>HG992256.1:0-10000000 GCA_905220585.2 Nymphalis polychloros | reverse complement strand
ACGTTTAAGTACAATTGGTTTGAAGCCTAAATAAAGGGCAACCTAGCTAAATTTGTAAATAATTCACGGTTTTTTACACTGGCACGTTGTCCGTGTCTTTTGAGTATCTTTCTATAAAATGGTAGATTATTAGTTTTTATTTGCTTGCATGTTTTTCATTATCGAAATTTCCAATAAAAAATATCTATTCTCATAAAAGACACAAACAATCGTCACTCACATGAGAACAGTCTAACAGTCTAAGTAACATTCAAAATGTATTCCATTCATGCTGCCGTTTATTTTTAAGTAACTTATGTATTTGACACACTAGCAACATAGAAGTAGAAGGATAGTAGAAACTACTTACTTAGTAAAATTCTTTATAAGATATTAAGCTTGGTCTTGAATGTGTTAAATGAATTTACATGTTGTTTGCTTGCGTAAGTATGTTTGTTTTTTACATTGCGACGTCATAAATCCTCAACCAGTCATCATGAAATTTTGCGTACACGTTATTGTGGGTACAAAAAAAGGACATAGGGTATCTAACGCCTCCCCTCACATACGAGTGAAGCATAGAATACTACTTTTATTATAAAACTGCGCTCTTTCAAAGGTAATAATTTTTTGGCAAAGCTTGATATGCAATTATATTTTATTAGATTTACAGACTTTTTACTTTTAATGTTTTAACAGATAAATAATATTTCTAATAATACCATCTAAATTCATCATATATTAATAAATAGCAAAAGAATTATCTATAATTGTATTAAATCGAAATTATATAAGCTGAACTATTAATTATTAATCATTCGTAACAAAAGGACGAAACAATAGATCGTGATGTATTGTTTTAATGAACAAATAGAATACAGTAACATTAAAGTTTTTGATAAAAAAAATTCGGCCCCGCATTAATTTGGCGTTGGATGCAATATGTCTTCCCAAACTTTCCAATTTACACAATCCGATCGTAAATCTGCGGAGCTTTGTCTGAAATTTTAAAATATTACCGGTGCGGCCGACGCAGAGCCAGTCTAAGATACCCCAGATTACATTTTAAGGGTTGAATGATTTATATTGTACAGTTGCGGTTCCACAAAATCATTTTACGATCAGTGTATAATTAGTTATGACGACGAGTCTATAAATTTCTCATTCTACTATATAAAAAAAAAACGAGAATCGCTAAGGCTGCCGAAAGAAATTAATAAATACTAAACTTTATCGTTGGTCATGACTGGTGATTGCTATCACTATCAGTACTGTAAAATTGACTCCATTCTTTAGTAACACCACTTAATAACGCCCCTATAATAATAATAATAATGTCCTTTAGACCGATTTCGGCCATGGCGGCCAATTTCAAGTGAGATTACCCAACTGCGCAGGAGATTTTTTTTTTTTTTTTTTATAGTTACCCGGATGGCAAATGTCTCTACTTCACCTGATGGTAAGTGATAGTAAAGTCCAAACGCGACGACGGCTAGTGCAGTCAGGAAGAATGACTTGCACTAGCCGCCCCCGCCTTGCCGGCCCGCAAGATGCCTCTTCACGCCTCGTTTGAAGGAACCCGGGTCATAAGAGGAGGGGAACACGTGTGCTGGTAACGAATTCCATGTTTTAGAGGTGCGACAAAGAAAATAGTTGCCAAATTTCTTCGTGCGCGATGGAATTGATGTCACAGTTAGTCGGTGACATCGAGAGCCAGCACGCGTAGATTTGTGAAGGAAAGGGGAAGCAGGAATGAGGGTGAATAGCTCCTCTGAGCACTCGCCGTGATACAGTCGATAGAAAGCGCTCAGTGCCGCTATCTCTCCACGCAACTGTAAAGGCTCGAGGGTGTTGGTGACCTTTACGTCGCCAATAATGCGAACCGCACGTCGCTGCAACCGATCCAAGGCCTCCAGTAAGTACTTAGCGGAGCCATCCCAAAGGTGCGAGCAATATTCCACGCAGGACCGCACCTGTGTTTTATACAACAGGAGCAGTTGTTGTGGCGTGAAAAAACGCCGCACCTTGTTCAGGACTCCGAGTTTTCGTGAGGCTGTTTTTATAACAGCCTCGATGTGATCCTTTGGATTGAGGTCGCACCGAACGTCAGTTCCCAGTATGGCGACTTTGCCTTGTATCTCCAGCGTAGTGCCACAGAGGGAAGGAGGAGGGGAAAATGGTGACTTTTTCGCTGTGAGAGCGCATACCTGTGTTTTCTTGGCGTTGAACTCAACAAGATTATCAGAGCCCCATTTGGCAATGAGTCCTAACGTCCTATCGAGTTCAACAACAAGATCCCTCCGTCTCTCCCCAGTTTCCGCCCGCCCAGCTCCTGCGCGTCCGTGGTATCCCCCGTGCACTGTACTATCATCTGCATAGCAATGTATGTTCCCGAGAGAGAGCATATCATTGATATGCAGCAGAAAGAGTGTGGGGGATAGCACAGACCCCTGGGGGACCCCAGCATTCACTACATGGAATTTTGAAGCGCAGCCATCAACTAAAACATATTATAGTGCACAAGTTTGTGCGCAAACACAGGTGCACTCTCTCTTCCCTAGCCCTCATAATCCGATGGGACGGCAATCCGACAAGACCGGAAAGAGTTCAGCAGGATCAACAGCTTAACGTACTTTCCGATGGAGTGTACACACTTCCATCTTCTAGACTCCAGGCTGCTGAGATGAGAATTTTTCTGACAGAAAACCCAATAACTATTTATTGGCTCGACCTGGGAATTGAACACAGGGCCACAAGGTCTGACCATGACCAGGACCAGGGTCTGTGGCCTTATATCTAGCTACTAGACCAACGAGACAGTCAAAACGCCCCTATATTATGTTAATTCAGTTACAGTTTAAGTCGAACCATTATGTGCCGAAAACGTCTGCATCTCGGATGAAACCCTTCCATTCGAGCCCCAAGACCTCAATCTGAGCTCGCAAATCTTAGCTTCCAACAAGTCAAAATAATCAGTATTTACTTGCGAGATATTTCAATACATATTTTCCCTCGAAAAAACTCAAAAAAATAATTTCAATGATCTAATCTCTAAAACTTGATGGTTAAACAACAATCTTAACTAATATTTTAATGCGAAAGTGAGATTGTTGGTTTGTTTGATACTCGAGCGATCATCATGAAATTTTGCATACACGTTGTCAGGAATGCAGAAAAGGCCATAGAGCACCTAACAAAAGGCAGGCGAAGCTGCAGACGAAAACTAGTTCTCTCTATAGCTCGAGGCGTACTATGGTAAACGATATTACCGAAACACATTTCTTAGAAGTATTAATGCGAGTAAACAATAAATTGAAACACCGATTCTAGGAAAGGATCACTAATTGTTATGGATTTTCAGGTTTAGGTTAGAAATAATAAATAAAAGCCTCTACAAATCGAACATTTGGTTACAAAATATTATTAAAATCCATACAAAGCACGAAACCTCGCACAAAAACACACACACGCGCATGCTCACGTAACATTAAAAAGGTTATTTTAATACATACTTATTTTAATACATAGCTTTCATTAGTAATTATAAAAATTCAACTTTTTTTATGTTTAGAATGAAAAGGAACAATTATTGTAACAAAAATCTGCGAAAAGTTTTGGAATTCAGGGCTTGTAAAAGAATTGTAATCAAAACTTGTGTATAAATCAATAAACAAATAAAAACAATAAAAGAACTGCATAAGTCTTAATCCTATAAGTCGGAATATATCTTTTAACTCAAATATTTTAACGTATCCTTTGAAGTTCGACTTACCAAGATTTTACTGTAGGTACAACAAATCCCTTATTTGTTTCCCTACAGATTTCATAGTTATGTCATATGATATATATGAAATATATGAAATAAACAAATATTCAAAAATAACTACACAAACCCTGCCCATGTGAAATGAAAAACTAACGCATGAAGCATAAATGCTAATATCGTTTTTCGCTGTAAACACGATTCTGAATCGTAGCGGATAATGAACCAATGCTACACCAGTTGACGTAAAAAAGAGTCCTAGATATATTTAATTACTTCATTGTGTAAATATTTAGAGTGCAAGTGTTACCAAATAAATAAATATTTGCGCCAATTAATATACTACCTACACGGCGTACAGTACTTTCTATTGTTGTGTTCCGGTTCGAAGGGTGAGTGAGCCAGTGTGATTACAGACACAAGGTAAATAACAGCTTAATTCCCAAGGTAGGTGACGCATTGGCGATGTAAGCGATAGTTAACATTTCTTACAACGCCAATGTCTATTTGCGTTGGTGACAACTTACCATCAGGTGGCCCATATGCTCGTCCGCCTACCTATACTATAAAAAAAATCAATACACAATATAATAAGAAATAAAGAACTATCGTATTATTGTCATTCGTACATCGCCATATCAATACACTTAGTAAAGGGCACATCGTTTATTAGTTTTACCTTTCAAGATAATGAATATGTAAGTAACAATATGGGGTCAGATTGACCCGAAACAAGCGGATCAAACTGAACAGATGCTGCTGAATCTGCTACCTTCATCGGGTTACATTACTTGAGAACAGGGAATTGGTTGGATGCGAGAAAATATATATTTGGAGGTGGCATATTTAATATTAAAATAAATTATAAGCCGTAAATTCATTAAAATATATCGTTTATATTCGTGAATCTTAATTTGCGGATTCAATCTCAGGTAAGTAAGTTTTCGTGTGCTTAATTTGTTTTTGTAATCGGCGGTGGAGGAAAATATGTTGGATGAAATTTTATCACTTGTTTTTGTGCTATAAGGCCGTAACCTTCCCCTTCAAAGGAAAATTCGTCCAGCACATTAACTCTATTTATAAAAAGCATTTCTGAAAATTATATTTATTATTATGTCATGTCATGTAAACCATTTTGACTTGGCTTTGATTCTAATTTAAAAATACTGATAAAGTTTTCAAATTGTTTTGTTTCACAATTAAAGTAATCCTACATTACAAATAAGGTACGAATGTCGTTTGAAATGAGGTAAAATGTATAATGCCTCCTTCAAATGATATATCTAGTCTACCTTAAAGTCCGATCTAAGTGTCTAGACATAGATTTCCACGAATAGTTCGTCGAGTATATTGCGTTGTAAAACCAACGCTGACCGCTGAGTGGATGAAAGATCAAGTGGTTTAGTTCCAGTCCGATATGGACATGTTTGATGTTTTTTCTCAACTAGCTCATAGGTGAGAAAGAGATGGATGGTTTTAAAATCATAAAACTTTGTCAGCATTATTCAAGAATTTAGAAATTGTAAGTTATTCTTGTTCTATTTGTCATGTTGAGCTTCCGTTTGAAAAGTAAAGAAAGTCATAATTCTTTATTCAATACTAGTTTTCGCCCAAGGCTTCGCACGCTTGTTAGGGGGCAGAGGGGGAGGAGGCAGACGTTAGATATTAAAAAGTATAATTTCATCAAAATCGGTTCAATGGTCAGCCGTGAAAGCCCAACAGACAGACAGAATTATATTCTCATTTATTTAGTATAGATAGAATCGTTACACTTATTGATTTTCAAAATCTATCTCATGTTTGAAATAAAACAGTTCAAAGCTAAAACGAATCGCTACAAGAAACTCAATACGAGTAATACAAACTATTCCGCACTACGTCAATATGCCGTCAATCATGGTATGTAAAGTACATGGGTATAATTTTTATAAATTTTTTTCAAAAGACTACCACTGATTCGGAGGAACCTGCGAAAGAAAATAATAATTTGTTATTAAGCTTACCACAGAGCCCAGAAAAGTAAACGTTTCACTAATTTTCTTAATATTTAATCCTTTAGAATCATTTATCCATATAAAAGGCTTTATATCAAATCTTTATAAAGTTGACTATATAAGAACAAAGAAGGATTATATGTACATACATATTATTACTAGTACTGTTAAAACCTATATGTTTTTTTGTAAAGCATTGATTCAGCGCATTAGTATTTTATTTTACTGCACATAGTTTAAATTAAATATTAAAATACATAAAATGTTTATAATCCCTGTTTGAAGATAAACCAATATAAAAATTGTCAGGGTTGACACGCCATTGGTTTTAAGAAATACACACAGACAGCAAAATAACATAATCTTACAAGATGTTAAAGAGTGTATACAAAGGTGTTTCAGTATTATCCGGTGCAATCCAGTTTGGGGGTTATCCTTTTTCTTAGTTGTTAACAAGTACAGATGGTAACAAAAGTGATAAACATAGCAATATAAATAATCATCAATCATAAATAATAATAAATACAATCATGATCATCTATACATATAATAAATCTGTAACTGGTCGATGTCTGTACATGGAAGATAAATGAGTAAAACTTTTATCGGGGGTCTTTATAAACACAATAGAACCCAAAACAATGATTAATAAATTTTTTGTCTGTTTGTCTGTTTGTCTGTTTGTCTGTGCGTTTGTGCACGCTAATCTTAAAAACGGCTTAACGGATTTGAGTGCGGTTTTCACTAATGTATTGTGGCTAACTTCACTTAACATTTAGTGTTTGTTTTATTTCAATCGGTTCATAAATAATAAAGTTATGTCAATTTAAAGATACACGTAGAACATTTATTAAAAAATGGTTATGGTCAAACTGAAAAGAGATTAAATATTTCATGTAATTTACACTTTTGCTTATGATTTATCCTATATTTTGTCCTATAATTTTTAATCTCTTTATTTATTTATTAAAAGTTTAGTATTATCACTACTAAAAATCAATAAATTATTATCTGTAGGAAAAGTACGCGCACCTGTTAGTTGTCAAAATCAAAAAGTTTTGTTAACAATTTCATGTTTTCAGTAGCTTCGTGTGTTGTTTTTGCATAAAAACTAATATTGCATATATATTGTGTGTATCTTTATGATCTCATCTTATATCTTTCATAACAGTACGCTTTAAGACTGCGTGTGAGCAAGTCAGTTAACTCAGTGACAATAATTAATACGTAATTAGTATATAGGTGTATAAACAAAGCCTAAAAAACAACTATAACAATAATACATGGTTTTAGAAGTGCTTGCTTTAAACATAAACGGTATATCACTTCTTAAAACTTTAAATAGGTATAATTTTTTCGTAAATTCGTGTTTCCTGTCAAAAGTTTTAAAACGGCAGATAAAAATTCTAACGTTTTACCTACCGAAGTTTTTTCTAAACAACGAAATAAATAACAATTTAACGCGGAAAAAATGGCAACCATATTTTGAACTATATTTATTAGCCTCTGGATATATATAAGGAGTATTAGCCACTGGTTATGTATAAGAAGTGAAAAAAGAAAAAAATAGCAATTTTGTTCAACATTAAAATAACAGAAATTACTTTAGAAGACCTCATTAATAAATGTAACAAGTATTTCGAACCGAGGAAAAATTTAACTATGGCCTGACATGTATTTTTTATGAGAAAACAAAGCAAACACGAAAATATAACCAACTTTATTACGAGTCTAGAAAATTACAGCTTAAAATGCGATTTCGTTGAATTAATAGTCATTGGTCAGTGATAAATTTACAGCGAATATGTGTTAGAGTAGCTCGCCAAACATCAAAGATTATTACAACGGTCTGATCTGTCACTAAAGAAAGCTATAGAGATAGCTAAAATAGTAGTGATCGAACAACAAAATACGGAGCACATCAATACTGCACTGAGACGTCGTCATCACCGTCATCATCTAATGAATATCAAGTGATGAAGGGGGAGTAAAAGGGTTAAACGACACACAGTACAGAATAGAGAAGATGTGCATATTCCTACGAAGTCAGACGGGGTCAGACAAAATTGTGAAACGTGGTTATATTTGCCTCATCCCAATATAAACCGAATAAAAGTATTTTGTAATCTCTCAGCTTAATTCAATTGGTCTTTGGCTACATCAAGCTTGCGACAGCATAATCATGAATAGGAAGAAGTAGATCTGTGCGAGCATATAATATATAATTAAGTGTACTCAGATATTGATATTATATATTTAAAAAAAAATCACTGCAAAAATAACATAAATAAGTTAAAAATAATAATGTATTAAATGTATTAATTTATATAAAATGAATGTACCAACCCATCTTAATATTCAATATTTAAGTTTGTTATAAATTTTGTACTGTAGTCATATTCTTGCTTTCCTTTTAATTGTATTTGGTTAAAAAATATATAAATAATATATATATCATTTATTTATTGCATTTTATTGGCCTTACTCAATGTAATAATGCTTAAGCTATGTGATTTCATTTATATTTTGTTTTTGTTAAATTTGTGTTTTCATTAAGTAATTAATTATAAAAAAATATATATCTTACTACACCTTTACTGATTATGATGGTTTAGCTGTTTGATTTTATATATGTTTTGATTATTTTAATGATTGTGTAATTATTGTTGGTGGAAACTTAGTTAATGTATGTATATATTTATATATATATATATGCTATAAGTGTCATCTCATTTTTAACACTTAACCTACCAGAGCGGTCAAATAACTGCTTTTGAAACTTTAATTAAAATTGTTATATAGCTGCTTTTGTTTGTATATTATATACTTTTTCTACATAAAATGGCCGCTTAAGCAGCTTATTCAGATGTGTGTCAAGTTCAATGGACAACATTTGTTTTAATTCCCTTTTTTTTGTTTAATTAAATTAGTAGCCTTGGTTAAGTCTGATTTTATTTAGTCTCTGACAGAAGAAACTTTTCCTTTACTTTATACTTTATATTGTACACATAAAATAACATAAATCTATAACAAAAACGAATTAATTAATAAATTATCCATACATATAAATAAAATTGAAGTTTCTGTCTGTTATTTCAAAATAACTGCCTGTTTTAAAAGTTATATGGCTATTTACGATTTACCAAAACCAAAGCAATCATTTTTTTAATTTTTTTACTATCTGCATGTCTGTATCTTTAAATCGTCTAAAAATTGAAATAACCGACGTGGGTTAGAAACTTGAAATTTTGGCAGTTGATACATTTTATAACACCCACTAAGGTAGGATTTTTGGAAATTCTACCCCTAAAGAGTTGAACGATTGCTTAGAAACCCGTCATTTTTAAAGTTAGAAGCATGAAATTTAATGAACAAGCTTAAAAATAAATAAAAATGTATTTCAGCGTTTTTGAAAAGCTAAATCTAAGAGGGTAAAAAAGGGGTTGAAAGTTTGTATAGGGATTCCGTCACTTTTGGTGTAAGAAGAATGATATTTAGTATTAAAGCTATGCATACGTATTTCGTCGTTTTTAGAAATTTAACTCCAAACGGGAGAAACGGGGTAAAAGCATTAGTATAAAAATTAAAAAAAAATAGAAATATACTATTTGAGTTTTTTGATTGAATTAATAAACATGAATTTCAAAGTTTTTATAAAACTTTTATTTTTGTTTGTATAATAATGAAATTCAAAATACGCAATATCTTATATCAATATCTCTTAGGGAGAAATATACGAACTTCACTATGTTGGTGATGTTTGGATAAAAAAAACATATTCCATTATTGCCATATGTACCACTTAATTGGTATTCCCTAAGCTTATATTATTGTAAAGTTTCATTAAAATCCATTCAGTAGTTTATGCGTGAAAGAGTAACAAACGTCCATACATCCATACAAACTTTCGAGTTTATTATATTAGTAAGAAGTAGGATTATTATATGCCCTATACTGAACACACATACACTATACTGGATGGGCAAATAAATCGATTGGTAAATGTTTATATCTTATTGATTAAAAAATGATAAAATCCTTATTTTACCCGTACGAAGTCGGGACGGGCAGCTAATTACTCGCTGATAACGTATCTTTCTGTAGGTAAAAAAGGTTTTTAAAAACAGTACAGCAGTTTTTTAGTTTATTCGCTACAAACAAACATACAAAAAAATCTATTTTTACTTATTTATAATATTAGTATAGATAAAGACCACGCGCGAGCGAAGCTGCGGGCAACAGCTAGTATTAAAATATATATATTAAATGTTTACGTGTTTGTTCATGTTCATAGTTAAAACACGATATCAAAATATGTTTTTTAATAATGACTTAAAATAAAGTGACTCGCTGTAATCTATATAACTTCAGTATCTTTCAGTATCTTATTCTACCTTTAAGAACTGGCAAGAAACTTAGTAGCAACTCTCAAATTATTTCAAATGGATTTTTATTGATACTGTGCCTACGTATTATCTTTTTAAGGTTTAATTTATCATGCGTAATCTCATGCAGTAGGCTTGTATTCGCCTGATTTGCCTGTTTAATATGTTGGAGATACTGCAAACAAAAGTACACTAAGTACCTGAGAAGAGAAATCCAGGGGTTGCGCGCTAGCCGTAGAGATCGCGACCCGCCTCATCCACCTCACTCAGTGCCAACATAATACTCTTTATTGCACTGAGAAATTTTACATGGTAATTTTACACATGAAATTATTGTTCACAATGGCGGGCTTATTTCTAAAAGAAATTTCTTCCAGCCAACCCACAGCTGTAAGAGATAGTGTTATGTAGCAGGTATAAATAGTGCAACATTAGATGCTCTTAATAATATTATATAAAAGAAACAATTTTAATATAATATATATATGTATGTATATTATATTATATTAAAATTATATATAATATATATAATTTTAATATAATATACATACTCCGTGGCGTAAAAAGTGAACTCGTGTTGTGCAATTAATAAATATGAATGTGCTAAAAATAGTGAAGTTACAATATAACTGTTGTAATCGTAGGTATATTGTGTCGTGTATTGTATCTTTAAATTTAAGAATATACCCATTAATATATAATATTTTTTTTTAAATATTTTTAAGGGTTTATTGTATTTAAATTATAGGACATTATATTTCTTGTTTACACGATATACATTAAAATTTACAAATTTTATTTTTGACGATTGAAAAATATTTTTGTTTTATATAAGTGTAGTAGGTAATTAAATTTTGCATTATATTTTGTTAATTTGTTTACTTTTATAATAATATGTCATAATATGTTATTATTATTATTTTATTTTTTGTGCCTACGTATTATCTTTTATTAATGTAAGCAAAAATCACTGTCCATAATGGCACCTAGAAACAAATCGATATTCGATATGCTACATTGTCATTTAATACATTAATATATGTTCTGTCGCTAGTCGCCATTCTAACATCGCACTGTAATATCGTCATAGCAATTAAATATTGTAAATTATATTACAATACATATATCTATACTCAATTGCCTTTCATTACATCATCCACTAGACATTTAAGGCAAAATACAGTTAGTTAAAAATAGCATTTAAGTTAAACATTTACTAATTTAAATAGCTCACATAGAAATTTCAATCCACAGAAGTTTCAAACCACTCATCTCGGAAATTAACCAAACAAATACAATATAATATTTGACGAATATTTATGTAAAAAAAATATGTATTAGCCAGAAATCCTGACAAACAATTTTCTTTCCTACTACATATGTATTCATAATTAGCGTTTTCTCATACATATAATATAGCCACGTGTATATTACTTTTGATACAATCATAGTACATAATATTTAAAATGACATAATAATAACTATTATCTGAAAAAAAGAAAGACAAATTGTTTAAAATTGAATTATATGAATAAATAAATTTAAAAATGTTTTAAATTCGATAAAATGTTAAGTAATTATTTTCTAAGTAGACAGATAGGCAAAGTGCCACCACAGTAAAATGTATTCTTTATAGAAGCGTTACAGTTGTTTATTCCTTGTCAAAATTTACCTCATGTTTGAAATAAAATACTTCAGAGCTAAAACGAACCGGTGCAAGAAACACTACGAGTAACACAAAATATTACATTCTAATACCATCAATAATTTTGATATACAATTTTTATTGTAGTCTTCGTAATATTATATTTGTGTCAAGTAAAATCACAGGATGAATTACAGTTAATGACATAAAAAGAAAATCAAAATAAATCGTTTAAATAAACGAAGGAATGGACAGGTTTTGATAAATTTCATTTTTCCTTTATTGAATTTTGGAGACGACTGTACGTCACAGAGTAATCCCTTTACGAACAAATAAGCCATTGGATTAGGAAATGAAAGGGAAATGTTTGAAAAGGAACGAAGCCTAAGATCTCGTGGATTTATACAGGATGTCTCGAAACAGCAAGAAATGATAGCATAAGTCCTGCCATCTTTCGCGGTCTTTGTGAGATTTTTCTTGTATAATACATTTAAACTTTTGCGTAAAATGTCCGCTTTTATCTCAGTATATTTATATTTACCATGTTACCGTATTCTGCGATGGACCGATTAAGATTATTTTAAAATGTAAAATACATTTAAATCCATTAAAGTTAAGCCTTTTACCACATTTTCAGTATTCATTCGAGTTCTTTTAACATAGATGAATAGTACAGAGGTGCTAGACTCGCTTAAAAAAAGTGCTATGTACCAGACTCCTATGTACCAGACTCGATTAAAAAAAGTGCTATGCAACACATAACCTGTGACAGTAAGTATAAGTTCGCGTCATAGTCGTTACACATAAACATTACATATACAAAAGTTGCACTCTAATTTACCCTCGAAGATTGAAATGAGTTTTATTTTGAAAAATTTAAAAAAAAACTGCGTTCGACTTTCGGTTAATAATGCGAAATCATTAAGAATTTATTTTATTCGCAACAATTTTAGCGTTTTTTTACTTTTATTTCTAAACAATATTTTATTTAAATATCATGAGAATTTTTATAACATTTGCATTTGCATTGATACAACTTCGTGCCAGACTCTCTTTTCGAGTTTTAATAATAGTTCTGTTTTAAAGTCGAAACAAACTGGCCGGACGTGAGAAAAATTTGAATCCTAAGATAACAAAAACTAAATAAAAGAAAAAAATATTCCGAACGATCACTGATATCAGTACCGATATAGCTGATCGGAATAGTTATTTGAAGAAATCAAAACTGAGCACAATTTAGCATTGAAATACATAAATTAGGACACATTCTATTAAGAGACATTAATAGCTAGGTAGCCCGGCAGGCGTTATCTTGCCTGTATACGTATACAGCGTGTAACAAAATTCGTGTCCGACCCGTGAAGTGGTTATTAGGTATCGTGTGTCGGTTCCATTTATGTAATAATTTTTAAAATATTAAGCAAAGGGGCTTTGTGCAAGCTCGTCTGGGTAAGTACCAACCACTCAACAGATATTCTACTGCAAAATAAGCAGTAGTTGATGATATCCTCCTGACCGATATCGGTTTCTGCGGACATAACTCAAGAGAGATTTACTAAATGCGCTGGCGCTTATTATAGTGCACAAGTGTGTATGCAAACACTGATGCACTCTATTCCCATACTCTTATAATCCGATGGGACGCCAATGAGACTCGACTGAATAGAGTTAAGGCACAGGATCAAAGGCGTGCTTTTCGAGGCACGGGAGTGTACACACTTTGAACTTTCAGACTCCAATCCGGAGAATTGAGAATCTTCGAAAGTCTAATATCATTTTATCGACCCGACTTGGTAATAAAACCCAGGCCCTTTGGATTTGGATAAACCAACGAGGCAATCAATGTAAATAATACTTATAGAAATACAAAAATGTATTATAAGATAACGAACTCACAAATAGAAATTAATACATTATATTTCAATTAAATAATGACTTCCATTGAAATACTAATGTAAAACATCGATATATCCGATAGAAGACCTGAGGATGACCAGAACAAATACGGCTAAGAGCTTCAAAAGATAAATTTACACAACCATCTAAGTAAGGTTTTCAGGCATTCAGTTAAATCATTCCTTGAAACATTTCCTCCGAATGTATGAAAAAATAGCTTGCCTGTGACATTAAAAAAATCCAACCACATTTTCTTTGGGTTTTTATCACGTGGATGCATTTCACCTGTAAAATCACGTATCAGTCCCGCATTTAATATTCGAATGAGGTTTTAACTTGCGACGTTTTTAATTTTTCGCTTCTAGAAATCTGAAATGTACACATATTTAAATTGGGAACGTAAAAAATAATTATATTGATTCATGTTTCTAATTGTAAATATTCTGCTATTTCAAATTTGTAAAAGAATTAGCTTAGTCGTATGGTTGGCTTAATATGCCGAAAAAGACGCCAAATATTTGGAATTGTGCAGTTGCTTATAATAGGATCATATAAGTACATTATAAGATAAAATTCAATCGAAACATGAAATGCATTTACAAAACGCCTTTGATGATTAAAAGATTTAAAAAATCCTCTCCTAGTACATAATCTTAGATTTATTTATTCAAAATAATTCACTATTAAACGAACATACTTGAACGTGAAGTTCTGTTGTAATTATACTCGTGCCAACTCCAAAGAGATTAGTACTGCAGAATTAATTATACATACATACATACGTATATATACTATGAACATCGGCAAACTTTGATCAACATATAGTATCTTTATTATTATTTATAGTATCATAGTTAATGCTTGCAATGTTATAGTTATTATGAAATAGTATATAGTTTTAAATCAAAATGATATATAAAAAAACCGGCCAAGTGCGAGACGGATTCGCGCACGAAGGGTTCCCATACCATTATCCATAAAAACGTCAAAAAAATCATGGCTGTTGTATGGAAGCACCACTTAATTATTTATTTTATTCTGTTTTTAGTATTTGTTGTTATGACGGCAATATAAATACATCATCTGTGAACATTTCAACTGTCTAACTATTACGGTTTATGAGATACAGCCTGGTCACAGACGGACAGACGGGCGGATGGACGAACAGCGGAGTCTTAGTAATGTGGTCCCGTTTTACCCTTTGGGTACGGAACCCTAAAAAGTAAGAGGCTGTAAAATATACCACTGTTATGCTGATGTCTCTTTTCTTTTTGTACCATGATGCGTGTGTGTGACATTTTCTTACGACATTATTATATTTAAATTTTTGGATGTTTAAAAGTGAGGAATAAAACGCAGGTAATTCTCTTTATACTATGAAAATTAAATATTTTTTAAATTAAATTTATATAACTTACGTCATTCAACGAGCTCCTTATTGATGATTTTTCCAAAAACCAGTAATAACTAGTTAGAACTAGCGAGCTTTCAATTCACTTAAAACTGAAACGATGTTTCAAACCTTTGAATCATTCAAATAAACTTTTAGTTCACTTATATTTGGGCAAAAAAAGCCCAAATTCCAAATAGCTTATGAGATGCCCGTTTCTAAAATGAACGTTACCAAATTGCCTGTGATTTTGCGATTTTATAAAATTTTTGTGATTTCACCCAACAGTTGACGGCACCTGTCGCCTTCATTTCGAACATTCGACAAATCGTCGAACCTCTCATATTTTGTTATGCCACCCATTAAAATTTCCAAATAGCCCGAATATTAAAAAATACGAACCCTTCTTTCATAGCGCTGATAAAAATGCGTCGGAAAATTTCATTCTCGATCATTCTATTCATAATAACATCACTGCTACGTAGTAATTTTAAGTTGTATCTGTTAATCAAATTGCTGTTGATCTTTTTAAAGTAAAACTTTTGACGATGAGAATAAACTTACAAGGTCAAATTCAATTTTATCACGTACAAAAATTAATGGAATAAAACAATAGTCGAATAAAATATGTTAATACATAGCATAAAATATTATATACTACACAATCGACTTAATGCTATTTAGAATATATAACAATAAAAACTGATGAAATTTTTTATAAGTTAAACAATAAAACAAGTTAGGTTCACGAAACAAATACAATTTTTAACTTCTCTTATATCTTGAATAATCTTTTCGCTCCAGATGCTAGTACTATTTGTATAACATAGCTGTGTCCGACGACTTTTATAATTTATCAAGCTAATTTCAATCCTAGAATCCATCACTCGGAAGCTGCAAGATTCGAATTAAGAGAACAATAAGTAAAGAAAACTAATTGTTTTTATCCCATAACTTACTAGGTGGTAGGTGCAGCCGTCTGGATAGGTACCGCCCACTCATCAGATATTCTGCCGCTAAACAGCAAATACTTAACATTGATGCATTCCGGTTTGAAGAGTGAGTGAGCCAGTGTAACTAGAGGCGCAAGGGATATAACATCTTCGTTCCCAAGGTTAGTGGCACAATTGTGATGTAAAGAATGGTTAATATTTCTTACGCCAATGTATAGACATGGTGATGGTGGTGATTGAGGTGATGAACACTGTTAAGTGTTCATCACCTCAATCAGGTACTATTTGCCAGTCCGTCTACTTATAACATTAAAAAAACAATTACTAATTCTAAATATATATTCAACTGAGAATAACCTTTTTAATTAATTAATTAATAATAAATTAAAATAACTGTGTCTCAGTATAGGAACTTAATACCTTGTCTAAGAAAGTCGATAACTTCGGTGTTACAAGTTTACCTTCAAGTTTAAGTCTACCTTGTCTCTTGTATGTTTGTTTACAGTGATTGTCACTGAGTATATAAAAAAATTATACAAATTATTAGTACTATTTTTATCGCGAAAAGAATAATTAAAAACGGCCCCAATAAGTATTCAGAATACTTAATAAATCATACATCAGATCACTACTATTTATTTCTATGAAATAAACAAAGAACAACATATTCGAGAATTATCATTGAATATTTGTTAATAAAACATTCTTAATAATTTCGATATGGTTCGAAATTCATTAAAATTGTAATATATTATGCCGTGTATTTCACAAACGCTTCTGTGTATTAGCTCCGAAATAATTTGAGCCCCTTTCTAAATAACGTCGTTATAAAATTAATATTAAAGTTTAATAAACGTCTACGTCAACGTAAAACCGTTTGAGGGATAGATATTAGCGACTTAAGAGATTACAAATACCACTAGATTACTACACTTAAGTTTAAAATAAATATACACCAGCTTACATAATAAGAAAATCATGTTTATTAAAAAAAAAACATATGACAAAATATAGAAGTGTTCGGTACCCTTTATCCTTTTCTGTGCCTCTTGCGTATGAGCGTAACAAACAAAAAGTTAAAGAAACTCACTTAATTATGCATTTATAATATTAGTTAGGAAAACATCGTAAGGAAACCGGAATTTGTGGGATGAAAATCTGTCACCTGTTCTTCCACCAATCCGCATTGGAGGAGCGTGGTGGAATAAATTGTTACCTTCTCCTCAATTGGGGAGCAGTTATTAATCCAGTGTGGGATATTAGAAACTGTTACTTTACTTTATACTTTATTTTAAAAATTGTTTATTTTTACAACGCCAATGCGCCACCCATCTTGGGAACTATGATGTTTTGTCTTTTGTGCCTGTAATAACACTGGCTAACTCACCCTTCCAACAACAATACCAAGTACTGCGTTTTTGCGGTACAATATCTGATGAGTGGGTGGTACCTATCCAGACGAGGTTACATAAAGCCCTGCCACCAGTAGATAGGCTTTTAAATTGATCGTCCTTGTATTCAATAGCATAACATAACAAGGGAGCAATTATTATTTTATTAATTTCTTAAGCATTGTCAGTCTACGGTTTTAAGGGTTACTTGATATATAATTAGCGTAAAATTATTAGATACTTGAGTACTCTCCGTTTCGAGTTATGCTTCACGAATCATCTTATAAAATCTAAAATCCGATACGAAATTTATAATTTGCTTAGAGAAAGCTTAAGTTGTTCAAAGCTTGATGTATTCATTTTAAGTACTGTAATTATTATTCAAAGAGGTTGTCTAATGAAATGTGGGCAAAAATCAAATGTTAAAAGCATTCCTTATATTAATATAGGCACACCACATAAAGCCACCAGTCACCACCGAATAGCAATAGTTCATAGTTTATGTTGTTGTATTTCGATTTAAATTTTGAGTGATCCTTCAACGATCTTAATGGCTTATTTTTCTAGTTATGATTTTTCTTTTCGCTGTGGGCGAAACTATAACTTACCATTTTTTATATAATTTGTTCGACTGCCTGTCTGATAAATGCAATCTTATACTTTTTTTATTTACAATAAGAATGCAGTCAGAACAATGTAACTCGTGTACACATGATAACGCTATAAGTAGTTCCTTACACTATTAATGTTACGTCAGCCATAAGATCTGAGATGTTCTGTCTATAATTACATATCTAACACAATATTAATGTAATATAAAATCTTTACTACTATATAAATCTAGTGGCTCTGACTGTACATTTTTTTTCACCTAATTTGAAATACTGCATCATAAAATGATAATTAATCGTTTTATGATGCAGTGATTCACATTATACTATTTTTTTCATTTTTGTCTATCTGTCCGTCTGTCTGTCTGTATGTCTTCTTATAACTCAAGAACGGCTTGACCAATCTTGATGAAAATTGATACACACAAAGAACATGTGATGGCGCAAATGTTAGACTATATAAGATCGGTAAGGACTTTTTTTTTCGCTGGTAAAACGTCTTTCCGCGTTTCCCCTACATGGAGTGGGGGGGTATGTGGGACTCATCGGCGCTGAAGGCGCCAGAATACCCATTAAAAAACCAGCGTACCTTGATCGTCTTTGGTGGGGTCTTTGCACGGGATCGCTTGTGCATACTACCGCGACGCCCCGACGGCCCGATTACGCGGGTCTCCTTTCTTAGTTGGGTTCTCAGAGTACAGAGAACCCAGTTAGCCCTGGCGGCTTAGGGCGGGGCGAGAAGGTGCACATGGCGCCGACACCTCCTCTCCGATCTTCTTCGGTGGAGCGGGTCAGAGGAGGCAGACGCCTCACGCTCACGCTCCGCGGCCTCTTTCTGCGACATGACGCTATCCCAGTAAGAGACCATCTCCGTCCTGCATTTCTCGCTGCCAAGCATGGCGTTAACCACGCTCGGCAATGAGAGGTCTGCGCCAACTATCACCGCCAGGGAATGCCTCTAGGGCCCCCACGCAGCACACTCCGTCAGGGTGTGGAGTGCCGTGTCCAGTTGTGCACCACACTCGTGGCAGGAGGGTGATGCCTTGCACCTCGCTATCCCATGAATGTACTTGCCGAAACAGCCATGTCCGGTAAGCACCTGCGCCAGCCTAAACGTTAGTGTGTCGCTTCTTCTTGTTACCCTGCGACTCAACTGGGGGCGGATTGCCTCCACTGTCGCCAGGCCTGCTGATGGTGACCCCAGGTCCTCCTCCCATCTGCGAATTAGGGCTTGTTGGGCTAGAGTCCTGATTCGCCCTAGCTCCGCTGATCCTGGACGGTCGCCATTCGCCCAGCCTGGAGTTACCAGGGTGGATCGCTTGCAAGAAGTGTCGCTGCCGTCCACGACACTGTACGGTAACCACGTATCGCTCTCACCGCTATGACTCTCTGCGGTCTCCGCAGAAGAGCCTTATTACGAGCAGCGAGAGCGCCGACCCATATGGGTGTATGTATGGGTGCACCATACAGTGCCATAGAGCGCACCGCAATACTCTGGGTATTGGCTCCGGCATGGTGATTCTGGCCGTCCCACGTTGGGTAAGGGGCGGACCAAGGCGGCAGCAGCATTAATGAGCTTTGGACCCAGTTGGACAAAGTGCTGCCCGAAGCTCCATCGTCTGTCCAGAATCAGGCCCAGATACTTCATCTGAGCCTTCACTTCTATCACCGTCACCTGAACGGTAATACACGCTCCGCGAGGGGGGTCCCGACGTGGACCGTGGAATAAGTGGGCCTGTGTTAAGATCGGTAAAACCTTTTTTTTTTTTTTTGACTCTGGGAAAACGCGTGACGCGTTTCCTCCCACGGGAACAGTGGGGGGGGTATGTGGAGCTCGCCATATGTCCAAGGCACCGAGTGTGCCCCGGTCATCGGAATACCCACTAAAAACCCAGCGGTACCCTTCCCGTCTTAACGGGAGTGCCACGGGATCGCTTGCGCATGCTACCGTGAAAGATCGGTAAACCCTACGGCATCTTATGAAAATTAATTTCAAATCGTTAATTACGTATTTCTTCACCAGTAGTCATGTGTGTGTGTATGTGTGTGTGTGTGTGTCTCTGTGTATGGGTGTGCGCGTGTGTAATAAAATAATTTATAATATTATTATTAATTATACGCGGGTGAAGCCGCGTGACACAGCTTGTACAATATATAAATATAATAATAGTAGAACAACGAATGAGTTAAACAAACTACCTACTTCATATTCGGAATATGCATAGTCATATTATAGCTACAAATTTAAGTATTAGTGCAAGATTAACGAACTGCAGTCATTATACAAATGACTTAAGACAGTAACCATAATATGTAGAACGGCCTGTTTCATTAAGACAATGGGTTTAAATTGCAGTGGTTAGACAGATGGACGGAAAATGTACTGACCAAAGTCATACGCTTACGCGTTGTAATAAAGAAAAAACTCTAAATTGATAATTTGTTCGAGCTACACACAAAAATCACTGGCATGCAGGATGGAATTTTAAATATTCATACCTTAAGGGGATGAAATAAAAAATGTTAATATCATTTCATATGTATGGAATTTAATCAGTTTTTTAATTAAAAGCCGTACGTTTGCTATTTAGACGTTTGAAAAGACAGAAAAAATATTGATATTATCAGAACTCAAGTTACAAAACAGTCAACACGCAACATATATTTGAATTGAGCAATAACAATAACTCCAAGATGGAATAGCCCCAGCAGATTTCTGCAATGTCTCTGTTGCGTTTATTTAGTTAAAACTTAAATTAAAAAAATATATTTATAAATAAAACTCATTACATAACGCGTTATGTACAAGATTATAAACGACTAGCTGTGCCCCGCGGCTTCACCCGCGCATTATTTTATAAAAATATAATAATATATTTTATTACTATAATAACACTCACCCGCACACCCGCACACCCGCACACACACACACGCACGCACGCACACACATATGGCTACTGGTAAAGAAATACGTAACTAACCATTTGAAATTAATTTTCATAAGATACAGTAGGGTACCGATCTTATATATGGCTTAACATTTGCGCCATCACATGTTCTTTGTGTGTACCAATTTTCATCAAGATTCTTGAGTTATAAGAAGACATACAGACAGACAGACAAAAATGAAAAAAATAGTATAATGTGAATCACTGCATCATAAAACGATTATTTATTAGAAAATTAGGTGAAAAAAAATGTACTGACAGAACCAATACATTGATAAAAAAGCTTGAGGTTCGTATTCGTTAGTTTTCATACATAAATTTAATTTAATTTTGTTAGAAATACTTTTTTAAGTACCTTAATTATTATATTTCATAAATAGACGTTTTTATACTGTTTTCGATTTAATAAAAATATAATCGGTTTCGGAACGTCATTCATTGGTATTGGTTAGAGTGATAAAGATAAAAAAATTGTTTTTCCCGCGCTTTATATGAAAAGGGAACTAAACGACTGTCATCGAATTAACGATATATGATATTTTGTTTAAATTAGATTTATAATGACCTCACATGTTTAATGATATTAAGAATAATAAATAATAATTTGTATTACTTATACTGATATATCTATTAATTGTATAAAATTGGATAAGAAAAACTACTGAATTTCTAACCGGCCCTTAGTAAGATTTTTACGTCACTTATAAGTATTATTTATAACATTACTATTTGTATATTATTTATGTCATGTATTTATATGTTACAATAATAATACTGATCAGAAACCAAACCCACTATCCTTAATCGTAATCCTGCAGACCATTAAGCTAAATGTTTAATAATATTTAGATTTGGCACGTAGCCATATTAGGTATTTAGTATTAACATAAAGTTTAATGGTATAATACAAGATCATAGGTTCCAAATATGTAATAATATTCTTATATGATATAAACGGACAGGATTTCGAAGAGGATTTCGTTGCCAAAAAAAGAAAATATAAAACCTTATTTATTTGCTTAAACGAAAAAAACTAAAAAAAAGAATATATATATATATAATTAAATGTACGATACAATCCAGTTTGTTTATTTATTCCGATGTCATTCAAACATTACTGATCCGATGGATATGGCGAATTATTTTAGTTTATAATTTCAGATCGTACGTAAGCTATATAATAAATTATTCTGTTCCATATATTTTCAAGATATAGCTTATAGTAATAGTTAGGAGAATATTGAATTTGAAGCTAATTATAACAGATACAAAAACTTATTATCAAAGATTTGTAGGTCTTAGAAACGTCTGTGGGTTCCCATGTCACACGTCAGGGCGGGCGTCACGGTAGCATGCGCGAGCGATCGCGTGGCGCCCCCCGACCAGACGGAGAGGATACCGCTGGTTTTTTTGTGGGTATTCCGGTGCCTTCTACGCCGGTGAGCCCCACATATCCCCACTTCATGTGGGGGAAACGCGTAAAAGCAGACAATTCACAGTACATATTCTTATGTTTAAAAATAAGAAGTCTTATAAACAAAGTGATCCATACCAAAATATATAAGTTTTAAACTTTTTATGTAGATAAATATAGTATTTTCACTTTGAAAGTCGAATCAGTAATTTTAAAAATATCACGATATATTTAAATAAGCGCGTGGAAAAGCGAGGCGAGTAGATCGCTCGTCATTTGTTATTTTACATTTACGAAGTCGGGACGAGCTACTAGTTATATACATATATCATTAAACTTACTAATGATGCTTGTTATAATACATATATAAAATGATATATCACATCTGTCTAAACGAATAAAGTAAGAGATTTTTTTATAATGTCTAACTGAAACATCTACTAAGCCGTAACACATACTCATACCAGAAGATTTCGAATTATAATCTATACTACTATATAAATCTATTGGCTCTGTCTGTACATTTTTTTTCACCTAAATTTGTGATAAATAATCGTTTTATGATGCAGTGATTCACATTAAACCATTTTTTTCATTTTTGTCTTTCTGTCTGTCTGTATGTTTCTTATAACTCAAGAACGACTTGACCAATCTTGATGAAAATTGGTACACACAAAGAACATGAGGTGGTGCAAATGATAGGATATATAAGATCGGTAAACTCTACGGTATCTTATAAAAATAATTTCAAATCGTTAATTATATTATATGTGTGTGTGTGCGTGTGTGTTATTATAGTAATTAAATAATTTATTTTATTTTTAATAATTATACGCGGGTGAAGCCGCGGTGCACAGCTAGCACAATACAATTCTTTGAAATGCTGCCATTCTCAGTTTTCATTACAGGACAAGATTGTCCTAATTCTATGATGCAGCACATTTAATAATATTTTGCCAAATACTATAAATAACTGCTGAAGTGAGGCATATTTATGATTTATTTACTTACATATAAAATCATTGAGCAGAATTTAAAAAAAAATAATCAAAACGCTGCAACTCAATTCTTACGCTAAGCTGCAAGAGATAGACGAGCAAACAGAGGCATAGTTAATTCCCGACCACGGAAATAACGCGCATTAGTCAACTGCAGTCGGTTCGTGTAATGAAGCTTCATATCTATACGTTTTCAATTATTAAGATTACATCCAACCGTAACAAAGAATTGTTCAAAGGTTTGTTGAAAGAGCTTGAACGATTTAATTAAAATACTTGTTAGTCAGAATAATGGCTATTGGTTTCATTCCGTTTTTTTTTTAATATTATTGTGACTTTGTTTGTATGTAATGTGTGGAAACATCTTAGGTATAGTGATGTTGAACTAACTTTCAAGGATATGAAATTCTCTTAACTGAATTTGGAACACAATGGTCAGTCAATAAGTCAAAGGTAATTCGTAATGTAATGCACTAGTGAGTGCGCAACTCAGATCCACTCTCTATTCGTTCATTTCATACGACGGCAGAGCAATTCGACATTTCCGCGCCACGGGCGCCTGAAACACTACCCATTTCTTATCTCAAGGTTAATTACAAATAAGGTACTACGGTAAGGTAATTTACTCGGTGGTAGAGCTTTGTGCAAGCTCGTCTGGGTAGGTACCACCCACTCATCAGATATTCTACCGCAAAACAGCAGTACTTTGTATTGTTGTGTTCCGGTTTGAAGGGTGAGTGAGCCAGTGTAATTACAGGCACAAGGGACATAACATCTTAGTTCCCAAGGTTGGTGGCGCATTGGCGATGTAAGTTAACATTTCTTACAATGCCATTGTCTATGGGCGTTGGTGACCACTTTCCATCAGGTGGCCCATATGCTCGTCCGACAAACTATACAATAAAAAAAAAAAAAAAAAAAAAATATGTCCTCCAGACCGATTTCGGCCACGGCGGCCAATCTCAAGAGAGATTCGACAACTGCGCAGGAGATATTATAGTGTACAAGTTTGTGCGCCAACACAGGTGCACTCTCTTTTCCTTAACTCTCATAATCCGATGGGTCGGCAATCCGACACGACCGGAAAGAGTTCAGACGTAGGACCAACGGCTTAACGTGCTTTCCGAGGCAAGGGAGTGTACACACTTCCAACTTCCAGACTCCGGGCTGCTACTGAGAATTTTCTGACTGAAAAACCCAATAACTATTTACTAGCCCGACCTGGGAATTGAACCCAGGACCACCGGGTCTGCGGCCTTATATCTAGCCACTAGACCAACGAGGTATTAAAAATAACATACAATAGATATGCAGTTTTATAAAATAGTCACTTGACCAACATTTTACGGTACTTTATACAATTTTTAACACGAAAATCCCTGATTTCGACTTTGGTAATGAAAGCAGGTTTCATTTTAAAACTTAACAAATATTTGTAAACACAAAGTTCATCAAAATCAATATAATGATAATTTAAATTAGACAGAGAAAATGTCAGGTTCCCCTTCTTTCATTTAATTTGTATTTTACCGTTATCAGTTACCTTAGTTACCTTCCTTTTAGATACCAAATCTGACCAAATCTAACAATAATATAAGATACAGAAATTAATCTACATTTTATTTGCTTCACTTAAAATATCAAGTTCTAATTCACTACTGGACAATCAGACAATATTTATCGTGATTTGCTATGACATCATTTATGACTGCTCAATCGAATTTAATTAAAACTTAATTATCATTTGTTCTTTTGTTATAATTTTTGATCTCAACATTTGCAAGATTTGTCTAAACAAACAAATATAATATACAGATACAAATAATATTAAAACTCAAATCTAGACTCAAGATCTGGATGGACTCAAACAAAACGTTTGGACTCTAATTCAAAATAAGGACTTTTGAAATTGATTCCATAGAACCACTTCCGAAGTCAAAAAACAAAAGAGCTACTAAGAACTAAATTCTTTTGAAAAATAAATTCTAAGAGTCCACCATTACCTACCAAACGTAAACATTGTTATATGTCCATTAATGTGAAGCATCCAGAATAAGCAATGTTATCGGCAATTATATTCCACTATTTTCCGCTTTTATTAAAAGTCTTCAAAATTACTGTTATTGAGTTACGTGTTTTCGATTTTACGACATTTGAAGTGTAGGTTTATGATGAAAACGGTGAAGTCAATGAAATTGAATAACATTATATTGTATTGATAGTATCTCTTGATTGAATTATATAAGTAACTAAATGATCTAGATCTAGTTTGGTATATAATATAAGACGTGAAGCAAAATTAATTACACGATATCATTATTTACTAAATGATATAGTACATATTTATAGAAAGTAGGTCAAGCATAATTAATACAAATGGCGAATATACTAATATTTTTCTATATTATTTAACTTAATTAACTTACCAGCTCAATCATCTTCATATATTAAATATCTAGAACAGCTTAATGACATCACACAAGTCATTTTCACAATACCTATTATATTATCTAAAAAATTTAAAACAATAATGGAATTATCCTCCTGATCGAGTTTAGTAACTTGGGTCATTTTTAAAAGTTCAATTTTAGTTATAGCAATCGATATAGTGCTCAAGTGTGTGCCCAAACACAGGTGCATCCTCTCATAGAAAGATACACGCGAGGCCCCACGTGACGCGTCCACGGCCTCAGAGCTATCCCAAACTGAGAGAATGAAATAATATCTATTACGAGTATACAATTACATATCACAACGAAAACGTAAACGTGTAACTGAAAAAAATCCAAGAATAATTTTACTTTCAAGCTTAAAGTAAAATTACTCGCATTTCATTTTTGAAATTAAAAAGCAGAGAATAACTTTTGACGCGACTACAATGTCACAAATAGTAATGAAATTAATGAGAACCTCCTGTACTTAAAAAAATAGCGTCTCTACAAAGACACTGCTTATATGACTGTCGGGCTTATTCCTTTGTAAATTTTGACTTTATGTCGCGAAACAGAGCTAAGTAGTACGAGGTCCACTTGCAAAACGGCTATTCAATTTATATTTTATTTAAAAAACGTAACAAATATAACTTTAATCTTTTGTGTGCCATGTGTTGTACCAATCTTAATCAGGTTAGTGTATTCGTAACTTAAAGTCATAATAGTAAAGAATACATATTTCTAATTTTTATTGATATATTTATGTAGATATTAAACTTAAGAATTAAATTAATAGTAGTAACACAATATTTTTATCAGCAAACATCACTCACATCAAATATCATAGCATTAAGAATACATAAATAAATTTCCGCAATTGGAGCTCGGACTACATATTATATGTAACTAGTGTTATAGAGAAGCGAGACTCGCGGGTGGCATTTTTAAAATGTTTCAACTTTGTCGCGTTCATTAAATCATTGTTATCCTGTCTAGTTTTTGCTCGTTGGGTTCATAAAAACTATTCTTATTTTAGAGTTAAAATGTTTATTACATTTTTTTTATTTATGAATTACTCCCATATTTCAAAGATTAATGTATTCGTTTGTAACTAAAATGTTACTAAAGTCATTTATAATATGATTATTTGAAGCAAAAATACATTAACAATTCTATGAATAATGTATATAAGGGGTTTTCCAATAGGGACGCTTGAACTTTGACAGCTGATTGCGGCCATGTTGTTTGAGTGACAGCTGTCAAATGCAGTGTGTTATATTCATTCCGTCCTCCCAAACCACCATGGCAGGTGTCGAGCAGCACGTGCAAATCATAAAATTGTTTTATGAAAATGGGTCTTCACTTCGCCCGTTTTACGGTCGCGATGATCGTCCTGCCGAGTCGACTATCCGTCGATTGGTGGACAAATTCGAGTCAACCGGGTCAGTTAACAATCAGCCGGTTCCCGTGCGTCAACGTAACGCGAGATCTGCCGAGAATATCGCCGCTGTGCGCGACAGTGTCCTCGAAAACCCGCGGCAGTCAATTCCGCGTCGCGCACAGGAACTCGGCCTTTCGCAGACGACAACTTGGCGAATTTTGCGTTGTGACTTGAGCCTGCACCCGTACAAGATCCAGCTGACCCAAGAGCTCAAGGTTAATGACCATAGACAGCGCCGTGTGTTCGCTGACTGGGCATTAGAGCAGTTGGAAGTTGACGCCGATTTTGGCAAAAAAATCATCTTCAGCGACGAGGCGCATTTTTGGATGAATGGCTATGTCAACAAGCAAAATTGCCGTATTTGGGACGAGACCAATCCACACGAGGTTCACCAAGTGGCAATGCACCCGCAGAAAGTGACTGTTTGGTGCGGATTTTGGGCCGGAGGCGTGATTGGTCCGTATTTTTTCGAAAACGATAATGGTGTGGCCGTCACCGTCAATGGTGAGCGATACCGGTCGATGATAACCAACTTCTTTTGGCCTGAAATCGAGAATATGGATCTGGACAACATGTGGTTTCAACAGGACGGCGCTACGTGCCACACAGCACACGCTACGATGGAAGTTCTGCACGAGCAATTTCTGGACATGGTCATCTCGCGCGGAGGCGACGTGAACTGGCCACCGAGATCGTGCGATTTGACCCCGCTGGACTTTTTCTTGTGGGGTTTTCTTAAGTCGCAGGTCTTTTTTTTTTTTTTTTTACGCTGGGAAAACGCATGACGCGTTTCCCCCCACGGGAACAGTGGGGGGGGTATGTGGGACTCGCCGTATGTCCAAGGCACCGAGTGTGCCCCGGTCATCGGAATACCCACTAAAAACCCAGCGGTACCCTTCCCGTCTTAACGGGAGCGCCACGGGATCGCTTGCGCATGCTACCGTGACGCTCCGACAGGTCTATGCCAACAAGCCGCAAACCACCGATGCCCTCAAAGTCAACATACGCCACGCCATCGATCAAATACAGCCCGATTTGTGCGCCAGAGTCATCGAAAATTGGACCTTTCGTGTGCGCGCCACCAACCGAAGCCGTGGCGGTCATTTGAATGATGTCATATTCCATACATAATGGGGTCGATAGACCTTCCAAATAAAAAAAAAAAAAAAAAAAAATTTCGCAAATATCTCTCCTACATGTATTTTTTTTTTTGCATTTCAAAGATCAAGCGCCCTTAATGGAAAACCCTATAGTATTACATACATTGTATTCACAATATTTATCGTTATATCTACATATATATTATATTGAATAAATACGCGAACGAGCTTATGGGCCACCTGATGGTAAGTGGACTTACGCCCAAAGACATTGGTATTGTAAGAAATATTAACCATCGCTTACATCGCCAATGCGCCACCAACCTTGGGAACTAAGATGTTATGTTCCTTGTACAAGAAATTACACTGGCTCACTCACCCGTCAAACCGAAACACAACAATAACAAGTGCTGCTATTTTGCGGTAGAATATTTGGTAAGTGGGTGGCAACCAGACGAACTTACAAAAAGCTCTATCATCAATAAATTATATAGGTATACAATTATCGCCTTATTTTCAAATAAGAAACATTTTGAAAACGATTTCGAGTATGATAAGTCTGATCGATACGATACGACAGACTTACGAAATATTTATATAAATTCTTTTTCTCACTAAACTTGTAAATATTTTTGTTAATCTATCAAGTTTAAAGGAATCGACTGACTGATTGAAGGTTTGTTTTTCATAATCCAATATGACGGCAATTCCGACACAACCAGTTAGTGCGAATAATAAAAAAATTGGTTATTTTTCTATCTAACTCGTTTGGTTGATACGTAGAACATCAATACCAACGATCGACTTTAGACAGAATCTAATGCGTAGTAAACAAAGTTGCAAAAAATCCATAGTTAGCAAAATTTAAACATTAATACATTTTTTTACTATTTAATTTAAAATATATTAAGATATCTGTAATTTGTTTGTGAATTGAATTTATTAGGTTTTAATGTGTGATGCCCCAACCGATATTCGCTTGAAAATAAATATATGCCAATAGATATAAAAAAATCAAATATAAATATGAAAACTGAAAAACAAAACAAAGTTAACACTAATAACCTTTGGGTAAGATCGTGGCCTCAACAGTAAAAACCGAAACGTTAAATCAAAAAAAAATGGAAAAATATTACACCAACATAAAAGCAAATAGGGTAATTTCTAAACGACATTCTCGAGCACATAATAATCATAAAAAAAAAACGCTCATAGTCCGAAAGTTTATTGAGCGTTTGGACTGAAACGCGTTTTATTGTTTCCTCAAAGAAATTATATGGAAGAGATATTATCGAGGAAATTAATCCGTAAAGTTAAATGGAAACTGGAAAGTTGAGCTCATGGGAAAACAGTCTTCGGTATTTCTGCCTACTTAACATAGATTGCTCAAAGACCGCACTAGGAGTTTAACAGAATTGGGAGAGTTAACGTTACTTCATTTATGAGCATATCTTATGTATTCAGTTTATTCTTTTTGGTCATATTTGGAATTTTATTTCATTCTATTTTGATGATTAATAAATAGTTAATACGGTTCAATTTAATTTATCGTTCAACAATAAGATGAAAAAAAATTTGAATGAACACATTCAAAAGCAAGATGGCGTTAAACCTGAAAGAATTCATGGATCGCGATCGTGACATATTTTAAATAATTGTTTGTTTATTGTATATTTTCATGAAGCTGATGATGACATTGCCGGTTAATTCCGGTTATATGGAAACTGAAAAGCTGAGTTTTTAGCTTCCACTTAATATACCATCAGGTGGCCCATTATATCTATAAAAAAGTAAAGGTACATATTTTGCCCCCTAATATTTTCACTATAAAACTAACTAAAAGAGTATGTATCTTTAAATAGAATATTACGCACCAAAAAAACAAAAAAAGATTTTCCTTTAATTCCCAAGGCTTATATATTTTTTATTATCTACTTTTTCGCGTTTATTTTGTCTCTTATTATTTAAGTCCCCTGAGGCTCCTTTCTCGTTTGGGTTTTTTTCTGTTTATTTAACAATTACTTAAGCTGTATTAATGTAATAAACATTTACTAAATTACAGAAATGAGGCGTTTTTGATTACACAATACTATCTTAACATAAATAATAACAACATCTCGCTTGTGAACATAGGTATTTTCTCGTTTTTATCGAGAAGTTTTAAGCTTGTTCATGATGCCCAACCGCTAGATACATAATAATATATATAATAGAATTTCGTACAATACATGGTTTCTCACGAATTTTTCCTTCACAGTAAAGCTCGTGATCAACTAACTATTGACGAGCTTAGATCTCCTACACTCAGCAGTGTCCGGATTTCAACCCAAAATTCTGAGTCATCGATTATCCCCGGCCTCACAACGAAATAATTCTGACATATATAATGATTATGAAAAAGATAAATTTATCACTGAGTTCCTTGTCGGTTCTTCTCAGTAAAATCATCATTCCCATTAGTAGCTTTATATTGATCTTGTAAAATATTTTAAAATTACTGTAAGGGTATTTGAATAAAATGTAAATATCTTATACATTATTGTGAGTGGTTCAGGTGTTACGTATAGACCTTGCTTGGGGTGTAGTGTAGCTTACTTACTGTAACGGACGGACATACAAGCAAACAGAGTTACTTCCACATTTATAATATCAGTATAGATTACAACATTAATAAGAATATTTGTGAGTATAACATGATATTACTTTTGCTTTATAAGTTTTAATTGGTAGGCGCTACTAACAATTTGTACTTGGTAGGTGGTAGTAATTTGTTACTTCTGAAAATTACTGTAAATTCGAGATTATAACATACCCTAAGGAGATAATTGATTAAAGTGTTTTTAAATTAAACAGTTTAATGTTAAATAACTATATTCAAACTTTTTTTAATTTTAAGGATTTCGAGCAAATATAAGTTTTCTTTAAATAAGTTACATAATTTCCACAATCCAAGCTTTGCACGGGTAAAAAACATATAACTCTATTACTTTACGTGTGACACGTAAGAAGAGATGATTTTCCGACATCTTCGACACTCATATTTTAACCAGTTTACATAAAACCTTAATTAATTATACACCTATACCTTTCTTTTGAATCACTCCATCTATTGGTGAAAATCATATGAAAATACGTTCAGTAGTTTTTGAGTTTATCGCGTACGAACAGACAGACGCGACGGGCAGATTTTGTTTTATAAAATATAGTGACGTCATGGTTATAACGAAATGTAGGTAGTAAAGTATTAAGCTATTAATAATTACTAGTCACATTGCGTAGTTCGGGTTTATCCAACCTCATTAGTTATTTGGGAACTAATCTTCCTCGTGTTCGTGAGAAACATTCCTGCAACTGAATGATGTTGGATGTGCCTTAATTTCTTACGGAATGGAAGTGACCTTAATTAGAAATAAATGTCACAAAATTAATAATAATTTATTTAGTTATGGTTATTATTATTAGTTATTGCTTACCTGTTAATCCCAGACGAATGTCCTATGAATGTCTGTCTGTGACGTCGTACCTCCGAAACGATTGAACTTTCATGGGGTTTTTGCTGTTTTAAACCTTAAGTGATCGAGCTGGTTCTTAGCTATAAATTATGAAGATCAGGCGGTTTTGCGTGCAGCGGTGCAATGCCGTGGAGGTACCCCCACACCATTGTCCGCTCTTGCGAACACCATGCGTGCGAGGTGGCTGACAAACTCCTCCACGTTGGGCGTCCTGGTGTCTCTATGTATGACATCATTTCTGACGTACCTTGGGGCTCGTACTATCATTCACAGGCATCGGTTTTTCTGGATCTGGTGCGCTGAGCATAGCGCATACCAGGCGGGACCCGCATATGACAGACGCGAACGGACGTGGGCTCCGTTACGAATCTACGTACACTTTGGTCTTCAGTGCTAGGCGGGATGTGAAGAGGGTGTACAACTTACAACGGCATGGTTTACCACCTTATTGACGGTGGGTACCATACGCAGCTGGCGGGCAAAATGACACCCCAAGTAGCAAGCTGAGATCTGCCACTCCACGTCATGGCCTCGGAGGGTGAGCTGACGCATCGGCTTTTTGGCAGCAACAAACAGAACGGCCGTCTTACTGACGTTAACGGCCAGCCTCCACTTGTCTAGCCACTCCGGAGCACAGAATAGTTCAACGCATATGGCGCTGTAGCCGCGCTAGATGCGCGACTACAGCGCCATATGCGTTGACGTTTGACGTTGACGACCAACAGGGACGTTTCTATTCCGTCTTCTCTATTATAAATAAATAAAATAGTCAAACTCATTCCCAAAAAAGAAATAAAACGCTATATAAATCTTCTTTCGTGATTGTATTGTCTTATCGGAATCCATGCGGTTTATAGTTAATTTACCTGCCTCGTTGGTCTAGTGGCTAGATATTAGGCTGCAGACCCGGTGGTCCTGGGTTCAATTCCCAGGTCGGGCCAATAAATAGTTATTGGATTTTTCTGTCAGAAAATTCTCAGTAGCAGGCCGGAGTCTGGAAGGTGGAAGTGTGTACATTCCCGTGCACAAAGAAAAAAAAAAAAGCACGTTAAGCCGTTGGTCTTGCGCCTGAACTCTTTTTGGTCGTGTCGGATTGCCGTCCCATCGGATTATGAGAGCTAAGGAAAAGAGAATGCACCTGTGTTTGCGCACACACTTGTGCACTATAGTATCTCCCGCGCAGTTGGCTAATCTCTCTTGAGATTGGCCGCCGTGGCCAAAATCGGTCTGGAGAACCTTAATTAATTTACCAAATTCTTAATTTAGATATGTAATCATCGATAAGTGATCGGTATTACTTTTTGCCAGAAGCAATATGAGACTCATGAATTTGTCGAGTAATTTATTTCGATTGAATACAAATATATTGTATTATATCGAAATTCTAGGGTTATGGGTTTGATTGGAAAAGGATTCGTCGAATCGAGTTTCGAACTACACCGCAATTTATTTTTCAATCACCAAACGAACTTTGCAAAGGGATTTTTTACAACTTTTTAATCTCCGAAATCCGTAAAGCTGCGGATTTGAAAGCAAGGATAACATTCAAAAAACATATATTCATATCTGACCTCATTCATGTACGTTTCGAATTAATAAAATACATTTATTTGTTTTATACATATCTATACTAATATATACAGCTGAAGAGTTTGTTTGTTTGATCCGGCTAATCTTAGGAACTACTGGTTCGAATTAAAAAAATATTTTAGTGTTGTACAGTCCTTTTATCGTGGAAGGTTCTAGGCTGATTTTTATTCATTATATTTTTGAAGTTTCTTCTTAAAAGAAACTTCTTTAACGGCATTGTGCACTTTTTTATAATGGGTAAAAAATGTTAAACTCGTGTCAGGTCACGTGACCCTGATTGAAAATTCGTAAGACGGATTTTGAAGTGTTAAATTTTTAATGTAATATAAATTGTCATGTTTGTGTACAATAGCGCAATAAATGAATATTGTATTTTATCACATAAATGATAGTACTTTTATACTGATAAATATAGCAATTCGAGCAAAATTTTTCCCTAATCATTCCAAAATATCAAAAATGCATAACGTTAATTATTCAAGTTTTCACTTCTGCCGACACGCGCGGAATGAAACCCGTTTTTATTAATTATACGGGGATGAAACCGCGGGCGCAGCTAGTATATGATAACTGACATTTTATTTATTTCATTTATTATGGACAACAAAATATGAAGTAAACACAAATACTTTTTAGTCAAAGTTAAATGGAAAAGTTTATCGGATTAATTCATAGTAATGATCATATAAACCGACTTCAAAGGATTTAAATATGTACTTTTATTTTAATTTATGATTTATAAAATAAAAAAGCTAACTTTATACGATTAAAGGTTAATTATCATTTAATTATGTGTATAAGTTTCTTGATTCCTTTGCCGTTTGACAAAGTATATATATAATATGTATCTTGATTTTATTCACGTATTGAGTTTTTTTTTTGTTTTATATTGCTATTGTTTTTTAAAGTGAAATCATGTACTGAGTAATTCAAAATCATTGAAAAGCCAACACGACTGGAAACACATATTTTTGAAGGCACATTGAATCGGTTGCACCGCAGGGGGCTCTCATTTCAATGTGAAGAAAATTTTCTACACAAAAAGATACACGGGTGGAAAACCATTCTTCATTTGTTAAAAGTGCTGTCTCATTTGAGCACTGCTTTTGGAAGGGCCTGTCCATATTGAATTAACAAGCTACAAAATGAATTATGTCCCACTAAATATTCGAAAATAATAATAATATCTTGTTAATACAACAAAACAGCAGTACTTGGTACTGTTGTGTTCCGGTTTGAAGGGTGAGTGAGCCAGTGTAATTACAGGCACAAGGGACATAACATCCTAGTTCCCAAGGTTGGTGGCGCATTGGCAATGTAAGCGATGGTTAACATTTCTTCCACTGCCAATGTCTATGGGTGTTGGTGACCACTTACCATCAGGTGGCCCAAATGCTCGACCGCCAACATATGCTATAAAAAATAAAAAAAATAAAAAAAAATAGTGTTATCTTATAAAAAGGTAACAAGTATAGTTGGAAATACAGTGAAACCTAATCGAAGTTTGCAAAACTAAAAACACAATATATTGTTTCATCACGGTCATCAGCCAATCGTAATACGCCGCTGGTGATAGACACGAGACACGCCCGGAGCGACAGTTCATGTAGTGGCGGCAGTCTAGGCGCCTTTCATAATCGCTAAACACTATTTGTTACTTTTTGATTTGGCTTTTCTTATCTTCTAGAAGAACCTACATAATTAACATCACAGAAGTACCTACTCTAAAACTTATTATTATCTACCTACTCCTAATTAACTTATGAGTAATCATGTGATTCTTTAAGGGAGGACTTTTCTGGATTCGGGGCGATAAATCTTAAAATACGTTTCTGCTCCCAAGGTATATCAAAACTCTCGGTTCTTCACCTTTCGCATTTAATTGGGTCCCATCGCCTTCTTCAGGTCATCTGTCTGCCTGGATGTAGGGCCTGCGTGCGGCGTTCTCCGCCCTACGCCACGGTACATTCTAGAACTCGTATAATACTTCATCGGTTTTCGAAATACATGAATAGCCCACTGTCACCTTGCTCTAGTTAGTGCGTGTTTTAATATATATTATTATTTAAAAGAATGTAGTTTAAAAAACATTTATAATAATGAAAAAAATACGCCATCTATCAGATAACAAAGGAACTTTTATGTATATTAAAGATTAAATGTCACGAAACAAAATACTGACTTCTTATCCCTTTAGTGAGTTTTCATAGTAAATTACTTTCAAATAAGTTAATTTAATTCACCTGAAACCTGTAATAATCTGGTATCTTGCTTTATTAATTTTATTTAAATAATATTAGTTCATAGCGTCGTCAAGAGATGGCGTAGCTTACCTAACATAGGATATAGATCATGCAACTCATGCAGGCCATTATTTTGTTTACAAAGCTACCCAAAATAGGAGTGTAATGTTTTCAGGATTCATGTATGTATGTGATAATTGCTTTATTCAACTATTACAGATATGGATGTTTGCGATATCGTTAGAATCCTCATCTTCAGTGACACTTGTTATAACTGTTTTACTTTTTAATTTGTTATTTGGCAGGTCAGTCTTGTTTCTTAATTTTGGACGTATTAATTAGTAATTTACTTAGTATAAATATGTTATTAAATTTTTGATTCTAAACAATTTATAAATAAATAAAACAATTGATAAAGTGAAACTAATTTAATTTAATAAATAATAACAATTTGGCGGCAAGATAGCTTCTCGAGTCGGAGTGTGTTAACCCCCAACTCCTTTATAAGGAACTCTATCAATAAGTCTTTCAGGAGCACCTTAAAGTTATACGTCTGACGTTGGACAAACGAAGAACGACGAACAATAACTCACACATGTAAAAATCACTAGCACATAAATTATTTAACTTATAAAATTCCACAACATAAATTATTTAACTTATAAAATTCCATTTTTTTATTCATTTTCCAGCCGGCTACTTTCTGAGTTTCCGATCTTTTTGTGTAATGAGAACATATGTTTTTTTTTTAACTGTGCTCCAATATTATGACACACTAGCCATATACATCATATACTATATTATATTACTTATTCGTTATCAGTGAACTGTATCAGTTATTTCAACTTCACTAAAATCCTATATTATATTCTTGATGTCTTCTCAATTCCTCCTGTCAGATCCACAATTACAAACGTCATCCAAGACTTGCTCCTGAAGAAGTCAATACTAGATAAGATAGTTGTCTTCTTCGCATTTTATTTGTTGACAGCAGTGTGGATACGGCCTGCTGAGATCCTCGTTTGTGACGTAACATTTTGATGACTCATCTGCAATATTTATCACTCCGCAACTGAAATTTAAAAAGCAATTGTTTTAGAACGCACACATTATTATAATACTTAAGTAAGAATTGACGTATTTTGTTTGTAGATTCGTCTGTGATTTTAAATAAAAAACTAAAGTAACGAAATAAACTAATTCAATAACTAAAGTAATTTGATTAAAATATGTGTCACGCTTTTTAACTCCACACAAGACCAAAATAGGTACCTCGTTGGTCTAGCTAGGCAGTAAGCCAGCTAATAAAGCTCGTTTCGGACCAATATCAAGCTATTGTCTCTGGTTCTTTACATCAAGAAGTAATGAATTGAGTAAATATGTGGACAGTGTTTACAATACAACGCCTGGAAAAGCCCGTTAAACTATTGGTACTGCGTGTGTCTTGTTACGGTCGGGTCGGATTACCGTCCTATCAGTATGAAAATGAATTGAAAGATCAACTCATTCATACATACAAACGGTTTTAAATATATATAAAGTAAAACTTACGAGGCATATTCAAGTCTCTGTTTCAGACACTCTATCCTGTAGCAAGAACCAGCTGGAGAGACTTCTCCGCCGAATGGTATGACATCATCGATTTCGGGAATGTAACAGCCTGTTTTGTGAGCTGAAACAAAAAGATAATATCAAATTAATAATCTAAAAAAAACATAAATGATTGTCTGTAAAATCGGTTTACGGACGATAATGATAACGTCATAAGAAAATATTGATGAACGCGGACACGGACGCATCGGCCGATGGAATGGAAGAGAGATAGATGCGTCTCAAGCCGAACGGTTAGGCTGATCGTGCCTCTCTATCTCTTGTTCCGCTTTCTCGCTTTCACGCTAGGCTCAGGCGGAACGTGACAATGAGTCATGCTTTTTCGCGCGTGCAGCCGGCGTTCATCGATTTATAAGACGTTACTCACGTCAAAAATTAATTATATTAGTGCCACAGACTTTGGTAACTAAGAAGTTATGTTAATCGTGCCTGTGATTACACTGGCCACCTCAAACGAGAACACAATAATACTTACTTATTTTACTACTGTTTTGCAGTAAAATAAGTAATGAGAAGGTTACTACGATTTGCACAAAGCCCTATCACCAAGTAGCCATTAAAGTCTATCAATGATTTTCGTAGATTGATAAAAAATTTGTCTCGATTAATATGAGGGAAGACACAACATGCTATGTCTCAAAAACCTATTATACTATGTCACTATCTGTGACAAAATATATTCCGTTTACTCGTATAGCCCATTTCAAGTTAGGTTTCGACTTAAAGATTATTCTCAGTAAATAGATAATCACATCCTTCAGATCAAAGCTTTACGAAGTTTAAATTTACCTTCGCCATGCATTTATATATATATAAAGGTTATATTACTCATATGAATATATTAAAAATAGTAAGAAACGTACGTAGATATATGTCGTTAAAATAAAAATTAATGATCATTACTTCATAATAGAACAGTAATGACACCAGAAAACATTTTTCAATCGTAAATATATTATAATTTATTCTATGAGTAACCGGATTTCCATTACAAAGATTGATTACGGAAAATTATAAAAATAAAAATTCATGATTATTTATTTGAGGAAATACATATATGACAGTTTATTTATTATTTACATTTTATAACGGTTTGTGTTATCGTGTATATGATACGGAACTAAGAGCCGCTTACGTTATGTTTTTTTAATAAAGAACACCAAAGAGGTCAGCCACAGATTGAATATCGAAAAAATATATTCATCAATTATGTTATTTACATATAATAATATGCAAATTGTAATTAATTCTTAATCAACTAATTTTTTGATGAAATGTATGATGATAAAAATGTTATCCATTTATTATTAAACTAGCGGTTTACCCGAATCTTCGCTCGCGACGTAATTCAGGAAGCCAATTCCACTAATGTAAAACGTTTATTAACGTTCTCGATTTGATTCCGATCCAGCTTCGACTATTCCTCATTAAGTTGAATCGGTATGATGTTATTATACAAAAGTCAAAAAACCATGTCAAAGTCAAACTTAATTGTTAACTTTTGACATTCCATCAAGATCGAATCGCAACTGGATCGTTGTATTAGTAGAATAGGGAAAAACTTAGCGTCAACGATTATAACGATTGTTAAGTACCAAACTCCTCTTTCTTCAAAAATGAAGGATTTTTATACAAACTTTATCCTTAGGGGTTATACCTTAGGGGTTACATTTTCAATTAATCCTGATAGTGCTAGCCTACTGTGTGAAAGCTAACCCGTATACATATTTTCATGGTGCTAGTAGTTTGGGCTGTGCGTTGATATAAATAGATAGCTTTTCCATGGATTAAAGAAAATAAAAACTATATTTTTGAAGCTCTAAAAAAATTCCACACAGTTAAGTGAAAGCGAACAATTTATATGTGACAAGTCAATAATTTAATAAAAATCTTTCGTATATTCTTCATTATGTACACCCACGTTGTTATATAAAACAACAACTTAATATTCAAGGAATGCGATCGACGTCCGTATATTTTTATGATTACGATGAACTCGAAAACAATGCAGCGACCTTGCGGACGAATAAGGATATACGTATAACGGATTTGATTAGTCGATTTTAGGACCGAATATTGGTCTTATCTTATGAGATTAAAATAATAACGGTATTATATTAATAAACGCGACATATAGTCCACAAATATGTGTGCATACACAAGTTTACACATATCCCTTCAATCTCAAGACGTGCTTAACAGATCTACGTTACCTACATATATATATACTTATATTGACTGCCTCGTTGGTCTAGTGGCTATATAAGGCCGCAGACCCAGTGGCCCTGGGTTCAATTCCTAAGTCGGGCCTATAAAAAGTTATTGGGTTTTTCTATCAGAAAATTCTGTAGAAGTATTGTACACTCCCGTGCCTCGGAAAGCACGTCAAGCCGTTGGTCCTGCGTCTGAACTCTTTCCGATCGTATCGGATTGCAGTACCATCGGATTATTAGAGCTAGCGAAGAGAGAATGCGTCTGTGTTTGCGCACAGTCTTGTGCACTATAAAGCCCCTGCGCAATTGGCTAATCTCAAGAGAGAATCGGTCTGATGGACATTATTACTTTTTACTTTTACCTACATATAACTTTAAATATATTCATACTTATATAAACTTAATTATAAAGACACCAGTATCATGTTATATAATTTTACCAATTTAATAAAATAATAAATATCTATTTATCTATATAAAACAACTTTAACGATTATAATTATCTTTAATGATGATGATGTACATCATTATAAAATACTAATATTATAAAAATTTGAATTAATTTAACTTAAGTGTATAAATAAATTTAATTCACGAGTGTCACTAATTAAAAAACCCAAACTAATAAATGAACTTTACTACGAAGTATAAAATATATTATTACTTATAATAGATTAGTCAGACAGTAGGTAAAACTCATTACACAATAAGTCAGATGTCGATATATTTTCAAATAAGCTTGCTACATTTAAGACTCTTATGTTGAACTGTACGTTGTTGGCTCATGACAGCTGATCTTTATTGGTATTTGTTTTATTATTATACAGTTTTTTTTAGTAATATTAATACCATTTATATTTCATTTTATACATTTTTTTTTACTTTTTATACCAAATTGTATTCAATTAATTTTTATTTTCTTTCGTTATTACTTTAGATGCTTAGTGTCATTTTTGCATGTCGTAGTCACCTATAAGTATGGCGACTCTTACCCTTAGACCCATGAACTTGTAAACTTTTAATTTGTAACTGTTATTGTATTGTCATGTTGGTGATCCGAAATAAATAAATAAATATTACTCGAAAATAAAAAAAATGTAAAGTTGAAGATAATTAAAACATCGTATATACATTAAAAAAATAAAACGAGATTAAAGCAATATGTCAATATTATCACAATGACCACAATGTTACATTTCGACCTCGTAGTACTGAGACTTTAAAAAAAAAAAAACACGCCTTGTAAGTTGTTTACAAACGGGTGCCTTGACCCTTTAGAAGGTTTCGCTAAAATATACGTTAGGGCTACCATACTTATGTTACGTCGGATATCGAATAACACACATTTGAGCCACGTGCTTCAACTCTTCATAGTGTTGAAATGAATTCGTTTAAACTAAACACTATATATATTGTACATTTGTAACATATAATTAAACAAAAAATTATAAAACATTTATTCGTGATAAATATAGAATTTATTAAAGTAGGCTGTATAATATAATCATAAAAATAATTTTATAAATGTAAAACTATCACTGATACGAATATATAATAATAATTTTATTCGATTCTACACGCAAGTAATTTCGTCTTTAAATTACATTTATTATACTAAAACATGAGACAATTATCTACTTTTGGTAATTTCAATTGGATTCAAAGGTAATTCATGTATAAATAAATTATACCTAAATATTATTATAAATAAAAATCTGTATAGTAAAACTACATATTATTTAAAACGTCAAGATGATAGTGACTTTTTTTTTTACAGTGTTTTTATTTACAGTGTTTAAGCATAAGGTTTAATAATTATAATCGACAGACAACAAGAAAGTTAAAAGTTTAAAACACTTAACACAAATGTAACTGTGATACTACAGCATAATTAACAATCAATATACGTATATTGTTATAAGTTAATTCAACATGATATAATTATAAATTCTAATCAAAATTTATTTTTAACTTGTTTATAAGACATTGGCATAGGAAGCCGGAAGCTGTGACAATATGTATATTATGATATACAGTCATGTTTGTGGCACCCCTACACTAAGTGTATTCTTAAAATAAAACTTTTATCTCAGTTAAATTTATTTTACTACTCTATATTTAAAGGGATAATTACTGTTTATAATAAAGCAAATTGTCAGTTTGACAGCTGTCATTCAATATTTAGAACACGGTCGCATACAGGTCTTGCAACTGAGTCCAATTTCAGTGGTGAGAGATGAGTTGCGAGTGTGTTACAACTGTTAATTCGCAATACCATCCGCTTGAGGTACTACGTCGCTGCTATCGAAGCTGATATTTTTCTCTCCCAAGTATTGTGTTATTTAATCATTGTTATATCGTTTTGTTGAGTTTTGCGGATTTTTTGTTATTTTTGTTTTGTTATTTAACTGTTTTGTTTGGATTTGAAAAAGTGTTCGGGATAATTATTACGCGAATTGTCATACCTCTGGCGGCCGTAAATTGAACTTAACAGCGTCATTATGTCAACGTACCCCATATTGAAGTTGCAAGACCTGTGTATACGACCGTGATTTAGAATGCCAAAATTGCGATGGCATCGGATTAGAAGTAAATCGTTTTTAAAAATCACTCATTTACCTTTAATATAATATGTATATGTACTTTATTAATTTTTTTCACTAATAAAATTAACTGCAATATATACATAGGTCCCAAACACTTTGATGAAGTCTAAGTTATTATTATATTTTAATTTATCTTCTTGAAAAATTATCAATGAATTAATTAGTAATAAGTATATCGTAGTATAATAATGTATAATGAATGATGAAAGTCTTTCAAGTATATACATCTCAAAATCGACTAAGTGGTTGTTGTTGCCGTGGAAGCGTAACAGACTGTCAGAGTTACTTTCGCGTATATAATATTAGTATTAGAGAAAATAAACGAATAATAACTCGTTATAAAAATATTATTAATCATTGAATTAATATTATGTATTGTTATTGTAATAAATAATTAATGTAACTTGATAATATTGCGTAATAAGTACATTTTTATTATGTAACACAATAAAACAACAAACACACAAAGCCGGTGTCACAGATAACGTAAAAGTTCACGTATTTCATTTACGTTCAAGTTGTTTATAAAATAACATTTATTTCGTCAACATTAATATTATTATAACAAAACAAAAAAAATACATATCTATTAATATTATGTAAATAGAAACTTATATTATTTAGCCGAAACAAAAAACAATGTCGAGACATTTGTCGCGACAGATAATATAAACGTTAATAATTTCATTTGAATGTTATTTTTTAAATAATAATCTATCCTGTTAATATGCAAATATAGTTCGCTTCTTATTTTTTTTATTATTCAACGTCAAATAATCGCGCGGAAAAAAAATCGGATCCTTGTTTTAAATCACTCTGGTGCCGTTCTGTCGCTATTTATTCGCGATTTAAATTAAAGTTGATATGAAAAGGTTATCGCGGCGCCACTCATCTGGTTAATTGGAATTTGTGGGACGGATTTGTGATTTATACATATACTATAGACGAGTATATTTTTTGTACAATATTTTACCTTTTTAATTTCTTAATATCGATAACAGCTTACTTATTTAAAGAAATTATAATTGCCGTGTTATTTTTCCTTACTATTGTTTGATCCGATAATGTTCCGATTCATCTGAAATAGTTGTCTGTTTCATTGTTTTACAAGAGATCACGTTTCTATGGAAAGTAACCCTGTTGACAAAATTAAGTTGCCTAATTACAGTTTTATTGATCATATTATGTATAACAAAAAAGTTGCTTTGAAGTTTCTTACGTGCAGACTCTGCCTCAAACCTTCTTTCGAATGTGAAAACTGTTATTATTCTGAGATTTAGAAATGTCTGACTGCTCTGGATTTCAGGTTCTTAAACTAGATCCATCTTATCAATATCATAACAAACTGTTTAGACGGTATACAGCAACAAGCAGACAGATTTAATAAAATCAGTTACTTTCATAAAAAATTGTAGTGTTAAAATGTTTTGTGAATGTAAAGATCAAAAGGTCAATGAATTCATCTGATAACTATAAGTAATAATACAAGGATACACAGATATGTTTCTCAGTCGCGTGCTTACAAGCAACCGTTTGAATAAACTCGTCTATGGGTCAAGGGCTCATATGTCGTCAGATGGTAATTTGACAAAATATATATTTATGAGATTAACACAAATCGTCGTTATTTACCAGTAATTAAGTAGTAATTTAAAAATTGAAATAATTTTATTAGGAATAATAAAAAAAACAAGATGGCCCAGTGGTAAGAATGCGTGAATTTAACCGATGATCGTGGGTTAGTGGACAAGCACCACTGAATTTCATGTGCTTAATTCGTGATTATAATTCGTGCTCGTGCTTGAGGGAGAAGGAGGAAGTGAGGAAACCTGCATATGTCAAATTTCACTGAAATTCTGTCACATGACATGTATTCTACCAACCCGCATTGGTGCAGCGTGGTGGAATAAGCTCCAAATCTTCTTCTCTAAAGAGGAGAACAGGCCTTAACCAAGCAGTGGGACATTCACGGGCTGTTACTACGATTAAACAGATATATTAGTTGTTCCAAAAAAAAGCCATGGCCATTTGTTTTTTTTCAAAAAGAACCCATTTTTCTACTATATATAAACAATTATAAATTTTATAACAGCTGTTATGTAGAATATTCAACGATGTCCAGAAAGAGTCACCGGAGACACAAAACGAGGAGTTTAGCATTTGTTTTATACTATTTATTTATATATTACTAATTTTGATAAGGGTGTTGCTCGGTCGAAATAATAATATTATTTCGACCGAGCAACCGAATTTTTTTTGCCCGAATACCTATTCTTATATATATTGCAAGTTAAATAAATATCGAAGTTGTGATTGAGAAACGAAATAAATTCTACGAAAAGTTTATATTGATGATGGTGTAATGAAACATGGGGATATTTCCGAGTATCTAAAAAACGGTAATATTTATTAAATAAAATATTTGGAACTTCCAGAGGGCCTACCTCAAGAGAATATAGCATAACCTTTTTTTTTAAATCCGGTTAAAAATTCAAAAGACGGAACTCACCATGTTGACGGGGCTTCATCGGAAGTCGACCCATCCAGGTGGCGCCACAGGTCAACCCAATAATCATCATCAGGCACACAATCCTCGACACCATTTTTTTTTAAATATTCTCAGTCACGTCAAGGTCTCTCGCCAAAGATAAACCGAACAAGACTGGCCCGTGGCTTATCTGACTCTTGTTTTTATTCACACTCGGCTGACTACACACTCACGGCTTTGCGAGTTCACAAATTGATATAACATCTATGATAAAAAAACTATTATTGAATTCAAATTTAAACGAAGACTAAAATAAAATAAGTTTAGACATAGAAACCAGACTAGGAAATAATAATCATTCAAATTTTTATATCGCATAATTTTAATTAATAGTTTTTTTGTAGACAGTTCATAATATTAGTAAACTTGTTATTTTGTTGCTAAACCTATTTTGATATAATCGTAACAAATCATTCAATAAATATTTATGATAGCGATATAGTCGAACAATAAAAATTTACATATTTAATATTAAGCCTATTATAATAATTTGATTATTAAAATAGTTAGATTTACTTGTTGGTAGAGCTTTGTGCAAGGACGTCTGGGTAGGTAACACTCACTCAGCACATATTCTACCGTGAATCAGTAATTAATAATAATAATAATTAATAATTCTAATTATTACAGTAATTAATAAGTAGGTTGGAGGCCACTTATTCAACATTTGTGAGGGCAACTTACTATTAGGTGGCCCACCTACCTACATACATGTGCATGCATGCATGTGCATGCATGCATGTGCATGTGTGTTGCATTTATACTTATCTATTAAAACACATGTGTGAAAGTCGCGTCATTTTGTGTGTAAAGATCCTTATGAAGGACGTGCGTTGGAATGTATTCACGGGTATTACTAGTGATTCATCTTATTGATATAAACAAACGTCATTTTTATTATTACCAGTTTTTTTTTTACACAAGATCCGCGTGTTAACGTACTTATTTGGTGCGAATATTTTAGAGAATTTTTGTTTGTCGAAATTTTGGGAATCCTTAACATATCTTCTTATTTATATTTTATATTACATTTATTTTATATATTGTGTTATCGTTAGTTAATGTGTGTTTAAGTTGTAAGAAGCATATTTTAATTTAATTTAATTTATTATTTACCTGGTAGGGCTTTGTACAGGCCCGTCTTGGTGGGTACCACCCACTCATCAAATATTCTGCCGCTAAGCAGCATAATACTTAGTATTGTTGCGTTCTGGTTTGAAGGGTGAGTTAACCAGAGTAATTACGAGAACAAGGGACAAAACATCTTAGTTCCCAAAGCTGGTGGCGCATTGGCGAAGTAAGCGATGGTAAACTTTTCTTACAATACCAATGTCTATAGGCGTTGGTGATCACTTACCATCAGTAGTCTACCTATTAATAGATTAACGATTAATGAAGTACAGTGGGTATAATGTCTGAATATCCAATACATAAATCAATGGATATTGTGATATTGAAATAGACATCTACTTAAATGATTAACTGCCATTTCCGGCATTCAAAATGTTGACGAAGACCAAAGTCTGATTCAATAGGTAGTACTTGCCAAGAACATAACATAATGTACACATACTATGGACGACGAATTCCAAAACGTATGTAATCGACAATATGCCAATGATTTTTAGAATCCGTCCAGCCAAACAAGCGAATTTCAATTAAGTACACAAATCTAAACACACATTCGGTGTAATCAATATAAGGTATTCTTTAAGACTTCCTAGTCTATGCTTAAGAGTCTCAGCTCTTGTATGCATCTATAGTCATAGTTATCTTTATTGCCGATAGTATTACGCTTGACCACAATCATATCTTAGGGTACAGATCATGCAATCTATCTTAGACTGTCTAAGATCAAACGCATTTGCGTTTAAGATGCATTTCCACTCTTGTCCTGACGATATCCTGATTATAATTCTTAGGAAACACAGATGCCGGAAGGACAGTCTATTCATTATGCATGAGGAATAAGGAAGCAAAACGTTTCACGCAATAGATGGAATTTCGATGACGTAAGGGTATTGGCTCTCACATCGCCTAGTTAAAACCTTCTTCTGGATGATAGAAGGGGAGAAAGGAAGAGGGATGAAGGAAATTTGAGTTATGTAACTCCTGCTGTCATGTCATGACTCACGAACTCTTTTTCGGTGTTCATCTTGCGTTAGAGTTATTTACATTCTTGTAGTATGATATAACTTTATATGGCTTTTTTTTTCACGCAGAGGAAACCTTCAGAAAGGTACCCCGCTCTCTTGGGAGGGAACCGGGTTATGTGGGATTCTTACCCACTAAAACCACTGCGATGGCCGTACCGCATCCGCGATAAAACGCATCCGCGGCCTCTCCCGTGCTGTGCTCCGCTCGTGACGGCGGAGTTCTCCTCAGGGGGCGAAGGTAATTTCGCTCCCCCCCCCCGAACTCCTCGCTAGTAATTAATTTATATGTCTATATCATGACAATTGGTCTCCTTTCAGCCCTACTGTCATACGAACTTTATTGCTATGTATATAACTTAATTTAAGCTAATAATATCCCTTTTGTAGAATTACGTCATTTTATTTAATTCCAAATTTGAAAATATGCTCGCGTGGTCTTCTAGTTGAAAATCGATATTGTGTTATCTAGAAAGATGTACCTGTGTGGGTTATTTATGTATGTATGTGTGTCTCCAAAGTAAATTCATCCGATGCATTCAAAGCTAAACTCTATTTTTTTTGTAACTAATAAGCTGCATAAGGCGTACACTGTATCTTAAGGCGTCAAATAGAAAGTTGTCAGTGTGGAAAAACCAAATTTCACTCAGGTTAAGTTTCGCAATTCTTTATATTGCAAAACTTCTGTTTAATAAGCGGGAATTCCCGCCTAAAACAGATACAAAGATCTAATCAGAAATGAACAAAAAAAATTGGACAATACGAAAAAATATTAAAGCCTTGTTATGCGTCCACGGCTTCAATATCCATTAATAATGTTGGTCCTGCACTGAAAAAAATCAAAATGAAAATCGTATCATTTCATCACTTTATAAATAGGTAGGTTTGTAATTTATCTCGTGCTCGGCGGTGAAGATAAACATCGTGAGGTAACCTGCATGTGGCGGAAGAAAATATGACATGTGTGCTGAACCTCATTAGAGCTCCATACCTTCAATAAGAATTATTAATATTTCTTACAATGTCTATGGACGGCGGTGACCACATACCATCAGGGACACATTTGTCTGTCTATATATTCTATAAAAAACGTACTTATTGTCTTATTTTTCAAAACGATTGATATTATGGATGAAGCATTTTATTCACTACTATGTAAAATACATAAATAAAAACCACTTAAACATAATTTATTAAAGCGAAATAAAACTATATACATAGAATTAATTATATATACAAAATTGTATCCGCATTGAAACCATAACCCAGAATCAGAGAAATTTAAATCTTCACATCTTATTTGAAGCTCCTCATAATAACAGTAAATCACGCCAACGCAACGCTTTCTTTATCCTTTAATAAAAATCAAATTATCTTTTTGTTACTTTTTTTACATATAATAAAATAGATACGACGCGACGAAGTCTAAAATATTTATTATTAAAATAATCTAATAGCCGATAATACATAATGGATTATGAGAGACAAGGAACATAGCGTGTGCTTGTGTTGCGAATTCAACTGTGCACCATAATATATCCTTCGCAGTTTTTTCAGTTCAGAAAGGATCCGAGGTAGAAATATGTCTATTTTGTATATACAGGCCGGGACTAGGTACTTAGACATTTAGGCGGGCCGTCCGCCAGGACGTCACGGTAGCATGAGCAAGCGATCCCGTAGCGCCCCCCGAACAGACGGAGACGATACCGCTGGTTCTTTAATGGGTATTACAGCGCCGGTGAGCCCCACATACCCCCTACTTTATATGGGGGAAACGCTTAAACGCGTTTTTCCAGCGAGAAAAAAAAGGTACTTAAACATTTGAGGCCCCCCATTCGGAAGCGGTTAGAGTAAATATATATTATTTCTGGCTGGTTGAGGCCCATTGGCTGGCGGAGGCTCGAGGCCAATACCTTGTAGGCCTAAATTCAGAGCATATGAATATTTCAAGCATTAAATAAACCTTTATAACCATTAAGCGCGGGAACAACGTCGAATACAATCAATTGTAATATCAAATATAACATATTGTATGATCATTTGTTTTGTAAGCGAGGCCATGGGTATTATCAAAGTAAAAATTCTGTTCTTCTAAGCTAACTCTACTCTCCATTTGAAAATTAGGCTTTGGACATTAATCTACCACGCTACAACACGGGTTGGATAAACATATGATAGAATTTCATCAGAAACACGTAAGTCATCTTACGATATTTTCCTTCAATGACGAGCATGAGGTGAAATATATACACGTGTAATTAGACACGTGAAAATTCAGTATAGTTTGCCGGGTTTGAATCCGCAATCGTGACTTAAGATTTATATGTTCTAACTACTGGGCTGATTGGGTTTTTTTATTGTATAGGTAGAAGGACGAGCATATGGGCATATGATGGTAAGTGGTCATCAACGCCCATAGACAATGGCATTGTAAGAAATGTTAACCATCGCTTACATCGCCAATGCGCCACTAACCTTGGGAACTAAGGTGTTATGTCCCTTGTGCCTGTAATTACACTGGCTCACTCACCCTTCAAACCGGAACACAAAAATATAAAGTACTGCTATTTTGCGGTAGAATATCTGATGATGTGGATGGAACCTACCCAGACGAACTTCCACAAAGCTCTATCACCGAGTAAACTGACTTGTAATCAAAAAAGACAACATACAAGTTCTAAAAGATACTTTAAATACGCGGATAAGAAAATACTATCGAGGGTTAAATGGTTATAACACAAGTTGCCGAACTCTTGTTGACTTTCGAAATAACTTCGGAATCCTATTCTACAAGAACAAATTCGAAATTCGTTTGGATTCGAAATTGAAATGCAAAAACTTATCTAAATAAGCCACCTATTCGTTTTCCATGATTATATGTATTTCAAAAAATATATATATGAAGCAAAATTTGATTGTATAGACTATTAATTATATTAGCCAATCACAAGAGGAAAAAATAGAAATAAACATCTCTGACATTGAATTAACGCGATATAATTGGTCAAGATGCGAATTATCTATGATTATTATTGTTCCTTTCGGTATAATCTACAACAAAACCGATAGTAGCATAACGATTCAAAAATGCTTTTGATGATTAATGAAATACGACAACTAATAGTTTGCGTTGATGATGAATTTTCTTTAAGTATAATTAATACTCGAAAATTTTAAATCAAATGTCATTTCATCCGATCGCCTTAAAATAACTATAAATGTAAACTTATATATAATTTTTTTTTTATTTACAGCGTGCATATATGCGGTTTACAGGCTGCCTATCAATGTAAAAATCGCAGGTACGTTCATATCTCTAGTCATATTGTCGTCCCCACTTTTAACTCAAGCTGTACGCTAAATTGGAAGGGTAAAGCCTATTCCAACCATAATAGGAATAAACCCTAATAAGCAACTTTGACACCGAATTAATGCGATATCATTGGACATCGATATCAATTGACGCGATATCATTGGTCGAGATCTTGATTAATCTATGGTATTCACTATGGCCTCGCGAAAAGATGGCGTTTTCAATGTCCACGAAGTTGTAATCGGAACTTCGAAAGTTAAATTAATGTAGTTATAACTAATTAATTGCATGCAATTTTTAAATCTACGGTGTGTTTACCTTTATTCCTACTCCGATTGGATTTGAATTGGAATAGGAATATTCCTATTCAAAGCAAAGTCCGTTTTTTAAGGAATTTCTAACATTAATTATTCCTTAAAATACGAACTTTGCTATTGATTTAAAAAATACAAATGTGTGAGATTGCAGTGTTTGTTATTTTACAAAACGTAAGATATCACAAACCGCATTCTTTTGTAGGTTTTTGACACTCCCGATCGTCCTTAACCCGTACTATAACAAAACATGTTTGCATTCTTGTGGCCGAATTTAACATCATCTCGTTCCTTTTTTAAACAAACAAGATCCGGGTTTTATTTTCGTTGAAAAAAAGGGCAAAGGCCGTATAATTTTTTTTTTTTTTTGAATATTCCGTTTTCATTCATTTGTTTTCAATAAAGCCGCATTACGATTAACAATTATTTTATTATAATATCGCACACACACATATCGAAATTATTAAAAAGCGTTTACGAAAATGGTACAGATTTCTGTATGAAGTCGTTCTTAGGCTTTTCTCATTTATTTGGATTTTAGGCTTTACTATGTTCAACTAGACATTATCTTAAACTTCTCAAATTAAAATAGTTCACCGTCGACACATTTATTATTAATCGTTTTGTTTAATAAAAAATAGTCAACAAAAACTTGCAATCAATGTTGTGTTTAAATTTGAAGCTATCCTGAGTACAAACAATGGTATCGTGTGTAGTTTTCTGAATAAATATTGCTTTGATTATAGATAATAATAAAAAATTGATATATTCCAAATGTATAATTAGTTCAACATCATAGCCGACTCGAGGTTTGCTATTAACTTAATCTGATATCATTAAACTTTACTCAACAAGCGAGGCTATTTTGTTTTTTTTTTTTTGTGTTGAGTAATTTATTTTTTCCGTGTCTTTGGTGAGGGACTTTGGTTTTTCTATGACTAATACAACTTTATACACATCATATGTGGTTAAATATAATCGTACATTCATAGATATATACACTTTAAAGATCAACATTACAAAAAAATTACATGCATTATATTTTCGATCAATAATGCACTAGATTACCGGAAAGCGTTTCAAAAACGGGCTCGAAAAATAAGAGCACAAATACGGTTGTTGTCTTATTTCAAATTAGTATGGTCCATAACCCGCGGAATCGTCTGCGACATGTTTCAGAATGGCTAAATATAAATTCCCATCGAAAAATTAAGGACTTTCATACAAACTTTCATCCCCTTTATTACCTTAGGGATTAAATTTTCAATAAACCTTTGTTAGTGCTAACGTGTGTAAAAAGAACTCGTATGTCAATTTCATAGCTCCGGTAGTTTTGGTTGTGCGTTGAATTGTCGAAGCCGAGATGGCCCAGCGGTAAGAACGCGTGAATCTTAACTGATAATCGTGGGGTCAAACCCGAGCAAGCACCACTGAATTTCATGTGTTTAATTTATGATTATAATACATCTCGTGCTTAACGGTGAGTATTCCACCAATCCGCATTGGAGCAGCGTGGTGAAATAGGCTCCAAATTTTCTCCAAAATGAGAAGCCTGATGATGATGAAGGCCAGTGGTAAGAACGCGTGAATCTTAACCGATGATCGTGGGTTCAAACCCGGGCAAGTACCACTGAATTTCATGTGCTTAATTTGTGATTATAATTCATCTCGTGCTTGACGGTGAAGGAAAACATCGTGAGGAAATCTGTATGTGTCAAATTTCACTGAAATTCTGTCACGTGTATTCCACCAATCCGCATTGAAGCAGCGTGGTGGAATAAGCTCCAAAAACCTTCTTCTCAAAAGAGGAGAAGAGGCCTTAGCCCAGCAGTGGGACATTCACAGGCTGTTACTTTTTACTTTTTATAATTAACTGATTGTATTAAGAAATTTATATATAATATTCAATTTTCCTCCATCGCGTATCTAATGTTATAATAATTACATGTGAATTCTTCATTTACATAAATTTATTAAATAAATCAACAGCATGTCACGGAAAAAGACAATAAGCGGTTATAAGCCTGATATTAGAGTAGGTAGTGTGTATTGAACAATTTAAAAGAATATGAACAACTTTTTATTTCGTAATCATGACCAATTTTTATTAAGAGTCAACATATTATAAATTTTATCTTAACAAACAGGGTATATAGGTACATAATAAAGCTTTTGATTTTCGTTAAAAACATTCCTTAAAATATTTACAATATTAAACGAGATTCTTTTAATGATTATTACAATCATAAATTTTTCAAAACAAGACGTGTAAACAACTCGTAAATTGGAATGTCAAATCCCAAACGAAATACCCAACAAAAAGTATATATATAATGTGTGTGTTATTTATTCCCACACTAATTTATTTATTTATTTATTATAAAAAAACATCAGTTACGGAATAAAAAATTGTAGTTAGAAATAAGAACTCTAACTTTATACCATGTTATTAGAATAAAGTAAATCTCAATCAAAAAGGTTGAAGTTTTAAAATATATCAAATGCATAACCTTTCTATATCCACCTGACTGTCCAGGCCAAAGCGTCCATGTGTGTGTCCACACACAAACACATATGACGGTTATCTGATAAAATCGGAGAGATCAGTCGCTGGATGGGTTTACATGCTTTAAGAGGCAACTTCCAGACTTCGAGCTGATACTGAGAATTAGAGAACTTAAAAAAACTTCGCGGCGACGTATATCAGTATTTTACAATTTATTCACTAATTCATAAAATATTCTAATTTAACTTTAATATAAATTGTACATTGTGGTTTTGATAATATTGAATAAAATAAAACTCAAGAGAAATGTAAGGATAACGTTGATTCTGAGAAAAAATAACAGTAAAAATATCCTTTACGAAAATCCACGCAAATGGAGTAACGAAAATACCTCGTTAAAATATATATTATATGATTGTACGTGTAACACATCGAAGTCGCAAAACGAAATATTCGTATCTTATTCCAAATGATATCTTTATTGCCAGCTATACATGTGGTCTCATTATTTAAAAGTCTATTAAGTAGAGATAGAACATCATAATTTAAAATATATATGAAGTGCTGTACTCCTAGGTTATTAAAAAATCTGTATCTTAATACAGATTTTTAACAAGTGTAACAATCTCATTCACAGTTTGATCAAAAATCTGAAATATTCGCCACATATAATATTATATAACATTGTGTCAGAGAAGTCATTAATCACCCAAATAATTAAATCAAAATTCCGCTCTCATTTTAACTGCGCGGTTATATTTGTACATCAATGATTTTAAGTGATTTACATATCAAGAAATAATATGCGATTTCACAATGTAAATATCAGTTTACTTATATGGTATAATGGGTCGTCTATTAATGACGTGATGTTTCTTTCACAAGACTCACATATATACACGTGAAATCTCACTACACCCTCTTCCCTTGTGACTTTGGACAAGGTGGCCACCTCTGCATCTTCTTGAAAATTCTGAAGAATGTTGGGAACACATTATCCAACACTGGCCCAACACTGTATGTATACCCGGTCATTTTTTTATAGGATGGGTAGGCGGACGAGTCTATGAGCCATATGATGGTAAGTGGTCACCAAAGCCCTTAGACATTGGCAGTGTAAGAAACATTCACCATCGCTTACATTACCAATGCGAAACCATCTGATGAGTGGGTGGTACCTACCCAGACGAGCTTGCACAAAGCTCTACCACCAAGTTTTCTCTCTCTATCTCATCTCATCTATTACTTTATATAATCTGTTTTATTGCAAGAGATTATCACAATCGTGAAAGTAAAATACGATAACAAAATAGAACAACGTAACTCGTAAGTCAATTTTCAACATTTCATGAGCGAGATAAGAGTTGAATAACAGAATAAGAATGCAGAATATTTGTATATAATTATTCAATATATGTAAGTACACACATATGTGTCTCATATCTCATATTAAAAATGATACCAACCTCAACCTTCTTCATAATTAAAATGCTTAATATTTATGTAACTTTAGTTTTTTCCTTAGTCACATAGAAGACATGTCATAAAAACATATCATAAATTCCAACTGTCTACATTTGAGATAAGAAACAAATTATAATAAGAAAGAATTCTAAGATTCCAGAATGGAATGCAAACGATGGCGCCACCGACTTGAAAAGCTAATAAAAAAACAAAAACGGCGCTTAAAAATTATACGATGATATAAATAACTTATTTTGTTTACAACTCTTTTTTTGATAAATATACGTATTTGTTATTCAAATAAAACAGAATGAAATAATAATTATTTATATTATTGAATTCTAATAAACATATTATGATTATATTTTTATGCAAAAGAAAAGATAGGTTATTCCCCCCTCGCCGCATATTCTACCGCGAACCAGCAATACTCACGATCAATATTTGAAGGGAGTAATGGGCACAGCAGGCACAAGGGACATAACATCTTTGTTCCCAAGGTTGGTAGCGGATTGGTGGTATAAGGGATGTTTAATATTATATAGATGGACCATTTACCAGCCTACCTATAGTAAAAATAAAAAATAAATGTATGTAACAATCAGTAATCATTAACATTTTTGACAATAATTTATTTGTCATTTGCAATAGTGTAAGCGTATTTTACAAGGTATTCTTGTACGTCACCTGTTAGTATTTTTTTAAATGTTGGATGTTGGAACTGAATTTTGACTCAAGAAAAATAACCTACGTAGAATCGACGTGTCATTTTGTAAATCGTTTACTCGATCACGCTTTGCGACATAGCAGCCATTCTTTCAACTAACTCAGTTGTATCCAAAAGCTCGCAGGATACATACAAGTCACTTATATAAGTGTGCTATTTTCGAAAACATTAACCTACTGTACGTCGAAGTGACTTATGGTTATCTTTCCCGTATTATAAAATAAGGTTATCTTTCTAGGGTTAAGCCAGTTCCACTGAACCGATTGAGATGAAATTATTTACACCTTTGGCGTTGGTGACCAAGTTTGGTTTGTGGTTTGAGCGTAAGTTTGGTACATATGTTCACCGATTTCTCCAAGTTGACCGATTTGAATGATTGAGACGGCTTTACTTTTTTTAAACAATATCCCGAAAATCATCGTTATCATATGTCTCCTTATATTAATACCTACATAAATAAAAATGATAAAAATATGCAATAATTACATGGTTTTAATTTAATTAAAGGTTTTGTGGTAATTAAAATATATGTACCAAGTCGATAGATTCTTAAATGTGATATCAATAATAGAACATTTTAACGTCACACAAAAATAAAATGCATGGTCGTCTTATTTATAACAAACAAGTGCTAACTCACCTAAAAGAGCTACGCATAGTTTCTCGAAATTCATTAAAGATTTTCGTTATTACTCGATACAAAATATCTCACAAAATGCTGTACTTATGTTTCATGTTCACAGCAAACGAAACTAATTATATTACAATCTTAATAAACACATAAAATATTTATAAATATCAGACAATCGTCTGTTGCTTTAAATTAAATTAAAAAAAGCCGTTACCAGATTATAACGAATTTATATCGTAAATAATAATAAATATATAATTGTATGTTTATTAAAGTAAATATTATCATTCGACTTATTCTATTTTTGATATTTGAATTTGTCGTTTCCGTTATTAATTTTAGTATTACTATCCAAAAAGTACTTATATTTTTACCAATGTTATTTATTACCTATATATGTACCTAGGTTACCTATAAAATTTTCTTTACTTTTTAATCCCATATGTATTGTCCTTAAAATGAAAATATTACTTTAAGTCCCACTATTGGGAAAAAAGGTTCTTGAGGGGAAAGTTTGAAAGATTATTTCACCACGCTGCTCCATGCGTGGTATCAATGCGGAGATCAATTATATGATAATCAGCGTGGGCAGGCCCCCTACAAAGCGGACCGACGACATAATAAGAGTTGCGGGAAAATGGAAATCCTTGGGGGAGGCCTTTGTCCAGCAGTGGATGTCTTTTGGCTGACATGAAAAAATTCAATGGAACCGAATTGTCAAATTTTGAATACATAGGGTTTTCCATTAAGGGCGCTTGCTCGTGCAGAACTTCCATCGTAGCGTGTGCTGTGTGGCACGTAGCGCCGTCCTGTTGAAACCACATGTTGTCCAGATCCATATTCTCGATTTCAGGCCAAAAGAAGTTGGTCATCATCGACCGGTATCGCTCACCTTTGACGGAGACGGCCACACCATTATCGTTTTCGAAAAAATACGGACCAATCACGCCTCCGGCCCAAAATCCGCACCAAACAGTCACTTTCTGCGGGTGCATTGCCACTTGGTGAACCTCGTGTGGATTGGTCTCGTCCCAAATACGGCAATTTTGCTTGTTGACATAGCCATTCATCCAAAAATGCGCCTCGTCGCTGAAGATGATTTTTTTGCCAAAATCGGCGTCAACTTCCAACTGCTCTAATGCCCAGTCAGCGAACACACGGCGCTGTCTATGGTCATTAACCTTGAGCTCTTGGGTCAGCTGGATCTTGTACGGGTGCAGGCTCAAGTCACAACGCAAAATTCGCCAAGTTGTCGTCTGCGAAAGGCCGAGTTCCTGTGCGCGACGCGGAATTGACTGCCGCGGGTTTTCGAGGACACTGTCGCGCACAGCGGCGATATTCTCGGCAGATCTCACAACAAACCGGCTGATTGTTAACTGACCCGGTTGACTCGAATGTCCACCAATCGACGGATAGTCGACTCGGCAGGACGATCATCGCGACCGTAAAACGGGCGAAGTGCGCGGAACGTTGCTCGAACTGAAGACCCATTTTCATAAAACAATTTTATGATTTGCACGTGCTGCTCGACACTGTAACCTGCCATGGTGGTTTGGGAGGACGGAATGAATATAACACACTGCATTTGACAGCTGTCACTCAAACAACATGGCCGCAATCAGCTGTCAAAGTTCAAGCGTCCCTATTGGAAAACCCTATACAACCGTTTCTAATGACTCACATATGTATAATATATCGCTGCCATCTTGACTAATAAGTTTTTATGTCAATTTTACGTGAACCGTCAATGACATAAACCTGCGTTGTAAAGTAATGTAACATTCAAATAATTATTATGGTCGTTAAACTTTACGACCATAAAATTTTACATTTGAAATTTAAAGCATTTTAATCTATATCTATACTACTATATAAATCTATTGGTTGTCTGTACGTTTTTTTTTCACCTAATTTTGTGATAAATAATCGTTTTATGATGCAGTGATTCACATTATACTATTTTTTCATTTCTGTCTGTCTGTCTGTCTGTATGTCTTCTTATAACTCAAGAACGGCTTGACCAATCTTGATGACAATTGGTACACACAAAGAACATGTGATGGCGCAAATGATAGGCCATATATAAGATCGACAAACTCTACGGTATCTTATGAAAAATAATTTCAAATCGTTAATTACGTATTTCTTTACCAGCAGCCATATGTGTATGTTTGTGTGCGCGTTTGTGTTATTATAGTAATAAAATAATTTATTATATGTTTATTAATTATACTCGGGTGAAGCATCGGGGCACAGCTAGTATGATATACAGAATGTAACAAAATTCGTGTCCGATGAAGCCCGTGCCCGTGAAGTGGTTATTAGGTATCATAAAAATTACTTAAAAAATATATATTAATTGTGTTTAACGACACTGTTTGTGGTAAAAACGTGAACTACTGAGGTCATGAGTCCTCGTGTCTTAGCTACCCGATAGGTAAGAGCTATCGAGCGCTATTGCCCGCACCTGTGCTGCCAAGTAATTTTCGTCATATAATTTAAAAAAAAAAAATCCGGAATACATTTTTTGCTTAGTATTTTAAAAATTATTACATAAATAGAACCGACACATGATACCTAATAACCACTTCACGGGTCGGACACGAATTTTGTTACACGCTGTATATATGAATATAAAATAAATGACAAATTTGAATATTTACGAGAATTTTAATTAAAACAATTAATCTGCTTTTATAGCGATTTAATATGGATTTTTTAACCGATTTCAAAAGGAGATTATCTTCGTTGAATATGTACTGATGTACTCTAAAACGATAAATCAATTTTTATCAACAGTATATAAATGGATGATTCCATTAATAAATATACGAACATTCTGCCCATAAACGGATGGTAAACTATAAGCCCCTATAGATTTAAAAAGGATAGAGAAGTATATAAATTCTTTATCCAAACTCACATTTGCCACAGATCGAATATTTTTATCTGAACGTAGCCTTAGGGGAAATATTTTCTTTTAAAATGCTGCCCAATTTAAGCAACGGAAATCGAAGACTTATCCATACTTACACTCACAAACTATAATACTTAATCAACAAAGGAAACATAAGGTAAATAAATAGACGGTGTCTTATAATGTTCTGATTTCTAATAATATTATAAATCCATTTAGCCAATCAATCATACAGCTTATGATAGCAGTGTAAACGCTATAGTCCAAAGGATCAAAACTTTTTCTGTATTGCATAGGTAAGCAGACGAGCATATGGACCACCTGATGGTAAGTGGTCAACAACGCCCATAGACAATGGCATTGTAAGAAATGCTAACCAACGCTTACATCGCAAATGCGCCACCAACCTTGGGAACTAATATGTTATGTCCCTTGTGCCTGTAATTACACTGGCTGACTCACCCTTCAAACCGGAACACAATAATACAAAGATCTGCTGTTTTTCGATAGAATATCTGATGAGTGGGTACCAACCCAGACGAGCATACACAAAGCCGTACCATCGAGTAAAAGCTACGGGTTTTATCGCACAATAATCGATGCTCTATTGACTCCTAATTAAGGATTTCTACTTCCTACTCGATTTAAAAAAAAAAAAACATTTAATGTAACAATCTCCTCAAGACCTTCCCAGTCGAATTCTTAGGTATGCTATCGATAAAAACAACTTCTTTCAATTTTTTAAATGGAGCAACTTTACCGTTAACATGTTCCATTATTTCTTTCTCGGTTACTTTAAATCCTTTATTTAATACTACAAAAGCTTTAGGTTTTTCTCCGGTTTTCTCGTCTGGTATTCCAATTACTGCTACATCAAATACAGCTGGATGCTCCTTGATAACGCTTTCCAGTTCAGCCGGAGGAACTTGGTAGGCGTTAACCTGTAACAAACGTTTCTGTAAATCGTCTTTACCGATTGAAATAACAAAAGTGTATACATGTCTATATTGATGTTATAAAAATATAAGATTTTATTTTTTGTATGTTGGATAGACTCAAAACCAACTGAACCGATTATTTCAAATTATTTCGCCTACAAAAAGCTACATTATCAGAGAGTAACACAGGCAGTACTTAAAAAAAAATCGAGATTCCAGGTTTATAAATATCAAATATGTTAGATAAATAATTGTTCATCCCGAGCCGGGTCGGACCGTTTGTAACTAATATATTTGAAAAGACAACGAAATTTACATTTGTAAACACATAAGATGCGGTTTTTAACGAACACGAGGAAGACCAACAAATAAATAGAAAAGGGTCTATACAAAGTCATTTAATAAGGGGTTTTCCAATAGAGACGCTTGAACTTTGACAGCTGATTGCGGCCATGTTGTTTGAGTGACAGCTGTCAAATGCAGTGTGTTATATTCATTCCGTCCTCCCAAACCACCATGGCAGGTTACAGTGTCGAGCAGTACGTGCAAATCATAAAATTGTTTTATGAAAATGGGTCTTCAGTTCGAGGAACGTTCCGCGCACTTCGCCCGTTTTACGGTCGCGATGATCGTCCTGCCGAGTCGACTATCCGTCGATTGGTGGACAAATTCGAGTCAACCGGGTCAGTTAACAATCAGCCGGTTCCCGTGCGTCGACGTAACGCGAGATCTGCCGAGAATATCGCCGCTGTGCGCGACAGTGTCCTCGAAAACCCGCGGCAGTCAATTCCGCGTCGCGCACAGGAACTCGGCTTTTCGCAGACGACAACTTGGCGAATTTTGCGTTGTGACTTGAGCCTGCACCCGTACAAGATCCAGCTGACCCAAGAGCTCAAGGTTAATGACCATAGACAGCGCCGTGTGTTCGCTGACTGGGCATTAGAGCAGTTGGAAGTTGACGCCGATTTTGGCAAAAAAATCATCTTCAGCGACGAGGCGCATTTTTGGATGAATGGCTATGTCAACAAGCAAAATTGCCGTATTTGGGACGAGACCAATCCACACGAGGTTCACCAAGTGGCAATGCACCCGCAGAAAGTGACTGTTTGGTGCGGATTTTGGGCCGGAGGCGTGATTGGTCCGTATTTTTTCGAAAACGATAATGGTGTGGCCGTCACCGTCAATGGTGAGCGATACCGGTCGATGATAACCAACTTCTTTTGGCCTGAAATCGAGAATATGGATCTGGACAACATGTGGTTTCAACAGGACGGCGCTACGTGCCACACAGCACACGCTACGATGGAAGTTCTGCACGAGCAATTTCTGGACATAGTCATCTCGCGCGGAGGCGACGTGAACTGGCCACCGAGATCGTGCGATTTGACCCCGCTGGACTTTTTCTTGTGGGGTTTTCTTAAGTCGCAGGTCTATGCCAACAAGCCGCAAACCACCGATGCCCTCAAAGTCAACATTCGCCACGCCATCGATCAAATACAGCCCGATTTGTGCGCCAGAGTCATCGAAAATTGGACCTTTCGTGTGCGCGCCACCAACCGAAGCCGTGGCGGTCATTTGAATGATGTCATATTCCATACATAATGGGGTCGATAGACCTTCCAAATAAAATTCGCAAATAAGTGAGAGTGTCCACCTATGGCTACATGTAAGGCCGCAGACCCGGTGGTCCTGGGTTCAAATCCCAGATCGAGCCAATAAAAAAGTTATTGAGATTTTCTATCGAAAATTCTCAGTAGCAGCCCGAAGTCTGGAAGTTGTAAGTGTGTGTGTTGAAGTTCCGTGCCTCGGAAAGCACGTAAAACCGTTGGTCCTCCGCCTGAACTCGTTCTGGTCGTGTCGGATCGCCATCGGGTTATGAGAGTAAGAGAATGGAGAGTGCACCTATGTTTGCGCACACACTTGCGGACTATAACATGACTTGCGTAGTTGGCTAATCTCTTTTGAGACTGGCCGACGTGGCCGAAATCGTTCTAGGGAACAATTATTATGATTCAAAATAAAATTCGTTAGAATTTATATCATTATTGTGAATCAAACTTAATTATTTTATCCAATAAATAAAACTTTATTCATTTACTTTGAATTCTGTTAGCAGCGCCTCCTGTGAACTGAGTTAAAATAATGTTTGCTTATATTGATTGTTATATTACGGTTCTGTGTGGGTAATTGTCAACTTAGTGAGTTGATTTTTTTATATATAACTTATAATTCTCTATTTTATATTTACATTTGAGTAAATAACTATTTTGCTAAAACTGCATTCAATTCTGTGCAGTAGTTTTTGCGTGATGCGGGTACAAAGGTACAGACAGACAGACAAAAATTCTAAAAATTGTTGTTTTGTCATCTGTTGCTTTAATAAAGACCCCTCATATAAGTATTTTTCAAATATTTTTAATGTACAGACATCGACCTTTTACAATTTTATTATATAGATAACGTCCTCTTGATCGATTTAGATAGCAGCCATGTTAACGGAGAATAGCCACCTGTGCAGGAAATATTATAGTCCTTAATTGTGTGCGCAAACACAGATTCACTCTCTATTTCCAGTGAAGGATTGAAGTGATAACTTCTTATGGGAGGGTAAACCGCTTCGTAACGTAACGCGTTACGGCGCCACTCTTTCTGGCTTCCCTTTCTCTCACACATACGGCAGCAGTAGGCAGGCTCCTCCTCTCTCACTTTATTATTTATTTATACTATTTTATTACCGACGCGGACTGCTAGTTACTATCTGAGAGTTACCAACCTAACGCCATCTAGCGTATACAGATAGTACTTATAATAATTGAGCAACTCTCAAGTACTAATTTAAATTATATTTAATATATTATAATTAATAATAAATATTATCACTTCTGTCGAGCGTCCCGAGACACTTTTTTTTATTGAATAGGTAGGAGGACGAGCGTATGGGCCACCTGATGGTAAGTGGTCACCAACACCCATAGAGAATGGCATTGTAAGAAATGTTAACCATAGCTTACATTGCCAATGCGCCACCAACCTTGGGAACTAAGATGTTACGACCCTTGTCCCTGTAATTGCACTGGCTCACTCACCCTTCAAACCGGAACACAACAATACAAAGTACTGCTATTTTGCGGTAGAATATCTAATGAGTGGGTGGTACCTACCCAGACGAGCTTGCACAAAGCTCTAGCACCAAGTACAGGGGCTCATAATAATCAGATGGAACGGCAATCTGACACAATTACATAATTAGATACATGAAGGTTTCCTACAATGTATAAATACATACCAATTAATAATTACCTTTATAATTTCCTTTAATCTGTCCGCTATAACAACAGATCCATCTTCATTAATCTTTACCAAATCACCAGTTGTTAACCATTCCTTTTCAACAAAGGCTTGCTCAGTCGCTTCTGGGTTGTTCTTGTACCCTTTCATTACATTTGGCCCTTTGATTAACAATTCACCAAGCTGTAAGACAAAATTTCAATCATATCTCAAATGTATGTTGTGAATTTATAATATTAGTTAATGTAAATTAATAATTGTCTTTGGTCCGTTTAAACCAGCTGTACCTAACCCGCCGCCCGGCGAGCTTTTGTGGTCGGTCACTTGGTGTTATTTTCAACTATTTAAAATTTCAAGGGGTTTTATTAACACCTAAATAATTTGAACTAAACCACTGCTTGTAACTGCGAAGTGTGAAACGTCAGGAAATGATAAAAATATGTTAAAATATAAGCGATAAATCGGACGATAGTATATATATTTTTTACTGTATAGGTAGGCGGACGAGCACATGGGCCACCTGATGGTAAGTGGTCACCAACGCCCATAGACAATGGCATTGTAAGAAATGTTAACCATCGCTTACATCGCCAATGCGCCACCAACCTTAGGAACTAAGATGTTATGTCCTTGTGCCTGGAATAACACTGGCTCACTCACCCTTCAAACCGGAACACAGCAGTACCAAGTACTGCGGTTTTGCGGTAGAATATCTAATGAGTGGGTGGTACCTACCCAGACGAGCATGCACAAAGCTCTACCACCAGTAAAAAAGTTGTTTAATTCACTTTGTAACAATCCCGAAATCTAAGAAACCATCAACGTAAATATTTTTTGTTTGCAGCCCGCGACACTCTGACTAACACGTGTTTAAAGAAAAGGTTGATTACCGCTGGTTTAAACGATTAGTTTAAATAAAATAAAAGATTGAGCAAGAAACATTGACAAATATTTTATATAGACACAACGTCTTCGTATAATGAAATCGAATAGATTACCTCATTTGGACCCAAATTATTCAATTGACTATTAACGACACGGATTTCACAGTTTGATAATGCAAACCCAACAGAGGAGTAATCCTTGAAATTGAATGGTGGTGCTACAGCCATTGGCGACGTTTCTGTTAGTCCATAAACATGGCTGAATTGTATATCGTGCTGAAATAGAAAAAAGTATTTATATAAATTATAAAATTTAAAAAGACTTCATTCTACGCCATACTATTAATAAGAGTGTAACTAAGTACATAAGCTCTTTAGTGATAAGATTTATTTGTACATTTACAGAGCTGTGCAAATGATCTTATCACTAAGCTTTGTTTCTTCCCTAACAAGCAACCAATTTGAAGAAGAAACAAATATGGACCCTAGATAGGTCAATAGTTACACTAAATTAGTGTTTATTTTACATTTATAGCAGTTTGAAAGGAGCGATGAGCAGCTTGGAGGCATTTACAAGCAATGCATGGCATTTGGGCGGTCATTTTATTACTTTTAACGAATACGATACTATTGTTTTGTTCTAATAATAATACACTGTACACATTAATACAAAAAAAAACTGTTTTAGAGTTTTATTAATAATAATTATTGTTTTGAATAACGTATATTTAAATATAGATGTTAGAAGGAATTAAATCTTTATTCTTATATTAAAGAAATATTTTGCGGAAAGCGCCTGTTCAAAAGTGCGAGCAATGCTTAATGTATTTTTATTCAAAAATAATTATAACAGTTCATATAACATATCAAAATAGTATATCACCATAATTCGATTGTCAACATTTCGGGGTGAGAAATGAACGTTATATAATACTTTAAGTATAAAGTAATGAGGTTTGTATATAGGAGAATAGGAGAATGTGAGTCGAAAGCCAGACAAGATAATATAGAAGGCAGAGTGCGTGGAAATTTCACCGCAATCCTATAATGCGAACTTGCACTATTGCAAAAGTCCAAGTACCGGCAAAAATAAATTGACAAAGATTATATTTATATACTACACACAACTAGGAGATAAACATACTAGGTGTATTACAAACAAAAGTAAAGTTAATTGAATAACTTTAAGATTATCTTAAGACATTGGTAAATTATAATACCTATTTTGTAACATTATTTTAATTGATTTGCCGTACAAGTTTTTTTTATTTAAATTATTATTTTAAAAAATATATATCACGGGTTATAGCTCATTGTACAATCTTAGGGTTAATAGCTTCTACTTTATCAAAGTTATGCGACCTTTGTTTTACTAAAACTATATTTAGATAATAACATTTATTTGTTTTTTACTGGCGTATTTATTACAATCAGGTCACTGTTAAGATTAAAGCATGTTTGTTATTGCTTGTCAATAGATGGCATTGATTCATTTTTTGAAATTCTTGAATCGCGCTGTCTAAGTTTTTTTGTAAATAGTAAGCATAATGTCAATATTAATTTTTTTTTTTTTATTCTATAGCTAGGCGGACGTGCGTATGAGCCACCACGTAAGTGGTCACCAAGCGGTAGACATTGGCATTGTAAGAAATGTTAACCATCGCTTCCATCGCCAATGCGCCACCAACCTTGGGAAAGATGTTACACTGGCTCACTCACCCTTCAAACACAACAATACAAAGCACTGCTGCTTTGCGGTAGAATATCTGATGAGTGGGTGGTACATACCCAAACGAGCCTGCACAAAGCTCTACCACCGAGTGAAATTAAATTTGTTTTTTTTGTGAACAGTGAATTATCGTTATTATTATGTCGTTCATCATTTGGTCCTTCTGATTACTTCGGGAGTATGTTAAACAGTCACAGTGTGATATTTACATGATATAAAAAAATCAATACACAAAAGATATACTTACATTAACTTTATACAGAAATTGCTCGATGTCAGCCATCGGTGTTGGCGCAGCGCCCACAAAAACATTTTTTAATTTTGCAAAATGTTTGGAGTACACTTTAGAATTAGTCGCCAGAAAAAGAACTAGAATTATAATATACTTATAGTTTATAATTAATGATGGAAATTGAACTATTTTTACACATGTCTAATAAAATATGATAATATGAAATAGCTAGGGAAGGATTTCTATATAGGCTAGCTAGCTTACTTCTTATTTATCAAACATGCAGTCTGTCTGCGTCTGTCTGTCTTTATTTTAACTAAATATGAGTAGGTTTATATTTAGTTATAGATATATTTAAACAACAACAATTAATTATATTTTTTTTGTATTTTTAGAACAATATTAGAATTATTTTTAATTATTAGAAACCAAACAGATGGTATGTTTTATTGGAAATAATACATTATGAATGTTGAAAAAGTAGTGATTATTTTAAGTATATTAATTTAATGTAAATGAATAGTTGGCTTATTTTAGAAACAATATTTAAATTTATGAATCAATTTGAATCTGGAATTCAGAGCCCAATTAGCTGGTAAAATATAGGTAAATATGAAGTAACAATCCCTTACCCGTTGGTGGAACCAAAGACAATGTAGTAAAATCATATTTCTCCAATGTATTTACAAAGATATCCGACTGGAATTTTGGTAATGTGACCAATTTCATTCCAACAGATAGTTTATGTATTAGAACAACACTTAGACCGTAAGAATGAAACATTGGTAAATACGCCAAAATTGTGTCTTGGTTGGAGTCTGTAATTAGAAACAAAACAGTTTTGTATTATAATATTTTTTTACTTATATTAAATTTCTCGTTTTGTCTTCATTTGAATTGTAATTTTTTTTTTTAATAATAATATTCATTATTCTCACAAGGCCATCTGAGCCCAAACGAAGCAGAGCTCGTACAATGGAAACCAAACGACTGATATACTACATACATGCTTTTCTTTTTTAAATCCATACTTACATAGATAATTACATCCAGACATAGGACAAACAAACAAGTTCATGCACGCAAACGTCTGTCCTGGGTGGGAATCGAACCCACGACTTGCGGCGTGACGTGCGTCTTACAGTTTCACGTACCAACTATTCAACTGATATTCATAAAATTTCATTTATCAGAGGTACAGAATACGACACAGGGTACCTAAGACGTGACACACCCCCTCACACGCGGCAAACTCGTATGTAATAAATGACATTCACTCTTTGTGTTTTATACAAAAAATATTTATTAAATCGTATTATATTATTATTAAGGGAGCAAGGAAAACAAAATTAACGCCTGTAAATAGATTGTTTTTTATCATCAAAGGAAACAAAGTTCAGGTACTGACTATCCTAGCTAGGCTAATTCAATAACCTTGTGTTAAGGATAATAAGTCATCTCCCCTAAAACAGTAATAATCGAAATACATCAGAAATATCGCCTAGGTTAATTATAAATATTATAAATAGCAAACAATTGTCCAATTACTAGGCTAAGATCTCACCTCTTGAGAAGAAGAGAGACGAAGGCTAGGAGCTTATTCCACCACACTGCTCCAATGCGATGCGAAATGAAAGTATAATTTACTGAATGTTCTTTACGTTCAGATTAAATAAATAAAATACTTACCAGTTGTGTCATTGAACATTTTTATTTCATTTGAATTAAGTTGTTCAGAGTTCGCAACAATATTTCTGTGTGTTAATTCTACGCCTTTAGGCAGTCCTGTTGTTCCACTCGAATATAAAAGAAGTGACACATCGTCTTTATTATATTTGACTTCTTTCAAAATGTTTAAATCTATGTTGTTATCATCAACAAGTTCTTTAAAGGACACGGTGTCTTCTGGTCGATTCTCATCAACATCAACAATGATTATGGGTACATTTAATTTACATTTTATCAAAGCATCTTTTATTATTGTTGCCGTGTCTCGGACAGCGATGACTATTTTCGGTTCTGACATTCGTATTTGCCTTGCAATTTCATCTTAAAAAAAACCGCTTGAAGTATATAAAATAATATTATTTAGTAGGTAAGTAATGAATTTGAAGCGAAGTAAATGTTTAATAAATATATAGGAAATACACAAATTAAGCAGCAGAAAAAGTACATTTATATAAAGAATACTAGAAATGAGCGTACATCTTGGGTTAGGAGTAAGTAACGACAACAGCATGGTCAGATTTGAACCTGGGAATTTTACGTCGCTACCTAGCGACCGGGCCCGAAAACCATTGCGCTCAAAATGAAAATTCAGAGGTGCTTGCCCGGCCTAAACTCTCGATCTTCGTTTAAGATTAACATTTTCTAACTACTGGGCCATCTCGTCTTTTGATAAGTACTAGTTTAAACTCACAAGCAGTGTAGACAGGGTTTAGCGTTGTAACTAAACCGCCGGCAGTTAATGTACCGAGAACAACGATTGGATATTCGGGCATGTTCGGAAGCATTACAGCAATGGCGTCACCGTCTTGAATTTTAAATTTTTTTCGCAAATTCGCACCAAGAGCTCGCGATTGGCGGTATAGCTGTTGGTATGTATAACTTCTATCAGTTATTCCGCAAACCTGCAAGCATTCGAAGATATGTGATGTTTAAGGTGGTACGGCTTAGCAGGCCTGTCTAGGTATTATACCGCTAAACGGCAATTGATGTTAGTATTGTTGCATTCGTGTTTGAAGAGTGATTGAGCCAGCTTAATTCTATGCACAATTTTTCGTTCCCTTCGTTGGAATTATTAATATTTTTTACATCGCTAATGTCCATGGGCGTATCGCTCACTTAAAATCAAGTTGCCCATTTATCCATCCGCTTACATATAACATAAATAAAATGTTGATAAATGATAAAAACCATAACCGTTTTTTTGTAGAAATAACATTTCTTCAAATGTTCTTAGTTCATTGATAAAACCAGTACAGTACAGTACAGCCTATGACTATATAAAATATTGACGAAAAAGTCCCTTAGCCCACTTACAATCAAATTTTTAATTTATTTTATTTAATTTTTTTTTTTTTATAATACCTATAATTAATTATATTATTTACTACCATATCACAAATACAGACATTGTGCTTAATTAAACAATATTGTTACATTGCAGTTTTATTTTTATAAAGATAACTTTACTTCGTATTGATGTAAGTATTGGTTATTATTTCTTACAGTACTTATGGACCACAAAGCCGTGCGACGTATTTAAAATTAAAAAAAATACTCGAAAGAATTAAGAATTTAATACAGTAATTAAATTAACAAAATGAACATTATTAACCAAAGTCGACAATAAATACAGAAATGAGAACAAATTACTTACCACCGCCGTTTTATTCGACCATCGGCCCAAGTTCCTCCACATGTAATCATAGATAGGCATATCTGGTATCACCACATCTCTGTACGGCGACTTTACGACTTTTTCCACCGTCCAAATATGTTTCGTCCGTCTATTAATCGAAAAGATTATCTTTTCGAAAACTCGACACTTAATTCTTTTCGTAAACATTGCTTTAATCATAAAGAAATTTACTAAGTTTATCGAATTTATTTATTATATATAATGAAACGTTTTTAAGTCAACGATATTGTGACTTTATTATTGAAGCGTCGAAATGCCATTGTAATCCAATAAAGAGCGACAAAACGACATTGCTTTACTTGTTCAGATAACCAATACACATGTTGTATATTTACGTTATATATAGTTAATTCTTTATCACACACACACACACACTCGAATTAACAAAAAACATTGTCTTGACATAATGTAAAATTGTAATTGTTCAAGCATTAAACAAAACGCCTCGTTTGTATACTGACTAGTTTCTGAGGCTGATATATAAAATATACAAATTATATTACTATATATTTTTATGTTCTTTATCAAACATTTGATAAAAATAATGTAATACTTACGATATTTTATTGTTCCTTTGAACTGAATTTACCCAACTAATATTACAAATGCGAATGTGATTTTGTTTGTAAGGTTTTCTTTCACGCCTAAACCGATTTTAAAAATTCTATCACTAATGGACTGTTGATGGCTACATTATCAGCGAGTAACATAGGCAATACTTTATCCCCATATTCCCACGGGAACGGGAACGGGAAACGGAAACTACAGGAGTGAAACCGCGAAGAAAAACTAGTGCAAAATAAAGTTAAAGATTAGTAATTTTGAATTATATCCCCACTTAAAGGATCATAAAAAAATTTAAAAGTACAATTCAGTCTATTTTAAAAGTACAATAATTAAATATACTAGAAATACACTATGTTCTGTGATTTTTTTTTAAGTGCATAAATTAAAAGTTAACTGTTGACGTATTTATATATATGTGATAAAAATAATGTTATCGTTACACATAATAGCGTATTATCGCTTAATATAATAAATAAGACTATCTTGTGTTATCGCATACAGGCCGTATGCAAACATTACATGCTATTAATTTAACAAGTCGCAACTATTAAGTGAACGTCGCAGAAAAACCCCTACGTCATAAATTGGTTTCTTAACAATTTTGTTTCATGCGGTCATTTTATTTGTTATATAGAAATCTGCTTTAGGTTTTGAAAATATTAAAACCCAAGAGAAAATAATACTTCTAAAAGTATTACATGGTAAACTAAAACAAAAATTTTTTTTTTTCTACAAATTGTATATGAAAGTAGTTTGCAAGTTCTTCTTCAATTTTTAAGTTGAAAATGTACAAACGAGTATTATACATTTTTATAAAATAAAAAATGTGAGCCGTTACGGGACACCTGGCAGATGTGAAACATTGAATGAAATAGAATCATGACGGTTTGTTTATTCATTTACGGCTTTATTTATAAACGTTGCTTAGTTACTGATTAGCTAAACACTGATTTGTCTCTTTCTGTCATTATTGATTTGACATACGAAAGAAGAAGACAAAATATAGTTTAACTAATCACCAGTTAAATAAAGTTTATGAATAAGGCGGTTAACGTTTATATTCACTGAATACAAAAAATTTAAATTCAAAAATTTTATTTCAACTTGCCACAACTTAATTCTTTTACTCAGTGACTTTAGTAATCGTTACGAAGTTGCCTGAATTAAATGAATATAAAATTATTATAATTTAATTAATGAATAATTATTATAATTTTATTAAATGTTTAATATTAATTATTTCGCCACACCGATAGCACTATTACGCATAGACTGTATATAATATATATATACCATCGTATAGCGTGGCGTTACATCGCCACGAAATGACTCGCCACGCCAACAATCAGTTTAACCCGCGGCTATAGATGTTTCACATCAACAATATTTAGCGTTACACGTAATTTCGAGTTCGGTTAATATGGTATTATGTAAACCTATGCGCACTAGAATCTTAGGTCTCTATAAAATGAATCGCGTTCTTCTCAAATATGCATATGAATTAAATCAAACACATTTTGCTTTTATTCGACAACACCACCATCACCCATCGTCATTTTTATTAATTAATATAATTAATGTATAAAACAAATACAATAGAGCTTTAATCTCCTTCATAACCTATATAAAATATTTATATAAAAATAATTGATTTAAAAAATATATAAAAATATCTATATATTTACAATCATTCTATTTTTATTAATATCGTATAAATGATTTTTAACAACAATAACGAAGCATGTATAAGTTGATATAATTTTCATTTATAACAGTAATTATGGCTGCATTAATCAATTAAAACAAAAGCGATAACGACTGGATTCGGAAAACAACTGTAAAATTTTTATTATTTATAGTCGCTCACCAAACACTTTTTTAATAAATAATTATATTTCTTAGGACTGAAATTTTGCTATATAATAATATCAGGCGTAGCACTGGTTCTTTGCCAACTATTGACCTTACTTCGAAATGCATATTTCTTGGTGACTGTTTATTATAACGCTGATTTCTTTCTTTCTAACATTATTGATTTGACATACAAAAGAAGGAGACACAATTGTTTAACCAATAAACCGCTAAAAGCGAAAGCAATGCCGTATACTTTAATTGATTAATTGTCGTTATAATTTTGATTGAATAGCGTCTAGCATCATTTAAGTGCAATAGTGAAAACATTTTAAACGAAAATACTATTTACATATAGATTATTAATGTATAATCAACTAAAACTGCTGATATCATACATTTACTTACATATTTATCTATACAACTTACGCATAATAAAACTTTAAAAAAAACAACAACAACGCTAACAATACTTGGATTTCAAATCCTTTCTTAAAATTTTTCCGGCCGCACTTCTTGGTATACTTTCTAGCACCGATATATCATCTATCCTCTTGTATGACGCAACTCTTTCTGCGACAAAATTACATAAGTCTTTGGTACTAGCGCTAAAACCAGGTCTTAAAGCGACAAACGCTTTAGGAGTTTCCCCTTTTGTTGCATGTGGTACACCGATTACAGCTGCATCGCTTACTGCTGGATGCTCACGTAATACTGCTTCCAACTCAGCTGGAGGTACTTGAAAGCCTTTTACCTGTGGTAAATATGATAATCTAATTATAAAATTTAGATTTTGCAACCTTTAAATGTCCCACATCTGGGCAAAGACCTCCTTTTCTCTTCATGAGAACTTTACGGCAAGAATAGAGGCAGGACTTATTATCTAATTGTAACCTTAATGCGAAAGTCAGTTTTTTTTTATTTTTGTCTGATAAGGATAATTATGAAATGTTGCATTTACATATTTTATATATTTGCATCATTTTGATCGATAAGACAGTTCTTCTTAACGTTATATTGGTAATAAGTATTATTATTAATTAATTATACATTTTTATATCGCTCTTTCGCCCCGTTACTTAATTATAGTATATGATAATAATTGCAAATATTGCTACAACGAAACAAAAACCCAAGAGTATCACAATACGCGTCACATGTGGCGTCCTTTTCCTACGTTTCATTATCCTGTGGATTCTTTGTATAAAGCTTTTTATTCTTATTACTATAACGCAATCAACATTACATCTTACCTTAATCAATTCTTTTAGTCGATCGCAAATCTTGATTATCCCTTGATCATCAATGGTTGCTAGGTCACCAGTTCTGAACCAACCATCACTTGTAAACACGCTGGCGTTAGCTTCAGGATTGTTTCTATAACCTTTCATCACTTGGGGTCCTCTGACTAGCAGCTCACCTGTCTGAAGAAAAAAATAATTTATTTTTGTGTAACAACCTCGCATGACTAGATAGCTAACATCATGAGCAACAACTTTTGTTCTACGAGATTGGACATAACTCAATACATGAAAAAAATAATGATTTTACAAGTTATTGTTGTTCTGTCGTGACATTTGAAGGTTTGGTTCATACATTTTATGTTTCATTCATAAACGAAAGGACGACGTAACGCTCGCGCGCGCTTGCGCTGCTATAATAAATACACTATATTCGCTAGATAATTATGTAGTTAATTTCAATTGCTCGCGGTTTGTAGCCAGTACATACCTACACTGAGTCTAAAATCCCTTCATACTTTACCAGGCTTAGGATACTGGATACATTAAACAATTAAAAACAAATAAATTGTATGTATATTAGGTATCTAAACATCTAAAATATGTGATAATCGTAACAAAATCATTTTTTATCGTTTTCTAAAGTTTAATTAAACCAAGTAAATATTGTTAGTTAGGTTTTCTTTACTTTTTATTGTTTAATGGAGACGTATTTAAAAAGTGGAATCAGCGTATTTACAATAATTGAGTAATTGACAATATAATTCAAATACTTATACATACAGTATCTTATGAACATATCATGCAACTTAATGTGCTTAACTTGTGCAATAAAGTAATTATGAGACAAACCTGATTTGGTCCTAAGTTTTTTAAATCATTATCAACAATCCTTGTCTCGGTGTTGGGAATCGGATGACCGACAGCATTGTAATCGTATAGATTTATTTGTGACATCGCTACAACAGGTGACGTCTCCGTGAGCCCGTAGCCTTGGCCGAAACGAATTTTGCGCTAAAAATAGTTTTTTTTTTTTTGATGTTATGATGTTTGAATTTTAATTAAACAAATTAACAAATTAAAAAACAATTTATAAGTAATTTTCAATGGAATTTGTACGATTTTTTCACTTCTCTGTGTCCATTTTATAAGTTTGTTGACAATATGTAATGTGGACATAGTCCGTCGCGTTAAGCAATCATATAATAATGTCAACTGACTAACCTGAATTTTACTGAGGAATCTTTCTGCATCAGAGGAAGCTATTGGAGCGGCTCCATTTATAACATGCTCCAAATATTGGTAAATCTTAGCCGACGCCATAGGATGTTCCGTCATTAATAACACTGTTGAAATAAGCAATAATCTTACTAATGTTACAAAGGTGAATGGTTGTATGTGTCGCAGTGGCGTGCCATTGGAGAGACTTATGTCCAACAGTGGACGCAAAATGATTGATGATGATGATGATTCATTCGATTTATTTTTATTTTACATTACCATTGTCCAGTTACATCTATCCAGGGACCCAATGCTACTTACAAATGGTCACTTTATCGCAATCGAATCGAAGCGAAATCGGTGCCGTCTATCCGTTTTCCTATTCATCAATTTAACTATCGACTATTGACATTAAAGTTAACAATTGAGTTTGGTTTTGACATAACGGTATATGTTAACATCGTATCGGTTCGGTTCCGATCTGAATAAATATAGATTAGTCATAATTGAATCGGAATTGAATCGGGATCAAATCGTAATCGCTATAGATTAGTAGAATTCGGCCCCAGTACATTTGTGTACGATTGTTGTGAGGAAAAGTGCTGGCAACTACGATATATCATTGTACATTATGTAAATATAAGGAAACACATACAAATAAGACGTAGTACGAGTCGAAACTCGAACTTGTACATATATACTTCCTAAATGCTACAAGACTATATCCGATTCCAATGTCAGACGTAAAGATAAATAAACAGCTTTGACCATGAATTTATGTGGAAAAATGGCGTTTTAAAATATCTTCGGTGTTATTGTCGGATCTTAGAAGTAAAATTTAAATGGAAAGTGGTGTTATTAATATATAGCTTATACCAAGCTGCTCCAATGCGGGTTTTGGTGGAATACACACATGACAGAATTTCAGTGAAATTTGACACAAACAGGTTTCCTCGCGATGTTTTCCTTCGCCTTTAAGAACGAGATGAATTATAATCACAAATTCAGTGGTGCTTGCCCTGGTTTGAACCCACGATCATCGGTTAAGATTAACGCGTTCTTACCGCTGGGCCATCTCGGCTCGGCTACTGTACCCACAACACAATAATTACTGCATAATATAGCTGAGCTATTAACATATCACATGGAATATGTATAACAAAGATTTGTTCATCTTAAATAGTTCTGCCAATCGAATATAGCATAAAAGACTCAACCTTGTAAATCTAAAAACTTACCCAAGGGTGGCGCAAGAAACAGGACATTAACTTTAAATTTCTCAAGTGCTTGCAGATAAAGTTCCGGCTGAAACTTGTCTATGGTCACCAACTTGACACCTTGCGCCATTTCGTTCAATCCAACAACCACTGCTCCGTATATGTGGAAGAACGGTAATATAGCCATAGCTACGTCTTGGTGAGTCGCTGGAAATAATTAATACTTTACTAACATAATTCGACCACACTTACGAAGTCACGGCGTATGACGTCATTAAATCGCCTTTAACTTGCAGATAATTCAATCACTCCCTTTGGTTAGTTGAAAACGTATTTCAATTTATTAAAAGGAGGTAAATTATTTATTGAATGACAGAGCTGAGATAGATCAGTGGCTAGCCAGAGACTATACAATTTTCATTAGGGGTTTATAATTCATCTCATGCTCGCCAGTTATGTAAAACATGGTAAGGAAAAAATCTGCTACGTGTTCCTAACCTTGGAGACTAAGTTTTAATGCCCATTGTGCCTGTGCAATGGCTCACTCACGCTTCAAACCGGAACACAAAAATGCTAAGTATTGCTGTTTGGTAGTTGAACATATGATGAATGGGTACCAAACCAGACGGGCCTGCATAAAACCCTACCAGTAAGTCTTAGATTATATTCCAAACCTCATCAAAAGAGAAGACCATAGTGCCTTTCCTTTACTTTACTACTACAGAAATAATTGATTAATTAGTAAACTGTAATTCACCTGTTGTCTCTTCATTACACTTTATTGCTGGTTCGATGATTTGTTGACAGTTCGCTATTAGATTTCTATGCGTCAATTCAACGCCTTTCGGTAATCCTGTGGTGCCGCTCGAATACGGTAAAAAGCATAAGTCATTAGCAGTTCTTCTAACTTCTTTCAAACACGACTTGTCTACGTGAATGTCCTCGCTCAGTTCATTGAACGCGACTATACCTTCAGGGATCGGGTCCCCATTTGTTTTTATCACGATTATAGGAATGTTTAGTTTCGCAATCTTTAATGCTTCTCTCATGACGTTCACTTTGTCCGGTAACGTAACTATCACCTTCGATTCGGACATTAGTAACTGGCGTTGGATTTCATCTGGAAAGTATTTAAAAACGCCTTATCGAAACAATATATTGTAATGAAATTATCGGTACGACAGCCGTTCTCGAAAAATAGCCATCTGCACAGAAGTATGAGCGCAAGCACGGGCGCTTTTTTAAGTTATTATCATAATCAGCATAGCAAACAAAATGGCCCCCGACCCGGGGTTCAAACTACAAGATCACAGGATCTGCATCTTCATACGTCATATCGACACTAAGATTTTTTTTATGCTATCAGCAGGCGGACACGAAAATGGGTCACTTGATGGTCAGCACCGCCAAACATTGGTTATGTAAGAATTAATAACCATTCCTCACATCGCCAATGCGCCACCAACCTTGGGAACTAAGATGTTATGTCCCTTGTGCCTGTAATTACACTGGCTCACTCACCCTTCAAACCGGAATACAACAATACAAAGTACTGCTGTTTTGCGGTAGAATATCTGATGAGTGGGTGGTACCTATCCAGACAAGCTTGCACAAAGCTTGCACAAAGCTACCACCAAGATTATGTAAGGAAATACAATTGAACGAATTATTATACTAAAATATTATATTAAAATGGATGACGCACGCACGGGATGACGTAGTTGTTATATTGTCTTTGCACGGTTATTTATTTGAATGAGAAACAAAAAATACAAAATAATTATGTTCTTGACTAAAAACAATAAAAAAAATCATAAAGCTAATTTAATGACTTCCGTCAAAAAACCATTTCCTTTATAATATTTCTTATATGTTCTATAAAGTTTACAGTCGATCGGAGGAAAATAATTTTGTTAGATATCAAAGGTTTTATTTTTAAATTTATTTTAGTGAATTCATCAAGTAATCTGGCCGAACGATACGTCATCAGCTGTGCTATAGAATTATAGATGGTCAGTACTGGGCTTAGAGTACACATAAGCTTAGCTAGCCTATTTCTACTCTAAAATGAAATATTATAATTATATCTTCTTATACCAAATAATGTTACTTACGCGCTGTATAAATGGGATTGATAGTAGTAACTACACCGCCCGCTGCCATCACACCTAGCATAATTAATGGGAAATCGGGAACGTTTGGTAACATCACCGTGATGACGTCACCATCTCGTATTTTAAACTTCTTTCGAAGGTTTGCTGCGAATGAATTCGATAAATTAAAGGCTTGCTCGTATGTATATCCTCGGCCGGTACGTGCACAAACCTGAAATACATAATTTAAATAAATGACAATTTTTTTTAAATTAAAAATGTTCATTATTCATCTTTAACAAAATAAATAACACTAACGATTTTAAAAGTTTTCTATTAATAATAAATGCTGTTTCGTCACTTAGTATATTTTACTTATCATTCCACAACTTGTGTAAATAAATCGATTTTGATTGTATTAAAATAGTTGTGTAAATCTCAATTAAAACATTGAGGTAAAATCCGCGGTCGACCTACATTTAAATAAATGAAATGAAGAATAAAAAACAGTTAGTTAATTTAGTTTACTACTAGTAAATAATAATAAATAATTTTAATTAATATTCAAGGTAAAATAAACTCATTATATTGCTTACTTGGCTCGATAAAAAATTAGTGCTTAATAATTGGTTTAACTACTTACATTTTTATTAAAACGTATTTTACTTAAACAAGTTAATTCATTTGTTTCAATTGTTTCAATTTAGAGTTTGAATTTAGCCAAAATACGCTTCATAATGTAAAATTCAATGTTGTGTATCAAAGTATGTACAAATTCTATAGGGACCTACTATAATTTATTATATTTTGTAATATTAAAGAACGTTGTCGGCAACTAGCAACGAATTAAATACAATTGATTCTAAACTTACCGTCACTGTCCTTTCGGGCCATTTTTCCAAATTAAGCCAAATATAATCGTACAATGTACAGTTCGGTATATCTACACTGGCGTACGGTGATTTGATTATTCCTTCCTGGGTCCATAGACTGTTTTTTCTCACACTAACACTGGCGAATTTTGAACCATTCTGCAATAAACTTAAGGTTCTATTTGCAGTTTTCAATAACTTCGAAGCCATTTTTTTCTCTGGAATAAGAAAATATGTAATTAATGGTAATGGTAATGGTCTTGTGTTATAAAACTGATACAGTAATATGTTATCTTCTTATTATCTATTCGATAAAACTACTAACGAACTAGAAACAATAATATAGATATCAGATGACTGAAAATAACAATGTCGACTTTATATTATTTTATCCACAATAATCATGTTTTTAAACACTGTAAGGAATTTTGATAAGCCTAAGTAAATGCTCATTTTAAAATTTACGGACGGCCGAAAAGAAATGTCATATTTGTAAAATTACAAATCAAATTTTCTGTAAACAAACGGAAAGGCAATCGCCCTATGCCCTTAGGTAATTATGTCACTACCTACAGCAAGTAACTGTATTTGTCAAACTATATAAATATTAATTGTAGTAACATATTAAATAACAATGTTAATTAAAAGTCACTCTTGAAGTTTCGAATTCAATTGGTTAAATATTATCAGTGAAGTTATTTCGTTCGGGTCTCAAATTATTCGCCTAGGCTGATTCAATATGATCACACGCGGTCCTTATTAGGAACAAACGCCTATGAATGTAACGAAAAAAAGAAGCATTTTCTTTTAAAACGGTTTTCATAGGTTTATCATGCTCAAATATTTAGATCTGTATGATTTTTGTTTGTATTTTTCCAAATTCACGGAAAACTACTATCGGTTGACGACGTATCGATAAAGAAACCCGACATTATACAACTAATATTAAGCTTTCACACTATAATCTATTATAGATTTTAATTTATGGATAGATATTAAAGACTAAGTATTTTTCCAACTCATCAGTGTTTCTTACGCAAACGCTGGTTAAACTAGATTCACACATAATAAAATATCGTTAGATTTTTATAGAAAAGTCAGTCAACATAAAAAATAAGAAGAAAATGTGATCGTAAATACATCTGGATTTATTTGTTACCACTCATTATTTTGTTATTCATTTAACTTTCCAAAAATAAAGTTTAATCTTTGAAATTTGGATCGGCAGTTACACGCACCATTATCACTTTCTCGCTATTTAGACTTAGTTTTGGTCGGTATTGTGACAGAATCCTATGCAGTGCCCTTTGCATTTGAGGGACTCCTTTTTGGCTTGAATTTAGGTAAAGGACAGTTTGGTCGTCTTTATGAATCATCGGTGTATCAATTCAACAAAAACTAAATCTAATCCACTTGTGTTTACGCACACACTTGTGCACTATACCTAATTTCTACGCCATCAGCACTGCTCTCCCTTGTGAATGAATGAAATCCGTCAACGTCATCACATATCTCAGAATCGAACTCAAATTTGACCTAGAAATTACAATTAACAACACGACGAAGAAGTCAAGACTTCAAAAGCGTTATCAATCGAACTGAATAATATACTGATCATTAGCCGGTGATATTGTCAAAGTTTAAAGTTCAGTAATACTGGATTAATGACTTTATTGATACCCTAGAACCTAGATGATGACTGCCCTGAAGGTCGACTCCATTGCGACTTATCTCCGTGACGGTTGAATGCGAGATGACGTAAAATAAATAAACATTTATTTTACAAACGTTAATCTATTTATATTACATACTTAATTTCAATGTTGATTAACATTTATGATAGTAATCAACTTTTGGATTATTTATTTATTTATTATCTAGTATGTTACTGTAAAACAAATACTTCATTATTTTTATACGAGTATAAAGATATTTAATTTTGATAATTATTTTAGATAACAATACATACAAGGCAAACACAATTTCAATAATAATATCGTTTTTGTTTGTACAAATATTTTAAAAACAAAAAGGATGAAAGATTTACCTTTTCATGGGTTTTTAGTGTTATCAGGTTGCATTGAACAATTTTCCTTGGAAGTACGTTCAAAGAAATAAAAAAAAAATACAAGCGGACATTTAAAAAAAACTATTCAGGAATAAATTAGTTTGTACTTTGTAATATTTGTAATGTATATGAATACAACGATAATACATTTATTTTTATTTAATTATTACAAATGTAATGATTTGAAGATTTTTTTATCGTAAATAATAAAAATCGATGAACGTCAACGATTGCACTTCGATTCGATTGCGATAAAGTGACAATTTGTCACTATCGCCTTCGAATCGGCACCCCTAGTGAGCCCAATTCTACTAGCAAATATTATTTTTTATGAGATTAATGTATACCGGAAAACCTAAAGTAAAGTCGGTACCGTCAACGAATAAATTAAACGATTATATTTAAATATTAGTTTTTCTCTCTTCACTGATTTCGTCCATTGATTTTCGTCTAACTTCCGCTTGTAAAATTAAGTAAGTATTAATATACATATATTAACGAACTTCGAAATTTATAACATAATGGTTATTACCTAGTCTTAAGTTATTTATCTTAAATGAAAAAGGATTTTTTTTTATTTAACTGACACATAACAAGTGTACCTATAATTATAATAAATATTTTAACTCAACTAAATGGAAATTGGAAAACAGTATTTTCATAGATTCAACTAATTAATGAATACTACTATTATAAATGAGAAAGTAACTCTGTTTAACCTTCGTCTTTCTGTTACTCTAAAATGAATCGATTTTGAAAAAATTTTGTACTAAGTAAGCTGGAACCCCGAGGAAGGACATAGGGTCATCCCCCCTCCGACACGCGTGCGAAAGCTAGTTATCAATAAACAAAACAGTACTTTTTTATTTTTAACGCATACGGCCATCGAACGTTGACTGCATTCCTTAATACGAATGTTTGTTTTTAACGTTTTATCATTTTATTACGAAATGAATGTTTTTGTTCCAATCATATAATCTTTTTAAGCTCAGCAGTTTATCAGCTAAAAAAATAAAGGTTTTTATTATTTATTTACATAACATATTCGATTCGTTGTTTATGTTTTGTATGGTGAAAAATAGCATTCAAATATTTAGGCTTTGCCCCGTATTTATACTGGTGTTGTAATACACGAATAAACTGTTAATTTTTCTGTTTTTATGCCAAAACAAGGTTACATATCGCGCAACTTTCACATCACACCCATCAAGTCGGCGAGACAAACATTCGAGGCATCAATACAAATGTGAAAATTAATGAATTAAATTAAAAAAAATGAGAAACTTTTAGTAGAGTTAATTACCTTTTTGTTTTGAAGTGAGTAAAAATAAACCCACGGTTAATATTAGTTAACATGGCAAAGAACATGTTTTCGTTCGGAAAATATTTTTTGATCATAAATATTGTCAGTGTTTATCAATGTTTTATTTTTATCCTAGGTGTTTCATACGAAAATAAACTTTATTATCATAACGATACATTTCAAATTATAATGCGGCAAACCAAAATGTCAACTAAGCTAAGCGTTTACAAATAAAACCAACACAACAAACTTGTTTTCCGCTATTAAAACTTGTTAATCTTACCTTATATTTATATGATTCGTATATTTAAATTGTGTGAAATTAAAAACAAAACACACAGCTTACACAAATTAATTAAACGCACTGATTAACACTGTTATGTACGAGTAGTCTTATTCGCTTCGCGAACTTCACATTACTAAAACGTTAAACGACTGAATGACAGTGTGTGTTCACATTCACAACCTGAAGTCAAGCAGCTATCGTAAAATAATCGTATATAGAAAAAAATTATCGTACATCACGGTTTTAATTTTTTTTTCCTATTTCTGGCGTGTATATTAAAGACAATACAAAAAAAAAAAAAATGTTTGCCGTCACGGGACGCCTGGCAGATGTGAAACATCGAATGAAATAAAATGATGACGGTTTCTTTAATCATTTAACGTTTATTTTCATTAAATACAAAAATTTTAAATTCAAAAATTTATTTCAAGTTGCGACAACTTAACTTCGTTACACTTGAAGTTGCCTGACTTAAATGAATATAAAATTATTAATTAATTCAATTAATAATTATTACAATTTTATTAAATGGTATATGAATTATTTAGCCACACCGTACGCACTACTACGAATATACTTGTATGTACGATAATTATATCGTACGGTTGCGAACACTGGTGAATGAATGTATGGACTTGGCCGTCCATTTTCCATGTTTATTTGACACGACTCGACGCCACCACACCGGCCCGAATATTATAGAGATGGGCGTAATAACTGTTCATTCGGGCAACTATTTGTAATATATTTTATTATAATTGCTAGTTGTTTGAAAAAAAAAACTAAATAATTTAAAGTAAAAATTAAATTATTAAGCAGAATATATTTTGATTGTAGATTGTTAAAAAGGTTGTTCTAAATAAAAAAAAAACAAAACCAATTACGTGACGTCAATAGAAAATCAAAATACCGCTTCTATTATCACATTCAAAAAATAGCATATAAGTTAAAATGCAACATTTAAATATTTATTATTACATAAAATTTAATAATAGCAATAAAATATTTATATCACAATGTGATAATTTACACTTATTAAATAGTGCAAAATATATTTCAATCTAAAATAGGTATCAGTGTGGATTAATTATATATCGAATAAAAAGATTATATCGATCGATTGCTTGTCGTGAATTGCCATCACTAGATGCATATTGCATTCTGATTATGATTCTCGTCCGAAATACATACCAACACAAAATAAATAAATTTTCAATTGAAGTACTTATCACCATTGTAATAAAGACTACCGCGAAGTAAATTCATTCATGACTTGTCAATTCGAGTCATGTAGGTAATACGTTGATTAACTCTCTTACGGTATTTGAAATAGAGTTCATTATAAGGCACTATTTTGTTTTATTTGTGTTTTAATATGTAAAGATAAAACATAAAATACTATAATTATAATAATACTATTTACTTTCTGTTTAGTAAGGAGTTTTTAGAATTTATAGTAATCATAAAATATTATCTATAACAATAATTCATTTTTGACAAATAAAGTAAAAAAAAGAAAGGCCTTGAAATATAAAAATCGAATTACATTGAGTAGGTATAGGTATTAATAATAATCATTTTATATTATGAACTCTCATAAACAGTAAGCGTAAAGTTACACAAGCATTTCATAGATCGCCTTCTAACTTTGGAATATTTCACGTCGTTTTTAGGGTTCCGTACCCAAAGGTAAAACAGGACCCTATATCTTCTCCTCCTCCTCTATCTCAGGAGTCTTAATAAGACTCCGCTTGCCGTCCGTCCGTCCGTCCGTCCGTCTGTCACCAGGCTGTATCTCATGAAACGTGATAGTTAGACATTCATAGATTCATAGACATTCACAGATGATGTATTTCTGTTACTGTAATAACAACAAATACTAAAAACAGAATAAAATAAATATTTAAATGGGACTCCCATATAACAGACATGATTTTTTTCCCGCTTTTGTAGATATGGTACAGATCCCTTCGTGCACGAGTCCGATTCGCACTTGGCCAGTTTTTTTTAAATTTTACCTACTTACAGACAACAGGAAAATAACTCAAATGAGTTTCTTATTGAAATAATTTATTGCACAGTCATACCTACATACTTACTACAAAACTGTCTGAACTCGATGCCATGATGTTACCTATGTGTTGTATTCATTAGTAAGTATATATTCATTGTTGTGAATTTTACAATTTAGTAGCAAATACAGTCTCGCTGAGGAAACACGTCTATCATTTTAACCAGCCCATCATCATAGTAAAGTGAACCTTACATGCATCAACATATGGTCTTTCGAGCCGGATTAGCATTGGGTTGTTTATCATATAAAGATACAAAGGCGGACCCGTAAGAACAATAGAACCGCATTCCATCTATGATAAGGACAGTTTTTTATATCGTAGCTATTTACTATGGCTAATACTATATCAATCGATCAAGCGATTAGCGTTTTAGAAAATACGGCGACTTTATTAAGCAAAGCTCATATTAATTTAAAGAAATGTCCGAAAGAGCGTTCTACGAAAGGATACATCGAGACTAGAATAAAAATTATAGAAGAGTATTGGACAACATATAAGAGAGCACTTTGGTAAAAGAAACTACTCGAGAACAAAGGGGTATAATGCCATATTTCGTGAATGAAGATTTTTATCAAAGTGAAGATCTTTGTTTACAAGCTGATCTAAAAGACATGTTGGCGTTGAAGACGCAAACACTAGAAGCGAGTAAACCTACAAATATTAGTGCTAGTTTCGATTCCTGTATGGCTGTACTCCAGTAAGATTGCCTACAATACATCTTCCAACTTTTAGTGGAAATTATGAAGAATGGCTTACTTACCAGGATATGTTCCTATCACTGGTCCATCAAAATAATTCGTTAAGTCCAGTCCAAAAGTTGCATTACCTTAAAACCACAATCAACGGAGAAGCTGCAACCTTACTTAAAAATATATCACACCGCTATGGTAACCGGCGCCTCATAGTTAACTCGTTATTAAGAAGATTATTTACACAAAGAGTGTACACTACACAATCTGCAAGTCAACTAAAATTAATTTTAGATACTACTACTGAATGTTTAAATAGTTTAAAAAATTTAAAAATTTCTACTGATTCCTGGGATCCTATCATAATATTTCTGGTTATCCAGAAATTGGACTCGGAGTCACTCAAGGATTGGGAAGAGTACTACAAGAATGTTTCAGAAGAACTGCTTACGTGGGATCGCTTGCAGAATTTTTTAGAGTCTAAATTCCGTACATTGGAACTCATCACACCTATACCAACGTACCGTGATAAGTTACCTCAAGACCGCACTTATCACCTAACAAAAACTAATAAGGTTTGTGTTAAATGTAAGGAAGGTCATACTTTAAGTCATTGCAGCGAGTTCATAAAAATGCAACGCTCAGAACGTGGTGTTTATGTAAGGAATAACAACGTTTGCTTTAATTGTTTAATGACAGGACATTCTGCTAATAAATGTCGAATACCACAATCGTGTCGTATATGTAATATACGCCATCATTCTCTTCTACATCTTCCTAGAAGAGGGAACACGTCGGAGCATCAAGAAACAATACAGCCGTCAGTGTCCACCATAAATAATGTAGGAGAAGTGAGTGTTAATACAATGATAGCGTCTCATCACATAAGCGAGTTACATGTTGCTTTACTAGCAACTGCATTGTTAGTTGTAAAGAGTGAACAAGGACACACAACGGTTCTCAAGGCGCTAATAGACAAAGGATCACAAGCATGTTTCATCAACGAGAAGGCTGCTCAAATACACTCGGCGTCAAAAAAATCGCACCTTTTGAAATTTTGACTTCAAGCGAATAATACTCTTAACTTATTTATTGTACCCTACCAAAATTAATATCATTTGAAAGCACAATTAATACACTTTAAAAACGCGTATCGTTCTTTTCTGTAAAAACAATAATCACGAAACGTTAGGGTCTTTAAAAAAAAAGTGCTGAAAAGCTCATTAGAGGACTCACTACTTGTGCCACATTGGACACGAATAAAAGGGGGGGGTAAAAATTAATTATGGGTCATTAGCTATCCAGACATCACAGAAGTCACACCTGAACAGCTCCAGTAAGAAAAAAACCCTGAAAAATGGATACCACGGCAGAAGAAGCAGCTCAAGTGGTAGCACTACTGCAATCAGGACTACGCCAAGCTGATATTGCTCGACAACTCAACATAAGCCGTTTCCGGGTGAAACGAGTATCCCAGCGGTTCCAGGAGACTGGAGGCTACATCAGGAAGCATGGATCCGGAAGACGACGTTGCACTTCCGACAGAGACGACCGCTATATTGTGTCGACGTCTTTGCGTAACCGATTCTCCAACGCTGTTGAGCTGCAACAGTAGCTCCGAACAGCTCGGAGGACGTCGGTGAGCGTCTCCACAATAAGAAGAAGGCTGCGAGAGAAGAAAATCCAGGCCCGTAGGGCTGCTACTGGCCCCAAATTGACAGCAGAGCATAGGCGAGTCAGACTTCAGTTTGCCCGAGACCACGTGGATTGGACGTTCGACCAATGGAAGTCTGTCCTCTGCTCCGACGAGACTAGGGTATGCCTTTTCTGCAATGATAGGCGTAGAAGAGTGTACAGGAGGCAGGGAGAACGGTACTCACAGGCCTGCTTTGAAGAAACCGTCAGCTACAGAGGAGGATCCTGCATGTTCTGGGGCGGAATTTCAATCCAATGAAAAACCGACCTTGTGTGCGTCTCCTGCACTGGAGGTGCACGTGGATAGGGGTCCCTGACTGCTCATCGGTACATCACAGAGATACTGGAGGACCATGTGGTCCCGTATGCTGGTTTTGTCGGGCCTGAATTTACATTCATGCACGACAACGCCCGCTCCCATACGGTAATCATTGTTCGGGACTACCTGAATCAGGTTGGGATCCCCGTGATGCAGTGGCCAGCGAGAAGTCCTGACCTGAATCCCATAGAGCACCTTTGGGATGATCTGAAACGCCGGGTGCGGTCTCGTGATACTGCCCGTGCCACCCTTGAACAGCTTCGGGACACCGTCGTCGAGGAGTGGAGTGACATTCCTCAAGAACGCATCGTGACGTTGGTGAGGTCAATGAAGGATCGCATGGAGGCTGTAATTAGGGCTAAGGGAGGTAACACTAGGTTCTAAGTTTAGTTTTAAGAATTTGTTTTACTGTATTTTTTAATTTTGTTATGTTTTTAGATTAATTAAATTAAGTAATTTTGGCGTGTTTTTCCTTTTTTCATGACAAATGTTTTTTATATGCTTAGTAATCACTATCACAGTTTTATTATTTAAAGGATTCAATAACCTTTAAAATGAGGCCCCACACTTATACCTTACCATAGATGAAATAGGGTTTATAGTTGCTTGAAGTCAAAATACCAAAAGGTGCGATTTTTTTGACGCTGAGTTTACTTAAGTTAAGAAGATTTTCCACTATCACAATTCACAATATCCTACAGGAAGACCTTCGTAGTCTGATGATGAGATGGCGAATGCACGCAGTTTGTTTCATAGCAGATATACATAAGATGTACAGAATGATTTTGGTAGACAAGGATGACCCAGAATTTCCAAAGAATACTTTGGCGTAGCGATCCATCAGAAGAAGTAAAAAAATACAGGCTAATGACGGTAACTTTTGGTACCACATCGGCTCCTTACCTCGCCGTACGTACGCTGTTGCAATTAGCTATTGATGAAGGAACTAAATATCCAGAGGCTGAAAGGATCCTGAAAGAAGACTTCTATGTCGACGATTTGATGACCGGTTGCGATCTACCATGTCAAGCTATTAAAGTTAGCAGGGATCTCAATGAATTATTACAACTTGGAGGTTTTAAGCTTAAAAAATGGGCTTCAAATAGTGCAGGATTGATGACGACAATTGAACCAAGTGAACGATCATTAAATACTCACATAGATTTAAATGTGGATGGAAAGGTCAAAACATTAGGTGTTCTATGGGATTTAGAAAGAGATCATATTCAGTACAGCTTATATATACTTTCCGTCCTTACCGACTATGAAAATCACCAAAAGAAGTATACTGTCAGACTTAAAAAACTTTTTGATCCATTAGGCTGGATAGCGCCTTGCATAATTCTCGCTAAAATATTCATTCAAAGGCTTTGGCTTGAACAATTGTCATGGGATGACGATGTAACCTCCACTCCACTACGGGAATAATGGTTACACATTCAAGCTAGTTTCGGAAATGTCAATAATGTCAGCATAAATCGATGGCTTGGCACAATATCAACCGAGAAAGAGGCAATACAACTCCACGGTTTCAGTGATGCATCAATGAAAGCTTATGCTGCTGTCGTGTACTGTCGTGTCAAACGCTCCGACAATACAGTGTAAACAACGTTACACATTCAAGACAGTTTCGGAAATGTCAATAATGTCAGCATAAATCGATGGCTTGGCACAATATCAACCGAGAAAGAGGCAATACAACTCCACGGTTTCAGTGATGCATCAAAGAAAGCTTATGCTGCTGTCATGTACTGTCGTGTCAAACGCTCCGACAATACAGTGCAAACAACGTTGATAGCTGCTAGAACTAAAGTTGCTCCATTGAGAACAATTTCGCTGCCACGATTGGAATTGTGTGGGGCTGTTCTTCTGGCGCAATTAATGAAACAGGTGAGCTGCGCTATGAGAATACCCGCAAGTAAGACCTACGCTTGGACAGACTCTACAATAGTCCTTGTGTGGTTGTCAGGGGAACAAAATAAATGGAAACCATTTGTGGCTAACCGAACTGTAGAAATTTTAGGTTACCTAAGCAGAAGTCAATGGCAGCATGTTCAATCGAATGAAAACCCTGCCGATATCGCATCAAGAGGAATACTTTTATATATGTTATGGTGGAAAGGACCAAAATGGCTCTCAAATGTGAAAGTAAAAAGAGACTTGACAAGCTTAAGGCAATTTCACACAGAACTAGAAAGAAAGAAGATTATACAGTACCACTTAAATATTGAAGAAAATCAACCTAACAAAAGAGAAGTATTAAATTTTGAAGAATATTCAAGTTTACTAGAACTACAAAGAACTATAGTGTTTTGTAAAAGATTTTTAAGCTATAAAAGAGAGGAAATTAATAAACATATAGAAAAGAAAGCAATTACTACAGAAGAATTAGAAAAGGCACTAAGGATATGCATAAGAAAATCGCAAAAAGAGAGCTACGAGGAAGAGTTTAACTCAATAAAATTACGAAGAGAAGTGAAGAGAAATAGTCATCTGAAATCTTTAAGTCCGTATATTGATGAGAACGATATTATAAGGTGGGCAGAAGACTTCGAAATGCTAATCTTAGCAACGAAAATAAGCACCTGTAATACTAGACAGTAAAAATAAATTCACTTACCTTGTCGTGGCTGAAGCTCATTCCAAGACATTTCACGGGGGTGTAGAATTGATGCTATGTCTTTTGAGTTCCAAATACTGGATAATCAGGGCTAAAACTTTGATCAAAATGTATATCCACAAGTGTTTGATTTGCGCCAATCAGAACACTGTTGCCATGAACCAAGCAATGGGAGATTTACCAAAGATGAGGGTGACACCTGCACGACCATTTTGTAACTCCGGGGTGGATTTTGCTGGTCCAATACAAATTCTCACTACTAAAGGTAGGGGAGCGAAGACTACTAAGGCTTACATAGTTGTATTTATATGCATGGCTACAAAGGCTGTACATCTAGAAGTTGTTAGCGATCTTAGTACACAAGCATTCATCGCAGCCTTTAAAAGATTTTGTGCACGTAGAGGCAGATGCTCAAATCTGTGAAGTGACCAGGGTCGAAATTTTGTGGGAGCAAATAAAGAATTAGAGATGTCTCGGAAGGAGGCTTGCTTAGAATATACCAGTCAAATAGCAGAGTTACTTGCCTCCGAAGGCACCCAGTAGCATTTCATTCCAGCTTATAGTCCGAACTTTGGTGGCCTGTGGGAAGCTGGAGTGAAGTCACTGAAGCATCACCTGAAAAGAATACTCACCACAAATTTGACTTTTGAAGAATTTAGCACCTTGCTATGCCAGATCGAGGCTTGTCTTAATTCTCGACCTTTGTGTCCACTAGACGAAACTGATGTTGACGTACAGCCTCTAACGCCTCGGCATTTATTGATAGGTGAGGTACCAGTAGCCGTGCCCGAGCCCAATTTTGAACGCATATAAATCAGCACTCTATCACGATGGCAACATGTTCAGAAATTACTCAATGACTTATGGAATCGGTGGCAAAATGAATATCTGACAAGGTTGCAACAAAGGCCAAAATGGCTGAGGCCAAGGAAGGAGATGAACGTTGGAGATATTGTTCATATAAAACAAGACAACCTGCCACCCGGAAAGTGGATGCTCGGCGGAATTTTAGCCAAACACCCAGGCCCTGATGGACTGACACGAGTTTATAGTATTAAGAGTGGAAACGACATTATTAAAAGATCTGTAACTAAACTGTGTTTGTTGCCAGTGCAACATGATGATTGTGATTAAGTTGTATTATACTTATTAATTTTACTTGTTTCTATAAAAATGTTAGTAATGCATGCTAATTACTACTCGCCCAGTTTAATAATGAATTTTGCTTGTTATATACATTAAAATTAACTTAAAATGATATAGTTTTCAATTTCGTTTCCATTGTTAATAGTATCAAGTGTATGTTTTTTTTTTAAAGGACACGTAGTCCTTTGGTCTGCGGTATGTTGTATTCATTAGTAAGTATATATTCATTGTTGTAAATTTTACAATTTAGTAGCAAATACAGTCTCGCTGAGGAAACACGTCTATCATTTTAACCAGCCCATCATCATAGTAAAGTGAACCTTACCTGCATCAACACTATGTTTTATTTAGCAATATTTTAATAATTTTATTTATTTATTACGTAATAAAATTATACGAATTAAAATTACATATTATATAATTTTATAATAAAAGTGGCAGCTTATGATTTTTTTAATATACTTTCTGGTATGAACATGTACGATTTTTTTTTTTAATTCTTCAAGGCTTCGAAGCTACCGGCTTCAAAAAGGTAAAGGAGTAAAGTCAATTGATACAATTTTGATATTGAATTTCCATGATTTCATTGGTGGCGATAATCTACGGTATTCGGTATAGATAATTATTTTTTTAAAAAGATATATAATGTAATCAACGTGTGGTATTTCAATGGACGATAACTTTTTAATGTAATAGCGGCCTCGTACGGTTCAATTGACCAACATTTCTCGGTCCTCTAGTTTCATGTCTCCCGTGGGCTGCATCAGTACGCATTGTGGTCTTAAGAAAACTGTGTTTTTAAAATTATTTACCAACGAAATACACAGCATAGAGCATAACATTTCCTTTATCGTTTGTAACTACATATTACGTAATATGTTTGGTCAAGACTGCAAATCATCGTGTATTTCACCAAGGTCGTTCATGACCGGCATAGGTCGTAAGATAATGTTGATTGCGGATAAACAGGGGCCGAATTCTACTAAGCTATAACGATTACGATACGTTCCGGATTCAACTTTGACTATTCTATATTTATTCGAATCGGAACCGAACCGATACCTATGATGTTAACATATACCGTTATGTCAAAACCAAACTTAATTGTTAACTTTTATGCCAATAGTCGATAATTAAAGAATAGGAAAACGGATAAACGGCGACGATCACGCTTCGATTTGATTGCGATAATGTGGTAATTTGTTAGTAGAATTAACCAGGCTCAATATACGTCAATGATTCGGTCATTACTACAAAAATTATTCAATCGTTTAAGAATTCCTTAAGAGTTTTATGTAGCCAAGATTCGTTATAGTAAATTATGATGAGGAATTTATAATAAATATTTGATCCATAAATCCGTAAATTATGATGAGGAATTTATAATAAATATTTGATCCGCCGCAATAATAAAAATTTGATCCATAATGAGTACTAAATTCCTTATTATCACCTAAAAGTACTATTTTCATAAATGTAATATTAATTCTGTCTGTCTGTCTGTTACACTTTAACGGCTAAACCACTGAATCCATTTAGGATTGTGGATTGCTTAACGTCGAGGTGATGAGGATGAACTACTTATACGTCTCATTAAAATTATTTCAATCTGTCATCATAACAAATAGCTGAATGACGGTTTTTACCACAGCCTAATTCCACGTAGATTGCTAGGTAGATAATTATAAATGTGCATACAAGTAATCACCATAAATAAATTATAGTTACGAGACACCTTGGTCCACACAACAGCATTATTACAAGAAAAAAGATCTTGTTAGTGCACATAACTTGTGATTTGTGATGTGTTCAAATGTGTTATTTGGATTTAAAGAGTAATTGTGTGAGTAATTTACATCTATCTATACTATTATATAAATCTATTGGCTTTGTCTGTACACTTTTTGTTTTCACCTAATTTTGTGATAAATAATCGTTTTATGATGCAGTGATTCACATTATACTATTACTGTCTGTCTGTCTGCCTGTCCGTCCGTCCGTCCGTCCGTCCGTCCGTTAATGTTAAAGCGCCTATTATCCATGTTTATGATCACATTTTAGGAGATATGATATGATATGATAAATGCTTTAATTTTGTATGTAATCTTGGAGTTTTTTAGATTTTTTGTGTAAAAACCTATTGTAGCAATTTTATTATGTTAAATGCGGTATGAAGGACGTGAGATAAAACTTAATTTGACTTGTTATATTCAATGTTATTAGCATAATATTATATATATATTTAATTGTATGTTGACTAGGTAAATTACATGTCATTAGAATTATGAAGCGTGATTAAGTTTCTTTTTGTTTGTCTCAATATAATCTACACACCAAATCAGATTAATTTTTTTCAAAATTAAGGCTTTATAATTAAAAGTAAGCAAATAACAATTAACAATAGCGTTAATAACTTTAGATAAATAATAACTAATCAGAAAAACCAAGTAAAATATAATAATTAGAACTATATATTTTGAACTTCTATACAACTTCAGCTTATCAAATTAAATAAAAAATAATTGTTTTTTGTAACTAAGAATTAATGCTAGTAGTCCAAGATCCCAGGCCCCCCATACCTTACTTATTTTCTGATCAACAAAATAAGTACAATAGTGTAGTATTACATACACACTAATACTACACTATTGTACATATTTTGTCCATCAGAAAATAAGTAAGGTCTCGGGGCTAGGGTCTTACTCTATTGGTATCTTCTTTAGATCGTGATTCTCACCTAGCATAAGACCAACGGGCTCAGTGATTTGTCTACACAAATATTATAAATGCGAAAGTATCTGTCTGCTGATACGCTTTCACGGCTAAACCACTGAACCGATGATTAATTTTTGTATGAAGCTAGCTTGACCCCAGACGGATATACAGGATAGGGCAGAACAGGCTACTTTTTTAAACTATGATGTTATGTCCCTTGTGCCTGTAATTACAATGGCTTTGGAATTTTGGAATTAAAAAGGAATGCTTTTGGTGCAGGATGATTTTCCCTTCGATATATCGCGTCGATAAAATGCTTGCGTGGTTGAAAATTCGCTTAATCTATTCGATAGTTAAGGGTTAAGATGAGATGCAACCTTATTAACTCTGCCGGAACCACATGACCCTTAAGCGATTCAGTATTTCATTTCCTTTTTCAGGATTTTAAAAAATAAGCACAATTATTGTTTCTTTATTATTTATTTTTGTATTATTTTTAATAGTTCAGTCGAATACAGTTTGTTTAGAGATGTAAAGGGATTTTTTTTATGAAATAGGTTGGCGAATTGTCCATCTGATAGTAAGTGATCACAATCGCCCATAGGCTCTGTAAGGAATATTACCCATTTCTATCATAGCCAATGCAGCAATAAACTTGAGAACTAAGCTATTATGTTTCTTGTACCTGTAGTTACACTAGGTCACTCACCCTTTAAACCGGACACACTAGACCGGAGACCGAACAGTACTAAGTACTGCTGGTTTGCGGTAGAATATCTGAAAATCTATCTTACAAATTTATATGTTTATATCTAACACAAATATTTTATTTGTTTCACTAATGGTTATAATTACCGACTAAATCTGCTATACATAGTCATATAAAATCTAACGTTGAAAATATTTATAATAAAAAATATGGGTCGAGCATTGAGGTGATAATTATCTATCTGTATTTTATTTTATAAAAAAAATAATATACATTTTTTTTAAATATGTATAAAGCGCCATCTGTGGCAGTGACAACGAAATAACAAATTGGTATAAGAATTTGGTGTATTGTCTAGTTTAGAATTAGTAAGTTTCTCAATTTATCAATAGATGGCATAGTTGTTCATATTAATAAAAGAAAAGCACGGTCTTGTATACAGGTTTATCAACAAAGTCCAATTTCAGTGGTGAGAGATAGGTAAGATTGTGTTACAACTTTTATTTCGCGTCAACGCCGCTGTACGTCGTTGCTATCGATATATGCGGTCACGTGCCGGTTGAGTTACTTGCGGCGGGCGTATATTTTTCTCTCCCAAGTATTGTGTTAATTACGTAGGGCTGCCGTTGAGGATGCAGAATGAAACCGAACGAATTTAACTTATACGTTTATTTAAGTAATTAAATTTAACAATTAATTATTTCTAATTTATAATACGTGACAGTCTGTTCGATGTCAGAACAAAAAGTGAAGTTCTGTAGTCTGAATTACATATTCTTAGAAATGTCAATGGAAATAGGTTTTTTAAAGAGATTAATCAAAACCACTATACAACAATAAAGTAAACTTATATTGATATGTACAATGTACATACAAAAATAGAACAAAGGAATCAATAATAAACAGACAGAGCTATCGCTTACGACCGAATTGCAGAAGAATAATGCTTGGCGTACGTTACTCGCGCTGCTTTTATAGGGCGCTGACTATAAATCTACCCACGAATTTAGTATTAAAAGTTGAACACCTAACACGGCCGTTCCTGACATGGAGTCGTCCTCGACGACGTTTGATGGACACCCTTCCGAGTTGTCTTGTGGCATATCAACATCCTCACAGTCAAGTTGTGGCATTGACAAACCTTGGCTAGTTCCAGGCGTTGAATTGTCCTGTTCTCCCTCATCATCATCGTCATCTGCGTATTATAAATCATATAAAAATCTTTTATGTTACTTAAATATTTTAGTGACATATACCGTCCCGATACCCGCACGACACACAAGGCGCCATTGTATGCCATACAAATATCGCGACCGTATACTTTATATCCGTTGTATGAGTTAACTCGGAAGTCATTATGCTTTACACATGTTCCGAGCTACACATACATAAAAAACATGTCTTCCGAATTAAACATTAATTCAGGTATCAGAAACATAATACATGTCATCCGAATTACATCGTAATTCAGGTATCACAAAAATTATACACGTCATCCGAATTACATCGTAATTCAGGTATCACAAAAATTATACACGTCATCCGAATTACATCGTAATTCAGGTATCACAAAAATTATACACGTCATCCGAATTACATCGTAATTCAGGTATCACAAAAATTATACACGCCATCCGAATTACATCGTAATTCAGGTATCACAAAAATTATACACGTCATCCGAATTACATCGTAATTCAGGTATCACAAAAATTATACACGTCATCCGAATTACATCGTAATTCAGGTATCACACACCATAATTATAAGCTCGACCAAAGTCGACATAAAGAATTCGTATTAGCCTTTACGACTGAAAAACGACGCACAAGACTCACGGACACCAGGACAACACCCTTTTCAATTCATCCGCGTCTTGCCATACTGAGCATTCTTTGTCATATTTTGTATCGCTTGTGTACCGGTATGCTGAGCACTCTCAGCGAGTCGGATGCTCCCAACGAGCCGAACACTTTCAGCATGATCAACCACACGTGCTGATTACTGCAGCACCATGCGACGAACACGCTGCACGCGCAGTACGCGCCATACGCGCCTCAAGCGCCGTACGCGCCGTACACGCCATATGCGCCTCAAGCGCCGTACGCGCCGTACGCGCCGCACGCACCGTACGCGCCGTACGCGCCACACGCGCCGTACGCACCGCACGCGCCGTACGCACCGTACGCACCGTACGCACCGTACGCGCCTCAAACGCCGTACGCGCCGTACGCGCCGTACGCGCCGTATACGCCGGACGCGCCACACGCGCCGTACGCGCCGTACGCGCCGCACGCGCCGTACGCACCGTACGCGCCTCAAACGCCGTACGCGCCGTACGCGCCTCAAACGCCGTACGCGCCGTACGCGCCTCAAACGCCGTACGCGCCGTACGCGCCTCAAACGCCGTACGCGCCGTACGCGCCGTACGCGCCGTACGCGCCTCAAACGCCGTACGCGCCGTACGCGCCGTACGCGCCGTACGCGCACTGAAGGTGAGCGCGCCTGCGCGCTCGTGACGCTCAGCCATCAGCACCACGCGCCACGCGAGCCGCACGCTCACTCTTGACAGACGACCACGGCTGCACGCTCGTGACACTCTGTCACCAGCTCTACGTCCGGCAGGCTGGAGAAAGCTGACCGGCGGTCGTTCAGCCAGCAGCACCAGTTGTGCGCAGACTGATGTATCGCACCCGAAGCACTGAAGCACCAGCCTCGTGTGTTACTCTGAAACATTGTTTGTCACACAGTATCACTTAGCTCGGTCACTCCTGACCACACTATATTTTAGGGGAAAGTACAAAGACATCAAACTAGACAATAGGGGATATAATTTTTTTTTTTTTTATGCTAACAGCCAGAGCCACATATCACAGTCGTTCGGACTAAATTGCAAAACGACTCTGTACAACATTACGCAGCTTTCGTAAATCCAGACTCTAGAAACTCCCGAGTAAGACATCTGCCGCCCCGGCTGTCCAGCCGATCAGTAATCGCATTGCTCACATCCAACGCATGGGTCGATTCCCTTGGATCGCCGTGTGTCACCCCCCTGGTAAGCACACATATGGTCTCTACAGACCCCCTTACTCGAGTTTCTAACACAACTTTTAATTTTGAACTTCATAATTAACATCAATCTCAACCAAAAGGACTAACTAGGATTAATTAACCGAATCACACGTTCACCCGCTACGCGAGTTTGTGCCATACCAGTAATAAAATATTTCGAAAAACGAATCAACGCAGTAACAATTTTTGCTTTATGAGTTAGGGACACTTCGGTATCAATAACGGTAAAATCATTCATAAGGGCCGGTATTCATTACTACGGGATGAAACATTACTTTCTAAATTAGCTGAGGGTACATGTGAGTAATAATTATTTACGTCATGAACTTTAGAAATTTTAAATTGTTTCGCAATCATATTAACACTAAATCTCTGCGACAATATTTCGCGCTCTACCTTGATAATATCACTACGCAAATAGACATACGGCAACACATACAATAAAATTTCGATTAAATTATTACAATCTCGAAAATACAAAATATTTGAACAGTGCTGAGAACACTTGACTGACTAATAACCTCTTAATCTGACATAAACTTACAAGAAACACTTTCTTTAATAAGAGAATTCTCAGCACCTGAATCATAATGGAATGTGAAAGACTGACCTTTATGTTTTAAACTTGCACGCCACGTCACGAACTCCATTTACATTACCATTGAACTTCAACGCAATGTATCTACTCTCACCCAACACTCATGTCGTCGACACAGCACCGCGGCTCATGGCAGCATTCATGCCCCGGCGAAGACACGGCCGCAAAGTCAAGATGCTCCACCGTAGTCATGATCACTTACACGCGGTCGCGGCGGCGTCCCGCGTGGAGGTAATGCTTTATTCCTCCAACGACGTTAATCGAACTAGAATGTAACACATTCGTTCTGTTAAGACTTTTATCAGAGTTATGGCTGTTATTAGGCACATTTCTTAGCTATTATTGCGCAAGATCACTGTTAATTAATAATAATCCAATGCAGGGTAGTTAAATAAGAAATCTTTGCAAGCTAACTTGTGAATTTACCAAGAAACTTATAAATTACGACACACAGTAAGTCACAGTGTCTATCGCTTTTAAACAAATTGGAACGCACTCACCAGATCCTTTCCATCGTATAATACGTTACCACAGGTAGCAGAGCGGATCAGAACACATGAGGTTCCGATCCCACTTCTGATCTTAGAAATGTCAATGGAAATAGGTTTTTTAAAGAGATTAATCAAAACCACTATACAACAATAAAGTAAACTTATATTGATATGTACAATGTACATACAAAAATAGAACAAAGGAATCAATAATAAACAGACAGAGCTATCGCTTACGACCGAATTGCAGAAGAATAATGCTTGGCGTACGTTACTCGCGCTGCTTTTATAGGGCGCTGACTATAAATCTACCCACGAATTTAGTATTAAAAGTTGAACACCTAACAATATTTATAACGAAATCGGTGAATCACTGGATGGTCCCCACGGTATGGTAATTCTTGGTAGCGCTCGATGTTCGGGAGGTCTTGCGATTATTTCTTAACATGTTATTTAATCATTTTTATATCGTTTTGTGGATTTGTTGTTATTTTTGTTTTGTTATTTAACTGTATTGTTTGGATTTACAAAAGTGTTCGGGATAATGATCTATCGTCATGCCTCTGGCGGCCGTAAATTGGACTGAATAGCAACCATTAAGCCGACGTACCCCCACTACTTTTAATCTTTTTGTGCGCGCAATGTATGTAATGTTGATTGTTGAATGCATGTTTTTTTTTTATATTGAGGTATAATTATAATATTTGCCGCAGATTCGATATAACATTATTCGTGTTGTAAGTTAATTTAAAAAAAAGTTTGACTTAAAACAATTATGATAAGTTAATTTATTATATTGCAACCAAAAATTTAAGTATAATTTTTACTCAACAATTTTCTCGATAATGTGTAAAATTCAGGTCCAAGATTTGATCCACAAAACCAACAGTATCAATTTAATAAAAAATGTGTGAGTGCCAAGGTACTCACGAGAATTATTGATGTGTAAATAACAAATCTTACGCCGATGGCATCGAACGCACAAATTTTTGTCTGTTTTTCTGTTTGTCCCTGCGTTTGCGCTCGCTAATCATAGAAACTGCTTATCTGTTTTGGGTGCGGTTTTCACTTATGTATTGTGGAAAACTTAACTTAAAATTTAGTATTTGTTTTATTTCAATTGGTTTATAAATAAAAAAGTGATATCACTTTAAAGAATCATGTCGAACATTTATTCGATAAAAAAGCCATAAAAAAACTGTTCAGTTGAATCAGTTGAGTTTCAGTTGAGTTAGCTGAGTTTCAGCTAATTAGTAAATAGCAACCTATAAATGATAGTCTTGGTAATCTTGAAAAGTTCTATAAAATGTCCGCGATTTCTATCTTTTAAGGTTGACTCACTATAACCTTTTGTATGGTGATCAAATTTGTTCTAAGAGTCGTTTTCAAAAGATATCGAGATAAGTTTATAGACAGTCTGTAGTACTTTTTATATAGTTTGAAAATAGTCAAATTTAAGTATTTGATAATAGCTTTATAAGTTAAAGTTTATAGGTTAGACATGTAGCTGGTTTCGTCGCCGCATATATTTTTTTCTCATTGTTTTATTACATTTATACTTGGACGATAGTTGATAATTACTTTTCTTTTAAATACACATATTTACCTATCGATTTTAAAGGACATAATTTTCTGTGAAGGTTCGTTTGCGGTCACGACAAATAAAGCACAGGGAAAGAAATAAAAGAATATCGGAATAAATTTAAGGTAATGCTGTTTTTCTCATGACCAATTGTATGTTACCCTATTTAGATCCGGGTGCGGCACGAAAATAAAACTACAAATGATTATTATTATGTCTCCTTTTAGTGATTTATTTAAGTTACACGCGGGTGAACTCGTTGACAGCTAGTATTACAATACACATATATATATATATTGAATTTACATATAAATAAGACTTATAGTGATAATATTAATGTAACAGCCTTTTTGATAAACGTTTTTTTATCACATCAATACTTTTTAAATTAAACCAAACATTACAAACTTTTAAGTCATGTATGCTTGTGTGATGATCTTTGTTAGTTATCTGTTATAGATAAGAATCTTTAATTCATTGATCTTTAATTATTTATTAGATAAAACAGACTTACATAAATACATTTATCTATAAAATAATAATTAATTATTGGCAAGTAAATGTAGTCTATTATATACTTAATCCAATAAGTTTGACTTATAATTCCTTGTAAGTTGTATATAATAAAAATATACAAATAACTAATTTAAAGATCAAAAAACTCGTAACCCATCTCTTAAAACGGTCGTGAAATATCAAAAATCGATAAGCGACATTGTCCATTAAAATCATAACTATATCACAATACAGGCATCAAAATAGAAAGTTGGTTGCCAACATTTCACGGATGAGCAAAGAAGTGAAGTCTCAGAGAAAAACAAAAGATCAAAAAACTCGTAATCCATCACGTAAAACGGTCGTGAAATGTCAAAAATGTATAAACGACATTGTCCATTAAAATCATAACTATATCAGAATACAGGCATCAAAATAGAAACAGTTGGTTGTCAACAATTCACGGGTGAGCAAAGAAGTGAAGTCTTAGAGAATGGCACTGATGGCTGACGAGCTTCGTTCGGATCTAATAATGAGCTAAATGTCGTTCCCGAAAAATACGTAATATCAAACGACGTATTACTTATATAGATAAAATTAAAAAACAGTGAGACTTAGCGCAATACAAATTAGATCATACCCTCATACAATTAAGACCCAAAATTGTCTTGATATGGTACAACCTGTATTAAAATTATCGTTGAATACTTGGAACTGAACGATAACTTTATTCACATGAATTTCATAAATAAGAAATGCCCTGAAATCAAATATAACTATGAAGCCGGAACAAGTAGTACCGTAACTGCTTAAACCCAACCCGGGCTTATTTTAATACTCGGCGCCCATTGATGTAATGTTTTATATAGTCGATTATCAATAATGGTTAATTAAGAGAAGGTAGATTCTAATAGATACTTTGAGAGTACCTACTTGCCTGGTTTTCAACAGAATAGTTTCTTCAAGCTAAGAAAAGTTAAATAAATCTAAAATAATCAATGTAACAGAAAATGGATAACGATTATGAAAGGCGTCTAGTCTGCCTCTTTTAAACCTGTTTCCTTTATAAAGAAACTAATGACACAACATTCGACATAGAAAGTTGTTACAAAAAGAAAATTACAGGTAAATCTAATAGAAAAACTTTACACATTATATTTAGTATTATATTTTCAACTTTTGCCACATCACTATTATCCTCAAATTATATCTCTGTGTCTCTCTTCCTTTGTCTATAATTCAACTATTATCTAGTTATAATAATTCTTTTTGACTGCTTCGTTGGTCTAGTGGCTAGATATAAGGCCGCAGACCCGGTGGTCTTGGGTTCAATTCCCAGGTCGGGCCAAAAATTAAAAATTCTCTGTAGCTGCCCGGAGTCTGGAAGTTGGAAGTGTGTACACTCCCGTGCCTCGGAAAGCACGTTAAGCCGTTGGTCCTGCGTCTGATCCGATGGGACGGCAATCCGACACGACCGGAAAGAGTCCGGTCGTGTCGGATTGCCGTCCCATCGGAATATGAGAGCTAAGGAAAAGAGAGTGTACCTGTGTTTGCGCACACGCTTGTGCACTATAATATCTCCTGCGCAGTTGACTAATCTCTCTTGAGATTGGTCGCCGTGGCCGAAATCGGTCTGGAGGACCTTATATAATTATTTTTATATATCAGAGAGAAATACAAAAATTCGAATAAGATAGGTATTGAGTTTTAGCTAAGTATCGGTAAATGAAAGACAATGTTTATAATAAAAACTTTTTTTTTCATCCAACAACTGTATATATTTAAATAAAACATTCAAACATCTAATGTTTGTTTATATAATATAAAAAAATATTATAAAAAAGTAAAATAAAAACACCAATTTGTTTCTCACTAACAATTTAGATCACATTGCATTGATTATTATCATTAATTTAAAAAAGGCAAGTACGAGAAAATTTATTTTAGTTTCAAATTAAATTAAGGATTCCGTAATATTATTGAACATAACAATTAGGCAAGTGACACACACGTACAGAAGAATTATAATGTAATATACAAATATATAGATAATATCGATTAAACTTGATTTCTATTGTATTTATTTTTTAAATGTATTACATTTTTAATACAATAGGGAACTATTAATTTAATTTATTTCCCTTAATTGTTTTTTTTTATCAAACTTTCTGCCTTTTTTATAATTATAAAAACAATTTCTTTATTTATTTAAAAATTTGAATCACATTTTCACCATTATATAACTTAATCATTTAATAAACAAGCTAATAATGAACACAAATACATATCAATGCCGTATATAACATATAAATCTTAAGTAAGCTATGCATACATTTTCTTTAATTCCTTTCTCAATATTTTTCCTGAACTAGTTTTAGGTATATCATTGACGAAAACAACCTCTTCAATTTTCTTGAATGACGCAACTTTTTTAGATACGAACGTTTGGAGTTCCTCAGGGGACGCATTTTGACCGTTTTTCTTTATTATGAAAGCTTTCGGTGCTTCACCGTTGAAATCATGTGGAACGCCGATAACTGCTGCATCTTGAACCGCTGGGTGAGACCTAAGTATACTTTCTAGCTCTGCTGGTGCTACTTGCATTCCTTTTACCTGAAGTATCATAAACCAATAGAACGATGAGAAATCAAGCTAACCTACCAAAATAAATAGAGGTTACCTTTGTCTATGCAAGATATGTTACATATTTACATAGTTCAGGAGCCTACTACTACAACTAAATTCAAGGTTCATGAATCATTTCAAGAAGTTAAATTCCTTATAACAAAGGACAAACATTTTTTTAATTTAATTATAATTCATAGAATAATAAAAAAAAAAAAAATTTTTCGTAATTAGAAATTTTGATTCCAAAAAGCTCTACTGTAAATTATTATCACAATAAACCAGGAACAAATTCCAGCAATAATTACATTCAAAAATGATATAATTACAAAAATCTAATTCATTAAAATTATAATTAGGATAAGATAATAACTTTGTGAATCTATCATTATTCACCTTGATAAGTTCTTTTATCCTGTCTGTAACAATAAGGCCGTATTTCATATCGTAGTGTCCTAAATCTCCGGTTCTAAAGAAACCATCTTTTGTTATGCTTTCTTTAGTCGCAGCATCGTTTTTAAGATATCCCTTCATTACTGTGGGAGATCTTATACATAGTTCTCCAGACTGAAAATAATTTAGATTATTTATTACATACATATTATCATCAACGAAATCTGTGAATTCGAAACACAATATAATCATTTTCATTATTATATTACAGAATTATTATTACATTAAAGCTTTAAATATATACAAATAAATATCAGAAATAGCTACTGTAGAAATCGTGACCGCGTGGAATGGTGACAAGAATGCTAGCAGCATTTCCCCTTTGAATCGAAATTCCGATTCTCTGGGCGAAAAATGAATCAGCCCTGTCACCAGTAGAGGCAACAAGACGGCGTGTTATATTATGGAAGTTTTTGCATATATCATAATATTAATAATATCATATTATTGTATATATTGTAGTATATGTGTTATATATTGTATTGTAGTATGTGTGGTGGTAGATCTTTGTGCGAGCTTGTCTGGGTAGGTATCACCCACTCATCAGATATTCTACCGCAAAACAGCAGTACTTTGTTTTGTTGCGTTCCGGTTTGAAGGTTGAGTGAGCCAGAGTAATTACAGGCACAAGGAACATAACATCTTAGTTCCCAAGGTTGTGGTGGCGCATTAGCGATATAAGCGATGGTTAACATCTCTTACAATGCCAATGTCTATGGGTGTTCGTGACCACTTAATATCAGGAGGCCCATTTTCTTTTTTTTTTACGCAGTGGAACCCCTTTCCCTTTTTTATGTGGGATTCTTACCCACTAAAACCACTGCGATAGCAGTCTTCGGCACGGATCGGAGAGGCTGCGGAATCGTGTTAATATACGCATCCGCGGCCCCTCCCGTGCGGTGCTCCGCTCGTAGCTCGGCGGAGCTCTTCTCAGGGGCGAAGATAGTCTCGCCCCCCCCCCCGCACTCCTCGCTAGTGCGTACGAGAGCGCGAGGCTATCCCGGCTGCCGTCCTCCTCAGGGCCGCTTAAAATAGGACACGTGAGACCCCCACCTCACGCATCCACGGACCAAACGCAAGTCCACCTACCTATGCTATAAAAAAAAGTCATCTTAATAGGACCTAAATTATAAAAAATCACTTACTTCTCCATAAGGAACCGGCTTTCCGCTGATAGGATCTATAAACATGAGTTCCGTACTCGCCAGGGGCTTGCCGCAACCTGAATAATCTATATCCTTCTCTCCTTTAAATATCGTTGTTGCTAATGAAGTTGTCTCTGTTGCTCCGAAGCCTTGGCTGAATTCCATTTTACCCTACAAAAGAGTTCTCATCTTATTAGATGACCACAGCTTATCAGCTTATACTATTTTTTAAAATCATCAATGTTCTAAATTAAAGCATAAAAACGAATAGTGCTTCGACTCCATTTTATTTCGTAATCTCACAGTAGTTTTTGAACCAAAAAAGATGTTCCCTGATTATTAACGATAAAAAAATATGATGTAGTGGCGTTTTATTGAAATATTATTATAAGCAGTCGTCTCGGCCAGTGGTTAGAACTCTTATCGTAACCGGTGATCGTGGGATCAAACCTGGGCAAGCATCACTGAATTTTCATGTTCTTAATTTGTATTTATAATTCATCTCATGCTTGACGAAGGAAAACATCGTTACACTGCAAAACATGTGTACACGGCATGCTCATAAAAATAATATGGATACAATCAGTGCTTATACAATAATTAATTAAATTTAATAAATTACTAAATTAAGGTACACAATAAATTAAAAAAAAATTAAAACAAAAAACATGCAAATTAGAATTAAGACAATAAAATTATTTTGAGAATTAAATTTAAACTCATTAATATAAAGTACTAGCGTTTTGTATTGTGTGTATTAGTAACGATGTATCTCTATAAATAAGTAGCTTTATTCTTTACAAAGTAATTTGTTATGCCACCTTATCATTATAAAAATATATATCAATTAAGGAATGAACAAAGTACAACTAAAATTATCATAAAGATTATTAATTATCGGAATTTTGCGTAAAACAAAATAGAATTGCGTAGCTGGAGGTAATCAACCTCATCAGGTGGTCACTATGAAGGCGTGATTCGATAAACACATCTACACCTTTTATGCTGATAGACTGATATATTTTGAATAAACAAAAGTCGTCGAACAAACTAATTTTTTTTTTTTTGTTACATATTGAAATATATCATGCCATAGACGATAATCGAATTCGACGACAATATTAACTGAATCAGTGAAATCTGTACTTATAAATTCGCTTGTCCTGACTAATAATCAACGCACACCCAAAACTATAAATGAGTCTAGAAAGATGAAATATGGATCATAGATTTAGTTTATAATGTAAGCATCGACTATGAAAGGATTTTGGGAAATTAAAACATTAAGAAGAGGAAAACTTTTGCTTTTTATTCTTAAACTGCTAAGAGTTGATATAATTTTGCCAAAAAAGGGTAATTTTATGGAGCAAGTTTTACAAACTATTAACCTTACAGGGTTTAATTATATTAGGTCCTTACATATGAAATTGGCGTTTTGTACGGGAGGAATATAAAGTCTTTTTTTTTGTAAAATATATTTACTTAATCAAAGTATGCGCCGTTGTTATCTATGGTCTTTTGCCATCTTATATGTAGTTCATTATCCCTTTACTAAAAAAAACTATGGGGGCGAGAATCAATAAACTCTTTGAAGGCGGTTTGGACTGCCGCATCGGAGTTGAATTTTTTTCCTTATAAGAAGTTGTCCAAATTCCGGAAAAAATGGTAATCCGTTGGAGCAAGGTCCGGGGAGTACGGTGGATGTCGCAGACATTCCAATTGTAGCTCATCTAACTTAGTGCTCATCTAACTTTGTTGTGCAGTGTGTGGTCTTGCGTTGTCGTGAAGCAGCAGTGGCCTAGAGCGATTGACCAATCTCGGCTGTTTAGCAGCTAGTTCTTCCTTCATGGTTTGCAGTTGCTGACAATAGATATCTGCCGTAATCGTTTGACCAGATTTTAGAAAGCTGTAGTGAACGACACCTGTGATAGTCCACCAAACACACAAGTAACTTTTTCTGAGTCAATTTTCGTTTAGGGCAGGATTTGGCTGGGTCTCCAGGTTTCAGCCATTGCGACGAGCGCTTCCGATTATCGTACAGTATCCACTTTTCATCACAAGTAATGATTCAATTTAAAATCCCTTCATTATTGTGTTGGTTGAACAAAGTAGCACAGCTGTCGACGCGTGTTTGCAAGTTCGATTCACTCAATTCATGAGGTACCCATCGTTCAAGTTTTTTTACTTTTCCGATTTGCTTCAAGTGGATTAATATAGTTTTATCACTTACCCCGAAGCCTGCAGCTATCTCTGAAGTGCTTTGTGATGAATCCGCTTCCACAATAGCCTTTAATTCTTTATTTTCCACTTTGGTCTCCGGCCGTCCACGGGGTTGGTTCTGAAGGTCGAAATTTCCATAACGAAAACGTTGAAACCAAAAACGTACCGTGCTTTCTTTTGCGACACCAGCGCCGTACACATCATTAATCCTTCGAGCTGTTTCTGCAGATCTGGTGCCACGGCAGAACTGGTACTCGTAAATATACCGATATTTCATGTTTTCCATCGTGCGGTAATAAGCGACGTAAAACAAATGAATGACTGGTTTCAAAACTCAAATATACCAGCTAAATGAATTTATAAATTTGAATTTGGAATTCTTAACCAAAGAGGAGATATTTCAGATCAAAGTGGTCACGAGTGGTACGACAAAACGCTAATTTCATATGTAAGGACCTAATATTTGGAGTATTGCAAATTTTAATATTTAAACTTACATTCCCTTTTTCTAAAATCGCTGTAATGTCAGATGAGGCCAGTGGTGCAGCTCCGCATACAATGTATCTCATGTTCTTGAAATATTCCTTTGTGACATCAGGATGTTTACCGAGAAGAATTGCTGTAACATTTCATATTAGCATAATATACTTCTTATTCTAAATGGTTGTTTAACGCAAATAATAGGATTACCTAAATAGTTGCTGATTAAATCTAATTCGTTTTTCAAAAACTATTTCGCTAATAGCAAATTAGCCGTTATACAATCAATTCTGTCGGTGTGTCACAAATTTTTCGAATGAATAGTATTCTTAAATTAATAATGTATAAATGAAAAATGAGTTCAAAGAGATAGTAAAGTTGAATGACCTACTTGCTATTTAGCGGGTGATTAGTAAAACAATGAATGCTGTGTATCTTCTTCTTCTTATATTGTCTACATTACAATTATTTGTAAATGCCAGCACCTTTACTTCCTCTTAGCACAAGAACAAAATTAAAATAATAAAACTTTTAAACTTACCGACAGGAGGTACCAAGTATAAAATTGAGGGGTTTTGATTTTTAAGGACATTGAAGTAGGTGGTGGTTGAAAATTTTGGCATAGAAATCAGCTTACAGCCATAAACTAAATGTCCAAGCAAATTAACAACTATGCCATAAATATGAAAGAAAGGAAGAATACACGGTACAACATCTTGATAGCTGCCTAAAAAATAAAAAATAATAATGTTAGAACTCGAATCAACACTTAAAGTATAACGGAAAATAATCCAATTTTATACATATATAATTTACCATTAGTTAAATCAGGGAATCTATTATCATCGCTAGACATTATTTCCATTCCAGCTATGAGATTCTTATAACTAATTTCAACTCCTTTCGGTAATCCAGTTGTCCCACTCGAAAATGGTATAAAAGCTACATCATCATTTTTCTTCTCGACTTTGTCAAGTAAACTAAAATCAGCTTCCCCAATTTCAGCGATTTCTGTATATCTAATTGCTCCATCAGGTATTGCCTTACTAGGATTATCAATTAAAACTATCTTTGCTTCTCTTTTAGCCATTTTAAGTCCTTTAACAACATTTTCATAACATTCTGGTATCGTTATAACGACTTTCGGTTCCGTTAAGCTTACTTGATGACTAATTTCCACTGAAAACAAAATTTCGATTATGATTTGGAAATTTGTGTAGAAAACTTTAGCGTCCTTTACATATTTTTTATGCATTAGTTATATCTTACTTTCTTTGTATATTGGATTGACAGGACTAAAGATGCACCCAGCCTGAATAGTACCGAAGGCAATGACCGGGAATTCCGGGCAGTTAGGCAATAATGCAACCACTACATCATTTTCTTTCAGACCCAACTTTTTTCGAAGGGATGTTGCATATACCGCCATATTTTTTCTGACTTGTTTGTATGTATAGCTTTTTTTGGTCTCCGCACATTCCTATGAATTGAGACAATGTTTTTGAGAAGTGGGACATTCCAAATTCAAATTATTTTACTAATCCGAGAACATGAAATTCTCTTCGAGATACACATGGTGCGCAAATTTCTTAGAACTTAATGTGTAATAACAATTATAATATTTAAAGGATCAAAATAGTCTAAGTCACTGTGTGTTCACGCTTCACCGGTGAGTAATGACGTAAATTCTTACAGAATAATATGGATATGGTAACGAAGATATCCTATATATAATAAAATAAATAAGATAAACATATATTTTTAAAATATTTTTGATAACTCTATTAATATTTACAAAATTGAACATGAATTAACTGGCCAAATCTTCCATTGTTATTTAGATTTACTGGAAAAAAAAACTGTATTCGTTCAGAATACGTCCAGCAATTAATTAAAATTCAAATTAAATAAAAATATTCCACTTAAAAAAAATATGTCATAAACTATGCTAATTATTTTATACAATAATTTGAATATATTGATTAAAGCGTCATACTGGTGAACTACGAAATTTATGTACATGTTTGTTTAAAAATAGCAAAGCATACTGCCAAGAGTACTACTTGATGGTAAGTGTGTCATTTACATTATAAAGAATATTATATGTTACATAAAAATATCCTTGCTTCGCCAATGTACCACCAACTTAGTCCCTTATTCGTGTAGCGACACTGGCACACTAACCAGTCAAACCGGAACACAACAATACTATGTATACCTGTTAGGCGGTACAATATGCGATGAGTGGATGGTACTTAATGCTACTTACGCAAGTAAACTGTTTATAATTGATTAAAAAAATTTATACAATCGTTGAAAAACGTGTGAAAATCTATTAAGGAAGTAATCGGCTTTTGTAACACTTCAGTGTAGTAGCGTAGTCTAAAGGTCAATCGCTTTTATTAAATTCAACGTCGAAGGTGCCAATATATTTTTTATTTGCACGTATGACGTTACTAGGATATTTTTACATATATTATTTAATTTTTGTATTATCATACGACTAAACTTTTTTTTGTTGTCTTTACCTTTTATGCTAAAATGCAAAGTTTATTACTTCCTGGCTGTCATTACAGCTCTGTATTTAAGTAAATATTGTTTATACATAATAATATCACATTAAGACACTATAGTCAGTGGTCAGCAAATTCATAATACTAAAGGTCTAAAATCAAAACAATTATATTAAAGACCATATCACGATAATAATGCAATCTAATTTTCTTGATATCTTTAAGATTTGCCTCCCTTTTCGAATATTATCTCCTATATCACTATTAAATGAAACCAAATGATCATTTCTCAATTATTCCTATAACTTGTTCAGACACTTATAACGAAATATTTATAATATTTACTAATCGTATTATATATTTAATTGTTTATTGAATTAAAAATAAATACGTACACGTGTTTTACGTGCAACTCGTTACACGTTACGAAAGTTAAACTTTCCATCCTAAATAATGTCTCAAGAAATTCCTCTGTATATCTTCGACTTCTTTGACGATGATGTGCCTCTAAGTCTATTCTAGTTTTCAATTTAATCAATTCAAGTTTTTTAAATTCTTAAGACTAACCATCTGCGCATGACATATTTTCGTACGACTGTGTGCACACAAGAGCACTCTCTATCACTCTAATAATCTGGATGGGATCAAATCTAAAGAGTTCAGGCGCATCAGCTGCTTTACGTGCTTTCCGAGGCACCAAAATACTAACCAACCAGTGTAAATTACCAATAATTTCAAGACCCCAAAAAAAAGTAAAAAGTTAAAGTTCTGAGGGCTCGGCGGGGGGTTTAACGCCGGGATACGGGATCTGTGACTACAAAATAGCTATCCATTAAACCAACAGGCAGCCTTCAATGATATAATGAAGATGTCATGTTGCGCAAATCAGTTCATATCAAGTGCAGCCTTCATTACGTTTATCGGTCGCTGATTGCTGACAACAAACAATGAAATTATTACGCTATCAAGTAACATGAAAACTTGTTGAACCGGTGTTTATGTATACGGTTTGATAAAATATATCTTGAAAATATTATTATTTTTGTAATGACACTAACTTACATGCTGAACTCTAACGATCCAGGTAGAATATAAATGCAAATAATATACTTAAATATAAAAATTAACATGCATTTTATATAACATCTTTTATTTATATACGCAAACATAATAAAATTGCAGTTCAAAACATACAGATTACACAAAGATAGAAGATGTTCTATTTTTAAAAATGAAAATTATGTCAATAAAGGGCTTGTATATGTTGTGTTACTATGTTACACAACCGTCCTTTCACTGAACCTTAGACTAGACCAGACTTCCACAGGCGCGACCTACATCAAGTCTTGCTAAACTCATGGCATAGAATTAATACACCAATTATTATTTATCTATACGCAACTTTAACTTAAATTTCTAGGCGTAATATTCGCTAATGTTTTAGAACGATTAAAATTACCACAGACCATCCAAATAAATCGATTAAATATAGGTGGAATCTATAAAATCGATTTCTTTATGTGTTTTCTTTTTCTTGCAATTTGGAGACTACATATAAACATCCGTGTCCGTTCCTTTGGAGTATCTTTCTATTAGTTAGAGTTCGGTAGTTTAATGTTCAAGCTTGTTTCTATTTTTACCGATGAGTTCGTTTAATTGTTAGAAACGAATTATTATGAGATGGATGATATATAAAATCTCGCTTCTCTACAGCTTTCGTAATTTTGGTATTGAGTTCAAGGTACTCGAAGCCACATATCCAAATATAGTAATAATCATAAAACTTTTTGAGTAATATTTCCATTTAAAGTCACATAAAGAGAAAAAAATGGACTAACTCATTTTGATCTGCCCACTCTATGAAATTCACATGAGACATTATTGGTATAGTTTTCTTTAATCGTATTTTTGGAACCGGGCAGACTCACCAATATTCTACCACTAAACATAATTAAATCATAATTATAAGTTTCATAAAAAGGCAAAAAAAATCTGTGTGTGAATTGAACTTAAGAGCACAAACACAAGTGTGTGGTCTGTCAGTACCGGTAGTATTTATTAAGATCAAGGACAAATATATTATTCGTAGGTCGTGTAGGGCTAAAGTTTGACGTTGATACTCGGTGGTAAAGCTTTGTGCAAGCTCGTCTGGGTAGGTACCACCCACTTATCATATATTCTACCGCAAAACAGCAGTACTTTGTATTGTTGTGTTCCGGTTTAAAGGGTGAGTTAACCAGTGTAATTACAGGCACGAGGGACATAACATCTTAGTTCCCAAGGTTGGTGGCGCATTGGCGATGTAAGTGATGGTTGACATTTCTTACAATGCCATTGTCTATGGGCGTTGGTGACCACTTACCATCAGGTGGCCCAAACGCTCGGCCGCCTACCTATAAATATAAATAACAAAAAAAACGTGACATTATTTTCAATAGTTACCATTTAGTTAGTGATCGCGACCGTGTTCACGTCAGACTTTGATTATCGTTTATCATAATATAAATACGAAAACATACTGATATGGTCCTTGCGGATTCACCTTCAATAATTATTTTGCAATAATTATCCTCTCAAAATTAAGATGTTTTATGTAGCTAAGCGACAGTAACGTAACGTACGAACATTTAAAAACAAATTATTTATATAAAATGAAAAAAATATATAACCTAACAGACGTATTATATATAAATGAAAAAACTACATGTCATCCAAAATTGTCCTGTTTAATGATGACAAGTATTTAGTGACGTGTAGCACCTCTGGAGATTAACAGTTTTGGCGGTGGATTAATTATTATTGATGTGTGATAATGTGTGATAAGATAGAGAGCGATGCGATGTTTGAGAAACATTTTAAAAAATGATTAAGATATGATAATGCATGTGAAATTTAAAGATAATTGGTTAAGAAGTTAATACATAAAAGTGTAACATACAAACGAATAAACTCACCTTCGCATATATAATATAATAGGCTTCTATCCCCTCATGAATTCGTTATATATATATTATCATATGAATTACAGATAATTGCGTAACTTTAAATCTGTAGACTAATAGTAGCCGGATAAAATCATTCCTAGATTTATTTACATACTAGCCATGCCCCGCGGCTTCACCCGCGTATAATTAATAAAAATACACACACACACACACACATATGGCTACTGGTAAATATGGTTAATTTTCATAAGATACCGTAGGGTTTACCGATCTTATATATCATTTGCGCCATCACATGTTCTTTGTGTGTACCAATTTTCATCAAAATTGGTCAAGCCGTTCTTGAGTTATAAGAAGACATACAGATAGACAGACAGACAAAAATGAAAAAAATAGTATAATGAGAATCACTGCATCATAAAACGACTATTTATCACAAAATTAGATTTAAAAATAAATGTACAGACAGAGTCAATAGATTTATATAGTAGTATAGATTACAAGTGAATATTATAAATGCGAAAGTCCATAATATATATGTTATGCTTTCCAGGCGAAATCACTGTACTGATTTTGATGAAATTGATGACGCAAACTTGAACACCAAGGGAGAATCTGACCCCTAAGTGCGATGCCGCGAGCGAAACGTAATAATAAGCGTTATAAAAACTAACAGTTATATCGTTAAATTTCGTTTATTTATGTTATCTAATATAATGAACAGTAACATCCGCGTAATAAAACCTTGACTGGGGGTTTTCCTTGTATTATCAATTTGCACCTTATGTAAAACTTACTGCATATATTTAGTATTTGTTTGTTATTGTCCGTTTTTATTTAACAGTGCAATGCAACTATTGTCTAAGTACTACGAATAATATTTTCTGGCCCCGACTTCGCCCGCGTGGGAGCGGAACCCTATGCCCTTTTATGGACCCCTAGCAATATGTTTGCAAAATTTCATGTCGATCGGTTGAGTAGTTAAGACGTGAAAGCGTAACAAACACAAACAACGTAACTCACTTCCGCATTTATAATATTAAGTAAAGATTAGTCTGAGTGTATCTGTAAAAGAAGGATATATTTTGCCACGACTTTTTTGTAAACATTTTTGACATAATCTGTGATGTATCACATTTGTAAATAGTTTTCATAGCATTCACTTGAAAAACGATAATTTTCTCTTCTTTGACTACATCCATATATTATAAAAAGAGTATTAAGTACGTTTCAAGAAATGTGCAACGAAACAATGTAGACGTAAGAGTTTATTTTGTTAAAAATGGGCAAAAAATAATTAAGATAATATAAAAGTTGAATTTTAATTGGATGAGTAGTTTTTACCATAATACGGAAAATGTATAATAAATAATATATAAGTACGCCCAGGCCCAGAGTCGGACCAATAACGGTTAGGTAGGTACTGGTTATTCTGTAGTTTAATTTTCTAAAGAAAATTCTCAGCTGGCTACAGCAATTCGAGCTGTAGCTTACATTCCCGTACCATCGATAGTTTCGAAGGCTCGGGAATAAATCTGTTCTACGTCTGAACTCTTCAGTTCGAAGTTCTAATGGGATTATGAGAATGAGTGAATTTATTTTCGTCGAGCGAGTGTCTCATGTACCAGGAGACCATAAACAGTGAGAAGGTCTCACCGAAAGCGGATGACTCTAATCTAGGTTATGTAGCGAGTGTCTCATGTATCAGGAGATCATAAACAGTGAGAGTCTCACCGAACGCGGATGACTACAACCTTGGTTTGGAGAGAATTCAGGAAGATATATGAGTAAAACTACTATTGGGTGGTCTTTATCAACGCAATATAACCCAAAACAATGATTATTACAATTTTTGTCTGTTTGTCGTTGGGTGCGGTTTTCACTAATATATTTTGGCTAACTTCACTTAAAATTTAGTGTTTGTTTTATTTCAATCGAGTTATAATTATAAATAAAAAAGTTATGTCACTTTAAAGAATCATGTCCAACATTTATTCGATAAAAATGCTGTAAAATAACTGTTCAGTTGAATTGGCTGAAACTTTAGCTACCTATAAATGATTGTAAAATGATAATGATTTAAAGTTTATAGGACCAAAACAAAGTTAAAAAATGGTCAGATTCGGAGATTTCGATTCTTCCAATATAAGTTGAGCTCAGATCTATATGATCAATCATATTAAAAAGGGTTCAGGTATCGTTTGCAGTAACAATAAAAAAGAAACAGGGTCAACCGCGGGAAAAGCTAGTATAAATAATATATCGCGATACGGCCACAAGGACATGTCAACGTAAATATTATAAAGAATTATAAATGATTTAATTTACATTCGAGTACATTGTTTATATATTTTAAGCAAAGTAGCATTACTGGTATCTAATATACAGTGGTGGTCATATAATTAGAAACACTTCTTATGAATAAAGAAAGTATAACTTCAACGTACAAATGTTCGTAAAAAATATACACATTCAATAATTAATAATCATGGAATAATATAGCCACTCAAATAAAAAACTCATTAAATGCATAAAATATAAAACATATCTTACTTTTAATTACAAAATGAGTCTTACACATGTAGGAGTTTATTTTCTGTTACTGGCCGCTTGGACGCCTAATTAGAAACATTTTAAAAAAGTACCTATAGCTCGTTCTTTTTTTGAAATTGGAGAATAACATTTCTTTTTCTATTATTTTGGCGGCAATTCAAAATTTAATCTGAATTTTATTTTGTTCAAAATGGGCAAAAATAAAAGTTGTGACGCGTCAACTAGGCAAATCATTGTTAATTTACATATAGATCATAAGTGGGCGTACAGAAGAATGCTGAGCATTTAAATTGTTCTGTTAAGAAAGTTTTTAATGCAATTGATCATTATAAAACACATGGAACTGTTGAAAATGGCTTGGCCAAGAAAATCCTCTCCCAGAGAAGATACGCTAATTTCGTGTTGTTAAAAAAGACCCAAGATGATGACCCGACAAACATCTCGTCAAGACTGATACGCCGAAGATTAGCTAAATTGTTTGGAAGAATCTCTCGAAAGGTACCGCTTCTTACCAAGCAACACCGAGAGAAGCAATTATTATTCGAGATATGTTAATTGGACGGTACGAGAATGGAAAAAAGAGTTATTTTCAGACGAAACAAAAATAAATATAGTAAATTCCGATGGAAAGCGCTATGTAAGACGCCCTGTAAACAATGTTTTTAATTATAAATACACAAGGAGTATAGTCAAGCACGGTGGCGGTAACATTGGACCCGTTCGGAATATTGAAGGTAAAATGGATCAATGGCAATACAAAAATATCTTAGAGCACACAATGATTCCCTACTCGGACGATCATTTGCCTGTAACCTGAATCTTTCAGCATGACAATGACCCTAAACACACGGCCAATAGCGTCAAATGTTTCCTTAGCGAAAAGCGTATATCCATTTTAGACTGGCCAGCAAATAGTCCGGATTTAAACCCGATAGTAAATCTCTGGTATATTGTTAAAAAGAAAGTCTTAAACAAACGTAACACCAGTCAAAACGAACTATATGAAGCATTTGTTGAAGCATGGAATTCAATCCCCCTAAAAAAATGTATCAAATTGATTGAATCAATGCCACGTCGTTGCAGTGCTGTTATTGAAAATAAGGGATACGCCACTAAATATTAATTATAACTATTGGTAGGCTGTGGATAGTAGCTATTTCGTAAATAACAATACTAATTACTAATACTTAAAAAAATTTTGTTTTTTATATTTTTTGTTGTTGTTTCTAATTAGTTTACCATTATTGTTCATACCTTAAAACTGATTTAAATGTTTGTCCGTAATGTAATATGGAAACTGCACTTGTGTAATGGGATTTATATTGTTTTTCTAATAAATGATAAATCGTTGAACATATTGTTGTCCTATTTATTGTTTAATTTCAAAATAAAAACGATTGCGGTGAAGTATCTTACATAATGTCAAGGACTGTTGGTAGTGTTTCTAATTATACGACCACCACTGTATTTTTTAACACTTTTACTGACGTCATCCTACGTGCGATATAATAGAAGTGTTCAAAGTCCACGCACTGAATTAGACTAATATTATAAAGGCGAAAATAGCTGTCTGTTTGTTACCTCACCACGACTAAGCCATTGAACTGAGCGTAATGACATAAGACGTAGAGATTGAGACCTTTTGTTTTATACGTGGGGAAAACGTAGAGGTAATATAAAATTCGGCATCTACATATAACAAGCAGATGGAGTAACACCGGGAACAAATGTATTATGCCAGTAATATTGGCGGTTTTATTTTTATCTGTAAACAGTGAACAGCGTTCAAGGTAATACAATTTATCCTAAATATCTATGGCATTAAAAGGTATTGTAACGGGTTTTTTAATATAATACGATTTAGTTTTATATTAATTAAAATCATATATTCCGTACCTATTGGATTTTTTCATTGCTTCTTAATGAATAATCATAACGTACCGTATCTTTGTTATTTTTTATCTGTGTCAGTTGTTTTTAAATTTAATAGAGTAAAAATATATTTTGTTACACGGGATTAACTAGTATGATTAATAAAGTACTAGCGTAAATTAATAAATGATAAGAGTGATAATGGCTGAGAAGTTGGCCATATCTTGAGTTTAATCACACTGAAAATCATTTATGTATATTGATAGGTATTTATCTATTATTTGATCGTTGGACCCCATATGATAGTTATTTTATGACTTGATTTACATAAATATACTACATTAATAAAATAATATAATTATGTATCTGTGTTATACTGACATAGAATTATGTTTGTTGAAAAGGTTTAATATTAAAAAGTATTTAATAAATTAAAACAAGTCGTGTATTTGTTTTTAAAAAAATAATATTATGGAATTGAATATTAATTAAATTTAGCTAATTAGCAACTGTAGCTTTGACTATTTGTTATTATTTAATTAACAATATTGTGAATATAGTTTTACACAATAGTTTACATATATATATAATATATTAATGCAATAAAAAAATTTATGATTACAAAGTTAGTATTTCATTTATATTATTAATTTATAACTCAAAAATTGAAAAACACTCAAACGCGTTGTTTTTATTAACAATATCAATTTTAATTTCAGTGTGTTCCTTTGTTTGAATTATTTATTATTATTTATTTAATATGTACATACGACTTAGTTAAAGAATTTAAAAATGTAACTTACAATAGCAACATGATCTTGAAAAGCACCAAAATACAACCAGAGACGGTCCAAGAATCTCATTTTCGGCATTACTATATCAGATATCGGTGATTTAATTATATATTCTCTGGTTTTCAAGAAATTACTTGTCGAAAATTTCCTCAAAGATTTCAACTCTCTGATTTGACGTAAAATATTTTTTCGCGCCATGTCCGTTTATTCGCGGGCGTTTGACACAACTACAAAATCGTAACTGATCATCGTCAATGACGGAAAGCGAAAGCGATTCGCAAATTGATTAAACAAGAAACAACTCAATAAACTAGCTTGTTAAATGTAATTCATTTCAAAGTAATATTATGAGATAAGCAATGTCAAGAAATTCGAAAATAGTTTAAAATAAGAAAATATTTATTTTTAACAATTTGTTTTAGAAAATCAAGAACTTTGCAGAACAATGATTTCATTGGGAGAATTATGACGAGACTTTCTAAGGCATATTTTTTATAATTTAATTTATGGTATTATCTCTTTGCAAATAAAATTATGCCATTGGGTGGTACTTATTTAGATTACCTTGCATCTCGTGACGGTAATACCGAGATTATCGTACATTAAATTAATAGGCAAACGCGTGTCATCATATAATAGCCATGACTTTCAGAAAATAGATGTTTACATATACAATGCTTCGTTAATGTCAATAAATTGAGTGATTAACTTTGGAGGGCTTTGTGCAAGCCTATCTGGGTATGTATCTACCCATTCTACAGAATGGGTAGATTTCTTACAGTTACAGCAACAATGTCTAGGGGCTTGGTTACCACTTTGCGTCAGGTGATTTATTTGTCAGTCCACCTACCATATATACAAATTAAAATACATACATGCAAGCTATTTCATGAATAGATATACAATTGAGTAGATATATATAAAATCTCAACCTTGAATTCGCGAAATTTCGTTTTTTTATTTAACACTATTATTTCGTTGTATTAATAACAGTTATTGCTATAAGACTGGAATTATTACATAAAATATTTTACATTGTATTTTATTATATTTAACTCGAATGTTTTTTTAACTCTATAAAATAACATATTACAAACATTGTATGTTTACTATCTACTTTTATAATTTTAACTCTTCATTGTGTTTACCCATTTATTAAGAACATACTCACATTCATGCAACATTTATTATCAAAGAAGATAAAACATTGTACGAAAATCAGCCAAATGTGCAGAGGTCGTTAACACTTGAGAGTAAAATTAGAGCAAGTATAATTAGCCACAATCCACGGATACTGATTGTTTATTTGGTTATCACGATCAGACACAATTATCACTATTATATACCTAATGGTAAAGCTTTGTGCAGGCCCGGTTGGGTGGGTACCACCCACTCATCAGATATTCTGCCGCTAAGCAGCAATACTGAACATTGTTGCGTTCCGGTTTGAAGGGTGAGTGTAAGGATGTAAGGAACGGTTAATATTTCTCACAATGTCTATGGGCAATGGTGGCCATTTACCACCAGTTGGTAAATTTGCCTGTCTGCCTATCTAGTTTATAATTTTATATATATAAAACCTCACCTATTTTATTGAGTAAATAAGATAAGATAAAAATGTCTACATGTATTATTTGAGTTTGTAATGACTACTCCTATCACCTTCTCATTCCCTCTTTTTCTCTCTGAAATACACTATAAAATTGCTCTATATAATGAACATTTTGATAACACATCGTTATGACCCGTACGTAAACAGAATAGCTTTATTTCGTAAATTAGTATGATCAAGAGAATTGATTATTTGCGCTTATTATAGTAATTAATTTCCCCTGACAATGCCAACCTTCAAATAATGCACGTTAATTTATTAAATTAAGTTAGGTTTGTTAACCTTATAAATATCCTTGTTAACTTCCTAGCTTACTCAACTTATTTATTGTAAAACTTTACACATTATTTATACATAAGGCCAATCGAAGTAGGATTAAAGATAAACAAACCTTAGATTTGCATATTCACTACGATTTACTCCTAGCTCTGCTTTAATATTATGCACTAAACACGGTTCGTGTTTGATATTATATCAATTTTTATTTTTTATAACAACAGTATGCCACTTAAATACATAATAATTTTTATATCGTCTTTAATTTTAATTACAAAGTTTCGATAAAGATTTTGTTGACTATCAAACAAATCAATCATCATCAAAAATTTTAATATCTCGATCAATGACAAGACTCTACTCTAATGAATATCGGCTATGACAAATAGCGATACAGATTTAGATTAAGCGAAATATTCCGACTTGTTATATACCTTAAACCTTAATAATTACCTAAAAATGTAGGATATTTTTCAATATCCTGCCAGCCCTACGAGCTCACTGGCGTGGCGGACGTATTTCTACCGCGCTGTCACCAACACGTCAAATTTCTAGCCCAATCGAAATCAATCTGTGCTTGCACCGGGCACTATCATTTTAACAAAAGTTAATTCGTACAGATACTTACTTGTATTATGCAGATATGTCATAATTTAATTAATAATACACTAACAATAATAAAGAAAATATTAAAAAGGTCAATATTTTGTAACGTGAAAAGAAGAAGAATAAGGAGAGTACGAAACTCTTTTTCGGATGACGGATATTTACGAATTTCAGTTGTTTTTAAGCATTCATTTAAATTTAACTATCATGTAATAGTGACAAAGACCTGAGACATGATTACTTATCTCTTATATTTTTCGTATATTTTAAACTTGTATAAATAATAATCTTTCGAGATACACAATTATGATTTAAAAGCAGACAAACAATAAATTATCTCGATACATGATACGCATGATGGTATTTCAAAATTTGGAATAACATACAGGACCTTTTCACGGGTTCTATGGTATAACTATTAAGCATAGTTCTCTAAGCATCATAGCTTATCACTAATGTGCTTGCTTTGTACCTAGGTAGGTGAATGATAAAATGTAAACAAACATATAAAAAAATGTAGGTTTGCCTTTTGTATAACTGTGCAAATTATAACGTACAATAAAGAACTATGTATTAATAATAAGAAAAATAATTAAATATTCTATGATGTATACATAATTATTAATTTATCTCTCAACTTATTCTTAGAAAGTAATAAGTTGAGAGATCAGTGTGGCAATTACAAAGTTTCGCAGTGTGTCAGTGAAGAAGTAGAAACATAATTTAGAAGGATAGGCTACACAATAGAAGTTAGCGAAAAAAAAACAAGAAGAATCAAAAAATAAACCGTTCATCATCTCTATGAACCCATATTGAAGATGTTTGAGTTCATCATCATCTGTTTGAATTAAACATAATCAAGTTCGACAAATATAAGAATTTGAAATCTCTCAATTAAGTACTTCTTCTTTAGCTTTAAGATACGAGTAATGAAGTCACTAACACGATCACCACTGAATTACTCAAGTTTTAATTGTTTTAACAGATCTTTCGTGTTTCACAGTCGAGGAAAATATTTAATAAAATTATATCTACCGCCAAACAGCAATATTTAACATTGTCGTATTCCGGTCTGAATTGTGAGTGAGTCAGTGTAACTACCACCAAATGACCCCTATCCCACAACACGGACTTATTTCTAATATATACTGATAACGCAATGGTTTTAGATACGAATAGATAGATCTAAGCGTGTTGAATTTCCTTGGTTGGTTGATTAGCACCGACTCGATTAAATAAATTTGCATCGTAAGCGTACGGCCCAAATAAAGAATACAGTAAACAGTAACAACCTGTGTTAAGATTCTCGCGTTCTTACCACTGGCCCATCTCGTCTTTTAATAATAAAGAATATAAATGACGAATTTCTAAGTTTTAAGTAGGTAGTTAGTTAAACTGAGAACCTTCTTTTTGAGGTCGGCTAATAATTGCATGTGTCGAAATAAATTCTGAGACATATGTACACTAACGGCCTTATTTATAAACCTTGCTTAGTTACTGGTTAGCTAAACACTTATTTGTCTCTTTCTGTCATTATTGTTTTGACATACGAAAGATGAAGACAAAATATTGTTTAACTAATCACCAGTTAAACAAAGTTTATGAATAAGGCGGTAATATATTACGTTGCCGTAATATAACTAGTACAGATACCGGCAAATATCTTGAACATCTTGAGGCGTCTGGGAAAGTTGGCTCGCGTACAATGACATGAATCGCAATATTAGTCCGTTTAGAAATGGTTGACTAACGTGACTAAACCTTTAAATTTCACGTGAATTTATTCTATTAAATTTTTATTGATTTCTCGAAAAAAGCGAACACCATCAGTCATTAAAAAAATTACAGCGCACTTATTAATTGTCAAGATGAGTTGTTAAAAAATAAAAAACTGTTCCAATATATTTATAATAATATTTTCTATAAAATTTAACAATTCACAAATAATAGTAACAAAAGAATATATTTATGTATATTGCACGTATAACATTTCATGTTCAGAATATTTTTTTAGGTTATAAATATCTCAGTAGTTAGATAAGTTTTAAAATGGACAATCCGTTTCGTGTGTATTTTGTAAACTCTATTTAAAACATGTCTATTTAACATATGAAACGCCAATTTCTGAAACGCTGATAAAAGTCCGGTGAATTAATATGAGTTTTATTTGATTGTTTATTAATCAGTCATAATGAAGCGACCAATGAACGTTCAGTATACTTTGGCCATCAGTCCAGAAACTAGCGTTTAAACTTCAAAATCAGACTGAGATGAAAGATATACAATCTGTTAACTACTAATTTATATGACTAAAGCTTGCTATCCTTTTTACTCTCACACATGAGAATATATCAATACTAAAAGTGAGCCAGTTTAAAGACTATATAGAATAGAATCATCGCGATAACATGATTTCAAAACTTTCATATACTTATAAATATAATACAATCTATAATAGAAAAATTAATTAAAATATTTAAAAAAAACATTGCATATATAGCTTTTTTGATTAGTAATTTTATAAAGTTCTTAAAAATTACACGAGTACATAGTCAATGTAAAAAATACATTTTGCTTACAAATTGGTCCACAATAATTATTTCTTAAATTACGTTGATATAAATGCTTACAATGTATAAAAGCCTGTAAAAAAATGTCAACTTATTAAATCTATATTAAACCGCTTCTCCACAAAGAATTAATTGGCAACTTTTGTGTTGTCGTTGGTGACAAAATTTCTGTAATCATATATATGTGACGTAAGTTGAATTTTGGGTCAATTCATGATGATTTACTACTGAACTGATGAACTGTGTTGCAAGCACAAAAATTGTCAACTGCTTAAGTGGAAATGCGCGTTACGCTTAACAGTATAATATAAAAGAATATAACATAAAAATTGAGAATTAATTCAAAATATTAAAAAACAATAATCCTTTTTCAAAGGTAAAGACTCATATACCCTTTTTACTCATATAAGTAGTATTTAATATTACAATCTGACATTTCGAGACATGACATCTAGCGGGTGAGGTGGGAACTAATTTTAGGTGGAGAGTAAAAATTCAAAAGCCACCACAAAGTCTTGAATTACCATTAAGTGATATGCGACTTTTACTCTAATAATAACATATAAACAAAGGATGTACAGTTCAAAGTCGTCCGTTCTTTTACAAATCAGATACGAAGTATGTACAGAATAGCACTACTGTAATAAGTCAAAACATAAATCAAATGTGATAATTAATTAATTGCGGTGTCGTTTTCGTTGTCAAACTAAGCACTTCGTCACTTTTTTAAAATTTTAATTACGAGGCGTGCCATTCGTCTTTTAGTTTGTAGTTTGTAAAATTCTGACAACTACGTTTAAAAAGGCATTAATTGCAATATTTTTCGTTTAAAAACTTATTGTCGGCCATTTGTATTGGACCTTTATGTCAGATTCCAATACTGTAATTAAAAAAAAAAGAAAACACGTAGTTTTCATAATTTTTTTGTGTCTTACTACTACAAACTATAAATATTAGTAACAAAGCCGAAAATATCTAATACCGTATTATGTTCTCTAAATGCTATATAATAGTATAAAGGATTTAGAGAGCTATAAGAAATATTTTACTCAGCTCATTATATATTAAAAATAGACTTTAAGAAATTGTGATTTTTAAAATAAGCGCTTTACTTAAATCTAAAAAAAAAATAGTATTATATCGTATTGTTATAATTTATGACTTTTTTTTTTGTATATATATAGTACTTAAGAGTACACTTTTAAACATTTTAAATATTAATATAATAATTATAATATCACGATGTTTTTTTTTTTTTTTACATAATTAAAATTGACGTTGTCACAGATTATATTGTTTTAGACGAATCTTGTGATAGTTAATTATTTAAAGTTACATATTAACAAAAATTTTATAATATATTGATCAGTCACAGAGTCGTTATCAGAAACCGATTCGATATTGATTTTTAAATATTTTACTGTATGTGTCATTAAACAGACAATGACTACTACTTATCCAAATTAACATATTTTTTTAGAACTGTATCGAGACCCTAGTCTCTCTCGTAGAGGCAATTTTTTTAATCCGGCCCTGGCGACGAAATTGTCGCATGTTTATATATTCTAACACCTAGGGACTTATTGTGTAATACAAGACAGTTCTCATCGACAGGTAGCGTTATTGTTGGTGTTCTTAAAAAAGTATTACGCCATATTATCAATTGTCATTACTTTTCTCATGTTCTTATAGATTATTCAATACATGAAACTAGTTTTAGATTTACTAAAAAAAAAATAGCTTTTTATGTTTGTATATCTATCAAGTTAAACTTTATTTCGTTGTATTTTTGGTGTAAATATTTAAAATATTAAAAAATAAACAATATAAATATTTAAAAATAAACAAAAGCGTGTGAGTATAAATGTTTGCGTGAGTATATTTTGACAAATTAATCGTACGTCAGAATACGAATATTAACAATACTTCGCCTTCAAATCCTTCCTCAGTATCTTACCCGCTGGATTCTTAGGTATTGCTTCAACGAATTGAACATCTTTTATATTCTTAAAAGAAACCACTTTGCTGTTAACGAAGTCTAATATCTCATCACTCTTCAAACTTGCCCCAGCTTGTGTAACAACAAAGGCCTTCGGTACCTCCCCTGAGATTGGGTCTGGTACCCCCATGACAGCACAGTCGAGGACCTTCGGATGTGTTCGGAGTACCATTTCTAGTTCTGCGGGTGGTACTTGGAATCCTTTGACCTGTGAATAATATCATCATCAGTGAGAGAGTGACGAAATCTGGGTATTTGAGTTATTAATATGTTGTAAATGTTAGTAGCTATACAATTGAAATTAATAGCTATTATACTTGACATGATTCATAATTACTCTATTGACATCTTTTTTTTTATAGGATTGGTAGGCGGACGAGCTTATGGGCCTCCTGATGGTAAGTGGTCAACAACGTCCATAGACATTAGCAGTGTAAGAAATGTTAACCATTGCTTACATCGCCAATGCGCCACCAACCTTGGGAACTAAGATGTTATGTCCCTTGTGACTGTAATTACACTAGCTCACTCACCCTTCAAACCGGAACACAACTATACATATCATGAGAATTTGGACTTCTAGCATTTTCCAGAATCTATAATAGGGTGTAATTATCTATATAAGTATTTATTTACAAAAGAAAAGTAGTATATGTAAGTATATCAGTTGTCTGGTTTCCACAGTACAAGCTCTGCTTAGTTTGGGATCAGATGGCCGTGTTTGAATAATGTCCCAGGATATTACTATTATTACTATTATAAGAGTACAAAAAACGACGAAACGCTTCGATAAAAGGTAGGTAGTGCCCTGCGCTTCCGGATTTTGTAAATATTATTTCGGGCACAGGGAAAATTATTTTACCTTACTCCTTCACTGTTATCTATATATTATCCGATGGGTCGGCGATACGATACGAACGGCAACAGTTCAGTTCAAGCTTAATGTGCTTTATGAGGAGCATGAGTTGGTATTAAATCTGTGCCTGTACATTTTTTTTAAATATATATTTTCTAAAAACCGTATTCAATTAATATTTTTGTTACACCACAGGGAAACAGTATGTTATCAAAAAAAGGGAAAAACATTCTCTATTCTTTATTAATAGGCTCGTATGAGTACATTTGCGTTGCCGTTATGTAGTTAGCATAGAGAAAAACAGACCAAAAAACTGTGTAGTTAATCCAATTCTCAAATGAAATACATTAATAACTAATATACAATCAAATTATATGAATCTTGCATTTACCTTTATAAGTTCCTTCAACCGATCAGTGACGTACAGATATTTATTCTCGTCGTATTTTCCTATGTCACCAGTTTTGAACCAGCCGTCTTCTGTCAACACTTCTTTGGACGCTTCAACGTTTTTATAATATCCATTCATAACATTCTTACCGCGATACCAAATCTCGCCTTCCTATAATAAAAAAACTGTATGATGTAAAGAATCTTAATAAGTTGTGTCAACTTTTAAAATAACTTGCCTTGCTTATCTTTTTATTTACAGCGTTGCTTTTTAGCTTAAAATATTATATAAAAATTTTGAACTAAACTCATAACAAAGCGATGTCTAGTGCCTAAACTGTTATTATGCTGCTTTATTTGGGATTTTAAATCAATAGCAGATAATATTACATAAATTAGAAGAAAATTGACGAATCTGTTTCCATATTACTTGAGGATATCCTTTATATCCTGATTCCTGGGCCATTATTCACACAAGGCCGTCTGATCCCAAACTAAGCAGAGCTCGTACTATGGAAACCAGACAACTGATATACTACATATACTAATTTTCTTTAGTAAATACATACTTATATAGATAATTACACCCAGACTCAGGGCAAACAGACATGTTCATGCACACAAATGTCTGTCCTGGGTGGGAATCGAACCCACGACTTGCGGCGCGAAAGGCAAGTATCTACCAATCACGCCAATCGGCACGTCAATATACATATATATTTATTGTTGTTTGAACTCACGATCATCGGTTAAGATTCACGCGTTCTAACCACTAGGCCATCCCGACTAATTAACTGTATTTTATTTTACTTTTATACTTTACAATATACCGAATTCACATATTTTTGCTTACAATCCGTATATATAAAGCTCCAGGTTTCGATGACATTACTAACGCTCTTTTAAAACAAATTAAGGACATCACCCTCCCTCCCTAACGGCTATATTTAATTTTAGCCTAAAAAGTGGAGTTTTCCCTGAAACCTGGAAGATGGCTTGTATCAAACCAATAAATAAAACTGGACCAAAAGACTCTCCTCAAAGTTACCGTCCCATTTCTTTATTGTCAGTCTTTTCAAAACTGCTGGAGAAGGTCGTCAGTAAAAGATTAATTAAGTTTATTGAAAAGAATCATCTGATCTCCTCCAGGCAATTTGGATTTAGAGCAGGAAACGCTGTTAACTTATTTACATCCACAGTTGCGGCGTCTTTCGATGCTGGTAAGGCAAGTATTGGTGTCTTTCTAGATCTGTCAAAAGCATTCGACACGGTATCAATTCCAATACTTTTGCACAAACTGGAATCACAATTTGGTGTAAGGGGAATAGCTTCGGAATGGTTTCGTAGCTATCTCACTGGAAGAAGGCAGTGCGTCAGTGTATGTGGAATGGAGAGTGATCAGAAAAGAACTAACTTTGGTGTTCCCCAAGGGAGTATCCTTGGACCAACCCTCTTCATCTTGTATATTAATGACATTTACGCCATAGTAATTCGACCGAGAAGCTCCTCAGTCAAATTACCTAAGGGCATTTAATCATAATATTTTTTTACCTAATTATTAATATATTATAGATGATATGCAGGCAACTACCTATCAATCAATATTTTTAATTATAACTAAAGCATAACATTGTTAACCAAGCGTATACCAATACGTACTTTGATAAACTAAAATGGGTTCCCACGATACAGGCCTCCTAGTGTGGGTACCAACGGATTCATTCACACATTTGTAAATTGGTTTTTTGGTAAATAAAGAATTTTTCATTTTCATATACAAATAGTAATCTTCATGTTTACGATCGTACTCATGAAGGAAAATATTAAGGAAAAGATACCGCAATATTTTGTTGAATACAACATGTGAATATAAATGCTTGTATTATATGTTTAATAACATATATTAAAACAACAATATATAAAGATAATTTAGACTCTTGTAACTCATAAATAAATTTAATATTTTAAATTGAATTTTTTTGTGTTAAGTTAACCAATTGTTAATTTGTGTCTGCATGTATATATCTGCTAATTTACATACTTCATTATTATTTTTTTGTGTTGTTACATATATAATTGACTAATCAATATCTAATTTAATTTGATATTCAAATTACCGAATTATCACGATGTTTCCTGTATTTCAACGTCCAGTGTGAGGGGAGAGATGTGAAATATTGATGTCATTTTAAACAACATTTTTTTCGCTATAAGATTTTAAAATAATTTAATACAAGACATGTATTTGGGGTATGACTTTGTGCAATCTAGTCTGGGTAGTTCTCATCAAATATTCCAACGCCAAACGGCAATATTTAGTATTATTGTGTTCCGTTTTGAAGGGTGAGTGAGCCAGTGTAACTTCAGACAACATAACATCTTAGTTCCCAAGGTTAGTAGCTTGTTGGCTATGTACGGAATGGTGAATATTTCGAACATCGCCAATATTTATGGACAATGACCACTTACCATCAGGTGGCCCATCTGCTAGTTCGTCTATCTATTTCATAGAATTAAAACTTAAATAAAAATACATTGATTGAACTAGCAACATTTGTTTAACCCCCAATTTTTTTTAATGGTATATGTGGACTGTCTTGCGTATGGGCCACCTGATGGTAAGTGGTCACCAACGCCCATAGACATTGGCATTGTAAGAGATGTTAACCATCGCTTACATGGCCTATGCGCCACCAATCTTGGGAACTAAGATGCTATGTTCCTTGTGCCTGTAATTTCACTGACTCCCACCCTTCAAACCGGAACACAACAATACCAAGTACTGCTATTTTGCGGTAGAATATCTGATGAGTAGGTGGTACCTACACAGACGAGCTTGCACAAAGCTCTACCACCAATTAATTTATAATCGTACATTTCCTTTTTAGTAATATATCTTGAATTGATAATGTAACATTTATTTTATTATGTTTATCAAATAAAAATATCTATATTTGTCCCAATAACTGTGTTGACGACAAATAATAATTAACACTTTCTTCAAGTAGGCTTTTACAGGCATCTTGAATAGTCATTGTACAGAATCATATTAAATGTTAAGCTACCTCCGGTTCGGATACAGATTCTACCGAAAAGAACCGACAAACTCATTAGTTACTCTTACCCAACATTTGTTACGACCATTCGTATATACAGTTATTATTCGTCCACTCACTCTACCCTCACACTGTAATATCAAATATATTCAATGAGACGAGTTGACAGTTGACAGTCAGCCATTCGAGAGTCATCCTTTGGTGAGAACGGACGTGTACTAATTGGAGCTTAGAAATTATAATAAATATAATTAGTGAATTACAATTTATAGTGTTATTTCTAAATTCCTTCTGAGCGTATCACATTGCAAATACAAAGTTATGTCAATCAAATACAATTGAATTTATATACAGCCTATAAAAAAAATCAAGTAGCAGTAACTTTTATCTTCTGTGTTAGTTAAATAATTACCTGTTCAGGCCCCAAAGCCTCCATGGTGTTCAGATCCGCTATCTTCACTTCAGCACTCGCAAACACATGACCAACGGATGAGTGATTAGTATCGGTATTGTTACCCACAGATATACCCCCACATGTCTCGGTTAAGCCATAGCCTTGTCTGAAGATGATATTTTTCTGGAAAAAAAAAATTTTGTGCTATTTTTAATTATTAATTTATCGTTTAAATAAAATGAATAGTATATTATTTATTTTAATCTATACTAATAAAGGACATGGCCAATTTCTGTATGGCGGTTTGCATAGGTATCGAATTTCATTCACACCAATGAGTTGTTTTATATTCGTGAATATTGTGAGATTAAATTGCCATAAATAAAAAACTCAAAAAACTCAGCATTACAACAGAATAGACGTAAACATTTTCATAAAATCCTTTAATAAGATTGCTGTCAATAAGTATAGATTAAGATTTTTCTATAAAAAATGGTGGAAGTTGACAAACGGAACTTAAAATTCTATTAATATAATTAATATAATATAATCTAGTATTACATAATATTTTGAAATAAAAACTCCCAAGTTCAGAGAGGTTAAAAACTACGTAGTAATTAATTTTTACAATTCTTATTGTAAAATATATTAGGTCCTTACATATGAAATTGGCGTTTTGTACGGGAGGAATATAAAGTCAATTTTTTTTTGTAAAATATATTTCATTATTTAAGTATGCACCGTTGTTATCTATGCACTTTTGCCATCTCATTAACTAAAAAAACCATGGGGGCGAGAATCAATAAACTATTTGAAGGCGGTTTGGACTGCCACATCGGAGTTGAATTTTTTTCCTTGTAAGAAGTTGTTGTTATGCAAATTCTGGAAAAAATGGTAATCTGTTGGAGCAAGGTCCGGGGAGTACGGTGGATGTCGCAGACATTCCAATTGTAGCTCATCTAAGTTAGTGGTTGTTTGTTGTGCAGTGTGTGGTGCACTTTGGTCTCCGGCCGTCCACGGGGTTGGTTCTGAAGGCCGAAATTTCCAGAACGAAAACGTTGAAACCAAAAACGTACCGTGCTTTCTTTTGCGACACCAGCGCCGTACACATCATTAATCCTTCGAGCTGTTTCTGCAGCACTGGTGCCACGGTAGAACTCGTACTCGTAAATATACCGATATTTCATGTTTTCTATTGTGCGGTAATAAGCGACGCCAAAGAAAAAAATTATGAGGAAAAAACAAATGAATGACTGTTTTCAAAACACAAATGTACCAGCTAAATGAATTTATAATGAAATGATTTGAATATGGAATTCTTAACCAAAGTGGAGATATTTCAGATCAAAGTGGTCAGTACGACAAATCGCTAATTTCATATGTAAGGACCTAATATTTACTATCTATGTACTTTTTTGGCCACTTCATTTGTAGACTTTTTTCATAATGCCTAACTTACAAAAAAGCTAAACGAGTATATGGAAAATTTGTAATATAATATAAAGCTGTCGAGATTATGTTTGCCTACATAACACTACCCACGAGTGTGGTAACGCTTAAAATGGATGAAACAGCATGAAACAGTTGATACAAAATAGTGACAAATAAATTTAATATTAAAAATAAAAACACACCTAGCTTTTATTACAACAACGCAGTCATCGGATAACGAGAGTGCACATGTGCACTATAATATGTCCTGCGCTGTTGGTTGGTCTGAGGTCTCTCTTGAGATTAGCTGCCGTGGCCGAAATCGGTTCGGAGGACATCACCATTATCATATCGAAACTTGGAATATTTTATATTTGCTTGCCCTTATATCAATTAATAGAGATCGGTGAAACAAATTGTATAGAAAAAATTGACAGACAGGCCACGACCGGTCCTGTGCCTTTCTACATTGCGTCCCCATCGCCATTCGGGTGGTTGAAGAGTTTACGACTTCAAAAAATATAAAAGTAAAAAAGAAAAGTAAAGTAACAGCCTGTGAATGTCCCACTGCTGGGCTAAGGCCTTTTCTCCTCTTTTGAGGAGAAGATTTGGAACTTATTCCACATATTTTAGTGCTTATATAAAAAGAAAATATAAGCACTAAAACATATATACAGATACAATATATCAATATTGTATATGGCAATGATACGGACTTTGCCCTTGTTCTAACATATTATCTCTAAAAATAATATTTTTATCTGTAAATAACATTCTAATATAATGATAAACTACATATTAAGATAAGTAAACTCTAGGTGCGACATCGTATTATCAGAACGTATTATTATGCATTTACGATAAGATACCAATATTTAATGTTATTGACCCAAAATAGATTACATATCGGACGAATAAAGGGGAAAACTAATTATGTTTTTCATTTTCAATCATTAAATAATTGGTTATTTTAAAAATATTATTTTCCAACCGCCTTTTCTTGTCTTTACCCTTTTGGAAGCCTTGGGAACATTAGGATAATGGAGCCCATATGACCGAGACATTGAAATATTTTTTTCCGTAATAAATATCGATTATATATTCCGTGTTTAACGTGCCCAGAGTGCCCAGTGGGAAAGACCTGGGTACATGAATTACATTATTTAATATATAGAGTATAAATTAGACATACATTTTTATTGAGAACTGCAGTTGCGTCGTGACTAGACAGGGGCGCGGCACCGCAAAGAATCCCTTGTATAGTTTCCAGGTAATTCGGAGTCACCGCTGGATGTTTGCCCAAAAATACCACTGTAAGAGATAATGAAACAAAATAATTATTCGACTATATCTGTTATATCTGTTTGGTACGAAATTACAACTGGCAAGGAAGTAGGAGAGAGTAAATAATTCATCAATTCGTCTCTTAAACAATACTATCAAAATAAAACATACACAATTTTATAATGGAAGCTATTTTTATAAGAAAAATTCTTCACTATCACGATTTAAAATTAAATATTACGTTATTTTAAAGCAGCAAGTGATGTTTGTGAAGTCATAATGTTACTGCGCTTATTATGTAGAAAATGTGAGCTGTTGCGGGGCCCCCAGGCCTACACTGCCTAATGGAAAATCCGGCCTTGGCTATTGGCGCGAAATCGGTATGTACATACTAATGGGTAGCTCTACTAAATATAAGTACGTATACCACAGTGATACATGATCTTTGTTTTTATGACTATAAGAAACAATAAAATATTTGAGGAATGCCTTTATTGAAAGTAACAGAAAGGGCCTACAATCGACGATAAGTAATTTTTGTCTGTCAGAACAAACCGAAGAAAAACACGTTCGTGTAGTGTCAAATCAAGATACTAAGTGTTTTATTGCATTTACTTTACTTGGTGGTAGAGCTTTGTGCAAGCTCGTCTAGTAGGTACCACCCACCCATCAGATATTCTACCGCAAAACAGCAGTACTTGTTATTTTTGTGTTCCGGTTTGAAGGGTGAGTGAGCCAGTAATTACAGGCACAAGGGACACAGTATCTTAGTTCCCAAGGTTGGTGGCGCATTGGTATTGTAAGCGATGGTTATCATTTCTTACAATGCTATTGTCTATGGGCGTTGGTAACCACTTACCATCAGGTGGCCCACATGTTCGTCCGCCACGCTATACAAAAAAAAAAAAACATTTACCTAAATTAATGTACAGACATTAGCAAGTCTAAAAGAAATGTTATAATAAAGTTTGTCATTTATTTTGTTGACTTACTCATTGGCGGTACGACATACAAATGATTCGCTTTGTATCGAACAATAGATTCGAGGAAAAGATCCGCTTTGAAAGTTGGCAATGTCACCAACTTGATACCCCTAGCCATTAAATTCAACATAACAGCGTTGAAGCCGAAGATGTGGAAAAATGGCAACACTGCTGGTGTTACGGACTGGAAAGAACCTGTTCAATAAAAATTTAAATTGTTAATAGTTTAATAAATGATAATTAAATTATAAATGCACGCTTCATATAATACAATGAAAATTATATCAACCTATTTAGCCAAATACATTCCAAACAAGTAATAACTTTAGACGTCTACAGAAATAATTAAGATAATTGTTAAAGATAATTATAATTTAATGATTAACACCATTTCACACAGCAGTAAACATTAGAATATATAATTTTTAAGTTGTTTTCAATGAAATAAAAAAGAAAATTGTTCCTTATTTATCAATACTAATATATAAAGCTGAAGAGTTTGTTTGCTTGATCCGCATAATCTCAGGAACTACTTGGTTCGAATTTAAAAATTATTTTTGTGTTGTATAGTCCTTTTATCAAAGAAGGTTCTAGGCTGATTTTTATCTATTATGTTTTTATTAATTATACGCGGGTGAAACCGCGTGCACAGCTAGTTATAATATAAATACTAACCACTAGCTTCTTCTACACCAATTACTTCTGGGACTAATATCATTTCGTTCATTGTGTTCACATTTTCGTGTGTCAGTTCAACTGCTTTAGGGAAACCAGTTGTGCCACTTGAAAATGGCAAAATTGCTATATCTTTAGCACTTCTTTTTACTCTTTTCAAACAATCAGTATCTACATTTAAATCTTCAGCAAACTCTGCAAACTTTATGGTACCGTCTGGTACATCATTGTCTATTAATATGACTGGTATATTCAATTTAATTTCTTTTAGAGCTTGCACTATGTTGGGATAAGACAGCTTAGAGGAGACTATCGCTTTGCATTCAATTAGTTTCAATTGATGTTTTAATTCATCTGGAATTAAACAATTAAAAGACTGTTGAAATCTTAATATATAATTTAATCAAACCAAAAATATTAATAAGTGCAGGATAATTTAAAACTTACAAATAAATATTCAAGGTATAAATAACAGCAAAACATATTAGAAATAAGGATAAATAATATAAGGATAAAAAACAAATACCTACGTGGTGTATAAGCAGGATTAATTAGACTAGCAATACCTCCAGCCTCAAGAATACCTAACACAACGCAAGGATATTCAGGGACATTAGGCAGAATAACAGCTACCTTATCATCATTCTGTAATTTTAATTTATTTCGAAGTGATGCACCAAAGGAAATAGTCATCTTGTATGTCTGAGCATAAGTGTAACCGTGACCAGTAACTGCGCATACCTATATAAAAGAAAATATTTTTTTTATCATGAATATTATTATTATATCTGTAAAAACAATGCAGCAAAAAAACATTAATGTGTTTTTTATAGGTGTTGTGTTCACATGTAGAACAGAAGATATTTGAATTCTGATCATAAATGTAAATAATTTGATAATAAATTTTAAATTAAATTTTCTATTTATATTAGGACTAGCACATAAGCCACCTGATGGTAAATTGTCACCTTTGCATGTACATTCACTATAAAAAAACATTAAAAGCTTTATACACTGTCTAAAATTTGCTGACCCTTGTACCTATAATTGCACTGATTCATTTGCCAATAAAACTGGCAGAACCATACAATTCATTATCAGCTTATATCTGCCAGTAGAATTTGAAATGATAATTGTAAAAAATAATTGTGATGCATAAAACTCAAAGGTACTCACTGTAAAAGTTTTGTCCGGCCATCTGTCCAAGTTCTGCCAAGCAAAATCTCTGACTGTTTGACATGATAATTGAAATTCTTTATATATAGAGTTAAGTATATTCGCTTCAGTATATTTTTGACGAGATGATGGACATAATAATAATTTATTTTTATAAACAATTTGGTAAGCTGAACGGCGAAAAATACTGGCCATTATACTTTAATGGTAAATAATTAATTTAAATTATAATTAATAAGCACCAGTAAAAATTTAAAACATTAAAATTTTAACACTAAAAAACTTGTACACTTAATATAATATAAATTTGCAATAAATAGAATAATCATTCAATAACATATGTTAACATTATTCTCACGAAATTAAAATTAACATAACAAAATATACCGCGTTATTTAAATTGATAAGAGACACTAATGAACATTTTTGTTTGCATTGGAAGCCAATATTTTGTCTTTATCTTTTTACACGATTAATTCATTTACTGTTTTAAACAATGGCATAATAACAATACCTATAAGCTAAAGCAGGTAATAGCTACTGGAAAAATTGATCAGAAGCTCGTTTGCTTCGCCGTTTGTAAAATAGACTTTGAACTGACGCATAATAATTAATCAAGTGTAAAACAATAACGTTTATAGGTTAATATGAGTTATTAACCTACAACGGTATAACCTAATACGTTATTTAATTTAAGAATGTCTAAAATAATAATTTGTAAGTTAGAATTAGTAAGGAATTGCCATAAAGCAGTGCCTATATATTTAACTAAAACAAAAGCAAAAAACAATAACAGCTGTAGTTTTGGCACTTTTAATTTTTCATTAATATGAAGCTGTCAGTATAATGTCATCGTCAGCTGTTTTAATGTTTACAATTATATAATATGTAGTCACAAGACACAGACCAACCCCTTGAGGGTTATAAGTGGTACAATAAAATAAGAAGTTTTTTTGATGAATCATAAGCCTCAAAACAAGTCATGATATCTTTATTTTAAAATGTAGATTAGAGTGGAAGTTTATGGAATATGGAAAGGTGATTGATCTGTAATCGCTATACGTATAATATAGGGTTTTCCAATAGGGACGCTTGAACTTTGACAGCTGATTGCGGCCATGTTGTTTGAGTGACAGCTGTCAAATGCAGTGTGTTATATTCATTCCGTCCTCCCAAACCACCATGGCAGGTTACAGTGTCGAGCAGCACGTGCAAATCATAAAATTGTTTTATGAAAATGGGTCTTCAGTTCGAGCAACGTTCCGCGCACTTCGCCCGTTTTACGGTCGCGATGATCGTCCTGCCGAGTCGACTATCCGTCGATTGGTGGACAAATTCGAGTCAACCGGGTCAGTTAACAATCAGCCGGTTCCCGTGCGTCAACGTAACGCGAGATCTGCCGAAAATATCGCCGCTGTGCGCGACAGTGTCCTCGAAAACCCGCGGCAGTCAATTCCGCGTCGCGCACAGTAACTCGGCCTTTCGCAGACGACAACTTGGCGAATTTTGCGTTGTGACTTGAGTCTGCACCCGTACAAGATCCAGCTGACCCAAGAGCTCAAGGTTAATGACCATAGACAGCGCCGTGTGTTCGCTGACTGGGCATTAGAGCAGTTGGAAGTTGACGCCGATTTTGGCAAAAAAATCATCTTCAGCGACGAGGCGCATTTTTGGATGAATGGCTATGTCAACAAGCAAAATTGCCGTATTTGGGACGAGACCAATCCACACGAGGTTCACCAAGTGGCAATGCACCCGCAGAAAGTGACTGTTTGGTGCGGATTTTGGGCCGGAGGCGTGATTGGTCCGTATTTTTTCGAAAACGATAATGGTGTGGCCGTCACCGTCAATGGTGAGCGATACCGGTCGATGATAACCAACTTCTTTTGGCCTGAAATCGAGAATATGGATCTGGACAACATGTGGTTTCAACAGGACGGCGCTACGTGCCACACAGCACACGCTACGATGGAAGTTCTGCACGATCAAGCGCCCTTAATGGAAAACCCTATATATTAAGTATCGAAAATATGAATAGGACACTAAGTAAAAGTGTTTTGTGTACTGAACAACTGTTGCTTATGTACCAGAAAGATAATAGTGTGAATATCGAATTGCTCGCTCCTATGTCGAGAACACTTTGACAGAACCATTTAAAAGTTTAAATTGCAGTTAAGAGTAGTAAGTACTTAACTACACAGAGGCGGCGTTAGGCGGGGGAGACGTGGTCAACCGCCTGGGGACGTGGGGAACGCGCGGAAAAATTGGACTCGTCTTGAATCAATGTTATTGACATAAGTAAATATATTTTTATCCAGTGTAGAAAGAGCGCCTCGCAGAGCCAGCGTACAAATGTTTCCAGCGAAACGAAAAAAAAAAGTCAACCGGTGCACTTCCCTTCATATGGGGGAAACACGTAAGAGCGATGGTTATGGGTCATCTTAAAATTATATTCATATTGGCAATTTTTTAAAAGAAGAATCCGCGCCTAAATATTATAGTAGGGTTTAAGTCTCAGGATTTAATTGAAATTTTTTTTTAGTCGGTGTCAAAAGTCGTTTGCCGTATTTAATTAGCAATAGCTCAGTCCCAAATATAACGTCATCATCACCAACACAACGCGACATTTAGCTCCGCTCCTGTTTGAGGTCCTTCTAGTATTATTTTTAATTATGAAAACCTATAGTCGAAATGCTGGCATACTTCAACAAATAGAGCTACTGTGCTCGTCGAATTGCTTTCTTGATTCTACAGTACGTGATCCACGTTGCTAGGCCTCAATCTTTACTCGCAGAGGAAGTCGTAAAGAAACCACTGGACGGAGCGCGGCCAAAACACTGGTCTGTGCGAAGACGTTTTCGACGTGGGATGTCATCACTAAAGGAGTGGTTGGTTGATCGTGACCTCTACGTACTCTTATTTAACATGATCAGGGTTAGGCAGTATTTGAATTACTTGTAATTAAAATACGTAATTGAAATACAAATACGTATTTGGTATTTGTATTTCAATTACTTTCTTAAAATGTAATTTGTAATTCGTATTTCAAATACCTGACGCCGAAGTATTTTGTAATTAGTATTTCAAATACTTGAGGCTTCAAAATACATTTTAACATTAAAATACATTTAACCTTCATTTAGCGATCGTGAGTGTAATGATGGTAAAGCAGCTATTAGAGTTGGCAGCACTGCACCTGTTATGTATGCTGTACGCTATGACTGAGAAGAATACTTCTAATGTTTTTTATGAGGAGATTTTGTTACCAGTAAATATAAAAGAAGATGAAACTAGGGAGAGAATTATATTTGCCTAGGCACCTCATATGTGCCAGACACCCATTAAGTCTTTTGGCCACTACAGATATGAATAATTTCATCAAAGCTTCTCGTGTTAGCAGGGTTCACTAATCAGCAATTGCTTAATGTACTTTGTTATAGAATATGTCCAGAAGACCCAAATCGGCTGAAGTCATAAAATACTGTTTTGGACATCAGTTAATAATATTAAGTCCTTACATATGAAATTGGCGTTTTGTACGAGAGGAATATAAAATCAATTTTTTTTTTAATGTATTTAATTAATCAAAGTATGCGCCGTTGTTATCTATGCACTTTTGCCATCTCATAAGTAGTTCATTGATCCCTTTACTAAAAAAACGAGACATGGGGCGAGAATTTTTTTCTTTTGCGACACCAGCGCCGTACACATCATTAATCCTTCGAGCTGTTTCTGCAGCACTGGTGCCACGGTAGAACTCGTACTCGTAAATATACCGATATTTCATGTTTTCCATAGTGCGGTAATAAGCGACGCCAAAGAAAAAAATAATGAGAAGAAAACAAATGAATGACTGTTTTGAAAATTTCGGAGCCAAAAAATATTCATAATAAACGATTTATTTTTAAATATAATTACAATTAAAAATTGCCCTAATATTTATAATTTGACGTCTTGTTGGTTCAAACACATTCTACGTCTTTTTTCATGTGTTTGAACAAGACTTAACAGGAACGATAAAAAAATATCAATTAAACATAAATTTTTTATTATAGTTTAGTATTATTTTATAAATGTATGTCAAATATTTTCTAATCATATTTTTATTTTATTTTTTATAGCAGGAGGCGGACCATCTTATGGGCCACCTGATGGCAAGTTACCAACGCCCATAGACATTGGCATTGTAAGAGATGATAACCATCGCTTACATCGCCAATCCGCCAGCAACCTTGGGAACTAAGATGTTGGTGTCTGTAATTACACTGGGTCACTCACCCTTCAAACCGGAACACAACAATACCAAGTACTGCTGTTTTTCGGTAGAATATCTGATGAGTGGGTGGTACTTGCCCAGGCGAGCTTGCACAAATCCCTTCTACTAAGTGTAAGATTTTTAAATGAAACAAAAACTTATTTAAATACTTTTATTGATGACATTTTATAACAAGAAAAACGTAACTAAATTAGATCACAAAATCAATCAGAGAATACCTTCTCTGTCTGACAAGTCTTTCAAGTAAAAATGGACACAAAAATCGCTTCGATTATGGATTTTCTGATACACGAGAACAGCAGATATTACATTTATACATAATAACATACTGACAATCACTAAATATTTTTATATTGTATATAATTATGGACAGGTGTTAATAAGCTAATCATCTAGACGTTTATTACAAGGAGAATGTTACTCACTAACATTGATCATATACACAACTGACAAAAATAAATGATAATAATATTTTTGTATTTAGAAGCGACAATAAGAATAAACTGACTAGTCATTAAAGATTTATTTGGCATACTAAGAACACATGATATTTAAAATAAAAAAAACGAATTCGAGAAACGGTGAAAATTTATCAGTTTTTTTTTGTAATGCAACTTTTATTTCACAAAGAAAACGTTATAGATTTATATCAATACCTTAATCTTAGGGTAATTATATAATTAGACGTAGTATTTGTTGTTTCTTCATAAGCTCTCATAAATACCACCATCGTAATGATTAATGCTCGCATTATATTTCTATTCAAATAGATAACAGTTTACTGTATGAAAGATATAACTTTTCGTATAAATTTTTTTCATTCATTAATTTGAATTTATAACAATCTTAAAAATAAAAAATTTTGTTTTCTAGTGTTATATATTACAAATGAGATACGTAACACAATTTTGACTATAATAATAATAATAATATCCCGGGACATTATTCACACAAAGCCATCTTTAATTTTTAAACCAATTACTTTCTTAAGGTACCAACACACATGTATGCTTAAGCATAGACAAAACGCTAAATTATAGATCATATATACAGGAATGGTATACTTTGTATACTTTTTCATGTCAATGGACAATTTAAAGTGGCTTTCTATAAGGTACCTAACACATTTGCTCGTTTGACTAAATATATTTTTTAAAACATAAATCGTTATTGTGCTACTATTTACTTACATTATTAATATGTAAACGGTACTTACAGTATTATTATTTTATGTTGTTAAATATAGTCTTTCTAATCATAAATATGCAGGCCATACAAACGAATGAAGCAATCATATTTAAAAAAAAGGTATTTTTTATAAATACATAGAAGCAATACAGGCATATAAGATGTTATACTTCTGTCATTATATTATTTAATTTGATATACATGTGTATTGACATCTTATAAGTTCGTCTTTACACGCCTTGACCAACTTTTTCAACACAACAATAGATTTATCTTTATGCTGTCAAGCTTGAAGTTTGGCTGTTGTTATTCTAGGCCCTCTATTTTTCTTCTAACGACATTCCAAGATTCAAATACATAACATACCCAATAACAATTCCAGTCTTCACCCCAGTCTCATTTGATTAATTCGAGCCACACATGACAAAATAATTGTCATATTCTTGTAAACAATGTACTGCATCACCTCGAAAACAAAATTAGCAATTTTGTGTTCTCACTTTTTGACTTTATAACTTTTGTCACATTTTAAATTTATAAGTAATTGCTAACACAGAATTTGCAGAACATAACTTTTATTCGAGTTTAATTTGAATTTTTTTTTTAATTTAATGCAAAATTACATTCAATATTATATTGTATTATTAATGTTCATTGAATAATTCAGTCATTCTTTAACCACTCAATTTAATTTAATTGAAAATCAAAAAAAGTTGTGGTTTTGTTGCAAATAAAAATTTATTATCTTAATATTTTTGACGTGATAACGTCTTATAAATCGATGAACGCCGGCTGCACGCTCGAAAAAGCATGACTCATTGTCACGTTTCACCTGAGCCGAGAGTGCAAGAGCGAGAGCGCGGAACAAGCGATAGAGAGGCACGATCGGCCTAAGCGTTTGGATTGTGAGGCATCTATCTCTCTTCCACTCTATCGGCCGATGCGTGCGAGTATTCATCAATGTTTTCTTATGACGTTATCACGTAAAATTATCGTCCGTAAACCGACTTTTTATACCAGCAGAAGAGGCACTACAAATGTACGGAAAATATAAGAACTGGAATTAATAAATGCATTCACTCAAGAAAGCCATTAGCAATGGAATTTACATTTTTTTTTTTTATTTTATAATTAATAATTTTATTGATCACTAAATACATTAAGTTACATTACAAACAAATATTAAATTGCCTTTTTATGTAATGTGTGTGAATATATAAAGAAATTTCCGTCATTTTTGTAAATGTTATCACTGTCATTATTTTTATATATTAACCGCCTTATTCATAAACCTTTTTTACCTGATGATTAGTTAAACAATATTTTGTCTTCTTCTTTCGTATGTCAAATCAATAATGACAGAAAGAGACAAATCAGTGTTTAGCTAAACAGTAACTAAGCAACGTTTATGAATAAGGCCGTATATGTATAAGTTAACATCTGTATGTAATGTCATACCACAAATAATCTCTCAATCCAGTGAGACTCCAATTGTGAGGTTTTCTATTGTTTCGACGATAATCTCGTAGATAAGATCCAAAGGTGATTGATGAATGGTCTCTGAAAAATGGTAATTTACTGATTAGAACTAATGTCAAGGCTACTTTTATCGAAGAAACGATACACAAAATACCTATGCAATGTTTGCAATTTATTTTCGTGTTGTTTGGCATGAATATGATGTTCTACGAAAAATTTCTTTTTTTTTAATCCTTGCATTACGGATTACATCCGTATTAAACTAATATTATTGATCATGCAATTCAACAGATACTCAATAATAGTAACAGTGTAATCTAGAATTCTAGATTAGAAAAAGGTCTAAGTTACAATTTAACAAATTCATATTAAGGTCAGTTTTTTCAACGAATATGAATAAAACATATCAAACAATTGAATGATATCTGCTACACTAATATATTACGTCTCATAGAAAAGATTAATATTTACAACAATTTTATTATATGTATAGATTAATTAAAAGTACCTTAATGTATTAGAGTTTCGCAAGTTCCTCCTCAAACAACCGTTTTCCACCCTTTAAAATCTTCTCTGAATCCTTGCTATATTTCTCCATATATTCTTCAAGTCTTATCAGCCATTGTGCCCAATGCTCTCTAAGCTTGTCCATTGATAGATGGTATACGTCTGCTTTTGAACCATCTGTGTAAGCTATGACTAGTAAAGCGTCTCGTACGTTGAAGTGTTTGTAATTCAGATCATTACACACTGCACCAAAGTACGCTGCCAGCTGGACTGGATTGTCGTAGGTCATTGATATCGATTTTCTTGGTTTATCTGATTTCTTCCATTCAATCAATGTTGGTTTTTCTCTGGAAGATGACAGAGATTTTATGTAGTTATTTAATAAATAAAATCTGTGAATGTCTCACTGCTGGGCTTAGGCCTCTTCTCTTTTAAGGAGACGGTTTGAAGGTTATTCCACCACGCTGCTCCAATGCGGATTGGTGGAATACACGCATGAGAGTATTTTAGTGAAACTTGACATATGCTGGTTTCCTCACGCTGTTTTCCTTCACCGTCAAGCAAAAGATAAATTATAATCACAAATTAAGCACATGAAATTCAGTGGTGCTTGCCAGGGTTTGATCCCACGATCATCGGATAAGATTCAAACGTTCTTACCACTGGGCCATCTCAGCTTTTATAAACTATATATTAATTATATACAAAATTATGTTGGTATATCTGTTTCAGTTTAATATATTTTAACACTGTTTCAATGATCCCAATGAAAGTGTTGACACATATACATATTTTTCATATACAAAGTTTCTATAGTAATTAAAGTGCATAACTTTGTAGTGGCTAGCTAACATGACAATTGGTATAAATACATAAGCAGAACAATGTGTGCCATGTTTTGTTAACATTGTATAACATTTAAGATATCTTATGTCAATTTGATAGTTTTGTTTTATGTGTCAGGCATTCAAAAAAACAGAAAGATTATAAGGGAATGTAATAAATTAAATACTCTACAGTTATATTAGATTAATCATTAGTATAGAGAATGCACTTACTCATAATCAGCAATAGCATCAAAAACTCCTCTGTATTTCAACACTGGGTGTACTACATTTGATTCTATCGCCTTCGGTGAAGATATACTTTTCAATACCTCCGCGACGGACAACCAGACACCTTCCACATCTTTTTCTATACGTAATTGATTCCTTGGTTGTGTAAAGTATGTTTTGAGGGTATTGTGAAATTTTGTGCCAGATGCTAATTGAGCTGTAAGATAAATAAACAATATTTATGGATACTGAATATCTCCATTTTTAATTACAATAATACAGACTTCTTTTTATACTGCTAAAATGTGCTTAATTTTTAATTATAATTCATCTCGTGCTTAATGGTGAAGGAAAACATCGTGAGGAAACCTGCATGTGTCTAATTTCACTGAAATTCTGCCACATGTGTATTCCACCTACCCGCATTGAAGCAGTATGGTGGAATAAGCTTGAACCTTCTCAAAAAGTGAGAAGAGGCCTTAGCTCAGCAATGGGACATTCACAGGCTGTTACTGTACAAGATTATATAATGTTAAAAGTAAAACTATATTGTAGTCTGTCTTAATAAATTAAAACTGTTCCTAAGTTCTATTCCAGGTCAAACCGCATATTTCAGGGTTTTTGCAGCGCGGGTGTGTCTGACAATAATTGAAACATCTTACTTTTGCATCTAGGTCTTAACCCACTGGCCCTCGACATTCAACTTACGCTCTAAGACAGAGATTTCAAATTTAGACAACTGTGTTTCGTGATAGAAACACATTTTGCAATTATATAATTTTATGGGCTGCAATTGAGTGTCCATTCCAATCTAATCTAAACTTCATCAAATTGACCCATATAAGCATTAGTCATTAATTCATGGAGACCAAGGCCAATAAATATACTGTTGTTAAATATAATTATAGCTCAGTTCAATACATATGTAAATACTATTAACATAGCTTTGACCATGGTTGTATTTTAAATTACTATAACCAAATTACTCATGGTCAACATAAGGTCATAATATAAGAAATTTTGCCTGTCACTTGTTTGCTTGTAATTTGTTTAACTTGGTATGCCAATTATTTTTTGTAATGACCTTCAATGCGATGCTGTGTTTTGAGTAAATTGAAAATCTTATGAAAAATGCTCACAATGTTTATGATTTTTATCTTACTGAATTTTATTACTGAATTTTATCTAAGTTCTAAATAATAATTTAATGTACAGACATTTGATTACAATTTCGTATATGTAATGATGATTCTGATCTCGTGTTTAAAGTAAAATAAAACATATAGAAATTAATCATGTGATGAATCAATAAAAATTAACAAGGGCAATGTAAATATGTATTACAAATAAAATTTTGGTACATCATTTTTATTGATTCATAATAATTTTCTTAAATATTTACTTTTAATTTAATTGTTATAGAGTTGATTGATATTTAATTGATACTCTTTTGTATTAGATTTTAATGTATACTTGATAAAACGATCAGTAATGGAACGCATTTATTTCATTACCGTATGTGAACAGTCAAGATAATATGTAAATAAATATAAGTATGCATTGAGCATGTAACTTGTTCAATAATTATGGAGTAAAGTTGTATATATACTAAATTGTTTTATAAGCTAATTAAGCATTTAGATCTCATTATGTGAATAACCACAATACTACTATGAAAGCAATGAAAACCAAAAATTGCAGATAATTTCACTAAAGTTTGAAAGTACAATAGTAGTAACCAGTATTTAAATACTCTATCTAACAGGAAATTCAAGGAGTCATTACAAACTGATACATTTATAGCTAAATTCACAAAATCTGATACTCAAATATGTTTTAATTATCATTATGAAATTATTAATCAAATGGTGTGTAATGTCACATTTTAAAACAAAAAATATTAGTGTAAGGCTCATTATTATATAATTAGTTTGGGTTAGAAGGGTTTTAGTTTATATAAATGACTTAAATATGTACATTGATTAATAATATAATAAGTTTATTATTCTCATTGAAATAAAATAACTGGAATTGTAACCTTTATGTGCTAACTATATATAATATATTTGTTTTATGTATGCAAGACAAGATTTAAACATGTTATTAGATTCTTGTTTAACTTACATAAAAAGTACACAACTATCTAAGGATCTACTAGTGTATCATATTTCCTAAATTTATAAATAAGTAAAAAATGATAACTCAAGAGTGGAAATTAAGGTAGAAATATAATTAGCTATGTCATTCGATTAGATGAAAATGATAGGGCCCTGTAAAGAGGTCTGGTTTATTCTATTTACAATATATGATACATAATTCAAATTTAAATTAACTATGATTAAGTAAAGATAAAAGATTAACTAAAAAGAAGTTAAAAATTATAGCTTTACAGTAGTTCGCAACAATGTTAAGAATTTTATCTTGTTCATTACAGTAAATTTAGTTGCATATATGTTTCCCTACTATATATGCTGTTAGGTTAATTTATTAACTGATATTCAATACGGTACAAATATCAATATCAAATAGAGACGGCAATTGTGACTTGAAATAAATGCTAGAAAATGGAATAAGAGTTGTTTTTATAAATATATTTTATATATAACTGAAAGTATCCAACAATACATATACTATACTTTCAAACATTGTACAAAACTTAACACTTAAAACATATACAATTTATTATATGTTTAAAATACAATGTGACCGAGTCTCATTGCCAAGTAATATACAGTGCAATGTCCTGCCTATATAATATTATAAATACAAATTTTAAACTCATTGCTGACTGGCCTAATGACCTATTAAGTATTTTTAAGCAGTACACTAACAGTTTTTAATAGATTTTTGACGACTAACTAAATACTGGAAAATTACACGAGTGTATGCCGACTATAAAATAAGATGTGTACATGAACATAATATCCGGGACTTAAAAAAACAGATTATTAATGAATTTTAACAAGTACCAACTTGATTTCGTTGTAAATTCTCATTTTCAGTCTATAGCATTTTGTTTTACTGAGATATTATGTTAAATATGTGTTTGTATCTATTTCATAAGACAAATGTAAATAAAGAGTTTTTACATACCTTGATAAAATCTATTGAACTCTTCCAAACCCATTTCTTCTATCCTTTCTTTTTTCCACTTATCTAATAATTTTTTTGACTCTTCTGTCATTGTCTTATTTAATATTAAAGTAACAGATGGGAACTGTTGGGCATAATCATTCTGATGTTGTTTAATTTGGAGAATTTTATCCTCGCTTACATATCCAAGTTGGGCAGCTGAACCTGTGGCATTATTCACTATAAATGTCTTTATGCCTCTGACTGGTGTCCCATTAAACAATATTCCTACTAGATTGAAACAAGTCCTCGTGTTTTGCCACATATTGTATTTAAAACTTTTTACACTCCTAATAACACTGTTGTATCTTCTATTTGCACAAAGGTTCTGATTTACTTCAGCATCTTGTCTCGTAACGTCGATAAACTTTTGCGTACTTTCGTTCGATGCGGTCACTTCGTTGTTTTGATGTGATCTATTTTTAGCTAAAACAGATAATTTTATAACTACAAAAATGTACACGAGTATATCACACGGCGCTAAGTGTCATATGATTAAATACGAAATTTGTTCACACGCATCTGGGATTTAAGACGCATATACTATATTTACTTTAGAAACATTAGAACGTAATAATGCACGTAATAAGGCACTGCGTTTTAACTAAAAACGAATAATAAAAGATTTACCATGCAGGGTAACCAGAACCACAATGACAACTAAAAGGCAATATAGAAAGTTGAATTATTAATTTCACAAGGTTGCGACGTATTGTAAAATGCCAAAATAATCGATTTGCTTAAAATTTAAACTAACCTTCCTTTCGCAATCTACTCTTTTTTTGCTTGTTCGTTTCCAGCAAGGGACCGAAAAGTTCCTTATTCTCTTTATTAAATTGCTTTAATTTGTCTGCCGGTTTCAAGAATGAAGCGGGTTTAACTACTTTATTTCTGACACTTTGTTTTTCTAAAAATGTTTTGAGACTTATTGTAATAATCGGTCGAAGCATTACGAAGCAATAAAATAACTTTTAATGAATATTATAAAGAATATATCACTGGAGAATACAATTAAAGGAAATATCTACTTATTGTCACAGCAAGGTGCTATTTTTATTTTCGAATTTATTTATTACGCTAAACAGAAACCCATAAAATATATATCCTAATCCTAATGTAAATGTAAACGGTACTCATTCCATTATCTTTTATCGATGTCTATTGTCTAAGGATTTTAATTCAAAATTTCATCACTGCAAATTAGTACAATGCCAAAAATTTATTTTAAATATTTCAATAAATTATAATTCAGAACGATAAATCAATTCTAGGTAGTTTGTCTCTTTCATTTAAAATCTATTAGGTCTTATAATTTTTTTATGAAAGTGAAACTGGAAGAATAGGTACAATAAGTTAACTTTATATGTTTACATTTTGTTAATTTTGTAGACAACATACAAAACAAAATTTTATTTATTTAAAAGTAATAGGAATAGTAAAAACATATTTTCATTAATTCTATTTGCATTTTTGCAGAAACAAAACGCAACTTACTTTTCTTGTTATTTATATTTTATGCCAGGAATTCTAATAAATTTGAATTAGAAACGTGTTTTCGTAAATGATTTAAAATTAGAAGAATAAGAGCTTAGAAATTATTAACGAAAACTAACCTTGAAAAAAATTAAATTATACTATTTGTATGTTTGTATAATTTTTGGTTAATTATAAATGAATAAATGCCTTAATTCTCTTCGTTTTATTAATATTGTAAAAATCGATATTCGAATTATAGTTTTTCAATAATATTTATGTAATGTATTTGCCATCTGTTGACACTATTAAAAACTTACTAAATGTACAGTATCTCAATGATGTTTCATTGTACCGCTAGATGGAGTAAGTGATCCACTAAGTCTTTTATTATTTGTATATTTATTTAAATAAGTTAAAGTTAATTTTTTTGAATATTTTAATTTCAAGTTGTCATTTTCTGTTAATTTAAAACGCTATAACTAAGCTTAAAATATGATACTTTTACCTTTCTTGCCATAGTTGCTGTTATCTGTGTCAATTAACAATTTGGCGGGAAATGTAGATAGAATAGAGCTCGTTGGAAAGACGCAGGCGCGGAGCCGGTAAAGAAATATGGACATTTGAAAAAGCCGGCTGTCAGCTGTGTGGTGGTCTCTTAAATGAATGATAAAGTTTATTCATTGAGCATGAACAAGTGATCGTAAAATTATAGCGAAACTCTATCAATAACATATAAATTTATTTGCAAGATATAAAATCATTAAATTAAGTTACCGTTAAAAATAATGTAATATACACTGAAGAGTGAAGTGAAAAAACTGCGACGAGTTCTAGTGAAAAATTGCAAAGGTAAGCAGTTAATAAATTTTTATTTATATAAAAAATAAATTCATATAAATTTATATAGAAATAAATAAAATATTATCTTTAAATATATTTTTCTATATGAAAAGAAATTTATAAAGAAATATAATTGTGTTGAAAATGTGAAATTACTTTCGCAATAGTTTTCATGTAGGTATACAAAGTAAAGTTTTTCTTTCTCAGTTCCTGGGTTTTTTATATTTTTGAACCGATATTTTTTTTTAATTTAAATACATACATATTTTATTTTTTATTCCCAAAAATTTACCTTTTTTGTCGCTTGTAAAATGCTTTTACGCGTTTCCCCCACATGAAGGGGGGGGGGGGGTACGTGGGGTAAATATACCTACCTAATTTGATTATTCCAAATATTTTCTTAATATTATTAACTTCGTTATTAACTTTTGCTTAACTAAAAGTAATTATTTTTTTAATGTTTTTTTTACTAGCAACAACAAAGACAAATTGCGATAACAGTTATAGATATAACTGTATAATAATTGGTTTAAAGTAATTATGATTTACTTATTATTTATAATTATGCTTATTATACATTTGTTAAGAAAAATGTAAGCAACTTTAATAAAAACATCTATAAGGGTAATCTTTAAATAATACCTATTATAATAATTAAATATTGCAACCCTTAGACTCGATTCATTTTAGAGAAAATATTATATAGAGGAATGGTAATTGGTATTTTAAGATCTTCCGTATTTCTTATTTGTGTTTGAAATTACGGTGATAATCACTGAAATAAAGTAAACGAAAATCTATTGAAATTATGATGAAATGAAGATTAGTTTAATCATAAAAGCAGAACCAGAAAATAATCAGATATTTATTTATGTAATAATGAGTGTTTTACATAACAACGAAAGACGGTACGGTGTACGCACTGAGTTTTCTTAAGCCGAAGAAGAAAATATATAATCTATATACAATAATCGCAAACTGACTTCGTGGGTGGACTAAAAATATGATTTCCTATCAGTATCGGATAAAGTTGCCAATGCGGAGTTGCATTGCTTGGTACAAGTTTCGCTAAATTATAGAAATGTTATATGATTTTTTTTTACTCCTTGTATTATGAAGTATGAAGATATAATCGAATTTGTATATTGCGCCTAGTGGACCTTAGGGCGTTTGATGTACCGCATCGCCCCTTGCGCTATGATAGCTACACCACTGATAATAAAATAATATAAATGATGTTCTTGTTATATAGCGTTTAAGAAAATTCACTTTTATACACAAGAGCTTCTTATGTTGGATTTTCAAATATATTTACAAGTCGTCTACTTTGGTGTTCTAATTCCAAACAAGATAGACTTCCTTAAAAACTTGCTAAGTCCATTTTCCCGTGTAAGGATCGAATTTCAAAATATTTCTTCTGAACGGAGCTTACTTCTGGAAAAGAAATCTATTTCCTAATTACATTATTTACTTCAGTAGTTTCAACTCTGTTCCTTACAGTCAGCATGTAAATAAATCTAGGAAATAGATTAAAGCTAAGCGTTGTCGTACGGATATGCAATTTTTTTGGAGTTGATGCCATCCAAAGCCATTCAAATCGAATATATAAAAATAATTTCCTGGCAGACTACTGCGCAGCGACTCGTCGGAGTATCTCCTTTTCTAGTCATCTGCGCAGGAGATATTCCTATACATAGTTGGGAAGTCAAGGAAGACCATGACTTGAGTTATCGGGCTTAGGACTAATGGATTTATGTACTTTTCAAGGCACGGGACACTGTCATTGGTTTGGACCGCTACTGGAATTTGTTACCAGTAAAACCCAATAACTTTAATTGGACTAGAATTTTAAACCAACACATTGTTATCTATCTGTCAAATAAATCCATTTGTTGGGCAAAGAGAAGCAAGTACACGAGACCTCTACACACTTATCGAATTGATCGTTGAACTTTGAAGAAGAACATTGACAATACACACCAACGATAGTCTAATATAATTTAAGAGGGTTCCGCGTTATAATATAATTTTTATTTTTACCCGATCTACATCGTTGAATTCTTTTTGACGTCATAAATGGTCTAAATCTAAGGCTTAAATTAATAAGTACGAATATGTATCGAAATTATCACTAAATTAAGAGGTCAAAACTCTTATAAACAGATAGTGATGTATGAGAGATATCTTTATTTAAATTATTTGTCACTAGTGCATCCTTCAGAATTTCTTGGAAGGTAATTACACGGTAATTGCAAAACATGTTTTTAAACAACAAGCGATGTGTATTCGTTAACATAAACTTAAATGTACAGTCAGAGCAAAAGTACTGTTGAAACAAAAAGTATTTTTAATAATGAGATTATTCCGTAACCATACGCTACAATGTATGTAGTTTCATAAATTTCTGGAAATAACTGAATATTTTTATCGTAGTCGGGTTTTAACTTCTCATAACTTTAGAGCTTGTTTTACTTCACCATCAACGTGATAAATTCATTCCCAGCTTTCGTGCTGCTATCCGCAGCGGTAATATATTCCATGCAAATAAGATGACATTCCAAATTGAATTTAAAGTGCTTTAACATGCGAGTCAATTTGCTTTAAACGTTTTTTGAGATAAATTTTAACTTGTAACAGAGCTTGTTCTAGTGTATTTGAGTAGTCAAACACTGACGAACATTTCCGTACGTGGTCACAAAGTAAAGGCTTGAAAGTAGATACAATTTGTTGAAATGGTTTAAAATTTATGTTATAATTTTTCCGTATTATTTTTTAAAGTAATATAATACGAATATGCTATAGTCTGTTTTATTAGCTTGTAAACCAAACATTTACGTTACATTTTGATGCAATTTTAATCATATTTTGATAAAGTTTGATTGTATAATAAATCATATTGACTTCCTCGTTGGTGTACTGGCTAGATATAAAACCTCAGATCCCGAGGTCTAGGGTTCGAACCTCAGGTCGTGCTACTAAAAAACACATCAGGTTTTTCTGTCATAGAAAACAATCTCAAAAATCAAAATCTTGAAATAAGAATAGGTGATTGTAAAATGAAAACATACATACATACATAAAACATTATTGGAACGAAGTTCTTTTACGCGGCGGTAGTGGTGAAATGGTAGTGACCCAAGGTCACGTCATATAACGAAATAGCGTTCATACTGTGTCTAGCAAATGCTACAAAATACGATGCGTTAGGCGTTCGAATTTAGGAAGTCGATATAAGGGAGGTTGAGGTGCTTTTTGGTGTGACAAAGGTACAATAATATAATTAATTAAAATCTACATTTTAAAACACGGTTTGATTCAAAAAATATCGCACAGAACTTCGTTCCTGACACCACCACGACCGCACAATTTTATTGAAAACAAACCATTTTATATAAGTTTATATTTAATCTATGTAGTATCCATCCTTTCATCCATTTCTCAATCAGTTGAGTGGAACTGGCTTAAAATTATAACAGAGTTAAAAATACTAAAATGTACTAATAAATAACATTCAATTTCCTAAGTATGATACGTATCTGTCTCATTTCAAATCGTCTTCATAATTTTATAAAATTTGGACATAAATATTTCACTTAATTTGATTTTTTTTTTATTGTATAGGTAGGCCGACGAGCGTATGGGTCACGTGATGGTATATGGTCACCAACGCCCACAGACAAGGACATTGTAAGAAATGTTAACTATCGCTTACATCGCCAATGCGCCACCAATCGTGGGAACTAAGATGTTATGTCCCTTGTGCCTGTAATTACACTGGCTCACTCGCCCTTCAAACCGGAACACAACAATCAACAACAAGAAACCACCAAGTACTGCTGTTTTCCGGTAGAATTTTTGATCAGTGGGTGGTACCTACCCAGACGAGCTTGCACAAAGCTTTACCACCGAGTATGAAAACGAATACCTTCTATAACTATTTCACTGAGTAGTTTTGATCGATCTAAATTGTGTTTCTATCCTTGTAAACGATTTACAAGATAGAGAATATACAAAAAGATAAACTACTGATTTATCTATTTTTGGAGATAAAGTAATTCTTAGTAATGTAGTTTATTGATTGTCAAAATTCAACTGTCGCTTCAGAAAAAATCCTTAGATCTGAGACGAAACGTTAGACTTAATTAATCTTAGAAGGTCACGCTTACAATTTAGATTAATTTTCTAAATTAAAATTGAATGGTCTGAGGGCGAGGGCTGGTCTTATAACATTTCTATATTTTTTATACATTATGTACCTACTCTAATACAATCACATCAAATGTACAAAAACTTTATATGAAAGATATGTAGGTCTTCAAAATTACAAAAAAAAAATCAACAACAGCATATGTTTATCTGATGGGACTGCAATCTGAGATCACCGAAGAGAGCGAGAGAGTTCAGGTGCACGAGTAACGGTTTTACATATTTTCTAAGGCACGGAAGTATAATAAATAATAATTTATTATACTTGCGTGCCTCAGAAAACGGAGAACGGAAGTATATATGGCACAAGCTACTAAACTTTGTGCTAAGGTTACTAAGTTTTTTTTTTAAATATTACAATTTACTTTCATTAATTGTTAGTCGTCGTCCTCGGGTTTGCCCTTTGAATTAGTAGCCCTTCAAGCTAGCCACTACCACTATTATCGAGGCAGTCATCTATGTAATATTAATAATAACATACATATGTACGTTGTTAAACTCATAATGGTATCGTGCAACATCGAGAATTAGATTTAGAAGTTCAGGTTAACTTTATCAAGTGTATTGCCTCAAGCCTTTGAGGTAATTTTATTCGGATTTAACGTTTAAAATAACTTTGTTCAGTTTATTCTGTTCTATTTCGATAGCGGATAGAATTTTCAAAAACGTAAAACATTCTCAAACTATTGTATTTTAATTCAATATTTTCGAATTAAAACATAAATATTTTTTATGTTAGTTGAAGCATACTTGGTGGTAGGGCTTTGTGCAAGCTCGTCTGGGTAGGTACCACCTACACATCAGATATTCTACCGCAAAACAGCAGTACTTACTACTATCGTGTTCCGGTTTGAAGGGTGAGTGAGCCAGTTTAATTACAGGCACAAGGGACATAACATCTTAGTTCCCAAGGTTGGTGGCGCATTGGCGATGTAAGCGATGGTTAACATATCTTTCAATGCCAATGTCTATGGGCGTTGATGATCACTTACCATCAGGTGGCACATAGGCTCGTCCGCTTTCTATAAAAAAAAAAAAAGAAAAAAAGATGACATGAACGATACAATTTTAACAACTATAGCAGAGTACGTAGACGTCCTAACTGAGACACCGAAACTTGTATTTGGGATATACCCTCAATGTTATATTATGTAACAGAAAGTTCGACATGAATATTAATATATATGCTAAATGCCGATACCTTAATGCAAATTAGCTGAGTGACTCTGAAACGCCACATATACATAATTTAGAATGGAAAGAAAAGGCCTTTCATATGGACAATTATCCTCTTTTAACCAGTGTAATCTAATAAATAACAAAGACAAAATTGCGTACCACACCTAATCTAAATGAATTTGTGTATTCTGTTATAAAACAAGTAAATATGCAAATCATGACGTCATGAATTCGTCATTACCGTAGGCGTAAATGGTGATATAATTAGCGTGTAACCATCAATTTAGAAAGGTCTTGCAAACAAACAAACATCGTTACTTTACTCATTGTTTGTTCAACCTGATTAAAAACTTGTTGCTTTGAAACTATTTAGATGCTCATTTGGATTTTGGAAGACTACATTAACATACCCCGAAGAAACACATTGCCTTAACGAATAACAAAATAACGTTATAAATACTACATTTGTATTAAAGTAAAGTTTCATGTAATTTTAATTTTATCGTCGTTAACATATTTAATGTAATGAAATTAGGGTTAAAATAATAATAGCTTCGGAAGAATGCACATTTCATATTGGTCGGTACATTTGTGTTTACCTAACATGTTAGATTTTAGTTATTGATGATTGGTTGATGATAAAATTGCTTATTTTAACTATAATATTATAAATGTGAACGTGAGTTTGTTTGTTTGTTACGCTTTCAAACCTAAACATTTTAAAAATTATTTCACCAATGGAAAGCTACATTATCAGCGTGTAAAATAAGCTAAAAAGCTAAAGTTTTGTCCCCGTAATCCCACGGGAACGGGAACTACGCGATTGAAAACGCGGGCAAAACGCTAGTTTTATTATATAGTATGTCTATCTATTTTAATTTAAGAGTTTTTTTAAGTGTTATGGTAAATGTTCAGTTTTGTTCATAATCAATAGCAGTGTAAAAAGTACAAATTGCTTATAATGTACATCGATATTGCGATGAATGCGTACTGTACGTAATGCGTACGTAATGTACCTTCTGAATTGCGCTTGTATGTATTTTATTTTTGAAGTGATAACTTCTTATGGGCCCTCCCATAAAACGCTACGTAACGTAACGCGTTACGGTGCCACTATTACCGACGCGGACTGCCTTACCTGAGAGTTACCAACCTACCGCCATCTAGCGTATACAGATTGTACTTATAATAATTTAGTAACTCTCAAGTACTAATTTAAATTATATTTAATATATTATAATTAATAAAAAATATTATCACTTCTGTCGAGCGTCCCAAAACGCACACGTTTTTTTTTGTATCTGTCAAACAACACAAATAATCTGATCAAATATATGTTTTACTGGATATATTACAAATATATGTTTTACTTCGTGGTATGGTTTTGGTCAAGCCCGCTTGGGTAGGTTCCACCTGCTCATCATATATTCTACCGCTAAGCAGCGATATTTAGTATTGTTGTGTTCGGGTTTAAAGGGTGAGCTAGCCAGTGTAACTACAGAACACAACAATACCAAGTACTGCTGTTTTGCGGTAGAATATCTGATGAGTGGGTGGTACCTACCCAGACGAGCTTGTACAAAGCCCTACCACCGAGTAATAACATTACTCTTATTTTGTGTATAGTATAAAATATAGGAATTTATTTTAACATACAAACACTTTAAAATATAATAGTTTATGAATAATCGTTTTGTATGTAACGACCTCGATTCTGCTAGATTAGTATCATTTGCGAGATATCCGTTAGCGAGGTGTAGGATGCTGATGAGGTCGACTTGACCGTCAAAGGATATTTTACATCATAACTTGTCTACAGTCTAATCGAGTGTAATTTGTCTATTGTCTTTGACATCATGTATATGAGTATATATTTTTAATATCATGAACGTAATATAAATAGTGTAACACGATATATATTATCTATAGTAAGAGGTTCGGTTTCATTAATTTCGTTTAACTTTGAAATTGAATTTGTTAAATAATAAATATATGAACAATATTAAATAATAAATATATATATTTACCTGTATGTTATATTTGAATACTATGTTAGTAATAAATATAGGGTTTTCCATTAAGGGCGCTAGATCTTTGAAATGCAAAAAAAAATACATGTAGGAGAGATATTTGCGAATTTTTTTTTTTATTTGGAAGGTCTATCGACCCCATTATGTATGGAATATGACATCATTCAAATGACCGCCACGGCTTCGGTTGGTGGCGCGCACACGAAAGGTCCAATTTTCGATGACTCTGGCGCACAAATCGGGCTGTATTTGATCGATGGCGTGGCCTATGTTGACTTTGAGGGCATCGGTGGTTTGCGGCTTGTTGGCATAGACTTGCGACTTAAGAAAACCCAGCACAAGAACACACAAGAAAAAGTCCAGCGGGGTCAAATCGCACGATCTCGGTGGCCAGTTCACGTCGCCTCCGCGCGAGATGACCATGTCCAGAAATTGCTCGTGCAGAACTTCCATCGTAGCGTGTGCTGTGTGGCACGTAGCGCCGTCCTGTTGAAACCACATGTTGTCCAGATCCATATTCTCGATTTCAGGCCAAAAGAAGTTGGTTATCATCGACCGGTATCGCTCACCATTGACGGTGACGGCCACACCATTATCGTTTTCGAAAAAATACGGACCAATCACGCCTCCGGCCCAAAATCCGCACCAAACAGTCACTTTCTGCGGGTGCATTGCCACTTGGTGAACCTCGTGTGGATTGGTCTCGTCCCAAATACGGCAATTTTGCTTGTTGACATAGCCATTCATCCAAAAATGCGCCTCGTCGCTGAAGATGATTTTTTTGCCAAAATCGGCGTCAACTTCCAACTGCTCTAATGCCCAGTCAGCGAACACACGGCGCTGTCTATGGTCATTAACCTTGAGCTCTTGGGTCAGCTGGATCTTGTACGGGTGCAGGCTCAAGTCACAACGCAAAATTCGCCAAGTTGTCGTCTGCGAAAGGCCGAGTTCCTGTGCGCGACGCGGAATTGACTGCCGCGGGTTTTCGAGGACACTGTCGCGCACAGCGGCGATATTCTCGGCAGATCTCGCGTTACGTTGACGCACGGGAATTGGCTGATTGTTAACTGACCCGATTGACTCGAATTTGTCCACCAATCGACGGATAGTCGACTCGGCAGGACGATCATCGCGACCGTAAAACGGGCGAAGTGCGTGGAACGTTGCACAATTTGCACGTGCTGCTCGACACTGTAACCTGCCATGGTGGTTTGGGAGGACGGAATGAATATAACACACTGCATTTGACAGCTGTCACTCAAACAACATGGCCGCAATCAGCTGTCAAAGTTCAAGCGTCCCTATTGGAAAACCCTATACAAATGATTTATTAAGATATAATTTATGTAACATCCGCTAGCAAACCTTTAATAAATAAATAATGTGCAAGCTCGTCTGGGTAGGATAGGTACCACCAACTCATCAGATATTCTACAGCAAAACAGCATTGCTTGGTTTTGTTGTGTTCCGGTTTGAAGGGTGAGTGAGCCAGTGTAATTACAGGCACAAGGGACATAACATCTTAGTTCCCAAGGTTGGTGGCGCATTGGTGATGTTTTTTTTTTTACATAACAATTTTTGTACAATGCCACTGTCTATGGGCATTGGTGACCACTTACCGTCAGGTGGCCCATAAGCTCGTCCGCCTACCTATACTATAAAAAATAAATAAATACAAGTAAGCTCGTTAATCCACTGCTGGGCAAAAGCCAAAAAGCAAACAGGCCAAAAGCTGCTCTTGGGCGCTTCTTCAATGCCGTTGATGGCTGGCTTCATATGTGGCAGAGTTTTCGAAAAAATACGGACCAATCACGCCTCCGGCCCAAAATCCGCACCAAACAGTCACTTTCTGCGGGTGCATTGCCACTTGGTGAACCTCGTGTGGATTGGTCTCGTCCCAAATACGGCAATTTTGCTTGTTGACATAGCCATTCATCCAAAAATGCGCCTCGTCGCTGAAGATGATTTTTTTGCCAAAATCGGCGTCAACTTCCAACTGCTCTAATGCCCAGTCAGCGAACACACGGCGCTGTCTATGGTCATTAACCTTGAGCTCTTGGGTCAGCTGGATCTTGTACGGGTGCAGGCTCAAGTCACAACGCAAAATTCACCAAGTTGTCGTCTGCGAAAGGCCGAGTTCCTGTGCGCGACGCGGAATTGACTGCCGCGGGTTTTCGAGGACACTGTCGCGCACAGCGGCGATATTCTCGGCAGATCTCGCGTTACGTTGACGCACGGGAATTGGCTGATTGTTAACTGACCCGATTGACTCGAATTTGTCCACCAATCGACGGATAGTCGACTCGGCAGGACGATCATCGCGACCGTAAAACGGGCGAAGTGCGCGGAACGTTGCACAATTTGCACGTGCTGCTCGACACTGTAACCTGCCATGGTGGTTTGGGAGGACGGAATGAATATAACACACTGCATTTGACAGCTGTCACTCAAACAACATGGCCGCAATCAGCTGTCAAAGTTCAAGCGTCCCTATTGGAAAACCCTATACAAATGATTTATTAAGATATAATTTATGTAACATCCGCTAGCAAACCTTTAATAAATAAATAATGTGCAAGCTCGTCTGGGTAGGATAGGTACCACCAACTCATCAGATATTCTACAGCAAAACAGCATTGCTTGGTTTTGTTGTGTTCCGGTTTGAAGGGTGAGTGAGCCAGTGTAATTACAGGCACAAGGGACATAACATCTTAGTTCCCAAGGTTGGTGGCGCATTGGTGATGTTTTTTTTTTTACATAACAATTTTTGTACAATGCCACTGTCTATGGGCATTGGTGACCACTTACCGTCAGGTGGCCCATAAGCTCGTCCGCCTACCTATACTATAAAAAATAAATAAATACAAGTAAGCTCGTTAATCCACTGCTGGGCAAAAGCCAAAAAGCAAACAGGCCAAAAGCTGCTCTTGGGCGCTTCTTCAATGCCGTTGATGGCTGGCTTCATATGTGGCAGAATTTCATTCGACTCATGCCTTCACGATGTTTTAGTTCTCGGCGGGGCAAGGGATGAATTATAACCATAAATTAGGAATTCAGTGGTGCAGGATTGTACAATTAAGTTATACTTAAAATAAAAAATAAAATTCTTAATATCTTATACAGTATATTTAAAATTAAATGATATGGCTATAAATAATGATAGCATGAACTCCTGCATTTCAAATGCAGTATAAACAAATAAACAAAAAGCCGCGAATGAGTGTGCCACCGCGATAAGAATTAAAAAGAATTACGCAATTAAATACATCCATTCATTGCACCGCAGCAGAGAATTTTAATTAAAAGTGTCCGTTATGGAACTGCTGGAATTTATCATGCATTCGTTTTCATGAATTAGCCTGAACGAATAACATAAAAAGTCATGCAACCAAATTAATCTTACACACGTATATAAATTTAAGTAAAGTCTGTTATATTGACTTCCCCTTTCAATTTCACGATGATAGCAATATCTAGTACCTTTCTGTAAGGACACATGACGACAAAGCTTTGAATTTCTTCGTTTGGCTTCAAGGAATCACGGTGATTGTGTATTCACACCGACCAATGTACAGCTACCGGCTACTTCTACCAACACTTCATACAAATGACTCTCTTTATAAAACTTATGACTTGTATTTATGATTCTTATTGCTACTAATTACTATTTCTGACATATTTATTATTTACTCAAATCAAAAACGAACATATCTTCATATTAGGATATTTTTTATTTTTGTAATTTTATTATCTTAACTTAGTTTCACTAATGTAGTCATTCATGTGTAGAAGTGAGTATTTAAGTGTAAAGTCTAGCATATACAACTTCTTTTTCGATTTCACTATTGTAGTTATATCCAGTGCATTTTATTTTTGTAACGATATTTTGACAAAGTTTTGAATTGCTGAGTTTCTGTTGTGCGGTTTTAAGGGTGAATAAATGAAAACTTTGGCTTCGAAATTGGTAATCTATTAAGAATTAAATCAAAATATACTTACTTTAAATAACAAATAATTATGTACGTATTAGAAGCACTTTTAAATCGTCGTTTTAGAAGATAAATTGAAAGCTACCATCGATTTGGAATTAATATTCCATACAGAAGAATTGGCAAGAAACAAAAAAAACTTGTCGACAGAACATATAATTCAATAATGACTTATTTTGTACTATTGTTCGGGAATTTCCGTTTCATGTATTTCTATCTGACTCACGAATTATTGAAGTACGAATCGAAAGAAAGAGGTTATCAATTACGCTTGTTTGTTATTGTATAAGTTACTCGATTCTTCGCCGATTTTGATAGTAATTTTTTCATTGAATAGGTTATCTATTTAGTGTGCCTTGTTGCGCTGTGCCTGACCTCGCTTAGAAATATAAATGATTATGCATATTTAAATATTAAATTAAAGTAATTTTATATACAATCTTTACAATTTTTTTAACAACATGTAATAATGCTTAATTAATTAATTAAGATCTAAATATCAGTGTCTTTTAATATATAAAATATATTGTAACAATAGAATTATTTTCTTTATCAACAAGTTTTTAAGAAACTTACTTGAACTAACCATCATCAATCTTTTGTCCTTTTACATAAAAAAATTTCGAAACTTTGACAACGGAAAAAAAAACAAAAAGTCTGAGGTAGTCTAGAACTTTACAAAGTCGTCGAGAATAGTTGGTAATTACTAAGATTTCAAGTTACAGCGACGATACTTGGTAATTATAATAGACTTAATATCCTCTTAGTAAGACATTCACTAAGCTTAGCTTCATTATACGAGCAATCTACGGGGCGTTAGGGAGTTTCAGCAATATATATATTAATAGTACAAAACTATTCACGAAATAGCCGAGATTTCAAGTGATTAAAGGTCTTTATGCTGTGTCGTACGAACTGACTCCATTTTCAGGTAGTAAATATATTTTACTATATTATTATCAAAGGATTTGAGGGTGAAATTTACGACTTTAATCGAACATTTGGTCAATAGTTCATATCCCGTGTGACCCTTTGAATGCTTGAGACGTCAAGTGGCACCGTTTTGGGTATCTCATTCGTTCCAGTCACGTTCACGGACTAAAATTATAAACTATAACTACCATTTAGAATCATAAAGTTGAAACTGACAATTTCAAAAATGATGTATAATTCGTTAATGTAATTTCTAATCTATATATTGCAGTATATATGCACAAGTAAGTACAAAAAAAGAAAAAGAGATATCTTATAGATAAAGATAGATAATCAAACAAATATTATTTTCCGGATTTACGCAAAAAATGGTAATTTAAATCATACGGAACTATCACATAATGATAGGTTTCAGCACCGACACTGCAATGTATGTGTATAGGTATACAATGCACATATACGAAAACTTTGGATGTAAAATTGTAGTTGTAAATAAATATATTATTATAAAATTATTTCTATAAATAAAAGCTGCTGTTTACGTTATAAAGATATGGAATGGAAAAGCAATGGAAATATTACGACAAATTTGAATAAAAAAAACATCGCTGGGCTCGATATAGTAAGACTTACACCACTATCAACAATCTTATTTAAAAAAGTCACGTTCAGTTCGAAAGTTCGGGGTGGGATGGGTTACAGTTATACTTAATTCTAATTTCAAAAATAAGTGATTTCTTCTGTTATCTTTTTTCTTTCCTCGATCTCTTGAATCCGAGAAAATGTTTTAAGTAATCTATTTACCGTAGTCTGTCCTGTCTTATAAAACGACGAATATAACAATGAATGTCCCACAGAGTTTTATTACGATTCATACGATTAACTAAATTGAATAAGTTTTGTGGAAAACCTTTAGAAACTTCGTATTTGTTTCCAATACCATTTATAAAAACATAAAAATTGTTACGTTACTTTTATTGTAACAAAATTAACGTTGACTGTTGTATGTATAGACTTCAATTTCTATCTTCTATATTAGTACTAAACAAGAGATTCTAGTGAAAATACCTTATATCGGCCTTAACATCGAGTAAACAATACATCCAGTTAAGGCTTGTAGTGTTGTGTAACAATTCGCAGAATCCATCTTACGTTAGACAAACGTTACATTTTGCGTTCAGAATCAAAACTAAAACGTTTACCCTTAGCTTCTAGAACAGTGATCAAAGTTAGATTAACTAATTTGAATATAATCTGAATGGTCATTGGTCGGTTGCTGTTGATGACGTAATAGGTGACTAATGAGCGTTCATATTTAGTTAGACTAGTTCATCTGACTTGGATCATACTTTAAAAAATGATAGCGGTTAGCATAAAATAAAATGACATCGTTCTAAGCTCTCGTTATTCAGAAGAGAGCTCTTTTGAGTATATACTATAAGATAAGTAGACAAAGTATTTCATGATAATCGGTTGAGCAGTTAAAGCGGTAAAGTTAGTATGCATGCTTATTGCAGATTTTCCGAAATGTATTCTATTACTTGTGTGTAGAAGTTCAAATGCATAGCATGTAGCTGTGCACAGCTGTGAATTAAGACCTTACTTCCCACATAACTTATCGACAGCTTAATATTGAGATTCATATATAATTTAAGCTGCATGATTTAGTGACCTACATGCAGTTTCCCAGTTAATATACTGTTCCGTTTGTTAGTGTATTTTTATTAACATCACGCAAATAGAGGAAAGAATTTCAATGCAGGAAATTGGAACGTCCAATATCTTCCGTATGCTCGATTTTATCACGTGTGTAATTTTACGCCTTGCTGTACCCAGGTATGTGCTCGATATTTATAGAACTATTTTGATCTTTAATATCTGGACTGTAAAAACTATATTGCAGAAACAATATTTACGCTGGAAGCATATTGCTAAAGTCAGGAATAATCTACGCCTCGATAATTGATATAATCGTGGACGTTAGGAATTTTAATATAGAATTTCGAAATTTCATCACACATTTCCACCAGCATAGAACCCTTATGGACAATTTTGATTGATAATAACATTTTTAAATTCATTTTAAATGTAAAGTTGTCAGTAGGTCTTGTTTCTAGACTTTTAGGTCAACATTTTTGCTTTTGTCACAATCTCACAGTTAACGAGGTACTTCGTGTTGTCACTGTCGAGTTGAAATTATATGTTGGTAATGGAATTTAAAAATAAATGTATTTTAAGCTAAGTATAACATTTGTTTATTTACAAATTAATCACTCTCGGTTCGTATATCACTAGTTAACTGTGAATAACTTGCTTACGTTTTTGATTTAAATATTATAATTATTATAGCCAACGACGTATACTTACATAATAATATAATTTTAAAACAACGTTAAAAAATAAATGAAAACAATTCGATAATTGTCTCATATTTACATATTTGTCGTTTATAAATAAAACTAGCTGTGCCCCGCGGTTTTACCCACGTATAATTAATAAAAATCACCCAGAGTAGACTTATTATATTACAGTATATACATTTTTGTATATATTTATTTTTAGTTTTATTTTCGCCGAACCCGGATCTATATAGGACAACATACAATTGGCCATGAGAGAAACAGCATTCCCTTAAATGAATTCCGAGGAACTTGAATGTCTTTCCCTGTGCTTTATTATTGTGACTGCAAACGGTACATTCGCAGGAAATTGTGTCCTTTTAAAACTGAAAGTAAATCTATGTATTTAAAAAAAAAGACTTATTTTCAACTAACCGACTAAGTAAGTATAAATTTAATAAAACAATGGGAAAAAAATATACGCGGCGACGAAATGAAATACGTATCTAACCTTTTTTCATCGCTTTAAGTTTTCTGATGATGTTCATCTTGGAGCTTTAATATCGAATAGCGGCGGATGCGCAGATAAAGTCAGGCGACGTATGGCAATCACGAGAAATGCAATGGAGAGGCTAAAGAAAATATGGGGAAACAGAAACATTACCAAAGCAACTAAGATCCGGCTCGTACAGACGCTTGTTTTCCCCATATTTCTATACGGTGCGGAGGCGTGGACTTTGCGGGAGGTTGAAAAAAAGAAAATCGATGCTTTGGAGATGTGGTGCTGGAGGCGAATGCTAAGGGTCTCGTGGACTGAATTTCGCACCAATATCTCCATTCTTCAAGAACTCGGCATCAAGCAGCGTCTTTCGGCGCTGGTTCGAAAACGCGTATTAACTTTCTTTGGGCACGTCTCCCGGCAAGCAAATGACTCCATAGCGCGTTTTGTCATTCAAGGCAAAGTGGATGGCACCAGACCGCGTGGAAGGACGGCCATGCGATGGACCGACCAAGTGAAAACAACTGTTGGCGGTCCTTTGCATGAGTGCACCAGGCTCACCAGTCATAGAGACACATGGCGAACGCTCGTTAAGCAAACAACATCCCTGCCGATAATTTCGTAACACTACATGACGACCACGACCGCTCTTACAAGAGTGACACGAAGAAGAAGAAGTTCACTGATGAAAAAAAATGCCGTAATATACATTTTTCTAACCAGAATGACATTTCATGCTTTTCCCTTTAAAGTTACAGATTTCCATACAACCATTTATCCTTTACCTATTAACTACAGCCGAAGCCGCGGTCAATATCTAGTTAAATATATAAAGTACCTACCAAAAAACAAAAGAAATGTGTGTTACATAATATATGGCTATATTTTAAAAAAAAAGCTACTACCCTAACAAATTACAAACAAATACAGACAGGCTAACCAGATCCCTGTTCCATCTACCAGCAAAAGCTGAACCCTATTTAATATGATTGAGCACATTGATCTGAGCTCAACTTAAATCGGAAGTTTCTAAATCTCTGAAACTGACAATTTTTTAACGTTGTTTTGTACGTATTAACTTTCGAGTTTCGATCATCATCATTTTACAGAATTTATTTATAGGTACGTAAAGTTTCAACCAATTCAACTAAACAGTTTATTTATAGCATTTTTATCGAATACATTTTAGACGTGATTCTTCAAATTGACATCTACAAACACATAATTTTAAGTGAAGTTTGCCACTTAAGCTGTTTCTAAGATTAGCGCGCACGAATGTGCAGACAAATAGACAAACAAACAAAAATTCCAATAATCATTGTTTTGTATTCTATTGCGTTGATAAAGGCCCTCAATAATAGTCTTACTCATATATCTTCCATGTACAGACAGCGATCAGTTACATTTTTATAATATGTATAGAATATATAGCTTATTATTTAAAATTATTTTAATTAAATTAAATTTGATACGATAAAATATCGCAAAAACACTTACAAAAGCCGTTTGCTGAACACAACCGTTCCGTAGGGAGCTGCGGCCGAGCCGGGTGGCATGCTACCTCGCAGAGCTAGTGCCCGACTTCGCTACCACGCCCGGAATTATTTTAAAACTGTGATATCTCCTAAAATATTCATTGAAATCAAATTATGTAATGGCAATTTTTTTTCAAAATTAAATACTTGTGATGAATAACGTATTTATTTCGATAAGAATGAATACCATGTTTATGAAAACAACATCGCAAATAATGCATCACTTTCGAAATAATTTGGGTACTATAAAAAAGGTTATAGTAAGTCAACCTTCAAAGATAGACATAATATGCTATCGCGGAATTTTTTTAGAACTTTTTGAGAGGAGCATATGTATACTACATGATTATTGCGTAACTTTAACCGTTTACGCAGCGTACGCAACTAAAGCTCTCAAAAAGTGTCGATTTCCCGTTTTTGCAACATTTTTCATCGATGCTCCGCTTTTATTGGTCGTAGCGTGATGTTATATACCCTAAAGCCTTCCTCGATAAATGGGCTATCCAACAAAAAAATAATTTTTCAATTCGAACTATTAGTTCCTGAGATTAGCCGGATCAAACAAACAAACTCTTCAGCTTTATATATATAAAAAAAGTATAGATTAATGTAATTATAGATATAGTTATAAATAAATATATGTTTTCGATTAACAACTTTCAAGTTGATAAAAGTAAGAGCACCATAGTGTTTATGATAAAGATATTTAATTAAGAGTATTAAGACTGTGTCTTAATTACGGAGTCCATTGTACCTCCTAACGTCCGGAGCAGAGAAAATGCATTATTATAAAATATGGAAAGGCTTAAATTTAAAAGCAGATAAATTTATTGCCCCATTTCAGTGTAGTTAATATGTATGTTGTATATATGTTGTAATTATGCATAGATTTTTTTCCCAATTACACTATATGACGTCATCATAAAACATACATATATTTGTACAATGCCAGTATTTGTCAGAATAATCTAAGGCAGTTATAAAGTTATTGTTATTTTTATAATAACGCGGTAATATGTATTTTAAATATAAGGAGAACGATTGCCGAGAACCGTGTCAGAACAATTATTTAACTTCCTTATCCATACCGATGAGGCAAATGTTTGTTTAGCGTGTCAATCTTTTTAACAGACCGTCCGACGCAGGATGCTTGTTATATTTTATATTCCTATGTCAGAGAGATACGTTGTAGTTAATAATTTTAAATTTCTATATAAAAAATGAACTTATCGAAACCAAAATAAATTATAACAAAAATCTTTATAATGATTTTATCGTCGAAACGTGACAATGAGAAATCTAATGCATAGGTATCATATTATTATTTAGTTTTTCCATACCGTGCAAAATTTGTTTGGGCTGTTCTGACAAAATTTACTGATATTGTACTATTAATTCGAACAAACTGCTTGTAAGGTAGCTCGGGCGATACCCTTTCGGCAATAAACGCTGTCGAATGGACGTTTTTATAGATCATAAATATCTTGGGGTTGAGACTCTTATATTTTGGAGAGACATTTCGAAACACATCCGAAGTGATGTGATGCGTATATTAACTGAAGTTATTGTATAATGTAATAGTGATTTGTTTTTAAGTGAAGATAAGAAAATACTTTCAAAAACGCTACTTGGTTGTATTACAAATATTTTTCAAGATCACAATTATATTGTGAATTGATAGTTGTGAGAAGCTAAACTAAACGTTTTGGAAATAGCAGGTCAGAGGCACAATTCTTTTGGTTTAAGACTATTCAGAAAATGGCATATAATTTTTTCTTGAAGGTCGAAGAAGACATTTTAAATGTCAAAATACTAAAATAATACTTTCATTATTAAAACCATACTGGGTTATGTACTAGACGAATTATCCAGATATGTAATAATATATTTCATGGAACCACTTAAAAGTCTGCGAAGTTACAACATAAGCCTTAAAACTTTGACGAAACTTGTAGTAACTTTAAGCTACCGCGTACCCTCTTAACGTATTATGTGTATAAAGATATTCAAAAGATGTATCCTCTAAGAGATTGAAATATACCGTAAAAATAACTATATCTTTTAAGTTTTCTTTGAATACTTTATACATATATAGCATACAAATATGTGTATATATAATATTATTAAGGCTGATTGACTGAGCTGGGCTACAAGCCACAATCTTAATTGGCTTAATGTTAAAGTTATGATATTTTTCGTTTCTAAAGTAGCAGTTGAGCAACAAGATGATTTAGTAATCTAAGAGAATTATATTTAAATCACAAATCAAATCAAAATATTTTTATTTAACGAGCCGGTTTTCGTGGTTGGTAGATTCTTGCTTTTCGTATATATTAGTATTCATATTGATATAAATTATTATTAAGGTAGATCACGCTTTTGTTTTGGATAAAATTGAAGAACTATATCGTTAGTATTTGATGATTTTTATACATGACATATATTTAATTGTTTATTGCATGTAAATTAATGAAAAACGTCATAAGAAAACATTGATGAATACTCGGACGCATTGGTCGATGGAGTGGAAGAGAGATAGATGCGTCACAAGCCGAACGCTTAGGCCGACCGTGCCTCTCTATCGCTTGTTCCGTGCTCTCGCTTGCTCGCTCGGCTCAGGCGGAACGTTACAATGAGTCATGCGTGCGTGCGTGCAGCCGGCGTTCATCGATTTATAAGACGTTATCACGTCAAAAAATTACTGTGTTTCTTTTCAGTTCTTCTAATTATAATTTACAGTCTGAGCCGGTAGTATCTTCAATTTATTTTGTAAAAAGATGACATGTGTTAGTGAGAGCATACTCGACTTTTTTTTAATTGAAATCAAAACGCTTTTAAATATTTCCTTTTAATGATTACATTTTATACTTTACATAATTATTTCATGTAGCAATATTATAAAGTAGTTAACAAATAAAGACATTGTATATTTTCATGTAAAAAATAATAATTCCTTATGAATTACGTGAAGACTACTGTACAATACTGAAATGAAGGTCACCTTGTTATGAATTTGGGATATATCTGAAGCAATTGCGACAGAGTGTTAGCTAAGATATAAACAATGTTCGAACATAAATAAATACCAACAAGATGTACGCAACATGTTAAAACCGTGCGTTAACTGTCGTGATAAACTACGGATATAATGCGGTTCACAGAATTCGTAACACTGAGTTAAAATTAAATGAAAACGACTCAATAGGGTATTGGGTCATGTGAGTCATTACGATATCATTTAATCAACTCTTATGGGTACAATTAATGATTGAGATTGATGATGAGACCGAAACTTCTAGCAATATGTTTGCGCTCTACTGCATTGAATTCAACTGGCAGACCTTTATTGGAAATAGCTGTTGGTTACGTTTGGTTCGGCGATCACGTTCTTCAATATCCGGCTGTGATTTTGAATTATATTCACCTGAACCGCAATCGACGATCACTGTCAGTCTATTGCTCGTTGGATACCCCCTGCATGTTTGATATGGGCTATTGTGGAAAACGACGGCGAATTTTGGAGAAAGGAAAGCCCACAGAATACCGTATTGTGGAAGTATCATTCTTAATTTGATTAATTTTTTTTAAATAAATAGTAAGAAGCACTCGTTATATTATATAACATATCTCGGATTGTTCTTGTGGACAAATAATATAAGGGAACCAATGAAGTCAGTGGATTACAATCAAAATCTCATTTTGTGGTTACGTTGTTATATTAAATTATAAAAGCTTTTTAATTTTTTTAATTACTTTAAAAATATTTTATACATTAATTATCCATGGGGCTATAGATGGGGGGTTTCGTTCTAGAGTAGTTTTCTGGACTGAAATCTACTAATATGGATTACAGTCCAAATTTAAGCTTATTCATCTTTTGATATTGGAATATATAGTATAAATTACATATGTAAGTTGAAGAAAGCGGTGGCAAAGAAAAATCTTGGTATGATTTAAATGATAATATCAGATAGCGCAGCGATAGTACTGTTTCATTTATACATTTAACAATTTCACCACCAGCCCCGTTGTTATTATAAATCGTCTTTTTGACCTATTTTCGTTCTCGGTAAGAAACAGCTTACTGAACATTAAGCAGTGCATAATGCATTAAAAATATGTAACGAATACATATACCAATGCATTCTCGATTTCACAGATTCAATGGTTACAATTAAACGTAATTAAAATATTGTTGAATTTAGATCATAATAAATAAAGATACACTTTTACGAAAACAATCAGTAGCCTTTTCTGATCAATGTTTTAGCACTTTTTGGATTTATTTTTATTGTAAATCCTCCTCGTCTTGACTTGTATCAATCCTTTTCATGTTGTATTTTATTTTTGCTCTGTGACCACAAAAGTACATTGAATAGAATCCTGCATTTACTGAAATATCTTTACGATATGAGCGATCGTCAACCAGAATTGGAACACTGTTAAGCTTCTTAGATATTTTTTTATTTATTACACAAGAAGCATTTGCGTCATCATAGGATTTTCGTTTCCTAATGTTATTTGAGCCGAGAAAGCCTAGTAGCGAGAACTAGTAACAACGTTAAAGTGAAGATTGCGGCTCAAGTCTGAGTAAGCGCCACTGTAATATCACGTGCAGATTTTCTCGTTTTGAAGATACGATAACGGGTCGAATGAAGGTTTATCACCAATACACATTGAAGTGGTGAAATAACCTCTAAAAACCTGCTCCTCAAAAGGAGAATCAGGACTTAGTCCAGTAGTGGGATATTTATAGACCTTTAATATAATTTTTTGATAGTTGATTTTATTTAACTGACAATTTAGTCGCTTATAAACTGTTAACTGTTAGTAACTGTAATAGCTTTTTAGTTGGAAACACTTTACAGCTATCCCAGTGACCTGTTTCGGTCACTCATAAACCCTTAATTACGTCAGTCAAATTTTACGATTCTGCACATGATTATTAGTGACTGCGGCTGGAGTTGGATTTTGCTGTGACAACATTAATTAGGGCATCAGTAATTAGTCAACAGATATAAATATTAGATTAAATTTGATATAGATATGTTTTAAGTAATTATGTTACTACAGATATTACTACATAATAAATAAATTAGCTTTGTGCTTTATTAATAATTGTTCGTTTAATTGGTGGAAAAAAATAACTACGCATGTAGTTACTATATTTTTCTTATCTATCCAGTCCGAGATAGATTATGAACGCAAAACTTAAGTGGTGCTTGGTGCCAGGACTAAACCCGTTATCTTATGTTAAGATTCACGTGTTCTAGTCACTGTGCTCTCTAAGTTCTGAAGCAATATTTGACACCGAGAGATTCACTTACATAATGCTATTATATTGTATTTATATTAATTTAAGGTTCGAATTGTGAGTAGGTATGTAGGTGTCAATTTTGACGCATTCGCTTCATCACTTCAGGCTTAGTGTTACTCTTGAGTTACGATGATAGACGTTTACGATCATTCTTGTTGATCTTTGTTGTTGTTTCGTAACATTTCCCTAATACGTTTTAGAATTTATTACACATATGTAGGTCGTTTTTATACGAATAATAGACTATTATTCATTTATTTTATTCGACCTACGTGATGTGTTATTGAGAAATAATAAAAGATTCAACACTCCAACTTATTGGCTTTTGTGACAAGCAAGCTGGTTTATTTTTCGTCTCAAGAATTGGAAAGCGTCAATATGAATTTTGTTTATTTCATTGATTTACTTTATTTAAAAAAAAAATTTGTCTTCATTATATATTTAGGATGGAAAATGGATTCTTAAATAGTATCTAAACATTTAGTATAGTACATATTTGTGAGTTTTTAATGAAATAATCCATTATTTAAATTTTACTACACTACTTTATATGTCAGATTGTTTTATAACATTGTAGAGTCATATTTTCTGCGATGAAGCTTAAATATAAATTGAGTTAAGCTATATTCTGTTCAGCGAAATGATACATAATACGATTTATTATAAGGCGTTTAATACGCAATTCATTTAGCTACTTTGGTTATATTTATACTGATTAGTATAATGTTATTTGCTATAAACTGTCTTATTGGTTTTCATGTTTTAAAAGCAATTTCTAATAAAAATAACGAATAAATAATGGGAGTAAATCTCATTGTTTTAAAAGAACAAGTACAAAACATGAGCGAGACGAGGATGATGATGTCCTCCTGACCGGCGATCAATCTCATAACAGATTAGCCAACTGCACAGGACATATTATAGTGCACGTGTGTGCGCAAACAAAGGTTTTTTCTCTATTTCTTCATTCATAATTCAATATAACGGCAATCCGACACGATCGGATAGAGCTCTGGTGCAAAACCAACGTCGGCTTTACGTGCTTTCCGAGGCATGGAAGTGTTTATACTTCCAACTTTCAGACTCTGGGCTGCTACTGAGAATTTTCGACAGAAAAACCTAATAACTTTTTATCGGCTCGATTTGGGGCTTGAAACCAAAACTTCGGGATTTGCGACCTTATATCTCGCCACTAGACAACGAGGCAGTAAAAGAGCGAAAAGAACAGCAAGAGGGTGGCAAGAATGCAATTTCCCCCTTGAATCGTAATTCAAAAGTTGATGATGAAGTACAGATTTCATTGCATTATTTTAATTAAGTCTTAACTGGCTTAAATATAACGTTCGTGATGGCCTACTTAGACCTACTTGCGCTGTTAAAGCGGCGATTAGTGTATAAAATGCAGTTTTACACTTATCATTTTTACCTCTACGTTACGTCTTTAACTCTATGAACTATTTACAAAAAAGTATACAAAAACAAAATTGGCGCTGATAAATAAAACCAGATTCGACATGGTTCAGTGGTTAGTCCATGGTCTAGTCAAACACCACTAAATTTTCATGTGCCTAATTTGTTTATAATTCATTTCGTAATCAAAGAAAATCATCACGAGGAAACCAGCGTCTGTCGGTAAATAAAACTGTCACAAGTGTGTCCACCATTCAACATTGCATTGTAGTGAAATAAGCTTCAGCGCTAGTCCTTAAAATAAATGGTGGCATTATTGCAGCAGTGAGACATATACAGGCCGTCATTAAAATGTATCAAAAAATAAAATTTAATAACTTAACAGAATAGAATTTTTAAATTGAGTTAAAGTGTCTGCAGAAATGTTAATCACTGGAATATGGGCGAACTTAAGTCATAAAAACTTTTTGTACGGTCTACAGGCGCCAATTCTCATTACGGTTAACATGGGCGACGCTTCAAGTGTACTCGCGAGAAGAGGTCTTATGAAATGAATGCATTATTGGAGTCGAAATTCTTAAAACGAAATATATCTTGACCTTTTATACATTACACTTATATATGTCAAATGTATTGAATTGTGTGTTCGAAACAGTTCCATAATAATATTATTTTGTTACAATGTAAGCTTAGCTTTAATAGCTTAAAGAAAAGCTGCTTAGTAGTTTATTTCACAACAGAAATAGGATTTTTTTGATTGAGCGTCGAAAATTACACTTAAGTCTGCTTATGTGTATTACATATTAAGAAGAAAGGCTCAAATCTTAAACATAATTTACGTAACTTTATATATATGGATCAAATAATGGGACTAATAGTTAAGTTAAACCCTGAACGCATACTCTATGGTTATATTGAAGTAATCATTGTTTTATACCTTTGGTCTTGCGCTACAACTGTCCGTGTTCGATTGCCGTCCCATTGTTTTATAAGAGGGAATAAAGAGTGCACTAGTGTTTCGGTTAGAAGCGTGATAGATTTTTATTTACAAGTACAAGGTACATAACATCTTAAATCATGTGGTGCCAACCAAACATTGGTTATAAAATAAGTACATAATTTATATTTCTTAAAATGTCTGTCTGTAAAAGATATAAAAAGCAACTGCAGTATTCAAAAAGTATGTAAAAATTATATACTATTAGTTTATATTATTAACAAAAATCATTAGTTCATATTATATAAACGCTACGAGAGAAAAGGCTCATAAAACTAGTACTACCAACCCGTTTCACAGATATACTAAAACGATGATTTGTCTCTTGAAACCTCTCAATTTCTTTTGATTCAATAAAATCCTCTTAAGTGACTTTAATATGTTTCAACAATATAATATAGTCGTCGCAATAAATCATATACATTGCAATCCAAGAAACTCACGGCCTTACTTATAAACGTTGTTATGCCAGTTATTAGTTAAACAATACCGTGTCTTCTTCTTTCGTATGTCAAATCAATAAAGACGGAAAGGGAGAAAATCAATGTTTAACTAAACAGCCCTTAAGTAATATAAAGGCTGTCAGATTATGAAACAAAATTAGATCGCTGAACGATATCTTTAGTAACCTGTGTTATTATTGTACTCGTAAAATTAATGTTCTTTAAACATAAGCATGTTCTTTTGTGTAATCCATTTGTATAAAAAAGGAAATTAACAAATCATTATTTGAACAGTAAAAATGTAGTCTCCTTATTTCATTTTAAGCTACGGTCGTGTATATTTGTAACTGAATTTAATACTGTACTTAATAATTCTTTTCGTTTGTCAAACTTTTTAATATTATAATTTATATTCAATGAATTAAGAAGCACATTTGTATGCATTGCATTGCCAAATATTTATTTCCGTCACCGACACAGTGTCTGGACATGTGACATACAATACACATTAATAAATAATGAAACGTACAAAAAACTTTAACGTCTAATATGCAATTATTAATGCTGTATAATTTTTAAATGATTAAGTATTTAGTCCTATTTGAAAATATTTATATAAATAAACATTTACAATAATCCTAATTAAACAAAGAATCATTTTCATAATGTCAATATATATACCATACATATGATGAAAACTAATGAATATAGTATCTATCACAATAATACGAGTACTAAGAATAAGAAAGTTCTTAATTAAAACATTGATATAACGATACCGTCAAAAGCTTTAAATTGGGCAGCTACATAACAATCAAGTCTTGTTCCAAAAGCCGGGCCTACAGTTCAAAGGTTATCTCGAAACACATGTGACCTAATGTCTTTTTTACATTACGTCATCGAACGAATGCATTCGGAATCGTAATTAATGAATTTACTTTGTTCAAGACAAGGATGACATTATTGTTGTTATCTTTTAATGATTAGTTAACCTTTACAATTTCAAATCGGGTTTATATACTGTTCATGAATGAACCATAAAAAATATTGATAAAAATAATGCGATATGTAAATGTATTTCTTATAAAATAAATAATATATGCATATTATAGTACGTATTAATACGTGTATTTATTATTTAATTTGGATAGTTAGTGTATAATTGAAATGTTCGTTAATATATTTTTTTCTTTAATACCCCCCTTGCTTTTGTATTGTTTCCATATAAATGCGTGCTACATCGTAGACCGTGTCGATGGCAAGACAAAGGTCAAACGCTAGACTAGTATGAAAAAAAAAATTGGTTCAGTCTTACATTATTTATAATAACATGAAATTCACGGGTGTCTAATCAATAGCCTAAATTTAAAGCGAGTGAATAATAACTACTTATATAATAACATTATATACTAAAACATTTAAAATGCGCTGCATCTCCTGGTTTTTCAGTTACGCATTACACAAAAGTTCACCTTATTCATTAGTATAGATGTATTTTATATTTATATGAAGTAATTAAAAACAACGATTGAGCATAGCAAAGTTCCTGTATTATGAAAGTTAGTTACACTAATTGAAACCTCAATGGCTCGGCAGCTCGTTTCTGTTTTCTACTGAAACTTGCCAGAAGCTTTACGTTTAGTTGAGAAGGGATAATATTCAGTAATTGGAAACAATGCTTTTGATACATTATTTGAAATTGTATTGATAATATTTCTTTATATTCTCTGTCAATATGACTTGTAACTTAATTGATTTTACCCTTTATCTAGTTAAACAAATCGAAAAACATTTTAGAAACATTTTTTTTTTATATTAAGAAGTTTCTTTGCCTGGAGCCAATTTTGGATGTAGACCAAGTTATCATTACCATAGAAATCCATTATCATCGGAAATGAAACACGTAGGTTCAGTAAAATTTCAACTCCGTATGATAAGTCTTAGATTGACCAAAGTAAACTAAAAATAATAATTGCAAATTAAAAAAATATTAAAGCTTAGAAGAAAGTTATGATGTTGCTCTTTCTAATATAAAATTTAACGAACTGAAATTTAACACAGGTACCATATACTTATTTTGTTTGTTCGCTTAGTTGTCGAAAGTCGTCTTTATTTGTTATTGCAAATTCGATGAAAATATATGAATTTCGGTCAAATTTTTTATTTAATCTAATTTTTTTTATTGATAATCCTAAATTCAGTCTATTAGCTTTTGCTAATAAAATAAACAAACAATAAAATTGGTCGACAAACACAGGAGACAATGTTACTGCAGTGCTATTTTGTAAGAGCTCACTTCATTACTCATCCGTGAAATGTTGACAACCGACTTATGTTGATATACTATTTTGATGCGGGTGGTATTCATGAAATATTATGATTATTATGGTCAATATTGCATATCACTTTCTGACATTTCTGACACTGTTTTGTCTTTGTCTATTTATACATACATATGTAAATATATATTTAAACCTTTTTGGGGATTGACCTATAACATAAATAGGATAAAAATCTGTTTTGTATTTTTTCCATAAACCCGAACACGGAGACACATGCTCCGATAAATTCGTTTAATCCTTCATGGCCTATAGAACGTTACGTTATACGGATATCGTTTTTTAACCAATTTCATAAGAAGGATTGTTAAATACGTTGCGTCAATTTGTTTAAGTTCTGAGTTTATTCCTTAGTTGTTTTATTTAACCGATTCGATTGTTTTTTTATCTATGAAAATTGAAGGAATTTTAAGGATATTGTTTTAATTTGAAAAACGTCACAACCGATACAGATGTATATGTATATTGTGATTATGTGTATTTGGAGTTAGAATATATATTTTACTAGGCCTAAAACTACTTTAAACTTTTTTAAATTATTTATAACATTTTTATAAAGATAATATCATTCACATTATACAATAACATAATTTAAAGTATAATTTGTGTTGATTTTTTTTTACATGTTTTTTTTTATTAAATCTACCCTAACCGGGAATACCGTATGCTGCTTCGGCATCAGCTTCAGTATTCACAAAATACAAACTAATATTATATTTATTCCAAATATTATTGCCATTGTATTTCTTAGATAAAAAAAAAACTTAAAGTATGTCACTTGTTCGAATTCAAGTTTAACCTTTATACTTAACAGATGTTGCTGCGAATGTTCTTTTCCTTTAGTTGTTTTCTTTGAAACGTTCGCTTTTGTTTTTTTATGTTTTATTGCTTTCACATCTCCCTTGACATAAATAATACAAGGCCATACCACTGGAATCATCTGTAAAGCTAGTGCCACATATGATCAAGCGTCTGCAAAGTCTTTATTGTAGTGATCTCGCTTAGTCGCACAGACGTGGCCGTAACTAGAGATAATTCCGATTCAGGTAAGCTTTCGTTTCACTTAGACGCGCAGGTGTGTTCGATTCCTAAGACGTGTTATTTCTGTTACTACTAGCTCATGTCTTATATTTTGAAATAAGCTGAAAGTAATCAGTAAAGAAGTTATGTTGTAAATATACTGAGACAAAATTCGACCATAAAGTGGATACATATAGATCAGCTTCGTCAGTTAATTAACAATGTTAACGGGAACATAATATACCTAAGTCGCTTATTTACAATAGTACATATGAATATATATTCGTGATTTTGTGTAGCAGTGTTTTCAAATAATAATAAGTCTTTTGTCTTTTTACATTTTCTTAAAACGTCGACTTTCTGAAACGCTTGCTGAACTCAAATTTATTGATCTCGCTCAATACTGAACGCTCATTTCGTCATTTACGTCATTAGCTGCCATCGACCAATTATAATTTAGATTCAAATAAAATTAAGTTTATTTGACTTTGAGTAGTTAGCATTTCAAAACTGTAGAAATCATTTTTATACCGAGACCAACAGTTTGCGCAACAGTTTTATCAGATGTATAGATAAATGTTTTTGCGAATACAATGTAGTACATTTTTGATAAAAGGCAATATATTATTCGATTTGCAATTTATTATGGAGTCATTTAAATGAACGCGAAGGTCGCGTTTTAAAGTAAAAACTGCGATGTCGTATTTCATTGTACATCAACAGAAATTATAAATTAAAATGAACGCCTTTTTAAGGAAACTTGACCTTTGAAAGCAATATTGTCTTTCGAATTTCAAAATATCTTAGATAATAGTTGTTGAAATATTTATTTGTTACTCTTTTTAAAATCTACATCAAATATATTTAAACCTAAATGGTTTTTTTATTCCCAGTGATTCTTTCGACATAATCTATAAATACTGTAATTTTATTCTACTATAACCTTATTTAGTTCCAAGGCTACCTACATGTCAAATTTCATTACGATCGGTTCTTCGGTTGTGTTATGATGAAGGAAAAAAACAGATGTTCAGTGTTACTTTCGTGTTTAATCTAAGCGATTGATCCGCTATATTAATATTGTGCATAGTATAACATGGTTAAGTAAACAAGTAGTCTTCTTTAGTTGTGTAGTGTTTTATTTAAAATCATGTCCTGATATTTTGAAAGGGATACAGGCAGATAAAATAACTTATAAGATAATACACTTGGCATTGCTTTTTGACTAAATAAACAAGTATATATATTTAACACTACTAAACTAGCTTTATGTGCTAAAAGTAAAGTGTTCCCCTTGTGTTATTTATCGAGGAGGACATGTTTTGAAGACTATGATGCCCGTAAACAGTGCGAACCGTGAATAATATTAATTGTATATTTAATACTTCTGAACTTGCTAATGCTTATTTACCGTCAGGTATTTCACTGGTATAAAAAGAAAATTATATTCTTAATCAAATTTCATTTTGATATCCTTGTAAATTACATCATTATATACAGTTAAGTTTCACCAAAAAGCCAGTATTTTATTAATTTCCCAAAACAGATTATGCGTCAAAACTTTTAAAAGATCTCTTGACCCCAGAGCTATTACTTCGTAAAAGTTTTAATACTACATATTTAGATTTCACCATACAAAACGTGGGTGTATGTATTTTCACATCTATCGTATGATGAATCACTCCTTGCTTTTATTGCTTGTTTTCAAGATTCACTGTAACAGTTTTAAACAATCCGTCCAACATCACGTTAGTTCTATAAATGCGAATGAATACAACTGGCAATATAGTTTTTTTTTAACACAAGATAGACTGACAAAGGCCCAAATGACCCATGACCGTTCGGATTGGCACTCTAAGAAATATTAACCATCTCTCTTTTTTACATCCGGCTATCTTGAGAACTAATAAGTTATGTCCCTTTGCCTGTAGTTACACTGGCTCACTCTTCAAACAGTTCAGAATTACAATGATACTAAGTATTACTGTTTTAAATTAGAATTTGAGATAAGTGATGGTTAGTCGACGAGCAGACGAGCTTGCACAAAGCCCTACCACCAGAATAGTTCACATATAATAGTTAACTAAGTCGATATTAAGGCCACGACATATTTCAATTTTGACTAAGCCTTGTGAAGTCTAATATTCCGAAAGTGATTTTATTCGGAAATCTAGAGCTCAGGCGTAATTTTATTCGTCCCATTCATGCTCACGTTATTCCTAAGTTATCCGATATCCTTCGTACAAAAATAGGAAAGTTTTAAATTAAAGTCTAGAATATATCCCCAAAGGAATGGACGCGGTAAGCTAGCTTGTATCGGAAATCCACCTGCAAGATGTCAGAGAGTCGTTGATAGTAAATGGGATTTGTTTCTTTACAGAATTTAAAGAAATTATTGCCAGCATTGAAAACAAATGAAAAAGTTTTTACACTTTTTTATAGATTTATACAAAAAAGAAAGGGAATTTCAACTCGTCCCTATTTATAAGTTTGTTCGTGTAACGTTTTTGTTTATGAACCAATTTTGGTAATTCTTTGTGTTGATTCAGTATTGCTCCAAGGTAGTCAATTTTTTTATTGATATATATTTATTTTTTAATCTATTGTTATAATTTAAAAGGATATCATATTAAAATTGAACGAGTTATTTAAATTTATATATGGTGATTCTGTCAGTATGGATTACATTTATATAAAATATAAATTGGAAAGTCTTAAAAGTACATTAAGACATCTCATAAAGAAAACATATTAAATTGGTTATAATTTTCTTCTAATTTAACGAAGAATTAACAATCACAATTTTTAATAGACATTTTAATTAAATACTGCTTAAAAAAAATAAAAAAATACAACTTTTTAATAAAATAGATTATTTATTAATGAATTATTAGTATTATTAGTTTTTTATATGATGTGAATGTTATACAAATAAAATGTAATATTTTTTTACAATAAATACATAAAATATCACATACAACTTGGTATCGATTCACGCGAAGGACATGCGTAGGTCTTATTCTATTATATAAATTGTATTATAGGCCTTCGAGGTGTTTTATTATAAGAACGTCTTCATTTTAATCTTAGACGAAGAGACGAGAGATATACCTTACGTGCTTAGTAAAAATCTGATGATGTTTATAATACGACAAATGGGTTTAACGTTTCGTGGATAATAAGAGATTTTGACTGTGATTTGATGTGTTGTGTACGTTCATAAATACATATCATAAAGCTATTTCTTGTTCGCTAATTCGTTTGCACGGAATTCTGCCTTTCATTCTCTTATTTGCTAAAAAGCAACCTGTCTCTTTCCTTCATTTATCGACTTACTCGTATAAAAATGGAGCCAGATGTTTTGAACGGATTAGAATAGAGTCAAACCGTATAGAATAGATCGACCCGTAGGGGGTCGTAAGAGCTGGCTAAGGAAAGATTTGCTTAGCGCATCTATTCGTCGACCACGTAAGTGCTTCAACCTGCCTATATAGTGATGGGGATACAATACACCAGAAAAAGCATTCCTAAAGTAGATTGGCGTCAGGCGGCAAGCAGCTATCAAATTCAACTAAATATTGTTTTTTTGCAGTTCTGCAGTGTTTGATACCAAATATAATTGGATAAGAACAAGTAAATAATGTTTATATAAATACATGTGATGACATGTCTGCACTGCACAAAAATATTCGAGCGATGTATATATTTGAGCGATATGTGCTTACTGGACTAATAGATCCAAGCAACCACTGACATTTATATTTTTTATATATAAAAAAAAAATATCACAATGGGTTAACGCTAACTGGACGCCTAACGCTGTGGAATCTGTAGGTAGTATATTGACTGTGTATATTATCTGTTACTGATTTGCTGACGTTACGTATAGTGTCTAGCTCAGTCTTAAAGCTAGGTCGAAAAGATTAATAACCTTTTAATGTAAAATAACAATTTTACTAAAGTTATTTTGATAATAATTGTTAATCTGATATTATATAAAATATTTTGAAAATTAAATATAAAAAAGTTACCTATAAAAACCATTTCAATTTTTTTCCATTATTGTAAATTATTCTCATTACTAATAAAGGTTGCTTAGCGGTTGTATAGTTGAACAATAGCGATATGCTCGATCGTTAGTATCATTACCTTATTATTCCATATTACATTTTATTAACACTAAATTTCAAACTGCGTTAAGTCAATGATCCTTCCTAGCAAAGTTTTCGATTTTGTAATGAAACTCGTAGGTTATTTTTACATTTTCTATTTAAGAAGCTTAAAATTTTATTCGGTGCTCTGTGCGCTTTGTGTCTGTTTGGGTGGTGTTCACCTACTCATCGACTCTACCATGAAATTTATGATATCATTTGACGTGTGTGGCTTAAGTTATTATATAAAATTTAATATAATATACACAACGTAAAGTGAAATTAGATTTTGTTCGATTTAAGGCCTAAAAAAAAATTATCGAAATAATGACGTTCTCTTCTATGTAGCACCTACCTTTAGAATCGATGGTAGCTTAATAATTAATTAATATTGTAATGTGACGATTCAATAAACATTTTAAGAGTCTACTTTATTTTTCATTTTTTTTCTTATTTCAATTTAATCCTTTAACCATGTCTTCAGATGACTAATAACAAGATTTTCATTAGAAAGGCGTAGCTATGTATTAATGTTCATTTAGTAAGAAGGAAATAGTTTTTGTTTAAAGAAATAACGTTATAAATTCTTTAACGTCTACAAATAATTAAACATATTATGTGAATCAGAAAAGTGTCAATAAGAATTAAACAATATGAAAAATATTGTTCGTGTAACCATTTCAGACAAAGAAGTATGATGTTGTTGATTGCCTCGTTGGTCTACCTTATAAGACCGCAGAATCCTGAATTAAAACACCGGGTGGGACATTATGAGGTTATCAGGTTTTTGTGTATAGAAAATTTTGCGGCCCGTAGTCTGGATATTCGTACTTTTGTGGGCGCGCACACGCTTGTGCACACGCTTGTGCACTATAGTATTTCGTGTGGCTGAAATTTTAATACTTGAAACATCGTATCATCAAATAATTTTTAAGTTCCATTGATGTGTTTCAAAAAATATATACTTCAATATTAAATCTCAAATAAATACATAAACATGTACCTATAATACTGATGACGCTATGTGATCAATCAAAATCCATGTAAACAAAGACGCGTTGAAAAGCTATATGTAACATCCGAGCCGACTATATGCCTAGTATAATTTATTCGTCGTTATGACATAATGCATTGAAATTACGCTTCAAATATAAATATGCATTAAGTCACTGTTGATTCATAGAAACAATATGAATTGATCACAAGTACAAAACAGTGAATTGAAGTAAATATAATAATCGCTGAACGAACCATTGTCTTCGAGTCGGTAAATAAACGTTGACGTAATATTGACCACATCAGACCGGTACATATAGATAATGTTCCCTTGTGATACAAATGTTTTAATGGTTAAATTGCGATTGTTAAGAATCAAATATCCTGATTACTTCATACATACATTTATAGGTATGTAGGAATAGCTATAAACTTGCCGCCTTATTCATAAACTTTATTTAACTGGTGATTAGTTAAACAATATTTTGTCTTCTTCTTTCGCATGTCAAATCAATAATGACAGAAAAGACAAATCAGTGTTTAGCTAATCAATAACTAAGCAACGTTTATAAATAAGGCCGTTAATTTATAATTAATAATAAGAGATAAATTAAATTTAAATGTAATAATAATAAATTAATTTATAATTTAAATTTAACGGGAATGACGGCATAAAAAAGCCTCATGCCGTTTGTCTTCACGGCATACGACTCGGTCTCATTTATGATTTATACGTTAACTTTAGTTTTTTTTTTTAAACTAAAGTGTTTTACGTAATAAAATAAATAATTTTAAAATATTCGATTTAAATGTTGTTATGTATTGTATTTATTGGTACAATCCAAATGATCTCAATCAATCAAAAAACCGGACAAGTGCGAGTCGGACTCGCCCAATGAGGGTTCCGTACAAATTTGTAGGTACATATTTAGAGTTGTGTTTAATTACAAAATTTTAATTTATGCATAACAGTGCAAACTGTTAGGTACTACATACACCGAAATTATTAGGTACCTACCTGTACTTATAGATAAGGGAAATAGTTTTTTTTTCATTCTTCGTCATAAATCGAAAACTATACATCATTAAAATAATTAAAAATCTATTTAAGCTTGTGCCAATGAAGCCCTTTCATACGATACCCCACATGACACGGTTAACTCAATTCAAATTTTGGACCGCCGTTTCTTGCATAAAGATCCTGTTTTTTATGATTTAATTACAACGTATAGTTTTCAGATTTTTCCCTATACTTGTAGTATAAGACGGTATTACTTGCCAAATTTCATAGTTCTAGGTCAACGGGAAATACCCTATTAATTTTGATTCCTTTGAGAGTGTCGAAATATACGTTTTTTGCGGCATAAACGGCCTTATCTTGTTTTTACGTTAACTTAGAAGTTTTAATTTTTCACAGCTTCAAGAGACTAGACCTGTAATTTCAACTCGATATCTCCACTCGTTTCCGAGATAAAGGGTCTTGACAGACAGACAGATGGACGGGCGGACAACAAATTGATCCTATAAGAGTTCCGTTTTTTCCTTTTGAGGTACGGAACCCTAAATATGAAACATTGAAATTTATGTTTATTGAAATAATTTATATTTAAAGAAAACTAACAAATAAATATGGATTAAAATAAATTAAAACGTGTATTTTCTTATTATAATAATAATATATACAAACGAAATATTTAGTATATGCGACACGCATAGTGGAAGTGGCGTTGGAAACGGGCATGACGGCATAAAAGAGCCTCATGCCGTTTGTCGTCACGGCATACGAGTCGGTCTCACTCGCAGTCACTATTGGCTACATATGTTCCACACAAAAAATGTTACGTACTCTATCGAAACTTTTGACTTGCCCGTTTGGTACGATTAATGTAAACAGACGTAAAACACAGCTCATATCACAAAGGCAAAAGCGGCATTTTTTGCTGTACATAATAATTGCCAAGCCGCTTGTTTCATCAAAGCTATTCGTCATATCCTTTAATATAAAATTAAACAAAAAGTTTAAACGTGTGGTTTTGACTATATGAAATCACGTTTAATTATTAAAACTGTGAGTGTCATATTACGCGGGTTATAAAATGCATATCATGTCACGATTTGGAGTCGCATTGGGAATGCAAATGTTATTAAATATAGACAGAAGTAAGCTGTCATAACAAATTGCCTATTTGTCATTCGGAGTGATATCGACCACCAGCATTGACAATTCATAGGAAACTAAAAATTATAATCATAAACGTTACATTTATTTAGCTATCATGTACATAATTTTTAGTTATTGAAGTTATTATTCAATTAATTTGTGTTATTATTAAATTTCTTTAGCTATCTGGCATATGGCATAATATTAATTTCGGGTTCGAGGTGAAGGTAAGGTATACATGTGTCTTAGAGAAGAGAACTTTGCCCAGCATTGGGATATTTACTGGTTCTTTAATTTTCAATCAAATTCGACTTGGTGGAAACAAAAAGTCAAAATAAAAAGTCAAACATGGGGCTAGTGATTTTACACATCATTACAATTTATTTAGTTATAATGACGTCATGTTATGAGACATTGCAACCATAAATTATCTCGTTATAGTTCACTTAATAAGCAAAATACACATTCTCATAATATTTTAAATATTTTTCTAACCTTGAAAACGAAAATGTCAAAGCAAATAAAGACAAAACGCCTTATAAGTTCCAAGGTAAGCTAGCGTACATTACAAATTGGATTTTGTGAAACAGAATTTTTGAATGTCGATGCTGGAAATTTCGTTTAGGGAAAAAAAATCAAGAGAGATTTTCCAGCTTTACGGTAATAAATGGAACTGTTCCAGCTTTCCATTTTAAAGCGACGGTTATGCTGACTAGACAACATCTCGCTTTTATGTTTTAAATGAGAAAATAGAATTGTCGTCGTCATCATTGCTGTCATTAAAACTAAAGTACTGAAATCAACTGTGTATCGCCTTGATAAAATTCTAGCTCGTTGTAATTACTCCAGATGTTTATTCACTAGATCACCGAAGCCTCTTATCATTTTAATGGACAATAAAAATTCTAATAATATTAAGCCTTTATTGGAGAATTGAAATAGCAATAAAAGTCACGATTCTTAGTGAGCAAGCGTTCTGACAATCAAATATATTCCCGTGGGAGATTTACGTATAAAATTTTCTGTAGATTTGTTACCGTTTCCGCGTAAAGACTTTGCCCATTATTGTCGTTTATTGATGGCGCAGCTAAAGTTTCTGGTGATCTCACTGCGACGAATTTAGAAATCAGCTGTCCGTGTGAACTATTGTTTAATGTCTAGTGTATTTAGTCTCATAAAGTACACATCCTGTAATTGTAATCTGTAAATATGATAAGGAAAATACCCATTCAGTATTAAATTTCCGTGCATTTGATCAATTATTATACATTTCTTATATGTGCATTGGATTCGAAACAATTTCATCCATGATGCAATAACTGGATCTAAGCCAGTTATGTTCTACAGTATTATTAGTAATATGTAAAGTATCCGACCTTTAATGCTATTAATAAATAAATATTTGCTGTTTAAACAATAATAGGATAAGCAATCTATTCTACTTCCTGTGTTATTCGATAAAGTGAGGCTATCCCGATATAATTATTATGTATTTGTAGCGCATTATTTAGACGTGATAACAATGTCCCTCTATTTTAAATGCAATTATATTATTTAAATGCAAATGCAATTTTAATATAAATTCAAATACATACGTATCATAATAAAACAAATACAAAAATCTAAATTTCTTTAATAATTTAAATTTTAAGTTTTTTTTATTTCATTGATTGAACTTGTACTTTGTGATATCTTATATAGAGGTCTTGTGCGAGTTGGATTTGAGTAGAGATAGTTCCATGCTATTGTTTTTTTGGAGGTTTATACAGATAATAGATTCTTGTGAGCAATTTAAGTAATAGTATGAGGTCAGTTCCAATTTTTTGCGCTATTGTTTCCGATATATCTGGGAGAGACCGCAATTTGCTGTTATTATTCACATGTTCTAAACACAGAATAATATCTGTTGTAAAATAGGTTGATTAAATATAAATTTCTTAAATACCCTAAATACATGACTAAGTTTTTTATTTTCATTCTTGACCTAGAGAACGCATATTGCGTTGATACGTTGGGATGACTCAAATATTTCGTACGCGTCCAGCTGTCTGATTGTATAGCCATGATGTCATGGGGGTACAAAATTAGAAATCAATCCGCATTGCGCTATGACCATACGATTAAACACGTATTTTATGACTTATGACACATACAGCTACCAGCCGATAAACAATTTTAGTGTATGCAAATTTAGCCATATGACGTCAGCATAAGAGTCAAATTTTTCGAACGGTATTGTTGGTGTATTTCAGAAGTAGGTTCCGACGAAATAGGATTAAGGTCATTCGTAAATATTCAGCAACTGTTGAATAGAAAGCCGTTTCTAATTTTGGGGGTAGGTAAATAAAAGGTCTTGAGGCCGCATGTACTTTTTATTTGGATCATCAAAAATTGATGTTTGTATAACTGTTTGAGAGTAATAGACTACGACACTGTTTGAGGGATCACCATATATGGTATATAGTATAATGTATTTTTTCAAAAATAGTTTTTTATACTATCCGCTACTATATATATCGTTATAACACACTGTTAAATGGCGTTGCGGCACATCGGGTTCCGTTGATCGATATGCCAATTGGAGAATATATTACTGATATGTTTATTTTACATGAATAAACTTAAAGTTTCATATCAGCGCGTGCTGCTAGCTAGTCAGTTATATATATTACAGTTTCAAAACATTTTTCATCTGTTTTTAGTATTTAGAAATTAAGATTTGTTTGTATTTTCGAAGAATCAATTTTAAATTTATAATTTAAAACAGGCACTCGAAGGATCCATTCGAAGCTAATTCTATAAGAAGATTGTTGTGTAAGTGCATCGAGAACTTCCCGCGGTGTATTTGAGAAAATACTTGAAGATGGACTCAAACGTTTCAAAATAAATAATATGAGCTTAGATAAAAATATAACAGTTAAAACGCTATCAGTAACGGATGTCGACCCTACAAGGGGTTCTATTAAAGTTATGCCGTTCTGAAAATAATGACTCGACGGGCAGCTATCATTAAAGATAGAGTTATCAGTGTATATTATTTTGTGGAAATATTCAAATTAATGTCGATTTGGTCTCGTGGATAGAGCAATTTTTATCACGTGTCCAAGTTTTGGTAAGAAACCAACCCGACCAATTTTGTGTGGCGAGAAATTTTGCCACATCTGTATCCATCATCTGCCATTGGAGCAGCGCCCAAGAGTAGCTTTTTGGCCTGTTGGCCTGTTGGTCTGTTGGCCTTTGCCCAGCTTTGGAATATTAACGAGCTTACTTGTATTAATTATTCTGTGATTATTATAATAAAATAACTCATAATCTTATAATATAATTTACCATTGAATAATTACGGGAAGCATTTACGATACTCATTTCGAGATTTCTTTAAGTTTTCTATGGAATATAAAAAAAACGATAACATTGATCCTGCTTTTCTTTATCATAATAGACGATATATATGTTATCAGTAGACTAATCTAATTTCAAAGCTATCATTTTGAATATTATTTACATTTGATTAATTGTATGAATCGAGTCATTTATATTAAAACTACTAAAGATACCAACGCTTCCATTTGAGTTTATTGGTACTTTATTAATTTAACTGTCAATAAACACTATAATTATATTAGTGAGACCATTCAATTAACTAATGTCTCACTCTAATTAAATTGCATATAATTGATAAGTTAGTGCATTATATACGGATGCATAATTGCTTAGATTATAAGACTAAGTATTTATTAAGGAAAATTAAAAAACATTTATAAAAATATAGTGATTATCTGAACAATAGTGTCCTCTTTATACATAACCAAGTTTCAGACTCGGGCTACTGCAGTTCTTTGGCAGAAAAACCATATAATTTGATAATGGCCTGACCTGGAATTTGAACCCAGAACCTCGAGATTTCCGACTTTATATCTAGTCTCTATTACTTTATATTGTACATATATCAACCCTAAAATTAAAATATGAAATACAGGTAACTAAAGAAGAAACTTAATTTTCTTTATATACATATTTTATACATTTTCGCTGTACGTAAGATGTTATGACTTAGGTTAGCTAATATCCAGTGCTTTCTCGAGTCGCCGGTGGGCTATAAATTCCCTGTATTTCGGACTTTCATAAAGCCGGGACTTGAAAAGCGCTCTCACGACAGCTCCTACGTAACAGTGTATTATGACATATATTACATTCGGATATAAAGGAGGCAAGGAGTTTGCCGAATGAAATGTTATAATTATTTTTTTATGGCAAGATTTTTGTTAATGCTATCACATAGTATAATTTTTATATTTATAAAATAGATATGGAGACTAGCAATACGGCCACTTGATAATAAGGGGTCACTACCGTTTATAGACACTATGAATATTAACCAACCCTTACATCACCAATGCACTAAATAAGATTCTATGTCCTTTGTCCCTGTAGTTACACTGGCTTGTTCTTCAAATGAAGACAATAATACTATATATTGCGGTCTGGCCGTAGAATATGTTATGAATTGGTGGTTGGTACCCTCCAAGACAGACTCGTACAAAGCTCTATAACCGAGTGTCTAAAGTAATTCTAAATAGGATTTTAAAATATTGATTTTATAAATAATGCTATCACAATACGATGTCATAAATTTGAAACCGCTTAAAGAATGTATTTTGCAATCGAAATATGCGACTCGTTTGCAGTCGAAAGAATTATAGCGAAAAGGAAAATATTTCGCTTCGCCTTCATCACTTCGAATATATTGCAAGTAAAAATGCAGCTGTTTTCAATTTTAATAATAGTCTTGCGCAAAACTCTTACAATCAAAGGTAAAGCTACGACATTGGTATGGCAGTTGCTTAACTACAATATATGGAAGAGAAGCATTAGAAAAAATCTTTGATTTTATAGTGTATCTGTGTAAACATAGTATTTTGTTTACGAATGGCTGCAGAAACCTTTATCGTGTGAAAATGCCTTTTTTATTTTAGATTCACACTTTTTCCCAAATACTGACATGTAGTCGTTGCGAGCATGGAATAGCAAAAAGAAAAAAGAAATAGTCACCAGGGAATACATGAGTCAAAAGTATGAAACGGCCTTTAATTTACGTAACTAGAAATTTTCAACGCCTTCGAAATCCAGATGGTTTTTGTTCGTTATAAAACAAAAGAGATATCTCGATATTTGACTTTGGAACGCTATGAAGGATAAGAAGCAAGCGCCCGAGTTTTCGATGATTTATTAGTTCTTTTAAAGTCCAATCGTGAGATTTATTTCAAATACTTCTGTTCCTCGTTAGCTTTGGCTTTAAATGTATACTGTGAAACGTTCCAATTAGTATGTATAAAGTTAAGAATAAAAAGTTGTGTTCTTTATAATCCGTATTGTAGCAGCGTGGTGGAATAAGCTTAAAAACTTCCCTGCAGATAAGATAAATACAATCCTTGTTTGTAGAAGATATATAAAAAAACATCAATTCACTGGTAGACGTTACTAGTACCTGTTTATAATCATTATTGTTTATTCGCTAAGGAATATTAAAACAAAAATACTAAGCTGACTATTAACTTGTTAATAACAATATAGTTCTATCAAAGAAATGCAACCGCTTTAAGCTAACTGACGAATGTTCTAGGTGTGTAATTGCGTATTCTGTTTATCACATGCATCATTATTACTGAGAAAATTAATCAATGATCGTCGGACCTTTATACGTATACAGTTCGGAAAACGTTATTTATATTAAAAGCCTGTTATTCTAACCAAATGTTAAGCAAACAAAATTAATGTAAGAATTAAAATAAATATTTCACTCGAATATAAAGATATAGTCGTCTCTTTCTATGTACTTGGATAACGTAAAAGGAATACTTAACTAAGTTTTGCTTTTAGTCAATTATTACGTGAAGTCTGCAGCTTTGAGTATTATCAATAATTGCGATGAAGCCAGTTATATAAAATTGAACATATTGACATTAATTATATTCAATTATTATTAAATATATACACTCCATCAATACGTTACTACAACTGATTTTCTAAAGATACGATAAATAAGATCCATTACTATATTAGCTGATAGACTACTCATATCTTTGTAATAGTAAAAATAAATAATAACAGCTTGTATGTACTCTATTGCTAGACGAAGACCGCCTCCCTTTTGAGTAGAATGTTTATTTTGAAGCTTAATCCTTCACGCTGCTCCAATGGCAGGTACACATGTGGCAGAAATTCATATGCATCCGACACATTCAAGTTTCCTCACGATGCTTAGCTGCTCAGCACAAGAAACATATAAACACAAATGAACAGTATTGTATTGTATACTTGGGTTTGAGACATCGGTTAAAATTCACGTGTTTTAACCCCTTGGCCTTCTGGGCGTGGACAGATGTCTACGGTTCGGCACTGGCCACATGAAACGGCACGGCATCGGCACCGCTTACGGGAGAGGGCGGCGTCGCGTGTCGTGCCGCAGAAGGGTGTCGTGTAAGGTGCACCGCACGTTAGTTTATGTTTCGCTGTTGCTTAGTTCGCACGTGTTAATAAAAATGGCCGACAATTTAGTCAACAAATGTCAACTTTTTAATTTCACTAGTGGAAGCACGTCCCTTTTTCTGGGACAAGACAAACCAGGATTATAAAAATAAAAATTGCAACGATGGTTGCTGACGTGTGCCGGCTTACATGGCACCGGCACGAAGCCGCGCCTCTCCCAGTTTCAAACACTGCAGTGTCCGCCACAACCATTTGTTTAATTCAAATTATTTAGGCCTTAGAAAAAGTCTTTGCAATTTAAAATAGTTCAATATAAAGTAACATAAAGTGGGTCAACCTCAAATGCCTGACGGGCCGCAGGTTGAGTACCGCTGCGTTACACGGTGCTATAATAATAATGATAAAAACACATTACAGTTATATTATATGTGATTTCCTTAATCGCATACAACATATATACACCTTTGTTATACAATAACTTATTTTAAGTCTGTTGGATCTTCGAATTATTTCCCCTATGGGATTGGATAATTACTTTATCGTATCCATTAGATTAACTCCTAACTTAAACAATGTTAGTTAACGTAAAGTAACTAACTTGTTCTCTATTTCCTTGGACAATGAATTAAAACTTTAAGCATATGTCCCCATACACTTAACAATAAAGACCTTTGAACTGTTTTTAGACAACTGCCTAAAAATGAGACATTATTTTAAAGGTTCAAGTATGTATCTGAGTTTCTTTATTCCACTATAACTTTTGATGATGGATATGCATGTATATCATATTGTAAGAATCCTTACACCACCTCGAGTGACATTAGCTTTAAATTAATAATTAATTAATTACGGACAGTCGTGTTTTTTTAAGGTAAAATTTTGTTTACTTTGAATGTTTTTTTCGTGTATTGCATTATCGTGTTTTCTTAATGATCAATTAAGGAATGACGAAAGATGTTTTTGTCACTTCGAGACTTACTAAGCGAGCTTTTTAAGGACCCTCTGATAATTAATTAAAAATATTGCTTGTTAAAATGCTGCGATTTTAAGTCGTGTCAACAAACTACTTCTAAGAGGTATTGGTGTATTTTTTAATCATATCGATTTGTGAAAAATTATATAAATGAGTTTATAAATAAATAGGATAGACGCCCATTTTAAATGTTTTATTACGTATTATTATTTATTATTTACGTATTACGTGTTTTATTATTTATGTTGTAGAACCTTTAAAAATGGCATAAAACTTTACATTGTGGTAGGTATTTATGCAAGATCGTCTGGGTAGGTGCAATCCATGAGATATTCTACTGCCAAACCGCAATACTTAGTATTGTTGTGATCAGGTTTGAAGGGCGAGTGAGCTAGTGTCACTACAGCCACAAGGGATATAACGTTTTAGTCAAGACCTAAGGCGATTGGTGGCTCATTGGCGATATAGCGTCAATGTTTAAGGGCGGTGGCCAATTGTCATTGATGATTGCTCATTTGCCCGTTCGAATACTTATGTCATAAAAAAACATACAGATTTTATTTTTTATATTATAGGTAGGTAGGCGCATATGGGTCACCTGACGGTAAGTGGTTAATGCCCATAGACATTGGCATTGTAAGATATGTTAACCATCGCTTACATCGCCAATGCGCCACCAACTTTGAGAACTAAGATGTTATGTTCTTGTGCCTGCAATTACACTGGCTCACTCACCCTTCAAACTGGAACACAACAGTATCAAGTACTGCTGTTTTGCGGTAGAATATCTGATGAGTGGGTGGTACCTACCCAGACGAGCTTGCACAAAACTCTACCACCAGTGAACCAAAATCTTTAAGCTATCTTTAATCCACAAGCTCGCGATAAATACTGTTGTGTATACAATATAGATCCATTTCATTTTAAATAACGATTTCCCTTACATATTAATTATATAACTTTAACCTTAATGACAAAAATAACTGTATTTTGTTATGAAAAGTTATAAGGTTTGCAATATAAGATTGTTGAATTTATGGAAAAATAAATAGGAACATATCCTATATACATATAATATATAAGAAAATTTTCTATAAATATACAAAAATAAATGGTAGTTAATTTAACCTTAAAATAAGAAAACCTTCTTTTAAATGAAATTAAAGCAAATTTGCTCGGTATGTAACTGAAGGTGGAAAGGTACCTCGTACCATTCAACGATTAAGATTTATACGAAATTCTACAGTTATAAAAACCGCTAGTGAATTTTGTGTGAAGTTGAAGTAAGTTGGAAATCCACAGCCCGCAGTTGGGAACACTAACACATACGTTCATGTATTTGCTAAATGTATATTAATAGCCAAATAAACAGTAAACCTTACGACTATGGTATAAGATTGTTATTCCAATGACTCCAAAATTTCGGAAATGCACTGATAGTTGTAGATTCTGAATAAATTTGAATGATACTAAATTGTACAGCGTTATAACTCTTGCTGCGCTTATAATAAAAGCCTGTGCTGAAAATGTCAGCAAAGCTGCATTTTTATTTTCTAGATTTATTTATCGGGACGACATCGAGTGCATTTGACGGGTATAAAACTATTAATTCATATTCATATCAGAAAAATATTCAAACGAACTCTACGTGTTATTGTTATGAAAAATATATACATTGATTTGCTTTGCCAGAAAATATGAACTCAAATTTAGTGACAGCATTTTATTTGTCATTTACTTGTTTTCACACGCGCGCGGCTTCGTTTGATTGCAACGGCAACGGCCAAGCCACACATTTTGACTAAGGCGTAGAGTTTGTTGAGAACTTAAGACTAGGATTCACACAGATCGCTATACTATACGATAAGAGTTAGAGAGTGTTATGTTAGAGCCAGTAGCTTGGCTCTCCATTGATCTCATAACTTTTTTTACAGTGCAAGCTATATACTCGTTTTGGCGTTACTTTATATGTAATTGTTTTTGGTGGGATTAATGTAATATTATGATTATAACATGCATATGATTAATAAAAAAATAATAACTATTGATTTTTTTGCCAGATCTTCCCTGTAGAGAGACCTACCTATCAACCGGTAACCAAACCGAATTATATTTTGATTTTAATTAGTTTTCACAAAAGTTTAATTTTATTTTTAAGTGACAAATAAGTTTGAGATGTTAAAGCAATTATCTCGATCCTTAGTCTCTTAGCTTAGCATTTGTGACAGGCGAACAAGTCTGTGAGTGGGCGAGATCACGTTTTAGCACATTTTTGCGCTATCAATTTTAAATCCGAGTTATGTCTCTTTAAAGTTACTTATCTACTTGAATCATTTAACTTGATTTATATTAACAGCCTTTGGCATAGTTGAAATTCTGATAGGGTTCAGCAGATTAAGTGTTCCCGATGTGTTTAATGTGTGTAAATTTATCAATCAGCGTCTATTCGTGAGATTTTAAGGAATATTGACAGTATTTTATTGTTTTTCGAGCCCATAGTATGGAAATACTTTTTAACTCCCGACGTACTAAATGGATATAATTTTAGTTTTAGTATCTGCGTATGTGTATATATGTCTGTGGCATCGTATCTCCCAAACGAATGAACCAATTTTGATGTGGTTTTTTCCTGTTTGAAACCTAATGTGATCGAGATAGTTCTTAGCTATACTATATGTAGATCTGTTCAGGCGTTTGAAGACCATCAACTCATTTCCTAATTGACAAAATTAACTTTGGCAAGTTTTACAGGTCGATTGATTTAAAATTGCGGTCGGACGATGCTTGCATTAAAATATTACTAGGTCCTTGACATAGATATTTCAAGTGTCTTTTTGTGTCGGTTATTTAAACAATTAATTGTATTTCTTATTTACACGCTTTTATTTGTCTGCACTTGTTAGTATTTGTGTATCAAATTTGGTGATCGTGTTTAAAACCAGTTCCACCAGTTTGAGCTGAAATTTTGCAAACACTTTAGGTCTTGGTGACAATACAATGTATGAATAAAATAAAAAATCTGATTATAAAAAAAAATATTAATGCGATAGCCTATTAGTATTACGTGTTAAGTTTTAAAAATCTACAAGTAATAAGTATTAACAAAAACGAATTTAAATTTGATTAAAAATTGATACCATATTTTTATTATCAATAGTAATATTATAAATGTTAAAGTTACTCTGTCTCGCTTGCACAGATAAACCGCAGAACCGATTTTGATGCAATTCGGTATAAAGCGAGCGTGAACTACTACGAAACGTAGTTATAAATAATATCTAAATAATCCAATCTGGATAAGATACTCTTAAAACTTATTTCTTATTAAATAAATAATATAAAAGACATAAAGTGCGTTTTGCTTACCCGTCTCAATCCTAATCCTTTTCGTCGTTTAATAAATCTTCGAGGAAATCAATTACACGGATGACCATTCAGAGAATTCATTTTTCGGAGTCGAATCTTACGAATTTTATTTTCTGAAATCGGTAATTTTATCTTTCCTCGCAATGTATTCCCTTCAATTTCGTATCATCGATCATATTACATCATGAATTCATTTTACGAGAGCGAAGAGCAATAAAGAAAAAATCCTGAAGTGCTTTGTAGTGAAACCATATTTCGACTGCAATATTTGCTTCAAAAGGTAACAATATATTGTTTGTCGTTCCTGTAATACATTCAAACTGCAAATATAATATGTATATAAAAACAGCAAACAATATACATCTGGAAGCGATTGTTGGAAACAATGAGACCGCTTGTCTACACTTTTTATAATAATAATAAAAATAATCTTATTATTCATGGGACATTATTCACACACGGCCATCTAATCCCAAACTAAGCAGAGCTTGTACTATGGAAACCAGACAACTGATATACTACATATACTAGTTTTCTTTTTATAAATACATACTTATATAGATAATTACACCCAGACATAGGACAAACAGACATGCTCATGCATACAAATGTCTGTCCTGGGTGAGAATCGAACCCGCGACCTGCGGTGCGAAAGGCAAGTATCTATAGGTTGAGAAGTTAAGAAGTAAAAGTGTAACTAACGAACAAACAAATAAAACTTTCTATCACATTTATAATATTATTTAGGATATCTAATAGTAAGCTGATTAGTGTAATAAGGCTTTTGAAAGAGCGTAATTAAAAATGGTAAGCACAATATTCTCAGTTATTAGAAGTCATATATAGGAATAAATCTATAAATAATAGAAGGAACTATAACTTATAGTATATTTATATGCAAGCGTTAAGCATTGCAGAAACTATGCTCACCCTACGTTGCACTTAGATTGACTACCCGATTGACTGCACCGTAACTAGTTTAATAATATCCCTGTTAGCTTATTGCATTGGACGCGTTGCCGAGAAGCATTTCTAGCGAAGAATTAATTAACAATTTTAATTGAATATTTACGAGTAGTACATACGTAAGGACAATCAAAAAACTTACTGGTCTTTGTTAATACCAGTCTGGACACCAATCACTCATAAGTCATTCTTTCGTTAAGCACCAACACCATAGTTTTTTATTGATGTTTATCAGTTTAAACGGTAACAAAGGTTTAACTTATCTACTATTGACGGACGTTGTGAAACAAATAATGTCTTTTTTTTTTCGTTTCAACGATAATAAAATTGACAAAGGTTTGAATTGGGTGGGCTTTTTGCGAAGTTTATTTTCCTATAATTTATTTAAAGGAAAACTGTTACGACTGTGATTTAATTAAAATGGATGATAACTATAAATATTTTTAAATATTCATTGGGTATAATTTTTTTCTTGGCTTAAAGCCTTTGCCTCCATAAGCCATCAATGTTTTATTAAAATCCACATAGTATGGTAAAAATTCAGTTAAAGATTTTTTGATAGATACATATATTATAGAGGTCCTCGTATCCCTAACTCCTATATCATTGCCTAATTAAATTCTACTGAATTCAATTATTGCTAGTAATATAAAATGATTGTTTTATAATATTGTAAATATTGATTTCATTAATCTTAACATCGGTTACTATTCCGTAAGTTTTGATAAATGAAGAAATTCGAGGGTAAAATGTAACTTAAATCGTTGGATGGTAGCCAAGTTGCTGCAGGCATTAATGAATAATGGACGAGGTTTGGTAGTTGTTCCTTCAGAAAGCAGTTCAATAAAATATATAATAAAATCGCAAAATGCTAAGGAATGTAAAAATTAAACTATTTTTTTTTATTCGCACAAATATGGCTTTGAATTACTAGCGAAAAAAGATATCGATTGTATCTCATTTGACGCTCTTAGAAACAATACTCATATATATATTATTATATACAGAATAATATACCCAATTTATTCTCATGACATTTTTGATTTTGATTTTGCTACAAATCATGACCGTGTGGAACGATGCCAAGAATGCTAGCAGAATTTTTCATAATCGCAAATATATACCACTGATCACGAGATCTCCTAAGCTATCCGATCGAGACTTCTAATTTGTCAGTTATTCCTTATCCGAGGTAGACGCTCACTAAGAACGAATTTTACGCAAATTCTATTCAAAATACATTTTTATTCTTATCTACCCGTGCGAAGCAACGACGATTAGCTATTATTTTTTACTTTATAAACTGTATTCTATAGTAAAAAGTAAAAATTATTTTTTCTGACCACCTCAATTCTTCAAAATGTGAAATTGATTATAACGTTGCTGTTTGTAGATATATGTACACGCGAATCTACAGCTATCTATCATTAAGGTAGCCTAATATCAAGTGTCTGTCCTCAATAGAACTTGACATTAATTGCATAAATTTAATTATATATATAAATTTAATTATATATATATATATATATATATTTTTTTTAAAAGCCTTTATTGCTACTAATCTTGATACTAAACAATGATTTTACACATACATACACATTGTTTTTAACTTAAATCTAATACATCGGGTTTCCCGGTTTAGTGATCAGCGTGTCCATTGACACATAGGCCTCTTCCAGCTGCTTCCATTCTTCTCTATTGGTAGCTTTTCTAGACCAGATTGTCCCTCCAATCAATTTGATATCATCTGTCCATCTTTTAGCTTGTCTGCCTCTTTTTCTTTTGCCATCACGTGGTTGCCATTCTGTTATAATTTTAGTCCATTTCATTCTGCTTTCCCTTGTCATATGTCCTGTCCATCGCCATTTTAACCGTCTTATTTTCTTTAGTACGTCTTCTACTTTTGTTGTGGATCTAATGTCTGCTGCTCTTTTACGGTCTTTTAGCGTCACGCCCAACATACTCCTTTCGATTCCCCTTTGACACGATCTTAGTTTTAAAAGATGTTTTTGAGTCAATGCCCATGTTTGGCACCCATACGTAAGACATGGCAAGATGCAAGAATTAAACACTTGGCTGTCATAGGAAAGTGTTTGCTTTTAAATACCTCTTTAAGGGACCAGTATCTTTTACAAGCACAGGCCACTCTGCTTTCTATTTCCATGTCTGTCCGGTCTCTAAAAGATTTCAGTTGCCCTAAGTATGTATAGTTTTTAACATATTCAATACCTTCATTGTCTACTTTTATCAATATTTCTTCTCTGTTTGTCATTACTTTCGTTTTTGATTTATTTAGAGTAAGACCAACTACTCTGCTTGCCTCAGTTAACTGTTGTAGCATATGTTGAAGGGTTATCGCGTTGTCAGTTATTAGGACTAAGTCATCAGCAAATCTTAAGTGGCTAAGTTGTCTACCATTGATATTAATGCCAAAATTGTCCCACTCAAGATCTCTGAATATGCTTTCCAAGACTGCTGAGAAAAGTTTTGGGGATAGCGGATCTCCTTGCCTCACACCTCTAGCTATTGGGAACTCTTCACCGGTTGATTCTAGTTTTATTTGCGCTGTGCTATTTGCGTATATATTTTTAATTATGCGTATGTATTTTTTTGGCATTCCCTGCTGGATTAGAGCTCTCCAAAGCGAATCGTGTTCTATAGAATCAAATGCTTTACTGTAGTCCACAAATGCTATGTACAAGGCTTTACCGTATTCTTGGCATTTTTCTATTAGCTGTTTGATGACATGCATATGATCAGTAGTTGAAAACCCCGCTCTGAAACCAGCCTGGTCTATAGGTTGTTGTTCGTCCATTATTCTTGTTATTCTGTTCAATATCAATTTGGAGAACACTTTATAAATATTCGACATAAGGCTTATAGGCCTGTAGTTTTCGATAGTGTTCCTATCTCCTTTTTTGTGTAATAGTATAATTCTGCTCTTGGTCCATTGCGGTGGTATACATTCTGAGCTTAAAATAGAATTGTATATTTCCGTGAGTTTTCTTAGCTTTTCCGGTACTTTAATTGAGATTTTGATCATTTCATTTGAAATCTGATCTGGTCCAGGAGCTTTATTGTTCTTCTGTTCGACTGTTGACAGCTTTTAATTATAATTTACTATATACTAAGTATCGACATTACATTGTGTAACATTTGTATATACGATTAGTTCCCGCTACATTGTCCGAGATCACTTTCTTTAGATTATAAGGCATTTTATATTCGAACCAGGAATTAAATAACGTTGTTGATTTTTATTAAAATGTAATTTACTTATAATGAATTGTATTCACATGCACCGTCCGCTAAAACTAACTTTGCATAATGTATTGAATTTAGGAAATACGCCGAAATACTAATTCATTGAATTAAAATTAATCACAAATTCAATTAAACGTAGAAAACAAACGTAAGAGAAATTGAAAAGATTCGTGATATATATTTATTCTATTTATTTTAATTTCATATAAAACTATTACCAAACGAAACTCCAACTGCAACTCAAACAAAACTTATAAATGCAGGAATTCGTCTATAAAATATTTACCTAAATCTTTTGGACTGCATCCAACTAACTGAAGGCATTAATGAACAACGGACGACGTTTGGTAGTTGTTCTTTCAGGGTGAACGTTCGGGCTAGGCATGAATGTATGTCTAAACAAGAAAACATAACGTTCAAAAATTACTAATTTCATGTTAGAAGTCATTTCGTGATTTTCATTAAAAAAAAAAACAATTGGTATAACCAATACAATTCTGGTTTAAATTTATTCTTAATAAACTTATAATTTATGGGTATGTGTGGTATTCTTTAAGAAAAATATTTCTGACCACCCACTCTGTATTAGTCTGATATCAGAAATAGTAATAATTTGTTTCCAATATATTATGCGCTAACACTTTTATGCTAAATTGCTATTTTAACGGCCATAGAAATTTAATATCAAAAGTGGGTATAGCTATTAAAATAAAGACCAATATCGCTCACTAACAATACACGGAAGTGCACCATAAACAAAGTTCGTCCACCTCTATAAGTGATTAATGTTTAATCCAAAATGGTACCTGCTTCTATATGGATCGTTTAATGTAAACAATATATTTTATGGGAAGTGAAATATGGAACGTAATGCGACGTGGGACGTTAGTTAATATTAAAACACTAGGTGCCCGTCCCGACTTCGTACGGACTTTCGTATTTCACGAGAATTTTAGTGACTTCGTGATCGTAGCGCCACCTAGCGCGTTCAATCTAAGCCGGCTAGACCGATTTTGATGATGTTTGAGTGATCTCACTAAAGGTGGAGCTCAGTGAAATACACACGTATAGCAGAATAATATTACAATATGTAAATTTTACAAAGATAATTTTATAATTTTATCACAGATAATTTTATATTGATTATTAAAAAAAAATAAAATTATTTCGGGAAGTACATGCCGTGTTTAATTTTCTAAAGTATGTTACTTTGTTTTGATTCTTTAGTCGTAAAGACAAAACAGAAAATGTTATTTGTAAGGTCGAGCTTACAAAACTAAACTTTATTTTGTCAGAATATTCTCCGGAGTTTTATGCTTTGTGGACTATTAAATGTAATTTTTACAGATTTACGCTCTAACGCGGATTGATGGGGAAAATGTTACGGTTAAGATTTATATGTTTCATTGGCATCCCGGCTTTGACGACGCTGTATTATGTATATATATATATATATATATATATATATATATATATATATATTTATAACATAAGTTGGCGGACGAGCGTATGGGTCACCTGATGGTAAGTGGTCCAACGCCCATAGACATTGGCATTGTAAGATATGATAACCATCGCTTACAATACCAATGCGCCACCAACCTTGGGAACTAAGATACTGTGTCCCTGGTGCCTGTAATTACTGGCTCACTCACCCTTCAAACCGGAACACAACAATACCAAGTGCTGCTGTTTTGCGGTAGAATATCTGATGAGCGGGTGGTACCTACCCAGACGAGCTTGCACAAAGCTCTACCACCAAGTAAAAGAGCTGTTTTGGCTCTTAAAATGAGACTTCATTTATACTAACAAGCGAAAACGGTTTATGTTATTGTATCCGATAAAAAGTGTAAGCGCCAGTTATGCTATAAATACAAGAGACATGATAAGTTAGGTCCCAGGCTGGTAGCGCATATGTAATGTGTCGCTTGCCTGAGTTTACGTGTGTTTGAGAGCTATACCACTTACCTTTACGAGGCACAGCTGTTCGAGTACTTGGGTAATGGATAAGGAATATATTCGAGTGAGTTTATGTGTAAGTGGAGATTGATCGTTTCTCATTATAGAAAATAATTCTGAGTGTGGGTCAACCAGCTAAATATAAAAAGTAGTCCAAACAACAAACAAACTGCCTCAATGATCTAATTGCTTGAATGACTGTAGATTCAGATGTTTTTGCATCAAATCCTTGGGCTATTAGACCAAGGAAAAAGTTATTGATATTTCTGTCGAAAAATTTTCAGTAACAGCATTGAATAGACGGTAAAGCATTTCCGTTTCTCAGAGAGCACGTAATGTCGGCATGTCATCCTATCGTATTGGAAGAATGACGGAAGAGATTTTGTACCTATTAACTCCAGTGTTGAAGGCTACACTCAGATTGGACATAAATACATTATTATATATATTAGATAAATAATTTGAGCGTAAGGAGATTTAAAACACTTTAAATTAAAAAAGAGTTAAGCGACTAACAACGCGCTTACTGGTATTAGAAACTCAATTAATGTTACCATGTATTGTCTGGCGGATTGATTGGATCTCCGTCGAGCCTTGTAATTGACATGCGAATGTAATTAAGTGATTTCAGGCAATGGGAAGCGCTACACATACTCTAGATATCTATGTAGATAATATCATTATGTCAAGTGCCATTTTGTACGTAATATGTACATTGTACATTAGAGCTATTCATTTACTCACAGTGTGAAGTGGTCGCTTTGTGATGTAGAATATTCTAACAATTCTAGTAATCCATACGAAGTTTTGATATGCTTTAAGGTCAATTACCTTAATATGTGGTATTAATGTATATGGTATACCTATTAGTAGTATTCTTTATATTTATTTAGGCTTCATAGAATAAGGGATAATGTTGAATACTTTTACCTCATTTACATATTATTCTTGAAGTTTATTTTCCAAGGTATAGAGAATCGTGTCACTTAATACCTATTCGAATAGTTGCGTATTGTAGTCAATATCAGTTTTTTTACTATATAAAATGAATGTCGAAACAGTAATAACTTTTTTCTTTTCATCGATTACATATGGGACGAAATAATTGAGCAAAAAAGAATTCCAGTACCTCCTGGCTCCGACATTAGATTATACTCGATGGAAGCAGTTACTCTCGCATACAAATAATACCGTAAAGGTTCAAATCGATACGACAATTTACTAATAATATTGATAAGACTTCTCTAAAATTCTGATTAAAATAAAAGAGAAGGATTTTTATGGGAAGCATAAATAAAGACATATATATTTATGGTGCTTAACAAAACATTTCAACTATTCATACTAATATCATAATATATTGTTTACGACGTGACAACTGTAAGGCTACAGTCTCCTATTAAATACTATGAGTAACGTCCGACTTCAGCGTAAACTTCCGATCTATGTTTCATCGCCAGACACAGCATTAGCAGTCGATGCATACATATACATAGATACATATATTGAAAACACACAATAGTGAAAAACATACATTTTTTGCTCTGACTCTAGACAAGACGTTTACGCTGCAATGGTTCGAAATGACTAAAACGCGATTTAAACCGTTTGAACGCCGCCTACGACGTCCATCTGTCGTCATCTGCGTTTTAAAGAGACTATAACAATACATTTTTATTACAAGTATCGTGATGTGGCGTACGGTGTGTTAGTGTTTCTGTGGCGCAATTTATCTGACTATGGATCAGAAGATTTCAAGTTTACTGTCCTCCTATTCGAAGGTGTTTTAATCCGAGGTTCGACGTCAGAGGAAGAGCCGAGGCTATTTGGGCAAACAATAAGAAGGCCATTAGAAAAAAAAAATGCTATAAGCGGCCGATAACGTTTATAGAAGACCACAGGTTAATTTTTGCTATTATTAAGATGATAATAATATTAGCTGATATGAACATTATTTTTATATATTTGTAAAAAATATTTATATTTTTATCAAGTGACTTATCGTGACTCGTCAAATTGTGCTGGAAATGAAAATGTTATTGCAAAATTGATTTTATTAATACAATAAAACTACTAAGTTTAAGTTACTAATTTTGCTTAAAATAGTGTGGTATTGTCTTGCACATACGTAAAATAGTATCAACTGAAATCCGCTATCTTTACTCATTTCACTTTTCACTATAATTATTCATTTTAATAAAATAACTTATAAAAATGTTTTTTCATGATATTTTTCACACACAAACACACACACACACATACACACACACACACACACATACATACATACACACACACATATGGCTACTGGTAAAGAAATACGTAATTAACGATTTGAAATTAATTTTCATAAGATACGTAGGGTTTACCGATCTTACATTTGCGCCATCACATGTTCTGTGGGTGTACTAATGTTCATCAAGATTGGTCAAGCCGTTCTTGAGTTATAAGACATACAGACAGACAGACAGACAAAAATGAAAAAAATAGTATAATGTGAATCACTGCATTATAAAACGATTATTTATCACAAAATTTGGTGAAAAAGAACAGACAGAACCAATAGATTTATATAGTAATATAGATGGTCAAACTAGAAACTACCACCGGCTCGGAAAAAAAAAACACAGGGCCTTGAGAAGAACCGGCGAAAGAAACTCAATATATCAAGGAAGTCAAAACCTCATTATATTTTCGAATTGAAACATTTTCCATTGTGATAGTAAAGTTACTGTTTATATAAACTTAATCTTCTGAAGGTATAGTCAAAAAAATATTTACGTAACCATAAATTAACATAACGTTTGATGATCGTTCTAAATACATTAAACGTAGTAGATATTACGATATCAAAATGCTTTTCATAATAGTGTCATCCTCATTTCCCTATTCCTAATACAACCTGCAACACTTATCTTGGGAAAGTGGCATGTGTATCAAAGTAAACAGTTATTTCTCCATCAATCTTCGCTTCCTACAGATGTGAGATGCGTTCGTTTAAATAACCTAAATTCTGGCGCTTTTATGAAATTTTATGATACAGCAGTTTTATTTGAAATTTTTTACGTGTCTAAATTTATTCTTGTCTAAAATGTTCGATTTTATATTGAGTCTTGAACTACTATTTGTAGGTTATTTAAATACCATTCCGTTGCAAGGCTAATCATTCTGTACATACGCTAAAAACTTTAGTTTGCCAGCTTGTATTTCAATGGAACGGTGAACTCTTTTCATTTACGACTAGATTTTAATGGATAATAAAGTAAATAAAATAGCGTTCGATTTTTAAATAAAACAATTATAAATTAAATTTACAGTTATTTAAATGTAGAAGAAATAATATATTATATCTCTTTAATAGTTAGTTTTATCAGTGTGTGTATGTGTGTAAGCGCGTGTGCGTGCGTGCCTGCGTGCGGGCATTTGTTCGTGTGTGTCAAAAAAAAGTTTTGTTAAAATAATCCACGTGTATGAAGATAATGTAACCGAAGCGTTGATTATTAAGCAAATCATATTGCTTATCATGTTTATCGCGATCATATGTAATTAAACTATGCAATCTACATTATTTATTATTAAGATAAATATACTGGAAGTAGTTGCTTGTCTTGAAAATTAATAGTCCTATTTCTAATGAAGCTTTCGCTTGGGTCTATTAAGTAGTTGATAATGGGCAATTTCACGTAAATAAGTCGCCAGGTCATTTATTTTACAGCGATAAGTAACGATAAGACGAACTAATGTAGTACTAAATATCTTTAATGAAACAATAGAAGCGAAATAATATTAACTGGATTATTAACGGCCTATAGCAAGCAGGTGTAGTTTACGACATAATTTTCTTTAATCTAAAATACAGTTCACTAAACCAGATGTCATGCATCTATTTATACACGCTTCATTGTTGAATCATTCGAGTGGCTTAGCAAGCTATGCTATGCTATACTATTTAGTAAAATTATTTATTATAACGTTTATTTAAATTGCCGTTGTATACAAATAAAGATCTGATTCAAAATCGCTAAGCCAGTCTAATCGATTAGTAAATTTAATGTGACATGTGATTTAACAGTCTATGTATGTACGTGTGTTAGTATATTCGTCTGTTTTCCTGTAAGATACTTATATTACTGAAAGATATATAAGATACTATCTTATTGCTTCCTCCAGTCACAGAAGAGCGCTTCATTTTTCGTCCAGAAATTCGGAATTGCGATTTAACGTGAAAACGGTGCTGGCATTCTTGCCACAATACCTCGCGGTCATGATTTATACGGCTACCATGAACTTTGATTTTTATATATTAAGTAAACCTAACGTAAATATTTCTTATTTGTGTTTGTTTCTAATTGTTGTGTGACGTCGTATTAAATGTATTATTGATAACGCATATAACGCGATCACATCGACAGTTTATAAAAAAAGAAATACGAATTTCTCCAAACTGCTTATCAAATTCGTGGTTTCAATTCATGGATTCCGCAAGATTATTTCGTTTTGCGTTATGATATGATATTAACACGGTATTAAATATAATCCATTCGATACCATGGTGTTGAGGATTTTCATACATTCACGGCCTAAAACGGAGCCATCTGAAACAAAATATTGATGTTTCGCCGTGGAATAACAGACTGAATAGTGTATGGAAAGCCTAGAAGGCAAAGCGCTACTACCAGTATCCATGAAATTTAATATACGGATAGTTTGAAATACGGAGTCTAGTTCGCTGTAAATGGTTTATTACGATCGAGCAAGTATGGTCTCACGACAGCCGTGAGCACGGCTCGGGTGTGTTTTGTCTTTGACTACATATACCTATGTATTTAAATATCTAAAATTAAAGGTGTTAATTTTGTCATTGAACTATTTTTTTTTAAGTTCGATTAATATTAATCTTTTTCGTGGAGAATGAATTATTAATATTTGACGTAAGAGAAACATACAAGAAACGTTGTAATCAAAATTGACTTACATTATTCCCATTCATTTAAATTTCAAATTTATATTAAATGAATCTGAGTAGAAATTTTAAAGTCATATAAGTTAACATTATATATTTAGTCCTAATATTTTATTTGAAATATTTGAAATATTAGGTTAAATCCGTTTTACATTAGGAACAAATATAGATAAATATAATATATTACCATAACATTTATTTCGTTTTGGTGGATAACAAGCTTAAGGACCATCATGGAAAAAGATTGTGGGCGGTCTTTTTGATAAGCAAGTGTTTAAAAAAAACCAAATGATTAAAATATAATTATTCGGTCAAGGGAAGTAATGTTTGTAAGAGTTTTTACTGAATTAGAAAAGAAGAAAAAAAAATTGCACTTTGTTCTTTAATATTGAAAATAACTTTCAACACGTATAGTGTCAAGGTAAATCTGAATAGGATTCCTGTACTGTGAAATAAAGTATCAGATGTTTGCTTGTATGCTACGTTTCATTTCAATTTATACTTATATTATAAACGCGAAAGTAAATCTGTCTGTTTATTTTTTCGTATGTAAATTGCTTGTAAATGTAATCAATGTAAATATAGATCGTTCTAATCGGTCGTTATTAATAATAACCTCATCACTAAATGGTAAATGTGATAAAAACTGTAATTCATTACTTTTACCGGATGTGAGTAAAATTTAAATTATACAATCATAAAGTCAACATTAAAGTCTTTCAAAAGTAATAGAAGAAATGTAAGTAATCAAAATATAATTCATTTATGAAAGGAAGGCTTTTGTGGTTCTTAAAATAACAAAGAAAATTTGCATTTCAAATTGCATTTGAAAATTTATTACTTTTACCAAAACTAAGGTGTTTTATTAAATAATAACAACCGGTAAAAGTACTACATTATTAAATTTTACCTTCAATTGATCGCACTTACCAAAACATAAATAAATCCAGATGTAATTAGTATTACAGTACATATTAAATTCTCTTTTGTAAATTTTAGGCAGGAATGAATAACTTAAAACAATTTCAAAGTATTTTAAATGCGTTCATTAAGTAACGGTGGAGTTTGGAGTACTTTGCCGAGTTTATTACGAGCAGACAAAAAAAGTTTATCGATTTTAGACTGAAACGAACTCTTTAAAAATGAGTGATTTGTGATCTCGAATGTAACTCACATTTTGTTAAAGTCTAGTATGTAAGCGATGGTTAACATTTCTTACATGCTAATGCCTATGGGCGTTGGTGACCACTTACCATCCGGTGGCCCATTTGCTCGTCCGCCAACCTATGTTATAAAAAAAAACGATTACATATATCATATAAAAAAACGATTACTTAACAATAAATTAATATCATAGTAATTACATATATTACAACTAGTGTTGGTACTTATTTTAAGTCGTCCAATAAATTAATTACAAAACAAAATGATATGATTTAACCCAGTGTAGTTATGGGCATAATATTTTTAATGGCATGGCTCACAGTATTGTTGTAAAGGTTAGCTAAAGCCTCTTATGTTTGTGGATAAAGGACACTTAGAACCAGGTAAAACCATATATTCGTATGCTAAATATTTATGATAATCCGTAGGGATCCGGGCCATCAGGCGATCCACTGGGCAAAAATGTCCCTTTACTGGGCAAATCTTTTAAACTACTCTACTCTACTCTTTAAACTACTCTACTCTACTCTTTAAACTATTCTATTATAGGTTATAAACCGTTAAAAATTTATCGATTTTTTTTCTGTAGTGCTGTTACTGAAAATAACTCGACAAAAAACCCAATACTGATAACAGTCTAGTCGGGAAATAGGCAGTATTTACACTCCAGCCGTCACGGAAAGTACGTAAAGCCGGTCGTGTCAGATTTGCCGTCCCATTGGATTAAGAGAGAGTGGGAATAGTGAGTGCATTTCTGTTTGCGCATACAATTTCATTCCACACAAGATCCTTTCGACGTTCTCTTCTCCGAGCGTAATATGAATTATTATAAACATAAATTAGGCTCGTGACAGCTTTATTTGTGTATACTTGTGCTGGTGCTGAAATTTTCGGTTTAAAGCCACGTGTTCGAAAAACAACAATCCATCAGTCATCGTTGTAGGTAATTTTGGTTAAATTCTGATGAAAATTATACACAGATTAGTATCGTACCGTATTGGTCTAACTTATAAACGTTAAGCGGCTGGTTAATTAAGCAATGCTGTCTTCTTCATTTGATTGTCAAATTAATAATGATAGAAAGAGAGACATCAGCGTTTAACAAAACAGCTACTAAGCCACGTATAAGTAAGTCTGAAAAGCTTAAAACATAATTGTTTACATTTTTGGACTGTTATTGGATTTTGTTTTTATTATTCCTTCTGGGATGTGTATTAATATAGATTACTACAATAAACAGATTGTTTGGATGCCTTCCCCAATATATTCTACGGCCTAACAGCACCACTTAGTATTTTTGTATTTCGTTTTAAATGGTGAGTCAGGGAATTACCGGCATAACCTTGGGAACTAAGATCTAATGATTAGTTCCCAAGGTTGGTGGCGCATTGGCGATGTAAGGGGTGCTTCATATTTCTTAGTTTCAATGTTTACGGGCGGTCCATTGGCGAGTCTCCTTTCTGAATAATGCATCTCTTCATCCTTTCTGCGGACATTTTATCCCGATAAATGAAATGCGTAAGCTCTAATAAATAATACTATTTATAATGATGTCATATTTCTGATAAATAGTGTACGTGACCAATACTATTTTGAATGAATCATTCAAAATAGTATTTATTTGTATAAATGTATAATTGTGATCAATACATAATATTTTTAGATTTTTCTTATGAATTGTTTTCTCGTTCGCAATACTGGACATTGCGTTGACTGCTTTACATTTTATAGCTAATGAGGTTTTCGTTTGACTCAAACGGAATATGATAAACATTTAAACTTGGCACACTTATTGCTTATATTTTATATCAAATTACACTGTAGTAATAATTTAATATTGTAAGATTATCACATAAAATAACGAATTTTTGTAATTGAAAAATGTGTCGCCATTAAAAATAAACACGAAGTCAAAAAATTAAATGTATTAAAATATTTGGTCAAATTATTGATATCACCTTGATATCTTGATATCTTACGCATCTGTCGATTTCTAATTAAGAAATCTAAATAATCACTCTTATAAAAAATTTGTTATGAATTAACCCTTTCAGACATTTGTATTGTGGTCAGATTTACGAAATTGAATTTATATTCCGACCCTATTATTAATGGATCCGTAAAATTGAATATTAACGACGTTTCATTCAATGAGAAGTACTTAAACTATTCAGATCTGCTTTAATTTATTTATATAACAATTTATGTGCTATTGTATTAACACTTTCGGTAACAGTACTCTAGACACTATAGGTAATTTATTATTATGACGTATATAGGCATTAATTGTACTAGAAAACTTTAAACGAATCTTTAAGGGAATCTATTTAAAAATATGTCTAAATAAAATTCTTTGTTTATTACAGAAACTGCACTACACGAACTGAAAAATGGCTCCTTGGGGTATACTGACGCTTATATGTGCTGCATTCATCTTTGTCGAAGCCAGGCGCTATCATCAGAAACGAGAAACTAAATCTCATCTCTGTGATCCCGTATTTAACAACACGAATAAAATTCAATGCTACTGCGTCAAGGACTCGCGGGAAAATGAATTAATAAAAAGCGCTGATTGCTATTCAACAGTCGACGGTATTTCACAAGACGACACTAATTGGAAAAATTTTGACGAATTGAAAAACGTTGCGAAACTAACGTTTACAAATACAAGAGGTGTTCCGATCAAATATATTCCGAAAAATGGTCTGAAACATACAAACGCTTTGTTAAAATTAGAAGTAAAGTATGGAAATATTGCAATCATCGAACCATTTGCTTTCGCCAATTTGAGTTATGTTAAAGAAATAATTTTAACTGATAATCAGATAACGGTGTTAAAAACTAACGCTTTTACCCACCATGGAGAACTAACTACAATCGGCTTGGACACAAATGCGATCGTAGAAATAAATCGAGACGTGTTTATCGATTTGCCGTCGCTAGAAAAGATTTATCTCACAAGCAATAAAATAACAACGATTCACGACAGAGCCTTCGTTCATTTGACAAACTTAAGGGAGTTGGAAATCGATAGAAATAATTTGTTTACATTGAATAGCGAAACGTTTTCGGGATTGAAAAAGTTGGAAAAACTTGATCTAAGTGGCAATAGTTTAGAAGTTATCGGTGACAATACATTTGTACCATTGAAAAATTTGCGTTCATTGAATTTAGAAGGGAACAAGATTCAAATGCTTGACGAAAAAGCATTTAAAGGTCTATCGAAATTGAATTCCCTATCGCTTGCGCATAACGTAATCACAGAAATTGACAATGACAAGATATTTGATGGATTGAAGGCACTCTCATTGATGAATTTAAAGGGTAACCAGCTACGGACCCTCAAGCCAGAAGTGATGGCGCCAATCGTGAAAAACTTTTACAGCAATGCCAGTAGTTTAAACGTTGAAGGTAAGATATTCACTCAATTTTCAATTAATTAAAAAGTAAAATAATTCGTTTGGTGTGTCAAATAAACAAAATGATGAAATTTAAATTTCGCATCAGATAATTATTACCTTTTTTTATAGCATAGTTAGGCGGGCGAGCATGTGGGCCATCTAATGGTAAGTGGTCACCAACGCCCATAGACATTGGCATTGCAAGATATGTTAACCATCGCTTACATCGCCAATGCGCCACCAACCTTAGGAACTTAGATGTTATGAAGAAATGTTAGAATATCTGATGAGTGGGTGGTACCTACCCAGACGAGCTTGCACAAAACTCTACCACCAAGTGAAAATGTTGTAGTAAATCTATGTTTGTTATTTCAAACATACGTAGCTTCCATTCTTCCAATGGATGATAAAACTGATTTTATTATTCAGTTCTCATCAAAGTTAAAATATACTTTGTTGAAGTAGGCTTTTACAAGAATTTTTAATTTGTAATTTTTAAGGATTATATAAAATGTAAATTCTGGACTGTCATAAATTAAATATCATAGAGTTTTTAATTAAATACGATTACATTTACATAATATATCTTGTCAAAAAATAGTATATCCACGCCTTTTATCATTTTTCAACGTTTTTTCTAAAAATAATTTAATTGATTACTGGCAAAGTCAAAAATATCTATAAAATTTAACGATAGAAATGAATGCCTTGACCCAGGACAGATTTATTGACGTTTCGGAGTCGAAAACTTGGCGCAATAAGCATGTATTAAATTTTTCTAAAGGCATAGTGATTATGTGCAGATAACTAACTATAATTGAAAAAAGAGTATATAAATTAATTTTAAATCAATTTACTCGGTGCTATGTATATTTGCCATGTTTTATTTAGGAAATTAATTTATATTCGCGACATAAGCATAAATATTTTTTTAAATTCCAGATAACAACTTCCCCTGCGATTGTCGACTTGATTGGTTCGTTCATTTAATGAACCGTACTGAAAGTTCGCACCTAAAACTATCCATTGAAAATCTTAAATGCACGCCGAGTGATGAGCTCAGAGAGAAATGGATAAAAACCATTGAAGCGGAAAAAAATGCTCAAGATCAGGAAAACGCTGATAGTGTAGCCGGCGCGGACTACGAATACTACGATGAGACTCAACTCAATGGGAATCTTTTTTACACTGACCTAAGATTTATACTCAATTGTACTGATAAATTCGACGACGCACCAAATGTAATACCAAATATAACCACCAAACCAACGAATAGTTCTAAAAATATAAATGATAAAGAATCAGCCATAACTACTAAAAAAGTTACTCTCGCTACTACACACAGACCTACTAAGGAAACACAAGGAACGACTCCAATCAAAAACCAGGGCATTCTAGATTTATCAATTGAGTCTGCTACGACTGAAGCTGTTAAAGCTCGTAATGATGAGAATAAGGAAGAAAATAAAGAGATTAAGCCGAATCCATACACGACAAGTCGTCTAGCAACTGTTTCGGCAAATCCAATAGATAAAAAAGTATATGATGATCGTGAGATGGCGTCAGATGAGGCGGTTCCAGATAAAATTAAGGCACATCGAAGTATCCAGGAAATGGAAGATGTTAGAGATTATTCGGCCAGTGCGAATAAGAATGTAGTATCTGTGCTTGCTTTAATCGTAATCTGTATTACATTTTTGTAAGTTAGTTAACTAAGTATTTATAGACATTACTCTAATTTTATCTCTCACAGTCATTAATATAATAAATAACTGCTAAGATATAGTTGCATTATTTAGTAAAATCCTTATATAGTTAACAATACATACACTTTTCATTCATGATATATAATAATAAAGTAAATATAATCCAAAGGTCAATATTGTATTATAAAGAAGTTATTAAAATTTGGTTTGTTAAAAAATTCGTTTATTTTTGCCTTTCCAACAAATTGTATCATAAAGCATTCATTTCAAATTTGAATTGCAAATACATGAATAATTTACAGATATTTGATTACAGTTTTATATATACAAACCAAAAAAATCAAAATTTAATCTCCTAGCGCCATCTATTATTAGACGTGTACACTTCAAGGAGTTATGACAAGACTTATATTGCTGTTATAGTTTTCAGTTCATTTGGTCGTAGTATTTGATGTCACGCATAGATGGCAGCTCTGAGCTTCTACCAATGTTATTAAATTATTTAAAAAAAAAATTGTTTATATATTATTAGTTTCATTGCAAATTAAAAAAAGAAAACAGTTTTATTCTGACTTTTTATCTATGTATCAGACACTTCGTAAGATACTTCACCGCAATCGTTTTTGTTTTGAAATTAAACAATAAATAGGACAACAATATGTTCAACGATTTATATTTTATTAGAAAAACAATATAAATCCAATTACACAAGTGCAGTTTCAATATTACATTACGGACAAACATTTAAATCAGTTTTAAGGTGTGAACAATAATGGTCAACTAATTAGAAAAAACAACAAAAAAGAATAAAAACCAATAATTTTTTAAGTATTAGTAATTAGTATTGTTATTTACGAAATAGCAACTATCCACAGCCTACCAATAGTTATAATTAATATTTAGTGGCGTATCCCTTATTTTCAATAACAGTACTGGAACGACGTGGCATTGATTCAATAAATTTCATACATTTTTCTAGGGGGATTGAATTCCATGCTTCAACAAATGCTTCATATGGTTCGTTTTGACTGGTGTTACGTTTGTTTGAGACTTTCTTTTTAACAATATACCAGAGATTTTCTATCGGACTATTTGCTGGCCAGTCTAAAACATATAAAACTGTTCGCTAAGCAAACATTTGACATGGCTTTTGGCCATGTGGTTATCATGTGGTTATCATGGTGTGGTCATTGTCATGCTGAAAGATCCAGGTTACAGGCAAATGATCGTCCGAGTAGGGAATCATTGTGTGCTCTAAGATATTTTTGTATTGCCATTGATCCATTGTACCTTCAATTTTCCGAACGGGTCCAACTCCACATCCGGAAAAACACGCCCAAACTTTAATTTTACTGCCACCGTGCTTGACTATACTCCTTGTGTATTTATAATTAAAAGCATTGTTTACAGGACGTCTAACATAGCGCTTTCCGTCGGAATTTACCATATTTATTTTTGTTTCATCTGAAAATAACACTTTTTTCAATTCTCGTACAATTAACACATTTTTAGCGAATAATAATCGCTTCTCTCTGTGTTGCTTGGTAAGAAGCGTTACCTTTCGAAAGATTTTTCCAAACAATTTAGCTTCCACTAATCTTCGGCGTATCAGTTTTGACGAGATGTTTCTCGGGTCATCAGGCGAAAAATCTTTATTTTTAAATTGGTTGGAGCCTTTACTTGGGTCTTTTTTAGCAATATAATCGTTCGATTAGCGTATCTTCTATGAGAGAAGTTTTTCTTGACCGAGCCTTTCTAAGAACATTTTCAACAGTTCCATGTGTTTTATAATGATCAATTGCATTAAAATTTTTCTTAACAGAACAATTTAAATGCTCAGATATTCTTCTGTACGCCCACTTATGATCTATATTATTTGCTACGATTATTAATTAGCCTAGTTGACGCGTCACAACTTTTATTTTTGCCCATTTTGAACAAAATAAAATTCAGATAAAATTTTGAATTGCCGCCAAAATAATAGAAAAAGAAATGATATTCTCCAATTTAAAAAAAAGAACGAGCTATTGATGCTTTTTTAAAATGTTTCTAATTAGGCGTCCAAGCGGCCAGTAACAGAAAATAAATTCCTACATGTAAGACTCATTTTGTAATTAAAAGTAAGATATGTTTTATATTTTATGCATTTAATGAGTTTTTTATTTGAGTGGCTATATTATTACATGATTATTAATTATTGAATGTGTATATTTTTTACGAACATTTGTACGTTGAAGTTATACTTTCTTTATTCATAAGAAGTGTTTTTAATTATATGACCACCACTGTATATCACTATTTGAAGTAGAAACAAATTTGATAAAATTGTTTTGATAAGCCGAGATTGCCAAGAGGTTAGAACACCTGGATCTTTTCCATAAGTAAGTTCAAATTGAGGCAAGCGTCTCTTAATTTTCGTGTGCTTACTTTGTGTATAACGTTCATCTCGAGTTCGGCGATGAAGGAAAACATCGTGAAGAAACGTGCATGTGATTGATGTAAGTCTGTATGTGTGTGTAACCATAATCCGCATTTGGGTAGCGTGGTGGAATAGGCACCTAACCATCCTCAAACGAAGTTTTATCCCAGCAATGGGACATCCACATGCATTTTACTTTTACTATTATTTACTATAATAATTTCATATCATATTATAATTATATTTAGCTTCATTTTTATCTTCAGTATTTATATATTAGAAGAAGTATAATTTATAAGAATCTATTTTTAGTGAAAAAAATATAAAAAGTCAGTTCATAAAACATTTTAACTATTTATAAAATTTTAAAGTCAAAAAACAATTAAACTAAGCAGACCGCTTTCACGTCACTCTTAATCCTTCTTGAAAAACTTATTATAATGAGAGCTCTCAATTAGAAATTAATTTTCTCGAAACTTTTTATAATTAAATTATCATGGAAAACGTTTCCCTCGTCAAATTACCACGATTTCTTTAATATTATTAAGAATACTCTATGAAAAAAATAATCTGATATTGCACTTTGTTGAAGCGAAATATTATAAGTAATGTAATATGATATTATGAATCTAATGTTATTACTTTGTTTTATTTTTCACTAAGTTAATTTATAGGAAACTAGTATTCCGAATACTAGTGGCTTCACTCGCCTGTTAGGGGATAGGGGATGGGATTAGGTACTGAAGTAGCCTATGTTCGTCCTTGAGGTTCTTGCTTGCTTTACATAAAATTTTATCAAAATCTATATCTAATATTTTATCGTAACAGACAGACACAGTTATAATATTAGTATAGATTAACATAAACATAACGTCCTCCAGACCAATTTCGGCCATGGCGGCCAATTTTAAGAGAGATCAACCAACTGCGCAGGATATATTATAGTGCACAAGTGTGTGCGCAAACACAGGTGCACTCTCTATTTCCTAGCTCTCATAATCCAATGGAACGGCAATCCGACACTACCGGAAAGAGTTAAGGCGCAGGACCAACGTCTTAAAGTGCTTTCCGAGACACGGGATTGAACACACTTCCACCTTCCAAACTCCGAGCTGCTACTGAGAATTTTCTGACAGAAAATCCCAACAACTTTTTATTGGCCCGACCTGGGAATTGAACCCAGGACCACCGGGTCAGCGGCCTTATATCTAGCCACTAGACCAACTAGGCAGTATATATTATGATTATGACCATAATATCAGTGTTTTTTTTAATTGTCTTTTAGCTATTCGTCTTATTAAATACATTCTTATTTTCATAATTTAATTGGCTCGATATAAAATGATGAATATATTTTTGTAGAAATAGAATATTATTTTATTAGACCAACGAGTCAATCAAATGTCGTGTATATACTCGATACATACGACAAGTTACGAATGGAATGGAACGTTGGGAATGGAACAAGCATTCGGATTCAGATGTTTCACGACACGCATCTGTATTTAATCTGATAAGCATTTTGTTCGATATTGTCGCGTGAAAACCATTGACATTTTCTGTCAAGTATTAATGAGGTTAGTTACACTTTCTAATGATAAATGATTCATTTTTTTAAATTTATTACAAGAAGATAGAATGGTGTGCTATAAGTGATGACTATAGACACTGTAAAAAGTATAAACTCTTATCTTAAAATATTAAATAAGCAATTCTTATATATGTATGTAATTATATATTTTGTCTATCTCGGAAACGACACAAACGATTTGGCATATATTTCGTTTTTAGATAAAGTTTTACTTCTTTAGTTTATCCATATAAATTACTTTCGAAAAAAACTTAATTTTTCACAAATAAAAAACTAATCTATCTTAATTAGAGCCTCATTATATTTTGGGGTATGGTATCTTATCACACTGACTTACTCACTTTTTAAACTCGCTATTTGGCGAGAATATATTATTTTATTATTTTTGGGACTGTGTGCCCGTATTATACCTATTACCTGACTATAACTTTATTGAAAATAATTGGTTATGGTTAATGGTTAGTAACATATTAGTATGTTTTTTCAATCCTTACAAAATTTAACATATTCCATTATCTATTGTTATTTTAGATTGTTTTCAGTGTTGTGTATAATCTATACAATCCGCCCTATGCGGTAAAATCTATCAATAATATAAATTTAAAAATATTATTATATTATATTATTAACACACACCCACACACACACACACACACACACACACACACACACACACATGGCTACTGGTAAAGAAATACGTAATTAACGATTTGAAATTAATTGTCATAAGATACCGTAGGGTTTACCGATCTTATATATGGCCTATCATTTGCACCATCACATGTTCTTTGTGTGTACCAATTTTCATCAAGATTGGTCAAGCCGTTCTTGAGTTATAAGAAGACATACATACAGACAGACAGACAGACAAATATGAAAAAAGTAGTATAATGTGAATCACTGCATCATAAAACGATTATTTATCACAAAATTAGGTGAAAAAAAAAAGTACAGACAGAACCAATAGATTTATAGTAGTATAGATAGATAGATAAAATTAATATTAGAAATAAACGAAAGGAATAAATATCTAAGCATCTTTTTAAAATATTTTTTATAAGTATAAGAAAAATAATAATTATAATCACTAGGAAAAGTCTGCGATTCTGTAATTTGGTTCCGTCTACAAAAATACGTTATTAATTTATTTTGTTTTTAATTGTTTTAAATGTCAGCAAAACTATTAACGACCTTTTAAACGTTATTTAGCAAGACAAATATTTATATATGTATGTATAGATCACAATAAAAATGCGTATTTTTTGCATAACTTTTGATACACTCAACCGATTTTGATGAAATTAAGACTAAACGGAACAAGTAAGTTTATTTGAGGTGTATTATTTATTTATTTAATTAAACAATGCTGAGTCTTCTTTCGAATATCAGTTCAATAATGATAGTAAGAGCTAAATATAAACATAAATAACTTAAGTAACAGTCTGAACATACACCACTGCTGGCACAGACCTCGCTCTATTGAGAAGATTTCATGTTTTCTATTTGCCAATTTGCCAATTTGTTGTCTTTTAACAAACATAGATAATAAATAATATTTCTAACAGTAAAATAGGTAACGTAATATTTTTAAAGTTGGACTCCGCAATTATAAAACTTCAGTTATATTTCGTAGATAGCTCATAAATATGGCTTATGTAATATATATTTTTTTATAATTGACGCAATGAAACGTAATATATTTCTTTATATAAAATAAAATAATTGTAATTTATAACAATAACGCAGAGAACAACGTATGTACATCACGAAATCGATACAAATTTAATTTATTCCGCGGGAGTTGGTTGACAATAAAATCAATTATTGAAGAGGGAATGTATCGGGTCACCCCGTCTGATCTCTATACCATCTTGCATTATTCAAGGTGATTGATGTCGTTCGTGTTATTCTTTTGTTCTATGTATATCATTTGCCATTACTCTCATATCGTTTACTAATGTCGTGGATAGTGTACTGAATGATAAACGACTAAGGTAATATAATAAATGTTCTTTGTTCTATTATTACTGAGAAATAGTATTTTAACAATTTTGATACTTTATCTGTACATTATAGAATGTTAAAAAACAAGAGTTTTTGATAGTTTATAGTGAATACTGTGGAATATGATGAAATGCGTGAACCGGTTTATGAACTTGCTATATATTATATGTTATTAATAATGATTATATAAAAAAACATCATAGTCCTTTGACAGCCCTACAAGGTATTATGTTATGTATGAAAAAAATGACATATACGACTGATATCCACGAGTTCAATGTCCTTGCCCATCTTAGCTCTTTTAACAAAACAAATCACCTGAATAATACTTTGTTTATTTAAAGAAAATACTTACAATATTAGCTGGTAGGTGGTTGTGCAAGCCATTTGGGTAGATACATCCACTCATCAGATATTCCATCGCTAAATAGCAATACTTATGTTAGTATTGTGTTCCCGTTTGAAGGGTGAATGAGCCAGTGTAACTACAGGCACAAGGGACATAACATCTTCATATCCAAGGTTGGTGGCACATTGGCGATGTAAGGAATGGAATGGAATTACGGTGGTAATCACTCATCATCAATCAATCATATTATAAACATCACTTAGTCCATTTGCCCATTCGCCTACATAATAAAAGGCCTCTACATCTATGACAGATGATTTAAGCTGCATCGCGAAGACACTTGCGTTCATGACTAAAGAGTCCGATGCGAGAGAGGATCCGTCGGCCGCACTTCCGACAAGTGTATGTGCCCCCAGATGGACGGGGGTTTGAGGCCCGCGCTTGACGCCTCGTCCGTTTTACTTTTAATGTTTACATATAACATAAAAAACAAAGTTCTCAAACATTCAATTAATTATAAAAATATTTTTGTTACTAAGAGGGATGGCGCACGACCTTGTCATTCATTCTTTTGTTGAATGACTTTTTCTATTACTTGAATTAAACTATGGCTTCAACCGCCAACAAAAGTCGTATTGTTGGAGAACACAGAAGCAAGTAATAAAATTTCGTAGGTATTCCATGAAAATTTGTCTTATTCTTGGCAAAGATAAAATTATTGTATCTATTATTGTTGTATGTGTTAACTAATTGGTATGAAATACATTGATGTAATGTAAATTAGTATAGTCTATTACAAGACAATTATTTTTTACTAGTATCAGCCTGCGGTTTAACCTGCGTTTAAAGCCAGGGCCAGTTGATAGGTTAGGTTAGTCCGGGGCTAAAGATAGGGCATTACCCTGGGGCAGTGGAGGCGAAAGATGGGGTCCTCGCGTGTCCTATTTCAGACAGTACTGAAGAGGATGGCAGTTGGGATGACGTCGTGCTGCCGTACGCACTAGCGAGGATTGTGGGGCAGATTAGTTCCTCCAATTATTGAAGTATTATAGCTATAATTCTATTGTGATGTTTAATTATGCTGAAACATTATTTTTACTGCCCAAAAAATGTAATGTTTTCAGGGTTCATGTATGTATATGAGTTTCTTTATTACACCGTAACTTGCTTGAACAGGTTTAATGCAAATGATATCACTATAATCATTACACCATCCCGACACTGGCTATAAATTCGTCCATTCATTTAGTGCAGTTGTTTTTTTATTTTAATTTTTTAAGTATTTTTTTAAATGTAATAACATATATTATATTCATACTTATTGCTTGCGTTACGTAATACCATAATTTTTTTAAATTTACCTTATGAAAACAAATTTTTTTCAATTTTAGAACTGTAATCAAGATAATAATCCTAACTAATATTATAAATACGAAAGTAAATTTGTTTGTTTGTTACAATTTCACGATAAAATCGATTTTAAAAATTCTATCACCAATGTCCCCGTCAAACATTTTGTCCCCGTATTTATGGAAACGGGAACTACGCAGGTGAAACTGCGTGCAAAACGCTAGTTAAAGATAAAGTTTAACATTCAAAACGAGTTGCGAATGTTGAGATATATTAATTTGTACGCTATCAATAAATACGTTTTAAAATTTGGCGAATATCACGTCGGCCATATAAAATAATTATAAGGATTAAATGTACAAAGTGACCTTAGTTTTATTACTAAATAAAAGATTAATTCTTTCGAAGCTCTTATTTTATGATTCAGAGACCGCTTTAAAGCTTCCCGACTTGACCTGCTTTTGTTTGAATGAAAAATTACAGACATTTTTCTGAAGATATTGTTTCCTTTGAAGTATTGATAAAAAGAAATTGTACATCAATTTAGATAATTGTAGCATTTCGTCATATTATGTGTACGAAATATATTTTTTAAGGGACGAATTTCTTTTTCCTTTTTTTATTTATCCATTTTATCTATATAAATAAATAAAATTGAAGTGTCTGTCTGTGATTGAAAGTAATAATAATAATATTATAATAATAATAATATCCTGGGACATTATTGACACAAGGCCATCTGATCCTAAATTAAGCAGAGCTTGTACTATGGAAACCAAACAACTGATATACTTACATATACTACTTTTCTTTTGTAAATACATACTTATATAGATAATTACACTCAGGCTCAGGACGAACAGACATGTTCATGCACACAAATGTCTGTCCTGGGTGGGAATCGAATCCACGACCTGCGGCGTGAAAGGCAAGTATCTTACCAACCACGCCAACCGGCTCAATAAGTGCCACTTTTAAACTTAATATGGGAATTTGTGAGTTACCAGACCCAAAACAATTTATTTATTTATTTATTCTTTATTGCACACACTACGAAAACATAACTAATACAAAGAACAAGTTTTACATAATATAGTATGCAAAGGCGGCCTTATCATTTACAGTGATCTCTTCCAGCCAACCTCTATAATAAAAACATATATTGTTGTTAGCCAGGAGAATTGATCGGGCATAGTGGGCGAACATAAAATTCATTAAATATTTGTAATAAGTTTGTTTATTGAAACAAAAATTAAAGTAGTTGCTCTGTAAAGAGAAACAACTATGCCAATAGATTATTTTACTCTTAATATTAAACTATATTAACGGAAGGTATATAAATATAATTTATTTGTTAATTGTAATAATAAACAGTAATTATTAAATGAAATAGTCTTTGATGAAACTCAGCGTAGCGATAGTTATTATGGAATAAGAATACTTTTAATCGCAAAGATAAAAAAATTAAGTACAGTGTTTTTTTAAGAAATCACTTCATTACTCACCCGTGGTATGCTGACAACCGATGATGATGATGATGATTATGATGTCCTCCAGACCGATTTCGGTCACGGTGGCCAATTTCAAGAGAAGTTAGCCAACTGCGCAGGAGATATTATAGTGCACAAGTGTGTGCGCAAACACAGGTGCACTCGCTATTTCCTAGATCTCATAATCCGATGGGACGGCAATCCGACACGATCGGAAAGAGCTCAGGCGCAGGACAAACGGCTTTACGTGCTTTCCGAGGCACGGGAGTCTACACAACTAAATACTTCCAACTTCCAGACTCCGGGCTGCTACTGAGAATTTTCTGATAGAAAAAATCCAATAACATTTTATTGGCCCTCGATCTGGGGATTGAACCCAGGACCACCGGGTCTGCGGCCTTATATCTAGCCACTAGACCAGCGAGGCAGTCGAAATAAGATGATATACTATTTTGGTGATAATAATCGTCAATGTCGTTTATAAATTTTTGACAATTTACGATCGTTTTCTGTGGTGAGTTTCGAGTTTGTTCTTACAGAATAGTAAAAGTCTCTTTTCTTGCTGAAAAGCCGTATCGGGACGTGACGGGCAGTGCTCGTTGATAATAAAATAATTAATTTTACAACGCCTTGCTCAATAATTTATAACTTAGTCTCGATTAAAATTGGTTTAATAGAAACTGTCTCCTGTTATAAGTGGATCACGATTTTGTCTTCGTTCGTGCTGTATAATACAATGTTTAATATGTATTTGCGATATTATACTATCCGTGTTTGTCTTTAGATATTGGGCGTTGATATTTTTATATGTCGTGATTCTTGAGTTAATTTTGTCTCAATTTTGTTGTTTTTAAATTAAAACTTTACTAATTGTGTAATTTCCCTGCAACTGTTATATATTTTACATTTTGAATGACTGAAATTAAGGTATATTTTTAGTTTTTATTATAAAGTGAAATAAATATTTGGGCTGTATATTGTGAGCAAAGTTCAGCAGACGTTGTCCTGCCTGTGTATACTGTAGATATCATATAGTGTATATAGCAAGTGTCATGGCGGACAGTTGAGCTGTATAAAAATTGATGTATTGGTTTGCCATCTAGTAGCGGATTACAATGAAGTGAATTTCACTTCCAAAAATTAATAATTACTTTGTTTTATGACAACATTTGATATATATATAATATGCCGTCGTATTTAATAATTTATTTTAATATATAGCTTTGAAATTCCTTTTTTAACAACATCCGTTTTTATACATAGGATTTAGCCGCATTAAATTCTGCTTAATTTATAATTAAATTTTTTTATATTGCTTTTCCGTTGCTGTAAGATTCTGTAAATTCAAACATGCGATAAACTTCACAATTTGGAAAATGATAATAAGATCTGATCAATAAAAATGCTTTCTTAAGAAAATTAATACGACTTTAACAAAATATAATAGTATCCTTGCCACCAATCCACGCGGTCATGATTTGTAATGTATCTATTTTTAATTTTTATTTGTATATATTTAGGCATTAATATAAATTATTCTTTCTAATAATTTTTTTTTATCATTATTGACAATTTCTAAATTATTCAAATTAAATATCATCGCTAATACACGAATCCTCTCTAACTGGGAAATTGAAAATCATCGAATACGATTTGGGATTTCAGCTGAGGTCATAAAATATATTCAGAGCCGGCAGCGCGCTAAATAAAGCATTGAACGGGATGTTGGAGAAACAGTTTATTAAAATGTTTGTTTGTTATTGTGAATTGGGCGTGTGGTGAACGCCGATTGTATTTATGAGTATCGTTTTCATTTTAAGTCTTTTGCTTTTATTGCAAGGATTAAATAAAATGTAATCTCTCGTTTATAAAGCATAACTTTTGAGTTATGTTGCAGAAGGAGGCGGCGGAGCGGCAGCGCGAGGAAAGTGCCAAAGTGCTGAGTCGATCCGACGAAGAAAATCGGAGAGCAGGTGTCGGGGCCATAATAACCGCCTGGGCTAGGTGGGATCCCTGTATCCGGAAACTCCCCTAGATATGGAGGCCCGTAAAGGCTGGCAGACCATCGGGGCGTCACGGTAGCATGCGCAAGCGATCTCGTGGCGCCCCCCGACCAGACGGAGAGTATACCACTGGTTTAAAAGCGTAAATTTTTTTCAGCATAAAAAATGGGTAAATCACCTTAAAGTTAAAAATAAAATATAGTTTGTATATGTACATTATAATTTCAAGGATTTTGTACGAACAAAAATTCTTCTTCGCCTTCTTTTTTTAATTTTTAATCGAAGTTCTTTAAGAAAGGAAACTGGATTATTATTTAATTATTTTTACAAATGATCTAAGATATTAGGGATTTCTTGTAAATCCCTTTCGTCATCCTTATATCGCCAAAGCACCACCAACCTTGGGAACTAGAATATTATATCCTTTGTGTCTGTAGTTAGACTGGCTCACTCACCCTTCAAACTGGAACACGACAATATTATGTTTTGCTATTTAGTGGTAGAAACCTAGAGAGGTTTGCACAAAACTCTATCACCAAGTGATAAAGTTAATTAATTAAAAAACTATTTTGTAATAACTATTATGTCAATAAATCCACAGAGGTTAGTGTACTTCAAAGCGAGATTGTAATTGTTATTAAATCATTCCACAAGTATCGGTTAATAATTGCGGTTGATTTGAAACAGCAAATGGGCGTTTTGTTTAACCACAAATCACTGTAATTAATAATTATCGTATTTATATGCAAAATATTAACCCAGAAATTGTGACGTACATACATATATAACACAACGCACAAATAACGATTACACAGGTATAGTAACTATTTGTGGGACTAGACATATATGCTTCTATTTTTTATTTATAAGGTCCTCCAGACCGATTTCGGCCACGGCGGCCAATCTCAAGAGAGATTAGCCAACTGCGCAGGACATATTATAGTGCACAAGTGTGTGCGCAAACACAGGTGCACTCTCTTTTCCTTAGCTCTCATAATCCGATGGGACGGCAATCCGACACGACCGGAAAGAGTTCAGGCGCAGGACCAACGGCTTAACGTGCTTTCCGAGGCACGGGAGTGCACACACTTCCAACTTCCAGACTCCGGGCTGCTACTGAGAATTTTCTGATAGAAAAACCCAATAACTATTTATTGGCCCGACCTGGGAATTGAATCCAGGACAGTCTGCGGCCTTATATCTAGCCACTAGACCAACGAGGCAGTCGAGTTTTTTATTTATAAATAACATAAACGTTCTTAGAAAACGTAAAAAAAAAAAGAAACAGTATGAATTTTTCTGTGGTAAGCAATTATAATATTATAAAGCTAACGACTATTAAGTTGATAACGCAGCTTATGAATAAAATTATCACCACTAGTCCATTTCGAGACTATGATATTCTTTTATTGTGAGTAAAAATTTTATCGCTAAGAAAAACGCATAAGGCCGCTGATTTTCTTTCGCCACTTATTCTCGATTGAGGTATTTCGTCCGATGAATTAGTTTTTAAAAAAAGTTTTGTTTTGATAAAAAGGGTCGTGAATATCAAAGCACTTAAATTGATAATTTATAAATAATTTGATCCATTATATTAGTATTTTTTCGCATCGTTCTATTTAACATTGTATGTACAATGTCGTGTATTAAATATTTAGTTCTCAATTTAATCGAAATTATTTTACGTGGTTGGATAATTAAATATTTCGCGAGCTTTGTTTGGTTATACTGGGTTATACAAGGAATGTTTTTGTTTATATATTCTCATTGAATTCAAAATAACTTTAATTACGAAATAATGTATATAATCATAATTTTAAAGCCTACATTCAAACCGCTTGCTCGTTAAAATATAAGAATTTAATTAATGGAATATTAGTCAGAAATCGCACAAATCTCCGCTATTCCGCATTTAGTTCAATCCACGAACTCGCGTCACACCATCTACGATTCCACAGACGATACTCCCACGGTGTGTCGATTTGGGCTGGTCGGCATCCGTCCGTAATATCACGCACCGTGGGAAGCCATTACATTACGAACTTGCATTATTATAGCGATGAAAAAATTATTGGGGCGCGTCATTGTGAACTATTTAATATGTGTCGTTAATAGTGGTAATGAAGATGTAATGTCATCTGTTATTACACTGCCTCAGGCAATCATCATACCAGAACACGTGACAAAACAATTGATGTTGGAAAACTAACACAATATATACAAGCTATCATTATATTATGTGAAAGTTTCATATAAATTGAATTAGTATTTTAGTGTTTTCATACGATATCTTATTACAACAAACAAACAAAATATACCGCTTTATACAATTAATATAATTTATTTTTGTCCTTGTCATGCACCTTATGACGTCACGAATACTCTTTCTCTTTCTGGACTCGCTATTTACTTTTTGATCAATTTATTGTTTTATTTAAAAACGTCCGTAAATTTCTCATATCATTTTCAATAAAATCTCGATTTAAAATAAATAATGTACATACATGAATTCTACCTAATATGTTTTACGTCGTCAACCATCTACGTTGATTACATTTCAAGTACGGTGTAGGATAGGTGTGAGGATATCATTGTCGGCAAAAAAAAGGAAAAAATAACCATTATTTTCGAGAGTCTCTCTTTTTATTGAATTATTGAAGGTAGCACTTAGATATTGGCACTTTATAAAACACTGATGATGTCGGCCTGACTGATTTCGGCCACGAATATCAATAGCTGCGCAGGATATATTATAGTGCACAAATGTATCTGCAAGCACAGGTGTACTCTATATATTCCTTCACTCTCGTAATTCGATCGGACGGCAAATCTGACATGACCAGAAAGAGTTCAGTCGCAGGACCAACGGCCTTAAGTGATTTCCAAGGCATGGGAGCGCGTACTTCCAGATTCCGGGCTGCTACTGACTAGACTTAGGCAGTTAAAAATTAAACACTTACCATTTCTTAAGCATTAGGCCGCCACCTAAAGGAACTAAGAAGCTATTTTCAGTTCAAACCGGAATAAAATAGCACAAAGTATTGCTGTTTGGCGGAAGATTTGGTGGTAGAGCTGTGTGCAAGCTCATCTGGGTGGGTACCACCCACTCATCAGATATTCTACCGCAAAACAGCAGTACTTGTTATTGTTGTGTTCCGGTTTGAAGGGTGAGTGAGCCAGTGTAATTACAGGTACAAGGGACATAACATCTTAGTTCCCAAGGTTTGTAGCGCATTGGCAATGTAAGCGATGGTTAACATCTCTTAAAATGCCATTGTCTATGGGCGTTGGTGACCACTTACCATCAGGTGGCCCATATATTCGTCCGCCTACCTATGCTAAAGAAGAATAAGTGATGAATATATACTATGATGGTATTCTAAAAAGTCTTATATTTATTATAGTTCACTTAGTACTATGTACATATCGTTATGAACCTACATAAATTATTTGGTAACTGAGAGATGTTAAAAGACGAGAATATGGATCGTACTTTAGATACATTTAGAATAGTTTTTTTACTGTAAATGAACATGTAATGACTTTGGAAAATGCAGAAATTAATAATGACAAATATTTTTTTTGAAAAATATATTTATAGTATCTATAAATTATTGGCTATAAAATGTATATTGTGCATTAACTAATGAAAGATTTATTAAGAATTTTACAACGCGCAAAGTAATGCAAATTTATGAACGTTGTAAAAAAATAATTATTGGACATTAAAGGATGGCCAAGAAAAATAATCTATCAATAAATTCACATCTGTTGCAAGGTTAAATGAATAAGGTAATTTTGAAAGGGTCTTAACAAGGATAAGTGCGTACTAGATACGGTACCTATATTATAATAATTTGCCCTATTGGTCTAGTGGCTAGATTATGAGCAGATACTGAGGTCTTGAGTTTAATTTTTCATTCCAGAAAATTATTTCTTGTCAGATAATTCTTAGTAGCAGTGCGAAGTATGTATATTTAAAGTTTTACTCTAACGCGCACTAAATGATGGCCTACAAAATGAAAAGGTTTCTTCGAGAATGATCATAATTAGAAACTTGGCAACTTTTGTCCCACTTCCAAAAAACGGAATTCTTTACCAGCTCACGTATTTCCCTTCTCCTATAACCTGGGTTCCTTCAAACCAGGCGTGAAGAGGCATCTTGCGGGCCTGCAAGGCGGGGGCGGCTAGTGCAGAACACTCTTCCCGACTGTACTAGCCGTCATCGCGTTTGGACTCTACTACCACTTTCCATCAGGTGGAGTAGAGTCATTTCCCTTCTCGGCACTTATTAAAAGAAATCAATAGAATAATAAATGTTAGTATGTAAGTAAGTAGTAGAGACTGTTTATTATTTCGAGATAACAGTAATTGTTTCTGCCAAAAAAAATTGTAGCCAATGTAATGCTCTTTCTTTATATGAAATAGGTCGCTCATTTTCCAGTCCTCCAGAATATTATGATTTAATTATAATATAAAGACGAATCTATTTAATTTATATCTATGTATATCTGTACCCGAAGGTTTATTGAACCAGCATCTGGCGCTGTTAGCATAACTAATGTTCTTTTCCGATCACTTAAAATATCAGCTTTTATATCACAATTTGATGACTTACAGTGACTTATATTATCAAAGGGATTTACTTTAACGGTTTTATTCGATAAAGCTCATTAAATAGCTTATAACTTAATTAGGTTTTGTCATTTTAATACAAATATATATATTTAGTTAAAATTTATAATTAACTTCTTGAATAAGTGTATATATGATATGTAAAGATCTCTTGTTTAGCGTTCTTTCATATAATATGATTATTCTGAATTTTTCGAATTTGTTTAACAAAATTCGAATATCTTTGCAATTTAAACTAATATGTAAAATTTTAATTTTAAATGACTATAAAACTATGTTACTATTATTGTATTTAGAAATGTATTAAGTTTGGCATATATATAGTATTTTTCTTATAATTTTTTTTTTAATTTTTATATTGCCAACATTGTTGTACCTGACCACTAGATAAAGCAACAGCACAACAACTATACCTACTTCAGACAGTTATTTGGAAACAGAGAACTCATCTATGTGGTGGTTTATGTAAGTGGTTCATACGCTGTATGTACATAATATATAAGGAGTGCTAATTATTCTGCCCATGCACTAATCAATTGAACTAAGTTGTAATCTCTTGTGCCTGTAGTTAAATAGTTAAACCTTTTCGCTCATTACTGGCTTATTCTGGAAAACAACAATACAAATTATTGTTGTTTGGTGGTAAAAAAACTCTGTATTTATGAATACTCTACAAATATTAATCAAAAATATAAAAAAAATACTAGATTTTTAAATTACAAATAATAGCGTGAAACATAATAAACGTTTCGTTGTCGTTGTTCAGTGTCGTTACGTTATAATAACAGATATATAAAAATAACCCTACACCCTCCGTACATTGTAAATATCCATAAACATTTTATTTTTTTGCATCAATATCTCAACATAAGTCACAAAATAGAATGTTCGCTTTATAACGAAATGAGGCCTCGTGAGATATCGCCTTATTATTCAGAACAGTCGCCTTGTAACGACAAGATGCTTGTAAATTGTATGTTTTCTACTCTTTATCTTGCTTTTATAGAGCGCCGTATGAAGTTATGATTCCGTATATTTAAATAAGTATTTTTAAAGAGCTGTTATATCCGCGATATCGTTCACATGGTCTTGAATATGTTAATTTAGTTTTCTTTATTTTTGTTATTCTATAAACTTTTCCAGGATAAATTGTACACACATATAGCTTATACCTGTGGCATTGCCTGTTTGGATATTTAATTTTAACATGTTTTTACTTCGTTACATAAGGTAGGTAGGTCCTGATTGTAAAACTCTAAAAATAAGTTTAATTTGTCAACAATACACATTCTGGAACCGTGGAAGATAAGCTACAGTCGCTTGATTTTTTTTATTGAAATACGCAGACAGGTTGCCAAATGGGCCACCGGATGGTCAGTGGTCACCTCTACCTATATACAATGGCACTATAAAGAATATTAACCACCCCTTATATCACCAATATGCCACTAACCTTGGGAACTAAGATGTTATGTCTCTTGTGTCTTTGGGAACTAAGATGTTATGTCTCTTGTGTCTGTGAGATCATTGCTGATGGAATTGATATCGAAGATATGAGATCGAATAATTTGAACACAATTAGGTTTATCAAACATTAATACCAATTTTCATGGTGATTGATTGACAGAAGTTGTGCTGTAATGCCATCTAGTGACAAGCTACAGCAACAACTTTTCCATTAAAAAAAAGATCTGGAAACTTTATGGTAAACGGGCCAATGTGTCGTAGTCTATTAATAATATACATCATTAGTAATATTGTCAATGCTAAAGTGAATTTGTTTGTTACGTTTTCACGTCTTAACTATTCAATCAATCATTATAAAATTTTGCATACACGCTGTCAAATGGACATAAAAGGACATAAGGTGCCTCACTCCTCCCCCCTTCACGTTCGGAACCTAGTTATTAAATAATTTTTTTTTTTTGAATTTTAGTCGTAAAATAAACGCAACAGCAAATCAAAGTGTGACATAATATGTTACATAAAAAGTTTACGGATCTCTAAGATGGTCGTTGGAGTTATTGCTCAGTTATTGAGTTGGGAATAGGTATAACTTTAACCAGATTCGTCACCTACGATACGTCGGTCTGTCACGAACATCGTATGTACAGTTTTGATAACATCATTAGTATTTTAACCAACACCGTGTAATGCATATTCATTTGTTTTCGATTATAATATCAGTAACATCCGGTGAATGTCCCACTGCTGGTCTAAGGCCTCTTCTCCTCGTTCGAGGAGAAGGTTTTTGGAGCTTATTCCACCACGCTGCTCCAATGCGGGTTGGTGTAATACATATGTGACAGAATTTCATCTCGGCCTTATATTATATAGCAACAAATATAATATAGTATAGAATATAATACCACACAATAGGGAATAAAATATTATTTTTTACCAACAAGTTATAATATTGCAACATTATTAACACAATGCAGGCTAATCAAGATTGCACTTTTAATTACACGTAATTACAGCATACTTATTATTAATTTTGTAACAACTGAGTAACCAAAATATAACAGTAATAAATAAATTTAATTTAATTAATATACTGTTGTAAATAAACACAGCCAAGAGAACTCCAATTTATAAATCTCTATAGCTTAATAATGTCTAACTTAAAAAAGTACATATAAATAAGTCCAATAATTAGTTCATGTATTTCATGAGTGATGTATTAGAAATAATGTTTTATTGCTGAAAAAAATAATCATAAATAAATTCATTACAACATAATTTTATCATTTTTACCTACTGACGAATTAGATTGCAATGTAATCCGGTTAAAACCGGTTACATATTTAAACAGGAAGCATTTGCTTTACCCTCTCGAATGTCATGACAAAGCAGATTAATAGGATTGGAATAATTTGCCTGCTTAGTTTTGACATCTGAGATACTTAAATACAAACAAAATATATTTTGACAATAGCGTATATGATTTTGTATGTTATTATACTTAAAAAGTCACGTAAATGCACATAGTAGTTCACTTGGTGGTAGAGCTTTGTTAGTGTCAAGCTCGTCTGGGTAGGTACCACCCACTCATCAGATATTCTACCGCAAAACAGCAGTACTTGGCACTGTTGTGATCCAATTTGAAGAGTGAGTGAGCCAGTGTAATTACAGGCACAAGGGACATAACATCTTAGTTCCTAAGGTTGGTAGCGCATTGGCAATGTAAGCTGCCAATGTTTATGGGTGTTGGTGACTACTTACCATCAGGTGGCCCATATGCACGTCGGCCTACCTATGCTATAAAAAATACATATTATGACCACAACACACATAAGAAAAGCTACAAAGTTAGCCACAAAGAATAATATAAAGTATGAAAGGAGATATTAAAAAAAAACGCATTTCTCGTGACTTGGCACTTATCTGGATCAAAGACTTATCCTAGTAATAGATGTAATAGCGCTAACGTAGCGTGTACTCTAATCATTTGAACGGCGTGTATTTGCTAGCATTTGTACATTATGTCTGTTCATCGATTTGATTTTGAGTTTTATCTTTTTTTAATTTTTTATTATAATATAACAAAAATAGGCGAAATCTGGCAGAAATTTTAGAAATTAACGAACGAGCTATTCACTTATCAAATGATCGCATCGCACTAGTGGATCGCAATCGATGACGAATAGACGGGTAACAAAAGCGACCGTCAGCCGATTACAACGGCTTAAGCGTACGTGGTGTCTACGTTAGTACAATATAGTGTGTGTTTTAATGTATTGTAAATAAATACTTATATAAATATACACAAAATAATAAACGAATACAAATTTATTATATTGGTAATCCAAACGTTCGTTACTTTCGCGCCAGACATACCACAATTATATAAATATGTATCTCTATTAAAATAACTTTACTTGAAAAATTCTGTAAAGCAACCTAAAGAGACAAAAGTTTAAAAATTAACAATGAATTTTTCCCCGTGCGTTCTGTCTGAGAGGCCTTTCAGGGGACAGCCTAGGACCCTTCATCCTATTGTAGTGCCGTCTTTACTAGGAACTATGTAGTGCCTTAGGTACAGCCACAGCTCTTGTAGCAGGCCTCCTTCAATTCAAGGATTAGCTATGGTTTCCATGGCTTTATACGCTTTTATGTGGTTCTATGTAGAGTGAATATAACTTTTGTAATAATCATATTCTATCAAGATAAATATTTGTTTTTTATGTGGTAAATAGTTAGCTTCATACAAATACGTTAATTAGGGTTTGAGTATATAATAATGAAAATGTATAAATGAAAAGGTGGAACAGTCAAAATACATCCAAACACAGATAAATTGAAATTAAATGACTAAATGCTTATGGAGCATTAAGTCTTCCTTTTCGGATTTCTACACAGACGCGCAAATCGGCAAAAAGATTACAACGTAATTGAGCAGGAAGACGCATGACATCGAGTATTTAATATAAATCGGATTTATGAAATATAAAACTAGGTCCACATGGCATTGTTTTGCACGTTTTTTTGGTGATATTAGCGCGGTTTGGGAGTAAGACTGACACATATGCTGTAACGTTAAACGGCATCTCTCTCTGTGTATAAAATCAAAATCGAAATACTTTAGTCAACATAGAAGCCTTTCACTTATTGATAGTCAAATTAGAAACTACGACTATACTACGGACTACGGATATATTTGATGATCGTGGGTTCAAACCCGGGCAAGCACCACTGAATTTAATGTGCTTAATTTGTGATTATAATTCATCTCGTGCTTGACGGTGAAGGAAAACATCATGAGGAAAGCTGCATGTATCAAATTTCACTGAAATTCTGTCACATGTGTATTCCACCAATCCGCATTGGAGCAGCGTGGTAGAATAAGCTCCAAAACCTTCTTCTCAAAAGAGGAGAAGAGGCCTTAGCCCAGCAGTGGGACATTCACAGGCTGTTACTTTACATATATTTACATCGTTGCTTCATATTATAAGAAAAAACAATCATTAATAAAAATCTATGTAGTAATTTATTTTATACCAATTTTATTTATTTAGTTTTTATATAACTATCAAATTCGATATCTGTCGGGCGTCCCGTAACGGATACATTTTTTGCAATAAAATCTTATCGAATAAATAGTGGCACACACATTGTGTATAGAGTCGTTCACAGTCTATTTGTACTGTAAAAACGTTCAATGAACGTTTGGCGAATACAAACCGGACTTGTCAAACCGAATAAAGTTTTAACGTATTGGGTTTGGAGAAACTTATTATTACTTCACAAACATTGACAGTGTTCGTATTTTAAACGAATGAAAATGTGCAATACGGACCGCTGTTTCTACGTTTAAAATCGAATACGGTATGAAACTTGGGGTGTAATGTCGTGTGTACCTAGCCTTACGTGCTCTTCCCGGATAACGCATTCACAATTTTAAAAATCTGACTTCTAAGTAATTCTCATAATTTTGTTTCGAAATATAGATTTTACATAGGGGAATTGGCAAAAAATGTTCGGTTACTCTTTTCGGATACTTAATTTTTTTTCTAAAATTATTTAGAAGCGTTACAATTGCTTGACTGAAAAATCTTTATTCAATTATTTAGAAGCGTTACATTGACTATCATAAATCTACCACCGGTTCTGAAATAAGCACCTCAGACCTGAGAAGAACCGGCGAAACGAAGTCAAGTGAGGGGAGAGTGGGCAACTATTACCCTACCCTATCTCCTTTTATATAACCCTGATAACGTGTACGTAAAAAGAATTGATGGTCGACAGTTACGACATGAAAGGGTAACAAACGAACGAAAAAGCAAACTCGCTTTCACGTTTATAGTATCAGTAAGGATTCTGCACGGAACTCAACGAATGTTACCTCCAAGCTTTTTATAATCTATCATCACTTTGACATATACAGTATATGACAAAAAAAATATTTTTTTTTTCTGCCGTTTGCCGTCAGTTTCTGAACGAAAGCCTCCCACATAGAACGCCAATCATCCCGTTCCTGCCACCTTTTTTAAATCGTCGGTCCACCTCGCAACAGGGCATCCTATTTTAAACGTAGAGTACGTCCTAGTTCAAACGTAGTGTACGTCCTAGTTCAAACGTAGTGTACGTTTGACTAAATAAAAAGTACTAATTTCATATTTGATATTTCTGCTAACCATGTTCTAAGTATAGAGCTTAAAGCGTGTTATATATTAATGTTTTAATTGCAAAAATCCTCCAACGCACAAATGTTAATTAGGGTCCTTTTGACATGTAATTTCCTTTGAATTTAAACATCGTGTTTGTTTTTACTATTTCGGTCATGCCAGTGTAGATGGATCCTAAGAGGATTACGGAACGTCCGTACATTGTTAATGCTCTGTATGGCTACGAAATTCTAAAACTTCATAACAGCCAACATTCTGATCTGATTTTTATATATTAAGACACATTTAATATTTAAGTAAATTATATATAGGTTATGTCTATATTACAAAATCAGATAAAACTACATAAATAGGCAATAATAGGGTTTTGAAATTGGGCAGTTGGACGACTATTTAATTTAAGGCTCATTCTGTATATAGCATAATAAAGCGCACCTACCTCTTGGTCTAGTGGCTAGATATAAGGCCGCTGACCCGGTGGTCGTGGGTTCATTTCCCAGGTCAGGCCAATAAATAGTTATTGGGTTTTTCTGTCCGAAAATTCTCAGTAGCAGCCCGGAGTCTGGAAGTTGGAAGTGTGTATACTCCCGTGCCTCGGAAAGCACGTTAAGCCGTTGGTCCTGCGCCTGAACTCTTTCCGGTCGTGTCGGATTGCCGTCCCATCGGATTATGAGAGCTAAGGAAAAGAGAGTGCACTTGTGTTTGCGCACACACTTGTGCACTATAATATCTCCTGCGCAGTTGGCTAATCTCTCTTGAGATTGGCCGCCGTGGCCGAAATCGAAATTTTATTTTGAATGTGATTTTATGAAAAACATTTTTGTCCGGACAGGCTATCTCATATTTAAAACATTCTCAATGTAATTTTTTTTTTAAATAAAATGTCATGCAGACTGTTAAATTGGCTACCTAATGGTATGTGATCACCACCATCCATAGTTATGGGGCTATGAGAAATACAAAATATCATCCTTTACATCGCCAATGCGCCACCAGCCTTGGTGTTATGTCTCTTGTGCCTGTAGTTATACTGGCTCAACCTTACGCACATCATTGATGTTTGTGTGGTTCCTACCCATAAGTGCTTTGTGAAAGATCTCTAAAGATCCCTTCAATAGTTTTGAAGTTTTTCATCCTTCAATCACATAGCATTTTAAATGTCTTTTGTGCATTTATGTATTTTCGTACATTTTGTTGCACAAATGGTCATCAATCGTTTAACTTTGTCTAGACCTGGAATACGCGAAACGCCTTAGTTCTAGACTTATTGTAGAATTATTCATTGCCTATTATGAATGTAGCGAGGAGGGACGATTGCTTATTATTTAGATGAAACAGACTGGCAATTTTTGGCAAAATTGAATAAATAGGAACTGCGGTGTAAAGTTTGATTATTATTATACTCGTAATATGATTTTATAAAGTAAGTGTTTCTTTTTAATTTAAATATCACTGCGTTTCATTAGATTTTAGTTTATTGAAGTTCACATTGTTAGTATTGTACCATTGTTAGTTAGAACAATATTAATTGAATAATATGAAATGTGAATCATATAAATTTATGTACATTTAGCACTTAAATAAGAATATACAAATTAAAAATATAAATAATTACTGCATCGGTTGTGACAATGTGGATTGATGGAAACGCTAGAAACATTAAATAAACGAATTCAAAATGGGAGCGTTTTATACTATCTCGCTCACAAATTATTCTCGTCTTTACTTACACAAGTTAGTACTGTGGGCAAAAAAATTAATAGTCTCGATATGTTTTCTCTTTATGCGCATTGTTATCAGGTGATATGTTTTAATATATTTTGTTATATTTTTTTCCCATTTTCCTTCACAATTGTTTGTGGTTAATAATAAATATTGCAACCACAAGTTATCTTTATATGTTCAAACGTTTTTTGCTAACTGTACGATCTGTCAGTTCGAGTACAAGTCTCCGTTTACAATTCGGTTCTCTAATATCGCGGGTTATGTACGATTAATATCAAATGTTTGATGTGTAGCAAAAATATCATGAGTTATATTTTTATCTACTTGAAAATCTGAAATATTTTAACATATTTTATTTTTATTCAAGCACGAAATTTTACCAGGGTATTGTGCTCATACAGAAAAATAACGTTTTGTACAAGTTCGACTGCAACATTGTTTTATTGGCTAGCTTGTAACTTATAAGCCTGAAGTGCCCGAGGTTCTGTGGTCAATCACCAGATCAAGTCAATAAAAAGATATTGGGTGTTCTGTCGGAAATTCTCAGTAGCAGCGCAGCGAAGTTAAAAGTTATACACGCCCGTGCCTTGGACGCACGTGAAGCCGGTTGGTTCCAGCCACTAGACCAACGAGGCAGTCAATATATAATATAAAACTAAGATAGCTACGCTATGTAGCGATATATATCACACGATCATTGAATGTTCAGCTTTAAGACATACGAAAATAGGAATTCAGACTCATTGTAAATTTAACCCGCTATATTAGGTGAATTTGATTTCGAAACTGCCTTTGGGTATTAATAATTGACACTGATGCTACAGAGGGACGATTATTATTAAAGTTAAATTGAAATGCCGAGAACAGACAATTTGTGAAATGGTAAAGATCAGATGAATAAATAAATACAGTACAGAGTTTACATACATATTATTATGACATAACTTTTAGAATATTTTAAATGAATATTACTTTGTAAATTTTATAAAACGAGATTCGATTTATTAATACTTTTAGAAGTTGTAGGATTATGTAATAACCCGACTTACATAGTTACAGTAACATCCTGTGACTGTCCCACTGCTGGGCTAAGGCCTCTTACAGTTATCTTTATATAATTTTAACTTACAATTTTACGAATATATATCTTTTAAAACAAAGTTTATAAGACATAATATTTTCATTACATGGCTCTAGACTATTTAGATAGTAACAGTAACAGCCTGTGAATGTCCCACTGCTGGGCTAAGGCCTCTTCGCCTCTTTTGAAAAGAAGGTTTGGAGCTTATTCTACCACACTGCTCTAATGCGGGTTAGTGGAGTACACGTGTGGCAGAATTTCAGTGAAATTAGACACATGCAGGTTTCCTCACTTGTTTTTTTTAATACTTTATTGCACAACGTATAAATAACACAAGAATGAAAGGAAACAGTCACCACAATCAACAAATGGTGCGCAAAGGCGGTCTTATCGCTTATAGCGATCACTCACAGGCAACCTTTGTTGAAAGGAGCTTCGTAAGAGAACAGGTAAGTGCATTTTTTTTTAAATTGTATAGGTAGGCGGACGAGCATATGGGCCACCTGAGGGTAAGTGGTCACCAACGCCCATAAACAATGGCATTGTAAGTAATGTTAACCATCGCTTACAGCGCCATTGCGTCACCAACCTTGGGAACTGAGATGTTAATTCCCTTGTGCCTGTAATTACACTGGCTCACTCATTCTTCAAACCGGAACACAACAATACAAAGTATTGTTGTTTTGTGGTAGAATATCTGAAATATATATTCTACCGCAAAACAGCAGTAAATATAAAAAGGACAATTTTAATAAAACACATATAATATATATAATTATACAAAAATAAAATTAAATATAGATAATTATAAACTACATACTATTTCATACATGGATACATATACATCATCATAGATAGTGACAAATAAAAGTTTTTCAAACGATATTTAAAAATATAACATTTCAAGAATACATGCATCATAATAATGTATCACGGTATAAATCTGTGAAGTGAGTTCAAAGTAGCACTACTGAACTATTTGATGTAGTAATTATAGAAAATATTTTAATTAATATTGTCGATTATTATAGTCATGTCTTACATAAGTATGGTAATAATTGAAAACTGATTCCATTTTGTTTTGATTTCAACGTGTTTGTTCTACGTTTTAGTTCGAACAAACAGCGTGCCATATATGTCTTTGTTTTATATATGTTTTCTGGTGAAAGATATGTCTATAAAACAAATGGACTTCACGCAAACGTACGTATTGTACGAAATAAAAATATTTTAAGCATCCCATGTAACTCTATCATGCAAAACTACCTAACGAACGATATTCTTGTTTTTATTGAGCGTGCTAGCGAAGTAAAGTTTTTTTCATGAAACCTATTCTAGAGGTACCTATTCTATTTGAGTTTTTAGACCGTGGTGAAATATACTAGTAAATTGCCTTTAATAAAGTCACCTTCACTCAGTTAGCTTTACTACAACATAGAGGCTTTATTATAATTTTTTGTAATACGCAATTAAAAACAAAATAATATATTTTTTGAATTTGGAATACATCTCTGGTAATTTGAGGTTAAATTTTTCGTCAAAATGTCATAATTTTTATTAAGGGAACGGAACAGTTTGAACAGTCGAACAAAGTGCACTTAAATAATAGAGAAAATGGTTAATTATTTTATAATATGAGCAATAAGTCAAAAAATATATATATTTATATATATGATTAATAATATTTATTTATATATATGATTTGCCGTACAGCGCGGTAACGCGGCTTGTGTTGTGGGCAGCTTGGCGTCGAGTGAGAATCTTTAGTTAATATTTTAAAATTTGAAACAATGCATGTGTGAGACGTTGATTAAGAATTTTAATGTAATTACTAGATCTAAAATGAAATGTAATTTCTGTAAATACATACTTATATAGATAATTACACGTATAAAATTATAATATTTGTAAAATATTGTCGTTTGAAAAAACAAACGAATTAATTTATTATTGTTCGCTTGTTGTGTATATTTTTCTCAATTAGCTGTAGTTAAGAATTATTAATAATATATATACTATATACATAACACTTAACACAACAAACGTTAAAAAAATAATTGTGCGGACGGGGGACCTCCGTCCCCCCGGGAGATTTTTATTGATTATATGAAAGATTTAAAATGACAAATATTTCTAAGAAATAATTATAATATTCTATATTATAATTATTTAAAGTTTAGACATACTTGACATATTTATTTTATGTTAATGAATTTTGCTATTTATACATGAAAAAAATAATTATATAGTAATTCGCGACTTATTCGTTGAATAATTATAAAACTGTAATTTGTCTGCGTGTTCGGGCTTCATGTGAAAGCTTCTGGACCGATATCACCGCGACTCCAGTCGGTCTGATCATAATCACCACTTTTGTGAAGTCAGGACATGTATATTAACCTTCCGTAATTTGGCTCAAATCAAATGCCTATCCTTTGATATGTTGTATCTCTTTGACTAACTTAATGGTAATTTTATTTATATTTTCAGAAAGATGGATCTATATTTTTGTAATAACTATGCCTTATAATTACTTGAGTAATTACTCTATGGTAATTACTCTCTATGTAAATCTTATACTTGCTGTCGAAACGTATCCTTTTTAAATTATTGTTCGCGATAAAAAGTCAAGTCACGAGTGAAATATAAAATAAAAAAATGATAGAGAAAAATTATATAAGATAAAGAAAACAAGAAATATAAGCGGATGACAGCTTTGTTCAAATAAAAATAATCTAAATTTGAAAAAGACGGAATTGCAGTATAGCCCGTTGAGACGAATGTTGTTATCTTTATTTCAGTATGAACTGTCCGGCTCACTCTGAGTCGAAATTATACGCAGTAAAGAAAAATATTAAGAGCGCAGTAAGTACGGAGCACAATGGAGGCGCGACTTCGCTTCCCCGAGACCGAAACGACAGAAGAAATTACTTAAGAATATTTCCTTAAGATCTTATCTTTGTAAAAAGAAAAAATAACGCGTAACAAAGCACTTACTCTCTGGAGACGGGACTTCGAGGGATTTCGGACCATCTTCCGACGAACGACGAGCTACTATGGATTTTAATGAGTTAAACAGTAACTTTGCTAAAGCGAGTATATCATGAAGGTTTCTGCGATAAAGTTTTTATGGCCGTATTATTTAAATTTTATCGACGTAAACAATTTCAAAGCGCGAAGATGCTGGTTAAGATCGTTACGTGACAATGCACGGATTAAGAAGTAATCCTTCAGTGTTGCGCTCACACAATATTTCATTAACTGCCTTGTGGTGCCCGTAATGAAAACAGATCTTATGGCCTATTATTCTTTTATCATCTTATATTAAAATGATACATTTTGTGATATTTCGAGGTTAACGAATATAACAATTATAATAAAATATTATATGTTTTTTTTTCAGTTTACAATAATTGAAAGAAATATTACATAATTCAAATAAAATACATAAAATAATAATAAAATAAATCATTAGCACTTATTTTCTATTCGCACTACGATGCTGTGTCAACCAATAGCAAAAGATGGCGAAAAACAATTGATAAAATATAATAAAACTTACTAGTTATTATTTTCCTCCAATGGAATTATAAAAGTACGTTTTTAATAAACATTTAAAATGTATTATTATTAAAATTTACAATATCTACATAAAGTACACAGAAAAATATACATATTTTGCCACAGGGTGAGTTTATTGACTTTGTGGAGTTGGAAACAAAGTGTTAAAATATTTACTTACTTAACGTATTTTAGAATACAAAAGTATATAATATTATAAACCAATCATAGCCGATAATGAATTGCTAACGTACTCGTAATTTGTTTTGTTTTCTGTCCATTTTAAAAAGTATCCAAGTGTATTCAGCAAATAATACAGTAGAGAAAGCATTTATGTATATATAACAAGAATAAAAAGGGACATAAAATGTATCCCTGTGGAATTGGATATTTTAAAAACAGGCCCAGAATTCAATCGACCTAATTATTAATGCAATGAGATTACGAATAAATCTCTTTAATATATTTATCTTATTGTTTATAACTATTTCATGTTTTACACAATCAAATGCTTTAAATAAATCACATACATATTGTCTATGTGTATGTATTGTGTTTATACTAACAAGTTGAATGACACTAATTAAACTGGGAAAAACTAGTTAAGAAAACCAAAAAAAAAAAAAATTCATTCCTAAATTACAAAATTGAAAAACAAATGAATGAAACAGTTGTTGCTTAGGGACATACTAAGTATTCTATATACGTTCTTTTTTTAATTTGGCTTGGGTATGAATATATGGTTTAACATTAATGTTCAAACAATGTTTTCAGTATCAAATAAGCTTTAATTTCTTTCGATTACTATTTATCTAAATACAAATATGTATTATTTTGTAAATTAACAAGACCGAATGAACGATCTAGTACCCACATCCAAACAATCCTTACTACTTCGCTTTTATAATATTAATAAATGCGTAATTGATTTTGTTTATTTGTTACACCTTAACGTCAAAAATATTCAACCGATATGATCATGAAATTTTGTATAGATGTTGTCAGGGATATAGAAAAGGAGTACCTAATACGTCCCCCCCTTTACATGCGGGCAAAGCCACGGACGGAAACTAGTTTAATATGTATTGGAAAAGCGTTCCATGTATAGTTTAATCCAGTTTACCAATTGTATAATTTTATATTTCGTTTTGAATATTTGGCGGAGCTTTGACATATTTGCAACTAAAGCACAAGCTTATTACTATACAGACGAACCATTGTGATATACAACCGTGGAGGGACTAACTACATGTAACAGGAATAGGTCCTAATATATTATTAGATTACATTTATATTTTTTAAAGTCGACTATTATTAAAGAGCATGACATAAAAGTGGATTAAGGTCAATGAAATCAAATTTAAATACAGTTTGAATTTCGAATCAGTGAAACTTTTAAATTTGGAATGGAATTTGAAATATTTGACTAAATATTTTTTAGTATTTGTTACTAATTTATATAGAATACCTAACCAATTACTTATGTTTAACAAAGTCGAATATTTTTAATAATGAAATAGTCTATACGTTACGTGCCTATGTAGGATGTATATCGTGCCTATGTAGATGGCGGAGAATATCATATTATTTTTCTGTTAAAATTATTTAAGCGGATTCAATTTATATAATAATAATATTCTTCAGACCTATTTCTACCATGGCGGCCAATTTCAAAAGAGATTAGCCAACTGCGTAGGATATTATGGTGCTCAAGTATGTGTGCCAACACAGGTGCACTTATCTATTCCCTAGCTCTCATAATCTGATGGGACGGCAATCCGACAATTCCAACTTTCAGACTGCTACTGAGAATTTTCTGACAAAAAAAACAATAGCTATTTATTGGCCCGACCTGTGAATTGAACCCAGGATCAACCTATATTAGTAAAACTATTTTTAATTAGTAAATCTATTTAATTCTTTTTAAGATACTTTAAATAGTAACGGATAAGTGTGATTGTGCCCCTTCGAACATCAAGCCAGTCTAGTACACAGGGCGATACGATTTGCAAGTCGAAACAGCCGCAGCATAGCTTTGAATATTTTGCGATTCGGGATTTGACTTTAAAATTTGTTGCAACCGCCTATCAAGCGAGCTCTGCTTGAGTTGAGTTCTCCGTTATTACACTTGTTTGTTAAGCCCTCTTTGTAATACTTAGCATTTTTTTTTTTCTTTTATTTCGGACTTGTTTTTTTCCACGACTGTACATTGATGATGGCGTTTGATTGGTTATCGCTGTCATTTGTTTTAGTGATTCTTAATTTAAAATTCAAAAGGTTATCATCATGTGTATGTGCGGATATACACTAATTTAAAATAAAATTAAATATACATATATTCTATATATATATATATATATATATATATATATATATATATATATATATATATATATATTATATAATTACATTTAATCGAATTTTATCTTTTCACTGCGTATATGAAATATGGAATATGAAAGAGAAATGATTCAGTATTATTGTAAAACGAGATATGACAGAACCAAAAGTAAGTTACAACAATAAGTAGACACAGACATATTTAATTAGCAAATAGTCTTTGACGAAGCGATTTTTAAGTCTTCGGCTTGGTTCAGTATCGGTTTAAAAACATTTATTTCTCATAAATAATACAAAAATTCACTTAAAATGAAAAATACAATTATATACATAATATCGTTTGAAAAGGTGTCTTGGATACAGTAAAATAAATAGTTAGAAACTTAAACCAGAAATGAAGATAGTAATAGAAAAATAGTATACATTATAAAAAACTAAGAACACAACGCATGGCGGTGAGACCACATTTATTTTTCTTTGGATAAACGCACTTACGCGTTTCCCTCACAAGTGGGGGACTATTTGTGGCTCACCGGCACTGAAGGCGCTGGAATACCCATTAAAAAACCAGCTGTTTCTCCGTCTGGTCTGGGGGCGCCACGGGATTGCTTGCGCATGTTACCGTGACGCCCCAACGATCGGTCCACCTATGCGGGCCTCCATTTCTAAAGGGGTTCCCGGATACAGGGAGCCCACTTAGCCCCGGTGGCTATTAAGGCGGGGGGAGAAGGTGAGCTTAGTGCCGACGCCTCCTCCCCGGTCTTCTTCGACGGATCGGAACAACGCAGGCACTTTCCTCACGCTGCCACTGCGCAGCTTCCTTCTGCGACATGACACTCTCGCAGAAGGAGACCATTTCCAACCAGCACATCTCGCTGTCGAGCATGGCGTTAATCACGCTCGGCAGCGAAAGAAGGTGAGACCACATTTATTATTTAATAAGGTAATTCTTAAATACAGGAAAGCTTTACTGATGGTAGGGTTTTGTGCAAGCCCGTCTGAGTAGGTACCACCTACTCATAAGATATTCTACCGCAAAACAGCAGTACTCGGTATTGTTGTGTTCCGGTTTGAAGGGTGAGTGATCCAGTGTAATTACAGGCACAAGGGACAGGGTGACAAGGGAAAGGGAAAGGGTGGCGCAATTCTTACAATGCGAATGTATATGGGCGTTGGTGACCACTTACCATCAGGTGGCTCATATGCTCGTTCATCTTCCTATTTTATAAAATAAAAGAAAAAAGCTTTCATTATTTACAATTTCATCGGGTATATTATTGTACATTTGCACTCTTTCGAACATTATATAGTGTTTCCTTAGTTTGTTGTAATGCTTGGCAACTCAAGTTTGTTTCGTCTTCTTGTGCAATGATCTTTTATTAAACTAAATTTTTGAGCACTGGTTGTAATAATTAGCAATATTTTTTTATACAGCCTTATTGTAATAATACCAAATCCATCCTTTTTTATAGATTATGAATGTTATAAATTAAGTTACTTTTTTAAATTTGAAATAGGGTAACAGAATAGTTGGTACCAGAGGTATTGGTATATACTTTGTAGCACTATTTTTATATACATTTTAAGAAAATGTATTTCTTAGTACATACCGTTGTCTTCTTATAATAAATAACTTAATAAGTTTACATTTTGTTTTTCCTATCTTGTCATAACGTTAAAATCTTGCCGTAAGTTACATTTATTATGAAAGCGTCCAATGAGTTAATATACACTGACGGATTCATAAGCTGCATCAAAGTTCAGCATTACTTTCGAATTAATATTTTTGATAAGTATGCAAACTCTTTTAGATTAAACTAAATAAAAATATCAAAATTTTAAAATTTGCTTGCAGTTCCACTGCAAGAAAAGATAAAATTATAGCCGGGAAAATAAAATTTATGCATAGTCTCAAATTCGTGTGTTATTAGAGTAAAGTTTGAAATTAATTATTTTTGTTTTATTTTACATTTGCGATTTCAATTATTGTTACCATGAATAATAGTATTGATTATTAGTATTTTAAACTCAACAAAAGTTTCGTAACCATTAATATACGAACAAGTTGCTCAAATTGTGGCATTGGTGCGAAAAGGTTTGGATCAACGAACGATTGCTAAAAATTTTAATTTAAACCAGTCTACGGTTTTTGGTGTATATCAAAGCTTTGTAGAGATAGGTTCTTACAAAAGGAGACCCGGTACCGGCAGAACTCGAACAACCACCCGCCGTTACGACCGATTTATTGTTTCAACTTCCCTACGAAATCATTTCTTCGTGTCAGTAAACATCAAAACAGAGCTGAATGAAGTGCGTGGAGTAAATTTGAGTGCACGAACAATAAGAAGGAGGCTTAAGGAATTCACCCCTTTTAGATCAGCAAATGGTCCAATGCTGTCTGCAGCTCACAGAGAAGCTCGTTTAATATTTGCGCGGGAACATCTTAATTGGACTAAGGAGCAATGGGCCTCCATATTGTTCACCGATGAGTGTAGGGCATGTTTAAATTGTGCAGACGGTTGCAGAAGAGTCTGTCGTCAACGTGGGGAGAGATAAGCTCAAAGTTGCATTGAGGAGCGTGTTTCTTTTGGAGGCTGTTCGTGTATGGTGTGGGGTGGCATTTCGAACGGAACTTGTGTTCATTGACATGGTTCGTCATAACGGTAGAAGAGGTGGTTTGACGGCAGAACGCTATATAACAGAGATTTTAGAAGCTCACGTGGTACCTTATATGGGATTAATAGGCGAAAATTTTACTGTAATGCAAGATAATGCCCGACCCCACGCCACTGTACAAGTTCGACAATATTGCGGAGACGTGTTAGGATACGTACCATGAATTGACCAGCACGCAGCCCGGATCTTAATCGCATTGAGCATGTTAGGTACTGTTTAAGAAAGCTGTATATGCGAGAATTCTGTGCCTACAACAGTGGCAGCACTAAGAACAGTGATTTCACAAGAATGAAACAATATTCCGCAAGACCGTTTAATAACCCTAATCAGATATATGCGGAAAAACCTGTGCTTCAACTTTTTTTTATTGTCAAAACCAATTTTTCAATAAACCGACCTAAACTAATTTTTGTTACATTTATCGTTATTGTTCAAAAAAATTGGATTCCAGTATACAAACATACATTTAAGGATATGATACTACGCTGTTATGAAGTTAACGAACCAAACTATGGGTTTCAATTTAAAATACAATATAAATGAATGTTAGATAAAAATACATTGATGCGGTTTATGAGTTCGTCAATGTAGTACATTTGTTAAATACAGTAATATTCGAAATGCCTCTGATATTCATTCCGTGATATTATATAAAATTTAGAATATTGGATGACTAATGACTAGAGGAATTATAATAACATGGCTTTAATTATAGTTCTACGGCAAGCACGCTATTATTCGTATAGTAAAAGTAGTGGTTATAGTGTTAAATGAATGAGAATATGGACTAATTTTTTTTTTAAGGTGCAGTGAATATTTATTCCACAAAATAAAAAAATAAAAATTTAAACAAGCATAGCTGATTCGTGGATTTACAAACTGATAAGATAATGTAATAAGATATTTTACTAGAAAGTACTAACAATTTTGGTTTTTGCCTTTATTTCATTGGATGACTGGATCTCACTATCCTTTATGGGTTATTTAAACAATAATAATAATAATATCGTGGAACATTATTCACACAAATCCCAAACTAAGCAGAGCTCGTACTATGGACACCAGACAACTGACAGACTACATATACTACTTTTCTATTGTAAATACATACTTATATAAATAATTACACCCCGACTCAGAACAAACAGACATGTTCATGCACACAAATATCTGTCCTGGATGGGAATCGAACCCATGACCTGCTGCGCAAAAGGCAAGTATCTACCGACCATGCCAACTGGCAACTCAGTAGCAGCCCGGAGTCTGGAAGTGTGTACACCCCCGTGCCTCGGAAAGCTCGTAAAGCCTTTGGTCCTGCGCCTGAACTCTTTCCGGTCGTGGGCAAAGCCTCTGGCAAGAAACTAGTTCTTAATAAACATACGCTTTTATTTTGTTTTTGATCAGAAGTTGTCTTATTATACATTCTTAAATAGCAAAGTCGTAACTTACGTATTTTGCCAAAATTTTATTACTGGAGGTTTAACAGACACCAAATTTTTTCGGGACTGCTTTTTTTGCTGCTATGTAGCTACCGCCATCATTGTACGCCATAATTGTACAAAAGGTTGGGGTGTTCGAATGTTGAATGTTGAATCTTGAAGATGTAGAACATACTTTACCAGAACCCTTGTGTTAATGAGGTTGTAAAATATGAAATTACTAATAATGTTAAATGAAGTGATTCTCATATTAATTATTACCGGAATAAAATTAACAATTTAGGGATTGTAACGTGTACAAAATACTTTCACACAGTTTTATTATAAACAAACCTTAACCCTGTAACAAGGGAAATTAGCAACGCAAAACAGGTCGAACGGACCGTGCCTTGAATATTTTGCGGATTACGAATTTGAATTTAAAATTAAGATAAGCTAAACGTTGAACATCTTAAATGTAACATTGATTTTCAATAAGATGATAAATAAAATATAGGAGGTCTTTGAGGCGTTCGGTAATTTGATTGTCTTAAAGATTAAACTGAATTTCATTACGAGCTTTTGTTTTTGGTTTCAGCGATACTAGACCTATTGTGACTTATAAAAATGTATACAATACTAGACAGCATCACTGTAAATATTTTTACTACTATGTAATTATCTTTTCATTCCTACGAGATTTCGTTACAATATTGATTAAACTAGTATTTAAACATAGTTATACCATAGTTGAGCTTTTGGTAACTATTGCTTGAATATTTTTTTCTACGTAGTTCGTTTCACCCGTATTGTTCGTATGGACCGGGAGATACTGACACAAATTTTCAGGTCATTTGTAAAATTAACATGTTCTCGTCGGTATGGTGGGCTGTAAGTCATAACGGAGAAGTATGGCATTACGCTACCGCCTACTTCTTTTTTCATAGATTATCGGAAAATAGAAGAATTTTTATGGAACAAATCGTTTGACTCTCGTTTACAAATGACCTGAAAATTTGTGTCAGTATCTCCCGATCCAGTATCTAAAATTGTAATTGCCATCATCTGTCGATCTTTATTCTTCATTGATCCATATATAAATTTTCCTTAAAAATACATCTTGTACTAAAAGTACGTTAAGCGCTGGTTTTATCCTCAAGTATAATAAACGTAAATTGATTTGAGGTTTACTGGTTTTTTTTTTAATTTTAAGATAATTTAATCAGCTTTACCAACGAAACTTACGAAAATTTAAATGTTGGCTATACAAAATAGCCAATAATAAGATCGGTTTAACTAAGATCCAATCTCGTACTGGTTCAGAATAAATTTATTGGAAGTTAGAATAATCTGGGATTATGTATCTTGTTTTTGTTTTATGTATATACTTCTTTCGGGCTTAAAGAATCGTTATATTGAATGTACATATACAGATATTATCTACGTATATAGTTTTTGTTAAAGATTTTTTTTTTATATTAGTTCTTTAATTACTAAAATGACTGCTTGTCATTGTTCATATCAATAGCGCAAATGCTTTCTTAAAAGTGGAGATTATTGATATCGTACCATCATTGAAATACATTTAGAGCGAAAGTGTTTTGCGTATTACGTAGTCAATACATAAAAAAAACTGTGCGTCTCGGGACGCTTTTCTTTTCTTTTTTTATAGCACATGTAGGCGGACGAGCATATGTTCCACCTGATGGTAAGTGGTCACCAACGCCATTGTAAGAGATGTTAACCATCGCTTACATCGCCAATGCGCCATCAACCTTGGGAACTAAGATGTTATGTCAATTGTGCCTGTAATTACACTGGCTCACTCACCCTTCAAACCGGAACACAAAAATACCAAGTACTGCTGTTTTGCGGTAGAATATCTGATGAGTGGGTGGTACCTACCCAGACGAGCTTGCACAAAGCTCTACCACCAAAAGAAAAGTTTGACAGAAGTGATAATATTTATTAGTAATTATAATATATTAAATATAATTTAAATTAGTACTTGAGAGTTGCTAAATTATTATAAGTACTATCTGTATAACTCTCAGGTAAAGCAGTCCGCATCGGTAATAGTGGCACCGTAACGCGTTACGTTACGAAGCGGTTTTCCTTCCCATAAGAAGTTATCACTTCAAAAACAATATACATATATATCGTCACATATAAATCTTCTATCGATCACATGAAAATGCAGTAGTGCTTGCTTAGATTTAAACGTACGGTCGTTTGAGATTCATTTTACTAACAACCGCTGGGTAATATCGGTCCAAAGATGCAAAACTATATAACTTGCATGTGTTGGATCAATTCAAGCCTACTCCTCAAAAGGAGAAGATTCATTAGCAAAGTATTGGGATGCTTAGAGACTTAACCTTTACTTCGAAAATCTGCTTTATTAGAAAAGTAAATCGGTTCTATGACAAATAAATAACTCTAGAGATTGCGTATTCTTACTCGTCATATTGTATGAAGGTTAAAGTAAAATAAAAAGCACCTGTCATACAACTTCGAAGATGCCGATGATGTGAGACTGCGTTTTTTTTGAGTGTTTTAATAAAATTGCACGGATTCAATATCATGATGAATAGCTAATTAGATTGCAGTGCCAGAAAATACATTCATATTAACACAATTCGTTACATCTTATACAGTTTGCCTCTTAGTTGTTTCAAACATGTATAATCCGTATTTTGGCTTAAAGTAAGCCAGTATAATAACAGCCACATCTAAAATCTCATGGTTGGCGGCATATTCACAGTATATGTGGTGAATAATTATCCCCATTGTTTATGTTTGTGGTAAATATTGGCGAATGTACCCACATTCGACAATATTTACCGATTCCTTGTTCGTCTGCCGTAAGATAATAATAATAATAACTAACATCATAACTCCCCTAGCTATGCACTTGGCTCATTCCCGTGCATAGTGATATAAACCTTAGTTAAAAGAAAATAGAAACGTTAATCTTAAATAATAATAATAATAATAATAATAAAGTTCTTCAAACAACTTTTTTTTTTTATGCACCGGTACACTAATTCGCTCGCTCTGTGTAATTATAGTTTAAATTTGTCGCAAAGCTGAATCTTAACTGCTCTCTGATCTCAGCTTTTCAGTTCCATTACTGTGCCGTAATATGAAGTTAGCGTCTATTAAATACTCGCTCTGCGCCAGACCTTTGTACTGTAATTAGTGTTCATTTGTAAATTTGAAATCTTTTACTATTTTTAATCACTAAAATGGACACGATTGTTTACAATTTGTCAACAACTTTTCAATGGTGGTGGTTAGAGCAATCAGTCCAGTACCCACTTATCCTTTGTCAAATAGCAGTGCTGTCAAACGGTAATATAATGCTGTCTCTTAGCTTGGTTCACTGCTGGGCAAGAGCCTTCTCTTCTTTTGAGGATAAACCTTGGAGATTATTCCACCCTGCTGAGGAACAGCGTTAGAGCATGAGTCTGTTGCTTTAAAATAGTTTTTCTTTCTTTCTACACCTACATTTTTACAATACGTTTTTTAAATAATAATTATGCTTCTAAAGGAAATATAAGACAAGGAAAAATGTGTGACTCGCACAAACTTGAGACAGTCGTCATTAACTTAAGTGTCGGTGTGCTACCACCTCTCGTTGGGAAGGTTCCCCTTATTGTTACTGTTCTTATAACTTGTTTTTGTTTTCTTGTAGATTAAAATATCTTAGAATAAATGTCTTGATAGGTATTAAAATTTTTGTTTGTTTTTTTGGAGGCATTAAAGACAAATATTAGACAAAACTCCAAATATCCTAAAACAATTATGTATAATGATAATCACAACGTAAGGATTTATTCTGTTATGTATAATTATTATAAATTATGTAATTGGTATTAGAAAGCCTTGTTTGAACTTCTATTAAATGTTGAAACCCTCAAATCATAATCTTCGTCAAAGATTTACGTGTTCTATTCAATTTTATTAATACATATGTGTTAGTATATACATATACTACGTAATTCATGACGTATCTACTAACGCATCTTTAGAATAATAAAAATTCTGTTTTACGGACGAAAAAATTAAAACATGTCAATGTCTCAATAAACAGTCTATAAATTATTATGTAATTTGTTCCAATATAAAAACATAAAAACAGAAATAAGCTAGATATGTACGTGATATACCTATGAAACCGATTACGCGTCAGAAACGTTTCATTTTAAAATGTTACACTCTAATTCAAACTTAAAATGAGAGTAAATTGCTCAGCGCTGTTAGTTTAATTTCAACAATATTATAGTATTATTCGAAAAGAAAAGTTGTATTTACAAATTACGTAATTTCGTATAGGTGTTGTGTAATGAAAAGACCCAAAAAGTATTTATTGATTCCGGCTAAGGGTTGAGCCTAGCAAGTGTAATTTATCCGCGCACGGACGAGATGAGAATACCAACGAATGAAGGGAAATTGGTGCGATCACAGATGAAATAGTACAGCAGAAATTAAAAGCACGACATAAAATTTTGAGACAACTGTGAAGGCTAATACTTAAAAGTATAGGTAATATTTGAAAGTAGCTTATTGATATATTGAGGTAAGTTTTGTTTGTTAGTTTGTTATACAAAAATGAATACTTTGATTCATATGAAACTTATAACATGATCGTTTTAGGTTGGACAAATCCTATGTACTTGAATCAATCAAATCGTGTTGAAGATCGAATGTCACTAAATAAAGTTTTTTGTAAATTTACCTTTTATACTGACTGGAAAAATAAAATACTAATCGTAGACTAGCTTGGTGCCATTTCTTAAATACTGTTCTATGAGCGCAACATACCGCAATGGGTAATAATATGTTTGGTAATATGTGTTTTGTTAATACTTACGAGCACTCGTACAATATTGTAACGCAGGATAATGATATGTATTTCGAAAACATATAGTCCTTATATTTATTTGAATAAAACTTTGAGTTATTCACTGGATTTAATTTTACTTCGTGTTTAGTATAAACTATTTTTTTAATTTGTAGGTAGTCTTGCAAATGGGGCGAAAGATGGTAAGTGGTCACAACCAACTATAGATAACAGCGCTGTTAGTATTAAATTTATTTTTATCTTGAATTGTTTTAGATTTCAGTATTGATTTTTCCTCTCCTTTGATCATACATATAATATATTTAGCATCTAGAAACTTCGATACTCATGTTATAACCCCTTCGCAAAAATCTAAATAAAAATAAAACACCAAATAATACTAATTGATGTAAATTACTAACTCAATTACTCTTAAAAATCCAAATAACACAATTGAACACTTCACAAATCACAATTCGCGTCAATAATGAATTAATGTTCTTACCTTTCTGTCCACCAATAAAACAGCTGTTTGAGATAAGGGCGTCATTTTTATTACAACGCTATTATAGGGATAAAAGTATCTCCGAACAATAATCTAATCTTCTAGACATCTCGTCTATACATACATACATACATATAACAAGTAATGTACAGAAAAGTTTGGGATACATCGGGAGAACTTCCACTATATTAAATATTAAGTAACTTTCAATGAAATTTATTCCTTCATTCACAATACTTTCTTATTGTGTCTAAATCTACCTTCGATTTGGAAAACATGCCTCAAGCTGAGAAGAATGGATGAAAAAAACTCAAAAGGAACTCTTTTCTTTCCTCGTAATTTCGTGAGCTTTCAATTTAATTATAAATGTAATAAAATGAAGACTACTCCCAAGACTCAACACACTTCAGCAATTACTTTCCAATTTATTTATTAATGTTTTTCAGTGGCTGATTAATTAAACAAGCTGTCTCCTTTTTTCGAATGTTAAATCAACGATGACAGACAGAGACGGCGACTTCTGCTACACAAAGTTTAAAAGTAAATCTCTAATTCTTTAATTGTTAATCTTCAACGCTTATTTATATAAAAAATAGTGGGGTGAAGGGGGGATTGGTGTTAGGTACACTGTCCTTTGTTGTACTAAAAAAAAAAGTAAATTTCGTGATGATCGATGGATTAGTTAAGATTTAGGGCGTAACAAGCAAACTCATTGTCGCATTTATAATATGTATAAGTAAGGATTAATATTGTTTTAAAATGAATGAACTGTTTTAAATAGGAATTTTGTGAAAGTATACATTGTCCATTAAAATATTTATCTTACGTTATTATTGTTTTGATTTAAGATATATATACAAAGAAAATAAAAGAAAAAGCCGATGGCAAATTATAACAAAAATCTACAACCAGTTTTAAAAAATCACGCTGGTCACTCGAATCTGCCTATTCATAAACCTATTTTGAGAATTAGCCAATTGCTAAATTGCTAAAACGATTGATAGTTTTATTTATTTTAGAATTATATGTTGGGAGTACATAGTACAGTAATTATTAATGAGTGGGGGATCTCCACTAAATATTGCTACTAGCTGCCCATCCCGACTTCGAATAGCTAAAATAAGTATTTTATACAGCGATAAGCAATTCATAAATAATTAATTCATTAATAATAATAATAATTCATAATTCATTTGTGGAGCTTTTAAGATGCACGAATTTTTCAACTTAATTAACGAATATGATCATGACTTTACCTTATATATACTCTTCATAATACAGCATTCATTTCAATATATATATATATATAACCTTTCAATTGGTAAAAGAATTTTTCTATTAGGTGATAAAAAAGCCGAGATGGCCCAGTGGTAAGAACGCGTGAATCTTAACCGATGATCGTGGGTTTAAACCCGGGCAAGCACCACTGAATTTCATGTGCTTAATTTGTGATTATAATTCATTTCGTGCTTGACGGTGAAGGAAAACATCGTGAGGAAACCTGCATGGGTCAAATTTCACTGAAATTCTGTCACATGTGTATTCCACCAATCCGCATTGGAGCAGCGTGGTGGAATAAGCTCCAAAACCTTCTTCTCAAAAGAGGAGAAGAGGCCTTAGCCCAGCAGTGGGACATTCACAGGCTGTTACTAAGTAAGATAAGACACAGCGTGGTTTGCCACAAACATATGAGTTACGTTCTTTTCAATATTATTCTTATTTATTAAATAATGGTGTAGATAAAGCTAGATTCTCGTTTATATATAAATAAAGGCAATAAGATTATTCATTATTGCTAAGATTTATTAATAAACAAATTTAAATCAAGTACAATTCAAGCACTTAAAAATAATTATGTATGTACCAAATACATTAAATATAAATTTATCACCGTTTCGGAATATTATGATATATCGAGCGGACCAGAAACTAAATATCTACTACTACTCATTGGCATTAATAATAATAATTATAATATTGAATTATATTTATACGTAAACAAAATAAAAGAAATAAAAAAATGATGTAAGTGTCAAGGTACTCACGAAAGTGATGGGTAAGCATGTGAGCATTATTGCACATTAAAAATCTTACGCTGACGTCACCTGACGCTTGAAGTCTCGGTTTTTTTTTATAGCTTAATTAGGTGGACGAGCAAGTGGGTCATCTGATGGTAAGTGGTCACCAACACCCATAAACATTGGCATTGTAATGAGTATATGAAAACGACTCCGAAAATAATCCATTACTTTCGAAAAAAATTGTTTACCATAAAAAAGGTTATAGTGTCAACCTTCTTAGACAGCCATATGCTATCGCGGACTTTTTTTTGAACTTTTTGGAGGAATAATTCTTTCATACATGATTGTTTTGTAACTTTAACCGTTTACGCAGCGCGCGCAACTGAAGCTCTCAAAAGGTATCAATTTCCCCGTTTTTGCAACATTTTTCATAGCTGCTCCGCTCTTATTGATCGTAGCGTGATAGTAGCACTTAAGGGAGACAGCATCTAAGATTTCATAATAAACGACGTGTTGTAAAAGAATGGCTTACACTTGTTTCACTGTCTATTGTAAGTAACCTAACTACCTCAGTCAGGTGACCCATTTGCTTGCCTACCTTTACCTTTCAGAATTAAAAACCTTAACTGGTTTAATTGTGATAATTTTTCCAAATGTTCAAAACATAACAATATTTGTTGTACAGTTAAACAGATAAAGAAAACTCGCTGAGTGTAAAAATCCACAATAATAAAATCCAATGCAGTTTTGTCATTTTATAAAAACTTTGTTGTTCTTAAAACGGCTTTAATAAATTAAGACAATTTATTACACAGAATCTATTAACCAGAAAAAACTGGTAAGAACTTCGAAAAGCAGTAGTTAGTGTCCGGTGGCCATTCAATAGATCCGGATAAGTGGACCGTTAGTCGCCCGCCAATATCCGGACGGAACCGGAAAAAAGCAGATTAAAAAGGTTACGTTAATGGCGGTGCCGTGAAAAGTGATGCAATTACAAGAAATTGATTCCTTCCTTTGTTTTACGACTTTTGATTCATGAAATACGCTGGATTACTATTAGTTGAAAATTGAGTTTTTATCTCTTCGTTTTATAGATAATTGAAAAATATTTTATTTTCTTATGTCTTGTAATATTAAACAAACCATTAATAATGAGGTTTTATTTGATCACAAATCATTTAGAAAATATAATATATCGTACTAATATCGAAAATTAAAATGATGAAGTTAGTTTAAAAAGTTACATCCTAAAAGAGATTCAAGCTTTATCACAGATTTTGAAATCTTAAACAAGTAAAATTTTAACATTAATTTTCTCAACTAGAACATTTTCTAAAAAAATATTTTTTCCGTTTAATAAAGTGCTAACTTACCGAGCAGCTCCGACATCAACAGGTGGAAACTGTAATAAAAATTTAAGTGTACCCTAAATTTAACGCCAATAAATGTCAAAGCAGCAATTAAGGCGTCCTTACTAAGTTACCCCGAGCACTTTCTAATTACATATTTGAAATTTATCTCAAAATTATAAATATCATTATAACTTATATTCTATCACAAATAAGTATAAAATAAAGAACTCATTGTCACGGTCTATACGCACTAGAAATTCGATTTATATATATTTTTTAAGTTAAAAGACGATTTCCTGTCATTTACCTAATTGATACGATAAAGTATGTATGATCTGTAACGTACAATAAAATATAAAATAAAATAAATAAATAAAGTTATGCGAAAATCGTATATCAAATTTTTTTTCTAGTAGGTACGTGTACTATATGTATAGTTATAATTAAAATAATTTCAATAATTTAATTTTACTATATTATTGTGGAAGTCTATTTTAAAATTATTTTTTATTTGATACATCCGTGTCACCTCTGGATAAAGGCCTTCTCTTTTGTTAAGAATAAAGCTTAGGAGTTTATTCTTCACGCTTTTCCACTCTGAGTTGATTCGAATAAGTGGTACGTGTAGCGAAATTCATTTTCTCACTGGTAGCGACCACATTGCGAGAGCACGAGATACGTTTTATCTTTACTAATATTACAAGTGCGAAAGTAACTCTGTCTGTCTGTGTGTTTCGTTTTATATGAATAAAGATTAAATACGTGAACATGCAGTAGTGGAATTAACTCCAAATGTTCTTTTCAGAAGGGCAGACATTTGCCGGCGTGACTTTACTTTAAATGAAAAAAAAAACTAATTCAGCTATCAGACCGTTGCCAGATTTCTGTATTATATTTTTTATACAGACAACAATAACATCGTGAAGTTAAAATATATTTTTTATATTTTTACATATACAATAGGTAAATAGATTAGTAAATGGGCCACCTGATGATAGGTGATCACCACTGCCAATTGACATTGCTGCTATAAGAAATAATTACTCGCCTTATATTGCCAACAATAAATCTTAAGAACTAACACGTTATGTCCTATATGCCTACACTGGCTGACTCACCCATCAAATTGGAACAGAACAATACTAGTAATAATAGTAATAATAATAATATCGTGGGACATTATTCACACACGGCTATCTGATCCCAAACTAAGCAGAGCTTGTACTATGAAAACCAGGCAACTGATATACTACATATACTACTTTTCTTTCGTAAATACATACTTATATAGATAATTACACCCAGACTCAGGACAAACAGACATGTTCATGCACACAAATGTCTGTCCTGGGTGGGAATCGAACCCATGACCTGCGGCGCGAAAAGAAGATATCTACCAACCACGCCAAACGGCTCATCAAGCCGGTTGGCCTGGTCTAGTGCTATTTATCGGTAGAATAAGTGATGTGTGGGTTGTACCCTACAAACGGCTACACAAAGTCCTATTGTCAAGTAATCATTATCATTGGCATATACAAGTAAATAATGTTTTCCTAAGCAGCTAAAAAAAGTAAGTTTATCTAAATAAAAAAGGATTTTAGTACCCTATAAATAAACATCACGCACAATTGATGTACAATTACAGAATGTTTTCATCCCAAATCATATTTCTCGCTTATCATCCCCAATGATATTTTAAATCAGTCAAACAATCTCAAACGAAGAAACGTTCGTTATCCTTATTCATAACACGTACGTCTGGGGCAAAAGGAGCGCGAATTTAACCTATCTTATCTGCACGAACAAAACGGGCATATTTCAAACCTTTATTGCTATGTACGAGAAAATTCCGGGCCTCTAATTTTCCAATTTTTGTGAGATCGGATCGTGTCGATTGCGTTCAACAAACACTGGATATTCGTCTATTTAGTCCTCAGTCATACAATGACTGTCTGACTTGACGTTTTAAAAGCTACATAATCGCTCTAGTACGCCTGGTGCAGAAGACATGTGCCGAATTATATAAAGTCACAATCACAAATATACGTTATTCAAAGGAGCACCTAAAAGCACCTTTGGATAGTCATTTTATTTTTTATTATGTAGGTAGGTGGACGAGCATTTGGGCCACCAGATGGTAAGTGGTCACCAACGCCCATAAACAATGGCATTGTAAGAAATGTCAACCATCGTTTACATCGCCAATACGCCACCCACCTTGGGAACTAAGATGTTATGTCCCTCGTGCCTGTAATTAAACTGGCTCACTCACCCTTCAAACTGGAACACAACAATACAAAGTACTGCTGTTTTGCGGTAGAATATCTGATAAGTGGTTGGTACCTACCCAGACGAGCTTGCACAAAGCTCTACCATCGAGTAATTTAACAAGATTCATTAAATTTAAATCTAATGATGAAACCGACAAGAAATTCATTTGTTACTCAGGTTTTTACACAAGAAAATGAAAGTCCATAAGTCAACGAAACATTTTTTTTTATCTATATAATCTTGAATAGTGTAGTTGGATATATTTATTAATATTTTATCACCATGGGCTTCAACTGATTGGATAACCATTTATTATAAAAACGTACATATTCTCAACAATGAATTTTAAAATGAAAGAATAAAATGTCCATGAAACGCTTGGATACCAAAAAGCCTTTTACGAATCAAAGTCGATTTTTTTTTCACGACACATTGTGCGCAATCGTTTGTCTTCGAATATATAAAAGCAAGGGAACAACGGTGGGCCTTGGGGATAGGCAGTGACTGGATAAAGAAATGAAATGCATTCAGATTTTCTCCTTTATTCTCACCATTTTGATTTGAAGCTTTAGAACATTTTTCGGTTAAGACGCAGCGAAACGGTGAATTCATATAATTAGTAAGCATATCACAAGTCCAAATCCTTGATAGAAATTATAAGCCATATGTCCTATGTGTTTCTTATGACATTCCTTTATATGTATTTAGGCACGAGAAATTGGAGGAAAGTGTTATACAATAATTATCGAATATATAATACATATATAGTTATTATAAATATACTCGTAAATATGTTCGTTTAATTAAAGCAATAATGAATTAGGTTGATATCATTTTCCTACTGATAAGTATAAAAAAATGATATGATAGCAGTTACAAGGTTAATATAAAAATAATAAAATTTGATTAATTTAATTTTATGGGTTTCGGGTTATTCGAAAAAAAAAAATTTATGTATTGTTACGTCATACATATTGTTAAGCCAATTTATTGATTTGGAAAAATGTCCACAGAAATATCACACACTATATATAGGTATCACAACCAAAAAAATCGGATATAATCAGTTCTTATTACAATATAATTAATAGCATTCTCCGTAATGACAAGGTTTTATATGATTTTGATATAATATATTTGTTTTATTTTTATCATTGCACTGTCTACTTTGTTTTTTTTATATTCAATTTTATAATTTGGGCGTACTTTATACGTACTTTTTGTGTCGGTCGGTTTAAGACATGTGTCAAAGTGTGTTAAAGGCCTTTATTATCTTGCTCGATCTTGCACACTCGCTACTCGTACCATGCATCTCCTGACTCCTGTTCTTTACTTGGTGGTAGGGCTTTGTACAAGCTTGTTTGAGTAGGTATCATATATTCTACCACCGAGCAGCAATCCTTAGTATTATTTTGTTCCGGTTTGAAGGATAAGTGAGCCAGTGTAGACAGTGAATTGGTTAATATTTCTTACAGTGCTGATGGCTATAGACGGTGGTACTTAACAACAGGGGGCCCATATACAAGCCTGTCTACCGAATGCAATAAAAAAATTTTTGGTGAAAACCAAGGAAATTGTCTCATGAACAATCCGAGATTTCGAGGTGCACATTTTTACAGCGATTTATTATACAATTTTTTTTATACAACTGAAATCGTTGTTATCCGAGAAAATTTATCATCGAAATATTGTCGTAAAATATTTTTGATTTATATCTGGATGGTCATTAAATTATTAATTAAATCGATTATTTAATCTAGAATTATTTTTTATTAGGTAAATTATAGTTATAAGGAAAATAATTATATTATAACTACTATTGATGTAAAAAAAACATAAAACGGACCATCGAAAGAATAAGTTTGATTGGAAATGCCATTTATCAATTTAAATCGTACGAAACAGAAATGCCTATTGAACATAAATGAAATTATTCCAGTATGACAAACTGGTACCTCGTCACATAATATTTCGTTTCCTCAAAATAGTGTTTTTCTACTTTGCATAGAGCGGGAGCAAATTTGACGACCCTTGGCGGTCGCGTTTTGCCCTGGAGCGAGAATTTCTGTAATAAAATATTCGTTGGGGTCGCATTGTTTTTTTGTATTTTTTTCCGGCTCTGAAATGCCGTTGTTTTCGGGTAACGTATTAAATTCACTGGAAACTAAAGTAAACTGAGATAAAGCGAATACGAAGCGAAGCGAAAGATTTACTGGATTTTACTTGAATTCAACAATTTTCAACAATTTCACAGTCATTTATGTCCAGTGTAAGAGTGTTGTTACATAGTATATATAATCTGTGCTTCTATACAGTATTACAGATCAATATATTTCAATGCATGCGCGATATTATTTTCAGGATTTGTTAATTTTCACTATATGAAATTTGGAAACTGTGGCTTATATCGATATCCGTTGTAATTATCTTTTACCTGTGTTAATTAACTGGTAAAAGAACAAATCAAACGATTTTTAGGTTTTAATGATTACATGTTTTATTACTTGTGAATTTAATATACACTTGGATTTAAAGTGTTTCCCGACCAGCTGTTACTTTGCAGGATAATGTATATTTTAGAAAAAAAATCGAATCTTACCTGATAGTAAATAAAATTAGGTTAATGTATTATTTCGCATTTTTTCAATACGGGGCGATATGCCATTAACCATTATACCTAAGACTTTATATCCCTTGTGCTTTTATTTACACTAACTCACTCACCTTTCAAAGTTAAATAAAATATTGAAAATTAATAACAATTTTTTTATTACAGGCTCAAAGAAAATTTCAGATCCTGCGACCGGTTATTAACTTCTAATATTTCCAATGTTTAAGGATATACGGGAAACGAATAAACGTATTTTTTATATAAATAAAAATATATTAATAAGAATACTGGAAAATATGATCTAACCTTTAGAAAATAAAGTTCGCTTAAATTAAAAAAATATAAGTTTATAAATATGATGTGCAATTAAAAAACAAGAGCTTTAATTGAGAGTTTATTTTAATTTGAAATAAAATTCAGATAACGAGGATTCGAAGTGACTTAGAGGCAATAAAACGCTGAGCAATAAACAGCATCCTTTGGGAAACATTAAAGAAGGACTACAAAGCGTTAACTGGGATTAACTTCGATTAATCTGACCCATGCCCTTAACTAACTGCGTAGGTAAATTGAGTATTATAGTATATTATATCATAATATAATACTTATCATATAAACATTTAAGTATCAACGTTATCAAACATCACGTTTCAATAATTATTAAAAGCGATATGTAATAGAAATAATATTTAAAACATAAGTTAAAAAAGTACACATGCCAAGCACACACAATAAAGAGGGAGGTTCATGACACATGACACGTGTATGCCGTCATGGCATACGAGTCGGTTTCACACCCAAGGCTAATATTTTCTCATAATATTTATGTTTTGACTCCCTTTGTTAAAAGAAGGGTGTTATTTAACGTGTGTATTTGTGAGTCAGTCTCTGGCATCGTATCTCCCAAACGAATATACCGAATTTGATACGGTTTTGACTCTGAATTACTTATTACGAATCACCATACCGCCACGATACTTGTATCAAAATACTTACTTATATTAAAATTAAGCTTCGTACTAAAGCCTCGTGTTGGAATAAGTTCCAAAAACTTCCTCACAAAAGGAAAAGATTCCTTAGCCCACATTAAGAAGCTAGAAGTAGCTAGAAGTATTGTTATACTTTACGTTTTACGTTATAAATAAATAATTTTATGTAGCGTTATGTAATTTTAATGAATGAAATATTATTTGTGAACATTAATTTGTCAATATTTAATGAGAAACATTTACTTTAACGACTTAAAAGGTTCCGCTTTTATTTCTTGTATTATATAATTATTTCTTTGAAGGCTACTTTATTCTTTTGACGGCTACTAAGTAATACTTTTTATCAGAATATAAAAAATGATACTATATGATTATTTAAGTTCTTACAAATATTAGGTCAACGATGAATTATGACGTCATTTTAATTATATAATCGCTTATGCTTAGCGTGTGCTTACGGCATATGGTCAGGAATCGTTTTTGGAACTTTTCCCCCCTGGAAATGAGAATGTATGAATCTTTGTATGAATCTTACACATACGGGTAAGGAAGTCAGAAAGGGTAAGTTAGACATAAAACACGTGCATCTAATACTTTAAATACATTCTGGAATCATAGACTTTTACAAGTACTGAAGTATTTATAATACATCCCGGGTTATGTGGTTAAGGAAAATTGCGTAAGGAGACCCTTGCTTTGGTAATTTTAATACAAGTATATCCACTGATCCGCAATGTAACATCGTGGTAAGTTGAGCTCCTTACCTTGAAGAAGAGTTTGGATCTATGGATGTTAACTGTCTTACTTTCCAATATGGTCACTGGGCCAACTTCAAACAGATATCAGATTATACATTGTTTTAAGACACGTGTATTAGCATCGACTGCCTCGTTGGTCTAGTGGCTAGATATAAGGCCGCAGATATTGGGAAAAACCCAATCAGAAAATTCTCAGTAGCTTCTCGGAGTCTGGAAGTTGGAAGTGTGTACACTTCCGTGCTTCGGAAAGTTATCAAATTTTGCATCAGTTACTATTTTTATGTGAATTTTAGTTTAAAATTTATTCGTTATTATTATTTTGTAGCTTATTATAGTCGAGGAAGCCTATCAGTTTTAAAAAAACTCTGACATATGTATATCAACAAATATGTATACATATGTGTATCACGCTCAACTTTTATTTTTTCCTCCATATTTTGCTACTTTGATGTTCGAAAATAAAAATAAAAAGACTGCAACTAAATCCACAAGTAGAAGGGAATTTTAAATAACACACATTTTCACATCTAATATCCTCATTCGAGTTAATATTGTTTATTTAAGCCATCTCTAAGAGCGTTTATCAACCAAGTTTATTCGCTAGAACATAAATTTTCATGGAAGAACATGAATTTAACAATATTTATATAAAAATGAATCATATAGAGATAAAATATATCTAGTTAACATTTTCTTTTGATCTTGAAATAGTTAATGTTGGAATGAAGTTAATTTTGTATGGCATCATTAATGTCTTTCAATTTAGTTTTATACAGATGTATGTTGTCAGCATAAAAATAATAAATACATTCTACGTAAGGATATAGAAAAAATAGTAAAAATAGAGAATTAAAGAGGCGATAAAGAGCCACCTTTCGGTACGAGTTAATAAATTGACAACACAATTTTGGCAATAAATCAAACTTTACTGCTGTCGACCACGGAGATAGAGAACAATTTCGAAGCTGATAATGAAAATTGCAGACAGTCAAGTATTATATCGAGGATAATAAAATCAGCGTGGTTTAAGCTTGTTAGAAATATAAATGCAATCGAGTTGAGTAAATCTAGGAACTATTAGAAGACCATTATATATCCGTTCGTGGATGGAACTATAATTGAACCCAGCGAACTATCTGAATTCTGGATTATTGAGAAAAGCTGATTTGTAGTGGTGGTCGGAAAGAAAAATTGTGAGATTACAAATTTTACATTCTACAAAGGCTGATTGACATGTTATTTCAGATAAAGTTTGATTCCAATAAATAATAATTGCAGATTATATTGCTGCGCTAGCGTTATTATTTGGAATTGCGAAGTATCAATTTCCATAGGTCTTTCTTCAAAAGTGAAGAATTTTCATCTCTTTGAGGAGTTAAATTTTCAAAAATCGTTCCTTAGTACTACCTTACTGCTTAAAGAGAATTAGTACGCAAATTTTGATGGTGCTGGTGCTCCAGTAGTATGGGCTACGCCTTGATATGCCAATATAAATATTTACTTATATATATATATGTACGCTATATATGCTAAATTAAGAATTTTCTAATTAGTGAGATTATAACAAAGCAATGTTTCAATTAATTTTTACTTGGTGGTAGAGCTTTGTGCATGCTCGTCCGGATAGGTACCACCCACTTATCAGATATTCTACAGCAAAACAGCAGTACTTGATATTGTTGTGTTCCGGTTTGAAGGGTGAGTGAGCCAATGTAATTACAGGCACAAGGGACACAACAACTTAGTTCCCAGGGTTGGTGGCGCATTGGCGATGTAAGCGATGGTTAACATCTCTAACAATGCCAGTATATGGGCTTTGGTGACGACTTACCATCAGGTGGCAAAGTAGAAAGTACGCCTTCCTATTTAAAAAAAAAAATTAATAGATTTGATGCCATTTCTAAAATACGTATTTTTTTCTGAGTTGTCCACTATCTCGAAGGCTGCTTCGCGACACAGTAGCACATTTATCTAAGCCATGCGATAGCTACGTGCGAGTCACCAGGATATACTTCGCTCGGAACATGTGATATATCGGAGTTTATAATAGCGAGAATACGTCGACTGCGTTCGTACCTTAGTTATATTATATTACCTATATATAATCACCGCGAATAATTATATTTAGCGGAAGTGGGTAAATAAAAGATGATAATCTCGAAAATTTATAAATAAACTTAATTATTATATAATAAGAAATTAAAAACTTAAAGTCGACTTTAAGCTACAACTCTAAAACATAAACGTAACACATATGCTAAATAAGCAACTTAAATATTTTTTTATGTACAAAAAATTTTACAATTTTAGGTATTTCTATAAAATCTTTGAAGGATAAAATCAGAAATGAGATTATCCGGAAAAGAACCGGAGTCACCGACAAAGCTGGCAAAATTAGCAGGCTGAAGTGGTAGTGGGCTGGTCACGTGTGTCGTAGGACCGATGGCCGTTGGAGCAGACGAGTCCTAGAGTGGAGATCGCGGATCGGCAAACGCAGCGTAAGGCACCCTCCAGCCAGGTGGACCGATGACCTTAAGAAGGTGGCGGGTACCGACTGGATGCGGAAGGCGGAGGACCGGGAGCTTTGGCGCACCTTGGAAGATGCCTATGTTCAGCAGTGGACTACGATTGGCTGTTGATTGATTGATTGATTGGTATAAAATAATAGACCAATATATTATAGGAGCTTTCGTACAAATTGTAGTATCTATTTAAATAAAGTGAAACATTCTTACACTCTATTCTTAAAATATTTTATGTTGCTGCTGGTAATACTTATTTTATATGAAATTATATACAATATATTTATTTTTCCATCTATCTCGACTGTCAATGTATAATTTGGTTTTATTTTATACTAAAACTTATTAGTTCATTATTTTTCATTGATCACTTAAGTTGTGATAATAATAATAATATCCTGGGACATTATTCTCACAATGCCATCTGATCCCAAACTAAGCAGAGCTTGTACGATGGAAACCACACAACTGATATACTTACATATACTACTTTTCTTTTGTAAATAAATACTTATATAGATAATTACACCCAGACTGAGGACAAACAGACATGTTCATGCACACAAATGTCTGTCCTGGGTGAAAATCGAACCCACGACCAGCGGCGTCATAGGCAAGTATTTTGCCAACTTCGCCAATCGGCTCGTCATATGTCATCATCAACACCGTCATCCTTAGAAAATTCTCATAAAATATTCAAATGAAAATGTCGTAAGGTTATCGAAATAAATATTTTATATGTTTATAAATACTACTGACAATAAAATACAAAAAAGAAATGAATGTACTTATCATACATCTCTGTAATATTGGGTATTTTATACCGTGCCTTTAAGCTACAATTAAATAATGACAATAGAAACTCATTTTCAAATGAGGTGACCTGAATATTCAAAACCTACTTGGTCTCGCTTTTAAATGAGACAAGATACTCAACAAAACAATGAATCAATTAGTCTGCAAAGTTATATATTTGCATAATTATACTCGCGGCAGCTGCTAGATATATTTATAATCTAATCTTATATGATTAGTCCATACATATATTTTAAAAATCTAAATTATCTTTTTTATTTTTTTTATTTTATAGGACGAGCATATGGGCGACCTGATGGTAAGTGATCACCAACGCCCATAGATATTGACATTGTAAGAAATGTTAACCATCACTTACATCGCCAATGCACCACCAACCTTGGGAACTAAGATGTTATGTTCCTTGTGCCTGTAATTACACTGGCTCACTCACCCTTCAAACCGGAACACAACAATACAAAGTACTGCTGTTTTGCGGTAGAATATATGATGAGTGGGTGGTACCTACCCAGACGAGCTTGCACAAAGCTCTACCACAGAGTAAAATCTATTTTAAAAATCTTTTCGCCTTTCAAGGATGACGAGTTTTCCTTTCCCTAAAGAAATCGTTTTCCTAAATGACCCTATCGCTTCAAAGTATCGGAGTCGTCTGCGTTTATATGGACCCAAGTTGTGAGTGTGGCTCATATATCATTTGACGTGTGGCAATAGTGACCGTTGCAGTTCCATTAAAATTTTGCGGATACGGTATATGCTTGTGGCGATTAATCCTGCTTCAGTTTTGCTCCCAGTATTTTAAGCTACGTTGATACAATCTAAAATGGAACCTCTGTTGATTATTAAGCTTGTAGGACCAAGTTCGGAATAATAAATTAATAAATAGGGTAAATGTTAATTAGCACTCGTCAGAAAAATAAGCTATTTATTACATTGTGACAACCATGAAATATATGAACTTTACATTAGAATTTTGTTATTCTTGCTAAAAAAGGCGTTTGATTATGACAGGTTTAAAAAATCCAAATTAAAATATTCTTTTTTAATTAGGGCCATAACATACTCTTAAATGTTCATGTTAGAGTATTCAATTGAAAATCAAACAAACATTTGCCTTCCATGAATTTTTAATGTTTTATTATGAATGACAGAATTGTCTTAAGAATTCATAAGGTCAATGCTACTTCAATTCTATAGAGTTTTCCATTAAGAGCGCTTGATCTTTGAAATGCAAAAAAAAAATACATGTAGGAGAGATATTTGCGAATTTTTTTTTTATTTGGAAGGTCTATCGACCCCATTATGTATGGAATATGACATCATTCAAATGACCGCCACGGCTTCGGTTGGTGGCGCGCACACGAAAGGTCCAATTTTCGATGACTCTGGCGCACAAATCGGGCTGTATTTGATCGATGGCGTGGCGTATGTTGACTTTGAGGGCATCGGTGGTTTGCGGCTTGTTGGCATAGACCTGCGACTTAAGAAAACCCCACAAGAAAAAGTCCAGCGGGGTCAAATCGCACGATCTCGGTGGCCAGTTCACGTCGCCTCCGCGCGAGATGACCATGTCCAGAAATTGCTCGTGCAGAACTTCCATCGTAGCGTGTGCTGTGTGGCACGTAGCGCCGTCCTGTTGAAACCACATGTTGTCCAGATCCATATTCTCGATTTCAGGCCAAAAGAAGTTGGTTATCATCGACCGGTATCGCTCACCATTGACGGTGACGGCCACACCATTATCGTTTTCGAAAAAATACGGACCAATCACGCCTCCAGCCCAAAATCCGCACCAAACAGTCACTTTCTGCGGGTGCATTGCCACTTGGTGAACCTCGTGTGGATTGGTCTCGTCCCAAATACGGCAATTTTGCTTGTTGACATAGCCATTCATCCAAAAATGCGCCTCGTCGCTGAAGATGATTTTTTTGCCAAAATCGGCGTCAACTTCCAACTGCTCTAATGCCCAGTCAGCGAACACACGGCGCTGTCTATGGTCATTAACCTTGAGCTCTTGGGTCAGCTGGATCTTGTACGGGTGCAGGCTCAAGTCACAACGCAAAATTCGCCAAGTTGTCGTCTGCGAAAGGCCGAGTTCCTGTGCGCGACGCGGAATTGACTGCCGCGGGTTTTCGAGGACACTGTCGCGCACAGCGGCGATATTCTCGGCAGATCTCGCGTTACGTTGACGCACGGGAACCGGCTGATTGTTAACTGACCCGGTTGACTCGAATTTGTCCACCAATCGACGGATAGTCGACTCGGCAGGACGATCATCGCGACCGTAAAACGGGCGAAGTGCGCGGAACGTTGCTCGAACTGAAGACCCATTTACATAAAACAATTTTATGATTTGCACGTGCTGCTCGACACTGTTACCTGCCATGGTGGTTTGGGAGGACGGAATGAATATAACACACTGCATTTGACAGCTGTCACTCAAACAACATGGCCGCAATCAGCTGTCAAAGTTCAAGCGTCCCTATTGGAAAACCCCTTACTCAAGCTTGCTCCTAGAAAAATCCGAACGAGAAATCTATTAAATTTTAGTCTTCCAACCCGAATAAATGATTCAAAATCGGGACTTCGTGATTTGTATCCATACAAACTAGTCTTTATATGAACGCCTCAGTTTAACTGTTTGTGCATTCCAATTTTAAAAAGTAAAACAAATAATCATTTCGAAACTATCTCATTGATAAGCAAAGCGTGTCCTCTTAAGGAGAAGTTTATAAATTATAATAAATGGAATCTTGCTGAAGTTTATTTATATATAATTGAACTGAACAAAAAAAAAATCTCAATTACTATTTTCAAAGAAATCCTTCCGTGCAGTAATATTTTTTTTAAATAAGTAACACTATTTATACCACTCGCATATAATGTGTTAAAATCTAAGTAACCCGTCTACTTTTAAAATGATGAGTTTAAAAAGTAATTAATTAGGTACTTTTATTTGAGTATATTTTTAATTTATCGTCGCTTATGAAAATAAAGAGACATTAGCAATGAAGCATTAAAGCGTACAATGACATAAAAAAGTGCTTTGGAATAAAGTGTCTGTCATATTTAATCTCCCAACCTCAAACCTTCACCTGAAGGAACCATTAGCCTTTCTTATATAGTATAATACTGTATGTGAAAATGTATGCATTGCATCTGCCTGATATTTTGTAGTATGATTAATGTCAATTTATATTGTGTTACATTGGGGATAGGAGATAAATTGTTGATTTTTGTTTAAATATGATTTAAGAAAGAGTATTAATTCTTTCGGCAGACAAACACATACACAAAAACAGCGTTTGATGGAATGGTCAACCCGTTGTTTCATACTTATATAACTAATGGTTTCGTTAGTTTCGTAAATATCTCGGTAGCAGCTCAGGGTTGGGTGGCTGACAGTGTTACAGTTCTGGGCCTTGTGAAAGACATAAATTTGTAAGTCCTATCTCCGAAATCGTCGGCTTTGCCTAATAGGCATAAATAATACAATTATAATTTATAAGTCAATAAAAAAAAAGTGACTTCTCCACTTTTTTTAAGACTATTGACGAGTAAGCCATCATTGTATCCATCTAAAGTCGATGTATCTATGTTACAATATTCTTTTATTATTAAAATAAAATGTAAAATCAAGTTAAATAATGTACGAACATGAATAAAAATTCAAAACTAATTTTATGACCACAGCTAAAGCGATTTACAAATACGACTCAAGCATAACGTTAAAGCAGCCAAGTGTACAAAAGAGGATGTCTCAAGCGTACATCGTACGTGCGCCAGCCATGCGAACTAAAACGTATTAAATTAGCCACAGAGATACATAGTATAATGCGAAACTTTAAAAATGTGTATTGTTCAAATTTCATATATTATTTTACGTTTTTAATTAGAGCTGCATATTCAACAGTTTATTATAAAATATTATTCATATTCGAAGATTAAATAATCGATTGAAACTTTAATTTTCACCATAATAAAATACGAAGTTATCTATTATGAAGGAGGTCTGAAGTAGAAACGGTAGTATGTGCAAGCGATCCAGAACAACCCGCAATGATAGGCAGGTTATCGTTGATTTTTGGTGGCCAGACTACTCAGGTACTTATCCAAGAGTACTACGTAACCCTCCAGTTAGGGGGAGATAGAAAAAAGCAATTTCAAGTGATAAAAAACAGTAAACTTATATCAGTATATACTTCTTTGTATTCATATTACATACCTACTCTTGTATTTAAAGTAATCACTTATGGAAATAAGCTTTTTTTAACACATACTATATTTATATTAAATATTCTTAAGAACACAATGATTACATAATTCTAGCTAATATTATAAATTATAAAGTGAGTCCGTTTGTTTCATTGTTACTCTTTCAAGTCTTATATACTAAACCGATAATCATAAAATTTTGTATAAGATTAACCCCCCTCCACTCACACGCGTGCGTAGAAGCGTGCGGAAACGAGTATTAAAACAAAAATATTATATTATACCAGAGGTCGTAGCAATTTACCGAAAGGTAAATGTTGTATACGGTTATACCGCTATGAGTTATCAGTCATTGAAAAATGCATTAAGCAAGTTATTTAAGTTTCACGAACGCGATCCGATCGTAAACTGTTTGATATCCTCAATTTATCCGAGCCATAACTCGAACGCGCGTCAATGAGTAAATTAATTCTTGCCACGAGCGGCAATATGTCGGTTACGAATTATCTCCTGACAGGTAGAATTATGAAGACATCTGCCAATGTTTCAAAGCGAATATATTTTATAATGATAGGTAAATATTATTATTATTTTATTTTTTTATCAGTAGGCAGACGAGCATATGCGCATGATGGGAAGTGGTCACCAACGCCCATAGACATTGGAATCGTATGAAATGCTAACCATTGCTTACATTGCCAATGCGCTACCAACCTTGGGAACTAAGATGTTATGTCCATTGTAATGCCTGTAATTACACTGGTTCACTCACCCTTCAAACCGGAACACAACAATACAAAGCACTGCTAGCCTAACCTACCCAGACGAGCTTGCACAAAGATTACCACCGAGTGATAGATGAAACATTTATATTTAGCGATCTTAAAACTAATTAACTTAGAAGAACTACGAGCGCGATGGAGGGAATAATTTGAAGGTAGAACTTGAATGAAACGATTCATGAGTTGTTTATGCTCTCTTTCTTATTTATTTATTTATATTTTATTGTACACCACAATAGATTTCTTTTTACAAAAACTTTGACAAACTAAATAATAGTAGCATACAATTTCGGCGACCTTATCGCAACATAGCGATCTCTTCCAGACAACCAACGATGCAAGGAATAACCCACAGGATATGAGGTAGGTGGTTCAGTAATAACAAAATAAAATAACATTATAATAATAATCTATTTAACTTTGCTTTTCTACTCATAAAATAATTCAATAATTGTTTGTAATTAATATGTAGTTTTGGCATTCAAGAATCTTGTGGTTTATTTCACATCAATCTAATATCTAGATATAAACCTAACTGTTGCCTAGATAAAATCGTTACACTCACTTCATAAAGACCTTCAAATGGAACGAGTAATTTTCCGGAAAATTGGATGCAAGGATAGAATACCAGAGCGTAGCAGGTCGAAACATGTTACAAAAACGTGTGAACTGTTTATTTTTAATCCGTATACATAATACTATATCATTAAAGGACAAAAGATCCAACTATTGGTTCTCATAGAAAAAATATTTTCAACTGTTTTACGTGTTTTGCGAGATATAAGTATGTTACCTTGTGACAAATTCCAAATTTCGGAACGCTCGCGTGCTCCTATGAATTTCTCGACAGGGAAACCAATAACTTGATGTTTAAACTCTTAATTTGCAGCCTTATAAGTTAATCATCAGACCAACAAGATATACCACATTAGATTCTAAGACGTAGGTGGTGTTGAAATTCCTCCCCATCGAATTGAAAATAAGAATAAGTCAATTTAGTTTAAAATATACGTTAAATAAATAGAATATAAACAAATATATATATAAAATTAAATTATAATAAGGTCCTCCAGACCGATTTCGGCCACGGCGGCCAATCTCAAGAGAGATAGCCAACTGCGCAGGACATATTATAGTGCACAAGTGTGTGCGCAAACACAGGTGCACTCTCTTTTTCTTAGCTCTCATAATCCGATGGGACGGCAATCCGACACGACCGGAAAGAGTTCAGGCGCAGGACCAACGGCTTAACGTGCTTTCCGAGGCACGGGAGTGTATACACTTCCAACTTCCAGACTCCGGGCTGCTACTGAGAATTTTCTGACAGAAAAACCCAATAACTATATTGGCCCGACCTGGGAATTGATTCCCATTGACCTGGGAAATTATAATATATATTATATTTATATATATATATATATCTTTATATTATTTAAAAACGAGATTTTTTTTCTTGTGTACCTGAAAAAATATATCGCTGTAAAGATTTGTGAAATGCACGATAAAAGCAGTTTCATTTGGAACATGACAATAAAACGTACAAGAGTCTGCAACAATAAAATCGTCGTACCCGTAAACTGCTGGCGAGATGGTGCAAGAAATTTTTCATAGTATTAAGGCTGAGCGCTTCACAAATTTTATGTTATTCTATTTCAACTGATTGTAGTAGATATATGTTTTTGGAAAAGTTTAAAATTCGAATTAAGACTTACAACTGTCCCTGTGGACCGGTACGATACAGATAGACGGTTCCTTTACTAAGTCGTATTTTTTCCTTATAACGTATACGTTTTCTGATAGTGTTTAAGCTTCCATCACTTGATCATAATATCTCGTATCTTAACAATAAAAATATTTTATAAATATTTAAATAAATAAAATTAATAACGATATTGAACAAAGGATGTGTAAATGTATGTTTAGTTGCATAACTTTAAAACCTGTGCAAATGTAATGTGCGCGGGAATTGAACGCTTGTGATAACGTCATTTTTAGCAATCATTGAACCATTATAATTGAATCTATTTTTTTTTTGTTTTTTTTTTTTGCCTACTATCACATGGGCCCCCTGATGGTAAGTGGCAAGTGGTATGCCCGTAGATATTGGCCTTATAAGAGATGTTAACCACCGCTTACATCGCCAATGCGCCACCAACCTTGGGAACTAAGATGTTATGTCCCTTGTGCCTGTAATTACACTGGCTCACTCACCCTTCAAACCGGAACACAACAATAATAAGTACTGCTGTTTTGCGGTAGAATATCTGATGAGTTGGTAGTACCTATCCAGACGAGCTTGCACAGAGCTCTACCACTTCATATCATACCTAAATATCAATCAATTTATTTATTGGTTAATACAGATTATGATTTACAAATAGGTTTTAAATTATGATATACTAAGTCGAACTGTTATTTATAATTTTAGATTAAGTCAAAATACATAGTTACAATCAATAACTTATATTTAACTAACTGTGCCCAGCAGCTTCACCCGCGTATAATTAATAAAAATATAATAAATGATTTTATTACACACACTAACACACACACACACAAACACACATGGCTACTGGTAAAGAAATACGTAATTAACGATTTGAAATTAATTTGCATAAGATACCGCAGGGTTTACCGATCTTATATATGGCTTAACATTTGCGCCATCACATTCTTTGTGTGTACCAATTTTCATCAAGATTGGTCAAGCCATTCTTGAGTTATAAGAAGACATACAGACAGACAGACAGACAGACAAAAATGAAAAAAATAGTATAATGTGAATCACTGCATCATAAAACGAGTATTTATCACAAATAAGTTGAAAAAAGAATATGTACAGACAAAACCAATAGATTTATATAGTAGTATAGATTAAAATAAAATAAATAAATATTTTTATAAATATAATATACATTTATATTTATAAAAAACATCAGTACCTGGTATTGTTGTGTTCCGGTTTACAGGCACAAGGAACATAATATCTTAGTTCTAAGCGATGGTTAACATTTCTTACAATGCCAATGGCTATTGGTGACCACATACCATCAGTTGGTCCATATGCTCACCTATCTATACCATAAAAAATGCATCATCTTTTAAATATGTATGGGAACTTTTAAACCAATACAGGACATAATATCTTAATTTCCAAGTTTGGCGACGAATTGGCGATTGGATGTAAAGATAGATTTATATGTCTTACAACACCAATGTCAAGGCTGTGATGTATATCGATGTCAAAGAATTAAAATTGAATCTTAAAATATGTCCTACAACAAGAAGAGATCGCTGTGTTTGCGATAAGGCCGTCTTTTTTTTCGTTGATTTCACTTCAGTTTTATTGTCATTGGCGTACTTAAATAAATTATAAATTGTGTTTATATTATATTATATCACGATATCTGATTGTTACGAATAAGTTCAATATACAATTTAAGCGATAGTGATTTATTACATCCTTTGTCAGAAAGCAGTTTTACCGTAAAACATACCGAAGCGAACACAATCAATCGTTTTAGTCATAACTTCTGACAGCTAAAGATTATTTACGTAGACGGTTATTTCGAGAAAACACAGGTTTCTGAGTTCAATGATGTTCTGCGGTCTAAAGTAAATAACAAGAATTTTGATTAATGTCGGCGCATCATTTACTGGATACGATCTAAATGATTAATAAGTAGGTCACATTTATGTCAAGATAAATTAATACATACATATATATATATATATAAATAAAGTTAGTTTTCCTACAAGTATAAATTACAATGTCTTATTGTAAATAATTCATTAAAATTAATAAAAAGGATAGTTCAAATAAATAAAAAAATATATATCGTAATTATTTTTACTCATTTAGAAAAACTAGTTTATTAAAAAATCTATTTCGTTTTATATATTTAATAATATATAGAATGTATATACTTATATTTTGAAGTCGCGGGCAACATATTTTTTTATAATTTCTAGTAGAAAACCAATGCAGACAAGCTCCTCTGTTAATAGATATTTCCCTGCCAAACAAGCATATTTTTTTTTCCTTTTCCGTCAATGTATCGCTAAAGACACGTTATACATAATGTTTCTGTTGTTGGATGCTTATCGTTAGCTTTATTTAAATGTACTTAAGCACTTCATTTATTTTATTAATTTTACTAGGTGGTAGGGTTTTGTGCAAGCTCATCTGGGTAGGTACCACCCACTCATCAGATATCCTATCGTAAAACAGCAGTACTTTGTATTGTTGTGTTCCAGTTTAAGGGTGAATGAGCCAGTGTAATTACAGGCACAAAGGACATAACAACTTAATTCCCAAGGTTGGTGGCGTATTGGCGATGTAAATGATGGTTAAAATTTCTTACAATGCCATTGTCTATGGGCGTTGGTGACCACTTACCATCAGGTGGCCTATATGCTCGTCCGTTACTTTATACAATAAGGTTTTTTGAACCGATATGACTAAGGAACCTTCAAGAAAAGAGACTACTCTTTCCTTTCCTTAAAAGCTAGCAATGCAAGCTCTGATGTTGCAGAATTCATCCATGGGCAGTGGTTGTCACTAACTATCAGATGGGCAACCTGTTTAACCCTTCTTACAGAAAAAGTGACCGTAAAATAAATTAGTGGTACCTTCCCATATAGACTTGCATAAAACAGTAACAGTAACTAGTAATTACTGTTGTTGATCAAATATATAATTTGTATTTGTAAAAGGTATTAACAGACAATTAATGCGCGCTAAATTGTAATATTAAATAAATTAATGAAATACATATGTACAAATTTAATTATGCGTGATCAATTCGATTGATGTTAGACCTATTAATGTGTAAATAACACTGAACTAATAAGCCGAAGATCCTATTAATAGAAATAATAATATGTTTGTAAACTTTTTATTTCGTAGCCAGACGAGAAAATAAATCATATGTTAGTGGCCAGTCCCATTAGTTCCGCAAGAAGTATAAGACACTCCTTAAAGGCACTTTCATTGCACCGCAAGACTATTGTCGTTATGTACTATGAATATGCTACGTAACTTACACCTTTAATTTAATACGCTGTAAAACAGCTGATTAATGGATGCTACCAAATCAAAACAGATATCAGACAGATATATCTAAGTAATAATTATACTACTATATAAATCTATTGGCTCTGTCTGTACAGTTTTTTTTCACCTAGTTTTGTGATAAATAATCGTATTATGATGCAGTGATTCATACAATTTTTTTCATTTTTGTCTGTATGTCTTTTTATAACTCAAGAACGGCTTGACCAATCTTGATGAAAATTGGTACACACAAAGAACATGTGATGGCGCAAATGATAGGCTATACATAAGATCGGTAAACGCTACGGTATCTTATGAAAAGTAATTTCAAATCGTTAATTACGTATTTCTTTACCAGTAGCCATATATGTGCGTGGGTGTGTGTGCGCGTCTGTGTTATTATAGTAATAAAATAATTTATTATATTTTTATTAATTATACGCGGGTGAAGCCGCGGCGCACAGCTAGTCTATAGTATAGTTGTAATTATTATAGACATTGATTTACAAAAAAAAAACAGAACGTAGATAAAATGAAGTTATACATGTGAAGTTTTTCCCAAAGATAAAACCAATTACATTTGAGTAAACGTTCAAATATATGTAGATGGAAGTGAAATTACACAGCCTTTAAAAAGTAGCGCAAATATCGCATAAAAAGGTTAATGCACAGGTTCTCCCGCGTCGTGATTTTATGCTCTTCCAGAACTTTTACAATAAAAACTGGCAAGTGAGTTTTAGCTTCAAAAATACTATAAAAACGACTTCCTCTTAAAACTCGTTTAAACGGCAAAAGTTAATTTAGTTCCCGAAACATGTCAAGTTTGGTCGAATGGGGCATTTTATGTGATTAAAAGTTAAGAAATAAATATCAACTATATGTTCAATGCAATTGTACTTTTGGATTTCAGCAACGACGGTGCAGCATTGTCAAACGAAGACTTAAGAGAGCTATTATTATTGTTATGTAATAGTTATTAAATGATATAGTCAAAATATTATATGTACTGAAAATGTATGTGTGATAGTTTCAAAACTAACATAAAAATTAAAAATAATTTAAATCTGTTTTAATCAATCTTCATTTAAAAAATAATTACACATTAACTACCACCAGGGTTAGATGAGGCAAGAATTAGATTAGCTAGACTATTATACGGATTGACTGACTGCCTCGTTGGTCTAGTGGCTAGATATAAGGCCGCAGACCCGGTGGTCCTGGGTTCAATTCCCAGGACGAGCCAATAAATAGTTATTGGGTTTTTCTGTCAGAAAATTCTCAGTAGCAGCCCGGAGTCTGGAAGTTGGAAGTGTGTACACTCCCGTGCCTCGGAAAGCACGTTAAGCCGTTGGTCCTGCGCCTGAACTCTTTCCGGTCGTGTCGGATTGCCGTCCCATCGGATTATGAGAGCTAAGGAAAAGAGAGTGCACCTGTATTTGCGCACACTGGTGCACTATAATTTTTCCTGCGCAGTTGGCTAATCTTTCTTGAGATTGGCCAACTGGCCGAAATCGGTCTGGAGGACGGATACGGATAAAAATAGATACATATTAGTTATTTCCAATTAAATTTTGTAAACCATATCGGAGTATATATTATCTTTTTAGTACGTAATTTGTCTTATAATACTAACATTCTTCACTAATATAATTATTATTTGATTCAACAATTTAACAAATATATGCAATATAAATTTACATAAATATTTAAACAATGTGCCTATTATTGTACCATTGTCCAAAATAAATTCCACAAAATCGCTTAACTACGTCATAGTTCAATTAACGCGATAATACAAACTGTGTAATGAAAACATTGCAGGACTCCACATAACCTTACTTGGCGTTATATTTGACAGATGAAAAGTCTGCTATATTAAACGTACTCGTATATACGCGGTTAAAACTGCAAAACTGCATTAAACTTTAAATGTGCTAAACACAATACCGTGTAGCCCAGAAACTTAATGTTTTTATATAAAGTACTGCTATGTCTGTGAGTGGCCTTTATTATTATTATCATCGAATATCAATAGTGATTTGACAAAAGGTATCAATTGACAGTTAAGTGGCCCAGTTTTGGGGGTTGAAATTAAAAATAATTGTTATAAAATGTTGTTTTGATGTACTGGTTTCATTTTGTCCGTTACTTTACTTACTTTCCTATGACCGTTTTTGAGGCTCGTGATATTTACATGCGTACTATATTATCCTTCAGTAATAGCCTGTGAATGTCCCAATGCTGAGCTAAGGAGAGCAACGTGGTGGAATAAGCTCCAAAATATTACTTATTCCAGCACGCTGCTCCAATTAGGTTTGGTGGAATACACATGTGACAGAATTTTAGTGAAATTTGACACATGCAGGTTTCATCACGATGTTTTCCTTTACCGTCAAGCACGAGATGAATAATCACAAATTAAACACGTGAAATTCAGTGGTGCTTGCCCGCGTTAGAACCCGCGATCATTTGTTAAGATTCACGCGTTCTTACCACTGGGCCATCTCGGTTTCATATATATACATAGGTATTATATTCGCGTTCATAGACCCAACTGTTAATACTATTTGTTATATTATTATAAAATTAATTCTCATTAATGATTTGGAAATTAATTTTATAACAAATATGTAGAATAAAATTTGCCCTAAACAGTTTTCATAATAAGCATTCCTTCAGTGTAAATCGAATGAATTGTGCCGATTCCTTCCTTTATGTCAATATCAAAGCCCGCGGCCGGGAAACGGTCACCGGTTGTCCTCTTTGGTTGCTGTATAAATATTTGAGAACGATTTTTAGACACAATGATCAGATCAATCAATCTTTGACATTGATTTACCGATATAAAGTACAAAAAATACAATTTTGTCATAGCATCTTATAAATAAATATAATATCATTTAATTTTTCCATAAACGTGGATAAGTAATCAGCCAATCCGATTTGAAGTGATAAAGTGGACCGTAAAATGACAAATCCTGTTGGAATAGCCAATATCTGTGATGGGCTATCTGTAGTGCCTATCCTTGGACATAAAAATATATTGAAATAGCGCGCAAAACGGTTCGATCACAAACAATTTATATCAAGCCAGAACATATATCAGTGCGACGTGACGAATTCTCTTGGATCATTTATTTACAAGTGCAATTCTAATTTTACGATGTCTAAGACCGAATTACTCGATCGATGCGAACCGTTATAGCCGGTTTACGACTAACTCCGAGCATGGGCTATATTAATGAGGCTCAATATCGTAAAGCGTTTTTCAAGTGTCTGATTTGTTTATTTCGTGATTTAGCTTCATATATATTTGATATAATATGGAAATACTCTTTATTAAGTAAACGTTTATAAGCATCTTTGAATAGTAATTTATAGGAAAGTTAGCACCGGCTTGGGGTGCAGATTTTACCGACAAATGCTGACAGTAGTAATCACTGAGTAGTAGTTATTGTTTCCATCGATTCAATTATATGTAAGTATGTAAATTAAATAAAAAGACCGAATGTGAGTAAACAGTAAAAGGTCAAGATTGCCAAGTGGCTTGAATACATGAATCTTAGCCGAAGATTACGAGTTCAATCCCGGTTAGGTACCATTGAAATTCCATGTGCTTAATTTATGTTTATAGTTCATCCGATATTGGAGTTGCGTTATGAATTAAGCTCCAATCCTTCGTCTAAGTCTAGGAATGGCACATTTAGAGGCTGTTACTTTACGTTTTTACTGTTTCATTTCAAAAATTCATAGCAGTGGTCTTCGGAATATGTTCCTTGGTAATAAATTATTAGTTTTTATCTATTAATTGTTTTTTAGCAATAAACCACTCGATGATTGGTTCAGGTAATCACTTTCAGAGACAATTTTTCTAATATTTATCAGCTTTGCTCATGAACGTTACCTGGCGACTATTAAGTTAAACAGTGGTTTATTACAGCGCATTTGAAATTCAAAAGATGAAAAGCAAAGCTGAACTAATAAGCCTAACAAGCTTTTAAGCTCGTTTGGGTAGGTACCACCCACTCATCAGATATTCTACCGCAAAACAGCATTACTTTGTATTGTTGTGTTCCGGTTTGAAGGGTGAGTGAGCCAGTGTAATTACAGGCACAAGGGACATAACATCTTAGTTCCCAAGGTTGGTGGCGCATTGGCAATTTAAGCGATTTTTAACATTTCTTACAATGCCATTGTCAAGTAGTGTCATTTGCAAGTAGTGGTTTTTAGATGCATTTTGTCTCATTCATAAATTATTAATTTTAAAACACTTTTCGTTTTCCGTCCCAAACGATACTTGTTTTTTTTTTACAGTAACAAATTTGGAAAAATACAGATGGTCCGTTAACATTTATTTGGTAAATATATCAATCACTCTATTGTCGGCTTCTTTTATGAAGAAAGGCAAAATATTTCCTAAAACGAGAGAACCATTGTTGGAACATGTCGACGACCCGCTGTGTGGGTTGGCTGATAGACGACAATAGTTTAATTCTTTGCATATTTATATATGAGCTTGTCCTACTTGAGACATGGTATATTTAGATAGTGTTTAAGAGTAAATTCATATTCGATTCTCGGAATAAAATATTCCTATATTTTGAATTTAGTATAAGCTGAATAAATCAACAGTCGAAGCCTGTCAGATAGAAAGACAATTATCTCCAAGAATTCTAGCTTCACACAATTAACGTATTCAAAAGTGTATAAATATTTTATTTTAATTTGAGAACATTAGAATACGATATGTCTTTTTCTTTTGTTGATAAACGTCACGATAGTATTTACAATATTTCAACATAGTTCTTATCGATATGTCAATGTTAGACGTCTTTTGGATTAGTGTTCAACTTTGTTCTACGAGGATTAAAAGTTTTAAATTCAGCTATAGAGACTTAAGAGTGGCATAAATAAGAAGACGATTTATGTTTTTCATGTTTGTATTTATATTACATGTTACTTCCATGATGGCTAAATACATTTGACAATAAATAAGATTATTGATTCTATTGATGTTACGAAACCAAAACTTGAAAAGTTAAACTATCATACAATGATCACGATTAAAATGGCTGTCAATTTGCAACTACGAAGCCACAGAAATAGTCAGGTATAAATTTACCACTTCTCATTTTATGTCATCTGGAGTTAACAATTGAAAACAAGAAAAACGTAAAACTAAGAAGTTGTGGTAACCCACAAATATAACTCTGCTGGGTTATATCTGCTAGGTACAGACCTACCCTACTCTTTTGAAAGTCTGACTTTCTTACCACATTTGTCTAATGCTTGTTGTTGTTTACTTGTAATGTTAACTTGGTGGTAGAGCGTTGTGCAAGCTCGTCTGGGTAGGTACCACTCTCTCATCAGATATTCTACCGCAAAACAGCAGTACTTGCTATTGTTGTGTTCCGGTTTGAAGGGTGAGTGAGCCAGTGTAAATAAGAATATAACATCTTAGTTCCCAAGGTTGGTGACGCATTGACGATATAAGCGATGGTTAACATTTCTTACAATGCCATTGTCTATTTGTTGGTGACCACTTACCATCAGGTGGTCCATATGCGCGTCTGCCTACAAAAACAATTAAAAAAAAATGCTCATTGGTACCTACTATTTCGATATTAAGCAATAGGCCAATAGGCTAATAAACCATGGTGGTACACCTGTGTCAAGTGATACATATTTTCTTTCACTCTACTGTACTCTTCATAAAAAATCGTACATAAACTTTTATAGAATTCCTCAAAAATAACTGAAGATAATTTTCATAAAACGACTGTATTAACTCTAAAAGTTTTTATTTTTCTTTTAGTGTCTCCTAGTATTTCTAAATTAGTCAGTAAAAACTTTTTCATAAGAAACTTTTTGGTTTGAAACGAGGAACGAAATGTTAATACCGCAAAGATTATAATTTGCTTTAAAAATTCTGAACAAGCTATTTCAATAAACTTTTACTACCAATGACGTCATAGACTTTTTGGATCGTATTATATATAACAGCCTCATACAATTTTCACGTAAACGTTTACGATAATTCCTTCCGCAAGATAAGTATAATCATAATTGTTAACAAGACTATAATATAAGATAAAATTATATTAGAAGTATTTCTTGAAATTTTTTGAACAAGAAGAAATTTTAATAGTAAATAATTATTATCTGCCTTATATATAAAATAACCTTAACATAGATAAAAGACAAGGAATGTGTACGAGAGAATCTCCTTTTAGTGATAGCGCTAAGATTTGCGCTCTCTTTAAGATAGAGGTAAGAAAAAGACCGCCATAAATATACGTACATACATATGCATATAAATAGCTTATATTTTATAAATTTATTTGAACATTATATAATATATTTGTATGTCAATATTTTAAATTCATTGCCAAATTAAATTGTAAAATAATAAAGCATTCATATATCCAAAATATTAAATACTACACATGTATATATCTCTTTCTATTTCTGGAAACAATCATTATTAAAACAACTTAATAAAAATCTAAAGCAAACAATTGCATTGATTGAAGGAGTAATTGAAATAAATTATTGAAATACTCTCTTTTATAAGGTATAATTAAAATGTAACTAAACGTATTATCTTCTTCAAAATAATAATCATCGAAGCGTACATAGAGAATACACACATGGATACCATTAAGCTGATTTAAGATATATTTAGTTCGCTTGGCTGCTATGCGCGTACCCCCGGCGTAAGTACGCTTGAGACTTGCTCTTTTGTACGCTCGGCTGCTTTCAAATGTCCCGCCTGAGTCCTATTTATGTATCGTTAAACTCTGTTCATAAATATGAAGTCGTAGTAAAATTTTATACTAATGGCCACGTTAATTTTTTTTTTAAAGTACTTCGTGCCGTAAATAGCAATTATCTGAATTATACTTGTATTACGACTCGAGCTGTGTACGTTCATATTATTTTTTGTACCTTTAAAAATTGTCGTTATGCGTACATTTCTGTACCAAAGATGTATATGTATTTGTACATATTCGAAGACAACTTACTTAATACACTTTATTTACGGTTACTGTTACTGCAAGAATAAAAAGCCGTATGTGTTATATTCAGTTTCCAATAAAACTTTATAACTGATAATTTTCTTCTAATTCATTACTATAATATATGATTATATTTCAACTAACATAAAGCTCTAGGGACTTTGTCCAGTCTGTGTATATATATCAATTGTCAGGGAAATCGGTTGAGCAGTATAAAATTAGATGTGCTGCGTCACCATCTAGCGGAGAATTACAATAAAGTTAGGTACCATTGAAATTCCATGTGCTTAATTTATGTTTATAGTTCATCAGATATTGGAGTTGCGTTATGAATTAAGCTCCAATCCTTCGTCTAAGTCTAGGAATGGCACATTTAGAGGCTGTTACTTTACGTTTTTACTGTTTCATTCATGAAGATTAGCGAATGAAAAAAGTTATAGCAGTAGAAATAATTATCATATTTTACAATGAATTCAAAAATTCATAGCAGTAGTCTTCGGAATATGTTCCTTGGTAATTTATTATTCGTTTTTATCTATTAATTGTTTTTTAGCAATAAAACACTCGATGATTGGTTCAGGTAATCACTTTCAGAGACAATTTTTCTAATATTTATCAGCTTTGCTCATGAACGTTACCTGGCGACTATTAAATTAAACAGTGATTTGTACATATTCGAAGACAACTTAGTTAATACACTTTATTTACGGTTATCGTTACTGCAAGAATAAAAAGCCGTATGTGTTTTATTCAGATTCCAATAAAACTTTATAACTGATAATTTTCTTCTAATTCATTACTATAATATATGATTATATTTCAACTAACATAAAGCTCTAGGGACTTTGTCCAGTCTGTGTATATATATCAATTGTCAGGGAGATCGGTTGAGCAGTATAAAATTAGATGTGCTGCGTCATCATCTAGCGGAGAATTACAATAAAGTGGATAGTTTAAAAGGCATACATTTTTGAAGTATATTAATCGCTAACCTATGAGTGTGACATATACATAATATAAAGAAAAGAAAAAAAATCTTTATGGTTGAACTCGTTTAAAATTTAGTTACAAAATTTGATCTACACTTACTAAAGCTATAAAGTTAAATAAAGGCTTAAGAAAAGGGTCGGTAATAAAATCAAATTAATTTAAATACTGGATAGGCTGGCCATGTACAATTGAATCACTTATGAAATGTCTCGACAAAGAGTCTAAAACGACTCTTCTAAAAATTTCAAAACATACTCCGAAGCGAACCTTGAGTGATGGTTTGACATTTATTTCGTACGTACATCACCCCTTTGTTAGCTTCCTTTATAACAAAAGATAAATAATTCGCAGAGCCGTGTATTGTTGTGAAATGTCTCAGACGAGCGATAAAATATCGTTTAATCCTTTGTTAATAGAAATTTGAGTAATAAAGTGTAATTTTAATTATTTAAATTGGACGATTATCCATTCTCATTTTCGGTAGTTTCAATTTTACTTAATATCACACCTAACTGCACAAGTATGACTGTCTTAGTTTCGTGTACGAGATCAATGGCCTTGTTAGCATAGGGAAATGTTATCATCTGGAGAGTGACAGAGGTTATTTTTAATCTCGGAAATGAGGAAGGGAAGTTTCGAAAATACTACAATATTAAGGAGGTGAACGCGCTGATCTCTGGAAGTACCTGTCGAATTTGGAAATATGTTTTCATTAGACACATTTAATGAGAAAGATTTATTAACTATACAACATCACGCAGCTATCCACGGAGGTGAAGCAGTATCGTTAAGCGTAGGTGAAAGCTCATAGCAAATAGTAGAATATGTAATTTTAAATTATAATATTTTTATAATAATTGAGAAAACAAAATGATTTAGGAATTTGTATTAGCCATTTCTTTATTAAAGCAAACAATATTCACCCTTATTATACACCAAGATTATAATCAATAATTCTAATGTTGAATGAATTGTATTTTAGGAATATTAATCACACGAATGTAGCTAGAACAGAGGAGCATTGAACTGAAAAAACTGTATACATTTATCCATAAAATATATGTATTTGAAACACTTAAGAATTGCTCATTATAATTGTAGGTTCTAAAAATAATTGTAAAGAAAAATTACATTTAAAAAGTTACAATCGGAATAAAAGAAGTTGGAAATAATTTACGCAACAAAAGGCTCTTTATATTAAGTGCAAATTCAGACAAACACTCACTCAACTTCTATATGTCAGCATAATTCTGAGTACATTTCTGTGTTCAAAGGTTTTCGAGAGATTCACGGAATTAACAAAGACTTTCGACTACTTACAAAAACTTCACGGAATATCATCGCATCGAATACGCCAGTGGACCATTAAATGCTTAGCTATATGCTAAAGTTTTATCAAAAGCAAACTATCAAAGGATAAGTTCTTAATGTTATTATCAACATTTTATACATACATATAAGAATTATTTATACTAACCAAATAATTCTTATATGTTTAAGTTTATTAAAACTTAAATTAAAAATAGGTACTGTACAAATCATGACCGCATGGGATGGTGGCAAGAATGCTAACAAAATGCTCCTTTTTAAATTTCAATTCCGATTCTCTGGGCCAGTACTGACTGTTACCACCATGTAAAACGACCACTTGCTAGTTGGGCTGTGTGCAAACCCCTCCATTAATTCTAATGTCAAGCAATACTTAGTATTGTTGTGTTCCGGTTGGAAGTGTGAGTGAGTCAGTGTAACTACAGGCACATCATCATCCTCATCATCATCATCATCATTATCCCTTTGTCGTCCACTGCTGGCCTTAGGCCTCTACAATGGCTCGCCATTGAGCTCAATCTTCAGCTCTCAATCTCCATCCACTGCTAGCCCCTTTGCGTATATCGTCATTCCAACTAGCCGGAGGGCATCCTTCGCTACGATTGCCAAGGCGTGGTTTCCACTCCAACGGTTGTCGGTTCTGCGACATATGTGTCCAGCCCACTGCCACTTCAGCTTACTAATCCTTTGGGCTATGTTGATAACTTTGGTTCTCTGTCAGATCACCACATTTGGGATTCGATCCTTCAGAGAAACTCCGAGCACAGTCCTTTCCATAGCTTGCTGAGCGACCTTAAAATGGTGGACCAAACGCACTGTTAGTGTCCACGTCTCGGCTCCGTAGGTCATAACCGGTAAGACGTTGAAAACTTTGGTCTTCAAGCATTGCGGAATCAGCGAGGCTGCTCAGCATACATTGCATGTCCTGCACGGTTTCTGCCACATTGACGATATCGTCTGCAAATCTCAAATGCGAAAGGTACTCACTGTTTATATTTATGCCCCACTCTTCCCAGTGCAGCAACTTCAACATATCCTCTGCATTAGTGAACAATTTTGGAGAAATGACATCCTCTTGTCTCAATCCTTGATGCATGAGGACCCAAAATATGCCACATTATGTTCCACAGCTGTTCTTCGAGCTGCGCTAGGTGTTAGTCGAGCCGTAGCATGCGTCCGTTATACGTAGTCAGAGTTAGTCGATGTTGGCGGCGTACCGTAACCCGGGGATTCTTAGCACCCCGTGCCCCGCCTTTACCATGACCGCCTCCTTGGCCAGGAATAGCGGGATGACCGAGAACTAGGGGCCGTTGCGTAAAGGTATGTGCCGTAGAAATTTTTGCCCGTAATCACCACGCTGGGCAGGCTAGTTGGTAATCGCAGAGCGTAGCTTGTAGCACAGTTTGTGACGTTAGTGCCCATTACCTATCTGCAGTATTTAACTGCGCTTTAATGGAATGGTTATACCGCCATTAGTCGGTCACCAGAGCCTCGTTTGCTAGTCGGCACGATGCACCACTTGCAGATGAGATCGGCTGGGATCAGTTAGATGTAGTTGTGCTTCCTTACATCTCCTACTACTACAGGTACATGAGACATCAAATCTTAGCTCCGACAAAAGTATATAAGCTACCAAATATAATTTGCTTGATGATGGTATTTAATGGTCTTGACTTAACTTATAATATTATCTTAAATTAATTATAATATCTTAAATCTGTGCTATTAGCTGCTATTAATTTATGTTATATGGGTGTTTGCCTTTTTAGTTTTCGATAACACCATCTCTCTATCGAGTTTCGTAAAACGTTCGAAATTTGACGGCACTTTACGATTAGATAAGGGAAGTGAGTTCGATCCGATTAAAAACTTTCCGACCGATGTTCTTGTGAAAAGATTAGGCTCGATCTTTCAAACTTCTTTCAGAGGATCGCATCTCAGAAAAACATATTTGGTAATGTTAGCGAGCAATTCGAACCAATATTATGCAAGAAAGGCCCTTTTACATTAGTCTATCGAAAAAAGTTGAGAAGGTCAGAAGGATTTATAAATATCAAGAGACTATTCAGCCGATTGGAAGTTATTACAATTTTCACACCTTTTGACTAACCATTATGTGATTTTAAAAATTGTCTGCGTGTGTCAGTATTTGTAAGTATTCGTGATTGTGCCTATTGTCTCGACAGTGTTATAAGTAAATAATATATTAATAGTAATTTAATGATTGAGTTTTATTTACATTAATTTTAATTATTTTATTACAGAAACAAAACTATATGAAAAGTAGATAAATATTTTCTCGAAGGACTTTAACAACTAAACATTTTTTAAACAAAACTCTTAAAATTTGATTCTAACTAAGATCGATTTGTACCGTAATACTTTCATTTCTTTCAAGTGAAACTTCTTGCAACGCTATTCTGAGAAATCATTTTTTAAAGTTTGGCTTCTTATTCCGGGCCAGTCCAATGAAAAATAGGTTTTTCTTTCGTGACATTCTTAACAGTTCAGAGTGTACCTAATTGCCTCAAAAATAAGATAAAGCCACTGCTCTTACGCTTGACCTTACTTCCCTAGTATAGGAATGCTTTCCCATCGGACTATAAGAGTGAGGGTATAGGAGTTACTCCTGTTATTGTATGTCCCTTTTATCTACAGTGAAACTGGTTTATTCACTAATAAATTAGAAGACATAAATATTGCTGTTTGGTTGTAGGATATGAGATGAGTGGGTAGTACAAACTGAGACTGGTCGCCAGACCACTTACCACCAGGTGGCCCGTCTGACAGTCTGTCATATATTTTAAATAACAAAAATCAAAAAAGTTTTTTTTTTTTTTTTATATTACCCGGGATAGCAAATTTCTCTACTCCACGTTTGAAGGAACCCAGGTCATAAGAGGAGGGGAACACGTGTGCTGGTAAAGAATTCCATGTTTTGGAGGTGCGACAAAGAAAAGAGTTGCCAAATTTCTTTGTGCGCGATGGAATTGATGTCACAGTTAGGCGGTGACATCGAGAGCCAGCACGCGTAGACTTGTAAAGGAATGGGGAAGCAGGAATGAGGGAGAATAATTCCTCTGAGCACTCGCCGTGATACAATCGGTAGAAAGCACTCAGTGCCGCTATCTCTCGACGCAATTGTAAAGGCTCGAGGGTGTTGGTGACCTTTACGTCGCCAATAATGCAAACCGCACGTCGCTGCAACCGATCCAAGGCCTCCAGTAAGTACTTAGCGGAGCCATCCCAGAGGTGCGAGCAATATTCGACGCAAGACCGCACCTGTGTTTTATATAACAGGAGTAGTTGTTGTGGCGTGAAAAAACGCCACACCTTGTTCAGGACTCCGAGTTTCCGTGAAGCTGTTTTTATAACAGCCTCGATGGTCCCTTGGATTGAGGTCGCACCGAACGTCAATTCCCAGTATGGCGACTTTGCTTTGCATCTCCAGCGTAGTGCCACAGAGGGAGGGAGGAGGCGAAAATGGTGACTTTTTCGCTGTGAGAGCACATACCTGCGTTTTCTTGGCGTTAAACTCAACAAGATTGTCAGAGCCCCATTTGGCAATGAGACCTAACGTCCTATCGAGTTCAACAACAAGATCCCTCCGCCTCTCCTCGGTTTCCGCCCGCCCAGCTACTGCGCGTCCGTGGTATCCCCCGTGCACTGTACTATCATCTGCATAGCAATGTATGTTCCCAAGAGAGAGCATATCATTGATATGCAGAAGAAAGAGTGTGGGGGATAGCACAGACCCCTGGGGGACCCCAGCATTCACTACATGGAATTGTGAAGCGCAACCATCAACTAAAACGCGAAGGCTACGCTTGTGTAGGAAGCTGGCAATCCAGGTGCAGAGCTGAGTTGGCAGACCATATGCCGGCAGCTTGGAGAGAAGACTTCTGTGCCAGACCCTGTCGAAAGCCTTGGAGATATCGAGGCTGACAGCCAACGATTCCCCACGCTTATCGATAGCTTCACCCCAGAGGTGTGTTACGTACGCTAGAAGATCACCTGTGGACCGTTTTGGTCGAAACCCGTACTGACGATCATTAATTAGACATTATAACTATAACTTAACAGTATAAGTATAACTTGTATATATGTATTTCAGTGCCAGTGTCTATGAATGATGGCGACCACTTAACATCAGCTAGTCTTAAGATAAAAAAAATAAAACCAATATCACAATTATTTGAAATTCCTACCAATTTTAACTGTACGAAATATTTTAAAATGTCTGATGCTGGATTTATACTGCTGACTCGATCATGTCAAGTGACTAATGGCCGAAGATTGTCGAGTTGGACACTTTAAAGACCAGCTTTGTATATTTTATTTATTAACAATACACTGTGTCTGACTTTACCCGTTAAATTTACTTTTTCAATAAAGATGAAACTTCCTTTTCAGTGGGCCAAATATTCGCGTTTTACTGTGTTTCAAGTGAAGTAATATTACATAATATTCAATAGAAATGTATTATCTGTGATTTTGAAATAAAAGTTAATCTTGATGACTCTATTAACATTGGATTATAACAGTGATCTTATATATTTTATGATTTATTTTAAAGCTTCAAAGAATCAAAGTAACAAATAAGCAATACAAAAAAAAAAAACATCAGTCACCTTTGTTCAAGGTTACTATATATAATTGTCGTTGTTACTAATACTCCTATTTAATCACTTAAATAATCGAGTAGTGTTTGCTAGGACTAGGGGCGGCATTAGTCCTTAAGTTATAATCATACCTGCAACTTATACATCGCTAGATATGGACTGTCTCTACCATAGGGCTGTTAAGACCGTTGATGCATTGCAGTATATAAAAGTAAAAAAGTATATTTCAATCTTCTTAAATAAAAATCATTTAACCATTTAATTTGATTAAAAAGTTGAATCATTGTGATTGTGATGGCTATAAAAACAAAGAGAATAGACCGCGGTCTTACGGTCCCGTTGACCGGATTAGTCGCAAACACCCGGATGTCACGTGATAAATGACCGGACACCGCTGAGGTTGCTTGTTTAAAGACAAACTGCCTTATGGAGTATTACAGCTTTGTGTGGAGTTTATATAATGATTTTTAGTTTTCTAAGATACAGATAAACAATCTTCTCCCTCGTGTTCTTTCATTAAATACGCATTGATAAGTATCATCAGATATATATAAAATCTATTATTATAATTCTAATTTGAGCTTTTTTGTTATTTTTAAGTCTGCTCAATATTTGTTAAAAAATGTTTTATCTATTTACATTTATAATATTATAGACAGCTGTTTTAATCGTACTATAAAGTAAGTGCAATATACAAATAATTCAGTTTATTTTATGCTTATTTCTCTTATTAGAAAGGCATTTAAATTTGTAAGTTTGTATTTATTGTTGAGCTCAGACAAGTACTGCATGACTCTGACAATTTGACACTTGGGTTATTTATAATGGGTTTATACTAAAAAAATATTTTTACTACGACATTACTTGATGCATTTATGAGTAATACTCATAACTTTTATGCATTGTATTTCACGACTTTCGTTGCAAATTTGCAACCTGATTGTCTGAAAGAGATCGCTATTAGGGAATTTGCCTTATTGCCCAAACGTGTTTATTATGATAAGGACATCAGTATTTATTTTACGTGCGTAGGATTTAATAAAAGTGTATATATATTAAAGATCATAAGCAAAAAATAAAAGTAAATGTGTCAACAGAAACGATGCCATATGTTTTTACATAATTATTATGCATTCGAATCATCCTTAAAATTTCGCCGAAATGAATTTATAAAAATTCTAAGCTGTGGTGTTTAACTCGTACAATCATGATTTATGTTTTATATAATATACACATAAAAAGTATATATTTTATTTTATTTAGATTAATCTATCTAATTGATTGATATTCAGAAATCAATATAAGAGCATAAATAAAATTATAAAATGTATAAAAAATATTGAAAAAACTACCATTGCTTTTTATAGTCAAGTGTACACGTGTAGACTCTTAAGTGGCCCACAACATTTTTTTTTTTATAGTTTGGCGGACGAGCATATGTTTCACCTGGTGGTAAGTGGTCACCAACGCCCATAGACAATGGCATTGTCGATGCGATTGTTAACATTTCTTATGTTAACCATCACTTACATTGCCAATGCGCCGCCAACCTTGGGAACTAAGATGTTATGTCCCTTGTGCCTGTAATTACACTGGCTCACTCACCCTTCAAACCGGAACACAACAATACAAAGTACTGCTGTTTTGCGTTAGAATATCTGATGAGAGGGTGGTACCTACCCAGACGAGCTTGCACAAAGCTCTACCACCGAATAAACTAAAAACTTTCCTTTTGACACCATTTCAAAGTTTATTTAACCACACTGTTCTAGTGGATTATGTATAAAATAAAAACTAAAATAAACTATAGTACCTACGCACCTTTACAAAATTTTGTTAATAGTCTATTTGATATTATTCATTTAATAAAGACATAACAGCTACAAGGACAGAACACTTTAAAAGAGCGTTCATTTTTAAAGGACATATTAGATTACAGAGGATAAAATACAATTATCTCTTGTTATATTCTGAGAAAAATTGCGGTCGTCAGATAGTTAAAAGTATGTTTTGTGTGTTTATTAAGTCGATTTTTTTTATCTCTTTTAACTTTAATAGCACTATCGAATCGTTAAATGTATTATTTATTTATTTCGTCTACTCATTATTCTAGAAATTGTTAATAAATTTTTATGTTGTACGTATATGTGATCAATTTAGCCTATTTAGGTTTTAAATGCAAAACTTCAATCTTGACTTTCTATTATAATATATATATATATATATACGACGATATTTAAATAACAAGTTAATTTCCTTTTTCTCCTGTGTTTATTAACTGAATTTCTTCTTATTATTTATTTAGTCTTTGACGAGCTTTAGATTAATAAAGTAAAGATAATACTTGAAATTAAAGATAAGTAAAGATAACACTTTAAATTTTCAATTATGCTTATGATAATGGGAACATTAGTAAATAAGCCGTTCTAATGTACGTTGCGAAGTATTTCTTAACTAATGAACCAAAATGAAAGGGTTGTCTTCCGAAATTTTCTCTTCCAAATCCGTGACAATTTCTTAAAAAGGTAAATTTATCATTATCTCCAAGCTCGTACCTTCCGGACTATCCTCTTCTTTGTAAATCACTCCAACATTTCGTGGGGTGACCCTTTTATAGAACATGTTTAATGCATTATGTGCCTTATTCGTAAGATGATAAGGTTGTGGATGTTTATTGTTAACTGCTGTAGATAAAAGGACCGTTATTTTGAGGAATGAAAACCATCAGTGATTGAACATCTGGTCTGACATCCGTAATATATTGGTATGCGAGTTTTGTTTAAAAGCGAAAATTAAATTTCCTTGAGTTTTCAAAAATGGAAGGTTGCTTTCTATTTATGTTTTTTTATTCCAATATGACCGCTCTTATAAGTATATATATATCTATGGCTGCTGCATTCGTTGTGTAGCTTATAATGTTTCAGGTTGGAATTCTGGGCTAAGTTATGGCTTTAAGAATTGAGTTTTATTTTCAAGTAATTTTCAGACTTTGGGAAACAATTAACATTTTAAGTATGGTTGGAACATGCCAGAATTTTTACGTAAGTAATTTATCTATAATTCATTCCCCTGCTTGTTGGTGAAGGGAAATATTGTAAGAAAACCTGAATGTGTCGGCTAAACTTTTGCTAGCTATTCACGAACTCACCGTGAAACAAAACTTTTTAGACACATTTTTCTTAAAGTAAATTAAGAAAAATATCATAAATAATTTATAGAAAATATTTCTGTAAGATAACTTGACTTCACACGCTATATAATATTTTATGATTAAAATATATTTTATTGCATAATAAGCTATTCACGGACATACATATGTATATGTATGTCCTTATTCAGGTCCCAGGCTACCTCTGCTTCAAATTTTATAATAATCGTATCAGCGATTTTGTCGTGATCAGAAAACATACAGAGTAGATATTTATCACATTAATCTGATGACGATTGAGGTTATGTATAGGAAACTTCTTCTTAAACCGAGCTTTGCAAACTTTATATACGTAGGTTAACTTAATAATTAATAGTAGTTAACTGCTTGGTTTGTATAAAATAAATTCTACGCACTACTAAACCAAGACAAACAAACAAATGAAATAAAAACTAATTTTTATTTGTATTCGTGTTTTGCTGTCCGTACCTAAAACTGTAAAAGAGTTGCTTTTATAATAAAAAACAAAATATCATTTGATCATCCGTTTGCTTGTCTGCATTCATATTTTCAAAATAAAAATGCAAAACAAGAGAAGTGAATATTTTTTTCACACAAATCAAATTTCAAGAATTTAGGGCAGTTACAATGGAATTATATAAACGTCCGTCTGGATGTTCATAAAGAGGTCTTTCACAAAAATGTTGAATAATGTTTGCATAAAATTTGAATGAAAATTTTTGAATCACAAGTGGTTGCTAAAAATATACAATAGAAATGTTTTATCTTTACAGTCTTAGATGATATCATCAGACGGCTTACTGTATGTTCGAATATACAAAAGAATAAATACAGTACCAACAAGTTTAAATTATCATCAACAATGCTATGAAACTGATACTTTTTATGTTATAGTTAAACACGCCACCTAATGGTAAGTGGTCACAACCGCCTATAGACATCGATATAAAAATATTAACCCTTCCTTACTTGGTCAATACGTCATCAAGCTTGGAAATTACGATGTTATGTTCCTTGTGCCTGAATTTGAATTTGATAGGCAATATCATAAAAATCTAATAAAATTAATTAATTCTTATTAAAGTAAATAAAATATTAAATTTAAAACTATAAAACAGCACGAAAACAACTTGACTGTTCGAAACAAAACAATTTGTTTTTCGAATAAACCATTAATACATAAAATGAATTGTACTTAAAAATAATAATAAATATCTGCCTTCGTTATAATAATATGAATAACAAAGCGAATAAGATGATGGTAAACATTTGAAATAATATACGTCATTATATCCCAAGTTTTGTATAATTATCTCTATTAGGCGTTGTCGAAAGGTAAACAATTATGAGACCAGAATTGTTCTGTAAAACACAACAACAGCTAATCACCGAAACACAAAATGGAATACAGGAGAACACGATTAAAGAATGAATCGAATTGACTTTGTTTGCAATATTTAACGGATCACATGCTGCAAAATAAATGACGTGAGTCTTAACAGAATAGCATTGCGAAATTAATCGTATTATTATCATATATATATCTTACCAATCACTTGTTATTTATAAAGCATTCATATATTATTTACTAGCTGTCAATTACTTTAGTTGTAATATTTGATGCAAACATTTTAACAACTAAAAGTTATTTTCTTCTTAAGGAAAGCCAGTGGATTTAGCACTAGAAGTACGAAATTCGCAAAACGAAAGGTCGCATTAAATATGACAGTAGGTTTAAGTTTTGCGTCGCATTTTTATATGACTTTCCAATTTAATAATGCATGTAAATGCAAAAATGAATCTATAATGTACTCGTTGGTTTTTCATATCGACAAATAGAATGTTGGTTAGTGATCACGACCAACCTTGGACAATGGACATTGGCACTGGTAGATATATTAACCATTCCTCACAACGACAGTACGTTGTCAGAATTATACTTATTCATCTTTTCAATTGGAATAGCAATGAGGGTTACAATTAGGTATTTCAATGTATCACATTTTCAAGGTTATTCATTTTTTAAATATTACTATGTTGAAAACGCAAACATTGTAGACAATAAAAGAACTATCATTAATTAAATTTAATTCTGAAGCATTCGAATGATTTTTTTTAAATTCTATTTACTTTAAAAAATATTTATAAGAATTTTGTTTTTCTAGAAAATACTGTTGTATTATTTATTTGAAATTGGAATAGAAACCGCATTGTCTATTAAATTTAACAAAATTCGTTGAAAAATATAGCACACAATTTCCAAATTACACTTTAATTTGCATACTAAGCCTTATTATTTAACAAAATGAAGGTTCAAAAGTGCTTGTGTATTTGAATAAATTATATTTTGATTTTAATATTAAAACACGGTTTCTTAACTCATCTTCTGTGCTAGTAAATATTTATGTGTTGACCGTTTTTTATCCCGCGGCGTTTTTTAATTATATCCAATTAACTTTATTTCGGTCCTTCGAGCCTGGAAAGCCAATTACATTACACGAATTCGGCTAAAATTGTAACGAACCGAAAAATAAAATTCATGTTTTCTCAACAATGTTACTAAGTGCCTTATAATATTAAATTAGAGTTTAATCAGGCCGCGGTGGTAATTGTAACATTTTTATTTGATAAGGGTAAAGGACATTTGGACTGGTCAAAGGGGAATGTATTTCCTTAATTCCCACACCATTTATAATTAAAAATATAAAAGAGCTACTCAGCTGATGCTCATGATGAAAAACAGTCATCTAATAAAGAGTCTCTTTACTGCTATGACGATCTTTAATTACTACTCTGTAACCATGTGCGTTGTATGTTACGGATATAATTTTGAGTTTAATTAATATCATATTTATTCTCAACCCCGTTTTCGAGTTTGTGTTATGCTTATTTTAATCTGCTTTCATATTTTATGCACAATTATTTAATTTATAATCAATTCAAAGTTAAAAATATTTAATCAATTAGAAGGGGTAAATTTGGATATTGATTGTCAAAAATCAACTATCGATTAGGAAATAAACACCTCAGACCTCAGAAGAACCGGCAAAAGAAACTCAGTGGGATATCTGTTAAATTATTATTAATTTGTTCAAACTTATTATGAATCATGTGATATTTCTTAATACCAATACCAACGCATTATGTTAAAACTGATTGAAGCCATAAGTCATATACAGTTCTAACCACAGAGCCAAGATGAGAACCTGAGGGAAATCAGAATCTACGATTCATCAGACGCTTTGTCTGGTGATTCGATCCTGTTATGTATAAGAGCGATGTTTCATAATGGTGTAATTTAAGTTTGGTGTGTACCGTTGTAAGAAAAATATCATGATTACGTAAAATAATAATTTTATTATTGTTATACTATTGTGGATTTAATTTTTATTAAATTTGATAGTGGTGTTCCTAAAACTATCAATAATTTCAAATATACAAAAAAAAGTAAGCCGTCGCGGGACGCCTGCCAGATGTGAAACATTGAAATTATTCTGTGCAGAAAGAACGTATAAAAGGATAGTTTATGAAAGGATATACAATAGCATAATCAAAAATTTAAAAAAATATTTTAAAGAAAAAGATTAATATAATATATATTTATACATACCGTATTAGATTTGTCATATTATCTTAATTTGTGGCGGCGCATTACGTGGCGACGCGTCACCAACAGTCAGTCTAACTCGCCGATTAGATGTTCCACATCAAAAATTGGAATTTTCATCTGTTAAATTATTTTATAAATATAGTTACAGTCAAGAATGTTGATATATATGTATAATAATCGAAATGTTTACATGTAGTAAATTGTTAATAAGCCTAAACTGACTGACTGGATATATAATTAAATACCATCGTATAGCGTGGCCCAATCAGTTTAACCCGCGGCTATAGATGTTTCACAACCAAAAAAATGTAGGGAATTTGTAAAGTGATTATATAGTGTAAACGGAATATTACATTTGCAATGAAACGATATTTTTATCGTTTAGTTTTTTAGGTTAGTTTAGTTACCAAAAAATTGCCATTATTGTGTGAAATCATGAAGAAATTCCGTCTTATAAATTATTAACTCATACGATATAGTTTTATATTGCTAAATATCAATCGTTTCTTATAAACGATATTACTAAGATCCTTTGTATCTGTTATTATTAGTAATTCATACCTGAACAAAACTATCGAAAACCTTTTTTTAGTATCAGAATAAGTAATAATAACGATGCCTACGTGTAGCACCTGCGCCGTGTTCAGCGCATTATATTTACTTAATATCATAAATATGATATTTTTTGTTGCTCGAACTTCCAACCGAAAAACTTGATACGAGATTATGCTTTTTATTCCAATCGAAAACGCTATTTCCCACACTATGTCAAGGAATCATATTTAATCTCAAGCATTAAGATAAATCTATTTATCTGTGTAATAGTAATAATAATATATTGTTTATGCATTATTAGATATTTGGAATGTTTATGGGGGAACTACCTACTTAGATTCTATTATTATACCAAGTATGTTTTAACAGGAAGTTGTAGAAGTTTTTTTTTTATATAATTGCGTTTAATTATTTATTAATTTTGTAATATTAAATAAATAAGCAACTCTTGTATGTATATATAACAATACCACATATTCATAGTCTATTATAAAACTTTTTATTATATAGGTAGGCGGACGAGCATATGGGCCACCTGCTGGTAAGTGGTCACCAACGCCCTTAGACAATGGTATTGTAAGAAATGTCAACCATCGCTCACATCGCCAATATGCCACCAACGTTGGGAACTAAAATATTATGTCCCTCGTGCCTGTAATTACACTGGCTCGCTCACCCTTCAAACTGGAACACAACAATACAAAGTACTGCAGTTTAACGGTAGAATACTTACTTTGTGTTAATTGTTATCTCATTCTAGATTGAATTTGCATTAACACTTCCTACTGTATATAAACAATATCTATGGACGGTGGTGATCACTTACCAACAGGTATCCCATTTGTCAACGTACTTTCCTAAAAATCAAAAGTACCAGTAAATGTCATTCATAATATCTATGGCATAAAATAAATCTCCTGAAATCTATCCTCCACTAAGTTATATTGATGGCTCACTTATTGTAGTGGCGGTAAAAACTTCAACCTTTTAGATTTTCTGCGAATATTTTACAATAAATTATATTCGTTTTTTATCAAAGTCGTAGTTCTGAAATGTTGTGTTTTTTTTAGGGATTACATCGTATTTGTAAGTTCTTGTGTTTCTAAATGACAAATTTTGTATGTTGATAAGTTAGCCACATTTGAAAAATTAATAGGATTCTAATGGAATTGAATTATTGTAGTCCAGCAAATACAGTTATAGTTTTTATAATGAATGTAATTTTAGATAACAATCTAAAAGCTTTATTTTAGTAAAATCTTAAGCATTTGCTACAAAAATGTTTTTGCTGACGGTATCAACGTGATTTCATACAAAATCGTCGAATGTGCAATGACAGTGTCCAATGTGATGAGGGTCAACCCCGGGGCCACACTTAGAGGAATTTCAGCTAATACGCCCGTTATTTCGAACAAGAATTTGATCTTAAACTAAAATCAAATTGTGGGTTGAGGATAATATATAATATAATATATGTATTGAGCGATCATCAGCTAGGTGATGTATAAAGCTTACTCTGCGACAATATTAACTAGGATAAATTTTAACGAGAAGAATTCTATTATATATTTCTTCTCTTATATATTTTTTTATTTGTTTTCTTGTCTTCAATGTTTAATAATAATACATTAATATATCTATTGGACTGCCTCATTGGTCTAGTGGCTACGTGTAAAGTCGCAGACACGGTGGTCCTAAGTTCAAATCCCAGGTCAGGCCAATAAAATGTTATTGAGATTTTCTGTCGAAAATTCTCAGTAGCATCCCGAAATTTGAAAGTTCGAAGTGTGTCCATTCCAGTGTCTCGATAAGCACGTAAATCCATTGGTCCTGTGCCCCAACTCTTTCTGGTCGAGTCGGATTGCCATCTTTCGGGTTATGAGAGTAAGGGAATAGAGAGTGCGCCTGTGTCTGCGCACATACTTGGGTACTATAATATGTGATGCGTAGTTGACTAATCTCTCTTGAGATTGGCCGCTTTGGGCGAAATCGGTCTGGAGGACTATTATTATGTCTCTTATATCATATAGGTATACGTGTACGCGTTTGAAAATGTTTTAAAGTATAGATTTTCCAATATCACCACGGAATACATATATTTATTGATTATGCAATTAAATAACTACATTTAAAAACAACAATGAATGTCAAGCCTGACATTTACGGGCTATAGTACATTGATGGTATTATCAGAACTATTGCCAGGACTATTACCTTCATCATCATAATCATCAATAAACTTGTGCATGGTGTTACTTTTCATTTATTATTACACACACACACACACGCAAATAAAAACGCACTAGGAAGAGAACAGCACAGGGACCTGATTGAAATTATATTTTAGAACTCGATTTTTATTCATTACTATACTCTATCTCTCTATTTTTAATAAATATTTATGATTATATTATATTGCTATAGAATAGATACTCCTCATCATAACTTTTCCGTAATTAAATATATTTTTCATATAACTTTATAAATATAATTTATTATACATACTTTGCATTACATATTCTATTTATTAATTAGAATTCAAAACGCGTTCTCGTTCCACATTCATCCGTCAGTGATTTGATAAAAATATCAAAGCACAAGAAATAATTACCTTTTTTGTATTTGAAAAAAAAAAGTCTATTACGTTTCGCGTTTGTAACATTTCTATTCAAATCGTCGGAGTGTATAAAAATAATTGTAGCGCTGACTTTCTAGCTTTTGATTTGTCAGAGAGACGCTTCAACATCAAAGTGTTATTGTAAAAAAAGTACTTATATTAAACATACTTTAGACAACAATGAACATAATAACCGCTAGATTAAAATCATCGCAAAGAAGAGCAAGTTGGCGTGAAAAAAAAACAAGAGTCGAAAAATGATTATGCTTTTTAATTATGCGCGTCGCGTATGACTCTCAGCTAATAAGAGTTCGGTCGCTGTTCCCAGACAAACAAACTAACAAAGGTGCCATAAACAAAGGGATAACCTCACAAAGGATGTCACCAGTCTACTCTGGTGGGACATGGAACGTATATATCGTATATAAAAGTCATAAGGTTTATTTTATTTATTAAAAATTTAATTTAGATTATTATTAAAATTTTAAATTGATACACAGTTTTATGACTACATAATTATGAATATAAAATTATTAGTTACGATAAATTGTACAATATATTGTTGAAATTAATGATAAATAAGTTGGGGATTATTTTTAATAAGTAAATTTCGGTAAGTGGGTTGTATTAATCCGATTTCGTTGGATTATTTTAATTATGCGGCTAATACCTGTCCGATAAAGTTAACAAAACTGGCATAACGATAATTATATTTGGTAAATAAAATATTTTATAATTACAATATATTAGCGTTAACACGTTGATAAAATCCGTCTTATTTTTAATAATATTTCTAATATAGTTTCAACGAGTTTTGTGTAATAATAAATAAAAAATGTACCTGTGACTTCAATTATCTACCGGCTTTATCCACTAATTAATTGTTTTTAACCATTTTCGAAACTACATATTTTAAAATTTTGTCACATCACTGCCTACCACTCACGTTTGCAAACACTACAATGGATCAGCTTCAGAAATCAATTGAGCAACTGGCTACCACGTTCACCGCTCAAATGAATGAGTTCCAGAAGGAAGTTCGGGCGTCCATTCCTGCAGCTAGTCCGACATCCAATATACATGCGCAATTTAGTGCATTCCGTGCTTTTGTGATGACGGCGCTGGAAAACTTGCAGTTACAACTTCATATTCTCTCCAGGCAGCAGGAGGACATGGAGGTCCGGTCCAGGAGAAATATGTTGCTTGTTCATGGTGTGCCCCAGGTCCACAATGAAGATCCTGCTGAGATTGTGTGTAAGGTGTTAAGTGAACGGCTATCCTTGGAAGAAATCACAGTAAGGAATGTCAAGAGGTGCCATCGCTTGGGTCGTCCAAATAATAGTGACAAGCATCGTGCTATCTTGATTAAGTTCTGTGATCAGGGTCTCCGCAACAAGATATGGTACGGCAAATCGAAATTAAAGGGCAGCGGTATCACATTGTCCGAATTTTTGACGAAAGGCCGACATGAAGCGTTTGTTGCGGCGCGTAAACGATTTGGAGTATCCCACAGCTGGACGAAGGACGGCTGTGTTGTTGTGATTGGTCCTGATGGCAAGCACCATCGAGTCGTCTCCGTGGCTGAGGTTGATGCTATTCCGGAAGCGGCTGGCAGCGTCAGCAGTGCAGGCCACATTGCGACAACAGCGCCGGCAACCTTGATGCAGTTGGGAACAGGGAAGCAGTCCTCAGTGGCTTCGATTACCCCTAAGCCAAACGTTAATCTTAGGCCGAGAAAGCCCTATAAAAAATAGTTCAAGTTAACTTATCTATGTAATGATTGTTTGTTCTTTTATATTGATCAACTTGTTAGTTGCGTTAGAAATAGCATTTAAAATTTTTTTCACTTAGAAAATCAACCCTGTGGCGTATAACACTGAGGTAAATGAACCTCAGTGTTATATTTACACTGCAATAGAAGTCACACTTTTAACGAGTGATGCGGGTTCACTTTTTCACGGTTTATTCGCGACTGTTTATCTTATATCTCTAATGACCGACGCAGGCCTCGTAGTAAATCTATTGCATTGTTTAATTTTAATGTTATTTCTTACATAGGTAGGGATTTAATTTTATTATATCTTTAACTTTGTTACTTGCACTTCACTTTAATTAGTGTTATCCTTTTACATAACTCAGTAATTTATTTTATATTTTTATTTTTTTTATTGTTTATTAACACTTTTGTTTTTTCATTTAATCTATATATATATATTTTTTTTTCACGATATTTTTATGTTTCTGTTTACTTTTACAACATTTTATCATTTAAACAATTATTTTAACACTTTTTTTTTTGTACTTTGGTCTCTTTCACGCTGCCGGTGGATGTTCGGACACGGTTATAGCTAATAAGAAATATTAGTTATTAGGTTGGTTTTATAATTATTTATTTTTTTATTACTTTTTATTTATATTATTTATTTTTATTATTATCATAATGTCCTCAAATTGTAGTATACATAGTGATGCATTTCTGTCGGTGTCCTCGGGTGATGAGTCATTGAGTGACTTAAGTCTTCACAGTGCAATTTCTTCTCTTCCACTTAACGCCAATCTCAATTCTCTCTTATCTGACTGTGTGAAAAATTTCAACGTTGTTCACATAAATGCCCAAAGTATTCCGGCTCATTATCCTGACTTGCTTGCGTCTTTTGAGTCCCGTAATATTCACGCCATTTTAGTATCGGAATCATGGCTCAAGCCCTGTTTACCGTCTACATCGTATTCGTTGCCAGGTTTCCATCTCATTCGTAATGATCGTTATAACAGGACTGGTGGAGGTGTGGCGGTCTATCTTAGATCCTACATTCCTTTTAAAATTGTAAGTTCGTCATGTCAGCCACCTCCTGTTGATTCTACTGAACACTTACTAGTAGAAGTTTCTCTGAACCAGAAAAAAATTCTGCTTGGCGTTTTTTATAGTCCCTCTCTATTAACGAATTTCTTTTCCTCTTTTGAAGCTCTGTTAGAAACGTTTGTCCCAAATTATAATCACACCATATTAATGGGCGACTTCAATACATGTCTTCTGAAGGGTGATAGTAGGGCTAATAAGCTTATATCAATATGTGAAGCGTGTAATATGCATATTCTACCCCTTGCAGCTACCCACAGCTTTCCTAATTCCACCCCTTCTCTTCTGGACCTTATAATTGTGTCATCTCCTGATCTCGTTTTCAAGCACGGTCAGTGTCCAGCCGATGCATTTTCCTATCATGATTTAATTTTTCTATCGTATAAACTGCGCCCTCCTAAAGTTAAACCTAAGATACTTCTGCGGCGTAATTTTGCTGGGATGGATGTTGATCGACTATGTGCTGACGCCCGTAATATTGATTGGTCAGCAGTGGAGTCGGCCTCTGGTATTGAACATAAGGTTGATGTTTTCTGTTCCTTGCTCACTCAACTTTATGACGTTCATGCGCCGATTCACCCAGTGAAGTTGAAACACTTACCTGCTCCGTGGCTAACTGAAGACATAAAAAGTAGTATGCATAGGAAGAACGTTGCTAAGTGTAAATATAAACTACATAAATCAGACGAAAATCGTAGAAAATATCATAAAGCTAGGAATCGCTGCAATACTTTATGTAGGGATGCACAACGTCGCCATATTCATACTTCAGTCGAGAACGGCGACTCTCACAGAGTTTGGAAATTTCTTGAGTCTATTGGAGTTGGTAAATCTTCTCAGAATTCATCTGTTCCTAATGTTGATACAGAACTATTAAATCAGCATTTTTCTACTCCTTCGAACTCATTTGATAGTTCAGCTAAATCACGTACTCTCCACTCACTATCTACAACTCCGACTCCTCCTTATCTTCCGTTCATATTAAGTCAGTTTACTGTAGGTGATGTTAAGAAGAGCGTATTGTCCGTCTCATCTAATGCCATCGGTGGCGATAATGTGAGTCGTACTATGATCTTTCCTCTTCTTGATATTATCGCTCCTGTGATCACATACATTCTAAATGAATGTGTCTCATCCTGTATATTTCCTGAACCCTGGAAGAGTGCTAATGTTATACCTCTTCCAAAAAAAGCTAATCCTGTTTCCTTTTCTGATTTTCGCCCTATCTCTATTTTACCTTTTCTGTCGAAAGTTCTTGAAAAACTTATTCACTCTCAGTTAAGTCTCTTCCTAAACAAGAACAATTTGCTCAATCCCTGCAAATCTGGCTTTCGCCCTGGACATAGTACTGTTACTGCCCTTATTAAAGTTACTGATGACATTCGATGGGGTATGGACAATAAACAACTCACCATTATGACTCTGTTGGATTTCAGCAATGCTTTTAATAGTGTTGATTTTGATGTCCTACTTAGTCTGCTGCGTTCTCTTAACGTGTCCCCTGCAGTTATTGACTTGTTTCACAGTTACCTTCATGGTCGTCGGCAGCGTATTCGCACTGATGATACATACTCATCATGGTGCGATATTTCTGCTGGCGTACCACAGGGCGGCGTGTTATCACCGTTACTCTTCTCAATTTTCATCAATTCGATTACTCATAACCTATCTTCTCTCTACCACATGTATGCAGACGATGTCCAAATTTACACCCAGTCGACTTTGGAAAACCTTCCTTTGGCTATCGCAAGGATGAATAACGACCTCAATATCATTCTTGAGTGGAGTAAATCTTTTGGCCTTAATGTTAACCCTAGCAAGTCTCAAGCCATATTAATTGGCAGCCGTAAACAATTATCAAAAGTGAATTGGTCTTCCTTGCCATCAATAATGTTTGACAATATTGTCATCCCGTATTGCGATTATGTTAAAAATCTGGGAGTGTTCCTTGATAATACTCTTAGCTGGACTCGCCATGTGAACGAAATCAGCAGGAAAGTGTTTGCAGCTCTGAGGTCTCTGCTTCGTCTTCGACATTTTCTTCCAATTCCTACCAAAATTATGCTCGCACAGACTCTACTCCTTCCTATTCTTGATTACGCTGACGCAAGCTTTGTCGACTTAACCGAAAACCAATTAAATAAGCTTGAGCGACTTCAAAATACTTCTATTCGGTTTATATATGGATTACGCAAATATGACCACGTTTCACAATTTCGTTCTCGTCTTAATTGGTTACCCATCCGACTTCGCCGGAATATGCACATACTTTCTATTCTATACTGTGTATTGTTTCAAACTGTTACCCCCCCTTACTTGAAGGAGAAATTTTTATTTTTAGGGAAACCTGGAGAAGTTCTCCGTTCTTCGAAGAAATTGACTTTAAGGGTGCCCGATCACAAGTCATCCTTTTATAATAATTCTTTTACAGTACAGGCTATTAAACTCTGGAACGACCTCCCTTTAAATATTCGGGAGGCCAAATCCTTAAATATTTTTAAAAAACTTGTAAAAGATCACTTTTTGTCTCAAGTACCTTATCACCAATAATCTTCTTTTATTTTTATTCTTTTTTTGGATTATTTTTCTTTCTTGTCTCGTGTTGTTTGAGGACTTATCGTTTTTAGTATCGTATTTATTGTATATATTTATATTATATACTTGTAATTTTAGTATGTATTGATAATATAATTTATATATAGATATATTAAATGTGTATTTTTATTTATATTGACATGTATTTATTAGTTTGTTTTTGGTATAGATTATTATTAATGTTATTTTATTTTGTTATTACTGCACCACCTACCCCATATCCTATGGGTTATTCCTTACACCGTTGGTTGCCTGGAAGAGATCGCTATGTAGCGATAAGGCCGCCAAAATTGTATGCTACTTTTATATAGGCTAAGTTATTGTAATGAAAAAATTGTTGTGGTGTACAATAAAGTATAAATAAATAAAAAAAATAAATATTTTACGTACATACAATAAACATATATCATTATGTCACATTGAGTAATTTGGTAGAATTCTAAGTGAAAGACAGTTTAGAAAAGGTACCACTACAATATATCCATCACATGTACGCTTCACGAAGATCAAAATTGTTATTGATATTCTTATGTTCTAACCAGTTCCTGGGCCATTTCTCTAAGCAGAAGAGCTCTACTATTCCAGTTTTATTACATATTAAAGGCTCGGATCGGATAATAAAATTACGTATAATAATTTTGAGGTCCCATTTAATCGGTACAGCGGAATACACAAGTACGCTTGAAAATAAGCGGTATTAGAATATTCATGACAATATGCCTTACTTGATCTATGCGATTGTCGAGAATTCTTAATAACATCCACATACGCTTATTTACTAGTATGATAAATTTGCATTCCTCGAGTTTAATTTATTTATTTTGGAATGTTTTTTTTTTATGTTTTAGGTTGGCGGACAGAAAAATGGGCCACCTGATGTTAAGCAGTCACCACCGCCCATAGACTTTGGCGATGTAAGAAATATTTACCACTAATTACATCGCCAATGCGACACCAATCTCTGGAACAAAGACGTTATGTACCTTGAGCTTGTAGCTACTCCGGTTCACTCACTCTTCAAATAGGAATGCACTAATAGTAAGTGGGTAGGTAACAACCTACTCAGAGGTTAAACAATTTTTAAAGTTGTGTAAATATGTGATGATATCCACCTAGCAAATTTATAGTGCGCAAGTGTGTGCAAGCCTTTGCCTGGTAGTGAAACATTACATGTTACTTGCTTTAGGTCCTGTCGAAATATTTCGTAACATTTCTGACATAAAATTTATATCACGTATATTTTCTTAACGTATAGTGTATTATTAAGTTTAGTGATCTTATGTTATATATATTCAAATAATAAGCCGTAGGCCGTTTGTTTTCATACATCATGCGTCCCTTGGGCGTTCATTGCGGACTTGGGATCTTAATTCGTTTACGAAACTAGACGTTTTCACGCAAAAGGTTTCGATTATATCCTCACTCCAATTGTTTTAACGTATAAGTCGGTTTTTCATTACGTTATATTATATCCTAGAATAATAATTAATATCGCTCGATCTACTTTAAAATCTTTCACACGTATAATATAAATATACGATGACGCAGCGTTGGCCGGTCCCTGTAAGGTGGAGAGATCTTGTAAGGGTCGCGAGAATATATAGGTCATAAACATAGTGACTATATTTACACAGTACATTGTGTTTAAAGTAAATAAATTGAATTGAATTAAGAAACCGCTGTTACGTAGTGCCAGACTAGCTGTCATGGAGATCCTTCGTCTCCACCATGGATCCCTTGGTCACCACAAAGGCCTACGCCTTTGTACAACAGAGATCCGGCTGAGATGATGATGACGATGATATTACATTATATTTTTTTTTAAATTCATTAAGAGTAGACGCAAAAAGAAGAAGATAACATATTTTTAATGAAAGTTATTTTTTTCGATCAATCGATCACCGATCGAAATGTAAAAGTAAATAAAGCGTATGTTAGCATCCCTTTTTGATTTTTAACAAATGCGCAGTAATAAATTACTAATAGATAGAATGATAGAATTAGCACTATGTCAGAAAATATCAACAACAATTATACAAAGTAATCAATAAACTATACAAGAATATAAAATATTATAACACGAACTAAAACAAGTATTCATTATTTTTTAACCTTAATTATAGCGAACGTTGTTATAACTCATTCTATGTAAGCTTATTCTAAAAGTACGTAGACCACTTTAATCAATATTCATTTATATAACTCTCTACTTGTTACGGCTTTCTTTTTATTTTAGAATAAAAAGGTTTTCTTTATTGCGGAAAATAAAAATGTGAGCGGGATATTGCTTCATCATGATGTTCTGTGTTTAAATTACAAATATGTCGCAATGTTTTTAAAGACAATTAATTGTCTATTTAAGTATCTGATGACCATGGTTTTGTTTTACTGTATTGTTAATTCATACGGTTGAATTAGAAATTGAATTTTACGTTTAAGAAAACGTATTTTGTTTGTTTCTTTTGTTGGAGAATCATAAAATTAAAAAAAAAATATTGATTGATTGATTATAATATATATTGAAGTGTTTCTGAACATCTGTAGATCTTTAATATTATTATTAATCAATTTTTAAAACATTATCTCAAAAGAAATGAATTTTCAAAAAATACTTAACTTGAAATAAAAACAAAAATGAATATTTATGAAAGGATCTTTAATCGAGAAAATCTTTCTAATAAGTGGATGAGTTGGATGGAATTAGTTACTTGATCTTTTTCCAAATGACTGATATTCAACGCTGGCTTTTGATCGTAATGCTGTCCATCCGAGGGCTCTTTTTTCTTTGAAATAAATTATCTCGTTAGTTGGTGTTCATCAGAAAGCGGTAGTAAATATAATATTAGCAATGAATAGAACGGATTAATGAACTATGCATTTCTAAATCAGGTTTTGATAGAATACAAATAGTAGATTTCTTTAAATCTTCTCCCTACTCTACTGGTATTAAATCTTAATGACGTTCCACCAATGTTACTTCATACCAATTAAATTTAATATGACAGTGAAGAATTCGTTTTGAAATGAAATGAAATTTGTCATTTTGTAACAACAAATTTTTTGATTAGGTGGTTCATTGAAACTCTACATTGAAGTAATTTTCATTAAAGTTTTTTTTATAATTTGGAATTTAAACATGTTTGTGGTTTTTTGAATTGAGTGGAATTGAGAAATTGAATTTAATTTTTATATAGTTAGGTAGACTACTAAATGGATATAATATATCTCTTTCATCATTAATGCGAGATGTTAAGATGTTTCTTGTGCCTCTGTTTACAATGGCTTACTCACTATTTAAACTGGAATACAAAAACAAACGTACAAAAGTTAACAAAAACCCAATTTTGTTTGCTGAAAAGAGTTACAACTTTTTAATCTAAAATAAAGCTGTATGCTTTATTTTTAAATCAAATCCTTGCGTGATCCTTTGCACATTCTTCACCAAAATTTGTAGCAAAACCATAGGAAACTCGAAACAAATTTCTACGCACTCGAATCGCCTGTAATACGTGCGTAATATAATAAGGACATTCCGTAACTATGTATATATAACTATAAATATAGTATAAGGACTATCGAATCGGCTCGATCAAGACCAGTAAGACCAGCTCTAGACAATACAGAAAAGAAAAACATTGTACTATTTGGTGCAATCAATTGTCACAATAAAGTCGTATTTTCATAGTCAAATGTAAAATAACGAAATATTTTCGGAATTCAATTACTTTAAAAATTGTCCACTGACCCAAGATGTCGAATGTTTAATTCAACGCACGTTCAAAATATTCCATTCAATTATACCTACGGTCGTGCCATTCAGAGACGATCCTCCATACAGGAAGCTCGTGACAATGTGTATTTTGTCAAAAAAATTATAATAAAAACTTGTGATCAGCAGCCGTGCCCAATAATGTGATAGTTTCGTTCACATTATTGGGCACGGTTTCGGACGTACTTGGTGGTAGAGCTTAGTGCAAGCTCGTCTGTGTAGGTACCACCCACTCATCAGATATTCCACCGCAAAACAGCATAACTTGGTATTGTTGTGTTCCGGTTTGAAGGGTGAGTAAGCCAGTGTAATTACAGGCACAAGGGACATAACACCTTAGTTCCCAAGGTTGGTGCCGCGTTGGCGATCTAAGCGATGGTTAACATCTCTTACAATGCCAATGTCTATGGGTGTTGGTGACCACTTACCATCATCAGGTGGCCCAGATGCTCGTCCGCCAACCTATGCTATAAAAAAGACATGCGTATTATTATTTTCGATGTTTTCTTTAATCTCAGGAATGGTGGTTCTTAGTTTGTTTGAACTATTTTTATGATAATATTGGCCGTTTACAAGAAAAAGCAAAAAGACCGATACTTTTGACCTTTGAGCTTGAAAATTTTGACTGTACCTATCGGTTTCGGCTCTGCCAATAAAATAGTTGAATTAAATTGAAATGTCAATTTTGACTAGAGTAATAACTGTAGTTATGTAATGAGGAAAAGACCGGAAAATACCAGATATGCAGTATTCTGTTCTCTTTCTCTTATTCGGTATGCAAACTAACCCATAGTCGCCTGCGTATAGTTGTATATAGTTTATTAGTACTAATTACTCATTTAAGTTGAAACGCCTGTTATTACACGAACAGGATTCCACTAGTTTCAGGTTTCTCATTTGTTTGGCCCCATTGTTCTGGTTTCATCTGGCATAGAATACATAAATTGGAATGAGTTATATGTATTAGTTTAGAATAAAAGTGTGTCGTTTCAAAGTGGTACAAAATTGAGATTCTGTTGTAAAATATCTGTACGTAGATTTGTTATGAACATTTGATTATAGATTGTTAACTAAGAAAAGACGTTAAGTCATTAGTCAGGCTCCTGAACTCTTTCGGGTCACGTCGGACTTGCCGTCCCATCAGATTATAATGCAAGATATACGATGATATGATAATAATGTACGAAATATAATGTATTTATAGCAAGATTTAGCATGAATAATGATTATTTTGCCTAAGAGTGACTTAGCATAAAATAGTAAGCAATCTGATGAAGATATTATATTAGGTCCTTACATATGAAATTGGCGTTTTGTACGGGAGGAATATAAAGTCATTTTTTTTTTGTAAAATATATTTAATTAATCAAAGTATGCATCGTTGTTATCTATGCACTTTTGCCATCTCATAGGTAGTTCATTGATCCCTTTACTAAAAAAACCATGGGGGCGAGAATCAATAAACTCTTTGAAGGCGGTTTGGACTGCCGCATCGGAGTTGAATTTTTTTCCTTGTAAGAAGTTGTCCAAATTCTGGAAAAAATGGTTGTGCAGTGTGTGGTCTTGCATTGTCGTGAAGCAGCAGTGGCCTAGAGCGATTGACCAATCTCGGTTGTTTAGCAGCTAGTTTTTTTTTCATGGTTTGCAGTTGCTGACAATAGATATTAGTCGAAATCGTTTGGCCAGATTTTAGAAAGCTGTAGTGAACGACACCGGCGCTAGTCAACCAAACACTCACAAATAACTTTTTCTGAGTCAATTTTCGTTTGGGCAAGATTTGGTTTGGTCTCCAGGGTTCAGCAATTGCGACGAGCGCTTCCGATTATCGTACAGTATCCACTTTTCATCACAAGTAATGATTCGATTTAAAATCCCTTCATTATTGTGTCGGTTGAGCAAAGTAACACGGGTTTGGTTCTGGAGGTCGAAATTTCGAGAATGAAAACGTTGAAACCAAAAACATACCGTGCTTTCTTTTGCGACACCAGCGCCGTACACCTCAATAATACTTCGAGCTGTTTCTGCAGCATTGGTGCCACGGTGGAACTCGTTCTCGTAAATATACCAATATTTCATGTTTTCCATTGTGCGATAATAAGCGACGCCAAAGAAAAAAATAATGAGGAAAAAACAAAGGAATGACTGTTTTTAAAACTCAAATGTACCAGCTAAATTAATTTATAAATTTGAATTTGGAATTCTTAACCAAAGAGGAGATATTTCATATCAAAGTGGTCAGTACGACAAAACGCTAATTTCATATGTAAGGACCTAATATTAAATATGCCATTCATAGGCTGAAATTAATTAAGAAGGAATAATAATATCGGAAAGAGGTTAAAATATCAAAATAGATTACAGGAGAACGAGGATAGAAGGATAATATATTTTGGAGATTATGCTGAGTGATGTTAATGGACCCAGAAAAGTAATAAAAATATTTTTACTGCCTTCCTTTAAAAAAGATTTGGTTAAAATTTTAAAAACAAAAAATATTTTACAGTTTGTATAAATATCAAATTAAGATTATAAAGCATTGTTGAACAATATAATAAATAGTATTGCATTCTTATATAATGTGATTTATCAAATGTATTTTTTGTATAATTTTCTGCTTGGTAGGTTTTAGGTAGTTAATATTTAAAATTAAGTTAGACGAACAGAAAATATATAAATGTTATTATTCCATAATTTACTGATTTCATATTAACTTGAATTAAATAACATAATATTCTGATAAAACCATCTAATGGAAGGATTCCAGGTATTATCTCTAAAATATCAATCTTTCACTTGGAGCGAATTGGTGCCTTGAATATAATGGCCTCCAGAGCGATTTCGGTCACGGCGGCCAATCTCAAAAGAGATTTGTCAACTGTGCAGGAGATATTATAGTGCATTAGTGTGTGCGCAAATACAGGTGGACTCTCTCTTCCCTTGCTCTCATAATCCGATGGGACGGTAACGGCGCAGGACAAACGGCTTAAAGTGCTTTCCGAGGAACGGGAGTGTACACACTACCAACTTTCAGACTCCGGGCTGCTACTGAGAATTTTCTGACAGAAAAACCCAATAACTATTTATCGACCCAACCTGGTAATTGAGCCCAGGACCAGATCTGCGGACTTATATCGAGCCACTAAACCGACAAGGCAGTCAAACCTTGAATATATGGGGGTTATATCTATATTATTACATTTCACGATTTAGACCATAATAGAAAACAAAATATGCTAAATGAAAAAAAGAAAATGCCATTAGTTAACCTGCAACATCCATTTTAAATGAGAAAGTGAATTTGTTTGTTACGCTTTTATGTAATTACTCAACTGAGCATCATGAATTTGGCACACACGCTGTCAAGTTTACTGATAAGTGATTAAAATCTAACCTGCCCAACAACCACACATGTGGACAACGGGCGGAAACTAGTTATGTTATAAAAATGAAGTATTAAAATAGCAGCAACGTAGAAATAAAAAAAACGAAATGACGAAAGTTTTCGTTTTGGTTAATAATTCTGTAAGTTATATTTGAAAAGTTATAACACTCAGTCATATGTGTGACACACAAACTCATATTAAAAGTTTAAGGCACTGTCCTCTAAAGTTATGGCATTAGTATTGGGTAGACAAAAGGTTTTCTGATAAAGTTTCGACTTAAGCAAAAACTTGGCCATCACTTTATTGAGGTATCACTAATTTTCTTCGCGGTATATTTATATTTCATACACGTGGAAAAATCTTTTTTTCATAGAGATAGATTGTTCGTTGGTGATTGTGGGAGGGTCGTTTTCTAACTAGGGTTTACTTTGTGCATCAAGGCCCCCCCCCTAACCCGAATGTTTCTGACTTCTAGCATTAGGCTCGACTGTTTAATTATTTCTGAGCTAAAGTTGGTGGTGAAATAGTAGTGGAAGAAATTGATAAATTTGTTTTTAAGATTTAAATACTTTCTTGGGTGCGGTGAAGGTAACATTTTAGGTCAAAGGTTGGATAAAATAATTTCAATGAAAAAAAAAAACTTCTGATACGTAAGCTGAGTTTGACTCCAACTGAACTGGATAAACTAAGCGGAAAAATAATCCTCTCGATAAAAATGCCACCGTCATTATCCATAATCTCATAAATATTGGTATTAGCATTTAAGATTACGGAATCTTAAGTAGAAACGAAATGACCCTACTGGGATATTTACTGATTTTGATCTTTTGATTGAACACGCAACTCAGAAAATCGTTATTTTTGATTTAAGTAACAAACAATATTTTATTTTAAAGTATTAAAATTGTTTTTACAATTTACCTAAACATGGTCTAGAGGAATATCATGACTACGCGTGCACGTAAATTCTGAGTAGTATGTATGGCGGTAAGATGTTTATTATATATTTGTAATTAAAATGTATTCGTGGCCAGTTTGAAAGGAGAGCGAGTTATATATCGAGTTATAGATACAATGATAATGTATAATGTAATGGCTTATATTTTTTATAGTACTAAAGTCTATGAGTGACTGGAGTTAGTCATTTACTTTCAGATGTCCAGAAATGCAAAACATCGCACCTAACTTTGTTATAAAAAGTCTTATACTGTGTATATTTTTCTTTATAATCTCCCTTTTGATTGCATTGTCTGGAAGAAATGGCTAATTGGGCATAAGTAAGGCCTTGTAAAGTAAAATTACCATCGCCCCTTGTAAAGTGAAATTGCTTGTAAATATCCCATAGTTGGGCAAAAGGCTTCCCTCCTCTTGATGAGGTTTGATTCTACTTTTTGTGGTGATACATAAGTTATAAGAATTTCATATAACACATACATATTTCCTCACAATGCAACTCTTCAACGCTGGGCACGAGATGAATAATAAAAACAAATTAAGGACACAACCTCTCTTGATTGAATGGCATGAACCTGCGATCTCCGGATTGGTAGGGTAGAGTAATAATAATAGTCCTCCAGACCGATTTTGACCACGGCGACCAATCTCAGGAGAGATTAGCCAAATTTTATTGGCCCGACCTGGGATTTGAACCCAGAACCCCCAGGTCTGCGGCCTTACAGATGTAAGCCACTAGACCAACGAGGCAGTCGAGGGTAGAGTAGGTGTATTCGCGAGTCGAATCCAATGTCCGGTTGAAATCCCGTCCATTGACTACACATCACTTCTGAGTCTTTACTATTTACATTATATACTTCTATACATTCTTGTGGTGTTACACAAAGTATGTGTAAGTATTTTTCATCGTTACTGTTATCAAGAAACTGAATTGTGGAGATCATTAGCTGATCTAATTAAAAGCAGACTAGATCGAGAACGAAAACTAGTGAAGTTAATTATTTTCACGCGTACGTTTCAATACAAACATCGCGTAAATTGCAATCTAGTTCACGTTGAATTGTAATTTACGTGGAAATTGTTCATGGAATTTCATAGCAGCTGTAATGAAATATGTTTGTGGGCTTAAGTGAGAATTTGCTTGTTACTTTTCACATCATTAGCAAATGCCTAACTATTTTATTAGGGCAATGGTAATAAGAAGTATATACTCGGCTGAGGTACTTTTTGAGGTGTTTGCAGAAATAGTACAATTATAGTATTTAATGAGAAATATAATTTTATAGTATCCTACCATAATTATTGTGGTCGCTGATGTGCATGATCTGTATAATAATTGTTTTGTGAAATAACATATAATACAGCCAAACTAGCTTTAAAATAATAGAACAATAAATTATATTAATGAATAAAAATAAACAAAATAAATAAATAAACACTAACTGTAGGAGATTAAGATCATTGTCTAGAGTTCTTATTTCACCATAAAACTGACATCGCAAGGTCGACTTTGATTGTAAGGTCAAACGTTCTGAATGAAATAAAACGAAAGAAGTTCTACGAAACACTTATAACGAAAAACCATTTTCTTCTATGACATGTACAGATTTCGCACTCTTCAAATGGTATGATCGATACAAACACTGGGAAAGGAAAGGTTTTTACCGAACGGTAAAAATATTGTTTTGGCATTTCGAACGTTTGTATTACCAAAGCAGATACGAGCTTTAAAAATCTATAATTTAAGGAAATAACGAACAGTTTTTATCGTTTTAAAGTTCAAATCTCGAACAAACCTTTCGTGGTTATAATTAACTTTCATTTTAAACTTAACGAATTTAATTTGATAGAGAGAGTAAACAGCTGCCTAGTTAAAATTCTGAGATAAAAATTTTATGATATCCCCCACGTATCTCTTGAGTATTTTTAAACTATAAGATCGCGACTACATTGCCTTAAGCTGTACTAAGTCATTTTTATACTCTTCGTGGACGTATGTGATTTTAATTTTTAGATAAATAAAATGGATTAAATTATTATTTATTACGTTTAATGTACAAAGCCTGGATGGCCCAGTGGTTAGAACATTTGAATCTCAACCGAATATTGTAAGTTCAACCCCGGGGAATCACCATCGAATTATTACTTGCAACAAATTAATTGTATTAATAATTCATTTCATAATAATTTGCAGTGAAAAACCTATCATGAGAAAAGCTGTATGTGTCGGATCTGTATATTCAACATCCTGTATTGGACCAGCGTAGCGGAATAAGGTCCAAATCTGTTCATCAAGAGGTATGGAAGACCTAACTAATTAATACATTTACAGGCGGTGTAAATTGATCATCCAAATTATATTACTATTTATTGTACTTCGCGTTAGAACCATTAATGCGTTCTAACCGCTATAGAACTCATGAATATTAACGTGGGTTCAAACCCGGGCTTGCAAACCGGGCTCCAAACCTTCTCCTCAAAAAAAGAGAGGCAGCCTTAGCCCAGCAGTGGGACATTCACAGGCTTTTTCTTACTATTATACTTATTTAAAGATGTACAGTTAAATGATTTCTTAATTCTCCGACAGTCGCAAAATTAATAAATCAGTGTGAAGTGTCCTTAATGTAGAGCAAGTATACTCAAGTAAAGAAGAAGATAACGTTATTATTTTTAGGGATTCTCCAGCCTTGGATACCCTATTACGTAATTCGCTGAGTTGATCCCTTCGAGCCCCACACTAGTGAATAGATTGGATTATGGTACTTCATATTTATTTGTGCAAGTAAGATAGAAATTAGCGTTTATTTTATCGTAAGTACGTGTGACGTAACTTAAAACTTAATAGAAAAGAAAATTGATTAAGATCAAATCGTAAGTTTCATAGTGAACATAGAATGGTATTCTATAATATATATCTGACTCTGGCCGTATATGTAGAGACTTAAAAAATTTAAATATTTGTTTTTTTTTAAATACCTGGGCGACTGGTATGCGCTCGTTTTTTCATGAAAGATCTGTATAAATAAACTTAAAAATTCTTGTACAAACTTGAGTCAAATCGTTAGAGCCGTTTCCGAGATACACGAAATAAATTTATATGCAAGAATTGCTCATTTAATATGATAAGATATTAGCTACCCGACCTCATGTTCGTAAAATCAGTAAAATAAGGATTCTATCCTGAAATATTTATAAACCAAACGTTTTGATATGTGTATAGCTTAACTTTATGTTATAATTTATTATACTATAATTATTATAAACCTTATGGTATAATTCATTATAGGCGATGCGACATATAACTTTTTAATATAAACCGGAAGGCACTGAAACAAAATTTCATATTGAAACAAAATATTTGCTTTTATTTTTAATTATTATTTTTTATTCTGTTTGTTGAATAACTGTTTATAATAATTTCAAGCAAGTATTTATATTTTCTATTCAATAAATTAAAACCATTTCCTAATTATTAGGAATACATATAAGTAATTCCATAAAATACCTGACATTGCTTGTATTAAAAAAAAAACAGACCTGAAAGGTTAACTGAGGTAATGCTCTTGCAGACACAAGGGATATAACATCTGAGATCCTCCAGTTGGCAACTCATTGACAGCGTAAAGATTTTTTTTAAGAGTAATGTCTTTGAACTTTGGTGATTAATTATCATCAGATTGCTCATTTAACTGTATGCCTTCGTGTTTTAAACAAAACAGCCTCTTGTAATTTCAACTTTCGATTTAAATATCACTTTTAATTTTTACATTTTTATATTCGTGTTCACCTATTAAGATACCTTTATTACCATAACTGTATGCAGGTAAAGACGTGACTTACAGATGTGAGGTTTATCGTGTTTTCACTTCAGAAAAGTCCGCCTTAAAGTAGAAAACAGATATTTTAATAATATTCGAATAATAAATAAACCCGTATTTTTGGTAATCAAAACTAATATTGTTTTAATAACTAATGTATTATGAATAGGTTAAGTCAGTTTTTTAAATATTACGCCTAATGCCCATTTGTATAACTGTATATGTGTTTTGAGGAGTTGTTTCAATCCACAACAGCGCGATTACTAAGGCATTTCCTGCCTCGCACAATCACTCTGTGGAACCAACTTTTGCCGGCGACTTTTTCGAAACGATATGACATAGCAACCTTCAAGAAAAGAGCGTACTCATTCCTTAAAGATCGGCAACGCACCTGCAAGCCCTCGTGTGTTGCAGATGTCCATGGGCGTTGGTAATCCCTATCCATCACGTGAACCTTACATAAAAGATACATCAAAAGATAATTTTAAATTTCCATAAAACTTTTTTTATCTCGCGATAAGTTTATAAGGAGAAATTATATTGATGTGAAACTAAGTTAAAATAAAAATGAAGTCGATTTGTTTGAAATCGTAATTGATGCAATCGCTAACTCAATAGAAATCTTGAATAAATACTGAAAGGAATACTCTCAGCTCTTAATAATACTGACTATTGAATTGAATTTAAACCGAATGGACTGGTATTTTATACTGACGAATTATTTCAATGAATTATACGACGTTTTGTATATACACTTCTCTGTATGACACACTGTCAATACAGTTTCAACTTTTACTTATAGGTTTTATAATAAAATAAATTTTAAATCTATAACTAGATTTACTAATTTAAAATCTAATTTGTACAATAAAGTCAAATTAAATATTACATCATCATAATAACACAGATCAATTTTATAGAATCAGTGATAACCACATACCGTGTTTATACAAACACAAGATATAAGCTCATAACGCCAAGGTTACGGCTTCACAAAGTCAATAAATGCCTACTGAGGCATGGTATGCATTTCTATAATAATATCCAACAATTATTTTTAACTTTACCGATTAACAAATTTAAATGTTTTGTTAATAAAATTCAAGATAATTTAACAAATGTTAGCTAGATTACATATTTTAGGTAGAATCGATTAGTACTGGAACAATAAATTGAAAATAATCTTTATATCTTATATATGTGTATAATTGTGAATCGAGTAATGATTATAATTATTGACAAAATGTTTATAATAGACTATTTATTTCATAATTAAATAACCAAGCTAGTGCCTTTATATTCAATGTATTATTGCATTGAGCAAACATATAACACGTGTAATACTGGCTTACATATCATGTTCATACCGGAAGAGACAATACAAAGCATGGTATTTGGTCACAGAATAACTGAAGATCCTGTAGTTGTTACTCTGATACGCCTGCACTCGGCCTTATCTGAATGTAAAGTGATTGAAATCTTCTTCAACGAAGAGACGACGTTCGAATTGTGCTCGTTTGATGTTTAATAATGGAAAAGCGAAATAAATTGAGATATAATATTCTCAACTATTAATTTACTTTATTGTTTTTTTAATTAGACGCTTAAATTTTAGGACAACGATTCTTATAAAACTTAATAATATTATACAATTACTTTATAAATTTTAGTTAATATTTAAATTAAAAAAATAATTTAGACTTATTTTCATAATCGTATCTTATATTAGTTTTACATTATTAATATTTAATTTATTTTTTAGTAAAGGAAGATCAAATGGCCTTCTATAGAGTAGTGTTCGTCTCATGGGCACCGACACTGTCATTATTACTTTTTAGAATTTATTAATTCATCATCACTGCATACAATACAGTACAGTACAGTAACAGCTTGTGAATGTCCCACTGCTGGGCTAAGGCCTCTTCTCCTCTTTTGAGGAGAGGTTTTGGTGCTTATTGCACCACGCTGCTCCAATGCGGGTTGGTGGAATACACATGTGACAGAATTTCAGTGAAATTTGACACATGCAGGTTTCCTGTTGTGTCCAATTAAGCACATGAAACTCAGAGGTGCTTGCCCGAGTTTGAACCCACGATCATCGGTTAAGATTCACGCGTTCTTACCACTGGGCCATCTGCCTAAAAACAGCGCTGTATAAACTGCAAGATATTTCTTACATTATCAACGAGCTACAAACCATAGATAGAATATAAATAGATGGATAGAAATTGTTGCACCTCTTATGCATTACACCATACAGCAATGCAACAAAACAAAGTATTGTGTAGCGTTAGAATAACTATTTATTCGTTTTTGGTTACTGTTGAAAAACTTAATATATCCGTCAAAGATTAACAATTCTAATGTTTTTTTTTAAGTTGTTGTCTGTAATACAATTTAAAGAGAAACATTATATAGCAATAACTACACATACCATTACATAATACTGAACAAATGTCTAGATCTTTTTTATATATGAGCTAAATGAAGGCGTCATTACTTTCAATAGCAGATTAAAAATATGTCAACTTAAAGTAAAGTTATTTTCTAAAAATAAAAAAACCTAATCATGGTTAGTTTAATGGCTTTAAGAATTTATACAAGGTGGTAGGGCTTTGAATAACCCCTGTGGGTAGGTACCACCTAATCCCATATTCTACAACCAAATAGCAATATTAAGTTTAGTTTAGTTTTGCTATATTCTGGTTGGAATGGTGAATGAGCCAGTGTACAATGTGTATACATCGTAGATCCCAAGGTCGGTAGCGCATTAGTGATGTAACTAATGGTTAATATTTCTGAAGAGTCCTATGTCTATGGGCGGTGAAAACTATTTACCATCAGGGAGACCATCGCCCGTCCACTTATCTACATTACTTAAAAATAAGAATAACAAATCATACAATTTAAACTCTTTAAATGTGTCTAAAACATATTTATAGACTTCTTAAAAGTCTCGTTTCATTAAATGAAAAAAAGCTTAAAATTATCAAGAGTTAAATTGTACAGAATAGAAACTTGGCATGAAATAATTTTATTCAAAGACTTTGATGGTGCTTTGTAGTCAAATGATTTGTAGGTAATATCTACATCTATCTTCATAAATTCTATTTATAAAAATTAACTTCCAACACGAGCTACGAGGGAAATTATTGTTAAATAAAAATACATTTTATTCTAAATTCGAATATAGTTTCATTAGAGCTTATTTGATAATCATTTATAAGGCCATAGGAATTATTACAGTAGCAGCCTGCGAATATCCCACTGCTGAGCTAAGGCTTCTTCTCCGCTGGAGCTTATTCCACCACGCTGCTCCAATGACAGAATTTTAGTGAAATTTGACACATGTAGGTTTCCTCACGATGTTTTCCTTCACCCGCAAGCACGAGATGGATTATAAATCACAAATTAAGCACATGAAATTCAGTGGTGCTTACCCGGGTTTGAACTCACGATCATCGGTTAACATTCACGCGTTCTTACCACTGGGCCATTCAGGAATTATTATAGATCTATTAATTTCCATAAAGTTCAATCACAATATCTTTAGTGTGTAGAAGAAATTGGAAAATTATTTCTGGACAAGAAACGTTAATTTTTCCGGGAAAAATATACCACATATCCTATCAAGACCTGAAACCATTTTATACCGAATTTTATTAAAAGCCGGTCAGTCATTTTTGTGTGAAGAGGAAATTGTAAAATTCTAGCGAAAAAAAAAACGCTTAAAAACACGAGTAAAAATATTTGGACAAATCCACAATTCGTTTAATATTATGAAAATTACCGCCAAATATTGAGAATTAAAAGCTAATTATTTGTTTGGTTAATAGTTTAGTTAGTTTAATTATTAATTGTCTGCAGGATTCAAGTTTCTGTATAAGAAACTTTTTGCCCAGCAGGACAGTTTATGATACTTTAATTTTTGTATTACTGATTTTTCTTATTGTAGGTGATTGTAAATAACCTATAGGCAAGTATTGTGCCTATATAGGCAAGTATTGTGCCTATTGGGCTCGAACGTTGAAAGTTTGCATCTAGATGAAACAACGAAAACCTTGGCTTGGGTAAAATTAAACAATGTTACGTGGGACAAAGCGAGTGGAGTGGTTATACCTCGAGTGCCGCCCTTTGTTACCGCGCCCTGCTGCTGATGTGTCTTTTAAAATTGATCCAACTTATAAGCGAATGCTATTTGTGTTATTTTAAATTTGATATTGTTTTATTTTTATATATCCGATACGTTAATTTTTAATTATTATATTTAAATGGAAAAAATATGTTTTGATATGCATTTTTTATAAGCAAACGTTCAATAACTAAGTTATAGTCAAATTATATGTTCAATAATAATCGCTTCTAAATACAAATAGTCAAACCTAAATCAGTCGGTCAGGAATTAATTATGAGGCTGCTGCTTACTTAGATGGCGAATACGTCTTTTCCTGGGTAAAACTATTTTAAGAATTGTTACAAGTTATTTTTTTAATTTTTTAACATATGCGAACGCCTGGGCATAATTTAAGCCAGCCTATTTAAATTGCGTGTATAATTGAAATTTTAATTACAATATGATAGACTATTATCATGACGTGATAATTATTTATTACATAATATTGCTATAACTGTAATTCTTTACTTAAGTTATTATTAAAATAAAAAAAAATACTGAGTAACATACACAAATTAAATATTGTAACTAAAAAGAATTATAATTTTGATTATCATATTTATTTATTCAACCCATATGAAACAATTACGATTTTGAAAAGATAATTGGAATTAAAATATACTTTATTCATATAGCGTTTAATCGTCATTTTCATTATCACGTATGCAGGTTGTTCTGTCGTTGTTTGGTAAATTATTAATCATTATATTCGGATATTGAATAACTAGCGGTTCCCACACGGCTTTTCCCGCGACATAATAAAATATGTTTACTATGGTCTATTTTAGCTGTGAAAAGAGTAAATTTCAAGCAGATCAGACCATTTTTTTATATTAATGTATCTAACCAATTTTTCCAGTTTGGAGTTGAATTTTCAAAAATGAAAAAATACGTATGCTTTTATTTTTGCTCAGATGCTTTAAAATTTTCGAAAACCCTGGAATACGTATTTATTCATTTATAACCAGAGGCTCGTATATAAAATTGCATGCTTCTACATCAAAAATGACAGACCCACCATACAAACTTTCAACCCCTATTTCACCCTCTTGCGGGGTAGTTTTTACAAAACCATCAAATACTTATTTATTTATTTCTAACCAGAAGCTAGTATATACAATTTCATGCTTCTTACATGAAAAATGACGGAACCGCGATACATACGTTCAACCCCCATTTCACCCTCTTGGAAGAAAGATTTTCGATAACCCTGAAATACGTATTTTTCTATTTCTAACCAGAGGCTTGTATTTAAAATTACATGCTTCTTATATCAAAAATGACGGACCCGTCATACAAACTTTCAACCCCTATTTCATCCTCTTGCGGGGTAGTTTATAAAAAACCCTCAAATACGTATTTATTTATTTCTAACCAGAAGCTAGTATACAAAATTTCATGCTTCTTACATGAAAAATGACGGAACCGCGATACAAACTTTCAACCCCATTTCACCCTCTTTGGGGTTAGATTTTCGAAAACCCTGAAAAGTATTTATTTATTTCTAAACAGAAGCTACCATATAAAATTATATGCTTCTTACATGAAAAATGACGGAGTCCCCATGCAAACTTTCAACCCCTATTTCACCCTCTTGGAAGATAGATTTTCAAAAACCCTTAAAAAGGTATTTGTTTATTTCCAACCAGAGGCTTGTATACAGACTTTCATGCTTCTTACTTCAAAAATGACGGAGTTCCCATATAAATTTTCAACCCCTATTTCACCCTCTTGGAGGATAAATTTTCAAAAACCTTGAATCACATATTTATTTATATCTAACCAAAAACTTGTATTTAAAATTTCATGCTTCTTACATCAAAAATGACAAACTCCCCATATAAACTTTCAAACCCTATTTCACCCTCTTAGGTGGTGAATTTTGGAAAACTCTGATTTGCGTACTTATTTATTTCCAACCAGAAGCTTGTATACGAAATATCATGCTTCTAACTTTGAAAATGACGGATTTCCATACAACGGTTCATTCCTTATTTCACCTCGTTAGGGGTGGAATTTCCAAAAATCCTTTCTTAGTATGCGTTTTCATCATAAAATGCATCAACTGCCACAATTTCAAGTCTCTAACCTCAGTGGTTTAGGCTCTGCGTTGATGAATCAGTCAGGACAAGTCTTTTTATATATATAGACTAGCTGCCCGTCCCGACTTCGTACGAGTAAAATAAGGATTTTATCCTGCGAATTTTTTAATCAATATGAGATATAAACATTCACCAATCGATCTATTCGCCCATACAGTACAGTGTATGTGTGTTCAGTACAGGGCATATAATAATCCTACTTCTTACTAATATAATAAACGCAAAAGCTTGTATATGGACGTTTGTTACTCTTTCACGCAAAAACTATAGAATGGATTTTACTGAAACTGTACAATAATATACCTCATACATCGGAATAAAATATAGGCCATTTTTTATAAAGCGATTGAGTAAATTGGCTAAAATATATCAATAAATGTCACGTAAGTCGGAAAATTTCTCCTATTTGCAAGCCATTCTGGCATGCGCTGCAAAAACCGTAAGAGTTACACGAATATAATGTTTAGTGGAAATATATCTCTTATATACATAGTTTTACAAAAATGTCCGCGACAGCATAGATCTATCTTTTCTGTGTAAGCCATTAACGCTAAAATAGTGAATCGAAAATACAATCAAATTTTATATTTATTTCAAAATTGCACATTTTGTATTAACAAATTGATTCTTAACAATAAAATAAAAACCAAAAAAAGATATCACTTCTGATATTTAAAGTAGATAAACTTTTTCCATAGTCATTTGGACAAATATTTTAAAAGTTACGACGATGACAAAGTATGTGCGCGGTACTATGCAGCTGTAAACTGCGGGAGTGGTGGGAGAAGAATTCGGTCATCGGCTCATCGCCGGGTATGCGATCCGTATGCAGGCAGACGTCATTGATGGTTTTCCGTTTTGCGATTTTTCAAGGCCCTAGCGATTTGTTAAAGCCGCACTATGCCTGTATGTAATGTAATAGGTAGGTTTTTATAGTGCCACGCTGCATACCTTCGGGTTGCAGCGGAATGGGTCGGTATGCCCGGCCGGAAGTATATTTCAAAGTTTTTAGAAATTCCACCCAAATGGGTGGCAATTTGTTTATTTTTGTTTTAAAGAGTTAGAACGTTCGTACATAATATTCGCTAAAAAACTTCATACACATACTTCTGAGTGCAAATAACAAAATGCTAAACACACAATGTCTTAATAACAATATGTCCTAGGGAGGTGCAAGTAATATTTTTTTTAAACGGACATCACTGTGTTTGTGATGTTTGTATAACAAAAACATATTCCATTATTCTCATGTGTATTCAGTTCCCACAGATTTATTTTAGGATATGCTCGAAGAGAGGTAGATTTCATTGCAAGAATACTACCCATTAGAATATATCATTCAAATTTCAATGTACATATTATATGTATCTCTCTAACAAGTTCCCTCAAAAAGATTGCTTCCCCATGACAATCAAAAGTCCCAAGGCCTGTCGCTGAACATGGCGAGCGATAGTGAGAACTGTTATCACATGGACAGTTTTTAAGCTGCATGCTCCAGATTGAGCTCTGCGAGTAGCTTAGTAATTTATGCCCCCAAAAGGAAATACCGCAAACGTCTTTTTTTATATAGGTAAGCAGACGGGCAAATTGGCCACCTTAAGTTAAGTGTATATCACCACTGTCTATAAACAATAGCGTTATAAGAAATATTAACCATTCCTTACAACGCTAATGCGCCACCAACCGTAGGAACGAAGATGTTATATCCTATGAGTCTGTAGTTACAGTGGCTCGCTTATCCTTCAAACCGGAACGCAACCATACTAAGTATTGCTGTTTAGCGATAGAATATCTGATGAGGGGGCGGTACCTACCCAGACGGGCTGCCACAAAGCCCTACCACCGTTTACAAAGAGGTGCTTCGATTATTTATTATAAATAAAATTTTCAGTGACTTGAACAATTTTGTTTACTCTGAGTTTGATAGAATAAAAAATTTATATTGGTACGCTTGCTCATTTATAGTTTTAACTATACCCAACGGCGTAGATAGATGGCGAGGTATTTAAGCAACAGAATCGTAAATCGGAATATTTATATAAATTAAATTTTACTTCAACCATTTAAGTAACTATAAAATATATTAAGTCAAACTACAGGATTTCATAATATGTTCACTGATGATTATATGAAGAATAATAATCAACTTAAAATAATAAAAAAAAACCGTACTAAACTTTTTCTTACCAGAATGACATTTCATGCTTCTTACTTTAAAATGACAGACTTCCAAACAAACATTTATCCTTTATTTAAATTTAAGCGCGGGCGAAGACGCGGGCAGCAGCTAGTTTATCAATATAAGCATCATGAAATCGGTTACTACGGCAACGGTTACTAAGGCAACTGTTACTGATGTTTCTCCTACATATAAAGAGAATGATAAAATATGTGATAATTCCGTTTTGGATGAGAGTTGAACAAAATGCGTTCTTAGCTGACCTCTACTCGGCGAAAAGAATTATCCTATCAAATTTCAAGTCTCTACGCATTATGGTTCCAAAGATATCGTGATGAATCAGTAATATTTAAAAAAATAAGTTTAAGGTAAAAAAAATAAGTCTAAGTTTTTTAATATTTAAAAAAAAACAATCGCTCCTATCTTTGGCTTGGACTACAAATATTCCTGCGAGGCAGGAAACATTCTCTTTTAAACATCCATATAAGATTTCTATTGTGTGTAACGATCATACGCCGTAGACATCGCTTACACAACATTCTTCAATTTTTCTGTATTTTATTAAGTAGGGAAATGAAACATTGCGAAATGTTAAAAGTTAATGTGAAGGATTGTTTTACTGGTTCATTTTTACATTTCAGAAGTGGTATAAAAAACCGCGTAAGTAACCGATTCCAATATTTTATTTTGAGTTAAAACCGATTTATCATAGTTTTGGTTAATAATTTATTTTAAATAATTTTGTTTAAAATATTGAATTACGCCTTCTACAACTAGAAAATGAAACCGAACTTTTCTTTTATTTCTATTTTTTGTACTGATTTTTCTAATATAATCGCTCAGTATTAAGTAAAACATTTATGAGCTACGGATTACCGTCTAAAAGAAATAATATATCTAATATATGTTTCTCTAGACTTATAATTTACTTATTCCTGTACGTTTGTGAGTTTTAGAAAATGGGAAATCCAGTCGATGGGCGCGTAGAAGTTCCTCGACGTGAAGACGGCGCTGATAGGCAAAGTCCATCACGTAGCTGTCACAGTAGGCGCAGCCGCCGAAGCCTGCGCGTACGCGAAGATTAAATGCAGCGAGAGCGTAAACGGCTCCAACGCCTATAAAGAATGAATGCCTCGGATCCAAGCCGAGCATGATTTGGTACAACGCGGATGCCGAGCCGCCTTTACAGCGAGCAACGTGGACGACGGCTGGACATCGACCAACACGGACGTTGCCTGGACAGCGAGCACTGCGGACGTTGCCTGGACAGCGAGCACTGCGGACGCTGCCTGGACAGCGAGCAACGCGGAAGACGGCTGGATATCGAGCAACGCGGATGCTGCCTGGACAGCGAGCAACGCGGACGCTGCCTGGACAGCGAGCAACCGGATTGGTGAGATGCCAGACGGACACCAGAAACGCGAAGTCGCACCTGGACGTCGTTCAAGGTCATGTAGTCCTTTCTTTTAAAAACTTTTTTAAGATAATTTAGTCATTTAATACTAGGTCATCGTCAAACTATAAAGATCAGACTGAAAATTCTAGTAACAATAAACTTGATTACAAAAATATTCTGCCGGAGTTCGATCTTAAATAAATAAATAAGCTTTATTAAATCCATTACAGTTTTACAAAATTAAATTATATTAGGAACATCATTCAATTTGAGATCATTAAATTGTTATTATATATTATATATATTTTCTATGTAATGGACCCCTTTTGGGTAAAAGCCTCGTCCAAAGATTTCCACTCTTCTCTGTCTTCTGCGGTTTGCATCCAGTCTGATCCTGCGGTCGCGACTATGTCGTCCTACAATCTTGCGTATGGTCGGCCTCTATTTCTGGATCCTGGTGGTCCTTTCCATCTTGTCACTTTTGTTGTCCATCTGTCATCTGTGCATCTAGCAACATATATGAGTTCGATCTTACGGTGAAGAATCAACGCATAGTTGTGTAACTTAGAAAAGGCTTCAATACAGAAACTACAAGAACTGGCTAATATACTTGGCATCAAAGCTTGACTTCTTAAAGCGTTCCCTTTTGAACAAAATTATAGTCAGTTCTTGGAGGACATGCTAAATCGTAAAACCAATAGAAAACTATTTCTATGAAAAGCTTGTTATTCTTAATCAATTTATAATTACCGGAAGGCGAGCCGTAGGCTGCCTTCTTCATGACCTAACTGCTAGGACTACAAGGTTAAAACCTTGCAACCTTACGGTGCATAGAACCTGATCAGCTACTGCAGTTTTTGTTGAATACTAGGGAACAGACTTATAAATCACATTTAAAAAAAATAAAAAAAAACAAAGATCCAACAGAAAATGAAAATGATAACAGACACGTTAAAAACTAATATCAACACAGATTCCTAGTATCTTGGCCATTAGTAACGAAAATTGGCTGCTTACCCTGCAGCTAGGCGATATAGAAAGAATTAGTGATATTTTAAGCAATAATTTATACAAGGACAAGGGTAATGGTAGATGGGTAGTTCCTAAATGCGTGAGGTGGTAGGTGTGAAAATGAATCATGATGATATCGCATATGTAAGAAGTGATAAAACGCTAGACCGTATTTAAAAGAGTTTTCTGTTTATAAAAATGTTCCGTTTCATAAAGAAATATGTTAAGACTTTTATATAAAAAAGCCGTTAATTATCGCGAAGGCCTACTCCATTCTACATTCACATCGACCATCTCCCGCTGTTCGGTAAGTCTAAAAGAGGAAATACACACTGGTGACCGTGGATCCATTTACGAAGTTCATATTCATAAAGCCTTAAATGTGGTAAAAATATTAGGAAACTAGATGTGCCCCACGGTTTCACCCTCGTAAAACTTAAAGACACCACTCAAAAGCAACCTTATAATATTTCAGTATATACAACGTTTTTAGTTTATTTTCGTGGGATATTAGTAATTAATTGTTTTCGCCGCACCCGGATCTACATAGGATCTACAACGTAAAATTGGCCATGAGGAAAACCGCATTCCCTTAAATCTAATCTAACATATTTGAATGTCGTTCCCTGTGCTTTATTTATTGTGACTGCAAAAGATACCTTCACGGGAAATTGTGTCCTTTTAAAACTGAAATTTAAATATGTATTTTCAAACAACCTGCTCAACTACCTGTTGAAATATGTTAAAACTATATCAATTACTAAAAATCTTAGCTCGGTATCTTTTATATGAATTAATGTCATCTTTATAAAACGACTTCACCAAAAATGTATTATTAAAGAACAAATTTGATTACTATACAAAGCATTCTAGTGAGTCAACCTTAAAAGTTAGACTTTCTTTGTTAGTTAGATTTTCTTTTTTTAGAATTTTTCCGGACGATACTTTGCAATAGAAACTTTTTTTAATTTCATCATACATGATTGTTGTGTAATTTTAACCGTTTACACAGAGCACGCAACGGAAGCTCTCAAAATGAATAAATATTCCCCGTTTTTGTTTTGTTTTTTGTGTTTTAATAAGCTAGTTGCCTAACCTAACAAAATATATTACAAACGAATACAGACAGAGGTGCACTAATATAGCAATAAAATAATGCAATGCTGTAGGCAACAGCATGAATAACAAATAAAATCTTTATTTTTGAGTTAGTGATGTAATTAAGAAGTATTTTCAGGTACCAAATAGGTACAAAATGATCCCTTATGCGAAAATCATATACGGCCGGTCATCTTAACAAAAGAATGACTGGCAGAATTTTTAAAATAAAATTTCATTGATAGTGGCAATTCAAAATATTTCAATAAAGGTACTAAATAGGTACAAAATGCTTGTAGTATTTCAAAGCTGATCTGTCTCTTTGAACAGTCATGCTGATATACGCAACAGCGCGGCAATCGGCGAGCTTTATATATTACTAGCTGTGCCCGCGGTTTCACCCGCGTTTTAATTAATAAAAATATAATGAATAAAAATAAGCCTAGAACCATCAAGAGAACCAAAAGGACTTTACAACACAAAAATAATTTTTAAATTCGAACCAGTAGTTCCTGATATAGCAGGATCAAACAAATACTCTTCAGCTTTATATATTAGTATAGATATAGATAAGCGTGGGCTCGTTTAGGTGACAATGTACCAGCATGAGCTGAACCCTATTTAATATGATTTATCATATAGATCTGAGTTTACCTTACATTGAAAGAATATAAATCTGAAACCGACCATTTTTTAATTTTGATTTGTTCCTAAACTTTCGATAATCATGATTTTACAGCCTATTATTTTAGGTAGGTAAAGCTTCAGCTAATTCAACTGAACAGTTATCTTATAGCATTTTTATCGAATAAATGTTCGATGTGATTCTTTAAATTGACATACTTTTATTTTTATTTATAAACCGATTGTAATAAAACAAACACTTAATTTTATGTGAAGTTTTCCACAATATATTAGTGAAAGCTGCATTCAAATCAGTTAAGCCGTTTCTAAGATTAGTACAAACGCACAGACAAACAGACAAAAATTCCAACAATCAATGTTTTGGGTTCTATTGCATTGATAAAGGCCCCCGATGATAGTTTTACTCATTTTTCTTCCATGTACAGACAGCGATCAGTTAGATTATTAGATAGATAATTTCATCGATATAAAGTTTTGAGGAAATGAAAAGTATATTGCCATGTTATTTTTTTTTGGTGATTTTTAATTTATTTGATTGATTGATAGTATTTTGGTTACAAAATGTTCGTATATATATATATATATATATATATATATATGTTTGTTTGTATTGTTGCAGGTCAAGAGCGAGAATGGATGGATTCGCAACTTGACCTTCGATTTTCTATTGGATGGTTAAACAAGAGTAAGGCGTGAAACCGGATGCGTGCGCGACTTTACTGTGTTCTATGGGTTATGGAGAGTAAAGCGTGAGAATGGATGGGTTCACGACTTTACTTAGTTATATGGTTGTATGTACAGGCGAGAGGCAGGAGTGAGAATGGATGGGTTCACTACCTGTCTTCGTCATGTACATACCTAATTTTAAGGATGATAAATGATAAGCTAGTTATATGGTTGTATGTACTGGCGAGAGGCAGGAGTGAGAATGGATGGGTTCACTACCTGTCTTCGTCATGTACATACCTAATTTTAAGGATGATAAATGATAAGCTAGTTATATGGTTGTATGTACTGGCGAGAGGCAGGAGTGAGAATGGATGGGTTCACTACCTGTCTTCGTCATGTACATACCTAATTTTAAGGATGATAAATGATAAGCTAGTTATATGGTTGTATGTACTGGCGAGAGGCAGGAGTGAGAATGGATGGGTTCACTACCTGTCTTCGTCATGTACATACCTAATTTTAAGGATGATAAATGATAAGCTAGTTATATGGTTGTATGTACTGGCGAGAGGCAGGAGTGAGAATGGATGGGTTCACTACCTGTCTTCGTCATGTACATACCTAATTTTAAGGATGATAAATGATAAGCTAGTTATATGGTTGTATGTACTGGCGAGAGGCAGGAGTGAGAATGGATGGGTTCACTACCTGTCTTCGTCATGTACATACCTAATTTTAAGTATGATAAATGTTGATAAACTTGTTGCTTATTGATGGCTAAATGATTGATAATAATTTTATGGTTTTTAGGGAAATAATATAGAATTGTGTTATTTACGGATGATGGTTGAAAAATTGTTATTAGATCTTTGGGTTTTTGTTTATACTATGATTTGATGTAATTATCTACAAGTCAGAATCCTGAAAGATTTTTCATAATGTTTTTTTTTTTTTTTTATATATGTTATATGAATTAAGATAGTATTTTTTTTTTGTTTAGTTGTTTTTATTCAATTTTTTTTTTCTTACTATTGGTGAGTCAATTTACCGAGTGTAAGGTTCTCAACTGAGGCGTGTATGGGGTCATACACGTTATCAGGATGGTCGAGTGTAAGGTTTTACTGATTTTTTATAATTATTTTGAGATTTTTAGAAATTAATGGTAATAATTAAATTAACACTGGCCGGAAATTATTGAGCAAAAACAAAAGCTACAAAAAAAAAAGGATGGAGAAGGGGGATTGAAGGAATTCTAACGTAAATTGTAATAAATGGTATTGTAAAATATTAATTAGTATCATATTATATTACAAGTACGTATGAAAGAGAATAAAGTGTTAAAAGTTAATGTGAAGGATTGTTTTACTGGTTCATTTTTACAAACAGATCTTTTACACGGAACTGACTGATTATGTTTTATTTTTTTCAAACAATGTTTCCAATTATTTATATTTTATTTTTAAAATATATTTTTTTTCTATTACGGTTTTGAATCAATAACATAATAGGTGTATTCTGATAACATGTGGATATGGTTTAGACATGCATAGCGCATTGTGTAATGATAAAGTAATATATAAAAAAATATCTTAATTAAAATTTTATTTTTGTTTCTCAAGTATTGTCAATATAAAAAACAAATTACAACAATCAATAAAAGCTCTTTTCAGAGACCACTTTGAACGTCTTTCGTCGTTCGTCGTCTCTTTAAACAAATAATCCAATGGAAGCCTCAAAAGTCTTAACCACATTTTTAATTAAGAACTCTCAACAATTCTGAAAAAAAGTTCAATGTAACGTGGCTATAGCTCTTATAAATATACTAGCGGTTCACACGCGGCTTTGCCCGCGACATAATAAAAAAAAATGTTAATTATGGTCTATTTAAGCTGTGAAAACAGTACATTTCAAGCAGATCAGACCATTTTTTTATAAATTATATATTAAATTATTTTATTACTATTACACACACACACACACTAACACACACACACACGGCTACTGGTAAAGAAATACGTAATTAACGATTTGAAATTAATTTTCATAAGATACCGTAGAGTTTGCGCCATCACATGTTCTTTGTGTGTACCAATTTTCATCAAGATTGGTCAAGCCGTTCTTGAGTTATAAGAAGACATACAGACAGACAGACAAACAAAAATGAAAAAAATAGTATAATGTGAATCACTGCATCATAAAACGATTATTTATTACAAAATTAGGTGGAAAAAAAATGTACAGACAGAGGCAATAGATTTATATAGTAGTATAGATAATCACATCGCATCAATTTATAATTATAATAATATAATTTATATTTTGTTTATATATTTTAAGTTTTAAAAACATATGAGTTTATATAAATATATTAACATGCCAATAGGACTTCTTTAAGTTACTTATTAAAAATAACCTATTCAAAATAAGTTGCCAAAATATTTCAATGTATTAAAAATGATTTAAATATTATTACTAGCTGCCCGTCCCGACTTTGCACGGGTAAAATAAGGATTTTATCCCGCGCATTTTTAGTCAATAAGATATAAACATTCGCCCATACAGTACAGTGTATGTGTGTTCGGTACAGGGCATATAATAATAATGCATAAAGTAAAGTTGTCCTCCAAGCGACCTTTCCACTCTTTCTTTCCTACTGATTCTTTCTAGTCTAGCGGTTATATGTGTATGTATGTGTAAGTGTGCAAAATTTCAGATTTGACAATAAGGATTGTGTACGGCCAATGAGATAACCTCATTCTATACAAATGTAAATATAATTGGAACTCTTTTTTTAACTTATAATTCGCTATTTTATATTTAATTTTGAATAAATTACTATTTTCCTAAAGTATTAAATGAAATTTATCAATTTGAATTTTTACTTTACATTTTTGCATTGAAAACATAATAAAAATAACATAAAATATACACATGTAAAAGGGAGAGTTGATTAAGAAGAGCAACGCTTTTTGGTGTGATAAAAAAGTAAGAACAATGTCCTCCTTTTATTTTCGCTGGAAAAATGCATTTACGCGTTTCTCCCACATGAAGTGGGGGGTATGTGGGGTTCACCGGCGCTGAAGGTGCCGGAATACCCACTAAAAAACCAGCGGTATCCTCTCCGTCTAGTCGGGGGGCGCCACGGAATCGCTTGCGCATGCTACCGTGACGCCCCGGGGTTTCCAGATACCCCCTTAGCCGCGATGGCTGTTAAGGTGGGCATAGCGCCTGCGCCTTCTCCCCAGTCTTCTTTGACGAATCGAATCAGTGGAGGCATTTTCCTCGCGCTGCCGCTCCACGGCTTCCTTTTGCGACATGACATTTTCGCAGAAGGAGACCATTTCCAACCAGCACCATGCGTGCTGCATACATGGTGCTGGTTGCAGCATGGGGTTAATCACGCTCGGCGGAGATCTCCACCGACTATCGCCGCCAGGGTAAGCCTCTGAGACCCCACGCAGCACACTCCAAAGAATAATTTCCTCCTGACCGATTTCGACTGCGATGGCCAATCTCAAGAAAGATTTACCAACTACGCAGGACGTATTATATATAAAAGTGTGTGCGTAAACACAGGTGCACTCCCATAATCCGATAGAGCGGTAAACCGACGCGAACGGTAAAAGTTCAGGTAAGAGGCAGGACCAACGGCTTTACGTGCCTTTCGTGGCACGGGAGTGTGACAAATATACAGAAATATAATCATTAAAAATCTACATTTTAAAACACGTTTCAGTTAAAAAAATATCGCATAGAACTTCGTTCTTCCCGAGGGTCCCCCGATAGCACATTTTCTGTTTACGGTTTCTATGTGCTCATGCTCATTGTACAATGGTACATCGTATATATGATATAGACCGTTATGAAAAAGTTGTCCCGTTATTTCGTTATTTGATTTTTTTTTAAATTATAATAGGTCTAACGCATGTACCTAAGTACACACACATTTTTGTTATTTAACTTACCTTTCACAATATTTTTCCTTAAGAATAATACAGGAGAAATACTCTTAATATTAATAATAATAATAATTACAGCACTGCAAATTTATAATAAATTTTGTTCAGTATTACACGGAAATGATAAAATGATAATTGTAAACGTCACTACTGCGATCGATGTACAAACAATAATAGTGGCCGAAATTTTTCCGAAAACTGTGTAAGAAATGAGATACAGCATGGCAAGAGAGACAGGAGAACGCTCACATCCCTACTCCGTGCTGCTTATATGGTGAGAAGTGACACCAATAGACCCCTGACGGGGATAACTGATCAAGTGTTAATAATTGACCCAGTTATCGACCAAGGTTGCAAATGATTGAATTACTAATATCGCTTTTAAAAATAGGGGTTGATGGTAGAAGGGTGAAAATTTAGGGTTGTATGTATTTTTTAATGCCACATAATAAAAAAATTAAAGAATTTACCAAAAAAATAAAAAAATAATTTGTGGGGTGAGCCACTCTTAACACTTAAGGGTATAAAAATTTGTTATAACCTATTCTCAGACTTACAGAATAAGCCGTTTCGGAGAGTATAAACACTAAAACTGTGACACGAGATTTTATATATATAGATTATTAAATAATATACATATTATTTAATAATCGTTTTTAGTATTGTATTTATTGTATATATTTATATTATATACTTGTAATTTTAGTATGTCTTGATAATATAATTTGTATATAGATATATATTACATGTGTGTGTGTTTATATTTATATTGACATGTATTTATTAGTTTGTTTTCGGTATAGATTATTATTATAATGTTATTTTATTCTGTTATTACTGCACCACCTACCTCTTATCCTATGGGTTATTCCTTGCACCGTTGGATGCCTGGAAGAGATCGCTATGTAGCGATAAGGTTGCCAAAATTGTATGCTACTTTTATTTAGACTGTCTAAGTTTTTGTATAAAAAAATCTGTTGTGGAGTACAATAAAGTAAAAAAAAAAATACATATTTTGATTATAATAATTTATTTGCCAATCGATAACACTGCGACTACCGTCCGACAAATATAGTCAAGTGACGAGTCGTTAACCTGCGGTTTGGAGAACTCAATGACGCTTCGTAGCGCGTAGCAATATGTAGCACGTAATGAAACGCGTGTAGCAACGTAGCGTTTATGTCGTAGCATAAATTCGTATGCGTGAAACAGAACAACAGTGACTCGTTTTGGCAAACTTTGGTAATAAGATACGTGATCTTTCAGCTTTGCTTGTATATTATTATTAACGAGTTTTGTCTTTGATAACCGTGATTTTGTATATGCGAATATGGTTTTAATGAAATCCAATGGACACTGAAATATTCAAAATCATTTTTATTTACTTTATAATCTTTTTCCACGTCTGCTAATGCTGCTCATAAAACAAATTTTCATCTTTAATAATATATGTATGGTCTGTTTTAATAAAATACGATTGGTAAGGACAGTTAAAAAAACAACATTAAATTTGACTGTACATCTTATTAATAAACTCATACTCAACTCATGTATTTAACGGATATTGTGCTATATTATAAACAATTATCATAATATATTTTGTTTTATACAGATACATCATTTGTAATTTGACAAATGTTAACATGTATCTCAGGTACGTCAATTACAGATCTTACCAGTTTTTTGAGTGAGGTTTTTGTTGTATTTTGTACGGCGTCATGGGGTTATATGATTTTTCTCATCCTAAGAGTGAAATTTGCGCATGCTGTCAATTATTACGAATTCTGATTGGTTGCCACTTTCCACGAATACCTGAATGTAACTTGTTATGGTTCTTTATATGAAAGATTTCCTACTCTCTTCTCATACAGAAGTAATAACTTGTATCCATCCTATTTGGTAGCTAAGTAAGAAATACTAACAAGTTTATTATTTATTTATCTGAGCTTCGAAACGACTGAAGGTTTTCATAAATTCGTTTTCCTACTTCCGTTTTCACATGAGTTAATAATAAATCATCATAAGCGTATAAGCATTTTTGATTTCTCGGCGCCTTTACGCATTCAGATGAAATATGTTTTATTTTTGTCTCCGGATATTAAACAATATTTTATTAAGTCGACATGTATAATATTAGACAACCTGTCACGATTATTCACAACACATATATGATACATTACATTGATATAAAAAGCTGCAATGAAACGTGTACCTATGTACATTGTATGTATATTAAATACTTTCTTTGGCGGAAAATGCATGTATGTATACAAGAATTGGTCATCATATTTTTTTTATTAATTATTTCATTTTTACAATATTGATATAAATAGTAATTAATAACGAATAGTCTGCCTCTTTGGTCTTATGGCTAGATATAAGGCCGCAGACCCGGTGGTCCTGGGTTCAATTCCCAGGTCGGGCCAATAAATACTTATTGGGTTTTCCTGTCAGAAAACTCTCAATAGCAGCCCGGAATCTGGAAGTTGGAAGTGTGTACACTCCCGAGCCTCGGAAAGTACGTAAAGCCGTTGGTCCTGCACCTGAACTCTTTCCGAACGTGTCGGATTGCCGTCCTATCGGATTATGAGAACTAGGGAAAAGTTATTGCACCTGTGCTTGCGCACGCAATTGTGCAATATAAAATCTCCTGTGCAGTTGACTAATCTCTCTTAAGATTGGCCGCCGTGACCGAAATCGGTCTGGAGGATATTATTAATAAATAACAAGTGATTATAGTAATTAATTTGTGCGTCCGTATATTTATTGATGTATTATTTTGGTTATAAAAATGTTGCATGTGACCTATGCATACATTTACAGAAGGCAATAGTATTATTACTAAAATTATTTTTTTTTTTTTCTTTTAAATTACTTTATTACGAGAATGCCGGGGATCCTACTCTAACAAGTTTTTGGCAGAGTAAAATTGAATCCGCACCGTATCACTCGATTTTAGCAAACTCTTCGAAAATTATATTGTCTCTATTTTTGTTGCTTATTTATGTTGTAATCACTTCTCACGTTGCTTGGGGCTCGGAGTAGAGTCAGCCTCTTGTACGAAGAGGTCGGTTGCATCGTTTCTGAATAAAAATACGACTGGGTATTGAAATTGTTGTAAAAAACACTCTGAACTTGTTTATGACCCCAATCTTAGCCAACAAAAACGTAGATCAGATAAAGTGATCAGTATCATTTTGTGAGCTCTACATTATATTTTAAAATTAATAAAGCTATAAATATCTATCGCCTTACTTCAAGAGAATGCAAAAGGGTCACAGATGATTGGGTTCATAGCTTAACCTATGATGAGTTAGAAAACTGCGCGAAAATATAGCCCTGTACACTTTTATTTATATCATAACTAATCTTTACGAAATTTGGTAACTTCCGAAATAAGCCAGTAGTAAAAAAAAAAATATCCCCCATTTCACTCGCACTTCCACACATGCACTTACATGCCCCATTCACATATACATACAACCCACTACACATTCATCTCACACACACACGTAACATAATATTATTAAGTTTATATAAATAATAGTATGTAAGAACTGTGTAAACATATATTGAATGTTGGAACGCTGTCTCCCTTCTGGAGGTGGGCACTAATGGCTGCAACACAGTCTATGACTTATGTAGCTGTTAACAATCACATTTGTTAATGTTAACTTTTTATGTCCCAATAAATAAATAATCCGTAACCACGAATATTCTTATAATTCTTTATAGGTCTTTAATGTTACCCACTGCTACTCGCAATAAAAAGAAAACGAAACGACAGTAGAATTTGTATAGAACTCTCAAAGAATTAATTTGGTTCCATTAACAAGTATAAAATCATTATTATTTTGACTGTCTACCTTTGCTGAATGTTAGTATTTACGGCTCACATCATTAATCATTGATTTAATTGCTTACACACTACGGTGCTACACTACGCTACGATCAGGAGAGACAGTTTCGAACTGCTACGATAAGCTACGGTGTTTGTCCATGGCAAGCAAACCGCAGTTCACGATTCATACATAAATTGTCACTTTGAAGACTAAGTAATACATACATAGAGTTGCGTTATATTTTAGGAATCAATTTCATCCAATAAATAATAATATATAGTTTGAATACTGTTAAGTGAACGAATCATCAGTTAATAGAATAGTTGTAGATCCCGAAGTAATTAAATAACAAAGATTATATATAAATACAATTCAAAAAAGTAATTTTGTGCCAATCAAAATTTTGCAGATTAAATGTATACATCACGAAAGTTTTTTTTTGAAAATAAGTATAATGAATTGGTTGCTATGTAATAATTCATAGAATTCCAATAATAGTCGAATCGATACGTATACATACACACATAAGATATCTATCTAGAACACAATTTGAAAAACTCTCTCAAAAAGACAGGATTAGCCTAAATTTGGACTTCGAAAAATTGTTGCGAAGACAAATAAATAGAAAGTTTAAAGCATGTTTTAGTAAGAGTTAGTGATTTGAGGGCAGCTGTTATTAACAATTTCAACGCGTTTATTAAGGTGACCTATTTACTCGTCTTATGTACTGTATATCCTTTTCTAGCGTACATTACGGCTTACGGCTGTTGAAGTCAACCTATATTTTCTTTACCTCTCTGATGAAGTGACAAATCTCTAAATTGACTGCGCTGTTAACACATGTGTGAAACACGCTTTACGTGAATATTTTATCAATCCACTTTCATGTGGTGTTTTCGAAAGTAGTTTCTTAAATCGTATTTTTTAAGAGACATAAAAAAATTAGGTTGAGAAATGATGTTTAAATATTAATGTAGTTAAAATAACAATTAATATAAAGTAGGTATTGATATTGATTAAAATGGTCGAATGAATTAATTTATTCGTAGTATAACACGAAGAATTTATATTTATTAGTATAAAAAATATATAAATATATTAATTAGTGTAAACGATTGCCACAAACTTAACGATCGTGGCAATCGTTTGAGGCTCTTTGTATTAGTGATAAAAATTTTTGATCGTAAGATATTTTTTTAAATACAAAAGGAACAATAATGGAGTTTATATTTTCCAACAATAAATGCCGCTGGTTATCACAATTAATGTTCATTTTAAATGGCAAGTAACTAAATAAAAATACGACAAGCCATTTCGCTAGAAGCGAAAGCAAAGACGAATCTATTTATAAAATAACTTACATTTAGAGCCAAGAGGAAGAGAATTTGATAACATCCGAGCGAATCAAACGTTTGAGGACGACCTATAAAACTTTATTACGACACAACCAAGTATTTTTTATTAAATAGTAAAAATGCAGATTTGCATAAATAGCTCGATATAAATATACATAAATTTATGTGAAAAGAAACAAAACACTCCACCAAAGAAGTTTAAAAAACAAATAGTCGCAATATTTTTAATGGTGGTTATAAAGAAAATGCTATTTAATCAACTCTTGTGATTAATGAAAAGCCGGTGGATAGAACAATGACTTTTAACTGAAGGTCATGGTAGACCTGAAGTATGAACTACAAGAGTTACCCTGCGCTTGATTTGTGTTTGCCCAGCTGTGGGACTATACTTGGTGGTAGAGCTTTGTGCAAGCTTGTCTAGGTAGGTACCACCAACTCATCAGATATTCTACCGCAAAACAGCAGTACTTGGTATTGTTGTGTTCCGGTGGCTAAAATTTATACCTTTGAAGCATATAAAAAATAATATTTAAAATAAACTATTACGAACCATTGAAGTAATAAAGGTTAACAAAAGTGTAAAGAAAAAATCCTTTCAAAATAAAATTAGTTCACGAATAACAGAATAAAGAGTTAATTATATTCGATTTTATAATAGCAAAAAATATTGGTTTTTACAATAGAGCGAATTCAGACATAATAATAATATACAAATAACTTTAATAATAAATTTGGAATAAATAATAAAACATGACCATCTTTTATATCATTTTTTATATCATAATGATGTTTATTCACATAATATTCCTATTTAAATAATTTTTCATTGCTTACATCTGATGGTAAGTGGTCACCAATGCCCATAGACATTGGCATTGTAAGAGATGTTAGCCAATGCTGACATCGCCAATGCGCCATCAACCTTGGGAACCACCCTCCAACCGGAACACAACAATACCAAGTACTGCTGTTTGAATAAAATAAGAAATTTACTAACAAATAGATAAGTTACACTCGTTTCATTTCCATTTTAACTTCGGCTTAATTTCTATTAAGGACTTATTAACACTACCATATACGATGTCCTGCTCTGAATTTAATTTTTTAGTAATTAAAACTGTATTTAAGTTGCTGAGAAATATTTAATGAAATTAGTAAGCACAACACATATTATTTTAAAAAGTACCCACTGACGTATTTGTAATAGTTTTGTATATATCTACTTTTATGTACCTCTGACAATGTGTACGCAAAATTTCTCGATGATCGGTTGAATCGCATTTACAATATTAATCAGAACTTCAACACAAATAATAATAATCGATTTTCCAAACAGAGCTGCATTTACCAAAGAGTAGCCAACCGCACAACATATTATATTACAAGCGCTTTCGGCCTTTATCAGTTGGCAATCAGACATGACCGAAGAATAATACAGGCAGACAGGCGTAGGATCAATGACTCTACTTGATTCCGAGGCAAAGGATTTAGGGAAGCAAGGGGAGAGTTTTAAGGCCAATCTTCAAACTAGATATTGAGCTAATGGTATCGGTATTCGCAATCGAACGATTAAGTTTTGCAGCCTACCAAGTGAGACTAGACCATTTAGGTATTTAGTTAATAATTAAAATGAAATTGTTATTTGAATTTGTAATGCGTCTTTATAATTTTATGTACGCTAATTCTATTGGAATATTAAGTTTCTTTAATGGAGGCCTTGTAATAAAACTACGATACAAAAGAGCAAGTTGAAGGAGAAAAGTCTTAAGCTGTTTAGTGACTACGAGTGCTGGAGTTAAATTACATATACGCCCTTTAACGGGTTGGCGTCTTGTATTTGAAAAGGATGATAGCCCTAAGGAATTTCCCGAATAAAGTACCTTCAGAACACCGAAACTGCTTTATTTATTAATAACTTTACATAAATCTATTTGATAAAAATATATCAGATCATGTATGTATACGAGATTTTTATTAAAATTATTTATTGAAAAAGATATTATCACATAAATTAAAGCGTTAATATTTTTGAAGGTTTTAAGCAAGCACATAAATATCGTTATAGGGTCGTTATTATGTCGATACTTTGTATTGCCGTATCCTGTTTCGAAGGGTCAATGAGTCAGTATAATTACAGGGCTACGTAACATCTTACATCTCACAATTGGTAGCGTAAAATAAAATCAGATTCGATCTGCTCAGTGTAAATAAACAAAACCGAAAAAAAAAATTTTTTATTGGTATACCTGTTGAGAGATATATATAAGACTGAGATATATATAAGACTGTGTATCGTGAAAATGTGTTATCTATATTATATCTCTGGATTACAGAGCGCGAAGTCTATATTAAGCTTTCTTTAATCCAGGAAATGAAGGATTATTTTGGAAAACCACAGCATCTCAATATCTGACGCTCATCTAAATATGCTCGAATTTTTTGAATGTTTTTAAGCAGTACATTTGTTTATATATGCCAGATAGCAGACACGTTAAAAATTGTTAAATGGATTTTCTTATACCGAACACACTTGGATAACTCAATAAGAAAATATATTCTTTATATATAGGATTTCATAATATTTAAAATTCAAAGTTATTTATTCTTGAACATCAGGCTTCTGTTTTTAAAGTGTTACGTAACTTATACAAACATACAAAAACACTCGGCACTTTATGTAAACATGAAACGTATAGTGCAGTGCAATAATCCACCTTTTGTTTTACTTTAGGACAGCAAAAAGTTTTATAGAAAATGTATTGAGCTATGATTTGGCATTCCTACTCAATTTTTAATGTGATACCCTAAGAATCAATTTTTATCAATATATTATGGACTTGTGTTTTACCAATGCTTAGAACACGTAGATCTTAGCAGGGATAGCGGGCTCCGATTTAAGCCTTGAACAATTATAACTTAGTTTTCATATAATACTTAAAATAAGATTTTTGTCTTGTGTATGTATATCAACTCCCAATGGTATGATAGAAAATCTTTACGCCTTTTCGTAAGAATACCCCCGAGCTCAGAATTGGGACACTTAATATTTTTTTTATTAAAACTCTGAATGTACGGAATTCCATGAACACTTAATCAGGTATCGCTAATACTGTTGGATAGACTTATTTCAAAGTGATAACATTCATATTAAATAAAAATACAAAAAAATATAGTTTATTTACAGCAAAGTATAAGAAAAAACATTATACACTTGATACAATAGCTGGGTTGTTTGCTGAAACGATATCATAATTGTATTTCTGGTGTCATCCACACTAAGCAAGCTTGTGTTGTGGATACCTTATATAACAAAATATGACAATATTCACGATCTTTCTCGCATGTGTATACATAGATACACGTGATTCTATAAAACGTGATCAAACTGCCAAAATCTTAAAATAACTAAATTCGTTAATTTGAATTTGAAAAATGGAATAATTTATGATAAATTCCGCGCTTAACTAAATTATATAGAAGACTTTAATATGAATATTTCTCGTAGGTACATATGAAGTACTACTTCATTAAAGTGCTCTAAGTAAGTCATCGACGTAACTAAAAATGCTATTTACGTACTAAAACAAATTTAATTTTCATCCCTGTTAATATAACATTGCTTGTATTAAAAGTGTATGTCACTTGAATATGAAAAAGTAGCTCTGAAAAATTTATACTTGCAAATGTGAGCAAGTATTTTTAAGCACATTTAATAATTAAATACACCCGTCTCACACCTCAGCTCCGGAATACTTTACTCGTAATACGTTTTTTATGCTGCTCGCAAACACGAATGAAAATAAACTCATCATAATGTTGTTATGCTTAAAAAATCCTTTTTTTTTTAATTTAACATGTGACCTCTACAGTATTGAATTAAAGTAACAAGAAGAGGTCGTAATGAATATAATGATATAATTCGAATTTAACTAATATTAAATCCATTATTATTTGAAACATTGGAATAATGAGAACCTCACAGTTCTGACGGAAAAGCCGAGATAGCCAAATGGTAAGAAGGCGTGAATCTTAACCGATAATCGTAGTTTCAAACCCGGTCAAGTACCACTGAATTTAATGTGTCAAATTTGACTGAAATTTTGTCACATGTGTATTCCACTAACCCGTGGTGGAATAAGTTCAAACTCTTCTTCTCTTTTGAGGTGAAGAGTTTGAACTTATTTCACGAGGAGGAGGATTAGCCCAGCAGTGGGACATTCACATGCTGTTACTTTACTTTTTGCTAACGTTTAATTTATATTTGTTTGGATAGATTGATGAAAAACGCATTGTAATCTTTTTTTATTAATAAATTAATTCAATAGTATTAGCTTTCCTATAAGCTGGATAAAAAATATTCATTTCCAAATAGCACCGATTATGGATATATTTCATTTAAATTCAAGCTGTAGTTGGATATAAAAAAAAAATAACTTTTCAGGAATGAAAATACTAATAACTATCAGCAGGCTGAGTTTTTAATATCCACTAGTTGATCCACACGGTTTCACCCGCATTAAACATTACTCATTCGAGTCTAGGTTTGTAGCGTAAAGCTATGTACTCGTATTTTGAAGTTATATATATTTTTTGGCGGATGATCAAAAGGACCACTCGATAGTAAGTGATCGCCACAGCACCTAGACATTGGCGCTGTAAAAATATTAAGCATTCCTTATATCGTCTATGCACCACCAGCCCTGGAAATTGGGATGTTATGACCCTTGTGCCTTATAATATGACGGTTTGTTTTATAATATATAGTGATAATCCGTATTTATTTATAAACATATTATGTTAATATAATAATAAAAACGTTTGATATTGAATAGATTATTTTCGACACTTCCAGTTAATATAACTATAATATTTCTGTTTATTGTTCATCTTTATATATTATATACAGTGTTGAAAATGAAATTAGAATAATGATAATTAAACAGTTGGTCCTGTTCTTTTCGACTTCCGAAATTGCTGCTTCTAGAGGATTTAATGCCGCTTAATGTTAATAATACCGAATCAACGGCCTAAAAAAATATTGTCCTAAGCATGCGTATAATTTAAAAAAGATAATTAATGACATTATGTTACAAAAGAGGTTTTATTAAATGTATTTTTTTTATAATTACAATTACCATAGTAAATAATTACGAGAATGGTTTAAAAAAATATGTTTGTAACAGCAGTAAATTCGTATTAAGGTATGAATATATATCGTATAACTACAGCAGCTGTTATCAACGGAGGCTTGCCAACGAGGATCATTTTCTGGTGCACAAGTATGCAAAAGCATGGGCATTGAACTCCTTGTTTTACGTGCTCTCCGAGGTACGGGTCTACAACACTGTCAAGTTCCTAATTTCTAGCGGCTATTAAAAGTTTGTTGACATAAATACCTTTTAGTAGCGCGATTTTGAATTCGAATCTGGTACTTTGAGATCTGCAATCGTATAAGAAAGAAGAACTTAAGAGATATACTCAAAAGGAAAGGAGGTTCTAGCCCAGCAGTGAAATATATACAGGCTGTTACTTTTTACTTTAGTAGTTGAAACTTCAAGCTTGTATTATGTATGTTTTTTACCAATAGGATCCGGAAAAAAATTGCTACAATAAAAAAAAAATCTAGGATGTTGTCAAAAACTATAATCCCGTACTATATTACATTTTCAAAGCCCGTCGGGATAAAATTGTAGTTCGCGACCGCAAGAACCGACTTCATACTGTAGCATAATATGGGTCCCATGGGAGTTTAGGGGAACCTTAACCAAGAATGCGCTTACCTTGAGATTAAGAGATTACATGGTAACAAATTGTTGGGATTGCTGTTATTATAAGACACAAAAAATTACGACGGACATGACACATTTTTTTTTTTTTATCTCCACAGATGTTTTGCTTTATATCATCGAGTTTTGTAGGTTTATGTGTCTATATGTTTCATTTCTATTATAACAATTTTTGTTACTCTTCGTTCTTGTTATGTGTCAGTTGAATTTAAAGACACAAAGAGATTAACGTCATAATATTTGTTTCTAAGCCATCATGGTTATATGATTGGGTTATACAGGTAGGGCAACATCTGTGGGAGCGTCACGGTAGCATGCGCAAGCGATCCCGAGGCGCTCCCGTTAAGACGGGAAGGGTACCGCTGGGTTTTTAGTGGGTATTCCGATGACCGGGGCACACTCGGTGCCTTGGACATATGACGAGCCCCACATACCCCCCCCACTGTTCCCGTGGGGGGAAACGCGTCAGGCGTTTTCCCAGCGTCAAAAAAAAAAAAAAGGTAGGGCAACATCTCCCGTTTTCTAGTTATATATTTAAAAAAATCGAAGATGTATTTTTGGATCTATGATAATGTTTTCATTAAATTCGATTTACAAAATATACCTTATTCGGGGAAGCTCTTTTTGAATCGTAATATAACAAAATTATTTAAAGTGAAAAATTATAACCGGCTCGTAATGTAGACAAAGGTTTAGTATTGATCGTTTTCACTAATTAATAATAATAATATCCTGGGGCATTATTCACACAAGGCCATCTGATCCCAAACTAAGCAGAGCTCGTACTATAGAAACCAGACAACCGATATATTACATATACTACTTTTCTTTTGCAAATACATACTTTTATAAATAAATACACCCATACTCAGGAGAAACAGACATGTTTATACACACGAATGTCTGTCCTGGGTGGGAATTGAATCCAGGACCTGCGGTGCGAAAGCCAAGAAACCAACCACGCCAACTGGCTCCTCAAATTCTAAAACAAAAATAATATGTCCATAAAATACAATTACATTTATAAGGGGTTTTCCAATAGGGACGCTAGAACTTTGACAGCTGATTGCGGCCATGTTGTTTGAGTGACAGCTGTCAAATGCAGTGTGTTATATTCATTCCGTCCTCCCAAACCACCATGGCAGGTTACAGTGTCGAGCAGCACGTGCAAATCATAAAATTGTTTTATGAAAATGGGTCTTCAGTTCGAGCAACGTTCCGCGCACTTCGCCCGTTTTACGGTCGCGATGATCGTCCTGCCGAGTCGACTATCCGTCGATTGGTGGACAAATTCGAGTCAATCGGGTCAGTTAACAATCAGCCGGTTCCCGTGCGTCAACGTAACGCGAGATCTGCCGAGAATATCGCCGCTGTGCGCGACAGTGTCCTCGAAAACCCGCGGCAGTCAATTCCGCGTCGCGCACAGGAACTCGGCCTTTCGCAGACGACAACTTGGCGAATTTTGCGTTGTGACTTGAGCCTGCACCCGTACAAGATCCAGCTGACCCAAGAGCTCAAGGTTAATGACCATAGACAGCGCCGTGTGTTCGCTGACTGGGCATTAGAGCAATTGGAAGTTGACGCCGATTTTGGCAAAAAAATCATCTTCAGCGACGAGGCGCATTTTTGGATGAATGGCTATGTCAACAAGCAAAATTGCCGTATTTGGGACGAGACCAATCCACACGAGGTTCACCAAGTGGCAATGCACCCGCAGAAAGTGACTGTTTGGTGCGGATTTTGGGCCGGAGGCGTGATTGGTCCGTATTTTTTCGAAAACGATAATGGTGTGGCCGTCACCGTCAATGGTGAGCGATACCGGTCGATGATAACCAACTTCTTTTAGCCTGAAATGGAGAATATGGATCTGGACAACATGTGGTTTCAACAGGACGGCGCTACGATGGAAGTTCTGCACGATCAAGCGCCCTTAATGGAAAACCCTATATATCTTAGTTACAAATCAACAAATACTAACTCTACTACGTACATAGTTATAACGTAATGGCATAATTGAGTCCGTAGAATTAACATACTCAACGAGGTATGGTGCGGCACCCGTTTACAATCTAAGCAACTATATATGAGCCGTTAATATATATGCTTATCATGTGTACGTCCAATTATATTATCGTTATTTATATAGTATTTTTTATATATAATGTATTTGGTAGTCTTTGCTTTGTATCCAGTAAGTGTGGCTTATTTATTGAATAAAGAAAATTTAATTTGAACTTCGAATAACCATTAAATTACATTAGCACTGACTGCCTAAAAATGAAATAATTATATAATATAATTATGTTACAATCAAATCTGTAAACCGGTCAAAAGCTCTTTGGACTAACGCATTTAGAACGTATAATTATTAAGTTCAAATTTGGAATTTCAGCAATGCATATTTTAACAAGTCATGATATTTTAAGATGTGTTCAAGTTCTCAAGTGTTCACATTCACATGTTCTCAAGTGCGTTTGAATGATAGCGTTGGCTGACCAAATCAAACCATTAAAGACAATAAAGACGAATAAAATAAATAATAATAATAAAAAAACACTACGAATTTTACAATATCAAATCAATGATGCAGTAGGTACAGACGTGATACAGTTCCTTTTGCATTGTTTGTTTTGACAATATTTAAATTTAAAAATAAATATTTAATTCCATAACTTTTTAATCCAGATAGACAGTTTGACAATTTCATGTGGAAAAAGCGGCGACACTCGAACTTCATTTAAGATTTTCGAATTGTTAATTTGAATAATTTATTTATTATTTCACGTCAATCTTTATTCGATATTCGAAGCTTAATTAATGCAAATGTATTTCTAGCCGAGAATTTTACCCCAATTATAAAATATAATTTTTCTAGAAATTCATAGAAGCTTTTCAATATTTAAAAGTTTTTATTTAAATCGTCGCGAATAAGGAACATATTTATGAATAAGATACAATTGGTTTAGAATTAAAAGATACGAGATACAGGGTGGTAGAGCTTTGTGCGTCTGGGTCTCAGACATTCTATCGCTAAACAGCAATACTTAGTACTGTTGCGTTCCAGCCAGTGTAACTACAGGCAAAAGGGGCATTACATCTTCGATCCCAAGGCCAGTGGGGCATTGGCGACGTAAAGATTGGTCATTTCTAACATCGCGAATGTCAATAGGTAAGTACCACTTAACATCAGGTGGCCCATTTGCCCGTAAACATAAAAATAACGGAAAAATATTTGATTTCAGCATTTAGCGTTTCTTTAAATCCATTACATTATCATTTATTTAACTATTTTGCAGTTTTTTTATTTCATATTATATTCAGGAGTGGTTTTAATGAAATGCACTAATTGCTACAAATGGAGTACTTAAGCCGAAGTATTGTTCAAACACCACCAGTCATTAAGCTTTCGAAAAGGCTTTGACGCCTTTATAAAATGGCAATGGTCCCATAAATATGCTATACAGCTTAATAAATTCCAACCAGTAATGTATTGCGAAATTTTCACTGCGCATGTTTAGAACTGAATGCATGCGGCGTTCCAAGTTTGAAACCAGTAGCTTACGGACCGTCGTGCTGGGTGGACGAGTGCACTCCGACTTATCAAATCAAGTTTCAGTTATACGGTGTACTTGACTGTGCGTGTTTTTGAACTATCATGTTGTTTTGTTGATTTGGATATTTCAGGTGAGTTTTTCAATCAATTTTATTATTTTTATTATATATGCATATATTTTGAAGACCGTTTCATTATTTATTTAATTTGAATTCGAGTGTAATTGTAAAATTTTGTTTGAGATTTAAAACATTATTAATTTTTTTTTAAAACCAACTTATGAGCGAAAGCGTAATTTAAAAAAAAACTGTAACTATATTAAAATAAAACGTGTGCTGTGTCAGCCATTTTCATTACATTAGAAGTTACGTACTTATCTGTATTTTGCAAGTTTTAATTATATATTTTCTTTTTAAATACCGAACACACAATTTTGTTTAAATAATTTTAAATATTATGTACGTTAAATAAATTAGTATTTTTATTATAATCAAATATTGATATTATTTATACTAATAGTAAAAAATATATATCATTTCTATATTTATAAAAAAATAATTAATTATATATATAAACCTCATGCCATGTCACACTAAAAAATAACGAATCGATGGTAAGATTCCCATAAAACATATTTTATAGGTTTCATGACATTTCTTGACCGTTCGTGTACGGAAATATATTGATTCCAAGTTCCTTAATAACAAGAGTCGCATTTATAACCCGAAAAAGACAGCAGATTTATTACTTAATAAGGACTTTTCATATTGCTTTTGATTTGAAAGGTTTTCCTTTTCGTATATGTGATTTGTAAATCAGCATTATTGGCTGAACACATTAGGGTTAGTGCTCAAGAAATACGTAAAAAGAATTGTGTAATTTTTAGTATTTTTTTTATTACTTGACTTAACATTAAGATTATGGGTACGTATTACAAACATTATTGATATGATTTAATATCGATCGAATCATAAAACGATATCGCAGCAATATTGATATCGATATTTTTATAAATTTTGTATTATTAAGTTAGCGTATTCACTGCTAATTAAAAAAATACCTGAATCAAATAAGCTGTACAAGCATAATCGTCATCTTCAATTTTTTCAGTTTTACGTAACGTTACGAGCAAATCAAAATATATTACAATTAAACAGTAAAGAAGATATCAAAGACTTCTTTGTCGGGGATATGAAATATGTTAATCGAAATTATGAGTGGTATTTACAATAATTTAATATTGTATTTGTATGACAAAAAAAATGAGGGTTGAAATTTGCTCCTTGACGTTCTTTTAAATAATGATGTGCAAATAAATTTAATACATAATAAGACGTATATCAGCTCGCGCTGATATTCTACGAACAGCAATACTTAAGATTGTTATGTTCAGGTTTGAACGGTGAGTGGGCGAGTGTAACAACGATACAAGGGACATAACATTTCTGTTCCTAAGATTGCAGATGCATAGACGTTGGTGCCAATGACAATGGTTGGTGGTGACCACTTACTACAAACTGGCCCGTTTGCCCGTTAGCCTACCTATTTTATATAAAACAATATCCGTCATATTTTTCTATGTCCACTATTTCCTTTTAAAAACTTTTCGGTGAAATTATTGTAAGAATGAAGAAAATAACAATAAAATTTATCGAGAACATTGACTATCTATCAGGGATCAGCTACCTCGATGGAATGCAGTACTTGTCAAATCGGTTTAATTTGACAAATCAGTCAGATGAGACTCATTGAGTTTACCTTTAACTTTATATTTTTTCCATAAAACCGGGACGTCTAAATGTATCTATGTTATAGTGTAAAAATAAAAAGCATAGTTAGAGCTCAAAACTTCGAGATAAATGAGATACACTCAAATGGGATATATTATCATAAAAAAGGAGGTAAAAAGAGAGATTACAAAGATCACAATTATAATCCGCCATTTTTCATCAAAGCGTCAACTATCTTATTCGCAAGAGAGTTCATGTGCAGTTTGTATGCATTCATTCAACACTGACAGGGTTATTAACAAATATAATATGTTTTAACTATGTAGCTTAAAATGTTATTTTAAAAATCGGATAACTCGAACACTTTCATATTATACACATTTATAAATATTATAAATTACAATTATATATAATTTTCTTTAAATTCTTAATCCGTTAATCCAGTTATTTATAACAAGGTTTTATAAGCATTTAGAGCCATCTCAACCTCACAACGTAAATGCCTATTCTTTGCCATAAGAAGTATAACTAAATTATATTTAAGAGTTATTGAACAAACTTCATAAATAAGTCAATTCTAGTACTTCCGAGTCCATAATAAGATCTCTATTTATCCAAAATATAATTTATAATAAGAATAAATTAATAATATAAATGTTACGTTACGGAAAGCTTGCCTTAAGTGAAACATCGTCAGTGATGGTTTAGATTATTGAAATAATTTATTGTTTAAGAAAATCAATAAATAAATATAGTTATAGGATTAGGATCATTTAATTTCAAATATAAGAAATGGCAACATAATTTTTTCTAAAATAAATAATTTATAGCAACGAATTATTATACACTGCAGCTCCTAGGGTATATATGGCACACACAAGGGAGTAGAGAGCGGCGGTGGAGGGGGGACATCATAATTATATTAATTTTATAGTTTTGGACTAAATATTTGTGATAAATATGACGCAAAATGGCAAGAGTCATGGATGATTTTTTACCGTTTCATGTTAACAAATATACACATACATATTATATGATGGATAAACACAAGGTGCAGACTCGTCTGGGTGGGACTAGTTCTCGACTGCTCACTCACCAGTTAGTGCTATCAAACGTTTGTATTGCTAACAGTGGCGTAGCTTACCCTTGATGGGCCCTGTATAAAAACTTGATACTTCTTTTTCTAGATCCAAGACCGATAATGAGATAATAGTTTCATTTTTTCCTGGGAAATTCAGCGTATGTTCTTAGAGTTTGAGTGCGATTCATCGATAACATTTTACGAATTTTTACTTACTCGGGTTCAAGGGGTACCTTGAGGGCCCCGTATTTTTGTTTCGGCTGATACGGCGGTAGCTACGCTCCTGTTTGCTATAAACTAGTTTTAATGGTGAAGGGGCTTACTTGCTAGTAAAACAGGTAAAAGGGACATCAAAACTAGGATCTAGTTGTTAGCGGCGCATTGACGGTGAATGAAGAGTTTTATCCGAGAATATATAATGTGCTTTTATAAATTGTATGTACTGTATTTAAGAAACGATGTGAATTGTTAACGAATAGTAGAATAAGCGTCTAAGTATGATCTTAACGACCGGTTACTCGTAACACATGAACGAACCGTTACTGATGTAACATAATCAATCTCCTCTATCTAGCTTCCTAAAATAAATAATAAAAACATGTAAAAATGATAAACAAATCCAATTAAAAATATGATTGTTGCATGTTGAAGATAAACTTTGGTAGTTACCGAGCCTTTATCCAGTTGGAAATGACTAAAATTTGTTTTGAATATTTTTTTGTTGCCGTTTTGTTACCTGATTCAGTGAGCTATTTTATAAAAATAAATATCCTCAAGGTATTCCACAAAAATGAATATTATTATCATAGATATTGAATATAAAATTAATATATATAATCCATTGATTTATTACGTACGTCGATTTAGTCTTATTTTTTTTTTACAAGGGGGTGGGAGGGAGTCTTGATAGTTCTTACGTAAGATCACAAATATACGCAAAGCCTCCTGGTCGTTTGGCAGGAGAGAAAAAAAAAGCTCTTCACATTTTTTTTCCAGTTTTGGGAATATGGTAGAAATGTCTGCAAGTTGCAGGGGGTCCACCGGATCCAGCTAAATTTTGAAAATTTTCAAAGTAGTCTACGAGAAAAACAACCCTCGTAGCAGCAAAACCAACCCAAGCGTATATTCATTTTTTCCTTTAGATTCTTACGTAATAAATATTAAACAAGGGGGGAGGAGTCTTATTTTTCCTTTTTTAGGAGGGGGAGGGGGGTCAAAAACTAATAAAAATTCCCCTAAATGGCCCCTAAACAAATAAATATGCTTAAATGAGTCTTTTTTGTTGTAAATGTATTTTATTTAAAGTACAGTTACAGTTGCGTCATATTGTATGATTATCACAACATTACGTAAACTAAAAAAATAAATAAAGCAACATTAAGTCTATCTCCATCGAAGAAGGAGTAAAGATAAACAGACCTTAGATATAGAAGTTCAATGCGATTCGCTAATAGCTCTGTGATATTATGCACTACAAACAATTCTTGATTAATATATCTTTATTTATAATACAACAGTATTCAACTATTTATATCCATTTAAATGTTATTTCCACTTCGACTACAACTTTGTCGACTTACGAACGACGTACGTGTTTTTTTTGTGGAGCCATAATTTATATCAAAGATTATTTGTTCCATTGATTTTCCATGTTCCGAATTTGTGTTTATCTCATGAAGCGGTGAATGAAAAAATCACATTTCGAATGATTTGTTTTTAACTCGACTAATCTGCAGTAGAGCAGTATGATCACTGACACTTCTTAAGAGGAGGTTTTTTCCCAGCAGTAATTCAAGTACCATTACTTTACTTTAAAATAATGAATATATTATTATGTGTTTAATTAATAATGACATACGTACTTTTTGGAGCTAAATTAATTCACACAAAAACACAAAGATATCAAATTCTATAATTGTATATTAAAACTGTATTTAACATTATATTTGTTTATGTTACTGTTATGTAATTTAACTTCAAGTAATAAATAGTTAACATATTTTATATTTATTTAAGTTGACCGATGTAGTTACCGGCATAGATCCTCCTCTCGAGAAATGATTCCTATTATGAACTCAATTTTCTATGTCAAGTGTTCCAACTTATAAAACTTACAGTTCAATTTCAATAAAGTTGACCCATAAATTGGAATAGATAGTCGTCTATTGGAAAAGATAAGACAGGCACTTACGGAAGAGACTCGAGCATTTTTAAAGGCAGTAAATACAGGCTAGAATTCCAGCTGTCCTATAGACGTTTGTCAGAGATTACTCGAGCCAGTCGGGCTTTAAATAAGCGTAAAAGCGCCGTAATAGTCTAAATGTTACGAATTAAAGAGATAGAAATTACTCTGCATAGTTACATCGAATTTTTATCAAGTTTTTTCAAATTTTAAGAGAAAATTTGTGTACACAAATAAATGTCTTAATGTGTAGATATAATTCATGCCTTTGAAGATGATATATATTTGATAAGAAATAATAAAATAATTAACTTTTCTACGACGATATTTATAAATGATTTCAAACATCGGTAGGATATCAATATGTATGTCACAAAAAAACTCTGTGTAAAAATCATAGATCGATACTCTTCTATTGTACAAGGAAACATAAAAGAAATAAAGAAGTACTTTTCATAATAAACACGATTTTACAATAAGACGACCTGATCAATTAATAGCGATATCTTCTAACAGTTTTAGAATTAATGAGAAGGCAAGGAATTTAACTCCAATTAAAAAATATATACAATTTAACAATAAATATAAAATCGTAAGAAAACATACACATTAATAAAAATGTAAGTTTAGTAATAATATATATTTAGACTTGTGTAACAACCGATATCTTAATAGAACGCAATACCGCTACGCTCTCTAACAAAATCAAACATGTGTAGTACATAGTATAAGATATACATTTAGATTACGATGTCAATGAAAAAGTCACAATGAAGCTTTGATTGAAATATAAGATATGGTCAATTTAAGGCAAAAAAAGAACTATTAATAATAAATATGGTTTAAATATAAAAGTTTCTATTTTTTTGTTAACGTTGTTATATTAATATGAAATACATGTCGGATGAATGACAAATGAATTTAGTCTAGTAAATAAGGTTCTTGCGCCAACAAGCGTATGCGGCACATATTGCATCTTTCTATTATTTTTGTAGCAATCTTACTTTTGATGACTTTAATTGAACAATTAAACTAATCTTTGTGGTCTTATTGTTTGTAAAAGTAAATGACTACAAATATCAGAGCTAAACAATAATAATTTCCTCGTTCACAGATTTATTTTAGTCTCAAAGGCATGAACAAATCATTTGGTATCATTTTTTAAACAAATTCGAAACAGTGAATTTGATAATTCTGCGCTACCATGGGGGTACAATTATTGTTGTCTGCCACATGTGTAAACCATACAGGAATTTAGGTCGCCGGCATACTAACCAATAGTTAACAAAAAAATCCCGATACTCAAATATAAAATAAATTGATAAGACCTTTGTATGAAAACATTATATTCAAATTCAGTTTTATAAAAATAAAATTTGAACAAGAAAAAATACTTACAAAGTATACAATTTAGAAACCATCTTCATAATCTCTTGCACATTTTACATAATTTTTACTCGATTGTAGGGCTTTGTGCAAGCTCGGCTGAATAGATACCACCCACTCATCAGATATTCTACCGCAAAACAGCAATACTTAGTACTGTTGAGCTTCGGTTTGAAGGGTCTCAAGCCTGTGTAATAGGCACGCGGGACAACATCTTAGTTCAGCACCAATGTACCACCAACCTTGGGCAGAATGGTGGTGCATTGGTGTTGTAAAGGACACTTCATATTTCTAACGCTGCCAATGTATATTGGCGGTGTGATGTGTGATGTACATATCATAGTATCTTAAAGTATCAAATACCGGTAATGTACGATTATATAGGAAAATTACTAATTCTCTTGAAAGTCTTCTCTTACTTGTATCCGTATTTACGGTATTATCGTATAGGATTTCCATATCGCTAATATAATATCTTATATATAATAATGGATATAGTTATGTCGTTTCAAATAATGACTATATATTATTATATCAAATATACTAATAAACATTTATGCAAGGGTAAAAAAACTGCAGCCACCGGCACTTGAGCTGTAGGGTTTTGTGCAAGTGCGTTTGGGTTGGTACCACCCATTCATTATATTTTCTACCAGCAAACAGAAGATTATTGAAAGTTCAGAAAGGTTTTTGAAGGTTGAGTGAATCATGTTATGTTCCTTGTGCCTTTAGTTACACTGGTTTTTTTAGGCGTATAACAAGCACATAAGGCCTTGGTCCTGGATCGGCTTATGAGAGTGAGGCAATAGAAAATTCATCTGTGTTTGTCGGGTTCTACAACCTTCGATCTTAATCCACTTACCTGAAGTCTGCAGCAACAGTCATCAGTCCTTCCGTAGTGACAATAGCCCAGCCCAGTGGCTATTCAGGTAAGCGGACCAATCGGTTAATTTTACGACTTCGTTTTCAATACCGATTCTACTCCGAATAATGAGAAGCGATGTTATATCTTAAGATAAACATTATTATATCTCCATCGTGTGTTTCGCGCTTCATTCAATACTTAAATAAACACTGTTAATAATTTAAATAGAAGCTTGTCACTAAAAAGCCGAGATGGCCCAGTGGTAAGAACGCGTGAATCTTAACCGATGATCGTGGGTTCAAACCCGGGCAAGCACCACTGAATTTCATGTGCTTAATTTGTGATTATAATTCATCTCGTGCTTGACGGTGAAGGAAAACATCGTGAGGAAACCTGCATGTGTCAAATTTCACTGAAATTCTGTCACATGTGTATTCCACCAATCCGCATTGGAGCAGCGTGGTGGAATAAGCTCCAAAACCTTCTTCTCAAAAGAGGAGAAGAGGCCTTAGCCCAGCAGTGGGACATTCACAGGCTGTTGCTGTCACTAATTAACTCTATGTAAATTTCTCCTCTTACAAAAAATCAATATCTAATCAAGATTGAAGTAGTTTATTTGCGTGAGAAAAGGTCTTATTCTGAACTATTAAGTCTTCTCGCTTAAACTAGCTGTTGTTTGTGAAATTCTAGTGCAATTTTGTCTACGGATTTCTTCTACCGTTTCATTTCAACTCTGAGTATTTTTTTTCCAAACCGTTGGTTTTTGATTTGTCTGTCTGTTAGTGTTCTTTTTATTTTTATTGTATAGGTAGGCGGACGAGCATATGGGCCACCTGATGGTAAGTGGTCAACAACGCCCATAGACAATTTAGGCATTATAAGAAATGTTGACCATCGCTTACAACGCCAATGCGCCATTAACCTTGGGAACTAAGATGTTATGGTCCATGTGCCTGTAATTACACTGGCTTACTCACCCTTTAAACCGGAACACAACAATACAAAGTACAGCTATTTTGCGGTAGAATATCCAGTGTTGAAGCACTTCAATAAAAAATATTTGAGGATCTTGTCTGTTTTTCATGGTATTAGAATCAATATTTTAAGCCAGTGTAGATTTATGTTTAATTTCATATATTTCATTATTCTTTTGAAAGTCAAACACATTAAAAAACCTACTCGTATGAAGTTTCTTTTGATTTTGATAAAGTACAAATAGTCTTTTTTATCTGTTGAATAACATTTAGATATATCATGATGGATGAAATGAATTTTGGGTCGTCTTATCAAACCTTTATAAATATAAAGAACGTAACATGTCATTGCAATGGACGTGGGTTACAAGTTGCCCGCAGGGCTATTATTCATACTTGTACACCAGTGCTATTCTACAAAAACTGATTTCGCATGTCACTCGTGAAATGTTGAAACCGACTTAACCTGATGCGTGTATCTTTACAAAATCATAATTATAAAAATCCATATTCCGGCGTTTCAAGTTCATTCGAGTTTGTCCTTACAGAATAGCTCTACTGAACTGATTACAATACTGAATATTGTACTAAAATAGATTTTCTGTAAACGGCAAATTGATAAACTTTGGTAAATACTCACTAGCTTATAATTACTTTGTAAACTTATTTAATTAATTCTAAAGATCAGTGATTGAATTTTTGTTATTAATATCGACTTTAGGATTAATAGTAATTGTTTAATTTGATTTTAACGAAAGTATTGTACAAGTGATAATTGAATATATATATACATATTTTTAATGTATATTAATAAGTTTAATTAAACTTTAAATCCAAATATTTACTATATCGGAAGTGAATCTAATAGATAGGATTTTTGAAACAATTAATCAATAGCAGAGATATCCTTCTATAATAAATTAAGCTTGGCAAGTACAATTTATATAGACTTGTAATACATACATACAGGCTTGCATTTCAGAATAAAAATGTAGAACGTGTGCGATTAAAGAACTATTTCATCTCGAAAATCGGATCGGTCGGTCGGTCGGACTTATAATAGCAGGGCATATTCTTTATAGTATTATATCACATATACGCTTGTCTGGTATATCAAGCACGACGCTTTAGTACTTAAATAATTTAATATAGGTAGCTCAACTCGTAATAGCTGTTCTTGGTTGTAAAAATGGTTTATATTATTTCCATATTTGTCACGAAATGAAATACATACGAGTATTGTTTATTTAATTAATTTATAACATTTTGCGTGATGGTTGAACAAAATTGTAATTACAGTTTCATAATAAAGTACCCTTCGTAATAATCTCCTTACAAGAAGACCTAGAACAACGGATATTTATGAGATCTTAGTATTATTTATTTTAAGCTTATAGCATTAACGATATCATACTCATCGAATTCTATTTGTTTATTGTAATTGATGAACGAATGTATGAACCGAGACCCCGAATCTTTTCATTCTTTTCTATATTTATAGTTATTATTTATTATTGATTGAAATTTCACTAGTGTTTGACTCGATGATGGATGAATGGTTCCCGCGGGTACCAGATTCGATAACAGATTAAAAATTACTCACCGTTGAAACGAGGCGTATAATTGATCTTCGGAACGATTTTAATCAAATCATGAACATTTTTTGCTAATTATTTTGTATTTATAAAATAATACGAAAATTTTAATAAATTCACTTTTGAATTGAACTGAAAATAACGTATTTGAAATACAGGTGTGGAACAATAAAACTCATTATATCAATATTATGTAGTTTTAGTGCAAAGCCAAGGCATTGCTGTTGCTAAAAATATTGTAGGTTTTTTTCCTTGCAAATAGATAGAATATATAGTGAGTATAGAAAGTGAGGTACGTACTTAACCAGACGGACTTGCACAAAACTCTACCACCACCTAATGATACAAAATTATCACGAATGCCAACTAAGATCAAAACCTCGATTTATAAAAATGTATTGAATATAAAATACAGACTAAAACAATATAAAATGTTATATTGTTTTATTTAATCGATTTAAAACTGTTTCATCGTGTTATCATTAATCTAATCTAAGATATAATCGATAACAAAAATAGACGACTTACTCCAATAAACTAAAACTCGAAGTTGTTTCTCAATATCACACGATATAACTGTGAGGGCGTTTTGTTCAAGTAATTTCCTAACCCCAAAACTTACAAGCTTAACTTCTTTTCTGTTTTATTCGCCACTTGACATCTGCGATACTAACGAAACTTTGCTATTTTAATGTGCCCCACGAGATAGCAAGTTGAAGACGTTTTATAGCTTTAGTTCTATGGTCCTATGCGGTACGTCGGTTACCAGATATGTTGCTACTCAATGTATTTAACCATTATCAAACAATCTGATTGTGTTAAGTTTCTACGAATAACAATTTTACTGGTGGTAGGGCCTTGTGCAAGCTCGTCTGGGTAGGTTTCATCCACTCATCAGATATTCAACCGCAAAACAGCAGCATTTGGTATTGTTGGGTTCCATTTAAAAAAATGAGAGAGCCAGTATAATTCCAGGCACAAGGGACATAACATCTTAGTTCCCAAGGTTGGTGGCGCATTGGCGATGTAAGCGATGGTTAACATTTCTTATGATGCCAATATCTATGGGCGTTGGTGACCACTTACCATCGGGTGGCAAAAATGCCGCCTACCTATTCTTTAAAAAAAAAGAATAACAGCTGTTTAAAATGAACTTATCCCAAATCTAATTATATATATTTATCACAATCCAAAAAAATCGTGTAGGATGTAGTAGGGATCCAACCCGCATCAGAGTACGTGTGACGTCTTGAACGTGCCAGAGAGTGTGTATAAGTACCTGATATACATCAGGCCTACGCATAATTTGCGACAACTGTAACTATATACGAGTATGACTGTGACTGTCGTGTGTAGCCTGGATGTCGACGAGCTGGTATCAATCTAACGCGTACTCTGTTAAAACGGACACATTGTGGAATGTTAAAACAAGGTTAAAACTGGTTGTCGAGATATTTATAAGTCCTATAGCTTCGAAAGATTACAAGTATAACATATACTACGACCTCCTGTGCAGATCAAACAGACCACTCTCGCTCGAATCGATCAATGTACTGCTGAGTGACTAAATAAACACAGCCGCGCGATGGTAAATTCAGTTCCGATTGCGTCGTGCAGCGCACGATTACAGTCATTTAGAACAGCGACATATGTACTATCAAGTAATGGCTTCTATACTCTATATAATGCTAATAAAATAAAGCTAGTAATGTGCTTTCAAAGAAATAAGCGAGCACGTGGTAGTATTTCGTTGCATTTGGTTTTTATCAGAATCCCCTACTGATCTAAAAGAAAGACTTATCGCGTCAATAAACTTTTTTTTTACGTAGAATAGGTAGGTGAATGAGCACATGGGTCACCTGATGTTAGGTGGTTATCAACGGCAATAGACATTGGCATGGTAAGAAATGTTAACCATTGCATAAATCGCCAAATAAAAAAAGTCAATTTAATTTTAATTTAATTTAATTTCAATACTTTATTTAAGCCTTTTTAACAAATTTAAAATCGTTTGTACTCGTTATAGTTTTATTTATAGAATATTTATAATTAACTAGCTGTGCCCGCGGTTTAAAAATCAGTCTAGAACCTTCTTTGATAAAAGGACTATACATCACAAAAATAATTTTTAAATTCGAACCAGTAGCTCCTGAGATTAGCCGGATCAAACAAACAAACTCTTCAGCTTTATATATTATTATAGATATCTAAGAAAATATGATATTCAAATAATACATTTTTATTAGTTTTTTATAATTTTAATCAAATCTTTTATTAAAACTTAGTTATTTTCAATTAAAATATTTGACGATTAGATTTAAAATAATATAGTATAATTCATATATTGCTGAGTACCTCGATGTTCTAGTTTAACTTTTATTACGGTTGCAGACTCATAGGTCTAGAGTTCAAACTCCGTACCAATAAAAAGTAATTCAGTTTATCAGCAGTAGTTCCAACTTTCGAAGTTTGTCAAACAATCAATCAATCAAAATAATTTTATTCAAATAGACTTTAACAAGTACTTATGAATCGTAAAGCGCTACCACCATTTCGGAACGTCGATTTTACCGAGAAGAACCGACAATAAAGTATGAAAGTTAGTTTTAGAGTGTGTATCTATAACATTGTTTACTGGACAATTGGATAGTCTCTCTTGAGAATTGCCGCCTTGATTGAAATTGGTGATCCATAATTAACTAAGGCAATTTTAATGATTAACTTTTCTATTTATAGTTTAATTGATTTGTATTTAATGATGTTGATGAAACACAACGGCTTAAAATTGTATTTAACGTATAACCCAACATTCTGCAAATAATGTATTAAAAATCGCAATGAAATTTTCAATTTATAAAATGTAGTATTGTTTTTATCATAAATTATACAAATACGAAGAAACAAGTTCGAATAATATATTCTCTATTATATTTGTGTTACAAATCATCTCTATCGAACGTAACAAAATATTGAAACATCTTAGATTTTCTAAGACATCCAAGCGTATGTATATATCCAATAACACGGAATAGTCTTCCGTCGAATCCTCTAAAGAAAATACCTTTGAAGGCTTTAGACGATCTAAAGGCGCCTTTTGAAAAATTGTTCGTAAAAAAAGCAAATCGACCAATTATTCGTTAATTAAACATTCAATCCTTTACGGCAGTTTAGGTTTTTATCCAACTGAAAAACTTTTAAAGGCTATTATTTAACTAAATGCGGCTTTTCGAAAAGCTTTTCAGTGTAAAAATTAATGAATCGAACAATTTTATTGCTGATTAAATCAAAATTAGGTTCGGAAACAGTTCGCTAATTACAAATTGTTTCCATGTTCAATTAAATTTAGTTTCTGTAAAGTTGATTTAAGTTAATTGGAGTGTATCGGTCAGCTGGTCGAATCATAAAAGTAAATTTAAAATATCGTCCTCGTTCTTTTTATTTTTATACCAGCATTAATTGTTACTCGCTGCTTAGATACAATAATAGTTAACATTTTTGTATTTAACCCTTATGTGACCATGGGGTGGTTTTCGGGATGAAAACGACCCCAATGAAAAAACTACAGATTACTGTTACAAGTTGTCTTATTAGTCTAGCTTACGATTTCGTGTTCTTTCTTATATATTTTAACTTTTATGTATTATTGGAGCTTATAGTGTGTGTGACGACGTTCAATAAATAAAAATGTTTTAATGTTACAAAATTATATAATCAAATAAGGAACAGTCCATAAATGTTCCACTACTGGGCCAGAAATGGCACCCAGACTTAGAAAGCACAGTGCATTTAAATGTAGTGGTGTATACTTGTAGTCAAAATATTTTTCCAACGCATGTTTTTTTTTTACGCTGATTTCTTTCACACATCATGTGAGATAAGATCTTTAGTTGATTGTTATTATTTCTTTCATTCGCTTTCTCCTTGTTGCTTTTTCAGATATAATAGATTATTTCTTTTTTGCCCTCACAGCTTATATAATATTAAGATGAATATATATCACAGTATCGAATAACTTGCTAAGTGAATACTTTAATCATAGAAAATATGACAAGTGCCTTTCTAGTTCATTTCGCTTAGTCTCTCAATTATGTTCGATTTTTAAATATTTTTAGCCAAATGCCATTCCAAATAAAAAAATCTTTTTTTTTATAGATTAACGTGAACGTACTAATAGAAGCTTCCTAGTAACACTATAGAATTTTAGTGTAAATAAGACTTAAATTTCAATTTTGACTCAGTAATTAAAATTAAAGTGAGCTTGTAATATTCATTAATGAATATTACGAGAATTTGGGAGCGTTAATTCTTAGAAAGGTTAGAATTTTTTTCTTTTATATAGCCCAGTTCTTAATTACTATTGTAATTACGTACGTTGATTCTTGGTGGTATGGCTTTGTACAAGCTCATCTGGTAGGTACCACCATCAGATATTCTACCACAAAACAGCAGTACTTTGAATTGTTGTGTTCTGGTTTGAAGGGTGAGTGAACCAGTGCAATGACAGGTACAAAGGACATAATATCTTAGTTCCCAAGTTTAGTCGCGCATTGGCGATGTAAGCGGCGGTTAACATCTCTTACAATACCAATGTCTATGGGTGTTGGTGACCACTTACCATCAGGTGGCCCATACGATCGTCCGCCTACCTATGCTATAAAAAATACATATTCTATAATGACATTACATAGACACATGGACATTACATTAGACGTTCTGAAAAATATAAACGAATTTGTAAGAAATTGTGATACTCGTAAAATAATATGTTCACATCATAACTTTGTTTTGGCATCAGAATGCTAAAATGCGTTCACCTCTGTTATATTAAAAATGCAAAGGGGCGTTTAAATATAAAATACGATAACTGAGTTAATATATATATAGGAGAATCGTTATTATCACGGTTACTCATTGTGAGCTGTACCAGGGATCAGGGTGAGAAATAAGCTTTTCATGTCTTTACTTCAACCAACAGAAATGTAATATTCACACTTTTTATACAACACACAGTACAGTTCCTAGACTTGTATTCCTTTTAATGCGATCAGAACGATAAGTGCTGTAATTACAGAACGCTGCCCACTTTTTCTCGTCACTATGGCGTTTGCGCGTTGTTTGCGGCCAGTTCTCATAAGCCGGATGCGACATGTATATATATGCATATGTATATATTACGTTTTATACCTTGGAAATAAAACGATCATTTCCCCGGAGGTTTCTTAAATGAGAAAATTGTAAACTATTATGAAATTGTTGTTCTTAGTCCAAAACGTGCGTATTATTTAATCTTATTACTATCTATAAGTATATAGCATAATAATATTGAATAATAAACGTCAAAAGGTTTAAAAATTCAATAAAATATCATCATAGTGGATTAAAAGAATAAAAGTTTGGAGATCAGAAATAAATCTTATCCCGTGGCAGGCTTTGCATTAAATTCGTTGTATCCCCTAACATTAATCTCCTACGCAATTGTGTTTAATTCCCGTTTCTTCCTTCCAAGTGTAATAAATCAAGTTAGTATACATCCCCGACGCCCGTCTTTGTTTTACCGCGATACAATTGTGGTCGTGCCGCGACGCTATTGTTTTTGTTTGTGGACATAGTGGGCTCAACTTTGACCTTTATTAGCCTTGTAATATCGTGTTTTACGTTACATTGTGAATACGCCTTATTAATTATTACGTTACTTTGGTTTAGGGTTCGTGTATGTATTTGAATGTTTGTCTTTCTCTAATACTCATATACAATACTAAGTGTGTTTTAATAATGTCTCTATATACATATTTTTGTGGTCATTATTTTAGAGATTTTCATAGCTAAATAAACGGAATTGTCTCTATATAGTATATATTATATATGTTTCTTTGTGTCTTAAACACATTATCAAATACATTAATTAATGCCATTGTACGAATATATAATTACAACAAATAACATATTTATATTATAAGTAAGTAAGTAAGGTCCTCCAGACCGATTTCGGTCACGGCGGCCAATCTCAAGAGAGATTAGCCAACTGCGCAGGACATATTATAGTGCACAAGTGTGTGCGCAAACACAGATGCACTCTCTTTTCCTTAGCTCTCATAATCCGATGGGACGGCAATCCGACACGACCGGAAAGAGTTCAGGCGCAGGACCAACGGCTTAACGTGCTTTCCGAGGCACGGGAGTGTACACACTTCCAACTTCCAGACTCCGGGCTGCTACTGAGAATTTTCTGACAGAAAAACCCAATAACTATTTATTGGCCCGACCTGGGAATTGAACCCAGGACCACCGGGTCCGCGGCCTTATATCTAGCCACTAGACCAACGAGGCAGGCATTTATATTATATGACAATACTGAATGAAGACCGTAATTATGTACATTGATAACAAATAATGTTTGGTCTATGACACTAAATACTGGTGCCCCGATAAACTTAGTGACGGTGGTCTGGTCCCCCAATAATGGCTTCCAACCTCCACTATAGTCAACCCGAGCATTTCTTAAGGTTTTAGACGTATCTGTTACTGTTCCTTTACATTCTGAGTCTGATTACTAATCACACAAAATGTATAATATCTGATGATTACACTGTAAATACTGATTAATAAGTATCGTCACTTACTTTGAACTACAAGATGCTGCGCCCGGTCAGAGTCAGAGATGGATGAGTCTAATGCGGGGAGTGGGGAATCCCCTTCACGCACGCTTATTCTACACTTACTGCACCTAGAATACCACCAAATATAACTACAATATAGTTATTATGAAAGAACAAATTTTTAAATCATAAATTAAAGTGTTTATTTTTTAATTATAACATTTAAAGGAGACTATCAAAATATTGCAACGCCGAAAGTCAATTTTCAACATTTCACGAGTCAGATACGAAGTTGTTTCATTGCTGTTTCGATTCATTAAAATACGGACTTAATACGTACATAAACTTACTTTAAAAGTATAACAGTATCATTTGATTTTATAAAGTAATATTATAAATAATAATAATAATAATATCTTGGGATATTATTCACACAAGGCCATCTGATCCCAAACTAAGCAAAGCTTGTACTATGGAAACCAGACAATTGATATACTACATATACTACTATTCTTACTTATGTAGATAATTTCACTCAGATTCAGGTCAAACAGATATATTCATACAAACAAATGTCTGTCCTGGGTGAGAATCGAACCCACGACCTGCGGCGCGTAAGGCGAGTATCTACCAACCACGCGAACCGGCTCGTCGGAGTACGGTGGATGTCACAGACATTCCAATTGTAGCTCATCTAACTTAGTGGTTGTTTGTTGTGCAGAGTGTGGTCTTGCGTTGTCGTGAAGCAGCAGTGGCCTAGAGCGATTGACCAATCTCGGTTGTTTAGCAGCTAGTTCTTCCTTCATGGTTTGCAGTTGCTGACAATAGATATCTGCCGTAATCGTTTGGCCAGATTTTAGAAAGCTGTAGTGAACGACTCCGACGCTAGTCCACCAAACACTCTTAAAGGAGTAACTCCTGAATTTAGGTACAATCGTTATATAATTCAAGGAAGAAATTTGTTATTGGGATTTAGGAAGGTAAAAAATAGCGCGATAGTAAACAGCTTCGCTACTTGACACCGGCATATGTAGGCGTAGATACACGTATACACACATAAAATATATTATAGCAAGAAAAAACATTAGGATAGCCTACTTAGTAAAATATATTTTGATTATTATTATTAGCGAAACAGTTTTTAAAAATCATAAAAGATTATTTATGATTGTCATTCAAAAAAAGAATAAAAAAATTACAAAAATAACAAAATTAAGTTTAAATAACCGCAGCTGTGACATAATGAAGTTTGCGTTCCTTTACTTTTAATTAAGTTCCTGGGTAATGTGATATAATAGAAGTCGTAAACAAACAGCTGCCATCCGTATCGTTTCTATGTAAATACGAGACTATTAAAGAGGCTAATTGACACTTGAATTTAAACAAGGAGCCGATTGAGTATCGCTGTCCTTTTTTCGCTTTACTATATATTCCGGAAAAAATTAAGTCCCGAAAGAGACAGCACGAATCCCTTACAATTATTCATTTTGAAGTGCTTAATATTTTGTAAAGAGGACGTAAATATTTTTTAAACTGGTATAATATTTTTATATAATATATTGATTTTCTTGTTCAAGGACTTCAGATTTGTTTCCCGCAACGGTTTTGTTAATGATACAATAAAAAGGGTTCCTGTCACCATCGTAGAATTGGAATTTAGAATTAACGAGGGAATTTTGTTAACATTCTTGCTATCATTCCACGAGGTCATGATTCGTACAATATATAGTTTAACGTATTTAAGTCCTTAATTTAATAAGGATAATTTAAATAGAGTAATGAGTTATTAGTAAATATTATTTTTTATATCTTTGTGATTTGTTCTAATATATATAGAAGAGAGAGAGAAGAGATTATATATTCATATATTTATGTAAATTACATAATTTTTAAATTTATAATATAGCAAGCTACAGATCTGTATAGTATAGGCAATCGACACGAAAGAATAATATGAATACTTTGATGTCAACAGGTCGATGATAAAGCTATCGAAATACGATTTAAAAATATATTATAAGACATGTTGATAAAATGAAAACAAAAATTTCATCTATATTTTGGAAACTATTGATCACGTCACGTAGTATACTGTCTACTGACATAGTTTTATTTTCGTGGGATATTAGTATTTATTGGTTTTCACCGCACCCTACTATCTACATGAAGCAACAAACTATTGCCCATGGAAAAATAGCATTCCATTAAATCTATTTCGTTATAGTTAAATATATTTCCCTGTGCTTTATTTATTGTGACTGCAAGTGATACCTTCATAGAAAATTGTGTCCTTTTTAAACCATATCTTTAATGTATAGACATCGGCCTGTTACAATTTTATTATAAATATAGGTTTCGGTACACTGATTATGCTTATAAATGAAATTATATTTATCGATATATATTTTAAAGAAGATATTATTCTATTCCATTACGTCATGTCTAGGTAATATCTCAAATAACTTTTTACATTTATAATATTAGTTAGTAATACTCGTGAGTAAGTTCTCCATGATACGCTCTCGTGAATCACGATGCATACGCCGCGCCATCAGTTGCTACCTCTCGTATCTAGATAGCCCGTCAGCTGGTATTCGATTTAGTTCCGTGAACTGTGAAAATAGATTTAAATTCTAACTAGATTTTTATACGCCTTTTTTAAGTTATTCGTGAGAATGTTTTGTTTTTGTAGTAAAATCAATTTGACTTTAAAAATTACAAAAACTGCATTACAAGTCTATTGGGTTGTTGATTTCGAATACCTATTGTCGTGCTTAGGGGTAAGAATGATTGTTCGCCATGACGACAAATCTAAAAAGGAGCCTCATGTGGAGCCATTTTGTGCGTGGTGGTTATACTATAAAAGTAGCCATATATTATTATAATTGTTAGAAAAAATTAAGTAAATGGCAAACACACTCGTACCATAAATATACAGGCATTGAATCTATAATAATTACCATTTTTTAATCTAATTAATCTAAGATTGCTTCAACATTTCATATATGTAAAGATAAAACAACATTTAAACGTTTGCGTCTGATCGTAACAAAAAATAACAGGAAAGACTTACAAAATATTCCGAAACCAACATAAAGAAAAATATGATTTGGGCTAAGTTGTTTTAAATACAACTTTCCTTAATAAACGCAGGAAAATATTTTGGCTGCTTCATATATTTCAGCTATGCATATAAAGGAGTCTGAAATAACTTTTCATTATCTAGGAGACACGATGAAGACATATTGTCCTTTGGATTCAAATATGTTTGCGATTTTCAGTCTATCACTTATATACAGAAGAGTGAAATTTCTTTGAAGATTTTATACAATTGTGATTTAGGTCAAGACGCAACATGACACTCCAAGGTGTGACAAAGATTATACGGTTTATTAGCGTTATTTCATGCTAATTATATTTAATTTGATAATGGAAAAACGTTGTAGACAAACTGAATCTCGACAATTTCATAAATTACTTACATTTCTTATATTTCTATTACTTACTTATATTTCTATACTTATATTTCTGTTTAATGAAGAAGTTTTGCTAACTCAATTTAAATCGCTGCGGACGAGATATTAGGTGCACAATGCACAAGTGAGTGCGTATACACAGGTGCACTATTATAAGGTGATGGGATGGCAATATGACCAAAGAATCGGTTGCTAAAATTTACTCTCTTCCCAATGTCCGCGAGTATTGATAATTACAATTATCTATTCCGGTAACGAAAACCCGGATATTTGATTTGCAACCTTATGAGCAATCCACCATTATTATTTTAATGTTTTATAATACTAATATGATTACTTATTTCTCAATATAATACTTTCTAGCGTGGATTAGTATATACTTATAATATTTTATTTGTATTATTTATCATTTAATCTTTATCTATTTCTTGTGTAAAAAAAAACTCTTATAAAAAACTATTAAATAAATAGAGAGTTTAAACGTAAAATAGATGCATTGTTTAAATAATGAACACAGCGACCGCGCTCTACACTGACATACTGCTCGATCAGTGCTATAGTAAATACACGTCTAAAATACATGCTTGAATTAAAACGTATTCAGACTTGCTTTATTGTTTAAGAGAATTTATACGAAGTAACACTATTTAAACTGAAATGCACTTATATTAGCGGAACATTTAAACATATCCAAATATAACTAAATTTATTTGCCTGGGTGTGAATAATAGTATTAGCTTTGAACTGGTCAATTGACTGAACATATTAAATCTTCAGATTAAATGATAGCAGAGCCCTTCAAATACGATACTTTGAAATTTTTACGACTTGTGAACAATTCCACCGTAAGAAAGGCAATTTTTTTAATAATGTCATCGGATATTTGTTCGTGTCTAGTCAAAAGATCTAGTCCTATTAGTAAAATTAGTGAGAGTAGCAGGCATAGTGACTTTAACAGATTATTAGTAGTACAAACTTATAGTTGGTTAAATGGTGACTTATTATATTGATTTTTGTAAGAAGAGAGTGGTAGAGCTTTGTGCAAGCTCGTCTGGGTAGGTACCACTCACTCATCAGATATTCTACCGCAAAACAGCAGTACTTTGTATTGTTGTGCTCCGGTTTGACGGATGAGTGAGCCAGTGTAATTACAGGCACAAGGGACATAATATCTTAGTTCCCAAGGTCGGTGGTGCATTGGCGATGCAAGCGATGGTTAACATTTCTTACAAAGCCATTGTCTATGAGCGTTGGTAACCACTTACCATCAGGTGGCCCAAATGCTCGTCCGCCTACCTATACAACATTTGTTTTTTTTAAATATACATAATTATTTATTAAATTAAAACTAATATTATTTGTATTCAACGAAAATTCTGTATAAACAATATTGGATAATAAATAAAAAAGCAACTCAAGTTGCCACTATTAACTCTTGGCTCATGAGTTCCGACTAGCGTCATATTTAATTAATATAAGCAATTTACATAATAACACATTTTAAGCTATTTTTGAATGCATCATAATTGTAGACAGTGTAAAGTATCTGTTTTGTTATTTTAAACAATGAAAAACGCACATTTAAACGCATAAATTAACGCAAACGCAATATTGCATGGAAACACAGTCCACTGTAAATTGCCAATGACGTATGACGAATAATAATATGCTGTACGAAATGTAGTTGTACGAAATATTAATTTCAAAGAGGTTTATTGATGAAAGCACATCGACTTCCTAACGAATAGTATTAATACTCATATTATATGGATCGGTTATTTCGATAGTTGTCATACTTTTGATTTACTAGTGATACGTTAGACGGCCTCGTTGGTTTAGTGGCTAGATATGAGGCCCCAGACCCGGTGGCCTTGGGTTCAATTCCCAAGTTTTTCTGCCAGGAAATTCTCAGTAACAGCCCGGATTCTGGATGTTGGAAGTGCAGTTGGCTAATCTCACTTGAGATTGGCCGCCGTGGCCGAAATCAGTCTGGAGGACATTATTATTACTAGTGATAACGCATATAGTCGCAGGTTCGATCCTGAACCCTTGGCCTATTGACGTCTCTACTCCAGACACTGTACGCTTAATTGGAAGGGACAATAGGATAGCTATAATGAATACACTCGTGCCTAAATACACTAGTATACTCGATACTCGTGCATAAGAGAATATTTTGAGTAATGATGCGGACACAATATAATAATTAAGATAATAATAAAAAAGTGCAATATTTAAAATTATGTTTACATCTTATCTTATTATATAAAATCTTTATAAAATTTGTTTCACGGTATTTGGGATAATAATCTCTGATTTATCTTGTTGGTAGGGTCAACACATATTCTACCGCTATACAGCAATATATTGTATTGTTATGTTCCGATTTGAAGCGTAAGTGAGCCAGTGTAACAAGATTAAGATTGATAGAGCATTGGCGATGTATGTCATGGTATTTCTCACAATTGCAATATATATGGGCGGTGGTGATCACTAACCACCAAGTGGTCAAGTCTGCCTACCAATTTCAAATAAAATAAAATATTTTCTGGCTCCATTTGTCCCACAGCACCAGCAATCAGCGGATCTGAGGTATTATTTATTACTTTGTTGTAATATAACAGATAAGCGGGCAACACAGACGGACTGAGCTGAGCTCCACCGCTAGTAAAATTTAAACGTTGTACAAAATATAGTAAAATATATATTGTTCAAATAAATAATTGCAGCCGAGTCCGCAGTGAACAGTGACGTATACAGCTCGATTGGCGCACCAGTAAATTCAGACCAAAAATATATTTAGAATTGCTTGTAAAAGGGTGTTATATAGGTCACTGGCTTTATTCAAAGGTCTTTAAGCACAAACACTCTAACTCTCGCACTCTTGGCTTATTTAAAAATATATAATATAGTAAATCGGTGCCTAAATAAAGGCCATATTTCTCATAAAATTCTTATACATATACACTCGTAGTTATGGTTGTAATTTTTAAAAAGATTTTATCTATAAAGATATATATACTGAAAAAAATATAAACATTTTTTGTAACTAATTGTTAGAGCGAAGCAAAACTGGGTCTGGTACTTCGCTTTAATATAAAGCTTGCATTATAGAAACTGTAACTTAAGAATTTTATCATAAAGTAAAGTAACAGCCTGTGAATGTCCCACTGCTGGGCTAAGACCTCTTCTCTTCTTTTGAGAAGAAGGTTTAGGAGCTTATTCCACCACGCTGCTCCAATGCGGATTGGTGGAATACACATGTGACAGAATTTCAGTGAAATTTGACACATGCCGGCTTCCTCACGATGTTTTCCTTCACCGTCAAGCACGAGATGAATTATCACAAATTAAGCACATGAAATTCAGGGGTGCTTGCCCGGGTTTGAACCCACGATCATCGGTTAAGGTTCATCACTGGGCCATCTCGGCTTTTTCAATTTCATCATAATAAATATCAATAAAATTATTGTGTAGGCGCTTTACATATATTTGACGTATATTTGACAACTATGCACCCTAAAAAGGAGGACCTAAAAAAACATTTTCTTAGTAGGTTATATAGAAACTTAAAATCATCTTTTTATTTAGATATTGTTTCAAAATATAATGAACGTTGTTGTTATTGTTAAGTCCAATGTATATTATATGTAGTGTCAAAAGAAATGACTAATGATTTATTTACATTTTATACAGACTGCCGTGTAAATAATGATCGTTGGACAAATAGAGGCGTAATAATGTAACATATAGGTTGAAGCTGAAGTGAATAATGACCTGCTTGACCGCGAACCACACTGACATTTACGTTACGTTTATGTTGTATTTTTTTTTGTAATTGGAACACAAATAATATCATTCAAATATAATTTCGATGAATGCGGTTTTCATAGGTTTTGTTATCATGATATAATATATATTAAGATTACTACTAGATTTACTCGGTGGTAGAGCTTTGTGCAAGCTCGCCTGGGTAGGTACCACCCACTCATCAGATATTCTACCGCAAAATAGCAGTACTTTGTATTGTTGTGTTCCGGTTTGAAGGGTGAGTGAGCCAGTGTAATTACAGGCACAAGGGACATACCATCTTAGTTGGTTGGTGGCGCATTGGCGATGTACGCGATGGTTAACATTTCTTACAATGCCATTGTCTATGGGCGTTGGTGTCAATATTCAAGATATTGACACCAACGCCCATAGACAATGGCATTGGCAATGACATTATAAGTCAATATTTAAGATTAAAGTAACGTGCACAGGCTTAAGCACACACACAAAAACCTTAAGTTATCAGAGACGAAAGCGAGCATACATACGAGTAAATTTTAAATGTAAAAAGAGAATTGTCGAATTTCGAAAATCGAAAATCGAACTCATTAACTTCCAAGCGATAAGTTAATTATATCATTATTTACTGTTAGGGACTAACTTTGAACAGTGAGGCGCTAAATTATAAAATAATTTTATTGAACAATTTCAGATTATATTTTGTTTGATTATACAAAAAGTTATATACTAAATATGTCAGCGTGTAGTATTTGAGAACGTTCTTATAATTAGACTATATAATTGAGGATATGATATATTGAAATTTACATTTCGTATTATTGTACGCTCGTATTTTATCAGCAAGGATGAATCTGAAAGAAATAATTGCATTTTAAGGGATAGGCATTTTATAATTAGCTCTTCTTTATAATTTTATATCTGCGATATTTCTGATACATATAACAAATTAAATACAAACAACACATATTATGCCCTCAACTATGTTTACCTTTGTCGTCGTATTGACGTTAATTGATGAGATTTTCCCGGTTGTAAGGCTTTGTCTCAGTTGCCACCGACTCATTGCTTATTGTAGTGCTAAATATCAATAAAGTCGTATTAATGTGCTCTAGGGTATGCGTAGGGTAAGTGAGCTAATTGCGGACAGAAGTTTGACATCTTAAGTCCCTTTCTTAACTGCGTCTTGAATTGGCGTGAGTTTTTAATAATATGTATACAATTTGTATGAATGTTTAATGCTAAGTATTTTTTTTTTTTCGTTTGTGTGGTAGTTAGTTCGTAGCTACCTGTGCGCAGAGTGAGTTGATAAGGCTGTAGCTGATTGACTACCGTTGGCATATTGCTGCAGATATAGAGTGTGGATCGAGTTATGACTGAGTATTTTATCTGAATAACATTTCTCGAATATTCTTAAACTATATCTCCACTCTCCTATATTGTCCCCAAACACTACTAAACAAACGTGTGCGGTTTGATACGCACACATGCGTCGCTTAATGAAGTAACAAACACGATGTAGCTGAAATGAGTAATGACGATCGAAACCCACACACTAACAAAACGTTTGTTGTACGCCTGGCAAATGTAACAAGGTCGTTGATTTAAAGACACGCATACACACAAATAAGGTAAATAGTAGGTCTACCATATTATTAATTCTGACAGTTGGGGCCGATAGTTTATTATAAATAGTACCAAATCATAATCATTGAAATAGGTGTTTACTGTATGAGATTAAGCTTTTAAAATACACGTTATAAAATTAAAAAAATAAAATGCTTAGTTTTAGCGTAACTGGCGAAAGAAACTCGGAACTTCTTTATTTAAAACAATCATTATCAACAATTTAATAATTGCCATAAGTTATGAAGTATTTATGTATTGTTTTTCTTATATAAATGTTTAATATCATAATCTTGGAGAAACAGTAATCATTGTATATATGTATAATAATGATATCCTTGGGCGTTATTCACACAAGGCCATCTGATCCCAAACTAAACAAAGATCGTACTATGGAAACCAAACAATTGATATACTACATAAACTTCTTTTCTTTTGTAAATACATTCTTGTTATAGATAATTACACCCAGATTCAGGACAAACAGACATGTTCCTGCACACAAATGTCTGTCTTGCGTGGGAATCGAACCCACGACCTGCGGTGCGAAAGGAAAGTATTAACCAATCACGCCAACCGGCTCGTCCATTTGTACTATAGCCATAGGATTATAATTATTGATAAATATAACTCAGTTCAAATCAGGAAACGATGATTAATAACATTAGTTGCTCAATACTTGAGGAAAACAGCATGGTGAAATAAACTTATATAACACATTTAAATATATAATACAACTTGTAACTAACAAGTATCGATATATTGATATAATCATTTCCTCTTTAAAAAAAAAAGTTAGGAGAACTCAATACAACAATAGTTATCAAAATTACATATTTACTGATTGAGACAAAATCTAATAGACATTCTATGCGTTACGTGATCAACTATTGATCAATTGAAGGCAACGGATCATCGGTGCATGACGAATGCCATCACATCATACGAGTCGATTTTACCCAAATTTAATTTAATCTATTTTCAAAGTTTTAAAGATAATATAACTGTCATACATGTATAATTCACCCGATGTATCGCAAGGTTATTAAGGCTATGATCAATGATCGTTGATCAGTTACTATTGAACTGAAATTGGCCCGTGATATTAATACGATTGACATAATTTCGTTGAATTGTAATGTCGACATGTGCTTTGTGGTAGAGCTTTGTACAAGCCCAGCTGAATAGATACCGAGGATATTTTATTATACTGGAACCGAAGGTTCTATCATCGTTTAAAGCATACTTCATTTCACAAACAAGATTATTTATCAATTATAAAGTAACAGCCTGTGAATGTCCCACTGCTGGGCTAAGGCCTCTTCTCCTCTTATGAGCAGAAGGTTTTGGAGCTTATTCCACCACGCTGCTCCAATGCGGATTGGTGGAATTCACATGTGACAGAATTTCAGTGAAATTTGACACATGCAGTTTTCCTCATGATGTTTTCCTTCACCGTCAAGCACGAGATGAATTATAATCACAAATTAAGCACATGAAATTCAGTGGTGCTTGCCCGGGTTTGAACCCACGATCATCGGTTAAGATTAACGCGTTCTTATCAATTATAGTTAGTATAGAAAGATCATAATTTTTATTTATTTATTTATAATATAACACTAATTTGTATATTGATATGACTCTCGGTTATTCAATCAAAATCTTTAAAAAATATTAGGGATTTTTACTTTTTTTATTGAAGCTTTGATTCCTAGCTGTATTCATTATTGTAAGAAGCGACTATAAATCATCCTTTATTACAGTTCTATTTATGAATTACTAGTTTCTGTTCGAAGCTTTGTGCACGTTTTGAAAGTTCAGTTATTAGGTATAAAAAAGTAACTTAAGTCCTTCCTTAGTTAAATATAATTCATTGAAATATATTCATTAGCTTAGCCGTAAAAGCGTAACATTTAATGGTGAGTGAGCATAATTACAAGTATATATTTACCGAATGCTTTACGTTTATTAAAATAAGTATGAAATCATTGTAAAATAATATTGAAAAAAATACGTTTCCATTATGATTTGATTCAATACGAGTTGATTTTCCGCAATTCGTTCGGAGGATGGTTATAGATTCGATGTTGGTCTTTCTGCCCGCAGCATCATTGTTTCCTAAATCGCGTATAGTACTGATATGATATAGATTTATATAACTCAACCTAATGTTATTAAATGATCTCAATACGGAGATACCTTTTTATCTCGCTGGAAAAATCTTTAACGCACTTCATGTGGGCCTCACCGGTGTCTTGATACACAGGAAAACCCCACTAAGAAAACCAACGGTACTCGCTATTGAAAAAAATATGTTTGTGACCTGTTAATATAAATTGTTAAATACTTCAAGAATATTAATTATATATTATTAGTTATCGCTACAAACGTATAATTGTATGTAGATACTTCTAGGCTAAGAAATAAAAACTGCTAAATGTTTAGTGATACAAAATATCTCAAAGATATTCCACGTAAAAAGGGTGTATTTGTAAATTGAACACAGAAAATAAAACTCTTTACTTCGTCACTATTTCTCGCTTAGTTAAGACGAAACTTCTGTCTATTTCCACACATTTCGCTGATCTACCACATACACTGCAGAGGTTAAACACAAAAGGTTACAGTAAACGCGAACTTGCGCGCACTTCGTGTAATCTTGACACCCTATTTTATTCAGTTGCTAAACATTTAAAATGTGCCAACCGTGTAGAATTAAATTTTGTTTTGAATTATTCAAAGAGCCTGTCAATATTGATTATACTTTAGTTAATGTTTATCATACAAAAATATGATTAAAATTTATATTTAAAAAAAGAAGTTTTTATGTACTTTGCGTTCTTTTTTTTTTTGTAAGTACCGACTAATCATTTTTATGTGATCCATTTACATTATAATGTAAAATATATAATTATTTTTCTTTCGCAAATTTTGATATTTTTTTAATTACGTAAAATAACGAATTAAGCTGTAATGAATGATTTTATATACTTAAAAAAGCCTTAATTTTTTTATTTCAAATTATGTCTCTAGCTAGAGTGCAGCCTTTTTTCAACATTTCGTACAATTTAGGGGTAGTATTAATACAAAAAACCTACTTAAGAAACTACATTTTCAACGAAACAGAACTTTGCTAAATTCATAAATCAAACCGTGTTTATGTGACGTATTCCGGAATTATCTTAGTTCGGTGTCGAATTTTATGTCTGAAGTTTTGCCTCCACTAAACTTCATGAGTAATTACGTAAATGTTACCTGTCTTAGAGTAATTACAAATTCTGCGGCGTATTCTAATAGGCAACTAAGTATTGCGCTGTGTTCTTGTATAGAACATGTTACCCAGGATTTTGTATCAATGATCGTTGGGTAGATACATTAGGAAGAAGATATATTCATATAATACTATTACCCGTCCCTGCTGGCACAGGTAGAGTAAGCGCAAGGTAGAGTAAGGACAAAAAGGACATATTTTTTTCATACAAAGAAAAAAATATGTTTTTGAGTTTTTCTAGCTTTCTAGTACTTATGCAGAACAACTCACAATTTTTTTATCACATTCGTTTAATTCTTCTAGGAATGCATAGAGAACAAAAAAAAAAGTTTATTCATAGAGATTTAATAATTGAATAAAATGTTTTATGTGAAATGTATTCGAACTTTGAATGTAATGCTATTCATAGCTTTAGAACGTAATCGTTTAAGTGCAGGGTTTAAGTTGATGCGACCCGAGATATAAATTCTGAAATCAGGAATTATATAGTTTAATTTAAAACTCAAATAAATGATAAATCAGAGGTTATTTTTTAATAGTTACATATTTAATGTAAAAATTCATAGTCACATTTGAATGTGACTTTTCTGGCCTAAAATAAGTTCGTATCTCACTCGTAAAATATTTATAGGCGATTTACATTGTTACGCTGTTTTGATGCATATATCCTTTAGGTATTATAATTATATTGTAGTCAATGTCGCTTAATACTTTCTGAAATTTCACGATCGTGTCTAAGGTGATTGTTATTGTTCTTACAAAAGCTTTTAATGAATGGAAAAATATTTACCATCTGTTATATCTACTGACACATTTGTAGCATTTTTTATTGTATTAAATTTAAAAAAAACAACATTGATACATTTTTGACTATTTTCAAATAAAGTGTTCTAATTACCTTACGGCTGAACGAGGAAATGCAACTTGCTAGATACTAAGTTAAGAGATCGGTCGATAACCGACTTCCAGTTAACTAAACTTAGAAAGCCATAATTGTTATTCAGTTAACTTGGCTGTTCGTGAAGCTACACAAAAGTTTTAATTTGAATAATTTTCTATATTGGGAGTGCTACTTATAAATATTCAAACCTTTTTTAATAGATTTTATCACTAATACTAAAAATCTTATTCAATATGAATTATAAGGCTATTGTATAAGCGTGTGCGCACACATAGATGTGCTCTGTATGACATGACAACCCACACAACCCGATAGAATACTCGTATAGTTTTTTTTTTATAAGATAGGACGAGCATATAGGTCACCTGATGGTAAGTGGGCACCAACGCCCTCGGACATTGGCAGTATAAGAAAGTCATCGCTTACATCACCAATGCGTCACAAACCTTGGGAATTAAGATCATATGTCCCTTCTGACTGTAATTACACCGGCTTACTCACCCTTCAAACCGGAACATGACAATAACAGGTACTGCTGTTTTGCGGTAGAATATCTGATGAGTGAGAGAGAGAGATGGTGGTTCCTACCCAGACGAGCTCGCACAAAGCTCAACCACCAAGTAATATAGATAAAGAGATAAACGTACTTGCCAATTTCGATAGCCCTAGACTGCAGCAGCCTTTCTTTCTTTGCCCTCTGATAACTAAAAAAAAATGATACATGATTAAATTCCAAAAATAATATTTAGGCTATTTAATTTATAAAAATAATGTTACTCGATTTTATGGCTTGCGTTCGAGGTATACTTCACATTTCTTGAAAATATCGTCGGGCAAAAAATATATACGAAATAAGTCATTTCTTCTTCTTAGGTAACCTAACACGCAAATAGCTTAACATAAAATAAAAGGTAATGTAAAACGAGTTATAAAGTAAGAATATTGTATTCAATTCGATTCTGATATATGATCGCCTTGTCTATGGTTCGCTTGTTATCCGGATGATCGTAATGCTTCGAATAATGCTTTTATTCACTATCCATCAATATTTTTTTAAATATTAATTCTTTTAGAACTAATGACGAAAAATTTCTACATAATATGTATACCACAAACACTGAAATAGCTATTAATAATATTGTCGAAATTATTTTCATGAAAGATCTTTTTAATAACTGGATCGACTTTTTTAACTACTGATACTTGGAAAATAAATCAAATAAATCCAAAGTTCGTTTCAGTGTTTTCAGATATATAAACATTAGTATATATTATCTAGAAATAATAACTTTTCCATTTCAATCAAAGCAAAATTTGTAGTGCAATCAGCTATTTATAAGGTTGAATTTAAAGTGAGTTCTCTGTAAAGTCCATCTAGTCAATGGTTATTGACTTCATTGGTTTAATTGATGTTACCCTTACCGATAACGACTATTACCCTACCTTACTTAATACCTACTACACTCACACACATCCGTACATTGATTGGTAGATAAAATCAAGAAATTTGGAACATTTCATTTAAAAAAAAAAAGCTTTATATAGTCATTATATTATACAGTAATCAAATGATATTTTTATATATTATAAATGTCTTATCGACGATATATTAATAGCTCATCTACGAATCAGATCTGGCAAATATTTAGATCGATCTTTCGAACTTTGAATTTGATTAATCTAAATCTGCCATTTATAGAACATCTTCAATTGTTGAATCTATTTTTGAGCTACACGACTTTAATTGAGTTGCGTATTTAAGTATTTCGTGTAATATATCCAGAATAACATAACATTTTTTGACTGTGAATTTTAATGAATTTTCAATTTAACAATAATTATGAATACAATACCAAAAATCATCCGCTCTCTTAAATAGAAGGTTTGGAGCATATCCTACCACACCTAAGCCTATACATGTAAAACAATTTTAACCGACACATGCAATTTTTTCACGATATTTTCCTCCACTGCCCCCGCAAGAGATTATTGAAACAAATCATGCACATGAAAACTCAATGATGCTTACCCAGAATTTTATTCGCGGTTTTTTCTTATAATCCACTTATTTTCCATTATAAGATGATTATATTACTTCTTTTCCCGCTAGGCCATCTCAGCTCATGGTGTTATTGTTGTGAATTAATCATATAATTATGACAACAAATCATTCGTCCGTCGTATCTGTAACTATTCACGTCGAATCTACTTGGAAGTCGAACTCAGTCGATTTTATTAGTAACTACAGCTAAAATTTTATTTGTCAAAAAATTAAGTACATATTAAAAATGCCAACATTCAATAAAAAGGCCTTATGATAGGATACAAGAACCAATTCTGTACAAGATATATTACAGTAACTCAGGCTACTCTCTATTTCCTTACTTTCATAATCCAATTGGAAGGACATCTGATACGTCGCAAGACTATCGATCTTATCGGTCGCACGAAATTTGGCAACAACCAAACTCCGAGATGCAACTGATACATTTTTTTCAGAAAAACTCAATCTCGCCAGATCCAACTTTTGAACACCGTATCTCGAGATCAACAGCCTTATACGCTAGCCACTACAACAACGGACAGATAAGCCAACATTATATATCTTATCGAAACTTTTACAATTTATTTAGATCAAGCCAAATATAGATTTCCACTATTAATATAGATATATACCACAAGAACTGGGTTTTTATTAACTTACAAAAGGAAAATAGTTACCGAATTAAGCATCTTATCAAAAGTTAAATATTCCTTGAAATACGTATGTTACTCTGAATAATTAATAACATCGGTGTACAGGATAAAGGTTCATAAATTGATAACAACCGTTACTTTATAACATGTCAGAATGGCTAATACAATTACTGCTGTACCGTGTCCGTACCTGGAGCACCTTAGGTATTAAAATATACGACCAAAGTAATAGTTTCAGGATGCAAACTATGTGGTAGTTTGTCATAGTATATAATACTATATATATATTATTTCATACACGTAACTGGGAAGGGGACTTATAGAATAATGAAAATTTTAAAACATAATTAGAATTCATTTCAAATTAAAAATGCTACAAGATTCTTGTTATAATAGCATCTTAAGATAGATTGATTAAAGCGAGTCAATTATAGGGTATCATTCATTTTTTTTTATTTGAGATGTTCAGAGCCAAACGATCTCATATATCTATGATATAGCTCATGTAATTGTAAATAGTCCCTTATATAGACTGATACTGCAAGATGATGCCGTAACTTATACCGTCAATGCGATGATATGCCTGGTGATATGTTAGTTGTGATTTTAATTACAATAGCTTTTTCACAATTCGAGCTCAAACACTATAATATACTAAGTTTAGAACTCATTGACTGTCGCCAATAATTGTTTTTTATTCTTAATAAAGATGCCAAAATAATTAGAAAACCATATTATTTTGTTTACAATACGAATAAATTACACGCGTGCTGTTATTTTTTATAATGACTCATTATATTTACTGGACTTATGTTGAAATCTTATTTCTATTATACAATAGAATATAGATAAATATATATAAACTTATTTTGTTATAAGTAACAAGTAAATAAAAATTATAAAAATAGATAAAAAAGGGAAAATGTTAATAAAATCGAAGCAACGCGATTTGTCTTGCACGCTTTTATCGTGCCCAAGGTGCACTACCAATCAGCCTAAGTGTCCAATTTCCTGCTATATTCAAACTCTTGCAATCATCATTATACTAGATGGTAACCATGGCGTTGTGAATAAAGGACTGTTAAAAACATTTTATTTTATTATTTATTTATCAGTAATAAAAAACAAGCTATGAAATATAAAAAAAAGTGTTACTTAGGTTATCTTATCTTATCCATCTGTCAGAGATTTCTTCTATATGCTCTAGAAAGTCTAGTTTCTATATTGTAAGTGGGCAGACGGGCAAATTGATCATCTAATGGTAAGTGCTCGTACCGGCCATACTCATTAGCACCGCAAGAAATATTACATCAACCATAACCTAAACTTCCATAGCCAAGCCTTGTCATAGATTATCTTGAAAACTAAAGTGTGATGTCCTTTATGCCTGTATTTACACTGGCTCATTCAACCTTCCCACAGGGATACATCGATATTCAATATTGCTAATGTATGAAGTCCTCACTATAGGCCATAGGTATTAGCATCGTAAGAAATATATTGATAGCATTGATTACATAGCCAATGTGCACTACCTTGGGAACTAAGATGTTATCTCCCTTATGTCTATGCATGCAGCTACACTGGCTCACTCATATTTTGAACCGGAACCCAACCATATTTAGTACTACTCTTAGGCGGTAGAATGTATATATAAATGGGTGGCACCCACCTAGACGGGGACAATGCTCTACCAACAAGCAATTAATATGAGTATATAATTATAACGGTATAAGCACAGTCTAAATAATTAATCACATTTGAATTAGATTAATGATTAACAAAAATGAAACATTACTTAACAAAGTATAAGATATTCATTATATAATACTCAAAATATAAATAACACGAGGCTAAATAAATATAATATAGAAATAAAACAACATAATAATCAAATAGAACATGAATAATATACATCATTAAGTAATCATATTCTCAAAAATAAAATAAGACGGCGGTTGCTATAATTATACCGCGAGAAAAATATTTATACGGTTTCATTAATTAGATCAAATAAGAATATAATCCTATTAATTTCATTCATGAGAGTGTATAATGTGATTAAAAAAGGATTATTTTATATAATATAATAACATCGACATTGAAGCATTAAACTAAGTTGAGTCTGCCTTACTTACCTTTGACGTCACAGCGTTTGTGCTTAAATCAGTTTCCTCTAAAAGCATGCTTCGTGCCCACGAGATAACTTATCGAAAACTTGGATACAACGGGAGTAAACTAGATCGATCGGTATAGTTACGTGACTCCGTGTATTATGTGTATATTTTATAAATGTTAAAGTTCAATTACCTGATCATAAAATTACTTTGTTATTACTGATAAAATTACTTAATAAGAATTTATTAAAAAGTTTTTTAAGTTTTTCAACTTTATATGACCCAATTAGTACTTATATTTATTAAATAGAATAATTTTTTTATGTATATAATTAAACGATTACTACAAATTTTAAGCGGAAAAATTAAGATCTTTTGAGGTTATTATTTCAAGACAAATTTGAATGTATTTTAATTAAATACGTATCAAAGCAACATAATTATGTATTTCATTATACATGAAAAATGTATGTATATAATGAACAGTTTCCTTTGTGATTTAAAACAAAAACAATCCATATGATACTCAGGTTCTACAAACCTTTTTTTTTTTGACGCTGCGAAATCGCATTACGCGTTTCCCCTCACGGGAACAGTGGGGGGGGGTATGTGGGGCTCGCCATATGTCCTGGGCACCGAGTGTACCCCGGTCATCGGAATACCTACTAAAAACCCAGTGGTACCCTTCCCGTCTTAACGGGAGCGCCACGGGATCGCTTACGCATGCTGCCGTGACAGATTCTACAAAATAATTTAACCATTGGAATAATGAGGCAGTCAAATAATGATAATAAATAAACAAATATATAAAATTATTTAATTATCTTTAAATGTATTTTATTTATATTATTATTTTATCTTTTATTTAATCAGAAAAAAATATTTTTGAAAATAAAAATGCCTATAAAAAAATTATAGCAATTAATACTATACGAGAAAAAACTTTCATTGCGCATTCACTTCTGTTACTTTATATACCAATTTATAGATAATTTGTTTGTTTTTTCTATAGTAAAAAATGTGATTAGGCTTTATACCTTATACCTTTACAAACTTACAAACCACTAACTACACGTCAGGATTCAAATTAATTTTTGACTAAGCTTATCGTCCATTCAACGAATGAATTATTTGGTCCACGTACAAGCTAATTGAAATTTAAAAAAAACGTACCAGTATTATCAACTCGTTAAAATAAACTACAAAACGAACATAACGTTAACAAACTCGAAAGTTTAACTTTTGTTTGCTTTTGATTTGAATTAATAGAAACTATTTCGTTTCATTCGTTTTGAAATTAAAAGTTTTTGTTTTTATAAGAAAGTTTCCTATTTTAATCCATATTTTATAGATTTTATTAACTATCCAGTTCGAAGTTTTTGTTATGGGTTCGATTTTTGAAACCCCAAATATTGAATAAACTTTCAACTGTCCAGAAATTGTATATAAATGTACAATATGCAATTTAATTACTCTATCAAATGTTTAGCTTATACTTATTATAATATCCCAGTGTTCAGGGTTCAAATTACCAATAGGCCATTTTGATCAAATTGAAATTAAAGAAAAATAAATATAATATTAGGTCCTTACATATGAAATTAGCGTTTTGTCGTACTGACCACTTTGATCTGAAATATCTCCTCTTTGGTTAAGAATTCCAAATTCAAATTTATAAATTCATTTAGCTGGTACATTTGAGTTTTGAAAACAGTCATTCATTTGTTTTTTCTTTGGGGTCGCTTATAACCGCACAATGGAAAACATACGACAGTACGAGTTCTACTGTGGCACTAGTGCTGCAGAAACAGCTCGAAGGAATAATGATGTGTACGGTGCTGGTGTCGCAAAAGAAAGTGCGGTACATTTTTGGTTTCAACGTTTTCGTCCTGGAAATTTCGACCTTCAAACCAATTCCGTAGACGGCCGGAGACCAAAGTGGAAAATGAAGAATTGTGGAAATGAATCCATCACAAAGCACTTCAGAGATAGCTGCAGGCTTCGGGGTAAGTGATAAAGCTGTATTAATCCACTTGAAGCAAATAGGGAAAGTAAAAAAACTTACGATGGGTACCTCATGAATTGAATGAATCGAATTTGCAAACACGCGTCGACTGCTGTGATACTTTGCTCAACCGACACAATAATGAAGGGATTTTAAATCGAATCATTACTTGTGATGAAAAGTGGATACTGTACGATAATCGGAAGCGCTCGTCGCAATGGCTGAAGCCTGGAGACCCAGCCAAATCCTACCTTACGCGAAAATTGACTCAGAAAAAGTTACTTGTGAGTGTTCAGCTTTCTAAAATCTATCCAAGCGATTACGGCGGATATATATTGTCAGCAACTGCAAACCATGAAGGAAGAACTAGTTGCTAAATAACCGAGATTGGTCAACCGCTCTAGGTTACTGCTGCTTTACGACAACGCAAGACCACACACTGCTCAACAAACAACCACTAAGTTAGATGAGCTATAATTGGAATGTCTGCGACATCCACCGTACTCCCCGGACCTTGCTCCAATAGATTACCATTTTTTCCGGAATTTGGACAACCTCTTAGAAGGAAAAAAATTCGACTCCAATGCGACAGTTCAAACCGCCTTCAAAGAGTTTATTGAATCTCGCCCCCATGGTTTTTTTAGTAAAAGGATTAATGAACTACCTATGAGGTGGCAAAAGTGCATAGATAACAACGGTGCATACATTGATTAATTAAATATATTTTACAAAAAAAATTGACTTTATATTCCTCCCGTACAAAACGCCAATTTCATATGTAAAGACCTAATATATATATATATATATATATATATATATTTATATTTATTTTCTGTGTATATCTGATTAATTTATCAACAATTTCGTCATAAAACTCCATAAATAGTTGAATATTTTACCCAAGAACAATAAATTGGTCAATGACCAATTTTAATAAAAGTAAATAGAATTAATTCCAGGATAATATATTAAATATACGAACATATAAGTTAATAAGTTGACGCAATAGACTCAATTTTGAACTCATAAATTCAGTTTCGAATAATAAGTGAACACAATTATTTGATTGTGGTTATATAGTTATATTAAGAGGTCTGAAGATTTTCATCTAATGATATCTTGAAGATAATAATCTAGTTTCGTTATTGGCTCAAGTGTTCTTATTTCAAACTCCCCGAGTATGGTCTCGTGAGACTGGTCTCGTTCAACGAAAACTTTATAAATGTGGCCAAGATCAATAGTGCTTTAAAATTCGAAAACTTGTTACTTTAATACAGAATGTATTTCGTTAGATATCTGATACTGTTTGATAAATAAGTTTTATTTGTTTATGAAATTAGTTATAGTTAGTATATTATTACTTTATGAATTATTTTCTATAGCATAGGTTGGCGGACGATCATTTGGGGATCATTGGGGGCGTTGTTCACCATTTACTTGATGGTAAATGGTGAACAACGCCCGTAGATATTGGCATTATAAGCTTTTTTTTTAACTCTGTACAAACGCATTACGCGTGGACAGTGGGGGGGGGGTATGTGGGGCTCGCCATATGTCCAGGGCACCGAGTATGCTCCGGTCATCAGAATACCCACAAAAAACCCAACGGCACCCTTCCCGTCTTAACGGGAGCACCACGGGATCGCTTGCGCATGCTACCGTGACGCTCCGACGTCCGGTAAGCGCCTGCGTCAGCCTGAACGAGAGCGTGCCTCGTTTCCTTTTGACCCAGCGACTCAAGTGGGAACGTACCGCCTCCACTGTCGCCAAGCTCGCCGTGGGGGACCCGAGGTCCTCCTCCCATCGGGTGATCAGGGCTTGCTGAGCTAGAGCCCTGATCCGCCCGACCTCCGCCGACCCTGGACGGTCGCCACGTTCCCTCGCCTCGGCCCGGAAGAGGTACACCTCTGCGAGCACCTCCGAGGAGGGTCGCCGCTATCCGCGACACTCTACGATAACCCCTTATCGCCCTCACCGCTTTGACCCTCTACGGTTTTCGCAGGAAGGCCCGGTTGGAAGCGGTGAGTGCGTCCACCCAAATCGGGGCGCCGTACCATGCCATCGACCTCACCACGCCGGCATAGCGATCCCGGTCCTCCCACGTTGGGTACGAGCGCCCTAATGCGGCGGCGGCATTGACGAGCCTCGGGCCGAGCTGCACGAAATGCTGCCCGAAGCTCCATCGTCCGCCCAGGATCAGGCCCATTTACTTCATCTGGGCTCGCACCTCAATCACCGTCCTACCGGTGATACTCGCCCCTCGTGGGGGGCCTCTCCGTGGACCTTGGAAGAGGAGGGCCTCCGTTTTGGATATGGAGACCCTCAAGCCCAGCATTTCCATCCGGTCCACGCTTAGGGTCGTTCCGACCTCGGCCAGGCGGGCCGCCTCCCTCAAGTCCCGCCCTGTCGCGGTGATGAGGGTGTCGTCTGCATAGCACAACACCCCCATACCGGGAAGGACGGGGACTCTCAGGAGCTAATCATGTTAACCATCGCTTACATCGCCAATGCGCCACCAACCTTAGGATCTAAGATGTTATATCCCTTATGCCTGTAATGACACTGGCTCACTCACCCTTCAAACCGGAACACAACGATACCAAGTACTGCTGTTTTGCGGTAGAATATCTGATGAGTGGGTGGTACCTACCCAGATGAGCTTGCACAAAGCTCTACCACCAAATGGTATATAATAATTCTTCATATATCATCAGATAGTTTAAATAAAAGCATGCATAACTAGAGAGCTGCAAGGGAGAAGCAGCATTACGGAGTTATAGGAGTCGATCTTACCCCCTATGCTGGCCAATTTATGTTTTACATCGAAAGCAATGTAATCTTAAAAATACTTTAAAACTAAAACTTTCATTAGATTATTATAATTAATCGTATTAAATTTTAACGAATCAATTTTAATTGTAGTACCACAAATGTATCCACAATATCAGCTCAATTAGTTAGATCTGATTTAAAATTCAGTTGCACGATTGGACCCACATATACTTACGGGTTAAATAAAATCTTATGAAAATATCTGTTCGAGCTATTTGCAATCTCGGAGAATGCCTTCGGTATGGTTCTGGATGGAACAAAGTAAGTATGCTTACGATAGCCTTTTTTTATTGAAAATGAGTTGACAGACTAGAAATTGGACCACCTACTGATAAGTGGTCACAACTCTCATAGATAAATAATCACTGTAAGAAACATTAACCATTCCTTGATTTACAATACACCACCACTTGGGGACTAAGATAGTATATTCTTTGTGACTTTGTTCTTTTTATACATAGCCATAATGCAAATATTGTATAAATGAGAGAAGTAAAAAGTTAATTTATAAAACTAAGTTTCTGACTCCACAAGGAAGGATGTATTGCATCCTTCCGTGTGCATGGTATTAAGAATAATAAAATCTGGAAGATAAATATAGCTTTAGTAATTCGTAAATTTAATTCCTATATTTCATAAGCCGATACAAGTTATCATATATACCGTCATAACACTAGGTAACTGATATGCAATATACGATTTAGGCAACAACAATTCATATAATCGATTGTGACATATGAAATTCATAAAATGTAGAGTTTATTCAAACGCCTGTATATTATCAAGATATTATTATTACCTCTACGAAGTTGGAGAGAAATCAGATTATTATCTCTGACCGTTTTTAAAGCGAAACCTGTAACAGTTATCTTAAAAGTTGTCATAGATCTGAAATAAACTGATTCAACTCAGGTGATGTAATAGCTAAGCTCTATTTTAACTTTCTTATAATATTAACAGATTATAGATTGATAAAAAGAATAGAGGGTCTCCACCCAAGTAATGTCATACCCGTGCGAAGTTGGGATCAAAAACGAGTCTCAGCTATTGAACACCATGAGTACCTATATCAATTGCAGCTTCAAAGTTAAGGCTGTTATATCGCAGTTGCTAAAACTACTGGCAAAATTCGCAGTTTCATAAATACCGCTGAACATTTTTCCGCGTCAAAATTTAGTTTTAACAATGCAAATCCCGACTGAACTTTTAATCCGCTTGTGAACTTCTAGTAGCAACTCCAGTTTGAAATCCTTTAAGCCGACAATGAAATATATTAGTTTGTCACGGCATAACCTAGCACAAATTACCTACGGAGCCTAATTAGGTTAATATGCCTTGATGAAAGATAGTGATGATTAATAAACATAACGAATAACATGTGTCACGGGACGATTTATTTTTAGGTAAGACGTGATGTTTCTAAGTTAACTAATAAAATTTAATTGATGATCATTTTTGAAATAAAAGAAGCAATGAAATGAAATTATGGAAGATTTACTCTGTGGTAGAGCTTTGTGCAAGCTCATCTGGGTAGGTACCACCCCGTCATCAGATATTCTACCGCAAAACAGTACTTGTTATTGTTGTGTTCAGGTTTGAAGTATGAGTGAGCCAGTGTAATTACAAGCACAAGGGACATAACATCTTAGTTCCTAAGATTGGTGGCGCATTGACGATGTAAGCGATGGTTATCATTTCTTACAATGCCATTGTCTATGTGCGTTGGTGACCACTTACCATCAGGTGGCCTATAAGCTCGTCCGCCTTCCTATACAATAAAAAAAAAAACAAGTAATGTTCGCAAATGTCTCACTGCTCGTCAAAGGTGATTGTAGAATTGATTCAAACAGTGCCTAACAATGCTTTTATTTCGAAACATGCAGGTTTCCTCACGACGTTTCTTTAAGATTTTTCCTTGAGATGAATTATAAACTGTCACGTTCATCACGTCTCATTGAATTTTGTAGTTTTGATGGACAGATAAATTTAAAATCTGATATTTACAGGTATGTTTATTTTTTATATTAAAAAAAAATTGTCAAATATATAATAACTTGCTAAAATGTATAATGTTATTACATATTATATTATACCTATTTTCATAAAACTCTTTAAATAGTCAACTGTCCGTAAACGTAAATCCTTCAAATGTCTTCTATAACGTTAAGAGAAAAGTGTACAGAAGCAACCGCTCCTTTTTACTACGTGTTAGCGGATTTACATTTGTCAGCCTTTCCTTCGATGTATGCAGATTTTCTTACGACATTTTTACCGCTGAGCTCGAGATAAAATTTAAATATAAAGTTAGCAATTTTAAATCTTAGTTAACCTTTCTATTTTGAACACCTAGGTGTTTTATTTAATACCTTATTTAGACGTTTGTCAACGGCCTATATATTTGCATTGCGTGATATAATATATTAATAACACATCATAAATTAAAACCATGAATTATGTTTTAAGTTATTCTTCGTTAGTTTTATTTTAATAAAAAAAAGATTATATACATATTTATCTAATGTCGTGGTCTGTTTTACAAAAATACAGAATTCTGTGAATTCGAACCTCTTAAATAGAACACTCAAGAAAAAAAAGAGCAACTTATCTCCTTTTACCTATTTAAGCCCCTTCTAATTTATTATTTAATATTCGTTACTCAAATTAATATTTGACTTCCTTTTCTTTTAATTACAATTACATTATAATATGGTCAATTAATTGAAATTACAATGAATAACGTTTTTATACAAAAAATATTAGCATAAAAAACGAATGTATTAATAGAAAACTTATGTATTAACTTACGTATTATTATAAAAAACTTCTGGTTGTTAGAATATTTTTTCCCTTTATTGAACTTGAGGATGAAATATAAGAATAACAACGAGACGAAGGACGAATGTATTTCAATTGGATTTGAACGAATATATTAAACGAACGATAAACTTTTTTGTTTCAGATATACGATTACCAATAACACAATGGAACAAATCAGCAAGTACCTCATAATCATCACGTCGTTAATGACTGTCAAATTGACCGTCACCGAGAGCAAAAACGAGACGAAGCCCAAAATTGATAGACGTCACTACCAAATGCCAATCTTCATCAACGTCTGCGACATTGTCGATAGACGTTCGAAAGTACATTGCTACTGCGACAGTAATAAGCCTAAAATGGCGACTCGAGCGGATTGCTGGATATTCGGCGGTGGATTAACTGAGGACGACTCAATATGGCCGAGTTTTTCATCACAATCCGAAATAGAACATCTCATGTTCAATGTTCGTACCGATGACGCGTTAACATTTATCCCAGCCAAAGCTATCGTTCGACTCGACAGACTTAAGCATTTATCGATCCAATTTGGGACAATCAAAACAATACATCCCTATGCTTTTACGAATTCTTCTACTTTGCGTCAAATTGTATTGAAATCGAATAAAATAACGAATTTAGAAAAACATTCCTTCTCGCAAATGATGATGCTATCGAATCTTAGTTTGGATGATAATCAAATATCTGAACTAAAAACGGACGTATTTTTTAATTTACCCAACCTCCATGTTTTACATTTATCGAATAATAATTTAAGCTTACTACACGAAGGTTGTTTCAAACATTTAAATAATTTGATTGAACTAAAACTAGATAACAATTATATATCAGTAGTAATTAGGGAAATGTTAGAGGGCTTGGAGAATCTTTCGCGATTAAACTTAAGAAACAATAAGATAAATATGATTGGAAACTTGGCATTTAGTGAGTTGTGGGGTTTGAAAGAATTGATGTTAGATAACAACGCTATAGAATATATATCCGAGAGAGCGTTTGGGGGACTAACGCAATTGAGAAAGTTGACGTTGTCGGGGAATAAACTGACAAGTTTTTACGAGGACATACTTGAAGATATAAGGAGTCTCATCGTGTTGGATCTAAGAGACAATCTTTTGATGACAATATCGTACGAAACAATACGACCTGTTGTAGAAAATGACAAATCCCTTTCATCTGTGGTTTATTTAGACGGTAAGTACCCAACGATATTTCGCATGATTAAAACTTGTCTGAAGTCATTCTTTTGTACTTCACTTGCGACCTACTTAGAAGGCCATCGTTATGCCAGGAACTGCGATTAATGTCACAATACAATTCTTGTCAACTTCATAAAAGACTTTCTACTTTATAAAAGTGGGTTGCATGTATTGGTTTAATATACGACCTAGCTTATTTAATAAATTTACTCAAAACAATTATAAATCTAATGTTGTCAAAAAGTGGATAATTTATTACTTTAGAGTAAATGACAAAAATAAAAACTGCATCATAAAGTTATACTTTGTTTAGCGTAAGTTTTCACATGAACTCTCGCCATAATATCTCGCGATCACATGTTTATTTTATGTCGTATAATCTGATAGTTCACGTAAAATAATTTTAATTTTAAAAGCAAAGTGAAGTAACAAAACTCTTATGAAATATTTATTTACGACTGTATTAAAATAATCCTTATCAAATAAGTCATTTCTATTACCCTCATTCTAAATAGGATTAAAACTTTGGACGGTCGAGTTTGTTATAAATTTAGTTCTGTCGTTTCTTGTTACTTTTTCTTCTCGTAAACAGAAGTTCGCTGTAACCCGGGCTCAGTTATGAAATTCAAATTGCTTTGTCTTTTTACAATGCGGAAAGTGTGAAAGCTTGAAAAGTTGGAATGAATAGGTGTTAAGGGCACTTTTAGCCATATTTTTCAATTTCACTACTTGAAAAACAATTTTGAGTTTTTGACGGTGAAAAGCTAAAAATTGTTTATCAAGAACCGCGATCATTAAAGTCGTATCATCAATTGTTTGCAATTAATGGCGTTCCAAATTATTTCGCGTCTTCTTCTGATTAATAATTTCAACGGTGGAAACTGTTTACCGACTTATAACTATACCTTAACAAAGATTCAGTTTTGTTATTGTGATAAAATTATGATAAAACTAAATAAAATATTGGTAGTATTTTTTTTTTAATTCACAAAGATTGAAATAAATACTCTTGGTATTGTATTGGTTTTTAAATAGGATCAAAATGACAAAATGCCTCTGAATTGTTATTTACAAAGCGGCGATGCAACCTCAATAGCACATTCTATGTGAGGAATGTATCAATAAAACAAGATAATACAAGAGCTTCTTTCGATTCGAATTGCTTTATGTTCTTTTTTTATTTTACTTTTAAGAATACTAGCAACGTCTGTTTTCTAGGATTCACTTTTATTTCTTTTTACCCCGTCCGTTAAGAGTGGCCCATATGCTTGTCCGACTAACTATAGAAGAAAAAAAAAATAGTTAAGATTGTGTTAATATATTTTTTTATGACATAGGTAGGCGGACAAGCGTATGGGCCACCTGATGGTGATTGGTCTCCAACACCCATAGACATGGGCATTGTAAGCGATTTTAACCATAGCTTCATCGCCAATGCACCACTAACCTTGGGAACTAAGACGTTATGTCCCTTGTGCATGTAATTAAACTGGCTCACTCACCCTTCAAACCGGAACACAACAATACCAAGTACTGCTGTTTTGCGGTAGAATATCTGACGAGTGGGTGGTACCCACCTAGACGAGCTTGCACAAAGCTCTACCACCAATTTAAATAATGGATACGTCGTCAGTCAAACTTCGATAAAGATCACATTTGAATCTGCGTCATTCATATCGGTCATATTATAGTGTTGAGCTTTTGTTTTCAAAGGCCCTTTACCCAAAGGAAATAACTCTCTTCTGCTTCTTATCTTATATGCTCAATCCGATACATACGAATAAACAAATGCGTACCTTTATAAAATAGGATCGATTTTATTATAGCAGTGCGTGCTTAATCCTTTATATTATTCATAAATGGATTTTCGGTAGCTGTAAAGGCAGCTATTGAAAATAAGAATCGTATTTTGTTAGGTAATCTGAAGGAAATGGTTAGAGGGTCTTACCGTCTTTATCTCCAAACTGGCTTACTGTCGTAAATTAGGTTTTAATATATAATAAACATACAATGGAATCTAAGAGTATCACATGCCTAAATATTTAATGTTATCTTTGTTACTTTGCAATTCGATTTTGGGATTGGTTTACATTTATGGCTTAATTAAGTGTTATTTCCTTCTATTTTTATCTTAACTATATTAGTTTTAGTTCCAATTAATATATATTTCAATATTAAGACAAACTTATTTAACAACTACTTCAAATTATTGGTCTTAGATGCGTACATATCAGTACTCTTCTAATGATCACATATATTTGCATGGATTGTTGTTATTGGATTAAGCAGTTGCCAAAACTAGTTACTTCGTTGATAACGATCGTGCTTCCCGATTCCTGTTCATACTGAGGAAGGAGTTGAGTGTGAAGCGTATTATAATAATAATAAACTGGAACTATCTATAATTGTATAAGATAAATAAAAGATGCACAAGTTATATATTTGTTCGAGAAAGAAAACATTTAAGCGTAGGTTTAACTATTTCCTCATTTGTTTCAATCCATCTGCGATGTAACAATGCGAGAAGCTTAAAAATAGAGCAAATATAGAATATTTTATTCATCTTTTTATATAACTTTATCAGCAGAATACGACAAGATTTAAAGTAACAAATGAAGTCTTCGAATATATTTTTAAACTTCTGTAACTCAATAAATATAATCTTGTTTCCAAGCATTTTACAAATTTATTCAACAGATAACTCTATTAATCAATGGTCTGAGACAATAGCAGATCTATTACGAAAATTTAATTTATAAACTTAAGTTAAACTTTGGAAGGTAATCCTATTAACGAACCACTCGTTGTTTAAAGTGAGTAAAACGCATTACGAATTCTGAACAAAATATATCGAACGGATGATAAAGAGCTTCGCTCGACTTTAAAAGTTATTCGGTCAACGAAATTAAATAAATTCGTTTCAGTGATAAATACTGTCCTTATATAACAGGGTATAAAGTAAATTAATATTTAAAAAATTCAAAGCGATGAAAAATTAAAAATCTGCGATAGAAGCTACGTCATATTCAAAAACAGGAATGCAAACTAACTTTACTAGACTATTCAAAACATGTACATTTAATATAGTATATATTAGTAAGAATAGTTTAATATTAAACTTTTTTATCTTGAATGATAAGTCAACATCGTAATTTATAATTCATTCAAAAATTAAATTTTATTTTAGTAAGCTATAATATCTTTAGTATTACTTGTGAAGTTAAAATAACGGTTGGTGCATCTGTTCAACTCGAATCGAATTTATACTCATATAACTATTTTACTCGGTGGTAGAGCTTTGTGCAAGCTCGCCTGGGTAGGTACCACCCACTCATCAGATATTCTACCGCAAAATAGCAGTACTTTGTATTTTTGTGTTCCGGTTTGATGGGTGAGTGAGCCAGTGTAATTACAGGCACAAGGGACATAACATCTTAGTTCCCAAGGTTGGTGGCGCATTGGCAATGTAAGCGATGGTTAACATTTCTTACAATGCCATTGTCTATGGGCGTTGGTGACCACTTACCATCAGGTGGCCCATATGCTCGTCCGCCTACACATAAAATAAAATAAAAAAATAACGAAATGAAAGTGTAAAAGATTTATTTCGGTTCCTATAAGCAAGTTTAAATGCTAAAGCTTTTTTGACTTGAATGATAAGTCAACATAATCTATTATTAAATGACATTTTATTACAGTAAGATATCATTTATCTATGGTATTTGGTATGAAGTCAAATAAATAACGGTTGGTGGATCTGTATGAGACCGTATAACTTTTAAACAACTTGACTAATCGAAGTTATAATCACATAACGAAATGAAAGTGTTCAAGATTTATTTTGGTTTGTATAAGCAAGTTTGGCATGATAAAAGAATAGGTCAATATATTTTTATTTAGAATGCATTTTATTTTTAATTTTAAAAATCATATAATCGCGACAATATTAATAATATAATTATTGACATACATATCGGTGATTGTTTTTTTTTTGTTTCTATTAGTGTGCTTATTAAATAAATAAATAGATTGTACTGAGAAAGCAACTATATACTCAGTTCTTACTTATTACCGGTGGTTAATTTGCATAGTAATCTACAAATTAATTTACATATCCAACACGAAAATCGACAAGATACTAACTCCGCTTTATCATATATCAATACTTATTTGCTCTTGTTTTTAAACATAAAATTTAAATGCGTTAATTCGCAAAATTTAAAATATCTATAGAATTTAATTATGGAAAATAATGTATTGACTTTGCGGGGCCGGAAAATTGGTAAGTTTACCTTTACTGCCCATGTTAATAAACTGATTGTTGCAGATTATATTAAAATTATTTTTGTAAGTATAATGTACATAATACTGTTGTAAGCAGATTGTGATGCTATAAGTATTTCTATGTCGTTGAAGACTACCCGAAGTCTCGAGCTTCTCATACTGTAGATAGACCGGACTGTCCAATGTAATATGCTATACTAATAACAACTATGAAAATAATGCCCAAAATATACTAATCGAGCAACATAAGTATCAGTCAATTGTCTAAGTTATTTTATCCCATATGCAAAGCTTAGCCTTCCTATTAGGGACGAAATATATATATTTCGCTTAAGCTTCGAGTCTAGAGATATTCCTAAGCATACAGTAGTATTGGTAAACTTATGATTTTTATTATTTTGAAAAATGTTTTTTTGATCGAGACGATGGTTCGTAGATAGGAATAGATATTCGTTGGATGTGTTATCATCAAGGTATTATTAACAATTTATATTGTTATTAACTAAAAAGAATAGAATATAACTTTAAAAAAAAACATTATTTTACATAAGTTCTAACTAGGTTTATTAAATAATTTAGTTTAAAATTAGAGTTTAGTATAATGTGTACCCAATGGCAGGCTTATTGTTTCTATAAGTCTCTTATAGGCCTTTGAAGAGAAGATTTTTGTAAATAAAACTTAAACTTAAATGATTAAAAATGATAAAAACTTAAGATTATTAAAATTATTAAGAAAATCTTTCTCGGTAGAATGTACAATCCGATGGTAGCATAACATTTAATTTAAAAGTGATAAGAGCTTAATGAAAAATAAAAGAAAGTCGCATATTATGAACCAAATAGGTGCGATGCAGCTGTGATCGATTTGATAATAAATTACAGCATTCTTATATTTTCACAGACAAATGCGGGATGTGGTTTGGTCGAATGTATAATAAAGAAAACTTTACATGATTTTATATGTATATTCAAATAATATGTTTTATCAGTTTTTATAATTTATATTAATAACTGATAAGGCATTATATTATCTGAATATATTTAAAACGTCCCTGGGGTTACATAAATGAATGATAATTTAAATATCAACATTTTCGATTTACGAAACGTTTTTACAATTTATTGAAGCAATAATTTGTAAGCAAACTTCTGCTATCAAAGCTGTCTTGTGTAAATATTTGTTCAACATAAGATGGTAATAGCCTCGTAGCTCCAATATGCAATATTTCAACGTCAATTCGATTCAACATGAAATGTTCTTACAACGAATATGGATGCCGCACGTGCTATCCAAGGATAGAAGCCATTTTTCTCCGCTAAGTCCGAGGTACCACTATCTGTTCGCAGGTTTCCATGTTGCTAACTTTGGTAGATAATTCTGGAACATTCTCTGAATTTAAATTGACTCTTTCGCATGAATAGCCGTAATATATTTACTTCATAGGTTAACTATTATCTTTTATTTTACGGTTTAAAATTTGAACATTTTACAAACGTGTCTCAGAATAAAATTTGCTAAAAACATTCCTTTTTTTACACCTCAATATTAATATTTGTTTAATATTTTAATTGATTTTGGAGAGAAAAGACGGGTAGTATGGCAAATGGGCGCCAAGTGACGCGGTTATTATATTATGTAATATATCATGATTCTTGTGTAGTATGAAATAGGCGATAGCATAAGTGCTAAGTGAATGGTACCCCAACGACCCTAAGCCTTACCATTCAAAACGTTATTTATTCAAGGTCTGCTTATAAGCTATGAGACTTTTATATACATTTTTATTTAATGACTTTTTTAAGTAAATGATTTAATGGTTCGGCGCTCTTAATTATTCCTTGGGGTCGGAAGATACTTTTCCCTTTGTTAGATAATAGCATTTCTTAGTAAGTATTCTAGAAAATAATAGGTCCTTTAGGCATAATGAATCCTATAATATATGGAAAGGGGAAAAGTGCATTTTCAGCGAACTGATAAAAATGTGCATAAAATTTTAATTAGGTCCATTAGAATTAATGAGCGCGAAGATTTCTCGTTACATTAGAAAAACTATTAAAATTTGAATTTCAAAGAAGCAATCTCAATGCTTGTGATGCATATTAAGTATCCAAGGATTTCGAGGTTAATGACACAGAAGGCTTGACTTCGCTAATTACAGAGGTCGAGATGGTTCTAATTTGCAATTGTTCTGCGCATTAAATCTAATACGCTCCTTTGTTTCAGGTAACCCACTCAACTGTAACTGTCGTCTGTCCTGGATATATGTTCTGCGTAATGAAACTCAAGACAATACAATGAAACACGCCCTCGAAAAAATATCCTGTGTTCCCGACCCGGTAAACGACAGACGACTCAGTGAAGCGAAAGATGAAGAAGTGGATAATGGTAATGTCTTAGCTGACGACAACTACGAATATTACGATAAAAATGACGATTATAACAATGATAAGGAAAAACCGAAAGCGAATAGAGCTATTAAATTGACAGATATTCCCTTAGAGACACTACCTTGTCCAAAGGAACTAATGCAATCGATTGAAGAAACTTACGGCCACCCCGTACAGAATGAGATTAGATTAAAAGCATTTTCTAATGTTGGAAGAGATTTGCCTAGCTTCCTTTTCATTGCAACGTTGCTGATATTATTTTAAATTGTAATATTTGAAAGACAAAAACAATGTTTGTGATATTAGATTAACATTTCGCGTATCTATATTGTCAATAGTTATGTTATTTAATCTTGTAAAAATTGTAGAAATTTAAGTGTTAAAATAGGCTAAGCATTTTTGTTCTTCATTGACTAGTAAGGAAATTAACAATTTCACAATTTATTGTACATAAAATTCATATCTCGGTATCAAAAAAATACTTTATGCGATTGTAATTTACAATTAGGTAAAGTGTTAGTAGTATGATGTTTTATACATAGATTGGACAGTTAAGTTTGTTGCCATATTTATTGTAGCGTGAGTGTACAATATATGAATAACAAAAAATAATAATAGCAAGCGTATCTACATTGTGTGAGGATGTATACGACACACAATAATGACAATAGTTTGTATTGTACACGTGTGCTTTACAATAATGGCAGCCGTGCGTAAATGTAGCCAATCAACGGCAATGAATCATACTATTAACAATATGTCTTTATTATCTGTTGTTCTCAACATATTGTTAAATATTAACGTGTTTATAAATATGCACTTGTTTAAAGTAATTTTCTTAACATTCCGATTCTTAGATGTATCAGTCGTTGCAATTTGATATTAAAAATACAATATATTCGATGATATGTTACTAAATCATACGCCAAAAATACATACAATATAAAGTAAATTTAATGATAAATATTTAAAATTAAATTTTACGCGCTTGCTTTTAAATGTGTATAATAAATCTTTATTCATTTCTTGTTAGTTTATTAGAAGATAATTTTAGTGTTTGACTATTTTTAAATTACTAAATCCCACATTGAATATTTTACATATTTCCAACATAAAGGTAAGCCTTTAAAATATATTCACATACTGAAAAATTAGCTTTTAAATTATTTATGCCGTTAACATTCTGGAGAAGGAAGGTAGTACTTCTTGTGGATCAAATTTCTACACATCATATAACTTGAGCAGAAACGAGTTTAATAATAAATGAAATGTGAAAACTTTTGTCACGATCCCGTGCTTAAGTGAAAATATGTTCGGTCGCTGCAAATATTTTAAAGGCTAACGAAATTGTATGCCCATATAAAAATCGTATAACCCCGTCCCTCCGTGGAATTTACGTGTCACATTTTTAGCTCGTATTTAATATATGCTCGACTCTCATTCCATTATCACAGATTTTCTTTACCAATATACGTTTTTTAATGAGAATCGTGAAATGAAAAAAATATATATTTCGCAATTGTAAAGATATGTTAGAATAAATGGTTACGTGTTATGATTAATCTTTTTTGATTTAGCGGTATGTAATCGTACACATCAATTGAAAAGTCAGTGGTAATCTCAGCCCATACTTATATCAATCTATGAGCAAGGAAGTAAACCTGCGCTCAGCTCTGATATAACCATACCAATTGAAAATTTTACTATAATTAGCGATTTTTGCTGTACATTTCAAATATTTTTTTTATGTAAGCTCGTTTAAAGTGTGGATTATAGATTAATAGATGTATATTATTTATGAAGGCAACGAATTGTACAAACAAAATATATTTATTCTTACCTATAGATCTCATGTAATTACAGATGTTGTGGATAGCTCAGAATCTGTTGTAATAAATATTTCTACACGTATATCGCGTATTTATTTCGTCCCAATAATTCCAACGTCGTTTGTTTCTGTTATAAATATTGTGGGGGGATTTATGTCATTTTTTATCATGAACGAAGGAGAAGGAAAGATGAAATTGTTTATTATAATGTAATAAGATGGGGTAAAATTTAAATGACTTCATAAGTATTGAAAATATTAATATTTATGATAAAGGTGAAACACGTAATGATTCTGAGAAAGGCTGTTTGAATAAAATGGTTTGATATTTGTGGAGACGGCTTAAAGTGCCAAGGGGCGTCAACCACAAGTTATCTTGAAGAAGATAAAAGTGATAATGAGTTTTTGATATTTCGTATGAAATTAATTTATAAATTATTCATAAGTTTATTACTTTTTAATTAATTCAAAGACCAGCATTTAAGCTACGAGACTGTCTCTTACTTCGACATTAGTTTTAGTTCTTTAAAATTAAGTGATTGTAATATAAAGTAAGTAATAAGTATGTAAGATTTAAACTAAACTTCAACAAAGTAGTTAACGATTTAATTGATTTTTAAATAAAACATCAAATTAAACTTTAAGGTTTTAACAAACACCTGTTATTCGTCATTTTATTCGATTAATTAAAAGTAAAACTACTGCTGATTCGAATGAAGATTATAGGAACTCTTTATCCTTTTATGCGAATTCAAACTGCTCCCTACACTCCTTCGCTAGCTCGTCGGGAAGTTAGGTTAAAGTTCAACGACATTCTCTAACATAAAATAAACATGGTGATACTTAACTCTATAATAATATAGAATGATATGAATATATATTTATTAAAAAGGCTTACCTGATAGTCTCCACCCATAGACATTTAGTAACAGCCTGTGAATGTCCCACTGCTGGACTAAGGCCTATTCTCTTCTTTTGAGGAGAAGGTTTGGAGCTTATTCCACCACGCTGCTCCAATACGTGTTAGTGGAATACACATGTGACAGAATTTCAGCGAAATTTGACACATGCAGGTTTCCTCAAGATGTTTTCTTTTACCGTCAAGTACGAGATGAATTATAATCACAAATTAATCAAAAATATATCAATGTGTACTCAGTACACATGACGGATTGATATATTTTTGAGTTAACTTGAGTATACTTTTTTTATAATTTATGGAAAACGATAAAGCGTTCATGTAAAGTAGCTGTTTTACTTGGTGGCAGGTATTTCGAAGGGTGATTGAGCCGATATAATTACAGTAAAAAGAGACAACATGGTTCTAAAGGTTTTCAAAGGCGGCGCATTGGCGATGTAAGGGATGTTTAATATTTAAAATATATAATAATAATATTTGCTATAAACAATGGTGAACTGTTTAATCGAGTGGCCCATTTGCGTCTGCTTATCTATTCGAAATTTAAAAATAAATAATTATTAATTATTGTATCTTTTTTGTCAAGAGATTTTCCATAACAGCCAGGAGTCTGGAAGTTGGAAATGTGTACACTCCCGTGCTTCAGAAAGCACGTAAAGCCGTTGGTCCTGCACCTGAACTCTTCCCGGTCGTGTCAGATTGCCGTCTCATCGGGTTATGAGAGTTAGGGAATAGAGAGTGCACCTGTGTTCTCGCACACACTTGTGCACTATAGTATGTCCTGCGCAGTTGGCTAATCTCTCTTGAGATTGGCCGCCATTGCCGAAATCGGTCTGGAGGACTATTATTATAAGTTACATTACGTCATTTTACAAACAGAACCACATCAATCCTTACTAATACTATAAATGCGAAACTGTGATTGTTTTTATATTTCCTTGTTTGATTGGTTATCTCTTTGTTACACTTTAACGACCTAACCACTGAATCAATCTTTACGAAATTTTACATACACGTTCTTGGTAATACAAAGAAGAACAGGACATAAGACCTGCCAATCACCTCGCGGGAGTTTTCATTGGCAAAAAACTAAATATACAAAGTAGCGATGTTTCACTATAAAAACGTTGTGAGAGATTGCTCAAAGCAAATCTACAAAGGTTAATATTTCTAACGCTATTCCATTTTATCATATAATATTTATACAAAATATTACAAAGCCATCAAAATATGTTAAATGGCTTATTTTAGCCTTACAGTGTTGTCCCGAAATTCACCTATATGAAGCCTTAATCCTCGGCTTAACCTCGGGTTATAAACGAAAAGTCAAACGGATTTTCGTATCAATTTAGCGTTACGCTAAGCCAGATTACACTTACATGTTACGGATTATCGTGTTAAAAAATTAGACGGTAATTATTTACAGCGACTTACGGCTTATGTAGTAAACATTTAAGAAGCAGGCATTTTTTGTAATTAAATTCTTATATGCATTCATTTGACAATTTGACATGCGGTGTGATGTTTTCAGATCATACTGTAAGCTTGCTGTTTGACGTTCCATCACTATATCGTTTTTAAAACTTACTGAATACTATATGATTATTTCGTTATACACACGCACACATATAACTAAAATTCAAGTGCTAAGTAAATAAAATAATTTGTCAAACGTTACACTCAAATCTGTTTTCTTACTGAATTCTTTGTATTAATGATTATATAACTTCTTACAAGTACTGTAAATAAATTAATGTGACTAACAGTTTATAATAAAACAAGCTGTGCATCGCGGCTTCACCCGCGTATAATTAATAAAAATATAATAAATTTTATTACTATAATAACACACACGCGCACACACACACACACACACACATACATATGGCTACTGGTAAAGAAATACGTAATTAACGATTTGAAATTAATTTTCATAAGATACCGTAGGGTTTACCGATCTTTTATATGGCCTAAAATTTGCGCCATCGCATGTTCTTTGTGTGTACCAATTTTCATCAAGATTGGTCAAGCCGTTCTTGAGTTATAAGAAGACAGACAGACAAAAATGAAAAAAAAAAGTATAATGTGAATCACACTGCATCATAAAACGATTATTTATCACAAACTTAGGTGAAAAAAAAAATGTACAGACAGAGCCAATAGATTGATATAGTAGTATAGATATAGATAGATATTGACGCTTAAGTCAAAACAGGAAAAATTGTATTCCAATAATTGTAAGTACAATTTGTAACAATGTAAGGTCATTAAAAGTAAGTTGAAATGATATAACAAAATACTGATGAAGTTAGGCGTTATTAACTTGATAAACAACTCAATGGAGTTGAAAATAATAAAGTTACGTTAACATATTTTATTATTATTTCGAAGCCAAAAAACAATTTTGAATTTAATGCGAGTAATAAAGTATGGTAATCGCTTACGAATTCTTCTAAAGTTCACGAGTAATGGAAGCAGTTCATGTCTTCGACTAAAGTTCATTTAAGAAAATCGATTTCTATCTCGATTGAACTTTCTTATAGAAAAATCATTCTAATAAGAAATCCAACAGACTAACAAATATCGGGTAACGATCGAAAGTTGCTGACTGATTTAGTGATTTGCGTCGTCGAAAGAATCAAGTCAATGTCAGATTAGGATTGATCGTAGTGGAAATTAAAAAAGATTTCATCAAAGCATGATTGATTAAAAGTTGATGATATCAAACTGGTATCAATATACGTATATAGTTATACATTTACTAAGATGTTTTAGTTAATGATATTCGAAGTTAAAACTACTAGGATCGGAAAGAAAAGATCAGAGTATAACCTGAAAAGAACCTGTGAAAGGAACTTAGCTGGTTTTTTTGTCCTATTTTGTAACTGTATATAATAAATAATTAACCATGAGGCGATCATTTCATTTCCAAAGTGTTTTTCCAAAGGCAAAACAATATATAAGTTGTTTTTATTTAGGTTAAATAACCTATAAATACTTTTAGTCTTAAATAAACTGTTACTTTTGTTCTATTACATCTCTCTCTCTCTCCTGTGCATTTATTATTCCCATCTGATGGTGGGGTCTGCCTTCCTAGTCTTTTGCTTCCACTTCGCTCTATTCGAAGTATCGGTTTCAGTAACATTGCAGTAACTAAGATCTTTTCTGACCACATCTGTCCATTTGGTTTTAGGTCGCCCTCTGAGTCTTGACCCTGTAACGTTAAGATTGGTCACTACATTTCCTATGTACTCTGGAGGTCTTCTTCTGACGTGCCCAAACCAACTCAGCCTACTTTCTTGGAGCTTGTCGGCGATGCCACGTGTCGAACTTTTGTTCTATTACATGTTTTAATATAAATATATATTTAAGACTTGAGCATCTACATAATATAAAAATTAAAAATAGCTACTGTACAAATCGTGACTGCAAGGAATGCAGCAGCTAGCAGCATTTCCCCTTCGAATCGCAATTCCAATCCTCTGAGCGAAAAATGAACCAACCCTCCTGTCACCAGAAGACGCAATGATTTAATTGTTTTGGCAAGCAGGCAAGCAAGTTGTTACAATGTGTTAAATGAGTGTAAATTAATAAAAATGCGACTAATGTAACAACGAACGACGAATGTAAGGACTAATTTTAAGTTTAACATAGTTCTCATGTGACTTTTTTCGCGTAATGCGTTTTTTCAGTGTGACAACACTGAAAAAACGCATTACGCGTTTCCCCCACGGGAACAGTGGGGGGTATGTTTGGACTCATCGGTGTCTTAGGCGCGGAGTGTGCCCCGAACATCGGATTACCCACTAAAAAACCAGCGGTACCCTTTCCGTCTTAACGAGGAGCGCCACGGGATCGCTTGCGCACGCTACCATAGTCATGTGACGTTTTTCATTGTGATATATATATTTTTTTATAGTACAGGTAGGCGGACGTGCATATGGGCCATCTGATGGTAAGTGGTCACCAACGCCCATAGACATTGACATAGTAAGAAATGTTAACAATTGATGGCGATGTAGCCAATGCGACACCAACATTGCGAACTAAGATTTTATGTCCCTTGTGCCTGTAATAACACTGGCTCACTCACCCTTCAAACTGGAATACAACAATACCAAGTACTGCTGTTTTGCGGTAGAATATCTAATAATTATATTTAAGCTATAAGCGTAACAGCAATAATAATTTTACATACTAAGCCTACCTTCAACCTTCTCAGAAACGCGCTGCGTAATGTAAAAGTTTAATGTATATTGGCTTAGTAGAATTTTAGTTGGACAGGTTATTATTATTACACAATGCAATGAATAACATGTTTATTGTTATGTATAAATTGTTACTATACCTCGTTTACATAAAATTTCAATAACATTTCATTAACAGCTATCTGCTATCCCTACACTTTTTTTTTCGCTGGAAAAACGCCTTACGCATTTCCCCCACATAAAGTGGGAGGGTATGTGGGGCTCGCCGGCACTGAAGGCGCCGGAATAGCCACTAAAAAATCAGCGGTATCCTCTCCGTCTGGTGGGGGGCACCACGGGATCGCTTGCGCATGCTACCGTGACGCCCCGACGGTCGGGCCGCCTATGCGGGCCTTCATTTCTAAGGGGGTTCCCGGATACAGGGAACCCACTTAGTCCTGGCGGCTGTTAAGGCGAATTAGGGGATTAAGGGGGAAGAGGTGCGCATAGCGCCGACAGCTCCTCCCCGGTCTTCTTCGCCGGAATGAAACAGCGGAGGCATTTTCCTCACGCTGCCACTCTACGGCTTCCTTCTGCGACGTAACACTCTCGCAGAAGGAGACCATTTCCAACCAGCACCTCTCGCTGTCGAGCATTGCGTTAACCACGCTCGGCAGAGAGAGATCTCCGCTGACTATTGCCGCCAGGGTATGCCTCTGAGGCCCCCACGCAGCACACTCCGTCAGCGTGTGGTGCGCCGTGTCTAGTGGCGCACCACACTCGTGGCAGGAGGGCGATACCTCCCGCCTTGCTATCCCGTGCAGGTACTTACCGAAACAGCCATGTCCGGTAAGGACCTGCGTCAGCCTATACGAAAGTGTGCCGCTTTTCCTTGCTACCCAGCGACTCAAGTGGGGGCGGATCGCCTCCACTGTCGCCAGGCCTGCTGATGGGGACCTTCAGGTCTTCCTCCCATCTGCGAATCAGTGCTCGTTTTGCTAGAGCTCTGACTCGCTCCCTCCACCTCCTTGGATCCTGGACAGTTGCCGCTCGCCCTGGCTTCCACTCGAAACCGGTACACTTCCGCGAGCACCTCCGCCTGGAGTTCCCGAGGCGGATCCCCCACAAGAAGTGTAGCCGCCGTCCACGACACCGTACGGTAATCACGTATCGCCCTCACCGCTATGACCCTCTGTGGTCTCCGCAGAAGGGCCTTGTTCCTAGCGGTGAGAGCGTCCACCCATATGGGTGCACCGTACAGCGCCATGGAGCTCACCACACCAGCGTATAGGAGCCGGCTTGATGCTTGATGATTCCGGCGCTCCCACACTGGGTAGGAGGCGGCCCAAGGCAGCAGCAGCGTTGATAAGCTTCGGGCTCAGTTGGACAAAATGCTGCCCGAAGCTCCATCTTCCGTCCAGGATCAAGCCCAGATACCTCATCTGGGCCTTTACTTTTATCACCGTCCCCTGGACAGTGATACGCGCCTCTCGAGGAGGGCCCCGATGAGGACCACGGAATAAGAGGGCCTCAGTTTTTGAGATGGAGACCCTCAATCCCAACATTCCAATGCGGTCCACAGTGAGCGATGTCCCGACCTCGGCCAGGCGAGCCGCTTCCTGGAAGTTCCGCCCTGTCGCTGCTATCCCTACCCTAATAAAATCAAATTAAAAAAAAGATTTAATATAGCGATATAAAAGAGAGTACTAACTACTGCAACTAAGTTTCTCACCGGTTATTCTGTATAGAATCTACATTCCAATCTGTAATATAATTAAGTACTTTTTTAAGGGTATTAGAAAGAAAACTATTTGGATTTTGATATAATAAAGTGTTTTATCCAATTTCATAAAAGGCTTCCAAAGTTTAATACACATGCGAATAACGAACACGATACAATGTACTGAGTACCTTTTGTGTGTAAAGAAATATTATATCGTATTATTCACACATCTCCTTGTGAAGAACACGTATACGTTCAAAAGGAAGTTTTAATATTCTGTTGCTTGGCAATGGAGATCTCGTCGGCGCCTTTGATGAATTGTTCTGTACCAAACTATTCGTCTATGGATAATACGTACCTTTTATTTTCTAAATGTAGGCATGTTAATATGTTATGTTTTGTTTTATAATCATCATAACATAATACCTCAGTTCCTAAGGTCGGTGGCGCATTGGTGGTATAAGGGATGCTTACTCTTTCCTACAATGATAATATCTACAGGCAGCGGTGACCACATCCCCAAATTTTCCGAATTACCATGCAAGTGAGAGAGTGCACCCGTTGTTGACCTGTTGAAGAACTGTCATGGTCGAAATCATTGAAGAGGATATCGTCAAGTAATACGACTGGATGTAATGGGAATTTATATGAGTAGATTGTACGTGCTTTGTTCGTATTAATTAGTCCAAAGTTATAGTAATTGTGTTAAGAACCTCAGGATCTTAAAGATTTTTAAATACAATTCCCTTTATTTTGAAGAACACAATACGTATTATATAAAGCTTTCGCACTATCAGTTCTTATTATTAGTGAAACACCACCTACATCGGATGTTTGTTTTTTTTTATACTGAAGATATTTCTTAATAGCTTTAAGATTTTAAAAAAAAAGTTTGTACTCATGAAGGTTGACGCCTTCGCAAATCTCCATTAAGTGAAGTAAAAGTAATTTAAATAGTGTAGACATGGTAACTTTTACGTAACGATACCTGCACGTGCAATGCGGGTTGCATTTGAGTAGAGATGGGGGAGCCCAAACCTACGAACAACATATATGTCAAATTTCAATCCCGTATAAGGATCTTACCTAAATTTTAAATATCAAAATCTCGAAATCTCCCCGTTTCACCCGCATAAGGATGAATTACCCAAAATCCTATTATATTTTTCTTGGTGGTAGAGCTTTGTACAAGCTCGTCTGGATAGGTACCACCCACTCATCAGATATTCCACCGCAAAACATCAGTACTTGGTATTGTTGTTTTCCGGTTTTAAGGGTGAGTGAGCCAGTGTAATTACAGGCACAAATAACATAACATCTTAGTTCCCAAGGTTAGTTGCGCATTGGCATTGTAAGCGTTGCTTAACAACTCTTACAATGCCAATGTCTATGGGCGTTGGTGATCACTTACCATCAGGTGCCCCATACGCTCGTCCGTCTATCTATGCTATAAAAAAAGTAAAATAAAAAAAAGCTTAAAAAGTCGTACAAGGAGCATATATGCAAAGGCTGTAGAAATTATTGTTAATAACAATATTTTTTAATCATTCTCCTGAAACTTAACCTCCCACGAAGTTAATTTTCGTTGAAATCATATTTTCCTAAGGGAAAGTATTCAGTACAGCTATCTCTCACATTACATTTATATCTTGTTGTATTGTTTGTTGTGCGAAAGAAAGATATAATAACAAAAAAAAAATACAATTTAATTTAATTAAATAAAATAATTAAATTAAATAATTACATTAAAACCTTAAATAAATACAAATAAAAATTAAAAATATTTACTATACAAATCGTGACCGCGTGACTTTTTCCTATGAGATAGGCCATAGGAAAAGTCATGTTCACAAAAAATTTAATTAAAATATAGTGAAAGTTTTCTAATTGTTTTCCTTAATTTAATATTATATGAAATAAAAAATATAATTAAAATAGATAATTTAAATTTATTTATATTCATAAATACTTTTGGGGTGTTGTTTTATCAACTGTCGCACTTTATTGCTATTTATTATTATAATTATTTTAATTACTTATTTTCTATATACTTATTTATATTTAATTATGTACATTAGTGTAGTATGTATTATTTACATATATATATATATATATATATATATGTATGAATGTTTATTATACATATTTATTTAAAAAGTAAAATAAATCTGCACTCCTTACCGCTTTATTTTATCTCGTGTCCTTCACCCAAATGTTGTCTGGAAGAGATCGGTTGTTTAGCGATAAGACCGCCTTTTGTGCACTTATAGTTTTTAATAGTATTTACAACTGTATGTTTATGTATTCTAATCCATTCTATTTGATTACAAGAAGCCCTTATAATAATGAGATCTTCTCATGAGACGAAAGTCGAGGGGGCTTTGTTGTATAATCCTTCGGACTTCCGTTGCTAATCATCTGACGCAATATAGCCTTTCTGCTGCCTGTTTAATCGTACTACTTCATAATCGTTACAAAATAGGATATTTAATATTCATTTGTAACGTTACTTGAATAGAAATCAAAAACATGATATTATATATAAATCTTATTAAAAGATTTTTTTTTATAGGTAGGCACACGAGCTTATATGCCACCTGATGGTAAATGGTCACCAACGCCCTTAGACATTGGCAGTGTAAGAAATGTTAACCATCGCTTACATTGGCAATGCGCCACCAACCTTGGGAACTAAGATGTTATATCCCTTATGCATGTAATTACACTGGCTCACTCACCCTTCAAACCGGAACATAACAATAACAAGTATTGCTGTTTTGCGGTAGAATATCTAATGAGTGGGTGGTACCTACCCAGACGAGCTTGCACAAAGCTCTACCACCAATTAAACATGAGTGACCTTTACATGTACATACATTTGAAGCATCTACCAAGATTTAATTAAATGTAATGCTTTTGCCTAGGAATGTGTGTATAATTTTCCGAATAGAACGATCAATTAAATAACATAAGCATTTTAATTATGCTATCTATTGTTATCTTTATTTATACACACATATGTATTTGCATTCTTGTATTCCAAGCTAAAATATAGATTGATATGGATTTTTTACATTATGACAATTTATTGCTTTTGGAAGAAAATAAGTTTTTATGTTGCATATTTTTGAGATAAATTGGTCGTTACGTCAACGTAGTCAAAAAGAAAATTGGTTGTATTAGAGTCATCCAAGCGGACGCTGCCAAAACTTTGTTTATCAGATGCATGAATTTCTTGTATAATCCAAGATTAGCCAATACAAAACCATATTGATGTGTACACACGTTAAAATTCACCCTCGCTCGGTACACGGGGCTACCTGAGAGTTCAAGCGTCAGACGTCAGAAGCGTGACTTCAGCGTAAGATTTGTTATTGTATGCTCGTTTATGTGTGCGTAAGATCGGTACATGACTTCACATGCTTACACATCAATTGTCGTGAGTACCTTGGCACTCAGACTATTTTTTTCACCTGCTTTACTTCGCCACTGAGCACGAAATGAGGTATAAACGAAAATACACGTGAATATTAAAGTGGTGCTTGCCTAGGTTTGAACCAGCAATCATCGATTCAGATAAACTTGTTCTAACCACTTTTATTTTAACGCAGTTCAATCTTTAGTAAGGTACCCTTGCCCTTGGAGGGGGGGCTGGGTTAAGTGGGATTATCACCCACTAAAACCACTGTCTTCGGTACGGATCGGAGAGGCTGGGGAATCGTGTCGATATAACGTAATTGTGGCCTCGTGAGGAGAGCTCGTGGCTTGAGCTCTCCTCAGGGGTGAAGGTGATCTCACACCACCACACTCCTCCTGTGCGTACGACAGCAGAAGTCCATCCTGGCTGCCGTTCTCTAAAGGGCCGTCTAAACTTGGCTAATTCATATAGCTAATAAAATAAAATAAAGAGAATAAAGAATATAACGATATATACATAGTAGGTATAGTATATAACTTACAAAATTTGAAACTTGCCTTCACACATAAAGCACAGGGGTACTGATTGAGTTGAACATCTCGTTGCATATTCACAAAAAATGTCATTAGATAACAAGCTTATAAATTAAGCTAACTAAGCAAATTATTCGAATTCTAAAAATAATTTATTAATCTATTCAACAAGGAATTAAAAAATTAAATTGAAAAATACCTTCAACTGTATATGAATTTCAGAATTTTATTTTGTAAATAACTCCATTTTTTCAATCGGAAAGTTGATAGCATGAATTTCATGTATATGAAATATATCAATAGTATTTAATACTTTTTTTATTAAAGTTTGATAAATTTGATGCTCAAAATATTTGTCATAACTGAACTAAAACAATGTGTATATACTTAAAACTGATATTATAAAAGTAAACAGCGCGATAATATTTCACTACGATAGACAACGTTAAGGGAAGTTAACACGAAATTAAAAATTCACTATTCATCTGCCCAGATTTCACAGTATCAAATCTCTTATTCTCTCTCTAAATGACCTTTGTCGCCTGTGTGTACCGTTCCTTTGGTTCGTACTCATTTGACATTCCTTACCTGGCTATTTCATTCCGCATTCCCAGTACTTCTCTCCCATATCTGGGATGAGGTGGAATACCAAAAGGCACAGTAATTAAACACGTCCAGTAACATTCATTATAATTTCCGTGTCGACTTTTCACGTTGTTTAATAAATTGTTGAACATTTTTAATTTTTATCCTGTGTTTTTTATTTTGAAAATAAAATACAAATGTCTTATTTATTGTTAATTGTATCGACTTTATAATTTCAATGGTCGTGTATTTAAAAGGCTAACTTATGGCGGTAAGGTTCTAGCTACGGATCGGATAAATATAAAGTAATTCGATTTTTTTGTTTCTGTTCTGTGATTGCAATCCCTTAGGATTATAAGAGTAAGGGATCAGAGATGTGCCGTGTGTTGTGTTCGCACACATACTAGTGCACTATGATATATCCCGTTCATCTAGTTTCCATAAAAAAAACGCAGTTTTGTTATTAATTTTATTCACGTTACGATACTGGTAAAAATTATCTTCAATAATTACTCTCTTTTAGCCTTATTTAAAGTCTACGAGACATTTTATATCGACAGTTTAAATGCGTATCATTACTCATTAATTAATAATAGAAGGTCAAATACATAACCAATCTATATGTTGGTCCCTAGTGCCTGTCATTACAATAACTCGCTCACCCTTTAAACCGGAAAACAGCGGTACATAGTAATGCGGTTGGCGGCAGAATAAATTATGAAATGGTATTACCTACGAGCGTGCTCAAAGCTTGTCACTAGTAATCACCATATATTAACCTATTATTTAATTTAAAATAATTAATCTGCTTATTCATTTAATACAGAGCTTATTCATTTATTTATTCAGACATTCAACAACAATGTACATAAAAGACATTTAATTTTTAAAAAAATATCGCTTTTCTCATTGTAGAATATTACGACACGCAAACAGAAAAATTAGCTTGCTACCATAGCTAAAAGAAATACAATTATTTCTAGGCTAAGTTTAAATAAAAATAAATCTAAGTATATATAAGTTGCAGTTATTTAATAACTGTAATTCATATAAGTAAATATGAATTACAGTTATTTCTAAGCTAAGCTTAAATAAAAATAAATCTAATATAATCTAATAATTCTAGTATACATTTGGTATAATAGCAAGATATTAATCGTTAACACTGAATGTGTGATAGATTAAAGAACGAAAGTTATTTATGATCGATATCTATATCTTTGACTTCTTACGACGACTCAGTGTGGGTTCGTGTTAGTTAGTTTTAGGGCGCATATTTTACTAAATTCGTCTTACATCTTTTTTATTTTAAATAGATTACAGCGATGTTAAGATAAGAGCTCACAATGCATATATACAAGTTTCGTATCTTCAATTCAACTCTTGTTCAGCGGTGAATTTTATCGTGATCATGGTAACATTTAAAGGCTATTATTACATTACTTAAAACAGCAGAGTTTTACAGATAATTAGTCTAGTTAAAGGCCAAGTCGAGGTCATGGGCTCAAATCTCGGATTAGACCAACAAAAGGTTTTTGAGTTATTTGATAATGAATTCTCAGTAGCAACTCGCAATTTGGCTATGGTTACACTTCCGTGTATCTGAAAGCAAGATTAAAGTCAATCTCGTAAGCCTGCGTCGTTTCGTTATTGAAGATAGATTAACAACAATCATCAACCGATCACTAAATGACAGTAGATTTCCTCAACGATGGAAACAAGCTAGAATCTTACCAGTTTACAAGAAGGGAGCTCAAAATGATATCAAAAACTACAGACCAATTTCTATTTTGTCTTGTTTTTCTAAGATTTTTGAGTCCCTTGTCTATTCTAGCATATCTTCTGTCATAAATAATGTCTTGACTCCCCATCAACATGGCTTTAGGCGAGGCTACTCAGTACAGACCAATTTAGTCTCTTTTGTTACCGACATTTCTCAATCGGTAGATGCTGGTCATGAAGTGGATGCTGTCTATACGGATTTCTGTAAAGCTTTTGACACAGTTAATCATATAACATTACTTGATAAGATGAAAACAATTGGTTTAAATGACTCTATCTTAAATTGGTTTGCATCGTATTTAATTGACCGTCCTCAAACAGTGTCTATAAAAGGACACGAGTCTATTGTATATTATGCGAAATCAGGAGTCCCCCAAGTTTCACATTTAGGACCTTTGTTATTTTTAGTTTACATAAATGACATTACTAATTATATCCGTCATAGTAAATGTTCACTTTATGCAGATGACCTCAAAATATATCGAAAAGTAAAATCCGACTCTGACATAAAATTGATTCAAGAGGATTTAAACGGAATACAACAGTGGTGTAAACATAATAACATGAAATTAAATCCAAAAAAATGTTTTTGCATTCGTTTCACTAAAAAAAACTCAACGGGCTACAAAATACATGGGGAATTTATCGAGGAAGTTAAAGTTATTCGGGATTTAGGAATTACAATCGATAAAAAGCTAAGTTTTACACCTTATTTTGAAATTATAGTGAAGAAGGCTTCACAAATGATTGGTTTCATAAAAAGAAATACAAAAGCTTTCAACGCTAAAACTAAAATTACATTGTATGATGCCCTTGTGCGTAGCTTTCTTGAATATGCATCCCAAGTGTGGAATCCCATATATTCAGTTCATTCACAGAGAATCGAATCTGTACAACGTGCATTCACTAGACATCTTGCTTTTAATTCTGGGGGTATATCGCATAGAGCATCATATAGTACAAGATTGAAATTCTTTAATATGACTACTTTGAATTAACGTCGGAAAATACATGACTTAATATTTCTTTATAAAATTATCAACGGTATAATTAAGAGTGAACAACTTTTACTATGTATTAACATTTCAGGGAGTTCTTGGAGGCACCAAGAACTCCCAGAAAGCCCACAACGAATTTATTTCACATATCATTGTCTCGTACAAATATTGGCAAACACAGCTCTATGAACAGAATCTGTGCCGAGTATAACAACATGTGTTATAAAATTCCAAATCTTGACATATTTTTTGATACCTTACCATCGTTTAAAAAGAAAATTCAACGGCAATTATCACTTTAGTTCATAATTTAATTAAATGTTTCTTTTTTTTTATATATTAATTTTTCATTTTTAAACTTTAAACTTAGTTTAGAATAGTTAGACAATAAGTTTTGAAATGTTGTGTACATCTATAATTGTCACTCATATCAGATGTAATAATAGCCTTAAGTCGTTAATTTTTAAATGCATAATATGTGTGATGTTGATGTACCTTTTAAAAAAAAAAAAAAAAAGATTAAATCGAATATTATATTTAAATAATTAAAAGCTACTGAAAACAGTTGCGTTTAATTATCAATAAAATTAATGTTATCCTAATGTGAAAGTGAAGCTGTATTTTCGTTTGTTTATTACAATTTCACGTATAGAAATTTTGCATACATCAGGTATACAGATAAGATTATAGGAGCGTAGTCACGGGCGAAACTAGTAACATATAATATGAATAAGGTTAAATTTTAAGCTAAAAGTATTTGTATTTCATGTATGAAACGCACCTTTTTTCCACTGAAATGAAATGGATGAAATGGATGTAATAAAAGTTTATATTGATTCTCGAGAATAATACAAAATTTAATAACAAACGACCACTTTAATATAAAATACAATAAATAAAAAGTGCTTTTCTATTGTTGCAGGTTGATATTGGTTTCTCATAAATGCTTGATTACTGCGTACGTCAATCTATTGCTCAAGTAACATAACGTTGGAGAAAATTACACAAAGTCACATATAAAACCTTTTTTAAAGACAATATATTATAAAAAAAAAAAAAAAAAATTACAATTAAATTGTATATTTGTTACTAATATTGTAAACTAAGTTCTTTTGTTGTTCGGGTCAATGACCCGATTGATATGAAAAAATGGTGTTCATAATTTTTAGTCTAAGAATGGACAAAAGTTATATAATCTATATTTTGCTATGTTTGTAGGACATAACTTATTAGGTCCTTACATATGAAATTGGCGTTTTGTACGGGAGGAATATAAAGTCATTTTTTTTTTGTAAAATATATTTAATTAATCAAAGTATGCACCGTTGTTATCTATGCACTTTTGTCATCTCATAGGTAGTTGATTGATCCCTTTACTAAAAAAACCATGGGGGCGAGAATCATTAAACTCTTTGAAGGCGGTTTGGACTGCCGCATCGGAGTTGAATTTTTTTCCTTGTAAGAGGTTGTCCAAATTCCGGAAAAAATGGTAATCTGGTGGAGCAAGGTCAGTGGAGTACGGTGGATGTCGCAGACATTCCAATTATAGCTCATCTAACTTAGTGGTTGTTTGTTGTGCAGTGTGTGGTCTTGCGTTGTCGTGAAGCAGCAGTGGCCTAGAGCGATTGACCAATCTCGGTTGTTTAGCAGCTAGTTCTTCCTTCATGGTTTGCAGTTTCTGACAATATATATCTGCCGTAATCGTTTGGCCAGATTTTAGAAAGCTGTAGTGAACGACACCGGCGCTAGTCCACCAAGCACTCACAAATAACTTTTTCTGAGTCAATTTTCGTTTAGGTCAGGATTTGGCTGGGTCTCCAGGGTTCAGCCATTGCGACGAGCACTTCCGATCATCGTACAGTGTCCACTTTTCATTACAAGTAATGATTCGATTTAAAATCCCTTCATTATTGTGTCGGTTGAGCAAAGTAACACAGCAGTCGACGCGTGTTTGCAAGTTCGATTCACTCAATTCATGAGGTAAACATCGTTCAAGATTTTTTAACTTTCCCGATTTGCTTCAAGTGGATTAATACAGTTTTACCACTTACCCCGAAGCCTGCAGCTATCTCTGAAGTGCTTTGTGATGGATCCGCTTCCACAATAGCCTTTAATTCTTCAGTTTCCACTTTGGTCTCCGGCCGTCCACGGGGTTGGTTCTGAAGGTCGAAATTTCCAGAACGAAAACGTTGAAACCAAAAACGTACCCTGCTTTCTTTTGCGACACCAGCGCCGTACACATCATTAAGCCTCCTTCGAGCTGTTTCTGCAGCACTGGTGCCACGGTAGAACTCGTACTCGTAAATATACCGATATTTCATGTTTTCCATTGTGCGAAAATAAGCGACGCCAAAGAAAAAAATAATGAGGAAAAAACAAATGAATGACTGTTTTCAAAACTCAAATATACCAGATAAATGAATTTATAAATTTGAATTTGGAATTCTTAACCAAAGAGGATATATTTCAGATAAAAGTGGTCAGTACGACAAAACGCTAATTTCATATGTGAGGACCTAATATTATGATTTCCGAAGGATAATCGAAATTTGCGGGCGAACGTTGATAGGACAGATAGGCATACCCAAAACTTTGTATGGGAGATAAATTAATAAGATAATAGATTTTCCAAAGGCATATAAAATCATCAATATATTTTTAATTTGAAAGATAGTCAATAATGATAAAAAAATCTACCGTATTTTTAACAAAGAATATTTCACTAATTTTAGACGTTATTACTTCTTGCCAATATAAAAAAAATACTTAACTTTTAAGTACATTTGGTAAAATAATCATGTTTTCGTTGACATTTGCATAAGACAATAAGGCATGTAAACAATTTATAGGCAGGCTTTGATCGGTTCGATAACTCGATGTGAGATGTTTGTTTGTTTTATATGATTTTTTTCACATATCCCATTTGCAAATATAATATTATCGTATTTTTGTAATTTGATCTGCCTGCCCTGTTTCCCGAGGCCCTAAATTTAAACTCCGGGTCAGCCAATAAAACAATTGGAATATTTTGTCGAAAAATTCTCAAATGTAGCCCGAATTCTGGAATTTGGAAGTGTGTACATTCCTGTGCCTTGAAAAGTACGTAAAGCCGTTGGTCTTGCGCCTGAACTATTTCCGGTCGTGTTAGATTTGCCGTCCCGTCGGGTTATGAGTGATTGTAAAGTTCGAAGTGAGGGATTACAGACTGCAGTCCATCAACTTCTACACCGTTCAACCGATAACCATCACAATTGGTATATTCACACTGACGATAGCTTCTGTTATTTTTGATAGTATTCATACAAATATTGTTATTTTGTAATAAACTTAAATATATTATTATATATATGTATACTATATAATAATATTTTAGAATTGTATAATAATTGAATTGTATTATAAGAAATTGTATAATATATTAATATCTGAGATATTATATTTTTAGCTAAATTAGATTATCTTTACTAAATTTATAAATGCAAAAGTGTGTTTGTTACGTTTTCACGTCTTGTCAATTTTGCATACACATTGTCAGAAGTACAGGGGCATAATTTAATATTATTTATATTGTAATAATTATATCTATAATGTGTCTTATAAAGCATGTTATTATTATTAAATTAATATCGATTAAAATTTAATGGGACATTTGCAAAGTCAGTGTGTAGCAATTTAGAATTGTTAATGACTCATTGCCGCTGTCTATGAGCAAAGGACCACAAATCATTATTCAGGTCAAATGAACGCTCGTCTGCCTTTACACTAACAATTGTTACCTTCTACGTTCTTATTGCTTCTTTCCTTATTTATAAATTCTGAAGACCATTGGACTTTCGCTGGTACTTAGTAACACTTTGTCTTGGGTATTAAGAAAAGGGGAAATTAATGATGCGTAAAGGGTTCATCTAAGTAAATGGCGTGTCAGAAGATCTACCGGTCTGTCTGTTTATTTTATTAATACTTTTTAGATGTCTCAATGTTTTTGTTTTGTAAATTACGTATAATATTTTATTTTAAAAACAACTCATTGTTAAGTTTTAACAATTACATTAAAATAATTTAAATTTAATTGGTATAAAACAAGTATTCATCCTTATTTAATATAGTTACTTTTTATTTGACTGAGATTAAATATAATATACAGATGCTCTAAGCCTCGATTGATGATAAAAAAGAAGAGTTTTTTTTTTATGGTTTTCATATTTATGATACTAACATTAACTACTGATGCTAAGCTATTAATCGATTCACTGTCTAACGATTATGTCACAGTACGATTGATTTGTGATTATAATTCATCTCGTGCTTGACGGTGAAGGAAAACATCGTGAGGAAACCTGCATGTGTCAAATTTCACTGAAATTCTGTCACATGTGAATTCCACCAACCCGCACTGGAGCAGCGTGGTGGAATAAGCTCCAAACCTTCTCACAAGAGGAGAAGAGGCCTTAACCCAGCAGTGGGACATTCACAGGCTGTTACTTTTACGATTGATTTCTGCCTCAAAATTGTATTTCTAGATCATCACCAAGCACAAACACTCCGTACCAATATTTCACGTATTCGTTTGGTCACCTTTTTCAGAACAGCGATATTTAAATCCGAAGAAAAGGCAAGTCCAAACTTTCAAATATACCAAACTGTAGTCGAGTTCACCAAGTTCGAACAAAGTTCGGCTCAGCTCTGGGGGATTTGAAATGGATTCAGGAGTGGCTAAATATCTATCTCAGTATAAGGTCGAGTCTAGATTTATTATGTAATGCTCAAGGGCCACAGAAATCCCTTATCGAATTTGATACGCCATAATACAATCAACGCGAGAAGAATAAACTTACACCGGACGTGTGTTTTTTTTTGATGATTCAGAAAAATATTAACGTGATTTGACATTTACTTGGTGGTAGAGCCTTGTGCAAGCTCACCTGGGTACGAACCACCCACTCCACCCACGTTTTCCGGTTTGAAGGGTGAGTGAGCCAGTGTAATTACAGGTACAAGGGACATAATTTCTTAGTTCCCAATGTTGGCGGTGCTTTGGCTATGGTTAACATCTCTTACAATGCCAATGTCTATGGACGTTTTTGACCACTTACCATCAGGTGGCCCATATGCTCGTGCGCATACCAATGTTATAAAAAAAATGTAAAACTCTGTATACGTTTGTAGTAGCTGGCCTGTTTTAAGAGAAATTTAAAATTTATACATTTTAGTTTTATAATATGTGTAGCACGTGTTACCGAATCGTTCACCTTCGACACCATAGTTCTAACAAAAGCTATGAGCAACTCCTTAATATAAGATGTTTTATATTTTGCGCCTTTAATTACATTGGCTGACATACATACAAATAACAACACAATAATATTAAGCATTGCTGATTGACGGTAGAAAAACGTTTGAATGGAGATACCTGCGTGTCTGCACAGACACCTACTGCCGTGAATTCAATAATAATACCAAATCTACAAACTTTATAATATTCATAAAAATATTGCTACCAACACAATCGGCTCATAACCACGACAAGTGCAAAAAGCTCAAAGAACGAATAATGTGCTCTGTCAAAACGTCGGGGAAAATAATTAGAATAAAATATTATTATTGTTATAACCCTAACATAAATTATGAAATTGATAACATACATCGCAAAAATGTACACTTTTGAAAATGTCCAACTGATGTAGTAACATTTCTATTAAATAGTATAAGAGCCTAATCGTTGTATTAAATATTGGGTTGATTTTTAAATTGATTATAATTATGATTTATTTAGATCTAAAGGAAAAAAAAAAGCCATCATTTATTATGGCTTCGATAATAAATTCTCAATTGATTACTGTAAATTTATTGGCGTATCTTGTTAGTAATATAACTTAATGTTTTGCTTTATATTTACTTGAATCTGACATTTATGGTCTTTTCAATCTATATTGATATTAATGTTTTACACAGATAACAATGAGCCGTGAAATTGAAAAAAAAACATCGAAGGTCGTATGTTCTTGGCTTACGAAGTCTACGAAACTTGAGATAAATAATATGAGTCGTAAGTTATTGATTAAGGATTGAAATTGTATTTTATATGCTCCGTTTTCTTAGCATAATATAATTTCACAATTTTGGTTTATAGAAAGGTTATTTTAAATGAAAAATTGGGCATCTGATGGTGGTTGGTAATCACCGCCTATAGGAATTTTAACTAATGTTACACCTTCAATGCGTCACAAGTCATGCGAACATGTTATATACGTTTGTGCTTAAGGTAAGGTTAAGGTTGAGTGAGCAGTGTAATTAACACTGCTCACTCAACCTTCCAACTCAAACGCGGCAATGTATATTTTGCTGTTTTTTTATAATAGGTAATCCCAATGTCTATAGTCGTAACCACCACATGAGTCACATGGGTGGTGGGATTATTTATAACATTAACCATCCCTTACATCGCAAATGCGCTACCAACACATTATGTCCCTCATGTGTATTGTTACTCTGGTACACTCACCCTTCAAACCAGAACACAAAAAAATTCTAAGTACTACCTTTGCGGTAGAATATCTTATAAGTGGATGGCACCTTACCAACCGAGCTTGCACAAAGTCCTACCGAATATTTTTTTTTTTATATTATTAATATTTTAATACTACATTGAATTCATCAAACTCCTAGGTAAAGTTATTCTTTAAGACTAAACTCGGAACTGACCGCAGTAGATACTAAATAATCGGTAAATGTCAGAATGTGATATGTGTCAGTTTCCCGATTTCGTCTAAGTGAAATTTAAACAAAGCAACCCCATATTTTTTTTACTTTAGTTGAAAACTTATGTTCCGATATATTTTTTTTTGGATAGGGTTCACGTAATCCGTTCTTATTGATCGTCTACGTCGCGTAAAGCTAAATTGCAAGTCAATCGGGCGTATAGTTTCGGAGATCTCGTGATGGGTCGGTCAGTTAGTCGTATTTCGTTTATATACATATGAATATGGATTCTAAAATTTGAAGGACTAATGCATCAAAATATTTTATTTTAGAATTATCCAATATATATATATATTACTAACAATAGTATTATAGTATTAGTAAGAAATAAATAATAAAAAAGTCTTCATGAAATGATTGTCGTCGTTGATACACAGAATAAAAATGTAAAAGATAATGTAAAAACAAGATGAGGCGGTATAGCTTACTCCGCCTGCATTGCAACGATAACGAGTTTCATTAAAATAAGATTAACTAATATGAAAATGAGCTTATTCTTCCATAAACAATTATCATAAACACATTTCAGGCTTATTACATTTAATTTTGATGTATCATGTATAAGAATATTTCATCCTGTTTACAGTACAGTACAATAACAGTCTGTGAATGTCACTGCTGGGCTAAGGCCTCTTCTCCTCTTTTGAGGAGAACGTTTGGAGCTTATTCCACCACGCTGCACTAATGCCGATTGGTGGAGTACACATGTGACAGAATTTCAATGAAAATTTTGACACATGCAGGTTTTCTCACGATGTTTTCCTTCACCGTCAAGCACGAGATGAGTTATAATCACAAATTAAGCACATGAAATTTAGTGGCGTTTGCCCGAATTTCCAACGATCATCGATTAAGATTCACGCGTTCGTACCACTGTAAATATTCTTTCGGTGGACAAAAATAATTATGTATACATATAATAAAACTGTTAAATTTCCGAGTTTGGATTAATTATAACATATTACATTAAATATAAGATAACACGTTACAGATTAATTAGCCTGGAGAAGTTTTAGCGTTTGTAGTAGTGTACATGCACACAGTGAGTAAAACTGGAATAAACCAGTTTCGCGATCGCGCCTCGCACTCTCGCAATTTAAATAGCGTTTTGTTGCTATCTAAAAACTTCATATCTTTGTCGACATATTCCTCTTTGACGAAGATGTTGCTTTTATCGCATCTATTATCTTTCCGTTAATTTCACATCACATGATCACATGAATGTGATCTGTTCCCCATGTCAAAAGCCTGTCTATGTGTATTGTATGCACATTACTCGACGATCTCATCTGAATCTCACAGGAAAAGAACGCAAGAACTCAGTTTCACGGCTTTACTTAAATAGCTGCGTCTGCGATAACTGGAACATGTAGATCTCTTAATACATTTCAATAAAATAATTCTTAAAAGTTACATGTAATACATAAATATACAATAATTAAATGATAAATAAACATATAATATAGGTACTGCGGTTTATTGGAACGAAGTTCTTTGACGCGGCTTACAATAGAGTGAAACGGCAGTGACCCAAAGTCATGTCATATAACGAAATAGCGTTATGCCTACTTCTAAAATGCTACAAAATGCGATGCGTAGGCGTTCGAATTCAGTACTACGCGAGCGCTTCTGGAGGTAGGACCTATGCCAAATTTTTAAGCGCTAAGCCACGCCAAACGGTATTGCGATAACTGTATAGCGAAGAACTTCGTTCCTGACGGGGTCCCCCGACCCCACAATATTTTTATATGCTTATATATCATTTAATTATTTACTACTTTATGTGATAATACTGCGCTGATATTATAAATTTTCGGTAAAAAGTATGATTAATATTAGGTCCTTACATATGACATTAGCGTTTTGTCGTACTGACCATTTTGATCTGAAATATATTTATAAATTCATTTAGCTGGTACATTTGAGTTTTGAAAACAGTCATTCATTTATTTTTTCCTCATTATTTTTTTCTTTGGCGTCGCTTATTACCGCACAATGGAAAACATGAAATATCGGTATATTTACGAGTACGAGTGGCACCAGTGCTGCAGAAACAGCTCGAAGGAGGCTTAATGATGTGTACGGCACTGGTGTCGTAAAAGAAAGCAGGGTACGTTTTTGGTTTCAACGTTTTCGGTCTGGAAATTTCGACCTTCAGAACCAACCCCGTGGACGGCCGGAGACCAAAGTGGAAAATGAAGAATTAAAGGCTATTGTGGAAGCGGATCCATCACAAAGCACTTCAGAGATAGCTGCAGGCTTCGGGGTAAGTGGTAAAACTGTATTAATCCACTTGAAGCAAATCGGGAAAGTTAAAAAATCTTAAACGATGTTTACCTCATGAATTGAGTGAATCGAACTTGCAAACACGCGTCGACTGCTGTGTTACTTTGCTCAACCGACACAATAATGAAGGGATTTTAAATCGAATCATTACTTGTGATGAAAAGTGGATATTGTACGATAATCGGAAGCGCTCGTCGTAATGGCTGAACCCTGGAGACCCCACCAAATCCTGCCCTAAGCGAAAATTGACTCAGAAAAAGTTACTTGTGAGTGTTTAGTGGATAAGTGCCGGTGTCGTTCACTACAGTTTTCTAAAATCTGGCCAAACGATTACGGCAGATATCTATTGTCAGCAACTGCAAACCACGAAGGAAGAACTAGCTGCTAAACAACCGAGATTGGTCAATCGATCTAGGCCACTGCTGCTTCACGGCAACGCAAAACCACACACTGCACAACAAACAACCACTAAGTTAGATGAGCTACAATTGGAATGTCTGCGACATCCACCGTACTTCCCGGACCTTGCTCCAACAGATTACTATTTTTTCCGGAATTTGGACAACTTCTTACAAAGAAAAAAATTCAACTCCGATGTGGCAGTCCAAACCGCCTTCAAAGAGTTTATTGATTCTCGCCCCCATTTTTTTTAGTAAAGGGATCAATGAACTACCTATGAGATGGCAAAAGTGCATACATTGATTAATTAAATATATTTTACAAAAAAAAAATTGACTTTATATTAGTCCCGTACAAAACGCCAATTTCATATGGACCTAATAAATATTCACATAAATTGTGATAAATTCAAACATTCTACTCTATCCTGAATTACATACACTTGGCTGCCTGCTTGCCACAACCCTCCTTAGGAATGCTTTTGGTGCAGGATGAGTTTCCCTTCGCTATATCGCGTCGATAGATAAAATGCTTTCGTGAGTGAAAATTCGCTTAATCTATTCGATAATCAAGGGTGCAACCTATCAACTCTGCCGGAACTACACACCCTTAAGCGATTCGGTATTTCAATTTATTGTTTCTTTATTATTGTATTGTTTTTAATAGTTCATTCGAATACAGTTTGTTTAGAGATGTAAAGGGTTTTTTTTTTATGAAATAGGTTGGCGTATTGGCCATCTCATAGTAAGTGATCACGATCGCCCATAGACATTAGCTCTGTAAGGAATATTACCCATTTCTATGATGGCCAATGCATCACCAAACTTCAGAACTAAGCTATTATGTCTCTTGTTCCGGTTTGAAGGGTGAGTGAGCCAGTGTAATTACAGGCACAAGGGACATAACATCTTAGTTCCCAAGGTTGGTGGTGCATTGGCGATGTAATCAATGGTTAACATATTTTACAATGCCAATGTCTATGGGCGTTGGTGACTACTTACCATCAAGTGGCCCATATGCTAGTCCGCCTACATATGGTACAAAAAAAAAATAATCTTATTTTGCCGTGACTCGTATATAGAAAAGTGAATAATATTTAAAAAAATATATTTTTCATCTGGTGATAAATATGACACTGAAGTTATATTTGAAGACCATGTCATAGAGCTTATTTTGAAATAACACACAGTTGGAAAATTCCTTTATCATATAACTAAAACAGTAAAAAAAGCGCGCTAATCTGAATGGCGGTTCACGCCATTCATTCTGACTTTTGTTTGCTTGGACAGTACGGTCGTTACTGGCGCGATTTTTAATATGTATAAAGTGTTTGTTTCGTTTTAATTGGATTGTTAATATTAACTGTGTAAGTAATTTTCTTCAATTTGTTTAATTTTCGTGTTTCATGTTAAGATAAATGTGTGATTTATGTTAAGATAAATCGAGGCTAGAGATATTTTTGGTGGATTAGTAAATTGTTTTAAGATAAATAAATTATTGTTTTTTATTTAATCACTTTTACTTCTGGATGCTAAATAAAGTATTTCCTTTTTATTCTTGTACACTAAAATCGACATCACTTTACTGTTAAGCTGTAACCAACCAGCGTAAGAAAATGTTGATTAATGTTTTATCCATCAGTTGCCGGCACAGACAGTTCGGTAAAAAGAAAGGTTAACGACATCTTATAAAACGTTTTGCTGATCTGCTTAGTTTAGTAATAACCTGGCTATTTAAGCTGGTGATTTATTCACACAAGACTTACAAAGATTACTTTCTATTTTATAATTTAAAAAAGTATACTTCATTATAAAAGTATACAGTTTTGGCAGCAAAATCCCACTGACGGGCTATATAGACTCCACTTTATTTGAGCTCAAGGTTTTGGAATCACAGCCATTATATAGCAGGGACATACACGTTTACTTGCTATTACTTTACTACTTGTACGATTTCGATTACCATTCGTATTAATTGTTAACACAGAGAACGCGTGTTCACGACTTAAAATATACATATATTGAGTAGTCCTTGTAAATAGTTATTTGTTACATAACTCCCGGTTTCACTAACGTTAATTATCGAGGAATGTTCGATAAGTTTCTCAGTGATTACGCGTACAAACATCAAAGGAGTCGATCACGATTTCGACACGAGGCAAATTAAACCAGATTTAATAATAATAAATTTAGATGTTTTCCCCTTCTTCGAAATTAAATTTCTGGTATTTTCCATAACTATCCAAAAATCCATGAACAACTTAGTAACGGATCATTACTTAGCAAGTGGCTTAGTCGTGATGAAGTAGCAAACAGATAAATAGTGTTACTTATATACATATACATATATAGATAATAGTGTGTTTATATTAATCTAATTAAGAAAAAATTTATAGTTTACTTACAGAAAAGACAACATTAATTATTTATTTATTTATTTATTTGTATTTATTTATTTATTTGTAATCCATATTATTCTTTTTTTTATTACGTGAACTAAAACTAAAATGTATTAAAAGTTTTTTTTTTCAGTCTATTGAAGTTGTTGGTTTTCGATTTAACTTATACAATCATCGTGACGACAATACATGGGTGTAATTGGCTCCTGAATGAGAATAAGAAACTTTGGTTGTAAGTTCAGTATATATTACTGGTATCATTTACTTTTAACCCTTATCATATTGAGTAATATTTATAAAAATCGATATTCTAATATATATAAAACAAACGGCATTTATGACGTTTGTTACGCCAACCAACCTTATTTGAGTAACAATAAGAATTAATATTATGTAATATTTTATTTTTTAACGTCCTTGTTGATATAGTAACTAGCCTATGAGGTATCTCGCACATTCTCGTTGGAGAGCCGAAAACGGCATCGCATTGGTTTCCATAAGAAAATCTAGTGATTAATCAATATATGTTTTTTTAAGAATAAAACAAATGTTTGAGTATGAAGTCACAAACTACAAAGCGCGTTGTTAAGAGCTAATAAACAACAATAAACACAAAGCAGTTATGTTTAATGAATCTGGAAATTAATTATTACGTGTAACTCACAACTGAGCACCATAATATGTAAAAATATACATAAAACGTAGATTATAACTGCAATATCTTAAAAAAGTAAGTTTGTGCATGATGTACTTTATCAAAGGCCTTTTGTTGAGGAAATGGATTTAGAATTTAATCCTCACCGCTACGAAGCGGGCTGTGCATGTTTCAGAGTATCTTCAGAGAGATGCAGGTATATGCATCAGTGTTTACATTAGCTGCAGAGCACGAGATGGATTGTAAACATAAAAATAATTGAAAACCTTCGAATCGCTTACCCGAATTTATACCGTGGGCATATGGTTAACACACGCGTATTATATGATTATCCTCTTACACAATCTTTACATACATTTCGATCGCTCAAAAGTTTGAACGGATTCTAATAAAACTAAGTATATAAAATTATTTCGTGGTATTCCACTCACACAATCAAAGAATGACAAACTACTATCGTATTAAAGAAACATTCTTGTCTTAATATATATTTATATATTTTTTTGTAAATCATTCATATACATAACAATTAAGCAAAAGGTTTTATTATTTAATTAATCTGCTCATTTAATTAATTCGATTAATAGTTAGAAATCTCAACGTGATTGAAAGCTCTGACCCTCGCGTCTAATAAGCTTGGGTTCAAAAGGCTGTAATTCATGTTCTCTCAAACTATCGATCAACAGCTATTAAAATTTATAACATAGAAGTTTACTATACCCATATTGAATTATGGCAAGATAAAAATTTACTACAAATCTCGAGTTTCTGGATTCAACCCAGGGTCGGGCCGATATTTTTTTATTGGGTTTTCTTTCTAAAAATTCTGAGCAGAAGTCCAATTTTGAAAGTTGATCCTGCGTGTGAACGTTTTCCGGTCGTGTCGGATTGCTATTCATCGATTATGCAAGTTATTAAATAAGTGTGTACCTGTAATTGGCTCCGCACTCGAGCACTAAAATACTTTTTTTTTATATATATCAATATCGAAGCGATCAAGGAACGTACACAGTCGACCCATTCAATGCTAAGGTATTTTTTTTTATTGGCGTTTCTATGATAACTTATGCTTAATTGACCTCGCAATTCTGAAAATGCTCATTTCATCGGAAGATGCTTCAGCTTACAAATAAATTAACATTTAAAAAAGTCAATTGCGAGGTCGTATTCGCTTCGAAATGGTTTCCTACTTTAATGATAGAAAATAAGATAAATAATCGTAGTACTCAATTAAGTATATTACGATAGATAAAATTAATAGAAAGAACCAACGATATTATTATTTATAAATATTAAATGTAAGTTTATCATGATTATAACATAATTATTTTATTAAGAACACTTAAATCTATACTACTATATAAATCTATTGGTTCTATCTGTACATTTTTTTTCACCTAATTTTGTGATAAATAATCGTTTTATGATGCAGTGATTCATATTATACTATTTTTTTTTTCATTTTTGTCTGTCTGTCTGTCTGTCTGTATGTCTTCTTATAACTCAAGAACGGCTTGACCAATCTTGATGAAAATGGGTACACACAAAGAACATGTGATGGCGCAAATGATAGGCCATATAGGTGAAAAAAAATGTACAGACAGAGCCAATAGATTTATATAGTAGTATAGATAGATATAGATATAAATGGTGGTAGAGCTTTGGCAAAACTCGTCCGAGTAAACACAACCCACTCACTCTACCAAACAATATTTAGTATTGTCGTATTCAGTGTTAAGAGTGTTTGAGCCAGGGTAACTGCAGACATAAATAACAGCTTGGAGCAGCAGGAGTTCTCAAGGTTGGTGGTGCATTGGCGAAGTAAGGAATAGTTAATACTTCTTACAACACCAGATTGAGCTTGGAGCCTTCGTTTAAGATTCTGGGCAATCTCAACCCAAACTAAACTACCAATTTTTTAATTAATATAAGTAAATTTTTATAACGAATAACGATCAAAAAATATTTTTTCTATGTATTGACCTCTATTATAGATTACAATATTTTCGTGACTCTATTTTTAAATATGTTCACTTGGTGGTAGGGCTTTGTGCAAGGTCGTCTAGGTAGGTACCACCCACTCATCAGATATTTTTACCGCAAAACAGCAGTACTCGTTATTGTTGTGTTCCGGTTTGAAAGTTGAGTGAGCCAGTGTAATTACAGGCACAAGGGACATAACATCTTAGTTCCCAGGCTTGGTGGCGTATAGACGATGTAAGCGATGGTTAACATTCCTTACACTGCCAATGTATAAGGGGGTCGGTGACCACTTACCATCAGGTGGCCCATATGCTCGTCCGCCTTCCTATGCCATAAAAAAAATGTTGAATAAAATTTTTGTTTCTGTTAAGTTTTTGTTTTTTTATTAAGTTATCTAGAAACCTATTTTAAAATGTACCCAGTTCTCATTATAAAGTTCATTTAGTGGTTCGGCAACGTTAAGTAATATGCGAACTAGTTTCGCTCACGCCTTTCCACATAATTTCTTATTTAATTAACTTGCTACAAGCAAGTTTAAATGTTATCTGAATATTGAAATTGTGGGTGTTATAACATTTGATAGATTTTTTCGAATTGATTTGTATTTTGTATGTTATGAAGAAAATATTTGGCAATACATGTCACGTTACTAATATATATATTTTTAAATAGTTGTAATGTCGTTTTTTATTCAATCATTTTGCCAGGATATCATAACAGTGATTAAAACTAGTGGAAACAGTCATTTTTTTAATTTTAATGGTCAAAAATTAAATATATTATAAAGAAAAATATGTGAGAAGCTTTTAACTTTTTGAAATAAAATACATAGATATATTCATAGATTCCTCTCATGACAAATATTTGTATATATAAATAGTACATTCCGTACTAATTTTTTATATTATAAGCACCATTAAAAGTTGCAATGCTTCAGAAATTAAAGTCAAAGTTGAAATATATTTCTTCAAAAGATATAAAGTATACTTCATCATCTAGCGACGGCAACGACATTGAGCAGAAAGACTAAAGCGTCCTATTCTTGTCACCCTCACCCGGTTTCCCTTTACAGGTAACCAGAATATGGAAACACAAGCTCACGGCTCGTATCGCGTGTAATTAACCGCAACCCGCGTACCCGGTAATTAATTCGCAACACCACCCGCCACTGCGCTTGTCACATAAATTCCTCAAGTTCATATTATGCCTACCGAGGAAAAGGGTGACAATGAAATTTAGAAAATCGCTTATACGCGATATTTTTAAGATAACTTAAATAATTAAATATTCAATTCAAAAGAAAAATATATAAAAATATTTAGAGATAAAATATAACTGATCATTTCAGTGTTCGAAATGTTGCAATAACAAAAAACAAAACACCAGAACGTCCAACACTACTACTTGATTATTACTAATCCATACTATTATTACTAAATCCATACTATTTATTTGCAAATCTATTGTCTATATTAATCCCTAGCTGTTATCTATAAATTCAAACAACAATACCTCTACCGTATACATATGTGTATGTCTAGCGATGTGAAAATCGCAAGCTTACTCAAACTTTGATGCCTATAGATAGATAAATGAAACAAGGCACACTATTCTGTGGTAACAGAAATTGTTAGATGTATTAATTGGTATTAAAAGAAATATATAGCATAGTCATGTCGAAAAGCTGAAATCATAATCACATATGATAACTTATACAACTATAGTGATTTGAGATTGAACACTAACAGCAACAGTTACCTTAGTAAGTAGTTATCAGGTTACATTTACACAAATCAGGTTATTTTTACACAAATCAGTTTTCAATTGAATTGAAGTAGCGTAGAAGCTATATACTTTTGAATAACTCCAAACTTATAGTTCATTTTTCGAACCAGATTCGACACTAAAATGTTCTTTAGTGAGTTTTTCTCGAAAAACTTCTGGTTCCAGATGGAAATCGTGTCGACTTTCAGTCGAGCTGTGCCTAATTGGGGAATAACAGTTTGAGTTTCACTTGAAACTATTTTTAATTGTTCATTCAATCTTCTTTCCGAAGTTCAACGCTTTCCCCTTTATCTTCTCGTTAAGAATTCAGTTACTTTCGAGAGATATGCTAATCGACACTACGCTAAAGACTTCTCTTATTTATTTTATATGAATCTTTAGTCACTTAGATATTAAATGAGAAGCATTGAAATTGATTGTTATTGAAATAATTTATAACTGAAGAAAACCAATAGAAAGCATAATTTCGTAATTAAAATAAATGTGTCTACCTATTATAATAATATATTCAACAATAAACTTGTATCTTTATACGCACCACGCTTCACAAATGCGTAGGAGAGCGTCATGACGTCACGGCAAAATAAACATTCTTACTCCCAACGCACGCCAATAGCTGTTTCACGTCAGCAACCTTGATAGGTATTTTAGTCATGAAACTATGATATTTACACAAATCCATATATAAACACCCGTGTATTGAATTGTATGAAATAAGCTACAAATCCTTCTATACTAGACGAAACGTCTGCCCAACAGAAGGATAAAATTAAGAAGTAGAAGTTATACTACGTATACTACTACGACACGAAACGACTACGTTTCGAATATTCATTGAATTTCCTAAGGTGGCACAACAGACAAACTGACACAATACACAACAGACAAACTGACAAACTTCGATGGTTATTTTTAATTTGATAAATAACCACATTCTATATTTCGACAATAACACGCAAAATTCAAAAATACAATCTTAAACAATACTATAAAGCTTCAAAAATTCTAAAAACATATTTAAATCCGTTAATTTTTTAAACAATACTTCAAAACTTCCATCGTATAATCACATAATAGCGGTGACTTTCTGTTTCATGTACAAATATTAAAAATATATTGAAATAAAAGTTTTCTCACAATAAACATTACGAACATGATTTCCTTTGTAGGATGCGCAACTTTAAGCGTAAGCCTTTCTTGACAATGTTAGTCATGAAGACAAATACAAAATGTAAACGGTTTTGTTTTTTCTGGTGTTCTTTTGTGAAACGTGTCTTTTGTTGAACGCTGAGGAGCGTTGTAACAAAACTTCACGGTATTTTAAAATAAATAGTAAAAGAAAACTGTTCTATAATAGTAAAAGAGAAAAGGCAATGAAAACAGTGCGAAAAAACCACTCCGCTGTTGTTAAAAATACCAACATTTTATAGTTACAACGCTTCGAAAATTTTATAAAGTTAAAAAAGATTGCTTAAAAAATTAGACTTAAGTTTTCCATGTAATTATAACATTAGTTTTGTATAATTAAAATTCGAATGTAATAAGGACATGAGAAATTAATAATGACCCGAATTAATTTCAATTTTAATAATTGAATTATTTTATTAGTATTATTTCTGCTCTATCCATCATGGCTTCCATTGAATACTTGTTAAAGTTCGCTAATACTAATATAATATTAAGAGTATTTTATATAAGAATATGTTTTTATAAAATAGATATTGTTTATGATAGACTAGATAAATGTTTAGTTGAAATTTTACAATTAATCTGTCTGTCTGTCCGTTACCATTTCACGGCTAACCACAAAACTGATTTTAATAATAAAACTAGCCTTTGTCTCGTATATGTCAAATCATCAAGTAAATATGCATACATGTTGGCAGGGATAAATAGAAGAACATATGATATCAAACACTTGCTTCTGCCTCTCCCTCAACGTGAGCCACGGGCGGTTTAGGGTTGCAATTTATTCCAGTACGGTCCACAGAATGTTAAATATTAATGTGAAAGAAATATTAACAAGCACGTGATATTGACGAAAATTAAACTAAAGGCGGAGTGAATGCCTGAAAGCAATCAACCTTTAGGCAAATCCGAAAATATTACCATAACTCTATGTTATCTGAATAGTATATATACTTAACTATTGTTCTGCTTAACATTTGTTTCCATGAAAGTATTTTATTGGCTATTGGTACGTACGGAAGTGAGATCCCAGTTTAATTCTCACATTTATTTGTATTAGATATCGTCGATAAGGCACGTTAAGCAACCACAACAGCACGACTATAATCTCTGTCAACGACAAATTACTTTTGTAATAACTTTATACTACGTGACAATAAAAATTATATAAAACTTCCTAATAGGATCCTATGTCTACTACGTAAATTTGATATAAGCGAACAAAAAATTCTACTTATGATATTAGTATGAGATAATATCATATTACTATCACGAAATGTCTATCAAATATAAATGGATTGGTCAACCTACACGATATTACGCAGTCCAAATTGCGTACGCACACTCGAAAACTCTTTTGTCTGTGATATGAATCTTGTATATAATATTAATAAGGGTTAATGTCGCTTAATTTGCAATAAGAATAACTGTAAATTGTAAATTGTCATGCTACATTTGACATTCCCAGACATTAATGGCAGACGTGTCAACGGTTATGGGAAATTAGGCCGCTCTGTTTTGAGGAATTGAATTTATACATTAAGAAAAAACTTTTTAAAAAAACGGGTAACACTCCGGGAGTGCCGGCAGAAGTGAAAACTTGAATATTAACGTTGTGCATTTTTGATATTTTGGAATGATTAGGGAAAAATTTTGCTCGAATTGCTTTAATTGTCAGTATAAAAGTACTATCATTTATGTGATAAAATACAATATTCGTTTATTGCGCTATCGTACACAAACATGACAATTTATATTAGATTAAAAATTTAACACTTCAAAATCCGTCTTACGAATTTTCAATCAGGGTCACGTGACCTGACACGAGTTTAACATTTTTTTCCCATCACAAAAAAGTGCACAATGCCGCTAAAGAAGTTTTTACTTCAAAAATTTAACACTTCAAAATCCGTCTTACGAAATTCAATCAGGGTCACGTGACCTGACGCGAGTTTAATATTTTTTACCCATCATAAAAAAGTGCACAACGCCGCTAAAAAAGTTTTCGCTTCAAAAATACTTTTAACCTTTTTGATATTCGTTTAAAAGTCTTATGAACTTCTCAAACAAACGACTTTTACTTATTGATAGTGGAGGTGGTGCTGTCTGGGTATGTACCACCCACTCATCGTAATATTACCGCCTATCATTAATGTCGTACTGTTATGTTCCAGTTGGAAGAGTGAATCAGTGTAACAACAGGCACAAGGGACATAACATGTTGGTTTCTAAGATTGGTGGCGCATTGGAGATGTAAGGAATGGTTAATACTTCTTACATCGCCAATGTCTATGGGTGGTAGTGAAAACTTATCATTAGGTAGCCTATTTGCCCTGTACGCCGCCTACCTATTAAAGTATTGACCAGCAATAAATATGGCTTAGCAACCACGAATAACTGAATGCATATAAATCAGAAGAGCCATGCATCCATAAAAATGAATTAAAAAGTTATTAAGCAATATTTCAAAATATTAACCAAATATATATATTTTTTTTTCCACAAGGGAAAGATTACGAATGTATAGGATCAGTAGCTCATTCAAACGAACATAATTGATTCAGATAAACATTTTTCGAGTCATTGAATGTTTCGTCTTGCAAAAAAAATAAAGCCAATCGGGTGTCAAAAACTGAATAAACATCGAAATAAAGATGGAATCGAAAAACCCAAGAATAGAAAATTGTTTTAGGGTGCGTATTTCACCTCAAAAGTTTTGATGGATTTCACGACAGCGGCGCGCCGTGTATGTTTTTGATTTGAAAGAACACGGAGCCTATCAGGCCTTTAATAATTTAATATAAGAAATAAATCGATTTCACGTCTTCATATCCTTCGGTTCGGAAATAACAATTATTGTGAGTCTTCACATTTTCATTACTTTTATTGGTTTTTTTTAACAACTTATCAATACAACACAACACAGAAAGAAAGAAAGACTTTATATTCAGAGATTATTTTAGAATTGTTTGAAGGATTACCTTTTTTATTTATAAGATAGGTAGGCGGACGAGTATATGTTTTTAAGCTTTCGAGCGAGCATTTAGCTTTTAATGAAAATAACCTTTATAAAACTATTTTTATAGTTATTATTATTGCTCAGCAAATAAATAATTAAGGTACTAAGTATCGAGATATATTTTTATATGAAAACATAAAAATATACCCTAAGATTCTTTGCACTTATTACAAGTACACCTATATGGTAAACTGTATAAAACTTTAACGCGTGTATTATAAGATCCCAGGGTACAATACCATTATAAAAATACTAGTATATGCAAAGTATGAGGTAATTTTATTCACCGATACATACGAGTTTCTTCACGATGTTAACCGCTGAATATGAGATTATAATAAGAAATTAAGAAAACAGGTCGATTACCTGAGCTTGGACCCGCAATCATCAAATATAATTCACGTATTCTAACCATTGGGCCATAATATACTCTAATAAAATAATTGATGAAGGACTTCTAACATCTAGGGATACGTCCTTCATCAAGGATCCTGACATCCAGACTCGACCTGGCCAACCGACATTTGTTCGGCTTTAATTAATTATAATTACCTAGTTTTATGTTACCTAATAATAATAGGATTTTTGTGATAGCGATATTTTTTTTCCGAAAGACCCGTGATATATATGAAAAAGTTTAATATTATAAGTTAAAGTAATATTAACATAAATATATTTGTATATTATACTTTGAAAATGCATGTTGTAACTTTCTTGAAGAGTCGCGCCCTTTATGTTAAGTCTGATTGTGTTTTTATTATTCCCTACACATATCAGTGTAGCCACTGCACTGATATGTCCTGATATGCTGATGGTTCTCAATAAATAAATAAATATAAAGCTATGTATTTTTATTAAAAATGTAATAACCATATAAAATTATTAATATACTAGCTGTTGCCCGCGGCTTCGCTCGCGCGTTGTCTATATCTATTCTTATATTATCAAGAAGTCAAATTAGATTTTTTGTATGTTTGTTTGTAGTGAATAAACTAAAAAACTGCTGTACTGCTTTTAAAAACTATTTTACCTACAGAAAGCTACGTTATCAGCGAGTAATTAGCTGCCCGTCCCGACTTCGTACGGGTAAAATAAGAATTTTATCCCGTATATTTTTTAATCAATAAGTTTATATCAAACATTCACCAATCGACCATACAGTGCAGTGTATGTGTGTTCAGTACAGGCATGTAATAATCCTACTAATATAATAAACGCGAAAGTTTGTATGGATGTATGGACGTTTGTTAGTCTTTCACGCAAAAACTACTGAATGGATTTTAATGAAACTTTACAATAATATAAGTTTAGGGACTACCAATTAAGTACACATGGCAATAATGGAATATGTTTTCTTTATCCAAACATCACTAACATAGTGAAGTTTTGTTTTTGTTTTTTTTTTTTTGCTTTTATTCTATAGGAAGGCGGACGAGCATATGGGCCACCTGATGGTAAGTGGTCACCAACACCCATACAACAATACAAAGTACTGCTGTTTTGCGGTAGAATATCTGATGAGTGGGTGGTACCTACCCAGACGAGCTTGCACAAAGCTCTACCACCGAGTAAAAAAGTTCGTATATTTCTACCTAAGAGATATTGATATAAGATATTGTGTATTTTGAATTTCATTATTTGCTGGGTACTCTTCAAAACAAAAATAAAAGTTTCTAAAAACTTTGAAATACAAGTTTATTAATTCAATCAAAAAACAAAAATAGTCAATTTCTATTTTTAAAATTTTGTATACTAATGCTTTCACCCCATTTCTTCCGTTTGGAGTTGAATTTCTAAAAACGACGAAATACGAAGAATGTTATTTAGTATTAAAGCTATGCATACCATAGCTTTAACTCTAAATATCATTCTTCTTACACCAAAAATGACGGAATTCCTATACAAATTTACAACCCCTTTTTTACGCTCTTAGATTTAGATTTTCAAAAACGCTGAAATACATTTTTATTTATTTCTAACCAGAAGCTTGTTTATTAAAATTCATGCTTCTAACTTTAAGAATGCTGGGTTTCTAAACAATCGTTCAACTTTTTAGGGGTGGAATTTCCAAAAATCCTACCTTAGTGGGTGTTTACATTATAATATGTATCAAATGCCAAAATTTCAATTTTCTAACCCCCGTGGTTTAGGCCCTGCGTTAATGAATCAGTTAGGAAGAGTAATAAAATAATATTATGTGTATAGATATCAACAAAAATACGTATTTTTTATAACTTTAGATAGACTCAACTAATTTTGATGAAATAAAGACTAAACGGAATCTTGAAATAGTTCTTATAATAATTCGGTTATTTCAATTTGTAATTTTTAGACGATTGAAAGATTAGACTGGACATACAGACATGCAGACAGTAAAAAAATAAAAAAAATGATTGCTTTGGTTTTGGTGATCGTAAATAGCCATATAACCGTTAAAACTTTTTGAAATTACAGACAGAAACTTCAATTTTATTTATATGTATAGAGATGTATGGATGTATGGATAATTTATTTATTAAATATTTTATGTGTACAGTATAAAGTATACTCCTAGTGACTGCCTCGTTGGTCTAGTGACTAGACCAACAAGGCCACATGTATACTATGTAATACTTACATACTATGTAAGGCCGCAGACACAGTGGTCCTGGGTTCAAATCCCAGGTTGGGCCCATATGTATAATGTTATTGAGATTTTCTGTCGAAAAATTCTCAGTAGCAGCCCAGAGTCTGGAATTTGGAAGTTTGTACACTCCCGTGCCTCGGAAAGCACGTAAAGCCGTTGGTCCTGCGCCTGAACTCTTTGCGGTCGTGTCGGATTGCCGTCCCATCGGGTTATGAGAGTTAGGGAATAGAGAGTGCACCTGTGTTTGCGCACACACGCCGAAATCGGTCAGGAGGACCATTACCATTATAAGGTATAAAGTAAAGGAAAAGGTTCTTCTGTCAGAGACTAAATAAAATCAGACTTAACCAAGGCTACTCATTTAATTAAACGAAAAAAAGGGGATTTAAAACAAATGTTGTCCATTGAACTTGACACACATATCTCAATAAGCTGCTTAATCGGCTATTTTCTGGTAGCTTAGTGTTGAGTAATTATTTTTAAAAATGAGACTACACTTATAGCATATATATATATATATATATATATATATATATATATATATATAAAATAATACATCCATTAGCTAACTTTCCACCAACAATAATTACACAATCATTAAAATAAACAAAAACAAAACATACATATAATCGAACAGCTAAACCATCATGATATTAAGTGAAATCAGTAAAGGTGTAGTAAGATATATATTTTTTACCAAATATAATTAATTACTTAACGAAAACAAAAATTTAACAAAAACAAAATATTAATTAAATTACATAGCTTAAACATTATAACATTGAGTAAGACCAATAAAGTGCAGTAAATAAATGATATATATATATATATATATATATATATATATATATTATTTATATATTTTTTAATCAAATACAATTAAAAGGCAAGCAAGTAAGAATATTACTACAGTAGCAAATTTATAACAAACTAAAATATTGAATATTAAGATGGGTTGGTATATTCATATTATATAAATCAATACATTTAATACATTTTTATCTTATTTATGCTATTTTTGCACTGTTTTTTTTAAAATATGTAATATCAATATCCGAGTAGACTTAATTATATATTATATGCTCGCACAGATCTACTTCTTCCTATTCATGATTATGCCGTTGCAAGCTTGATGTACCCAAAAGACCAATTGAATTAAACTAAGAGATTACAAAATACTTTTATTTAGATTCTATTGAGATAAGGCAAATATAACCACGTTTCACAATTTGGATCTCTTCTTTATTAGTTGCCCATCTGACTTCAAAGGAATATGCACATCTTCTTTATTCTGTACTATGTGTTGTTTAACCCTTTTCACCCCTTCATCACTTGATATTCATTAGATGATGACGATGATGACGACATCTCAGTGCTTTTATTTATTTGCTCTGTATTTTGTTGCACGATGACCACTTACTTTTATATATTTTCATGTTTGCTTTGTTTTCTTATAAAAAATGCATGTGAGGCCATAGTTAAATTTTTCCTCGATTCGAAATATGTACTTGTAAAATTTAGTAATGAGGTGCTCTAAAGTAATTACTGTTGTTTTAATGTTGAATGAATTGAATATTTCGACACCATTTTCACCAATCGAGTGTAATAAAATTGACGATTTTATCTACTCACAGTCCTTATAAATATAGTTCAAAATGTTGTCACCACTTTTTCCACGTTAAATTGTTATTTATTTCGTTGTTTAGAAAACTCTTCGTTAGAAGACAAAACGTTTGAATTTTTATCTGGCGTTTTAAAACTTTTGACAGGAGCCCGTGAAACACAAATTTACGACACAATTATACCTATTTAAAGTTTTGTGAAGTGATATACCACGTTAATGTTAACAACACGCACTTAATACATGGTGTATTATTGTTATAGTTGTCTTTTTAGGCTTTGTTTATACACCTATATACTATTCACGTATTAATTGTCACTGAGTTAACTGACTTGCTCACACGCAGACTTGAAACGTACTGTTATGAAAGATATAAGATGAGATCATAAAGATACACACAATATGTATGCAATATTAGTTTTTAATTTTTCATGCAAAAACAACCAACAAAGCCACTTTTAGGAGGATGCGTAGTTAGGTATAAGTAAAACTTCAACTTCTTGATGTCGTAATGTAAAATGTTTATTACAAAACGGAACGGGTATATATACAAAAAGTGAACTAAACATGATCCAATAGGAGTACAAGAAAACATAACAATTATAAAAAATCGAGTGTGAATGCTTGGTTTCTGATAAGCTGTTTTTAAGAACTACACATAGTCGTAAATCGATTATCGAGTGTGAGTGCTTTGTTTCAAGTGATGACGTAATATACTGCTACACACTGAAAAGTGAAAACACGAAATTGTAAACAAAACCTTTTGATTTTGACAATGACAACTAACAGTATGCGTACTTTTCCTACGGATAATAATTTATTGATTTTTAGTAGTGGTACTAAACTTTTAATAAATACATAAAGAGATTAAAAATTAGTATAGGACAAAATATAGGATAAATCATAAGCAAAAGAGTATATTACATGTAATATTTAATCTCTTTTCAGTTTGACCATAACCATTACCCTCTTTAATAAATGTTCTATGTGTATCTTTAAATTGACATAACTTTATTATTTATAAACCGATTGAAATAAAAAATAAGCCGTTTCTAAGATTAGCGTGCACAAACGCACAGACACACAGACAAAAATTCTATTAATCATTATTTTGGATTCTATTGTGTTTATAAAAACCCTCGATAAAAGTTTTACTCATTTATCTTCCATGTACAGACATCGACCAGTTACAGATTTATTATATGTATAGATTTTAAAAATATATTCTTAAATCAAATAACATAACAATTTAATTAATAACCCAAAATTATCATGATTCAAAAACATACCAAAGATAAAAAGTAAATTATTCCTAAGAAAACCTTATAATGAGGTTTCCCGAATTTCCTAAAGTCATCCTACTTCATCTATATCTGAAACCGCTGTCTTTGACATTATAAAGGGCCGAGGGGCTCCATCAGATAATCTCGGCAGTCAAAAGAAGTGTAATTTTCAAGGCTATGCCATTGTCGCGGATCGTAATCCGAGCTCGTCACGCTCGCACGAGCATCGAAAGTCGAAAATCCGTGAAATATTCAGATTGTTATGAATCCATCTGGTTCTTTGATACGTATTTATAAATGCAGACACGTGGAATATGATCGGAAAGCTCTTTGTTCGAAAACGCGATCAAGTGTGTCCCGAACTGAAAATTAGATTTTCTCAACAAAGAGTATGAATGTACTTTATAAATTTCTTTCGTCGCTAAATGAGATAAAATAATATCATTATCATATGTTTGATTGGAATTCATTTGCTACAGAGAAAATAGAGGAAATTAAATTTTATGATATGCTCAATCGAATATCGAATGAAATAATTACTAGCAGAAATTATAAGTGTTGAATTATAACTACCTGCATTCTATATTACATCATTTTGATACAAAAATTACATTAAAAGCTAAAACTATTAGATTAGCAATATATTAAAACAACTTTTTCAGATAGTATTTGAAAGTTGCTCCAGTTGTTTAATATTGGTTTTGTATTCAAACTTAGTATCTAAACAAGTTTAATTTTGCGTTTATTTGGATTATTAATTTACAATTAAAGTTATAAATATTACTCACGACATCAATTTTGTATGTTTATTATGTATGTTTATTACCACACAGATATTAAAAATTATATATGCAACTTTGACATTAATTTAATTTATAGTCCGACATACATACTCGACTATACATGTCCGACACATATGGTATACAATACATTAATATGTTGAATATTTTTTTGGTATATAGGTAATAGCTTAATATTCTGATGTAGTCAGAAAGAAAATTGAAAGTCTAGGCTGTTATATTGTCAGCGATAGTATATATCTATCTCTCATAAATAATTCACTGTAACCACTGTTATTATTTTTATAGTTAAAAGAAAGGAAAAAATAATTACACGTGTAGCTTAGTTTAATCGTCACAAAGTATAAATAATTATCGAAATAAATAACATATTCATTTCAAATGGTCCATGTTGATGAATATCGCTAACACTAATACTTTGAAATTCCAACCAGTAAGTTTAGAAAATTTACGAGATAATAAAATAAATGTATAAAAGTTACACAGGGCGTGTTTGTGTTCTATACTTTATTTATTTATCAAATCTTTACATATGTCATTCCGACACGACCGCAAAGAGTTCAGGCGCAGGACCAACGGCTCTACGTGCTTTCCGAGGCACGGGTGTGTACACACTTCCAACTTCTAGACTCCGGGCTGCTACTCAGAATTTTCTGACAGAAAAACCCAATAACTTTTTACTGGCCCGACCTGGGAATTCAACCCAGTGCCTCCGGGTCTGTTGCCTTATTATTAGTTAGGAGGTAGTCGACTGCCTCGTTACTAATATTATAAATGTGAATGTGAGTTTATTTGTTACGCTTTCACGCCCAAATTACTAAACCAATTTAAAAAACTCTTTCACCAATGGAAAGATACATTATCAGCATAGGCTACGTGTTGTCTCCGTATTCCCACAGGAACGGGAACTACGCGGGTGAAACCGCGGGCAAAACGCTTGTACGATATAAGTTGCATTTTTTTTTATAGTTTAGGTAGGCGGACGAGCATATGGGCCACCTGATGGTAAGTGGTCACCAACGCCCATAGACAGCGGCATTGTACATTTCTTTAAAAAAAACATCGCCAATGAGCCACCAACCTTGGGAATTAAGATGTTATGTCCCTTGCGCCTGTAATTACATTGGAGTGGGTGGTACCTACCCAGACGAGCTTGCACTAAGCTCTACCACCGAGTATATATTATATTTAATCAATTCAATTTATTCTACTGTTGTTCGACATTTATATAATTGAATATGATAAAAAGTAATTTCAAATGATGAATAACGCGTCTAATAAAATTATAAATTAAATACGACCAAATTTATTAATCCAAAACGAAATTAGGACAAGTTTCGTCTCAATAAAATCGTATTAATGAAATACGACTGTTAAAATTGTATTACTAAGACTGAAAATATTTTACAAGTACAGAATTTGCAAGCAAGAATTTGTATTATGTTGCTAATAGTCTCCCATTGTCTCAATTTGTACGAAGATTAATTTCCTGAGCCTGGAGAATCTACTATGTGAAAGCCATTGAATATTATACTCTAGATGTGACTTCCTTAAATAACAATAAACTGTAATGATACAATACTAAATACAAAGTTTTAATAATTATGCATGCTGTGCGCATTTGCATGTTAAGAATGGCGGCGGAGGCCGGAAACCGGACATGACGGCATACGATATTCATGTCATGTCTTTTGCCTTCAAGGCATATGAAATGGTAATATCAATAGTAATAAGACAACTAAATGTACATTAATTGAATGACAATCATTCACCCTTACTTGAATAATATATAATTAATAAAGATCAAAGAGAATTGCTACTAAAAATCCTCTTTAAAATTTGTGAGTATAATTGTCAAATAAAAAAAATAATCAAATGTATATTTTTCTTATGCAAAGAATTGTTTAAAGAAAAGTATTTTGTATCTATGGAAGCTATATCCACGTTTTGGGCCTATCAATCTTTTACGTCAGTTGCACGTCCCAACGCTTTTCAAACGATTATGCTTACTTAAGTGCATGTTGAGCCCGGACCTACCTCATCAAAAACACCGCCTAACTTGAAAGTCTAGCACTCTTAATGACAATCTAATTTACACTCCATATTAGGTTAATCTACTAACGCTGAGTCGTAATGGTTCAGTGGATAGAACAGGTCAATCTTAATCGATAATCACGGGTTCAAATCCGAGCTAAATATTAGCATGATGATTTTTTGTTTATAATATATAACAAAATATATTTAAGACTTTAATTTATATTAAACACGTCTTAAAAAAGAAACTATTCATATTATATAAATAAATGAATTTGTAACTAATTTACGAAGCATTATATTCAATGTACAGTATAACAATCATGGCTAAAACTTCAAAGGTGTTATTAAAAACATAAATGATCCTCAATTCGTTTATCTCCACATGCAGCCCAAAATAAACGTTTTCATTTTATTGAGAGGGCTTTACGAGGGGCACATCAACGAAAATTGAAAATGACATTCCTTACGATGTCAACATAAAAGAAAAAAGAGGAAATTATATAGATATATCACATACAACAAAATATATATCCATATTATTAATAGACATCTTAAGATGCTTAAAGGAACTTATCGTTCCTCAATCCTTGGGTTTTTTATTAATAATATGATCCACCAGATTGCAAGTAGTCACAATTTCGTATAGACGTGGGCACTTAATTACGTCATTCTTGTGACGCCTCTATTAAAGTTAAAATCTATGGTTCTCGAATCTATAATTATACTGATTTACTCATTCTTCAAACTAAAATATAGCAATGTATTAGAATAATTGACGAGCGAGTGATGGTGGTATATCCACAGACTTACATAGATCATTAAAGTTCCACTATTTAATATTATAAAAAGTTTAAAATATTATTTTATATAATTATCATTATGAATTATAATATTAAACTGTTATTTCAAAAGCTGAAATGAATCTCTCGCTTACATATAAAAAGCTCATTAATATCGATGCCATGTTAATAATTTGTACGTAAGAGTATTGAACGAAAACATTAAATTATTTAAAAATAAATATAACATTCGTATTTTGGTTTGCATAATTATATTCATCCTTTTTTGACGTAATAACGTCTTATAAATCGATGAACGCCGGCTGCACGCACGAATAGCATGACTCATTGTCACGTTCCGCTTGAGCCGAGCGTGCAAACGAGAGCGATAGAGAAGCACGATCGGCCTAAGGGTTCGGCTTGTGACCCATCTATCTCTCTTCCACTCCATCGGATGATGCGTCCGAGTATTCAGCAATGTTTTCTTATGACGCTATCACGTAAAATCATCGTGCGTAAACCGACTTTACAGACGACCGTTTATATTTTTTTTATACTTATTTTATTTAAAATAGGTAGGTAGGTAGGAAGACTGGCAAATGGGCCATCTGAGAGCGAGCGGTCCCAAGCGCTTAAAGACTGGCACTGGAAGAAATATTAACCATCCAAATATAATGGCGAAACTTTGAGAACTAAGATATTATATTTCTTGTGTCCGTAGTTTCACTGACTCGCTCGCCCTTAAAACCGGAACCCAACAACACTATATAATGCTGTTTAACAGTAGAATATGTGATAAGTATGTGGTAACAATTCAAACCCCGCGAACTCCGATTATTGTCACTTGATGGCGCTATTTTCATTTCATACAAGTCTAGTATAAATGTCAGTAACAAAAGGCTTTTTTATAGGATACGTAGGTGGACGAGCATATGGGCCACCTGATGGTAAGTGGTCACCGACCCCCTTAGACATTGGCAGTGTAAGAAATGTTAACCATCGCTTGCATCGCCAATGCGCCATCAACCTTCGGAACTAAGATTTTATGTCCCTTGTGCCTGTAATTACACTGGCTCACTTACCCTTCAAACCTGAAATCAACAATAACAAGTACAGCTGTTTTGTGGTAGAATATCTGATGAATGGTACCTACCCAGACCCAGCTTGCACAAAGCTCTACCACCAAGTAAGGACTGGGTGGGTTAGTATGTAACTATAGAAGAAAAATCACAATTTTTCAAACCTACTATTTCCTTTTCCACCTCCAAAATATATCGAGCCAGTTCATTGTTGATTATTTTATTTAGTTTAGTTAATATCTTCTTTTTATTGTAAAAAAAGTACGAATGAAAGTAAAAACTAAGACATTATAAAAATTTAAATTTTGTAACTTCGCTCGCAAATCGTCGCTCTCATCTCCACGAACTTAAAGATACTTTCAAAAAGAATTGTCACTCTGGAGCTATCAATCAACACTTACTCTTTGCCCAAGTAAAGCAAAGACAAGAAAGATAATTTATTTATACGTTGAAAATTTTATCGGCGTCTTGGCGTAAATTTTAACCGATTTTAACATAATATATCTTCGGAAATTGAACGTCATGTGACGTCACTATCTAATATGGCTGCACGACTTTTTGAAACCTTTTAAGATTTGTTAGTTATTTACTTATGAGAGAACTCAGTGGACATTACTACAAAAAGTAGAAAGGACGAAATTTCATCTATTTAATGACAAACTAGAAAAAATGTTATGTAGTGCAACCAAATATATGAGGTAAGTCTCATTAAATGGTAGCATTGCTTTTCAGTGGAGCCTAAAATAGATAAGGTACGAAAATGATGTTCGTGTGTTAACTTTGAATAGAACTGATTTCCTCCGATTCTATTAACCAATAAGCCAAAGTCGTGGATTGTTAATTATGTATTAAATGATAAATAAACACCAATGGCTTTGATATGTTCTAATCAGTGTATTACGCCGAGACTTAGTGGCTTAGCATGGACATCGTTGGCGGAATTCACGGCTGTAGTACAAATACGCAAATATGTATTAGTTATTAAGATAATAATAAACAAAATATATTTTTTTATATAAAACTAGTCGTGCCCCGAGGCTTCACACACGGATAATTAATAAAAATATAATAAATTATTTTATTACTATAATAACACACACACGCGCACGCGCACGCACACACACACACACGCACACACACACAAACACGCGCACACACACACATGGCTACTGGTAAAGAAATACGTAATTAACGTTATTTATGGTTAATATGATTATTTACACCTTACCAAAACTATTATTATCTTTTTGGCATATTTTGCAGAATTTTATCACAGGTTCTAACGTGTGTCGATTTTAGCGATTTCATAAGATTATTTTAATAGATTTATTTCTTTCTGTAATCATTAATGTGACATTTGAAAGAACAAAACACGATACTTTTGTAACTAATCAAATACGATTAAACATTCATGATAATGGACGTGTGTCGTAGGACCGATGGCCGTTGGAGCAGACGAGTCCTAGAGTGGAGACCGCGGATCGGCAAACGCAGCGTAGGGCGCCCTCCAGCGAGGGGAACAGTAACAGGGGGGTAGTACCAGTAACAGGGGGGACCGATGTCCTTAAGAAGGTGGCAGGTACCGACTGGATGCGGAAGGCGGAGGACCGGGAGCTTTGGCGCACCTTGGGAGAGGCCTATGTTCAGCAGTGGACTACGATTGGCAGTTGATTGATTGATTTGATTGATAATGGACTAGAAAACATTTATAGGTATATTTATTCCAGAAACAACTCTTTAGTATCCTTTTGCGTAACAACATAAGGTTACCTAACCTTATAGTAAACTGTAACTGTGTTTAAAGTCTTAGACCGTCTGGCGTTTTGCCAAATATATTTTAGTGTCCGAGCTCTACAGCGGCTGAAGAAATTGACCTTTAAACTGTTTTTTGATAACGATGACGAAAATACAAATAATTTATTTATTAGGTCAAATAATCTATTTTACGTGAAATTTTTTTAATTTTTTTACATATGTTTATAAATTTATATAATTACTGTATAGCGGTCTAAAATTCAGAATCTCAGAGTTCATCCGCTTGAAATGTTTAATTATAAAATGATTAATGCAGTCAAAATTTGTGCCAGCAATTACTTAAGTGAACGTATAAGATTTAGCAATAATTAAACAGGTCTGTTAAGCAGTGATTTCGCATTATAGTTTACAGTTTATATTTTCTATGGAACAAATATTATTACGATCGAACGATACATAAATGAAAATGTTTTTTTCGTGCTATAATATACAAATTCGTTCAAATTATTTCAAAACTAAAACTTCTCAGCTCGTGAACATATTAACTTCGAAAAATGTCAATATTCTTTTGCAATTTTCTTTTATTGTTAGAAATATACTTTGATAGACTGAAAAATAACAAAACATACATAAAAACTTTAAAGTTTTATATTTTTTCACACGCTTAATGTTGCTCACTAAAATGTTCCCGATTTAAATCGAAAAAATATGAAAACGTTATCAACTGTCAATTCATTTTCAAAATTAACACCGATTAACTTGTAAGTGTGAGAATCGTATTACTGTATGAGGAATATTCAAATATCAGTACTTCTTAGTTGTATTTCTGAGTATGATTATATTTCTTGTACAGTTGAAATATTTTAATAAATGTCAGAATGTTTTTCACCAACAATTTCATTCAACTTAGGAATTTGTGATGAAACTAACAAATTACTTTTAAAGTCAAAGCTTTTACCGGTGTTTCATATAAACTATTATGTATTTATTCTGATTGCTTCCGTGAATCAGATTTTTAGATATTTTTAGATTTTCAGATAAAATCAATTCCTTTTGCATATATATGTATATATTATTTGATTTGTAATTATTAATTAACACTAATTTATTTTACATTGCATGATGGTTTTGACATTTTGTATAAACGATTTATGAACTTACTGACAAGCCATTGTAAATACAAATGTTTGCGTAAAATAAATTTATGAATATCTAATCATTATATGAAGTTGTTTTATAATACCTTCGAACTTTGTTTACTTGCTTGTGACTGAAAGCTCTTAAAATCTAAGTATCAAACCATATAACCGAAAACAAAGTCAACGATGATTAAGTTAATTGATACTGCTCGTATGAAATACGAATTTAATATAAGAAGCAATGGATGGTAATAGTTTATGAAATAGACAAAAAAAATAATAAATATTAATTTAAAAACAAACAATTCCAATCATCGTAACCAAAACAAATATTAAACTAACCAAGCAACGCTAACAAATTAATGAGGACCACCTTGTCTGGACAGACTCCAATTTGGCACGGAGAGAGAATTAGCAATGGATACGGATTTTTTATCAGACTATATCTAGGGATTAAAGTCAGCCTCCGTTAGGTTTTTCTAAACTAGGCATTAAGCGAGGCGTCCGATAAACAATGGTATCTTTTACCCAATTTATAAGATCAAAGCGAAGGTTTCTGGATAATCGCCAAATGAACTTACAGGCTGAAATTAAACGTTCCTTTTTTTAATTCTTTTAATATAATTGTCTTCATTTTATTTAATCTGTTAAAATTTTCCATCTTAGTAGTTTACACCCATTCACCAATTAATCAGCGTACACACTAGGTTTGTACAAGCTTGTCTGGGTAGGTACCACCCACTGATCAAATTCAAATTCAAAATACTTTATTCAATATTAAAGTATTACACTTTCTTATCGTGGAAATCCTTGGAGGAGGCCTTTGTCCAGCAGTGGACGTTTTCCGGCTGAAATGATGATGATGATGACACTTTCTTATTGATATTCAATTTAGAAACTACCACCGGTTCGGAAAAGAAATCCCCAGCCCTGAGAAGAACCGGCAAAAGAAACTCAGCGGGCTGTGTTTCTTTTTTTTTTTGTCTTTTTGTATCATGTACTGTTTACAAAAAAAAGAAAATTGAAATAGCCATGCGGCGATCGTGTCATTCCCAAGGTGCTATCATCCATAAAATCATTAATTGTATAATAACCTTTAGCATACAAGCGTTCCTTTACAATTTTTTTAAATTTAGCCACTGAGCCCTTTTGAACGCTTTCTGGGATCCTGTTGTAGAACCGTATATATTGCCCCACAAAAGAGTTACTGACTCTATGCAGTCGAGTAACGGGAGTAATTAATTTGTGTTTGTTCCTTGTACCAATGTTATGAGTATCACATTTTCTCACAAAATCACTAATGTTTTTCCGTACATACATAACATTACATAATGTGTTGAAAAGCAACAGTTAATATTCTAATTACTTTTAATTTCTGTCTTAGGGATTCTTTAGCTACCAGGCTATAGATTGCGCGAATAGCCCTCTTCTGCAGTACAAATATCGTATTGATAGCGGCCGCATTACCCCACAGCATAATGCCGTAAGACATTATACTGTGAAAATAACTAAAATATACAAGGCGGGCCGTATTAACATCGGTAAAAAATATTATTTTCTTAACCGCAAAAGCCACTGAGCTTAGTCTACTCGCCAACTTGGGCGTGGGGGGTCCACTGCAACTTGGCATCAACAGTAAGGCCAAGAAATACAGTAGACTCAACTGGATCCATCGACACCCCATTGATATGTACATCAGCTTAATTTTACAACTTTTGTTTTTTTATTATTTAACATAAGATTATTGACACTAAACCAATATACTATATATGAGATAGCATTGTTTACATCGTCATACTGTACTTGTTTTCTTTTAATTTTAAAAACTAAAGAAGTATCATCAGCAGACAATACTATGTCATGTTAGTTCCCTACAAGAAAGGGCAGGTCGTTTATGTAAATGAGGAATAGAAAAGGACCGTGAATTGATCCCTGAGGGACCCCCATACCAACTCCCAGAAGCCCCAGAAGATCTTTTCTCATTAACGTCGACCTTCTGAATTCTATTCTTAAGATAAGAAGTCAAAAGCTCGAGCGCACCTTCTCTGATTCCATAGTGATTTAATTTCCTGACCAGAGTTTCGTGTTGAACACAATCAAAGGCATTGGATAAGTCAGAAAATCCCTAAGGTGTCCTGCGACTCCTCCCATGCTTCATAGATATTCCTAATAAGTTCTATTCTAGTTCTGATCAGATATTTTACCGCAAAACAGCAGTAATTTCTATTGCTGTGTTCCGGTTTGAAGGGTGAGTGAACCAGAGTAATCACAGGCACAAAGGACATAACATCTTAGTTCCCAAGGTTAGTGGTAACATTTCTTACAACGAAACCATCAGGTGGCCCATCCGCTCATCCACCTACCTATAATAAAAAAAAATCACAGTTACAGTTCAGCCACAGGCAGAAAAGCTATATTTACGTCTATTTAAATGCGAAAAATACTAGTAAATAGTTGGTGTATTTGTATTAGTTATTGTATCTCCATAGATTTTCGCATCTGTGCCATTATTGTCGCTTTGTTAATATTTATTTATTCTATCGATAAACAACATTACATTTAGACTTAGATCTGGACATATGCCACTGGGCAAGTTTAAACATCTAATGAGAAAAAGTGACACTCCCAATTGTGAAGTATGTGGTGTATTAGAAGATGTTTCTCACTTGTTTTTGACATGTGTTCGTAACCTCAGCTTGAGAGAATCACTAAAATATGAACTAAATTTAAATTTTATGAATATTGGTGCTTTTAATTCTTTTCTTAGTAAACCTTCGAGTATTTCGGCTATTAAAATATATGAATTTGTTAATGATTCTCTCAAACTGAATTAGTCAAGCATATTTGTCTATTTTTTATTTAATGTAGCGTGTAACGATGGGGCCGACATATAGGTCGCCTATAAAGTTATGGGTCTCAGTTTGAAGGGTGAGTGAACTTCTTAGTTCCCAAGTTAAGACGGGTAATATTTTTACAGTCTCAATATCTTTAGATCGTGGTTATTTACTATTACGCCCATTGGCCAGTCTGTCTACCTATTTTAAATTTAAAAAAGAGTTGTGTGCATGATACGAAAAAAAAAAACATTATTTTTTTTTTTTTTTTTTTTTATTGGTTCATAAAACTAGTTACAATCTTTAATGATATTATTATATCTAAAGTTTCTATAGACATACTTATAGACTGCAACCTTCTAGATATGAACACAGCATGCATATATGGAAATATCATGTGGTGTACAATCAAAATTTTAAATATCTAAAGTAAATATAGACATATATGTATCATATACATATATGTTAAATAAAATATTAATTAGAAAAAAAAAAAAAAAAAAAAAAACTTAAAAGAAAAAAATAAACTTGAAAACATCTTACAATGAAAACATTTGTTTTTTAAAAGAGGTCAAAGAACTACAGAAAATGTCACACTCATTTAGATTGTTTATTGTTGAACAAATGCGATACAAGGGCGCGTGTTGGAAGATATTCGTTCGACATGTGGGTAAACTAAACGTTGTTCTGTTATGTAACCTGCAACTAGGACGGTGTACACTGAATTTAAGGCGTTCAAGCAAGTCTGGTGACTCAATATAATTATGAAGAACTTTGTATAAAAATAATATGTCAATACATTTTCGGCGGTCACTCAAAGTTTTCATGTGATAGAATTTTAATCTAGATTCATACGACTCCAAAGTCTGACACTTATGACCCGTATATGCTAGATGATACAAAAAACGTTTTTGCACAGCTTCTAATCTCATTGAATGTATATTATAGCTTGGATTCCAGACAGTACTACAGTATTCTATTATGCTTCGAACCAACGAGTTATAAACCGTAATAATTAGATGAGGATCATTAAATAATTTCATTTGGCGATTTATAAAACCCGATAGCTTAGAAGCTCTTTTGATAATGCTATCAATATGATCACGAAAAGATAGGGTATGATCAAATAATATGCCTAAATCTTTAATAACATATACTTGTTTTAAGGGAATCTTATTGATGTAGTAAGTTTTATCCGTGATTATTTTTTTTCTTGAGAATCTGATGAAAAAACATTTATCAATATTTAACGCCATTAAATTATTTTTACACCACCGTTCAATATTTTCTAGATCTCTCTGTAATATCAGCGTATCTTTATCATCATTAATTTCACGATATACTTTTAAATCATCTGCATACAATTTGAATTTAGAATTGATAACGCAACTGAGATCGTTTATAAATATATACTTTATAATAATTAAATGATTTATTTACGTTTTAATCGAGTTTGAAACCATAAGTTTATTATTTTTAAAATGGCAAAATATATTTGATCCCAATATATATATTTAGAATTTAATTTCTTCAAACAAGTGTAGGTTTCTTATTTATCCAATTTTGTTGTTAAGTGACACCAAAGTCATATACGGCTTCTTACTTCATATCATTTCATATAACAGCCAATTCAGCTATTTTTATTCGATAAGATTAATAAATTCAAATCTTTCTTTATCGAATTATTATTTATAGCGTATAAATATTATTATATATTGTCGTAAATAAAACAAAACATGAGCTAGCTTAGAAAATAAAAATGTATCGCTAGAGAGCCGCAAAGCCGAGATGGACCAATGGATAGAACACATGAATTAATACAAGATGTTTCAGGTTCAAACCCAGCACCATTAAGTTTTCATGTTGTTTATTTGCGTTTACAAATCATCTTGTGGTCAGCGCCAATGACGGAGAAAATGTCGCATCGGATGAAATATTGGAACATAACTCGTTTGATTTTTGTTTCATTAAATTTAAAATATAACGATAGTTACACTATGGAACATTGAATTACGCATTTCTCCGTTCTCGTCAATACCTGTCACTACAATAATACACTCAGTTTTTTTTGTAATTTTCCTGAAATATACGTGATTTTTACCTGTAATTTCCGTATACAATATTACTTTTGTAGCAATGAAATAATCCGCACACCAACGGAGTAAGCAACGTTCAATATCTCGACAAATCTTTAGCTTTACACGGTACGTCCACTCAAACCCGCTGGCGGTCGGCCAGAAACCAATCCAGAACGAACGATGTAAGCCTTGCGACATTACATACAAATTTTACCAAACATCAGTACCGATGTGCTCAATTTTATTAAAGTGTAATATTTTTGATAATGTTAGCGTTAAGCATATTTATAAGGGACACTTATTGATTGAAGTATTTTATTTTAATTAATTTCAAAATCGGACATATCCTATGCAACTGGCTAGACTTCTTTGAGAAGTCTCCTAGCCGCCGGGGCCGAAATCAGATTAGAACATAAATAGTGCTACTCCAACTACTCTCCTACTACTAATACTACGACTGTGTTTCATATTAGCATAACTTTTTGTGTTATATATCCATTATGCCTACATTTGATTTAAATCGGTTACATTTTTACTCGGTGGTAGAGCTTTGTGCAAGCTCGTCTGGGTACGTACCACCCACTCATCAGATATTCTACCGCAAAACAGGAGTACTTCGTATTGTTGTGTTCCGGTTTGAAGGGTGAGTGAACCAGTGTAATTACAGGCACAAGGGACATAACATCTTCGTTCCCAAGGTTTGTGGCGCAGTGGTGATGTTTTTTTTTTTAAAGAAATATACAAACCACTGCCTATGGGCGTTGGTGACCACTTACCATCAGGTGGCCCACATGATCGTCCACTAACCTATACTATAAAAAATAAAAAAAATAAAATAACTACTACTGAAATGTACTTCATGTTATTTTTTCAAATACGAGTATTATTCAGTGGTTATTTTTTGTGTTTTTTAATTAAACAAAATGTTTCGTTTTTGATAGCTTAATCGTGGTGTAATTACACACCACGCTCGGTGTAAAATAAAATATATATGTTATCGTAAAATTGTAAATTCCATACAGACACATTGTGATTTAACTATGTCACTTGGTAGATTATAATCTATCGAAAAATCTGCGTTAAATTGTAAGCAGTATGTTACGGTTCACATTCTTTCGACAGTTTACGATCTCGAGAGATTATAATGTAACGGTATTTACAATTTTACGGTGACATACATGAGAAGAAAAAGTATATGTAAATGACAAAACTTACATATATATATATAATTATTATAATAATAAGTAAATATTTATATACAACCCTTACTTCCAAACATTGTTTAGTAGGTGATTAATTAAACAATGCTGTGTCTTCTTTCGAATCAATCAATCAATAATGTAAGACCGACTTAACCGACTTTTTTAATGAATCGGTTACATACGGTATAACGAGGGTACACTTAATTAGAAGTTTCATCACAGTATAATCCTCAACATTGCAGGCTATCCCATGTAACTCTTAAGAAAAAAACTACCTCAAAAGACTAGAAATATGATTTGAATATTGCGCGTTTAGAAGCGTCCGTCCCGTCCCGACGCGTCTGACCATCTCTCTATCTGAACGCGTTAACCTGGAAACCCACTGAAAGTATTTTCATACGGTTTTCACCAATGAACAAAGTGGTTTATGAGGAAGGTTTATGTTAGGATTTTTTGTAAATTGAACAAAATATAAAGGTGTGATGACATTATCATTAGCAGGGCAATATACAATAGATTAGTTTACCATGTTTTATATAATCTATATGAAAATATTTATCAAAAAGATGATTGCTTCTTTTGAAGATTGTTAAGCCTTTGAGTATAAAAAATTTCATTAAATCTCATCGTAAATGTATAGTATGTTAGACTGCAAGCGTTATTGTGTCTTTAACGTCGTTCTCCGGTTAACGCTTTTGTTGAGCGCTAAAAAACTTTTAACAAAGCTTTACTGTATTTTCAATAAGCCCCAAAAGAAAACTGTGTTTATATATAAAGGACTAGAAAAGGCTTTTTATTGTTAACAATACAAAGATTAAAGTGTTTTCTTTATAAGTTTATAGAAAAACATTTAATATATCTTATTGAGAAAATAGATAGTATTATGAAATTCGAATGCATCAGATAATTAAATTTTATAGTACAACAACACTTCTCTCTTAAAAGTTATATTGTTATGTATTTTTTTCAATTCAATGAAGCTACAAGATAACGTAAAATATTAAATAAGCAACGAAATTGTAAGGCATAAAAACATTAGAAATTCCATCCTCACCACCTCGATGTCTGGTAATCCACAACAGCGCGTTTCCTAAGGCATTTCCTGCCTCGCACAATCACTCTGTGGAACCAGCTTTCGCCGGCGACTTATGCGAATCGATATGACATTGCAACCTTCAAGAAGAGAACGTACTCTTTCCTCAAAGGCCGGCAACGCACCTGCAAGTCCTCGGATGTTGCAGATGTCCATGGGCGGTGGTAGTCACTTTCTATCACGTGAGCCACCTGCTCGTTAGCCTCCAATTACATTTAAAAAAAAATGTTTAAAATACATATATTTTTTATCGAAAATAATAAACATTATTCTAAAATATAAAAGCAAATAGATAAAATAGAAATAATTGATTTTACTGTATACGAAAACATTCGCTTGTTTTAATGTTATCTGTCTATAGCTCATATTGTTTATCATAAATAATCCTTCACTTGGAAAGTAGTAGAATTACGTAGAGGTATAATTCCATTTGTTTTATAAATTGGTTTATTTGGTAGGACTTCGTGAAAGCCCGTAATACTATAATATTACTCATGACGTAATCAGCACTATAAAGTATTGCAAAAGGCAATAGTAGGCACAGGGATCAAAACATTTTTACTTCCGATGGACATTGACGATGATAAATATATATTAAGGTGCGAATTTCTAATGGCAAATCTGACTTAATTTATGTCATGGTAATAGTTATGTTTATTACACAAGCATTATTATTTGTTATGATTATCAACTGTCCTCAATCTTTTAACACAGATTTTTAAAAATAAACTGACTTAAGCCTGAAAATCTTCTTTTAATAATCAATTCATTATTATTTATTTGTTTATTTAAAATATATTTAGGAAATAAGTCTTTATTTTATAAATAAAAGAAATTGTAGAAGATTCATAAATCCCACTAATTGCCTAGACACTTAAGTCCAGGGTATTAAAGCCACGATGAGCATATTAACCTCTGCATAATCCGATTATAGAATACAAAATGGCGCTTCACCTAGTCTAAACCATTTTCCTGCTATTTTGATCCGCTCCGTGAATACTTGAAACGGTAATTTTGATGATTTCTCAAAATTTAATATGATTTCTAACAATATTCAAGTGAATAAAGTCATGAATGATAATAATTTGAAAAATTTTGAATATAATACTTGGTGACAAGGCTTATAACCAGCTCGTCTAGGTATTTATCACATATTAATCGTATATGCTACCGTCGAAGAGCAATATTTTGTTGGAGTGTGAGCCAGTGTAACTAAGGCACAAGGGACATAACATCTTAGCTCCCAAGGTTGGTGGCGCATTGGCGTTGTAAGGAATGGTGTAGGCAGTGGTAATCACTTGCGCGTTACCGTCACGAGGCCTATCTGTCCGTCTACCTATTTGATAAAAAAAACCATTAAAATAAATGAATAATAAATTAAAATTCAAATAAATGAAAATAAATTTTTATCAAAAGGTAATTAGCGTGGTTACTTGATTTTATTAGAGAATGTCTGTACATAGCCTACTTTAATTTCTCAAAAATTAACCTTATCACTAACCCTAATTCTCGATCAAAAACTATCTTCATTTACTAAGTAGATAAGAATATTTTATATAAAATACAATTAATTTCTAAAAATATTATATAATTTCTTTATAAAAATCACATCATATTTTAACATTAATATTTTTTTAAGCGCAAACATAAATATGAAAAGTATTTACCATAAACTTGCTACATTTTATAAATCATTTGAGCATTTTAATTATTCATCAAGAATATTATGCTGACGTTACCTCAACTAGCGACCTAGAGTGATTCATCATAATATTATACTAGTGACAGTTATATTATAAAAAAGGCAGTAATGTAATCGAAATGGAACCTTCATATTATATACATAGTTTCAGGATGGACATAGGCTACATAGTATATTTATATATATACTAATATTATATAGAGGAAAGATTTGATTTTTGTTTGTTTGTTTGTTACTATTTAACTCAAAAACTACTGGACTGATTTTAAAAGTGCTTTCACCATTAGAAAGCTACATGTTTATTGAGTAACAGTAAAAATATTATATTTTCAAAATAAATAGAGATCGTCACCTAAAATGGAACAATGTAAGGTATCAAAATGTTGCCTATAAAAGTCATTATTTTGCGTGCGCTGCGAAAACTATTGACGATATATAAAATAGTGTTACATGTAAATTCTACTTTAAATTATTCAGATCGGACTTTTAGCTTAGAAGTTATGACGGGTATAAAAATTCTCTAAGTAAGAAAAATGTCTCGGTTTGAACAAACTGTAACTGTACTACGTTTAATCTATTTAACAAATACTTATTTACGTTAAATAATAGTTTTTAAGTTTTCGCGGACGAATTCGCGGGTGAAGTGCTAGTGTTGTACATTTTTTGAGATAGTGGAACTTACAAACAAACTTTTTTATATATATATACCCAATTATTCTTACTAAGATAAACCATATTTGTTTAAGAGTTTTCTGTAACTAAAAGTTGCCATTTACGCTTAGCAATATAACCAGTAGCTTAAGCATGAATTTAAACAAGAGCATAAAAGAAAAAGGCGTACGATGCTGTCAGATAACACTATTTGTATTTTTAATATTTGCATAAATCTTACCTTATACCGTGCAATATTGCTACAAATATGTGTATACCATTTGCTTTGTAACTGTATACAAATTGACATAATTTATTCGCAAGAAATGTTTTTTTTTTTTTTTTATTGTATAGTTTGGCGGACGAGCATATGGGCCACCTGATGGTAAGTGGTCACCAACGCCCATAGACAATGGCATTGTAAGAAATGTTAACCATCACTTACATTGCCAATGCGCCACCAACCTTAGGAACTAAGATGTTATTGCAACTTAATACTAAGTATATACAATTATATATACTGTTAGAAGGAAGTAATTTTATTTGCAATTTGATCATTTCCGACAAGCAAATAATGACATAGGTTCAAGAAAGGATCCCCAACCTCAAATAAATTGCTACAAGCTATTATCACAATCGTATTCACCTTATCTCGATATCAAATTCTGATTACCGGTTAAACTAACTTACCGTCACAAACTTCGCTAGTTACCGCATTGTTGGTGCGACGTCGTCGAACAACTTTAACTTTCGCTCACCCGTGTCTTCGAGCGAAACTGTCCTTAGTTTATTGCACCATCGACTCCTTCAGGCACATCCAATTTATATTAAACGAAATTGAACTCTATATATCTAGATATAAAACTACAAATATATTGCGGTGTTTGTAACTTACGACTTATTGTAGGTGATTGTTTTGAAAATTTTCGATCTTTTTTCCTTATACGTTATTTATAAGATCGGAAATTCCCAAACTTGTAGTAGCAAGTGTACTAACTGTCATTGTATATAATTAAATATCATATGTATTTAATTAATTGTGAATAATAAATGATACAATTTTCTTTACTGGTTTATTTAACAGAAAAGGGCGAATATAATAATGTTTGAAGTAATATTCGTTCATGATTCCACATGTCTGCATTTATAAATAAGAAAAGATCAATCATCGTAACAATTTGAATATTTCACGGATTTTCGACTTTTGATGCTTGTACGAGCGTGAGAGGGTCAGCTCAACGAAATAGCCCTACAATTACACTTCTTTTGAGATTATCTGACGGAGCTCTTGACCCTTTATAATGTCAGAGCTTTAGATTTAGATAAAGGGTAATAAATTTACGAAATGTAAAAAAATACTTTATAATGATTATTACCTTATAAGCTGTTATGCAATATCTACTGAATATTTTTAATAATTAATGAATATTTGAAGTATGTAGTTGTAAATGACTTTTTTATTAAATTAGAAAGCTGACGTGCATATGGACTTCCTTAGGGTAAATGGTCAACAATCCTGTAAAGATTGGCGATGTAAGAAATATTAACAATTCCTTTAATGCGCCACCGATCTTAGGAGCTAAGACACAACACGAAAAATAATACTAAGTTTGGTAGCAGAATTTGTGATGAGTGGGTAATACCTACCCAGACGGGTTGGCACAAACCCGTATCCTTTACCACAAAGCAATAATAATAATAATAATATAATATCCTGGAACATTCACACACGGCCATCTGATCCCAAACTAAGCAGAACTTGTACTGTGGAAATCAGACTCAACCAGACAAACTGATATACTACATATACTACTTTTCTTTTATAAATAAATACTTATATAGATAATTACACCCAGACTCAAGACAAACAGATATGTTCATGCGCACAAATGTCTGTCCTGGGTGTAAATCGAACCCACGACCTGTGGCGCGAAAGGCAAATCTACCAACCACGCCAGCGGGCTCGTCGATCAATTATAATAATTTATTCAAATTATTATTGTTTGATACACTGCCTGTAGTTTACTTGCTCACTCAGCCTTCGAAACGAAACATATATATTGTGAGTATTGTTGTTTGGTGATAGAATGTGCGATGAGTGAAAATATGTATAATATAACGAAATATTTCGATTAAACGCTGAAACGAAATTCTAAACCAATTTTATGCCTAATATAAAATCGAAGAAGCGTGTTAAGATAATCATTTCAATATTAGATTCTCTCTGACATCGTTTTAGGCTTTCAATATATTTTAAAAAATAACCAATACCCATAATAATACACAATTGAAATATTTAAGGACATGTATCCATTTACTAATTCTGTTTAAATAAAGTATATTTTGATTTGATGAACTTAATGGTTGAACAGCTTTAGATTGAAAACAAATGACATCAGAAAAGCTATATGTAAACAATTATTGTTATATATTTCGCTTGGACCCTAGAAGAAATAGTGCAAAAAATTTCATCCAAAATATTACACCCCGTCTTATTGCCTGTACTGGTGACAGGAGGAATGGTTCATTTTTCGCCCAGAGAATCGGAATTGCGATTCAAAGGGGAAATGCTGCTAGCATTCTTGCCACCATTCCACGCGGTCACGATTTGTACAGTAATTTATTTTTAATTTTCATTTGTATTTATTTAAGGTTTTAATGTAAATAAATGATGTAAATGTTATTCGGAATATTATTTTAAGGTTTTTTAAAATCAAATTAATAATCAATACAGATAAAACACACATATATGTCTTGGTCTGACAAATCAAACACCATGTTTTTAGAACATAAGCAAGATATTATACCCATATTATAAATCTTTCATTATTCAGGCAGTGAAATTGAAAAATAACTCAATTCATAGTTTTAATAGAGTTTTAACGAAATTTCAAATATAAATTATTACGTGGCTGTACATATATAGAATGTTTTTTAGGTGATGTTGTTTTGGTGGTCGCACAAATAACATTGGTATAGTGTCCGTATAATGTTGCATAAAGATTCAAATCTTCAATTTCAATTGAAAAAATAGCGTTTCATTCCTATAGTAATTATTCTACCAATAGTACATCTTTAGACAATTTGAAAATTGAACGTAAAGAACTAGTCCATTACATATGAAACATTTGCATCTTTTGCATTTTAAGTACTTAATCTGGAAACGGCCACCACGGCTCTGTGGAGAGTTAAGTTAAAAATTAAACGTAATTGCATTGAAGTAGATAATGGTACCTCTAATTTACTCATCATGGACTTTCATAAAAACACTTTTATATATCACAAACGATAAAATAAAAATTGCACATTTTATTTTAACAGAATACAAATTAATATAATTTCTGTTCATAAATAAACACCGAGCTGAGAGTAACTCGTTACAAACTTTTACTAAAAACTTGTATAGCTCGACTACAAATTTCGAACTCATAAACTGCAAAAGCTTTCTAGTTATCGTTACAATAAAAACAACAATTTTAATACGCAACAAATTATTACAAGTCCAGAGAAAATCTGATAAAAATAATTACAAAACAAATAACTGAAACATTAAGCTTATGACAATTTGCTAAATATTTTAATGGATTGATCCCACTGCTGGGCTAAAGGTTTTTCCTTTTTTTGATGAGAAGGTTTGGAGCCTATTCCACCACGCTGCTCCATTGCGGTTTGGTGAAATACACATGTGGCAGAATTTCAGTGAAATAAGACACATGCAGGTTTCTTCGCGATGTTTTCCTTCACCGCCAAACACGATATGAATTATAAACACAAATTAAGCACATGAAAATTCAGTGGTGCTTGCCCGGGTTTGAACCCACGATCATCGGTTAAGGTTCACGTGTTCTAACCACTGGGCCATCTCAATACAATATATATAACAATTATCATGTTTAATAGGTCATATACACATTAATGTGTTACGATATTTACCTTTAGATATTAAAATATTTTCCACGAATAATTACATAACGGTGCCAACTTTTATTATATTTGTCAAACTGTGTCGAAGTCTATTAATCTCACATATATGTATTTACTTACCAACGTAGATATATATTGGCTTAACAGTAATATATTTTATGTGTTCCTAAGGCTTAATTAAAAAAAATGAAAATATATTTTATGTTATTTTTTAGTATTTACAATGATAAGTAGTATATCAACTCACTCACTCAAAATACTCATTCCTCAAAAGATAACATTTTTTTTTTTTTTACGAAGTCATTCATTTAAAAAGCGTATTAAAAGCTTGTAAGTAATGGTAGAGAGATTATCACACACACTCCCAAATCCATACCCGTTTTCTCTCGCGAGAGTTAAGTTTCGTAAATTTCGTTCTCACTTTTATACACGAGTAGCATGACGAACCTATGAATACAACTTTCAAGCATTTTTTTTTCCAAAAAATACTGATATGTGAATAAATTTTATAGCGTTATATATTAAGATATAAAAGAGAATGTGTTCACATGACAGAAGTAAAGCTTTGCACCAGAAATTATGTTTCGTTTTGAACAATCAATACAGTGACAAGAGAAAAATGCAATTCCGATATTTTTCGATGCTAAGGTAGTTTTAATAAATAATGATTAAATTTTGTTTACACCACTATTTAATATTACATTTCATTCACATCGATAGATATAATATCAAATGATATATTTGTGAGTTTATCAAACAGTATTGATCCAGTTATAACTTCTTACATTTACAGTCTTCTTCTTCTTACATTCTTTTACATTTAGTTGACAGCTAGGATACTAATGACCTGTTCTTTCAAATCAACTGACTGATATAAGAAAACGCTTTGTTTTTATTTAAACATTTTTTATTTGCATTATCACTAATGATCGAGAGTGTTTTAAAGAAAGTGGACTTTGATATTAAATGTTTGGAAAACTGAATTGTTTTACATAAATAGAATAAACTTTGTTTGTTTGTTTTTCACTTGTATCCATTTGCTTTTAAAATAATAATACGATGTTTCACATAATATAATATAACTAAAAAGTATACGAAATATCTTGAATAAGATATTAAAATAGATCGTTCCTTTTAATGATAAAAAAATCCTACTGATCGATTTTTGATAACTTTTAAGTGGCCTTTTTTAACAGATTTAAGATATCAGAACCTTATAAGGCTACCGCTAATCTAACTCTTTCACTAATATTCTTCATTAAAATTGATTACCAATACATTATATGTTTTTTTTTTTTTATTTAACACAGAAAACTTGAGATTATTGTTAATGAAACTACGTCAAAACGGCTTATACCTCCGGTCAAGATACAAGTTGACTTATGAGCCAATACTAAACACATTTCCAAGAAAATGTTAGAAAGTCTTATATCAAAAATGTGAAAGCCACACGAACAACGGCAGAGGCTTAACTCATTCGATATAAAAGCTATATATGTTCAGTATGTTGTTAATTTCTCCAACCCTTATTACTGTTCAATGTTCATGTCTTAGCATACAATGAGTACTTGTATATAATAGCCGTTAATAGACGGACTGAAGGGACATAAATTACAGCCCATTGAACCCGAGCTTATTAGACGTAGAGGGTCCGCGTTTTCAATCACGCTAAGATTTCAAACTATTAGCCGGATTTATCGAGTTGAAGCATGTTCTATAAGGACAAATGCACATTGACGAAATAATATAAACGTAAAAACTGGCAAATGGGCCATATGATGGTTAGTAGCCATCGCCACCCATAGATACAGGCACAAAAAATTAGTCATCCTTTATATCGTCAATGCGACAACAATTTTGAAAAATGAATGAATTTGAAATATTATGTGCCTTGTGTCTGTAGGTACACCGACTCACTTACCATTCAAACCGAAGAACAAAAACACTGAATATAACTAATGCCACGAATTGTTGTATGGCGGTAGATTAATGGGTAGTGGGTACCTTTACAGATGGACTTACAGAAAGGCATACTGGTAAGTAGGTAGTAGATTGTCATCTGATATATTTATGTACTAGTAGGTTTTCTCAAGATGTTTTTCGTCGTCAACGAACATAAGATGAATTATAAACACATACGAATATTAAACTCATGAAAAATCGACGGTGCTGCTCAGGACTTAAAGCTGCAATCTTCGATTAAGATTCACGTATTTTAGGTACTGAACCATATCAACCAGTTTGCTCATATCGTAATTAGAATCACCAATATCGTAATTCCATATCATTATGTACGCAGCTTACTAGTCAAACTCACACAGTCACGGGCCAATCACACGTCGCCGTCACACTGATTGTACAAGTTAAATCGAATGCCAAGCAACTTGCTAAGGTATAAATAAAAATTGCCTCCCAATGTCCCAATAAAGTTTCTTACTCTGTTTAATAGGAAAAAGTAATTTGGCCAAAACTATATTTTCTTTTAACATCAGAAACGTGCTACGGTTTATGTAAGTGAGCAATACTTGCTACGAGATTTATCTATCGTATCGTTATATCGTTGGCTTAGTAGCTAGCTTATACGACCACAGGCCCCATGGTTGTAGGTTCAAACTCCAGATTGGTATTACAACACATAAATACCTTCCTCCATAGGCAGTCGTATCTAACGCAAACAATTTTATTGTTGAAAACGATAAACTTTTGTCAAAACGTCTGCATCAATACTTGTAACAATAACTATTGTTATAAGAAGATTAAAGCGAAGCAAATTAATTATTTTGAAATTAAATTTTACAATTCTGTTTTAAATAAAATACTAAAACAAAAGAAGCTTCAGCTTGTATTTTCTCGAAATAAAAACAATGAAGAAATCTTTCTAAGTACAACTTCCAATTTGAATTAACTTGAAAGAATTTTAATCAGAAAAAAATTATTACACAGAGTAACCTACTTACAAATATTCAACATATTATATAATAATATATTAAATTAAATATTTATGATTACAAAATATTGCATTCTAAAGAAGATATTCCACATAGAAGGATTTTACACATAGATCAGATTTTTCAACGACGAGCTTAATATTTTATATCTTACCTATATATTATCTTATTATCTTAGCTAACATAGCTTAATTTTAAGCTTAATGTATTATCTATCTACTGAACAATTTAAGCTATTAAATAAAACAAATAAACAACATGCAACAGTATTAACTTTGTTAAATACTTAAAATGATTCTATTGTGAAATTATTTGTTTTTATTGTTTAGTTTTGCTATATATGTAAGTCTTAACAGTTAAATAATTTTACGTTTTATCATCATATTTTATATTTAAATAATTATGTTATTAAAATGAGAATCACAATTCTATATGAAGATCTAAGTCCGTCTATGATAGAATCAGTTAGATAATGCCGACAATTGCGACAATATATATATATATAATATATGTATTTTTTTACTGCAAAATTTATTTTAATTATCTGTGTATTACATGATCTCAATTAGCTTACTGATGATGTCTATCATAAAATCTCAATATCTCATAGTATATAAGTAACTGCTGTCATAGTTACACTAATCCGCCTGTTTTACTGCGCATATTTTCCCATATATATCCCATTCATATTAGAGCACTGAATATTTATTTATTATTTATTTAACACTTTATTGCAAAACAACATATAAATAACACAAGAGTAAAGAAACAGAAGAATATTTATAGTAATTAAAAAAAAATGCGAGCAATTCAATGCTTTTTCAAGACAATGCCAATTCCATTTTTCGTCAAAAATTCCGGTTTTAATTATAAAAACGTTAAGCCTAAATACAATCTTGAAATTTTACTTCCATCGTGTTCAAATCGTATTTTCGAAAATGAAAAGTTCAACGTCATACTCGTGATAATTTTCTATACCACATTTCATTAAAATCTATTCAGACGTTCGAAGGTAGTATTTTTGATGTAATAACGTCTTATAAATCGATGAACGCCGGTTGCACGCACGAAAAATATGACTCATTGTCACGTTCCGCCTGAGCCGAGGGTGCAAGCGAGAGCGCGGAACAAGCGATAGAGAGGTACGATCGGCCTAAGCGTTCGTTTTGTAACGCATCTACCTCTCTTCCACTCCATCGACCGATGCGTCCGTGTATTCATCAATGTTTTCTTATGACGTTATCACGTAAAATTATAGCCCATAAACCGACTTTACAGACAACCATTTGTTTTTAGCTTATTTTTATTTACTTTGTTCGTATAATTATATTGATTAATAAAAACTTTAGAAAAAATATTTCATAATACGAATGCATTTTAATTACTTATCAACTAAATATCAGATTATTTCTTCTGAAAACATTGAAGGATGTTGAAAATATAAGTCCTAAATTATGCTTGACAAAAGTGTCCACTTAATCTTAATTACCCCGACCGCTAAGATCTCCTTTGTCTTAATCTTACTTTTATTACGACCTTGTCCGCCTTCGCTTTAAATGCATACTTCAATTATTATTCTTTAAAAAACTGAGACGTTAAGAATGCAACTTTTATCATTAAATATTGCCTTGTCAAAGAAAACGTCGGGAACCCTTTAACGATCTTGTAATTTCTATCTCTTTTTTATATTCTTCTGGAGCTTTAGATAAAAGAATATAAAGTTTTGCTGGTCTCTGTTACAGTTTTTCAAAGTGATAAAGAAAGTTATATTCTTGCAAGTTTAATATCAGCTGTTGTTTTTTTTTACAAACTTTTTCTCTATTACTCTTTATCAGAGATTCCATAAGCAAACAAAGCATTATTTATCTACGTTAATATAAAATTCTTTTATTTTAGTTTACGAACATTTTGTTTTTTTTTTACATACATATGTATGTATTTAGAGGTCATATTTACGTATTTCCTCATTTGATTTTATTCTTTCATGAATTTATATAATTTTTAAATAATTTGGTTTAGTATTAATCATATATCAAGCATCAAGTATATATCAAGCATTTATACGTTTTTTGACGTCAACGTAATTAATATTTTTTTCCTTTATATCAAAGCATCACTGACTGTCAAAGGATATTAATATTGAGGTCCGTTCACGCTCTACATACAGTTTATAAAGGAACAAAATTTGTTTTACTTATTTTATGCAGTAACTAATAATGTTGCCAAGCTGAAACGTATCATAATCACATAGGGACAGGAGTTATTTTAGCTAATACTAATATCTAATATGTAACTTGTTGCATTATACGTACGCGTGAAATAAAGTGAAAAGGTTATATGGAGATAAACAAAGTTGACACGTATTTTTCATGAGTAGTTCTAAATGGAAACAATGTTATGAAATATATTATACAAAAATATATATTAACTAACTTAATTTTTAATATTATGACATTTAGGAAGCTTATAGAGTAACATTATTTTACATAATGTAGATTTTTTAAACATAGCTGTCCCATGTTGGGCGCCACTTTTTAGTTTATAAAGCTGGATATCTTGACACTTTTAAGCAACTTAATTAATGCTAAAATTCTTACTAATAACGAGCAATTAAATACAAATCCAGACCACGAAACCGATACGTACGCATGAAGAACGAACGAACGACGTGATGTCATCAAATATTATATTTAGTTCAAATAATTTTCATATAAAACATAAAGATATATTTTGCTTATTACATGAAGTATTTAATGGAATAATTAATTGGTAAATGTTTGCTATAAAGATGATCAAACACGGAAATATTTTATCCTATTTTATTATATAATAATGGAAGTAAAGCAGGTGAGCAGGTGGGCCACATCATAGTAAGTGGGCTCTACTTCTAATACCAAAGATGATATCTAGATTATTATGTGTATTATATACGTAATATCTCTTAACTATCTAATAATATTGGAACATACTAATATAAAACATAACAGACATGGTTCAGTAGCTACAGCATGTGAATCTTAAATGAAGATTACGAATTCGACTTCGGGTAAGTTCCATTGACTCTTCATGAATTTAAATTGTATTTATAATATTGTGCTTGGAAATTAAATATTACACAAAACACATGTTTCGAATAAACTCTTGCCGCAAATGTACCACCAACCCACATTGGAGCAGCTTGGTGGAATACGCTCCAAGCTTTTTCTTCGCGAGAAAAGCAGTGGAACAACATAATACCAGTTAATAAAATTCAAATTGAAATATGTAATACCTATGTCAAAAGCTTGGTCTTATGTTCTAACAAATTATTATTTATGTGCACCCGCCTGCCAGATTGAAATGAATTGCAAGATGTGCAACCGAGGAATATTTCTTCTTTCGTTGGATATTGTTCCGTGCACTGGTATTTTTTTATACAATCAGAACGCACTGGTGCACCACATGATACCGAGTGATTACCGCTATCCATGAACAATTGCAGCACGAGATGAATCGCAAATTTGTAGACGAATTTAAAGAATTATCCACCCATTTCTATAGTTTAAGTAGGTTAAAGTTGGAGGATTCAAGTTGTATAATTTTCAAGTACGTAGCAGAAACATTATGAAGAAAGTGTCATGCGTATCGCAAAATATTATCGGTTATTATGACTTTAAACCTTCTATTTATTATCTTCTCGCGACATTACTTATAAAACCCATTATAGTGATTTTTTGGTTAAAAAACTATTTACCTCTTTCTCTCATCATAGATTTGATATTTTAAAGAAGACGTCATAGTTTAACTAATCATCCCCTAAATAACATATTTACATAAATCTTTAACCACGGTAGTATAATTCTTCAATATTTTTTTTATATATTATGTTTGTATTATTAATATTTTAATATAAGGAACTAATAACATACAATCTAAATTAAATAACCACGGCTCTCATCGCAGCTTGCGAGGCGTGAAGCAAGCGACGAGTTCTGGAAATTACGTTTCCTTGCTTACAATGTTTCCATGAAGTTGGGAAAAAGATAAACACGGCAAACAGAAAGACTATCGTCCCGCCGGCGGGAAACTAACGTTGTTTTAAGATTAAACCGTACAATGTTACTAGAAAATGCACGCTCTTAATACAATTACTTAATCAACATTCCTAAATTTATGATATTACATTTATTTTTATAATTAGTGTTATAATAATGGCTATTTTTTAAGAGAGTATTATTACATTTGTTGTACTCATTTTTTTTAAATTATCTGTAACTGAAATCGTTAATTTTTAAACACACGTTCGGGTAAGTGTTATCAATTATCTGAATTAAACCTTTATTTAAAGCAATAATTTTATTGCTACAGTGCAGTATTATACTATAATAATACAAAACACCACGCCACATTAAGAAATAAAATTTTAAAAATTGCTTTGAAAAGCTTAATTCGTTCAATATTCACACACGGCTATCTGATCCTAAACTAAGTAGAGCTTGTGCTATGGAAACAAGACAACTGATATACTACATATACAACTTATATTTTGTAAATACATACTTACATACATAATTACACCCAGACTCAGGACAAACAGACATGTTGATGCACACAAATGTCTGTCCTGGGTGGGAATCGAACCCACGACCTGCGGCGCGAAAGGCACGATGAAGTCACATATCTACCAATCACGCCAACCGGCTCGTCAACTTAAAATAAATAAAAAATACGAACACAGATAAATATTACAAGGAGTATTTTAACCAATCATCCTAAGCAACATTCATACATAAACGGCCATACTCATAAACGTAGTTTAGCTGGTGAACTTAAGTTTTTACATTTTGTATCAGCTATTTTAGATCGGTGTTACTCTCTAATTAGTTCTGTAGTTTCAATGTTAAAAATTTGAAAGTGTAGTCGAGAAATACTAGTCTTATAAAGTGTTATCAAGCAATGTATTACATTTTGCCAGTTACTTTTTAAGTGTATAAATTGTATTTCCGTGTCATTATCTCGAATCTGGTTACGGATTTGAAAAAATAAGTTTCCGAGGCAGATTTTAGGCTATATAGTAACACGATATGACTCAAGGGCCGACCCCTTGGGTATCGGTAACGTTTAATGCAAGCGAAACCGTGCGGAACGACTAGTTCTATAATAAAAAAAAAACCGTATAATAATTTTTCACATTTATAATAATACCCTTATTTTTAATGTGAAAGACCAATCTCGAGGCTTTGAAATATTTGAAAATGTTTTCTGACTAGTTTGGATTCATTAAAAGTTACTGCAGACAGCCTAAATACTTCATGTGTTTGTTAAAAATTTAAATTCGAAATTGTAATAATCGACTCTCTCTACCTAAAAGTTAAAAGTAACAGCCTGTGAATGTCACTGCCACTGAATGCAACCGCTTTTTATTCACGCTGTGGAAACCATTACAAGATACCCGGCTCCCTTAGGGGAGGATCGAGTTATGTGGGATTGTTAGCCAACTCTGTGATGGCCGTCCTCTGCACATATCGAAGAGGCTTCGGAATTGTGTTTATATGACGCATCCGTGGCCCCTCCCGTACCATACTCCGCTCTTAGCTCGGCAGAGATTTCCTCAGGGAGCGAAGCTTATGTCGCACCCCTTCGCCACTCCACACTTGTGCGTACGGCAGCGCGAGGCCATTCCACCTGCCATCCTCCTCAGGGCCGTCTAAATTACGGATACGTGAGGCCCCTACCTCATGCTACCACGGCTCCAGGGTTATGCTCTATCTTTTAAGCGCCGGGTGTCGAAGCTGCGGGAGGGCCGAGACGACGCCAATGTCGTCTTCGCCGAGCAGGGTCAGCTTTTTCCCGTTCCCACTCCGCCGTCTCCTTTTTGATCATGACTGTCACACAGAATGAGGCTACGGCCCTCCATGCCGATACTCTGCGGAGCATCGTGAGGTCCTGTCCGACCTCACGGATCAGGATCTCCCTCTCTGATACCATTGCTGAGCTAAGGCTTCCTCTACCTTTTAGGAGAAGGCTTGGAGCTTATTGTACCACGCTGCTCCGAAGCGGGTTAAAGGATACACATGTAGCAGAATTTCCACACATATACACATGCAGATATCCTCACGATATTAAACATAAATAGCACATTTATGCAAGCAGCATGCAGCATATACAAAATTCTCTATACCTACGAGTATATAATAATAAAACAAAAAACAACACTATTAAAAACATTGACATAATTTACAATATACTATTTATATATTAGCAAATTAAAAGAATTATTTCAGAATAAGAAACCTTGTTATTTCTTGTATAAATATGTAAGCATTAATAAAAATTGTGTTGGTGAGATTTACTTTACTTACTCTCTTAAACTTTCCTTTTGACTCAGAAAGAATAAATATTTTATCTTTATGCAGTCTTTTTACTATAAAAAATATACGTTTGTTTGGTAATGAATTAGATATTCATTCACGCAAATACGTATTGAATGAATTAGTTCCAACGACGTAAATATTAATTATCTTTTTTTTATGGTAGAGCTTTGTGGCTTATACAACAGCATTACATAACACACACACATGCATATACGCAAACAACACATGATCTAATTCTATGGATTATAAAAGATGGAGGTTTGTCATTTATGTATCCAAGATCGGTATCATTACAATAACTTCCAAATGATAATAAAAATACTTCTTTTTATTGTTAAAGGAGCAAGTATTAAAGGTGTTGTATTTGGGGCCTGCAATTTAATTCGCGCGGACATAATTACATTCTGAAATAGAAAATCCAATATATTTGTTAATTATAATAAAATGTAATTTTTTACCAAGTCAGCCTTTACGCTACGTGCACCTTTAACAGACGCAGACAAACAGACCATCATTATTTAAAAAAATGATGTATTTATACTCTACATAAATATACTTTATTTTTTTATTTTGCATATTCAGGCAATGAAGTTTCTCTCGAAACTTTTTACTAAGTATAGATTTTTAAAAAGGAAGCGACCAATAAATGTAGGAAGCGATGTTTCCAAATATTTTAACATAAATTGCAACTGGTAAAATCAAAAACTCTCGCTTGCTGTTATTATTTGTAAACAGGACCGTTGCTGGGTAGAGAATACCTCTCTCTTGTTCTCTTAAGGAACTTATCGAATCAAATAAGTATTGATTGTGTACCGAACACATGTCAGAATTTCATATCCAACCCTTTTTTTCGAATGGACTTTTGGCCTGTTGCTATTGGCCTCGACAGCGTCATGTCACCAGGCGGAGGGCGACTCTTTAAGATACTCAGCTGGATGTTGGGAGCCCACTTAAGGGCTTAGAATACGCGTGTCCTAAAGGCACCTCCTGTGAGGCCGAACCTCAACTTCGGACAACGTCGACATCGGGAATCCAACGCTTACATAATTCCTAACGATGTTTTCTATCATCACCAAGCCCAAATGAATTATATCCACCACGCCATCTCGGTTCTGTGTTCTATTTGTAACGTATTACAATAATTAATGTTTTGCGCTACGTTTAACTTCTACGTTGAGTTCAATCAATATCAATAGAATACATAGAAGTTTACAACAATATATATTCGAAACCTTCCGTGCCTTGTCTTGGGTTTATCGAGGTGTGATTAACGCTCAAAGCTTTCTCAGAAAATCCCCATCAATAAGGAAAACAGGGTAAAAACTAATTTTATACATTCTGAGATTACTTCGAAATACAGACAAGACTACGACATTTTACGACATTTTTTTTTTGTTTTGTTCTCGTCTATGTCAGAACAGGTATTAATGTGTCGATGTATTGGTCCTGGTTGTTACCTTAGTATTTTTTATTTATATGCTTTTAGGACCTTTCTTTATAAACAACTTTTCACACTATCAATAGCTCATCAACTATAATGACTAAGATTTTATGTTCCTTGTGTCTATAGTTACACCGGCTTACTATATTCTGGAAACCTCCAATTAAATAAGGTCCTCCAGACAGATTTTGGCCACGGTAGCCAATCTCAAGAGATTAGCCATCTGCGCAGGAGATATTATAGTGCACAAGTATGTGCGTAAACACAGGTGCACTCTCTTAGCCTTTCCTTAGCTCTCATAATCCGATGGGACGGCAATCCGACACGACCGGAAAGAGTTCAGGCGCAGGACCAACGGCTTAACGTGCTTTCCGAGGCACGGGAGTGAACACACTTCCAACTTCCAGACTCCGGGCTGCTACTGAGAATTTTCTGACAGAAAAACCCAATAACTATTTTTTGGCCCGACCTGGGAATTAAACCCAGGCCCACCGAGTCTGCAGCCTTATATCTAGCCACTAGACCAACGAGGCAGTCGATTAAATAACAAGTGTATCGCTGCCAACTGACTGACTATAAAACGATTTATAAGCCACTAGACTAATAAAAGACAAAAATGAATATAGCTTCTATTTCATTGGAATAGAACGTAATTTTCTCAAATTTTCGAATGTGATTTTACAACTAAAATATCTAAATTGGTTTGTACATTTGATTGAAAAGAATCTCCGACAATTATTGTCCCAATGAACACGTCCTTCGTCAAAGCGGCTATAAGGTATAAGAAGAATAGACAACCCAAACCAACACTAATCTGTTATATCGATCTCGAAATAAATTGCTTTAGTCGACTTCGGGGATTCTTTCCACCATTTTCCTTAACAGCTTCCAGTGATTAACGTCAATACTACGCACAGATAAGTAATTATAATTGTATATGTATGTTATGCTAGATTTATATTTCGTTAAAGAATTAAAAAATATACAAAATTAAATTTATTTTGTGTTTTTATGTATGGATTATGTATGTATATCATTTAAAAAAACACATTATATAAATGACAAACACAGTATTTTTTTAAAAATAAAAGTTCCGTAGATTAGCTCCTATTTTAAGCATATAGGTTAGGATACATGATCAAAGCGTTATAAATAATGTGAATTAAGAAATTATGCCCAGTTAGTAATATCACTGGCTCACTTATCAGCACAGAGCAATAGAAAGTGTTACTGTTTGGCACTAGAATAAGAAATGCACTTCTTAATCGTTAGTGGTGTAACCTACTCAAATAACAAATAACATTTTGTGATATTTCCTTTTTTTCCTTAAGTCTATCGTTACGTTGAGACAAAACTTAACAAGTTACATATTTATTTGAAATAAATATTCTTTCTGATCTTGTTAATATTCGAAATAAAATTCAAACAATTTAAAATATTACCATTGAATATCATAATATTTTCTAATACTAAAGTACAACAAAAAGAAAATTTTAATCTTAGTTATATGCTCCAAAAAAAGCTAAATAAAAGTAGAAAGTAAAGAAAGATCATACATTCTGTAGTTCATAAAAACATTAAAACATTCGTTAAACAACATCATATATTTGTACATTTGAACATATTAATGTTCTATATACAAAAATATTATCTTACAAATAAATCAGAAACGCAATTAATTACGCACAAGTGAGAGAATACGACCCGAATAAAAAGTTCGTATGAATTGTTCGGACGTTGATTAATTATTTATTCTCGCCCCCATGGTTTTTTTAGTAAAGGGATCGATGAACTACCTATGACATGGCAAAAGTGCATAGATAACAACAGTGCATACTTTGATTAATTAAATATATTTTACAAAATAAAAATTGACTTTTTATTCCTCCCGTACAAAACGCCAATTTCATATGTAAGGTAATATTACATTTTTCAACGAAACCTTATTGTGATTTTAAGTTATTGTTTTTTTTTCTTCCAAATCTTTATCTGATCTTATGTACATTATTTCAACAATTATAAAATAAATCTGTGCAAAATTACGTTATAACATTAAAGTTATAAAAAGAATTGATGACATATTATACTTCCTACCCAATGCTTAATATAATTTACTGCATTCCATGCGTTGCAAGCGTAAAATATTTCATATGGTTTAAAAAGAAAACTTTATTTAAGAAAAATCGTACTGTATATAAAACAAAACAATTTCGATAATCTTATTTTATCATTTTTTATAAAATTAATATCTGAAAAATGTATTATTAATCTGGAAAAATAAAAAAAAAAGTAAAAAAGTATTCTCACATTTACTTTTTTAAAATATGATAAGATACATGGCTGATATCAATATGAAGCGGACACATTAACTATAATATCTCATCATTATTAAATTCAATGGATTGAAAAAATATATTCTCATAACAAATGCCTCACCGTGTGTGTATTCTGGCGAGTAGAAGACGACTCTCAGGTATCTAAATGTAGTCTGTGTTTATGGTTAAAGTACTATTTTCCATATAATAGATACTTTATTTCTAATTTATTTCTGTAACACCAAAACAAAAACAAATTAGAATAGACAAATTTTAAAATATACTTCCAACCCACAAATCCACAGTGAGGTCGCCGGATAAGCTGGCTTTAAATTTTTTGTTTATCTTTTTCATGCAACGCTCTCAATTTTCAGTGCTATGTGGCTTTGAGCCATCAAATATACACCCGTAATAAAATAGCGTTAGTTTTTCCTTTCAATACATTCAGGCTCGATAAAACTATATATAGAGAGCCGAAAAACCTTTTATTCCAAATACATGGTTTTCGTATTACTTTTATTTCTGGATTAAATTTAAAAAGCTTAGAGTTTTTTTTTAAATATAATAAAATTGAAATTGCGTTAAACTCATAAACATTGTATATTTTTTCTCAAACTTTCTGAGGCAGTTTATAATATTACCCAAAAACATTGTTACTTAAAATAGCTATAGCGATTAGCTTAAAATAACATATCAATTAGTATTAAATTAAACATTTTCATTAATACTTCAATGGAAGCTACACGGCTCTATTGGTTACTCATAGGTTCGTAGCGTAAGTGATTAGACTCAAGATAAACGGCGTATCTATCGGTCGATGATAGTTTCTGACACACTCGACTAAAGTTTTATATAAAATTTCGTAGTGAGGAAATATTGTAAGTATACTTTTTTTTCTTAGTGAGGAAATATTGTGAGTTTCTTTATTATCAAATGACTTGAACCAATTACATGACTTCATACAGGATCAAAAAAAAAACATAAAACTTATGTTAATATTTCTTACCGGTATACAATGAATACAAATCTTATGTTATACCTTTGTTTAGTATCTTATATGAAAGTATAAGGAAACGAAAACCTTTCAAAATTTCCATAAAGCAAGTACAAAGGCATTGCACGATCAAAGATCTTTGCAATTTTATAAGCCATTGTTATCTTTGTGATACATTAATATCAATTTTTCTAGACGGGCTTTAGGCCTTGACTGGGGGATGAAAGCGTTGAATTACTGAAAATGTGGGATAAAACTACGAGGGTGGAGTTCTTTATAAGGTCTTGTGTAAATATTAATTTTCTTCAGAGATGAAAGGAATTTTTTTTTCTAATGAAATCTTATTATTATAAAGATATTTTACTGGATTTTATTCATTTCTGACAAACAAACAAGCCTAGATCTACTACTCAATCTTATTTGTCTTGGTTGCGAATTGTAACATTTCAAGTATGAAATCCGAAATGACTTTTCACAAAACAGCAGCATTATTGATCTATAGTGCTTCGGATAATCCATACCCTTGTTTTCACAGAATTAATTAATTATTGTTTACTTTGATAAAGTTTTATATAACGTTATTTAATTTACGGTAAGTTTCAATATATTATCAATTTCGTGACTAAATAACAGTACGGGGAATGATAAATTCTTTGAATTTGACATCAATCGTCGATGTGTCAGTACTCAAATTGTCACAACGTTACATTTAGAGGGGAGCAATTCCTAGATCAGACTTAAGATTCCTATATCATCGACTACGGTTTAAGTTAAAGTTAAGCTTTTCAAAGTGCTGCCCGTATTTTGGCCACTGTACTTCGATATCGATTGGCCATACTTGTACTTCTTAGCTGAATACTTAATAGTTATTAGTTAAAAATATATAATAGTCAAAGAAAAGCCTATAAAGGTCTGTTGGGCAAAGAATTTTAGGATTAGTGCCTATTCCACCACAATTCTCCATTTCGGGTTGGTGCTGATTTCCCTGAAATCAGATATAAACAGCTTACTCTTCAATGTTATCTTTCACTGCGGAGCACGGGATAAATAATAAATGCAAATTAAGTACACGAAATCTTAGTAGTGCTTGCCCGGGTTTGCCTTCTTCGCGTTATAACTAATAGACTGGAAGAGATCGCTTAACGATAAAACCGCCTCTTACATCTTTCTTCCCTGTGTTTTATTCCTAAGTTTATTGGTGTATTTTATTATATCGTTGTCGGCATACACGATGTCGCAAGTCTGTTGCGCTCTCTAATATGAGTTCGTGTATTAGGGGCATCAAATTAGATTCATGTCCTACTATTCAAAGACTACCTAAGCCGATAGCCAGAAATGAAGCACCGATAGATGAATATAACTCCTTAGCTTTTAAGTGTACTCCTTGCCTGAGGGTATTACTCTACTTAGCGGTAAGGTATATTAATCAACTATATTGATAATGCTCTGGAAAATAGGCACCTTGTTCCCAGTTATACTTGAGTTTATTATTAATTAACGTATTATATTCTCGCTCAAACTAATCGGCCTTATTTATAAACATTTAGCGGGTGATTAGTTAAACAATCTTCGTTCGAATATCAAAGTAATAAAGACAGAAAGAGCGAGAGCGAGGAAGTAATAAATTAGGCCGATTATTTCTATGTCAATCATACAATACATAAATCAGACCAAAAAATTCTTTAATCTAGTAAGAATTTTTGAATCGTTTTTAATTTTACAAGATTAAATAAAATTTAAAATTACGACTAGCTGTTATAAATGTTCTTTTGTTTTTATTTTTGGCGTTCACAAAACACCTTACAAATGTTCCAAGCAATTGAATGAATAATTTAGGAACGCATAGAGAACAAACATACAAACGGGGGTAAATAGGTCACCTGATGGTAAGCCATGGCCATCTAAGAAATGTTAACCGTTCCTTACATTGCCAATGCACCCCAGCCCTGAGAACCAAAATATTGTGTTTGTTACACTGGATTACTCAACCTTCAAACCGGAACACAAAAATACTGAGAATTGGTGTTTGGTGGTAGAATATCTGATGAGTGGGTGGTACCTGGACTGGCTTGCACAAAGCCCTCCTACCAAGAAAATATTATTATCACTAACATAAATACTCATTTTATGTATTATATAATCATAATACTTATTAAAAACATTATCTTGTTATTTATATACTAATAATTAAACGTAGATTTGTTTAATATATTAAGACGTAAATAATGAAGACGTATAAGATATAATGACTTTAGTTTCAAATAATGCCCTTAATTGTGAAGGCAGCCTTACTTTGTAATGGTAATTAGAAGGAATATTCCAATTCATAGTTATAATTAATCGGAATATCTTACACAATCTTCAAATGATTCAAAACATTACCATTGGAATGGATACGATTATTTGTATTTAAAAAATTGCCTTAAATCCTTACTTATATTATAATTGCGAATGTGAGTTTGTTTGTTTGTTACGTTTTCCCGCCTAAACTAGTAAACCGATTTTAAAAATTCTTTCACCAATGGAAAACTACATTATCAGCGAGTAATATAGGCTACATTTTGTCCCAAAAACAAAACGCTAACAATCGATAATTTCAAGTTTATATTTAATTATGACAATAATAATAATTAATTTATTCAAGTTACAGACTCAATTCCAAAATTATAAAATGAAAACGATTTTAAGTTAACAAAAGTAATATAAAAACAGTGAAACAAACATTACCTAATACTAATTATTAATAATTGTATATATTTTTACAATCATTGAAAAGAACATTATTTTATGAAGATAATATATTTTACTACGTCCATTCCGTTCTATTCCATTATATTCTTTTACAATACAGTTTTTGTATATAAACTAATCCAATAAGTAATTTTAGCAATGTATTTTTTTATCGTAGACCTTATCGATAAAAAGCAATGTGGATCAATTTTGATCCTGTAGCTTTTACATCGTTAACTTTTCAATTGTGACTGATAAAATAAAACAATTGTTTGTTCAAACCCTTAGTTCGAGTAATATGCATAAAACTATTGTAATAATAAATAAATAATAATAAAAAATGAGAATTGCCGCCTTAGATAAAGTCGTCTAGAATGACATAGTTACCACAAGTCACTAAAAGTAAGTTGGGCAGATCAGCCCCATTAAACAGAATAGTTTTAGCCTATAATAATATATTTAAAAAAGCTAATCTAGATATCTTTAACAACTCCGCAGTGTCATTTAAAACTAAAATTAATAAACATTTTTTGTCTTAGTGTTCATATCGCGGTTATATACTCATTCCTTCTTATTTAAAAAATTATTGTTACTTTTTCCTTTTTTTTTTTTGTTATTTATTAGTTAGTATTTTTTCTTTTTTTTATTGGTAGTGTAAGTTCATTTTAATAAGTAAATGTAACAAGGAACGTCTGTACGATTATGCATGCTGAATTAGCCTTTAAGTGGGGCATACAATATGTTTTTATTTTTTGTTCTTTATATATAAGTTACTTATAAGACCATGTTTAATATTGTATGCAACGTTGGCTTCCTATTAAATAAATAAATAAATAAATAAATTACGTCATTATCGTCTTTACCTGACGTGACGTAACGTGAAATAAAATAACCGCCTATGAATATCTCACTGCTGGAATTTGGCCGCGTCTCCCTTTTAGGAGAAGGTTTGGAGCTTCTTTCACCACGCTGCGCCAATGCGGGTTTGCGGATACACACGTGGCACAATTTCAGTAAAAATAGACAATAGACTCATGCATGTTTCCTCGTGATGTATTCTTTTAACATCAAGCACGTGATAAATCCAAATTAAGCAGATGAAAATTTAGAGGCGCTTGCGTGCGTTTGAACCTGCTGCCATCGGTTAAGATTCACGCGTTCTAACCACTGGACCATATCGACTACTGAGTCGAAAGTCTACAGTATTCTTGGTAGTAGTGCGTTATTATTTCTAGTTGCTCTATGAGTTGATTTCTAACTCTTTGAATTAAATACTAACATTTTGTAATACATGTTATTTTATTACACGTTTCAATTCAAGCGACCTCAATACAATGCACAAATGTAAAAATGTAAACTGTTATTTAGCAAAGCATATAAGATTTTTGGAATAAACATTCAGTATTAGACAAACGCACATACATTTGTCCTTTTTGACTTAATTTTTCATTGTTAACGCTAGTATTTCTTTCATATTAATAATACGCTGAATCTTAATAATGTTAAAATATATAAATCCATACAGGCATAGTTAACGGTAGAATAATATTCAGAAGTAAATTGTAGTGATCCAAATAAATAGAGCGGGCAAAAAAAAACTAAATTCAATATAATTTTTTTGTATTTTAGCATTACATGTCAATCAAATATTCATAAAATCTCCTTATTCAACTACATTAGTTTTTATTTTATATATGAGCTACCAGTTATTTTATAACTAAAAACTTTATATTGCTGTATTCCAGTTTGTATTCCCCGTAGTTGACTGCGTATTCATTTGCTTAAGTTTCTCACACTTTGCCAACGACCATGGGTGGATATTCTAACCATGACGAAGCATATCATCTCGTCTGTCTCCCTAAAATAAATATAAAATAGTAAAAAATGTTTCTGCATAGCTTATATCTCTATATTATACAATAACGAATTATTATTAAAACACAAGTGAATATAAGTAAATATTCATCACAATAAAATATGACGTCATACACATTATGATTCCACATATTTTTAAAGCATTTCGAATAATAACCAGTAACAAACCGCGTAATGGTATCCGTTAGGAATTCAACCCGCTTTTCAATATTTATCTCAAAGCATCCGCGGCTCGAGAAGAATGTATGATGGAATACTCACCTCGGAAATTACTAATGAAATTCTCGAAATGGTACCGTTTCTGCTAATGCATTTTATTGTGAGCAGAATACAGGATACGCAATAATAAATTTATAATTTACTTAATGTATAGACAATGTGTTTTCGCAAAGCATATTTTTATTGAGAATTTTCTGTTTTGCGAATGCTCATTCATCGTACCTGCTTATCTAAGTGTATTCTTAATATATATTACTTGAGAATGTTATTTGAATATTGATTTATTCAAACTAAGGAATATGTTAACAATGAACTCTATCATTGTTAATATTATGTAATTAATAACGTATTCAATTCGTATAATGAAAGAAACCATAACATTTAGATGATATAATTATATGTTTTGGATTTTAGTTGAGACACAGATTGTGTGTTCAAATTATTTTTCAAATGTCACGTATGATAAAGCTTAAATCAAATAATCAATTACAATTCTCTTTCTAATAAAAAATTGTCGCAGAGCATTGTCGCTAACCTTTTCTGTGACTCGATTGATATATGCTGCTTAACTCTAACTTCACTAATTATCTTGGCTAAGATAAATAGTCCATCTCGATGTAGATTCGTAAAGAACATTCAAAAACGCTTAAGCTGTTCAGAGCCTTATCTAAGCCGCAAATATGCACTTCCGACTACACAGGTTAAATTTTCTTACAACTATTTTATATTATTAAACAGAACGAAATGAAAACAGAAATAACTTTAAGAGCATCTAAAATTTACTGCTTATTAAAAATACTTTCTCGCTCACTTTATTTGAATACATGTTTTGTGGAGCAACTTTTATGTTGCACAAACTATGAAGCCTTAAATGAAGTATTTAAATTAAATCCAGAACATTTTCTGTCATAGAGAATGGATTTTTTAAAGTTATTATTGAATTTATCTGAGGAAAAGTTAATTTCAAAAGTTCAACGTTAATTAAGAACAGTAATCAAATCCTCTTTTCTATTTTTAAATGAGAATAAATCTCCTGGCCGTTCAAGATGTTCATAATTAAATATATTATATAAACATTTGATTCAAAATATATTAATTGATGTGTAAAACTTACTTTTTAATAAAATTAAATTCAAATCGATAAATACCTACGTATAAAAGTTTCATGCATTACATCCGATGACAACCGAAAAAACGTTATTGGCACGTGGGAAAAATACCACCTGACATTTTCGGTCTAGATCAGAATTGAGCCCGTCCCTGAATCCAGGTGACGGGCTACCTACCAATATACGAATAGGAAAACATTTCGCCTTCGTTCTTTTGCGATTCTATAAAATTGAAAAGAATTTTCAGGAGTCCACTTTTAATATATATGTTGTTATATATCGTTCTAGTTATGTATGTTTTTATAAGACAAATATTTATTAAGCAATGAGCGTTAAGAGTTAATTTTTTGTGGACTCAAACCGGTTTTAATTAGTTTGAATATTATTTTTATTTTAAATATATAAAAACATATGTTAAGTTATATTAATATTAATATATTAATATTTTTATAAATATCATTTTTATATCATTAATATCAACATAAGCACAACTGAATTTTTATTCGCTTAATTTGTGTTCATAATGCATCATCATCGGTCAGCGATGAAGGAAAACAACGTGAGGAAACCTTGTCTAATTTCACTGATATTCTGCCACATGTACATTTACTAATCTATATTGGAACAGGAATATGCGCAGCAGTAGGACGCTAACAAGACGTTATGGTATTAATAATATTATAAAGCTGGTTATAATATAATAATTCAAATTCAAAATACTTTATTCAATATTGAAGTATTACACTTTATTATTGATAGTCAATTTAGAAACTACCATAATAATACATTTATAATAGTTTTGTTAATGTCCTATTATATAAATAATAAATATATTATTTACGTAAAACCCAAACAATATAATTATAAGCTTCCTTGGGAGGAAAAAGTCCGTCGACAGACCCATGTCAAAAACGTTTACATAATGACAGCTTATAATTTATGGATGGACGCCAGAATATTTATTATGTGTGGTATTTTTACTTGTTTGATTTTTTTAGGTCTATATTTATTATTATTAGAAATAATTACATAGTAGCTTTAAGTATTTACTTATAAAATTATTGCCTGTAATTACCTTAGTTTTGGAGTGAGTTAAAATTTATAAAATTACTTGTAAGCCTCTAGACTAATAATATTACTACTCCACAATTTCGTAGGTAGGTTTGCAGCGATGGATACAGTTAAAGGACAGAATCAGATATAGGATTGTCTGGCGATACAATGGCTACCAAAATAACTTGCAAAGTTTGCATACTAAAGTGACAATGGGCTTGTTACGTGTGTCGACAAACATAGTGTATGATATCTTCTAGCCAGATAGACTGAAGAAATAAAAATTTATATTATATTTTAGTGTACAATAGTCTCTCGGTCATCTCAAATTAAGTTTAAAATATGTATACAGCTTATGTTTAAAACGTTAAATATTATGATTCATCGCAAATTATAACTAAAATATTGAGCTTGATTAATTAATATTGTATTTTAATAGGACACTTATTATTTAAATAGTGTAATAATTTATATTGTTTAACCAAATAGTTAAAGTTTGCTTTCATTTAAATAGCTGTATATCGTATATGTTTAGGAATTTTCTTTTTTATAGATATATTGACTGTTTATGTTTAGTACCAAAGTGGAACTTAATAAAAATCAAGTTTACTATTTCATTTTTTGATATTTTTGAGTTCTTTGTGTGATTTTTCAATTAAAAGCTATAGAAATAAACATGAATACGAACCAAAGTAGCTAAATGAATTTTTTTGATAAAACACCTGTTGGAAGTCGACAGACAGACTGTCAACTTGTTAAAAAAAATGATAAAAATAAGACAAAATTTTAGCTGTGAAAAGTACATTTGGGTGTACAATATTCGTTCAAACGGTCGTCAGCTGTAATTATTTAACGAACTATAAAGCTTAAATCGCGAAATCATTGCCGAAGTTAGGATCCAATCTCCCTAACAACTCTAAGTGGATTGGGCTACGTTGCAACACTTTCAATTTTAGTTTACGAGCATGCGAACATTCTGGAAGCAATTTTCTCACTCGTGAAAGTGGCATAAACGAAATAAAACGGAAAACTCTAGCGAACAAGTTTTTGAAAATGTTGCATACACTTTGATAAGCCAACGACTGATTGAATGGAATTTGTTTAATCCTCGAAGTACGTTACATTGAAAACGAATGAATTCGTAAGCCTGAGTAATGTTGCCACAATCATTGTTAATAATACTCAACGAGCTTTAAGCTCCGAAAATGTGAAACGAATTTTATAAATTAAATATAAAAATAATTATAAGTATAATAATTCCTTAAAAAATAATAAAATGATTAATAAAATGAATAGTATGTGATTGAAATATGTATGGTATTTCTTACAATAAATATTTTAAATGATTTCAAAAATATACATTTAAAGCGAAAATTATGAAAAAATTCACGTTTCAACTTTCGTAGAACCCCATATGACCGTTATTAAACGGTTTTTTATATAGAATATTGATCAAATTGGAAGAAAATAAACTCAAGAGCTTGCAGGTGTATTGCGATTCTTTAAATAATGAGTATATTATTTTCTCAAATGTTCCCAAGTCGTATTGCTTCGGAAAATCCGCTGGTAAAGGAGAGTGTATAACCACACAGACAATAGCTAAAAGATAACGCTGTTGTGAATTGCCAGACATCGCAGTGTTCTGAATGGAATTTGAAATTCTGACGCGACGTCCGATGGTGAAATTCAGCCGCTGGGGATAATCCAAAAAAATCCTTGACACCTATTATCGTCTTTTTTTAAGAAGATGTAACATAGTTGCGGAATAGAATGTGCCGATCACATCTTGGTTATGAGCACCTTGGGTGCTGTGAGTAATAATAAAAATTAACCGAAATTCTGTTCATTCATATTTTTAAAATATTGGTCTTAACATATTATAATTTGGAAACCATATTGTTTTAATGTTATTATATTATGAAGGTAGCTATGAAAAAGAAAGATGAAAATTGTATCATTTAGTAATTATATTTATAAAGAATTTAATTAAAAATGTATTTCCAGAATATATTACTTGGTGGTAGAGCTTTGTGCAAGCTCGTCTGGGTAGGTACCACCCACTCATCAGATATTCTACCGCAAAACAGCAGTACTTTGTACTGTTGTTATCCACACACACAAGGGCTATAACATCTTAGTTTCCCAAGGTTGGTGGCGTATTGTCGATGTCTTTCTTACTGTGCCATTGTCTATGGGCGTTGGTGACCACATACCATCAGGTGGCCCAAATGTTCCCCCGCCTACCTATACAATAAAAAAAAGAAAAGAATCACACTAAAGAAATCGCCTCCACTTCTTTTGTAAGAAGGCTTGGAAGTTATCCTACGACAATGATCCCATGCCGCTTGCTGGACGATTTTCATTCAAAAACGGCATGTTTTCTCATGATGTTTTCTTTCACCACCAACCACGAGGACAAATTAAAATTCACTGGTACTTCCCCGGGTTTGGTTAAAATTGACTGTTACTAACCACTGGGCAAGTTCTTAATTATTAACAGAATCAAAATTAGGGTTCCGCGTGAGACAAAAGAAGAACCACATGACAAAAATAATATAACTATATTTTATTCAAACGTTTTTAACAAACAATGCTACGAATTTAATAACACGCCTCGAACAATACAGTTGCTCAAAGAATAATTAGAATACTTAACTCTGAAAATAATTAATAATACTTTTAAAAGACATGAAAACTGTTTCCATTAAATATGTATGTATGAAATATTAAAAGATGCAGCTAGCAATTATAAAGTTAATCTTAAAAATGGAATTTTAAAGCGAAAACCCTACCTCAAATGAAAATTTCGACCGTATTACAGCTATTTTACACAGCAAAATTACTTAATGTTCTTTCAATAAATATATTTCTTATTTGTTATGGTGTCTAGGTTGCGTTATATGAATCCTGGTTGCCATTTATATGATGATGATGATATTCGTTTAGTTATTTGGCCTCTTTGTTTCTCAAGAGAGGCGTAGTTGTACGTGCTTTCCGAGGCACTATAGCACTGCTATCTTCGAAACTCCGGGCTGATTGTTTTTTTACAAGAGGTCTTTAGTCACATATTAAGTTTTTGTTCATAATCATCAAAAATTAATAAATCTTCTGTTTTAATAAGTGTAACCGCTGTTATAATGATAATATGATATTCAGGTCCACTGCCAGCCGCTACTACAGTTTTAAATTATGACCTGTACACGAGGTATGTATATATAGGTGAAGGCTAAAGGTGACGTGTGAAGATCTCATTAAATTGTTATATACCTTGAGAAAATATAAATCAACTTAAATCAACTAGCTAACTGTATCAAAATTTTTTGCTTCGTTCGATTTGCTAAAACTCCAAACAAACAGTTTAACTATGTGTTTTACCCGAACTAATACTATATCAACTTTAAGAACTGTCTAACCCCACACGCATTTACTCTCCAACTGAAAATCCTCTAAAACCGCGTATGGTCGTGAAGGCAATAAAAATCCTTGTAATCCGAACAAAGCTTTATGGAAGCCGACCATTCGACCACAATCTTCATTTCCAATTCACGTGGCGTGTTTTTTATTACATAATCATATAAAATTTATATTGACGCAGATGTGTAAATCCCTATATTACGAATTACTTGCTCGCTGAGTTTTTCCAATAGCCATTTTTCACGCGTTTTTGGTACATCACATTTTCGTCTATTGTATTTTATATGGCTGCAAAAAAATCATGTTCATTTAGGTAAATGATCCGTAGACCTTTGTATGGTCGTACTCATTCCATTCGATTTCATTTATGATATTCGTTTACTTAGTAAAACCTATTGAGATAAAATATTCCATTGTTTGAAGACTCGCGTCTTTATAAAATTGTACTCTTGTTTATTTTTACTAAGAATATTTCTTGAAGGGTTGTCTTTTTTATTTTTATGATTTACAAAAATATTGTCATTTTAATTTAGTGGCTTTTATTTATGAAATATTTATATAAAAATAAAACAATATTTTAATAATAAATTACAATTGCTCTTTTAGAAAAATCTTAAACAATTTTCAAGTTTTCATGTTTTCATTGATATAGTTGACTTCTATGTATAGTACATATTTTTAATTATTGTATTTTGTATTGGTTTTATACTTTTATTAAAGACACTTTGCCGCTGAACAGCAATACTTAATATTCCTGCATTCCGGTGTGAAGGGTGAGTTCGCCAGCGTAACCACAGGCATTAAGGACATAACATCTTCGTTCCTAACATTGGCGATGTATAGAATAGTTAAAATTTCTTATATCGCCAATATCTATGGACGGTGACAACAACTTAAAATCAGGTGGCCCATTTACCCGTCCGCTTCTCATACGTAAAAAAGAGATTATTATTATTATTCTAAATAATTTTGACTTCGTAAGCTGCCTTTGTAATTTGTTACAGAAAGCGTTAATTCTTAATCTAATTTGTTCAATATTGAAATAAATACATGGACAATTAATAGATCACAAAATTTCTTACTATTAATTGTAATCATGTTCATTTTGATAATAATAAATTAATACGATAGCTATGCACTGAGGTGGCTCTAGATAACGCTATCTCGACGTTGTTGTTGCAGGCCTGTGACAATACAACAATTGATGTTTAAACATCAGTAACAATAAAGGCCAACAAAGCGTTATCTTCAAAGGATTATCATGTAACGGGGTCATTCAATTGTAAGCCGTGGTCAGTATGTAGAAGCATGTAGCTCTAAGTTAGGTGTGCGAAATCATTGTTTTATTGTAAATTTTCAGAGATCTAATAGATATTTATACCGTTAATCCAGATTAAATTGGTTTTGTGTTTCAAAGATATTATACAAAACATTAATATATGCATGCATTTTTCTATTTTTGAAAAATATAAAACGGTTCTTAATATTTTCTATACATTTTTTTTCGTAATTATATCAATAAGAAAAAAAATACCTATATTTAAATCGCCTGAAGTCTTTCCGGTCGTGTCGGATTGCCGTCCCATCGGGTTATGAGAGCTAGGGAAGAAAGAGTGCACCTGTGTTTAAGCACACACTTGTGCACTTTAATATCTCCTGCGCAGTTGGCTAATCACTTCTGAGATTGGCCTCCAAGGCCGAAATCGCTCTGGAGGAAATTATTATTATAATCATTATTATTATTATTATTATTATTATCAGAGGAAGAACTGCCGTACCCGACAACCCAGGACCGATTGCCCTGGCGCCATAAAATTAGGAGAGCCCACATAAAGTGGGAAAGAGCAAGGAAGAAGAAGAAGAAGATTTAAATAGACTAAATAGCATAAAATAAGTTCTCCTAGATAATATATAATTCGATATATAAAAAAAATCATTAAGTTTTCTTGTCGAAAATTGTTAGTTGCAGTTCGAAGTTAAAAACGAAGTTTTTATAAGTTGATAGTTTATGAAAGAAAAAAAGTGACCTTTGCCATGAATATTAACTTTAGTAGTTATTCTCCGTTAAGAACAGTTAAGCCGAAGTCGTACAAGACGTCATAATCATCACATAATCACATAGTAACTTATTAGATATTGAGTAAGGACGAGTTGAATTTGTTTTAGATCTACATATGTATATCCATAATGTTATAAAAGATTTTAAATACTAATTAAATGATTTAATTATGTCCAGGGCACTAATGGAAAGTTCTTTAACCGACTTTGTAGAAAACGTTGGAATTTAAATTAGTTGATCTCAAGTTTCGGAAGTTAAAACTTGTCGCAATTAAATTCTGGAATTGTATTAAAATTCTTAAGTTTTAATAAAATTCTTGAATTATAATTGTGATAGTGTATTAAGATAATAATGTTTTACTTTTAATATTAAATAGTTTCGTAACAGTAACAGCCTGCAAATGTCCCACTGCTGGGCTAAAGCCTCTTCTCATTTTTTGAGGAAAAGTTTTGGAGCTTATTCCACCACGCTGCTCCAATGCGGGTTGGTGGAATACACATGTAGCAGAATTTTAAAAACTATACACATGCAGGTTTCCTCACGGTGTTGGCCTTCAACGTTACGCACGAGATGAATTATAATCACAAATTAAGCACATGAAATTCAGTGGTGCTTGCCCGGGTTTGAACCCACGATCATTGATTAAAATTCACGTGTTCTTACCACTCGGCTATCTCGGCTTTTTCGATTATCGAATAAACAAAATAAATTAAAATTGCCAATAATAATAGCAATTTAAAACTACTCGTAAGTCACACGTGTCTAAAGATTATGCGTGAAAAGTAATACACATAATGAAATCACAAAACTTTTTAATTTAAAATATAATTAATAATTCACATTTCGTTAACAGGATATTTCGTTGCACCATAAATATGACGTGAATAAAATATTTTTCAATTACTTAAGTAAGCGATCGATGTCATTATCACCGCAACCGATTTCTGCAACAATAGTTCCGAATGCGATCTTCTTTCATGAGAATTTGAATTAACTCCCCTTCGAAAGATTTAATGAGAGCATTATGTTCTAAACAAACTCAAAACCAGCTGAAAAAACGATCGTCAAATGTCAAAATGTGATATGCAACATTGAGCATAATAATTATAACATTTCACGAATACGCACATCAAAATTGTATATCACCATACGTCGGTTGTCATTTCACGGGGTGTCATGAATTGAGTTATTAAAGAACATTGCAGTTTCGCATTCGCCTCTGTGATGTTAAATATCTCAAAGAATTAGGCTTCAATAATTTGAAATAATACTTGAGAGATTATAAGTGCATTGGAACAAAAAAACAAACCTTCGAATTGATTATATTAGTAGTAAAGAAGTATAGTATACTAAATAGTATTTAATAAGTTTTAATTATATGTTGATAAGTTCACACTACGTTTTATTATTGTACATGCCAAAATTATTTTTTTATAGACCTTGCCTGGATGATGTCTCTAAGTGCTAAGGTGCATTTGCATACTTTATGTACTACCTGTTATTTTATACAATGCTTGTAAATTTTGTGCAATATATACTTAAAAAATAATAATGTTATCTATAAATAACATGTTATCATTAAAGTTTTTCGATAATCTATTTTAACTGTAATATTAAACCGAGAACATAATTATCTAGACACCACGCGGCCGTATTTTAATTGACCAATGCTAATCAATTTAAAAAATTAAATTGAAAGAAAATTAAAAAATAATTACAATCGAAAATCGAAAGAGTTGAAAGCTTTAATTAAATCGATATGCATTAATTTAATTAAAATCCAGTTCGGGAAAATTTATCACGGTCAATTTAGCAATTGATTGATTCAATCGTTTTAAAGAAACTCAAAGAAGGCTATAATATAATAAAAATGGTCCGAAGTAGACATAGTAACAATTGTTAAAAAGTATTATATTATATATATAATTTAATTTTACAGTAACCTTCATGTTTCAATTCTCAATATTGCAGGTCGTTGTACGTAACTGGTCAGTTATCTTAATTACAAGCTCCGTCTAAGGCGACCCCTACACATGAGTATTTTTGCAAAATGTGAAATACGAATTGTAAAAAGTAATTGAAATTTATCACCAGGGACATAAAATTTATAAATCTATACGAACATAACGAAGATTATGTATTCATGAAATTAACACGTTTATAACGAAGATTCATTTTCGACAAAGATTTTTATAATTAAAAGTCGAGGTAGATTCAAAGTCGAACCTATATCAAAAAAAAATCTGTTGGAAAGCCGCCTCCGATGGTATGGTCACGTTATGCGAAGAGACGAGGATCACGTAGTGAGAAAAGCATTGCAACTGCCCGATGTAGAGGACGACCTCCTGCTACGTGGTGGACCAGCATGACGAAACTCTTATCAGAGGAAGAACTGCCAGACCCGACAATCCAAGACTGATTATCCTGGCACCATACAATTAGGAGACACCCCCACATAAAGTAGGAAAGAGCAAGGAAGAAGATTTTTATAATTAAACTGCTTTGTCAACATTGTATTACTCACAAGCAAACTTAATTTGGATTAACAGATTGGTTTAACATTTTTGTAAAAGTTGCATGTTTAAATAAAAACGTTAATAATATAGCTTAAACATCGCTGGTAAATAAAAAGTTACGTAAATTTTCTACAAACAAACAACTATTAAAAAAAAAAATCTTTTCGAACAAAAAACCTACCTTGAACAACGCGTTTGATTTATTTGTAAAATTGCTTCTAAAACTGTTCGAATAAACAAAAAAATGTGTACAACAAAATATGTAATAACATTTCAACTTGAACTTTTACATCCACCCTTCAATAAAAGGTCTTTGCTTCATCAGTATAGGAGATGTTCTTAATATACAATATCACGTCTGAGACCAGCCTAACCAATTATATCAGGACGTCAGAGGTTGATTGAAACATTTTCATCCATCCATATCTAAGCAACTACCACACATCTTGTCCTAACGCATGCCACATCTCCTTGATCGATATAACAGGTCTACATTGAGACAGTAATAGCCAATAAAGTTACACGTACATGAATCGGCATGCAAATCAGTGGCTGTTAGGTTTAATAAACAGTGGCCTATCAGGGTAATGCTATGCTAATGCATGCGGTGACCAGCGGTCAAGCTGAACAGCGAGCAGTGTATCTATTAAAGGCTAGCTTCCCGACTCGATTTCGCATGGGTATTATTTAAATATTGATACAGCTTTGTAAGTGAATATTATAAGTCAATATATTGCCAAGTAATGAATAGGCGTTCTAGCTATTACGTTTTTAGTGTCTACGATCGCAGGGTCATTCATTTTCTAACAAAATCAAATTTAAATTCTACCGAACAACATTCTAAGAACAGGCTGTTCAGTATAAATGTTTTTTTTTAGTATTATATACCTTAGTCATTTTGAATTGTATGTCACTCTATCTTGATGTTTATTGATGCGTTATAATAGGACAACCGCATATAAGCTTTGACTAAATATATTTTAAAAGACGTTAAGACATGGGAGTTGAGTTTCAATGTGTCTGTAATTAATAAACTTTCTATTATTCAACAATAAATCAAATTAGTTACTCGGTGGTAGAACATTGCGCAAGCTCGTCTGGGTAAGTACCACCCACTAATCAGATATTCTACCGCAAAACAGCAGTACTTTGTATTGTTATGAGCCAGTGTCATTATAGGCACAAGGGACATAACATCTTAGTTCCCAAGGTTGGTGGCGCATTGGCGATGTAAGCGATGGTTAACATTTCTTACAATGCAAATGTCTATGGGCGTTGGTGATATCCAAAGAAAAAGTACATTATGAAAAATATATTTTACCTAAGAATAACAATGTTTCATAATGCCGTATTTTTGTTTAAAGAAATTGGAAGCCAGTTTTAACTAAAAGATTAACTAAGTTAAGAACATTGTAAATGTACTGGTTGTAGAGATTCAAACACTTTTTTTTCTGGGCCGCCTTATCATAAAATTTGTCGCCGTCGTCTATAGACATTGGCCCTGTTAAAAAAATTAACCGTTCCTTATATCACCAATGCGTCACCAATCTTGGGAACTAAGATGTTATGTCTCTAGTGCTTTTAGCTACACTAGCTTATTCACGTTTCAACCTGGAACACAACAATATTGAGTATTGATGTTTGGTGGTAGAGTATGTGATGAGTAGGTGGTACCTACCCAGACGGACTTGCTCAGAGCCCTACCACCAAGACCACCACTAATTAGGTTAATGTAAGGAAAACCTTCGTAGTTGTTGAAGTTTTATTAAATACTGACTCAGTTATAAGTCATACCTTGTCAGAAAGCACATAGTCATTTCACTACGTAGTCTTAAGAATAGTTAATATCTTCTGGACCACTTACGTCTATAAGAGATTTAATTTAAAGCAACAAGACAGAGCTTTAGTGAATTTATTTCAAACATTCACTTTATTTAGTTTTAACGTTTTCCTCGCCCGTTTTACATGCAATGAAAAAAGCGAGGTGTTTTGTAGCTGAATAAAACAGTTTTATACTCCACATATACGTACATTCGTACCCTTATACTTATATTTAAACCCTCCATTAGAGGTGCTACTACAGGGTTATTTAAGAACAAAACCACTACGATTTTATCTTTCATCATTATTAATCATCTTACATATCATCTTATATATATAAGAGGGATAAACAATTGATTAAAGAAAAATATAAACGCATTTTGTTTACGTAAATTCCGTATTAAGAAATTTTAGCCGTATTTAGAAGTTTAAGCAAATTCATACATAGATTATTTTTCATAGTAGTTTTTCATAACTGGAAGCTATAGGATTTCTTCTGACAGCAAAGAAGTCTTGCTTCGGTGAACATGTTTCATTCATTACCTTAGTAAACAAAGTAAAATTTAACAAATATTATGACATTGGCAACATACAAAATTGTCTCAGCGCCTTTAGTACAATACGAAAACCTACACGTAAGAACGTTGCATCGAACTCAAAGCACCTCCCCTCTTTATATAACTGCGTCATCTTTATTCGGAAATATAAATAATTTTTGATTCCTTTGAGCTTGGAAAACGAACCTGCACTGCAGTGTACAAAGGAACCTACTTACACTATTTCTATATATATTATTCAAACGTTTCTATCAAATTATTTCACCTAAGAAATGCCTTAAATTTATTTTGTTTCAATGAGAAATCAACATGTTTTCAACAATACATTGTTCTAGAAATTTCGCAAATATATCATATACCAGTTCTTGAGTTTTCAGGCTTTGACTTCCGCTTAAAACAATTTGTATCCAATTTACTTTATTATACGAAATTTAACGTCTCCTTATAGACTTTCCGCCTTATTCATAAACTTTATTTAACTGGTGATTAGTTAAACAATATTTTGTCTTCTTCTTTCGTATGTCAAATCAATAATGACAGAAAGAGACAAATCAGTGTTTAGCTAATCAGTAACTAAGCAACGTTTATAAATAAGGCCGTTTGTAGTTAATTAGGTAGGTTTTTACATTACTGAAGGCAAATAAAGTAAAAAAATATTATAAATAAATATACTATTAAACAGGCATGAAAATGGCAGAGAGTTTCCACTCCTGCCTTTTCCACAACTTAGCCTCATATGTCATAGGGTAAATATGCCACAGTATGAACACACATTTCTAATCAACATAAATTAATTCTAGAAATTATTTCATAATTGATAGTATTCAATTATTAACACAATAAAAACTCGTTATAAAACAAAAATCAACAGACAAATATTGTTTATCATCTGAAATAATAAGTCTTAAAGGTAAACAGGGTATAAGACAAGGCGTATAAGCCAAGATGGTGAAGCCAAGTCACCACTGAATTTTCATGTGCTTAATTTTTATTTGTATTTATAATTCATCTGAAGGAAGGTGAAGGAAAACATCGTGAGGAAATCTGCATGTGTCTAATTTCACTGAAATTCTGCCACATGTGAATTCCACGAATCCGCATTGGACCTGCGTAGTGTTCCAAAACCTTCTCCTCAAAAAAATTAGAGTAGGCCCAGCAGTGGGACACTCACAGGCTGTTACTGTAAGACAAGGCGTATAGACTATACAAAATAATAATTAAATTCTATAGTCTCACAGCCCTTAACAGTTTATCAATACAAAACTGAAAAAGTATAGAAAATACATACGATTTCAATATCACCTCATAAGCCGTTATTTTTAAGCCATATCATTAAAATATGATTATACTGGGAAAAAAGTTTTAACATTATCTACTACACAATACTAAAAGGCCTACTAGTTAGACTAGTTTTATCTCATTTTAACGAGAATATATTTGTCAGTTAGAAGCTCTCCGAGAACTTATAAAACTCAACAGAGATCTGAACACGCTATGAGTCAACAAGCGATTAACCGCAAAATACTGGAGTCCCTCAACTTCGGCAATAATATTATACTGCAAACACTTGTGTCATTGAAGTCTCTCGTACCTTCCCCAATAGGCAGTCCTATAGTTAAGATCTTAGGCTCTGAAAGTGCTAGCAGAATGAGTTAGACATCTTTGTGGGCGACTGTTCAAGGTGAAAAATCGAAACAGATTGGAAATGCTTATCTAAGCTCAACTCGTTATGAAATGACAGTTTTATTTTGCCAGTCTCTAAGAAAACACCGTTGCAATTCAGGTGACACTTTTGTAACGTAGAATAAAAAATAGCATGTAGCGACATCTATCTCGCCACATACAAAAACTAAAAACTGACGTATCCTACATCGCGATATTAAAGTTATCCGAGCGATTGAACATATATACAAGAACCCGACAACAACCGTCGGGCAATAGCCCACCAGACCAACACCCGTCTGGTCGGAGGATCCTCCCTTTTCAATGGTCAACACCAAACTGGTGACCCCGAGCATGAACGTCAGCGCAGCCTTCGCAAAAACTACGTCATCGTGACATCATCATCACTTCCTCAAGCTTTCGAGCAGCGAATCATACAGCCAGCCAACATCCACGACTGCTACAGGTATCCTGACCACCAGTATGCAGCGGACGCGCATTCCTGGTCATCACCCACAGTCTTCTCAGCGACCTTGGCACAGCACACTGCACTTCGGCTAGTCAGCAAGCAGAGACGCACTTCTCTCCTGGTCGACGCAGCAGCCAGCCACTACGCAGCACTGCACCACTCCGACTCACTGGAGCATTTGCAGCATCACAACGACTCACTGGGGCATCACCGCAGACAGTTCCGACTCAACGTGAACTATGCGGCATCTGGTTCCGACTCACTGGAACATTCCACTGGCTAGCAAGCATCACAAGATGTATGGACGACTCAACCTGCTATCGACCTCCGGTCTCGGAGGGGAGTGATGTAGCGACAGCTATCTCGCCACATACGAAAACTAAAAACTGACGTATCCTACATCGCGATATTAAAGTTATCCGAGCGATTGAACATATATACAAGAACCCGACAACAACCGTCGGACAGTAGCCCACCAGACTAACACCCGTCTGGTCGGAGGATCCTCCCTTTTCAATGGTCAACACCAAAATCATTATTTATTGAAATTGAAAATTAGAATGTTTTTTTCGTATATTTATAAATTCTAGTTCATTATACCTATTTTAATTGTTTCGCAATGCAACTGCCTAAAACCGAATTAATCAAACGACACCGTACCCATACTCTGTGGAAAGATTATAATTAAAGTAATTGAAGTGACATGATAATTATCAACTGAAGAGTATTAGTCAGAACAAGATACTTATAAAATGGGACAACACAACTGTACTATGTATGCTGTTTGAATGTAAAATACTGTATTTTGACGTGACAGTGAGTACTCGGTTGTAGAGCTTTGTGCAACCTAGTCTCTGTATGTACCACCCACTCTTTTTGTTTTTTTTTATAATACCCGGGAGGGCAAATGTCTCTACTCCACCTGATGGTAAGTGATAGTAGAGTCCAAACGCTACGACGGCTAGTGCAGTCAGAAAGAATGATTTATTAAACTCAACAAGATTATCAGAGCCCCATTTGGCAATGAGTCCTAACGCCCTAACGAGTTCAACAACAAGATTCCTCCGTCTCTCCTCAGTTGACGCCCGCCCGCCCGCAGCTACTGCGCATCCGCGGTATCCCCCGTGCACTGTACTGTCATCTGCATAGCAATGTATGTTCTCGAGAGAGAGCATATCATTGATATACAAAAGAAAGAGTGTGGGGGATAGCACAGACCCCTGGGGGACCCCAGCATTCGCTACATGGAATTGTGAAGCGCAACCATCAACTAAAACGCGAGGGCTACGCTTGTGTAGGAAGCTGGCGATCCAGGTGCAGAGCTGAGCTGGCAGACCGTATGCCGGCAGCTTGGAGAGAAGACTTCTGTGCCAGACCCTGTCGAAAGCCTTGGAGATGTCGAGGCTGACAGCCAATGATTCCCCACGCTTGTCGATAGCTTCACCCCAGAGGTGTGTTACGTACGCTAGAAAATCACCTGTGGACCGTTTTGGTCGAAACCCGTACTGACGAACCCGTACTGTTTTGCAAAACAGTAGTACTTTGTATTGTTGTGTTCCGGTTTGAAGTGTGAGTGAGCCAGTGTAATTACAGGCCCAAGGGATATAACATCTTAGTTCCCAAGATTATGGGCGTTGGTGACCACTTACCATCAGATGGCCCATATGCTCGTCCACCAAACTATACTATAAAAAAAAGAATAGAAGGTAAAATTTTAAGCTCGACCCATACGAGCCGGTTTAAGGAATTTTATTTCAATATCATCACTACTACTTGTTGGTAAGGCTTTGTACAAGCTCGTCTGGGTAGGTACCACCCACTCATCAGATATTCTACTGAGTGAACCAGTATAATTACAGTCACGAGGGACATCACATCTTAGTTCCCAAGATTGGTGGCGCATTGGCAATGTAAGCGATGGTTAACATCTCTTACAATGCCATTGTCTATGGACGTTGGTGACCACTTACATCAGGTGGCCCATATGCTCGCCCGCCTTACTATGCAATAAAAAAAACCGAAAAAAACTTAACCTATCCCGTTTAGTGGCTCGAAACAAACTGACTAACAAATAGCATTTACAAAGTAGAGGGAGAGGATGTCAGCTGCCGACTATAAAGTCAGCCCTCTTCCTGCATTAAAAACACTGTGCCGATCCCAAATAAATGTCGTATGAAACTCAGACGAAAGAGTATTAGCATAATTTGCATGTGGTGGTGTTTAACATTTCATTTATTAAGCATTAGTCAACTAAAACAGAAACTAAATAAACCAAACGTTAAATTGAACTCATCATAATTTGCATTTCTGTTATATTATGTTGTTGTGACTGCCTCGTTGGTCTAGTGGCTAGATATTAGGCTGCAGACCCGGTGGTCCTAGGTTCAATTCCCAGGTCGGGCCAATAAATAGTTATTGGGTTTTTCTATAAGAAAATTCTCAGTCGCAGCCCGGAGTCTGGAAGGTGGAAGTGTGTACACTCCCGTGCCTCGGAAAGCACTTTAAGCCGTTGGTCCTGCGCCTGAACTCTTTCCGGTCGTGTCGGATTGCCGTCCCATCGGATTATGAGAGCTAAGGAAAAGAGAGTGCACCTGTGTTTGCGCACACACTTGTGCACTATAATATCTCCTGCGCAGTTGGCTAATCTCTCTTGAGATTGGCCGCCGTGGCCGAAATCGGTCTGGAGGACCTTATTCCTTATATTATGATGTTTAAGCATAAACTGAAACAGTGAGAACTTTTATAAGATCGTACGGTACTAAGTATATTGTATTCAATATATATTTTAATTATAAAACATTTTTTAAGCTTCAATAAATCTTTAATAATAAATTCATATCTAAGAGGTCTTAGGTATTTTTTCAATCCTGTATACTCGCAATTTCCATAAACAGTAATACTTTGAAAATATAAAATATCTTTCCGAATGTTTAAGGATTTGCATAAAATATTTTTCTTTAGATAAAATATCAAGGAAATGTTAAAGCAGTCTTGCTGGCATATGCATTCAGATTTATGGTTGAATTTTAGTTACGAATGTACAATTTATATACGTGTGTAGCACTCACTGAAATCCATTCTATAACTAGACGCTATCTTATGAGGTTGCATCCCGAGGTTCTGAGAATAAAACTCAAATAAAAACGTATTAATTTTTTCTGTCTATATTCGCCAAGCTTTAGTGGCACGCAAAGGTAAGTGAACTAATTGTTAAATAATAATAATTAAAGAAAATTAAAGACTTGCCATTGCGGTCGACAATATTTTTGGAAATAAAACATATAGCAAAAAATATTATTGTGTTTATCAGAATACATTGAAATTGAAAGATATCTTATGATTTTTTTTTTTAAATAAAATGTCAGTTATATTACTTCGATTAATAAATCAACAAAATATAATTTATCAACAAACAAGCTTGTAATATAATGATAGAAATTAATAATTTAATAAACTAATAAAAAAAAATAAAAATTTTTGCACTATATACTAATATTGATCATATCTTAGAACCATTAACCTTTAGTTATCGTAGTTATTGCTTAGGAATTGGCTTACAATTTGTATTAGATAGAGTGCGAAATAGTTCCAAAGTAATAAGCGCTGCTAATATCATATATGCGAATGTTTGTGTACGTTTTGTTTATTTGTCCTTCTTGTACATAGCAATGTATGACGTAGGCCGCTTTATCCTGGAATAATACTCAAGAGCGAAGCGGCGCGTATTAAATAGTTTTGAATAGAACAGCCTATAGGCTGATCGAAAATTAAGATTGTTATAACGTTAATATTTGAATCGTGTCTTCGATATCTGGTACTTTATATTGTTTATTAGTTAGACGCACGTGTGATCTATATTAAGCTGATTACATATTTGGAATTGAGAACAACCAATTATTTATTGATATTGGCAATCTTGCGCGCTACTAAAAATATAATATAAATATTTATGCTATACACTGAATTTTCAAGAGCAACTTTATGGCTTAATCAGAGAAACTCCATACAAATACTTTTATTTACACAAGGGTGTACATGTCGTAAAAAAATATATGTATATAAATTAATTATAATGTATAATTGTATTATTATTACATCTGTCTTGAAACTTTTAAGATCATCTTTTTCCCCGCGTTATATGTTCCAAAAATCTTAATTTTACTCTTTCTCTATCTGATTTTTTTCGAAAATAACAATATATATATATATATATATATATAAGTATCCATGTACGAATGTTGATGGTCAGCTTCCTAACTAAGTATTGTTAATTGTACCAGGCTACCACAAAATGGTCCTTACGTTGATGAAACAAATGACGATGCGAGCTTGATTCATATCTTCAGGACTGGACAATACGCCATTAAGATTTTAAATTATTTCAGTGAGAATTATTTTTAAAAACGTATCTATTTAAAGCAAAGCAACGACGATATTTTGGTAGTGCGAACTTTGACTCAAATATCTTGCATCTTTTGACGGTGCACAAGTGATTCTAACCTAGATATATTTATAGTACAGTCGTTAAAATGTCTTCTTGCAGTCGTAAATGCTGTACACGTGTGTTTAAAACTTTTATACTATGTTAATGCCATTTCTTAAACAACTTCAACACTTAATGACGTGTATATTTGACTTATCTTATATATTACTAGCTGCCCGTCCCGACTTCGTACGGGTAAAATTAGGACTTTATCCTGTGAATTTTTTAATCAATATAAGATATAAACATTCACCAATCGAGCTATCCGCCCATACAGTACAGTGTATGTGTGTTCAGTACAGGGCATATAATAAACCTACTTCCTACTAATATAATAAACGCGAAAGTTTGTATATGGACGTTTGTTACTCTTTCACGCAAAAACTATAGAATGGATTTTAATGAAACTTTACAATAATATACTTCATACATCAGAAGAGCATATATATAGGCTATAATTTATAAAACGATTGAGTAAATTGGCCAAAATATAACAATAAGTGTCACGTAAGTCGGAAAATTTCTCCTATTTGCAAGCCATGCACTGCAAAAATCGTAAGAGTTACACGAATATATTGTATGGTGCAAATATATCTCTTATATAGTTCTACAAAAAAGTCCGCGACAGCACATATCTTTTATGTGTAAGCCATTAATGCTAAAATAGTGATTCGAAAATACAATCAAATTTTATATTTATTTCCAAATTGCACATTTTGTATTAACAAATTGATTCTTAACAATAAAATAAAAAACCAAAAAAAGATATCACTTCTGATATTTAAAGACCATAAACTTTGTTTGGACAAATATTTTAAAGTTACGACGATGACAAAGTGAGTAAGCGGTACTATGCAGGAGTGGTGGGAGAAGAATGCGGTCATCGGCTCATCGCCGGGTATGCGACCCGTATGCAGGCAGACGTCATTGATGGTCGTTTTGCGATTTTTCAAGGCCGATTTGTTAAAGACGCACTATACCTGTATGTAATGTAATAGATTGGTTTTTATAGTGCCACGCTGCATACCTTCGGGTTGCAGCGAAATGGGTCGCCATGCCCTGCCGGCCGGCCTCCATGCATGGAAGTACCACTCTCTCACTTAAAATCGGCGTAAAGTGGTAGCTACGCTACCGCGTTTCGTTCGGTATGTGAGTCCCGGAGGCGGAAAAAAAAATTGTCCGATCCGCTTGAAATTTACTATATTTGTTTTGTGATATGTATATCAATTCATGATATACATATTTCAAAGTTTTTAGAAATTCCACCCAAATGGGTAGCAATTTGTTTATTTTTGTTTTGAAGAGTTAGAACGTTCGTACATTTTCGCTAAAAAACTTCATACACATACTTCTGAGTGCAAATAACAAAATGATACTAGATACACAATGTCTTAATATCAATATGACCTAGGGAGGTGCAAGTAATACTTTTTTTTAAACGGACATCACTATGTTAGTGAAGTTTGTATAACAAAAACATATTATTCCATTATTATCATGTGTATTCAGTTCCCACAGATTTATTTTAGGATATGCTCAAAAAGAGGTAAATTTAGAGAGGTAGATTTATTTCCAAGAATATTACCCATTTTAATATATCATTCGAATTTCAATGTACATATATAGTTGCCTCTAAAAGTTTGCTTCCCCATGACAATCAAAAGTCCCAAGGCCTGTCGTTGAACATGGCGAGCGATAGTAAAAACTGTTATCACATGGACAGTTTGTATGCTGCATGCTCCAGAGTGAGCTCTGCGAGTAGCTTAGTAATTTATGCCCCCAAAAGGAAATACCGCAAACGTCTTTTTTATATAGGTATACAGACGGGCAAATGGGCCACCTTAAGTTAAGTGATAACCGATGTCCATAAACAATGGCGATATCAGAAATGTTAACCATTCCTTACATCGCCAATGCGCCACCAACCGTAGGAACGAAGATGTTATATCCTATGTGCCTGTAGTTACAGTGGCTCGCTTATCCTTCAAACCGGAACGCAACCATACTAAGTATTGCTGTTTAGCGATAGAATATCTGATGAGGGGGCGGTACCTACCCAGACGGGCTGGCACAAAGCCCTACCACCGTTTACAAAAAGGTGCTTTGATTATTTATTATAAATAAAATTTTCAGTGACTCAAATAATTTTGTTTACTCTGAGTTTGATAGAATAAAAAACATATTGGTATGCTTGCTCGTTTATAGTTTTAACTATACCCAACGTAGATAGATGGCGAGGTATTTAAGCAACATAATCGTAAATCGGAATATTTATATAAATTTAAGTAACTATAAAATATATTAAGTCAAACTACAAGAATTCATAATATGTTCACTGATGATTATATAAAGAATAATCATCAATTTAAAAATAATATCAAAACCCTTACTAAACTTTTTCTTATCAGAATGACACTTCATGCCTCTTACTTCAAAATGACAGACTTCCAAACAAACATTTATTCTTTACTTATATTTAAGCGCGGACAACATCTAGTAATATTAGTATAGATATAGAATAAGCGCGAGCGAAGACGCGGGCAACAGCTAGTTTATCAATATAAATATCATGAAATCGGTTACTACGCCAACGGTTAGTAAGGCAACTGTTACTGATGTTTGGTATGGGCTCTCCTACATATAAAGAGAATGATAAAATATGTGATAATTCCATTTTGGATGAGAGTTGAACAAAATCCGATTGTATAAATTCTTAGCTGACATCTACTCGGCGAAAGGAATATTCCTACCAAATTTCAAGTCTCTACGCCTTATGGTTCCAGAGATATCGTGATGAGTCAATATATCGGTGGAAACAATGATATTATAAGTAAAAAGGTGTAGATAGATTACGTACATAACATTCAATCTACGAAAATGACACTGTAATGCACACATAAATAACTTAATATTCCAATATCAAACTACATTACGATTAATCGCTAAAATAGTGTCGCATGATCTAAGTATCATGAGTGAAAAAGAAACGAATATAGTTTGTGACAATGCGTCGTCTCGTGTAAAAGAAATGTCATAGAATAAATTAATCAGATATAACGTTTTATCTTACCCCGATTTATGCCTATAAATACGATTTGCTCATAAATTCATTTTTGTAAACGTGCTGAGAATGCATTGAGAATAGGTAAATAAAAATTATCAATAATTTTATAAAAATTTAATATCAAATAAAGTGTAATTTGTTCTAATAATATTAGTAGCCTTCAAATAAATTTAATTTATTTCTTGTTTGTAAAAAAACGTTTAGTCGACTGTAAATGCAAATATGGTTTTCTGGGATTTCTTATTTTTATCGAGTCTTTGAAACATCTTTATAAATCATTAGTTGTATCATCCCTTACTGAGGTTCATTTTGTCATATAGATTGAGTCAAGACCATATTGAAATCTTATTTGGTATTATTCGAAGGCATGGAGGCTACAATAATAACCCGAATGTGATACAATTCAAGGGAATATATAAAAAGATTTTAAGTCACTTGGAATTACTTAGTGGTTTCAGTGGCAATTGCATACCATTAGAAAGTATCCCTTTTCTGAATTGTTCTTCCGCTATCTCAAATAGCAATTGGACATCTGGCAAACGAGCAACAAATGATTATTTTGAATTCGATTCTTCGGCAGAACCTGAAAAAAGCCCCGAAATGCAAAGTGACAAGATTTCACAAAAATATGTTGATACATTTGCACAAGTGCTCAACAACGAATCTTTACCGGATCATTTCAAACAGATAGTGGGTTATATTTCGGGCTGGATTGCAAGGAAAATGGTTAATGTTTTGAAATGTGAAGTCTGCATAAAATCTCTATTTACGTTCAAAAAACTGTGGTTTCACAAGCTAATTTCCATTAAAGAATAATAATAATAAATAATAATATTAAAGAAATATTCTTCCTTACTTCTTAAAAATTTTATTTCTCTACTTAAAAAATATTGATTTATATTTTGATTTCAATTTAGTAATATAATGTAATTAATAATTTAATAATCTTTTTCATTTATACTAACCACTACTAAATAACCATGATAACAATGTCCATTATAAATAATGTGCCACCACTGTTTGTTTAACATTATTTTATTCTATGATCGGTACTGTCGTCTATCTCTATTGCACTTATTCATTGGTATACTTTTGTTGTATTCATTCTTTTCTGACGCCATATTTAACGAATATAATGTTTGATTTGTGAAAATATTAAGATAAATAGTAAACTTACGAATGATATTTGATTCCTTGAGTTTTAGAAATTTTGCTTGTATAATTTGTGCAATATCTCATAACACACGACGGCATTTCCGTTTATTTTTGGGTCACTTTTAATTTTAATTGCACTCGCTACGTGACGTGTGTCCTTTGACATTGGTGACATAGGACTGAGGTGAATGTGGCTAATTAGCCACATTTCAAAGTACTGCTCACGGAGCGCTTGTAACCTATCTACACCTTTTTACTTATAATATCATTGGGTGGAAATCTCTTATATATATATAGATTACTATGAACTATATATTTTATTTCGTAACGCAATCATGAAAAGTTTGAAAGCAACTGATTATAAACAGTAAAAAAGTCTCGAAGACAATCAACAAAATTTGAATAAATAGCACTAATACATTTTATAAATAGCAAAGTAACAAAAAGTAACAAAATAAATTACTTAAAGTAATTAAAAATATATATATCAGGTAGATATTGAAGTTGAACTGAAGAGAAACTATTAACAAGGCACTTACGAAGATTTATAGAGTTCGGGAGACCGCGCAAAAACTGCGGGCAAAGGCAGCAACTGCAGGCTAATAGAGTGGTTCGTAATATGTAAAACGCTCGTTTTCATGGCGGCTCGAATATCAAAATAGTTGATAAATTTATCGTTCATCAATCACCATACAGTTTTAGCCCATTAAGGCACAAGTACTCAAGGATTCACTTCACATAGAGCCAATTGCGATAAATAGTTGAATAATAGAATTATAATAATAGTTTTTTCGGGAAAACGGTGCATTGTCTTTTAATGCGATTCAATACATAATTTTATTTACTGCAGTACAGTAACAGCCTGTGAATGTCCCACTGCTGGGCTAAAGCATCTTCTCCTCTTTTAATAAGATGGTTTGGAGCTTATTCCACCACGCTGCTCCAATGCGGGTTGATGGAATACACATGTGTCAGAATTTCAGTGAAATTAGACACATGCAGTTTCCTCACGATGTTTTCCTACAACGTCAAGCACCAGATGAATTATAATCACAAATTAAGCACATGAAATTCAGTGGTGCTTGCTCAGGTTTGAACCTACGATCATCGGTTAAGATTCACGCGTTCTTACCACTGGGCCATCTTGGCAGCAAATATTTACTGCCTATTTAATAATCTATATATATAAAAAGACTTGTCCTGACTGACTCATCAACCTAGAGGCTAAACCACTGGGGTTAGAGACTTGAAATTTTGGCAGTTGATGCATTTTATAATGAAAACGCGCACTAAGTAAGGATTTTTGAAAATTCCATCACTAAATGGGTGAAATAAGGGATGAACCGTTGTATGGAAACCCGTCATTTTCAAAGTTAGAAGCAGGATATTCATAAACAAGCTTCTGGTTAGAAATAAATAAGTATGCAAATCAGAGTTTTCCAAAATTCACCACGTATGAGGGTGAAGGGGTTGAAAGTTTATATGGGGAGTTCGCCATTTTTGAAGTAAAAAGCATGAAATTTAATATACTAGCTTCTGGTTAGTAAACAAAGAAATATGTATTTCATAGTTTTCGAAAATCTACCCCCCAAGAGGGTGAAATAGGGGTTATAAGTTTGTCCGTCTATTTGCGAGTTACCAAAACCAAAACAACATTCATATCATAAATACGAAAGGTCGTTAGAGTTTTGATTATATGTTACTTCTTCAAGCTTTATTACAGCAATAATATAACATTAATAAAATATTTTGGCCTTTTATTATTTTCATTATGTCGCGGGCATAGCCGCGGGTGAACCGCTAGTCATATATACATTTATGTATACATTGCTTAGGAATGGATTTTGTAGTTGCATTAAGGGTAGCATTTTTTAATCGTTTAAATATATATGTATTTGTATTGCACTGTAAATTTATTAAATAAGATGATTAAAATTACTAAATATCAACAGTAACGTATAAATAAACTAAAAATTCATTTAAAAAAAGAACAAACGATCTTAAAAGTAGACTAATTGGAAAGAGATGCTCTTTAAAATTTTATAGCAAACTAAATGCACCAGTCCGAACAAACTCGAAGACAACATTCCCGTTCTGTATGAAGACTTTCATTTCCATTCTTCCCATGACTTTAAAAGCGACTCCGAGACTACCATTTGTGCAATTAAAAATTATTCTAGGAATGGATAAAAAAGTTTTATCGTTGAAATAAAAACCCGAGCGACGGTTCGTTTTATCGAAGTCACTCGTTCTTCTGGGACTATATTATTTATGCAACGATCTTTCTTAGTTAAAATAGACAAGTATTGTTAGCCTTATTAGAATACTATACGTTTACTGTATTGGACAGTTCATTATATTGTAAAAGCAGCAGTTTGTTGTGTGTTAGGAAGTCTGTTGAATGTTTAATAAGTCAATATACTTATTGGATCTATAAAATAACAAATCTCATAGTCCTAAGTTCAACCTAGTCGGGTCAACAAAAATATATTGGGTTTTAGTATCAAGATAGCCAGTGCCTCGGGGCTTGGAAGAAGGCGGTACTTGCATGCCCTTGTCATAAAGTCGTTTATACAGTTTAGTCTACAGTCTGTGTGGTCGTGTTAGACTACCATCCTATCGTAGAGCAAAAGCGTGCGACCGTATTTACGCAAACAGTTGTGTACTATAATATCTGCTGCTCAGATGACTACTCTCTATCGAAAATGTCCACCGTGGTCGAAAGACATGAAGAGTGTAGGACGTGAGCCTCTGATAAAAATGCTTACAATAATTTTCTTTAAAAAAACAGTAAGATAAATATGTCACTTAATAATAATATCCTGGAACATTATTCACACAAGGCCATCTGATCCCAAGCTAAGCAGAGCTTGTACTATGGAAACCAGACAACTGATATACTACATATACTACTTTTCTTTTGTAAATATATACTTGACTACCTCGTTGGTCTAGTGGCTAGATATAAGGCCGCAGACCCGGTGGTCCTGGGTTCAATTCCCAGGTCGGGCCAATAAATAGTTATTGGGTTTTTCTGTCAGAAAATTCTCAGTAGCAGCCCGGAGTCGGGAAGTTGGAAGTGTGTACACTCCCGTGCCTCGGAAAGCACGTTAAGCCGTTGGTCCTGCGCCTAAACTCTTTCCGGTCGTGTCGGATTGCCGTCCCATCGGATTATGAGAGCTAGGGAATAGTGAGTGCACCTATGTTTGTGCACACACTTGTGCACTATAATATCTCCTGCGCAGTTGGCTAATTTCTCTTGACCGCCCTGGCCGAAATCGGTCTGGAGGACCTTATATACTTATATAGATAATTACATCCAGACTCAGAACAAAGAGACATCATGCACACAAATATCTGTCCTGGGTGGGAATCGAACCCAGGACCTGCGGCGCGAAAGGCATCTACCAACAACGCCAACCGGCTCAACTTAATGTCTTACCCTAAGCCCGATTGAGTATACACATATCATCTTATTAACGAATCTTGTACAGCTGTTTTAAAGTTGTACAAGGCTTTTTCTTCTTGTTTCCAATTTCCCAACAACGATGACAGAAAGAAAGAAATCAATTTGTAAATTCACCCACTACGACACTCGTGTTTTAAATGTAATAATCAATTAAAAAAGTAAACTTGAAATAGTTATTCGTTGGCGTGAGTGTAGATGAATCAATAAAACTATGATATCATAATATTTGTTTCCGGGTTGCGCGCTACCGGATATTAATTTCAGTATCCCAAAAACATTATTGGTACGCCATGATTCAATATTGTTAAAAGGAAATTCATCTCTCACTATCGTTAGTTATTACATTAACCGTCACACAGAGTAATTAAAATTTTTTTTTTTTTTTTGAGATATATGTTACATTAAATCTTATCAATAATTATTTTCTATACATATATGACATTATGGAAAAAAAGATACAGCATAATAATGACGCCTTTGTTTGTACTATTTTTAATTAATAAATAGTTGCATGAGATATTAAGTAGTCATTACAACCCATTGACGTTGCGCTTCAGGGAACATAACCCTTACATCGCTACCTTGGGAACTAAGACGTTATGTCCTTTGTGTCTGTAGTTTTCTGACTCAATGACCCTTCGAACTGAAAAACAAGAATAAACTAATACTAAGCATTGCGGGTTGGCGGTAGAATATATGATGACTAACAATATATGAGATGAGCACCATAAACGAAGAAAACCATAAATAATTTGTCACAATATACTATTGTATGATATAATATCAGTAGTATGATGTTAACGTCAATATAAGATAAAAAACGAACGCAAAATAAAGGACGATCGAAAAATTTAATGAGTTATTCGTCCCTCATTTAATTCCTGGTTCTCGTAATCGAATAACAGTTATTGGCGTAATTGTCCGCAAGCCGGACTTCGACCGCTACTCGTGGATCAATATTAACAGAAAAATGTTATGTTTACGAGAGAAATATATAAGAGACGTTTAAAAACATTAGTAAAATCCCGAGGGAAAAAACATACCTCAAATCTATTTAAATATCAAATTTAGCAACTAACCGATTGGAATGTAAATTCTACCAGCAAAATCTGTCATTACTTCTTTCCATCAAATAAATAATATAAGTATTTTAATGTAATATATTTAATCTGCCTAAAATCTACTAACAATTTCACCACGGTTTTTTAACTTCTATTCAATATGCCTTATTTATTTTTGATAATACCTTCTAAATAATTAATTAACTATTTAAAAGGAATTTATTAAAATGTAATAGATATTGGTAAAACTAAACACAATTAAACATAAATATTTAAAAAAAACTTTTTTAAAACTACCAATAACATATAAAATATCCCAATTTAGTGAACTGTCAACATCCAACGTCCATTTAGTAATCCGATTTTAAAAATAAAATAACAATGTCATCGAACAATTGCGAAATAATAAACTAAAACTTCATGACAAAAAGTAGGCTTAACAAATCCCTTGCGTTATTGACGATTATAAATAAAAATCTATTAAAAAGCTTTTTATGTGGATATTCTATTTCGACGAAAGGCAAATGAGCCTCCTGATGGTAAGTGTTCACTATCGCCCATAAACAATGTTATTGTAAGAAATATTAACCATCACTTACATCACCAATGCGTCACTAATCTTGGGAACTAAGATGTTATGTCACTCATGCCTGTAGTTTATTTTATTTTATTGTATAGGTAGGCGGACGAGCCTATGGGCCACCTGATGCCATTGTCTATACGATGGCATTGTAATAAATATTAACCATCGCTTACATCGCCAATGCGCCACTAACCTTGGGAACTAAGATGTTATGTCGCTTGTGCCTGTAATTACACTGGTTCACTCACCCTTCAAACCGGAACACAACAATACAAAGTACTGCTGTTTTGCGGTAGAATATCTGATGAGTGGGTGGTACCTACTCAGACGAGCTTGCACAAAGCTCTACCACCGAGTGATTATTGCCCACTCACCCTTCAACCCGGCACACAACAATACTAAGTACTGTTGTTATTTGACGAGTAGCAATTTAGAACGTCACATATAAAAGACAACCTTCTTCCGTCAGATACGTTTCACTAAAACGTTGCTCATAGCAAGTGACTTTCAAATTCAAGCTTATTATATTTTTATTAGTTACTAGCAACCTTCGCTTCCTTCATTTACGCGGCACACTCTAATAAAGCTGCCCAGTTGACATGATATTTCCAACATCTCTCTTAATAAATAATAAACTTAAACCTGCCTCATCTGTCCATTCAACATTCACTCCATTGGTGAAATCCGAATGAAAATCCATTCGATAGTTTCTGAGCTAATCGCGTTCAGTTACATAGGCGGACAGGCAACAAAAGTGGTGGGGGGCCTTTGTTTTATATGTAGTGATAAGAAGTTTTTAAATCCAGCATTTCTATGGCAACACATTACTTACTAACAAATTATTGTTGACAAATAAAAACATTTCTATTCTAACTTCTACGTAGACTGTGTCAACAAACCTGTATTCTAGGGGAATATACAATTTATAAGGTTAAATAAAATTGGGTAAATAACAGAAACGCTACACAAATCGTTATCCAATTGTGACGACGTCAATCACAGTATCGTGAACTATGGCTTAAACAAATTGATTTGACTTTAACTATAATAAATAACATTATAAAGTTTTTATTTCGGACGTACTTAAAAACTACTAGTCAGATTAAAAATAAACAGAAAAAAATGTGGTAATATTATTCATACAAGGTCATCTGATGCCAAACTAAGCAGAGCTCCTATGGAAACCAGACAATTGATTACTATATACACTACTTTTCTTATGTAAATACATACTTACACCAGACTCAGGACAAACAAACATGTTTATGCACACAAATGTCTGTCCTGGGTGGGAATCGAACACACGACCTGCGGCGCGTAAGCACGCCAACCTGCTACATACATAATTAGTATTTATTAATTAATTAGTCAGTAAAACATTATTATGAATCAGGTTTAAATAAAAGGGTAATTGATGCAACATTCAATATTTTTTAGTAAGCAGTAATCGTAGGTATATATTAACTAATCAAATTATCTGAAATTTCAATAGTACACAAATATGTGATTTCTTTTCTTCTTCAGATTGTAATTAAAGAGACAAAGTTCCATGAGATCAAGATTTATTAATTTATTTTAATTTAGCTTATAAATGGAACAAAAGAGTAAAGATATACCCATAATTCATATGGAAATGTTAAACGGTAGGCGTGGTATGCTGTAATTAATAGCTTTCATATCTTTTGTTGTTTAAAACGTCTGAAATTTAAGTAAATTATATTACTCACGTAATTATTGTATTCGTATTTTGAAATGAATATTTAATGTAACATTATTCGAATTATATTCTATATTTGAAAATAATAATCATTTTACGCTATAAACAATGTGACACAATTTTTCTCACAATTTCCGATTTCATTAACGTCGATTACTTCTGCAGCCGAGCGGATAAATTTTCATGATTCAAATAAAATCCTAGTTTCGACCTACTTTATGTTTTAGCTCATTTAATTCCGCGTACAGCTTCAATAGATACTAAATCAATACGAATCTCTGAAGATTTTTTTAAAGACAGTAAATTGTTCCTACATTCTTGTATTGCCTCTTATCATTGTATACGTACGTACGTACGACGTACACATTAAAAGGACATTCGAGAATTACGTAAGCCTGCCTTGGAGTTTCAGTATTTCCTTATTTTGCTGACAAGAGAATGGGGGAAACCAAATTTACTACAATAAAAACCAAATACAACGAATGGGATACAAATATTTTTTGTCAAGAAATCAATGTCTTCTTTTAACACACAACAAGTAACTAATGATCTTGATTTAAAAATGGATTTCCCAATGCAAGAAAGCAATTACATATAATTTAATTGTATTAATAGAATTTGAATGATATAAAATTTGTGAAATTCGTATAGCTCATGTTCACCGAATCACTTTTGTTCTTCATTTAACTTCGTAATTAGGTTATAAGATTATGTAAAATATATACTAATCTTACATAATTATTCAAATTTCTTAAAATTTCTCAAAACTATTGAGCTATTTAACGCTGTCCAAGAGTTTAAATATGAATTGCAAATGAAATTACGTTAAAGTAGTTTGCATATTTTAGTGGACGATCTTCTTAAACACAATTCAGTAAATTTATTTTAAGCTATTTATGTTGGTCCAGCATTCTTCAAATAGTAGAACAATTAAATCGGACTGTATCAATGTAATCGGAATTGTATTTTTATAAATAGTCCGGACTACAGAATTAATTAATTTCAATTTTAGTGTCTAAATTTTCAAAAACATTTTATGATAAACATATTTAAAATATCAAAATACACTACATAAATAAATTTACCAAGCAGACACATTTCTGAGTATCACTTAGCTTATGTGATAGTGATTTAGGTTACTGCGAATATGGTATATTTTAATATTACTCTCCCTCAACAATATTTATAAGCAAAATATTTTGAGTATTTTTTACTAAATATTTTAATACTTACAGTATACGTACAGTTATAACAAATGAAAACGTACAAGTATATACGTAGCCTGGAAATAATTGCAAAACGTGTTGTGGTTTATTACAGACCTTTGATTACGGGAAAAACGGTTCTATGTTTAGTGAATTATTCACTTTTTTATAAACAGAAACATACAGTAATTTTATCAGTAGATTATAAGCCATTTTTGTTCATAAATTAGAGATAAAATAATTAACTGATTATAGTTAAAAATAAGAAAAAATAAGAACGCGTGAATTTTAACCGATGATCGTGGGTTCAAACTCGAACAAGCACCACTGAATTTCATGTGCTTAATTTGTGATTATAATTCATCTCGTGCTTGACAGTGAAGGAAAACATCGTCAGGAAACCTGTATGTGTCAAATTTCATTGAAATTCTGTCACATGTGTATTCCACCAACCCGTATTGGAGCAGCGTGGTGGAATAAGCTCCAAAATTTTTCCTCACAAACAGGAGAAGACGCCTTAGCCCAGTAGTCGGACATTCACAGGCTGTTACTAGTTTAAAATACTTGTAGATTTGTCACTTACACAGTGCTCAATATCATCGTCGATTGGCATTCAATTTTAACATTTCTTCTTTTTATGAACAGACATACAGTTTAAAACCTATGTTAATCTACCATTAAGCGTGGCTAACTGTTTACTTTTTCTAAGTTACATTTGGTAAGTTTAGAATACTCCTATCAAATATGCAAACTATAACGCATATATATTATTAAACGTTAAAAAAACATCATTTAATTTAAAAAATTATGTCATTAAAAAGTAACTGTAATTTTACTAAATCAATTTTTTTTTTTTAAATTAATGTATTTCTTGTTTGTATTTCAAATTAAAAAATACATCAATTAATTGGAATTAAGCAACATTTAGCGATGAAATTGATTTTGGTAACTAGCACGATATTAATGAAAATGTACATTGAATTTCTGGTAATGTAATTGGTTGTGAGCTGCGCTGTTCGTATTATTTATTGAACGTCCATTAGAAGCTAATACTGGGAACGAACCGAGCAGTACAATACTACAAATTGATTAAAACTAAAACGCTTTTATTAAAAACAAGAATGAAGTCTAGTAGATACTTTTTTTATACATACATATTATATAGTTGTATCCCTCTGTTTTCGACGTATTTTTTATTACCAAGCAGCCTCAAATCGTAAATATAGGTTTACAATTTAATGATAATTTGCACAAGTTACTAGTGACGCCGAGGAGTTCAGACTCCCGCATTAACTTAGTTATGTGCCCGTTGAATAGAATTCGATAACTCTATACATAGTTGCTTAAACCCTATTATGAGTCGCCATTTTTAGTTTAAAGTTCAGAGTCGCCTTGGTAGTCACCTTAAGTAAAAACTACCTACAAGTTAACCTCCACATAATAAACACGGCCTTACTTATCAACGTTACTAAGCGACTGTTTTTTTAAACACTAGTATCTCTCTTTCTGACATTATTGATTTGACATTCGAAAGAAAAAGACACGGCATTTTGTTACTAATCACCCACTAAACAGCGTATATCAGTAAGACCGTCAGTTGACGTATTGACATAGGTAATATTTTGCTGTTGAATTTACCTGTCATAACAGTTGACCTTTCCAAATAATTTGATTTCTTAAATGTATACGTTAATCTTTATTTATATTGAGTTGATAAATAAATATTGTTGCTTACCAACGTTATATAACATGAAATTAATTTGTTAATAAAATATACTTAGTATTTGTTAATGTATAAATAAGACATCTAGAACAAATGTAATATAATACTTTGTGTACAACAAGGATACTGGTTATAAGATTCTGTGAAAGCCTGTTGTACCCAAATTAGTAGGTAGCGCCCATTCATCATTTATTCTACCTATAAACATATTTTTATACCGTAAAAGTTTGAAGTGTATTTAAAACAGTTTAACTACTGAAACATTATATTTTACATTTAAGATGATTGCGACGCTTTGGCCCTATAAAGTATCATCGTTGGACTGTATTCATAGACACTCTCAAGGTCTATTAAAAAGGTCAATGACTTCGTAAAAGAAAAAAAAAACGATATAAATGATACACAAACTATAAAAGAAGTATATAATGAAGTCGTTTTATCTCTGTGTTTTATCTGTGTTCTTTATAAATATATTAATAAAATTACGCCGATAGTTGATATGAATAGATTGAATAACTTGATGGACGTACAAAATAATATCAACTTATAATTATGAAATGTATAAAATAAATAACAAAGTAAATATTTCTGAAAAACTTACAACTTTTAATTGCCTTACAATACTATTAAAGTTAAAAGTATGCAGAACTGATCTTTCATATTTCAGTTGATATGATAAAATTTAAAAGAACAATATTTAAAAAAAAATACATAATTATTAGCCGAGCCAACTTAAAACTTTGATTTCATGAACATTTAATTCTAAATGACAAAATATTGAAAAAAAATAACATTCCAAGAAATTAGCTTTCCTTTTCTATCATATGGTTGAAACGAGAGACAAAAATATTTAAAATGTTTAGTTTTGAGATTCCTTATGTACAGCAGAGTCAAAAACATTATTCCGCATTATTAGTGATCTTATTCGCAAGTTGTAGATTATCACGAGGCCGCAATATTAGATGCTTACGACAAACTATATATTGTTGCTTCGAAAAACTATAAGGAACAACTATTTAACTCTTCCATGTATTGGAAACGACAAGCCGCGAGCAAAACCACCATAATCTTTACCACAAGCTTATAGCTTGCTGGACCTAAAGAGCTGAAATAGCAAACTCAAAGATCTTGAAACGTTAAAGGTTATGTTACATTACCTCTAATAAATAATTACAACACTAAGAAGATACACGCAGCAATATTATATGTTATAGATTCTTATTTCAAATATATAGTCTAGCAAATTCCATTTGATAGAAAGCGCTCATTACCATTAGACATTGGCACTGTATAAAATTATAATATATTTGTGATTATTATTCATCTCGTGTTTGACGGTGAAGGAAAACATCTTGAGGAAACCTGCATGTGTCAAATTTCACTGAAATTCTGTCACATGTGTATTCCACCAATCCGCATTGGAGCAGCGTGGTGGAATAAGCTCCAAAAACCTTCTTCTCCTTAGCCCAGCAGTGGGACAGTCACAGGCTGTTACTTTTTTACTGTATAAAATATGAACCATCATTTACAACTTCAATTTGCCACAAATCTCGCAAACAAAGGCTCACTCGCCCTTCAAAACGGAACACAATAATACTGACTATTGCTATTTGGCGGCAGTATATGTATATGGTGAGTGGGCTTGTATCCCCTACCCTGGTTCTCAACATTTCACGAATGAGACAAAAGTGAGTTAAAACAGAATAGTAGCGCTGTTTGTCCAATTTTTGCGATACCAGTAAAAGCTTTTAACTAATCAATAAATATTATAAAAATCTGTCTGAACGCAAAAGACTCAAAAACTACTGAATGGAACTGATATACGATTTTTACCAATGGACGAAATGATTCATAAAAAAGATTTAACTGTATAATACATTAAGGTTTTGTATAAGTTTGCTGGAAAATGATTCTTGATGATGATGGAAAAAATTATGCGTTAGGAGGTTCACTGGCATCCACCGCGTAAACCGATGGAGTTACATGTATTACGATATAAGCGTTTGAATCTTATACTACCCGAGTAAAACTGGGAGGTGTAGCTAGTATTTAATAAACATGATATATTCATTTGAAATTATAGTGACGCTATGAAAGGAATTGTGAAATTAAATGTTGCTTTGAATTAAGATATTCATAAGCATTGATGTTCATTGGCTCGGTTAACTAGATAATCCTTTTAAGTTAATATGCTCGTGAACTCAGTCTCTATACCATTTTATTATAAGACCTCTAAGAATTATGTGAATAGACTGACTTTATGCAGTACCGAAAGTGTATTTGACGTTATTTACTTCAAAATGGATAGAGCTTGTAAAAGTCCCACTGCTGGGTGAAAGAGACGCTTATTCTACTATAAGAAAGACAAAGGGACGATGATTCCATTTGCAGAAGTTATAGTTTTTATATATACTTATAAATATATACTGTTGGCGGACTATCAAAAAGGTCACATGATGGTAAGTGGTCACCAACACCCAACACAATGTCGCCTATACTTAAGCGCGAGCGAAACCGCGGGCAACAGCCAGTGTACTTATAGAACATTATAAGCCTTTCAATATACAGTCTTTACTTCAACCAACAGAAATGTAATATTCACACTTTTTACTACACAGCTCAGTTCCTAGGAACTGTATTCATTTTAATGCGATCAGAACTGTGCTGCATATAAAGAAAGCAGTCCTTTTTATTTCATTCTTTTCAAATTTAGGCTCTGTAAACGTCACCATGACGTTTGTGCGTTGTTTCCGGCCTGTTCTCATAAGCCGTGCGTGTAAGGCGTGTGTGTGTGTTGCGTTTGCGCACAATAATATTATTATCTACGCATGTGCCCAGCATTTTTTTGCCGCCGTGGCCCAAATCGCTGAGAAGAAAATCAGTATGATAAGGTCAGACTTTTGTTTTATATAATATATGGTAGATTACTCGTGATACGCTTTACTCGTGACAAACTTTATAATTTATAATGAGAATATACAATATTAAAAAGAAACATCTATGTATGTTCTAATTTTACTTTTACCACGACGGTTTCCGAATTAGCTTAGTTTATTTTAACTTCCGTTATGCAGACCGCTAATTGGATATATTAGCTGTATCAAAGTAACACGCAAACTCGCCGTAAAATTTATTTGATCATAACTGTTGTTTCGCTAGTTTTGGCTTATTTTACTTTGAGTTTAAATTTTAATTTGAAACGGTCAGATTAATAAATAGACTACAATTATTCCATTAAAAGTCTTAGTCGTCAAATATATTGGCACTGTAAGTCACCAACCATTTAAACTAAGACAATATCCATTGTGCCTATAATTACACTGGCTCATTCACCCTTCAAATTGGTATATAGCAATACACAGTATTCATATTTGGCGGAAGCAGAATTAATGAGTGTGTTTTAAGTTTTCCTAAGGGTTACATTAATTAAAACGTAAAGTTGTTTTAGTACGTAAGTAGTAAAATATTGGCTCAGAAATAAAATATTGCAAACATACACATTATGGAATTTCTTAACGTTATAACAATTGTTTGCACGAACTAAGTGCACTCGCTATTCCCACTCTCTTATCCCATGGGATCGTTGGACGGCACCTCCGAAACGACCGGAAGATTTCAGGAGCAGGACCAACGTGGTTTCACGTGGTTTACGAGGCACGGGAGTGTCACTTCCAACTTGTGACCCGGGGTTTGACTCCTGAACCCAGGACCTTGGGTATTGCAGCCTAGTACTAGACCAACGAAGCAGCCAAATAAAACATGATTTTTATCCATTATATACATGAAATATATTTTCAAATATTTTATAAAAAAACTCTACAATATACAAATCCATCTATTGCTTTTACGTAATTTTATTTACTGTTGACATTACCTTTACACAAAGAAAAAAAAAAGGATAAACAAATAGGTATATTTTTCCGTTCTTTGTTAACGAAAGTTCGTAACGCGTGTACAAAACTTTGTTAATAATTAGGTTTTGCGACCGATCATAAAAAAAAAACAACGCGGTAACATGAGCTCTATCTGTTAATATTGTAATATATATAATATATGTAATATGATAACGTTACGATATCACATATGTATATTATGCTAGATAAATCTCTAGATCATCCATCCATCTTCATAAGTGTGAAATATTGAAATTTATAGTTATTGAAACAAAAAAACAAATATAAAATAAACGGAAACAAGAGTTTCGTTAGTATATTTTTGTATTATTATAATAATCTTTAGCATTGAAGTTTATAGAAGGCATATATTCTACCGCTGAACCGCAATACTTAGTATCGTTGCGTTCCGGTTTGAGGAGTGAGTGCCAGTATAAATACAGGCACTAGGGAAAGATTATTTCAATTGGCGGCGGTGACCACTTACAATCAGGTGATCCATTAGACTGTTCTAGACTTTTTTTTATTTTATGGCATAGGAAGGCGGACGTTCATATGGGCCACCTGTTAAGTGGTCACCAACGCCCATAGACATCGGTCATCGCTTACATCGCCAATGCGCCACCAACTCTGGGAACTAAGATGTTATGTCAACTCACTCAACCTTCAAACCGGAACACAACAATAGCAAGTACTACTGTTTTGCAGTACAATATCTGATGAGTGGGTGGTAACTACCCAGACGAGCTTGCACAAAGCCCTACCACCAAGTGTAGACTTATTCTCCTGTCTTTTTATATTTAAAAACAATAAGAAAAGATTAATACAAGTGTTGCAACAATTTCCACCTTCATCCAATGTTACTATTTATTTTTATCCTACGGAGATATAGGTATGGTCATATACGTTTTTAAGATCGAAACTCGGTAGTGCTTTCCTCGGTTTAAAACCAATTCTCAATTCAGATTAACGTTTACTAATTTTTAAAATACAATTTCAATTTAATGAATTAATAATGCTGCAAATAATATTATTTGGATATATAATAATTTATGTTACCTATATAGGTAAAGACTAAATATTAGCATTTACTAGAATAATAAATATGGTAGCATCATTCGGTATCTCACAGGAATGCGATTTGCTTTCCGCTTCGATTCATATTTAAAACTTTTTTCGCATCAGAATTTATCATGCATATTTGCTATTTTCATCAATATTGACGATTATTATAATATGCCTATCTATCGACAGCAACATCGCTTACCACTTAGCAAACCATTAATATTGTAACACAATAAAGAATAATTCTATAAAAAATATTAGAAAACTTATAATGTAAATTCAATAATACATTGAAATCAAGGCATGAGACATATTCAATCTAATTTTTCACTTTTTGTCCAACACAAACCAACTAATTAATACAAGAAAATGTTAATTATTATAAAACAAGTCCAGAATTTATATCAACAGATAAAATTATGAAAAGTCTGTTATATTCGATGAAAACAAAACAACGAATGCCATTGGACTTTATTGAAAATTCTGTCTTTATTTTTCAAACTTTTATTCTCTTTTCTATCAGAATATTAATAAGTCCGTTTACTTTCCAAACACAATAAAACTAATTAAGTTCGAGTTCGCCGTAATTAGCTCGCTGAATATCATAGAAAATATAAAATAATAAATAATAACGGTAGAGACGGGAGAATTAATTTCAGAAATCTTATCGAAGTTATTATTATAGGTCGGTTTTGCGTGTGACTTCACGTACATCGTTGTTGTTCTGAACTATCTGCTAACTATACATTATAGCATATGTCTATTACGAAATATTATTTCTACTACGAAAAAGGTATTGAATATTTGAATTAACCTTTTTAATTTATTTTTTTTAATTTAAATGCACAGGAAGCCCTTGAAGTTTACTGGCTTTAGTTGTGCTGTGGTCTCTTATAAACACCATCCGCTTAATGTCGCTTACACAGTTGTGGTATCTTCAAAACGCTGATAGCGGCACGACGACGTAGGTAGCGCTTAAGCGTTTTGGGTCGCGACTCTAGTTATTTCGAACCATTGCATCGTAAATATCGCATCTAGCGTCAGTACAAAATGTAAATTTTTTATTTTGTATCAATCAATCAATCAATCAATCAATCAACAGCCAATCGTAGTCCACTGCTGAACATAGGCCTCTCCCAAGGTGCGCCAAAGCTCCCGGTCCTCTGCCTTCCGCATCCAGTCGGCACCCGCCACCTTCTTAAGGTCATCGGTCCACCTGGCTGGAGGGCGCCCTACGCTGCGTTTGCCGATCCGCGGTCTCCACTCTAGGACTCGTCTGCTCCAACGGCCATCGGTCCTACGACACACGTGACCAGCCCACTGCCACTTCAGCCTGCTAATTTTGCCAGCTATGTCGGTGACTCCGGTTCTTTTCCGGATAATCTCATTTCTGATCTTATCCTTCAAAGATACTCCGAGCATAGCTCGCTCCATAGCACGCTGAGCGACTTTGAATTTGTGGACTAGTCCCGCAGTTAGTGTCCACGTTTCGGCACCGTATGTCATCGTATTTTGTATTGTATAGGTAAATATAGATACAATGGCATTTTAAGAAATGTTAACCATCGCTTATATCGCCAATGCGATATCAACCTTGGGAACTGAGATGTTATGTCCCTTGTGTCTGTAATTAAACTGGCTCACTCACCCTTCAAACTTGAATACAAAAATACAAAGTACTGCTATTTTGCGGTAGAATATCTGATGAGTGGGTCGTACCTACCCAAACGAGCTGATGTGAACGATGATTTTTTTCTTTCTGTCATTATTGATTTAATATTCGAAAGGTAAAGAAGCTATGTTTATATAATCCGTGAACTACATTTATTTATATATAAACGATATTTTGTACATTGTATTATGGTTTAGCTGCAACATATATATAACATAATTATATTGGCCGGCCTTTCAATAGAGTTGCACCTGACTATGACAGATGAATGCGGCTAAATCCCAAATATAATATAAATACATATACATTATATGCGAGCAAATTGCGAAAGTTGGAAATATAGTAATACCTTCTATAATTGTATTATACCAAAGTATGGCCGTTATTTCCGAATTGAGATTATTAATAATATATTTCATGCATTTATTTAATAAAAAAAAACTTATTAATTACGAATTGGAATTATAAATATTTTTAATAAATTATAAAAATTACACAAGATGCAAAACTGTGTTTTTTAAATATATTTTTATAAGAATTGTAATATAAATATTAGCGATAAAATGTTAACGATCGGGAAAAATCGCTGCTAATAGAATATCAGTGATACTCAATGAATGAAACGAATAAACACATGAAAACTCAGTAGTGCTTGATAAATATTAAGATTATATATCTCTATATAATAACTAAATAACATAACATAATAATATTACATAATCACATAGATAACGTCAACTGCGTGTCACGTCTTGTCACACGCCACGGACATTCAGCATGTCCATTTCCGTTGGTTGAATGGCTCTAATATAGCGTTGAGTATCATCCCCAGACTACTAGAGAGATTTACACACATAATTTCCCCATTAGTGCCTTAATTCTAAAACTAGATATATCTCGAAAATATTCCTAAATATTTAATCAAATGTTGTTATGAAAAGCTATATTTTTTTACTGTTAGATCATTTAGCAAACACTGCACTTTATTATTCCAAAAATACATTAATTTATCAATAAAATAAGAAGAACATCGTAACAATTTTATCCAAACAAGTTCTACGTTAAATATTACATTATTTATGATATTTTGTTTAAAATTCTACATTTAGTTATTTTAATTAAATTTTAAGCGTTCGCTATAATTGAAATTTGTATATAAATTATACTTCAACATGTTTAAGTTAAATGCCACAACACGTACGTTATTGTGGACTTAAATTAAAAAAAAAAAAACAAAATGACTTTTGTCTGTTCCGTTGAATTACATTCCGTCACCGTAAAGGCAATAAAACGGTGTGTTGAATCATGTATTATTGCAAAAGATTTTTTATATTGTTATTATTAATACTTTTTTTATAAAAACGCTCGATCGTAGCCTAACATGATTATGTTTTACACATAGATGTTATCTCTGTCATAATTTTGTGAGGACACAAAAAAAAAGGTATTTTCATGATGAAAAATGAATATTAAATTTGTAGTTTCGTTGCAGTGTAGTTAAAATATGGAATACTTTTTATCAAAAGGCTACGCGTTTGTTAGGGAAGTTAAAATTTGCGTCGGGCTCGCGCTCAAAACGTTTTTCGACAAGGTTAGTTATTTCAATTTTTGCTATCCGCCCTCGACCCTAACTGAGTTATTTTATTGTTTTCGATGTACGCGAACGCATCGGTTTTACTCGATACATAATAATTTACAAAGCATTTTCCAGTTGAAATCATTTATTTTAGAGAAAATCGATACTTGCTAAATCTACGCGAACATACTCGAACATTTTATTTAAAAATATATCTATAAGATCATTATTTATGACCTTACATCGTTTTTAAAGTTAAGTAAGTATAAAATAATTTTACTGGTAATGATAAATCGATAAATAATAGCCATTGTTGTCATATTAAATTATAATATATTGGTTTTATTTTGTCATTATCTAATATCCATCACAATATATGCTTATCCTCCACTTTTGATAACGATTTAATGATTATCCTGATTTAGGAAGCATTCTCACACAGCCGGAAAGAGATTGGAACGAATGGGTTTTTGAAAAAAGTCTTTACGGTCTGCTGCCATGTTAGCTAACTACTAAACCAATACAAAATTAAATATTTACATGGCGGTAGGACTTTGTGCAAGTCCGTGTGGGTAGGTATCACCCACTCTTCACATATTGTGCGACAAGCAATACTAAATAATAAAAAAAAAAAAAAAAAAAAATTTTATTTACAGAAGAAATAAATAACTGTATCGTACAAATAAAGAAAGTCTATTTTAAAACAGAAACACAAACATCAGACGTAATCAAGGCTTAATAAAATCGGAAATTGTGTGGATATTTGTGTAACAGCTTTATAGTAGAGTTGAAACGGTCTACTTTGGTTCGCATTCAAACGAAACGAATGTTATGAAAACGAACAAATTGTATTGATTTCGTTCATTCTTTTGTTTATTACGAATTTTCAAATACTTATTTGTGAACATTAATCAGGTTAAAGCATAACTTTCTTCTTATGATAGCTAATAGTTTTAAGGGGGCTGAATAGGCCCAGTAGAACACATAAATCTTATTTGATGCACCACTCGCATTCTCATCATCATACCATAGATCAGAATACCATAGAATTTTTATGTGTATCATGCTGTTTGACTAATACAGTGAATAAAAACATAATAAGGAAACCTGAACTAAAAGATGATAAAGTATAATATGATACAAAACCTTCTTCTTCTTCCTTAATAGAAAATGACTTAGCCCACTCACTAGTGGGATATTTACAAACTAAAATTTTATTTTATTCTTATTTATTACATACGTGTAACGTAGAACATTTTATACTATAATGCTGTACTTGCATAAGCAAGTGCAACAGAGTTTAGAATGTCAATTATTTATGATTTGATTTTTAATAGTTTAATCTAAACGTGAAAACGCCGTTGCTTTTTCCAATTAATAAATTAATCAACACACACAAATACGATACTATTTTTTTTACATTAAGCTGCTTAGATGTACTTTTTAACATACAAAATATATAATTAACTGAAAGACGTCATTTACATTAAAATATTAACACTTCTTCTACTTTATACATTATAATATTATAACGCATTTACCGCATATGTACACGCGTCATTTAATTTAGCGTTTTCGAAATTTGAAATATTCGCACCCAAATTCTTATTCGCTATAAACGATGTAAATATTTGGAAAATGCGAATTTTGTCGTCAAAATCTTAAGAGTATGTAAAAGTTTAACCTATTTGACGAAGTTACACATAACTTAAACAAAAGAGAATGGGAAATTGACTGTCATTTATGTTACTAAACTTATATGATACTTAATAAATATGTCTTTATGTAAATATTCGTATTCGCATTCGAGTGTGACGACAACGTGCCATTCATAACTGGCTTAAGCATTTGAAAAATATTCGAAGTAAATGTTCAAAGCATGTGTACATATTCTTGTATTTTTCGTTGAAATTAAAATTTTGTTATCCGTACAAAAAATCTATGGAAATTAATGTGTTTGTAACAAATTTGTTACTCTTCATGTATTTGTATATATATTTATGTTGTAATAAAACTCAATACCGGATAAAACTGCTTATAACTGGTTATATTTAGTTTTATTTATTATTTATTTTTTTATTTTATTAGTACGTAGTGGACGAGCATATGGGCCACCTGATGGTAAGTGGTCACCAACGCCCGTAGACAGTGGTTTGTATATTTCTTTAAAAAAGAAACAATATCGCCACTGCGCCACGAACCTTGGGAACTAAGATGTTATGTCCCTTGTGCCTGTAATTACACTGGCTCACTCACCCTTCAAACCGGAACACAACAATACATGTACTGTTGTTTTGCGGTAGAATATTTGATTAGTGGGTGGTACCTACCCAGACGAGCTTGCACAAAGCTCTACCACCGAGTAGTTACTACAACTTATTTGAGTTTTATCAGTGCGTTTTTATAAGTGCGTAATTCGAGTGTATAAAGTGTGTCGCACTATAAGGACTACATACCTATATGGCAAGTATATATTATATGAGATTATAATTGCTATTATCGTTATGGAATATTTATTTTATTTTAATAATAATAATAATAAATAACTCTATTGCACATTTACAAAGAAAAAAAGACAGATACTAGAAAAAAAGATAAAAACTTGGGAATAGTCTAATAATTGTACTCTATAAGCACAATTATTTAGTGTAAAGTGATGCATGCAAGGGGCGGTCTTATCACTCAAGTAGTGATCTCTTCCAGACAACCCTGCATTAAGATACTTGCAAGACATAACGGACGAATGCATTATATATACATATATATAGATATACACAACACATCTACAAAGATACATATAAACATTTATATACAATACAACATATATCAATAAACATATACTTAAATGTAAATTTATAAATAATACAAAAATATATAACGGGTCACATGGATAAATTTTTTTTTTTTGGTATGTATTTGCAAATGAAGCACCTGATATTATGTGGTCTCCACCGCCCATAGACATTGGCGATGTAAGAAATATTAAAAATTCCTAACATAACAACCAACCTAGGGATCCTAGAAGTTATGCCTCTTGTGTCTGTAGTTACACTGGCTCACTCACCATTCGAACCGGAACGCAACAATTCTAACCATTGCTGTTTAGCGGTCGAATATCTGACGAGTGGGTGGTACACGGGCTTGCACAACGCCCTACCTAGTGAATTAAAACGAAATTTGAATATAAGAAGAAAATCTTCTTAATTATTCGGTCACAAGCTCCAGTACTAGTATTTTAAAAGCTTGAAGAACGTAACTGTATTCCGAGATTAGCTGCTAATGACCGTCTATAAATTATAAGAACATAATAGCTCAAAAGCAAATTACATTGAAGGTGAAATTTGTTGCTCATTTTCCTTATTGAAAGTAATTAGTGGCTGATTCAGAAAATATTATGAATAAATCACCGTCAAAACCACATTAGCGTTTTAATATACTTTTTTTTTTAATTGCAATTAAAATATCTATACAAATTACAAAATGATTTTATTGTATTTTTGTTTACAAGTGCATCTTAACCGTAGAACGCGGCTTTAAGCCTGGGGCCCAATTCTACTAATAAATTGTCACTTAATCGCAATCGAATTGAAGCGTGATCGTTGCCGTTAATCCGTTTTCCTATTCTCTTATTTAAGTATCGACTATCATAAAAGTTAACAATAAGGTTTGGTTTTGAAATAACAGTATATGTAAACATAGAATAGTCAAAGTTGGAATTGGAATCGTATCGGGAACGTATCGTATCGTAATCGTTATAGATTAGTAAAATTATCCCCTGAGCAAATGAGTTTTTATTTGCTTTGTTTGCGGTGGTTAAGGAAAAATGTTGTATGAGTATCCTCTATCCACCAATTCACATTAGAGAATTGTAATTAACACCAATATTTACACACCACGTGACGACGCAGAAAGAACCCACAAATTTTTTAATATAATTCATAAACAATACAATGGTTTTTTTGTTGCTTATATGATATGGGTAAATAAAAAATATTATTTTTAGTATTGACATGGCCCGTTTGTATGATGTTTGTATTTTTAAGTTATTTAAAAGTATTGTTTACTTTTTTAAATATAAATCATTCATATAACAGTAACAGCATGTGAATGTCCCACTGCTGGGTTAAGGCCTCTTTTCCTCTTTTTGAAGAGAAGTCTTTGGAGCTTATTCCACCACGCCGATCCAATGCGGGTTGGTTTAAAACACATGACAGAATTTCAGTGAAATTTCACACATGCAGGTTTCCTAACGATGTTTTCCTTTACGAGATGAATTATAATCACATATCAAGCACATGAATTCAGTGGTGCTTGCTCGGGTTTGAAACTACGATCATCGGTTGAAATTCACGCGTTCTTACCACTGGGCCATCACGGCTTTTTTATTCATATAATGAATAATATATTCGTGTACACAAATTACTTCTCATATATTATTATCGTTCTAATTTAAGAACTAATCCAACTTGTTTATTTTATTAACCCACAAAAACCTTGTTAATAATGCCAGCTCTGCTATGCTCGTATTTAATTTCTTTTGTTCTTATCCCGTTCTACATTTGAAAAATACACATATGAATTTAAACATATGTGTTATGTGACAGTATAATTTTAGCTTACATATGCTCTACATAATTATGTGAAATAAATTACATAGTACACAAAACTGTTTTTCAATTATAATTAGTCAGGGTACCTAATTGCCTTTTTAATTATTTTAATGCGTTAAATAATATTCATTTATATGTACTACACATGTACCTCATATGAGTACATTCTAAAATATATGACATTCCCGATTAAAGTAACCCACGACTATATCGATTTAATTCATACGTGATCACGTGACGTGTGACTATGTACAAATTTACGTAATAACTTTTGAACTAAAAATTACAATGTAAATAGAAATACATTACAGGGTTCACTCTCATATATTATTTTTCTAAATGAAATTATTTTCTGATAATCAATGAAAATAATGCTGAGTTTTAATAACTATATTTTTCTTTGTAATTAAAAAAGGGGTTTTTGATTGTGAAACAAAGAAAAACGAAATCGGCGAATACTTTTGTTTTTATGGTTAGTTAATAAAATAAATAATTTGAAAGTAACAATAAAAATAATTGGATTAATAAAAACAACATACTAATAATAATGATAAATAATAATGATTCAAGCTAATTCATTTAATAAATTCACGTAAATAGGGTTCATATATACCAGTTCATATAACGTATTACGTTCTAAATTTAAATTATTCGTGTTAACATTATTGTGCTAATTTGTATTTGCAAAATACGGTCAATAAACTTTATGAATAAGACCATAAACTAGAGTGTTATTACATTGCATACTCGTACAATGTACACAATCCTACTTATAATATAAAGATAAATGTCTTTTGTTTATTTCATCTTCATCCAAATTAATAATTCGATTAACATTAAGTTATACATTATGATCTATTTTAGTTTTATACTACACCGAGACTATACATATTTGTATATTTTTTGTAATAACGCTTAGTAATTCCGACAAAGTCAGACCAAAAACTAGAAGCATTTTTTTTAAATAAAAATACTGACGTAAATATTTACCATAGTAGGTATACTAATGTGCAATGATAAAGGGCGGTTAAAGTAAAAACCTGTAAACGTCCCAATACTAGGTTATTCCACCACGCTGCTCCAATGCGGTTTGGCGAAACACATATGTATGTATGTCTCAGAATTTTATCCGACATATTCAAGTTTTCTAAAGAAGTTTTCCTTAACCGCAGAATATGAAATGTACATATATAATTTATACACAAAAATTTAACACATGAAAATTCAGTGGTGCTTGCCCGAGTTTTAACCTGCTATCTTATACTAAGATTCACGCGTTCTAACCACTGAGCTATTTTGGCAGTTAGTATGAAACTTTGTTTCATTTTATTCGAACATCTTGTTATGAAACGTTGCATTTGAGAGTCCGAGTTACATAGAATGTAGGGTATTTTATTTAAGATGCTAAGTAGATACAGATAGTAACCGTCAGAATGTATAAATTAAACACGTGATATAAACCTCTATCCAATTTAAATATGGGACATAATCGCTTGAATGTTATTTGATAATGTAACGTGGGTGGATTATTGTAACTGTTTGGATGACATAAATAACTTCAGGAGGACAGAGTAGGACGGAATTAGGTGCCTGGGGTCGGAGGGTAATTTGAATTCAGAGATTAAACCGTATGCGTCAGATTAAGTCAAATATATTTTATTTCTTCTGCCTTTTTTTCATTTTAAACGTTATTTAGTGCTGAAAAAATATTCAAATTAAACAAATATAAAATTTATATTATCAACCTGAATTAAAAATGTTGGCTATTATTAATATAAGCACTTGGAACTTTTCAATTGTTAAGAAACATTTCTTCATATTTCTATTGAATTAAAAATTACGAACTTTACACGTTCATACTCATACTAGTTGCCAAGTTACTGCTATGACAATTAGTTAGTAGCTTCTACGGCTGCAAATTTCAAAATCTCGGTTTCGAACATCAGGCCAGTAAAAAAGATTTGACGTTTCTATAACAAATAATAATTATCATCTCTGATTTAAGACTTCAGCGTTATTGCTATGCGTATGAAATCTGATGTGCTGCAACATCATCGAGCGACAAATTACAACAAAATTGGTATCAAGACCTTCCCCATGAAGAAATACATACAAATATGTATATACTAACTTTTAATGGTTATCAGTCAAATGATGTCGAATTCTGTTAATCCTTTCTTTCTTTTTAATATAGGATGGCGCACGGACAGATGAGCCTCCTAATGGTAAGACAGCTTCACCGCCCATAGACTAGTATATATATATAATATTAACCATTCCTTAGATCACCAATGCACTACCAACCTTATAAAATTTGTTATCTACCTTGTGTCTGTAGTTACAATTGCGAACTAACTCACCAACCGGGACACAACAATATAACGTATTGTTATTTGTTGGTAGAATATGAGATGAGTGGGTGGTACCTACCACCAAAGCCCTACCACCACTATCAACTAGATACTTGGTGGTAGGGCTTTCCGGCAACTCACCTGCAAGTCCTCGGATGTTGCAGATGTCCATGGGCGGTGGTAGTCACTTTCCATCAGGTGAGCCTCCTGCTCGTTTGCCTCCTCTTACATAAAAAAAAAAGATAGACAACCTCTTTTTTATATATAAATTTTCATTTTTTTCATTCCCTTGGAACAGCTGATTGTAGATCAAAATAATGACTACACTCAAGAATTACATAAAAGACGAACATCATTGACGTAATCAATGAAAACAAGCATAATATTAACATTGCTAGACCAAAGAACCGATTATTATGGTCATACATTAATTCAGCGCAGTTAGCGGCGAGCGCTTCATGCAATAACTTAATTTACTGTTATACCTCTTTGTCTATTAAAATGCAAATATTTTCGTAACTACGAATAGCTTCTGTTTCCGTGAGCATGTAAATTGTCCGCTTTATTTATTCCTTATTGTTTCTTTTTTGTATTTATAATAGGAGGGCGGGCTGGTAAATGTACTATCTGATGGTCACCGAAGTAAACTCTGAGCCTGTAAGAAATATTAACGATTCCTTAGATCGTCAATTTTGATTTTAATGAATTGCATTGCATTAATGCAATAAAAAATTCTATAGTTTTAAAATTAAAAAAAAAACACGCGCACGCAGCTTCGTTGCTGACGCTTATTGTCTTCTCCCGACGCAAACGCCTGAAAAACCTCAAATAAGTCCAAGTGAATTGCTAACGGGGACATTGAAGATCAACTATCTACCAGCTCCGTCTTAAAATCAGCTCGATTGTTGCAAACTATTATAAAATAGTATAGAAGTTAGTTCAAGTCAGCTTCCTATTTGATTTACATTTGTATATAAATCATGTAAAACGAAAGTTAAAAAGTATGTTATGTAAAATATTTACTGAGAGATAAAGTTAACTAAAAACATACTTAAATGAAAAACCGGGTATAATTGACCGATTAGGTTTGGTCACATGACTTGTCGACCACAAGGGAGTGAATTGAAAACTTTCTAAATAAAGGATCGCATGCTTGTGGTAGTTACCGGCCATTTTCAATATTTCAGAACAACGTAAGCATGAATGTTGATTTTATATATATGAAAACCTGGCCAGAAAATGTCTCACTGATTAGTCTCATCTCCTTTTGCGTAAATTTTTGGAGCTTATTACATCACGTTAGTATAACGTGAAATGATGAATACACATGTGGCAGATTTTCATCCTCACGATGTTTTTATCGAGCGGGAAATGAACATAAATAATTTAAGCGCTACTTCGATTTACTAATTTTCTATGATATAAAATAAATATCGCTTGTTTAAGGGCTTTTTGTATTGCAACTAAAATAGCATACAATAGACATTTCTAAAATGTATTTAGAAAATAAATATTGTATTCAAGTGAAACATATTTTATAACTCGGTGGTAGAGCTTTGTGCAAGCTCGTCTGGGTATTTACCACCAACTCAACAGATATTCTACCGCAAAACAGCAGTACTTGTATTGTTGTTTCCCGGTTTGAAGGGTGAGTGAGCCAGTGTAAATACAGGCACAGGGGACATAACATCTTAGTTCCCAGGGTTGGTGGCGCATTGGCGATTTTTAAAGAAATGTACAATGCCACTATCTATGGGCATTATTGACCACTTACCATCAGGTGGCCCATATGCTCGTCCACCTGCATATACTATAAAAAAATATAAATATTATTCAAATAGGCTCATATGATGAGCTCGAATGAAAAGCTACCACGGATTCGGAATATTAATTCGAAAGAGAAGATTCAATAAAAAACTCAATAGTGCTTTTTCTTAAAATAAAAACCTTACTGAATATATTTTCTTTTACTTTGCAATAATAATAATAATAAACAAGCCTTTTTTATTATTTTTTAAACTTTTTTATAGGCAAAGATCAAAATATCAGCAGAATTTTAATATAGAAACGAATATTTTTAAAATAGTCAAAAGAAAATGTATTTTTTAAATTGACTTCGTGTATCTAGATATTTTTTTTTTAATTATTAAATGGTGAATTCTATAGCGGCTTACCTATATTATATACAGAAAATTCAATATATAATCACAATTTAAAAATTGTGTTATAAAATAAAAGTGATACGGTGTAATATCACGAATGGTATAACCACTTAATTTCTACGGTTCGCAACGCATTGACAACGTAAGGCTCTCCATATACCTTTTATTGCCATACAAAATGACCACGCATTGGCAAACATCCAAGAACAATCATTTAAATGTTCACGATTTTATTTTTTTTAAAGTTTTCCGCTAACGATTTTAACATGTTTGCGCAAACTTCGTACGAACCACTTTTGCAAAGTGAGCTATCACCAAATGTTTGCTTATAAGACGACGGGCAAATGTTGGCCCGAAGCAATGGCCGGCAGTTCATTTTGTGAGACATCAATATGCATTTACTTGCGTTTCACTTTGAAAGCTAACCTGAGTCAGTATATATAGTGATCACACGTTATGTTTGCGCAAATAATTAGTAATTAGGGATTTCATTATATCTTTCTTTCATCCAGCGATATATATATAATGTAACAGAATTAATTACAATTCACTTATAACTATGACCAACTGGGACTTAATTAGTCTAACTAAAAAACTATCTAATGTAAATAAATATATAAGGAACATACAACCAGTCAAAAAAGTTGTAGGTTTCAAAAAAAATTCACAGTTTCAAATCCAAAGTAGCCTCATTAATAATACGCTTTTTAAAATTCAACTCATCTTACCAAGAAGGAAAACATCGAAAACAAACTTGTATATATCAGAACAATTTCAAAGGTTTATAACAAGAAGGGAAAAAACACGAAAATGAACAAAAACCTTTCCTCTTTAGGAAAAAATTACTCAGCGGAAAGATATTAAGGAAATGTTACTTTTCTACTTTATTTTTATATACATAAAAAATGACCGGTGCTAAGAATTTGTACAAGCCTGTCGGTATACCTGTCTACAAATAATTTATTCTATCGCTAAACGTATAAAACATTTTATATGGATTCGTTCCCGTTTGAAAAGTGGGGGTATTACACGCACAAAGGTGTAAGGTATTTAAATCTTGCAAAGAATTTGCTGATGTAGCAACTGACCCATTTGCTCTCCTAAAATAGATAAAAAAGTGACCACTATTTTATCCTCGCTATTTCGAATTAATGGAAAATAGAATTCACACAATATAATATTAGAGTGTGGCATCGTGCCAATATTTCTGAATGCCTGAAACTAATATCCGTTCCGGACGTAACTTCGAAACAAATATTATGATATCAGAGGACTGATTTCCACATTCAATATTCTAACAATTTGAAGATAAAATTAACAAAAGTGTTTATTAATTTAGTATTGCATGGAAACGAATTTATAGGAATATCAATATTTTCTTCTAAATTAACGTTTTAAGTGTTACATAAGTACAGTAAGTACAGTGTCGTCATAATAAGCATAGAAACTAGAAAAATATGCCTATAAGTGTCCCACAGCTGGGCAAAGTTCTCCTAGTACGAATAAGGCTTGAAACTGATTCTACCAGCAGTTCCAGTGCGGGTTGATGGTCGCATATAACAGAATTTCAGAACACACATGGCAGATTTCTGACGACGTTTTTCTTCAAATAATATAAACATGAAAATTCAAGATATAACTTGTGTCTGTATAGTGTAACTACTTTAAGCATATTATCGTTAAATATCATCGTTGCTTCATCGATAACAATTTTAGTAGACCATTTGATGACTTTATGTACAGCCGTTCTCAACGTTGACCAATAATGAAGTATATATAGTAGTGCATGATTGACCAATTTCTGCAACAGTGACCATCATAAAGTATTGAAGTAACCGTTTAATACAAGTTATTACAATTGATTAAACGACTGTTGGAAATAATGATGGTAGTTCCGCCAAGCTATTTCTAACAAGAATAGAATGGAGCACGTAAGTTTTAGAATGGATTCTTCAATAATGTCTCTCGGAAAAACAACTCCAATAAAAAGAAACATGCACATTTTATTTTAACGATAAATTTTACAGTTGTTACATAATATTTAATTGCACAAATGGAAGTTGCGGAGATACTTTCAGTTATAGAAAATAGAAATGCAAGTCTTCATTCAGAACATGTCGTCGAGACTGCACGAAGGTCGACGCATTTATTTAGCTATAAACTTGTTTAAAAACATTCCTTTCAATGCATTCAATTTGTCTGTTTTCTATTCGGGTACATTTGTATTATTTTCAACTATAATGACGTTTCTCAGATCTAGTTTTCCAGATTCCTTTGTAATGACTGTAGTGCTCGTTTCATTGACCAATTTGTTTCATCTTTGATATAAAATGTTTTACGTAGTATGCATTTAAATAAAATATGTCGTCTGTTAATGGAACGAGTTTAATAGAAATAGCTTCAATAAAATTGTATAGTTATTCTATTTTCTTTGAAATACGTTGTTTTAAAAACTTTGTACGAATATAACTATGAATTACGTTGTAGAGGAAATAATAATAACAATGGGCTATAATGACACTGATATTCAGCAAGAAAAAATACTTTTTCATTATCTATTTCAAAACAGATCGACATTATATCATGACGAATGTAAATAATAATATAAATATTACTAATTTACATAATAAACAACATTTCTTTTGAAAAAAGAGCTTTGTATTTATGATATATAATACATAGATATGAGTTCGTGTTTTATATAAGGACTAAATTTTGTTCAATAATGGTAAAGAATTTTATTAAAAGCAATTCGAGTTGGCTGCTATGAGATTGCTGGTATGTTTGAAGTGATTATGATTAAATAATTTATTTGTAAACTAGTTTTCACTCACGACTACTAACGCGTGTTATTTGGGAGTTTCAGGTATATAAAAGTAGATTTCTTGGGTTCAATCTTGCATCGTACCAAATTTCATTCGATTTGATTTGGTGTTTTATTTGTACAAAATAATATACACAAACAGACTTTATTATACTATGTATAAAAGTCGAATATCATATTATCTTTAAATGACCGTAACTTTTTCACTGTCATCTGTTTTTTTATGAAACAAAAGCTCAATTTACCTAGGCTACGCTATTCAGCTACGCTGAGCTTAACTTACGACTGAAAACCACAAGTAAATTAATTACGTAGTTTTGGAGATGTGCGTATACATACAGACAGGCAGACAAAGAGAAAAAAATGCATGTTTACGTTCAGCTACTTTCTTATTGCTTAAAATCATTGTTTAAATAATATATTTAATGTGATGAGGATGATGGTCCTCCTGACCGATTTCAGCCACGGCGGCTAATCTCAAGAGAGATAAGCCAACTGCGCAGGAGATATTATAATGCACAAGTGTGTACGCAAACACAGGTGCACTCTCTATTCCCTAACTCTCAAAACCCGATGGGACGGCAATCCGACACGACCGGAAAGAGTTCTGGCAGGGACCAACGGCTTTAAGTGCTTTCCGAGGCACGGGAGTGTACACACTTCCAACTTCTAGACTCCGGACTGCTACTGAGAATTTTCGATAGAAAATCTCAATAACATTTTATTTGCGCGACCTGGGATTTGAACCCAGGACCACCGTGTCTGCGGCCTTACATGTAGCCACTAGACCAACGAGGCAGTCATATTTAATGTACACACATACGGTATCTACTGATATATATAATATGTAAAGAAAGAAGTAATAAATGTAATTTAGAATGAAGTTTTATTTAAAGTCATTGTATGAAACTCAGATAGTGTCTGATACGTCTTGCTATCGGTGATAAAGTACTTTTGTTGGAAACAAGCGAATGTGACCAATATATCACTAAGTTTAAATTTCATACCCAGGAGGGTCCTCCCAGCATATGAAATAATATTCAGCTTCTGATTTTTTTTTAAATACGCATTATGTATAATAGTGGTTTCTAACCACTATTAATTAGATCGACAAATTAAAACTTTTTTGTTGTATAAAATTGTTATATGGGTTTTATATTAAAATAATTTATACTAACAGTCAAAATTTTATAAACTACGGAACAGCCACCAATATAATAAAAATATTTTAAAGCGTTTTTGTTGACAAAAATTGCTGTACACTTAATAATATTTGAAGCAATTGTTTCGGAAAAATGATCTAGGTTTAGTTTAATCTGTATATAGCATCATATCATTTTAGTAATAAAATCTCATGAAGAATACGGGTAAAATATAAAGCATCAATAGAGCAATGGTTTAAGCACCGCCTAGTGATTTAAAGTTCGATTTTGAGGCCTTGGACTATTATCATCTCCAACCCTTGAAGGATTCAATAACAATATTAGTAATTTCTTAATAACGAACATTACACACTTATGAAAAAAAATTATAAAAAATATTTTCATATGACTGTTAGAGACAAATATGATATGATACAAGATGAATATTATCTGCGTGGATCAATTAACACCATATAAATAAATATACCTTTTTAATATTACTTTTAAGCATTTAATGGTATGCCATCGTTGCCCATAGACATTGGCATTGCAAGATATTATATAGATGATAGATTGCTAAGTTCTTTCTCTCATGTCAAATTTGTCATTAGATAATAAGAATGAGGAGACAAAGATCCCATCTGTATTTGTGCACTATCTTTTTTTGCAGTCGGCTATATGGCCCAGTCGCAATCGAAAAGGACCGATATCGATCAGGAATTCATCCACCAAATAACTATTAGTTCAATAATTAATTATAACATATTTATATTATATTGTATTCTTAAAATATATTCGATACAAATCTTTATTGTATACGCGTGAACCTTATCCAATTTAATAAAACTATTGTGACAAAACTGTCGTGCGCTGTAACTGTTAATAGTTGCATACAACAAACAAAGAGAATACTATATTATTTCACTTTGCATCGAAAAATAATATTCGTAACAGCCTCGCTACTCTTTGTGTCTTGTTTGTTTATTGGTTGAACGTGCAATTTAGATACTTTTTCAATTTATGATACGACAACTGCGCAGAAGTAACAAGCAGGAAGAATCACTTTAATTTGAATGATTTTAATATATAAATTACGACTTTCCCTATAAATATTCTATCGAGAGGGATTTCTTAAGCTTCCGTTTTGATGAATGAAATGAATGAGAAATAGAGAGAAATAATTATCTAACTAAAAACTGCTACAACCTTTTTTAGTGAAGCGGTTAAATAATTAGCTTAAACACATATCAAAGTTGTTTTGCACGTTGCATTTCATATTGAACTAAGCCATATCGTACACTCAAACAGCTGCATAAACTAATATGAGACAGCTTAAAGATATAGTGAACCATAATAATACACATAAAAATGAGGAAATGAAGTCATAAATTGTTTTATTATTTGCTTATAATAAAACTTTATACCATTTGTACATATCATTGTGACTGCCTCGTTGGTCTAGTAGCTAGTAAGGCCGCAGACCCGGAGGTCCTGTGTCCAAATCCGAGGTCGGGCCAATAAATAGTTATTGGGTTATTCTAACAGAAAATTTTCAGTAACAGCCCGGAGTCTGGAAGTTCGAAAGTTTGTACACTCCCATGCCTTGAAAGCACGTAAAGCCTTTCCGTTCGTGTCGGATTGCCGTACCATCGGATTATGAGAGTTAGGGAATAGAGAGAGCACCTGTGTTGCGCACACACTTGTGCACTATAATACGAGCCGGTTGGCGTGGTTGGTAGATACCTGCCTTTCGCGCCGCATGTTGTGGGTTCGATTCCCATCCAGGACAGACATTTGTGTGCATGAACATGTCTGTTTTTCCTGATTCTGGGTGTAGCTATCTATATAAGTATGTATTTACAAAAGAAAAGTAGTATATGTAGTATATCAGTTGTCTGGTTTCCATAGAACAAGCTCTACTTAGTTTGGGATCAGATGGCCGTGTGTGAATATGTCCCAGGATATTATTATTATTATTATGTCCGGCGCAGTTGGCTTATCTCTTGAGATTGGCTGCCGTAGCCAAAATCAGTCTGGAGGACTATATATTATTATTACATATAATTGTGAAGCTATGTAATATTAACGTGTTCGCACTACCTATTTACAGTTTACTAAAATGTTATTTATTGTTTTCTACTTATGTTCGGTTACTATATTCAAGAAACAATTATCATCATTATACAAACACTTTCAATACAAGCACTGAGATGTTTTTTAAGTTTAATTTGCTATGATTTTTTTATACCTTCATTAATGTAAGTTGAGTTAACTGTTATTATTAATTGTATTACTGTAAGTTCCTATAAAAGTTAGTAAAACTACTAGCCTCCTAGTCTTCATTTGTTTTTTGTTCATTTTATAAATACGCGTTTGTTCTATCGATAAATAAAATGACGTATACGAACGAGTTTCACTCTTCGTTACTCGCAAATTATCATTTACTGATGTTCATTTTCCATCATCATAGAATCTGTGACATGAATCGTAATGGAAGAATATTTTATCAAGAAAATTGTATTGTATAATAAATAATAAAAAATAAAGGTCAAAAGACCTTGATCATGAAAATTGTTTTTATATGTCAAGATTAACGAATTATTCTAAAAATTACATTCCACCAAAGAAGAACAAGTAAAAATAGTATATAACAATTAGTTACAAAGGTCAACAAAGAATTAATACGTGAATTTTAAATACCCTTTATAATATTATAAGAGCTGGAAATATTACAAAACATCAAATAATCTTGTTGAAAACATGTTGTTAAAAATATAAATAACATTAAATTATATAATATTAATATCTATATTATTGTTCTAAGAACATAAATAATTAATGTAAATATTCTCGTATTTTAAATTCAACACTACAAATAATAATTATCATTTGTTATTAATTCGGTTGAATCGAATGTAAATGTGTTATAAGAAGTACATAATTGTAACATAATGTAAGCTATACATAAATGTACCATACGTAAAACGCTACGAATGTAGCTGTTCGTAGCGCATTCAATCGACTCTAACATACAAGTTACGTAACTACCAGGTTCTTTGTCGGCAATAAATCAAATGACGTAGCGATGGCGTAGCGCTAGCGTAGCACTTCCGAAGCATTTTGGGTACTTGACTATTTTTAAATCTTTTTGTTTCTCAGTAAATATTCTTTTGAAATCACGTTATTTATTCTGTGTAAATATACAGAATACAGTATTAAATTGGACCATGAATTTGAATTTACAAAAGCATTATGTAGCAAATTATTTTATTGTAAGTATTTGTACTAAAACATACAATTAATCTATCATAAAAGATTTCTAATTAGCATAAATGATGGAGACTATATGAATTTTTTAATTAATTTAACAAAACGAAGCACGGTAGTGCTTACTGCGATTAATATTTGGTTTTCATGTGATGACGGCGATAATTCTTACAGTTGTTTGAACATTCGGACCTCCATGAAAACGAGTGTTTTACATATTACTGAGCACTCTATTAGCCCGCAGTGGCTGCTTTCGCCCGCAGTTTTTGCGCGGTCTGCCGCGATCTCTATAAATCTTCGTAAGTGCCTCATTAGTAGTTTCAGCTCGGTTCAAGTTCACTTTCTACCTAATACAAATTTTTGGGCCTTTTAGGCACTTTATTTTACGTGTTTAGATGTCCGCTTATTTGGAAAAAATGAACTTTATAATATCAATAACGTTGTAATTGTTTTAATTCTTATACCAATTAAAGTTACATTTCATTTTAGTATCGGACAATATAATTTGTGTAACTTATTAGAAAATTGGTGTAATATTTATTACAAATATTAATTAATATTATTTTATTTTCAGCATTTTCAAATATATATAAAATTTATATTATAATGTAATAAGAAAATATTTACAATTTATTAAGCAAATATTTATAATATTCCAATTTCAATTTGAAACATTTGATTTTACAAATCCTGTGATATAGTAAGCCGATAAAACGCTGGAATACATAATATTCAATCATACTAGTGAATCATTTGTCAGCTTTATAATGCCTTATTTTAGAAGTCCTCTTTACGTTCAAAGAAGGTTTGGATTTGTGTGAAATAATCTATCTTTCATAACTATATTTAAAGAATAATAGTGCAAATAACCATTTCTATCAATATTAACGAATCTGTTCAATTTAAATAGTCTTGTAAAGCTTAAATAAATGTTTGAATTATTGTTTGAAATTCATTAAAATTAAAATCAAAGTTGTGTGTATGTATAAAGCACTGAAATATTCATTTTAAAATATACAAAATACGTTATTATATAACAGCATATAAGTTTTATAATGGGATTAATATCATCAACGCATCGGTCACCTAATTTCACTCCCAGTGCTTTTCAACATATTTATTTAACCCAAACAAATACGGTCAGTTCAGCAAATACGAAATGATAAATAATTCACGCGATTCTCTTTCATATTGTATTTATATAAAGGTCACAATTGTATGAACAGCTTCAAATTTAATACAACAGTTTTGTCTTTTAACATCTTTAGTAAAATACTTGGAATGCTATGTAGCTCGTTTGAATTCTGGATTACTGGATTCTTGTATAACGGAATACCGTGAATGTAAGAATATTGTTTGTGTGCAATATAATTTGCTATTAATAATTAAACCACTTCTTTGTGTTTAACACAAAGCTTAGTTTCAAAGGCTGGGTTTACACGGTAAAATAATTAAACAGTTAATAAGCTGTTAGCTTGTATAATTAATAATTCCTCGCGTAAGAAGTATTTTACTGACCAGAATGAATAGCATCTGTAGGGGCTATATTTAATTAAGTATTTCTTTATTAATATATCTATATTAAGTAGGTAATTATAATAAACCAAACTAAATCATTTTCCGGTTCAATATAAAAAGCATTGTTTATCTCTTAGATTTTTTTTTAATTCGTGTATAATACAAATTTGACGTGTCAAATAGTGTTTTGTATAAAATATTTTATACAAAAAATTAAACATATTTAAGGCGTAAAAACTATTAATTTATAAAAAGTAATCGTGTTTGAAAAAACCAAGATTTCTTTGTACATATAAAAACCTTTCACTATTAATAAAACAGACACACGTCATATAAAAAGAAAATATAATCCCTTCAGACAAAATTAAAAAGTTATGTTAATTGAACAATACAATACAATAAAATGCCTATTTACGTTGACAGTATTATATATCTTGGAGTATATTTAGAACTTTATTAATAATACATGTGTTGCAACTACATCATAGATTGTAAGTTACTTTAAATAGCCTACACACATCAGTCGATATAAAAACGCATATTGTTTCGAGTGCTACATCTAGCTATTCAATTAATTCAACAGTTTCAAACCGAAATATGCAATAAATTGTTCCCTGTCGTACAAAATGTAGCGAGCCGCATCGAGATTGAAAACAATTACATAACTCAATTAGTGTTCGGCAACTGATAGCAGAAATACCAATTACTTTTAGGAAGGAGTTTTAACATTTTATTTTAAAAGTATTTTCGATAATATAAATCATAAACTCAATTAGTATAATAGTCTAAACACCTTTTGTTTAATGTCATCACATAGCAACAACTACAATATTTTATTTTATTTGTTTAATATCTAAATAACTATCATGTGTATTCCACCAACCCGCATTGGAGCAGCGTGGTGGTATAAGCTAAGCCAAGCCTTCTCCTTAAAAAGAGGCGAAGGCCTTAGCCCAGCAGTGGGACATTCATAGGCTGTTACTGTTACTATATAAATAGTTTAGAGCCATGTAATGAAAATATTATGTCTTATAAACTTTGTTTTAAAAAATATGTATTCGTAAAATTATAATCAATAACAACATCAAAAATATTCACATTTTTTATTTTATTTTTATTGTATAGGTAGGTGGACGAGCATATGGGCCACCTTATGGTAAGTGGTCGCCAACGCCCATAGACATTGGCATTTAGAGAAATGTTAACCATCGCTTACAACGCCAATGCGCCACCAACCTAGGGAACTAAGATGTTATGTCCGTTGTGCCTGTAATTACACTGGCTCATTCACCCGTCAAACCGGAACACAACAACACAAAGTACTGCTGTTTTGAGGTATCTGATGAGTGGGTGGTACCCAGACGAGCTTGCACAAAGCTCTACCACCGAGTAAATATATACACTTACTCCAGTTTCTAATATGCTGATTAAAATCAGATTTTACTTATTTGACTTTAATCTAAATAGTCATTGATGACGCAATGGGTGACCAATGATCGCTTAGTGTTTAATCGGATTATTAAATCTGACTCAAAACAACGTTTCAGAAAGTGGAGCTTAAATTTCTTTATTCCAAACTGTGAAAATATTCCAAGAAGCTTAATACTGAAACCAAAGATACAAAACATCGTCAAACATACTAGTATTATCCAGAATTAAGGCCCTCCAGATCGATTTCGGCCACGGCGGCCAATCTCAAGAGAGATTAGCCAACTGCGCAGGAGATATTATAGTGCACAAGTTTGTGCGCCAACACAGGTGCACTCTCTTTTCCTTAGCTCTCATAATAACACACACGCACACACACACACACACACACACACACACACACACACACACACACACACACACATGGCTACTGGTAAAGAAATACGTAATTAACGATTTGAAATTAATTTTCATAAGATACCGCAGGGTTTGCCGATCTTATATATTGCCGGCCTAACATTTGCGCCATCACATGTTCTTTGTGAATCTTAACCGATGATCGTGGGTTCAAACCCGGGCAAGCACCACTGAATTTCATGTGCTTAATTTGTGATTATAATTCATCTCGTGCTTGACGGTGAAGGAAAACATCGTGAGGAAACCTGCATGTGTCAAATTTCACTGAAATTCTGTCACATGTGTATTCCACCAATCCGCATTGGAACAGCGTGGTGGAATAAGCTCCAAACCTTCTTCTCAAAAGAGGAGAAGAGGCCTTAGCCCAGCAGTGGGACATTCACAGTCTGTTACTTACTTTATGTTCTTTGTGTGTACCAATTTTCATCAAGATTGGTCAAGCCGTTCTGGAGTTATAAGAAGGCATACAGACAGACAGACAGACAAAAATGAATAAAATAGTATAATGTGAATCACAGCGTCATAAAACGATTATTTATCACAAAATTAGGTGAAAAAAAAATGTACAGACAGAACCAATAGATTTATATAGTAGTATAAATAATAGTGGTGGTATTTTTTGATACAACGCCATTTTTTATGAATCCTAATCATTTCACTTAACCATCGTCTCGACAGAACAAATAATATATTGTGTAAATATGAACTCAATTCGTCCAGAAGTTATCGACCAATAACAAACATAACGATCATGTCTACAATTATATAATAATTATTACGAAAGTCACCCTGTCTGTATGTTTGTTCATTATGACTTCTGAACAGATCGTAATTAAATTTGACATTGACGTAGCTGACCCATATTCCTGTAAAGAGAGCCGAGCTATACAACGTTAGGAAACCTGCATACGTCGAAAGGCAATGTATCCTCCAAAACTAATTGGAGGAGCTTGTTAGACTGCAAACTTCTCCACAAACGGAGAGATTTTAGCCCAGCAGTGAGTCAATTAAATGATGTGACGTTTCGCAATAATAAATGAATGAGTCTACAATAATCTACTCGGTGGTAGGGCTTTGTGCAAGCACGTCTGGGTAGGTACCACCCACTCATCAGATATTCTACCGCAAAACAGCAGCACTTGTTATTGTTGTGTTCCGGTTTGAAGGGTGAGTGAGCCAGTGTAATTACAGGCACAAGGGACATAACATCTTAGTTCCCAAGGTTGGTGGGGCATTGGCGATGTAAGCGATGGTTAACATTTCTTACAATGCCAATGTCTATGGGCATTGGTGACCACTTACCATCAGGTAGCCCATAAGCTCGTCCGCCTACCTATACTATAAAAAATAATAATAATAATCTTAGTTTTTATATACAGAGATTATTTCAGTAAATGCAAGTCATAAATGCAATGCAATCTAAAATATTTGTACATATATCGGAGTAATAATTAATCTCGCTTTAGTAAAGAATACAGATAATGAAAAATGAAAATTGGTGTGATTGCAATTTGGTCAGTCCATCGACTTTCCATTTAAAGCCCTTTGAGAATAATCTGCGACTTTTGAATGTACAGCTTTTTAACATGAAACGATTTTTGAATTTATTTAATACCGATTTGTTTATTAAATGCAAAAATGCGTACAATGCAATTAGTTCGTAGCTGCACTTGGATCCTGAAGTTGTAGTGCAAAAACATCTTAGAAGTTACACGATATGATGAGCCGGTGGCGTGTTTGGTAGATAATTGCCTTACACGCCACAGGTCGTGGGTTCGATTCCCACCCAGGACAGACATTTGTGTGTATGAACATGTCTGTTTGTCCTGAGTCTGGGTGTAATTATCTATATAAGTACGTATTTACAAAAGAAAACTAGTATTCGTAGTATATCAGTTGTCTGGTTTCCATAGTACGAGCTATGCTTAGTTTGGGATCTGATGGCCTTGTGTGAATAATGTCCCAGGAAATTATTATTACTATTATAAAAAAAATACGATGACAAACAGACATACCAACGAACATAATAATGTCCTCCAGACAGCGACTTTGTACTTGTATTGTAGTTATACATAAATTATTTTATTTCTAACTTTGAACTGGATTTATCCATACATTTGTTCTAACTACAAGTATCAAATAATAGTTTAAAGGGAAATTAGATATACTTATGTATTAATATGTGTATTCTGACTGATTTCGGCCACGAATCTCAAGAAAGATTAACCAACGAAGCATATCTTTATTATTTTATCATTTAAACATATGATAACAACTAATATTGATACGGAATACTGATGCGCAAGACCAACTTGCAAGTCCTATTGATCTGTATATTTTACCTTAAATTTGAATACACAACCAATAAACGATCATCATACATCAATTCTCGTTTTAAATTAAAATTCATACAAAAATACTCAGTTCATCTGAACGATACACCAATGAAAGGCTTAACAGTCCAATCACCATCGATATTAAAGGTATCTGTTGTTTAATTTGTATTAATCCACTCATATTTATTCTGTACAAAACACAGTACAGCTTAGCGTGATGTATTGCTCTGTGACTGCGTTCTTATTAAAAAATGCGATCATAATTCATTAGTACTTATATCTGTAAGCTATAGCTTTTGTTATATCTCGTAAATTTTTTGCGTCAAACCTTCTAATTATAATATAATATATACAAGTAGCATATATTCATTTTACAAATATTTTTTTTATATATAGAATTAGTAGAGGGACGGGTAAACTTAGTCACTTGTTGGTAAGTGGTCACCACAATCAGTGGCGCGGTAAGAAATATATACCATTCATCGCCAACATCACTCACCCTTCCAACCGGAGCACAAAAATACCGGGTATTGCTATTCGGCGGTAGAGTAACTACATAGATAGGCTTGCATGAAGCACTACCACCAAATTCACAACGCCCTGCCACGAAGTTTCTGCACTATTGAGTACTATATATTTAGTAAACTATCTATGTTATGCAACGTATGCGTATATTTCAATTATATTAGAACGGAACTGAACTAACAGAAACAGATTTCACCCCGGGTTTTGCAGTAACCATGTATCTCACGTGTTATTTATTGCTAAGCCTAATAATCACGAGAAGTTTTATTAAAAACAAGCCAAGACAAGTTACATTAATACTTAACTCCTTAATTTTTGTTTCCGTTGATTTAATGATTTGTCATTTTCTTTTAAAATTTTAATAATGAAATAATACGTTACTCGAGGTTTATTAAAAATCCTTTAGTATGAATCTTTACGCGATGAATTAATTTCATACAATTGTATTATAAAAAAACGAAATTACAATAATTGAATTTCAATGTAAGACTTTGTAACAAATATACACATTTCCAAAGTTTCAGAGTTTGCGTATTCGTCCGCGTTATAATGCATTTAAAAGTTGCGACGTATTGTATTGCTTTAGTATTCATTTATGTTTTATTCATCAAATAATATGAAAAATAACTCTAACACTTTATTTTTTATAATAAATTAACGTTTGTTCTTAAGGATATAACTAATATTTATTTAAAAGTAAGTACATTTATTACTATAATATATAAAGCTTAAATAAGAAAACATCATAGTGAATTGAACCAACGAATTACAATTACGAGTTTATAAAAGTTTATTAAAAATATTATTAAAAACTCAGATTCATATTTAATTGACGAAAATCTAACGATGACATACAAATACCATTTAGTATAATGGAAGGAAAAATAATCACAAACTTTTTTAATTAACTGTAAACGAATTAATTTCATTCTTTTGAAATGTTTGAATTATTTTTAAATTATTAAGAGAGTAGAGAAGTTTCTTATTTCCGTACTGATACTATAAATGCGAAGTGTTGTGCATCGGTTCGATGTTACTTTTGCATATAGCGGACAAATTATTGGGCTGTGACAAATTTTATTAATACAATATATCAACTAAGTCATTCTGGTATTTTTTCTAATATTTACCAATTATGGGAACGCCGATAATTATTAGGTTTTATCTTTTATATTTACGTTTGTTACATATTATATAACTACGACGTCACGTTACTATAATTCTGTTTTTAAATTTTTCTATTTTAAATGTTTTTAGATATTAAGTTTTAAAAAGTACTTCTGTGTAAAAATTAAAAAATAATTTAAGCAATCTATACTAGTATTACAAGTGAATACTTTCTTTCAGATTGACCTGTGACTGGTGACATCAAACTTTTTGTAACAGTTCACTGAGCAATACCTGAAGGAAAACTTATCGAATTACCCTGCATCATGAACTGCCACATATCCCCTCAATATTATCAACATTTATTAATTAACTCGTTCGACATGTTTGACCTCATATGAAAAATATATATTTAAATATTTTTATAATCATACGTAACATAGCTTTGTGCATTGTAAATTCACTTGTAAGAGCTCTTCAGAACTTCATCAGGTCGTGATAATTTCGTAATGAGGTCGTTGGAATGTTATTAAAACTACATTTTCATATTTATTTTCATTCCTCTTGTATCTTGCTTTTGTTATAGCTTAAATATACCTAATTAAAACTCCATTTCCAATTAATTAATTAATTATTTTCCGAGATGAATTATTATTGTTTGTTTTTACTTTAAAGTAATATTATATATAGTAATGAAGACGTTTCTATTACTTTTTTATAATAAAGACAACGAGGAAATAATTGGATCGAGAATTCAAACTTCAACGGAATGGCGAATTTTATTTCATTTGTAACAAGATAATTAATTAAATATTTTACAATAGGGAGTGGTCACCATGGTCCACATGGTATTGCTAATGATGACGATTATAATCAAAGCGAATAAAACTCAACATATTAACGAGTATAGTGTAGTGTAATATTTTAATTAGAGCTACTTCAAATAATATAAAGAGATTTCAAATCATATATATAATAAATAGTTCAATCGATATCGATACTTATATCAAAGGTCATTTGGATGTATCATTTCTTATTCTCATTTACAATTTTTTATCGACCTAAAAAAGGAGTAGATTTTATACTAGAAGCGTTTTTTAATGTATATCAATATCAAAACGGCCCGATTTGCATGCTTTAAACTTCATTCTATTAAAGTAGATCGTCAGATGATATAGGATGTATATAAACATATTATTTTTCAAAATACACTTATTATTTTTTAGAACAACATTGTTATAATTTATAATAATAAAATAGTTTTTGCTTTGAGCTTCGATTGAGGTTATATCACGATGACGTCAGCAATGTAACGAATTTAAAAAAAAGAGAATTTAATACGCCCGCCGGAGTATGTTTTATTTCGTTTATGTTTATATTGTGTACCGCAGTCAGGTGGTCATCAAATATGCATGAATCGCGTAACGTATCCGAATGACAAATATTAAAGTAAACCTGATGTCTGTACTTTGGTTTAAATTTATAAGCGATTTTTAATTTCGTTCGTAAATAAATTTAAGATTAAACGTGTGTTGTTAGTAATCGTCGATTTTTGTTCAATATATTTTTTATACATTACTTTTTTTTGTAAATCACTTTTTTGTAATTGGTTACTTTGGCACAGACAACGGCTCTACAAAAAATCAAATAACAATAAGGAATTTGGCGTCTAGTGAGTAATAAGTATTTCGTCCGTTTTGCATGTAGTAACACATTTACAAAGTAGCGAGTATTTTAAGTATATGCTACGCCAGCTCGATTTGAACTTGCACCACAGAAGAAAAACCCAAAAACTTTTAATTAACCCGACCTGGGATTAAAACCCAGGACCTCCGGGTCTGCGGCCTTACATCTAGCCACTAGAACAACGAGGCAGTCACACGCTCAGTTAAACTGTTATTATTTTGTGTTCTCAGTAAACTAATGTTATTCGTATGAGAATAATTAATATTACAAGTTTTAATTAATTTGAAAACTGTGAACGTTATATATTTCGCCAGTAGTCCTAAAGTATATGGGTCAAATAGATTGCTTATTTTTATTTGTTAATTGTTTGACATTTATATACGTCCAAGCCACGAGTTTTCATTATGTGTGTCCTCCGCCATCCGTTTTCTAACAGAGCTCGCTAAAAAGAAATACGACGGCGCTCTTATTGCTAAAGTTTTCTAGTACTTTTTTCTGTAAATCTGGTTTCACTTTTTTCATGTTTTGATGTTATTGTATTGTGGTGAGAGAATTGACCTACAAAAGTATCTAATTGCATGATCTCATGACATCTATTTAGAGTTCTGACGCCAGCCTGAGAATGGAGCTGTCTCGATAATAAATTGTCTTACTATTATAATGGGATGGTAATCTGACACGACTAGAGAGAGATAAGACGAGGGGTCAATAGCTTTACGTATTTTCGAGGAACAGACATATAATACCGGTAACTAAGTGCTGTGAATAATTTATTTAAAAAAAAGAAACCTTTAGCGCCCCAACCCTGGATTGGAAAACGGGACCTCAAGATATGAAGCATTACAATTAGCCACTACACCAACAAAGCGAATCGATACAATTGGATTGAAGTTAACCAAATTATGTCAATATTTGGTTAACTCAATAGGAATGAAAACATAATAGAATTATTGTATCGTAAAAATTAAATTTAGCGGAAAACTAAAAAATTGTTTCAACGCCCTCCTTTCACGGCTAAAGGTCAAACTTTCAATTCTTAACATTCCAGTAGACTATAGCAGGCAAATACTAGCTAGGGAATGAATAAATCAGTATGTGGTACAAGTGTTCATAACATTTTTCAATATGATATAACCAATTTATTTAACTACTACTACTGAAGTCCGCGGCTTTGCCTGAGCATTATGAGGGTTGATTCTCATGTGAAAGATGGTGTTGGGTATATAGGATGATATAGTACATAACACTCTCACAGGCGAGGAAAGCCGCGGGCGGGAATTATTAAAACAGTTCATTAAACTAATTCGTGCGTGTTTCAATAAAAAATATTATAATCTCAAAAATCGATACAGTAACCGATTCTAATATAGTCTTATGGTAATATTATTCACATTTTTTGGTGATTAAGGTTAGCATATCCAGTACCTGTAGGTACTATTGTAAATCTCTCTCATAAAGTTAAGAATAAATCATTGCTCTGCAGCGGAATTTTATAACTTTATAGTAATATATTCCGCTGGACATAAACTTGAATGTAGCTTATAATGACAAACCCTTTATAAACTAAAAAAAATTACTTTTGAAGAAATGAAGAAAGACATGAAGAAAGATATAATAATATCATGAGCATGTCATATAATATAGGAACTTGAACTGACATTTAAAAAGTAAAACCATAATAGTTAATTAAAAATTGATGATAAAAGTTGTTGTAATCAAGCTGTGCGTTGCGATTTTATCAGTGGCGAATATAAATTATACATATAAGCGAAATATCACTCATGATCTCCTATACGCCCGATTGAGTTTAAATTTGTCACAGTTAGTAGTAGTTCCCGAAGTACGCTCGCTAAGTATGGATTTTATGCAAATACTATCCAAAATACATTTCTTCATCTTCCTAAGTCGAGACTATTAGCTAGTACTCGTAAATCTACATGCATACAACGTATATAACAGACGGGCCGGTTGGCGTGGTTGGTAGATACCTGCCTTTCGCGCCGCAGGTCGTGGGTTCGATTCCCAACCAGGACAGACATTTGTGTGCATGAACATATCTGTTTGACCTGAGTCTGGGTGTAATTATCTATATAAGTATGTATTTACAAAAGAAAAGTAGTATATGTAGTATATCAGTTGTCTGGTTTCCATAGTACAAGCTCTGCTTAGTTTGGGATCAGATGGCCTTGTGTGAATAATGTCCCAGGATATTATTATTATTATTATAACATAACGTGTTTAAACAATTGCAATAAATCGTTTCGCTTTTCACTTGTATCATACAACAGAAACATTCTACAGGCGTCAAAGAAAAATCGTAACAATTTATTAGGCGCGGCCGGCCCTGAAACGAATGGAGTGAAATTCGCTGTCCCACATTAATGTATGTTTTTGTAACACGAATAGCTTAGCTACTTAGGTGTCAAGCTTTTTTAAGCGATAATGTGGTTTACTCTTACGTGATTGTATTTGGAAATACCCATCATTATTTATTTTACCACCAAATAACCTTGACTAGCACGCCTTGGTTCCAATAGTTGGAGGCGCATTAGTTGACTTTCTTACAGTGACAAATTTTATGGCCAACTGCGGGTCACTACTAATTAAGTGGCCCAACTAGTAGACTTTTCATATCAAATTAAGTTTTATTAGGTAAACATATGTATTGCTTTATTTCAAATCGAAATGGTTTTCTTATCATTGGTTGACATATTAAAATTAAAATATTTTATCGGTAACAAATTCAAGCAAACGCCGAGATAATAAGACTTATGATTTGTGTCATCCAGATATTGTCTTTAATATCCTGTACCAATAAAGACAATGATCAAGATATAGAGATACTTGGTAGTAGGGTTTTTGCAAGCTCATCTGGGTAGGTACCACCCACTCATCATATATTCTACCGCATAACAGCAGTACTTGCTATTGTTGTGTTCCGGTTTGAAGAGTGAATGAGCCAGTATACAGGCACAAAGGACATCGCATCTTAGTTCCCAAGGTTGGTGGTGCATTGGCGATGTAAGCGATGGTTAACATCTCTTACAATGCCATTATCTATGGGCATTGGTGACCACTTACCATCAGGTGGCCCAAATGCTCGTGCGCCGTCCTATGCAATAAAAAAAAACTTGATATAACATTTTTACTCCTTAAAATAATAAGAAATCATTAAACTATATTATTTTCCTACATGAGGCTTATATGAAATCATTAATATTTTAATTGCACTCAACATTGGCCTTAAAAATGAAGTATTATTATTTTTATTTTCGTAAAATGTTTTGTACTTACTTTATCATAGCAAACCTATTTCGTTTTCTTATCCGCTTCATGTCTAGAAATTTCCCTAGAGCTATTTTCGGCTTAGAATTTTATTTTATCAAAAGAAAAATAGTGAACAGTTGAGAGAGCTCCACACGAGCGTCGTCGCCCGAGGCGCTGAGGCTTAAGGAACATGGTGTAGTTCACGGTCTTTTAGCAATAAAATTATTTTTATATGGAATTGAATATGAAGCCCCTACGTCCCACCGAGTCTTCGAAGTATTCACGTTATTAAAATATCTCGGATGCCAGTTCTTCAGTTATTTGTAAAGATGTATTTGAACACCTTTACGGTGAATATGCACGATATTATCCAAATAAAAATAGTTTACATATTCTTTTTAGTAATCAATTAACCAAAAAACGTTTAATAATAATCGAAATCAATATTATATTCCAGCGGCGATTACAAGAAGTTTTTAATCGCCATTTTACAATTAACGGCTAAATTTAATGTAAAGCTACCTCCGGTAGAAATGAGTATTTTACCGAGTACAACCGACAAACTCAGTAGTAACTCTTTTTCATCAATAATACACATGTAATAATAATGTATAACTTCATTTATGTATTCCGTAATAAAATGATGTATTTATAATCTATGATAAACTGTCAAAATTAAATATTATTTTGACGTATAATCTAGCTAACGCTCAACGCTCACGTCAATATGACAGAGTTGTGGCAATAAGTACATAGCCCACTGTCCTATCCATCAGAGAATAAGAGGCAAATCCTGAACAGTAAGCTGCTTTGCTAATTATCGGAACACAAACAAGAGCATCTGCCGCCAGCCGCTGTCACACCCACGTCAAATATACCAATACATTAAACGGAAAAGTTGAAATTATATGTAAAATGTATACTTTTAAGAACTACCGAGTCTATATAAAATACTAGGCATTATTAAAGGCCGGCACCGCACCTGCAAGCCCTCGGATGGTGCAGGTGTCCATGGGCGGTGGTAGTCACTTTCCACCAGGTAAGCCTCCTGCTCGTTTGCCTCATCTTACATAAAATATATATATTGAGTTATTAATTATCTTTATTAATGCTGGATGATCTCGTAATTTCGTTTTAATTACAAGCTTTTACTGAATATAAACCGATTCTATAATTCGATCGAATCGGACTTCGCGTGTCCCATATGCCCATTTCATTTGGGGGAAACGCGTAGTTGCTTGTTCCAGTGTGAACGAAAAAAAGGTGCGACAATATTCTTTGTTTGGCAATATTCTTTGTAGTAAAAAAATAACCAAAAAAAGGTCAATAATAATCGAAATCAATATTATATTCCAGCGGCGATTACAAGAAGTTTTTAATCGCCATTTTACAATTAACGGCTAAATTTAATGTAAAGCTACCTCCGGTAGAAATGAGTATTTTACCGAGTACAACCGACAAACTCAGTAGTAACTCTTTTTCATCAATAATACACATGTAATAATAATGTATAACTTCATTTATGTATTCCGTAATAAAATGATGTATTTATAATCTATGATAAACTGTCAAAATTAAATATTGTTTTGACGTATAATCTAGCTAACGCTCAACGCTCACGTCAATATGACAGAGTTGTGGCAATAAGTACATAGCCCACTGTCCTATCCATCAGAGAATAAGAGGCAAATCCTGAACAGTAAGCTGCTTTGCTAATTATCGGAACACAAACAAGAGCATCTGCCGCCAGCCGCTGTCACACCCACGTCAAATATACCAATACATTAAACGGAAAAGTTGAAATTATATGTAAAATGTATACTTTTAAGAACTACCGAGTCTATATAAAATACTAGGCATTATTAAAGGCCGGCACCGCACCTGCAAGCCCTCGGATGGTGCAGGTGTCCATGGGCGGTGGTAGTCACTTTCCACCAGGTGAGCCTCCTGCTCGTTTGCCTCATCTTACATAAAATATATATATTGAGTTATTAATTATCTTTATTAATCCTGGATGATCTCGTAATTTCGTTTTAATTACAAGCTTTTACTGAATATAAACCGATTCTATAATTCGATCGAATCGGACTTCGCGAGTCCCATATGCCCATTTCATTTGGGGGAAACGCGTAGTTGCTTTTTCCAGTGTGAACGAAAAAAAGGTGCGACATCGTGCTTGGTGGTTCAAACATTAAGTGTTGTGAAATGATTTACCCGTGTTACGAAAGTACTGGGTTCCATAATCCAACTACGTTGAAATATGATTTCACCTTAATCGAAAATTAAGCCTTTTTTGATAATGAACCCTATATACAGTGTAACTTATATATATAAGTATGCAAGTACAGGAAATTCACGCTAATTCAAAGTGAGTTAAACTGCGAAGTGCATCTTCATATATATATATATATATATATATATATGTTCTAAGAATGGATCAGCATCTTCTATGTTATAAGTTTATAATATATTGATTTAGTTTATATCTGTACGTATGTTTTTATCTATTTGTAATTTTATATAAAATATTTAGTTCAATATAATGTAAATAGAAATATTAAGTAATTACGTAAATTAAATATGATGTTATTAATTTAATATATTAAATTTTATTTTAATTATAAAAATATTGTTTGCAAAACAATTATGATATTGGTAAATAAATAATAAATTGTACACGTCATTACTTTCAAATAATTATCTTCCAATTTATTGTCCAATTTATTTATTGTCTTCCAATGTACGTCCAAATTATTGTCAAGGGACGTTATTGTCTTATAAATATAAATAGCTTATAGACTGGCAAATAAGCCACCTTATGGTTAGTCATCACAGCCTATAAGAAATGTTACAATATTAGGAACTAAAATGATTGAGCCAATTTAATTACAGGCACAAGGGACATAACATCTTAGTTCCCAAGGTTTGTGGCGCGTTGGCGATGTAAGCGATGGTTAACATTTTTTACAATACAATAACTATGGTTTTGATTACCACTTACCATCAGGCGGCCCAAATGCTCGTCTGCCTACCTATTCTATAAAAAAATATTATTTGGTATGTTTCAACTAAGAGACATTTGCTAATAACAAACACAAAGTTTTGTGTATAACATCCAAGTCCATTTAAACTTCCAAATATTGCCCTTTATACTTGACTTTTCATCACGAAGGTCAGTTATTAAGGTTATTTGCCTAAACGCTCGAAATAAACCTTTATTTGTCGCCCTGAATGGACGGCTATTGGTGTCTGAATGAACATACATGGCTATCTTAACTCGACATCTCGATTCAAAACATTGAATACCCTGCGTTAGCTGACTTGCGTCTTTTAATGAGTTCGCATGTTGAAACAAGGTGACACAAAACTTGAATACGAAAGGCCATCAATCTTTCCTAAAACCTATTTTAAGTCTAAATTCAACTAAGTTATCTACTGTCATCGACCGCGACATCGCGATCTAGCACTAGACCAAACAGGCAGTCACTGTGTTGTATATATTGTAAACAACGATTAATGTTTTAGTTCTGCATTTCGGTTTGAATAGCAAACGAACCAGTTCAATTATAGGTACAAATTACATACCAACTTAGATTCAATGGTTGTTGTACATTGGCAATGTTACTAATAATTTATAGTTACAACGCTAATAGAAATGGCCATAGTCCTGTTACGGACATATTTGAGTGTTTCACCAATTATACATAAACTATAACCCGTGGGGTCGTTTTTACCCCATGAACAAAAGGTCGGTTTCAGAACTACAAAATACAATTGCAGATCTATTTTATAGTCTTCTATATATACAGTTTTTGCGCTAATTATTAAAATTGACACTAACAAAAGTTATATGTATTAATAAGTTAATACTACAGAATTACCCAGTAATTATTTTCATCACACACCATTACTTATTAAAAAATTAAATGAAAATGTGTTCTGGTTTGAAAGTTGAGTGCCAGTGTAACAAACACAAGGAACATAACATCTTAGTTCCCAAAGATGTTGGCGCATTGACGATGTATGTAATTAATAAAACACATTACAGCGCTATTGTCTAAAAAAAAATCATGATATGGTCTTAACACTAACTATATCAAGAAACACTAGGAATCTGCCCTTTGACAGTTTTAAACATTTTTTCGGCATTGTATAAAACAAATATTATTTCTTAACTTAAAATAGTTGAAGATGTATTGACGATAAACAATAACATTGTTTTCGTCTGAAGTCTCTAAACTTATAAAATATTTTCATAAATCTCTGAAGGTATTCACAAAAAGCCTTACAATACAAATCCCGTTTTATGGAATTGAATCATTAATCTTGTGTTCAAATAAATCTCACAAAAGATGTATTAGAACAGATTTTACAATAGTAGATAACTTATTTATCTTTCATAAGTAACTTGAGATATATTTGCGAACTTTGAATTCATTTTAACACTAGCTCCGCTTTGCTAAAGATATTTATAACTATATATATCAAGTACGTATTAATATTTGAAAACAATTAAACAAAGGAACCGTCCTACATAAAACGTCGTAACGAAATAAATCGCACACAGAAAACACCGCTGTTGTTAAAGTTTTTAGAAATTGTTAGTATGTATTTATTTTAATAGAGAGAAACAAAATAGAGATAAATAAAAATTGTATCATTTTTTACATAAGAATTCAGTAATGCTTGTTTGCTTTTGTTTTTTCCTTATATTGTAATAACAGTCTCTAATACTATTGTGTAAAGGAGGCATCGCCATCGTCAAATTATCATTTTCAATATTGCTAAAAACAAAGCCATGCACGCACCAGACGTCGTCGGGTATCACGTTACTCTCCCGAACACTGCCGAAGATGTTAGGAATCATGTCGCTCATTATAACCGGATGCAATTTATTAAAAATGGGTCACAATAAGCGACATGTCACTATAAGCGAAGTCATTATATCCGACTTACTTATAAATAATTTTATATGAAAACCAAACTTCGCTGTGCAATTACTTCATAATAAGCGGTTGGTCAATATAGGCGGAGTCATCATAAACGGATTCTATTGTAATTATTTAATATCCAATGTCGTATATTACTTTCTGATATTTCACGATCATATTTTACGGTGAATTTCGAGACTCTATTTACAGAACAGCGGGCTCCTATCGATTCGGTCTGTTAAATCAAAGGCTCTTGCTAGTCGTCCGATAACCGGATGAATAAAATAAATAATCCGTCCGCTAAAATGGACATCGGTGTTCAAAACATTAGTATCTTGCATTTTCTAACTCGTAATCGTTTTTAAAATGTAACAGTCGAATCGAGAGAAACAGCGGAAGTGAAGTAATTTTTCGTATTTAACCCATTTTAGTGGACGATTAATTAATTTTATTCATCCGGTAATCGGACGACTAGTCACTTGGTAAATCAAATTATAGATCGGTTTAGGAAATTACAGTCGTCTACTTTATCTCACACACAAAAAATAAAACAAATAATTTTATCGAATCGACAATTTGTTAATAAATAACCGGCAATCGTCGCAATGGACAAATATATTTCGGAAAACGTCTAGAATTCCCGCGCGTCACTTTAAAAGGAAATAATGGTTACAGTTAACTTATTCAGATGTTTGCATACAACACTAAATACACATTGTTTTAGAGCATTTAAAACGAACAAATAACAACAGGTATAACGATTTGAACATTTACAAAGTATTATAAAAAAAATACATTTCTAAGCCCTTAAACCTCTTAACGTATAAAAATGTAATGTTGCCATTAACATCTAGTTTCATTTGCATGTTTACTATATTATATTCTTTTAATAAAAGAATAAATAATTAAGTACAATAAAACAATACACTCGTATTATTTATGCTATGAGTCAATATGGCACTGCGGCTAGAACATAGGAATATTTGGAGTTCAAACCCGAGCAAGTACTGAGTTTTCATGTGCCTTAATTCTTTGTTTGTAATATTAATATATAAAATAATAATCATATAAATATTTACAATATTAACAAGTTTTCTTTACATATTTTGGAGCTTTTATATGGTAATCGTTTTCAAACTGTTTTTATTGTTAATGTGTTATTCCTTATTTATTTAAAACAGGCAGGTAGACTGGCAAATGAGCCACTGAAAGGCAAATGGTCAACAACGCCCATAGACATTAGCATTGCAAGAAATATTAACCATCACTTACATCATTAAGTTTGAGAAATACGATATTATATATATTATAGTAACTAAAGCTTCTGTAGATTCCGTGTGTATTATTTATGTTTTATATGACGTTTTATGGTCTGACCACTTTCCCCTGTTTATTCAATGTAATGTAGAAATGTTAGTACCAAAGAAATCTGTTGCAAATGCTACTGTAAATAAGGCTGTCTGGGGGGAAATGAGTCAACAGCAAATAGAAACCTACCAGAGGGAATTTTCTACTAGGTTAAGTCAAATAAACCTCCCACACAAGCTTCAAGAGTGTAACAATCGTACTTGCAATAGTTCTGAGCATAAAAATTATATAACTAAATTATATAGTGATATCGTTCAAGCTTTACTAGAAGCTTCTGTGGTAGGTCGAGATTGCATCAAGCATGTAACAAAAAAGAAAGTGATAGGCTGGAATAAGCACGTGGCTGAGGCACACGGGGCGGCCAAGCAGAAATTTCTACAATGGTTGCGTTTCGGTAAACCACTTGTAGGACCTATTTATACGGAAATGTGTGAAGCTAGACGGATTTTTAAGTCTCGATTAAAATGGTGTCAAAACCACGAAGACCAGATTAAAATGGACATTCTGGCCTCGCATCATTCCAAAAACGACTTTAGAGGTTTCTGGAAGCATACTAATAAATTAAACCACAGGCCATCTGTCCCTGTGAGTGTCAGTGGTGAGTGTGAACCTAGTAAGATAGCTAATCTTTTTATGGATAACTTTTTTGTTAACTCGCCACTTGGGCCATCGCAGTCGATAATTAATGTTGAAACTGATAGGAAAATAGAGATAAACTTTAATTATGAAGAAATTGTATATACCATTAAGCATATGACAAGAGGTAAATCTCCAGGTCATGACGGCCTCAGTATTGAACATCTACAGCATGCGGGGCCGCACTTAATTAGACTACTCTATATATTATATAACCAGTGTATGAGTCATAGTTTTATGCCTACTGAAATGATGCATACTATAGTTGTGCCTATTGTTAAAAATAAAACAGGAGACATAGCTGATAAAAATAACTATAGACCAATCTCATTAGCTACAGTTATATCGAAGGTGTTTGATAGCTTGCTTAATAGGCAATTAATTAAATTCATTAGACCACATGACAATCAATTTGGGTTTCGACCGGGTTTGTCCACAGAAAGTGCTGTACTGTGTTAAGCATGCTGTCACATACTATGCTAGGCGACGGACTCAAGTTTATGCCTGTTTTCTGGACCTGTCGAAAGCATTTGACCTGGTTTCATATGACATCTTATGGAGAAAACTCAAAAAAATAAGCGTACCACCGGAGCTGGTCGATATTTTTAAGTATTGGTATGGAAACCAGGTCAATAACGTGCGATGGGCTGGTGTCTTATCACGTCCGTATGGGTTGGAGTGCGGGGTGAGGCAGGGGGAATTAAGCTCACCAACGCTCTTTAATCTATATATTAATGAGTTACTTGAGGAACTCAGCAACACTAGAGTCGGCTGTTTCATTGATGGGGTATGTTGTAATAACATTAGCTACGCCGATGATATGGTGCTGTTGAGTGCGTCAATTTGTGGCCTCAGAAAACTGGTGGCTCTCTGTGAATCCTATGCGGTAAGACATGGATTGATTTATAATGCCAAGAAAAGTGTAATTATGGTCTTTGAGGCTGGAGATAAAGCGCCAAACGAGGTTCCACCCATTTTACTAAATGGTACTGCACTTCAAAGAGTATTACAATTTAAATATCTTGGGCATATTTTAACTCCCAGCCTTAAAGACGATGCAGACATTGAAAGGGAACGGAGAGCGTTGTCAGTGAGAGCAAATATGTTGGCTCGTAGGTTTGCACGTTGTTCAAGTAACGTTAAAATTACTTTATTTAGAGCTTACTATACAACTTTTTACACATGCAACCTGTGGGCCAGATACTCTCAAAAATCTTACAATGCTCTCCGTGTTCAGTATAACAATGCTTTTAGTATGCTGATGGGACTGCCACGCTTTTGTAGTGCATCAGGGATGTTCGCAGAAACGCGGGTTGATTGTTTTTTTACTATAATGCGAAAGAGATGCGGTTCCCTGGTGCGTAGGCTGCAAGGCAGTACCAACAGTATCCTTAAAATGATTGCGAGTAGGCTGGACTGCACGTACGTGAGTCATTGCTGTGCCATTTCTTATGGAAGATCGCGGCAATGAATATACTATGTAATTAATGTAATTAATTGATACTATTAGCTTTTAATTTACTAACATAGATAATAAGTAGATGTAAACTAACAAATTGAGTCTGCGTTACTTTCAATAAATGAATTATTATTATTATTATTATTATATCCCTTGGTCTAAAATTAACTATGTCATAGTTATATTTATCCTTCAAACCACAACACAAAAATACTAAGTAGTGCTGTTTCGCGTATGAGTATGTGTTGAATGGGTGGTAATTAAACAGACGAGCCTACACAGAGCTCTACCTAATATTAAAATATATTAGAGGAGATATTCAAATATTCCGCTCATATTTTATACGTGTTATTTTTTGAATTACGAGTATGTGTAACTTGCTTAAAGAGAAAACGTTTGTAGTATGCGATGTTCCATATATCCAGCCGTAGGTCCGCAAGTCGCCGTGGTTACTATTACTCGCCGCTAAGGAGACACGGGGGAATTCCCGGACACATTGTGATAAGTTTGCCTAGCGCAGGGAATCTTGCTTAATTAAATCTTTGGAGTGTTTTGCATAAATTAAATTTCAAAACTAGATTTTCTTTTATTATTACTGATAGTATAATAACGAACTATTAACTAATTATATTACTAATTGCCTCGTTAGTCTAGTGGATATATGTATTGATAGCCTCTCCAATCCGTGTCGATGGTAAGAAGGTAATCCCACATAAGCCGGTGCCGACATCATCATCATATGAATTAAAACAACACATTTTATTTTATGAATCACTAAAAGAAACAACATAAATAAGAAAATTATTTTATTAAACGTTGTATAGAAAACGGAATCTAAGGCGACATGCGACATCGTGACATTTTTATCTGCATCTTCCGCAAGAAATCTTGCTTTTAATTAAATAGCCGTGTAGTTGTAGCGATCTGCATAAATATGTATTCAAAACATTTCAACGCGACGATTCATTATATTTTTAATATAATTAATTAACTATCATCATTTTTATTTCATATTCTGTACTCAACTGTAGCAGAAACTATAAATAATATGTAATTTAAACGCGTCTTTGTTCTATTTATTAAATGCATACATTTAATTACATGCAACTGCAAAATATGCAATTATTTAAATTTATAGACAACCCAAACTGTATTATGTTTAATATAAATCAACATTTTCCATTATATAAATTTATAATACATCAATGTTACACCGGACACCATTAATTTCCCAATTCGTCCATTCAGCTATTCAGTCATTCGTTCGTTCGTTGTTGGCGAAGAGCGTAATTTCCGCAAATCCAATTTTAAGTAAATAACCGACTATCGCTAAGCATTTTGCATTTCGAATATAAATGTTGTTTTTGTATTGATGACAAACATTTTTACGGTTGTTACGTTTTTAAATTATATTTGTAATTAAGAAGTGTAAAAAATGGGTTAAATACCTTAAAATATTGAAAACGTATTCCCCTCCGACTGTAACCTGGGTTCCTTCAAACGAGGAGTGAACAAGAAAGAGCCAACAAGGCGGGGGCGGCTAGTGCAGAACACTCTTCCCGACTGTACTGGCCGTCGCCATCGTCGCGTTTAGACTCTACTACCAATCAGGTGGAGTAAAAACTTACCATCGGGTGGAGTAGAGTAATTTGCCTTCCAGGTAGATACAAAAAAACATCATAAGTATGTACGTCACAATATTATATTCTTTTATAGATTTCAGTAATTCGTTTCTAGCTAACTACCCGTTACGTCATCACAAATACAGTTAAGGTTTAATTTGTACTTTATACTACAGAAATAATCAGTTTTTTGACAAGCTACCCTCTTACTCATTCAAATAGAAACACAATATATGACAATTCATATTTAACAGGAATTTAAAACAATATTTGACGTTTAAAAAAATCTATTATGGACGAAATTTTACTAAACTACTAAAGTCCAAGTTCCGCATGCAAGCGCAGATATAGAAATAATTTAAATAATCCAACTTTTAGCCATTATCTCTATCTATTGTGTCTACATGCATCGCATATTGCATGTTATATTGCATTGAATTTATTCGCTAAAATAACAAATTGTAATGTAGTTTATACGCAATACACGACATAAATGAGTTAAATTAAAACATTTATTTCTCGCGTGTCACAATTTATGATAACGTGACGCTAAACGGGCCCACTATTTACCTTTGCCAAGTTTGCATATTCATATTATGAAGTGCTTTGATGTTATCGCCAAGGTCAGCGGTTTATTTGCATAGAGGCCTGGTCGCAAAGGAACATTTCCGCTCGACCCGCTACAGTGGCTTTATTTGCCGCTTTGAATAATTCTACACGCATTGATGTCTGAATGGACACGTCTAGTTATCTTAACTGGACATCTAGTTTCAGAGCCCACGTTTATTAACATGTCCGTCTCGCTGAAAAGATTCATATTCAAATGGGTGTTCTATTTAAATATGAATCTTTTCTTCATCACTTTAGAAAGAGATGTTTATGAGACACATTTATAGAGTGAATCTGAAAAAATACACAAACAGATTGAAGTTTAGTGAACCCTACGTTATTTCTACCCAGAATATAATCCTTATTACCGATTTTTTTTTATTATTATTGTATAGGAATGCGGACGAGCATATGGGGGTCACCTGATGGTAATTGGTCACCAATGCCCGTAGACAATGGCATTGTAAGAAATGTTAACCATCACTTACATCGCCAATGCGCCACCAACCTTGGGAACTAATTTGCTATGTCCCTTGTGCCTGTAATTGCACTGGCTCACTCACCCTTCAAACCGGAACACAACAATACAAAGTACTGCTGTTTTGTGGTACACTCGATCATCGGTTAAGATTCACGCGTTCTTACCACTGGGCCATCTCGGCTTTTTTATATTAATTAGTATTGTATTGTATATTTACAACAATGGTATGTATTGCTCTATTAACAATGGTATAAAAGAGTAAAAGTGAAATTATAACACCACGTTTCCGCCTCCATTTTTATTTTATATTTAAATTGAGTTCTTTATGAGCTTATTTAAATAAAGTAGGCATATTTATATTTATCAAAAACAACTCCGAATTCAGCCGACTTGAAAAAGGTTACCTGTGTTTATTAAAATACTAGTTTCCGACCACGGCTCCGCCCGCGTATGTGGGAAAGCATATTTATTTTTATTTATTAAGTGTTACCTGGTCGAATATATACTTTTTTTTATTGTATAAGTAGGCGGACGAGCAAATGGGCCATCTGATGGTAAGTGGTCACCAACGCTCATAAACTATGGCATTGTAAGAAATGTTAACCATCGCTTACATCGCCAATGCACCACCAACCTTGGGAACTAATTTGCTATGTCCCATGTGCCTGTAATTACACTGGCTCACTCACCCTTCAAACCGGAACACAACAATACAAAGTACTGCTGTTTTGTGGTAGAATATCTGATGAGTGGGTGGTACCTACTCAGACGTGCTTGCACAAAGCTCTATCACCGAGTATATAATATATATATTATTATTATCATTGTTAAAAATGAATATTAAATCTTCGATATAAATATCATCAATTGTAGAATTTTTAAGAAAGAAGGAGAAAGAAAATAATTAATTTAGCAACAAACTAATGTAATAACGAGCTCCGTCTTTCTCATCCCAAGAATATTAGTTTCATAAATTCAGTTTGAGCGTGTCAAGGTGCTTCAAAACTACGATAATGTCAGAGTTTATTAAAGATGTCTCGTCACTATGTGCTGGCCGAGTGTTCAGAAGTTTTAATTAAAAACTTAATTTAACATATGTTATAAATATTCTTACGCTTAATATTTAGTCCATAAAAGTTAAACACAATAGGAAAGTAACTAGTAATGTCGGAATAGAATCGGGATCAATACAAAACGCTTATATCATAATAACTATTTACAGGCTTACGCGGCACACGTTAGTAAAACTTTAAGTCGGCATGATTTTTTCCGACATCTACAACATTTATCGTAATATTTCAACCAATATTCACATGACATTAATGAATTATACACTTAAACCTGCTTCATGAACCACGTCATGTATTGGTTAAGACTGTATGAAAATCCGTTTGGTAGTTTTTCAGTTTATCGCGCTTAGACAGGCAGACAGATATATCAACATTATGGATGTTAATATATCTGATTGAGATTAATAAATTTCGACTTCGAATGCAGGCATATAAGATGGTAGGGCTATTACTGGTGGTAGGGCTATGTGCAAGCTCGTCTAGGTAGGTACTACCCACTCATCAGATATTCTACAAAACAACAATACTTGGTATTGTTGTTATCCAGTTGGAAGTGGCGTTGGTGGCGCATTGGCGATGTAAGCGCTGGTTAACATTTCTTTTAATGCCAATGTCTTTGGGCGTTGGCGACCACTTACCATCAGGTGGCCCATAGGCTCGTCCGCCTATCTATTCTATAAAAAAAAATCATAGCGTAGGTTTTCATACTATATAATCAAAAATACTTGCAATTATCTCTTCGAATAATTGAATAAATATGACGAGACATGCAGATACCGTATATTATAATAATACAAACGTAAATTTCATTAGCATATTAAATTAACATCTAAAGCATTAAATCTCCATAAACACTCAGTCATTTAATTAAGTAAGACTTTTGCAACGCTAGACAAACTTATCACGGTGTCTCTGTGAATTCCCCCGCGTCTCCTTAACGGCAACTAACAGTTACCGCAGCAATGCTGCGCTGATGTCTGGATGAAATTCTACATGAATGACATAATGGTCTTGTATTATTTTTAAATCAGATTAGTTCTTGTTTTAAATATAATTTCATTAATTTTACATTGCATAAATGCAGATGTACAAATAGATTAACTATGATAGATCTTATGAATATTTTAATAAAATTTTAATGAATATTTGTTTCTTTTTAGAAGGGACATGAGTTGATGGAGTAAATGGGCAAGCGACATTAAGTTTGTACTTTTTTAACTATATAACAGAATATTCTGAGGAATATGATATAATTCTTTTAATTTAATAATTAATAGAAAACGCTGTCAATTTTTTCAAGTCGCAGCGACTGATTTAATGTACAAATCATTGTTTATTTATATGTACGGGTGTCATGCAACAAATCTGGTTTTTCGCGAAAAGAAAAGATAGTAAACGCCAAAAGCTTTTTATAGTTATAAAAATAAACCGAATAGGTTTCACCGAAAACATCTTGTTACAGCCCTAGATTATTTGTAAATATAAATAAGTATCCAGTTTATTTTCCAAAAACATTTAGCATTACAAGTATAAATTAGAAAAAATGTAAAGTTTATCGAAACATTTCGTTACAATTTTTCTTTTAAAAAATGAAACCAAATATTTTTTATATTTTTGATCAAGACATAACACTTAAAATTTAAAATTGTTTATATAAAATATTATATTTTTAACTTTAATCTTGTTTCACACATACAAAACACAAATTTAGGCTATTTTACTCTAAGTCCCTTTCTATTTGACACATCATCAAAAAAAAACCATTAGTCGGCTTAAATGCTTCCTCATATATACTTAACTGCACTAGAACAACGTGTAACACTAAGTACCAAATCTTCTTCAGTAAGAAGAGGCTTTTCCTTAGCACTTAAACATTTATAGTTGTCCATGAATATGTCTCTGTTGCAAAACACATTATACTTATTTAAATCAAATTAATCATCTTATTATAATAACATATACATACATATCTATATTCATGTATCACCCGTATGACAATAACAATATTTTATTATAATATATTTTTTATGACTCAACCAGGAATTGCCATTACGAGGTCATGTTCGTGCAGCGATTACTTTCAATTTTGCTCAATAACTTACATTTCGTTAACTTAATATATATTTTATTTAGTTAAGTTATTAGTGTAAGTACCTATTTATTATTAACTTATTTATTATTTACACATTATTGAAATTTAATACTAATAAAATAAATTTAGATATAGATTAAATTCTTCTCTTACATTTTTATCACAGACGATGTAGTTACTTCGACTATAATATCACATACGTCTTATTTAGCCTCACTAACATTCAGCGTAGTTAATAAATAGCTATCCTTGTATGCTCTACAATTACATTCTCCGCATTCAGCTAGTTTTAGTCCTAATACTCGAGTACAGTGAGGCTAAAAATAATGACTGATATTATAAATTAAATCAGTAATAATAGTAAAAACAAATGAAATAGTGCAGCAGTCTGGGAAGGTACCTCATCAAATATTCTACCGCGAAACAGATATACTTTAGTACTTGTTTTGGTTTGAAGAATAAGTGAGCCAGTGTAATATTACAGGCATAAGGGACATAACTTCGTTCCCAAGTTTGGTGGCGCATTGGCGATGTAAGTAACCGTTAATATTTCTTACATCGCCAATGCCTATGGGTGTTGGTAACCACTTAACCTCATTTGGCCCATTTGCGCGTCCGTCTACCTATATCATAGAAAAAAAACAATATCGGTGTATCGTCCAGTAACTAGAACGCATCTATCCACTAAGTTTCCATTTGCTTAATTTATGGTTATAATTCATCCCACGCTCGCTTGTGATGGAGAATAGCGCAGGTATCTGCGTGTGTCAAATGAAAATCTGCGACCTGCGTCTCCACTGACTCTTATTGGAGCAGTGTGGTGACATGAACTTCAAACCTCAATAGGAGGCGAGGCCTAAGCCCAGAAGTAAAACATAACTGGCTGTTACTTTCACTTTACTATAAAAGATTTACATAAATTAGAAAGGTCTAAGAAATCTAAGTATAAACCAAATGAATCCACATTTAAAAATAAACTAAATTACTATTTGTTCTATTTAGTGCAGGCCCTTTGTGCGAACATATTAGAAGGTTTAAGGTGATCTGTATAAAAAAATTTTTAATAGCAGCCCGGGTTGAGAAGGTGCCTAAGAAAACACTGAAAGCCGTTGATCCACTTGATCCCTCTCCGGTCGTTTGTCGTCACATCAGACTACGAGAGTAAGGGATTGATTCATCTGGCTCGCATCTGTTCTATAATGGCCTCCGTGGCTAAAATTTTTCTATCCCGCTAGTCGTTATTATCGAGTTCCTCATCATCAATCATCATCATCATCATCGAGTTTTAAAGACTATGACTCAGTGTCAAAAATCAGATCGTCAAATCTTTTTTTGATTATTCCATTGTTTACTCGGAATAAAATGTAATTTAATTTACAAGGTTATTAATTTGTTTATACCCTATCCAGTTTCATCATCCATCAATACATCAACTCAATTTAGGTATGATTAAAAATAAACGCCAATGTCTATGGGTGTTGGTGACCATTTACCATTAAGTGGTCTATTTTACCGTTCACCTACCTATTTTATACCAAAAAAACATGTAATACAAGAAGAACAGACGAACAAACAAAACTTTCACATATTTATATTATATATTATTAAGAATTATACGTCAGCACAATATACAGGCTATATGTGACTGACGTGTTTGTATCTGCCGCCATCATGCACTGCAGGTCGATGTCTATACACGAGACAGAATTTAATGATACAAATAGTGCTTTGTAGGTTTTCAGCCGACATTAATTATTAACACAAATTGAGCTCATACAATATCAGTAACCCGACCGACACCCGAACTTAGGTCATATTCACATGTTCTATTAATAAGTAATAAGTCGTATTATATTTCATGAAAAAAAAAAATAAGACTTTCGTAATTGACAGTACCAGTGTACTCGCTCATGGCGGCGGTCGAGCTCGCGTTTAGTTGAAATTTGTTTATTTCCATGTGTTTGTTGAGCGTTGGAATATTTTCAGTGCCGTTTTAAATCCTTTTATATTGTAACTTCCGTATCTAGTTACTTTATACATAAGATGTAAATATATAATGCTTAGCGAAGGCAATTAAAGCATTAATGTAAACAGCCTTTTAACTTTATTTGTTGAAAAGCAGTGGATTGTTTACACAAAATACAGGAAATATATATATTACATAAATATGGCCCAAATTCATATAATATATACAAAGATAAATGAATAAGCTTGTTGAACAGGGCAAGCACAAAATAAATCTTTTTAATATATTATTTGACAGCAGATGTGCAAATGGGAGTAAGTGGTCCGCCGCTCATAAGCACTCACAATACCAAATATTGCTGTTGTGCGATCGAATAAGTTGGTGCATCATATTAATGATGAGACAAAATTTTAAAGATTTGCCATCGCAACCTTCACCGCTGGAGTGAAATTCATCAACATGTGAATGCTTAACATTCCGGTAATGTACGTGCATCACCATAATTCTTTCCGCGCAGTGTGCAAGTTATGGAACGATCTACTGAGGTTTTCCCAGGGCGCTATACTATAGGAGCTTTCAAACATCGAACATAAAGGTTCCTTCAAAACCTGTAATGCTTCTGAACTTCCCGTATATTGCAGGTGTCTATCAGTGACGGTAACTTACCATCAGCTCGACCATCTGCTCGTTTGTCCACGGACGGACAAAACGTTACTCACACAAGATAGTTAATAACAGTGTGCTTGCGAGTATCACATGCTACTTAAAAAATATTTAAGTATAAGGCATCTTAATTTTTAATCAAAACTTTATTCAACAATGAAGTCCATAACAGGTCCTTATAAATTCCGTTAAAGAACGGCCATTGAAAGCAGTACACACAAAGGAGAGCCTCTAAGACGCATGTTATATGCATGTGAGGTAATGTTCTATGAGCAACAGCTGCAACGGTTGATTAACTCATAAATATGCAGTATGTGTACCAAACGCGCCAACTCGTCTGAATAGTTTACGCCTAACATTTTACTATGTTTTTTAGCTATCGATTGCTTTTCTCCACTTTCATTCTACCGCGAAACAACAACGCTTAGTACTGTTGTGTTCGTTGAAAGGGTGTGTGAATTTTAATTAAGTATATAGTATAAGTATAATTTTACTCAGTGTAGAGCTTTGTGCAAGCTCGTCTGAGTAGGTACCACCGACTCATCAGATATTCTACCGCAAAACAGCAGTACTTTGTATTGTTGCGTTCCGGTTTAAAGTGAGAAGTTGAGTGAGCTAGTGTGATTACAGGCACAAGGGACAAAACATATTAGTTCCCAAAGCTGGTGGCATATTGGTAATGCATGGAATGGTCAATATTTCTAACGGTGTCAATGACTTTGGGAGGTACCATCAGGCCCATTTGCTGTTGCTTCAGCTGCTTGTTTTCCTGTCCACAGCAAAACAAGCAGCTTTGGACTTTTTGCACTTTTTATTTAATTTCATATGTATTTTCCAACTTGTATAAAAAAACAATGTTTCCTATTTGTTACTTTTTCTGTTATCTTTTCAATCATCTATAATTTGATTAAGAATGGAAAAATTATATTTTGTCTTTTGTCTTCGTTTGTAATAAATAATAATTTAACAATGGGTATTTAAACAATAAACATTTATAAGTGTAAAAACTTATTAACACCATCTAATGCAATCAAGTAAAAAATAAAATGTCTAAGAATGAAAAGCACATTGGTAGTAACCAGTCTCAATTTTTAGCCTTATGATTGCTATCAATAATGAAAGCATTTTTTTGTCTAGTTAAACTAATTGAGTCATTCAACAAATGCGAAGTGCATTTGTTCCAAGTTTTTGTCAATCGATTCCATCGCCAATATCAACGTCAGCTGGCCTAAGAAAGTGTCTAACAAGCATCTGTTGGAACGTTGCCACGAAACCAAAGAATACTTAGACATTTTTACGTACAAATAATAGTGAAAAATATTTCATTAGTGAACTTATTTATAAGAAAATAAATTTTCAATTTATTAATTACCAAGGTTCGTCGCTTTTTCTGGTCGTTGGTTAATATATCTTACAAAGCCACTTACTATCAAGTAGCCCATTTTTTCATATTTATAAAACATATTTAAAAAATCACATTATGAATACGCCGCCAACTAAAGATCGATGCACTGGGTCACTCATCCTGAAATTTCTGGTATGAAATCAGAATAGCATTTCAAATTATTAATGTCTGAATACCGAATAACTATTACCAATAAATTTAGTATAATATGTTATCACTCACCGCATTTACATTTAATATTCAATAACTATGATATCAATAAAAGCTGACGCTTATCTGAACATTTACACGACCATTGTAATGTTTAAACTGACGGATATTTCATTAAATTTTAAATTATGTTAAACCCTAATTGATATTTAGTTTCACGTGTATATATTGTTTGATATACGCTATCTGTTTTCGAATGCAAATAAGATGTTAAAAGGTAAGGTAAATATTATTATTATTTAATGGAATATAAATTTTAACCATTAACGTTTTAATACGTGTATAATTCTGTTTGTATTAATTATTATTGAGCTTTTAATGTTTAATTATTAAGTGGTGTATCGTTTTATTATTTCCTTTGAGGAATTAAAATCTGACATAAAATTTGTAGTACTAATTGTATTTATTATACGATACAATTCGCACGACAACTATTGTACGTTGATGGTACTATGCCAGAAACCTTCGAGTGCCAAAAACAACTGAACAAAGTTTTAACTCAATCAGATGAACGAAGTGTGAACGGACGAACGAAAATAAGGATTAATTTTTATATATATAAATTAAGCTTCTGAATTTTAAGGATATCATTCTAACTCTTTGGGTAATTGTTGTAATTATAAAATATGTTTAAAAACGTACAACAAAAAGAAAGTAACATGAAGATATTGATTGAATTCTATTATTATTTGTTTACGTCTCTTTGTTAAATAATCTCAAGTTATAATTTATTATTGATCCTACATATTATAAATGCATAAATATTATATTTCATTGGTTTGGTTTGATTTAATTTGTAGTTAGCGAATTGGTTTGTCGAGAAAAGTTAAAGATTAGGAGAAGATAAAGACTTTGTCCAACAGTAAGACATTCACGCGCTGTTACTTTACAATACTTTTTAATAAAAATGATTTTTTTGAAGTGAAAACTTCTTTAGCGGCGTTGTGCACTTTTTATGATGGGTAAAAAATGTTAGACTCGCGTCAGGTCACGTGACCCTGATTGAAATTCGTAAGACGGATTTTGAAGTGTTAAATTTTTAATGTAATTTAAATTTTCATATTTGTGTACTATAGCGCAATTAACAAATATTGTATTTTATCACATAAATGATAGTACTTTTATACTGATAATTAAAGCAATTCGAGCTAAATTTTTCCCTAATCATTCCAAAATATCAAAAATGCACAACGTTAATATTCAAGTATTCACTTCTGCCGGCACTCCCGGAGTGCAACCCGTTGTTTTTTTTAAATTATATATGTAGGCGGACGAGCATATGGGCCATCTGATGGTAAGTGGTCACCAACAACCGACAATGGCATTGTAAGAAATGTTACACTCGCTTACATCGCCAATACACTACCAAGCTTGGGAGCTAAGATGTGATGTTCAATGTGCCTGTAATTACACTGGCTCACTCACCCTTCAAACCGGAATACAACAATACCAAGTACTGCTGTTTTGCGGTAAAATATCTGATGAGTGGGTGGTACCTACCCAGGCGTGCTTCCACAAAGCCCTACCACCGAGTAAAGATGTTTACCAATTATCGCATAACCATTCTCATTGAGATGAATAAGTATAATTAAGCATAGAATAATATTACTTTATATAAGTCATGTTTCAAGAATTTATCAATTACATGACCCCATTTCCTTAAATAGGGATAGATAAAATAAACGATTGCTTTAATAACTACCATTCATTTAATTAATTAACATTTATTACAATTTAAGCGAAACGCCGGCTATTATATACAAAATTGATATCTATGAAATAAAATGTGAAAAGCAAAATTTAATTATTTGGAATCTGCGAGCCTGCAAGGCGGCTAGCCGTCGTCTCATTCGGACTCTACTATCACTTACATAAAGATGGAGTAGAGTCATTTGCCGTCCCGGAAGATATAAATAAAAATTGATTGAAAAGAGTGACTACTTAATTTTGTACCGATTCCGCTATAGTGTAACGTTTCTAAAGTGCTTGTAAACGTCTCCTTTAATAAATAATATTTTGTAATTAATTTCCCACTAGCTTACTCAATTTTGAGTTCAGCTAATATTACTCAAACACGAATATTACTTCTATATGGAAAGCACTTTAAAACTGTCATTTCGCAAGTCAATTTGCAAAGAAGCCGACGCTTATGTTATCTACAAGACCATAGCCAGCAATGAATGTAAACTATTTTCTAAATATAAGTTTCGTCTAAACTTTAATATGGTTTCGCAAACAAACTTCAACGGCAGTGTCGACCACAATTGTCTTCGAGTATGTTTACTTCCGTACCATAAGTTGAACTTGCAGTACTTCAAACTTTATATGGGTATCGTGGTTACATTTCCCAGACAATCTATGAAAAATATCGTGCTATAAATCAAAATCTTATGACCTTTATTTATATATTATTGAATAATATAAGAAACAAACAGTAAAGTGTTATGTTATGCTTAACAAAATATTTTTAACAACAGTAAAGTTGTTATATATATGATAGAAGATATTATTATTACACGTATTATTTTAAAATCTGTAAGCACAAATAACTATAACTTTTGCATAAAAGTGTAGACTACAGATGAAATTAAAATATTAAATAGAAAAAAGCTTTTTGAATCCCATTCGTCACACAAATAAAACTCTCCATTTTAATCTGTCTAGCAGTAATTATACGATTAATCTGTTTATTATATATTTGGTCACATAACCAGCTGTAGTATTGTTTCTAATTGCGGAGAAATGCTATAACGTTGGTATTTTTTATATTATTATCTAAAATAATTTCTTTATAATAAGAGTTTAATGTAACGAAGGCTTCTTAATCTACTGTAGTCTCGAAAATATTCATATCATCTGCCTAAAGCAAAAACATTTAACGATTGAAGCATAATTTCATGCAAATAATAAAAATAACTACATAAATACACATTTTTGTTTTTTTTTTATTATAAAGATAATGGTATCTAATAAAAAACCAGTAACAAAAAGTTTATCAAACACTATCTAATATTTGTCTAAATATTCGAACTAGTAAAATCGTCACTAACACACTTTTTTTTATTATATAATTGAAGAAACCAGAGCAACTAGTATCTAGTTAAAGTAGTAGGAACTGATATATAAAATAATATACATATGTTACAAATTTACAAAACGTATTCCCTATACGGTCACTATCAAAACTCGTGCACACACAAAAATTCCTTTTGGCATAGCGATGCAGGTGAAAAGTTGTAGAAAACTAAAGCAACAGTAACGTAAATTTATACATCATGTACAAAGCACCGCCTTTTGCCTGTAAACGCTTTGTTGAAATGCTCGCGTCTACAACAAAGTGAGGCTGTATGAGAATTACGAGCGCGTAGTCAATTAACTGGTAACAAACATTTGGCACAATATACTATAATGGACTCAAAAATAAATAAAAACTTCTCTACAGTTGCCACCTTTTTAACGAATATTTTCGATAAATTTAACTACATGACAAACAAATTAAAGTTTGAGAAAAGTTCTGTGGTAAATTTTTGAAGTTGAAGGTCTTGTACTATTAAAAGTTCGTATTCAATAAAAGTTTTTAAATTAATATAAATGTTATATCGTAAAAAAAATTATGTATTTATTATTTTATATATTAAAATTTAATTAATATACATTATAAAAACAAAAGCATGCATGGCTTGAAAATCAGGATATACGGATTCATTTCGACAAATTAATTAATATAAAATAGTGACTATGAAGTTAATATTATTCAACCTTTGCATTTTGTATGTATTCGTACTTTCATTGCGTGCAAATCATACACACGCGTCTGTCAGGGCGTTAGATTTACGAGCACTAACGCAGTCTCTGTCTAATTTATGAGAGAAAACTTTCTTCGTGCGTAAATAACACTGAAGCGAATTACCAAATACAGGCTTCGTGGGATTTAGCGAGTTTTGGCTTAACATGCCAACCAATTTTCTTGATTAGTTGAAAGCGAATACTTGAACAATTTTTGTGTAAAAGAGTTATAAGGAAAATGTTTTACTCGTATAAGTAGGACTGAAGAAGATTTGTTTTGAAATTATTAAATCGTTCAATAATTAAAAATATGTCGATAACATTAGCGATCTGAATAAGTATATTTTTTTTAAAATACAGAAAATAAAAAAAGGCCGGCAACGCACCTGCAAGTCCACAGATGTTGCAGATGTCCATGGGCGGTGGTAGTCATTTTTCATCAGATGAACCTCCTGTTCGTTTGCCCGCTCTTACATATATTAGAACGTATGAAATAAATTCAAGAAGCGGAACTAAACATTATTCTTCAAAAGTTGAGTTCTTTTCGGCCGATAAGAAACAAACCCCTATCATTTCAAAGTACAAAAACTATTAGCTATATTGACGTAATAGTGTTAGTGGCTGATTACATGAAAAATACTTTACTTTATTTAATAACATATTATTTTATTAACTGTACGTTTAACCGAAATTTAACGTGAAGAATTGCTATTATGACAGTAATTATCTGTAATGCGTATATAAATACATAAATTAAACACTAATTAAATATTTCTGTAAAGACTCATATATTAATAATGTAAATATAATTTGTATATGTTTTGATGAAACACACAATCTATATTCACGACGTAACAATATTCCGAAAGCCGATGATTTTAGTCGTGTAGCTCGTTGCTTCATGGATACAGAGATTTTTATACAATTGTCATAATAGAACAGTCTAAAAAATTAGTAATATTCAAAGCGGTCCACAATTACAGGAGTATTTTTTTATAGAATAGGTAGGTGGACGAGTATATGGACCACTTGATGGTAAGTGATCACCAACGCCCATAGACATTGGCATTGTAACCAATGTTAACCATCGCTTACATCGCCAATACGCTACCAACTTTGGGAACTAAGGTGTTATGTCCCTTGTACCTGTAATTATACTGGCTCACTCACCCTTCGAACCAGAACACAACAATACAAAGTACTGTTGTTTTGCGGTAGAATATCTGATGAGTCAGAGGTCGCTACTGCACTCGTAAACATCAACTCCGTCAGTTTAATTTGTTTATATTTATTTTTTCGTTTGTTTGCTATAATTGTTTATCCTAATTCAATTCGTGATAGTTCAAAGTTTATCAAGAAACGTTATCTCGTCCTCTCTTTAAGTGGATCTCTCTTTTCGAGGTAAATTGAAAACTTTGTGCACTCAAAGAAAAAGTGTTAATGACAGTAATCTTCAATTAAATACTTAAGTGGCTGTGCGTGTATCATCTTAAATTGGTACTTGTTGCGGTGAGGAGTTTGAACGTCTTTAAAGTGTAAAAAGTGAATCATAGTATTTCTGGTGAACATTTAATAATTATAAACCCAAGTTGTCGGTGCTTGTAATATTACTGTATTCACTTTACCCGCTTTGCAATATTCTAAATCACTCCATTTTCTACTAAAGGATATTTTTACTATATGTGATACATACGCGCTTGGCTCTTCATTACACATGGGTGCTTTGAACAGTTGAGACGAGACGGGCACGAGATCGGTTCCCGAAAATAAAAACAAAAAGGATTATTTTTCCTTTTTTTTCTTTTTTTTTTTGATATATTTTAAAGAAGATTTTATTTCATATTACTTTTATCTTTCGCCTATAAAGAAAGCATTAACTATGAATAAATTTGGGTGTTGCACATCTGCTAAAGCAGATCAAGCCAGCATACTGAACTGTAAGCTCTGTCAGATTTCTTTTCACTATCGCTGTATTTTTCCTCAAAAAGAGAACAAAAAATTGTCATCCGATCTTAAATCATCGTGGATTTGCCCCGATTGCTCACAAAAATGCCGCGTTCCGAACTATCGTAATAAAGATAATACACCTGTTCGTGGCAATGCTCGCGACGTCAGCTATAGTAAAGATTCGGCCGACGACAATATAACCCTGCGTGTTCGGCCGAAACAAGACCAGATCGGGCAGTCTCTATCTCTGGATATACAGAATATTATTAAATCGGAATTTAGTGCAATGAAACTGGATTTGAGCAGCATCTCTAATGAAATTACCTCACTGAGACAAGAAATACAGGATATCAAAATAGCTATGGGTTTTATCAACGACGAATACAATAAAATTAATGATAAAATATTTCAAATGGAGACAAAGTTTAAGGCTTTTGATGCTTTAGTTACCAGCGTTGAACACTTAAAGTCTGTATCCGAAAAGATAGAAATGGATATAAATACAAAGGATCAGTGGGCGAGACGCTCTAACATCGAAATCTGTGGTATTCCAGAAAAGAAGGGCGAGAACCTTCTCCGCCTCACAGAGGAAATTGCTGTTAAGGCTGGTTTCGACTTGAAGCCCTCGGATATTGATTTTGTAACACGTGTCGCATCTAATAGCCAAGTCAATAAACCCAAACCCATTGTTATCCGTTTGCAAGCGCGCTATAGAAAAGACGATTTTTTGGCTTGCTTGAAAAAGTTGAAGTTAATGTGTAGTGATCTGGGCTTCGCAAAAAATGACTCTCGTATTTATTTTAATGACCATTTAACTAAATTTAATAAAATGCTCTTACAGCGTGCTAAAACTTTATCTAAAGAGCAAAAATATAAATATGTTTGGGTCAAAAATTGCTCAATTATGGTTAGAAAAGGTGACACCAGCCCTGTTATTCATATTGCGAATGTCAATGATTTAAAAAAAATCAAATAGGCGTTATTATGTTTCAATTGTTATTTTTTGTTTTACTTATTGCGTACATAAATAGCTGTTTCTTTTTTCTATGTTCAATCTTAATTAATTTACTTTATTTAAATACAATTTCCCTAAATGCTTTATTACTGCGACTTTATAACAAACTAATGATTACCAAACTTTATTTGCTTGACAAGTGTATGAACATTTTTATTATTTTTAAATTTGTGAATATTAATTATGCTTATAATCCTCGGTCACCGTGTTGGATCATAATAATTTAAAAATTTATTATCAAAATGTTCGTGGGTTGCGCACCAAAACTAACTTATTCTATAAAAGTTTGCTTCTTAACGATTTTGACATTATCTGTTTAAGTGAAACCTGGCTATTGGATTCGGTGCATAGTTCTGAACTTTTTGACTATCGTTATATTGTATATCGATGCGACCGCAACTATCAGGGTCGTGGTGATAAAATGGGCGGCGGAGTGCTAGTTGCATTACGTCGTGAGTTTGAAATACACAGTTTTGAAGGGGTAATTTTTGATCAATTTGCAGCTGAAGCCATAGTTGTCACTATTCGTCTTAAACAATCACGCTTGCTAAACATTTACTGTTGTTACTTTCCTCACTGCCCGCAGCAAGTAGAGTCCGAAAATTACTTTTTTGATTTAATCTCTAAATTACTCTTTGATAAACCTAACGATATTTATTTAATCCTGGGCGATTTTAATGTAAGCAATGGGCAATGGATACGGGTCGAAGATTATATGGAGTTGTCCGACTCTCTCGGAGACTCATTAGTAACTATATTACACAATTTTCTGTCTTTTTCCAATCTAAAGCAGTATAATGTTATTTGGAACTGTACTGATCGTTTATTAGACTTAGTTTTTTGTAATCGAAACTGTAATGTCTCTAAATGTCCGTTTCCCCTACTCGATGAAGACAAATACCACCCGGTTCTAGAAATATCTTCATTGCAAGTACATGCCGAATTAATGCGTCACTCTCCCCATTCAATCCGTCTTTTTCATAAAGCCAATGATGAGGCAATTAACAAGTCTCTTAATGAAATTGATTGGGAATTTAGTTTTTCAAATCTTGATATTGAATCTGCTACGGCTACTTTTTATAATATCGTTTATAGTATTATCGATCAACATATACCATCCAGAATAGTCAAGGTCTCACATAAATATCCTGTTTGGTACACTAAACCTTTAATAAAAATAATTAATGAAAAATTAAAATATCATAGAAAATGGAAAACTTACTCTAGACTTAAGGATTATGACACATTTTTGCTTCTGAGGGATAGACAGAGAATAATTGAAATCGACTGTTATAATGCTTACATTGATCGCGCAGAATGCGAAATTAAGCGTAACAGCAAATATTTCTGGTCTTTCTTAAAATCAAAGAAGGAAGGTCCTAACGATTTACCAAAAGTTATGGCTCTTGGGGACACAGCGTCATCTAATGGCGAGGAGATTAGCAACATGTTCAATAGTTATTTTCAATCTGTGTTTGAACCGGAAGGAGGTTCAGTTTCATTGCCACCGAAGAGTCGATCTTTCGTGGATCTACACTCTATTGAACTCTCAATTCCAATTGTCAAGAATTATCTTAGAAACCTCGATACACGCAAAGGTACCAGCCCCGATGCTTTACCTCCCTGTTTTCTTAAACAATTTCGCAATGCATTAGCGTTACCAATATTTTTATTATTTAACATGTCTCTCCACACCGGATGTTTACCAACTTTATGGAAAAAATCTTACATTGTACCTATTTTAAAATCCGGTAGCAAACATGATGTAAAAAATTATAGGCCCATATCCAAACTTTGCTGCATTGCGAAGTTGTTTGAAAAAATAATTTACGACACAATATTCCCTATTATACGTCCTCACTTAATAAATGAGCAACATGGTTTCATCAATAAAAGGTCGACGGAAACAAACTTATGTGAATTTTTGCATCAGGTTTCTAATTCCATGGATCAAGGACATCAGGTGGATGTCGTGTATACCGATTACTGCAAAGCCTTTGATAAAGTGTCTCATAATATACTTATTTACAAACTTGAAAGTTTCGGTATACATGGCGACCTGCTCAGATGGTTGGATTCATACCTTCGCAACCGTTCTCAGGCTGTCTCTATTAAAGGTTATCTGTCATCTTTTATACCGATAAGTTCAGGTGTTCCTCAGGGCTCTCACCTCGGTCCTTTACTTTTCAATATATTCATAAATGACATAAATAATGTTTTTGTGTCTTCAGATTTTCTTTTATATGCTGATGACACAAAAATTTTCAAATCTATTAAATCTTTAGATGATTGTCATGCTCTACAATCTGACTTAAATAGGTTAGAGACATACTGCAAATTAAATTCTCTTCATCTTAACATAAACAAATGTGCTATAATTTCTTTTTCCCGTAAGCGTAAAACTTTGCTTTATAAATATACTGTCAATAATAACGACATATCAAGGAAGAACGAGGTGAGAGACTTAGGCGTGACACTGGATAGCAAGCTCTCTTTTGGTTCTCATATTAGAAGTATTTCAACAAAAGCCTATCGCATGCTAGGATTCATCATGAGAACAGGATCTGAATTTAAAAATACTTCTACTATTAACCTGCTTTATAACGCGTACGTCCGTTCCATACTCGAGTATGCATCTACGGTATGGAATCCTCAGTACAATATTCATATAAATGAAATTGAGAAGATCCAAAACAAATTTTTAAAATATTTGTCTTTTAAATCTAGCGATTCTACCCATGAACCTTTATTAGCTCTTTCAAAACGCCGATCTATGAGAGACCAAGTTCTCTTATATAAAATTATTAATAATATTGTTGACTCCCCTTTTCTACTTAGCAAGTTGTCTCTGAACTGCCCACGATCCAACGCTCGTCAACCGTTATGTTTTTATACTCCCACTTGTCATTCATCACATAATGCTAACTGTTTTCTAATCAGAGCTTGTCGCGAATATAATAAGCATTTTGGGAACATTGATATATTTCATTTATCTTTGATTAAATTTAAAGATAATATTTGTAACAATCTTAAATTAACTTAATTATATACTTTTAATATTGTCCAATAATTTTTCTCTTATTGTGTTAAAATATTTGAGTGCATTTTATGTTTCATCAATCGGTGGAAACTTCGCTGGATAATGTGATATTTAAATTGTATTATGTAATTAGATTATATTTTATATCTGTTTGTTTCCCAAATATTAAATAAATAAATAAATGAGTGGGTGGTTCCTACCCAGACGAGCTTGCACAATGCCCTACCACATACAAAATACTGCTAGCAGTCTTGTCACCAATCTACGCGGTCATGATTATAAATACAAACAAGTATGTTATATATATATATATATATGCCTCGTTGGTCTAGTGGCTAAATATAAGGCCGCAGACCCGGTGGTCCTGGGTTCAATTCCCAGGTCGGGCCAATAAATAGTTATTGGGTTTTTCTGTCAGAAAATACTCAGTAGCAGCCCGGAGTCTGGAAGTTGGAAGTGAGTACACTCCCGTGCCTCGGAAAGCACATTAAACCGTTGGTCCTGCGCCTGAACTCTTTCCGATCGTGTCGGATTGCCGTCCCATCGGATTATGAGAGCTAAGGAAAAGAGAGTGCACCTGTGTTTGCGCACACACTTGTGCACTATAATATGTCCTGCGCAGTTGGCTAATCTCTCTTGAGATTGGCCGCCGTGGCCGAAATCGGTCTGGAGGACCTTACTTGTTATTATATATATGTTGTATTTGTGAAAATGTAATTATTTATGATAAGTAAATACTATTTCGAGCCTACGCTCACATTTAAATATATTAAATAAGAATAAGTAAGTACGTCTTGTTTTCTCTGTAACCTTTAACTGATCAAAAGGAAATGCACTAAAAGTGAAATATAACGGGTTATTTTATTAAAGGTTTCATTTTTACTACATAAACGAAGTTGGTGAATATATACAAAAATAAATCCACTTTAATCCTATAAATCAAACGGGCTTCATAAAAAAATTACTTTTATATAAATATTACTCTTTAAACTGAACATTCAAAAACTCAAAGTAAAGAACACAAAAGTTTTGTTATTTGATTGCGTCATTACAAAAAGTATTCATTTTAATAATTGCACAATAGCAAAGAATAGTCGTTAAAAATAATTGAAATAATGCAGCTCTCTGAAGTCATAATTAATATCTGTGATCTTTGAATTAAGAGAACCCGAAATTATGAATTTGTATTATTATTTTTATCTAATTAATTTTTGTTTCGTTATTTATCGAGGAATGGTCGACATGTTTCGGAAACAGCGATTCCCATCCACATTGCGCATAGAGAAATTTCATCGCTGACAGTTAATGAGAAACCTGATTAGTCAATAACGTCATACACACGACAATAATATGCTCATTGAAACGTCACATACAATCACACTTTGATAATAATGAATTGTAAAATTATTGTGATATGTAAGCAAATTCTGATTCGAAACACAATACAAATTACAACAAGTTAAATGTGTTCGACATTACTATCTGAACTACTATAATTTTGTAAATAGAAACCAATAGTTGTTTTAAAAATGCTATCAATGGTAAATAATTGGTTTACTTTAACTGGTGGTAGAGCTTTGTGGAAGCTCGTCTGGGTAGATACCACCCACTCATCAGATATTCTACCGCAAGACAGCAGTACTTGTACTATATTGTTGAGTTCCGGTTTGAAGGGTGAGTTGGCCAGTGTAATTACAAGCACACAGGATATAATATCTTAGTTCCCAAGGTTGGTGACGCATTCGCGATGTAAGCGATGGTTAACATTTCTTACAATGCCAATGTCTATGGGCGTTGGTGACCACTTAACATCAGGTGGCGCATATGCTCGTCCGCCAACCTTTTCTATAAAAAAATACTTACATTTTATAATAATAACGTATTTTTTTTAGATAATACAAAACTTGTACGCACTTATATTTGTGAGCGTTTAATATTATAGCTGAATTTATAAGTCAGTTCCAATGAAACGACTGATCGAAATTTGCACACAATTCTGATACCGACAACAATCTAGCTTCCTAAAACAAATATATATACTTAGTCAAATCGATGCTTGGTTTTAAAAACTTTTTTTTATAAATACGATCCACAGATTCACACAACAAAAATATAGTTTTGTTTAGAATTGTTTACTTAAAATGTTCGCTAATATAATTTATAAATTAATAAATATAACGTTTTTAAAAATAATCACAAACGAATTAATTACTTAACTTCAGCTGTATACACATAATTTATTTATTCGTAGCGTACTTTCAGAAGATTAAAATAAATACAAATACATGTTTTTACTGAATAAGTAAACAAAGGATTGTTTAAAAATTACTTTTCGTATTGGTGTTTTGTATTTTCGTTTTAATTACTGAAGTAATTGCTACGTGTTCTGAGTGCTAGACCATAGACTAAATGAACGAAAAGAAATAGAGAATTCATTTAATTAATATAAAACAAAGAGCGTTTGTTGAGTGCAAGTGATGTACTATGCTTATATCATAGAACTATTTAATCGAAGTATCGATGTTATCCTAAAACTTAATAAAACGTTGAAAAACACGTGAATAATGTAACAATTAACTTATAACCTAGACGATAACATTTGTCATAAAAATATAAAATATTATTTTTTATTATTGTTAAAAACCAGAAGACTAATTCATAATATACATTTGTAATAATTTGTAAATTAAATGTTTTATAATGGAAATATATGTATTTTAATTGTTCGACAAAATTGACGCTCTAACAGAACGAAAATCGAAATCAAACAAAAATTCTTTGCACATTTTCAAAGTAACTGTTTAGTTCGCTGCTCTGTAGTCCCAACTAATTGACCGGACCGCGAGAAGAATTCCATTATTCGAAACAACAAGAACTCCTAATGGAAATTAGCTCCCCTAGCTAATTGCCGTGAATAAATTTAACAACGGTATTTTAAAAAATATGATTCATGAGTAATGTGAAACTTGAAACATTTAACTACAAGACCAATGAACGCTAAAATTACACACAAAGCTATGAATTTTAATATAATTCATTTTACTCAACATAGATTAAAACAAGCTAATGTATAGTATAACATTTTTATATTAATATATTAATAATAATAATAAGGTCCTCCAGACCGATTTTGGCCACGGCGGCCAATCTTAAGAGAGATTAGCCAACTGCGCAGGACATATTATAGTGCACAAGTGTGTGCGCAAACACAGGTGCACTCTCTTTTCCTTAGCTCTCATAATCCGATGGGACGGCAATCCGACACGACCGGAAAGTGTTCAGGCGCAAGACGGCTTAACGTGCTTTCCGAGGCACGGGAGTGTACACACTTCCAACTTCCAGACTCCGGGCTGCTACTGAGAATTTTCTGACAGAAAAACCCAATAGCTATTTATTGGCCCGTCCTGGGAATTGAACCCAGGACCACCGGCCTTATATCTAGCCATTCGACCAACGAGGCAATCAAAATTAATATATTATTAGGACGCTGTAAAGTTAATGTCAAATCGGAACTATAGGATTATGAAATCGTGGGATAGACCTCAGTGTTATTTTGTAAGAAATGATAAAGATCGACCATATTTGTTAATTTCAAGCATGCCACGGTACGTCGTAAAGAACATAGTGTTCGTGGTATCGACCACAATAAACTATTGTAACTTTATTGAAACGTTGAACAAAATAAAAAACATTTGTCCATAGTAAAATCCGTCTATAATATTATAGAAAATGACATGAAACTAGAATTCAATAGTGATAAATTTTACCAAATCTCCATTCACAGCATGTCTCACGCATATATCATCAAAATACTGCTAATATTACAAATGTTAGGCTATAAAATCTTATATTTCTCTATCTTTCGATAGTCAATAACGTGAACGATTTTTTTTATAAATTATGTTGTCTATAATAACATTTAGACAAATAAAGATTTACGCAGTCCATTATTTATTTGCATTAACAAAACACATACACTTTCCACAAATAGTCACTGTTTGCTCAACATAACACATTATATATACATATATACTATACATATATAAATGTATTAGTTTACTTGCGAACTAGGACGTAACTACCGAATTAAATTTGCACACTGCCGAAAAGCACTATGTAGATTATCTCTTTACCTATTCACATATATTTACTACAAAATCATATAAATATAGTTTAAATGGATTTAGTATGTATAATAAATAGTATAATTTGAATATAATATATCCAAATAAACTTATGCATGACACTTTTATAAGATTTTTGTCATTTACTTATTTCGTTTGAAGTGTCACTTTTGAATTAAACATCAAAGTTACTAACGTTACAATCCTAAGCAAATACAGTCACGAATTGTAAGAGTGCAATCCTACGACTACTTGATTATTACTGATGGTAGGATATTGTGCAAGCTCGTCTGGGTAGTTACTACTCACTCATCAGATATTTCACCGCAAAACAGCAGTACTTGGTATTGGCGTGTTCCGGTTTGAAGGGTATGTGAGCCAGTTTCATTACAGATACAAAAGAACATTTTACATACATTTAAATTTTACATTTTAGTTCCCAAGGTTGGTGTTGGATTGGCGATGTAAGCGATGGTTACCATTTCGTACAATGCCAATGTCTATGAGCGTTAGTGACAACTTACCGCCAGGTGGTCCATATGCTCGCCCGCCTACCTATTCTAAAAAAATTAAATATAATTCTACTACTACTACTACTACTACAACTTAGAAATAAATACTGAAAGTAAATGTACATCAAATAAGATTTTAAAATCCTATTACGATTAATTATACACATAATGGTACAATTGCGATAAACTGTTGTGTAATTGCATGTCCTTAAAGTTATTAATTGTTATCCGTAATAGGCACGGCTTTATCAAATTAGTATAATGATAAATTGGAATATTACAGAAACAACTGAACTATATAGTAATCCACTATATATGTAAAGCTTAGCAAGGTAGCTAAGGCGACAGGCGGCAAATTAGTCAACCTAAGTCAGGTCTAACCGGTGCTGACGAACAATGGACAAGAATACATAGCTTACATTACACTAGGACTATGTAACACGTTATCTTGTTATACATCGTTATTAATATATTAAATATATTTATATGGTTTTAAATGTCGCGAAGTATATTATATATAGTTATATAGCTATGTTGATATTGTGAGTTATGTAACTCCTCAGCCTCTGTGGATTGTAGTGTGATATTATATATTCTGTAATCTCGCGCTGTATTCGCGACAAATGTGTCATCTAATCCAAAAATAATTTTCAACTCGGATATATACTTCCTGAGATTATAGTGTTCAAACAAGAAACTAACTCTTCAGCTTGATCAATAACATATATTAGTATAAATATGAGTATAAGAATTTTAATTTCACTCGAAATTAAAATTGGTATATTGGTATATCTTTTAACTTCAGTCAACTACAGTTCTTAATAGACATATAATAAGCAAATAAAGTATTCCTTTACAAATTCCTATTTCAAAAACGTTACTAAATCTTTTTTTTTTTTGTATCCAGCTAAGCGTGATGTATTGATATTTTTAGAAGGAATGTTACGTAAGGGCTTATTGATGACTAGCTGATTTTGCTCGTTTTTTCCACTTTGGTCTAAGTATATTTTAATTAATACAATAGTACAGTACAGTAACAGCCTGTGAATGTCCCACTGCTGAGCTAAGGCCTCTTCTCCTCTTTTGAAGAGAAGGTTTGGAGCTTATTCCACCAATGCGGGTTGGTGGAATACATATGTGACAGAATTTCAGTGAAATATGACACATGCAGGTTTCCTCGCGATGTTTTCTTTCACCGGCATTTAATACAAGGCATGTTCTAATTATTAAACTCGTTTTCTTATTAATACACACAATAAAATGACAGCCTAACTGATCATCTGATGATAATTGATTACATCCGCTTAAAGATTTTATATTGAAATATAATTTTATATTATTATTTTGTATTTAGTACTGTTAATAATATTAAGCAATCGTTACACTGCATATGATTGGTTTCAGAATAAAACTAATAATTAAAAGTGTGATTTTACCAAGTTCACAAAGGTTTTGTGCAAACCTGTTTATGACTTGGTTATGATTTGAGATTTTTACAAATTTTGTACAGGGCGAAATAATAACATTACAAGAAATAAACAACAAAAATTAAATCAAAATTATAAAACATAATCAGTTCTACCTAACTGATATTCAATCTACACCGCACTCAACATTTACTGTACCTATGGTGCCACTATCACTGATAATACTACGAATAGTCTGGGACAGGCAAACGGGTAAACCACACAGCTTCGTAGCACAGCAGCTCAATTTCCTTATAAAGATTTTTGAAAATAGCACCATCGTATCAAAACTTCGCTACGCATTCTTGCACCGCTTAACTTCTCTATACAGCTTTGATGAAAAGATTCCTCCCGTTTGCAGCTCCGCTACGCATTCTCGCACCGCTTCCCTACTCTATAAAGCTTTGATTAAAAGAGTGCCACCGTTTCACAGCTCCTCTAAGTCTGCTAGCATTGATCAGCTTTCTCGAACATCTGTGGTGGTACTGAAACTTTAGAATTGAAAGAAATAGTAACTAAACTTTCTTCATACATTTTTCAAGAGGTCTTATTGAAACTTACATTTATTTTGATAAAACTTTATGCAAGAAAGAGACTAACTGTCACGAAGGAGGTGGTTGAAAAATGAGATTAATCAAATTTACAAAACTTAAGTTTCGCTCTATATCCTTTCAGTTTTTTAGAGAGAATAATTTATCTTCATAAATTCCAAATCAATTATCAAACATTAAACTATAAAGCAAAATTATTAAATTTGTGTGATAATTAAACTGGGATTAAAAAAACCTAGCGAAAACTTCATTTCTCGGGATTGAAAGAATTTAAAAAATAAAGAACTTTCTGTCATTGAATGTCCTCAGGCATAAAGTTTTTATGTATTATATAATTTATTACCATTGTCTAAAGACATTGGTGCTGTAAAAAGTATTAGCCATTCCTTACATCAGTAATGCCAACCTTGGGAACCAAGATGTTATGTTCCTTGTGCTTTTAACAACAATTCTAAGAATTGCTGTTTAGCCGTTTTCTAAAAAAAATCTGGTTGACATTGTCTTTCAAACAATTAATAGACACTTAATTTGGACAAAAGATAAGTTCAATCCATTCGAAAATTGTAGATTGCATTTTGTGTAGTCTCCTAGTTAGTCTATAGTCTTATAGCAATATATTAGATAACCGTGTTTCGATCTGAAGGGTAAGTAAAGCCGATGTTTTTACAGGCGTAAAGGACATGACATATTAGAGAATGGCGACATCGCCTTCAAAGTGTAAACAGTCGATTGCACTTTTGCTACTATCATTGTCTCCTGGATGAAAACTGTTACTCATTATCAAGGTTTTATTAAAATAAAAAAATACAAAAATATTTCCTATTTATAATACATATAGCTCATCAAAATGCATAGAAAAATCTCATCAAATGGAGATAAAAAGAGAAATACGTCAGAAATTGTTTTAGATTGAATATTCACAAGCTTAATACCAATTTTCTTAACACGTCAAGTTTCCAATTCGGATGCAAATGACGCAATGCATATCTATATGTAAATGGCTCGTGATTACGTTTAGAGGATGTCACATTGGCGTTACTTACAAGGTATTAAGGCCACACAATGGTAGTGCGGTTTTCCTATTAAGCGCCAAATCGCTTCATAGCTCTGCTTAAGAACCATAGCATTATCATAAATATGTAAATAATAATATAGCATTAACCGTTAATAAATACTTCGTAATAGATGGTTCCTTTCCTTTTAAGATATTCTAGGATATGGCGAAATAAGTTTGGTTAGTATGTATATCGGAATACCTTTCTAATCTTCCACTTGGTTAAGATTTTCAATGCAATCTTCATGAATTGACGTTAGTATTGTTTGAACATAATATACCTCTACCACAAGTACCACACTTCGTTATGATAGAGTAATATAAACATACATTGGTTATTTTATAATTCGTATATGGTATGTTTCACCTGAATACACAGTATCATATCATAAAATAAAGTTAATTAAATAACTAAGAAAACAACTATATCCGAAACCAACGTAAATTTTCATATATACACTCTGATCTAATTTAAATAACGCCAATTGTAGAAAATACTCACACAATATACCATACGTTTTTGTTTGAATTTGAGAATAAATTAGTATTTAATTTAAATAAGATTTTCACATTGTTTTCCACTCAGAGTTTTTGCTGTCTATTTGGTTTGCGTATAAGTCCTCGTTGTATATGAATATATATTTATTGAAATAAATTCTAAAGCAGTAGTCAGTTGACTGCGTCTCGTAGAATAAACTATCTACAAAACTTGCAAATGAATATTTAGCTTACGGCGCATAATTTTTATCGCATAATAACTCTCTTGAAGATAAATTTAACACATTTTTTATGCTTTAAAATCTGAATGTCTATCATGTTTCACGAATAAATATTTTTTCTATCATTTTGACAAATCAAACGACTGGTCGATCGTGAATAAACGACTGGTCGATCATGAATCAACGACTAGCTAACAGATCGAACTTAACTGTTCGTATATGATGTAATTTGTAAGCGGTCACTAAATATAAACTCATTTTAATTAAAATTTTATTTACCTTCCGTATATTTTTCGATTAATTTTAACACAGGGTATGATTGACATCTTAATAATTATCAAACAATTATGTTTATAACAATTATTCCAAAACCGTTTGTATATAAAATATGTTACCGTTTATATAATATAATTATGTAATAAAAAAGAAAGTGAAATATTCTTTATTTAAGTAGGCTCATTAAAATAACATTGAATCGTAATGTTAAAGTATTGAATTCGGAATGAAGATCTACCGCGAAGAACTGGTAAAAAGTTCGTATTCACTCTTTTTCACCAATTCAAATAAATATTTTAATTAAGTATATAGTATAAGTATAATTTTGCTCGGTGTAGAGCTTTGTGCAAGCTCGTCCGGGTAGGTACCACCGACTCATCAGATATTCTACCGCAAAACAGCAGTATTTTGTATTGTTGTGTTCCGGTTTGAAGGTTGAGTGAGCCAGTGTGATTACAGGCACAAGGGACATACCATTTTAGTGCCCAAGGTTTGTGGCGCATTGGCGATGTAAACGATGGTTAACATTTCTTACAATCCCATTGTTTATGAGCGTTAGTGACCACTTACCATCGGGTGACCCATACGCTCGTCCGCCTACCTACATAATGAAAAAAATATATATTTATTATTTATCCTGAATTACAATCTCCGCGCAAATCCATGCCGTTCCACGTTACACGATATAATACCACGATATATGGTATTATATCGTGTAATAAGCCTTATTTACCTTCTTTTTTCTAAATGAGATTTAAATGTGTAAATAACCTATATACCAAGTTAAGAATATAAGAGTGATTATATAAAACATAAGTGAACAGTTGGTTAAATCAGTTACAGTATGTTTTTATTCTATAGAAGTTGTTTTACTATTTATATCCGAGCTGGACGTTTTTCGCGCGCTATTCCTAAACAGCTGAATCGTGAAAATTGTACAGACAAAAATAGTGGAAAAAAATTCCGACTCCACTAAATAAAAACGAAAAACCACGAAAAAGAGTGACCTGTCGAAAATTCGGTAGTATTTGTTTTGTCATCGACTCACTTTGAGTTTTATTTTAAAAACGTAGTTTTTTTCTATTTTACCTAATTGTAAAGATAAACAGCCGTGACTGAAATCGATTAAAATAGAATTTTCTAGAAGTTACTATTTAATGTGGAGTACATATTTAATATTATCAACAAAAATTGTCCCACTGCTGGCATAAAGGCCCCTCTCCTCTTAAGAAGACCTTTTAAAGCTTTATCCTCAACGCTGCTCCAATGCGGTGAAAATTCAAGTGACAAAAAAATCCGAATAATTGAAAAGCAAATGAAAATTATCTTGGGAAGGTAGCTGTCTCTTTTATTTACGACTATTCTCATGTGTGATCGCTTACCGCGCTATTCGTATAAGTCTCGGCCTTTCGAATGAAAATGACGGTGGCATCGTTAAAGGCGTATTTATAATTAATGCATTTTTTTTGTTTGCTGTACACTATTAGTACATAAAATAATATCTGCTTTGACTGTTAGTCCCTGTGCCTTATGTGTAATATACACGTGTTTCATACCTATGACCATACGATTTTTTTTTTTTAATCTTGTAATTTTGCATTTACAAACAAATCTAGCTTACATTATTATTACTTTTTAGGAGACGCATTAGAATAACGCATCCCGATTTTGGGGGAAAAAGAGGGTGGAGGAGGGATAGGGGTGTAAAAAAACCCCCCGTTCCATTCCCCCAGTTAGGAAACCCATGGTTACCGAGATATTAATAATTAAAGTTTTTGAGGTTATATCACTTCCGAACTATCATTTTCTTGTTTTAGACTAGTGAACATGGAACGATTCGGTTCTGGCGATGTACTTTAAAAGTAAACTAACACAACCTAACCTACATGACTTTGCTCTAGAATTTTATGTGTAATCATTCAGAGGAATGGGATGACAACATCATCATAGGGTCGCCAGTCGTATGTTGACATAAATAAAATGGCCGAAAACGTTCTGTTTCGTGATCATACACATTTAATATATAATTTTTTAATTTTAACTAATTATTACACAATAATTAATTATTATAAAATAACAGGAAATATTTATAAGACAAAATCATCATAAAATAGTATTCTAGAACTTTAAAAATGGACATGTCAACCCAAAATGACCTTTCTTAGTACGTAACTTTAAACTCCTATAAAAAAAAACTACGGACCTCCTAACTCTGGGAATGGTGTCATTCGAAAGAGGGAACACACTTCTATAAAATACAACACTTATCACACGCAAAATCGGGATGCGCTATTCTAATGTCAACCGCTTTTTTATAAGTACCTACACGTACAAAATAAGTTCGATATAGATTTAGCTACATTAAAATTATGAATATTCGAGTTCAAAACATTTGAAGCGAGGATTCAATACTGTTTCAATTCGTAATGCAAAATGCCTCGTAATACTGCATACGTACTAAATACTAAGCCAAATCCTTTGACTACGTCCTTACGTCTGGATTGCGCAGGATGTTTAAACAAAGCTTAAATCCTGCAGTGCAGTGTGTGTTGTATTTGATCAGTCAAAAGGCATCCTGAACGAGAAATGTTGTGTTGTCAATTTTGACTTACGAAGATTAAGTACACAACATTTTCGGTTTTGTTGGTTGGATTTAAATTGCAATCATTAATAATTAAATAGTTAACTCGTATTAATAATAACATTCATAATTAAAACTTCTAAAAAAAAAAACATGACAGCGCCGCTCCCTTGTTTTTAAAGCAGCACGTGGAACTGTCAACCCCCACTACTAAATCCTATTAAATGCGCTCGACAAAACGGAGGGTCTTTCATTCGACACCAGTTGCCCAGTGCACATGCTTAATCGTAATCATAATAAATGTTGTAATTATGTAAGTGTGTAGTAACTAAAGGGAATAATAAATTATTAAAGTGATCAAACTAATAATACGAATTAATTGTGTGCTGTTTTTATATAAAGAAAATGTCGGCCCTTGTGCCTATCGGCATTGGTGTAAAACTTTGACTTAAATAGCTGTCAAGGGTGCGTAATTATGTCTTATTTGTACATATATAGGCCTTACTTTTAACGTAGCTTCGTGACTCTTTAGTTAAACACTATTTTATTATACCTTTTTGCTATCATGGATTTGTGATTCGACTGCATTGCTTCCTTTAATCAAATAATGTTAAAAATCAATTTTTATATCATGATAATGAACATTATTATTATTCCTTTAATACATATACGGTATAAACGCTTTATAATATATAGGTTGTTTGTATGTGGTATATTTTTACGAAGACGAGTAATAAACTACTTACAGTACAGACAAAATACAGTACATGTGACAGAATTTCAATGAAATTCAGGATTTGAGCCCACGATCATCGGTTAAGATTCACGCGTTCTTACCACTGGGCGATCTCGTCTTTATACCAACTATTTATTTAATCAAAAATATATAAAAAAATTTACTAACATCTACTTCACCATTAAACCTTGTACTACAAGTTAAGGAAAAAAACAGAACGCAAAGTTTTGGACGTGCGGTAAAGTAGCAACACCGAACCAACGTAGGTCAGGTTGGATACAGGCGTAGAGATAAGTGTAATATTGTTTTTTTTATATAGTATTGTATATTATTACTTGACATACTCATTGTCGTCATGTTCAAAACAGGTAGGAAGACGTCATCGTCATCATCATACACAGATGAAGTGATGTTGAGCACAGGTTATCCAGGATAGGTTTATTTACCACAGCTTTATGTGTATAGTTAGGTAGGGGATGGAGTGGGCACGGTAGTCCAGTAAATCCTACTCTCTGCCCAGATAAATCAAATCTTTTTTGTTTAGATCCAAATAACCAAGCATATATTTTTAATTTCATTATTAAGCGATAAATTAACAATTTCCGCCATCTGGATCTGCAAACAAATACTCAAGAACCGGGGCGTGTGATTTTAGAGAATAATAATGTCACAGAGTACAAATTAATGAATAATGAAAATTAAAAAATAAGTGGTCATTCCCTTAGTAAAGCAGTAGCTACGCCAATTGTCACCTTCCTTATAAAATTTGACAATAGCTTCCTTTATTTTTAATATAGCAATACAATTACAGATAAGTTAATATAATGGGGAAAAACTTAAGCCAAAAATGAAATAACAAGTACACAAACATAACGTCGGTCGTAAAAGCTAATTTGCGAATAAATTCGTGATTTACTGCAGCAGCTTACTTAATACCCCGCGTTGGATCCCATTACTGCTACTAAATACGATGACGCTCGCGTATTTACATTTTTAAATGGAAATATATTCAATCTAGGGCGAACAAATGTGCAACATCGTCAGAGGAAATTAGCTCTTATTTTCTCGTTAGAAACATATTTTTTTTATTTTCTTTTTTTTTTTTTAAGTCTGTAGCAACATCTTTCAGAACAACTTTTTTAATAAATCGAGAACAGAAAAGTTTTACTATACATCATAACATCTCTAGTTATAAACTTAGTTCGTTCAGGATTTAATCTTAATAACATTTGAAATTCGACGTTAACAAGAATAATTTTCATTTCAAATATTTCTTTAGAATATTAACCGAATCTGTTCTACTGAATAAAAGATATGAATTATTTTGCGCCGCATTTAAATACCATCTTGTTTTAATATATCGCCAATTAATCACTTAATTTATCGCAGTTACGTCAATTAGACAGTATGAAGGCTTGTAATTGACAGCTATTGATGCAATGTGATGTCGATTTCCAATATCTATTAAATCAAAGGTATGTTTTATTCGGACGACAGCGATACGATATGTCGTCAACAAAATAGTTTCCATACAATTAAACCTTCATGGTTAAAATACGTCCGTTAAAAATGGCTTTGTATTTTTTTGCAAATACATACATTTGTCATGTACGATATTAATTCGATCCTTCAATATTAACTTGTGATACGTTTTTCATATTATAAGACGTTTATTTTTGTTGAAAATGTTATTAGAAAAACAAAAATACGTAATTAATTATATAAAATTTAGAAATATACATTAGAATAAAAAAGTTTTTTAAATAATCAATTTTTTTAAATACAATTCGTATGTATAAGCGAAAACGTATCGTCGTGTAGTCGATTTTATCGTTATTTGTAATCAAGCAGTAGACTTAAACGATGAAGCCCTCTAGACATGGTTGGATTAAGTTAATTTGAAGTTAAAGTGTCAACCAATTGAGCCATTATTACTCAAGATTAAATTTCAATAAAATATTATGAGAAATTTTTCTCACTAATCATAATACCAAGACACTCGTTGGTCTAATCGCTAGCGTGTGGGTACGGCTTCAAAACGTTATAGTAGTTTTCTTTCAAGAAGTTTAGTTTGAAGGGTGAGTGAGTCAGAGTAATTACAGGCACAAGGAACATAGTATCTCAGTTCTTAAGGTTGGTTTCGCATTGGCAATGTAAACGAGGGTTAACATTTCTTACAATGCCATTGTCTATAGGCGTTGGTGAACACTTACCATCAGGTGGCCAATACGCACGTCCGTCTACCGAAACAACAAAAAAAATTAGATAAGAAAATGAGATAAAAAAGCGCTAGGAATTTAAAAACATTATATCTTTCACAAAATCGAAAACTGTCTTAAGCTGTAACGATAATTATAAATTTTATTTAGTAAAACATTCTTTTGTCACTTTCTGTTATCCATGATTCGACATTCGAAAAACAAAGCATTCGAAGATAGAGCACTGTTTAACTAATCGGCAATATATATTGTAATAATTAACAAATAACTATCAATAACACAACAACGGTTAACAGGTCTCCTAGCGAAGTAAAAGTCGAAGATTTAACCCTGACCTCCGGGGCTATTGTCTTCCCCACGCCTAGCACAAACTGTACGCTTAATTGGATGGGTAATTATAATTTTAGAAATTGCTTGTAAAATATAGGGTATTGCTATATTATTATTAACTACATACCCTTAATTTATAGTTAAAACTTAATCGAATAGATTTCCGAAGATACCACCCCATCAATACAATAATTGTGCTAGAACCTAATTCGAATTATGACTATATACGAGTACAATTAACGTATATGTCCATTATTATCCAATCAATTATATGCATCTGCCGCATGCAGTAAATTGTTCAATAAACCGTATATATATTCCAATTAACTGCAGGAGCTGCACGGCGAATTGGAGGCTACGGACTAATTTAAAGCAGTATCTCTTCAATCTTTGTCGACCATCGACACCTGGACAAAAGCCGATTTGGCTGAACGCCCGGCCCGCTCTTTAATCCCTGAAGAAGAATTTCAGGGGACAGGCCGTTAGTAATTGCCAATGTAAGAATTTAAAATTCATTTTATTTACGTTTCGTTTCTTATAGAACGTTTATGTGAATCCGTTACGCCCTTTTTTTCTAATCTTTAAAAAAGTATAATTTACACGGTGGTAATGCTTTGTGCAAGCTCGTCTGGGTAGGTACCACCCACTCATCAGATATTCAACCGCAAAACAGCAGTACCAGCAGGCGGCCCATATGCTCGTCTACCTATCTATACTAAATTTCACACTGGTATTAAGAACTCTTTGAGAGAATTGTAAGTTGAGAAATATTTTATCTCAAAAGTCGGATTTTAATGTATACGTAATTAGTATCTTACTCACACACTTAACCAGATGACGTGCACCACTTGTAGTGAAATTTGACAAAGACATACCCCTGGACCTGGATAAGTGTCAGGAAAATAAGAAATCTTCGAAAAAGGATTATTTGACGCAGATAGTCTTCAGGGACCGATTTAAATATATATATATTGTTAGCAATATCTTCCGAAGGGGCGTGGCCTAGCGGCTCAACTTGATCACGCGATGGTCATCGTGGTGGGGACTGGTCCTGCCGAGCTCATCGGCTGGCCAGGCTGGCATTAGGTACTTCTTCTTGGACTCTCGGTTAAGGCGGATATCTCATAAATAATCATTTATCTCATAAGTTATTATTTATCTCATAAATTATTTATGAGATATCCGCCTTAACCGAGATATTTCAGTTGCTCAGATTTGATTGCTTTGGTCTATTTGTGTGTATAAATAATATAAATACATGTCGATATACGTTTACTTTATTGTTGTGTAGTTGTTTTGATTTATCTATTTAAAAAACCTATTTCTATCCTGATTCTTAAAAATATATTACATTTAAGTTTCAAAATAATTTATTTTTAAAAAATAAGAATATTGTATCTTTCTTTTATTTTTTATAAATAGGTCAAGTAAAATGTAATTACCTGATTAAACGCATAAAGATAAAACTACAAAATTTGTTTTATAATTTACATTTATTTTGTTTACAAAAAGTTCAGTCTGATGACGTTTCATACAGTCGATAAATCGTTTTACAATTTTTAACATAAAAAGTCTATTACAATATTATTTTACACAAAAACATACAATTAGTTTATATAGTCTGTGACTCTTAAAAAGAAATTACATCGAGCGATATCAGCCTGTAACAGCGAGTTGGAAAAAAATGTCACTATTACCGATTTAAATCAGATTTTGTTTACCAATTATAACTTGCATTACAAAAGAACTATCATTAAAAATAACATGAATATCATAAGATACTATTATTTTACACGTAATTAAAGTGATCGATATGCAAGAACTGATCAATAATTTTCGAAAATAATAATTTTGTGTATGACATTAATATCGAAGAGTTTTATATAAATCATTGCCATTCTAAAAATATATTTTAAATTAAGTTTATTATCTATGGCAGTATCCTCCTCTATTCAAGCTGAATGAAGTTAATAAAAGTTTTAAATTATAACGGCACTTCAATAACATGATATGGACGAAGCAAAAACTATTTATATAAAATGTAACTATAATGTTTTGCATCACGCGTTTTCATATCGCAAAATTAAAACGAAAATACGACAGTCGGTCACTGTAAATAAATCCAATCTCACAACCATAAAAAAGATAATTTTATTCGATTTATGAAATAAATTAAACCTACATAAATAAAATAAAAAACTGACGGAAATCGTATAATCTTGATCGTGTTATTTACGTCAAAAGTATTTTAAGTACGACGCCAAATATTTAGTTAAATATATATAAACGATCACGATACTAGTCATCTTATTTTATATAAGATTTGAAACTGTAATGTTCAATTCGAATAATTTTAAAAATTCGAACAAAATTTAGAATATTAATTCGTGTCCAATTATTAGATTATTTTTACGATGTTTTAACGAAGCAGTAATTGATTTAACTTACTTTTTAAATAAAATAGATCTTCACTGTTATTACACACATCACATTACACATTTTATGTTTGTCCTGTCTTATAATATTAGCAACCTATTCAGAATTTTATAATTAATTTAACATAATTAAAATATTGCATATTAGTTCCTAGCTGCATAAATACGCGAATCGTTAAAAAATAACAATGATACCAGAGCAAAAATTGATCGTTTTTTAAAATGGCAAACTTTGTATTATAAAATTTACATTACCTTATTTAATAAATAAATCAGAATTATTTGTGTCATTTTGTCGCGTCGTAAAAGGAGAAATTCCACAAAACTACTGTTTTAAAACTATATATAAATTATTCATTTAAATGGGAATGCAACTTAAGAGTGTAATCAGATCTTTACAATTAATAAGCGCTTATACAAAATTAAAATTGATAATACGTTCAAAAGAGGCCTGCTACTTTTAAGATCTTTACAATTACATAAAGCAATTTAAAAAACGGATGGCGGAAAAAATACTAACTTTTAGTAATGATACCAGTCTTTTCGTTCAAAAATAAGGCCACTTTATTTAAAAATGCATTCATAATTTTTTACACCAAACGATTCATTAGTCAAACTCCTAAACAACTTAATTATAACTTATTCTAAATATTCACTAAAATCTAATAAAAGCAAATAAATGCCAAAACACCGAATCCACACATCTCACGTAAAACATAACTAAAGAAGCAATAAATATATTTTTGTACTCGAGAGTCCACGCACTTCACGCGATTGTTATCACAATAGAATTTTGAAGATATGAGTGTAAAACTACCAAAATGGTAGAATTATTAATCTGGCAACTGTCAATTATTTGCCAGTTCTTTTAATGTTTATAGTCCACTTTTGATTGAGCTTGTTTTACACATACTGTCTTGTTGAAGGTCCATTTTTCCTTGGATGTGGTAAAGTATCGTCGCTACTGGTAGTGTTGCCGCAATTGTTGTTGTGAAGGAACGACATTTCTACTCCACCATCACCGCCCTAAAAACATATTTAATTTATATTAAACTTATGTAATTAATAAGAAAATCGCTAAGAGAGTTAATATTAATAAAATTTGGCCATACTTAATCTTTGAAAAATAATATATTACTTTTATTAAAAAATAATACAATGATGTATAATAACTTTTCAAAATAATACACATTCAAATTCTAAAAATCCTATTAAAAAGGAAAGTCCAAACCTCTCCATGCATAGGGTTAGCTGTAATGGTTATGGGCACTTTCGCTGGAAGGTAGCCGTTAGCACCGCCCTCCGGCGAGCTTTTCTCTTCTGAAAATAAATTTCGATATTAAAGTTGATTCGTGATCCTTGTAAGATAAGTTTTATAAATCAATGAATACCATGTTTTATGAATAAGTCTTAAGGAATTATTAGGTTTTAATACCCACACATATATAGCCGCTGCACCATAATGAAAAGTATGCTAAAAACATTTTCAAAACATCAAACATCTTTAATTTAATACATAGAAGTACCCAAAAAAATCTGCAACAAATTGGACAAAATATGCTTTTTAGGTACTTATTAATTCAAAATAATAATAATTGATTATAATCAAACCTTGTAAAAGAAAATATACACACTTAAGTAGAAAACTTCAAATATTTTATTCGGTTCTAAATATCTAAATTCGGTTTGAAATAGTAATATTCTATGCTTGTTTAAATATTTAAATTCCAAAGTGGAATGCAACGTATTGAATGCAATACAGAGTGGAAGCCTATTTGATATTCAATATAAACAAAAATAGCTGCAAATTTTATATTCGGCAAGAATCCAGAAATTCTAATCCGATTAATAGAATGAAATGTTTCCATTGATACGTATTTAAATAGAAAAAAATATTGAACGCAGTTATGATTCCTCAAAAACAAAAAAAATATATATATATATTAAGTAAATATTATTTAATTGTGTTTCTTCTTCTAACTTGGATGAAACTATTCCATAAATAAAAATAAAGCAACACTAGTACTATTACTGTACTATTACAACACACAAACAAATATGTTCTACATAATTAGTTTGAGAACGAAACATCCTATTTTATTTTAAACAAAAAATGGGATATAAAAGACCTTTCGTTCAAATAGCTTAAAGCAGTGAATGTAGCGCACTAAACAATAGAAGTCAAGACAGAGGGGTCAAAAGCTATAAGAGCGATACTTTCGCCTATAAACTGTTGACCTCATTACTCGCAGCTTGACACTTTATGGCATCTATTTTCGTTAATTTTACGAGCGGTATGACTATGAGATTTTTCCTTTGATATATTTAGTACAGTTATATAATTACATATCATATAATGTATAATGTACTCTTTTTTTTTAAATGTACAAAATTAATAATAATAATAAAAGAATATATCCTTACTAATATTATAAATGCGAATGTGAGTTTGTTTGTTTGTTTGTAACGCTTTCACGCCTAAGCTTCTAAACCGGTTTTAAAGATTCTTTCACCAATGGATAGCTACTTTATCAGCGAGTAACAGAGGCTATATTTTGTCCCCGAATTCCCACGGAAACGGTAATTATAAAATACAAATATCAATAATTTTGAAATCTTAGATAAGGTATAATTATAAATATATATTCTTTATCGTTAACGATGTTTAAAAAAGATATATTTGTTCTATATTAGTTATGTAAACTATTGATCTGAAGAACTATTTGCGAACGGATTCCAACGATTACATAAAAATTGTAAAGTGTTGCCGTGTGTAAGCGAAGCAATTTTTTACATTGGAAAATGAAAACCTACTCGTAACACTTAAACGTACACAAAACACGTCCGTTACGCCTCCAATCGTTCGTTTATCGAAACACATTCGTTCTTCCGGACGTTTATTACTCCCTGTATCGGTCGTTCATTTATTCATTCATTCGCTCCTCGCTTTACCGGTTATGAAATTCCAATATGGGCGAAGATTAATAATTGACACAAAAGGTATAGGCGTACTAAAGTGATATACAGGATTTAAACGAGAGAGTTATGGATGGGATAAAGCAGATACATACGAAATCCAATTCAAACGCTAATAAACTTACGATGAATGGAGGCATGGCATTTATCTGGCTTTCCCTTTCGTAAATTCAATTCAAAAACATTCGCGCATTTGCGAGATTTTATACGTTGGATTTGAAACAAAAATTGGTGATTCCTAACAATTCTTGAAAATCATATTTTTTTAATTGATATTACAATCGACTCTCGTTAATTCGAAACTCGAGGGACACTTAAAATATTACGAATTATCGAGTGTTTGAAATATCAAATGGTTCGAAATTTTTGAGAGAAAATAAACAAAACTTCGAATTATTGAGTGTTGATTAATTATTATTTATTAACTGCTATTCTTTAACAATGACATAAGTTTAGAGGTACATACATGTACATATTCATAATGTGAATTAATTAATCTTTCAAAAGAAGTCTGGTATATTGGTTTGCTTCAAAGCACTTTGCTGCTGCTCAGACTGCTCAATAATTTTTTTTAAGAGAAAATGTGCCTGAAATGCTTTTTCTGTTGTATACAACCAACGAAAGAGTAACAATAATTAAAACTAAACCAATTCGTGCGGAAGTGTGTGTCAAATTAATCAAAACAAAAACAAAGGCTCGTGTACGATGATATTATTTTGAACTTGTCTCAAAATGTTCTTGGCTCTGCAAGTTCTGCAATCTTTCTGTCTCTTTCTCTCTGCAACTGAATTGTCGAGTGTTTGACGGCGACGAGTACAAATTAACGCGTCGTTTTGTTACGTAGCAATGATTTTTTCTTTCCAATTACCAAGTGCATAAAAATGTATTGATTTAGTTCGAAATATAAAGAGATTTTCTAGGGAACTCGTGATAACTTTGAATTATAGAGAGGTTCGAATTATCGCAGATTTGAATTAACGAGAGTCGACTGTATTTATATTCGATAAAGTAATAAAGTTTAATGTGTGAAACATGCGTATTGTTAATGGACATTTGTTTCTTTTTAACTTTTAAAATATATTTGTTCCCCATTGTTACTTCACGGAATTAAACTTATATACAAGTGTATACAACAAACAAGTTTCCGTATATCGAGGGGAACATGAGCCAACTGTACTCCGGCGGTCTAATTTCCTCGGAAACAACGATATGAATGGCCGTGGAAAGCACTTCCCACTATAATCACAGTTCTTATCCTAAACAAACAATCCCACCGCTAGCTTCAGTAAACAAGGGTTCGCCAAAGCGACATCCCCTAGGAACTTATATTTTTATTAGCATTTATAATCTGGTACTGAAAATGTTTTTATACTAACAGGAAACCGAGCAAGGAAAAGTTTCGTGTGTTAAATCGTCGCGTCATGATGAGAGCGAAATGTTTATTTTTAGACACACACGCACACACATACACATACGCACTCATGGCACAGAAGTTTACAAGTGTAGTTGTGGGTGACAACAGTGCCAGAAGTGTTTCTACGAAGTACCCAATTAGGCGAGCGTTTGTCGCGGCGCGATAACAGTATGTTTAATTTTATGAATTTTATATCTGTTGCAGACATTGCAAACATTGTTTGAGAATGTTAATTTACGAATGGCCAGGACTAGTCTAGCCGGATATCGCACACCACTATTTTGAATCGGTAGCGACACAATAGCCGTAATAATTAAGATCCTATAATTGGCAGAGTATTAGCACCAGAAGTAATACCGTAGAAGTAAAACGTTACTAGTACACCACTCACGTGTACGTGAAATATAAATGATTTGGGTGGATGGTCGTCGAGACGGGACGAGGTGAAAATTTGCGGCACCTACGGCGAATTCGAATGAAACGAGATAATGTACTCACTGGGCGGGGGCCTGCGCGCGCGCCGGCACAGCAGCAGCGTGGCGGCGAGCAGCAGCAGCAGCGCCGCCGCGCCCGCCGCGCCGCCCGCCGTCACCAGCGCCGGCGGCCCGCGCTCCTCCTCCTTGGGCGCCGACTCCGTGCTGCTGCTCGCCGCGCCCACGGCGCGCTGCGTCTTCGCGATCTGATGTACGTGCGTCGGAGTTACGGGCTACTCGTTTATTTTACGATGCATTTTATAGAAACATTTCTGGTATAAATATTGTTCTGAAATGTCGTTTCGGGAGTTCGGGATCGACGCGACGACGTTTATATTCTCGCAGCTCGACAGCTCCCGCCGTTTAACTTTATCGAACGATACTAGCTTTTGTCGTTTCGCACAAAGAGACTCGGCTGCTCGTGTATGAAATTATTTTGGTTAAGATTGCAATATAATTTCAAAATAGTAATTATTATTAAGTGTACTGTATTTTTTTTCTCGATTGTTGAAAATCGAATTGCATATTTTCATGTCTTCTTTTTTATCCATCGAACGAATATTACCAGTGAAAGTTTCTCCCAGCACACTGACACATTGATAAATAAAACATAATTTTCTAAAAAACATAAATAAATAAAATATATGAAACGATGTATATTACATAAATTAATTAAGAGACAATGTTTAGTTTTACAACATATAGCGAAAACTAAGTTTAACAGAATCGTATATACCCTTATTATTTATTATCGGCGTATCGCTCGGTTGCGGGATGAGAACATAGAAGACGTTTCAATTTCAGTAACCTCAAATACATCGTATACTCCCCCAATTGCGTGTCTCCTTCTATATCAGTCGATTTCAATCTATGATACGCAGAACTCTGTTGTTCCGTGAAATCGTTTAAATGTTCTACGAGAAAAATTAAGAACTATTTACTAGACTAAAAGATTGTCATTAATAATATTATAATAATATGATTTTTCTCGTTGCATACTTGAATTTTATGTTGAATAACTCATAAGAGAGTTAATGAAAATTAAAGATATTTATATTGTTTTGCTTGAACTGCATTTACAGTTCAAAGTTAAAATTATTTGGTATTTTTAAGGGTTGTCTCAGTCAACACGAATAAAAAATTAAATGCAATAAGCATATACTCGAATTCTCAGTATTGCATTTAATTTAACTTTTTTTTGTCAACAACTAAATAGTATCGCACTACGCGATCGTCCATATCATGTTTTGCTAACATCTCTATTTAAAAATGACGATCATATAACGTTACTTTTGTTTGAACTTGTGATTCGAATTAAAAAACAAACCTTTTTTATATATATAAATACATATTATTATAACGTAAATGAAAATATTAAATATTAATTAAATTATAAATATTGTAATTCCCCGATAACATACTATAAAAGTTCATAGATTGAAAAGTAAGAAAGAAACACCAATCCAGTATTGCCAGTCGTATTGTCTAGCTCGTTATAGTTGGAGGTATATCAGTTGATTGCTAGACAAACACATAACTGCAAAAGCATAATTCCTATTGTGTTTATCCGATGTCACATTTAATCTTCGACATTATAGCAAGACGACATAGATTTCGGCACGTTCACGTTTACCCAACTTACGTCTCCCGTTCCTCGTTTTTACTCTCCGAAATACCGATCATTCAATTCAGCAGTTCACAGTTAGGAGCCGTGGAAGTGTCCCGAATGTAAAACAAGGAAGCGACAACTGACCAGGATGGCGCTGAAGTCGGAGGGCGCCAGCGCCGAGTAGGCCTGCAGCTTGAGCTCGTAGGCGGTGTCGGGCGCCAGGTGCGCCAGCTGCAGGCTACGCGCCGCGCCGCCCGCCGTCACCTTCTCGTAGGCGCCGGCCGACGACACCGCGCGGTAGTACACGTAGAAGCCCTCCGCCTGCACGCCCTGCCCGTGCGCCGCCCACTGCCGACGCCACACACACCGTCCTTACCATTGATCACGTATCATATCCGTATACACTGTGCACGTTCCTTGGATCCTGGTCCACTGATATATGAATGGGAAAACTACCTCGTTGGTCTAGTGGCTAATTATAAGACCGCAGACCCGATGGTCCTGGGTCCAATTTCCAGGTCGGGCAAATAAAAAGTTACTGGGATTTTCTGTCAGAAAATTCTCAGTGGCAGCCCGGACTCTGGAAGTTTGAAGTGTGTACACTCCCGTGCCTCGGAAAGCACGTACAGTACACACGTAAAGCCGTTGGTCCTACGCCTGAACTCTTACCAGTCCCATCGGAATATGATAGCTAGGGAACGGAGATTGCACCTGTGTTTGCGCACACACTCGTGCACTATAATATCTCCTGCGCAGTTCAGTCTCTATTGAGATTGGCCGCGTTGACCAAAATCGGTCCGGAGGACATTACTTATTATTATATAAAAAAAACTACAAACGTTAAATAACCAACACAATAGCCATTTAATATACATTGCTTGCTTGCTTTTTTTTCAAATAAACTTTGATATTATTACTGTACGGTTCATTTCCTCGACAATATGCCACGTTTTCATTTATCAATTAAGCGTGTCCACAATATAACGCAAATGTAATAATTTTAGTTAGTCTACGTCTTAACCGAAAGTATGGTGGACGCGTTTCGTACCCATCCTTCATTTAGCATTAGCATAGTTTAAGTATATGAACAATAAACATATTTTAACATTGACTTGAGTTTAATTTCATAAATAAAATAGATGCTTAGGTAAGCAACCTATACGATTACTTACCGTCCAATTGATCTGTATGCTGTGAGGTGACAATGCAATAGCTTTATCGAGGACCGGAGCCCTGGGGCTCTGAAAACCGCCACGTTGTAAATAGAACTTGCCACTACTCCTCCCGAGTTTGTTGTCTTGATTTGAATACACTGCCGCTATACGGAACCTAGGAATAGATACAATAATATCCGATATTAATCAACAAAGTGGTAGCCTAGTGGTTAGAACGCATCTTAGTCGATGATCGTGGGTTCAAGCCCGGGCAAGCACCACTGGTGCTTTACTGGTGCTTTTATGTAAACTTAATTTTCGGTTCAGATGTTCCTAACCGCTACGCCCTCTCGAACCTAATCTTTATCTATAGAATAGTAGACTCTATAGTAGTAGATACTTTATTCACACACCAATTCGAACATTACACCGCAATTGAGTATCAGCTGCATTGTGAGAGCCAGTTACATTAATTACTACAAACAATTAGACAGCAGATGAAACAGTATTATTGTATATTTATTGAAGTGATAAAAAGCGACTCTTAAAATGTTTTGTAAATTTAAAAGGTAAAAAGTTATTGAATATACACTACCGGCGAAAAGTTTCCGGACAAAAATTCAAAAGAGTTCCGGGACGGTTTTTCGTGCCATTTCGCCGGTAGTTGGCCTAGGCCAATTTAACCAACGCCGTTTTACCTTCAATTTGGCTTTTTTGGAAAATTTCTCTGATTTTTTTTACAGTCAGCACTCCGATACAAGCGTTACACTTACTTATTGATAATCTTAAATCTACCATCGGTTCCGGAACCGGGTTTTAATATAGCTCATCAATAAAGACAATTTATAAAATAACAGAATTATTATTTTTTATTTGAAATACCCTGGAGGCAATCGTTTAATTCCCAAGGTCTGAAATCATCTAAAGTCATTAGTTGTGTAATATCCTTTAGCACACAAGCGTTCCTGAACAATTCTTTTAAATTTCACAATTGAATATTTTTATTGTTTTCGGGGATTCTGTTGTAAACGCGTGTATATTGTCCTATAAAAGACTTACTAACCCCGTGTATTCTAGTAATAGTAGATGTAAGTTTAAACTATACTAACCCATCCCCCTAAAATGCGGGCAAACAATAGTGTTATATATGTATATTATACGGCAACGAACGACTTTTACTCGTAACTCAAACGTAATCGGTTACTGATGAACAAAAACGTTACTAATTTCATTGGTTATAGGGTTGGTTTTTCTGCATTCCTATTATTACTACCTCGTTGATCTACAGGCTTACTAATAAGAGCACAGACCGCGAAATCCTAATTTCAAATATAGGGTCGAGTCAATAAAATGATTGGGATTTTCTATCGTGTAATTCTTAGCAGTCCGGAGTCTGATATCTGGCAGTGTTTACACTCCCGTATTTCAGAAGGCACGTGAAGCCGTTGCATTCCCATCGGATTAGAAGAGTAACGGAATTAGGTGTACACTTGTTTTTGCGTCCACTCATGTGCACTGTAATATGTCAGGCGCAAATGGCTAGAGTCCCTCGAGAATGGCTACCGTGGCCGCAATCGGTCAGGAGGGAATATACTATTATAAATTAAGCGTTGAAATAATTCAAATAATGTTAAGTTTATAGTTTAGCATTTAAATTGTATTAATATAATAAACTATTTATTTCGAGAGAAAAAATACAACAATAATATATTACAGATTATAATAAATTATTACAATAATTGTCATAAATTAAATTAAATTGAAATTAAGGACTTAAAAATAATTATGAATCAAATCAAAATAAATAGTAATCTTATAACAACGTCATGAATGTTTTTATTGTCAACGAAAAACTTTAAGCCAGCCAAAAGAACATCGAATTTTCTATATTAATGGTTAATAGTTTCCGCTAATATAAAACAGCTGAAATTTGATTATCGACAACAAATGGGTTTACTATCTCAATCCGAAAATAAATCTATTCACACGGCATTGTGGTTTAGCAATTACTAAATCGTAATTAAAATTTCAGAGTAATGAACGAACATTAAACTAAAATTGTATTTTTAAATTAATCACATAATACAAATATTTGTTTTATGTTTAATTGATTGAATTCACATGAAATATTTTATCGTTAGAAATATACACATACTATATGTATATATAATAGCTACCCACCCTGACAAAATAAATTGATTGAATCAAATGATAAAGTAAGATTTTACTCGGTGGTAGAGCTTTGTGCAAGCTAGTCTCGGTAGGTACCGCAAAACAGCAGTACTTTGTATTGTTGTGTTCCGGTGTGAAGGGTGAGTGAGCCATTGTAATTACTGGCACAAGATGTCACGCATCTTTGTTCCCAAGGTTGGTGGCGCATTGGCGATGTAAGCGATGGTTAACATTTCTTACAATGCCAATGTCTATGGGTGTTGTACACTCGTCAACTGACCTATACAATAAAAATAAACCTACCTTCACCATAGCAGATAGTTTTGTGCTATATTCTTAAGTTTTTCATGATATCCTAGATAGATAGATAGATAGTAGAATACTTAGGCATTATTGGTTAACAAGAAACAACAGCAAATGTACTTGAATTAGTGCGACGATATCTAAAAACGATTATAAAATAAAACTTTAAAATGATGTGCCAGAATACTTACTTGTAATATTTATCGGGAGTAAGTCCATCAATCTCGAATGAGTGTATGTGAGCCGGAATATCATTATTTTCGGTGTGCCACTGGATGTTGGAAGAATTCGTCACTTCTCTATACTGGACCTAAAATTGGTATAACATTAGATAAGATTAAAATATTTGATTGATTTATTTCACTACGTTTATATTTTCCTTAAGTTGAGTATGTACTTTGATTTAACTTGGAAAAAGTTTGAGATATTTGGCTTTAGAAATGGAACCTTTGACTAAACCCAAAAAAAAAACAAATAGTATTTATAACATTTACGAGATACATATACTTGACACAATATTGAAATATTAGATTGCATAAAGATAGATCGACTTTAATATATTCTAAATTATTTAATACTTTAGACTCATTTCATATTTAAATACTGTAATTTCACCTTTTATACAAAAAATAACATCATATCAATTTGACGTAGGCCACAGATAACAACTAAATGACTTACTTTGTAGAACTGTATGGGAAGGCCGTGATTGTCATGAGACCAAGACACCATTACACTTTCATCCGACAGGCGGGTTACGTTCGGTCGAGAAGGAGGTATTAAAACCGCTGCAACAAGATAAAACATTTAAGTAAAGTGTAAGAGACTGTAAATGTTGCAATGCTGGCCTAAAACCTTTTCTCCCTTTAGTGAAGATATCAAAGATTTAGAGGACATTCAAACACGTTGTTCCATAAGAACTTGGTGGTTACTCATGTAACCAGGCAGGCAGGCAGATTTTCAGTGAAATTAGACACATGCAGGTTTCCTTACGACGTTTTCCTTCACCGCTAAGCAAGAATTAAACACAAATTAGGCATATAAGAATTTGGTGGTGCTTGCCTGGGGTTGAGTTTCCGATCATCGACTAAAATTTACGCGTTCAGGGCAACTGGTATTGGAGAAGTGTGGTTGAATAAGCTTTAAGCCTTTTGTTAAGTGGAGAGATGATCTTTTACGAGCATTGGGTTCTTAAATTTTTTATAGAAATAAAATTTTAAGGAAGAATAAAGAAGATTTAAAAGAAAAATAAAAACTATTTGAGGTGGATTTAAATAGATATAAGTATTTTTTGCTTAGGTTCCATATACTTATCTAACTAAGACGCCGGAACAGCGGTCTAAACTAAGAAGCCGGAACAGTACTAAGAAGTCTGGAATCCAGGCTAAAATACTAGACAAGTATTGTCTTAAAGGCATAACAAAGTACAACTCGTTCTGGTTACAATGTGTTGGGTAAGTTAAATTAGTTCTTGTTTTATTTAAGAAATCGTAACTCTTTTAGTATAAAAAATAAAATTACCTTTGTGTTTTCTTGGATTTTTCCTATTATGTCTCTTTGGAGGTTGTGATGGTATGTGCATCGTCTTCGGGGTCTCCGCTGAATAATCCTGTAAAATACAAATCCAATTTGCGCTAAGAATGCAAAGTTACGTGCAATACTAATTTGAACCCATAGAAACAAAAACTAAAATAAAAAAAACTATTCGGCTTCGCACAAACTAGTTCAGTTATGCACAAACGAGGCGATGAGGGTACGCTGGAGACCCGCCTACTTTATGTGGGGGAAACACGTAAATGCGTTTTTCCAGCGAATTCAAAAACCAAAAAAAAAGTCCAGGTATAACCCAATCATCACTAATTCTACCACTAAAAATCATTATTTAGTAGTGTACTACAGGCACTAAGCATGCATTTCTTAGTTCCTGAGGTTAGTAACAATTTTTATGGGGATTTTATGTCCTCCAGACCGGTTTCGGCCATCGCGGCCAATCTCAAGAGAGATTAGCCAACTGCGCAGGAGATATTATAGTGCACGTGTGTGTGCAAGTGTGTGCCCAAAGACAGGTGCACTCTCTATTCCCTAGCTCTTATAATCCGATGGGACGGCAATCCCACACGTCCGGAAAGGTTTCAGGCGCAGGCAACGATTTATCATTTATTAGAAAAACAATATAAATCCCATTACACAAGTGCAGTTTCAATATTACATTACGGACAAACATTTAAATCAGTTAATTAAAACATTTATTGTTAATTATTTTTGGTGTTACGTTTGTAACGTTTGTACGTAGACTTTCTTTTTAACAATATACCAGAGATTTTCTATCGGGTTTAAATCCGAACTATTTGCTGGCCAGTCTAAAATGGATATACGCTGTTCGCTAAGGAAACATTTGACGCTATTGGCCGTGTGTTTAGGGTCATTGTCATGCTGAATGATCCAGGTTATAGGCAAATCATCGTCCGAGTAGGGAATCATTGTGTGCTCTAAGATATTTTTGTATTGCCATTGATCCATTGTACCGCCACCGTACTTGACTATACTCCTTGTGTAATTATAATTAAAATCATTGTTTACAGGGCGTCTAACATAGCGCTTTCCATCGGAACTTACCATATTTATTTTTGTTTCATCTGAAAATAAGGCTTTTTTCCATTCTCGTACCGTTCAATTAACATATTTTAGCGAATAATAATCGCTTCTCTCGGTGTTGCTTGGTAAGAAGCGGTACCTTTCGAGAGATTCTTCCAAACAATTTCGCTTCCACTAATCTTCGGCGTATCAGTCTTGACGAGATGTTTGTCGGGTCATCAGGCGAAAAAACTTTATTTTTAATCTGGTGGAGCCTTTACTTGGGTCTTTTTTAGCAACACGAACGATTAGCCTATCTTATCTGGGAGAGGATTTTCTTGGCCGAGCTTTTTTAAGAACATTTTCAACAGTTCCATGTGTTTTATAATGATCAATTGCATTAAAAACTTTCTTAACAGAACAATTTAAATGCTCAGCTATTCTTCTGTACGCTCACTTATGATCTATATGTAAATTAACAATGATTTGCCTAGTTGACGCGTCACTACTTTTATTTCTGCCCATTTTGAACAAAATAAAATTCGGATTAAATTTTGAATTGCCACCAAAATAATAGAAAAAGAAATCTTATTATCCAATTTCAAAAAAAGAACGAACTATGGATTATTTTTTAAAATGTTTCTAATTAGGCGTCCAAGCGGCCAGTAACAAAAAATAAACACCTACACGTCTAAGATTCATTTTATAATTAAAAGTAAGATATGTTTTTTACTTTATGCATTTAATGAGTTTTTTATTTGAGTGACTATATTATTGCATGATTATTAATTATTGAATGTGTAATTTTTTACGAACATTTGTAAGTTGAAGTTATACTTTCTTTATTCATAAGAATTGTTTCTAATTATATGACCACCACTGTATATAGCCACTAGCAACGAGGTAGTCAGGGGATACCAATAATTATAACAAAACAATAGAGGACCTGGTCGGAGATCTGCACGGGCACGACGGTGAGCAGCGCGGCGTCGTACGCGCAGCCGAGCGCGTTGCACGCGAAGCACTGCACGATGCCCGCGTGACGCTTCTCCACACGTTGGATCACTAGCTCAGACTCTACAAACGAAAACCAATAACCGATGAACATCGCGAAGTGTTGAAAGCGTTATCCAGTAGTTTAACAGTCTGTTAATTAAACTCAATAAATCAATCGTTAAATTGCTCAGGCTAGCAATTTAAAAAGTTCTAGTATGTTCGATTCGTTTCATTGTCGTATTTGCCGCAGCAGAAATCCCAGTAAAATTTCCGCTTATTTGTAAAGAGTACATTCAGATTTCAAACTATCAGTATTCTATATATTCTATAATGCATTGAAATCACCTTTTTTTCAAATAAATATCAATCATTAATTATTATCAGTCATTAATATTCAAAATATAAAAAAAGTTTAAAACTTTTAATATCTTATTGACCATAGCCATAAAAGTTCGTTTTTTAAAACAAGTATAGCATCTCTTATATTATGGTAGACTTTTATTGTATTATATATATCTATTCGTTTATTTAATTTTCATTGATTTTAGTGTGAGATTAAAATTAGAATTATATAAGCTAATTAAACCTTTACCCAACCAAATATCAAGTTTGTAATAAGTATTAAGTTTAAAACCATTTAGATAAGCTTAAATGCAGGTTAAATTGAGGTCAGAGAAAAAGTCTCTAATTATGAACATGGATAGAGAAAGGAAGAAAGAGCTCCGTGACTGAGTCAGCTTTAAATAACTTCTTGAAAGTTACTTGAGCTAGCACTTTGGAAGTTAGTTCATTGTCGTAAACAATACAAGGAGTTAATAATTACAGTTGAATTTGATTAGCGTTCATTTCATTTTGTTTGTGACTTTAATCATTTTAGCATTCAAATTATAATTTTATTGAAAACCAACATTGCTTTATATACTTTTTACTTTACAAAACAAAAATGTTCAATAAATTCAAATATCTATGACTAATCATTTAGACAGTTTTTTGTTTATTAATAAATTAGGGCATTGTCTTAAAGCGAGTGAAACTACGAAGCTCATATACATATAATGAAAGTATATAATGAAACCTTCACCGAATCTCGCTGCATCTCCTGTATAAGTTTAATTTATATTTAAATTTTAATACCATCTAAGATTTTAAAATCATTATTCGAGTCCCAAATAAGTTTGAACTTTTAGAATCGTTCTCATATCATAAAATATTTGTAAATATGATGATTTTGTCATTAAATTTAAAAAAAATACATACTCTATTAAGTGACCAAAAAATCTCTAGGATCGATCTTTTGTTAAATTCTAACTTAAAGGCTAGACTGGACGCAATTGATTTATAGACAATACGTTCGTTATAATTTTTATACTAAATAACATTAAGATATAAAAGATAAAAATACTATAAATATTGAACATTTAAACTGAGTCGTTTTAAAATTGACTATTATTATTGTATATATGTATATTTATGCTTCCTATTTACGTGTTCACTTACCTGTGGCTTTGATGTCTTTTCCAGTTTTAATCAGCTCAGCGTTTAGGACCCAATGAACAGTGGGCGCGGGTTGTCCGTGCGGGATTCCGCATGAGATGCGCGCTTCCGAACCCTCACTAGCATTAGCGCTACCAGCGGAACCCTCCCAGTGCGGAGGTTGAAGTGCTATGACTTTCCATAGTCGGCGAATACCGTTCGCCGAGCAGGAGTAGATACCCTAAGAAATAATACTCACTTATATAATATATATAATAGTAAACAGATAAATTTAATACTAACTATCATGCCAAGCCAAGACATACATTTTTATAAATTACTAGCAATTCACCCGCGGCTTCGTCCGCGAAAATTTAAAAACTATTATTAAACGTAAATACGTAAATTAGTATTTGTTAAATGTACTAAACGTAATACAGTTACAGTTTATTCAAACCATGACATTTTTCTTACTTAGAGATTTTTTATACCCATCATAACTTCTAAACGATAAGTCCGATCTGAATAATTTAAAGTGGAATTTACACGTACATAATCAACCTTAATTATCAAACCATTTAAATGGAGACGGATTAATAACATGATACCAATATCACCATTATTAGATTCCACCCGTATTTGAACTTAAAAATTTAAACAAAAACTGTTATTGTAGCGTAGCTACACTAGTTAGGCATATACCATCGCGGACTTTTTTACGAGCAATCATGAGTACTATTAACATACAGAACACTTTTTTTATATATCGTCAATAGTTTTCGCAGCGAAAGCAAAATAATGACTTTTAGAGACAACATTTCATACCTTGGGTAACATCGTTCCATTTTAGGTAAGGATCTCTAATTTGAAAATATAATATAGTCTATGTTACTCGGTAAAGATGTAGCTTTCTAATGGTGAAAGATTTTTAAAATCGGACAATGACTCTTTGAATTACGTCATAACAAACAAACAAACAAAAAATCTAATCTTTCCTCTTTATAATATTAGTATAAACTAGCGGTTTCACCCGCCACCCGCGTATAACTTTAGAAAATACTAATAGAAGACTTATAATATTACAGTATATACAACATTTTTAGTTTTATTTTCGTGGGATATTAGTATTTAATCTTATTAAGTTTAAATATGAAACTTTATATTAACCTCATGTTCATTACTAAACTGTTCCACGACAAAACTGTGTGAATGTCCAGGTATAATATCAGTGCCTTTACTCCACTCGATCCGTGGTGGTGGTGTTCCCACGAGCCCGCACCATAATCTCAACGTATCCTCTGGTGCAACTGGTACAGTGAGCACACCCTCTTTGTCCACTGTACCAACATATTCAGCTGATTCGAGAAATCTGTTGAACAAAACGCAACAAATCAGATAGTGTAACATTACTAGCATATTTATATGTATATTTGCACAGATAGTATAAAGTTCGATATTTTTTTAATAAGGCAAATTAAATTATAAGCACGCCGAGATGCTTCCATTGGATCTTCTCAAGTATGTGTTTCCGCTGGTAGATTTATAGAAGAACGACGACAAATTAATCAATGACTATTTTTTTTTTTAAATAATTATCATGTTTCTATTGCATACGAGTTTGGCAAAATTTAAAGAATCGTTTAAATATTATTATGCTTATTTATATTTGCATTAAATCTTATTTGTTTAAAGTGTTAACCTTGGAACTTACCTAAGTCCATCGTGCCCTTCATGTTGAACTTTCAGGTAAGTCCTCTCAGGTAAGTCAACGGTTTGATCGCTGATATCATTGGTAGCCATGCAGCCATATGTACCACTATCTCCTATTGTAGCGTTATTTATAACAAGAACGCCATTAGGAGTTTCTATCGATTTTCTGGCACCCTAAAATAATAACCATTACTTTTAATTCAAAAATCCAAGTAAATTAATTTGGACACTATTCAATTTCCTCTAAAGATTAACAAAGTATTGTTTTTCCAATCTAAAGTAATATATAAAGTTTAACAAACCGCAGACGTTTCCTTCCACCAGCTCAATCTAGCTGGAGGTTCAGAGAGTGGTTCCTTACAATGCAACACTACAGTGTTGTGGAGTGGAGCAGTTATAACTCGCCTCTCTTGAGTATTCTTGCGAAGATCAATCTTTGCGATTGAAAGTCGTGCAGGAATTGACACTAAAATGATTGATCCATACCATACAATGCACTGAAAACAATATTTATTGTAAATATATTTAAAATCCTGATAATATTGCATTAATATATACATATATTTGATTTGGTATAGCTTTTTCTTGTCGTATAACATTTAATCTTCGCTTATAATTTTTTCAGTCATTGACAACATTCACATAAGGTCCTCCAGACCGATTTCGGCCACGGCGGCCAATCTCAAGAGATTAGCCAACTGCGCAGGAGATATTATATTGCACAAGTGTGTGCGCAAACACAGGTGCACTCTCTTTTCCTTAGCTCTCATAATCATGACCGGAAAGAGTTTAGGCGCAGGACCACCGACTTAACGTGCTTTCCGAGGCACACGAGTGTACACACTTCCAACTTTCAGACTCCGGGCTGCTACTGAGAATTTGCTGACAGAAAAACCCAAAAACTATTTATTGGCCCGACCTAGGAATTGAACCCAGGACCACCGAGTCTGCGGCCTTATATCTAGCCACTAGACCAACCAGGCAGTCAAACAGTCACATATAACTATTTTCAATGAAAGAATATATTGTAATATATGTAAAAGTAGCTCTGTATCTCTGTCTAATACGCTTTTACGGTTAAACCGCTGAACCGAATTACATCAGGCCCGGTCTAGGCCTACAAGGCAAAGCCCTAGGGGCTCCGCCAACCGAGGGATCCTATTCAGCCAAAAATAAATGAATAAAAATAATATAACTTTACTCAAACCGCGTCGGAATATGGACCTTAAGAAACAAAGTGCCTAGGGATCTTGCATCTCTAAAACCGGGCCTGAATTTGATGAAATTTGGTATTAAGTAGGCCTGAACCTCAAAAAAGAACAAAGAGTCTTTTTTATACCTAAAACCAGCCCCTAACAAGCGGGCGAAGCCGCCGGCGAAAACTACTTTTTATACATAAAATATATGTTACTAAAATTATCTGTCGCTATTTCGTACCTATAATGATCGCAAAAAAACCGTTAATAAACTTTAGCCTTTAACCACGTTTAAAATTGAACCAAGAAATCGTTTTTGTTTATAATGAAATACATATGTGAACTTGATGAGTGAATTAGGAATGTCATTATTTCTTGTTCAACTAATTTAAGGTCTGGTTAATTGTTGTCTGTAAGAATTCTTTACGATAATTATCCTCGACAACTTGGATCAATTTCAGCATTCTTATGTCTTTCGTTGACTCGATACTATTGAATCTCATTCCTGGAATACTTCGACGAATCCATTGTAGCCGAAATGTGGTCGGATTGATAGGCTTCTGGTTAAATATATTCATTAAATAAATAAAAAATATTTGGTATTCAATCAAATTAACGATCGAATGAAACATTATTGTTCTTCGTTATTTGAAATAACTTATTCACTTAAAAGGCCATATGTAATACCTGATCAGCTTAATTAATGTAAAGAACTGTGTTTCCAATTTTCAGTTGCCATATAATAGGAAATCTAAGAAATATGACCTAAGAATAAAATATGAAATTTGATAAAATATATTTTAACACATGTTATTCAAATTACCCATGAAGTATTGTGACTTCCAGTCACCTAATAAAATAAAAGCAGAAGATTTTATTTTAGTTAAGGATACTTATAATGTTATGCCTTAGTACATAAGCTTACCAGTTTGTAATCCATGTATCAACTGATATTTATATTCGTGTTTAAATAAATAAATTTTTTACTATTATATTTTATAATCTTAAGTATTTACGCAAATCTTCTTAAGGGTCTTCTTTGACGTTTGTGGAAATTCGAAGGTCGGGATTTCGATAGAATTATATAGAAAGCGATGCTCCACAACCTTGAAATAAATCACACAGTTAGCCAATGAATTTAACTTACGTGTAGAGCATTCAAATTTAAGATAATGTTTATGGATAAGTGTAAAAAAAATCAGAAAAATCACTAAAACGTGTAAAATCGCACTTCCTTATTGAGACGAAATTATCGTAATCGTCGAGAATTTAGAAATGAATTTTATCAAATAATAAAGTTAAAACTATAAAGAAACGTCTGGAGTCTTCATTTTTTAATAAACATTTTCTTATTTTTTGTTATAATAAATTACAATGAAATTGTACGCGTTTTCTTATGCGAGCCGCCGATAACCCTCGCAGACCAGTCGGCCACGCGCCTCCGAAGTGAGAGCACGTCGGTTTGCGCCGCATTGATAGATCGCGATCGAACCGTGTACTTACACAAAATCAATGTGTGCGTAAATAGCGTATTTAGTATGTATTTGAACGTTTTAGTTGTCACCGACTGTTCATCATAAATTTTAGGACGCGCACCGGCTTATGTATTCTGTTTCTTTTTGGTATTTTTAGTGTTTTATCATTTGATACGATATTTTTACTGATAATATTTTGTATATTTTGTAGTTTGATAAAAAAACAAAAAATAACTCGAGTTGAAATTCTAACTAGTTACATAATTATAACACACTCATATATAATGATACATTGCAATTTTTTTATAAATAAATATAATTTTTTTTTATTGCTATAATAATTTTAATCGATAATAATTTTTTGAAATATTTATGTATATAATTACTTATTTCGTCCATTTCCTAGTTATATTGGTCAGTAAAACAACAACTGAGGCAATAAATTTACTGTCGTAAAAATTCAAATTATTCTTATTTTCATTGATAACGTAAAACTAAACAAAGTATTTATAAATAGTGTTTTGAACACTAAATAATCAAAATGACCAAATCCCATTTATGCATAAAACGAAACACGCGTGATGGTTCATCACCTAACAAACCCTCATTAGTCAGTAAATTACTGACTCTCAACTCAACGGGAAATATAGGAAATGCGAACGAAGTACATAATCCTTGTTATTGTGATCTAAGAACAGTAGTGGCATCACACTAAAGAACACACTTCCAATTGGTAGACCGCCACGCTTGTATATATAATAAGCTGCGTTAAAAACTTCAATACCGCGATTCAGGTATTATACATTTTTATAACATTTTTCTTTAGAAGTTTAATTATTTTATGTATTAATTCACATATTTTTTTTTATATTGAGTAATTAAAGAAATAAAACATTTATTATTACAGTAATAATAATATTGTTCTTATTATTTTAGCATAAAATGTTTCTTTTAGTTTTTTGTTACGTCAAAGCGCTATCTAGTGAGGATATACGAAACGTTTTCATGCCTTATCGTCATCATTGGTTTTGCAAATTGATATTTATCCGATTTCAGACTTACAAATCGATTTCAAAATCCGATTTTAGATATCTGAATTCGGTAATGCCTAGCCTCATCAAATCGCCTGAGAACTTAGCTATCCTTTTATTTTATTAGCTAACGTGCTCAGGCAAATATAGTCTTTAGATACTTCATCAGTAAAGGTCGATTATTGTGTAATAGATTTCCGTAGCAGAACCAAGAAACCGAAAGTCGAACTGCAATTCCCGCTATCCTTTTTATTCCGCTTTATTCCAATTGGTTAGAAAGAGAGAAAGTGAATTTCATAGTAGAATAAATGTTGTAAAATATATATTTCGATTCAGGAATTATATATTTTTCTTTAGAAGTTTAATTATTTTATGTATTTATTCACATATTTTTTTATATTGAGTAATTAAAAAAATAAAACATTTATTTTTACAGTAATAATAATATTGTTTTTATTATTTTAGCATAAAATGTTTGTTTCAATAATGTTTATATAATGTTTTTCTTGTATTCCTATTGATCTATTTTTATTTCACTTTTTGTATATATACTTGTTCCGTTTTTTAATAAAGCATTCCACATTCGTCTTTCGTCAATTTTTTTTTTATTATTCCACATTACGACATCAAGAAGTTTATTTATACCAAACTACTCACCTCAACGCTATAGATATGTATTTGACAACATTTCAAAATCAGTGACAATAAAGTTAAAATTTAGTTTAGGAAAAAAAAGTGCGACGACCCCACTCTGCATACGTATATGTGTGCGTGCCGTGCCCGAGCCTCGATAGTTGCGACAGTAGCGCTAAAAACGTAAAACTTCGTGCGGCGGAACGTCAAAGAAGACCCTTAAATGAAACCGTGTTTGAAATCAATGATATGATCTGAATCTTCAACTTCACTTACTTGATACAAAGCAGTAGGCGTGTCCTCTTTAATCTGAACGACGAGACGTGTAGAGACGCTGTCCTTGTCATTGGTCCCGGAAACATTATTCCAATCTGTCCATAAGCCATTATCAAGTCGCCACCTCCAGGCCAAGCGTTCCCCAGGTACTCTTACAGCACACTCGAACGTGACTTCATCCCCGACTGGTGCTGTCACCGATTCTGGATATTTCGTAAACTCCATTTCGATTTCTGAGAATTATAATTATAATAGTTAATTATTAGCAGTATTGATTTTCATTCATCAAATAACGTCATCGTTAATATTACAAGTTATAATATTTTTTAATTTTCAAGGTATCTAAAGCTAACACGAATGTTTAAGATAGATTATTGCGAAAGAAACCTATAAATAAATAAAAACATTAACATTTTCGTTAATTAATCAAATATAGTTTTTCTTTTTATATTAATAATATAGCAACGAATTTTATAGTATACGCGCCATGCACGCATAAGGAGTTAGCGGCATAAGAAAGTGTCATGTCGTTTGCAGGCGTCGGTATTACCACGCGGCGCGCGTTAACAACTATACCTTTTTATATCAAACACACATACCTAAATGGCCTAGTGGTAAGAACGCGTGAATCTTACCCCATGATCGTGGTTTCAAACCCGGGCAAGCACCACTGAATTTTCATGTACTTAATTTTGTCTTTATAATTCATCTTGTGCTTGGCGGTGAAAGAAAATATAGTGATGAAACCTGAATGTGTCTAATTTCACTGAAATTGCCACATTTGTATTCCACCAACACCCATTGGAATAAGCGCCAAACCTTGTCATCAAAAAAGGAGATCAGGCATTAGCCCAGCAGTGGGACATTCACAGGCTGTTCCATTACATTACGTAAACACATGATTTAATTATAATCTTTAAAAATATATAGCATTCTAAGGAACTTTGAGGAGCGCGCCTAATGTCACCAAAATTTCAGATTTCACCCGCTCCACTGTCCTATCGATACGCGATCTCATTTCGCGATATGCTTTTTCTTTCTATTCGTGAAATGTGAGTAATACTCATAGTTTAAAGAATATGATGTAGATATTTTAACTATAATTTGATAATAAATACAAAGTTCTGACATTTTTTTCGGTAGTTCTCTCGTCTCAATTGAGCTACAGCGACTGATTTGATAGTAAGACACAAATATAGATTTAAAGTATGGGTTATGCGACAAGAGATGTTCCGTTTCGCGAAAAGAAAATGTTGTAAGAGCGGAAAGCGTACTATCGTTATAAAAATAAAACGAGAAGGTTATACAAGAAATATCTAGAGGCAGCCCTAGATGATTTGTTAATTTCAATAAATATCCAATTTTGTCACAATTACCTAGAATACATTTCATAACGAGTATAAATCCAATAAAAATAAAGATTAGTGGGCAATTTGTAATTTCTTTTACATCGAGAATTTTTCTGTCCAAACACAACCCTTAAAAATATAATGTATATAGTTATACATAAAATATATTTTTATAACATTGAACTGGATGTACCTGTTCTAAAATCAAATAAAAGATTAGACATTTTGCTTTTAAGAAGCGAGTAGAAAGTAGTCAGAAATACAAAAACATAATGTTTAACAATCAATGCCAGCAGTTTAAAAACCACATATTCAGCTTCAATACACTTAACCTAGAAACCAGATTAAAAGCTCTATTTAATATTCAACTGCTTATGAACTTCCAAATGCATGTCGACGAGTTTTTTACCGAACTTTATTACGTAATCGAAAACCAAATCAGGCAGTGTAGCAAGTTAAATGGATGAAATAAAAATAATCGGGCATTTTTTGTCGACATTCCACCTATCGAATAGCGGCTAACGAACGTACCTTGATGTCCTTGAAACATTATTATCCACACATTTTAATCTTGAAATGTGAATGACGCATCCAATCTGACTTGATTAATATTGTACTATTTTTTATTTTTGAATCCTAAAACTGAATCTTAAAACTATGATCATTAAGCTCAATTTAATTCAACACTAAAACTTCATGTATGCATTTTGAATGTGGGTTGTGAAATTATCAGATATTTCGTCCGAAGAATTTAAAACATTCATAAATATCTTCTCATTGAATGTGATATATAAAATCTACATACAAAACTGTGAAAATAACGATAACGTTGGCAATTTAATTGACATTCCATCAAGGACTTAAGCTGTTATGTGCCTTGTGTCCTTAATGCCACAGGATTACGCATCCTTCATATAAAAAGGCAAAATAAATACCAACTGCAGAAATGTTGATTACTTTATGATTGCTACCTGTTGCCTTATTCCACTTATAACATTAAAATTGCTTCTCTGTAAGCTAAAATTTATACTGGAGTACACATTTCCACACACTCCCTAATGTCAATAATTGATATGCAGAAAAATATAATTTACACGAATCATTTAATATCGAAAATATGAATAAAAGTTGTTTCGGCAAAAATACACACAACATCATTACATTGCTTTATTTATTTTATGTTGTGTAAAAATAAGTTAAATTCAGATGTCATGGAAGAACTTCATTAGATTTTGAGCTAAAGCCAAATTCCACGAAAATAAAGTCGTCTTTCTCTCGAGGGAGCGACTTTGTACATAATTAACAATTCCTATTTTAACTAAACTTCAGTTCAAATTTCTTGTCATATCTCTGATCTTATCTTATACAAAAAATAATTCCAATTCACATCATTTTCTTTTACGCAATTAAGACAATTGTACATTAATGTTTTTCTCAATTTGGGTTTAAAACAACGTTATTTTATAATGGATTGAAAAAACGAAGCAGACGCCAGACTATACGCAATAAAAACAAACATTAAAGATAGCAGACGTCAATTTATCAACTGTAAAGCTTATTTTATTTACAAGTAATATTTTACCCTGCATTTACAATCGTGATAAAAAATCATCTGTCGTTATAATTACGAGTTCGTCTATCTTGCATTAACAATCCAGTCCATCAAAACAATACGCTGCGTAGAAAATTGCTTTCATTTGTTTTATAAAACACTACATTATATTATAGCTATGTATAAAGCTTATATTTATATGCAGTTTTATATTACGGCCGGTTCGATTTTTTGAAGTCCAAATGATGACTTGACATCATCGAATTCCATTTATTTGTGACTCGAATAAATATATATCTTATATATTTTCGAATACATACATACAAATACGATATTAACGATTCTAAACTAATTTTATCTGACACATAATAGCATAATAAATAACTGATTAGGTTTTTATAAAATTAAATTCAATAAATAATTAACTTCTTAAAAGTAGACGCAGTAGATGCACATATTATCATAGGTTATCTAGACGTTAAAAATATGTTGCTAGTGTCAGCAAACACAAAAAAAACATGATTTTTGCTATGTATTACGCATAATAGTTACGATTCATAATTTGACAGATTTGCTGTCTGTGTTCTTCCAAACATAAGAGAAAGAGATAGCAACATTAATAAAACTGTCAAATCAATTTAGCTTGGAAATTGCGGACAAGAGTGATCACCATTACAAAATAGTCCGAGTTGATTTATGAACATATATAGATGGTACTTGGTACAAGTTAAAACGGTTAATTATCGATAAAACTATTAATAATTACTCTATAAACAATTTGTAGTAAATCAAAATCTATCTAAATATATACAGGAAGGATAATTTTAACTTTTTAAATATTTTAGCTCTTAATAGATCAATAGTTACAAACATCGCTTCTTCTATTTCTATTAGAAAACATAATGACGAGTTACTGTGAAATTGATGTGTACAACACACACAAACATACATCCATTAAGGGCTACCGAGTTCCCAGTTCGATTGACCGGTTTTAAGTTTTGAGATCCGCAGCAACTGATGATAAAACCTATTCAATTTTTTAACGTAAATACATATGTATAATTGTATTTTTTTTTTATAGATTTTTTTTTGTAATATGTTAAAATATAATTTTATACGTAGCTTCTATCATATGTTGTGGAATTAAAAACTAGTATTCAATTGTAATTATAACTTTCTAATATTTTTTTATTCCCTTTTTAAGCTTCTACATAAATATTGAAATTTCAAATGCTATAAAATAATAAACATATTATATTTTTAATTTTATTTCCACACACAGACGATGCAAAGAAAACTTTAAACAAAATTTTTAAAACAAATAATTAACAACTCGCAAGTCGAACTCAAACAAGTTTTTAAAAAGACCAACAAGCAATACATATCTCTTCATATTTATCTCCGGAACCCGCTACTGGATTAGTGCTTTTTATTTAACCGACAATAAACGCGCTGTAAATGTGTGCGTGTCTACCTGCCGCATCCGCCGGGAGCAAGCGTCACGGACCAATTCAAAAATAAAGAAATAAAAAAAAACTACACACATTTACCACTTCTATCGCATTACAATGCCGGTTTAGTTAGTAACAAGCTGGGACGCGTCCGGATTTACGCGACAATGGATAACGAATAATTTGAAAGTCACGCCAAGAGATAGTTATCGGATGAAACGGGTTGCTTTGGAGAGACAGGACCCATCAATTTGTTGGGATTAAAAAATGTAGATAATTGTGTTGGCAATTAATTTGAATGAATAAACAAATCGAGATTATCTAAATAACAGCTAATACTTAGACTTGAAGATAGGAATTCGTATAATTATAAATTATTTAAGCAGCTTTTTCAAGAATTATGTAAATTCTCATAAATAACGTGTTATCTTAACATTTATTTCTCCAGATATAATCCATACAAATAATAACAAATTTCTATTTCGTTACTAGTTGTTGGATGGCTTTATCTGTAAATGTTTCACTTTAACAATTTAACAAAATAGATAACTTCTTGAACTGAAAGACGATTACAATTTTTCTTGCATTTTGTACAACAGCACCATTTTAACAAATGTACTATTTACGGTGTTTAATCATTTATGGAAAAAAATGAAATTATTAAAGTATACATCTATTTAAGTTTTATTTAATTCTCTATTTAATTCGATAAATAAAAACAAGTATTATATATATATATATATATCTGTCCTGTCTGTAGTCACCACAAGTTTGTCGTATTATGGATTCTTCCAAGAACAACCGGACAGAAATTCAGTAGTAATTCTTTAAATTGATTTCAAAATACTTAATCTGCATACGCATAAAAATAAGTACTTATACAATATAAAATTATTGTACTAATTTCACGAAATAATTGGTTGTATTGGGGGGGTAGGTGTGAGAATTCCATGTTTTGAAGGTGCGACAAAGAAAAGAGTTGCCAAATTTCTTTGTGTGCGGTGGAATTAATGTCACAGTTAGGCGGTGACATCGAGAGCCAGCACTCGTAGATTTGTGAAGCAAGGGGAAGCAGGAATGAGGGAGAATAACTCCTCTGAGCACTCGCCGTGATACAGTCGATAAAAAGCGCTCAGTGCCGCTATCGCAGTGCTCGACGCAATTGTAAAGGCTCGAGGGCTCGAGGCTCTTTATAATATTAATTGGGATATAACTATTTACCAATTCCATTTGCCTCGTTTGTCTAGTCCTAGTGGCTCAGTTCGGGTCAATAAATAGTGAAGGGGGATTTTCTATCAAGAAACTTTTAGTAGTAGTTTCTTCTCTTTTTGGTCTTGTCGAATTTACCGTCCCATGGTATTATTAAGTTGATGGAATGTAGAGTTCAGTTGTATTTGCACACACTTTTTTTTATATATTACCCGTAAGGACAAATGACTCCGCGGTAAGTGGTAGTAGAGTCCAAACGCGACGACGGCTAGTGGTAGTCGGAAAGAATAATCTGCACTAGCCACCCCCGCTTTATCGGCCCGCAAGATGCCTTTTCACGCCTCATTTGAAGGAATCCAGATCATAAGAGGAGAACACGTATGCTGGTAAAGAATTCCATTTTTTAGAGGTGAGACAAAGAAAAGATTTGCCATTTTTTTTTGTGCGCGATGGAATTTATATCTCAGTAAGTCGGTGACATCGAGAGCTAGCACGCGTAGACTTGTGAAGGAAAAGGGAAGCAGGACTTGTGCATTATAATGTCCAGTGCAGTTAACAAGTCCTTTGATAATTACCGCTGCGGCAGAAATTCATCAGGAAGACATCATCATCATGTATTTGTAATGGTAATTTAATTGTAAGCAATTAGAATATGTATTTCCATTTTTTTTAATGAACAGTGAGCATTTGGTCAGGGAGATATCCATCTTTTGAATTTACAAACAAGTATCATAATCAATTTAAAGTAATATTATAAAATGTCAATTTATAAATAAGTTTCTATTACTTTGATTATGGAATGCACAGGATTGTGTTCTTTAAATATTTTCTTTCTAATTTCATTTCGATTAAACCTTGATATTTCGCACAGCTTTAAAGAAAGCTAATTCTAACTTCCAATCACAAACAAAACTTATTGTAATCATTTATTTTTATAACACTACACATACTTTACCCGTTTCTTAATCAATGGTAATGAGAAAAGTTGTATCAAGTGATGAAATATTCAGTTCAGTTTTGTTAACTACTACATTCTTCTGTATCGATTTTTTATCTTCATTTTTTTTTATATATGGAATAGACAGATGATAAAATGTAACAAAAAATAAATGATTAATATAGTGTTTAATTTCACAATTAAGTGTTTTATAAGTGAATATTCAGAACTTAAGTATCATAATAGTAAGAAATAATATTGTACTTGATAATATTATCAAGCACACTGTATATTATCATAATAATTAATTATAGTAATGAGTTTCATGCCAATTATTCTTGTTACAATCAACTACGGTTGTCTAATTTACTAGGGTAATACTGCGAGCTTTTAAGAACATACTTATTATCTAATTATGGTAACACATACCCGCTAGAATTGGCACGACGATCCCTACAATCAGGTGTATCAGCAATTTCAACCCCATCTTGTTCTCTGTAATGAAAATGAAAATGTTTGTGATATATAATTAAATTAATGAATATTTATAAAATAGTGAATAAATGCTTCGAGAAATTCGAGATCTTAACTGAAGATAGCGGGTTCATACAAACATCAACATGTGCTTGGTTTTCGCATGTGTCGGATGAAAATTTTGCACTTGTGAATCAACACATTAAAGCAACGTGGTTGAATGACCATGAAAGCTTCTCTAAAAAAGTTAACAATAAGTAAGGATATTTTCTTTTGTAGTTAGACTATCCTTCCTTATTATTATCCTTATAGTTCCTTATACATTTTCTCACTCTCGTAGTGCGATGGGACAGCAATCTGACCCAATCGAAAAGAGATAAGGCTTAACTTCGGGTTTGTATATATTCCGAGGAGTGCCAACGTCCGAACTCAGTTCTAAGTCCTAATCCAGATTTGAACATATCACTAAATTATCAACAGCCATATCAGCTTACCGGAGATCAACGGGAGAGTGAGACCTGTTGTACATGTAAATATATATTAAAATGCAAATTGAAGTTATCTTTCGCAACGGGGACAAATCGCTAATCTTTGAATAAACATCTAATCCGAGGCACGGATTTCAGCTACTTTCCAATAAATATTAATGTATCGGGTAATCGATTCCAAGTGTAAAGTGCTTAGTTGTGTATAATAAATTGATTATTTACAGCTGTAGTCTACGATCTTAAACGTAGAAAGCTCTCGAAAGTCATCGTCTCACGTTTATTTTGATAGCATCTTAATGCATTTTGCAGTTAGCACAGATTGTAGAAATCAATAAATATTTATTGAAATATGTAACTTGTATACCAGAATAATATATACAACCTACTTTGTAAAATTATTTGTATTTTTGGCCAGTTATGACAATTACTGAAAAATTATTGAAATATTTACTACGAATAATAAAATTATACGCAATTTAACTTAATTTGAAATATATTTATTGGAATAAATACATTAAATATTCTAGTAATAGAATTTTAACAGTAGGATTGTTGCTTGTAATTAAAACATTTTTCAACTCATATATACTCATATATTTTAAAGTAAGGTTTTAGGTCCTATATATAAACAAAAACAGCATTTTCTCTCTAAAGCTATTCTTACACATTTACATTACACATTTATTAAAATCGTTTGACACTTTAGTCTTCAGACGAAGATTGCAGGCAAGAAGTATGCTTCTTTGTTTTAAAATACTATAGAATTAAAACAATTACTTTAAAAGATTCGTAGTACGTTGATGAGATGGTGCCAGACTTACACACAAGTAACAACAAACGTATAGAAATAAGAAATTAACATGGATACAAACAAAGAAGCATACTTCTTGCCTGCAATCTTCGTCTGAAGACTAAAGTGTCAAACGATTTTAATAAATGTGTAATGTAAATGTGTAAGAATAGCTTTAGAGAGAAAATGCTGTTTTTGTTTATATATAGGACCTAAAACCTTGGAATATATGCAGAATGACTAAGATCAATATTTGGTTAAAATCGTATTAGTTGTTCAATATTCCGTCGCAACCAAAGTCGACAAGAAAGTTTTCTGTATATAAAATTTGACATATTTCCAATACTGTCGTGAAAATATATTTTTAAACAAATTCAATTTTTGACACGTTTTAAATATAAGTTCCATACGACACATATTCACGACTGAATTTATAGTATATTCCTGTTTAATACAAAGTAAAATAAAAAAAATAAGTCGAACGATATACGATATAACGAAAATATATATACGAATGGACACGATATGATTAATTTGCGAATGACAAAAATAAAAATAATATATATATTTATTTATACATATATATCCATTTTATATAAGGTTAAATCGCTATAATTGTTGTTTTCATTAAGCCTTTTCAGCTGAATTTGCAATGATCGTGATCGATTTTGTCGAAACGTTATAATAAATCTAAAATTATAATCGTGGTTGAAGTCCATTATATGATAAATACTATTCGCAAGTTTTCAAGTCTGTGAGTTAAAAGTAATTCGATAAAATAATATTTTAAGGTTTACACCTTACAGTGGATAGACGAAATGGAATGAGGATAGAGATATTTTAAATCTGTATAAGCTTATAAATATAACAGAGAAGAATCTATATTCGTAACCAGTAACTTTACATTTAATACATTCATGTAACATAACGGTGCCAATTTAAAAATGTATGTTATGTACTTTGCGAAATGTATGTATGCATGTGTGTTTTTAATTAAAACATACTACGTTTTAAGTGCTTATTCGAATAGTTTTTTTTTTTTTAAATAAAATTTTAGTTAGACATAGAGCTAGTATATGACGAAACCCATACACTTCTAATACAGTTTACACTATATATTAAAGTCTATAAAATTTATACTTTTCTATCTAATATTCAAACAGATAATTAATTGAAATGATATAATTATTATTTCTTTACTTACACATTCACAAAACATATTACAAATGTAAACTTACATAGGAACATGAAATACAAAGCTGTATTGATAAAATAATACACGAATACTCTAAAACGGATAATATATTAAACACCAATTAATATCATTTTGTACTTGGCTCTATTTGTAATGCCATTACGATGTATTATAAAGCGTTATTAAATATTAGGTTTAATTTAAACCATTTTAATGTAAACATTAGCACGTCTGACCGCAGTTTTAAATTAGTACTAAATCATAATCATATAATTATCATATGTTCAACTAATTGAATGCTTTATTAATTTATCGTATCGTATTGTTTACGTACAATGATAATTAATTTACGAATAATTAAGTATAAGGGTTTTATTAATGTGTTAGTGTAGTGTATAAGTGTGTGTAAACCTATGATTATCTGAAAGTTTTTCAGATCGGTTTTACAATATTGTTCTTTATAATTAAATCATAAAGAAAAAAATCAATAAAATTAAGAGGACATCTCTTTATCTAATTTCGACCACGGCAGCCAATTTTAAGAAATACCGAATGCAACACATATATCGTGTACATTGCATAGGCACTAATCATTTGTATTGATCCGATCCATGTTATCAAACCACGTCCTTAAAAATTGGATTTAAAATATATTACCAAAAATTAGGGAGTTACAAATAAAACAAAATATTCTTAAAAGTAATTAAAATTACATTCAGTAATAAACGGAAGTATAAAATTAATTAAGGTCCTCCAGACCGATTTCGGCCACGGCGGCCAATCTCAAGAGAGATAGCCAACTGCGCAGGACATATTATAGTGCACAAGTGTGTGCGCAAACACAGGTGCACTCTCTTTTCCTTAGCTCTCATAATCCGATGGGTCGGCAATCCGACACGACCGGAAAGAGTTCAGGCGCAGGACCAACGGCTTAACGTGCTTTCCGAGGCACGGGAGTGTACACACTTCCAACTTCCAGACTCCGGGCTGCTACTGAGAATTTTCTGACAGAAAAACCCAATAACTATTTATTGGCCCGACCTGGGAATTGAACCCAGGACCACCGGGTCTGCGGCCTTATATCTAGCCACTAGACCAACGAGGCAGTCGGCAATTTAATTAGCAATAAAAAAACGATATAAAATTATGGCTTAGAATGTTTCACAGCTGTGTTTCGCAAAAAGCCGTAGTTTAAACTATATATCATGCGAGTTGGACACTAATATACGATGCAATAAAGAAGAAATTGCCGCCCAGTTATTTACTGCTAATAGTTCGTTACATTAATCGATATTATCTTGATCGCCTTAGATTGAAACACTGAACTCAATACCGAAGCAATTTATATTAAAACAGGGATAAATTAATTTCTATTTTATTATTTACCACAATATAGGGCTTTAACTATTATTATTACAAGTTATGCATATAAAAATATTTTTATGTTTCAATTTTTTATAGCACGTGCTGCTTAATATTGTAAAATTATGCAATATATGAACAAAAATGTAATTCATTTCGATAACGGTAATTACCATAGAGATTCTGAACTACAACCTTATAATGGAAATTCATAGTTTATCATTGAAAGGCTGGACTAACAGCATCCCGACCAGCCTACACAGCCAGGAATCTAGAATCCAACTAATATCAATTACACAAGGAATACAAAAGATACGCAACGATACGACCAAAAAAAATAAATTCTAAAATTGACATTGTGATGATGACTGGAAATAAAAACATGCATGCACATCAACCTAACGAACTTGATGAAATAATAGAAAGATAAAGAAATATCGAGATTAATTAGTTTTAGAAGTGAAAGATACTGAAAGAGCACTTGATAAACCAAATCAAATTAAAAGTAGCTAGCTGAAACTAAATACAAAACCAAAAATAGATTACAAATCGTGACCGCGTGGAATGATGGCAAGTATTTTCGCAAATCCGATAAATTTTGTAATAACAAAAGTCTCCTAGCTTAAAAAGCTTGAAATAAAAGAAGGTAAAAACTGATCCTCCTTTTTACATGTATGAGGAAAAAATCTGCTAATTAATACATATTTGTATGTGTTACAAACCTAAGGCAGAAGAAATAAAATAAAATGGTGATGAAGGGAAGTATACTTAAAATAGAAATTCAGTATTTCTGAAAAAAAAAATGAACGCTATCCAGTTTGAAAGGAATACATTAACAGTCGAAATAACCCAAATATTTTCAACGTAGTAAACTTCAAACCAATTGCAAATAAAGGGTGCAATTAGCTATTTTCAAAATACAAAAGCCAAAGGCAACTACGGCGGACCGAATTTAAAATTCCGTGTGGAGTTTGTATCTAGACAAGAAATAAGATGAGAGAAGCTCACGGAAGCGGAACGGCAAATGTTCTATACAAACAACTCTTACTGCTGTTTGTCAATTTATTTAAAGTTTGAATCGCATTTAATTATTATTAATTGGATAAAAACTAATGCTTAATCGTAACTAATTAATATAATCATATCCAATCTTAACCGTGATTTTACCTAACAAATGATGATCACGTTACACAACCCTAATTAAATAATTAATGTAATCACATTATATATTTTATACGAATAATAGCGTTTTGCCCGTGGTTTCACCCGCGTAGTTCCCGTTTCCTTGAGAATACGGGAACAAAATGTAGCCAATGTTGCTCGCTGATAATGTAGCTTTCCATTGGTGATTTTTTTTAAATCGGTTTAGTGTTTAAATCATGAATGCGTAATAAAAAAACAAACTCACTTTCGCTTTTATAATGTATTAGTTAGTTAGTTATTATAGTACCAGAATAAGCTAAGCAAAACAATATTCTAATATAACATTAAATCGATCGAAGAGCATTATATTCGTACCAATTAATTTATTCAAATATGATTTACACGAAATAAATGCGAGTTCGTATGAAATTGTAATAAAAGAGCGATAATCACTAACGGATCAAATATCCCTTCATAGTTTTTAGTTTCAGATTTAAATTCCGATATTCAATCATCTATTTCCACATACCCAATATCGAACACTCAACACAATGGAGAGAATGAATGGTTCGTTCTGGTTAGCGGGCATTAGGAAATTGAGCAATTTATTTCATATCTGATGTCTACTAGTTCAGTTTAACAATTTAGCTTGTTACATATCAAGAACGGAGTCGGGAACATAAAACCGGTATTTGTGCGGGAATACATTTTAATTACTAACTTTTCTGAACAAGTTGTTGGACCTCTGCACGTGCTATGGATATAAAATCATATGAAGTATTTAACCTTCTATCGCTAAATTGTATAATGCTTCATGTGTATCACAACATTTTATTAGATGTCTTTTCATACTTGTACTTTTACAAGTGAATTATTCAATTACGATATAAAACAAGGAGACAAGATTTTAGCAACGGTTACATAATTATTATTAGTATGAAAGTTGTTACACGATAGTATGAATGACGATTGAACTGTTGAATGGAAGAGATACTATCATAGATACTAATAAGATTTAATAAATATATATTTTTAATTAACATATTAACTCATTTCTACCGTATATTTTTTTTATATTCGACTTAATTGTAAATAATAAAAAACATCCGCAAAACGATACGTTAATAAAATGTAAAGAACATACAAGAACACCGCTACTTAATAAGCGTTAAACTACTTCGACGAGCAATATGAAACGCGCGTTCGTGAATTATAATTGTGTTCTAATCGTTTCCCACTTTACTACTTGTATATTCATTCATAAAAACCTTTGTTTTAACGAAACCTCATTATTTATTATTCAACGATCTGTACAGCGTTTTGTAATAAAACAATTTAATATTCCTACCACGATTCACGGCTCCGAACGTAATTCACACTCATATTGACGTATCCTCGCTAATCCTAACAGTTTAGGCACGGCTTAATTTAATGCATCCTTGAACAAATACTGAGTCACATTTGCGTCGGATGCTTACTTTATAAGGTGGTCGGATGTTTTTATTGGTTACAACTCAAATACTGAATATGTAGTGAATCCTAATAATGAAAACCGACAAAATCAAAATGTCACATGACATTTATTTATAATCGGCTATCATATTAACATGTTGAACGTAGAAATAATTTCGATTCAGTCCCATACGAAGACAACAGCTTTAATCGAATAATAGTGATAGTTATTCAGCAAAAGCAAAACGTGTCGTGATTCTAAATTACCAACATGCAACTGTTACCCTTGACTTAGATATAAAAGCTCGTACAATTCCCTCAATTGTATCCATTTAACGCAAGTTACATACTGATTAATATGAGGGCCGATATATTGAAACTTGAATAGCATAATTACAAGCTGCGGCATTGTCAAATTTACGATTAATTTACATAAATAATGTTCGGTGTCCATACATAACCTAATATGATTGCACATAGATCAATTATCATAAATATCCTAACGATAAACGTTATGTATTTTAATGTAAGCGAATGTCGTAAATAAATTAATCATTAATTGTACATGCCTATCATAGGCAGGAAACTTCTAGAATGTCAGATTTTTAAACGGACTTGTAGCTCACATAATTAATATTTAGTGTGGTATTGCACCTGCGCCTGACGTGTGATTGAATAATTTGTATAACGTTATCTATCTTATGTGGTTAAGATTCTAAATGATTAATTAACTTGCATAATTATTTATCGACGCCCACCTTTTTTACCTGTGTATTAGTAATACAAAATATACTGTACCATCCCAAAAAGCTCATGAGATTGTATTTTTTTTTTCATTAAGAATGATTAAATATCAACAAAATGACGTCAGCTACGTAAAAGGCAAACTTATATATTTTCGTAAGAATACTTCATTTAACATCACCTGTATGTGTGGATCAAATCTTTCAACTAGCCAAATTTATTGTGCTGAAATTTTTCATACACTTGCTTAGCGACAATATTATTTAATATATTAAATTTTACCAAGATGCACAAGTAGCTAAAACTCTTAATAAATCTTAATCGAAGATAACGGGTTCCAATCTGGGCAAGTATTAATATATAATAACTTTTATGTGCGTATATTTTGCTTGCAATCTTGTGGTCGGCGTTTGAGGACATCGAAAGATATCTATCGACCAACCCGCATTGAAGCAGCGTCGTGGAAAAAGCTGCAAATTTTCTCCTTAAAAAAGCCTTAGTCCAATAGTAGGACATTTACAGGCTATTTAATTTTTACTCTATATTACATTTTATTTGTTTAATAAAAAGCTTTTATTATATATAGTATTGAATAAAAACTTTTTACTATTAAATTTTGTATTTTTTTTTTTAAATCTCGGTAGCTTATTCGTTATTACATTCGTAGTTAAATTATAATATCATGCCAAATGAAAATACATTCTGCTTGACCACAACGCGTATAATAATTGCAGTGTTAAACAATGATAAATACATGCATACAAAACAGATCATACAGTAATCAAACAATAGTGCATGTGATAGAGGAATCGCATTACGTATCTAAAATTAGGACCGAATTAATCAGTATTCGGTATAAATATGCACCTCGGTACTACATCTGATATGTTTTAATTAAAAGGTTATTTACGCAAACAATAAACAATAGATACGGATAAGTTAAAGCTAACATATAGTGCTGAATTGATCTAGAGACATGTATGGGCGATTTCAAATTAATTTGCGCAAAGCGTAAACATTGACAAGTAATGGATTATTATATCATTATTAAGAATCAAAGTGTTTACAAAATTATTTTTTCGTTTAATATTATTTTATTAAATAATTAAAAGCGAATTTTCCTGTAAATAGAATAAAATAATATGCGTAACTTTTAATGTGGAAGAGTTGTCTGTATATATAGTATAGATATATACACCTAAATATTACCGACGTCTGTTAAACGAAATGGATTTATGATGCTAATCGTTTTAATATACCGACAGCCAGATCGTTATACTCATACAATTAAAACAAAGAAAACATTATAACTACAAAATAAAAAGAACAACCGTAATTAAGAATGAATAAATTTCAACGACTCTATTGCTTCTGCCGTCATCTAAGCTTTTTTAAACTATACAATCTCCATGCGATAACCCTATAAACTTCAATTAAGATGTCCGTTTTATAATGGTTTATAATCCTCTCTAAACAATTGTATGTGCCCGCATATAATGAACCTTTGAAAATCCTATTTAATATTTCTTAGTTAAGTTGCCATAAAAGAAAACGGTTGAAAGGATTTTAAATTCTTTTAGATGTGAAATTAATAATGGTTCTCATTGTTCTTAAGAATATCAAAAGAATATCTCTTTATCTATTTGACCTTTGATTATTCACTTCTTTGACATTCGACTGTTAACAGATTTTGCGATAAAATAAAATTAACGAACGAATTTTACATATTTACAAAATTATTTTATATTGAATAATTGTTTATGTATTCTTTAACATGTAAACGAAATTTAGAAAGGAGAGGAAGTTGTTGCCTATAAGTCGAAGTGGTTACGAGTCTCATGTGTTCGAGATATCATGCCCGATTCAATTGATCAAATCAACTCGCTTGATTGAAAGTAAATTGAAACTTGCAAAACAGAACTAACAAATGAGATTCAACATTCAATCTTGACTGTCTGTTATCTTCATTTAAACGTTCTTAAAGAATATTTGATATATATCTATGTGTTATATATTTATAGTATATTATAAATAGTATTTGTGAAGATGAAACAATACACGTTACGTTCTAAAAGTTTAGTAGTTTAATTCGAATTTCAAGTAAAAGTTACAAATTTAAAAGAAACGTTTTGTTTTTTATTTGTAAGAAATTCAATGAAGAAATGTAACAACTTGTTACAATAAAAATTAATAGAAGTTGTTTCTAGGCCAAGAATGATTATAATAATGTCATCCAGACCGATTTCGGCCACGGCCAACTGCATAGGACATGTAATAGTGCACAAGCGTGTGCGCCAATGCAGTTGAACTCTCTATTCCCTAGCTCTCATAATCCGATGGGACGGCAATCCGACACGACCGGAAAGAGTTCAGGTCCAGGACAAACGGTTTTACGTGTTTTCCGAGGCACGGGAGTGTACACACTTCCAGCTTCTTGACTCTGGGCTAGACAGAAAAACCCAATAACTTTTTAGTGGCCCGACCTAGGAATAAAGCCCAGGACCACCGGGTCTGCGACCTTATTAGCCACTAGATTAGATCAACGATGCAGTCAATTAACTGATAATAACTGATTATATATATATATATATAGGTATATCTTATTTTCTAACTATTTTTGTACGCATCCTGTTTCTGAAATAGCGACTAAACCGACAGCCCGAAAATGAGAATATGAAACCGCGGATCGCTTTAGTATAACGGCGCTTAGTTTGCTTTTCAAATAAATAGTATGAAGTAAATTCACAACATTGTTAACGGGACGTGCCTTTAACATGTTTAGTTTGAAAACAATGGAAACATAGTTCTTTAACGAGAGCTTGAAATCGAAACGTACGTACTAATTAACCACAACCCCGGCTTATTTTTACTCGTTTTAGAAACATAAAGTTCATTCATTAAGCTAATTTTCTAACGTTAAAATAATACATCTACACGATCAATTTAAAATATCCGATGTTAAATAAGTATATGATTAGGCGTAATTATAAATATTAGAAGCACTAGAGGTTAGACAAATAAGGGACACTGTTCCTTTTATGTATTTTGGTTATATGATAGTGTCATGTCATATTTACCGTGTCATTTTTATACAGTAATTACTGTTGAAGTAACGTAATTATAATTATAATATTTTATAAATAGATTATTTCAGATTTTAGCAATTTTCTTTGTTGAAGATTTAAATTATCCATATTTAAGCCGGGTCTCGTTGAACAAAATAGCAATCATCGATCAACACGTAGCTCCTCCACCCGGAACTGCGCTACCGGACACGGTCGCTGACACGTAGATCGTGTATCAAAATAAACCGCTTTGAAAACGTTATTGATTAACAATAATTAAAAGAGTGAAGAAATAATTTTGAGTGCTGAACTTAACGGAAATAATGAATGCGTGAACTTGTTATGAATATTTTTACGTATATAATAATATAAATATTTGCTGATTTTATATAGAGTTAAATCTTGTAATGAAAACATAATAGTCATCATCATAATTATTTTATTATACCCGCGATGGCTCAATGGATAGAACCGCAGCGAACACAAATTAGACAAACACAAATGAAAATTCAGTGTTTGCTCGGGTTTGAACCTACAATCTTGCGAGATGCACGTGAAATAACCACTGGCCAATATATTTCACGATGATACAACATAATATGTCTTTTTGTTTCTAAATTCGAGCATATTTACTAACAAACAATATTTTGAACGTTCCTTATATACCGATTCAAAGGTTTTCAAAAGAAGCCCGATATATTCTTACAAAAATTAAAATACCGATTTTATCAAATATATACAGTTTATATTTGATAAAAGCGGTATTTATTATTGCAGAGTAAGCGTTAATGAAAAGGCTGACAATTTTAAGACCACGTAGCCCACCTTTGTATACCTGGGATGTGTAGCCAACGGTATCGGTTGTCCAAGGAAACATGTCGTTAGTCGGCCAATTTGGACCCTATATAAAAACCACCACAAGGTAGGTAATTTACCTATTTCAAGTTTCAATGATTGTATATTTAATTGGCAAACTCATGTTCACAACATCACCTCTATAAGCTATTTACATAAAAATATCTACTGTCAAGTGTTATGTTACGGGTTTAACCTTTTAGGATAAAATACCAGTTATCGGATCATAGGCTTTATTTAAGTACGTAAGTTAATGTCAATATAAACCCACTTTTGAAGGAAGCACACCGAATAAACAATGTGTGAAGCGATAATTACATTTACACAGCAACCACTAACTGACGAATATATATTTGTCCACCGTAAAATGCTTTAAGTAACATTTAAAAACAAACATGTACTTGCATATTCAATTGAGTAAAGTTTACATTTATTTGCTGTGTGTATGTTTGATTTCAGTTTGTTTTTTTTTTTTTAAATTGTTAACTAGCTAATGACCTGCCAGTGTTGCAACTGCTCTTTAATTATTTTTTTCAAACGGTTATTCGATCTCCTTCTTTCGCCATATTGTAAATTGATGGAACTATGACAGAAGCTGTCACGATATTGTGAAAAAAGTTTAAGAACTGTATAGAGGTATTAATACACATATTCACTTCTACGGAACACAAATATTCACTAATATAATGTATACTAATATTATAAAAGCGAGCAACTAATTCTATCTGTCTGGCTGTTACGATTTCACTGCTACACCGATTTTGATGAAAAATTTAACCCCAAGACGTAAGCTACTTTTTTATAAACGCCTGATGTAACTAACACGCGGCAAAAACTAGTATAACTATATATAGATTATCGCCGGTATAGTTGATTACGATAATATCAAGTCCGAGTCAGAGTTGAAAAAATATTTTCACGTGAGATAGATTTTTGTAGTGCGCTGATTGGTCATAAAACTCGACGGTACGACTCTTAGGAGCGAAGCAATAACCATAAACGTCAACCAATCTGAAAAACTGTACTGATACTTCTAATGCACATGGTTTTATACTCATCACGTGAATGAAACAGACGTATATAATCCAAATGTAACGCGGGTAAAACCTCAGGACATTGCTAGTATTTTTAAAAGAGGGGAGCGTATTTTTTTTATACAGGGTTATTTGTAACGACCCAGGAACCTCGCAGGACTAGATAGCTAACACTATAAGCAACAACTGAGTTATTAACAATTGAGGTACTTTTCACATTCATATTCGTAGACAGTTAACATTTTATTTTAATAATATTTATTACAAATTCAATTTCGAATTAATAGATCTCGTCACAAGTTGACAACGTCGTATATTTTGTTAAGTTGCTACTTGTAACTTCGTTCTGAAACAAAAACATTCAACTCTCAATTAATAGAAGTTTACTATTACACACAAGCTTAATATGGCTTTGTAATTAGTCCATTTAAAACACAAGGCCTGTAGTTTTAGCTTGCTAAAGCAACAATTCCGCAGTAAAACTTGTGCTAATTTTACCAAGAACAGCAACAAAATACCACGGAACTGTGTAACAATACGCTCACGTATTTTAAATTTAACGGCGTACTTTTGCTCACTACCGGTCTTTTCAAATTCAGAATATAGCAGATGTAAAATTCTCGGAAACTTCATATTGACCAAAACGGTTTTGAAGAAACGTGGGCCGAAAATGGATTATAGGAAAATTGTAGTGAATTTTATTTTCTTTGTCTATCCAGAATGCTGTATGTAGTTGAATTTAATACTAATAATAAATATTATTTTGTTATGATTGTAAGTGTTACTCTACGAGTATATCATCGCCGATTGTTAGCCGATTGTAATGAGTCTTTAGTTATGAAGGGGTAACTTTTAAGTCGTCTTATTTGAATGACTTAAAAAAAGACCCTACAGGGTGGAGTGAGGGTGGAAAATGAAAATTTATCACTAAAAAAGCGATTCTATTCTATAAAAAATCTATAACGCTAAGTACAATTAAAAATAAAATAAAATCAAAAGTACAATATATTTTGCAGGAACAGTATAATGCAGGAAAAGTTTTGACGTTCGATTTTCAAATGTATTTATAAAAATTGATGTTTTATCTGTGTAACTTTTGCTACATTAGCTCCATCGAAAATACGTTAAAGTATAGTACAGCGAAGATATTACACTGGCGTTTAAGACTCAAGACATTAGCCTAAAAACTTCCCTAAATATTCGGAGAGCCTTCATGGCTGCCATGTTGATGTTACGGTATATTAAGCAGAAACGCTACAAACCCTCGTCTCCATTTACAGAAAAAACATTAGTGAAAAATAATTCATGAACTGCCCGATAAAGTTTTTCTTCAAACTGAAATCGGCTTTACTTATAAGGAAAAAGCATTAAGTACTTTGGCGATTATTTTGAATAAAAGTCCTAAAACATAAATGGCATCATCTACAATTTATCACTCATTTTATATAAAACTGCGTTCACACGAGTCAATTTAAGTGATAAGTATTTTAGTAAGATTGATTGAATAAAATTTACAATAATTTTACTTGTGTTGGTTCAGCTACGATTTTTAGTGAATTTTTGATTCACTTATATTTTCGGTATTTTTTTACTTCAATAAATATATTAAGTACAGTTAATAAGTAAACTTAAACAAATCCGATTTCAGTAGAAGCGATTTCTACCTTCTTGATTTTGTAATTTTTTTTATGATAAGCATATGTCATTTATTACCGCAGTTAAGCTGTAACTTATTACTTTACATAAACATATTATGTATTTTCAACATTTCAACAATTTCAACTTTTTAATTTCTGCACTAAATAATCATTGTGATAAAATCAGTTCCCCAAAATGTATTCCTTTGTCATGACTATTTTGTTAAGGATTCGTATTACAGTCAGTATTACATTCATATATAATACATTTAAAACAATTTTAAAATTCTCAAACAAAGCCCTTTGATAGTGATACTACTCGAATTTAATAACGCTTTCCAATATAACCTACGCTTTCGGATTCGGAAAAACATTCCTAATTAATACAAATGCAGGCAAACAAGTTTTACACCTGTGTCGATTCGGTTTTGACTTTAGTTATTCACATAACAGATCACCATTTCGACAGATAGTCAGATACCAAAGTGTTATACGACTACGTATATTATATTTTACATTAACTATTGAGTAGTTATAAAATGATATTTCACCCATTTTGCGCCCTACCGTGACGTCATTATCATAGTATCATTAGCCACTTCAGCTCTACCTCGCTTCCCATTTACAGAATCCGACCACTTTCGACTTTTCCTGGTTTAAAGAGGCCACCATGAAATAGGAAGTTACGAAATTTCTTCGGCGTATAAGCAATAGAGTCGAAAATACACCACCCGTTCTAATATTAGCGAAGTTTTTTTTCCCCGCAGCACGTGCTTAAGTGCCATCCACACGTGCATGCCAGCTTTGAAGAGTTATGAAAACTCGCCTTATTGGCGGTACAAAATCGTAACGTGTGAATCAATTAATTCGAATAGGCAGGTTTCGAATAAACCTGAATACTAACCGTCGGAGTTTTGTAAGCGTTGAGAATTTTAATATGCATAGGTTTAAAAGCTTGGATTTGAATTTTCAACACGATAAATATAAAATATTCCGAATGTTAAAATTTTATACATATACATATGTAACAACAATATACAAAATATAACTTTGCAAACGTTCGTCATAAAAACATTTGGTCCGACAATTTATATTTACTATAATGACATAATAAACTTTATTACATGAACTTCAACTAAGATCAATTAACATACTGTATACTTATTATATAGATTATATAAATCATAGTTTGAATGTAAAGACTGTCATATAGTATTAATGTATGCTAATACATGTATTAATGTAATCGTCCAAATCTTTTCTCTTCGGAGTAGCCTTTTTTTGTAATGTACAGCTGAAAAAATAATAATAATGTCCTCCAAACCGATTTCGGCCACGGCGGCCAATTTCAAGTGAGATTAGCCAACTTCCCAGGAGTGTGTGTGCAAACAAGTGCACTTTCTTTCCACAAGCTCTCATAATCTGATGGGATGGTAATCCGACACGACCGGAAAGAATTTAGACGCAGGACCAACGGCTGTACGTGCTTACCGGGGCACGGGAATGTACAGACTTCCAACTTCCAGATTCCGGCCTTTTTTTTTATTGGCTCAGATTTGTACCCAAGGCCTCCGGGTCTGAAACCTTACATGTAGCTACTAGACCAACGAGGCGGAGAAAACACTACACATTTAATACCATTACCAGAAGATTTTAGTATATTATAATATGAGTAGATAAACGAACTTTCGATTGATTTAAATTTAGACTATTGACGTGAAAATTTAACGTTCTTCTATAATAATATTACGGGTGAATTTGAAAATTGTATGAAATAAAAGGTAGGCAATACACGCTTAAATTCCCAAGCGGTAAACTTTAGCACGTATTAATGTTCTAAGGTATAAAGTATCTAATTAATCGCACTAGATGAAGACATCTGATATCGTCGACAGTCATCATTCTTAAAAAGCCGGTCTCAGATTAATCACGGTTAAAGAAGCATAAATCCTATGACGTATCTTTATTTATAATCTTATGTTGTCCGTCACAATAATATTTTTTTATTTTCTAATATATTTTAAGTCAATATATAACATAATAATATGTACTTATTGTGTTGGTTATGCGTCTAGCTTATAAAACTAAATATTGTTGGACATTTCTACAAAAAAAAAAAAAAATTGATATCAGTGCAAAAACGACAGGTTGTCTTGTTGATTATACTCATGTAAAATTTGGTAAATATAAATTATCTATGTTCTATATTATAACGTACTTAATTTTCTAGACCAACAAATCAGATATAAACTAAAAGAAACAAAAGTTTGCCAAAAGGAATGCGCAAACGCATGTTAATGGCTAGTGTTTTATCTACAGCTGCATGACGTTATTGACATAATATAAAACTTTAATTTGCTTTTTTTTGTTTTGGTTCAGTTAAATAATCAGGCAACGTCATAGTGATAACTGCGTGACTTTTTTACATATAAGTTATCTTAATTTAACATCAAATAAGTACAAATGACAACAGCTATAATTACATATGTACATGATGTATATTAATTAGTCTTAAGTGTAGGTATAACAACTAGCGATAGAAATAAATCAAATTTAAGTGTCTGTCTGTGATTTCAATATAACTATTTTTAAGTTAATATGACTATTTGCGAGTAACAAAAAGCTAAAACCTTTTTTATTTTTGGTCCGGGGTAATATTCCAAACGGCTAAAAATTACAAATACAAATATTCTATATCATCGAAATCGGTTGAGTCTGTCAAAAGTTTCATTATGCTCACGAGCATATGGGCCACCTGATGGTATGTGGTCACCAACGCTTACATCGCCAATACGCCATGGGTACACTAGCTCACTCACCCTTCAAACCGCAACACAAAAATACCAAGTACTGCTGTTTTGCGGTAGAATATCTAATGACTGGGTGGTACCTACCCAGACGAGCTTGCACAAAGTGCTACCACCAATTAAAATATACATATTATTTATAATTTGAATAAGCATTTTGTACGTTTAAATAGCAGATGTTAAAGGAATTTTGGTTTGGCTAGTTAAAAATAAATACCCATTACAAACAAGTCTGTCCTCATTAAACTGCTATCAAATTAATATAAAATACTCGGGAAACTTAAACTTGGAGAGTATCGTATATCTTTATACTGCTCGCAGGTGCACTGTAAACAGCAACAGGGATTATTATAACAATTTATCGGCTGTTCTCCAGTTATTACCAGATTAATTGAAATATACGGAGCTATAGCGTACAATTAGCAGCAAACATTTCAACAATTACCATTGATTCAATTATACCGACGAATGTTTTATTTTCAGAGCACTGGATTGCTGCTTTTTGCATACAGAATACCTCATTAAGAGGTTTATTGATAAATTTTGCTGATTTCATCTTTAATTATTTCAGTTACCCGAATAAATTAAAACGTTAACAATGTCCTTGGAATTACTCTATTCGAAATACTTCGTAATTTAACATTTCTATAAAATATACAAATGTAATTCAATAATATTAAATTTAACTAATTTGAAACTAAAATATCTACATAAAACACATTAATTGTGATGATATTATATGAAAAAATTAACGACGATACACGCTTAGAAAAAATGTTATTTTTATAAATCATATTTTTTTTATCATCTAGTTTCCGCCCGTGGCTACACCCCCGTGTGAAGGGGAGGGGAAGTGTTGGGTAGAGTCCTCTGTACTCCTAACCATGTGTATCAAAAATTTACTTGTACTAACAGGATCTTATTACTTTTTCCTACATATTTTATGTTTATTTGTAACTAGCAATTCGTCCGCAACTTCGTCCGCGAAAATTTAAAAACTGTTATATAATATAAATACGTAAATTAGTATTAGGTCCTTACATATGAAATTAGCGTTTTTTCATACTGACCACTTTGATCTGAAATATCTCCTCTTTGGTTAAGAATTCCAAATTCAAATTTATAAATTCATTTAGCTGGTACATTTGAGTTTTGAAAACAGTCATTCATTTGTTTTTTCCTCATTATTTTTTTTTTGGCGTCGCTTATTACCGCACAATGGAAAACATGAAATATCGGTATATTTGCGAGTACGAGTTCTACCGTGGCACCAGTGCTGCAGAAACAGCTCGAAGGATTAATGATGTGTACGGCGTTAGTGTCGCAAAATAAAGCATGGTACGTTTTTGGATTCAACGTTTTCGTTTATATATTTCGTAATAATTTAAACAAAAAAGTTTTATTGTGGTTTAAGTATAAAAGTGAGGCAAATACTATCGCGGTCTTTTTGTGAGCAATCATAAGTACTATTAATATATAGAACATTATTTTATATATCGTCAATAGTTTTCGCAGCGCACGCCAAATAATAACTTTTATAGGCAACATTTTGATACCTTGGGTTACATTGTTCCATTTTAGGTAGGGATCTATAAATTTTTGGAAAATATAATATAGCCTATGTTACTCGGTAAAGATGTAGCTTTCTAATAGTAAAATCGGTCGAGTAGTTTTTGTGTGAAAACATTACAAATATACATACAAAAACACAAATGTTTCCTCTTTATAATATTAGTTTAGATATGTAAATTTCTTATTTTAGTTGGTTGTGCATTAAAAGATCATTCTTGATATCGAGTTTTTGGCCTAAATCAACCTATAAACCTGTTTTGTGATTGTCAAATATATGTCTCTCCAAATGTGTCTTTTATTTCAAACTTGTTTTTTAACTAAATATAATTTTATCAACAGTTTTAAGTATAAACTTCACATGTTATTTGCATTTTTTTCCATAGAAGAGCCTATGTCTCACATATCACGTAGGCATCTTCTTATCAACATTTACATAACAGATCAAACTAAAGAACTTCGCATATTATTATTAACAAAACAATTACTAAAACCCGCCTATTTATAGTTAGAAAAAAAATACATGTTAATTTTTCAACGGAAACTGTCCTTACCTTTACCTCAATAAAACAAAGTATATAAGGGATATTGTAAGCCCTTATAATAATATGAAGACAGGAATATATTCTACAATAAATAAATAAAGATGTCCATCAAAAGATCGATTGTCTCTAAATATAAGTCAATACCCAGGTCTTCGGGTTTTTCGACAAAATTACTAAGTTTTAAAATGAGGTCGATTAGAGATCAAAACTGAGGTCAACATTAATACGTCTAGATCAGCTAACTCTTCTTTCAATGCATCGTTCATGAACGTTCTTTCGGTTGTCGACTTACATATTTGTAAACCAACCGACAACAAACAAACAGAAATGTGATGTATGAATACTTTCATTTAGAATTTTACATTTCCAATTTGAGGATATAACAGAACATTTCGCACGATATTCCATTGTTTGGTAACCACGAATGTTTTGAATGATCAGTCAAATTAAGTCACACAACTCTCGACGATGTTTACCAAACAATAGAGTTCATAACTGAGAGCTGGTATTAACGGAACTGAAATGTTTACTGTATACTTGTTTCGTAATTTATCGTCTGGACGCGTTCCGAAAATGTTTGGAAAACAAAGAATAGCCGGATACTTTCAGCGTTTCGTTCAATATTATATGTTTATTCGCTAAATCGAGTAGCAATAACTTTGAAATTTTTTATGACATGTATTGATATATAGCTGAGCTACGTTAACACTCAAAATTCAACTACTTTCAACCTTATTAAATTCCAAAATTATTTTAATTCGTACCGGACCTTACACCATTCGCGAATGCTGTAAGGTCACCCGCACATAAGATAACAATGCGTCTTTAAACATACTATTCCGAAGTTGACATAAAATTATTCCACTTTGTATGACGTATTCGTCTGACTAAAAATACTTTCAATTTGATCCTTAAACAAATTCAAATCTAACATTATATCCTTGTATAAACGCTACGGTATCTCGTTTTTTATTTATTTTAAGACATACGCTGAGTTTTTTAAGTAAGAACTTTTATTAAATTGACTCAATTGATACACCAATAAACTATATATGAAAGTTTAACTTACACTTAAACTTTCAAATGCCGTAGTAGCTATTACTTTGTAATGCAATACAAACTGTGTTATGTCACGGCAATGTTTTGTGTACAAAGATGTTATGCTTGAACTTGACACAGCGTATGTAAATGTGTAACTTTGCCGTTAAGGAAATTCTCGGTCGTTTTCACATTGAGTGTCTGCATACAATTTATCGAATAGAACTTTTTTTTTCTTATTTTACTCTGAAAATACATGCACATTAATAATTCATGAACTTCTTTTGGAACGATCATTTAGATATCTCGTAAACCTCAAGTAAATATCTTTTTTTTATACATTTTATTTGATGTGTAGGATATTACAATTTAAGTCAGAGCGTTCTTGCTTTATAGATAAAAAATACTTTAATATGTATAACTGTCACATCATAACTGACGTAAAAGTTGATTGTCAGTTTGTTACACAAGTCACAGTGTTTAATCGGTTTAATTAAATGGAACATTGATTATTAAAATAAATACTCATTATGAATGAATACTATGGATCGTATAAATATTTTGCGTTAAAATAAAACTTATATTTTATTCGTTATATTCGTTATTGCAAATATAAATATTATGTTCATAATACAGATCAAACAGACACATTATTTTTTCACCGAATTAACTCAAAATCCGACATAAATTAGATATATATTTTTATATATATAAGTACCGGCTTATCTCGGATATATGTGTATCATTATATACATATATAATACTTTTTAGCTCGAAATATGTAACTATAGTTCGCGCGAACAATGTAGCAGGCACAAATAATACAATACAAATATTTAAATTAAGAAATAAAAACACATATTATAAGAAATTACGTTAATTAAGGTATCTGCTGTACAACTTTAATACATTTCTTGTACTACGAGAGATTAATCTTAAAAATATAATAACTAAGAATTAGTAACAATTTTTGAGTACCTATATATAAAAAAAAAGAAGAAAAACATACTCCGATAAAAAGTTCATCGATTGCTTTTATATTACTAAGGTTAACGTCTCAACTGAAATTTAACCCTATTGCTGACCCGATGGCCCTCTGTTACAAAACAATCGATTATCGGCGTAATTGTATTGATTCAGTAGTTTCGGGCCGACAAGCAAGGTGCGCCTGAGACGAACACGGTGCACTGCATTCTTCCAAGAGGGACGGAAGGGATTCGGTTGCATTCTTACTTATTCTTACCGCTTTAACTAGAAAAATCCACTAAAATAACAGGATCCACTTAACACATCTTTATTAGTCACCTCGTCGTACTGTTTTCAAACACACACGAAATTATACTCTTTTGTTTTACATCACTACCGAAAAAAAATGGTACATGACTGACAAAACACACAAGCGAATGACTGGGGTATAACAAGTAAACTGGATTCATTTGGCTTGTCCGTCCGACGCGGAATGCTATTGTTATGTCTCTTTCCCACTTAAGCCGGGAACGATGCTGTCTCGCTCGTTTAGAGAAAGGCGCCAATGCTCGGGCGCCGACTTCTTCCTCCGGGATGGTATTCAACAAAACAAAAGCTCTATTGAAACAAGTTACTGGTAATGGAGCTTGTGGCCTCAGGTGGCTGTCAAGAAAACATGATTTTAAAATCTGTAACAAACGAGTATATCATAAGCGAGTTTAATAATGTACATTACGGATGCTATAATAATGTAACATGATTTTTCTAACGAATTAAATACAGATATAAATGTTGAGTATGTTATTTCATTTTTCTTTAAAGAGAATCCTTAATTTTTTTCTCAAATTAAAAATGAAGCTTCCGTCAGAAGTGTGGACGACAATAGTCTTAAGTGGTCAGAATCGATCGATCGATCCATCCCTTGACTTGAATTTTAATATATATAAAATACATCCATAAAACAATTATTTCGAATACTACCATTTGAAAAGTTTTAATTATAAATAATTGAATATATATAAACTATTAAAGCCTTTAAATATGACATAGGCAGCCACTCAGTTAATACATTTTATAGGTAGGACATACACCGTCTGCAGAAACTTATATAATATTTAGTAACAGCCTGTGAATGTCCCACTGCCGGGCTAAGGCCTCTTCTCCTCTTTTGAGGAAAAGGTTTTGGAGCTTATTCCACCACGCTGCTCCAATGCGGGTTGGTGGAATACACATGTGACAGAATTTCAGTGAAATTTGACACATGCAGGTTTCCTCACGATGTTTTCCTTCACCGTCAAGCACGAGATGAATTATAATCACAAATTCGGCACATGAAATTCAGTGGTGCTTGCCCGGGTTTGAACCCACGATCATCGGTTAAGATTCACGCGTTCTTACCACTGGGCCATCTCTGCTCTTATATATATATGTATTATGTGGACTGTATATAATATTTAAAATAATTTAATCATTTTTTTTTTTTAATATATCCCGTTTGTTTGATAAACTTAATAATAAAATTAAAAATATGTAAAACATTAAAAATACATTACAAAACAGCTAGATGCGTTTTATTCTTATCAACCAAACGACTCAATAAAAATATAACAAAAACACCTGTAATTTTAAAAGTCGTCTCAATGTAATAAAAATAATCATATACTTTATGACTGCGTAGGAGCATATCTGAGCAACATATCTCTTAAAAATACAATTTAAAAAAAACAGTGGATGTTTAGATCCGTTATGAAATGCAGGTTGTGTGTTTGTTTTATACTATAAAATGCATCTCGAGATTTATGGTTATTGAATAGATATACAGTGTAGTCCGTTTAGTACGACTTCGCATATAACAACCAACATGATATATTAATAATTGGACGCAGGTATGAGTTCGTCAAATTCAAATTGTGTTACAAAAATTAAGATATCAACAAGAAAAAGTCTTAAGTATAATAAACAAGTTATCGTCAGCATTATAGGACTATCCTCCCGTAGGCGTTACGTATAAAAAAGTAGTCTATGTCCCTTGGGTTTCAAACTTGTTTCATACAAAATTTCATCAAATTCGGTTCCGTGGTTTAATCGCGAAAACGCAACAGACAGACAGAGTCTCGCATTTATAATATTAGTACATGTTCATTTCTAAACGCACGGTGCTATAATCTTCGCCAGACTTCAACTTCCGACGTCATATTTTTTCTCATAATACATTCTATGTAACACATCATTTCTCGGATCTATATTTTTTTATGATATGAGATTTATCTCTTAGAAACTCACAGACATTCCATTCCAAACAAAAAACGGAACGGAAACATTAATGTTCAATCTCTGACCAAAGAAAAAGACCTTTGTTCAGGTCTCATCTATATCATACCTGCGCATGTGTACAATATTACACAGAATTTCTTTAGTATTTCACCGAATTCAAAATAGTATATTACCATAAGTCGGTTGTCAATATTTCACGGGTGAGTAATTAAGTGAGTTATAGAATAGCACTGTACCGCTAATCTAAAGTCATGTGACAAACATATAACAAATATGATATTGTAAATCAGACTATTTCTAAGCAATTTGAGGTACTTTAGTATTGAAACTACATTAGTTGTTCATTTACCAATTTATTTTACCTTTATTTGTGACTGGGTATTTGAACCTGACATATATACCAATACAAAACATTTCCTTGGTACACGTAAAATAATATTTCACGTGCCTACTTAGTTAATACTATTACAAGACAAAATATACATTCCAAGACTACCCTCAATCATCAGCAATGATCAGAATACGTTATGAAAATTTACTTAAAGATCGCGATGACATCATGGAGTTCTTACAATAACATATTTATCATTCACGACGGACGCTATTATCACTTGAAAATTCAAATAGAAACAGAGGAGTTTGTGTGGTGGAACGCGCATGAATCTCGGGAACTACACACTCGAATAAAGGATCTAATCAGGAAATACAAGATCGAAATTAAGGCTCTATATAACCTCAAATAGCATAGCAATGACATTTTTCAATTACTTTATAAATTACATATAGAATTGTGAAATTGTGAAAAAACGATTCCTAAGAATTCTCAAATAAAAAGCAAAAACTTCTTCGCAATGTAAAGATAAACCTGTATTCGATGAATGCTTGACATACCGCAATGAAATTTTTTATATTAACAAATTATAATTGAATATGTATTGTTATTGATTATGATGTAATATCATATCATCAAAGATTCTTGATAGTTGCTTACATAGGGCAAGAGAGACCGGAGCGGGTGAAGATTTCCAATTAAGCTACGGTAGTGAATTCTTGTGAAATAATAGGCTTTTTTTTAATATTATTTTTTTTTAAGCAAGATTTTATAACAAACACATCAACCAACCAATATGTCATACTAAAATTATCCCTTCGATATTGTAACAACTCTATGTATGGCTTTTCGAGAACTTTATGTAGATTATCACTACCAATAACTCATCTCCAGTAACAATACCCAATGACGTAGTATACTTTTTTTTTTTCTTTTTACCTAAGGAATATTTAATTTAGTAATAATAATTTAAATTCATTTATATAAGCCAGTATCAGATAAAACCGAACGATCCACTTTCAAGAGCTTTTTATTTATACATATCACATCAAATTTTACATTCATAAAATATTGTAATCTCACGTTCATGTTTCTGGGGTCAATGCTTAAATTGTTTAATAAGATCCGATGCAACAATTCAATTAACAAACTTAGACCATAAAAACGTTATAATAAAGAATCAAAAACGAGACATGATAACATCGAAATATTTTACACACTAAAAATCATTTGTTTAATTCTTTGCAAATTAGCACCGATCAACAATTTTTGGACCAGCTAGTGCAACCACATGGAAATGAACGACTGTGACGAACATCATTATAAAGTCGCGGTCACAGCTGTGTAATCAAGCGACTGCAACATTATAATTTTCACTTGACGGCACATGTCTGACCGTAGCTTTACAGTGTATAAGATCCTTTCAAATTCAGTAATGTGATGAAAGGTTTCTAGAAAAGTTCGCTCTAGAAATTTTTTTGTCATTATTTTTGCAAAGACTCAAACAATTATTTTATAGCATGTAAATATATTTTTTTATTTTCTAATTGTCAATTTCCAAGTAGATAAAACATTCATGGTTATTACATTTTGAGATTTTAGGTTACATATTAAATGACACGTTCGCTTTTTGCACTAATTTATCACATTGAATAAATATGCAGGTATAATAGTAAACTTAATTGAGAGCATCTGAAATTCTTAAGTATATAAGAGATACACACGAATAAAAACTTATACTTATTATGTAATTAGGTTAAGCCTCGTAGCAGAACTAGCCTATTCCAACCACAAGAGGAGCGAAGACAAAAAAAACAACATTGACATTAAAATTACATATTATAATTGGTGGCACGGTCTTGTATACCAATCGTGAGAGATAGTTACGATTGTGTTACGACTTTTATTTCGCGTCAACGCCGCTGTACGTCGTTTCTATCGATATATGCGGTCACGTGCCGGTTGAGTGACACGCGGGGTATATTTTTCTCTCCCCAGTGTTGTGTTATTTAATCATTGTTATATTGTTTTGTTGAGTTTTCTGGATTTGTTGTTATTAAAGTTGTTATAAAATAAATTAATATTATACTATATGAATATAGCGGAATTATTAAATCATAGGTTTGTTTGTCTTTACTCCTTATTGGAATAGGATTTTGATTGGCTATACTATAAATTCAATAAATGGTAAGATAACATTAAAAAGTTGTGCTTCAATTAAATTCAGTACAAAAAGGGAACACACCACACCTAAGTTTTGAAGTAAAAAATAAATTAAACTAAATAAATTAACTTATTCCACACATCACTATTATAACTCGGAATGTTCAACATTTTCTTCACCTATTTGCGGTATTTCTGTCTCCTCGCCGCCGGTGTCTTCCTCCTCTTTTGGTTCTGTCACTGGTTTTTCTTCTTCATCGACAGTTTTCTCTTCTTGACCATTTGAGCCATTCTCTTCTGGTTCAATGACTGTCTCAGTTTTATTCTCTGTCTCTTTCTTAGCCGGCTTTTTTGGCTTCCATATTTTCATCTTGTTCAATAGATACTTAACTTCTCTATCCAAATTGGTAATTTTCTCTCGAATGCTGTCAACAGTCAATTTTATATCCTCATTTTTCTTTAATGCATTTTGTTCCTCGATAGATTTCTGAAGCCATGACTCGGTTTCTTCGATTTTCTTTTCGAGAACATTAATTTCCACATCAGTAAAAACATCCCTTTCAGCATTTGCTTCTTTTGTATAGTTTTTGGACATTTTAAGGAATTCCTTCGAGCTATTTAGGAGATTACGAATAGCGGCCACAGCATCTGGCCTTTCTCTGTGTTCCCAATGTTTGTAGAATATGGCATTAGACTTTTCTTTTAGCAAAGACAATTTCTCTTCATACATTTCAGTTGGCGCCTCATACCCGTCGTCGTAAAGCCATTCTGACGTTTCAGTGCAAATTTTCTTTATTTCTTCGATCTGTTCCGGTGTGCCACATTCGGAATATTCCTCAGTCTCAATTTTCATCTGTGCGTCAACAACGAACGCTTCCAAGTTATTGAGAGCTGTTTCTCTTTCGACTCGTTTTTTGTCAATATTATTTAACTCTGTTATTTTTGCTTTTGATAACTTGAAATCTTCGGGAGAAAGAGGTTCCAAATTTAAAATTTCTTCTTGAGTCTTGATGGGTTCTTTCAACACAATAATTTTAGGTTTCGGTTTACTTTCAGTTTCAGTAGCATTCTGTTTTTCTGTTGTTGTTTCATTTGTTTTAGCAGTCTCATTCTTTTCGCCTTCATGTGGTTGTTCATCTGGTTTATCATCGGTTTTTTCTTCAGCTTTTTCAGGCAATTCGGAATCGGATCCAAACAACTTGCTAATTGTGCTGCCAATTTTAGACAAAGTACTATCCTTGTCTTCGTCTTCCTCATTTACAGTTTTCTCAGCAACAAATTCTACATTGACTAAATTGAGAATTCCAGAATCGTCTAAATTGAAATGTGCTTTAATGCCTTTGTGTTCTATATTTTCTCCAGAATTTTTCGCCAGTGCGTCACGAACGCCAGTTAGTACGACTTGAGTCAAGTTTAGGGCGCCAATGCTTTTAAGTTCATTAGAAGGAATGTGGTCCAATTCCGCATAGTTCACATTGAATGTGAAGTCATCCGTATGTTTGTTGAAAGTTATAACCTTTTTCTGTGGGTAGGGATTCATAGGTCCAAAGAGTGTTCTCTTGATCTGTAACAATTATATTTATCATAATATAATCAACTAAGCCTAAATAATATATTAAACTCTTAACTTTAAAATTAGATAAATGTATTTTTAACTTACATATTCCTGTAAAAAAATAGAGGAAATTAATATGAATTACTTTTATAATTTAATTTTATAGACATTCAACATTACACATATAACAGTATACTACTATTGTACTTACCAGCTTTTCATTGCCATCGACGTGTCGGGTAAATACAACTTGAATAGGAAGGATCACAGCATCGCGTACGTTCAATGCCGCAACTTTATACCCGGTAGCAAGAGATGCCGCCCTAAAAACATATGCCATTTATTCATCACAATACAGAAACCAGAATTTCTGCTTTGCCTTATTTTATTATATCAACACTTATTGATGATGATGATGAATTCGTTACTTTTAAAAGTAAGTACTGTTGCATACTATAGAGTTCTGATACCAATTGGCAAAAAACACGACCTTAAGATAGTATGAAATCCAAAAGCTAGTTGACCATTCCTTGGTGAAACCTGTAATTTATTTAATTTTTAAATCTCTAATTTCGCAAGAGATATATATGGTCATCATCAAGATCATCCATTGCTGTCCAACTAAAAATATTCTTAACCAATTTACAAACAAGTCTTTCGACGTCACGATTGTCACGAGGACAGTCTATTCTCCACATGCTCTTTACATTATCTCTATCGGCTAACATACGAATCACATAATACAATTATTACCGGTAGACAGCACCAAGAGTAGCCGCCTCATCGGCGTTGATGGAGCGGGAAGGTTCGACTCCCACGGCCGTCCTCAACACTTCCTGCACGGCGGGCACGCGGGACGCCCCTCCGGCTACTATGAGTCGCGCGCCGCTGCCCGAGCCCGCCGCTGCCGCCACCGCGCGCTGGATGACGCCAGACACGCGCGGCCACAGGTCCGAGCAGAGAGCTTCAAAATCGGCGCGTGTCACCTGGACAATGATCAGAAATTACAGTAAATATATCCATGTCAAATTATTTTATTACCGATTGAATAACACACAAATAAAACGTTTTATTATTTGTATACATTACTAATAATGATAATATTATAAACAATCATAATAATAATTCATAATAACTAAATTAAATTGTTATGTTTTGTGTAACAATATTATTACGATTTTATATACTGTTCTGTGGGTGAATTTCTTGGCTGAAATATGACAATGATTGTTGAAGACTTCGGAAGTAACTATGCCGAGTGAGAACTTTACTAGCATACCCATTTCATATGAAGATATAAACATTTTAAGTGGATATTTATTCTACCCGTGCGAAACCAGGAAAGTTAGCTCGTTAATTATAAAATGATATAATTACAACAAATAGTACTCACCAAATGTTTGAAGTCTTTATCATCCAACAAGCTCTCAATCTGTGCATAATGTTCGGTGTTAGCAGACAGCACAATCTTCACTCTCTCAGCCTCCCTGAATAGTTTCTCCATAGAGCGTGGTGAAGCCCTAACATCGCCACCTCCATTTGCTTCCCAGGCTTTAATAAGGTGCTCCCTTAATCGCAATGTCATTTCCAATCCTCCCAGAGTTCTACAACCAAAAATATGTATTAATATGATTTAATGCAAGTTTTTAAAACAAATATAAGAATGCATAGAAACCATTTATGAATATTACCTGTCATAGCCCACACCAATGACCTGCAATTGAGGCACAGTTTCAACATAGCCCTTCTCTTTAATCTTGACAGTTCTGTATTCAACGAGAGCAGCCTTGGTGGAGGCAGCACCCATATCAAAGAATAGTGCATGCCAGGCCGTTTCATTGATCTCCTGTTAAAAAAAAAGAAATCATTAAATAAGAATATAAATACTAACTCTTATTAATTTAGTAATATACAAACTAACATGTACACAAACTAAAAAGCATTAAATAAACAGAGATGAGGTTTCTAACTTATTCCACCTATCTACTCCAGTGTGTAGTAAATAAACAAGTAGTAAAATATCATATGACACACGCGTGTTTCCTCACAATGTTTGCCATTAACGCTTAGCAAAATAATTAATAAATACAGATAAGAAAAGTACAAATTTGAACCAGCAATATACACACAGATTCACATGCTGTATGCAAAGGACTATCTCAACTCTCTTTTATAAAAAAAATATGATAGAGATTGTGACATACCTTTCTTCTAAATATACCATAGTTGATTGCAATTGCTGTATAATCATTGATCAGTTGTAAAACATTCAATCCAGCGAGAGAGGCAGCTTCTTTCATAGCCCTCCTTTCTACTTGGTTGAAATATCCAGGTATTGTGATCACACATTCAGTTATTGATTGACCTAAGAAATAAATTACAATAATTTTAATGTTATATAAATAAAAAGTGTATACTTTCTTTTTTAATATGTATTTTTTTTAATTATATATAAAAAAAACTATACCATTTCAGTGTCAAAAAACAACTTTGTTTTAATTTCTACAATGACTACTTTTAATAAAATGAGATTTAAAAATAAATTGACTAGTTATAATGAAATATTGTAAAGAATTTTCAAAGGTCCTCACCATGACTAATCTCAGCAAAATCCTTGGCTTTAGCCAAAAGCTGAGCCACAAGCTCTTCAGGTGTGTATTTAGTGTTATCATCGTGAATGAATTCAGGGGTTCCTCTATCTGTAGGTGCTATTTCGTAGTAAGGAAATCTCTCCCTGAAAATAAAAAATATATCTTAACTACTTCATACTAAGTTGAAATGAAGTTGAATGTACAATTTTCGACAGAAAATCTCAATCACATTTTATTCATCTGTGATTTCAACCCAGCACCAGTGGGTCAGTGGCTTTACATGTAGCCACTAGACCAACGAGGCAGCCCTTATATATTAGACTTATAAATATATATAATAATAATGAATTATATCTACTTTAGTTTTAGTACATCCAAAGTTATGATAACAACTCCATTAACATTCAATTTGCCATTATTTTACAAATACAAATCAACATAGATTTTATTCAAAACCAACTCCTATTATTGGAAAACTATAAAAATTATAGATATGTATCCATCAGTAAGGAAAATATTACATATATTTCATTACAATATTAACATTTCTATAGTATATTCTACTATAGACTACACCATTTATAAGGTTAATTCAGTTGTTATTCTTATAAATGACTGTATTAAGACAAAGTTATAATTAGCCACTAAAATACAATTAATATCAATGGATCAGCAGATCTGCATGATGATGTGGAACTAGCTGTTACTTACCAAAAATATATCACTATAAATATATTTTTTGCCTTCCTATTTTATATACCTATTTTTAAATTTTATTACCAGTTGTGGTTTAAGGCACCAGACAGATAGTTAACAACAAAAAACTACTTAGAATGATTAGCATTATCCTTTTTTACTTGTCACAGTGAAAACGATATAGAAATAAAATCACAGATTACCAATTGTCTTATTAGCAAGACAGGAGGATTTGCAGTTTCATAAAATTTAATAAGCTGTATTGATTGTTATGTGTAATTGTATCTATAATATATTTACTTTATACGCTGAATATTATACACTACTACATATTTTTTTTTCTTTTTACCTTTGTTTATTTTAACTATAAGTACAATAAACAAGAAATTAGTCCAGTGGTAAGAACGCGTGAATCTTAACCAATGATCGTGGGTTCAAACCCAGGCAAGCACCACTGAATTTCATGTGCTTAATTTGTGATTATAATTCATCTCGTGCTTGACGGTGAAGAAAAACATCGTGAGGAAACCTGCATGTGTCAAATTTCACTGAAATTCTGTCACATGTGTATTCCACCAATCCACATTGGAGCAGCGTGGTGGAATAAGCTCCAAAACCTTCTTCTCAAAAGGGGAGAAGAAGCCTTCGCCCAGCAGTGGGACATTCACAGGCTGTTACTTTACAATAAACAATATACAGTGGTGGTCATATAATAAGAAACACTTATGAATAAAGAAAGAACATACAAATGTTCACAAAAAATATACACAATCAATTATTAATAATTATGCAATAATATAGCCACTCAAATAAAAAACTCATTAAATGCATAAAATATAAAACATATCTTACTTTTAATTACAAAATGAGTCTTACACATGTAGGAGTTTATTTTCTGTTACTGGCCGCTTGGACGCCTAATTAGAAACATTTTAAAAAAGCATCCATAGCTCATTCTTTTTTTGAAATTGGAGAATAACATTTCTTTTTCTATTATTTTGGCGGCAATTCAAAATTTAATCTGAATTTTATTTTGTTCAAAATGGGCAAAAATAAAAGTTGTGACACGTCAACTAGGCAAATCATTGTTAATTTACATATAGATCATAAGTGGGCGTACAGAAGAATGCTGAGCATTTAAATTGTTCTGTTAAGAAAGTTTTTAATGCAATTGATCATTATAAAACACATGGAACTGTTGAAAATGTTCTTAGAAAGGCTCGGCCAAGAAAATCCTCTCCTAGAGAAGATACGCTAATCGTTCGTGTTGCTAAAGAGGCCCAAGTAAAGGCTCCAACCAGATTAAAAATAAAGTATTTTCGCCTGATGACCCGAGAAACATCTTACGCTAATCGTTCGTGTTGCTAAAAAAGACCCAAGTAAAGGCTCCAAACAGATTAAAAATAAAGTTTTTTCGCCTGATGACCCGACAAACATCTCGTCAAGACTGATACGCCGAAGATTAGTGGAAGCTAAATTGTTTGGAAGAATCTCTCGAAAGGTACCGCTTCTTACCAAGCAACACCGAGAGAAGCGATTATTATTCGCTAAAAATATGTTAATTGAACGGTACGAGAATGGAAAAAGCGTTATTTTCAGATGAAACAAAAATAAATATGGTAAGTTCCGATGGAAAGCGCTATGTTAGACGCCCTGTAAACAATGATTTTAATTATAAATACACAAGGAGTATAGTCAAGCACGGTGGCGGTACAATGGATCAATGGCAATACAAAAATATCTTAGAGCACACAATGGGAATCATTACTCGGACAATCATTTGCCTATAACCTGGATCATTCAGCATGACAATGACCCTAAACACACGGCCAATAGGGTCAAATGTTTCCTTAGCGAACAGCATATATCCATTTTAGACTGGCCAGCAAATAGTTCGGATTTAAAACCGATAGAAAATCTCTGGTATATTGTTAAAAATAAAGTCTCAAACAAACGTAACACCAGTCAAAAGAACTATATGAAGCATTTGTTGAAGCATGGAATTCAATCCCCCTAGAAAAATGTATGAAATTGATTGAATGCCACGTCGTTGCAGTGCTATTATTGAAAATAAGGGATACACCACTAAATATTAATTATAACTATTGGTAGGCTGTGGATAGTAGCTATTTCGTAAATAACAATACTAATTACTAATACTTAAAAAAGTATTGTTTTTTATAGTTTTTGTTGTTGTTTCTAATTAGTTGACCATTATTGTTCATACCTTAAAACTGATTTAAATGTTTGTCCGTAATGTAATATTGAAACTGCACTTGTGTAATGGGATTTATTTTGTTTTTCTAATAAATGATAAATCGTTGAACATATTGTTGTCCTATTTATTGTTTAATTTCAAAATAAAAACGATTGCAGTGAAGTATCTTACATAATGTCAAGGACCTTAGGTAGTGTTTATAATTATATCACCACCACTGTATATGTGTGATATTATTTCTACATTGTATAAATGTTTTCTGTTATTTTCTTATTAAGTCACTTACTATAAATAACAATTCATTTCATTAAAAAAGCATAACATATCTCTATTTCTACTAGATTTATTCAATTTGAATCAATCATAAAAAGTAAAAGTACCAACAGAATTAGAAAGTATTTCAGAATATCAGCCTTTTACTTAGAAAAAAAAACTTCTATAGTGGATAGTATGACATTTTTTGAATTATAAGTTCATTGTCATGTTCTCATAATTTATATAGATAGATATTTAATCCAGAAACCTTTAAAATATTTTAAACTTACTTGTAGGCTTGCACCAAAGGATGGTCGTATGGCTTTCCAAGTAGGTCCAAAAGATATTTGTAAGAATTTTTAGGAAACCGTACGCCAACTGTCACAGCATCTTCTCCAAATGTTCTCACATCGTCTCGAAATGCAACCACAGCTGGTGTTTTCCTCTTTGACTCTTTATTGAGTACTATCTCCATCGGCACTCCAGGTGACACGATACCAATTTTCATCCATTCCGATCCGAAATCGATGGATATTACTGCAGCTGCATCCACATTCTGACTCAGAAGTAAAGGTAACAACGCCAAACATAATATTCTACACATCCTCTGTGAAAATAAATACCTTTGACTTAATACATGGAAAACCGAAAATGCTGTATTCCGAAAAATTCTTGACTGTCAACGCGGTCTTATGTTTTGCAGAAATATATGTACTTACGATTACTAGAGCCATTTTCTTTTACAAAATCACATCCAGTTTCTGAGACTTATGTATTTCTTAAGTTTTAATGGTTAAATATTTATAATTTCTAATACATTATTATTTTGTAAAGTCGGCCAGCTACTTTAGTCCACGTCAAGTTTAACGTGTTTTCTTCTTTTTGGCTGACGACGTTGTTGCCATATTTGAAAAATAAAACATTTTATGTTTTTTTAATATGTTTATTAGCTGAAATATATTTTTGCAGAATAACCTGTTATAATAATATAATTCAAATGTGTCTAATGTTATATTACTCTATAAATCTATAACAATATTATTAAGGTGGAGTTTGAAATTTACGGATCCGTACTTATCATTACAATATCTATACTAAGTTTATAAATCTGAGTACACGGTCGTATACACAGGTCTTGCAACTTCAGTATAGGGCACGTTGACATACTAATGCTGTTAAGTTCAATTCACGGCCGCCAGAGGCATGACAATTCGCGTAATAATTATCCCGAACATTTTTTTTAAATCCAAACAAGACAGTTAAATAACAAAACAAAAATAACAAAAAATCCATAAAACTCAACAAAACGATATAACAATGATTAAATAACACAGTACTTGGGAGAGAAAAATATCAGCATCGATAGCAGCGACATAGTACCTCAAGCGGATGGTATTGCGAATTAGCAGTGGTTACACACTCGCACCTCATCTCTCACCACTGAAATTGGACTCAGTTGCAAGACCTGTGTATACGACCGTGTCTGAATATCATAATAATATAATTGTTTGAATGTTTGAACGCGTAGTACGTGTTAATATAACCAGTATCTGTTAAATATCCAGGCTAATAAGGTATGATATAATTAAATACTACGACTAGGCTATTTTACAACTAAGAGCTAGATTTTAATTTCTAAATAGTGTAGAAGTCTATAACCAATTCATAAAACTATAATAAAGCAAACGAACAAATAGGCAATTTACGAATGTAACTATGTTAATGATATATGTCAATAAAAACTATCGACTTTTTTTCATTGTATAAGTAGGCGGACAAGCATATGGGCCACCTGATGGTAGTAACAGCCTGTGAATGTGCCACTGCTGGGCTAAGGCCTCTTCTCCTCTTTTTGAGAAGAAGGTTTTTGAGAAGAACCTGATGGTAAGTGGTCACCAACGCCCACAGACAAAGGCATTGTAAGAAATGTTAACCATCGCTTGCATCGCCAATGCGCCACCAACCTTGGGAACTAAGACGTAATGTCCCTTGTGCCTGTAATTATACTGGCTCACTCACCATTCAAACCGGAACACAGCATTACCAAGTACTGCTGTTTTGCAGTAGAATATCTGATGAGTGGTTGGTACCTACCCAGACGAGCTTGCACAAAGCCCTACCAATCTTATTTTTATTCAGAATGTATATAGCGGTAGTAAATACTGAGCACATTACAGCTTTTGTTTGTAATATTCAAATTCAAAAGTCTAATGTATTTTAGTGTTCACTAGTGATTGAAGAAGCATAAGATATCATTTTTTTTATATTTTACTAGCTAGTCATCCCGGCTTCGCACGGGTAAATAACAAGAAAAATGTATTTTGAATAGGATTGGCGTAAAACTGTTCTTAGTGAGCTTCTTCTTCGCGGAAGTAGTAACTGTGACAAATTTCAAGTCAAACGGCGGATAGCTTAGGCGATCATGTGGTGAGTGGTATATCGCTTATATATATAAATCATATATTTACAAAATAAAAATCTTAATTGTTTTATGATATTATAAACAGGAGAGTTTTACCATACATTAAAGCAATACAGTCAGATGTTCAATAACAGAATCATTCTCTAAATGGAAAACCTGGCAAGACTAAGTAATTGAAAGTTCAATTTTGTCTATATATTCATTATTTAATAATTTTACGTGTGAATTCGCCTATAGTATAAGGCCCTAGCTACACATAACTACCACTATTAATCACTTTATCCGAATATTAGCTAGATCTCGACAAAATACGAAAAGCAATACATGAATAAACATAAACTTTACCAATACCTATTAAAGATCCCTGCCACACATTCGGATTTGTTAAACTTTGTCGAATTTTATCAGTCTTGTATGGCGCTCAGTTCTATCGAACTGTCAATAGTCATAGTAAAGACAAGTATAGATCATATGTTTATTTATGTAGGTTACTCTTTAGTTTATGGATAGATTGGGTGTTAAGTGTTTGTTGAGTGTTGATTTCAAGTACGGAGGCCGCGGAATGCTGTTTATTATTAATTTCTAATTTGTGCATACAACAAACAACTCATCAAAAAGGTGAGTGTATTCTTTATATCATTCTTTTAGGCATAGGCTTCATATGCAAAAGGTTTTGTAAGATTTGAAATTAAATTCATTTATAAAAAGACGTCGCACTCATATCTATTTGCGCATTTTGGATTTTGCTCCCTCAATAAGAAATAATTGATATCACGTAGCGCCTGTTTAACAATAAACGAAGCATTTGGTGTCGTTTACATGCGGTTCTAAAAATGTGACGGGACGCGAGAGGAACGTAGAAAGGTAGTAGAGCTGGCGCTCCATCTAAATATGGAACTAGTGGCATGCAACTCCTATTTGCGATATCCTTTGAGGTGTAGTAGATATTTGTTATCCCTCCAGTTATGTAATGGCCCTTCGTATTGCGCGTCAGCACGTGCATACGGTGTTGCACGCGGCGGTCCACGTAGAAGGTTCATCGCGCACGCGGTCGCACTCCGAAATCCAGTTTCCTAGCAACACGCTGTTGACGCCACTGCTGACCCAATGAATACAAAAACACATGGTAATCATTGTTACATCACACCGACCACGCGTCAGTATTTTTGCGTGTTACGTACTACTACGTATTATAATTTAAGATAAAAGACAATACACTTCTATTCAATACATAATTAAATTTGTGAGTGCTTCTTGCGCGATCTTCGTGCTCATCCTTGTACGCTGAAGTGGTAAGCAGTATTTTTTTATTGAACCCTGACCTTCAATATATCTGACAATACTGTACAAGATTAATTAACGATTTTATTGTTATTTAGAAAATACAATCTAATAATAATACTCAGACCTTTGCATGACCTACTTTTTTCTTGTCTCTACTTCCTGAAGTAAATCTAAATATAATTGTCACCCAGAAAACAATGCTCCACTCTCAAATAACAGTGTATTGTTATTTATAAGTATATTTTCTGTAATATTTATCATTCTCTGTGTGTTTGACTTAAGCAACTCACTACATTATGCTATATCAATATCAGTGATACCAAGGCCACTTAATCTTATTTTATGATAACTAAGTGCCTAGATATAAATTTAGGATGTCATTGATTAATGAAAAATAATAGTAATGATTACCGCAAAAATAATGCATATTATTTATAAAAACAATGATGTGACCTAATTTATTTTCTACTACAATTTATATAAAAAACAAATTTAAAATTGTATAAAAAAAAGAAAACAAACCAGGGTCCTAAATTAAATTTATCAGATGTTTTTCAAACAATTTTCAGAGATTAAAAAATTCTTACCAGTTTCAGTCAAAGAGGTTTTATGAAAACTATTTCTTTAACATATTTTTTTTTTTATTACAATAGTGATTAAATATAAAGAAAGCCTATTTGTCACTTAGTTGTACTTAATGTTTTGCACTAGAAGGATCTCAGGAATACAAACGGCAAGATTCATGTAAAAAAGATGATGATAAAAATGATTTGAAATTCACCTTTAAATGTAAGAAAACATTTTACCATGTATGTACGTACTTTACATAACTAATAGCTAGTGAACAAATTCTAACATTAATATATAATGTATCTAAAGTATCGAATTACACTAAATTAACACTTAATGTTTTTGTTTATCCATCCATATTTTTGGTGCAAAAGTTTACTTTAAAAACTAACATTAAACTTAACAATTATTTTTTTTAAATATTTGTTACATTACATTGTTAATGTCATAATTTCTTATTTATTATTAAATACCATATTTGGCCATGTATTCAATACACAGCATATGTTAATTAAATATTTTAAGCTCAGACAGTTATACAAAATAAGGATAATAACAATGAAAATTACTTATACCTTATATTTGTTTTGTTATATTGATAATAATTAACATATTGTGGTTATTCTAAAATGTATATAAAATTAAATCAAATAATATTTTATGTAGTTATGATATACATGAAATTATTTATATAAAAAGGTATATTTCTTTCATATTTCCATGTTCAAACTCTCACCTTTAAGAAAGAGAATACGAAGACGCAAAAAAGACTATATGACGGCTGACGCATTGTTTACGTCCGTGTGCGAGGTAGAGATGTGTGAAATGTTGACTGATATCAACTCGTCATTCTAGTCATTCCGACCGTGCTTTTGAGTAGCACACTAACGATTTAGTACTTTCAATGTCTATCGTCTTGATACATTCGAACATAAACACAATGTAGGACAGAAAAGTGATCGATATAGACATTCAATGCTGCTTCCAGTCTAGAGAATGTTCTAGATGCATCGCGGTTTTTATGTTTGCCTTTTTTCGTAATTGTATATGAACTAGTAACGGAATGATATAACCAAATAAAATCAAATGTATTCAATAATTCATTTTGTATCGTTAATATTTTAACTCTACCACCGCTCCACCAACTTAAAGCAGGCTCCCTCGAATAAAACAGTAAGAAACTCGCGTAGTTATTCATACTCCGATGTTTTTGTAACTCACACACGAATAAAGAATATAGAACAGGCAGCACTCGCTATCAGCTGTAATCACGTCTCTCTAATAATTTTATCGCAAAATATTTCACGTAAATTATTTGTGTTTAGATTATGATTGGGGGAAGTTGAAAAAAGTGGGTACTTTTTTTGTTTAATGACAATGATACGTCTCCAATTTCATATAACGAATGTATTCCAAATGTTACAGTTGACGGAAGTACCGATTTTACATAGTCATGTTAGATGCATTCGCTGTTAGTTGGTACAGCGCAGCTCCGCATACCAATTGGACACGTGCCATCTCACTTTCCTAATACTTGCTTCCATCACGTTTTAAGTGCGTTCAAATTTACTTAATTATACGAATAATAAATATTTTCGTTTCGTTTTATTCTTAAGTTATGTTGTTAAAACGTAAAATAGTCGGATAAATGTATCATGTCATTGCAATGCATACGTATGTAGATTAAAAAAACTTTAGAAAGGTGTAAGGTAAGCTCGTTTAATTTGATCGCATATGATCTCAATAATACAATCAAACGCTACATAGAACTGAGGCTCAAATAATCTACGTGGATATAATAATTTAATGACGTCGCATATGAATGATTGAATAGGCAATAAACACGTCCTATAAAGCTATACTTTAAATTACTAATAACTTGATGTCGTCTTTTAATATTTCTAATAAGTTTTATTTTTTGTAGGATCTACCATTCATTCAACAGTGACGTAATGTATATAACGTAAGTTCTGTATTCGCAAGATAAATGACATAATCAATTTAAATAAAATTTTAAACGCACACGTCTATCGGTGACGGCTTGGCAATGAACGTGTGAATGCACTAGACCCGGGCAAGCGCCGATGAGTTTCATGTGCTTAATTTGTTTTTAAAGTTTTTATTGTGCTCAAATATGGAGAACAACATGTGTATGTATGTACCAAGCCGCTCCTAGGCTTGTTGGAATAAGCTCCAAAACCTTCGCCTTAACGAGAGAAAGCCTTAGGCCAGCAGTGGTACATTCACAAGTCAAGTAACAGATTTTAACCTTTTAAACATCTAGTTGGAAAAAATATAAATTTTAAACAATTTGTATAAAAATAATTAAAAGAACGGCTACTTATATCAGTGAATTTCAAATTATACGCTTTTACTGGATGTGGCTAAAGTGATATAAAATAAATGTGAATAGGTCTTAAGTCACTATCACTAGTTATTCTATGGGGTTAGAATGAAAGGAGCAATCGTTTTGGCCGCCAAGTAACAAAAGCGCAAAAACACCAATTAATTTTCAATCAAAAAATAAATGTTGTCGACATAATTTAAGATTGTATGCGCGAAAACCACCATATGCTCAAATCCTTGGAGTTTATTACTAGATGGGGCGATAAGGAAGCATGATTTAGACATGCACCATAGGGGTCAAGGCTATAATAATGTCAATATGGCATGACACAAGGGGTACAGAAACACAATCCCTCTAACCGGATAAAGGGCTAGAACCGGTGCCAATTATGATTATATCTCACCTCGCTTTCGCTAACATACGACTAAGTTTAACACGTATTTACATAATTTAAAACAATCAATGTTATTGTTTACTTCAAGTACATTGTTATTGTTTACGGCGGATAGAAATTATATTATGTACTTTAAAAGCGGATTACTTTTATAAAGATTAATCGATGTGTTATGTCTACTTGTCATACATATAATAAATTTGGCATTTTACAAGATTGAAGTTACAACGGTTTCGGGATGTCGTTTATGAGAAGAAAAAACAACAATTAACTCAGTTGTTACTGTTTTCCGACAGATAAATTACATAGGTATCTAATTAAATGCAATTAATTTGCTATTTTTCTAAGGTTAAAAAAATAAGGCAGTTTTGTCACGTAAAGTTCGTAACTGGTACCGAACAATTATAATTATTTGTTTAGAAAACAAAACCGATTACAAATAAAATTCGAACCCGTTAAAAATTATATCCTTTATTTTTTCATACTTAGGGGCGGTACTGTTTCTTCAAATTTAACGGACCAAATGGAAAGTATAAATGAACTACTTTTGAGGTAATAAACATTTTAAAAAATCCAACCAAGAAGGTTCTCTCTCTTTCGAAAGTCTGTTAAAATAGGTTAAATAATGTTCTATTAATTAAATAATCCGAAAACTCTGTATTATATCTTAAAAATTGCGTTCGTTTATTATCAATACCGAAAACAAAACCACGTTTTTTGATAACATTGTTTGATTTTATATGATGCGTTTCGTTTTATACCACAGAATATATGAATAAGAAGTTGCTCATAGCTTGCTGCATTCAGTCTACATTTAAAACTTTTTATGCCTATAAAAATGTTCAGGAATCTTCTTTATTCTTGACTTATCCCATACCATATAGATATATTATATGAACTGAGTCGTATAATAATGCACATTTTATGTACGGAAACTTTTTCTTTTTTCACGTTATATTACAAATATGTATGTATAATTTTATTGTCAAGGTCTATTATTCATTACCGAACTAATTCAATACCATGTACAATCAAACATTTATTCGTCACCACGAATAATTTTAATAATCAGCGATAGTGTTGTAGTTAGTAGGATTGTTTACGATAATCGATGTTTAAAATACATTTTATTTATTTTGTTTAAAACCAGTTTCTATTACTATACCCGTTGTGTTGTTAATGTAACTTCTTATTTACATGAACCAAATATTTGTCCTTATTAACAATTTGTCCTTCTGACGTTATTACCAATTCATTGAACCTAGCGAGTAGGATGTTTAATAAATTTTAAATTGTCATATGGTGTTCAAAATTGTATATAAATTTCCCCGTTCATGATACAAGTTTCATTTAAATGGCAAGCAGACTCACTGCCTACGCTACATCATAATATGAACTTTCATATTTCACATAAGGATGTCATAAACCGTTCAATTGAACTTGTTAATCGGAAATTAAATGTCACTACAGATTCTTATTGTTTATGTAAATAAATATTTATTGTGTTAAAAATTATTAAGCCAAGCTAAGCCACGATAACGTACAATCTACCTTACGTTACACGAAGATAAACTCGCTATTAAGATCTTATATTTATTATCGATATATTATTACATAACGACATACATAAGTATAGTTCTCGGCATCCGTAAAAATTGTTTTATCAAAACGTTGCTACGTTTTGTGCCAACGACTCGGAATGTCAGTTAGTCGGTCAGTGTGCCGTAAATATAGACATGTTAGAAAATAAATAGTAATTCGAAATGCTCTATTGAGCCGGGCCTATATTTAGGATTGCATTGATTTATATTAATCCTACAATTCAAGGTCGGTTAACTGTTTTATTATTCTGCATAATATATGTATTTACGTGTTGGTTTTTATTTCATTACCATTAATAATTGTTTAGTTATATATTGTCTAAGTATCGAAGACCCATTGATACGTGACCGTCATGTAAAAGGAAATTATAATTCGTTATATTGAAATAAGAATGTCGGTCCGATTGTTTGACGTCTGATTATATTTTGATTAAAAAATATGCACGGACGAGGTGCCGGTAAAGTTAGAATTAGCGTGTTACGATTTTATTTATAGGAATCGTTCGACATTTATTTTTAACTAGTAATTATTGCTTGTGTCCGGATTTTGTCTATCATTTAGGGCTTTACTTATAAATGTTGTTTAGGTGATGATTTGTTAAGCTATGCTGTGTTTTTTTCTTTCGAATGTTAAATCAGTCAAGACAGAAAGAGAGAAATCAGTGTTTAACTAAGAACGCACTAAACAAGTTCTGCCTTACATATAAACGCTTAGCGGGTGATTAGTTAAAAAAGATGTCTTCTTCTTTCTAATGGCAAATTAACGATGCCAGAAAGAGAAAAAACAGTGTTGAACTTAACAGCAGCTGAGGAACGACTATGATATTGATTCACGGTGTCTATCCATGAATGCTGTAGAAACAAAGGACGGCTTCAATTTTACTTTAACACTAGCGATGAAATATTATAGCATTATATGATTTAAACTCGCGATAAAATTGGTAAATACAAAACTTAATGTATCTTAAATTGTTTGTTCCTAGATGGCGCCCATGCGTGGCGAACGTGGAGGCTCCCCAGCTAGAGGGGCCCGAGCGTCACTACCGCTCCCGCGCCGCCTCATCCGCCAGATCGCGAGGCATGTGGCCTCCAGTGGTCGATCACTGCGCCGGCTTGAGGTCTCCGGACGCGTCATAGACAACTTCGACGACATAGATGATGCGTCGGACGAGTCTGATATGGACACGTCGCAGCCTGCGTAATAATATTTTGATACTTTTACGTTATTCTCTAGCCGTTCTCTGTCTATAAAGTCAATCGAGCGTTCATGAACCTGCTACTTTCATATCACTTACCGGTTCTTATGATACATGGCTTTGTATTTCCTGTATGACTTAAATGTCATACAGGAAATAAATCTAGATCGTTATATAATAACGCTTTACTTTTTATTACTTAAATAAATGCATCTTTACAGAAGCATACCATTCTATTCTCGTTAACGTCGGTATTTTCGACCATTATAATACTAAAAAAATGTAATTTTTCCTTGTTTTTTGAACAAATCGTAACGTGTTTTAAAATTTTGCAGATTAAGAATAAGAACAAGTAATATAAAAGCAATAATTGAATATGTCTAAAAAGGTTCAAGGTTTAAGTAAACCATTAAAACTATCTGCCTAGATACATAATTGATAAGTTTTCAAGCTAATTTAAATAAGATAAAATGTTCGCTGATACTACTGCAGTAGTCATAGCCAATTATAGCAACAAATTTCTTAATTTTCACGTACAATATGATGAATGATGCGCTTAATGTTACATGAGTGATGAGTTAAGCGTTTAATTGATGTCCTGACCGATTTCGGCAACGGCGCCCCATCTCTTATTAGCTAACTACGCAGGACATATAATATACACAAGCGTGTGCGCAGACACAGGTGCACTCACATTAGCCACTAGGCCAACAAGGCAGTTGGTCTCACTGTTGGTCGATGTTTGTATCATTATAAACAAAACGCAAAATTAAATTAAGATCAGATAAACTAACCGATTAATAAAGATATCAAAATGGTTAAACGCTATCATATCTTCGTAAATTCAGGCAACGATTTTAAGCCATTTTATCTAATGTAACGCGATTTCGTCTGCGTTATATCATCAATCAATGACAAGTGACCATACGTTTTTAATGATAATAAAAGTTCTTATCATATTTTAGGTTACCGGGTAACGCGGGACCTTGAGAATACAAATCGTGTGATTGATGTATCTCGTATAAGATGTCATTTTAAGAAAAAAATATGACCTACATTATAAATACACTTACCGACTTACATACCATCGAAAACCCGATGTCAAAAGCTTCATATTATCGTTTGTAGTTTCTAATCGACTAGAGTATTTAAAAGGTTCATATTTTTACTGATTTTATGTCCATATGGAAACTAAGCCTCGTCCGATACTGTTGATTAAAATCAATATAGAGTATATATCTCCAGTAGCAGAGCTATTGAAATGTCATAAGCTATCTGACGTCATGAGAAATGTACCTATTACGGGTTGTATACGTCACAGAAAAGTTTATTTTAAACATTGCAGTTTTTTTTTTCATTTCAGTTATATTGTATTAACATAATGTGACAAAATAATTAAATATTTACAGATACACTTTAAAAACAGTTTCCTTTCAAATTACAACTATGGAATGGTTTACTACTAATGCTATTAGCATTTTCTCTTAGAGTCGCATTTTAAATTGCCATTTCGAAAAATCTCCTTTCTGGAGTGAAGCAATTGATGAAATATTTCAAATTGATTTTTTATCGACTCTAATCCCAAAGTTATTTCTAATAAAAATAAATAAGTACACATTGTAAGGGACAATAGGAGTCCAATGTGCATTTTTGTGCAAATAATTCCGTAGTAATTATTTTGTTTCCTCTTATTAAAAAAAGTACGGAAATGTCAATGACGTTTGATGCAATTTTAAAGGTACCTGTTGTGCATCTTACAAAAACTTTGTACCTATACATTAATTTCATGATAAAAATAGTTGTTATAAATTAATTTAAGAAAAAAATGTGTCATTCTATGTCTACACCTAAATATAACTAAAGATATATATTTTTTAATTATATTTGATTATTTAAAATTACTCAGGTTCAGTTTATCAGTCGATAACAAACAGCTGTTTAGTTTTTTATTAATTGTATATTTTTCATTGCCTAATCATATTATCACATCATGGTTCGAAGTAAATTCCCAATAAATTTATTTGAATGGCTAACATCGCTTTAGCCATTCAAATGTCTACGACGTTCTGGGTATTTCCCACACCATCGTTCATTCTGTTTTATTTTATTCTATGAAGTATCTTTGTACTTATTTTTTTGATTTTTTTTTATTGCATTGGAACACGGACGAGCATATGGACCACCTGATGTTAAGTGGTCACCAACGGCCATAGACATTGGCATTGTAAGAGATGTTACCATCGCTTACATCGCCAATGCGCCACCAACCTTGGGAACTTGTTGTAATTACACTGGCTCACCCACCCTTCAAACCGGAACACAACAATACAAAGTACTGCTGTTTTGCGGTAGAATATCTGATCAGTGGGTGGTACCTACCCAGACGAGCTTGCACAAAGCCCTACCACCAAGTGATAATCTAAAATTTAAATGTATTTTAATTTGTATTTGCTATTTCATTCTAAATTCAAATTTAATTAACTGAATGGATTAAAATTATAATATGTAATTGCGTTTGTAAAAATAAAATAAGACTCGTACTTCGGCACAGATAATATATCTTTTTTAATTAAAAAGAAAACACGCGAAGAAGAGGCGCACATGCAGCTTAACAAAATAAAAATCTATAAATTTCGCTAATACCTACAGTTGCCGGACCGTTCTAAATTTAATATTAGATTTTTCAGCTTTGCTTTATATTATTTTACTTGTACATTATTTAATTTGTAGCTTAACATCGTGGATATGTTACAACTAGGTTCATCATAATGCTACTATCTAATTTGAAGTATTGTTTGAAATATTGTATGGAATATATTACCGTAAGATAGAACACATTTCCTTATTACTGAATTACATATAAGATGAGTGATTTGACTAGTATTTAAATATATATATTGATTGTAACTCCATTGCTGTGCTCCTAATAATCTTATTATTTAAAGAAGTATCTGTATAATTCGGCATAATAAAAAAAGCATGAAAAGATTATAAAAAAAGTTTTTGATGAATATATTTATCGATATGTGCAAGTATATTATAATTTAAGTATTTTAAATGTGTTTTTTTTTTTAAAGTGTTGCATGTGGCGGCAATGCTGGTAACTTACCACCGGCTGACCACGACGACGACTTGACGAGCTTAAGTTGGTTACAAGACAGAAATTTGCTGAGAGGTACGTGTAATATATTATACAGTAATATTCAAAACAAATACTATGTTAGGTTTAAGGTTAGGCACATTAATGCTTTGTCGTCATAATTTATCTCATAGGTGAAGAAACATTTTTGTATATAAAATAGGTAAGTGGTCTGGCAAGTGGCACCTGTCGGTAAGTGGTGACCATCGCCCATAGGCATTGTAAGAAATATTTACCATACCTTACATCGTCAGTGCGAACCTTGGGAACTAACATGTTATGTCCCTTGTGCCTTTAGTTGCATTAACTCACTCACCCTTCAAAGCGGAATCTAACAATACTTTTTATAACTGTTTAGCGTAAGAATATGTGTGCGTTGGTATTTTGAAGGAACCTGTTTCGGCATATTGGTAAAATAAACTCCAAACAAACAAGAAGAGCGTAGGCCTTGGCCTAGGAGTGAGAAATTTGTTGGCTGTTATTACTTTACGCTAAATTACAAATGCAAAATTAAAAAGCCAATTGATATAAAAAATAAGTACCTAAATATCAAATCAAAATGAAATTTTAATAACGTAATGGTGGTTGGATTTGTGCAATCACGTCAGGGTAGATATTGTTGGGATTCGGTATTGATTGAGCTAATATATTTATTTACATGAGGGACATAACATCTTCGACCGTATGGCCAGCAGCGCATTGAACGATCTACACGTAAACCATTTATTGGTATAAAGATTTGTTTATGCATTGCTTATGGGCAGTGATTATTTGCCCTGAGATAGGAGATAGCACATTTGTCGGCCACTTATCTATTTTTGAAAAACAGTGGAAGAAAGTGCCATGAAGCAAAAAGATGATTTCAACTGAGTTTCCATTGAACTATTCCGTCTATAACTCTTAAAGTTTAAGAACGTGATACTTGTTCACTGTTGTAACAAATTCTGTTCTCAATTACTTTCATGTCTTGTGTCATAACTTTATATACACAGGACGGTAAACGAACAACTTAATTTAATTAGTGTCCAAAAGTGTATTCGTTTTATTAATACACTCGCAGTTGAAATATTTCATCTAGTTTTACTTGTTATATTAATAAGAGCTTAATCTCTTTGTAGCAGCGCGCAAGTCGCCGGCATTTTGATGTGACGTAATTTAACTTTCCAAAGAATCGATTTAATAACTTGTACAACGTATTTGAATAGTTTCATTTATTAATTTATATTTATTGAATATCTTTGTCCGTTCAATTGAATACCCATTTCAAAATATTATATATAACCAAAGAGGTTTTATAAGAATCGATATAAAACTTGATTGTGCAATAAAGCTGCAGTTTTATATTACAGGTATAAATCTGACAAAGGGCGATATGGAAGACACCAAAATGATTAGTAGTCAAGTAATTGTTAAGGTAAGTTTAATTAATTTAAACAATTCGAAATTTAAATAGTTGGATTCCCATTTCATTACTAAATGAACCGAACGCGTAATAGTTAGTAGAGAAATAGGAATCGAGCGCAACATTAAATAATATTTAATTAGTAATAATATAATTTGATTTTCAAATTATTATTATTATTATTAAAGTGGTTTTCATTTCATTTGCGTTGTTTATCGAACAAAGCTCTGAATATTATTTCGGAAAGCCGACGATTTGCTCATCAAGATATCATTTAATTCATAATTGCCGTTTCAATTTATATTTTTGAATGTTTGTTATTCGATTACGTTAAAGCTAAACAGATTCAAATTCGATTAAATTTGCTACGTAGGAGAAACCTATAAAAGGTACTATTTTTTATTCATAAAATACGTGTAGGGGATTCACATTCTTAGATCATCTCGTATTCCTAAATAATATTGAAAAATTGTGTTTCATTTCACAAGGATAATATAAAACGAAGGAAGTAAATAAAACTTTTTGTTTACTTTGTCTGTTTGAGTTTTCAGTGGTTATATCAAATCGATCGAATCTCAAAATCTTGGGAGGTTATTTTATATATTATCCTTTTTTTTCGTATGAATTACATTTAAATGATCTGTATATATCAATTTGAATATATGGTAATACTTACCTAAATGGTAATGTTGGAATAATTCCGTAATCTTCGAACAAGCTTCGAATATGTTATGCGACAATCGTCATCAACTTCGATTCGGTAAACAATCGATGGAATAAGTTATGTTAATACATCGATTTTAAAACCTATCGTATTTTTTTATTTCAACTTCGAGTTTCGAGGTTTCTCTTACATAATTGCTAAACAGGGACTGAAATCGGAATAATATAAACGTAATATCTTATAACGAGCCGTTTTAATTGGCCTCTAGGGCGCAGGCCAACTAGCATAACAATACACTTTAAAATTTTCCGAATATCCATTCTTAAAACCGCTTTATTAGTTCAAGCCATTTTTTTGAGAGAGTAATGCCAACTGCGGACCTTGATGTGGATATTGAAAAAGAATATCTTGACAAGTTTCCTAGAACCTTATTTTCTTTTCAACATAGTACCTACTGTCTTGTCTTCAATTAAATTGTATTTTTAATTAGTAATAAGAATTTATTTATTTTCAACAGAAACGATATACCTAATGAATTAAGATGTGACGTAATCAGTTCTAAATTATTGTACGCCTATCTGTTATCAAACGTCAAATATTTTCAATGTGTAAGCTGTGTTATCTTCAAATATTTTTTACGCAAGAAAAAGTGTATTCTCTTCCTGAATGATAAAATAAGTATTTAATTTAGATTTTTTAAAACGAAAACGTCCGCGTATCTTTTTGAACAACATCACTTTCTTGACTATTCCCTGAGACATTCTCAGGGATTATTATTGAGGGATTTATTATTGAGTTCAGGAGGCTCGACAAAGTGCATTCGAGAATTTTCAAAGCGATTATGAACTTCCCTTTATGTATATTATTCAATACATACTTCAATTGTGTATCCCGTGATAAATCGAATACATTTCCTTACATATTGACCTTTTCTAAAAATAGTATCGACAATCGCTACCTATGTGTCTTTGTCTAGGTCCGCAGTAATAGAGGGATTTCCAAGTTTTCTTTTACCGTAAGAGCCAGACTAAAGCCTATTTAGTCTAAGGTCATTGACCTGGTTGACTTACTATTAAATTTTTGGCATGTCTGGAAAGAATTGGTAGAGCTCGTCGGTCGTTTTTGGAGTTTTAGTATACCTGTACTAACAGTTCCAATGATCATACCGTATAAATGCCAATATTGAATAATATAATTATGTGTCCATATTTAATCTGTGGAATATATAGACACGCCACCGATAAAATATGTCAAGGTTTCTCTAAAATAAACGTAAAATCTGCGATTTGATGTCGAAGAGAATCTATAGTGAATATGTATTTGACCGTGATGCAATCGAAACTGCTAACTAGAGACAGTAACGTTTTGTAGTAGCGAAGTAAACTATCCGGACAGCCTTAAATGTTTGTTAAATCAATATCAAACATTTCGAAGTTGTTACATAAAAAAAACATGTGACAGCGTAAGGAGATACGTTAAGACGATTGAAGTTTAATTAATTTAATTCTCAAATGATAAGTGACCCTGTGTCGTTTTCTGAACTTATACGTTTATGTAAAATTTAATGATGATCAGTTGAGTAATTCAGACGTGAAAGCGTAACAAACATACAAACACACTTTCACATTTATAATATTAGTTCGGATAAGTTCAAACTTGTCTTTATTATATACTTCTACTTTTTTTAAAATAAATAATAAATTCAAGTAATAACTTTTTAAATTAATTAATTAACCTTCGCCGAATATGACGTTGAGATATTCCCAAGATGTTCTTTATTCAAGCTGTTTCAAATGAATACAATTCTCTTATGTAATGAAACAATTGTTTTCATAATTAAATAATACAAAAAGAATACGTTTGTATTTTTCATGACAGTCTTTTATTTGTACAAGTGGTTGTCTATGCTTTGTTTGTTTTATTATATTACGTAAATACTGTTCAAGTTCCAGTAACCTGGATCATGATCGTGATTACTTATCGTTATTAAAAACCTTAACGCATTTATCTTCCTCGTTTCTAATTTATATGTAAGATATATTATCTTTAATTACAAACGTACTTGAAAGGTTATTATGTTTTTACGTCGTCGTCGTCGTCGTCGTCGGTTTTTAATTAAAATAATTTTTCAAATGCATTATGTTTTCAATTAAATGATTGATATTTTTGATAGTTGTGTCCAAAATTATGAAGTTTATAATTTTCTCAATGGTTTGCCAACAGACAGAGTCTAAGACGCCGCCGCCAACGTGCCGTATCCCATCCCCACCTCGGACCCCGTGCAAAGCTCCTCCCTCCCCGCCAGCAGTAAACACACACACAAAGCCCCCCTACTCGTTCTCTTGCCTCATCTTCATGGCCATCGAAGCGGCGCCAGCTCGGGCGTTGCCAGTGAAGGAGATCTACGCTTGGATTATAAGACACTTTCCATACTTCAAGCACGCACCTCAGGGTTGGAAGAACAGCGTTCGGCATAATTTGTCATTAAATAAATGCTTTCATAAGGTAATATAACGTTTTATGGTTGTGTATACACTTATTAGTAGTTGAATGTTCGTGATTCTAATGTCGCATTACTCTAATTTACAGGTGGCAGCTGCTCCAGGTCTCGGTAAAGGATCTCTCTGGACGGTCGATCCGCAACACCGTTCAACATTGTTACAGGTTGGTGATATAATTCTCTCCATTTATTTACGTATACTGGTAATATCTTCCGACCGTTTCGACCACGGTGTCCTCTCGGTGAACTCTATCTCTATCTCATGCTCATAATCCGATGAAACGGCATATCCGGCAACACCGGGACGAATTCAGGCTCAGAACTTTATGATCAGCTCAACCCCAGGCTTAAACCTAGCATCGCAGGATCTGTAGCCTTATATTACACTATGGCTTTGTTACATATGTATGTTAATCAGGGTAAACTACACTGGGGATACAGATACCATACACGCATGATAGTCGGCCTTGTTTCTGATAACAGTCCACCTTCTACCCTCACTCAGAGAAAGGTCGTGAGGGTCGAATAGCTGCGGTCCGTTCTCAGTTTGACTAAAAATTCGATTTGGACTCGACTTTCTAACTTTAATTAAATATTGAATGTATTTGTTTACATTTCATCACAAAACCTTTACTCTATACGCCTATGTATTTCATATGGTATTTTTTATATAACCTAAGTTTAAGTAAAAAATATTTTTTATTTCAAAAAAGATCGTATTATTTTGGGTTGACTTGAAAAGACGGATGTTATTAATTCGACATTTTTTGTGCTTGTTTTCCTCGATTGCTCCACCGATTATTCTGAGCCGATTTTCTCCAATTAGTCTATATTGCTCGAACTCTTCGTCGATTTTTAATAAATATTAATGATTAAGTGTGGTGAGACAATGTATAAATTAGAAGAAAACATTTATAATTTACACATTGCGTCATGATACGTCAATATGATTGTTAATTAAACATAATAAATGATAAGCGTTGTCCGCAGGCGTTCGGCCGGCAGCCGGTGCCGCCGGTGGAGGTGGAGGCGGAGAGCGCGGACGGCAAGAACGCGCCCGACCCGCAGCTGTTCCCGTACCTGGCGCGCCGCCTCGCCGACACGCGCACGCCGCCCGGCGCCGACGAGTACCTCGCCGCCGCCACTGTGCTCGCCATGAAGTACGGGCCCGCCGTGCTCGAGCAGGTCCGCACACACACACACTCACACACACACTTAATACTTAACCCCCCCCCCCTCCATCCACTCTTCTTTTGATTTACAATTCCTGAGGAATTCGATTTTTTGTTTATTATTAAGTTTGTGCTCGGTGTTGAAGGTAAAAAAAACATCTTAACGAAACTGCAAGCGTCGAATATAACTGTGTCACGTAACTAACCCACTCTGCAGAGTAGTGGGATTAGCTCCACACCGAACAGAAATGCCTCCTGCATTATCCCAGAAATGACACATTCAAAACTCAATGTAGTGACAGTAATTATAATAAAAGTCTCAAGCCACAATATATGAATGTATTCTCCTGTGCAGCTGCCGCCCGAGGCGCACCTGGTGATCTCCCGCTGCGCGCGCGACGAGCACTCGTACAGCGGCGGCGAGGAGCGGCGCACGGCCGAGGCGCTGCTCAACCTGGCCGGCGTGTCCGCGCACGCGCCCAGCTAGCGCGACCCGGTCGGTGCCGACTCGAAATACACTACTCCACTTACTTATTGATAGTCAGATTAGAAACACCCAGCAGAATTTTCCGGTGTACAAAAGAAAAATATCTAGCTATCATCCATAAATTCATAAATTGTATAATAATCAAGCATTCTTTTACTTTTTTTTTTCTATGACAACTGATGCCTTTTGAATGCTTTCTGGGATTCTGTTGTAGAACTGAGTATGTTGTCTCACAAAAGAGTTACTCACTATATGGAGTCGAGTAACGGGAGTATTTAGTATCTGTTAGTTCCTTGTACCAATATTATGAGTGATACTCATTTTTTTCATAAAATCATAAGTATATCAAAAACGTCAAGATCATTAAAATATACACGTTCATACGCTAATTCCGAAGATATATAAGAATATATGAACACAATTAATTCGATTTTAATAAACTCTTACAGGTAGACAAGGGTCGCTGGTGATATCTCAGGCTATATCGAGTAGTAGCACTCGGATACGCGGTTGCGGGGACGATAACATCAAATGTAAGTCTTCCTATGAAAAGTTATGCTTCTTAATCAAACACTTCAGTCTGCCTATAAAATGTTAATTATGTCATTCGATACCATCTCCGTACAATGTTATATATTATGATTTTGTTTATACAATTGGAAATATTATAAAATATTGTTTTAACTACCCTCAAAAAACTAATAATTCATTTTATTTTATAATATACTAATGTATTCCCTAATTTGAAACGTATAAGTTATATATTATTTTTTCTGTGTGTACTGCTCAAATGTTTTATTTGTAAAGCGATAATTCTAAGTTATGTACATATGATATCTCATAGGGAATTCTTTTTACCGCTGGGGCAAAGCCTCGGGAAGTGATCGTTGACATATACGTTCAAAGAACAAAAAAAGGTTTGATATCTAAAGTTGCTTGACAAATTCTATAAGGTTTGTCTATGATCACTAAGAATAGACAAAGGTTTACCACTCTCTAGTCCAAATAAGACAATTCATTAAAAAAAAAAACAAAACTTTCAGTGATGTATACACAGATGTCTACTGTTATTTTTAAATTATATAAATTAATAAAGATATATCACGCTATAATATAGGATAAGGCTCACATGTTAGATAAGACCTGACTGTTTCCATTCTATTTTTATACTTTAATCTGAATACATCACATGTAGCATTACTTGCCTTCATAGTACAGTTCTTACTGAAAATAACTACTTAAATGTTCCACCGTGTATTTTTAAATAAATCTTCGAAAATGAAAAACTATTTAACATTTAACGTAGAGCATTAATAATAGATGTGATAATAATTAATCAAAATCATTATTAAAAGAATGGTAAATAGTTCAATAGATTTCCTGCATTTAGGTTCCCCCCTCCCCCCTTTTAAATTTAGTCGAACATTTTATAATATTAATAAGAACACAATTATTAATATCATAAGGGAAAGTGTTATAGATGTTTCCGTGTATTTCAAATGAATATTACGCCGAGTATTGCCAGTATAAATGATAATTGTTCAAAGAGATAACGGAAATGTTAAACACGGTAGTATTAAGTTTAAAATAATTTATTTCGCTTAGCTGTGTCGAATTATTAAAATAAATTATGAAAATTATATTCTAAACTGAGCAATTTAGGTAATATTGTGCGTGTATACACACATGTGATCTGAATGCAATCATAACTATACAAATATGTATACAGGGCTAAATAAAATATATTTTATATAATTATTTAATAAATGTCACATAATATAGAAACAAAAGGTCTCATGCAACTCTTTGTATCAATACTATTTTAATGAATCATCCTAAAACTTGTTTGTGGGCTGAAACCGAATAGACTATGGTCTTGCTATTTATATTGAAATTAATTAAAAAAATAACTCTACCCAAACATGTTAATCATAGAACAATAATATATCGTATTTGTTTAATAAACAGTGCTATATGAACTTCTTTAATTAAAAAGTATTTATTAAACAGAGCATTTAGAAGCATGTTTAAACAAACTGTTAGAAAATTTCTTAAGTTGATAAGATATCAATGAATAAGTAATATATTACTCATTATACAAAATGTAATTACTAAATACATTCGACTTTACCTATAAATGTTGTTAAGGGAGTGAAATACTGTCGTCTTCTTCTTCCTAATGTGATATCAATGATGACAGAAAGAGAGAAATAAGCAAAAACTAAATACCCGCTGAACAATATTCATAAGTAGAGCCGTTTGATTTCAACTTCACATTGAATTATGTAGAGATTGTCTGTTGTCTTATTTAAAAGTGATACAGTGTATAGTAATAATGATATACAAGTATAAGATACATAGATATAGCTATAATCGAGCTATTTTTTGTGTTCATAAGCATGTGATCTAATAACTATCGCTAGAAACATTATGTGATGTTTCCATAATGTCTTGCATACTCGTTTATTTATATCAGATTATTTAATTTGTAAAAATAATTTTATTAAGTAAAATTGATGAAAACTGTATTTTAAATATTGCAACACTTGAATGATTTTGTACTAATTGAATTATATTATGATGTTTTAATTTGGTCCAATAATTTTAAACACAAAAAAAAATTTGACTACAATTTACATTCAAAGTTATTGAAATGTTAATAAAGTGCCTATTACATGTGTTGCCATTTATGTAACTCTTTTTATCTATAATTGTAAAGTAGAGCAAGTTAATGTTTTAAACTTGAATGCTTATATCCAAAGATTCAATGTACCCAAATCTTTTTGGAAATATGTGTTGCTTCGTTTCAATGTGGAGTTTAGTGTAATTACTCGTGTAGAACCATTCTCTAGGCTGAGCCATGACTGATTTGTAAAAGCAATATTATTTATTAGTAAATTAAATTTTGCGTTTAAATAAAAATGCAATGTAGAAAATTTTTATTGTTCTATAAATTGTTTCACTATCTTTATTCATTGCAAGGCATTATATCAACGTAATCACAAATAAGAAAATATTATATCGTTGTAACACTATAATTTAAAAAAATCGCTGTGTGCCAAATTATAAAATTATTAAAAAAAAAAACGTTATTGTACCATAAACAAGCAAATCCAAATAAATAGGTACCAGAAATATTAGTGTATTTATATATTAATTAAAGGAAATATATAACGCATACATAGATTAGGTGATAAGTGATATTATAGTTACATAATTTATGCTAAATTAAATACATACATTTTTGCTGTATTTAGAAGCGTCTTCCATCTTACTCATTGATTCTATTAGATAACGTACAGTCGGAGATAAATGTCCATGTTAATAAAATATGGATTAGATGTAAGAAAAGGATAAAAGATATATCTTAAAAATGATCATCAGATCTTTCTGCTGTGTTTTGTTACGGGTTTTTCCATGGACTTTTTTCATCGACTGTCCACTCACTAGCCTTTCCTTTGGTGGTATAAATGTGTAGATGAAATTTTACAGCAATAATTAGTACCTAATGTAGGACTTCGCTGGTAGATGCTACGTGTATAACTGTGTGATACGTTACGATTTATTTAATAAGTGCTATATTTAAATAAAATTTTGAATACATAGTTGTGACACCTTGTTTATTTAATAAACCATGTCGGTATCAATTGTGGGTCGCTTTGAAATGTATTTGCTGTTTATCCAAACACAGACGACATTGCCCACAATCGAACTCATTGGTGTATGTGATCAAAATTACTGAAAAAGTTATATCACTAATATGATATTAAAATTGTTGCGGCTCATACTTTATCAGAAATAATTTATCGATTAATTTATTTTAATTAGTTTGTAAGTTGTTATTGATTTTTGTAACGATTGGATTTGTGAAACGATTCCTTGGAACCAATACTTTCGGTTTTGCTTCGTTTTGTTTGAGATAATCGTTTTATATAATTTTATGACGTTGCCCTTGTCATCAAAACAGATAGAAAAATATATTTATAATAAAAAAAATACTAAAAACAAACTTCTTGTCATCATCAGACCTACAACATAAAAAAAGAATAAGACTGCATTGGCAACGTCATTTTTTTGCTAGAAATTAGTTATATGTTATGTCCGAACTATAGTTAAGTCCAAAATTATTGTTGTTGTTGATAATTTATCCGGCTTGCGAACGACAAAGTAAATTAGCTATTGTTAAAAGTTATTGCCAAATTTTTATTTGTTCAAAATTTTTTTTTGTCTGTGTACATATCCAATAAATAAATTATGTACTGAAGATCATACAGAGTTTTATTTATAGTATAGGATAAGCAAAAAACTTTCTGCAATCGAATATTATTAGTCTATATAATTATTTGTATAACAAGAGTGAAACATATTATATTTATTTCGCAAAAATAATATTGTATGAAAAATCATAGACTTGACTTTAGATGTAAATGTAGAGAAGAGAATAAATTGGTTTTCATTTGTTCTTCGTCCTATTACTATTAACAATATTAAAAAGAGCTTCCATTTAACTTTTTAAATTTAATCTTAGGGAGCGTTTTCAGTCTTCAGGGTTCATTAAGATAAATATGCAACTGTATTTCTTTCAATTTAAATGAATATAATTTCAAGTAATATTACGGAGGGGTAGAGAAATAAAAAGGTATGCTAAATACAATTTATTAAAAAAATTATACAAATCTTTACAGAAACTCGTGCGTGACATATTTTTATTTACACGATAACGCTTACTACTTCTATTTTAACTTTTAGATATTATTATTAAAGTCTAAATACAATACAAAGTGCAAAATTTTCAATCATCAGTTATTTAATACTAATGTGTTGAGGTATGTATACTTCATTTGTAAAGCGGTAAAAATTTACATCACTGATTTTCTCTCTCGCTCTGACATCAATAAATTGACATTCGAAACGAGACAGCATCATGTGCACGTTACAACCGCAATATATCTACATTTGTTACGGGGCTTATGTTTTTATTACAATATGAGACTTATTTACCATCATCGCCTTATTAATTTCTCAATATTGAAATAATAATTATTGCTTTTAGTGTATTTTTCCAAGCAATTAATGTCAGTTGTTAATGAAAATTTAAAAATACGCAATTTGTATACTCTATGAATTAATATTCTATAATACATAATTATATTCCTTTTTTATATTTAGAAACTAAAAAGAAACTTGATATGAGTGCAAGTTTCTTTTATTTACAGTATATTTAATAATTGCATAGACCTTTTACAAATTTCGTCATTTAACAGTGCCATAACTTTACTTTTTGAATATATATCTATAAGAAATGAGCAGTTATTAATTACTGAACTGTGATTAATTTCTTACAATTTACAAGATATGAAAAAACATGTTCTCATTTTATCGCATATATAATGAAAACTTTCTACAAATATCACACCTAATCTAATGCAGTTGATTTTTCATATAAGTAATTAAAAAAAGAATTAATTATAACACCCAATACATTCCTTTGCAGTGATCATTTTGGGTTTCATGTATAAACGAATCATTTTAATATTTATTACATATAAACGATAATCCTATCACGTTGAGCCATATAAATAAAACGATGGCGATTAAAATCCGAAGCAGAAGCAAATCATTATTATTAATTGTTTAAAAAACAAAATAGACTTATGAGCACTATATCAAACCTGTCAGTTGTTTAATGAAGTTAGTTTATACACTTTTTGGCCTCTGTTGTTAATATTATTTATAAAAATATTAAAACAAAATGAATACTAGCGCTTATGTTTACATCGAAGTGTAACTTCATTACCTGCTTTCGGTGCTTTCTTAATTAATCAAACATAATAAACATATTCATAAGCAAACAACGCCCTCGTTTGTAACAGCTAAGTTAACATTTATTCCGGCTTTTATTCTCGTTACAATATATAACATAAATGAAACTTAAAACAATCAGTATTTATCAATGTAATTTATCTGCACAATTAAGAAAAATATATTTGTCGAGCTTCCGACGGGGACTGCTCCATGGGGCAATAAGGACACTTCAATCTGTAACAAAGTTTCGAGTTTAGTTTTATAAAATAACATGAATAAATACTATAATCTGCAATTATATAATAATGTTATTGTATTCCAGTATTAATGTCATCAAACGATAATATTTTGTTGAATTTTTCGGAATTTTAAGATTTATCAGGAGGGCTTAGATTTGTATGAATAATTTCATCTAAAGATGCGAATGAAGACAATGTACGTAGAGTGCGGAGACTCACTTGACTCCCATGGCGAGCTTGTTGAGCGCGTCCCGCGATATGACGTGTCCGCAGAGCAGGCGCATGGGCGGGTTGTGGTCGGACGCCTGCTGGCGCAGGATGGGGCACGCGAACACCGAGTGGTAGCCGCCGCCCTCCTCGCCCAGCTCCACCTCGAGGGGCAGCTCGTCGTCGGCCCAGGCGGCCAGCACGTGCGGGTGCGACATCTTGGCGCGGATGTCGTGCAGCGCGGGCAGCACGCGCGCGCCCGCCAGCACGGCGCCCGCCAGCGGCGAGTGCGGCGCCAGGCGCAGCAGCGCGCACGCCTCGCGCACGAACAGCTCGGCCGCCTCCGCGCCCAGCGCCTTCAGGTCCAGCAGGTGCGCGTACTGCGGCGGCGGCGGCGGCGCGCCCGCCGTGCACCACGCCAGCGCGCACACGGCCGCCTGCAGCTGCCGCTCGTGCCGCGCCGCGTGCGCCGGGAACTGCGCGCGCGCGTACGCGATCGCCGCGCACACGCCCTGCTCGCGGGCTAGCTGCGGGGGGGGTCTTATACGTTTGCGGAATCGAAGAAAATAATATTAGTAAAGCGATGCTTCGCGTGTTAGAATTGCATTAGTATATACTGAAGACGAATACGTTTATAAAGACCGCTCGGTCGAGCTTGAATCAAAAATATCAAATATATTTGTGGTGCATATAAAATTAAGAAAAGATTATCATTACCAAATATTTCAAATGTAATTCTAATACATTATTACACAGAGAATAACTTATATAATTAAAATTACTACCAATATACAGCTGCAACGATTAGTAAAAGTGAGCTTTTGAAAGCCGTTTTCGTTTATTTGCGACAAAAATAAGTTGGATCTGGCGATTGTCTCTATATTTTCTATACATATATGCACGTACACTGCTACAGCTGCGTACCTTGAGCGCCTGCATCCTGTGCAGCGTGAAGGGCAGCGGCGAGTGCGCAAGATCGTGCTCGCGCGCGGCGGCCCAGGCCAGCGCCGGCGCGGGGTCGGCGGCCGCCAGCGCGGCCGAGCAGCGCTGCAGCTGGGCGAACGTGCTGCCGCGCTCCGCCGACACGCCCGCCTCGCTCACCAAAGAGTCGCCCACCTCCTCTAGTCCCTGCCGAACGTGCACCGTATATCATAACGATGCCGCACATTTCTACATAATATACCGGCTCGCAAATGTGCTATGGTTCGCCAAAAGCCTCCACGCTGCTTTAGTTCTGATTAAAGGTGACACAATTTTATCCTGATTATTAGTATTCTGATGTTGTTTTTCTTCACCAACATTAAATTGAAAAAGAACATCTATTTGAAGCAGGACATCTATTTGAAATAAACGATTATGTAAGTTAGCCCTCAAAGACCGGGAGATAATCATAGAAAATTCCAAGTCATTTGTTCCAAGTAGAATCGCCATACCCAACATAATTGACATCTTATGTGCCATGTTACATAATTCATAACATTTAACATCATTTGATCTGATCGAAATTATCAAAATTAGGTCAATTACTGAAAGGCTAGCACTTTTTTAGGATCAATAAATATGCTTTGATTTACTAATTAGATTATTAAAACATCATACAAAAAAATATAGTTTTTACTTAGTTAATTTGAACTCCTTAAACATTTCTAAGATAAACGTAATTCATGGTAAATATTTGAAAGAGTCACCATATTGCCATACCATAGAGCCTTATTGATGAGAATAAATAATTTATTGAATATTAAGTAAAATTATATAATTATTACAAACAAGACTACTTATGATTTTCTTTATTTATACTGCTTAACTTGATGTCATCACAAAAAACACAACAATCTCAAAAATATCCATAGTTTAATATATTGTAAGAACTCAACTCCAATCATTTGCTATACTTATTTCATATATTTTATCTTATTTCTATTTAGTTCTACCCTCTTTTTTTCGCTGGGAAAACGCATTTACGCGTTTCCCCCACATGAAGTGGGGGTTTATGTGGGGGGTCACGGCGCCGCTCAAGGTGCCGGAATACCTACTAAAAAATCAGCGGTATCCTATCCGCCTGGTCGGGGGCGCCACAGGATTGTAAGCGCATGCTACTGTGACGCCCCAACATCTTGTTCTACCCTATGATCATTTGAATATCATCATCATATTAATTAATTAAAGTACTTACTTGTCTATACAAATGCTGTGCTATAGCCTGTTCCATAATTGGTCTATTAGTGTCAGAGCAAAAAGATTCCGCTTTCGGTGCCACAGCAGCATAGTCAGCTATGAAGTGTCTGTCAATAGATTTACCAACTCTTGATACAGTTGCATGTAACTCACGGTGGTCTAAAACAAATTCAAAAATTGATTGAATAATATATATTTTTTTAACATCAAAGTAAAAAATATATGCATATATATTAATGTGACAAATGAACAACCTCGCTTTTGAGGATCAATGTTATTAAACACTTAAAGTATGTTTTATTTAAAGCGAAAAGAGACACTCATATACAAGAATTCACAGTTAAAATAAGCTTTTACAATTTGTGTCCTCTTTCAATTCCTTTCCTTTATATATGAGCCTGAAATTGGCAGCCGAATTGTAGCAGCCAAACACAGTACCCGAGATACCCGAGCTGTATGCTATGCTCCCTGCTGAATCGGGCTCGAATGTGTTCTAGGCATCTATTAGAAGGTCTCAGACCATTTATAGGATTTTCCACCGACGCCTTCCATCAGGTAAATATAAAATCTACAGATTTTCTGATTTTTTTGAAGTTTTCACGAGAGTACCCGAGCTGTATGCTGTGCTCCCAACTCAATCATGCTTGAATACGTTCTAGACATCCAAAAGAAGGTCTCAGACCATTTATAGGATTTTCCACTGACGCCTACCATCAGGAAAATATAAAATCTACAGATTTTCTGAATTTTTTAAAGTTTTCGCGAGAGTACCCGAGCTGTATGCTGTGCTCCCAACTCAATCATGCTTGGATACGTTCTAGACATCCAAAAGAAGGTCTCAGACCATTTATAGGATTTTCCACTGACGCCTACCATCAGGAAAATATAAAATCTACAGATTTTCTGAATTTTTTAAAGTTTTCGCGAGAGTACCCGAGCTGTATGCTGTGCTCCCAACTCAATCATGCTTGAATACGTTCTAGACATCCAAAAGAAGGTCTCAGACCATTTATAGGATTTTCCACTGACGCCTACCATCAGGAAAATATAAAATCTACAGATTTTCTGAATTTTTTAAAGTTTTCGCGAGAGTACCCGAGCTGTATGCTGTGCTCCCAACTCAATCATGCTTGAATACGTTCTAGACATCCAAAAGAAGGTCTCAAACCATTTATAGGATTTTCCACCGACGCCTTCCATCAAGAAAATATAAAATCTACAGATTTTCTGAATTTTTTGAAGTTTTCGCGAGAGTACCCGAGCTGTATGCTATGCTCCGTGCTGAATTGGGTACTCTCGCGAAAACTTTAAAAAATTCAGAAAATCTGTAGATTTTATATTTTCCTGATGGTAGGCGTCAGTGGAAAATCCTATAAATGGTCTGAGACCTTCTTTTGGATGTCTAGAACGTATTCAAGCATGATTGAGTTGGGAGCACAGCATACAGCTCGGGTACTCTCGCGAAAACTTTAAAAAATTCAGAAAATCTGTAGATTTTATATTTTCCTGATGGTAGGCGTCAGTGGAAAATCCTATAAATGGTCTGAGACCTTCTTTTGGATGTCTAGAACGTATCCAAGCATGATTGAGTTGGGAGCACAGCATACAGCTCGGGTACTCTCGCGAAAACTAAAAAATTCAGAAAATCTGTAGATTTTATATTTTCCTGATGGTAGGCGTCAGTGGAAAATCCTATAAATGGTCTGAGACCTTCTTTTGGATGTCTAGAACGTATTCAAGCATGATTGAGTTGGGAGCACAGCATACAGCTCGGGTACTCTCGCGAAAACTTTAAAAAATTCAGAAAATCTGTAGATTTTATATTTTCCTGATGGAAGGCGTCGGTGGAAAATCCTATAAATGGTCTGAGACCTTCTTTTGGATGTCTAGAACGTATTCAAGCATGATTGAGTTGGGAGCACAACATACAGCTCGGGTACTCTCGCGAAAACCTTAAAAAATTCAGAAAATCTGTAGATTTTATATTTTCCTGATGGAAGGCGTCGGTGGAAAATCCTATAAATGGTCTGAGACCTTCTAATAGATGCCTAGAACACATTCGAGCCCGATTCAGCAGGGAGCATAGCATACAGATCGGGTACTCTCGCGAAAACTTCAAAAAAATTCAGAAAATCTATAATTTTATATTTTCCTGATGGAAGGTGTCGGTGGAAAATCCTAAAAATGGTCTGAGACCTTCTAATAGATGCCTAGAACACATTCAAGCCCGATTCAGTTGGGAGCATAGCATACAGCTCGGGTATCTCGGGTACTGTGTTTGGCTGCTACAATTCGGCTGCCAATTTCAGGCTCATCCTTTATATTTAAGTCTCAACACATAAATATAAAATGTGTTATATAATATTGTTTTCAAGAATAAAATTTTATATACCTGTGGACAGCTGGAAAACACTCTGTTTAACTGAAGCTGTTAATTCACTAACAGCCTTAGCCCGACTTTGAGATAGTAGTGAATTCGGAGGTTCTGAAATGATATACTTTAATATGCTATTTAAAACAAAAATTATATCAAAGAATTTAAATAGAGATAAGTAAAAATCTAGTCTAAAGGCTAGCTTATAAGGCTGGAAATTATGAAATCTTGGCAACAAAATCTGGGTCACTTCAGAATTAAAAGATTTTCTCAAAAATCCCTAGTATTAGTGCAAAGTTTGAACCATGACAGATTTTAATATGAAAACAAGTATAGTTGTTATTTATATGCATTTACCCCTTCCAGTTGCATCTCATGCCATTTCAGAAGGAATAGAAAAATAGGTGCTTGTTTGAAGATATAATCATCTTTATCATTAAAAATGGATATAATATGTAATTTATAGAATAAATAATAATATGTCACATATGGTACCTAAAGTGATTGTAATTTGTATCAAAATGTTATTTGATTTTAAATAATATGGTTATGACTGGCATTATATTATGGTTATTTTTGTGTTGCCTTGCAATTTTGTTTACATAACATAATATGGAGAAAAGATGTATTAAAAATAAATAAATCCTCAATATACTCAGTACATTTCTAATGTTAAGTGGTGTTATTTATATTATTTTTAATAGAAAGTATTACGGGCCCTCTTTAAGATATGCCAAATCATTACGATACACAAAGAAAGTTTGAAAAAGTATTTCTACTTACGCTTTGAAATTTCTTTTCTTAATTCCTCTATTTGGTTTATAACATCTTCTAAGACCTTGCTGGCGTGATCATTTAATGCAGAGAATTTTGTCGTAGCTTTGTCTAAATCTTGTTCAACTCCTAGACACGAATCCATTGCTTTTAAATAAGAACACCGAAATACCAAAGTTAGATTGAGAAATTTTCGTAGTTCTTTTACATAAACAGATTAGTCTTTATAAACTGAACGTTGTTAAGAAATTACAAAAACTAAATTGTTGTTATATCTCTAAAATAGTAAAAATTTTTTCACTCAAAACAAAGATTTTCCTTCGTTTTTCTTTGATACGCTACGTTTTATTTTTAATCTGTTGTTTAAATTTTTGACTTTACATATTATTAATTTTATATTAGTATTGCCATTATTATTTATTATTAATATATTGATATTTTATTTTATTTATTTAACAAAAAATATACTAATTATATTTTGGGTACTAAAGCCAATAGATTTATTCTGAGTGCGAAAGTAAAAACTAAGACGTGGAGAACAATCCGGAAACAACATAAAAAAAATAGATTCCACGATAAAAGCACCAAAAAAAGAAAACCAATCATTGTTTTATTTGAAATAATGTTAAAGATAGTAAAACGATAAAAATAATAGAACGCGAAGAGATGTAAAATTACATTCTTGATTTAAGCGATGGAACTGGTCTTAAATATAGCTTTATTAAGTTTGAAATTATAAAAATGGTTACAAGAAAACAAAGCTTGCTTAGTACGCAGAAGGTTGATTGATTTTAGTTTTACAGTTTCTATTAAACCCATTATATTCAGGGTGTATAAAACGTATATACACCCCCAGTTTAAATATTTTATTTTTAATCTTAATTTATCTTTGCTATATAGTTAATGAAAAAATTTTGGCGAGCCTTTCTATTTGTAGATATAGGTATTATGATGTATAAAGATGTATAAAGAAAAGACATATTTTATTCGTTAGTAACAGTAGTAACAGCCTGTGAATGTCCCACTGCTGGGCTAAGGCCTCTTCTCCTCTTTTTAGAAGAAGGTTTTGGAGCTTATTCCACCACGCTGCTCCAATGCGGATTGGTGGAATACACGTGTGACAGAATTTCAGTGAAATTTGACACATGCAGGTTTCCTCACGATGTTTTCCTTCACCGTTAAGCACGAGATGAATTATAATCACAAATTAAGCACATGAAATTCAGTGGTACTTGCCCGGGTTTGAACCCACGATCATCGGTTAAGATTCACGCGTTCTTACCACTGGACCATCTGGACCACTGGATCATCATATTCGTTAGATTTGTCTCATCTAATTTAATATAGTCACTAAAACATGTACCAATTTTTAAGAGTAGTTTTAATTAACTAAAACAAAGTTAAATTATCTTTTTATTTATCACATATGGCAGTACACACCAAGCACATATGTATATTATACAAAAAAATTAATATATATATTTTTATTATTATTATTTTCTGGACACATTTTTTTTATATTTACTTAAAAGAAGTATATCTGTGTGTTGTGTATCAAGTGTTTTATGCCAAAAACTAACTGTGAAAGAACGAATAGTATAATATAAATTGCAAAGAAAATTGTATAGTTTACAAAAAAAAAAACTGTTTCACTTTTGTGAAACTAGATATTATTTATTATCTGTGAGTATATCAAGCTTTTCGAGTCTCGAGTTTCGAGAAAATAGATTATAATTTTTAATCTGTTGTGGGTCGTTCCTTGAGTATTGCACAATTTATGCGGTTGGTTAGGTTATAATTTTTTATTTTCGTCATTGAAACTTAATTGAGTCGCGATTAACAATGGCGCAGAGTAAGTTTAATGATATGGCAGGAAAATTTGCAAAAGGTGGACCCCCTGGTCTAGGCATCGGCTTAAAAGTAGCAGCTGTAGTTGGCGCAGCGGCCTATGGTGTTTCACAGTCCTTGTTCACAGTTGAAGCTGGTCATCGTGCCATTATGTTCAACAGAATAGGCGGAGTACAACAACACGTTATGACAGAAGGCTTACATTTCCGTATCCCATGGTTTCAATATCCCATTATTTATGATATCAGGTCACGTCCCCGCAAAATTTCATCACCAACAGGTTCTAAAGATTTACAAATGGTAAATATCTCGTTGAGAGTGCTTTCCCGCCCTGATGCAAACAACCTTTCTATTATGTACAGACAGCTTGGTACTGATTATGATGAAAAAGTTTTGCCCTCAATCTGCAATGAAGTTTTGAAATCAGTTGTAGCCAAATTCAACGCGTCACAGCTTATCACTCAGCGACAGCAAGTGTCATTGTTAATTAGAAGAGAACTGGTGGAGAGAGCAGCTGACTTTAACATCATTTTGGATGATGTGTCACTAACAGAGTTGAGTTTTGGAAAAGAATATACAGCTGCTGTAGAAGCCAAACAAGTGGCCCAACAAGAAGCTCAGCGTGCTGCTTTTGTTGTTGAAAGAGCAAAGCAGGAGCGTCAACAGAAAATTGTACAGGCAGAGGGAGAGGCTGAAGCTGCTGAGATGTTGGGCAAAGCTATGGGAATGAGCCCTGGATACCTAAAACTACGAAAAATCCGTGCAGCTCAGAGTATTTCAAGAATGATTGCTCAGTCTCAGAATAGAGTATTCCTTCCTGGTAACAGTTTGATGATCAACCTTCAAGATCCTTCCTTTGATGATTTGTCAGAAAAGCTCACAAAAAAGAAGTAACATGAGGCTAAGAAAGAGTATGCCATAAGCCCCGAGCCTGCAACTACTCTTTCTGATGATGAAACTGCACTAATAATTACTGGTGTTGCTTCAGCAGTTAATTAGCATTTGTTTGTCATTTATGCATTTTTCAATGTGTATAAACTTATATGTTTAAAATATTCTGTATGATGCATTTTATGTTACTTAGTTTGTAGGGTTAGAATGTATGAAAATCAGTTGCAATAAAGTAAAAAAATATATTATTGTTGTTATTTTTTAATTAGTTGCATTTTAATATAAAATCCAATATGCAAATAATTTGCACATTACTTTTTGGTAAAATTAAATTTTGTTCATGGCAATATAATATAACGCAATATATAATGGCAATTTAGATTTAATACAAAATATTTAATAATGCACAATAAACAAGGATAATATACAGCATGTAACAAAATCCCCCTTTATGAAAATACTGGTCAATATAAATCAAAGGGAAATAATAGCAATTTTATTTCTCAATTATAGTAAGAGAATAATTGGTAAAAATGAATGGAAAGAGAAAATCTACTGTTCATTACAGACTTTTAAAGACAGAAAATACAAACAGTATTCTATTTTTTTATCACCTTAATAATAATGTGTAATGTTTTCTTCGCCATCTAAACAAGCAAGCACTGCTGATTTTTCATGTGCATGAATATAATATAGGTTCGAAACCCGCAGTCATTGGTTAAGATAAATGACTTCACGACCATTGACCCATCGCAACTCAACAATAATTTATGTAAATAATGGCTTTCATAAAAAAAAAAAAAACAAATTAATGTTATTAAATTAATTTAATTATATATAATTACTAATAAACACGATTTAACTAAATAGTCATATTATATATATATCTAGTTTTTTGACTATTTTTTAATGGCAGATGGTTGCGGCAATCTGAATTTTGACATCTCAATTTCTGCTTCAAAATAACTCATATTGTCGTAGCAGAAATATTCAGGTACTTTGTAAGGGCCGCTCTTGTTAGGGTCTACACCAGGTCCCAAAGGTTCGGTTGCTTGATGGATGACAGCACTACTAAGTCCAGGAACATTGGTATTTACTTCAGGGGCTTGAGATGGAGGAACAGACGATGTGCCTGAGCCATGATTCTGAGTTGCTCCTTGGCTGTAATATCTTTTGAATTTATTTGCAAAAATTCTCTTTATGCCTATTCTTGCTAACATTCTGAGTATTATTCTTACACAATCAAGTTCTCAAGCTAATAGCTATGAAAAATGTATGTCAAAGTCAAATTATTTTGATTTTTAATATTTCAAATTATAGATTAAAAATAATATATAACAATGTAGTAGTTAATTACATAATAAAATAAATAATAACAATGTATATTTTATTAATTTTGAATTTATATATACATCATTAAAATTATTAAAAGGGAAATTGCAACTAACAATTTTAGATAATAACCTAATAGATAGTTTTGATTAGCAATATATAATCTAATCATTTGGTACAACATACATATTTCGCACTCGCACCTAAATTGATTTATGCAGAATAAATCAGAGTTTTATTTTTAGTCTACATCTACAATCTCGCTTTCGCAGTGTTTCTACGTTGTCTATGGTTCTTTTTCACGACTGTTTTGGATAGTTTACCTACCTTGCATATTTCGCCGATTTTTCAGAATAGGAGTGGAAAATGTGTATGATTTGAAGATTATTGTGTACTTTTAAGTACAATGATGTGTTCTGAATATAGTTAAGTTAAGTGTTTTGAATATATCAACGTAAAACGCTAGATCAGCCATTTACATGAAAGGTAAGTACAAAAAATTGGTACTTCGATATTTTTTGTTTTGGTGTAAAGCTATAGTCACAGCCTAACATCAAAGAAAACAGAGTTGGTAAACTTTAAAACAGGCGTTATAGTTGTTATTGTTTATGTTACAAGAAAATTTTAAGAAATTATGCACGTATTGTCGTATATAATATTATTCTTATGTATAACATTGCCGCTATTTTGTGGTATATTTGTATATAGTTAATGGTACAACCCGACCAAGTGCAAGAGGACTTGAGTGACTTACGTTCCAATGTATGCAACATTACATCTCCAATGTTCAATTACTGCGAGATTTTATACTAGCAAGGCTGTTTCACCACGATTTAGATGCTTCTGAAATGAATTGTGGGTTAAAATCAATAGGTTTAGGTAGTATTATATGCAGATTGAGCTTATAAGGAATATCTCCAAGAGTAGTTTTGAAGTATTAACAGTGATCTCGGCAAAAAGAAAGGTTGTCAATGCGTTTTAAAAAAAATTTTTAGTCTGTGGTTTTATTTCTATTTTTAAGAATATCGATAGCGCGAATACTTTCTACAAAAAAATATTTGTATTACTATTGAGTATATCTATAATTCATATTTATCTCCCTTCTAAAACATTTTATTGAGTTATATGTGGTGAATTTATTGGAAACTAAGTTATAGTGAAATGGCGGATGCCGTTCCCGTTCGCGATGTCTTGTGCGAAGCGATGGAGTATTTGTCGAAGCTCGGATCTAATTTACGAGTCCGTTCGGAAAATCTAAAGGAGAAAAGATTAAGAAAGGATAAACTTAAAAACGTACATGCGGTACAAAAAGCCGCGAGTAAAGTTCTTTTGATTTGTGAATTGTCAAAAAAGTCTATTGAAAATGTCGAGACCGGTGTGAAAAATGTATTGACTCAAATAGACGCATCGCAAGCTCCAATGGGATGTGGCGGGAAAAACGTTGACAAATTGATTTCTTCAAGAAGTTACGATAATTATGAACATTTTGAATATGAATCTCATACATTAAAAATACGCGATAAAGTAAATGTAAAACATTTTATATCAGTTAAAGTACTGGCTAAGCCTATGCCCACATTATTACAAGATAAGTATCCTGTATTTCATGACTGTAAATTGTACCGCATAAGAAGAAAAATACAAAATAACAACAAAGAACCAGACCTAGATGATTTAAATAATGTTAATCTTACCAAAAGTTCGAAAGACATTGAAAATAGCTCAAAACAATTGGATTTACCTGTGAGAAAATCGCATGATGAACTTGAGACTTTAGGTAGTGGTAACTTGAATGTAGAAGCTTCAAATAAAATAATAAAAGGAAATTCTAATAGAAGTAGTAGTGATGATAAAATCGAAAATAAAACTGAAAGGCGTGGAAAATATAAAAAGATTAAAGTATTAGAAAGTTCAGATAGTGATAAAGAGTCAAATAGTGAACAAAAAATTACTTCAGATGCCAATTTAAGTAAGTCTATCAATGTATCCAATAATAGTAATAATGATGAATCTATTAATAATGAGGCAGATAATGAAAACGCATTCAACGCACATAGCAACTTAATTCCGAATGTCAGTGGAAAAGGGGATGGTGAAGGTAAAATTCCAATTGGTGCTGAACATTCTACATTAAATGTTGACAAATGGTCAGATAAAACTAGGGAGCATGATAATACACTTCAAACCACGGAATTAAGTGATTCTGACATTGTAATGCAAGATATCATTGATTCCTCAATAATGCTAAGCTACGCTGATGATTCTGATAATGATAGCAAAACCTCAACTACTGTAAAATTAAAACAATCCATAAGTACAGAAAATACAAATAATTATTCTGATGATAACATTAGTCTTCCTCCTGTGGAGACAGCTAACATTGAAGAACATTCCAATCAAAGTGATGAAGAAGGTAACAGTAGACAATCTTGTGCTGTTACTAAACCTTCTTTAGAGACTGAAAATAGTCAAGGTTCATCCTCAGATTCAAAACCCTTCATCAAATGTGTTAATATAAATAAATTATTAAGAGAAGATAAAATACCAAAGAAAAATGAATCACTAATTGAAATACTTGATAGTGATAGTGAAAAAGAAACAAAAACTGACATCAAAAAGAACAAGCGGTTTGGAAAAGATAAATATGACAAAAACAAGTCTAGAACTACGACAAAGCTTGGACAAAAATCTGTTGGTTCTGAAAAGCATTTGAATAAAAATAAAAAAGATGAAGAATACTGGAAACAGAAAAGAAAAGAAGTGAATGCATTTAAACCTAAAGACTTTGTAATTAATATTAAAAAGCTACCTAAATTAACACCCGAGTATTTAAACACTAATCATTTGAAGAGAATAACTCAAAATGGAAAGGTTGTGTGTGAAATTATGAAGGAAGTAGAAAATGAGAAACAATCTAGCCATAATTCTAAAGAAGAAATGGAGACAACTGATGATATAAATGTTATTAAAAACACCCTATTGCATGAGTCTGATTCAGATAATGAAATAAAAACATTGAAGAATGCCTTACTTAATGATTCAGACTCAGGTAAGAGTACCGAAGATTATAATCCAGGTAAACCAGATTCTCAAAAAGAAAAAAATGTAGAAAAGATACACAGAAGTAAAACACCACAATCTACAAGTGAAGTAAATGACAAGGAGGAGGATAGCAATGAAATCAAATCTTCACTGCTTCATGATTCAACAGATGATTCAACTCCAACGAAAAAACGGAAAAGACGAAGCATGGATTCACCTGCACCACCATCTAAAAGAAAACATATTATGAAAAGTATGCATGCAAAAAAAATTTTGCTAACACATTCATCAAGTTCTGATACTGAAGATGAGGATTTAAAAGATTCATTAAAGCAGATAAGAGATACTTTGCTGAAAGGAAACTCTAGTGATGAAGAGAATGCTAATGAAAAAGATGCCCAATTGAAGAAGTCTTTAGAAAGCATCATGCCGTGTGCCCTTGAGCAGGAGGACACACAAGATACTTCAGGAATTGATTCATCTGCAAAAGATACAAATAGTCAAATTGATGAATGTTCTGAAGAAAAGTCTAACACATGTTCTGAAAAGGTTAGGAATGAGTGACATTATTATACTAGCTTGATTTAAATTGTGTATTCCAAATAATGTACATTACTAGTACTAAAATAGCTTTTAGCTTATTCTATAATAAGTTTTCTTTAAACATATTTTACGTTAGAAAAGTTAATGTGTAATAATAAATAATTATGGCAATGTATTTTGAACATTGTTCAGAAACAGTGGCGTAGCTTGAATGTATCTGTGATGTATGATGTATCTGTATCAATATTTGATGGGATTAAACACTTAATTGCGGCGATAACCTTTTTTTTCTTTTTTCACAAGAAATTGGCCATCAATGAGTTACTTAGAGTGAGATATTTTGAATAACATTTTATGAAATTTTGCCCCCGTACCTAGCGGGGTAGCTACGCCCTTGTTCTGCAATTAGTTTGTATTTATTAAGGCTTATTTTTAATATTCATATAATTCTGTAAATAGATGTCTTGTGCAATGATTATGATATTAAAATTTATTCCAAAGTTTTGGTCTTTCATTTTATATTGGCAAATTAGGCAAGTTAGGGTCATAACTCTACGGTTAATAGTTTTTGCTTAGACTCAAAAAGATGTTACGATTATTACAGATGGGCCGTTCTAAAAGTAATTCGAGTGATAGCAGCAGCCAAAATTCAGATACTCAAGAATCAATTGAAAAAGACATTGATGGGTAAATATTTTGTAATTGGGGAAGGGAATACATGGAATTGTGTGTATCTAATATTTAATGCATTGCATGACAGAAGGGAGGAAAGAAAAATAGCTACTAGATCTTCATATTCACTTAATGTGTAAACCCTCAGTGTGCATGGTATGCTATATATTAAATATATATAAAATGTTGGACTTTGTAACTTTTCATTGCAAACAACTTTACATCAATTGATATATAAATCTTTAAATATGTTCTCAATATTTATATAATTTTAGTAATTCTATCTTATATAAATTGGATATACTAATAAAAAAAATTAAGTCGAACCATCTGTAGTAGTTATGTTCCATCATTTTAAAAGTCATTGATAGTAATTTAAACAAAGGTCGTCCATTAATCTCGTGAGGCTCAAAAGGGGGGGGAGGTATTCGGAAATAAATCACGAGAGGGGGGGGGGAAATCGCGTGTATTTGTTATATGCGTATTGCGCGAAAATGATGACGCCGAGTGGCTTGATCAATCCGACGTTGATCTCAGAGACGATCAGCTGATTTTCAAGATGCTCCACTTATTAGTATGGAAGAAAGTCTCGCTAATCCGAGATTCATTAAATATAATCCTGTCCAAATAGTATGTTTTTGTACCTTCCTTTATTATTTTTACGCCTGTCAAATACATAAACAATGTCTGTCTGGACATTTTTATACCGATGCCTAATTTTTCAAAATTTAATCATATTATTCATGTATTTAATAATATACTGAAAATTTCAATATACTACTAAAAAAATTACACGTGATTTTGGGTATGGAGAGGGCTTTAGTCTAAAACCTCATCACATATCACCAGGGAAGTGTAGCAGGAGGGGGGAGGTCGTTAAAAATTTGATTAAAACATCACGATTAATGGACGATCCCTTATACAAATATTTTTGTCTTCAAGTTCAGTATAACTTGAGATTTCATCACTTAAAATACATTGTTTTGGTATAGATTCAGATGACGTCCCTATAATATTTAAAATTATTTAGTTTTGTTAGTCTTTACCAGAGATAGGGCTTCGTGCAGACTCATATATCCGTTTACCATCTACTTACCAGAAACCTATAAGCCAGCCGGAAAACAACAATACTAAGTGTTGATGTGTTCCTGTGAGTTTGCCAGTGTAATTACAGTCACAAAGGACATTTAGATCCTATTTTTGGCTGTACACCGGTGTAAGAAGTTTTATATTTCTAGCAAAGCCAATGGCTACAATGGTAAAGGTGTCCATAATAGATTTCCGTAGATATATTAAGTATTAAACTTTAATTGAATTATGTTAAGTAAGCATTCGTAAAGAAGACATATTATTCAACACAAGCTTAAATAGGCGCTCCATGTTGATTTTATTAATATGTAAAAAAAAACAGTATTAAAATCGTTTGTAAGATTGAATAGACTTATTTGAATGAAAGGTTAATTAATAATAAATTACTTTAATATACGGCAATTATGTACAAGAGGTATGTGGTATCTAATTGTTCAGTGTATTATCTTGAAATCATCGTTCGGGTCATACTTGAGAAATCTCAACTCAAGTGTTATATATATATATTAATGGAGATACAGGCAACTTCCTCTGAGTAGTACCTACCTTGTGACAGTTAATTGTTTTTTTATTAAATGTACTAGTAGGTATACTCAGTATGGTATGTAGACCTACCTTGTGACAGTGACTTGTGACTTGTTTTTTTATTAAATGTACTAGTAGGTATACTCAGTATGGTATATGTATGGTAACTATAAGCAGAGTACGTTTTTTTGTCTGGATTGATGTTGTCATTAAAAATTCGGATTCCTAATTATGTATGTAAATAAAATGTTTATACGGTTATCCTTCCTAAACCATTGATCAGATTGTGTTAAAAATTTGGTGGGTTCCGTTATCCTGCGAGGGTTCCTGCCTGGTATAAAAAATAAACTTTGTGTTGTATGTTTGTCCCTGAATATTAAACATAAACCCTTTTTAGCTAGTTTGAATATAACCTTTCTAGGTAGATATTATAAGTTGCTGTTATTCGAATATCACATATAATAATGTGTTATTCTAAAGTTGGTGTTCTTACAAAGAAAATATTGTGTAATTGTATTTGTGTTATATCTAGTTCAGTGAAGGAAAACATCGTTAGGAAACTTGTATGTGCCGGATGAAGTTCTGCAACGTGTGTGTTCAGTTCATCTTAATCCAACTATTTGGTCGTGGAATAACCTGTTTTTTTTTTGGGAGGTATGGTGTCTTCTCTGGCGGATCCAGCCTTTAAAAAAGGTTGTGATCATGGCCACCTGAAAATGTGGCCACCCAAGTGCGAGTCAGGTTACGGTTTCACTTATAATCGATACATTGCATACCTGCTTGTTAAAACGAGAAATTAAAAATTTATAACGCCCCCGCGGATACCTTGTCCGAGCTTTGCCCGTATGGACCTAGGGTGACGTCTATCGACCCCAGGGTCAAGGGTAGGGTTGTAGGTATGCTCACCATGCCCGCAACTGTGGACCGCGTCTGCCTTTGCCTAGCAATTGGAAATTTACTGGCCTCTACGTTACTTTACTGCTTTTATTGCAGTTTTCGTTCGTGTATTACGTCGAATTTCGTGTAGTTTAAAAGAAAATATAATGTTGATTATATAATTTATTACTTTAATTCCTTCTGTTTGTAGACTTACAAATTTAAAATCGCTAAACAAGAAGCACCGGCGGCGGCGCTCACCTACTACCGACCGCAGTGAGAGTTCCAACTCGAAGACGAAGAAAAAAATGCCTAAAGCACCGCGTTTCAGCGAAGAGGGTTTCCTAAAGGCAGAGAGCAGTTCGGACGCGGCTTCTTTAGCGGATAGCGATGTTGGCGAAGGTAACGAAATGTTAACTTGGAATTTTAACATTATTTCCCGTTTTTTTAAAGAATTTACTAATATTCCTATTTATCTCTCAAATTAAGCGTAAAGCTTACGTTAGGAGAGGGGACTATAGCTCAAGGGGTCAAAGTCGAATCTGCGACTTTTACATCGCTAGGCGGCCCGTAAATCCTTACGCTATTGAAACTTTACTAAATATTTTATGTGATAACTTCAAAATTGTAAGTCTTAGTTTCCCCCGTATGGGTACACACGTCAGATTTTTATTTTCCTTTATATAACAAGAGTTTTAAAATTTTGAACGGTATCTTGAATTATGAATTATAAAAACAACGTATCATGCGTTTATGTTGATACATAATTTCATAATAATAATTTTTTTCAATTTGTTTTTATAGAGGTAGAAATTGCAGCGGTACCGCTCTCTGGTCTGAACGGTGACGGTTTCGACCACCTCGCTAAGGATGACTTATTAGAAGAGAGCAGTTCATCCAGCTCACTGCAAAAGAGCTCGCAGGTAACATTAATAATTAAAAAAAAAAAAAAAAATACGTTATATTCTTTTGTAATTGGCTTGAGATACGAAATTATGAAAATATTTTTTCGTTGCAGGAGGCTAAAAATGAATCTGAGGATGAGAAGTGAGTTGTGTTTTATTATTATCGTGTAATCTTTTTGTACGTATCTTCTTAACTAAGTTTTAATAATTTCATATAAAAACAATATTACGCATCAATCTGGGTACAATAAGGTAGGCGTTGTTGATTTGATTATTGAAAAGGGAATGAAATACGTGTTTTCTAAAATAAAAAAATTACCTAAATTAAAAAAAAATATTGATTTTTTTATATAGTATCTAGTAGGCTTTACGATAAGAAAGCTTCGGAGCCACTGTATTGAATGATATTTGAATTTCAGTGTGAAATTAAAGCGCCGTAAACCGAACGCGATATCATCGGACTCGGAGGCGGGCGTTTCGCGCAAGAAGGACCGCGATGTGCGCCTCAGTGACTTCGAGGACTCCGACGACGACACTTCCGAGGCCACGAAGAAGTCCAAGCGGAAGAAGAAGGGCTCCGACAGCGACGCCTCCGCCGGCTCCTCCGTCGACGGCAGGTGGGCTCGTATTTCCAAACGAGAAATATCCATATCCTTAATCCTTACATCGTTTACCTAAGATAGGTTGTCATTAAAAATTATATTTCATCCCTAAAAGAATGAAATGTGACCTGAAATGAATAGTCCGTTTTGAAGTACATATTGAATGAATAGTCCGTTGTTAAGTAGTAAAGGATATTCGTTTGGACTCATCGTTTCAAATTAATAAATAAATACACGTATGTATTTCAGGAGAAAATATCAACCATAAAGGAGAAAAATACTAGTTAAAAGTTTGTCTATGAAAAACCGACAGTTTTGAAAATGGCAACACGAAAATTTGTATTAAACAGTATTTTTAAATAAAAAATACATACATTTTAGGGCTTAACAAAATTAATTCATTAAAACGTAAATTGGCGATTCGTTATACATATTTGGTCCATACATATGAAATTAGCGTTTTGTCGCACTGACCACTTTGATCTGAAATATCTCCTCTTTGGTTAAGAATTCCCAATTCAAATTTATAAATTCATTTAGCTGGTACATTTGAGTTTTGAAAATAGTCAAGCATTGGTTTTTTCCTCATTATTTTTTTCTTTGGCGTCGCTTATTACCGCACAATGGAAAACATGAAATATCGGTATATTTACGAGTACGAGTTCTACCGTGGCACCAGTGTTGCAGAAACAGCTCGAAGGATTAATGATGTGTACGGCGCTGGTGTCGCAAAATAAAGCACGGTACGTTTTTTGGTTTCAACGTTTTCGTTCTGGAAATTTCGACCTTCAGAACCAACCCCGTGGACGGCCGGAGACCAAAGTGGAAAATGAAGAATTAAACGCTATTGTGGAAGCGGATCCATCACAAAGCACTTCAGAGATAGTTGCAGGCTTCGGGGTAAGTGATAAAACTGTATTAATCCACTTGAAGCAAATCGGGAAAGTAAAAAAACTTGAACGATGGGTACCTCATGAATTGAGTGAATCGAACTTGCAAACACGCGTCGACTGCTGTGTTACTTTGCTCAACCGAAACAATAATGAAGGGATTTTAAATCGAATCATTACTTGTGATGAAAAGTGGATACTGTACGATAATCGGAAGCGCTCGTCGCAATGGCTGAACCCTGGAGACCCAGCCAAATCCTGCCCTAAACGAAAATTGACTCAGAAAAAGTTACTTGTGAGTATTTAGTGGAATGGCGTCGTTCACTACAGCTTTCTAAAATCTGGCCAAACGATTACGGCAGATATCTCTTGTCAGCAACTGCAAACCATGAAGGAAGAACTAGCTGCTAATCAACCGAGATTGGTCAATCGCTCTAGGCCACTGCTGCTTCACGACAACGCAAGACCACACACTGCACAACAAGCAACCACTTAAGTTAGATGAGCTACAATTGGAATGTCTGCGACATCCACCGTACTCCGCGGACCTTTCTCCAACAGATTACCATTTTTTCCGGAATTTGGACAACTTCTTACTAGGAAAAAAATTGAACTCCGATGCGGCTTTCCAAACCGCCTTCAAAGAGTTTATTGATTCTCGCCCCCATGGTATTTTTAGTAAAGGGATCAAACTACCTATGAGATGGCAAAAGTGCGTAGATAACAACGGTGGATACTTTGATTATTTAAATATATTTGACAAAAAAAAAATTGACTTTATATTCCTCCCGTACAAAACGCCAATTTCATATGTAAGGACCTAATATTATAGTATTAAAGTTAATTGGTTCATAAGCCTATGATTTTAAAGAAATAAGGCTGTTTAAAAAAATCACCCAAAAGCGGTAAATAATAGAATAGAAGCAGCATTCATTAATACAGTAATAATTCATGTATCGGCTCTCTTACAAAATTGATAAACAATTAATTTATCTTAATTGTTTTTTCTAATCAATTGATGACTGTTATTTTTAAATATGATACAGGAACATGTTGTAAAAAAAAAAAAATCGATGCATTCGTAATCACAGTTAAAAAGTCTTTTCTCCATATTTGTATCAGCAAGCATGAATGAAGCACCCAACCTGAAAAATGTGATCTACGTCCAGGAAACGAAGGACTTGGAATGCTTGTTAACACTATATCTTCCAATCTAAGTTTCAATGGGAGGTTTTTGTGGAAGTATGTCTGGGTAGGGACCGCCCACTCATCAAATATTCTACCACAAAACAGCAGCACTTGGTACTGTTGTGTTTCGGTTTGAAGGGTCAGTGAGCTAGTGTAATTACAGGCACAAGGTACATAACATCTTAGTTCCCAAGGTTGGTGGCGCATTGGCGATGAAAACGATGGTTAACATCTCTTGCAATGCCAATGTATATGAGCATTGGTGACCACTTACCATCAGGTGCCCCATATGTTCGTCCGCTATGCTATAAAAAAAACCATCCATTGATCACATATTGTTCTGGTTAGTTTAGCCAGTGTAACTACAGGCAGAAGGAATATAACATCTTCCCAACGTTGGTGGAGCATTGGTTATGTAAGGAATGGACAATATTTCTTATGACAACGGTGTCTATGAACGATAGAGACCACTTACCACGTGTGCCTAGCGACATAAAATAAAAAAATAAAAAAATCTTCGGACTGATGATTCTGTCAGTTAATATTTTCATTCGAATACATTTTAGTCGCCGACAAAATCTAAATTAATTAAACTAATATGAATATAACTTTCCAAACAGTAAAAAGAAGCGAAGACGGATAAAAAATATAGACGACAGCGAAGGGTCGGGATCCGAAACTGAAACTGAGGGCAGAAATAAGCATGGCAGGAAGAACATCCGAAAGGTATGCTATAATAATAATATCCCGGGACATTATTCACACACGGTCATCTGATCCCAAACTAAGCAGAGCTCGTACTATGGAAACCAGACACCTGATATACTACATATACTACTTTTCTTTTGTAAATACATACTTATATAGATAATTACACCCAGACTCAGAACAAACAGACATGTTCATGCACACAAATGTCTGTCCTGGGTGGGAATCGAACCCACGACCTGCGGCGCGAAAGGCAGGCATCTACCGACCACACCAACCGGCTATATTATTGTATTTATAATTAAAAGATTTTATATCATATAATAAAAATAATAATATAATTAAATTTATTCAATGGTTTTCGTATTTAAACACCTGAACAATGTATATGTAGTAAGAAACATAATTATGTAGTAAGAAAGTGCTTTTGTTTTTGATTTTTTGAATTATATGACCAGCTTCAAGTTTGTTTATACATTTTGTAATATTTTTCTAAGAAGTTAATTTGATTATGTGAACAATATTTCATTATTAATTTGATTATTTTTATAGTAAGTATTTATAAGCATTTTTTTTTTAATAATGCTTCTATGATTTAAGGTTATGAGTAAAAATCAACTGGAAGAGGCAACTAAAAAGGCGGCTCGCGAAGAAAAAGAAAGGATCGCTCGGATAGCTGAAAGACAAAAATTGGTAAAATTGTTGATATTTATAATTCACTTTAAAATTATAAAGAAATTCAATAAAATGTAAAAGTAAGACTTCTGTGTGTTACAACTTAAATATTCAACTTAAGCGATTTTTAGAAATAAATTATTTAGACATCTACATGCCATAAGAAAACGACATAATAAAATATAATTAAACTATCTGTTCCCGCGGTTTCACCCGCGTATAATTAATAAAAATATAATGAATAAAAATCAGCCTAGAACCTTCCTCGATAAAAGGACTATACAACACAAAAATATTTTTTAAATTCGAACCAGTAGTTCCTGAGATTAGCCGGATGATACAAACAAACTCTTCTGCCTTATATATTAGTATAGATTTAATGTTTTTATGAAAGAGCGGACTGAACTGAACTTGATGAGTGACCACAGAAGATACTAGTACGCATTATTTCAACTACATACCAATTAATAATGATGTAAACACGTTTAACACCGATTGGACTTAATATCTATAATTAATATTATTAAATGTGCTGTATTATCGAATTAGGACAACCATGCCCTGTAATGATATGTATACAGTGTTGATAAATAAATGAATAAAAAAAAAAGAAGCTATATCATTAAATGTTATCGAAAATAATTTAAAATCAAAATGAACAAAAATATAAATTTTACAACTATATATTTCTAGTCTATTCCAATTAAAACAGGAATAAATCCAAATATATAACTTTGACACCGTATTAATGCGATATCATTGGTCATCGATATCAATTGACGCGATATCATTGGTCGAGATCTTGATTAATCTATGGTATTCACTATGGACTCGCGAAAAGATGGCGTTTTCAAAATCCGCGAAGTTGTAATCGGAACTACGAAAGTTAAATTAATGTGGTTATAACTAGTTAATTGGTATAGTGTTGTATTATAAATAAGGGTTAACTAATCAAGAACTGTTTATAGTGCATAATACAACAGAGCGATTAGAAAATCGCATGCAATTTGTAAATCTACGATGTGCTTACTTTTATTCCTATTCCGATTGGAAATATATATATATATTAATAGGCAAATTTAAAGTAAGGGCGATTTCATAAAGCTTAAAAAGTATATTTAAATTTCACGCTGAAAATAAACTTAATTAAATGTCTTTAATTTCAGTACAATAATTTGGAATTCGACGAATCCGGCAAACCAGATGAAGTGGTGCTCGATAAGGTGGTCCTTGACTTTGATCCAGAGACCAAGGAGCCTTTGATAGAGGTCGACAAAGGGCTGGTTAAGAAATTGAAACCGCATCAGGTATGTTTTTGTTATGGAATTGGATTTTGTCATGTCTTGGTTTTCTGGATTATAATAAACCCTGTAATGTGTGATTTAGAAGTTACATTTGCTATTTAATAAAATCAAAGTTTATATAATAATTAATAATGATTATTAATGGCATTATTATTATGGTCAAAATGATTGGAATTAGTAGTAGATGTGTAATATGAAAAATAATATTAGGTCCTTACATATGAAATTGGCGTTTTGTACGGGAGGAATATAATTTTTTTTTTGTGAAATATATTTAATTAATCAAAGTATGCACCGTTGTTATCTATGCACTTTTGCCATCTCATAGGTAGTTCATTAATCCCTTTACTAAAAAAAACCATGGGGGCGAAAATCAATAAACTCTTTGAAGACGGTTTGGACTGCTGCATCAAAGTTGAATTTTTTTCCTTGTAAGAAGTTGTCCAAATTCCGGAAAAAATGGTAATCTGTTGGAGCAAGGTCCGGGGAGTACGGTGGATGTCGCAGACATTCCAATTGTAGCTCATCTAACTTAGTGGTTGTTTGTTGTGCAGTCTGTGGTCTTGCGTTGTCGTGAAGCAGCAATGGCCTAGAGCGATTGACCAATCTCGGTTGTTTAGCAGCTAGTTCTTCCTTCATGGTTTGCAGTTGCTAACAATAGATATCTGCCGTAATCGTTTGGCCAGATTTTAGAAAGCTGTAGTGAACGATACTGGCGATAGTCCGCCAAACACTCACAAGTATCTTTTTCTGATTCAATTTTCGTTTAGGGCAGGATTTGGCTGGGTCTCCAGGGTTCAGCCATTGCGACGAGCGCTTCCGATTATCGTACAGTATCCACTTTTCATCACAAGTAATGATTCGATTTAAAATCCCTTCATTATTGTTTCGGTTGAGCAAAATAACACAGCAGTCGACGCGTGTTTGCAAGTTCGATTCATTCAATTCACGAGGTAACCATCGTTCAAGTTTTTTTACTTTCCCGATTTGCTTCAAGTGGATTAATACAGTTTTATCACTTACCCCGAAGCCTGCAGCTATCTCTGAAGTGCTTTGTGATGGATCCGCTTCCACAATAGCCTTTAATTCTTCATTTTCCACTTTGGTCTCCGGCCCTCCACGGGGTTGGTTCTGAAGGTCGAAATTTCCAGAACGAAAACGTTGAAACCAAAAACGTACCGTGCTTTATTTTGCGACACCAGCGCCGTACACATAATTAATCCTTCGAGCTGTTTCTGCAGCACTGGTGCCACGGTAGAACTCGTACTCGTAAATATACCGATATTTCATGTTTTCCATTATGCGGTAAGAAGCGACGCCAAAGATAAAAATAATGAGGAAAAAACAAATGAATGCCTGTTTTCAAAACTCAAATGTACCAGCTAAATGAATTTATAAATTTGAATAAATAGTTTTTACCCGAGAAACATCTCGTCAAGCCTGATACGCCGAAGATTAGTGGAAGCTAAATTGTTTGGAAGAATCTCTCGAAAGGTACCGCTTCTTACCAAGCAACACCGAGAGAAGCGATTATTATTCGCTAAAAAATATCTTAATTGGACGGTACGAGAATGGAAAAAAGTGTTATTTTCAGATGAAATAAAAATAAATATGGTAAGTTCCGATGGAAAGCGCTATGTTAGACGCCCTGTAAACAATGATTTTAATTATAAATACACAAGGAGTATAGTCAAGTACGGTGGCGTTACAATGGATCAATGGCAATACAAAAATATCTTAGAGCACACAATGATTCCCTACTCGGACCAGCAGATCGACCAGCAAATAGTCCGGATTTAAATCCGATAGAAAATCTTTGGTATATTGTTAAAAAGAAAGTCTCAAACAAACGTAACACCAGTCAAAACGAACTATATGAAGCATTTGTTGAAGCATGGAATTCAATCCCCCTAGAAAAATGTATGAAATTGATTGAATCAATGCCACGTCGTTGCAGTGCTGTTATTGAAAATAAGGGATACGCCACTAAATATTAATTATAACTATTGGTAGGCTGTGGATAGTAGCTATTTCGTAAATAACAATACTAATTACTAATACTTAAAAAAATATTGTTTTTTATATTTTTTATTGTTGTTTCTAATTAGTTGACCATTATTGTTCATACCTTAAAACTGAGTTAAATGTTTGTCCGTAATGTAATATTGTAACTGCACTTGTGTAATGGGATTTATATTGTTTTTCTAATAAGTGATAAATCGTTGAACATATTGTTGTCCTATTTATTGTTTAGTTTCAAAATAAAAACGATTGCGGTGAAGTATCTTACATAATGTCAAGGACCGTAGGTAGTGTTTCTAATTATACGACCACCACTGTATATACAAAATACATGATGTAATCTATAAAAATTACATCTAAATGTCTTGACTGTTTCTCTTGTTAGAATCTTTTTTTTTTTATAGCATAGGTAGGCGGACGAGCATATGGGCCACCTGTTGGTAAGTGGTCACCAACGCCCATAGACAATGACATTATAAGAGATGTTAACCATCACTTACATCACCAATGCGCCACCAACCTTGGGAACTAAGACGTTATGTCCCTTGTGCCTGTAATTTAATGTGCTTTAATTGTGCTTGTAATCTATAGTCTAAGTCAGACTATGTTTATTATATCTTATAAAATGGAGATTCGAATGATCCAACTTAAATAAATAAAATATATTTTAAAGTTTATTTCAATCACGGGAGTGGTAAAGATGAATAACTCGACACGGCTCTATGGGGATTATTACAAACATTACTAATATTGTTTTCAGGCGAATGGTATAAAGTTTATGTGGAACGCATGCTTCGAGAGTGTAAAACGAATCAAGAAAGATAAGGGATCTGGCTGTATATTGGCGCACTGCATGGGTCTCGGCAAAACGTTACAGGTGAACAAAATACCTTTATATTCATTTTAAGAAAAAACAAATAACAATTATCATTTGATAGATGTTATTACTTGAATTAATTAATACTTCATTTGTTTCATTTTAATGTTTTTCTTCTAATAATATGTGTATTTAGAAAGGTTATTTTATATGGAATAGAAACGGCCTTATTCATATACGTTGCTTAGCGGATAATTACGTTTGGTTAAACTCATACTGTTTTCCCTTTCTGTGATTATTGATTTGACATTCGAAAGAAGAAGACACGGCATTGTTTAATTAAGCATAGAACATTTATAAGTGTTGTCGATAATAATTTACTATGCGAAATTTCGTAATTAAAAAATTATTATTTCCGCAAAGTCTTTCTCTATCGTCATCATTAGGAGTGTAAACGACACTAGAGCGAATGGAAGAGGTCAGGATAGAACGTGCGAGTTTCACATCACTTGGTATCCCGTTTATCTATTGAGTACAATTTTAATAATAAATTTAATTTTAGTTTTAAATTAATTTATTTCCTCCAGGTGGTATCGCTAACACACACCCTGCTGACGCACAGCTCGCTGACGGGCGTCAACCGAGTGTTGGTGGTGTGTCCGCTGTCCACTGTACTTAATTGGGTTAACGAGTTCCGCATCTGGCTCAAGCATGCCGTCACAGACTACGAAGTCGACGTTTATGAGCTCTCTAGGTAAGTAACAAAAATATCATAACTGAAGAAAAATTTGTATGCTATAGTAGTGGCGAATAGTTCGGCAATATCTACAAAACATTCCATTCCATTCCATTTTATTTAATCTATAACTGTTAGACAATATGTAGATAAGAGAATACTTAACTATATGGGTGTCTATTTATAACAAAGATTAAATTCATATTTACATAAAATAGAAACGAGTTAAGTGATGGGAGATGATGTAATACAGAGCCAATATAAATAATATATTTTCGTTTTACGCAGAGTTTTTCTGTCAACAAATACTCAGTAGGCATTTGGAGCCGGAATAGTGCAGCGCGTTGACGTGTGCCGGTGTGCCGCAGGTACAAGCAGAACTCGGAGCGCGCGTGGCAGCTGCAGCAGTGGGTGGGCGGCGGCGGCGTGTGCGTGCTGGGCTACGAGATGTTCCGCAACCTGTCCGCCGACAACGTCAAGAAGTTCAAGAAGAAGATGCTGCGCAGCTTCCAGGAGGCCCTCGTCGACCCCGGTCTGACGCCAGCGCTCTTACTGCCTCCTATCCACATCACTTCCTTGTAGCGTGCTACACGATTTGTTTTCAACTGTATGATAGTAATTGTTTAGCTCTCTCACGATCACTCTGAATGTTGACATTTGCGTCATATCCGTATCCCGCTATTAGACTACCTGGCTCATAGCATAGGATGATTTCGATTCGCGAGGACGGCCGGGTTCTACATATGAGGCCAGTTTGGATGAGCAGAGTGTCATTGCAGGTCCGGACCTGGTGGTGTGCGACGAGGGCCACTTGCTGAAGAACGAGAAGACGAGCCTGTCGCAAGCCATGAACCGCGTGAAGACGCTGAGACGCATCGTGCTCACGGGCACGCCGCTGCAGAACAACCTCAAGGAGTGTGAGTACTCTCTCGCTATGTACCAGTTCAGTTATTTTAATTTTATATATTGTGTTCCTTGTACAAAACCAATTTTAATTTCAATTTTAATCGCAGCTTGGTCTATGTCACCCTCCAACATAGATTTACATTAAAAAAAATATGTGCATGAAACAAATACGAACCAATAAATGAGCTTTCATACATTGAATATTAACATTAGCAATACTTATAAAAATGTACTAAAAACAAATTACATGTTACAGAATACCATTAATCAAAAATCATAATTATTTTATTCACTAAAACCTCACATGTAATTATATTACCCAAATGAAATAATTATAAATATAGGTTCGAAAAAGTCGTCCACATACTAGACGCATACAAACATACATGTGTGCCTCATGGCTCAGACATGAGTAAATATGTATAGACAAGTATATCGTCGCGGAAGAGTTATGACGATATTCCGCTTATTCACTAATTTAATTTTAGATTACTGCATGGTGCAGTTCGTCAAGCCGAACCTGCTCGGAAAGTACAATGAGTACTTGAACAGGTTCGTAAACCCCATCACCAACGGCCAATACACGGACTCCACGGAGCACGATATTAGGATTATGAAGAGACGGTCCCATGTGTTGCATAAAATGCTCGATGGTGCTGTGCAGGTAAAAATACAATACAAATATACAATTATTCTACTAAACACATGCTTTGAATAAACTTGCATAATGTTCATACTTGTAGACTATTCCAATCGAAGAAGGAGGAAAAATAACAAACCTTTGATTTAAATTTACCATATATAGCTCTGCTATATTATGCACTAAAAAGAGATCTTTATTTATAATACAACATTCCACTTAACTACTTATACCAATTTTAAATTCACTTCCAAAGTTCCGACGACTCCGCCGATATTCAAAATTGCATTTTCTCGCAAATTCATTATGGAATATCCATAGATTATTCAAGACCTCGACCAATGATATCACGTCAATTCAATGTCATAATAGTTTGACTTTACTCCTCCTGTGGTTGCAACAGACTGTAGAACTATTTTAGTTTTTTTTTTTTTTTTACTAATTCATGCAATATTATTTGTTGCCATAATATAATTATGAAAATTTGTCAGAGGAGAGACTACGGGGTGCTGGCGCCCTTTCTACCTCCGAAGCACGAGTATGTTCTCTTCATCACCCTCACTGAAGTGCAGATTAAATTATATCAACACTATCTGGATAATTATTCAAGAAGGTTTGTACATTTTGATTTGAAACTTTATAGTAGCTGCTCCGCCATATCATGCGTTAAACGTTACTACTTCAAATCCTATGTTGGAAGTCGAAAACTTAAATGTAATATACTGTAATGACAAAAGTACTAAAGTAGCAAATATGTGCACTTTTCTAAAATCAAACTGATATATCATCAGCGCGTACAAACATACAATATCTTCAGCTAATTTAACTTACATATTGCTTGAACGGAATTTAAAGAAATTAAATCATAGCCACAATACAATATTTCAGAGTTGATTTGCGCTTCAAGATAATTAATTATATATTTTTTTCACCTTTGTTTTACATTTATTGATTTAGTACACATTGAAAAAAAACTAAGAATTGTTTCTATATTGTGATATAGCAACACTTATAAGCGAAGCAGAGTGTTAATGCTCTATTACCGGCCTTAATTATTTTTAATTTTTTCACAGGCCATTACCAGGAAAATCATCGGGGTTCCTGTTTCCGGACTTTCAGTCCCTACAGAGGATATGGACACATCCGCTTGTGCTTAAATATAATTCTGAGAGATATGAAATTATGCAACAAAAGAAAGTATGAATAAATTGAATATGTTTTATATTTTGTTGAACAATGTACTTTTTATTTCATAAATTAATGTTTTTTCAATCTTCTTTAGAGAGAAAGAGAAGAAGAAGACTCTGAGGGATCTTTGGTAGATTTTATAGATGACGACTCCACACCTGATGTTAGTAGTATTTATTCAATGTTTCATACAAAATTTATTTTCTCATTATATATTTTATTTATCATTATTTTATCATTTCATATTCATTTATTCTCACGCTTGCCTTTATTCCATTTATTTGTAGTCAACGTCCTATTTACATAACTACTTGCTATAGTTTTTGGTTATATTTCTCACCAACATGTTAGGTGGTTAAGGTCATGCTCGATTAATCGATGCTCTTTAGAAAATTTCCTAGTTCATCTCTTACTATAGTTACAAGTTGATTGCGGGTGTCTCTTTTATACTCTGTCGCAACCATTTATTTTTATTAAATGGAATTTCATTTAAATCACTTCTTACTCGCAGTAATTCTTTTTTACAGGAATCTTCTTCTGAAGAATCTTCAGACAGTTTATCGGATATGAGCGACGATAGTAGGAAAAAGAATAAAAAGAAGAAATCGGCAAAAAAGAGTAAAGGGAAAGAGAGTAAAATAACAACGCGGCGAGGCACGAGAGCGAACCCAGGTATTGACAATACATCCTGCAAATTAATTAATCTAATATAATGTATAAAATGTAAACATATTCGGCCTCATATAGACATTGTTTAGCCGGTGTAGTTAAGCAAAACTGTATGTTTTTAATGTCGAATTTATATTGACGGAAAGTGATAAATCACTGTTGAATTATACAGTCGCAAACATGATAAAATGTTCAAGGTAACTTAGTGGCATATTAAAGTTTTTTTAATATTTAATTATAGTTTTAAGTGCTTATTATTTTGATTATTATTTGCAATTAAGCAGTCTCACGCGAATTCTTTAGCTATCCGCATACCTGCTTTTCGGATTTACTATCAATTAGGCAAAATAACTCATAAAAACGCCGCTATATTGTCATGTGCAAATATAATTACAATAGTAATTTTGACTACGCGTGCATGTCACGAGTCGCCTGTAACCGTTCGCCCGCAGTGGAGCTGGACGACGAGGAGGCGGGCGCGGTGGAGTCCCCGCCGGCGCGCGCCGAGAACCCGACCGAGTGGTGGATGGCGCTCGTCGGCGACGACGAGCTCGACGACCTGCGCCACTCGCACAAGCTCGTGCTGCTCTTCGACATCCTGCGCCAGTGCGAGGCCATCGGCGACAAGCTGTTCGTTGCCCGCTCTGATACAATAATAATATCCCGGGACATCGTTCACACGAGGCCATCCGATCCCAAACTAAGCGGAGCTCGTACTTTTTAAACCGGACGACTTATATACTTGCATATACTACTTTTCTTTTGTGAATACATACTTATATAGATAATTACACCCACTCAGTACAAATAGACACGGTCATGCACAAAAATGTCTATCCTGGGTGGGAATCGAACCCACGACCTGCGGCGCGAAAGGCAAGTATCTTACTAACCACACCAACCGGCTCATCGTAATATATCTCGCGACATTATATCTCGAAAATTTCGAGGTTGCGGCTTCGAACACGTGCACACGACTCTGAGCTTTTATGTGGTGAAGAAAACATCGCGAGGCACGTTTCGGATGAAATTCCGCTGGGAGCAGTGGGGTGGATGAGCTCAAAACATTATCCTTAAAGTGAGATGTATCCTTTGCTCAGTTGTAGAACGCGTACTTTAAATACCCCATCTAACTAAACAAAGACAGATTTGTAAACAACAATCGTGATTATATCATTTTTATTCTATTCATTCGTATCTTGGTGGTTTGAATTCCTAGTGAAGCCAGAGTGTAAAGAATAGCTCGGTATTTTTTATAGTATAGGTAGTCGGACGAGCCTTTGAGCCACCTGATGGTAAGTGTTCATCAACGCCCATAGACAATGATATTGTAAGAAATGTTAACCATCACTTACATCGCCAATGCGCCACCAACCTTGGGGACTAAGATGTTATGTCCCTTGTGCCTGTAATTACACTGGCTCATTCACCCTTCAAACCGGAACACAACAATACAAAGTACTGCTGTTTTGCGGTAGAATATCTGATGAGTGAGTGGTACCTACCCAGAGCTTGCACAAAGCTCTACCACCGAGTGAAAGTGGTATATAGGCAGGTGTTAGGAAATTGGCAGTTTTTACACTCCCGAGCCTCAGGAAGCAACTGAATTTCTGTTTATTTTGCCTAATATAATTCTGGTTGTGTCGAGTTACCGTCACATTAGATGCACTCTCATAAGAGTATATTTGTGTTTGCCCAGACACGTCTGCACGCGTGGCCGGCTTGAGCGATATGATCATCTTCTTTTTTTTTTTGTTTCAGATTGGTATTCTCACAATCATTATATTCATTAGATCTAATAGAACATTTCTTGGGGAAGGTAGATGAAGCTACACAAGAAGCACGCGTTGACGAGAAATTAAACGGACATGTTGGTAAGTAACTATGTAATACAAATTATAATGTTCTTATTTCAAAATGTAAATTAATTAACTTATTTTTTTATATATCCACAGCCCTTGTGTTAGTAGCAAATTTCGAGTGTTTGATGATTTTCTTACTCCGTTTCTTCTTCTCGGTCATTGCGAGTTTGTAACATGTATTTTTACATATTACATAGTATTACACATAATATCTAATGCTATTCTTATATATAGTTTTTTTTTTGTTGAAAAAAAGATTAATATTGAAACTACCATATTATTATATTTGTTCATTAACATTTTTATAGGATCGTGGGCGCCCGGCGTAGATTACTTCAGATTGGATGGTTCGACGTCGTGTGAAAATCGGTCGATTTGGTGTAAAAATTTCAACAGGGAAGATAATCCTAGAGCCAGGTAATTTATAGCAATCGATTACTTACTTTCACAAATTATTTCCGCTTCGTATTATTCTAATTTTATGGAATACATGCTTTATATAAAAAAAAATACTCAATAGTAATATAACCTAAACTTTAATTAATACAGTTTTTATTAATCGAATTAAATTGAATTTGTTTTCTTTTAACATTCCTTTAATCACATTTATGTTTTCCTTTTCTGTGTTATTGTTATTTAAAGAATAAAATATTTTCTTTCATCAGACTGTTCCTAATATCAACTCGAGCGGGAGGTCTCGGCATCAACCTGGTAGCTGCGAATCGTGTTGTGATATTCGACGTGTCGTGGAATCCTTCACACGACGTTCAAAGTATATTCAGAGTGTATCGTTTCGGACAGAAGAAACCGTGTTATATTTATCGATTTTTAGCAATGGTAAGTGACTTGAATCATACTGTAGCATGAATAAATCTTTATTTTAACAAAAATGAATTTATAATGAGATACTTATGAAACAAAAACGATACAAAACTTATATTAAGGTACATAATTAAATATAAACAAATATTTCACTAATTCGGAAACACTAGTAAGGTTTATAATTATCTGAAAAAGTTTTAAAAGAAAGTCGAAGGTGATATGTGTCACCAATAAAATTTGAGAATCTTAATCTCTGCTACTCCATAGTATTGTAGCATTTCACACTACATATTGTTTTGTTCGCTTACTAACATGAACCTGTAAGGCAGGCACTTAAACATGAATACAACTAATTTTATTCTATTGTAACTAGGGTACAATGGAAGAAAAAATATATGAGCGGCAAGTCACGAAGCAAGCAATATCTAAACGTGTGATAGACGAGCAACAGATAGATAGGCATTACGCTGAGAATGACCTCGCAGAGTTGTACAAGTTTGAACCGAAGCCGCCAGTGCCGCGAGAACTACCTCCACTGCCCAAGGATAGATTGTTCGCAGAGATGTTGAAGGAACACGAGGCTCAGGTATTTAACACCTTTTATACATCTCAATAAGTTATTTATAAATAATAATTCATAGATTCATAATTCATATAGGCATTACCTGTAATTAAGTTATTTTAAAGAGTGCTGTTCTTTTATTACTAAAATGATGAACTAATGAAATGGGATATAGTGGCCAATAAAAATAAAGGTAATTGTCAATAGACAATAGCTATCATCAATATAATTAAATATATATGTAAATAGTAATAAATGCTGTCGAAATAGATCTACAAGTACCACGAGCACGATTCACTGCTGGAGAACAAGGAGGAAGAAACTCTGACGGAGGAGGAGCGCAAGGCGGCGTGGGAGGACTTCGAGAACGAGAAGACGCGTCCGCCGCCCGCGCCCTTTTCCGCCTACGCCATGCACAACGGCATGGGTAAGTATTCGCATACCTTTTACAAAATCACTGGAACTCAGCTGTTATGCAACTGTCAAACAGGTGTTGTGGTCCAGCTTAATTGATGAGATAGTGTGGTTTCTAGCATAAAGGGCATTACATCTTCTATGGAGGATAGTAGATAGGTAACAAAATTAATTTTTGGAATGAGATACTAATTTTTCCTATATTTACCTCCTAGTGCCCGGTCTGCTTGCGCAACAACAGCAGCTGGCTTACGCGGCCCTGGCGGCCATGCTGCGTAAGGACATGCCCAACATTAACGACAACCAGATTCGAGATATGCTGCCGCTGATATACAACGCCAACCCTGGGGTTAGTTCGATGCACAAAAACCACTGCAATAGCATAAAAATGTGTAATCTCCTTGGAATGATTATTATCATAATAATATATTACTATGACATAACAAACTATAATGGCAACATACAACTTATTCATAAATTATTTTAAATTAATACTTCCTACTTAGTTTTTTTTTTTTGCGAAATTTTTGTTAATGTTTGAAAATGCAATTGTTGAATAAAGAACCCATGCCGTTAAATGATTTGAAAATGCCATACTGACAAGTAATGAATGTACGTTATAAAAACATAACAATTATTCAATTAATATATTCAAAACATGGACGATATAAGTTAATCAAACCTTTTCAATGTTTAACATTTATCTGTTTAGATGTTCGGTGGATATGACTATGGCGTAAGTTGCTGACGATATTTGTTTAGATCTTTTATGTTTTACGTTTTATGTACGCCACGTCCGTATATAACTAGAGCATGTATATTTTTTTGTATCGTATAATATATTTTTCTTATAAGAATCTGTTCAATTTTGTTAATCTGTATTTTTTTTTATAAATACAGTTGATGCAGAAAATGAGTGAAGTATACAAGTATACTCAACCCGGGATGATGAATCCTGGAATGATGAACGCCGTTATGAATCCAGGTAACTTTGGTATGGATTTAAACAAAATATTATATTGCTAAGTTAAAAAAAATGAATATTTAGTAGCTTAAATTACAATTAAGCCGGTCTTAATTTTATACAAAGTTTGGTTAGTGCGATGACTTTAATAGATGTATTACCTATCGCTTCTAATTTATTGTAAATCATCAGCCGGTGGTGTAAGTGGAGGCATGTCATTGGGCGGCAGCAGCGGCCTGCAGTACGAGCCACCATGGCAACGCCAGCAGCAGCAACTCCGCATGCAGCAGATGTTACAACACCAGAATGTGTGTGAATTTTTAAATAGTCAAAATTCCTTTAATATCAAGTTTCCATCGCCTCTATTTGTATCGTAGCGTCGCTTAGCTAACAACACCGCCTAATCGATATTAGCTGAATAAATATTTCTTCAAAAACTTTGTCAATAGTCATACAGACATACCTAGAAAAATTAAGTAATCTTTAACATTCAAATTTCAAAATATCAAATTATTGACCCGCGTGATGTCGTTAGCTAAGCGACGATGTCAAAAATTGAAACTAATTGCTTATCGTTTTAGATGGGTGCGAAGTATTACGCCGGCGGACTCGGTAGCCGCGACCCGGTGGCGATGGCCCTGCAGCAGCAGCGCGCCCGCGAGATAATGCACGGCGAGCGCTCCCGACCGCGCGGCCGCCCGCCCGGCAGCGCGCGCGCCGAGCCGCCCGCCGCGCTCGCCGCGCCCGCCGACGTCGTCAACCTCGACTCGGACTAGACTGGGTAACACACTCCAAACGAACACAACTCATTTATCGCCTCGTAAACTAACTACACTTTGATTTGCATTACCATAAAAACACAAACTGTCCCCATTCTCTATCTTGGTGTATATTTCATATAGTTTTAAGTTTTAATTATGAAACAAGGAAACCAAATTCTTTTTCATGTAATGTAAAATTTCTTGGTTTTTGGGTGTAGCATTAAAACTACTTTCTATATGCATCATAAGAGATATATCAACATAAAACAAAAAATAATTGAAATTATTTATTGTAATACTAAAACTTGATTCCTTACGCTATAATAAGAATATAGCTATATACATCAATATATATAGTGCTTTTATATGTATTTTATTGTTTCAGACTCCTGGTGTATAATTGAACAAGTGTGTACAGTGAATGTTAAGGTGCTATGTTCTTGAGCGAGGTAAGTTGAACATAAATGTAGTGTAAAATGGCTGGACCAGCTCTATAATCATCGGCACATGAGAAATATTTAATTATCCTATGAGTGATTTAAACTCCACATAAGTGTATGTAAATTAATACCTTCAGGCTTACGTGTCATCACCACATATCATGAATCTCATTCTCTCTTCATTTTTAAACTTATAACATTACTGGGAAATTAAAATGCGTACAAATATTTTTTTTCGTGAGGTGATTGCATTTACATATCAAACAAATCTCCTAACCAGTACAGCCTAAGGTGAGACCTAGTTTTATCGCACAAGGGTCAAATTTTAATCTTAATATGAGTATTATATTATACAAGTGCTCAGAGTGACATTTTATGAGTATTCAGTGCTAATAGTTAGGCAGATCTGCATAATAAGAGTTATAAATAAAAATCGACTATAGACAAATCTTGCTGTAAACAACAATGTATTTCATATAAAACTATTTTCAAATAATAGATGTAAATATTGTATAAGATATTTAATTCATACAGCTCATTTTTACTCAATTTTTTTTTTTATGTAAAGCAAAAATTATAGCTCTTGATTTATGTGTGTGTTATTAACATAATTATGAAAATGTTGAGCATTGTCTCATTGGTGTTTTGATGGAACATTTTCATCAAAGATCAATCGGAGGCTTTATTTAGTGTGTCGGCTTGATAATTTTAACTATATCTCTCAGTACAGGAAATTAGAAGTAAGCTATGATATGTCAGTAATTAGTTACTTCTGTGTGTTTACCATCTTAATGTTACAGAGATACTATCATATAAATATAATGTGTAATGAACATAGTAGAACACTCTAGAACTGAGTCTCTGAAGACATGTAATGTAGTTATTATAATAAAAATCCTGTCCGTTTATATCATACATGTATCTATTTTTAATTTTCAGGACTAATATAAATAATTAATTTGCTCTCTCTCTATATATATTTATTATACCTGAACATTTTTGTATTTTTTGTAATAAAATTTGATCATATTGTAATTTTTATATAATCAAAGTTATAATAATATATCATTCCAAAATTATATGTTTAGTACATTGGTGTTATTGACCAATTTTTTTGAACTGTGCTTTCCCCCATTATATTATGATTGTAGTACTTTACCACAAGTTAGTTTTCTGATATCCTAAGCGAGTACTTTATTTATTAGCCTGACTAACAGGTGTTTTAGTTGTGATATCGCCTAATCTTAAATTTTTGTATACGTTTATTTTAATGTGTCACCATTGTGACTTTAATATTAGAATCAGCAATTATTATAGTTTAATATTTTAGATTAATAATATACCAGTGTATTGGATAAAAAACTGTAATGTTTCTTTTCATTATTAAGATTATTTTTAAAACAAGACATTTTGAATGTTGATTTTTTACATATTTCTTAGATTTTATGCTTACTATGTTATTTAGTTTAACAAAAAGTATAATAAATGAACAGTATTTCAATAGAATAAGATAAGATAATTTTCTATCCAATGTATTTAACTATTTGAGTAAAATTTTGTTTATTATATTATTAATAGAAAGTGTTGCTACATGGACACATGAGATTTGGACATATATGTGAGGACTGCTATATGAGAATGTAACAGTTTTCTTATTTATGTAATATATAATTGTAACTGTAGAAAACTTCCTATTATTTTGTAGTACAATTGAAGTATAAATAAATAATTTAAAAATGTGTAATTACAATTATTTAATTTATTTACATATTTCATCATGCAAATCTTTCCAATGCTAATATCAAATGTTTAGATTCGGAATACCAGTTTTAACACCTACACTCACTTCAATATATTTTAAAAGCCTTCGAGCTACGAATTGTGCATCTTCAGATTTCAACACATTTCCATTCAACATTTCGAGTCTGTTTTCTGAGCAGAATGTAATAATTTCACTTGCATTTACAGCCATTGCATTGACGGGAAGTCCACTAGCATTAACAATTACAACACGTCGAATCCTAAGATCTGGATGAACTTGTTCAAGTACCTTTCTGGCCCATTCTATACAAAATATTCTACTAGTGTCGATTGCAATAATAACAAAATCTATAGCTAATTTTCCAGTTAAATCTGACTGCCTCACAATATCTTCTAGGTTAAATGAACGTAGTAATAATATCTTCCATCTAAAATCCCCTTTTGTGTGAACGTCGATAATTGCTTCCGATAATTTTTCAATAATATCACCGTTTGAAGAAAGAACTACTACAGTAAAACTTTTTTTATAGCACGTAGGTCCAACCCATGGCGCTATAATACAATCCTCTTCCATTGCTGACATAATATTGTATATTTTATGATGTTAGTTATTATTTTTGGTAAAAGTACTCCACATTCCACAACGGTTTTCTTTGTTTTTGTTTTCAAATTTACATTGACGTATCATGTCATTTAAAAAACCATCCACAGAATAAATATGATAATGTTAACATGTAAAAACATGTTTTTCAATTCATAAAGATGATATTATTATGAGAGTATTATACATTAATAATTTAAAAAGCAAGTGCAGTAGCAACTCCTCAACGTCAATCAGAATAAAAAATGTACTTCAGTCTTCACAAGCATTGCGAAGGCGATTCGTCTGTAGTGATTATGTATTTTGTGGTTTGCTTTGCCGCTAGGGGCTCATTTAGTCATTCTATTATATTTCGAATTCGAATTTACTTTTTATACGCAGAGAATATAACCACTACGTTTTAGTTTAATATGGTATTTTTTATTTAAAAACACCAAATTTTACGCAATGATCTATATCTCAATGAGTATCATCTCTGGGTATTTTGCTTTTGATGATAATACTGTTTTTATGCAATAATGAGAAGTATTCATTTGGCACAAGTAACATTTATTAGAAAACATATAATTTCATCAATTCTTTGCAATGACATCAATAAAAATTATTATGGGGAAGAGATTGGTCTTTATGAATATCAAATGTCAAAAAATTGTCAAACAATAGTGGTTAATGGTTATGTACTCTGTGAGTTGTGTCAAACAAATAATATTAAATAAGTAAATACAAATATTCTTGGCGGGAATTTAGTGACCAAAAGTTTAAAATCGCCATTTATTGTTACATCAAGTAAGAACATAAATACGTAATTTTAATTCAATGTAAATTCAATATGCGACGTAGAGATGAAAAGTTTTCAGATAATGGCTTTGAGGCATGGGGTGGGTATATGCACGCAAAGGTTGCAAAATTGGAAGAGCAATTTGCGTCTGGAATCGGCAAAGAATGTAAACAAACTGATTTATTTAAAGGGATAAGTATATTTGTCAATGGATTTACGACACCATCAGCAGATGAATTAAAAGAACTAATGGCTAAACATGGTGGAGTATATCACATTTACCAACGAAGTGAAGATTTTATTATAGCTTCTAATTTACCAGATACAAAAGTGAAAAAAATGACCCTGGATAAAGTTGTTAAACCTCAGTGGATAACAGATAGTATAGCTGCTCAACGGGTTTTAGATTACAAAGAGTATTTACTGTATCGAAATTCAAAGTCACAAGCAAGACTTCATTTTAATCAAATAAGTAAAGTAGAAGATCAAGTAGAATTAGTTAAACCTGAAAAGGTAAATGATACATGTCCATATATAAAAATTTCAGAACAAAATAATGATAAAGTATATAATAATGAAAATAGTATTTCATCAAAAGGATCCGTTACAAGTTTGTCCATAAGTACAACTTCTAAGAAAAGTGAAGCAATCACAAAAACAGCCGCCGATCCCAATTTTATATCTGAATTTTATAACAATTCCAGATTGCACCATATTTCACAACTCGGTGCTTGTTTCAAACAACATGTCAATGATCTGAGAGAAAACAGTAAGTTCACATTTAATGCTCGTGATGACTTAAAAACCAGGATATCTGAATTATACAATTCAAAAAATAAATTAACTAAGTCAGATTTTCAAAATAGGAAAACAATTATGCATATTGATATGGATTGTTTCTTTGTGTCTGTGGGCTTACGTAAGAGACCTGAACTAAGAGGCAAACCTATTGCTGTAACACATTCAAAAGGCGGACAAAGTCATCCAAAGAGGTCAGGAGTGGATAGAGTGACTGAATTTAATTTGTATAAACAAAAACAGGCTAAGAAGATTAGTAAAGCTTCTGGTGTTCCTGAAGAAGATATCGATATTGAGACAAGGATTGATAATGTTAGTGAAGATGGTGACCAATTTGGATCTATGAGTGAGATAGCTTCTTGTTCTTATGAAGCTAGAGCTAAAGGCATCACAAATGGAATGTTTATGGGGGCAGCATTAAGACTATGCCCTGATCTGCACACTATACCTTATGATTTTGAAGAATATAAAGAAGTAGCATACAACCTGTATAATACAATAGCACAATACACGTTAGACATAGAAGCTGTGTCTTGTGATGAAATGTATGTTGATTGTACTGAGTTGTTAGATTACCTTAATGTAAGTGTTGATGATTTTGCAACTGCTCTAAGAGAGGAAATAAAGAGTAAAACAGGCTGTCCATGTTCCACTGGTTTTGGTGGTAACCGTTTGCAAGCAAGACTTGCTACTAAACAAGCTAAGCCGGATGGCCAATTTTTTCTAACATCAGACATTGTTAATAGCTTTATGTACTGTATTAATCTCAAAGATTTACCAGGTGTTGGCAGACAAACATCACACAAATTGGAATCTCTTGGACACCAGACGTGTGGGTCCCTTCAAAGTTTATCATTAAGTAGCCTACAAAAGCATTTGGGTAATAAAACTGGACTACAATTATATGACCAATGTCGAGGACATGATCCAAACCCTTTAGTGTATTATACAGTTAGAAAATCAGTGTCGGCAGAGGTGAATTATGGTATTCGTTTTGAAAATAATGAACAATGTGAAGAATTTTTAAAACAACTTTCCATTGAGGTACAATCTAGATTGCAACAGTTCAAAGTAATGGGTAAATGTATAACACTTAAACTCATGGTTAGAGCTCAAAATGCTCCTGTAGAAACTGCCAAATTTATGGGGCATGGATTTTGTGATGTTATCAATAAGTCTACTACCCTATCGACTGCAACTGATGATGTTCACCTTATAACCAAGGAGGTGATATCCATATGCAGAAAACAAAACATAGATCCAAAAGAGATGAGAGGAATTGGAATTCAAATGACAAAATTAGAAACAACTAATAAACAGGTTAAAGGATCTATTAATAAATTTTTGACAAACAAAGTTTTAGTAAAATCAGAAAAAAACAAATTAGAGATACTTAAACCTAAAGAAGAGGAAAAAATAGTTCCAACCACACCAAAGAAACAAAACATTCATATATCCCCGGTAAAGAGATCTCCCAAAGTTGGAAATGTCAAGTCTCCTATCTTAAAAAGAAGAGGGAGACCACCAAAAAATGGAAAATTACACATTTCCACATCCCATAAGCCACTCGGTAGATTTCTTCAATTTCCACAAATTATATCAGAAGAGATCAATCCTAAAAAAGAAATAAATAGACAGGAAAATAAATTAGTAGATATACCTAAACAGACAGAGGAAAAACAAGAAGGCTTGCTTGGCTTACCTTGGGATAAAGTAAGGGATTTGCTTAGAGCATGGTTTGACAGTGGACAGGCGCCAAAACTATGCGACGTTAATTTAATATCTGCTTATATGCGAGAAATGGTTATAAATAAAAATATAGACAAGCTCTATATTTTAGTAAATTTTTTGAGAAGAAGGATAAGCGAAATGAATATTGACATTTGGTTTGAGGTACAGGAATGTGTTGTTGATGAAGTGCAAAACGCAATGGTTGCTGTTTATGGAAAAAAGTTGTGGATAAATGATCAATAAATGAGGATAATAGAAATATTTATTCGTTTATTTATATTATATTTATATATTATCGTGTTCGTGTATCGAAAATTGGGATTGTTGCTAATTTATTTTGTTGTAAAGTTTAAAAATAACACAAAATACATTTTTTATTATCTTATTGACTGTCTTTTAATCCTTCTTAACAATTTTAATTTTATTACACGAAACTTGAACGAATGTTTATATTTTATGTTTTTAACTATTACATTTAAAAACTGGTGTGAGTGCCAATTGCCAAGACACACAAGAATTGATGTGGAAATAAGAAATCCAACGTTGATGTCAGCTGACGTTCGAAGTTACACCCCTACCGAGTACGGAGCGCTAAGATGTTATCACAATCACATAAAAAAAAAACAAATTATATGTCATTTCGTTTATTTCATATTTGCTATTAATACTAAACATTTGCGTCAAATGCACATTGACATTTGAACATTTATACATACTGCCCATTTGCTATTTGTCAACTATCCTAAAACACAAAAATCATTTGGCAGATTATTTATTTTGTTATACAGCAACTAAACACAAAAAAGAACTTACAGAAATAAAAATTCTTTTGTATGAAAAAAAATAAATCCTTACCACATTCGTGGTGGTTATTATTGTATTTTTTTTTACAACTATTTTTGCAAAATGGCAGTTAGTATCACATTGTGTTAATAATAAGCATTAATGTTTTCAATGGCCAGTGATTTGATCGCATATCGCAATAAATTACACGCATAATCGGATACATTTTTAAATACATTGAATTGTTACATACAATTGATAATTCAAACTTGAATCTTGTAATTCATATATTTATAATTTATTATCACAGATGCTTATTGCAAAATAAAAAAATAACAATTTCAAATTACGTAAAAAAAAAAGAAAGTAATAATCCGTGCAAAAATATTCTTAGAAAGCTTTCAGCTTCAACATTTACTTAAAAACTAATTGTTTTGTGACAACAATTAATTTAATACACATTGACAATTAATGATTTAAGTGTCTCTATTTTAAAAATAAAACGTATTAGTTTAGTAGGTACAATGTTTCATTACGTAATAGTTTTATGACAGGAATCTATTAAATATACATTAAAAACTTCTTATTCAAACCACCGTCATATGTGCGTACTGAGTATTATTATGTTGTACTTATGGAAGCGAATATGGCTAGGTTAATTATTTTTTTAGAAAACCACAAATTCGTAAAACGAAAAATTATAAAGATTATATTTTACTGCGCTCATCTTTTGTACCAGTTCTGGGGCCACACCCCAGAACTTTTTGGCACAGTACGCAAGGACTTTAGACGAAGAAAATATTAAAATATAAACATTTTAGAAAAATCAAATAAAAAGTTACTTAGAGTTAAAGTTAGTTAGAATCGTGTCCATGAACCTCTTTTGTAAACAAATGACGGTAGTTTTAATTTTTGATAGTGTGAGGAGACATTATGCGGTCGAACTGACTGAAATCGAGTGTTTGAGTGTTAGCTTAGAGACGATGATGATTTCGTCGCCCGACCTGATGTTGTAAGAGTATAGCTGCTTTGTCGGAAATCTCATCTCCTCAGGACCCTGGACAGATAACATATTTATTTAAATAATTTGATTTAAAAAAAATACAGGTCTAAAAAAAAAACATTACTATATACTAGTGTATACTATTTTAGGTTCTATCAGTCTTTTATCTTGATAAAATTTCACAATAATACAGACGAGTTTATTTAATTATAGGCAGCGATTTGTTTGACTCCAATTTTGATTATGGCGCCAGTGTGATATATATACAGTGAGAAGGAAGGGTGAGAAAAGCGAAAAACGAAATTTAAAAAAAAAAACAGAAAACAAAGTGTATCACGAACGAACGCTGCAGTTAGGAAGAAGGGCCCCCTACCAAATTTTGATGCAGGGGCCATCAAGGGCAAGCTGGGTTTGAGATAGGCTTGCATTGTATTGACTATATGTAAAGTTCTTATTTGCTATAACAATATCTAAGAAAAATATGCAACGTACGTTATATTCAAAGTAAATAAATATAAGAGATATATTATTTTTTTAAACAATTTTAGAAAAAATATATTACTCTTAAAATTGCTTTCAAAAAGTTAATATAGGGTTTTCCAATAGGGACGCTTGAACTTTGACAGCTGATTGCGGCCATGTTGTTTGAGTGACAGCTGTCAAATGCAGTGTGTTATATTCATTCCGTCCTCCCAAACCACCATGGCAGGTTACAGTGTCGAGCAGCACGTGCAAATCATAAAATTGTTTTATGAAAATGGGTCTTCAGTTCGAGCAACGTTCCGCGCACTTCGCCCGTTTTACGGTCGCGATGATCGTCCTGCCGAGTCGACTATCCGTCGATTGGTGGACAAATTCGAGTCAACCGGGTCAGTTAACAATCAGCCGGTTCCCGTGCGTCAACGTAACGCGAGATCTGCCGAGAATATCGCCGCTGTGCGCGACAGTGTCCTCGAAAACCCGCGGCAGTCAATTCCGCGTCGCGCACAGGAACTCGGCCTTTCGCAGACGACAACTTGGCGAATTTTGCGTTGTGACTTGAGCCTGCACCCGTACAAGATCCAGCTGACCCAAGAGCTCAAGGTTAATGACCATAGACAGCGCCGTGTGTTCGCTGACTGGGCATTAGAGCAGTTGGAAGTTGACGCCGATTTTGGCAAAAAAATCATCTTCAGCGACGAGGCGCATTTTTGGATGAATGGCTATGTCAACAAGCAAAATTGCCGTATTTGGGACGAGACCAATCCACACGAGGTTCACCAAGTGGCAATGCACCCGCAGAAAGTGACTGTTTGGTGCGGATTTTGGGCCGGAGGCGTGATTGGTCCGTATTTTTTCGAAAACGATAATGGTGTGGCCGTCACCGTCAATGGTGAGCGATACCGGTCGATGATAACCAACTTCTTTTGGCCTGAAATCGAGAATATGGATCTGGACAACATGTGGTTTCAACAGGACGGCGCTACGTGCCACACAGCACACGCTACGATGGAAGTTCTGCACGATCAAGCGCCCTTAATGGAAAACCCTATACAATTATTACTATTATCTGAAGTTTGATTCAACATTTATTACATTACTTAATTATTTTAAAATACTTACTATTTGCATATCTCTTAAATCCTGATCGACGTAGAAGAGTCTCATTTTTGAAGCAGGGAATCCCGCAAGTCGTTCCAGTTTCGTCTTCAGATCGGACACGGTTCTGTAACAATATTATCATTATAAAGCTGGGGCCGAATTCTATTAACGTATAACGATTACGATACGTTCCCGATTAAATTCCTTGTCAACTTTGACAATTTTATATTTATACAGATCGGAACCGAACCGATATGAATTTAAGACATACCGTTATGTCAAAATAAAACTTAATTGTTAAATTTTATGCTAATAGTCGATAACTAAATTAAAGAATAGGAAAACGGATAAACGTCAACGATCACGCTTCGATTCGATTGTGATAAAGTGACAAGTCGTTAGTAAAGGAAAGAGGCGGTATGGATTCCGCTGGTTTTTTAGTGGGTATTCTGGTGAGTCTCCCATACCCCTCCACTTCACTTGGGTGAAACGCGTAAACACGTTTTTCCAGCGTGAAAAAAGGGCGGCAAAATCTTTACAGCCTCTACCTTGAAAATGTGTAAATCCACAACCGGGTCTATTATTGTTATTATTCACTGTATACAAGTACCACGGTGAAATAAGTCTCGATTACGTCCTAACAAGTAAGACTGCCTATGTCATGCTGTGGTGTAGTTAGAGTGCGTTACCTGTAGACGTCGACGGTACGAACTTCGCTGGTATCTCCGCAGGTGAAGGTGATCTGCACGCGTTTTTCCGGCCGCAGATCCACCGACACTAGCGGGTCCAGCTTACCGTGCACTCCGACCAACTCCCAGTACCTGAAACGAGTCGTTTATTATTTATAAAGTATTTTTTTATTAAATAAGTACGACAATGACAGCAAAAAAAGACCGTGTAATATAATAATAAAAAAATATAGAAACTTTTTCACATTAAAGTTATTTTCCAACAAATAACGTTGCATTCGTATTCGGCCTTGAAATTTTACCTCCATAACGTCTACAGATATTAAAAAAGGAAATCCTAAAATTGACAATATTACCAGGGACAAAAAGGAATTAAAATGATGACGTACAACAACATTGTGTTATTAACTTCACTATTAAAGCGAAATTACCAGTAGGTACTTAAAGTCCAAAGCGAGTTTATTTTACGTTAGAAACTATGAAAATAAAGCGATTTAACATGACTTTTCATCCATTAGTTCATTTTGGGTCAGAGGACAAAGTTAAAAAAGACAAGCAATAAAACGGTATTAAAAGACAAACTCACTCATATGTTTCGTTTTGAAATTAAGGTTAACCTTATCATCTCACCACCCACGATGCTTCCTTATAAATCTGATATTCGTACGCCTTTCTCAATCAAGACATAATCCTATCTAATTCTTTTGGATATGTTATTTGCATAATAAATTTTAGTGAAATAGTGTCAGACTTGGGTTTTTATACTGATACTGCTTGTTTGACCAAAAATTGGGTATGTCAAAATTATTACTAACTTCTTTAACTCAGTGCGACTTGTAGCTGCTATGCTTGAGATATCCAAATGCTGCTCAAAATGAACTCCACAAAACTCATAAGTTTTCTAAATATGCTTTAAATCATAATGTAGAGAAGGAAACAATGATATAATTATATTAGTTTTGTTTTTATTACTTGTCAGGCCTATCCGATTCAGGTTTTTCCATGTAGTATCTGATGAATGCACGCTCAGCTGCGTCTCGCTCTTCAGGTGGCACCGTCCCTCCTCCGTTTAGTGTTCTAACGTGTGGTAGCCGGGCGACTAGCAGCAACCGTCGCTCGTGCTCCGTAGACTCAAAGCGCTCCCAAAGCGGCCAGCCCTGGAAATAAATTGAATTACAGTCAGTTATTTTAGTTTTTATCTACCATCTCATCGTGGTGAAAGTGGCATAGACGGAGATCTTTTTTTTATAGCATAGGTAGGCGGACTGGTGATAAGTCGTCACCAACGCCCAAAGACATTGGCATTGTAACAGATGTTAACCATTGCTTACATCGTCAATGCGCCACCAACTTTGGGAACTAAGATGTGCCTGTAATTTCACTGGCTCACTCACCCTTCAAACCGGAACACAACAATACCAAGTACTGCTGTTTTGCGGTAGAATATCTGATGAGTGGGTGGTACCTACCTCGACGAGCTTGCACAAAGCTCTACCACCAAGTAACTTATATCTTACTAACAGCGCCAGTATCTATAGACAAAGGTAATATTGAGAGGACTCATTTCCTACCCAAAAACGTTGCATAAAACTACCAAGATCTAATTTTATTTTAAAATAGCCAGGATTTTATTCCAGCAAAGAAATTAACAAAAAAATATATTTAAAAGTACTTTATGAATGGTAAGAGTTTGTGTTATTATTATAAGTATAAAACCCTGTTTTATGTACGATCTGTATCGAGCAATGTTTGTCATGTTTCGGGAAGACCACGGCTCCCCTCCATCATAGAGCGGACGCGTCTAAATCACGTCGCCGACTCTCATAATATGTAAATAACAGTTCATTATATAACAGTAACATTTGTTCACAACTTTGTTTTATTTTGGAATATCATTTTATATTTACGTTGCGTACTATATGATATGCAGAATAATTATATAGATGACAATTTTGAGTTAATAGTTTTAGATATTTTTGTCTCGCTTGGAAAACAGAATTTCTGGGAATATTTCTTATAATACCTCTATTAATTACGTATGAATGATCATAATTACATTTGGATGCTATTAAAAAGCCAGTTCCGCAATTGCGCAGGATATATTTGAACAGTTCACAAACAACTTGAAATAACTAATTACTATATAAACACTATACAAAATTGTTTTTAAGGAGTCACGATTTATTTAACGATGGTTGATGCGACGGTGTCATATTAATAAATAAAAAATAAGTCGTTTTATTGTATAGGTTTTTGCTCATCACAAGTCTGATGATACTAGTTTCCATTAAGAGTCACCGTTTAAAAAAACTGCCCGCCATTGGCCTTCGATCAGAAAGTACTCGATCGTGTATCTACTTCTGGTATATTTAAATATATGTTGTTTATTGTAGGTACCTATGTCATTGTTAATATTAATAAATAAGACTCCTGGTCAGTCCCAAATCTTCTTTTTTTTATTGTGTAGTTCGGTGGACGATCATATGGGCCACGTGATGATAAATGGTCATCAACGCCCATAGACAATGGCATTGTAAGTAAGGTTAACCATCGCTTACATCGCCAATGCGCCACCAACCTTGGAAACTAAGATGTTATGTACCTTGTGCCTGTAATTACACTGGCTCATTCACCCTTCACACCGGAACACAACAATACAAAGTACTGCTGTTTTGCGGTAGATTATCTGATGAGTGGGTGGGTACTAGTAAAATAAACGTTATATCCAGAAGATATTTTATAAACATTCGCCACCCGATCTATTAGGGCTTAGGTACCTTCTGTGCTAATGCCTCGTACAAGACGCTCCGAGTATATATTTTTTGTTTGTATTATAGAGGTTTTAAACAAAGTTTTCGTGCATCGATAGTTCGGGCATCGTCACAAGTTTCTCTCCAACTACATAAGTACCTATATTCTTTATATAGGTAGCCTATGTCCGACCTGAACAACTAGTTTATTGCGTGGAAACAGAAAAATAAACAAACAAATACAATTAGTATTGTTTTTGTTTGGTGAATTGTTGTCGAAAGCCGAGATCGCCATTATTGGCACTCGCATGAACCTATAACAATAATTTACATTAAGATTAATGTCAGTCCGTTGAGATCATTGTCCAAAATAGCAACAACCGCTTACAAGTTTATCGTGCATACATATATTTTAATTTATTTCAGTTTAATGGATTGACTGCGCGTTTTATTGCTACAACCAATATAAATAAAAATGTATGTTTGTATGATTATCTTATGCATTCCTTGGTGCGTTGTTGTGTTGTCTGCGTACAAGCGAGAAGGTTAACATTCAAAAAAGTAAAAAAAAAAAAAAAAATATTCTCTTTGTATGCCATTATTCTACCCGTGCGAATCCAGGACGTATAGCTAGTATTTAATAAAGGTTAATTAAAAAATGAAAGATATATTGGTCATTTTAGTATTAGTGTCTGTAATGCTTCCCTCCTGTAAAAGTGAAAGTTTGGAGCTTATTTCAGCAACTTGGTAGATGATAAATGTTTTTCAAGGACAAAATTAATAAAATTCTACGAATTAATGACGTAAAGATTAATTGGTACTCGCCCGGAACGCAACCCGCTTTCTTCGGTTAAGATCCGCGTGTTCTATCTACTGGGACATCAGAGCACTTACATAATTAATAAAATACATATTATGAACAATTAGAACACTGCTTAAAATAAATTAAAATCTTAACGAATTTCACTTGGAGTAATAAAATAAGAACAAATAAACAGATCAAATACAATACTTCGTAGAACTCACTTAAAATGATTAAAATTTCCGTTGAGAAATTATAAAGTCTTAAATATTTATAACCAGACAAACCAAATAGATTATTAATCATAGGGAAAGGTTAAATGCAGAATTAATTTAAAGAGTACAGACGTCATCGGACGGAGATAAGTAATAATATCCCTTTGTTTTCTTGCAACGTGCGTTCAACCTCGCTACCTTGTTTTGACCGAAAACGGAACGCGGAAAACGCGAACCGACTTATGCATGCATTAGATCCAACGGAATTTAAGAATACCGCATTTTAAAATACTATTAAGGCACATCATACATTAAAAAAAAAATTACGAATTTCAATTATGAATGACCTTAATTTTTAACCGGTAGTTATAATCAAAGTGAGACAAAAACGTCTTATATTATAATAAATTATTATTAGTAGATAGATTGTTATCGAGTGTTTATTTCGAAAAGATTTACGGCCATACTTATGACTTTGCATAGCGGCTGTTTCGTTGAACACTAATTTCTCTCTCTCTGTCTTTGATTTGACATTTGAAAGTGCGAGTCGGACTCGCGCACGAAGGATACCGTACCATTATCTATAAAAACGGCAAAAAAATCACGTTTGTTGTATGAAAGCCTCACATAAATATTTATTTTATTCTGTTTTTAGTATTTGTTGTTATAGCGGCAACAGAAATACATCATCTGTGAACATTTCAACTGTCTAACTATCACGATTCATGAGATACAGCCTGGTGACAGACAGACAGACGGACATACAGCGGAGTCTTAGTAATAGGGCCCGTTTTACCCTTTGAGTACGAAACCCTAAAAAAGAAGACAGCATTCTTAAAATAATAATCATCAACTTAACAACATTCTTAAATAAAGCTCTATTTCCGCTCTTTCTGATCCTATTGATTTATCATATCAAAGAAGAAGACACGAACATTGTTAAAATAATAAATTCAACGTTTATGAGTAAGGCCGTTAACGTTAGGCTTGATCAGATTGTGCTCCGGTTGCTACATTGTGTCTTGTAACATTTTACTCGCTGATGATATTACATAATTAAAAGTTAAAATCTACCATTATCTTGCATAAACGCCAAGATTTATATTAAAGTTAGGTAAAACAACGTAGGTCCCGAGTAGGTATTTACCTCGTATTTTTGTAAAACAAATAAAAATGCAGTAAGTACTGTTTCGCCGAGCTCGTAAATCGCAAATTGTTTTGTGCAATGGTATTTTAAGGTTTCGAAACGAAAAAACTTTTCTTTATATTTTAATTAAAATAAAAAAGCGTAAGTAGAACGAATAATATGGAAAATGTATTTCTTTAAAAGGCCCATATTGTTAAATTCTACTAAGAATAAGTGCAAAGTTATATAAAATAAAATATAGTCCTTATTCAAATTAATTAATATTTATTCATAAATTTAGAGTTCGATCAATATAAAATTGATCATACATAAATTAACCGGAAACATCTGCAGCGAACACTTCCAGTGCATGTATTAACCCGCGTAACAGGATATATAGCGCGCACGCATGGCAACCCCAATTTATTAGTATTGCGTGAAATGGCGGGAAGTGCATTTGAGTAAATATACGAATTTTCACACATCAGACCCGCGCCCCGTACCACGTTGTAATGGAACCGTTCTATGCCATTAATTTCAAACGAAATGTGTATATGAACGTTATAGAATATATATATATATAGGTACTTATTCATCTTTGCATTTTGAATTTAATAAGTCATAAGCTTATCGTAAAACATGCACTTACGTAAATGATATATGTAATAATTGAATAACCAATTAAATTAAATGAATTAATTGATTGCACACAAAAGATATTTATTATGTTTTTCTTTTATAAAAACGAATCGATTTATGTCACGGAATAGTGATTCATCATAGTTTATTTACATTCAGGATTTAAAAGCGTATACACGTAATATGCGATAAGACATAATAATACGCAATTTAATTGCGTAGGTATCATAAAACTTACACAAAGAAAAGGTATTCTTAAAATATATATTTTTTTTATGTTCTAGACTAACAACAGCTGACAATTGCTACTGTTTAAAACAAATAAAATAGATACGTCTAAGAAAGTACAGTATTGACCTAGCTATTAAGGTAATGCATGCATAGGTCAACGCCGCGCCGTCGGCTAGCACACGGACATTATGTTGCGTTCTAGAAAACCCGTATTTTTTAATCAATTGTCTAAACATTTAACCTTTGCATAAATGTCGCCTATATAAGTATTTTTATTGATTTACATTACCGTAGAGATGTTTTTTACGCTAAGACTTTTTTGATATTTGTTGAAATTTTCATTTGTTAATGTAAGCACGCTGGTTACATATCCACTAAGGCAAGCATATGCAAACGAGTCTACTGTGCAGTGAGAGACAAAAGACATCGTGTGTTACGTCAACTCTCGTAGGTATTTCCTTGCCTTTCAACTCGAAGTCAGGGATTTAATACGAGGGGAGTTTTTAGGTCAAGCCACTAGTTTAACTATCAATAACGATTTGTCACAGATAAAAAAATATATGTTTGAATCTATTTTGCAATTGAAATCTAATACTGTTAATTATGACATAAAACTTAGCTTGGTGACATTATTATAGCAAGGCGTTATCGATTTTCACAGGAGTCAAGATTGGTGCAATGTGGTGAAGTACATACTCCAATACTATTCTTTAATTGTTGTAGAAACCTTTGCCCAAGATTGTGACATTTCATTGTTATTATTGTACTGTAACACATAATACTAATATTATCGCACCGAGAAAATCTGCAAAGCATACTAATTACGTAGCCAATTGATGTGACCTGATTCTCTTTATCGATTCTCTCACAATTAAAATTGCGACTTCGAACACCGAAATGTCACATAATTATAATATGATGATTACAAATATATAAGGAACTAAACACTAATTAAAATGGAATATTTCTTCAAATGCTGTTGTAATAATAGTTGACCCACATTTAAAATAACTTTGTTTTTATTGCGAATAAAATTGTAATGTGAAACAATAAAAACATTATTACGGGACAGACTAAAATAAAATTATTTTATTAATTACCTACTTAAGTTGTTTTTCGAATTAAAATAACTTGGTGATAAGGCTTTGTGCATATTCGTCTGGGTAGGTACCACCTACTTACTCATCAATTATTCTACTGCCAAACAGTAATAATTAGTATCGTTGCGTTCCGGTTTATAGGGTGAGAGAGCCAGTGTAATTACAGGCACAAGGGACATATCTTAGTTTCCAAGTTTGTTGGCGCATTGAAGATGTAAAGGATAGTTAATATTTCATACAGTTCATATCAATGTCTATGGCCGGTGGTGTCTACTTGCTATAAGATGGCCCATTTGGCAGTCTGCCTATCTAATACAATAAAAAAAACATAATTTTAGACAATTTAACACGACTCAGTAAGTCTTAAATAAACCTTTCAAAATGTTTGTTTGTATAATGTTCCCGAGTCATTTTAATATCATTGTGGAGCGTGGGTTGGGGAACAGACACGACCGTTGATCGGTCAATGTGATTCACGTGTATCTCATAAACTGGTTTCTTTGAACTCAGGTAATCTTTCAATTTGCTAAAACACAAGTCACACTTTATATTATTTATGGTTATCCTGTGTATGGATATTGCGTTTTAGGAAATCGTTGATATCTTTTTATGAAGATGAACTTTCAAATTCGGTGTAACGTGCCCATATTCAATATTATTGCTTTTCAAAACGGTTTTGGATTTTTTTTTAATGTTATAGACTAGGAGTCCGCCTAGGACGGACAAACGGGCCACCTGATGATAAGTAATCATCATCGTCCAAATACATTGGCGATGTAAGAAATGTTTACCATTCCTTACATCGCTAATGCGCCTTCAATCCTGGGAACTAAGACGTCTTTGTAACCTTTACAAAGGTACAAGAAACCTAGAAATAGCTATTTCGAAATCACAGGCAGATGATTTTTTGTATGCATACATTATTGCGTAAAAAGGTAAGTGTCAGTAGCTTCTAAATTGTCCGGTCAAAATAGACATTCCTATTTACAATAAAAAAATAATCAGCTCTATGCTAAATATGGTAAACTTTTTCTCTATTTCTTTTTGATGTTTTATTTCTTGGTTATAGCAAATAATTTAGGCGTTACTATTTTATATAGGAAAAATAATATTATTGCTATACGGTAACGTATAATTTCGCTTCAAATTTTCTATTTGTGTTCTGCATATACCATATAGGGCCAAGGACAAAGTTACGTCATAAGCTAAGAGCGCGTTTTCCATATTATACCAATTCGTAAACATTGCTTAACTAACAAAACAAAGTGCCACAGAATACTATAAAAATCTATTGTCTACTAGCTGTGCCACTGGCTTCATCCACGTATAATTAATAAAAATATAATAAATTATTTTATTACTATAATAACACACACGCGCACGCACATGGCTACTGGTAAAGAAATACGTAATTAACGGTTTGAAATTAATTTTCATAAGATACCGTAGGGTTTACCGATCTTATATATGGCTTTACATTTGCGCCATCACATGTTCTTTGTGTGTACCAATTTTCATCAAGATTGGTCAATTGTTCTCGAGTTATAAGAAGACATACAGACAGAGAAAATTAAAAAAATAGTATAATGTGAATCACTGCATCATAAAACGATTAATTATCACAAAATTAGGTGAAAAGAAAAAATGTGCAGACAGAACCAATAGATTTATAGTAGTATAGATAATAAACCCATGGAAGACATTAAATGTTTTTAAAATTGGAAAATATTTTACTATCAATAAAACGACGAACTTATTTTAAATTAATTGCCTTACTGACAATTGAAGGAAAACAAGAGTGGTATTAACATTCTGAGCAAAGGCTTATCTCCTAAGAAAAGAGATTAGAGTATATAACCACGCAATTTTACTGCGGGATAATCATCATGTGTCAGAAATTCCAAATCGTACCGATTTTTGAAGATTATATTAAAATGTTTTTTTTTTTTTAACATAAACTTGCCGGGCTATAAATTCAATCTGTTCTTTTTTTAAATAGTCTGCTAATTTTAATTATGAAATCCGACACTGGGTCTCTCGATTAGAGATGCAATTTTTATTAAGTCAATTGCCATTTGGACATGACGTTCTTTTTCACCAAGCGCAGTCGTGAATCATAGGTTATATCAGCGATCACCCAGCTTAATAGTAATCTTATATATTAATTAATTACTATATATTTCCAATTTATTACTAACCAATGGATGATTCGAATTTCAAAAGTGTAAGAATTAGAATTGCACTATTTTATTTGATTTAAAATCGATTATCCTATTCGAGATTTCAGTAGACTACGAACAAACCTCACTTTCTGATCTTAAATAAAATTGACGAAGATATCTATGTAAAACGACATTGATATTGTTGAATACGGAAATGTTTAATACATAGAGATAAAATGTAAACATTTTCGACCTTACTTGATTAATGGTTCAAGGATTATAGTTAATTTTATAGCGCGCTTCAAATGTCTGCAGCAGACGCAAATAGGTCAAGTTCGCTTTAATTCCTGGCTGAATTTAATATACGATAAAAAAATACTGAATATAAATTCCTGTGCTTGTTTATTAGTTCATGACATCTATTAACGGACGTAATTAAAAAGTTCCCGTGCAATGTGCGTTTATTTCAGCATGGCATCACGATCGATTTTAACGGTTACCTTTACAATAATTAATATACTATAAGTATGTATTGATATTAGAAGGTAATATACTAAAGTATATAAAATATGACAAAGCTATTATTTCTTGCTTATTTCTTGTTCAATTTTTGATTATTAAACATTAAAAATGTATTTTAAACATTGGTTATTTACCTACTGGATTTTCATTCGGCATTTTATTCCCAAACAAATTGACGAAACTACGTGATCTCACGAGAATCTTATAAATGAAGGTTAAGCGTTCAAATCCGGACCATTCAACTGAGATTTTAAAGTGTTTTATTTTGTGATTTAAAAAAGGTAGACATACTGGCGAATGGACTTGATGGTTAGTGGTCACCATCGAACATACATTGGTACTATAAGAAATATTAAACATTGGGAACTAAGATGAGATCAATCTTGTGTCTTTAGTAGGTAACACTGGCTTCAAACCAGAACACAACAATACTAAGAATTGCTGTGTGGCGGTAGAACGGTTAACTTAGTCATTTAAGCAAAACCGTTTAATATTTCTATCACAATACAATTATTAATAAACTATACGAATAACAGAATTTACATTTCCTTATAGCAATAAAACTTAATAAAACTAATTAATTTTTTGCCTGGCGTAATATTTACTTCATCTAATGTCTCTAAAGATATTTGCAATGTATCATTACAGCTTCCTCATCGAGATGAGCATTTAATCGTAAAAGGTATAGCGAGAAGGTCGACCACTAGCTTACACGTAGGAATGAACTGAAACTCGTCAGTGAATTGAATTTCTCAGCAAGCTATTTTGAATAAAATAATTATGACAAATTAAGGACGTAAGGATCAAAATACCGTATAAGTACAGGAGATAAGTCAGTATCGAGTTCGTTCTCGCAGTATAACTGACTTAATATGTGAACGAACTGCATAGTGACGCATTTCATTTTGAACATGAATCATTCGGTCGAACCCTTTTTCAATTCTTTTATTTTATTTTCCATTCATTGAAACAATGCCCGGCAGTCGCACCACGTGCATTTATGGTATAAGTTAAAACACTTTAAGCATTTTTTTTAATCGTAGCCGAGTTAAAAAGTTTCACTCCGTATTTTATAGCTAGCTGCCAAGTTTGGAATTTTTATTCCTGCAACAAAGTATAACTCAAGTAAAAGTGTTTTGTTCTTGTTTATTTCCAACTTCACCGCCAACAGCCATCACACCCTACCTTCTATCCTACGTTTACGATGAAAATTTAATTTATCAACCTACCGAAATCTAATAATGTTTTATTAATATAAAATTTGAATTTTGATTTGACTAGTTGAACTAGCTTCGATGATCGAGCTTAGTGGAGTGCCATTGGAGAGGCCTAAGTCCAGCAGTGGACGACAAAGGGATGATAAAGATGATGATCCAGCTTAATATAATAATATTGCTTTATTGTAATATCGAGGAATCTGATTCTAATCAACTGGACGGGCAAATATTGGAATTTTATATCGGAAGATTAATTAGAAGCATCTCGACATAATCAAATTGGCAGTACTTTACGGGCTTTCACGATATATCTCCTGTAGTATAGTAGTGCAATCCCATTACAATGTGAGAGTAAGGGAATAAAGAGTGCATCCGTGTTTGCCGCACACACTCGTGCACTTTAATATCTCCTACGCATTTGTCTAATCACCGAAAATGACCACCATGAAATAGATATGTGCGTTGGAGAAATCGATAATGGCTCATCGATGTCATACTTTCGGATAATACACCAAATGTTCTCCAACGCACTTATATCTATTTCCCTAGCGTGAGGAGCAGATCATTGAAAATCCATTTTAAACAGTAGCGAGATGAAGGCGGATACATATGCATATTGAGACGAGTTGAAGAATTTTTATTAAAAAGTAGTAATAGTTTTAGGATCCATAACTTTTACATTGACAAATGAAGATGTTAGTTTAAAAGCAATATTTCTATTGTGCGTATCTCTTTCTTTTGCTAATTAATAGCTTTTGGTTATCAGCTCGCAGAGCCAACCATACTATCCATGAAAGCAAAAAATATATTTCGTAAACGGAATAGCTCCTATAAAGTACAGATGAACAAATTTAGAGAAGCCATCTGAATATTAATGTTTAGTTATATATGAACAAATCTTATAACATTACGTAAAATCATCGGCGTTATATCGTTGGTAGGTTTTTTAATGCGTGTCATTCAGAGCGAGTATGATAAACGAACAACACACCAACAGTAACACTTTCACGACACACGTAGCGTGACGGTCATGTCGAAATCATACAAATCCAACTTCATAATATTCCAAATTTAAAAACTAAACATTTAATATGTATATTTAATAAACTGAGTTATAGGGTAATAAGATCAAGGTGATTTCTAATGATATGATAAAATATTAGTAGAAAGAAATAAAAAGAATAAAGCAACAGCCATTGCAGAGATATCAGTCGACATTATACAATTGGTAACGGTTTTGTAACGTTAGAAGATTTTATTAAAACAATGTTTCGAATTGTCTTAAAAACGCTATTAGTAGTTATGTACGTAATAATAATAATTTCGCACACAAGCAAATAAAACATACTATTCCGAGCGATTTACACAATGTTGAAATAATGCGAAAGGGAGTTACATTCGGCTAGGTTGCGCAAGCGCAGCGGCCGGCGCTAAGTAGAACGGTACTAAATCCGGAAGACCTTCACCCATATGATCTCGTGTTCCCGAGGGACGGTACTCGCATTACAATGTTTTAATTGCTCGTTGGACGGTCGGGAAGAAACGATAAATCACAGGAATAGTTTCGTCTAACTTTCGATACTATGTAATGTAAATATATATTGATTACTTTTTATATTAAAATGGTTTAATATACGACGACGCCCAAACAAGATTAAGGTTCCTATAAATATGTATACATAGAAATCTACAGAAAGTAAAGGTATATGAATATGTACGAAATTAAAAAAAAGGATAAGTTTAAATAATTTTGCAAAACCAATCATGAATTTTGACAAAATCACTGTTTATTGAAATAGAAGTTGCTGCGATCGCGACTTCGGACTTCGCTATCGAGTAATCTGAACATGTAAGCGCATCTTATTATCTTGAAAGTATTTCATTTGGTGTTAGTAGAGAACCTTAAACTTTCCAAAATAGTATTACATTCTGTATGGAAAAAAAAATGATCACCTTTTAAAAAAATGTCATGTACAGTCACGATCATTTTGCAATTTATTATAATATTGCGTTATAATATAAGTAGTTATAATAAAATTAATACGAAATACAATAAACGTCACTGGTCACAACAGTACACGAGACGATCTAAACTCATATGCAATGATGACGTAACGATTGGCGCGAGTAATTGATTATGCAGTTGCAATAATAGATACGGTACCTGGTCTATCACTAGGAGAAGTAATTAGAAAAATTACGCCACGAATTGTCAGCACACTAATTCAAATTAAATCATAAAAATCATATTTTAATATGTACAATACATAACAGCGTTGCTAATGTGGTAACACATGAGACAGATTCTCAAAAGACACATGTGTGTTTCTTCAAGATTTCTTCCTTAAACATCGCACTCTATATGATGTAAACACAAATTAAGCACAAGCAAAATCAGTGGTGCTTGCACGGATTAAAAAGCGATCATTCATTGTCTTATGATTTTAAAACACAAAAATGATATTATTCCGTTATTTGGAAATTAGTTTTATGAAAAATACAACATTTCTAGTTAAAATCGACTTGATTAACTTCACACTTGATTTATTGCGCGTTACGTAAAAATAATTTTAGGGTAGCTAATGAACTATTTCATAAGTAATTACACCACGACCACACCGCACGAATTTAACCACAATATTCCCTCTTGAATTTTAATTAATTCCACTTTTTATTCATACCAATATGAGTGTCTTTTGTTTCATTTATATTTATTATGTTTATCAACGTATTTATAAAATAGAATAATATTAATCATTTATATAAATTAAAATGACTAATCGTAAGTATAGTTTAAACGTATACGTGTACATTATATTCGGGTTCGATCAGCTTACGATCATACGTTTTTATTTTGGGTCGATATTTCGACAGAGTTGCACCTGCCGTGGTCACGAGCAACTCAATCATAAATATAAAATGTCGTAAGTACCAACTAAAATGTTTACAGATAGTTTTTTTAATCTTATAATACTAAATCATATTAGAATGTTTACAAGATCCAAAGAAAACGCAAGGTCCTTTTATTGAACATCCGGGGCATTGGCCTAGAATATTTACTCGATGGTAGAGCTTTGTGCAAGCTCGTCTGGGTAGGTACCACCCACTCATCAGATATTCTACTGCAAAACAGCATTACTTGGTATTGTTGTGTTCCGGTTTAAAGGGTGAGTGAGCCAGTGTAATTATAGGTACTAGGGACATAACATCTTAGTTTCCAAGGTAGGTGGCGCATTGGCGATGTTTTTTTTTTGAATAAATACACAATGCCACTGTTTATGGGCGTTAGTGACCACTTACCATCAGGTGGCCCATATGCTCGTTCGCCTACCTATACTATAAAAAAAAGATATCAGTATGCAGTCAGTGATAACAAATAAATAATCACTTACTTGAACTCTTAAACTCTTCAGTGCAGGAAACTTAGCGATCCTATCCACTTCGTCCCAGGTCGCCAAGCCCGTGTTGTTTAAATTTAGAAAACGTAGGTGCCTGATGGGTAGATAAACTGCATGAATGTCGTATAATGAGGAATCGTTTGATCATACAGGTCAAGTACGTCAATGATAATTAATTATGAAACAGATTTATCACGCGCTGATAAATATAACATTGAAATTTGACTTCATAACCCATACGTATTGCTATTTTATGATATGGTGTTATTATTTGAACTATTTAGGACATGTTATACATAGTTTTCGCTCACGGCTTCGCTCGCGTTTGAAGGGTGAGTCTATGTTCTTTTCTGTGCAACGTATGTGCACATGATGATTAGTTGATTAGTTTTTTTTTATGGTAGAGGGGGTCATCAGATCGCGCAGGAGGGTCACCAGATGGAAAGGGACTACCACCGCTCATGGACTTACAGGTGCGTTGCCAGCCTTTCAGGAAGCGTAACAAACCAAAAATCCCACTTTCGCTTTTATCTTAGTAAGGATAACGGTACAAGTATTTTTATATATACTTACTGGAAGGCATCGTGGCTTTTTTTGTTTCCATTATTATCATCGCATTTGTCACAAGGATCTGGCTCCAATGTTGTTATAGGGCACTCGTTCACCAAAAGGGATTCCAAATTCGGAAAAGCATAGCCGAGCTTAGAAACTTCTCGCCAGCTATGGATAGGGTTCCCAGAGAAGTGAAGTTGCTTTAGCCGTTCGTGTATTGGTTCTGTCACATCTATGTTAAGCCGTGTACATCCTTCACAAAAATCGTTCTCCTCAACCTCTTTTCCACTCAAATTTACATAAGAATACTCATTAAGGCTCAAGTGCAACTCTTCAAGAGCTGGTAGAGCCTTGAGTAAGCTAAAAACACTCGGCCAACGTACGTAAGTAGAGTTCAAAACGAGATGGCTGAGGCTATCCCAGCGCGGTTGAAGTGCCTGCGCAGCTTGAAGTTGTGCGGAAAGGCGATTGAAGCTTAAATTCAGAAATCGGACACGCGGCGTCTGTTCCAGTACCGCGAATACCTATAAATAACTTATGTTCGGTTATGATTATATTTATGTGTAATAAATAATAATACGAATGCTGCTATTATAAACGCGGATGTATAAGCTGACAATAAAATTATCTTATTGCATCGTAACAAACAATTATGTACTTGGCAGCGTGACAAGCCCCTTCAGTGAGAAGACTCTTTTAGGATTCTTTTTGTACCTTCATTAAAAAGATTTTTATTTATTTCTATCTTACCTCTTTCCAATCTGTTAGTTTGTTATGGGCAAGATCTAATTCAACCACGTCAGCACATTTATCAGCCAAGGCACTAGAGTCTCCGGCGCAATCTATATCGCAGTCGTTCAACACTAGAAGAGTGGGTACGCTGAGTCTGGGCGAACGTTTGGGTACGAAGATGGCCACTGGCATATCATCTATGGGAGGGTTGACTTCACCTTTTGCACCATATTTCCGCTCCAATGCTTCTAGAAGTGAAGGCATTTTGACCTGTGAACACATTAATATTAATAGTAAATATTCGATCCTCGCATGTTTAGCATATCTGTAAGCTATTTACAATGAAGTCAATATTAATTAGATATTTTTATTCATTGTTTCGTTATAAACGTACTTGATTATTTCCTTTGTATTTTTCGCCGAAAAATATTTCAACGTAATTAATCAATTTTATAAGAATAACTAGATATTTTTCAACTCCAAATTGCTGAGTTAAAGTACAAGGTTAATTGAACAACGTCGGTCACGTCAATGGTAAACTAATAAAGTGTATGAAATGATTAAAAAATATACATAGCAATTCACCATACCACGTTTTTGTAATACAATACAATATTGGAATCTAATTAGCCACGTATTGTTGGTCAATTAGGTACTTAGATTACCATTTGCGGTTATTTTCTGTTTGTAGATAATAGACTTCTCAATGACCGATATACTTGAAGATGCCTTTGTTTAAGTTTTATTTATACATATTTTATATGATCGCCTTATTCGCCTAGTGACTTTTTTTTTGGTATTTTTTTTTTCTCAAAATCAACATATCTTTTATTTATTTTAGGTATTAACCGAGTATCCTTTTAATAATAAATACAATCACAGTTTACGGCTTTATTGCTTAAAAATATATTACACCAAGCTAAAATATCAAGGTTTATGCAGCTGGTTCTTTAATAAGATTAAAATCTCCTATCAACCTAGTCCATTGTTTAGTTCGCGTCGACCCACTAATTGAATTCTTAGGCGTCGTCTACAGCATGTAATACAAGATGAAGTTATTATTTAAATATTACGAACCAAATTCACACTATTAAAATTTGCATTGTAAAGAAAATGAGATATTTCTAAACCTAGATTAAAATAAAATAAGACGTGCTAATAGCACTATGGTTGACTATGTTATGAAAAAGAGATGGACCAGTTGATTTTACACGTAGATCACACACACACACATTTTAATTTGTGTAATATGTGTTTAAAATCAATCTCCCATTTTGCTGTGAACGAAAACATCGTAAGGAAATATCGATCAATGTGTATCCACAAATGTGGAGCAGTGTGATGGAACGAGATCCAAGCACTATCATGGAAAGGGAACTTCGCTTCTGCCTTTGCAAATATTAGGTTTATATGTACATTGATTAAAAATTATATCAATTATACATTTGCAATTAATTTGAACGGAAAATACTCGTCGCTTAATTTAAGGTTTTATGAAGTTATCATTTCAAATGCTAAAATTTATATTAAAGGGTGTATTTTATTTTTTATTGATTATATTTACAACGCTTTGTAAGGTCGCAACTTTTAAAATATGGATTATAAATAAAACAAATACTTAATTGAGCTTGTGAAATTCACAACCGATGCGAGTTGTAACCTTGGGTAAGGTCACGATTTAGCCTCCTATGCGTACGGCTCACCAAAGTACCAACCCTTCTAAAATAGTTTTAAAAACAATAGCCAAGTCAAAGCGTGTGCACTGGACACACTTTGAGTTTGATCAGCTTTCGCCGGCGACTTTTCCGAACCGTTATGACATAGGAACCTTCAAGAAAAGATCGTACTCTTTCCTTAAAGGCCTGCAAGCTCTCGGATGTTGCAGGTGTCCATGGGCGGTGGTAGTCACTTTTCATTAGGTGAGCCCCTTGCTTGTTTGCCCTCTTACATAAAAAAAATGTAAAAAGGGAGACACATTACTAAATGCACTAAGATCCCGTTCCATGGAGACTATTAAAACAAACATTATATATTTTAATGTTAATTTACGTATTAATTCGTATTTTAGAACAGAATACAGCAAGATAAATAAAACAAAGTTCATACTGAAAGTGGTCGCAATAAGAAATGACTTGCAGCTATGTCTGAGGGCAGTTTAAAGAAAAAAAAAATAAAAATCCCGTTCCGAAAATGAACAAACTCAATGAAAGATAAAAGATTTGTCTATGAATGAGACGAAAGCGAAACCCTAATAGTGTGATTGGCAAATATAACATACACTAGTTAAGATTGTTTTAATAGCAGTTGCTGAACTTAATTAAGCAAACCATCATAAAGTAATAAATTTAAGTAATAACAGAAATTCGATATTAGGCCATAATCAAAAGCAGATAATGGCCTAATATCGAATTTCTGTTATTACTTAAATTAAAAAGTTGTTAGTGTTAACGACTTTTGTGTTAATTATTTGGTGCGTGAGCTATTCAATTTACTTATACTTCAATACCTTCTTTATCGATTGAATATTCATTTTATTATACAAAACACATCTCCAATTTTTTATTTATATATATATGTATATATAAAGTTTGATTCTGCAATTCATAGGCTCTACTATAAAAGTTACTAAAGGCAAAGTTAAGTTTATTCTTTACACCCCGTGGAAATGCAGTGCATCATATTGCAAAACGGAAATAGCACCTTTTTGAGACACAAAGCAAAAGTCACAGAGACTACTGAATGGTGCTTTCAGCGTAGGTACTCGTAGCGTCGATGAGAACAAAACACGAATAAATGTTTGTTTTGCCCCGCGACACAGAATATATACTGTCGCCGTAAAAAAAATAAAAAATGTATGGATAAAGTTAATACTCAATTTCTTTGCGTTTGCGTTTCTAAAATGGTTTTTGTAATTTATTGATTTTTGCGTCAAAAGCGTTTCACTCGAATGTTACATAATATACAAACGATGCAATAAAATTTTGTGGTCTTAATCTTTGTCATCTCATTTGCGAAAAGGTAATAATTATAAATGTCCCTCCAGTTGGAGAGATTATAAGTCGGAGAGAAAATTGCCAGTCAAGCCGCTTTCGAAGCGAATATTACGAACTAAAAAAGACATATCTTATACATTTATACATATAATTTTTTTTTTTTTTTTTTTTTATAGTACCCGGGAGGGCAAATGACTCTACTCCACCTGATGGTAAGTGATAGTAAAGTCCAAACGCGACGACGGCTAGTGCAGTCAGGAAGAATGACTTGCACTAGCCGCCCCCGCCTTGCCGGCCCGCAAGATGCCTCTTCACGCCTCGTTTGAAGGAACCCGGGTCATAAGAGGAGGGGAACACGTGTGCTGGTAACGAATTCCATGTTCTAGAGGTGCGACAAAGAAAAGAGTTGCCAAATTTCTTCGTGCGCGATGGAATTGATGTCACAGTTAGTCGGTGACATCGAGAGCCAGCACGCGTAGATTTGTGAAGGAAAGGGGAAGCAGGAATGAGGGTGAATAGCTCCTCTGAGCACTCGCCGTGATACAGTCGATAGAAAGCGCTCAGTGCCGCTATCTCTCGACGCAACTGTAAAGGCTCGAGGGTGTTGGTGACCTTTACGTCGCCAATTATGCGAACCGCACGTCGCTGCAACCGATCCAAGGCCTCCAATAAGTACTTAGCGGAGCCATCCCAAAGGTGCGAGCAATATTCGACGCAAGACCGCACCTGTGTTTTATACAACAGGAGCAGTTGTTGTGGCGTGAAAAAACGCCGCACCTTGTTCAGGACTCCGAGTTTTCGTGAGGCTGTTTTTATAACAGCCTCGATGTGATCCTTTGGATTGAGGTCGCACCGAACGTCAATTCCCAGTATGGCGACTTTGCCTTGTATTTCCAGCGTAGTGCCACAGAGGGAAGGAGGAGGGGAAAATGGTGACTTTTTCGCCGTAAGAGCGCATACCTGTGTTTTCTTGGCGTTGAACTCAACAAGATTATCCGAGCCCCATTTGACAATGAGTCCTAACGTCCTATCGAGTTCAACAACAAGATCCCTCCGTCTCTCCCCAGTTTCCGCCCGCCCAGCTCCTGCGCGTCCGTGGTATCCCCCGTGCACTGCACTATCATCTGCATAGCAATGTATGTTCCCGAGAGAGAGCATATCATTGATATGCAGAAGAAAGAGTGTGGGGGATAGCACAGACCCCTGGGGGACTCCAGCATTCACTACATGGAATTGTGAAGCGCAGCCATCAACTAAAACGCGAAGGCTACGCTTGTGTAGGAAGCTGGCAATCCAGGTGCAGAGCTGAGCTGGCAGACCGTATGCCGGCAGCTTGGAGAGAAGACTTCTGTGCCAGACCTTGTCAAAAGCCTTGGAGATATCGAGGCTGACAGCCAACGATTCCCCACGCTTATCGATAGCTTCACCCCAGAGGTGTGTTACGTACGCTAGAAGATCACCTGTGGACCGTTTCGGTCGAAACCCGTATTGACGATCATTAATCAGACAGTGATCTTCTAGGTAATGGATCAGTTGGTTATTTAGAATCCGTTCCATCACCTTACAAAGTACTGAAGTGATAGCTATTGGCCGATAATTAGCCGGGTCTGACCGATCCCCTTTTTTGGGAACCGCTTGCCTCTCTCCAAGAATCCGGCACACGTCCTGTATAGAGAGACAGCTGGAACAGGCGCGTCAACACAGAAGACAGCTCCGCTGCACACTTCTTCAGCACTATGGCTGGTATTCCATCGGGATCACTAGCTTTCCGTACATCGAGTGATTGCAGCTCTGCACGCACATCGCGCTGCCTGATTTTGATGTCAGGCATCGTGTGGCCACATGAAGGTATTGAAGGTGGCTGTGCACTGCAATCATCGATCACAGAGTTGTCCGCAAAGAGTTTTGCCAGAAGATCGGCTTTCTCTTGCGGACTGTGAGCTAGCGATCCGTCCGGATTCCTGAGCGGTGGCAGCGAAGGTTGGCAGAAATTGTTTTGCACAGACTTGGTCAGACGCCAGAAGCTACGAGAGCCCCTAGGATGCGAAACAAGGTCGTGACCAACCTGTACAATGCGCTGTGCATCCGCTCTCGTGTATGCCTTCCTACAGGACTTGGAGCTTTTGTTGTAGGTTGCTTTCAGTGAGTCAATGTTAGATACCCCACTAACGCAGCCATTGATCCATGCGCGATATGCCGCCTGCTTAGATGACACAGCATCGGCACATTCGCGAGTGAACCAACGGTTACGCGTACCCTTACTGATGAGGTCTGAGTTAGGAATGTAGTATTCCATCCCCAACAGGATCTCATCAGCAATAGCAGCGGCGCTAGCTGTCGGGTCATTCTCACTAAAGCAACGTTCCCTCCAAGGGACTGACGCATAGTAATCGCGCAATCCGTCCCAATCTGCCGACTTATAGTGCCAAACACGACGTTTGCATACCGCTGGTGACGGCAGCTTGGCCTGTGGCACCTTGGTAGATATCAGGCAGTGATTCGAAGAACCAAGAGGAGCCCGAACCTCAACCTGATATTCCACCGGGTGAGTAGTCAGCAGAAGGTCCAGTAGAGAAGGCGCTTGCCCGTCAATATCTGGGATCCTGGTGGGCTGATCAACCAGTTGGGTCAAGTCTTGCGTGAGAGCGAAAGCATGAGCAGTCCTTCCAGCATGGTCAGTTTTGGGGGACTTCAACCATGACTCGTGGTGAGCATTAAAGTCCCCCAAAAACACCAGTTCCGCGTTAGGAAACTGCTCTTGTGCACCCGACTAAGATGGTCAAATAGTCGGCTTGTCTCCAAGTCACCATTATGGGATCTGTAGAGGCACACGTAGACTCGACTCTGGCGAATCAGGTCCACACGTACCACCAACATGGAGAAGGAAGGGTCCTCAACATCCGTCCTGACGAACAAGCATACTCCGGCTTTCGCTTTGAAGGATTCTTCAAGCATGTAGCCGGGATAATTAAGGTAGCTGGTATCGACAGGACGGAGTATTTGAGTCTCCGTAAGAAACAACATTGCTGGCCGTGCTGTCTCGAGATGGTGGTGGACAGCATTGAGGTTAGCATGGAGTCCACGGATGTTACAGAACTCGACCTCAAACAGCGAAGGTATGGTGGGGGTGTGCACCGCTGATCGACCGTTATTTCTTGTACGCGCTCTCATTTGGGAAAGGAAAGGACGAGACGTGAAGCGAGCGACGCATTGCCACGATAGGGATGGTCAAAGTGTGGAGCTGTGTTTCCCCAGGAAGCTGCCAGAAGAGAAAATATACTGACCCGCCGGACGGAAGGGCCCCCGAACCCTCCCGGTAGTGGCCGGCGGGACCCCACCGTCCGGTCACCAACCGGCACGACGGTCCACACCGAGATTATGCGTGGCCTGGTGGGGTAGCCTCGCGAGCTGGTTAAGAACGCTTGGGCCCCTGTACTCTGCCACGGGCGGCCAGCGGAACAACCGTTTCTACGGGTCTCCCTGTCCGGCAGGTCAATATAATTTCCCCCTGCATTGGTTCAACAGCAACTTCCACCGGACCACCACATATCACGGCAATGCGCGCTCGTGCACTGGCTGTACGCTGGCTGATCTCGAAACGCGACTGCGAACAGCCACTTCACGAGTTTTTCACCATGCGTACGGTGGTAACAAGCCAGGCGGATAAGAGTCATCCTACCACCAGATGAGCAGATGGACGCTCAGATATCCCTTAGTCGCCTCTTACGACACCCATGGGAGAGAGAGGGGCAGTGAATTGTATTCTTACTCCGTCACTGCACGGAGAAAAATTATCAAATCTTTGTTTGTAACTTAAACTTTCAAAAGTAGATCCCTTTGAAAAATATCTAAACCGTACAATTTAATCTTTACCTATCCTAGAAGTATAAACTAAATAATATCAAAGTGTCTTATCAGTCTGATGAGTAATTTTGTGAATCCGGAACAAAACAAAAGTTACATCATTATTCTGTTACCGTGATAAGTACTTACCACTTAATTTATTTTCAGGAGGAAGGCAAAAGAACTACCTTCGCCTGTCGATACACTGCAAGAAGTACAAACCACTCCTTACATTGTCAACGCGCCGGTAACAATTGGTTATAAAATATGCTTTGTAAATGAGCAGAAGATAATAACTAAACAAATATTGACGCAGTTCCGATAACGTATATGACTTAACTTTAAAAAAAACAACAGATTTTGAAACGTTGTTAAAACCCATATGAGTTAATATTAACTAACTTGCCTCGGCTTTGAATCATCATTGGTTGTCTATTCCGTCATCAAATGTTACCAAACAATGACTATTACTTAATTTGTCTTGTCGTTTCAGAGACTGAAGTTAAATTATACTTTCTGATGATGAACAAAGATACAAGTCAAATCAAATTCGCTATATTATAAATTCAAATAAAATATAAATTATGCAATCAATTACTTCTGAAAAGTATCGGGATGTGGACGAAAATTGATCGGTCCCTTTATTACATTTTTAGTTAACGCAAATATTTGTCATGAAGTGGTTAAGACTTACTATTCATACGTAACAGGTACAATAAACACTGATGACTATGAATTCCATGTTTTTTCACCAAAAGTAAAATTAAATTTTGTAAACAGTATTTGAATAAGTTAAAAAACGATTTCTGCCATCATTTATCCTGCTATCGGTTACTAAACATGATATGATAGGTGATAAAGTACGATGAAAACTTGACTCATAGGCCGTGTACTTAATTATTAAGATACAAATCAATTACTTATAATAATAAACTGTTACTTAAATATGTTTACTTATTTCTAAGTGCTAAATTTTAAATTAATCTGAAAGGTTTACGTTTAAAAGCAGTGACCTTAATGCGTTATAAAGCTTATCCAAGGTCCCATTATATTTTTAATAATATACTTTACGATAGGAAACGTGTCATAAATAATGACTTCACACATTTAATTATATAATTTTATGAGCTGACTTTAAAATGGACAATTACATATAATTTTTATTTTTTAGAAAGTTTCACGTTCGAACATCATTCTAAAACAAAGATATATAAAATTTTTTGAATACCCTATTCGAGTTTGCCGTCAACGACAGAAGTCTGACTATGAAGATAATGATTTTCGTGTGTTTGTTTGCGTTTTATTTATTCGAAATTACCTGAATAGTGACTCTACCTCCGATTATAGTGTTTTGTTTTAGTACAAAATTATATGCTATTCAAATAAACTAAACACGAGTAATGATAATGTCCTCCTAGTCGATTTCATAATTTTCGATGGAGATTACTCTACTGGGCAGGATATACTATTGTGTACAACTGTTTGCGTAAACACAGGTGCACTATCTAATGGCTCACTTTCTCTATCATATCTATCCGCTAGGGCGGTAATTTGTCACGACTGTTTTACTTCGTTTCTGAGGCACGGGAGTGAACTCGTGATAAACAACCATATAAGCTAGCTACTAGTCCAACGGGGCAGACACTCACCCACACAAATATAATAGTAGTGTAGGTATTAATGATGATTTAATCTCATGCATAGCTTATCAATCTACGTAGAGTTTTTCGTATTATCCTTAAAAGTATAGGTTAATAAACAATTGAACCGTCACGATTTGTTACACTTTCTAGATTATAAATCTAGGCTACTGGTTGAGAGAAAATAACATTAAAGTCCCTACATATTGGTGTGTTGCCAACATCTGTTTTACCTTCATAAGTTACGTATTATTAAATATGACAAGGCCCATAAAAACACATAACTGCTTGTGTAGGTTAAAATCATATTCAAGTATGAAAAGTTGTGAGTTAAAGTACATAGTTATAATAAATCTTGTATACCACTTAGGGCACACCCCGCCGCGACGACGGAGGGCGGCGAACCTTAGCGTCTAGTCTGGAGTCTGCTTAGACCTTTGTTCTTTAAAGTGACTTTTACTAAGTATAACTAATCGATATCTCAATCTGTACTAGTATTAGGGACTTGGACCATTATTAGTTAAATTTGTTGTTAAGGCGTTTCATTGGTTGTTCATTTTTGACTTAGGTATACCAATAATAAAGATAACTTGATTGTTTTCTATTACTTATATGTTTTTTTTTGTTCGTCAATAAGTATTAAATAAATAAATAAGTAACTTTTACCTTTTTTTGGGTAAAAATACCTAAACGAAATAAAGTATTTAAATAAAAAAACAGAATTCATTACAACAGAGTATAACAGGTTAACAACATTTTTACAAAAACCAAAAAGGTTAAGCAAGTACATCATACTCTATTGTCATTGAAACAGAACAAAAAACATGATTTATTTCTAAACGCAAACAATCACTAATCGCACGTACTAATGCCGAGGCGTGACAAAATCGTCCTCGTGTCCTTCACCGCCGCTATTAAAAAACTGTTTGCAAACACCATTGCGATAAAACCAATATAAATATTGCGCAGTAGGTAATAAGCAAAATAATTATTGTTTCCGCGTCTTAAGAATGCTTTGCAATGTTGTTAACTTTTAAAACTCTACCTAATATAAGTAATGGAGTTCACTTTTTTTATGATACTAGTTTTAATCGTGAGTTCCCGCGCAATTTGCTGGAAAAGTTAAAAATGCAGCACATTTTCTACACTACTGCTTGTGCGAAGGATTATATTTAAAAGTTACAATTAAAAAAAAGTTATTGGAAGCAGTTGAAAGAAAAATAAGTATATCATCGGTTTTTTGTTTTGCTGTAAATCACATAATTTGACATGACAACTTTTACATTAACATATAATTATCTGTATTAGTATTAAAAAAACATCGTCGATTCTTTTCTGTGTGAACAAAAACACTAGAACATTCAAATTTCGCATTTCAAATATTAATAGGAACTCCTTGTTATTGCAATATTTAAAGTAAGTGGGTTAATTATGTGTTGCGCGACAAATTTTCTAATTATTATCATTGCAACTTTTTGACTATAACATCCATGTCACTCTACTTGCATTTTTTTAAACACTTCAAACATGTTTTTAATCGTCACGGAAATAAGAACCTAGCCATTCGAATTGCGACACCGTAGGAATAATTTATTAAGAACGAAATTGGTCTCAAATAATTATCAATCTTATTGATATTTTAAAATAAGATTGAAATCGGCGATACTGTCATTTACAATTAGGTATTGTTATTGTAGTAAGTTTAGATGGTTCTGCTATGGTCCCGAAAGTCCCGGAATTTTCGCTTAGATTTCCTATATAATTTTAATACCTACAACTACGTAAATGTTGTACGTCATTCGAAGTAGAAATTTTGTTACAATTCGTTTAATGCTTCGTAAATCCTACCGTTATAACGATTATATATCTGGATTTTTTTTTATCTGCCTTCAAGTAAAGAAGGTGAATTATTTGTCGTATTACGTATACTATCAAAGCTATATTGGTGTGTTGCATGCAAAAGATAAATTAAGTACATCGAAATATCCTTGAAGACATCACAATTATTATAGTAGCCATATTTCAAGCACGCAAGTAAACCATCCATGCAGTCGCAGTAACATTAAATTTTTTGGTGTATTTTTGTGAAATATGATAAAAATATATTTAACAAGGTTGCTGATATTTGTTATTGTAACATTGATATATTCTGAGACGTATTTTACCACGACACTTAAACGCAATTTATAATATGTAACTACAAATTTTGCGTCGAAATTAAAAATACAACACAAACTCAACTTCGTTGAACATTAATTCAAAGTGGTGCCACTTACTCAAATTTTAAGACGAAGTTATTATAAAAGGTACATAGGTAAACTATGTATCAATGTTCATTTTTATATGTAATTAACATTAAGAAATCGCAATCGCCAATTTATGTATTGGAACAATAAAACTGACTAGTTAAAACAGTAAGATCACAGCGATTAACTATTGAACATCTTGCGGTAGACCAAGTTGATTTCGCTCGGAACGCTAGCAAGGACGGCTCTCTATTTCTGAACGAGAATTATGAAATGCGCGGGAATTTTACGCTTTGTGATTTTAAAAATGGAAGCGTTAAATTTGATTAGCGTTGTAAAGTTCTTTTGGTAGTTTTTCCAAGCAGATGTGCTTGGCGTAAAAAAACAATATTTTTTAAATTAATTTAAGGAAGTAAATAACTAGGTCACAGTCTAAATCGATATCATGAAGCAACTTTTTGCACTTTTGTTTTAACTAGTTTTATACTCGTTAACTTATAAAAACAACATTCTAGTGTATTTAAAAAATATATTGCATGCATTTTAATTGCATGTTTTTATTATAAAATAATGTTTGTTTAAAAAAATATATTATGGAAAAATATGTTCTTATTTCACTTTAACAAGAGTGATAAAACATTTTAAATTGGTCTTTGTAATTTTTTCTTATTAAATCGTAATTAGAATATTATGCAATTCATTTACCACACCAAATAAATTACTCTTATAAACATTGATTATAAGCGGTCATATATGCTTTCTTCTTCTTCAGGTACTAGTATAATATGTTTTTCTGGTACCATTTTTATATTAATCATACGCTAGAATAAAATCAAAACAATGAAATGAATACATCATAAAATAAAGTACTTACGGTTATAAAACTTTAACGTAGCAGTTTACTCATTTATATGTTGAATTTCCAGGTATACAAAATATATTCTTGTTCGCACTTCTCATAACAATGGAATTATCTTTGTAAAACACTTAAGTAAATAGAAAGAACCAAATCAGAACACACAGCAACAAAGAGCACTATTGCACTTTTGTGTATACTATTAGAAACCGAAATCACTATCACCAAATAAATCTTATTTTTGTCTGTATCAGAGATTTACACTTTACATGTTTTTTTCAGATGCTTCTCAAAAGATTTCCATACGTTCATACACGCTCTGAAATAAAATGACAAGTGAATGTTTACATCAATACATTGCACAGACGCAATACCAGTTTTCACTCACACAGACACATTACTTTATTGTGTGTAATAGTAAAATATTGACTAGTTTTGTAGGGGGGACGGAAAAGGTCAATGACGTTACCAGATAAGAAATATTAGATTCAGCATAGACAAACAAATAAAAAATAGTAATTAACTCAAATGTAAGCTGTACATATTTACATTTTTAATATACGCTTAAAATATATAATATATAGCAATATAGCAAAGTTTTGGTTAATTTCAAATATAGTGATCAAGTTTTCGTATACAGTAATGTACTAACCACTTTGAATTGAAGGTTCGTTTTTGTAACAAACCCATTTATTTATTTATCACTTAAAATTTTAATATATCAAAGCTGTTACAAAGAATTTAATGCATTTTTAGATTTTGTTTATCAGCCATATCTGAAGCAATAAGGCTCTTGTAATTGTAATGTCAACATTTTAAAAAACATTTAAGCTATGTAAGTCTATGGCCAGTATTTTTTTATATTATTTACAAAGTTGTTAGTGCCTATATTTATGTTATGAAATATATGTTAAAAAATAATATTTATACAAGCAAGATAGATGTTTATACTATAAGGGGTTTTGTATTAATATGATGGAAATAAAAGTTTATTTAAATAGCGATAATGATTAATTTCATAAGATTATAACGATATTTTTTCATTCAGATCGAATTTTTTGCATTATTTTCACTATATATGTAGGTAATTCAGAAATCGATGTTGATGATTTAAAATAAAATTGTATTCCACGGAATTTTGTCTATGACACTGACTGACACAGGGCACAATATTGTTGTTACTTGTTACTACTTAGTGTTGCTGCTATTACTTGTTATTAAAAAGTCTAATACGAATTCTTTAAAAATGTATATTTTACGTAAAAAACTAAAGAAATAATCCTAATAATGAGTAATAATATTACTTCTTTAGATTAAGTTTATATTATATTATAGCACATGAGTAGATTATTATTAATTCATAAATGTTTATTATGATTTATTTAAATTTTTTATCATCTGATTAAAACTTATCGCTACCTATTGATATATTAAGAACCAAACTTAAGTCAACAATTAATGAAGATTCAAGACCACGTTCGATGTACCGAATCAGGTGAATATTTATATAAACGCATAAAATTATGTTGTAGAAAAATTGGTATTTTGGCAAAGCATAATCATTTAAATTCTCTGATATTATTTTCGTAGTTTAAAAACGAAGAGCTTGTATAATATAGGATTGTGTTGATTTAAAAAATATTTATTTGATATTATTTAGATTGAACATTGACTGTAAAAGTCGATAACATCGCTTTGCCTAACTTAATGAGTCCCAAAAACCTGTTAAATAATAATTTAGAGTATACACATCACAAAATTCTAAATCCTATAGCATATAAGCAGATTAAGCACCCAATTTTTCTCTTAAATAATTTTATTTTTGTGCCATATTCGTGCCGTAGTGTTTTATTTTTAAAGCAATCTTTTAATAGTATCCTCATACCATTTATTTGAGTAAAGAACCATAGTCTTAGCTCAATATTGTTATATTAAAATCAATTTGACAACTGATGTATAGATACATACCAATATCTTATTTTGTAATTAATCAGACTCTTTTGAAAGCTATATTATAGCTCAACAGAGATACTGCATATGTAATGTGTTCCATTAGTATTCATTTAGATATGTCATAGTAATATGCAATCTGTGCTTAAATACTAAACTAAAGCTAGGTAATTCTTAATATTAAAATGACCAGGGCTTGTCACAAGTACATTTTAAACATAGAAACCTACCTGTAAACATTGTTAGTGACCTGTACTGGCTTTGCAAAAAGTAGTGCTAAATACATTAACAGGCTTTCTTTCCCTTGAAAGTTTTGATAACTCTTTATAATTCATGCACACTCCAAGAAAACTTTCGGGAACTATGCAATTGCAAAATTTTATCTAAAATTTCCATGAACATAAATATCGACAGACATAGAATTTTCTAAGGAATGGTATTGCTTTTTTTGTATTTAAATAAATATATAATTATACATTTCTCATATGATTAATAGAAATCTTACAATAATATTTTATTATAACAGAGTTTTAACATTCTATCAATTCTGTATTTTGATAAAAAACATTGATAGATAATATTTGATGTTATACAGAAAACAATCTTAACCACACAATGCAAGGCAATAAATATTAGTTATGACTGTACTGTGTCATGTTAGTAAATAAGTGATGATAATTAACTATAGCTGCTCTAGTGTAAGGCTAAATTTTATTGTGAAATAATCTTTGTTATCTAAAACAGAATGATACCGAAAATATCATTAAATACTCTGAAGATTGTAGAGACACTTGTAGTGTTGAATGCTGGGAAGGCAAGGTGCATGTCTACAGTTATGCAGAAGGAATCAGATTTCTTTTTCAGGCAGGTAAGATGTTACATAAGAAATTATTCATTATATTGAGTTTTTGTTATAACAAATTCAATATTTGTTTCTAATTTTTGTGTTTTTTATGTGAGTGTTTTTAATTTATTTTACAACTTAATTGAATTCATTTTATTTATTCAGATAAAAGATCACCAATCATTATTCAATCTATATTTTTTATCTTAAAGTACATTTAAAACTTGTGCAATTAAAAAAAATCAATAGTAGTCAAGTAATCATTTTATTTTGCAGATTTTAGTTAATACTATTGATATACATGGTGTATTAAAATATTAATTTCCTTTTGTAGGAATTTTTAACTTGTTATAGTCAACTTGTTGTAGACCTTTGTAAAATTTATCAGTTCATTATTCTGCTGTAAAATAGCTATATAAATAAATAATTTTATAATCATGTGTTTCGGTGTGAAGGTTGACTGAGCATGTGTACTTCAGTCGTAAGGTTCCATCAACCAACAAATACCACATTTGTCTATTTCACTTTCATATATTAAATTAAAACCATGTCTGTATTATTATCTTTCTCAGTTATTCGACACAGTAAGTAGTACGTACACATACTTACTGGGGGACATGAAAGCACGAGAAGCTGTGTTGATCGATCCTGTTCTGGAACATGCGGAGAGAGATGCTGCATTGATAAGGGAACTTGGTTTCAATTTATTGTATGCAAGTAAGTTTCTAATGTAGATTTTTTTTTTAAATTACACCTTTTTTATCCTTGTCTTTAAATAATAATGTCAGATAAGCTAGCAAAATTTCTATACTGACTTGCAATATCCCATATATTCGATGAAGGTCAAAAAAGTCATGCATGTCTTATATATGAATTGAGGTGGATTTTTACATTTTCGAAGTGTATGTGCTGTTAAATTTTTAATGCCTAAACTCATTATATATGTTGTAGTAATTATAAGTGTTGTAGAATTTTTTACAGGACATGTCATAAATTACTATGACGCTAGATGTTTATTGTTTTTATGTTCGTCATTGATTTGATATTTGAAAGAATAAGACAGAGCATTGTTTTTTTTTTTTTGTGTAGATTATTGGACGAGCTTGTGGGCCACCTGATGGTAAGTGGTCACCAACGCCCATAGACAGTGGTTTCTATATTTCTTTAAAAAAAAAACAATATCACCACTGCGCCACCAACTTTGGGAACTAAGATGTTATGTATTGTGCCTGTAATTACACTGGCTCACTCACCCTTCAAACCGGAACACAACAACACAAAGTACTGCTGTTTTGCAGTAGAATATCTGATGAGTGGGTGGTACCTACCCAGACGAGCTTGCACAAATCTCTATCAACGAGTTTTTTACAATTAATTCATTTAACAATTGTTTTAACAATTAATTCATCACAACAATGTTAAGATTATCTTATTTATTTTTTAATTTTCAGTGAATACTCATATGCACGCCGACCATATAACTGGTACTGGGAAGCTGAAATCTCTTATCCCCGGTTCTAAGAGTGTGATAGGCAAGGCATCTGGTGCTAAAGCTGATCTGCAAATTGTGGATGGAGATTTGGTCCGCTTCGGATCTTACCAGCTATTGGCTACTGCTACACCGGGACACACGAATGGATGTTTAACATATATTTGTCATGATCAGGTAATTATTTGTTTGTTTTTAAATTTCAACTTAAGGGTCTTCTTTGACGTTCCGCCGCACGAAGTTTTACGTTTTTAGCGCTACTGTCGCAACTATCGAGGCTCGGGCACGGCACGCACACATATACGTATGCAGAGTGGGGTCGTCGCACTTTTTTTTCCTAAACTAAATTTTAACTTTATTGTCACTGATTTTGAAATGTTGTCAAATACATATCTATAGCGTTGAGGTGAGTAGTTTGGTATAAATAAACTTCTTAATGTCGTAATGTGGAATAATAAAAAAAAAATTGACGAAAGACGAATGTGGAATGCTTTATTAAAAAACAGAACAAGTGTATATACAAAAAGTGAAATAAAAATAGATCAATAGGAATACAAGAAAAACATTATATAAACATTTATTTGAAATTATTGAAACAAACATTTTATGCTAAAATAATAAAAACAATATTATTATTACTGTAAAAATAAATGTTTTATTTTTTTAATTACTCAATATAAAAAAATATGTGAATAAATACATAAAATAATTAAACTTCTAAAGAAAAATATATAATTCCTGAATCGAAATATATATTTTACAACATTTATTCTACTATGAAATTCACTTTCTCTTTCTAACCAATTGGAATAAAGCGGATTAAAAAGGATAGCGGGAATTTTGCGGTTCGACTTTCGGTTTCTTGGTTCTGCTACGGAAATCTATTACACAATAATCGACCTTACTGATGAAGTACTTAAAGACTATATTTGCCTGAGCACGTTAGCTAATAAAATAAAAGGATAGCTAAGTTCTCAGGCGATTTGATGAGGCTAGGCATTACCGAATTCAGATATCTAAAATCGGATTTTGAAATCGATTTGTAAGTCTGAAATCGGATAAATATCAATTTGCAAAACCAATGATGACGATGAGGCATCAAAACGTTTCGTATATCCTCACTAGATAGCGCTTTGACGTAACAAAAAACTAAAAGAAACATTTTATGCTAAAATAATAAGAACAATATTATTATTACTGTAATAATAAATGTTTTATTTCTTTAATTACTCAATATAAAAAAATATATGTGAATAAATATATAAAATAATTAATCTTCTAAAGAAAAATGTTATAAAAATGTATAATCCCTGAATCGCGGTATTGAAGTTTTTAACGCAGCTTATTATATATACAAGCGTGGTGGTCTACCAATTGGAAGTGTGTTCTTTAGTGTGATGCCACTACTGTTCTTAGATCACAATAACAAGGATTATGTACTTCATTCTACGCATTTCCACTTGAGTACTATATTTCCCGTTGAGTTGAGAGTCAGTAATTTATTGACTAATGAGGGTTTGTTATGTGGGCCATCACGCGTGTTTCGTTTTATGCATAAATAGGATTTGGTCATTTTTATTATTTAGTGTTCAAAACACTATTTATAAATACTTTGTTTAGTTTTACGTTATCAATGAAAATAAGAATAATTTGAATTTTTACGACAGTAAATTTATTGCCTCAGTTGTTGTTTTACTGACCAATATAACTAAGAAATGGACGAAATAAGTAATTATATACATAAATATTTCAAAAAATTATATTTATTTATAAAAAAATGCAATGTATCATTATATATGAGTGTGTTATAATTATGTAACTAGTTAGAATTTCAACTCGAGTTATTTTTTGTTTTTTTATCAAACTACAAAATATACAAAATATTATCAGTAAAAATATCGTATCAAATGATAAAACACTAAAAATACCAAAAAAAAAAACAGAATACATAAGACGGTGCGCGTCCTAAAATTTATGATGAACAGTCTCGGTGACAACTAAAACGTTCAAATACATACTAAATACGCTATTTACGCACACATTGATTTTGTGTAAGTACACGGTTCGATCGCGATCTATCAATGCGGCGCAAACCGACGTGCTCTCACTTCGGAGGCGCGTGGCCGACTGGTCTGCGAGGGTTATCGGCGGCTCGCATAAGAAAACGCGTACAATTTCATTGTAATTTATTATAACAAAAAATAAGAAAATGTTTATTAAAAAATGAAGACTCCAGACGTTTCTTTATAGTTTTAACTTTATTATTTGATAAAATTCATTTCTAAATTCTCGACGATTACGATAATTTCGTCTCAATAAGGAAGTGCGATTTTACTCGTTTTAGTGATTTTTCTGATTTTTTTTACACTTATCCATAAACATTATCTTAAATTCGAATGCTCTACACGTAAGTTAAATTCATTGGCTAACTGTGTGATTTATTTCAAGATTGTGGAGCATCGCTTTCTATATAATTCTATCGAAATCCCGACCTTCGAATTTCCACAAACGTCAAAGAAGACCCTTAATATATATTAAAGTACTTATCATACACATACATATATATATAATACACACATACATAAAGAGGTAGTAGTAGGAGAGTATCCACTTTTGGATTAATGATCATATTGACATAAAAGACAATCTTATTAACTGTTAAATTAGCTATTGTTAGGCGTATGTTACAAATAAATTAAGTTTTAAGGTAGACAATATCTTCTCCAGGGCACGAATTCCTTTGTGATGAAAAAATTGTGATGTTATAATGATACCCTATATACCATATACCATGACTGAATTTCATGTGCTTAATTTGTGATTATAATTCATCTCGTGTGACGGTAAAGGAAAACATCGTGAGGACACCTGCATGTGTCAATTTCACCGAAATTCTGTCACATGTGTATTCCATCAACCCACATTGGAGCAGCGTGGTGGAATAAGCTCCAAACCTTCTCATCAAAAAAGGATAAAAGGCCTTTGTCCAGCAGTGGGACGTTCACAGGCTGTTACATTATTTTTTTTTTATTTATTAATTGCTGTAATCGTTTCTGATTTTTAGATTATTGATTTTTAGTGCCGTATTGAAAATACCCTTGCATAACAACATAGTGCTCTGCGAAGTATAACATCATTTATTTTTCCTGCGTCCGCTGTCACAATAAATAAACAATTGATTTTAATTAATTTTAATAAGTACTAGCAATTCATATGAGCCTAGGACATGCTAGAATTTGAATTTTTGAAATAGAAAAAGTTTAAAAAGAAATGAATAAAACATTTTGATGTGGGGTATTGCTTTGTAAGCATAAACCTGCGTACAAATGTATTAGTCGAGAGAAAATGTTAATCGATTACGAATTCTAAATAATTAAATATAATAGGTATCGATGATTTGGATTCACATGGCGAATACAAGAAATCAATTGAACTATTTTTTTTTTGTTTCAGGGTATTGCCTTTACAGGCGACACGCTGTTGATCAGGGGCTGTGGCCGCACTGATTTCCAAGAAGGATCATCGGAGTCTCTGTATAATTCAGTGCACACTAAAATATTCACTTTGCCCGATCATTACACGCTTTACCCGGCTCATGATTATAAAGGGCAGACAGCAACGACTGTGGCGGAGGAGAAGAAATATAATCCGAGATTGTCGAAGCCTTTGAAAGAGTTCATTCATATAATGGATAACTTGAACTTGCCTTATCCTAAAATGATTGGTCAGTTTTTTTTTTATTTATTTTTTATTACTATTAGACAAGCGGACTGGCAAATGGGTAACTCAGTGGTAAGTGGTTACACCCGATATATATGTCCACGGAAAAGAATTAAGATATACTAGTGGTAGGGCTTTGTGCAAGATCGTCTGGGTGGCTACCACCCACTCATCACATATTCTATCGTAAAACGGCACTTGTTGGCACGGCTACTTGGCATTGTTGTGTTCCGGTTTGAAGGGTGAGTGAACCAGTGTAATTACTGGCACATTCCTATTTATCCTTCCATTTGCGTAAAGGTTATGTTAGAACTGGGGGTAAGAGGCCAAGGGGTCGGGCCTGCGACACATCGCTAGGCGGCTCGTCAACCATTGCGCTATTGACGCTTATATCGTGTTATCATTTTGACTATATCGATCTTTATAAAATGGGTAGAAATTTTCATATATTTATAAATGTTTTTTATCACGACTAAAAGAGAATGTATTCCAATCGAAGAAGGACTTAGTAGATAAACAAATTTAAGATATACATAGCTCAGCTTTATTATGTACTAGCTGTGCCCCACGTATAATTAATAAAAATATAATATATTACACACACACACACACACACACACACAAACACACACACACGCACACGCAAACACACACACACGCACACGCACACACCCGCACGCGCACACACGCACACGCACACACACATACACACATATGGCTTATATATATGGCTACTGGTAAAGAAATGCGTAATTAAGGATTTGAAATTAATTTTCATAAGATACCGTAGGGTTTACCGATCTTATATATGGTATAATATTTGCGCCATCACATGTTCTTTGTGTGTACCAATTTTTATCAAGATTGGTCAAGCCGTGCACAAACAGACAGACAAAAATTAAAAAAATAGTATAATGTGAATCACATCATCATAAAACGATTATTTATCACAAAATTAGGTGAAAAAAAGAATGTACAGACAGAACCAATAGATTTATATAGTAGTATAGATTACAAAATTATTGTGTAATATGTCTTTATTGATAATACATCACTATTCCAACTAACTTCTTATAACAACTTTGATTTTACTTCTAATTCCAATAGTAAATTCGCTGAAATTCAAAATGTATTTTTTTACGATATACATTGTAATTAATGTCGTTATTTTAAATAGTATAAGCAACTATAGATAAATATTAATACATAATTATCTATATGGATTAAAAAAAAACATTGAGCACGATTTCACTTATAAATAATAATTAACGTTAACGATATATGATTGAATAATAATAATAATTAATCATATAAAGTCATTAAATTGCAGGAATTTGAAAGGCGTTGAAAATATGCACAAAATGGTTTCTAACATGGATTTAGGAACTATAATATGGCAATTAGGATTTAGCTGTTTTATTAATCAGTCGTTTTCAATAACTGAGGTCATTGTTATATCTGTCTGTTTTACATAGGCGTTATTCCTTATTATTGTTAAATAAATTTGTCATAAAGTTTCCATAGTAGGTTTAAATACAAACTTACGATATGTATGGAAGATATAAATACAAGTATCTAGCAGTTCTCATTAAAGGTTTTATTACCGATATTTAAAAATTGACTTGGTTTATGTAGTTTTAGCTTTATTTATATATAAATAAGGAAATATGGGTGTACTTCCGATAAGCGCATACCGCCGATCGATCTGAAATTGGGTATAATAACGTACTTTAACCTCCTGATCACGAATATGATAACGAAAATTGGTGCAAACGCCATTTTGAATATGAAAAACGGAGGAGAACCTTTTTTCGTTCGGAGTTCGTAATCGCGCATTCCTAACCTATTTAGACTATTTTAGCTTTCCCCGGAAAGGGATATGTGTGTGTGGACAGCGGAGATTAGGAACTGTAGGGCGTCACTCCCACATTTTTAACAACTCAAAACCCTCTCCGCTGTGTGTGTGTGTGTGTGTCTTATGTACTTTTCCCAGGATAGCAGATTTTAATATCCGCGATCAGTTGGGTAAAGGGACATTGAGATTTTTTATCCTTCGCCGCCTCAAAAATTCGCAACGATGGTCTGTTATCGTTTGTTTCGTAACTCCACCACGAGATAGTGATTGATGCATCCACCGCCAGGAGGATTCGATATTTTGCGTATACGCTCCGGTAATGCTATCCACGAATTCCTCCGAATGATTCAGTTTTGTGAACGTAACCGTGCGTATTTAAATTCATGTACCCTTCCAGCAATCGGTGTGGATTTCGGTACCGGCAGCTACATGCTTTTTTATTAGAGCTGTCAAGATCGCGTCGTCTCTTTTGTTTTCTGGACAAATCTCCAGCCGATAATTTCCGGAATGTCCTCTGTGGATCATTCCGAGAATCCACGATACATCGATTACTCGTCCTCTTTCGTATTTTCGACGGCCGATTTTATCTACACTCATCAATTTCAACGATCTCACCTAGACCACCTATCCGACCTTCTGCCTCGAAATGGTTGTCTAGAGCAACCATGCAAATTTCTCGGCAAAAGGAAAATCGTTCCGTCGATACTGTTTGCCCATCATTAATGCTACTTTCGTGCATGGTCTGGTCGAAAGTTTCTCGCAAAACTGTATGTGATTAGCATACAGATTGCTGGAGACGTGTGACACCTCTCAAACCAAGTATTTTCGGCTACTGTAGCATTGTGGTTATATTTGCCTTTTTTTGACAAATAAATTGGATACAGCCCAATCGGGACTCGTTCAAAGTCATAATTTTTTTTTGTTTATCACAATATCTTGTCGTAGGGATCAATTCTATGTTGCGTAACCATTGCAACGTTCTTTCGTGATCTTGTTATATTGAGCCCAACTGAAAAAAGTTATAAGTTCTATCCATTTTGGCAAAATTGCTGATCTTTTCATGGTCTACAACTTTTATTTGGAACATTTTTCTCCACTCTCCTTATTTATCGCAATAAATGCAAAAAATAATTTTAAAAACGATTTTTATTCGATTTAAAATCCAAAATAAAATTTGCGCCAATTTTGAGTATCATATTCTTAATCAGCGCATCAAAATACATAAGTACACAAAGTTTCAGATCGATCGGCGGTATGCGCTTTTCGGAAGTTTATCCCGTGCTAATGAGTGCACACTAATAACATGTAATATTTGGTTACAGATAAAGCCGTGCCCGCGAACAGAGTGTGTGGTTTATATTAATCTTCTCATTGTGTGGACGTATTGTCGTTTTCCGTTTGTGTAACATGTAATCAGAATTCTAGGTTATTTACAATTAACCTTATATATACTTTTTGTTTTAATTTTGGTCTTCTTTTTTGTTTTATAGAAGAAGAGACACAAAATATTATAAGCTTGTAGAAAAAAGTAGTACGTAATTGTTGTATATAACAAATAAATATATTCAGATTTATAATTATATAATAATTATTTATTGAATGTTAAGTAGTAAATACAGGAAAAGTTAACATTATGGAGCTGTTTTTTAAATAGACACCTTTATCACGTGCATATGCATGACGTCACGACAAACTGTCACAACTTGGAATATTTGAATTCAGTTATTTCTATTTTAATAAAAAAACTCTTTTTTTAATGAACTTGTTGCTATTGGCCTAGGTGGCCTTGATAGCGTCGCCGGGCGGGTATGTTCACTTTGTTATTATCTATAATAATATTAGTTTGGATTAGTTAATCCAACGCGTTATGTCCACTTTATTTCCTACCCTACAGTGGCTTCAATACAAGATAATGGTGTCTACTTTCTAAGTAAAAATAAAGTTGAAATCTTATACAGGTATTATGGATTTATTGAATAAAGTTTAAATGAAATGTTCCTAATAACAAATCAATATTTAATAAGAAATGTCATTTATCCATTGTTATAAATGTTATAATATCTATTTTTAGTAGAAAGTGTAATTAAAATATTTTAAAATTTTTATTCGTGTTTAATTTTTACCTTTTTCGGATTCGAGTAACTTGCACTACAATAGCAGACAAGTATGTAGTTATGTATAGTCTATTCAGATACACTTTGATTTACATAGTCCAAGCGATTTGCTAATAGCTTTGCTATATTTTGTAACGAATACCATCGATTATATAAACAAATACCATAGGTATTCAATGTCAATTGTCAATGTTGTTTCTTTGTCTGGACTACTTTGATTGGAATAGGCAATAGATTGCTTTGGAATTGAATTTAAACTATATTTTTAAATAAATTATATAGAAGTAGGGCACTCCACTAACCCCCTTTCTGGCAGTACTTGAAATGATTTTCAGGAATCTGGATTGGAGTGACATGGGCATACCTATTAATGGCCGCACTCTAACGCATCTACGATTCGCTCATGACATTGTATTATTTGCAAAAATATTAGCTGATCTAAACAAGATGATAAAGGAGCTAGCATCGGAAAGTGCGAAGGCCGGATTGAAGCATAATACGGAGAAAAAATCATGACCAATAGTAAGAAATAACCTATAACAATGGAACAGAAACAAATCTCCTACGTTGAAGAATACATATACCTCAGTCAACTGATATCTCCAGAGGACAACGAAAACAAAGAAGCCGAAAGAAGAGTTGCGAACAGCTGGAAAAAATATTGGGGCCTAAAAGAAGTAATGAAAGCCAAGAACCTACACATCTCAACGAAAAGCAAACTATTTAACACATGTATCCTGCCTGTGTTGACATATTATGGATGCGAAACATGGGCTTTAACAAAAAATGTTACAAATAAACTCTCCGTATGCCAACATGCCATGGAAAGGAGTATGACTGGGATCAGAAGGAGAGACAAAGTTAAGATCAGCAACATCAGAAACAAGACTAAGGTCCAGGACATAACTCTGAAAATAAGAAGACAAAAATAATCACTCAATGGTACCCGAGAGATGGAAAGAGAAATAGAGGTAGACCACAAAGAAGATGGGACGACGAAATTAGACAAGTAGCGGGTAAATCATGGGGTAGAGTGGCTACGGAAAGATCAGAATGGAGAAGATTGGAGGAGGCCTTTGCCGCCTGGCAAACGGACACGCAAAAGTGGAACAAAAGATCAATCTACGAATAAAAAAATTAAAGTAATATGGTCATGTCCGAATGAAGGATATATATATATATATATATATATATATATATATATATATATATATAGAAGTAGGGCAATGGTTATAGACTATTTTAGGGCACATATTTCAGATTCCTTTCAAAAAGTAACAAGTATAGAAAGCTCTTTATCTAATTTGTCACAATGCATAATGTCATGCAAATTCCAATTGCTAGTTTCTTATTTTACTATAGTGTCAGGTAAATAGTTAAAGCATATAAATAAAAATAAAAAAAAATTATTTAATTTGCAAAGCACAGTACGATAATTTTAAAAATTAACGCCTAAAGTCACTTGTAAAAGCAAAAGACAGCTGAAATAATGCCAGTAGCTGGCAAGCTGCAACCGTTTGTGCATGTCTCATAGCGGAACACCTGGATGCCAACCAAGAACTTGCAGCTTTGAATGGATTATGATTCGCTGAATAAAAATGGAGATGATGTATTATACAATTAATTCTTACTGTTGTTATTATTACATTTACGATTAGTATGTTCCTTATGATGTCCATAATTAATAGTAATAATGATTATTTCCCTTCACAAAAACAGACCTTAAATAAGTCTAGCATGCGTGACGAGCTGGTATCTGAGTTAGGCATATGAACGTCTGTATTACAGATCACCATAATTAACAGACTTCTTCAATGTTGTCTACTTAAAGTTTGAGAAATAAATGTTTCCTTTTGTTTTCGTCGAGTGCTTTTACTATCGATTTTAAATTTGGCACATACTGACTTACAGTACGTTGTAGTTAGATACCTCTTAATATTAAGTAAGTTATGGACCCAGTCGCGCCAGACGGGCTGGAGAACTCGGACTGTGTTTTATATAATAGCTAAGCTAGTGTTTTTTCCATTAGCAAACATTTAAAATATTAATATACTTAATTTCCTTTTCATGAGTAACCAATACTAACGGATAGATACTAATGATATATTTGTAGTTAGGTTATTCTATAACGTCGTAGTAGAAATCAGCTGTTGCGTTCAGTCTCCATTATAAGTAAGTGTCGTCATTTCATTCTCAGCCAGCCAATCATCAGCCTTCAGGCAATAGAAAAAGCGCCATGTAGGCGTTTTTCTCGAGACACCGGAATTAAATTGAAACTTTTAGTTAGCTAACTTCACAAACATACGCTAGATGTCGCCACTAGTATCTTCTAGGAAGCTTCTAGGCTACAGTTTTTATTAATTTTTCTTGCTATCGATGGTTCTAGAAATCATAATAGGTATTTCGTCATATATATATATATTATCACATCACTTTTGATGCGTTTTACTTAAATGCAGTTATTTAATTAATTTATTCTTATTGCAAAATTACTTATTTTCTATTCGAGTTAGTTTTTTTCAGGTCGAAGTATTTGTTAATGGATATACATATTATACTTTACCAGCAGTGTTAATATTTTAATATAAATTTGCATGTAATTATGCAACGTCCGTATAACAAAATCCTTGAAAATAATATATGACGTCATAGCATGTACGAGTACATAAGTACTTATACACTTAAGGTCACAAGCGAAGTTTTGCTGGCAAGTTTGACATTTTGCCAAAGAGAGTTCGTCATGTCCCCTGGGCGAGGGTGGCTCGGTCGGTCGACATTAACACTGCTGAAAACACAAAGGCGGAATTATTAATGGTCGCCTTGAGCGTTCGTTAGTTCTGTATTCGAGCTACATAAAAGCATAGTTTATGACACAGATTTTTTGTAATTGAAAGTAACCTGAATATAGTAGCTTAAATAACAAATATTGAACATTATCTTGGATATATATTATAATAGAATATAAGCCGACAAATTGTAGGATGTTGTTTAAAGCATAATTGTATATTATGGTGTCGTTTAATTAATTTGCAAGCGTGGTATTTTGCTATCGTTCATTTGCTACGATCGTTATTTCACTGGCTTTTAGCGTAGCCAACGTTTTATTCTAAGGGTTTTAAATTGGCTGATTTGACAAAAAAGTAATGAAACTTTTTGATACATTTGGAAATACTATACAAACAATTAATTATTCATTTTCTTTACTTTTTGTTTTTAATATTTGGGGAGATGACTGCATATGTATTTAAATAGATGGCAATGTACTCAAACCAACAGCTTCGTAGGAGAAATATAATATACTTGTAATGTCAAGTGAATTCTTAATTAGATAATATAGACTACGTAGAAGCAACGATGTTGATGAATTATATCGAATTATTTAATGATTAAATGTATTGCCCCAGATTATATTGTCGGTTTCGAAGGTCCAAGCAAGAATAAGACAAAATAATAGTTTTGTTATAATAATAAATTAAATTATAAAACCAATAAGTTCTACATTCCATCTTATCGTTAAAGGTACTAATTTTGCGAAAGTATACTTTTAAATGAATGATTATTTGCTTATTTCGGTGAAGTGATCTTAAGTCTTTTTGTATACACCAGTCTACTATAAACGTATTAATCGTTTCAGAGTTTATTGACATAGACTTTTCTCACATGCAGCCTTGAGGTGGATGTCAATACTATCTTATGGAAGATATCAAGTTGAGATGATATCATAGACAATTTTATTATTTTTTATAGTTTTGACATATTCCTAACACGATATATGACATATGATAATTAAGATTATTTTTGGGTAGGACAATGTATTTCTTTGTTTGGGTCCGTGCTGTTCAGTGCTGTGCTTTGCTATATCTATGTATACTAAACTATTAAGCGAACTCTTTATAATACGAGCCTGTTTATTTTTCAGTGACTACATCATCTCCCTCGCTACGTCGATGATTGAACGAGTTAAAATTAGTTTAACTCATAGGATGCATCATTTGGCTGTGTACAAAATTGAATAAATTGTAATGTTATTAAGAACGGTTGCAAATACTTTTAGACAATAGTTTATATCATATGTCATGAGTTATCCAAAGTAACGTGTATGTTGCTTATATTAAATTACGTATATATATTTTTTGTACACCGAAATAAAAGAATGATAGAGAAAGAAATTCAAGAACCTAAGAAGCTAATGCAACCAATCATTGTAATATTTTGTTAAATTTAGTTATCATTATTTTGTTTATTTATCGTTAAATTGCTTAATCTCGAAGATAAATAAATTATGTGCTTTAAACAAAAGTAAATATTTAGTAGTGCTACTTAAAATTCAATGAAAAGTCTGCGGTATATACAATGAACAATTTTTTTTATTGTGTAGTTAGGCGGACTACCTTATGGGTCACCTGGTAAGTGGTCACCAACGCCCATAGACATTGGCATTGTAAGAAACGTTAACCATCGCTTACATCGCCAATGCGCCACCAACCTTAGGAACTAAGTTATGTCCCTTGTGCCTGTAATTACACTGGCTCACTCACCCTTCAAACCGGAACACAACAATACCAAGTACTGCTGTTATGCGGTAGAATATCTGATGAGTGGGTGGTACCTACCCAGACGAGCTTACATAAAGCTCTACCATCAGTAAATAAAAAGTCACCTTCGATAACCTACCTCTGATTAAAACTATAAGACTATTCGAAGCCGCAGCTTCGATTAGTCTTTACTATTTCATGTATAGTTATATCAAAATAGTTAACTTTAGATATTATTGTTGAATCAACATAAATTGGCGCTAACTGCACATGACGATGAATTTATAGAAATGACATCGAAATGAGTCTTATTCAGTATGTAAATTCATTCATATTCAGGCGCGAGCATGGAGATGAAATGGCCCATGACCAAAACTATTATACTCTTGCATACTTAGTTATGAGATAAGTTGCTATACTTAAATGTATATACAGCCAAAACTTTCAAGTAGTTTATAGTTATGAGGCATTGTTCAGTAAGGTCAAATCTTACAATTATTAATTGGATTAAGTTTCTAAATAAATGTTTAACATACTTTACTTTAATTCTTAATGTCCTTGGAACTGAAACTATACATAAATTTGGTATAAAATACGTAGAATAAATATATAACCTAACGGCACGGAATTTATAAATACGAATGATTCATTATTTGAAACTAAATTTAGGTTCTCATTAGCAAATTAGATGTGAGATCTAAGTATACTGAGTTCGGAATACGTGATCTTGAATAACTTGTTCTATTTAGCCTCCAATTCATTGTTAAGATTTATATCAACTTTAACCTAAATTTTATACCCATATTTAATATTTTTATCTTTCAAAATAAAAGTATGTCAGGGTCTGTACATTATATGGTATTTATTGGAAAAAATAGAAGAAATTTTAGGTGAAATTAAAGATAAAATCTGGTATAAGCCAACGATAATAGAGTCCTGATAAAACAGTTACCTTATATATATATGTATAATAAAACAATAAATGTTTCTTTGTTCATCCCGTATTCGTCGTCTGATTGAGTTAAAACATTGTAGTTTTTGGAACAAGCATTAAGGGTTCTGATGTAGAACCTAGTTGGTATTGAATTGTAAATCCATTTGCTAGAAATGCTTCTGCAGAGTGCTATTGAAGCTTTCCTTGCAGAATTTCTTAATGATTTGTAGCGACATCTATCTCGCCACATACGAAAACTAAAAACTGACGTACCGCTGACTGATCGCGATATTAAAGTTATCCGAGCGATTGAATATATATACAAGAACCCGACAACAACCGTCGGGCAGTAGCCCACCAGACAAAACACCCGTCTGGTCGGAGGATCCTTCCTTTTCAATGCTCAACACCAAACTGGTGACCCCGAGCATGAACGTCAGCGCAGCCTTCGCAAAAACTACGTCATCGTGACGTCATCATCACTTCTTCAAGCTTTTGAGCAGCGAGTCATACAGCCAGCCAGCATCCACGACTACTACGGGTATCCTGACCACCAGCATGCAGCGGACACGCATTCCTGGTCATCACCCACAGTCTTCTCAGCGACCTTGGCACAGCACACTGCACTTCGGCTGGTCAGCAAGCAGAGACGCACTTCTCTCCTGGTCGACGCAGCAGCCAGCCACTACGCAGCACTGCACCACTCCGACTCACTGGAGCATTTGCAGCATCACCCCGACTCACTGGGGCATCACCGCAGACAGTTCCGACTCACCGTGAACTATGCGGCATCTGGTTCCGACTCACTGGAACATTCCACTGGCCCGGCAAAACATCACAAGACATATGGACGACTCAACCTGCTATCGACCTCCGGTCTCGGAGGGGAGTGATGTAGCGACATCTATCTCGCCACATACGAAAACTAAAAACTGACATACCCTACATCGCGATATTAAAGTTATCCGAGCGATTGAACATATATACAAGAACCCGACAACAACCGTCGGGCAGTAGCGATATTAAAGTTATCCGAGCGATTGAACATATATACAAGAACCCGACAACAACCGTCGGGCAGTAGCCCACCAGACCAACACCCGTCTGGTCGGAGGATCCTTCCTTTTCAATGGTCAACTCCAAACTGGTGACCCCGAGCATATGAACGTCAGCGCAGCCTTCGCAAAAACTACGTCATCGTGACGTCATCATCACTTCCTCAAGCTTTCGAGCAGCGAGTCATACAGCCAGCCAGCATCCACGACTACTACGGGTATCCTGACCACCAGCATGCAGCGGACGCGCATTCCTGGTCATCACCCACAGTCTTCTCAGCGACCTTGGCACAGCACACTGCACTTCGGCCGGTCAGCAAGCAGAGACGCACTTCTCTCCTGGTCGACGCAGCAGCCAGCCACTACGCAGCACTGCACCACTCCGACTCACTGGAGCATTTGCAGCATCACCCCGACTCACTGGGGCATCACCGCAGACAGTTCCGACTCACCGTGAACTATGCGGCATCTGGTTCCGACTCACTGGAACATTCCACTGGCCCGGCAAACATCACAAGACAAATGGACGACTCAACCTGCTATCGACCTCCGGTCTCGGAGGGGAGTGATGTAGCGACATCTATCTCGCCACATACGAAAACTAAAAACTGACGTACCCTACATCGCGATATTAAAGTTATCCGAGCGATTGAATATATAAACAAGAACCCGACAACAACCCTCGGGCGGTAGCCCACCAGACCAACACCGGTCTGGTCGGAGGATCCTTCCTTTTCAATGCTCAACACCAAAGATTTATTTGTAAAATTAATTTTCAAAATTAAATAAATACGAAGATATGCATATTAAGGAATTTATCAATATGTGCAACAATATAACTATATGCAATTTTTTTTATTTGGCGCTACATGACGTCAACTCTTTCTACGTTTTACTTAATTGTAAAATATCTATTGTTTAATTTACTTAACAATTACCATAAATTTACCATAGATATTATAGTTTCCTAACATAATACTTTATCGTTATTTTTATTAATTAAGCAGGAAGGCAAATGGGGCTCCCCAGTTAAGTGATTATCAACGATCGATATAAAATAAGTATAAACCATTCCTTACACAGTCAACACGTCGCCAGGCGTAGGCTCTAAGACGTTATGTCCCATGTATAAATTACACTGGCTCACTGACTGCTCAAAATACGACAATATTTAACTATCACAAGGCCCGAACATCATTAAAGTGGTTGATAAGTCTCGATAGTTCGAAGTTATTCGTAAACTCGTGGTTGTATCGATCTTATGACTCACAGACGCAGTGTGCAGTTACACAACTGTTACTTAACACCGGGTTGGTATTTTTGTATCGCGTTTTATTGATTAAAAGTGTGGATGATACATTTCATAATGAAACTTATGTATTGTAATTAATCAGATTTAGGTTTTCTATAAAATTTATATTAAAAATTATATAAAATATTTGTAAAAAAATCTATATCATATCTTACCCCAAATAAGAATTCCTATAAAAAAATATTATTGTTATTTTTTTAGACAAACTGCTTTAATAATAGGATTCCTTTACACGATATCAATTGTTCAATGTGTGAGTGAAATTGATTGTGAAGAAACAATTTGAAAAATTTTGTTTTTTCTTTTTAATTTATTATATAGAAAGCAACTATTTAATAATAAATATTATTTATTCAACCGATGTTTTGTTTTGAATAAGTAAGCGAGTATCACTATAATAATCATTATATCATCAGAATTTGTCGTGATTGTTACGAAATATAATACTGTCATGTAATTTACTATAAATTTACATTTTAAACGTAAATGTCGTTTGCATATCCCGAAGCTTATATATAGATTAGCCTTTAAATCGATAACTTACACGTGGTTACTCGTCGGCGTGTAGTTTGACCTCTCTACAATCTGTGGTTATGTAATGTTAAGAACAAAATATTATATAAAATCGTTTTTTTTTAGTATCACATCTTAATATGTTCAGTAATAATACTTAAACATTGTAAGATTAAACGTAGCCGTGCGCCCAAAGCTCTGATTAGGAAGTTTTTTCATTAATAATAGCGTTTTCTGATATAGCGAATGTAAACGCCATACTGGCAGCCTGCCCGCGTCTTCGTCCGCATTATTGCGGAACTAGCTAACTATGTCAATAGCTTATGTACTTAATTCTCGAAGAAAATGGTCTGTGAATGTGCTGTAAAGCTATTAAAATGTATTGGGCCGACATACAAGCCTACTTTTATTTCATTAAATAAATGCGATATATTTATTTTTCGATACTCAATCTAAAAATCTAAAAATCTTTATTTTTGTCATAAATCAGTCTGCAGACCATTCTCTCGAAGGTCGTGTGATATTAGAAAAATGCTAGATGCTTAAAGGGTGCGTATTTGCCCAGAGTACAGGTTCCTGAGAACGGAAACACTGAGAGGCTTATGTCTAACATTGGATTAATGCGAGCTGTATATGATGACGACGATATTCTATTACTGCCACTACATATCTTTTGTCTTGTTTATTAAACTATGCACTATTTACATGTTAATTATGACAGAGTTTTCTGACATAGACCTTAATCACACATTCTGCCAACAGTTCTCTTCTAAGGTATTAAGATGAAACCATAGAGATTGTAGTACTTGTTAATGATTTGAAATATTCCTAGCAGGCATGATGATTCCTAGTAGGTATGTAAGTAGAGACTGATGCTTATTTGTATACTAACCCACTTGACAAACGATGATGATGACAATTCACGATCGAATTCATCGCCACCTACATCCAAGTGTCGTCATATTCTTTGAAGTTTATCAAACAATAGCCTTTTGTTTAAGAAACTTCAGAGTATATTATAACTGTATTCAAAATAAAATTAAACTTTTGAATTACATCAAATAATTCACACAGAAATGAAAAAGTATTTTTCTAAGAGTAATACTTATTAAAAAACTTCTGACGAAAAAAAGGTTTCTTTTTTATCACGTGTTTTGAATAGGACGTATTTTTTTTTAATTCAACATACAAAACATTTGTATTTTTTATCTGTGTCAATTACCGTTTCAGTAACGTCCTTTTGGTTTATCTTAATAAAAACTTGTATACTACTAGTGTAGCAATTGAATTAAATGATTGACTGCAATATAATTATTGTCAAATTGGAAATTGCAATTTAAATGTAATCTAAATGAAATCGGCACTACATACTGTAATGTCAGGTTCTCTAAATGTGGGAATAAATCATTCAATTGGCTTTGAATAATAACGTAGAACAAATCTAGCACGATTTAATTTACTAAAATATGTAGACACTCTTACCGTTGTATTGTATTGTATTGTAATTGTTGATTACAATCTACGGTAAGTGTGTCTTTTTTTTAAATTAATACAGGCCGAGTAATTAAAATCATCTTATTGTATCGTCATTAAACCGTAATAGACTTTTTTAATATCCTGTGGTTTGTGTCCGTCTTATAATATTAATTTACATTTCTAACCGGTATTAACTTCACGCTAAACTAATGAAATGAAGTTTTTTTTGAATGATGGTTTATATATTTCAAATTGCAATACCCGACAAGCGGATGACGAGGGTTAAAACGTACTAATGCATATTAAATATTCACTCAATTGGTTTCCTAAGTCTTAAAACTTGGGAGTATACTGAAAACGGTGAATCGGAGCAATCTCTGGACGGTTGACAGCCTTGTCGTCTTTCAATACTACCTCAATAATAAAGTAGTTAAGGCCATTACAGACATCAGACGACACGATTTTTAAATTGTACTATAATTATATTTTAATCGAATTACATATTTTGATGTAATTCTGTTTGTTATAATATTTTATTAAATGAGTTTTGATATGATAAAAATCAAAAATTTTGATTAAATATAAATATTAGGAACAAAATTTCATTTCTTCGTAGTATTTTTTTTATTTTTTATTTTTATTGTATACTAAGGCGGACGAGCATTTGGGCCACCAGATGGTAAGTGGTCACCAACGCCCATAGATAATGGCATTGTAAGAAATGTTAACCATCGCTTACATCGCCAATGCGCCGCCAACCTTGGGAACTAAGATGTTATGTCCCTTGTGCCTGTAATTACACTGGCTCGCTCACCCTTCAAACCGGAACACAACATTACAAAGTACTGTTGTTTTGCGGTAGAATATCTGATAAGTGGGTGGTACCTACCCAGACGAGCTTGCACAAAGCTCTACCACCGAGTAATAGATTTTATTAAAATTGGCTCATATGGGTAAGAACATTAAGACAAATTAAATGTGAAGTTACAGTTACAGTTTCGGAACATAGATATCAAAAGGATATGTCGAAAAAAATAGTAGTAATTAAATGTTACATAAATAAAATTATATGTTCCCTGGATGGAAATCAACGAATTCTTCCTCCGCGCTTCATCTCCACGGCATAATCTAAAAAAGAATAATGTCATTTACAATATCACTATGTATATGTTTATTTAAAAATACTGGCATAGCTCATTAAGCCTTTATCGTTATTATTTGCAACTGCTACATATATTATAATATAATAGTATGTTTATTAAATAATATAACATGGGAACCCCTACTTATAAAATAAACAAAGTAAATAAAAAATAAAACGTTAGTTTGCGAGGTCTTTGTCAATGGAAGTATATAGTTTCTTGATTATCGCTTGGGAATCTTTTAATATCCCTAGATAAATATGTTGACGTGCAATATAAGTTATTATCATGCCGATATTAATTATAATCTACGCAGTGGTTTTCAACAGAAATAGTTTAGTAAAAAAATATAATACTAATTAAATTTCAAGTATTCTTTACTATTTATGCTTCTGCAGTCTAAGAACTAATTTTATAATTAGAAATATATTTATCATATTTAAGTAGATCTTAATAATGTAACTAAAACATTGCTAGTGAAAAAAGTGCCTACCGTTTTAAAGAGCATCGAATACCGGACTGTCTGAAGGGGCATGTGATATCATCCGTCGTATATGCAAATATCTAGAATATTCTAGACAGCCTGCGTACAGCATCTGAATACAGTCGCTAGGTTTCGTAAACATACGGGTTATATTTCAACTCAAAAAAAAAAAACAATCACTGTCATTAGGAAGACCTAATGATAGTGATTGTTTTTTTTCCATCATCTTTAATACTAATTGTATTATAATATAAATATATAATTATTTATTTATTATAATATTTATAGAATAAACTATTTAAATAAAATATATTAAATAATGACTGACTGTCTTTACTGACTTCACTTTTACAGTTTATTTCTAAGATTATGATATAGCCTTAAATATTGGCGTAAGTTGCCACTAATAAGAAAATAGTATTTTTGGTCAATAGGAACTGAAAAATTATCCACTTTATACAAATTTCTAAAACAAAAAAATACATCCGGATTCTGACGAGTATATACGTTTAATTTAGTATATTATGCAGATATAGTAAAACACATATAATCCTTGTATTTTACTATACCTCAATATGATTGTACAAAGAATTTAATTTGTTCCGCAATAAATTGTTATTGAAATCAATTAGGGACCTCCACTTCTTTGTCCCCCAAGGCTTACAGACCTCTACATCAGGTTCTGTAGTTCTATACAGCTTCATTCGCACTCAATCGAGATTAATTTCAAGCACGTTTGTACTAGTGTTTGACAATTATAATCGATGCGATGGCCGCTGTGACATTAACATGCTCATTATAATTATAGGATATCTGTCGATGTAGGAATATTTACAAAGGCGTAGCACAGAAACTACCTATGTATAAATTATCTATAGGTACTTATAATAAAAAATATATTTATTTTTATTTCTCTGACAAAATTTTAGTTTAACGAAATTATACTTCATCTTTGTTGATATCATGATGTCTACCGACATAGGCCTCTTAATCCCTCATACATAATTAAAGGTTAATATTAATGTTTTAATGGTGTTAAGGCTTTTTGCAAGAGCCAGTGGGTCAATTAATGAGTTATACCTACTTAAGGTACCACTCATAAATTATTCTCATGTTAAACAATAATATGGGAACACAAATGACACACTACGTTCCATGTCAATCAAGAGTTCGTAAATCAGAAAACTTACATTGAACAAAATATTCGAAGGTTTGAGTCCAATATTTTTTTTTATTTATAGTCATCAGTAATAATAAAATCCAGATTGTGATGCCTGGAATTAAAAACATGCAGACACGTCAAGAACGTAAGACATACATACATTCCCGATTCGATTCCTACTTTGACTGATCTACATTTATTCGATGTTAACATATACCGTTATGTCAAATCTAAATTTAATTGTTAACTTTTATGCCTATAGTCGATAATTCAAGTATAATAATTTAAGCATAAACGGCAACGAGCACGCTTTGATTTGATTGCGATAAAGTTACAAATTGTTAGTAGAATTGTCCCCTGATACACTATGATTAGGATATTTGATTATATGTTAATATTTTTTCTTATTATTGTGTTCCGCTTTACAAAGAAAGCCGATGTTATTACATTCGCAGTACATCTTGGATCTCATGGGTGCTAGTGCATTGACTATGTGAATTTAAACAGGTTTTACCATGTCAATCTCTATAGCCTAATTGGGATCTAATTAAAGGTTACGAACTTCTGCCTATCTGCCTTCCTGATAAATATACCTATATACATTTTGATTAATTCTGTACAACCAATATAATCATAAATTACTTTTCCAATAACGAAAGTTGATTACTTTCGGTACGTAAATAAAGTTTATTTGTGAAAATTTTCATATAGAATTGTCGGGTTTAAACAGAATGTGTGGTGAACGTTTAACGTGCAATAAATTTGCATGAAGAGCAAAGGGACGGAACCAATCAAATAAATAACCAGAATAAGCTCAGAACAGAAAGTGTTTGCGAAGTCAACCCAAATAAATTTTATTTTGAATCTTATTCATTCGAAATGTAACCTTTTTCATATTTCTAATAATAAAGTATAATCTACGAATTACATTTTTTTTTTTTTATAAATATAATATAATTAATACAAAAAATTCTGCATACATTTTCGACTTCACTTTATACGTACAAACCATTTCTATTGTTCTCTTTGTTCCGGGTCTAAGCATGTATAAAATTTCCGGATAATATCGAGTCAATCAGAGTCCGGATATAGGGGATACAGAAATTCGTAAATTGACAAGCATTTCACGTTGAAAACGAGTGATTTAACATTTCGAAAGTCTGACAAGCACGCAGGGAACCGTCATGTTATTGATCTTTGATATTGTAAATTATTATGTAACAAATTTAAATATGACGTGTACTTGTTTTACTGAAGCCAAGATGGTCCAATGGTCAAAACGCCTGAATTTTAACCGAAGCTTGAGGGTTCAAATCGAACAAATACAACTTAATTGTCATGTGCTTCATTTTCGTTTATTGTTCATCTCGTATTTTAAGTAAAACATCGTGAGGAAACCTGCATGAGTTGAGCTACTTGAGAGCAACATGTGTAATGCAAAAAGGTTTTACTTGTTCTGCAATGCAAAAAGGTTTTTGTTTTACCTAATAATCAATTTGTACAAAAGCTATTTATCTTTTTACAGAACTGGAGGCCTATTCTATAAATTTATAACGTTTACGGTTTTCCCGGTTCTATTCCTCACAATAATATACCGCAGTTGAATCGTAACGGGAAGCCAATTCTACTAATGTATAATAATTACGATACGTTGTCGATTCTATTCCGATAGAATATCGACCGAAACACAACTGATACGTTTGGCCCCTTGATCAAATGATTTGCATCAATATTATACAGCAGTTATTGTTTTTAAATGACAGTTAAAACTGCCATAGAACATCTTTATTATGTCAAGGGCTAATAAAAGAAATTTTCAAGTTTTTTTTAAAATTTGGAATATCATTACATTTTTATAATATTCGGCCATTATTCAGCGTATCTTAAATAAGATTCGAAATATTCGAAAGATAAAATTATGTAATCTAAGGATAAAATATCTATAATATTAAAAAAAAAAACAATTATTAAAACATTCTTTTAAAGAAGGAATATTTTAGAAGTCGTTCATTTTTTTGCTCATCCGTGTAGTTAGTATGAAATAAGTATATAAACATTTAAAATAATATAATAGATTGATATTTATTAATCATAGTATTATAGATGTAACTAATTCTTAAAATAATTCTTTAAAATAACGGAATTGCTTCAGCATTAATTTCTTATTTATTTTTTATTTTATTGTATAGGAAGGCGGACGAGCATATGGGCCACTTGATGGCAAGTGGTCACCAACGCCCATAGACAATGGCATTGCAAGAAATGTTAACCATCGCTTACATCGCCAATGCGCCACCAACCTTGGGAGCTAAGATGTTAGGTATGTCCCTTGTGCTTGTAATTTGCCCTGGCTGGCTACCCTTCAAACCGGAACACAACAATACAAAGTACTGCTGTTTTGCGGTAGAATATCTGATGAGTGGGTGGTACCCAGACGAGCTTGCATAAAGCTCTACCACCGAGTAAATTCTTTGGTAATTCAGCTAATTTTCAAGATCCTTTCAGCTTTTTTAATTGGTCAGGTACGTCCAAAGTAATATAAAAACTAATAAAAAATTTATAAAGAATTGTTCAATTATGAGCATAATAATCTTATTATTAAGATCCGTAGAACATTCTAAAGTATTCCAAACGAGGCTAGGAATTTATCTATCTTTAACCTCAAACCAAATATAAAACAGATTAAATATAAATATTCTAGTTCTTAAATAAAACAATGAACGAAAAAATATATACATTTGTTTAATTCAAAAAAACGAATCATGAAAGAAAGTATTTAGAAGCATTAAAATAATTACTAAGCTAGCCAGTCTAGACACACCTCTTATCCAGGCGACAATATCTTCATAAAACCCGGTTTAATGTAAATACACGTTATTATATTCTTCTAAGAATATGCAACGTAATATAGTTTTAATTTCAAAGTAAATGACCTGGCGGTGTGGACAAGGATATAAAGGGCGGACAAAGGCGGAGATTGCTGTGATAGGTATCCAGTACGGTTGGGCTCTGTGCCAGCCACAGGCTCTTCTCCACGATATGATAGTTCTGCAATCTTTTACACAAACAAATTCAAATGTTTCCTAAAAAAATATGACTTTAATAATATCTATGTAATATTTACTGATCATCGAATTTTAACTGTACATATACTTATATATGGACCTCAAATCAATATTACTTCTGAATTTTCATTGTTGCTTTTTAGTTAAAGTTAATTATGACTCATTGAGCGTGTGCATTTTAAAATTAAGGACGATAGGAAATGGAGAAATGTGTAAATCAAATTGCGTTCATGTGTTGTTTTTAATTAGCTGCTATTGATAGCGTATTAAGGACGATTTTCGCGTGGCTTTTTATTGAAAACTGATGCCTCATCATCGGGAAACCCAGACAGGGGTAGACGAAGACAGCATTCGTGATTCGCTTCGTTATAGACGAAGTTCTCTTGCGTTGCGTTTTAACAGCACCACGCATGCGTTATTCCGCCTCCTTTCTCCCTTTCCAACTCGCTTTACACGGTCTCCGTCCTTCTCGCTCCCGGGAGGGTCGATATATACGACGCTAGGTACGCGTACTGTGTCGTACCAACCAACTAGTACGCAGTTTTCTGGCGTCTAGCACAAACGTCAGTAGCGAGACGGGAACCAGAGCGCTTCATCGCGGCCGCAATCATGTCGCGTGCCGTGCTTTTTATTAGTGTTTTTACTATATTTTTGGACGTCCTGCAAGCTAGCCAGGTAAGTTTAATATTTATTCCAGCGTGTTTTAGAGTATATTTTCGGATGCAGCACTGCGGCAAGAAGCCGGGGCCTTTAAGTCTAAAATCGATTAACGCGTTTAGAAATGTTTTTAAGTCAGGCGTTAAATAGAGTAACCGGCTGTTTTCAGTTCCAGATACTATAAAATTTTATTGACGGTAGTTCCTACCTTATGTGGTTTTTTTGTTACTTCAATAAATGCAGAGATTGCGTAATATAAAACGTAAGGGTCGTATAGTTTTCAAGTATAAAGACGTCATAGAAAATATAACAATATCTCCGGACCAAACGGTAGTAATATTTAATGCAGATACGAGCTGTTAGTTAGCTTTTTTTTATAAATTTAATATTGTTTATTGTAAATTTATGCAATGCGACGGAAAAGTTATCGTGTTGCAATTTATGATACCTGTAATCTACATAATCATCGTCAATTTAACAATCCTTGTAATTCTTAAAATTACATAATTTAAAATATTAAATTAACAATAAATAAAAACGTAAATATGTAACGTGGATGTATCGTGATAAAACAAAAACTATTGCAATTAAAACTAAAATGTAAATTTAAGGTACATTATTTAATAAAATATAGTCAAATAGCAAAAATTCATAGACTATTTTTTTATAATATTATATAACCAATAATAAAATTTGTAAATCATAAAAGTTTAGATATTCATGGTCTTTTTAAAATCTAGAAACTGGAGAAAACTGGATGCCGTCGCTACGGAAACTCCACCCATGATTAGCTGCAAGGAGTCAGAATATTATTATATTAATATATGAAAAACACATTCACTAGTATATTCATACATTCAATCAGTAACAGCCTGTGAATGTCCCACTGCTGGGCTAAAGCCTCTTCTTCTCTTTTTGTGGAGAAGGTTTGGAGCTTATTCTACCACGCTGCTCCAATGCGAGTTGGTAGAATACACAAGTGACAGAATTTCAATGAAATTTGACACATGCAGGTTTCCTCAGGATGATTTCCTTCACCGACAAGCACAAGATGAATTACACAATAAGCACAAATTAAGCTCATGAAATTCAGTGGTGCTTGCCCGGGTTTGAACCCACGATCAACGGTTAAGATTCACGCGTTTTAACCACTAGGCCATCTCGGCTTTTATACATTCAAAAGTAACAAAATATTTAAAATGGTAATAACGAGATGAAATATTCCTTATATTTCTTATTTACTCAGGATAAACGACTTTTCTCATGTAAATGATATAACGATAGAATTGCAGACATTATTTAAATGAGTAATGTTTTATTAAAAAGTTCAATATGTATTCGATAGATTCAAGTTATTTTGAATATTAATTCTTATGTTAAATTAAATTATTATAACAGATGTAAGTAAAAATTATTAAAATATAGCTTAAAGAAAGCTACTTTATTACGTAATATTGACTATTTCCTAGATATCTTGCTATAAAGATTATGCAATATTTCGTACTGAACCTTTATTTTTGGTGTATTTTATCGTATAACACTAAGGTTCCTATAAGGTTCCTATATTTCTGAGCTGTTTTCTAATTGATTTATTGAATTTATGACTTAATTAATATAAAGAACTGGCTCATATTAGGTCAGACCGATACTTTTGTTGCAGGCTCCTACTGCTCATTCACTTCAATTAATATTATATTTATCAGACACATTTGTTGGGGCGTTACTTTTTGATCAAAATTAGCATTATTGTTAATGACAAAGTATCAATTGTTTTAGTAGTTTGAATAAAACATATTCCCTTATTCTTCTATAAAAGAAAATTATTCACTCGTTTCTGAACTAGTAATAAAATGAGATATTATATATTCTGAAGGAAATAGAACAAAAGACAGCGTTTAAACTCACCTCACGTTCGTGCGCTAAGTTCTTATTGATTACGATCCTCTGTAACTCGAACTACATTCAGATCGTGGGCTCCCAGCAGGGAATTAGGTAGCCTAACCCTTTTGATATAAATAAATGATTTAAACATACGTATATTAAGTATTATTTGTCCTTTTTTTGACGAAAACATTGCAAATATTTTTTGAAGAGATAAGAATATCAAATTTCTTGGTCTTACTTTTGAATGAGTTTTAGCGTGGGTGGTACACTATTTTTTTTTGTAATTATTGACTTGATTTCCAAAAGAAGAATACACAAAATTTTTAACTATCCAAAAGAAGAAGAAAAATCATTGTAAATTACCCTCTAACAAAATATTTAAATAAATTCTTTCATTTTATTTTATTTAATAAAATTATTAAAATACTCATCTTCAATTCCTTTAATTCTAATAATATTTAGGATATAATATGTACGACATTTTGTAAACGTTATATTTTTGCATTTCAACTTTTTTGAAAGCTGTCACCGGCGGATGAGAGCTTTAGGAGCTTTCGGCATCCGGGTAAAAGCTATATAAACGTTTGGAAATTGTTTAAACCAAAAGCAAAACAAAGAAAACTGTAAACGTTATGACTACATACCAAAAATATTTTTAGTACTTTAGTTTTATAACATATAAATATATAAATAAATAATGTATATTAGAATCATTGACACGGTAAAAATCAAAGATAAAGAAACGGTTTAGTTTCTTGGGCGAAACTTACGTAAATACAGTAGTACATACGCAAATATATACTGCGATAGATAAGTATATAGAAATGATTATGATTATAATTAAATAATTTGAAATAATTTCAGAACGTTCGCAAATTATGTAATATAAAATATCAGTTATCAGAAAATCGAAAATTTATTTCGATCCGTTGATATTTAAGAGTTAAGCACTTATGCATGTTCATTTATTAAGCTGTTATATAAGATCGGCTATATGACCACGCAGCTGTTAATGTTAGTAGATCCTAAACTCTCAAGTTTTAGTGCACATTTACGAGCAGGCTTGTGTGCCTAACTGTTGACCGAGACTAGTTGAATAAAGCCACTGTTATACAGTGAGTGTCTCTTAACTACCTACAACTCCTACAAGTACTACTAGTTGAATATCACTTTATTCTGCTTTTAGATTATATTACAGACATTATTCTTATTGTTGATAAAATAATAATTATATAATCGAGAGAGATACGTGCAGTGCATTCTCTTAAACCGTCGGGATGTGAAACAGACAAGACTGGAGAGAGATCAGGCGTTAGATTGACGGTTTTTACTATCAATTTATTTATTACAAAACCGAACTTTGGGCTGATATTGTCAATTTCTTGACGAACAATCGATTGATGAATTCTATCGAATAATAACGAATAAATCAAGTTATACAGATAATTTAATACGATTAAATTATAATATACCCTGCATGGAATTCAACGAATACTAACTCCACACATCTTTATAATTTATATAGCTCTTTATACAGTAATACGTCTTATAATACATATATACCTAGAAATGTAATACTTATTTAGTTGCAATTGAAGTAATAATTAACAACGAAGTTTATATCATTATTATATCTGTAATAGAGATTTAAAAAATCTAAGTTACAGTTGTCAATTTGTCATAGACACTTTCATTTATTACGATTTTTTTTATTCTATAATATTTTATATAAATGCCATTGAATAGGAAGGGTTTTAAAATAAATTAAGATTTTTTTTTTTAAATATGACAATGTTTATGCTCATTTCATTTCACAGTAACATTTTATGTTCATTTCATTTCACAGTAACTGTTTTAAAAAAATTCAAGAATCACAAAGATACAAGAAATGTTAAATGTTATGTTTAATTCATCATATTATTACAGAAAAAGTACTGATTGCGATAATAAGTAATTTATTACGCAGATACTCTCGATGGATTTTATAATAATCTATTTTTAAACTTTGACGTAAGAGTATATTTGAAAAAGGAATTACATTAAAAAAAAGATTATATTCTTATTGATTAAAAAACATTTACTGATAAATCACTTTATTTATTTACTGATAAATACTTGAAAAGTGAAATAAGCTTAACATAATTAATTGGCGGTGCTTGAACGTGTCAAGCACATTGAAGGCATTAATGAGAGCGCGGGGAAAGCGCTACTTTTTTCAGAAAATTGATGGAATATATTTAAATAAGAAATCCTTTACTGTTCACGTGGATCCGTTAAATTACGGTAATGGTTTTCTTTTTAAATTATACACATCACTTTCGTTATGGGACATTCGTTAACTTTAGCATAGCTAATGTATTTTAAGATAATTATAAGAATTACATACTTTTATTTATAGCAAAACATTTATTTTCAAAAAAATAAAAATAATTACTGTACAAATCGTGACCGCGTGGAATGCTGGCAAGAATGCTAGCAGCATTTCCCCTTTGAATCGCAATTCCGATTCTCTGGGCGAAAAATGAACCAGCCCTCCTGTCACCAGTAGAGGTAATAAGACGGGGTGTAATATTTTGGATGAAATTTTTTGCACTATTACTCCAAGGTCCAAGCGTTAGCGTTACTTTTATTGCATTTAATTAAAAAATAATTCAAACTATAAATAGCTCATTAATCTTTAATATTGGATCACTGTGACACAAAACATACAAGTTTATGTGACGCGTGGGCGTGACTCACTCCCTGTAGGTCCCTGGTGTTGATATGAGCAGTTTTATATTATACAAGTTCTTTTGCTAATATATATTACTAAATATATTTTCCCTCAAGAAATAAAACTGTATCATGTTTAGAAGTTTTCATGTTCCTCACGTGCGGCGTAAATGAAGAAAACTTTTGTTTATTGCCAGTAAACATACTATAAACCGTTTGAGAGAGCGTAAACTATACCCAAAAAGTCTAACAAACTGCTTTTAAAACTTGATATCGAGTCTACTAATCATAATAATTAACTCGATTAATATTTCGTTTTAATATTACTTATGAAATTTCAAAAACAATTTTAGAACAGGAATTTCTTGTAATTTTATATTTAAAATGATTTTAACTTAATATTTTTTCTAGTTTTGTAATGATGTTAAAATAAAAATCAAGTTTTGTTTTAATGTATTATTTATCGATCCACGTTCAATATTCACGTTGTTTCTTACTTTAAATACAATCAAATTCAGCAACAGAATAAAATAGTAATCTCGTTTCCCAATATCAGAAATCGGATTTACGTAATTTATACAAGAGTGAAGTATATTTTTCTGACATTGTTAACTAAAAGTCGGCTTTGATGGGATTGAGCGTGGCACGTTTGAAATGTTTTTTCATACTGGTTCTTACTTTGTAAGGATTTACGAGCATAAGCAGGGCCGAAATATCATTACCTTTGAGCTATTGTTATAACCATTGTTTTAATTCACGACTCGGCTTTTATTTTGAATTGGATCAAATTTGATGAAGCATATTTCATCCCGTCGAGAGAGCCTGTGTAATATTTAACTCGTGAAAATGTTTTATTAGCTTCATTCGCAATATCCACCACATTTATGATGCAAATTGCAAACAAGCAAGTACATTCTATCCTATATAATACAGATACACATATATATTAATACGTAAAGTAAGTAACAGCCAGTAAATGTCTGACTGCTGTGCTTTCAGACATTTACTGGCATTTAGTGAATAGATACGAGATAGAATTTTGTCCCACACGTGTGGGATCTCAGGATGTAACCTGCAATCGTCGCTTAAGATTTACGTTTTCTAACCACTAGGCCATTTCGGCACTATGAACAAATCTAGCAATAAATGTTTTTATTCAAAAAATATTTTACGTAACAACAAAAAAAAAATCGACCACTCACAAATATTATAAACATTTATAAATTTAAAATTTAGACAGGTTAAATTTTTGATAACAAAACATTTTTAACGATATTTCGGTCTTTATTATCACTAATATTTAATGTCAGGCATAATTAATCCTGTTTTATAGTTTTTCGAGTAGAAATTCTATTGACTGAACTTCTAAATCTAAATTTATATGATTAAGACAGTGGTTAATCATAGAACTTCAGACTAGGAACAACTTCTATAGATAATTTCTTGTTTAACTCTACTTGAAGCTACTTTGTTATCGAGCAGGGCTAGGCTGGTTACCTAACCTTTAAATAACAGGTATGTCTTTTAAGATTAATATGATCGCGTTTAGACCATTACAATTAACATAATATTATGGAAGCAAATAGCAAAACGAATATTTACAAATAATTATATTAAAAGTCAATTAAAGGGACGAATAAGGTCATCGACCGCAATGTCAGGGTGGAGATTTAGAGTTACTTGCGAAGAGCAATTAATAAAAAAATAATAGTCACTTATTGAATTTAGGTGTAACGTCATTTGCTTGTAATTACACTGACTCACTCATCCGTTTTATTGGTCCACTGCAATACAAGGAATTTATAATTAATTAATAATATGATAATTGAGTGCTAACCTACCAACCATAATTAACAATATGACTTATTAAAATTAATTGCAGTGTCTGTTATGTATTCGTGTTATATTTTGTCAATTCGTAACTAAGGTATTGTATTATATTTTAACAATTTTTCCAACGATAAAAGTTATATGAAGCGTAAATTATAATTTTGCGAAGGTGGCAAAGCTGTACTTAACCTAGAATTTATAACTTAGAATGCTTCTACAATATTTAATATGTATTCGCCGTAAATTTTTCAAATAATAGCAATTAAATATTTTTAAAAATATATTATATTAATGTATTTGTTTTCTTAATAATATTCAGTTCACTTAAGTTGGTTATTATTTAGCGATCATGTTAATTAATAAAGTTAATGCCAAAGTTTGTTTTATAATTACCTGTTTTGTAATATAAGTAGATGTGAGGTTAGTTCAATAATTATTAAAAAAAATGACAAAATAGTGAATTCAAAGTCAATAAAATGAATAAAATCGAGACAAGTTCATTTAAATAATGTTGACTAGAAGCTTATAAAATGACTTGATAACCATAATATAATTCAAATTTAAAAAAAAACTCGGTGAATTTTACAGGTAATAAAAAACGGTTATTTAGAAAATTTAAGAATATTTTTTTTTATTTCACTTTCAGACAAATGTGTGTAAAATCGCCGATACTCGTTAGGCTTTAACTAGCCCAACTAGTTTCTAGACAAGTTTTTGTGCACCTGCAATGCGCTTAATTTGACCTCTTAGCGAGATGAGCTTGTTGATAAAAGTATACAAACAGATATACAAAAGGCTTATAGTGGGGGATTATATAAAGATTATCTTATATATATTTTTTAAATTCACATTCAGTTGTTAAAAGTTTTTTTTTTTTAATGTACAATTTTTTTTGTTGTTGTGTTTTCATTTTAATTTGCTCTTGATAAAACTAAACTATAAAATCTTTACATTTTTAAAGAAAGAAATAGTAATTTTATAATTCATATATATCGACGTGAACATTGGATTTCATTACATTAGATTAGTTGATTTGATTTATTTAAAAATAAAATACATAACATAAAATATAAGAGAATTAGAGAAGAAGTTACTCCTAACACGCAGTATCTCGTGCATATATAAATTAAACATATAAAAATTATATATAGCCTCTTCTAGAATGAACTCCCTCTTAGGGAAATAAGAGGTTAATTATTAAGTAAAGTTAGTGAGTCAAATCAACATTTATTGATTTATGCATAAGAAAAAGTTTTGAATACAATTATTAAAAAAAAAATCCTCAAATAATGTCTGTTATAAAAATCGGGTTTTGTGTTACCGTGCAACAATGATTCCATGAATAGATAACTAACATTATTGGCATTCCGGTTAAGATAGGCTTAACCTCCTTTCTGTGGTACCGTCCGGATATATATTGGAACCACAAACCGAAACCAACAATCATATAATATGTATATGGCTTTTAAAAAATGAGACAGATTATATTGCCATCGCATTAGCCGCAGGTAATAAATAAAAGAATGTAAGAGAAATTCATAGAATTTTATATTTAATAGCAAACGTTGAAATATGGAACAGTTCTTTAAAGTTTAATCTCTATCCGCAAGATGGAAACGTAGTAAGTAAGCCTTGAGACGAGATGAGCCACGAAATTGGCGGACTGGGAATAATGCGTAGCTCACCGTAGCTCTATTTCGTGAGGAGGCCCGGGAGACTTTGAATATTATACGTGAGACGAGACATATTTGATATTTAGATGAATTTATGAATATGAATTATATTCAAGTTTCTCACGCTGACTAAGTTTTCGTTTTATGAGGTTATATGTACATAGTATCAAACTTTTCTGATTTTTTCGAATCACATTAGAATGTAGCGTTACAATAATTTAAGTATAAAATATGAGAACTTAGTAAGTACGATCTAAATATGTAAGAGGACTTGTTGCCTGCTTTTTTTTTTCTTTTCAACAGAATCAGAAATGTTTGTAGTTTAACAAATAATGTTAATAATTCACATATGACCTTGATACTTATCGATGTGATCGCTGTCAGCTATATATAAAAAAAATAATTAAAATAATCTTTAATGATGCGAGCATATTTAATATAACTTGATGCCCGCCGGTTTCAAAGCCCGAAGCCTCCTTGAGACGTATTCAGCGGAACTTTACAGTAGTTTGCATGTAGTCTTTTGTTCGCAAAGTGCGCTTGGGAAGATACGTATGGACGGAGTTGGGTGCAGCGACTATTTTATTTCCCCCATTCCATCCTTTCACAATGATATCACAATTTACCTACAAGACATTCGCGTTTTGTACGGACTCGTAATTTCTATTCTTCTTTCATTCGTCGTCTTATTTTTTGACGTCGGTATATAAGGTATCTTTTAATTGGCATCATTTCGCTTTTAAGATTTTTTTTTACAGGAAGCTATTTGCGAATTGTACGATGAATGAATGAAGCCAATGTCTTCTTATTGTGACAACAAGAATGAACGTATTATATTAAAATCTTTGTTTATTTAAAATACAATTTTATTTATGTTTTGCTTGTCAGTTATGTTTGATGAGGGCTTATTTAAATTATTAATAATACCTATCGGCTTATATATCAAAGTAAACAAGCGGGTGATTTTTCTAACAATGCAGCTTAATTTTTCGAATGTAAAATAATAATGACATTTCGTGCTAATCAATAAAATCATTCATTAAATATTACATTAGGATCTTGAAAAAGGCACAAATTTAAATTTAGAATGCCTATCGTCACATAAATCTTTCTTTAATATTTTACATTGTATCCACAGTATTGGATGTACCATATCATACTATATCAGTACATGAAACTTTTCTTCGCATGTAGGCCGCAGCTGCCTGTACCATTGTAGTCTAAGAGGATTACTCGTTGCCTCCGCTGAAACGTGGTGAACATCATTTAAAAGGATTTTTCATAATAATTTCTGTTCCCTTCACGTGTTGGTACATGAACCAAAAGTTTTATATAAAATGGTTTCAAGTTTTTATCGCATTTATTGTTACGCATACTGTAGGTATTTAAGGCCTTAAAAACAAATACATTATACAACCATCGTGTAAGGAGCCTTGAGACGGAAAGCCTCAAGGTTTGTTGCTGAGTATCTGAAGCTGTTGCTGGGAAAGTACGGCTTAAAATTTTCGTAACTTTTCCTATGGTTTTAAAATTTATAGCAAGAGTGAAAAGTTATAAATACTTCAGTCTTATATAAGAAATACATTAATTTTTATAGTACCATTGAAGTTATTTATCAGTTATTTAAAAAATAGTTTTTATGTAAATTACTGTCTATTTGTCCTTGACATATTGACTTTTTTTTATTGAAAATATCTTGGCAGGTAGGCTACTTTTTGGTAAGAGGTCACCACTGCCCATAGACATTGGCACTGAAAGAAATAGTAACTATCCCGTATATAGTCAATGTGTCACCATGCTAAGGTGTTACGACCTTTAATTACACTGGCTCACTCACCATTCAAACCGAAATAAAACAGTACTAAGTATTGCTGTTTGGCGGTAGAATATATGATGTGTGGGTGGTATCAACCCAGACGGTCTTGCACAAAGCCCTACCTACAAGAAAACTGATATCGTGATAAATTTCAATGATCAAACTATGCACAATTTGCTAAAAATTACTAAATATACAATTAATGAATTTTATTAATCTTATCTGACAAATTTATCATTTATATTGATCTCAAGTTAAATAAATCGAAGCTACATCGTAATAGCTATTAAAATGTCTAACATTCTATACAAATGCCACGTTAATCGATTAAACTTTTCCCAAGGACAACGGTACAGAATTATCTAGATCAGACCCGTCCTTGTCCTTTTATAAGATTACTATCTACTATCGAGTACCGTATAGAGAAATAAATGATTATGTAATCCACTCGATTTTATATCTAATTCTCATGGAAATAAAGCATAGTTTTGCGTAATGTTGTTTATCTCATTAGTTTTATAAAAACTACTACTATGTACTATAAGATGCCGATGTACTCTAAGAGATGGTAAAAAGTTTTACTCGTATGCGAAGGGCGTTTTTGCTATGGTTCCCAGGCTTCGATGCATCTTAGGCGTCACCTGTGCAACTTGAAAGGCAAGTCGATCGGTTTTTTTATTTATTTCTTATTGGTACGGTAATACAAGTAAGAAATCATCGGTATAATGATTTGCTGGACCTGTTTCTTGTTTATTTGTATTGAAAATAATCACCCGATTAATGGACAGATTATTTCAATTCGTATAGTGGGGCTAATAACATAATAATATGTAAAATCTAGAAGTTTTTGTTTTATTTAAAAGAGTAGTATAAAAGAAGTATCACGTCAGGTTGTGGTGGCTTTGTTCAGTCCCGTTCAGATGGGCACAACCCACACACCAATTATTCTTCTGCCAAACACTAATACTACGAATTGCTGTGTTGCGGTTCTTCTGTGACGCGGTTGCTCTCTGACGCGTTTGATCTCTGTTTCTATGAATTATAAATATATAAATTTAGCGTCATAATCTCTAGTCCTACCTCTTAAAACAGTAGAGGAATGCAGTAATTTTAAATATTAAAAAATAACGATTTGTACAGTAATTATTTTTGCTTTTTATTTGTATTTATTTAGGGTTTTAATGTAAATAAATTATAAATAATAATGTTAAAACATACAACATAATAAAACATTTATGTTACCATGGCTTTATACAGTTTTATTAATGAATCTTTGACGGCTGACCGAAGCATTATAAAATCACAAGAGTACAAGTGCCAAGTCTCTCAGATATAGCTTCGAGGCTCGTCTTCAAGTAATCTAGTTGTAGCAATATAATACTCCGGATCAGTTAATTGAGTCAGCGCCACAAAATGTCCAATGGACCAGCAAATTTGGTCTTCTGCTCCATTTGACGACCTAACACTGATAGCTATAGGACAAACTAATCCTCTGAATTTTATTCCACGCCGGGACCCGTGAAAAATGAATTTCGAGGTTGTTCACCGCTCGGAGGGTAAATTGAGGTTGAATAATTTACTTTTCGCTGCTTCTTATTGCGTGCTTATTTGCCTCTCGAGTCAGCAAATTTATTTTTTAAGAGAATCAACTTGGCGTTGTTACGAAATTATTATATTTTGGTGTTGTTTTATATTGTGAGATACAGGTAGCGTTTTGTGCAAGTTCGTCTGGGTAGGTACTACCCACTCATCAGATATTCTACCGCAAACCAGCAGTACTTGGTATTGTTGTGTTCCGGTTTGAAGGGTGAGTGGGCCAGTGTAATTACAATGTTGGTGGCGCATTGACGATGTAAGCGATGGTTAACATTTCTTACAATGCCATTGTCTATGGGCGTTAGTGACCACTTATCATCGGGTGGCCCATATGCTCGACCTACACGATAAAAATAAAAGTTATTAGTACGTTGGTTTATTAGGAAAGCACTACTGGGCATAAGTATTTCCTTTTCCCTTAACATAAAATTTTAGAGCGCATTACATCATGTTTATTCAGTGTAAAATACGCATGAACTATTACAATAAATTAATTAATAATATTGATGACTCTATCACAGTTATATGATGTACATTTATGTTGTTTCCTAATTTAATAATTTCCACTATTATCACATAATAACACGCATACTGCATGACATACATTTGCTTAACAATATTAGTCCTATAATTCGGTTCGCTTGAACATAGACAGATTAACATTATATACCTACATACAATGTAGAGAGCTCAGCGATGGTATTTACTAAGAGCATACAGCAATCCCGTTGGGTGTATATTTGGTTAGAGCACAGCTTCTCACTATGTACCGGTCGAGTAGCTTCTAAGATTCATTGGATATTTAGTGGTCTATATAACACGAGTTACGATTTCAGTCTAGGTATTTGTCTACTACGTAAACAATGATTGCAATGTAAATATGATTCGATTGAGATAAGATTTGACATCGTGATCATTCTTATTCCATCGCGCTGTTTCAATGGGGCTTGGTGGATACACATGACAGAATGTCATCCGAAACGCAAGTTTTCTAACGATGCTTTGCTTCTCTACCGAGTAGTGTAGTGCATACACGGGTTTGAACCCACCGTTCATTTAGGATTCACATTTTTTAGCTACTGGGCCATCTCAGATTATACAAATGATAAAATTAGAGATCTAGAGAATTATAGAAGTAGAAGATCAAGATCGTTTTATTTATTAATTAATTGCGTTTTTATAAACTTATAATTAAGTTATATAAATAAATAAAATTATATATAATAACTTATGAATATAATGTTCCTAAGGTATTAATCAAACAAGCTCTGTCAGCTCGTTGTTTCCTTTGATTTAATCCGCACGAGTAAAATCTAATAATAATTAATTTAATAACCCTTTGGGAATATGATCCTGTTCATAATTCTCATATTTTATTGAATAGTAAAAATATATCACAGATAACGCTAAATACAAATTTTCTATTACCGTGAATACGAAAAAATAAATTCAATAAAGCCCAAACTACGCAGATATTCCTTTTATTGACCTCAATCGTATAGAAAGTCTGGATATGTAATTAAGCTATTCAATTAGAGAAGCAAATTACCTCAGTCAGAGACTCCAATCATACGTATGTTAGTCAGCAAAACCGAATTAACTTCCGATCAATGCTATATTGAGATCGCTAGAACTCCGTCTTCTATAGACCATACTTATACAAGTTATACGTACTTATTTGAGTAATTGAATATAAGTACTGATTAAATATGAAGTGTTCTATTACTTACGTCATTATCTTTAATGATATGTTTGTTTATAACTAACAAAGCTCAGGTTAGAGAAATTATAAATGATTCGAAATTTAAAAAATTGTAATAATGACAAATTCATTTCATTTCATTTCATAACCATTACATTTCAATATTAGTTTTTACCCCTAGTTGAGTAGAGCTATTGCCGGGAATGGGGATGACAAATCCCAATCGCTAGGTGGTCCATAATACATTGCGCTAATGACGCTTGAAAAGGAACTTATATTATGTTTATAATACAAAATGTAATATAAAAAAATATATTGTTCTTTCTTAAAAGAAATAACAAAATAATTAAATTTAGCATTTTCTGTTTCTGAAATTACCACTGCTGAAGATTAATGAAACAAAAACGGCACCCAAAAACACACTTAGCCGCAGACTTATAAGGCTTTCGAGCGCTTTTCCACGAAACTAGCTTTACAGTCTTCTGTAATTTTTTTATTCAGGTTATATCGTGTTTCCTTAACGAACTCTTCCAAGACTTTTTCCGTGTTTTGCACAAAGAAAATATTAGGAGATTTTAAAACTTTACTTAACACAGCTGGCTTTTAATTACTGTTTTTAAGCTTCCAAACATAAAAGTATATATTTATTTCTATGAAAATGTTTAAGTTTTCTGCATATTATGAATGAAATAGTTAAAATTTTGTATATCACAATTGTATTATAAAGCTTTGAGCGTTGGTACGGTTGAACTAGCTAATCTCGGTGACAATCTGTCCGATTTCAATAACTACGTTAGATGTGAGATTACTTAAGAAGGTTAGATGCAAATTTTTTCACACTAAAACTCTGTGGAATAGTAGCACTAATCATGAATATCAACCAGTAAGTTAAATTGTTTTAAAAAAGCCCGTTCAAACAAATTTAAAATGAAATTCGCGTGGCAAAGCTATTTTAAGGGACATTAATTCACAGTTAATATATTTATTAGTATAAAAATAAAAAGATTGAGAGGGCTTTAGACGTATTATTATTGAAAATGTTTTTATATCTGTGTAAAGATTTTAATTTATCTTTTCGTTAATATATTTTTTGGAAGAGAATATTACTTTTATTGAATTTATATTATTAAATTAGCTGTAAATTGGTTCTCCCAACGAAAGTAACTTTAATTTGTTTATTCCAAATAGAAATACTACAAAATAACTATTACTACAGAGGCAAAAAAAATTTAATAAAATACGAGGCGCTGAAACCACAATAGGCCTTATTATATGCAAAGATAGGAAAGTATTCAATAAAAGCATTCCAATGTTAAAAGCTGAAGTATCTCCATTATATACCTAGGACTAGTCCTTAAGAGGGCAATGATGCGTTCGTTCACCGTCGCACCCTAATGGCATTGTAAAAGTTTAATGCGATTCCACAGGCCGTGATCTCACTGATGGATTCTGAGCCACGATTACCTCAGTCTAAGCGATAGCTGTTAATCTGTTTCGTCTCCTAATGGAGGGAGCTTAGGTTTTGGCTAGATTTTGGTATATTCAGTTGTACTATCTCCATCATACCGAATCAATGTTTTAAAATGACTGTATATAGTGACTAAGGAATTTGTAAAAGGTTGATGTACTTTGGCATCTTAATCTTTCATTTTGATTTAGGTATACTAACTGAGGATACTAAAAACATTGATAGGAAATACTGGTAATATTATTAACATAAGTGATGTATAAATTATTTCTAATTTAATGAAAAGATGGGAGAACTTAGATTTTTCATAATCGCTTAGTGACTTTTTGGCATAGCTAACATACCTAAATATTAATGATGTAATTACAAGGCTCATCCCCATTGAGCTGCTTCGTTACGAAGTGTTCGTCACGGGTGCTTTTAATAAATTTATCTTGTCAAGGGGAATATTAAGCAAGTTTAGGAACAAATTACGAGCACAAAGTTGCTCGCACCTTCCAAGTTCGCGCGTAATTACCGTGGCATTTGCCCTAATGTCCCCTTCGAGCTCACGCCATTTTACTCAGAACACAGGCCATATCACAGTTCCGCTTTGGCGCAAACGAGCATTGATAACCACTTTATTACTAGCCGTGCTGCCAGAACTGTTTTCTTTTGAATCAATAACGTAATGTTTCCTTCAGGCTCGAATTATATTTCAAATGACATATCGAATATTTTACCGCCAAATCTGAGCTCTGCTTATACTGAACTCTGGTTCTAGTCATTTGAAACATCGTAATTTTTATTGAAGTGTTTTATTATCGCTCCCAGAGCTATAAACCTTCCGCAACAACTACTTTTTAAAGTAAAATTGAATTATTTCGTCGCGGCAACTTCAAAGGTTTACAGGAGATCTAAAGCAACCGTTTTGCTACACAGCTCCTTTGTTTTTTTATAACATCTAGAGGTTTACGTGCAGTCATTTTTATTTAAAGGACCTTCAATTTATTTTGTTGACATACCTAAGGAAAGCGATCGGAGGATACATAGATCTTTCTCATTTAATAAATTTCGTTACTATATCTTTCTGATTTTGTTTTTAACTTATTTTTAACAAAGAAAACTTGCTCTGTATTTTGTTAATAAGTTTCACATAATATTTTAGTTAGGACATTATAAGTATCATCCTGAAATATAAGAAAAGAAACGTACGGAAGGATGAGCCTGTAATAAGAGGCTCAGTACCAGCCGCACAGTGGTTGTAGGAGTGTCACCGGCGCTGCTGTGAAACGGAGCATGTAGGTTAAGGGTCCTTCACGCTTTGTTAGCGCGCTCTAATCACTGCCGGCCCTCAGCGGCACGCGAGTCGAGGGCTCGTGGCGCACTAGCGTTTTGTGCATCTCCTCTTCGCCGTATCTCCTACCACTCAATGTTGCCTGGCACCTGCCAGTAAGATTTCTGTTAACGTTGCGTTACATTAAATTGTCTGGACATCGATTTAATACAATTGGTGCATTACACTACGTTATGTAATCATTGATGGCGCCGACAAATTGAATATGACTGGCGTTTTTCCAAGATATTTCCAAATCTTACATTACCCGTGACACGCGTTGAACGTTTCAGGGTTAAATTATAATCTATATCACATTAAATATTTGCTTATTCGAATTATACTGTATCTATATATAAATTTAATTATATATTAATAAATTTTAAAATATCTTCGTTTTATCAATACATTGAAGTACTGATATGTATGCAATATCAGATATTCATAGTCAATAACTGATATTCATGGTCAAAGACTGAATATGCACTTAATTACAAAAAGTTTTTTAAAGTTAAAACGTTCTTTACATTGATATATAAATGACCGAAGGAATTAATTTCGGAGTTCTTACACTGATTTCCTTATATATGTTTTTGATAATTTTATAACATTTTACTGTAATAAAGATACTGATACATTTTGTTCGTGTTGTTCGTTTTTTTTTCTTTACAAAAAACGTAAAATATAATTTCTCAAAGCGTAAAGGATTCTGACAAGCTAATAATGAGCTTGGTTTGCTTGTCCTATAAAAGAGGGTTAAAGAGGGGATAGGGGGAGGTGGCAAAACTCATTTCCTGGCCGTCGACGGAAACCCAGCCGGCCAGCACGGAAAAATTGTATTCAGAAATGACTGGTCGTTTTTAAACCTTAATTTTGTATTTCCTTTTTGCCGGTCTAAATGTGATTTGTTTTTATTGAAAAAAAAAATGTTCGTTCTATTACAACGCTATACCACCTTTAAGAAAAACTCATTTATTATAAGATTATTTGTTAAATGGAAAGCATTATTGTTCTGAATTTAACTAAAGTATATGTAATATGAAAATCTACTAAAAACAAAACGCTAGCAGCTTACGACCAGTACGTCCTGGCAAGCCTCCAGGCTGGTTGGCAAACATATGTAGAACATCTAGTTTTAACATAACAACGCCTCTTGTGTCCCACTTTATGGATATTTTTTTTTTGTTGCCAGCGTATACTCTAGTTTTACAAAAATTGTGTATTTTGTAAATTAAAAAAATGGTTGACACACACTAAATACTTATTCATATATTTGTAATCGGAAACAAAGAGAGTTTATTTTATTTATTTATTTATTTATTTATTTATTAGGTTAGGTAGCGATTTTTACACTGGTCATTCATACTTACATATAATATATCCACAGATTATATAAAATCATTTAAAAGCAAAGACTACATGCTTATTATTATTAATAATAATAATAATATCATATTATAATAATATCCTGGGACAGTATTCGTACAAGGTCATCTGATCTGACCAGATAACTGATACTATATGTATATTACTTTACCTTTGTAAATACATACTTATATATAATTACACCCAGACTCAAGACAAACAGACATGTTCATGCATACAAATATCTGCCCTTGGATGGAATCGAACCTACCAACCACTCAACCGACTCGTCATTAAATCACTAATTACTATTACTTGCTACAAAAAGAAAAGTTAAAAAACAAATACGAAACATGAACAAAATAGAAAATTAAAGTTTGTACATGCACACATCTATGAAGCTGATATCTAAACATTAACCGCATTATTCATAAGCTTTATTTAACTGGTGATTAGTTAAACAATATTTTGTCTTCTTCTTTCGTATGTCAAATCAATAATGACAGAAAGAGACAAATCAGTGTTTAGCTAAACAGTAACCGCCTTATTCATAAACTTTATTTAACTGGTGATTAGTTAAACAATATTTTGTCTTCTTATATCGTATGTCAAATCGATAATGACAGAAAGAGACAAATCAGTGTTTAGCTAACCAGTAACTAAGCAACGTTTATAAATAAGGCCGTAACTAAGCAACGTTTATAAATAAGGCCGTAAATCTTTTATTTTCATTAAATTATTTAAGAGTAATAAAAGTTTAAACAATTTAAAACATATAAATTTAATATATAAAGTAAAATATATTTAAATTTCTATCAAGAGGTAAGCCATTATAAAAAAACTAATAAAACAAAGAGTGTTAAGACGATACGTGCAGAGGTTGCTAGGATTTATACTTTTAATAAATGGGACTTAGAAATCCTGACGCGACTAAATTCATTCGATTTTCTTTATGATTGAACTTTCTTGAAACTCTTCAATTCTTTTATAAAAAAGAAAAATAGAAATTAAATTTCTTCGCTTTTTTCATCTTATACTAGAAGGATAAAAAGATAGTTGTAACTATTTTATGTAACACATTGAGTTTGTTAGTTTCTTTACAGTGTTATTTCAGTCCGGAGAACGCACTGCTGTTTACTGAATTTGTATACGACTACGAGCAGTACAAGGAATAGGGAAAGTTTGAAATGTTTAGCTCTTTTTGTCATAGTATTATTTAAAAATGATTTTTTTTTTGTTTTAAATTATTTAAGGGTTTTGATAAAGTTGATGGGATATTTACGCTACAATAACTGAACTTTATTCAGATGTTCGCTGTGTTAATAAATTAATAATAAATTGCATAGTTGTAAATATAAAACTAGTTTGTATGTGTGATACGCTGGATAAAATAACTGGAGATATGTAATTGCAGTTTTTTTATTCACTCGTAAGAATGCTGTGATCATTTTTAATTACATTTAATGACAACTGACAGCTGTTCTTTACTTAATCGTACACAATTGTAAAAATAATGTTGTATAATTGTCATTATAGTGTATCTCGTACACGAAGCGATTATTATATAGTGAAATTAAAACAAATGGATATATAAAAGTAATTCTGAAACGTGATATTTTATAACACAAAAATTGGAAACATTTAACTGAACAAAAGGTCGCAATATTGATAGTCCAAAGCTTCTATTGGAACATGTTCACGTAATAGTTTTATTAGACAACTTCGAAACAACTAAATTGGCAATATACATCTATACAATTTAATAATAGATGTCAGTAGTGGAATTTTATAAGAACTCACTTCATTACTCACCCGTGAAATGTTGACAACCGACATATGGTGGTATACTTTTTTTTTTTTTTTGATTTTGCAGTATAGTCGCTTTTATGCGTTTCCCCCACGTGAAGTGAGTGGGTATGTGGGGCTCGCCATAGCTGAAGGCGCCGGAATAACCACTAAAAAAACAGCGTACCTTAGTCGTCTTTGGTGGAACGGCACGGGATCGCTTGTGCATACTACCGCGACGCCCCGACGGTTGGCCGGTATATGCGGGCCTCCTTTTTTAGTTGGGTTCCCGGAGTTCAGAGAATGGTGGTATACTACTTTGATTGTATTCTTGTAATGTTATAATTATAATGATCAATGTCGCATATCACTTATTGATAATTCACGGCCGAATTCTACGGACAGTTTCGAATTTGCTATTAAATAATAGCCCTACATTAGTGCTATATTGTTAGAACGTACTATCAACCACTGGAAATCTTGAAAACAGAGTTACGATTATACGCTATTTTGTAAGCTATTATAATTATATTAGCGTATCACTTTTTGAAATATTACGATAGTCAAACTCATTGCAGACGATGAGTTTCGACTTTGTTCTTATAGAATAGCTCTACAGGAATGTGACGTATTTTCGTCAATATACGAGAAGCATAGAGCTCGTACATTTACTACGCTCGTATGTGTGACAATAAGATTATATATTTAGAATGTATTATGCCGTTGTTTGAGAGTATATTAAGGAGTTACACAATCAAGCAAATTAAACAAGAATAAACTTTATCAGACAAAACATATAAAATCAATGTTAATTATTATTAACATCTCGTAAGTAATAAGTTGTCTTGACTTTTAAATACGAGACCCGTTTCAACCATTAATTCATTACATTTCTGAGGCTACATAATATTTTTTAATTATCGCAACGGCTCCCTGTGACGGCCACCTCGTTGAATATTTATTCAACGGAGATATCCCGGCATTTTTCTAGAGGCTCTCTAACCTAATTTCCAGTAATGAGTTGTGGAGATGCGTATCTATGAACGTAGGTTTCAAGCAAATTAAATGATGTCTTTGTCGCTGTTACTTTGCTTTTCCTTTGATTAAACGAATGAAAGCATATCTCAATTACATGATAGATGTCAAGACGCCATCTTAGTTACGTTACTTATGGCAGTCTAAACATGATATTTTGATAATTGATAAAAAAATGGTAACACTGTTTTATAAATAAATCAATTAAGCATGGCTTTCGTAAGATTATAGAATAAGTTTTTTTTAAATGATATATACAGTTTTTAAGAAGTAATTTTGTAAAGCAAGTGAGCTCATTCAAAAATCTAATAAATTAAAATAATTTAATCGATTCGAACATCAAATTTGACGTCTTAACGTAAAATTTTCACAATAATATGTGTTTTTTAAATATGGAACACTTTTGAACTTTTATCTCTGTAATATAACGTTTTGAGGGCTCGAATTTGGGCACTTTCTGCGAAGTGCCTATTTCAGATTTCATCCGTCAGATGGATACGTTGTTTTGCTTTTTATTGTAGCCATAAAAGCGAGGCGTGACCTAAGAAACAACGCTTGAATAACAATTTAAGTGTTTATGACGCCTTCTTCAGTTATTTTAACAATTAATGATGTTATATTGTGAAAGAAGCCCCGTGTTTATGGTTTTAGAAATATAAATTAAAGATGCGTGTAAAGTGTTATAATGTAATTGCAAAGGTTATAATAAAAACGTCTTTTTAACATTTATAACGGTTACAGGAGAAAATAACAGTGACAGTTCTTTATTTGTGAAAATGTTATTGATATTTCGTTAAAATTCACTTTAATTAGTTGTTGAACTTATGTAAATGGAGATAATTTAATGTTTTTCTTTTTATCCAGTTGGCCTTATTGATAACTGCAATATTTATCTGTGTACATATATATGTTACAAGACTAAAAAAACTATTCATATTTATTTTATGCGTTATAAATTTTAGTATACGTCTAAGTTTAAGTTTTTCATTATGGGGGTCAGAGCTTTGCCGACGTGCAATGATAGCATGATAAAATCTCATTTCCTTCATCTCCTCGCATGCTCTCGGCTAGAATTATCCGGATATTACTGGCTGATGTGAATCGGATATAAATGAGCTGAACCAACACGTTTTTAATAAATACCTCACTTTCATAAATAACGCTCAAGTTATTATAACTTCTATTTCGTTATATAATATTGTTATTTCTTACTTGGACCTTTTTAAGTGTCACCTTTCCAATTTAACTCCCCATTATATCAGATTTATGTAAACATTTTGACATACAAATATATATTAATAATGAGACCATACAACCGTCTATATACATTGGCGTTGTAAGAAATAAAAATATATCTTTCTCTGTTTTATATGTCAGACAGATTTATTAGATTTATTTTTCATATTATTCATTAGCTTCATGTAAATTTATTAATACAAATACTTATGATACAATTACGGTTTTTGCAATTTAAATATTTCTATAAACTAATGAATAAGTTGTAATGAAAATTATAAAAAAAAAAAATATTTGTAAAATAATACTCACCAAATAAGGATCACGTTGTGTTTGTAGAGTCGTAAGTATCAACTTGAAGGTGGGTTATATTGAAAGAGTTTTTTAAGTATCATCCGAAAACCCTTTTAGGTATTGCAATAAGAAATATCCTATTATAAGGTTAAGGGTTTAAACAAATGTTTTTGTAGGTATCATATAAAATAAAACATAATATGAAATATGATTAAGTACATACTCATATTCGTAATTATTTATGAACAAATTCTTGATAGTTTTATAACCAAACAGTAATACTTATTATTACTTCCCCATATGCGGGCGAAGCCGAGGGGTGGAACTAGTATTATAATATTATAGTTCAATTATATGCGGAGACGTAAAGGATACATGCTCAGAGAACGTCACGGAGATTTAAAAGGGAATTGTTGCGTTTGTAATGAGCGGCAAAATGCTGCGGTGGCCATTGTCCACGTACTCGTATTTGCATTGGATGACACACAGCTCGAATTATTCACATGAACACAGTGAAATTCGAGCGAGAAATAGGTTTTACGCTTGCTTAAATTACGTTTATGTATTGTATTCATGAGAAATGGAATAACATTGTTATTTTTATTTTGTAAAGCATTTTGCTTTGGGCTCATCTATGAAGTTTAACGTTAGTTTAACTGAGCCTCAATATATCAACGCTATAAGAGAATGCAGGTTCAAATCCGGACACGAAAGTAACCTGAATGTTAATTTTTGTTTATAATTCAAATCACGCTCGGCGGTAAAGGGAAATATTATAGTGAAAATTGCATTGTATATCTGCCAATCCGCATTGGAGCGTAGTGGAATAAACTCCATACGTTCCTTTCAAAGAAACGCCTTAACCTAGCAACAGGATTCTTACAGGCTGTTACTTTACTTTCAACTCTATACAGGCTGCCAATCCATGTGGAAGGCGCCGATTCAATCCTCACTCTTTGCACTTTTGTTGTCTCCACACCTAAGATAAAGGTTAAAAGGATTACTACGTATGTATTTATTTCGTATTTCGTTAAAATCCATTACAATTAATCAACAGAAAAATCTCTCGAATTAGATAAAGATTCTAGAAAAAAGCAAATTCCCGACTTACGTATTTCTAACCGAATGAGGCAGGCCATTTAACGTGAAATAAAGCCCGTGTGCGCGAAATCGACCCATTTGTTAGTTTAGGGTTGTTTTGTTAGGCATTTGCACATGTGCCGGCCAATTGACTTGTTTGATTATACTCCGAATGGACCTACTGGAGGCGTTCACTGTTTTTGGAGTAATTTACTTGGAACGACGTGATTTTTCGAGTTTGAATCTTTTAATCAATTCAACGGAATTTTCACTTGGTTTAAACATTTTTAATCATAAAGAGAACAATTTTATTTAATTATGATTTATCTTCTTATTAATGTAAAGTAAAGCGCTTTACAGTGCTAATTGAGTGTTAGCGTAAAATACATATTTATTTATTTATTATAACGTAAATGTTATTTTATGTTTTATTTACTGTAAGTAGAATTTAACGTTACTGTTTGTATACTTAGTATTTAATCTATTACATACTTTTTATTGATAAAATACTCAGATATTTTATATTCTTCTGAAGAAAGAATAAAAAGGTTATTGAACTTATACATACATATAACCATGTAACAAGACACGTACAAAGTAGTTACTCGTAAACTTTAAGACGTTCCAAGTTGACGGGTCCCGGGCTAGTTTCATATAAAACAAGAAAAGAAGACGGTCTTTAATACAAAGTACTTTGCTGTTCGCACTGGAATTTAATTACGTTTGAAAATGACATTTCCCTCTCATTCGTATCTTTGTTTTGGCGGCGACGTACCATCCATACAATTTCATCAACGCTTGTATTACTAGTACGTGTCAGTCATACTAAACACTTTATATAAAAATTCCCGTCTTCACTGACATATTAAGCCGTTTTTTGTGTATTTGCTAAGGATTATATGTAGACTTTTTGTAAAGAATATTATCAATGGCCGTTATAAGGATATTACTAATACTTCAATTAAGCGTAAAACTTCAGTGTCAGCAATGAAGACGATAAAAGTCCAAGGTGTGACAATCGAATCTGCGACTTTTACATCGCTAAATGACTTGTTAACCACTGCGTTATGAGCGCTTTTTTTGGCAATTTTTTTTAGTCTAATTTGTAATGGTATATTTTAAAAATTATTCTACATTCAACGTAGAAAAGTCTAGGTAATTCTTTCACAGATGTTCCGAATTGCGATTCAATACAAATAAAGGGAAATTTTACTAGTATTCGTGCCACCATTCCACGCGGGCATGATTTGTACAGTAACTGTTTTAATAATTATTATTTTTATATACTTATGTAAGTTCTCGATGTAAATTATTTTTATGTAAATACATATTGTATTCTAGAGGAAAAAGTTCTATCCCGTCAATGAGAAGACTTTGCTTAGCACATATGACAGATCATGCAGGTATATAAGTTACTTGAATTAATAATTCATAATTATTTGTAATATAATGAAATGGATTGATGTATTGATTGATATTTAAAAAAATCGGACGGGTATCTAATAGAATTATAAACAAATAAAACGAGGTTATATCTCGATTGACAAATTTAAGAAATATACAAAATGATAAGAAGGTTTGAAAACGCGAGCATAGGCACTACCTACAATCAATAATAATGGTTATTGTACTGACAAAATGATTTCAGAATTTGGTATGATACTAAAGAAAAAGCATATCAACTACATGCCGCAAACCATGGAAATTATAACCCTTGTGTCTGTAGTTACAAGCTCTCTCACTGTTCAAATCGCAATACAGCTATATAGTACTATTTAGTAGATTTAGTAGATAATATTGAATAGATGGTACCCACCGAGACGGTACCAGACAATAACATACAAGTCTAGTTGACTCAAACATATCAGTCTGTTGCAGTTGAATAGTTCCATGACCTCCAAAAGCTTGTAAAGCTCGAACGATAATATCTTGTACTCGTATTTGTAGTTCTATAAATAATGCTGCAATGCGCCTTGGTGTTCATCGCCATGGTTTAAGCTAAGCTGTATATACTGTGAATACTATGGGCGTGTCTGCAACAACTCCCATCGCACCAGAGCGTCCTATTGTTTCCTGGTCATTAGTTTTGGTTTATGTGCCGAGCAAGAGCCAGACCTTAATTACAAAAGCAGTAAGAATGAATAATTTAAAAAAAATAATGCGCTTAGCTGTTTTATAATTTCTCCGAATACAAATAGTAATACAAGATAAAAATGTGCTTCAAAACTAGCATTGTTAGTTTTGTTTGTTCAAAAGCTTAAGGCTTGCGATTTGAAGATCGCAAGTTTCCCTGTTCGCTACTTCTAGTGCCTTCAAACTTATCTAAATATCTCTTGTAGATTAAAATTCTGAGCATTACATAGATTTGTTTAAATCGTTACACATATACCTAATTCTACAGTAGGTACATGTGCAAATAAACCACTTGATTTTTTTTTATAGCATTGTTAGGTGGACGATCGTATGGGCCACCTAATGGTAAGTGGTCACCAACGCCCATAGACATGATGAGTGGGTGGAACCTACCCAGACGAGCTTGCACAAAGCCCTACCACCAAGCAAAGTGTCCATTTAATATAATAAAATCCATTTATTTGGGTCACTGGTATGTGAGTTTTGATATACATATATAAAACGTATTTTGTTTCTATAAACAAACGCAACGATAGCGCGTTTATCAGCGTGCCAAATATTAATTTATCATGGTTTGTTCAATACAATGACTACGGACAGAAGCGCACTGTATTGACACTCTGTGTCGGTCTTAAGAATCGAAGGCATTTTGTCATTCCAAAATTCTATGTGAAAGTGAACGTATAGCTTCCGCTATCGCCCTCGTATCGACTCAAGTTCGCATGTCGTATAGTTTAAGCTGCGCTTTGATATAGCCACTCAGTCAGAGGACATTGTTTTATGTATTTACATAAGGACAATGCCCTTAGATGATATATATATATATATATATATATATATATATATATATATATATATATATATCATCAATATATAGATTAACGTAACATAAACGAACTGAGCTATTCGTGGTATTCTATGAGGTGTAGAGCAATGCAGCTTTGTGCGGTATTTTGAGCGTAAAATGAAGCGTTTACCTGAATATTAGCTTTGTGAAGTGCCTTTGAAGCCTTTGTTTAGTATTACGGCCAATCTGCTATAAATTCCTACCCGCGTGTTGTTTAATTTTAAAATCTAGTTATTTGTAGTTTTTAATTGGAAAATAAATTAACTTTAGTATTTATTTATTTTAGTATTTATAAATGAAAGGTTGTTTTGTACATAAATAAATAATAAGAAATTTAAAGTTCTAAAAAATTATGAATTTATAAGACGCTAGAATGAGCGTTGACAACGTGAAATAGCATTTCCAAGTTATTGATTTCATTATAAATAATCCATTTATATACCAAAACTATATTTATATACATTAATCGATATATAAAACGTTTTGAACCATACTCGAATAAAATAAATCTTGAATTGATTCTATTCATAGGAAAAATATAAGGACATGTCAGAAATATATATATGACGTAAAAGCGAATAGCTGATAAGTTTCTATCAATCAGTAAAGAAGATCGTTCGAGAACATTCTCGTTGCAAACTTTACATTGTAAAGTGGAATCTGAAATACCCAATTTAACTTTTTCCTTTTCAACATTAAAGTCGGATACCTTATTTACTTTTTAAGACTATTTACTGAGACTGAAAAGTTAAATTAGTATTTTATAAATTTTACAATGAAAATTGGTTGATAAAAATGATGTTTTATCTCTTCGTTAACTTTCTTTTTGTAATTCGTATATTGTTGACATGATTTTTGAAATGCTTGAATGTATTTAAATAATAGATTTATGTTTTAAGAGAAATCTTAAACTGTAGTTTTGTTACATTAATTCTGATCCCGATTGATTATGTTCAGCTTCGATGACTCTTAAAATTATGGCTGTCTTTTATAAGCACGCGGTAACCTAAAAAACACTAAACCAGATTTATATGAAACTTCTTTTGAATAGGTATCCCTTATTTAAAAATAAAAAAATCGACTAATCGCTATTTTGAAATGTTTAAAAAGTTTAAAAAGTGATTACAACATGGCTACTACGAAGGCTCATCTACGTAAAGCTTTGAGCCTTTCACACAATGCTGTCCTGGATAAGTACTGGCAATAGACTTGCAAACGGTATATGTATCTTTTCTCAGGATTTTTTCCTTCAATTAAGAGAGTATAAATTAAATAAACACATCAACTCATGACATAAACTTTTTTCTAAGATTTCTAACTATTATGCCCTCTCGGCTTGAGTAACGTGTAAAATTGACGGGGAACTCCTTAACCACCACCTTGAGCACCTTGAGTTTATATTAGAGAATTCTAAAAACTTACATACGTTATTTGAAAATTAAATGTTAGCTCAAAAGGGTCACCATAAAAATCTAATCCCTAAAATATCTTTGACGCTTCACCAACACCTTTTTCAGAGCATGAACTCAGTGTAACATTTTGATGTCTCCATAGAATCGATCGTCAAGGGTAAAATGATCCCAGTACGGTCCTGAGTGAGATAAATGACATGCTTCCTTTAGATTACGGCGAGAGAATATTGAATATACGATCGCATTATATAGGTGCTTTATATTACGTGTCTTTTATATTATATATTCAATCTGAATTGATAACAAATTTTTCCTATGATTTTTTGTTATTCGAAATGCCTTTTGATGAGTGTTCGACATTACTCTGTCACAAAAATGCGTTTCTACAATTCGAACAATGATTTGTTTCATGACTTTTGATTCAACCCCTAAGATCACACTATAACTTCAATATGAAGGTTCCGGCCTTCTTGAAGTCCCTCGTATATCCATATTTATGTCATTACAAGGTAGTAAGCATGTTGCTGTGTAGGTGCATTAATTTTATCTGTAGGTACTGGATTCCAAATTTTAACCAAATCCATTTAGCAGTTTTTCTGCGAGTAATGAACTTTCACATTCATAAAACAAGTAGGCTAAAATAATTGCCACTATGAACAATATTCTCAAATATACACTTACATATTAAACTAGCTATTTCTATCACTCTCAATATAAATACGTGCTTATTACCATTTTTATAAATGTACATACGTAAATGATATCGCTGCCATCGACTCAAAAAACTATTCTATGCCGCCTCCAAATTAAGTTTCGTATGTTTTATAGTTTAAGTTGTGCCTTAATATAGCTAATCAGTTAGAAGATATTGCCGTATACAGGGTTATTTGTAACGACCCAGCAACCTCGCAGGACTAGATAGCTAACACCATAAGCAATAACTTTTCTTCTACGACTTTTGATAATTTGTTAGACTTTCTTTTCATACAAAAATAAGTATTAATTTAATTTTCCGCTTGAACGTTTATAAATCTACGCGCATCGCAAAGATCGACGCGTCGCGTCGTCCTTTCGCTTATGAATGAAATATAGATCTACAAATGTCACGACAGTACGACAAAAACGTGTAAAATCATTTTTTGTTTCATGTATTGAGTTATGTTCAAAATCGTAGAAGAAAAGTTGTTACTTATAGTGTTAGCTATCTAGTCCTGCGAGGTTGTTGGGTCGTTACAAATAACCCTGTATACATAAAAACAGACTGGTAGCACGATTACGATCTCTCCACGTTAAGTAAATAGCTTACAAAGTCACATGATCTCATACGTCCCGTAGGAGCTGAGTCGTCGTTTTGCGAATCAATTACCCGAAGATTATCCCAACTTGTTTGTGCTGACGAGCCATTTTCTCATTAAAACTCCAAGCGACCTCTGAAACGGTCTACTTAATGGCTCCATGGTAACTTTCACTGTTTGCACGCATAATTCAGACCTTGTTACATTATTTATAAGGTTAAATATAAACAGCTAACGCTTATTGCATTTTGAGTCTAAAAATAATTTAAAGCATTTAAATAATATAATGTAATATAATATTCAATCTATATAAATAAAAGTAAATGTTTGTATTCCTTCAATTACATCTTTATTCTCTGCCGCCGAGGTAATAAACAAAATTGACTTGCTTAAAATTTAAACTTAAATTAAAATATAAGAATAAAAAACAATTAAAACAGTTCTAGTTTCGTAAGCTTGAATCAAATGCGGTCTTAATAACAAAGCTGTTATTAGAGTTTCGATATTAATTAAAACAAAAATTGAAGAATATAAAGAGTTCTACAATAGAAATAATGTGCACGTTCTATACTGAAATACACTCTAATGCACATTTAAAAGCCTCATCAAATAAATCCAACTGACCCACATGCTCCGAAAACCTTGGTAAAGTTTATTCAGAGAATTCACTTATCCTGCCTGTGACTGCCCTAAGCTCTCATTACCGGCGCTTTGAGACTACGTACTATCTCGAGAGCGTCCCTGGCACACTGCCTCATTTTCTATAATTGCCAAGTTAAGGTTGCCGTTTTGGATAAACTGGGGCGAGTTTTAAACTTGTTACTGAAATCGTTAATGGCGACCGTTGTTCACGAAATGAGCGGTTTTGTTCGAATGTTTCTCTGAAAGCGTTAAGAGTTATTTCATTTTTTTTAAGTGAATTGTTTAAATATGTTTCGGTGTGTATATCACCATTGATATTAAAATTTTTTAAATAAATGTAAAGTCATTTATCAGCATTAGATTCAAATGCCAACCCTGATACTGACTCTTGGGAAAACTCGCGCTTTGAATCAAAGGCTATGATTTCAATAGACACCTCGCAAAAAGAGGCCACAGCGTTCTGATAGAATATTTGCTTTGATATTCAATATTACTCCAGTTAACGTGAAAGCAGTTATTTGCCTCGAATTGCGGACCAGTTTAATAAATACGAAGCGATAGGCACTAGATTTTATAAAAAAAAAAAATAGTTTTTTCATTTGCGTTTTTATTATACGACTTTTATGCGGTGCTTTTTCATCGTATTTTCTGTGATCGCCTGACTTATTTTATCATTAATTGAAGAATTTACTATGGATTTAGTTTAGCTGCAGTTTTTTTCAATGACAAATCCAAATCTTCGATGCTCTACATATTGCGAAATTCATTTATTTAATAAAGCACCTTCATGCAAGGTTTATAAAACCTTGCATGAAGGTGCATGTGCTACTAAACAGGCAATAATTTCTATTTATTTACATATATACTATAAATAAACTTAAAGTACTTTTGTAATGCAAACGAACTTGATCATAATCCATTATTTTTTGTAAATGGACGTAAACAAGTATAAAAAAACAAACAAAATATTTCACAAAGCGACGAAGCAACGATGCTCTTGTTTCAACAATTAAGCTATTAAAGCGGTACTTGGTGTTTGAATAAATATTTTCAGCGAAAAAGGCCAGCAGATTAAGATTATGTCCATAAAAGGGATTGCGGAAAGCGACAAGATATTTTTTAGGGGTTTAACTTTTTTTGGATTCTGTATAAAGAAATGTTATACAAAGAATGGATTTTTTTTATTGCCTGCCTTTTTCGTGTTTGTTTGTGATAATTTTTTCTCAATTAAATTGTTTTAGTTGGTAACATTTTAAGTAATATATGTGCTCTGTTAGTGATAAATACTTCGTTATTTAAATAATAACCATAAAATACTAAGTACTATAATTTCTCAAAGGTTATATGATTCAGAGAAATCTAGAAAAAAATTGTACCCGTATTAAGTGACGTGTTATAAAACTATTTACAAAAATCTATAATAAATGTTAGATAAGGTACGAATTTAATAAATTTAGTCGAGCTGTTTTTACAAAAACTGTATACTTTAATAAATTTATGATATTATAAATGAGGCTTTTATAAATTGTTAGCTGTCACTAGAAAATTAAATCAAGATTTAACGGCGTTCTCATTTTGAATATCAATGGTTATCAATAACATCCATTGGTAATTTGGTCTAGTGTCGTTGTTTAACATGAAAGGTAACAGGGGTTAAACTGTTATGTATTAATAGATTGACCATTTCATAAATGTATTAGAGTGTGGGTGTGTCGTTATAAATTTGTAGCGATAACATTGAAAATACCTTATCAATTTTACCTTATACGATTCTCAAAATATAGTTCATTGTATATAATGATTCATATTTGTTCATAGGATTATAGTTCTTTTGTTATTTTTTCTAAAAATGATATTTACATATATGATAATCTGTAAAATGGAAAAAAATTAATGCTTAGCTTAATATTTCCGGCTAAAATAGAAAAAAGATATTCATTCCTTGCATAGCTAGAGTTGCAATGTGTGAATAAGATTCATTGAAGGGATTTTCTAGAACCGGTTCGCGTTTAATTCTTGACTCGAAATACCAACTTCGAATCGTGTACTTCAACGTTGCTAGTGAATGTTTATGATTATCTTTAAGAGTGGTTACTGCTTTCGAATTACTATGCAATGGCACAGCATCAGGTTTGGCGATAAAATTACGTAATATTTTACCAGCTCGTGATTCTGAACTTATTATGCTGCTTGCCACTCTTTCATTATGCCGCCTTTTCGAGTCTTATCTCGAGGACCCTCGCGTCTTCCTTCCGAGTTTATCTTCGGAAGTGTTGGTACTTCATAACTTTTAAAATTTTACAAGCCGACGCCTTGCATATATTGGTCTGCTTGGCATAATTATATTTATGTGGAACATCTGCTCAGTTTTAACTTTTTCAAAGTTGACATCTTGTTTATACTTTTTTTTTATGGTATAGTTTGGCGGACGAGCATATGGGTCACCTGATGGTAAGTGGTCACCAACGCCCATAGACATTGGCAGTGTAAGAAATGTTAACCATCGCTTACATTGCCAATGCGCCACCAACCTTGGGAACTAAGATGTTATGTCCCTTGTGCCTGTAATTACACTGGCTCACTCACCCTTCAAACCGGAACACAACAGTACCAAGTACTGCTGTTTTGCGGTAGAATATCTGATGAGTGGGTGGTACCTACCCAGACGAGCTTGCACAAAGCTCTACCACCAAGTAAATACATTGCTAAAGTTGTCTTCAGAACAACCGATTTAAATTATGTTGTGACAGTGTGAAACAGTGTGAAGCTGGTACAATTTTAAGTCTATACCTACATCTCTATCATCGCGTCGAGATGAGTGTAGATAGAAACGAGACCTACCGAAGTTACCGATGTAACGATTAAACTCACTTCGAGTAACTTCATCAACAGTTGTTGGTTCTTTATGACATCTATTCATCATCTATATTATTTGATTAATTACGATTGCATTTTGAAGCAATTGATGAAAATGCAATAGCAAATTAATATCATTTCGCATCCAACAAAGATTAATTCGTTATTGTACATTGTGTTTATAGAAATCAGAAGAAGTATTGTCTAAAAATACAACAATAATTTTAATATGAAATTTAAAGAAAATGTATATATTTTAATAAAAACCCAAAAGCCTATTCTAATTTTAGAACAAATAAATTTATAAGAACAATAGAGAAATATAATATCTAATAAGAACTGGAGCCCTTAAGATCGTTTGTGTAAGTCAATCGTTAATAAAATTAAGAGTATTACTTTAATAGTAACCAACATTTTGCAAAATACTTTAGCTGATATCATAGTTGAAGATGTACACAACGTGACATTATCTCAATTATTTCACATTACTTACGTGTCATGTCATCATATGCGATATTTATCACGATATTCATTAAAATTAATAAGCGACTTGTAATATCCGCAAATTATTTGCTTAAATGCAGCCTCATAATAGTGGATTGTTAAAATGGAAATTAGTTTGCATATTTCATTACAAAGCGGTTCGTATGTTCCATTCGAATTCATTCACTTAATTACTGGTCCGTATGTCTTGTAACATCGTGTATCACCTAGCCATAATTACAAATTGCCGCATGTTATTGTTACATGTGAACGTTGATTTGTTACACAAAGCATTACACCCTAGAGGCTTATCGCAGGACTCCCCCACTCTTAATCATGAATAATCACTCTTGTCCCTCTTACTTCCCTCGTTTATTTTATAGTCTTATCAAACGCTAAACAAATCGCTTAGAGAATGAAGGATTTCGTAGTCATTTATACCATTGAGTGTTGCCAGTCTTATTTTATTAGTGACGTAAGGTATTTTAATTTATATATTGTATTTATTAAGTCAATCACAAAATTATAATAAAAAGTTTCATTTTGATTAATTTAATTAAAATTACAAATATTTAATTGTTTGACAGTCAAATGTTTAAAGTACAACAATGTTTTGTTAAGTTGAATACTTGCTTTTATTATTCGTGTCATAACCGTAAAAACGCAATATCAAAGCAAATCTTGCATGTAATAAATGCTCGCTGTTGTCGTGATGACATAGTGAAATTCTCTATTTCCACAAAGGTAGTTTTAAACAATATATTTTTTTTATCTCGCCAACCGTTCTTTCATTTAGACACTGTCTCCAAAATGTTTGTGTATTTTCCGACAAGTTTTTTCCTTTGTGTGTCCCAGTGGAATTTCCGTGTTTTCATTTTAAAATTACGTCACGTTTTTATTTAACTGACACTATTTCATCGTTTAAATCCCATAGAGGTAACTGAGTTTTGTGCGCAAAAACTTCACTGCTGTCATTTTTGTTTAATTCTTTCGTGTGATATCATAGCTAAAATACTGTATATATTTGATAATCGTTATCGAAAATTAAAAAATATAATTCTAAAACTAAATAAATCTGAAATACTGTAGAATCTAATTTGTTAAACAATTACACACAATTTATTTGTTATTTTTTTAATAAAATATTATCCATAAGTACTTTTATATTCTCAAGCGTTACCACCGTTTTGGAATCAAATACTGGTTTCATGATTCATAACGCTATTTGTGAAGGTGCTGTTCGGACCAAATTGCATTTTAAAAAAGTTACTAGACAGTTACAGAGGTGAACACAGTTTTATACAACCGTTTGAAATATTACATATTATAACTTGAATTTTCTTCATTTCGTCAGCAACAGATTGCGACGAATGTAAAAGTTGTATGCGTTTTGTCTCCCGGTAATAAAAGTACTCATATTTTACGACGAAGTCTAGACTGCAGCTTTAAAATTTTATAGAAGTTACTTCATTGAATTTCATAAATAATGTAGCGACCAACTATCTTTGTATTTTTACCTTTGTCTTCTTATATATACATAGCAGTAAATATAATATTACGTTTTAAATAATGTGTTTTGTATATATATTTTTGTTAAATGTATTGCATTCAGCTATTCACCAGTCTGTATTGCGGCCGGAAACTTTTGCAACAGCAAAAACATTCCAATTGAGAGTTGACGTCAGACAGGCGGTCGGTCGTCAAACTCTGGTATAGCTCATCTGTTGTGTCTTTATTTTTACAGTGACACAACAAATAGTTTAGACGATTCAGAACATTATTTTGTTATTATTTGTTGCTAATTTTTAACACTTAATTAATACAATTTAAATCTATTATATGTATTTGACCAAATCCACCACGATATATAATATTTTAGTTCAGATAGCTCACCATTGATGTAGGCAAATGAAATTTTGTGGAAACATTGAGCGAAATCAAAATAACAAATTTTGTACTGTCACTGATAACAGATTTCATCAACATTTTTTTTTTTACTGGCCAAACCCGGGGCTTAATCCAGGATCTCAAGATGTACATATATACTAGCTACTACGGTAACGAGACAGTACAAACATATAATATATCATATTATATAGACGGCATCGAAAATCGAAGGGTCATTACCTGTCATCAGCAGCCCACTAACGAGTGTATTAATGGCCACCACTCATCCTCTAGTTACATCACTCACGGCTGTCGCAATAAATCTATTGTAACTGTGGACTGTCCAAAGTGAAGCCTTTAATTTACGTGTTTCCGCTTTGGTTACTATTAAAATTGAGAAATTTTGGCCTTATTCCGACAATTTATGGTTGGCCCTTATAACCGACTATTGTATAAAATATAATAATACTTGGTCATCGTTTATAATATTCTTTATTTATTATAGATGAAATTAACTATTAATATCGATTTGAGTCGTCGTCGTTATATAGTTGTCATTTTAGGTCCTATAACGTTATAGTTGGGGTTGTGTAGCTATTTTAAAACTGCAGGTTCAATCCTGGCCTCATGGATATATGTTGTGTCTATTTAAATGGTAAGTTTAAATATTAAGCAGAAAATATTAGATTTTTGACGATAGTACTTCATTCGCGTTCGACACGTAACCAAGGTTACCAAGGTTACGTGTCGAACGCGAATGTCAATCTCATACATTGATTATTATTTTCTATTCTATTCTACTAACGTAAATGCCACTTGTCTACAAGGGGCATAATAGTCTTTTAAAGCCCTGCCTTTTAAATCCTTATTATAATAAGGATTGATATAAAAAACGAAATGTTAGTTCGACTTAATATTATATAATAATGAATAATACACATTCTCCGTTAAATAATTCTATGAGTATGCTTTTGAAGATTTAAGAGAAATAAATTTAATTAATTAAACTCGTAATTAAAATATTTTCACCTCTGTAAACGACTTCGCAAGCTTCGTCTGTAATTAATCTTTCGGTGATACATTCAACGTAGAAAATCTAATTATTTCAGATCTAAGAATAAGCCTTAATATATCCAGGAAAACATTTAAAGAGAATATTTTTTTATATAGCTAAACAAAAACATATAGTGTGTGGTAAAAAATAATCTTTGATTATTAACAAAGTTTTTTTAATTAAAAGCATGAAAACGTGACAAAGAAAAAAGCTTTGCCGCTAAAAAATATAGATGAAAAATGGCACTATTTCAAAAGCATAAATAGGAACAAAGTTTTTATTTGAAACACGTGATAGGCAAAAACCTGCCATCATGCAGCCTAAAAGAGACCCCATTACGTTGAACGCCCACCTCCGCTAAAAATCTCCCATTTCCTTTCTCTTGCGAAAGTGTTGAGGTGCATAGATTCGTGGCACTAAATGAGAAATTCCTGGAGTAGTACGTGTTAGAACTAGGGATGTGAACGTGATGTAGGTTATAATCGAAATATTTTATCGTATGATTTATTCTATTTTTTTTTTTTATGAATTCACTTTCACAACACCTAATTTATTAAAAGACTATTTAATTAGGTTAAATAACGTAACTAGTACTTGTGTTAATCGTTAACATTTCTGTGTTAAATACTTCATTAGTATATAAATTAGCATTTGAAAATATAAATCACAAGGTTTATAGTATAATACTTTCCATTTATTGATTAAACATTTAATAAAACGACAAATAGTGTACATATTAACTTCTCGATTGGATTTTTATTGCCTCTATACTCAGCAGCGACGCTTCGAGCTCGATCACATCACTAGTGGGCCGTAAATACGGCGCGAATATTTGGAGCATTAATTCGAGGTACGGAATAATATGGGGTTTATTAAAGTCTCTTGAATTTTTTCCTCACTTTCATTCCGTGTTCGGACTTAATTATTTTCATAAAGCGTGGCTTCCTACAACTCTTGATATTTCTAAAAAAAAATGTTTAATACTTGATGTTATTTCATTTAATAATCTTTCATTTTAAAAAAAGGGTGCTTAATTTATTTTGTATGAAAACAATAATTTTAACTAGTTACTAATTATACTTACAATTTAAAATACGTGTTGAGTGAATTAGAAAAAATGTTGCCGTAACAGGTTACCGTTTTGACAGCCACCTAATTAACGAATTAATAATAAATTTAAACAAAACTCATAAATAAATATGGAATAGAATAATTGAAGTCATGGAGTTTCATTTTATTATTGATTTATTATTGCTTCGTGTGCGTTTGTGTAAGTGTGTGTGCATGTGTGCAGTACACATCCACGGAGATGTAACGAAAACGGGTCATATCCATATTACACACCCACATTTGCCTGCCTCGTTGGTCTAGTGGCTAGATATAAGGCCGCCGACACGGTGGTCCTGGGTTCAATTCCAAGGTCGGGCCATAAATAGTTATTGGGTTTTTCTGTCAGAAAATTCTCAGTAGCAGCCCGGAGTCTGGAAGTTGGAAGTGTGTACACTTCCGTGCCTCGGAAAGCACGTTAAGCCGTTGGTCCTGCGCCTGAACTCTTTCCGGTCGTGTTGGATTGCCGTCCCATCGGATTATGAGAGCTAAGAAAAAGAGAGTGCACCTGTGTTTGCGCACACACTTGTGCACTATAATATCTCCTGCGCAGTTGGGTAATCTCTCTTGAGATTGGCCGCCGTGGCCGAAATCGGTCTGGAGGACCTTACACACCCACAAAAGCGTAGAGAGCGGTAGTGGAGATGAGGGCATGACGTCATAAGAGTGCGTCTGCCGTTTGCCGTCACGACATAAGAGTCTGTCTTACCTCCAAAGCACATCAATGGATTCTTTCTCCATCAAAAATATATTTACAACTTGTCGATGAGCATAACATTAAAAGCCATAATAAGTACTTCACGGACAAAACTATATAAAGATTTATTAGACATTTATGCCATATTATTGGGTCAAGAAACAAATAATAACAAATAAACGTCACATAGGTAGTCAATATGATTGGAATGATATTTGTCGTAAATATCTCAATATTGAAGCAGAAGACAAATGGATTGATCCGGTCCGTCGGCCCTCGCCTTTTGACCGACGTCGATATCGGATGTTTGTGAATATGGAATGTTTTATACGAAAATATCAAGATATAGAGACGGTTAGCTGAAAAATGACAACCATTCGAATTTGTTGGTGATTGCCAATACGGTTAAATTATTATCTTGAGCTTTTTTGTATGAAATATTTTCAATCACTAAATATAAAATAGATGTGTGAGAAAATGGAGTATATATCCAGAAAACGATTATCGAGTAATTGAGTGATTTGAAAGGAGTGAGTGTGTTGTGCTGTAAGAGATCCAATCACTATAGAAGTTGACAGGAGAGTATATTTGGAATAAGTTGTACTAAGTTGCCTCTCCTCTTAGGAAAATGTTTGAAGATTATTCAATCAGTGTCATTTGATGATAAACACATGTGATAGATTTTCATCCCACATAATCATTCGGTGGTAGAGCTTTGTGTAAGCTCGTCTGGGTAGGTACCACCCACTTATCAGATATTCTACCGAAAAACGTCTTAGTTCCCAAGGTTGGTGGCGCATTAGAGATTTTTTTTAAAGAAATGTTCAATGCTTCTGGCTTTGGGCGTTGGTGATCACTTACCATCAGCTGGCCTATACGCTCGTCCATCTACCTATAGTATAAAAATAATATCGCTAGATTCCTTACTAGGCTTTCTTTCATAATTTACGCACAAGATTATGAACACTAATGAAGACTATGAAAACTAAGTAGTTGCAATATTTTTTAAGATCAATATATTCTATTCACTAAGCTATTTCGGATGATCTGTTTCCAAAAGTCTAAGATTAGGTTTACGAATATGCAGAAATATAAATTTGGGAGACATTTGATTGATTTCTTTCACAACTTAATAATTGTTTTCATTTACCTTTTAATTATATAGATTAGATAGATTAGATACAGATCGTTACGTAAATAGCTTACAAAGTCACATGATCTCATGATAATCTATATAAATATAATCAATTACGGGAAATATTAAATGACAGAGAGACACATAGTCCTTTTACATACAATATTATATACCACATTTATTGAAAACATAGTATCCAGTTTTTATATATTAATAATGTATACCAATTAAGTGTGGATCACACGTGGCATGAAAATGGAAAACAATTAAATCGACCAATGACCTAGTTTTTTACGGTCAGCTCGCTTATGTCGATATTGGACCTGTGTATATGTTTTTATAACATATAGGCTGATCGAGCTTATAATCAAATATATAACTATCATATTATTTGCTTATATATGTATCAAAATGCCATTGTAAAATTCGTGATATTGTTTATATAGCTCGAACAAAATATCGCCAATCGTAATAATTTAAAAAAACAAATTGAAGCTTATTTACATTTAAACCTTAAATAAATACAAATAAAAATTAAAAATAATCAAATTGTGACCGCGTGTGGAATGCTAACAGCATTTCCCCTTTGAATCGCAATTCCGATTCTCTGGGCGAAAAATGAACCAGCCCTCCTGTCACCAGTAGAGGCAATAAGACGGGGTGTCATATTTTGGATGAAATTTTTTGCACTATTACTCCAAGAATTATGACATATTCATATTTAAGAAAATATATAATACAATAACACATCGACTTTCGGTTAAAGTGTAATTACACTGAACATTACAAATAAAAATATTTTAATATGACATTTTTTAAACTAAAAACATTGATTGTGAAACGGGATGGTTGATCCGCTTCTCTTGCCATTACTGCTGCTGCCGGAATTCTTAAGAACCGAAGAATCGAAATGCGATTCCTAGTATTGTGGTTAGTGATAATTGACACATTTTTAAATTGAGACATTTTTATAATTAAAACTCAGTTACAATTTGACTCAATTTGAGAAGTCCCTGATAATTGATGTATGAAATAAAGCCGTTGGCGAAATTCCGCGCTACTATAATTGTCTTCAGCGAAATTATAACACCATGAATAACCTTGTTACATATTAGATAAGGTATAGAAAATAAAACTAAATACAATTTCACAAAATAAAAGATTGCTATATTAATATTTAATGCGCTTATTTTACATATATATCACATTATAGTTCTCCACGAGTATATTACAAATACATTAAGTATTATTCCTCCTAGAGAAGACAAATGGGATTTATTCGAAAGTCACATCGTCTATGTCTCGGTCGATAATGGACTTTAGAACGTGAGGCTTTGCGTTCAGGATAACGTGTCGGAATTGCTATAAAATGTTCTTAGTTGTCAGGCGGGACTTTATTCACATGTTATATATATATGTCCTATATGCAAGATATATGCTCTTCTAAGAAATTAGGTTGATCTTCGACGATTCAAATATAAGATATAAATAAAAATTATTAATTTATTCGATATAAAGAATTGTGACTGAACAGGACATGAACCTAGACCTCTTAGGTATCGCTTTAGATGTGTTCTGCCTTTACGCTATACATCTGAATTATTGTATAAGCATATTATACAAGCAGCGTCAGAATTATTGCTACTTGCGCGTCTATAACTAGAATGTATCATTATTAAGACTATAAAAGCAACAATCAACGTTATTGTTTTGAAGGCTGTATAATTTATGGGCTATTACTATTTTATAGTCTCTCCATACATATTTTTTTCAATTTATAACATTACAAACATGCATATTAATAGTTCTTGGACATTTTACATTTATTTTTGGTTTTAAAAGAATGGTTATCATTTCGACAAGCAAAGTGTATATATTCATCTATTTCTGTATATCTTCTAAACTACCAATAATATTTCGTAATACGTCTTCCACCTGGATGGCTTGTCTTATTTTTTTCTTTCTTATTCATTTATTGAATATTTAAAGAGGTTCATATAATCAAAAATAAAAGAACTACAAATAATTAAATAAAAAAAAAGGTTTTTTTTTAGCTGTATTCATATTATTTTATACAGTTCTTGGATTAACTTGGATAACGATGCGTGGGTATGTTTAAGTCTAGATATAGCTTAAACAGGAATGCTCTGGACCGGTACCTTGTTATCAACTTTCTATGTCCTGCTTAGACAGGGCCAGTGGGAGTATAATTTATCCATGTTTTATCGTAAATTGCAATTTCGGATTAAAATTGTACAAATTATAGAACTGTAGTTTGGTGTATCGTTTTATGGTTATGATTTCTGTAGATTCGATAATATATATTTTTATATCAACAATGCCTTATTAATTTATCTTCGTTTGTAATTGTTGTAATAATTGAGTTGAAATCGCAAAAATCCCGTTATTATTTTGTAAATAGCTTCTTTTGGATACACGCCAGTTATTCTATACCGATTATCAAAAATATTTTTACTTATGCTTCATTAAACTTATGATTCGTTCACTACAAATTCACATATAATATTTTTTAGCTCGAGGAGCTTATATAAAGTTGTGTGTTTTAAGTGTGCTTATTAGAAACATTTTTGTATGTTAAACAACCCAATTTGAAATTAATAAGAAAATTGGTATAAATAAAGTTCAATAACCGAATGATCGTAAAATTACATTGTCTGTGTCTGATAATAAAATAAGAAATATAATCTGTGTGTAGGTAAAGTAATAAATTCTTTGAAGCGTGGGCTGTGTGTGGGCCGTATTAAAATAACAAGTGGACCTACATAATATTTCTAAGTATACCTAAGTAGATAAAGTAAACATGAAACAGTTTCAAGATATTTATAGAGAAAATTATATAAAAGTACAAAACAAATCATTTCAACCAAAATAGCCCACCTTCATACTACGTAATGACAGTCGTGACTTTGTCAAGGTAAACATATTTTACGACTATTAACTTCCTACAATAAAAGCACCTATTACGTAAAATAATCAATTTCCGAAGCTCTATTATGTTAATGAAATAATTTTTAATGTTTAAAATAATTCTTATTTTTATTTTATTTATGTATTTTAATAATTATACAAAAAATAACCATCTAGCACTTAATTACCTTCATATATTCTGCAATATATAATAATACTCGGTTAAAATCCTACACCTAGAGATGTTATTCAACGAGAAAACTAATAAAAGGCGGAACGTAGGTGTAAAATAGATGCGAAGCTTTTAAGTGTAGATCTTTCTCAGTCGACTTTGCCTTTTCAAGAGTTCATCATGCGATGTGAATCAAAAGTACTGCATTAATATTAATGCTTTGAGCGGAAGAATCTTCCGCGTGAACGTCGAATCTATATTATTTATGGTGTATGTGCATATGTATGTTCGTTGACTATTTATGGGAATTTTTCATTTGTCAGGATAAAATCTATATACCAACGGTATTGTAAGACTTAGATTTAAAACGGTCGATTCAGGGCTACCGAGTTACGGGTATTCTGATGGAAGGATAGACAAACGATTTGTGAAATAATGTTTTTATTATTTCATAAACACACACAATCATCTAAATATAATTTAAAGGCTGATTTATAAAACTAGGTAACAATAGATGCATTTTGATGTTAGACTATTAATTTCAGACAATATCTAAAATTAAAGACAGGCCTTTAAGTGCTGTTCTAGGAAAATAAAAAATTATAAAAAATACAATCCTTAAGCTACACATTTTTAATTATATGGAAAAAATAATATGTATATTATTTCTATAACCGCCATTATAAATTAATAATAAAATAAATTCTAGGTATTTCTTAAGATACTTTTGAATTTATCTCGTCATAAAACGCTCTGTGCAGGCAAATTGTCAAGAAGTATGTCATTCATCTTAGAGGCTTTAGATCTCAACATTACGTACGATTTTTATCATTTCGACTGAAGGGCTATCAAATATAAATCATACGGGATAGGATGAAGGCATGTTACTGACCAAAGATTTATTTAAAAGGGATCTATATGTCCGGCCCACACGAAGGGACCAACATTAGAATAAGGTTTGCCAATATAAAATATTATTCGAATAAATACATATTCTTTTGCCATTATATTTGTATAGTTTTATTTTAGGCAATAAATTGAGTGGGACTGCTTATGACGACATATGTCGCCGTTATACACTACAAAGTGTTATGTCACATAAATGCCTCGGAAAATGTACTCTATTATTATTTTAATAAATAAATAATCACTATTACTAAATTGATATTATTGTTTAAAATATATTTGTAAATGTATTATGTTTACTGATATCCTAACTTTTGTCAATTTATTTTTCTTTGTTGAATTTATTTTCATTTCATATGTCATTTTATATCAACTAAGATAAAATCTTGATTTTTTCCGTGAACTTTACAAAAAGGTACAGCTGACAAATTCGTTAAATGAAATGAGGTCACGACAGTGGCACAAATGATTATAATTTGAATGGGCCCAATAGGTTATTCAGTGACTGGTTGAATAGAGTTCGCGGTTATTAGGTCAAAGATAAGCACCTCGATGTAGTTTCTATTTAAAAAATTCTAATGTTTAAAGAAATAATACGTGTCAGCTATAAGATGTGATGTCTCATTTTTAAAAAGGTGCGTTAGAATCAATAAGTAATACATAAAAGTTATTCCAGTTATGTACAGAATCGTCATGGTACGCGCAATCGATCCCGTGAAGCCTCTCGAAGAGACGAAGTGGGTAGAGCTGATTTTTAGTGAGTCCCACATACCCCCTTATTATGTGGGGGTGAAGCGAAAATGAGCTTTTCCAGCGTCAATAAAAAAATATTTACATACTTTCTCACATATACTCATATAAGTATATTCGTTGCCTTTTAACGAGGCAACACACAAAAGGTAATTGGCGAATTCGTCTCAAAGAGCTACCGTGACGTGTGTGCTCTCCAACTAGACGAGCTGAGCGACACAGTGGCGTCTCCATAACCTTCAACTGGTCTTAGTTGGAAAACGTTTTTATTCAGTCACGCGAGCCTTCATACAATATTACTGAAGTGGCCCTGACTTCGTGCGTCCTTCAAACGTTTCTGACGTAATCTTAAAGAGTTGATTAAAAACTGTTTCATGTTATGTTAAAAAATAAACTGAAAACTATGTCATTAAAATATTTAATTATTTAAAACTAAAATAAAATCACCTCGTTCGATGTTCCTTATATCTAGCCACCATATTAGCTATTAATATAAATTTTAAATAGAAAAAAAATATAAGAAAATGTGAACATGTATTTCTGAAAGGGCGTGGCCTTTGGTCGTTTACCGTCTGGTAAATATTCAATCGGCCTTTATATCATTTTACGCCTTAATGGGCAAACATTTGCGTGAATTAATTAGAACAGGGATATATAAGTAGTGATATAGTCAACATATGTGAAATACACAATATATTTTAATATTATTATTCGTTAAACAAAAACCTACCTTATTGTTACAAATTTTAAATAGTCATTATAGAAAGATATATTAAATGGAAAGCTACCATGGGTTCGGTACGTAGACTCTATCGATTATAATTGGCAAGAAGCTCAGTAAATACGATCTCTTTCACCGATTAAATTACATAGCTAGTTTAATAAATACTATTGAAAAACAATGAACAAAAATGTATCCATTGGTATAGATAAAAATATCTGCTTTTATTATATAAACAAAATCCTTTCCCGGTAAGGATTTATTGATATTATGGAGTACGAAACATGGTCTTATAAGTTTATCTTTAATTTGCGTGTTTATACAATGTTTGTCATCGATACTATCAAAATAATCAATATTATTGAGAATGTACATATTTTGTAAATATATATTGTGACGGACGCAACTGGAAGTATTACCACTTTGTAAAAAACTTTCAAGTTTCAAAATTATAAAGAGACCGAACTGCTTTTTTTGGTTAAATGTGAACGTGCGTGTTAGTTTGAATATCAATAATATTGCTCCAACACATAGTTTAAGCTTGAACACATAATACATATCTAACTTTTCCAAATGAATATCCTGCAGAGCTGAAATCGACTCTTTCTATTAGGGACAGTGAATAAAGATTCCACTGAAGCTTCGACTCTAGATCTAAAACGATTCCTAAAAGTACTGTCGTAAAATTTTGCTGTTTTACAAAAAATATTATACGTGTATTATGTATGTAACGTCTGCGGAGTGTTTTCATCGCCAAATAACAATATTGTTTCGTTCCGGTGTGAAGGGCGGCTGTGGCAGTTATTACAGGCACGTACGGGTCACAAAATTTAGGGATCATAATTGACCGTGTGTTCGTAATACAATCTGATTGTTCATTACTGAAAGTGATCATGGAGTTTCTCTGCTAAACTGTAATACATAATAATGTAAAAGTAAAAATAATTAATATTCATTTGACGTAATGTTTTAATCCTATCTATCTTTAAGTTCAACGTTACACATGACTATTTTTTTTTTTTTGTAAACGATATATTTGTCATGATACATAAAAAAATCAACCCGCTGAGTTCTGGTCGCCGGTTCTTTTCAGGGCTGGGTGTTTCTTATTCGAACCGGGGGTAGTTTCTAGTTTGACAATCAATAAGAAAGCATAATACAATATTGAATAAAGTATTTTGAATTTGAATTGTGAATTTGAATCATATATAATATATTATTACAAGTCTGACTATTAGATATAAAGGCGTCTTCAAATATAAGTTATCAATTAGATGAATAATATATAATATAATGATGATAAACAATAACAGAAATATAAATAGGGGATTGTTATATAAGCTTGGTCTATGAATATGATATAGGAAATAGAAGTATAAATCAAAGTGAATTCTTACAAGAAACATTTCAGTAAATCCTTTTTCTGTGTTTGTTCATACGGGTAGTTCAAAAAGCGTAATCGGTCCGCTGAGCGCTCAGTGAGCCATTAGTCTTCTAATTGGACGGATGTCTAAGTGGTCCAAGGTCTAAATGGTAAGTATTCATTAACTATTTTAACTGAAGCAACAGTAAAAACAAAGATATGAAATTATTAATCGCAGCTTTTAAAGAGGAAACTTACAGCTTTCTTTACTGAAGGTATCAAGTGATAAGATCCGAGATGAGTCTTCAACACGATTGCCCAGAATAGGAGTAATATTTTCAGGGTTCATGTATGTGTGTGAGTTTCTTTAATTTAATTCTTCAATCGTTTTAAATGCTTGAACAGATTTGGATGTATGGGATATCGTTAAAATCACAACATCATCCCGAGTATTAACGCTATAATTTTTTACTTATAAGTTAGATTTTGGCAGGACAGTCGTTTTTAATATTTTTTAATTATAATTAACTGAAATTATTTTTACTTTTTCAATTCTATAAATATATATTATTAAATACTGCCACGAAAACCCAGTAACTAAGGGAAAAATAATATTTTGTATATAACAAAACTTATCGATTATTATTGTAGTAATACCAATTATTTTAGAAGCAAAGCTAAAGAGAGCTAGCTATGCCTTTAATTTACTATCCAAAGCATCTCAATAACAAATCCACAGTAAGATATTTAAGCGTTTTAATTGATAGCTAAGTATTAGCTACGCTAAATAAACAAGTCGTCACTGATATCTAAAACGTAGCGTCAACATTTAGCTAGGGATAGTATTTAGTAGTGTTAATAGCTTAAGATAGTATTCCTGCGGAATATTGGAACTCATTACGAAAAATATCATTTATTTGCCGCTATTCAGTAAAATCACTGATTGTGATGTCGTAGATGAAGATTAAAGAGCCCTTACTATCAAAAGGGACCTATTACCTTCTCTGTATCTTGAATTGACGTCCATCGACGTCAGCTGAACAATATGAGCACGTAGAAGGCATGATCGTTTACAAAAGCGACCTACGTGTAACGAATTTTTTACGCAATTCCAATGGAAAAAGGTCTATTTTCCCTTGAAAAATGTTACTGGTGATGCCAGGCATAGCTATATCTTTTGAAATGCTTTGTTCGACATGTCGATTCCGAATGAAGCTACGCCATCTGTACGAGATAAATAAACCGCCTCAGCGCCTTTTATTTGCATTTCGTCAAGTGTATGTTTTTGTAGTTCTGTCAATGTTTTACGTGGACAACACGACGAATGTAAAATTGAACAATTGATCGATAGTTTTGTATGATAATAACTACTATAATGCTTGAACAAAATGACATAACATTTAATGATATACATATTTCATTAGTATATTTCTTTTATTTGAGCATAATGTAAGCATTTTATAATACTCGTAGTTGTTAATAATCATAAAGTTATGTAAACGCTAAAGCTATATTGAAATAGAATAATCGTATGTAGTTTTTATTCGAAAGAAATGTATACTTTGTATGTAACTGATAAAATGTGAGATTTCCATAATGAAATTGTAGAAGGTCGTACTTTTTATCGGAGTTATATCTTTTTAGGTCAATCGGGGTGTTGAAAGTCCACACAAATTGTTGGCGACTTTTTTGACTTTTCGAATGGAAGTTTAGGAAACTTTAGGCATTTCCAAGGCAAAAGAACAAACATTTTGAGAGTTTATAGAGTCGTTTTTTTTTGTAAGGATAATCTTTGTTATGTATTTCTTAAATAAAGTCCTTGCGATATTAAATAATAATGCTGAGCTTTTCAAATTCTGCTGATTACGATTAATTAATGCTCTTAATGGATGAATTTAATTTCAAGTACGTTGTAACCTATAGACGTACATACGAAATTGTAAAAAAACAAAAGGAAACACAGGTTTAAAGAATAATAATAAAGTAAATTGTTGTATACATTAATATAAATTATACATATATTTATGAAATTTTTACTTAAAATAAAAATTATAATTGATGAATCCTTAATCAATAAAAATTATTTCGCGTAACATATATATCAAAATAACTCCCTTTTCTACGCATTGTGTATTCCTTGCCTTGTATCGTACCAATAAAATAGTGTTCTCCTTCAGTGGCAAACTTTATATACAAGCTTGTACGACGCCGCGAGGGAACTGTTTCAGGGAAAAACTTTTACTTACATTGGAACCTTAAATATACACAATACGGTCTATTTTACGTCGCTACTAGCAATCAATTGAGCACGACGTAAATTGAACCTTTAGTGAATGTAATTAGGTACATAATGAAACAATTTGTTAGCAATCAAATTCTTTATAGCAACAAACTGAAACATGTAGCCTAGAGGAATTTTATATGGCACTATATATCTAAATAAAAAGTATGCAAGTGTATATAAACCTTGTGCTCTTAGTTATTAGATCTATATTTGTGAACAATATTCCTCTCTTGTAAGTCGACACAGGTTTTGTTGTTCGTAAAATATGAGTCGAGACGTCGTCTATGCTAATGCTTTTTATTGCATGTATTTCGAAGGCTCGATTGGATTTGCGTTGTATTTGAAAACAATGTAGCGATTTTTTTATAACACGAGATTTGGTTTTGGTGAATGTTACACATGATAAAATGGCTGCTATTTTAATACAATTGACAAAAAATTTAATTTATAGTTATTTAGAGTTACCTAATTAGTAACGTTTATTAAAATTACAATCATTAATATAGCTACAACTTAAGGGTAGTGATGGCTTCCTGAACGATATCGGCTACAGGCACCATTCTTAAACGAGAAAAGCCAACTGGGTAGAACATATTATAGAGCACAGGAAGCAGAATTGACAGGTCTGGAAAGAGTTCAAGCGCAGAACGCTTTCTAAAGCACGGGAGTGGAATAATTGCACACTCCCAAACTCTGGTCTGCTACTGAGAATTCCACGAGAGAAAAACACAATACCTTGTATTAGTCCGATTAGCAACCTTATAAGTTAGTCACTAGATCAGATAATCCCTTAATCAAGATTAAACAGTTATTATAAAAGACAAAGCATTCATATCCAATACAGCTTTCATGTTGTAATTATAGTTACATTATTAATAGACAGTATCATACGATACCGTACTTCAGCAAAATACACAACAATGATAGCTATTACAGTAATGACAGGCTTTGTAGGGGTAATGGGGAGATATATGGAATAAAATGAGTTGATATTTTCCCCGTAATTTTCCGTTCTAGTTAAATAATACTTTGAAAGTAATTGAACTTTTATATCGTCTTGTTCATGACAGTGTGATACGAATATAAATTAATCTTTATTTTTTTTATTAAATACTGTTAATAATACCAATATCATTGTTTTAAAGCCACATGACAATCTTTTGGTTTGGTTAGTTTAATTCAATTCATGTCTTACTTTTTTTATGTTATAATATTATTTTGTATATGTTGAAATAGGCAAGATTAAATCCGTCACGGTAGCATGCGCAAGCGATCCCGTGGCGCTCCCGTTAAGACGGGAAGGGTACCGCTGGGTTTTTAGTGGGTATTCCGATGACCGGGGCACACTCGGTGCCTTGGACATACGGCGAGCCCCACATACCCCCCCCCACTGTTCCCGTGGGGGGAAACGCGTCATGCGTTTTCCCAGCGTCAACAAAAAAAAAAAAAAAGGCAAGATTAAATCGGTAACCAAAAGATTGATGATAGAACCACATTTTGTCATTTCTCAAATCATTTAAATTCATTTATGCTAAAACGGCATACATTTAATAATACTTATACAAACTATATTACGCAAAAAGTCGTATTACATAGATTCTATTCTATTTACCAAAAGTTAGGGTTATAGGTTTTTGCCTCTTTACCGCCAGTCCACATAAATATGTATTCCTTAAAAAGTGGGTAGTAGTAGGTACTTAGTAGGGCTTTGAGCAAGCCCGTCTGTTAGATAAAACTCTTTGTATAAAACAATGCAATAAAAATTTATCACTAGTGTAACGTGAATGAAAGAATGAGAACTAAAGTGTGAATTGATAATTATGGATATTTTGGACGCGCTGTCTTGTGAGTGATATTTGTCTGAACATTAAATTTATGTTTCGTTAGTAACTGTGTTTGTTAAATTTATTTACTGAATTATCAAACTTATAACAATCAAATAATATACAACATCTACTGTGTATTTCTTAAAAGTTTAGTTTATGCAATTTATACTACGTATCGAATTTGTGTTATAAATCACATTATAAAACAATGATTTTTAAGATATATCGTATTGATTAAAAAAAAAACAAAAATAGTAACATAGTAAAATATGAGACTTATCCTAAAAATACAAACAGTAAAATCGAATTAGAAAAAACCTTGCGTGTCAATTTACAACATTTCAATATTAAAACACTATGTAAAAAGCGACTAATATTTTAAAATTAATTGAAAGCAGTTTTCAATTTCATAAATATTTCCTTAGTGACGAGATATTGCTTATTTATTACTTATAATACGAAAACTGGTTCACAAAATCAAGTAACGCTTATAAAAATTACAACTGTAAAGCTTTTTGTTATAAATAATGGTCATTTCCATACTAATTGTCCAACGTAGAACAATCTCATTCATGAAGACTGAACAAAACGCAACGTAGGCTAACTTGGCAATTTCACGGCATTATGAACTCATTTGCGTCGCTCTCAGCGCCTGTTTAAGTTTGCACAAAGTAAAATATTTCGTACCGGAATCTCATTATAAATGGAAATAGGACGTTATACGTCTGTTCAACTGATATAAAGTCATTCCCGTTAGCAATTGACTCGTTTATGATTGATGTTGTAACACGATAGTGAATACATTTTCCGATTGTAATGATGATTTTCAAATATTTTATTTCTAATACAGCTATTCTTGCCATATACATTAATCAAATATGACTATGTACGAGAAAATGCTGGCTTATATTTATATAGATAACAACTATGATTAGTACAATTTGCACACTGATTGTTTCTCTCTTTCTGTCTCTGTCAATCAGTACAATATGACATGTGAAAGAAGAACAAAGTATTGCATAGTTACATAACATTCATAGTAAGGACAGTATTCTTCTACTCAAAGCTCTACCATATAGTTCTGCAGTACCCACAAAAGCGAAACCAAATTTTTCAAACGATATTAGTATGCCCCGGCTTCGCTGCTTTAAAAATTATGTATATCAGGACATACATGTGTATATTTTACGTTTTTTGAAATTCTAAGACATGGAAGAAAAAATAATGATATTCAATATATTATGTAATTTGGAATCTATCTCTCTGTTTCTATATGTATGTATATCTCGTGCAATTTGTTTTGCACAAGAATATAATTTTAACAATTGAAGTATAAAATATCGCAAATACTTTAATCTCTAGTGCAAAACTTTGAATCACGATTAATCAACTTCGACTTTTATTTTATAAGTTAATAGAGTTCTTTATCAAATTAAAAGTACATCTTCTTTTTCAGGTAAGTGCTGTTCGAGGGAAGTTCTCGAAGAATCTACGAGTTTTTAATTAAAGCAGTACGGAAAAGAACGGTTTGAAAAGAAATACTTTGTTTAATTTTAAGATGTTATCTATGATTCTGAGATATTTGTTATCTTTGAAGTATTAAAGTTGTGAAGTAAGTTATTTTTATAACTTTTCGTTCGTAAAAATATTCTCTTGTTCCCTTTTTGCATTACATTCTTTTATTAAATCAAAATGAGAACACAAAAAAAATGCGGTTTTGAAATTAAAATAATATTATTTAAAAAATCATAAAACTAGAAAACATGTTTCAGCAGTCGCAAACTTCGCGTATTCCTTCCGTAATACGAATGTACGAACGTATTCAGTTTTTTATGTTATGGTTTTATAGGGGGAGGAAGCGAATTGGTCCTTGGAGATTACGCGCTTGTGGTGTTGAGAGAATCGAGTGTGAAACGGTTCACACTTACTCATATACAGTTATCATGTTTGCTTCTTCGCACTTCAAAGATAAACTTGTCATATGAAATTTTTGTCTTTTATTATAAAAATAAAAATTATAGTAACAATAAAAACGTTATATTTTTTATTCATTCGCGTAAATAAGTATTAAATGAAAGGTTATTTAGAATATTAAATTTAATAATAATTATCGAAATAAATAAAATCGAAATTACACTATACTTTTGATTTTTTTTTTTTACCTTTACTTAAATATTAAACAATATTGAGACAAGTCTCAAATAGTCTGTGTGCTTTCGCTTAATTAATGAAACAGTTTGGATACCTACTCTTTAAATTAATCAGTATGGAAATATATATTACAAATAGTACGAAGAAAAAGGCACATAATGCGCTTAACATATATAGTTCATTACGTAATGCTACGAACTAGCAAAGACCATTGAAAAATGGCTTCTACCTGACAATAACAAATGGGTGTATTAACAATGGGGAGAAAGTTGTAGGCGGACGTTCTGGGACAAATGGCGAACAATATAAACGTTTATCGTATATCGCGTGCATTAAAACCCCCATAAAGAGGGTGAACGACCCCAGGGGTTTATTAAGCCATTAGAAATGAAATAGGACTCCGTATCTCTGCACTACAGATGAAATAAATAAAACAAATAGAAGCCGCATTCGAATTAACTTGTCGCAATATTGACAAAATCTTTAGTGACATGTCAGCGATTGTTAATTTGAATCATATGTCGTTATGAATACGGTTGTACTTTAAACGTATAACTATTGAATGCATGAATAGAGCATTGATGGGTAATTCGATTCCGGTAGTCGGGTAGTTTAAACACAGCAGATTAGAGGGAAGCACAGTGACGCTTGATAGTAGCGTAAATCACCTCAAGTGTTAATGGTAGCAAGCAAATCCGGGAGATGTAGTAAACGTACGGGTTTTTGGTATTTCGTGTCAGTTAATTTAACCAATGGTACATAGCTAAGTTTATTGAAGTACCAAAGAAATTGTGATATAGAACCGAAGAATAGAGGGAAAGAGATAACGATGACGTAACATTACCGTGGTGAAATTTAGTAATGAAGCGTTATATATGTAGTTAGTGCAATTGTTACTTTATATATGTAATACAATAATAGTCATTATGTATACATGATGGTTATCAATATAATACGGATCAAACTATTTGTACTATATGTGATTTAATTAAACAATAAGCTGCAAAGGAAATGGCTCACTTGAGTTTCAACGTGAAATTTGTATAAAGGGTTTCCAGGAAATTATCATGAAAGCAATTATATTAGAAAGCTTATCAGTTTCGAAATAAAAGGATATTATACAATTATTTTATAAAGTATGTATGTATGTTCAAAATAATGGAAACCTAGGTACAATTCATTTTAGTAGGTACATAACTCGTCTTAAATAAGAAACAATATTTAAAATATTATTGAACAAAATAAGCACTGAGTTGTTATTTAATCGTCCGTCGGAGATAGAGTATGTATGCATATAATAATAATGCACACATTTTAAACACAAAGTTATTAAGTAAGTAAGTTAAAGTATTACTCATATTTATTTATAACAAAAAATAAGAACACAAACTTCGTTGAAGCGGCTAAAAAAATAGCGAATATTTAATTTTTATTAAGTGCATAAGCCATTATAACTAACACTATTAGTTGAAATACATTTTGTAATATTATGGATGTTAACAAGTTTTTGGTAATCAAAGAAAGGAAATATGCATTACATAGAGTAACTCAATACTATCATAAGTATTTTATATTTTATCGACAGAAAGCCTATATACGTTACGTAAGCCATAAAACATGATAAACACTTTAATTCCTCGCGAAACTCTAAAATCTCATATCGCCTGGTGCGCTGACGGTGCTATTTTTCAAACCATGACCATTCGGCTATTTTATTATGGACGTAAAAATTTTACACTTCCCTTTTTTAGCGGCACAAATAACTTCGGCTCATTGCCCTTCTCGAGATCCAGTTTGATTACAGATAATATTCTATTACAGCCCTTCATTCAATGCAAAAGGGATTTACGTTTATGTTCGCTTTATGTACCGCTTAAATTGTATTTGTCACGGTCTGTGTTCCTGTATTGATTGGATATTTTTCGTTAGCTATATTTGAATGATATGTACATATGTATATTTGCGTACAATCTGACCTGCAGTATATTTTTTCCACCTATATAGGCCACACAAATTTAAGGTCGTTCAGCAAAGCAATGGAACGCGCGATGCTTAGGGGGGGGGGAAATGAGGACTTTGAGGATTCGCCAGAGAACTAAAGTCACCGATGTCGCACGTAGAATTAGCTCGCTGAAGTGGAAGTGGGCTCATGTTTCCAGGCGCCTTGTTGGCCGATGGAGGCGACACGTGCTAGAGTGGAGACCACGGTTAGGCAAACGTAGTGTAGGACGCCCTGTGGTGAAGTGAACCGACGATTTAAAAAAGGTGGCAGATACGGGATGGATGCGGGCTGCCCAAGATCGGGATGGTTAGCGTTCTATTGGGGATGAGGCTTTCGTCCAGCAGAGGACGGCAACAGGCTGAAAAAAAATGACCAACGTTTGACCGTTGTCTTGCCAGATATTAAGCATCGAAACGGTTTACGATGAAGAACACTTGTGTTTCTCTTTTTACTTTCGTCGTTTATAATATGTTTGCCTTGTGGCTTTTTATCGCCCGAGCAATTTTAATAGAAATAAATATTATAGTTATACATGATTTAGTATTTATGTATGCTATTTCCAAGATCGGATAAAATTATAAAAATATGATTTCTTACTGTTTATAGTAACTATCACCTACTGCGCAGAAGCTATATAAGTGTGTGTTCAAACACAGATGACTCTCTCTCTATTACTTCATTCTCGTAAGAGACAAAGACAGGTAAGACCGTAGAGAGTTCAGTCATAGGACCAAAATCTAACAACTCTCAAAGTCCGGATTCAATTTCATTGAGATGAACCCATGAACTCGAGATATGCAGCTGTTAGGCTAACGAAAGAATAACAGAATGACATATTCTGGGATAAAATATTTTGGGTATCTGACCCATAATAATTTTATTTATTTGAAACTGGGACTATCTCTTAATCATCCGAGCTTTCAGATTGAGCCGTAATCTCAAAGCCATATAAAGTTATCGACTCCCAAACTCGAAGCTGATGTCAATATCTCCGGGCATTGTCAGTACCCCATAACTGGCCTCTCTGTCACGGCTTAAACTTCCGGAGGAGCGATGGGCGATTCGGTTTATCTCCTGAATTTAGTTTCGTACCGTAAAGCTTACTAGCTGTTGGACTTTGTTGCTAACATTGAAGCTTGATGAACAAAATATAATACGATAAGTATATTTATATAGAAAATTCCGAATTAGTCTGTCTTGGAAGATTTTAAGAGATATTTGAGTAATAGCCCAAGGGATGTGAAAAATACATAATAAAATTTCTGTTGTCGTCTCCATTTATAATACAAGCTTTACGTTTAATTGGTCGGAGTAAATAGGAATATTCGTCATTTTTTTTAAATGATGTTGCTATTATTCTTTGAGTAATTAAATTTTTCATGATATTTATAGTCAATATATATTTTAATTTTATTGTCATTGGGAAAGGAAAGACGAGAATGACCCACCTGATAGTTCTAATCATCAGGTACTTGACAACTTGCTCACTACCGCCCTCTAATATTGGTGTAGGACATGTTAACTATATACTACACCGTGACTGCTCCACCGATCATAATAATTCCAATATCTTTAAACAACAATATGTAAAAATAATAATGAAATAGTATTCATTATTAACTGGCTCAACATTTGATAAAACACGGCAATATAAAAATATTGCTCTTTTGTAGCAGTCTTACCACTACCAAAATTGAATATGATAAATATTATAAACGATATATATTTTATAATGAAGTGTTATAATTAGTAACGTTCGGAAGCATCTATAAACATATTCTTTTGTATTTATCAAAAAAATAAATTCTGATTTTGTATCTAATAATATTTTTTTAGAAATTCGAATTCATTATCACTTTCGAGAATTTATTTTGAAAAGTCAATAGCGAGATCAAAGCGAAAATGATAAAGACTGGGGTGGATTTTCGATAAGACTTTGATTTCAAACAAGGGCGGAAGGGAAGAAGTCCTATGGGAACTATTACCCTTGTGTCCTTCAGATATTCCCTTAGACTCTTATGTCTATAGGAATAAAGGTTAAAATGGATTGAAACTATTTATTTTGATGTCCTGCGGGGACAAGGAGTGGAACGTAAATCAATACAAACACCTATTCATTTGCAGTCAGCTCGAGGCCTTGTTTGAGGGTAAAATGCTTCGTCATTGTCAAGGGTGTAAATGTAAATTTGTTGGTAGTTGTTGTATAATTTCATTAAAATTGCTTTTAAACTTGTTCTATTATTAATTTTTTTTGTTGTATAAATACACGTATTCATACTTAAAATGATATATATAAGGCTAGCGTAATATTTACGTTTGTATTGGGTTTTATTAGAAGGAATAAGATATTTGCAGTTAACGAACGTATTATTATTAAAAAATAATAATATTCACAGCGATTGGTAATTTCTTTGTGATTATTAAATGAAATTAATATTCACATTATCTTCATAATGTAATGGACCTTCGACTCCCAGAGTCTACTGATAAATTCGAAACACAGTAATGTTTTTATTTAAATATTAATGTTGTTCATACCTTTAAAGACATATTTCATAAGATTTATCTATTTCAGTTGTTAATTTTAAGTGTTTAGTGACAATTGAATGTGACTATTTAAAAAAAAAAACAATATATTGAACTCGAATTTATAGTCTGCACTCTTATATGCCACTAGAGTTAACACTCCAGATCGTTAGATTAAAATTAAAATTACTTGCATACGTAACAGGTTAAGTTTTAAAATAGGAACAAAAAAAAAATTGTATCGTCTTACAAAAAGATCAGCTATAAGCGTTTCAAATTTTAAAAGCATGTCCTCGCCGTAACGCAATAAAGTCGAGCAAACTCAAGAAAAAAAAAATGAATTTAACCCGAGAATATACGGATGTTTCATATTTTCACAAAGTACGCTTCGAGCCGAGATTATTATGTTTACTCCGACGTACTCGGGAATCGACTTTATATGGAAATTGGAGTCTATGAAATAATGTAAAAAAAGGTTGTTGACAGATAAGGTTTTGTTAGAACTTTAAGAATAAACGGAAGTATATTTTTCCTGGTTACGTACCCAGGAAAAATATATTTAACGATAGAATAACAAAGAACATTACAAAATGTTTTGTACGAATTCCTATATCCGAAATGAGACCTTATAATTAATTCATTAAGTTGGCTTTACAATAGCAAAAGTATTTTGAAGTTGGTCCTACTATATGTTTATACCTTGCATAGGACAGCTCACAATTTTTATACGTATAATATAAGAAAATATGAGTCTTGTAAGTAGCCTGGTTTATGTATCATATAACGAAGGCTTCTTTGAATATCTTTCTTATCTACTAACATTAGTTTATCCAACACAAAGTTTCACTACGAAGTTTTTATCATTGCAACAGTTTTGAAGTAACTAACTAAATTTAATATTTACACAACAAACATCGTATCAAAGTATTTTATCATACGACTATTTATATTTCATCTTACGTTTATTCTATACTTATACAAGGATACAAACATAATATAATAAATTTTCTCTTTTGCAATGCCTTGTTGATAGTTCTAAATCATACAATCACGTAGAAGTATATCGACAATTATGTGTTTGTTTGTAAGAAAGACTTAATTGAAATGTATATATCTTTAATTTGAATACTTTGTGACTTAATTTTTTTTTAATTACGGTATAATACTGAGACGTACAAAAGTAGTTCTACGCAGAGGGTTAAATGACTTACTAGAATTTATTTATCTTTTGTTAGGTATTATCATGATGTTAAAATTTAATGCTTACATTACATTTACTATTTGAAAACTTTTTCATTTTTAATATATATTGTATTTTTGTGAGATCTCATCAAATTGTTTTTTTTTTGCCTCAAATAAAATATTTTCGGGAAAAGTACTTCATAAGTGAAACATTGAAGGAAAACGAAAAAGAATTTATATTATTCTTTATATGGGTAGTGTGAATACGTGACAAAAAAGCCGCATTGCGTGTGCCGGGCCATACGCGAGATGGGTATCAAAATCAGCCAATAGAACGGTGGAGGGTAAAACTAGGGCGAGTTTTGGATATGATTTGCTGACCGACTGTGAACTCACTTGGAATAATCAGCTCATGTTAAAAACGCTAATAATTAATGTATTACTAATTTAATGACTAGTTTGCTTGGTGGTAGAGCTTTGTGCAAGCCTGTGCGGGTATGTACCACCCACTCATAGGTGGGTGAAAACTAAAAAAGCAATACAGCCAGAAAACAGATGTATCTCTTTAGCCATTGTTTGTTTTTTATCTTATTTTTATTTGGTAATTTGTTTGGTAAATTAATTACGTACTGACTAATTTACGTATCTTTTGTCATTTTTATGTAAACCATACAGGACTATTAATGTTACGAATACATTTGTTTTAATATTTTTAATGGTTATATTTTAGTATAAATAGGATTGAAATAGTTCCATGCCTATCGTTGGCAAGCTCTGCTTGTTTCGGTACTTTGGCAAGCATTCCAATGGTTGCAACTGTTGTCTTAGTGGTCGTTAGGACATTTTATGGGGCACTTTACAGTCACGTTTTACAAGGGTAGATAAGGGAACTCTTTAATTTGCACTCCCTATATTTTTTACTGTACGAAATTAATTACAACGAAGCAGTTAATGAGGAAATATTATGCTATGCTTATGAATTTAAGAGTCATGTTTCGATATGTTGTATATTTTTATTTAACTTTAACCTTAGAATGGTAAGAATGTTAGTAGTTTCGTATTCACGATTTTTCATTAGTAGTAATATTATGTACAGGGTTAAGTACATACAATACCTTTTATATAATGGACACAAAATAATAAATTAAAACAGAACGAAGCTTAGTATAAATAATAAATCTATTTTAGGTACACGTATAATGTACCTAATATTAACATATTTTTGCATAACTTTAACAAAGCCATACCCTCGGTTTAATAATTACGATGTTGGTAAATGTATCCGAGTTAATTACAAGGATTGTATACAAGCTTAATGTATATACGGTACTGAAATTATATTCCAAATATTCGTCTGCTCCATTCCCGTTTCATTGCAATATAGATAGTATGTCCAATACACTAAGAACTAGTCGTTTCTTCCTCAAGTAGTCGCACTTGAACTAAGTAGTCATACATAGTCAATGCGATGTCATTTCGGACCAGCTCGCAGTCCATACCCTTTTAAGCTGATGAATTCCGAGGGAATATCGACGTTAAGAACTGTATAATTTATGATAATAAAGACAGTATTTCTGTGACGGGCTTGATGTATAGTTGATCTCTGTTATTTATAATTATTGTTCTGAAAATTATTCGGGTAACAATCTTGTTATATATATATATATATATATATATATATATATATATATTGATTGATTGAAGTAGATTGGATACTTTTACCGCAATATTATGAAAACACGACAATAATTAGTTGTATAAGAAAAATGAATTATATTCGTGACTTCGCTTCACCCGTTTTTTATTTTAAGCATACTTTGCACGTGAGCGAAGCTCTTAATTATTCCCTTGAACTTTTTCGTTCAAAAGAAAATTTAGTTTGCATAAACTACAAGCTACAATCATGTTACGCTTGCGACGTCTCGTTGACGGACGAGACGATCGAACGAGTCAGAATGTTGGAAGAGTTTCGCATAAATCTGACTACTTCATAGAAGATACTTCTAGAATGTTGGTCTTTCTGAGCCCTCACGGCTTTTTTGGGCCGACTCTCAGTGTGTGGCTTTCAGTGACGCTATTAAGGCCTATGAAATCAACAAAAATAAACATAAAAAAGGATTATAGTGTGCTCTAAACAGTTCAATGGACAAAAAAGGCCATACGTGGCCCGTGTATCATTAAGTAATCCGAGTTAAAGTTAGGGTTATTCATTATTTATTTAATAAGCTTTACGAACTATATACTAAATAATTTTTTTATTTTTTTTCTATTCAATGGTTTTGTTTACATATTTATCTTAATAAATAGTACAAAAGACTTGGCTCTAAGTATATTTATTATATTAACTATTTATTTTGTACAAAATACTCGTAGCTTTGTCCGACGACATTTCGACAGAATTGCATCTGTTGACTCGTTCGTCGTGAAAGGTTCAAGTGTACTTACAATCTTTTAATATTGTGGAGGATGAAATACTGCTCAAACAGAAGTCGTTTAGATCGTAGGTAGACAGTACGTACAAGAGACAATATTCCTAAGGCACACCGCTTCATTATTTCTGAAGCAACCCTTGCCATTTCCGAAGCAAAAGAAAGAAAAACTGGAGCGAGCGTATTCTTGTCTTTTATCTTTTTCACGACGACAAAGGAACGTGAAAACATTGGCTTTCCCACTAATGAAACTTTTTGGTTGAGCCGTTGCCAATTCGATAATGAGTCGTGAAAAAGTTTGTTCTTTATCATCTTTTTTCCGAAAACATTAATGTATTTTCAATTGCGATTCTTCTCAAGAAATACTTCACTTCGTCACAGTATAACTTAGGTTCTTCGTTTAGACAGTGAGAAACTCTTGATAAACTATTAAACTAAAAGATTGGTATCTGTTAATTATTTTGCTTTTCATCCAACCATATTATCATGTATAACAATATATAAAATGATATTTTCATTGAAAACTTTTTATTCGAAATTTAAATATGGCAAATATGTGTAAAGGATTTTCGCAGCAGAGACGAAAAGAAATTCTGCTTTTATTTTTAAATTTAACAAAACTACGTACAACGAGTTCATTTATTTCACTTGACTTATATGTAATGCTTCAATTAATTCTACTACATACTAATATATGAAGGCGATATAAAGTCCAATTCCAAAAATAATATTATAAATTCCATTAAATCATATTCGATAAACACTTCTAAAATAATTTAACTTTCAATATTTTAGTTTACGATCCAGTACGATTCAATTTTAGCGTAATAACAGTTTCACCGAGCGGGTCATGCATGGGGTATGAGTGACGTGGATTTATATCAGCTTGAATATTTATCCGCTATTATTCACGCCACTCACTCTGATCTATAGCGTATTGGGATGTTACGTGTGAGAACTCGACACTTGCGTCAAATTGTACATCACTATGTCACTAATAAATTATCAAACATTTCCTTTGCAGCTATATACTAGTTCTTGTAAACTTTGAGAAATATGAAAGGCTGAAGTTGCATTAATAAATTTGAAATTAGCTTCGAACTTCACGTGGAGTTCGGAAAGTTGTGAATACAACGTATTCTGAACTCCGAAATTATATTAAACAATATTCAAATTATTGTTTACTTAAATTACTTTTGATAAACGGTTTTAAATGTAAATGTAAGGAATATATGAAGCAGCCTTTATAAATACTAACATATGTATCATACATTATATAAGGATATAATGTTACAAGATAAAATAAATGGCACGCTTATCTGTTTAAGAATATTCATAGGGAAGAATATACCTTAGAATAATGCCACAAATACTCTTTCAACTATTATTAAAAATATAAATTACTTTATAGTTCGAATATAATGCTCCTTCACTCTGTCGTGAAGGAGTACAAGTAGAGTGTAATTCTTCTTTTACGAAAAATGCTCTTCTATCCAATAAATAATTACCTCGTATAGTTTCCACTCTCATTATTTTCATTAATCTGCTATGAAACGCTCTCCGTCCCGTTGTAATCACTCTCCGTCGTATTAAGTGCTGCATCACTCGACTGCTAATAAATAACCTGGTATCACACTGCTGTTTGAACTGCTGGTGTTTTGCGGCGATGTAGAGGATGCTCTGAAATGACGGACTCAGTGATTATCTCTTGTTTAATGTATAACACGCACACAGAAAACATACACTCAGGTATTTGGATTAATAAAGAATGGCCCGAGATGAATTACATCTGCTGATATATTACCTTAGTTATTTAAAGTCGTTTGAAGCAATTCTAATAAAGTGAATTTATTATTATTATACAAGATGTGTTTAATGAAATTTATATGGAGTTAATACATCACTTGTTCACAAGATTTGCGAGGCCAAAGAGACGTGAACGAACATACGTCCATATGTTGTATATATGTGTGCGTATACGTAATACAAAATGCAAAAAACTTTAGAAAATCTGAACGAACCCTTTGGATTTCCCAAAATATTAACGCGCAGAATAATTTTCTCGTGAAATTAATGAGTTAGTAACTGTTGAAAATTTATGTATAAAGGGTAAATAAATTGCGCATATTTTGTTACAATAACACACTCACACACACTCGCCCAAAGTTTTTCACGTTATATTAATATATATTAATAAATTGTATAAAACTTATATAGAATATTAAATTTTAATATTACAGTAACTTATCTTAAATATATTCATAACTTGTATATAAATTAAACAAAACGAGGTATAATATTCTTATTTATAAATAAAATTAATAATGAATTCATAAATGTTTCATTCATATATTATACAAACCGTTCAACAGAGTCGTAAAATAACGTTTAAAATTATAAAGATTTAATTAAGCATTGAAGTCGTCAGCTTTGTCGAGTATAATTAAGGCTTCGTCGGCCGAAGCCCCGAGCTAACGCTAGTTTCGGAACAAACAAACGTCGCCGGTGCAGACGGCGTTAGACATTTAATTGGTTTTGCTAATTGCTCCTCAGAGACATGACTGCGAAAACATATAATATATATATATATTTACTCAGACGCGTACATCTGCGTTTACAATTATAAATCTGCGATAATTACGGATTTTAGATACAAAGGATAATATTTTTGTTATAGTATCGAAAAATAAAGGAATGCAAAAGTAATATAAAAATATATATAGCCTGCTGGATAGAATACGTCGTTCTTAACTGAATGTTGAGAGTTAAAATTTAATTTAAAGATTTTATTTTAACTTTGACAAGCAAATAAGATGCTGTGGTCACCATCGAACATAGACATTGGCGATGTAAGAAATATAACAATTCCTTACATAGCCAATGCGCTACCGACCTTGCGCTAGATGTTAAGTCTTATGCCTTTACACTGACTTATTGTATGTGCAGTGTCAGATGTGCATAATTTTCTTTGAATTCCTCTCGGTCTCGGGTGTGAAGGATAACATCGTAAGGATCTACTAACATCAACGGAAACCGAAATGTAAAAGCCCCACACCTTTGCCCAGCGGTGGGATTTACGGACGGTATTTTTATCTATTTTATTAAGGGTTTTTCATCCTTACGGCATCTCAAACCCATCGTAACTTAAGCTATCTTACATATGTATTATCATATATATCTATTATTACATATATAATTATCGTATAGGTTTTATAATTAGGTTAAATATTAACAAATAGACATCACACAACATATTGCTTTAGCCACTGTAGAAGTGGGATCTGATGAAGCACTATGCATAATTAATGCTTTGCTTAAATAATTCCGACATTGAATCGACATAGCTGAAATCTATTTATCAATGCTTTTCTAGGACATATATATTTATTACATTCTAATATAAACATAGTCTTGTTACTTTTTCACTTATATTTATATGTCCCGGTGTCATATATTAAATACGGATAAAAGCAATTTACTGTTTGTTTGATTGCATTTGAAATATGCGAGTGTTTCATATTCAGTCTGTAAGGTTAAATTAAATGTTTCATGCACAAACAAATTCTAAATCGGATTGTTTGACGCCGCCACATCGACAGCCATTGTTAAACATTTTATTTAAAATTTGAAATGAAATACGTTTTCATTTTACGGATTTAGAATTGTAAAATATTTATAATATAAAACCAGACGAGTATAATATTATTGTTTTGGAATGTGTAACGATCATGTATTACTATTTATTTATGAAATAAATCAAATAATACTTTATGCTGCATGTGCTTGACATGATTGAATGAAGATTTGAAATTCTCGGAAAATCACATGATTCTTCATTTTACAGCATTATATTAAATACATCAACGCGTTCAAAACGTTCAACAAAGAATAAAACTCTGAAGTTACTCTTTTCCACTACTGAAATGATGAATGTAATTAAATTTATTTACTTCCTGAAAATCAACAAATGCTAACTGTACGCTTTTATGCCATCTAGTGGCAATAGTAGAGTTTATGAATATGTCTTATATATATATTATTTTTTAACAAAGTATTTACTTTAAATAACTGTTTTTGTAAAAGTACAAAATATATTTAACATTCTATTAATTGTTGTGAAAAAAAGAGTAATTCCCCGCCTGGCCGCCCATTCTTTGTAACCCACTCTTCATACATCGAGTGTAATAAAAAACGTTTTTTTAAAAGCAAAATTGGGTCAGCCATCTTTACAAATAGGATTGGCTTCTATTTGTCTGTCATCAGGGTGACGTTTTTTTCCGAATACGTAGCTTACAATAAAATTTTCGGAATGTAAATATATAAAAATGCGTTTTTTGTTCTCGTGAATACTGAAGTTTATTTCGATAACTTTTTTATAAAAATAAAATGCACCAATGACAAATATGTATTGAAACACACATTTTTATAATTCGTGGATTTTATTTGTAAGAGATAAATTCGGTTATATATATAATATTAAGCTAGAAGCTTTACATCATTAAATCATTTCACAAATACGATCTAATTTGTAAGGCGTAGGTGTAGGCACGGGTATGTGAAAATCAATCAGTTCATGAAAGGATCAAGATCCGGGATTGTATGTCGTTAATGTAGGTATTTATTCATGTAATTGAAATTCGCTCTCGAGTCCTTTGGAAGAAGAAATAATGAGACTGTCTTACGTTTTCATTACGCGACCATTTTACTGATTAATCGAATCAGTTTAATAAATGACAATTATAATCATGATGTCCTCCTGATCGATTGAACAAATACGAATGCACTCTATATTCCCATACTTTACCATTAGATAATGAGATGACATCCGATTAGTCCGGACAATTATATATTTATATTTTTGTAATTTAATATGACGTATTCTAAGCTTAATATGAAGTATTATTATTAACGTGGTTTTCTTATTGCCTCCATTGGTAAAAGAAGGCCTGGTTCATTTTTCATTATCATAATCGGAATGGTTACTCAACGGGGAAATACTGCTAGCATACCTACTTGTCACCATTCCACGCGGTCATGGTTTGTATATTTTTTAATTTTTATTTGTATATAATTAACTAACTAACCGGCTTAGTTTCGCACGTTAGATGATGGAAATTTTATTTTGGATAGGATTTGCATAAAAAGGAAGCAACTATGCTAAATTTCAAGTCAGTCAGTCAGTGGTTTGTTCTCTAAATAATTACAATATTTTGCTATTTGATAAGTAATTCGTTCTACAAACATAACTTATGCATAAGACGGAAGCAACAACAAATAGCCGAGTTTATGTAAAACATAAATCTTACTAGGAAAAGTTAACGGTAGTTTTATTTATATAACTGAGGAAATAAATGTTTCTCGCTTTAAAAGTATGTAATTAAAAGCGGTTCAGGCAAATATTTGTTTTAAGATACATGACCGTTATTTACAGAGGAATTTTTAAATGGTTGTAGTTATGTTTAAAATACTTGGTTTTTAGAATGGACTTGGAAAATGGTTTTACCTTTATTATTATATTTAATGAGAAGATTCAAAACGCTGCGTAATTTAATTCTAATAATATATCAAGTAAACCCTAAAATTCTTTACTTAATTCTAGAATTCCACGGAGATTCAGAGAAAAGTTTTCATAAAACACGCGAGATTTACGATTAGTCGTAAAACTGTTTTTGGTTGAATTAGTTTTCAAGTTATTATTTACGGCCCAAGTTGCAAGCGCCAGGTTTACGGTTCTCCACGGGCGTGATGAACTTGAAAAATGATTTTATGGCTACAGTACATAAAATTTACCTTATTTACCACCTGTATGTGAATTAAATTTTAATACTTTAACATAGTTTAAGTCAACAAGTTGTTTTATTATTTTTAAAATCAGTTTTTAATATTTCTCGAGCCGACACAGCACGAAGCATCGAAAGTGACAATCACTATCGGCCTTATAATCGTTACTAAGCGACTGTTTAGTTAAACACTGATTTTTCTTTTTCTGTCATTATTGATTTTACATTCGAAAGAAGAAGACACAACAACAGATAAAATTCTGCCACATTTGTGCCCATAAACCCTGTGCTTCTCCTTAAAGAGAAAAAGGGTCTATTAATAAATGACATACAGGACATATAAATAATATTGATACAAAAATATTAATGAAAAGGTTGCAATAATTCAAATTGTATACTTACTTCAAACGTGTTTACGAAGGAATAGAATTATGAATGAAAAGGACGGCTAAAACATTACAATAAAAAAATTAACATTACATTAAAATATCATTATCTGCTTCAATTTTTATTAAAACTTAGCAAAAACAGTTAAACTATATTTCGTACCTTATTGACAAGAGTATAATGAAAATAAATTTAATTTTGTTAAAAGGTAAAAAAGTACATGAAATCACTTAGAAAATGATATGTATGTAAATTGCTTGTGTAACGTTAAAATGTAAGTTTTCCGCCTTTCATGTTTAGCGTCAAAAAATAATTAAAATAAACGCGGCCGTCTTGTACGTACACGTGGTTGCGTTTCAACACTCGAAGCGAGAAGACTTGATGAGTGGAACGGCAGTGAATTTTCTGAATTCATTAGCTGGAGAATTTCAACGTAAGCTTTATTAAGAGGCATTACCGCGCCAGCACATATTCAGTTTTGCAGAACGCTACTCTCATTTACATTTCGTCTTTTTGTTTGGTTAACATATTGACGGATTACCTCGTTTAATGTTTGCATGTAAGTCATGAGGTCCCAAGTTCGATTTAGGCAACCAGTTAAAGAACACAAAGCGAACACACGCATTTTGATATCTTCTGTGCAGTTGTATAATCTCGGTTAAATATGATGGGTAAAAATTGGACCTTTGCTAAAATCGGTTAGGAAGACATGCTGTTATTGATAGTATTATTCATTTTCTTTAATCACAAACATAAGCATCTAGAAAAGTTTGATTGTTCAGAATTAATTGTATCCTATCTATTAAATTAGTATACAGGTGTAACAAAATTCGTGTCCAACCCGTGAAGTGGTTATTAGGTATCGTAAGTCGGTTCTACTTATGTAATCATTTTTAAAATAATCTTTTTATATGATACTTCATGCACAGACACGTTCTGTTCTATATGATATACGATATAGAACTGTTTTCCATTGACATATTTAATACAAGTCGAATGTTCATGAATATAGACAAGAGAGGCATCGAGGCGTAGTTCCGTGATAGAGGCAGTCAACGTAGATGTTAAAAACACATTGCTTTTGTACAACGCCGTCGGGCTGTGAAACGAAAATGTATATCGGCTTTTGTTGATTTTGAAAGCAGTTTATTTTAAAGTGTCTAGAATTGTTATGATGGTTGAAACACAAATTTTATAAAACTATATTATTTTTGCTTCTACTCCTATATGCATATGTGTATTTTAACTGGTGGTAGGGCTTTGTGCAAGCTCGCAAAACAGCAGTACTTGGTATTGCTGTGTTCCGTTTTGCAGGGTGAGTGAGATTTTTTTTTATTTTTTTTATTTTATTGTATAGGTTGGCGGACGAGCATATGGGCCACCTGATGGTAAGTGGTCACCAACGCCCATAGACAATGGCATTGTAAGAAATGTTAACCATCACTTACATTGCCAATGCGCCACCAACCTTGGGAACTAAGATGTTATGTCCCTTGTGCCTGTAATTACACTGGCTCACTCACCCTTCAAACTGGAACACAACAATACAAAGTACTGCTGTTTTGCGGTAGAATATCTGATGAGTGGGTGGTACCTACCCAGACGAGCTTGCACAAAGCTCTACCACCGAGTAAGTGATAGTGTAATTACAGGCATAAGGGACATAACATCTTAATTCCAAAGGTTGGTAGTGTATTGGCGATGTAAGCGATAGTTAACATATCCTATAATACCAATGTATATGGGCGATGGTGACCACTTACCATTAGGTAGCCCATATGCTCGTCCGCCTATATAACATAGGGCTATAAAAAATGTAATTCGTGCTTGGCGGTGAAAATATAATCGTGAGGTATTTACCAATCTTTATTAGAACAAAACGGTCGAATAAGAGCCAAACGTTCTCCATCCAGAGAGGAGTTCTCAGTCCTGCCGTGGGATATTTACAAACTTTCGTTTTTAGTTTACTATCCATACAAGATAATATGATACTACATAAAAATACAGTGAAGTAAAAATGATTGATTTTGATAATGACTCATACTTAGGGACATAATGCTGCAATATGAACGGTTACACTAATGTAGTCATTATATTCAAAGCAATAAGAACTGTAATTGCAATTTATTTAATAATATATAGGTTACACTTTAAAGGGTGCGTAGTTCACGGTCACTGCGGTATGAGTATTAAATGGCCGCGCCTTGAAACACCGTTTTTATCGATTGATTGTAGCTACTGTTGAACGAGACAGCCCACTAGCTAGAACACGTGAAGCTTAACGGAAGAATGATAAAACGGGCCGGTACCACTGAGTTTTCATGAGTTAAAATTATGCTTATAATTCATTTCATGCTCAGTGAGAATGGTAAAATTAAAACATCGTGAGGAAGCTTCAATGTAAAGAAAAGTAACAGCTTGTAAATGTCACATTGTTGCTTAAGCCTCCTCTCATTTTCGAGGTTCGAATCTTACTCAACCACGCTGCTCCAGTGCGGGTTAGTGGATACAAGATGTTTTCCTTCACCGCTGAGTTCGTGGCGAATTATAAATTCAAATTAAGCTTATTAAAATTCAGTGGTATTTATCTGGAACTCGGAATCATCGGGTATGATTGTCGTTTTCTAACCTTTGGGTCATTACGGCTTCTAAACAGTATCTTACAATCAGTCGATTAAACGCGGAAAAAAACCATGCGTCGCATAAAATATGTACATAAAGATATTTTTATAGTTGTCAAAATTTTGGCTGTCTGCTATAATACCTGGCAAATAGTCCGTGTCTACGGTAAAGCCATACTGTTTACTTACTATTAATTTATTGATTAATTATTTTTATACATTCAAGGGTACGAACAAAGTACCGTATTGTAATACACGGGACAATTACTTTATACTCTTGTAGAAAATAACATAATTCATTCATACAAGTTATTACAACATAACAGATAACTCAATAACGTCGGCCGACTTATGACGTATGGCCTCTTTGTTCCAGGTGAATGATTCAGCCCGGGGGTTGATACAGAACTATTTTCCCTATTGCCGAGCACACAAATAGCATTATTGCGTTTTTTTACATTTATCAATTGTTTGAACCAATTATTGGTTCTGTTGGACATCATTGGTCATATTATAAATCAATAGCGCAATGAGTTCTATTAAGCATTATTATATGATACATGCATGTGCTTGATAAATGCGGTGCTTATATACATTAAAATATGTATTTAGATTTAGACAACAGACATGACAGTTTTTTTTTCGATAAAATAAAAGTTCTTGTATATTTCTGGACTTATCGAATAGACTATAATTATGATGTTTATATTTATTTTTATTTATTGTATGGAATTTTAATGATTTATAAATGTTTGTATGTATTTAAGAATTTGAATCGCTCCTGCTATCAAAATCTGCGAATGAATCAAATAATTGATTTAGTTGCCAGATTTTTTCCGACCGTTATCTTGTGTGAATAAGGTTTAAACGAAAAAAGCGTTTTGTTACAAAAACGTAACCATTAAGTTAAAAAATTAAGCCTCATTTCAATTAAATTAAAATAACAATCAGCTGATTCATTTATTTAGAAATCATTATTATACACGGTAATAACGGTATGGGGTTCGTGTGGCAAAACAGGATGTCCCCTGCACGCAAACAGAAACAAAAAAATCTAAGCAAATAGTAGGGTGGGGTGAATGTAATTACAGTACTTTTGTGCGAGTAATTAAACTTTGTAGCTGAATTTTAAAACCACTCTGTTAAAATCTTCTCTAGTTCATTTTTTAATATTAAAATAGAACATCCAACTAAATAAAACTGTTTTATCATTATATTAATTAATATGTTAAAAAGTCTACTACTAATAATAATCGTATTATATTCGTTTTATTGTTAGTAATATGGAAACGTTTATTTGCCGTTATTCAATGCCAAGGTTCCGACTACACAAATTTAATAAATCTTACCTGAGGCAAGTTATTCTTTTATATAATTAAACTGTCTAGATATTTTTAACTTTACCACTTTTACGCAGATATTAATCAACAAAAGATTAGATGACAAAAAAGCGTAGACTTTCAAGCAGGTTATATATACATTTTATTGTATTGACATAACTTTGAATTTGAAATGCTGGAAAAAAGTAACTTCTGAGTTTCTAGCCGGTTCTTCTTGGTAGAAATTACATTCCGAACCTGTGGTAGCTTAACATTAATACATTCTGGTAAATAACGATTTAAAAGTACTTTTTACAGCCCACTTGAATAAAGCATATTTGATTTGATATCGTAAACGAGTAACAAGTGTCCTAATAAAAAAAAGACGCAAAATTTAATAAAATAAACTACGTTTAGAAACAATTTTATTATTTTTATGACATTGATTGACATTAATGAAATAAAAAACGTCTCGAAAAAATAATTGTTATTTCACAAAAGAAGTTTGCTGATGAATTTTGAACAAATCTAATTAATAGAATTTATTCTTCTTTTTAAACGAGCTACGAATTTTTACGCGAGTTATTTAAAGTTAGCGAAATTTATAATCAATGATTAAATTTAAATTGAAGTTGAATTTATGTTTTTATTACTGTTAAAGAGCATTATGTGTTTCTTATATTTTCTAAGACGCCAATACATTGTTATTTATATACGTACATACAAATACTCATGTACAAAAACTAAATCAAATTTTTTATTTACATTGAAGCCTTAAATAAATACAAATGGTGGCAAGAACGCTAGCAGCATTTGCCCTTTGAAACGCAATTCCGATTTTTGGGGCGAAAAATTAACCAGTCCTCCTGTCACCAGTAAGAGCAATAAGACGGGGTGTAATAAATATTATCATGTGTTACATCTATTAACTGAAAATGAAATCATTTTAATTAAACATCGGAGAAGCGAGTTGGTATAGTAAAAACATCAAAAGAAGAGGAGGCCTTAACCCAGCTGTGGGACATTTACATGCTTTACTTTACATAAAAATACAATCCACAATTCATTTAAAAACTTTTAATAAGCCTTTTGAATAAACCCGTTAAGCCTAGTTTCAGAACTTTTATCGAATCGACGCATAAATACAAAAATAGTTTAAAATCAATCAATCTCCATACGCTCGGACGGTTTTAAATCTCGATTAGAACCGGTCGTATTTTTGAAACGATCGAGGGCTCTGAAATAAAAAAAAGTTCACCAAACGTTTCCTGTGCGGTATTGTGGAAGCAATCAATATGCGCCCGGCTCGGCTTTAATACTTGAAACATACGGACGTACTTTTATTTTTCTAACGTCCAATTGTATAGTTTGAAAATATGAATAGAGATACAACTGAAAATATTTTTGTACATCGAACAAATAAATATTGCATATTTTAAATGACAACTTTTCTGTAACGTCAAATTCATTAAAACATAGTATATTTTCCTCCTATACGAAAATAATTGTTATCATATTATATTGTCAACTATTTTTTGTAAGTCTAGACTTGCCAATATTACACTTTTTAAGGTGACTAAGTAATAGAGTTAGTTCACTAAAAATAATGAACACTTACAATATATCAATATAAGTAGTAAAATCAAAAATCAAAATGTATTTTATTAAAGTAGGTTTTATTAGGCAATCTTGTCATGTTACAAGATTATATAACCGACAAAAAATTCACAAATTAAATATAAATAATTATAATATAAGTCGTAAGACTTATCACTGTTGAGATTTAAATTTATTATTATTATAATATACAATAAATTCAACTAATGTTCGAACCCTAAGGTACAATATTGAATGTTCATTCTAATCCATTCCATTTCGAAGGGAGATTGATCTTCAATTTCAAACTGACAAACAGAAATCAGGACTACGACTAAAGTCTATATGACCTATTTTGTGATATACCGAATATATGTATTTAAAATCAATTGTCTATGATAACATTATATTAAATATATTTAGTCCTTAAAGGTTGATGGTATGATTGATTAATGCAAATGAAACAGAATTTTTCGTCTTTGTTTTTCAAGTCGATAAAATAAAGTTCCAGTTTTCAAATAACGTAACGTACTTTGGTAAATAAGGACATATGTTCCTAAAAATAAAGTTTACATTACCGTGGAATATATGTAACAACAATTGTTATTGTTAACGTATTATATTGGTGGAGCTTAATTTGTGGTAAGAATGTATTGCATTACTTGATCCCTTCAGAGACATAAAAAAACATGTAGGTCAGATATACAAATAAAAACCCTTTGAGCTTTCTTCCAATAGTAGCTAGCTAGTTGAAATTGCTTGGATTTTTTATTCGTTATTCCATTTGGAAATTTCTTTTTACATAGAACCTTTTCTTACAAAGCACTTTAATTCTTTCTTGCTCCCATAATATTGACATGTCATTTAGTATCTTTAATTTGACTAAAACCTTCCATTTCCAAACATATATCGTCCGTCAGAAAATTGTAACTTTCAATCAACTGATGACAAACCTTCGTTCGAACGTTCCCAAAGTGTATTTCAGTGTCATAGAAAATGAAATTGAAAATTCCTGAATCAAATTCAATAAACGAAAAATGAAATCTTTCCGAACTACTCTGCAAGTGAAAATTTGTCAGGATAACTCATTTCATAAGTTGAAAATAGTTTAAAATGGAATTAATAATCAATTAACAATTGCTTAAATCGCCTATGTGCTATGCGGACGAGATGTAACTTTATTTTTGCCTGAACATACATTAGCACACATACCTTATAAGTTGGAATACAGCATTACAAAGTATTGATGGTATTTAAAGTTACGTATTATGCTCAAAGTAAAAGTCAAAATAAAAGACAAACATCAATTAAGAAATCATTGTCGACTTTTAGATTCGTTTTTTGACAGCAAGTCGTTTTTGACAGTTTTAAAAAGAGATTCCTTTATAACCAGTACAAGGGAAGCAATCAATACGTGCTCAACAGACACTTTCAATCAGTAGATGACACACTGATGTCGGCAGTCAATCGAACGATTGTGGCGAGCATTTGAGTCAAAATGAAAGTCGCTTTGTAACTACGTTTGAATTCTAAGCCTCGGTTGAAAATTAAAAAAAAAAATGCCTTTTTGCAAGATATTTTGCCTTTTGATCTTTTAAATGGAAATTGTTTTGATTGTTACTGAATGTTTACAAATCACAACTAAAATTAAACAATAAAGGTTTCATATTCATGATAAGTTGAAAAAACAGTAACTACTAAATTTCTTGCGGTTCTTGTAATCCGTATTCCGAACCCGTGGTTGCTTCACTTAATGACGATAATCTCAATAGTGTTGGAAGAGCTTCTTTGTTATAAATGAGAAAAAAAAAACAAAATATATTAAAACACTTTATTTACTGATGATAGGGCTTTGTGTAAGCTCGTCTGGATAGGTAACACCCATTCATCAGATATTCTACCGCAAAACAGCAGTACCTGGTATTGTGGCGATCCGGTTTGAAATGTGAGTGAGCCACAAGGGACATAACGTCTTAGTTTCCAAGGTTGGTGGCATATGGGCGATGATCAGATTGGGAATCAAATGTATGAAATATTAAATTTATAGTTCAATATTTGTCAATTATTTACTCGTCTGGGTAGGTACCACCCACTCATCAGATGTTCTACCGCAAAACAGCAGTACTTGGTAACGTTGTGTTCCCGTTTGAAGGGTGAGTGAGCCAGTGTAATTACAGGCACAAGGGACATAACATCTTAGTTCGCAAGGTTGGTGGATCATTAGCGATGTAAGCAGTGGTTAACATTTCTTACAATGCCAATGTCTATGGGCGTTGGTGACCACTTACCACCAGGTGGCCTATATGCTCGTCCGTCTATCTATGCTATAAAAAAAAACTAGCATCTGTCATGTTCATACATTTATCTTGCTATTCGTTATCCGTAACCTTCAGATTCGTAAGTAGCAAGCCATTAGTAGCCTCTTAATTACGTCTCATATATCTCATAGATCCGTAAGGAAAACGAATCGCTTATTAAATATTGAAACCGGGCATTAATCAAAATGTAATCTGAGCGTCTTGTGTTTGTTTGATTTATTGATTATACTTGATTATCTTCTTCTTCTTCTTCTATCTGATTCTTGACTCTATTACTTTTTTCTACAACGACTTAGTTATGATTTATTTATTTATTCAGGACAACCAACAGTAGATACATTAGATAGACTGTTTAATTAGATTGAAAAGTTATTTGATAAATGTTCTACTAATTATAGGTTATCACATAATTCATAAAAAGCATTACATTATAAATACTTATTAAATAAAGTGAATCATTAAATATGATAGACCTAGATAGTATAATAAAATTCATTCTAGACGATGTTATGGTCCTAATGTATATCGATCGATGTAAAAATTGGGTTTAGACTATTCTGAAGTTTTCGTATCTCGTAAAATGTTTGTGCCAATCACATTCGCTTGCAGACAATTCAATCATGCGATTGGTCCTTGATGTGATATTTTTCTGCGGAATAACGTTGTACGTCGTTATAAATATATACTTAAATATGACAGAACGCAATACCATTAATAACGAAATGTCACATGATGTTACGGAATTAAATGTTTCTATGACTTTAGTTTGTATGATATCCTTATTTGGTCACTTGTTTCGTTGCTCAAGTGGTTTTCTTATAAGGTCACAGAGTCTGTGGTCCACGGCCCAAACTATGGGTCGAGTCCATGAAAACTTATTGGATTTATTTTGTATAGTTGGATAGTCTCCCATGAGAATCAATCAGACATCATCACGATGCGATATTGAAAAAAAAATGAATAATATTTATCCAATGAATTATAAATATAATAGCTTAATGCAATATTTTTACTGCGAAATTATTATTTCGAAAACGTTATCGTGTTAGGTATAAACGATCGTCAAATACATACGTCCTAAAGCTATTCCTAAAATAACTTAATTTCATATTCTTCACTATTTTCAAACTTTACCTGTCGTGTACCGTGGAACCAATCAGACTGAGGGACAATTCAATCAGCCGAGAGCGACAACTGCTGTAGACCCGAGGTCTTTTTTCGCGTCGCCATCCAATATTCTGTATTTATACCGGAGTGCAATTTAATTAAAAATCTTTCAATACGTCTTCTTTGAATTGCATATTCCCAATAGATTTTATTTAAAAAATATGTCTTTCATCATTTATAATTTCTTAACAATTTATTTTAAATTGATTTATGTTGTATACATTCGAAATTAACTTATAGAAATATTTTATTTTCACTGGTCACGGGCATAATAAAATAAAATGTATAATATATTTATTCTGTATTTATAATTGGTAAAGAGCCGCCCGTAAACCAAATTAAAGTAAAATTTATATGTTCTGACACGAACTTGTCACATGGTATAAATTTTCGTAGCCGCCTGTCGTGGCGCCGGCCTTTTATTACAAAAACATTTTTAAATCAATTCTTTTTTATTTAATTTATAGAAAAGCTTTGATATCTGTACGATTTAAAAAATTAAAGAATAAAAAAATCGATATGACGTAGAATTTAAATCTTATAAAATATACGCAAACACACAGGTAGTTCCTTTATTAATTGTTTTAAAAATGGCGAATTATTTCAGTTATATCACAAGCGGTTAAGAACGCATTTCATTATACATAACTATATTTAGAAATGTTATAACTGATTGATATTGTCTCAGTAGATGATTATAATGAATTAATAAAGAGCCAATTTTCAGTACCTACAGTTCCAACTTCCGACTGTTTATGACAACCATTAAACAGCTTTCCGCTCTCAATCACTCATTCACGCTCCCACTCGACCGAGTGGAGGGGCACACCCTAGCACGATTTCAACCGTTTCGAAAAATACTGGGTTATTTTTCCGAATGTAAAAGTGACGCAATTGAAACTCTGAGCTGTGATGGGTTTACGGTCGCCTACTTGAGGCTTATTAGCTTAATATTTGGTGCAATTAATGGTGTTTTTAAACTTACCTATGTTTAAATATTTTCTTATATAACTTTAAAGAGTAAAATCTAAATCTAAAATTAAAATGTCTTAAGGTTATTGTTTAGTATATATTATTCAAAAGTTTATCGTTACTGTAATGCAATAAACGCTTAAAATGTTTGATTAAGCTTAAAACGTTTATGCATTTTGACGGGAGTTTGTTAAATTTAATATCGTTGATAGCTCTGCATTTAAATTCGAGTCGAAAATTTCAACATTTTTTTTTCTGTATTTTGTGCGATATTCCTCTCATCACGGTTGGACACTAATTGCTCAATCTATTGCGTTTTAATGTGTTTGCATAACGAATGTTTTATTTCCATTATATTTTCATTTTTATGAACATGGTCGCTTTTTTACGAACTGTCTGAAAACTTTAATTACAATTTGATTTAGGTATAAAGCTGTTACTCGCACGCTTCGCTAGGCGTAAATTAAAATATATGTATATTTTATTTATTTCAAATAATTAACACATATCCTATGGCCTTTTTCACGCCAAAACAACTATATTAACACATATAAATGTATATTAGTAAGGTATAACAATGATCATTTCGTTGAATATTATAAGTTCAGGTCGCTCTTACGAGTTAATGCACATGTGATAGAATGTTATCCTCCCAGACAATTTATATATAAAAGCAGCTTAAGAATTTAAATTTTTTACAACCATACATATAAACTTTGTTTAGCGGGTGATTAGTTAAACCATGTTTTGCTCCTTCTTTAAAATGTCAAATCAATAATGACAGAAAGAGCAAAATCATTGTTTAACTGAACAGCCGTTAAGCAACGCTTATAAGTAAAGCTGTAAGTTAAGACTACATTTGTGCTTAAAGTTTCTACTTTTTCATTTACATAAAAACTTTAAACCAATTTTTTTATTGCTTGTGTATATATATTATAAAATGAATGAATGAAAGTAAAATTATTTATCCTTCTTAGTGTGCTGAAAGATCTCTTCAAGTGATAAGCATGCTTATTACACTTTTCTTCTGTGTTTTTTTGTATCTGGTCTGTATAACAAAGTGTTATATAAATAAATTAAAATTACTAAACATATATTCATTTCTCTAGTCTTCGAAATGTAGTACCGTGGATACGACTGTTTGCACTCACGGATACGTCTATTTATTTGACACTCGTAACAGTTTTCACTGTAATTGAATACCGTGCGTAAAACAAATAAGGCACCTGATTCATTGAGTCTAGACGTGGCTATCGATCTGTGTGATTCACTGATATTAGTTGCTGTATAATTTGCTGACTCAGTGTTTGTCCCCCACTTACGTGACATTATAGTAGAAATACCTCTATTTATTATTACAAGTTTTTATTTGACTTTTGATGTGAGTTTTGATTTAAAAAGAAAAAGTGTGGAAAGTTATACATGATGGGTCAGTTCGAATGACATTGCATTATTTTAAAAGCACGATGCATGACCTACTTCTACACTTAAGACTGATTCTACACGAAGGAACTCTTCAACGGTTAATAGCATAGACACCAAATTTTGTATATAAAAGCTAGTTGTTCAGAATGTTAATAATATTTTAATGACTTAAGACAAGACATTCAATATTGGTAGACGTCTTCGATTTTCTCAAATTGATATTTGCATTAAGTTCCGCAATCAAGATGCCGAGTAATCAGTTTCGTTGGACAGAGACAGCTATACAGCGTTTATTTCTATCTCGTTTCCAATTAAGGGTGTCTGTAAGCCCAATGCACTTTAAACTCCATATATTATATATATATATATATATATATATTTTTTATTGTATAGGAAGGCGGACGAGCGTTTGGGCCACCTGATGGTAAGTGGTCACCAACGCCCATAAACAATGGCATTGTAAGAAATGTTAACCATCACTTACACCGCCAATGCGCCACCAACCTTGGGAACTAAGATGCTATGTCCCTTGGGCCTGTAATTACACTGGCTCACTCACCCTTCAAACCGGAACACAACAATACAAAGTACTGCTGTTTTGCGGTAGAATATCTGATGAGTGGGTGGTACCTACCCAGACGAGCTTGCACATAACTCTACCACCGAGTCGTATATGTATAAGTGATGGAATTTGTGATGCAATTACACGCTTGACGGTTATATGGAAGGATTGCAATGAAATATGGTATGTAATAATAATTTAGATCTATTTTCTTTTCCAATTATAAAAAGTTTGTTTTTTTTTTTCAGAACCTTAACAATTTTCATGCAGCCAATAAAATGAAGATATATTACAGTTGATACTGAATGTACCAATAGGTAGTGTTTATTTTTAGTTTTTTTTTAATTCAAACACGTCAATGCTTGCAGGTATATTTGTTGCCCATTATAAAAATATAATTAAATAGATTGTACAAAGTAACCTTTACATGTACAATGTTCTAAAAATAATTGAATTTAATTTGCCCTACAGAAGGCCACGCCACGAGAGAGTTGCGCAGCGATGCGTTCATCCGTAAGTAATAGATGGATAGACATAATCAATAACTCCTAAGTGGTCGGTCTAATCTATTCTATGTGAACGTTTTGATATATCACGCTGACATTGAAATACTCTTCAGAAATTTCATATGATTTTTCATACAATTTCTAAATCATATTTTAAATATATTATGTTTAAACTTTTATTGTAAGATTGAAAATTTTACACGTCAAACAATATTTTTTTAATTTTATAAATAGGATCTTTGATATATAACACAGCGCCTATCATATTTAAGTAAATTATTAGCGCAATATAATGTTATATTATGTTATTCAAACAAATTTGCTATAAATATATTTACTCATTCAAAAGGATGTGCAAAGTGCACTTTCTATTCTCTTTCTCGCTTTCTCTCCCTCTCGTGAGATAGGATGGCAATTCCAAAAGTAACACCAACCAACCACTGTTCCAATCTGACTGGATTGAACCGGACTGGATATTGAGAATTTCTCGACAGATAAGGACTTCGTTCGCTCAGGACTTTTAAATACTAGATCAGTTTAGCCCCTATATCAGATATAATAAATATCTATATCTTTCATAGATTACTACCAAAACCCGGCAGATGTCCTGCCTGTGTAAACATCAATTGTCAAGTCGATCGGTTGAACGGTGTTAAAGTAGATGTACAACGCCATCTAGGGACGAGCTACAAAAAGGTGGATAGTATATAAAACTTTTCCACGAAAAAATACATAAGTATATGTATGTGCCTACGTACATAGTAATCTGTGAAGCAGTGTCGAAGTTCATTTCACTCAAAGAGTTATACCAACATCTTTATTAGACTAACTTTACGTCCCGGCATCGCACGGGTAGAATAAAGAGCTTACATAAAACGTATATTTTTGAGCTAGGAACCTTTCCGGTCGTACTCATAATACCCCAGCAAAGTTTCAACACAATCGGATGAATATCTTCGAAACACTTAGAGGACACACAGACAAACATTTTTTAATAGATAAAGATAATATAACAATGATAATGTTTTGAGTAGTATTTGCATGATAATTTGAGTGTTTTCTCTATGTTATTACATAGATATATAAGTTAGAACTCATTTGCCCTACTGAACGCCACAAAAGCGTTGCGCAACGATGCATTCATCCGCGAGTAATACATGGTTAGACCAATAATTACTGAGTGGTCACGCTAATCGATGAGATTTAAAGCTCATATTAAACTATACTGATATATGATAATGTATTCGTAAATCAAAGTATTAGTTTAATTACAATACCGAAATGTTTTTGAGATACTAATGCGTGTTTAATACTTTAATTATTGATGATTAATGTATGTATTAGTGTAATCTTACCCATTTTATTTGGGATTTTGTTTTATTGTTATATAAGTTACTTTGACACAGTCCTTTATTTAGCTATCAATATGCAAATTTATCGTAATTGTTATTGTTTGTAGGACTTTGTGTCATCTAGTTTTGTGCTTAGTGAATATATATAATCTTGAAGAATGCATTGAAACAAGATTGAAACAGAGTTAAGAACTACTAAATGTGTTTATTTTGTGTTTATAATTTAAATCGTGAGGAATCCTGCTTATTTGGATGAAAATTAACCACATTTGTATCCACCAATTCGCATTGGAGCATCAACCTTCTCTTTACACGGGAAAGAGCCCTGCCGGGACGTGTATGGGCTAAAACTTTTATTTCTTCTGTCTGTACATATATAGAATTGTCTAGATCTGCTTTAGCTAAAAAAATATTATAATATTAAAATGAGATTTTCTGGGTTATGTTTTATTTTCAATTGAATAATTTAAAAAGCGCACAATGTGGTTAGTTTGTTCAATCCTTTTTAAAATTTCCATTAGAATGAAATTAAAAACTGTTGCAGACTAAGCCATTTAAAAATAGATAGCGAGGCGTTAATTACTTCATATAGGGTATGATCGCGGCGCTAATATTATTACCGGTTCGCCTTATAATGGCACGGATACATCGCTCGCTTAATGAGTAGAGTGCCTTTGCTACTTTCAACTAATTACGAAACGTAGCGCAACATTTTAAAATGATCTTCCACATCTTTGCGTCAAAATTAAGGATAATAGAGAATTCTTTTATTTTGTTAAAGTATTGGTTTGCTAAGTTGAACTTTGTTATACGATGTTTAAAGATTAATTTTGTTTAGTGTTAAGATGTAATTATAGTGAATTTATAGTAATTGAAAACATTTTTGCTCCACCACATATTCTACCGCCGAAAAGCAATGCTTGGTCAATACCACATAACAATTTATGTTTCGGTTTAAAGGGTAAGCCAGTGTAACTCCAGGCACAAGGAACGTAACACCTTAGTTCCCAAGGTTGGTGCGCATTAAGGTGGTGACGCACTTATTTGAAAAAAAGTACGCATACATAATTGTCATTTCTTTAATGTTCCTTGCCATTAGATCCCAGAGCAATGTTTGTTTAATTCAAACCTTATGTGGTTTTGTTTGTGTTAGCGTTAATGTTACCATAAACATAAAATCGACGAAATCATCCCAATATTACAGCATCAATTTTCACGTGACGTAATATGTACTAAATTGTCATCACTAAAGGCCTATTATATTCAATTTAACATCAATTTTTATCATGGAAATTATTTGAGAACTATATTACAAAACTCATTGAAAACTAGTTTCCAAACGTATATGGTGAACGCTGTTACTGTACCTCTGAAAACGTGTGTACCTACTAAATTTTATGATGATCGGTTCAGTAGTTAAGATGTTAAAGAGTAACAAACAAATAAAGTCACCTTCCCATATATAATAGTAGCTTCCGTCCGTGGCATCGTCCGAATTTTAAAAGGGTTTCAGGTGTAAGGTGTAAAAAAGTAGTTTTTATTCTTCCTTGACGTTCAAATTTTCATCTTAATAGGTTAACCGCCTTATTCATAAACTTTATTTAACTGGTGATTAGTTAAACAATATTTTGTCTTCTTCTTTCGTATGTCAAATCAATAATGACAGAAAGAGACAAATCAGTGTTTAGCTAAACAGTAACTAAGCAACGTTTATGAATAAGGCCGTAAGTGATTTACCAGTGAAAGTGTTAGTAGAAAGTCACGAGTTATTTTTGCGTTTATCATGTATATATTAGTATAGATTTGAGCTTATACAAACATTGGTTAAATATTTTTTTATTTCTGCATATTATAAAAGACAAAAAGCCGCTTACACAGATTTACATTCAGGCAATAGACGAATAGGTATGTTTTGTATTTATTCATATACTATTACACTTGCACCTACCGCCAATATAATTACGATCACATAATTGAATTATAGCCAACAGTACTTATAAAAGAGCTACACGCCCCGTTACGGTAGAGTTAATGGTCTACGTAAAACGTTTGTATCACGAGAGCCAGACATACTCCCAGATTTTTTCTGACTTCATTAACCATTATCGTCATATTTAACTTATTTATACAAATCTTTAACGAATTATACACCTAAATCTTGATAATGAATCACTTCGTCCATTGGAAAAAAAATACGAATCGATTTAGTAATTTTTAAGTATTTATCGCGTTTAGACAGACAAACGCGACAAGGGACTGGAGTGATGAGACCTCCAAGAATTACCAAGTTATTTCGGTATTGAGTATGTTACAAGCATAACCACATACTATCAAAGGATGACGCATTTACGTACACACGTAAATGTTTCTACGACACACACATTGTATATACTTTTTACATCAACAGTTAGCTTAATGATACTTCGATGGATCGGCTGGATTGATGAATTTTATACTAAAAACAACTGCCAACGCCAAGCGGCGCATTGCAGTGCCTTTTGACCTCTAAACTAATTTAGATTGCGTTAGACTACGTCACAGAATATAACACGATGATCAGTGTGGGAATCAAATGCATGAAATATTAAATTTATAGTTCAATATTTGTCAATTATAATGAGCCAATTGTTGGTTATCTTCCAACCAACCATTCCAATGGTTGATTCTATCAAATTGGATTTGGATTTTACTAGAAATGTTTTAGGAAAGCACGTGACTGTGTAATGTGCTATTTTTTTTTAAATTAATCGTTCTATATCAAACTAAATTATTATATTTACTGCCTAAATAGGCATTTAAATTTACTGGTGGTAGAGCTTTATGCAAGCTCGTCTGGGTAGGTACCACCCACTCATCAGATATTCTACCGCAAAATAGCAGTACTTGGTATTGTTATGTTCCCGTTTGAAGGGTGAGCCAGTACAATTACAGGCACAAGGAACATAACATCTTAGTTCTCAACGTTGGTGGCTCATTGGGGATGTAAGCGGTGGTTAACATTGCTTACAATGCCAATGTCTATGGGCGTTGATGACCACTTACCATCAGGTGGTCCATATGCTCGTCCGCCTACATATATGTACTATAAAATAAAACATATATATAGAGAATAAGAGTTGCTTGAAAGATATTTTCATTACACAAAGAATACTTCACTGCATCGAAGTTAATGTCCTTGTGTGTGGTCTTATGTCTCTGTATTTGTATTCGTTGCATGTGTGCCAATCCTCAGATACGGATATTTTAACGCTCCCGCAATGCGGCCGACGTGACATCTGTCATAGCGCTAATTGTGCCAAAATGTACATCGTTTTAAATTTTAATTTTTTATGAGCGATACGATTATAATTTCAAGGTAAGTATTCGTACACAACTAGGTCCAACCACCAACCAACTGGATGGAAATTTGACGCATGCAGTTGCCACGTGTAACGTTTGTTAGAAACGTTTTTTACGCGTAAATGTTTCTGTTCTGTCAAGTGTAATTAGTTTCACGCTTATATTTTTTTTAAATTTATTATTAAACATTCTCACACATTGTATAAATTATTTTATATTCGTTATAAAATATAAAGAAATAAAATATAACATACTGTACCTGAATAAAATTAAATGAGAAAACTCTACAGAATATAAACATCCTTGTTTTTTCAATGTTGATTATAAAAAATAAACCCTTTTTTGATTGTCAGAGTTATTACGCTTTTTATTTATATAATTATCGCGTACATTTTAGTACGATGGAATAATCCTTACTCATATTAATGTAAAAGTAACTCTATATGCTTTCTGTTAAGCATTCACGGCTAAATCATTGAATCGATTTTGCGGATTTTGATTTTTCGGAGAAAGCTTAAGTTCCAAGAATGAAAATAGACATATATATTTTTAATTAACCCTTCTATGGGAGATACGGAACGAAGGTTTGTGTACAAGTTATTTAATTTTTTAGTTGAAAATAAACATATGCGTACGGTAACTTTAAAAAAAATAAAAATAATTGAATTCCACACAGGTGTAGCCGCTCAGCTAGTATAACCATAAAATAGCATGATTAAGTTATGATAATTATTGGTTAGTTGAATCATGACAAAATAAAAGTTAAAAACGACCTAAAATGAAATCAAATTGTTTATATTCTATTCGAATATTCGAAATAACTATTCAGTATTCACAAATAAAGCTGTACATTTACCAAGGAGCTTGTAAACTTTTGAATCTTCCATTATAAAATAATATCAAAAGATTTTCCGTTCCCCGTTAATGTCACTCTCAGGACAATTTCCATTTTAAACTTACCAGGAACTCGGTCTATTTTAATTTTATGGTATTAAATACTTTGATAATGGAATGTCTATATAACTTTAATGTAATCGTGATAACTTTTATTACTTCAAATGTTTCCGATATTAGTATTTTATTGAAGTCATAGTGATGACTTGAATTCTCATTTCGATTTATGAATATAACGAAATATCTAAGTTAGTCTCATGCATATTAAGAATGTTAAAAATATAGACTCCTAGACTTATATGGGTACATATATACAATTGGAGATTGAAGAGGCTATGACCAGTAATCGATTGCGATAAGTCGATTGATTGATATGGTCCCTGGACTAGACAAAGTGCATACGGCAAAATTATCAAAGCGATTCCAACTTCGCTTTCGTCTAATTATTCCATTTAATACGTCAATTGTGGATAACTTGATCAATCTAATACATATTGTGTTATTGCAATACATTTTGGTCTTTTCTACAAACAATCGTTATGTGATTTTGTCTAGGCACACCGGTCTAACGACAACGAATTTAAATATGTATAAGAGATAATTAAGTTAGTAATATGTACATAATATGAACAAAAGAAATATTAATAAAGTAATTACGACCTTTGTCTTATTCATTCTTCATCAAAAATGTACAATGAACATAGTTTTGAAATTCAAATACACAATCGCATTTATCGGCATAAATGGGTAAACGTCGCAAAATAATACCGAAACAAAATACTATATTTCATAATATATAATTATTTTATTAAGCAATAAATAATAAATATTGTCAATTTTATGGCACCACTTTTTTAATATAATATAATAAAAAATAAGCAGACATTAAAATAGTGTTATAACGCGTGTGAACAAGTTTTTCACGCAATGCAATTTGTGCTGCAATCAAGTTGCCAATAGACGTCCTAACTTAGCTTTATTATATTCATAGTACGTCCATCGGTCCGTTCGACGCGAAATTGCCAATTTCCTGCACTGCTCTGCAACTAGATCCCATTTTGCGTTAATATAAACGCGTTACTTGTTTTTCATATTCATTTCCTTGACGTGTATTTTTTTGATAGGTGGGTTTTATTTATTTTCATGTGTTTATGAACTGTAGTATTTCATAAGTTAATTTGAAAATAGAACTCTTAAGATTTATTAAGAAAAATATTTAATAATTAACTATTTATTGTGCGGTTATAACATTGAGGTGTTCTTTTTTTATTGAGATAATCGAACCTATTTCGTATCTAATAAGTGGAAGATATGCTCTTTGAGAGACAATTTATTAAACCTAGATATTTATTTTAAGAAATCAGAAGCCAAAATTTGTTGACCTTTCATTTTACAAGATCAAATTAAATGTAAGCTAACGCCCGGAAGATGGGTTCTTCCGAGAAGCCGCATGAAACTTTTGTTTGCAATTATTATTCATCTCCAACGAGGCTATGAAGAAAATCAATATAATAAATATATATATTAGAATAATAAGATATGTTCACACATATACCCGCCAATCCTTGAGGAATATTCACTGATAACGTGGTAAAAAAACATATCAGTCTTAATAACAGTAGAAGAAGACTTAGCTTAACACTGAGACTTAAAAACAACCAATAACAACTCACAAAAATACATTCAACATTTAGAACTGCGTTATATTCAAAACGATTTACAATTTCAATGATATAATCTAGTCTAATATATTATTAACATAGTACGACATGGTACTCGATTTGCTCGTAACGTACAAAACAAATACAGCGCTAACACGATTTACACCATCGTATTATACGCTTCATGCATCCAATATCTAGTTCGTAATACGTAGCCAGCGCTAAAGCAGCGCTAGTATAAATCCTCGTTTATATAATCGAGAGATCCAAACTGCATGCTGATGATATGTTAAACAGACTAAAATTCATACATTTTAAAATCGATGTAGATACAGCCGCTGTAGGCGAAATTTCGGTTGGATTATCCGTTTACGGATCTGAGTGGTTATTTAAATCATTCGTAATGTGTGTTTGATATTTGCTTTGCGCTGGATGACAATATATATGAGTATACAATCTATTATGACTTCGTATTATGATTTGTGATCCAGTTTTGATATGATACCAGCCGATAGTATGATTTAATGGAACGATCGCATGCTTGCTTCTTTGTTTTATTGAAAATTGTAAAATATAAAGTTTTGCCAAAAATTCCTGCTGTTTTTTGTTTTGTCAGATTTTCTCGGATCTTGATTTTTAATAAATTTTTGCTTTGTATTTTATTAGGTAAGAGAGTTTAATTAATTTTCAATTGTAATTATTATTTTCCATTTCCTTGTCAATACCTAGTATTTTATAAATAATTAACAATAATATAATGTTAGATAAAATTATATGTACATAGTATGAAAGCGATACCTAATGTTTGGTATAAGAAAGTATTAATTATGATTGGTCAATGCTCGGTAAATGAGCGAATTGTTCTAGAATGAAAAAGATACGACAGACGAAAATAAAAGATAATTAAGTGTCATGGCAATTTTCATTTTCGTATTGGATTCCCTACAGACCTACACATACATTTATAAGGCATTTAAGAAGAAATAAAAATAATAATAATTTAACAAAATGAATACGCTTCGCTATGCCAATGTTTTATAGACTTATATTCATTCTACTTTCTTATAATTTTTGTAATAATTGTTTTTGGCATGACAAATAATGTAAGTAAGGCTACGGTCTCTAAATGTCCCACAGCCACTTTTAAAGAAAAGGCTTAGAGATTATTACACCACGATGTTCCATTACGGGTGGAAACATGTTTCAGAATACACCCGATACATATATAACAAGAGGTAGAATATCATACGACTGTCATTCTCATATTGATTCCTTCACCACTTAGATATATTATAAACAAAAAAAGCGCAGCAAACCTCGAACACGCGATCTTCACTTAAAACGAGCTCTACTCGCCGGGCCATCGCGGCTCTCGACATTGTTAATTAAACATATAAAAAAAATATTAAAATTGATTACACTTTAATTAAAATAACATATTATACACGTAACATAAATAAACAATAAAGAGTCAGGCTGAGGATACATTGAAATAATATTAAAGAAGTAATTAAACGCGTCTAAATAAAGCCATCTTCTAAAGCATTCTCCTTGAAGCTATCAAGTCTGTTATCAACAAAGCGCTTTCATGAAACTGATTGAAATCAAAGGAGATAAAGAAACAATGGCGCCGCAGAGTATCCTTAGAGTTAACATTTATGGCGATTAATATGAATGTTATTCTATCGAATAGATATGTGTATATTTTTATGTTACAACACAACTGTAACATAAATGTAATTTCAAATAATTAAATATACTCATAGGATGAGTATTATTAAATGTACACAGCAGTGAATATCACATAAAAAGTTAAAGATCTCAATTTAATTTGACATGGTCATCGGCTATACTATATGATAAATATATGGATGTTTTTTGGAACCAATGCATACTCTATATAATCAGATAAACTAAAATATTGTTTTGATCACAAGCACAGCTAACAAGCAGCTTATTAAAATATAGCCATATATACATATGGTATATATTATAAGATTTTTTATTATCAAATTATAATTTTGAATGTTTTCTTGTACAAATTGAAATAATTTTACAAGAAAGTGTCAAAGATCATCTTGAAGTGCTATAAAGAACAGTTATCCACTTTAAGTGTAAATTATAAGGCGTATTCTTTGTACGTAATGTATCGTAGAATTAACCTTAGGGATTCAGGCGCTCCTATAAAAAGGTTGGAATCGAAACGTCGTTCACCCTTGTTCCTTTCACCCCACCAACCCCCCCACCCACTTAGAGGTGGGGATTAGGGTTGCGCGCGCAAACAAAATCAATACGGTTAATGTTACGCACAAATATACTGAGTAGAGATGTCAGGGACACGATATCGGTATTTCAATATTAATTATTTTTATATAACTATCTGACAACTGAGTTTTATTAAAATGTACTCTATATAACTGATCTTATGAATCAATTTTGAAATTCAATTAATCGTAATTATTATCTTTTCATTTTAATTCATTATTGTACTTTAAATTATATCAGCAAAAGATTTAATAATAGACTTATTTATTTTATTCAAATTAAATTCAATAATAAAATTAAGAATAAAAAGATATGTTTTAAATTATACCTTAAGTGTTAAAAGCCTGTACATGTGAGCATAGAATGTTAAAATCCAATTACGAGGACCTGCCTATCAGGAATTTAAGTTCAATGTTGGCTAATAGCTTTGTAATAGTCGCGTGATTAAATTATCGACGTTTCCTCCTGTTATTGGCACATCCCTAGAGAGTATCTATAGGACATGATTAATTAATAAGGCTCTAAGATTTGCAAATTCAAAGGGAGACCATTGCCATTTGAATTTGTAATCAAAATGTTTGAATGCTGTTTGTGTTGAGGTGTTAAACTTGGTAATGATTCTTTTCATTGTGCGTTTAATGTTTTCACCAAATGGCGGCCGTAGCTTTTGCTAAGTTTATGTTATAAAGTCGTTTTTTCGTTTCATTTCTTATAGATAATGCATAGTTATATTGATGTTTAATTATATATTACTGATCTTATGAAAAGATTTTTAATTTATAAAAAGATTTCTATTAACTAATATTTTTTATGAGATTTTTTTTGAACACATATAAATCGATGTAACATTTGAATTTTGAATTGACTTTACAGAATACATTTGTTTAAATTTCATATGATTTTTTTTTTCTTTTTATTCTTCGGTAGATTATACTTAAAGACTTATGAGAAGAACTCAACACTACAGATATTACTTATTTATATTCTAAAGACTATTTACAGGACAATATATTGTCGATTATTACATAAGCAACTCCAATACTCCAACGGTTTCATTATTCATTTAAATCCGTATTTTATCTCTCAATTATACACCTAAACAATTTGAGAAAAGAAAAGCATCGCTTATAATTACGTTTATTAGCATTTTTTAAGTCCAATTAAAACTGGCTAGTAATTAAAATATGACGCAGGCTCATTAAAATAACCAAAATCCAAATTATAGAAAATATATTATAAAGGCACAAGAAGCTTGCGGAGAAGTGATATTATAAATTTATTTAAGGACATAATATCAATTTAAATGTATCAATAAAGTTAGTGTCACATATATATTCGATTTTTTATACATAAGAGTGTCTTCAGAAGGTTTCAAATTGAGTTGCCTTGCTTAGAGTTTGTTCTTAAATAAAAAAACGAAAAAAAACATGTAATGTTTGAATTTCATGAATTCGTACTGCTTAAAATGTTAGCTTAATTAGTTTTGTGTAACTTTTCTTTGTTTGTGTGAGTTTGAACAAGCTAGACGTATAATTGCGTTTACATTTCAATATAATTGCAATTTATGATTCATAAATGCAATTACATTATAATTGAAATAAATTAATTTACCATTCTGTATTGGTACCATTCAATGTGTTTTTGTGTTATGGATAAAATTTAACCGTAGGATTATTATTTAAATATGATTATGTTTTAGTTCGTTCAATATTGTTTTAAATGAATTGTAATTAATTAAAATAGAGTCTATTGTTTCAAACAAAATAATTATCAGAATTACAAACAATAGTTTAAATATAATTTATAATTTATGTTTCGTAATAATTTATGTTTTCACTTATGAAAACAAATTCTTAAGTAATATTGTAATTAAGTTATAAAATGTTATACGCGTTGAGATTATCTTCTTTTTTTTAAAAAATAAAAATATTTGAAATTTTCTTATCTACATTACCCTTCTTTATGAGCTTAATCTCTATAGCCACGCGGTTGCCTGCAAGAGATCGCTATTATGTGATAATGCCACTGCACGCTTTTTAATATTTTCCTTTAAATAAAATGTACTAATTATGACGAACGAATGTTATCAATTTATCTATCAGTCTGTTAAAATACTATGATTTATAAAACTAGCTTCCACTCACGACTTGCCGACAGGGATGGGAGTAGGTTTTAGGTACCCTATGTCCTTTCCTGAATACGTGTCCCCTGATAACGTGTATGCAACATTTTATGATCATAGTTTGAGTAGTTAAGACGTGAAAGCTAACGAACAAACAAATAAACAAAATATTAGTTAGGTCACGTTGGTAAAATAATATTGTTTTTTTTTTTTTTTTAATTATGCCTTAAGTGTTAGTATCATATCAACGCGACACAATTTGAAAACGAAACGATGGTAATATCATTAAAAAGGAACAAAAAATTAAAAAATACATTGTCATTCATAACAAGTAGCCCGGTTATTAGGAGCGATCTCATAAAATCCAATTAATTCGGAAGACTCCTCACGGCGCGTGATTAAAATTATAAAAAGTTCCATTACTGTTCACAAAGGACGAATCTATACATGTACTTAGAACGTGAAATTTATAGTTATATTCTATGTAATTTATTTAATATGATGTATAAAATTATTGAATTTTTAAGCTAAACAAGTGATTATATAATATTATAGGAGTTGTTCACCTGTGATAGAGTCAGGACATATTCAACCAGACCGAATATATCCCAGTGGCATGAACGATGATACCGCGTTGAAAACTAAGCAAACACCACTGATTTTTCATAATTTGTGATTATATTTCATTTCACTAACCAAGGCTTAAATTCACATTATATGTAGTCATTATATTAAAATTGTTTATTCATAATAACGAGTCTCGACACCATTCAATCAGAAGTCATTTACTCTGAACAACTTAACAATGTCAAATACCAATCAAATTGAGATGGGATCAATTTTGAAACTGAACCCAACGGAATAAAAATGATAGAATTCTGGTCATAAATAAAATATACACTTATATAATATATAGAGGTGTTCATATAACAAAGGAATGTACAAACGAATTGAGAAAAGGAGGAATTTATTTTGAAATCTGTTAAAAATGTTACGTTATTTTGATCCACGAAATATTCTCTACGTCGCTTCAATTTTCACCCCACTATACTATATATCAAGATTTCCAAGATGCTTTGACTTAGGGGTACGCTCCCTCCGTACAAGATAAGATTCATTTTATCAGCACTATAAAAGGACAAACACGAAGCGTATCTATTGCATAATATATCAACAGTGACAGACAATTTACAATCACCTTGTGATATACTCGTAGCGTCGTTTTTCGTTGGCTTAATATATCAAATACTAATTATCATCTCTTATAAAATTTGATTACCAAGTTTTTTTTCAATTCAGTATAATAAGAGAGACACGAATATTTTTAATAATACAAAGGATAAAAAATATAATGTAGGTAAATCAAAAAACAGACCAACTCAATCAATCAATGTAATTTGACATCAATAATGTCCCACTGTATTTATTATGCTCGAATAAAATTACGTATTCATTTTATAACATGAAGAGAAAATACATGGGGTGTGCGCTAAGGTTATCAAAGCACATGTTGATAAATCGCTTGGCTCGATATTGATTGTGTTAAAATATTTATTCATACATCCATAAGCTTATCCTACCCGTACAAAGCTACGTATCAGGACGGGTAGCTAATATTTTAAATTTTACGAGATACAGCGTAATATGTAAACTTTTCCGTAGAGAAAAAACTTCAGTCTAGGCGTCTTGTCCAACGCGGTATAACTTTCAACAATATGCGAAAACTTTGTTCCGAAGATTTTTTTCATTTTGAGTACATAATAATGGAAGACAATAAACACCGGCCCTATTTATTTTTAATACAATATTTGTATTTAATTATGCATTATTAGAAACTTATAAAATAAATGAATATTCTTTAGCATATTATTAATTCATATATATGCAAATACATCTAAAAATAGTTACTGTATAACCATGACCAAAATCGCTAGCAGCAGTTCCCTGTCGAGTCGCAATTCCGATCGTCTTGGCAAAAAATGAACCAGCCCCTATATGTCATGTCATAATTATAATATGCAGTCGAACAGATTCTATGTACGGGATATAACTATAGTACGTCGATTGCATAGGCATGTTTGTAAATGACAGTTTATTTCCTGGTTTCCGTTGAGAAATATTGAAAAATATTATATAGAAAATATTCTTTGCATATAAAATATGACCATTCATATCTTCTGCTCTTTGAAAATTTTTCTACGTCAAGACGGAAATTAAATTGAGAGTTTTTATTTTACAGTGCAAACCGTACGTACATAACATTTTCTGCGAGTTACTTATAAATTATTTAAAAATATATATTTAAAACCATTTCATAGTTTCAATAGAATTCTATTTATTAAGTGTTCATATCGATTCTTAGTCTTAATCAAAATGTAACAATTAAAGTACATTTAATATAGAAAAATAAATCTCTACTAGATAAAAATAAATGTTCCTCTTAAATCAATCAACAAAAACGGTACCAATACAATTTAATTAAAACTTCAAAGGGCAACGATGAAATAGGGCGCACATAAATTTCATTAGACCAAAACTTACGAACTTGAGCCAAGTTATAAACACTTAGAAGGTCTCCGAGTGGAGCGAAACAGACATTAGGTACTCGTATATTGAAGGAAATCAATAAAGCCTTTGCGAACTCTTCCGTCGTGTGACATTTCCCTAAACTAACCACATGGGATTTAGCGTATGTATTGAAATTATATCTATACTACTATATAAATCTATTGGCTCTGACTGTAATTTTTTTTTCACCTAATTTTGTGTTAAATATGCAGTGATTCACATTATAGTGTTTTTTTCATTTTTGTCTGTCTGTCTGTCTGTATGTCTTCTTATAACTCAAGAACGGTTTGACCAATCTTGATGAAAATTGGTACACACAAAGAACACGTGATGGCGCAAATGGCCATAAATAATCGGTAAACCCTACGGTATCTTATGAAAATTAATTTCAAATCGTTAATTACGTATTTCTTTACCAGTAGCCATGTGTGTGTGTGTGTTTGTGTGTGTTATTATAGTAATAAAATAATTTATTATATTTTTATTAATTTAACGCGGATGAAGCCGCGCGGCACAGCTAGTTATATAATAAATATTATGAGTAAAATCTCCTACGACAATTTTAATTAGGAATTGCTTTAAGTCTGGCTACATTTAGAGATAAATTTGATTCCTATACAGAATATATTTGGTAAAATAAAAAGCCGTTTTCCTTAAACATATTGTTAGGTTAGGTTAGATTATCATACACTACATTTAAGAGTTGTGTACATTAAATATTATTTAACAATACAGCTCATTAATTTTTATATTGACAATATTCTTGAAGCCATAAAAGAGCGAGGAAACTGCTGTGTAGTGCATGCATCACTTATGTTTACAGAGTATAAAATTTTATAGCATTTACAAAAACATTGTCTAGACATCGCTCTCAATAGATGTTTTGCTAAAGCTTTATCCGCAAAAGCCGTGAAAAGCTTTCGAATTCGTATTAACCACGAGCAACATGGCGGCTGTTTAAAATGCCTTACATTATGTAAATAAAGTCGACTTTTTCCTTCGCGTTTGCTGTTAGGAGACAAATGGTCCCAACGTCAAGTTCAGCCATTTATCATGTTTAGAGAATGTATTGGTGTCGTCGTTTTCAAAGGCGTGAATTTCAGAGGTCAAAGAGGGAATGTGTTTGTGTATAAAGCTGACAGACCGCGCTTTTGCTTCGAATAACAAACGCGCTATATGGGCTTTCATAAAACTCGCCTTTGTGTAGCTAACTTCACTTTTATACGAATTTGAATAACGTTTAGTGGTATTAAAAACTAAACTTTATACTACCAACTATAAGTAATATTATTGCTTTTCATATTCTTGATAGTGGCATAGGTAAATATAATAAAATATTTTGACCAATATCTTAACATTTTCAAATTCGTTTTTTTATAGTATTTTTTTTTAATTGTCAACGTTGCGTTCACTTAAATTTCCTCTTGAATGTTAAATTAGAAGAGGTGAGAGTACCGACGGTTGACGATTGTTAAAAGCCTGACTTGAAGTGTTGATGCACGGAACAACGGGCCGGGGATGCTAGCACGAGGATTTTTATTTACCACTGTTGTAATATGAATAAAACATAGTTATATTTATTTTTTATATATAGTTATGTTATTTTTTTATGTAAAGTTGAAGATTGCTCAATGAATCATTACATATACATGCTCATTTTACTGTACATACTTATAATATCCTGGGACATTATTCACACACCGCCATCTGACCAGGGCTTCCAAACCTTCCAAACTAAGCAGGGCTAACTTATACAATAAGTATACAATTTTTCTTTAATAAATACATACTTATATAGATAATCACACCCAGACTTAGGACAAACAGACATGTTCCTGCAATTTGTGAAAGCTCGTCTGGGTAGGTATCGCTCATCAGAAACTCTACCGCAAAACAGCAGTACTTGCTATTGTTGTGTTCCGGTTTGAAGGGTGAGTGAGCCAGTGTAATTACAGGCACAAGGGACATAACATCTCAGGGTTGGTGACGCATTGGCGATGTAAGCGACGGTTAACATTTTACAATGCCAATGTCTATAGGCGTTGATGACCACTCACCACGTCCGTCTTCCTATGCTAAAAAAAACGTTATTTCTTCTGTCTGATAGCAGAAAGAGTATTAAACTAAAAAGCCAAGAAGTAGAGGTTACAAGGCCGTTACAGATTTGGTATTGCTTATTTATTTAACTTTTTTTTATAAAACTATCTTTTGTCAGCCCTAATTACGCTTCAGTATAAGAGTCGCAAGCAGTCTGCTCTATGCAATCTCCATACATTTGCATAGCAACCGAAGTGCTGTTTATGAACTCTTGGGAATTTTCAAGATGGATCTTAACGCTTCATAAATTATTACCTTCATTATTATAAGCAAATAACTGCTATATTTGACACATACAGTGTGTTTGTTATTATATATTGAATACTGGTAGCTTAGTTAGATTCTACCATTAAACATAATTTCTCTGTATTTAACGTAATAAGAATTTTTGGCTATTTTTTTAGTAGTGCTATCTTTAAGTGGAGGAAAATCTCTATCAGATATAATGTTTTCATGCCTATCAATTTCAACACAATTAAGATGATAAGATATTCATAAGTGTAGGTATATATAATTATAATATTTGAAAATTTCTTACTAAACTTCAAACACGAGCTCTTTTTGACGATTATAATATTCGACTTAGTTTTACCACGAATCCGTGAGAAAATAGAAAACGTCTTTATAACTTTCGCAACAAGTTACATTTAATACCGCTCGACGGATTTGCATACATTTGCATCGAAACTTAGGACTGTGATTCGCTAGTCGGTTCCCTTAACTTGTGGTTAAATTGCTCCCAACTTTCAGATTCACTTTCAAATGTATATGTAATTTCATATAAAATTTAGTAATTAGTGTTAAATATTTGTGTAAAGTAATACATCTGAAGGTTTAGTTCAAAGTATATAAATAATGATAGAAATATGTTTAAATTGTGACATAGTCGTCCGTAAGGTTCGTGCGTGTTTGTGGAAATGAACGAGTACACTACATCAGCTGGCTCATTTGTATGTCTGTGTTTTTAAAACTACTTTTTTGTTTTTAAAAATTAATTAGCGATAATATCTTTAAAGAAGGCTATCTGTGCGAGAAAGCCTGTCCATCGTGTTATTAATTTTGGCCCTTTTTTACTTTTATTTTGTTAAAAGGACGCGCATATTGGCAAAACCTTTAAAATATTCTATTTTCTTTAAAAATATATAGTTTTATGCGCTTTTTATAATAATATCTGTTTCCGTTTTGTAAATTGTTTCTGTTAATGATAATATTTATAACATTTTATAATTTAATTAGATATTTAAAATAACAAGTTATGACCTACTTTAAAACTTACTTTTTAAAACAATTATTAAGTAGTCAGTGTTCCGAACCCAAAATTAAAAATTTAATACACTTTATTAAACCTCAAAACGCATTTCTAAAGGAAAGCTAAAATTAGTTACTTCCTATTTAAAATATAGTCAAAGCTTATACTAATGTAGTGTGCGATACTTATATGTCACCTAAATATCTTGAAAAAAAGTATTTACGAATTTCCAACAGACTTTATGTTAAAATAAATTAAGATCGGTATTGCTAAGTTTAAATTGCACTTCTTAAAATCTTGGCAATTTCTGTACATAGATTGCGAATTCCAGTACATATTGCAAATTCACATCAACGTTAGTAAATTATCTCTTCGGCATCAGATCGTTGCCAAGTTTTCCCTCTAAATAAGCTCTTAAGAGAACAAAACTTGCTAACATTTTCAAGTTGAAAACTTCTTTATAAAATAACGTTATATATCTGTGTAGTAAAATATTCCATCCTGGCCAAATAATTTTAAATCTTTGTTTCAGTAAAACTATTTAGAAAGTATTCTAGTTTTAGTGTTACACTGTTGTGTACATTACAGGGGTATTATACTGGTACTTTTCGGTAGTAGGTAATTATATCTGTCAAAAAATGTGACCATAAAAATATCTTCGAAAAGCTACAGAAAATAGCTTCTCTCCTTTCGAGGAAAAAGCTTATTTCACTACGCTACTTCAATGCGAATTCTTGGGTTCATATATGAAAGACTTTCATTGGACTTCATGCAGGTTTCTTCACGACCGTTTCCTTCATTCATGATAGTAATTACAACACAAATCTCATGTTTTAGCCACTGAGCCACGACTCCGCCCGACCATTGCCTAATAACTATCAATATAAGCAAAGTTTATAACGAGTTGCCTTCTATTAAAATTGGCCTATTCAGCCTTTAATATTACTTCATCGATAAGGTCATATGATTAATACCTTCGCTTCGAACCTCTTTAATCTTCTTGCCAACGTTACGATTTATTGGTATAAGACAAATTTATGTTCAACCGACAAATTAGAATATTGATGGCGTGTACATATTTCTAACCAATTTTACGAGTTAAGTAATATTTATTGACGGTATTAGGAACATTCATTATATGATGAATATTTGCTGTCAGTTGTCAATTTGCTGTAATATTATAATTATGTTTTTTTTTTTATATTGTATTTATATAAAGAGCTCTAAATGATGACGATGAGAGTATGTGTTAATTTAACCACTGATTTATTCAATCATATTGAATTGGTACATTTGTGTTATTTTTGTTTGACATCTATATATCACATAATAACTATATTATATAAATATGACAACAAACAAAAATCAATACTGATTTCGATCGTTACTGTTTCAAAGTAAATTAATTTATGATTGTCTTTGTTTCTTATGCCGTGGATCTAAGCGCAAAATATTCTGCCAATGTCACAAATAGATTGATGACGTAGGAGATTAAACGATTTGAAATATGAATTCAAATGACAATTTGAAACGTCACTTTGACATTTCTTCAAAGGATAACTTCGACGTATCGGATATTACCTATATGCATTTATCTTTGATTAAAGGCATATATAAAACTACAGAACCAATTTGTTTTAATTTAGATATCATTAATTAGTCGCTGTTAAAAGCACAAAAATATATTTCGATTTACTTTATAATATTATAGGTTTAAGTACCAAAGTAACCAATGACTCAAGAATTCAACGTACAAAATAAAATGAATATTTATCTAACATAGTGAGTGCATAGAATAAAATAATACTCTCACATCAGATAAGATAATTCTCCAGAACTTTCCACCCCGTACTAGAGTTTGCACTTAGTCCCCCTCCGTACTCCGAGCACGTGGGGATTTACTCAATAAGTAGGACAAACGGAAAACACTATGAATTGAACATTTAGACAAATAATATTTCGACTGTAAAATGAATTATTACAACTGTTATATATCTTCATTCATATATTTCATATGAAATTTCATCAAACCATGAATTCTTAAGTAACAGCCTATGATTGTCCCATTGTTGGGCTAATGTCGTGTGAGGAGAAGGTTATTAGTGGAGCTTATTCTACCACGCCACTCCTATTAGAATGGTGGAGACAAATGTGACATAATTTTAGTGAAATTAGGCAGATGCAGGTTTCCTCAACACCAAGCATGGGATGAATTATAAACACAAATTAAACACATGAAAATTCAGTGGTTCCAGGGTTTGAAGCCGCGATCGTCGGTTAAGATTCACGCGCTCTATCCATTGGGCCATCTCGACTCAAACACTACTCTTAACCGTATACAAATAGAAAGCGTAAGGTATTTTAGTGCTACAAATCACGATTGTGGGTTAGGTCTTACCGAACTTCAAAGCTTGTCAGTCAGCTAACGAGCCAAGTTGCACAAAACGGAACGTGCCCTAGAAACCACAACTAATCCTTAACTTACTCGAATGCTAACAATAATTCGTAAAGCGAAAGTTGGATAGTATTTTGTAAATTCTAATGAAATTCCACATCGAGTTTATTATTCTGGAATGACGTTGTTTATTTTGGGTTAATGACTTTTGTGTATAGTTCTTTTGATCTGGTTAGCAGATGAAATTATTTTTTATGGTAATTTTTTAATAATTTTCCAATTTTCAATAAGTTGTGGTATACCAATATAAATGTTTTGCTTTATGTTGCATTTAACAACTTAGGTAGGACATTTAGTTATCCTCTATAAAATAGCTTTACTTAGTATGGCTTAGTAGGGCTCTTCCTAAAAGCTAAGCCGTTCTTACGAACTCGCTTACAAACTCGCACCCGGTCACATTCTCAAAAGTAGCATTGACTACCACGTCATTAATTTCGTTAATACGTTTCGTAATTCAAAGTTACGACTATGTTGCGAAATTTAAATTCTAAAGACTAAAATAATATATAATCTTATAGCATACCAAGTGAAATAAATACGACCGCACAGGATTTTACAAACGTTGAAAACCCCTCTTATATGTTTCATCTTGAAATTTCAATATGTATAACTAAGAAAATCATCTTCATTTATATTAATAACGAATAGTTCTAGTTTCCAGTAGCTCGCATTCAGACACATATGTGTGTATATATGTAAAAGGTTTATAACAATGTAATGAATAATGCTAAACGTATTTGCATTCCTATACTCCATTCTAATTTGATATAAAATGCCTTCGGAATTTGAATGGGTATCTACTCAGAATATTCAGTAGGCGACCCATATCAAGCAGTGATCATGAAGTGATGGACGGGTTGAATGAAATAAGACGATCTCTACACATTTAGGGATATTCGTAAAGTGAAGGCAATTGGAATGGGTGTGAAAGGATTAAATTATATATGAATGACTTGAGAGCCTACACATTTTAATTAAATCTTCATTAAACACATTATTCGAGAATCTAAATAATATATCGGCTTAATTAGAATGTTACTTAAATATTTTTATCTCTTGTTCTGTCATCATTGATTTTACATATGAAAGAAGAAGACGCAGTTTGATTAGCTAATCGATCCCTAAACAACATTTATTTATATTATAAAATTAACCTAATGAATATATTTTCCAACGTTTTCTTTCCGTTTGGTTAAACATTGAAAGAATAATAAATAAGGTAAAACAATTATCTTATCTCAGCTAGTTTGCACTGCTGTCTCTAGGTCTGACGAAACGCAATTAACTCCTGATCGTGAGCGCCATACTCGTTAGTGCGATTCAAAAACATTTATTTTTTGGAAAAGAAAATGTCTAGTATATCTTGGTCTGTGGAAAATCAGACGCAGTTTGACATTAACTACAGCACAATCAGCGATACGATTATTGTAATGCAATAAATGTTGATACGCCATTCTAATGTCAAACATTAAATTGACAACAGAATAGCGTGTCTACCTATTATATTGTATGAGGCCATTCAAAAAGCTTTTAGATTGGACTGTTTAATTATTGTTCACATCAACAATTGAATTATAATAATAGTAAAATTATTTTGTACACATTAATAAGAATACATAATATAAACGAAATCATGAATAAAATAATGGTTTGTATTAAATAAAATTGGTGTAAAAAAAATAGCAGTGCTCAACCAACTTCATTGCGTTTCACTGAGCAAAAACAGAAATTACTTTATAGTTTAAAGCGAGTGCACTTTATTTAATTACCCAAAAAGGAAATGGAAAAGTGAAATAACGGAGCGAAAAGTCGCTAATTAACAGCAAAGAGGCGAAACAGCTTGGGAGGCGATGAGAGATACGAGTACGAGTTACATCGTAACGAGTTTGACTTTAGAGCTTTCGTGTGCGATTCGAATCATTATTAATTCCGAAAATTTTGACGCTGCTTCAGTGGTCTTATTCTATAAAACAAATTCAAAACAGGCGAAACTTTGTTCTCGATCGTGATATGTCAAACTAATATGGGACAAGCTCTGCAATATTCACAATATAATATTTAGGATACCTACGCGCTTAAGAAAAGCTTATCTCTGAAAGTTGGTGTTCAACATTCTACGATCGTGTCGAGCATCGGATATCATTGTTTATAACTACTAACTATAGTTTCTCGTAGATTTTATAATTTTGTTAAAGTTTATTGAATATAGTATTTATGTATTATTATTAATAAATGCATGAATGGATTAAACATCGATTAGGCTTCGATAATACATTAAGAGTACACAAACAAAACTTTATTTCATTATGATAGAATATAAAAATACAAGAAGAATAAATTAATATTGTTTTAAATAAAAAACTAAACAAATATTTTTGTAATAATTCGCTTTGTATATTCCGCTACCTCCGTCATAAGCAAGCATCTGTATATCATGTTTATTTTCACACAAAGTGCAGCACACACTTTCTGTGCAGGCGTGTCTCCCTAAGTTTATTAAAATTTAATCCATTATTTAAAGTCCATAAAAGTAAAGTATGGTGTATTTGAATAACAAAAAAAGATTGTAAATATAAATTAATCAAACATAGAGGCTTTCAATATCGGTAATATATAAAACAAATAACTGTGGTTTTTGATATTTTTCAAATATGTCCTCTGCGGTTTTTATAAACGAACCTAAATGTACACATTTTTAATTATTTTCCCTTAAAAATGTTAACTTTTAGTCCGATATTTCAAACAACGCATGTTAACCAGATAATGGAGTTGTACAGATTTGATACAACGATATGTTATATTACATTATTATTATACATGCACTAAGAATCTGATCTAATAAAAACTTAAAGCCAGTAAGTAATATAGACATCACAAAAGAATATCTTCTATCACATGCAGATCATAATCAATAGATTGAACTCAACAATAATCACATTTCAACTAAAATAAATTTCAATACCATCTTTCAGCTTTTTTCCGAGAGCGTTACAATTTAGGGGTGATAGCGCGAATGAATTATAAATGACAAACAATAACTTCACTAATGTAGTTTTTACATTTAGTTTTAAATTCGTATTATAATCCGAGGGATTCAGATCGATATGACTTCTTCAATATGTTTAATATTGTGAATAAAGTCTGATTAAGATAGGAAAAGGAAAGACGTGTTGATTTTAACATCGTTATTATCTTATTGATATCGCTTAAAATACTCACAAGAATTATTGATGTCTGAGAAAACATGAGAGGTTGTACCGTCCTCACGCACACATTAACGCAGAAAGTATTCAATATTGTGTATTGAGTATGATTTAAAAAAATATTTAAAATCATACCCAATACACAATATTGAATATTTTCTGTAATATAATAACGGTAAAACAAATAATTTATTTAGCAGTAAATCGTAGCATGTTCACTGAAACATATCGGATTGACGTATCAACGAAATTTAATTAAAAACCATAGTAATACCTCAACTTTATTTTTGGTCGGACTTAACTAAATACGTATTCGTTTAACACCATCGTTTTTATATTTAAAAATATCGTTTAATTTATTTATCTGTAACCCAATAGCGTTATGTAAATAAATAATATGTATCGAATTAAATTTATTAGAACAATTAAATTAAATAGAACAAATATTTATAAAAATTGTCAGTAAACATTGTTTTCGTGTATCAATAATTATTGTAGTAGTACTGGTTATTTTTTTCAAAAAGTGTACTAGTTTTTTGTTACTTCGAAAACAACAACGATATTTATAACTATTTACAACATAATCATATTCATGTAAAAACTAACACACTCTCTCTTTAATCAAAGAAATTATTCAATGTCGTTTTTGCGAGTTCTATAAGGGCGTAACTAAAGAACACTTAATTATTGTGTAGCGTCCAGTTTCAATACAAATACATATTGGCATGTAGGTATAATTTACTAATGGGAACCGTTTATAAAGGGGAAGTTATGGTTACGTTTAAATTACAAACACATTTTGACATATACATACACTTTTATTATGAGAAATTAAGGGACATACAAAAATCTTCGATATGAAAATATAATAATATAACTTCTAGAACGTACTAGGACGTTTTATGAAAGTGGTGTGTATACATATTTCATTAAAACTTACTCCTGAAATTGTATGTTAGTTTGACAGTTCCTCGTTTACAAATTAAAATTGAAGTTCATACTGGCTATGCTTTGAGAAATAATGTTTGTTTTTAATTTACTGAAAGAATTATAATGTTATATACTATTTTAAATATCCAATATTTATAACGCTACAAGTAAAGAGGTTCCGTATGATGATGTTCTTCTAACCAATTTTGGACATGGCGGCCATTTTCAACGAAGAATAGACAACATTGCAAGATATATATTGTGTGCGCTAATTCAGGTTTACACTCTATCGGTCTCATTGACCATGGGACGGCAATCCAACATGACCGGAAGGAATTAAGACCCACGGCTTAACGATCTTTCAGAAGCAATGGTAATACACCTGTATTAACAATGCCAATGTCTAAACTTTCGGCTGCTACTGAGAATTTTTTAAACACCTTATAATATTTAATTGATCCGTTCCAGGGATTCGAGATATATATCATATATAGCCTTATATATTATATACAAAATTGAAACACACACACACGAAACAATATCGATTCGTTTTAAAAATATATTCGTTTCGTTATAAAGTTTATTTCATCTACAGCCAGCAATTATTTCTCCGTTCATCGACCCCGTTATTCAATGTTTCCTTAATCGGAAAACTACCCTTTCAGAGCGTCTAGACGTCCTCAACAGACACTATTTGTCTAAGTTACGCCCCGAGTCACGATCCATTTTAAAAATAGATTTATATTGATTAAAGATTATTTAATGTGTATATAAATACACATTCATATATGTTATTTTTATATTAATGTATTTTTTTTATTGTTACCTACTATTGTCCCATATTCCTTCGCTATAAGATATTATATCTCGTACATAATTGAATGTAAATATTAATTATTTAGATACATAATAATATAAGTTATGTATCACTAGTAATAAGACAGTAACGAAGCTATAAAATATATAAATATTTATAATACAAAACGGATACACAATGAGAAACTGGTATTTAAATAAAAAAGTTAGATAAATTACGATTATTGATACTTTATTATTATTCGTTATAATAGTTTTTTTAATTATCATATATGATAAAACCCCGTCAATTATTTTATAGCAATTATTTCTATTTATATTAATGTAAATACTTTTTTCGCAGGCGACAAGCGGCGCAGAGCCACAAGTCGCTGTGCTATGCGAAGCCGGGGCAACATACCATCCGCAATACATGTCCGCCGCTGGACGATGGACACCCGACCTCACAACTAAACCCCACAACTGCTTGAAGGACAAGATGGAAATCCTCGATTACTGCAAGAAGGTACCTACGACGTAAATTATTATAACTCGTATTTTAATAAAAGTTGATAATGAATTTGTGTTTTGTTAAATATATCAACTAGGATCGGGAATGTACATGAAATAGATCGTTTAATTATTAAATGAATGAGACTGATCCAAAAAAATATTTAAAATTAACTGCTATAATATATAAAGAACAATACAAGACACACCCATGCAATGACGAATCAATAAAAACATTCTACCGATAGAACAATTTAATGTCAGTTAAATATAATAATACATTCGTGGCACAAAGACTGTTCTGAAAATGATTAAATTAATTACATATTTATAAACATCGAAATAAAAATACACGATTCATAATTTTAATTTTTGATGATGGATTATGGAGCTGTATTCGAAAATAAAAAATAAGCAAAATACATAATATATTATAAATAGCTATGACAATAAATATATATTATTGCAGATACGTCATTGTTCTACGATTGTGATGGGTAGAAACTTGAGATTAGTTAGCAAATATTTTTATTCTATTAAACGGCAATTGAATAACATTGAATATTGTATATTTGCTGCACACGGTTCATATCGATAGCCAATTTAGTCATATTTAAAGCATAAAAGATCTGGCAGTATTGACATAAATGTTGATTTTTATATAGTTTTCTAATAAAATTACTTTTATTATTCGAAAGATAATTTCGTACAACGACGCTTATGTAACTTTATATTTTTAGACAGTTAAATTAGTTTTGAAGACTATTCCTTCACAACCACAATTGCTGTTCCCCTTTATTTGTTAACAAGATATTTTGTATTTTCTATATCTGCATTAGTAAATAATTAAATTTAATAATTATAATAAATCGAATTATAAACTAATTAAAGCTTGCAGTGATAAAAGTGTTTGTATAAATCACTATTTCTTTGTTCAAATAGAATATTCATTCCAATTTCATGATTCTATTAAAACTTTTACCATTATGGAAAAAGTTGTGGTTGTTTGGCTCAAAGATTTCTCTCTAACTAAATTTATGCGACTTTATTTCATGAAATTTGAATACTTACCGTATAATAGTTCTGAATACATTTGATAAGAACCTATACTTATACCAATTATTATTAATTAACATTCTGTGATAAACACTCGAAAGAGGTTTTTAGAAAATCTGTCAATTTAGCACATTTTGCGTTTGTCTTTTATGAAGTTTCGTTCACCTGTTACTTTTAATTTCGGTCATTGAACTACAGCTTTATTGTCGTTTAAAAACCTTTGTTTATTATACTAATTGCGATTCCAATTTCACAGGTTTACCCAAGCCACGACATCACCAACATCGTCGAAGCGTCCCACTACGTTAAAGTTAGCAATTGGTGCAAGTTGGGCTCCAGTAACGCTGCCAAGTGCAAGGTTACCAGATGGGTGAAGCCCTTCCGTTGTCTTGGTATGTATGTTACAATAACGAGTACAGATTCAAAATGTCGCATAATACAACACCCACCCACTGCTTCATTAAATTAATTACATATAAGTAAACGATTTATTTCTCTAAAATAAATGCATATAAAATTAATTAAAAAATCCCCAAGTCTATGTAGGGTAATATTTGTTGCCATATAATATTTTCCCATTATCTACAAAGAGTATTTGGCGGCAGAAGGCCCATTCCAATCGGATGCGCTGTTGGTGCCGGAGAGCTGTCTCTTCGACCACATCCACAACCAGAGCCGTTGCTGGCAATTCTCCCGCTGGAACGCGACCGCTGGACGCGCGTGCGCTCAACGTGGACTCCGATTACGTACTTTCGCTATGCTCCTCCCTTGCGGTATCAGCCTATTCTCTGGAGTTGAGTTCGTGTGCTGCCCTAAGCACTTCAAGGGTAAGATACAATGTCATCATAATTCCATTTAAAACGCTAGTTGATACATAGAGTTCTCTATGTGTTTTGATAATTAAAACAACATTGCTGTTGTATAAACATACAAATCATTAAATACAATAATATATATTGCAATTCTTACAGAAAATGTTAAGATGCATAAGCCAATGGACGTCGGCGTTCCCGTAAGCCCTGGTGGCGAAGAAATGCTAGCTGCTTCTGCTGCTATGGATGAGCGTGATGACGAACTTCTTGACGATGAAGACTCTCTAACCGACGAGGATGATGATACTCTTAACCTTAACGACGATGATGACGATGACGATACTGATGATGGTAATTGTACTACTACATAATTACGCCTATCAATTTAATCCAAAAAATGTAACATAATAAAAAAAAAAAACAATTTAAATTAATTTCCATAGAAGATTGCTTTAAACAGACTAATTTGATTCGAATTCTGAATAGGAATACTCGATGTCCTATTTTATTGATTCATTGGCGACTATAGAACAATACACTCTTTTAGATATGGATGAGGATGAAGACGCAGACTTATCCCGTGACGATGATGCTGAAGACGATGACTACACTGATAGTGATGACTCGGCCTGGCCCCGACCAGAATCTTCGGCTTCTCCCTCGACTACCACATCAACTACCACCACGACAACTACTACCACTACGGTTAGTATTGTAGCATATTTATATATGACATTGAAAATGTCAAATTTTCCAAAACTATTCTTGCTTTTTTATTTTAAGTTAAAACTGAAATAATAAATACATGCTTCCTAAACAGACATCTTACAAGTAAATTTTTAGTGTTTCCATAAATGATAACCAATAAGGATAACCGGTACACTTTGTGCAGGCTTCCACTGCTACCTCCGACCCTTACTTCTCGCATTTCGACCCCCGTACTGAACATCAGAGCTACAAGGATGCGCAGCAACGTCTTGAAGAAACCCACCGCGAAAAGGTATAAACATTCACTTTCATAAGTTGCATTTATTTTTAACAAATATACTCGATAATTTAAACTTTATTTATAAAGTCATTATCGTGGAATTCGTAGCATTATCGTAGATTGTGGAAAATAAAAAACTTATTCCTTTTACTTGAAATGTACAATGCCACCTTGTGGGTGAAGGGTGAAGGGACCGATGTAAACTTTTCGGCATGTAAATTTAACGTGTACCTTGAAACTGTTTTAGTTACATCGTACAATGTGGCTTGTATTAGATAATATTCATTTTAACGTATTCATGCTTACGTCGCAAGAGGGCACTTTAAAGCGACGATCTATTTTTTATTATTATGTTTTTTTGTTGTAAAGCTTTTATACATTCTTATTTTTTTCTCTGTAGATTACCAAAGTTATGCGTGAATGGTCTGAGCTCGAAGATCGCTACCAACAGATGATGACGTCAGACCCATCCACCGCGCAGACTTTCCGTCAACGCATGACTGCTAAGTTTCAAGCCAATATCCAGGTAAGTGATTAGTCATTTGTTACAATAAAATTAAATGGCAAAATTACTGTAATTATTACGTTCGCGAACGAAAAACTTAATTTTTAAAAACAATAAGAGTTTGTATGTAGTAAAGTAAATAAGAATATAAGAAAAAGCGAGAATGAAAACCGATCTATATGATAGTGCATTTGACAAGGGATGCATAATAACAACTTATTATTATTACTAGGAAGTAATATCAACGATTGATCAAATGTAAATAATAATAGTAACTTCATATATCTGCCTCTTTGTATTTCTAAAGTAAAAATATTTAGGCTTTTCTTTTAATATTGGTCATGTGTTCGCCAACAGTCCCTAGAGGAGGAAGGAGTATCCGAGCGTCGCCGACTTGCCGCCCTGCACCAGCAACGCGTGCTTGCCCACCTCGCCCAGCGCCGCCGCACTGCGCTCACGTGCTATACGCGTTCCTTGAGGGACACTCCTCCTAATGTAAGTACTACGAGCATAGATTGTCACAACACTCTTGACTATCGGGCAAATATTCGGGCGCGCGGCGCGTCTTTTTAGGGGGCCGTGAAGAAAAATTAAGTGAAATACATAGTAAGTATAAAAAAAACCCATTTTAAATCAATAATTGCAAGTTTTGACATTACTTCTCAACTAGAAAAGCTCCAATTTTTTTCATTATAAAAAGTAACACACTTAAAATACGTATCTACATACATAAATATTAAAGTATAATTGGTTAAACAATTAATTATTTAATAGGAGAATTTAATTTAATATATTTTAATTTGGAACAAAAAGTCTTAAACGTTTTTTTTTTTGTAACATAAGAATTCAATACTCACTTGTGTAATCTTAGCTAGTAACATTTTATTCAATACTTTAAATTATAGGCCCACCGCGTTCAGAAATGCCTGCAACGTTTAGTCCGTGCTCTGGCTGCCGAACGTAGTGGAGCCCTGGCCGCGTGGCGTCGTGCTGCCGCCGCTGGACGTGAAGCCGCTGCCGCTGAGCGTGCTAGTGCTGCTGATCGATTACAGGTATGCATTTAAAATATATTTATCATAACTAATATGAATAATATGATAATATAAACTCAGCGTCAAAAAAATCGCACCTTTTGGTATTTTGACTTCAAGCAACTATAAACCCTATTTCATCTATGGTAAGGTATAAGTGTGGGGCCTCATTAAAGGTTATTGAATCCTTTAAATAATAAAACTGTGATAGTGATTACTAAGCATATAAAAAACATTTTTCATGAAAAAAGGAAAAACACGATAAAATTACTTAATTTAATTAATCTAAAAACATAACAAAATTAAAAAATACAGTAAAACAAATTCTTAAAACTAAACTTAGAACCTAGTGTTACCTCCCTTAGCCCTAATTACAGCCTCCATGCGATCCTTCATTGACCTCACCAACGTCACGATGCGTTCTTGAGGAATGTCACTCCACTCCTCGACGACGGTGTCCCGAAGCTGTTCAAGGGTGGCACGGGCAGTATCACGAGACCGCACCCGGCGTTTCAGATCATCCCAAAGGTGCTCTATGGGATTCAGGTCAGGACTTCTCGCTGGCCACTGCATCACGGGGATCCCAACCTGATTCAGGTAGTCCCAAACAATGATTGCCGTATGGGAGCGGGCGTTGTCGTGCATGAATGTGAATTCAGGCCCGACAAAACCAGCATACGGGACCACATGGTCCTCCAGTATCTCTGTGATGTACCGATGAGTGGTCAGTGACCCCTGGCTACGTGCACCTCCAGTGCAGAAGACGCACACAAGGTCGGTTTTTCCTTGGTTTGAAATTCCGCCCCAGAACATGCAGGATCCTCCTCTGTAGCTGACGGTTTCTTCAAAGCAGGCCTGTGAGTACCGTTCCCCCTGCCTCCTGTACACTCTTCTACGCCTATCATTGCAGAAAAGGCATACCCTAGTCTCGTCGGAGAAGAGGACAGACTTCCATTGGTCGAATGTCCAATCCACGTGGTCTCGGGCAAACTGAAGTCTGACTCGCCTATGCTCTGCTGTCAATTTGGGGCCAGTGGCAGCCCTACGGGCCTGGATTTTCTTCTCTCGCAGCCTTCTTCTTATTGTGGAGACGCTCACCGACGTCCTCCGAGCTGTTCGTAGCTGCTGTTGCAGCTCAATAGCGTTGGAGAATCGGTTACGCAAAGACGTCGACGCAATATAGCGGTCGTCTCTGTCGGAAGTGCAACGTCGTCTTTCTGATGTAGCCTCCAGTCTCCTGGAACCGCTGGGATACTCGTTTCACCCGGAAACGGCTTATGTTGAGTTGTCGAGCAATATCAACTTGGCGTAGTCCTGATTGCAGTAGTGCTACCACTTGAGCTGCTTCTTCTGCCGTGGTATCCATTTTTCAGGGTTTTTTTTTTACTGGAGCTGTTCAGGTGTGACTTCTGTGATGTCTGGATAGCTAATGACCCATAATTATTTTTTACCCCCCCTTTTGTTCGCGTCCAAGGTGGCACAAGTTGTGAGACCTCTAATGAGCTTTTCAGCACTTTTTTTTTAAAGACCCTAACGTTTCGTGATTATTGTTTTTACAGAAAAGAACGATACGCGTTTTTAAAGTGTATTTAAAGTGTGTTTTTATAGTGCTTTCAAATGATATTAATTTTGGTAGGGTACAATAAATAAGTTAAGAGTATTATTCGCTTGAAGTCAAAATTTCAAAAGGTGCGATTTTTTTGACGCCGAGTGTATATTATTCATTAAATCTGAACCATTATTCATTAGACTAACATTAGAGTAGGATTGACGCCTGAAAGTCAAGTAACTAATTTGAAAATTAATATACTACGTCATTCAAACTACATTCATGATAACATTGTATGTATTTTAATAAAGCAACAATGATGGATGCAACAATCAACTTATACAAATAGACAGTAACAAAGGTTGGCGTAAGTAACGCCTAGATAGGTTCATTCATAATTATAAGATATTGACCATTCATCATGATCTTCAGGATGCTGACCGTGCTTTACAACGCGCTCTTACCTCTCTCCGCCGTCGTCCACATCTCTATGCCAGTATTGGAACCGCTATTGAGGATTACGTTCAGGTAAATACAGAAAATTATAAAACTACTGACTATTATAACACACACAAACACACGCACATACACACTCAAAAAATTATAAACACATTAACTGGATTAAATACACCTTAGTGTAAAGAGATTTTAAATTTGCTTTCTACTTTCATTATGAAATTAAACATTTTTCTAGTCAATGCAATCTAAGGATGACATGGCTGTTTCTCTGATGTCCATGACTCCTGAGGCCGAAGAACTACTCCTGGATCGCATCGAGGCTGAAGTGCAAAGAGAACAAGCTGCTCGTGAACAACTGAATGCGAAGAGGGATCAGCGCACTCGTCAGCGACAAGATATCCAGAACGAACGCGTGAGGGTAAGAAAGTATTTTTATTCAGTTTTATTTGGGAAAACTTTTGCCTGGTGGATTATTCCTCTGCCATCATCGTGGGTTAAGAGATCGGGGGAAAAATAATATAAATTATTTATTTATTAATTAAGAAGCCATCGTTATATTCAAAAAAATACATTATCTTATTGTTTATATAAAAATAGTGTTACAAAATATACCAATTATAGTGTAACTTAACATTCAAATAAAACTTCACAAAATATATAACTGAACTTTGACATTAATATAAACTAACGAATAGCATTATGACCTAATTGTGAATCTATAGATCAAAACTTTAAAAGAAGATAAATTTTATAATCATTTACATAATGTAAAGAGATATCTAAATTTCATGCGTAAACGCAGTTATAATACAACTGCTACTTATGAACTAACGAAGAGATATTTAACTCTGTATGCAAACAAAAATTAAACATCTTAATCTTTTCTAGACCTCCAATGGTGTGAAGGAAAGCGAGGAAGCCGATGACGAGGCCAGCGAGATCAACGAAACTGAAGACACCACTACTGTGTCGACAACTCAGACCTCCGCTGCGCCCTCGGCGTCTCCCTCACCCTCCGCTTCTGTCTCCGTACATGATCTAACCACCCGATCGGCTTTCACTCAAGAAACTACTACAACTGTGAGTATACGTAAACCTTAGATTGACAAATTGCATGCGATTTTCTAATTGTTCTGCTGTATTATGCACTACAAATGGTTCTTGATAAATTTTCCTTTATTTATAATATAACACTATTCCACTTAACTAATTATAACCATGTTATTTTGACTATCGAAGTTCCAATTACAACTTCGCGGACAAAACGCCATTTTTTCGCGAATCCATAGTGAACATCACATAGATTATTCAAGATCTCGACCAATGCTATTGCGTCTATTCGGTGTCATAGTTGTTTGTTAGAATTTAGTATTCTTGTGGTTGGAATAGACAAAAATAGTTTTATTATAGGTTTTTATTTAAGATTTTTTTTCTGCAACCGTGAAAGACTAGCTAGAACTGGTAGTACTAGATAAGATTTGTAAGAAATCAGTTTTAATCAGACATTTAGAATTCCATTACAAAACTTAATAAATATTATTATACAATCAATATGAAATACCTATTCTCAACGGAGTGTTAGCTACGCAGGAGATGTGCCGAGTTTTGCCACAGACTATACCCTAACTTTTATAATACGGTTCTATGGCAATCGGACTGCATTCAACTTCAAAATTAAGGTTGCTACTGAAAAATATTTATCAGCTTATTTAATATTACATTGTGTTAACAGGAAATCATTACCAGCACGATGACCGACGCTCCTGATAGTGAAACTGAAACTAGCGAAGTTAGCGAGACCTCTAGCCGGCGATCAACTAGCGAGGTGAGTCATCGCGTTTAAATCGCGCATTTTTTTTAAGTTCATTTTTTGGGCACTATGTGAGTAGATTTCTAACTGTGATGTAGATGTGTAACTTTTCAAAGTGATAATTTTCTGACACAAACATGTGGGAACAATGTGTAATAATGCAATCAGATAATTATTACTGAAATGACTTTAACTTGGAATGGTGTCAATTTATCAGATAGAACTAACTTAAGCCTAGACTCATATTAGATGGGTTACAAAAATAGTATCGTGTTCCTTATAATACTTGGTCGTTTTTCAATAAGTTCGATTTATGAAATAAACATATGTATATTCCTATATACGAACATGTATCAGCGTATTACTATATTTCAGACTGAGGGTGAAGGCCTGCGCGCTGCTTTGGAACAAGCTGAAGAGAGGGCGCCACCTCCACCGGCTCACGCTTTGAAACATGAACTGCAGCACACCCAACCCGTAAGCTTCTCTGTCCTACGCCATTTATTACTAACTTTATTAATCATAGAACTGTCAGTGGAATACCGTAAACCACGGTAGTTGACTGTGAGCTATAATAATATACTAAAATAAACTGTACTAGTATAGTCCGAAGAAAGATATACAATTTAATTAGAGTTATAAATTATTTCGTGGATGCATTTAACAGGGATTTACGGTCCACGGAGCTAGCCCGAACAACAGCGGGTCTGGCGCATTGTACCCCGCACTGTGCGTGGGCGGCGCTGCGCTGGCGGCCGCCGCGGCTGTCGCGCTGGCCGTTGCGCGTCGTCGTGATCGCGCGCCGTCCGCACAAGGATTTGTGCAGGTTTGTTATCTTACTTAGTTGAAAAGCACTTACACTGTCATGATGGATGGATGAATAAAATGATTACTTTAATAAAACATGAAAATATATTATATTTTACGTAATAAACATACAAGTATTATATATTTCAGGTCGAACAGACCGGCGCTGTCGCTCCTACTCCTGAAGAGCGACACGTGGCCAACATGCAGATCAACGGTTACGAGAACCCTACCTACAAATACTTCGAAGTCAAGGAGTAAATCTTTTCCTCGCCGCCACCGCCCATCAGACCTGCCTTACATTCTTCTTCTTGTTCGGAAAGCGTTAGCAAGACAAGTTATATGAAAATGTCTAATTAAGATCTCGTTTCGCTTGCCATTTCCTCGAGGTTCATTTGAGAACATTGTATTTATAGCTTAGAAGCTCATAATGCTTTTATGTACGTTATAAAATATTAAACATCAAAATAATCAATGTAACGCCATCTATCGGCAGTAAAGTTAGTTTTGACCTTTGTTTTACGTTTTTGAACTCAAATGAACCGATGAAAGGAAATTTGAATAACACCTTTTTATCTATATTATTTGTGATGTGTGCTAGAATCCCTTAACTCTTTACCCTCTCCTTATATCTATTTCCTCGAATAATTAATTCTTTATGGAATGAATGTGTGACGATTAAGTGAATTGTTCTTCGACCGTAAAGCGGGCCTGGTGGTGAATATTCTAAATGTTCATTATAATAATAAAGCTTGTGTGATTAGTCAACATATTTTTTGCGATTTCTCGCAATCAGTCAAACTAGACCTAACTGAGATTAGAATTTATATTGTTTTATATGTTACTTTTTTTATGTTTGCACCAAAATATTTATTTGAATTTAAGGTTAGATCTAAGTTTCGTCTAGTATCCTAGAATTCATAAGTGACACATTGTAGTCGAGTTATTTAACTTAAGTTTTCGAGACCGCGTCTTAAGTGAAAACGCGCATTGAAATTAAATACTCACATTTGATATTTTTTAACATTCTAATATCTCGATATTAATCACATTTCAAGAATACTTCATATATTTATTTTCACGATATCAAGTCGCTGTGCGTTATCACTTGAGCCTGTGGAACAAACGTCCATGGTACGCTGTGTATATAGACTCCGCGTACAAATTCGAACCTAAATTTACTTACTCTTAAAGCCCGCTTTCTTTTTCTAACGTAGGTAGAACATAACGTGAATTTTATGTAATAAAATGCGAAAATATATTTTAATAATTATGTGTACTTAGCAATGGGACGGGCGGCAAAGCCGGCGCGGGTGAACGCTTAGCCTCGTAGTCTTCTTCTAGTCAAAAATCCAAAATCCTTTAATCTAAGGTACTTCAGCGATTTATCTCGTGATCGCATTGAGACGTACCTAAGATACATACTTTTGTCTCTCTCCCCCTTCGTCTTTCTTCGTTTACCCGCGGGACAATACTAATAGTTCCCGATAGGAAAGGACTGTGTACTCAACGTGTGCGAAGGAGATGTAAAATCCAAACGCGCGATTCGAGAAGTTCAAAATTAAGAGCTTCGTATAATCTAGTCAAAAATGGGTGCATTTGCAAAATCGGTTTAGTTTAACGGTTGTGTGCGCACATTGGGTACTCGGTAACGCCGAAGCAGTTAAGCTTAGTGAGTGTATGTACGGTTATTATATAAGTAGATGTACAAAAGTAATACATTATATAGATGTTTTAGCGTCAGATACATAGATATAAAGCAAAATATAATTATATATTGCATTCGTCCGATTAATGTAAGGGCTTGCGCTCGTGTCTATTCCCACGTACCATTCTTAATGTTACGCCGTAGTTAAGATGTAATTCTGCCTCAGTATTATATACATTTAAGCTTATTTGTTACATAAGCTAATTTATATACACTAATTCTATTTGTTTACGGGCGAAGTGGCGTTGCTACGTTAAGGAAGTCATATCAGATGCGCTGTCATGGCGCTGTCCTTTCTTCACTTGGGCACGTTTGTGTAATGTTACCTCTCGGTTCGGAAGCGTGTCATCGTGAATAAAGGTTTGAGTAGGCGCCCGCCCGTGGCTTGTACGGCATTTACGTAAGTTAACTCACTGTATAACGTAAGTCTAATCCTGCATCAAGTAACCGCTGTATTTTTACTAATAACTAAGTAACGAGCCGACCACTTATTTTTTTAACAAAACTTTTTGCTCAAAATCAGCTGTTTCTCGTCGGTATTGAAGTATGTTCTGTATTCGATGTTTAATATTTCGATGTCAACAATATTCAATGTTCGTAGTATTACCCAGTTTTATGTAATTTCAAATCACTGTTTCACGTATTTTGAGAATATAATAAATGGTTTGAAATCTTTTGTGTTTCCTATGCTACATTTGATTGTGAGTTCGAAGTTCAAATTGAATCAATAAATAGGAATTCAAATATTGGTGTTATTAATGGCGATTGTGCTTATCCTGCTCTCTTTACTTAATTAAAATTATTGATGTTAAATTTTTCATTCATGTCTATAAAAGTTACTATGGGATACCTACTTCAATTTCAATATTATATTCATTCATTTCTTTTTCAAGTTGATCGCTACTATAGCTCAAACCAGTAACAGATTGAAATCAAACTATATTGAATTTAATTCTTGGTGAAATATAATCACATCGATGAATTGAAATAAAATATATGAATGACATGAAAATTAAAAAAAAATTGCTAATGCATTGGCTGGCAATGTAATTTTTTACTTGTTTCATGAGTATAATCTATTTATAATGTCAAATCTAGTGTTATACGCATATCTCCGTATTTTTTTTTTTATTTTTTTTTCGGTTTGAAAATGCTGTTGGCCCTATTGGCCTCTACAGCATCACCGGGCGGGATGAGCCGAGTTGAACTCAGGCCGGAGAATGGGAGCCGACATAAATGTGGCTCAAGGGGAACGGACGTCCTAAGGGTGCCTCCTGTGAGGCCGGACCTCGGCTTAGGACGCCGTTAAAATCGGGTAAAAAAAGACGTGTGCATTTATTTACGCCGTCAGACACCTAAGCGTCGACGGGCCGTAACGAATGAATATCTCCGTAAAATGGTTACAGTTATTTTATAGGTAATATATCTACACAGATTTATAACTGTCGAAAATCAATGTAATTGATATGTCCCGTGCATTACGTGCAAAATGCATGAAATTTCAATCGTTTAGGTTTTGTTTGGTTAGTTAGTTTATAATTTAACATAAAATTATCCGTTATATTAAAAACCATAAAAACAATATGCTCCGTTGGCAATTATTCAAAGTTTATAAGATCTGATTCAATGTTTACAGATTATTATTAACTACTCACAATTATCCTGTAACATGTATAATATAAAATATGATCGAAATATTGAAAAATAATAATACCGTTACCTATTTGTTTAAATGATGACGTACACAAATGTGTACACAAACACACAACAATGTAACAAAACTGAAGGTGGTCTAAACAAAATACACCTTTAAGTTACCACCAATTTATTGGTCGTGGGTAGAAGACTGCCACGACGAGCGAGGAAGACTCTAGCGGATGCTACCATTGCTCTCGACAACGGCGGCCGACCACGGCGACCACGACCACGGCGACGTCACGAGTTACTAGCAGTTCTAGTAGCTCTATCTACTGAACAAACGTCATTACTGAAAATTAACAGAGGGGAAGTATTCTGTATACTTCGCTGTGTGTTGTGTATTATTCGAAATAACCCCGTTTTAACTATTTATTGTACGGGGAAATTTGAACGAAACTGTTGTACGCAATTACAGCGGTAATTTAAAATTAGACCTTAGAGAAATATACTTAAAGGGTATGCCTGAAAAGTAGCTCACAAGTCAAATAATATGGAAATCGAAAACAAGTAAAATTCCGCTTTGCTATTAACACTGGTTAGTACCTACGTTAACCGTTAGTAGTGGAAAAAATAAAGATATCGTCTCTATACTAATTGTCCTGCTGCCTCACTCTATTCGTCATTTTGATTTTCTCACAATATGCGAGTAAAAAGAGACACTCATAAACACACACACAGACACTTATAAAAATTGTACTCGCCATATCTATAAAATTAGTAAATCTAAAAAAAATTTGTGCAATAAGTTTCTAATGAAAACTAAAAACTGACTTAAAACTTGAAAGATTCTTGAAATATGACCGATACATTCTGTATGTTTTGTTATCTACTAAGATTGTATGTACAAGATACATCTTCATATGGGTGGCGTAGCATCAAATTAAAATTAGACCTTACGGTTTAGTAGCCTTAAAGCTTAGGCTTGACATTCTTCATTAATATAAAGGTATAGAGTAATAAACGGGTTTTACTAAAATTTACTAATATTCTTTAACTAATGAAAGTAGGTGCAAGATCAATATTAACTTTGTTGGTCAATCTATACAAACTTTTATCAATAAATGAGGATACATTTTTTTGTAATGACTTATTGAAAACCAACTAAACCAATACACATAAAACTTATTCCAAATGTATATAATACAAATATAATATTTTTTTATATCTAAAAGAAGGTCAAACCACCATACTCACTTTGCCATTTATAGTATCCATACATAATATAATAAAAATGTAACTAATCGGTGTCTGTACATGAAAGATAGATATTATCGGGGGCCTTTATCAATGCAATACGAACAAAATCAATGATTGTTGGAATTTTTGTTTGTTTTTCTGGCTTAACTGATGTGGGTGCGGATTTAAGGTTTTAAGACTTTTATTTCCTAAAAAAAGAACAAAGGCCACTCAAACTTAGGAAATACCATTAAATAAATATAAGTACTATACCATAACTTACGAGTCTACACTTTGAGCCAGAAAAAAAAAAATTTAATCTTTTTTTGAATATATCGGAGTATAAGTTCCATCAGAATTTTTAAAAAGTACATAGCCAATGACCTCTTCTGTGTCAGTTCTGGTATTTGACATATTGATAATAATTACTCAAATTATAACTCATAGAAGAAGAAACATTAGCGAGGACAATATTTCATTTATTATAACTATAACAATATTTAATATTCTAAAATACAAATAATAAACACAAATTAAATTATTTATCATTTTATTTAACAATTTAACAATATTGAGACCTTATGGTCTAACACCTCTGGGCTCACCATGAAGATTGAAGACTGAATCCCAAAACCCACATCGAGTGCAAGACGTTATCTTAGGCGCCAACTTGTAGCGATTCTATTAGTTAGAAACTGACAAATAGTGATGCACTTGTTTGGATGTTTAAAATCTGCTTATTCACTTTTAAAAAACGACTTAATAATAATGTTCTCCAGACCGATTTCGATCACGGCGGCCAATCTCAAGAGAGATTAGCCAACTGCGCAGGAGATATTATAGTGCACTAGTGTGTGCGCAAACACAGGTGCACTCACTATTCTCTAGCTCTCATAATCCGATGGGCTTTACGTGCTTTCCGAGGCACGGGATTGTACAAATTTCCAAATTCCAGATTCCGGGCTGTTACTTAGAATTTTCTGACAGAAAAACCCACTAACTATTTATTGGCCCAACCTGGCAATTGAACCCAGGACCACCGGGTCTGCGGCCTTATATCTAGCTACTAGACCAACGAGGTGGTCAACAAAATATATTAATGTATCACGAACGGACGCCGCAGTTAGGAAATTCTGAATCAAAATGGGTCCCATTTAGGGCGTGCTACGCCCCTGAATTTAATTTTAACTATTGTATTTTTATATATATACGCATTTCCCGTATTCATCAAATTATTTGATACGTTTATTACTTGAAATATTATATATATTATAATATACATTAATAATTGCACTTTGCACTTTACTAAAATCGTTTATTCGCCATCTAGTGTCAAATAGCATAACTGCGTTGAAACTATTTAAAGAACTGCCATCTATCGGTGTACTGTGGAATTAAATACAAATACAAAAAAGCCTCAACTTCGTCTTTGAGAAGTTGCTGCGAATATTAAAATAGATGGCGCTCGATATATAACTAAATGTTTTTGTAAGAGATGGCGCTTGTAGTAGAATGTACATGCAATGTTTTTATTTATATAATTTTCAGCTTACAGTCGCTGAGGTATGTTGACTTTTTTATGAGTAACGTTGGTCATTCGTTCTTAATTCACCAAAAACTTTCCACGTACTGTTCAAACTTCATTGATACTGTTATTAAATTTTATTGAAAACGTACACATAGCGCTTGAATAATCAAATTACCAAGACAAACAACCTAATTACCCAAGTATTTTGGAAAGTTTACGTATTTATATGTGGTCAATATTGACTTAAAATCAAACATTACACTATATAGATACATAAGAATTTTGTACGACGTTTTGTCCACTTCTATGAATATGTGTGCGTCTCTACATAGGTAACCATAGCCTAGAGAATAAGGGCGTATTGAAGAGTTAAGATATAGTATTTAAAATGTAGACAAGAAGCACAGAGTAATAAATAATTTTGTAACAATTTTTATCATATATTTAAAGATTTTATTACGAATCATAATTAAATTTATCCTAACTAATATTAACCATGCGAAATTGACATTTTTTGTTTGTTACGCTTTCACGTTTTAACTCAACCGATTCTCATGAAATTATGCACAAACGTTGTTAGGGATACAGAAAAGAACATACACGCTCTCCTCTCTTTAGTCACAAATATAAGCTGACCCGTCTCGTGGCCTTAATGTGGTTACTATGTTATTACTATACATATGACATTTTGTAAACTAACTAATCATAATAATTATAATTTAATTGAATAATTTTGTTTTTTATAAGTCCTTAAATAAGACCCTGTAGACCTTGTCGATATAGAGTACCACAAATAAGGGTTTGGTATCGATTTGAAGTTTATGATATGAGTTAGAGTTTAGAGTTTTTAGCGTTTTTAACAGCGAATAGCTTTAATTAATTGATTTTTAGTAAAAACTAATCGATAAAATCTTGTAAATAGTTCAATATTGAATCGTACCGTTTCATATAAAAATATAAACAATTTAAAAAAAACGATATGGATCATTAAGAACGGACTTATGCCAAAAGACCGAATGAAAATAATTTAACGTTATGCGATTCTTGATTTTTTTTTGGGTTATCTTATTTCAAGACTCCTGATAAGTGCTGTAATAAAATCGCTTTACATAATACACACCGCACAGCTGAACTGATAATAAGACTCATAAAATATTGACTACAAATAAAACGTAACGTATTTGTATTATAATTCAAAATCTAGAATTATTCTACAAATGTTTATATCTACACTAGCTTTCAGCCGGGCTTCACTCGCGCGATAGGAGGAGGGCAAGTAATAGATAACAAAAAGCCTATGTCCTTCCTTGAGACATTAAAACAATATTATATATAATAATATTGTTTTAATAAATAAAATACTAATAAGTCATGAATAAAGTAAAATTAATTAAAACATATTAGGCCCTTACATATGAAATTAGCGTTTTGTCGTACTGAGCACTTTGATCTGAAATATCTCCTCTTTGGTTAAGAATTCCAAATTCAAATTTATAAATTCATTTAGCTGGTACATTTGATCCTCATTATTTTTTTCTTTGGCGTCGCTTATAACCGCACAATGGAAAACATGAAATATCGGTATATTTACAAGTACGAGTTCTACCGTGGCACCAGTGCTGCAGAAACTGCCTCATAAATTGAGTGAATCGAACTTGCAAACATGCGTCGACTGCTGTGTTACTTTGCTCAACCGACACAATAATGAAGAGATTTTAAATCGAATCATTATTTGTGATGGAAAGTGGATACTGTACGATAATCGGAAGCTCTCGTCGCAGCCAAATCCTGCCCTAAACGAAAATTGACTCAGAAAAAGTGCCAGTGTCGTTCACTACAGCTTTCTAAAATCTGGCCAAACGATTACGGCAGATATCATTTGTCAGCAACTGCAAACCATGAAGGAACTAGCTGCTAAACAACCGAGATTGGTCAATCGCTCTAGGCCACTGCTGCTTAACGACAACGCAAGACCACAGGCTGCACAACAAACAACCACTAAGTTAGATGAGCTACAATTGGAATGTCTGCGACATCCACCGTACTCCCCGGACCTTGCTCCAACAGATTACCATTTTTTCCGGAATTTGGACAACTTCTTACAAAGAGTATTCAGTTTGTACTATAAAACTGAAAACATAAGGTTGAAATTTAACTGAAATTAAATTTTTAAGTCTCGTAGTACAGGTTTGACCGAAAACTGTTTTAGAAAAAAATATGAATTTACGCAGCAGTGCGATTCTGGTGGAACTCACTTTATTACTCACCCGATCACAATGACATCCGACTTATGTGATACACTATATTGGTGCGTGTATTCTTGAAATGTTATGATTATTATGGTCAATATATCATATCAGGTTTCCCTTATTTCTCGACCGTTTGCGAGTTTCGAGTTTACTCTTACATAATAGCCATACAGATTTGTTTTGAAAATGTCAGTACTGGCAGTATCCACCCATTTGAACTATCTCTGATAAGTTAAATTACTATGCTAAATTTGCTATTTGATGTTAATGGTAGAAATGTTCAAATCTTAGACTTTATGTTCCTTGTGATTGTAATTATTGCTTACACACTCTAAGAAACTCTTCTCACATGGAATGGAAATTGAATACAACAATATAAACAGTAGTACTCCGGAATTTGATTGCCGTCAAAGTGTTATTATTCCCGTACCTCGAAAAGCATGTAAAGCTGGTCCTGCGCCTGAACTCTCTCCAGTTGTATCAGGTTGCTTTTCCGTCGATTTATAAAGTGAAGGAAAAGAGAAAACACCTACGTCTATGCACGTCCTGCGCAGTTCAGGCTAGTATCAGGAGATAAAACTACCCATATAAAAAAATAGCTTACAAGATATATATAGCCTAAAGCTGAAACCTTTTATAAAATATAGTACTACATCTGTGCCATATGAAGTTACACATAACCTAATTAACAACATTAATTAATATGCAAGTACGCATAATATGATTTCTTTTCCTGTTCATGTAAAATATTTCTACGGAGACTTGATTTGTGTAATTTTTACTTGATGTATTTACTTATGAATTACGTAACCGTTAGTACATTTTTTTTTGCTTATGATCATTTTTGTTCATATTCTTTGTCATATGTCCAATGAATATTAACTTTTTAGTAAAAATCACACGTATATACGAAGAAAACACGAATTTAGAATAATAGAAACTTCTAGTCATTTATATAACAGTCAAATTAATATTCTTCGTTCTAGTGTTATACTTGTGTTTTAGTTCCAAACTCTGAATAACCGCTTGAGAGTTAAGGATTTTTTTATCAAACATTTACGCTGTTATTGCCAAACTTTGATTATTTTTATTTAATCGTATTTTAACCGAGAGAAGTACGAATTCAAAATCACATTATTGGATTCATTAATTAGAAGGAATCTACAAAGTTGCCATTGAAAACTAAGGTTAAAATAAAAATAAAATCTATACCTTTCAAACGCTATAAATCCCAGAGAGTTTTAAAAGGAGCAATGTTATTTAATAGAATAAATGAAGAGAAATCAATACATGTAATACACTTATGAGTTTGAAACGCGGACATGAACTGGTTGAGAACCGGGACGGTCATTTAGCCTAACAACTCTCGAAGATAATACAAAAAGTGAAAACGGTTTTTCTAACTTATAAGCAAATGAAAATTAATTTATAAACAAAATGCATTGTAATGTAGCTGATTATAGGTCGACATTTAAATTCTACCATCGGTTCACGCAGTTATGACATAGTGAATCATTGTATTGTTTATCAGAAGTCATTAGTAAAAAATTGACTTTAATCTATACCAATGTTATAAATCTGAAGAGTAGGTTTGGTTGGTTGAACGTCCTTATCTAAGGATCTATTAGCCCAATTTGAAAAAAAAATATTTTCGCTCATCTATTAAGAAAGTTTTTAATACTAATATCATGCGACGACCCACCACAGTGTTGGTGCAGTATGTTTTAACCCAGATGAAACAACAAGTTATAAATGTTTCCATTGAATAAGTTGTTGTCTTGGAAAAAAAAGAAGAAATTAAATAAAAACAGTGTCAAGTAAAGTTCTTGTGTTGCCCGGTGGATACCTTCAGAAAGGTATCCGGGCCTTTGGGGTAGACCGTGTTATTTGAATTTCCTACTCACTGAAATGTTGGACACGGATCAAAGAGGCTGCTCTGATCGGATTGTGCTGTGCCCCGCTCGAGGCTCGACAGAGCTCTTCTCAGGGGGCGAAGGTGATTTCACCCACTTGTCGCTAGTGCGTTCGTCAGCATGAGGCCATCCCGTTTGCAGTCCTACTCAGAGCCGTTTGAAACATGACACGCGAGGCCCCCACCTCACACATACACGGCCCCAGGGTTACGCCCTATCTATTAAGCCCCGGGTGTCGGTGCTGTCAATTAACAACTGTCAGGATGTCAAGTTAAGTCCTTATAATTACTTTTCTATTGTCTGCGATTCATACATATATAACTATATAAGACATTTATACGTTACACTATAAAAGTTATATTTTTACTTTCTTTTAATGTTTAACATAAATGTTTCAAGTACACACTATTAACCGTAGTTGGAACGCCGTCTGTATATCGTAGCAAGGTATCCACAACACAAGCTTGCTTAGTGCGGATGCCACCTGAATCAATTAACCTATGTAATAATCACATACATACATTATATATCATATGTGAAAAACAACGAATACTAACTTCAAGCTATATAACCCATACTATAATTTATTTATTGGTAAAATTTAAGTCTGAATATATATTAAGTAAATAAAAATGTTGTTGTTCTTACGCTAGAATAATTGGTGGAAACTCTATTGGTACAGAGTTAGCCCTCAGACGGACGGCGAGCGTGTGCGTTGGCGTATCTATACTGTATAATAATGTAGAAATATTGAGAAGAGTTATATAAGGTTGGTACTAAATGATCGATAATCGCATAAAATGATGGTATATCGAAATTTTAGAAATTTAAAAAAGAAAGTTTTTTTTTTGAATTGATTAAAAAATTCTATTGAATTTTTTTAGCAAAATGAAAGTTAGATGTCCTAGACGACATTCGCGTTTCATATGATTATTATAATCTATCCTTTATAATTATTAAACTGGTATATTTAGCGTTCAAAGCATAGCAATTTAAAAAAAAACTCATAGAAGAACTTATACACTTTTGTAATGTTAAAGTTCGAGTGTAATAATGGTTGCACTTTACAGCCTATAATAAACTGTTTAATTCCTTGTATCATTATTATAATACTTATTATTCGCTCCGCCGTTTCCATGGTAACTAGTATATCATCGTAATTTTAATAAGTGCTGAGTTGTTCCAGTGGTTAGAACAAGTGAATCTTAATCGAAGATAGCTGTTTCAAACCTGAGCAAGCACCTGTGAATTTCCATGAACTTATTTTGTGTTTATAATTCATTTCGAGCTCGGCGGTGAAAGAAAACTTCGTGAGGAAAACTACATGCGCCTGATGAATCTATCACATGTGCATCCACCAACCAATATCTGAACAGCATGTTGGAATAAGCTCCAAGCCTATTCCTCAACAAAACGAAAAGAGGCTTTAGCCTAGCAATGGGACATTAACAACAACTGAACTGAACACAATAATAACAAAACATATAAATAATTAAATACCATATGTAAATAATTTATAAATATCACCCATGGTACATGGAAAATAGAAATCACGGCCACGTATAATGGTGACAAGAATGCTAATATTACTCCTCGTTATATACAAACTATTCTTCATTATATAACTTAATTCATTTGATATTGTCTTCTGGCCCAAGCCAAGAAACGCGCACGTCACAGCTTAGGAATCAATAATAACGAGCGTGGGATTTTAAATAAGATTTCATACTAAAAGATAAGAGGAAAATAGTAATTGCCTCATTAGTCTTTGCATTGTGACATTTAGTTAATGGAATACAACCTAGATTTTATGTTATATTATTTAACTATGCTTAGTAACATATTTGACGCGTTGTTCAACTAAAATCTCGATATATGGACCAAGTTTTAAATGATTGAACAAATAAATAAAATTGTCTGCATAATATGATTCCGATACCACTGCTACCTGATAATTGAAATATATTATACGTATAATTCAAATTCGCGTTATACAAACCTTTCTCACAAACCGAGTTCCAAACTGGCGAAGACGATTTGCTAAATATAAATAAATTGTAAAACAATCTGTATAAGAAGAAATTCCGAAGACAACCTTCCAGAAAGAGAACACATACATGTTCAATCATAATTGTTGAATCTAATATTTAAATTTATTACGTCATCACCATTATAAATTATAATGATTATACATTCATAAACACCACTTTTCTGTTGAAAACGGTATTCCGTTGGTTCAAGAAAAATAACCATATTACACTTCTTTGTCCCTTTGGGTGCATATAAAAGGACCTTTTTACCTTTAATGTTCTTTACCTGATCCGTCAATTTCAAAATATAGAAATCTTTGGGTTTTCTGAATGACGGTGTAGTTATTTTGACGTCACGACTTATCGCGTTTAAGCCGCATCTTAAACAAACTACGTTATTTTCCTACAGCGTTACGTCAGGGTCAATTTTATCAAATATCGCTAGTGTGCATAGAGGCTCGAGTTGAAATTTATACATTCTTTATATATATTACATACTTTGAAACACTCTTAAATTGATTGTTTATTTTATAATCCCTAACTGTAAAATTTACTAAACCAATATACGTAAAACTTGTACCAGAGGCAGCGCGTTTCGGAGGTTTTAGTATAATATTATTATACAAGTAGCTTCGCTTTGTAGTTTCATCAGATTTAGACTTAGACTATTGACGTGACGGGCGTGATTTTCGTGTTTTCATATGTTATATCGATATTGTAAAATATTTTACATGAGTATATGACGATTGTTAACGAAGATCAAGGTCATAGCACGATTTCAGATACATTTCTTTGCGTTTGAAGGATATTTAAAATATCTTAAAAAATAAATTTGTACAGTCATAAACCACACGTCTCCCGCGATCAATACATATATAGATATATAGCAAGATTACTATATATATGTTACGATAGCTGCCCATCCCGGATTCGCTCGAGTAAAATGAGGAATTTATCTTGTAGTATTTTTTTAATAAATGAGATATACACTTTTGCCAACAGATCTATACTAATGCATCATACTGCTATCCCTGCTTATCTTTACGCGTTTCACTGGTAAGTAATAAAAAATAAAACAATTACAAAAGATTATCGATTTGACCTCTTTTTTTCTCTAGTTCAAAATTTCAGAAAAATATTTGAAAGAAAGAAGTTTATTTATAATAATAAAATTATCTCATAAGAGTTTATATTAATTTACCCCTTCATCACATATTCTACCGACAAGCAGTAATGCTAAGTATCGTTGTGTTTACTTTTAATTAGAAACAAAAATCACCTTTAAGAATATATTAGGTCCTTACATATGAAATTAGCGTTTTGTCGTACTGACCACTTTGATCTAAAATATCTCCTGTTTGGTTAAGAATTCCTAATTCAAATTTATAAATTCATTTAGCTGGTACATTTGAGTTTTGAAAACAGTCATTCATTTTTTTTTCCTCATTATTTTCTCTATGGCGTCGCTTATTACCGCACAATGGAAAACATGAAATATCGGTATATTTACGAGTACGAGTTGTACTGTGGTACCAGTGCTGCAAAAACAGCTCGAATGATTAATGATGTGTACGGCGCTGGTGTCGCAAAAGAAAGCACGGTAACTTTTTGGTTTCAACGTTTTCGTTCTGGAAATTTCGACCTTCAGAACCAACCCCGTGGACGGCCGGAGACCAAAGTGGAAAATGAAGAATTAAAGGTTATTGTGGAAGCGGATCCATCACAAAGCACTTCAGAGATAGCTGCAGGCTTCAGGGTAAGTGATAAAACTGTATTAATCCACTTGAAGCGAATCGGGAAAGTAAAAAAACTTGAACGATGGGTACCTGGTTACTTTTCTCAACCGACACAATAATGAAGGGATTTTATCGAATCATTACTTGTAATGAAAAGTGGATACTGTACGATAATCGGAAGCTCTCGTCGCAATGGCTGACCCCTGAAGACCCAGCCAAATCCTGCCCCAAACGAAAATTGACACAGAAAAAGTTAGTATTGTCAGCAACTGCAAACCATAGTTTGCAGTTGCTGACAATACTTCTGACTTCCTTCATGAAGGAAGAACTAGCTGCTAAACAACCGAGATTGGTCAATCGGTCTAGGCCACTGTTGCTTCAAGACAACGCAAGACCACACACTGCAGACTGCACAACAAACAACCACTAAGTTAGATGAGCTACAATTGGAATGTCTGCGACATCCACCGTACTCCCCGGACCAAGCTCCAACAGATTACCATTTTTTTCGGAATTTGGACAACTTCTTACAAGGAAAAAAATTCAACTCTGATACGGCAGTCCAAACCGCCTTCAAAGAGTTTATTGATTCTCGCCCCATAGTTGTTTTAATAAAGGGATCAATGAACTACCTATGAGATGGCAAAAGTGCATAAATAACAACGGTGCATACTTTATATTATTTTACGGATATTTATTTTATAATGTGAAAAATGTGGAGTATGTTAACAATAACTAAGCTTAGATGTGAGTATTAAAATAATCATTAATTTATTATTAAACCTAAGTGATTTCTATTGGATGAATGGAATATGACCGCAATAAAAATATAAATATTCAAAATATTTGCTTGCAAGAGAGATGCAAGAGAGATAGCTAATATGCGGCGACTAAAATTTCTATTCGGGGAGGATAGTATTGGCTTAAATAGCGAGATACACTTATAATCAAATGTCATCCTATTTTTCTTTAACTAATAAAGATTTCTTGAAATTTTCCTGAACTTACAAGAATGTTAAGATTTCACATGTATACAGTAGTAAGAGTCGAATTATTTAATTACAAGTAAAGTCTTAAACGTCTTGGAACTAAGCCTTAAATGAAAACATTCTATTGTATGTAAGTGATTATTTTCTAAATTGAATTTTTAATTTACATTTCTTACATTGCTATTATTAATTTATTTTGAATTCAGAAGAAATACTATTATTACCCAATATACAAAAGACCCAACATGGCCTAGTCGTTAGAACATATGAATATTATTTGAATATCGCAAGTTCAATCTTACCACTGAAATTTCATATGTTTAATTTTTTCGGCGGTGAATGAAAATATCGCAATGATACCTGAATGTCTCTGATAATACCACATGTAGCGTATGTACCACCCGCGTTATTACCGACCGGCTTGATCCTTTGGATTTGCGTATAGATTTTGAGTCACTCTGCATCCTCTATCGCATATATCACGGAGAGTGTTCTGAGAAGTTGTTTGATTTAGTCCCGGAAAGTTTAGTTGGCAAATCATTTCCAAACACAGGACAACTGTTCAATACATATCTCAGACTTTAATGTAAAATTATATAAGACTTTACTTACGTCGATGTCATTATTATTATTTATTATTATTATAGTCCGCTAAGTTTCCAAAATACAGTCAATGAAGGCAGAACGGATATTACCACGGAATTTATATGGAATAATAATAAAGTCACAATAATAGAGAACCCATTTTTCCAAAATACATAGATCTAAATTAATAATATACATATATAAGTAACGTTCACAACAATATATTCAAAGATAAAAAAAAATATTTCATTTAAAAGCAAACATACAGTTGTATGTATAAAAAGTAGCCTGTCTTTCCTTGGGATTCAAACTTGCTTCATCTCTCTCTCACATTAAAATCGGTCCAATGATTTAGTCGTGAAAGCATAACATACATTCATATATATATTCATTATAACCGATTCATTTGTTTCGTTACTATGAGGTAACAAATTAGCAGACAGCTGTCTGCTGTCTTTCACCTTTATAAAATAAGTTTAATTTTAGTTAATGAGAAAAAAAATATAATTACTAGGACGCAATATGAAAAGCAACATTTAACTCAATAGTCTTAATTGCAGACCGTAATAACCAAATGTGTGACTTGTAAAATCAATTTACTTCGCAAACCATTAATTCACATATCGTTCAATAGTTATAGCCGCCATTTAATGTGACCTACCCCAGTTCCCTGTGACGCTTCCGTCTGGTATTATACGGTGGTTGTGAATGGCATGCGGCAGGTCAAGTGGGCTGGTGGATAATAAAAGTTACCCTCGTGATAAACACAATGCAAAGGGCTGTGCCCTTGTTGTAAGATGCGGGGAATGGTAGGATGGTGCGGAATCACTTGCTAGGTTCGGTCTCGTTATTGTTAGATGTTTTAACCGAAATATAGTTTTCGATGATTTTTACAATGAAACTTGAAATAAATTCACATGAATCAAATGCGAAACGATCATGACTAATCGTAAGACATTTAAATAAAGAATACGATCCTACAAATAATTCTTTCTTTATTCTTATTTCATCAATAAAACAACAGCAAAATGAAATAATTTTATCAACAACAAATATAAGCAATTGTAAATATTGGTTCATATTTTGATTTTTACTAGTTTACCCGCCACCAGGTGTAAAATTTAATTATAAACACACGCACACACACACGCACTCACGCACACACAAACATACGGAATTTGATTAAAATGTTGGCTTAGTTTAAACATTAAACTAATTGGAATTGTACATAACGATAAATATAATAACAATCAATCAGTATACAGATCAGTATCAGTAATGCAGTATTAGTGTGATGAAGGAATTATGCTAAACAGCTATACCACGAGAACCGTACATTTTCCGGGATAAAAAGTTTAATGTGTGTTACATCAATCCGTTTCGCGGTTTTAGTGTGAAGCGAAATGTAAATCCAGCAATCCTTACTCATATTATAACTGCGAAAACGAGTTTGTTTGTGTTTGTGTTTCGTCATGACATTTGGATATGTATTGTCAAAGGACATAGCGTAGCTAATACTCGCCCCTCCCTAACACGCGGGCAAAGCCACGAGCGGAAGCGTTAGTTATAGAGTAACGCTACAATACGGAAACCGTGTTTATTCGGGATGAAAAATCACATCGATCCATTACATTGTTGATGTGCGAAACTAGGATACAAAAATCACATCCACATCTATATTAATATTATAAATGCGATAGTAACTATGTCTGTTATGCTTTCATGGCTTAATTACCGAAGGGATTTTGATGAAATTTAGTACGAAGCAAGCTACCAAGGAAGGACAAAGAATACTTTTTTATACCTTATACTTTTTGTATTTTATTTATTGTATAGGAAGGCGGGCCAGTATTTGGGCCACCTGATGGTAAGTGGTCACCAACGCCCATAGAAAATGCCAGTGTAAGAAATGTTAATCATCGCTTACATCGCCAATGCGCCGCCAACCTTGGAAACTAAGATGTTATGTCCCTTGTGCCTGTAATTACACTGGCTCACTCACCCTTCAAACCGGAACACAACAATACAAAGTACTGTTGTTTTGCGGTAGAATATCTACATGTCAAGTGGTCGAAGCCGCGGCCGAAAACTATTTTATAATATTGAGATAACCAATGTAATCTAACAAATGTATCAAATTAACGAGAAACAATTAATAATACCAAACATCAGGTCACACTTCGCAGTAATTATTAAATAACACAATAATATTATATATTTTTTTTAGAATAATATGCGAAGTATTTATTAAGACATTAGGTGTAACGTAAAACTTGCATTTATGTGCATTTATATGCATTTTTACAATACTATAAAAAGCCGAAAATATCTTCTGACTTGATAATAATTATATGTTAATCTAGTTTAAAGATAAATGTTAGAATCCAATTTAACCCTTAACCATGACCGCGCGGCGATCAAAGTTAGCGAAAAGTGATCAAGTTTAGGCTAAACACCGATTTACGGGTAAACCGGATCGCTATCAGTGAAACATACGTATATTGTACTGCGCGTCATACGCTCTTTTACCTTCAAATATCCTGTCAATATTTTGCTTTGGAATTTCTATACCCATTTTCGACAATTAAAGTCGGAGACTGTTTGCGAAAATATATCGAACAATTAGAAAAAATATTGCTAAAACATTTGGTGCAATTTTTAAGTATTGATTCAGTTTGTTCTATCAACCATTTGTCAAAAAATTATACGTATAGCCTTTACCTTTACAAATTAATTAATATTGAAATTTTAAATTTCGAATCAGCAGCTGCGGGTAACAAATAGTTTTTCTGTATATATCTGATATATTTTTTTACTCCATACTAACTGAGTATGTACGTCTATTATTATATATATAATTTTGTCAGCGTTCGCCAAGACAGTTTGGGTCTTGTCCGATCCGGCATTTTTCTCTCATTACCTTGACATAATTGGCTGTATCCAATGAAGAACAAAAAGGGAACTTTTTGTATGTAACAAAAATAATAATATGAATCGGCCTATTTAAACATATAGGTAAAATAAATCAATAAATATCGATATGTTATATATGATACTGCTTTTGATGTCCTTCTGACCTCTAGGAAGACCAAAGAGCTCACCAATCTCAAGGTGATCATCAACATCAGCTGAATCATCTCATAGAGCCTCATAAGTCCGAAGAAATATATAATATATAAATGTCTAAGTGGCCCCGAAAAATAAAATGGCCCTCTTGGATGGCCGAAAGAAGTATGAATAAAATACTACGGCGATAGTCTTAAGGTCGCACTTGCAAGCAGCCTTCATTGCGAAGTAAGTAGAATTATAAGAACATGAAAAATCGGTGGTATTTGACCAGCAACACTCAATAAAGACTTCACGTGTTCTATTAACTGACCTTCTAAATAAAACATAAAAAATGATAAAGACAATAATTCAATTACTTTGGATATAATTAACCAAAACATTCATATATAGTAAATTGATTTAAGGTTGAAACATCACCGATCCTGAATGACGATGTATGATTCACAGCAAGGTAAATTCTACACATAAATTATATTAGTACAATTGAGGAATTACATACATTATATTTGATAATGTTTTACGCAATGTACATAAATAGTTATCATCATTTGAAGAACATTATCATTTCTAGAAATTGATTGATTTTAATTTTGAGCTTTAACTAAATTTGACTAGCGCAAATTTAAAAAAAAAGGAAACCGGTGTCAGTTCCTAGACGGCTTTTATGTCATTTTATTAGACTTTATTTTATTAATTATATATTGTTAAAATAGTTCGAGTATTCGAGACATGAAGTATTAACTTTCACATTTATAAAATCCGTAAGATTTTTAATGCATCTGTCAATTCTTACTACCTCGTTACAGTTCAGAGATACAATATGAAGAGCTTGATTATGGCCACGACGCAACAGGAGACTAGCCAATTGCGTAGGATATTGTAGTGCACAAGTGTATGCGCACATCGGGTTGCACTCTATTCTCTGATTCTCCCTCTCTCAATACCGTTGAACTAAGAATAGACGCAATTGGCAAGAGTCAGGCGTAAGCAGCTTTATGAGGTTTTCGAGGCACGGAACTATGAACACTCTCGAATTCTAATCTTCGACCAGCTACTGTGAACTGCTTGATAAAAGAGGTTAATAAATATTTATTGGCCTGATCTGGAATATGAACTGACAGCCAAACAAGGTAGTCCCTAAAATAAATTAAACTTTTCAACTCTCCAGCCTAACACCTGACCACACGCGGGCGGACACTACTGATTATATATTTTTTATATTATATTATAAATATTTTTGATGGCGTGATGAGTTAAACAAATTAGTGATGACAGAAAGAGCAAAACAAATTTTAACTAAACACCAAATAAACAATGCTTACCAGTAAGGACGTAAGTAAGTAAGAGTTAAATAGAGATTAAAGAGATAAAACAATATTGATTCAACTTTTACGTAGATTTTTTCTTTGAAGCTATGTTTGCTAAAAATAAGTGCATGAAGTAATCAACCAATCGAATGAAAAGCACAAGGGACAACAACTTTATAGATCCAATTGTCAGTGACGCACTTTCAGCGTAAAAATGTTGTTAATATTATTTCAGTGCCAGTATTTATGAACAAAGGTATAACTATCTAAAAAACCAAAAAAAAAATTCGCAGCGTAATTGCATAATCATGAATAAAATAAGATTAAGATTAAGATTATTTTTTTGTGGGTATGAGTTAAGAAATTTAAGGGAGACGCGTCAATCGCTTCGTTATTAGCAATAGAGAATTAATGTCAACGGTGATTGGTGACACATTCAAATTTAACTCAGTGACGCAAAATCAAGATGGCGACCAAAATGTCATTCAAATATTTAAATAATTTGAAGTTGAAATTTATGAATAAAATTTGGATCAAATTAAATTGTTGTGCCATATATTAAAAAGATAATTATCGACTCGAAGGACTTCAAAATGGAGATTAATAATGTGAGCAGACTGTCATATGATTTATTTTTGTTTAAAGAATACCTATTATGTAAACGAAGATTTATTTGTATGTTAACTTGGTGGTCCGGCACTCGTCACATATTGTTCTGCCAAACTTATGTTATGTTCCATTTTGAAGGGCGAATGAGCCAACTACAGGCACAGGCGATATAATTTAGCTTCCAAGGATGGTGGCACGGTGAAAATGATTACACCTACCCTTATAAAAAAGAAAAAACGTTATCCTTATTTTAAAAGCGATTTGTTTATAATAAATTTAACAAATATTTAGTTTCATAATTATAACATAAATAGTTTCCGCCCGCGGCTTTTTCGGTTTCAGGTATTGGTACTCTGTCCTTTTCTGTTTCTCTGACATCGTGTATGCCAAACTTCATGATGATCGGTTGAACAGATAAGACGATAAAGCGTAACAAGGAAACTCACTTTCGCCTTTTTAATATTAGTTTGGATGTAAGTGAAACACATGTCGAGTAATAAAACTGTTTTACAAAGGATTAATTAGACTTACATTAAGTTTTTTTTTTATTGTATAGGTAGGCGGACGAGCATTTGGGCCACCTGATGGTAAGGGGTCACCAACGCCCATAGACAATGGCATTGTAAGAAATGTTAACCATCGCTTACATCGCCAATGCACCAACCAACCTTGGGAACTACAATGCTATGTCCCTTGTGCCTGTAATTACACTGGCTCACTCACCCTTCAAACCGGAACACAACAATACCAAATACTGCTGTTTTGCGGTAGAATATCTGATGAGTGGGTGGTACCTACCAAGACGAGCTTGCACAAAACTCTAGCACGAGTAAGAATACATATAGTATTCATATAACATGTATGTAATCTATGTTAAGAGTTAATCATAATTCAGTATCTTAAATTTACATACTTATATCAAATACTATGTGAAAAACTATGCAATGTGAGATATTGAATAGCTTAACATAAGCAAGTCTAGTCTAAAAAGAATCTTCAGCTAACATCTCAAGTCGCCTACGCTCTTATTGATTATGAGATATCTTTTGTTTTTCGCAATTTATAAGTTTTTACCTTTTGTTGTCTATACTTTATCAAGGAATATAAGTATCACAATGTCCGTACCTAAGTTATTCATCTCACTATAAATTGCATAATATTAAAAAAAAAATACATATTGCATCAGCAAAGGAAATATTAAAATTATACGCTAAATTATAATATTATAAAATTTAATAATAATATTACATTATTAAGTTAAGAACTAAATCACTTAATTGTTTAATTTTATCAATTTATCTTACCATAGACAACAGAGAACAATAGTTTATTGTTCATACTTTCAGAAATATTCTTTTATATATTATTTCGTAGTTTACAAAGAATTGTGACTATTTCTGAAAAAATACACAGTTAACACATAAAAGTAAATTAAAATTAGTAATAATACATCATAAAAAAAAATCCGTCAAACGCTTGATGAAACAATAACATAATCTGACAGGAAAAAGCATATTTTTCCGCGTACATGTATAAGATATTATATAGATTTACGTGACTTTTTTGACTGTCCCTATTTTATAATTTGTTTTTCATCCTCTAAGAACTATTGCAAAAGTATATTCATTACACGAAGATTTAAAGACAGTAAATTCAATTTTTTTGTTGCGTAGGTATTAGAAAATAAATATTATCGAATCGTTGATTCATATTATTTATTCATTTAGCAGGAATCAGTGTAATATTAGATATATAAGAAAAAATATAATGTTCGGATTTAATGAATGGGTTAAACCGAGACAAGTACTCAAACGATGTCAGTGATGTCATAGTTTTAAAATGTAACATTTTGCATTTGTTTGTATAACACATTACGTTGCTAGTGTTGCTACACTGAAGAATTCTCAGCAGTTGCAACTATCTCGACTTGTTCTTTATGTAACATCATCTACTGAATAGTTCAAAATATAGTATTTTTGTATTCATTTTAACTAAAATTATATAGTATGATTATATATTGCAGTTATATAGTATGATTTCGTAGCTCTATCTCCGCATTACATTATTTAATGCAGTTTTGAAAATTTATGTAAGAAACATTTTAGAAATTTTTATCTGAGATCAGGGCTTCGCCCGCATGTCATTCAGTTTGTGCTTTACAAATACCATTATTTTAGGCAAAAATCTAATAATTACGAAAATAAAATATAGCCTTTGTTCCTTCTGGATAAAGTAGCTTTCTATAGCTGGTTTACAGGTATTAAGCAGAAACTAAGTAGTAGTTAATTTTAAGTAAGCGTTCATACTTATTTAATAGTTAAGCTCTTTATTTGACTAAAGAGAGGTGTGAAGTACTAACCACGCCCACCAAACTTAAAAAAATAAATTTCTAATGTTTGTTTAGTTGCACGCTAAATTTTAATTTGTTACTTATTACTAAATTCATTGTTTATAGTCAGTCACCCTTCAAACCAAAACACAACAATACTAAGTACTGCTGTTTGGCGTTAAAATATCTGATCAGTGTGTGGTACCTACCCAGACGGGCTTGCAAAAATTCCTATCACTAAATAAATATATTTAGCTCAAATTTAGTCAATTACTTGGCTACTAAATACGTGTAAATCAGCTGTAATGATGACGCATTATTAAGGTCGATTCGGTAATTTCGGAGTTTATCTTTTACAGGCAAACAAATATTTTCTGTTTTACCTAATATTAGTTAAATTGTCTATATATTCATTCCTAATATATAATTTTAAAAAAAATCTTCTGTTTTTATATTTGATAAATAAGTTCAATTCCCATGTCGGGCCAATAAAAGAGCAGCCCGGATTTTGGAAGGTGGAAGTGTGTACAGTCCCGAGCCTCGGAAAGCACGTTAAGACGTTGGTCCTGCGCCTGAACTCTTTCCGGTCCCATCGGATTATGAGAGCTAGGGAAGAGAGTGCACCCGTGTTTGCGCAAACATTTGTGCACTATAATATCTCCTGCGCAGTTAGTTAATCTCTTGAGATTGGCCGCCGTGGCCGAAATCGGTCTGGAGGACGTTAGGTATGTATAAATACAAATATATAATACTTTCCATATTATTTAATTTACATATTCGTTTTGTGTAATAATATTTTTTGTACTTCTTCGAAGTTTCAAATTAAACAAAGTGTAATTTAATTCATATTTATTTAATGATCATCTCTTAATCTAAGACAGGAAACATTTATAAAATAGCAGCTAATCACAATAATATAATCATAACATTTACAAAACTCTTATGTTTATTGTTTTAAAATGTTCACATCGCCTCTTTATATCCAAGCGCCGTTATCCGAAACAGGATTCACTCTCTGTACGTTAAACAATATGGTTGCATTCAGATTCTAATTTTGTTTTAAGAACGATAAACTAATTTAAGAATTTAAATTTAGAATTAAAGTGGATATTCAAGTAGCCGAATTATAATTTTTTAAATTACTTTATTGCTGTTGATATACTTTTTTACTATAAAATTACATGTATTTTATGTTTACAACAAAACGCGATAACATGTTTCTAAAATAGACCAACGGTACAGCTTGGCAATGTATTTGTTTGCTAACGACTTTAAAATGCGTTTAATTTCTTCACTCGGCTTAAAGCTGGCTCATTAACCTCCGATAATACGCTAGATGTGGCACTGTAATGACGCGCGGGAATGTTACAGATTATATACAACTTTGATACAGATTAGCAATGCTTAAAGTCCTAATATAAAAAGTTACAAGTAAAGACTTTTTCAATTAAATGCGTATTCTTTTTTTATTTATGCTGTAGTATATTGACGTAAAATATAGTTCATCCTTTATTTAAATCAAAAATAGTTTTTAACTAAACAATCAAACATAAATGTTAGTAAAAGACAAAAGACGTCGCACTTTATTCAAACACTCGGAATAGACGTATAATTTGCAGTAATTGTTATTCTACAATGCGTGACTAACATTTTTAGTATTAAAGTTCTTTGTAAAGCACTCCTTAGTCATCGACAATATCATTTACCCGAATAAATTAGGTAAGGATAGCAATTACTAACGACCTGTTATTGTGTGTGTGTGTGTGTATTGAACTAAAGACAACTACATAGTAAGAATTAAAGCAAAGAATTAAAACGTCATTGGCAGTTATCTTTTTTAATTTTCTAATGCTTCACAGGTGTTTAATAAATTTATATTTACGTCATTTGCTTAGTAACTTGTTTAAAAGCATATTGTTACACGATGATTATAGGTCATGACTAACTAAAACTAAAATAGTGTGACTTAAGAGTTTTTTATTACTTTGTTTATTACATTCATACAAACAAATAGATTCCCCTCATACATTGCAAAACATATTTATTTGTTTCAACAAACTATTGTTCTATAAATAAAAACAATGATATTTTTCAAAATTACGCGTACAAATTGAAACGGCTTGTTCTAAAAGAGGCGATAATTAAACTATAAAAACATAAGTATAAAATACATGAAACGATAACCTCTGTTTTGTATATTGTGAAATAATAAAAATTCTACTCATAATCCATAATTATGTGCGTTTTACAATGTTTTTAAAAGTACATTTGGTTTCTGATTTAACAACTAGTGAACATGATCTGGGACACGTATTCAAGAAAGCAACTTGATAGCAACTTTGGCTTTATATCCGTCCTACTCTTTCATAAGGACAGCTTTGTTGAGTGAAAGGGATGATGTTATTGCGTTTTGAAATCGCTACCAAGTTTTGTTTTTTTGAATAACGTAGTTTCGAAAAGTTCGTCCGACATAATCTGTTAATGAAATGCCGGAAGCTACCCGGCGGCAAAGTGATACAAGCACTTAATTTAACAATATACAATTCTTATCAACATACAAACTCCATACAAAAAAAGAAACAACTACTTTTCATTACAACAGTGAAGAAAAAGTCTAAAAGCACTACCGTCGGTTACGTGACTCGATAAACCGGTTAATCCGTATAAAATGGCCGATATAGAAAAGGAATCAATTTTAATAAGCGCATTATTTATACACAGCGTTAATTCGAAAAAAGTTGGATGGGGAAACTAGCACAGAATACAAATACGACATACAGGCTAGGCTAATATCACAGGAGGTACTGGGAACGGTGCGTCCCACTCCACCACCCTTTTCGCCCCCCTACTCCCTCTACCGCACTCCCTGCCCTTCTCCAGGTATTTACTATTCAGAGGGGGCGAAACGGGCTACAACCAATATATTTTGCGACAATTAAGATTTTAATAAAATATTTAAACCTCATTCCATTGCACAACATACCGACCGAAACGTGAAAATTGCACAATCTAGTCTGTCTACCATTCCGATACATTTTAAACTAAATCAATCGTCTAAAATAAATTAACAATGACAACACACTTAAAATGTATTCGCTAAGTAACGATAAGTACGTAATGATCGCATATCCAACCAATTATAAATCATAATGGTAACAAAGCGTAAATTGTGAGATAAGGTAACATAAAAAAGTATATAAATTAAAACAAACTGATATCGTTTTATAACAGTCGAATGTAAAATCAGACTTATTAAAATGCACGTTTGATCAAACGTTGGGTGTTCGGCCCAACATTTGGCCTTGCAAATCTACACGAGTAAGGTCACATATGCTCATCTGTTGTTGAGTGTCGACGACAACCACACGTCATCACTTATAAGGTTTTTTCTTTTGTTACGGGCATATCATACGACGATAATACGTAACATTCGATTGCCCACTATAAACCAAGTATTTCTTAATAAGCGTGCCGTCTCACTCATCACAACGAAGCACACTTGGCTTTTACTTTCAAATTTTATCGAATGCGAAATACTGCTGTTGTTTAAGATTATATTTTTTATAAAAGAACTCGAGGACTCATATTCTTTGTACGTTACTTGGTTTGAAATTAAACTATCCAAATCACATAAAAAAGATATCTACAAAATCTGCGCAACCGTTCCCACTTATTTTGCACTATACCTTAATCACGAATTCATTTAATTATTTATAGTACAATAATGCATTAATAATAATTATGGCTTAAAATCTACAACTCCAATGTTAACCGTTGAACGTCCTCACTATATTATCTCCTGGTCTGAATTGCAACTCGACGTGTTCGTGAACAAAACACACTGCGGGTCCTCCGATAAAAGAAGTGATCGTCGAACACTAATTGGACCGTGCCCGTCGGCAGCACCTGAGCAACTTTCACTAAATAATAAAAACACGTTAACAAAGTAAGTACTTCTCTTAAATAACAAAGAATTGGCTAAACGTTAACTGTCCGTTTCGGGGTAACGAGAATTCTATCAATGAGATGTCCAGCGGTCAGGTTGCGAGTTGCGCTCGACCGCGATCCGGAACGCATCGGGGACATTTGGGCGAGTTTGTTCAAAACGCGCCCGGAAACTCGGTCAGCGACTCGAGCGCCTACGGCTCGCATAAGTACTTCACTCGGGACGCTGGCATCACAGCGAAGAGTGTACGTGCGCAGTGCGGCGCGGTCATGAGTCGAGCACTGTCAGAAGTCCAGGCGGCAAAAGGGCGTCCTGTCGCGAACCATCTTGCATCTGCCGCGCTAACTGTGCGCAGCCAAGATTCGCATCGCCTAGTTCAGGTATTGCGTCTAGAAGCGCAAGACATTCGTCTTCGACGGCACGTCGAGCCTTTTTCCCTATCCATGAATCATCGCATTCTTCTCTCGCCCGTCGTCTTCTAGCCTCCTTTTCTTTACGAGCTTCTTCGCTAAGACGGCAGTATGTGTTATTTATACACACAGAGCGTCGGAGATCACGCGCAGGATCCTCGATATTTTCCAATTTCTGTGAGCAAATTTCGATAACTCGCTTGCGCTCCTCGTTGGCTCGGAGACGTGCAGAGATCATGGAAAGTTTGGGTCGGGCGGCGGGCTCGGTTCGCGACGGACCGAACATGTCGTCCTCAAATGCGTCCGCAATCTCCGCTCCTCGCGAGCTCTCCCGCTCCTCTTGTGGTGTCATTCTGCAACAATGATAATTAAATATAAGCATATATTTAAATAATCAAATTAAATTAGGCATTGGAAATTTTAAAATAAAGTAAAAAATATAAGCCAATATAATAATTTGTACCGAAAGATTTATTCAAAATGTCATTAACCGAACTTGAAATGAAGGCGTCAAAAATGTAAAAGTTGTCGTATCCATAAATGTTTATTAACGTGTCGCGGAACGAATTTAATAATAAACTGAGCCGACGCAAGTACTAGGTCAAAGAACAATGCCTCGATGCCTAAACGGGCCAATAAGATTCGCACTTGATATAATCCGTCCGCAATCGTAATCGTATCATAATATAAAACGAGCAAGAAATTAAGTAAACATACTTTAACTATAATAAGGGATCTATAAATATTTTCACACCTACCTCGCTGACAATTCGGAGGAGATAATAAAAAATCCTGACATGTACATTTCCGAACGATTAAATAATTGAAAGCAAGTAACACTTTAAATATTAAAAAAGTTCAAAACACAAGCACTGAAAGAGCGCTATTCGTCACTCGTCCTCGACGGTGAGCAAGTATAAAGGCAACACAAACAAGTGAAACAGAATTAAACTGCGCGAGAGGCGCGCGCGCGCAGCTCAACGATCACTCGACGAATGACAGTATACCTCACTGTAGATAAGACATTGAAAAAGCCAATTGCGTCACCCGTGTACGGCTACGTACGTGCACAGAGGAAGCGGGTGACGTAGGCTATAAACCGTCATTTAGACGCTATTGACTGTAATGACTCGTTCTATTTGTTTACGACACAAAAGCTTTCAACGACGAACTAATCAGTTAAAACCTATCGATGGCACCTGATTGTAGAGGAGCATGAGCAAATTGTCTAATCAAACAATTCACATTTAGTAGAACTGAGAAGACAAACCGGATCTCGTGTATTAACAGCATTTACTAGCACGAATCAAAAGTTATAAAGAATTCAAATCTCGTTTAATGACTATACCGGTCATTATTATCATTAAAGAAAACGAATCAAGGAAAACCGACATACAGATTGTATGCCTTACTTGAAGGAATAAATGAATAAACGAGTCATATTTAAAATTAGAAGCCATTAGGTTATAATTAGATGATAATTTTGAGAACAATAAAAAGCTATTGCCAGATAAAATTATCTTTAGTTTCGAGATTTTAGCGTTGAAGATACGAATGCCTAACTAATGAAATTAGTTAAGAAAACCCAACTTATTGGTCGTGAAATATCTGAATTTGGTCCAAAACAATAGCTTAAAAAATTGTTTAAGAATGGCGAGTGCTATTTGCATCTTGTAAAACATATTCGGCCCACTCAAGGTTTGACAAAGTTTTAAGACATTTGCCTACACAAGTGCTCAACCGAAATTCAACTCTTATGTAAAATTTGTAGTCGTCCTTCTAAAGTTACGCAGAATCAACCGACTTACAACTTTGTTATGTTATTAAAAAGTAACTATTCGAATCGACTATTTAAACTTATGGCAACATTATATATCGCCAAACGTAGCATATTAAAAACTAATTTTTGATAATAATTTGATAAAAGAAGATTTTGAAGTTACTACTAACAAAATTCAATCAAAGAGTGAAAGTTGTTGGTTATATTCATTTTAGATAGAAATTGTACAATATTTTAACAAAGAAACATCAAATTTATTTCACTTTCATTTTAATGTTTTGAATTTTAAAAATGTGATGTTTATTGTTTTCTTTACAAGCATGAAAGCGGAATATCAAATACTAAAATATAATGGTAAACAATAAAATAATTCTCTGGAAGGTATGACTGTTTCCAAAGTTTTTCTTATGTTCATAATATGGGCGACCAAGCTTCGATCTGTTCTAATATATGTAATTAGTGAGAAATGTTTATAATACATAATATAGATAAAGTTAAAAAAGCAAGTTACTATTACTTGCTTTCAATTATATATATAATATATTAAATGAGTAATTCTTATATTATACAAGAATAGTAATATTATTATTACTAATATAAACGTTCTATGATGCAACATCGGAAAACTAAAATACGGTAATATTAATGTAATACTTATCATATTGACGGGCAATATTTCCTTAGCAACGAATTATAATATATCGTCTAACTTGGAGCCAGTTAATAAGGCAATGAATGAAGAATAGATTGAATATATTGTATTCTGAACGTAGTTGAACTGTTTTTTTTCTTTTTTGAGACGAAAGCGCGACTGTCGACCGTGTGTTGCCGACCCCTACAGTTACGATCTAATAAATCTAACTCCACTCGCCTCGAGGTTACATACTACCTGCACTTTCTTTTCTCTGTCTCACACGCGTGCTAGCACGAAACCAAATGACATTCTATCGAAAGATCATAGAGCGATAAACGTAAACAAAATTAGAGAATTGAGTGTAGCGTTCTATGAAATAATCTCTATAAGTATATTCTAAATATCTATACTATTATGACTGATGAAATATTTTAAATTAAATACTAACAATTCACAAGATTTGTTTAATGAAACGATCATTATAAATTATTACAAAACCTATCCCAGTCAAGTACGATTCAATTTGGTTTAGCTTATAATTTGTACGATTCCTTGCAATAAATATTACGGCATTTCAAAAAGGCAAGTTACTCTGCTAGTATTAAATGTATTAAGTCAAGAGCGTTATTCGTTTGGATTGTTCTGGTTTTCGACGGTACAACGACCGAGCGACCCTCGCGTCCGAATTTTGTCGAATAGAAATGGCGTATACTCACTCAGTTATCGGCTTTCGTTCGAAAACGACGCCAATCATTCGAGAAAAAAAATACTTAAATATAAACGAAACGGTATCTATGATTTGTTTAAAATCTTAATTACAATTTCAAGTCTATTATATTATTGCTGTTATGACTTCACACGAGATTTGTATGTAATTAATTTACCACGTCCATATTGGATACCTTTGTGTTAATAAATCTAATTTTAGAATTAAAGCGTGCCTCAGCATTTTAACCCTCAAGGCCCCGTGATGTAGTTAGTAGCGCATTCTTGAAAGAGGTCTCACATGTGATTGATCGTGGAATGTAGGCGTGAAACGGTACTATGGGCATAACGAACAGTAATATCTTATGATAAAACAGCGCAATTTTAAAATAAAGTTACCATTGTAGGACGATTGTCCAAGTTTGCTTTATATGACACGCGATCACATTTGAAATGGTCGAATTTGAGGGACCGGCGACAAACATTTCCGGTAGTTTATAAACAAACCGTTATCAATCGAATTTATGAAATATTACAAAGAAGCAAATTCATAAGAAATGCACCACTTTTCGCCATAAACTACTTTGAGTTTTTCTTTAGTCATAATTATGATATATGATTTTGAAACTTTTTTTAATAAAACATTACCACCTGGAACATTTCATTGTAGGATTAAATTTTAACGGACTTGTTATTAAATGTGTGATTGCGATTCATATAATAAATAAATTGAAGCTTATTTTGTCATATAAAATAGTCATTTTTAGTGATACTGTCATCGATACAAAGAAAAAGTTGCAAATAGTTGCATTGTCAGTCATGAAAAGGGCAGAGGTAACTCCCACATGCTTCTCGCATTTAAAACTACGTAGAAATGTTATGTCAATTTAAATATAGAAGCATAACATATTAAATAAAATGGCCGTTGTAGGGCCATTTTTAGTAACAACTTATTTCATTGTGATTAAACAACTTCAGTTTTTCGCAAAGATTAGACTACATGATATAAAAAATAAAAACATCGCACTCACTAAAAATATTTTTTACAAACTAATAATATGATTTAATAAAACTTGACATATATTGTTTTAATGTATTTAATTGTAATATTTGTTTTTAGACCTAAAATTCGTAACACATTTAATTACAATCACCATGTTTTAGATTAGACTAGAAAAAATTCAAATCATCGCAATTATTTTACACTTCTAGGAAATTATCATTAAACATTAATAGACAAAAGAACGTACAAGGCTATTTTAAACTGTTTATCAAATGTTCTGATAACGCATGTTACGCAATAAACAAAGAGTGATAGCATTTCGTATCGTTGGCAGATTTTATACAATTGATATTAATATGACAAACTGAAGTGAAAATCGTCTATTTAAATCCACATTAATATCATAATTGTATGGGTAGTCCTTGAAAATATTTATTGGGTTTTATGCAAGCCCGTCAGTGTAGGTACTACTCATAATCACTCATATTCTGCTACTTAGTATTACTGTTTTACGGTAGTTCCGGTTTGAAGGGTGAGTAAGCTAGTGTAACTACAAACAAAAGGGACATAACATCTTAGCTTCCAAGGTTGGCGCATTGGCTGTGTACAGCCGGTTAATACCTATTTCTTACAGCTCCATTGTCTATGGGTGTTAGTGACCACTTACCATCAGGTAGTCCAATTGTCTGCTTACCTTCTTCAAACAAAGAAAGATGTCATAAAAGCTTTATTCATCTTCATTTATCAAGTTTAAACTTGAAAGAAGGTCTTTCTGTTGTTTAAAATATTAGTAACTGTTTTCAAATCGCACTTTGAAAACGATTTCCAAAACAACAAAATTTTATTCTGTAGTTATAATTAAATGAAACATTACATTGGTTCGAATAAAATTTTTACATTCACTTTTTTGCATTATGGTATAATTTGTTATCAAATCAAACGCGATACAGATAATAACGTTTAGTTATAATAGAAAATAGCCTTGATTTGCGGCGAATAGGCGTGGTCAATGGTAGAACAATCTGTGAGTATAATTAAACAATAATATATTGAGATAACCTAGTCTATGGTTAAAAATTTTTGAACGACCATTTTAAAATTTACATTATGATATTAATTATTATTACTGTATATATAATTTAATTTCATAGACAATACATCTGAAACATATATTAACTAGCAATAACTACTAATCGTTGAAATTTATAACGTAATAATAGTTAGAATAACGTTCATTCTATACCCGACAACATCAAATTATTTTATAGCTTTCTATTTTTCTGTCTGTACTACTTTTGCTTTCTGTGCGATAAGTCTTATAATGACTTCGATTGTCTTTCCTCATGCAGGACACTTTTACCGTTAAAATATAACAGTTTATAATGACTATATCGCTTAATAGCATGTAATTTATTACGAGGGCTAATCAGAATTACCATATAATGAACGCTATACCTTGCCCGTTTTGGATGAGACACGCATAAAGTTAATAGGCCACAGTAGACAATGGACGCGATACAACGGGAATAAATCACGAGTAATGGCATCGCAGTCGACGCGTTCAAGAGTTATTGACTGCGTATATTACTTAATTTATAGTGGAATATCAACATTAAATAAAATTGCATTCATTTAAACAAAGAAAAATTGTAACTTAAGTTTATCGTAAGCGTTGATCGATCTGTCTTAGACTTTTCAACATTCGCTTTTATACATCTGTATAATCTGTTACACAATGCAAATTACAGATAATAACATTTTGATATAATAGAAAATAGTTATTTATTGATGGCGTATAGGCGTATTCAATTATATAACCATCTGTAAGCAATTAAAGATGAATAAATGTCAACATAACGATGTAAATTTTAAAATAAATACAGATATTTGATACCTACGGACTTAGCGTGAATAAATTTGAAAATACTTATCAATGAATATCAGCACATTACCACAGATAACGAATTCGATAATAATATATAATAAGTGGGGAGGCTTTCGCAGAAGCGAGTTCAATAATTATAGTACGGAATCACAAATCTCCTACCTATTCCCATCACATCAAAGAATAGTCGTTACGCGATTTCAAAGGAAAAACTCGTGGCAAACCAATTTCCTGGTTAAAATGTAAAAGTTGATCATATATAATTTATTAGATAAAACAGCTAGCTTTACATACCTACCATGAAATAATGTCAAACTGTAAAACGAGTATAATATACCTACTATACATATAGCATATAAAAGCTTGCTACATACATATACATTGTATACATATAGCGACTGCCTCGTTGGTCTAGTGGCTAGATATAAGGCCGCAGACCCGGTGGTTCTGGGTTCAATTCCCAGGTCGGGCCAATAAATAGTTATTGAGTTTTTCTGTCAGAAAATTCTCAGTAGCAGCCCGAAGTCTGGAAGTTGGAAGTGTGTACACTCCCGTGCCTCGGAAAGCACGTTAAGCCGTTGGTCCTGCGCCTGAACTCTTTCCGGTCGTGTCGGATTGCCGTCCCATCGGATTATGAGAGCTAAGGAAAAGAGAGTGCACCTGTGTTTGCGCACACACTTGTGCACTATAATATGTCCTGCGCAGTTGGCTAATCTCTCTTGAGATTGGCCGCCGTGACCGAAATCGGTCTGGAGGACCTTATTATATAAAAGCTTTACTTAATAAATCTCGCATTTAAAGCAACTAGACAATTCACGTATTCGCTTGTCTACACTGAATTAAGAAATAAAAAAAAAAAACAATAATTGAATAAAGAGAATAATAAACTATTAAAAGAAAAAAAATATTTAAAATGCTTTTGTAATACTGCGTCATCATTCTTAAAATGAATATAAATGATCACTAAATAGTTTAATACAATCAAAATTTAAACCGTTTTGCGTTTAAAATTCCTATTCCGAAGATCCCAGAATAGGTCGTCATAACGTTGTACGCCTGTGAGTGAAAGAGATCGCTATTCTATTACGAACAATTGGTCAGGTAGAAATGACAAACGTAGCGGTTTAAAAACATTATCAATGACTTCCAAAAGCTTCATTGTTATTATTAAAATGAGTTTGAAAAAAACCTTTTCTTACTTTTTAATATAATGACTGTCAAGTATTTAATGACCTAATTTGATCCATTTGCGCTGGATATTAAAACTAATATTTAAAGGGCTTAGGTCAACAGTGTAGGCGTTCAGTATAGGTCCCGGACTAACCATTATATAAAATCGTATTATATAAAAAAAAAACTTGCAAAAATACAACATCTAAATAGGTAAAAAATAATAAATCTGTTATTTAAAAAAAAGTGGAAAAATATTTAATTTAAAAAAAACTATATAAAAACATTAAGGTCGTTAAATATAAAATAATCTTTACCTTTTAAATTACAAAGAACACTCCAAAAATATTAAACACCAATAGTAAAGATCAAAAGTCCACTTAACTATTTAAAAAAGCGCTTAATTCAAACATAATGCCAATCTCAACAAGCTGTATCACATGAAACAATCAACTTCACACTTGTCCAAACAGGCGAACACTACATAACTGGATTGAGAAAGTAACGTCTACGTGTACATGGTACGGCTTCGCGCGCCAAACTGATGAAACTGACAACGCCAGCGACCGCTGCCGCGCGTGGCGTAATGGCGGTGCTGGCGTTCGTTCAGAAACTTCTCCGATGGCAGAGGGCGCGCTGGGAAACACCCCAGTCCTACGGGCTAAAGCTATACGACCCTTTAAGGATACCTCATTATATTTACTGTAATCCATCGCCTTTAATCATTTTTATTTATAGCTCTGTCTATGACCTTTTTTGAATACCACCTTTCGGTTACTAATGAGGCGTTTAGTTTTATATGATGTTCAGTTGACTGAACAAAATTGGTCACACCTTTCAAAACGTAAATAATATTAAAATATATTGTGAAATAATTTTATTAATTAACAGTTCTGAGATAAACTAGACTAACTTGCAAATCTCCTACAAAAGGGGGCACTTGGAAATCGGAATATCAGTAGAATTCTAAGCTTCATAATGAAACTGAAGATAAAACTTATTGGTAACAATAATATAACTTCAAGATTACTCAATTGATATTCAAGGCTGTAGCTACATCAGTAGTTACCTAATTGTAGTAGGTTAATCAATTTATGTGAAAAAATCAAACATAATTAAATTGCGAGAATGTGTTACATTTACTTTAAATGCAAAAGAGGGTATTCATATACTAGAAACTGGTCGGTAAGTTGCAAAATTTTGAATATACTTTTACTAATTTAAATGATATCATTATTTACATTAAATTTAATAATTTAGTTTAAATAAACGTTAAAGGAAATTCGAATTATTAAGATATTTTTTGATAAAATGTATCTTTCAAACTAGTGCAAAGAATGAAATTTAGGGGTTAAGAGTTTTGCTATCGTGTTCGCTTCATTTTAGCGCTACGTATTCCTTTGTTTCTTGTTTCCGAGGTATGTGTGTTATTCATATAAATATACATATATTTAGTTATTATTTTCTATATATTTTGTCTTCAAAATAAAGTTTACTATCTCATACTTTTTATTCTAACATAGTATATAGTAGTCTTAACCGTAATTTAAATTTATTTTAAGTTGTCCCATAGTTATATATCTTCACTTTTAATGCATCCTGTGCATTACAATAGATTTGAATAAGAGCCAAATGGTGACAAGCAGCTGCCCGACCCTCAAATCGCCTTATCCAATCATGCGTGAAGGTGCACTGCGTTGTGGGCTGTAATAAACTTCATATTACTGCTATTATTTACAATTACTTGTTTTATGAAGGTTGCCCGATTATTTGTGATGCCGCAAAGAGTGAATCGGCTAACGAAAACATTGTTCGTGTTGCAGCAACTCTACGATTCTAAGTGTTTAGGGAATGTTTGGTAATATTAGAGACGTTATATACTAATAATTCGATAGATTTGATTATGGTTATTATAATCGTAAATATTTTGAAAAATTAATAAGTTTTGAGTTACAAAGTTTATTTAAAAAATTAAACAAACATCAATGTTATATTTGAACACAATTTGACCTTAAACAGGTTACGTTAAGAATTTATAGTGTAATCCATGACACCATTAAGCCCGAAAGCAGGAGGATGTTGGTCCGAGGCTCAATAATCGCTCGCCAAGACTTTCACCTTCGGCGCGCGACCGCGCAAGGCCGCACCGTTCGCCGTACTTCCGCGCCTCGCGCCTTGCGCCTCGCGCCACGCGACCGGCGACACAACTCCGAGACCGTTTTTGCAAACCGAGTTTCGGCTAGCATTGCGATCTCATTTTTTGATTACGTAATTTTAATTATATGTGACAAGTAGATCTAAAATTAAATTGGATTGTTTGACATATTATCACCCATAGAATAATGTTATCACCATATTCATTTGTTGTATTGCAGACATTTGTTTAAACCTTTAAAACGTCAGATAAAACACCTTGAGATAAGTTTTATCTAATTCTAGAAGTATTTGAATGTAAGCATTCGAATCAAAGAACACTCAGTCTGTTGTGTGTTATGACTCGCCTATTGTTATTCATTACCTGCTTAGGGACGAAGCATTCTGAACAAGTTTACACACCAGCCGACCCATATTTAAAGACTACAGTAGTACGATCTCATTCCGCTCGTTAAATCGAAGCTTTTAATAGAGATGATGGCTCAAGACTCAAGACTCCATTATATTTAAATAAACCGGAGCGCAGGCACGTGCGAAATGTTAACCTGACATTCTCAATACAACATTCTAACATTATTCCTGATAGACAATACGAGAATTATGTCTTAATGACAAAACATTTTAAATTCGTAAAATAAATCACAAGTATCTACTAATCTTAAAAAGGTTTAACATTTAAAAACCTGTGCGAACGTGACGACAATGACCGATAAATTTTAAAACCGAAACAAAGCCAGTTTAACATTATTTTTCTTGCATTATCTCTTATCGCGAAATAGTCGCTATGACGTTCAAAGATAACAATTACGTTCGATTACAAGTTTATCTTTACGGCGAATAACTCGTGAAAATTATAATTTTCCATATAAAATTTACAAAAACTATATTTATCCATGAATTCGTATTGAAATAGAGATCAAACATTATAACTACGATACGTTTCCCAACGAATGTAAAATACTTTAACTGAAATTGGTAACTTTAAGCATTAAATAAACCTAATTTAGCTAGGAAGTAGAATGATATCAAGCTAAGCTTAATTTATGGAACGCTTTTTCTATAAATGTAAAAATAATTAAATATTAAGTTCCTGTTACCACAAAACATTTAAGAGTATTTACTTTTTGTATATTTTAATGTCTTGACGTGAAATGTTTTGTTTGGAAATTTCCAAGACAAACAGTACGCAGCTAATCTTGTAATGTTTTTCAACACCTCAAGCATACAACACTATGACACGTAACAACACAATTGCCCATTGAATAGATTGAAGCTAAAAAAAATAAGACTTATTAAGGTTTAAATAATGCAAAATAGTGCCACTTTATAGCTCTGTTGAATATAGCAGGGATTTATTAAAACATTTTAATTTATCCAATCACAGAAGGAGTAAAGACAAATTAAAAACTTTGACATTGAATTAACGTAATATTATTGGTCGAGATCTTAAATAAGTCTATGGTATTAATTTCATTGATTTGTAAAAAATGGCGTCTTTAGTGTCGGCGACGTTGTTTTCGAAACTTTGCAAGTAAAATTATAGTGTTTCTAAGTAGTTAAGTGGAAAAGTGTTGTATTATAAATAAAAATATATTAATCAGTAACTAATAATAATTTCCTCCAGACCGATTTCGGCCATGGCGGCCAATCTCAAGAGAGATTAGCCAACTACGCAGGGGATATTACAGTGCACAAGTGTGTGCGCAAACACAGGTGCACTCTCTATTCCCTAACTCTTATAACCCGATGGAACGGCAATCCGACACGACCGGAAAAAGTCCAGGCGCAGGACCAACGGCTTTACGTGTTTTCCGAGGCACGGCAGTGTACACACTTCCAACTTCCAGACTCCGGGGTGCTACTGAGAATTTTTTGACAGAAAAACCCAATAACTTTTTATTGGCCCGACCTGGGAATTGAACCTAGGACCTCCGGGTCAGCGGCTTTATATCTAGCCACTAGACCAACGAGGCAGTACGCAGTAACCAATAACTATTTATATAGCAAAACTATTAACAAATCGCATTTAATGTTTTAATATAAAGTTTGTTTATTTAGGCCTTCTTTTATTGGAATAAGCTATACATGTATTATTGTCATAATTGACTATTCGGTCTCTTAATTATTAAAGTTACCATAAATATTTCATTGGCATTTAGTACAAAAATAAGTAAGTGGCACAATATATTCATACAAACATCTTTAATGCTTTATTGCAAATACTTTTTAAAGTCGTTGGTTTATTTTTAATATTATAAACGGTAGAAAATATAATCAAACGCAATGATCGTTGGGCATTTATAGTTGTTATAAATAATAATCAGGTAATGGCCATATTATGAATGTATGCACGGCGTCAAAATCGATAGGGCTGCAATGTTGTAATAATTAATCATTGTGTGAAGAGGCTGTTAAGTAATTATGATCAAACAGCTTGTGAAATACAATCGTGTATTGTGATATAAACTATTCTTGATAAATAAATTTAAATTCCGTATTTTTATTGCGGTAAAATTTTGTTGGAATAATTCAGAAACCTCCTTAGAGGAGTCTTTCCACCATTGGGACATTTACGGGCTGATACTTATATTTAAACTTTATAATTCTTTATTCGTTTGAATACAACTCTTAATTTTAAGTATGACATATTTTATGTTGTACCTTACTTAATGTTGTCCTGTTAGTCGAACGTGATTTATAGTTTTACATGTTGGATCGTTAAATTTATATTCTTGTTTTATTACCGTTTATAGTAAACGATTAATATTTTCTTTATAACAAAACTAAATCCATTTAAAAGCAATGAGTTTAAGTCTAATAACGTACGAATTTATTACCGCCGCAATCACGGCAAGTCAAGTTGATTACAAAATACCTAGTTTGTTTACTTTTGCGTCGGAAAAGAAACGGAGCAGCATTTACGATCCAACGGGAACAAAGACGCTAGCGTTGGCCGAAGACGGCCGACGATTGCCGAAATCTCACGAACAGCTGTGGCACCGATACACGTCGGGCGCAATAAAACCGTTGAATTAGGCTAATTTATACTTTACTTCTCTGAAATAAGAGTAAAGTAAGTGTAATATATTGTGTCGTGCAAAGTACATCCGCACGGTGACAGGCAAGTCCTTGATTATTGAAAATTTTTAGTAACATTACAGTCCCATTAACTTTTTACGATCATTGTAGTATAACTTTCTTAAGTAATTATTTACAAGACCTCGGCTATAGACATTGGCACTCTTAAGAAATACTTGTTTAAGAACTTTTGACATCAACGTACCTACTTCGAATTTTAAGATGTCCTTCAAAAAATTCAATAATAATGTATTTCAAAGTTTGAAATCAAGCATTATTCTGTTACTAATCACACTGTAATTTATATTCAAAGCGAGTAACAACACTATCATGTTTTTTATTCGACAGGCTCAAAAAAGGTAATCCTCGTAAATAAATCAGTTTCATTTTATTGATGACAAGGTTTAAAGTTTAAATAACAATGATTTAACATTGTAAGGTCGATGACCAAATACAAAGGAGTTACAATAGACATATTAATTCCTTCGCATACTATTTAAAATATCAATATCGTACTAAATATTAATAAAATATATGCAAAAATATAGGGATTGGTTTCAAAATGACATAAAAATCGAATCTTCTCGGATAAATGTGAAATAAATACAAATTACGTCAACATTGCATCTTGGGAGCTACTTTTAAAAGTCATTCAGTAGGATAGTTAACGAGACAGATACATGTAGGTATATACATTTCATTATATTAAATTGGTATTAAAACTTAAGGGTTATTTTATAAACATATTGTAGAATTATTTGTTTTTTTTTAATAATTAATTATTTTTATTTATTTATAATAAAAACAATTACATAATATGCGGTTTATGTTAGTTATAATCAGAGCTTGAATCAGTGTAACGAAAACTTTAGTCTGTTTAACGGTATGTAATTTATAAAAAAAAATCTAATAGCATAAAGCTATTTTAACTATCGTCTTAGTAATGGTTTTTTTCGGGGGTCATTTTTAATTTGTAAGTATTTTTATTATAAATGACTAAAAATTGCATGTGTTGCAAAAAAATAGCAATGTTCGTCATGATTGTAATTAACAAAAATAAACTTCAAACGAAAACGTGATTACAGCATCTATGCATTCCCGAGATGAGAGAACAATTATTATTCTGGTAACATCGAGATTCAAGTGTATTGATAAATGATTGAATAATCATTATTTTTGAACATTGCCAATAACGAAATATAATTATAGTATTTTAGTCACAGATAAAAATAATAGTTGTGACGTTAGCGATGCGTACGGCGTCACTAAAGCGCTGAAAATATTATTTTTAGTTGTCAATGTCACATTACATTAAGTGTCAACGACTCAATAACGTATTCAACACCTGCTTGAAAGAAATCGATGTACAAGCCATACAAGATGACAAAAAATTAACGACATATTTTACAAGAGTATCGAATTGACTTCTAATTCACCACTTTGCTTTTATTTGCATAAATGTATGTTTTACAAGTATGTATTATAAACGGAACAGTAATAAAAACTATTAAGTGATTCAAAGACATATAGTATTGAAAAGGTATGAATTCTTTGATAATAAATATGTACTCAAATCGTAATCAAGTTATTTTTATCTTATCATAAAATTCAAATAAAGAAATAGGGCAATATAAGCGTCTTTTTTTTCAATTTTTTTTTTTAGGCTTAAAATATTCAACGGGACTACCTAGTATCGTGATACATAAGTGTGACCCAAAAAGTAACATAAGATTTGTCGTTATTATTCTTTACCAATATATTTAAATTTTTATATTATATTATACTACCAGATTCTGTCCGCGAATTCGCCCGCGGGAGAGGGGCGGGGTGTACCGCGGCAGGTGTAAAGTGCCTTATGTCCATGTCCTTTGCGTACCCCTAATGTGTATGCAAAATTTCATGATAGTCTGAGTAAGACTTAAAAACGTAAACTAACTCACTTTCGCAATTACAATATTAGTCTTTTAATATAATCATTAATAAATTACAGAATTCCTAAGAACAATTACATTATTCGTATGTTTTGAAATGAATCAACACGTAATAGAGTTCTTACACCTGAGGAGCATGTTCTCGTATAGTTGGAGAGGGACTCAAACGATCAACAATATTTGTGTTTGGAATTTTATTAGGTTAAGGGTGCAATTCATACTGGTAATCTTTATACATTGATTTGACTAGAAGTTCAATTCCCTTAGCACTTCGTATGATATTAATTATACAAATTACTTATAAAAAATAATAAAACCAACTTTCTCAGGGTTAACGCTTGCTTTTTAGCAAGTTTCATCAAGATATACTTAGTCTTTTAACCGTGAAAACCACACAGAGTTACATCTATACTTATATATAAAGCTGAAGAGTTTGTTTGTTTGATCCGGCTAATCTCAGGAATTACTGGTTCGAATTTTAAAAATATTTTTGTGTTGTATAGTTCTTCTATCGAGAAAGGTTCTAGGCTGATTTTTATTCATTATATTTTTATTAATTATACACGGATGCAATCGCGGGCAAAGCTAGTATATAATATTAGTATAGATTATTTTTAGCTGAATCTCAGAGTATATAAGTATATCTGATATATTATCTGCTTCATTGATAAAGTTCATCATTGTACATTAATTCGTTTTATTTACATTTAATTTGCTATTAAAAATAACCTTTAAAAAATAATTTTATATAAAATCCGGTTATGGTAGGTAAGGAGTGTTTTTGAAATCCCGAATCAAATATTTTTAAGATACGCTTTATTAATAAATACTTATACGGTAGTTAAGATGTAATCCGATACACGTTGACGTGTTTATGATTCGTAACAACAAAGTATTTAAATAATGACGACGTATAAACTTGGGACTTACTTCATGTTAATATGCTATGATTTACAACCGGATAATAAAATTTCATCAGAGCCAGGCCGTTGTTTTAATGCTTGAATATTTAATTTGATAATACCATGAAGAACAATTCATCGAATGAACTAACGAGCGATTTTGATACAGGTTATTATAGTCAATGTCCTCTAAATGTCTGACCGTTGGACTAAGGCCTCTTCTCCTTTTGAGGAATTTTGGAGCTCATTGATCCACGGTGCTCCAATGCGGGTTTGTAAATACACATTTGTCAGATTTTCATCCAAGTTTTCTTTCACCGCCGCGCACGAGATGAAATAAACAATTAAGAATATGAAATTAAAGCGGTGCTTAGTTGGATTTGAACCTGGTTAATATTTACATTTTCTAACCAATGTTGCATCTCGATTTTAATGTATGGCTGTTTAAATAATTAGGACGCAACGTGAATATCGCCGTCATGGGCATTATTAATCTACAAATATTAATAATCTACAGAACGTTCTTAATTTGTTTGATGATGCTCATATTATGTACAAAACAATATATGTGTACAGTTGGTATTGCAAGTACTATTAACCATCGCTTACATCGCCAAGGTGCCACCAACCTTGAGAACTATGATGTTATGTACCTTGTGTCTGTAGTTGCAATGGCTCGCTCTCCCTTCCAACCCGAACACCAGAATATTATGCATCGCCGGGGTACGAAGCTGTTCAGTCCAAATTAAAATTTTAATTTTAAACATTTATTTACGTGCACATCTAACTTTTGTTTACCTTTTTGTTAATTTACATGACAGCTTAAAAACCAACTCAATGTAAAAATACAATGACATTTTTAATCCTTCAGGTATAATCAATTTAGCTAAAAAAAAAATTAGAAATAAGCATATCAAATATGTAATGTGTTGATTCTGCTACAATTAAATTACAAAAGCAACTCAATATTTGCTATAGCTGAACTAACAAACTAAACCCAACACCCCAGTGTATTATCGCTCCCGGAGTTGAGGATTTCAAGTATTGAATGACACCGAGTGGAGCTCAAAAAATTCACCTATTAAACCTTAATTATATTTATTCTCTGGAAACATTTTTTGTAATCTAAGTCAATATATTTAAATATTATTTATTATCATTACATTGTAAATTGTATTAAATGTTATAATAATGGCTTTGTAAATCATATTATTTAATATGCTTTAGTTCTACAATTAAAATAAAGTTTTATGAAAACCTTTTTTAATTTTAAAAGTTTAACATTCGTCGTATCTGGCATTACTGAAGCATCTAAAACGTATGCAGTAGCTTTATATTAAAAAGCAATATTGAATAATTATAAAATAATTATTATTGACGCTCTTTATCAAAACTGATTACGACTTAACAATTATGCACGCAAGTATTTTGACAAGCGACAAAGTGTAAGATAAGGCCACGGCACGCAGTATGCTCTGTCAATATACTTGACACTAATCGCCTTATCGATAAAGATGTGTATGAAAAAAGTCAGCATAATAATTCGTGTTTTATTTCGATATAAGCTTTGCTATCGGTTAGAGTTACAGTTAATAAGATTGTCATATATTTAAACAATAATAAAAAGAGACAACAGTCTTTAAATCAGTTACTTTATCAAATTAATAATAATTGGCCTTGACCTACGTTCTGCTATGCATTTTCTCAGTAACCTAAAAATTAATGTCAACGAAAATAAGAAAATTTCATTCTAGAACTAGAATGTGTAGAAAATGAATACAGAAATGTAGAGTCTATCTTGAATTTAATTTCAAACTGAATTTTTTCGTAGTTTCAAAGGGCTTCATTTCGGTAGTTCGTTTACAGGACGAAATTGAAGGCTGTTGACCTAGCTCACCGCTTGAAAGAAGAAGTGCGACAACGCTACACCGCGTCGAAATTGTTGCCTAAATATTTTTTTATATGATACTCTTTGACTTTTTAGAATATTTAAAAAAATAAAGCAATTTTAGTGGATGAATACATCCGTAATATATATTAGTAAAATATGTTTTATACTTTGTGCTTCAAAAAAAGTGTAAATTCTATTTATTAAGGCCATAACTTATACGCTTCTATTTAATAGTAACTATATAAGTGGTAGAATTATAAGTCTGAGAAACTGACGAATATTATTAATGAAGTATTAACGAATATTATAGTATTATATATTCAAATAATATAATTTACTGAGATTCTTTAAATTAAAAGTTGTATTGACATTAAATTCAAATTGGCAACACTCATGGTGCCACATGTTGAGCCTCTTTTAATAAGTTTAAATAACCAGTACTTAGTAACGGCTTATAATGCTTAATATATATGTAATAAAAAAAATATATATATTTACTTTTCGTATAATATCAAACTTATTACCTGAATTTAATTAAAATTTTCTTTTAACGTAAATTACATAAATTGCTTCATTTCGAAACTAAAACGTCGATCACAATGACAAAAATGTGGGTGACTTAGAACAATCTTTAGTCTAGAACTAGTCTAGACCTGACGGCAGTCTGGCGCGAAGGTTCACTGACTGCTCGATGTGCCCTAACCAAATACATGACCAATATGCAGAAAGAACGCTTCTAAGATATATAATATTAAAGAAAAATCCAACAAATATCTCTATTTATCAGATCTTTCCAAATGAATCTCAAGTGAAACTTTATACAAAATCCAATGATGAAAAAAGTCATTGAATAGTCGCTTTTTATTTGAATTTAGAATTACATTTATTCAATTTATGTATTATTATCACTTTTTTTTAAATATATGAAAAAGTATCGTTTCGTTTCCAAAACTCTTATTGTTGAAGTTAATTATTAATCAAAATAAATTATAACATTACTCAGATAGCTAAAATGTTATATTTACATTAATTATGTTTAAAATTGTGTGTGAATAATTATATGCAAAATTTATTTTTGAATAAAGAACGATATATATTATGCTATCGTTTATATAATAACAGGTATCTACAATTGTAATTCAATTGTTGATTTAATCCTACTTTAGTCAGGTTAGAATATCAAAGTGGTCCAGAGATAATCTTAAACCGCATTGCTACGTTAGACCTAAACTATTAACTGAGGCCGCTCTAGTCTTGTACCTCATTCTATTTACTCACAGAATTATTTTCACTCAATTGATTTAATTAACACAAAACAATATTGTGTTTTAACGTCAGGAAATTGAAATAAATTATAATTATTGTAAGCTATTGGTTAGAATCGAGAAGATCACATCTTACCTTATACATATATCATATTCATCTCAAAGGATAATAAAACATCCGATACACGTAACCCATCAATCTGCACTGAAATAGCGTGGTGAAATAAACTCCAAAGTATCCCTATAGAGGTCTTTGTCATTCACTGATTAATGTAACTTTCTTAACTTTAAAGAGTCTTGTAATATGTTTAAAAGAGTAACTCTGTGTACTTGATGCTTCTCTCTTCAGTATATTCTGAACCGCTGACGGTTTGAGTTGAGTTGCTGAAAGCTTTGAGTTTATATGACTTACTAAAATTAGAAGATCAAGTGCTTGTAATTGAATACATCAATGAAGATTTTTATAACATTACGTATTGACTCATAAATTTGCAATCATTTAAAAAAAACTGAAATATAAAAAAAATTATATCGGAAAAGTCCCTTTTAGCAGCGAGAGCAAACGTTACTGGACTAAAGATATTTTGGCTCTTATATTTAAGGGCATAAAGTTGATAACAGACTAATATAGTTTAATATATGTAACCGACGCAAAACATAGCGAAGCATGACGAGCGTAGCGTAATTCCTCATGTTTTCATCGCACCGCATATGATGTTCGTGATTAAGGACCTCTGATTGGTTTTGAAACTATGCTAACACTTAATATCCTGTGACCTATAATATATTTTAAGTACAGCTTCACTGCTACATACATAAAGCGTTGAGCAAAATATTTAAGTCCTTTTCTATAGTCAAATAAGCACTTTAAATGCTTTGAATTCAACATATTTTATTTAATAAATTACGAATAACTTAATTAACTTTAATAATTATAATTATCAAATATAATGTAATAATAATTGATGAATAGGGATGTACAGATAAAAAAAAAATCGCACCATTACAGCAAATTTAACGGTGCCTATTATCTTCAACACCGTAAATTAAGCAGCTACGTAAGTATACACGATAAGCCAGACGAATCTGTGAACTAGTTGCGTAACGCAGTGGACTACTAAGGAGTTGGTGGATCAGTTGGCAGACGAGTAAGCAATTTTCAATCCGATTTCTTTGTCCGCAGCTTAGAACGCGGATCGATCGTGTGACAAGTTGGACGCGGCGGCGATGACATCTGTGGATAGGTTCGCTCGGGCCTTTGCGAAGACTACTATATAACGATGCTTCAAAGATGCTCGGGATAAAGGGGAGCGGGGCAGGTGCGTTCATTTGAGGAGAAAAGGGATTCAATTGAAGATCTCATATATTAATTCGCCCCGGAGACAGTTAGTTTAACATTAACACAAGTATAAATTCGATGTAACTACATTGGATTTTTTACGGCGCGCTGCCGAAAGTTATTTATGACTTGTCTCAGTTTAATCGTAGAAAGTGAGACGGCTAGAATTGTGGTTATTTTAACTCGAAACTTCTTTATTCAATTTACACGAGTTACTTTTACGGTGTAGACAAATTTTCGTTGTAATATCAAAACTTTACCACATCATATATTTTAAGTAAAAAGCATGGTATTTGTATACATGTGTTTATCATTATGCCGCATTAGAACACCGTTGTTTGTGCTGCAAACCCTCCCATTATAAAAGTAGGCTTTTGTGCGGCAGTTGGAATGTAATAGGCCATCGTACTTCGCCTAGCGTATTCTACGACTATGTATCAAATTGCTTTAGCTTTTTAATTACAGGAGTCACTTGTTTTATTCAAGAGTAGTCAATTAGAACGTTTCCTTTCATGCTTTTTGTGGTTCTAAATGTTAAGAATGTTATAATTTTTTGATTCATGGTTATTATCACATAAAAATGTCTTATAATTCAGTCATGATAGCACATCAAAATCTTTGATAACAATAAGGCAAGTGAAGTCAGCAACAGGATCCAGTTTTTATGGTGTGAAAGAGAATTGGTGTAATTATGGAAATGAGGTATGTCAAAAAAAAATTATATGGCTTCCACGAAGTATAAAGCCTGAAGTTTGAAGATAGTTCCATTCACAGCTCATTCCTCTAAAATAACGAACTGCATAGCGGGTTCTCAACATGACTGTGAGGTAACTCCAATTTATTTCATTTTAATATAATATAAGATTTTTAAATTCACGAAAATGTACATTTTACTTATTTCGCTTTGTTTTTACTGGTTCAGTACGTCAAATGTGATGTGCTTAATAATTATTTATGACAGAAGCTGGAATATAAAATAAAGAAAAAAAAATCTGTTTAAAAGGATTTTAAAATAATTTGCTACGACTAATTCTTTAGTTGTCAATTATTATTTAACAATGATAAAAACTTTTTTGAAAGTAGAATATTATGTACAATAAAAATGTTCTTATTAAAATATATTAAATATACAAATTATTATGATACACTTAAAAATGACAAAAATAGAATATAAACGTTTTCTTCAAATTATAATTTCCACATATATTGGTATTACTAATCGTTTCAAGTTATATTTCATAAACATTTCCATGCAACGTACACTTAAGTTATAAATGTGTGCAAATCAACCTGGCTCAGAATATTTACCACGTTTTTAGTATCTGTAAATTACCTACACGAATAGGTTTGTCGGTTAAGACGATTGTCATGCAAATCTAACGCAATATTATAATCGTTATTCAAACTTATATCTATTTAAGAATCAATTTATTTGTTTATATTTAATAAATTTAATTATGTATTAAAAGTTTTTAAATTATCGATTCCACAACGTTGCTTAAAATTGCTAAGTAACTCGGGAATGTATTAATTAAATATCGTGCACATATTGCACTGCTCAAAACCATGTAAAGATGTGTCCTAATTGTAAAAAAATTCTAAATAAGAAGCATTCAGAGAAAATTGTCCACATTTACCGTGACTTATAAGTCATTGCATCGCTATATAAGAAACATATGTTAATCGTGTATGAATTCTAACTAATACAATAAATGCGAAAGTGAGTTTGTTTGTTTGTTACGCTTTCGTGCCTAAACTACTAAGCCGATTCTAAAAATTATTTCACCAATGGAAAGCTCAGCGAGTAACATAGGCAACATTTCTTGTCTTTGTATTCTTACGGGAAGGGGAACTACTCGGGTGAAACCGCGGGCAAAACGCTAGTCATGAATAATGCGATATTATATTTTATGTCCCGTACCTGTTAATTTTTAAGCTAACAATATCGCCTATAATGATGATTTTCTTTCATGCTCTGACGACATGGTTACCTATATATTTGTCTTTGTCCATCGTATAACCTATAATAATGTGAAAGTTTTATGTTAATCGATTTTGTCGTTTTTCTTTAGTGTAAAAACTCTTTAGTCATAAAATAAGAATGATTTTTATATTGATTTGTCAATTATTTGTGTCAGACGATTATTTGGTATGATGATGCGAAAGAGATTTTACAAAAAGTATAACATAGTCCTTAGGTAAATGCAAGCATGTACGAATAAACCTTACGTTTCATCGTAGCGTTAAATATTGCGGTATTCAACCTAAATCCATTTGAAAATATTTTACTTTTATTACATTAATTTTATAACAATGACATAATATTTATTACATAAAATTGTAACATAATTGTTACCGCAATTCAGACAACGAAAAGTTACAAGAGTTTGTTTTTGCTCATAAAAAAGTTTCATAAAGGTCATGGAAACATTTAAACCAAAAATTTTAAGAGTCAAAGTAATTAATCTTTGATTTCTTTAAAAAGTTTATTTAATTTTTAATATTAATACTATAAATTTAAAATAAGAAAGAAGTATCAATAATAAGATTATTAATTATTTTCTACTATGTCAACAATGTCATTGCTTATAAGTTAATACAAATATAAAAAAATCTGTGATGAACTAGAACGCTCTGATCTTCGTTCGAACAGATTACGCGAAAGTAGTTCGAATTCCGGGCACTAGTGTCGTAAGTTACTTCCACCAAACTACTAAGAGCTCCCGCAAATTGGTTGCACTGCATCAATTCGAGAGCTCCGTGACAAGGTCTATAAGCAAAAATATTATTATACCTACAATTCTAGTATGAAATCGATCTTAGATATATACCAAAAGATCGTCATACGTTCTTATAACAAAACAGAACTGACACCATTAATACAGATGTTCTGTCAATCTTTTTCCACTTAAGCTTTCCTTTGATGTCATGTGATCCTAGTAATATTTTAAAATTCTAATTGAAATTTAATGACAAGAATACATTAATTTTCTAAAAGTTTATTTACAAATAAAAAAAAAAATATGTTAAACCAAAATCGCCAATAGGTTATTTGTTGTCTATGGTATTCTTAAGATTATCGTATCTTTATATTATCAGTATTAAATTAATATCACAATTTTCAAATAACTTGACGTGTAAAATATTGCTTATAAATATCAAAGTACGAATGAATCTGTAATACCCTGTTGATTAAAAGTTGTATAATGTAGGGGGCGTCGTAACGGACCAACTTAGGCTGGTTATCGTCTAAGTAAGTACCTTTTACGATCTTGACGCGTCACTTTCCCCGCTCCGGCGCGTTTTTTCGAACGTAACTTAGCGATTACATCAAAATCGCATGCGGTACGTCCTCGTACTCTCACAGTTGTGAATCGGAACGCGATATATTTAACTTGGCAATTGCATTTATTGTTCATGACATAAATAATATTAAAATATTGAAATTTTTAATTTTATATACGATAAATTTGTTCTTTTTATACGAAATTTCATTTATTGTAAGTTTTGTTACTTCCTTTGGTAACAAAATTTCAAATGAATCATATAAATAAATCGGGTCCGATGACTGTTAATTTATTTATATAATTCAATGCGACCGATTTATTTGAAACTTTGTTACCAACAGTTGCACAATTCGTATCTGATAATAATTTACAGAATAATGCCTGGTATTATAATAATATATAATTTAAATATGTATATACTACAATATAAAGCTTGGCTTTAGTTTAGAATATTTTGTTTGAACACGCTAATCATTAGGAGTCCCATAGATAAGAAAAATATTTTTGCGTTTGAACGCCGTTAAGTAAGGTTATATAACTTCACGCTACGACCTTAAGCGGACCCGTGCTGATAAACTCTACCTTGTAAATTGTACTGGTATTATTTAATGACATATATTTCATTAAGTATTCATCATGTATAGGAAACAGATATGTATGATCTTAAAACGCAAATCAAACCGCGGAACACAGCTTGGATTTTTACTCACAAAAATTATGTGAACATTTTATTATAATATGATAAAATGGCATTTCGTATCTACTTAAGATTTAATGTAAAAAAGGTTACGATCATGTAGGCATAAACCCTGAGCGTAAAAGATCACTTCTAGAACAGATAACAAATTAAAGAGGAGTGAAGTAAACACGGCCTGGAATATACGTTAAAAGGTTTACATGGAGGCGTAATATGGAAAGAATAAATATTCTTATTCTATGAACTCAAGCAGTGTGAGCGAGACACAATAACTGTTACTGCTAGATCAGTTTTGATTTAAAAATGTTTTGTTATTTAGTTTTTACTAACATTAAAAATATGCTTTAAGATTTTATACGAAATTTTGGTCCATTCATGGTCTTTCATTAAAATTGGGAAAATAATTTTCAAATACATTTGAGTTTTTTATGTTTTACAATTTAAATTTTATATAAATGAAGCCTCTAGTGTTTAACTATCTTTTATATGAATTATAAGTTTTGAATCTTAACTGTATACATGCATATATTACCTCCTTCCGTTTTCGAATAATGTATTGCCTGAATACCGTAGCTCATTTAGTACATCAACCACAAAGTACAAATTAAAAAAGTACCGAAGTAAACATTTTATGCCTCTAATGCTGTACACATATTTACTCTAGCGAAGTCAGAGCTTCAAAAGGTACGCCTCGCTTTTGTGCTTCGCCATCTTTGTTTTATAATCTGTATGCATCTTAATGATATTTAGTTTATCGCGAGCTTATATTAACGTTACAATAATATTAATGTTGAACGGTAAAGGATTTATTATTAGATTAATATTTTATATTTTAAGCGTTTATTATTTAAAATAAGTCTTTAAATACATTATTCCAAATAGACTCTTGATAAAATGTCTTTGTTTAATATATAGGTATTATGTATGTTTGTGTATTAATTATTTCCTAGAAAATGATTTTGTGGGCATCCGTCGCATAACATACGAAAGTGAAATTAAATAATGAGAAACATATGTATTTTTTCTATCTATTATAATAATAATTAAAACATAAAATTAATGATTTAATACATGAAGTAATTGAGAGGTAAATAATGTCTGAAAATTCATATTACTTCAAAATATAGCATTGATTTTACGGTCTGACGAAGACGGAGACATAATTGGAACTTACAATATCTGCTTTACGTCGGAGATAGATTAATTATGTAACATCTAGACCGCGTCTAGAAAGGTGTTTTACTTGTTCTAACATATTATAATCCTTTTATAATCCATGCTTAGAGTTCAATTAGAACATGAGTTTAGTGAAAATGTTTTGAAAGATTAGGGTATTGGATTAAGACTACATCACTAGTGATTTATTATTAATGCGGCATACGGAGCCACTGCGCCCCGCCCCACAGAACTGGTTTTGTTAGCTAAAATCTTCTTTCACAAGTAAATCGGACTAAAATCTTAAACATATTTTTTATTTTAATGTATAATAACATTACTAATAAACCTATTAAAACTTGACCGATTACAAATGTCACAATAAAACCTTTTTGCTTTAATGATATAATGAAAATTCCGTTGCAATCATAGTTTTGCCACTTTTTTAAGACGCTTTTTTGTGAATAAAACTAAACAATGACCGTATTTTTATTTTTAACTCGTGTTACTTATCTGGATTCTAAATTCAAACGAAGAAAGTCTCATTCCATTCTTATATTTAACAAGCGCGTAACGTGTTTTGTGTATTCTATCCATGCAGCGATAATGAACTCTATTACATAAAGAAATCGCTCAAAACTACAAAATTCCATATCGGCACGTAATGACAATTACCAAAACACAGTTCGTAGCTCTTTAACGTACACAAACTGATTAGACTAGAAAAGGACAAAAGATCACTCTTATGCAGGTTTATTAATAAGGCGGTAAATGTAATGAGTGTATTTTATCGCGGTAGAGGCGCGCTTCGGAAACGCACCGACATTCTATTTTTAAAATCGATGCGGTGACCGAAGTGGGGCATGTGTATATCTTTAACAATTATGGAACAGTTATCACGATTTTAAGGCGTGATTCTATTAAATGTTCGCTTAAATGCAAATAGAATACATTTAAATACTTACATAACATTTCGATTAAAATTTATTTGATTGAGTTGCAAAATAGCGTAGAATACTAATCGAAGAGTTTGCTTTTAAAACGATGGCTGTCTGCCAGTGAATGCGAAGTAAAAGCGCCCTTCATGCGTACAGTTAAATTTACCTGTATTATTGAAACCGAACGCTTTCTCCGCGTGCAGTGCGTTGAAGCGTGGGTAATCTTTTAGCTTGCCTACAATTTCTGTAACTCTATTGTTTTCTCTTTCCGTACTTTTTTACGCAGGTATAAAACACGATTTTATTATACTTATCCATATAATATAATAAAGGATTTTACGATTTTTGCGTTACTAATCATGAAAATGTAAACGAATATTTCTCATTTTGTACACAAAACTATTATATCGTCTAATAATATATAGTTATGTGAATGTATACATTTCTGAAAATAGCATTTTATATTAATTACTTAAGTAAAGAATATTCTTTAGTGTTATGATAGATTACAGAATTCCAAGCATCATGCTTACGTACACTTTCAAAATAACTAATACGATAATATACTACCAAATAATAATGGACAATATTACGATGCCAATAAATACCAGAATAGCTTGAACCATAGAGAAATACAGATGTGTGTTCAAGCGCAAGCCTAGTCCATATAGAAACGTAATTGCATACAAATTAAATAACAAGTCTGTTATTGTTACGACCGTTTATACTGCCAACAAATATAGTATTTATTTATGTACCCTGCCCCGACTTGCACGGATAGTGAGATTTAGAACAAATAAGTTCTAGGTATTTATAAAAATAAGGATATGATGATCATGATGACGTAATCCTGGCTGTTTCGGCCACGGTGGTTTTTCTGCAGGAAGATCAGCCAACTGCGCAGGACATATTATAGTTTACAAGTGTGTGCAATATAATTTGCATACACAAGTGCACTCTGTATTCCTTAACCCTTATAATCCGATCCGAAACCCAACTTTATTACGTTATTTAAAACCACTAACACTCGCCAAAGTAAAAAAAAATGTTAGAAAAGAAATCGATAAATGAACTATCTTGTTTTATTTCAACTTTGTTTTATTACCTTTTTTATAATATAATCTCAGTTCTAAATTTAAATGCAACATGTAAGTTGAATTGTCTAAGGCTTTCTCTCCGTGAAAATACAATTAATTCTATTTATAGTTTAATTATATTAATAAGTTTATAATTTCTTTATAGTCGATTCCATTCAAGAAGGAGTAATGTTAAACAAACCTTAGATTTACATATTTTATATGATTTGTTAGCTCTGTTATATTACGCACTACAAACATTCCATTATCCATATAAATATTCCACTTAATTACTTATATTAATTTTACTTTTATTTCAAAAGATTAAGACCGCCATTTTTAACGAATCCATAATTTATATATTTATAGATTATTGAAGATCTCGACCAATGATATCGCGTCAAGTCAATGTCAAAGTGGTTTATTTGTCCTTGCTCCTGTGATTGGAATAGGCTTTACCTCGAAATTTATATACAATAGATATAATGTAAGCAATTTAACCGAAATTATTTTATTTCACAAGATTGTAGCCTAGGTTATCTGTTTTTTTTTTCATTTGATAAAACAATTATTACGCCGAAAAGCGGCGCACTGGTCGTATGCCACGCTAGTTTGTTATGCGCTATTTGAAATATGTTTTGATATCTCTGAAAATTCTTACTTTAATTAAATTATATAAAATGAATTAATTACTATTTCAGTAAACAATAAAAATTATTAACCGCAATATAAATTGTTTAACAAATAAACATACGTATTTATTATATCATTGTCTCTCTTAAAGTTATGATATATCTAATATCGTTTTATGTGAATCAGATCAATTAGTTTTCGAGTGAATGCCGGAAAAACAAATAAAATTTACCTTTTTATATATGTATAACATAGTATGCTTATTTATATTAACTTAATAAAAACGATTATTCATTCAACGTGATATTTGTCCTACTAGTGTCTTACTCAACGCGTTGGTCGCGTTCGAAGTTCGAAAAGTAACAGAAACATTCTGAGCTAAAGCGCGGTGCAGGCCACCCCGCGCTGGACCGTTATGCGGCCATATCGAGTTTAATGACTTACTGCTACAATACAAGAGCTCACTGCAGGATTCTAGAGGATTTAAAAATAAAAATTAGAACCAAATTTTAATTCAGAACGAATTAATGTTTGATATTAAATAATGTATAAACATTATATTTGAATTAATATTGTGGATTCTTAATATTTAAATTGAATTGCTTAATAAATCTACAATAACGTAAGAAATCTACAGTATTCTATAACATAATAGCCTCAGGCCAAACGACTTAATAAAAACAATTAATATTTAAAATACGAACTCATTAGAAATTTTAGTAAAATCTTAGAATTACATACAATATATGTAGTTTAATTTAGACTTTAGTTTTACGTCTAACCGTACGCGCCTAAATCAAGTCAAGGGAATCCTTGAAAATGGCGGTCGGATTGTCTCAAGTAACTTGTTATGCAGTGCGGATTAAACAGATATATTGGACTATTGCCATGTAGTGTATCATGGTTTATTTAAGCGAACGTTGACTTTTTTATCTTATCACATCGATTGCGGGACTGAAAAAAAGTTATCAGCAGATATGTATTCGATATTTTTTGTATAATTGTATATAATTATACAAAAATAAAATTGTAAAATCTAATAATGTAAGTCTCGACATCCAATATAAGTAGTTGTTAATAATTCGCTCTTTAATTAACTAATAAGTTAAACATTGTTTTAGTGATAAAACAGTACAATTAGTTTTTAGCTTATAATTGTGAGGATTTATAATTCAAGAAAAACAATAAATAAATATAGATTAAAATAAACAAAAAACAAATGGTTTCAGTAATCTGTAGCGAAATACAAGTACTTGCAACGCGTACTCAAGGAAGTAGAGAGTTCTCACGGCACACGAGTCGGTCTTATCCCCAAGAACTTAAAATAAAATTATTTCTAATACGTTGTTAAAGTGACGTGATCAATAATAGTCACACGATTATATACGATTCGATATATTAAAATGACATACGAAATTCAAAGGTAGAGCGTAGTTTATACCAGTCTGGGTATGTTCCACCAAGCAGCAATGCTTCGAATTCTACTACAGGAGTATGGCTCACCATTCTTGTTAATACATTGCCAATATAGAGTATGTCTATTTAGTAGTAATCGCTTACCTATAGCAATATATTAATTTTTTGTTTTAAATCAATAAACAATCATGAGATGCAATGCGGTACGATGAGTACGCTTGTAAAACAAAGCACACGGATTCACGAAATCTTGTTGTTTGGCATCCCAATGAATCAATTCAAATAATTGTTTGAAATCAATACAGTACCCAGTGATATGATTGTCAGTGGTTAATAACCGCAATCCCCTGCAATTATATATTTGAAAAAGTGCCCTTTGCTTGTGAACTCTGAGACGACGGAACGAAAATGAACTTTATTACTTTTGAATACAATTTCAAGTCGAAAATAACTTTAAATAATTTCGGTAAAATTAGGGGTAAATTTCACTGGCCCCAGTCCGTCCGAAGTTTGCTCGGCAGGGGAGGCACCGGGCTAGTGACAGAAGTTGCTCGATTAATTACGTCTTTCGCCCCTTTCGAATATCGAATGCGAGTTGAAATTACAGAATGGGGTTGTTTACTTAAATGATTTCGATTATACACTGAGATTGCACTTGGTAATTGAATTAAAGCGGCCATATTCAACTTAAAGAAATCGACAAAGCCAATATGTTAGAAAATAGCAAACTTTGCTTGATCATTCTGATAACTGATGCCTGATTAAAAATAAATAAATATCGCTATTACACACACAAACATATTATATATACATTGTGATGACGAGTGACGGGCTGTATGGATCTAAGCTTTTGACATGTATAATTCACTTATTTATAGATAAAATAAAAACGCCGTAACAAGATATTACAAGTCATAACTGGTTGTTAAACTCAATAATAAATCCGTAACAGAATTCAACTTAAAACAAAATAGAACTGTAGACTGTTATTAAGATGTAAATTATAGCTTTCTGTCGCGAAGAACACGCTGAGTAGAGTTTACGTCAACATTATTTGCACAAAACCTATTCGCATAAAAGCGTTCTTATATTAATTAACTAATCTTTATATATATAATTATTTTTACGTGTGTACATTCTTTATTCATTAGGTTGAGATTGATCTTTTTCTTAAGGACTGGGCCGATTTTGATGATTCGAAGTCGTGACGGTTGCCTGGTAAATTTGTCATTTAGAAAAAAAATTATAATACAAAAAAATCATCTCAATTTATTAGTATAGATTTAACTAAATAACCCTTAGTCTTAAATATGAATCACTTGGTGTGGTCCGGAAATCTCATTTTTCTCAATAACATTTACACAGGCTCGTAATTCGTATACAAGTATTTGCTGGGTTGTAAATTATCGTTCCGGTATGTGTACAAGAGCCGGAATGACTCAGTGACTAGAATACGTGAATATTAACCCAAGATCATCGGTTCAAGTCTTTGCACACACCAGTGTTTACATGTAGTTAATTACGAGTAATATGTTGGATGCAATTCTGCCAAATGGGTTTGTACCAACCAGCATGAAAGCAGCATAAATTCAAACAATTTGTCGTTTGTATTAATTTTTTATACGTTTAATAATTCAAAGATAAAATTATATGATCGTTATGTTGTATTTATTATTTAATTCAATAAAACATGAAGAAATATATAAATGTGAAAGTGTACGTGTTAATACGGCATAACTGGTGACTATCGAGGAGCTTAGCACATATTATAGCAAAACGAACAGTTATTAAAATAAAAATAAAGCATGCTACGCAACAGCGCGGTTTCACCTGCGATAAACGATTTGATGTTATAAAGTTTAAAACATTTCTCAATAAATTGACCATCTAACGCACCAAGATTTAAATCTATCAATCATGACTGATCAAACATTCAAACAAATTCTTCAGCTATTACCAAATACTAATTAACTAGGTATGTTAATTAGATTCGATGTTTCTTTACCAATTCGATTAGATTAAAAAGTAATGCTTAAATATATTTTATAATTATTTTAATAATAACGTCATGATAGTATGCATCAATAAATGTTTTAAGCTACATAATGTATAAAATAATGTCGTCTGAAAGTTAACTGGACCCCTTTTTTGAAGTTCTTAGTGATGTATAGATAGAAATGAAAATGTGTTCTATAGGCGTTACGCGAAATCCCCTCTCAGACCCCTCCGTTCCCACAGAGGAATGACGGGATTTTTCAAGAGATGTTAAGGACTCTTCAGGACGAAATGCATCGATGTATTTACCATGGCATTTTAAATCTGGAATGTTAGTTATCATTTTTGTTTAGTGCTATCAGTTTTAATTTAAAGTAAAACACATATTAGGTAAAGTGAATGTTACAGCCTGTTAATGTCTCACTGTTTGGGAGTTTGAAGTTTATCCCGCCACGCTGTACAGTACGGGTTAACAACTGGATTATTTCGGCCCCATATATTACGTTATTTTACAAATCTAAACAATTAAAAAAGTATTGAAACAAGATATGTCAAATTGTCTAACACGATAGCTCCTTTTAAATGAATAAACAAAATCAAAAACAAATTGGATATTGTGTCTTTGATTTTGTTATTCATTGTGGAGCAAAACAACCCTTTATCATCGTCACCTTATTTACCGCCCCACCCGTTTCTATCTTCCACGTTTCTACACAACTCATTATTTCGCCACATACCGTCATAACCACGCAAAAAGTATAACTTGCGTATTGCATAATAAATGTTTTATCTTTCCTTTCTCTCCATATAAAAACAAAGGACGGCAATATTCATGTATGTGTAAACCAACACGTGTCGCACAGATTATTAACTATTGACGATAATGTTTTTTTATATCTTATCATGATTCTGACATTTGAAATGTTAAAAGTTAGGATAAAACAATGTTTACGTTAAAACGAGGGATGGAAAGACGCCACCCACGACTGTAAAATGAATTCTTTCATTTAATCTTTTCAAAGTTTTAGACTTTGAAAAGATTAAATGAAAGAATAACTATTTTACGAAATAAGTTTATATTTTAAGTAGAAAAGGTAAAATAGTTCCATGTATTTCTCGCGTCAGTATAAATTACGTCTACATTTATGTATGTGTTCGAGCTCTAAATATAGCACTTATAAAGCGTCGTAATTATGCAGCAACAAAACGTCATTTGTAATTTACGTATATATTATCATGTATTGCTTTATTGCACTATAAGCATTGTTGTAAATTAAAAAAAAGTTTTTTTTTTTAATTAGTTCACATAAAATTTGATTATCTAAAGATATCGCTTTCATCGTCTTTGATTATACGCATTCTTACAATCAACTCGTATCAAGTCTTCGTTACTTTCATGGCATTTAACGATTGGTGCAGTGATGCAGTCTAACAATTTCGATTTAAAGATCGAGTTTGGTTCCTTCAGCAGTTATCCACATTAGAAATCGTTTTGTAGATAAAATGACAATTATTTTTCGAATATATTTTTAAATTACATGTTTTGTAAACTATTTATACAATGGCCAGTGTTACGTTTGTTCATTTGATTCATTTGATTCAAAAAAATGCGAATAATTAATATAAGTAAAGTTTTAAATCTTTATTGTTATTTTAAGCCTGTCTGTTTGTCCGTATTATTTCCATATTTAATAATATGTATATGGAATCAGTCGTAATCAATTGTAAGTATTTAAGAAAATGACTCATTCACGAATAATATTATTAGCAATTAAAAACAGTGAGTTAGCTGCTAATGAGATGAATTTGAGATTATTTTTATTTATAAACTTTCAATATTCGTCAATGTGAAATGTGTCAAGGATCGTAACGTAAATTCCTAACTATAAAAAAATATGTATGGAGTTTTATCGATTACGCAATAATTTTAAAACTGATATCGATTTAGTTATACGTAATAAAGTATTTACTAACTGGATGCACAGAAAATGAATGACAAATAAGCTGAGGTAATTATTAATTAATATCAAAAAGGACTTTTTACCTCTGTACTGCAATATTCGTCAGGACAACGGTACAATGAAATTCTTTAATTACGAATATTGATGCCGGCTACGGTTGGAGGTCGACCCACTTTAACACGAACATTTTGTAGGTCGTTTATCGCAGTCATTCCCCTGGTACCAGCGATTCACGCACCGCTGTCTCACCGGCCGAAAGCAACATTTCAAATAACTAACAATTGTCATACATTTCACCGTAAACAAGCTATTGTTGTTCAAACACTAATGTATATAACGCAAGGTATATTATACAGACGTATTATAGACATAACTGGTTTGTAGTGGGTAGTGCGTTTCGCGCGCTGTTACCGACACGAGTCAAGGCCGAACCGTTGAGAAATAACGTTTACGTACAAAATGCTCTTAATTACTGTCGAATAGTGTCAATGTTAATAAATATATACTTTTATAATCTCTATAGTTGTACATGGACGCCCTAACTTTAATTATTTGTATTAAAGTATTAGGGAGACCTTGACTCTTGTTTAGAGATCAAACAGTAATCGCTTTGTTCAAAACGGATCTGTTGTACATAATAGATAAGTACATATATATTATAGTTTAGTTCATTTTGTCAGTTATATAACCTGAATTGTCCTGTAACATTTAAAATAAAGAAAATCCCTCTGATATCCATTAAAAAAACCTAAAATGAATCCAAGATTACTAAAAATTTTATCAGTAGTTTTTAGAATAATATTAGACAAATGATTTTATGGTTGCCATGTTAATTACAATAAATCCTCCTTAATATACATTACATAACTATGAAAAAATTAAGAAATTTAATTCTGATTAATTAATATTGTATTAGTATTTGTATTTTCATTTTAACTTTATAGAACAATTAATTATATGAACAATTGTATTGTATAAGTATATAGAACAATTAACTATATGAACAACTGTATCGTATAAGTTATAAAGGGTAGTTTTAAATATATAGTAACAAGTAGTAGAAATATGTGCATTAAAGAACATGTTGATACCTAATACACGAATAGTTCACGTAAATGCGTGCGTTTATTAGATAGCAGCTGAGGTCCAGTTAATACAAGCGAATTAGGACTCTATATCCATGAAATTTTAGTCTACTTTTCTATGATAGACGTAAATCTCTATGATAACATGAAATTTGCTGCTTATTGAATACGCGTTTTAAATACATTTTAATTGTTTTTATTTTTTGTGTTTAAATAACAAATGAGGTCAAGGACAACTTACGCGTTCTAATGTAATGATGTCAAGGAAAGCTGATTTACCTGCAAAGCAAAAAAGAAATATTTTATAAATATACATACAGCACAAAACACATCAAAAAGTAAATAAATAATACAGGGACTCTTGGTGTAATAAATTAATTGAAAGGTATAAAATGTTCTAATTACAAAAAGTCAATTTGAAATGTTCGTTACTTTTTAATTCGTTTCGATAGTGATTGATTCGGCGTTCGAAATTCAAAGTAAATAAAAGTTGCGACCAGTAATTATTATTAATCTATGGCGCGTTCCATTTGTGTATTGCATTCTGTAATTGACTTACAGATAAACACGGACAAGGCCGGTGCTACGATAACTCAGTATGCATAGCTACTACATTTAAAGAGTTTTGTCTATTGTGAGTTCCTTCTTAATTAATAATTTTTGGTGAAACTTATAAGTAAATTTATTTTCAAATAAAATTTATGTTATTGCTCTTTTTCGGGTTATGGAAATCAGCCTTAAAATAAGCAATGATATTTCATCTAACAATAAGCAAATTTTTTTAACCTATATTTTTTATTTAATAAGTTGCCTTCCGATATTAAGGATCTGCCTTACTTAAGATTCAAAAAAAAAATTACATGACTGGTTGGTGGACAAATGTTTTTACGCTGTAAAAGAATTTCTTCTTCAATAAATGTCAAATATATTAATTTATTAATTTGAATGTTATTTAAATAATAATTATTATGTCTATTATATAAAATGTAATTTAATATAATGTAATGAAATGGAATGTAATTAAATATTACATTAGTAATATTTAATTTAATATTTAATTTAAGCCAAAATATTTGCATGTCATTTATGTCGTGACTAAACATGTATTTATGTTTAAGCAAATAAATGAATTGAATTAATATTTTTTTACATATAAATAATATTGACACTTAAAAAAATAATTAAACATAAATCTATTTTAGTGTTAATTTTTAATGTGGCAACTAAACACCGTTGAATGAAAATGAAACAGACAAAAAAAACATTTACCACAATTATTGTACTTACGTATTAATTTAATCAATTCGCATTAAAATTGACAATGCGAAATACATGAAAAGTCAATTAGTTATCTAGACATATAAAACTTAATTATAATGAGGGGAAGTCTGTAAATGAAATATTTATTGAATAAACATAATATTTTTGTATCTATTATTAATTTTGGAGTTAAAAACTTTTTAGTAAACACATCTATTAAGAAATTAATATCTCCAATTATTTTAATGTAAGGATAATCCTAAGCAAAGAGTCTAAACAAAGGGATTTCTTTGTTTTTGTTACATCTAACGTATAGAAAAGTCAGTGATAACAGACACAATTTCAATTTTTTTTACGTTTTGAATTATTTTTTTACTTATATTTATGAAAAATATTTGTTTTGTTTACTATTTTATACATGTTTAGAATTTTGGATTAATAATTTAAACACAGTTTGAATTATGACAATAGCGTCTGCAATAGATACATAGAGTAATAAAAACTTATTTATTTATTGGTCGTATTTCAATGTAATATGTTGATAGCTTCTAATTTTAATGAGATATAGCAATATCATGCATATTATAATTTCAGAATATATTATTGACTTTGTGTGCTTCACCTCTAGCATATTATGGCTTCTATAAAAAACAAGGGAAAAAATTAAAGTGATAACATTCGTTAAGCATCTTAAAATTTTCTACATTCCTGGTAACATGTAACAAAAATCTATTTCCAAATAAAGCAAAAAAATTTAAAAATCATAGTATAGGGTTTTCCATTAAGGGCGCTTGCTCGTGCAGAACTTCCATCGTAGCGTGTGCTGTGTGGCACGTAGCGCCGTCCTGTTGAAACCACATGTTGTCCAGATCCATATTCTCGATTTCAGGCCAAAAGAAGTTGGTTATCATCGCCCGGTATCGCTCACCATTGACGGTGACGGCCACACCATTATCGTTTTCGAAAAAATACGGACCAATCACGCCTCCGGCCCAAAATCCGCACCAAACAGTCACTTTCTGCGGGTGCGTTGCCACTTGGTGAACCTCGTGTGGATTGGTCTCGTCCTAAATACGGCAATTTTGCTTGTTGACATAGCCATTCATCCAAAAATGCGCCTCGTCGCTGAAGATGATTTTTTTGCCAAAATCGGCGTCAACTTCCAACTGCTCTAATGCCCAGTCAGCGAACACACGGCGCTGTCTATGGTCATTAACCTTGAGCTCTTGGGTCAGCTGGATCTTGTACGGGTGCAGGCTCAAGTCACAACGCAAAATTCGCCAAGTTGTCGTCTGCGAAAGGCCGAGTTCCTGTGCGCGACGCGGAATTGACTGCCGCGGGTTTTCGAGGACACTGTCGCGCACAGCGGCGATATTCTCGGCAGATCTCGCGTTACGTTGACGCACGGGAACCGGCTGATTGTTAACTGACCCGGTTGACTCGAATTTGTCCACCAATCGACGGATAGTCGACTCGGTAGGACGATCATCGCGACCGTAAAACGGGCGAAGTGCGCGGAACGTTGCTCGAACTGAAGACCCATTTTCATAAAACAATTTTATGATTTGCACGTGCTGCTCGACACTGTAACCTGCCATGGTGGTTTGGGAGGACGGAATGAATATAACACACTGCATTTGACAGCTGTCACTCAAACAACATGGCCGCAATCAGCTGTCAAAGTTCAAGCGTCCCTATTAGAAAACCCCTTATAACAATTTTGAAATTCGAAACGTAAAACTTTAGTTTATCTGATCAATTTCACAGTCCTAACAAATATTTATTAAGACAACCTCCGTGGATTACGTGTTTTGAAGGCACGAAACCGAACCAATAGAAGCGCATGTTCTGAGTCTTATCTTGAATAAATAATGATATTTGAGTCGTCGCTCGCAACCACCTCTACTATACAAGCAACTAAACTTGCACGTGTAAATATTTAAACCTTGTCTCTTTACATATAAAGACCATATTGCAATAAAGATCCATAGCTGGCCATACAAGTAGCAGTGTCGCGATGAAGCGATTACTACCGTAAACAATACAGTTATTGTAGATTAACTTTAAGTATTAAGAATTACTTACTATGTATTATGAAAATGGCTAATTGATAACTGTATTTTTGTTGTGTGAATTTTAGTTTTATAATATGTACCAATATAAGTGTAACTTCATAAAATAGACCCAAGGACCAAAGTTCGGGGTTGGTTTCGGTGTTACGTAATTTCTTAAAATGTTTGACATAAGCCGTTATGTAATTGAGTAAGTTGTGCAAACATCAACCTCCTCTACATATACTGTTGGTCTGTATATTAATTTGAATTTATTTTCAAGATGTATGTTTAATACGAAATCGAAATAAATGATTTGATTTAACAATACGACACTTAATATTTTAATATCAATTGTATTTATTGTATCGTGTCGTGTGTCACTAAGAACTGTTACGAGAAAATCTAGATAAGTTTAAGTAATACTCTTTCATAAATATCTCATAAAAATAAATGTCATCGTATCAATCCCCATATCAGAGAGTAATTAAAATATATTAAGTAAATAAAATTATAAACGAGACCTAAATGTCAACAGATTCATGGTCGCGTTTTAACTTCTACATTTGATTCGAATTTTTATTAAGTCCACTTAAATATGTTACGCTAGCCTCCAATTGCTTGTTTCCTTGGAATGTTTGAGATTTTTTTATTATAATTATATAACCGTGTAACTGTAATAATATTTTACCTATATTTCGTATACTATATATAAAAAACAGTTTGTCACTATATTTGTTATTGATATATCTTATATCTACAACATCTTTACTTTTTAATGTATTACGTATAAAGAATGAGTATGAATTATGATCTATGACTTTCATAATACCGTGGAAAAGCCGAAAAACTGGGGCGAAGTGGAGGGCGAAGTCAAATTTGATAAATAAATAAGCAGCTATGTAGTTCATAAGCCAGAGAGAGCGGCGCGGCCTCGTGACGTCACTGAGGTCGCGACGCTTCCTACAACCAAATAGCGGCACCACCGATATAAAAAAATAACCTTTAGAACGATTAAAATAGTGTTGCTTATCTGTGGACTCTCAAGACAGCGGTAATAAAATATTTTAAATACTAGCTGTGCCGCCAAGGTTACGCACTCATACGCACTATTTTAATAATAGTAGTTACTTGTTATGAGGAATACAAAGTAACTTAAGATCATTTTAGTTGAATTGATCTCAAAATAAATAAATTCAATAAATAACGATCATATGGAAGTAGTATTCTGAATATATTATCAACTTTCATTCGGTAAATAAAAATATTACTTAGTTATTTTACTCGTAAGCCTTTTTAAACTTTTAAATGTTAAGTTAAAAAATGTTATTTATGCGTATTGCCGCTTATACATTTAAAGCTAAATGTTCGATAATTAAATATTAAGTCGTTCGTTTTATATAAACAAGTAACCGCCAACACTTATATGTATAAACGAAATTAAAACTTAAATAATTCTTACACAGATAAAAACAATTTTCTCCCCAGAATGCTTGTAAAACCGTTTTAATTAACATAACTGTATTAAACATTTATCACAAAAGGCTACGTTATTCGTGTTCGAAATTTAAAATTTATTTTTATATTATCCTTCTGGATCAATCTCATAGTGTTTCGCTGGAAATTTCTGCGACGTAATCATTTAATAATAAAACGTTACCGGTACCTTACCGAGAAAAAGTTAAATTAAATTTCAGACGCTTTATGTGGGAGGGGGGCGGGATAGGACAGTTTAGATAACATAACGGTTAATAGATAACTGTTACCGATTCGTTACAATCTCAAAATTCAATATAAGAAAAATTCTACCGATTCATTTACATTCACTTATTAATTATTACACGAAGTTTAAATTTCATAGATTGCAGAAATATTATTTCGACCTGCACTAATTTGATTTCGTTCAGTCGGATATAAAAACCGCAATGCACAATTTTTTTTTGTTTTATTAATTGATATGGAACGGATGAATATTGATGTCAGATGGTTTTCATTTAGCTGGAAGATCTGCTTTGCGGTACCTTACCGGCCAATATTTCGACTAAACAAATTATAATCCGGCTAAATTGAAAATTTAATAAAAATTATACAAAATATAATGAGTAATAATATTTTTAATTTAGTTACATTACAGATTTACTATATAGTAGTATAGTAGTATATTGAGCATTTGAACGTTGTATTCATAAAACGGAAAACGATATCTTGGTGTTCTTTCCGAGACAATCTTTTCTGGAGCAAGATATAAACTGTTTACTATCTTCATTAAACATAAAGTTACATCCTTTGTTGAAACTATTAAACGAATCACCAACTACTTCAGCAATTACCTATTAAAAAAACAATTCACGAAACAAAACAAAGTTTTTGTTATTACGCGGTTTGTATCAAGCAAGGTCGTCGAGAGGAAACACGAAACGGCATGAAAGTCGTAACATTATCCATTGCGCGGGTTGAATTAAAGGAATTTTAGGTCGGTGTTATCCAATCAGCAATGTTGTCAGTGAAAAGAGAAGTGTTATTTTGATGGAATAAATCACAGTATTGTTACTCAGGGCTCCGAGTGGAATAGAAATCGTTTTAGCGATGTCGTCACAGCTCTGCGATTGTCAACATCGGCTGCATTGGCTCAATGAAATCGTGAGCCATCTATCTACTTAGATGCATAATGTTTGTTCTATTAATAAAACTGTATGCTTACAATACACTGGAGCATCTTTATGACATTTTTTTTATTCTGAATATTAATTACTTTCACAAAAATTGTGATTAGTTTTAACTTTTATCTGATTCGTATTCATTTATCTGGTTTTGATCTGTATTAGATATTGTAGAGGACAATTGAAATTTCATATATTAAATAGAATAAATATTACTATCATACTTTAAGTATTAAAATAATGCTGCAGCAATTTAAAATATAGAAAAAATGGAGCACGATGTTTCGCCTTCAATATTATGAAGTTACGTATCGCTTACCCACGCGTAATCTCATTTGCAGCTGATTGGTCTAACTCTGGGAAATAACTACTACGATATTGTGTCAATGAACACTACATGTACCTATGTGTTACATATAAATTGATTTTGTACAAAAGGAAACTAATGGGATCTAAAAAACGTTCTTGCGGTTCCCTTAAATTTTGCCATTTAAATTCATATTAAAAACAAAAGTATTAAAGACCGTCAGGGTATTTTTCCAATGGGTTTGGGTTTAAGCAATGCTTTTATTAAGAGAAACGAGACGATATGATAAAGTAATTAAAAATGTAACGAATACGAGATCTGTCAAAGGACTAGTCGGCCTAAATTGTCTTATTTCAACCGGTAACGCCCTCTAGCTGGTGATCGTGTAAGTTCTCATTGCCGGCACGTATAAAAATCCGGCGACCTGTTGTCCTACAAGTCGTTGGATACTTTGTAGAAAAGTTCCCGCTTTATAACAGTGTCGGAGTACGGTTTGGGGAAATAAAATTATATTATTGTGAGCGCAAAGAGACAGGGCGTCATTAAGTTACTCTTTTGTATCTTGAAGTTTAATTATTTGTTCAGATTCCTGTCAATTATTCTTCATATCTGTTTAAGTGTTGTAACTACGCTCATTATAGTCCTATTAACCTATTATTGTTAATTGAAATTTGTATAGCCTCGCTATTGTTTTAGGAGGTTACATATTGTTTGTGAAGTCGATTTATCGTCTTATTTAATATTCGTTAAATAAAAACTGTGGTTCAACCAAAACTGTTCGGAGGAGTGGCGTGTGTGATTCAGCGTGGGGACCTTTTTTGCTATCAAAAGATCCTTAGTTATATATAGATATTTGTTGAAGAACGTTTCAAAATAGATAAAAAATATTGCTTAAGGTTTCATTTATTGTTTCTATACTTTAGCTTAAAGGCAAAATATTAAAACTATTTTAATGCGTACTAACATTTTCACAGGTATTTTTTATATATGTTATAAGTACGAAAATATTTTTTTGATTATTAAAATTGATAAACTTATCTAATTATAGTTACCATTCGCCCAATCAAAAATAAAAGAACAATTATAAAAAACCCAACGGTCACAATTCGATCAATAATAGTTATTTTAAACGTAAGTTTACGAATTTTATCAACGAGGTTTTGTAGCAGCTGAAAAATCAAATGTGATCGGTTTCGATTTGGTAAATAGAAACCGATCACATGTACGCGATTATGAATACAACACTAAAATAGCAAGCAAGTAGAAGTAAAATAAAGGAAAAATCTGTATATATCCCATATCTGATCTGAGGTTTTTGAGGAGATTTTTCGAGTTTATTCCACATGCCGCAATACGAGTTAGCAACAGTTGTAACTGAGCAACAAATAACAAAGTAGAAATTACTAGTTAACATTTGAGTTGAGAAAAATTGCGTCATCTAATAATACAAGTTGTCATGTTCCTTCGAGTTAGATTGAGGAAATGTGCTCTTTGACATTGATTTTATGAATACGAATGATCTTCCTTTTGTAATGTCCTACGTTTTATCTCTTACATAATCATTATCAATTCGACATTGCCTTTAAGTAATTGAACCTTGTAATTAGTACTTGTAAGCGATTTCTTTAGTAGGTCATGTATTAATGTATCGCGGTATTTATTCGAAGCAATCATTTATATCTCGATTTATAATACAGGCATTAAATTTAAAATGTATGTAACTATTTGTGATATCATTCTATGATATAATTTAATTGAAGGTACACCAAGTATCCGAGTCTGCAACTTCGATATAACTCTGGCAAGATAACCGTTCTTAATTTAAATAATAAGTTTAAAAAAAAACATTAATTCAAATGTCAAAATATATTGGCAATGTCATAAATATTAACCATTCCTTAAATCGTTAAAACTAGAATGATTTTATTGCCCTTGTACCAGTAATTACACTGGTTCATTCACCCTTCAAAACAGAACACAAAATTACAATATTTACCCAGATGAGTGAGAAAAAAAATCAATTATCAATTTTATATCAGACTTTCATTTCATATAACATTCCTTCGTGCCTCTCAACTATATAAAAACTAATCGCAAAATTAGTATGTAGCAGTCCGGCTCCGGAGGGTTGGTCACTATTAATTAAATAATATTTTGTTTTATTTTCAAAACATCACGTCATTGACAACTAAATTTTATTCTTTTATTACCAGCCTGGTATTGACTCAACTACAACAACCTTTATAATAACTGTTTAATTATTAAGCTAAAGACTCGACCGAATACTAAGACGAATTTAGGAAAAATTTAAAGCATTTGAATGTTATAAAGGAATATTATATTATTTATCTAACATTAACCTTTGTAATCTCTGCAACTTAAAACTCTGAGAAGAAATATAAATCTAATCCGAAAGAAAGAGAAAAAATCAATATTTAATTAAAATATATGTTTTATAATGTTAATCGATAGAAAAGTTCATTTTTATCCTTTAACGTATACATAGAGTCTAAAGTTGTATCAATAATTAAATTTAATTTGTGACATTTATAAACATTAGTGACGTTTTATCTTGAGATAAAATTATTTTATTACAAGCGTAATAAAAGAGAGATAGTATATATCGCTGTTCTCTCTGGTCGTGTTTCTTTTCATTACCACATGCATAATTAAATACATCTCCTAAGGCTGTTTAAACCAACGCTACGTTACTAACAACTAATATGTAGAGTGACTCATTGTTTTTGGTAATTGAGCATGCCTGAACAGTTGCAATTATCACCTTTCGATAACGTGTGTTAGAAGCCGTGTGCTTATGAGTCATAAGTTATGCAGTTTAACAAAATTAAAAAAAATATGTAAACGTGTAATTGAAAGTGATAGATTGCAATTACGCAGTGTTGCTCTTTAGTCTATGTTCTATTTCCTTAAATGTTTATTATTGTCTCTTGTGTATTCTAACTTGTATTGTTACGAACACTAGAGAAGTTATAAAGATCATTAAGTGCAATCGCTTAATACAATTCCAGAAAAAATAACATTATATTTTGCAAAGCGTAAAAAGAGATTTCAAAATTGTAGACAGCTTGTCTTGTGGCAGTGCCACCGCTGCCACAGCGCTGTTTAAAGTAATATTCAGCGATCCCTTTACAAGATAAATAAAACTCTAGATACAGACCCAGGATGTTATATATTTAATACATAAATTATCATTTAAGTTGTAAATTAGTTCAATCTGGGGTTGAACTCAGGACCACAGTATATACGGCTTTATAACTCGCTAGACCAACGAAGCAGTTAGTTTTATATGAATGTAGAGCCTAAATTCAACGCTATTTGACAAACGTAACGAGTTCTCATATTGCTAAAATCGATCGAAATGATCTGAGTAATGTAATTATACAGAAACGATATTACTCTTTGAGTAAGCTATTTTCGATTAAAAAACGTTATACTGAACCTTAAGCCGACTGCTTGTGAAGTTGATGAATTAACGCCTTTATATTGTTGATAGAGGCGAAATGACTCAGTGGAAAAAACGTAGATCTGTACAATATTATAAACAAATAAGTATAGTTATAGTTAATATTATATTCATAGCCATGGGTTAACAGGCCACTCAAATAATAAATTTTACAAAGTACACTGGACTTAACACACATCGAAAAATAATTCTACATTAAAAAAAACTGAAAAATTGCCTCATTAATCTACTGATTTAGAGCTGCAGATCATGAATGTGTTTTGATTCCGGTTCGAGCCATTTAAAATCATTGTGATTTTTCTGTCAATAAATGAGGAAAGAAGAGATAGTGTACCGCACAGTGCAAGAATTATTATTATTATATAAAAAAAGAGAGACAGTAAATTCAATACAGTTTTATTTTCCGTTCTCAACTTTTCAATAATATGAGATCATTTCGACCATTGTGCAAATATGTATTAGTTATTAAAAACAGTAGACAAAAAAGAACGATCTTTGATTTATTTTATTTCTTTTTTCTTTGTAATTACGGGCACAAGGGACATAACATCTCAAGGTTGGTGGCGCATTGGCGATGTAAGCGGTGGTGAATATTTCCTACACTTAGTTTGGTACGGTTGGTAACCACTTACCATCAGGTGGCCCATATTCTCGTACGCCTACCTATACAATAAAATAAAAATCTCTTTGATTACTCTTGCGAATCCGGTGAGGTATATATGTACATACCTCACCGACTGCCTCGTTGGTCTAGTGGCTAGATATAAGGCCGCAGACCCGGTGGTCCTGGGTTCAATTCCCAGGTCGGGCCAATAAATAGTTATTGGGTTTTTCTGTCAGAAAATTCTCAGTAGCAGCCCGGAGTCTGGAAGTTGGAAGTGTGTACATTCCCGTGCCTCTGAAAGCACGTTAAGCTGTTGGTCCTGCGCCTGAACTCTTTCTGGTCGTGTCGGATTGCCGTCCCATCGGATTATGAGAGCTAAGGAAATGAGGGTGCACCTGTATTTGCGCACATGCTTCTGCACTATAATATCTCCTGCGCAGTTGGCTAATCTCTCTTGAGATTGGCCACCGTGGCCGAAATCGGTCTGGAGGACCTAATGTATATATGTATGTGTGAACGTATTATTACAACGTATCTAAACCTATAAAGATAAAATAAACAAGAAAAAAAACATTGCAATAAGGTAAGAGAAAGAAATCGGTCATAAACATATCGACAGACACATTTCATTATCATCAAATGATTATTGATAATGAAATCTTCTGTTTGATATAAAAAAAACACAATAAATTTAATACACAAAAAATAAGTTAAATTAATACCAAACATTATTTTTTTAAATATATTATTATAAACAATTTATAAATATAATCAATTTCTTTTTAATATTTTGTACGTTTTAGGGCAAGATCTTGGTCAAATTTTTATGAAAATTCAATAAAAAAAGAAACAAATTTAAAAAGTACTAAGCACATTATACTTTCATATTTTCCCGCTATAATCTGAAAGTGTATTTTTTTTTAATTAGGTAAAGTAAAGATTTATAAATCAATATTTGCTACAATTAAATAATTTCGTTAGAGTTTAGTAAATACAGAAGATTTATTTTGTTTCTAGCTTTATAAAGAATTTGAAAAACGTAACGTATCCACTCATATAAATGAAATGGATTTTTTTATTTTGTTTTACTCATTAACTGTTCTTAGCAATTCATGTATTTTGTTCGATATTAATATCTACTGCTTATCGCATAAAGACTAATATACTTTGTACATAAACAGAACTATAGAGTAGTGTTTGGAAGCGTAATATGGATTTCAGCGAGATCTGGCTGCACCCTATTTTGCGAGACGTTCCCCGCCCTTATTAGAGTGCCTATATAGCTACAAAGAATATTCGATCGTATTCGTTTATACTTAAAGTTGAAATTGATTTGTATTAATAGTCGAGTTTCATTCGCTACTCTACAGTAATGCCAAATATGATCGAAACGGTAATGTTAATACAAGTCTGATACAATCGCATCTAAATAAAAGTAATTTATTAGTATTGAACATTGTACGCGTAAATTTTTATTTGTTTTCTATACCTATGTGAATAGATTTACTAGTAAAACTAATGTATTTGTGTGAAATGCACATATTAACGTGTTAACAAACATTTGGTTTGTAGATATAGATCAGTGTCAGATAGGCCAATATTGTTTTTTATATCATCAGGAAAGGTTTTTAATTATCATGATGATCTATTGAGAAGAGGAAAAAGTAGAAGAATAATTGATAATTCAAATCAAATCAAACTAAATAATTTTTTATTCTAGTAGGCGAATAATCGCACTTTTAAATTGTCATGTTAATTATGTACTAAATGTAAAGCTAGCATTTATACCGGTTTGGCATACATGTAGATTCTACCAACAAGAACCGGCATTAAACTCACTAGTTACTCTATAATTAATATACTTCATTATATAATATATTATGAGTATAAAAGGAATGTATTGTTTGTCTTATATATTGTAGGGAGTGTTATTGAGGTAACTGTATTTGATGATGAATATAATAATCGAACAGCGTGGGAAGGTATCGACCGCAAGCTTTTCTAGAAATTATTGCAATTTGAAACTATTGTTATCTACTTTAAATCGAATATATCGAAGTAAAACTTAAATTAACACGATGTTATTTCTAATTACAGAGTAATTATTATCACGAAAAGATTTTTCTAGGTTTTGTTGTATTTTTATAAAGATAATCAATTATACAGTTTTGTATTTTTTCTAAGAAATATAAAGTAAAACAGATATTATAAATCGCATAAATATTTATATACTGACACTGTTTTAAACAGTGAAAATGGTGATAATAAAAATAAACGCTAGGGGTACAATTCTACTAAAAATTTTGTCACTATATCGCAATCGAATTGGAACGTAATCTTTTCCGTTTAGACGTTTTCCTATTATTTAATTTAATTATTCACTTGACATATAAGTTAACAGTTAAGTTTAGTTTTGACATTACGGTATAGCGCAACATCATATTGGTTTGCTTCCGATAATATGCATAAAATAGTCAAAGTTTAATTGGAATTTAATTGGGCCCGTATCGTAACCGTTATAAATTAGTAGAATTGTTCCCCAGTATGTTCTGAAGCTTGTCCTCATCACAGATACGCATAATGAACCATTGCCATAGCAAGTTGGCGAGAAAGTAATTATTCCTATCGAAGTAATGAATACAGATGGGCTGCTTTAGTGATGTTAATTTGTTTTTAAATTAAGTTTCCTGAAAACGATATTAATATTTCGTTTAAATGAATAAGAAAATAAATTAAAATTTTGGAAACACAAATAATAAAAATGATATTATAACGTGGTATCGCTTTCTGTACTAAGTATATTGATAATGATATAAATAAGTACTTAAAAGTTTTAAATAATTAGTAAAACCCCTATTTCAGACTTAAAGCGGTGTATTACATTTAAAATCACTAGCAAGTTAATGTCGTAAGGTCATAAGAGTGAGAGACTTTTGCTGTAATTTAGTTCTTTTTTTGTAGTCTAAAGACTTATATTTTGCTTGTCATGATTTTTCAGTAAATAATCAATCCTTGTTCGTCGGAAGGGAATAGAATTAAGAAAAAATAAAAAAAAAACAATTTGTAATTCATTACTTAGTATACTAGTTATTTCGGAAACGGAATATTCGATTTTTTTAAATGTTGCGTTTATGATGGTCTTAATGAATATTGTTCAACAAAATACTAGTCTCCAGGATCATTCTTCTATAATTTATGATTTAAAAAAATGCATTTTTTTTAATTCATTAAAACACAAATCAAGAAAATCCATGTGCATGTATATGTATGTATCGCAGGGAAAGTTCTGTATCTAACACTAATTTCTTTGTCCGCACCATCGCATACCAATTGGTTACGTCATGGGCGTCACGAACATCCCCTCCCCTCCCCACGCCCCTTCCAAAGCCCTGTTATCAATCATTTATACTGATTATTAATAAAAACAGCGTTTATTATTTTTTTTATTTTTTCAGTAATAACTAAATATTTTTCGTAAAACGATAAACAAATAATATGTATGTTAATTGTTCGCAATAAGGTCTATTTTCGTATAGCTACACTCTCATCGTTAGACGTTTAGAAAATAGCCCTTATTAGCATAACAATAAAAAGTTAAAAGAGGCAGTTGAAGATTTAAAATTATCACGTACAAGGTCAATTTGTTAAGTCGAGTTGTCATTTAAGTATTATTTAAATTAAAAAATTAGTTCATTTTTTATATTTATTATAATAAAACTATTACTTGTTTAAAAGAAAAATATTCAAAGTCATTTCATTTTAAATATAACTCCAATGATAGTTGGCGACTACGCTACTTTAACTCATAATAATTACAAACGTCAGTTGAGTTGATGTTATATCAATTAGTGCGTGCCAGATGCCTTTCCACGGAAAACCTGTTTCGGTCCTTTTTATCGTCGCGTTAAAAGTATAACCTTTGTTTTATAAAAAAAAGCCGACTCATTACTGTAATTAATAAATCACCGTAAGTAATTTGGCAAATAGCTCTCATAGTCCCGGACATAATACAATTAAAAGCCGTCTAAACAAATTTAAAAGTAGTCCGATTGTGTCCGAAACACAAAAAAGTTGGAGCATTTGCCTACCTGCTAATTAGACAAAGAGCTCGATCGCCGCGTCGGTGACAACACGATACACAAACATGCACACTAACACATGGGTGGATTCGGTCGACAGCGGGAAACGAGTCGGTAGCGAGACGCAGCGAGACGGGCGGCGGGGTCGCACGTCTGCCCGCGGGCGGTTATCGACAAAGACTGCCTTGCCTGTGCCTGACTGCCTAGTGCCTGCCCGCAATGCACGCGGTATTCGAGCAACGGGCACGAGCGAGTCGAACAGCTGATGGGCTGCCTGCGCGCACACCTGTGCACTATCAGGCATCAACGATGTAGTGCACTCTCTCTTTCTCGCACGTTACGACGCGCCGCCGGCGCAGCGTCTTGGCCTGAAATCGCTGTGACGTTATTGTAGTGGAATGAACCCCGTGTGAACGTGATGTGGCAGTTGGCAGATCTGTACTGAGCTGTAGCGCGCCTGATCCGGCTACTTGCTTTGAGCACTTGCATGGGATGCCAATTGATGAATGACGTCACATAGCCGGTGCAGAAATAAGGGAGAGCTAGGCTTGATTGGTGATTACTTATAACCATTACAAAGGCCGATAACAATCATTTAATATTAAATGTGAAACACTTATAATTACACGAAATATAAATAAAAAATCGAATAGTACATTTAAAATATTTGACTCTTTATTTTTAATGTCGAGTCGTAATATTTTGAAATAAAGAAACTATACTTAATAACGATTTAATAATATTTATAGGTCATAAGCATTAATTTAATTGCATAACAATTAAATATGTACACAGACAATTATCTTGACAGTACTAGAAACTATCGTATAACTTATCTATTACATTTTATTTTTTTAAACACTCTGAATTCTTTATTAACAAACACTTTCTAAGTATAAAAATAAATGAAGGCGTTCGCATAATTACTTTTAAAATTCATATGCATAATATTATAAATTCAAAAACGATTTGTTTGTAGCCTTATATATGCAGTTATAAAATACTCTTTAATAAAACAATAAACTATAATAGCAATTCAAATCAAGTCCTTAGATACAGGCTGTTTGCAAGCAGCTGACTTAACACGCATTGCAAAGCGGAAGGACGTAGACATTATGCGTATTGTAGTGTATTATATTTGGTTGGCCCCTTACGTGAGGCTGTACACGGTTGACCGCGATTACAACACTTTCACAAGCGCCCGGCTGACGTCTGACATTCCGTATTAATTGAAACCAATGTGCTGTTAGATTTGTTTTTATAACAAATAAATGTGAAAATCTACGTGCACTGTATTTTGTATAAAACCCAACCTGAGGCTAATGTGACAATATTTCTATGACATTAGCATTTTAAGAAATATTAACAAATGCTTTATAGACCGATCTAAAGTTTTATTTTACTTGTCCTTACACGAGAGCTAGTGTCAACTAGAATTTGTGAGCATATACCATTTTTCAAGAAGTTTTGCTATTATATAAATGAATTAAAATAAAAAGTACTTACATGTGTCTGTGTTATTACATGGTTATTAATAATTTCTTTGCTTTTATTGTCGCCTTAATTACCAAGCAAAGTTTAATGTACCGTTGCCGGTGGTAGTTTCTAATTTGACAATCGATAAGTAAGTGTAATGCTTCTGTTGAATAAAGGGTTTGATTTTCATTAAAATCTTAAATAAATACAAATAAAAATTAAAAATAGTTACTGTACAAATCGTGACCGCGCGGATTGGTGGCATGAATGCTAGCGTTTGATTTGATTTGTAGTGGGTCCGATGTACACATTGTTGTTGACAACAGTATAATAAGTATGAATAATGTATATTAAAATTTACTTTCTACTAATTATTTATTTCAATTAAAAACATATTAATTATATTACATCTTTTTATACTACTAGGCAAACATGAATTGGTAATGAGTTGTATAGTTTTAAGTGATCCTTGAACCGCAACAGACCGCAAGCAACGGCCTAACACTAGCGTGACTAGTCTTATCATGACAGAACGTATAATGACTTCTTAATATAATTTTTTTATACTTTAATTAGGGGTTAAAGAACATCTTTCTCGCTTAGAAATTTTCCAAAACAATATGTATAAATTAATCTGACGTAACTATAAAATATAGATAAAGCACAAGGTCAGGTACTCCGAACAATGTTAGATGATTAAACAGTTAACAATTTTCTAAGTAACAGGCAATCATAAAACAAAACAGTATTTAAGTAGATTATGCACGAAGCCCTTACGTGATCGCGAGCGTTACCACTGTCATATCGGTGCAATGACTTTAATTATTATAACAAAATAATAAATTATAGTGAGACCGTTTAATGCTAATCAGCACTAAGTCATCGCGATCATGACGTATGTTACGACTGGAGTATAGTTTTAAGTGATCCTTGAACCGCAACAATGACCGCAAGCAACGGCCTTAAGCGAGCGTGACCGGTCTTATCATGTTAGTGCAGTAACTGAGATATTATAAACATCAAATTATATTGAAACTTTTTCGTGACGCAAATTAGTGGAAGTATCTGCTAATTCCTATGTCTTAGATTTATATCTTAGCTATTCATTTCCATAGCTTGAAATAACTATATTCCCAAAAAAATATTAAAATAAATTATATTTGAATGCAAAATTATTATTTGAATAATGAGTATTTTTTTAGAAAATAATTTACCAGACAAATAAATTGGCCACCTGTTGGTAAGCGGTTACCACCGCCCATCAACATTGGCGATGTAATATTAACCATTCCTTACGTCGCTATTGCGCCACCAACCTTGGGAACTAACAATAAGATGTTATGTCCCTTATGCTTGTAGTTACATTGACTCGCTTACCCTTCAACCTGAAACACATCAATGTTAAGTAGTGCTGTTTGGCGGTAGAATATTTAATAAACGGGTGGTACTTATGAAGATGGGCTTGCAAAAACTACACCAAGTGAAATGCAACCGACATCGACAAAACTCAACTTTATAGCGCACCTATCCTTGTACACAATCAACTTTTTTAGTTATGATCTATACTTCTATACTAATATATAAAGCTGAAGAGTTTGTTTGTTTAATCCGTCTAATCTCAGGAACTACTGGTTCGAATTTAAGTCCTTTTCGAGAAAGGTTCTAGGTTGATTTTTATTCATTATATTTTTATTAATTATACGCGGGTGAAACCGCTGGCACAGCTTGTATGTAATATTTCAATAACCATTTTTTAATTAAGGAGGACCTACATAAATAGTTTGAATTTGTTTTACTTATTATTCATTTTTAAATTATACTCATACTAATCATTCACTTATTCATCATCACATTGAATTAGAAACACAATAACGCGTAAGTGCTTCCTTCCTGGATCAAAATAATAAAGATATTATATTCGCAGTATTTTTTTATTTGCTTCGTTATAGTCTATATTAAATAAGTTAAAAAGTCTTAACCCGGTGGTAAAGCTTTGTGCATGCCCGTCTGGCTAGTAAACCATTTACCAATTATTCTAACGCCCTACATCAATACTCTGATGTGTTCCGGTTTGAAGTGCAAGCAGTGCGATTACAGGTACAAGAGATATGACATATTAGATCCCATAGTCGATGACGCATTGACGGTGGAAAGAGTGGTTTATACCTCTTGTACATTCCGAACCGATAGTACCTGTCAAAAGTGCATCTTCAACGTGCGTAATCATTGATTAGTATATATAGATTGGATCAACAGTTGTCAAACTCGCTTTTAATACAAAATAATTTTACATATGATTAAATTGTGTACTTATATACATTTGTGTTTCATTAATACGAACTAATCAAAATACAATATCATGTACCGTAAGTCGTAATTTGTAAAGTAGCGCTTGTCACGGCGACTGTTCACAGATAAAAAATATATCTATGAATAATGAATATTTTTAATGTAAGTTTGTTATGAACAATCTTAATTTAAATTGTTATCTTTGGGTTTTTAATGCAATAAATTAAAACATATATTTATGTATACTGTTCTATAATATCTATTAAATGAATATTAATGACTAATATCTATATAAGGTCATCTATTCTCGTGATATTTTTTCTTTTGTTGGCTGTGCAATTATGATAATAATAAATAAAAAATCTACTCAGATACGAACTCCTTGGGTTGTATATCACAGTGCCATTAAAAATAGCTGTTTTTATTGATCTCGTAAAATGTAAAACTACTAGACCGTTCAACCGGAACACATCGACTTCCTCGGATCAAGGCATACCGCATAATAGATTTTGGAATGTCATGAAACCTTGCCTAATAACTGTATAAATGATATTTGCAAATAATTGAAATAATCAGAATTGTATGCAATAAATATGTGATATCTTATCAAATACAACAAAGACAATACTTTGCTTTTTTATTGGTAATGCTTGATCAATCATTCTTTAAAAAATGTAAAATTGTCACATTTAAAAGTAATAAAAACGTTATACAATAAATATACTCATAATTTTTCAGAAATCATTAATTAGGACACAAAACATTTTTTGTATTTTTAGCACTGTCACTTTAATAAAAACATCCATATAAAAATTATTAAAAAAAGGGAAAACAAAATGGAGTGATTGTCTCAACATTCGAATTTCGAGCGTCGCGCCGAGCTCGGTCCGCGCAAGGTTGGCGCGAACACGAGGTCATTGAACATCGAGCTTTCAACCCAAATACCTAATACACAGGACGAATTAGAATGATCCATATATTAAGTATTTAAGTAATTACAACAGGTATCGAAATCTAGTTTTAATATGGCTATTATTAAATATATATTATTTTTAAAATGAAAATACACTTATTAAATTTAAGTAAGATATTAACAAAGTAACAGATATTAAGATTTTAATAACTCGTGTTTGAATTTCCCGATAGTAGCAAACTTATTTTAAAAACGGTTTACGTTTAGGTTGTATGTATGTTAATGAGTTAATGATGTTGCAAGTGAAAAAACTTATATTAATTTTTTAAATTTAACATATATGATAATAGTAGAAAGAAAACTTTCTACAAACAGAAAACATTCAGTTTGTGGTATACTCTTTCTATATAAGTTGACGTGACAGCTGTTTACATTATATAAATGTATTGTCGTATAGAGAACGAATAATAATATATTATCTGTAATAAGTATAACATAATAAAGAGGTCTTATGTCCGTCAACTTTTTTAATGTTAATATATTATGTTATTTGATAACGGTACCTTGGTAGCGAAAGCAGGTAAATTGTATAAAGGCTCATTGAATTTATTATTTTAGTAAAACGGTAGTGCAACGCTTAAAAGGTATGAAATATCTTTAAATATTAATCGTGAAGGACAGATGAAAATATTGTTTGTCTCTGTTTTTCCTTTATATACGCAAAAACCACTCGATGCCGATACTTGTGTTCCTATTGATAATTAAAATAACTATATAAAATAATGTATTATAGACCAGAAACGAATAACGGATAGTAGGTAGTAAATGTATATCGATAGGTGACGCAACTGAATAAAAAAATATTGATTCCATTTTTGAATATAGTAACTGAGCTTAAGTGAAATACGATTTTTTTTAATAAAGAATTGAATTATTCGAATTTAAAATGTTCGTCGAAGTTTTTACTGTCTCACAAACAATGACATCCTTAATATGATTACTAATTAACGGCCTTATTTATAACCGTTTAACAGGTGTTTAGTTAAACACTGCCTTCTCTCTTTCTGTCGTCATTATTTTGACATTTAAATAAAGAAGACACAGCATTATTTAATAAATCACCCTATAATCACAATTTATAGGTAAAGCCAGAAAGTCCTCATATGATTTCATGGTAAAGTTAAATTATCAATGCTTGTTGCATGTTACGTTATCTACCGATAATTAATTTAAATTATGTGAATATTTCGGGATAATTTTAATAATATAAGCTGATGTTGTTGTTGTTGTAACACGTCCGAGCTACATATACACAGTTCGGTACCTACTGTACCTATATATGTAATTTGTATATCTATATAGAGAGATGAAGCCGAAATGGCCCAGTGGTTAGAACGCGTGAATCTTAACTGATGATCGTGGGTTCAAACCCGGGCGAGCACCACTGAATTTTCATGTGCTAAATTTGTATTTATAATTCATCTCGTGCTTGACGGTGAAGGAAAACATCGTGAAGAAACCTGCATGTGTCTAATTTCACTGAAATTCTACCACATGTGAATTCCACCAACTCGCATTAGAGCAGCGTGGTGGAATAAGCTCCAAACCTTCTCCTCAAAAAAGAAGAGGAGGCCTTAGCCCAGCAGTGGGACATTCACAGGCTGGTACTGTACTGTATATACATATCAGTCAAAGATAAATATTGACCGTAAGACCACTTTTGTGCACATTATTAGAATCTAAATAACTTATATATCATATAGCTTATATCCAAGCTTCAAGTAACATTGAATTTTCATTTTTTTTTAAATTATTATTCATCTCAAGCATGCTCGCTGATACAAAACATAATGAGGAAACCATATGTTGGATAAAAGACTGCAATATGTGTATCCACCAGTCCAGAATGGAACAGCATCGTAGAATAGGCTCTAAAATCAAATGCTAAATATAAATATATATATATATCTATTTATCTTATCGTAATTTTTATCTGAAAACAACCTAACTTATGTTGATAATATTATATATGTAATCTGTTTAGTACATTTAGATTTCTCTTGAAACTTACGCTATCTATAATAAAGACTTGAAAATTTAAGGCAAGCTTCGTTTCGTAATGCAGCGACGTGCTAAGTGAGAAATTTTAAGAGGGTCGCTGCTACCCCTTCTTCGGCTTCATCCAATTGATCCGATCATTCGTCCTTTTTATAACACACAGTGTCAACTAAATATGATCGCATACGTTTTGGGGATTAAACAACTTTGTCGCAGTGAAAACGCATATACATATATATAAAATAATCTGTTTTTTATAATTGAATTTCCGTGAAGTCGCGAAGTTTGTTTTTTGTTCTTTGCTGGTTATTTGAGTTTCTTTCATCAGTTCTTTTCCGGTCATGTATTTTCCTTTCTGAACTGGAGGTAGTTTTTAATTTACAATACTAAAGGTGAGTATAATATTTTTAAATCGTGCACGCTATTGCACGTAAAGCAATATCGTAATCTAAATATCGCTTAAACACACTCCAGAGATTGGTAAAAATTGCTGATAAAATTGACCAATCAGAGCGATGGTCTTATTTACTCGTGACATTTTAATTTACTCAATTATAATACTTTACTTTAACGTAAAATTGAGAAAACGTTATTAAAAGTCAAGCCGAGAAACAAGTTTTTAACATCTTTAACATTTTCTTCAAGGCCCCCGATAGCTTAACGGATACGAAGTGCAACTCAATAACCGGCTGTCATGACTGCTCCTTGAATAGATATTGGTCTTTATGTTACAATTTTTACGAGATTAAACTACTCGATATATTTTTATTGTAAGTTATTTTATACTTTATAGTCCTTAAAATTTGAGCTATAATTTAAACACGCTCTAGGTTAGTTAATTAGTTAAAATTTACACAATGAATATGTATTGTATATAATATATATGTTATTATTAGGATTATGTATTAAATCTCAATGGATCGAGCAAGGAGATCTGTTCGTCCGTAATGTACTAATACTCGCACATAAAACATTAATTATTCATTTGATAAAAAATTTTTGTCTTGTAACATGTCTAATCTAAAATATGACTTTATTTTATAGAACCTTGAGTTAGTATGTGAACCTCTACTTAAGCGCTACTTATTAGCCGTTTTTAAATTTTTATTTTAAAACTATCCGGATAATATCCTCGGAATTCAAATAAGAAAAGATTTTTATTGTTACTAGGATCACATAACATTGAAGGTACGACTTAGAGAAAAAAAAAAATTGACAAATTATGATGATTAACGAATTGTAGATATTTAAAAAAAAAACTTAATGCATAATTTATGTTAATAATGGTTCATACCGTATGACAAACAAACTGAACTAAAAAACTGAAGGTATAATTGAAAGCTGTGTCTTAAATGATCAACCAATGAAACCCACTCAACTTGCTTAATTTGTGTTTATAATTTCATCTCGTGTCCGGTGGTGAAAGATAGCATTGTGAGAAGAACTGCATGTGTCTAATTTCACTTAAACTCTGCCTCATGTGTCAACCAAAGCAAAGGGAGAGTCCTTAACCCGACAGTGAGACATACACAGGCTGTTACTTTACTATAAAAATAACTTCATTCGCGATTAAAGTTTGGAACGTAATTAATAGTTGATTCAAAATTAAATAGATTGAATTTATTTGATAATTTTAATTTTATTGATGTAAAGAGAAACGTATATACTAGTGTTATATGAAGCTTCAATTAAAATATATTGCACGAGCCTTTATAAGCACATTCATAACGGTGTTTAACGTAATTTCATTTGATTAAAATCTTTTACATTCTATATATTACATAGTTAAAGTTATCAAATGTCCATCCCATAGAATGGTACCAGAAACTCACCAGCAGGGTAGCCTCGCGCCTTATTGTATTATAAAATTTTAGAATTACAACCAATTAATCTACTTTTAAAAGAGTACCTACTTCATTAATTGAAACAATTTTACAAATAACTAATGACCGTTCCAACTTTATACGACTAAAATAAAGATTTTACATTTAGATACTTTTTATTAATTGAGGGTTTAATGATGAATAAACATAAATAATGAGAGGTGTTGGAAGGTTATATTACAAAATGTGTTAGAAAAAAAAACTGGGTGTCGCTAATACGCCATCTGTCGGATTCTAGTATAGATGAGAACCATCCAGGTGATCCACAAGCACCAACACAACACTACAAATGAATATAATTGATCTCAATTTCTCTCAAACAGAAATTCTTCATCAAAATCGATTTTGCTGTATACGAGTAGAAAAAATACTAACACACGCACACCGGTGTTTTAGATATATAGATACATATAATACGAAAATGTAACCAAATAATCACTAAGTTAAGTTTATTAGCGTACACCAATGTAAACATTGACGCTAAATCGCGAGCCAAACCGCAGGCTAGCGATAGTGCGTCTAATTTAAAATGTCACCCGTCTTCTTTATTGGTAAATCGCGCCATTTTCATAGCTGTTTATAGTCCGGTATTGCCAAGAAGTAAGTTTATGGCAGCTTAAAATCTCGTCGTACACCATTATTATCTAACTTTAAAAACACGAAAGCAAATCATATTTACATTCAAAGGTGGAAAGTAATTGAAATGTGTTTTTATATGTAATCTTATTTGAGTTTTGTAAACATATTCAGGGGAATAATATTTTAAATATGTATGTATAAATAAACTTACCAAATTTTACTATGAATATGAGAATTATAATTAATAATATAATAATATCCTGGGACATTATTCACACAAGGCCATCTGATCCCAAAGTAAACAGAGTTCCTACTATGGAAACCAGACAACTGATATACTACATATTATACTACTTTTTTTTCTTTGTAAATACATAATTCTATAGATATTACACCCAGAATCAGGACAAAATCGTGCATACAAATGTCTGTCCTGGGTGGTAATCGAACGCATGACCTGCGGCGAGAAAGGCAAGTACCAACCACGCCAACCGGCGTCATTTTAAAATATATTTGATTCATTAAATTATATTTGATTTCGATTCTTTCACCCGATTCTTTCACATAGATTCATCTTGGAAGTTATTGTAATAGCGGGACTAATTTTAGGAAATTATGGGAATTTATAATTCCCGTATTATATGTATGTGTTTATTATATGTATTGTATGTGTTTTAGGAATAGTTTTGTATGCACGTAATTACGTGTCAATCCTACGCGTAAAAGCATTATTTACACCTGATAAAGTTTACATTCAATTCGTTTTAAATGCCTGTATATTGTATCTAATGGCGTCAAATGTAATTGATGGGTTGGCCAGGGCAGGCAAATAGCCGTTCAGAATAATCTCCATATATTAAGCCTATATATAATATTCTCACTGAGATCAAATATAACAAACACGGTATATAAGGTGCATATTTTTTACCGTGTTAAGTATGTATGACTATAATTTAGAGGCTTGTGCACAGAATTAAATGTATAAGAATCTCATTTCTAAACTCAGCATTAAATAGAGAATGAGACCAATATAAGAAGAAACATAGTGTGTTTGTGACCTTAAATAAATGAAACATTGGTAAGTTCATGACGATGATGAGGATGATGATGATATTTGTATAAAAGTCATAAGAAATAACTTTTTTGTTCCAAGAATATTAAATATTTGAATGTATTTATAAGTTCACACACTGTTTATGACAAAATAACTCATTAAAGTTATCTGTTTTGCTCATCTGCACGTGTTTATCAAAACATAATAGATTATTCAGACCTTTATTCATATAGAATTTCACCCCCTTTAATAAACTGGTGACGTAATCATACTTCAAACAAGGGGCAGATATAGTTAACAAATAATTGGTGATAATGTTTACATCAATATTATATTGGTATTGAAAGCTGGGGTGGCTTAGTGTACAGAAGTATAAAATTTAACTCATTGTATCTTTCCGGGTTTTGAACTTGAATTCAAAACCCGGAAAGATACAATGATTTTTCATGTGTATATTTTTTTTTTCTTAATATTAATTAGGTAGGTGGTGTGAAAGAAAACAGGAATCTGCAGTGGCAAAGCATAGTGGATAAGCTTCTAGTGTTCTACTTATTGATAGACGAGTCTTTTGCCCAGCATTGGGACTTTTGAATACTTCACTTCTTAACCATTTATACGTTAATTAAAGTATATTATTTTATTTTATTTAATAAAGCATGTTGTTTTTTACAAAACAATACAGCTGCTAGTAGAGCTTGGAGTATTCGTTGATTTTCAAACAGGATATATATTTAATAGTATTAGGAAGGCAATCCGACACGACAGGAAATAGTTCAGGCACAAGACGACTTTAAGTACTTTTAAAGGCACGGGGAGTGTACGCGTACATACTTCTATCTGCCAGACTCCAAGCTTCGACAGAAATATACAGAAACCCAGAAAAACCCGGCCTTATATCAGGCGACTAGACCAACGAAGCAGTCTTTAATTGTGATTATGTAATATGATTATTAAATAGAAAATGTATATATGTGTATGTATGATTGGCAAAATTGTTTAACTACTTATTTTATTTGGGGTTCTTCCCAGTAGAATCTACATTCACAACAAGTAGTAATCTTCTAAAATGACAATTCATGTTTGCTTATAAAAATTCTTCTCGAATAGAGTATATTTTGAATGCAATAAAACTATGGGGATATAATAGACGTACTTTTGAAAAGACTTAATAGCACAGATTCAATTGTCACTTACTTGAAAGTTAAAAGCGGATTAAATGATTGAGGGTTAAATATCGGAAAAAAGTTTCAATTAACGTTTACAAAACGAATGATCACCGAACTCGACGATTCCATTTAAAAGAATCGGATTCTATGATATAATTATCCCTCATTCCTTCGATATCTATTGTCAATATATCAAAAGGTGCAGTATTACATAATGAATTAAATCATTTGACACACGATTCTGTGTATGTATTAAGAATATTAATTGAATTATTTCTTTAAATATTAGACTTTTAAACTTTATTGCTTTTTATATTGTTAAAAATACGATAGATATAGCGAGAAAGTTCGGAATACCTTGTAAGAAAATATTATTTCGACTTGTCGAGGGCTTTGATTGCTAGTATATTGGAAGTTTAAGGAAGGGAACAAAGGTTTCTTTTGAGTCGCATTTGTTTTCGATTTATCGAGGCTCTACTGTATATGTTTTATATTTATATATTTACAATATATGATTATTTATTCACGAATATGGGTACATGAATTGAAATAATTGTGATGTACTTTACTTTTTACTCGGTGGTAGAGCTTTGTGCAAGCTCGTCTGGGTAGGTACCACCCACTCATCAGATATTCTACCGCAAAACAGCAGTACTTTGTATTGTTGTGTTCCGGTTTGAAGGGTGAGTGAGTGTAATTACAGGCACAAGGGTCATAACATCTTAGTTCCCAAGGTTGGTGGCGCATTGGCGATGTAAGCGATGGTTAACATCTCTTACGTTGCCAATGTCTATGGGCGTTGGTGACCACTTACCATCAGGTGGCCCATATGCTCGTCCGGCTACCTACGTTATAAAAAAAAAGTATTACTAGTATTAATTACTACTAGTATTATTCATTATATACAGAGAATACAATGACTAGTTGTAAAGTTAGTTTTAGAAGAGTTTTACAATAAAACATGTCCCTTGGATTAAACCATGCTGTGAAGTATTTTAACGGTAGGAGGCGAGCTATTATTTCTTTATTTCTTTATAATTTATTTATTTTCTTTATATAATACAGAAGTTTGATAATAATGAGTTTATGTAAAAATGTAGATTTTTTTATACCGGATGGACGGGCAAATAGGCCACCACCAATAGACATTGGCCCCGTAAGAAATACAAATCATCCCTTATATCTCCAATGTGCCACCAACCTTAGGAACTAATATGTTATGTCCGTAAATATGTATATCGTAATCGTGGATGTAGTTACACTGCCCCACTTACCATTCCAACCCGAAGACAACAATACTAAGTATTATTGTCTTCGGGTTGGTCTTCCTTGTTGTTCAACAGTATTGCTTGGCGGCTCGGCTTTGTCCGGTGGTTGGTCACTAAGCACGACTAAGGCCAGTATGATTGTCACCTAATTTGCACCACCCAGGGACCACCTGTGGGGTTACGTATTGAGGGTACCGCACCCACGGACGAGGGGAGGGAGGGAGGTTCACTATTGGTGATTTATTTTGGTAGGTACCTGAAGGTATTGATTATGACATACAAACTAATGCCAGAAATGTGTTGCAATGTACCTTTTAATTTGTAAGCTATCATCCGGTAAAACTCGCGTCACCTCGCGTACGTGATGATTGTACGAGATGGTACAATGCCAGAAATCTTAAAGCAAGTGCCAATAACATTTGTACAATATTTCAACTCGATGAACGATGCGCGAACGCATATTACACCAACTAGAACAAGTATTATGCTTTATATATAGGATAATAATGCAATATGGACCATAGCTTCGAATTAAATAACTATCATACGAGGTTACTTTTTAAACTTCAAAATACCTTATTCATTTCATCGCATTTATAAATATTCATTTTACACTAACACAAGTTTTGTTTCCAAAAGTTTATTGTCAATCGACGAGTAAGTTCTTATAAAAGATCCTCCTACTTAATCATTACTTCTACTATGTTTAACGAATCGTTATTGTACATCAACAAACGATCGTTTAAAATTTATGACTAACGCTATTCCTCGGTCACATATACCTATGACTTTGAAACATACGAATTATTTATTAATACACTTTCGAATGAAGGCTCGTAGGCAAGTCTGTCACCTATAAGCAAGAGTCGTTTTTGGAATATATACATACTCGTTTATAGCAAACATGAATCGAAAACTTAAAGCATATATATTTTTTAAATAAATGAGCTCTAGAAACTACGAATTTACATTTTACAAAACACGATAACACTGAATATGTCGCAAATGAAAAAGTCATATCAAAAACGTTGAATTCAAAAGAAATAACGTGTACTCCTCCCATCGTAGCATTATTAAATATACCTCACGTTACGTTTAATAATTACATGGTTTTGACATAAAAGTTTTTTGAAAATCGACTAATTACTATGCTTAACAGACAAGTTACAATTATATATTAATATAGATTTATAATAACCAGTTATTTCTAGTTTTGAATTAGGCTTATTTCTACTGCTAATAATAATAAATTTGGAAATTAAAAATACAGATTTTTATGTTTTATTATTATCATCGTTATTGATATGACAGAAATCTGCAATCAACTTACATGTTGTACGAAATATTGTATTAGTGTGTATGTGTGTGTTTGTGTGCGTGTAATATATTTTACTTCTTGTTACGAACGAAACAAGTGGCATACTTTAAGAAACCCAGAAAACTTAAGTTACTTTGTTAGTTTCTTAACGGTGTTTAAAACTTTATCGTATATATCTTTTTGTTCTATTAACTAAAAACTAAATAATTTCTACCGTGTACATGTTTTCGAGGATATACTTTATAATACTAGATTTATTATATAATTTTAGTATTATATAATTAGCAGTGATGAAATATTCTTAGTAAGATATTTTGTATGCAACAAAAAAAGTAAATTTCAGTTAAAAATTGACCTCTACAATCCCTGCTCCATTACCAACTTCATTTGAAGTGTAACAAATCTTTAAGCTACAAATTTAAACGTTAAATAATTTTGAGAAAATTCATGCCATCATCACACATACATAGGAATATTTAAATGAAAAAAAGTTTTTTATTGTACATTTTTCCCTCATACAAAAATGTCATACATGAAATCTCATTAAAATCTTTTTTAGGGCAAAAGCGGACTTCAGACTTACCTCGTAATGTAATATACAATATAAATACTCCTTAATTACACACCTATAAAACTTATAGAACCAAGAAATAATGTGTAAGTGCTTTAAGTCAGTCGCTGCAGCGCTATAGAGACGAGAGGACTACAGGACAAAATTAACAGTGATTTGATAATTGTCATATTATAGTTAAAAAAAAACAACACCATAGTGTTCAGAATAATTTGTTATTTATATGTTATATATAGCATCAAGAAAAAAAATTACATTACGGCCAGTCGTAAATAGATAAAAAAAAAAAAACATAAAATAGATTGCGTTTTAAGAGAGGCATGAGAGGCATTCGCGGATGAAATCTGAAATTGCTGGTTTTAGGCGCTCTCAAATAAAATACTACAAACAGTTGTCTAGTTTATGATAAGATAATGACAGTTTTTCATCTGTGAAATGGCAAAGATTTTTATGGTACTCACACTTCAGGAATACGGAATTCCTGAAGAGTATGTGTGTAATAATAAAAGGCATAAGCCATTAATTTATTAATAAATATTGATTTATATTGATTTTGCTATCAATTTACTTTATAAGTTTGAAAAGAATAATTCATCAAAATTGTAGCTTTCACTTCCATGTAGTAAAGCGAGTTTAGTTACTACGTATATAAATAAAAAATGTTAGGTAATCATTTTGAAAACATTTATACTTGTTTCGCAACCCGCAAATCCTTTTCATCTATCGCGTTGATTCCACAACTTTACCGAAACTGCATCAAAAAGCCTTTAATAAATGTAAAAGCTTAAGCTTAATATCGAGGAGTGAAACGCAACTAAGCGTGCCATACCAATTTGTGAACGTTTGTACGAACCCCCCTCGAGGGGGGCATTAATTATTCTACCTGCCGCCCGGTGGGCTGAACCCTTCAGTATTGTCTTATTCCATAAAAAAGGACCTTGAAGCTCCGTTTGAAACGTTACTGATTTTTTGGTTAGTCGTGCTTTAAGAGATATGTTTTCGGATTCTTATTTGATTTTGGTTTCTGCGAGTTTTATGTATGTAGATATATCGTTTGCTATTACTGTACTTTGTTGTTAAATATATAATAAGATTTTTGAAGAAAGTAAGATTAAAATATTAAATAATGTATGTTAATATTATAGTTTTTCTGTAAATAAATTATATTATTATAAAATAAATATATATAGATCAATTGAAGTAGTTTCTTTAGATAGTGGTTTTAAGGGAGTTTTTGAGTATAAAAAACGATTTTAATTTTTTTAAATATAATTCGCTAATTTTCTTTGTAAGAAGGATGATTTTAATTCCACCAGACTGCACAAAAGATGAACATAGTTTACTTGATGGTAGAGCCTTGTGTTAGTCCGCTGGGTAGGTACCACTCCCTCATCAGCTATTCTACCCCCAAACAGCATTAAGTATTGTTGTGTTCGGATTTGAAGGCTGAGTGAGTCAGTGACTATAGGCTCAAGGGACATAATATTTTAGTTCCCAAGGTTGATCGCGCACGGCGATGTAAGTCGTTAATATTTCTTACATCGTCAATGCTTATGGACGGTGGTGACCACTTCACTAAAGTGCTTTCACCACTTACCATCAGAAAGCATTTGACAAAAATATAGTTGGAAATCTAATCCGCGGCTTTCAGACAAAATCCACGTATTCTTATCCACTTAACTGAGACTATCAACTACAACTTAAACCAAATTTCTACCAAATACAAAAAACAATGGACAATATTGTATATCAGAATGTATATGTGAGTGTTCACACCCACACTAGTACAACATTTAGCGCTTAAGCTTTTATTTAATATTACACAACGCAATTTTAGACCGTATTATAAAGGTACAGAAACCGGAACTAATATATAAGTGAACCGGAAATCGAGTACGAAACATTATTAGAAAAAGCAGGTGAGCTTGGAGTTGCGATAAAAAAAATGTTTGCAAACGATAATACGCGAATTATTTACCAAGTAATGCATTTGTGTTATCTTAATGAAACTTAACAGCAACATTTTAAATAAAAAATCATGATCGTTTGATTAAAATAATTTGGAAATTGATATGTAAGTACTTTTTATTTTTAATTAGAGTGAACAAACTCTAAACTCACTGCAAAATCGGTCGTGAAATGTCAGAAAACGATATGAAACATTGACCATAATGATTAAAAATTTATAACATTTCATGAATATAAGCATCAAAATAGTATATGATCATAAGTCGGTTGTTAACATTTCACACGTGAGTAACGAAGTGTTCTTACAGAAAAGTACTATTGGTAGTGAATTTAAAAACTATTATATATCGTCATTAGGCCAGGCCGCAAGATATTTTGTCCCTTGTACTTGAAATCAAAATGTAATATCTTATATGTTTAATATAATATAAGTACTTCTGAAATTAAATTTTAAATGCATATAAATACTAAACATGTACGTTTAAAGCTTTGAGCGTTCAGATATCATGTAACACGTTAAAACGTTCGCGTTAACTTTTTTATTAAAAATTGTAATATTTCATCGATTGCTTTCACGGCTAAAGGTGATTCGGTTCATATAATATAATTATGATATGGTATTGAGAACTAAGATATTAAATAAAAAATATTTCTTTTAGTAAATTAAATATTTAAAATTAATAAGAAACTAATTACAGGTCTATCTGATGAATCATTATTTTTTTTAATTAAACATTATTTGAAATTGCAAAGAAAATTGTTTGTTTACAATTATAAGAAAACAATAAACAAAAAGTATTTATATGTAACCGTAATTTTATACATGCGTTACATTTAATATACTATACCGCATAGAAGAAAAATGACCATTGAAGACCCTTAAAAATAATAATAATAAATAACTTCATTGCATTCTCATAAAGAAAAAAAATATAAAAGTAAAAAGAAAACAAAAGCTTAATAACCATACTATATACCATAAAATGATAGAATGCAATAGGCGGTTTTATCACTGAAGTAGTGATGTACTCTTTCCTTACTTAACTTTTTCATAGAAAAATATATTAAAGAGTCGATATTAATATTTTACTTGTCTAAACCGCCAAGTAATCTATTATAAATTATATATTTATTTTATAGCATTGGAATAACTGCGTTATAGTACATAAATACCAATTTTTATATTCTACCGTTGTCTACGTGATCCCAATCACGTCTGCACTTAGTTATGAATCGCAATTCAATTTAAAAGCTAGCACTCTTCGAAATAAGGTAAAAAGAGCAAAAGTCTTGCTGTAAACAAGGTTCTACTCATATATCTACTGTTCGAGTAATTGTTAAAATTGGAAAAAAGTATTTAAGGATAAGCTTTTAAATTTTCGAAAATAACTACGCGGTGTAACTTGTATTATTACTTTATTTTAAATTATTTTTAAGCTATCTATAATATAATTATTTATGTGTTAATATAATTAGAGAAAATTGTTTCCTTAGATGAGTTTATACCCGTGACTATACAGCGTGTAACAAAATTCGTGTCCGACCCGTGAAGTGGTTATTAGGTATCGTGTGTTGGTCCTATTTATATAAAAAAAATTAAAATACTAAGCAAAAAATTTATCCCGGATTTTTTTTTTAATTAAATGTCGAATATTATATGGCAACACAGGCGCGGGCAATAGCGCTCGATAGCTCTTACCTATCGGGTAACTAAGACACGAGGTCATGACCTCAGTAGTCCACGTTTTTACCACCAACAGTGTCGTTAAACACAATTAATATATTTTTTAAAGTAATTTTAGTATTTTAAAAATTATTACATAAATAGAACCGACACACGATGCCTAATAACCACTTCACGGGTCGGACACGAATTTTGTTACAACCTGTATATCTATCACTTCGATTTGTTTTGTATGCAGACTTAGTTACCACGCTGCGCAGGCATACATGAAAATATATAATATGTATATATGGACTATTAATAGTATATTAAATTTATTAAGCGATAACCATATTACTGGGCGGAAATTTGAGAAATCGTGCTCTTCAAACAATATTATTGCATTTCGTAAAATGTGTTGTAGATTTTATTTTCAATAATACTTATTAAATATGTATATCTATAACTTCTTAAGTATGCTTTGTCTCTTTTTCACAACCAAATGTATCGTTGAAGTACAAAGATAATAATATTTTAGTAAGTTCGTTTAATGAATGCAATGAGTAAAGCATAAACATAACTACTATCAAAATATTCTATCCACGATATGCATACTAATAGCATGCAGATATTTAGAGAATGCTGAAAACACAAATAATTATGATAAACACATAAAGTATGTCTGGGTGGGTACCACCCACTCACCAAGTATTTTATGAGTAAGTTACTTAGTGTAATTACAGGCACAAGACACAGTATAACATCTTTTCTTTTTCCTTTTCTAGCGTGTTGTATCTTAGACACAATCATCCGCAACCACTAGCCAGCAAATTGACGTTATAAGTATTTTTTTTACTTCCAGCTAGTGTCTGTAAGCGAAAGTACCATATGCGATCATTCTTGTTTTAAAAGGAACATATTATATATATTATTTTAGAATTATAATAATATTAATTATAATACTTATTTAATAAGATTGTTACCATAGTATTACACGAAATAATAATATAAAAAACGTAAACAATAAGAAGAGTTTAATTAATCTTTACTTTCAAAATGTAGTGCAACTGAGTATCAGTTTAAGTTATAACATAAATTTTAGATCAATAACAAAAACATAATCAGTACTACTAACAAAAAATTGTATCTGTGGGGGCCGACACCGTGCAGTTTCACCACCCCTAGCATGTTGCCCTGGTAACTGTTATTGATGAACGAGATATATAACCGCAAAACGCTTTACCCAAAATTCAGATTTTATCGTAAACAAGTACTTATCTATATGATATTTTATCATCGTCTAACACATACAGCGATTTAGAAAGTGAGAAAGAGACATAATATAACGTGTCAACTTGGTTTTTGACGCTAATTAATAAAAAACTAATGAATAGTTATCATAAATAAATAAATGTACGAATAATAGTTATTTAGTTATATATTGTTTTGTTATAAAGTCAATAATAAGTAAGCGTATTAATATTACCTTATTGATTGTTAAAAACTACTAAACTATACTAACGGTTCGAATAGAACTGACGTCGGAAACTTAGCAGTATCACAAAAACTAAATATATTATTTGAATAGTAGCGTCTTATAATTTAGTAGTAATCACTAAACGTTTTATAATCATATAAATAAATACTTACCGTATTTCCAATACATATTTTATATTGGTTATATAAAGCATAGAATTATACGATTCAGTGCCATAGCTGTACAATAATGGCGTCACGTCTATAGCAGCGCAGTATATGGGAACTCTATCCAACTCGTAAACCAAGTTCCCACGCCCGTGTCGATGATGTCGGGATACACGTTTACACTTTATCAATACTTTTATATTATTTTCTTTATAATAATATACGTATTTAGTTTTGTTTTTAATTTATAAGGATTGATTTAATAAATCTATAAATCATCGTTGCAGAGAATATTGTCGATAAAGACAAAACTTCAAAATGTGTATAGTCTTCTTCTAGTTCCTTTGCACGTGCGTATGACATTGAACTCCTCCTAAGATACTGGAACGATTTTGATGAAACTCTGGGTGGGTTAGACTCGGCTTTTTTAATAAAATAATCAAATAAATTAGATTCTTATTTCACCGGTTAAAAAAGTATTTCTTATTTCAAAAGCATATTGATAATGTTTAAGTATAAATTCCCTAAATGTGTTGAGTACTAAATGAAATCTCAAAACGATATGTTACTAAATCGACAAGTGCCCGAACAAATAATTGCTTAAGCTCACAAAAATAGCTCTTAGGTATCGTAAACAACTATTTACGAACAGGATTCAAACAACGATACGTTATCTATACTTGACTATCCTAATATGTTAAATACATAAGTAACGCTGTCTGTTTTATTGTTACCTCATTGTTGTAAAGAAACTTGCCATTGGATTAGGATATATAAATAACGGAATTTATTGATATGGACGAGTATTTTTTTTTCATTGAATAGGAAGGCGGTCTATTGTGTTAAGTGGTCACCAACGCCCATAGACATTGGCATTGTAAGAAATGTTAACCATCGCCAATGCGCCACCAACCTTGGGAACTAAGATGTTATGTCCTTTGTGCCTGTAATTACACTAGCTCACTCACCCTTCAAACCGCAACATAATATTACCAAGTACTGCTGTTTTGCGGTAGAATATCTGATGAGTGGGTGGTCCGTACCCAGACGAGTTTGCACAAAGCCCTATCACCAAGTAAAATCTGGGAACAGCTAGTAAATAAATATACCATTAAGATTTTCTCTTTACAATGCATAATCTCACAGAGTGTGAGCATAATAAATAGGTACTCTATTATCAAAACAAGCAAAACAATTAATGTATAATAAAAAGCACACACTGTAATTAAAAACTTGTTAAGCGAACGTTTCATTTAAAGGAGACACATTCCGTTTGAAACGAAAAGAGCTCCCACAATACAAACTAAATTCATAGCTATTTGACCGTCGAACTTGATTTCTTTTGAATAGGATGGTAGGCCACCGCAGTTCGCCGACAGCCGGAACCTTTCTAATACACGACAGCGATACGACACGACGATCCCGCCGACACTGCGCCATAAGCACCACGAGTTAGAAACGAACAGATAGCAGTCCTTTGCTTTCTTATTTCAAAGGGCGTCGAGAGGTGTTATTACCGAGAAGTCGTGTAATGTAAATGGGGCAAGCCGTGGGGGGTAAGTGGAGGGAGAGGGGGACGCTAAACGGGATGCGCGCCTCCAATTTACATTTATGAACTCCCGTAACAGATTCCGTAGTGTTTACTTTCGATAATTAAAATAGTCTCAGGTGCTATGTGATCGTGTTTTATTGCCGCTGACAACTCTTCTGATGTGTTTAACGATTGTTGGCAGAAAAACGTTGTGTTATAGATTATTAGCTTCGCTTATAATTTTTTCAAGAAAAATATTTACATTTCTTATATTTTAATATTTATTTTAAGCATTGTTTGCTTAATGATCTAAAATATGTATAAATTGACATGTTTTGATATTTTGCCCACGTCTTTAGTTACTTAATAGCTACCAAATTTTAAAAAAGAAAATCGTTCGTACCTGAGGTATAATATTATTGAAATGTATTGAATTATTTAGTGTTAATAAATGTGTAATATGATAATACGAATTTCCAAGGATTTCGGTAAATAGATTCGATGTTATTTTTTATTTTTATTCGCCACGAGATTTTAATACTTTACGTCGTTACCAATTTTTATCTACACATATATTATTAGAAGTATAATGTTATTGTTAATTTTAATCTATAGGGTTTTCCAATAGGGACGCTTGAACTTTGACAGCTGATTGCGGCCATGTTGTTTGAGTGACAGCTGTCAAATGCAGTGTGTTATATTCATTCCGTCCTCCCAAACCACCATGGCAGGTTACAGTGTCGAGCAGCACGTGCAAATCATAAAATTGTTTTATGAAAATGGGTCTTCAGTTCGAGCAACGTTCCGCGCACTTCGCCCGTTTTACGGTCGCGATGATCGTCCTGCCGAGTCGACTATCCGTCGATTGGTGGACAAATTCGAGTCAACCGGGTCAGTTAACAATCAGCCGGTTCCCGTGCGTCAACGTAACGCGAGATCTGCCGAGAATATCGCCGCTGTGCGCGACAGTGTCCTCGAAAACCCGCGGCAGTCAATTCCGCGTCGCGCACAGGAACTCGGCCTTTCGCAGACGACAACTTGGCGAATTTTGCGTTGTGACTTGAGCCTGCACCCGTACAAGATCCAGCTGACCCAAGAGCTCAAGGTTAATGACCATAGACAGCGCCGTGTGTTCGCTGACTGGGCATTAGAGCAGTTGGAAGTTGACGCCGATTTTGGCAAAAAAATCATCTTCAGCGACGAGGCGCATTTTTGGATGAATGGCTATGTCAACAAGCAAAATTGCCGTATTTGGGACGAGACCAATCCACACGAGGTTCACCAAGTGGCAATGCACCCGCAGAAAGTGACTGTTTGGTGCGGATTTTGGGCCGGAGGCGTGATTGGTCCGTATTTTTTCGAAAACGATAATGGTGTGGCCGTCACCGTCAATGGTGAGCGATACCGGTCGATGATAACCAACTTCTTTTGGCCTGAAATCGAGAATATGGATCTGGACAACATGTGGTTTCAACAGGACGGCGCTACGTGCCACACAGCACACGCTACGATGGAAGTTCTGCACGATCAAGCGCCCTTAATGGAAAACCCTATATATAAAAAAATCGTTTGTTCAGACTGACTACTACGCTTAGATTTAGGCTTATTTTATATTGTTAGCATCCGCTAACAAAAGATTTTTGGAAATTTCAACGGAACGGTGGCTACCGTTTAATTAAATTAAATTTCCAAGTAAATCCGTTCCGTTGAAAGTAAAGTAAATAATATAATGAAACAGAAAGGTATTAAAATGTTCAAACTACTATAACCAAAAAAGTAATCAATATTATTATGTACTACTTTCAAATCTATAAATAATAACATTTGTAACTTTAAAAAACCAAATCAAGTTACGCTTCTTGTTGCGGGTACTATCTATCATTGTTTTAGCAGCATTAGAATTTTTTGTTCGAAATTAAGTCAAAGATACCATTTAGATTTCAAACAAGTTTTTGTCTTCATGCAGCGTAATTAAAACTTAGTCTTTGTATGTTTAAATTCGACTAATTATACGTTTTCTTTACATAAGGTTAAACACCTCGTATTAAAAAGATAAGATCAATTTAAAATGTTATACATATGTATGTACAAAAACTGCTTTAAAAATAGTTCATTTCTCGCACACTATTATCTGAGTTAGAACTGAAAAGCGTTGAAATGTAGGTTAGGTTAAAATGCAAATCCTAGCTCAGTCTAAGACTGGTCACGTGACCACGGTTACATTTACACAAAAGCTTATCTTTATTGTACTATTAAAATGAACATGATATCGTCACATTTATAAATTTACATAATTAAGAAGTTAGATGCTTTAAAATTATGATAGAATAGAATTAACTATAAATTTTATTAATATTTAAAAACTTTAATATTGTTAGAACAAGGGTCTTATCCGGTTTTCATGTGCGCGCCGCTGAAGAAAAAACATCGCGGATGACATTCTGCCAAATGGCGGTATAAACTCCAACTAAAGATATATTTGCTGCATGTTTAGGTAGGTTGGCTGGTTATTCACAGTTAACAGGAACCGGTGGTAGCTTGACCTCTAACAAACTTCTGAAATAACTTGCTTAATATAAATATTATAATTAAAGCATATATGTATGTATAATTGTATATGATAATTTAGATTATTCTGAATCGTGTTCTTGTGTTTTATAATATCATATAATACTAATAGATTATTGACACAATATATCTTATATATACGGTACACAATTTATTAAATTTAAGTGTAAATAAGAATCAATCATGTGAAATTAATTATGAATTTATCAAAAAAAAATATCGATAATTTATCATTATTTATTTTGTATAAGATTGTCGCGATATTCTTAGTGAATTGTAAAAAAGTGTTGCTATAGATGGGGCTATCTGATAGATAATAGCAATCTGAAATTTAAATTAATTAAATTTTTAATTATTTAAAATTAATAAATGACAGTATATTGTATATACTTATTACGCCACACCTTACATAATTGTAAAATTTATACAATCATTTAAAATATATAATAGAAACGGTCTGTTGATGTTGTTGGCTGTTCCTCACGACGTTTTTATTCACCGCCGAGCACGAAATTAATTATAACCACAAATTAAGCACATGACAATTCCGGTGGCTTGCCGGGTAAGAACCGGAATCATCGGTTAAGATTCTCGTTTTCTAAGCATGGCACAAAAAAATACAATAAGTTACTATAAAATAAACAAAGTATAATAAATATTATAGGAGATATATGTATAAATATTCATAATGAGCTCGTGAATAACATTTTAAAAATAGAACTTAGGTACGTTTGTATTTTTTACCATCTTAATATATTTTAAATTTAGAATACTATTTATAACTTTAAGTAGCTGAATATTTTATAACATGTTTTAATAAAACTTAGAATTCATGTTTCGATGGACATGAACAAAATAAAAAAATAGAACTCTAATAATATTAAGGACGTCAATGACGAAAATTAGGCTTTTAGAACCAAAAAGTTTGTCATGTAAACAGTCAAAGAGTTTCAATTGAGCGATTTGTCTATCTAGATCTTGGCAAAGTTTCTCAGCAGTCGACACCTTGTGTCTAACAAACAGTTAACTTACTTATAGTTGTGCGAAATCGCTGAGAGGTCGCTTTTATACGACTTTATAATACAACTTTAGATAAATGTTTGTTTTTAAAAAATCAACTTGTACGTCTTTCCTTTATCGCTATGTATTACATAATTAGTAATCTACTAGCTTGTTTATAAGTTTGTAGACCCCGAAGTCTTGGGTTCAAATCCCGAGTCAGGAACAAACAGTTATTGGGTTGTACGCTCAAGAAATTCTCAATAGCAACCCAGAGATTAAAGTTATCGGTGTTTAAACACCCTTATTAATCCTAACTGTTCATGATGAAAATAAAAATTTACATATATATAATTAATAAAATAGAAGCTTACAACTTATTTTTATATAATATATATTGATTTCTTTATACTCTTAAGGAACTTTATGTAGCTTGTAAGTTAGGTATATAAATGTTGGACACAGTCACAATAAAGTTATGCACTGTAGTTCAAGCTATTCATCTTACAGTATTTTTAATATTATGTTAGGAGAAAACGGGCGGATAGACCCTTACACGGATTCTATATCTTTCTGTTCTAATCTGTTTTGTTTTTACCCATTTATATAGATTAGGAAACAAACTCGTTAATCGTTTTAAAATGAAGAAATATCACAATATACTTTATATTAATAACCATGGTATATCGATTTTTTACTTTCATATATATGAAAATTTAAATTATTTTATATTAATTATAATTTCTTAATATCTTAAAACATACTTCAAGTTTCAGAAACAAAATAATCGAATACGATTATAAAGTTTGACGTAGCGAATTTATCCAAAGCAAATAAAGCGTTTTCATTTTGAAAGTAAAATACTTCGGAGAGCTTTCGTTACCGTGAAGGATGACCTCGAATATCTGTCAATACTCCTCACTCTCGCAATTACTACGAAGCCTGACATAATAATTGTAATTAAATGTAATGTCCCGTGGATTGTACTATTTTTTATTTACAATGGCAAACGAGTACATCTTATTGTAAATTATTATTTATGTAATTTTAACAAAGCCATTTGCCGCTGTGAACAATATTAACCATTCCTTACATAGTCCATGCGCCAAGAACCTTGGGCACTTAAAACTATTTCTTGTACTGTAATTACACTGGCTCACTCCCCTTGCATAACGGGACACAAAGATACTAAGAAGTGCTGCTTATCGGTAGAATAAGTTATAAGTCGGTGGTACCTACCCAAACAGGCTTACACAAAGCCTTATCAATAAGTTAACATTCAATTTTAAGTAAATATATTATCCTTTTGTTTGGTCAAAATCAAATTTAGACTATATTGAAAAAGTGCTAGATTTTAAAATCATGACTATACAAGAGAAATTAAAAACGATATTACTGAATGGGAATGTAATTCTTCCGAGAAGAACCGAAACGAAACTATTAAGTTAAATTCAGTTGTAATAACACGTATCGGAGTTTACTGTTTTTTTTTTTATAAAATGTTAGTGTAGCTGGTCAATGTATAGTTTTAACGTTGGCTTGAAATAGTCCAAATATTCTTGTCAATAGCAGTTTACTATATTTATGTACACTGCACAATTGTATCGAGCTTGGTCAAATATTTTTTTTGTTACGATGTCGACACATTGTTTTTTGTCTGTTGTTTTTGCATGTTATAAGTATTCCCTTGCTTTGTAATATATTAAAATATATACAATAAACTCCGATATACAGATTATAAAATATTTACAATGGATTGATGTAATCCTATCTTGTTTTCACATTTTTTTCTCAATAACTGATATTCGAGAATCGAGACGGCAATTTTTTTCGTGTTTCGCTCCCGTTCCTCATCTTTCTAGGTCGAATTCGTGTCGTCCCCTATCTAGAGCAATTTAATCCCGTCTAATTTATAGCCTCGTAGTTTAGAATTCACGTAATATAAACGAATAAAACGTGCGTCACATACATTACATTCCCGTTATTGAATTTAATTATACATATCTATTTACTATAGAACAGTAGTAAATATTATTTATTTAATTTAGCTATAAATATTTATTCAAAGTCACAACACGTGATTTTCAACAATTACATAATTCATTTGGCTAATATTTAACACAATACTTCGTAAACTTGAATTTCTTAAGTTCTACAATCGTCGACGTGTTTTTGAAAATGATTATTAAGAAGCCCAATACTATAACTTAGGATTGTATTTTTACATGACTCCCCAAAAAAGGAATATAGTGTTTAAAGGATTCATGTATGTATATTAGTTTCTTTATTCCACCATAACTCATAAATGCAGATGCAAACAGATTTGTATGGATTATGGGGTATCCTTAGAATTGTCATTTCGAGTGACATTGGCTATACATTTTGTACTATTTAGTTTATTTATATACAAATCAGTTGTGATTTTTAATTATTGTCATCGTCGGAATTTATTATTTGATTTACTTTTACTTTTAAATTAAATTTATTTATAAATACGATGTTGCTAAGCCTTATCTCCGAAGCTATAGATCCGATTGACTTGTATCGCTCCCTAAGAATATATTTTACGCTAATTCTATCCAAAATAAAACTTTCGTCATCTGAAGTTTTCAGTTTTCTTCGTATGAATTTTACCCATGCGAAGTTGGGATGGGCAGTCTGTTATAAAAAAAAACTAATGTAGGGCTATCCTATTGTACGTGCTGTGTTTGTACTTTTTAATAAATTTTAATAAGCGCCAAAGGTCACTTATCATTCGTTATGGCAGATTAGACGCGCACATTTTACCCGTTTATCTTCCTGGTACAAATAAAAAAAAAACTATCCTTTAAATGTTATCAAGTTCCGTTCGGTCATTAAGACACGTTTGAATATCAAACATTTATACTTTAACATTTTTAATACGTGTGTAGATTTGATAACCACAGATAATGACAGGCAATTTCGAATAAAGAATTTTGATGAAATCATCTTTATTCTCGATCCAATCCACTTAATGTAAAAATAGATTCATAACACAAATTACAATCCATAAATGATGCAGTCGTTTTCCTTATAGTCAAATTGCTTTTAGACAATCCGTTCTTATTCTTCCAAATAGCCTTAATCGTATTACGTAAAAATTACCGAACAATGGAAACGTATTATCGTATTAATATGAAATAAAAGAAATCAATTTATGAGTTTATCGTATGACAAAGAATTTTGAGCAACCTTTTTTATTTCCTGCAAAGTAATTTTAGACTATCATAATCGTTATTCATGATAAACTATTTCTTACCTCCGCTTGAGGCATTAGCTTAATTCCCGGAAGGGTTAACGCAATGCTTCAAAGTTCTCAGAAAACGAGAGAAGAAATAACAATACAATAATTTTATCTTACTGTAAAGTGTATAGTTCAATACAATACATAAACAAAATTATTATTTAGAGTAGGTATGATAAAATATCATCATGTGTCATCATGTAACACCTGTGAATGGCCCACTGCTGGGCTAAGACAACCTCTCCTTTTTTTGAGGAGAAAGTTTTTGGAGCTTATTACACAACGCTGCTCCAATGCGGATTGGTGGAAAACATATGTGACAGAATTTCAGTGAAATAAGACACATGTAGGTTCCTCACGATGTTTTACATGAATTATGAACACATGAATTATGAACACAAATAAAGCACATGAAAATTATGTGGTAGTCACCCGGGCTTGAACCCACGATCATCGGTTAAGATTCATGCATTTTGACCACTGGACCATCTCGAGTAAAATATCGCACACCTTAAAGAAGCCAAAAGCGTAGTAACTAGTAATTAATTGGAAGAATGCTCCAGCAATTAAGATTTTATACATTTCATTTTAAGTAAGTCATATTATTATTATTATTATTAGTCTATATAATGAGAATCTTTTACAAAGAAATATATGTAATTAAGTAAACATATACGCATACTACACACATTTAAAGAAACCAGCTAGTCTAGCAAGTGATATGAACTACGTATTAGACCACAAACGAAACGATTTAGCTTTCTCGAAGAGAACGGTCCACGGGAATGGAGTCGCGATTAAAAACTATGTCTGAACGTAATAATATGTTCTGTCACTTTCACTCGTTTACTTGTTAGCGCATAAAGAAGCTTGTTATTATCATTTGTGCAACAATATTTTCCTCAAATTTCATTAAAACTATATCAGTCGCACTGCGTTTTATCTCAAGAGATATGAATTTAAAATACTATAATGGTCTAATTTACATACACAATTTTATACAGGTATATAATTTTGGTACCAAAAAACTGGCAAATTATCAATTATTTCATGATTTTTCTGGTTACCTTTAATTATAGAAGTAAAAATCCTTTGTTATAAATGCATTTCGTAATGGATCATTAAACGACGACGTATTAAGAAGCTTGTTAATATAACATTATGTAATTACACAGGCTCATTATCGTTCAATTTGAAACAAAACGATAACAAGTATTTTGTTAAATTCGAAACACATTGTACGTTATTCAAATTTGAATCAATATATCTACTATAAGGTGATGCACGTGATTGTGGGGGTAATATTTAAGTAAATAAAAGCCTGTACCAAGTTCTATTAAATTTTAAATAATGTGTCACTAATGTTTTAAAAGATATTATATTGAAATGCAACATTAAAATAAGATATATTTGATGCTGTATATATATTTACATATTAAAACTTAATTTCATTGGCGTATTCGTTGAAAAAACATCACGCTTTGCTGGTGGTAAAGATTTTTTAATTTTAAGCATTATTATACAAAACCATAGAATTTGTATTAAATTTCATAAAATTAACAAGCAACTCAAATAGGGATAAACTCTTGAAAATAAAATTGCCTTGTTTATCTGTGAATCGTTTCAATCATTAAACGTATATAGATAAAAACAAAGTATAGAAACAAATCTATTCTGGTCGACTTCTAACTAATATTGATATTGACTTGACTATATTTTTGGGTAAAGCTATAAACATAACTTTCATACGAAAAAAAGAGCTATTTATAAACTTGAAGCTCATGACTCCCCACGGTATATTTTAGCTACGTGAGTAGTACTAATTCTATACTATATATATAATTGCCTCATTATTGATTGTATTTAAAACAATATTATATATTTATGTATTTAGAATAATAGTGATTAAAACAGTCAATTCAGAACTTAATATCACTGATATAATTTTTAGTAAAATATTTAAAATAATTTCAGCAATGAGAATTAGTTACAACAAGACGTATGAACGACCTAATTAATATTATGACGCAACGATATCAAAAGAACGCCTCATTAAACCAACTAAATTTGTTAAAATTTTAACGTAAAATGGAACAACTAAATTAATTACAAAGGTACAGAATTAATATGATTAACAATAGAAAAGTAATCATCACTGTGGTTTATATAAACATGAGTAATTTAGTTTATACCATTAAGTTTTCGACTCGTTAAATTCAATAAATTCTTCCGTGGTCTTTATATTCCTGGGGTATTATATCTTAATATGCGACGGTGAAGTAATCCTCATACGATTTTACATTCGTTAAACATTTAAAGGTTATATTTATTGATAAGGCATAAAATCAGTTATTGATAAGGCATATTATAAATGCGATCTATCTATAAATAGATAAATGTGATTGTTTGTTGATTTTCAGGCAGGAATTTGAATTTAATTGTATATATTTATTAATAATATGATTGATTATCTTGTAATGACTTAAGAGACATCAATTCTATCATATGTTGTTGAATGTTTGTAAGCTATTTTTTTTAATAACACATTCATTGTTCTCACTAGTGCGATCATTATACTAAGGCGAAAAAGTACCATATGTATTTAAGATATAGATCTAGTAACTCAATTATCATAATGTTATTTTTGATTCATCAACTGCTTAGTTATTTTTCAAAGGTGGTTGATTTAAAATTTAGTTATTATAAAGTAACAATGTTCTGCCTCTTTTATTCTAAGGTCGTAGATCTTCGCCCTTCAATTTTACTCTCAATGAATGCCTTGAGTGACATTTTCACTTTAATAATAATTATGAGTGATTGAGCTATTTACAATTATATTCGATTAACTAAATTGCTTCAATTTTATCATTATGGTTGAAATATTAATTTAAGAGATTGCCAAAAGTGACTTCAACTGTTGGAAGCATAAATATAATAGACCGGAAGATGCTGACACAAAATTTCATTTCTCCCGGTCTATAAATATTCTATATGTTTAAGAAAAATTGTTCATAAGTTAATAAGGACGATTCTTAAATTAATATTATTGATATTTAAGTATTTATTATTTACTAATCCAATATTTCTTATATATTACATCATATACATACATGTCTAAACCCTGTTTGCATTGCCAACCTTAAAATAAAATAATAGTTTCTTATGCAATTATATACATATATAGAGAAATTTGAAATTGTCAACAAACGTGTTAAGTAGTCAATTCTTTTAATTACCTTTATAATGAGCTTACATAAATGTAGCGTATGCATTTTAACCAACTTTATGTATGAAAACTATGGTAAAACTTTGTGAATGGCCAGGTCAATACTTATATATTTTAGCACAAAACAGAAATGTTGGTGGCGCAGTTGCGATGTTAGGGATGGTTAATATTTATTGCAGTACCGATGTCTATGGGCGGTTGTGACCACTTACCATCATTCATTGTCCGGTGGTCCATTTGCCACGATGGCATCTATTTTTTAATAAAAAAAAAAGTTTGTGTTTGTTCATATTCTATGCGTTTACGCATATCACCCATCCGATTGAGTTGAAACTACAGTTACCGTTGACACTTAAAGGTCACTCATGAAGGTCAATGTTTCAGCCTATAAAACATTATAATAATTTAAATTACACTTCAAATAAAGATGATCCATACCCGTTTTTATGTTAACGAAGCACGCTTTATATTGATTAGTTTTGTCTCTCTGTTTGTCTATCTGTATCACAACACGCTAAAACCACTCGATGTATGTTAATAAAACTCTTTGCGGTGATTGCTCATGTCCTGTGCTGAAAGGATATTTTTATTCAAGTCACAAGTCGGAGTATTTTGCAAATTGAAGTGAACTAATTTATCTAATTCTTCGAGGCAGGTCGAGTTTGTAAATAGTTGTAATCGGAGAAACATTGCACTCTGTAAACTAGCTTTTGACGGCATTTAATTATATTTAAATAATGTTAATATAATTACATATGTGAAACTAATACATACATATTGAGCATACTATCAAATATAATAATATTTGATAGTATGCTCAATGTGTATTTTTAAACCCAATCGATTTTATCAATCAATAAAATAATTTATCTATAATTCTGTGTATAATAACGGTACCTACCTGTATTAATTTTTAAAGTACATAGATAACCGTAGTGAGAGGATTATAAAGACCGATCGTATAGTTTCTGAAATGTCGCACACATACAAACATACAAAGGTAACAGTAAACATTTCTTAAAGCCTGTCAAAAAAACATATTCACTAAACATAAATTTTTACTTATAATACCTATTCATGCATACGGGTTTATTAGCCTAACTGAAAAGTACTAAGCCAATATAAATATAACTTATAACAGAAGATATAGTGCATTTCGGAGAAGATTTTTGTATATAAGGGTATATATAAGTACCTAAGGTTCACAGTTTCAGCCATCTTAAATTTAGACTATTGATAGGGCGACAAACGTGCATTTCATGTTCTCGTGATAATAAATAAGGTAGGTAAGTATGGTAAAATTCCCAAAGTGGCAATTAATATGATATTTTGAATATTTAATTAAGGTCGTTACTATATGCCTAATGATGCTATTAGTATAATATTTTGTATCTTAACAATCTTAGGTAATGTATATAAATTCGAGCAAGTCTAGGTTTCATTCGTTTCGAAGATTAATGTCATTCTATATGTATGTATATAATATATGTAGTTTATATTTAAGGCAAAATGAATTTTAGAATAAAACCAGTGTAACCTTTTTAACGTTGAGACAACCTTTATTTTCAAAGTGTGTACTGCAATAAAAGAATTATTTTACAAGAGGTGACAAGGGTCGACACACGATGCCAATCATTTGTCAACATGTACCATTGTTAAGGCTTACATAACAATCATATAAAGATTCACGGAAAGCTCTTAAGTTGAACGTACTTAATTTCCGCTTATAACTGAACGACCTTCACATATTCTATAATTCGCACTTGTCTACGTGGATGAGAAAACTATTCAAATGTACGCTCATCGAAATATAAGATTGTTCCCGAAACTTAAAGTCAATCCGAGTGAGACCCAAGTCGTCCGTTAAACTGCTTAACCATATTATGTTTTAGAAAAAAAAGGATTGATATTAAGTTAATTACCTGCCAAGCGAAACGTCCTTTTGTCGGTCGAGTCGACTGAGTTCATTGATTCCGTCCCTGCGCCCCCCGGCTTGACTCATATAACGCGAACCAATCAGTTTGACCTCTACTTCAACCCATGTTACCCCCGTTTCTCAAACATTCGGCTGGAACAAAGGAGGGGAGGTGGGTCAGGTGAGGTGGCGATGCAGCGCCAACATGTGTTTGTGGCATTGGCCTGTGTGTTTGTGGCAATGGCCTCTATGATCATTCATTCAAATTTTGACCCTAAAACTGTTACACAAGGCATATTCTTCATTGTTACAATATTTTGGAGGTTTCGTTGTATTGTTTTGCTTAGGGTAAATTAGTTCTTTTGCTTGTTTGAATAGAACTTTAATTCGTATAAATCTTTCTTATTTTGATAACGTATTAATGACATATTAATCTGTATGAACTCTCACGTTTAATTTACGTGGATGATACGTTTTCATGGGATATATGTATGCCCTTACAAACATTTTAAAATTAATGTGGTACTAATCACCATGAGCAAGAAATATTCAAGAAATAAACAGATATTTATTTATTTAAAAATCTAACTAATCCGAATTTGCAAGAAAATATTACCATAAATTATTGATTTTTACCATATATACATATATTTAATATTAACTTTAAAAGAAAAATAATTCTTAACAAAAAACTACCTATTACTTTTTTATATGTAAATAATATATTATATTACTAGAACATACAAAAAAAAAAACAAATTTGGTACCTACGTATTTTTGTCGTGACAAAATATAATAATTAATAATCACAATATACAATTAAGAAACTATTTCGTCTGTGCTATTTCACTGAACATACGCGAAAGTTATTTCTATGAATCGAACAATGTAACTATAAATTATAAAAATATTATTAATTCCGAATGATATTAAAAAAATATAATGGAAAAATACACTTCAAAATATTTTAAGATAAATGAAACAAATATATTACGAGCGCATAAATTACATATTTTTAATATAGATTAGATTTTTTTTAATAATCATTCGTATGAATAGTATAATGTAGCTAATTTTTCACCCAACAAAACAATATTTCGATTTAGCCTGGTCAGCGTCACGTCCGTCGCTAGCATGCTTGCCACCATTCCACGTTGACATTATTTGAACAACAATAATTAATACTAACGTACCTTATACATTTAAGTCGACATAATTCAGCTTATATTTTACTTGAAACAAACGTTAGTGTTGCCATGCACAGGTATTACTAACAAAGAAATTGCATATAATAACAGTTTTGATAAAATATAATGTCTCGATGACACGTGTTATCTAATTTAGTTTATTAATATAAGTTTTTAAATTAAAGATAACGTAAGAAAAAAAAAAAAAAAAAAAATTAAGTTGCAAGTTTTGTTATAACAAGAAAAATATTGCTGCATTTCATAAAAAAAAAAATCTCTGCTGTGTTTATACATATACGACTAGTGTAATATTTGTCATTGTCTAATAAAAGTAAAAGTAAAGTAACAGCCTGTAAATATCCAGTGGGTTATTTACAGGCTACACCAGCGGGTCTAAGGCATCATCAATATTTCAGGTGAAGGTTAGGACCTTATTCTACCAAGCTGCTCAAATGCGGGTCGGTGGATACACATGTAATAGATTTTCATCCAACACATGCAGCTTTCATAACGATGTTTTTTACCGACCACAAGCATGCAAATTCAGTACTTGCACGGGTTTGAACCCACTATCTTCAGTTAAGATGCAGCTGTAATCAATGGACCATCTCGGCTCTAATTGTCTAATATATAGAATGTAATAATTTTTATTGCCGCCCAATTATTATACGAAAACATAAAGGCGTGACTCTTAGCCCAAATGTCACGTACTGACTACTGTTGTCAGCTCACATTAAATTAGGCCGGTCCTACACTATACAACGATTGGGGCCGAATTTAATACAACGTTAATTGTGGTAATTGTACTATTTAATCTAGTTTTATCTATTTATGTAATTTATTCTCTGTAAGAACTATAACCCACGCTAATGTTATAATAAAAGTAATTTTAAATAAAGAACCTAGCAAAGGCATAATATATTCTTAGTACTTAACTATTATATTATATTTATTTGATTTTTCTTTGTTCAACGTAGATGTAATACTTTTTTTATTGTCTAGACAATCATAAACGACATAAAATAGTAAAATAAGTAGTATTAGTTTAGTTATTTTGTATGTGTTTGACCTTATGTTACAAATATCGCCGGGCGACAAGGCGCCACCTATTTAAATATGTCATAAATATAATGGCGGCGATTAGGAGACCGGATGTTTTACCTGAATCGAGCTTAGTTCTATTGAATATTCAAAATTTAAAAATGATCACACAAACATAAAAACCCAACACTAGAATTATGTAAATATACATCTGATATAACGTTTACATTCGGAAATAATAAGTGCAATAATAATAAAATTACTACTAAAATTATACCGACGTAACATACTCGATATTGATATGTTTGGTATGTGATATAAATAATAAATGTACATATCATAGCCTTAAATTACTTAAAAAAAAATTGAATATAGCATAAATATTTAATTATTTTTCAACAAGTAATCAAGTTAAGGGATCACAATTTAACATCGATGTCAAAGCTACGCCCAGTTCGTCTCATTCATTTGGCCCTATTTACCATCTAAAAACAATTTCACACGCAATTTACACCTTAAATGTATAGCGGTAAAGAATAATTTATCATTTTACGTCAATAGATACCCTGTGGAAATAGCTTCTTTCATTCTGTCTGTCTCAAAAGAGGGCTGATGTGTATGTGTGCGTTAAATAATTGTTTGTATGTTGTACGTTGCTTGTACTGTGAATAATTTCTCAACTTTAGTATTCCTTGCTTCATAATACATTGGTTCGTGAACGGGAATTGTTGAATTATATTCTGTAGTAAAAAAAGCAATGTATATTAATATTAAAAGTTCTCTTTAAACATTTTGTAGAGCTCTTAGCAAGCAGCTGTTCTACTACGTTGATAATCACGTTCTGTTTCATTTTCTTACCGCGTCGTCGTCGTCGTCGCGAAGCCGTTTTTATACGCTAACACCAATATTTGATCAAATATTTGCCTCATAATCCATTCGAGTTTAAGATCACGACAAAACGACATCGCAGGCTATCAACTAAATTGACTGCGTAATTTTAAGTGTTATGTATTATTGAAATGGTCAATTCATAGCAACATAATGAGTAGAGCTATTTTGGAAGAAGAAATAAATACGTTGTTAATTTCGATAGCAAGGATGTTGTAAACGATTTTGAAATTACAACTTATTGATGTTTGAGTATTTATTTGTCATTATATATAAATAAATAAATATTTTCATAGAATGATTACGATATGTTAGTTGTATCGACGTTCGCTTATTGAGAATATATTTTCGGAATAAATGCATTTTTTAAATTCGTTTCTAAATAATAGTCCTATATTTAACAAAATATTGTCGGTGGTAGTAGTGGTAGTAAGTTGTGCAAGGCACGGTACCACCCACTCATCCAGTATTGTACTATCAAACATCAATAAGTAATCAGGTGTTCAGGCTTAAGGATGAGTTAGCCTGTGCAATTACAAGCACAATGTAACGCATCAGCATTAGCAAAAAATCTAATAAGTAATAATTGTTATTGTCAATGAGATAATCTTTTTTTGACTGAATTGTCAATATATCGTAATCATTCTATATTTAAATTAAACTCGATTGTACTTGTATTCGTTTAATTCGTTTCACCTATAAAAAAAGTACTACTTTTTTAGTAATTAACTAGGACCCATGTATCCAATTCTTATTTCATTTATTTTTTTAAACTGAGAAAATAGTTTGGATGTGGTGTTTATACGTACATATCTATGTGTGTGTAATAAAACACAAACTCTTTCTTCTTCTAATTTAAATAATAATAAATTCTTATAATAAATATATTTCATTATATTTTTTTATTAAGTCCGTGTTTCTTCAATACCAATAAGTTATTATGCTAATGGAATAAAGCTATTATATGTAATCTATTATATTAAAATATATTATGTTGTTTAATTGGTAGAAAATAATGACTTCTGAGTTTCCTGACGAATATTTTAAGTACAATTACGAAATAATATATACTCTAATCCGAGATAATATATACTCTATATATCCGATAAATTATGTGAAATGACTTCAATAATATAAATTTTAATTTTTATTGGATTCGTTTCGTAATTTTGTTATTTTATAATATCAGATAGCTATTCAACAGCAAATAAATCACGGATACGAATGTATTAGATTAAAAAACTATATCATTATCACATTATTGAAGTTTAAGATATGTTATTGGAGTGTAAAAACTCGTCTCAACTCAGCATGGGACAGGTGGGTCTTGGCGACAGGTGGAGTATGGCGAGCTTAGTTTTATCTTATTTATACTACCGGTCTATAACCATGACCATATGATATTATAAGGTAATAATGGTATATTTAAATAACATGCGATTTTTTGGCAGGTGGTAGACAGAGTTAGATGGTGAGCACCACGAACTAGAAATATAACTTTACCATCAATGTGATGCCCCAGTGGCTAGACACGTGACCCATAACTGAAGATTGAGGGTTCACATATTATAATATTTTTTCGGTTGTAAAGAAAAATTGTGAGGCCTATGGGTCGGATGGAATTCTGCCACATGTGGAACCAATGGACAAGCACTGTGACATATAATACAAGCTGCTACTATGCCACTTAAACTAATCAGTTTAGCATAAAAGCATACATTTACTCGGTGTTAGAGCTTTGTGCAAGCTCGTCTGGGTAGGTACCACCCACTCATCAGATAATCTACCGCAAAACAGTAGTACTTTGTTTTGTTGTGTTCCGGCTTGAAGGGTGAGTGAGCCAGTGTAATGACAGGCACAAGGGACATAACATCTTAGTTCCCAAGGTTGGTGGCGCAGTGGTGATGTTGTTTTTTTTAAGAAATATACAAACCATTGTCTATGGGCGTTGGTGACCACTTACCATCAGGTGGCCCACATGCTCTTCCACTAATATACACTATAAAATATATATATATATATATATATATATATTATCTAATAATCTAGGCCTTTGAATAATTGAAAATTTTTTTTAAACCCAAGCTATGTATGTATGCAGCCATGATCATGATCATGAGCATATTCTGCAGCCATACGCCTGTATGGCTACAGATCATGCGCCTGTATGGCTGCATGATCTGCATGAGAACCCGAGTATGGATTTTGAGTTAGGTGAGTTAAATATATTAAGTTATTTCCTGTCAAGTTTTCAATATTTCCCGTATTTGTGGATTGAGTAACACTCCCGAGCTTCAGAATCACTTAAGCCTTTGGTCTGCTCTTAAATTCTGACTACCAATTTCATTTCGTATTCAAAGAATCATAACGAATGAAATGGTACACTAGAACCAGAAGCAAACAGTAGCAGAATCTGAGTCTCTGATTCTATATTTTGCAAGTAAGTCTCGTTATAATGAAGAAGTCTATGTGTCCGCCTCATGGACTTTTTTATCTTTGGGATGATTGCGATAACCAGCTTCAGAGGCAAACATTTGATTCAAAACAATTTTCAAAGCTGTCATGAAATATTTATATGATAACAGTAAACCGGCTGACATCTTCTACAATGTAGTCCCTTAAAAGTATAAAAAATCCAAATATTATGAAATAATTAATATCGAAACAAACGCCCTAACGAGACAAAGAATATGATTTACACTCAACAGTGTAAGGAGATGGACCTTACATTTTTGCTGAGCAACCCTGTTTTTGATCTCTCTTTCCTGGCTTACATCAACAAAAGCAAACACGTGCACGCAGTAGTCGCTCGAAGTAACGCGTGCGCTAGCAGACGCATCCCTACGCACTACTTTATGCATTTTTTTCCGTTTGATAATCGCGAAAATTCTTCCAGCTTATTTATTTTTGATTTTATTGCTAAGTTTACAGAGTCGTTAATTGATTGTCAGTGAATATGCATCGCTTTGCAATTTATTTAAATATTTATCGAGAAATGTTTATTTAATTTAATATCTTATCGACATGTTTTTTACTCTATGTATATTTCAAAAGAACACGTTATTTGGAATCCCTGTCATATCCTTATAATATTTAAAACCACAATTATTCTTCACCATAATGGGTTATCGTGAACTTAATATCTTTAATTATAACAGTCAAAGTGAACAAAAACTCAAACATAATATGGTAAGCAAACACCAATATTTTTTACTGCAAACAGATTACAACGCATCGTCTCGAAGGGGAGGTTTCTATATAAATATTCAACAGAGGTTAACACTGGGCAAGGCGCCCCTGATAAAAAGTTGGAATGGCCATGCTGTATCTCCGGAGCCGATCCATGGCGACTTTGTGGTATATTGAACAGGGAAATTAGGTTCAAAAAGAAAAATATTTTATGAAGATTAATGTTATATCTCTTATATATTTATATAGGTCGACACGTTATTTTTATATTATTTACGTCAATATTAAGTGCTGGATATTATCTTATTATATAAAATAATTGTACACCAACTGCATTTAATGATTATGAAACTTGGTTAAATGTTATTAACTAAATTTCATAATCATTAAATGCAGTTGGTGTACATTGTTACAGTTATTATAAAAAAAAATCTACCAGTCTCATTTAAAAAGTGAGATTATTCACTTATTCATAGAATGTAATAACGTGTGCCCATTCTTAGGTACAAACTGGATTCTTAAGATCCAGGACGAGGTAAGGTGCTTGCTTATCCAGTCGGGTCCCACTATATATTCTTCAGATCAAAACAGTTGTCTCCACTCCACTGGGACTCGTCTGCTCGTCCTTTGACATAAGTGACCAGCCCACTGCCGCTTTAGACTGAAGTATACAATACTGTATAGTCTCCACGTGAATATGAATAATGGAAAAGAACAACTACGGAGTTACACGCCGGTCCTTTTAAGTAGAAGATACATATCGAAGAAATATTAGCTTTATGTTGTTATATATAATTTATTTTATAAAAAGATGATTTAAGTGACAATTCAAAATTCTTATTTCAATAATAATTAGTCCTCTGCTTGGGAATCGCAGCGTTGAAAGTCTTCCCTAATTAGAATTATTACCCTTCTTAATATACGCTCACATAGCCTGCTGAGCTTCCATATCAGATAGCTATTGCAATTCCACACATCTACTTTCTCTCTCTTTGCAAATTACGTCTCATCCATCGCCATTTCCCGAGGGTTATTTCCGTACACTATTTGATTGATTCTTTTGCCAGAGATAAGTGTGTCCTGTTGCAATGGAGGTCAAAGAAATTCATAGCATCAATTAAATCCACATAAGAGTCCTAATAAGTAATATGTTTTGGAATAATTGTATGGGAGACTAACTATCAAAAAGTTGTAAACGGATCATTTAACAATATCATTGACGATTTCATTTAAATTACAGACTAACCTAACCTAAAATTTTATACGTTTTACGTAGTTTAACTAATGGAATGATCTTGTGACATAAGCACTTTTACTTACTTGTGGTAATGAATTATTATAAGATTGAATCTATCAATCTGAGGGCTGATCAAATAATAAACTGTCTTATGAATTAATTAATTTGAAAAAATATTAATGTATGGAAACAGATTAATATAACAAACGCGATAAAATCAGTAACTAATATAACATTTCAATACAGTCGTCGTACATGATAAACCTTTTATAGTAAAGGTATCCAAACACATTTACACAGATTTACGCATTCAACCGCATCCCCCGTGTATAATGAGCGATTTATAGCTCATAATAACCGACAACGCCGCGCCGCTTGCCTATAAACTATACGCAAACGTACATAGAAGCTAGGCCGATTGTCCACGGGTACCGTAATGACGTCACAAAGGCAAAATGCTTGATATAACTACTCGTAATGAGATATATACTTTTAAAAGGAAAGAATTTTTATTAATATATAAAAATACATACCTATCTGCGGTAACTTAGCAACCTTAAGCAACAGTGGGATATTTACAGGCTTACGATTTAATTTACTATTTTCATTTTGGCTTTAAATGGTCGTGTTAGTTTGTGTACGCGATTTCAAATTAATCAAATCCGAATCAAGTGAGATACAGTTTCAAAGCCTTGTGTAATCCTAGAGCTATTATTTCAAACTATTTATGTTGGTGTAAAGCATACTGATGTCAATCTTTATTCTACACAATTAAACTAACAGTATCACTTATTCATAAATCATTCATTCACTAACGAGCAATGATTGGTATTTCTATACTATATTTTGAGGGTTTAATAAGCCAGTTTTAACATACGTCAATTTGACAACATATATATATATATATATATATATTTATATATCTATAGTCCGGTATATTGAAGAAACGATTTCATTTACCTTACTGATATTAATTACGATTCGTATCTTGTAAATCAAAAACGATCTGGCACTGATTACAATAACAATTCGAAAAATATGTAAACGGGACATTAATTGATAACTTATTTGTTTTTTTTTATAGTATAGGTAGGCGGACGAGCATATGGGCCACCAGATGGTAAGTGGTCACAAGCACCATAGACATTGGCATTGTAAGAAATGTTAAATATAGCTTACATCACCAATGTGCAAACCTTGGGAACTAAGCTGTTATGTCCCTTGTGCCTGTAATTACACTGGCTCATTCACCCTTCAAACCGGAACTCCCTTGTGCCTGTAATTACACTGGCTCATTCACCCTTCAAACCGGAACACAACAATTCCAGGTACTGCTGTTTTGCGGTAGAATAACTGATGAGTAGATGGTACCTACCCAGACGAGCTTACACAAGGCCCTACCACCAGTCAAAACGTAATGTCGTAATGGGACATTCACAGACTTATAGGTTAAGTTAAATCCAAATTACTTTATAGAAATTATCATTTTTGATTCGTCTTTTTACAAAATTAATTAAACTTAAAGCTAGCGATTCTGAATGTAGATTCCACCGAAAAGAAGCGGCAAATAACTTAGTTCCCTTTTGTACGGATTATAATAAATATGGTAACCAGGATTAATTAAACTTTGCTCGAAAATCAACGACTACTAATCCCACGCACTTTTATCACCAAACAAAATTTAATATAACAATATTACGATTTGTCTGTTGATGTCTTTAATTCCTTGAAACATTTGCGGAACTTAATTACTTAGAAAATGGCCACAAAAAATGGTAATATACTCAATGGTTATTCTTTTCCACTAATTAAATTAAAATATTATTCCAAACCACAAGTAAAGAACATTGAATTAACGCGAACACTGAAGTCGAGATTTTGAAAAAATGGCGTCTTGAATGTCACCGAAATTGTTATCACAAAATTAAAGAGGATATAAGTAGTTCTGTGGAATAGTATTGTATTATAAATAAACATATATCACCACTAACTGTTTTCCGTGCATAATATAGCAGAGAATAGCTCTGCTGGTTAGTTTATCTTTATTTCTTCTTCGATCGGAACAGAGTATAACTATTTTAATTAAATAAAACAAATTCATTATTTATATATACATACACACAACATATATGTAAACGGTCACCAACGCCTATAGAGATTGGCATAGTAAGAAATGTTAATTCAAATTCAAATTTCTTTATTAAATACAGAAGCGTTACACTTGCTTATTGATCGTCATAAATCTACCACCGGTTCGGAAATAAACACCTCAGACCTGAGAAGAACCGTCGAAAGAAACTCAGCGGGATTTTTTTTTTTTAGCTTACTCTGTTACATTTGTAGTTGATTTACATTATAATACTCTTATTTATTTGAAATAGCCTGGACGCGATCGTTTCATTCCCAAGGTGTGCAATCATCTAAGAAGTCATTATTTAATTTCGTAATATCTTTTAGCACATAAGCGTTCCTTAACTATTCTTTTAAATTTCACAATTGAATATTTTTGAACGCTTCCTGGGATCCTGTTGTAAAAGCGTATACATTGTTCCATAAAAGACTTACTAACCCTGTGTTATCTAGTAATAGTGGTTGTAACCATCGCTTACATCGCCAATGGACCACCAAACTTTGGAACTAAGATGTTATGTATTTTTAATCTTATGTGGCCTTATCTATTTAGTCATAAGTAATAACTGTACAATCATTGTAAAAAAAAACGCTGTTGATTGCAAGTTCAAATAAATAAATAAATGTCACTTGTACCTGTCATTACACTGGCTCACTCACCCTTTAAACCGGAACATAAAATATCAAGTAATGATGTTTTGCGGTAGAATACGAACGAGTGGGTGGTACCTACCCAGCGAACTTGCACAAAGCCCTATCATCAGTGAAGTTTCTGACATAGTTATTGACTAGAATCGATGCCGAGTTACCACGAGATTATTTTTGCTTTTAAAAATACTTTTGCATTTACCTACAGAAAATGAATTATAGCATTCCTACATATTTAATGTATGTCTATTATATTCAAAAATTAATGATTATTATATGTTCAAATTGGATATTAGATACGTATAAAATAATTGAAAATTATAGAATAAATTAATACAATTAACCGTGAAATACTTGAAACCACTAAACGGACTGATGTCGAAATAACATCGTTACATAATTGTATAGCTTAGTACATGTAGAAACATAGTATGCTTTTATTTTATCTATAAGTTGGAACAGTCCGATTTGAAAAAAACAAAAATTTTTACGTAACATTATTCTTAAGATATTCGGAATCTTAAGAAAATATTGTGGGTACAAGATATATGAATATCTACCAAAGTTAATTACATATATGAAATAAACGTACAATACTAACGCAGATGAAACCGCGGGATACAAGCATATTATTTCCAAGCGTCTAGTTAAGAGACTTAAAACTCTTAAGAAATATTGCTTTTCGAATATCACTTAATCTGCGTACAAGCACAATAACGCTTTGAAGTAAAACCTTCGAGATTTATGACCGAAGTTGGAACTGTAAAGCTAGTGGCGAAATATATCTTCGCATAAACCTATCAATTGTATACGATTCTGATGATACAATATTACAATTCGTATTGACTTTTGCGACATTTGCTGGTACTTATAAACTTTCCTCATATCTGTTATAGCAATAGCGAACTAAATAAGCAATTATGTAACCATACTAAAATTAATCAAAACAAATTGTTCTTTGTTACCGCTTAGTTTTAATCTTCAACTTACATCACACTGGCGAATTAATGATGTTGGGAGAGTCATTATTCGATCGATCGTGATTGAATTATCACAAGACATTATAATAACAAATAACTAACGAAATACTAAAAATTTTGTTATATAATAGTTAGAATACGAATAACCGAATATTAGGGGCTTAAGGAACCATTCATTACTAAATTTTCAGATGTTTAAGTAGTGTAAAAGAAAACATTCTGAAACCTTTATCGGATGAAAATCTACCACATATGTATCCACCGATGCATTTTTTTTATAGGATAGGTAAGTGGACGGGCACTTGGGCCACCTGGTAAGTGGTCACCAACGCCCATAGACATTGGCATCGTAAAAGATGTTAACCATCGCTTACATCACCTATACGCCATCAACCTTGAGAACTAAGATGTTATGGCCCTTACTTACTTACTAATTACACTGGCTCACTCACCCTTCAAACCGGAACACAGCAATAGCTAGTTAGTACTAGTACTGCTGTTTTACGGTAGAATATGTGATGAGTGGGTGGTACCTACCCAGACGAGCTTGCACAGAGCTCTACCACCGAGTAAAAGTATTGGAGCAGCGTGGTGGAATAATCTCCAATACAGCACTTCAATTACAAATTTTAAATAAATAAAGCTTTTTAATTCAACACTATTTAATTTTTATCAAATTGAAATATTTTGGTGACATTTTGGAATTAAATATTCATAATCATATAATCAAAACACACAATAAGCTTACATAAGCATGATTGAACACGCAAGACACCTTCATTCTTATATCTAGTTATTGTAACCAGTTTTACAAGAGCCGTCTCCTCTTTCAGTTTATACGAAGAAATGTTCCTAAACGGGTCCACAGTATGGTCGTACCTTTTACTGGGAAACAGACCTTGAATTGATTGATTCACCTCGCTCGTGGGAGGCGGAGGTCATTTGTACGTTATATTGTTGAAACAATTTGATGAATAAGTTTTGCATTCAAAGTTGTAATTTAAAGGGTCTAATGCGTACTGCAAGATAACCCGCGCAGATATCGCATAGACGTGAGTATACCAATTACATCATAACTTCTACAACTGATTCCTATCAATTTATTTATTTAAAGGTTTCAACACGCATCAATTCATTATAAAAATGGGTTGATGCGTGTTGAAAACATGAATTGCAACAATAAATGTATGTCTCGGATAGATTTGTCGATATCTAGGAATTGAAAGATTTATTTTATGTTGAAATAGATTAAATTTACTTACTTACGTTTTAGACACACATAGTTGGATAAATTCGTCGATCGTCTGCGAGGAAGCTGCAGTGCTATACTATAAGAACTCATGGCGTATCTAACTCATGAAATCTTGTAAACTTAAGGTTGTGCGATATTTTGATGGGGTAATATATTAAGTATAATTGTAATAAATATATAATTCTTCTGTACGTGTATATGTCACTGAACTCCGAATTTCATGAATGGTTGAATGGCTTAGATATGACTGCGAGTGAGTGAGTGAGTGAGTAAAATTATTTGGAAAGTATAGTTCTAATTGTTAACAATGTTATTTAAATAACTTAACAAATTTAAGTGCAGATGAATTTATTTTAATGTTAGAGTAAAAAAAACTCAATAGGTTAAGGTTAGAAGTACACGATCAGTCAAAGAATAGCTTCCAACTGTTGACGTCAGAAGCTCACATCAGCACTACAATTGTAATTGTAATCACGAATTATTTATAAATAACTGTAATAGGCTTAATACAGTATACTAATGGTATAATCATAATTTTATTATAATAGTGATTGATTTAGGACGATGTCCTTTTGAACTTTGCTAAAATTATCAACACTTCAAAGTAAAGTAAAGTAAATATTCCGCAGCTTTTGAGAACAAATAAAAGTAATACTTCTTTACTTACTTTAATGCTTGGAGCTTATTCTACTGCGGGTTGAATACACATGAAGAATTTCATCAGACACATGAAACTATGTATTCTTAAATCACCAAGCAACAAATGAATTCTGTCGTCTACCGGCCAATCACTCATATGGATAACATTTTATTTCTCATTGTTGGCAGCGCATCGACGCTGTAAGGTGTAAGGAGTGGATTTTTCTACGTATACTATCGTAACAAAATGACACATTCAAAAATTGAAATTCTTCAATTTTAATTTATGGCGAAAGTAACACATTCTAATTTACCTGCCTAAGTTTTATCCTGCAATACATTATGTATTATTACATGTTATCAGTTGAATTGTATCAAATTATACTTAATTTATAATCAGTTCAATAATTTAACGTATTCGCTAACTTAAGACAAGTTAAATGCGTCTCAACTCTTTGCTATATTGGATACGCAATAAAGTTAACGCAGGTTATCAATGACTCATTTCGTATTCAAGGCATGTATTCCCACGTGATGTTGGAAAATCAAAATTCGTCCTTAACAACATGTTTCTCATATAACAGTAAAATAACTCTCAATAAATTAATATATAAAGCTTAGTAACTATTCTGTTTTTGATCGTAAATCCAATACAAGCAGGCAATACTGGTCCACAAAATCAAACCAAAATATATGTACATTCTTTAAGTAAGTTTTTATAAGCTCATTTGTAATTAAACACGGTTAAATTTAATGTAAAGCTACTAATTTGGAAAAACATAATATACATGCAATAATTATGTACATATAAATATCAATTAAATAAGTATGTATTCTGTATGAAAATCAATCTTAACTCTTATTATTCATACTATTTAAGATGCCTTATTTATTAATAATTTTTAAAATGCGTTTAAATTTACTTTTTTGTTAATTGTAACAAGAATCAAATCAAAATATTTCATTCGTCATTTTATAAGTATTATAATATTATTTAAAATACGCGTACATTGCTATTCTTCAAATTTACACACGTACATTTTACTTATGGTGTCTGTTTTTAATATAGTTTGCCCTATTGGTGCCGCTCTTTATGTAGCGTGGCGTCATATACTCTATAACATACTTCAATAAATGGAATATTTAGCGCAAAATATAAATCTAGTTGGTAGTTCCTTAGATTAGCGCATACAAACTCGCCAGACCTGTTAATAGAAATGATTCTACATTTGTGGTGTAGTTACGCTTTTATTCCAATTGCAGTACGATCATGGGCGTACCCAGCTTTTGGTCCAGGGGGTCAATTGAGAAATTTCTTTAACCCTATACAAAACACGAAACATTAGGAGTGTGGAGTAGAAACAGATAACCGCAGGTGTTCCTTTTTTTATCTCGCTGGAAAAACCCATTTACGTGTTTACCCCCACATGAAGTGGGGGGGGGGGTTATGTATATCGCCGGTTCCTGGTGACCCATAGCACCGGAACTTCTAATCAAAACCAACGGTAGCCTCACCATCTCTTCGGAGGGGTGACTAGGGATCGCTTGTGTATACTACCATGACGCCCCGACTGTTAGCCCGCCTATGCGGGCCTCCTTATAGTTGGGTTCCCGGGATATAGAGAACCCAACTAGCCACAGTGACATTTACGGGGGGAGAAGATGTGCATAGCGCCGTCGTGTCCTTCTCGGTCTTTTTCGGCGGAGACAGTCTTCTCACGCTGTTGCACCGTGGCCTCCTTCTGCGACATAACACTCTCATAGAAGGAAACCATCGCCGTCCAGCACCTCTCGCTGCCATATGCCGCTGCACAGCGTTAATCGCGCTCGACAGCGAGAGATTTTCGGCGATTATCCCAGGGTATGACTCTGGGGTCCCCAAGCAGCACACTCTATCAAGGTGTGGTGCGCCGTGTCCAGTTGCACCATACTCGTAGCAAGTGCCCATGTTCGCCCATCTTATTCTGCAGCACAATTGGGTAATTGGAAGGAGAGTCCAAAGAACGTCCCTCCTTCGGCAGCAGAACCAACTTCTTCGGCTTCGCGAACTGCCCGCTGGAAAGACACTGGTTAAACAGTTGCCGAAGTTTCCCACCTAAGTATTCCAGGGCATCGCGCAAAACAAGCCCTAGAACCCCGTCCGGACATGTGCTGTGGTTCTGGCCCTCAATTGATCGAGCGCCATCTCCATCTCTCGCTCCGTGACTTGTGGTGGAGCCATAACTTCTTCAACTACGAAGCCATTTGTGAAAGAACGTTCTCGACCGAGTGGGGAAAAGATCCCTAACCAGGCGCGGAAGGAGTACCGGCGACAGCGTTTCCTTCATCCATCGGTACGGAATTTTTCCCGCATACCAAGATAAGTTTTCTTCCACGGGTCTCTATTTAGGGACACCAGCAGCTCCTCCCTCGCTCGCTCTACGCGCGCGACGTATCGTCAGCTGCAGCTCTTTTTTAGCCGACGATAGGCGGCCCGGGCGACCATCAGTATATCTAACGGCACGGCGCCCTGCACCGGGTCCTCGGCATATCCGCATCGCACACCTCCTCTAGAGCACTGTGCATTCGGCTCGCCAGCTCATCGACCCTGATCTCCTCCCACTTTCCCGACCTACAGAAGATTCTGGTTTATAGGTAGTCGTAGGTTTATAGTAGTAGTAGGTAAAAATATTAAGTAAATAAATAAACATAAATATGTATTTATTTTTTTAATTGTTTAATTAAATTAATTGCTTATCTATTTTAAAAGTAATTTTCGAGGATCTTCAGCAAAACGCTTTATGTCGTCTTCCGTAAAAGAATTTCACATATCGTTTACAAGTTTTTTGTTTACATATAAAGTTCATTTAAGCTATCTTCAGCTGATCTCAGCCTTGCGACCGTTACAGTATGCTACCATAATTTTCATCGACAACAGTAGGTACATAGACATACAGAATCCAGGGGGGGGGGGCAGCTACACGATATTATAAAACGCAGCTCGATTTCGTTTTTATAGGGTTTTCCATTAAGGGCGCTTGATCGTGCAGAACTTCCATCGTAGCGTGTGCTGTGTGGCACGTAGCGCCGTCCTGTTGAAACCACATGTTGTCCAGATCCATATTTTCGATTTCAGGCCAAAAGAAGTTGGTTATCATCGACCGGTATCGCTCACCATTGACGGTGACGGCCACACCATTATCGTTTTCGAAAAAATACGGACCAATCACGCCTCCGGCCCAAAATCCGCACCAAACAGTCACTTTCTGCGGGTGCATTGCCACTTGGTGAACCTCGTGTGGATTGGTCTCGTCCCAAATACGGCAATTTTGCTTGTTGACATAGCCATTCATCCAAAAATGCGCCTCGTCGCTGAAGATGATTTTTTTGCCAAAATCGGCGTCAACTTCCAACTGCTCTAATGCCCAGTCAGCGAACACACGGCGCTGTCTATGGTCATTAACCTTGAGCTCTTGGGTCAGCTGGATCTTGTACGGGTGCAGGCTCAAGTCACAACGCAAAATTCGCCAAGTTGTCGTCTGCGAAAGACCGAGTTCCTGTGCGCGACGCGGAATTGACTGCCGCGGGTTTTCGAGGACACTGTCGCGCACAGCGGCGATATTCTCGGCAGATCTCGCGTTACGTTGACGCACGGGAACCGGCTGATTGTTAACTGACCCGGTTGACTCGAATTTGTCCACCAATCGACGGATAGTCGACTCGGCAGGACGATCATCGCGACCGTAAAACGGGCGAAGTGCGCGGAACGTTGCTCGAACTGAAGACCCATTTTCATAAAACAATTTTATGATTTGCACGTGCTGCTCGACACTGTAACCTGCCATGGTGGTTTGGGAGGACGGAATGAATATAACACACTGCATTTGACAGCTGTCACTCAAACAACATGGCCGCAATCAGCTGTCAAAGTTCAAGCGTCCCTATTGGAAAACCCTATATTTTATAGACTTAAATTATCGTTGCGATTGTGATTGCAATTGGAAGGAACAAGGCTAAAATAGGAAAATGCATTAATAATAAAATAGGGTAAGCATAATGTATTGGCGGTAGGGTCACTGGGTATGAGCGGTAAGGCTGCATGAGGATGCTAGATGAAGTAATATAATTTACCGTATTAACAATACTACTTGTATTATAATGTTAGCTTATGCCTTTCTTTATATTTATAAAAAATGTATCGTTGTATATCATAACGGAGTGAAGTATTTTCTTATAGAATATATTTAGTATCCAGAAGTGAAAACAGATTTTATAAAAACCTCGAATTAATCTTTTTTTCGAAATAACTCATAATCATATAAACATATGTAAGCAACTTACTCAATTACTCTTAACAATCAAAACAAAACATTTTAACACATTCAACAAATCACAAGTCGCACCAATAATTAATTAATTACTTTCTGTCCATTAACAATATGGCGGTTTTAAATTAGAGCGCGTTTTTTTTTGCAACTCAACGCAATATGGATCATGGAATCTCCGAACTATCTAATAAATTAATCAATATAATAATTATTCTTTAGATATCAACTATTGTGAGTAAATTGTAATGTCCATTTGTAACTAACTGACTTACTCATAAACGCTGCTTAGCGACTTTTCAAACATTGATTTTCTCTTTTTGTCATGACTATTTTGACATTCCAAAGAAGAAGATAAGCAGCATTGTTTAATTAATCACACGCCTAACTAAGTAAGTAAGGCCGTAAATGTCTATATATTTACTTAAATAATAATTTAAAATAATAATTTTGTTATAACAGAAAATGAAATATAAATATAGTGATTATCTAAGCTTTGAAGCTTTAGCTTATTAAAGCCAAGGTTAGTTACAAAAATTATACAACGTTCAGTCCCAAATAGATATTTATTATGAAAAACTCTGACACCTAAAAATGTATCTTATGGTATTACATATAATGTCTATAGTGGAATGGTAGATAAAAACGCAAATGACTCGTTGTAAGTGGGAGTATATAAGCCTTTCACGAATGAAATCATCTCCTTATTAATTATTGCCTCTAATATTTATGGAATCACTCGTATGTTCTGTACATACAACTGAATACTTCTACTACTACTTAAAACTATTAGATAAAGAAAGCTATTATTTGTCCAATTCGTCTTTTATAACGTCCGTATGTATATAATTAAACTGAAGAAGTAAATCGTTTATATAAATGTATATGTTTGTATTCATGTAATATAATTAATAGAATTGAACAATTTTTGAGTACCTTTTACCAAACTCCTTTCGCCAAAGGTTGTCTGTAAAAGATTGCAATGAGCGATAAAGCCTACTATGCATACAATTTCTTTTTCTTACTCTGATGTCATTTGTTATTTACATATTCTGTTATACAGGGTTATTTGTAACGACCCAGATATGACAGATCACGACAGTACAACAAAAACTTGTAAAATCATTTTTTTTTCATGTATTGAGTTATGTCCGAAGTCGCAGAACAAAAGTTGTTGCTTATGGTGTTAGCTATCTAGTCCTGCGAGGTTGACGGTGTGTTACAAATAACCCTGTATATAAATAAGTAACCTATTACGAAAATTTGAAGGTTTAAAACTTTTTCAACTATCACTCTCATTTCTATTTTACAATGTAAGCACTTAATTAATCTATTACTTAAAATAAATTACTAAACATGTTCTTAATCAAATAGAGAGAGATGTTATACAATAATGTAGCTACTTCATCACATTTAACGCGGTCACACACAATTGAGTTAGATAATAAATTAAAATGTATCAAATACCTATCTAAGAAGCTTCTTCTTCTTCTTCCTGCCCTTATCCCACTACGTGGGGTCAGCACAACATGTATTTTTCTTCCACTTTATTCTGTCACTCGTCATCTCAGTACTTACACCTTTCATACACATATAAGCAATCCATCCAAACTTTCTTCGGCCTCCCCCGTCCCCTATATCCATCAACATTCATACTCATCACCCTTCTAGTAACTTGTTTTTCATCCCTTCTCATCACATGCCCATACCACGCTAATCTATATCCTATATATAAATACCTATCTAAGAATATCATTAATAAATACTATAATTATGTGTTTGTATATGGATTTAACAGACCCATCATATACTTCATATTGATAAGGGATATATTGAAAAGTTACGGAATCTTTTTAACCTAATACAAAACTAAAGTCACACGTTCAAAGTCAAGTATTCCCAAACGGCTAGCTTTCCAACTTATAAAACTTTATGAATTTGCTTGATATTTAACTGAAATCTATTCAAAATTAATTGCTATTAATTAAATTGTAAATGTATGTTATATCCGTTATTGTATAGAATTTGTTTTTATTTAAATCGTATTTATACGTGCTTAACAACTTTCGGTGTGGATTGTACAAGCTAACAAATATTACATATTCCATTCTAGGGAGCGCACGTGCGCGACGGGCGGCGACACCCGAATGCGGACGATTACCAACGGACACGACTCCATATGTAGATAAAAGCTTTATTTTAATATGGCAGTCAGTTCATTTTCAACCTTATAAAAACGTTAATAGAGGGTATATTACATTGTGGTCTACGTGGACATAGTGTATTTAACAGAAATACTACCGTACGCCCTCGAGACGACCGCGGCGCATGCGAACTCCACCTCTAACATTACAAATTGCTTGCGATCCAATGAAGGTTTATTTGTACATCAATTTTTAATTTCGTTTGGTAGTTCAGCAATGGATTCCACTAGCGGAATTAATTTGTATTCATGATTAATAGTGTATGGGTGGTTACTACTTGCTTTGCATTCGGTATCATGATGATGTTCAAACCACTTTTGTTCACGATTATGTTTTTGTGATAGTCGACTGGCGTCGCTTTATTATTGTGCATTTATTATTCTGTATTTGACCTCATAACATATTTCCAATTATTTTTAAACGCAATAACGTTATCTGTATATTTATTACTTTGTATTTAGTGTAGCTTAAAAGCTGTAAATGCTTAACTTTCTGTAGGAATGATTTTTAATATTCAACTGTTTGCTTATTAAATCTACTTCATAAGAATCAAATTCCGTTCAAATTTTTTGACTTTCCTCTGGGACGCATTCATTTTCCGGAATAAAAAGTTAACAAGTACATACGGAAACTGTGTACGATAATAGCTTATGCCCTGGGTATAATGTTGTTGCGTAAAAAGGCACACAGATACATTGACAGACGTTAAAGAAAGTTGTGTCATCGTTGCCACGAATCACGATTATATAGAGTTTTATTATATGTATAGAATTATTTGTGTTTATTTGATATGAATACTACTACAATAAGGATGATTACTTTCATGTGACTTCAAGTCAAGACTCTTGAAGCTCGAGGTAGTCATTGTTAAATATTGCCATTAGCAACAAGACTTAGTTATTATTTGGACATCATTTTTATTTTTTTTTATTCATCAATTTAGAAAATAGACTATAGAGATTCAATCTATATTTAACCGAATTTTAATAAATGATTTTCTATTTCATTCTACCCTATGACGTCATCAGGATTCGAAAATATCCGATGACGGTAACTGGTCAAAACGTAATGGGGTAAATATTTACGATATCATACATAATTGCAAATTAATATTTAGAATCTCCGTTCAATATTAACACTAACTCGGTGCATCAAATTTACATAGAGTTTCTCTTTGATAAAAACATATTAAATATCTCTTAACAGAAGTCGAAGCTTGGTTACATTATTTCAGTATCGCTCCCTAGTTTGTTGGTTAGTATATTTGCTTAAGAACTGAGATGAAAACGCAATCTACACAAAGCCGCAGTGTCAAAGGAAAAAGTCGTACTAGTTATTCCACGGCAAACAAACATTAATCAGTAAATTGAAAATTTAGTCTTTGCTAATCCAACATGTGAACAGAGCACTAATGGTCCAGTGGTAAGATCACGTGTGTCATAACTGGCGAGTGTGCGTTCAAAATCAGACGAGCACCACTGAATTTTTACATGTTTAATTTGTTTTTATACTAAAATTCATCTCTTGCTTTGCGGTGAAGGAAAACATCGTGATGAAACCAGTATAATATACCATGTGTCCACTCACCATTACACATTAGAGCATCGTGGTGGAATAAGATCCAAGCGTCTCCTAAATAATGTGGAGGGGCTTAGCGCAGCAGTGGTTGCCTCATAGTTAAGCCAGGAATCCATTTTAATTTAATAAAAGATTTTATTCATATCGTTTTTTATATTATCTGTCATATACTAACATCACGTCATCTTATATATAAAAATGTAATTTAATTTACAATAAAACCTTAACAATATACAAATAAAAATTAAAAATAATTGCTGTACAAATCGTGACCGCGTGGAATGGTGGCAAGAATGCTAGCAGCATTTCCCCTTTGAATCGCAATTCCGATTCTCTGGGTGAAAAATGAACCAGCCCTCCTGTCACCAGTAGAGGCAATAAGACGGGGTGTAATATTTTGAATGAACTTTTTTGCACTATTACTCGAAGGTCCAAGCGCTTCAACTGCAAACGGAACAAAAATATAATTTGGAATAAGAGACGAATATTTGTTACGTTTGTTTGCTTCAGCTTTTTCCACAGTAGCTCTGGCATTTAACATGTTTTCCCTGATATGAGATGGGGCACCGCTTCAGCACCGATCTCTATGATAGTTGACGCATACTAGAATAATGTATATTTATTTATATAACGTCGCTAGATGGCACTTCAGTGTTGAACTCATACACCGACCAACTGATCGCCACGACACACTGACAAAAAAAATCAGTATTTTTTATTTATTTATTACGTTTACCAACAATCACATTGAAACATAAATTATACAACTAAATGTTAATCAATTAAAGGCATGAGTCGATGAAATTGATAACTAACCAATTTGTAATTTTATAGAAATGAGCATCAAAGGCTAGATTATTCTTTTACGAATATTTTAAGTTGAAGTTGGATATACTACTAAAATCATTCAATGGTTATATATGAAAAAATTAAACATACATGTAAAGAATATTAATAATTTAAATTATCTTTGTATCAGAATTACAATTGTTTTGACATTTGACAATTGGTAATCCAGTGTTGATAATTCGTAATGGTTTTTCCAATGAATGCGTTTAGCCTATTCCAATCGAAGGATTTAAGGATTAAGGATTTAAATAAACCTTAGATTTACAAATTCCATGCAATTTACTAATAGTTCCGTTATATTATGTACAACGAACAGTTCTTGATAAATTTTTTTATATTTACAGTACAATACTATCCCACTAAACTTTTTATATTCACTTTAATTTCACTTTCAAAGTTCCGATAATAATTTCACTGACATTTAAAACGCCATTTCTGCGTGAATCCATAATGAATACCATAGATTATTCAAGATCTCGACCAATGATATCGCGTCAATTCATTGTCAACGTTCTTCATTTGTCTTTACTATATATTTTAAATAAATACTCGTACTAATATAAGTAATATTAATACAATACATTGCTGCCAGGTGGTTTAAAAAAGTTCGAAATCATTATACGTTAATGTATCCGGATGATTGTCAAGGGCGTCTAAAGTCTAAGAGCGGAACCGGACCGGATATCGAACCCGGCACGGAGGGTCGCAAACATCCGACTCGGTCACTAACCCCAGAGATGTGAACGTGCATGTGCGTTAGGGGATTGAGGGTGAGATTTTTTTACTTTATTTAACCTTGATAAGTATTTAACTCAAGTAGCTTATTTGTCTTTTTGTTTTAATTCGATCGCGCGACATTTTAACTTGAGATACAGATAATTTATTAAAAGTCCTTATTATTCGGCATAATGAAACCTTGTTATTGTTGTTACTAAAATCATTTTTGTGCATAAACATAAGTTACATAAAAGTTATTACAGTTAATTAAACAGTAAAATGAAGGTGCTTAATGGCGTTTTAATTGAAATAACGGATGATAAAGTGTATGTATGTATTGATCCAAGGCTAAAGCTATTGCGATACTGAGTTATATTGATATCCAAGGAGGGTTGAGAGACGAATAATTTTGACAAAAAATATTTTCAATGTCTGTGATATAATTACAAGAAGCAACATTCGTAATCTTTTTTTTATTTTTTATTGAATAGACGGACGAGCATATGGGCCACCTGATGGTAAGTGGTCACCAACACCCATAGACAATGGCATTGTAAGAAATATTAACCATCGCTTACATCGCCATCAACCAAAGCGCCACCAACCATGGAAACTAAGATGTTATGTCCCTTGCGCGTATAATTACACTGGCTCACTCACCCTTCAAACCGGAACACAACAATACAAAGTACTGCTATTTTGCGGTAAAATATCTGATGAGTGGGTGGTACCTACCCAGACGAGTTTGCAGAAAGATCTACCACCGATTGCGAATCTGTATAAATGCTTATAATAACATTATAAGAAATTGTCTTTTTTTTTCTAAAATTAGAAATTTAAGTCTTGGTACAATCAAGTACAAGATACTCATAAACGTTCAATAAAATAAATCAATCTTATTTTATGATTACAGCACAAGGACGTAATTCGTTTTTGAATATAACAATTAAAATTTAATTTGCTAGCAATATGAAAATTGACAAATTGCTATTTTATCAACAAATGATGAGCGAAATCAATGTTTAAAAAATACTTGACAAATAAACAATAACTTTAACTAGTCTGACCCAATATTTAAACGAAGAATCTGATGAATCTGTAGCCTTGTAAGCTAGATATATTAAGTTAATATTTTAAGAGTAGAATATAATAGAAATACGAATTATTCCATAAGTAGCTAGACTGAGCGTTGGCGGTCTTATCGTAAAGCTGAATAGTTATTTGAGAGGACCAAAAAAATATAACGGCCATTATTTTAAACGGTTGATTAGTTTTATTATTCATATACAATGCTATTTAGTGCTTGCTCAATCATGAATATGGTTTTTAGGGATAGCAAAGTTTTATTTATTTAACTTATTTATTAACTAGTTATCCAATTTAACTTCAGAGGGTTAAGTACGTAAAATCTTTAGTCTTTTATGCCGGATATATCTCTGGGCGTTGCGGATTGCCGTCATATCGTGTATAGGTGCAATCTTGCGTACATACTGGAGCATTATAATACTCTGAGGGCTCGTCTTCTACCACACTAACAGCCTACAGTTCTGGTAGAAACAAGGTCCCCAGTGACGTCTCGTCGCCGTGACGACCGCACGCGATCCGCGTAGCCACCTCAATCGCGACGTCCTAAGCTGAGATGCATTCTCGCATGAGACGCCCTTAGGACGTTCGTCTCACTGAGCACTCGTGTGAACTCTTTTCTCGCCTTAGTCTCAGTACAGGACCACCCAAACGGTAACAATGTCAATACAAGTACCGCAAATAACAATACACAATTCAGAAAAAGTTCGGAATCAGTCATAAGAACAAGGTTATAAAATAGTGGCTATAACCTATCAGGGTTTGTAACTTTGTGACCTTTTATCCACGTGTCTATTAACAAGTCCATTTCAACTCATCGTCAGAACATTTTGGTGTCATAGTTGTCACGAGTTATAAAAGTAAGGATAGAATAAAACATTGTTGTTTTAGATACGCAAATTCGATTTTGAAATATCGCCATATCATGCAGACGTAAACGAAGTAATAAGTTAATTTTACATATAAATAGATATTACTGACAGTTGTGTGAAACACATTCGCATGATATATGTTAGTGTAAATATAGTTCCGTACAAAGGTACCACTTGAAACAAACTAATGAAACTTGTATCTTCGCTCAGGTCACGCACGAGCGCGCTGAAAGCTAAATGTAAATAAATATTACCGTAATACAATTTTTTTTGTTTGCTTCTTTTTACTACAGTTATTAATAGTTAATTTATCTATTGCAATATTTAGTGAGATATCTTCAAAAGATTATTAATACAATAGAAGCTAAGCTGTGTTGTCTGTTGTATTGTTATTTCAACACCAACTAAACCATTGAACTTATCGTAATGAAATCCCTGGGACTTGGATAATAACAAAGACATATAAATTATGGGCTTAAGAATAAATACGGGATCTACGTTAAAGAGAAATTACACGCTGCTAGATTGTCGTATCCTTCATTTATAATATTTATGAAATTTTATATTAGATGTTATCCGCATTCACATCTCTAAACCGTACTGTAGCGAGGTGGAATAAGCTTGAAGCTCCAAGCTCCTCCATAAAGAGGAGAGGACTTGATCCAATAGTGGGATATTTACAGGCTGCTACTATCCACATTTGCAAGTCGTTATTAAAATATAATATTTGTCTTTAACTGAAATATAGAAGAAACCCAATATTTCATACCAACATGATCGTCTATATCAACGTTCATACCTTAACAAATGCAATATTAGTGAGATTCAAAACACGAAATACGCTATTTTGCTTTCAGGAAGGCTATTTTATTTGAAATAGGTAGGCCGACTGGAAAGTGGGTCACCAATGTCTATAGAAATTGGACCTGTAAATAATATAAGCCATCCCTAACATCGCCGGCACCACCAATCTTGAAAACTGAGATGGTACTCTCTCTTCAAACCGGAACACAACAATACTTAGGTATTGCTGTTTGGTGCTACAATATATGACCAGTTGGTTATACTTATCTAGTAGCGCTTGCGCAAAACCGTACCATCAAGTATTTACTTAGTGGTAAGGTATACTTGCCAGTTTTCCTAAATTAAAATAAAATAAAAAACTACTAAAACTATTCGCATCCAACAGCATGATACCCGTTTAAATTTCAAAGAAAAATGCTAATGTGCAAACAAACTCTTCTACGAATATCATTAATTACCTTAACTGGATAAAAAAAGGATATAGCTTCCATTTATGACATGTGTTGCGAGTTCGATTTCCGCTTGAGACAAATACCAATTGATATCGATCATACATGTAATCGATACGACTATTTATGCAACTTTTTTTTTTCATCAAATGTAACTTCTGGAATATTGTACGCATGTCATTAATAGTTGGCTCTTTCCAAATTTCAAGTATTTATACAATACATATAAGAACTTAAATAATAACAACAAAGTTATGTATTCATATAATAACAATAACTACAAATAATTTTCTCTTTCTGTATGCCAAAATAATTATCAAGCACGATCAACCATCATTAGAAGATCTCTTCCAGATAAGCTAATCGGTTCTGTGAGTAAAGAATTTGAGCTTTGCAAGTTATTGATGAAGTATCTATAATACTTTCACGTTTTAAAGTTTAAATACGAGCTCAGTAAGGGAGTCAAACCACACGAGTGACCGAAAGCTGCTTAATGTATACGCTTACGTGATAACCCTAATCTCCTAAAGGTTTACATTGAAGTACCCCTTAAAGTTAATTTTCGTAAAATCTTACGGTCCGTTGTGTAGCGCCGATATTTGTAGAGCTGCGGATTTTCAATAGAACCTACTTTGTATACCTACCCAGCTAAACGTCACTAAGGGAGTGGCGGTTCAATATATACTGGTTGTATTATATAGAGGCCGTCGAGCATCTAACCAGCCAGTCGGTCGACTAGTCGCTGGATTAATTGAACATTTTACGGGAGAGGGAATAATCCCGAGTGTTTCGCACAAAATAAAATATGTTACCGTCACTGGGTCTGTAAACGAAGTTCTGAGACACTTATTAAATAACAGTTGACTGATTTGTTAGGATTAATAACGTTATTTAAATATTTACACAATTTTTTTTTTTATTCTATTGGTAGTCGGACGAGCATATGGGCCACCCGATGGCAAGAGGTCACCAACGCCCATAGACAATGGCATTGTAATAAATGTTAACCATCGCTTACATCGCCAATGCGCCGCCAACCTTGGGAACTACGATGTAATGTCCCTCGTGCCTGTAATTACACTGGCTCACCCACCCTTCAAACCGGAACACAACAATACAAAGTACTGCTGTTTTGCGGTAGAATATCTGATGAGTGGGTGGTACCTACCCAGAAGAGCTTGCACAAAGCTCTACCACCGAGTAAAAAGGTTAAAAGCATGATGATGACATTACTAAAATAATGAAATAATATGTTATCTTAAAAGCTTTGCTTAACCAGTTGAGTTGATCTGCACACAGGACTTTGGGGGCCGGGAACAATATAAACGAATATAATAAATTGTAGTAAGTTTTATTGAATTAATTTAATTTGAAGCTTATTTTTGCAAAGAGTTTTTAATTTAAATTTCTGTGTACGTTGTAAAGGCAACTATTCCACAACTGTGCTTTGTATTGTTATAAATATATATCATGAAAAGGAGGGAGTTTTCGAGCGTATAAATGAAAAAAATATTGCAACTTTGATCTTAGTACAAAAAATATTTTGACAAGTTGCTGGTACTCGCTTCACTGGACGTAAATTAAAATGTTATCTTTTATTGATAAATATATCAAATACTTGCTGCCCTTCCCTATTGTGACTGTGTATCATGTACTCCATATACGAGCAAATTTTATAATTCAATCTATTTAGAAGTAATATTTATTGCTGCGTTCGCCGTTCGAGTTCGTCGACGATACCTCCCGTGTTCGCAGCGGTATGAAATTTGGTATTCACAACGATTACACACTCGTCGGCTAACTATAGGCTATAGGCTGTGACAGCCCGGCGTTGTCTGAATAGTTGCTAAGGATTGTTGATCGGTATTTAGCGAAATTTTACCGATACATATTGAATGGATAAAATTACTTTTAGTATGTAGTAGTAGTCAGTGGTAGTCCCTTAGGAGTCTCCCCAGCCAGTCTGCGCTTCTCTAACGTAAAAAAAAAATCAAGTCAGTAACAATTTATCAGATCAGTTATTAAAAATCTATGAAAAGATACAGATAGCTGTTTCATTACTTATATTAACATAAATATTTATCGTGGAGAAAAGTAAATATGACCACGTAAATGGAATCACGACCGATGCTGTAATTTCGAAATACATATATATAGATTCAGAATATTTTATTGCAATAAATAAATAATTCAAAACAGAAATGGTCGGTATACGTTTACTTTAGTTGTTAATTACATACAGCTCTTGATATAGAGGCCACCTTATTTGTAAAGTTGGATAACACGGGATCTTTAGCTGCCTAAACATGTGTGTGTGTGTATGTTTTACTTCTATGTACATGTATGTACATAATTTATCATGTTTATGATAAATTACAATTTTTTGTTATATAAGCTGATTTTATATATTACTGATTTTATATATTATTATATTGAATGTCATAAGGTCAACTTAACGAATTTTTGAGGGCATTCAACAATTAAACTGACAATTAACAATTACTTGGTGGTAGAGCTTTGTGCAAGCTCATCTGGGTAGGTACCACCCACTCATCAGAGATTCTGCCGCAAAACAGCAGTAGGTACTTGGTATTGTTGTATTCCGGCTTGAAGGGTGAGTGAGCCAGTGTAATTATACGCGCAAGGGACATAACATCTTAGTTTCCAAGGTTGGTGGCGTATTGCCGATGTAAGCGATGGTTAACATTTCTTACACTGCCAATGTCTATAAGCTCGTCCGCCTACCTATCGGTTTGCGGTTAAATCTCTTCCACGATTACACGCTGCGTCGATCCCTAATAAATAGGACAAGGGCAAGCATGATGATATCTTTATTTATTAAATACTAGTTAACCTCCTGTAAAATAAGTTTATAACTATTGAGTGCATTTTACATTTCAAAGATTAAAATACTGCAGCCTTGAAAGGTTGAACATGTAGTTCTAGCTTTAAAGCTTTCTTATGCACGGTATTTTATATTTTCAACTATGGTTTTGCTCCGGCGAATGTCTACATTATAAAAAAATAAGGTAACCAAGTTTTAAATGTGTAGGAGTGGTTTTTTTTTATGGTTGACGTCCTCGCAAGCTCGCCATAGAAGTTGTGTTTTGTGTATAACATTTTAACAGATCTAATGTAATCAAAGCCCATGAAATAAACTTGTCGATTTTCAAGCCAATACTATACATTGTTAAAAAACATTTGTTAAATTAACCTAACAAATGTTAGGTTAATTTATTAATTATTGTTATCCAATAAGGTACAAATATCAATATCAACGACGGTTGACTTCTTAATATTTATTTTATTAATTGTAAGAAGGTCTATTTGAATAATAAGCTTCATGAATATGTATTAGGTAATTGGAATTGTTCAATAATTCAATAATAACGGTTTGTAAAGTTACTAAAGAGTTTTTATTATCATAAGAGGTACCATTCTGTTTTTAAATGAATTCATGAAATGACTTTAAGACAAAATGTAGCGAATTGAAAAATAGACGCGAATAGAGACGGCAATTGTGACTTGAAATAAATGCTAAAAAATGGAATAAGAGTTGTTTTTTTCAATAACTGTACGTATCCAACAATAAGTTATCTAAATATAAATCTTCGTATCATAACCGGAATATTTATATAATTTTCGGAAAAACATTGTTCAGCATTTAATCTGTTTTAGTGTGAAAGTTAATCTTCAAATTACTTTACTAAAAAATTATATTGAAAAATGAATATTATTTCTGGGTTAGTGAGATATATTCGCATTTTTTCAAGATCAAAATTCAGCAAAGTCCATTCAACTGTTTTAGTATGAAACGTACATAATAACGCTAGAGATCTATCCAACTCTATTCTACAAATGCCTACGGAATAATAATCGACAAACTGTTATCTTCGTCCAAAAATACTTGATCCATTGCTTAATTAGAGCGAGAAAAAAGACAAACCAACAAAAACATTTCCTCATTTGTAATATTGGTAAGAATATCGAGAAAGATTGTAATTGTAAACATACTACAACTAATGGCGAGCTGTGAAACTTCTGTCAAATAAAAATATATGAATTTGTTCATACGGTTTTTTATTCTAGAATAAAAAGGCAAGTTAATATAAATCTTGAAACGCGCCTTCAAACTATTTATGCGTATAGCGGTGCTGGGGTCCGATACCGTAACAATAAGTCTAAGTTCAAAAGGGGTCCATATTTCTGAGAAGTATATGACTTTAACACGCGTTATTTACCACATTATCTTCACTTATTACAATTGAAACGTAACGGGATATGTATCTACGTACAGTAATGTTAATGACGAAGGAAAAGATGATTTATAATTGTACAGTAAATTCCGATTAATATAAAATTTTGGATAGGGTTTTTTATGTAAGGGAGCAAATGAGCAGAAGGCTCACCTGATGGAAAGTGACTACGACCGCCCATGGTCATCTGCAACATCCGAGGATCACCGAGACTCTTGTGTTACATTTACGATTAAAGTGTCGACATTATTTTGCACGTCTATATATATAAAAATAAATGTTGGTATATCTGATTGAGATTAATAGCCTTCAACGTTTAATCAATCTAAATCATATTTGACACATACGCATAGTTGACCCATGAAAAACTGTACAATTTCCTATGATCTTGATGCTGCCTGCTCATTTTGACAATGTTTATTTGTAATGTATTAATAACATATATATTTTATCTATAATATAGGAACGTTATATTAAGGGTGGGACAAGATAGTGAAATTCTGATCATCACACTTAAATAATACTTTAAATAAGAACAGCGCGCAAAGCTATGTTCGTATTGTCTTGTTATATGGTTATCATGTATCGCTGTTAGTGTCGAATTAATATAACTTAAATATTCATAAGCTGTGTTTTATTTACTTACTCCTAGTAATTACGGAATCGTGATCAATTAACACATAATCACTTAACATTTGCTTTTGTTATCTCTTAACAATAATTTACCTAAATTTTATTTATTATTTACGAGTATTATATATATTTAATAATATTTTATCTAAATTACCTTCACATAACGCATTTGAGATAACAGATAACAAAGAACATAGCTATTAAAATGCTTTTTTTTTAATTAGAAGTTTATTTAGTTCGAAACTAATTTAATAATATGAGTAATAAATAATACAAATATGTCCACAGTAAATATCTATTGAATTGGGCATCGAAGCTAAAACACAATGGCAGCAGCTTTGCTATCACTGCGTCAGATGGTTGTCAGGTATTCAATAATATAATCAGTAGATACTATAAAACAAAATGGTCGCGCATCCGTGTCTGTCTGTTTGAACGCGATTAGCTCAAAAACTACCGAACAGATTTTCATACGGTTTTCACTAATGGACGTAATGATTCATAAAGAAGGTTTAGGTGGTAAAAGGTATAACTCATGAATGGTTTGTGTAAATTGACTGAAATATGACAAAATATTTGAATGTCGGAAAAAAATTGCCGACATCAAGTTTTCCAACCTAAACTGATGTACGCCGCGTAACCCAATAGTTCGTGAGAAGTTATATCGAAAGGATGGGTAACTAAAATACATAGTATATATATTCCGGTACAGATCAACGTCAGTTTTAAAACATAACTTAAATGACTCTTTAATATAAACAAATATATTTAATTTTACAACAACAAAATAAGAAAAGAAAATGGAACAAAAGGCGTTTTTTTTACTAGAACAGACATATTTTGCAGACAAAGTTTTATCAATAATTATAGAAATAAATATAATAATATAATATTATAGCAATTAATTATAGTTATATTTTGCAGTTAACTTAAAAAAAAAACTTTTCATTTTTAATCTTAAATAGACGTCGTAGTGTCGCGTAATGTGGCATTTTATATAATAAGTAAGCCCGCAAGTTGCTCTTTTGGCGGATAATGGTTATCGGTCAGTGTAAGATATCGGGATAATCTGTAAATATTTTTATCGCATAATTAGCTAATATGAATTCTTTTCGTGTATTGATAAAATGTATGTGTAAATTCATAACTTTTTTATTAGTTACTTCTTTTTAATTGATATTTCACTTCAGTCCTTTTTTTTTTTTTTTTTTTTTTTTTTTTTTTTTTTTTATCGCTGGAAAAACGCCTTGACGCGTTTCCCCCACATGACGTGGGGGGGTATGTGGGGCTTCAGTCCTAAAAATATAAATAATATGTTTTCTTCCGCTTAATGCTAGATACAGCTCAATAGCAAATATAACGTCACAGAACGCATATAAAAAATCATGTCTCCTCCTCTACCAACGTAATTATAATTATACCCGCTGAAGGTTTGTCGGTGTTTATGGCGAGCCCCTCTAAAACGATTTCCTGGAATATTCCCTCATCAAATAGCAGTGCCTCGTATAAAGGCTACGTTATTTTAGTCTATTTTATGAGAGCTATGAGCGGAATTTAATTAGCGATGCTAGAATATCAAATAAAAGTTATAATACGATGACATAAATATTTATTGTGTATTCTGATAGCATATTTTTAATTAGATTACATTACAAACAGATCATACTTTAAAATAACTACAATAAGGAGTAACTAAATTCGTTTTATCGCTACATATTATAAGACAAAGCCCCGTACCGCACCTGTCTGTCTGTCTGTACTCCAAAAGTACCGAACGAATTATCATACGGTTTTCACCAAATAACGGGCAGATCATGATCAGGTCTAGGTGTATAATTCATTAGGGTTTTGTCTAAATTGGCTGAAATATGGCTACTGATATTTAGATGATTGTTGAAGATGTAGGAAAAAATCATGCCGGGAACCGATTACTGACCTTTGATTTAAACTCGGGCCTTAGAATATACATTCTTATAGAACAGCGATTTCACCAACAAAGCTATTTAAAAATATATTCACATAACAATGTTAAGTATTTAAGTAAAAATCATAATAATATTATATACGAGCACATTACTATTATATACCACTGGTATACTATATAATATTTAATAGATATTAAATTTTAATTCATTACTACTACTAGATTAACACAAGTGTTCCGTATCATTTTAACAATTGAGTTGAGAGAAAAAACATACTACGTTACAATATTTTATTTAATCTTATTTTTCTGAAAGTCGTCATTTATAGAATAAATCTATATTAACGTCCTCCAGACCGATTTCGGCCACGGCGGCCAATATCAAGAGAGATTAGCCAACTGCGCAGGAGATATTATAGTGCACAAGTGTGTGCGCAAACACAGGTGCACGCACTATTCCCTAGCTCTCATAATCCGATGGGACTGCAATCCGACACGACCGGAAAGAGTTCAGGCGCAGGACCAACGGCTTTACGTGCTTTCCGAGGCACGGGAGTGTACACACTTCCAACTTCCAGAGTCCGGGCTGCTATTGACAGAAAAACCCAATAACTACTTATTGGCCCGACCTGGGAATTGAACCCAGGACCACCGGGTCTGCGGCCTTATATCTAGCCACTAGACCAACGAGGCAATAAATCTATACTAATATTATAACAGGAAAAGATTTGATTTTTTGTTTGTTTGTTACGACTTAAATCAAAAACTACTCGACAATTTTAAAAATTCTTACACCATTAGAAAGCTACATCTTTGCTAATTAACAAAGGCTATATTATATTTTCATAAAAATTAGAGATTTCTACCTAAAATGGAATGTAATCCAAGGCATCAAATTTTTGCCTATAAAAGTCATTATTTGGCGTGCGCTGCAAAAACTATTGACGGCATATAAAAAGTGTTCTATATATTAATAGTACTCATGATTGCTCACAAAAAAGTCCACGATAGTATATGCCTAACTATTATAGTCAGGCCACAATAACAGTTTTTGTTTAAACTATTAAGTTCAAATACGGGGAATCGAATAGAGGTGATATATGTATCATGATGTTATTAATCCTTATCCATTTAAATAGTTTGATAATTAAGGATGTTTATTTACATGTAAATTCCACTTTAAATTATCCGGATCGGACTTTTCGTTTAGAAGTTATGACGGATATAAAATTCTCTCAGTAAGAAAATGTCACAGTTTGAACAAACTGTAACTGTCCTACGTTTAGTTTATTACCAAATACTAATTTACGTGAAATAATAGTTTTTGAATTCGTCCGGACGAAGTCGCGGGCAAAGTGCTTGTGTGTTATAAAATAACTAGATAATTATAAACGTTCTTGGACTACCGGTCATGTTTATTTAATTATACATATTTGTTTAATTATAGAGTCAAATGAATTAATACACCTTACGCAAAATTTAATCGAACCACCATATATGTGTCACTTATAACAAATTCATCAAATATCCCATACTTCGTTGGGAATTTTTTGTTTTCCTTACGACGCGGGTCGTAAAAATCTACTTAAGGAAATGTGGGCCAGTGTAAGCGCGCGAACGATTGAATCTATATCACCAATAAATTCATATTACAAATATTGGTATCTTGCTTATGAATTTATGTTTTTTTATTTATCATAGAGAGAATATTTTAAATGTATCACTATGCTCTGGTGACGGGACGTAGATACTAACTACTAAATGCATATCGAGAGGAAATTCAAAAGCGGACGTACTTCCCAAGACGTTGTTGTAAGTTACAGTCTCATGTGTGTGAAGTAAAAACTCATAGGAACGACTTAACGACTCGTTACTTGTAACTCAAAAATGGTCGATAAATGAAATGCATACGAATCATTAAATATAAGAAGTGAGTAAAAAAACTTAGTATTTTACCGCAACCTTCGTAGACGCGCTACTAAGATAAGGATTTTGCGAAATATTGATTTTAATGATGCTACATTTATGTACGGAGTCTCTTCAACTTTCAATCATCCTGTTCAAAATATCTTTGTCTTAGCAAATATATGTATCATATATAAGGCTTAGGTTCGGTTTTGAGACTGGTTGTTTTCGATACCTGGTGCGATTTTCGCAGGCGAAAATACAAGTCTTTTATTTATTATTTATTTAATATCCAATAATAGTTAATGTATGTATGTTCTTACCACAGCTACCACACAAACGTCACACTTTCAATCGTTTATTGTTTTTTTGTGTTGCGCATATTGAAAACTAACGACAGGCACAAGGGGCATATCTGTCTGTTAGGTTGGTGGCGCGTTGACGATGTAATGATCAATATTTGTTACAGAGCCTATGTTGTTGTTATGGGTGGTGGTGGTGGTGACCATTTGTCATCAGGTTAACTAAAATAAATATATAAATTATAATTACAATGATCAAATTGTGGCAATAAACTTTTATCAGCGTTTTTATTTAATTATTTCCATTATAAATTCTCCAAACGAATCCTGAATTATAATAAGAGACGAACAAATTAATATCCCGGAAGAGTCGTGTTTCGTGTGAGAGACATTTTTCCATAATTGTATTTTAGAATGTATCGTGAATTTTTATAGGTCATTAAGAATTCTATTATTGACCGTCTTTTACATAATGAGGATGGCGATCGTAACGAAGGGTGTGTTTTTAATAGGAAGTTTTCTGTTTAGTATGTTTACCAATTACTCGAAAACGGCTATACCGATTTTAGTGATATAAGCTTTATTATGTGGAGGTCTCAGGTGGTCCCATACATTTATTTACACAATTTCAGAATTTGGGGCTACCCATGCTTATTTAAGTGTCAAAATTGTGTGTTTTTAAACATATTGTTTTCTTCCTCAATAAGGTGATGTAGAGAGTATTAAGTATTCATAAAGATAGATTGCGTTATATTTATTGTCGTTCGGATAAAAAAAAAACGTTAAAATGGTGATTCTCAGTTATGTTCTTGATTCTAAATTTGAAATTGCAATGTCATTTAATATATTAACTTTAACAGAAAGACCAGCACACACTTGCCCAAAAATAAAATCAAGTAACAAGCTAACTTCAGTATAATACTGCTCTTTGATTATACTACGGATAAAATAGCTTTCTTAAACCAAACTTCAGACGGTGAAGTACATATAAAACCTTTTAATAAAAAACCCAATTAATTTTCATTTTTAGTGCATTTTTTGTTGATTTTAAAGTGAGATGTATCGTTTAAAGATAAATGTATCGCTTACTTAAAGCGGTTAAATCCGCTGATTTGTTATGTTTTTATTCCTTACATAAATTAAAATCATAAACAAACAGCTAACCACAACATATAATACATAATCGTATTTATTATCGCTAAATTAAAGATCTTACAAGAAAACATAATATTATACAAAAAATATACAAAAATGACATTCACTAAATCACGAAAATTCATTCAATCATTGAAATGTCAACAAAGATATAACATGTTACACAGTATCCTAATTACCATCGCGAAAACATCAGAAAACAACAATAAAAAAAGTTAGATGGACCGCCAGCAACTGGTTTAGTATCGCCGAAGAGGTTTTGCAAGGTGAGGTCAATGTCTTCCGTCTCTTGACACACATTTCAATACACCGACTATAATTCCTAAATAATTTCGAAATCATAATGGTAGCAGAAGCTTATGGATTCATATAAAAATGATTTATTTGATTATGAATAATTTATTGATTGATTGTAGGATAAAATATTATAAACAGTTAATAATATTGAAATATATTTATGATAGGAATATTGGTTTGCTTATAATATGGCATGTTTGATTGACTTTATTATTCCATTTTAATTATAAAACTTATGTTTTAAAGATTTATTATAATATAATATTAATAATATGAAACAAATTACATAAATTCTTGTGCCAAACAAAACTTCGGAATACATAAAATTGATAACGTTTTTATAAATAACACAGTTTCGTAATAATTGTAATATGCAATAATGTTAATGTATGGTTATGACAAGGGGTGACATTTCTGTGCGAGAATAGGAAGCGCTCTTCACCCTAATGCTGGTGTTCGACAACTTGCTGTAATAACAATCAATAACATAAACACATAAATATTAATCAATAACATTTCAAATTCAAAAACTTCATTACTCAGTATTCATTAATCAAATTTATATACATATATTATGACTATGAAATAAATGGATAATAAAAAATACTGTATAATATATTTGTGTTTTATTTTGGCGTTTTTTATAATGAAATATTACTTTTATTAATTATTTGACTTCGACTTCGCTATCTACCGAATTTTTCCAGTGACGTGCAGACTAGTTCCTCCCTGATTTGTGTAAAGTAAACAGGAATAGAGATATTTACAAATGTAAAAAATATTTAAAAAGTTAACTAAAAAATAGAATCGATTTAATAATATCTCCAAAGAAAAATAAACTTTCTTTAAAATAGCTTAGATGGAATATAAAAACGAAACGACTGGACGTTATCAGCCAAGCACGAACGAGCGAGATAGCGCGGAGCTTTTATGTGTAAATTAATAAATTAATTAAAATAATTACTTAATTAATTAAAATAATTAATTATTTTAATTATTAATTAATTTAAATAATTAATTATTTTAATTATTAATTAATTTAAATAATTAATTAATTAATATTTGATTTAAAACAAAACATCAAAAATAATAATTTGCACAGTTCGAAGTATCGCTGGTATATTATAAAAAAATATTCGACATTTTTAATTTACAGTACACATTATGGTCTTTTGTTTATAAAGATAAAGAGAAGTAATGTTATCTGTTCTGAAAACATGTTCTTATTTAAATTAATGATAAAGAATTACGTATTAAATACAAGAAACATGAAATAAAACGATCATTGGGATTTGGAAGCAACATTCAGAATAACCAGATTATTTAAAATGTATTTTTTTAATGTACAAGAATACTTTAAGCAATTAAAATCAGTAAAAACATATATTTTCTTATGAAAATAAATTGATTGAAAAAAAATATCTAAACAATTAATTTTTTGCCCAGCACAAATTTTAACTTCTATTAGACTTCGCAAAAATATTAATGACCGCCATCACAGATGAATTTATAAAATAAACTCGTCAATTGAGAAGCGGTTAGGCGCGAAATTATTTATACTTGGTAAGGAAATAAAGGTCAAACTGTACTAAACACATTAATTTAATCTCATGGATAAGACAAAACTCAATTCGCTCGATTTTCATTATATAATAATCAAAATATATTTCTAAGCATTATTTTAACACCATAATCTCATCTTTATTTACCCAGGACAAAGAAATGCAAATAAATTCGTTAATTTAATTTATAAATAATAAATATTATAAAACATTTAATACTAAACGTTATGCATCACGTTCTTTTGAGACAAATTCAAATGAATCTCAAATATATAAAGGTAATTTTAATGTTGACAAAATCACTTCTTTGAAAGTCGCATACAACACGCGTGATATTTCTTATAATTGACAAATCATTTGAGATAAATGATATATATAAGTAAGAGACGAATCAGCTTGAATTTCGAGAGTTTGTTTGAAAGTATAGCGCGTAGAGTGAGAGGCTATATTTAGTTGCGCTTTATATCGCAACGTATTGAATGTGTTTAAGCCTTAGGATCGCTAGGTGGAGATGAAGGGGACGCGGTGCGGCGGCGCGGTGCAGAATAATCGATACCCCATAGAACCATAAGTAGGGTGGACATACGGAACGGATTTTGAGTTTTTGGCGCGAAACTAAGATTTGGAGAGCGCTAGTTGTTTGTTACACTAAAGTGTTTAATTTTAACTGAATACAGAAAGAGAATGTCAATTTGGCCTTATTTTTATTTTTGTGTGCATGTTCCTCGTCAGCTTCGCTAATTGCGAACTAATTTTGATGACTTTTTGATTCCATAAGTGTTGATTTTGTATTCTACAAGTTATACAGAATGTATATCTCTGTATAACTTATAGAAATACATGAAATACTCTCAAGAGTGATCCCTATTTTAATCTAAAAGAAGACCTACCCCAAAGAACATATAGGATAAATGAAGAATATTGGAGATTTTTGACATTTGTGAACCTATTTTTGTTATTCCTTTTATGAGATAGTTTAACGTTGGTCGCACATAAATATAAGAGGAGATTCGTCATTTGTTCCTTGTACATTTCTTACTCAATGAAAGGCGATTTCATATTCTTATCTCTACTTAATAGATATTATTAATAAATATATATACATATATATGGTTATTTAATTTAAAAGAAAAATGCTCCACCACTACGGATGTAAAACTAGGGGACTCATCACTTATTTTTTTATAGAGCGCTGTCTCATTCTAGAAACGCGCATAGAATATCATTATTACATATAAAAACTATAACCCTTATATTCCACTAATAGTTAATGAATTTAAAAAATAAACTACTACAAAAATTTGTCTGCATACATTGAACCGAAATCTCGAAAATAATATTTAAATAATAACAATACTTAATAAGTTATTTTATGACTCAAGCTGAGATCAGTTTAAACATAAAAAACACTGATTCCAAAAATAATTAATATTTAAATATGGCTATGTACATATATTAATTTTGCTTTTTCACGTTTTTATATTTCATAATAATATAATATTAAAATTAAACGGAACGATATTATGATCTATAAATGCAGCGTAATACTATAATTATATAATGATTTATTATAATTAATAATAAAAATCAAATTTTAAATAATATCATTAAAGCTCAATTAAACTTTTTAATTTACAAGAGCTCCTTTTAATAAATCAGCAACGATCGGACGCGTCCATCCAATACGAGGCATCGTTGTTTGACATTTAAAATTCATATTGTCACCCCAACACACAGTGGTTTAAATATTTCCTTTGCATTCTCCCTTCGCGAGATGCAGTGGTGCACCGCGGGTTGACTGACCTCGGTTTAGGGATGATCTATCCTGTAAGGAAACACAGATTATATCAACTACTTTTATACCTACTAGGCGCGAATCTATAGATGAGGATTTTAAACCATTTTCGTTATCCTATTGTAAATGTATCAAATAGTTTAGATGTTGTTTGATCAAAAGTCTAAAGATAATCATAAAAAGATTTATGTATTACATTAAATCATAATACACATACAATTACTTAAACAAGACAATATTAATTACCTGCATATTATTAGCACAATTTATTAAAATGAATTTAAAAAAAATGTTTTATTTAGCTATTATATTTGAATAGTCATACAACAAACACAATAACTTTAGGTACAAATAATAACATTTGCATACAAATTGCAGTTACATATTCTAAATATAGATGACCTTACTTTCAACTCAGACATTGTTTTGTAATTATAAATAAAATATTTTGCTAAGAAAGTCAGATAAGTAAATTGGCAACCTAATAATAATTGAACACCTTTGCCTATAGATAAATTCACCCGTATAAAGAAGACTGGCATTGTTACAAATATAAACGTATATAGGTAACTGGCATTTTTACATATATAACTTACTTCTTACACCGTCTATGCTTTGCCAAACGAGGGATCAAAAATGTCCCTTGTGACTGTAATTGCACTGGCGCACTCACTCTCTACACCGTTACACAGCAATATTTTACTTATAGGACATGCATAAGGCTCTTTGACCGTTGATTATTATTATTATTATTATACTATATTCTGGGGAGATTAATGATGTTATGTTTGAAGTTTTTATAAACATTACTATTATGTATTAAAACTTAGTATTAGAAAAAACTAAATAAATGAAAAAAAAAGGTAATTTTATTATTTACATTTTTAAATGTATCGTTGAAATAAAAAAATATATTATCTAATTGTCAACAAAACAACACATATTTTTACAATAAGCAGTAATCTTGTTTCAGATATAGAGTTCCTGCTCTATGTATAATTATGCACCCCGGGTTGATTAACCTTTGCGTAATGTATTCATAGTCACATTGTCTGTTGTCAATACTATGACACAGATGATACATAATTCTTATTTCAACAAACTTTCACAAGCAATAAGGTTTTACTTGATATTTTTCAAATTTGGAAATTATTATATTGGCCCCATTTTTGAAAGGTCAAGTTTTCACGAATCTCCAAGATTTGAAGCGCTCTTTGAAAATATGGAATCTATTCGTTTTAGAAGAGTTCAGTATATATTTGTCCTAGAATGTACATTTGGCCTTGCTTATTTTATTAAAATATATCGACACTTATATCAAGTCTAAAACAACTTCATCCGACCATTCATACCATAAAAAGTATAAAATAAAAAAATAGTGTGGGCATCATCATCAAATGGCATCCAAGCGAATTTGGGTAATTAAAATTGAATACGACCTTCGTATTCATTTAAGTCCTTAAATACAGAACATAAAATTTCATAATTATAGTTCTGTAATTCGTAACTAATCATACATATAATAACTTATTGCAAAAGTCGAGACCAGTATGACGCGTACACGAGCTTTTGTAGATAAAAACAAAGTCGTATTGAAATCCCTTCCTCTCGGCTAAATCGAGAACAATATAAGAAGGGGGAGTAGCAAACGTGACGTAAAAATACACATACCCCAATAGGTATAGACTTCATTCCATAAATTATAGAGATAGATATTGGTATACCTAATAGAGCCGATATGATTCAAATAAAGAACTTGCATATTGCCGTTCTAAATATAAAATTAATTGTTTATGATTTATTTTTAATATTTATGCTTAAAACTAATTCTAAATTATTCTTGTGATATACTTCTATTTAGTTTAAAATCGATTTGCATGCAATTGCTTAGTATATTCGATGTCAGACAAATAATATTCAGTCTGTGAACTAAATTTAATTACTTTTTATTAAGTTCATTTTAGGAAGTATTTGAAAAAAAATACTGAATTCACTTAATTGTTATCTTGCGTTAACAGGAAGACAACAATAAAAAAATTAAAAGAAAAGAGTAGTTTGATTACTTGAATAAAAAATAACAAAGCTTGGATGTTTTTAATTAAACGAATGTTTGCTAATTGAAACAGAAATATTTACAAGAATATCATTATAATATGAAAAAACTAACAAAATGAAATTAAAGATAAAACTACGATGAAATATAAATATAATATGTATAATGAAACATGATGGAATGTTTTATTTATCTTTTTCGGTGTCAATAGACAAACAAAATAGATAGTATTGTTTATGGATGTTTATTCTTAAGCAGATGGAGATTATATTGTTATTAAAGGTTCAAACATACACAGCCTTATCAGGAAATCAATTCATATCTCGCTTTAAAGCCAACGCTCGTCTCTACAAAATTAGGGGCGCTTTTGTTTAAAGCAATTGAGACGTTCTTTCTTTGTTAAGCTTTTTAGTTTAGAATTATACTGACTTATATGCATATAATATACTGTGCGAATAAAATTTTAGACTGGTAAAATAATGTATGGTCTTATATCGATTGTAAGAGTACTAAACTTATCACCACTCTGGTGGTATGCTTTTTTTTATATGTTTATTTTAATAAATAACTTTATTCGTTTTTTTTTGTTTACTAAGTTTTTTTATTTTTTAAATAATGAATGTACATTGACAGTATTAACTACAATTTTCTGTGCAGCACCGTTACTCAGGGAATTCAAATTTGCTTCACTCGGCTCCAGTAAATGTGCCATTACGGTCCAGTCTTTGCTATGTATTGACATTTTGTTGATGTAATTCCTTATCACACTTGTGATTATTGATTAACAGAGCAACAGCGTCCTTTCCATCATTCGCACAGCCGCCGCAACTGCGTGGGGGATATTGCTATATAAATGTAGATACGTTACTGTAAATCGTACAATAATTACAAATTGTACGCTTGCACAAAGCGTACCACCAGTTAAATTTCAAGATAGAAACCTCCAATTTCATTAACTCTTTCCCTAAACCTATGCTTGACCTGAGAGCATACAGGTTTGATGAGTAGTGACCCAGTGTAATTACATGAACAACATAACGTCTAAGTTCCCATGGTTAGTGACACATTATCGATGGTTAAAACAGTTAATGTTTCCCACAATGCTATTGTCCATGGTCAATGGTATCTACTTACCGTCTGTTTGTATAAAAGCCAGCTTGCCTATCTATTTTAAATTTAAAATATATTCATATTTATAGTGCGACGGCTAAAATCACTTTACTATAAATAACAAATATAAGTATAAAAAGGTAATCGCTTCGCTTCGCAGATTTTGGTAACCGCTTTTTCAATCGCGTTTATATAAAAGTATTGAGGATTATATAAAAATCACACGATAATGACCCGCGGCAATATTCTCATGACAAAGATTTTGTGACATTGATATTTTTATAAAATGTATCTAACTAGTAACTTTATTATTGTATTATGTAATATATATCAATAAGTATAAAACGTAAACTAAATAAATAATGAAACTTAAAACTATTCCTAGAATTATTTGCAAATAAATGAAAATTTACTTTACATAAATTAAAATTACAAACATCATAATCTAACCCCTATCCCATTTATTTAATTTTGGGGTTTAAATTTGGCAGATTTTTATGATTGGCCACCTGCCTGGCGTCAATCGTCCCTTAGAATGCTTTTGCTGGTGGGTTTATTTTGCGCCACCACACGTGTAGGGCACTTATTAATATTAATATTTATCTTTAATATAATATAGTCATAATATAATATTGGAACTTTTTTGGTTAGGTTTTATTAATATTTCTTATTATAATCATATAAAATGTATATATGTAATATATTCATTCATAGCTTGATATAATGTAGGTAAATTGAACTGTTCTACTTTGCCACTCCCAATTAACCACTAAGAACATCAAAATCAAAATTGATACAAAAAACATATGTATATTATTATACTATTTTATTGTAATAAAATAGGTATCCAATATATTTGATTCAAGAAATGCATATCCATTATTAATTTCCATAACCAAATAAATGTTTATTAACAGAACATATCACTCAGAAGATATTAAAAATATTCGGAAAGCGAAGTGGAAGAGGGAATTCAACGAATCCTTCGAAATACCCCTGCAGCCAATTAGCGCAAATCATAAAGGATCATACTGCATACATGTTATTCGAAGCCGTGTTTCATATTAAAATATTCGGTTGCTGTTAATACAAATTTTAATTCGAATTTATTTTATATCGTAACTCGTATTAATTGCAATCCAGTGGATTAAATATGTTGACCTTAAACATAAGTTTGCAATTTGAAATCGGGACAAATATACTTACTGTGTTAAAGTAAAATGTAAAAGTAAAGTATGGAAATGTCTCACTGCTGTGCTAATAACTTCTGTTCTGAGACGAAGTGACTTGGAGCTTATTACACCACGCTTCCCCCAATGCGAACTGATGAATACACATGACAAACAATTTCATCCGACACATGCAGAGTTTCTTACGATGTTGAGCACAGGATGAATTATAAACACAAAAAAGCACGTGATCAATCATGCCTTGCCCATGGTTGTACCCCCAATCTTGGGCTCAGATTTACCCTTGGGTATCTCGGCTCTTACTTACTACTACTTCAATCAATATTCCTTTGTTTTTATTGAGCGTTATTAAATTACGTATAATGTATATTTATTAGTAAATGTAGTGTCATATTTATAATAATGCGTTTTATACGCACACGTACATACATAGCACGATTATGCTAATGTAAAATGTATTATGGAGAACCGAACAGCGCCTCAGGCGTATAGTTATAGCGTAACTCCAAAACGTAACAACTTACGATCAAAAATCATACAGAATATTACAAAAATTGGCAACCAAAATACAGCTATTAAAAACACATATTGGAAGCATTGTCTATGAACCCGGTACAAAATAAGATATTCTCGTCATTAATTCATTTGAAAACTGAAGTAATAATAATTTGAAACTCACACGTGTATGAAAAGGTACATCACTTACACAGTGCGATAATTAAATGAATGTTATAACATTTCATAGCTTTTGTTTTTCCAAGGCCCCAACTTAACGGCCTTGTCATAACTTGATTACTTAAACTTTAATTTACAACGTTGAAAATGCAAGAACAATACCACAGCTATCACGAGCGGAATGTAGTCTAAACTTCTGTTACATTGACGACAAAATACGTCTGTAGTTAACAAAATGAAATCAATTTCACTGCAGTCTCTATTCACTTTGAATAAGATTCAAAATCGCATAAAAATAAGTCTATGCGCATTTTGGTAATAGCAGATTAATTTGGTAAAAGCTCGTTACATTGACCGATTAATCTCGGCCTTTTTTGTAACACTTATGTTTTGGTAATAGGATCGATTTTCGATTGTTCTGGAGATAGTTTAAGGGTGGAAATGACAACTTCGTGGTGGCCAATGATGGGATGACTCACATCACTATCGCCATGCATTCTTCACTCGTCCCGTATCCGTTTCTATATTTTTTTTGTGTTTTTTTTTTCATATACACTCTTACTTCTGTGTCGACGTGCTTTATGGCTTTCGGTAACCAGCGTCGATTACAGGTTGCAACTGTAATATACGCTAAACTAAGTATTCATAACTAATCTATAAATAATAAAAATATATTCTTATTTATAATTAAAATAAAAATAATTTAATAATAAAAAAATATATTTAGTACAAACATATGATATATAATAAAATATGTCTGTAATAAATTATAGTAGGTAACAACAGAAATAAGCTAATTATGCAAGCATTTCTTTTTCATTTCTCTGTTAAGCCGCTTTGCCATTTACACCTCACTTTGATTTACTATCCGGTCGTAATGAGTCCTAATTAGTATTTAAATGATATTTAAAGATTGACATGTCAGCTTCTCTAGAGCCAATGACGCCATCTTGTAATAAATGTAACCTTGTATTTTAAACTTTTTTTAGGATTGTAATAACAATACGACGCAAGGTAAAAAGTCTTTATAGACCTGTCAGTTTTTCATGTGAACGCTATCAGTATTCTAAGCTGAAATACGCAATATACATACAAATGCGAGATATTTCAGAAAAAGAGGTTTTCTAAAATCAGCATAGTCTAGGTCTTGGAATTGTATATGCCTATTAGAATTAAGCGTTTAAATTAAATATAGCGAAAACACCTTAAATATATAATTAAATATAACGACTATTTCTGTATGTAGGCTTATTTAAATATGTGATATTTTTGAGACTAAAATAACAATTGAGACTCAAAAGTATTATGTAATTTATTTGCTTTAATTAAAGTGTTAATTAGTAAGACAATATCATATTGAAGTTAGCGGTATAGCGTATTGTGATAAAAATAAATATAAGTAGGTAGGTATATTGTTTTTCGTATGCCCCTGACTCAAATGCTCCCACAAAGTCCCGCTGACCCAGAAAACATTGGCGAATGTACGACGAATTCACTACATGCTGATTAAACTATATTGTTGTAGAAATCTATTCTTATAGCCTATATTTAATATATATGAATACAATAAAATTTTGAAAATGACGAATCTATTGACCTGTTTAGCTCCTAACGCCATCTATCGCGTAGTTACGACAACCTTGCATCATATTATCCAGATTTATAATATTAAAATACTTTAATTAATTTATTATTATAATATATTAAATCCTTAAATTAAAGCTTGAAGTATATACTCCATTTATAAATTTTACAAATCATTACAGTTTCATTTCTTCAATTAAAGTTATAAAATATTAACAATATAATATGTAAAATATTAATATGTACCGGTGTAAAAATCTATACAAATATTATCTTATTCTGATAAATAACAAAATTATTTGAATACAACGAATGAATGATTTATCCATACAGTCAAATAAGTGAATTTTATAATATTACTTAATTTGCCATAAATTATAATTATAACTATACCAATTAAATTAAATGTAAGCTCTTATTTGACAGGCAACAAAACACAATTCTTTTTAATTACTTTTCTTAACTTTTATATAACATAGTTTTTAATATTTAAGTTGTTGCATATATTTTATAGACATATTCAATAAAAACTTTGTGACTTGGACAGGTAATTTGGAGAATGTAAAAGATTACGTATAAAAATAATATAAGTTATCAGTAAGTACGGCGAGGAAGTGAGCTGGGCGAAATACTGTGTATTTTGTAATATTTCTTTATATATCTCTTTAATTTAAGATAATTATATTTGCAAAGAGATTTAGATACATTGAGGACTTAAATTGTATACAAATATGACTTTAAGGTAGCTACTGAACAAAATATGACCGCATGGCAATAGTGGCAAGAATGCTAATAACTAATGTAATGTTACATTTATTAAGCAGTCCCTGCAATAAAGTGTGAGTGAGCTAGTATAATTACTAGTAAGGGGATTACATCTTCGTTCCAATGACAGGGAGGGAGAATAATTATTGTCAATTTAAGGAACGAATAATGCTTCCTACAAGCTACCTATAATTTATTTGAACAAACATGTAGAATTATGAGTATGTACATATAATGTCTGACAGTTATTTTTATATTTTAACTAGCTGTGCCCCGCGGCTTCAACCGCGTATAATTAATAAAAATATAATAAATTATTTTATTACTATAATAACACACACGCGCACATACACACGCACATATGGCTACTGGTAAAGAAATACGTAATCAACGATTGGAAATTAATTTTCATCACATGTTCTTTGTGTGTACCAATTTTCATCAAGATTGGTCAAGCCGTTCTTGAGTTATAAGAAGACAAAATGATAGATAAAAATGAAAAAATAGTATAATGTGAATCACTGCATCATAAAACGATAATTTATCACAAAATTAGGTGAAAATAAAATGTACAGACAGAACCAATACATTGATATAGTAGTATATAGATAACTTTATTTGATTAAACGAGCACTTGAATCTTAACCAAAAATCGTTTGTTCAACCCGTTGAAGCACCACTTGATTATAACCTCATATGGCTTTGTTAATGTAACTTTGTAAATAATATGTATAGTAACTATATAAGTTTAACTTCAAAACTTAAAAAATCACAAACTTACCTCAAATTAAAAATAATACATTTATTTAATAAATACTTTATTTATATATAGTGATGAAAGAGTTTATATAAATTAAATTTGTATAACTGGAATAGAATGGGTAGTATGTGATTTAAATTAGAAAAAAGGCTTTTAATTTTTTGTTAAGAGTTAAACTATGCTACTTAGAATGTGTCACATAAGTGAATCCTCTTGGAGTCACAGACTTTTGAGTTTAGACATAATATTATGACTCTAAATTGAGACATTCGACAGATGACGTGTTAAACTTTAAAATATATTTTTATATAATATAGCTGAAATCATTCCTATGAGTTTGTCTTAATAAAATGGTTATAAATAATGGAGTTTACAAAACATTTTTATTCTTTATGTTCGGATGATTTCGAACCATCAGGTAAAATGGATTCAGTATTTGTGCGTCTGTCTCTTTCCCTCGGAATGTTATTTATAAATATCTCTTCAATAGTCACAGCTGATTAATAGAGTCAGTAAGTGGGATAGACTTCAAATAAATTTTATATTTTATTTAATATTTATTTTAGTAATTATTGATTTTATAAACCTTTATTTAATTTGATTTTTTTCGACATATTGAACTGCTCGAGGTCGTGATTTGTTTTATAACAAAGTGTCGAAATTATATTTAATTAAGATTTTTCTTTCAGTAAATGAAACCCAATCTTCTTCAACAGTTGATAATTTGATACACGTTTTTGAATCAAGAACATGATTTGTTCTCACTAGACTAAAAAATATATTTTTTTTATTTTTATATAGTTACCGAAATAAATTAAGAACACGTTTTGTTTTCTCTACACCAACAAATATATTTTTCAAGTTTTATGTAGGCATCAAAAAATTTCAGATCATTAAAATTCAGCTAAATTTTTATCCAATTCTTTTCTTCCAATATTTTTTTAAAGGAGATGAAGTTAAATAAACTCTCGTAAAATAATTCGCCAATACTGTTATCTCTCAACATCTTATTTGATTAACAAATGATATCCAACTCAATTCGATTACTAAGAGTCTATGAATACCTCAATTACGAGCTACGCTCCAAAATTGAAAGTAATTATTAAAATATATTACAAAAAGAACAAATACACAATTTTATTCAATGAAATTGCGTTCTTATTTATCTGGATTAGTTGTTAGTAGCACGCGTATTATGAATTTGGCGCCCCCTTTTAAATTGTCATCAGGGGCAAGCACTTGCCACCCTTTGGATCTTGAACTGTCTTGGTATAAGTTACCCTGAATTAAACAGAATTTATATATTTTTCGTCGTTTGTTACTTTCTGAGACACATTTTACGATCGTGTTCGGCGGTGATTTTCGAGCAGATTCGTATGAGGATGTTTGTATAATGGCGTATATTACTACTCAGTACCGATAGATGGCGTTGATCGAATCTGTCACATTCCTGAATCGTGTTGTCTAGATTCGCGACTTCATAGAACAGTTGAAAGCACTTTCTATTTTTAATTTGCCATTTGATCCCCTGATATTACTTTGGCTACTTCGCCGTAAACAATGTTTTAGGAAAATGTAGTAATTTTTTTAGTTTTGCAATACTTCCCACATAGCGGCAACTCGGCCGATCTTAAATAATTACGTATTGTAATGGCAAATTGTAGTAGTTATAATTATAATAGAAAATAACAATCGTGGTGTTTCTTAAGAACTCGATATCTATTCAAAAGTTTTACATTTAGTTAAATATATTTTTCGATGCAATAGTTAATTTGTTGCGCTTTCAACACCTTTACAATCTCAATTATGTACCAAGTAGCGGCCATTTTACATCACATATTATCCAATTACAAAAATGATTTCATTGGTAATTCATAAAAGAGCCACAACTTATTATAAATGTGTTCCATAATAGTATTTGCTGCGATGTATTTTAATTCAGTTTCATTCATACAGTCATTTAAAATTTTAAAGCCTTATCTAACCGAATGTGATATTTTTAATTGAGATATATTCTTACTTAATTAATGTAAAGATTCCAAAAACGGCTACCTACTTACAAACTGTATTCAAATATGCAGATTTATTTACTCGGTAGAGGTTTGTGCAAGCTCGTCTGGGTAGGTACCCACCTCATCAGATATTCTACCGTAAAACAGTAGTACTTGGTATTGTTGTATTCCGGTTTGAAGGGTGAGTTAGCCAGTGTGATGATGATGATGATGGTCCTCCAGAGCGATTTCGGCTACGGCGACCAATCTCAAGAGAGATTAGCCAACTGCGCAGGACATATTATAGTGCACAAGTGTGTGCGCAAACACAGGTGCACTCTCTATTCCCTAACTCTTATAACCCGATGGAACGGCAATCCGACACGAACGGAAAGAGTCCAGGCGCAGGACCAACGGCTTTACGTGCTTTCCGAGACACGGGAGTGTACACACTTCCAATTTCCAGACTCCGGGCTGCTACTGAGAATTTTCGACAGGAAATCTCAATAACATTTTATTAATAACATTGACCGACCTGGGATTTGAACCCTGAACCACCGTGTCCGCGGCCTTACATGTAGCCACTAGACCAAGGAGGCAGTCATATGTGTAATTACAGGCACATGGGACATAACATTCCCAAGGTTGGTGGCGCAGTGCTGATGTTGTTTTTTTTTAAGAAATGTACAAACCACTGTCTTTGGACGTTAGTGACCACTTACCATCAGGTGGCTCATATGCTCATCCACTTACCTATACTATACTATATAAGATCTATATGACGTCATCATCAATAACTCAAAATATTTAAACTGGCCGTTCTTCTTGGAGGACGTATAAGTAAAGTTAAGTAACGTAGCTTAATATATTGATTCAGTTACAAGAAACATACTTGAGCAGTCAGATTCTATGGGTCAATAACCCAATGACAACATAAAGACTAACACAATTGCAATATCTATATCATATCTCATTAATTGCTTACCCATTTACAAATCTACATTCCTATTAACATTACCTATTAAATATAATTTACGCGCAAACAGGTGGTGTATGAAACGCTAAAACAAAAGACAACCTATCACAACAAATCAACTCTGTTATAATCAAATCCTTTAAGCATCATAACAAAATTGTACTCTATAATAACTGTCATAAAATTTATTTTCCCATCAAAGCCCGACCCTAATAAAATAAGTAGGAGCCCTATTGTTGCTTACGCAAAGATGTAATCTCTTATTTTATTATTACCTGACTTGAAAGCGACTGAAATGTTTGTTCCGCTAAATTTGACCTTATACGGACCATGCAAAGTTTATATTCATTTGTTTTTATTAGATTACAGAAGTGTGGTCCATAGTAATTGTACACGGTCACTATAGTACAGTGAAATAGTGCGACTTTGTCCTTAAAACAAGAGCTCTTTATTCGTACGCATTGTGAGCAGATCTTTTGTATACAACTAAAACCTAGAAAATGATAAAAGAAATATAGGCGGTTCAAACCCAACTATCTTAGTACAATATATCTTCCAAAGAATTACGTTCAGGATATTATATCCTTTGTACGAAAGTAATTTGTTTCATAAATTGTTTTGATTATAGAATGATTCTCTATTACGAGTCAGATATATGAAGATTGTTTTTGGTATTGTGTCGAGATTTTATTATTATTATTATTTATAATAGGTCACCTAGTGATAGTAGATGATAATCGTCACTATAGACACTGGTTATGTAAGAAATATTAACCATTTCTTACATCGCCCATGCGCCACCAACCTTGGTAACTATGATGTTTTATCCCTACTTTTGACAATATCTGACGTATTTATACATATAATATAATAATTATTGCATTTTTAAAGCATTACTGTAAACGTTAATATCTATACAGGATTTGATAAATTAAAAATTTTACTGTGAATAGATACAAATATATGATCAAATGGTAGTGGTTAGAAATAAAAGGTGAAGGTCACGTGTTGGTGAGTGGTTACCGCTGTTTAGATACATTTTTTTTTATTATACCCGGGAGGGCTAATGACTCTACTCCACCTGATGGTAAGTGGTAGTAGAGTCCAAACGCGACGACGGCTAGTGCAGTCAGGAAGCATGATTTTCACTAGCCGCCCCCGCCTTGCCGTCCCGCAAGATGCCTCTTCACGCCTCGTTTGAAGGAACCTAGGTCATAAGAGGTGGGGAACACGTGTGCTGGTAAAAAAATCCATGTTTTGGAGGTGCGACAAAGAAAAGAGTTGCCAAATTTCTTCGTGCGCGATGGAATTGATGCCACAGTTAGGTGGTGACATCGAGAGCCAGTATTTGGAAGCTTGTTATCAACCTAGACGGACTGCTAAAATAATCTTGTACTAATAAATAATAAAAACTATAAGAAAAACGCAAAGCTCTTACGAGAATGCTTAGTACATAATGGTATTATATAAGTAAATGCGCTACGCAGTTACACCCGCTTTTTTAGATGATGTGCCAAGCGTTCATTTTACCGTTGAACCGCAAACACAAAAACCAGAAACTAAATGCAATGATTATTATGATTGGTATAAGTTTTAAAATAAGCTATTACTTAGACTATTTATAATATTATTTTTATATTTTCATCTACAAGAAAAATAAACCGTACATTATTTCATATACATAAGTACAAAGAAAGAGGAAATTTTCATCTATAGAGAAAATATGAAGTATTCTAAATTGTGTTTTAGCCGAAGATTTCGGGAACCATCACTGAATTTTTAAGCGTTTAATTTGTAAGGAAATGAAGTAAAGCAGCTTGAGGAAGCCTGCATGTAAGCTGCAAACCCTTTTCTTAAGAAGAGAAGTTACAGGTTGTTACTTTTTTAGCATATATTCACACTGTCTAATACGAGTAAATCAAAAGCTTAGTCGATTTAAATACCCACATATACAGTAGGTATAGTAAAACTAGCAATTTGCATATTGTATTTGTAAATTTAAATACAGGAAGTGCATTTAAAAAAACTATGATTGTGAAATATCTATTGGCGCTTTGGGGGTAAAACCGACTCTCTGCCGTCATGCCCTATCCCCGCCGCCGCTATTTACTCCCTTACTCGTATATGATTCATTGCTCAATATTTTTATAAAAATAAATTTATATATTATAATAATATTTATTTTACTCTATATGTTTCATTCAAATTATTTAAAAAAAAATACAAAAATTAAATATCTTGACAACTAATCGTCATAAACTCAAAATATTTAGTAACTCACACGGTTGATATGTTTTTTATAACTAATAACATCCTTAATTATAAACGTTGTATAGCGGTGATTCGTAAAGGAATGTTGTCTTCTTCTTTCTAATGTCAAACCAATAATGAAAGAAAGAGCTAAACCAATATTTCACTACACAGCCGCTAAGCATCGTTTATAAGGATAGAATGTTTTCATTTTTAAACATAGCTTTCATAAAATTTACTGGTTGTTTATATTTGATACGTTATTTGATATATGTTATTTCTCTTTAAAATAATTGTAATGTGTTATATGACACTAACTTATGCATACCATCCGTGGTAATTATACCTATTTCAATTTATTTGTCCTAAAATCCGATACGACTTGCGCTAAAATGTTCTCCGTGCAAATGTATATTAATTTTATCATGGCGATTGCTTGAACGGTATAGAAACTGCATCGGCAAAGGGGATAATGTAAAGAAAATCTAGATGAAAAAATAATATTATGGCAACTTTCTGGGTCAGTCAAAGTCTTTTAATTACAAACGATTTTTTATAAGGTGGGGAAAGCTAACTTCGTGACGATACTTGCACCTGCTGGATGAAAGTACACCCTACCCGCGTAGAAGAAGCGTGCTGGATTAAGCTCCAAACCTTTTCTTCAAAAGGCGAGACAGTTCGGCATTAGGATATTTTGAAGGCTGTTAATTCAGATTTTTTAACATTTATATTAAATACCGAGAAAATGAGGTTTGAACTTTGTAAATCCTTCAAATCTAATCTCTTAAAAGATTTAAAATAAAATGCGCATAAAGATCCAGTCAGATGATTTGCGTAGGAAGCTCGCTACGTATCTACTCTCGCTGAGAAAAAGTTCGCTGTGTAAAACTTGAGATTATTATTACTTAAAAGATTTTTTTTAAATTCAATTAAAAAATTAAATTATAATATCTAGGACTTATCTCGACTATTCGCACGTTCCAATCCACACAGAGGAATGTTAGAATGATACAATTAACAATGTAATAAAAAACAACAAAAAATATTTTGAAGTACTTGATAAATATCATAGATAATCGCAAAGGTAAATTCAATAAAAGTAGCCTTCGCGTTCCGCACCACACCAGCGCTCTCTATTATTTGCCGGATGATGTTAACATCCATTATCAAGACAATTTTGTGATAATGGGTAAGATGGCTGTAAACTTCAAAGGAGTATGAAATTCAAAATATTACAAAAATGGTAAACACAAATTGAGCACTTGAAAAGTTCACTAGTGCCAGGATTTGAACCTGCAACGAGCGGCAGCGTGAGGAAAGTGCTTCTGCTGATCTGATCCGCCGAAGAAGACCAGGAATGAGGCGTCGGCGCTATGCGCACCTCCTCGCCCCGCCGTAAGCGTCGCCGGGGCTAGTTGGGTTCTCTGCAGTCATGAGGGGGAAACACGTAAATGCTTTTTTCCAGCGAAATAAAGAAAAGTCCTCTCGGCTTTGTCTTAGTCCATAGACCATAACCAACTTTTAAATTTAAATATATTTTATATTGTGTTAACTTTTATAACTCTTAAATAATTATTAATGAAAATAAAAGGTTTAATGTTTAGATATCAGCTTCATATTTACAACTTTTTCAAGATGTGTGCATGTACAAACTTCAATTTTCAATTTTGCTCATGCTTCGTTTTTTCTTTCACTTTTCTTTTTGTAGCAAGCAATAGTATTTAATGATTTAATTAGCATGTCGTGTTTGCTTTTAAAAGAATTTACATAATCTGTGGATGTATTATACTTGTATGTATGTAACCTATGTAAAAATCGCTTGCAAACCTAATAAATAAATAAATTGAAACCAAACTAAAATATTGATAACACGATTCCACTTTTATTAATACGAATAAAAAAGCAGATGAACAATATCTCCAAGAGCGTTGAATGGTAAGTTAATTGTCCGGGAAAATAATATTGCTTTCAAAGCAATTATATAAATGAATAACCTACCAAATAAGGTACAGTGAACATTAAAATGTATTGATTAAGTATTTACTAATCGAAATTACAACACACAAGGTGACAACAATCATACTGTATTCGATCAATCACAGTTTAGATTCCCTGTTTTATATCGGAGAACTCACTCTGAAACTAGATACTAAAATACTTTCGAAACTACCCTTGCGATACTCGTGACGAAACAAACTTTGACGGTGACCTGCATTCTCTAAACTGAAATTCATAATGAGATATCGTCTATATGTATGATTATACATGGAATCATTACTTAATCTCCCTTAACATAGCCAAAAAATATTATAGCTTTACATAAAATGTGAACGGCGACAAAATATTATGCCCATACATAATCTAATATAACAATTTAATATTATAATAAATAAGTACAGTAAAGTGCTTTTACTTTTTCAATTAAAAGACAATTTTCAAATCTCAAGTCTTTGTATTTTAGTTGGCTGCGTGTCGATCACTCATGACAAACTATTTTATAATAATAATAATATATCCTGGGACATTATTCACACACGGCCATCTGATCCCAAACTAAGCAGAGCTCGTACTAAGGAAACCAGACAACTAATATACTACATATACTACTTTTCTTTTGTAAATGCATACTTATATAGATAATTACACCCAGACTCGAGACAAAAAGACATGTTCATGCACACAAATGTCTGGGAATCGAACCCGCGACCTACGGCGCGAAAGGAAAGTACCAACCACGTCAATCATTTTAAATTATATTTGACTTCGATTCTTTAGCCCGATACTTTAAAATGTATTTAATTCACCTCATTTGGAAATTATTGTAATAATAAGACTAATTTATGTGCATATAATAATCAAATACTACAGTAAATTTTATACATGGCTTATGAAACTCACATATAAATAAATACTAGGTATCCGTAAAGCAGTTAAGCAATGATATGAGAATATTGTACACTGATATAAGCAAATATGAAATAGTAGATTACTGACCATATATTGCTTGATATCACGAGTACCACTAGGCTATTACGTTATTTGGAGAAAGAGGACAAAATAACCGGGCAGACGTCTATGACGGCTTCTAAAGACGACAGTACACAGCAAGCAGAACTAACATTTAGTAATCTTTTTCCTCAAACCATTTCGAATTTGACTGGACGAATAAACTTGCTATTCTTTTTCAAATTCTCACATTAGAAAGAGATATTAATATTATTAATCCTGTCAAAATATTATTATGTATTACAATTAATAAATACTAACACAATGTCTTTCTCCTTAAACCAAAATAGCATTCAACAGCAACTTAATCAAAAAAATCATAGGATTTTTAAAGTTGCTGTCCAACGCACTTGTTATTTGTGTTTCGATGGTTTGAAAATAATAAGATTTTATTTTTAGCTACTATTAAAATAATAAAAATGTAAACAAAAAGTTCTAATTTATTATAGCGAAATAAAGTTTCGAATCACAAAATTATATTTTAACATCTATAAAGTATATTAATAACACATCTTCAACTAGAAAATTATTGTTATATTCCTAGTACTCGCTTACTTCAAATTGGTAGCCCGTCTGGGTAGGTACCGCTCCCTCATCACATAATCTACCGCCAAACAGCAATACTTATTATTGTTATGTTCCGCCTTGATGGGTAAGTGAGCAAGTGTAACTACTGGCACAAGGGGCATTACATCTTAGTTTCCAAGTTTATTGGCGCATGAATGATGTTAGGAATACTCAATATATCCCATCCGCCTTCCTATTTTATATAAAAAAATATGTTTTATCTAAAAATAACACGTTTTTAGTATAATACTTGTAGTGGAAACGAGCTTTACATCTGACGGGCGTTACCAGTGAGATTCTGCCGTTGAACGGGTCTTTTTTTCCCTCTCAAAACTCCACGTACCACAAAAAGGTGAAAACGGTGTCTTTATGAGGATACGAATCTCTATCCGTCGCAGACTTAGCTAAATTATGTGATATTTGTGACTTCATTTTTACTACTTAAATATTTTTAGTATCTCTATCTATTTATTTACTTATTAAATAAATAATTTAACCTGATTACTGAGAACGCTTTGTTAAGGTGTTTATTAAAAAATTTATTAATTTGAAAATATTTTTCTATATATTTATTTCAAATAATACATATTTGAACATAATATGAATGCTCTAAGACAATATACGGCTCAGTGTACAATACCATCAAATTAAATAAAGATCAGGCTAAATAAAGACTATCCTAGCTAGGCTAGTTCAATAACCTTTGTTAAGGATACTCAGTTATACTAATAGGTATAATGTTGTTGTTATATATTGTGCTTTTGCAGCAATTCGAATACAAAATCCAAATGTAAGATGATATAATATGTCGCTGTTCCCACCTGTCGTGTTGATCAAAGAGTACTAGACCAGAGTATATTAAGAGAATGTTCATGGGAATCATGCATTGTATCATTAATACCTTATAAATATTTTCTTTTTGTACTCTTTATCGTTAATCAGAAATGAATGTTGAACTAAAAACTAATATTGTAAACAAATATTCAATTATATGTATGTTAATACATTTAAGTAATTAAATTTTAAATAGTTTCATCAATTATACAAAATCATTGAAATTGTAAATTTATTTTGTAGGTTAAATTATGTTTTCATCTTAGTCTTTATTTTAAATAATTTATACAACAGAAATAAAATTAAACTCCTTTAAATACAAAGGTACATAGGTTTCAAAGAAAACATCACTTAGCGCCATCTCTTGGTAGACTACCGCAACAAATTACAAAGACGAAATAAAATAAAACATAATTATTAGTTATGTAGGTAACAAAAATGTCATATTTAATAACATAATTACAGTTTAAAATCATCCATAACTATTTTAGAGGCATAAATACACTTATATAAATTAAAATTGACTAAGATGTTAAAAAAAAAAACTAAAATACAGTAATCCTTCGTTGTAGAATAGCCAAACAAATGTTAAAACTCGTATACAGATTGAATATGTTTTTTTTTTAAATTCATTTTATCTCTGAGAACAAGCCTCGATGTAATAATATAGTAACGTAAAGTATACATTGTTGCTTATTATGATTGTGCTACACGAGTTGAATATAACGCTTCGTATTTGTGAGTATGCGGGATCACGTGCCGACCAGCGTTAAAATAGACAGGCTATTTGCTACATTGGGAATCAAACTGTTGCTCTAAATTGTCGATTTAATCATCAAACAAAAAGGATTGATATACTGCTCTCAACGGATTCAGGAAACTTGATTGTTTAGTTGATATATTACTTTTGTTACTTTACGATTTGTCTGCCCTGATTAAGTGTATTTTTTATTAGAATTTAATATTTGGTTGATTATCTTAAAAACTTGAATATATGAAACAAAAAGCTGTGTCTGAGTCTGCGAGTATATGAATCGTCGAACCAGTCGCGAGACTAGTCGACTTCGCCACATGTCGTCTGTCGACCCCGTTACACCGTACCCCCTGTAATAGTTACGAGGATATCGTATCGAAATTTGTAGCTAAAAGGCCGAGGGGCAAAACACGTGTAGATAAATAGGGGGAAATGCGAATGCTTTTATAGATTATATATATGTATAAATATAACGATAACTCATTGTCTATTGAAGTTTTTCTTCAAAATAACAATATTTTTGAACATAAATATAATAATAATACATAAGATTTTTCAGCAAATGTTAATAACGTATTAATTAAAAATTGTATCTAGTATTTTCTCCAATATTAATTAATATAACTTAAAGATTCGCATTTTTTTAAAAACAAAGAAACACAATTATATGTCAAGTGCTATTTTATAAAAATAATATTAAATATTAAACTATTTCAGTAAAATTTTCATTGAGCTCTTTATAATAAATAAAATGATTAATTGTATAGGTATTGTATATAGAGTATATAACATATAATCACTACATATTATACAAAAACAAATACATTTATATAACATCTAGTTTAAAAAAAATTACTAGTAAAAAGCTTAAAACGTCTCGAAGCTATCTCGCTCTGGTTTTTTCCAAAAACGATGACTCCAAGTAGCTGTATTGTTCGCGTTGAATAATTATATGCATCGTAAAACGTCTTTTTGCAACGCGAAATACACTGAATTTCACGAGCGCAAGTATTGTCATTCGCCTGCCGAAAGTTGAATATCTATCACGAACAGTGGACGAATTCATTACCACTCAATATAAATTATTGTTTTCAAATCGAAGTAACTTAAAATATACTTTATTATTATACGCTTTAAGAACATATTTTGAATGGATTGAATTAATGATTAACATGTACGGTAGTTTATATAAAACGAAACACTACACGTACTATATTATAAATATAAATTATTGATTTGATACTTTTCTGTTTGACTTTTAAGATTGTTGTAGATTTAAGCGTCTGATCCGTTTGATTGCGGGGAATCAACTCACCAGCAAACACATTGCCAACTGGTCTTAAAACCAACAATTTTCAATATATTATACACTCTGGATGACACAATAGGGAATAAAGCCAGGAGAATAATGATGATGATGATGATGAAAATGAGCTTTAGTACCATTTTATTTAGTTTTTATACACATTACAGCCATTAATGGAACAAAAACTAATGCTTAAATCTCTCCATCTCCACGAGATGCGTCTAAAAGCTAAAAGCTGAAAAAAAACTCATAGTAATTATTAATTAAATAAAATTTAATCAACAAACGGTGCTTTGCTATTTTCTATACGTAATTATATAAACTTCGCATTTAATCAAAATATTTGATTAAATGTATAAATGTAAGTGTGTATTTTAAACTGTTTTCTCTATTCATACATATTGAGGTTGAGATTCAATTCTCTTTATAGAACGGAAATCTGTCAACTTGTGAGTATTTGTGTGTGTGTATATATGTGTGTGTGTGTGCATGTGCGGCCCGCATAATATCTTGATACAGCTGATTAATTATTCATTAAATCGGTTCCCTTTTTAACAATAAAAACTTCCTAAAATTGATTAGTAAAAAATAGCATTAAAATCGCTTGTGCAAAACTTGTGCACGAAGTAAATAATAATTTTAAATATATATTTTCGTTGAAATTACAAATGCAGACGCTTGCTATTTTATTACGCTTATATCATTAGGTGAAATATGAAAGACATGAGTGTACTCAGCGTTACACACAACTAATAGGCAATTAGTACCTAATATTGTATGAATACGTGAGCTTTCTATACAATATTCTAAAGCAAGAACGTTTGTTTTAAAAAAAACAAAAAAGGTAGGTGGAATCGCAAATGGGCCACCTGATGGTTAATGGTCACCATTACCCATAGACATTGGCGTCCTTACGTCATTACTGCGCCACCAACCTTATCTATTTAGCGATCTAAGGTTTTATATCCCGTGTACCTGTAGTTATACTGGCTCACTCACTCTTCAAACCGGACAAATATACTAAGTATTGCTGTTTGGCGGTAGAAAATCAGTTAAGTGGGTGGTACCTACCCATAGGGGATAGGACAAAGCCCAAACTCGTTCACTCAATTGAGAATGAGCGGTAGTGAGTGGGTACCCACATGATCCTGCTCAAATCCCTACCATCTTTAAGCCCTTGCAGCTATTATTCAGGCATATAAAATCCAAATGTACCGCGACGAAACCGCTGAATACATACGCTTATTATATAAACAATTTAGACGTATATTATGAAGATTTTAACGTTCGTTAAAACAAGCTTCAATAACTCAGAAGGGATGGTTTTAGCCTTCGCATGTGACCTTCAGATGTAGACACAGCTGGCTCTACGTATAAGAAACGTGTGTGTGTGTGTGTGTGTTGTACGAAATTGCCTTGTGTTTGTGACGTATGAAATATTGTTACCCGCGTATTTTAGCTAGTTTAAGAGAAATGATTAAATATGTCATCACGTTCTGACGTTGAAAGTATTTTACATATTATTTGTAATGGAAATGAATTATTTATAGACCCTCGTTTATTACTTCTGATCTTTTTCTATTTGTCAACTACATTAAAGGGACTTGTAGTATACAAGTACCTTTAAAATATGTAGGTATAATTTTTTTAATTACGAATAAATTTATTAATTGATGATGTGTTCAATAACATTTTATATATGGGGTAATTAGTTTTACAGACATACCATAGTCACGCTTTGGATGTTAGCAATTTTTCGTTCGTATGTTGTCATAGCTGGAGTTGATTTAGAGAAAATGAATATCGATCCTTGTTTGAATTTGATGATTTGTTTTTAATCATGAATCATTAGGTTGAATATTGTGTAAATAATGATTTAAAGACCAATACGAATCTATTCTTAATTAACATTTAATTAGCAAAAATATTTAAATGACTTTTTAATTTGCGTTCCATGGCTATTCAATTTTGTTTTTCCTTTTTGTCGTAACGAAAGTTACAAGATGGCATCGCTTATAAGCAAAGACAATCAATCTATGAATATAAAATGTAATGCCATAATTGACTGATTCATCAATGCACAACTTAAACTTAAATTAATAGGAATTTTCTATTTATAACGTAGACGCATACGGGATTAGCAAAATTTCTACTTACTCGTATAAGGGGCTATTGCGCCAAAATTTTCAACTTCGTACAATCGACGCATTTAAAATTATTATTAAGAAACCAAAGCAAATAATTTTCTGTTGGTCGTGCTGATATATAACAATATTTTTGTTTATATAATGTTTATAATACATAAAGTAAGCGATTATGTATAAGCGCCTACATTAAATGGACCTCGACGAAAGGCCGCGGAAACTCTAGGGATATAAAGTAATTGATTAAGAACCTTAAGCAGTTCTTCTATACTAAGTGCTCATATCATAAATTCTAAAGTAGTTTTAGAATTTTTAAATTGTATGTACAAATTAAATTAAGAAAGTAGCAGGATACACTATACATACATATATTCAAATTATATGTATATATAGTCCTGTGTATGTATATAACTAGTACATATAATATTGAAGAAATAAAATATTTGATTAAATGTATAAATGTTATTTATATATATATATTTTAAACTGACTTTAAACTCTATTTTTATTTAATTTCATAAATGTTTTAAAAAAAGGCAAAAGAGTAAAATTATTTATTGGAATTGGAAAAAATAGATGAGTGGGTGAGGTGAGGCGATTAATTGATATATTTGGAGATATTTTTCTGTATTGTAAATTAAATTTTCAAATGATATTAATTAAAAAATATTTCTTGTAAATATGGCAGATACCTAAACCCATATAATCGGTTAATTTTCTATTAATATTGATAAAGTGTTAAATATTATTAATGTTAGAGTTCAGTTAAAATATAGTAAAAAAGTTTCCTAAATATTACGAGTTCGTTTAATCTCTCGTCGTACTAACTCGCTCTTCACTTGATCAAACTTTTCCTTTTCCGTTGTTGCTCTTTCTCACTCGAAACTCTTTAGTAAGAGATAGAGTTATGTGAGTTATTTATCTTTATATATTGATGGTTTACTAGTAGGTCGATGTTCTTACATTCAATACATTCTAAAACAGTTGACACACAACAGTAAATACGTCACAAAATAACACACAGACAGACTCCTGAAATTTCGATTATGCCGCTGCGCTGCCTGATATGAGAACACGTAGACATAATGAACTGCTAAACACACGTCTGGCGAAGATTTCATAGAATAAATAGACAAAAACATTTGTTTTGACTCTGATTCTTGATTGTAGAAAAAAGCTCATTCAAATGGTAGTAATAATAATCATAATACAATTTTTTGTCATGTATAAAAGTACTAAATATAAAAGTTAACCTTTAAAATATACAAATTTTACTATGCAAGACTACGTATCTTAATCTATGACCTTGCGAACAGCTGACATTGACAGACGTTAAATTATAAAGTGGCTATTATCTATGACTAAAAATATTTTTAAAATTTGTAACTAACATAGGTTTTTTAAACTTATTTATCTGTTTTTCTTCGTTTTGAAGAGTAAGTGAAAGTATTTAAAACACAAATATATAATATAGTAAGACGCTACTAGTTTAGGTATTCTATAGGACCAACAGTAGTTATTACTGTAATTAAGTTACTAGGTTAGTTATACTTTTCGTCTTAAGCAGAGGTTCCCAGATTTCTTTTTCTCATAGACCACTTTCAAAATTGAGCTGATTTCGGTGGACCCGCTGCAGCTACATTTCTACCATAGTCCCAAAACTCGACAAAAAATGTGAAGATTAGATCTAACTATGGAAATTTGCGTTGCGGCTGAGTTCCAATCACGAATTCATAGTTATCGACTTGATTGCGCTGTGAGTGGATGTCAAAAAAGTAAAGTTGGCTAATCAAAAAAGTGATTCCATCCAATATTTAACAAGTAACAGTCGCTGAGTTTTTTTTTTATATGTAAGAGGGAGCAGCAGGCTCTCTTGATGGAAAGTGACTACCACCGCCGCCCATAGATGAAGTCAAAGCCAACATTTTAGTTCTTCACTATCGAAAGCAAACAAATTTTCGTGGACCCCCGCTTATGAATTGTGACGCCAACGTACCCTTTCGACGCCCCCTTTTTTTGTCACGCCAACGTAGACCCCCGTAACTAAGGGTCTAAAGTGACTGCCTCGGTAATCTCGTAGCTAGTTTTTACAGTTGCGAATCATAATATCCAGATTATAATCCTCACTTTGGCGCAATTAAGTCATTAAGTTTTTCTGTCAAGAGATTATCAATATTAGAAAGAAATTAGTAATACGTAGGAAGTTTGCGGCGTTAGTAAAGTACGTACTTAAAGCTCAAGTTCCTGTGTCTGATCTCTCTCTAATCGCGATATTCGCCCCCTCGCACTTTAATTGTGAGTGAATAGAATTTATTAAGGGAGTGAGATCTTGTGTGCACTATAAAATCCTATTTCAGTGTAGCCAACATTTAATAATCCTAACTGTATTAGTCTCATTTGCCGTGGCCGAGTTATAAGAATTACAATCAATGATACTCTAATTGGAGATATATTTGAGAAACTATTATAATGTATTCATACTAATATTATAAAGCTGAAGGGATTGTTTACTATTATGTATGCGTTTAACTCAGGACCTGCTATTCCGATTTCAAAAAAATCTTTATGTATGAGATATACCATTTATTGAGAAAGGACTATATAACATCACGCTAAGACCCAAGGGAGCGGAGCAGTAACGTGTGTGAAACATTGCGGAACGGCCATTTTAATACAACAAAGATACGAGACTGACTGGTAGGGCTTTGTGCAAGCTCGTCTGGGTAGGTACCACCCACTCAACAGATATTCTACCGCAAAACAGCAGTACTTGGTATTGTTTTGTTCCGGTTTGAAGGACGAGTGAGTTAGTGTTATTACAGGCACAAGGGCAACATTTTAGTTCCCAAGGTTGTTGGGCAATGGTGACGTAAGCGATGGTTAACATTTCTTACAATACTAATGTCTATGGGCGTTGGTCATTTACCACCATGTGGCTCATATGCTCGTCCGCCTGCCTATTCTATTTCTTATTAGATTTAAATACTTTTATGTGAATTGTACGAAATGTCGACGTAGTTGTAGTTGTAGAGGAAGTCTTTTGTCTGGAATATTTTCTAAAATAAGAGTTGTAATTTATTTATAAGTATAAAAATAATAACAATCAATTTTGGTAGACTAATGAGGTTATTGTTTTTATTTGCAACAATATTTACCTGTATATATATTGTTAATATTCAGATCATAACGAAAGTCATTTTTAATAAAAACACATTCTTTAGACTCGTTGTAAGATGTGTTGAGCGCTAAGTAACTAGTACCGAATGTTTTATAATATTTCCGTTCATCATTATATTTAAAGATTTATCTCGGAAACCTTTAGTGTTATTCTTACGGAGCGGAGTAAGAGTTTAAAACAAGGTATGTAGTACATAAGAAACAAGAACAAAACTACAAATCTTTACCTACCTCTGACTCATCACGAGATCTCCGAAATTATAGGTCCGACTGACTTGAAATTTGCTTAGTTACTCGTATCACGACGTAGACGCTCACTATGAACGGATTAGAATCGACACTTGGAATATGACATAGTTGGTCTTCAACTAATTTAAAAATTTAAAAAAGTTTATTTATATGAATATTACTCATACAAAGTCAGGACGGGCAGCTAGTATATACATATATGTAAGTTTGGATGTGGTATATTTGTTTTAATTAATAGAATTAAACACCATACTATGAAAGGTAGAATCGTATATGGTTTTTTTATTAATAAGTTTTTATTCTGTCCTCTCCCCGATAGATGGCGCTGTAGCATTACAACTTTTGTGCCGTTCAATAGCTCTGACAATTAATATTTGAGTTCGGAGAATATTTAAAAGCAAGTAATATCGGATAGTAGTCTACTAAAAAATTGCAATGTATGCCAGAAATACATATCTTAAACATCATGTTGCCATGAACGCTAAATAATAATAATTAAGTCTATAATAAATAAGTGATATATAAAAATTTATTTATTTATTCACATACAAAGTCAGGACGAAGACTCATTTATAAAATTACAAAAAGAGAACAGTTAAACGGTTACGAAAATAAAATAAACACTATAATCTATTACTAATACATTCTACAATATACTGCTCCAGCCATGCGTTGTGGCAAGATAAATCATTCTCAATCTTTGAGGTATTTTTTTTTTATATTTGTTTGTGATTCTTTGTCACGTACATGGAAAATCAACAGAAAAAGCAATAGCCGATTTTAATAAGACCCCGTAAGGTAACAACGCTCTCTGTCAAGATTATACTCCTAGATAGATTTTTGTCCCTGTCAACAACGAATAAGTCATAATATCGATTTGAGCTTTCTAAAAACGCTATGTTGCATAATATATTTATTTATATAAGAAACCAATTATTTATTCTATCTTATTTATTAATTGTATTAAATAAATCCAGTATTAAGACATTAATAATAATAATGTCCTCCAGACCGATTTCGGCCATGGCGGCCAATCTCAAGAGAGATTAGCCAACTGCGCAGGAGATATTATAGTGCACAGTGTGTGCGCAAACACAGGTGCACTCTCTATTCCCTAGCTCTCATAACCCGATGGGACGGCGATCCGACACGACCGGAAAGAGTTCAGGCGCAGGACCAACGGCTTAACGTGCTTTCCGAGGCACGGGAGTGTACACACTTCCAACTTCCAGACTCCGGGCTGCTACTGAGAATTTTCTGACAGAAAAACCCAATAACTGTTTATTGGCCCGACCTGGTAATTGAACCCAGGACCACCGGGTCTGCAGCCTTATATCTAGCCACTAGACCAACGAGGCAGTCATTAAGATATTAGGATATGCATATATCGAATATTATTTAAGTATGTAGTGATGTAGGTGTGTATAAAAAATGCACTACACATAGTACGTAGTATTCGCGCCACGTACACAAAGATATATATAGCGGCGGCGGAGAGGGGGCATGACGGCATTAAAAAGCGTCATGCCGTTTACTGTCACGGCATAGGAATCGGGCGGAAACCCAAGTTGCGCCAATAGATTTTCACATAACAATTGTAGTAGGCAAAAAAGTCAACCCGATTTTCATGCCAGCTACATTTTTTTTCAACATTATTACCATCTTAACATTTCACTGTTGAACTATATTAAAATTGTATAGCTTGGATTTCTAAATAAGTTCGCTAAACTGCGAATAGGAGCAAAAAAAGTTAGTGAACTGCCGAAGATCAATAGTGCTCAGCGTACCTTATATATAGTATTGGCTATGTTCAGGCTGGCTGGGTTAATAATTCTGTAAACCAATTTCTCTCAATACCAATTTATCATGTGTTGTATATAATCCAACGATATTTGTAAATGAATTGTACACAACTAAAATTATTTCTAAAAAAGAAATCATGTTCATATAATTAAGCCTCACAGCGTTGATTAATGAAAAGGCTAAATAATTGGTAATTTTTTTTTTTTTTTTTTTTTATTACATAGGTAGGCGGACGAGCATATGGGCCACCTGATGGTAAGTGGTCACCAACGCCCATAGACATTGGCAGTGTAAGAAATGTTAACCATCGCTTACACTGTCAATGCGCCACCAACCTTGGGAACTAAGATGTTATGTCCCTTGTGCCTGTGATTACACTGGCTCACTCACCCTTCAAACCGGAACACAGCATTAGCAAGTACTGCTGTTTTGCGGTAGAATATCTGATGAGTGGGTGGTACCTACCCAGACGAGCTTGCACAAAGCTCTACCACCAAGTCATATTAATATATTATTATATGGTAATATTATATGGTAATATTGTACTAATCTTAACTAAGAGGTATATATTTCGATAAACTTTTTATAAACATTCGTGGTGAACAACGATACGTAAAGTCATTAAAGTTAATACAAAACTTTGTTTCTTTTGTCTAATTGAATATTTATTGCAATAAAGAATACAAATTCACAATTTTTTACAACGCTTATACACATGGATCCGAAACTCTCAAACGATGATCACTCGTGACGTTTACAGGAAACAACACTCAACCCACCCGCCAGCCAGCCGACCCGCCACCCTCATCCCAACCTCCCTTCCGCTACCAAGAAATAAGGCATATTACTAGAGAATTTTCATGCAATATTTTTAACGTTATTACAAACGTTATGCATTATTACTCGTAAACAGTTCATTTTTAGTAATTTACTGGTACACTCATATAATATGAAAGTCCTTTCTAGAGGAGATGGTTCTAGTTCTTATCCCTTTGGTCTATGGTCATGTTTGGCTGTAAATCTAAGGGAATAGAATGCCTGGTCGGGCCGTTAAAAAGTTGTGGATTTTTACTGTCAACAAATTCTCACTAACCACACAAAAGCTACTAGGAAGATCCTCGAAAAATACAGAAAGCCCTTGGTCCTACGTTTGATCTCTCTATTAGTGGCAAATATTTCCCACATCAGATTATGATATAATGGAATGGATAGTACACCTGCGTTTACGTACACAGTTGTGCACTATCATATATCTGCTGAACTGAGTAGGCTTTGTTTCTACCGTAGCTTAGTGGGGAAGATTTTAACATTTTGACGTGATAACCGTCTTATCAATCGATGAACGCCGGCTGCACGCACGAAAAAGCATGACTCATTGTCACATTCCGCCTGAGCCGAGCGTACAAGCGATAGAGAGGCACAATCGGCCTAAGCGATCGGCTTGTGACGCATCTATCTCCCTTCCACTCCATCGGTCGATGCGTCCGAGTATTCATCAATGTTTTCTTATGACGTTATTTAGACGCGCAAGCAAATGGGTTACCTGATATTAAGTGGTCACCACCTCCCAAAGACATCGACACTGTAAGAAATATTAACCATTCTCTAAAAGCGCGAATGTGTGACTAACCTTGGGAACTAAGATGTTACGTCACTCGTACCCGAAGTTACACTGGCGCACTCACTCTTCAAATTGTTACATAACAATACTTACAATTGCTGTTTTACGGTAGAATATATGATGATTGGTCGAGCTTGCACAAAACCGGTTGTCTACTCGGTGGTAGAGCTTTGTGCAAGCTCGTCTGGGTAGGTACCACCCACTCATCAGATATTCTACCGCAAAACAGCAGTACTTTGTATTGTTGTGTTCCGGTTTGAAGGGTGAGTGAGCCAGTGTAATTACAGGGACAAGGGACATAACATCTTAGTTCCCAAGGTTGGTGGCGCATTGGCAATGTAGGTGATGGTTAACATTTCTTACATTGCCATTGTCTATGGGCGTTGGTGACCACTTACCATCAGGTGGCCCATATGCTCGTCCGCCAACCAATACAATAAAAAAAAAAACCCTAACACCAAGTATAATATAACCTACCTTTTATAGATATTCTGTCTGATCAGATCATATCAGATTATGATAGTAAGGGAATAGATAGTGCACTTGTCTTTGCTCACATTCTTGTGGACTATAATATTTTGTTCGCAGTTGGCTGGTATCCTTTGCAATCGTTCATAATAGCCGCAATCATTCAGGAGAACACCATTCACTTTTATAATTCGGAGCAGAAAAGTCGACGGGAAAAATACATACGGATAGCTAACTGTTCGATTATGTAGACTAATTTATTCTTAGATATTGGCATTTACTAATGAAATGGTTATGTTGGTTCTGAGTGGAAAGCCGAGATGGCCCAGTGGTAAGAACGCGTGAATCTTAACCGATGATCGTGGGTTCAAACCCGGGCAAGCACTACTGAATTTCATGTGCTTAAAATGTGATTATAATTCATCACAACAAAAACAAAACATCGTGAGAAAACCTGCATGTGTCAAATTTCACTGAAATTCTGTCACATGTGTATTCCACCAACCCTCATTGGAGCAGCGTGGAATAAGCTCCAAAACCTTCTCCTCAAAAGAGGGGAAGAGGCCTTAGCCTCGCAGTAGGACATTCACAGGCTGTTATTGATAAAGTCATTAGTAATAATTATAAACTTATATATCAAATTATTTTAGTAATATTGTAATGTACTTATCGATATTTTCATTTACTATTTTATATTATATTAATAATTAGGAGAAATCAACTAATAAACGTTTAATTATGTACGATATCCGGCTGCAAGATCATTACGTTCATCGTGTATATAATCAAAATCTAATTTTTATGTATAATTATAAATGAGGGAATCTATTTTTGCTAAGGTGCCAAAATTTGCCATCAAGTAATTTTAATTAAAGTAATATTAATTAACTTTTTCCAAAAAATTTCATTCACTTCTTACAAACTACAATCCGCTCCATAACAATGTATGTAATGCAAATGCCTGAATGTACGAAGTGATCTTGCAGCCGGATCTTAGACTATAATCTTTACAATGGATATGAAATATAGATTGCGTACTTATATTATTAATATTAGGCAGTATTTTGACACCACATATATATTTTTGACTATATATTTACTTTATAAAATTTTAAAATGACTGACTGACATTTATACCGCACGCCCTAAGAAGGGTCTAACAGAATGACATTTTTTACAGAAATTTAATACAGAATGTAGTTTAGCAATAAAGATTTTCCTAAGGGTTGAAAGCTTGTCTTAAATAAATAATAATTAAATAATAAAAAATACAAGTTATACAGAAGATGCCGTGGGTATGAAAAATGAATGCGTCTCGTGTACAAAGGTATTATACTATACGATGTACCCAACACCGAAATCAGATAAGTTCCAAGTATACAACTACCGTGAAAATCAAACCTAGTAAAAATCCTATTCATCTGAGATTGTATCGGATAAACAAATCATAAACAATCTTTCTTTTTTAAATTGTTTTTACATAAAATAAATAGAACTATGACTCAAGAAGTTTAGACTCTAATCAGATAAAATAAGACTATTCTGTTTAAGATTTGCCTATTTGATATGCAAGTTAAATAAGCTATTACTTTAGTACGTTTTAAGGTATGGTCCTCCAGACCGGTTTCGGTCACGGCAGCCAATATCAAGACTGATTAGTCAACTGCGCGGGAGATATTATAGTGCACAAGTGTGTGCACAAACACTTGTGCACTCTCTATTCTCTAACCCTCATAACCCGACGAACCGACATACACACAGTTCAGGCGCAGGACCAACGGCTTTACGTGATATCCGAGGCACGGGAGTATACACACTTCCAACTTCCAGACTCTGCTACTGAGAATTTTCGACAGAAAATATCAATAACATTTTAAACTGTTTTTAATACCAACGATTGTATATTATATATAACGATTCCTGCGTGGGTGATTATGCTGGCTTCCTCACCGTTCAAATAGGAACATGATATGTCTCGCTTTGTAATGACGCTAAACGATAGAATAATTAATGACCAGGTGATAGTCACCCAGACGGACTTGCATTAGTAAATCCATGGAATCGACCCACTCAGTCAATTCCATACATTTACTTATATTATATTTAAATAATATTTACGGTTATATAATTATATTTATATATAAGTTATAAAGAAATCCTCTGTGACTATATTACTTAATATGTCCAAAGAGCACAGTACTTTACGTATACTTATAAACCATATAATTATTGAAATATATTTATAGTCTTTTAAAATACTACGTAAATAATACTTTTTTAAATATTAACGATATCACTAGACTGAAAAACAACATACTATATGTTAGAACGTAGACATCCAATCTATTTTAACAATTAATATTGCTTTAATAGTATAAATAAGGAGTAAAACAATTGAAAGAAATAAATTCAAATAAAGTTGATTCGGAATTTCAGTTTGGTTGGCGAATAAATAAGCCCTTACATGACCGAAGAAATATCAAGAACGTACGTAAAAGTACAAGAGTGCTTCTGCGAGCTGCAGTGTTGTTCTATAAGAACTCACTTTGTGATACGCTATTTTCATGCACGCTATATACATCAATTAAATGTTATAATTATTGTAATCAACAACGCCTATTACTCTGACACATCACGATCGTGTTCTGCGGTGAATTTTGACTTAACAACTTTTTATAATGATACCGCAATACTTATAACGTTTATCAATGATTGATGACATTCAAAAAATGATGAATATCAGAGCTGAATTTATAAAAAGGGATTTTGTGCATGCAATTTGGTAAGTAGGTAGTTCCTCCGTGTTGTCTACAATATGTCTGAAAGATAATTAAGTGGCAACATAAATATTTTAACTATTTGTTACTTATTTCTATTTACTTAGGGCCTTATTTATAAACGTTGCTTAGTTACTGGTTAGCTAAACACTGATTTGTCTCTTTCTGTCATTATGATTTGACATACAAAAGAAGAAGACAAAATATTGTTTAACTAATCACCAGTTAAATAAAGCTTATGAATAAGGCGGTTAGAGTATAATTATACAAATACTACATTATATTTTATTCATATATATATATATATATATATATTGTGTATTGTACGTGCATTATGGTGATGTTCCCCTGACCAATTTCGGTCACTGCGGTCAATCTCAAAAGAGAATAACCACAAGTAAACACATACAACATAACACTACTCCCCTACTCTCATAATCCGATGGGATGGCAATCTGACACAACATGATTTTTTTATTTTCCGGACCCAGATTAATCTCTGTATCTGCGTCCTAATCACTACACCATAGATAATCATATGATGTTTGTAGTGTAGTAGTAAATATATTTCTATCTGCGTCAAAATCTAATTAAAATATCCACAAAGTATTTATAGACTTCATTTTGAATTTCATGAAATCAATCATGTTTCTAAAATCTAGAACGATCAACTAGTTCCATGAATACAATACTAAGTGCATATTTCTGGCTTGTACTCGGCTAAAACACAAGAAAATTCCCCCGCCACGTATCCATGAGGCACAAAAGCTTGTTCTACATTCATCGCGGAATACGCCCGCGTCATAGTAAATGAAGTCGCAATAATTCACCCCCCGGTTACCGGATACGTTCCTTTCGTTGAACGAACGCCGACTAGTCGGGCAACTTGTCGATAGGTTTATCAAGTTTCACGAGTAACACAACCAGAAAATTATATATTATTACATTTTGATAAGAATCTAATTCATAATTTGTTCATTTGAACTGTGAAATTTAATGTATATTTTAATCGAATATCAAATGAAGATACAATTTATAATATTTCAAAAAATATTATTTTTTGTTTTTAGTCAGTAGTGTATTTTTATATTTAATGAAACCTTTAAAATAAATTTAATATTGACAATGTCACGCGTTTGTCAATCCCTTTTTTTTTATTCCGCGCCAAAATAATATTGTAAATAAAATATAAATTTATCGAAACAATTAATAAAATTCATAGTCAACAAAGAAAATTAATGCAAAAATGAAATTAATGCGTTCGGACTCATTTTCAAGTTTGTGTACATCATGTTATTCAGGACGTAGTGTTCGAAATAAATTAAATTACAACAGGATCAGACACGGACTGAAGAGGTCGATACCGGCTGCGATTGTCCTCTGGGCATTTCACAAAATTCCTTCAAAAGACGGATTAACTTCTCGGAGAGTGATAGGTTTCCTAAAACGTCATTTCAAAGTCGCCGACGATCCACGACGAACAGGAAAATCTATAAGTAAAATGTTAAGATGCGCTGTTGAGTTTGGTCTGATAAAAAAATGTGGGACTAAATATTATTTAATCAAAAAAAAGTAGATAAACTTCCTGATTGAAGAAGAAATTGATTTTGTCTGGTGTAAGAAACGTACATTTTATCAATAAAACATGTTTTTTTTTAATTTACTTATTAGGCAGAGGACCTAATGTGCCACCTAATGGTAAGTTTGCTTGAACCATAGACAAAGGCATTATAAGATGTGGTTGACTCCTATAAGAAGTACCTCACCAAGGAAATCAGATACATATGGTGAATAGAGTTCAGCGCTATAAAAATATTAACCAGTTTACCAACAATGAACTACTAAATGTTACGTCCTTTTTCGCTGTACTATCTCACTGTATGGTTGGTTTATACAGCAGTACCTACTGCTTTTTTTGGAAACAACAGAACTGTTAGTGTTTTTGTATGGAAATAATATAAACAGTGGTACACCAGCCTGAATTGGAATAATCTCAAGTGACGAGTTAACCCAACAGTGGGATATTTTCAGGTATTTTTTTTAAATTCATTTTCATAATTTTAATTTAATAAATATATATATTTGGCATGCCGTTTACATTTATTTTATCATCGTTTATTTACTACGTGTCTCCTCCTGATACTTTATCGACGTTGCTCGTTCTGGCTAATCAGGTCATCAGTTTCAACGTTAGTTGAAAAATTAGTATTAAAAAAATTTATAAAAAAACTGGAAAAATCACTCTTTGATATGATAACCCGTAAAATTCCACTTCAAGATATTATTATTTAATTATATATTCGACTGTAAATAATTAAGGTAATATAAAAAATAAAAAATTCTCAATAATAATATTTAATAATTCACCAACTTGTATTTACATGATTACTTAAAATATACTGATCTATTATCAAACAACAATTCAAAAACCATAAATATTTCGGGTGTACTTAAACAGATTTATGCTCAATAAGCATTAAGTTGAAGCTTACGCGGCCTTTGGACCGATCATCGTTTTATTTGAAACTACGGATATTGCAGATAATATAAATTCATGCGACACAGATAACAAATGGTTACAGATAACATATTAATGTTATCATTTCTATCGTAGTTTGACAAATAAAACTTAAAATGTATTCACTAAACAAAACTGCTGGAATGCTTACATACAAGAAACTACATTTATGCACGAACAGCCAATTTTACGTTCCGACAGATTTTAAACGGTAACACGAGGTGATAAGATGTATTTTCAAGCGAACAACAACGACAACATTATATGTACAGAGCTATGAACACTGTAATATCATTATATTTCTTTATTCAGTCAAACCGGAAAGCCTTTATGCTAGTGTAGTTTTTATGATTGAATATTGAATAAAACTTATTAAAAAATCCAATATAATTTTCCTTATTATAACAATAACAATAAGAATATAATCAAAAATTATTTCATAAAGATAAAAATAATACTGTAAAATAATAATATAAATGTGTGCGATGCTTGAAAATATATAAATAATTTGCAACACGGGGACAAAACTATTTAAAAAATCATAAAAAGTTAAAATCAGGTTAGTTTAGCAAAACAAAGGTTGGCTCCAATTTGACTGCTTGCACTACAAAGGTTAAATAGAAGGATTCTAAATGGTATTTAGAAGAGCAAGTCTTCGTCTCCTTCGTCGAGTAAGTTCGCGATGTTGTCGCGCACGTCTCTGCTCGCCACGAGCATTGCAGCTTTTTTCTGTAATAACAAAAATTGTTAATATATAACTCGAACTTTATGACTTAAGTAGTACAAATTTGTTTTTAGTATTAATAGGAAAACAGTAACAGGTCAGGATCCCTGGATACAGTTTTTTGTAGAAATCACTTAAGTTATATGATAAGGTCTCAAGCCAGCCAAGATACCTAAATTTAACCAATTTCAGCGTAGAAACGAAAATCTACCCACGAAGTAATACTAAAGACTATTAAGCATTAGCATATAAAGCTTTGACGTCTGCGTATGAAAAGACAATTCCACTAGGTTCATTAAGAGTTTAGTTCATTGATATACAGGATGACTGGTTAATTACTATCAATATTTAAGGAGAATACTCGGTACATGATTCTCATTCGAATTATGTAAAAAAAAATAGGTACTTAATTTTTGACCAAATTTCCGTATAAATAAATAAAGTGTGGACACGTTCCCAGCCTTGCCGGCGGCGCGTGCGGCGGCGTGCTGATACAACACCACGCCGCCGCACGCGTGTGTCGCTACTCCCAACCCCCGCCCCGTGGCGTTAGTCGGGCGAGCGCCGCCGTAAGGTCTGTACGTCCGTCTTCCCGCGCGCGCGCCTAGCGATCGATCTTACGCGTATACCTAATCTGTCGTGTGTGCGTGTGACCCGTTATTACTTATTAGTAATTAAGTATGGCTTATCAATACACAAATGCAGAATACTTGGACAAAAACATATTGTTCACGGACGAAGCTACGTTTACTAAGTTAGGTATTTTTAACGTACACAATGAACATTGGTGGAGTCATTCCAATCCATACGTTACGCGACAGGACGCTTATCAACACAGGTTTAGTGTTAACGTGTGGGCTGGTGTTTTAAATAACTGTTTGTTAGGGCCGTATTTCATCGAAGGAAGACTCAATGCTGTGTCATACTTAGACATTTTAAACAGTGCGGTGAATGACATGCTCGATGATGTACCACTGAGCAATCTCCAAAACTTATTTTATCAACACGACGGAGCACCCGCGCACTATCAGACGCAGGTACGTGAGTACTTAAACAATACGTTTGGAGATCGCTGGATAGGGCGCGGAGGGCCTGTGCCATGGCCAGCTCGCTCTCCAGATCTCACTCCACTGGACTTCTATTTATGGGGGGAGGTAAAACGTCTTGTGTATGCTACAGAGTATGTCAACAGAGAGGAGTTGAAATTAAAAATCACTAGTGCTTTCGAAACTATTAAAAGTGACCCATTCGTATTAAATCGTGTGAAAGACAATATGCGTAAACGTGCCGAACTGTGTATCACACGAGAAGGAGCTCACTTTGAACATTTGTTAAGGTTAGTGTAGTTATGTAGGTAAATAGGTAGTTTAATGATTGACAATTGTTGTAAATAAGTATGATTCCATTTTTAAATACGCCGGAAATACCAAGATAGGTAAACAGTTCATATTATTTTTTGTGTCAAGTTCACACCATTTACCTAGTCAATAAATTGGTTGCTTAAACGAATGAAATATCTTGGTATTTTTTCCTATCCTAAGCCAGGATTAAAGTATGAAGGGAATTGGATCATTTTTGTTTATCTAAGGTAGCCTGCTACCCTGTTAACACGCGGCGGCGCGCGGCGTTTGGATGTAGGTAAACTACCGCGCGATAACTAAATGTACCTACCTACATAACTGTTTTGTGTCGATAACGCAGCTAGGGTGTTCACACGATGCGTAATTAATTACATAACTTTTGGTTAACTTTACTTAGAAGTTTATTAATATTTATGTTATATTAATTTTTATTTTGTCATATATGATCGTCAAATATCACGTCCTCAAGTATCGATAGTAATTCACCAGTCACCCTGTATACTAGAAACTTATTTGGTCATAGAAAGCTACCTTGTAGGACACCATAATGAAAAACTATGCATTCATCGCTATTCGTGATCTGTTCTTTCAAATTTGTTATAAATATCTGAAACAGCATCGTAAGCCTTAAGATCGAGGAAGCACTCCTCGATCTTGAGACTGTATTCTTAGTACTATATTATTGTTCCACATTAAGCTCGATTGATCATAATTATAATAATGTCCTCTGGACCGATTTCGGCCATGGCGGCCAATCTCAAGAGAGATTAGCCAACTGCGCAGGAGATATTATAGTGCACAAGTGTGTGCGCAAACACAGGTGCACTCTCTATTCCCTAGCTCTCATAACCCGATGGGACGGCGATCCGACACGACCGGAAAGAGTTCAGGCGCAGGACCAACGGCTTGACGTGCTTTCCGAGGCACGAGAGTGTACACACTTCCAACTTCCAGACTCCGGGCTGCTACTGAGAATTTTCTGACAGAAAAACCCAATAACTGTTTATTGGCCCGACCTGGGAATTGAACCCAGGACCTCCGGGTCAGCGGCCTTATACCTAGCCACTAGACCAACGAGGCTCGATTGATATTCCATGTCTAAAGCACTCTATATTGCTTTAATTCTATGTTGCACTTGTTTGTGTACTTAATTAACCTAGAGATAATTAATTTTACTAAAACTTTTGAAGTGAACGGGAATATTGAAATTGGCATATAGTCATTTTCATTTATGTCATCTGTTCCCTCCCACTCATAGAACAAAATGGAATAAAACTGTCATATAAATATACTCCCCAAATGTAGCGACAACACTAGTTCCTAAAAAATATTCGTGTATAAAAATCGAGACAAATGTACTTACAGCTTCCGCCTTATCTTTAATAATCTTTTTCTTGTCCTGAATCTTCTTGAGCCGGTAGAACTCCTCACGCTCCAACTCGTCCAGTTCGGAGATAATGTAAGCGAGTGTACGCTCCAGCCGGGGGATAATAACTAAAATGAGAAATTTATCATATATAAATTATACAATAGGTTTAAAACAGTTTTCAAATAAACATCCATATTATGAGCCCGAACAATTTATATCGGAAAATATGTTAAAGTAGTAATTAAATTAAAACTCTAGAGGGTAGATTTATAGCTATTGGCGACTGGAACACAAAAGAAACGGCTCAGTACTCCAGGTTAACTTCAACTAGAAGCAGGCAGCTGCAGGCTAGCTTGACAACAATGAACATATGCACAATATAGAGAAGTGAACCCCGGGAATTTTGTTTGGATCAGACTGGCCCTCTGTTCCAAACAAAATTCTCGCCCTCCTGGACTTTTGCATTACTAAGGGCATATCCAGTTTCTATCTTCTAGTCAATCTGCCTGGATTGCTCCTCAGACCAAACAACCATATTACTTAGTGTTTTTATGTTCATATACAAAAGGCTTGTTGGAAAACTACATCACTACCACCATCAAAATGCGCTACTACAAATTCAATCAATTAATCAATCAACAGCTGACTACAAATTAGCCCCTAAAAACTAATAACCGATATCCCCAAAAACCGTTTCTAATTAGTAATGTTAAGATACCTTCTCTTACTTAATTCATAATGAAACAAATATTACCGTGCTCAATAGCGTTAACACGCCTATTGGTGACCTTGATGACCTCATCCAGAGTTACGAAAGACGTCTGCAGGGACGCCAATTCGACGAGCAACTTTACTGCGCTCTGGAAGTTCTTCTTCAGCTTGGTGAGCTGCTGTCCACCTCGGGCAAGACCGGCCAACTCATATGTATCGGAACCATCTTGGTATGACTCAAAGATGGGGAGGGTGACACCTGGAAGAAACAATTATTATATATATACATATATTATAAGATAACCGGATTGTCAAAATCATATTACTTACATAAGCATTTATCATTATTTCATTTTTTTTTAACTAAATTCAAATGTTCAGAATTTAATTCACATTTTCAGTAGTCAGAAAAAACACTTCAAATCAGTAAATTTACTTCTTGATATTGTAAATATATATAAAGTATATATCAACAGACGTTATTCAATTTTTTTCACAATTTTTATAATAACGTAAATAAAAGTTGAACCTACTTTTTAGGTTTAAAATTTACATACACTGAGTATATATCATAGGTATTGTATATAGGTATGAGGTAATTGTAGGAACCTACCAGCAACATTGTCTTTCTTGGATCGGATCTTAATTTGAGCCTTAGTAACGTTTTGCAACACAACTTGGTTAAAATCTCCCGTAGTGAACTTAGCCTCTGCCAGTGAAAATGCAGCCTCTTTCATTACTTCACCCATAAGAGTTTTAGTCTGAAAGAAATAATATTACATAATCATAAATTATTTTTATATTGTACAGGTTTGCATTACAACCGCTTGCCAGCTGTAAAATTGCAATTATTGCAGTGTAATTGCAATTTTACACCAGGTAGGTGAGTAGCAGGTATAACTTTTCTCAATAAATGGGCTGTGTAACACAAATATGTTTAGCCTTAACTTATCTATTTTAATAATGTCTTATCTATTTTATTATTGCTTAAAACACTAATGAAACTAAACAAAAAATATATTTTATCTTTCACCTGGAGAAAGAAAATACAAAAACCTATTAGTACTTATGTTTTAATATTTACAGAATATATTGAAATGAATATTCTATATTATGTGAATAAAATAATATTTGGTGAGTATGGTTTATATTTGAAATAAATCCTCCACCATGACAACTTAAAAAAATCGTAAATATTAACGGCCTTATTCATAAACGTTTCTTAGTTACTGTTTAGCTAAACACTGGTTTGTCTCTTTCTGTCATTATTGATTTGACATACGAAAAAAGAAGACAAACTGTTGTTTAACTAATCACCAGTTAAATAAAGTTTATGAATAAGGCGGTAAGTTACACCAGTGGTTCTGGTAGTATAATCTATAAATAACTTCATAGTGAATTAATCTAACAGATTTTAAAAATCACAAATCAAATCATTAATTTGCATAAAGATAATAAATGTAATAAATGTTGTTTTCATTTGTTATAATCAATGATGACAGAACTCATAAAAAAATATAGCCACTACATAATTATTATACATAAGACACAAACTGGTAATTTTTTTACAGATAATTCTATAGATATCCTGGCTTAGTATATTACTTTGCCAAGGATATTTAGATAAACCATTTAATTGCATTTAATAAATATTTCTTAAAAAAATAAAATACTTTTTGTTCAAAAAAAAAAATGGGTCATAAGAGTAATGATTGTTTTTCGTGCTAGTTCTTCCAAGTAGAAACTACCAAATGTACCAACTAGTTTCAAAGTGATTATTTTATAATTTACGTAGACATTTATTACCTAAGTAAAATTTTAATGAAATAAAATTTTTTTTATTAAAAAGAAATGATAACTTTAATTGATATTTTGAATTTCTTCAAAAAACATATTTCAATGGTTTTTCTAATAATAAAAAAGAACCATCTTACCTCAATAATTTTTCCCAGGATCATACGGAACCTAACTTGTAAAGCATCTGCTTTCTTTTTCAAGAGACCATGGCCTTTCTGTGCTCCAGCCAGACGGGCTTTTATTAACATTTGAGCCCTAAAACGCAAAATAAAAACCATATCATCTACAAATAATTTCTTTACAAAATGGACTATTAAACGATTAATTAATAATGTTCAACTTACCCCCTAGACGGGAAAATCGCTAATCTATCTCTTCCAGACATATTGATTATTGATTTAGGAAAATATTGGCGTTTTATCCCTATTCAGGATTTTTACTCCCAATTCCAATCACCTGATGACAGAAGACAAGTTGGTGATAAATGTGTGTCTATGGCTGGTCTTGTGATCTTGTTTGCAAAATTTTGAATTTAGTATGTGTATCCGATTTATACAAAAAATATCGAAACTTACTACATTCTTACAATTATTAACAAATCTAAACATTATTAGTCAATAAATCATTTAAATGTTGTTTTATTTAATCGGATTCCTAATTTCATAACTTTTTTATCAAATAAAATCTACCAAATATTATTTGTAGCGTGTGACTTATAGAAGACCATCGTGAATCGTCGTAAATGACATATTTTGTTTCCGTATTCCGATTGTCAAACGTCAACCTTAATTTATTAATTATTTCATATTGTTGTCAAACAAGTAAACGTAGATTTTAGCCTATTACCTACTACAAAAAAATGTTACGATAAAACATAGAGGAAAAATAAGGTTTCTATTTAAAAAAAATGGTGTATGTTGATATTTAAATAATAAAATCAAATATGAATGAAAAAATTTCAATAAATTTATGCAGAATTTGTTTAGAAAATGGGGCCAATATTTCTATATTTTCAAATAATGAAGATGAAAACTGTGATATACAAGCTAATCTATCCTTATGTTTAAAAGAAAAGGTTCTTATGTTATAAATAATCTGGTATAATCATAGTTTAACTTGAGCTGAAACTTAGCATTCGTTTTTAAATTTACAGATAGAAGATATTGATGGTTATCCACGTTTTATATGTCAGGCATGCAATGATGTATTAACTGTGGCATGTAATTTTATTAATAAATACAAGAACACTTGTAAAATATTGGAAAATGGATTAGATATTTTAAAGCATGAGAATGAGGAGCTCTGTAGTGTAAGTTGTAAAGATCAATCTGAGGAAGAGATTGAAATAGAAAAAATAAAAAATGAGTATAAAAGTGATGATGATGAATTAAGTGATCATCATCAAGATTTTTTTAAACCATTACAACTTAAACTTAAGTTAAAGGTAGAGAAAGAAAAAATATCAAAAGTCATAAAGAAGAAAAGAAGTGCTGCCAAAACAAATAGTAAACAAATCACAAATAAAATAGCTTCTTCTATATTAGAAGGTGAATTTGCTTGGAATGGTGAAGAATGGTGGTAATGTTATTTAAATTTTATTCTAATAAAAAAACTTGATTATCTGGAAGCCGAAATAACTTAATATAATAAGAAATTTGATGTATCCCATTCCAGAATTTTAACCATTACATTTTAATCTAAACATATGTGTAGATTATTTATGTTTTAAATATTCTGTTATCTTTTAAATAAGGTTGTCAAAATGTTAAAAATATGAAAAAAACATTTTCTTTTTAGTTTAAACTCCAGCAAAAATAAGCAATCATTCCAAGAAATGTCAAAACTATTAAAAAAAAAACCTGAAAATCGAAAACGAGTTAAAATAAAATTACCAAAAATAAAGAAACCAAACCCACCAAAATTATGTGATTTATGTGGTGAAGTATTTAAAAGTCAAGATAAATTATCCGTCCATAAAAAAAATGTGCATTTCAGAAACCCTGTTAAATGTGTACATTGTTTAAGGTTATTTGTATCTGATTATTACTTAAATAGACATATGAAAAGAAAACATGACGGTGATAAAAAATTTATATGTGCAATTTGTGGACGAGGATTCGCCTTTAAGGGAGAACTTACTAGTCACAATAAAAATGTTCACAACAAACACTTGAAACCAAAGAAACAATATAAATGTAAATTTTGTAATAAATTATACAAGTGTGGTAAATCTGTCATAGTGCACGAGAGATCGGCTCACACAGGTAATGTTTATTTTTTTTTAGACATGTTAGGTCTGTTTTAATGTAGCCTACATTCTTGTTGTGGATTAAAACTAGCACCATACCAAATTTCATAAATTCAAATAGTTCCAGTGGTTTTGCCAAGAAATTAAAAGAGGGGTAACAGATTTACTTTCACATTTATTTAGATTATAGATTCTCTTTCTAACATTTACTAAATCTGCTTTATCTTGGCGTCCCTTTATTTTACATTATAATTTATGGGTTTCAGGTCAAAGGCCAGCTGTTTGTTCTGTATGTGGGAGTAGTTTCTATCATGATGACTATTTAAAGGAACACATGCGACTACATACTGGGGAGACCCCATTCAAATGTCCCATTTGTGACAGGGGGTATGCTCAGAGATGCAATATGAAAAGCCATCTCAGAATACACAAGAGATCAGAACTTGATGCAGCTACTTTGAGTAAACTGAGACCTAATTATTTAAGACTTTTGAAGGCATAACTTTATATACATTATTATAAGTTAGTAACAGGACACTATATTAGTGTCCAATTTGAATTGAATATTTATAATTGTTATTCTTCTAGATAACAATTTCATTTTCTATTATAAATATTTTTAATGTATGCATATATAAATAAATTTACTGTCAATTACTCTAAAATCACAGTAAAAATTAAGCAATATAAGCAAATTTATTCTAAAACAAGGCAAATTACTAACTAGATTTTTTTATTTATTTAGATTGAGATAAATTATATTGATTAAGTTTGACCATTTACATTTTTAAAATCAAAAAGGTCGAATGTATGTATTTAAAAAAAAATACATCTTTTAAAAAGGTGCAAATGTTATTTATATTTAAAAATTTGTTTGAATATGAAATAATTATTATCTATATGTAGTTAAAATAACTGATGATGACCATAGGTCATATTTAAAAAATATTTTATGTTTAAAAAATTGTTAATAGATTTAATAATTATTTGTTGCATTTTTCATTATAAAATGGTAATGTTTGTTTCTAAACTGTAGATTATTTATGTAATATCTTCAAGCACGGTTTTATACACAGGTCTATCAACAACAGTAGTGGGGGTACGTCGGCTTAATGATTGAGCTGTTCTGTTAAATATATAGCCGCCAGATGCATGACGATAGATGGGTGTGCTGTGCAATGAAGACAGGATAGCAATCTTTCTCTTTTTCTCTCACACACGTAATGTATGCGTAACGCGTGTTACTCAACCGGCACGTGACCGCACCCATCGATAACAACTACGTACAGCGGCATTGACGCGAAATAAAAGTTATATCACGATCGTACCAATCTCTCACCACTGAAATTGAGCTCCGTTGAGAGACCTGTATACAAGACCGTGTCTTCAAGACATGTTCACACATTATGTTTAAACATTTTATTTTTTTTAAATGTATAAACTGTGTAAAAGTAAAGTGTTATAAAGTAACAAAAATATTTCCTTTTTTAAACTGATTAAAGTATTTCAAAACCCTTAAGGGTTTCAGTACTAAAAAAAAATTATTATTTTCTTAAAAATAATTTACATTCTCACACACTCCGTTGAGCAGGCTAGGTTTGTGGATTACGAAAAAGCCTTTGATACCAGCGAGACCTGGGCTGTTCTGGAATCCAACACAAAAGATGCCTAATTTACTGTCGGTGTGTCTAGGTAGGTATTGGAAGTGTTTGCGAAGCCGCAACCATGACCGTCCAAGTATAAGATCAGAGCACAAGACCAATCCAATTGCATCGCGGGGTAAGACAGGGCGATGTAACCTCACCGAAACTTTTTACCAATTACATTGTCATCATGGCGGAGACTGTAGGATTTGGAAGAGATACTAAAAGGTCTGGGCTATTCTTTAAGAAAGTATGTTTCGGGATGAACATTGAAAAGACCAAAATTATGATCAACCAACATGTATCCCAAGTCCAGTGGTCGTAAATGGCTCTCTACTCGAAGTTGTGCAGGAATACACCTGGGCCAAACTATACAATTTGGCCGGCACAACTTTGAGAAGGAGGCTAAAAGAAGAATACGTTTGGGCTGGGCGGCATTCGGGAGGTTGCGTTACATTTTTGAATCGTCGATCCCACAGTCGCTTAAGACCAAGGTCTTTAATCAGTGTGTCCTATACTACAAAGGCGTCTCTAGCCCATGTAGCGCCCTTGTGCAATCATTACCCTAGCACCCTCTAATACGCGCGCGATCAAAATGGAATAAGTACAAATGTTAACATGTCTATATAAATGTTATATCAATGTTAAAAAGGAATATTATAAAAAAAAACAACTTTCATACTAACTCGATAATTTTTTATGAAGACTCAATTTTTTTTTTGACACACAAAACACAAACCCACATGTTTTAAAAACTCGTTGGTCAGTTTTTTTCAAGCAACGCCCAGCGAGCAATTAACCGCGCGATTATTGGGGTTTCTCTGGCAGATATAATTCGAAATGAGGACATTCGCCAGAGAACTAAAGTCACCGACATCGCGTAGAATTAGCTCACTGTATTGGAAATGGTCATGTCTTGATGGCAGATGGAGCCGACACGTGCTAGAGTGGAGACCACGCTTAGGCAAACGTAGAGGACGCCTTGTGACCGCCGATTTAAAAATGTTGGCAGGTACGGGATAGATGCGGACTGCGCAAGATCGGGATAGTTGGGGTTCTATGGCGGAGGGTTTCGCCCAGCATTGGACGGAAGAAGGCTGAAAAAAAATATTAATTTGAAGCCTGTACGAACCCCACTTCCCACCCAAAATCGAGATGTGAATTTCTAAAGCCAATCCAACTTAAGTCTTACTTTACACCATTTGTAAACATTTTTTTGAACTCCACTATCAATATTATTCAGTTGTACCGCAATGCGTTTTTAAAAAGTGTTCCTGCTCACATTATGGTATGGTATAACCTTGACATTTACTAAAATTCCATGTCCGCTTAATAATTCTAGTAATTTCACCATTTGAACCTGACTAACTTTGCCGCTTTTATTTTCCCTGCACATTTCCTCTATAACTTTCAACTATAAATTAGTATAAACAACAATTTTGTACTAATTTTATAATATTAGTACTAATATTTTTTTAGTGTAAATATTAGTAGTCATTAAAGTTAAATTTCAATGTTATTATTTATTTATTTCCTAAGCTTCCCAATCTCATAATCTGTCATCTCAATGTCACTTATTATTTATTTACTATTTTCACTTTGTCTAAAATATACATATTTTAAGTCGCTCCGACCGTAATAATTTCGGTAATGGTAATTTTTTTTTCGATTAATCGATAATTGGAGAATAAATTTAATTCAGAGACTAAAAACTAAATTACCACATCTAGATGTGTCTATGCATGGGTGGCGAAAATAAAAATTAGAGCTGACGCCTCGAAAAATTTAAAAGTAGTTCTAAATTTTATTTAATTAAGAACATGGTTTATTTCGTTTCTTTTTATAAAGCTCCGAATAAGTCTTTTATTGATTTTAGCTATCTAATTAAATTGAAAGGATTATAGCCATAGCTTATAGGAAATTAAAACATAACAATAAAACTATATCAAGGACATTTTAATTGTCATTTTAGTTGTCAAATGTCAGTGCTTAGAAGTAATTCGTTTCAGTGTCGTAAACTTATCTTTTATTTTTGTTTACTGTAATAAACGTATTTCTAATTTATTTTTCATTTTGTTTTAGCATAGAGCTAAAATATTTAATTGGAAAAGTATGTTGCGCACTAAAATTCATATAGCGTTAAGCGCTATCGGTGCAATATTAGGATTTTCTGCTTTTATATGTTTTTGCATTGTTTATGCAAACATTGAAGCTGGGATGTGGGCGTTATTGTCCGGTAACTATTTTGACTTTCTTATAAGATGAGTGCAAATCTTTAGCTTAAATCATGTTTAATGGTTCATCATCATGGTTAAAAACACAACGCGAAATATTTATTTTTCTTTAATATGTTTTATACATTTAAACATATAGATAAACGCATTTAGTATCTGAGTATGGATTACAGATAGATTACAAAATATTTTTTGTGGTGTTTCTTATATTATTATTAATTTTATTTCAGGTATACATGCATCATTAAGTTTTATGCTACATTGCCATTATATGAAAGAGTCCCTACATGTCAACTTTTCCAGAAAGGCTCTCCAGTATCTAGGAGATTTTGGCATGGTCGGTTTTGTCTCTGGAACAGCGCTCACACTATTTTATTTATTTTTAGAAATCTACTATCAAGCTGGTAAGTAGTATTTGGTGTATGATATATATTAAGGTCCTCCAGACCGATTTCGGTCACGGCGGCCAATCTCAAGGGAGATTAGCCAACTGTGCAGGACATATTATAGTGCACAAGTGTGTGCGCAAACACAGGTGCACTCTCTTTTCCTTAGCTCTCATAATCCGATGGGACGGCAATCCGACACGACCGGAAAGAGCTCAGGCGCAGGACCAACGGCTTAACGTGCTTTCCGAGGCACGGGAGTGTACACACTTCCAACTTCCAGACTCCGGGCTGCTACTGAGAATTTTCTGACAGAAAAACCCAATAAATATTTATTGGCCCGACCTGGGAATTGAACCCAGGACCACCGGTTCTGTGGTCTTATATCTAGCCACTAGACCAACGAGATGATATATAATAATAATTATAATATATTATCATTTTATTTTTAATTCTCAGATATTCTACCGATACAAACAAGCATAATCATCCGCATGATATGGTCCTTCGTGATGCTTAAATGGGGCCTCTTGTTATACATATTTACAAAAAAATACCTACGCACCTATAATGATCACCAGCTTTTCTCTGAAAACCCACACATTGAAGAAACATAATTGTAACAATTTGAAATATATTGTTTGAACAATAATCATTTCGGTGTAGTTAAGTAGTTAGATAAGTGATTTATATACTACTACTAAGCTGTCTCTAAAACATACTATAAAATCGGTGTAAATAAATATATCTAGTTTATATATTATTATGGCATTGCAAATTCACTTTGACATGTATCATTAAATTATATTTAGAATAAAGAATAAATAAAATAATGGCAACACTTTTTGTTATATAAGTGCATAATGCCCTATAATTTTTCTTTTGTACTAAATACATCTTCATAACTTTTCTATTTTACTTTAATGTTTTAATAATTACTTATGAATTGAAAACTTACTGTACTTCTTATGTTATTTTTATGTATTTTATATATATAATCCTTCTATTACAATAAATAATATAATTTTAATATCTCTATTATCTTTAAAACATTGTTTATTATATAAATATGTAGTTAGCCCTCATTTTTAATGAATTTTTAATGTATTTCTATGCCTTTCCTTTGATTTTGCTCATACATGCTTATGTTAGAATAAAACTATGTGATAAAATTGATTTATATCTATAATTTATATGAAATTGACTGAAATCGAAAATATATGTGGTGGTATTAAAAAATTGCTTTATTTTAAATTTTATTTAAGTTACACAATTAAAGTTTGCAGTAGTTATTTTTTGCATTTACTTTCTAAATTACATTATTATGATTCGGTTTTCATGGAATCTTCATAAAGAAAAACCAGGGTATGAATTAAGGCATTATTAACGTTAAGTAGTTAGTGGTGATAGTAGACATCTCAACCTGAAAACCTTATAAATGTTAAGATTGAAAATTTTATCTATTATTTATTATCTACACATGATGTGTATTGTGATTAGATAAATAAAACTTGTTTTTTTTTTTCAAAATTTTGTTTTATTTCTCACCTCATCTTGGATTAAATTAAAAATTAAATGTAAATAAATTATTTGTAACACAAATTTAATTTCTTGTTTTTTTCTAAAGGGATCTAAACTCAAGTCCTTGTTATCAAATAATCATCTTGCGCTAGCGCTTCCCGTTAAAGTTGTTAAGAGCGTAAGAACTTATAAGAAAGATGCTTTGAAAGCATTCAGTGCAAAGACAAGCGAGCGGCGCGCCACACGTGAAAGGATTGGCACGTTCGAAATTTAAAGACGCGCGGGAAAAATGTTAAGAACTTATTTATATGATTTCGTGTATAGAAAATAATTTAAAACATATTTTGTGTTGTTTTTATGTATATATATATATATATACGGAAATAGTACATGTGGATTATTTTAAAGTAATACTCCGATATTGGTAAGTGAATATAAATATTACATCAAGTAATTAATTAATAAATTGTGTACATACTATCGTTATGTTATTTTATTACTAGTTTTTCTTTTATTCTTTGTATGAGTAATTGTTATTTTTAATAAAAAAATATTTTATTTAATAAGTACCGTTTATTTGGGGCTTTTGACTGACAGCTAAATTTTATTAGAATCCGTCCTGCCGTTTGAGCGTGATTAATTAACAAATATTAAAATTTCAAAGACACTAAGGATATAAAATCTATTTTAACATAATATGATAACTGTACCTTATCCAGTAATTGAAAAAGTTTCATTTCATGCCATATTTTATTTGCGAAAGTACAAAAGTACAATAACTTAGAATGTAACGTAAGATGATTGGTTGTTATTTTTTTCACATTTTTTAGTTTTTATAAGCTAAGTATTTATATTTTTTTAAGTTGACTATATTACTTTTTTTACCAAAAACTTGATTTCCCGTAATCCTAACAATAGTAAGAATACAATAGAGATTCGTGAACTTAAAAAAATATTATAATATGCACACAAAAAATATAACAAGTTGAATTGGTGTTTTTTTAAACACAAACGAAAGTTAGCTTATTTTTTAGTCTTTTCATTGGATGTTTATATTGCTACTAAAGCTTTGGGCAGAAAAAAAAAGAATTTTTGAAGTTATTAGAATCGAGTATCGAGTCGGTAATCATAAAAAATAATAGTAACACGCCACAACTAACACGCCATTAAATAAATATAAAAAAGAAGCAAATGTAAAAACTTCTTAAAATTTAATGTTTTTTTTTTTTTACCGTACAGAAAAAAAAACATAATAATCCTAATTTTTTTTAATTTGCTCAGAATAGCTTTAAACTTGAAATGATAACTTCACAAGACAAAGGTCAATGATATCTAAATTAATTCCTTTTTTCACTCGAAGATTATGGTTATGGGGTTTTATTAAGTGTTACTATGATTACTTCACCATTTCTTATAATATACCAAAAATAGCACTAATCGCCGGTATAAAATTCGTACCATTTTTTATTTATCAATAGATATAAAATTATAACAATAAAGTTAGTTAAAATAATTAGGCATGTAATTTCCTATTACCAAGTAGGTAATGTAGTTAAAAGTTAAGAAAAATTATATTATTTTCGATATTTAGTTGAAAGTTTATTAATTTCATTGAGAATTATTCTCCATTTGAAAGCCATAGACATTGTAGTAGACATCTAATGGGGGCATCGTTTGAACATTCGTTCCGTTCCGCTGAGGGCATCGCTAATGGTTCGTCGTTTGTTATTCAGGCGGAGCAAGGTGCAGGAAGAGGAAATTATGTAAACATTGTAATGATCGTGTTTATATTATCATTAATCTCGAGATTAATTTATAAACACTTTATATAAAACATAAATAGAAAAAAGAAATAATTCTATTCTAAGAATAAGGCGGAGTGAAGCTTAGAATATGTTTATAAAATATATTATGTCTCCTGGTATGTAATGTAAAGTTTAAGACGTTAAACACCTATGAAAACAAATGTAGGAAGTCAATTTTACCGTACCGTACCGTTAATTAGAATTGAAAGGCGTATCGATTTGAAACTTTGCAAGTACCTATATTTAAGTTGGATAAAGATATAATAAATTGGGAACATGAGCAATTGAGCTGAACTTAACAAATACATTAAGAGAATACGAACGAATCCGGAAGCTTCTACTTTTTAAAGTTGTTTAAAACACCGGCTAGTTTATAACATGTAAGAATGTATATTTAGATAAGAATCTTATCACTTTACTAAACTTTTATTTCGTTCAAGTAATTTAATAACATTACATAATAACTAGTGTTCGCCCAGCGATCGAAATACGATCATAGTTAATCGTTATTAAAAATTTGCGGAATATATACTTATATTAGTTTCCATTGGAGCCTTCATGGATCTTTTCACTCTTAGATTTTTTCCAAATCGGTTCATAGATGACGGATTTCTGAGTTACAAACATACGGAATTGAGGACTTTCCTTTTTTTTAGTTTTAAAAAGAAAATCTGTTGGCAATGACAAAGCTGCTTATATAATTTAGCATCCAGAAGTGAAACAGATTTTAATCATACAAACCTATGTATATTACTCACTCAATTACTCTTAAAAATCCAAATAACATTTGAACACATTCAATAAGTCAAGCCAATAGTTAATTACTACTTTACCCTTCTGTTCATCAACAATATGGCGGTTTGAAATTAGCGCGTCTTTCTTTTAACAACGGCGTTCTAGGGTTAAAGAAATCTAACTATATAAAAGATAATAATATGTTCCATCGTTAAAATTTTATGGCTCTACCGACCACTTGTGATTTTGATTAGTCAGAGGAATTTGCTCAATTATAAAACAATTGTAAAACCCATCGTAAAAAGGCTGGATTGAATTACCTACGTGAAATCCTAATTGAACTGCTTTAATACTTACTACCCATATAATAATTCTAATAGTAAAATCTGAAATGAATAAAAAATTTATGTTACTTTTTATAATGCACAGTAATTCGTCTAATTGTATTGTATATCTATCTATACTAATATATAAATCTATTCGCTCTGCCTGTAATTTTTTTTTCACTTAGTTTTGTGATAAATAATCGTTTTATGATGCAGTGATTCACATTATACTAATTTTTTTTCATTTTTTGTCTGTCTGTCTGTCTGTCTGTCTGTCTGTTTTACTCGGTGGTAGAGCATTGCGCAAGCTCGTCTGGGTAGGTACCACCCACTCATCAGATATTCTACCGCAAAACAGTAGTATAGGGTTTTCCAATAGGGACGCTTGAACTTTGACAGCTGATTGCGGCCATGTTGTTTGAGTGACAGCTGTCAAATGCAGTGTGTTATATTCATTCCGTCCTCCCAAACCACCATGGCAGGTTACAGTGTCGAGCAGCACGTGCAAATCATAAAATTGTTTTATGAAAATGGGTCTTCAGTTCGAGCAACGTTCCGCGCACTTCGCCCGTTTTACGGTCGCGATGATCGTCCTGCCGAGTCGACTATCCGTCGATTGGTGGACAAATTCGAGTCAACCGGGTCAGTTAACAATCAGCCGGTTCCCGTGCGTCAACGTAACGCGAGATCTGCCGAGAATATCGCCGCTGTGCGCGACAGTGTCCTCGAAAACCCGCGGCAGTCAATTCCGCGTCGCGCACAAGAACTCGGCCTTTCGCAGACGACAACTTGGCGAATTTTGCGTTGTGACTTGAGCCTGCACCCGTACAAGATCCAGCTGACCCAAGAGCTCAAGGTTAATGACCATAGACAGCGCCGTGTGTTCGCTGACTGGGCATTAGAGCAGTTGGAAGTTGACGCCGATTTTGGCAAAAAAATCATCTTCAGCGACGAGGCGCATTTTTGGATGAATGGCTATGTCAACAAGCAAAATTGCCGTATTTGGGACGAGACCAATCCACACGAGGTTCACCAAGTGGCAATGCACCCGCAGAAAGTGACTGTTTGGTGCGGATTTTGGGCCGGAGGCGTGATTGGTCCGTATTTTTTCGAAAACGATAATGGTGTGGCCGTCACCGTCAATGGTGAGCGATACCGGTCGATGATAACCAACTTCTTTTGGCCTGAAATCGAGAATATGGATCTGGACAACATGTGGTTTCAACAGGACGGCGCTACGTGCCACACAGCACACGCTACGATGGAAGTTCTGCACGAGCAATTTCTGGACATGGTCATCTCGCGCGGAGGCGACGTGAACTGGCCACCGAGATCGTGCGATTTGACCCCGCTGGACTTTTTCTTGTGGGGTTTTCTTAAGTCGCAGGTCTATGCCAACAAGCCGCAAACCACCGATGCCCTCAAAGTCAACATACGCCACGCCATCGATCAAATACAGCCCGATTTGTGCGCCAGAGTCATCGAAAATTGGACCTTTCGTGTGCGCGCCACCAACCGAAGCCGTGGCGGTCATTTGAATGATGTCATATTCCATACATAATGGGGTCGATAGACATTCCAAATAAAAAAAAAATTCGCAAATATCTCTCCTACATGTATTTTTTTTTGCATTTCAAAGATCAAGCGCCCTTAATGGAAAACCCTATATTTGGTATTGTTGTTTCGGTTTGAAGGGCGAGTGAGCCAGTGTAATTACAGGCACGAGGGACATAACATCTTAGTTCCCAAGGTTGGTGGCGCATTGGCGATGTAAGCGATGGTTAACATTTCTTACAATGCCATTGTCTATGGGAGTTGGTGACCACATACCATCAGGTGGCCCATATGCTCGCCCGCCATCCTATACAATAAAAAAAAAAAACAACGGCTTGACCAATCTTAATGAAAATTGGTACACACAAAGAACATGTGATGGCGCAAATGATAGGCCATATACAGCGTGTAAAAATATTCGCGTCCGACCCGTAACAAAATTATCACGGATTTTTTACGGGTCGGACACGAATTTTGTTACACGCTGTATATGGCCTGTATAAGATCGGTAAACCCTACGGTATCTTTTGAAAAATAATTTCAAATCGTTAATTACGTATGCGTGTGCGTGTGTGTGTGTGTGTGTGTGTGTATGTTTGTGTGCGTGTGTGTTATTATAGTAATAAAATAATTCATTATATTTTTATTAAATACGCGGGTGAAGCCTCTGGGCACAGCTAGTAATTATATAAAACTAGCAGTTTCCCGCGAGTCAGGACGCTGATTTTATTATGTAAATAAAATGAATATGCTTAGATATCCTTATCTAGATCTCAGGTTATCTCAATGTCAAATTTCCTTCCAATGGGTTCAGTTGATTAGCTGTGATGTGGTAAATAATATACTTATAAGTTATTGTATATACAGTGGTGGTCGTATAATTAGAAACACTACCAACAGTCCTTGACATTATGTAAGATACTTCACCGCAATCGTTTTTATTTTGAAATTAAACAATAAATAGGACAACAATATGTTCAACGATTTATCATTTATTAGAAAAACAATATAAATCCCATTACACAAGTGCAGTTTCAATATTACATTACGGACAAACATTTAAATCAGTTTTAAGGTAATGGTCAACTAACTTAAGCAATAATGGTCAACTAATAAGAAACAACATTTTTTTTTTATAAAAACAATTTTTTTAAGTATTAGTAATTAGTATTGTTATTTACGAAATAGCTACTATCCACAGCCTACTAATAGTTATAATTAATATTTAGTGACGTATCCCTTATTTTCAATAACAGCACTGTAACGACGTGGCATTGATTCAATCAATTTCATACTACATGCTTCAACAAATGCTTCATATAGTTCGTTTTGACTGGTGTTACGTTTGTTTGAGACTTTCTTTTTAACAATATACCAGAGATTTTCTATCGGGCTTAAATCCAGACTATTTGCTGGCCAGTCTAAAACGGATATACGCTGTTCGCTAAGGAAACATTTGACGCTATTGGCCGTGTGTTTAGGGTCATTGTAATGCTGAAAGATCCAGGTTATAGGCAAATTATCGTCCGAGTAGGGAATTATTGTGTGCTCTAAGATATTTTTGTATTGCCATTGATCCATTGTACCGCCATCGTGCTTAACTATACTCCTTGTGTATTTATTATTAAAAGCATTGTTTACAGGGCGTCTAACATAGCGCTTTCCATCAGAATTTACCATATTTATTTTTGTTTCATCTGAAAATAACACTTTTTTCCATTCTCGTACCGTCCAATTAACATATTTTTTAGCGAATAATAATCGCTTCTCTCGGTGTTGCTTGGTAAGAAGCGGTCCCTTTCGAGAGATTCTTCCAAACAATTTAGCTTCCACTAATCTTCGGCGTATCAGTCTTGACGAGATGTTTCTCGGGTCATCCGGCGAAAAAACTTTATTTTTAATCTGGTGGAGCCTTTACTTGGGTCTTTTTTAGCAACACGAACGATTAGCGTATCTCCTCTGGGAGAGGATTTTCTTGGCCGAGCCTTTCTAAGAACATTTTCAACATTTCCATGTGTTTTATAATGATCAATTGCATTAAAAACTTTCTTAACAGAACAATTTAAATGCTCAGCTATTCTTCTGTACATTACAGAAGTGGGCTTATGATCTATATGTAAATTAACAATGATTTGCCTAGTTGATGTGTCACTACTTTTATTTTTGCCCAATTTGAACAAAATAAAATTCAGATTAAATTTTGAATTGCCGCCAAAATAATAGAAAAAGAAATGTTATTCTCCAATTTCAAAAAAAGAACGAGCTGTGGATGCTTCTTTAAAATGTTTCTAATTAGGCGTCCAAGCGGCCAGGTACAGAAAATAAACTCCTACATGTGTGAGACTCATTTTGTAATTAAAAGAAAGATAGTTTTATATTTTATGCATTTAATGAGTTTTTAATTTGAGTGGCTATATTATTGCATGATTATTTATTATTGAATGTGTATATTTTTTACGAACATTTGTACGTTGAAGTTATACTATCTTTATTCATAAGAATTGTTTCTAATTATATGACCACCACTGTATTATTACATTAATACATTGATTTTTTATGTGTTATTATTTTCACTTTAAAAACTAATGGTCAATCCAAGTGCAGTTACATTTATTTATAGTTGAATAATTATATATAGGCAGAACCGGCTAACTAAACTAGGTAGACGACACAGATCTCAATACATAACAGTAATCTAACTAAACCTGCTCAGTTTATATCCAAGATTAAGCTGTACGTCTCGTTATATAAAGTATTTGATAAACACAGTGGACAGAATACGTGGCTATGAGTAGCGGCTTAGAATCCGGCTTCGGATTTTCAGGCAAAGTAAATACCACCCACTACTTGGTGGTAGGCACCACCTACTCAATACATATTATACCGCTAAGCAGCGATACTTAGTATTGTTACGTTTGGAAGGGTAAGTGAACCAGTGTAACTGCAGGTATGGGACATAACATCTTAATTCCCAAGGTTGGTAGCCCATTGGCGATGTTATGGCTGGTTTTTTTTATAGCATAGGTAGGCGGACGAACATATGGGCCACCTGATGGTAAGTGGTCACCAACGCCCATAGACATTGGCATTGTAAGAAGTGTTAACCATCGCTTACATCGCCAATGCACCATCAACCTTGGGAACTAAGGTGTTATGTTCCTCGTGCCTGTAATTACACTGGCTCACTCACCCTTCAAACTGGAACACAACAATACCAAGTACTGCTGTTTTGCGGTAGAATATCTGGTGAGTGGGTGGAACCTACCACCACCAAGTAAAATATTATATTTCTTAAAATGCCAAAGTATTTGGGCGTTGGTAACCAATTACCATCAGGTGGCCCACTTGCCAGTCTGCGTGTCTACAAAAAACAATTTATTTCATGAAGGTTAGAATGGCGCTACACTATAACACCCCAAATTCTTTCTAACAGATAGCCTTTACAATTGATATATTTATCTATAAAACAGGCAGGACGTCTGCCGGCTTCTGTATATAAAATACGATAGAAATTGAATTTTATCTTCAATCTTCAGCCTACAATCATTTTTATTAAATTTATAGTTTAACAATTATAATTAATTTTATAAAGCGTGAGCAAATTTTCGGTATGAAATATTTCGCTGTCTTGATTTATAGTTATAATTTATATATTCTAAAACATACCTCACTTAATTATTGTAGAAATTGTATTACATAGTTGAATTGAGGTTATCGTGTGTGGTAATTGTGCGATAGAGATTTACAAAATATCCGCCGTACCTTCGACCATTGTACCTATCGGGCCTATTGTAGAACATCTTACATTGTGTTTGTTACAAAACCCCATTAATAGGTAAATACATAGGTATGTACTAATGAATCGTATGTATGTATGTGTTTTTACTAACAAACCTCCCGTGGTTCTGTTCCCTTTGAATTAGTTATCTATTATATTATAATATCATCACTATTTCGTCTTTAATAAAAAATATCTATTAATTAACAATAAACATATTAATTATTAAAGAGGTATTCGGCAAACTACCAACTCAAACAGCCTTGTGACGTAGTACTGTCAGCGGAGGATTAAAATACAAAATGTAACTTATTTTACATGTGTGTGATTAAAATCTATTGAGTGCAATCTTTCGAACCAGTGCACAATTTGGACATCTTGAATTTTGAACCAGTTTCTTCAATCGGTTGGATACTGATGAAGCTAAAATTTTGCACACACTTTTTGTACTGATAACATTACAATATACTAAATTTTATTTGATTTTGTGTGTTGTCAAAAGCTATAATTTATGTTTTTTGAATAATAATTATGTATTATATTTTTTTATTATATCATTTAAGGATTAACATGGCATATTATGAAAATAACATTTACTGTTTCTAAATTAAAATTGTATTTTAATTTTTTCTTGTCAATCGCTATTAAGTACATTGCAAGGTGAAATGTTTCGTGACAGTTAATTAGACTGAACAAAGCGTGTAAAGAAAAATAAGCAATACGTGACGCGTTTGACTTAAACAAATGATGTTAAGTGACACAATAGGTACATTGAAAGTAAAACTTAAAACGAATGTATTAACGATGACACGACGTCCATTTTTTCAATCTAAATAATTTTGATAATATATCATATCTTATCATATTCATGAATGTAAATAATAGAGCAATACGACATTACTCCACTTAACTGCTTATATTCTCTTTATTTTTACTTCCAAATATATTCGCCGATATTCAAAGCGCCATTTTTTCATGAAAACATAATGAATACGATAGATTATTACTTTAGGTCAGAACCAATGATCAATTCAAGATCTAAGTTGTTAATTTATCTTTATTCTTACTGTCATCGGAAAACACAGCCTCTTTAGGTTAGGTATATTATTTTCAATTAGGAAGGTGAAGCTCTGAAATATTTCAAAACGAATAATTTATTCAAATTTTCGATCATTCAATGTAACGAGGTCAATTTGATGTCCTTCTGTGTACGTTCTAAGTGAGTAATAACAATCGAGCTAAGTATATTTTTTGTGCATTAAATAATGTAATTCGCTGAAAGGGACAAGGGAAGTTTGAATGATATTTGTCTTATTTGTTGTATCAAATCATCAATAGTTGTTTAATAAGATAGTCAATATAAATCTCGTACGAAATCCAATGTGTAATGAACATAAATAATAGCATGTTTTGATAATTGGTCGACAGCGAGACGTAATAAGATATTCAATCATCATGCACAAATCATATATTTTTTATATTACTTTTTACCGCGCGTTTTTTGTCTTACAATTAATTCCCAATATTGGAAGAAAGCTACTGAATCTATGATAAAGCTATGTGACCGTATCTGAGGTTTTTAAACTCAAATACATCATCATTCCAATATGCCATACCTTAGATATAACCAACATAACAATGGCAATATTTCCTGTATGTTTTAAGAGGAATAAATATAAAATTGATATAGAGACTGAGGTCTTGAAAAAAAAGGTTAAAATGTATTGTTTTTAAATTATAAATACATTCTGATTCTCATATTTATTATTATCATTCGTTGAAAGTACCCTCTAGTAGGTATAGATTTGTATCTCATAATAGAAAGCGAAGAGAACTTACAAACCTTTTATGTTACGTAATTACATCTTAGAAATGGCAAATTACTAAAACACATAAAAGGAATATTTATAGAGTTACGTAAATGTTAATGTCAGATAAAAATGAATGGTCAGTTTTCTAGAGTATGTGATTTACGAACGTGTTTAAATGTGCTTTTTGTTAAGAAGGATTCATAAAAGATTGTTTTTTTTACATATTTATTTAATTGGACTTAACTCAAAACTATTTATGCCTACCATTGAAATAATATAATAATATCATATAATACTGTATTATTTGAAATATACCTTATATTAATGGGAAGAAATTAATTGATTCTGTCGATTTTTTAATTTAGAATTTGAATTTGGTATGTATCATAATAGTATTAGTAATTAATCTACTCGTGAAATTTTTTATGTAAAATGGTTGTATACCAACTATTTTGAAAATTTCGAACCTAGAACAATAAATTTTGTAAATTAACCTCAAATAAAATTAACGATATGCTGGATATTTGCACAAAGAATGCACTTTGAAAAAGATATTGCATAATTAATCCCCTTTCCTAAATATGTTAATTATTCGCACATTCATTCGAAATCGACACTCGCATTCACGTTATATGTTCAAGTACATCGATTTAGCATCTACTTTCTAGATTACATGTTGAATTTAAATCTTGTCTTACGTTTTTTTTTTTGCACGTATATCGTGAGTTGGATTTTATTTGTTATCGAATTTTCGTAATCGCAATTTGCATTCAAGGAAACTTTACGTTAACTTACTTTAAAAAGCTTCTTTATTACTCTAGTCTGCATATCCATATCCTTATAGAATTTTAAGAATGTACAAAACAAGTGAGCGCAAACGATACTAACCACAGAATAGATACAGTATAAATATCAGCGATAGTGGCCCGAAAAAAACATTATAGATTATTTATAGATTCTTAAATTCTTGTTAGTAGAATCATCAACACTATCACATATCGTATAATTTACCAAATTATATAATATTATGTAAACATAAATTAATTAATGTCATCATCATCATCCCTTTCTCGTCCACTGCTGGACATAGGACTCTCCAATGGCACGCCACTGAGCTCGATCTTCAGCTCTCAATCTCCATCCGCTGCCAGCCACTTTGCGTATATCGTCACTCCACCTAGTCGGAGGGCGTCCTACGCTACGCTTGCCAAGACGTGGTCTCCACTCCAGAACACGTCTACTCCAACGGTTGTCGGTTCTGCGACATATGTGTCCAGCCCATTGCCACTTCAGCTTACTAATCCTTTGGGCTATGTCGATAACTTTAGTTCTCTGTCGGATCACCACATTTGGGATTCGATCCTTTAGAGAAACTCCGAGCATAGCCCTTTCCATAGCTCGCTGAGCGACCTTAAAATGGTGGACCAAACGCACTGTCAGTGTCCACGTCTCGGCTCCGTAGGTCATAACCGGTAAGACGCACTCGTTGAAGACTTTTGTCTTCAAGCATTGCGGTATCCGTGACGAAAAGACTCGACCAAGTTTCCTATACGCTGTCCAGCCTAGCTGTACTCTTCTACGTGCCTCCTTCTCGAAGTTGTTTCGACCCAACTGCAAAGATTGCCCAAGGTACACGTACTCCTGAACAACTTCGAGAGGAACTCCGTTAAGAGCTATTGGTTCCGGCTTGACGTGTTCATTGAACATTAACTTGGTTTTGTCCAAGTTCATCCGGAGACCAATTCGAGCAGAGGAATCAGCCAGGCTGCTCAGCATATATTGCATGTCCTGCACGGTTTCTGCCACGATGACGATATCGTCTGCAAATCGCAAATGCGAAAGGTACTCGCCGTTTATGTTTATGCCCCGCCTTTCCCAGTGCAGCGTCTTGAACATATCCTCTAATGCATTAGTGAACAATTTCGGGGAAATGACATCCCCTTGTCTCACTCCTCGATGCATGAGGATAGGGTCAGACTGCTGGTTCTGTACTTTGACGGTCATAACAGCAGCGTCTTGCAGACCTTTCAACACTTGGATATATCGCCAATCGATTTGGCACCGTTGTAAGGACTCCAGAACAGACCAGGTCTCAATAGAATCAAAAGCCTTCTCATAGTCCACAAATGCTAAGGACAGGGGCTGATTATACTCTTCGGTCTTCTGTATAATCTGCCGCACTGTGTAAATGTGGTCTATGGTTCCGTATCCTCTTCGAAACCCGGCCTGTTCCGGAGGCTGAAACTCGTCAAGTCTACGCGTGAGACGATTCGTGATGACCCTGGAAAACAGCTTATAAACATGGCTCAAGAGGGAAATAGGTCGGTAGTTCTTCAAAAGGGTTTTGTCTCCTTTTTTGAAGAACATTACGACAACACTCTTGCTCCATATCTTTGGAGTTCTCTCCGAAAAGATGACAGAATTAAATATTCGTTGGAGCTGCGCTAGTATAGGTTTTCCAGCTGCCTTTAGTAGCTCCGTCGTAATTCCATCTTCCCCGGGGGCTTTTCCATTTTTAAGCTGCCCCAAAGCCATCACGATTTCGTCTTGGCTAACTTCTGGCAGCTCTTCTGTGAATGGGGCTAAAGTGGCTCTTGGATCCCTAGGGTCCGGTTGGGGACGAGACGCTTTTGATGTATATAATTTACCGTAGAAGTCCTGAATTTCCGTAAGAATCTCGAGCTTGGAAGCGACGACTTTTCCCTTTGAAGTGGTCAACTTCGTCAGATGGCTACGACCTAGTTGCTGAGCGAAGATTTTCGACCCCCGATTTCGCTCGATTTCGCGTTCGGAGTTTCGGAGGTCACGTCTTACTAGCTTAGATATTTTTTTTGTTAAGATCTGACGAAGTGACTGAAGGATTTTCACGTCGTTTTCGCATTAGCTCTAGAGACTCTCCAGAAAGTTTGGACCTTCTGCCGGTGTTTTGCGCTTGATAGAATTTCGTCCCCTCGTCCCTAAGGATACCCACCACTTGGTCGAGTTTTTGGTCGATTTCAACGTCAATATTGGTTTCCAAGGCAGCGAACCGGTTTTCTAGTTTTAACTGAAACGTACTAGACTCCACGGCTTGGAGCAGTTTTGGCCGGAGCGTAGACCTCATTAGACGAGCGCGCTCGAGCTTGTAGTCAATATTTAAAGTGCCTCGTACAAGACGGTGATCACTTCCTGTATTGAACCTTGTGACCACGGAGACATCTCTAAATATTCGCCTCTTGTCCGTCATAATGAAGTCAATCTCGTTTCTAATCATAGCGTCAGGGCTTCGCCATGTCCACTTTCGTTGAGGCTGTTTCTTGAAGAAAGAGTTCATCAAGAACAGCCCCTCTTTCTCAAGAAAGTTGACAAGCATTTGCCCCCTATGATTCCTGCTACCAAATCCGTGTTGTCCTATTACCGTTTCGCTGCTAGTATGTACTCCCACTTTAGCGTTGAAATCCCCCATGACAACATTGAAGTGGGCCTTTTGGGTGGTATGCAATGCCTTTGAAATGTCTTCGTACATTTCTTCCACTTCATCATCCGAGTGTGTCGAAGTCGGTGCGTAGACTTGGATTACCTTGAGGCTATACCTCTTGGTGAGTCTGATCACAAGATACGCTACCCTTGCAGACACACTGGAGATTTCTAAGATGTTGTCTGAGAGAGTCTTGTGGACCAAAAAGCCGACGCCCCCTTGGGATGGTTGGTCTCCCTCTCTGAAGTACATAAGATGGCCTGATTCTAAGGCTATGGTATCCTCCCCCTTTCTTCGGATTTCACATAGCCCCAAAATATGCCACCTTATATTCCCCAGCTCTTCTTCGAGTTGTGCCAGATGTTCGTCGAGCCGTAGCGTGCGTCCGTTATATGTAGCCAAAGTCAGTCGGTGTTGGCGGCCTACCGTAACCCGGGGATTCTTAGCACCCCCTGCCCCACCTTTACCATGACCGCCGCCTTGGCCAGGAATAGCGGGGCCACCGGGAACTAGGGGCCGTTGCGTATACGTGTGTGCCATAGAAGGTTTTGCCCGTAATCACCACGCTGGGCAGGCGGGTTGGTGATCGCAGAGCGTAGCTCGTCGCACAGGTGACGCTGCTGCCCGTCATCTGTCTGCACTACTTAGCTGCGCCTTAATAGAATGGTTATACCGCCATTAGTCGGTCGCTAGAGCCTCGTTTGCTAATCGGCAGGATGCACCACGTGCAGGTGAGGTTGGCTGGGAGCAGTTTGATGTAGTTTTGCTCCCTTACATCCCAAATTAATTAATGTTATTTTTTTTATAATTATTCACTGTAAGTGATAAGGCCGCTTTTGCCTGCATTTTTGTAAAACTTGTAATTGAGTGATCTTATCATGGTATCATGCTTTTAAAATAGGTAATAAAATATAGAAAACTGGCTCTCATCTCATATGATCTAATATATATGTAATGCATACTGCGTGTTGCGTCTCAATGCATCGCCTGTAAGTAAATCTTATATGAATGAAATGCAGATCCAGCGATGACGCGCAACGACGCACACTTTCATTACTTACGTAACTGATATTTAAAGTGTTATAATTTCTAAATTACATCGTTTGGTAGATATGTAAATTTTTTAATTAATTATTTATAGTACGATTTTCTTTTTTCTTCATATAATTATCGTACAAATGATAATTATAATCTTTAAAAAAAAAATTTAATATATTAAAACGTAGAATAAACTTTTTATTTATTTATTTTAATTATAAAGATAGGCAAGCAAATTGGTCCTGTACTTGTATGAAATAATAACTATTACAGCCTCAGCCTGACAACCAGTAATTCGCCTTAATTTAGAGTTATATGTTACTTGTGCCTGTAAATACACTGGGAAAAATTCTACTAACAAATTGTCACTTTATCGCAATCGAATCTTAGTCAAAGTAATCGTTATAGATTTGTAAAATTGTCCAGCTTGACGATTCCGATCGAAAAAATTATAATTATGATATTATGGCTATTTGGCGCTACGATAATTGATGAGCACCTACGTCGATGAGAAACTTACTTAAATTATTAGCATACAATACCGAGACACAATTTACTTTGTCGAAAGGTGAAATCTGAGATCAAAGAATTAGTTTTGTTTGATTTGTTGGTTTGAGGGTCAATAGTTCATAATACTTTTGTAACAATGATTTGACAAACAAATTATTTAATTTTTATTTTTCTTTCCTTTAGTAAAAACCTAAGCGGTAAGATGAAAAAGAAACGTTGATCTGTAAAAAGATATAATGTTATGAAGTTAATAGTATTGTTATTAAGGCATGCTATAATCACATAATTATAATTGTAAGCTATTGTTAATAGGCTGATTATAATTTATGATGTCGCATGCGATTCGATATTAACCTCATTTTTTAATAATAAGAGTTAAACGAATTTACCTTGTAATAATTCACTGTTTTTACGAGAATCATGTTTTAATAATTTATTAGGTATGTCGACTGCCTCATTAGTCTAGGGGCTAGATGTAAGTCCGCAGACCCGGAGGTTTTGGGTTCAATTCCCAGGTCGGGCCAATAAAAAGTTATTGGGTCTTACTGTCAGAAAATTCTCAGTAGCAGCCCGGAGTTTAGAAGTTGGATGTGTGTACACTCCCGTGTCTCGGAAAACACGTAAAGTCGTTGGTCCTGGGCTTGAACTCTTTCCAGTCGTGTCGGATTGCCGTCCCATCGGATTATGAGAGCTAGGGAATAGAGAGTGCACCTGTTTTTGGGCACACACTTGTGCACTATAATATATCCTGCGCAATTAATAATCTCTCTTGAGATTGGCCGCCGTGGCCATAATCGGACATTATTATTATTATTAGGTATATAAGTGTATGATTTATTCATTTATTAGGAATCTCCAGTAAGAACTAAGCAGAAGACGTTCATAACTAAATTATCATTATAAATATTATATATTGCGCTGTTTTTTAAGCTAGCTATAACATTCACGTTCAGAAACAATAAGATAAACAAGAACCCAATATTGATTATCACAAAGTATTTTTAAAAAGATAAACAGATAAACCTATCTATCTATCTAGTTCCATCCATTTGTGATTTTTATTCGGGGAAATGACAGATAAATTCCTAGGTTTTTCTTAAGATATATAAATTCCTTTTGACGCTGTCAAAGAACATGGTAGTCTCTATAAAAACCATAGATAGACATTGGAATGCTTGCTGTGTACATAACGGTGCCCTATTTACTACAGCACCATAGCGAACGATAATTGTATAGCTAGAGTTAAATTTAGCATTTGATCCGATGAATTGAATTTAAAAAAGCAATTATTCTGTAGATCTGTGTTACAACTTAAAATTTGCATTTATTACTTAAAACAGCTAAATCTTATTTAAACTGAAGATAAGAAGATAATTTTTCTTTTTTTATTTAATACATAAATGACGCCTTCCATCATTATTTTTAATCTTATCAATAACTAATTTGAAGCGTTAGTAGCATTAAAGATATTGTATGAGCGGAATAATTACGTATTTATGCAAATAGAAACTAGATCTAGGTGATTTAAATATAAAGAACCGTTATACATCCGACCTCCATAAATCATTTCTGCACATTAATTTCAGCATAATGTGCCACATAGATAAATTAAGCACATTCTCACACAAAACCAGTCCCGTGCCAATGGCGACATACAATTATTGTAAGTTTAAGCCCGAACGTTATAAATTTTCCAATTTATTTACTACTATCTAGTTCGTGCATCCAACAAATACTAAACTTAAACTGGACCTACACTGAACGCCAACCTGCACCTTTCTCGAGTTACTGTTAAGCGAATGTTACATGAATGTTCGAATATTTTACATTCATATATTAAATAGGGAATTTACACCTTGATTCTCTTAAACAATATCGAGTATCTTCAACTGATATCTGATAGGAAAAAAACGATACTTTAATAAAAAACAACCAATAATATATTTCTTTTAAGACGTATTGTATTTCATAGATATATCGTTGACCTCGTCCTCGGATTCATATGTCCTCGGAGGAGATAGGTAATAGAAAAAAACTGCCTAATCGAATTGTATAATACTATACGATCGTAGACATAATTTGAAGATGTATCATTACTTGTAAATTGGACAGATAACAAACAATTCCTTTTGCGAATTTATAAGGTTAAATATTGTCTATGAATCATTTTCAATACTTTTTGATATTGTGTTCCAAATTTAAAATTAATAAACACAGCTTTATATATACATTCGTTAAATTGAATCTATGAAACTGATATTAACTATTAAGAAAGCAAAACACGCGTAAGCATGTAGTCCCGGCTCGCTTCACAGGAGGTAGAGAATGCTTCGATAACAGTTTATCTGCTGAACAATGAGGTTCAGGTTGATTGCACTTGACTGCGAATGGCTTAGGCCTTGTACTTCCGCCAGTTGGATCACGCGAGCCCAAGTTTAACGGCCCCATTGAACGTTAGATATTTACTTGCATAGGTTTAATTGTTTCGTCTGTTCCAAAAATAATTTATTGCATATTTTAACTTCATTGTTGATTTTAAGTTCAATTTTGTATTTAAGTTTCTGATTAAAACTGTTATCTGTTAACGCTCAGATTTTTTATTTATTTATTAAACCGTTTTATTATAATATAATCTATATATGAAATGATGACTTACTAATTCGTACTAAAAGAAAATGTTTTTGTACTTGTATATCAGTTTTTGTTAATCTCAATAATTCATTTTACAGAATAGATCGTTTACCTAGTAAAGTGTTTTGTTAAATTGGTCAAGTTAGTAACTAGCAGTAACAATAAGTGCACTCAAAATAAATTAAAATAAAATTTATTCCGGTGAAATCTTAAATGCAATTTTGAGTAATTTTGCAAGATTAAATTAAAGATCCGTTAAGGAGCTCAGTCGTTAATCTTTTTCCTCCAATTGCATTACATTGCATGGGTATGTTTATTTATTGTTTATATATAAATAACATTAATTGTATTACTGTACCTACATATACTTCATAAAAAACTACTGCTAACTTCTTGCAATTTATAATTTTTTAGTCTTTTATTGAGTGTTGGATCTTATTTTTCACAAGTTTTTCTTGACATAATTGTTAAATGTATTGATTGTATAAGCTAAAAATATTTGCGAGATGTTATCACTCTTATTTTGTTCATATACATATATTTAGATAACACTCACATGAATAGATATAATAATAGGTAGTCAGAGTAAGGTTGCCGGCACATCGCGACTGATATCAAATTACCGTCGTGATCTGTAGGGCTTGGGTAACGGGAACCGACTGTCTTAACTTAAGGCTATTTATTACACTATTATCGTTACAGTTACTTCAAGTGCTTTCCTTTACTTAAATTGCTTAAACAATTGTTAGTATTTTCTAAGCCTTTATGTAATGATGGTTTGTAGAATCCGCAAAGGCTGTGTAGATTATATTAGCTGAACTCGCAGCTTCGCTAGTGTGGAATTCAGTTTGGGAGGAAAAAATCTATCGTTTCAACGCTTAAAATCTAAAATGGACATCAAAAATGTGCGTGAACTTTAAGTTTTTATAACTTTTGATTAACTCAATCGTTTTTTATGAAATAAAGATTTCATATAATATTAACTTAAAAAGTGGCACTTATTTTGAAATCACAGACACACGCTTTAATTTTGTTTATTTGTATTGATTATAGCCATAAATATTTTATACATATTTATATTAATGCTGCATATTGTAATGAGTAGCATATTATAAATATAATACTTACAAGTTATCATTTCCAGCTTAAGCTAATTCATAAGCCAGGTCTGATGTCACAAGTTAGGGTTTTACGTCATTCAATGACTTATTTGCAAAATAGTTTTAAGTACAATTGTATTGTTCTTGTTTGATTGTCATAGTCTTAAAAATCTTAAAAATGACAGTGTATATTTTCACAAGAAAAACATGATAAGAAAAGTAAAATGACACATGTAGATATCTCAGAGCTGGGCCACCCCAGTATTTATTTGGTATTATTCATTATTTTACGTTATAAACTAAATATCTACAATAAAAAAACAGCTGCTTAAAAAGACAAACACAAAAGTATACCTTTATATAATAAAATACGAAATATGTAATCAAAAATTCAAAGAATATCTAAGATATAACAAATAATAATTTATCTATAATTTCATCTCGCTGATTGCACGCTGACATATTTTATGCGGCAGAACATCGACGATCCGACATTTTTCTTCACAGTTAAACACGAGATCAAAGATGAATTATAAACACTTTATCGCATGAAAATTCAGTGCTACTTGCACGGATTTCAACCCGCAATCATAAGTTAAGGTATAATTAGCGTAGCGGTAATATATTAACTTCTAATTGGTATAAATCGAACGTTTCATTATTACGCCTCAAGCTATAGGAAAACGTATTACTTCCTAGTTCATCCAGCCATTACATGCATATGATTGAATAAGCAAAGCAATTTATTCGTCTATATGCTAATACAAATTGTATGTATGCTTTATTGCAATTCGCGCTCCTGTTTCAAATCTATGGGATATGTTAACCGGCCCACGCATACAACACAGCCATGATTTGCCCGTGTTTACCTCAAATAACGGTATTGCATTCCCGTAGGCATTCTGTACTTGTGTATGCTTTGCAAATTATAATAACCGCTATAATATTTCTTCTTAGGAGGAAATTGTAAATACGATACTTAATTACTTAGTTGTTTTTACAGTGGAAGATTATAAAAAACGAGTCCGATAGTTATCTATAAATTTGGGGGAGCAACTGAGCCGAAAATAAGAACCGTGTGTCTTAGGACATGACCTAGGACAATCTGTTGGAATGCGTTAATTTTTTATAATACACCTAGTTAAACGTTTTGGCTTTAGACGATCAGAATAAAATGATTATATTGAATAACAAAATACAATTTATTTTGCGCGTTTGCCCAATAAATAATAATAATAAGTGTAATAAGTTTTCCCGGGTTATATAACTTTTAAGAACAGTACGCGTACAATCCACAATATAACTTATATTTTATTTTATCACATATTTTTTATTCAGAGAAAGTTATCGCTTTTATAGCTCCATTAATTCGACCGTCTACTCTTCATTGTTCCTGTAACAATAAAATTTAAAATTAATTTTCGCCGTCCGTAAAAGAAACTCAAAACGAGTTATTATTTATGTTGAATTAATGTAGTTTAATTGTTCCCATGAATCATTTAACACCACACAAAACCATATTAAAATATTATTTTATAATCTGTTGTGAATATTTTCTATGAAGACAATTTAGTTTATAAATATCTTCGAACACGGTCGTATACACAGGTCTTGCAACTGAGTCTGAATGTGAAGCTGATATTTTTCTCTCCCAATTATTGTGTTATTTAATCATTGTTATATCGTTTTGTTGAGTTTTGCGGATTTTTTGTAATTTTTGTTTTGTTATTAAACTGTTATGTTTGGATTTGAAAAAGTGTTCGGGATAATTATTACGCGAATTGTCATGCCTCTGGCGGCTGTAAATTGAAATTAACAGCGTCATTATGTCAACGTACCCCTTACTGAAGTTACAAGACCTGTGTATACGACCGTGTCTTCGAATGTTTATGACGGAGCTAAATATAGAGTGACATGTTTTTCTTGTTTGCACAGATAATGCAAGCGATACCGTATTATGCATAGACAAGTTCAACTTTATCTAACGGAATGTCTGACCTACATCAGGGCTCATTACATCACATCACTAGTCTAGTTTTTTTTAGCACTGATGACATTAACCTTGATATTAAGGATATAAAGTTCAATATGGTGTAGCAAGTTTGTTTAGGTAATACCAGTAATAGGTAGCAGACTATAGAGCAAGTCATCGTTCTGGGCGGTCACGGTCAAGTAACGGTGAGTTATGCCCTAGAAAAGGGTCCGGTGAACTTTACTGGCGTTATGGTTTTGTTGTGAACTAAAAGGCATTCTCTCCTAGTCATTATCTGAAGAATTTTATGTTTTTGCAATGTATTCTATTTATATCATAATTATCATTAAATATCTTTATCAATTTATATATCTTATTATCAAACAAAGTACGGAAAAGCTCCGACCTGTCCGATTTAGTTAATTCCTTTTAGAAGGTTCATGTTTAAATTTTTATGTTTTGTAATGAAATTATTCAAAAAACTTTTATGGAAGTAAAAATATGTAATGAGAGGGTACATGAAATTGATGTACTGCCTACTGAACAGTAGATTTTAAAAAGAACTACAGAAAAGTTGTCAACTTCTTTTACTATTCACAATAACAATTTAAATCTTTTTTTTTAAGACAAATTTATTTATCTGTCATAATAACAATAATGGCTACAATAAAAGATGTAAGAAAATCTTATTTTAAGCATTTTCTGTAATTAAAAGAAATGATTAGTGTATATTATATTTTACAGATTTTATTAGGATAAAAATATTACATTTATGTTAAAACCAAAAATTACTACTAGAGTCGTTCATAATTTTGAAAGATCATTTATACACTAGACTAGACGAAGAATTTCTCCTAATATACGACAGCAGCTTATATATATTCCTGCGTATAGAAGTCACAAGTCACACCTTATATAAGAGTTGATTGGTTCTTTTGTGTTAGGGCTACTTTATAAGACAGTAAATTAAAAAACAAAATTTATAAAGGAGTGTTTGAACTATAATATGTCCTCCGCATCTTGAGAACAGTTTCCGTGGAAATCATATAATCCGTCGAAATCCAACATGTAAATGCTTTTATGTAATTTCTTTCATTAAGATAAATAGAAGGTACATCGACCATTTTATCTAGATAACCACTTGTTTCACTAATTCATGATATCATGGAGACCTGGACGTAGATGCTTTGATGATCTCGGTGGTTCGTGACGAGATAACGCTGGTTACACGTTGAAGTGAACTCAGACCGGATGATATAATTAGTATTTTTTATGCGACGTGTCTCTGCTGATTTCATTCTCTGATGATTTCTATGGGAAACATTAACAGTCACAGTCGAGTACAGCCATGCATTGCAAATGCATGCAATATTGTAGTGATAATAATTAAATGCAAATAAAATTTAAAATATAAGCCACAAACAAATTAAGTTTTTAGAGATTGTTAGAAATATTGACGTATATTAGTTTTTTGACGATTGACGTTTAAAGTAGGACTGTCCCACTACAAACGAAACTTATGGACACGTGACGTATCATGAAGAAGACATGAGGGAAACTGATTATAATTAGTAACAAATTTTATAGCTTTCATCGATGAAGTCAATATAATTTGTGCAACACCTAAATTAAAATATTTTAATATAAAATTATATAAAGACAAACTATAATCAATACGATAACATGCTTTCGCATTTAATAAATTGAATTAAAAATCCAATCAATAAAATAATTTAGTTTCTTTATATTATAATACTAGATGAATACAAGTAATATGATTGCATCTGAGTCACTGTCACTACTTAATTCAAGCATAGCGTGATTCGAACAAATAAGCTTAGCCAAGGACTATGACCCTATGGGATTTCTCACGGGTCCAATACAAATATTAATTTAGATCTTGAATGCTGGACTTGATGATGTTCGGTTTCGAAACTATAAAGTAATAGATACTATTACAATTTAGTGTTTGTTTTACATTATTTATATATTGAGGCATCAGTTTGATTTCGATCTTAAATTTTCATAATCACAATGAATATTCTTAACGCTCGACAAAATATACCTTTTATTTTTTGTGGCCAGGCTTTATGGAGGATTCTTACTAACTAAAATCCCTGCGAAGGCCGGTTCTCGGCACGTATTGGAGTGGCTGCCGGATATTTTGAATACTACGAGTCCGCCTGCCGTGCTTTACCTCGCTTGTAGTTTGACAAAGCTTTGTTCAGCGACGATAAAATATATCTCATCTCAACCGTATACGTTTATCAAAATATTTACCATAGATTTTAATTAAATCTAAAAATCGATTTCTGTATTGTAATCCGTAGATCTTGACATGAATGCTTTAAAGAAGCAAACAATCACTTTATTCGTAGAGATTACCATTTATAAAAGAGATAGTAAGTAAAGAAAAAAATAATTGTAATTAATTAATACATACATCTATAATAATTTAAGTAATATATATGTATAATTAAAAAAGAAGCTACACAATTTATTGCTGGTTCAACCCATCCGGTAGGTTTATTTTTAATTATTTGTAAAATGTGAATTCTGAGGTGCTTGGTAGAGCATACCTACTTAAGCTTATTTTCACTTTGAATGTTACGAAGCATTAAACAATGGCAGCTACAATTGGATTTACTACTACTAAACCAATTATGATCTTTCTTGACTTTCACGAAACCAAAGTCAAGGTTCTGTAGGTCACAGGCACAAGGGGTCGTCACGAGGAAACCATACTGATCGATCCTGTACTACATTATCCAGTTGGGTCAATCTATTTTGAACTCTATTTCGAAGCGATAAGATATTTTTTTAAATCCAATAAGTTATACTCTAGACATGTTTGATACGTGATAAGGATATTAAATTTGATAATTATGCGACGTAGCGGGATCGCGTTCCGTTTAACGCGGAGCGTGAGCCAGTTTTAAACTATTTTTTTCAAACAGTTAAATTTTTTTTTTTTAAATATATGTCTTATTTAATATACAAAGGTATCGCAACGTTTTAGATATATTTATAATAGTTGATAAGGCAAGGGAGTATCTGTCAATCGCGGCATATATTATACTGTTCATTACATTAAAACTCTTTTAAAGAGGTTACATTAAACCGACTAAACTACATCAGAATTACGCATTACATATGCAAAGTTTATATATTATAGCACCACGGGATGCAAGATACTGTCGGAAATGTGACTAATATTACTATAATCATTATTTACGAGCACATTAACCGGTGATGTCTTATTACTAACTGGATTTTAATATTCTTTTGCAGCAGCCGACTGCTTAACCTTTGCTTATCAAAGTTATCTCTATAGCTCTTGTTGAGTTACCGAGAAACATTTCATGGAAATGCTTCAAATATGAGAGCAAATCTTATTCTTTTATCAATTACTATAATAGTATTTAGTAGTATTGTCACGTAACAGGGTTAAATTGAATGTATAGGTACCACCAGTTCTATCGAGAAGTACCGGCAAGACCATGTAAGCCAGTGGCGTAATTATACCAACTGGGGCCATTGGCAAATCCATTGCACGGGGCCCTTCAAGGGCGTAGTTACCAAAGATTATCGGGGCCCTCAATCTGAGCAAGCAAAAAATCGTAAAATGTTATTGAAAATGACATTACAAAAAAATCATAAAAATGTTAAGACAATTCTGAGCTCAGAGCGTCTCGGAGCGGGGCGAGGCCCCGTGGCGTTTTGCCAGCCCTGCCACCCTATAGTTACGCCACTGATGTAAGCATTTATCAAATGAAATACAGTCAACATATATATATATATATATAGTTATAAATATATAAAGCCTGTACCCGCTTTATAATAATATATAATGATATTATTTTATTATATAATACACCTTATCCTTTTTAACCATTAAAATGTATTCATAGTAAAAAATCAAAATGTAATGTATATTTGTATGTATTATATTAATGAATTATTATAATTCTGTTAGAGAGAAAATGGAAAGGACTTGAAGCTTATTACACAATGCTTCTTCATTATGTTCTGATGGTTTATTTATAAGAATCAGAATTAGGTACACATGATACATGAAGATGGCAGGGTCCCTCACGACTTTCCTTTCACCGTCGAGCACGAGATAAAATTCAAGCACAAATTTAGAGCTAATAGTCAGTTGTGCTTACCAGGATTTGAACCTGTGACCTTTTATATCCATAATTCTCGTTTTCGGCGAATCATCTTGACGGTTACTTAGTTCATTAGTTGACAAGTTTAAGGAGAACATGTTAATGATAAAAAATCAGGGCCAGTTTTAATGTTTTAGTAACGGTAGAGCGCAATGAATTCTAAATAAGGTATTTAATACAGGGTAAGGTATTTAGTCAGGGCTATTCTTTAAACTACAAAAAAATATGCCTTACGAAGGTTTTAAGTAACCAACTGTTTACTTACAAAAAAGTAGATTTTTGTCCCATTCCTGTCTCCCATTGTCCCATTTTGAAAGTCTGCAGCCTCCAAGGCTAAATTCAAAATCGATTATTTTACAATAGTCTCCATTATTCTAACATTTGAATTAAGATCTTACAAATGATAGAAGATTGATAGAACTTTACATATGTGTAACAACTGCGCCAAATATAACATTGTTATATTATCCGAGGACATATAATTCATTAAATAAAGGTAATGCTCAAAACATTGAGTTATGAGAAACGGTGATATTAATTAGCGGTTTTGTTTCGCTCGGTCTCGCTTCGCTGGGAAACGAGATGCTGAATGTGTTTTACTTGTTGCCAATTTCACAATGTTTTTTTCCGTAATTCAAAGACAACTGTCCTCACCCAGTAACTCGAAAGACGGATTAAAACAATATTAACTTCATATTCCAACAATTGCACAAAAAAACTTTTAAGTTTGTAAATCGATGACTTTTCCTGATTACCAATTAGGCATAATGATTCCAATAGAATGCTCCAAGCTGTAGAACGTTTTAATGACAAAGGTCATTGACTTGTTTTTAATAAGAATCTTTTTTTTTTGTATATTCTGGTACTGATATGACTAATTATAACTTACAGTTACATTGAATTACAGCACTTATTCAAGTGTAAATTTACATCCATCATTCTAGATGTTGAAAAAATCTATCAATTTACCAAAAATCTTTTTCGAACTTCTCATATCAATTAGTAGGTATAAAAGTGAAGTTGGGAGCGATATTATTTGAACGCTTTTTAAAATAATCGTATTATACCAAACGAGTCTAATATTTGCTTTTATTATATTCGTAAGCACTAATGTTAATTTTTTTTCTATATTATGTAATCATTTACATTAAAGTCTTACATAAATACAAATAAAAATTAAAAATAGTTCCTGTACAAATCGCGACCGCGTGGAATGGTGGCAAAAATGCTAGCAACATTTAATTAATTATTTTATTATAGATAAAATGCATTATATTATATCACTACTCTACTAGTCTTTTGGACCGAATAAGAAACATCATGTATGTCCATATGATATATAATAATTTATGTATTAAATAGTGTTTCCAGTTAGATAACAATCATGAACCTCCGAGAGTGAAAGCGTTCCGCCGGATTCACATGTGATCAGCCTCAGTTACGTCAAGATGCGTACGGTTTTCTTTGCCAAATGATGGCGATGATAAAATATCAAGTTTATTTTAAGAACTTAACTAACGATAAGACAATAATATTAAGCGATGGCTATGTATGGGATTAGATTTTATATTTTCAATCGCTGTCTATGTCTTTTGTCTGTGGTACCGTAACCACCAAATAAATGAATCGATTTTAAGTGTAGTTTCTCTATTTACAAACTCGTTTATTTGAAATGCTGTTGCTTTAGTGTAAAATCCATATAAAATTAAAAAATACAAAATATAATATTGTTTTATTGTATTGTTTTTTTATTTGAAAGATATTCTAAAGACTTTTAAAAAAAAAGAAACAATTTAAAATTTCCACTAATAAATGTTACGGTAAAAATGTGATTAACATACAGTTTTATTAAAATAAGCAATAAATATATTATAACATTCGTAACGGAACATATATTAAATAAAAAAAAACAACACAAAAATACGCTAACATTTTAAATTACAGCACTAGAATGCAAACATATAAAGTTATTTACCAAGAGAAAACGTTTAATGTTTTTATGCCTCTACACGCTAACAAAGGAGTTTCATCTTGATGAGTAGACAAATTGACAGGTGTCTACGTCAAAAGAACTTCGAGTGGCCCACAATGGCTATTAAGTAAACTGATTTTATCGTCTATCTTATGTAAGGTTTGAATGGTTTAATTAGAGGTTGTATTATGAAGATGTATTTTTTTCCTATTCCAATCGAAGAAGGAGAAAAAATAAACAAAATTTACGTTTTCCATGCGGTTTGTTGATAGCTCATCCTGCTCACCCTGCGCCCTGCTGTATTATGCACTACAAACAGTTCTTGATTATTAATCTTTATCTAAAATAATTATTCAAGATACTCGACCAACTAAGTATATCGCGTCCATTCAACGTCATAGCTGTTTATTTGTCTTTACTCCTATTGTTTGGAATAGACTATACAACGAAGAGTCATCAAAATGTATCCCATTATATATCCTATAGAATTTGAACTTACAATTTTTTTCTGCCACAAAATGTAGTGCTCTATTATCAAGAATATTTGCGTACTATTTATAGTAATTTTATAACAGAATCTCTAGTAAAAGTATAGTGTAGTGACTGTAGTGTTCAGTACGCCTAGACTCTGGTTACCGTTGCGATCTGCGGTCGTGTTCAACTAAGTATCATGTGAAATTATGTCTTCTACAACTGCTTTGTTATTGTTAACTGAAAACAATTAAATTTTATCTATTATTGTAACAGACGTTATACGCTTTCCTTCAATAATAATTAAAATAATAGCCCAAAAAAAAATTGTTTAGTTATTTTTTGTGGATCGACGATGGTCGTAACTTATTATAGTTTTGATAGAAATAAGTTAATCGATTATATTAAGCTTAGCTTATCAATAATAATAACTTAATTAACCAAATGCCTATTGCTTATTGATGGCATTTTGTCAATTCGACTTCTATGCTCCATTTGACAAACTATGATGACATAGACACAGCTTAAAAATAACGTAAATGATTTCAATAATAATAGTTCTTTTTATAAATATGAATTAAAAAATAAGAATATCGGCTACATTTTTAGCTTATTCTCAAGACCATCTCCTAATGATATGAGCAATACTAAAAGATGGATGACTACGAATGAAACGTTGACAGGCTGACAGATTGTTAGCCTCGATTTGCAAAATAATGCACTGTAAAGTACGTATGCATTACTTTCCCTGGCTGACATTCACAAAATAAATAAACGTGTGAATTAGGTACACGTAAATAAGATACACATCTGTGTCATGAAGTCGTGTATAATTCAAAATAATCTACACAAATTAAAGAGCTTTGTTAAATGTTTTTTTACGTATGTTGACGTTTGCCTATATTTTTAACACCATAAATATTGATATGTCATAAAAAGTTTTTAATCTGTTTCTTGTAAATTCAAGACTAACTATTAAGATGCTTATTGTAAGTTTAAACAATAAATACTAGTAACGCTTAGTTAATCGATTCAATAAAGATAATAATGATAAAACTGAATACGCTTTTACAATATATTGAAACTATTAACATCCGTGAGACACGTCCGTTTTCCTGTTATGGGAAATTAATATGATTTTACTTATATTCTGCCGTTAGCGTGGTATTTACGAGAAAACACATTTCTCGGGTTTCCGTCGTCCCACAGCGACAAGACTCATTACCAGGTAACGGAACCGTTGCCTTGGTACTGTTAGAATCACAGAACATTCCGGTGGTTGTGTGCTAGTTGCTCGCTTAATGGGTTACCGGCATTTATGTAAGGGTTACTGGGATACACGCCGTCGTGCACAAGTTTATTATATAAACAAAAGACGACAATCACATTATACCACGTACAATTAATATATACGTAATATTATTGTCCATTCAAAGCCTATGTGGTTATGTTAAAGACATGTGATTTAGTAGGTAAGTTTAAGCGGTTTAATATACAAAGGTAAAACTAAAAATGATTACTCCAGAGCCAAGTCATTCCAAGGCCAGCCCTTGCCTTTCTTATTTTATCGAAATTTGCTAAAAATTGCAAAAAAATTTAATCAATACGGTTAATATGCTTTGTAATTTTAATTATGTGTCAACTATCAAATGAATCTGAGATATCTTAAGACTACAATGACCATCATACAGACTTTATTTATTTTGTAATTGTTTCCTGGCATTCATATAGAATGTTGAGAACTAACTGCTCCGCCCGCAACCGCATTAAAAGTTATAGCTCCGCCCCTGTAGGTCATGGCGTGATGTCATATTACGAAATAACCTTTAAGAATAAATTGGCCACTTCAAAGCAAACGAATTTTCAAAAAGAACTGATTAATCCTGAATATATTACGCTTAAACAAACAAACACTTAAGTTTTATAATATATGTGTAGATAGCAAGTTTCCTATGTATTATATACCTATGTAAAAATAATATACATACATCCATCAATGTGACTTGCCATTTGTGTAGACGATATAAAAAAGGCGAAACTCATCGATTGTTACGGATCCAATGTCAAAGAAACTTGCTCACAATGCCTGTGAGAAATAATGTTTTATTGAAAGAAGATCTAGCATAATAGACCTATGTAATACTATATATTTATGTATGTTAATTTTTTAATCAATAAGTAGTGATAGCTTGTAATTTCCTACAAATGGGCCAACGCTTCACATTCTTCTGGAGAAAAGATTTGGAGTTTATTTCACCTCACCGCTTCAATGTAAGGTGGTGGATACACATATGATAGAGTTTAACCCTCAAGCATATGAAAACTCATTGTTTCTTGCCCGAAATTGGAACCGTAATCGATTTGCGATAATTAATGTTTATTAAACAGATTTATCGGAAACATGTTATGTACCCTAATTTAAAAATAATAATTGAGACGCTTGTACCTACAAAAATTGAATAATTAATGAAAAATAGAATAAGAAATGAACTTAAACTCATTTACAACGCTCCTGACATCACTCAAAATAATTTGACATCGCTATGTTTTTATCCCAAATAACACACTAACAAAAGGCAGGCATATACCATGATAAACGACACCTTAAAACTTACTCCCTTAAAAGATACTCAACTTTAAAGACGTACTTATTTTATATATATTTTTATGGATACTTAGTAAGAAAGAAAGACGATACAGATATAAACTTAAGCTTAGTACTTCAAGTTTTCATATGACTTTAGTGTTTATGACAAATATTTGAAAAACACTCAGAAAATTATATATTAATATAAATTATTCATGTGCGTGAATTCCATTGAATGTGAAAAATAATTGGACTATTGGTATTAATTAAAACTGAAGCACTTCCCTTAAGTCAATTAGCATATGCAAGTCTTAGATTTTCTAAATTCTGAATATGAAATAAATAAAAGAATGTATATGGATAAGTATGTATTTATTTAAGCATATATACGTCATACATACGATCTATAGATAGCAAAAATCATTCATATTACGAAAAAATTAATAGTTAACGGACATGAAACCAAGTAACTACTTACTACTTAACTATAAAGGTAAATATTTATTTATTTACTGTACTTATAATGTTTATTCTACAATATAACTCATATATCACTCACTTATTCATCGCTTTGTAACATTTTTGTTTAAAAAATTTAAAGGTCTGTGGGTCGTGTTTTGTTTCCTGGTCAAAATAAGCCTCTTCTATGCCATACACTCTTGATGACCACAAATATCTAAAAATATTAAGGCGAGTATGAAACACGCTGTATATTTAATTGTCCTAATTGAAATCAACGACGTTTACGATAATGTAGGTAACGGTGTACAGCATTAAGATCGTTTTAGACTAATGACAACCCGAGTAAAATATATAATAATTTGTTGTATGTGTGTCAAACTTCGCAGAAATGATTTGTTGTGCTACATTAACTTTGCGGGACGATGCTACCGAAAATTGAAACGCTATTTTGATTTATTTTTGCATAATATTCATTTTATACGAGGATAGAATACGTTGATAATGATCGTAGGCTGATGAAATTTGTATAATTATATAAGTTTTATCATAAATGTTATGTAAGAAGACTATTGTGTGATTTATTCATAAATGTATAAAATTATGTGTCTATGATAATTATTAAGATCCGTTAATGATTTTTAAATCAAAACTTTTCCCGGGTTATTAAAAATAAGTTTTGATTTAATAAGTATAATATGTATGTATAATACTTAGTACATATTATATACCTTGTTAAGTTGTAACTGTGTTTCTTTTGAGTTTCTACGTTTGAGTTCTACCTACATATGACTTATTATTTGTCGATGAAAATGAGTGGACATCATCATCCAATTTTAAGAACATCATCATGGAAATGACAAATAAAGAAAAAAGAAAGCTGACAGTACTGTTGGCACATGCCGTCATTTTTAATCTCTTCATCAATTGACCAAGTAGTATTATAGAAAACATATGTACATTTAATACAAGTTATATTTAAACAGTCATTCCAACGCCTGCCAGATATAAGCTAGTTTAATGCATTTAAAATCACTACTAAAAATTACAGTAAATAATCTCTCCGCTTCCAAGTTGCTCCAAAATGTTTACTTCTAAAAGTATTATTTCAACTAATAGGCAATAATCCGTAACAACGTAACCATAAATAATAGTACATACTTGAAGAAAATTGGTAATTACAGCCGGCTCAAAATTAGGCGCCATTGAACTTGGCCCGCGGCGTTGCGTCGTAATAATACGGCGCAAGGTGAAAATTATAAATGCTATTATCTCCTGACATGTTATTACGATGGGATTTATGATATCTCAGAACCGACGCGATTCTCATGCTCATCTATACGTGTATTGAAATTACGGAAGTCTATATTATACTATCTAATCTCTGCGATTGAAAACTTCGGCTAGCGCGTGTTACGAAATAATGCGTTGTATTTATTTAAATTTTATGCCCGTATCGACGATTTCACTGTTTCCTTTTTTAACCGACTTTAAAAAATGAGGATGTTCTAAATTTAAATTCTATTATAATTAACAAAATAACAATAAACTTATATATGTATTCTTACAAACCAGAAGTGAAAGTGACTTTTTTTTAAATAATACATAAATAAGTATTTGAATTTATAAGTAGAAATAAACAAATATCAAACAAAACAATCATTAACTACTTTAAATGCTTACATACAAATACGAAAAATATTCATTATACAACATAATAATGTATTATGCACCCAAATTTCGCGCCAAAAGTAGGTAATCTAGAAGAAGTTCTACTATGGGCGATGACGCGCCTTTATTTTTTTTAAATACATTCCGACACAAGAATTCGATATAGCGATCGAAGATTGTCAAGAACACGATTGTATTCGATACTTATAAAATTTCACTGTGGCAACTTATGTAAACTTTAATAAAATCTACATATAAAGTTAGTGTATAGTACTTTTTAGTGCATTGCCTGCAATTTTTAATTACATATAATTTTCGAGTAGTTGTGTAGTCGAATAGAATAAATCAAAGTAGTGTAACATTTTATAGCCGTATTAAGTTTTAAATACTCTTTGATTACCGCAATTTCAGTTAGCTTAGCAGTTAATTTTATGGATGTTTATTTGTTTTATGTTCTGAGTAAATTAAATGGCATTGCAATCTGGTATTCGAACCAAGTATTTTACTTAAAAAACAAACATAATGATCTAACTGTCTATTATATATATAATATAATAATATCCTGGGAAATTATTCACACACGGCCATCTGATCCCCAAACTAAGCAGAGCTTGTACTATGGAAACCAGACAACTGATATACTTACATATACTACTTTTATTTTGTAAATAAATACTTATATAGATAACTACAACCAGACTCAGGACAAACAGACATGTTCATGCACACAAATGTCTATCCTGGGTGTGAATCGGACCCACGACCTGCGGCCGGCCGGCGGCGAGCCGGTTGGCGTGGTTGGTAAGATACTTGGATTTCACCAAGTATCATACCAACCACGCCAACCGGCTCGTCAAAACTATAAAAAGTTACTGGGTTTATGTAATAAAAAGTCGCAGTAACAACCCGGAGTCTGAAAGTGGGAAGTGTGTACACTCCCGTCCCTCGGAAAGCACGTAAAGCTGTTGGTCCTGCGCCTGAACTTTTTCCGGTCATATTGGATAAAGAGAGTTGGGAATAGAGCGTTTACCTGTGTATGCCACTTGTTCACTATAATAAGTCCTGCTTAGTTGAATAATCTCTCTTGATTAGCCGCCGTGGTCGAAATTGGTCCGATGGACATTATTGAGTCTACTACGCTAATGATTTGAATAATCTAACTGATGGCCCGTGGTTTTCTTATATGTTTAATAATATGTTTTGTGATATTAAAAAGTACTGACCTAATTGATAAGCCGATTACGACAAAATATACGTAATTTTGTTCAAATTACGTCCGTTTTTACATTACTAAAAAAACAGAATCAGTGAAAGGCATACGTTGATGACTGGTGACAGTTTATTGAACATGCATTCACGCATTAGGGGAATTTACTGAAAAAAAAAAATCGTCAAAGAGATACTAATTATATGGCACTATCTGGGAATTCTCTCTTGATAGAATAAAGTTTTAATTTTTTTATTAAACGGTTTTTTACCATTCAAATCTGTGCAGCAATTTTCAAATAAGCAATCGGTGTACGAATATTAAGAAGCTACGTGTCGAACAAACCTAATCTTCTTTTTTTTAAGTCGTTTAAAAGTACACTACTGATCTATGATACGACGGTAAGATATGGCAATACTTTCTCTTATTTATTGGTAGGGCTTATAACGGCGTGTAGATCATTAAACGTCTCCGTTCCATTCTAAGTCTAATTTTGATACCAGTAAATTAAATTTGAGCCACTTATGGCCTATAAATATATTAAATCTGATGATACGAGATTAGGACCGTAAAGTTTTATGTCCATTCGGAATTCAGTTAGTTACAGTAAATCATATTAGTGATTTACGTCCTGGAATAAATATTGTTTTACATTTTTATAATGTAACAACTGCTGGGCTAAAGCTACTTCTCGTTTTGAGGAGAAGATTTGCTTATTTCACCACGCCGAGCATCAGATAAATTATAAAAATAAATTAAGCACATGTGGTTTTTGCCCGGATTTTAAGCCATATTCTCCAGTTAAAATTCATATTCGAACTACTAGGCCATTTCAGCTCCGTAATATGTTATTTACTGGTTGGTGGTTACGTGTCGATTTCATCCGACACATGCAGGTTTGTGTGGGTATGAGTACGATTAAATATTAAAAACGCAAAAAGAAAACAAAATCATTTGCTTATTAATAGCATCAATGAAATGTACTTCAAAATAGACTCTGTTTTAAAAAAATATATATTTCATTTATTAATTGTTAAAAAGTGTTTCTAAGGTCTGAACTACACACACAATTTTAACATTATTAAATAATGACACGTAACGTTATTGTGGTACGTTCACACGCACGACGCACGCAACGGAAGATTACAGTTTTAATTACTTTAAATAAAAAAATGAGGTATTTAGTGGTAACTGTGCTCTTTACAAATGTGTGTGTTAAAATCAGCTTATTTTTCCCAACCAAATCACATAACGTGTTACTCATTTTTATTTAACCCTAAAATCCGACAAAAACAAAATGTTTGGATGTTAAATTTCTTACAAATCGAGGAATATAATATAATAAGGAATATGAAAGTTACGTAAACGTTTATTATTTTGTAGTATTTATATATGTTTATTCAATAAAAAAAATCAGCGACCGCGAAGAATATCCCTCAAACATTTGAAGCCGTAGGCTGAATCGTAAAAGGTGAGCTAGGCTCTATAGCGAACTAAAGTTAAGTTTAGCTAACCTATATAGTAATTTGTCGCTACCGACAAAACATAAGTAGCTTGTTCTGCTTCGACTATTATATAGAGATTTTCGTTACATAAGGCCTAATCGTTTTATTGTAATTGATTAGGCAGACTGGCAAGTGGACCACCTGATGTTAAGTGGTCACCAACACTCATCGACATTGGCTTTACATGAAATATTAACTATCCCTTACATCATCAATGCGCCACCAATCTTGGGAACTAAGATGTTGTGTCCCTTGCGTCTGTAGTTCATCATCTGTAGTTACACAAGCTCTCACCCTTCAAACCGAAACAAAGAATTACTGAGCATTACTGCTTGGAGGTAGGATAAATTATGAAGAGTGCGTGGTACCTACCTAGACGGTCTTGCACAAAGCCTTATCACCAAGTACCGAATACCAAAATACCGAATCTCAGTGCCGTATTTTGTCTTTTTAAAAGAAGTTAAAGTCGGAGAATATACGGCAAAGAACTACCCTCTAGGACTAAGAAATATACAAATGTAGTATGCGACTGATAATGGATTCCGCGTTTTGGGTGCCTAATTATTTTCAAGTACAAGCATTATCAAATTAAACGAATGCCACTATTTTATAGCACTATTCTATATGCCACCACTTTATATGTCAAGCCATTACTTGCCGTTTCTAATATACTAAACTCTGTTAGTTATGACAAAAGTATCACGAACTGGGACATAATAATCGCCAGCTGATACTACCAATATAAACTATGGAGTATATTCAAGTTTATTATATTCTATTACTTCTTTATCGCGTATCCGAGTTAGACTATACCTATTGTTTATTTCTGGACCGAAAAAAAATAAATATCTCTGTTAAGAAAAAAATGACCGTTTTAGAACAATGAAGAGTTATGACGGAAAACAAGAATCTGTTAGACACCGTTAGTCCGCTCTTCCGTTCTAACAATCTTTGATAGCCCATTTCGATTACAGCTGTTATTGGCCCAATTAAACTGTTTAGATCTTAATAATATGATAATTATATTTACTTATATTCGTTCTATTTAAGCTGATGTGATTACAGCCGGGAACAGATTTGATGACAGAACGGTACATCACCAAAATCGATTTATTTTCACTTAAAAAAATAAACCTAATAATTAAATACAGACGACATGTAATTTTTCTTGTTTAACTTTTTTTTTTGTAACACATACTCATAGTCGAAAATTTAAAAATTTTAAGTAGTTAATTTATCTGTAAGATGAACAAAAAAATAAGTAGACACGAACAGAAAATAGACTTTAATTATCTCTCATTAAGATTCTAGATAGTCGGATTCCTATAAAATATTTAATAATAATTCTCTGGTCACTGATCTCTAATGTCTAATTACATTTAGAAAAAAAACCACCTGTCGCCTGGAGATTGCTACACTCAGTCCTTTAATCTAGTCTGCAGTAAATTGTTTTCAATTGCTTTCATTTCCGCCGCTTTGACCGCTGATCTAACCGCAACTTAGTATATTATATAATATATAATGTTTTGCTATCGGGCATAAGCATCCTCTCCTTTTAAAGAGAAGCTTGCTTTTTACTCCATTAAAAGTTGGTAGATAAACATGTGGCAGAATTTCATCCACGAGATGAGTTTTAAACACAAAATAATCACAGGAACACTTAGTGGCGCTCGCACGGATTTGAACCGACCCTTCCATTAAAAATCACGTTGCATTATCTAGGTGCAAAACTTCAAGTTATTTATTATAAGATATATATATACATACCATGTTACATTTCTAATGGTTCGATATATAAAATACATATATAATGTTTAATTATGTTCGCAGGGTGCGCCGATATGTGGCGGCCAATACTGATTACAACCCTAGTGATATCGAGTATCTATGCTCGTTCCAATCAGGTCAGGGACGTAGCCACGTCTTGCGACAAGAGCTCTATTAGTATTCACCTCGATATGGAAAAACCTTTCAAAGGTCTTGTGTTCAGTAAGGATTTCTCCAGGGAATGTCGGGTACAAGGTTCGTATACGAACTGGAGTTGTTTTATTAAATATATTTTTATGCTACTTTATGTTCCTTTATAAGCTTTAACAAAAAACGAACTTATCGTAGAAAACATTTCCGCTTTCATAAATTGATTAAATATGAATTAAATCATCTGAAAAGAATGCTCAGCGGGAGCTTAAAAGCAATTCTCGCAGCAATTATTACGTAAATACTATTACAGAATGTAGTAAAAAATATACTGGTTAAGAGCAATACAATATTTATTTTAATGTTGTAGGTCAAATGCATACGAATGTTTCTCTTCACTTGCCATCAAATGCATGTGGTGTAAGAACATCTACCCTGAATACAACAGTCGAGGAGCCAGATGACAACGAAGACCTATACTACACAGTAGAGCTGATTGTTCAAATGGACAGGCAACTACAACAGTCTTCTGATCAGGAAATAATAGTCAGGTAACTTTGAGTTCGTACCATTTTTTTACTTAAGTAGGTATGCGGGATCGTTAGTCTTGTAACTACGAGTATATGGCTGCAGATCTTGAGGTTAGATGTGATATTAGTTTCAAATCCCAGATTAGTTCAATAAAAACGTTAATAGTTTTTCCAAGAAATTCTCAGTTCTCATCAGTAGCCTGGAGTTAGGAGGTTGACAATAGTAGATAGTCTTTGATACTTCGGTAACGTCGTTGATCAAAGGTCTTACTCCAGCCGTATCTATATGTGAATATAGATTTCTCGTACTCAGATGACCAGTCTTTGAGATTGACCATCGTGACCGAAATACGACGAGATGCCAATTAATTATTAATATTTAAGAAGACTAAAATAATATGACTACTTTTTAACAAGTACGCGTCTTTACCAGCTCAAAATATATAATAAAAAAAATATATTTTATCAGAACTATAATAATTCATGACATAATGCTAAAACATAATTCTATACAGCGAACGTTTATATATAGCAATATATTCGCATTTGGTAAACCTTGACATTTGCTATTGTTATAGACTAGGCGTGGTATTGGCGTAACCGAAAGTAATAAACATGTCATGTGACTCGATCAATCTTCTAACACATTATTAGTATCTCAATATAGCATTACTAACTAAATACACTTATCCTAATACCATAGTAAATTTAATATAATAATAGTAGTTTAAATTGAAAACTGGCAACTGGCAACTTTGTCTAAAGTGTTTTTTTTACAATTTGATTATATATTCCTAATTATTTTGAATTTATTATAATTTGTAAGATTTGTAAGGAGTTCTTCTATTCTAGTTTGAGTGTCAGAATATATATTTATTTTGATTGCTACATTTACGTAATTTACGTTTTGAGTCAAGCTTGGGCCTGTCGCTAAAACACGTGAATTTTAATCACTGAGTGATCTGAATTGAAATTAAATTACATATTTTACCAAAATAGACCGTTCGTTTATACAAAAAAATATATATTTAAAACAAGAAGCTTGGAACATGCAAAACGATCGCGTCTCATAGTATCTAACTCTACTAGAAAATAAAACCAAATCGTTCATTGATAGAAGATTGCCAGTTCAAACCCGAACAAGGCTACACTGAGTTTTAATATGCTTCAATTATGTCGACTCGTGTTTGACGTCGAATGATAACGTCGTCAAGTAATCTACATGCGGCGGATGAATTTGTGCTATTCCTGTATCCCACTATCCACCAAACAGGATTGGAGTAACGCGAACGTAGCGTAACTTTGTTCACCAATGGAACATTTATAGACGTACAACTGACGTAGAAACAGAACTTACCTAAAAAATGAAATGTAGTCTATTTACCTATTAAATACATGATCCTTGGTGTATGGTGATATTAGTATTGGTACTATAATTATTTTAATATTACACAGGTGTAAATTGCAACCGCGTGCGGTTCGAATAAGCAGTTCCGCGCTGGAGGGCGTCATTAAGTCCAGGTTGCGAGAAATGACTGGACAAGAAGGAAAACGTGTAAGGTAATAATGATCTTAATATAATTTGTAATTATAGTTATGATTGAACTTTAGATTGAATTGCCAATACTGGGAATATATAATAACACCATAAGTAAATAAATACTTGCGACTAAAGATACAAGTCGTACACAATTATATATATGTGAATAATTATTATATGTTTTCGACATCACTTTCGAGGGTTTTTTTAATTTTTAAAGACAATATTTTATTTACTTAAGTGAGTGAGTTTTATTTATTTAAGTGCAATGTTTCTATAATTAAGTACATAATATTTAATATAATACACTCTTTTCATTAGATTATATTAGCACAACTATAATATTTTTTTCCTCTAATATATATGGATACAATATTCGTCCAGAACAGGAAGAAACCGCCAAGGCTGGGAGCATGCGGGCGAGCTGGAGCGGCGCCAGTCTCTGCTGGAGGCGGCGCGCGCGTGGATGGAGCTCGCGCCCGCCGCGCCCGCGCCCGAGCCCGCGCGCGTCGAGGTGGGGCAGCCCACCCGCCTGCTCGTGCAGTGCACCTTGCCAGGTTCGGTGATTAATATACCCGAAAATACTTTCCTTTATGTTATAGGCAGGCGGACGAGCAAATGGGACGCCGCCCATAGACATTGTAAGAGATAATAACCATTCCTTACGTCGCAATACGTCACCAGCCTTGGGAACTGAGATGTTATTACCCTTGTTGACTGCAGGCAGTAGTTCCACTGGCTCACTCTCCCTTTACCCGTTAACCGTAGCGCAACAATATTAAGTATTGCTGCTTAGCGGTAGAATACCTGATGAGTGGGTGGTACCCACTCAGACGGGCACGAAGCCCTACTACCATGAAAGGATACTTGAGATAACGACCTCAATTAATTCGTACTGAGTTTTTCAAGACTTAATAAAAACACTTGTCTTTCAAGTAATTTTTTCAATCATGGTGTACAATATATAAAAAAATTATAACATTTCCTTACTTCTCTTTCCAGTTGGCGTCGGCCTTCGGGTAACCAATTGCGTAGCGCACGATGGATTAGGTGAAGCGTCACAGAAACTCTTGGACGAAGCCGGCTGTCCCATAGACGAAGCTATATTCAACAAACCCACTCTACACCGACACAAACGAAAGGGCGAGATCGATTCCTCAGACTTGGAACCAGTTAACGAATTTAATTTACAAATTGATAAATCCGATCCTGATGACGTCATTAGAAACATGATGACGTATCAACACGCCGTGACGACATTTGCTGCCTTTAAGTTTCCAGACAGAGCAAAGTTGCACCTCTCTTGTGGTATAGAATTGTGTAAAGGCGTTTGTCCCTACGTTGATTGCAAGTCTCTGCAGAAACCGCAGCACACAAAAGACGGTTTAGTCCGAAAGGCTCGATTAGACAAAGAAGCAAGAGGACTCGTGATAGACAGACTGGAAGTGTATAACAGTATTGAAGTTCTCGCACCGAATATTGAGTTAGAAGATGAAGCTTCCATAAGAGGTAACGTTAACCAGCAGATAATTATTATAGAAAAGTCAAATAAAAAAGACGTATACTCAAACGGTCTTATTTATAAACGTTGCTTAGTTAATGGTTAGCTAAACACTGATTTGTCTCTTTCTGTCATTATTGATTTGACATACGAAAGAAGAAGACAAAATGTTGTTTAACTAATCACCAGTTAAATAAAGTTTATGAATAAGGCGGAAAATCTATAAATCTACCTTTTCTTTTTAATAAAGATAGATAGTCAGTCAGTCAGCTTATTTTTAAATACAACATTATATTCAATATGTGATGTTTATTGGCGCTATCATGGTTATTGTTAATTATGATCTTATGCCAATTATTTTAAATATGTTTTTTTTAACCACATTAGATTTGAAACTTCACTGGAATCCTTACATCGCTAACGAAAACAGGGGGTTAAATTCTACTAACCCATATCGATTACGATACGTTACCGATTCGATTCCGATCCAACTTTGACTACTCTGTATTTATTCGGATCGGAACCGAACCGATATGATATTAACATATACCGATAAATCAAAACCATACCTAATTGTTACCTAACTTTTATGCCAATAATCGATAATTAATTTAAAGAATATGAAAACGGATAAACGGTAACGATCACGCTTCGATTCGATTAGGATAAAGTGGCAATTTGTTAGTAGAATTGTTTCCCAAGGCAAATACGGTTCAAAAAGATGGACAACTAGCCGATATTGATACGGCTCGAATAGTAATTTGATTTGAAAGAATAATTTGATTATTTTAGTGTTCCATATTATTATTTATGGTAACTTTAAGGTAATGTTAAAGGCATTATCCTAAAGGCCGGTTTCATTTGAGAAATGTCTCATTTTATGTATAACCACAGAGTTTATTTGTGGTTGTCGTTGATATCCTTTACATTTGGAATTGGGAGTACTTTTGCATATCTTTGTCTTTTTAAGCTATATGATATTCATAATTTAATAGAACATTACTAAACAAGTTTAAGTTAATTACTGGAAGTGATGTGTGATCACGAATGCTGTTTTTAATTAAAGTTTACCATTAAATATTTTCGTTACAGGTTCCAGAAGAGTCGATGGTGAAGAAGAATTCGTTCGCGGCTTCTCTCCAGGCGACAAAACAATTTGCCTTTCCCCGGGGAAAATGGCCCTTGCGTTTTGTATTCTAGGGATCATATTCCTTTGCGCTATTGCAGTCGCGTTTGCATCGTTAGTGCGAGCGAGGCGGAGGGTTACACGAGAACCAATACATACATCTCTTTCATTCTACACAGGTAGCAAGAGTGTTTTCTCTTCCAGTGGTAGCAGTAGTTCAGGATTAAGTGGAAGCAAACTTCTTCTAACTGATAGTCCATACTTAGATCATCATTCATCGTCTAGCAACAACTGGCCATATACCAGGGCGTTTTAAGCACTATTTGTACTAGGTTATTTAATTAGTATACAATATTTTTTAAGTATTTGTTTGGAAATTAGAAAATACTATTATTTTCGAGCAAACTATGTCCTTTTTATACAAATAATTAGTCTACTTAATTATCCACTATGCTCTCTAATATCTACACACGTACCACATTTTTTATTGATCATAATAGACGATAGGTAAAACTATGTGAGACTATTATTTATTGGTATTATTTAATTTTAAAATTTCTTACGTATTATTAAAAAAAACATTAACAATCAATTTTACTATAAAAAGAAAAATTAGTGTTGAAAATATGTTAAACATTGAAAATGATAAAACAGCGAATTTCTTATTCCAATCGAAGAAGTAATTCACTAGTTCTACGACTATTCAAAATATCGACCAATGATATGGCGTCAATTAATTGTCAAAGTTTATTTGTCTTTTCTCTTCCTGTGGTTGGAATAGGCTGTAGTGTTACACACGGTCGTATACACAGGTCTTGCAACTTCAGTATGGGGTACGTTGACATACTGATGCTGTTAAGTTCAATTTACGGCCGCCAGAGGCATGACGATTCGCGTAATAATTATACCGAACATTTTTTCAAATCCAAAAAAAACAGTTAAATAGCAAAACAAAAATAACAAAAAGTCCACAAAACTCAACAAAACGATATAACAATGATTAAATAACACAATACTTGGGAGAGAAAAATATCAGCTTCGATAGCAGCGACGTAGTACCTCAAGCGGATGGTATTAGGAATCAGCAGTTACACACTCGCACCTCATCTCTCACCACTGAAATTGGACTCAGTTGCCAGACCTGTGTATACGACCGTGGTGTTACAGGACGACGACGTATCAATCAACGCCCTCTATAAATCCGTCTTATGAAACATTAAACATTCCATTATAATTGTTGAGAAAGTTATTGAAGTAGGTAAGCTAGCTACTTATTATTTTAAGAATTTTATATTGTGTAACAATTTTGTGTTTAGTACTAAGTATGAGAAAGTTTTTAATTTGAGGGGATGCTTTTGTAATTTTGATTTATTTTACTTAGTAAAATAAGTAATAAGTGAAAGTATGTAAGGTGTGGGATGTTTGTTATATTTAATGGTAATAATTGCTATATATTATTAAAACATTAGCATTTCCTCGAAAGCAACTTTATTTAATAATTTATGTTTTTACAATATTATTGTATATTGAATAAATTAATGTGATAATATATGAATTGTCAAGTCTTGATTTTGACTTATACACATTGTGTACCAACTTTAAAGTATTAAAAAAGACAAAAACGAGTATGGCTTTTATTTTTTATAAATTTCTGGTGTATTTTTAAAAACTGGAAAAAATAATTAGAAACAAAAAACAATGTTTAAATATAAAAAATAACTCTTTCCGGTCGTGTCAGATTGCCGTCCCATAGGATTATGATAGCTAGAGAATAGAGAGTGCACCTGTGATGGCGCACACACTTGTTCACTATAATATCTTCTGCCTCCTGCGCAATCGCGCGCTTTCGAAATCGCTCTGAGGACATTATTACATATATACTGCTTTAGATATATAGGGTTTTCCATTAAGGGCGCTTGATCGTGCAGAACTTCCATCGTAGCGTGTGCTGTGTGGCACGTAGCGCCGTCCTGTTGAAACCACATGTTGTCCAGATCCATATTCTCGATTTCAGGCCAAAAGAAGTTGGTTATCATCGACCGGTATCGCTCACCATTGACGGTGACGGCCACACCATTATCGTTTTCGAAAAAATACGGACCAATCACGCCTCCGGCCCAAAATCCGCACCAAACAGTCACTTTCTGCGGGTGCATTGCCACTTGGTGAACCTCGTGTGGATTGGTCTCGTCCCAAATACGGCAATTTTGCTTGTTGACATAGCCATTCATCCGAAAATGCGCCTCGTCGCTGAAGATGATTTTTTTGCCAAAATCGGCGTCAACTTCCAACTGCTCTAATGCCCAGTCAGCGAACACACGGCGCTGTCTATGGTCATTAACCTTGAGCTCTTGGGTCAGCTGGATCTTGTACGGGTGCAGGCTCAAGTCACAACGCAAAATTCGCCAAGTTGTCGTCTGCGAAAGGCCGAGTTCCTGTGCGCGACGCGGAATTGACTGCCGCGGGTTTTCGAGGACACTGTCGCGCACAGCGGCGATATTCTCGGCAGATCTCGCGTTACGTTGACGCACGGGAACCGGCTGATTGTTAACTGACCCGGTTGACTCGAATTTGTCCACCAATCGACGGATAGTCGACTCGGCAGGACGATCATCGCGACCGTAAAACGGGCGAAGTGCGCGGAACGTTGCTCGAACTGAAGACCCATTTTCATAAAACAATTTTATGATTTGCACGTGCTGCTCGACACTGTAACCTGCCATGGTGGTTTGGGAGGACGGAATGAATATAACACACTGCATTTGACAGCTGTCACTCAAACAACATGGCCGCAATCAGCTGTCAAAGTTCAAGCGTCCCTATTGGAAAACCCTATATATAGAGTTAAGAGACTCATTGGTCCATACAACAGCGTTATTAAAATAAAAAGAAACTCGCTAATTTAAAACCGCCTCCATTTTGTCACTGCACATAAAAGTAAAGTAATTAAATCATTATTGGCGCGACTTGTGATTTGTTCAAATGTGTTATTTGGATTTAAAGAGTAATTGAGTGAGTAATTTACATCAATTTAAATGATGTGGTGTTTTATTTATGAATAGACTAATTCGAGGTTCTTATAAAATCAGTTTTCACCTCGGGATTCTTAATATAGTGACTATTTTAATTAGTCCAACTACCGACAGAGGCCGCTACTTTCCGTACTTAGCCTTTTTAGCTGAGATGTCACTCCATTCCCTAGTAACAAATAAAAAATTGAAATTACTATCAAATAAATTTAAAAACTAAACTTTTGAAATCATATTCCGTCAACCTTTCATTTTTGAGAACCGCTTTTCAAAATTTTTACAGACAAGACGGCTTAATTAATAATTAAAGTGACAGCTAACGTATTAACAAAACTACGCGTGTATTGACTGAACTATAAGTTTCCCCACGCTAAATCGGCCTTTTATTTTATAATCTGAGATTAGATTTTTTGTTTTGCTTTATGAAAAAAGTACTATTAACTTTATAATATTTAACTTATCCTTTTCAATATGTACCGTTGTATTTATTTCATCATTTTAAGTTTTAACATTACTTTCGTAAAAATGAATTAAAATGTATTCGTTCATTATGTCTTTTGACTTGGCAGCAGTGTAGTAGCAGCATAAGGTTATTATAGAATAAGTAAATCTTATAAAACTAATCAAATATTTTCGGGTATATTTTGTAAATTATAAAATAAATAAAAAGGTTAAAATTGTGTTTATTTATTTTAACAAATATTCATCATACATACATTTTAACAATTATGTCATCAGAGTATCCGATAGCAGTCATAGACAAAACATCGATTGGTGTCTCCATCTCGGTCTTCTCCATACAGTCTATGCTAGTGTATGACATCATTCAGTACAAAGACTAAAAATTAAAAAAAACAGAAGCACCAAACTTTTTAACATACTAGATTAGTTTTTTCGATTTGAATTTATATAGTCAATTAAATCTTTTTTTCAACAAAAGTGGTATTTAAATAAATTAAGAGTAAAGGTCCTAATTTGAAAAGTACTAATTAAACTAAAAAATATTAGGTAGGCAGATTTTAGTTTCGATACTTTTTAAGAATAAATACATAAAAAACACTACGAAATTAGTACAATAATTGAAATATTTAGCAGCAGCTTCGGTCTTCTGAAACTTATTTATATAATTATTTACATTAAAGTTATAAAACTACATTAAGCCTAACGATGTAATTTTATGAAACACTAATACATAGAGTACTTCTCATTTTATGACTATTATAGCTGTGTCTGTAATCGTATTATATTTAGTCTATGACATGGGCGGTAAGGTGATGCTTTCGCGGCGATCTTTTGCCTTGCCTTGGACGCCGTACTCGTACTCGTAGTCGCTGATGATATTTTGACGATTTATATATGAATAACGAGTATTTATAAGTTTGGTTTTTATGAAGTGATCGGGTTATGGTTCAAAGATAGAAAGCCGGTTAAGGAACAATTTTATATGTGTTGTATTTGACCTGGGTACGAAGATTACAGTAGTCCTGGGAACTGGAGTGATATTTTGTGAGTGTCGACGTTTATGTGTGTCAACTGTGCTGAGAAGCGTTACTTATTATTTCTGATTGAAGGTAAGACATTATAGTACCTAAATATAAAAGTATGAATTTTATGCCGTTCACGCCAATTGGATTCAATTTCGACTTTTAGTTCGGAGGCCCACTAAGGTGACTCGCACCGATGGGTTCGGTTTGTTATTAATTTTTTTAGCACTAAAACTATACTTAACCATCTTGTAATATTGTAATAAACGTAATAATTTTGATATACCCCATAATTTATATAGCTTACCTTCAATATTATACCGATAAAATTTCGACTATTGCTCAAATATTTTTAAGCTATAAATACTTTTAGCAACCAACAGATGTACATTGTGAGTACAGTGATCACTAAAGATATAAAAAAAGTTAATTATAATAACTTAATATGTTTTAAAGTATATACATAACATAATTGTTGATATTTAAATAAATGTATCTAAAAAGATTGAATGAATGTGTCGGCAAAATTGTGAAAAATTAATAAGGTGTAACATTATTTCATTCACATTCAATTAATCACTCAATTTTTATAATTTAAATTATACATACTTAATAATAATTAATTACTTTATTAGTTATATAGAATGTAATTAATAGTAACCTGTGCTAATGGTGTATAATGATTACAGCTTATCGGCTTGCACTTACAGCCAATGGTTTGTGACTATCATGTTGCTAAGCATTTAAATCATTATGATAGCAGTTCATTGTTGTGAGACAAGGTCAGCTGTCTGTTGCAATGCTTAAATTGTATGTTCTAAATGTTATTTAATAATTAATTTTACTACTTTGAAAGATATTGAAGATTCGAGATAGAAATATAAGAAGTGAGTATTAAAGTAAAAATAATATTTTACCTCTAATTTCTTTATGAATCAATCAGTTATATCTAATTACTGAAGCCATGACTAACTGTCAAAAATTCCAAAGCTATGAAACTGCACTCATTATACAGATAAACATTAAGTTAATGAATCCAAAGTCTAAAGTGCTTAAACAAAGTGCTATACTTTTTATAAAATTCTATTATGGTGTTCTCTGATTATTTGCTGAGACTAGCCAACTGAGTGTGACATATAATAGTACTTCAGTATGAGCACAACCACAGGTTTATTCTGTTTCCTCACTCATAATCTGATGGAACGGCAAATCCAACATAAACAGAGGTTCAGGAAGAAAGTTCTTTTATAAAATACTTTTGATTCCCAATATGAATAAATATGATTTTTAAAACCTGTTACTTCATTACATGTTATCTTTTTAATACAGACAAATAAAATAAAACTCATGAATTATCTTTTAGTCATTATAGATAGTATAGATAAGACTTCTATAAATTGATAATATGTACTTGGTTATTTATTTATTGTTACAATGATCAATTAATAATTCTAACTAGGTATCTACAAAATAGCTTCTTAAAATATAGAGATAAATCTTCAATGTTATGACTGTTATGTAAGCTTTGTATTAAAATAAAGATGGTTTCATATAGTAATATAAATATGAGTTATATATAATAAAAGGTGGCTACATAATTTTTAGAAAAAAATGAGTTTTGAAATATAGATGAATTTAGGTATGAAGATTATTTCATTATTTATCAAAAATGTATGAGTGTATGAATCGCCCAAGCTTTCGGTGTATGATCAAATACAGCTATCATAAGATTCAAAAGTAAGACAGATAGCGAGCCCTTCATTTTATATGAAATATGTTTAAAACTATACTTAAAAAATCTCAAATACTGACAACAGTTTATTATATACACAATAGGTCTTAATCCCCTCCCTCAATCTATTCCTATGCCAAACAAAAATATTGTTGATTGTTGTGTTACAATCTGAAGAGTGTGGAAATGGTTACAAGGGACATTTTAAAGTATGGCTAACACTTCATTGGTAATTCTATAGACTCGCATACCTTCAACATTGCAAACTGGTGATTCTTATCCTGTTGATCCTTAACCAACAGATTTCTCTTTTGTTTGTCCATCTCCCTACTAGTATAAAAAATTAATGACACTTCACTGAATTGTCTACTGTCAGCTAAACTAGATTTTCTGTAAAGTTATAAGACAGTCTGTCAGTCTTCTTAAAATTATAATGTACTCCTTTTCACTAATGCAGTTGTTTAATCTTAAAATACAATGGCTTCGAAGTGTTGAGGTAATAAATATCCCATTATCTTCTTTTCATTTATATGTTTAATACAGCAAATGGATCATCAAATTTGAAGTGGATTCGTTTTTAGACACTGTCACAGCAAAAAATATTTCTCCGTGCAACGTCATGGTATCACAACACAACTCACAATCACGGAATCTAATTGTAATTGATTAAATTCAAATACTGATGACAAATCTGTTCTAAAATATACAAAATTATTTGTCAAAACTAAAACTTTGCCATCCCTTTTATATACCACACACATGAGTGAGAATGTGTTTAACCGAATCTGACTTGTTAATTATTTTTACTTTTATAAGTATCACTTAAACTTATTCACCTCAATTTGTGCATATTATATCAATATTAATAAGTGTTTCATACTTAATGATCTCAACTAGAATAAGCACTACACTCATATCTAAACCACACATTACAAACATATATGGCAAGATCCGATAATAAAACCACATTTTCATAATAGTTTGTACTTGATTCTAAACAGTCCTTAAAGTGTTCAAAGTAAAACAATAACATATCTCATGATGACATTTACCCTTTTCATTTATGTACAATAGATATTTATAGATATTTAAGTCATCATTCTAATATACCAGATGGTTGATGAGATTCTGAGTAAGTATTTCAAGGACTTGCTTGCATAATGCATGCCACATAAAGGCATTGTGGCATACATAATTAATTTTATCGTTTGTTCGAAACTGGTTTTATTTAAATAGCCTTTATAATATTGATATAAATAATATTAACAGTTGTTTTGAGATTGCATTAAGTTTCTTTGGTTATGCTACACTTTTACCCATATAAATAAATAGAGCAGTCTTTCTTTTTAAATGTTTTAGATAGAAATTGTTATTTTCTATGTTCTGTACATTTAATAAGATAACTTAGTATAGTTGTTAGTATAGTTGTCAATTTTCAAGGATATTTTTATAAAGATTAAAATATCCTTGAAAATTGAATACTTTTTTAGTTATATTTTAAGAGAGTAATAAAAATATGAGTGTAAAATCTAAAAATTTATACTGACTAGGTACTATCATTTGATACACCAGATCAAGTTTTGATTAAATAACAATAATTTACAAACTAAACCTATGTTTACTACAGTAATATTATTTATATTTGATGATATTGTTATTTTATAATAATCCAGTGGATAATTAAAATAATGTAATTATTATCAGATAGCTATAAAGCAAACGTGTCAGTTGTTTTTCTAAATTATAATAAAAATATTTTTTTATATAATACTACTTTAATAAGCCACCAGGACACAGGTGTAATCTGTAAGCTGGGGTTTTTCACTGTGAAATATATTATGTATTGTCTGGTAAGTATTTAAAATGGTGATGAATATTAATTAGTATCCTGAGCAAGAAACCATGTTGTAAATTAATCTTAACCCACTATAACATACTCAAAAAAAATCAATTCCATACTCTGTTCAGAGTTCAATGGCATGTCTACCTATTTTCCGCCCTCTGGACATAACACAATTCCCTAGTTGGATTCAATACTGTATTGGTATTTCAGAGGAAATAAGCAAGGTCATGATGAGAGGGGAGAAAAGTAGATCCTTATTATAATGTTGCCACATTCCATACCTACTATAACAGTTATCAATATTTAATTCAGTAATAGTTAGTAGTATTACTTTAATATTTTTATTGCTAAATTAAGTAATACAGCCTTCCGTCATAAATATAAAGCCAAAATTAACAAACATACGGCGATTAAGTAACATTTTTAATCTGTAATTATCATTTCTTTTTAACAATTGTTTTATTATTCGTTTTAAAGTCACGCCATTAATTCGCCGCGAGCGAGGGTGTATTGTAGGGTGGCAAGTTGGCAACAAAAGTGGGAGGGGCGTGCGTGTACTAGGGATATGCGGACTGCCGGCGCCAGGAGTTCCCGATCGATATTGCGGGCTCGAGTCGCTCACTCCGAGTAAACTGTGTCGCGACGCGCTCGTGCGTTGCTCGCGCCCGTTTCGTGTGTTCATACCTTATAGAACTTGTAAAATCTGTGCCGTGTATTACTAATTGGATGTGCGGATATGAGATAGTCATCGATTACCATTGGTATGTACTGGTTACACGATGATACTGGACAGACCTGTATCGTACCTGGAATATAGACGAAGGGATCAATAGTTTGACGGATGATGTCATAAGTTGTAAACTAATTAGGAAGTCTGTAGGCGTAAGATAATTGCCTAATTTGTAGCTAATGCCTTCGAAGGTTTTCCTAAAAAATGTAGTCTTTATTTCATTATCTAAAATACTTGAATAATTTTTTGTATTAGAAATGTGCTTAAATTTTTTTTATATATATTCCAATCCTATTGTAACATAATATCGAATCATCCTATTACTCTACGTCAGTTTCCGCATTCTCATGTCAATTTAATTTGTTTGCTGTCTCTTTCCACGCCCCCTGATGACCTAGAAAGCTAGCAAAATAGGTATAGAGAGCAGGCGCGGGCCTGGACCTATCTAGACGGACCAATTCTCCGAGCGAACGATTTTTTTTCTGGAGCACATTGGCGTGACTCATATCAAGGAATAGTTGTCGCATCCAATTAAAAGGTCAATATTAATCAACCTCATGTAACCCAGCATTTTTTAAATAGGTACTTAACAGTTTCATATGATCTTCATTTCTTTTTATTATTGATTCAAACACTTTTATATAAGTTTAGTAATATCAAACTGTTATTTCATTTGAATATTACAGTAGATTGCAATGTATTGATTAAAACCGTTTTTTCAATATTTTCGTACTTTTATATACTTACTATTAATATATACTATCAATGTGTTATGTTATGCGTGATTGCTTAAGATTGCTAAAAATCTTAGTGATAATATTTGAAAATGAATTATATTATCAGAAGGCTACGTAAGCTTCATTTATATTTAATATAGTTATATAATAATATGTCAAGTCGATGCGAGATAGTGTCTTGACGGAATATTAACTACATAATTATTTATTTACCTAATAGCTAGTTGATTATTACATTTAATACCACCTTAGATTTGTAATTAAAGACAACGTATATTAGAAAGGTAAATTGTGTTGTATTCTATGTAATCTGTGCATGATGTTATCACATATATTAGTCTTATATTTTATCTATTTTTTATAAATAAATAAACGTCTTAGCAAAAACTCTAAAATATGACGGACAGAATTATTTTAAACGTCTCATCCCTTTGTAATTAAAATAAATATTGACTTTCATTTCATTTTGTGATTTTTTACTAAAAAAACATCCATGAAATTATTAGAAAAAAGTACGATAAACGATAACCTTTATCGTATTTTCATAAAATAAATATGTTTATAAATAATAAATGATATTAAAATCGAGGTGAGGTTCCGTTTAAGGTAAAACAGTTTTATACCTCTGAACGGATATTAGACGGATATCAATCTCGGTTCGTCTCAAGTTGGAATGCGTGTACGTATTCCACAGTTATCGAGGTCATATGGAGGTGTATACGGTATACAGACTCCAGTATAATCGATGTAGTACAAAAAATAATAATTTACCTACTACTACTATTACGAGTTTATATAAACATGTTTTTAACTCTTTATGTTGACAGTAAGGCTTTATAATTTCGACCGTTGAGGAGTTATTTCGTCTTAAGCTAGTCCTAGTAGAATCGGTCATGTTTCCATAAAAATACATTGTCATCGAAACTGAAACAACATCTTGAATTACAAATCCGTATGAGAAGTGGCTCAAATCCAGCTTGCAAGATTTGACTTAAACAAATTTAAAAAAGGTCACTACATGACATTTCTATTGTTTAAATGTTCAAGATAACTTTGAGTACGTTTAGTCGGTTGTAGGGATTAAGGGAGACAATAATTCTACCACCAAACAGCAATGAGATGGTCCGATTTGAATGGTGAGTCAGCCAGTGTAATTACATCAACAAGGAACATTATATAGGGCGCCGTGGGTGGCAACGACTTGATGGTGAAAGAAGTGGCTCGTGATGCTACTTAATCTATCTATGGGTGAAGTCCACTTACTATCAGATGACCCATTTTCTCGTCTGCCTTTCTAAAATAAATTAATGAATTAATTGGCCAAGCAAATGTAAATATAATATGTATGGTAATACCTTAGACTTGTATCCAGTGCTTGAAGTCAATTCGCTTCAATAGAAGTCGTTTAATTAACTTTTATTTTTAACAGTAATCATTAAAATATAATTTGAAATTATTCAACAGCTTATTATATGGTCAGATATCGACCAATATAAGTAATGAAGAGGGCCATTATAATGTTGATAAAATCACAAAAGTCCACTAGACCGTGTCATCCTTGATGATGTCATACAACAATGCATTTATTTTGGCTTTTATGTTACCATGTTACGGTATGATGTCACACCAATTTGTGCATCTTTTAATCTCCTACACATGTCTCATGACTCCGATAATAATTCAGCCATGGTTGTTCCAATTCACGTAAATTGTAGTCATTTTATGTTTATCATTGTCATTTATTAGTTATATGTATTAGTTTAGCCTGATTGTGGACAAGGCTCTTCTTCAAGGCTCAAGACTGTCACGCTAACCTTTAAGACCTTGGTATCTTTTGCAGGGCATTACTTGTAGTAAATATCTTTAGTAAATTGACGTATATTTTTGTATTATATTAATGCGATTAAAAGGAGAGAAACGAAACTTACTGCCCGATTTTGCTGGTTGCTTTGTGCAGGTTTCTGTGGATTGGTACCACCCACCCACCAGTCATTCTTCCGGCAATGCGGGTTAAGCGCCAAAGTTATAATAGGTATAAGGGACAGCGAGATTGCCGGCGCATTCACGATAAATGAATTTGCTTATATTTCTTACAGTATGTGACGAAAGTGGCCACTTTTCATTAAGGGGCAATTGTTCTGCATTTCTAAATTAAATTTGAAAGAACATGTACAAAACGGCGTATTTCTACCGCAAGCAAAAAAAAGTATTATTAAAATGACAAAATATATGCGACAAAAATCTTGGAATGAAAACGTATATGAATTATTTAATACTTACGCCAACAATATGTTTGTTCTAATGTTATCTAAGGTTATGTAATGCAAAATATAAACACAAAAAATGTAAATATGCATAACGTCTTGCGTTATTACAGTTCAAGTGTAGCAAAAAATTGGTACGTTGCTAATTTTGTAAGTCAAGTACATTCAGACACACTTAGACCGTAGTGATAAAAAAACATGATATCATCGCGCAAATTAAACTCAGCGACTGTTTGTTTAAGAGTTACATACTCTGTAACGGCCATACAATATTGGAATAGTTGCAAGTCCGGTTTCACTTGCATTGCCTAAATCGGCGATGTATCTGGCGAAACCGCATTCGAGTTTTAAAAAGTCAGTAAAATAAATGCAATTTTGTTTGAAAAAAATCAATACTACGAAATCGTATAAAATTTGACCGCCATTTGAAATTAATAATGTTTAAAAAATAACGATAACGTTGACTACGGAATGTTAATGAATTGTTGTAAATGTTATAGAGGTTTGAAATAGTGATAGCCGGTCTCATAGGTTTAAATGTTTTATGAAATTTCCGGTGTGTTTTTTAAACATTTAACGTATTTAAACGCAATCTTATTAATCATAGAAGTGTTCAAGCCTTTGAATTGTGACATACGTCACAATTCAATGCGTATGTATATACAGACATGCAAATATGTAAAATATTATCCTATCTATACTCAATTAATTTATATGCAGTGTTTCTATAAATAAATTATTTTTTACTTTAAAAGTAATTTCGAAAAGCATATTGGAAGTAACACGAGTATTGAATTTATTTTTCTTTATAATTAGTCAGTAAGATATAAAATTAAAGAGATTTCTTCATACTGGTTCTTATCGCTATGACTTCATTCGCTTAATGATAATTCAGTTGAGACGACCTTCAATATACCAGTTATATATAGTCCACAAACAATCTTTTATTATGCATTTTACTATCTGCTATGTTTATGAAGTCAATCTATCTTCTGTAGTAGTATTTAAAATGCGCGTCACATCTGCATTAAACAAGTGCAGCATTATATTGGTTTACCATTTAGTTACCTATAAGAGTGAAATTATTTTTTGCATATTAAGTAATTTCGTGGCTAAAGAAATACAGTTAAAAGAATTTGCTTTCATTTGTTTTTGTTAATCTAAGATATCTGAGATTAATAATTACTATGTCAATGTAACGTCTAGTGTTCATATTTTAGCATCGCATGGATGGCCGTGCATTAATCGCATAAGAAATAGTAACACTTTTAATAGTGTTCATGTCTATGGACGGTAAACTAGTACAGTCACGTCGTATTGCCATAGCAGCTGATATGTTAGGATTTAAATTATATGTTGCACCGCGCGGATTCACCCACGTTTGAAGTTACTGCTCCGCTCCTGTAGGTCGTAGTGTGTCCTTATATTATAACCAATAGTTTTCAAAGCGGTCTATGAGTACAGATGTGTACGTCATCTCGTTTTACATATTATACAAATCAAGCTATGCTCCGGGGATTCACCTGTATTCAATTTGAATGATATATCATATCTTATCCTGAGTTCTGGTCTATAGTTTGCCAGATTATTTATATTAGCAATACTGATATTAACCTAACTCAAAATAATTTTTTTTCAAATAAAACTTAAACTTTCCAACTTCGTAATATTATTAATAAAATATGATACTATATAAAAGGGGAAATGAGTTGCGCCGACTTTTATACTATGAGAACTCTCCCATATTAAAAAGTCGTGGCAACTCATATCACATTAGCTCGATGTTGGCTCTAACGAAACCTGTTTCTTGTTTAGATTATTTTATAAATTTTAACGATTTCTATAGAAGTGATACGTTTGTTCAGACTGATTACTCGCGACGAGTCATATCAATAATATATTCGGCTCTTAGTTATCATAACTCCCTTTGACCTCTGTATGAGACAATGTTACATAATCATCATAAGACAAGTTTTTTACTTAAATAAAGCAATTTCTGATTTTACATACCTAAAGAAGTCCCTCATTTAGTGTCGAGTGTGCGTTACTTAATACAAAATCTAGCAGTAGTGAAACGTTTTTACTCGAATTAAATCTTGAATTCTACTCTCATTAAGACGAAGAAACATTAATAAAACCACTCTTTCGTTTTTCAAATTATTAATAAATGTCTCAAAATTAATTAGTCACATTATAAAAAAAGCTATTGATTTATGCACATAATATGTATTTGATTGGTAAAATGGCTTCGAAAACATAAAGCCGTTTTCGTAATAAAGTTATTGTACATATTTCAAATATTAGATTAAATAAACAAAACACATTCCACTGTCACGGTTTCTGGAATCTGCTTCAAACATGGAAGTCTAAATATAAATTTGGACTAGACTGTTGCGAGGATAAAACTACCAGACGTAACGTTACCACGTATTAAATTGAATATTTATTAATATTTTTTATAATCGTAAGATGTTACAAAGTTCATCTTCATAGTTGTTATTATAAAGTTCAGGTTTCCAGTAAAAAAAGTAATAATTGTTACCGCCTGGCAGCAATTTCCGTTATTTCAAGTGCCATAGAAAAGCAATTTCCTTTCAAGAAATCTGAAGTTATTATTTTATTTCTTACCACATGATCTAAAATGTTATCTTCGCTAATTTTTTCCCTTATTTATATATTAATATTTCATTTAGATTTAATATATGTAAAATACAAAATAAATTAATCGTTATCGCTTTTGCAACCTTGCACAATTGTAAATAATTTTATGGTAAACAAATATTAAAAAAAAAAAAAATTTATACAAAATTTTGTGTATATTCTTTTGACCGTTGAGTTCCTTCGTCTAGAGCCAGGCCATACTTAACATATGTAAATGCGTTGTTTTCAAAACTAAACTAATACGTAAAATTTCAATTCGATAGAAGAAAAAATTGTTCAGTTCGTGTTGCAAGAATTGACCGAAACTAACTAAGTATCAAACATTGCAAGTTTAAAAAAAAGCTAACGCAATATAAAACATCAAACTAAATGCTTGAATTGGTAAGCCCTTTCATATCTGAGTATTTGAGCAACCAGAACGTTAATTGCGCTAACAAAACGTTCGTACGAGACTTTCTAAAGTATTCTTACTGCAACGGTGCCATTGTGGAGTACCATTACTCCGTACAGAACCCGTTTCCGACTTGAATTTTATTATGTACATTTTGTATACTGTTATGATGTTACTCGGTGATTGAATGCTAATAAAGCTTTTGTGGAATGGACGAACCCATCGTTCTTATTTGGAAATCGGTAAGGGAATGTATTTTGATATCTTAATTTTAGCAATACCTGTTATTTTTATGTATAATAATTATATAACGGTTTCTTTCTTTAATATATTTACGTAGTATACGTATACTTAATTACAACATTATAAATAACATTCAAAGACATGTTTTAAGCTTTATTAATGAATAATAAAAAATTAAAAAAATTAAAAAGGTCACAATTTAAAATGAAGTCACACTCTTGCATATTTTTCCTGCTAGAAAACATCATCCTTTGTACTTATAAAGTCAAGTAATAATTATTCAGTTTGTAGAATTCTCATGAAATTAATATCGTGGTATACATTGAAATTTTAATTCATTGTTTAAAAATCACATTTTATATTCAGCTGCGAGTCCTGAGTCCTCTACCGGGGTCGTCGACCTCTGAGCCAGTCCGTCTTGCACTCGCCGGCTCACGTAACAACCGCTTTCTGAACGTTCGACTCTAACATAATATCCTATATTGATAAACGCCAGATACAAACCATGTGCTTATCTAAAATCAAAATATTCTTTACTCAAAAAACCACTTTTGATTCGACATTACAGTATTGAATTAAATTGAAAAGAACCGATAATAAACTCAGTATTTACTCGATTTGAAGGATAAAATAATTTGAGATACCAAATGAAAACTTAATTTTTACAGTTTTTATTACAGCTAATAATTATAATTATGTGATAGTTATACATGAAAAAATAATTTAAATATTTTAAATAAATATATAATAGCTATTAAATTTGTACAAACCCATAATTACATCAAAATATGTCTAAATGTTGTTCTGAAAAAAATCTAAATTGCTGTGTGATTATCGTCAGCGTTAGAATTAAGCAAGAGTTCAATTTAACTGGACGTTGAATAGAGCATTCAATCTACAAGAACAATTTGCCGGTTGTTGGTCAGCAATTTGTGACAATCAAGCCGTCTTACGGTCATCCTCCTATGATAGTAACTGTGATATCATCTCATGAATGAACTATGATGTAATGGATTAAAGATATAGAGTCGTCATGGGCATCATGTGGTTTATCGTGTTTGATATTTCGCTCGTTAATAAATATATTTTTCCTAAATAAATGATTTTTCTTCTCGGATCTGGTTGTGATGATATATTATTAAAACAAAAATTAGTTTGTAATGTTCTTGCTTATTGCTTTATGTATATGATATTGAAAGATGTCATATAAATACCTTATCGCCATAGTTATCTACTATTATTTATGCTGTATCCACTTTTTGTACTTTTTTTCCTTTGTGGTGTACAACAAAGTAAAAGTAGAAGTATCTTTCACTTAATTTGTTTTAGATATATTTAGGAGTATGGGACAAATTCAAAAACAAATGTATGTTCGAAACATATATTTGTATTTGATTGATAAATCGTTAAGATAGATATGTTAGTCTTAGCCGAGTAAGTGAAGTAAATGTTTATCTATGATACAACAAACTGTCCTCTATACTGTTCATAGTAAAATTGTTAGTTATCATTAACATGCATTAAATATTTAGCAAAATGACCGTGTCGAAAGTTAAAAGCTAACTACCTAACCTACTAGTAATAAATGCAAATTTTTGAAGAATATAGAATGTGCTCAAGTGAAGTGAAAATGCTCTTACAGCCCTTTGTAAGCCTAAAAATAGATTCAATTTAATTATGTTCCCTTTATGAAATGATCAAAGCAGTTCATGTTTCCGTGACATAAGGACAAACAGAATGTAAGCGTGTTTTATGGTGATCCTTTGAGCCTCTAGTCATCGTCATCGTTGCTTTCGTCTAATTAGATTGAGACATACGTTTGCATAATACATTAAACTCCAAATTTGTTCTTGACTAGTTATTAGTTTAAATAGTTTAATTAAACGAATTATCGGATGCTACGTAATATTAAATATTATAATACGTTAATAGTTTTGTAAAAAAGTCTCAATCATGAAGAGTGGCCACTTCAAACAATAAAGTTCTTTCAGCCTTCAACTTTAGTGTCTTTATAAGTTTATATTGGCACATATTCGCTTCATTACAATATGACATCGAGGTCAAAGTTACATACATTCAAACCTTGCGCTTTATTTAACACAACACAAACAGTTCTTTTTGCTCTACCGAGAAACGCTTACGGTTATGCTTGACCCATTTGGTTCAATAGGTTTGTTAATACAAAGCACACATTGAGAATTTCTAATTGACCGATATTTCAATCTTTGATTATATGTTTTGAATCATACATATTTTTTAATAAATACTCGTGAATGTTGTTATTTGCTTTATACTTTGCAGTTTTGGCCTCTTCAACTCAACCACTTTTGGTGCTGTTCATTGTTTTGGGGGTGATTACTTAAACAATCGTGTGTCTTCTATCGAATGTAAAATCGTTGTTAGTTAAAAGAAAGTAATCAGCGTTTTACGAAATACTAGCTGAACAATGCTTTTTAATCAGGCCGATTATGTAAGTAACAGACGTGACCTGTGTCATTTTAATAATTTTATCGGTCGATGTGGATAATCTAATCATAATTTTCACGCACATGAGTAATCTGACTGAACTGATAATAATTGGCAACATTTTACTAAAGCAAGCTATAATTACTAGATACAATCCATTCCATTGAAACCAATTTGCTCATTGTTACACGTATTTTTATTATATAAAATCAATGTTGAATCGTATTCATGCAAGGTTGAACATTCGCTATACGAAATATAGCAACGATGTTCATAGTTGAAGGTTACGATCTTTACGGGTTCGAATTCAATTTAAAAACATATTGTTTTGAAACAAGATACAACTAAATAATAATAGCACTATAATTAATATTGTAATTGGGCAACAATAAATTAATTGGTATCAATTACCTTTTTTTAGTTATTTTAAAGTAGGCACTAGTTTCATGATTTGACGTTGACACCAAGTAAATAGCACGAAGCACATAGATGTTACGAAGAATCCGGACGTTTTCATTACCTTACCTTAAAAAACAGGAAGAACGTATTGTCCTGGGAACATAGAATGTTTGCAATTTCTTATGTAAATGTACAGCAATTGTCCAACCAATTGACAAGTGACGTGAATTCCTCGTTGAATGCTATCGCGTTCATTTTTTTGAACTTTGTCTTTGGGTCTAATGAAAAGTGATGAAGTTCTCTCAAATAATTCTCAGTAGAAGCCCGAAGTTTGAGGCTTGACTTGAATACTCACGGGTTTCAGAAACGAGCCTTACCACTTTCCGGCCATGTCGGATGTTAATCCATCGAATTATGAGGGTTAGGGAATAGAGAGAGTGCACTGATTTTTGCGCACGCACTTGTGAACATATCCTGGGCTGTATATATCTGATAGTCTTTGAGATTAGCCGCTATAGCCGATATTCGACCGAGAGGACATTGTTATTATTATAACTAGTTGTTTCTCGCCCGATTCGTTGCGCTTAAAGACGCGCGTGTGTAATGTTTAGATAAATGAAAAAATATCTTATATTATATTTCAAAACTGATGATTTTACTCTATGCCTTTCAATAATAGTATGTAACTAAGTATGTGTACTAATGTGTAACTAAAATATAAACTTTCACGTTTATTATTAAAAGTCTGCATCGGGTATGACTAAATAAAGAAACACATGAAAACGGAAACTGCGTCTGAATAGTTTTGTTATGTTACATATAATTGAATCGACATTGAAAAATAACTCATCGCGTCCAAAATATCACTGAAAAATGTTATTCAGATGACTAATTATTGTGAAATATCTTAAAATGTAAACAACGAAACTCATACCGTATGTAGTAGTAGTATATATTTAAGTTTGGCAAAATAAGTAGTGAGTCACTGTGATACTACATTACAATTTTCAACGGTTTAATAAAACATTTCGAAAACCAGTGTATGAATGTTGCAGAGAAATTCTTCGCCTTGTAAATAATTCATATTGTGCAAATACACGAACGCTTGCAACGTCTTAGTCTCTCTCTTTCGTTCGGTTGGAGTTCCCTTTAAATTTGAATGGTTCGATAATTATAAGGTTTCTTACTTATTAGGAACCCTTACAACTTTCATCACGTCCGGCCATTAGCCGGTGTTTGGTTAGTGTTACGAAGTTAAACCCTCCAATTGTTTTGGCACTCTCTTGTTTTTAAATTAAAATATTTAATACTGTAATGGCTTTAGTGATAATTTTCGTTTAGTGACGATTGGTTAAACAATGCTGTCTTTTTCTTTCAAGTGTCAAATCAATGATGACAGAAAGAGAGAAAACATTGTTTAGCTAAATACGCGATGAAGAACGTTTATAAGTAAGCCCGTTTGTGTTTACATAATAATATAATATGTTAACCTCATAGACTCACTGACCTATTTGGATTGTCTTCATTTTTTTTCCTTGTGCCTTATAAAAAAATAGACATTTTTATGTTTGGTCGATTACTATGGAAGTGGGTAATAATACTATTTTTTTTTCGCGGAGATGTGTATTGTTCTCGGGCATATTAACTTCTGTACCATTACTATTGGTATTATGTATTATATATGTCATGTGATGCAAGCATACTATAAATATATTTATAAAAAAAAAAAAAATCATAAGCTATTTGTAGCGTTTTTTATCATGTAGCATTTTTGCGTTACTAGAAACGAATAAGCGAAATCGAGACTACTACACTTAAACTACTACACTACTACATAATATTACAGTACCTAATAAATTTACACTTACAATATTACACTAAATATAATATATATCATAATATATCTATTGTTATTTGTAATCCGATAGGTACTTGATAGATAAACACGACCACAGTTTCCAATGATATAATATTGTTGAATCGAATGTCCCTCGTTGTAACTCGGCTTCCTTCGCTTATTTCACTTTTTATACAAACACATATCAGAAATATTATGTTTTGTAAATTATTTAATTTCAATAATAGAACACATGCGGTCTTATAGTTGAACAAACTTTTGTTCTATAATATTAATGAACGTGTTATATTGACCTAAATATACGGATAGCGTCATCGCACTACAGACGCGAAGCGTTCTTCATAGGGCGTGGTCATTATTCGTTGCATTAAACTTGATTACAATACGATTAATAGCAATTTGTGATTCGCGAAAAGAACAAAGATTACGTTAATGGCATTTTGTATTCGAAGCCTATTGGAGGTGGGTTATTCTGGATAGCAATGGAAGTTATTGAATTATTGTTAATACAATTTAAATGCCCTTCATTAAAAACATCCTGCTGTGTTTATATTCCTAAAAAAAGGTTTTAACTTAATCCACTACAGAAAGAAAGCTAGATATTTACAAAGATATACAATTCAGCATACAACGATTGACATAATAATATATAACATGCAAGTCGGGGATCGTTCAACGTAGTGCATGTGTCGCTATAAAACCGGTCAGACGCTCAAACACAACCGGCCTTCGCCACATTGCGGAGAGCCGACAACGCCCGCTGACGTCACCGCGCTTATGTCATACTAATAACATCAGAGTACTAAACAAACCTGCAGATCTCTGCCCTTTGGGAGAGACATGCGATCAATTACAAATGTATCATATAAATCATATAAAAACCTTTGATGTGGCTGCCAACACGAAACTCACTCTTTTACACATTCACGCTTCAATTGTAAGCACGATTTTCTTAGAAGTGAGGATGATTCGTTCTGCACGAACAGTTTGTAAAGCAATAACATTAATAAAAGCAGGTAATAGTGGAGCATGGAGAATATTCTATGTTTTATAGTTGGGAATATTTAAAATTCATTAAATAGTTTTATAAACAAGGTTACATTTACGTTAAATAATAAAAAATATATACCAAACAAATTAAAAGGTCTCGGAAACAATTTCAAATGCCAAGCGCCACTGATATAAACTTATACAAGGTATGTAGTTGGCAACTAATGAAATTCATCCTGCCGAGTGGAGTTCAGTGCCGACACCCACGTACGGTCTCATTGACTTCTAACTCACCCGCACGGTATGAAATGCTTCAGCCATAATAATGACGGCTGATCTATTTGAATGAGTGACGTGATGGTCTACTTTAATAAAAAAATATTAATATTGACTTACATGGTACATAATTTTATATATTTATTCGTAATTCGTATAAAATTAATTGCCCAATGGAAATGTATTATGTCTACTGCAGTGTCTACTGCAGTGTAGATTTAACAAAATACTTAAAATATTTAGTGCATCGTTCAAGTTAACCCCACTAAGGTTTTTATACTAATCTCATATATCGATGCTATTGTGCATTTAAGTGACTCAACCACTCGTATAGTGGGGGAAACCAATCGACCACCAACAGCATTCCGGAGGAGGGTTAGATAGGCGTCTCGCCGTAAAAGCCTGCCAAATCTTTTTACTTTCCATGAATGCGCTGACCCAAAATCAATGGCATTAAGGCGAGTTAAATAAGCAAGCTAAAAGCAATAATGATTAATCATGATTATGTTCATACAAATAATATACACCAAGGTTACATATTTATTTAAATAACATGATTCAATTATTATTATTATTAAAACCATAAACAAAGAAAGAGTAATTGGCCTTGTTTCATCCAATCTATATATCGAGAGCAAAGTACCTACGCGAATTTAAAAATAAAATCGTCGGGTTTATACGAGAAAATCATCTACGAAAATAAATCGGAAGAATAGACATATCCGTTTGATAAGTGCCAACAGAAAGTATTGTCACTTGCAATGAAAAATATTGAAATTTAAACCCCGTATAAGTGTTTTGATTTTTTAAATAATGCTCACTATTAACAAAGCTGAATAAAATAAGATTTCGAAACAGAACGTAACATTAAAATCAGCTCTGAATCGGATGCTCATTAAATATGAACGTAAATATGCAATTTATAATGCGTTTTAATAGAAATAAAACGTATAGTTTTCATAACGAAAGATTTCTATTTGGAGGTGGCAGTGTTGACCGGATATCCCCTTTGTTTCTGTGAAGCATCACGTTTTCGATCGTCACGTTCCGTTTTGTGTATATTTGAACAGGCGTCAGCTATTTATGTTGGAGAGTTATATGAACATTTTGGATTTTACTTCATGAATTTATTAAAGTTTGAAATAACTATCGAAATTGGCACTATTGTAACGCCAGTCTACTATCTATATATCGCCAGTCTATATTAAAAGGTTTTCTTTCATAATAATAGTTTTATATGGAAGAATTGTGATTGATGGCTATTGGCTGTTGCCAAGCTTATCTTACTGACATACATATTGATGTCGATTATGTACACTATCTCTAAAGTAAACTTAATTAAACAGATTTCTATCTTTTATTTAGAAAGAGATAACAATATTTTTAATCCTGTTAGCAAGAGAATCGTCACCAATGTTTGCTAGTACGTATGGATTCAACCAATTCAGTCGAAAATTTACACAAAATTTTGGTACTAATGACAATAAAATCTGGTATTCGAATTGTCATAGTATATGAATTATATAAAGGTTTGTTTTTCAAAAGTTTTTGAACTTGAGTAAGTTTAGAAAGAGACGACGTAGTTTGTGGTAGTAGACAGGCAAGGCTCGGGCGCGGTCTATATTTGGGTTAATGGATTCGTCCGTGCTCCGCAACCAACATGGGAAGTACCTGTTAGTTCGTCCGCTAATTCGTTCCAACCTCGGTTAAATTGTTTAGACCTTTGCTACTTTAACACACAGCCACATGTGTGGTTTGTACTTTGTATATTCGTAGCGTAAGTGCTAGCCTAACGTTATGTTTGGAATTGACGTAAAAAGTTTAAGTCAATAAAAAAGTAAAAGTAAAAAGTTTAAATTTATTTTTTCATATAAGTATACATTTTTTAATTTTCCGATCATTGCCGACATCGCAATAATTATGTATATTCATAAAGTAAACTTTTCTCAAGAAACCTCTTTTCCTTAATAAAACGTCTTAATTTAATAAAATAATTTAGTTAAAATTAACTCTTAATTACTGAGTGTTTTATTACTGAATTATTACTGAATGTCTTTTATAATTATATGAGAATTAACTATGGGCATGGTTATCTTTTATTATTGAGATAATCCGTGAAAAGTCAAGTAGAACTTTGCTAGTGGGAGCTAATGACTCTATATTTAGCGCGTGCTGATGTCAACATTCGTTGGTAGGTGGAAATCATGCTTCGCTTTACTTCATTTAATCATTTCACGAAAATGTTACGATCGTGGGAATAATTTTGGGAGAATATTACGCGAATAGGTTAAATTTAAATAATTTGTAAATGGTAAATGCAATTTGCCTTGCGTGTCTAACTTTCGCTTTTTATGTTACGTTTTTAACACGTGTTTTCGTGCAATATTCGCTGAAAAAGTTTCATGTCCCAGATTTATTTAAAATAAAATAAATATATATTTTTTTAACAACGTACAGTACAGCTAACGATAACGAGGAAACCGATGACAGACATTGTACAATACCTTTCGAGCTCGACCATAGAATAGGAATAAAAGTCGAAGGTTGATTACAAAAACAAACAAAACAAAGATTGGAGTGCGGTTAAAATGCAGAAGCGGTAAGGCTGTTAGTGGCAGGCACGCGGCGTACTGTGACGAACCGTAAATAACTAGGTTCTGCATCCGCAGGAACAGTTACTCGAAATTGTTTATTAAAAATACACTTTAACACAAAGCAGTAAGGACCGTAATAAGGGTTTGAATTGTTAATAGGGTACCGTGATTAAAATCGCATAGCTTCCCGCGGTTTTGAATGAACGGTACAAAATGCACATAGTAATGACGCGTTATTGTTTTTGAAATGGTTAGTAAGCAGAGAGATGTGCGTGAGTACGAATCGCTCAGCTTTCATTAACGTTTCCTATTCATGTTTTGTATCTAAATACGTAATGATGTTAATATAAATATGTAAAACTATAAATCTTTATGACTTTATTTTGCTGTCTCTTTGAAAAACATTTCATGAGTTTTAAATTATTCATTAAATATTTATATTTCCAGCCATACACAAACTTAAACCCTAAAGCGATATTAATATTTAAATAGAGAACTAATAAAACTAAGATGATGTTATGGAAATGCATATAAAACGAGTTAACAGCCTGCGTTAAATTTGCTAACTATAAATAGAAGCGAAGATGCCAATACAACTGACCTCATAAGTTATTTTAGACAACAGGAAATATTGCGTTGACTCGAGCAATAAAATGAATGATCTACCTACATTTTGTTTTGATTATGATTTCAGAACTGTGTCATTTTGTTTTTAAATTACAAGAACTAGTCATCTCGTCGTCGTCTTTTCTAGTCATCACTTCCAAATTATTGCTATAGCCCAAAATAATAGCCTTAGCTGTATAATACAGGTGTAAGTCTTATGAAATTCAAAATAAATGTAGTACCTAGTTAGAATTTTATTGATCACGCCCATTATCAACCTGTAAGTAATGATGTTGAACTATTTCTACGCTGCAGACGGGACATCCGTTTTTCAAACCGGAACGCGTCGTAGACTTCCAAGTAGTTGCTATGAGATAATAAATATTCATGCAATTTTAAACTTTACCGTCATAAGCTTTGCCTATTAAAATCGCTTACGGATTTTCACCTGTCGTATATGCGGCATAGCGATTAGCGACAGAGGAAACTATATTTTGTCCCCTCCTTGATTGCATGACGTCTAGTGGTTCGGTTGATGCGATAAGTATGGGGGAAGTTACGGTAACTGGAAGGCCTCGACTGTTTAACGACTGCGGTAAACATCATTGATGTTTACTTCGTTTATTCGTTTTAGGTTATATTTGAAGAAATTTATTTAGAAAACTGATTTCTGCGTGATTAAATTAAGGTAAACTGGTGGCGTTCAATGAGGTTTCAACAAAGATAGTTAACAGTAATACCATAAAAACGATTATATGTATATGCTTATGTGTGTATCCGATAAGATTTCGCACCGGCAAAATCTCAGGAATCATTCGATTTTTCTTAATTATTGGATTTTTTTTTATGCTGAGTCAGAATGAAAAACCAACAGAAAAAAGACCACACAACTAAAAATAACACACTTCCCATACAAACATTTATTTATACGACCTTCAAAACATTTTCCAATAGTCCAAATGAAGTTCCAAACAAGCTAACCCATATTAAACTCCCTCAAGGGAATAATGTTCCTTATTGCTTATCCACATACATATAAATAAGATCAAGGAACTCAGGTTTTCCTGCAAAATTTCATTCGTTTGAAAATACATTTTTGAAACATATTAAATGGCCATAGGTACTGGAAATTTAATAACTTACTGTGGGTAACTAATAAAAGTTTATGATTTGTAAGGTATATTTTAAAAGTGATTTAATATTAACTTCACATAAACTATATATATCAAATATAGCACTTACGCAATAAATACTTTTCTCTAAATTATATATATTTTTTAATTTTAATCGTTCGGTCGTGTGGCTTAAGGATATCTGTATACTTCAAATGGCCAAAGGGCACGCACTACGCCTGTATGATGGCTTTTTATTGTAGCCTATGGTGTACCGCCGCCATGTCTGCCTCCCGCGGGTGAACGTCCTCGCTTGTCTATTGGCTACGCTCGCTTTGTCAAACATTTGTTCCTTGAAACGAAGACAAATGTTAGTTAATAGTTTATTAACTATTAAGTATAACTTCATGTATGTGTCACCGCATCACTTACATTGGCTTTTATAAAGTCTACTAAAATACTATTAATAAATAATGCTCGTTATATGAATAACCATTTAAATAATATAAAAAGAAAATTTTATTGATATTAATAACGCTATTATGACTCAGTCCAATGATTTCACTATTATTTATCGATTCGTATCTCATAGCTAAGCAAGTTAAACAAGAAACCGGTTTTATGTTAATGAATATTAAGAATCATTAATGTTATAGTATAACATATACAGGAAGTACATATTTTTTAGAAAACTACTAAAGAATATGTACTTTTGCTCACAGCATCTTTTATCGTACCAAAATTTCTTTTTTTTGGTATTGCGTATTTCTCCTAGTAGGTGTTAGATATTCTATCAAGATCACGTATAATATTCAGACGGATCGATTCGATAATTTGAAATTCTAGTCATGAACGAACATAACAGTAGATATCTAAAACGCAATCTTCAACAATGGGGGAATTTATTCCCCCTTTTTTCTTGTTTTATTGCACAACTCGAACGCACTATAATATCGATACATTAACACATACGATACAATTTAACTAAGTCTAACAACCAGTCAATCTACGAATCCGAAAAATGTATCGTACATATTTGGTATTCGTAATAATGATATATGTAATTAAATTCATATTGTTACCACTGTTGAGCACTGTCGACCAATAAAAGTATTGAACTATTACAATAGACAAATTATAGTGAATTTTGATATTATGTAAGTAATAGCGATGCGCTCTGTAGGAAATATATTTTGTATTTAGTATGTAATCATTGAAATAAGTTGTTAATCATTGGTAAATATATATATTTATTTTGTTCATTACAGAAAAGTGTTTCAAAGGAATGTATATGTATGTATAAATACATATACTAAGCGTACTTGTTTTAATATTCGTGTCAATAAAATATAAAAGCTAAAAGTTTTAAGCAAAAATATAATTTGGCCTGTTCGTGTGTAAAGTGTACAGTGATGTAATATTAACATGAAACACACTGGCGTGTCGTGGATATTGTCGATTTCTCACGAGACAACTTCTTTATTGTTCATTGTATTGTATTATTTACGCCCGCGAGTTGGTTTTGAAGTTTGCTAGAATCTGTTGTACAATTTTAATATGTGTATGACTCAATCTAGGTAACTGAATATCTTGTTTTCATTATTTAACCTCTAACTGAAGCGTTTCGCTTATATACTACTTATATACTAAACCTTCTCCGAAACGCGCTGCATCTTTTGTATAAGTATTACGTATATTTATCAAGTAATTTTATCAGTTAGGCATTACTGAAGAAATGTATAAGTAAAGGTAATAAAAGTATAAAGTATTTCATGAGTTTATAAAAAAATATATTTTACGTTCTAATTCTAACAGGCTCTATGAGAATCTATCGATCTAAAAAGAAATATATTTTATAAAGAATAGCCTTATTATATATAATGATAGAGTCGGTTTAACGGCTCGTTCTTTAATATGATCATCTGACGCTTGAGTCACCTAACAATTTATAAAAATGTGTTGACGAACTAAAGGAAAATAAAAAACACAGGTAATTCGCGAAGTCGTCGCAATGCCTACAAGTGAAATATCTTAAAATTGACGTATTAAATAGAAAATAGGACCTCGAATAAATTATTCATATTTTATATTGTATTTTCAGTTACCCCAAAAACTTTGTTTTACAACCAAGAAAAAAAAACAAGAGGATTTCAGTATAACTCCTGCTAATAATGTCGCGATTATTATTACGGTCTTGGCTTACATAACAAAAGGAACGTCACGCTTAGGACATACGGTATTCATTTGCTCTATATCTCCGCAACAATGTACCCTTGACCTCTTCTCCAAGGATTTTTGGTCAGACACCTTTATTGTTATCTAATAAAAGAATAGACTAACTGTTTTCTTCTCCGTCTTCTAAGATTTTTATAATAATTAGCACCACTTAACGACATTGGGTTTTATCAGTCGTACACTTTTCAGAATACCTTTTGAAATGATTGGTGTCATGTTAAGTGCGTTTATCAAATGACCGCTCCTCAAGCTTAGGCATTTATATGTCTGTGTGCGTTTTCCCGCGTATGTATGAGTATATTTATGTACTTATACCAGTCTAGCGAATAGTAATAAAAATCTATTAACGCTTTGGAGCGTCATCCATATTTTTGGTTTTGCTAAATTTACTGCCTGCCATTTACTACATCAAAGTATTTTTTTGTTATATTATAAGAAATTATACACTTTTTTATACATACTATTATATCTACTGACCTGCAATGTAGTGCAGTGTGGAGGAATAAGCCTTAAATAATACAGGACGCCTTAGCCTGATTCAAATAATAATATAACAATATGAATAACACATATTATGACGAAACTACAATTAAAACAGTTTGCACGTATGAGCTCAGGCGCCGAGAGGCCGCCTATTGAGGACAGTCGGTAGGCTCACCATCAATTAACTCAACATCTCTAAATGAATCCAATGTTGAAAACACGACTAGTATTAGATATACAATAGAACGTGTAGCTATATTACACATTACAATTCATATGGTATTTTATAGTATTACTATGGCGTCAAGTTATTGCATGAATTGTAAATAATATAAAATAATAATTGCTAAAACAGAGTAAAATAAGAATCAATAGTCCAACGGTGTACGTCGCCTAGTGATATAAAAAGTCGCAAGTGCGATCCTGACCCCCTGGGATTTTGTCGTCCTCACTTGTTACCAAGCGTTACGCTTAATTGGGAAAATAAGAATGTTAGTAATTTACTTAATGGACATTACTAATATTGATTTTTTGTAACTGTTGATTATACTTGGTGCATTTCGAAACAAATTCGAAAAAGGCGGTACTATCCCGTTTGACTTGTAAAATTACTTTATACAGAATAAGAACACGATTTAAACAGACCATAAGTTTCCATATATTCGTATATAACAATGTAAAATAGATCAAATCATTAATTTAAACCATTTTATATAAATATATAATATGTAATTGGATTTCATACTTACTTCTTTTTATTACATTAAATAAAGTAAACTCAAAAGGAATCCGATTAGGCGTGTCGATAGCGCTCCAGAATGGATATCTAATCTTATCGTATAATGACGTCACGGCAAATAATAAAATATTTCTAGTACAATGCAACTCGACGGGATCGGTGAACATTGTGAAAATAAACATGAAATATATACGAAAATAATATTTTGTGTAGCAAATTTAGTTCACCGTTAATTTTGTAAACTAAAAGCATTAACACCGTAACTACACATGTGTTTTGTTTCATTAACGCGTTTGTTAATACATAAGCAACGTGTTCAAGGTGAAATCTGTTTTGTAATCAATATTTGTTGACAATTCGTTCATTAAAACAATTTGAGCAACTTAACAGAAGTTGCTTGTATGTATAGGGTGCTTGTCAATGATGTTGTGCATCAGACCAAGACTGACAAAAATGCGTTTGTGTTTGAAATAATTCTTTTTTTAGAGTAATATGTTCTGATATCAATAATTAATAAGTATATTAAATATTAAATCCCGATTAAATAGTTAATGCTTCTCTACGTAAATCTTGTAGCGTTATACAATTGTTTTTAACTGAATTCGAATTTTAAAAACTTTAAAAATATTATTATATTAAAAAAAACTTACCAAATCGTTTTGCTCCAAATAAGCACATCGTCTGTGATTACGTAAGACCTTAAATTAGGTATGTACAAAGGAGACTGATAGTTGTATTTAAAAAAATATATTTAATTTATTAAGAAGTTGTTAAATAAATGTTGAAAATATATCATGAATATTTCCTTTTTCCAGATATTTGAGCGTGGCGCGGTGAGGTGCATTAGGTCGCGATGACGACCGACATCTCGGTGTCCCGCTGGGACCCGTCCATCGGCCACGGCCAAGAGATCATCGACGAGATCGAGTACGATGGCGGCAACTCCTCCTCAAGGCTTTTCGAACGATCGCGCATCAAAGCGCTTGCAGGTATTACAACTATACTCGTATAAATAATCTATTACTTTTTTTGAAACGATTTAACGAGTACCGCCTCTGGAAATTATCATAATTTAGAATTAATTATAAAAACATCGCAAAGCTACAAAAATGAAGATGAAAGGAAATTTACTTAAATTTGCTATTCATGTTGTATAATATATTCATGAAGTTCGGCGTCTGTTTGACGTTGTATAATAAGTTAAAGCTGTTTACAAGAAATAATATTGTCATAAGATTTTGTTCATTCACTAGTACTTTTTGGCGACTGCTGGTCAGATTATTATAGATGCAGAATACACTTTAACAATTTTTGATCTGAGGAATGTTCCGCTTCTGTTTCTGAGTAAAATTTAACGCTAGTTATAGTTGGGGCCATGATGTTGTTTTTGCTATTAACGAGCTCTGGAGATTTCTAACTTTACGGACAAATGTAGGTTACTTACTTTACATTTGCAATTAACTTCTTACAACTGCATATACACTGGCCGCCAAAAAAATCGACCCACCCGTATTTTTTTACTTACAAAGTTGTTATCTTAACTATGCGACGACCTAGGTGGATTGTTTTACTTATGGGACATACATTTAACATTTTATTACCCACTTGATATTGATTTGGAGGAGTTGTAAGTGTTATTGAGGATATTTGGAATATTTTTAAAGTATTGATAACGTTACTTTGTGCACAAAGTGCATGGTTAGTTTATTACCAGTTCTTAACGCGGAATCATCTCGGTTCGATGTTTATTATTCATTAAGTGTATGAAACTTTGTTGAAACAATAATTTTAATAAGTTTAAACATAAAAAATGGATACTACTGAAGCAGAAGCTGCTCAAGTCGTAGCTCTTATTCATGAGGGGTTAAGTCAGCGAAATGTGGCTAGAACACTAAAATTAAGTCGTTCAGCGGTGCGAAGAGTGTACAAACGCTACTTGGAGACTGGGGAGTATCGCCGGAGACCAGGATCTGGCAGGGGGCGTGTCACGAACCCGACCGATGACCGTTTTATTGGTTTGTCGTATTTAAGAAACCGACATCTTTCGGCTGTTGACGTTCAAGGTAGACTCCGAGAAAGTCGTGGAGTGTCTGTGAGTGAAAATACTGTAAGAAGAAGACTTCGAGAGCAAAACTTAACCCCTCACAAGCCAGCAACAGGACCAAAACTCACAGCATCCCATCGATAAGCAAGACTACAATTTGCTAGGCAGCACGTCGATTGGACACTGGACCAATGGGAGACAGTATTGTTCAGTGATGAAAGCCGAATGTCTCTAGTAGGCTCTGATGGACGACGTAACGTCATGCGAAGGCCAGGAGAACGCTACTCAGTGTTGCATTCGAGAAACAGTCCGATTTGGTGGAGGCTCTACAATGTTTTGGGGAGGTATTTCTTTGACGGGACGCACAGAGCTGGTTTTTTTCCGTAATCGTGCTGTTAATGCTGAAACTTACATAACGGATATTCTGGAGCCTCATGTGATGCCTTACGCTGGATATATTGGGGATAATTTCCAACTTATGCACGACAACGCACGACCTCACGTCGCTAGAATTGTTAAAGACTATCTCAGGGAAGTCGAAATTCCAGTTATGCAGTGGCCAGCCAATAGTCCGGACTTAAACCCGATAGAGCACCTCTGGGACCAGCTAAAACGTACGATTCGAGCACGAAATCCAATTCCAGAAACCCTGAATCAACTGGAAGCTGCCCTAACTGAAGAATGGCAACGGACCCCACAGGAAGACGTTAAAAAGCTAATCAGGTCACTTAATAGGCGTATGCAGGCAGTGATTAGGTCAAGAGGAGGAAACACTCCCTATTAAAGTAAGATTTAGGCACTCAAATTTAAAAACAAACTGCATAATCGTTTTGTACACAAAAAAATTAAATTGCGTAAAATTTTGTGTTTTCGTGTTTTGTCACATATTTACCTAAAAACCTATTTTTTGCGCACTATTTCTGTTTTTGTACAATCCTACAATTGCATTTTTTCATTATCAATCTTAAAAATATAAATATGTGGTAGTTTAAAACCATACGATGGCTTTTTTACAAAAAATTTAGGTGGGTCGATTTTTTTGGAGGCCAGTGTATATTTAATTATCCATCTACGGCCTGTATTATCTTATACTTATTTGTAAGTTAAATCGTTGTGACGCTTAAATCGATGATAGATACATTGAAACAGACGCGATATAAATGAATTTGATACAAAAAAAACGCTCATTAATCGAGCTGTAACTGTGTGATATCGTGGATCGGGTTTCGACTTCCTTTGCGTAAGATTTGTTGTAAAATTCATACAAAAAATGAAATATTGTCAGAAACGCCAACAAATCTTATTTACTTTTAAGCACAAGAGTGCGCTTTTCTCGTAGACAACTCCTCGTGCTTAGGACCTAATGATGAAACAATTTTAAATCAGGTTCTCGGTATGTGACTAGTTTTTAGTTTGTCGCGTAAAACTTAACGTTTTTTTTTATTATTTATATATACTGATACAGATTGGGTTCCATGTGAATTAACATTTTTGTTGAGTCACTAAAGACAATTTTGAATTGCAACTCGCTCGAAAAATAGAATGAACTAAAGTTAGATCTTTGTCTGAGATTTGGCTTGCTACACTTATTCGATTGTGACCGGTCGTGAACCTGTAGGATAAACGTTCAATACATTTCAATTTAGCATCATTATTTTATATAATATAACCTAACCTAAGTAAATTATATGAATATATTATAATACTATTTATAATTTATATTTCTGCGATCAACTTATAAGTAAGTGTAACGATATCCTCCGCGATAAGAACATCACATATTGCCGATCATAATGCGGACACAGTAATGTTACCTACATACTACAACGATAAAACTCTTGAACATATACTGAAATGTTGTAATTTGTTTAAGGCTTAAAATACTAAGACCGAGTAACGGAGTACATGACGTTTAATATATTTGTAATGATAATAGGAAAAACAACCTTGTATTATAAATATACTCGCCTATACATGCTTATCATGACATTGCAATAACCACTGTTTCCGTTTTCCCTACGATGAAGGGATTATTAACATTTGGGTGTAATTCATAAATAGTTCTTAAAAATATCTTGAACTATTCACTAGTTTTATCTGTAATGTATGAGTTATCTGATACGATCGTACCGTAGATACATTTGGTGTATATCTTCGACTAGTGATCACGATGAAATAAATATCTGTGACTGTGACTAACCGCCGTATAAAAGAATACTCGATATCACTCGTAACGAGAAATCAAAAGTGTATTCGAAATTTAAAAACGTGAATCGAAATCGAGTAATAATATAATATTCAGAACGAGATTAGTTCATTAAACCTAACCGAGTGTTGTCGACATCTGGAACGTGCGTATCGAATATCCTTGTCCAGTGAACAGTTGAATTTTGTCGCTCTAATTCTTCCCGTTCTTTCGTCGAACGCCTCAGTCAATCGGTGCTGCTGATATGACATCGACGGAGTGTTATGATCTCATAAGACGCGGTGTCGATATTGAAGTGCCCGGTTTGGAACTTTACTATGACAAAGTCGTGTGCGAACTCAGAGGTTAGTAACAGATAATAGTTGCTTACGGTGGTGCGAGGTCTTTTTTTTTCTAAAATTGAAACTACGTATTCAAATGTATTTTGTGTCGGTAATGATGTGGAAAATATGTCAGTTAAAAGTACTACTGTGTTGTTATTTTTAATTTTTTTGACAAAAGTGAATGAAATGAATGTGATATTCAAATATACATCATATTTTTCATTATGTAATGTGTGTTCAATTAGGTAATATATTAATTAATACTAGCTTTCACAAATTAGAGTATTGACGCACTTTTAAATAACCTCGGTTTCCGCTCTAAAGCATACGGCAATATGATCTGCATCTCGTATTACCTGTATTATTTACTGATGCCGACATCAGGGCACTATTATTTATTACAATGGCTCTGCCTCCCGAGGGCGGACGGTCCAGGACGAAGTCGCCGCGGGTGCCTCGCCCCGGCCGCCCCCACTGGCGGCTTATGTGTTAACAATCATTGTTTTCTTTATACTTGTCCGTACATATGAAATGATCGTCTATTATGTATATTTCTATTTCAACATCGAAGGTCTTGTAGTTTTTATCAAATCACTGGTGTAGATTTTAATTTAAAACGAAAGTGATTATCTTAATGCACTCTCTCCTGCGTTAATTGTATTATAAAACGTTTTTATCTAGAAATTTATCAAACTCAGCTCAATTATAAAATAGACGTGTAATTTATTATTAAATATATTATTATTTCAGACGAACGAGAAAGTGTACAAAAGAAAACTTTCCAAAAATGGGTGAATTCACACCTGGTGCGCGTGGGGTGCCGCATCAATGATCTTAACGTGGACATGAGAGACGGCAAGATGCTCATCAAGCTGCTAGAAGTTCTTTCCGGGGAGAGATTGGTTAGTGTATAAAGCAGTGATTTTCCTTGTGACTCATAGTGTTTTTATACATCACAATATACTCATCTGAATTGACAAATAATAATTTTACATGTGTATTAAATATTCGCCAATGATACCATTGTATTTGTTATTAAATCATACATGTATTTGAATAAATTATAAGCGCTTGCCACTCACATATGTACAATTCTCTTGCGTCAGAAATGTTTGTCACTAACGTTGCATACATTGCACAAAAATTTAACAATCAAGTTTTACTCTCATCGCTAATGTAGTTTCACTTTTGAGTATAGCTAATTGACTTATCAGATGATCGCCAAGCATTGCTTTGTATTATTATAAATCAGTGAAGAATGTCGAAATCAGCACAGTGTGAACTAATGTAATTACATGTCCGTGTGATATAAAAGAAGATAAAGAAGGTTCTCAGATTTATTAATGCAAATGTATTATTTGTACATGCATGATGTATTCTTAAATAAAAAAAAAAACAAAAATGGAATGTAATTGTTATAATAAGTTATAATGAACCACAATTTCTTCCTTAACAGCCTCGACCAACAAAAGGAAAAATGCGTATACATTGCCTCGAGAACGTTGACAAAGCGTTGCAATTCCTGCGCGAACAACGAGTGCACCTCGAGAACATGGGCTCGCACGATATCGTCGACGGGAACGCCAGGCTCAACCTGGGTCTCATCTGGACTATCATCCTCCGTTTCCAGGTTTGTAACTATTTCATTGTGGTCTCATTACAATATAAACCTGTGAACATGTAATGACCAGAGCTGGTAAGAAGTTTTTTTGAATAAAGGTAGTAAGTGACTAGTTAAAAATAACACGTAATGAATGCCATTACTGATATATATAACTCCTTATTGGTATTAAATGTTTTGTTTTCAAAATTCTTATTATGTCATAACATTAAGGTCCTCCAGACCGATTTCGGCCACGGCGGCCAATCTCAAGAGAGATAGCCAACATTATATTATGTGTTAACGTGTATTTCTTCAATTACAGATTCAAGACATTACTATTGAAGAAACAGACAATAAAGAGACTAAGTCCGCTAAGGACGCATTGCTATTATGGTGTCAAATGAAAACAGCCGGCTACAACAACGTGAATGTACGCAACTTCACGACATCCTGGCGCGACGGGTTGGCGTTCAACGCCATCATACATAAACACAGACCGGATCTCATACAGTTTGAGAAATTACACAGAAGCAACCATATACATAATCTGAACAATGCTTTCAATGTTGCTGAGGAGAAACTCGGTCTTACGAAGTTGTTGGATGCTGAAGGTTGGTTTAGATAATTTTTGAACTAATTCAAATCCACACTAACATTTATCAGAGGTCGTCGCACTGGGTTTTTCACTGCTATTGATCCAACGCTGCAGATCCCGAGTGCTCAATTGCGCTCAAATCACAAGTCGAGCCAAAAGAAGTTACCGTGTTTCTCAGTTTGGGAACTGGCAATATTTATCGCGTTGCCGTCCCACCGGAATGTGTATGTACACTTCCGCACTAAAGTAGTAAGAAGAAATCGATCATCGTCAATCGATTTCCATACAGCTTTTTCACAGGAGCTGCTTTCAAACTTTCCCTAACATAGTCATTTTGCTTTTTATTTATTTCCATCCACCCATTTAAAAATAATAACATGATTTAGCGAAAAACATTAATAAATCTTCTCAAGTTTCTAGATATGTTGTTACTCATGTATACTATGATCATCACGATACGAACATCGTCACGGCCTAGTCGTTATTGGAAACAATTCTAGTCTTTAAATCGAATCTAGCACATAACGATTAGTGCCGGTTAGTATTGATTTCGTTTTACCCGATTTCGTGTCTCAAATGAATTAAATGTTACGACAACAGTTTTTTAGTAAGCTTCTCGTAAAAAAATATCCTTATAAATACAATTCATATTTATAAAGCTATAGAAATTGGGTATACACATAGATACATACAGTATGTGATATATTTAATAGAAGAAAGAGGAAAAACATCGGTTCTAATAAAAAAATTAAATTATTATTTTGTTAAAATCCAATATAAAATAAAAAAAGCTTAAGTCTGTTTGGGTTTGTGTTACGTCATAAGCTTTGCCATAGGGTAGAGCGAGAGGAGCGATCTAGGCGCCAGGCAGCAAGGGGCTCGAAAATGTCAAAAACTGTTTCCAAATTACACATAAGCTTTTTTGATATTTATAAATTTGGTAATTATTATTTAAAAAAAAAATAATGAAATGCAATTTACGTAACGTGTAACGTCGTCAAAAGGGCTCTGATCTACCCTTATCAAGGACCAGGGCTGGCGCTGGTCATAAACAAGTTCATGTAATGTAAGGTCAAATTTTTTAATTATATTTCGATTTTTTACAGACATCGCTGTTGAGCATCCAGATGAGAGATCTATCATCACATATGTGGTTACATACTATCATTACTTCAGCAAGATGAAGCAGGAGACGGTTCAGGGTAAGAGGATCGGTAAAGTGGTCGGCATCGCTATGGAGAACGAGAAAATGATGCATGAGTACGAGTCACTCACCAGGTAAGTGACAGACGACACTTTGTTAACATATTTGTTTTTGTAATCGTTAAGTATTCTGATTATATTTATAAATTGTTTTCATAAAATTTATGTCACAAGTGTAAGTTAGATGTTAGAGTATTTTACACAGCTAAAGAAATTATTTAAATTATTGAACAAATCTAAATCCTTTCAACCGAAGATTGAATCATTTACATTTACCTTTCGATTATCAAATTAGAATGAAAAGCTAAATAAGATTTGTATCTAATCACGTCTCGTTTCAGCGATCTTCTGCAATGGATCGAGCGCACAATCGAAGCTCTAGGTGACAGAACTTTCGCCAATTCGCTGGAGGGAGTGCGTCAACAACTCATACAGTTCGCAAACTACCGAACCGTTGAAAAACCTCCTAAGTAAGATTATTTCCTTTTGAAATAACTGTTATTTCATTAGTTATGTCATTTTTATTTGATGATATCTATATGTTGCATATATTTACAGATTCGTCGAGAAAGGTAACCTGGAAGTCCTGCTATTCACTCTGCAATCCCGCATGCGTGCAGCTAACCAGAAGCCCTACACTCCTCGTGAGGGTCGCATGATCCACGATATCAACCGCGCCTGGGAGCGCCTCGAGAAGGCCGAGCACGAGAGAGAGCTGGCCCTGAGGGAGGAGCTGATAAGGCAGGAGAAACTGGAACAGCTTGCTGCCAGGTCAGTCTGAGTTTATTATATGAGTATTATTGTTGTGTTAAAATGTTTCCAAACATAGAAAATAGCTTAAAATACGTGTTACAGACATTTAGTGAGTGTCAGTCATCACCAGCGCTTTTATATAATTCTTTATACTGTTATAAAGTCATGATTTTTAGAAGTTGTCTATGGAACAGTGTCATTGTAAGTTGTTGGCTGTATTCGAAATTACAAACAATGTTAATATTTTTATTTACTTTTAGATTTAACCGTAAAGCTCAAATGCGTGAGACTTGGCTCTCCGAAAACCAGCGGCTCGTCAGTCAAGACAACTTCGGCTTCGATCTCGCTGCCGTGGAAGCGGCCGCTAAGAAACATGAGGCTATTGAAACTGACATCTTTGCCTACGAGGAACGAGTGCAGGCCGTGGTGGCTGTATGCTCGGAGCTACAGGCTGAGCGGTGAGTGCGGATGATTTTGATTCTAAAAGAGTTCGCTTAAATAATATATATATGCGATAAATAGGGTTTCAGGGTTTTTCAAAAGGTCTTCTTTGGTCTGATCTTTTTGGAATACATATAAAGATTAACTTCCATTTTTTCTGAAATTTTAATATACACCTGATAATTTTTTGAAGCGTGTTGCGTCATCATCAAACATCACAGAAGTCAAAATAGATTTTCATAAAAAATCTATTTAAATTCGAACAGAAATGTATATAAGAAGTATACTCGGTGGTAGAGCTTTGTGCAAGCTCGTCTGGGTAGGTACCACCCACTCATCAGATATTCTACCGCAAAACAGCAGTACTTTGTATTGTTGTGTTTCGGTGTGAAGGGTGAGTGACACAGTATAATTACAGGCACAAGGGACATAACATCTTAGTTCCCAAGGTTGGTGGCGCATTGGTGATGTAAGCGATGGTTAACATCGGTTACAATGCTATTGTCAATGGGCGTTGTTGACCACTTACCATCAGGTGGCCCAGATGTTTGTCCACCGACCTATACAATAAAAAAAAGATATTACAATTACGAAATCATATATGTAATAATATCACCGGTGCAGCTACCACGACATGGAGCGCGTGTGCGCGCGGCGCGACAACGTGCTCCGCCTGTGGGCCTACCTGCTGGAGCTGCTGCGCGCCCGCCGCGCGCGCCTCGAGCTGTCGCTGCAGCTGCAGCAGAACTTCCAGGTGCGGAGCGGGACATTAGTGTCAATAATGCACACGTTAATCGTGTATGTAGCTTGCATAAATTTATTATTTTTATACTTTGTAGGAGATGCTGTACATTTTGGATTCCATGGAAGAAATCAAAATGCGTCTGCTGACGGACGACTACGGAAAACATCTGATGGGAGTGGAAGATTTGCTTCAGAAGCATGCGCTTGTCGAGGCTGATATTAACGTGCTCGGAGAACGAGTTAAGGTAAGAATGAAAAGTCCTTTTTTTTTACATCGACCCCCTAATTTCGAAAGTTGTTACATATATTTTCAAAGACTTCAGTGTTTTCACTGAAGAATATAAATGTAATTATTAATAACTATGTATGAATATTATAACTGCATACATTTATAACAAAGCAATAATCGTCTGGTCTTCCTTAACGCACGTGAATAACGAGTCATGTCATTCGCAGGTTGTAGTGGGACAGTCACAGCGGTTCCTGGAGCAGGAGGAGGGCGGCTACCGTCCCTGCGACCCCGCCATCACCGTGGAGCGCATCCAGCAGCTCGAGAACGCTTACGCTGAGCTCGTCCATCTCGCCGTCGAGCGCAGGTATTGCTAATACAGATAACTGTCACATAATGGTGGTTCGAAATCTATCTTATGTTGGTTTCTGGTCATTAAAAGTAGTGCCGCATAAATTATTGCTACAGAGGCTATATGTCATATTGGAACTTAATTGTTTTTTGTAACATATATTTTATAATATATTATATACTAAATTGTATATTTGTCTCATGAAGCGTATATATTTATATATAAAACAAAGACAATCGATTGTGTATCTGAGTAAAGTGTTCCTAACATGGAATAAAGTATCTGAATAAATACTTAATATACTTAATAATTAATTTTACCAACTAGAAAGCGTCTCGAAGACAGCCGCAAACTATGGCAGTTCTACTGGGACATGGCCGATGAAGAGAACTGGATCAAGGAGAAGGAACAGATCGTGTCGGTCGACGACATCGGTCATGATCTCACTACAGGTTGGTAAAGAAGTAAATACATTTGTACTAAAACGAAACATCCTGAATATTGACTTTAGAAAACTTTAAATAGTTACTTGCATACCTCTTTGCATCTCCATAATTATGTTAATGTAAGAGCTTTATATTGATGTGACAACGATCTCCCCCGCAGTGTACCTGTTGATATCGAAGCACAAGGCGCTGGAGGCGGACGTGCTCGCCCACGAGCCGCAGCTCATGAGCGTCGCGGCCGTCGGCGACGAGCTCATCTCGCAGGGACACTTCGGGGCCGACAGGATACAGGTGTGTAAACAGTGCCGAATGTTAGTGTGTGAGACTTGCCCGGGGTGTATTTACGATACGTGTATGTCGCGTTTAGGGAGTCGGACATAGCGGTTCGATAGAATTGAAACGAATTAACAATGTTACAATATTATTGTCTTGTACAATCTCCCAATATTATTTTTATAGCAGTCTTAACAAAAAGATCAATATTCTTCAACTCAATAAAAACGTATGACAGTATTTAACGTTGACAATCGTATATATCCTTTTAGTTCTTTTTTCGATCTTGTTAACAGTGCGATACAGCCAGTACTTCGGTTTCGCGCTTCATTTGGCGATTATATCAATGATCGTCACCGTCATATATAATGAAATAAAAAATATTCTAAACACCGGTGTTTAGTGTTGTGAAGATTTTTAATTGAAACATGCCTTGCAGGAGCGTCTCCGTGACATTCTGTCCCAATGGAACCATCTGCTAGACGTGGTGTCCCTCCGCAAGAACAGACTCGATGCGGCTGTGCGCTATCACCAGTTGTTCGCAGACGCGGATGACATCGACAACTGGATGCTGGACACACTGAGGTACATTTTATTATATATATGCCTATACTATACATACATTTTAATTTAATTATAAAAAAAACCATTTTTTTTCATAATTATTTAATTTTGATTGTAACATTACAGACTCGTTTCCTCCGAGGATACCGGTGTTGACGAGGCGCAAGTACAAAGCTTGCTGAAGAAGCACAAGGACGTCACCGACGAACTCAAGCACTACGCAAACGTCATCCAGCAGCTCAAACAACAGGTAAAATTAAAATAATGTCGTAGGTGTGCGATTTAACTCGTAGTTGAAAGATAACGACGGCCACTCATCGAGCACGCCACAAAGAGTTAGTTTTGATAATACGACGCGCAGGCCAGCGAGCTGAGCCCCGAGGACGCCAACAGCGGCGAGGTGCGCGAGCGGCTGGCCGCCATCGACGCGCGCCACGGCGAGCTGGCCGAGCTGGCGCGCCTGCGCAAGCAGCGCCTGCTCGACGCGCTGTCGCTGTGCAAGCTGCTGGCCGAGGCCGACGCCGCCGACCAGTGGATCGCCGAGAAGGACCGCATGCTCGACACCATGCTGCCGCCCAAGGACATCGACGACGTCGAGATCATGAAGCACCGGTGAGCTTGCCGTCGCGTTAGGAGATATATCGTTACTATTTTAACTATATTATATAAAAGCTTTAAATTGTTACAACAGATTTATGAAAGTAATATTTCTTAAAAATATAGTATTTATATATTTTAATTAAATAAGCAATGTTAATACTTGTTTGTGCTTCAGCTACGACGGTTTCGATAAGGAAATGAACGCCAACGCGTCACGCGTGGCCGTCGTGAACCAATTGGCGCGACAGCTCATTCACGTCGAGCACCCGCAGGCGCCCGCCATACAGGAGCGGCAGGCCGCGCTCAACCAGGCCTGGAGTTCGCTCCGAGAGAAGGTACTCATTTGTATAATTAAAACAGTAATAAGCATTTTATAATTTTAAGAAAATATTAATTAGTAAATAAAATATTGTACCGCATATTGTAATAAAAAAATGTTTTAGGCGGAAGGAAAGAAGGACGACTTGAAATCAGCACAAGGCGTACAGACATTCTACATCGAATGCAGAGAGACCGTGTCTTGGATCGAAGACAAGAAGCGAATCCTTCAACAGACCGACAACCTGGAAATGGATCTCAATGGTAAGATTTCAAAGATATTTTTTTAAAAAGAATAATAACGAACGATGTATTTTAAATAATTTTATCGTTAAGTATCCACGAAACCAAAATAATCTTTTTGCTAATCCTTGAGCTTATTTGTCTGAACACACGGTGTTATTATTGTAGATTTACACGGTTGTTTAGCATTTTTTATAAATACAACTAAAAGTTATTGTATTCCTTAAGGCGTGATGACCCTACAACGTCGGTTGTCCGGCATGGAGCGCGACCTGGCCGCCATCCAGGCACGCATCACGTCGCTGGAGAATGAGGCCAGCGCCATCGAGGACGAACACCCCGACGAGGCGCGCCTCATCCGCGACCGCATACACATCATCACGGACAACTGGGACCAGCTCACGCAGATGGTCAGTCTTTGTTTAATAACTAGCAGCCTTTATGTAGATGTAGCATTCCATTCGTGCGCACGTGTGACAACAGTGTGACAATTTTTAATCTTTTTAGACTAAAAAAATTAACACCGAGCTACAAACTTTTACTCGGTGGTAGAGCTTTGTGCAAGCTCGTCTGGGTAGGTACCACCCACTCATCAAATAATCTACCGCAAAACAGCAGTACTTTCTATTGTTATGTTCCGGTTTGAAGGATGAGTGAGCCAATGTAATTACTGGCACTAGGAACATCTTAGTTCCCAAGGTTGTTGACGCATTGGCAATGTAAGCGATCATTTTTTACGATGCCATTGTTTATGGGCGTTGGTGACCACTTACCACCAGGTGGCCCATATGCTCGTCCGCCTACAAATACAATAAAAAAAAAACAACCACCACCTGCACAAACTATCAAAACCATTATTCAGTTGCATTGGTCGGAATAGCAAATTTGACATTATTTCTAATCAAAGTTAATGGTATCATCAAGAATCAATGCTTATTTATTGTACAAATTCGTCTATTGAAGAATATTTATACTTTTCCGCCAATACAGCTCAAGGAGCGCGACGCCAAGTTGGAGGAGGCTGGCGATTTGCATCGCTTCTTACGCTCCGTCGACCACTTCCAAGCTTGGCTAACCAAAACCCAGACCGATGTCGCTTCCGAAGGTATAGTCTCACACTTTTTATTAAAGTTTACGGTTAACTCACTGTTATTTAAATACTATCATTAACTTTATCGATCAATTTGTTATAGTTAATTTATTGAACATTTTGTTACCAGATATTCCCGGAAGCCTCCCAGAAGCAGAGAAGTTGTTATCTCAGCACCAGACTATCAAGGAAGAGATCGATAACTATAAGGATGAATATGCTAAGATGATGGAGTATGGAGAGAAGATTACTGCTGTTAGTTTAATTTTCTCGAAATATTTTTTATGCTATCGGTCGATATGATAATAAAAAATACCTTTCTTACCTATTGAACAGGATCCTTCGACCCAAGACGACCCGCAGTACATGTTCCTGCGCGAGCGCTTGAAGGCGCTGCGCGAGGGCTGGGCTGAGCTGCAACAGATGTGGGAGAACAGGCAACAGCTGCTTACGCAGAGTCTCGAACTGCAACTGCTGCAGCGAGATGCGCGTCAAGCGGAAGTGTTGCTCGCCCACCAGGAGCACAGGTCGGATGAAAAAATTAATGCATATATTTCGTGTTGATAAGTCCTTAAAAATATATAATTTATAAATATATATTTTTTAATTAATTAACAGGTTAGTCAAGGCTGAGCCACCTGCGAATCTAGAACAAGCTGAAAACACCATCAAGGAGCATGAAGCCTTCCTCACTACCATGGAAGCCAATGATGATAAAATCAACTCCGTTGTTCAATTCGCGAACCGCCTCGTTGAGGAAAGACATTTCGATGCTGACAAAATCCAACGTAAAGCTGAGAGTATACGGGCGAGACGAGATTCTAACCGTGAAAAAGCACTACAGCAGATGGAAAAACTGCAAGACCAATTGCAACTTCACCAGTTCCTTCAAGACTGCGATGAACTCGGAGAGTGGGTACAAGAGAAGAATGTCACAGCTCAAGACGACACGTACCGCTCGGCCAAGACAATTCACTCGAAATGGACTCGCCATCAAGCATTCGAAGCGGAAATCGCAGCCAACAAGGAACGTCTATTTGCAGTTCAGAACGCGGCTGAGGAACTCATGAAACAAAAGCCGGAGTTCGTAGAAGTTATTTCTCCCAAGATGCATGAACTTCAAGATCAATTTGAAAACCTCCAAACAACGACTAAAGAAAAAGGTGAACGTCTATTCGATGCAAACCGTGAGGTTCTCCTTCACCAAACTTGTGATGACATCGATTCATGGATGAATGAGCTCGAGAAACAAATCGAGAACACAGACACCGGCACTGATCTGGCATCTGTCAATATTCTTATGCAGAAGCAACAGATGATTGAGACTCAGATGGCCGTAAAGGCTAAGCAGGTTACCGAACTCGAAACTCAAGCGGAATACCTGCAAAAGACCGTTCCAGATAAGATGGAGGAGATTAAGGAAAAGAAAAAGTCTGTGGAGCAACGTTTCGAGCAGCTCAAAGCACCCCTATTGGATCGCCAACGACACCTTGCGAAGAAGAAGGAGGCGTTCCAATTCCGCCGAGATGTCGAAGATGAGAAGCTATGGATTCATGAAAAAATGCCTCTGGCGACCAGCACCGATTACGGAAATTCATTATTCAATGTCCAGATGCTCCAGAAGAAGAACCAATCATTAAAGACGGAGACCGATAACCACGAGCCAAGAATATTGACAGTTATTTCGAACGGGCAGAAGTTGATTGACGAGGGACACGAAGATGCGCCCGAATTCAAAAACCTTATTGAAGAACTCACCGCGAGGTGGCGAGAACTTAAGGGTACGTTTTTGTTCGCTTTTCAAGAAGACTTGACTATATATAAAAATATAGGTTACTTAAGCGTTAAATAAAAAAATGAATTTCTTTGTTTTTATTAGATGCCATCGATCAACGTAAGGACAACCTGGCCCAATGGGAGAAGGCTCAGCAATATCTGTTTGATGCGAATGAAGCTGAAGCGTGGATGAGTGAACAAGAACTTTATATGATGGTGGAGGACCGTGGCAAAGATGAGATCTCTGCACAGAATCTGATGAAGAAACATGAGATACTGGAGCAGGCAGTAGATGATTACGCACAGACTATCAGGCAGTTGGGAGAGACTGTTCGCCAACTGACCAGCGAAGAACATCCTTTGAGGTTAGTGTTGACTATACTTGGAAATTGCTTTGCTTATTAATAAGTATATCAATTTATAAATAAAAAAAAATAACTTGTATTAAATAAGCTTATTTATCACAAGTTATCTTGTAAATTTATTTCATTTTTCAGATAACTTATATTTTGTGTATAAGGAGTGATATGTAATTTTTGTAATGACTTCACAGTGAACAGATTTCCGTTAAACAATCACAAGTGGACAAATTATATGCTGGCCTGAAGGACCTGGCTGGTGAAAGACGTGCCAAGCTGGATGAGGCACTACGGCTGTTCCAACTGTCGCGTGAGGTGGACGACTTGGAGCAATGGATCACCGAGCGGGAACTCGTCGCCAGTTCGCAAGAATTGGGACAGGACTACGACCATGTTACGGTAAAAAAAAAAATGACAAATTCAATTAAACAGATTGGTAATGGAACCAGTTATATAAATTTTCTAATATAGATAATGTGGAGTTGACACATAGATGATGATCAAGTAAAACACATATATACGTTATGCTATGCAGCTACTGTGGGAGAGATTCAAGGAGTTCGCTCGCGAGACGCAGTCGGTGGGCTCGGAGCGCGTCGCCACCGCCGAGCGCATCGCGGACCAGATGATCGCCATGGGCCACTCCGACAACGCCACCATCGCCCAGTGGAAGGAGGGCCTGCGCGAGACCTGGCAGGACCTGCTCGAGCTCATCGACACCAGGACGCAGGTATCGCTCGTCGACGAACTTCGGTCGTCTCAACGATCAGATGTTCAATTTATATTACATTTTTAATAATAAATATCACACTCGACACAGGGAGAGAGATTCGACTGATGCGCACTTTTGCAGATGCTGGCCGCGTCTCGCGAGCTGCACAAGTACTTCCACGACTGCAAGGACACGCTGCAGCGCGTGAACGAGAAGGCGCGCGGCGTGAGCGAGGAGCTCGGGCGCGACGCCATCAGCGTGGGCGCGCTGCAGCGCAAGCACCACAACTTCATGCAGGACCTCAGCACGCTGCAGCAGCAGGTGGAGGCGCTGGGCGGCGAGTGCGCGCGCCTGGGCGCGTCCTACGCGGGCGACAAGGCGGCCGAGATCACGCGGCGCGAGGCCGAGGTGGCCGACGCGTGGCGCGCGCTGCGCCAGGCCTGCGCCGCGCGCCGCGACAAGCTGGAGGACGCCGACCAGCTCTACCGCTTCCTCAGCCAGGTGCGCGACCTCACGCTGTGGATGGACGACGTCGTGCGCTCCATGAACACCGGCGAGAAGCCGCGGTGAGTACCCCGCCGTCCCCGCCCCCCGCCTCGCGCGCCGCGACCCCCGGTACGAACGACTCCCGTTGCAGCGACGTGAGCGGCGTCGAGCTGCTGATGAACAACCACCAGTCGCTGAAGGCGGAGATCGAGACGCGCGAGGACAAGTTCACGGCGTGCATCGAGCTGGGCCGCGAGCTGCTGGCGCGCCAGCACTACGCGTCGCCCGACATCCGCGACAAGCTGCTGCAGCTCACCAACCAGCGCAACGCCCTGCTGCGCCGCTGGGAGGAGCGCTGGGAGAACTTGCAGCTCAGTGAGTGACGTACTTAGTACTCCGAGATGTAACACAACTCTCTTATATACCGAAAGATATTCCCGGCACATTTTCGGTTATTGTGTAACCTTAATTTTTGCTAAATTATTACATGATCGGATTATCCAATATAACCGTTAATCTTATGTGTAAACCTAATGAGATATCCTCGCGTACAGTCCTCGAGGTCTACCAGTTCGCCCGCGACGCGGCGGTGGCGGAGGCCTGGCTGATCGCGCAGGAGCCCTACCTCATGTCGCAGGAGCTCGGACACACAATAGACGAAGTGGAGAGCCTCATCAAAAAACACGAGGCCTTCGAGAAGTCAGCCGCCGCGCAGGAGGACCGCTTCAGCGCGCTTCAGAGGCTCACCACGGTCAGTATGGTTATGGCTTGCTGTGGTTTTGGGCACTATCGATTTCATGATTCTGTACAAAAAATCATATCATTAGTGATGTTGATCATAATCATAGCTTTTTTTTTTTAAATTGATCTAGTAAATAGAAATCTGAGACTAATTCTTGGTACGGGCTTTTGTTAAATGGTTTTCTTGATTAGTGCTCTTCTTTTTAATTGCTTGTTGTAATTTTGCTCACTAGTTGTATGTTTGGTTTCTTATAATATTTTTCTTTACTTTACTATTAGCTTGAAATGAATGCAGCAACTCTTTGGCCTGCCGCACAACCTTGGGATAAATGTGACGAATCATCCTTTGTTTTCCACTTCCCGCCTTCCAAACGTGAAAAACCATCACTTAAAATCGCAACTAAAACTGTTCGACCAGTTGGAGAAGTAGTATACGACATAATAAATACTAACGATAGATTCAAACTACCCGAAAAGTTTAATAAAAGGAGTCTAAACATAAATTACTCCCAAAAACCGGTAACTAAAAACGATTCGTATCTGTGGTCGGTCGTAACGAACAATAGTTTGTCTACGATTTCCGAAACGAGTAGTCCTCCAATGTCTCCTCTTAGAGGGCCCTTATCACCCGAAATATATAGTTCAATTTTCTTCGAATACACCTCAGAAAATGATAGATCTAACGAGAAATTGTCATCAATAGATTTTATGTTATGGGAAAGACTGTCCTATCAGCACGTCTACCCGAACGTATCTCTACTGAGACCGGCGAGAAGCCACAGCGAATCATCCTCCAAATCCGGTAGCATAAAAGGTTTAATGAAAAGATTGTCATGGAGAAAGAAATCTATAGACAAAGACCAGAAGGCCGACATTGCCGTGTTATCTTTACCCGGATTAACGAGTAGTATGAAGGCCGTCAATGACTTAGGCAAAGATGTAAAAATAATTCCTCTCTCCTCGTCCCTCTTATTGTTATCCCAAACACGCAGTTTATTGTTTCCGGAGGGTGCATGGTACTATAACTACTTGGATAGCGTAAGTGTGGAGTTGGTATATCGCATGAGCTTTGTATGTGTTTATATGTCATAAGTGTATCATTATATGTATAATAACTACTGCACGATATTTATAATAACATATTTTATTGTGATTTTTACACAGATATAACCTCGGCCACTATTTCTGGCCCGGGATTAATATATATTTTCTTCGTCATACATACATACAAGTGCAATTAAAAAAGTAAATTTAATGCAATCGCACGGTAGTATATACTACACTATATTCGATTCGAATGCGACGACTCGTCACTAATCAAACCGTAAAGCTCGGCACTAACACGACCGGCCTCCCGTCGCTACCGAACTCGAATCGTGCTCATTCCCAAACGTAACCCCTCGCGGTGCGGTTGCAGTTCGAGGTGAAGGAGATGAAGCGGCGCCAGGAGGCGGCCGAGGCGGCGGAGCGCGAGCGCCGGGAGCGCGAGGCGGAGGAGGCGGCGGCCGCGCAGGCCGCGCGCGACGCGCTCGACCGCGCCGCCGAGCCCGAGCCGCAGCCGCAGGGTGAGTCGCGGCCCACACGCGCACGGCGATGGCTCTTCGACTTGCGATACGCGCCCTCCATACTGACCGGCCGGGAGTTCGCTCCCGCAGCCGTTCGAACGTTCACAGTGGTTAAGCATACGACAGACGAAATCGTCGCGCGTGTATCCACATCTCTAGTCTGAGTTACGGTCTGCGCTTCTCGCTTCTGTTCCTACATACTATATCGGTGAAGCCTCTCTTGTCTGACGTCTGACCGGTTAGCGTGGATCGAGCGTATTGTGCGATTATGGATTGATAAACATGTACGCAGTTAATTTATCTGTGTAATGTTTCGATCTTATGATACATGCCGATTCGGTTCTAAATTTCGAAGACTCATCGCCGTCGAATTTATATAAATCTATTGATTTAATGTTTGGTTTTTAAGATAAATAGGATTTAAATGATAATTTTACAATTTCTTATTAAATGATCATGGAAAACACAACTTTTTCGAAAATTAACCTCACTTCGACTCACGGATTGCAATGTAAGCACGCATGTGTACCTTCTAGCACTATAATTGAAACAAACTTTCGAAAATATAAAATAATATTTCTACTAATTTTCACCAAACCGGTGGAATGCTGCTTGCAATTTGCAATATCAAATAACAAGACTCTAAATATATTAATAAAAGTACAAAAATTATAAGTAAATATTAAAAGACTTAGCACATTCGCACTGCGATAAGGCTTGAAGTCTTACGGCGTCGCTTGCCGCTTTCCATGTGAAATTACCCTGTTTGTATCGCTTACTCGATCCGCGAAAGAATGTGACAGAATAAAAATTTAGTTCACTAAAAAACGAAGCGTCTCAATTGACCTTCGTCCGTCCTTTTCTTTCGCGGGCCGAGTTTCGCGTGTGAGACAAAAGGGACGTTACTTACCGATGTGTTGTCCACACATGCACACGCGTAGTCGTAAGGAGAACATCCACTAAAGCGGCTGAGAAGGCCCAAGAGCGACCGCATTCCCAGCCAGGTAATCAGAGCGCTTTATATAAACCTACCGATGTAAAAAGATACCCAGCTATACGCATGTGCTTAAACATCGTAGTAATAAAATGGGTGTCTTAATTTGGACGGGTTACACTGCGCTCTTAACTAGTAACGCCACGGGGGTAGATTGTTTTTAATATTATTTTATTTAGAAGTTTAAAGGCTTTAAACCTTATATTAGTTCGGATTTACTTTTTAGGCTCTATTAGATAAATCTAAGCACAATTTCTTTAATGTTGCACTTTTTCTGTATTCACGTCACCTTTTTTTCATCTTCTAGGTGAAGGTTTTAGAATCATTAATCATTTTTTGTTTGTTCAGTATATCCTATTTTTATAGTATTACCGCCTTATTCATAAACTTTATTTAACTGGTGATTAGTTAAACAATAGTTTGTCTTCTTCTTTCGTATGTCAAACCAATAATGACAGAAAGAGACAAATCAGCGTTTAGCTAAACAGTAACTAAGCAGCGTTTATAAATAAGGCCGTTAGTTGTTACAAAATATTTATATAAATAAATGTTTATATGCTATTTTAAACGTAATTGGGAGTTGTTGAGAGCCTTGAAGTAATTATTTACTAAATATTTTGTAACACATAATTTTATACCCATTTCTTCATGCTCTTTTAAATCACAAATAAATATATTCATTAAATTAAATATATATTAAAAAAAAAAAACAATCGAACAACAAGATCAGGTTTAGAACTACATTCCTACAAGAAATACATTAAATATTAAATTGCATTAATTTAATATAGACTTCTAATGTTTTCATTCGACTAGACCAGTTTTTGTTGTAAGAAATAATATCCAATCACATATAAATGAATATGAAATACATGTATTTTCTATGTAATATCATTCGCTAATCACGGTGATGGTTTGATACTTCTCATTCTCATACCTTTGTCTAATTTAAAACAAATTTAGTAAAAAAAAAAAATATATATCCTACTATAAATTTATACTGTGTTCTTCTCTTTCAATGATGCCGTCTCCATAGAAGGTAGGTATTACTTACCGCTTTCGCATAAGCTTGACTCGCTACACTCGTATGCAACTTTGCTTTTCTCTGTTGCTCGCTTTTAAAGTATTATATGCATGTATTTGTTATATTTATATGCAACTAAGTTTAATTGTGTTCACTTCTTTCTTTACTATTATCTCACAATATTTTTCTCTTTAATATATTTTTTTAGTTTAACCGATGGATAAAACAAACATTTTTATATTATCTATATACTTAGAGTCTAAGGGAGAGTTTAATTGAGAATACGGTAATTCAAATAATTAGGTAGGACTCACTTAACAAACAAGTGCATATTATGTAGTATGCATGATTTTGTGTTTTATTATAAAACCAAATTGCATATGTGTGTATTATTGTTCGTAATTAAATTAAGTAGAGTCGGCAATGTCCACAAGTTTCAATTTTATTTTTTCAATTGAACATACGTACACCCATTTGCAATTCGTAGCATGCGTAACCAAGCATGTACGCACGTAGCGTGTAGAGTAGACGTAACTAGCACGTAGATGTACGCATGCAGAGGCGCCTAGCCCCGCCCCCGTCCCTGCCCCCGCCCCCGCCCCCGCGGACGGCCCGCAGCAGGACACGCCCCGCCCCTCCTCGTCGAAACAGACGCCCGCCAAACCCGCACGCCTCTCCAGTGAGTATGACACGTAGTGGTAACTGTGGAGCGGGCGTGAAGTTGCTTCGTGTATGTCGCGTTAAACGTCATCGCCTCTGATAATCAAGGAAATGAGATTTTTATGCTTAAAACATTTGTAATCGATTATATACTTAATGTTTCATTTACATAAGTATTTATAGACATTAATTGTTTTATTTAAAAATAGAAAAAATAATAATAAATATGAGATAATAGCTGATTTGTACATAGATCTTCATTTAGGAACATCGAAACAACTTTACCACCGCGATATTAATAAATTTGTATAGATTATTGTAACATTAGAGAAAACTACCATTTTTAATTTGTAGTCAATCAACTAATGACGCGCAGTGTATGTATATAGTGCATGGTTTCTAATTCTAACATTTGTGTTTTCTGGTGTTTAAATTGTTGTGTTTTAATTTTTTTTGTGATATACAAAACAATTAGCATGATAATGCTTTTGTTTATTTGCTGCGACGCAATTTCGTTTTTATGTTGCTTTGAATATTTTTCTTTTTTTGTCCCCTCTCCTCCACCCGAACCCTTCCATATTCCGTCTTCTTTTGTCTTTTTACTGAAATATTCTTTTATCTCTTCTTTAATCTTATTATCGAACATGAAATCCCAATCCCTATATAAATGTTTTTGATATATCTCTAACTCACTATATGCACAAACTTTCGATACATTTCGCACTTGAAACATAAAAATCTCTTCGTACTATTACACGAATCCCGTATCCCGGTATCCCACCCGCCTACGTATCCCACACCACACGTCGAACAGCGGGCGGATCGAGCTCGACTCCCGTAACGCCGTCCACCTCTGGTAAGGTGAAGTCGCGGTCTCGAAGCAAGTCGCCATTCCGCAGTTTCCGCTGGCGCACCGCAAAGAAGCTGCTCACCGGCTCCCACCACAGCGACGATGAAGGTACCCACGGTAGCGGTTTGAGGTGGATGGATAAATGTTATTATGTAACATTAAACGACAATTTCGATATTAAACATGCCGATGTTATTTTTACCGTTGTGAAAACGCACCACAAGGTTATCTCTGTTATTTATATTCGTATATCAGATTATGAAATATAATATGTTTTGTATTAATTTATTTGGATTCGTTATTCATTTTGAAAGTTAGACAGACAGTTAACATTAATAGTGGATGTAAGTAGTTAAGTGGAACATTGTCGTATTATAAATAAAGATATATTAATCTTTTTGTAGTACATAATATAGCAAAGTTTAAAAAAAAATGTGAATATGTAAATCTAAGATTCCTTATATCAAATTCGGTTTTTTGTATAGATTGTTTCAGATTGAAATGAATTCTAATTCAATCGATATATGTCACTTTGATTGTTTTATGTATCCATCCACTTCTGCACTCTATCGAATGTATGTGTACGTCCGCGAAGAATGCTTTGAGTGTGCTGTTGTGTTTGTGAGCGCATGGTCTTTGAATTTTTACATTATTGTCGAGTGTGTAATGCAATAAATTTTGTTATTATATAGCAGACTTTCATTAAATTAGCTTTGAACGTTTGGTATCAGATCTATCACTAGTGATTATTACGATTAGAAATATATCCGATAAATATATAGATGTGTACTCTTTAGTTATATATTTTTTATACTATTTATGTCGTGTTTGTATTTCAGTTCTTACAGTCACATATTTTCAAATAACTTATGTTTCTTTTTTTGTAGAAAATGGCGATGACAGTATTTTAATAGATGAAGTTCTCAACGCCATGATTTAGATTTTTTCATTTATTTTTCTTCTTTCTAATTATATATATAGGTTATATAAATAATATTAATGAGGCACGTGTCACACAGAGGGCGCGAGCCCCGCCGGGGAAGATGAGGGCGTGGAGGGCACGTTGGTTCGTAAACACGAATGGGAGTCCGCAGCTAAACGAGCTTCCAACAGGTAGGGTTGTTTTTTATAATATACAGATAAGCTTGCAGAAAGTCCTACCACCAAGTTTTGTGTTTAATGTAATTAAGAAAATCACATATAAGTATATACTTTAAACGTTACAAATAATAATATTTTCACGTAACGAAATAATTTTAAGACCGACTACATCATTATATATTGTTACAGATCATGGGACAAAGTATACGTAGTCGCGAAGGACGGACGCATGTCGTTCTACAAGGACCAGAAGGCGTACAAGTCGGCGCCCGAGCAGCACTGGCGCGGGGAGCCCCCGCTCGACCTGAACGGAGCGGTCGTCGAAGTCGCCGCCAACTACACCAAGAAGAAGCACGTCTTCCGTCTCAGGTATAGGAAGTTTAGTTGAGCCGTCTAGAGGTTCGGCTACGGCGTTCCTAATCTCCCAAACTATTCAAAACATGTTAACCTTTATGAAAAAGAGATAGCAATATTTTTATGTTCTTCGAATTACTTTGTGATGATGTGTGATCTTCACTGAAATGTGTTAACGACTGTCCTCCTCCCTCTCCCGTGCGCAGGCTGAGCAGCGGCGCGGAGTTCCTGCTGCAGGCGCACGACGAGGCGGAGATGTCGGCGTGGCTGGACGCGCTGCGCACGCGCGCCGCCGCGCCCGCGCCGCGCTCGCACACGCTGCCCGCGCACCACGCCGCCGAGCCCAAGCGCCGCTCCTTCTTCACGCTCAAGAAGAAGTCAGTGCGCGCCCTCACCTACCTATACTCGCCCTAGACGCATGTCCGTACGCCCCCCGCCCCCCCGCGTCGCGCTCGCCGCACTCGCACGAACCGTACTCATTTCCACGCTTGGTCTATACGGTGGTACTCAACCTGCGGCCGCATGCGGCTCGCCGGCCTTTTGTGGTTGGCCCCCTTGCTGTCATTTTATTTTGAACTATTTCAAATTTTAACGGTTTTTATTAACACCTAAATAATTTGAATTGAACGACTGCTCGTGGCGGACACTACAAAGTGTTTGAAACGTCACGACATGATAAAAAATATGTTAAAATATACGCGATAAATGTTTGCGACCCGCCACACCATGACCGACACGTTTTTGTGGCCCCTATAAAGAAAACGTTGAGTATCACCGGTTTAACATATACATTATAAATAAATACTCACCAATCGATCCATTCGATATGTACAAATTATTCGTGTTTCAAGTAAATATTTTGGATGTTAATTTTGTTTAATATAAAAGTATCGCGAATCGAATTGGCGGCCCTGAGTCGTGTCGCTTTGTATTATATCAGATAAGAAATGGTATAAACGATAATTTGCATACATTAATTAATATCGATCGAAATGATAAATTGTTTTCGCACTTACGAAAGTATTGCGCAGAATACAATTTAATTGATGTAAAATTACTGATTTCATACGTCATATTTATTAATAGAAATAGTACATTTTCTTTAAAAGATATTGAATATTGTTAAAAGATAAAATTGTATATAGTGATGTAGTATATAATTTGTTTTCTTATCGACGCTTTTGAATGTGTCTGTTTTCATTCCCATATTGCTTTAGCTTTTTGTCTTTCAATTCTCAACGAGCGCGACGACATTAACGATATTAAGTGTTCGTAGATGTTTTAACTACACTCGTGATTGGTTCTTGGATATAATTCGTTACTTCCCATTCTATAAAATTACAAAATTTAAAATTAAATGTAAATGCTGAGAGCTAAATTTCTTGTCACAAAATCGTGTTTTAACTACACGAATGATTATTAATGTTATCGGTAAGTTTCTTTGGGAAGTAATGAATGGGGTATTGAATAATATGGGTGCGGTGTGTTGTATGAAACACTGTATACAGATCGTATTTATATATTGTACTTGTTGAGGAGTGCAGTATACTAGGCTCTATCCGTATACAATCGTTTTACAATAGCTTTTGCAAAGTGACCAATTAAATTATTTTGAATACTAAGACCCCAATACTATCGTTGTCAGTATGTTAATAATTTTCAATTTTACAATTTATTTAAATGTGGCTCAGTTGCTAATGCTATTTTACTAATCTGTTTGTCTGACTAATCTTTATGACGTTCTAAATTTAAATTTAGAAAACTTATTAACCGTTCTCCTCCACAGCTAAGCGGCGCGGGCCCCTCGGACAGCCGCTCGTAACGCCCGCATCACGTTTCTCATTACGCACGCCGCGTCCCCGGCCGGCCCGGCCGCGCCCGCACCGGCGCGCTCGCCGGACCGGACCGGACGCCGCATATTTCTCACGACGCTTGCTACCGTAAGCTTTGCTAATGATGAAATTGTGTCGAGCGGCCGCACTGACGACTGTCAACTGTTTGTTATTATTTTGTTGCGTACAAAAAAAAACGTTATTTAAGACTGTTCGATATTTGAGTGTTTGAATTGTTCGCCTTCGTCTGATATTGTATTTATTGTTCGGCCGTAGCCGAGCCGAGCGAGTAAAGATATATTTTTATCCGAGTATGATACGATCCCACCCCGACGTGTAATTGTTGTATCTTGTAACGATTATAAATTTAATACATTTTATGATATTCTAAATGCGACGCTATTTATGAATAGATGACTTTTAGTGTTTAACTCAGATGGAAAATATATATATATTATTTATTTATATACGTATATCATATATGTAATTGATAAATTATAATGTAAATTCGTTTGAACTAGAAATGTATGACGTTCGTTTGAACCGAAAATTAAACTATCTTAGATGTTTTATTAGACTACTGACGACGACCAAGCAGAAAACGAAAAGGAATTCTCATCGCATTTGATAAAAGCCGAGTTATGTATATGATTGTAACCGCATTTACAACACATAGTTAATTTACCCAGCGGATGTCGTTTTATTAATCGACTTCGCTATCCCCGAAGATACAAACCTACCCCTCGTGTAACGTGAGCTACGTAATACAATTAGAATTAATTTTCATTGTGAAGTGTCATTCGTACTTCGATTTCGCTGTCGGCAAATGAGTGCCGCTTTTAAAAAATTGATATCAAATATTTCTTATTAGATGATCGGTAATGTTAAGAGTAGCCGTAGGTAGCGGGTACGGTGTGTACCGCGGCAGCGATATTGAAGTGTGTCTTTATGATAATACGAGTTGTAAGTATGCTTTATGCCTCATATCGTGCTTTTAAGAGATAATGTCTTTATATTATTAAATATTAATTTAATTATTATTTTACTGCCAATATTTCACAAATTCGTTAATTAAATTATAAAGTACGTTTGAATTTCACCCTTATTAGATGTTACGATCACACATTTTTAGTTCGTTTTGTCTTATGATTATGATAATTGTATAGATTGCGCGTGTGCCGGTGTGAGTGTCGAATATGTAATTCTGCGCCTGCGCCTCTTATCACACTACCGCATGTATAACTATGTTTAAATATTTTATTTCAAAATTTTACTTTTTTGAGGAAAATATAATAAATGATGTTTTCAAATAATTTTGTGTTTCAATTACGAGCTCTACCTTAATACCTAATAACGACATTAAAACGTAATATCCGGCCACTCGAAATATTTAGAGAAGTAGATATGAATGAGATATTCGTTCTCACGATAAAAGATAAATTCGTCACGTATCAAGATAAATACTTTCTCATCCTAGTTTCGATCGAACTATTTAAAGTAGCATAGAGTGTTGTCTTGAAAAGTATATTTAATATTTATTTTGTATCAAAAATGTTTAAATATAATAAAAATTTATTTAAAGTTATGACATTTTTATTGCTTATAAATACCTCGAGTTCATGTAGTGATGGAGAATGTGACAAACAACCCAACGAAAGAATAGTAGGGGGCGTGACGAGTGAACGAAATTCTAGGCCGTATCAAGTAAGTTGATTTAGCAATTATTTTTTTTTAATTTAAATGCCGGAAACATACATTATAATAGCACCATAAATTAATGAATACAACACACGCATAAACCAATAAAGTTTCCAATTTCAATTAATACATTAAAATGGCAAAAGAAGAAATACAATTTGAATTTTTCAAAAAGTTGATGACAATTTTGGCATTATAACTTAAACTTCTTAGATTTTTTTATTTCATAACCTAAAAAAATCGGATAGTATTTTTTATAATAACCCAATGCGCCCTGCGTTTGGATTCAAAATTCCAGTAAACTCAAATTTATTACATGTTATTGTTAAAGAATAAACTGAACACAACAAAAAGTAAAGACTTAACCCAATAAGAGATCCCTTCCAGGCAACGTTTACGTACACAAAATAAGCGCAATTTTTGTTTATAAGATTTGCGAGAATATTTCAATATAAAACATTATACAACACATTATAATAAATATTTACAATATATTTATTTGCTTTTGCCTTTTTTACTATACAAATGAGATTATGGCTTGTATAGATTTGTAATAGACAGGTACATGTTTTGTTTTTTTTTTATTATAATTAGTCTTTGAAATAATCATCAGTGATATATAATCTCGATAAATTGGTTTTACGCTATTATTTCACAATATATTAGATAATTAGTAAGACCATAATTTTAATCACAGAGAGAGATAATATAATGTTTAAACGCAAAACAAACAATTATTATTTTTAGGTAGTTCGATATTAGAAAAAAAAAAAAAATTAGGTTTGTGTATTTCTGTCAGGTAGCTTTATATCTACGAGTAGGGGCGACCGGAGAGGTAGGTTTTTGCGGCGGATCTCTGATTCACCAGCAGTGGGTGATGACGGCCGCGCATTGCTGCTTCCATGGCGACGAAAAAGTGACACATGGGCAGGTTTGATTCCAAAATTTTATACGATACACAGTATGTTAGTCATTTTGACTGTTGATGTTTTAAAATAAGAATAAAAATGAATGAATGTAATATATTAATATGAATGCGCTAATAGATAGGCTAATATACTCGGTGGTAGAGCTTTGTGCAAGCTCCTCTGGGTAGGTACCACCCACTCATCAGATATTCTACCGCAAAACAGCAGTACTTTGTATTGTTGTTTTGCGGTTTTGTTGTTGTCCGGTTTGAAGGGTGAGTGAGTCAGTGTAATTACATGCACAAGGGACGTATCATCTTAGTTCCTAAGGTTGGCGGTGCATTGGCGATGGAAGCGAAAGTTAACATTTCTTACAATACCATTGTCTATGGGCGTTGGTGACCACTTACCATTAGGTGGCCCATATGCTCGTCCGCCTACATATACAATAAAAAAAACCTCATTATAGCAAGTGGTCGTAGTGGTGGTGGTAACCACCACTACGACCACTTGCTATATAATGAGTAAAAAAATAGTATATTAATATAAGTCGGTTGTCAACACTTCACAGACGACTAATGAAGTGTTTTTATGGAAAAGCTACAAATAATTGGTGTAAAGGGCTTGATACAAATAAATGATACAGTAATTATTATTAGTCATTTAAATACAGAATATTGAAACAAAAGTTATATGTTTGCAGGCGATTTTAGGAGCCCATTCGTTGTACGATCGTTACGAGAACGGTCGTCGACTGATCACCGTAGACGAATTCATCGTCCACCCAGAGTGGGACCCAAATACTTTTGAGAACGACCTCGCCCTATTGAAGCTAGCCAATATTGTTCAAACTTCTGGTATATTATTTTGCTATACAACTTACTAACTATATAATAAAAAATATATTTAGTTTTGACATTTCATTTGTAGTGTTTCTACTCGCTTTGCTGAATATGCGAGTATGTGAGTCGATAAGAAAATTACCAAGGAAAGCAGTTACAATCATTATATTAATTGAATGCAAGGCAATATTGAATAAAAATGTCGAAACATTTGGAATTTCTCACAAGACTCATGAACAAAAAGATGACATTTAAAAAAAAAAGTAAAGCTTTCCACAAAAGCCTTCCCGAGAATAGAATACAGTTTCCATTTACGGTATCTCCATTCAGCTTTATTGGGAACTGTATGTTGGAATAACCATATCTTACTCGATATTTACGAAGTTTCTCTTCCTTCATTTTCGCTTTAAATACATGTTTAAATAAAAAAAACTAATACTCTTTTCAGATACAATAAGCGTTGTCCGTTTGCCCTACCTAAGCACCGTTTCATCTAATTTTGCTGGTCTCGGCGCAATCACATCCGGCTGGGGTATTGCTTCGGAAGGTAAAAAACTAATAACAATTTAATCATTTGGTTCATTTGTATTTGAACGTAAGCTTTCATAAATTAGAACCGAAATACTAAACATGTGTTTAGAGAATTTATTTTCATATTAGGAATCACATTCATTTCTCCAACTCTCCGCGAGAAGCAGTTGACTGTGATCACGGACACTCTTTGCAACACATTATATTTCCACAATTTGCCGAGCAACGTGATATGTGGATTCGGTACGACTGCTGGTACTTGCAAGGTGAGATTTTCATCGTTGTATGCTTAAGTTATATACTGTACGCATTAAGACATATGTTCCGTCGCCGTAATGGGTACGCGATATGTCACACAACTCGTAAACTCGTGGAGTAGTATTAATTACTTGATATTCAGTAGTCAATCTTACACTATGGATAAGATATTGAGACTATTCAGATTAGACGTTTTAAGTAATATTTTTTCGCGGCCGCACATTTAAATAATTGTAAGGATTTAGCAAACGCGTTTTAAAGAATGCCACTAGAATATTAATAAATATTTATAAATTGTATAAATGAGCCACTAAAAAGAAACATTACTGAAAAAATCACGGATGCAAATGTCTATGAAGATAAAAATTGTAATGTAAAGATGTCACAGCCACAGGCTATTGTAAAATCCAGAATATATTAATATTACAATGGGGGTACATGGGTTTTTGTTAATATTCCCAATTTTATACATTATCAGAATAAATATAATTTCACTGCACACACTCGGTGAACGTTTCACAATCGCGTTTAGTTAATGATACATAAAAGACAAAACTAAAAGAAAATTTAGCTTTTATTATCTTAAAGAATTGTACATAACTAACTGTCAATATACAAACTTTTACAAGATAAAAGAATAGTATAATTTCTGCATAAATTATACGTCGAAAAAAAAAACAATTATAAAAACACCATTGTATATCAATATTATTTAATGCGATCATATTGCATAATGCGCATAACATGTGATTTATATTTTAACTGAAATAGGTGTATTTAAAAAAAAATTTTTTAGGGTGACAATGGCGGTCCTTTGACGATATTTTCGAATATAACGGAAGAAACGATATTGGTAAGTTATCTTCAAATTTAATATTAACCTTTAATTTAAAATGTAAACTCAAAGATTAACCCCAAGCGAATTGAAGTCATTCAAATTGTTACTAGTCTCAATACATTTGACGTTATGTCAGTAGTCACGATAAAGTGTCATAGTCTCGCGCAATTTATTAAAAAATGACTTACTGTGTAGTAAAAGGATGTCACAACACTCCACATAAAAAAAATAAGGATAAGAAAATCACATTTCACACGTAACTATTATTTGGCAACTTATAATTTTAGCTAAAATACATTCATCAAAACATAGAAAGAACAAAAGACGCCATTACAATAAAAATGTTGCCAGCTATGGAAAATATTTTTACCACGATTGCTTAATATTTAAAATAATAAAAATGTAATAATTATTTCGAATTATTATTTTAACTTTTTTTAATTACATATAAAACATTCATACTGTTCAAATAATTATATATTTTTCTTTATGATTATACATAAAATAAAAGCAATACTAAATAACATTACTACTTAAATTAAAAAAAGAGAGATCATTATAATAATAAAAGCTAAAATGAAATAAATAATATTGCAATGTATAATTATAATACTTATTGATTAATTGTAATCTTTTTTAGCTTTCCTTCGAATTTAATTGCTGCTGCTCCATGGATTGATAAAATACAACTTAATCGAAGAGAAGAATATTGGAAGCCAAATAAATCCACAAATATACTATTTATCACAATTTACTATCAGAAAACCTTTCAGCGTTGTTTAACTAATTTTAATGAAAAATAATAATGTTCAATATTATTGTCTGACAAATCCTCACATCTGAATACAACCTACGTAATAATTCAAATTAATTAAATGCAAAAAAATATATTTCATAATTCAAGTTCAAACAATATCAATTTCCTCACTTTATGGGGAAAATGTGTATTCACTTGCAACATAATTCGGTCGTATGTGGGCGTGTCGGTGTATGTAACGTACGTGACACTACACACATTAATTCTAGTTACTTCAATTTTGAGCGAAACTTTGTATGACACTATCCTTGTAAGCGTTATTATTCTATGATAATTTGTATATAAGTATTTGATTTAGCTTGAATTGACTTTAAAGAAATTCGTATTTATTTGAAGTCAAATCTAGCTCACTATGAAGTATTTGTAATTTTGTGGCATATACATTGTCCGCCTTGTAAATATACGGTGATAAACATTTTCATTCATCGTTCACAGATCGGTGTGGCGTCATTCATCGCAGGGGAGGGATGCAACAACGATATGCCGTCCGTGTTTACTCGCGTGCAGCATCAGTTGAACTGGATCAGCAATGTTACGGGCATTATCCTTATTTAATTACTATGATGAAATCGGCCTTACTTATAAATGAGTTTTAAAGGGTGTATAGTTAAAAAAAAAGTTCTCTTTCTGTCATCATTGTTTGATATTTGAAAGAAGAATACATATAATTTTTAACTATTCATACCTTAAACGACATTCAAAGTTTTATTTCATTTGTGAAAATGATATTTATTAAAATTAACGTCTATATAAGCTTAATGTAAGTTAAATATAAATATTTGTATATTTTTTTTATAATAAATTTGGAATGTATTTACCTACGCAATCTGTCTTTTCAATTTTAGATATTAGATATCCCATGATTTTACTTGCAAACATAGATTGATATATATATATTTTTATCTGTGTTACTCTGATTCTAATTACAGGCTTTGTAATAATTTTATTCGTAGAATATTGATTCGTAGATAAGTGGGTGTCTTATTATACACACACGGATATTATTATCAATAGAATGACTTAACGTATAGTATTTTTATAAGCAAATAAGGACATTAAGTGAATGGTAAGAAGTGTCCTTCCTGAAAATTACGTGCATATTACTAAGAAGAAAGGATTCGAAGGCTGTAAGTACTTTTAGACTATTCACCAATCGAAGACCGAGAGGACTGAGATACACTGACTAAATCTACTTGCTGGTTGGCTGATTATCCTCTAACACCATTACATTAATCAAACCACTCGACTTTCAACCCAAATTTCAATATGGAGGGATCGCTTCACTCCTCGTTAAAATTTCATGATATTTTCAAGTATTCATAACTTCCTAAATACAATCGACAGGTTCATGTTTAAAATAAAATTCGTTTAATTAAACGAAAATGAAGACGAAAAATCCCAGGTATGTGTAATCGACAATTCTAAAAGTATTGATACTATTTATCATAATAAAAAAAATCTGAATTAAATCAGAAATTAGCAATTTTATAATTTTATTTATTTTATTTAACACTTTATTGCACAACAACATATAATTAACACAAGAGTAAAGAAACAGTTTATCAAAAAAATGGTGCGCAAAGGCGGTCTTATCGCTTATAGCGATCTCTCACAGACAACCTTTGTTAAAAAGAGCTTTGTAAGAGAACAGGTAAGTGCAAACTTGAAAAGGAGATATTTTAATAAAAACAATTTTAATAAACACATACATATATATATATATATATATATATACACATAAATATATATACATATATATATATATACATACATACTTATGTATATACATAATTTATTTAGACAGTGACAAATAATAGTTTTTCAAACGATGTTTAAATATGTTCAGTGAATTCGACTGCCGAATATTTGTAGGTAGTGCATTCCATAGCTTAATAGTTTTTATAGTAAAAGAGTTACTGTAGCTTTGTGTCCGGCTGCAGAGAATGATAAGTTTATTATCCTCCGAAGAACGTAGGTTGTGTGTGCTGTCATATCCAAGGAATTTGAAGCGTTCTTTGAGGTAAGATGGTGTGTAATCGATATACAGAACAGAGTAGAGAAGGGATAAGGCGTACAGATTTCTTTGAAGTCTGATTGGCAGCCACTTTAGCTGAGACCGATACTGAGAAACATGATCAAATTTTCGTAGACCGAAGATAAATCTTATGGCTATATTTTGAAGCCGTTCTAATTTATTCAGTAGGTCTTCAGTTAAATCCATGTAGCAGACATCAGCATAATCCAATATGGGCAAAAGGAAAGAATTGGCTAAGCTGATCTTAGCCTTGATAAGCAGCAGGTTTTTCCATCGCCTTAAGAAACCAATGATAGCAAAAATCGTACGGCTCATTTCTGCAACTCACAACTTCCTTTTCCTGGGTACCTCAGGTACCCAGGAAAAGGAAGCATCAAGTAGTAGTCCAATATTTCTACCAGTCTCTTGCAAATGTAATGTTTGGCCTTCGAAGAATAAGATTGGAGGTAGATGTTCACTTTGAACCCTCGACAGTATCTTAGGACTGCCAAACATAACCACTTGCGACTTCCTTGGATTTACTAGGAGACCGTAAGACTTACACCATTCGGATATCTTAGCCAAATCATGATTCAAAGTTGCAACAGCCTCATCGATACCGTCTAAGGTAGCGGTAACGTCAATCTGTAGATCATCAGCATATAGATGATAAGAGGAAGAAATAAGTGAAGAGAAAGTATTAATGAATATAGAGAAACGGAGAGAGTACACCACCTTGTGGGACACCGGAAGGAACATTTAAATAAGATGAATATTCACTATTAACCATTATGCATTGCTATCTATTAAACAGATACGAGCGAAACCAATCAATGGCTGTATTATCTATGTTTAAAGATCTTAAGATTGCTAAGCATATGTCATAGTCGATGTCATTAAAGGCATTTGAAAAGTCAAGGAGAGCTAGTATAGTTACAGACTTGTTATCGATGCCATAGCGAATATCGTCACATACCTTAACGAGATCTGTAACTGTGCTATGGCCTAATCTGAACCCAGATTGAAAAGGGCACAGAATTTTATTGATAGTGAGGAACTGGTTTAATTGAAAATGAACAACACGCTCTAATACTTTTGAAAGAAATGGAAGAATAGAAATAGGTCTAAAATGAGAAGGCAGCAAAGGATTGGAAACTTTAGGAATAGGAATAACAAGAGCTTTACGCCATACAGAAGGAAAGGAACAATTTGATAAAGAGTAGTTAAATATATGGCATTCCCGCAGTTCCTGTGGAACTGCAGGAATGCCATATATTGCGGGAACAGTGGAGGGGGGGGGGAGTATGTGGGGCTCGCCATATGTCCAGGGCACCGAGTGTAAAACTGCGCGGATCCGTTAGTAACTAAACTAACTACAGCCTCTGCCTTTTGTTATTTTTAAAAATTTTAATAATATTAAAACGTATATTTTAGAAATTCTGTTCTTGTTCTTCCATGTCAAAGGTAGCTATCATTTAATACTTGAGCATCATGATAGACTAGTCTATCTTGGTATCTAGTCGCATAAAAAATATTATATGGATTTTCAAAATAATTAGACATGTAGGTAGCTACTAAAAATATACTAAGGTAAGTGGGGGTATTAAGGCTAAGGTACTAAGGTAAGTGGGGGTAAATTAAAAACTGTTTATCGAAATCTAAAATTTTTAATGTTAATTAAAGCTGTAGATCAACTATACTACAAAAAAACAAATAAAAAAAGGCAAATTCTGCTGTAAACAAAAATAAAATTAAAGAAGATTTGAAATTGCTTAAATAGTCAAAATATACTAGGCACGTTTGGTAAATGAGGTCAATAATAATATGATGCATTCATTATGCTTACAGTCATTACAATAATTAAAATAATCGTTGGTTAACAGCCATCGGGGCATTTAAAATCACCTGTACCTATCAGCCGGTGACAAGCCAACGCACTTCTTATGATACTGCATTTAGAACATTACCTTATATCATGCATCTTAACCTCTTCACAACCGTGACAGAATAAACTAGTTTGGTTCTCTTTAGAACCACCCTTAAGGGTTAAGGTCTTTTTTTTCTCCTTTTCTATGTTGTCAAACAGATCTTTGGAGCAGGAGTTTCTCTGCAATTAATTGCTTTTCCTCTAACTGTACCTAACTGTTTTAATATTTTTAACTGGTATAGGCATAAGATGTTAAAATTCTGTTCTGTGTTTTATTTGAGCGACAGACACATTATCGTCATCATCATCCGAACTAGAACTACCATAAACCATGCGGTAAAACCTTCCAGAATGTCTGTTTCGAGTATGTTCATTTACTGTTGTTGATGTCGATGGTTTTGGGATTATTGCGCCGGGGGAAGCTTGAAGTAGTGAATTTTCTTTATCAACATTTTCAAATCTGAATCTTCCGTCAATGTGGAATTGCTCGTAAATTTAATGGATACAAAAACAGGAGGTTAATAAAGCCTACGATCAAATTTGATAGGCCTTAATACCCGCTGATACAATGTGTAAATAAATATTAAATAAATTATTTTTAGAATAATGATATATTTTTCAAACATCAAGAAAATAGAAACCAAGAATAAAAGAAAACTAAAGCGTAAATTGATATAATATAAGTGTAATATTGAAAAAAATATTTACGATCGATTCGGACGAATTCTTATTATTCGAGCCGAGCAACCGCTCCTCACGATGAAAAACGTAACACTGGTGGCAACAAACAAGTGAACACATAGCGACAAGTTTGAAGCGACATCTATGGGAGTTAACTACCCACAATGGTGACCTCAAGCGAATAAGATCATTTTAAAAGGCATTTTTGTTACTTAGGCCTTATTACCCAACAGCCCTATTACCCTCACCTACCTTACTTCTTAAAACATGTAAACTATTTAAAACATATATATAGCAGTCGGTTATATCCTATTGCATAAAGGTCTAGGGAAGAATAATTATTTGTTTAAAAGGCTATGGAAGAGAGGGATCTTCTGGCCCAAGTATTGTCATACTTAAAATAAGGTCCCAAGAACGTTTGTAATAGCGACAAGTTTTTGGCATAATAAACATTTTTTAATTTTCAATAACAAAATAGTATCAAAATATTAGTTCCTTACATATGAAATTGGCGTTTTGTACGGGAGGAATATAAAGTCAATTTTTTTTTTGTAAACCATTTTAAATTAATCAAAGTATGTACCGTTGTTATCTATGCACTTTTGCCATCTCATAGGTAGTTCATTGAACCCTTTACTAAAAAAAACCATGGGGGCTAGAATCAATAAACTCTTTGAAGGCGGTTTGGACTGCCGCATCGGAGTTGAATTTTTTTCCTTGTAAGAAGTTGTCCAAATTCCGGAAAAACGGTAATCTGTTGGAGCAAGGTCCGGGGAGTACGGTGGATGTCGCAGACATTCCAATTGTAGCTCATCTAACTTAGTGGTTGTTTGTTGTGCAGTGTGTGGTCTTGCGTTGTCGTGAAGCAGCAGTGGCCTAGAGCGATTGACCAATCTCGGTTGTTTAGCAGCTAGTTCTTCCTTCATGGTTTGCAGTTGCTGACAATAGATATCTGCCGTGATCGTTTGGTCAGAGTTTAGAAAGCTGTAGTGAACGACACCGGTGCTAGTCCACCAAACACTCACAAGTAACTTTTTCTGAGTCAATTTTCGCTTAGGGCAGGGTTTAGCTGGGTCTCCAGGGTTCAGCCATTGCGACGAGCGCTTCCGATTTATTTTTTATTTTATTTTATAGGTTGGCGGGCGAGCATATGGGCCACCTGATGGTAAGTGGTCACCAACGCCCATAGACATTGGCAGTGTAAGAAATGTTAACCATCGCTCATATTGCCAATGCGCCACCAACCTTAGGAACTAAGATGTTATGTCCCTTGTGCCTGTAATTACACTGGCTCACTCACCCTTCAAACCGGAACACAACAGTACCAAGTACTGCTGTTTTGCGGTAGAATATCTGATGAGTGGGTGGTACCTACCCAGACGAGCTTGCACAAAGCTCTACCACCAAGTTACCCATTATCGTACAGTATCCACTTTTCATCACAAGTAATGATTCGATTTAAAATCCCTTCATTATTGTGTCGGTTGAGCAAAGTAACACAGCAGTCGACGCGTGTTTGCAAGTTCGATTCATTCAATTCATGAGGTACCCATCGTTCAAGTTTTTTTACTTTCCCGATTTGCTTCAAGTGGATTAATACAGTTTTATCACTTACCCCGAAGCCTGCAGCTATCTCTGAAGTGCTTTGTGATGGATCCGCTTCCACAATAGCCTTTAATTCTTCATTTTTCACTTTGGTCTCCGGCCGTCCACGAGGTTGGTTCTGAAGGTCGAAATTTCCAGAACGAAAACGTTGAAACCATAAACGTACCGTGCTTTCTTTTGCGACACCAGCGCCGTACACATCATTAATCCTTCGAGCTGTTACTGCAGCACTGGTGCCACGGTAGAACTCGTACTCGTAAATATACCGATATTTCATGTTTTCCATTGTGAGGTAATAAGCGACGCCAAAGAAAAAAATAATGAGGAAAAAACAAAAGATGTTTTCAAAACTCAAATGTACCAGCTAAATGAATTTATAAATTTGAATTTGGAATTCTTAATCAAAGAGGAGATATTTCAGATCAAAGTGGTCAGTACGACAAAACGCTAATTTCATATGTAAGGACCTAATATTACGAATGAACGATACTTATGTACTTGGAATAGTATAGTAATAATACGTATTAAAATGATCTAAAAGAACAGACTTATTTGTTTTATTCCAACAATAGTTAATATAATTATTAAAAACCCAAAACGTGTAAAACGGTAATTATCGTACTCATTGACATCATTTATCATTAAAAAAGAACAATAATCCTGAACTAAATCAGAAATAACTGATTTTTTATAAGATACCAGTGATAAGAGGTATATAAATTCAATACACACAATTATTATTTGAACTGCCGGTTTGTCGATGTTAAAATGCGTTGTTTTGCGGTGGTAGTATTTTGCTTAGTAGCGGCGGCTTCCGCCACCGTCAAGGTGTCTACCAACTACCACATCGATATCGGTATCCCGGAGGCGACTAGGATAAAGGAAGCCGAAGACAAGATCTTAGCTAACCGGAACAATATTGAAAACAGGATTGTTGGTGGTGTTATAGCTCCTCCGAACGCTCATCCTTATTTAGTAAGTATACGAGTATTATTCAGTAACTTTTAGTCGACATTTCTATTTAATAATATGTTCGTTCTTATTTACAAAAAAATATAAATAACGATTACGGTGGACGACTTCAAAGATTAGCAATCTGCGGAGGAGATTTTATTTATGGTTTTTCTGCCAACTTCCTAACTCGGGATTGCTATTGAGAATTTGTCAACAGAAAAACCTGATCGCTTATTTTTGACATGACGTGTTTTGAACCAGGATCTTTAGATCTCCAGCACTACAAACGAGATCGACAGAGAGAGTGAGAGATATTTGCTACAAAAAATCAAAAGTGTCTAAGTTTTTTCATGGTTGATGATTTGATATTGTGGTCGATGTTCTGACATCGACCACAATATCAAATAGCAATCGGTATTGCTTCTAATTTATTTGTGATTGACGTATGAAAATAACTCAAACGGAAACAATTGAAATTGTTTTAAGCAGTTGTGTAAAATGTATTATTATCTATCCCTAACCTAAAAAATAAAACATAAATATGTTGCAACTGTAACGCAACAAACAACGCAACGTAATTATTTAATAGCAAATTTTTTATCCAACAAGTGGAACTAAGTTGAAACATTTGAATTTTTAATAAATCATAAAAGTTCTTGAATACTTTAATGATTTAGTATTATCTGTTATTATTTTAAAAATACTTAACAATCGTATAGGCTGGCCTGCTCGTCACCTTCTTCAATCACGCGGGTACCTCCGCCTGCGGCTCATCATTGATCAGCGCTGACCGGCTGGTGACGGCCGCCCATTGTTGGGACGTTCCTGGCTCTCTTTTTGTTAGACAATTCCTCGTGGTGCTCGGATCTCAATTTTTATTCAGCGGAGGCACAAGAATACCAACATCAAATGTCGTTATTCACCCTGAATGGGATGCTGAATTTTTAACAAATGATGTAGCTGTTATCTTCTTACCATACCGTGTTTCATTTTCATGTAAGTTTGAAAACTTATTTTATGTTTTATTAAGTATTGTGAAAACGTGAACCGTTATTGTTTTCTCAAAACTCGCCTGTCATGAAGTGTATGAAGTAATTAAACTATATAAATTTATTAAAAATCAGCAAACACCAAACTAACGAAATGAATAAATCTCGGCCTCACTAGTTATTTATGTTTTAATGGAAAATATTTTTCAGCTGCAATTCAACCAATTGCTCTGCCTCACAACAATTTATGGGACAGTTTCATAGCAGAAATCGCTACTGCAGCTGGATACGGAAAAACAAATGATGGTAATTTTTACGATACAAACTCACTATACAAAAAAGTTGTTTGAAAATTTTTAAGAAATAAATTGACATTAACAACCATCACGTCTTCCAGCTCAAACAGGCGTAACCGTGAATTCGATGGTGAGTCACGTTAACCTGCGAGTGATCTCGGTACAACAGTGTCGGAACGTATACGGCTGGAACTTCGTAAAAGAAAGTACCCTTTGTACGGACGGTTTTGGCGGGATCGGTATTTGCGGTGGCGACTCTGGTGGACCTCTTGTCGTCAATCGCAACGGACAGAACATCTTGGTATGATTTTGCTTTTGTGAGGTTTACGTTAGTGAATATTTGTAAATATTGCTTAAATTCTCTACAAGGAAAATGACTTTTAAATGCAAAAATAATACAATAGTGATAGTCTAAGTCGGCCACCATAAATGCGGGTGTACTTACTTACTTCGATATGTGTAGCCTGTCAACCCTGTAGTTCCGATTACGTCATAGTTAAATGCTTAATTTTTTTCAGGTTGGTATCAGTTCTTTCGTACCTCGAGCTGGCTGCCAACTTGGTCACCCATCAGCTTTTGCCAGAGTCACTAGCTTCTACGATTTTATAATGCAGTACATGTAACTAGTATTCTAAAATGGATTCTAAATAAAAATATCGTTTATTTTTTATTTATTGGAATATTTGATGATTTACAAGTGAATTTAGCGTATAGTACCATATAAGATTTCATTTTTCAGTGTTATTTGAAAGTAAATGTTTTTTTTAAATATTTAGTATGAAGTTTGTTTCAAGTTTAAAATAATTTCATTCAAAATTATATACAAAGAAGCCCTCTCGCTTACTTGCCAATATTAAGGCTTACATTTACATTACCTTTAACAACAAAAACTTCTCAGTAAAAATTTAAAAGTAGATACTTTACGTCAATATGTAGGTGTAATGCAGATAAAATATTTAACAAAAAACTTAACCCTCCATAATAAACAAAAATGAAATTAAATAAAAATAATAATAATTAAATTAACATGATTTAAAAAAAAACAGGATTTTTGAGCTGTCGAATTATGCTTAAAATGATTATTAATTAACGTCTTAAACTTAATTTTATATTACAAACAAATGTAGCTGATTTTATCTCTTTTTCTACTTTTCCTACTCCAAGATTTTTGTCTTGTTTTGTATAGTTCTTGTATAATTATATTATACTAGATAATCTTCCCGGTAGATAAGAAGAAAAATGTATTTTGGATAGAATTTTCGTAAAATCTGTTCTCAGTGAGCGTCTCTGTCGGGAAAGGAGTAACAATTTTCAAGTCAATCGGGCGAATAGTTAATAAACAAAATGACATTTCTAACGCCATCGAGGTTTCAAGGCACGTTATAGTTTGCGCAATATGGTTTATTCCTGTTTTAGTCAATGTGTGTATTACATTACTACAAAGGCAAAAACGTCTCCAAGCTATTTAATTGGCTTATCTATATTCTGTCAAGAATTGGGATATGATATTACGTAGTTGGAAAAAATAACATAACAAAGTAATTTTGCTTTTAAACAGTAAAGAGTATTTAACAGTAGGAATATGACCAACTCCTTTATGAGAATAAAAAAAATTTGAAGCTTCTTTATTTTGACCAGGTACCCGCGTCCATTCTGATAGTTGAGAAAACATAAACACACGCAAAACACAAACAAACAAAAACAAACCAGATTGGTCGGTAACTGTCCGATATCCAACCTACATATATAGGGTTTTCCATTAAGGGCGCTTGATCTTTGAAATGCAAAAAAAATATATGTAGGAGAGATATTTGCGATTTTTTTTTTTTATTTGGAAGGTCTATCGACCCCGTTATGTATGGAATATGACATCATTCAAATGACCGCCACGGCTTCGGTTGGTGGCGCGCACACGAAAGGTCCAATTTTCGATGACTCTGGCGCACAAATCGGGCTGTATTTGATCGATGGCGTGGCGTATGTTGACTTTGAGGGCATCGGTGGTTTGCGGCTTGTTGGCATAGACCTGCGACTTAAGAAAACCCCACAAGAAAAAGTCCAGCGGGGTCAAATCGCACGATCTCGGTGGCCAGTTCACGTCGCCTCCGCGCGAGATGACCATGTCCAGAAATTGCTCGTGCAGAACTTCCATCGTAGCGTGTGCTGTGTGGCACGTAGCGCCGTCCTGTTGAAACCACATGTTGTCCAGATCCATATTCTCGATTTCAGGCCAAAAGAAGTTGGTTATCATCGACCGGTATCGCTCACCATTGACGGTGACGGCCACACCATTATCGTTTTCGAAAAAATACGGACCAATCACGCCTCCGGCCCAAAATCCGCACCAAACAGTCACTTTCTGCGGGTGCATTGCCACTTGGTGAACCTCGTGTGGATTGGTCTCGTCCCAAATACGGCAATTTTGCTTGTTGACATAGCCATTCATCCAAAAATGCGCCTCGTCGCTGAAGATGATTTTTTTGCCAAAATCGGCGTCAACTTCCAACTGCTCTAATGCCCAGTCAGCGAACACACGGCGCTGTCTATGGTCATTAACCTTGAGCTCTTGGGTCAGCTGGATCTTGTACGGGTGCAGGCTCAAGTCACAACGCAAAATTCGCCAAGTTGTCGTCTGCGAAAGGCCGAGTTCCTGTGCGCGACGCGGAATTGACTGCCGCGGGTTTTCGAGGACACTGTCGCGCACAGCGGCGATATTCTCGGCAGATCTCGCGTTACGTTGACGCACGGGAACCGGCTGATTGTTAACTGACCCGGTTGACTCGAATTTGTCCACCAATCGACGGATAGTCGACTCGGCAGGACGATCATCGCGACCGTAAAACGGGCGAAGTGCGCGGAACGTTGCTCGAACTGAAGACCCATTTTCATAAAACAATTTTATGATTTGCACGTGCTGCTCGACACTGTAACCTGCCATGGTGGTTTAGGAGGACGGAATGAATATAACACACTGCATTTGACAGCTGTCACTCAAACAACATGGCCGCAATCAGCTGTCAAAGTTCAAGCGTCCCTATTGGAAAACCCCATATAACTTGAAAGCAACTATAAAACTATATCTCAATCATATTTTTTGGTCATCTGGACACAGACGTGGGTGTAGTTGATAGTATCCTTAGTTCACTTAAAGCTGACAGTGCTCCGAGATGGGGCGATATCAGTACTATGTTTTTGAAATTTACAAGATATATATCTAGTTACCAAATATATACAACTTAAAACATAATTATATTACCATGGGTCAGTCAGTTATATCCAGCATAACGCTCTTGGGAGGAGGTGGGAACTAAATTTAAACTAATTTTGCTAGAAACCATTTTACTAATTGGTCATCTTATTTATACAACTTAATAAAAAAACTTAAAATAGTTGGAATGCGTTATCTGAAATGAAAAAAACTTACACAAGCAAATACTCATTTACACACACATACACACACACAAGATTTACAAATTCACCCATAAATAAACAGTTATTTAAATTAAAAAAAGTATTTAGTCATATTATGTAAGTTTGAACCATTACTTAAGCTGATTATTAGGATTAAATGCTATGGAAGAGCCGGACCTTCTGGCACAAGTATTGTCATACTTATAAGGAGGTCCCAATAACGTTTGTAATAGCGATAAGCTTTTGGCATAATAAACATTTATCATTTTCAATAGTGAATAGTGTATCAAAATATTAATAGAAAAGAATTAACGATACTTACTTGTAATAGTATAGTAATAATAGGTAGGTATTACAATGAACTGAAATAATATACCTACTTATTTGTTGTATTCAAACAAAAAATATTATAATTTAATCAAAAACGCAAAACGTGTACAAAGGTAATTATCATACTTATTGTCATAATTTATCATTAAAAAAGATTAATGATCCTGGATTAAATAACAAATTACTGATTTTTTATAAGATACCCATGATAAGAGGTATATAAAGGCATTAAAAACCAATTATTATTTGAACTGTTGGTCTGTCAATTTAAAAATGCGTTGTTTTGCGGTGGTAATATTTTGCTTAGTAGCGGCGGTTTCCGCCACCGTCAAGGTGTCTACTAACTATCACATCGATATCGGTATACCGGAGGCGACTAGGATAAAGGAAGCCGAAGACAAGATCTTAGCTAACCGAAACAATATTGAAAGCAGGATTGTTGGTGGTGTTATAGCTCCTCCGAACGCGCATCCCTATTTGGTAAGTATGCGAGTATTTTTCAGTAAATTTTAGCAGACATTTCTATTTAATAATATGTTTGTTATTATTGAATATTTGTATAAATATATTTGTCGCTTAAATCCTAAAACTAAGATATGTAATTATAAGTCCATTGATTTCATCCAATCACAGCGTCACGTGCTAAACGATTTAAACGTTATCAGTTATCAGCATTATTTGGATAACATCTTTTCCGCTATCAAATTAATGAGCTAAACTGATTTGTTTTACTAATTAATAAATATTACGTTTATTATATTTGTACGCATTTAACATTTTAAATTTTAATTTTAATTAGTTTTAGTAGTGGCTTGTCCTCTTTTATAGATATATTATTTTTTTGTTATAAATACCTATAATAATTTATCAAATGACGGTAAAGGTGGACGATTTCGAAGAGAAGCAATCTGCATAGGAGATTATTTATGGTTTTTCTGCCAGTGCTTAGGAATTCCTAACTTGGGATTGCTATTGACAGTTTCGCTACAGAAAAACCCGATAGATTTTTTTGGCACTAATTGCGATTTGGACCCAGATCTTTAGATCTCCAGCGCTATAAGCGAGACCATCGAGCCAGATCTTTTGTTACAAAAATCCCTGAACAGATAAAAGAAATGCTTATACAATATCTTCGTTTTCTATTCGCCTTTTGGTCGAATGTCAGGGTGTATTAATAATCGCAATGATTAATGATGACTATATCTAAGTTTTTCAAGGTTGATATTGCTCTAATCTATTTGAATTTGACGTATGAAAATAATTCTTCATTTGATAAAATTGTTTCAAATAATTGCCTAAAATATATTATCTACTCGTAAAAAAAGGTTGCCTTAAGCTATAGAGCAAATAATAGTTTTGAGGCCTTTTTACTTCTCTTATTTAAGTAGCATGTTATACCTACCATCACCAATTTTAAACATCTCGGTTATCTCAAAATATTATATACCTACTAATACTTTGGAAGTAATAGTGCAGTATTTAAGTAAACAAATGAAGTTAAGACCGTTTAAAAGATAAAACAAATATATAGGAAATGAAACGCAAGACAACTATTTCATAGCATATTTTTTTACAAGTGGAACTAATCTGAAACAATTGAACTTTTAATAAATCATAAAAATTCTTGCATACTTTAATGAACAGTATGTAACAATACTTAACAATCGTTCAGGCTGGCCTGCTCGTCACCTTCTACAATCACGCGGGTACCTCCGCCTGTGGCTCATCATTGATCAGCGCTGACCGGCTGGTGACGGCTGCACACTGTTGGGACGTTCCTGGCTCTCTTTTCGCTAGACAATTCGTCGTGGTGCTGGGATCTCAATTTTTATTCAGCGGAGGAACAAGAATACCAACATCAAATGTCGTCGTTCACCCTGAATGGAATGCTTCATTTTTAAGAAATGATGTAGCTATTATCTACCTACCGTACCGTGTTACATTTTCATGTAAGTTTGAACATTTATTTTATGTTATAATATTTTTTCCTTTGACATTTAACCCAATTTGTGGAAACGTGAACCGAAACGGACTACTAACCTTTATTGTTTTGCAAAAAACGTCTGTCATGTCTGTCACGTGCATTAACTAACTATCCTTTATGCATTTTTTATTTATTTAAAATCAACGAACACCAAGCTAACGAAATGAATAAATCTTGTCCTCACTAGTTATTTATTTTTAATGGAAAATATTTTCTCAGCTGCAATTCAACCAATTGCTCTGCCTCACAACAATTTATGGGAGAGTTTCGTAGCAGAAATCGCCACTGCAGCTGGATACGGAAAAACAAATGATGGTAATAATTTTTTTTACACGATACTAACTTACTCTCTAGAAATTTTTAAGAAATAAATTGACATTAACAACCATCTCGCCTTCCAGCTCAAACAGGTGTAACCGTGAATTCGATGGTCAGTCACGTTAACCTGCGAGTGATCTCTGTGCAACAGTGCAGGAACGTATTCGGCTGGAATTTCGTGCAAGAAAGTACACTTTGCACAGACGGTTTCGGCGGAATCGGCATCTGTGGTGGCGACTCTGGTGGACCTCTTGTTGTCAATCGTAACGGACAGAACATTTTGGTAAGATTTTGCCAAGTTTCTCGTACCAGTGTGAAGTCGCCTCAGGTGTACTTACGTAACTCTATTTGTATAACCTGTCGATCCTGTATATCCGCTTGTTATGAACTCTATGAGCGTCATTGTTATTTTTTTTTTTCAGGTGGGTATCAGTTCTTTCGTTGCTGCAGCTGGCTGCCAACTTGGTCACCCATCTGCTTTCGCCAGAGTCACTAGCTTCTACGATTTTATAATGCAGCACATGTAACTAGTATTCTAAATAAAAATATAGTTTTTTTTTAATTTATTGGAATACTTGATGATTCACAATACTTTTAAACAAAATGTTGAATTGAGTGTGCACCATATACTTAACATTAAGTATTTATTAATTTATGTACCTTACGTATAACTTGTACAAACTTGTTTAATTCCCTTATATAAGTTAATTTTTTGCAATTTTATTTGTAAATAAAATTTATTTTTTATATTTAGTTGGAAGTTTGTTTCATGTTCCAGATTTTATTTTTCAAAATAGTAAAACAAAGAAGCGCTTTCGCTTACTTAACTGTCAATATTATGGCTGAAGTTACCTTCACCAAAATAAACTTTTTTTCTCAGTACAAGTTTAAAAAGTAGATGCTTTTGTCAATAAGGTGTTATGCAGATAATATAAATAATTGTTTTTTATCTATTTTCCTACTTTAAATAAACATATGTCATCGCAAAATGACATTAAGTTATATAATATTTTGTCTATAGTTTTTTTGAAATATATTTTGGTCTGTTAATTTGGCTATCGTTAATTGCAAACTAGCAAAGCTGATGAGGGTCGAAGATTTATGCGTCGTTATACAGTTTTTGTGTATATACTGGATACTTCATACTTGACGCTATCTTATAATGCACTTTTATTTTTATAGGTACTAAATACTTTAAATATTTTATTTATCTTAATATTATATCAATTCAACGTAATTTATCATGAATTAATTCAACTCCTGACAAATCGTTCTATTTTATTTTAAGCCTGAAACTTATTTTGTTCTTTGATAACATTAACACAAACTCCATTCCTCTACAGTTATGGCATTATTTTTTCCTCCAGATAATTTAATATATTATTGATAATCATGTATGTATGATGTATGTATGTTGTAAAATTATGAATAAAATCATATATTTTATGGGAATTAATTTAGAAAAGTCTAATAATCAATACTCACTGATGCGAGATTTCCATGCGCATGTAGCTATTTTTGTGTATTACATACACTACTACAGATGCCAAAACGTCTTAAATCTGATTTATCCCATTCTTTCAAGAATTGTGATATGATCTTAGTTGATCAAAAAAAGTGTCATTTTGCTATTTTAAGCAGTAAATAGTATTTAACAGTAGGAATATGATCACCTCTTTCATGAGAAAAAAAACAACATTTTATTTCAAGCTCCTTTATTTTGACCAGGTACCACGCGTCCATTCTGATAGTTGAGTTATTTAAAATGACTATCTATAAAATATTTTTAATCAACAATTATTAGATAATAAAAATATTTCATCGATATTTTTAGTTATTATGATATAAATAATCAATATTCCTCACACAGTCCCACGATGTTGAGTCAAAGTCAGATTAAAACTGGTGTGACAGCTCTAACAAAAACAATGTCATGTTATTTATTTATTTACGTCATTGTCTGTCATAATAAAATTTCTACAAAGACCTATAATTTCTACGATATTAAGGCAGAACACAAAAATAACCAAACAGACAATGTTTAGTTACCGTGCTAAGTCCTTCTTGTACTATTTATTATTTTTACAACTGCAAACGGCCAAGAGATATAATGTGAAATTCGTGCCTTTTGTTCGCTAGAGCATTTCCAACCTTTCACCTTCCTTTAACATTGTCTCCCTGACATGTGACGTGAGTGTCAACGCAGCCCCGTTTTATGGGGACCAGAGAGGTTCAATATTAAATGGCGGTTTTCCAATCGCCAGTTAACTTCAGAAGATAAAAACGGAGTGTTTACAAATTATTTTTACGAATAAAACTGACAAAATGTCAAATTTTGGGAGGAATGAAACAGTTGTAAATGTTTTTTTTATATTTGTAAGGTGATAAATTTAACTATAAATTAATATTAAAAGAAAAACTTTTTATGCAGTAGATTACTAACACTTGTAGAGCGCCCAGAGATATTAAAGATACATTTTCAAATTTCGAATTTATCGAGTTTAACATAGCATATTTTTTACGTTGCGTTGCTTGGTTGATAAAATTTGATATCCGTCATCATTTTTAAAAATATGTGATATTAAATACGCGATTTAAGTAGGCAAAAGCTATTATATTCCTATTATTCTTTACTATTATCTATTTATCGTGCGACTGTTCAAGGCGAAATAATGACGATGATATACCACAACTATTTAAATATTACATATAATATCAATTTCCAACATTAATCATTCGTTACCATCGGTTCCTCATTCATTTCTACACAATTACAGATACAACAAATTGGTGTTGCTACACGAAAATTTAAAAGTGTGCGACAAAAGCATCCGCGTTACATTGCTAACAAAACATAATGTTTCATTATTTATTTAAAACTTTTTAAAACGTTTTCAAATTACAACAACAACTTTACACATATTATCATGCATTATAATTTAATTTCTTATTTTATATACTGTCAAGATAGCTGTCAAACTGACAAAATATAAAAATAAACTTACGAATATTTCACTATGACCTTACTTTCAGATGTCATTTGAGAAGTTGATTTATTCGTAAGATTATATTTAAATTATTTTAACCGTATAAAGAATTTGTAGAATGTTCTTAATTTATCGATTGATATATGTATTTTAAAATTAACAAAATTATGACTACGAACCGTTGAGACTAGAGATAAAACCTATTTAATAATTTTGTAACCTATAACTACATTTATATTGCATAGTGCTCGGGATTAGTGACATTAATTTAAATGACAAATTAATTGTTACACTGATTATTCACTCTACGCAACTATTTCGTTTTACATGCTAATGGAAATAATATATCGATGTTTTTAAAACAAATATAACTTCGGGCTACTTTTACTTAAACTAAGATTATCATTTACTATTCGTATTTAAACATTATAATTTTTAAATAGATAAACAATAAAAAATTTGAAGATTTTTACCAATTTTTATTTCTTGTTAATTGTTAACATTAAGATTGTAGCCCTATTAAATAATATAATATTACGTGAATGCAAAGCTGACCATTATTATTTACAAGCCTCTCCAGCTCTCATCTTAAAATAACTAAATTCACTAATTATTATTTACCTTGAGACGACAATTCCGGTTTATTGTTTTCATATTTACACCGTTTTAATTTCATAAATCATTAAAAATAATCGATATCTTAAACAAATATAATAATGTAATGAACATTAATTGAAAACAGCACAGAATAATTAAATCTTAAAAGGAAGCAATAATTAACAAACTACCATAATACGATATCACAGTTCATTTATGCAAAAAGTATTATAAATCATAAATATGCCAAAATTTAATTGAATAAGAGAGTAAGTTTTATGGCAATAATAACTTAAATACGAAAAAATAAAGATTTTTTTTAAATACAAGACTATAATACACATGGCAACATCGAGAGCATAGACAAAGTTGCGAATGCGAGCTTTTTTTATCTGTACTCGGACCTATTTTTTTTCATTATTTTTTTTGTTTTAAATATTTTGAAAGTGCTTATATTAACCGCTGCTGCGATACACATATTAAATTTTAATATTGTTTTGATATGAAACAATGGCTTAATATTAAATAGAATGTGCTAAAATCGAAATGTAATCTGTAATGAAATTTAACCAAAATATAACTACATTTTCGCTTCTAAAATATAATTTATTTAAATGGCTCTATGATGAACCGTGGTCGCTCCAGATGGCTTTATTTAAAAAATAAAGAGGACGAAGCGGAAATGTAGTTGTGTTTTTATTGTTTATGGTATTAGCTAAATGTGTGTGTGTTTATGTCGGACACAGGACTTTGAGTATGTAGTCTGTTAGCAGCGTCGGCACGGTGGGGCTATCTTCATTAATTGCTTTGAGAACTGAAAATAAATTATAATTTTGGTTAAATTATCTTAATAAATAATTTGAAATCTAATTAAATGTATTATGTACATAATATATATCAATACATTGTTATCTAATTGAGGGACGACACCGGACTATTTCAATTTCGGTTTATAAGATATTCTCATAGAAAATACAAAAGAATCACTTAAAATGCAAAATTACTATCATGGATATTAATATAGTATATAAAGTGTTACGGCTATTTTATACGTATTTAATACGACGCTTCTCAGATATAGAAAAACTTTCACTATTTTCCATACTTGGTTATAACGTTTATTTTCTCTATGATTACCTACTTCTAGAGGAGAATTAATAATTTATGAAAATATATACTTAAATAAATATGTAATTTGACTAAAAAACTTACTTTTGATGAGAACTTGGAGAGATTGATTGTCAGGAGGTCCATTGTCCATGTGGAACGGGATCACTGTTGTCAAGTACTAAAAAACAAGAAACAATAGTTCTACAAAATATCATAATGAATATCATGAAAAAGTTAAAACTTAGTTAACTCAGTGACAATTAATACGTAAATAATGTAAAGATTAAATAAACCGGCCAAGTGCGAGTCGCACTCGCGCACGAAGGGTTCTGTACCATCTATAAAAACGGCAAAAAAATCATGTCTGTTGTATGGGTAGTATGTATAGTATTTGTTGTTATAGTGGCAACAGAAAAACATCATCTGTGAATCTGTGAAAATTTCAACTGTCTAACTATCATGGTTCATGAGAGAGCCTGGTGACAGACGGACGGACGGACAGACGGACAGCGGAGTCTTAGTAATATGGTCCCGTTTTACCATTTGGGTACGGAACCCTAAAAACAAAGACTAAAGACCAATAATCATACATCTATAAATCTAACACTTCCTATAGCCTATTGCTTGCAAGATTCATAGACAATTGTAACTCTACGTCTATTATTATACTGAATTGAAGATCAATTTAGTTCACAAATATGTAGTACTTTATAATTTTCAAAGACATTTGTATTGATTTATCATATCGAATTTTATTTTAATTTATTTTCTTAATTTTATAATATTATTCGAATGCAATTCACAGAACCAGATAAAAAAACGGCAATCCTAAACGCGGGAGACCGGGAGATATTGGAACATGATGGCGCCATATTTAAATTTAGCTCTTACTTATCTATACATTCATCAATTCGAATTAGGAGTACATTCGCTGTATTATACTCAAACAGTTCTCGATTAATATAAATTTATTTATAATAAAACACTTTTACACTTAACTACTTATATCCAGTAAAATAATAATAATATAAGAATAATGACTTCGACAACGAACAAAACCCCATTTGTTCGCAAATCCATAATGTATATCATAGATTATTCAAGATCTCGAACAACGATATCGAATCAATTCAATATCAAATTTATTTGTTTATCTTCTCTTGCGGTTGGAACGGACTTCGTGTTTTTGCTATTTGTATTAAAACTCAAATTATGCGTAGTTTTCTGGATCAGTCGAAAATATTTTTCATTCCTCTTCAATAACGTATAAACACTGTTTATCTTCATTTACAAGATATTATGATAGGTAATTGATTTTGCTTGGTAAATTAATTTTTTTTATAGTAGCAAATAGGCCATCCGATGGTGCGTGGTCACCAACGCACCAACGTTAGGAATTAAGATGTTATGTACCTTGTGCCTGGCTAACTCACCCTTTAAACCGGAACACAAAACAACAATACCCAGTGCTGCTGTTGCGGTAGAATATATGATGAGTGGGTGGTACCTACCCAGACGAGCTTGCACAAAGCCCTACCACCAATAGTGTATATGCGTGTAACAGCGCTCACCTTGGGCTCGGCGAGTCCGTTGAGGTTGGGCGAGCGCGGCGGGCCGGGGCGCTTCTTCTTCTCGACGTGGTGCTGGCGGCGCTTGTTCTGCACGGCCAGCAGCAGCGATATGAACGTGTTCTTCAACTCCTTCTCGTACTCGAGCTCGTCTCTCAGCGCGAGCTCCGCTATCAGCGTCTCCGAGAACTCTCTGATCAGCACTTCCAGTTCCATAAATATTTCGTTCAGTTGAGCGAGCGATAATTGACGTAGTTCTGTAATTTGATTACGATGTTCATATTAATGTTATTGTTTAGTATTTTTTTTAATCTCCATAAGAATTATTTACATTAAGGCCTTAAGTGTATATATTTTTTTGAGATTTTATTCGAGCAGAGCAACTTCGTTCAACTATCCTTTGTCTTTTGGTTTCGGCCTGAGGAGAAAGTTTGGAATTTATTCCATCAATCCGCTTTTTAAATGCGGGTTAGTAGATACACTATGTCATGGTAAAATGACACCAGGTTTAAGTAGGATATTTTTCCTTTACCGCTAAATAAATTATAAATAAACTCAAGGAAAGGAAAATTAGTAGTGTATGGTATATTAGGGTGTGAACCAAGGGTGAACCCCCAATCTTCGGTCAAGATTTACTTGATGTAACCTACTATACTTCTGTGTTCACTGTTATATAAAACACAATAATGTAAATAAGTGTAATATAATTATTAAAACATAGCTTCGTAAAATGTATGTCATTATAATAACTGTCTATATTCTAGATTTAGCAGCAAAGAAAATATTCGAATTAAAAATAAAATCCGTAAACTTCGGATCTATATTCAGATCAATGATCAAAAGATGTGCGAATCAATTGAAAGTTTCGAGGTGAACGCTCTCTCGACATATTCGTAAACACCAACGTCACCTTACTTATCTAGATATCCTACGTATCGAATACATTCCGAGAAACATCACCTTAAGCTTTGGACAAAACAAATGAGTCGAGTTACGATCGGAACGCTGTGCTAGCAAAATTGAACTTATGGATTTTATAACACGATGACTCTTAGTTATAAATAATATGAGAATACAATATGTAAATTGTGCTAACTTTGTTGTTATGTAATATGAAATACGACCAATTATATGTCGAATAACTTTATTGAAATCGAAAGAAATAAAGTATAAAAAATTAAGGCTTATTATATAAGCCTGATCGATTTTGCAGGATATTAATTATAGTGCACAAGTGCACTGTCAAGCACAGGTGCACTCTTACCTTTCTCTAAAAATTCCATGCAAAGACAATCCTACACGTAGGTTACTTAATCCTTGATACTTAGTAATCCTTGATAGAATTATTTAATTTTTAGTTAGACCTTATCTAGTCAGACGCAGGCTTTACTTATAATCGAAGCCGTCATAAGACAAACGCAACAGTTAAAGTACGAGAAGACGAATCCGGAACTTCATGATTCCAAGCCGTACAGGATAGTCATTAGAGAGATAATTAAATGTTAGTAATTTTTTTTTATATTCGATCTTTTATATGTCTTACATATATACGTAAAAATTATTAGAATTTTCTAATAATTTTTAATTGATTGTTTAATGACGTTTTGTTTTAGAACTAAGACGTGTTTGGTATTGTTTAAAAACTAAACAATTGTGTCAATTGTCTTTCAAACAATAGAATATCTCGCTCGGTTTAACGCTGTTTATTTATTGTTTAACGTTTCTGACGAATAGGGATTACGTCTATAATTAAGGTTGCCAGTGATAAAGTTAATTATACTGGACAGTTTCGAAATTTTAATGGCCTTCGAGATCTAAGTTTACGATTATTATACCAATAATTCTATCACATCGTATATATACGATGGCAAGTTTCGGTAGCTATCTATAATTAATAAGTAAGTATTTTCGGTATTAATTTTTTTTTTTAATTGACCGAATACAAGGTGTCTGTCAGTTTGATATACAGAAGGTATTTGACGAAGACGAAATTTTATAGGTTACCATTTAAAATACGTATTTTGAAATGAATCCTCGAGCAACGTTTCAACGACAATATGTAAGGATTGAAAAAAAACACGGTCGTATACACAGGTCTTGCAACTGAGTCCAATTTCAGTGGTGAGAGATGAGGTGCGAGTGTGTAACAACTGCTAATTCGCAATACCATCCGCTTGAGGTATTACGTCGCTGCTATCGAAGCTGATATTTTTCTCTCCCAAGTATTGTGTTATTTTTGTTTTGTTATTTAACTGTTTTGTTTGGATTTGAAAAAGTGATCGGGATAATTATTACGGGAATTGTCATGCCTCTGGCGGCCGTAAATTGAACTTAACAGCATCAGTATGTTAACGTACCCCATACTGAAGTTGCAAGACCTGTGTGTACGACCGTGAAAAAAAATGATTTTGACGCAAAACATTTATTAATGTCAGTTGTCCTTGTTGCATGCATTTTTAAATTATTTATTATTTGAACATTTAGTAAAATATTTTAACAACGAAAAGCCCCACATTTTGTATACCCTGAAAATTATAACAAATATGTTATATTCCGGATGAATATTAACTGTATTCCTGTCAGCGTTGAGAGGTCATGTCTTTGTTACGTCGTAAAGCATTCTTCACGTTAACAACGAGTTATGAAGCTCGGTCCAACTGCCGTTATGTTTTATGCAAGGCGTGTGATAAAAATTAAATTAAATTCAGTGCTTAATGTAAATCCAACCTGTTTATTGGATTACACAACATATATACATACATATATATAAATTATAATATCATGCCTATATTTAAAATTTGCAAAGGACATTTTTCGGGAAATAATATGTACAAATTATTTTATACGACATGTTGCATGTTGCAAAAAATCGTTACCAAATCCACACTAATTAATGAAATCGTAAAAGAAATGACAACGATATTCCAATGCGTAATCGAATATCAAAATAAATATATAATTTAACAAGAAAGTGTGCAATTTATTATGCAATACCGTTTTTTATTTCTTGGCACTCTTTTCTATTTCCGCGATTTATACGATGATCCAGATTCTATATTAGGTCAAGTCTTTTAAAATATATTCAGCAAAACCCGAGATGTTGGACAATGGCTTCAAAAATTATGATTCTACGTCGCTATTAAATCTCAACCATAATATTTATTCAATGTAGCATTAGATTCATTTATTATTTGTAAAGAACGATTATCGATTCGGAACTCACAGATCCCATCACTCGGCTGTTATGAATTTAATAATTTTTAACTTCTGTGTGTACTGTCACATCTTGACATATTTATTCATATAAAAAAATGTTTTTTTTTCTGTCAGTATTATTGATTGTATTACCAATTATCCCTCAAATCCAATGAGATATACTGTACGTTATATTAAATATTCTAAAAATTACGATTGAAAATTGCTTTAAAAATTGTAAGAGCGTTCTTGAACAAAGTATATTTTTAATATTATATACAAAAATAAATGTATGGACAACTCACTATCTTCATATAGGGGAGAATTGAGCACTTCCTTCCCTTTCTCCAGGGCTTCATTATATTCTATCAGATCGCCCTCCGACGACGGAGTCTCCTGCATCATGTCGTCAATTTCTTGTATCACCTGAAATTAAATATTGTATTTGTAGGAAACAATGTTTTTTAAATGTATTTATCTGTACAAATCTTTCGGGCAAGGTGCCTAATAATTAATTAATAATAATAAAAATAAAACACAATAAATAATTTTCATCATCGTTTCAAAATTTACTTATTAACTAAAATAGTGTAGGTTGTACAGAAGTCGAACATAATGTCTGAAGCCAAGTTAACCCATAGACTATTTAGTGATGCATGAAGGCGGCTACGACAAGGCTACGACTATTAAGATAGTATTTAAATAAATTGCAAGCATAAATATAATATAAATAGGATTATATAATGTAATTAATAAACATTACTCTGCTTGGACTCATTTTCTTCTATAATGTGTCGAAACAGAAAAATGTATATGTATAATTGTTGTGGTATGTATGACACAATTTTCAGCCTTTCAATATTTTATACTTACTTATTTTGTTTATTATAGTATTGTATATAGTTTTTTCTTTCATCGAATACAATATTTATGTACAAATCGACTGGTTTACAGGAACTTCTTAGTTCGGTAATAATTTTTTTTATCTAAACTAATTATGACGAAAACTAATGAAGCATGTTGTAATAAATTTGTATAATCAGATAAATAATCGACTGTAATTTATGAAAACTGTTAAACAAAAAAATATTAGTTTTTTAGAACTCACTTCATCAGCAGTCTTAACTGGGCACTCGTGGTCCTGGTGTAGACCTCCCAAGATGAGCGCGTGCATATCCAAGTCAGACGCGACCGCTTCGTCTTCAGAGCTGTGTATCTCATCGTCCGGCGTCATAGCACCCTAAAAGACAAAACACATTTACCATTTGCAAAATCGTTTCAAATTTATTCCTAAAGGAGAAAAATACTAAAAAATTAAGTGGGTAGTAAAAGAAATAAAATAATATCAAGCTGTTAAGTGCGTGTTGGGCCTTAAGGATTCCTACTTACGAGTCGTCTCCGGGTCGCTCGCTCCATGCTGCGCTGCATCATGATAAACTTTAGCCATTAGCGAATGCCTTTTTTATTTCAGCTAATGTATAATATCGAGTAATGGACAAATGATTATGACAGTAATTTTTTAACTCCAAATACTACATTAATGATTATTAATAAGCGCCAAACTACAAGTGTTACTTATATTAATTGAAATATTTTACAAATGTTTTCAATTTTCACTGTTTGTAAAATATTTATTACATAGTGCTTAAAGCGCTACCTTTTGTATAAATTTTCTCGAATTATACATACACATTTTTTATTCACCATAAAGTTTTAATAACAATGTATATTAAAAAAATTTGGAACAGAAGTAGCCTCATTAAAACCTTGTTTGGAGGTCGGTGAACTTCGCTACGTTTATACAACAATGAACAAGAAGTTTTCTCATGAATAGCTTTCCAGCTCCGAAATAGTTTTCTATGGTGTATTACGAAAATACAAAAAAATATGCGAGAACAAACTTCAGTGCTGCTTTTAGTAAATACGCTACTTTGGTAAATTAGTACAAATAGAGCCTGATGGTTAAAATTAGTGTAAACTTTTATTCTAAATTTTCTAAGCATGTTAAGTTTATCAGATTTCTTTAAAATTGTACTTGATCTCAACCTCAATTTATTGTTATCTTAAGTTTGAAAGAGTCACTTGACTATTTTAACCAATTAAAGATTTAAGCAGAAGAAAAACTAAAAAATAAGTCTTTTCAGAATTTGTTTTATTACAGTAACTTCTAGATTCGAATTTAAATGCATAGGGTACATTTTATTTTATTTCATTATTATGCTTGCATGATAAGTGCTTAAAACTCTTCGTAAGTTTTAGTGGTAACAGCACTAAGAACTCTACTTGACAAACTATATATTGTTACGTATTCATGTTTCAATGTGATATGAATTGCAAGTGGAACAAACAAACGTGTGACCTTAGATTTTAATGTACTGAGCGGAATTGGAGCAGTCGTGAATCATATACGTCGCGTCTCTTATTTTAAGAAAGAATAAGAATTTTAGTAAATATTTCGCACTGTTATTATATTCAAATTGTAAGTATTCAAATATTTTTTTTAATTTTTTTTTATTTTTATTCTGAAATGATTTCGAATTTGAAATTGTAATTTTTTTACCTTTTTGTCGCTGAGGTTCAATGTTGGAATGTGCATCTTCCTTGAAAAGGACTTAGTCCAGTCAATCGGAAGGATGTTCCCGAAATTTCCTGTGATAGTCCACCACATTCTGTAACAAAGGAATACAGTAATTTACTTTAGTTCAACAATATCAAAGAATTAAATAGTATCGTGATTGTTTTAGCCTGGAATATACGTAGTAGTTAAAATGCCTGTCCTAAAGATGTAGGATCAGCGTTCATTAAAATTTTAATCGGCTATATATCGTGTAATTTATCGAATGTTGTAATAAATGTCCCGACCGCCTATACAAGTCAGATTTATGTCAACTGTATTTATAAATGATTCCGATCTTTTTATAGGAGTTAAGAGGATTTGATTCTAACTGGATAATTTTTGATACACTGCTATTGACGATAACCTTATCATTGGGGATTATTATTTTGTCAAATTTGATCTTTAAAAATTGCTTTAAATAATCGATTTTATAAATTTTCATATTAATATTCGTATTTCTTATAAATAACATGTAGCCATGGCCTTGCGAAAGAACCAAACCGCAAATATAATCTGAAATAATTCTCGATGTATTTCCCGTGAGGTTTGTGCTGGGAACAGCGCAATTGCGTCAATCTTCCCAATTATTTGCGTACAAGGTCAACGAAGGATGATGATGGCTTTTATTTCTAGATACTGCGTAACTATTTTTTTTATTTCTGATTGTAACACAATCTAAAAAAATGTGAAATATATAGTTATACTATGAGAAATACTTTAGATATTATTTTGTTGGATTGTTATCGTTAATCAAAGTTTTATGACGTGTACGCAAAATTTCATGACAATCGGTTTAGTAGTTAAGACGTGAAAGTACAACAAACAAACTCACTTTCGCATTTATAATATTATTAAGAATTGAAGAAGTATATTTGAGCTGTAAGGTAGTCGCACATTTGCCATTTCGGCTACCGGGAAGAATGTATTTTTATTTTTAAGCTAAATTAAGATGAATTTCCATTCTTGAAAAATGATTTTTTAAATTAAACTGTATATTAGTAGAAATATGAAATAAAAAACTTAAATAACTGGTTAAATCTAATAGAATAATCTAAAGTACTAGAGCGGCATGTAATAAAATTGGTTGCGTAATACCTGCAGCAGAAAGTTTAACGTTGTTTGTAGCGTTGAGTAATTCAGAAAAATTATTACATCGCGAATCTTTAAAAAAAATATTATAAAATAATTTCTGGAGGTGAGACACATTATGCATATCAGATTTGAATGCTTTTGAGAGAGGTGGCAGGAACCCCGCACATGAAACAACACGAGCGTATATGACTCAGCCGGAGACACAAATTGGCGTCAATTTGAGATCGCTCTGGACGTCACGGCTCAATTGAGGAATGTGTCACTTTACATTACATATAAGTAGTACGCACTCGCTGTGGTTTTATCAGAGTCTGCCTTAGACTCTCTCGATGACATGCAAATGTTACTTTATATTAATAAACGATGACAGGAGTAGAACGCAATTGAATCATTTATTTGTTTAACAGCTGGACGGGAATTGTTACATGATAAAATATTGGATGCAAGGTCTACTATGTCTATAATATTTGTTACCTTAGATTATAATCACGTACTATAACTTTAAGTTTAATAAATAATTGAAAACAAATTACTTATGTATTAAAAAACTAATAAAGGTATAGTAATAAAATAATTTAAGAATAGTGAATAAGAAAACTGCTTTATAAAATTCACTCGTAAATAACGTATAAGATACTGTTAATTAAAAAGTAGCGGGTATTAAGTTACAGTATGTACTTATCAATATAGTTGCTTAAAAGTAATACATTTTGGATAAAATATGCAGAGAATTAATAAATAAAGTACCAATTAAATGTAACCTCGTCATCTGTCACAATTATTGGATATCGCATAATTATAAATACTGATAAATTGCGATGACCTTTTAAAGCAGCAACCGAGAAAGTTTGCTTATCTGAAGCAATTTTATCATCATACCACGTACATAAGGTTGCCTGAATTAGCCGCGTAAGCCAACAAAATTATTCATAGTTTATTCTATAATATCGTATAAATAACAGTAACAGATAAATGTGGTAAATATATTTATCTTCTTAAATATTGTATCAAAACACCCATTTATCCGTGAATAGGTTACTTGAATATTTTCAATTAGGTTATAAATATGAAAAACACAAGGTTTCTATGTACTAAATCGTACATTAGTTATAGTTCTAGTGTTATAACGGTCAAGAAAGCTCCTAATGAGCAGGCTGAGTGCATCTTGACATGCTTCATACATGCGAGTGCGTACCTGACTCAGATTTTTCTTGGTACAGTTACTTAAAAAACAAAAGAATGCACTTCGCTTTGTAAAAAAGTATTACGTATGTTACATTCTATGTGTAGCCTCTTTAATGATTATATTCCATAATTAATGATTGAATGCCTCGTTCGTAGTAAACACTACTTTAGATATAAGGCCAATACCACTAAAACTCATTTGGTTTTTCTGTCGAAGTATCTCAGTAGCAGTCTAGAAGTAGGAAATGTCTATAGTCCCGTGACTCGGAAAAAACGTGAAACCGTTGGTTCTGCGTCTAAACTTTTTCCGGTCGTGTCGGATTGTCGTCCCACCGGATTATGAGGGAATAGAGTGTATGTTCGTTTGCGTACTCACTTGTGCACTATAATACTGCTCAGTTGTTAGAATAGCCGCCGTGGCCGAAATCGGTCAGGAGGCCATCATCATCACCATAATGAATGATACCATTTATATAATTTTGTGCGCAAGTAACTTTTTTATGTAATTAACTTCAATGTCGCTCCTTTAAGCTTTTTGCATATTTAATGATTTATTAAGTCCTAAAATTTGTATTTATAATTATCGGTACATTAATACATATTTACAATTTTTTATCATTGCTTTGAAATTGCGTAGGTGTTTTTTTATTGTAAGGTACATCTGTTTATGTATTATCTTTGTTATTGGTGTGCGAATGACAATCTCAATAACACGAGGTCTGGTGTAGTCATTACGACCTTTGACGTAAGAGCGCCATATGGTATGTGGTTTGCAGATGACTATTCGCCATTAAGTTGAATATTAACAAGATGGCGGAGTTTTACGCTACAAATAATAGTTATATTACATTATATTTGGTTTTTAAACAAAAATAAATAAACTTTTAGAAAGTCTGAAGAAATATGATAGTTGAAGACAAGTATGTTTCAAATTGGATCTTATTTTTCAAATTTGCATGCATTATCGGTACTTATATTGTAAATGATTTTTTTATGAAGCATTCATTCTACTTGATTATTAATTGCGAAAAATCTATCAATCTTGTGATAATAAATCCTGAGAATATACGTCACAGATGAGAAGAGCCATCAAAAGAAACTGACTAGTTTCTTTTTTTATTCTTATTATTTAAATTTACTTCTTAATATATTAAAATTTCGAGATTAACTTAGTATACCTTTATAGCTATATACTTTATACATGATGCTAATAGTTTTGTCCTTAAAACAGGCCGTACGCAAAGGATAATAATAAGTGTTCCTTACGATCTCTTAATTAGCAATATTTAATTGCTAAATTGTAAAACAAAGCATTCGAATTAATCATTCGTTAATTACTACTGTTGTAAATATTAGGTTATCTCGGTCAAATTTAATATCGACACTTGATAAAGTTAATCGATGTTCAAAGAGAACACATAACGATGTAGTCGACGCTTATTTTATCGATAAGTCATAAATTAATTGCTTATTCAAATTAACTTTAAGCGCGTGTGAATTGGTCAATTACCATATAATAAATTGTTTCTATATAAATTAATACGCTCCAGATTTGCATAACTATACTTTTGAGACATTTCAAGAAAAGTTACGAAACCTTTAATTAATTAGCATATAGAGGGTACTCCACTTAGTGGTATGGCTTTGCGCAGCAACGCGGATAACTTGGGTAGGTACCACCTACTGATTCCATATTCTACCACTAAACTGAAATACTTAGTATTGTTGTTTTCTTAGAGGGCGAATGACCCAGTGTTACTACAATGACCAATAGACAAGGGACATAACATCTTAGTTCCCAAGCGTGGTGGCCCATTGGCGATATAAGAGATGATTAATATTTCTCACAGAGCCAATATCTATTGGAATATGCGACCAGGTGGCCCATCTTATATGAAAAAAACGAAATCTGTATGATCAAACACGTATACCCATTTAATGAGGTTAATTTGTGATCTCAAATCCATATAAGCTGGTACATGTGACACAGTTCCATTAAAAGATGACAAGCAGAATGCTTTGAAGCCGGAAATTAGATTCAGGGTTCTTGATTTTAGTCATGTCTAAAGTGGAATGAGAGTTCTTTGTAATCGTACGGTTTCGCTTGATTAAAATTCTTGGTAATAATGAGTTAAATGGTTTTAAGTCCATTTTGTAGCATCGAATTAAACTTAATGTAAGCCGACACATGCACTGAAGTATAAAAAAGTCGCTTAAGGTACAGTCCTGATATTATAATAACATATTACATTAGAGAAATCGCCAAAATTTCATATAATATCTCAAACCTACCTATTTCCATTGGATTTAAATTGAATAATGTTTTAATTGTTTAAAGTGTGTATAATTTTAATATAACATTTTTTATTTAATTATAAGTTGATTGCACACTACGCCCGATTAATATTCGTGGCTAAAAAACAAAAATATGTTTCTTTTTATAGAGGTTGCATGGAATAGATCACTGTAAGTGATAAGGCTGCCTTTGCATACTTTATATACTACTTATTCTTATATATATTTTTTATAAATTGTGTGCAACATACTGAATAAATATTAAAATGAATAATTATTAATAAATAATTAACCTGCGATATATCTTACAAAAAAAAAGTCAATACCAACATTTATTTTTCAAATCTGCATACTTAAATGTTTGATCAACGTGAGCTGTCTTTATTACATATTTCTTTCTTACATTGTAAGAAATGAAAGTTGCATCTCCTAATGATATTGCGTACAAGGTATCGAGTGTCCCCGAACACGCACCGAAACCTAAGCCGATATGGCAATGGTAATTTTTACCGTTAGCTGTTGCGTTTGCTTTAAACTCATCGTTAACAACGGACAATTTGACTTATTGTTTAGTGTGAGACGATTTAGGAGGTGAAATAAAATCGCTGAGAATATTTTTCTTCTCAGGCTTTCAATTTTGAAACAATGTGTTTAGTAGATCTGACTATAACTATACGCTTAAGTAGAAGTTATACTAAGTTATTTTAATTTGTAAACTTAATGACAAGATAGTAGCAAGCGCTCCCGTGGCGCTCCTTGTTAAGACGGAAAGGGTACCGCTGGTTTTTTAGTGGGTATTTCGATGTTTGGAGCGCACTTGGCACCTTGGACATCAGAGTGGGGACGGAACGCGTAACGTCCTGTGGGGGCGCAACGCCCATTACCAGCGTCAAAAAAAGAAAAGATAGTAAGACTTAAAAGATAAAAATGTGTGGTTATCTAAAGTAATTTCTTCTCTGTTCTTCTTGGTTGCACTCTATGTTTACGACATTGAAACTTGAAATGAAAATCTCAAACTGATAGTACGAACCGACTTGAATTAAGTATATTTTGATTACAATATAATTCAATGAAAACAGATGACTAACCAATAAAGAGCCCTCGTCGTCCGAATTTGGAGTTGACGTTCTTCTGCCAAGTGTCCCTCATGATATATTCAGCAACTGACAATTATCAAATCAAGACTTAATTAAATTCAAATTGAAGATGGCCAGATGTATACGACATTAAGTAGCTTTTAAACGATATTAATTATTTGACACTATTTAAAAGGGTAATTAAATTATGACATATTTTATTGAACCGAACAAATTGTGATAGTGTCATACCCAATCGTTTCGTTAACACGATTAACACACACTATTAATTTCTCCTACGTATATAAAAACCTTTAAATATTTAGTGAATGTTACACAATTCGTTTATATATATAATTTTATTCGTGTGTTGTGGGTGTTATTGCTACATACCGATTTTCATGGTTTCTCAGATTGTTGAGAAATATGTACCGGTTCTTTTAAACTGTTGAGTGATTGATATATTTCAGTCGTTAGGTACACTGTGCGTACGCGTGAATGGATTTAATTATATATTTGTATGAAATCAATTAACGTTGGAATTTCTATTTATTTATTCCTAATTAACTTCGTTATTTATGCTACGTATTATTTTTTGAACGGATTATTTTTAAACACAATATTGTACCTTTCCTAATGATAAGACTCAGTTCAATTGTAAGGAAAAAAGCAATGCTTTGCATTTATGGGTAAAATGTCAACCAGTCTAGGTAATTGGTGTAATTACATGTACAGGGAATATAGCAGCTTTGCTTCACGGATGAGGGCGCTATGTCGGTTATGGCTAATGCTTCAGGCAACAGCTGTATAAGTCTACTTTCTATTATATAATCAATTTACTACTTATTTCGTAATTTATAAACAACTGAAGTTGTTGATGACAATGATTATGGTTAAATAATTTAGAATTAATCATTTGAATATGAGTTTTAGCGTTGCATATGAAACCTTATGAAATTACCTTTTAATTTACTTTATGTTGTAAGTATGTTAACGAGTGTATATGTATAATGCTCGTCATATACATATTCATTATATAACAGTGTATAACACTCGTTACCATAACATAAAAGCTATCGAAAGTTATTGAAAGACGTAACTTTTAATTTGAATGCCAAAAATAATACTATGAGATTTTCTTTAGTTAAACATTTAAGTCTCTTATGATTATTGATATTATCTATATTAATATAATTTAGGTAAATGATATATTATTAATGTATAAAATTACTACTCAGATTAAATTAGTGAATTTAATCTGAGTAGTAATTTTATGTAGGCTTATATTGTTTTTTAAACAACATAAATTATTCCGAAATAACTAAAATCTGAAGTTCTCAAAATGCTGATAAAAACATCAATGTTTTTTTTTTTACGTTCACGTTCTCGGAACTTTAAGCCAGACTGGATTTCGGACGTTACATTCCTCTAGAGCCATAAAAGGAACGGGTATTATAAAGTACAAAAGCATGTTCATGTAATAACGTCTTATGTCACTACAAGGTTGTATATAAAAATTAATATTTTTTACTTAATATGATTTTTAAAAATATGTACTCAAATAATTTAATCGCGAAAGAACAATTTAATACTTTTTAAGATGAGCCAGTTAATTGACTTTGTGTCTTAACTGAAGATCGCAGGTTATAAGCACGACTGAGTTTGTGGTATGCTAAATTTGTGTTTATAAATTGTCGGACGAAATTTCCTCTATACATATAGGTATCTAAAACCCGCAATGAAACAGTGCCGTAGAATCTCCAAACCTTCGCCTTAACAAGAAAAGAGGCCTTGGCCCAGCAATGGAATTTACGGGTTGTAACTTATGCTTAATATTTAAATTAGAAAGGAACGTCAATCAAAGTCGTATATTATTAATTAATCGTATAATATTCACCAATTATTAAGCTATGTCCGTTGATTTATTTGTGGCAAGATCTTTCGTATTGGGAAAAAAAGTAGGAGCTCAAGTGGCACGAAACTCTTCAATTAAGATATGACAATTTTATGTTTTAAAATCTTTCTTTATCATAGGGTAATGTCATAATGTCATAGAAATTAATTGAAAAGAATCGGCGATATTCGGCTAATCGTAAATGACATATGTCACTGGGCCTGCTGTGCTTACTGACTACCAAAATGTTCCGATTATTAAAACTAACAGTAACCTATACATCCACTCCAAATATTGTTAATTATTTAGAAAACGGTATATAATTAAGGATCCCAAAATAGGAGAAGTAAAACATTATCACGATTGAGTGATGATGACTTGATGTTTGGGGCGGAACAAAGGGTCCTCACGCATCAATCAGCTAATAGGTCAACGTATGTCGGTGAAAGGCATGAAAGCGTTTTGACATGATTACCAAATCTACATACTTTCTTATTGTTCATTTTAATCTGTTCAGGAATGTATTACTTTTTTAATATCATATTTTTCACAAAACAAATTCTTCTTCTGATTCCTAAAAATTTGTTAAAATAAGTAGTTTCAGTGATATTAGCTAATTTCAAATTTATGTTTCCAGTAAAATAATAAAAGTAAAAGCACGTTGAATAAACATTTACGAGATGAATTCACACAAACAAAGCCGTATCTGTCTGTTTAGTGTATGATACACAAGAAACGGGGTTAAGTTCGTGGTATTTATGTTATCAAAGTACACAATGGCTCAGTAGGTCGGCCGAGACAGTGTATCCAGAGAGCACGCTAATAAATCAAAGGCTGAAATGCCAACATGACATTTATTAGCTCAGGTCAATTTTGCATTTCTTTTTTTTTATGAAATATTTTCATAACTGCGAATATGAAATGTCTTCTCTGAACAAATTTTATTAAAATAAATTGATGTAAAATATAAATCTATAAACATTAAATTTATACTAATCATTTATAAGTGTAAATAGCTTTCCAAAATTTATTGCGACAGAAGCATTACACTCAAATATCTATTATATAAAGGTACTAAAAAAAACCGACAGGCGTATATGTATACAAATTGTCATGGCGATCGGTTCAAATGTATAAAGGATCATGTGTTGTAGCGTCATTCTGAGGCAACGTACAATAAAGTAGTTCAAAAATCTCACTATGAAAAAATACATAAACGTGCCAAATCTCATATATCGTCAAAAATCAGTCAAAAAGTGTCGAAGTCTATTAATCACATACGAGATCCATTTTTTTTTAATTTTTTTTTATTGCTTCGGAATGCGGACGAGCATATGGGCCACCTGATGGTAAGTGGTCACCAACGCCCATAGACATTGGTATTGTAAGAGATGTTACCATCGCTTACATCGCCAATGCGCCACCAACCTTGGGAACTAAGATGTTATGTCCCTTGTGCCTGTAATTACACTGGCTCACTCACCCTTCAAACCAGAACACAACAATAGCAAGTATTGCTGTTTTGCGGTAGAATATCTAATGAGTGGGTGGTACCTACCCAGAAGAGCTTGCACAAAGCCCTACCACCAAGTCATATACATATATTGATACATAGGTACCTAGACTTTGCACTCTTTGTCATTGTTCTCGAATAGCGTCAAAAGTTAAACATTAAAACATTTCAATATTATATAATAATACATATTATATATAATATTTCATAATTTACAGCAGGAGATGACGCGCACAAAAATCAGTATCAAAAAATTATTACTCATATACAAACCAAAATATAATGTAAAGGCGATAACAGCTACAGACAAAAAAAGGCTGGTTTTGGCTAAAATTAACAATTTAATTGCGTACTGGAATCAAGACGACTCTTATTTGCAGTAAATTGGATAAAGCCTTGAGACGTAGAGTATATATTATGTGTTAAAAGTTGCTATCGCTACGATGTGCTATTGATCCGAACCTCGTTGTCATAGAGACGACGAACCGCAAACTGTTTATTTTTTCTATCGTATCGACGGATGCTTTAGTGCGGATTAATGAAAAGAAAACAATATCAACGCAGAATATCCAATAAGTAGTAATATCGTGTAAATACTTATATAGTGAAATTAACTTTTTTCGAAGAATGTAGACCCGTTCTTTTTTACGTCCCAGTAATTATTATTAGGAATTGATTAGTGTTTAAATGCTAATGCATATCCTGTAATGTAATAAATTAGGTATAAATATATTAACGAACGTTGGTACTACGTTACGTGGTAGTACGACTAGGTAATCATTGTTTTATTTCTGTCCTATATACACTATTGATCCGTCGGGGGTTGCCGTCGTAATCACGGACCACACATCCACACTCGACCCACTTTACTCGATCAATAAGAGTAGGTTTTATTTCAGTTGGTATTAGATACCCTTTTATATCATTATGTTTCGTTAATTTGGCTTATTAATGATGAAGAGGTCAAAAGTAATTTCATTTATGTCGAGATATTTTTAATAGCGGCATCTGTTTTAGGTGTTCTGAGTGTTTGTTTATAACCCCGGAATACCCCCCTCCTTTTTCCGAAAGCATATGGTTGGTCTTAGACTTGAATTATTACCATCTTGGATTTACGGTCCCATCTGATTATTAGAGTGAGGGAATAGTGCACGTGTGTTTGCTAACGGCACTTGTGCAATTCTCCTGCGCAGTTGTCTAGTTTGCATTAAAAATGGCTGCCATGGCCGAAACTGCTGCGTAGGACACCACCATTACATCATTGATTGGCTTTCAACATTGACTTTACAATAAAAATATTACGGAGTATTATATCTGTTTGCTCTAAACGAACGACGATATTGTTGCAGCCAGTGCTCTCGATAGAGGACAAAATTATATCAATCATGGATGTAAAATAAACTTTGCACTGTGATAATTTATATCCTGGGTCGAAATTTAAAATACTTTTTAAAATATGTTTTCGGGAAAAAAAAAACTGTTTCTAAATAAACAAGCCCTTTTAAATACTTTTGCTTAATTGTGTACTAAAATTTTCTTTTACGCGTAAAATAATGAACCAACTATCGTATATTAATGGGTAAATCGTAAAGCAATACGGACGAGAGCCGGATGAATTAAAACTACAAAGGCAAAATATTCATAATTAAACGGACAACGTCGACGATATAATCTTAATTAATGTAAGGTAATCGAAGTTCCTACTTCTTAAAAGTATATTTTAACAATGTAACACATTAAAGAACCTAATGAAATTACGCCTCTACCGCTGTGTCATCTTTATAAAAACCGCGTCGCGTGATATAATAGCGTGGCGTCCTATTAAGAAAAGGCGGGGGAGATTCAAATTTAGAATTTTATATCAGTGAGACAGATTCTTTTTTTTCTTATATATTTTACTGAGCTACGGCTCTAGCTGAAAAGTGAATGGGGCAAACGAGAACAGCAGATTTTTTTTCTTTTGATAATCCGTTATAAGCAAGTCGGTGTTGTTATTTTTATGTTTTATATATTTTTAAAACGAGAAACTGTATACTATTCATTTCATAATTTATAAATTTCTTTCATTAAGATACCCATTAAAAATTCTACAATATACTTTATACGTGATTTTTAACGCTTAAGAATACTTTTTCTCCATTATAGTAAATTACCCACATATTTCAATAAATCACTATTCTGAGAATAACGTACATAAACGCTCTTTTTATAGAATTATAAAAACATGACGTTTAAGTAATAATTCACGGTTCATTGGCTCGAAGTCAGTGTATTATAGTGGTCCCCAAAAATAGACCAGTTTGTATACATTTTTTTGTATAGAGCAGGTGCCAGATACCCATATCCGAACCGCAGGTAGTGGACACCAAGCCAGTCCCCACTTCCTTTAGGAAAAGATTAATATAAAAATGGTAATTATTAAATAACAGAATCATTTGTTAATTAATGAGTATATATATCTCGATTACGTTCAATTATTAAGTAGTATAATTCAAATTTATAACCGAATAGGCATGTTAATAATAACTTTCGAAAAATAATTGCTGTTTCGTAACATGTTGACGTGATATTGTGTATTTTATTAAAAAAATGTGCAAATACTTCGTCGTCGATTTATAATTAACTTTATTAAACTAGGTATTCGATTAGTAAATCATCCTCAATTGTCGTCGCTGCTGCATAGTTTTTAATTTATTTCAACAGCTACACCCGAAAAGAAATAACGATACAAAAATACGTTGTCGTATTGATCTTGTTTATAATATTTTATTTTTATAGTTAGGAAGTGGACGCCTCGCGCAATGATTAATGATGGTGTTTTTTAAAATCCATTTCATTTCTTTTTTAAACTTTATATCTCACTCATAGATCCTATTTAATTAGATGATGCTGCAATTTTCGACGGGTTAAATGCTTAAATTCTAAGAATGTATTAATACTATTATTTTACACATATTCATACATATTATAAACTTAATATATGTAGGTATTATTAATTAGCTTAAATTTATGAATATACGCGTTTTGATGCATTTAATATTATATTCAAACGCAATCACTGTCTATAAAAAAAAAACAAACTCAAATTTTGTTATAGTCTGTCGATAGTTTGGATATTTGCTTGAGCACAACATTACATACATACATATTATAACTATTTTATTAAAATATTTTCAAATACATATCAAATAACCTCAAGTCACACAATTTATTTATTTATTTCTAAACATATGTATGTACGTTACTTGTATTAAATACTTCTTCGTCTTGAGGGTCGCATCCTCATGTTTATTGTTTTTTTGGGTCTTGGTCTACAAATATAATAATTAAATTAGTGCTCTTTTACAAAAGAGAAAAAAACAATGTCTTCACATTGTATACAGAATTATCGTTGAAAGTAAAAGTGTCAGCTAGTTAAGAGTTGTAAGCCACTTGTCAACCAAAACAAGACGAGACCAATGCATTAGCATATGGCCTTTGCCGCACCCAGCCATCAAACAACAAATAATATATGGCCGCCTACTGTTTGCTTATCTTATGCATGTTTGAGCGACGACATTATTAGGAAAGATTTAAGGCTGTGAGAATATATATTACGCCTATTGTATGTGAAAGAGAATTGTCGTAAATATGTCTTACGAGTTTATTTTCAAGACATCAAAATCCATAAATTAGGTAATTGATTTCAAAGAATTCTCAAACAAGACTGGTTATTATTGATTGACCTCGTTACTTTGAAACTCACGTCTACTCTCTGTCTGAGATCCACAATCAATTGTCTATATCATGCAACGTTCACGTAACTTTAATAGCTTACTGGCGCTGTATGTTTAACCATACATAGTACTCACATATTCCAGACAAGAAAATTAAATAGATTATTTACGTGTTTAGCGATTACTCTTGCAACTATAAGCCAGAAAAATATCGAGGAATTTCTTAAAATATTTGTTTTACCTGGACAAAGTAGCTGTCTTCACTTTCTGAAACCAATTTGGATTTCTGAAAGCATTTACATTACATTACATTTACGTCATCATACGTACACAGTACACAAATTAAAATGTATAAGCGTACATAAGGCCAGACCACCTACTCGTGTTGACGATTAGTTTTGACTCAATTCAAATGATTGCTCAAATAATGTTTATTCAAGTACCTGTTTAAATAAATATTTCATTTTGTCGTCAAACAAATTTGGTTGGTAATCATTTTATTACATATGTACTTGTTATTTATCTACATTTACATATATACAAGGATAATTGTCGCTGATATAATAAAATAGTTAATTGCTTAATAACGTTTATGGAATAGTTCCAGATTTTAATGACGCTATATTTATAAAGATATTGATATCATGTGCGTAAGTAGGTACGAGTATCTCTCGGATAGTTCTGGTCACGCAATATATATTATGACCTATGTTGTTATATAGGTCAACGCCATGTATCTTTTATATATTCGACATTATTTAATTAATTGAATAAATGTTTTTGCATTTTACATTTAGGTACTGCCATAAAATATGCCATTTAAATTAAAGATGTACGTCATTAAATAATAAAAGAGCGTTTTTAGACTTTTCGAGAAAAACATGAAACATCAAAATGAATTTATATTTTCTTATGTCACTTATTCCAGTCTTTTGGCATCTCCTTTTAAAAATTATATTAGTAAGCTATTTTGTAACATAATTGAGATAGTTTCTCCCAAGCTTTCAGTAACTGTTTAAAAGTGGAACATTAATCGCCTTGTATACATAGAAGTTTCGATTTTGTACAATGCGTCAAGAGGAATACCATTTTTTATCTTATTAATATTTTAAGCATTTCTCACTTCTAACTTTAAAATATGAAGTAAGTTTTTCACACTTCAACTAGCTCAAGAATAATTTCATGAAAATTATTTTTTCGTTAAGCTATAAATACTAGTGACTATGTGTTTAATATTTATTTGTACTATTAACACGTTTCGTTGTTTTGTTTACTAAACGAATTCCTTAGCTCTCTAAACAAATAATCCTGTTTGCTTTCGTACGTTGCAACCATATTGCCTTGTTAAAATTTTTTTTGTTTCGCCCTTCGTTATATTTTAAATAATGATAAAGTAAATTTTGAAGGGAAATGCGTTATGAAATACATATATGTGATTTTATTCTACATAATAATAAATCACGCCTCACGTTATGTCTCTTCACGACTCAGGAAGTGTTTTATCGGCTCGATATTGTTTTGTCTAGGAATCATATTTTATGTAAGCGACGTTTTCAATAGGTAACAGGTCGTTTTGTTTACCTGACTATAAATTACTTTCATGAAGCAATACAATAGGTCAGTTATTTATAGACGTGTACTTACTGTCGAGAGAAAGGTGCTTACTGTAAGAAATTTCTTTAGCAAATGGCGTACACTGATTTTAAAAATTTATTATTCAACGTTAAACTTCTTAACTAAATAATAAAGAAATATTTTGTTGCTTGTATAAATATTAAAAAAACATTGTCAATTACGTAAGTTTGGTTTGTTAAAATCATTTCCTTAAAGTAACAGCCTGTGAATGTCCCACTGCTGGGCAGGCCTCTTCTCCTCTTTTTGAGAAGAAGGTTTTTGGAGCTTATTCCACCACGCTGCTCCAATGCGGATTGGTGGAATACACATGTGACAGAATTTCAGTGAAATTTGACACATGCAGGTTTCCTCACGATGTTTTCCTTCACCGTCAAGCACGAGATGAATTATAATCACAAATTAAGCACATGAAATTCAGTGGTGGGTTTGAACCCACGATCATCGGGTAAGATTCACGCTGTCTTACCACTGGGCCATCTCGGCTTTTTTTTTATCATTTCCTTAATCATTTCCTTAATCTTAATCAATCGTAAATTTGGAGTACCGTTAATCCTATATTTGCGCATTGCACATATTCTTATCTTGTTTATTTACAAAGGAAATAAAACAAGAAAATCTAGATCGAATTGGTATTATCGCAACGGCGATAGAAGGCCATTGACCGCACTTACGAGCATGTAGCTGAGATGTACTTAATTGTTAAAATAAAAAGATTTGCAAAAAATCCTAAATTTTTATTGTACCGTGGGGGTGGATCAATCTCTTAAATGCTTATGTGTAGATCTAGTTATGTGTGGAGACCGAAGGAAGCCGGTTTTAGATTATGGATATATTACTAACCATTTAATATTAAATAAAGAAATCTGATAGTCGATAGACATAAATGTATATCGAAATTAACATATGCAGTTGATATCATTTCTATAAATAACATATGTATTGTCAAGCTTTAGTAAAACTTCTTAAGTTTTACGATACTACTATACTTTATAAAGTATTTTAAAAAGGCTTTCATTTTAGAAAGGTTATCAAGTAGTATCTTAAGCTAACAATTTTAAAAACCATTAGTGTAACGGCTTCGAAGTTAAAATATTTCTAGTAATTTGGAAAAAAATCCACATGAATATTGAATGTTTTTATATATTATTAGTTTATTATACATTTACATGTACATTATTTTCATCAAAGTTGTATATATTCTGTACTATCACATTACACGCTATCTACCTAAGTAACAGTTTCATAAATTTATTATTCAGCCAGTTCAAGGAGTATTTCGATTATCTAGTTATATCATGCTGTCGCAGTGTTTGCTTTCACAATACCATTTTGTAAGACTAATTGTATTGACATGGTATTAAATTGATCAAATTTTATTTGACCATGTTAACGAGAAAGTGACTTGATAAGACTATAATGTTTTGCAAATATTTGACGTTAATTATCAGATGAATGTTTATCTTTATTATTATGTATTCGATATCAACAATATGCGTTGACTCTTTCTTATATTTTTAGTGATATAAGCTACAAAAGTATTGCATTTTGGAAATGAGACTATTAAAGAAATTACGAAATACAAAAAGGATATGACGTGATTTAAACAGACTGTAAGTAGTCACTTCCATGTAAAACTCTTAATATATAATTTCTAGAAATGTTATTAGTGTTACGCTTAACATGTGTCGTAATCAGTATGACGACACACACGTGCCCTTATGAGGTTTCTTGAATGCACGTGATATTAATATATACATTAGACCTACACCTAAATACATTTTAAATTGTTTTATAATCGCAATCTGATGAAAAATACAATAGCTTTGCTTATCATTAATTAAACTTATTTATTTAATAATTTATCTAATAATCCCATTTCACGGCACTTGCTGCTACGCTAAATTCAGCCTAATATTGTTTTACTTTTAGTACGATATTAGTATAAATAAGGTTATTAATTTAAATTTGAAATAAGATAATTTCAAATTTAAGCGTTTTAAATGTCCGTTTTTTTAATTATAAAATTACAATATAATTGATTTATGAAGTTTTTCGACATAAATTAAAACGAAGTAAAGCATATGAAAAAAAATAATTGAAGAAATGTCACTATGTTAGTAGTGCACGGCTGTAGCATTTTAATTTTTCTTCCGTCGGCTGTCAATTAACTGCGTACGAGTCGGTAGACCCAAATTATTAATTTATTTATCCTCATATTATGCACTATTTTAAACAGGTTTATATTGGCCTTCACGAATGTAGCAAAGTATTGATTTCACTGTAGCAGGTTTATTACTTCGAAACGAAGATCACTATCGCAGTATCATGTTCTGAAGGACAGAATTAATGAAATCGAGTATATTTTATACTTGATATATCCTAATTTAAATAGCAGTTATATTTAAAAAATATATTTGCTTTCCTTTTCATTAAAATAGGTAGTATATCGTACATCCTTTTATGAACTTAGGTATACAAGTATGTCATCAGACATATTGTACAAGTTCGTAATTTTCCTTCCTGCTCCTAACTATAAATCTTTTATGCGTAACAATAATATCTCACTGAAACTTTTATAGTCCCTTCAGACGATGTCCATTATATTTGCGCGAGTAATTGAAGGAGAAAATGTTTGTACGTCACGTAACACTTTCGCTAAACGTGCTAGGCATATAGAGCAATATTACAACGTCCTTTTACAAAACATACAGATACACACATTTCACGTGTATTGGTCGTTAATCTAGCTGAGAGTACGAGCGGTATTACCAGGATTCGCGCCGGTCAAACCGGTCGACGATTGTAGGATCCAGTTCGACCGTCCGTACGACCTGACTTTCTTCGGCTAATACTTGCTTTGAAACAAAAACCAATCGACTTTTAACTGACCGAACGGGGTTTGACGAAAATAAAATAACGTGTTATTTTTATAATGTAATAATTTATTTATTTCTTCCCTATAGGAATAAATACTTGCCATGAAATAATAGGTGTAAAAGATATTTGTTATAGTAACCAAAGCTTCATTGGAAATGAAAGCTAAACTTAAACTTTTATATAAGCCTGATGTAAATAGTTAAGCAATTTAAGCTTATGAATAATTAAGCAATTTAATGCGGGTGCATATAATTTAAAGGCCCTGTTATTACCTAATATAGTTGCACCGGCGGTTTTTCTTACACAAACTAACTGCAGTTAAATTTGACAACATAAATGTTCCTGATATGTTTTAATATTATTCTGACAAATAATAAATTGTTACCTAAGCAAGAACTTTATTTTAAGCCTTGGCAGCCCTAAACATTATTTCATAGAGAGATTTCTGTTTATTTCAGCGATGACTCGATTAGCAAACTGCTTATAGTACATCTAATAAATAAAGTACAAATAAACTTAAGTCAAATGCACGAACAAATATGCATGCATGGCTAAATGTGCTTTTTGAGACACAGATTTACACCGAACAGTAGAGGTAGTAACGTATAGGAGCGAATGAAATAGCAATAAGTACGATGCGTCCATATTTAAAGTTTCTAAGGCAAGTAAGCAGAATGTGAAAAAGGTATTCGTAAGTTGTTAAGGTTATAGGATAGAAAGAGACGTTAAGCGAAGCGTGTCCAGTCTTACGTTGTGAGGATGAACAGAAATGTCACGATATGCGAAGCGGGATGTACCAAATTAAAGACAGGGCGGTAAACTTGTCGGTACGCACATAGATCGTAAATCATCTCTTTGAAGCTTAGACTTTATTTAAGGCGTGTTGATGTAATTTCAGGTGCACGAACTAGGGTGGAATGAGAGAGAGGGAGCAGTCCCTTTATGGTGACCGGATGAGAGCGCGACAGAGAGAACGCGTCCTTGAAGAGTTTTTGCAAGGTTAACCGTATTTGGTATAACCAAATCGCAGATTCAACAATACTTTATGAGTAATGATACTAACATATTTTGTAATTTAGTTGATGTAACTTAATACTAATTAAGATATTTTTAATAAATATTCTTTTAAACGTTTCCAAACATTAAACGTAAGTTAATACTGTATTGAGACAAGGAAATAACTCATGAACGAAACCAAAATACTTCAGTTAATTCTGAAAAGTGATTACTCACTAATATGATGGGTAATGTTACAGTTTTAGTCATACATGGAATCATACAAGCAACTCAGTGACGTAAATATCACAAAAATAGACAAAGCGGTTAATGAATATGTAAACAAAAGAATAAACTCCAAATAAAGTTCAGGCAAAAATGGATACTACCAAGTGTATATGGCAATGTTTATGTTACGCATGTTTAAATAAAAAAATGCGCAAGTACCGTATTCGTATAAGATTATTTTTTTCAATATTATTAGTTTTTTTAGCTATGACATTCTAATATCTTAACGGCCTAATTTATAAACGGTGTTTTGTTAAATACTGATATCCATGTAAAGTTAAATTAAGCAATATTGATTAAACAGAAATATGTTCCGTTTTAAGTTGCTATTTGTTTTATAACGCTATATAAAATGACGTAACGGTTTCTAGCACCGGTCAGAACATCAATCACTGCAAGACAAAAAGTAATGCGAAGAGTAAATTGTCACTATCATTATTAACATCAATCATATATATTATATATGACGTGAAATCTAGTAATGTAACATTCCTGACAATATAATATTATGTAAGGTTACTTGTTACATATCGACGGGTTTGAACTATACCTAATTTAAAAAAAGTGTTTTTTATTTGTATAGCAACGGTATGACAATATATGATACTTGCAAAATCCTATTATTTATTCTATACTCACCTCCCGCTGCCCTCGCAAGCGTAATCTATTTTAAATTAATGGAAGGTCAACGCGTTGAGATGGACCAGGAATGTTCAATGCAGTTAACACATGCCGTGTTGAGGCCCTATTCAATTGAATGTGGATAGAATTATACGGTAATAACGGAAATATTTAGATACAAAAGTACCTAAAATTCGAAATATATACAAGCGCGTTATCACTGAAATAGTTGACCATTTCTGACTTTGCATTACTCCATAAAATAACCCACAGCTAAAACACGCAAGGTACAATGTTACAATTTTTATTGAAAAATAAATTATTGAGAGATTGATCACCAATGCGTGTCAAAATTTCCTATGTGGTGACGCAACTTTAGGAAAGCGACATTTTGTTTCTATTGTATTGGATTTATGTATAAGTGTATGAATTGTATATTTTTAAAGATATAAATATTTTAAAAAATAATCTGCGCAAGTACGATTCGTTATCGCGTTGGCGACTTCAAGGAAACACTACATATGGCGGAGATGCGTCATATGGACGCTATGCTAGGTCGCTGGATTATATTAATGGCTTACTGTGAACTTTGAAACGTATAAAAAAGGACTAAAAATATGGTCCTGCATGGATCAACTTTGTTGAACCATAACGCCGATGTTAAAACAAACGTTTTGCTTAATGTTCTTTTTCGCATTTTAGTTTTGGACATGATAAGAAATGTCATTATGATAGGTCGTAAACTATTAAGTATTCCAATTTAACATAAAATAATAGCAATTAACTTTATCTCTATACTTGTGAAACTTTATTGTTTTTTCAACAACAAAAACAATAAATATTTATAAATAAGATTCATCATAACTTCATGACTTCGAAATTCAATACACCTTAATATTTACCAATTTCCATTGGATCTAGTGAACTTCGTTATTTATCATATAAATAATAATTAATAGTCTAGAACTAAGCAATGATATTTGGGTCTAGCAGTGCAGAGTGGTAATAGTGCCAGCGTCTTGGGTATATTGCCACAGGACAATCTTCTAGACGGCGATCTTCTATAAAATTTTAAGGTGTAGTTTGTTTTTTATTTATATTTATCACTACTTCTTGTACATTTATTCATTTTTTATTGTTTTATTTGAGTATGATTGATTATAATATCGGTATTATCTGGTTAGTATAACATATATGCTTATGAATAAAACAACAAAATTCACATATATAAATATCCCCTTTATTTGATTGATACTTTGTTTGAATCATTCTAAATAAGCAATGATATGATTTCATTTATCTCAGTCTTTTATGTTTAGCAAGCTTTTGTCAGTTCACAGGTACATTCAGGCAGAGATTAATATTCTATATATTTAAATACGTTTTCATTAGCTGACGCTTTTTAAATTAACACCACGGCGAACACAAAAAAACTTATGTGTTCGTATTTACTCAACCATGTAATTGATGCGACCGCACCTTTGGGCTCATATGTACTGTTGTTTTTTTGTAATTATTTAGATAAGTATACTTAAAGCAATCTGTATATAGACACACATAAACACAGTACCAGAAGATTATAGTAAAATAATCATTTGGTAAGGTTATTACAGTTACCAACAGTAACAAGGTAGATTTGCTCAGTGGTAGAGCGTTGTGCTACCCGCCTGGGTAGGTATCGCCCACTTATCACATAATCTACCACTAAGGTTTGAAGGGTGAGTGAACCAGTGTTGCTACAGGCACAAGGGCTTTATTATAAAAATAGTAAAGTTTATATTACTAAGATATTTGTATGACTTAATTCTACATCGCAATAACTGTACGGAGTGCGAAAAAAACTGTGATAAATAAAATATCTGCATACTTATAGAAATTATTTGATATGAAGCCAAATTTAATTAAGTATGAAATACAATAACAAAAAATATTTTAAGCTAAACAAAAAAGATCAAAGTCAAGATGAAATAACACGATAGCTGCGCATTTATAGGATATGTCTAAATATAAATTCCAATTCAACGAAAACAGAAGAAATAAATAAAGTTGACAATGAAATTACATGACATACATTTCGTTATATTAACACATAGTACAATGTATGGAGGGGTATAAAAGAGAAATTTATTTTATTTCTATAAAAATACACACCTTATGACAGGTACTATAAATTGTCTTCCATCTTACATATGTAAATATAATGATCTAAGTGTTGCTATGTTAAAATTTACCTTTATTTTTACTTTCTGTTGAGTTTAAATTTTACCTATTTTAATATTACGGTTTTTTTTTCGTTTAATTAGTATCATAAATTAATAAGTTATGAGAAATAATAGTTATTTAAAAAGATAAGTAATAATATTATGTAATATTTTTTTTTCTCGAGTAATTAATGTTCATTAGTCTAAGTCGAGGCGCAAATAATAATCATAGTTAAAAAAACTGTATTTTATATAACGGCGAATGTCTTATAGGAAGTTTGGACGTGGAATTATAGTAAATTTATGTTTTAACTGAAATTGTTATGTATAATTGGTACATAAATATAAGAAATATTTTTTGAATTATGAAGTAAAATATTTATATCAACGATTTGTTTATCTTGTCGCGTTTTACTATTAGACTATCGGAGGTTCCCAGAGGGTATAATAAATGTATTCCTTATGTTATTTTAAATATAAGTTTACCCAGGTAAACATTTAATTATGTCTACTAAAAAATTAAAATTTGTAATAAATCCTTTAAATGCACAGACTTATTAAGTTTTATTATTATTATATACACGTTGATTTCAAAATTAAATTCAGTGTCGTTTAAATCTGATTATAATTGAACTGCTAACAAGATACTTTTTGGTACTATATACATAATATGTTAGTTCAGTTAGCCATCCGAATAATCATTTACATTTACACAATACCACTTGTCTACGTAAGCATTGTTCGAAATACATTAAGCGCGTAAAAGGCAATAAACGTTTTGTTCAGATGTTTTGTCGGATCATCAAACTTAAACATTACATCGAATTCTTTTGTCCATATACATGTCACTAGTAAATAGTACTATAGGTTTTATTTCCGTTTAAATTTATATTATAATAACTTCTACGATAATTTGGCAACAGCTTCGAAATATATTTCTTTTAATTACTCAATGTTGTCAGGATATTGTATAGAATATTTATTATGATAGAAGAATTAAGATAATATACACTGAAACATATATCAACTTTTATCGATATTCTTGGTTCACTTTTTGTAACATTTTTTTCTTAGCTTGATATATTCCAGTTTATTAACGTTATAAGTGAACTCGATTTATTAATTTCAAACATCTCATTCTTAAAATGATTAATGGCCATTGCTCTAACAATATTTACAACAAAATTGCAACACATATTCCAATATTTCAGAGTAATCAGCTATTCATATTTGTAAAATCTTAGACGAATACATTTTCAACAAACGATATTCATAAATGTATGGTGTTATAAAAAGTTTAACAGCGACTTTCTAATGAACCTTCATAAAACCGGATTCATCGGCATTACTTGAATGGTCTTAAGTAATAACATTTCGTAATTGGAATTTTAAAAGATTCTTATCTATTTTTATCTGTGCCTGTTGTTGCTTATAGGTAAATCGACGTGCAATTATGTGTTCATGTGGGTAGATCTTCGCGAATTGTAAGACGCAGGTCATTCAACTTAGCCCGCATGAGTGGGTGAAGCGATGACCAGTCTTTACCCATAGATTTAAATCGATTATCTTCCTTTTATACTACACTACGTACTTCTTATATTATAATATAACATTACAACGAAGTAAAAAGGGATCACACGATTAAACATTAGTACATGTTTTAAGAAAAAAAAAAATCAAACAATGCTACAATATTAACTGTGTTAAGTTGAGCTTCAATTTGAATCACAAAACAAGTCATTGTTTGTTTAACGAATGCTGTAAAATTCTCATGCTGAAAACGTAACTAGATTAAAAAAGCTACATTAAAAACTGTACAAAGAGAAAATTGACTGAATAAAACAAAGCAGCCGGAACATTGAATTGCTAAATGCGCGGTGCAAATGTAGAAAAAAAACCGTAACTTTGTGCCAAATTAGTACAAGTGTGCAAATTACAAGCTGTAGACAATGAGCTCTACTAATTGGTGTCGTATATTATCTAGGACGTGCATCCGCACCGGATAAACTGATACCGATGCAAATTGTCACAAAAAGATAATAGATACGAGTATGAGACTAGATAGCAAATCCTATTACACACGAAAACAAATAATTGTTTGCGTGTTATTCAAGTGATCCTATCATGAAAGTCGGCGTTCCTGAAACATGCATACTTAGAAACAGACTTATGTCACGACAAACAGTCAAACACACATATGACCCATAAGCTAAGCGGTTTCAACCCTACGTTAGTGCAGTTGACATAGTCTACGCTGAAGACACATAAGTAAACAAAGCTACTCAAAACATAAATATACATTTATTTCGTTTTATTAGTATCTTTCTTCGAAATCAAAATTAACATAGTAGCAGAAGCCGTGACAATTAACTGCTACATATTTATAATTCAGTAGTAGTTGCACTTGTGGGCATAATGGGAACCTCGATGAGCCACGACTCAACAGAACACATGATATTATGCACGACGGTCTATTTATTATCTTTGCTACGAGAACATGATATACTAGATAGTTGATATCTAATTTCTGCTAATTCTGATTGTATTTTACACTTCAACTTGGTTAGTTTGCGTGTTACATAAATAACAATTACATGATGATTATTGCGTGAATTTTAAATTTAATTGTTATTTATACCTTAAAGTTTTAAATTAGGAATGTATTTTAGGTTTCTTCATGTTCGCAGCTGTATTATTAACAGTATAGATATGGTTTTAGAAAGTTAACCAGGAAGGCCACATTAATTAAGTAATTAAAACAGACATGCGATAAGTTTTCGCTGCATCGGTAGTATTTACGTTAAAACGTGTTTGAAAACTGAGACGAAGACTATATTGCGGTTGTAAAATATGTATCGATCACGCAAATATGTGTAAGGTCAAAGGATATTAAACACGCGTTACTGTTATTCTAAACTGCGAATCGAAAATAATGTAATAACCGTTATTGCGTTCAAGGCTCAGGTTAGAAAATAGCTTAACACATTTTATCAGTTACTAGGTTTCTCTAGTGATCAAGAATCTTATGTTTACTCGAGCTGATGTGTATATTATTATAAGATATTATATATCTTTTTAACTGCGTTGTTGTTTTCTATTGCAAATTTAACGAAGACTCATTAATTAATCTTCACTAAAATGAACATGTTCATTTCGATGGATAAGTTATTGTTATTTGTTTTTAGCGCATCTATACGAATTTTTGTTTTAACTAGGTTCATGTAATATTCTTTCTTAAATATCATTTCATCAATCAATTAAGTTGAGTGTATCTGATTAGTATTCATCAATTTTACATAGGGTTTCTTTATATAAATTACTTAGCTGTTAAAGCTACATTTACGTTATTTATAAATTATTCAATTATCTTTCAAATTGAACGTATAATGTAGTTTATATATCTCATAATTATTAATGAAAACTTCTAGAGATAACATTAGTAAAAGCTCGAAGATGTTGCAAATGTGATTGTCATCATTTGTATTCAACAGGAACTGCAATGAGGCGGACGTGCGACGTGTGCCGCGATAGATGTTAATAAACGGCGCCACAGCGTGAATAGTAACTTCGTATTGAATAAATGTATTAATTTTAGTCATCATCTTTAAGTGGACAAACTTAAATGATAATATTGGACCAGATGCTGTACTTGTGATTCGTTCATGTGGTTGGATTAACATAATTAAGTTTTTAATATAATCCTAGGAAATCTTGTGGAAACAACGTGTTGATTATAAGTAATATTTGTAAAATAACTGAGTTTTATTTACATAAATTAAGTAGATGTGGCAAGACATGTATACGCGCGTATAGGTACAGAAATAAAATCCTTCTGTTACTAGATATTTGCCATATATTTGTGGAACACACAGACACTCTCCATATCGTGTTAGTCATATTAATTCAATAATATTTCGCTTAAAACCTTACCAATTTTTAGCATAATTTCCATGCATTATTTATTGGTGAAGGGTTATCCTGTCATTTGGTAAGCTACCATATGGAGGTCATTTAATATTCGGCAAGGTGTTCTTGGAATCAAGGTGGTTAGAACATCTGCGCGCCCTGCATTCGACAAGAATCACTACAGAATCAATGCACCTGTTACAAATAATACGGATGATTAATTTGCAAGTAATTTTGAGCACCGCATTGAAACAGCGTGGTGGTATCAATTCCAAACCATTTCCTCAAAAGAAATGACTTTATCCCAGCAGTGGGGTATTTACAGGCCTACTTATACTTTAATAATATATAATATTAATTTTTAATTTAATATATTTAACCCTTGATTTTAATGTGATATTCTGTACTTAAACTTATGTCCTCCACTCAAAGATTGTCTGGAAGAGGTTGCTCTTATAACGATAAGACCACCTTTTGTATTAATAGTTTTTTGTTTGTCTTTATAATTGTGTGTTTCTGTAACTCTTTTGGTGTATATATAATATTATAATGTTTGTTTAATCAATTTAATAGGTGCCTTCGTTCGCCTTTCATATTAGTTATCTATAAAAATAAGTGTCTCATATTATATTGTTCAACATCTGCTCATAATTAGAAAAATGGGTTAATTGATTCCTAAATAGTGTTACTATATCTATCTAAGATTGTTACCCTTAAAATGCTCGCAATTTGTAAAGTTTATTGGTTTTCCCGACATATTTAGTAGCATTTAGGTCATCTGGATTCGTTCCAAAAGTTTAGTTTGACATAAAAATAAGAAACTTATGTTTACAAAACGGCGTTCTTTATTATATTATTTTAATTTTAATATATCACATAGCTTTGAAGATGTAAGAAGTGCTTATATAATTAGTATATAGTTAACATATTCGTATAATAAAAGATTGAAAGCAAGAACAGAAAGCTTCTTGCTTAGTAAAACAATGGAGAGATGTGGAACTTGTGGGAAGATCGCTATTATGTTAAGTTTCTCATAAATAAGAAAGAACGCGTAAGTGTGACCATGAAGCAGTCTTGAGACAAGCCTTTTCAATGTATTCTTTGTCTAGCTTTTGATGGAACTGCTACGTGTTTTTATAAAAGGGAAGTTTTATAATGTAACGTATGTATACGCTTACGTTAGTGATCATGGCCATCGGCAAGCTAACATTTCTTGTGTTATTATTTGTATTTTTACAGATGTACATACAAATACATACATATTATGAGGTACCATAATAAATTTTCTAATTCTATTAAAAAATATAAATATAATCTTATATTTGTCTTTGTAATAGTAGTCATAATTTTCAAGATACACCTATACACTGTATGTACAGATCGTATTTTATGTAATGTATTTTTGGCACAATACTTTTCGAATTATATAAGTTTCTTCTTTTTCTGTTAATGAGAAATACTAAAAAAATGGACAAATTTCGATGGTCACATAATATTAATAATTATGTATGTAGAATCAAAACTGTTACTTCGTTGCGATTATTGGATCTGATCAAAGCAGGGTGCGACTGGATGCGTCATCGTTACCCTCCACGCACCCTCTCAAACCCCAACCAAAACATTGATCGATCCCGCAACTACTAAAGCCATGCGCAAAGTCCGCCCTTTTTGTTTATGCTTCATAAAATTTTCTATGACCCTTTTGTCCCATTACAGAATTATGTAATGAATATACGTATATAATTTAGGGTATATACATATTTAGGTCTCAGAAAATAAAAAATATATGTAAATATCTAATGTCTGAATCGATGATATCCTGATATCATCGATTCAATTGTTAACTTATTTGGTGATAATTAATATCTACTTACTGGCATTCGTTCATTATTTCTTCTTGGGAACGAACTTGCACTGGAGCCAGCTTTTCCACGCTTTCTTCGTAATTTCCGAAACACTTTGTGATCTTCTCATCAAAAGTGTTCACCAAATCTTCAAGTGACCCAGAGAAAGTCTCCGTAAAATTGTCGCCTTCACAGTTCTGCATATTATCCTGTTTACACTTCACCGGTCTGGGCTCGTCATTATCGTTGATTTTGTTGGAATCGGTTTGTATTTTTACCATTTCACTCTTAAGGTTGTTAATATTATTGAGACGTATGTCATTTCCATTTATAGTCTTCTGTGGGTAGTCTGCCGTTGATAGACAGTCATCCGCCTCTTCGATTTGGGCAAGCGGCGCCTCGAACTCTAGTTCGGCCATCCTGCCAGCCGCTTCTCGCATGACTTTACGTCCACCCGCGCCGATTATCGCGCAAACACTGCGCCGTACTGTGCCAACTGTGTCGCGTCGGCTCTATATCTATACATTAAATACTATACTACGGCAAGAAGCATCGTCAAGCAAAATGCAAAATGCAATCTGCACAAACTTTTAAAAGCAGGCTACTTAAAAATATTTTGATTCTCGTAACACTAAGTTTTATATATATTGGTATGATATAAGATTTGAAAAGTAAAGTATGTAATCTACATTAATGATTATGTCGGTCAATAAACAATATTATGCAAATGGTTTTAAAAATCATTATCTAATTTAAGCTTAGAACAATAACAAGCATCATCAACAAGGATCAGTAATCCTATGGTTTTAAAAGTACTAATAAATTGTAAGGGTAGATTAGTTACCGTTGTTGTAATATTTTACCTGCTTTCTTTATGTTTTCACTTATTTTGTGCAATTTTAATAATTTATAATTTAAAAAATGTATTTGATCGTTTTGTAAGGTTTTTTTTTATAATTCTTTCTTGATTTTCGTGTCAATATTTCGCGGTAATAAATTTGAGTTTACTTAAATGTTGCCATAATGAATTTATCATTTAAAATGTTTTTTTTTTTAGGTTTTTACTATCACATATAAGCAAATATAAACTATTACTGCTCATATAAAAGGCGTACAATAAACAAATATTTTATTTATATAAAACAAATTTATAAAATAACATGTCACTTGAAAATGATAACGATTATGTGGTATTTACAAAAAATATATAAGAAGTGTAACATTATAATATAATTATAATAAAGAGGTTTGTATAACAGGATAGAATTTAGCAAAAATACTATTTTGTGTATTTTATCTTTATCGCCAAAAAATTAAAGTTTAGTTGACAATTTAACCCTCTATAGTATACGACCGTGCTGCATAGTCCATATCACGGTCGTATACACAGGTCTTGCAACTGAGTCCAATTTCAGTGGTGAGAGATGAGGTGCGAGTGTGTAACAACTCCTAATTCGCAATACAATCCACTTGAGGTACTACGTCGCTGCTATAGAAGCTGATTTTTTTCTGTACCAAGTATTGTGTTATTTAATCATTGTTATATCGTTTAGTTGAGTTTTTCGGATTTTTTTGTTATTTAACTATTTTGTTTGGATTTGAAAAAACGTTCGGGATAATTATTACGCGAATTTACGGTACGGTACGGTAAATTGAACTTAACAGTATCAGTATGTCAACGTACCCCATACTGAAGTTGCAAGACCTGTGTATACGACCGTGGTCCATATGACAATTAATAATTTCGATTTTTGACATTGACACTAAATCATTTTTAACAAAAATAGAAATTGCCAAAAAATACGATGCAACACATTCAACATGATACTAAACTAAATTTTAGCTTTTGTTATAATCGTAATGTATTTTATTAAAAGAAATACCTTTTTTGATTCGGCATATAAATTTATACGGTTGTATAGGTAAGGAGTTATCTTACTTTAAGAAGAAAATATGGTTGAAACTAAATTATAACAGGTTTATTTTTCAGTTCTGGTAAAAAAACGCACTATGAAGTACTTAACTTACAGAAAAACTGTACGGATAAAGACATTAAGAATGCGTTTATCCAGATGAGCAAAGAGGTAAACACAGTTAATATATTGTTACATAAAGACAGGCACATTTATTTTAAGTGTTAGTTACTATTATTACATTATTTATGTATAAATTTCAGTATCATCCAGACAAAAATAAAAATGAAAAAGCTCAAGAAAATTTTGTGCGTATTGTTGAAGCATATAATGTCCTCAGTAAACGGAGTAGCAGGGCTCAATATGACCTAAATTCAGAAATAGATAATCACAATAGCTATTCATATGTATATAAAACACACACACCTTATAAGTAAGTATTACTAATGGTAATACAAATATCTATATTAACTTACTTACTAACAATCACTTAACGTAAGTGGCTTGTGTATAGTCTGTAAAGTATCAATAATGTACAACATAAATAAAAAAACAGAACTACCCTGATAAGTTGCAAATTAGTAATTAAATATTGATAAAACTGTACAAGAAAAGCAATACAACTAGAAGTGATTCCCTAATCACCAATGTAGGATATGTTAGAAGTTAGTTCAAACAATACATCAAAACATTTTTAGATGACCTGTTGGTTGGTTTTATATATTACAAAATATAAATCCACAGTATAGTACATACAAAATTGAAAAATTCAGGTACAAACAAAACCAAACTTAAGCCAATTACTAATGTAATTTTTTTGTATTTATCGGTTAAAGTAAACTAAGTGAAAAAAATCATTCAGCACTCAAAAGAATAATAATAGTAAAAATAAAATATTTAAGAGATTTTTATTACAATACAACAATACAAATATGATATACTTTGATTTGATAGCAATCCAACCAACAGAACCAACACAACAAAGTGTTGTGTTGGTTTGAAGGAAGAATGTGCTAATGTAACTAACAGGCACGAGGGATGCAATTTCATAGTTTCCAAAGTTGTTGGTGCATCGGTGATGTAAGGTTGTGGGTTAATATTACTAGTAAATATTTTTTTTTATGTATTATAACCTTATATTGTAAATAATAATATAAAAATTATATTTTACAAATAAATAAAATCAATGTATGTATGTATATGCATCATGTTTTAATAAAGGGAATAAAGTCTAGTATTAGTCTAATATTGTTACTAAATAATAATAGATAAAACTAATTACAACTTTAAATATAATATTGTATAGACACTTGCAACAAAGTTGTGTTTCATAAATAAAACTTGACTTCAGCCAATTCATTAGATGTTCAATTGTTCGCCATAAGCTTAAGAATATTATAATGTTAATGCAAGTCATTTACTTTTGTTTGTAATAAATTATTTTTATTCTTCTTTCAGTTGGAGAACCAACTACAATGGACAGTCAAATAATCAAAATTATAATGAAAAAACTAATTCATATTATGGTGTGAAAGGGTGGAAGAAGTTGTCCAATACTGATTTGATTTTGATTTGCTTTGGGATTGCCGTTGTAGGTGTAATTTTACAAGTTGTTATAATCAGGTAAAAATGCAGTCTTATGTTTATATGACTATACATTGTATGTTCTTTATAATATTAAACAATTAAATTATTAAGTTAGTAAGGATATTGTTATTTATGAAAGCAAAATGTTACAATTTGCAGAGAGTCTTACTATATTAATCGGAAGAAAAACCATGAAAAAACTATAAAGCTCGCAGAAGAGTTGGAAAAAGTCAGAGCTACTGCTAGAGGCAAATCTAGAGACGTAATTAGTATTTTTTTTATTTTTTTTTTCTTCAGAAATTAATATTTATATTCATAAAAATTTTGATGACAAAAATGATTTATTTCTTTTTCTATGTATGTTTCTAAAAATTTCTAATATTAAGGTCAACATCTTCATTCTATCTACATTTCCATTTGAATAATCAACTATTGGCAATTATTTTTTTGTTAAGCTACCTTATGTTATTTTTATTGGGCAAACTAACCATATATTAATGGAGATTTGGGCTTCCTATCTATTTTTCAGCCTCATTCAACATTTCACAAATATCAGAGCTTTTATACAATATACTACTGCCATTAACAGTGATATAATTTAGTGGTACTAATAGATATATGAGGTAGAGTTGACTAATTGTAGTGTTTAGAGCTGATAATAAAGCCAAATTTGCCTGTGCAGGAACAGTGCCTTAAAATGGTTGATGATGTTACACATTTAAAAAGTTTAAAAATGTGACAAAACACTCTCATCTACATGACTTCAATTAACAAAATATCATGACAATTATGTTTCAGATGCAAACTCAAGTTTTGCTGGATAAAATTGTGACAGCGGCGAACCCGAGTGTTGCCACCGCTTCACTTGGACAGACGTTAGCCGATGATAAAAAGTGATTTGAGCTTCTGATTTATAATTATTTAAAATATCGAAGTAGATTTTATTCTCAGACAATATATATATTATTGTAAATATTTACACAGTCTATTCCAACCACAAGAGGAGTAAATGCAATTTAACAACTTTGATACAGCGATATCATTGGTCGAGATCTTGAATAATCTATATATGATATTCACTATGGATTCGCGAGATTCGCGTTTATAATGTCCGTCAACATCAAACAATGTAATTAAAGCAAATTTGAAGTTAAATTAAAGGTTATAACTAGTTACGTGGAATAGTGTTGTATTATAAATAAAGGTAAATGAATCAAGAACTGCTTTTGAAGAGCTATTAGCAAATCACATGAATATGTAAATCTAAGGTTTCTTTATCTTTACTCTGTCTTCGATTGGAATAGGGTACAGTATATTAGAATTAAATGTATTTTTTGGGGATATATATATATATATATATATATATTGTAAATGTTTTCGAATGTACATAATATGACGATGTAGTAACTGTATAATAAAGTAATTTTGTAAAAAAATGTATTTGAATTATTTTAGTAACTGAATTATAAATATTTGGTTGGATTCATTTGTTTAGTAGCCTGTAGTTGTACACTTTTCTTATTCACATCTATAATTAGTATTTGTACTTTGTATATGCTTAAATTTATCTTGATATTTATCTTATCGATTTACTATTCGAATATAGTGTCTATTTTTTTGACTTGTTCGGTAGCATTGACGTAACTGCGACTTGTATTGCCGCTTCATGGCGATGTTTTAACTTAACCGATAGATGGCGCTTTAGAACATTCATTTTTCGACCTACTGTTTTTAAATTGTAAATTATTTGAATATCCGTCTATTTAGATGTGACACTGATGGCTGATGGAAAAAAAATGATTATTTTTTTTTACGGAACCATTTAAGGATGATTGATCATTATCAAAATTTCAGAGAATCGTCAGAAAACTGTGTCTTCCAATCACAAGTACCAGAAAGTGATTTTGTTCTGAACCTACCTCTAGATAATGTGAAGGTTACTTTGTATGAAGTAATAAAGAAAATTGTTACATACGTTTGTTATTTCATAAAATATTTTTAATGTAACCTTTCTTACATTTTCACAATGTAACAGTCATAGACAATATTTGTTATTCTAACCTAAAAATGACGTCATCGGCTACAACGTTATATACTAACACGGTCGTATACACAGGTCTTGCAACCGAGTCCAATTTCAGTGGTGAGAGATAGGTGCGATTGTGTTACAACTTCTATTTCGTAACGACGCCCGCTGTACGTCGCTGCTATCGTATTACCCTTCGCTGGAAAAGTGTGTAAAGTGAGGGCATCGGCTACATAAACGTCAAACGTGATATAATTTTGGACAAATAGTATAATTTTATCTTCCATGTACAATAATTTTTTGAGTATCCAGCACGAACCTATCGTCATGCCTCTGGCCGCTGGCGGCCTTAAATTGAACTGAACAGCGTCATTATGTCAACGTACCCCCACTACTGAAGTTACAAGACCTGTGTATACGAGCGTGTATACTAAGAAATACATTTCCTTAATGCGTATATAACTATAAACTAACTCAAATAAAAGTACACTTACATTGTCAAAACAAAAAATAAAAGATTATATACCAGTGGGTGTTAACATTATTAACATTGAATAATTGTCAGATCACTTTTGCTGCATAATCGCATGTCGATTTGTTATCAATAAATTCTTCAGTGATTTTATAAAATACTTTTATCGTTGCAAATAAATAAAACACATTGAAAGTCAGGGCACGATTAACAGATAAAAACAATTCATCCTACCAAAAAAAAAAACAAGATCGTTGCTTGATAACGGTTAATTTTTTTTAAAATAATGGAGTTTATTGTAATGCTGATAATTATAATGGGAATAACTCCTTTACGTATACACAATCTTCTAAATGGGGGGGCTCTGGCACTATAAGCGGTTTTCCGTCCATCTTTATGTCTCTGTATAGCGCTCTATAGTAACACGTGTAGCCATATTTTTCAGCTGTCATCGCTGAATAAGCGCTGGATGTGTCAAGGCGAACCAGTCTGATCCCTCGTGTCCTTACAGCTTTTCTGAAATAGATGTTGAATGTAGTTAGTGTTAGTAGCTTTTACTCGGTGGTAGAGCTTTGTGCAAGCTCATCTGGGTAGGTACCACCCACTCATCAGATATTCTACCGCAAAACAGCAGTACTTTGTATTGTTGTGTTCCGGTTTGAAGGGTGAGTGAGCCAGTGTAATTACAGGCACAAGGGACATAACATCTTAGTTCCTAAGGTTGGTGGCGCATTGGCAATGTAAGCGATGGTTAACATTTCTTACAATGCCATTGTCTATGGGCGTTGGTGACCACTTACCATCAGACGGTCAGTTACGGATCAGGTGGCCCGTATGCTCGTCTGCCTACCTATACAAAAAATAAAACTAGTTTTCATCAATTGTTCCATATAGTAGGGGCTTTGTAGGCTCGTCTGTTATGATACTACCAGAAAGAAATAGTGAAAGAGTGAGCCAGTGTAATTACACTATGTTCTTACACTAGGCTTAACTTGTGTTTATAATTAATCTTGTACAGAAAGAAAATCCAGTTGAAAAAGCCGCGAAGTAATAAATAAGTAATAAGCAACGTAGTAGGATAAATACTAAAATCTGTAAACTATTTCGCCAAGCAGTGAAATTAAAACTTTTGAATCGTTATGTTACATGATTAAATTTTGTGCTAATTCACCAGTTCGTAAACACAAGCAAGAAACTCAGTAGTTAAACTTTTCTCGTTATAAGTAGGTACCTATTTCGGTATAGACACCTGAATACGTCATAGGAAATGAACGAACTCCATATTAGGAATCTGTCAAAACTGTAAAAAGTACTAAAAAGTTTCTACGATCTCATCTCGATATCGTTCATTAGTATTGACCACAGAACACTAATTTTACACAGTCCACCTCAAGGCTACGTGGGAGTAAGGTCTATGTCAATTAACTCGGTGATAATTAATACGTTATACCAAGCATAACATGAGAGTAAGTCGTACCTTAAGAAATACGTAGAATAACAAGTCACGTTGGAAATGCAAATTTATGTTTATTTACTTTTTGCTAACCGTAAAGATGCAATAATTACGCGCTATTCATTTATCCTTCTCTGTAGATAATATTATAAATAAAATTATAATTATGTGCCTGTATGAAGGTTTAAGGCAATTAAGGGATTTCTTGTCTTATTTTAAAAAGTGCATTTTTGAGTAATTTGTTCCAATTCAAAAACATAAGCAAATACATAATACATTTGAACTTTCCCCTGACACTTTTTGTTTTTCAATTGATTATATTTTGTTGTCTTAATATACCCACTATTGGTTTCTAGCATAACATCTAATTAAACATTCTAAATATGTTTTAAATTATTCAAATCAACTATTGTTAAATCTGATATTGTAAATTTTAGTTAATGTGAAGTTACGTCAAATTATACGCTCTTTGTCATTCGACACGCTAATGCTTCGCTAATTTTGGATTTTAAAATGTGGTACACACATAACCAACACGTAAATGTGTGAAGTATACGTATATAACACCTCTTTAGTAGGAACCTGTTTACTTATTTTTTAGTCTGGAAATTATTACCAGACACTATTTATTTCTTCCAATTACTTCATAATTACAATATATTTTTTAAATTTAATAATAACTGTATATATGTATAAGTACTGTATCAACAATCTTATTTGTGACCGTATGTGTTAAAATTTAAAGTAGCTTTTAAGTAGTAAACAGTAGTAATAGACACTTGGACCACGAAACGACTTTCGAACGATGTTCAAATTTTATAAATATAAAGTTGTCGTTAAAAGACCTAAGGAACGAATTTACATTCAATAGCAGGAGGATTTAAGATATATGTATATATTAAGAAATATTTTGGATTCGTGAAAAAGTAGGCGCTTTGAATGTTGGTGAAGTTTTTATAGGAACTTTGGAAATAAAAATCCTCCTTCTGATCTTCGATAGCCTAGTTTAGGAGACTAGGATCTTAACCGATGTCTCTGAGTTGAAACCCACCACCACTGAGTTTTCATATGCTTTATTTGTGTTCATCTCGTGCGCGACGGTTAAGGAAAGTATCGTGAAGAAACCTGCATGTGGCAGTAGAAAATCTGTCAGGTGTATCTACCAACACAGGGCAGCGTGGTGGCGTAAGCTCCAAATGTTTTCATCAAAAAGGAGAGGAGGCCTCCGGTTGTAGGGCGTTTACAGGTTGTTAGTATTCTTTACTCTTCCTGTGATTGTAATATAGTAAAGACAGCAATAAAAAGAGTGTACTGTGTAAGAACTCACTCAGTTTCTTCTGTTAATGCATTCATGATGCCTTTTCGTCTCCAATTATGATCGGTTGCTGCTACTTTAATTTCAACCAGTTTTTGGTCGTGGGGAAACTTCTCCCACAGCCTCGCACCACTCTCCCTTCGGGCCAATATGTAGAGGATTTTTTGGAACTTCGGATTTGTACACCGCTGGGCTTGGCTTAGTAAGTCGTTGCCATTATCATCCTGCATAAAAGGAATATTATACGGCCTTATCATAAACATCTTAGAAATATATATTATAATTAAACTTATTCTATAAAATATATTATATATTGGTCTTTAGTCTTTGTTTATTTATCTAAATACTTCGATCACTAATAAGTTCTTATTAGTAATCGAAAACTATATAGTCTAATAACGTATTGATTGTCACTGAGCAAACTGACATAGACCTTTCTCATACGCAGCCATGAGGCATCTGTCTCAAAGCTGCGTGATTCAAATGTCAATACTATCTTATGAAAGATATCGAGATGAGATTCGATCTTTTATCGTTTTGACATATTCCTAACACATCAAGTAATCTATTTGCTCAAAAGAGAGATTAGCGAATTACGCAGGGGATATTATAGTGCACAAGTGTGTGCGCTACCACAGGTGCACTCTCTATTCCCTAGCTTTCATAATTCGATATGATGGCAATCCGACACGATCGGAAAGAGTTCAGGCGCAGGACCAACGACTTACTTTAAGAAAACTTCAATTGAGTTGTTGATAGTTTGAGTTACTAACATACCTGCGGAAAATATTTGCATTTTGTTTATAGCAATATGAAAAGATTATGAAAGGAATTCACCTCTTTTAAAGGGCACGTTCCATTGATCATAGCTCCGATAACATTACCGGCATCGTCCGTCGCTTTAAAGGATAACCCTTCTAATAGTGAACTAGTGCAGTATTCATCGAGTTCTGGGCATGGATCCTTCTTTGAGGTACAAAGACCTACAGCTCGGTTTAACGGTTCATCAATGTAAAAAGTCCTAAAAAAAAGTTTTTTTTACACAAAATCAGAAGTTTCGTCACATTAAAAAAAATAACATAAATTTATTTGTTATTCTCAAAGTAGGTCAGAAATCGTTGGAATTTGAGACTTTCAGCTTGTACCTAACATTAAATTAGGCTTTTACTATTAATAAATTACTTATAATTATAAATTATTATTGTTATTAGTGTATTATCTTATCTAAGCTTTCGGTTTTGGTTTATTGGGTATTCGTTGTGGTTTCCGATAGACTAAATACGTAAAATCGGTCAGTTTGATAGTAACAATAATAACATTTATTTTTATCTATGAAAATTACTTATATCTACATATATTATAAATAGTTCTATTAAAAAAGGATAGAAAATAAATAAATATTGCTGAGTTTTATGATGACAAGGTTATTCTAATTAATGCTAATTAGGACTATATATATATATACACATTTACTGAAATTAAAAGTAGGTAATACTAGTATAGAAATAAACAACACTAATCATCACAATATAATTGTTACGAGCTAGTAAATTGAGAAAATAATTATTGCAGAAATTATTTATGATTAAGGAAAACTTAGTTACGAGTTATCTGTTATTGCTTTTTCATTTAATCTACAATCATATATGTTATATACATAATGTCTTTAATTTTTATGTATCTTTTCCTCCTGTCGTATAATAGACGGAATATACACTGACGGACTCATAAACTGCATCAACGTTCAAGACGCCCTTGAAATAAACATTTTAACCAAGTATTCAAACTTTTTATACAAATTTAAATTGAAACCTATAGTTTGGTTCGTTAACTTCAAAACAGCGTGTCATATCCTTAAGTGTAAAGTAATGATAAATATAACAAAAATTGGTATTGGTTGGTTTATTGAAAAAAGAGTTTGTCTGCAGCTAGCTTTCGACCATTTGCTGGTTTAAAGGGGTGATTTAAAGGTGTGTTCGTGCACTCATGTTTACTCCAGGCACTTCATTCAGCTCTGCTTTAATGTTTACTGACGTGAGGAGACGATTTCGTAGGGAAGTTGAAACAATAAATTGGTCGTCACCGCGTGTGGTTGCTCGAGTTCTGCCGGTATCGGGTCTCCTTTGGTAAGAACCTGTCTCAATAAACCTTCGGTATAGTCTAGAAACCGTAGACTGATTTAAATTTAAATTTCTAGCAATTGTTCGTTGATCTAAGCCTTTCCGCACCAATGCCACAATTTGAGCGGCTTGTTCGGACGAAGTATCCATATTAATGGGTACGAAACTTTTGTTGAGTTTAAAAGACTAATAATCAATACTATTGGTAACAATAATTTTAATCGCAAATGTAATAAAAAAACAAAAGTAATTTATTTCAAACTTTACTCTTATAACACACGAATTGGAGACTGCATAAATTTTATTTTCCCTGCTATAATGTTATATTTTACGGCAGTTCTATTTTTAAATTTTGTTTTTTTTTTTAATGATTAATGGACAGTCTCGACATTTTTATTTAGTTTAATCTAAAAAGTTTGCATACTTATCAAAAATATTAATTCTAAAGTAATCCTGAACTTTGATGCAGTTTATGAGTCCGTTAGTGTAGAAAGCACACCATATGATAAGAAACATATTTCTAATTTAAAACGTTTTTATTTAGACATATGTACGCGTGCTTATTTCGTAGGTACGTTATTTAGTAGAGTTTTTACTTATGTAAGTAATGTGAGTTTTTAGTTATGGGAACCCCCAATACAATCATGCTGAGTCAAATCAATTCATCTAATTGTGATGTGTGTGTGTCTTCTAGTTGTATGAACATTCGTTTGGCAATTTACTAAAATTTAGAATGTGTATCAAATTGAATGATTATTACCAAATTTATTTAATTATGAAAGATTTATATTTTGATTGCTAAAGAGAACTAACGAGAATCTGACGATAGGAAAAAGAAATCTCTTAGAAAAAATACATATGTCTTGTTTTATTGTTAAAAAAATTAATTGTATTCTATATTCCATACTTTTAATATATATATGTGAGTATTTTTAATCTTTAGGCGTTCGGGAGTATAAGTGAACCCACGGTATCAAACTATTAGGGGACACTTACTGGCTGTTTGTTTTATATAGGTATGAGAATATGGCAATCGGCCTTAAGTTCTGAATATGGGAAATATTAAATCAGAAGTATCTTTGTGCCAAAAGTGCGCCCTAAAATGTATGAAATATAAATGGTGATACTGGAGCTAAAGGGTGATAAGAGAACGCGTTAGTAGTCAATATAGCAAAATTTAATTAGGTAAAGATATTTAGACATACCTACTCATATGCTTTTTAAAAGCATAGGCTATTATAAAATTATTCTGTAAAACAAATCTATAAGCCTAAATAAATAAAAGCATAATTTCAAGTAATATCCTGTAGCTCCAATTTATTATTTCATTCATTTTGGTTGACACTGAATGTAAAATTATGTTATGACTTGCTTTATCTATTGCAATTTTTAATATTTATTTAATAATTGACATGTTGTACAATTGTCTTATTATAATTGAAGAATTTCAACGTTGTATAAAAGCAACACTTCCCTGTGAAAACCTTACGGCCGTTGTTAAACCCATATAGTTATATAAGTTTAAGGTGTACGGTTTTTAAATTATTTACTAACCTTTTTACCAATTTCATCACAGATTCTACATCCTCTGCTGTTATTGGGCTGATGTTATACGCTCTCTCTTTCGACATGGTTCGTTCCTATTAAAATATAATAGAAGTCCTTAACAGAATATTAACTAAAAATTACTACATTATATGTATTATGATACTGATTTACTCCGATTTATCCGAGTACAGATATCTGCCACGGCGAACAATTTCAAGAGAAATCCAACTGCGCAGGACATATTTTAGATCCATAAGTGTCTGCGCGAACACAGTGCATACTCTATTCCTTTAATCTCATAATCTGATGGGACGGCAATCCGACACGATCGGAAAGAGTTCGAGCGGAGGACCAACAGCTTTTCGCGCTTTCCAAGGCACGGGAGTATGCACACTGCCAACTTTCAGACTCCGGGCTGGTAATGAAAATCTTCGCCAGGAAAACCTAATATTTTCCAGTCAGACCTGTAATTTGAATCTAGGACCTCGGTATTTGCGGCCTTATATCTAGCCACTAGACCAACGAGGTAGCCAATGATACTCATACTCAAGTATTAATTTGCTTTCTTTATTATTCTTAAGTTATATAATAAACATTAGGTATATCAATGGACATGTCATTAACTCATTACTTGCGTTTGTTCGTTTCTAGCTTTGTTTACAATTCATTTAATTGCAACTGCAATTCACACGCATTTGCATGTATAAGATCACAGTAAGATACCTAAGTTTTATAATAAAAAAATATGTAAATTTGTATGATCGTTACTCGTTGAATTACAATTGATAATAAACATTAAAAAAATGATAAAAACTTCAGAATAGGTGTAGAGGTATGTATAAATTATTACCTATTGTTTGTTATCGAGAAGTGCATCGTGGAAATCGTATTGATGTGGAAAAACAATGATAAATATCCATAACGTCATAATGTGAATAAAATTATAGTAACCTATGTGGTTTAAACAAAAAAGCGTAAAAGACAAACATACATAATTACTTTCGCATTTATAATATGAGCATAATATATTACATTAAAAGTCACGACATTAAAAAATTGTAGTTTTACAATCTACTTATATATGAGTCAGTAAAAACTTATTCACAATTATTAGTAGTATTAAATGGGTTGAATAAGTTACTAAAACTACGTTGCATAATATCAAGTCTCGATATTACCTACTTTAAAAGTACTATAATAAACATTTACATACCTTTTATAGCATTTCAATTTGAGAGGCTAAAGATAAGTGAGCTTGTAACTTCACTTGATAATATAAAGTCAATGTTTTGAGGCCCGCACGACCAACGTGTTTTGACTGCCCGGCCTGAGTGTTAACGGTGAATGATAAAAATAGTGCTCCGTATGTTAAGGCCAATACCATCGTTTATGGTGATAATATGTGAAGATTGTTACTATCAACACGTAATTATCATTATATTGTATGCACACACTACACATTTAAATATTATATGTTTGTGTAAACATATAATATAATTTTAAACTTTTATACCTTTGCTTGAATTATATTAATTTTATTAAGGCCAGAGCATAAATATAATAATGGCAACTTTAATAGTGCTGCTTTATTTTTCAAGTTAATAAAACAAGTAAGCTTAGAAACATCTGCTCCTTAAATTATTGTAATCAGTCGCGTCATCGCTTTGGTATTATCTCATTTCATACTTAGTGTAAACCATTCCGATATTCGTTCACTTCGATTTTATAAAATATCGAATTTAATTGATAACATTTTCAATTTGAGTTTTATTATTTATAAATATTTATTCCGCTTATCTTCACATATTTATGAATGAGACACTTATTTTTAAAATCAATCTTTGTATCAGTGTTTATAATTACGTAAAGCATTGTAAAATGATTGTCTATGGTTATATTTAACTACAGACAATCATTTTGTGGACACATTTTCAATCTATTTAAATTTTTTCTAACTCGATTTCTTTGTTGTAGAAATAAAACAATGTATATTTATATAGTTTATTGTGTTACTCCGATATTATTTTCGTATATTTTGAAAACAACTACATTCAATTTAATTGTTCCTATTACATAAATTTTTGATTACAGTTAAAATTGACGATAGGACAGTAACGACAATGAAGACAGTAATACATGTATATTTATGAATTCCATAAAATAAATTACAAGAAACTACTGTGTACTATCAGGCTACCTCAACCTACTGCAGCGTTTTTATCTGATATCAATATCATTATTACATACTTTTGCTACATTTTTTTGTCAGGCGTCGCCTTCCTTAACTACTTTTCCTATTATTTTTTGCTGGCGATTTTAGTTGTTTTTTTTTTTACATTTATAAATATATCAAAACAACATATATATATATATATATATACAAAAGATTATTTTTATAACTAAACTATACAATTCAAGTTTTTTCGACAGAAATTTAAAAAACTTTTTGTAAATTAAAATCTTTGTTTGTATCACAGCTAAGTCATATCATTAAATGGGATTTTCTGAAAATATTTGTTTGCATTTTTTTGAATATCATTCAAACTATTTGCAACACCTATGATTAAAATCGTTATAGGAAACAATGTAAGATATATCTCAGGTCATACATTGCTTTTTTAATTATCGTACGTTTATGCTATACAAAATGCTTGGCTATATTTTTGTTTATAATACGTACGTAAATAAGTTATACTAGAGTACGTATTAAAGACAAAAAATTAGCAAATTATTATAAACGTGACTTTTTAATAATTAATAATTAGAAACCATATATAAGAATAGGTACATACATTTTTTAGTTTTACAAACAACCAATGTAACAAATAATGTTAATTGCAAGGACTTATATATTGAAAGAATGATTGTTTTTGTAATTTTTTGAAGATTGAATAGAGACTGTGTTACTTTATATCTCTTTCAGATACACTCTTCCTTCAAGATGCGGGGCCTCTGGGTGTGGGGCGTACGGCACTTCGGAGTAGAACAAACCGTACACCTTCTTGTATTTCAGACGTTCAGCTGCAGCGGCAGAGAAAGCAGAAGTGGTGTCCATCCGTAAAGCGCCTGCGGCCAATTCCTTAGCTATCCGTCTATAAACAAAATAAATCAAAGTTTATTATTAAAATTAAGGCGAGCTTAAAATGAAAAATGTTTTATTATATCTCTATTATACTATTTACTTAAAACTAAATTTAAAAATAGATAAATGCATAAGGTATTGTAGTCCTTACAACAATGGCTGTTTCTAGCAATCATAGTATAAAAAAATATTATATCAAAAATAATTTAAATGAGAAATTATTATAAATGAATAAATAAAAAGTGTAATCTTTGCATAATAAATACAACTATTGATGCATAAATGAAGTATATTATTTCCCGGAACTAAGGTTTCGACAGAAGAACCAATCTACGTACTACAAAAAAAAAAAAATTGAATCCGACAGCAGGCGCCAACTATTCATATTATAATAAACTGAATCGCGGGGCTACTCCCTACTTCCTGTTACAAATTTCCTGTGCACACATTCATATTGAATGTTGACACCTAAGATTATATACATAAAACTGAATATGACAGGAGATATAAATAACATAATAAAATCCATAAATCTAATTATAATCAGAATAAATCCTTATTTCCGATATCATGTATGCAATGATGGAGAACGAACGATTTTCGTGTAGTTAATTGCCTTTAAAAACTATTTAACCGTATTAACCGAGTTGGCTAAATATTGTGTCTTATTCAATTTAACACGTATTTCAGAGCACGCAATAAAAGACCTGTGATTCATTAGTAGGCAACATGAAACAGTATTTAAACAGTTAATTCACGAAACATTGTAGCCTTCTAGTCAAAAACAAAGATCGGCTAATTATAACAGATATGCTCTATTTACACTCGGTGGCAGGGCTTTGTGTAAGCTCATCAAGTGGGCGGACCACCCACCGCCCACTCATCAGATATTCTACCGCAAAACAGCAGTACTTTGTATTGTTGTGTTCCGGTTTGAAGGGTGAGTGAGCCCGTGTAATTACAGGCACAAGGGACATAACATCTTAGTTCCCAAGGTGGGTGGCGCATTGGCGATGTAAGCGATGGTTAACATTTATTACAATGTCTATGGGCGTTGGTGAGTACTTAACATCGGGTGGCCTACATGCTCGCCCGCCTACCTATACAGTAAAAAAATAAAAAAATTGTCTCTGTATGGAAGTATTTGTTTATCTAGTTATGAAGAGAGATAGGGACGTAGCATGTAATACACAAGATGTAACATTAGATCTCAGGGGCGGAGAACCGAGTCACATACGCGTTCCTTGTTCTAGTGTTTGTGGGTGGCTGTGATCACCTTACAAATATTATAATATCTTATCTCCAACAACAAATTAAAAGAAAAATTGTTTAGTAATCAATACTTTTACTTATAATTGTGAAGTCAACAATTTTAAGTAATTTTGATACAGATGTTAAATTTAATTTTTTTTATTTGTAATTGGAAATGATTGAATTAAGTTATGTTAAAAACAACAACAGATTTTAGTATTCGAGTATAACAAACCGACCAATTAAAACGATTTAGCTTTTTGATATAATCGAAAAGACTAGATATAATTTTAAATCTGTTTAAACGATTTGACCTACACGATTTTAATTCTAGAATTCATAAATGCAATTTTAAATTTTCTCAACTTATTATACTTTTATAGTAGAATAATGTAAAGATCAAGGAATATTTTTGTCAGAAACTATCAACATTGTAGTTCAGTTGTAAAATGTCAAAAGTTGACGTAGGGTGTCAGCCCCCGCAGGTGCTTACCGGACACGGATGCTTCGGTAAGTACCTGCACGAGATAGCGCGGCGGGAGGTGTCACCCTCCTGCCACGAGTGTGGTGCGCCATTCGACACGGCGCATCACACCCTAACGGAGTGTGCCGCGTGGGGGCCCCAGAGGCATTCCCTGGCGGCGGTTGTTGGCGGAGACCTCTCCTTGCCGAGCATCATCAACGTGATGCTCGGAAGCGAGGGGTGCTGGTCAGCGGTAAGCGATCCCATGGCGCTCCCGTTAAGACGGGAAGGGTACCGCTGGGTTTTTAGTGGGTATTCCGATGACCGGGGCGCACTTGGTGCCTTGGACATATGGCGAGCCCCACATATCCCCCCCCCACTGTTCCCGTGGGGGGAAACGCGTAAAAAGTTTTCCCAACGTCAAAAAAAAAAAAGGGTGTCAACCCATACGTGTGTATCCTTTAAGCATTACAGTTAAAACTATTATAATTCTCTAAAACCTAATTTTACTGGTGGTAGAGCTTTGTGCAAGCTCGTCTGGGTAGGTACCACCCATTTATCAGATATTCTACCGCAAAACAGCAGTACTTTGTATTGTTGTGTTCCGGTTGGAAGGGTGAGTGAGCCAGTGTAATTACAGGCACATGGTACATAACATCTTAGTTCCCAAGATTGGCGCATTGGCGATGTAAGAGATGGTTAACATTTCTTACAATACCGATGTCTATGGGCGTAGGTGACCACTTACCATCAGGTGGCCCATATGCTCGTCCGCCTACCTATTCAATAAAGTGTGTAGGCTTGACTTACGTTACTTTAATTCTTCTTATTATTTTGTATGTTTTTTTGTTTTACATCAAGGTAAAATAATAAACAATACCTTTTTGTTAATAATCAACGGAAAAGTCAATCATATAAATGGTAATTAAATTTAATTGATTCGATTTTATTTATTTGATTAATAGTAATTATTAATATAATTAATAGAAAATAATAGATATGATGTTTTAATTATTATTATTAGTATTATAAGGTTATTTTTATTATTGAGGAGTCACTGCAGTATGCGAAAGTGGTACGTTACGTCTCCATGACGGGTAGGGTAGAGCTAGTTTTTAGAGGGTAGTGCGTTATGCGTATAGCTCTATGAATCACATGGGGTATGCGCAAATCCATTCACCAAAGGCAATAAATGAAAGTATCGTAAATTTGATTTCTATTCTATTGGTTTTTATGTTTTTCAATATATGTTTTTATGTTTATATTGTTTCTTTGTTATTCGTTTATTATACTACTTATGTAAATGGTGACTGCCTCATTGATCTAGTCACTAATGGCATGATGTAAAGCCGCAGACCCGGAGGTCCTGGGTTTAATTCCCAGTTCGGGTCAAAAAAGTTATTGGGTTTTACTGTCAAAATTCTCAATAATAGCCCGGAGTCTGGAAGTTGGAAGTGTGTACACTCCCGTGCCTCGGAAAGCACGTAAAGCCGTTGGTCCTGCACCTGAACTCTTTCCGGTCGTGTCGTGTGTCTAATCTGTTTTGAGATTGACCGCCGTGGCCGAAATCGGTCAGGACGACATGATTATTACAATATGAATGGCGGCTTTGTTGCTACGAAGTAGGTTTTCTACTAACCTAGATAATATGTTTGGCAAATATAGGCGTTGCTCCGAATAATCAAAATTAGAAATTAAAAAAATCCATCACAAATTTGAACGCATCTCAATAACCGATGACAATCAATTTGTCTGTATAAAACCTAAGCTAAAAAAAAAGTATTTTTCCTTTTTTTTTTTTTAAATAAATAATCGAGCAATGCATGCGAGTAATCGAGCAAATCATTTTCTATAGGAAATAACTAATCTCCATTATCCTCACGTCTCTCATTTCCCTTAGTCCTCACTAAGGAGACGTGTTAATATGCGAATGGAGTCGTTAAAAGTACATGTTCCATTTTTATATTCCATTTTTGCAATACAGTGGAATATGTTGTAATTATGGCTATTTTTAGAAAGCCATAAATTTTAATATGCATAATTGTGTATTTTGAATAATAATTACAACCTAACGTATTGGATTATAATTACACAATTTGCATATGCACGAATACTGTATGCAAATATTTATTGATTAAATTGTATTTAATTAAGTTATTTAAAATAAGCGATCGAAGTTGATAAATTATAACAAGTAAATATGTGTGAATAGCAATATTCTATTATGTAAAAAACATACATGTTTCGAGAAATAATTATTGGAAGTCAGAAATTATTAATCCCAGGTAATATTATAGTTAAATACTTTAATAGTAAGGCCCTAATCACTCATTATTTAAACAAATTGATCCTATAAGGGTTTCGTTGAGGTACGGAACCCTAAGAGTATAGTAAATCTATTAATATATGATTGGTTAGAAAGAAATATTCTTTCTTTTACTTTTATGTGTTTCTATAACATCCATTCTGTTAAGTTTGACTGCCTCGTGGTCTGGTGGCTAGACATAAGGCCGCTGATCCGAGATTCTAACCCCAGCTTGAACCGACAAGAAACTACTGGGACTTTCATAATCCTAGACAATGTGGTGAGCACGGAGTGAGATCAGACGCAGTATCAACGGCGTTACAACTTTCCGAGATACTGGAGTGTTCAGTATCTTAAATTAAGATTAAGTAGACTCAGTTACGACTAACTACTGCTGAAAATAACTATGAAATAAAAATCAAATAACGTTTTAATGACCCGGGATTTGAATCTAGGACTCGAGATCTGCAACCTTGCTGACTACTACGACAACATTTTTTCCTACTATCTGTATTTTCTTAGTTTGTACAGCTTGTATTAATGTATGTTCTAAGTATGTAGCCATCAAAGGCAATTTATCGGTCTTACGTTTGAATATGTTACTTAATTTAAAGAAGTAATGTCAAATTGATTACAAGTATAGATGACCTAAATACAACTACTTCGGACTAATAGTCTAGAATTTTAATCATAGATTAGAAAGGAACGATTGTTTAGAATTCGAACGTTGAATAACAATATGGTTACAATGAATGCATGAACAAATAACAGCGGTACTAGTTGCTACGAACTGCAACACCATGAACTCGAAAGACGCACTTCACACGCATGTAGGTAAAATTTTATTCTCATAAAATTATATCAAATCATTTTTATCTATCTGTAGGTACTGTATCGCCAGTCGCTAAGTAACTACACATTTTTAACGTTCCAAATATATCTGCAGAATCGAATGAGAAATTGTAAGCGTATTTTTTATCCATGGATTTAAATATGTTATCTAAATAAATAATTCTAAAGTTACACAGAGTTATTTTTTTTTACCTAAAGTTATATTTTGTAAAGAACTTTTGTTGTGGCTATGTGTCGTCGTACCTACGTCGATTTTATGGTGACAGTCCATCCTAACTTATATTATAAATTCGAAAGTAAGTTTGTTTGTTTATTACGCTTTCACCCCTACACCACTAAGCCAATTTTAAAAATACTTTCACCGATGGAAAGCTACAGTATCAGCGAGTAACATAGGCACATTTTGTCCCCGTATTTCCACGGGAACGGGAACTACGCGGGTGAAAAAGCGGGCCAAACGCTAGTTGTATATATAATTGAATATGGTTCAATAAATAGAATACATCAACAAGATTCAAATCCGACCAAGCTAGCGAGTTATCATTTGTTTAATTTGGTTTATAATTCATTTCATGCTGGGTGAAGAAATATCTTTAATATCTCGATGAAACCTGCTGCGACGAATTAATTTCAGTTTTATTTCCACCAAGTCGCAATGGAGGAGCGTGGTGGAATAACCTTCAAGAATTTTGCCTTAATTATATTGGCAGTTTATAATTGAGAAGTATATAGAATACAAGTGTACAATGTATTTGGAAGTAAAATTATTCGAGCACAGTTGATTTTTTGAAGTTCTATTAAACTTAGTAAAACCTAAATAAATAAGCAAAGAAAAAAAAAATTAGGAACTTGTTATAGTAGAATTCATTTTATATATATTTTTTCTTATTTAATTAAATATTCATATTTATATATAATTATATATAATTCATATTTAATGTATCATTAAACAGTCTTAAATTCTGATCATTGACTAAAAACGCAAACTCCATTTAATGATAATATGTAATTGGAGTATAATTAACGATGCTTAGTGATCCACACTTCATAGCATACAAGAAACAAATTATACTATGAATCGATATGACTTTGAATAAATAATATACTTGATTAAATGCTAACTAAGGTATTATAAAGTTTTTTATTTGGTCTGGGAATCTTTTTTTTGTTACATTTACATAGTTGGGTAGGCAAATAACTAAGAAGTACCTATGTACTTTAATAATTTTTGAAAAATATTTCATATTTTAATAAGTTTTAAATAACTTCGGACACTAAAATCAATTTAACTAAAAACGTAATTACCTCTATAGGATTTATTATTTTGTCCCTAGGCAATATATTTAAATGATAATGACAACAAAGCTTGACGTAGTAATTGTATAAAGTGGGTCTACTGTCATGTCTACTCTGTGACAGCTTGTTAAGACTCGCCTGTTAAATTACACGAGGGGAATGAACAGCGTAATAACACAATTTTATTGTTTTCACGCTACTTTATTAATAAAGTGTTTAGCGGGAGATGATGTAGTTTCATTCAGAGGACAATAATCTTTGTTTTCGTGACCCAGAAATTAATTGGCACATCGCTATATACAAAGTAGAACTGCTTGTGTATTATGAAAATATTCTACGGTCAAATATTATTTTATGTTTAAGTTTCAGGTATTAAATGTGTGAATTTTAAACTGCGGTGCATAAATAGGCGGTAATGACAACTTACAATCTGATGGCGTAATTGTACGTCTGCTTTAATTTGAATTTGGAATAACATTTGCACAGACAAAAATTTGTTAATAATCTGTAGATAAGACAACAATGTAATATTTGGCGTATTATGTTCAGTATTATTATATTCATAAGTATCTGCACTTGGCAGTTTCACCCGCTTTTAAACTATTGACGTTACGAGCGTGAATTTTATGTTCTTTTATTTTATATCTTCTTCTTTGTCCTCGCCTTATTCCGTTACGCGGGGTCAGCTTTCCTTATCATGCGACGCCACGTAGATCGTGTGTTCGCGTCTTCTTCGGTGAGGCCGAGGCATTACATGTCCCTCTGAACATTTGTTATCAAGTAGTTTGGGGCCTTTGCCTGCCCCTCTTTCTTGTAGCCATGGAAAGGCACTTTTTCACCTATGCATTACGTGATCCAAGATACAAGATTCTAGAGATGATAAAAAGCAACGAATCAATGTTAGTTGTTCTTTATGAAGGATATTATAAATTGAGTTTAAAGAATATTTATTCCCATAAAGACATACGTCACTTACATGAGAACAATGTTAAACATAAAATTAGTTATTGCATTCGTCGTCGTACTTTTATTAATTTAATACGCAAGTAATTAAAATGTGTTAAATGATTAACACAATATGTGTTAATTACTTACTAAGAAGCGAATGATCGCTTGTAAGATACGCGGCTAGTCGCGTCTTAAATGTGTTAAGCGAGCTTATATTTCTTATATTTGAGGGTATTTTGTTAAAAAGTTGCACTCATTCAATGTTATCATTTTTTTGCCATACTGCGTTCTTACCTTTGGTAGAACAATGAGACAAATTGTGAATGAATGCATAATATCTTTATGCATTCATTCACATATTTTTTAATTAAATAATACTCGCAATTTAAATAATTATTTATTATGCGTTGCGATACAAAAAAAGCATTGTCATACCTGGAGTGTCGAATGCTATTCTGCAACACACATGTTGCTATCCACCCACTAGACCTACGTGGTAGAATAAACTACAATTTTCTTTCTGAAAAGAACTTTACCTATCACTGGGATGGATGGGATTTGGCAATGCTTATTTCCAAGAATGGCTAGTTTCCGTTACATTTAAGCTCAAATTTAGGTAGTAGCTTTTTACGGGCAACTATAGCCTGATGACTCAGGATTTGCCTGTGACGTTTAAGTGTAGTCTGCAGCAGCTTTCTAGTTTTTATCGGTATAATCCACTTACTGATTCGTTGTTAGTCTCATGTTTAATTGAAATTATATTCTTGTAAAACGACGATTCAATGTGTTAGCTAACTAGTATTAAATGGATTTTAATTTTATTAATGATATTACCTACAATTACAAACAAACGTACTGCTCATTTGAGTCAACATCGTTTAGAGATACACAAATTCTAGCTTTCCACTTTCGTTTTATCCTTAGATTGTTTTTTCCTTATGTCTTTCAAGTGAGGTAAGTACCATTTCTTGGTACTTGTTTCGTTGAACTAATTGGTATTGCTTTGTAGTACATATAAAAATTATTTCTTACTAACAGCCTGTGAATGTCCCACTGCTGGGCTAAGGTCTCTTCTACTTTTTTGAGGTGAAGGTTTTGGAGCTTATTTCACCACGCTGTTCCAATGCGGGTTGGTGAAATACACATGTGGCAGAATTTAGAAAACTTGCCTGGAGGAGGTCTCTGTTTAACATATTGCGAGTGCAATAAATAATTATTATTGCGTTCGAATTAACAAAATACATGTAAATAGCAAAACAATAAGTTATCAAAAATTACATTTAGTGCATATGCAGCCCAATATATGAAGCAGCGACCTTCTCCAGACAAGTTTTTAAATTTTATGATAATTAGGTAATTATATAGTAAAAAAACCTTAAAGTTTATTGGGTTAAGTGAAGCTTAAGATATTAATAAAACCGTAGAAAAGATTTTACATTTTTTAAAGAAATTTTGATATAAGCGCTATAAGGTCATTTTTCGAGGATTATATTAATCTCTGATAATCTGAACTTTATATTTCATTACTTGATAACATTGAAAATAATCACGAGTTAAGTCCCTATAATGATTATTGTTGACATATCAATAGTTATTGTATTAAGGTCTTAACTTAAGTTTTTTTTTAATTCCATTCAGCCTTCAGCCATAAACGATAATGCCTGGTGTCACTACCGCGTATCCGATCAATAGAAGCGGCATACTTGTGTAAATTATGGTATTATTAAAAAAACGGAGGCAAACGATTATGGTTGAAACAATATAACTTCCTTTATATTATTTGTTAAGATAAAGCTATTTAAGGTAAGAATGATACTTTATTTCTAATACATGACATTATAATTTTGCTTATTATACATATGTAACGAACTCTTATATCTGATATATAACAATGTGTAGATCGAGTAAGAGATATGTCCGACACGCATGGCCGAACGAAATGACGAAACGAAACTCTGCTTTTTCATTTATAGGTTTTCTTCAATCATAACCTACACTTAAAAATTAAGTTTGAAACCTTATAGCATAGGCAGACGGGCAAATAGGCCACCTGATGGTGAGTTGTCGCCGCTTATAGACATTGGCTTTGCAAGAAATATTAATTATACACCACAACCTTGGGGGCTAAGATGTTATGACCATCCTGGTTTTAGTTACGCGGGCTCACTCACCCTTTAAACCTAAACACAACCATACTAAGTATTGTCTGTTGTGGTCGAATATTTGATGAGTGTGTGATAAATACCCAGACATGTCTTATCACCAAATAAAGTTTTTATATTGCAATAATTATAACACATAATTATTCAAAGCTTGTCTGGAAGAGATCACTCTTATCAATAAAACCGCCTTATGAGTATATTCTCCTTTTCCAATCCATTTATTAAATTATATTTGAATCGTATTGTATTATATTCTAGAATCATATTCCATAATACTGTTCCAATGGTTAAATATACACGTAGCAGAATATGGCGACATGCCGGTCTCCTCATGTTGTTTTTCTTCACCGTTGAGCACAAAATAAATTATGATTATAAAAAATGAAGCCTATGAAAATAAGGTGCTGGCTCTGGTTTGTACTCGCAATAATATAAACATTAACCATTTGAATCGATGTTGTTATACAGATATAAATAATAAGTATTTCTACTAACGTTACTTATAATGCCTTGTCACAAATGTGTTCAAAAGGATTTGGCCTTTTTCAATAAAAATATTTTGATTTTGAAATGAATAGAACATATACAAAATTAAATTTAATTTTAATAACGATAATAATTATAAAATTGATTTTACTACTGTAATTAATAAATTATAAAAAATAGAAAATAATCTGTATATAAAAACCAAAAAAGAAAAAAATACTAAAGTCTAGAAAACTCAAGACAAAGAAGACCTTTCCGGTGTCTTTGAATTGTGTGTTCTAATAAAACCTTTGTTTTAAAACAAAAGTATTCTTAGAACGTGCAGTTTTTTTTGTCAATTTAAAAAAAGAGTTACTCTCTAGTCATCATAGATGTCAATATAATTTGAACCTTATTTAAAAATGAATTAAATGTTAAAATATTGCACTTATAATTGTATTATTTAATTAATTACGCTACATATGTTTGTCGTGCATATATAATTTGTAGTATAGTATCGTAATACATATAACTTTATTGGTAAAACGATCATTGTCATATTTCACCAAATTTCAATAAAATTTTATTCATGAATCTTTCATTGGTGAAAAGAGTTTGTTAGTTTTGACTTTACCGCATCTATACTGACCGACAACAGACAGACAGACGCGGACTGTGTTTTATAATATGTAGTGTACAAAACATAATCAATTGTATCACTTTTAAATTGTCAATTAACTATACCAGACTATAAAATGCAAATTCATTGTTAAGAAGTTCTAGAATGACTCAATTTTTTTCTACCAAGGCCGTTAGATCGCCGCCAATCAAACTTTATAGTAACACTATATTATGCGGTGCGTTAAGATGTTAAGTAACTTAAAATTATTTCCTGATGATATATTTAGTATTAGTTATATACAATAATATTGTCTGACAAATGTATCAGGATATCAAGTGCAATTGTAAGAGTAAAATAAATAAATAATTTGTCAACATTGAAATATAAACATTTTATGTTCCAGTATTTAATTATTATATAGAGTGTGTTCTTATGTATAACTCTATGGAACCAGTTACGTATAAAATTTTTCAATCAAAATTTCTGAAATAAAAACTTTCAAAATATCGCTTTTTATTGACAAGAATTGATTGATTGATAAAAAAAAATTTAAACAATAATTTTAACGAAAGTGACTCATAAATAACAACCAAAATCGAGGGTTTGCATTAACATTTAACGAGCTCAACTCACATTTTAACTACATCAAAATAGATCAGCTTGCTTGATAACCGAATCACATAAATGTAATTGCAACAATTTGTTACATGCAAGTAGTTGAAATGAAACATGTGAGAACTAAAATACATGTTTTTTTTTATCGGATAGCTAGGCGGACGAGCGTTTGGGCCACCTGATGGTAATTGGTCACAACGCCCTTAGAGATTGGCAGTGTAAGAATGCGTGTGAGAATCGCCAATGCGCCACCAACCTTGGCAACAAAGATGTTATGTCCCGTGTGCCTGTAATTACACTGGCTCAAACCGGAACACAACAATACTGCTGTTTTGCGGAAGAATATCTGATGAGCTTTGAGCAGGCTCGTCTGGGTAGGTACCCCCCCCAGACGAGCCTGCTCAAAGCTCCACTACCAAGTAATTTCTTAAAAAAGTTGTATATCTATTGCAAATTTATAAATTTAGTTTACGTGTATGTGTGTAAAAATATATATTTAATTATTTATTTTATCATGTAGTCACAATACATTGGGCTGTATCTTGGCATCTGAAATTGGAGTATGTTTGGCACGCGACCGCTTATTTAAAAGTACAATCAATACCGGAATAAAACGGATATGTTTGGTATGTCTGAACTGCAACTATGCGCTTTATGTTCTTATTATATGCTGATAAACATACTGTATAATGTATTAGACGAGATATTTTATGGAGCCATTAACAATTATATTATTGTTTTAATTCTTTAGTAGGTACGCATTACAATAAAGTCATATTAAGCTCTTAACCATAAGCATTTTGTGTCATTAATGTACAAAGGTTCCATTATCATTCCATATTCCATTTTTAAATTCTAAACATACTATAATATAACATGTGCAATTGTTACACCATCAATACGCGGCCGATCTTGAGGACTAAAACGTTATGTGACCACAAACGTTGTGTGACACAGGGTATGTTCACAAATACACTGGTACACTTCTACTTGAAACCGGAACACATGGTACACTGACTAAATTAAGTCTGCAAAAGACTAAATTAGTTTTTTTTGCTTATATATTGCTGTAAGATATAATTTATATCCATAAAATAACTTAATAAGTTATATGGACAGTATTCAGGTCAAAATAAAGGTCTTATGGTTGAAACAAATCTGCGAACACTCCGTGTAGGCTCCATCTGACTATATTCTCCTAAGCTCATGTCAATATTTATCAATATAAAAATAGTACTCACTCTGTCTCTTCACATAAGACTCTCATGAGTCCTCTTCCTCTCCAGTCGGAGTGGGTGGATGCTATTCTGATCTCCACAACGGTGTGGCAGGACTGAGGCAGCTTGTCCCAAATCCTAGCTTCGCGATCGAGATGGCCGAGAAGTTTTAAGATACGTTGGAATTTTGGATTGGGACAGTCTTCCGACTTATCTGTGTAGTCGACTTCCTGGAACAATACAAAATTTTAGGATGTGACTAATTATGATACCGCTGTCATTCTTCCTTGACAATTTATTTAAAGACAAAATAAAACTTATAGCTTTTTTTTATAATTTCCCGGAAGGCAAGTGACTCAACTCCACCTGATGGTATGTGGTAGTTGAGTCCACACGCGTCGACAAAAGCCCACAAATAAAAGGCATTGATGCATCTGCACCAAATTTTAATAATATCTAACGGTTCAACATTTGGACTCTCTCTATAACTAAACACCATAACAGTTTTAAGACTATACTTCTTTTTTGGTTATATATATTATAGTAATCATACCTACGTATGTTAAACGAATTGCTTATTATAAGCCACACTAGTTTGTCGTTTTTTTTCAATTATAGAGGACGTAAATGCATCCAGTATGGTAATAGCTCATGCAAACGAGGTCAGTTATACCCAAGATTGAGTTGAAAATAGATGAGTTTAAATAAAAAACATTCAATTTTTATATAATTATAATTTTATTAATTTTGTATTGTTGCCAGAACAAAAATTGTTTTCAAAATTAGAATTTATTCAATTCAGAATCGTGTTAAATAAAAGCCTTCCATTGGTCAACATTTATAATTATGACGCTTATAATTAATAAACAAATCTGTGGTATATTTTGACAAATTATATATATATTTATAAAAAAATGTTTAATTTAGCACAATGATTGGGAGTTGTTTAGACCAGTTTAAATTACAACTCATTCTGTTACATAAGTGAATTACAAAGCGATCGTGACCAATTCCTTGTGGCGTTTAATTATTTATTGAGTATTAAATATCCGTAATAGATACCTACTCGCGTTAATTTAGAGGAGGTATATGACTTTAGTTTCTTTAAAATCAAAATATGCCAAAATGCTTGATGATATTGACATATTCGTTTTAAATTCATTGTAATTTAATAGAATTCATTGTAATTTGATATAATTTGACTTCGCAAAAAAAAAACGAAACAAAAAGTATGATAAAAAATTTTAGCAGCTCAAAACACGTGGCACGTGGCATATGGAAAAAATTGACCTTGAAATTTTACTTTTAAATTAAATCCTACATTCAATTCAACGAGAAAATTCGAGCTTTTGAGAAACAAACATTTTGCATTTATACTATGAGCAAGATAAGATCTTGGACGTATCATATTTTTACAGACAAATGTAAGATCTGTTAAGTGTTTCAATGCTAAGGCTTCTTTTTGAGTCTTTTCGAAAATAAATTTTGGAGCGTGTTCTACCTCACTGCCGAATGTGGGTTAGTGGATTATAGACGAAACTAACGTATATGTTTTTAATTTCCCACGAGATTACATTATTATAGATGGTAATTATGCAACAATTAAATTTTATTTCTTTATTGATCCATGTTATTGCAATTCAAATTGTGGAATATTGTATTAGTTCCTTTATATTTAAATATTAATCGATCACAAGATTGTATTTTAATTTGTACTTATTACATATTAGGGTTTCATTGCCGGGTCAGAATTGATAAAGTTTATAATATTTTATTCAAGAAAATAATGGAACCCTATTTTGGCACATCTAAAATAACGTTAATCCGAATAATAGAAAAACTACCACAAGCTGACGGACATAATGTTTATAGAGATTTGATTATAAAAAAAAACATCATCGCGTTTATTTGTCTTGAATCAGGGCAAACGATTTGAATTTTTAATTTCATAGTTTAATATAATCCCTAATAATAAGATTCGATTATTTCAGACAACATTTTCAGTACTTCATTTTATTTTTGAAATTTAATAGTATTCTAAAAAGTCCCATATTTAAGTCCCAAATGTCAAACCTCTCCCCTTCGCTAAGATATATATATTACTCGGTATTATTCTCTCTATATTTGTAGTAAACGCGGTATGCATTTACATGAAAACCGAAGATAAAAAATCTTTGCTAATACCCAGCCTACAAAATGTTTTTACGCAAAAAAGTACGACTATCGTTTGTTCTATTGCATTAAAGCGTAAAAACAAAACAAACACTTTCGGATCTTATAATAATAGTCAGGATAAAGCCAAAATTAATAAATATTACATCACCAACATATTTTGACATAAGGACAATAAGAAATATTTCATCCAAATTATTTCATCCAAATTATTCAATTGAAAGTACGAAATTGAGAGACCTTGCGAAGAAGGCATTGTTTTGTCTATTAATATATATAAGTAGAACTTTATCGGTTTTCTGTCATTCGCATTTTGCCTTACCAATTATTTTATACAAATAAGGTGGTTCAATAAAATTATGAGTATGGATATATCTGGTTTAGTCTCAAGGAATCGAATTATATTGTGTACATTTAACGCCTTACTGTTTATAATTTAGCAATTTACAATGTAAATTGAACAATTTGATCAAAGTATGAATTGAAGTATCGTAAAATACAAAATTCTGTTTTAATGGATGCTTATGGCATAAAATGGACAGAACTTAAAGTGACATTCAGGTTTTCTTTACCGCAGAGCAAGAGATAAATTTGAATTAAAAATTAGGCATATCAAAACTCATTGGTGCTTGAAGCTTGGGCCATTTGAAGTCGCTTCGGTTAACATCCATGTATTATATCCATTGGATCTTCTCGGACATTTGAACAAAGAAAAATTATCTTCGATATGTAGATTGGATTAAATGTAACCCCTCAAGGTTCTTAAGCTAACATTCTCTGAATAAAACCAGTAATAAAGGCCTATTATCTTAGATCCAGAGCGATTATCTCATAACTGCATATTAGATTATAGCTATCTAAAACAATCGAACGAATGCTGACATATCTCGATAATTAAAAATCACATTGCGTCCGGCGACATTCAATCGACACCTGCGCGGAAGTTTCGAGTATTATTATCTTACAATGAGCGCCTTATATTTTGTTTTAGTTTATAAGGTATGAAAAATACACATTAACAGTCATTGCGCACGAGTTGTCAACGTTACAATAAATAACCAATCACGATCACCCAATTTATTATCAAAGATCAGTTCAGAGCTCAGACTTTAGGTGAAAATTGCAGTTATATGTTATGCGTCTTTGAAGCATGGAATACGTGTTAATGACAACATACAAAACAAACATACATACATCATTTTAAAAACACATAGAAATAGAGACGACCATTGGAAATTGTGAAAAAAATATATTTTTTTGTTCTTTTATATGGATCTCCATAGACGTGTTCGTGATTTTTATATCTTATTTTTATCTTATCTTTAATTTACATTTATCTTATCTTATATGCATTTCATAACCAGACAGAAACATAATATACATTTCAGGATTAATAACTTTTGGTGTCGCAGAGTCAATTTGACTACTTCATGGCTTAGAATGCGTCAATTAATTTTAAATAAATAAAAATAGATAAAAGGTAAAATATCATTAAAAATACGCTAAAGAAGATTAATAAAAAGATAAAAAACAACAACATCAATTAAAATAAAACACGAGACTCAAATGCTTGCTTAATTTTTAATGACGTCGTCGACGCCTCTCTGTCTGAGAATGAGTAACGATATCTTGTTTCACTTTTAATAGTTCTCTCAGGTTTTATCTTAGTCACGTGTCATTTCTTTGCATAGATAATAGATACTAATAATATTTTTTATAGTACTTGAGAAGCCTAATTATTTACATTTTAACACTAGACTTATATAAGGTCCTCCAGACCGATTTCGGCCACGGCGGCCAATCTCAAGAGAGATTAGCCAACTGCGCAGGATATATTATAGTGCACAAGTGTGTGCGCAAACACAGGTGCACTCTCTTTTCCTTAGCTCTCATAATCCGATGGGACGGCAATCCGACACGACCGGAAAGAGTTCAGGCGCAGGACCAACGGCTTAACGTGCTTTCTGAGGCACGGGAGTGTACACATTTCCAACTTCCAGACTCCGGGCTGCTACTGAGAATTTTCTGACAGAAAAACCCAATAACTATTTATTGGCCCGACCTGGGAATTGAACCCAGGACCACCGGGTCTGTGGCCTTATATCTAGCCACTAGACCAACGAGGCAGTTAAGGTAAGACTTATATACAAGTCATACAAATAATGTAAAGATTTATAAATGGCGGGAAGTGCCCATTTGTAGTTGTACGTACGGCAAAAACATTTGGCTTTTATTAAATTTTATATATTTCTGTTTAAATTCAATATTATGTTGAATCAATTAAGTAATTATAGTATATCTATTAATTAATTTATTTTTGCTAGTTTTGAAATGGTTGGATGGTTATAAAAATAAATTACTTATAGTACAGTCCAATGTTTATCTCGAAAAGTATTGAAATAAAAACTGATTTATTTTCTTGAACTTTTGTAAACTATGAAGAGTGCAACACAGTGCGATAGTGTGTATTGTTTTTTGTTGATCCTTCGGAAATTTCAATCGTGATTCTACGTTTGATTTTCATTAGTATCTAGAAGATATAACGAAAAGTTAAATATTAAACAACTTACTTCTCTTTTGACAATTCCATTGATAACCATGCCAACGAAATCCCCATTTTCATCAACTGCGGCTACTGATGCGCCATCACCGAGGGTGGAAGATGCATAGTCCTCTAATTCAATACAGCGAGACTCAGGGGTTTCCAGCAGGTTTATTGTGAGGTTCAAAGGCTCGTCGCGGAAGAAAAATCTGTTAGAGATTATTGTAATTAATTAATTGATTAATTTCAATGATGTTAATTTTATTATTTTCGACTCAATTATTATATTTATATAAGATTATATTATGAAATTAAAAAAATCTTGGTCTAAGTTTACCCTATAAATGTAGAGAACACGAAACACCTTTGCACTTTACATAAATACATATATCGGATGAAATAAAATTTGTACATCGAACAACAACTCAGTAATAAATAAGCTCATTTCCACTATTAAATTACTTCGCTTTTGCACAAAATGGTCAATTTCCGACGGTAACGTTTTTCATATTTGGCGAAAGAGATTTTTTAGATTTAAAATTACATATATTGTAAAAAATGTGTGCCTGAAAACTTTACTCATGATAATATAAGAATTTGTGACTTTATAAGCATTTAGTAAACAAAACATTGTAGTATAAAATATGGTACCTCCTTAAGAAGTCTATCACTGGTTCCTTGTCCTTTGACGTCAACTTGCGCAGGGTGTAGGAAGGGGCCATGGTCCGTGGCCTGAGGTCCAGTTCAGAAAGCTGAGCTGGCAGCTCGTCGGCCAACTACAAGAGAAAAAAGAACATTTTATTTTGATAATAATTAATTTTAGAACCGCTTGTTATGTAAATCAAAATATTTACGTCAAATTTGGAATAAATGTTTTAAATAGCTGGTTGTCAGTTTGTTTTATTTCTATAAAGAAAGTTATTATTAGGTCTTATTTTTTAAAATATTTACTGTATGAAGAAGTTAACAATGTGTGAACCCGCGAATATAGGTGATGCAAACTGACATGGGATGATGGGATATCATGCGTCAGCGTCACCGTAACACGATATGGTGGACAAAAGATATGACAAAGTGTTTTATTGTCACATGCTTACTCATCTTTAATTTTAAGCTGGACATACATATATTTTTATTCTTACATTTGCCAGAAACCGGACAAAAGACGAATAGTGCCATTTTTTATAAGTTAGATAGGAATATCCTTAATCTATAAAATTATATTATAGGTTTTTTATTAAATGTCAATTAAGTAACCTTGTCGAGAGAAAAACAATGTAAGATTATTTTGGGAGCGTAACTACAAATATTCAGCACTATGTATTAATTTATAAATTATTTGCACATATGTTATAACGCATGTAGGTTGCGCATTTGAAAGCGCATTTTTTATTTTTTTTATTCTCATAATTTGATAAGAAGGTAATGCGACAGGACAGGGTAGGGTTCAGGCGCAGGACCAATGGCTATATGTGCATTCCGAGATACAGGAATCTAAATATTGCCAATTTCCTAACTGACCAGACTGCTACAGAAAATTTAGCGAAAGAAAAGCCCAATACATTTATTAGGATTTGAACCCAAAATATCGCAGATTTGAAGTCTTATAAGCTAGCAATTAGACCGACGGGTCAGTTAGAGTTAAGTTGTTAAAAGTAAATAAAGTGATATAAGCACAACACGACATTCATTAAAATTGCAATGTAAATTTTCAACGGTACACAATATATAATTAAAACAATTGGTGCCAATAGTGCCTCTCTCTTTAACCCTTAAATTGCAAAATGTAACGAGATCGTGACTTGGAGGTGGCGGGTAAGCTATAACGTGTCAATTTTGGAATTGTCAAACAATTAAATACGTTGTAAATAAGTGCAATACGATCTATAACAGCATAACAGATTTTATAATGGTTATGCAGAGTTCCAGCATTATTCAGCGTTAGCCTTTGTAATGTAGGTTAGGTAGGCATTCTATACGGTGCTAAATTTGCATCTGTCTTGCTTAGTTAAAATATCTTTTGTTGTAGGTCGACTACGTTTAGGTTATATTTAAGGTTGTTCTACTTTAGTAAAGTCACTAACCTATTAATATTAAACAGTATTTAGAAATATTTATTATATTAATATTATCAATAAAGGATAAATGATAAATAATTAGGATCATGTTTTTGAAGACTGCCTTGCCAAAAAGCGAACTCAAAAGTTAAAATATTTTCGCCAAAGTAAATCGGGACGATACACGGTGTAATATATCAAAATTTGTTCAGGCATTTAAAAGTAATGGTGGAATTAAGAAACTCACATTAATAAATGAACCCTCAAGACATTACATGCTTTTTGGGCCCTCGTTTAAAAATTGTAATGGAGTTTAAAATAGCCTCGTCGGTAGTAAACGTCTCTCGAACAGTATAACATTATAAAAAACCTTTCTTGCAATTTGTATTAGAATCTTTTTTCTGTTACTAGGCCTATTAGGCTTGACAAAACCGATTAGACAGCACAGTAGTAGGGTAGTATTTTGTAAGAACAAGTCTAGACTCACCCCAGAAATCGGTCGTAAAATGTAAAAAAGTGATATGCGACGTTTACAATAATTATTACATTACGCATCAATATAGTTTTTTTTTATAGTATAGATAGGCGGACGAGCATATGGGCCACCTGATTGTAAGTGGTCATCAACGCCCGAAGAAAGTGCCATTGTAAATTTCTTTAAAAAAAATATCGCCAATGCGCTACCAACCTTGGGAACTAAGATGTTATGTCCTTTGATCCTGTAATTACACTGGCTCACTCACCAGAACACAACAATACCAAGTACTGCTGTTTTGTGGTAGAATATCTGATGAGTGGGTGGTACCTACCTAGACGAGCTTGCACAAAGCTCTACCACCGTGTGAAGTATATAACCATAAGTCGGTTGTTAATATTTCACGGGTTAGTAAAGTCAGTTCTTACTGAATAACGCTGCTGAGACTTACAGACAGACGGCTAAGCCAGTCGAGAAAGAGAAGCCCATGTTAGGGCTGTTTCCTGATGTGAAGCCATTCCTGCGTAGAAGTCATCGTGAAATTTAAGACTTCTTGTTTCATCCTTTATTATAAATTATTATTATTCATTAGAAAAGTACTTTTGACAGTCATTTGTAATGTCATATTATGATTTTTGGTCCGACAGATGAAGTAAAATATTTTATTAATTAGCTTTAATCAATATATGAATTTCATGTTTCGTGATACTGAACAATTTTAATTATGGAATGTTTCAAACTATTAAAATGAGCTAAATTACATATACTCAACAGCTTATTGTTTATAAGTAAGTACTTATATTCAATTATTAGTACTAGTATTATTTGTGGTTAAATTCTGTAATTTTATGCATAAAATTGGACAATATTTTTTGCGCACAGTGCAATACGCACTCCAAGACTTTTGCTCATGTAAAACCTTAAAAACTACATCAGCGCTAGTCGTTACTAGTATCTGAACAATGGCCAACGTAAATTGCGCGTGTTATACTTTAAGTTTCAAGTCTTTTATGGTATACAGAATATTGCAAAAAAATAATATCAATTTCGATTTGACCTATCAATATACATTGAAGTTGGATTATAATAACTTGTAGTTGTACTGTCGTACAAGATTGTCGTACTGTTGTGCGTCAACTGATTTACATTCCACAAATTATCCGTATATTCAGCGACAAATGCAAATATATTATTGTACCCACAATGTTATTAAAGTACATAATGCCATTTATTGTATTATGCCTATTAATTGCGGAAATGCGTTTATTACCTTGGTAACCGTCATAAAACGTTTTTGATTTATGTTTTGCACCTTGGCCTTTACGTCTTTTAGTAGTTAGTTCGTGAATTTGTTACCGTGAAATCAATTTGCTACTCGGATAACTGGACTCCTAATTATTATTTTTTGCACGACAAATCGTGCAAAATCTGTCAACAATCTGTTTTGTTTCCGCACAGCGAATGCGTGCGCAACTTAGAAATAGTAAATAAAAATAAATAAAGCGAATGCAACTTCGCACACGTGGCCGAAGTGAAACGTCAGAAGTATTTTATCGTAATTCGAAGGATATGCATTTCTTTTTAATTCCAAAAGTTGATTCAGTAGTGTTTTAAACGTTATGTGTGAGCGAATGTTTGTAAGTACATCCGTAAGCGTTTGTCGTTTGTTTGTTTGGAGAGTACACCAAATCTCACTAATTGTAAGTTACATTTAATGTTAGTGTAGTTAAAATGCTTAAACTTTGATTTATAATATGGGGTTTTCCAATAGGGACGCTTGAACTTTGACATCTGATTGCGGCCATGTTGTTTGAGTGACAGCTGTCAAATGCAGTGTGTTATATTCATTCCGTCCTCCCAAACCACCATGGCAGGTTACAGTGTCGAGCAGCACGTGCAAATCATAAAATTGTTTTATGAAAATGGGTCTTCAGTTCGAGCAACGTTCCGCGCACTTCGCCCGTTTTACGGTCGCGATGATCGTCCTGCCGAGTCGACTATCCGTCGATTGGTGGACAAATTCGAGTCAACCGGGTCAGTTAACAATCAGCCGGTTCCCGTGCGTCAACGTAACGCGAGATCTGCCGAGAATATCGCCGCTGTGCGCGACAGTGTCCTCGAAAACCCGCGGCAGTCAATTCCGCGTCGCGCACAGGAACTCGGCCTTTCGCAGACGACAACTTGGCGAATTTTGCGTTGTGACTTGAGCCTGCACCCGTACAAGATCCAGCTGACCCAAGAGCTCAAGGTTAATGACCATAGACAGCGCCGTGTGTTCGCTGACTGGGCATTAGAGCACTTGGAAGTTGACGCCGATTTTGGCAAAAAAATCATCTTCAGCGACGAGGCGCATTTTTGGATGAATGGCTATGTCAACAAGCAAAATTGCCGTATTTGGGACGAGACCAATCCACACGAGGTTCACCAAGTGGCAATGCACCCGCAGATAGTGACTGTTTGGTGCGGATTTTGGGCCGGAGGCGTGATTGGTCCGTATTTTTTCGAAAACGATAATGGTGTGGCCGTCACCGTCAATGGTGAGCGATACCGGTCGATGATAACCAACTTCTTTTGGCCTGAAATCGAGAATATGGATCTGGACAACATGTGGTTTCAACAGGACGGCGCTACGTGCCACACAGCACACGCTACGATGGAAGTTCTGCACGAGCAATTTCTGGACATGGTCATCTCGCGCGGAGGCGACGTGAACTGGCCACCGAGATCGTGCGATTTGACCCCGCTGGACTTTTTCTTGTGGGGTTTTCTTAAGTCGCAGGTCTATGCCAACAAGCCGCAAACCCCCGATGCCCTCAAAGTCAACATACGCCACGCCATCGATCAAATACAGCCCGATTTGTGCGCCAGAGTCATCGAAAATTGGACCTTTCGTGTGCGCGCCACCAACCGAAGCCGTGGCGGTCATTTGAATGATGTCATATTCCATACATAATGGGGTCGATAGACCTTCCAAATAAAAAAAAAATTTCGCAAATATCTCTCCTACATGTATTTTTTTTTGCATTTCAAAGATCAAGCGCCCTTAATGGAAAACCCTATAGAAATTATTAAGTTAAGTATGAAGGTAAACTATGAAAATAAATCAACGACAAATTTGAATCCCCTTGGATTACTTTAATTAAGAAGATTTTCACAACTGATTGAGATGACCCTGTTTAATTTAATTTAATGGAGGTTGTCAGGAATGAGGTTAACGAACTGAGAAGTGGGCTTTAAAATTTTGTTATTTTAATTAAGGGATTAGGTATGTATAAAATAAATAGATTATAATGATCAATATTTTAAGGTGTACTTAAATCATTATGTAACAAAACTATTTTTCTGACTCGATTTTCTAGAAAAAAGGATCTCTTTTAATTTAGTCAATATTTTAATCATGTACATTAAAGTTAGTTTTTAGTCCTATCCGAATCATAATTTTATATTGTAATCTGATGAAGATGCTCAAAACTTAAACGTAATATGTGGAAAAACATTAACAAGAATTGATTATAAAAAAAAGATAACGAGGTTTTCAACTAAAGTATATATCCTCTAAGGTCTAAAGCTAAACCGACTATTCAAAAATTAGGTCCTTACATATGAAATTAGCGTTTTGTCGTACTGACCACTTTGATCTGAAATATCTCCTCTTTGGAAGATATTAGAGATATTTTAAGAATTCCAAATTCAAATTTATAAATTTATTTAGCTGGTACATTTGAGTTTTGAAAACAGCTACTCATTATTTTTTTCTTTGGCGTCGCTTATTACCGCACAATGGAAAACATGAAATATCGGTATATTTACAAGTACTAGTTCTACCGTGGCACCAGTGCTGCAGAAACAGCTCGAAGGATTAATGACGTGTACGGCACTGGTGTCGTAAAAGAAAGCACAGTACGTTTTTGGTTTCAACGTTTTTGTTCTGGAAATTTCGACCTTCAGAACCAACCCCGTGGACGACCAGAGACCAAAGTAGAAAATGAAGAATTAAAGACTATTGTGGAAGCGGATCCATTACAAAGCACTTCAGAGATAGCTGCAGGCTTCGGGGTAAGTGATAAAACTGTATTAATCCACTTGAAGCAAATCGGGAAAGTAAAAAATCTTGAACGATGGGTACCTCATGAATTGAGTGAATGGAACTTGCAAACACGCGTCGACTGCTGTGTTACTATGCTCAACCGACACAATAATGAAAGGATTTTAAATCGAATCATTACTTGTGATAAAAAGTGGATACTGTACGATGATCGGAAGCGCTCGTCGCAATGGCTGAACCTTGGAGACCCAGCCAAATCCTGCACTAAACGAAAATTGACTCAAAAAAAGTTACTTGTGAGTGTTTGGTGGACTAGCGCCGGTGTCTTCACTACAGCTTTCTAAAATCTGGCCAAATGATTACGGCAGATATCTATGCAATAGCAAACCATGAAGGAAGCTAGGAATTAGCTGCTAAACAACCGAGATTGGTCAATCGCTCTAGGCCACTGCTGCTTCACGAAAACGCAAGACCACACACTGCACAACAAACAATTACTAAGTTAGATGAGCTACAATTGGAAAAAAAATCAACTCCGATGCGGCAGTTCAAACCGCCTTCAAAGAGTTTTTTGATTTTCGATTCTCGATTCCATGTTTTTTTTAGAATCATCAAGGGATCAATGAACTACCTATGAGGTGGCAATAGTGCATAGATAACAACGGTGCATACTTTGATTAATTATAAATATTTTACAAAAAAAAAAATTGACTTTATATCCCTCCCGTACAAAACGCCAATTTCATATGTAAGGACCAAATATATCTACGAAAATAATATAACGCTACAAAACAATAGAAGACATGGTATTTGCTGTAATTTAAAAAGACAAAAGATATATTGTATATTTTTACTTTTCAATTTAAATAACAATTTGAAGTTATCGCGTGACGAATGATCACATTCGTAACTTAAAAATTCAGTATAAGATTCAGTTATTGATTATGATGTCAACCGAGCAATTTCGGTGGTCGTGGTAATTTTCAACGTTTCAACTGAATTTTTAAGTTACGAATGTGATCATTCGTCACGCGATAACTTCAAATTGTTATTTAAATTGAAAAGTGAAAATATACAATATATTTTTTGTCTTTTTAAATTACAGCAGGAACAAGTTGAAATTCTGTAACAAAGAATATAGATTAGACGAGTATGAAACAGGTTATGAAAATACGAAAAATATTTTAAAGTTTTTGTATTAAAGTAAATTTAGTATGAAAAGAAATATTATTCCCCGATTTTGAGCTGTGGGTTTGTGTGTGTTACATGTGTCTCAAAATTGAATTATATTTATGTGAAAAAATTTGCTATATAATACTTTTTTCTTTAGTCATAATTAGATAATTCTATTTTATTAATTTAAAAATTTTGCGCGTGAGTCATTTACCTGTAATAATTAATAATAATAACATTATATCTCAATTTTAGCATAGTAACATATTATTCATGATTGTATAATTATACTTTTATCAAAATAATAATATAAAGAATATTTACTTTGAATTTATAGCTCATAGCATTAATAAATATAAAGCACATTGTAATTTAATTGCAAAACACTTAATAAATCTTTAACATACATTCGTAATTATGTATGTGTGTGTAATTTTCGATTTCTGCTCTCAAGCTGAACGCAAAATTTTATATAATACAACGTTAAACTTGTTTTTACTTTTACAATTTTATTGTTTGTTCACATTTTACATTCAAGATATTTATAAAATATTAAAAAATATCGGTAGTGTTATATACAAGGAATACATTTTATTATAAATTTATTATAGTGCGTATTTGTTTAATTATAACTGTATTTTTCATAATGTATATATAAATAGAATTTTCCGAATGTACATAATAAAGTCTAATATTTTTTCTACTTGATAGCACTTACATATATCATACTAGCTGTGACCCGGGGTTTCACCCGCGTATAATAAATAAAAATAAGCCTAGAGCCTTCCTCGATAAAACGACTATCCAACATAAAAATAATCTTTAAATTCGAACCAGATTCCTGAGAGTAGCCGGATCAAACAAACAAACTCTTCAGCTTTATATATTAGTATAGATTTTTATTTGTTACAGTGTGTTTGTACGTTTCGCGTGAACCCAGACCAGTCTGTCTTCCGGGTTTTATTTTTAGTATAGAATTACTATAAAAACAATGCCGTAGAATGGATATAATATACGTTAATTTTTTATTGCCAATTTAATATGTATCTAGTATTAGGAAGTATATAATGTGAGCGGATAATCCTTTTATTATTTCGGACTGAATAGATATGTATATAAGATGAGATTTTTTATGGTAAAATGAAATGTCAAAATAATATCGCGATACGTAAACTATTAAAGTAGTTTAGTTAAAAATAATTAATTATATAAACATGTATTGCATTCAAAAATAGTTGACGTAAAACTTATTTTTGTGGTTTTTATTTTTTGGTACGATAATTTTTGTTTTTTTTTTGCCAATCAAGGTTTAACATTTTTCTTATACCGTCAGTGTGCCGCCAATCATATGATTTAAGATCTTCTTTGCGTTTCCTAATATACTGGCCCTCTCACAGTTCGAACAGAATCGGCAATTCCAAATGATTTGGTGATGAACTGATGAGTGTGTATAGATTACTAGCTGTACTATCTTATTACTTTAGTTATAGATAGTAATTGTATTTAATATACATATATATATAATCCCACGACGATTCTATGGAGAAAACATGATCATAATTAAGTTTAGAAATTATCTTTGCTTTTTGTCTTAAGCTAATAAAATAATTGTCTCAATTTAGCTATACAAGTGTATGGTGGTGACAATTGTTGTTAATGTTTATCTTTTCAAATTTATCAATTTCATTAATAAAAATTAAGCCACTTGCATAACTTGCACATAACTTGCACACGTGACCGAATGAAACTTTTACTTTGTGCTTGTAGCCAGAGCCAGCCCCGGCCCTTGATCAGGGTAGAGTGAGATTATCTTTCAGCGAACTTTGGTCGACGCTTTCCCTTCACATAAATTTTATTTCAATTAATGTTATATCTATATTAATATTACAAATGTGAAAGTAACTCCGTCTGTTACGATTTCTTGGTTATGACACAGAACTAATTTTTAAAAATTTGGTATTAAGCAAGCCAGCTTGAACTTCGAGGAAGAACATAAGTTTTTTCGTTACAATCCCTCCATCCCAAAACCAATATCTCTCTCCAACACACCGGGCAAGCCGTAGGCGAACACTAGTGTAGAATAATTACCACATTTCTAAAAATCAAACAACGCTTATGTTTTGGAAATTGTTTCTGACATTTTAGCTCCCCTTGCTACTTGGTGTTTAGAGTGGTCGCACTTCTCGCGGCGATGTTTGTCAGGAACACTTTAAAATACTAATTCATAAGAAATTATATCATATATAACTTATCCTGTATTCAAAGTATTCATTAAAAAAAACTCGTGGATTTATCTGATTTGCAACGTATATCCGTGAGGTTTACCTAGAAAATAGTTGGGTACGCATGTCGCTAAATGAATAGTTTCATATAAACGTAATACTAATAGTTAATAGAAGTGAATAGTATAGGCTAAGTAACATATAATTCCTCTAATGGAAAAGGTTTATTAACGTTATCGATTCGATTCCGATTCAGCTTCGACTATTACTCATTAATCTGAATCGGGATGATGTAACCATATACAAAAGCCACAAAACCTTGTCAAAGACAAACTCAATTGTTAACTTTTGAAGTTCCATCAATGACGAATCGAATCGCAACCGAATCGTTTTATTAGTAGAATAGAGAAAAAGCTAAACGTCAACGATTATGTTTCGATTTGATTGCGATAATGTGTTAATTATTTTAGTAGAATCGTCCTCCTGAGCGGTGCTAAACGCTAAACGTTTTAGATGTCGTGATGATAAATTAGTCGGAAGCAGCGATAGGTCGATGCCTGGTCACGACAACATGACAACAATAGCATGCGGCAGTTGTGACGGAAATAGTTTGTATATGAAGGATTACGGATAAAATTATAAAATAATATTGTCACAATAAATATTACCGTTCCAATTCATTGTTTATCACATAAATGTCATACGTGTACGCGTGATTAGCAAATGTTAAACTGCGTTAATGTAGTAACATTTATTCGAATAACCATTTATTATTCGCTCGACTAGGTTTACAAGTCTTTGTTAATTAAAAATACGACGTCGGTTTCGCTGATTTTACACAGAAAATAAGACCACCACTTACACTACGTTGTTAAGAGATCTGCTATGATAAAGGATTGCTGAGACTTGCCAAAAACTGATGAATAAACTCGACCTAGTTTCTAGATTTTGTCGCGAGTTGAATCGTGTCTATAACACGAGACTATGGCTTCAGACAAGAGCTCAAAGCGATGGTATATTTTACAGCTGATCATAAATCTTGAACTGGTTCTATTTTAAGTTAATTATCTACTACTTTATATTATTGTACTGTTTCTATGTACATACAATATGGAGTTATGGTTTTATATACAAGATATGTTATTTAAATTTGTTTCAGTTATATAATATATGAATTTAAATAGATAATTATTTTATCTGAAATTAAAAGCTCTAAAAAACTAATTTATGATTGTAATACTAATTTAGCCGGAAGATAATATTAATAAATGTTTCGTTTTTACTTGCTACACTTATTATGTAATTCTTTGCGAATTTTTTGCGAATTGCGAAATTTTTTAATAATTTTTGCGTGAAAAACAAGTAATATAATACTTGAAACTTACGTATTTTGTTTAATATATAATATATAATCATTATTAATATTGACTTGGTGGTAAGGCATTGTGCTAGCCTAGTCGAGGTAGGCATCTCAATCATCGCATATTGTAACTTAGTGTCTTTGTGCTCCGGTTTGAAGGGTAAGTGAGCCAGTCACAATGGACATGACATCTTAGTTCCCAAGGTTAGTGATTGGTTTCATAAAACTAAAATTCTCATCACTTCTCTGTTGTTATAATCAAAATTTATTTAACTTTGACGATAGATGCAAAAGAAAATCAATTTCATAGCTGTATGCATATTAATTTAAAATTCCTAGAAGCTCACATATAAAAATGAAAAAGATTAGAATATGAAATATCAAAAAAGGACGGCAATAATCTATGTGATATGATTCATAATATTATGAATGCCAACTAGCTTACTTTTTTTCTAAGAACTTTATTTCTAAACTATGATTACAATAGGTCAGTAAGATATCACAGAATCGGTGGGGACGAGGTCCCCGATACACGGACTACGGACGTGTATCATCCGGAATAAATATCAAATGATTTATTCATAAGTCGAAAGTAAAGCCTTTGTGTGATAATAGAAAACATAATACTATTTGAATATATTTTGAATTATGGGTTTTTAAAAAATAATTATAAACATTTAGTCCATATACAATTGCCGGCCTATTGCAATCATTATTATTTTATGTATAAGTACATATTTTAACATCTTTATAACAACTTGTGAATGCTAATGAACTGAATTAATTGAAAATAGATCCCGGTAAATGACAACAAAGCAGTACTTTATCTGTATTGTATCTGATTGTGAATGACATAAATAGGTATTCAATTCAGTTCGTGTTATGTTTAATTGCGTTAAAGTTTAAAATAATTGCTGCATTTGTTAATTTTAAAGACCGTTTATTAAGTCGGATTAACCTGTTTTATTTTTTACACAATAAGTTGTAAATGTCTGTAATGGTACATCACGCTATAGCAGCCGCCTATATATATCTAAATTACTGTCGTAACTTTTTGTTGTTACTTTTGTGAATGTACCGATGGTGTTCCTTATATCAATAAATAAAAAGTGTTTTATTATTATTATTTATCAACCATTATATAAAGATTATATAATAAAAAAATATAAGGTCCTCCAGACCGATTTCGGCCACGGTGGCCAATCTCAAGAGAGATTAGCCAACTGCGCAGGAGATATTATAGTGCACAAGTGTGTGCGCAAACACAGGTGCACTCTCTTTTCCTTAGCTCTCATAATCCGATGGGACGGCAATCCGTCACGACCGGAAAGAGTTCAGGCGCAGGACCAAAGGCTTAACGTGCTTTCCGAGGCACGGGAGTGTACACACTTCCAACTTCCAGACTCCGGGCTGCTACTGAGAATTTTCTGACAGAAAAACCCAATAACTATTTATTGGCCCGACCTGGGAATTGAACCCAGGACCACCGGATCTGCGGCCTTATATCTAGCCACTAGACCAACGAGGCAGTTAAGATTATAAAATATATACGAGTATGTGTTAATATTTGTAAAAAAAATTATAACGTAGGTATTGATTAAAAGGATTTGAGTTTAATTGAAATTGAATGAGCTGTCGAATGGAAAAGTAAATAAAAATGTAGTAATGCTTCGTATTATAAAAAAACCTTAATTTTTTCTGCAGTCGCTACAAAGACTTAATTGTCTATTTATACAGTTGATTAAATTGACTGATTAGAAGTTAATTTATTGAATAATCTATTGAACAAATATTGAGATGTGTTGGTTTTTGTGGTGCTCTGTTTAGTTCTGTATTATGGAGTATTATGTGGGTGTGTTTATAAGTATTTATGTTTTGTATTATTTGATTAGAATTTCGACCACAAGAATGTTATATTGACTCTAAATTAATTTCATTCACTTAAATTTCATCCGTTGTGTTTTTGAACTAGCGATAAAAGCAGACCAATAATGTTTTTAATTATACTCGAATAAATATATGAATATACATTATTAAAAATAAAGATACAGATAATTTTTATCTCTTACAAGATTAAATTCATAATATATGAAGTTGTCGTTTATCTATTCTTATGCTTATTACAAAATTTCACTGTGATATTTTCGTTCCACTATGTTGCACTCTCTATAAACAGCTCACGTCAGAGTTTCGAGTTCAGTGGCTTGAAGCAAACTAGCGCCGTTTGATCATTACACTTTTTTATTCATCTGATGGTCTTTATCTGTATAAAAAATTATATCACATTGTATATTTTAGAAAACACTTATTAAAATATAAGATACTATATATGTGACAAAACAGATTAAAGCAATTACATTCTTTATTGTTAGTGGAAAAAATCCACAGGGGTTAAACCTATACAACCTAAAAAAACTATCAGTTACTGATGTACAATAACGATTCGTTGAATCAGGTTAATATTTATAAATGAAAAAAAAAGGCAGCGACATACGATTTTAAGCAGTTTTAATTATAACTTAATTTTCACATACGATCTTTTGTGCTACTAATATTGATTCACGTTAGTCTACTTATAATTATCCATTTTGCAACTATTCTAAATATGTAAATGATTTTATTTTGATATTATTAATAAATAATTTTGTGTTTTGTCACCACCGAGTGTGAACAAAACTTCAGGTAATTCGGTTAAGTGAAATTTGTTTAAAATTTGACCCAATTTGTGAGGTTAAATAAAAACCAACTAAAATAATCTAGATTAAAGTTGATGTATATACGAATGTACAACTTTACGAACTATTTATGTTAATTTAAATTGCATTTTTAGTAAAGCGAAAAATATAAATAATATCACGTTTCTTCAAACAGTGATAAAGAGGCATGTTACTACTTCTACTATCAAAAAGCGATAATTAGTATTGTTGTGATCCGGTTAGAAAGGGTCAGTGACCCAATGTACCTATAGACACGAGGGACATAATATCCTTGTTCCTAATGTGGGTGGCGCATTGTTCATATACTTAAGGGATTGTCAGTATTTTATACAGTGTCAATATCTGTTAGCGGTGACCACTTACCATCAGGTGGCCCATTTGCCACCTACTTTAAATGTATATAAAACTATTGCTATATTATACAAGTTAGAATATTTTGGTACACACTAATAAGCAATTACCCAGAGTGTGACATAAGTATATTAAAGACTAATATCTGTCAAAGTTTGCGCTGTTTTGCATCTCACACTATGAAGTAAGTAGGTCAATCGTTGATGGCTTTACATACATTAATTCGAAATACATTGATTTAGATTAAAGTCATATTTAAAATTTATGCAATTTTAATTTCTATATAAAAAAGAAAATCATAATTATGATGTGTATATTTTTAACAATTTTTTGATTGATTTGATAAAATATAGAAGAATTATTTAAAATTAATCTTCTTATATACAATATTTATAAATTGCTAATATAATATAGCTTATTATATAATATAAAAACTGGAAATTTGATTTTAACTACAAACTTCAGCAATTTTTTTTTATACTTATTTGCGTTGTATTATGTGACTAATGTTACATACAAGAACGGAAATCGAGTTTGGTAAATTAAATTTAATACTAACCACAAATGCAATTTGTAAGCCATTTTAAAAGAACAAGGAAAAGAATGATTAGTTAATAAATTAAAGAAAAAAAATCAATATCATTTTACATTGTTCAAGTTGAAATCGTTAACCAATTAACGCATATTACTTCATAATTGATTCTAAGAAAATAATTTATCATTTAAAAATACATATGTATGCAAATACTGAAATTGGCCAGTTGATGGAATCTGTTAAATTCAAGTAAATCCGTACGCATAATAAATTTATAAACCATCTCGTTATCAGCGGTAACATAAAAAATCGTGGGGAAACCCATTGCAATAAAACATATGTGTATTGCTATTGCTTTATGCACGTAAAATGTGCAAAGAGATACCTACGCTTCTTTTGACGAGCCGGTTGGCGTGGTCGGTAGATACTTGACTTTCGCGCCGCAGATCGTGGGTTCGATTCCCACCTAGGACATACATTTGTGTGCATGAACATGTCTGTGAGTCTAGGTGTAATTACCTATATAAGTTTGTATTTACAAAAGAAAGCTAGTATATGTAGTATATCAGTTGTCTGGTCTCCATAGTACAAGCTCTGTTTAGTTTGGGATCAGATGGCCGTGTGTGAATAATGGATAATCCCAGGATATTATTATATTATTTTTATTCTTTATGAAATAATAGATTTCATTTTTTATGTTTCTATACATACTATGCACGCTTAAAACCACTGTCTTAATTTTTAGATGACGCAACTAGTTGAACTAAAAAGCTAAATTTATTAAAGTAAACTGCCCCATTTTTTATATTTATATTGATAAAGCGATTACGTTAAAGTTAATGTAATGTAATGTTCTTTAATTTTTTGGATTCAATTATTGTTTTTTTATAACGTATTGAATATTTTAGGTATCATTACAAAAAAAATGCACGTTAATAAAAGGCAGGCATGATAATATCTTAAAATAATTGGCGGTAGGAATAAACTAATCTAAGACTATATCTATATGTTCGCGAAAAATGTTGTATTAAATGTAACCAAACTCAAAATAATTATATAATTGTTTTTATATAGTCCAAAAAACTAGACAGATAATACATATCATATTTATTAAGTCCAAGTAGATAAGCTATTCCAAATTTATATAAGTGCTTGAAAATTAATGAAGCTTTGTCAGCGAACTATGATTTAAAAAGGAAAGAGATAATGCTTAGTTGTCAATGGCATGAACTAAGTACAACAAACAAAGTCGATTACAGACATAATATAATTTAAATAATTTTGAATCCAATAGTTTAGTCAAAACAAATATAATACAATTAACAACTACTAACCTCTATTATGAGATAAACTTTGTACTTTCCTGACCTATATTTGTTACGAAGATTACATTTATTATGTAGTGCAAATAATAAACAAAAATAATCTGCTTTTTTTTCCTTTCATTACACAGTATTTTGTTTATATTGCAGTTTTAAAATTAAATAATTAGTTTAGTTATGATTAAAGATATCATATTAAAAGCATTATAAGATAAGACTTCTCCTAACAAAAAACCTTAATCACAAGTGCATAGCGCGGCGAGGCGAAAGGCGATCATCGAACTTAGACCTTGATAGTGATCGTGAGCGAGGTCCGCTCACTGAGTCAACGGGTCTTAGTAAATTACTGGTTAATGAGTCGAAACGGAATTGAATCTCGATATTTATCATAACAAAAAGTTGTCGCAAAATCCCTGACCTTTTGTAGTTGAAAGTTTGACAGGTTTTGATGTGATTGTCGTGACAACTGACAAGAATTAGTTGTAATTAATTAATAGTTTACCTTTTGTATTGTTGTAACCTTCCGTATTATTTAAGTTTTTACATAATGGTACTTTTACTAGTGTTTGGTCAGTGTTCGAAATTCAATTAAGGAAAATGTATATTAATTTTGGAATACTTTTTCAACCCTTATTACCTTTCTTTTTATTGTTAATCTATAAGGTGATCTAACTACGAAAAATAGGAAAGTCGGTTGAAATCGCGGTCGCATCAAAAAAGCGGAAATTACATTTTTTGACATTTCACGGTTGAGAAGTTAGTTCTTACAGAAAATCTGTGCTACAGTTTTCTCAAGTTCGTAAGAATGAGTACATTTCTTTAGTTTACCTCTTAACAATTGTTATTGAACACCGTAAAGCGACAGTATCATACATGAAGTATTTATTTAAAACTAGTCGGGAAACATTTTAAATTTTAAAAAGCTACGGATACTTATATTATGTCTTATATAAAATTTTACATTAACAATAATAATAATAATAAAAATCTTTATTGACAACGTTTTTGTACATACGATCACAGATACTCTGGCACCCTAAACTAGGAAACCCCGTGTTTTAGGGGCCTGTTGGGCCTGTACATTGTTGCTTTTGTGTTTATAATAAAATGTACATATTCTATATATCTTTTTTCCTTTTGATATGACAGTATTTATGGAATACTTTGTAGTTACAATTTTGACTACTGAGCCAGTAGGAAACTGTTCCTTAAATACAAACTATTTATTATTATATTTTGCAAATAAATATAAAACTACTAGAAAGCATAACTTTTTGTGTTCATAAATTAATGAATTTACTGCATTTATACTCGAAATTAAAAAAGGGGAATCTCGGGAAGAATTAATAAATTAAAATATTCTATTCTTTTGAGGTTCTATTTCCCCATAGGACCTCAAAGGACTGACAGAATAGTTTTCCATTGTGTTCTATCGAAAGAAGTATTCTTGACTTCGTTCCAGGAAATTTATACATGAAAGTTTTGTACATAGTTCAAAAACTCTTACAAGAAAACGTTTAATTGACAAATGAATAGTATGTTACATTCATATTTTAATATAAACTATTGGAAGCTATTGAAAACGGCTTTCGAAAAAATTTATATATTAGATGAGCTTTTAGAGCTTTGCTGTTTCAGTTGATTTTCTTAGATGATTCATTAATTTCAAAATAAATGTAAATATATTTAAATCAACATTTTTACATATTCATTTAGTGAATTAATACTTTATGATAATTCGTTATATAAAAATTCCCTTTCAAAGTGAAAATGACATAATAGTCGTATCTAAACTCTTGACAGAATTCATTGAAACATAATTTAACCTGTCATTAATGTCAGTATAAATTAATGTCAGTGTTTAAAATTTACCATAATTCAACACTTTAATTTTTAACCATTCAACTCTATAAAGGGAAATTTGTGTCTTTTTAGTATTCATTTCATTAATCGTAATAAAAAAGAGAGTGCAACTCACTTACTTGCTTGATATAAAACCTTTTTGCTTACTTTTTGCTATTACTCATCTAAATACGTTGTAATCGAATTCTAATTCACTTTCATAGTAAAATTAAGCTTTTTTTAAATAAATATCAAATCAAAATGTTATAAAGCGGTCTTTGTTTCCGAGAATATTAAAAATGAAAAAAAAAAGCAGGCACGAGTTTCTCTTTTTGTTTATTTATTGTAGCTCTTGTTTTCAATTCCATTTTGCTCGCGATATTTCTATGCACATTGGGAAGTATAGAGTTCTAGCTTTGCTTTTTTCTTTTTTATTAAATAATATTTGTACTAGAAAGGTAAGGGTTTTTAGAGAAAGGTACATCAATGTATATTTATATTTGTCAAGTCAAACAAGCCTCTAGATATTTCCTAGATGACATTAATTTAGTGGTGTTACAAGGATATGAAGTTCAAGTTTCTTAACATCATAGAAACAATTTTATATTATTATTTAATTAAAATATGTAAGAAATCACCTTTTGTTTTAATAAATTTAATAATGATATAACCGTAACGTATGTGACAAGCGCCCATAATAGATCTTATTAATGTGAGTAATCTATATAATACGAGAATAATTGTTTTATAATTTATGTTTTGTTTTTTTTTATATTTAATACTGACTTCTTTTGATGTTTGAATATATTGTTTTTTTTCCTAATATATAATATTACATTTAGATACATATATATTACCTAAGTTCAAAATAATAACAATTGTAATATAATCTTACAAAATCCGGTTTTTGCCTAAAAAAATAATAAAGTAAATATTATAAAATATAGTCTGAATTATGTTATTGTAAAGTCTGGCCAGTATTAACTGTAGCGTTTAATACAAATTGTTGTCTTTAGTTGTCCCCTATTAGAAGCAACGAACATGTTAATCCGGGTCAAGTACCCATAACAAACGGATCTAGCTCAGTATTCTTCGAATTAACTTCGGCATCCTGTCGAAATAACATCGTTTTTTATACTACAATGCAAGTCATGAACGATTTATTTAAAACCTCTTTATTATGTCATTTATTTGTAATGACGCTGTACCCGGTGACGTTCATTTTAATAATATCATTATTTTAAAATGTCGTGTTTATGAGATTTCGTTTGCGCTACCATTAAACCATTATGTATTTATTTTATTAACATACAATTACACTCACTACATATTTACTTTGAAAACATTTTTTTTATTGTATAGGAAGGCGGACTAGCGTATGGACCACCTGATGGTAAGTGGTTACCAACGCCCATAGACAAGGGCATTGTAAGAAATGTTAACCATCGCTTATATCGCCAATGCACCACCAACTTTGGGAACTAAGATATTATGTCCCGTGTGCCTGTAATTAAGCTGGCTCACTCACCCTTCCAACCAGAATAAATCAATACAAAGAACTGCTCTTTTGCGGTAGAATATCTGATGAGTTGGTGGTACCTACCCAGATGAGCTTGCACAAGGCTCTACCACCGAGTAAATATAATTATAGCAAACGAAAGACACTACAATACAAACATAGCAATAAGAAAAAGAGAAAGTTTGCAATATTTATTTTGAAATATTGATATTAAAATAAAGATTTAAACCTAGTATAACTATACTCAGAACTCTCAGAAAATCTTTTTACTAAATAGACAAAGTTTTTTTTATACGTCCATTGTTCTCTGTACAATCATTTTCAGTATAAGTAAAAATAGATGTTAATTTCTTTGAACATATTTTATATTATATGACGTGCATGTGGCATTAAAACACAATCTCAAAGGTCAAAAAACCATTACTGCATTTGATACGCTGCCAATATCTAAATACAGCGAGATGCAATGTTCTTATGAGTAATACGCTTACTTATTTTAATGTAAGTTCATAATATGATGACTATCCGTATTCTATTATTTTTAATCTGGTTAGCATCATCGAATTTTCATGTGCGTAATTTTTATTTATAAATCATTTTATGATAATCGATGCATTTCTTTCACACATCGCACATCGTGAGGAAACTTACATGTTTTGTTAGAGATTATGACCCAGATATATCCACCGACCTTCATTGGAGCCTCGTGGAGGAATACGTTCCAGGAGTACCGTTTTCAGGAGCCCTTAGCCCAGCGGTCGGACATTTACAGGCTATTACTTTTCTGAACTAAATGCGCAGCAATGAATTGGCTAGTCTTCATTATATTAAACGTAGACTTTGTTCGTTCCTTACGTAACAACACTTTTATTGAACGAATCAATATCTTGTCGTTAAAGGCTAAAAATAAATATTCAATATTGATGAATGCCATAATAAGAGTCACGGGAAGCCTTTGGATGCGGGCAAGACCGGCCAACATGGAAATCCCTGGGGGAGACCTTTGTCCAGCAATGGACACGTCTTTGATATTGTTAAAAGGTACATATTATATTTTTCTTTGATTTCTGGAAGAGTCATCGTTCTCGTTTACATCGACATCGACTTTTTATAAATTGATTTCGATTACAGTTGATTTAAAACCACGTAGAACTGCAGAGCTACGTTAAAGTAAAATTATATACATTTCAAGCTAAAAGTATTTTTTTATAGTACATAGTACATATGTTAAAGAATCAAACCCAATAGTTAGAACACGTGAATCTTAATCGATGATCGTGGGTTCAAGCCCGGGCAAGCACCACTGAAGTTTCATATGCTTAATTTGAGTTTATAATTCATCTCGCGCTTGGCGGTGAAGGAAAACATCGTGAGCAAACCTGCATGTGTTTTTTTTTTCACTGGAAGTCTGCCACATGTGTATTCCACTAACTCGCATTGGAGCGCATGGTGGAATAAGCTCCAAAACTTCTCCTCAATAAAGGAGAGGAGGCCTTAGCCCAGCAGTGGGACATTAACAGGCTGATACTTTACTTTACTTCTTTTAAAGAATCACTCCATAGTTGTTGCAAGTGATTGGGCTTACTAATAAAATATGCGAATATGAGTTTTTTTACGCTTTAACGTCTTTACTAATTAACCATCTTGATATTTTGTATAGGTATACGTTGTTGTACAGATAAGGACTTACAACCGAATACCGAAACGTCCGTCAAAGTTAAACGCTACTTAACATTGAGAAGCTCTTAAATTAGTATGCGAAATTGTAAATTAACTGCGTCTCAAAAAATTTAGTTGCATTTAATATTTAAGTGACGTTTCAGTATTCGGCCGTTAGGGTATATAATACCCCCCCCCCAACCTCCTCACATTAACAAAGCCACGGACGGAAACTAGTATTTAATATGTTCTGTATTATATATTATAATATTTCTAGACCTGCAGTCCGACGTCAGAGGTGGAAAATTGTGGATATGAAATATCCAAAAAGTTAGCGTAACATACAGCCCTACATACAGTGGATGTAGTCTATATCCTCATAAAGGCTGAAATGATGATGGTTATATTGACCTCTAAGACACGGGTTTTCCTAGTTTAGGGTGCCAGGGTACCTATGAATGGATGTACAAAAAGTATTACAATAAAGATTTATTATTATTATATTATGTAATCTCTGTTAAGCGCAACCCCGTGGGACGAAACTTAATGTTATGTTGTCTATAACATTTCTCAATAAATCACAACAAATATTTTAACATCGGACAGGCGTATAATAACAGCGCATTCAATTAAACACTTTTTGTATCTTTATATCATACTATAGATTTACTGTCTTATATCCGCTAAGCAACTCTTATTTATTCATAATGTGTATATTATTAACGGAGGACTAGTCTATCATTAAGGATATACAAATCTCAATTGCAATTTTTCTCTACAATGTATTAACAACAACAATATCACATCCACAACAAAACCAATTTCGACAGAAACAGTGACAAACATTGTACTATAAACCTTGAACTATTATTTATTATAAAGCTAATGTTGAAAACGAAATCACACTATTCTGTATTTATCTTCTTCGATTAAACGCACTCGTAAAAGCCTACTTAATTATAGTACATTTTTGATTTTGATATTTAATTATGTTTTGTCGGATTTTGTTCAATACCTAGAGAATTCCATTATAATTATTATCGCATTCTAAAAACGAGTGTTTGCTCTGATTTTAACGATTAACTACAATATGTAAGTGTTCGATTCTTACTGTACAATATTTTACTTATAGATTTTATAGAACAAAACTTGTTTATGTTAGTTTGTTAGGCCTATCCGTATTCGCTCTAATCAGAACCTTCGAGGTCGAGTCCAACAGCACAATCTCTCCATTGTGTCAAGATAAAATGAGGATATGCATTCTAGCCTTGAATATTTTCGGAAATTAATTTAATTTTAAAAAACTAAATAAAGAGCCACTCGTTATTGAACCTTTTTGAAGAAATCGTGTTAATGGGATCAGAGAATGATATTATTTAAAAAATGCAGCAATCAAAGGAGATACTTCGTCTCGATTGCCAAATTTAAGACTCGTTTTTTTTTTAAATTTCGTATGTGTTTAATATTTTACGATGAAATTTATTAAAAACGTTTTCAGTTACATGTTTTTGAAATTGTGTATCTATAATAAACATGAATTTAAGAAATTGTGTTACATTACTCAACGAAATTACGAATGTTCATCAATTGCAAAATATTAGTACAGTTCTCTGTTATAATGTCGGTAACTCTTATATAAACAAAACATATCGTCTAGTGACTTATATTAGAATAATGATCAAGAAACAAGAACTGAGTCAAATCGTTAATGATATCATGATATAAGCAATCAGTTTGTTTTTTAAATTTTGTTATCTATATTGAAGAAATAAAATGCTAAATAATTTGTCTACATACGAAAGACTGTGTAGTTTTATTTGTTCAAGGTATGAAACATTTTAGAATGGACTTAAATTTTTAAGTAAGTAAAAGTAGTTGTAATATATTGATATAATATCCTCGAAAGTAATGTTTAATAATATATATATAACCGCTAGGTTGACTGAAGGATGTCTCAAAATCTGTATCATATAAGTATATAGACATTCAAACAATGGTCACTGTGTGAATTTTTTTTTCGAAAATCAACCTGAGAATGAATGATATAACAGTCACTGTGGTTGTATGTGTGTATGTACAACATGCTCAACTTTTTATCATGCCTCTATTCATATAACTTATTATTCAAAGTACGTGTTTAAAGTGTATAATTAATTTTTATTTACAAAACACTTTAAATGTACGTGTTCATTGTTGAGTTTGCATATATAATCTTAAATATATGTTCGATCTCAAATTGAAAATTCTGAAACTATTAACTATCGCACTATGAAACTCTAATTTCAATTGGATTCGAGTAGTTGCGTGATTTCGAAAATTAAAAAAAAATTATTACTCTTTATAATATTAATATAATGAATATAATAAAAGTTGTTACTTAAATGTAAGGACTATCACTAGATATAAATTGCATTGATATTGTTTTAAAATAATCAAAATCTATTTTTGTTAGATATTTACACGTTTAGTTCTTAATACATTTATAATCTAGATATGTTTTCAAACCGTAATGGTCTTATAACTGCCATTAACAGACTAGAACAATATTTGAAAAAAAAAACTTTATTTTTCTATGTTTTTTAACGAATTGCACTTTAAAAACAAATTTGACTTACTAATAATTTATTATTCAATTCTTTCGTTTTGTTATTCTTTCATATGTGTTCGCTATTGTTTATTGTATGTATAAATAAACAGTATTTTACATTTGCGTGCACTATTTACACACACACACACATACACACTTACACCATATTCAAAAATATAATTATATATTAGCAACTAGTATATATAATTAATTGATATAAGATTTTCATAGTTAATATCATATATATTAGTTTTGTAGTTAATATCATAAGTTAATCATAGTTACTCGATGTAATATGTAGTTACTTCATGTAACTATGATTATGTTCGTGTATAATTCTTTTATATAATGATTTAATGTATATTGAAAAGGAATTTTGAGTTACGTAGTCTAATAAGTTAGGAGTATATTTTAATCTGCTAATGAAAAGCGTTAACTATTTGTAGGCATTCGTTTTGTTTACATAGTAGTCATCAACGATGGTAGATGCAAATTTACAAAATTGATAATCACATTATCATATATATCCGTTTACCGCCAAAAAAGATTTAACTTTATAATAGATTTTTAAGAGTAAATATGACTTACTAAATTAATTTCACTAGTTATTTTAAAATTACGACGATAATCGTCAGAAATTTAATTTTGATTGTGTGTTGACGACGTGAAAGTGTTTGTGTGGCGTGTCATTTCATTGTAATGCGTTGTATAAAAACAATAATTAAGATAACATAAAATAATAACATATTCACCGTATATTTATCAATCCTTGTTTTTTCATGACCGAAATGTCCCTTCTCCTTCATATTGATAATGCTCCTGGCACTTGTAACCGCCATTTTGAAAAACTAAAAAATTTAACCGCGTCTGTAAATTTTCGCGCGCGAATCGATCTCAGCTCTCGCTTGCACCCTGACGGGATCGCGGCGAGATTCCAAGTCTGAATGGTTGCGAAATCTTGCTTCTTTTATATAAAGCTGTAAACTGAACGCCTCACTCCTGTCCCTTTCATATCCGCGCGGCTCTGGCTATATGTGAGCGAACGCGTTTTAGAACTAGACCAGTATTACTAGAAAGCACAGATAACTAAATAGGTCACATATTTTTTTATTTTATATATGATGGAATCCAATAAAAGGATCGTTTTTATGTTATTACCAAGAGGTATTTCAAGATTTTATTTAATTTACATCAATATTATATCAAGTATGATTTTTGGTAGTTATATCTGCTTATTATTTCTGCTGGTTCAGCTTCTTAAAAAATAATAAGCAAAACGAAAATGATGTGGAAATATTTTCAAAGTTTTCCAACGGACCCCCGTCTTAGCCCGTAAATAAAGATAATTCAGAATACTAAAATTGTACCTATGTCTACAAATTTATAAAAAAAAACTTGGAGGTAACGGTTCAGCGCCTATATATAAAAAAAATGTGAGTCCTTAGGTAGGACGTTTTTATTTTGAATCCAACATTCATGAAACGAAATATTTTTATGATATTAATTTTCTTTTCCATCCATGATCCAGAATAATAAAACTTTGATATCAAATTAAAATTTAGAATAGATTCAGTCAAGCACCTTGAATCACAGATAAACATTTATAGGCTTATACCAAATCCTTTTTTGTAACAAACGATGCTTTATAGGATAAACTGTAACGAAATGTGTCGTCCAGAAAAATCTCCTTAATAATTTGCTCTAGTTCGTTATTAGCAAACGCCTAAGTTTACGTAACCTCAATTTCTGCATTGACCTCTAAGTTATAAATAATTTGAATTCATACAACTTAATTTGAATAATATATATCTATTTTTAAATTATTTGATAAATTAGAATCTATTTTTAGAATGTTCAAAGCCTGTTTTAAATATTTTTCAAATTAACTTGTGCAAGCTGCGCATGATAATGTTTTTTATAAATATTTTTATTATAAGTTTTACTTTTAAATCTATTACCAAATAAAATATATGTTACGTTTAGTATGTGTTCTGCGGCGTACGTGGCATGCGTATTTTATTTTGTTTCTTAGACTAATAATAAAATAATAATATATGAAACGTTAATAATAAAATAATAATTAAATTGCAGTCTTGGGTTTTAAAAACTTAGCCGCAGGTGACTTTCATTAATATGGAAAATTACGGAAAAGAACACATTTGTATTGTAGTGAATACAAAGGATTTATTTTTAAAATGAAAGGCTAAATTATCGGAATATTAAAAAAACATAAATAACTACTTTGTTTATCACATTTCATTATAATAAAACCGAATAGGTAAAAATAGTTTTTCCAATTAGTATTAAGTACATCACTAGGTTTTACTAATGATTGGCTTCTTCCTTTGCGTTCATTTTTCCAGGATATAAAGCCCGCCTGTTGCTCATTCTTCAGCCTTTTACCTCTATGCAAATATCATGTTGATTCATTGCTCTGTCGCTAAAAACAAAGAAAAAGAAGGGCAAAACAAAAATCATTAACGTTTGTAGTTATAAATTACTTTACGTATGTTTTTATAGTTAATAGTAAAAGTAAATCCATTATATAAACTTAATGTAGTTGTCATTTACAAAATTTTTAATTAATGTATTTATTAATTTCTTTTTGTTTCTTCTTTTGTAAATTATTTTAATTAACTTCATTCGCTTAATTCATTCATTAATATATATATTAATGAAAATTATATATATATTATATATAAATTGTTGAAACTTTATGTTGTGTAATTTTTTTGTTAGTATATGCATATGTATGTATTACGCGCGTAGTTACAATTATTGTTAATCCACTTAATTCTTTTTTTACTGCGTTCGAAATTAATTGCACATGTGCAATTAAATAATGATATGAATGTATTTTATAGTGTAAGATATACACTTTTACAAATGTGGTCATAAGAGTGTGAGGTCTATAAGTTTTCCGTGTTACAAAGAGGTCCAGTTAAAATACATAATTTATGTAACATCAAGTGTTTTTTATTGTTCCGTGTTTACAGAAATAATTTAAATTTAATTGATTTATTTATATATTTCAGATATTCTAATAAATTTTAGAACCGCTTCTGTCACGTAAACACTCGGTGGTAGAGTTTTGTGCAAGCTCGTCTGGGTAGGTACCACCTACTCATCACATATTCTACCGCAAAACAGCGGTACTTGGTATTGTTGTGTTCCGGTTTGGAGGGTGAGTGAGCCAGTGTAATTACAGGCACAAGGGACATAACATCTTAGTTTCCAAGGTTGGTTGGCGCATTGGCGATGTAAGCGATGGTTATCATTTCTTACAATGCCATTGTCTATGGGCGTTGGTGATCAGGTGGCACAGAGGCTCGTCCAATCGACAATAAAAAAAAAACAAATCTCGATTTGTGCTCCAACCTTAAAGTTATAAATAATTTGGATACATAAAACGCATACAACTTATTTAAATACACTTAATATGCATCTATTTTTAAGTAACATATCCGCTTTAACATTGCCAAACATTATCTCTGATTGTACTCAGATGATAATTCTACCATTTTTACCGGTGACGATACATTCCCGAATCATTTTTCAATCCAACTTTCACTATTCTATATCTATAGGATACCGTTATGTTATAACCAAACTTTATTGTGAACTAATGACATAAGTTAGTAATAGTAAATAATTCAATCAAAAAAAGTAAAACTGTTAAACGGCAGCGTTTACGTTCCGATTTGATTGCGATAAAGGGACAATTTGTTAGTATAATTGGCCCCGTTTGTTTGTTAGTCAATTCTTATATACATACATATCTTGTTAATCGCTTGTCTCAATTTTTATATACGAAACAATGCTTCAAATTACAAAGTTTAAACGACAGTTATTATTGTTTGTAAAAACGCTTAATAACTTAGTTATTTATTTTAATGACGATGACAGTTTTATAATACAAATAAAAATGGAGAATGTGTCGTACTAAACATATATATATTTTATATTTTTCTCACGCGTTTATCGCTAACCCGCATTGGAGCAGTGTAGTGGAATAAGCTCCAAACCTTCTCCTCAAAAAAGGAAAGGACGCCTAAGTCCAGCAGTGGGACAGACTATAACTGATATTTTTTAGGTTTGACTAAAATTAAAATTATGATTTGTCATAATGTAAGTAAATGCTTTTGATTCGATCGACATTTTATCATACCATTATTTTCAACATTTTACATTTTTGAGATTAGATAGCACGTAATGCGTTAAATATATTCATAGACAGCCGCAGTAGGCTGCAAGTTAAAGTCAGAGGAGACAACTGGACTGACTTGAATGTCAGAATTCCGAACTATGTAAAAGGAACTTTGTTATAATTAAAACTTTGACGTAAGTAATTTTTCTGTTATGACAAAAAACTTTACGAACTTATCATAAAATTTTTATGAACAGTCATAACAGATACAGATGTATAGGGTTATATTATATGTACCTTCCAAACAAATTTTAATATTCGTAAATTAGTTCTGCGTTCTGATACTACTTTTGAACTCGGAGAAATTTCATAAAAATTTAGGCAGCTATTAATTGTAAAAATGATGCTATATGCAATTGCAATGACGTCATATGCAATTCAAGCTTACCAACACTAATGAACACACATACATGCATGCATTAATAATTAAGTGGTAATAAAAAGTAAGTCTGGCGTTATCTTTTCTCTGTATTAGAATTAAATATTATTTTTATTAAACTAAACAAAAATAAATAAACGCTCTATAAAATTCAACCTAAGACATACTAAGACTAAAAACAAAAAAATTCTTACACAGAAAATTTTATTTACATTTGAGCTTAAATTAATTTAATTAATCAGTTTTAAGTTTGACATTTCAATATTTTATTTATTTATTTATTTATTTTATAATAAACATTGTAATTATGCATAATATTAAAATAAACATGACTAACAATTTTAGGTAAGCTTGCCTATATGAATAGATTTTAGTAGTTGGGCCCCCTGAGGAGAGCTTCGCCAAGCCACGAGCGGGGAGCCACAAGAATTTCCCCCTCCGAGGGAGCTGGGTAACTTTCTGAAGGAAATCTTCACATTGCGTGAAAAAAATAAGTTTCGTAAGGAGTTAGTGAGTGAGCTAAGTTTTTCTTTTTTTTTGTTTACATTTATAAATAACCAATATGATATTTTTTTTAATGTAAATGAACTCTTCAAAGTGAAATGTATTTCCTAGTTCTAGACTTACTTATAAGTTAAATATGTATCTTTAAAAATGCAGCCATGGCCAACATTTTATTAAAATGCGGATTAAAAGTAAGTACTTTTGTTGAGTTGATAATTTATGGATACGCTTATTAAATAAACAATTAAAATTAATTGTCATTTCAATAATAAAGCGTACTTTTACATTTCCAAAAAAAATCAGAGGGTGATACAACGCCAGTCACTTAGAAGGTTATCTTAAACACGTCATTTAAATTAATATAATACACAGTATTTATTATGTATTTGCGTGACAATAACACACATATAATAAAATTTAATGTAAATATTTTATTTGAAACTTGATATTTACTACTAATAAAAAGGATAAAACAGATGTTTTGAATGTATTTGTCCATGTGGCGATAACTGATTTTTTAATTCTGTATTACACTTTTTACCTCTAAAAGTGAAAATATATGTATATTTATATAAGTTTATATAAGTTTACCAACCGGTAGTTCGGCTTTTGGTTTGGGTAGATACAACCCACTCTTCACATATTCTAACGACAAAGCGAAATTTAGTATTTTTGTGTTTGGTTTGAAGGGTGATCCAGCTAGTGTAAGTACGCCGGGTGGCGCATTGACAATGGAAGGGTTCGTACTTGGCGCATTGACAATGTAAGGGTTCGTACTTTCATAATATTCTCAAAGTGTCTACTCTTGTCTATCGGCAGTATTGAACATTTTAGATGGCTCATTTGCTAGTCCGTAGAATATTAAAATAAAACAAATTTTGGAAATAAATATGCTGTCTTTATAAGCTTATAAATGCCGACGAAATATTCTGAGTGTGAAAGTATTGCCGTTGTTAGTCCTGCGCCTGAACTCTCCGATCGTGTCGGATATCCCGTCCCATCGGATTATGAGAGAGGAAATGGAGAGTGCACTTGTGTTTTGTGCCCATAAAAGATTTACCGGTAAAACTAAAGCCTGCGTCTCATGTCAGCCAAACAGCGTTAAGGGCTTGCTTATAACACTGTTTATCTGATAAAAATGCTGAATCGATTATGAACATGATATAAATTTACATATGAATGTTATCAATAAAATCAAAGTAAAACGGTATAATTATAATCGTAGAATAATTATCACTATTCACAATTGCCTGTTATGTTACAACAAAATAAATAGTAATGTCAAGATAAAGGTATTTTAGAGCTTGGCTGGTTTATAGTTTCCCGTTATAACTTTATTGCTTGAAGTTAAGCTATAATGAATCCAATGACGGTTTAGTTGTTTCCAAGATATGGCTAAATACAAGATTGTTACAAACCGCAAACTCGTCAACGCCGTATTTTAAATGATTCTATGAATAAAGAAATGATTTATGATTCTGTAGACGGATATAAATAATGTAGTGGTTAATGTGCGTATGTTAAGATTAGTCGTAATTACAAGTTGCTACTGTTATAATCGATGTCATATTGGAATAGATGTGTTGTGGAGACTGGACACTGGAGGGCTCTTACGACGTGGCGCGACAGTCTCTGCGAAGAACGGTACGCATGCAAACGCATCGTCGGAGCGATCCTGTCAGCCTTCGAAGCCCGGAAGAGACGAAAGCGACGAGTCACCTTCCGACTTACGCAGGTAATGACCGGTCACGGTTGTTTCGGAGAATACCTGTGTAAGATCGGACGCGAGTTGACGCCGATGTGTCGCTCAGCACACGTTGGAGGTGTGTCACGCGTGGAGTATGGAGAGGGAGATCCTGGTCCGTGAAGTCGGACAAGACCTGTCCCTGCGAGCAATCGTGTCGGCAATGCTCCGCAGGGAATCGGCGTGGAGGGCCGTAGCCTCCTTCTGTGAGACCGTCATGGTCCAGAAGGAGACAGCGGAGCGGAAACAGGAAAGGGCCGATCCTGCTCGGCAGAGACGACGTCGGCGTCGTCCCGGCCCTCCCACTGCCCCAACGTCCGGGGCTTTAAATATATAACGTAACCCTGGGGCTGTGGATGCGTGAGGTGGGGGCTTCACGTGTCCCGGTTCCTCCCCCAAGAGAATCGGGTACCTATACGAAGGCTTCCACTGCGTGAAAAAAAAAAAGATGCGTTGTGCCCTGATGTGTGGTGTATTCATTGTGTACTAAGATAAATCGAAGTCTTCGGCTTATTGGGGTATAGACGAAATAAAAATATACCTTATTCAATGGCAATTTACTAGTGGTTGGATTTTGTGCAAGCTCATCTGGCTAGGTACCACCCAATCATCAGATATTCTACCGCAAAACAGGAGAACTTGGTATTGTTATGTTCAGGTTTCAATGGCCAGTGAGCTAGTGCAATTACAGGCAGAAGGGACATCTTAATTCCCAAGGTTGGTGGTGCATTGGCGATGTAAGCGATGATTAACATTTCTTACAATGCCTATGTCTATGGGAGTCGGTGAGCACTTACAGTCAGCTTCATTAGTAAAGTAACAGTCAACGTTATCAAATACATAGAAACATCTAAAGTGATCAATAACACCTATAGACACAACCAAAGTCGTCAAATTATTTGAACCATCCATGTTGTTCAAATATATCGGAATATGGACATCGTCAAATATATGAGTACATTCAAATCGTTTTTAGAATAGTATCAATCACTTTGGATGGGATTGCGATTGGAACACTTTGGATGCTTCGAAGCCACTGGCGCTTTGATTGTTACGATTCTAATGACGATTTGAATGTACTCATATATTTGACGATGTTCGCGCTTCGATATATTTGAACAACATTGATGGTTATTGATCACTTTAGATGTTTCTGTGTAATGATGACTGTTACTTTATATATGAAGCTGACTGTACCATCGGGTGGCCCATATGCTCGTTCGTCTATCTATTCTATACAAAAATGGCATTGTGAAAGTTGATCCTTTACAATCTTTTTAGGAGTCAAGTTATGAGAGAACAGCTAGTACTAGCAGTTATATAAATTTAGTTTCCACTCATAAGTTATATAGTTAAAAAACGAAAGTTGAGCAATATATATTAACGGCCTTATTCATAAACGTTGCTTAGTTACTGTTTAGCTAAACACTGGTTTGTCTCTTTCTGTCATTATTGATTTGACATACGAAAGAAGAAGACAAACTGTTGTTTAACTAATCACCAGTTAAATAAAGTTTATGAATAAGGCGGTAAGAGTATATATATTTTTAAACAATGACTATTTTTAAGAAATTACGAGTATTCTTATTTAGCCCTGCAATTAAGCGAAAAGTTGAAGTTAGAAGTGAGGACGGCAATAGCCCAAGGGGAAAGGATCGAACCTGCGACTCTTACATCAGTAGGCGGTCCAAAAACCATTGCTCTATTGACGCTTTACTTAGAGTTTTTGTTTATGTGCTAGGAGGAGGTGTCTCATCAAATGATCAAAATCGGTTATGTGTTTTAGCCGAGTAAGCATAACAGGCAGACAGACAGAGTTACATTCGCATTTACAATATTAGTATAGATAATAAGATATTATTTGTGCCAGGTGTCGTGCAAAAAAGAGTGCTTAGAGTTAACTGCCTCGTTGGTCTAGTGGCTAGAAAATAGGTTGCGGATCCCAAGGTACTGGGTTTAAGCCTCATGTCGCCCAATAAAAAGTTATCGAGTTTTTCTGTCAAAGGTTCTCAGTAGCAACCCGGAGTCTGGAAGCTGGAAGTGTGTATACATTCGTGGCTCGGAGAGCACAATAGGTCGTTGGTCTTGCGCCTAAACTCTTTCCGATCTTGTCGGATTGCTATCCTATCGAATTTTGAGGGAGAGGGAATGGAGAATGTATCTGTGTTTGCGCACACGTGCACTACAATTTGTCCTGCACAATTAGCTAAGCTCTCTGGCGGCGGTACAAAGAAAAATATCGTTTATACTAGAATCTAGTTCTACGTTTGGATATTAAGAACAATGACTTTTTTTATTCGGATTGTTGGATGTGTTCTTATAGTCTTGATAAATTTAGTCCACAAGAAAAAATGGCCATTGTTGGGTTAAACATAATTAGAAACTATTTTATTTATATAATTTAACAATAATTTTGTAAAATGATTCATCCATTTTGAATTACAAAAGTTTTCTTTTTTGTATTTTGATATAGAGAAAAACAATACAGATAAAAGCAAAAACGACAGAGATTACCAAATAAAAGTAATATTTCAGCGTGTTATTTTTTTAAAAATTTATTAAGACACATGACATTTTAAAATTTTGATAAATTCACGTCTTGATTTTTTGAATAAGTTCTTATTTGATAATTTAAAAAAATAATATTGATTTTCTTCCTCTTTTAGTATACCAATGGATTACCATTAATTTGCATTGCATTTTTCTATTGGAAATTCGTGCAGATATAAAAAACGTTGATTATGAAGAATAAAGTTAAAATCAATCCGTTAATCGTCGTGTCTTGTGCCAGTTTTCGTTAAGATAATAAAGCAAAAAATATCACTGTAATAGATGAGATTAGCGGTCTGTGTTCATTACAAACGCATTGTTCGTTTTTCTGATACTTCGAAGGCTACTTTGTTTCGTACTGTAATGGTAATTTAACTAATGATTGGAACGTTTTTAAACACGTAACTTTAATTACCTCTTTGTAATTTGATATCGGTTTCTACGTTAATTTGATCTCTTAATCAAAATTCAGTTCAAACTGTACGAGGGTTGAATTTTTAAATGTATCTACATAATTGTACTTTTTCCATTATAAAAAAAAGACATAGGTACTCATATAAGCCATGAGGCTTCAATGTAAGATTAAAGAAGGTTTTAATGTAAAACTATTAAATACTTTGTGTATATCAGACTAGGTTATTGATATTATTAGATTGTTTGTGAAATTGTGGCTCCATCACACCTAATGATTTGCTGCGTATATCGATAGAGTTGAATAATTATATTATATGAATATATGAAACTATATTATCGGTTGTTTAATTTGAAATTAAATACCAAACATTATTCATCTTACTACTTTATTTAATAATATTTGCAGTTCATCATTACAGTGTAACTAGTGCGAGTTTTTTTTACTTATTCGCTATGTTGACGGTAACTAAGATAAGGTCCTCCAGACTGATTTCGGCCACGGCGGCCAATCTCAAGAGAGATTAGCCAACTGCGCAGGACGTATTATAGTGCACAAGTGTGTGCGCAAACACAGGTGCACTCTCTTTTCCTTAGCTCTCATAATCCGATGGGATGGCAATCCGACACGACCGGAAAAAGAGAGGTGTAATTATAAATTGCGATAATAATATGATTTATAATTATATTTTCAAATTCATATTTATGAAGTCTAGTCTAGTTTCATATCGAAGGCCGTGAAAAAGACCAGGGAGGAGGCGTCGGCGTTATTCACAGTTGCTCCCCCCGCCTTGAGCACTAATGGGGCTAGGTGGATTCTCTACCCCGGAAACCATTAGAACCGGACCGAACCCGGAAACCTTAGGAATGGAGTCCCGGGGGCATTACGGGCCGACTGTGGAGGCGTCATGAAGAGATATAATGGGTACGGAGTGTATTTTTAGTGAAACAAACGCATTAACGTGTTAAAAAAAGGACTCGTGGAGCTCTCTAACATTAACAAAATGTTGTGCGTGCTATTCCTTCGCCCTATCCTGAACTGATTCGCGAGATGAAATTATAGCCCCAAAATTACTTAATTCGCCTCATGAGAAAAAGACGCTTTTACCGAGTTGTACTTGATCATTCCAGGCTGATATATAACTTACTATATGTAAGACATTATGTGCCAACCAGAGTACCTACACTTATTCAACATTGTGTTGATAAAACCTTCGATTTTTGAAATAATAATTATCGTTTTTATTAAATTTTTAATTGTGTAATATTTTATAATTTTAAATAAAAGTAACAACTTAATATTTTATTTTCTTATAATATTTTTAAATAAATTAATTTAATATATATTTATATTATAAGAAAAATAATAAATTACACTTCATTTAGACTTAAGAGGATTATCATATTAATGTATATCCGATTTAAAAAAATAAAATTTTTAATTAATATATAATATAATAAACTAGTAGACCGACAGACCGATTAAATAAGACAGACATTTCGGTGTATCTTTTTATTATTTTGATCGAGTTCAGTACTTTGATGTGCCTGAATTTAATTATAAAATTAATTTGATTTATTTAATTATTTTTTTAATGATGTATATTGACTTTTAATTTGTAAATAGCAAAAATATTTATTTTATAAAACTTATCTCATATTAAATTTATATAACATATTTATTATTATAGTCTAAAACTAAACTAAATTAAAAAATAAAAGAAAATACCCATTAAAATTTTAAAGAAAAAACATGCCGTCTAAAAGATTGTCCTGTGGCATTGTACCCAAGACGCTGGCACTATTGCCTCTCTGCATCGCTAGACTCAGCCTTTGGGCTAAATAAACGTGGTCACCAGAAGTGTGGACCAGTTTCTTGGAGAAGTCTTTCATATTTTTTTTAGTATCAGACGACCATGGACCTAATGTTTCAAAACCCAGCCCCGCGAATTCATATTCGTTTGATAATAATGAATATTTGCGACGCTTGAGTAATTGAGCAGCTTCAGCGGCTGCACTGGCCTTGCGAGACGTATTCTTAATATGAGATACTGCCAGTGTATCTACGCAAGTTGCATCCCATACGAGAACACGTCCCATCGACCATGGCACTAACATTGCTCCATCAGGTCTCTTGCCTCTGCATAAACCATTCGGTTATAATGTAACAGGAATCGATGCTGTGGTTATAGCCCGATGGAGTATGTCATTTAGAGATCCATAGCGATATGCACGGCCAGCGCTTTTGCGGCAGCTGAGTCCATGGCGTCCGAAATGATTCACACGGGTTCCACAGGGATATGTATGAGACTCGCATGCCTTTAAACCCAAACGAAGGCATACGGCGATGCGTATCGTTGCCCGATCAAGTCCCTAGATTTTGGGAAGGAAGAGCCTGAAGCCAGTGGCCTGACTCTCTTTCAGCAGCAGCTAACAGTCTTGCACGGTCCGTATCTGCGGTACACTGGGACATTAGTAATTAGTAATTGTGTGTAAGCTTAATACGGGGTGAATCCCACTGCTTCTGATAAGCTATATCTAAAGGAAAGACTTCATCAGGACAAGAAACACTCCAAGCTGTCCTAGCCTCCGCAAGATTAAGATTTTTATTTAATTACAATATATTTTTTATAAATTGGGTTAGTTTACATATTATAAAACAAATATAATAAATTTATATTATTTATAAATTTTTGCATGAGAACGTGCTTAAACATCCTTTTGTTTTAATAAATTTTATATTATTTTATTGTTATAAAATTTATTAAGATTAATCATTTTTTAAATAACGAAAGAATTATATTTTGTTATATAACAAAAATATACAACAAAATACTAAAAGTGGGAGTAACAGCCTGTTTTTCCAACTGCTGGGCTAAGGACTCTTCTTCGTTTGAGGAGATTATTCCACTACGCTGTTCTGACGCGAATCGGTGGATATACATGTTTCAGATCGCTGACTGGACCCTCATCATGACTGATGCATATATCATTATGCCATTCTTTAATACCATACTGTAAATCCGTATGGGGTGGCTCTAACAAATTGTATATAATTGAAATTGAAAGAGCTCAAAAGGTAGCTCTTTCTAAGCCACGCTTATTACCTATTGTAGACTTATATAGAGTAGCAAATATTCTGGCCATCAGAAAACTTTAGATATTAAATATCATCTTAAAAAAAACATTCAAGGCCTTTAAGGCCTCACAAATTGATATAGTTGACTCTAGAAGATCCTATGAAGTATGTAAATCTGTGGCGGTTAAAACTTTTTTTACCCAAAAATTTTATGATTTTAAAGCAGCACATTAAAAATTTTTATTTTATTTTGTTCAAAATGGGCAAAAATAAAAGTAGTGACGCCTCATCTAGGCAAATTATTGTTAATTTACATATAGATCATAAGTGGGCGTACAGAAGAATAGCTGAGCATTTAAATTGTTCTGTTAAGAACGTTTTTAATGCAATTGATCATTATAAAACACATGGAACTGTTGAAAATGTTCTTAGAAAGGCTCGGCCAAGAAAATCCTCTCCCAGAGAAGATACGCTAATCGTTCGTGTTGCTAAAAAAGACCCAAGTAAAGGCTCCAACCAGATTAAAAATAAAGATTTTTCGCCTGATGACCCGAGAAACATCTCGTCAAGACTGATACACCGAAGATTAGTGGAAGCTAAATTGTTTGGAAGAATCTCTCGAAAGGTACCGCTTCTTACCAAGCAACACCGAGAGAAGCGATCATTATTCCCTAAAAAATATGTTAATTGGACGGTACGAGAATGGAAAAAAGTGTTATTTTAAGATGAAACAAAAATAAATATGGTAAATTCCGATGGAAAGCGCTATGTAAACAATGCTTTTAATTATAAATACACAAGGAGTCAAGCACGGTGGCAGTACAATGGATCAATGGCAATATAAAAATATCTTAGAGCACACAATGATTCTCTACTCGGACGATCATTTGCCTATAACCTGGATCTTTCAGCATGACAATAACCCTAAACACACGACCAATAGCGTCAAATGTTTCCTTAGTGAACAGCGTATATCCGTTTGAGACTGGCCAGAGAATAGTCTGGATTTAAGCTCGGTAGAAAATCTCTGGTATATTGTTAAAGAGAAAGTCTCAAACAAACGCAACACCAGTCAAAACGAACTATATGAAGCATTTGTTGAAGCATGGAATTCAATCCCCCTAGAATAATGTATGAAATTGATTCAATCAATGCCACGTCGTTGCAGTGCTGTTATTGAAAATAAGGGATACGCCACTAAATATTAATTATAACTATTGGTAGGCTGTGGATAGTAGCTGTTTCGTAAATAGCAATACTAATTACTAATACTTAAAAAAAATTGTTTTTTATACTTTTTTGTTGTTGTTTCTAATTAGTTGACCATTATTGTTCATACCTTAAAACTGATTTAAATGTTTGTCCGTAATGTAATATTGAAACTGCACTTGTGTAATGGGATTTATATTGTTTTTCTAATAAATGATAAATCGTTGAACATATTGTTGTCCGATTTATTGTTTAATTTCAAAATAAAAACGATTGCGGTGAAGTATCTTACATAATGTCAAGGACCGTTGGTAGTGTTTCTAATTATACGTATATATATTGTTACATATTATAATTTATAATGACCCAGAATATCGAAGACCTGGTTACTCATTCTATGATTTTATCTCAAATATTTCTTTAATAATATATTCTAGTACTGAACATGTTTTAACAGAAGTCTGCTCTTTCTCAACATCCATACATTCGTTACAACTGTATGCAAAAAATTATATATGTGCTGAGACCTAAACAAATATTGTATATAGATCTATATTTATTTATTATTTGGGTGCAATTTTATTGCGCGCAATTCAATCTGTGTGTATTACTCACACCATTTACCCACACAGCTATAATATATAAGAGTGAAAGTCGCGTCACGAAGTGCATGTACAAAAACATGTAAGATAATAAACTTCGCTACAACAACTGCTCCTGTTGTATAAAACAAAGGTACGGTGTTGCGACGAATATTGCTCGCACCTCTAGGATGGCTCCGCTAAGTACTTACTGGAGGCCTTGGATTGGTTGCAGCGACGTGCGGTTCGCATTATTGGCGACGTAAAGGTCACCAACACCCTCGAGCCTTTACAATTGCGTCGAGAGATAGCGGCACTGAGCGCTTTCTATCGAATGTATCACGGCGAGTGCTCAGAGGAATTATTCTCCCTCATTCCTGCTTCCCCATTCCTTCACAAGTCTACGCGTGCTGGCTCTTGATGTCACCGCCTAACTGTGACATTAATTCCATCGCGCACGAAGAAATTTGGCAACTCTTTTCTTTGTCGCACCTCCAAAACATGGAATTCTTTACCAGCACACTTGTTCCCCTCCTCTTATGACCTGGGCTCCTTCAAACGAGGCGTGAAGAGGCATCTTGCGGGCCGGCAAGGCGGGGCGGCTAGTGCAAATCATTCTTCCTGACTGCACTAGCCGTCGTCGCATTTGGACTCTACTACCACTTACCATCAGGTGGAGTAGAGAAACTTGCCCTCCCGGGTATAATAAAAAAAAAACTTAAATATAAAACTTTACTTTTGGTAATACAAAGAATTATTATATAGCATCAGGGACATTTTTTGCGGAAATTCTTTCTAAATATAAGTGCAACCAAACTTATCACTCCAAACATATAAGTAATTTTTAATAATATTTAGGTGAACATTAATATTGATGATTGGCGATAGCTTACGAGAAGTATAATTTTTTTTAAAATAACCTTTGAGTATTATTTTTATCAAAACCAAAATAACAAGTTTTCTGTTCGTTTTTTCGATAAGTATGGAAGAATACTAATTGTAATGAAAACCAGTTCTATCAAGTTCTAGGAAATACTTAAGTAAAATCGTATCTCATCGTTTTAATGAAAATAAAAGTTTGATTTACCGCGGTAATTGATTCTGAGATCTGAGTAATGATACCCTTTGAGTTGATAAAAAAACACTTAATATTTCTTTATTAAGTAACATTTGTTTAACTCAGTTTTAGTTCATGAATGGGATTTCAAATTATTAACAGCTGTGTTTTTTACTTCATCCGTTTGGTGTGTTTTTTGTATACATCATTATTTTGGTAAATTTTTGAGGTAGAATGCAATGTTCATTTTATACATTACCGACCGGCGTTTTTTTATTATTAGAAAAACAAACAAAATGCTGTTGAAAGATTTAAAAATATAATTTAATTAGTATTTTAAAAATTCAGAAATATTATAATGAACAAATTGTCTCGATAAAAAGCAACACATTTTAGGTTTACCTACCTTTTTAATTTTATTGCTGTTATATATTTTATAATTTCATGTCATATTATGGCATATGTTGGTAATGTTAAAACTACTAATCAACCACATATTCTGATTGTATCAAGTATAACTTTTCATTATATGGCTTGTGACATTTATCGAAAATCAAATTATGAATTAGGTAAAAACGTGTTGGCCAAGTGTAGCCAAGAAAGCTTAGAAAAAATCCCCGGTCATTTACATTTTTATCTGTTTGCCAAAGACCTAATTATGTAGTATTCATATAATCGAGAATTATCATCGATTTGTATTACATTATTAATTTGTAAATAAATAGCTTGCGTTTTGTAATCTGAGCTAAAGGCCCTGATTGACGAGCGAGCCATAAGCTTGCGGTAAAATATACGGCTGATATACTCGCGAAACATCGTTCCTGATTCATGGGCGAATTTGTTGTTCTTTAAATAGTAAGTAAGGTCCTCCAGACCGCTTTCGGCCACGGCGGCCAGTCTCAAGAGAGATTAGCCAACTGCGCAGGACATATTATAGTGCACAAGTGTGTGCGCAAACATAGGTGCACTCTCTTTTCCTTAGCTCTCATAATCTGATGGGACGGCAATCCGACACGACCGGAAAGAGTTCAGGCGCAGGACCAACGGCTTAACGTGCTTTCCGAGGCACGGGAGTGTACACACTTCCAACTTCCAGACTCCGGGCTGCTACTGAGAATTTTCTGACAGAAAAACCCAATAACTATATATTGGCCCGACCTGGGAATTGAACCCAGTTCTCTAAATAGTTCTCTAAATATTTTTAGGGCAACATGATAGTAAAATGTAGTACTATGTTATTTAAGAACAGAAATGAATAAAAAAAGAAAAGCGTTTTAATGATTCGAAGTTTACTTTGAATTTGAAAACTGTTGTGAAATTACGATCTTTGGGCACGATGAATAGATTTTGTATCGTGTTTTTATTAATAACGTAACATAACGAAATTCTTTTGAAAAGTACAGAGTTCCAAGTTCTGTTTCATATATTAATTCAATGTTAGCAAAAATTAAAATAAATTTGGATGAAGCAAGAATAAACTTAATTAAAATAATAAATAAATAAAGTATTGAATCTCACTTATAGTGAACATTGTGGCTCAAATACACATTAAGATGAATCGGAACATAAATATATACACATGAATATTATTTCAGTTTTCAAAGCTAGAGAATGGCTTTACTGCCGTATATACATACAGACGAGTATTTTTTATATTAACGATGCTTTCAGTACGTGCTATTCAGAGCGTAAACGCCCCACGAGTTACAATTCAATCCGATCCCCATGCCCGTAACATGCAGTATTGAGTAAAATAGTAATCATGAAGCTGTATGTATATAGATGTACATATTTGTTTGTGTAAAATATTAAAGTGATACTGACCTTATCTTATTTGATCATGTAGAATAAATATTTTAGTATTTATTTTTGTCGTTTTTATGATTTATTTTTATGGCAAAGCTTATGACTAGGCCCTAGTACATATTACCTTTCCAAAACCATAATTTGATGCGTGTATCCTTAAAGTTAAACATATATAAATATTCTTACATTTTACGGTCGTTTTCTAAGGTATAAAGTTTGTTTTACATATATTTTATCAAATAAAATATCTAATGTCCTTTTTTAATTATTTTATTTAATTTCGTTCCATAAAAGAAAAAAACATTACAAAGAAGTATTTTTTTTATCTATATTTAGATATACCTGGACGATCTGAATAAAATAATCTAAAGAATTAAATAGCCAATCTAAAGATTAACAATAATATAAGATACCTTAGACGTTTATTTTTTTACAAAAGTCGCGCACTGTTCGAGATAATATTTATTTCATTTGCAATTATACAAACAATTTTTATTTACTATAATTTGTGATATCTTAATAGTAAACAATATGGCGTTGACCTCTTATCTAAAGTTATATATACATATATTCCGACATCTCGTGTTACCACTGTGTGTTCCTCCCTGTGCCGCATTTGTCGCTAGCTTATGTAGATTCCTGGGTTCGAATATGTGTAGTAGTAAAATAAAAACAATATTTTCTTTATATTAATTTGATCTGTACATCTCCGCGGCTTTATTAAGCCCATGTCCTTCTCCCAAAGGTTGTCTGGAAGAAATCGCTCTCAGCGATAAGACCGCCTTTTGTGCTACCGGAATATATTTATATTTTTTTCATTACTGTATGTTTCTGTAACTCTGTGTATACATGTACAATAAAGCATATAAATAATTAAATAAATCTCGCAATCTAGGCTCGCATTCTCACGTATTTTGGTCACGTGTGTAGACGCGACGGTGGGTCCATTGAGCGCTTGGTGGTCCAAGGGAGATTGGAAGGCACTGGGGCACGTGGTAGGGCACCGATGAGGTGGACTGATCAAGTAAGAGCGGCTGTTGACGTCCAAATACACCAGTGTGCGAGGAAGGCTTCCGTTAGGGAAGAGTGGAGGCGAATAGTCAAGCGGGCAACAACAACATTCATATGACCACGACCGGTCTGCCAAGACCGTAACGACAAAGAAGAAAGGTTCAAATATCACGGCGAGACAACAAAAGCAATTAAGTTTTTCTGTCAAGTCTTTGTCTCCCGCCACGTCGCATTTCTGTTTTGTTGATTTTGTAAGTAAAGGAAGAAATAGTGGACTATAATATATTTTGCGCAGTCGGCTTGTCACCGAGATCGGTGACCTCTGCCCGTAAATATTGACAGAAATGTGAAGAAATGGTTTTTACCCTTGTTAATACACTGTTATATATTGTAAAGCTTTTATAAATACTTTAACCTAAACTGACGCTATATGTATGTGTATGTGTTTTCCTAAAAAATCGCATCTCCACTGAAGTAGGCCAGAATAAATAAAGGCACCAGTGCAGTGACATAACATCTTAGTTCCGCCAGCACCAATTTAATGTGGTTGTATTCGCCTACAGGCACATGTATCCATATGGACTGGCCCATCTATTTTAAATTTTAAAAATATTTGTTTGGTACGTGCATCTTACTTGTGTTTTATTTGGATTAACCTTATTTTTGTGCCTGCATATTTTTAATCTGATGACTATACAAATTCTATATATTATTATCTGTGTCATATTATGCACTTTTTTAATATTTACGACGCTTCATCGAATGGGGATGTTGTACGCCAATTGTCTTCTTTGAAGAGGTGTAATTATATTTCAAACCGAAACACAGCAATACTTAGAATTTATGGTTAGCGATATAATAACTGTAGAAGTGTGTGGTACTTGCACAATACCACCATCAAAAAAATTGCAATGTTCATGTAACCAATATGTTGCTAAAATAAGTAAAGTATCAGTAAACATAATCTTAACGCCCCACTGTTTTTTTTTTCACGCAGTGGAAACCTTTATAAAGGTACCCGGCTTCCTTGGAAAGGAAAACGGGTAAGTCAATGCGATGGCCGTCCTCGGTACGGATCGCAGAGGCTGTGAGATCGTGTTGATATAACGCATCCACGGCCCCTCCCGTGCCGTATTCCTCTGGGGGAAAGTCCCACTGCTAGGCTAAGGCATCCTCTCTTATTAAGGAAAAGGTGAAGACGAAAAGATTATAGCAACACGCTGCAGTGGCAGCAGCGAGCGGGCATTTTCACCGAGTTTCTAATAATCAAGTTATTTTATCTCTGTATACTTTTTTATTATTATTATAATTGTTCATTCGCTTTACACATAGTAAAATTATTCTTATATAATGGTCCTCCTGACAGATTTTGGCCACGGCGTCTAATTTCAAGAGAGATTAGCCAACTGCGCAGGAGATATTATAGTGCACAAGTGTGTGCGCAAACTCAGGTGCACTCTCTATTTCCTAACTCTCATAACCCGATGGGACGGCTATACGACACGACCGGAAAGAGTTCAGGCGCAGAACCAACGGCTTTACGTGCTTTCCGAGGCACGGGAGTGTACACACTTCCAACTTCCAGACTCCGGGCTGCTACTGCGAATTTTCGATAGAAAATCTCAATTTAACATTTTATTGGGATAGACCTGGGATTTGAACCTAGGACCACTGTCGACCACCACTTGAGTGTCTGCGGCCTTACATGTAGCCACTAGACCAACGAGGCGAGTTTTTTTTATATTCTTAACTAAGGATTTTATCCCGTGCATTTTTTAATCAATAAGATATAAACATTTGCCCATACAGTACAGTGTATGTGTTTTCGGTACAGGACATATAAAAATAATGCATAAAGTAAAGTACAACTTGCTCTACATATTTTTTCATTTATTAGAACAAAGTTATTTGACTACTGCAAAGTAGAGTGACCTGGCAGAAATTGTCATGTAACAAAAAAGCGTTGTCCTCCAAGCGACCTTTCTCTTTATTTTTCTAACTGATTCTTTCTATTCTAGCGGTTGTATGTGTTTATGTGTAAGTGTGCAAATTTTCAGATTTGACAATAAGGATTGTGTGCGGCCAATGAGATAACCTCAACTCTATATAAATGTAAATGTAATTTGAACTCTTTTTTTAATTTATAATTCGCTATTTTATATTTAATTTTGAATAAATTACTATTTTCCTAAACTATTAAATTAAATTTATCAATTTTCATTCTTACTTTACATTTTTGCATTGAAAATATAATAAAAATAACATAACATATACACGTGTGAAAGAGACAGTTGATTAAGATGGGCAACGCTTTTTGGTGTGATAAAAAAGTAAGAACAATTTCCTCCTTTTTTTCGCTGGAAAAATGCATTTACGCATTTCCCCCACATGAAGTGAGGGGAATGTGGGGCTCACCGGCGCTGAAAGTGCCCGCGGTATCCTTTCCGTCTGGTCGGGGGACGCCAAGGGATCGCTTTCGCATGCTACTGTGACGCCCCGGTGTTCCCGGATACAGGGAACCCCCTTAGCCCCGGTGTATTTTAAGGTGCACATAGCGCCTACGCTCTCTCCCCGGTCCCCGGTCTCCGGACGGTAAACCGACGCGAACGGTAATAGTTCAGGTAAGAGGCAGGACCAATCACGTGCCTTTCGTGGCACGGGATTGTGACAAATATACAGAAATATAATCAATCAATAAACGAAACACGTTTTAAGTTAAAAAAATTATCGCAAAGAACTTCGTTCCTCCCGGGGGTCCCCCGATCGCACATTTCTTATTATATTTTTAGGTTATTATATTTTTAGGTTATTTGTTTTTTTTTTTATTTTAATAAAATTCTAACGCATGTTCTGATTCGATCCGTCACAAAAGTCCGGGGAGGAGGCGTCGGCGCTATGCGCATCTTCTCCCCCCGCCTTAACAGTCGCCAGGGCTAAGTGGATGTATCCGGGAACTCAGGCCCGCATAGGCGGGCCGACCGTCGGGACGCTACGGTAACATGCGCAAGCGATCCCGTGACGTCCTCCGACCTGATGGAGAGGATACCGCTGGTTTTTTATTGGGTAGCCCCTTCTCTGTGTAGTGGGTAGTGAGCCCCACATACCCACGTCACATGGGGGAAAGGCGCAAATGCGTTATTCCGGAGAAAAAAAAATGGTCTAACGCTTGTACATAAGTACACACACATTTTTGTTATTTAACTTACCTTTCACAATATTTTTCCTTAAGAATAATACAGTAGAAATACTCTTCATATTAATAATTAATAATAATAATAATTACAGCACAGCAAATTTATAATAAATTTAGTTGAGAATTACACGTAAATGATAAAATGATAATTGTAAACGTCAATACTGCGATCCATGCACAAACAATAATAATGGCCGATTTTTTTCTAAAACTGTAAGAAATGAGATACAGCTTATTGCAAGAGAAACAGAAGAACGCTCCCATCCTTACTCCGTGCTTACATGGTGAGAAGTGACACCAATAGACCCCTGACGGGGATAACTGATCAAGTGTTAATTTATTTATCCAGTTATCGACCGAGCTTGAAAATAATTAAATTACTAATATTACTATTAAAAATAGGGGTTGATGGTAGAAGGGTGAAAATTTAGGGATGTATGTATTTTTTAATGCCGCATAATAAAAAAATAAAAACAAAAGAATTTGCACAAAACATGATTTTTTTTTGTGGTGAGCCACCCTTAACACTTTGGGATATAAAAATTAGTTATAAACCTATTCTCAGACCTACAGAATATACATATAAAATTTCATCAAAATCGGTCAAGCCGTTTCGGAGGAGTATAAACACTAAAACTGTGACACGAGATTTTTATATATAGTTATCGTCATCACATTATTGTTTTGGATACAGTAATATATGTACATTTGTAATACTAATCTGAGCAGACCTCCATTATTAGTTAATATAATCCACGTTTTGGAGAACAAGTTAAGTTCCGGCTATTTAAAAAATGCATAACTGTTTCGTCCTTAAATATAACACAGATAAACAGAAATTCAATTATAATTTTATTACTCGTGAACACATTTTTTTCTCTTATTCAACATATTAAAGACATTGATATTTTGACCTTTAGTGTCTATTGCTTTATCATATCGTGCTGCGGAACAAATTATGTTAGTTAAATAGCAAAACCGGCGGCTGTGCCAGCGCGGAATTCGGATGTGACATAAATCCTTAAAAATATCTGGAATTTTAGTTCATAATGTCCATTCGATTTTACATACAAAATATTATATAGTATTCATATTTTTCAATATTCATACATATTATAATATTTAGTTAAAATATGTTACACACTTATTTTGAAATCGCTAACAGACTAATTTCATTTATTTGTTTACAGTTATGTTATCACGGAATACTTGTTTTACTAAGGATTTAAATTTATTCAAGAACCAGTCTAGATCAAGTCAGATCAAGCCAGTTTATGTGTCAAATAAGCATCAGTCAGATAAGATAAAATTAGGCGTTTGAAAAAAAATCGGATAAACGTAGATAAATATACTTCTGGTTTGATAAAAAATTCTCGAATTCACCAACCCTATACAATTAAAAACTTTATTAACGTTTCTTGTTTTACAATTCGAAAGACAAGACAGCGATGCATATTGTCAATTGGGACATGTGTTATTGTGCCGTTTTTTTTTTTTTTTTTATTGTATAGGTTGGCGGACGAGCATATGGGCCACCTGATGGTAAGTGGTCACCAACGCCCATAGACAATGGCATTGTAAGAAATGTTAACCATCACTTACATTGCCATTGCGCCACCAACCTTGGGAACTAAGATGTTATGTCCCTTGTGCCTATAATTACACTGGCTCACTCACCCTTCAAACCGGAACACAACAATACAAAGTACTGCTGTTTTGCGGTAGAATATCTGATGAGTGGGTGGTACCTACCCAGACGAGCTTGCACAAAGCTCTACCACCGAGTAAAGCACCACCACCGAGCCGTTTTTGAAGGTGAGACTACAATTAAATAAGATAAATTATTGACAATACAAATGACATTGCATTGGCTCGTGCACAACAAATATATCAATCAAAAATATCATATGAAAATAAGAACATTTTGTCTCTCGAAGAAATACACAATATTTATACTAGGACCATCGTAGAAGAAGGCTGCGGAACGAAAAGCGTGAAGTGGATGCTGCTACTGTCCGCTGTCTTTTCCCCTACGCTGTCGGGTCTAGGAGGGTTCTCAGTGATCCGAGAAACCTCCAATCTAAATAACAATGGCAGGTCTCCATACTAAAAAATGTCTGGGATCAATTAATCGCAGCATCCCGTTATGAAAAAAATGTCAAAGATTCGGCGTTAGTTCCAGAGTCTACAAATTGACCTATTTTTATTTGGGAAAGTCGAAGTGGGGCTTGGATATTTTTTGAGGTTATGAACTGCATATTTGAAAATAGCCCATTATAGTTATCACTTGTACTTCATCCACATAAAATTAAATGGAACCGGACAGATAATATATAGAAAAAGATAAAACGTCAATTGTCAATTCAAAGTCCAAAGTAGAGCTGACAGTGTGCTAACATGACCGATCCGATTTTGTTTAATATCGATACAATTTATAATTCTTAGCAATTTAGTCAATTACGAATTTGATACGGGTAGCGTCGCTTTAAAGATGTCAACATTTGACCACCACTTTCATTAAATATAAAAAACAGCGCATTTCAATCAAAAAACATAAGCAACCAGTCCATATCGATATTTCGTTTAATTGAATCGATACAGATAACTACTTATACTAATTCGTACATCAGTTGATATACTTTTAATAAAAATAAATAGCGTCGGCTCTAACAAAAATGTTTAAAAAAATCTCAAAAAATTTTTTTTTTTTTTGCTATAAATGATCTAGGGCGCCGTAAGTTTCCAGACATAGCACTGCTCTCTCTCTCTATTGTTCAAAGGGTTCAATTACTATTTGTTTTGTTGTTTCACTTTTCTTTTCGTAGAAGCAATAGTAATTATTGGCTTAATTAGCATGTAGTGTTTGCTTTTAAATGATTTTACATAATCTGTGGGTATATTATAATTGTATGTATGTATGAATGACCAATGTAAAAATCGCTAGCAAACCTAATAAATAAATAAATATATAAATAAATAAATTTATAATTTTATAAATAAATATTTAGATTGGCGCGGATTTATGACATACATAACAGAAATATATTGATAATCTAAAACATACATTAACTCAAAATTTAATTTATATTGTACACTGCCAATTGTTTAAAAATACGCCGTCATTTTTCATGCTGTTTTTGGTTTGTTTTTAAAAGAGGAGTAATTTAAGAGTACTTATATGTTTGTAGTAAATGCCTTGTTACATTCCACAATTTTTATTAACCAATAATAATTCTCAATCTTAATTAAATAATTCTAAGAGCAAAAGAAAATACTTCCATTTACAACATCTGTAGAAATAAGTACGAGGTTATGAACGCGATGATGTAAATTTTTTTTAACATACTCGCTAATTTCCATCTGTGGCAATGCAGACATACGTAAGGTCGAAGGTACCGTTAGTTGACATTAGATAGCTTTGATAAATAATACATACTACTAACACAAAATATAAAGATCACTGTCTGTCATTTCGCAAAAAAATTATATTATTAAATATAAATAAAAAGTTAGTTAAAGTAAAAACGCTTATTAGCTATTTAATGAGATAAATGTTGTAAAAAAATTTACGCCAAATTTTTAAATATGAATTGTTCACCTATTCATATTTTTTAAATTCTATGTTTCAAAAAAATTTTCAACTCTCAGACGTGAATTAAATCGTGATTATACGTGTACGCTTACGAAGCCACCGTTTAGTCTAGAGATTTAATCCTAGGACATATAACTGTTTTGTTTCAACACATGGAAATAACCTTAGTTAACTTTATCCATTTAAAAATCTTGAAGAAAAACAAGAAAGGCGTGTCTAATGTTCATTACCGATATTGAGCCGAGTTGGCCTTCAACCGATGATTGCAGGTTGCAATGAACTGCATCGGTGAAGGAAAATATCGTGAGGGAACCTGCATGACGTGTCGGATGAAAATCTTTCACGTGTGTATATGGAGACGGGAGCAGCATACTGGAATAAAATCCAACTGTTCCAACAGGCCTTAGCTCAACAATACAACATTTTTAAGACCGTTACTTACTTTTGTTCATTACTGTTAATACTTCAAACAATAACTAATTAACTAAAAGAAGATTTTAAACAATATTCGGAGTACTTGACAATAATATTTATGTTATTATATGATCGTTATTGTGAAAAGATGAATTATAGCTAATCAATATTAAAAAAGACGAGACAATTAACTGTTAATTTTTCGCTTGACCAGCGAGAAACAATATTGTATGTTTAATTTGTAGTTGACAAGCGATTATATAAGATTTATTTCTAGTTCGCGTGATATGAATTTACAAATGTCACGAAAAACTGACATCACGTGGCTGTGTATTTTGCATATCGCTGATCTTTAAGTAATTATTTTAACCGTGACAAATTAAAAAAGAATATATAATTAAGCAATTAGTAAATGTCCCACGCTCCTCCAATGCGGGTTGCTATGATGTTTAAAAGATGGACACGTGCATTTTCAAGACGATATTTCCATAACTAGATCATCAGCTGCTGTCGCTTTGTAGGGTATAACTAAAAAATGTAAGTTACTTAATTAAAAATCTAAATTTATATGTATCGCTCACTACTAAGTATTTTTTAGTTTTTTATCTTATTTTAGTGGTTTGATCATTTAATTATTTAGAAGTCTAGAAATAGATATATATTGATATGGAAAATATTGCTACTATTTATATTACATTCAGGTCATGTTAATATTAATACAAAGCAATGTCGTTCTTCTAAATTATATGCTTACATTTTTTTATTTATGTAAGTATTTACAGATATATAATTACCGCAAACCTTACCGAGACATAATAGGAGCGTTAATGTCATAATTGGCAGGCGTTGGCAGCACCTTTGCTAGCCATTGATATGATTTATATTAATTAATTGGCCTTGGATATCGTCGTTGAAGGCTTACTCATTATTGTCTTTGTTCATTATTAACATAGTATTTGAAACGGTAGACCGTTACAAAAAATATTTTATACAGAGACAAATTATTTGTCATAAGTCTTACCAAAATTCTGCATGTAACCATCCTCAATTGACATGTTCGAATCAAACGTATAAGGCTGTATGCACGTATTATGATATGCAATTTTGATTCGTGTATCCTTTAAATATTATAATTAGTGTTGTCAATATCGAATATCACTGTGTGACATTTAACGATCGGGCTTTACGTCGTAATTCGAGCTTATTCTTATGGATTACTTAGATTAGTTCCGCATATTTCCTCGAATGCACTACTTATTTGGAACTCTAATCCTATTAATATTATACACGCGAAAGTTTTGTGAGGATGAAAAGATCTTTGTTACTCCTTCACGCAAAAAGTAATGACCGGATATGATGAATACAGGTAGCTTACACCCTGACTTCACACGGCTATGTTAAATCTGACTCTCTCACATGGATAGAACTTTAACTGCAGAAAAATATGTCACTGAAATTCTGAATGACTACGTTGGTCCATTTTTAGTGGACATGGACGAGAATGCCGTTATTATGCAAGACAATGCCCGCCCGCATACAGCTCAGATAGTGTTTGTCTATTTTCAAGAAGTCGGTACCACACACATGGAGTGGCCAGCACGCAGCCCCGACTTAAGCCCCATTGAGCATGCATGGGACGAACTGGGACGTGTACGTGTACGTCAGCGGAATCCGCCGCTAATCACGCTACGTGAAATAAAAGAAGATCTAATAGAGGAATGGCGGAATATTCCGCAGCATCGCCTCAAAAATCTAGTAGAAAGTGTGCCAAATCGCATAATAGCAGTATTGCGAGCTCGCGGAGGTAACACAAAGTACTAAAATACGTTTATTAAAAATAAAAAGCTTAAATTATTATTTTTTTTAATTTTCATTTAGGTACATTAAAATATTCTTTATTTCATAAAGCTAGGTCAGGTACTTTTGAAGATATTGAAGATTTTCTAACCGACCCTTTTTCTTTGCGGTCCAGTGGAGTTATTATTGTTGGAGTAACATTTAAGTTAATAAAATAGAAACACAAATTGAGCGTTTTGTATCCTTTAAGACGATATGCATTTACATAGATCCCTATTGTTATAATAATTATATATTATTTTTACTAAGATATATAATTAATAAAACTGGTTTAATTGTTAAGTACATAGCCGGAACACAACAATACAAAATATAATTTCTTAGTATTAAAATACATACATAGTACTAGGTACATAAGATGACCTGTACTTTAAGTAAATTAGTGATATATCATTTATCAAAATAAGTATTTTCATTAAAACAAATAAATTATGACAAAAGGAATAGATTGGTGGTATCAGGCCCCTGGTGGTAGAATTCCTATACAGCGTGTTCCTACATGTGTATACAGCATTATTGTATTTTGTTCAACATCTCTTGTTTACTTTTATTCAAATATCATATTAATATCATATTTTCCGTGTTGGCCCTTCATTAATACTGTACTACCATCACTTTCTTTAACATCAAGGTCTCTAGAAGTAAAGTTCAGCCCTCCTATGGATGCTCTGAGGAGCGTCGTTGACATAACTGTTCGTAGGGAGACATCTCGTCTGACTTCGTGGAACAAGAACTGCATTGCCTATCCAACGGGGTGCACACTTCCAGCGTATGCTGGCCGGTGCCTCGGACAGCGCTTTGATTTTATCCAGGCATTGAAGGCCACAGGACTTGCTCCGATAACTTGTTGCGAATAAGCCGTTTTTCGCTGTGTCGGTTGCGCCAATTGGATTATCTAACCTTAACCTAAGGTAACCTTAACCTTAGCTGGCTTAAGTAAGGTCATTTCAGCGTTTAAGGGCACAGTAATAATAAAAGCTATAACTTTCAAAAAAAAATTACTCGAAATGTCGAAAACGTAAAAAATATGTCAATACTCGTATACATGCATGTATACTGTATGCGCAATTTATTTTCCCAAATGTATCGCAAAATAAAATGTATGATAGGATTTTTAATACTTAGTTCGGGCTCAGATTTTCCTAAAGTCAGAGTGACTGAAAGTGAGTATAGAAATCGATAAAGAGGACTATATCCGGTTTTAAGGAAAATTGATTTGTTGATTCACTCTATACGCAGCGAACGTATACACTTAATTCAGTACTAAAAAACGGTGGTAATATTCATTAAAGTCCATTTGTCAGTACCCGAATAAAAAAAGGAAGTAAATTTCTTTTTAATTTACATTTAGCCACATTGATAAAAAATTATCTCGATGCGAATTCCGGAAGATACTATCAGTACAAATTACTTTTGTTGTCTCACGAAAGTGCCTTGTCCTTTAAACAAAGGAAGTAAATGTCATTCAGAAGTCTTAGGATATCTTATCTTAACGTGTTTTATCTATATGTATTATCGAATGTAAAAAAATGTAGTACATTTTAATTCAATAATACAAATAGCGTACAGTGGGGTTTTTAAGCTTTCGGGTAGTTTATTTTTAGTTCTTATACAAAAGTAATTAATTTTCAACAAAATAATAAAAGTTGTTGCTTATGGTTTTAGCTATCTAGTCCTGCGAGGTTGCTGGGTCGTTACAAATAGCCCTGTATACATTTATCAGATATTCGTATTATATAGTTATAACTGCATTGTTGGCTAATTAGACCAACAAGACAGAATGATTTATTATTTAGTATTCTCTTTTTTTAAATAATTGGGTTTCCTTTTAAATACAAACGATCTTCCTTTAAGCTTTGCTAAGCGGCTGTTTAATTAAACACTGAATTATCTCTTTCTGACATTATTGATTTGATATTCGAAGGAAGAAGATACAGCTTGTTTACTAATCTCTCGCTAAGCAACGCTTTACAAGTAATTATTATATTTTAATTACATATTTTATATATCTACGTAGCCGCAAGTATTTATAAAATAATTTTCTTTATTATAATTATTTCAACAACGCATTCCTTCCCGTGTCTCTTGATATATCTCTTTTGTTATGTTCATTGTTGTGAAATTAATGGACGAGACGGCCCAGTGGTTAGAACGCGTGGATCTTAACCGATGATCCTAGCTCCAAGCCCGGGCAAGCACCACTGAATCTTCATGCGCTTAATTTGTGTTTATAAGTCATCTCGTGCTTGGCGGTGAAGGAAAACATCGTGAGGAAACCTGCATGTGTCTTATTTCAGTCAAATTCTGTCACATGTGTATTCCACCAACCCGCATTGGAGCAGCGTGGTGGAATATGCTGCAAACCTACTCCTTTAAACAGGACAGGAGGCCTTAGCCCAGCAGTGGGACATTCACAGGCTGTGACAATGTGAAATTAAAAAAAATATTAAATAACCTTTGTAGTATTAAATTTGCTTAACATCTAATCTTTATTACCACGTATTGTGTCGCACTTGAAATTATTGTATAATTTACAACCTTGGCCCAACCTATCGATGACTCTGACGTATAGTCGTATCTATCTATCTGATGTATCAATTCAGATTAAAGTAAACTTTGTAACACTTAACGCCTTGACTTTGAACCTAGTCATAGATATAAAAAAAAAAAATTGCAAAGATATGTAGGTCTCATTCTGTTTTTCTCTACGTCATATCTTTCTTCTCTCTCATGTTACAAAAAGTGCCTCAATTCTCGTTCACCTATCGATAATCGAATCGCCGCCTCAGAAGTTTCACTTTAAACAAAAGTTTACATTGTGTGTGTAGTAATTTTATTTCGTGTACGTGCCGTGAAGAAAAACTTCGTGTAAGCTCTACATACGCCGGATGACATTCCTACACAACCCAATGTGGAGCAGTGTGGCCCCACATCAGCGAGCCTTGTACTATTGCAGGACAAATACAAATGTAATACTTTAAATGTTACTGTTTTTGTTGTGTTATATAATATTCGCGAGCTAGAACTTTGTCTAAGTCAGAATTGTTGAGGTTATTTCGCTTTTATAAATTGTTAGTAGGTTATAATTTTTATATACTAAAAACGTTTATGGAGCTTTTTTGTTATACGTGTGTTGATCTTTAGTGGCTCCGTTAAATTATTATGAATAAAGAAATCAATTTTATATATGCGTGGCTGCAATATAAATTTTATGACTATCTTAATTAACGAGATACCTACTTCGCCAACAATGCTTGAGCGAAAGATTGATTAAAGTCGTAACTCGAGATTTAGTCAGCTCAACAACGAACAATGCGGTGTCTCTGTTTTTTATTCCTATTTTCAAGTTATAACCAGCTATTAGTATTTCCTATATAACTATAATATATAAAATAAAAAGTAAGTACTTGTATGAGACCATATAATAGGAAGTCAATGAATCCCCAAGGATTTCCTCGTGTTTACTGTATTTAGGAGCTATACCACCTCCTAAATACTTGGCCAGTAAATATTAAAAATGGCCGGTTGCTTTAAATTCGGTCGGGATAACAGAGAATCGACCCAATATAGAATGGAATGGCAAAATCGAACCATCAGATCAATATAAAATCGAATATCATTAAATTCGATATGTCTTCAGTTGGTTATGGCTGGCTAAATGAATACAATTAAAAAGATAAATTCTATGGCACTTATATTGGAATAGTCGAGCGAAGTTGAGTGTAAAGCTTCATATTATAAAATATATTAGATATAGATATATTATACTGAAATAAATGTATTCGCCTTTATTAACAACTAAAACACACAATTTAAAAACGATAAGATTGTAGAGGCAACGATTGATTTATCTATTTAATAGATAAGGCAAGATTTTTTATATATTAAACACGAATTATATATTTATGTACAATAAATACGTAATATGGGTTTTGTTATATTTCAATCATAGAAAACAACAACACATATTCTCAGGAAATGTAAATTTATTACTAAGGTATGCAAAAGGTAAGCGAAAATGTATAAAGAACACGATATATGATATCATCATTGCAATGTTATATCTACTAAAGTCAACATAGTGCATTTCGTAGACACAAAAAAAAACTGTTACTATTTATAAATACACCAGCACGTAGTAATAAATTTTATTATTTGTTAATATTAATAACTATTATCTTTAAACCTCTGAGATTTTTATAAATCTAATTACAACGAAAATATCTTATTGCTTATTCATCAGACAGTCGTTCAGTCTTTTTTATATAAAAGCGCGGGAAAACTATTTTTTATCTTTACCGCTAAGCAATACCAATGACGTTCTGAAACCGAGTATGTTTTTACTAAATCGGATACAATGTAAAAACATGTAATTATTAAAAATAATAATTGAATTACATAAATACGTATTTCTAACACTCATTTAACTACCATCTGCTTAAACTCCTGGTGATCATGAAAAGTTTTATTTCTAGTAATTACATATTCGGAGAGACATCGGGCGTAGAACCGCTAACTTAACATGCGTCCTGAGGCAAACCTTTACTGAATTTCCGGAATAGATAATTTTTTTTATTGTATAGTTAGGCGGGGCATATGGCCCACCTGATGGTAAGTGGTCACCAACGCCCATATACAATGGCATTGTAAGAAATGATAAACATCGCTTACATCGCCAATGCGCCGCCAACCTTGGGAACTAATATGTTATGTCCCTTGTGCCTGTAATTATACTGGCTCACTCACCGTTCAAACCGGAACACAACAATACAAAGTCCTGCTGTTTTGCGGTGGAACATCTGATGAGTGAGTGGTACTTACCCAGACGAGCTTGCGCAAAGCTCTACCGGCTGTGTATTTATTGAGAATTTCTTCACAGTAGAAAGCATAACAGACAGACAGTACTTTCGTTTTTATAATATTAGTAAATATTAGTATATAACTAAAACTTATTAGATTTATTAGATTTAGTATTAAAAAAATTATGTAGCCAATTCTGTCTCTATTTAATTATACACAATGAACTCGATCTATAATACAATTATTGTAAGTACTGCTTCCACTTAATAAATATATTGAACTAATAAGGTAGTAACACCGATTATAACGTGTCAGAAAATGTCACGTTATTATTTTATTTATTTATAACAATGTCCTTCAATAAACTTTTAATTTATTATCCGTTTCAAATTTTATTATATTTAGATAAAATAGACCATTCTAAACCGCAGATTGCAGTTTTTGTTTTCATTATTTATATTTTTTGTTTTCTCTGATTTACATTGCAGTATATAAAAATAATTAATAAATACACTAGACATTTCTGCACCGGTATTCCCAGCAAACAAATGTTTGTGGGTAATGAAACGGACATGAACCCGGAGATAAATTATATTATTAAAATAAGTATTTATACGTAACCGGTAAATACTGCACCTTTAATCTCATTAATTAAACATATTAACAATTGCATTTCAAATTTATCATAAGAATAGCACGTTACGTCCGGGTTTAATTATAACGCTTGCTTCCTATTTGTCATTATCTTTAAATAAACATCTATTTTTGTAAAGCACGAAACATTAATTTAATGAAAAAATTATATGTATCCTGACTGATTAGCTGCCACGCTTGCCAATCTAAGAGGCTAGCCAATTGCTCAGAAGATTAGAATGCATAAATAAATGCGCAAGAACCATGGCTAATGCGTTGACTAGATCATATATTTTCATTCATTCATTCATTCGTTCATTCATCCATTCTACTATGCTACTAAGCAGTTAATTTTAATTTAAGTCCACTTCAAATATTACGTAATATGTAATGTCTTTTATCAATTTGAAAGAAAAGTATATATAGTAATGTTAAGTGTAGTTTATCTCAAGTAAATAAATAACAATAATTAATTCTATTTTGTACAGAAATTCGTTAAAATAAGCGAATAAACATCAAATAAACATCAAACTTAAAAAGGGTGAAAGACGGAACCTTACATACGGCATACTCGTATAATTTTATAATCCACATAAAAAATCGCATTTTGAAAATACTTATTTTTAATTAATACCTCTGTCATAATTTCAATATATTGTCTGTAGAACTTGTTCCTCCAAATGTTATAATAAGGTAATGAAAAAACCAATACGGTAAATATTCGTTTTTTAAATACTGTAGGCATTTCGTATATTATGAAATATGTAAAAGATGTAATAAAATCAATTCGATAGAATTGTAGCATTTTACAAACTTATAACTTGCGCGCCATTTCGGCCAAACGTTAATAACCGTCGTTTTATAAATTTTTAATAACTCGCTTATTTATTTTAAGATGTATTTTTTGTCCTTTTATTAGGATGTTATTTTTATATTTTATTTTAGGATTTCTTTTACCAAAATCAAAAAATATTAAATAACAAATATATAATAACTTTTAAGGATTCCAATTATAAATTTATATTGGTACTTATATCTCATTTGTACTCAGTAATTATTATAATTTGTAATTATTGGGGGATAAAAATATTTATTGTTAAATAAATAATAAAGTACTCATTTCAGATTGAATTTAACTCCATATTTGCATTTATATGAAATACCGAAAAATATATATTTATACAAAAAGTTAATCGTCTAATCTTACAATTTGTAAGAATAAAAACACAAAATAATTAATCACATAATTACTATAAGTAAATAATGATTATTCGTGAAGACAAAGCGCTGGCATAATTAAAAAAAATTAGTATCGACAGCGAAACTCAGACAAAGATAAACAGTATTGCTTTTAATTTTTAATTGTATGATTTTTGATTTGATTAAGACTCACGTTGCTATGCACGTTACGCTTTACTAGACTGAATTATTTTATGTATGTATATAGGTGTGTCGTCGAGCTTAAAATGCGAATATTATATACTAATTAAATGTCTCAAATATAATATAAAATATCACAATAAATAAAAATCTAATTTTTAGATAAATGCAAAAAATTATGTAAAGTTACCTCCTCTCTGTCGAGGAAAAGGCTTGGAGTTCCACGCTGCTCGAATGCGACTTAGTAAATTTAGTTGATTAACGTGCGGCTGATTTTCATTCGACACAAGATGACATAGATTTCCTTACGATGTTTTCCTTCACATAAACACAAAATCGGGCAAGCTAGTTTGAACAATTCTCTAGTTGAGTTTCCGCGGTTTGACCACTGAGCCACCTCGGCTCAAATAATGCAAGTGTTATTATTTATTTGTAGTTTAAATACTTGCTATTATAAATTATAATATCAACGAGAAAAGATATCAAAATTAAAAATAAAAGAGAATGTATAGGAAACCAATTTCGATTTATTTTTGTCAACGTAATTTTAGGCCACTTTATAAACGAAGGTTGTCGCATTTCAAAATGAAAAATCGACGCACTACGGAAAAGGTTTTTGTTTTTAAAAAAGTATCATATTCTTGAAATTATTATATTTATATACTAAACACATTCTATTTATACAGTAACTTTAAAATAATGACATCATTAACATACAAGAGATTATCTGTACAATAATGTAAAATCAACAGCCATTTTCTTTTGTCATCTTGTTCAATGATCTAATAGCAAAGAGGCTGATTAGCTCTAAGTTACCTCTGGCGACCATACGGAAGTTTTCAAGGATTTGTATACTATTTACTAATAAAATATAGTATGTATACAAAGTAGTTTATTTAGTACACGTACGATAGCAACTGTCTCGCTTGCACCACGCAAGCAATTATTTTAAATATTTATTATTTATAGATGGCAGATATGATTATTCGTAAGGGATTATTCATATTATTAAATTATATTAGTACCTTATTATTACTATACCACAATAATAATGAATTGGTTCGAACCAATTCCGCCCGACGCGACCCGCGGCTTCCTACCGCTGCGGGTCGGGCGGTAGGAAAAATTGAGCATACACATTTGTATGCTCAATTGTAAATAAATGTACATTTTCAGAGTTTAATTTCTAACAACGAAGCCCTTTTTGATCATGTAAATCGTAAAGTACTCATATTTTATTAAATTTAGTTTATGTAAAATGTTTCATTGTTGTGGAATACAGCAGATTTTTTTGTTATTTTGCGGTAAACTCGTGTTTTTTATCGAGATTTTTTTAGGATTCGTGTGAAAACTCACAACATACTTATAGGCATTATTATATAACCCTTAATTCGTTGTTCGTTCAGGAAATCGTTGTTGTCTTAGATCATACGAAGCCATTTAAACATTAATGAATAAGATGTTTTACTCATTACATGTTTATATTTCTTTATTTATTTATTAAAGATACAAGTATGCACAGCATTAACACTATATATTTTATAATAACACTATAAATTGTGACAGCTTACGATAGAGTAAATAGATATATATGTAATACATAGCAACTATAATGATGATAGAGTAATGATTAAAAAAAATCTTTTTTTTTAAATATATATTTCGATATAACCTTTTTTTGAAATTATAAAAACTATCAGAAAAAAAATCTATATTGCATTGACGATACAAAGAGTTATACAATTTAAAACCCTGTACCATTGGTGAATTTGATCCATACTTATTTTTTCGTTGCGGTATAAACAGTGGCTTTTAATTAATTGCTCTTGCTGAGGGGCGGGGTATTTATATGCGACAATAGTGGCGGACAATTTATAAAGTTATTAAGCAATTTATAAATAAAAAATATTCTTAAATAACTACATCTTTGATGCAATGTTTTCATGCCGAAATATTCTAGTTTTTCTTCATATTTGGTATCTAGATTGGTATGAGTAATATGAACAAGTCTTTTTATGAGCTTTTTTGGATTTTCTCAATACGTTGCATATTATTCTGATATATAGGATACCAAATCTGACAGCAATAATCAATATTACTTCGGGCAAGACAAAAATACAAAGTTTTCAATGCGTGAATTGATTTGAAGCTTTCGGTGTTCCGATAGATAAAACTTAACATTCGAAGACTTTTTGCCATTACAGCATTTATTTGATTGAAGAACCGTAATTCAGCATCCATTATTATACCAAGATCTTTTATTTCTGATACCTTACTAAGTTCATGTCCATATATTTTATATGTTGTGCCGAAGTGATTCTTTTTTCGTGAAAATTTCATGTGAAATTTTTTTTTAGGATTTAGTTCCATTACATTAATTTGACACCAAGTACATAGCCTTTCAATGTCGTCTTGCAGTCTCCGCCTATCAGCTTCTGAAGAAACATTTTTGTATAAATTTAAATCGTCGGCATAAGTTCATAATTAGAATTTTGTATACAATGTTTGACATCATCGATGAAAATTAAAAATAAAATTGGTCCCAAATTAGAGCCTTGAGGTATACCGGAAGCTGAGATAAATTCATACGATTTATACCCGTTTAGGTTAACTACCATGATTCTTTCACTTAGGTAGGACTGAAACCATCGTAAAAGTGACCCGAAAATACCAAAATCGTATAGCTTTCTAATAAGTATACCGTGATCTACTTTATCAAAGGCTTTTTTAAAATCGCAATAAATAACATCGACCTCTTTACCTGAGCTTATGGCTTCAATAGTATTTTCTACGAAACTAGTAAGGTTATCGATGACAGATTCACCTGGGGCCCGCATACAGATCACGTTTGCTCAAAATTAAGATCATTATTAAGCAAACTAAGTATACTCAAAGCCAAATTACCATACCAGACACTGCGGCTCCTATACGTGGCCTTAGCTGACTCGGTTATCGATTATGGTGTTAGTAGTTACGGCAGATCCTGCAAATCAAACTTGGAAAATATTTACAATTTACAGTTAAGATTACTAAAAACAATTGTACCAAAACGCATACTTAACAATTATAAGAACAACTATAATCAGCTCTTTCGGCATTGTAATGTTATGAATATATATGATAAAGTTAAATTTTCTATTCTAACCCAAATTAATAATACAACCTTGTTAAATGAAAACTTTAGACCTATAGGCTTACGTCAACTTGGTTCAAACCATAAATACCATTTACCAAAAGCTAACAGTAAGTATGGAAAAAGAACTGATGATTATTTGATACCTGATTATGTAAACGAACTGCCCAGAGAACTGCAAGAAATGTATAAAAGTAACACGAAAATCAAATCACGTCTTAAAAAATATTTTTTACAAAAACAAACTGAATTAACTGGATGACTCTCTGTACCCAGATAAACCCGCGAGGTTTTCGTGGTACTTAAATTACAAAGTAAAATGTATTTGTTATTGTATTGGCCAATAAATAAATAAAAAAAAAAAAAAAAAAAAAAAAAAAAATATAAATCCATGTTGATTATCACTAATAGACTGCTTTATATGCCATGTTAAAATTGGACACAGTATTGATTCAAACACTTTAGCAAGAACACAAAGTATACTTATAGGGCGGTAGTTTCTTATATTTGCTTTGTCCCCTGATTTTGGAACTGGGATCACTTTTGCTTTTTTCATCAATTTTAGGAAAATGACCATCTTGTAGAGATTTATTATAAAGAATGTACAAAGGCTTAGATAACTGTGCTGCACATCTTTTGAAGAAAATTGGAGGTATATCGTCTTCACCAGCACCTTTATCTTCATTTAAACTTTTTAATTATTTTTCAATCAAACTTTGTGATATGTTATATTGATGACAAACAGCCTGGGTATAGTAAAGTATTTATTGATTTTATTGCCCCAATTCCAAAAATCCGAAACCGCCGCAGAAAATATTGAAGCGAACAATTGGAGTATAAATACTCGTCTCTTATTACAAATTGCGTGTTGTCGAAACATTTACACTTTGCGTTTAGTGAAAAAAAATTGTAAAATATATAACACCCGCCTTATTGCCTCCAAGAGCGACAGGAGTGCATTTCTCAATGTTGCTCTAGCATTCTTACCACCATTGTACATAATTATTCAAGTTTTTGATATTAATAATTGTAATGTAATCAAATTCAACAATATATTTACATTTTACTTTACTTACAGCCAAATAAAAATAAATTGCATTCTAGGACAGTGCATTCTTACAATTTTTCGTAATGTAACACTGACAATAATATATTTTTATTGAATTTTTTTTTTCATTTAACTTCCTTTATTATTGAAAATAAAAATCATAAAACGATAAAAAAATAATATACAATTTTACAAAACTACTTTCTATACTAAAGCTTTAGAATACAAAATACATTATCAATATTAAATGCATCAAGGTTTACTTCATTTACGATAGGTATATGGTGTGTTTCGAAACTTTTTTCTCTGTAATTGTTTTAAAAATGGAACCTACTAAAAATATAGACATTTACGCGTTATTTTTTTTAATTGTTATTGTTACATACACAGATTATTAAACTCTGTTCTGATCAGTTGATAATAACTGGTTTCGTTCAGATATTATGTAAAGAAATTTACGTCACCTAAGGAAATACTATTAAAATGAAATGTCTTTTATTAATTAGTGTACAATCAATTTACAAGTGAAAAGGGATATAACAAGTAAATCGAATTATTTCATGTCTTTTATTTTTATGCTTACATTTTACGCAGTGCTAGAGGAGTAATTCTCATTTCATCTTTCTAAATTGTACCACATGAGTATCGAACCAATATGGAATAAGCTACAACTTCGCCATGCATTTATATTAAGGTGCTGATAATTTTTTCGACAACGATTTCTATTAACTTATTTCAGGCTCTTACATACCTCTAACAAATTATATTTACGACAAATATGCGAATCCTTCATGGCTTGTGTTTTAAAGATAAAAAATATAACAAATTAAAATACAATACACTTGGTTAATCTATCCAAAATCTAACACTGCGTTTGCAAGGCTACGTATGCATTGCGATATTATCTAGAATTTATTTTATTACGAAACCAAAAATATAACTAGCACATAATTAAAGGCTTAATATAATAAATTAACTCAGTGTCTAAAAATAAATACGAATACTGCATGTAGGACATTAACATATAAATGATATAATCATAGCACATTCCACTTTTATTTATTTATAGAATAAATAGTTGTGCGGATGTTTGTTCATTGGATATTTATCTCAGCTATCAGCCGTCATGTGTTTTGAGGTTGGGATCTGTGGATAGGTGGAGCCAATATGAGCCGGGTGTGATATTGTCCTTCGACTTCGGCCCAGACACATCACGTTAAATAAGTTTTCTTACGTAATGGATAAGAGAATATCACCAAATAGCGATCAGGTAGTGTGTTCGGGATGAAGTCGAAAGGTTAGAATTTTGAAAATACAAATTTTGCGAATAAAGTAGGTTTTTACAATAGTTTGCTTTCAACTTCGTCTTTGGACGCAGCAAAGCACTTCTTAAAATAGTCAAAAAAGGTTTTCAATTTAGATAACAAAGTTATTTATGTGATTTTTTAAAATAGTGGAAAATATTTTTTGAAGTGAAAAAATATTTTCCACTATTAAAGGTTTTGTGAGTTGAAGTGTCTATTTATAAAACTTGTTTGAAATATTTCGTTCTGATTGCAAAGCGTGAACGGTTTTTACAAAATAACTTAAATTGATTACTTAATTATTCTTCTAAAAATATACATAAGAGAAGTTTCTTAAACTAATCTATTTACATTTATACATTCGGGAACCTTTTTGTCGCAATTTGTTATAGTTACAAGTTTTAACCAGATCGGTTATTTTTTCTTCGGAACGTTTGCAAGTATACCTGTATACAAAAATATATATAACATGTGTAGTGGATGTCTAAAAAAACAACAAAACGTATCACTTATGTAGAAAAGTTCCAGCCAATTTTAAATCTCCTTAAACTCGTTCACGCTTCAGAGAAATCACACTGTCGGCTTGTTATTATTTTTAATTGTATTTATTGACTGAAAGCATAATCTTTTAATAGACTATAGAATCAAAACATAATTAAAAAAATACTACATACGTATATTTAATTGAACTGGTAACAATGTTGGCATTCATTCTGACATTAATTTCAGAACATACATACGTTCAGAACTTACTACATACAATAAAAATAGTTTTATAAGTTATTTTTTTTATTATAAGGCGAACGCTTTTCTTGACGCCACTTTTGTCAGTTGTCACTTTTGTCCATAGATAATCACGTAAATTCAGATCACTGGTTCACTCACCATTTAAACTTGAACACACCGATAAATAAAGTTACTATTTGTGATTTAAGAAACCTCCAAAAATTTCAACGAATACTATTTCGACGCTATTACATTATCTATACCTAATCTTGTAACATACATTGTAGTACCATTCCTTGTTTACTTAAGATTTTAAAGAAACAAGTATTATGCTGTAAGAAACTAATTCGATGTAAAAAGATAAGATCAGTTATTTTATATATTAAACAAATTGCATTTTGTAATATTAATAAAATTAGGATGTTGTTAATTAATTGACTTCCTTGTTGTCTAGCGGCTAGATATAAGCTCGCAGACCCCGAGGTCCTGCTTTCAAACCCCCAAGTCAAGTCGATAAAAACTAATTGGGCTTTTCGGTCGAAGATTCACAGTAGCAGCCCGGAGTCTGGAAAATGGAAGTATAACACTCTGGTGTCTCGGAAAGCAAGTAAAGCCTTTAGACCCGCCCCTGAACACTTTCAGAGTAAGAGAAAAGAGAGTGCACCTGTGTTTGTGAGCACACTTACGTACTATAATATATCCAGTGCAGTTGGCTAGTCTCCCTAAAGATTGGTCGTCGTAGCTGAAATCGGAGGCCATCATCACCTTTTGATTGACGAATTGTGTATGTTCACTAAACTAAATATACAATTTTCGTCTACAAGTTTTTCAGCCTTAGCAAATTCCAAATACACTGAATGGTGGACGAAGTGTTGTATCATTTCGTCGATTGATTATTGGCTTTTTCTATATATCTTAAGGACAATCGAGAGAATTTAGATTAATTGATTATAAATTTCGAAGGGTTTTCGAAAATCTACCCCCCAAGAGGGTGAAATAGGGGCTTAAAGTTTGTATGGCGGGTCCGTAATCTTTATATATATAAGAGATTTCCACCGATATATTGACTCATCACGATATCTCTGGAACCTTCCTTTCCGGAATATTCCTTTCGCCGAGTAGAGGTCAGGTAAGAACGGATTTCACGAAATTCCACCTACAAGGGGTGTTGCGGGGGCGTTAACAATAAAAAATCCCGTTTTTAAGCAATAGCTACTACGTCCTCTAAATTAGTAGGAAGTAGGAATCTTCTATATGTGACGTAGAATTGATGCAGCAGCAGCAGATTTTATGATAACTTATCCCAATATTTTTATTTTATTTTTATAAATATTTGTAAATATAATAACTTCAGTATGTTTATAGCTGGGAAGTTATCTTCAAACAAATGATATTTGTTTTAACACTTTTATTATTGTGTCAAAATAAAAATATAATCAGACAGCTGTCACGATCCATTTTTTAAAAAACTGATCTTATTGATTTAATAAAATCTATTAGACCGGATTTAAGTGTGCTTAATTGTGAAGGTTAATTAATCTATATTTTTTTTTGATTATTTCCTTTGTTCAAGTGATTTATTTACGTTCTATAATAATTATTCACTTCTTATATAATTCTTCACATTCCTCTAAAAGTTGTTCGTATACTCGGTGATGGCGCGTGTCTCTTTTCTTCAATATCGTATTTATTGTATAGCACTATGTCAAAAAGTGCTCTTATTAGAAATTAGATCGTGCATCATGTATCTAGCAACTGGCAGAGGTTCAAATGTTTCACTCAGCAAGCATCTGGTGCAACCTCACGGTACTAAACGTTTGTACTTTCTGAAGTCTGTAGGATCTCTTTTTGAAGTTAAAGCGGCGGCAGAGTTATTTCCCATCAGTTTCAAGTATATCAAGATGGCTGTCTCAGGGCTACGTTTAGTGAAGCATTAGATAGAATTAAAGGACTCAGGTTTACTGGAAACCACAACAACATTCATCACATGACGGTCATTATGACGTGTTAGTTCCATTATTTGAATATTATTGTATTGATATTGCTAAGCCGTCAAACAATCTTGATAAAAATCTTGAATCGGAGACCGAAGATGTAACAAATTTGTCTCCCTCTCAATTGCATCTTGTTCTTCTGACACAATTTTTTGAGTAGTGATGAATCTAATTTTGTAACTGATGAAATATTAATACGACTAAAAAGTGGAACAAAACGAAGAAAAGGATTTTCTAGCGTAATCAGAACTAAACAACTGAGAAAAGTTGCTTCAAAATATACAAAAAACCATAGAGAAGTTCATAGAAAGGCCGCTAGAAAATATAATGAAAGTCATCCTGAAATCTTAAAACAAGCTGCTCAAAGGTATAGTCAAACTCATTCTGATGTTGTGAAAAACATTGACAAGGCTTCAAAGACAAAAATTCACACGTTAATCGAGCAGCTACTGTCAAATATCATGAAAAGAAAACTTAATCTAAACTATTGCCCTGGACTTCTAAGCATTTGTCCGCTTTTAAGTACAATAGTAAAATAAATTATTCGAATGATAAAATTTTCAATCTTGGTCCACGTTCTCCTTGCCAATGGTGTCGTGCTCTGAAATGGAAAAATGAGACTCAAGGAATGTGCTGCAGTAAAGGTAAAGTCTAACTTTCTAAGCTTGGCCCTATCCTGAACCTTTACACAGCATATTGACTCATGATTACATGAGAACATTTTCTGAAAAATGCCTGTAAGTATAATGGATGTTTCCAAATGACATCTTTTGGAGCCAAAGAGGTAAGAGAAGGAAATTTTATGCCAACTTTCAAAGTTCAAGGATAGGTTTATAGACACATATCACAGAATAGGCAGCTTGATGTCTGAACCTAACCAGAAGCCTTCTCTTCTTCAAATATACTTTGTTGGTGATGAATGTAATGAAAAATATATCTGTTGTGGAAATGCAGAAGTTGTTATATTAGCATGACAAATATCTTCAGGATTTTAAGGCTGCAATCGATTCAATTCCTAAAGATCAAAAGGACTTCAAAGTAAAAATTAATGCTGACAGAAAACCGGCTGGAGAACATAAGGGCCGTTTTAATGCTCCTCAGGCAAAAGAAGTTGCAGTTCTCATTGTCGGACAGAATTTTGAAAAAAGAGACGTTGTTATTCACAGTTACGACGATAAATTGATGTGAATAACTATATTCGTAACAACCAAAAAACACTGAGAAGTGAGGAATACGCTCACTTGAAAGATGCTTTGTCAATAAATGATGAACAATTATCAACGATAGGAAAAATGGTTGTGTTGCCTTCTTCTTTTACTGGAGAACCCCGTTTTTTTTTTTTTTTTTTTTTTTTTTTTTTTTTTTTTTTTTTTTTTTTTTTTTTTTATAGTTCCCGGGATGGCAAATGACTACTTCACCTGATGGTAAGTGATAGTAAAGTCCAAACGCGACGACGGCTAGTGCAGTCAGGAAGAATGACTTGCACTAGCCGCCCCCGCCTTGCCGGCCCGCAAGATGCCTCTTCACGCCTCGTTTGAAGGAACCCTGGTCATAAGAGGAGGGGAACACGTGTGCTGGTAACGAATTCCATGTTTTAGAGGTGCGACAAAGAAAAGAGTTGCCAAATTTCTTCGTGCGCGATGGAATTGATGTCACAGTTAGTCGGTGACATCGAGAGCCAGCACGCGTAGATTTGTGAAGGAAAGGGGAAGCAGGAATGAGGTTGAATAGCTCCTCTGAGCACTCGCCGTGATACAGTCGATAGAAAGCGCTCAGTGCCGCTATCTCTCGACGCAACTGTAAAGGCTCGAGGGTGTTGGTGACCTTTACGTCGCCAATAATGCGAACCGCACGTCGCTGCAACCGATCCAAGGCCTCCAGTAAGTACTTAGCGGAGCCATCCCAAAGGTGCGAGCAATATTCGACGCAGGACCGCACCTGTGTTTTATACAACAGGAGCAGTTGTTGTGGCGTGAAAAAACGCCGCACCTTGTTCAGGACTCCGAGTTTTCGTGAGGCTGTTTTTATAACAGCCTCGATGTGATCCTTTGGATTGAGGTCGCACCGAACGTCAATTCCCAGTATGGCGACTTTGCCTTGTATCTCCAGCGTAGTGCCACAGAGGGAAGGAGGAGGGGAAAATGGTGACTTTTTCGCTGTGAGAGCGCATACCTGTGTTTTCTTGGCGTTGAACTCAACAAGATTATCAGAGCCCCATTTGGCAATGAGTCCTAACGTCCTATCGAGTTCAACAACAAGATCCCTCCGTCTCTCCCCAGTTTCCGCCCGCCCAGCTCCTGCGCGTCCGTGGTATCCCCCGTGCACTGTACTATCATCTGCATAGCAATGTATGTTCCCGAGAGAGAGCATATCATTGATATGCAGAAGAAAGAGTGTGGGGGATAGCACAGACCCCTGGGGGACTCCAGCATTCACTACATGGAATTTTGAAGCGCAGCCATCAACTAAAACGCGAAGGCTACGCTTGTGTAGGAAGCTGGCAATCCAGGTGCAGAGCTGAGCTGGCAGACCGTATGCCGGCAGCTTGGAGAGAAGACTTCTGTGCCAGACCTTGTCAAAAGCCTTGGAGATATCGAGGCTGACAGCCAACGATTCCCCACGCTTGTCGATAGCTTCACCCCAGAGGTGTGTTACGTACGCTAGAAGATCACCTGTGGACCGTTTCGGTCGAAACCCGTATTGACGATCATTAATCAGACAGTGATCTTCTAGGTAATGGATCAGTTGGTTATTTAGAATCCGTTCCATCACCTTACAAAGTACTGAAGTGATAGCTATTGGCCGATAATTAGCCGGGTCTGACCGATCCCCTTTTTTGGGAACCGCTTGCACATTAGCCTCTCTCCAAGAATCCGGCACACGTCCTGTATAGAGAGACAGCTGGAACAGGCGCGTCAACACAGAAGACAGCTCCGCTGCACACTTCTTCAGCACTATGGCTGGTATTCCATCGGGACCACTAGCTTTCCGTACATCGAGTGATTGCAGCTCTGCACGCACATCCCGCTGCCTGATTTTGATGTCAGGCATCGTGTGGCCACATGAAGGTATTGAAGGTGGCTGTGCACTGCAATCATCGATCACAGAGTTGTCCGCAAAGAGTTTTGCCAGAAGATCGGCTTTCTCTTGCGGACTGTGAGCTAGCGATCCGTCCGGATTCCTGAGCGGTGGCAGCGAAGGTTGGCAGAAATTGTTTTGCACAGACTTGGTCAGACGCCAGAAGCTACGAGAGCCCCTAGGATGCGAAACAAGGTCGTGACCAACCTGTACAATGCGCTGTGCATCCGCTCTCGTGTATGCCTTCCTACAGGACTTGGAGCTTTTGTTGTAGGTTGCTTTCAGTGAGTCAATTTTAGATGCCCCACTAACGCAGCCATTGATCCATGCGCGATATGCCGCCTGCTTAGATGACACAGCATCGGCACATTCGCGAGTGAACCAACGGTTACGCGTACCCTTACTGATGAGGTCTGAGTTAGGAATGTAGTATTCCATCCCCAACAGGATCTCATCAGCAATAGCAGCGGCGCTAGCTGTCGGGTCATTCTCACTAAAGCAACGTTCCCTCCAAGGGACTGACGCATAGTAATCGCGCAATCCGTCCCAATCTGCCGACTTATAGTGCCAAACACGACGTTTGCATACCGCTGGTGACGGCAGCTTGGCCTGTGGCACCTTGGTAGATATCAGGCAGTGATCCGAAGAACCAAGAGGAGCCCGAACCTCAACCTGATATTCCACCGGGTGAGTAGTCAGCAGAAGGTCCAGTAGAGAAGGCGCTTGCCCGTCAATATCTGGGATCCTGGTGGGCTGATCAACCAGTTGGGTCAAGTCTTGCGTGAGAGCGAAAGCATGAGCAGTCCTTCCAGCATGGTCAGTTTTGGGAGACTTCAACCATGACTCGTGGTGAGCATTAAAGTCCCCCAAAAACACCAGTTCCGCGTTAGGAAACTGCTCTTGTGCAGCATCTGCCACCCGACTAAGATGGTCAAATAGTCGGCTTGTCTCCAAGTCACCATTATGGGATCTGTAGAGGCACACGTAGACTCGACTCTGGCGAATCAGGTCTACACGTACCACCAACATGGAGAAGGAAGGGTCCTCCAAGCAGCGCAGACGGTGACAGCAAACATCCGTCCTGACGAACAAGCATACTCCGGCTTTCGCTTTGAAGGATTCTTCAAGCATGTAGCCGGGATAATTAAGGTAGCTGGTATCGACAGGACGGAGTATTTGAGTCTCCGTAAGAAACAACATTGCTGGCCGTGCTGTCTCAAGATGGTGGTGGACAGCATTGAGGTTAGCATGGAGTCCACGGATGTTACAGAACTCGACCTCAAACAGCGAAGGTATGGTGGGGGTGTGCACCGCTGATCGACCGTTATTTCCTGTATGCGCTCTCATTTGGGAAAGGAAAGGACGAGACGTGAAGCGAGCGACGCATTGCCACGATAGGGATGGTCAAAGTGTGGAGCTGTGTTTCCCCAGGAAGCTGCCAGAAGGGAAAATAAACTGACCCGCCGGACGGAAGGGCCCCCGAACCCTCCCGGTAGTGGCCGCCGGGACCCCACCGTCCGGTCACCAACCGGCACGACGGTCCACACCGAGATTATGCGTGGCCTGGTGGGGCAGCCTCGCGAGCTGGTTAAGAACGCTTGGGCCCCTGTACTCTGCCACGGGCGGCCAGCGGAACAACCGTTTCTACGGGTCTCCCTGTCCGGCAGGTCAATATAATTTCCCCCGGCATTGGTTCAACACCAACTTCCACCGGACCACCACATATCACGGCAATGCGCGCTCGAGCACTGGCTGTACGCTGGCTGATCTCGAAACGCGACTGCGAACAGCCACTTCACGAGTTTTTCACCATGCGTACGGTGGTAACAAGCCAGGCGGATGAGAGTCATCCTACCACCAGATGAGCAGATGGACGCTCAGATATCCCTTAGTCGCCTCTTACGACACCCATGGGAGAGAGAGGGGCAGTGAATTGTATTCTTACTCCGTCACTGCACGGTTATATGCATGTGCGAACTCAGGATGCAATGACATATGTACATCATTATGGATATTTTTAAAAGAAACTCGAACAGGAGAAAACGGGTATCCCAAGTATATTCGGGACTCATATTAATGTTGAGAGTTGCAACTCTGTAAAATCCATAAAAAACATTGTATGTGAATAAAGGATCTGACCAAGCATCGTTTACCGTTCAGGATTTTGTTGATGTGACGAAGTATCAGGTGGGACGTTACATCAGTAGCTCTGAAGCAGTCTGGCGAATATTTCGTTTTCCTATTCATGACAGGTTTCCTTCGGTGATGTACATCATCTGTACATCTTGAAAATGGTCAATTTATTTCACAGAGAAAAATATGGTTGACAGAGTAATTAATCCTCCAAAAACAACATTAATGGCTTTTTTTGAGCTTTGCCAAGTTGATGACAAAAACTCTTTTGTACGTTGAAGTTCCAGCTTATTACGTATGGAAAAGTTGTTTCAGGTTATTTAGGAGTCAAGAAAGATCAAGTTTTAGATAAAGTTTATACCGTGCATCCCAGAAATAATGAATGTTTTATTTTTATTTATTTTTTTAGGATCACCAATGACAATACAATAACAGCTACAAGTTGCCATACTTATAGGTGACCTCCCCGAGGCCCCGACGGTCGGCCCGCCTCGGCGGGCCTCCATTTCTAGAGGGGTTCCCGGACACGGGAAACCCACCTAGCCCAAGCGGCGGCTGTTACGGCGGGGGGAGAAGGTGCGCATAGCGCCGACGCCTTCTCCCCGGTATCCATGGTGTAGGCCTACTGCGGAACCCGCCATGTAAAATAATGGGAACGGATCGTAGGAGTACCTCCGTGGTGATGTGGAAAGCTGTGTTATTTATTATTTTAAATCATGTAAATTGATAAAACTCTAAGTAGTTAAGAGTGTGTTTATTTCGTAAAATCCGTTCATAATAAATAATTAGGCAGCTAGATAGCAAAATTTAATATTTCTCTCACTTGGCATGTATTTTATGCCACGCGAAGCGGGCGGGTAACAGCTAGTTTTTTTATATAAGAAGCATGAAATTTTATATACAATACGAATACGAAATATCATGCTTTTAACTTTGAAAATTATTTCGGATTTCCATACAACGGTTCATCCCTTATTTCACCTCCTTAGGGGTGGAATTTCCAAAAATCCTTTCTTAGTACACGTTTTCATCATAAAATGCATCAACTGTCAAAATTTCAAGTCTAACCCCAGTGGTTTAGGCTCTGGGTTGATGAGCCAGTCAGGACAAGTCTTTATATATATATATAGATTATTATCCTATGCCAAATTTCACACCGTTACGAATATGATTGAAGGACAAACATCTAAACAAATTTTTATATTCATAACATTATTAAGATATTTATTTATACAAGCCAATTATGGTAGTTGAACGTTTAGATACTTAAATTATATCAATTTCCGTGATGGTTTTTGCTATAAAGCATTTTTATAATTTTTAAATACCGAATTCTGTCTGAGTTTGAGATTTATAACAGATCAATATCTAATCACTATTTTTTTTTGCAAAGAAGCAAGAAAGATAAAGAGAAAGAAGCGAAGTTGCTTAGGCATTAAATTTAAAAACAGAGTGAGAAACGTAGAGATTCGTAAGAAAAATAAAGCAATAGATGCACTAACCTTCTCGCTTGCTAGGAAATGGCAGTGTGCAGGTCACGTAGCCACAGTAGCATACAAAGACAATAGGTGGACTGCACGAGTTGTTAAATGGTCAGGACGGACTTTGTGCGGATGAAATAGTAAATACGGCCGGTAGAAATTGGCTATGTAAAGCCAAAAATAAGGAAGTCTGGCATACCTTGGAGGAGGCTTTTACCCGAAGGAGGTCTCCACAATTTATTTAAACTCTTCTGTTTGATCTGGACCCGTTCACTTGTGTGGAAATAAAAGGCTTAGTAATTATTATTTTCTTTGAATCTCAACCTCCTAAGTGTAATCTTCTTCCCACGCAAAATAATATGTCATATTCTATGCAAACAGCATTTGTTCTTCTTAAAGTGATTGCAAGCAGCAAGCAATGTATAAACTCGTTAACGACTGTACCTACTACAATTTAGTAGAACAGCCAGATTGTCACAATCAAATATTTTCAATATCTAGATGTAAAAAGAATAAAGTAAAATTTTATTGTGTTTTGGAAGCTGTTTTGATAAGTAAAGTACTTTCGGAATGCGAGAAAAATAATAATTGTTTTTGTTAGTCCTTATTTTATTGTTCCCTGTTGACCAAACAAACAACACCGTAGAAGCTTACTATAATACGACCCGCTGATAAATAATAATGTTGTGTCATCTGTTGAAATTTCATGCAAATCGAAAACTGTGTCGTGTGCATCTTCAGCATGACAAGGCTTGCCTGTGTAAACTAGTTTAATACATGTATGCACACAAGCAAGATGGCATATAACTCAGTGCAGTCGGTATCGCTTAAAAATAGCCAGGAAAGATAATAAAATATGTAAATGAAGAAATTTCAATGATCTTATTGCACTAAAACTGTATCGGCGTTTTTTTTTCAGTTATGTAGGTCAGGATCAGCTAGCCTTGATATTTGAATATGTGTGTATTACGACAAAAAACATTTGATTATTTTTTGTAATTAGTAGTAAAAAAAAGTTCCTAAATTCTAATAATAATTATTATACAAAATAAACAAAGGTGCGTTGTTACCTTCATAATGCAAGTGAAAGGTTACCGCGGATACAAACGTAAATAAAAACATTTCGAAATTTACTGGGCATTTCTAGAATTTTCTATTTAACCTTGAAAAGTTGATTTTGTGAATGGATGGACGGGATTTTAAATGTCTAAATGGAAACTTTTAAATGCCGTAAAACGATATAACTGGTTTTCTTTTTATCCTTTTTTTATTTTGTTATTTTAAGACATGCTTACAAATAGGTATTCACAATTATGTTTTTTATAAATAAATGTCTATTTTACATTTACCAATTGTTTTTGTTTGTTTTTAAATTGTAGAACTTTATTAATCATTTAATATTTAATAAAAAGATATTATGATAAATTTAATCAATCAAAATTAATTTTATAGTCATATTTTTTTCTTATTCTGTGATCAAACTTAAGCGGCTGCCACAGCGTATTTTGATGTTAATTTGTTTATTAACAAATCATCATCTATCAATCACTATCAATAAATAAAATTTCGCGGTGATTTGAATACGAATATATTACAAAAATATTACATTAGCATTTCATTTGGAAAATTATTAAATGTTGCATGATCTCGTTAATTTATTTATTTAGTCGTCTTGAATTACAGATAACACAGCAACATCTATAGTTAAAATTAACAATTTTATAAAATTGTGTTTATGGAATAATGTAAATATATAAATTATTAAAGTATATGATTAGATATTAAGAGTATGACTGATCTTTGGGGTATTTCCGTGAAGGTTAGGAATAATTGGTTACTTTCTATAAAGCTTTGATTGTTTATAATATGACACTTGAGTCAGAAAATTATTCCACTATATAGTATCTTTTGATTTATTATCCTATTGTCTATAGGATTCTAATAATCGACATAAACATCGTCATTATCTGAGGTTTTCGGTGGAGCGGATCAGTGGAGGCATCCTCCATCCAGGCCCAATAATAAATAGAACCAAAAGTTCAGTCCTGCACGTCAGTACAAATACCTTATTCGATATATAATAAATGCAATATTTATTTTTATTCTGATGACGTAGCGTAGTAAATATAAAAAGTATTTTTACTAAATAATCCTAATTTAATTAAAAACAATTTCAAATGTAATATAGTCATGGCCATTTACGAGTTGCAGAATACAGCGTAAACGCGTACTTATGTTTTACCGCGTATAACTTTTCTACGTATAAAAGCAAAAGTTGTTTCATTAACTGCCTCAATTAATACAAATTAACGAACAATTAAAAACTATATTCATTATTTTATTATTCAACGAATTTAACATATTAAGGAACGTCTATGTTTATATCACGGTCAAATTAATGTGTAAAAAAAAAGCTCGAAATAAAAACGAAGGTTATTTAATTTAAACATAGAAATAAGTTGGCACGCTTAGATATATTGAAATTAAGTTATCGATATGATAAATAAAATGATTGCATACATACTTTCATTTTAGAAACTAAACATTATCTATCTATATCCTGGATGATTACTGATAACTGGTTGATTATAAATTGTAATTGTTATTAAAGTGTTAAATTAGGTATCTTAGCTTTTTTTTTTCACGGTAGCATGCGCAAGCGATCCCGTGGCACTTCCGTTAAGACGGGAAGGGTACCGCTGGGTTTTTAGTGGGTATTCCGATGACTGGGGCAAACTCGGTGCCCTGGACATATGGCGAGCCCCACATACCCCCTCACTGTTCCCGTGGGGGGAAACGCATAATGCGTTTTCCCAGCGTCAAAAAAAAAGGTATCTTAGCTTTACTAAAATGAAGTAGATCTGTTGCTTAGTTTTGTTTTAGCTTTGACTGTATAACATAGAATAATAAACATTAATAAACACTAGCTGTGCCTCGCGGCAAAAAATAATAAATTATTTTATTACTATAATAACACACACACACAAACACATACACGCATATGGCTACTGGTAAAGAAATACGTAATTAACGATTTGAAATTAATTTTCATAAGATACCGAAGGGCTTATCGATCTTATATATAACCTAACATTTGCGCCCTCACATGTTCTTTGTGTGTACCAATTTCTATCAAGACTGGTCAAGCCGTTCTTGAGTTATAAGAAGACATACAGACAGACAGACAAAAATGAAAAAATTGTATAATGTGAATCACTGCATCATAAAACGATTATTTATCACAAAATTAGGTGAAAAAAAAAATGTACAGACAGAACCAATAGATTTATATAGTAGAATAGATTAGAGCCGAGGTGACATACCTAACTGAAGACTGCAGGTTCATAGAGGCAATCCTGCATACTAAATATCGAACTGCAAGCTTGGATTCATTAGATAATTTTAAAACTTGACAGATCTATTGTAATGTCAAGGAACATAATTATCGTTGCCGAGTAATACTTAGTAACCATTCGGATATAGGCGATGTTATGTACACTTCCACCGTACTGTTCATTTACACTTCACTGTCTCGGAAAGCCCGTAAAGCCGTTTGTCCGATATTTAATTTTTTATTCGATTCTTAAGGGATAAGCTCCAATAAACTCTCATAAGAATAAACGTATTTTTCGTTCTATGAAAGGGGTAAGTACGGGAAGTGCGGGTAAAATACGATATTTTGGTGGCTTTTTACGATTTTAGAACTGACAGACTCATGGAAATGGTTTTGCAGGAAAGGCTATCAGCAGCATATACCTGATAGTTTGTGCTTATATTAGGTCCTTACATATGAAATTAGCGTTTTGTCGTACTGGCCACTTTGATCTGAAATATCTCCTCTTTGGTTAAGAATTCCAAATTCAAATTTATAAATTCATTTAGCTGGTACATTTGAGTTTTGAAAACAGTCATTCATTTGTTTTTTTCTCATTATTTTTTTCTAAGGCGTCGCTTATTACCTCACAATGGAAAAAGTTCTACCGTGGCACCAGTGCTGCAAAAACAGCTCGAAGGATAAATGATGTGTACGGCGCTGGTGTCGCAAAAGAAAGCACGGTACGTTTTTGGTTTCAACGTTTTCGTTCTGCAAATTTCGACCTTCAGAACCAACCCCGTGGACGGCCGAAGACCAAAGTGGAAAATGAAGAATTAAAGGCTATTATTATGGAATATATTATGGAAGCGGATCCATCACAAAGCACTTCAGAGATAACTGCAGGATTCAGGGTAAGTGATAAAACTGTATTAATCCACTTGAAGCAAATCGGGAAAGTAAAAAAACTTGAACGATGGGTACCTCATGAATTGAGTGAATCGAACTTGCAAACACGCGTCGACTGCTGTGTTATTTTGCTCAATCGACACAATAATGAAGGGATTATAAATCAAATTATTACTTGTGATGAAAAGTGGATACTGTACGATAATCGGAAACGCCCGTCGCAATGGCTGAACCCTGGAGACCCAGCCAAATCGTCCCTAAACGAAAATTGACTCAGAAAAAGTTACTTGTGAGTGTTTAGTGGATTAGCGCCGGTGTCGTTCACTACAGCTTTCTAATATCTGGCCAAACGATTACGGCAGATATCTATTGTCAGCAACTGCAAGCCATTAAGGAAGAACAAGCTGCTAAACAACCGAGATTGGTCAATCGCTCTAGGCTACTGCTGCTTCACGACAACGCAAGACCACAGACTGCACAACAAACAACCACTACGTTAGATAAGCTTCAATTGGAATGTCTGCCACATCCACCGGACCTTGCTCCAACAAATCACCATTTTTTCCGGAATTTGGACAACTTCTTACAAGGAAAAAAATTCAACTCCGATGCGGCAGTCCAAACCGCCTTCAAAGAGTTTATTGATTCCCGCCCCCATGTTTTTTTTAGTAAAGGGATCAATGAACTACCTATGAGATGGCAAAAGTGCATAGATAACAACGGTGCATACTTTGATTAATTAAATATATTTACAAAAAAAATTTGACTTTATATTCCTCCCGTACAAAACGCCAATTTCATATGTAAGGACCTAATAAAAAATACGAAGGTCGTAAGTAAAATGAACATCTTTTAATTTTGTCATACATGCAGAATTACCATATTACAAAAATAATAGGTCTGTTTTGTGTATTTTCTACGGCGAACAAGCAAAGAATAAAACATTCTATTATTTACCAAATAACTTTTAGCATTTAAATGGAATTTATTACTGTATTGCTTAAAATAAATATAATTTATTCTTTGTATTGCTAAAACATGTTAAATTAGATTAAGCATCGTTATAGTAATTGTATTTCTATTTTTAACTTTTTTAATTAGTTCTTATCTACTAAAATAATTTATGAATAGTCTAAAGATAAGTTTAGTTTAGCATAATAATTTTATATAAGTTAAGTTACCAACAATATGTTTTTCGGAAGTAACTTGTCTAAATCATGATGTTAATGTCTAAGCGTGGCCTTTGTCAATAGTATAAATAAATTTACATGATTTAAGACAATTTTATATTGAACAACGTCGGATTTGATATAAATCTAATCCGTTAATTCTATTTTTAAATAATTGGCATCTAAAACGGTGAAGGCTAATTGATAATTTTAAATATTTTTAATAATTTGATTATGAAATTGAATTAGTTTTATATGATGTTTATTAAATATTGTTTTCTAATAAGAATACTAATAGATTCTTATTTATTTAAAGGCATTTTAATTACAGGTTTGATTTTCTCCTCCCGAAAGGGTCAGCATCGAAGGAACAACTGCGACTTTCAAATCGATAGTAATAAAAACGTTAAGAGCGACTCGAATTCACTTTGAAATAGTTGACTATGATAGAAAATATGTAAAAAATAAAAGTAACAGCCTGTGAATATTCCAGTGCTGTATAGGGCTCCTCTCCTTTTTTTAAGCCATCGGCAAAAACGATTTATCTGCTCAAACTTTTGTCTGATCGAGACGAAGCAAAATTGCCAATCTTTTATTTGTTTTTGCATGGGTTTTAAAAATAAAATATTGTATGCATAACTATATAAACTAAGATGGCCCAGTGGTAAGAACTAGCCTAACCTAACCTTAACCGTGATCGTGGGTTCAAACCTGGGCAAGCACCACTGAATTCCATCGGCTTAATTTGTGATTATAATTCATCTTGCGCTAGACGGTGAAGGGAAACATCGTGAGGAAACCTGCATGTTTCTAATTTCACTGAAATGCTGCGATATTTTTATTCCGCCAATCCCCATTGGTGCCACATGGTGGAATAAGATCCAAACCTTCTCCTCAAAAGAGGAGAGGAGGCCTTAACCCAGCAATGGGACATTCAGCACACTTACGTTCTGGCTGACACAGGTGCTTATTGGATATGGCTGCTTCGGTAAGTACCTGCAACGGGATAGCAAGGTGGGAGGTATTACCCTCCTGCCACAAGTGCGGTGTATCACTGGACTCGACGCACCACACCCTGACACATTTCCTGGCGGCATAAGTCGTCGGAGTTCCCTACTTGTCGAACTTGATGAACGCCATACTTGACAGCGAGAGATGTTGGATGGCGATGGTCTCCTTCTGCGAGAGTGAATTATGACGCAGAAGGAGGGCGCGGAGCGGCAGCGTGAGGAAAGTGCCTCTGCTGATCCGATTCGCCGAAGAAGTCCGGGGAGAAGGTGTCGGGTCTATGGGCACCTTTTCGCCCCGCCGAGGCTAGTTAGGTTCTCTGCATCCCAGGAACCCAACTAAGAAAGGAGGCCAGCATAGGCGGGCCAATCGTCGGGGCGTCATGGTGTATGCACCGCGCTGCTCCCCGAAGAGACGATGAAGGCACGCTGGTTTTTTAGTGGGTATTCCAGCGGCTTCAGTGCCGGCGAGCCGCACATACCCCCGACGTGGTGGAAACACGACAATATCACATATCGAAATAAAAAAAACTCAAGGTTTTAAGGTTTGACATCAAAAACAAAAGAGAAAAAACTAAAGGTCTTTGCTCTTTTTGATTTATACACATAATGTTATTTCCTAAACAGGTGCCGGATATTATACATACATATATGTGCCGGATATTACACATACATATACACAAACTCCTCTCTCTAAAGGTGATAAATGGTCGCTTCTTTTTCCACGTATTTCTATCTGTACTGCCCTTATACCTCCCACCTCCACCTCTTCCACCTTCTTATTCCATATTTCCTTGATATCCTCTCATTAATTATCATACATTGAACATACGTTTTAATTTCCACTCGAAATATTAATAGATGATATCAATATAAATAAGGCGTTTGTTGTCAAATTATGCGTAAAATTAAATCGGTCCCGTTATGTCATTACCGATCCTTTTCGTTCTAGGAATATGCAAATCGAACAACGACGGTAGACAAATCTCGATACGCATACATATTTCTAGTAATCATAATCGGCTCGACGGCCATTAACATTAATCATTTGACTAACAGAATAATCGGACGTATTACTTCCTATTGGGGAGTTAAAATTAATAAGTTAAGAAGAGGAGAGGTTGTTCAGTGGATAAAATATGTACATCGAAACTGAAGGTCGCAAGTTTGATTTCAAGCAATCATTCGATTTCAAGTTATCATTTGTTTCATTTGGGTTTATAATTCTACTTATGACTTTTTATAACGTTTTTAAAAAAACATATAAAGTATTGTTTTATTCAAGACTAAACCGATTTTCTGTATTCTTTAACATTGTCTTTAACTAACAAAATTCAGAACTTTGAATATATGTCACTACACATTTAGAAGAATTATCAACACCAGTTTTAGACACAATATATGACGCGATATTTAATTTCGTATACATTTTTCGCTATTAATAATTTCTACAACATAAGCAAATTACATAGAAATATCACTTGGTAGTTTCCTTTAATGTATTTCCGACATTGCATTAACGCTTAAAATAATCCGCGAGTGTTTTGTATTTGTGCAAGCGAATGCATTTGATAAACGTGGTAAATGAACTGTACTAGAAAGATAAGGAATGTTATTAAACTATTTGCGTAGATCTAAATGTTCAACTCTTGATAATTTCAAGAGAATTTATAATAATGTTCAGTATGAATTATATTGTACGTGACAACGAACTATTGTATGTAGTTTAATTTTGATTTTATCCCTATAAGGACCAGTAAAAGACGCGAGCGGGATTGTACTTAATTTAAATTTTTGTGAAAAATCAACAGAACAAACCAGCAGGTGCTATAAATTTTTGAGGAAAAATTAGCAATAATTATACCGAGATAGATTTTTTTGCTTAGATTTTTTAGGTTAGTTCTATTAGTTTATTTCACAAGGAAATTTTATCATTTTATATTTTATAATCGACGTGAAGCACTATTCTTAAGTACTATAGGTAATTAATATATATTATTTATAAATAATATATTTTACATTGAAAGAAAACTATTACGGATACATATATTTCTACTTGAAGTTTTTTTTATTAGATGAAGATTATACTTAGATTAGTCTCATAATTAAAAAATAAAATTAGTTTTATACACAGGGTACTTCTTCAGGGTATATAAGCGACGTATATATATTATATTTTTAATGAATAATACCTAGTTGAATATAAAAAATAGTACATACCTTTTTCGTATTTTCCGTACAAAATTAGAGAAGTTTCTTGAGTGTATTGTCAAGCACTGATTTATTTCACTACAGTGTAACGGTCGACATATGAATGATTACAGGATGATAGGGATCTACGGATGTTTCATATTCGATTTTATTATGCGTATTTAGAGCTCTATAAGTACAGTCAGCAGATACAGTTCTAAACGTTTTTTAAAACATAATCATCAACAGAATACATACGTATATAATGATAAATATTAATTGTTGCTTTGAATACTTTACATATTAATTATTCTGATAATTGTTTTGTTGCAAAAATATAACATTGCTAAAAATTACATTGAAAACTTCATTATATAAAATAGTTTTCTCTGTTTCCGGACACAAGAAAAACTACTAATCTGATTGATATACAACCTTCATATAATAATAGGTAATAGTTTTAGAAAGGACTATTATATTGTACGTTTACCTAGTAACTATATTACTAGAGATATCCCTTTTAATATAGATGTAATGAAAATAATGTCATCCATGTCCTTTCCAAATGCTGCTTTTGAAACATAAACTATAATGCGATTTAGAAAATTTTGTAAGTTTGATTTCGAAAACAAAAGACAACAACGGCTATAGTATATTTTTAAATATCATTTTTATTATTAAAAGTTTGGAAAAAGTAAACGACAGCTTTAGCTAAATTAATTTCTCACGTAATTTAGGTATTTTTTAATACAATTATTAGATATTAAGCCTTATCGAACTAAATATAAAGCATAGAAATTTTAAAACGTTATCTGTGAATAAAAATTCACATTGTAATTTGAATGGTACCTAGATGGCCCAGTGGTAAGAACGCGTGAATCTTAACCGATGATCGTGGGTTCAAACACGGGCAAGCACCACTGAATTTCATGTGCTTAGTTTGTGATTATAATTCATCTCGTGCTTGACGGTGATGGAAAACATTGTGAGGAATCCTGAATGTAAAAAAAATCACTGAAATTCGGTCACATGTGTATTCCACTAACCCGCATTGGAGCAGCGTGGTGGAATAAGCTCCAAACCTTCAAAAGAGGAGAAGAGGCCTTAGCCCAGTAGTGGGACATTCACAGGCTGTTACTGTAACCATATATTTACATAATATCATAAAAAAATATTATGAAATGCCTATAGATACGTGGCGTGTACGAGAAAACTGGCTAATTTTCCCTGTGCGAAGTCGGGACGAGCAAGTTAGATTATATTTAAATAGGAGTTATATACGTAGCCATATATTTAATTCCTTTGATATTTAATACCTAATCACCACCTAAACAATATTCAACCGTGTGGTCGCCAAATCTATAAGACACATGTTGATAGTCTGGAGTCAGTTCAACGTCACTTTGTGAGAATTTTATGTTCTAGACAAGGCCTAAGACGCAGTATCACATTATACGCTGATAGACTAACCAAAATTCTCGAAGAATTTAGAACACTAACAGATATATGCACTTTGCATAAAATTGTTAATGGGAACTTTTCATCTAAATTGCATAAAATATTAACTGTGATAATTATATTTTCTGGTTTATTTGCGTTACATTATGAAAATGTTGTGTACAGTTATTATTGGAAAAGAGTTTTAGTCTCATTTATAGTGTTATGCTGTTTAAAATTGCTTGATTCTGTTCTTTGTTACTGTGCGTAATAAAAAAAAAAATAAAAAAAAATACAAACTTACAAAAATTGTATTTTTTTTTTTTTTTTTATAGTTCCCGGGATGGCAAATGACTCTACTTCACCTGATGGTAAGTGATAGTAAAGTCCAAACGCGACGACGGCTAGTGCAGTCAGGAAGAATGACTTGCACTAGCCGCCCCCGCCTTGCCGGCCCGCAAGATGCCTCTTCACGCCTCGTTTGAAGGAACCCGGGTCATAAGAGGAGGGGAACACGTGTGCTGGTAACGAATTCCATGTTTTAGAGGTGCGACAAAGAAAAGAGTTGCCAAATTTCTTCGTGCGCGATGGAATTGATGTCACAGTTAGTCGGTGACATCGAGAGCCAGCACGCGTAGATTTGTGAAGGAAAGGGGAAGCAGGAATGAGGTTGAATAGCTCCTCTGAGCACTCGCCGTGATACAGTCGATAGAAAGCGCTCAGTGCCGCTATCTCTCGACGCAACTGTAAAGGCTCGAGGGTGTTGGTGACCTTTACGTCGCCAATAATGCGAACCGCACGTCGCTGCAACCGATCCAAGGCCTCCAGTAAGTACTTAGCGGAGCCATCCCAAAGGTGCGAGCAATATTCGACGCAGGACCGCACCTGTGTTTTATACAACAGGAGCAGTTGTTGTGGCGTGAAAAAACGCCGCACCTTGTTCAGGACTCCGAGTTTTCGTGAGGCTGTTTTTATAACAGCCTCGATGTGATCCTTTGGATTGAGGTCGCACCGAACGTCAATTCCCAGTATGGCGACTTTGCCTTGTATCTCCAGCGTAGTGCCACAGAGGGAAGGAGGAGGGGAAAATGGTGACTTTTTCGCTGTGAGAGCGCATACCTGTGTTTTCTTGGCGTTGAACTCAACAAGATTATCAGAGCCCCATTTGGCAATGAGTCCTAACGTCCTATCGAGTTCAACAACAAGATCCCTCCGTCTCTCCCCAGTTTCCGCCCGCCCAGCTCCTGCGCGTCCGTGGTATCCCCCGTGCACTGTACTATCATCTGCATAGCAATGTATGTTCCCGAGAGAGAGCATATCATTGATATGCAGAAGAAAGAGTGTGGGGGATAGCACAGACCCCTGGGGGACCCCAGCATTCACTACATGGAATTTTGAAGCGCAGCCATCAACTAAAACGCGAAGGCTACGCTTGTGTAGGAAGCTGGCAATCCAGGTGCAGAGCTGAGCTGGCAGACCGTATGCCGGCAGCTTGGAGAGAAGACTTCTGTGCCAGACCTTGTCAAAAGCCTTGGAGATATCGAGGCTGACAGCCAACGATTCCCCACGCTTATCGATAGCTTCACCCCAGAGGTGAAGATCACCTGTGGACCGTTTCGGTCGAAACCCGTATTGACGATCATTAATCAGACAGTGATCTTCTAGGTAATGGATCAGTTGGTTATTTAGAATCCGTTCCATCACCTTACAAAGTACTGAAGTGATAGCTATTGGCCGATAATTAGCCGGGTCGGACCGATCCCCTTTTTTGGGAACCGCTTGCACATTAGCCTCTCTCCAAGAATCCGGCACACGTCCTGTATAGTGAGACAGCTGGAACAGGCGCGTCAATACAGAAGACAGCTCCGCTGCACACTTATTCAGCACTATGGCTGGTATTCCATCGGGACCACTAGCTTTCCGTACATCGAGTGATTGCAGCTCTGCACGCACATCCCGCTGCCTGATTTTGATGTCAGGCATCGTGTGGCCACATGAAGGTATTGAAGGTGGCTGAGCACTGCAATCATCGATCACAGAGTTGTCCGCAAAGAGTTTTGCCAGAAGATCGGCTTTCTCTTGCGGACTGTGAGCTAGCGATCCGTCCGGATTCCTGAGCGGTGGCAGCGAAGGTTGGCAGAAATTGTTTTGCACAGACTTGGTCAGACGCCAGAAGCTACGAGAGCCCCTAGGATGCGAAACAAGGTCGTGACCAACCTGTACAATGCGCTGTGCATCCGCTCTTGTGTATGCCTTCCTACAGGACTTGGAGCTTTTGTTGTAGGTTGCTTTCAGTGAGTCAATTTTAGATGCCCCACTAACGCAGCCATTGATCCATGCGCGATATGCCGCCTGCTTAGATGACACAGCATCGGCACATTCGCGAGTGAACCAACGGTTACGCGTACCCTTACTGATGAGGTCTGAGTTAGGAATGTAGTATTCCATCCCCAACAGGATCTCATCAGCAATAGCAGCGGCGCTAGCTGTCGGGTCATTCTCACTAAAGCAACGTTCCCTCCAAGGGACTGACGCATAGTAATCGCGCAATCCGTCCCAATCTGCCGACTTATAGTGCCAAACACGACGTTTGCATACCGCTGGTGACGGCAGCTTGGCCTGTGGCACCTTGGTAGATATCAGGCAGTGATCCGAAGAACCAAGAGGAGCCCAAACCTCAACCTGATATTCCACCGGGTGAGTAGTCAGCAGAAGGTCCAGTAGAGAAGGCGCTTGCCCGTCAATATCTGGGATCCTGGTGGGCTGATCAACCAGTTGGGTCAAGTCTTGCGTGAGAGCGAAAGCATGAGCAGTCCTTCCAGCATGGTCAGTTTTGGGAGACTTCAACCATGACTCGTGGTGAGCATTAAAGTCCCCCAAAAACACCAGTTCCGCGTTAGGAAACTGCTCTTGTGCAGCATCTGCCACCCGACTAAGATGGTCAAATAGTCGGCTTGTCTCCAAGTCACCATTATGGGATCTGTAGAGGCACACGTAGACTCGACTCTGGCGAATCAGGTCTACACGTACCACCAACATGGAGAAGGAAGGGTCCTCCAAGCAGCGCAGACGGTGACAGCAAACATCCGTCCTGACGAACAAGCATACTCCGGCTTTCGCTTTGAAGGATTCTTCAAGCATGTAGCCGGGATAATTAAGGTAGCTGGTATCGACAGGACGGAGTATTTGAGTTTCCGTAAGAAACAACATTGCTGGTCGTGCTGTCTCAAGATGGTGGTGGACAGCATTGAGGTTAGCATGGAGTCCACGGATGTTACAGAACTCGACCTCAAACAGCGAAGGTATGGTGGGGGTGTGCACCGCCGATCGACCGTTATTTCCTGTATGCGCTCTCATTTGGGAAAGGAAAGGACGAGACGTGAAGCGAGCGACGCATTGCCACGATAGGGATGGTCAAAGTGTGGAGCTGTGTTTCCCCAGGAAGCTGCCAGAAGGGAAAATAAACTGACCCGCCGGACGGAAAGGCCCCCGAACCCTCCCGGTAGTGGCCGCCGGGACCCCACCGTCCGGTCACCAACCGGCACGACGGTCCACACCGAGATTATGCGTGGCCTGGTGGGGCAGCCTCGCGAGCTGGTTAAGAACGCTTGGGCCCCTATACTCTGCCACGGGCGGCCAGCGGAACAACCGTTTCTACGGGTCTCCCTGTCCGGCAGGTCAATATAATTTCCCCCGGCATTGGTTCAACACCAACTTCCACCGGACCACCACATATCACGGCAATGCGCGCTCGAGCACTGGCTGTACGCTGGCTGATCTCGAAACGCGACTGCGAACAGCCACTTCACGAGTTTTTCACCATGCGTACGGTGGTAACAAGCCAGGCGGATGAGAGTCATCCTACTACCAGAAAAATGTATTATGTTGTTGTATGTTTGTAGTATTATACACATACGTTATACCCATACACAACATTGTGTGGGTATAATTTATGGTAATTAAAATTTCAAATCACATAAAAAAAACTTTTTTTTTTTTTTTTATAGTATAGGTTAGTGGACGAGCATGTGGGCCACCTGATGGTAAGTGGTCACCAACGCCCATAGACAGTGGTTTGTATATTTCTTAAAAAAAAAACAACATCACCACTGCGCCACCAACCTTGGGAACTAAGATGTTATGTCCCTTGTGCCTGTAATTACACTGGCTCACTCACCCTTCAAACCGGAACACAACAACACAAAGTACTGCTGTTTTGCGGTAGAATATCTGATGAGTGGGTGGTACCTACCCAGACGAGCTTGCACAAAGCTCTACCACCGAGTAAAGTGTCAAATATTTTGCCCACGCTCAAGTTTCGTACGCTAATCTTGACTTTGATTTTCTAATTTTAGCTTAGTAATCTGGCTGTTTTAATTTGAATACCTTTATACTAGAACAACTGACATGATAATTTATATAACGTATATTATGTAGATGCAATGCTTATGGTCCATTTAAGTACCCACTTTTCTCCCACGGGAACAGTAGGGGGTATGTGGGGCTCGCCATATGTCCAGGGCACCGAATGCGCCCCGGTCATCGGAATACCCACTCAAAAACCAGCCCCTTCTCGTCTTAACGGGAGCGCCACGGGATCGCTTGCGCATGCTACCGTGACGCTCCGACGACCGGCCCGCCTATGCGGGCCTCCATTCACTAGGGAGGAGTCCCAGGGTACTGGGAACCCCGGCGGCGCCTATTGTGGCGGGGGGAGAAGGTGCGCAAAGCGCCGCTTTCTTCTCCCCAGTCTTCTGCGGCGGAGCAGATCTGCAGCGGCATCCTCCTCCTCCTCCTCCTTCTGCGACATCACACTTTCACAGAAGGAGACCATCTCCAACCAGCACCCCTCACTTCCGAGCATCGCGTTAATGATGCTTGGCAAGGAGAGGTCTCCGCTTACAACCGCCGCCAGGGGATGCCTTTGGGGCCCCCACGCGGCACACTCCGTCAGGGTGTGATGCGCAGTGTCGAAATTGTGTTGGCGCACCACACTCGTGGCAGGAGGGTGACACCTCCCGCCGTGCTATCTCGTGCAGGTACTTACCGAAGCATCCGTGTCCGGTAAGCACCTGCGAAGTTCCATCGCCCGTCCAGGTTCAGACTCAGGTACTTCATCTGGGCCCGCACCTCAATCACCGTCCCGGTGGTCGTTTTGGATGTCGAGACCCTCAGGCCCAGCATTTCCATCCGGTCCACGGTCAGGGTTGTTAAGACTTCGGCCAGGCGGGCCGCCTCCCGAAAGTCCCGCCCCGTCGCGGTGATGAGGGTGTCGTCTGCATAACACAACACCTCCATACCGGGAAGGACGGGGGGTCTCAGTTTAATTACCTACCTACACTGAGTAAGTAGTAGGTACTACTTAGTTTAAGTACAATTCTCTTGATATGACTGATATGACGCCTTGATATGACGCCTACCTATTTTCAATGATAAAAAAGCTATTGTGTCAAATTAAACTATACATAAATTAATTGATAAAAAAATTGGACACCATGAAAAAAATATTATAATTTTAACGTTAAACAAAACTACTTACGCATTTATACGCAACAAGGAAGCTTGGGTCCGAATAACTAATCAACTCTACAATTGGCCCTATTGCTTTTGGGATCAAGGTTAAAGCCAATTGAATAAGAGGTCTAAGGTATAATACTATTATTGGACTCATTGGACGGTAATATTCCACCTTAAAATAAACAAATAACTCTTCACGCTTGTAATTGGGTAATGAAACTACTCAATTTTAAGAGCAATGACATATTTATTTACTCGGTAAAGAGACAGTCATTGTCTAAGATTAACGCTCGGCTTAATTTTCTGTAAGAAAAACTCAACCCACAACGTGACTTATAAAATTTTTGGGAACTATACTTACACTGCGTTTATCGTCTACTTTATCGAAATAATAATGTACAATGTTTTTTTATTGTATAAAATTACAAAATAATTGATTACATTATTTAATACAAATTCCTAGGGCTAATCGAAAATACCTTACATTGCTTTTGATGAAATACAAAAGCTGTATCCCTTAACTTTGACTGCCTCGTTGGCTCTAGTGGCTAGATATTAGGCTGCAGACCCGGTGGTCCTGGGTTCAATTCCCAGGTCGGGCCAATAAATAGTTATTGGGTTTTTCTGTCAGAAAATTCTCAGTAGCAGCCCGGAGGAAGGTGGAAGTGTGTACACTCCCGTGCCTCGGAAAGCACATTAAGCCGTTGGTCCTGCGCCTGAACTCTTTCCGGTCGTGTCGGATTGCCGTCCCATCGGATTATGAGAGCTAAGGAAAAGGGAGTGCACCTGTGTTTGCGCACACAATTGTGCACTATAATATCTCCTGCGCAGTTGGCTAATCTCTCTTGAGATTGGCCGCCGTGGCCGAAATCGGTCTGGAGGATCTTATCCCTTAAATTTGGCCGGTTTGCATTATCGGGCAGAAGCCGGACATAACATTATTGCTTCAGTTGCTGCACAGCGTCAGCTAAAGTTGAGCTATTTTTTTTTAAATAAGCACTTATTAGCTACAATTTCGAGACAACTCAAGAAAAAAATCGTCAAAAAGTATACATTCTTGACTGCGACAAAGAAATTGAGTCATTCATACCAAATATTCATAGTTTAGGTTTCATTTTCCATAATTAACTATCGCCATATAATCTTTATATTAAAGTATAATTTAAAATTGGTTAACATTCTTGAAGTTTGTATTAGGGTAGGTGTCTAAGAAAATATTAATCGATTTCATTTTTTAAAACGGCCCAGTACGGCCAAAAATGCATAATGTCTATGTAGTTATAATAATGCTGTTTAATAAACCTAAATCGATGTAATTTAAAATAAAACATCTTTAAGATGTCGAAGGATAGTGTCATATAAAGTTGTGGTTTCGCTTAAAATTGAAGTATCTTTAGAATTAATGAGTGCATAAGTGTCACGTGCGTTACATTCACCGACACGCACACATACGACCGAATTATGTTGCAAGTGAATACACATTTCTCCCATAACAATTTGTCAGACAATAATATTGGACATTATCATTTTTTCATTTAAATTAATCAACGCTGAAAGGTTTCTGACAGTAAATTGTGATAAATAGTAGATTTGTATGGAATAAGGACGGGATATATAAAAAGAAGCAATCAGATTCGAAGGAAAGCTAAAAACAATTAATGAATAAGTATTATAATTGCAATATTATTTATTTAATTTTAGCTGTTATTATTATAATGATCTCTTTTTTTTAATTTATTTAGTAATATTATTTAGTATTGCCTTTATTTTATGTATAATCATAAAGAAAAAAATATATAATTATTTGAACAGTATTCATGTTTTATATGTAATTTAAAAAAGTTAAAATAATAATTTTAAATAATTATTACATTTTTATTATTTAAAATATTAAGCAATCGTGGTAAATATATTTTCCATAGCTGACAATATTGTTATTGTAAAGACGTCTTTTGTTTACAAATTATTTATGTTTTGATAAATGTATTTACCTAAAATTATAAGTTACCAAATAGTACTAACGTGTGAAATGTGATTTTCTTTTCCTTATTTTTTTATGAGTAGCGTCGTGACACCCTTTTACTACACAGTATGTAATTTTTTAATAAATAGCGCGAGATGTTTACTGTGACACTTTATCGTGACGGCTGACGTGACGTCAAATGTATTGAGCCTTTGGGTGAAATTGAATGACTTCAATTCACTTGGGCCTACACTCCTTTTAAGCGTTATTATTCTATGGCTAACAGGAAATTATATAACCCGTCATATTTTTACAATGTTGCGATTAACACTGTCAAATAAAAAATACTAAATACAATCTGGTTTTTTCGTTTTATTTTTATAATACAATCCACATTACTTTTTCATTACTTAAATTTCATTGGAAATAAAAAACAAAAAATCCACTGAATATATTTTATATTATTAAACAGAATATTTCCATTTTGATGGAACATCATTATGGTAGAAGTTACACTCAAGTTTGTTTGTGCAGGCCTTGCCGAATCTGCAGGGTTTAGGGTGGTAATAGTGGCAGGTGGGGTTGACGCAGTTTGGGTAGAACCTGCACATACTGGGTGGCACCACCGCGGATATTGACTTGTAATTCGCTGCTGGTACTACGTGGGATGCTGGAAATAAAATATTTCATTAATTGAATGCTTGGATTATCTATAATAGATTTTTTCTGTTATAATTAATATTTTTCGCATGCATATTAAAAGTTTAAAGTGTGACAGTTGGCTATTGTTAAGATTTTTTTGATGGTGGAAACACTGCTATTTGTCTGTTTGTCTATTTCATAACCTAATATTTTTTTTTAAAGACCAATAATTTCATATTATATTCCAATAACTTAACATATTATATACACATTCGTTTGTAAGAGTAACGACTAAGTTCCTCTCTATATCGATACAAACCACATTTAGATAATTTGCTAAACTAACAGAATAATTAATGATGGTATAATTGTAGATTTTTTTTTGTGGCGTAGTTAGGCGGACTTGCATATGGGCCACCTGATGGTAAGTGGTCACCAACGCCCATAGACATTGGCATTGTAAGAGATGTTAAACATCGCTTACATCGCGCCACCAACCTTGGTAACTAAGATGTTATGTCCCTTGTGCCTGTAATTACACTGGCTCACTCGCCCTTCAAACCGGAACACAACAATATCAAGTACTGCTATTTTGCGGTAGAATACCTGATGGTGGTACCCACCCAAACGAGCTTGCACAAAGCTCTACCACCAAGCTTATATAGAGATAAGAAGGAGTGCAATCACCGAGTAGCGGCGCCACGGCGGCGAGCGGCTCGTCGGGCGCGTCGGCGGGCGGCGCGTGCGAGTATCCGCAGCCGCGCCGCGTGCACGCCGCCGCGAACTTGCAGCGCGGGTGCTGGAACGCGCACGACGAGCCGAAGCGGCACAGCGGGAACGAGCGGCACCACACCGCCTTGCGTTCCGCTTGGCTCACTGCGAACACACACATACAGAGACTAGTAGTTAGATACTCAATATCTGAAATATTATAGTTATAATCTGGATTCCAGTCTGCATCGTTTATCAAATCAAATCAAATCAAAATCAAATAAATCTTTATTTGGACATACACGTTGTACAAATCAATAACAAAATTATATAAAGTAACAAAAGACAAAAATAATGTGATGCCCAAATTGGTAAACCACTCAGCTTGTGTTGAAACCATTGTTAAATGAGCTTCAACGCTGGTATTCTGTGGTCGCCATTAGCTACGTACGTCACGTCGTAGGAAGCGATAAAAAAAAAATTAAAAAAAAAAAAATAAAATAAAAAAAAAAAAATAAAAAAATAAAAAAAAATAAATAAAAAAATAAAAAAAAATAAACACATCACAGTGAAGTATTATATGTGCAATAGAGTATGATGCTCTGGGCAGTTTTCTTTTGAGTAGATGTATTTAAAGTAACTTACAAAATATGAACACGATTTTTTCAAATTTATATGTAATAAAATAATAAAACTTACATGGAGGCAAGTCGTCGTATTTATGGGTGTTAGAAGTTGAAGTCAAGGTCACGTGACTATCACTGCTAGCACTGACAGTTCTCTCTCTAACTCTATCTTTCTCTTTCTTATCTACGTCAAATATGATTGGCGAAGCTTTTCGTTTTTTAACAGGAGGAGAGTCATCGAGTTTGTTTACAGATTCTATTTCATCTGTGCTTTTTCTCTTTTCAATTAAATCGTGGTCTTGTTTGATAATGACTTGAGTGTTGCTTTCCTCGCTCGTATTACTTAGCCTCTTTTTAAAAATATTAATTGAAGTTCCCGTTTCTTTACTGTTTTCTGGTTTTTCGATGCCAGTATCTTTGGTTTGTTTTTGGGTCGCCTTCTGTTCTAGTTTCTCGGTTTCTTTTGCGTCGTCTTCATCCAGGATGCCTTCCGTCAGGAGTTTCTTTGCAAGGAATGCATTCGGATGATAGCCATCCATTGTAACTATGAATTGGGTACATTTGTCTTTATCAACTGTGGTGTTATGAATTGTGCTGTAACCAATTAAAAAATTTACATTAAAGAAAACATAAGACATACAAAGCATTGTATTATATTAACAAAGATCAGGAATGTCGGTAATACAGAAACAAACATCATCAAACAGGTAAACTTGATTAATTTAGAAATAATTCTATATAAATGAATCCATCTAAGATGTATGTAAAAGTGTATATTTTGGTTTATGTTATAAAAACTATTATATGCATCTATAAAATTCCTCTTCCGGGCTGTCTATAATAAATATTCATTATCATATAACTTACATGGTATCCATGACATTGTCGTCTAAACGGCTCGTCGTCATTTTCTCCTTATAATTAATATTGTGTATTATTTTCGTAATAGAGTGCGGTGCTAATTCATCCTCCTTTGTGTTTCTATAACAAGAAAATGTTAATGTTATTATTTTAATCATGTGAAAGAAACACTAAAATATAGGGTTTTCCATTAAGGGCGCTTGATCTTTGAAATGCAAAAAAAAATACATGTAGGAGAGATATTTGCGAAATTTTATATTTCGCAAATATCTCTCCTACATTACAATTTTTTATTTGGAAGGTCTATCGACCCCATTATGTATGGAATATGACATCATTCAAATGACCGCCACGGCTTCGATTGGTGGCGCGCACACGAAAGGTCAAATTTTCGATGACTCTGGCGCACAAATCGGGCTGTATTTGATCGATGGCGTGGCGTATGTTGACTTTGAGGGCATCGGTGGTTTGCGGCTTGTTGGCATAGACCTGCGACTTAAGAAAACCCCACAAGAAAAAGTCCAGCGGGGTCAAATCGCACGATCTCGGTGGCCAGTTCACGTCGCCTCCGCGCGAGATGACCATGTCCAGAAATTGCTCGTGCAGAACTTCCATCGTAGCGTGTGCTGTGTGGCACGTAGCGCCGTCCTGTTGAAACCACATGTTGTCCAGATCCATATTCTCGATTTCAGGCCAAAAGAAGTTGGTTATCATCGACCGGTATCGCTCACCATTGACGGTGACGGCCACACCATTATCGTTTTCGAAAAAATACGGACCAATCACGCCTCCGGCCCAAAATCCGCACCAAACAGTCACTTTCTGCGGGTGCATTGCCACTTGGTGAACCTCGTGTGGATTGGTCTCGTCCCAAATACGGCAATTTTGCTTGTTGACATAGCCATTCATCCAAAAATGCGCCTCGTCGCTGAAGATGATTTTTTTGCCAAAATCGGCGTCAACTTCCAACTGCTCTAATGCCCAGTCAGCGAACACACGGCGCTGTCTATGGTCATTAACCTTGAGCTCTTGGGTCAGCTGGATCTTGTACGGGTGCAGGCTCAAGTCACAACGCAAAATTCGCCAAGTTGTCGTCTGCGAAAGGCCGAGTTCCTGTGCGCGACGCGGAATTGACTGCCGCGGGTTTTCGAGGACACTGTCGCGCACAGCGGCGATATTCTCGGCAGATCTCGCGTTACGTTGACGCACGGGAACCGGCTGATTGTTAACTGACCCGGTTGACTCGAATTTGTCCACCAATCGACGGATAGTCGACTCGGCAGGACGATCATCGCGACCGTAAAACGGGCGAAGTGCGCGGAACGTTGCTCGAACTGAAGACCCATTTTCATAAAACAATTTTATGATTTGCACGTGCTGCTCGACACTGTAACCTGCCATGGTGGTTTGGGAGGACGGAATGAATATAACACACTGCATTTGACAGCTGTCACTCAAACAACATGGCCGCAATCAGCTGTCATAGTTCAAGCGTCCCTATTGGAAAACCCCATATCAATATACAGGGTTATTAGTAACACACCAGCAACCTCGCAGGACTAGATAGCTAACACAACACCATAAGCAACAACTTTTGTTCTACGACTTTTGATAATTTGTTAGATTTTATTTTCATACAAAAATAAGTATTAATTTAATTTCCCGTTTGAACGTTTATAAATCTACGCGCATCGCAAAGAACGACGCGTCGCGTCGTCCTTTCGTTTATGAATGAAATGTAGACCTACAAATTTCACGACAGTACGACAAAAACTTGTAAAATCATTTTTTTTTCATGTATGAGTTATGTCAGAAGTCGTAGAACAAAAGTTGTTGCTTATGTTAGTTAGCTATCCAGTCCTGCGAGGTTGCTGGTGTGTTACAAATAACCCTTTATAATAAAAAAACATCAAGACAAAAATGACAGCGTTAAAAGTTTTTTTTTTAATAAAAATACTGAATGTATACAGCACAGTACCTTCAGTTATAATAAAATAAACCATAAAAAGCTGACGTGAGTTGATCAATATTTTTATATTCTAGCGATACCACGCTGCTTCGCGTTCACACTAGTGTGTTAAATAAATGACATACTTTGAGTTCTTGTCTCCTTCGTCGTCTATATCGCGCGAGCTAACAGCATCTCCCTGTCTGTCCAAGTGTGTGTCACCGGGCACTTGTATGACAATTTTCTGATTTTCCATACATCGCCGCATCGGCAGGACCAGCGCGCGCTTTATCTTCTGCGACCCGTGTTCTATTTTCGGCGGTATCTGCAATTAATTATTTGCGTATAAAGGATAAAACCGATCGTTATAGACGAGAACCTGTGAGGAGGTTTACTTCCGCCTCCCGCAGTTACAGATATCAAAATGTATAAGTTCGTTGTGACTAAAATATTTTACATGCACTCTTTAGTATCTCGGTGGTAGGGGATTTTTGAAAGCCCGTTTGTGTAGGTAGCCCTGTCAACGCATATTCAACAGCAATACTTAGAATTACTTTGGTCGTGTCCCGGTTGTGAAGGGTGAGTGAGCGAGTTTAACTACGCGCACAAGGGATATAACATATCAATAACCCAAAGTTAATAACGCATCGACGACGTAAGGGATGGGTAATATTTTTACAGAAGCAATATAACCTACGGGCGACCACTTACCACCAGGTGGATCATTTGGCAGTCGGCCTACGTACAATAATCGGACGGTACTCACGTTGAGCAGGCTCTTGTGCGCGTCGGCCACGGCCCGCAGCAGCAGGCTGGAGGCGGGCGCGCCCACGCGGGGCCGCGGCCGCACGCGCCCCACGGACGCGCCGCGCCGCCCCGGCGCCGACACCCTGCGCACCGACACCACGTTACATACCACGCTTTGCTCGCTTCGGTCTCTTTTTTATCTTATATAGACCAGCGTTTGACCGTCGACTTGATCTATGTCAATCATCGACACGGTCTACGATCAGGGATTAGCCACGTAGCAAGAGTAGCAATTGCTGCGGGCCTCGCGCAAAAGGGGGCCCCGCAGGGGCAAGTTATGAGTAAAAATATATATTTTATTAATTTAAGAGAGATTTTCTTTCATCAGATCAGGTGAGATCGAGGGCTCACTGTAGCGAGTACAAGCGATCCCGTGGCGCCCCTTGACTAGACGGAGAGGATACCGCTGGTTATTTAGTGGGTAGGCACCGGCGAGCTCCACATACCCTTCTCTGGAAGAAACCCGTTTACACTGGATTTTAAGGCACCAACGTTGTAACTATTAAGAAAATACAGACTCAGGGAAAGTATTCCACATCTTCGCACGCGCTGTATCTCGTGCGCTTTGCCGGGTAATTAGGAGCCTATATACAGGGTTATTTGTAATACACTAGCAACCTCGCAGGGCTATCTTACTAACACCATAAACAACAACATTTTTTCTATTAATTTATACGATGTTTTTGTCATTTGAGAGTCGGTACCACAGCACACATGAAGTGACGTATGTCCTGACCATTACATACAGATCTAAAGAGTGACAGAGAAAATTAAAATGTTTAATGATGATGTTTGCGTGTTTCTTCTAAAGTAAACATCAATCAGTCTACAACGACAAACGACAGATGACGACATTTCTTAAGTTACAGCCTACACTATTACAGACGATTTTATAATTGTATCGATTAAGACAAATAGAACACATAAGAGATGCGCATTAAAAAAAACAATGACCAGCGACAAAAACAAAATAGTTACCAAATAGTGGTTTCTACTCTCACCCCTACTTGATAACCACGCAATTATTATACCATTGCTTATCATACCATCATTTGTATTGTTTTGTACCAATTCGAGAGGTGAGTAAAATTCAGTGTTGTGATAACATATTAAGACCCACGGTTGGCGTTTCATCTTCAGTGTAAGGCATGGTTGATATTTCTTTCAATGCCATTATCTACGGGTAAAGGTGATCACTTATCATCAGATTCCACATTTGCAAGTTTCCTAGAAAAAAAAATTATATGTTCGGGGAATTCCCGTCAGGAACGAAGTTCTGTGCGATATTTTTTCGAGTCAAACATTGTTTTAAAATTTAGATTTTAATTGATTATGTTACTGTATGTTTGACACACCAAAAAGCACCTCAACCTCCTTTATATCGATCTCCTAAATTCGAACGCATCGCATTTTGTAGCATTTGGTAGGCAAAATATGAACGCTACTTCGTTATATGACGTGACCTTGGACCACTGCCATTTCACTTTACTGTAAGCCGCGTAAAAGAACTTCGTTCCAAAACTAAAACAAAAATACTAAATTGCTTACTTTGAAGTGAGTCTCTTCGACGAGAACTCTTTTTCATGGTTTTCCTCAGATACTGAGGGTTTCTTTTGTGAGTCACTGTTGCTTCCTATTCGACTCCTTGAAGATCTGGCCTTCGGTCGAGATTCAATATCCTTTTCTGGTGTAAATCTGAAAATTTTATAAAATATGTAAAATATAGCAAAAAGGAGAACGCCATTTTTTTATAAGTCTGGTTATTAATGAACTAGGATAAATATCTATCGATTATAGTCAGACTTACAGCTTAGTTACGTAAAATATACTATAAGTACTCCGGTCGCGGAACAAAATACATTTCATATATCACGTTGAGGCGCCTTAGCTTGTCTCTATCATTCGCTTATGAAAATATTGCTACTCATTCGCACAGAGGAATTCGTTCATAATTTATTTAAGTGACGGACGAAACATATAACAGTTCTAAGACACCAAAACAAAATAATTCAAATTAAATAACAGGATTTCTAACAAAATATAAATTATATTAGTACACCGGCCCTAATCCTTTACCAGGGTGGAACGAGATTGTCTTTCGGCGCCCCTTATGCTGCACCATATTACTAGCACCGTTCAAATCTTTAACCTTGCGATAATGCATGCCTAAATCATCTATTACTTTCCTAGAAATAAACATGTGACCTTGATCATTAAAATCTCCACCGTGCAGCTCTGTGGAACCGTGCCACTCTCAAAGTATGATACAATATTATATGTTGCGCTTGTATTGCCATTGCTATGTTCGCACCTCTTACTATCTGGCTATCGGGGCTGGCGTTGGGAAGATCTTTATAATATTTTGGTTTTTTTTATTTTATTTTATAGTATAGGTTAGTGGGCGAGCATATGGGCCACGTGATGGTAAGTGGTCACCAACGCCCATAGACAGTGGTTTGTATATTTCTTTAAAAAAAAACAACATCGCCACTGCGCCACCAACCTTGGGAACTAAGATGTTATGTCCCTTGTGCCTGTAATTACACTGGCTCACTCACCCTTCAAACCGGAACACAACAACACAAAGTACTGCTGCTTTGCGGTAGAATATCTGATGAGTGGGTGGTACCTACCCAGGCGAGCTTGCAGAAAGCTCTATCACCGAGTAATGACTCTCCAATTTGTATTTTATGAATAGAATCGCTAAGTATACAATAATATGTATAAAACCATGGCGTTGGGAAGATCTTTATAATATTTTGGTAATGACTCTCCAATTTGTATTTCATGAATAGAATCGCTAAGTATACAATAATATGTATAAAACCATGAATGTTCTATCGAATCAGTAAAATCAATATCTAATTGAAAAATCATGTGACTTTTTGTTATTAAAATAATCCATTTTATTGACTAAAATACATTGATAATAAAAAATCTATCTATGCTAATAAATGATACTTATTTTTGTAAAGTCCAACTGAAAAAAAATCTGCTAAATCAAAACATATACCAGAAAATACAGCATGTTTTGTAGATTTTAGTATATAATATAATTATACAAGCCGCAGTTAGACTATTGATTTGATAAACGTGGATCTCGTTCTTGTGTAATTCTAAATAGAAAGAAGAATTAGTACCTATAGTGGAAATAAATCTATGTAAACTACAATAATGACTTAAAATTGTCGATAACCTCAAATTAGTGTCGAATGTAAACCTTAGTAACGAAAAATATTTTCTTACTACCTTAAAGGAGTTTGTAATTAACAACCTTTCAGGACTCTCTGGTTTTTTTGTCGATTCTTTTTCTTTGACTTCCTGAACTGGTGGTACATCACGTGCACCCAATCTCTCACGGATCGGTCTTTTAGGTAGATTCAATTCTATCTGGGGCAGGATTTCTGGTTCTTTTTGTGTATCCTTTGGTTTTTCGATCTCTGGTATCGGTTTTTGGATGGGATAGAGTGTTTTATTAGTACGTAATGGGGGGGTAACCGGCGGTGGCTGAGATATTTCCTGAAATAATACATTTAGTACAAATTTTAAATTGTTTGCAAGCAACTTCGTATCTTTATTTTATGATTATTTTTGCTTATGAATATTCACTTGGTGGTAGAGCTTTGTGCAAACTCGTCTGAGTAGGTACCCACTCATCAGATATTCTACCGCAAAACAGCTGTACTTGGTATTGTTGTGTTCCGGTTTGACTACAGTGTAATTACAGGCACAAGGGACATAACATCTTAGTTCCCAAGTTTGGTGGCGCATTGGCGATGTAATTTTTTTTTAAAGAAATGTATAATGCCAATGTCTATGGGCGTTGGTGACCACTTCCCATTAGGTGACCCATATGCTTGTCCGCCTACCAAAAATATATATGTTTACTACTTACTACTACTACTTTAAGTAGGGAAGAGCCTAGACAGTTCAGTGGTTACATGTTTCACGTGAATAAATTAATAATTCCATAACCGAGGATTGCAGGCAAATATCACTGATTATTTACGTAACAAAAATGTATCAAGTGCTGGGCGTTGTAGAAAAACATCGTGATAAATCAAGTATGCTTCAGATGATAATCTGCTACATGTGTATCCACACAGCAGTGTGGTGTCATAACGATCTCCTCAATAGGAGTGGCCTGGACCAAAGCTGATAATGATAAATATTTAAAGAACTATAATATCTTATTTATTTTTAAAGTCAACTATTTTTCTTGGTGGTAGGGCTTTGAGTGAGCCTCTCTATGTAACACTTATTTTACTCCCAAACAGTAATATCTACGGGCACTGGTGTCCACTTACCATCAGCCACCTACCCATTTACCAGTCTGCCTACCTATTTTTAATAAAAAAGTATCTTGTTTTTATAAATATACCTGCAAGACATCTTCGGCGAAATCATTCATAAGTTCTTCTGCTTCAGTTCTAATATTCAAAAAATCCTCATCGTCAGACATTGAGTCTAACTGCTCAACCAACTTCTGTCGCAAGCCTTGTATTTTTGCCTCTATCTTATTCATTTCCTGAATATTATCTTCACTATTGCTCGGCTTAGGAGTGTTATTAATAATGTTATCTGTATTTTTGTCATTATTTTCTGATGGTGTAGTAGTGTCTTCAGACTGTGAAGATATGGTTGCCGGATCAATAATAGGCAATATTGGCCGCTTTATTTCCTTTAAAGCCGTTTTTGTCTCAGTTACTTTTAAATCATCTTTATAAGACTCGAGATTTATTCCATGATTTTTTAAAATTTGACCGGCAAATACATCTGTAATAGATGGTTCAGAATCTTTCTCTATATTCATGAGTAATGGTGGAATATTTGGACGAATCATCTCATGCTTGCTCTTTTTCTTACTTTTACTAGATTTCTTTTCTTCTTTCTTACGAGCCTTTTCTTTTTCTTTTTTCTTTGACTTTTTTGAAGATTCACCCTTTTTTGTTTTTACTTTGTCTTTTTTATCTTTGTCTTTTCTCTCTTTGGACCCAGACCGTTCCTTTTTTTTCTCAAGCTCAGCCTCTAAAATAAAAAAAATATATTTATTTCATTTATTTAGGTATTTATTGGGAAACATAAAGCAAGTTTTAAAACAAAACATAAGAAAAGTTTTACAAAAGGCAACAAAGTTTTCACATTTACATTATAACATGGAGTAAATTTAATAACAATAGTAATTTTAAACAAAAAAAAGACACTAAAAATATATAAAATAAAGTAATTGTCATTGTTAAAGATATCACAATAAAATTTCATAATATATCATAATAATATTTTTGATTACTATAAAATACTTAATACTTATAAATAGTATTGTGGATTCTAGACAGTCAAAGCAAATTCCAAATTAGATCGTACATACGAATTATACGAGAGGTTATATGTATATTTTTATTAGTCTCTTCCCTGGCGAAATATGAAAGTCAACATACTGTAAACTTTTGCAAACATTTTTCACATTCACATGCTTGCCAAATAATAAATAAGAATGTATAAGCACTCATAGGTCTCTAACTTCGGTTTTCCTCTCAATTCAATAATTGGAAATTGTGTTGTCAAATAAAATATATATTAAACAATGTTTTATTGTATAATACGCAAGCAAAATCTTCAGCAGCACATTTATTAAAGTTGATCTTTCCATTTAAAATTTAACTATTTGTTAAGGACATACAAATAAATCTCTCACTTATTAAAAATATGTATAAAATTGTCTTTCTGACCGATTATCCTTTAGAGCATATTATATTGCACAAGTGTGTCCAAAAACAGAGATGCACTCTCTATTCACCCACTCTCATAATCCAATGGAACGGTAATTCGAACCGAGCGGAAATAGTTCAGTTGCAGGACCAACATTTATTCTAACCTTCGAATATCATCTTCCTTTTCTTCTTTGTTTTTTTTATAAAATATACTTACTTAAAGGAGTCACGGTGACTTCTTGAAGTTTCTTAAGCACTTGGTGTAACCAATTAACAAACATTTCTGTGTTATCTCCAAGGAATAATTGCAAGTCATCCTCCATTTGAGCTCTCGTACGTTTGTTTGCCACCATCACCATCACATAATCAGGAAGCTCATCATCTGGAAATATTTAATCACAATCATTCTAATTATTATCAAATTAGATAACTGTTTTATGTGCTTATAGAAAATATAATAGCTTATGGTCATAATTAAAATTGAAAAATAAACACTGTACTATTCACTTCATTGTTATTGAGTTGCATGAATGTTTTGTATATAGTACCATTATTTTATAAAGGATAAGAATTATAAAAATAGAAGAAATTATGCTTCATGATATTGTGTTGGAGTAATAAGAAATAATTATATCCATAGGTTGGTTACAAACAATGGTACTGGCTCTTTTAAGCATTGATAAAATAGACTTAATAATGAACTGTCTCTTTTTTAGTGACGACAATTATGTTTCTATTACCAACCCAGGATATATATGGCAGCATTAAATATGTATTTTGTACAGATTTATAAATATATAATATTGGTATAAACTTACCGACATAACAGCCTAATTCAGTCAGCTTGGCCTTGATTGCCGACTGAAAGAAAAGTATTTGTAATAAAAAAAATTTAATAGGTAGCTATTGATACAAATATGTCGTAAAATGTATGTTAGACGTATGAGATGTAGGATAGTAAAAATTGATAAAATTGGGATTACGATTAGTTATGGGATTGAAATGTTAATCTATATGCATATTCACACAATTTTACGCAGTATTTACCCGCATCTTAAGACCAATTTCGTTGCCGATACCATCCATTTTCGAAGATTTTTATGGACACGTAAAAAAATATATAAACAAACGTAATTAAATCATCACAAATTAATCATTTTATATAATTAAGTCGTAAACATAACTAAAATAACCACGGGAAATCCTTAAATATAATAGAATAATTAATTTATATTTCTTTGACCAAGTACAAATATAATTAAAATGTAGCCATTGGCGTTTATATTCGTATGACAGCTTAGCTTTGACATAAGTTTTGCTATTGACAAGCAACAAATTGTTTTGTAGGGCTGCCAGTTGCAACTTTGATTTTTTTTATTATTAAACACTTTGACCACGGCTGTATACACAGGTCTTGCAACTGAGTCCAATTTCAGTGGTGAGAGATGAGGTGCGAGCTCTCGTTAGAGAGTAGTATATTCTTTGGGTGCGAGTGTGTTACAACTGCTAATTCGCAATACCATCCGCTGTACTAAGTCGCTGCTATCGAAACTGATATTTTTCTCTCCCAAGTATTGTGTTATTTAATCATTCTTATATCGTTTTGTTGAGTTTTGCGGATTTTTTGTTATTTAATTGTTTTGTTTAGATTTGATAAAATGTTCGGAATAATTATTAGGCGAATTGTCATGCCTCTGGCGGCCGTAAATTGAACTTAACAGTTAACAGCGTCATTATGTCAACGTACGCCATATTGAAGTTGCAAGACCTTTGAACACAACCGTGCCTTTGACTTCATTTTACATTTATTCACCCTGAGAATTCCAAATATATATTAAAAACTAGATAAATGCAGCTTAGATATAAATTGAAAAAAATATATGAGAGCTGACGAGGCGAGACGAGACGAGACGAGTTATAATTTGGTATAGTATCAGCGTTATATTGATGTTTATATGTACCATAAATTCAGAACCAGCAGATTTACTAACTACGATTTCAGTCGCCCTTTCAAGAAAGCTCTTTTCAAACTTATATCGCATTCGTACAATAAAAAAGCGCTTCACTTATTGTAAGTATAAAATATGCGTTTGCGCAAGCGACATAAGTTTCCCGTTCGAAACCCGGGGCGTGAATTGTACTTGTAGTTGTAGTAAATGTGACTGTAATCTTTATTGAAAAAATGTGCCTTTGTCATGTATTATGCTATATATTGTGTATCAATCATCTGGCTGTCCTCTGATCTGCTAAGGTTATAAGGGGTTTTCCAATAGGGACGCTTGAACTTTGACAGCTGATTGCGGCCATGTTGTTTGAGTGACAGCTGTCAAATGCAGTGTGTTATATTCATTCCGTCCTCCCAAACCACCATGGCAGGTTACAGTGTCGAGCAGCACGTGCAAATCATAAAATTGTTTTATGAAAATGGGTCTTCAGTTCGAGCAACGTTCCGCGCACTTCGCCCGTTTTACGGTCGCGATGATCGTCCTGCCGAGTCGACTATCCGTCGATTGGTGGACAAATTCGAGTCAACCGGGTCAGTTAACAATCAGCCGGTTCCCGTGCGTCAACGTAACGCGAGATCTGCCGAGAATATCGCCGCTGTGCGCGACAGTGTCCTCGAAAACCCGCGGCAGTCAATTCCGCGTCGCGCACAGGAACTCGGCCTTTCGCAGACGACAACTTGGCGAATTTTGCGTTGTGACTTGAGCCTGCACCCGTTCAAGATCCAGCTGACCCAAGAGCTCAAGGTTAATGACCATAGACAGCGCCGTGTGTTCGCTGACTGGGCATTAGAGCAGTTGGAAGTTGACGCCGATTTTGGCAAAAAAATCATCTTCAGCGACGAGGCGCATTTTTGGATGAATGGCTATGTCAACAAGCAAAATTGCCGTATTTGGGACGAGACCAATCCACACGAGGTTCACCAAGTGGCAATGCACCCGCAGAAAGTGACTGTTTGGTGCGGATTTTGGGCCGGAGGCGTGATTGGTCCGTATTTTTTCGAAAACGATAATGGTGTGGCCGTCACCGTCAATGGTGAGCGATACCGGTCGATGATAACCAACTTCTTTTGGCCTGAAATCGAGAATATGGATCTGGACAACATGTGGTTTCAACAGGACGGCGCTACGTGCCACACAGCACACGCTACGATGGAAGTTCTGCACGAGCAATTTCTGGACATGGTCATCTCGCGCGGAGGCGACGTGAACTGGCCACCGAGATCGTGCGATTTGACCCCGCTGGACTTTTTCTTGTGGGGTTTTCTTAAGTCGCAGGTCTATGCCAACAAGCCGCAAACCACCGATGCCCTCAAAGTCAACATACGCCACGCCATCGATCAAATACAGCCCGATTTGTGCGCCAGAGTCATCGAAAATTGGACCTTTCGTGTGCGCGCCACCAACCGAAGCCGTGGCGGTCATTTGAATGATGTCATATTCGCAAATATCTCTCCTACATGTATTTTTTTTTGCATTTCAAAGATCAAGCGCCCTTAATGGAAAACCCTATATTATAAGGTTTATAAAAGAAAATAAAATGTACACTTAGTTCAAATTCATTTATTTAATATTATAACAATCTTTGTTATCTTCCAGTAGTAATTGATAATGAAAAACAAAATAAATAGTATTATCTAAATTACATTAACTAGATATTTCATAGTGTCAAATTATTATTCTTAAGATTTAATATGGCATTGTGGTACATACGTTTGTCAAAATAATATTTACATTAGAAAAAATTTAAACCTTAAGTAGAAAATAATTATAATTATGTTCAACAATACTGATACCTACTTGTTCATGAAGTATATGTATAGTCCATAATAAATAAAATATTGCTACAAAGAGATTTTGTTCTTGTTATGATAATTAAACTTTCATTGAGCGCCTAATAAATACAATAACAAATATCTTAAATCTTAGCCTTTCATTGATGTGTAAATTTAATTTAAAAATATTACAACTGGCAACATCCAAGAAACCATAAAATCTTTGGTCATTACGTATTACTTAAAATTAATTTTATCCAAATATTTAAAATATTGGAATGTGTTGGTTTTTATTCGAGGTATACATTATATTTTGGAATGTATCTTAGGTGTATAAAAGTTTTTTGGGTTAAAGTTGAATAGTACTTAATACAGATGATCTACAACGAAAACAAATATTTCGAGCACCTTTGATAAATAGTCAATATACTAAAAATATGTCTACATTTTAACTATACATATAAATAAATAAATTTACCACAACTATCAATAACACTTAATACTATACATATTTACGGTTAGTTACAGTGCCTAAGCGTCGCTCCTTAGCAGGACGGAAGGGTTGCTAATTAACAATTATAAATAATTTTAATAAAATGTCTATTAAGTTACGTAATTTTAAGGATGATATAATGCTATAATAATCTCACTCATGTGCAATTTTAATAAAAAATCTTTGGAAAGTCGTGCTAAAGAGCGACCATCAGGTGTTATATTGGTCCAATTCGAATCTCGTGATTTTTTGTGATCCAAGCCCGCTGGTAACCGTCTCGTTTCTATGTCCTATACTTGGTAAACTCCCTGTTGACCTTGCAGAGTTCATCTTTTGCGACCCTGGCTGTTCTATCTTCCGGTAGGCAGAGACCCCCGAGGGTCGGCTCTCGACTCCCCCAGCGACACTTGGCTTAGAACCGTTCGCGTGTTGCTGAAGCTGTATCCGTGACGCTCGTTCCATTTCTCTAAAAGAATTGGGGACTAGTTATTTGCTGCTTAGATTAAGAATACACTTGCATTAAGGTACTGATGACTAAATAAATCAACCAAACTAAAGTTTGTTAGTTCAATCACACACAGCATCAATTAAATTTATAATTTTTAAAGAATAGGAATAGCCGACCATACAACGCTATCATAATTACCAAAACCAAGAAAGAAACGAACGAATAGTTTAACATTTCAGCATATGACTATGTGGGCGTTTATTGCGATAAATACAATGTATGGTGGCATGCAAAAGTCAAGAAAAACATGCATTAAGGGTGTTAAAATAAATTACGCTTCTCTGGTTTCACCACACCGGAGAGCATAGTTTAAGCACGGCATATAACAAAAGTCAAACCAAGCACCACGACACAAACGAGAATGAGGATGAGAAGCGAGCAATGATACCTTCAGGTTCGTATATAGGAGGCGAGCGCAGAGGTGCGTTCCGGTTTCTTGATGTGGTGGCATGCGGGCGATGAGGGATACGCACCGCTGGTGAGGCCGGACAGGCGCGACAGCGGGCAGCACAACGCCGCCGCGTACGCTGCGCGGTACTGCGCGTTCATTATCACGTAGATGATCGGGTTCACGCACGCGCTCGCGTACAGCAGCAGGTATCCAGCGATGTGGAACACTGGAACGGTTATCAACGTTAAGTTTCATACGTTTATAATTCTATAACAACACTATTATGTAATGTCCTAAGCCCATAAGTTGTACGGAAGTTAGATATTATATGAATTAATGACATAATATTAGATTTGATGCAGTGATTAATAAAGTAATAAGAGTGGCTTATTTCGTTATTAAAAAGGGGATAATTACTAGACAGTGATCACTGTGATGATATGTCTGTGGCTGATGTGAGTATCATTACTTCCAAAATCAAAATAAACTTTATTAATGCAAGCTATATTAGAGGAGATCAATTAGCAATTAAAATAAATGTAAAGCTATCATCGTTATGAATAGTTGTAGGTTATACGGAGAGGAACCAACTTGAGAAAAATAATTTAAGGCATTGCTATCTGAAAAAGAAGTTAATTAATTGATGCTAAACATCACAAAGGGTCTTACAGTGTGCTTTATCACAAGGATATTGATGTGATATACCGCTATTAATGTGTAGTAACAGATTTACCTATTTGGATGTAAAATATCAATTCACCTGGGTAATGTACGTGGCTATCGGCGACTTTGGCGATAGTGATGGGCAGGTAGCAGACGAGGAAGGACAAGAATATTGCGAGTACCATCTTCGTTATCCTCCACTCGTTACGGCGCGCTTTCGTCTCTCTCGTGTCCTTTATCGTTGACCGTTTGTCACTGCCGTTGTTCAGAGTGCCGGGGTTTGTGTGTTGGGAACGTTGATGTTCACGCATCCTTTGTTCTGAGCTGAAATATGAGATAAAAGGAAAAATAAACGTCTGTACAAGTCTCGCTGTTACTTAAAGACCTCTTCTCCGTTTTGAAGAGATTGTTTGTAGTTACTCCAAGCGGGTTGGAGGATGCACACGAACACGAAATGAATTATGAACACAATTCAAAACACATGAACATTCAGTGATGCTTGCTTAGGTTGAATCCGGTATCTTCGGTTAAAATTCAAGTGATCCAGTCAATGGGTCATCCCAATATAACGTAATTTATTTGAAATGATTATAAATCAGTGTCTTAGAAAGTTACTGCGTTCTCGTGTTTTAATTTAAACGAATGTTAAAATGACCTTAACTGTAAAAAAAGAACATTTGCGGTGAAATGCATAAAATGTTTCAATTTTAAGAAACACCTTTTTTATTTGGCCCCAAACCATCATTCTGTAGCCTGACCCCATAGATACGCAAGGTATACTATTTTATGACTCCATAAAACTCAATATAGTATAAAAATGTCAGCTCCCCATTTGTTGTTGCTCCATAAAGATAAGAACAACGCTTCAGAGCATAAAACATTCGTATTACCTGCTTTTTCTAGTCGGATATATACCATATATGTCAAAATATATAAATCCTTATATATAATATACTATGATAAAATATATGAGAAAATCATATTATATCGTATATAGATAAAACGGAAATAATTTAACAAGACTGTTTTTTTTTAATAATATATATTAGTGGACGAGCATATGGGCCACCTGATGGTAAGTGGTCACCAACGCCCATAGACGGTGGTTTGTACATTTCTTAAAAAAAACAACATTGCCACTGCGCCACCAACCTTGGGAACTAAGATGTTACGTCCCTTGTGCCTGTAATTACACTGGCTCACTCACCCTTCAAACCGGAACACAACAATACCAAGTACTGCTGTTTTGCGGTAGAATATCTGATGAGGGGGTGGTACCTACCCAGACGAGCTTGCACAAAACTCTGCCACCGAGTAAATTACTATATTTTTTACCTTCTTTATCTATCGAACTTTAGACACTTTTATGTGTAGTGTGTGGAGTGGTTTTATGAAAATAACGTAGAGTTATTTATTTATAAATGTGATAGAAATAATATTTTTTATAATTTACCTGTGTACCACCCAAAATATTCGAGCGTAACAAATGAAGATCAGCAGCGCCGGCACAATGAAGGCGATGACGAAGAGAGCTGTCTTTGCAGAGTGGCCGTTATCGTCCGGCACTATTGAACACGTGCCTAATTCCGGATCGTAGTCGAATTTACCTGACAAATACATATTATGTTAATTAGTTGAAAAAAAAAACTCTTTTTAAAAATCCAAATTTATTTTACGTTTTATGTGTGTAATTTATTCGAATATTATTTTTTAATTGTAGTATCGCCTTCATGTATTGCTGTGTAGCTTAAATATTGACTCGTAGATAATGCCTTCTGGCATTAAATCTGGCAACTTCAAGAATTTAGTCAATATAGTTTTTTTTTTTAATAACTAAAGTACCTCCTGTAAATAGGCTATGCAAAAATAGTTTAATCGAACAAATACACTTTTGCATTTATGATCTTAGTAAGGAAATGAGTTAATTACAACGTCTATTTACCCATTGATGTAAGCATATATTTATTTAGATAAGGACTTTGATATTTTAAAACCGAGATGGCCCAGTGGTAAAAACGCGTGAATCTTAACCGATGATCGTGGGTTCAAACCCGGGCCAGCACCACTGAATTTCATGTGCTTAATTTGTGATTATAATTCATCTCGTGCTTGACGGTGAAGGAAAAACATCGTGAGGAAACCTTCATGTGTCAAATTTCTCTGAAATTCTGTCACATGTGTATTCCAACAATCCGCATTGGAGCAGCGTGGTGGAATAAGTTCCAAAACCTTCTTCTCAAAAGAGGAGAAGAGGCCTTAGCCGAGCAGTGGGACATTCACAGGCTGTTACTTTACTTTTTACTTTTTTTGATATTTATTATAGAATAATCAAATTTAACACTCGTAATTATCACATTAAAATTAAGCTTGAAATTGTTGAAAATCAGATGAAATGAAAATTTATATATCTCGAAGGAATACAAAGGTAGATCGTAGAGGCAGTCTGGGGATCAATTCTACTAATCTATAATGATGACGATACGTCTCCGATTCAATTGCAATCTAACTTTGACTACTCCATATTTATTCGGATCTTAACCGAACCTATAGGGTTTTCCATTAAGGGGGCTTGATCTTTGAAATGCAAAAAAAATCGGTGGTTTGCGGCTTGTTGGCATAGACCTGCGACTTAAGAAAACCCCACAAGAAAAAGTCCAGCGGGGTCAAATCGCACGATCTCGGTGGCCAGTTCACGTCGCCTCCGCGCGAGATGACCATGTCCAGAAATTGCTCGTGCAGAACTTCCATCGTAGCGTGTGCTGTGTGGCACGTAGCGCCGTCCTGTTGAAACCACATGTTGTCCAGATCCATATTCTCGATTTCAGGCCAAAAGAAGTTGGTTATCATCGACCGGTATCGCTCACCATTGACGGTGACGGCCACACCATTATCGTTTTCGAAAAAATACGGACCAATCACGCCTCCGGCCCAAAATCCGCACCAAACAGTCACTTTCTGCGGGTGCATTGCCACTTGATGAACCTCGTGTGGATTGGTCTCGTCCCAAATACGGCAATTTTGCTTGTTGACATAGCCATTCATCCAAAAATGCGCCTCGTCGCTGAAGATGATTTTATTGCCAAAATCGGCGTCAACTTCCAACTGCTCTAATGCCCAGTCAGCGAATACACGGCGCTGTCTATGGTCATTAACCTTGAGCTCTTGGGTCAGCTGGATCTTGTACGGGTGCAGGCTCAAGTCACAACGCAAAATTCGCCAAGTTGTCGTCTGCGAAAGGCCGAGTTCCTGTGCGCGACGCGGAATTGACTGCCGCGGGTTTTCGAGGACACTGTCGCGCACAGCGGCGATATTCTCGGCAGATCTCGCGTTACGTTGACGCACGGGAACCGGCTGATTGTTAACTGACCCGGTTGACTCGAATTTGTCCACCAATCGACGGATAGTCGACTCGGCAGGACGATCATCGCGACCGTAAAACGGGCGAAGTGCGCGGAACGTTGCTCGAACTGAAGACCCATTTTCATAAAACAATTTTATGATTTGCACGTGCTGCTCGACACTGTAACCTGCCATGGTGGTTTGGGAGGACGGAATGAATATAACACACTGCATTTGACAGCTGTCACTCAAACAACATGGCCGCAATCAGCTGTCAAAGTTCAAGCGTCCCTATTGGAAAACCCTATATATGATGTTAATATATGGCGTCATATTAAAACCAAACTTAACTGTTAACTTTTATGCCAATATTCGATAATTAAATTAGAGAATAAAAAAAACGAATAAAATGCAACGATTACACTTCGAGAAAATTGCGATAGTGATATTTTAGTTGACATCTGTTACGAGAATTGGCACCCTGGCTATTTTGTTTAATAAGTCTCAGAATATTCCCTCTGTAAAGTTTTATCGTGATTTACCTATGTAAAAGGCTACTATTAAAATTAATACGTTCGTTACTAAAATACGTGTGCTTATTTGTTATTACATCCACTTAAGTGACGCTATAACAATGATCCTCTACGCTACAAGGGTTTAAAATATCTAAGCACACATTAATGTGAAACGGTTTATGTCTAGGATTAAACAAAATGTGCATAAAGGTTTTCGAAATTATTTGTCATCGCACATTTTCATGCTTAGTTTACTTTTTATAGTTATATCTTATCTTTATTTGAAACTGCACAATTTGTTTTTAAGCTAATCTCAACTAAAAATCTTGCAAAATCATTTTATTTAAGGGATTTAAGAAAATAAATGAATTTCATAAGAGCAATTTATGTAAATAATACAATTAAACCTACTATACCTGAGCTAGGTGAAAACCTCTTTTTCAGAGGTCGTTTTTTAACGGAACGTTACAAAGAAAATTGTACGTTATTATACGTAAATAAATGCTATAGGATATTATTTATTTCAAAATTAGATCATCGGAGTTATCTTAAAATTGTATCTAGACATTCGAAGTTCTAATAAACCAATACATGAACAATTCGCAGCTAAACTAAGATTATCTTGTAACAACTTACCCCAGACTCCGAGTAGTGTTGGTATCTGCATCCCGTACGAAAACATCCACGAGAACACGATCATGAGAGCTATGTTGTGTTTTCGGTACACACGCGCGTACCAGCTGTGGTGAGCTATCATTATGTACCTGGCAACAACAGATTATAAAAAAATTTAAAAAAGTCTTATTTATTTCTGGGCTAAGAACCCCCCCGCCGTTGCTAGAATACATGAATCTTGACCAAAGATTGTGTAGGTTGAACTGAGTATTCAAGCGATTAATTTGTGTTTATTTATTATTCGTGATTCGTCTTATGTTCGGTGGTGGAGGAAAACAAAAAATAAAAAAAAACGTAAAATCTATAATTGTAAATGCGAAAGTAACTCTTTCTGTCTGTAACGCTTTCACGGTAAAACCGCTGAACCGATTTTGATGGAATTCGGTATAAATCAAGCTTGAACTCCAAGAAAGAACATAGGTTACCATAAAATAGCTACCTAATACCTGCTTCTCTGCCCCAAATACGTGGGTGAAGCCGCTCGCGAAAGCTAGCATGAATATATAGCTGTATAATATCCATTCTATCATGTTTCCATCTATTCAGTTTGTAAGCGTAAGTAATACCAAACAAAGGCCATCTGAACCAAATGACATTTGAGTGACAAAGCACGGACTGTCATGTGCTTTAATCTACTGAGTGATTTGTAGCTTTAGTTGGTAATTTTATTGATGTAAAAATAGTTGGCCGTCGTAAATCTTTTTACAATTTATTAGGGTCTAATTCAGTTACAGAGGTAATTGGTATATTTATTTTCGATCATATGCTATTAGAGTTAACTGGAATATATCGTACGAACCTTCAAATATTTATACCTATTTTATTAAAAACTGTTATAAGCATTACAAAAATAGTCGTCGGTTTTTAGTAATCTAGCACACTTTTTTTAGACAAACGTAGGTAGCCTGGCAATTGAACTACTTGATGGTCACCACCGTCCATAGACATTAGCACTATAAGAAATATTAACCATTACCTCGTTAATCGCGACCAACACTATGAACTAAAATAATAGTTACTTTGGCTCACTCAAGCATCAAACCGGAACACACCAATATTAAGTATTGCTGCTTGTTTGTTTTTACGGAATAGTTTCCAGGCTCTCTTTTTAATATATTATTATTTTTTAACAAAATAATTATCAGACCAGACACGAAACTCCAATATTTCTGTTATAGTTTAAACTATAAAATGTTTCAAAATGAGCGTTCTGTAAATTTGTGCACAGGGATTCGAGTTATTGCTTGAAGTATGTACGTATTTATATGATTTCATTTGCAAACTTTATTTGCTAGCACCTGTGATCCTTATGTGATTTATTAATATATATTTTATGAGTACATACATATGTACGTACAATGTGATAAAATGAAACAATAAATGTTATCGTTCACTTATTAATAATTGTATTTATTATAAAATGTATAGTAATTTTATTTTAGTTCATAATTGTAGCTTCTATACTCTAAGATCGATGTTTGCTGTAATCAATAAAGAAATCCCAGTTGGATATAAATTCTTTTGTATCGAAAATATTAACACAATCTGACTTGAAACTAGTAAAAGACAAAACTTAACGATAAAAAATCATCAGTATATAATTAACAACTTTATATATTATAGTCAAAAGTCAAAAATCAATTTTTTGTTTTTTTTTTTTATAGCATTGCTAGGCGGACGGACATATGGGCCACCTGATGGTAAGTGGTCACTAACGACCATAGACATTGGCATTATAAGAGATGTTAACCATCGCTTACATCGTCAATGTCCCTTGTGCCTGTAATTGCACTGGCTCGTTCACCCTGCAAACCGGAACACAAAAATACCAAGTACTGCTGTTTTGCGGTAGAATATCTGATGAGTGGGTGGTGTAGGTACCAGACGAGCTTGCACAAAGCTCTACCACCAAGTAAATCATGTAATCATAATCATCTTTATTCAATATAGATGAGTTACACTTACGTTTTGATTGACATAAATCTACCACCGGTAAGTAATATCGAATAACACACCTTGGGCGTTAAACGATCGTCTTCAGACTCTTTCAAGTAATAACACTTAATATATTGTTAACTAAGTATTGAAGTAACAAGAGAATTCTTATGAGTTTCTTTTGCTTGTGTACCTATAGCTCAATGATGTTAAATGAAGAATTTGACTGTAATTTTTTAATGCAATTTTTAATTAAATATTTTTCATTTGTACAGAACAGAAATATTCGAAAGGCATATGTTGTGAATGTTGATATATACATATATAGCTTTGTTATAACGGATATAATATAACTTTGTTATGCCGGTATTATATTGAATCATCTAATTACATAACTGCCTGTGTAAATATACCTACATATACACAATTATAATATAATGTGTCCAATATGCAAGCTATGAGTCTTTGTGATAATATTTATTGCCTCCAACGGTGACAGAGACTGGTTCATTTTTTGCTTAAAGATTCGGAATTGCGATTTAATAGCGAAAAGGGGAAGTATTTTTGCCGCAATAAGGCAAAAACAAATATCTGAAATACGTTGTTTCACAAAGTGACTATTCGAATCTAAGCTCGGAGATAAGCTATGCTCTTACTAGATGTAATCCTTTTTTTTTTTTTTTTTTTTTTTGACGCTGGGAAAACGCATGACGCGTTTCCCCCCACGGGAACAGTGGGGGGGGTATGTGGGACTCGCCGTATGTCCAAGGCACCGAGTGTGCCCCGGTCATCGGAATACCCACTAAAAACCCAGCGGTACCCTTCCCGTCTTAACGGGAGCGCCACGGGATCGCTTGCGCATGCTACCGTGACGCTCCGACGGCCGGCCCGCCTATGCGGGCCTCCATTCACTAGGGAGGAATCCCAGGGTACTGGGAACCCCCCTAGTCCCGGCGGCGCCTATTGTGGCGGGGGGAGAAGGTGCGCAAAGCGCCGCTTTCTTCTCCCCAGTCTTCTGCGGCGGAGCGGGTCCGCAGCGGCATCTTCCTCCCGCTCCCGCTCCGCGGCCTCCTTCTGCGACATCACACTTTCGCAGAAGGAGACCATCTCTGACCAGCACCTCTCGCTTCCGAGCATCGCGTTGATGATGCTCGGTAAGGAGAGGTCTCCGCCAACAACCGCCGCCAGGGAATGCCTCTGGGGCCCCCACGCGGCACACTCCGTCAGGGTGTGATGCGCCGTGTCGAATGGCGCACCACACTCGTGGCAGGAGGGTGACACCTCCCGCCGCGCTATCTCGTGCAGGTACTTACCGAAGCATCCGTGTCCGGTAAGCACCTGCGTCAGCCTGAACGAGAGCGTGCCTCGTTTCCTTCGGACCCAGCGACTCAAGTGGGGACGTACCGCCTCCACTGTCGCCAGGCCCGCCGTGGGGGACCCGAGGTCCTCCTCCCATCGGGCGATCAGGGCCTGCTGGGCTAGAGCCCTGATCCGCCCGACTTCCGCCGACCCTGGACGGTCGCCGCGTTCCCTCGCCTCGGCCCGGAAGCGGTACACCTCCGCGAGCACTTCCGCCTGGAGCTCCCAGGGCGGGTCGCCCGCGAGGAGGGTCGCCGCTGTCCACGACACCGTACGATAACCCCTTATCGCCCTCACCGCTATGACCCTCTGCGGTTTTCGCAGAAGGGCCCGGTTGGAAGCGGTGAGTGCGTCCACCCAAATCGGGGCACCGTACAGTGCCATCGACCTCACTACGCCGGCATAGAGGCGCCGGCATAGCGATCCCGGTCCTCCCACGTTGGGTAGGAGGCGGCCTAAGGCGGCGGCGGCATTGACGAGCTTCGGGCCGAGCTGCACGAAATGCTGCCCGAAGCTCCAACGCCCGTCCAGGATCAGGCCCAGATACTTCATCTGGGCCCGCACCTCGATCACCGTCCCGTGGACGGTGATACTCGCCCCTCGTGGGGGGCCCCTCCGCGGACCGTGGAAGAGGAGGGCCTCCGTTTTGGATATGGAGACCCTCAGGCCCAGCATCTCCATCCGGTCCACGGTCAGGGTCGTTCCGACCTCGGCCAGGCGGGCCGCCTCCCGAAAGTCCCGCCCCGTCGCGGTGATGAGGGTGTCGTCCGCATAGCACAACACCCCCATACCGGGAAGGACGGGGGCTCTCAGGAGCCAGTCGAAGCCGACGTTCCACAGAATTGGGCCGAGAACCGACCCCTGTGGAACGCCGCAGCCAACCCGACGCCGGACCAGCCTGCCGTCGCCCCCCGCCCAGACGACCTCTCGGTCCTGGAGGTACGCCTCCAACAGTCTCCTCAGATAGGTCGGCACCCCATGATATCGGAGTGCCTCCCTGATCGTCTCGAATGGGAGACTGTTGAAGGCGTTCGCCACATCCAGCGAAACCGCCAGGACCACTCGCCCCTGGGCCACCGCTTCCGTGGTCCGAGTCTTCAGGGCGCTCAGGGCGTCGACCGTCGAACGACCCGCCCTGAACCCGAACTGAGCCTCTGAAAGACCCGGACCGACCTCGTCGAGGTGCTGAACGAGACGGGCTGCGAGAATCTTCTCAAACAACTTGCCCGTCTCGTTCAGCAGCACGATCGGCCTGTACGCCGAGGAGGAACCGGGTGGTCGACCCTCCTTCGGCAACAGCACCAACTTCCCTTGTTTCCAAGGCTTCGGAAACTGCCCGCTGTTCAGACATTCGTCGAACAGCCCCCGAAGCCTTGCACCTAGGTATTCCAGGGCGTCGCACAGAACACGCCCTGGAACACCGTCCGGACCCGGCGCCGTCTTTTTGGCCCTCAGGCGACCGAGGGCCATCTCCATTTCCCGCTCCGTGATCAGTGGTGGAGCCACTGCGTCCTCTATCACGGAGCGGCGGGCCATAGGCGGAGGGACAAACTCGCCTGGGTGGGGAAACAGTTCCCCCACCAGGCGCAGGAGGAGCTCCGGCGGCAGCGTTTCCGTCACGGGGGCGGCTTGGGTGCGGAACTTTCCACGCACACCTCGATACGGCCGCCCCCATGGGTCTCGATTGAGGCCCGCCAGCAACTCCTCCCTCGCCTTCTCCTTGGCCCGACTTATCGCCAGCTGCAGATCTTTTTTCAGCTGGCGGTAAGCGGCCAAGAGCTGCCCCTCCAGGTCCGCGTCGAGGCCGTTGCGCCTGCGACAGCGGACGTAGGCCCTCCGCGCCCGACTGCACGTCGCCCGAAGTTCGGCTATTTCGGGCGACCACCAGTAGACTTGTCGGCGCGGAACTCTGCGCCGGGTCCTCGGCATGGCCGCATCGCAGACCTCTTTGAGGGCGCTGCGCATGCGGCCCGCCAGCTCCTCGACGCTGGCGCCCTCCTCTTCCCGTCCCGCGGAACCCCACCGCTGCACGATAGCAGCCTCCTTGACCAGTTCGCGGTCTAATTGGCCAAGAGACCACCTCGGCAGCGTGGTCGGCACCCTCTGGGGTTCCGCCGGCCTGCGAGAGGTGGAGATCTCGAATCGGATATAGCGGTGATCCGACAGAGTCTCCACCTCTTCCTCTACTCTCCAGTTCGACACTCTACGTGCTACCACCGGGGTGGCGAACGAAACGTCCACCACGGACCCCCCGTTGTGGCGCACGCAGGTGTGAACCTGCCCCTTATTAAGTAGGGACAGGCTGGAGAGTAGCGCCCAGACTTGGACGGCCCTCCCTCGCGGATCCGTAGCGGGGTTGCCCCAGGCACGCGACTTCGCGTTTAAGTCGCCGAGAACCAAGGTAGGTTTCGGCGACTGCCTGGCCACCGCAGCTCTGACCGAGCCGAGATACGTCTCGAACTCAGCGAGACTGCGGTTGGGGGAGAAGTACGTTCCGACGACCGCGTACTCCCCCCACCCCGCCACAACGTAGCCCGAGCCCCTCTCGATGAAAGAGAGGGGGGGGCCCGTTCCGCTCCTCGAGAGGACCGCCACCGTTCCGTCCACATCCCCCACCCATTGAGCTAGGGGAGGGACGAAGTAGGGCTCGCAGGCCACCGCCAGGTCTATCTGCCACTCCGCCATGGACTGCAGCAGTAGGTCCTGCGCTCCGGCGGAGTGGTTTAGATTCGTCTGTAGGAAGCTAATACTTGACGTGCTCATTTTGATTTTGTATTAGCTTCCTCAGCTGCCTGGCGGCTTCCTCCTTCCATTGCGGGAGTGGTCCGGGTGCCGAGGACCACTTTTCCCTTCGTGGTGGGGGGGTGGCAATCCCGCGCCCCCATTATATGCCCAGAGGGCTTGCCGGCCTCTGCGCAGACCGCGCAGCGCAGCTTGCCCGTGCAGCTCGACGATTTGTGATCGTCAGAGCCGCATCGGTAGCAGAGGCTGCCCCGCTCCTTCTCCGACGGGCAGAGCACCCTCGTGTGGCCGAGGCCCATGCACCTGAAGCAGCGCATGGGGCGCCGCTCCTGCAGCACGACCTTGGCCGCACTCCACCCGACGAGAAGGCGGCCGGCATTGGCCAGCTTCTTGGCCGCCGCGAGGGGACACGTGACGCGGGCCATGCCCATAGAGCCCGGCCCGCGCTGCACCGCTCCGCATCTGACCGCCTCAGGGGAGCAGGCACCCTCGCGCGCGACCGCTGCGACCAGCCTCTCCGGGGTGACGGAATCGTCGAGCCCCGTCACCCTAAGGTCTTGCCTTTGCTGACCGGCTGCGCGACATTGGCGACCCCGTCGAGTACAGTGCGCAGCTTGTCGGCCAGTTTCGCCGCCTGGTCCTTGTGGGCCCGCGGCAGCTCGAGGACCCTGGCCCCGGTAGCCGAGCGGCGAACCTTCAGGCCGCCACTAATTCCCAGGTCTTGGAGCTTCACACCTTGCTCCGCCCGCTCCAAGACCTGGGCGTACGTCACGCCCTTACCTTCCGCCTCCGGCTGCAGCGATATTATCACTGCTGCCGAGCGGGGGGCGGCCAGCTTAGGCTTGGTCGCTTGTTGGGGCTTTGGCTTCGCCGGAGCCGGTGCAGCGGCGGCCGCGGGGGAGGCCTTCTTCTTTCTTCCCCTCCGCACCACGGTCGACCATGTCGGCTCCTGGGCTGGTGGTGTCTCACCAGACCCGGGCGACGGCGCGACGACGCTCGACGAGCCGGCGGCCGGAGCAGGCACTGCCGCCTTTACTTTCGCCCGCTTGGGTGCGGGCGCGGCTTGCGTTTGCGGGGGCGGTGCGTTTCGCTGCACCACCTCGCGTCCTTCACCCACCTTCACAGGAGACGGCCGGTGTTCCCTTGCAGGCGGAAGGCGCCCCTCGATGTTCGACAGTCGCGTGTTGAACATCGCGACCGCCGTTTCGCGGGAGGCCTGGAGCCCCTCCAGGGCCCGTGGCTCTACCGCCGCGCTAGCCGACGACGCCTCGTTTGCCGCCGCCACCGTGGTTCGCTCCGCGACCTTGACTTCTTCCTTCAGCCCGTCTGCCTCCTTCCGCAGACGGGCGTTGTCAGCGCGGAGCCGGCGCGTCTCCTCGGCCTCCGGCCGAGACGTCAGCACCTCGACGATGCTCCGAAGGGAGGCCGCTGACTCCTTCAGCTTTTTTATGAAGCCTCCCTTCAGGTTGGAGGACTTCGTAGCCACTTCGAGCACGGTGGCTATGCTGCGGTCAGCCATCGCGCGCAGCTCTTCCGGGCCCATGCTGGCTGGGTCATCAGATCCGACATTCGTCGAGGCGGTCTGTGCCTCGGGGGCCGCCTCAGCAGGGACCTTCCTGAAGGCCCTGCTGCGGAGCGCCTTCTCAAAGGCGACCTCCCTTTCTTCTTCTTGTCTTTCTCTTAGCTGGGCCTTCGCTTTAGCGAGCCCGCTAGTCATTTTTTTGCCGCGGCGGTCGGCAGTGGGTCTCGCCGTCGTATTGCAGTCGCTGTCGTCGGAGTCTGTGAGCACAAGCTTCACAGAAGCGTCCGACGCCGTCTCCATCTCCGTATCCGTGTACATACGTAAGCTTGAATGAGCTTACCTCCAGGAGTACTCGTCGTAGGGTGGCTCTAAGGCATCATTTCTGATCCTCAGAGCCGGGGCTATCGGATAGAGAGATAAAAATTTTTTTGGTGAAAATTTCTTCCCCTTGGTTCTATATATAAATATAGGGCGGGTTGGGCGGGCTATTTTTTTCCGTTTTTTGTAAATATCTCCGGAACGGTTAAGCCGATCCGGGAGATTAAGGCGTCGAAAAATGCAGGGCAGAAGGCCCCACAGGACAGTCGAACAAGCCGAAGACGAAAGATGAGAAATAGGGGGTGAAAAAGCGGAAAAACTTAAAAGATGATAGGACGGACGGACAAAATTACGAGATAGACAAAAAGTGTATATAAACAAAAATGTAGGAAACGGTGAGATAAGGCTAGGTTATTTTTTTCAGAATTTTACAGCAAGAATTACAAGAATAATTTTTCAAAATGTTATTACGTATTATATAATTAAAACAAAGGAAATAAATTGAAGTTTTATGTGGATATCTCCGGAACGGAAAAGCCGATCCGGGAGGTTGATGCGTCGAAAAATGCAGGGCAGAAGGCCCCACAAGACCGCCGAACAAGTCGACAGCGACAAACGAAGAATGGGGGGTGAAAAGAGGGAAAAACGATAAAAAATATTTGGATAGACAAACAAACGGAGAGATAGAAAAAATTTTATATGAACAAAAACGTAGAAGACGGTGAGATAAGTTTAAGGTATTTTTTTCGGAATTTAATGATAACAATTTCACGAAAAAGTTACGAAAAATGTACTCCCTAGATGTAATCCTGCCTTACCATCTAAATGATATATTTTATTACGTAAATAATGTTTTTTATGTTTTTTAATTATTAAGTAGTATAGCGTATATGAATAGATGAATAATTATAGAGTTCTTAATATATTCTTGTAAACGAAGAAGATAATCCAAAATAGATATACTTTGTAAAATAAATATATATATTTAATATAATTATTTTTAACTATACTCATGAAAACGTTTGTCCTGACTGACTATCAACGCACAGTCTAAAAGTTGAAATTTTGAATTTAGGTTAATTTTATAATATGAACTTTCACTCAAAATGGATATTTGGAAATTTCAAGCTTAAGGAGAAATTGTTAGAATATCTTTGTATGAATTTTACTCGCACAAAGGCGGGACGACCCGCTTGTAAATTATAAACTGAGAAGTAACGGATAATACTTTTAAAAAAAACGTAATATCGTGTTAGAATAGACATTATTTATAACATACGAGTGCTTCTTCACGGTTGATTAGTTGAGATAAAGATAAGAAATAAGAATAATAAATAAACCGGGATTAATGTCAAAAAAAGTGTTGAGGCAGCCATGTGCGCAGTCTCGTTTTGTGCGCTGTCAACTGTTACAAACAAAGACAATTGCACCGTTATCCCTTGACCTACACTTAAGATACCATGGCTGTGACCAATGTGAATAAATAACAAAGGTTTTACATGCTATGCATTTATAATTACTAATTAGCATTCTACATGTGGCTTTTAATGGTCGTAATCGGCACTGGTTTCGACATGACATACGCACGATATATAGCTTCGCTCGCGTGTTGGGGGTGAGATAAGAAAAGTAGCCTTTCTTGGGGTTCAAACTTGCTACATAGCAAATTTCATCAAAATCAGTTCAGACGTTTAGCTGTGAAAACGTCACACACAAACAGAGTTCCTTTCGCCTTTATATTATTATTAAACACATTGTGAAGTTAAATACAATCCATTTTCTTTGATATTATAATTATACCAACTGACTCTGTGTTGGTATTATAATTTCGAAATGTATGCGTTCATAAATTTTAAGTATATTTAAATAATTTCTTTTAATTGAAAGCTAACACAGAAAGTATTTATATCCTTAGACTGTTTGTGCTTGCTAAATGATCTTATATTACGTTTGAAGTTTTAAAAATTATAAATATTTAATGACTATTATATTAATGTTTTACGTGGTAATGTTTTGTGCCCGTCTGGGTACCAGCTACTCATCGCATATTCTACTGCCAAACAGCAATACTTAGTATTATTGTGTACCGATTTAAAGGGTGAGTGAGTCAGTATAAGTATAGGCACAATTAAGTACATAATATTTTATTTCCCAAGGTTGGTAGTGCATTAACGATGTAGGCTAGGATGTCAATGGGTATTACTTACCACCTCGTGAGTCATACAGAAGGAAATATAGACTTCGTAGGTATGAAATGACTAGAAGTATTACAATATGACTGCAACGTTTGTGTTGATTCAAACCCGAGGTCTGGCCGATAAAAGTTATTGGGATGTTTCGTCGAAAAATTCTCAGTAGCAGCCAGGACTCCATAAGTTGGAAGTGTGTGCATTCCCGTGCCTCTGAAAGCACGTTGGTCTTCCGCCTGATCTCATTCGGCCTTCCATCGGATTATGAATGTGAGGGAATAGAGAGTGTACCTATTTTTATGCACACGAGTGTCCACTATAACTCTATGTCCTGCGCAGTTGGTCGTCCTTGAGAATGGGCACCGTAGCCAAAATCAGTCAGGATGACTTAAACACTTTAATCATAATATTTTAGTTTGAAATACTCTATACGACATAATATCAGCTATGAAATTCTACATTGTTTTCCGTACAGTATCCATGTATCATTTGTAATATAAATTCTTATCGTAAGGTACTTACCTATTCAAGGTAATGAGCGCTATACTCAATAGAGATACTCCCACGTTCCCGTACCGTAGGAACGGTACCAGCTTACATAGAGCTCCCCCATGGGACCAGGTCCTCGTCCAGAACCCTGATATGGCGAACGGAAGCACCACGGCGCAGAATAGAAAATCGGCTATGCATAAGCTGAAACAAAAAAAAAAAACCATTAAACAAAAGTTACTATTGAATTAATTTTAATATTAGTTATTGATTTACATATGAAAATAGAAGTACTGCGAGATACTAACAAACTATCATTTCAGTGGAAATTGGATCGGAACAGAAACGAGTAGGTATCGTAATCATTATAAATTAGTAGAATTTACCCCTGGTCTAAATTTCTAAATTATAATAAATATAACTGTCATAAATATATCTTATTTCACTATGCTTCTCCTCTGCTAATAGGAAGATATAGGGGCATATGTTGCAAATCTTAATATTAAATACATCGAAATGAATTCATCGAATTCTTGACCATATTTAATTTATCGTTACGTTAAATATTTACTTAAGGTTATCTATTACAGCTAATATTCATATTAATAAAATAAATAAGCCAAAATTTAATAAAGTAACAAACAAATTAAGAAATAAAAATAGGTCGTACAAAGTTACATATTGTTACACATTGAAAAAAAAGCAATTCATCCGCTTAGATGAGACACTTGATATATTACTTTAAACTTTTGTGACTTTCAAGAGAAATGAGGACAAATAAAACACAATAAAGTTCTTTACGTCTGTGATACGGCTTTTAGCTCAGCGGTATAGTCTCGCCTAGCGTAGGATAGGTTCGATCTTGAAACCTTCCAATTGACGTCTTCTACAACCACTATATGCATAACTATGTATTTAGTACGGGTAAAATTCATATGAAGTTTCTCATTAAAATTTCCAAAAAATCTTTCTCAGCGAAATGCTTACCGATGCTTCATATGCGATCATGCGAATGCGTCATAAATAAACTTATGTCCCATATTTCAGCATTTTATACTCTCTGTTTTATCTGTGTTAATATAATATAATAATAGACAGTCAGCCATTATAAATGACTTTATAACTATAAATGAACAGGAATATAAAGGACACGTGCCATGAGAACACTGTCATGTTTTTTGAAAAATTGATAAATGAAAAGAATTAATTATTTTAGAAATTCATCCTTAATTATCCTTAAGATAATTCCTTTTTTGTTTTATTCACGCCACGAGCGATAAGGGAAGCGTTATTCGTACTAGATTAGAGATAGGTCATATTTCTGTTCCCTGACTGATATTTATGTTAATTGTTTTAGGCTGATTTTATGCTTTTATATAAGAGACAGTAAAGATATTTATGCAATTTTGTATCAAACTCGAAACCCATCGCAGAACACAACCATGTTTTTCAGTAAGTGAAATTTGATTATAATTATTGTACACTTAAAGGAAACACGTTTCAAAATAGGGTTCAGAATTACCAGTCCCTTATTTATGCCTAAGCCTATAAAGCGCCGGCCTATAAACTATACCAGCCCACGGGCCCCACCCTGTCAAAAATTATATAATTTAACTCTAGCCGTGGAATGGGGTGGCAGCTCCAATTTCAGTGTGTCTAGGATTTCTAAGTCTGGGCCTGGATATTACCATATGTATTCGAAATATCACTTTCACGTGTGAGATACTAATTCTTATTGTATAGTTTTACTGTTTCTTCCGAGATGGCCCAGTGGTAAGAACGCGTGAATCTTAACCGATGATCATGGGTATTAACTTGCGATTATAATTCATCTCGTGCTTGACGGTGAAGGAAAACATCGTGAGGAAACCTGCATGTGACAAATTTCACTGAAATGTCACGTGTATTCCACCAACCCGCATTGGAGCAGCGTGGTGGAATAAGCTCCAAATCATCTTCTCAAAAAAGGAGGCCTTAGCCCAGCAGTGGGACATTCACAGGTTGTAACTGTACTGTTTCTTTTAATAGGAAACTATAAAAGTGCGAATAATGCATTATTTTCTCATGGAAGTGCTTGTCATACTAATAAAGAAATATCAAGTAGTTACGTTGGAACTTGGAAGCAGTCCTAACACTTTGTTGTTGAAATGTTTATTTCAATCAGAGTATATAAATTTAATCATATATAAATTAGCGGACTTTAATTTACTTATGGTTTGGTTAATATTACTATGAATTGGAAATATTTAACGATAAATAAATAAATAGAAAGACAAATTATTATATGTATGTAATTAATGTAACGTACATTTGTTTAAAATTGTAAAGTTGATTGATAATAAAATTTTAATATTGCAATGCGCTGTTTTTTAGAATTTATCGTTTTTTTACAATCAAATTTTATATTTAAAAAAAGTATCAAAATTTTAATGTTATGCCTTAAACTTAAATTAATGTGATGTCGTTATAATGGGAGAATTCGACTGTGCCGACATCACTCCAAAATTCTTACAAACTTATTCACTCTAGGGCGTCTGGAAGCAACCTCTTATAGAGATAAGATGTTCTTTGTACATATTAAATAAGCTTAACATAATTGGTTACTGAATAATAACATAACTTATTTCTTAGGAAGGCAGACGACTGAATAGGCATATTTATCTCTATACAATCAAATGGTAAATGGTCAACCACCATTATTCTTCATAGAAATTGGCACTGCGAAAAGTAGCAAAAAGAATTGTCTTAAATGTTTGGCTAACCAACTCGTTCAATATATTATATCCCTTGTGCCTGTATTGATAGTGCCTCAGTCAACCTGTGTGTATCAATAGGCACAACGGACATAATATCTTAGTTCCCAAGGTTGGTGGCGCATAGGCGATGTAAGCGATGGTTAAAATCTCTTACAATACCAATGTCTATGAGCGTTGGTGACCATTTATCATCAGGTGGCCCATAAGCAAGGCCTACCTATGCTATATAAAAAAAAACGGATAATTGACGGTTTAATGAATGAGTGAGCTAAGTGTATATTTTAGTAGATCTATAACAGCATAATATATAATTACCTTATAATAAATGCAGCAGCCACGTTTCTCACTTTAGGACATTTTAGAAGTGCTACTACTGTGAGGAGGTTACCGAAGAGGCCGACGACCATTATAATGCCAGTGATGACCGCCGCGAACGTTAGTAGCGCTGGAGAAAACCTTTAAATGAAACACAAAATCATTTATATAAATAGAAAAAAAAAACAAACATAATCAAATAATATATTCATAATCTTGCATAACTGTAAAGAAAAATAAATTAAAATCTTTATTAATGTTATAAATGCGAAATTGAGTTTGTTTGTTCGTTTTTTACGCTTTCACGTATTTAAAACTGAACCGATCATCATGAAATTTTGTATACACGTAGTTAAGGGTACAGAAAAGTTACCTAATACTTGTACAAGTAATTGATTGATAAATATAGTCCAGGAATTTTAGCACTAAAAATGCGTTCACTCTGCATAAAATTGCTGGCAATACAAAAATAAAACGTAATCAAATTTGAAGAACTAACTATATCTCGGACAATATTAACAGTAGAGAAAAATGTTATGTTAATGAAATTTTATCCTCTACAAAAAAAGTTTCTACTTTTTTGAACAGTATTAGAGATATTTGTAAAAATATGTTTTCCAAGCGGCCTGGGATGGCAAAAACTCGGTTTTATACAAACGAAAAATCGAGTAGCGGGATTTTATGCAGAGCGAATGTCTAAAAATCTTTAACTAATATTTGTAAATGAATGATCTTGTAACTATCGAATTGAAATTTTAATGCTATGAAGACATGCTGTTTTCTTATCTTTTCTTCTTGTACTATGATTTGTATGTGTAATAAATAAATGCATAAATATTAAAAAAAAATTGTTACAGAAATAGTACAACAAAATTAACAATAAGCTTACGCTACAGTAACTACTATAAAGGTTGTATAATAAGTCTGATGTAATGGGTAGTTGTCGTTATGAAATGCTTATTATAAAACGACAACGAATGTAAGAACTAGATAACATTTCTTATTCGTCTAGCTCGTTGACTAGACAGGATTTAGAGGAAATTAAATGTTTAAGCACAACGTAATATTGCGACTAAAGAGAAGAGCCATTGTTATGAAATAACACAAATATTATATTCTTTGAACATAATATGAAGCGAATGATGAAAAGTTAATATGAGTTTTAAAATTTGTATATAAATTTATATTTAATGTTTCGACTAAGCTGTTATTAAGCAGTAATTTTAACTGAAACAAATGCACATTAGTTGGAATCGGTTACGATTTGATTTTAGAGCGTCATTTTGCTATTTATTTTGTTAACGAATACAGATATAAAAATCTTAGAAAATTATTGGTAAATTTATGTGTCCTTTTTTTCTAAGCTCTTTTGCAACATGAAAATCTTATGCAAAATATTTCGATATAATAAATGTCACATATGTGAAATTCTTTCTTACATTTTGGTGATTTATTTCATCACACTATCACTTTTTAATAAAATATATATATATTATATAAGTTTCATGACCGACGTGACGGACCCAAAACGGTCTGTACAGTATATTTATTGTAGTTAATAGTACATAATGAAGTGTTTACGTCAAAGAAAATTTATCACGTAACATTATCAAAATAATTATATTTTAAATTGAAGCACTAAATGAACACATATTATGTTCATATAAATTGTTAAAAGAAAATTATTTAATTGAAATCGAGGCTTTGGTTTAAATATGTGGATACTTAATATCTATTTTTTTTTTTCAAAAGGGTTTTTTCCTCTTCTTTGTTTAACTTTGACTTCGTATACGTTCTTCCTTGTTAGCAAAATGTTGTTTACGAGGAGGAAGGGCGTTGAGAATAATTTCTTCCGGTTCCCGGAATTCTGTATCTGTTTGATATATTGAGCCGGGTTATAAATTATCACCAGGCCAAGCTTAAATAAATTCTAACCAGTGGATTTCATGTGATGTATTAACGGATATTAAGAGCATTTAAAAATAATTGTTTTGACTTTTGTATACCTAATTATTATTAATTATATCAAACGGATGATACCAAGTATTTAGATGGTCTATGGTCTAGCTTATCCCGATATGTGAGTGCATTAAATTGTACACTACATTTTATGTCCTGTGGAGGTTTAATCTCTCTTGAGATGAAAAACGACTCTATAACTTCACTTTAGATTTTTTTTATTCAATTAAAAAAAGAGTAGACAAGCGAACGAACTATGAAGTGGTCACATTCGCCCATAGGCACTATCACGTAGTCGGATTACTCAAGTATCACACTCCTCACGTCTGTACCTTCACTGGCTCACCAATCTTTGATGATCGTAAAATATAATTGATGACCTTTAAACTTTACATTATAATGATGGGTAATACCCACTCATCAATTATTTTACCCGCAGTTGAGTATGCACAGTCATACCGGACACTTATATAACAGATAAATAATTTCTTGCAGTCACGTTGAAGTTCAAAGAGATTGCGAAAAGGAAAAAAAACAGGATAGTGAAGTTCTTGACAAAGATTTACGAAGTCAAGTTGTACTCGAGCGTACTTTTTAATATTTCTTTGTACCTCTTACCTGTTTTTCATTTCAATTCATGTCATTTGCTTGTTTTATATACCATAAAAGATGACATGAAAGCCATCAGACACAGGAAAGGTTTTAATATAATGAACCATTCGTATTTTAATTACAAAGTCATTATTGTAACCATATTTAAAAAATAAATTAAATAAGGCGTAACGACATAAAATGCTTTAATTTAAAATAGTTATTTTTTTATAAAATTATTAATTATCTAAATAATAAATAGGCAAAGACAAAACAGTTTAGTACCTAGTGTTCTTCTGTGAACTCGGAATTTTCTTTTTCTTTCATTTGGTCTTTAACGGAGCTTTAGTGTTGCCGATAAAAAATAAGAGTGTAAAAGAAATGTTCGAAACATGCGAATTAATATATGTTTTCCTTAATGAATAATAAATTTTCAATTATTATAATTAACATTAGTTTAAAATAAATAAGTGCGTAGCGTCTGGCGTAGTAATAGCTACATAATTAACAGGAAATTTGAAGGTTACATTGTATATTACATTTATAAATATTTTAAAACTAAAATTAATTCTTAATAGCTAGCTTTAAATTTAAGTTTGTTAATCTTTAATAGGATTATTAATGTATTTTTTTTTTAAATAATTAATAACATAGTATATAATTCATTTAAAATGTATTGTGAGAATCGTGCCTAAAACAAAACAAAAAAGGTAATTCTAAATGATTAGGCAGTTTAAATGTTATATGTTTTGCAATCTGACTGTTTTTTTTATTATCATAATAAAAAAAAGTCTTTTCTCTACATAGCACTTTTCGCGTCGGTACCTTTTTGAATACTTATTGTTCTTTTTTGTCATATTTAATAGCTACACTCTTTTTCTCAAATGAAATATATTTACATTCTAAGTATTCCATTATATTTAATGTAATAGTTTTTTTCTTCTTTTATATTAAAGCTATCTCAAGGGCTGCGAGTCTGTGACGAATCCTTTAATTATAATTCTTAATGAGTATGTTTCTTAAATAAGTAGGTAATTAAGATTTTTTTGTAATTCAGTTTGTGGAAACAAGTAACTATTGAGTTTCTGCCGGCTCTTCTCAGGAGTAGATATCTATCAACCGAACTGGTGCGGTGGTAAGACTGCTTGTAATAGTCTTATTGATTAAAGTATATTGTATATAAAAATAATAACTAACACCTCTTTGATTGAATATGCCAATATATTTTTTAATAAAACAGATTTAAACAAAAGTAGGTAAAGGTAAAAAAACTTAAGGTCCACGGGTTGTAAACATTTTGAAAATACTACATTCAAATAAAACCTTTTATTATTTTAATGAATACTGAAATTCAATCCGATTTATCGGCCATTATGAAAACCAATTGTATATTTGTAGGTATGAGTCCAGCGTTAGTAGAATTTAAATCAAGTAACGCAACCCTTACGCAGTGCAGACCGGATGTCTTTTGTGTCTAGCTTTTATTGCTATTACATGAAAATAAGCACGGCATGAAGTGTCAGCGGCATTGTGAGTGCTTTTAATAAAAACTTAAAGAGTTTAAAACAAAAGGTAAAATGTACTGAATAATGAATACTACATTTTGTTGTAAATGTACTCACGTATGTATGCGTGTACTTCGTATTTAATAGAAATAAACAGCATGAGTTAAAGCGATTTTAAGCATATCCTTCATATATATTTTTTAACGACATCCATAAAACGTTTAAAGATAGAATGCCATTAAATATTACGTATTTAAAACAAGCTTTGCTTTAATTACACGGGTAAATAGGTATATTAGAAATTGTAAAATGGCCATTGTTATTTTACTTAAAAAAATAATATATCTATACTTATATTTTATATACTCGCATGTAAGTAATTACAAAAAGTCGTGTCCACTTTTTTAAGGTTAGACAAGCATTTAAGAATTGACTGCATAATTATTATAATATATAAAATAAAATGAAAGTAAACGTGACCAAAGAAGTTTCACTTTATAATGAGTTTATTCTTTTACAATTTTTTTACCTATCATTTATGGACTATTTAAAAAAATGATATATTATCAAAATCAAAATAAAATACACAGATATATATCAACTTACTTAGAGAGTTCGCTCTGTTGTACATTCGAAGTTATGTCATCTGTGAAATTAAGGAGATCTGCGTCCGCCATTTTTGAATACCTAGAAAAAACGAAAAAAAAATATTACATTTCGTAATAATAAAATTAAACAAATGCATTATTTTATGTAAATAAAAACTAAAAACACAAATAACACTTAAAGTAACATCTCAGCGAGAAGGATTGCTTAATCTGCATAATAAAATCCAGACACGGTTGATTCAATTTAGAGTTTGAATAGTTTAATATCTAGCTCATTACTTTAATACAACTTTACATCTGTCGGTTACATCATCCGAGGTTACCAGGACAATTTATTGTAACCTCCACAATTAGGATCAAGAGTAAACTCAACTGAATTCAAAGAGGTCTTATCTATAACTTGTTTTTACTCGATTCGATATATTATAATTTTTTTGAAAATCGAACTTTTTTTTTTTCGAGTTCATTCGTTTTTATCTATAATTTTATAATAAGTTTATTATTTTGGCTTTCATTTTCAATTTATTCATCGATTTTTGAAACTATTTAGTTAATTTGACATTCGAAAAAAGAAGACACCGCCCAATAGGCATTTTATCACACTGTTTCTAAATGTTTCATTAACATTTTTTCCGTATATTTACTTAGCAATTTAGATTTTACCTGTTTAGTTTCGCTTCGTTGAAGAACAGACGTGACAATTAGTTTAATGCCAAATATCCTTCTATATGCTAAGGCATGACTCAAAAATTGACAGGATGCTCCGATAAGGACTTGACTGTATACCTAACCTTAAAATATGTATATGTATGATGTCAGGATATGAAAACTTTGTCATAGGTGAATGGACTTTTAATAAGCTAAAATAAAGACAATAAATGCTTTTTTTTCTTTGTAATCTTGTAGGTATATAATAATTGTGTTTCGAAATTTCTTATCGGTTCTTCTCAGTAGAATTTACATTCTGAATTAGCGGTAATTTAAAATGTATTTTAATTTTTTAATATGACGATTCAATGAACCTTACAAGAGCCAGAATCAAAATATACTTGAAAAATAATATTTTGATTTTTTCATCGATATATGAAAATACTTAGACATCAATCATAAATAAAAATTACATGAAGCGTTACAAATGGACATGAAACACGCATTTACATTTCTATGAATAAGAAATTCAGTTAATTACATCATAAATTAATGACTGATCGCGAAAGTGCTATAACATTAAAAATATTGTAACCGGAAAAAATTATAAGCACATTTACCCTAATTTAATGTCGTTAAGTTGAAATCGTTTTTATAATTTCCAATTAATATAATTATCATGATGAAGTTAGAATTACAAATTAGATTTTTTAATCGGGACATTTTGTTAAGAAATTGGTTTTCTGTCCTACTTCTCAGGACTAAAGAACACTACATATACATACAATAATTAATTAAGAATACAATTCATTAATTCCAATAATATGATTGTCTAGAAAGTAACAACCTGTGAATGTCCCACTGCTGGGCTAAGGCCTCTTCTTCTCTTTTTTGAAGATAAGGTTTTTCGAGCTTATTCCACCACGCTGCTCCAATGCGGGTTGGTGGAATACACATGTGAGAGAATTTCAGTGAAATTTGACACATGCAGGTTTCCTCACGATGTTTTCCTTCGCCGTCAAACACGAGATGACTTATAAATCACAAATTAAGCACATGAAATTCAGTGGTGCTTGCCCGGATTTAAACTCACGAGCATCGGTTAAGATTCACGCGTTCTTACTACTGGGCCATCTCGCTCTTTTTTACCACTGTCCCATCTCGGCTTTTTCTGGGCCAACTCGGCTTTTACTGGGCCATCTCGGCTTTTCACTGGGCCATCTCGATTTTGTAGTAATTTTAGCAATATTATTATGATATTTTATAGTAAAACGTTACAACATACTATTGATATTAACACGTTCTTAATCAGCCTTAAACGGACATGATTTTTTAATCAATAAAAAAAAAAGTTTAAAATTAAATTGTATTATTCGCATTTAAATTATAAACACTTAGAGCCTGTGTCGTATTAAAATAAAGTAATACATATTTAAGTAAATAATAAAATAAACGTCTCACTGCTGAGCTAAGATATTCTCTCCTTTTGGTTAGAAGGCACGGAGCTTATACCACCACGCTGCTCCAATATGACAGATTTTCATCCTACACATGCAGCCTAACTCACAATGTTTTCCTTCATCGAGCATGAGATGAATGATAAACACAAAATAAGTACGTGAAAATTCAATGCTTGAACCAGCCATACTTGGTTAAGATTCATGCGTTCTAACGACTGGGCAATCTCAGTTTATATAGATATATATAATAATATAATATAAAATGTATATAATCCCGTCAAGTATTGTGTACAATTAGGTATTGAAATGGTATTTCAATCATTACCATTCAATCCGTTCGCTCCCGTATCATGCCGCTCCTTGCTTTGCCCCAATGAACCTATACAATCCTTCCGTGTCAATGACCACAGTATAATAATACTCAATTATCTAAATTGAAACTCACAACATGATCTAACGCTAGACGAATATAGTACGGTCCAGATGTCTAAGGGTGCATTTAAGCTATACAGACAAATTATATCTTTGTGTCGTTTGCTGTTGAATCTTGAAGAATTAATGCAAAACTAAATCCCAAAATTATCGAAATTTGTTATTGTTCGGCCGCTACGAGAATGCGATCCTGTCAGGTTTGTGGTGGAATGGACGCAGTAACTTTGAAGTGTGAAGGCATTATGGTTATTGTTTATTTCCCTACGTAACCCTAAAACCTCTTATAATGCAGGAAATATACCTGTATATTACAACACACACACACGTACAAGTACAAGCATAACATGTTTTTTTTTTTTTTTTTTTTTTTTTTTTTTTTTTTTTTTTTTTTTTTTTTTTTTATTGTATAGGTTGGCGGACGAGCATATGGGCCACCTGATGGTAAGTGGTCACCAACGCCCATAGACAATGGCATTGTAAGAAATGTTAACCATCACTTAAATTGCCAATGCGCCACCAACCTTGGGAACTAAGATGTTATGTCCTTTGTGCCTGTAATTACACTGGCTCACTCACCCTTCAAACCGGAACACAACAATACAAAGTACTGCTGTTTTGCGGTAGAATATCTGATGAGCGGGTGGTACCTACCCAGACGAGCTTGCACAAAGCTCTACCACCGAGTAAAATAAATGTTAGTTTTAAGTCTATATCGATCATTTTTTTTATTGAAATTAAATTTTAATTTTGTATTACTTGGAAATAATTAATTAATTAACTCTCTGAATCTGAACATCAAAATATCTCACTTTTTCATATTAAAATAATTTGGTATTTTATTAGTAATTAAATAAACTAATTTTCACGTATCAATCAACTTGTGTCCAAAGACAATTCGAACATAATTCTCGAAGGTCTGACAGAAGGCATGACGACAATGTAAATTGTCACAATTGTCGTTTTAACTAGGGAACCGTACAAATACTGGTCCTTGTGTGACCTATTTACAATGAATGAGTTTACAGACCCGTTTCGTAATATATTGTATGGGTTCACAACTTCACAAGAGACTTTGATCCCCTTTAATATCTGAATTATGTACTCAGAAATATAACTTATTTATTATTAGCTTTATTTTCAAAAACCATATCGAATATTGTGGTCTAAACCACAGCACGTAAGGCCTAAAATAACAAAAACAAAAACCTTAATTATAAATATCAAAGAAGAAAATTCATAATTTTCGGCAGGCCAATGAAATCAGGTCCTTCGATTTGTTTTTTAAATAATTCGTTTTGCTTAATGTTTTAAATGGTTTCCAAAAACAAATTCGAATGTTAATATCTAGGCTATTAATTATATTATAAACAATATATTATATATTCGTTTTTGTGTATACCCAAAGTATAATTTATTTAAATAAAACAGTTTTGTAATTATATGATTTAATAAACATAATGTTTCGTTTAGGTCGCCAGTCTAGCCAGACTCATTTGGACACTATATGACAATATGTATATCAGATGACCTCAGGACAGAATTTAAATGATGCTTAAGTATATTCTATATCTTGGGTAGTTATAGCGTCGCATTATTATGCAATTTTATCTTGGTTGATATTAAAGTAATTTATCGTTTATGTATATGGTTTAAACTGTCATAGTATTCTAAATAAAATAAAATACATTTATTCATGTATCAGTAGTAGTGATGTCAGAGTATTTAAATGCTAATGTATTCTGTAAGTGTATTTTGTAGGTGTAAAAAAAAAAGTAAAAAATTGATTAAAATTATCGTCAAAATTAGATTATTATAGAGGTAACAGAAAATATTAAGGACATACAGTCGTGCGTTTAGTATACCTGACTCGAGACCATGAAAGCGATAAGAGCCCTGTACCATTTATCAGCAGATAATGTATTCTGCTTACATATTCATTACAATTTTTTTTTATATGTGTCAATGCAAATATATTCCAAGTTCGAATTTATTTGACTTGAAAAAAATATAATTAAATAAGTTCCAACAAATACATGATTATTTTTGGTGACATTGTAAAAATATTGCATCTACGTAGCACCGATAATAAAATGATTATATACTGGAAACAATACCGCTTACTTTATCTAACGGATCAGCCCATTTAGCGGACACCACAGGTGTAAAGGTGACAGATATATTAAGTTTACTTCAATTTATTTATACATTTCCAAACTACGTCGTCATAGTTTACAGGAGGACTTTTAACGCGCAAATTGTATGAGATTTGCGCCTTTAGTTGCTTTGCCGCAATGCTTAAAGTAACAGCCTGTGAATGTCCCACTGCTGGGCTAAGGCCTCTTCTCCTCTTTTGAGAAGAAGGTTTTGGAGCTTATTCCACCACGCTGCTCCAATGCGGATTGGTGGAATTCACATGTGACAGAATTTCAGTGAAATTTGACACATGCAGGTTTCCTCACGATGTTTTCCTTCACCGTCAAGCACGAAATGAATTATAATCACAAATTAAGCACATGAAATTCATTGGTGCTTGCCCGGGTTAGAACCCACGATCATCGGTTAAGATTCACGCGTTCTTACCACTGGGGGTTCTTTCCCGCAATGCTTAAAAGCAATAAATTATTGTACGATGAAACTTTGAACTTATTATATGTATACCATAAATACGATTCCAATTTTTTTTATTAAAAAGTGATTCACGTATTCAAGTTGAAAACACAAGTTCTAAAGACATGTTTAGGTGTACGTGTAGGTGTAGGTTGGTGTCTGGTATAAAACAGTGAACCATTTTAAAACTTATTCAAGGTTCTACACCTTCTAAAATGTCCTATGAAGATCTGCTTAGGTACCATATTGGATGAGGTATGACTCATTACAAACATGCTTTAAGGCAATGAGTGATGATAACCGTTTATTATACTTGTTTCGGTCATCATCTTGTATTGAATAAACAAATATAACTCCACAAACTATTTTCTATTGATTTTTAGGGAGATTTGTGCCACTTGAACCAGAACAGAACAATTTCCACACGAGTGAACAAGAAACAATACAACGTTCAAACATTAAATTATAAAAATACGGTCCAGTTTAAGCTAAAAATGAGAAAACTAATTGGAACGATCCCACAGTTGTTTAAAGTACAATTAAGGCACTTAACGCAGCTCGTTGCTCGAGCTTGAGTCAGTTAAGAAATATTTAACAATTTTTATAAGAAACTCATTTTTTTTTTTTTGTTTTTATCTGTTAATTAATACGCGAGTAAACGGCTTCCTAATTGAATATATATAATAATATTTTAATATAATATGATTATAAATAAAATTTATATGTGACTAGCGGTTCACCCGCGGCTTTGGCGGCGACATAATAAAAAATAATAAAAGGCCAAATATGTTAATTATGATATATTTTAGCTACGAAAACCGTAAATTTCAAACAGATCAGACCAATTTTTTCTGCTAATATTTCCAACCCATTTCTCCCGTTTGGGGTTAAATTTCCAAAAATGACAAAACACGTATGCTTTTGTTTTTGCTCAGAAGGTTTAAAATTAAATGTCATACTTCTTATATGACGGACCCGTGGTACAAACTTTCATCCCCATATTTCACCCTATTGGGGGGTAGTTTTTAAATAGCCCTAAAATACGTTTTTATTTATTTCTAACCAGAGCCTTGTACATAAAGTTTCATGCTTTTTACATCAAAAATGGCGGACCCGCGATACAAACTTCCAACCCCTATTTCACCCTCTTGGGGGTAGATTTTCGAAAACCCTGAAATACGTATTTATTTATATCTAACCAGAGGCTTGTATATATAATTGAATACTTCTTACTTCAAAAGTGACGGAGTCCCCATATAAACATTCAACCCCTATTTCACCCTCTTAGGTGGTGAATTTTGGAAAGCTCTGATTTGTGTACTTATTTATTTATAACCAGAAGCTTGTATATGAAATATCATGCTTCTAGCTTTGAAAATGACGGGTTTCCATAGAACGGTTCATCCCTTATTTCACCCCTTTAGGGGTGGAATTTCCAAAAATCCTTCCTTAGAGGACCATTTCATGGCCCTAACTTTAATAGTTTAGGCTCGGCAATGATGAATCAGTCAGTCAGTCAGTCAGGATATGTTATTTTATAAGTATAGATGACTATAATACGGAAGTAAATAAATTCGTAAAGCATATAATATGATTCATGTTTTAAGTATTTTGTATCGTAGGAATTCCTTACACAAAAGATTATTTACTATTTACGAAAAACAATAGAAAACTGTTATATTTAGGATTTCGTTTAAACGTTGTACTCGGAAGATTGTCTAGGAAAATAAATAAACTTATAGATTTCCGGCATATTTTTAGGACAAATATATTTATTTGGTACTATTCAATTTTACTCGATAAATATGAAATTAGGACATTTAAATATACTACTTATTTGTACTTCAGATTCCATTTGCTTTTTTCAACATTTTGACAAGATTTTTAGTACAAAGTTATCAAGTAAAGACATTGATCGATGTTCTTTTTATTAAAACGCGTAGAACTATCTTAAGGATTAATTAGTTGATTATACAAGTCAGAAAATAAATCTGATTCGTTCATTCAGAGTCATTGAGGGTCACGCGAGAGTCGTTAGGAGTTTCGGTTCCACTTGAGATAATGAAAACCTATGTATTAGAACTTATATTTAGCCATTTGAGTGGAAAAGTCCCTTCTTACCTCGTGTAATTAAAGACTATTTTTGGTTAATTCTAGACAAATATTTTAAAGAGTTTATACATTTACTTGGTTGTGTGGTATTTTGTAAGTCCTTTCTACTCATCATACACTCTACCACCAAATATCAATAATCAGTTTTTTTACTAACACAAAGTTAACCCTTCTTTGCATGGTGAGGGAAATTTCAATCATAATATCTAGTCAACAAAAAAAGGTACTCAAAACCCTTGTACTGTAAATTTGTTGTTGCTGGAAACATTTTAAGCGACTATTGCGTACAACAAAATGCAGTTGTCAAAAAATAGCAAACATCACTCTCAATTACCAAGCCTAGAACTTGTCATTCCGCTGTTTGTTGTGACAGGAAAAAAGGAGCGAGATTTTAGTTTGTTTTATGGAAATAAACGGATATATAAAATACAGTAAAAGTGAAAATGAGTGGAAATAAGGTTTGTTTTCATGTTTTTGTTGTTTTATGTACAATTTATATCAAAACACTGTGAATAAATTTCTCAAAACTATGTGATGGAAATTTACATCTCTATGCAGTAATTTCACTTGTAATGTATGGCAAACATTTTTTTGTAAATGTTTATTTTATGTTGTTTTTTAGGGAAACTTGAATGAAAGAGATATTGAAGATTATCTTAGTAAGTTACAAGGCGGTTGGCTCTCAGAAGATGACCTCGATGACCAAGATTCCGATGATGAAAACCGCGATTCTGTTGAAGTTATAAGAGTGTTGCAGGAGGAGAACGACGATGATGATGATGATAAGGATGATGTGGATGAAACTGCTGACATTGATCCTCCTCTTGTAGAAGCAGAAGATCAAGAACCCTCTCACCCATCAACTTCATCCAATTTGCAGTCTTCATCCAGTTTTCCATTTGACAAAAGAAGCTTGATTTGGAAAAAAAGGAATCTGGTGTATGACACAGATAAAATTACTTTCTTGGGGAGTTCTACTGCTTCAAGTGGTCTATCACATCTAGAAACTCCATATCAATGTTTTAACTATTTTATCACTGAAGATTTTATCAAAACATTAGTAGCGGAGACAAATTTATACATAATACAGAGTGATCCCAGTTCATCTATAACAGTTACAGAATATGATTTGTATAAGTTCTTTGGTATATTATTGTACATGTCAGTAATCAAATTTCCTAGCACAAGATCATACTGGTCGCCAAAGTTTGGATATGAGCCCATTTCTTCAACAATGCCACTGAACAAGTTTGAGAAAATAAAGTTATCATTACATTTTAATAACAATGATCTTCACAAACCTATAGGTCATCCAGAACATGACAGGCTTTATAAAATCCGCCCTGTTATCAAGCATCTCAATGAGAGGTTTGCCACAGTGCCAATGGATCAAAGACTTTCTGTGGATGAACAGATGTGTTCTACTAAAATAGGGCATTTTTTAAAACAATATCTGCCTAAGAAGCCCCATAAATGGGGCTTCAAATTATATGTTCTCTGTGATTTGATGGGATATGCCCACAAGTTTGAGGTATATTCTGGACAAGAGAATACAGAAAAGCTCACAGATGAACCAGATCTTGGTGCAACAGGAAATGTTGTAGTTCGTTTACTTCGAGGAGTGCCAAGAAAGCAAAACCATATCATATACTTTGATAATTTCTATACATCTTTGCCATTGGTAGTTTTTTTAGCTAAATCAGGCATTCACACAGTGGGAACTGTGCAACAAAACAGGATTCCAAATAATAAACTTCCAGAGAAGAAAAACTTCATGAAAAAATCTGTGCCCAGAGGTAGTTTTGAGGAAAGAGTGTCTGTGCATGATGGTATAGATTTGAGTTGTGTGGCTTGGAAAGATAATAAAATAGTAACCCTGCTATCTTCTTATGCTGGAGCATTGCCTGTAACTAAAGTCAATAGATATGACAGGACAATAAAAGGAAAAATTGATATTACTTGCCCGTTTATTGTCCAAGAGTACAATAAACATATGGGAGGAGTAGATCTCATGGATAGCTTTTTGGGCAGAAATCATATAACAATAAGGTCTAAAAAGTGGTACTTGCGTATATTTTATCATTTATTTGATCTAGCTATTATAAACTCTTGGATTATATATAAAAAAAATGCTCAAGATAGAGGTGAACCCAAAAAGAGTCTACTTACAATGGGCCAATTCAGAAATGAATTGGCCTTTGTGCTATGCAACAGAGGACCCACCAAAGACGCTAAAAGAGGTCGTCCTAGTACCAGTTCACTAGAAGAGGAATTACTATCAAAAAAAAGAAAAGGTTCTCCAGCACCACCACCTCCAAAAGACATAAGAAAAGATGGTGCTGAACATTGGCCAACAGTAGGTGGGTCACTCCGGTGCAAATTTCCCAAATGTAAAGGCTATTCCACAATTTCGTGTAGTAAATGTGGCGTCAATTTGTGCTTAAATAAAAATAATAATTGTTTTTTAAATTATCATAAAGAATAAAGAAGATTGAGTAAACAATATTTTTTTATTTATTTAGTACTGAGCCAAATATATGACAATGCATGATGATGTAAATTTCCATCATATTGTTTTTTACATAATACATATTTTTATTTACATTAGGATTTTTTTAAATATTTTTCCTTTAATCTAGAGCATTAATTACATCACCCTGATTTATTTTAAAAAAATAGCAAAAATCATGCAAAGAAGGTTTAATTTGGGTTCAGTTTTGAAAGGTGAGTGAGCCAGTGTTACCACAAGTACAAGCAGTTGCACTTATCATTAGGTAGACCTATTGCGTCCGCCTACCAGTTGTATAAGTATACTTTTCGTTTATATTTCTTTATTTTTCGTTAATTCGATTCTTCTCTGTAGAATCCTAATTCGAAACCGGTAGTAGCTTTACATTTTTCTCCATAATGTAACAGTAACTACATGAATCTACTTGAATGAAGAATATTTTGTATCTGATTTTGAATATTTCAATATTAAATAATAGATACACAATCCCTTAAAAATATTATTCATATTCTTATTTAATTTAACCCATATGGAATATAAATGATATATTCAACATATGTTCTGCGAATTGAGATTATCAATAACGCAATATCAAAAGGTTTTAACAAATGAAAAATAAAAAATACTTTTCCAATAATTTGTTGTTTATTTCGTGATATCAAACTATTTTGCTAGATATTCCGAAGTGGTTATATCACTTTTGGGTGGGTAAGGGCTCTCAGTTGGTCGGGCTTCTAGGCCGGTGACATGTAGGCCTAGACATAAATCCGTGGCTGATTGCAGATGTTCAAAATATACATTATATGATAAAATTTAATAAGGATTTTTTTTTATTTGAGTGCTGAATTGGGTAAAATGCGACAGTTGCAGCAAGGTGATCGTTGAATGGCTTCCAAGAAACAAGATAGGTAGATGATATCGCAAAGCCCGTGGTCGGTATTTGTTTAAGATTAGCAGAACTGTGAGGAGTACTTGTATGAGCCACTAATCTCTCCTAATCTACACCCACCTGTCTGTTAGTCTGGCTGATAATAAATTTGAAAGTGAAAATCGAATTTGCATTTTATTTCCAATCAGTTTATACCGTACAAGTACAAATTCCCTTAATTTCCTTAAAATACGCGTTCTCAATCGGAAATAGTGACATCGCGTTCTCAGCACTGCATGTGATGAGAATTGTTGTCACCAGGGATCTGACACTGTTCTCATTTCCAAGCCCGTCGTATTAAAGACAAGAACGAATAAATGTGATTAAAAAAACGAGTTTTTAAATACAAACTTTTAAATTGAATTTACTTTCCAAAATAATTTTAAAACAATCGTAACCCTATATATTTTTTTAATGTAATTAAGTCCTACCCTACTTTATATACACATAATCATTGAAAATAATTATCATAACATCAAATATCTTTTGGATTAGTAGTATTAGTAGTATAATATTAACTTCTTATTAAAATATACCATTCATTATTCATGGTGCAATTTATTTTATAAGCGCAAGATTTGGCGTTCGTTTAACGTGTTGTGGCGTGTCAGGCAGACCAAATCTGGTGTGTTACCAACGATGTTGCGAGTGAAGTAATTATAAACTGACAACAGAATTATGTTTACCATTTATTCTTCTCAATTAAAACTTTTAACGGAGATATTTTAAATTCCAAACTATGCTGTAAGATCACTTGAATGCAAAAAAAAATATATTTAGCAGTTCCCTATTATTTTTTACAAAAAACTAACTCTGTTAGTGGATTTCTCTTATAGATGCAAGTATAAATACGAGTATAGAAGAAATACATTAAAAAAATAAACTCTCCTGCAACGAACAAAATGTATTTAAAGATCATATTTATTTACAGCAATATGTAGGCGTAAGATGTGAAGTGATTACAGCCGTATATTCAAGCATCTTATACACTTGACGCTTCGTTACTTGATACAACGAGAATACGGTTCCAAGAATACAATTTTTATCCTTATTTAAGGACGTATACCGTGCTAAAGATATTTAATGAAAATTAATATGCCTTTGACGGTGTTATTTATCATATGTTTCGACTTGCATTATACAATTCTATTAAAAATATATGTATTTGAAAATCTTATAAAGTTTAATAGAGATTAGAGACCTATCACATACTTATATAATAAAAATACGTACCGACTTCACGCGCGTAACATTTGAGTATTTACTAATTATACTATAATATCAATGTTGGGCCAAGTGATCTCACCAGCCATTTTTAAATTTATATTCTTTAATTCTATCCATTAAAACCCCAGCAGTGACCATCCACTACACAGTTCAGAGGAGCTAAGGGATTGTTCGGACAAGTCACATCCGCGGCCTCTTATATACTCTGTTACGAGACTTATAAGTACGGAGATGTTAAAGCCATTGTTCGCGTCGCATACTCGATACTTCTAAATACTCGATACGCATTTATGCTCGATTACGATTAGTGCGGAGACGTCCAAGTTTATACTTAGTATTAAAACCTGTTCCAGTATAAAAGTCAAATCTCTACCTCCTAAATTAAAATTCTCCTCAAGGGAGCGGAGAGACTCCCCTTAACCTCGACTGCCTGGGTGCCAACCCCGTCGTCACAGTTCTGCTAGCGTCCGAATCTACGCTAGGGGCTAATACTGTGACAAATAAACTGACTTATAATTATAGTATTTTGTTCCATTCATTCAAATCTTTCAACTCCAATCCGTCCGACTACGTTGACTATCTCAGAAAATATGGAATCTATACTAATATTATAAATGCGAAAGTAATAAGAAAGGCGACGACGAATCACTTCGAGAAAAGTTAGGTAGTGCCCTGCGCTTCCATTGTCTCGTCTTGGCGGGGGTGCTACCGTGCCCCCAGATTAATGTCCACCGCTATAAATAATGTTCAATTATTCTGTGCTTACATCACTGCATACATATTGTATACATCATAAGAATTTTGATCCCATAAAGTAAGACATATATTAAAATAATATATATATTATGAATAATTTACATAAATCCTACCTTTTCTCAAAGCGATTCGTCGTATTTTTGTACCTTATAATAGTACTTCCCCGTTTCTATTATAGTATACAGATATAAACAAGAATATTGTAATCTGGAAATACTCGTAGAACAAAGTGGGAAATGTAAAGTGGAAAGATATAAAACGAATATTAACGAAAGCGAGGCAAAGCAACAATAAAAATATATCTATATTATTAGTTGTATCCATGCTCGCTGCGTGTGGGCGTCAGTGACAATTCAAATTGCCTGAATCATATCCTACGATCAGACGTCGGGAGCGATGCACCAGCAATTAACTTGTTTAACGCGACGTATGTTAAGTGGTTAAGCATTGTCTTTAATAAAGGAAACGCCTACGTTAGTCTGTTTTAATGTATTTTTGTCATTAGTATTATGTTCTTTTTTCTATTAATTTTCAACTAGTGCTTATCATCGCCCGTATTTATTGGAAAAATCCAAGAAATATTTAATATTCCTTACAACGCATATGAGTTTACCTGAGAATTAGGTCGCTTGTGACCAATTAAACACCCAAACTGAATCACAGCAAGGGAAAATATTACTTTTTAGAATAACAGGCACAAAGCACCAGTAGCACCCATATGTATTTTTTACATCATCAAATTGGGTCATTTACCATGCAAATGAATTCGGTAGAGATTATTTCTCAGGCAAAATTAAAATCAATACATATTGTATATATATTACAAAAGAAAGCAACTGAAAATCAATTCGCTATTAAAATATATATCATATATTCAATGTTGCCAATTTAAAAATATATCATTAATCGAATAATAATCGATTTAAATTGAATATATAATAACTTATCAGAAACGGGTTAGTTACACTGGGGTTAGTAGGTAATTTTTATGTCCATAATTTGTCCATATGTCGTGCAGATTTTTTACAATTTTTTCGCACTGACGATCAAGAAAATAATAAGCACTTCAAAAGTCATTGACGATTGCATATATTTGAACTTGTAATATTAAATTTTAAAGTAATTTATGTTACCGAATTTTACATTCTTCGCCTTCAAATGACTTGGTCATTGTTTTTATTGTCAAATTTAGCGGACATACATTAACGGGTGAAAGAAATAAATTTTCTACGGAATAACAGAATTCAATTCCAATGGAAAAATTTCAATCGTTAACATTAAATTTAGATTTTCAATAAAATGAGAAAAATATAGCAGAAAGATTAAATAACAATATTTACCTTTACCTACCTACTCAATCAATAGGTTTTTAATTAAGGTACGGTGATGGATTTAGTTAAATATCGACTTATTTTATAAAATATAACATATTATAAAATATATTCCCAATATAATTAATTTGATAAATTTATGTTTGGGGTTATTGGTCTTCGTAGTATTTATTCCGCCAGTCTGTCCATAATCGGTGATGGATCGAAATGTTTAGATTATATTCCCAAATATTCTTGGTACTCGCCATTTAACATATAAATGGCGAGAAATAAACAAATAATATATATTGATTGTAAAATTCAAGGGCTCTTCAAGGTAGTTTTCGTTCAGTAATTTTACTGTATATTGAATGACATCGTAAAGTATTCACTGCAAGCCCAGACGGACAATTTTTATACTTCAGCCAGTCCATTTTACCCGTATCAATTTTAATATTATATAGTTACGATGCCTGTGTTTTATACTGTCATAAACATAAAATCATTACCTTTTACAATCTTTTGTAATCTGTCCAATTTAATTAAATCGTTTATTAAAACGTTTCAGTCGTCAAAACTTTATTGTTCGTTATTTACCGTTGTAACGACTGATGTCGGATTCCATTAATTGAAGTAATAACTTAATTTTGATTCTTACAATGATTAAGAACATTGGAGAAAGTGTTTAATTTAGTTAAAATAAGTCGATGACTTCAAACTCGTTTCTCTAATAAATGAAAATCGTTCTACAATCATTTAGTATGTACGTATAGACAGCGAAACCGAAGCAAGTGCCTGTATTGCTATTCTGTGACAATAAACTTGAAACTTACCGCAAAACATGACCGTGAAATGTCAGAAAGTGATAAGCGATGATGACTTTAAAAAATACATCTTTTTAAGGACACCGTGAATCGGTTTTTTCACGAGCGAGATACGAAGTAAGTTCTAATATATTTTGTTTCTATAAGATAGGCGAATTGAGCCACCTGATGGTAATTGGTCAGCAATGACTATAGACTTTCGGCGTTATAATAAATATAAATCATTCCTTACATCGCCAATGCGCTGCGAACCTTGGCACCTAAGATATTGTCTGTAGTTAAACTTGCTCACTCTCTCTTCCAACTGGATCACAACAATACTATTATTACGTTGGTACCTGGGGGTAGAATATTGAATGAGTGTGTGGTACTTACTCATACGAGCTTGCAAAAAACCCTACCTCTAAACAGAATAGCACTAATTTTATTCAAAATATTTCAATAATCTGTCATCATCGAAATGAGTAACAGATAACCTCGTTGCCATGACAATGGACGATGATAACGTGAAAAAGTTTTAAGTTTTTTTTAACCTCTTTCAAATAAACCGTTGCTTCGTGTAATAAATAGATATTTGTAGTAGGAATTTTTAAATACAGTGAGTCATCCGTTGTGTAACCAATTCGAAAGTACGTCTTCTGTTAAAATACATTCTTTTCATTTTAATATTTTTGATATAATGTTGATTTGATTGTGACTTTCTTGACCTTTGTACATCACCTTGGTGTATTAAGGCCGAAACCGCTATCCTTTTACGAAACGATTAACTATCAACATTTACAACAAGTTTCCTATTGTTATTGTCATGTTATTGTTTTGACATGTTGCGTTGAAATGTTTAAATTTGTTTTCCTACACAAAAATGGCAAACATTTTTGTGTTATCAATACGACTTTGTACTAAACATTTTTGTAATTGTAATAATTAATTGAGTTAAGGGTAAACTTTCTCTGCTTGAGCAGAAATTGTGAAGCTTATTCCATGACGGTGTCTCAATGTGGATACGCATACGACAGATATTGAGGTGACTTAAGCTGATTTCCTCACCATGGTTGCCTTCACAATCTCGTTCGACTTTACCTTTTTAATGTTCAATTGCGTACAATTTAACGCTGATGTTAATAGCAAATGCTTAACATCTACGTACATTGTACATATCTGGCGTTCGTTTTATTAAATTAAACTGTGATCTTAGTTGAATCCGTTAACAAAGCCTTCAACACTACGATTGAGATGAGTCAGGTATCAACGAGAATGTGCTTGAGTCAACATTATCGGTGAATCAGGCGTCGAATGGAAAACGTGACAGTCTTAACTAAAATAATCACTTGTTAGTTCAGCTACGTGTATGATTTACATAATTAATGACTGGGAATATATTTAATTATCAAATGTTAGACCATTGTATAATCTGATTCTCGAACCGATTAAAACTAATTTGAATAAATAGTTGTATTTTCAGAACTGTTATATACACATTTTAGTGTTTGAATTAGTATAAATTGCAACAAAAAATTATGTTCATTATTTAATCTTAAATAGAAAATTTTGCATTTTTTTTTTTTTTTTTTTTTTTTAATGGTATAGATTAGTGGACGAGCATGTGGGCCACCTGATGGTAATTTGTATATTTCTTAAAAAAAAACAACATTACCACTGCGCCACCAACCTTGGGAACTAAGACGTTATGTCCCTTGTGCCTGTAATTACACTGGCTCACTCACCCTTCAAACCGGAACACAACAACACAAAGTACTGCTGTTTTGCGGTAGAATATCTGATGAGTGGGTGGTACCTACCCAGACGAGCTTGCACAAAGCTCTACCACCGAGTAAATTTTATATGCAAAATGTAAATTGAATCAAGATCAACAACTTAATGATAAATTAATTCTTTAAATGTATTTCTAGTCGGAGATATTGATTTGGTATTTATTCAAGCGTTGTTATTCAGTAGCACGATAATGTCATACAATTCGTCACGGCTTAGTGGTCGCCGCTCCATAATTAAAGCCATCGTTTGTATTGCCATTTGTGCGTCACGTGTTTACGGCACGGGTGTACAGAGTACAGTCAGTCTCAGAAGTTAATAAAAACAATACTTTTAAAAGTATTGCTTAGGTGCCGTTTCTAATTTAGCTATCCGAATATTTTGTTTTTTATTTCCCGCTGACTGTACTAGAGAGACTATTACTATTTATCGCAACGCAACCAGTACGCTCATTGTTTTAGTTTATTGCTCAACATGGTCACTTCGAAAGACTAGAAAGTTAGTCATGTTACTGCTGTAAATTGTTGAGAAATGTTCGTTTCTTGAGCGAAAAATTAAAGTTTATATGCATACGTATGATGCATATAAACTTTAATTTAGTAGTTGTCATGTAATATTTGTTTATTATGCTGAGAATTTGAAGATGTGGGTAGCGTCTGGATGAACCAGAGTAACTTTGCCGGCAGATACTGCAGGAGACCTACATACAGCTGTGTGAACTTACAGCTTGATGTAGGCCAAGTTGATAAAGTATAAAACATGCTTTGCGAATCTACTTATACTTAGATAGGCAAAAATAACGAATGAGTAATAAAGGAATTTACTTGCGTTATTCATTAAATCGTAATAATTTGTTTACGTGAGAAATGTTACTATACGATGTAAACAATAAATATGTAAATGTACTATTTAATTTAACAATACCTAATAATAACAATGTCGATCGAAATGAAAAAAAAACAGAAATGTACAGTAATATGAATGACCCTCTGTTAGGCTAACGCCTCCTCTCCCTTTTTAGAAAAATGTTTGGAGCTTATTCCGCCACGATGCTCCAATGCGAGTTGCGTTGCGTTTCGTGTTTTCCTTCCTGATGTTATTTTCGATTTTATAAATAAAAAAAACTGTTTTTAATGACTTTACATTTTAACTAATTAATAACCGATTAGCGTTAAATTGATACCATGGTCAATTTGTTTATAAACGGCAATACAGATATTTATAAATCAAGAACATTCGATTAAATTTATAATTATAGAATAACAAATAACTATAGAAACATAAAACAGATTAATAGAGGAGTAAATTTAGAGATTTATTCTCAATAATCGTCCCTAAACCTCATCATAGCATAATTGTAAAAGTTTTTGTTTATAAATAAGAACCATTTCAAATTACAGTATCACTACAAAATTTGTTTGATTAGTTTTAATGTTTTGGGAATAAAAGGTTATAGGAACTTTGATAAGCTTTAATTAAACGTTTGGAACTCCCATGGGGTACCTATCATCATCCTCTTACCCTTCATAGTGTGTAAATAGCATATAAGTGATTGGACTGAATTTCATAACACGATTCGGTTTCTTGCTAACATAGGTGATTAACGCACTGAAATGCTCGATTTTTGGGCCCAAAAAACATTTCCTTCGTCAACCCTTACAATAACTACCGATTAGGATGACGTGTCTCTATTCAAGTATAATAGGAACAATAAGTTGCGTTTAGCAATTAATTGATTCTATATTTAATACAGAACATTTATATACTATACATAGAGTGTAAAAAGACCAACAATTGCACGTAAAATAACGCTTAGAGTAAATGATAATAAGTATTTTGATGTGTATTATTATTATTATTATATATTGACCTTTTTTAAGACTTATTGTGTAGCTGTGTATTTCTATGTTTTAAGTTGTTGCTGCTATGTCATATTTGGTTATATTTTATATTAAATCAGAATGTTTTGTCTGAGAATTTACGGTCATAATATCTCATCTACTTATGTTAATCATTATGCAAGGTCACAATGACGATATTGCAAAGAGATTATAATATAAACATTCATGTTTCTTGTAAAAGGAGTACTGCAATACGAAACCAACCATGTAACGGGTGGTCTTTGTTACGAATATACATATTTAAGAAATATGAACAATTATAACCAATCACAATGTTTTTGGACGAATTGTAAACGTAAAAGGATAATATCATTCATTTTAAAACATATTTCTGAACGTAATTATTCAGATGGAAAGTTCTCACTTTTGGGATGCATGTGATTTTTTTGTTAACCGTGAATGGCTCTATTACATCAAAAAATAACTCAGTTCAGTTTTGTGAACGGGGAGAATAAAATATTATACATATTTTATTTTACGTTTTACTTTGAATTTTTAATGTTTTATGTAATATATAAAACAGTATAATGAAATATAAGAATCATTTTGATAAAAAAGTAATGTATATTTTAAAAATAATATAATTTTTCTAAAATGTCACGAAACTTTAGATGTAAAATATTGTAATTTGTGGAAGTGGGCCACGTCGCAATATTCAGGCAGGCAGGTAAATTAAGATGTCAGCTCCCCTAAAGAATAGTTTCCGTTACAAATTGCTGTGACTTCCTCGCATCCCTCGCAAAATATATTGAAATCGGAATCAGAACCGTGAATAAAATAGATCAAAAGGTATTTAATGTTAATACAAATTTACATTAACATTAAATTACTCGGTAGAGCTTTGTGCAAGCTCGTCTGGGTAGGTACCATCCACTCATCAGATATTCTACCGCAAAACAGCAGTACTTTTTACTGTTGTGTTCCGGTGTGAAGGGTGAGTGAGCCAGTGTAATTACAGGCACAAGGGACATAACATCTTAGTTCCCAAGGTTGGTGGTGCATTGGTGACGTAGGCGATGGTTAACATTTCTTACAATGCCATTGTCTATGGGTGTTGGTGACCACTTACCATCAGGTGGCCCATAGACAAGTCCACAGACATATACAATAAAAAAAAACATAACATGCAACATATGTGACAAATTTCTTAGAATTATTTACCATATAACTTTATACAACATGGTGTTATGTATTTTTCCAAGGAAAGGTTAATATTTTATTCGCTGATCACAAGTCATCGTTTACATTTTCAATGTGTGTGTAGGTGTGTTTTTAAATTACTCGATATTCGATCACTGTTACGTATCCTATAATTATTTGCGATTTATGGAAGATATTGAAATTTTATTAATAATATATATAAAAACAGTTTATCCGTGAGTATCGTACAATCCGATTTATGGGTTTTTTGGTAAATTATTCCCGGGAGTACATATCACGTAAATCAAAAGAAAAATCCGTGGAAAAGCGTTCTCGAAGAAGATTGATATCAGACGGCTTTCAGTAAAAATCTACCATATTATTAATTTTATGCAGGATACACTCCACGAGTAAGGCAAGTAAATGGTGTTGATGACGATGATGAACGATGATATGATGTGATTAGAAAAAAGAATATTTATTTAGATTCCATTTCATGACATTTTTTATAATAAAATAAATAAATATTATAGATTTTTATTATGATCAGAACGAACGAAACGAAACGAAACGAAAGATCTGAACTCTTGTTATAAGCTAGATAAGTTAAGTAGATAACAGTAGTTCAAAGAATTGAATATTGAATTCATATTTTTTAAGTAAATATTACATAAAAATACTCTTTATTTTAATGTTTATTGGAGTATTTTATCTGTATATATTTTTTTAAATGATTGTAATAAAGTATAGTTTCTATATATGTGATATTAAGAATTAGTGTATTGTATAAATTAGTATACATTAAGCGAGTAAATATAATATATTTGTTTAGTAATCTTCTAAGAATGCCTAGGCATTAATAGGTGTTGTTTAATGCCGACGTCATTACGTTATATTCACTTATAGTGAGTACGGAGGACATGTATAGTGACGTCGTCGTCATCAATACGTAATGAACAAAAAAAATTACAAAGAGGAACATATCGATTCTAATAAGGATATATTTGAAATTAATAAAGTATAATTTAAGAAAACATAAAATCTACTTTTCATGTGGTATGGCCTTTGGAATTAATAACAAAATTTTGTGTATGAACGATCAGACAAAACTACTAAGTCTAGAAAGCTGAAACTTTATGACATACGCATCCTCTAAGAAAGGACTTTAAGAAATGTAAACTATAAACGGAGGTAGTAGGATTGTTAATTTTGTATGAATTTTACCCGTACGAAGTGAGACATCAGTTTGTATCGTCATAAGCATTTAAACATTAATACAAACGGTTAACTGCAACTTGCTTAAAATTCAGTTGCAAGATTTGACCCATACTTACAAACAAGTAAAGATAATAAAAGCTTGTAAAATCGGGTCACTATCACATTGAGTCATCGAAAGTGAACGTTATAAATGCACGTCGTTTATGAGACGACGCCGATACGAAAATGTTATGATGATGGCGTTTTGATTGTCCAATAGTCTAGTCAAGCAACGCAAAGCTAGGATGTTGGAATAGTAAATTTCAATTTCTTAATTTTTTACTTCCTCATCTCATCTTCATAATCTCAAGAACGATCCAAGATAGATAATTTATATAAGAAAACAATAAAAAATTACGATTTATTTCACCAATTCAGCCTTCTCGGTTCACTTGCATTTTGAATTATCTGGGCAAGAGAACATTATGTATGACTTACTGCGTATAAAGATATGCGCCGTAATAATTCCTACGCAGGTATCAAGTTCATGAAATTCGATCATGATGACTTAAAATAATTAAATGAAGGTTGGAGGTTCAATTAATTAAAGTAGACAGTAGACGAGATATATTATGAAAAATACTAGCAATAAATTATTTGATTATTAACTATCGAAGTTTCACTTAAATTAATTATCTGTTCGATAATTATATTCAATATGTATAATAGACTACAAGTTTCCATCATCGCTCAATGAAACTGGAGTAGATCTTAATACTACTACGATGATTTACGTATTTAGTAGTAAACATGCTAAATCTTTTGCTTGTATATTTAATATCGTATGACTGATATTTTTAATGTCAATAAAACACGTCAGCATACGCTAAAGGTGAGTAATAAAAAAATATCTGTGACTAACCTCATACGTAACGGATTACAGTTATTCCGGCTTATTTCAATGATTGGATTTTACTTCTGGTAACATTATCTAGTTGATCACATCAAATCGAATCACTTCAATAAACACTGAACGATGACATGTTTTTGAAGCACCACTTTTGTTTAAGTTTTATGAATTACGTAATTATTAACTATTTACGTTGTGTTGTTGGTGGTAAGTAAAATAATACTGTTTTATTACATTTCTATTTTGATATATAAGATACCTATTGATAATTGAATGTAATAAAAAAAAATGTGCCAACATAAATAAATGATATTCTGATAATGATTTTAAATACCTATATAAATTTTATTTTTGTAATAATTTAATAAATATGTTTCCAGTATATGCAGTTGCATGTCGAGCTAGCTGACAATTAAGACTAATTGGGTTCATTTAGGGGCACAGTCCATTCAATGCGGGCCATGCGACAATTATACATGGTACATTTAACCGGTGACTCGATAGAATGACCAGTCTTATTTTTGTACATTTTTAAGTATGGCAACATTTGTTTTTTAATCTACATCGTTTTTACAATGGAGTTGTTGTTCTTTTCAACATTTGTAGGTTAAGTTTCTAAACGAATTTAATCTTATTAAAAATATGAAGTTTTAAAAAACCATACCAGCTATAACGGGCGACCCTAATTCAATTTATCTAAAAAAATGTTTTTTTGATTTATGTAAGTACGTAACGGCAGGCATATTTCAAGAAAGTTGCTAACGTTTCATCCAATACAACTGCCGTTTATATTCCAACTTTTCCTCTTATCGAAGATAATATAGAAACATACTTTTAGAGTTTGTTTGTTTCAACCAAAAATATTTGTGCAACTTAAACTATTTCGATAATCGGGGTAGTAACTTTGAAGTCGAATATTGGTTGGGTAACAATCATCTTACGAAAGTTCTGAGGTTGTTATTATATATATTGAAATAAGACATTTTGAAATGAATCAGGTAAATATTCTTATTAAATAAAGGTGATTAATAAGAATGCTATCTAACATTATAAGGTCATATGGACTACTTGAATAACTTAAAAACTTGTTCGTGTATTACTATCATTATAACTGGCATATACAATCAATTTCTTCTAAGTAATTTAAAATAATAAAAAGAACGATCTCCGATTTCGAAGATATTTCTATTGATTGTTGACTTGGTGATAGGACTTTCCACCCAAGATAGGTAGGTTCCACCCAATCATCATATATTCTAGCGCCAAACAACAATACCTAGTATTGTTCGAAGAGTGATTGAGCCAGTGTAAGTGTTATCTCCCTTGTGCCTACAGGCACACTAGATAACACTTTAGTTCATGTGGTATCATTTGTTATTCTATCTAGCTATTACAATAAAAAATAACGATAAACAGAAAATCTCTCTTTACAAAAAATAATTAAAATGCACCATTTATGAATTTAACATTTTAAATAAAATATTGACTTTAATTTTGTAGATATACTCGTAATCCCGAACGGGGAGTGAGTCAGTGTTATTACAGGCACAATTATTGATGTTTCATCTTAGACCTGGTGGTAGGAACCGCATTGACAGTGAATGGAGTGGACTATTCTTTTTGCAGTTCCATTGTGTATACGGGTAGAGATTACTCAAAAATACAAACAAATTTTTAAGAATTAGCCAAATAAAAATAAAAAAACAATTCATATATTCATACATATTTAAGTGTTCATTATATCATTTTACTCTAATTAATTAATGCTAATTATAACTTATAGTGACTCTTCAAATAGTTTCGAGTTACGTAATTTTGACTCATTTTATATATTTTATACAAAACGTCTTTGTACTTCACCTCACACGACGTCGCATAACGAAAACAAAGCTTCCTTAGAATTTATACAAATGGCTTCTCAAGATCGCATAACAGTTTAATATTATCATAACGTAAACCGATGTCTGTTATCAATGTACGGTCACATAAAAAAAATTGCAGATACTATTTATTCCATTATAATCCTTAAACGTTTTGTCGTAAGACTTTAAATGGATAATGAATCACTGAGAACATATTGCATTCTATTGATTTGCGGTTTTTAATATATATGCTATAATACACTAATGTTAAATTATTTCTAAATACTAAAATTTTCCAGTTAAAAAACTTACCTAAGGTACTAAAATATAATATTGATACTCAGTGGTAAGAACGCGTGAATCTTAACCGATGATCGTGAGTTCAAACCCGGGCAAGCACCACGTGCAAGCTCCAGGTGCTTAATTTGTGATTATAATTCATCATGCTTGACGGTGGAGGAAAACATCGCGAGGAAACCTGCATGTATCAAATTTCACTGAAATTCTGTCACATGTGTATTCCACATTGGAGCAGCGTGATGGAATAAGCTCCAAACCTTCTCAAAAAGAGGAGAAGGGACCTTAACCCAGCAGTGGGACATTCACAGGATGTTACTGTACTAATGTAATATTCTAGTAGTCATTTAAATTCATGACATCGAGTATGCTTTAACTTTATAAATTATACTATCAGTAGTTAAATGATATAAGGTTCACGTAATGCCTATTAATTTGCATTTTGGTAAAATAAATCATCACCTTTTTTCATTTTATTTAAGTACTTTGATGTATTTAATTAAAACGACAGTTAAAATATTCGATTAAATTTGGAATATTTCTATCAGTATATAATATTTAATAATTAAATATTTATTTAAATTAAAAAAATATCTATACATTAGCTTGATCTATATTTTTTGTCTCACTTTTGTAAAATGGCAAATTTACATTATATATAATATAGCCTCATATACTGCACCTTTATATACTAAGTTACATAAAGTAAAAGATGAATAATTGTTGATTAATAACACTTTTTTCTTCTGCGCTATCTTTATATCCCCATATTTAATTTAATTTAATTTAATTTGTTGGCCTAATTTCCAGGCTTAAGTTTTTAGTTGGAGTAACCATTTCACTGTTCTCACTTTTAAAAATATTAATTTTATCCGCCTATATGTAAAAAATCAGCTAGGGATAAGACATGCTCTATTTCGCCAACATTGTGAATTGAGCTCAAAGATATCTTTAAGTGATCCGAAGCCCAGGTCGGATAATTGTTTTTTTTTTTTATTTTTTTTTTATGTGCTCAAACGAGCAGGAGGCTCACCTGATGAAAAGTGACTACCACCGCCCATGGACATCTGCAACATCTGAGGACTTGCAGGTGCGTTGCCGGCCTTTGAGGAAAGAGTACGATGTTTGATGTATTATATATATTTTATTATATACATTTTATATATGTTTGATGTTCTACTACAAACATATATAAAATGTATTGTAGACGATCTATCTCCGCATACTTTACAGTTTTATTTCTATTTATGTATTTTATTTTTGTTTGAATTATGCATTTAAATGTAGCTTAGTATCCAGATAACTTAAATTAATTAAAAGCCATCATTATATTTATTGAAATACAAAAAATTCTATAAATCGAATTACAAAATTTACCTATTGACAAAGCTACAAATTGTTGTACAAATTAAAGAAAATTCTAATTTTATATTTTTAGTTTAAGAACGCATCCATAATGTTTCTTTATTAATCGTTAATCAATCCACAGTTCACAATTAAAATGTCTATATTTAACTGCGAGAATATTAATAATCGAATTCAAATTAATAAATAAGAAATATGTAATACAGTCTTAAATAATTCAATGTAATTCCGGAAATTTACATAAACTCTCTTATCTAACTACTAAGATAACCTCTGTCTATTTAATGTATCCATATTTGCGACCACATTTGTGACAGTAATAAATAAAGACGAACATATTATTTGCAATTAGTCACACATTTATCTCATTTAAGGTCAGAGCCTTGTGAGCGATGTCTATAGTATTAAGTGTAATTGATTGTTACATTATTAATTATTTATGATTTTATTAAATCACCTTAATGTAATTAATTTACTTTCAAAATAGCATACCAGTGACGTCATTTTGCGCTATATATTTAAACAACTATGGAAATTATAATCTTATATACAAGTTTCATACAAAAGTATTGAATAGATATTAAATGGGCAATTCCTATAAATATTTTTTTTTGTATCTCGGAAACAGCTCTAACAATTTGGTTATATATTTAATACATAGATATTTTAGTGATAGTTTATTTATTTAGGTGCAATCAATCTTTCTAGAAAAAACGCATTTAAATCCTAAAACAAAACTTACTAAATTTAATAAGGTGTCGCTTAAAAACTATGTATCAACGGTTATTTTGTAACAGGTTTGTATAATTGAAAATATATTGCACTAGCAACACTCAACCGTTGCCTGTCTGTGTCGTGGCTCATGCGATCGGTATACGTCGATGTTCGAGTTAATTAAATTTGATGCACCACAGTCCCATGTAGTGACGAGTTTCAACATAGTGGATACTATAAAAACATTTTCCTTTAAAATAGTACATATATATGTCTACTTTGATAGTGATTTGACAGATATCAAATTTTGTTAATATTTATATAATATAATACCAGCGTTTTGCCCGCGGTTTCACCCGCGTAGTTCCCGTTCCCGTGGGAATACGGGGACTAAATGCAGCCTATATTACTCGCTGATAATGTAGCTAAAATTGGTTTAGTGTTTTATACGTGAAAGTGGCACAAACAAACAAACTCACTTTCGCTAATATTAGTTAGGATATTGTTATTTACTAGTATAATTGCATAAATTATGTTCGGCGATGAGCATTGGATGTATAACAAAATGGCTTGATTAGATTTTGTAAAGTACGGACATTGATAGTTTGACCTAATTCGTATCAGCGATTAAACATCGTGACATACCGTTCTGTAATATGTTCCTAATATTTCCTTATCATTCTGTTACTTACTGTGTTACATATAATTGCAGTAATAAAACATTCGATAAGGATAAAACGCTTACAGTGGCTTTGTTTCTTCAAATTTAGTAAGGAACTTTGTGACTTTTATGTTTCTCGGAAAAAATATCTGTAAGCAAGATTGTAGAAGTTGTACTTGAAAAGAAAACTTATAATTTCAAAGAGCAATATCTGGTGAAATAAATCTTACCAGGATTTCTTCTAGGAAAAAAATACTTAAATTGAAAAATGTATTTATATCAACATACTTTTAGTCCGCTACAATATAATATTATCGATAATTTTATCATCTGAACAAGATATTATAAATCTTGACATAAATGCCGAGATGAGTTTGTTTATTTGTTTGTTACGTTTTCACATCATAACTACTAAATCGATCATTATAAAATTTTGCATACGCGTTTTCAGAGGTGCAGAAAAAGAAGATACGGTAACTAACACTTCCCCTGTTCAAACGCTATGCAGTGGGCGGGAACTAGAATAGAATAAATTTAGCAAACAAGTTAAATCAGCCTACAGCTGTTCAAAGCATTTTTTCTCTTCTTTTAAGGGTCGGAGGTCTTTGAAATAATTGTATACACAGATTATTATATTAAACTTAGTGGCACTTACCTGTATTTGTACCTGTTGTGATCCCACGTGTACCATCCAATAGATTATCCGAGTTAATATACATATTTATGATATACATCAATATAAATTTCGATCCTTATTGTTTTTTAAATCAAGCGTAAGAAAATTGTTACCCAAACTATAATGCGTAAATATATATTTTTTATAAATTATTTTTGTTATGTAATATAGGCAAAGGCAATAATGCGTAGACCCCTTATGCGTATGTATTTATATTAAAAATATTATTTAAATCAAATCGACTACTTATATAAGAAATGCAGTTAAGACGACGTTACCGTAAATATAATAATATTCATAATATCCCGGGACATTGTTCACACACGGCCATCTGATCCCAAACTAAGTAGAGCTCGTACTATGGAGACCAGACAACTTATATAATACATATACTAATTTTCTTTTGCAAATACATGATGATATAGATAATTACACCCAGACTCAGGACAAACAGACATGTTCATGCACACAAATGTCTGTCCTGGGTGGGAATCGAACCCACGACCTGCGGCGCGAAGTACTACGAGTACCAATCACGCCAATCGGCTCGTATAAAAAAGTTTTTTCTTTTGATAAACAAAAAGTTACCAGATAACTTTAGCGTGTACTAAATTATTTTGTCTTTATTGGGTTATCACTTTTTTTTAAGTATAAATTATTTAATACTTTTCTCAAATTTAGTCTCGAATGAAATTCTTATTTGTATTTGTTATAGTAATTTAAACATTAATAACTTCATCAAATAACAAGGAAGTGTGTCAAGTAGTTAGATAAATATTATGATTATAATAAATACGTAATATTCACTTTGATACGTTTGTCGTGAAGCAAGTGTCATTACGTATTATCACCGTCAATATGTCGACGTCACTTTATAGTAATAATTATACAATTACCACATAAAATGACGTAACTGAAAATGTTGTCTATTTGTTCTCGAATTTTATAGAAACTTTTGATTGGAATTTTTATTATAGTATAAATAGCCGGACTAGCATATTGGTCACCCGATGGTAAGTGTCAGCGCCCATAGACATTGGCATTGTAAGAAATGTTAACCGCGATGGTACATCGCCAACGCACTATCAACCTTGGGAACTAAGATGTTATGTCTTTTTTGCCTGTAATTACACTGGCCCACTCACCCTATAAACCGGAACACAACAATACCAACTACTGCTTTTTTGCGGTAGAATATCTGATGGGTGGATTTCCATGTTTGATAGCTGTTTTCGTAGATTTGCGGTTTGCTCTTTTAAGAAGGTTTGGTTCTTACTGCACAATATGCTCCAATGCGAGTTGGTGGATAAATAGGACGAAGATTTTCATATTACACGTACAGGTTTCCCCACGATGTTTTCCTTTACCTTCGAGCACGAGATGAATTATAAACACAAATTAAACACATGAAAATCGAATTCGCATTCTTCTGTTATGATTCACGTGTTTTAGACACTTAGCCATAAAGATTGAAACGAAATTGTTTCTACTAGATAGTCTACTATACATCTGAAGGAAACCGTAGGCACAACTCTAAGCGGCTCCACATCGATTCCGAAAGGATGAAGCTGCGAAGAATATGAAATACGGTGCCACATTTATTGCGTTCGTGCGATTATGGCTTTCACCCCAGTATCTTCGTTATCGGCGTTTCACAGTATGGAGCGGAAAAGTATACATACATAGTTTTAATAAGAAGCAAATAACGGAAGTAAAAACATCAAAAAACGTACAAAAATTGGTATGATCGTCCCTAATGTAAGTTAAGAGACTAAAATGTAACTTAATATCATTAATTGTTGTTGCCTATATCACTTGAATGTCGATAATTCGATATCACTTATTATTTCGGTACCACTTATTTCTAAGCTATATAAGTGGGCCAGTATTATATTGTATTAGTGGGCTGTTTATTGGTGATCAAGTAAATAAATAAAACAAAGTAACTATCTTGTATAAGACTATAGATTTGGTAACAAGAGTTATTTATAAGTACACGTTAATTATGCGTAGATTTCGTACGATTTTTTTTCCTTCGTATATTTTATGGTCTCGATAACATCACTATGTTATATAGAAATACTCATCAGTTCAGCATTTGATTTTACTTTCGAACAAATAGTTATTTGTCTACCTACAAAAATAGGCTAATGGACATTTGAAATATTATGTTTTATTAATTATTGATATGATATTTTTCTTTTATATTTTAATTTAAAATAGGAATGCAGATGAGCCAATATTCCAGTTCTATAGAGGCTGGCACTCCACCAGGAAGTATAAGCAACTTTGTCAACCTAGAAATCAATATTTTTACTGTGCCAGTGAACAAAATATGCTTCAATAACGAACCCTTTAAGCCGAAGAACAAGAAGTTACTATTATTACTGTTATGTATTACTGTTTCGTTGGATAATAATTGGTGACCATCCAGACCAAAAGCCTTAACGTAAATTTTCTGTTGCACAGCGATTTTTATAGTATAATTGGATTTCTAAATTATTTTTATATGAATATTAAAAATCTTCTGAATAAAAAAAATTGTGGAATCAAATTGAAATATGCATAAAAGTAACCTTTAATTCATTAAAATTGTTCGTCTTTTTCTTTAGATTAGTTTATAATAATGATTTAATAATTTATAATATCGTATGAATAACAGGAAACCATAGCGTGACGCTTAATTAAAATTAGAATATTCTTAGTAAATAACAAACATCCCGCCTATAAAGATTTCCGTGAAACAAGAAATAACATATATTCCATCCCTTTAAGTCGCCCATAAATGTCGTCAATTGATAAATAAGATTAGTTACGAACCAACGAAAAAGATATATTCGTAAAAAAATGACGTGTGCCTTGAAGGTCGACATAATTTTGTTTTTAGGTAATCGTTGAACGTACCAATATATCTTGAGCCGCGAAATGTAATTTATTCAATACAAAGTTTAAAATACAGGTGAGAAAAACAAACAATTTTGCAAATTAAACTTGTTTTAAAATATATTTTATTAAATTTAAAACATAAGTACGGAATTAAGAATTCATTAGAAAAATGCGTAAGGAAATTGTTGTCTCACATGCTTCACTAGTTGTGTGTAATGTGTTTGCGCAGTTGGTAGAATTTAGGTCATTCTACACGGTAGAATAGATAGGAATATAAAAATGTACTACCAAATAATATATCAATATATATAGTTGTTTGTTCTGGCTTTGCCTGTACAAGTCTAGCTGCTTTGCTGCTTTGCACTTCGTAGAAGCCAAAAAGATAAGTCAAAATTGACTTTTCCATATTATATTATTTATAAAAATAGTAGCCATACCGGCAAATGCGCTGCCCGATAAGTGGTCACCAATGCTTAGAGACATTGGCGCTGTAAACAATATTAACAATTAATTACCGCGCCATTGCATCACCAACTTTGGGAACTACAATATTATGTTCCTTATGCCTATAGTTACACTGGCTTATTCACCCTTAAACCGGGACGCAACAATTCTAAGTATTAGTAGTGTATAAAAATATCGAATACGACTGACTCTCTGCCATTGTACATTGAACTATGCCCTATATGTCGAAACCTTCAAACGAGTGCCAATAAAAACTGTACAAAGTCCCATCTCAATTGGATGAATGCTGCCTAAACATGTATGGCATAAGTATATGACAAAAACAAGCATTATTTTTTATACATACGATGACACATAATTACAAATAATGGGAAAGTGTGTTTGGATATAAATATCCAATTACTCAATAACGTTCGAATGACTGGACTGATAATGATGAGGTATTCGGCAACGGCCAAGTGAGATTTTCCAACTGCCTAGTTATTATAGTGCAGTATCAACGTGAGTATCGTTAAACATTTTAATCGTCTTAATTCTAAATATAAATACTCGAAGTTCAATTTATTGGTCAAACAATAAGAAAAACTCTTCAAAGCAACGTTGAAGAACAATCGACAGCGCTGTCCGCTGTGACTTTAAAATCTCTAGTTCACGTTCCTTTTTACAAGCTTTTTATTAACTTGCAATGTATGTAATTTGTTCGGGTGGATTCTTGAAACTCAATTTGGAAGCAGATATCTTCAACCGATTGAGCTGAAATTTTGTATACACATCCAGTTTGGATGACAATACATGGTTAGCTGTGTAACGTTATTCTAAATCCAACATGGTAGAACACCCAAGATGGCGGACTAATTATTTTTAATGCATTTCTACAATACTGGTGTCGAATGAAAGGACTTGCTGAGAATATGAATACGAGCTTTAAAAAAAATTAGCTGCTCAACATAAGCTCCTTTGGTCCAAGCTTTTATATCATATAAATTGTGTAATGACGTTATAAGTTCATAGTAAAAATTTTAAAGTAATGGTTTATTTTTTCTTTTTAGCGCATTTAAATAAAAGTTTGTTTTTTAAAAGGGTTTTTTTACTTTTAATTTATTAAAAGAACTAGACACGTGTATTGATATTATGTTCTACTACAAAAATTTTACACCAATAAATACAAGTATATTTATAAATTGTTACTAATTGTGCTTTCATGTAGATCAAGAATATCGTTTCTGCTGTTCTCGGAGTCATACTTCGTTTGTATTTTATCCATCTTTTATATTTACATTCAACCTTTTTTGTATAAAGGCGTATTGCTCACTGCTACCGAGTAATGGTATGTGTTTAGAATCTTCGGGTCGGACAATGCTCCATCTTTCAGTTCCTTCCTTCCTTTTGCAATCGTAGTATTTCTGTCTCATTAACTTTTGTAGTATATTCTGGATATTTACAAGTACGGTATTATTATAGAGCTAGCGATATTAGTTGCTGTTTCCACGTTTAATTAACGAATGTTCTAATTTCAACAATATCCTTTCATTTTATAACTTTTTGGAGATAGGGAGGAACAGGGTGTAAAGTTCCTCATTCACCATTGATCACGTCCGGGTCGCCAGTTTGGGAATTGGCCATTGAAAAGGGAGGATCCTCCGACCAGACGGGTGTTTGTCTGGTGGGCTACTGCCCAACGCTTGTTGTCGGGTTCTTGTATATATATGTTCAATCGCTCGGATAACTTTAATATCGCGATGTAGGATACGTCAGTTTTAGTTTTTCGTATGTGGCGAGATAGATATCGCTACAACTTGATATGCTAAAATATCCATTTTGATCAGAATAATTGTTTTTTGATCTACATATATTCTCTATTATAAATCAACGGATTTCTTCAAATTTTAATAGTTGAAAGATTCAAAAATACTTTCTGTAATAAAACAGACTTCGTACAACGAAACAGAAACTAATCGATGTAAATATAAATTAAAACATAGAACTGAAAGATCAAAGAATGTATGAATTTACTTTATTTTAAAAGTAATAGTGACATGGCGTGGCATGTTACTGCATATTAAATTAAAGATAATTAAACAATTAGTGTTTTATTGACATAGGTTACCTAGTTAGTCGTGCAGGTCATTGACATCTCCATGATGCGCCCTGATCGTAGGTTATCTTCGATTATTTGAATTAATTAATTAAACTATATATATATATATTTTGTTTTAACTATATGAAATTATATAAAACAATGCAGAAAAAAAACAAGTAAAACGTACAATAAATATTACAATTAAATAATAAATCTACTCTCATAAGACTGGCAATTAAAAATTAAGTGAATCTGTGAGACGAAATTTTACAATAAATTACTTTCGCTAATATAAATTCTAAATAATATATTTTAAATTTGAATTAATGTTTAAACATTGCGAGGTAGTATTTACGCAGGATTGGGACGTGTGATGGGTCGATAAATCCTTTTTAATATTATAAATGCAAACGTCAGTTTGTTACTATTTCACGCCTAAACCACAATGGAAAGCTACATTATTACAAGGAACGGCAACAACGACCAAAATGCTTAGTGTCGCTAATAGTTACTTGTCAAAATATAATTAAGGTCAGCAGTATTTATGGCTGATATATTTATTTTAGCTTTAAAGTGATCCAAAAGGAAACAATTTTGGGCAAGGAAGGTGACCACGTGAAACAACGTAACGTGATCTCTTTTTAAGGAATAAGTTTCTAAGGTTTATTTGTTTTATATCAAGTCATTTAAATGAATTAAATAAAATAAAAATAAAAATACTCTTTATTTACTCTGACCTTTGCACAATTTGTAATAAAATAAAAAAAAAAAACATAAAATTATACTAACTATACTATACTAACTATACTCAACTATACTATACGTAATATACTTATTACTTTTTTTTTCTTAAAGTCAAGTCAAATCATTTAGCAGACTTCAAATGTGTATTTCGATGTAAAGAGAAGTGATTATTATTACTCATTGAACTTAGATTTGCAAAAAAATCTCCTAATGTTAGTTTTTATGTGTCACTCTGTATAATGTTATAAGTTAAATGTAGTATACAATAGTTGTTTTTATTTTACATTTTTCTGTTAGAATAACTTTAAGTACAACATTGATTGTATTCGTTGATTAAGTTGTCAATAGATAAATATTATGCATTTTTTTTAAATCGTAATGAAACAAGTAACTTTATTCGTGTACTTATTATTTTCATAGCTCGTATCCAGCTATGAAACAAAAGATTTATGAGTCGTTATGTACATGTCTGTAGTAAACCGGACTTCCGTACCTCATTAAATCTAACCAAAACTGCGGTTTTCAACCGAACTCCGGACAAAATGAAAAGAGTATTAATAGGTAACTTACTATAAATATATATTTATAATTAGTAGTTAGTATATTTTATTAGTTGAATCATATTATGAAACAATTTTTTAAATCTATATATATTTTTATAAATACTATTCATCATTCAAGAGAGATGTGATGCTTCTTGCCACCGTTACACACGTTTATACGGTAGTAATTTTTTTAATATTTGACATTACATTACGTCACTAACGTAAATAATTTTTGCATAAATTTGCTTTAAACTATGTTTAAGCGGATATCGAATGCATAGCATACTTTCTATGCAATGTGTTGCTAATGAACAGACCACTGATGCTATTTGTAATCTTGGAGCTAGAAACTCTTTTGAGGAAGTATTAGTAAAGTACGAACACTTACGGTATCGTTACATTATATTTAAAACAATGTTACGTAAATAAAAAACAAAATGCAAGTTTTTGATATGAACATTGTCATCATTTTAGATACACGAGAAGTAAAGTTTTGTATCAAAAAGGCATCGATTTTTCTTTAGTAGTAAATTTCTATAATATATTCCCGCGGATTATTTTACATTTATGAATAAATAAAGTTAATTCATCAAAAGAAGTTCGAAAATTTCGAAAATAGAACATATATATATTATACTGTAAGATTATATAGATAATAAAAGAACTAAATACTGAGTTTTTTAATTGAATTTTATATAGAAAATGAAAGAGCTACTGGTTTACTTTGTAGAATGTAAATTCCAAACCGGCAGCAGCTATTCTTTAGACGCATCAAAAGTGCTCTAATGATTATTTCAATAAAGTGAAATAATCATTAGAGATAGATTGTTTTTGACTATTTTTAAGTATTTACATGATTGAAGGCAGGGCAAAATAAAAAAAAGGCAGGTAGTTTCGTCTCAAAACATGCAGTTGAAGCGTACTGAAGTAATGCCGCACATGTAGGATGTTTTATAAATAAATGTTGTAAAAATACATTTCTGTATAGTGGACAGGTCCGTGTCAACATTTTATTTATTAATAAGCTGAATAGTTTTCAAATCGGTTTTGAATAGTTTAAATATTTTCAAATAATTTAAATAGTTTCTATTAATTAAAAAAGCCTAAACGAAGTGTCATGCAATTTTGCTTTTTAAAATTCGACAGAAAAATAGATTTATGAAATATTTTCGGTGATGCTTTTAAATCTTAACTTGTTGCCGTTAGCACCAAGTTTCTAAAACTCACTCACATATTTAATAAAACAGTTAAAGATGGTCTTAAAAATCAATCAACACTTACCGAACTTGCAGCTTTTGTATAATCCAATATTATTCTGTCCCCGTCAATTGTACAGTCATATAACGTTTGATTTCTTTAAATACATTGATTAAAGTATAATACAATGTCGTCACAACAATTATTCGAATCGTATATTTTAATGTCTCGGTCATCACAATATTTATAATTCAAAATCACTTCTCAATGTTTATATACAACGATAAAAATGGTTCGCGCCAATTTTTTTCTGCACGAACGTACGTGCATCGTCAGCGGCGGTATTTGTCACACTGCGAATGTCAGGACAACGCTGACATAACGTATCGGTAGCGCACAATGCGCACACGCATTGTATGAACCGAGTAAGCGGGACGGATGACTCATTCTTTCAATGCCGGCTGCGTCATTCATAAATGTTGAGATAATTAATTTAAAGCATTATATGTACGCAGTAGGGTTTAAATTCCTCTACAATAATTTTGAAAGAAAATTTTGATTTGTACGATTTTAAGCTTTATTTTTTAGAGATTGTGGTTCATTGATAAACAGAGAAGTTTACCTGATTTTAATGTGGTCTGGGCTTTACAATGACTCGCAGAATGACCACTTATGTATGCAAAGCGGACTTCAAGGATTAATGTTACTATTTTGTCAAAATTGCTTTTCTATTACTTGTGTTAATGCGTGACTAATATGCGTGTATATTTCAATTTGTAAAAGTAATTATAATATATTCTTAATTTCTTAAATAATTTACTTGGTGGTAGAGCTTTGTGCAAACTCGTCTGGGTAGGTACCACCCGCTCATCAGATATTCTAATGCAAAACAGCAGTACTTGGTATTGTTGTGTTCCGGTTTGAAGGGTGAATGAGCCAATGTAATCACAGGCACAAGGGACATAGCATCTTAGTTCCCAAGGTTGGTGGCGCATTGGTGTTGTAAGCGATGGTTATCATCTCTTACAATGCCAATGTCTATGGGCGTCGGTGACCACTTACCATCAGGTGGGCAATAGGCTCGGCCGCCAAATTAAAAAAAAAATGCTTAAAGTTATAAACTTATATGTAAATATAATTTCACAATTATATATATTACAAGCTGGCCGTGGTTTCATCACAGTCCCATGAGTTGTTTTTTGACTGTTTTATATAACTTTTTGATTTCTATTCAACTTACAAAGTCATTCTAAGTTAGCCATCATAATATCCCAAAGACAAGCAATGAGTCCTATATAAACTTTCTTAATCGAATTAGAACTAAAAGGATTTCATCGTCAGATGATCCGACACTACCCAAATTTCCGGTACAAGATGTTGAGTAACAAAAACACTTACGGATTTTACCATTCGTTTCGAGTTTTATCTTCTTGCCCAAAACTCTAAGTAATAAATCCTAGTCAGTATTGAGGTGAGATGCTGTGATATACAGCTTTGTAAGTTAAATAATGTCTTGTTTTCTTAGTTTTGACGTTTTCCTATCTAGTTGGCAGATGTGGATGACTTTTTATCATGAATTATATGAAATCTGATGTTTGTCTGTATTTTTTGTATTGACTTAGATCTCGTATGATTTTATTTACCCAAAAAGCTCTTATAACAGGCAAAATTTTAGATATCATTTTTATTTGTTTAATTTTATTGTTTAGTGTTTTTTTAATAACTGATTTGAATCTCTCATATATAAAAACTTTAATTTGTTAATAAAAATTTTTAAGAATATTATTTGGAGCTACGGAGAGCAGTATAACAAAATCATAATTTAAAATGTATAAATATTAATAAGTGACAAAGTTTTTAAAATCGTTTCGATTGTGTCATTAAATATACTAACTACTTCATATTAAATATATTAAACGTATTGTAATGTGTTTTGTTAATCATAAAGCATTAAGTTAGCTTTACCGATAAACATCTAAATGAAACGACGAATGATTAATTATTAAGGTGAATCCTTAAAATCCTCAAGTAATTTATAAATTACTTACGTCATGGAACATTAACTAGTTATATTATTTTAAAGAAAACTTATATACACTACAAGCACTTCGCCCGTGACTTCGTCCGCGAAATTTTAAAAACTATTATTTAATGTAAATTAGTATTTGGTATTAGACTGAACGTAGGAGTAACAGTTTGTTCAAACTGTGACATTTTTCTTACTGAGAGAGTTTTATAACCGTCATAACTCTTTTTTATTTTTATTTTTTATTTTTTTCAATTATAATATTTATTTATTTATTTATTTAATATTTGGGAAACAAACAGATATAAAATATAATCTAATTACATAATACAATTTAAATATCACATTATCCAGCGAAGTTTCCACCGATTGATGAAACATAAAATGCACTCAAATATTTTAACACAATAAGAGAAAAATTATTGGACAATATTAAAAGTATATAATTAAGTTAATTTAAGATTGTTAAACAAAAAGTCCGATCCGGATCATTTAAAGTGGAACTTACATGTAAATAATCATCCTTAATTATCAAACCATTTAAATGGATAAGAATTAATAATATCATGATACATATATCACCTCTATTCGATTCCACCGTATTTGAACTTAATAATTTAAACAAAAACAGTTATTGTGGCTTAACTATAATAGTTAGGCATGAGCCATGAGTACTATTAATATATAGAACACTTTTTTAAATACCGTCAATAGTTTACGCAGCGCACGCCAAATAATGACTTTTATAGGCAACATTTTGATACCTTGGGTTACATTGTTCGATTTTAGGTAGGGATCTCTAATTTTTTTGAAAATATAATATAGCCTTTGTTACTCGGTAACGATGTAGCTTTCTAATGGTGAAAGGATTTTTAAAATCGGTCCAGTAGTTTCTGAGTTAAATCGTAACATAAAAAAAACAAATCTTCCCTCTTTATAATATTAAGTCTAGAAATTATAGATAACATTATTAATAAACATACATACAAATTATACCACTGCTAATGATATATTCCACTCATGTTGCGTGAAAAAATTATGTAAAAAACAATAATAATAATTTTGAAATATACAAAGATTTTTTTAAATATTTTTAGGACCAATGATAGATTCAGTTCGATAGATTTCGTTTGATTTTATCGTATCGTGCAAAACCTTTTTTTTTTACTATAATTTATTGCTGTAAACAATACATGCGGTAATGAATGATTTCGGAAGGGATTGGTACTCGTATATAAGTATAATATACATAACAAATAAGTGCAATCAATGGTGATATCCGCTATGTTGCATAATAATACTATTTCAAATAGATTATGGAGGTGTCCTCCATATGAATAAAAATAATAGTTGATGCGATCTACATAATTAGTGATAGGATATTACGTTATCATTCAAGTAACGTTTACGACAAATGCGTGGAATCATCAATAATAATGATTACAACATCCACAAACACATGAATGTAGACTTATAACTTAATATAGGAGAAAATGAAGACATTACAAGTTCTTAAGATGTTGCGAAGGCTGTAAGTTCGCCGGTCATTAGCCTGTGTCTAGCTTAGTGTTTGTTCTAGAACTAGAGATACTGTCGCTTCATGTCGACCTACAACTATTTTAGACTATAAAAATAAAATCCTAAACATATTTATAATAATAAAAATAATAATAATAATATCCTGGGATATTTAATGACCGAATACGTACTACTGTGTGTATAAAAAATATATTTATATTGGCTCATTGGCGCATTTGGACCCCGCTTTCCGTTTCGGAATTGCCGGTTCGATTCCCCCACTCTGATTGTATTATGTATAAAAATTATGCATTATAAATTGACGTTTATTTAAAATTATATACTATACTACATGAATCCGACCGCTGCTACCTATAAAATATAAGTATATATAAATAAAACCGTTAAAATAATTAATAAAATAAAAACTAGTACTCACAAGCTAAAATTAAAGTATAACTCAGTACATACGATATTCATGATATTTTTGACGGTGAAATTAATCCCATCTCTGGTTCAAATTGATTTTAGTCAAAATCGAAATTATTTTTACTTCGTAAAGTCGAATATGTTTTCGTATGTCACAGAAAAGTTATCCACGTGAAAACCATGATATTCTATACCAACTTTAGATTAATCTACTATTCATTTCGCGGTTGAATAACTTAAAACTTATTCGGAAATCCAATAACGTTCGTAAGCGTGACCTTTTACTATTTTCCCCTAATTAAGTTTCATTCGTCAAGAGACCCATAGAAACGTGTCCTTATAGTAAAGGTGGCAGTCATATAAAATAAGCAATACAACCAGGCTTAAGACCACTAACTTATTATATAACACTATTCGTATACATTCGTACTTTTGTTTTTTAATTCAAAATGTATATGTAATAAAGAAAATCCTTTGCATCTTCTCGGAAAACTATATTTATTTTTAGTTTTGCCCGCGATTTCACCCGCGTAGTTCCGTTTTCCGTGGGAATACGGGGACAAAATGTAGCCTCTGTTACTGCTGATAATGTAGTTCTGCATTGGTGAAAGAATTTTTAAAATCGGTTAACTGGTTTAGGCTTGAAAGCGTAACAAACAAACAAACAATCTCACATTCACATTTATAATATTAGTTAGTATTAGATGCATTTTATTTATATATTACTCATCTTAATAATATTTACATCATAATAACTACACGAATGGTTCTTAAAATATTTGCAAGTAGTACGGGTCGATTACGAGACCATTAACACAGGACTTGGTTGTTCGCTTGCATCAGTCATTGCGTCTATTCATCATTATCATTACATAATGACCTGTGCATAATTATATAAGCTATAATTAAAAGCAGAAGATCAAAATGAAAATATTATTTTTTCAAGTACGCTTATAAAGGCACTTGAATCGGCATTAACTGCAAAGCTGTAAAATTGTATCGAATTGTAAATTGTATCGAGAAGACCACCGGTTCTTTGATCTGAATAGTCTTTGTTTGAGTGAAAAAGCTTTATTTATCAATTTATTCAACATGAGATTAAATATTTTTTTTATACATTTTCATTTTACACTTTTTCAGATGAAAATACTTATTCATTTAAAAAGTATAAAATGAATTAAAGAAGTCCTCTATTTTAGGTATTAACACGTTTGTTTTCTCTGTAACACTAAAAATCGGCGACAATTTAATTTCATCCTTTACCAAATAGCTTTTAGGATGTCTGTCTGCAAATATAAAACTTAGCAAATCTAATTTGAGTATTGGCGATACGAGACGAAAAGTACACGAGACTTAATAATTAAATTACACACGAAATAACCGATGATACCAATGTTTGTTTTTTAAAAAATATATATTTACTCTAGCAAATAGAAACATGGCATTTTTTATATACCTTTCTTAGAAAATGTTTTTTCGATTTTAGTATTAGTAGGTATATCAAAGAAAGGCTTGTTTGTAGTGGCTAAAAGGCTAAATACTCAGGTGTCCTGGGTTCAAAACCCAGATTGGGTAATCGAAAAGTTATGGGCAGTTAGCGTTGATAAATTCTCAATAGTAAAACGAAATATAGAAGTTGGCGGTGTTTCCAAGAAACTTGACTGAAACACGTGAAGCTATTGGTATTGCGTCGGAACTTTCTCCGGTCGTGTTGTGCGCACATTTTTGCACTATAACATCGCCTGCGCAGTTAGCTAGTCGCTTTTGAGATTGGCTAATGTGACCGAAGCTAGTCAGTACATATAACATTGCAATAAAATAGTTTAAAAATTTTGATATAATTTGTTTGGTACAATCGCTGCTGCTCCAATGCGGATTGGTGATTGGTGTTCATCCGAAACACGCAGGACTCTTCATGATGTTTTCATTTGCAGCTAAGAGCGAGTTGAATTAAAAACTCGTATTAACCTCACATAAGTTCATCGTGCATGTCTGGGGTTGAATCCGCTATCATCGGTTAAGACTTACATGTTCTAACCAATCGGCCATCTCGGTTAAATATCACGGTACAATGAAATCAAAATTTAGCATACATGAAACTGAGTGAATACTAAGCTACTGTTTTATAACTAAGCTTAACTTATTTTATTATGAAGTTAATATGCATACAAGATATAAGGCGAACATATTACACATTTTACGACGTTAAACCAACTATTTCAAATATATTTCTAACCTTTGAAATATCTAATTTTTCTACAAAATAATAATCAGTATAAAATATTATATTTAAAAATTATATTATAAAAGTTGCTTTTATCCGATAATTTGGAGACGATTTATATAAAAAACATGAAAAAAGTGTTTGTTTATTAAAATGATAAGGCCATTTGACTGATAAATACCTTGGCATTACTTTTAATGGTGGTTCACCGCCAGTTATCCATAAAATGGTCAAGATACTTGTAAGTTAAAGTTTCCACGTTTCGGCACCGTAAGTCACAGGTAGGACGCACTAATAAAAGACCCTGGTCTTAAGCGACTGCGGGATCGACGATTCAAAAACTTGACGCAACCTCCCGAATGCCACCCAGCCCAAACGTATTCTTTTTTTAGTTTCCTTCTCAAAGCTTTGCCGGCCATGTTGTATAGTTTAGCCCAGGTAGATAGATGTATTCCTGCACAACTTCGAGTGGAGAGCCATTTACGACCACTGGTCTCGGGGATACATGTTGGTTGATCATAATTTTGGCCTTTTCAATGTTCATCTCTTCCAAATCCTGCAGTCTCCACCATGATGACAATGTCGTCGCCAAATTGCAGATGAGTAATGTGTTGGCATTTTTACGAAGTGATATTTAATAACTAAAAATATTATGCAGCTCGAAACATGAATACACCTACAAACAACACTTTCTTTTATAATATAGTTCGTTATACGGGCGAATGGGTTACTACGGCTCATAGACATTGCTCTGTAGGAAATATTAAGCATTATTTAAAACGCCAATGCGCCACCAAACTTGAGAACTAAGATTATATGTTCCAAGTTCTCATCAGATATTCTACCGCAAAATAGCAGTACTTGGTATTGTTGTGTTCAGGTTTGAAGGATGAGTGAGCCAGTGTAATTACAGGCACAAGGGACATGACATCTTAGTTTCCAAGGTTGGTGGCGCATTGGCGATGTAAGCGATGGTTAACATCTCTTACAATGCCAATGTCCTAAATTGATTCATTATTATATACGGAACACTATACACTGATTACTTATTTGTACCTACGAATAAGTCCTCAATGAATAGGGTTCCGTGACACAAATACGACTGGATATAAATGTCACATCACCTTGAAATGAAGTGTTACCCGCTATTTGTTTATCAGTCCCCTCGCTCCGTAATAAGGATGTTGAATGTTCCCGCGCTCTCCGCTCATCATAATTTTGTTTATTAACCGCTCGTGTTTTTATCGTGTATATAACACTGGTTACATTGATATATAGGAAATAGTTAAATACAAGTGAATATGTGTTAAGTTGAGACAACTCGAGATAACTTCGATATTGAAGATAACTTGAACTATACATAATTCACAAAACTTCCATTAATAAAGGAAAATACCAGAAACACTATAGAATTTTGACCCATTTAAAACACTTGATCTACATGCATAGTTATGGAATTTTATTGCTATTTTGTGGATTTATGTGTTAATGCGAGAACTTTTATAAGGACATTTTTAGGTTAGCTTAGTTAAGTTTCATTACTCTAGATGGCTTTGTTTTCAAATATATTATTGAATTATTTTAGTGTTTTTAATAAAAGGGATTTTTCCTTACTAATATTTTAATTGCGAAAAAATCTTCATACACGTCATTATTCGTAAGTATGTATATATATTCAATAGTTGATATTAATAATTAAATGCATGGAAAATATACAATTAATTCATTAATTTTAATATTTAATAATTGTTTTTAGTGTTCGATAATTGTTTTTGATGATTGATAATTAATTTTAATTTTTGATAATTGATTTAAGTGTTCAATAGTTGAATTTAATTATTGATTTCAATGATTAATTTTAATGCTTAACAATTAATTTTAATAGATGATAGATACTACGATTTACTCGGTGGTAGAGCTTTGTGCAAGCTCGTCTGGGTAGGTACCACCCACTCATCAGATATTCTACCGCAAAACAGCAGTACTTTGTATTGTTGTGTTCCGGTTTGAAGGGTGAGTGAGCCAGTGTAATTACAGGCACAAGAGACATAACACCTTAGTTCCCAAGGTTGGTGGCGCATTGGCAATGTAAGTGATGGTAACATTTCTTACAATGCCATTGTCTATGGGCGTTGGTGACCACTTACCATCAGGTGGCCCATATGCTCGTCCGCCAACCTATAAAATAAAAAATAAAAAATACTAATCAATTGAATGAAAAATAATGAAAATCAAATGTCTAATTTATACAATACAACTATTATTACAATGTATTTAAACATACTTACCACTAATGATGTATTTGTTAATTCCTGTTATTATTATTTTCCTATAATGTAGTATGTATGGAATAAATAAAGCTTCATTATTATTATTATATATATTATATAGCAGAGTTATTAGCAAAATCGCATGGAACAACATTATGTAAATCGAAGATTTTTTTTATTTCTTCTCCATTTTTTATTAGCATGTAAAACCTACAGACCCGTATATCACAATAAAAGATTTTGATTTTAATATGATAATTATTTATTTAAATTATTTTTATAACAAATATATAAAATAGATACGTGCAGTAATATAAACTTTTTCAAATAAAATTATTTATTTACAAAGTAGATACAGCTTAAAAAAAATATTTACACCTGTTTTTATGTATGAAATTTTAGGGTCGTAACTTTCATATCTACGACGTTAAAGTTTGAATATTTCATATTAAATTCATAGAAATGTTTCGTTTCAGTATTTTGTAACAAAGTCACGTAACAGCTGACAACTCAGACCTGTTCCACTAAACTACGGTGCAATATGCGACGTCTGAGCCATGATCAGGGGGGCCTAGACAAGTGGCTTTTACTTTAGTAGAATAGAATAGAAAGTAATGATCAATGTATGAAATTGACATTCGCGGTCGACACGTAACCAATGTTACCCCCCACATGAAGTGGGGGGTATGTGGGACCTTCAGCGCCGGTCCCACATACCCCCCACTTCATGTGGGAGAAACGCGTAAATGCCTATTACTTTTTTATCACATCAAAAAGCGTTGCCCTTATTAATCAACTCTCCCTTTCACATGTGTATATTTTAATGTTTTTTTTTATTATGTTTTCAATGCAAAAATGGAAATTAAGAATTAAAATTGATAAATTTTATTTAATACTTTAGGAAAATAGTAATTTATTCAAAATTAAATATAAAATAGCGAATTATAAGTTAAAAAAAGAGTTCAAATTATATTTACATTTGTACAGAATTGAGGTTATCTCATTGGTCGCACACAATCCTTATTGTCAAATCTGAAAATTTGCACTTACACATACATACACATTCAACCGCTAGAATAGAAATAATCAGTAAGATAGAAAGAGGGGAAAGGTCGCTTGGAAGACAACGCTTTTTTGTTACATGACAATTTCTGCCAGGTCACTCTACTTTGCAGTAGTAAAAGAACTTTGTTTCAATAAATGAAAAAATATGTAGAGCATGTTGTACTTTACTTTATGCATTATTATTATATGCCCTGTACCGAACACACGGGATAAAATCCTTATTTTACCCGTACGAAGTCGGGACCGGCAGCTAGTATATGTATATAAATTTAATGACCAATTCAATAACTTAAAAGATTTAAGAACAATAAATATATTTAATAATCATATTTAGAATAATTATGACACACAGCACATAGATGTATATTGTATTCTTTCGACTATTATATGGTATGGTGGACGACTATATCGTATGTACATATATGACACTAGCTGTGCCCCGCGGCTTCACCATATCTATACTACTATATAAATCTATTGGTTCTGTCTGTACATTTTTTTTCACCTAATTTTGTGATAAATTATCGTTTTATGATGCAGTGATTCACATTATACTATTTTTTTTCATTTATGTCTGTCTCTGAACCGATAGATTTATATAGAAGATATACATAGATACAGTGAGTACAAAATGAAAATACAGATTCAGCTTCTTTTCACGAAAGTGACTTTTTCGTACGATTCGGTGAAGAATGTTGTCGTAACTTCCTCGTTAAAATAATTTCTTAGATTTTGTCGTTTATTTTTCAATACAGCGTCTATTATTACTAAAAATATATATATGTATATGTGCAAATTTATTCGTGAGAAAGAAAATAAAAATATAAGAACAATGTGTTCCTACTAAACAGAGATTTCATTTATATTTTTATTACAATATACGAGCAATAAATGTCATATGGATGTTGACAATGGATAAACGCGGCGCTTATTCGAATAGTTATTACTTTCTTCCTTTTAGCCACGTTCAATATTAAAAATAGCCTGATCAAATTGTAAATGGTTATGTTAAAAGAATAATGTGGTTCGTACAAATCATACTGCAAAGTATTTGAATAACGTTATTATTTATAAGAATACAAAATTAACAGCATAGGATAATAAGGTCCTCCAGACCGATTTCGGCCACGGCGGCTAATCTCAAGAGAGATTAGCCAACTGCGCAGGAGATATTATAGTGCACAAGTGTGTGCGCAAATACAGGTGTACTCTTTTTTCCTTAGCTCTCATAAACCGATGGGACGGCAATCCGACACGACCGGAAAGAGTTCAGGCGCAGGACCAACGGCTTAACGTGCTTTCCGAGGCACGGGAGTGTACACACTTCCAACTTCCAGATTCCGGGAGAATACTGCTACTGAGAATTTTCTGCCAGAAAAACCCAATAACTTTTTATTGGCCCGACCTGGGAATTGAACCCAGGACCACCGGGTCTGCGGCCTTATATCTAGCCACTAGACCAACAAGGCAGACATAGGATTAACCTACATACTGCAGCAGAGAGCTCTCTGTAGTGAACTTAGTCAGTCAATTTCCATGACCAGGATTAGACGTATAAGTTATACGTCTAATCCTCTTTATACTCTGAAAGTTGAAGACTAAATCCGGCAGACGAAGGACAACAGCTTTACATGTTTCCAAGGGAGTGTTATACTAAGTTCTTATATCTGTCATACTATTGAAAATGTGTTAACAGAAAACAAACTAATGAGTATTAATTGTCTGGCCAGAAATTATCACTGACCATTGATTTCATTTGAAAATAATAGTGCTGCCATAAATTCTGCTGTCTCGTGGGATAGAAATCATTTTCTAAGTACTGAAATTTATTATACTCAAGAAGATCAATCAATGTTTTAAACGACATTCGTTTTATTTGAAGTAAATTTATAGCTCAACCGATCTGAATTCAGCAGCGATTTATCCAATTCTATAGATTCTGAGTACTACAATATTATCTTAATAAATTATTGGTGTATCTGTAATAGTTTTGACAGAGTGCTTTCAATGCTCCCGAACTCAAGTTTTGTCTTCAACTTACTTTATATAGATACATTATATTTCAATACATAATATTATAAGCTCATTGTTTTACATAAGAATGGTATAATTAAAAAAAAACCTTTGTAAATCTAAGCACTTTGACTGCTAGTACAAAATGATATTGGTATATATAATTAAACAATAATAGTTAATCTGGACTTTATTTAAGTAGGCTATTTACAAGCAATTTTAAATCAATATTTTACAATAAATAATATTACTATAAAACCAATTAAATATATAATTATATATATATATATATATATATATATATATATATAATTTTTACAAATGATTTGCATGCATTGTTTGAAATAGTTAATTACATAATTATATCATTTATGATTAATGTTTTAATATTCGTACAAATTAATTTAAGCGAATATTTCTGTATGTTTTTAAAACTACACGTCTTATGAAGTAAATAACGTTATAAGTAGTACAAACGTTATAAGTAGTTTTCGTTCAGGTTTTATTGCTTCAGAATATAGACGTAAAAATATCAAATTCAAACGTAAATGAAAATAGGTCGTATTCATAGAAATTATTGTCGCGTTGAGTTCAAGATGTCTGTCAGGGAATTATTGGATGTTATATTGAATTGAAAAAACCATCGACCTACATCTAAAACGTCGTTCGCAATAAAACAATTTAATTAAAGTTTTATGTCTGTAGAGGAGAGTTTTTGTTTTGTTTTAAACAATAGAATATAAGAATGGTGTTCAAGAACTAATCATTATATAACGTAATAATTCAACATTTTAAATTTAGTATTGTAAGTTACTAAGCGGCCTATAGCGGCTTTTGAATTAACGCTTCGTAGAAAATTCTACCATCCGTAAAAAAACGAATCGTTTCTTGAATGTAGTCACCGGACCTTACAGGCAATGGTACTAATTTGTTGAACACAATCTCTAAATTAAAAAAAAAAACATTTATTATTATCCCCGTCTTATTGCTTCTGGTAATAGTGCTTTTGTTTTTCGACCAGAGACATGGAATTGCGATTCAAAGGGAAAATGCTAGCATTCTTGCCATCATTCCACGCGGTCACGATCTGTACAGTAACTATTTTTAATTTTTATTTCTACATATTTAAGGCTTTAATGATAGTAAATTAAACCTAATTGACTATCAAGAACTCTTGTGACTTGATATCCTTTTTAATCCTGTAAAAGAAAAAGAGATAGGAATATTTTGAGTTCCGACATAAGCTTAGTGATTATATAAAACTTTCATGTGTACGAGTGGCGGAAAAGACGCGTTAAGACCGGTGCCAACTCGGGAGCACAAATACGCAGTACGATCGGAGGAATACCATCGGGCCCACTCGACTTATGAATGTCCAACGAAAGAAGTGCTTTACGAACCGCACTTTGTCGGAATTTAATTTCCGGCATCGGAGTATCACACCGCAAGATTGTCGGTGGTGTCTTTCCTTGGTCATCCAGAGTCGAGTTGGACGCGAAGAGAGTGCTCAAAAGATCAGCTTTCTCCTTCGCAGTATGAGCCAACGTGTCATTGCTCCTATGCAGAGATGGAAAAGGAAAGCTGACAGAAATTCCCTAAGACAGCCTTAGCGAGAGACCAAAATGCGCGTGTTCCCGAAGGAAGACGCACCAATCTCTCGCCAATCCTGCCAAAGTGCTCCGACTTCGCCTTGGCAATAACGCTTTTGAAAGATCTTGAGGCAAAGTTGTATTCCTTTTAAGTGCGTTAGTATTTACATCATTAATATTTTCAAAGCTGTTATTTTATTATATCATAAAATACCTAATCTACCTAACATAGAAGTCATCTAACTTAGGAAATCTGAAACTTTGGCGCACCTGAGAAAGGTCTATGTCTAGTCATTGATGACGATTAAATGACTATTAATATATAATATTCATTAATTACATTAATAATAATGTAGATCCGTAAAAGATTAATACATAATATAATCCTTAAATGAATCTCAAAAGGAGGCAAGTCTGTTAAGAAAAAATGAAATATTAACAGAAACAATCAAATAAAAGGAATCCCTATTAAAAATATCTTAACAAATCATCTTTTAAGGTAAAAATTAAATTCATTATACATTCCTCGGAGACAATTTCGTTTACGCGTCAACTCAGCCGAGTTTAATTGAATTCTTCAAATAATAATTTGAAAGGCTTAATTTTGTTTCACATTTAAACCGTGGAAATGGACCAAGTGTTCCATAACTTTTGAAATTAAAGTCTTTCAAAATTCTAAAAGATTTGTCAAGTTGTAAGTTGTAATGTATTCAATTGTAATTTTAATTTTGTTGCATTATATTTTGTTGCTAATAATGAAAGGTTTTCCTAATATGTTTAAATGATTAATCGTTTCATTAACATTGTTATTTTATTGAATTATAATTTACTTTGCTTAAATAATCTTCATTTTGTTTTCAAGATTCGATATTCGGCAACTTTTTTATTAATTTTGATTTCTATGTCATGTGTAGAAAAATAAGGTTGAAGTCAACACTTTTCAAACCATCTTGATTGATTACTACAGTAGCTTTATTCAGGTTTCCAAAATAAACTACTATAAGGAAGAAAATTTTTGTTTGATACAATAATCACAAGATGATTGAAATTACTTGTGGATAAGTGTGCATCCTATAGCGAAATTAGAAGTCATAGTCGAAGCGCAGTGAATCAAAGGTCCTGAACTAATATTAAAAAGGAGAGGTTTTTGAATTCAAACGAATAAATGTGAGAGAAACGAGTAAATGTATGAGAGATTTCAATCTATTAAATACTTTTATTCCTACATTGGTAAACTTGTCAGGCTTGTAGATATACCACAGCTACGCACACACAGCTTTTTAATTTATCTTCAATTGTTTATTCTACGCAATCTGCGTATCTTATTCTTTAGTCTGAGTTCGGTATACATTGACAGCTGTGTGAGATAATCAGCTATTTCATTAATTATCTATGCATGCATGTAAAGCAAACTTATTACTTTTAATTACTTTCTTAATATGAATAAACATTTATTATAAGAAATAGACACTTATTTGCTTTCAATCAGATTCAAATAGTCTCAAAGTCTAAATATTATCCACATCGCACTAGCTTATTTACAGAAGTTTGATTAGTTTCTGTGTTGCAATAATATATGCTGTAGCATGAGTGCTATGGTGTGGATAGAGTGTATCTCGTTTCATTTTGATATAATGAGGTGCAACGATCTCAACTTTGTGGATGTTTGATGTGGAAATCGTTTTTGGACTGTCCTCTGGGAATCTTCTCCGTCTGTGAGAAAAAATAACTTTAACGTTGACCTTGGTTGACCAGATAGACAGGTAGACAAAAGTTTTTATTGCTTTTGATTATATTTGTTTATTTATTTGGGTCCTCAACAGTTGTACATAATATACGTCCCAAATACGCATTACATTAAATTGAAAAGTGCAACCGATTACAGGAGAACACATCCTTCCCAAACACACAATTTTTTTCATTATTTTTTTTATTTTATAGGTAGGCAGACGAGCACATGGGCCGCCTGATGGTAAGTGGTCACCAACGCCATTAGACAATGGCATTGTAAGAAACGTCAACCATTGCTCACACTGCCAATGCGCCACCAACCCTGGGATCTAAGATGTTATGTCCCTTGTGCCTGTAATTACACTGGCTCACTCACCCTCATAACTAGTATAATATAATTATAGTTCAGTGTCTCTTATAATATCTTTATCTTCACACGCTCTTAAAGTTATTTTTTTAACTATTAATTATTATTTATAATTAGAGTATAAAACAATAGAAAACCTATCCTCGCATAATATGTAAAATATATAATATACGGTGTGAGTATTGTTCTTTATGTATATATAAATATATAAATTTTGCTGTTAAATATTAATTGGAAGACGGTTCCCTAGACTTAAGTTAAGGCCTGAGGGAAAATTACGAATTTTGATTTTCATTTCCCATAAATGATATAGCTTGTTTACATAATTCAGTCGTTTATAGAGATTACTTATTTTATGTTACAGAATAAATCATAAATATTTATTATTTATTTATACAACCAATTTAAATAAGAATAATATATTAAGCTATTAAGGTTCGACGGCTTAGTATAATTTCGAAGTTGGGTAAGTTAATTCAATCATGAATAAGGCATTTTAAGTAAGTAGTTTTACATATATATACTGAGAGCTCGACTACATAGAGTACGCTCTCGACCAGTTGCGCAGAAATACATCAGACAACACAAAAATGCTTCAGTGCGCACTGTTACAACTATTTGAGTATGTATGTCGTCCGTTTAATTGTTTCCTAATTTTCACACAGTGTAAACCATCAAAAAGGTACCTTCCGGTAGCTTCCTTAGGAGGAGCGACTGGGTTTTGTGGGATTCTAACCCACTAAAACCACTGCGATGGCCCTCCTCGGCACGGATCGGAGAGGCTGCGGGATAGTGTTTATATAACGCAATCGCGGCCCCTCCTGTGCTGTACTCCGCTCGTGGCTCAGCGAAGGTCTCTTCAGAGGGCAAAGGTAATCTCCCTCCGCACTCCTCGTTAGCGCATACGGCAGCGCGAGCACATGCCAGCTGCCATCCTCTTCAGGGCCGTCTGAAATAGTGAGACCTATGGAAATAATATATAATTATTTTCTATCTGTCTGTCCATTTGTCTGGGGAGTACAAATTACAAATGTAAAATTAATTATGGGTATTATAAGGCATCATTTATTTTTTATGAATATAAAGAGCATTGTTTTATTTCTGTTAATGTGGTCAAGTTTTACTGTATTTCAGTATTATTTAACCGTAAATTTATTAGTTAAAAAAGCAGGTAGGAACTCGCTGCACTTGTAAGTGATTTTAAATACATAATGATGAAGTATATTTTACAATTTATTCCAATAATTTTATTTTTTCAACAAAAACTTAATTCTGGCTTAACTCCTTGACTGGCATTCAATTATCAATCAACCTAGTTCAATTGAATGCCAGGTATAATCACGGCTTCGAAGTTAAAAAGTTTTGAAGCGAGTCATACGATTGAACTGCCTGCATTTAGAACTTGAATGTTCAAACGAATGATTTGAAAGGTCTCTATGTACTTCAACATTATTGAATTGAATGGAATTTTTCATTTAATTAACACGGTAAGTTATTTTTAGTCTATAGCATGACGTGAAGCCTTATACTAAATGTAAAGGACTTTTCATGTTTGAAGAAAAGTCTTAGCAAGTTATGAAGCTGTTCATACTCCTAAGTTTATTCAACGCATGAATCCATAAAATACATTGTTCATGTATTTAAATCTTATTAACGTGTAAACGATTATTAGTTTTACTCTACTGCCTCGTTGGTCTAGTGGCTAGATATAAGGCTGCAGACCCGGTGGTCCTGGGTTCAATTCCCAGGTCGGGCCAATAAATAGTTATTGGGTTTTTCTGTCAGAAAATTCTCAGTAGCAGCCCGGAGTCTGGAAGTTGGAAGTGTGTACACTCCCGTGCCTCGGAAAGCACGTTAAGCCGTTGGTCCTGCACCTGAACTCTTTCCGGTCGTGTCGGATTGCCGTCCCATCGGATTATAAGAGCTAAGGAAAATAGAGTGCACCTGTGTTTGCGCACACACTTGTGCACTATAATATGTCCTGCGCAGTTGGCTAATCTCTCTTGAGATTGGCCGCCGTGGCCGAAATCGGTCTGGAGGACCTTTATTTATTAGTTTTAATTATCTGTGACACTAAAAATAAGTTCATGTAGGTGGAAACAGAACATATTTTCTTTGTTTTTAGACAGTTGTCTATTACTGACAACAATTATTTGTCAAGTTGAAAGTTCCGTTTTTCATTCGTTGTATAATTTGAAGAGTTTTAATTAAACTTTATGTTCGTACCTTTAAGTACCTCTGAATTCTTAATTGGAAGGAAATTGGAAGAGGGTATTCCAGCATTTTTTTTATGTTAGATATCTGTGCCAGTGTCGGTTAGGGCAAGGAAAACGAAATATATTAAAGGCTTTATCTATGTATATTGTTTAGGGGGTGATTATGAACAATGCTGTCTTCTTGAATGTCAAATCGAATGAAAGAGGTTAGTGTAAATAATAAGATCGCCTTTGCATTATTTATGATTTAACTGTCCTTGTATATTTTGTGTAAATTATGTGCTAATAGACTTAATAAATAAAATATAAGCATAATGGCAAAAAAAAATTGTGCTTAATAAAATCTAAACCGCGTTTATAACTAAGAAATTAGCGAAATAGTGAGAAATGGTGAACTATTGAATTGTATAACGAAATAATTGTTCTTTTAAATGTGAAAATGGAGGAAATTTTAATTAATTTTTTCCGGAAATATTTAACGAAATCGTTTTAAATAGAATCGCCATATTTTATTTAAACATGGTATTCAAATAATTTCTAGAACTGTTATCACCATAACCTATAATTATTCTAATATCAAAACTAAAGTAATCACTGGCCAGTCATCCGAATTATCGCTAAAGTTTAATACGTTCTCCAAATATTAGATATCTCTATTTTAATAATTAAACCTATTTCAGATCCAAATGGTACTTATAAGATGAAATGGATGTACTCATCAGGATAACGGGCGTGTTAGCGAAATTGACTTTCAAAATACTAGAGGCAGTAATTCGAGCTATATTTGAAACTTGTTTTGCGGCCGCTGTTGTGGTCACTGTGGCTGTCAGTGGGTTAACTATAAGCTATGTTATTATAAAGTAAGCATTTCTTTATTAATTGGATTTATCGATGGCTTAAGCTGTCTCTTATTCGTGATATATATTTTTAAATTTTAAATAGATAAGTCGGCAAATATTAAAAACAGCGTCTTTGATATGTTGAAAGATTTCATCATCTTAAATAATTGCTTATAAGATATAGTATGTTTGAAGGTATGGTGATTGCAACGAACCCCAATGTTCAACATACGTCTCCGTTGGAAGCATTTTAATGCTTGTCGGTTGGTCGCTGGGCATCTACGTAGTATATACATACATTAAAGATTTTTTATAAGCTATTTTTCTTTACTTTTAAATGAAATTTTAAAGACATACTGTAGTTTTTTTTTTGTTTTTAAAGTAGTTTTAATTGCACATTAGTATATTTCAGTCTTGTAATTTGTTTTTCTATTGAACAGTTCATTAGATTAAATTGAATCACTCATAAAATAGCTTAACAATCAATTATGGAAACCATTTGGGATACAAATCAAGAAGAAAACTCAATATCAGAAGTAAAATTATGATGTACTCATATTGGGAATGCACTGTTATGCAAAACTACTGTTTCGACTAAGTGGATTTTATCGAACAAAAACCAGTGATTTCAATAAAAAAAACTGTCTACATGCGCATGAAACGAACCGGCAACCGTCCTAGTGCGCTTTCCACCCTTGGACATTTTGGCGTATATGGACGCATGGGCTTATCAACAGAACCGCATCCACCAGTCACAACAGTGAAAGCGCGCCCTCTCCTTCTTGCGACTTGACGCGACCGTTTCTGCGAAGAACGGTACGCAAACACGTCTTCGAAGCGATCCTGCCAGCCTTCGAAGTCTGGATGAGACGAAAGCGACGAGTCACCTTCCGACTTACGCAGGTAATAACCCATCTCGGTGGTTTTGGATAATACCTGTGTAATATAACTCCTAGAAGTTCTCCTTTCTTCGAAGAAATTGATTTTAGGGGTGCCCGATCACAAGTCATCCTTTTATAATAATTCTTTTACAGTTCAGGCTATTAAACTCTGGAACGACCTTCCTTTAAATATTCGGGAGGCCAAATCCATAAATATTTCTAAAAATCTTGTAAAAGATCACTTTTTGTCTCAAATACCTTATCACCAATAATTTTCTTTTATTTTTATTCTTTTTTTGGACTATTTTTCTTTCTTTTCTCGTATTGTTTGAGGACTTATCGTTTTTAGTATCGTATTTATTGTATATATTTATATTATATTCTTGTAATTTTAGTATATATTGATAATATAATTTATATATAGATATATTATATGTGTATTTTATATTTATATTGACATGTATTTATTAGTTTGTTTTCGGTATAGATTATTATTATAATGTTATTTTATTTTGCTATTACTGCACCACCTACCTCATATCCTATGCATTATTCCTTACACCGTTGGTTGCCTGGAAGAGATCGCTATGTAGCGATAAGGTCGCCAAAATTGTATGCTACTTTTCTTTAGGCTGTCTAAGTTTTTGTAATAAAATCTGCTGTGGTGTACAATAAAGTATAAATAAATAAATAATATCGGACGCGAATCGACGGCGACGTGCCACCACTCTAGCGTGGACCGGGACATCGGTCAGCAAAAGTTGGGGGCGTGCCTCGTATGGAGTGCGGAGAGGGAGATCCTGGTCCCTGAGGTCAGACAAGACCTCTCTCTGCGTGCAATTGTGTGGGCCATGCTCCGCAAGGAATCGGCGTGGCGGATCATAGCCTCCTGCTGTGAGACCGTCATGGTCCAGATGACGTCGGCGTCGTCCCGGCCCTCCCATGCCCCAACGCCCGAGGGTTAAAAGATAGGGTAGGCCGTGAATGCGTGAGGTGGAGGCCTCACGTATTTCTATAGGTTTTATTAAAAAACAATACTTTTTATATTATTAAAAATTAAATGGTGCCTTGTAAATCACAATTAATTTTACATTTGTAATTTGTGCTCCCCGGACAAATGGATAGACAGACAGATAGAAAAAAATTAAAGTAATGGTTGTTTTGGTAACTTGCTAAAAGCTTTAATCATTATAATAATAATATCCTGGGACATTATTTACCCACGGCCATCTGATCCCAAACTAAGCAGAGCTTGTACTAAGGAAACCAGACAACTAATATACTACATATACTACTTTTCTTTTGTAAATACATACTTATATAGATAATTACACCCAGACTCAGGACAAACAGACGTGTTGATGCATACAGTGACTGCCTCGTTGGTCTAGTGGATAGATATTAGGCTGCAGAACCGGTGGTCCTGGGTTCAATTCCCAGGTCGGGCCAATAAATAGTTATTGGGTTTTTCTGTAAGAAAATTCTCAGTAGCAGCCCGGAGTCTGGAAGTTGGAAGTGTGTACACTCCCGTGCCTCGGTAGCACGTTAAGCCGTTGGTCCTGCACCTGAACTCTTTCCGGTCGTGTCGGATTGCCGTCCCATCGGATTATGAGAGCTAAGGAAAAGAGAGTGCACCTGTGTTTGCGCACACACTTGTGCACTATAATATCTCCTGCGCAGTTGAGATTGGCTGCCGTGGCCGAAATCGGTCTGGAGGACCTTATTGATGCATACAAATGTCTGTCGTGGGTGGGAATCGAACCCACGAAAAATTTCTGCGGCGCGACCAACCGGCTCGTCACTTTCGTCATTACCTCTAAAGTTGTTAATTCACACACAGACATTTCAATTTTATTTATTTTACAGGTTTTCTTAATTATTATATACCTATTATGTTCTTAGGAATATTTACTATGAAAAATTATGTTACAAAGAGATGCTTATCTAAATAATTTTTTATTAATAAAATTTCTCTAGTCACCTGACAATGTTAGTAATATGAGTTTGTAATGTATGTCTTTACAGCCAAATAATACATTGTTTCATGAAAATTACATTCTTATCAATTTAAATATAACTCTTACTTTACATGTACAAATATATATTATAATTATTGCGTTTAGTTAAACGATATACCATATGGTTTTATCGCGACAGAGATACACCAATTAACGGATTGATTCATGAGGAAGGTTTAGGTGTATGATTCATAATGATTTTCTGTAAATTGGCTGAAATATGATGACGATTACTTAAGATGTCGGAATAAGTCAGGCCACTTGTAAGTTATACTCATAATATTATATATTATGATATAAACGTACGTTACAAAGAGTATAGATTCTTATTCTTCCTGCACAAAGCAGGAATGAGTGCCTTGTTTTTAATAAAATATTAATGCAACTTAGTATCAATGTATGAAAGAATAAGTTTGACATAAACACAAAAAATCATTAGTACAGTTGAACAGATGAACTATAGTTCATAACAGTTTTCATTAGCGGAATTTGTTTCACATTCTAAGTGGTAAAATATGAAACTTTAATGTGTGTGCGGTACTCACATCGACAGTATTGCGTCATCCATTCGATATCTTTCTACGTAACAATTTAAATGGTAGTGTAAAACGTAGTACACTTTTACAATTTTGGCTTAAATCCAACATAAAAGTGGATGAAAATTCCTTGGTTGCAATATTTATTGGATCGTATAAAAATGGGTCAAATTGAAGAAATTGTACTATTTATTTTATTCATGGTTGTTTGTCTGCCAAGATACCGAAGTGATTATAAAGTTTACCAATCTCTATATACGAGTATAGTGTATGATATAAATACTAACAAACAGTCTGTAAATGTATTTATTCCTATTTAAAGCCTTTCCGTTCTATCGAAGAGAAGTATTTGAGACTATTACCAAAGCTACTACTCGGTGGTAGAGCTTTGTACAAGCTTGTCTGGGTAGGTACTACCCACTTATCAGATATTCTACCACAAAACAGCAGTATTTGTTATTGTTGTGTTCCGCTTTGAAGGGTGAGTGAGCCAGTGTAATTACAAGCACGAGGGACATAACATCTTAGTTCCCAAGGTTGGTGGTGCATTGGCGATGGTTAACATTTCTTACAATATCATTGTCTATGGGCGTTGGTGACCACTTACCATCAGATGGCCCAAATGCTCGTCCGCCTTCCTATACAATAAAAAAAAGCTCTGTTCCACTATTAGTTAGTGGAATTTGATTTGCTGGATAAGGGCTAATGGAATAAGACAAACATAGTTCAGAGTACTTCACTCTATACTTACACATTTCTCGCGATGTTTACTGTCAACTTTGAGCACAAGACGAATTACAGACGAAATTTAGCACGTCAACTAAGAACTCCTAAACAAAATTCAACAATTTATTTTACGGTGTCGTAATCTCTTATCATCTTCAAAGGAATTATCTCTTAAAATTCCCGAAAGTTATCCAAGAAATAAGATATCCCATATATATTATACTTCGTGTGTAAAAACACTTGTGGGATATAAAGCCTTTGTGACTAAATATGAAATTTAACATCATAAAAAAATATTACAGACACTGACATATTCAGTGAATATCCTAATTTTGTTTAAATATAATCATACCTGTCTTTTTAATATGATTTTGTGCTTTTTGTTATTATATTAGTTTGGTTATATGACTGCCTCGTTGGTCTAGTGTCTGGATATAAGGCCGCAGACCCGGTGGTCCTGGGTTCAATTCCCAGGTCGGGCCAATATATAGTTATTGGGTTTTTCTGTCAGAAAATTCTCAGTAGCCGCCCGGAGTCTGGAAGTTGGAAGTATGTACACTCCCGTGCCTCGGAAAGCACGTTAAGCCGTTGGTCCTGCGCCTGAACTCTTTCCGGTCGTGTCGGATTGCCGTCCCATCGGATTATGAGAGCTAAGGAAAAGAGAGTGCACCTGTGTTTGCGCACACACTTGTGCACTATAATATCTCCTGCGCAGTTGAGATTGGCCGCCGTGGCCGAAATCGGTCTGGAGGACCATAATTTGGTTATATTATTTGTTGTTAAAACGTCAATCGCACGAGGATGTACGATGCATAGCGATGTAAAACTACTATTGTCGTCCCGCACCTTGTAACACAAGCTGTACGCTTAATTGGAGAAGAATAAGAATATAAGTAATTCTTTAATACAGGAATTAATAGAATTCTAAAAAAAAGAAAAAATTAAGTTTTTATAGTGTGTATTCTGATTTCTTTCTTTTTATTTTTGCTTTATTGTTGATATAATTCAGTTGTCTACATTTAGACCTATGTAAATAAAAAATATATTTAAGCAGTGTGTCTATTATATTAGTGTGTTATGGTATTGATTAGTAAATAAAACTGCAATCTATGCTTATGGTCTACGTGTTCTATCTATGGGAAGGGGAATGGGGATCTCAGAGAGATCAGAAAGTTACATAAAAAGTAACTTGTGTTGCTTGAAAATTGTATATAGCTATGATCAAATTCAAATAAAAAATATCGTTTATAATTACTGAAAATAGCTCCGTTATCCGTCAACAGGAAAATATTTTACATTGAAATTTCAAAATTCGAATAAAACCTTATAGGACAAAATACAGAAATGAAAATAATGTATTAACGAAAGCTCTATAAATTCATTCTGTCCAATTTGTTTGATACACACACGAACTAAAAATATTATGTATTTAATTAATCTTAATATTATATACTGAATAGTAAAAAAAAAATTATTAAGCAAAACTAATCTAGCAATTAAAGTAACTACAGAAAAAGTCTATAAATTGTAACCAAATACATTACGATGATCCCATAGACAAACACTACTTTTTAACTAGTGAGACATATTTCCTATAATTGTAATATATACCCAGACAGGCAGTCTGTCTTGTTTTACAAGTAGGTTAAAGAATATGCAAAGATAAAGAGGCACTCAAGTAACAATAGTTCACATTAATATTACGACCATTTCTTACAACAAACGTAATTGATTAACTCAAGTAGGTCTCGGAACAAACTTCTCTTGGCAACTTTTGTTATCTTTAATTCATGACATACACAGAGAACATCGACTTCTCCCCAGATACGAGTGGTTTTACCTTCATTTATTACTTTCGGATTATCTTTTCAGGCAGTTCTTAAATCGAGCATACCAATCGAATGAAATATAACTTCAAGACATTGTTGAAAAATTGTAAAGTGTTTTCAGTGTTTAGTCTGAAACATCAAAGATGGAAATCAATCATTTTCTTAATTAACATGTCATTGTATGTGTACTTTATTGGCTTAACGTGTAATTAAACTATGTTACGTATATTAATTTTTGGCTGATATTTAACAAAGAAAACTGTTCACAGGAGTTAATTAAATTAGTGAGGCGTTTGATAGCGGTGGGTAATTGCATAACACAATATACATTTTATATCAAAAGCGAAACATGGCATTACTGTTAAATTAAATTTTATTTAAAATTGATATTTTATTTGATTTATAATTGCTTAATAATTATAATTGGTAATTGATTATTTGATTTGATTTATAATTGCTTATTTGGTTTATTTTATTTGTGATCATTTTAGTTGTTTTCACAGTATAATGTCTTACCGCATTATGCTGTGGGGTAATGCGGCTATTGTCGAGAATCGAATCTCGACATCATACGCAGCTCAGCAGTCGGCAGCCGCTAAGACGAAGGTGCGGGGGGCGCGACGACTACGCGGTGCGCGTGGATCCACGCGAGAATTGAGAATCAGACAACCCGAACTTCGCCTCGGACCACCGCTTCGTGCGCTCGCGACGTTTCCGCTACATATATGTATATTATATTAATAAACTACGCGATCTACAAATACAGTCCACAGCTACTATCAATACAATATTTGTGCTGCAAAAGAGGGCTATTCGCGCGATTTATAACCTAGGAGTTAAAGAATCACTAACACAGAAATTTAAAGAAATTAAAATATTAACTGTTGATTCTCAATACATATTATGTAATGTTATATATATGAACGGAAAAAATATTACTGACTTTGTGAGAAAATGTGATACTCATAACACTGGTACAAGGAACAAACACAAACTAATTACTCCCAAAAAGCCAAAATTACTTACAAAAATAACATTTATATTTATATGACTTGGCTTATCCACGGTCTTGTATACAGGTCTAGCAACCGAGTCCAATTTCAGTGGTGAGTAATAGGTGCGATTGTGTTACAACTTCTATTTCGCAACGACGCGACGCCGACGCCCGCTATACTTCGCTGCTATCGCCTATCGAAATAATTTTACTTTATCGCACAATAAAACAACTCATGTTTTGCTTATTATATATGTATATTACATCCAATGTGCTCATTATATAATAAACACATGTTTGAATACAATATTTTGAAAACACTACTTTGAATAACAGTGTTATTGAGTGAAAGGCAGAAGAAAAAAAAAATGGTCAACCGTATTACCTTTCGCTGGAAAAGCGAGGGCATCGGCCACATAAACGTCAAACGTGATATAATTTTGGACAAATAGTATAATTATTTTATCTACCCTGTACAATAATTTTTTAAGTATCTGTATCCAGCACGAACCTATCATCATGCCTCTGGCGGCCGTAAATTGAACTGAACAGCGTCATTAAGTCGACGTACCCCCACTACTGTTGTTGCAAGATCTGTGTATACGACCGTGGGTTTATCTTTCTATGACTTGAGTATCATAGTTTGATGTGATATTAGTTTTCTTTCTAGGCAGCATCATATCCAAAAATGTATATAGCTGTACAGCTTTTTTTAGATTGTTTTCTCCTCGTTATGGGTCAGTTTTGTTCTATCTGTTATTGTTCTTACAAACATGGCATCAATATGTTTACTCGCTACATCCGGCAATGTAGTGTGCAAAGTTTTTAGGATAAAAGAAATTGAAAGACAAAATGGAAGCTATAATAATACTTTATTATCCAATAATTAAAATCCATGATATATCACATTATAAAACAGCATCCGGTACTGGAGAAGAATATTTAAATAAGCTCGGTGCCTTAAAACTTTCGTAAGCAAGATCAGTAGATATATCAAATGTTGATATATATTTATAAATAGTTTGTTATAACCCTTTCGTGGTATGTTCAAGGGTCAATATTGGCTATTACGTCAAGACATTTATTCGTCGTTTGAGTAAGCCGGAAAGGTTACGTTTTCTTTAACTCATTGAACTTTAAGGACAATGAGATAGGAAATATGAATATCCTTTCTTTACAAACATTTCATAATATATTTTGACGTGAAACGTATTTTATTTCGCTCAATAGGGGAAGGGAGACAGCTAAAAAAACCAATGTAACGAAATACATTACCTCAAGATCGCTCATAGCTGTAGCTTTACTGTAGCTTTACTGTTACCGTTGCAAAAGCCGTAACAAAACACAATATCGGCTTATTCTTCATTTGTGTACTTTTGAAACATACGTTGTTCATTTTGACGAAGGTCTTCCAAATTTCAATTCAAATTAAAAATCAACCTACAATCGTGAGTGTATTTACTTCAAAAAACACGGCGCCAATTTGTAAAACAAAGCCAACGCACGCGTGAAAAGTTTTTGAAAAAATAAATCTTTGATAGCTCTGTTTTTTTTTTCTTAACCTGCCAGTTTGTTTTTTATATGATATTCAAACAGTGATTTTAACTTTAGTTCGAATACGAATTTCCGCCTGCTACCTTTGTGATCATTTTTTTTTTCAGTTTCTTTGAAATAAGTTCCTAGTTGTTATGCATTTTTGGAGAGCTAAGAAAACGGTTATGTTTTTAAAATTATCTGCAAGCCAAATTTCATAACGTCTTTTTTTTTTGTTTTTAAGACATTTTAGTTGAACAAAATCTTAATAAAATATTGAAATAATATAGTTTTTCGCCTCGCCCTTTTTTAAATTTGGACCGATAATTGTGGGTTAAAAATTGATAAATAACGAGTGTTTAATCGTTTTTATAAATCAGAAGAAAAATGAGATTCAAATTGATACTTTTTTTTAAATAAATGTTTGATGATGCATTTTTGACTTATTTTTAAAAAAGCTAAAAAACAAGATAACTCAAAAATGGTTCACTTTTGCATATAGAGGTTAAAATTATCGCAAATAGTCACCCCTATCACCTCCTAACGGGAATACGTCGAATTACCAATAACCCAGTATATATACGTTCTTGAAGGTTTTCGCTCTATTTTCGAAGAGGCAAAGTTATTATATGACCCAGGGGATAAGTCAAGCACAATTCGTTGTATTATTCATCAACAATCATAAATTTCACCGCAAATATCTGCGGATTTCATAGAGAAGCAAGGTATTATGTGGGACATAAATCGCGGTTTATTCATATAATCCACGAATTATTAACTACAATCATTTGCAAGTGATTTCGTCGTTTTGGCGTTTGATCTATATTAATATCCTTGTCCGTATATTAAGTCAGGGATCCACTTTAGTAAAAGATTTTTCCGAGGTTTTTAACCCTTTTGTATAAAGTTCAAAAGCTCTCTATTAATTTAACTTTCTGTAAAAGAAAATTCATTTATGAATAATATCTTTAATATCAGAGATGGTAAAAATAATTCCAAAATGTAAGATCAAACATTATTTATTTTTTATAAATAATAAAGGATTCGAAATAAGAACGGGAAAAATCCTTTAAGATCTTTTTTCAAATAAAATATACGTAAAGCTAAACCGCGTAAAAGCGAACCACTTTTTTTAAAATAAATATCAGAAATTGTTGCTAAATACGTATGTTTTCCTTCTCTCCGCTGGAATATATTGGGCTAAATATATGCTAAGTGAAAAATTCAAATTTTGATTATCTTAAAGTTCTTAAATTACCGAATATGTTCAATTTATTTACCGTAAATTTAAAAACAAAAAATGATAGCTGGCCGAATGGTATTTAGCCATCGTCTATTCTTTATAAAGACTATAAATATAGAAAGACGAATAAACAATAAATGTTTCTTAAAAACCATTTTCTTATTAATAATAATAATTACAGCCGTAATCATGTTAACCTAGATTTTTTATACTCATTATAACATTTGAATTATTTTACATAATAAATAAAAGAAAACGAATAACTAACTCAATAGTATTACACGAGAAGAGAATTTGTAAATCAAATCATTTAATTAACTTAACGGGAAAATCCAAGCGAGCGACACTTATTCCAAGCTACAAATATTATTATGAATATTCATAAGAATACAAATCTTGGGGAAGCTTTGGGTGAATCAGACATTATTTATAGGGAAGTCGAAACATTTCGGCCTCGGATTTATATAATTACAGAACATGGTAATTAGCATACAACCTCGCCCGCTCGAAACATTTAACCATAGTCTGGGTATTACCATGCCATTAATATGCTTTTGGGATGGATTATTGCAATGGACACTTTCACTGACTTTTGTTGTATTGTCGTGTCCTAAATAAATAGTGTACCTTGTTACAAATACCTCCAAATCTTCGGGGATTTCTCCCTTTTTAGATGAATTCAGATGTTTTATGTTCTGCTAAGGTAGTCACATATTGCACATCCAATATACATATTATATATAGAAAGTATTATATTGTGTTAAGAGTAACACACTCACTGATATGAATATTAATAAGCGTACACAGCATTAATGAAAAATAAATGTAAGCTATATTACGAAAGTAACATTAAAATTAAATATATCTTGGTCTATAAATATAGATATGTTCTTTTCAGATACAAAATATCGATCATTACTATCCAAATATGTATTTTCGAACCTAAAAAGTAAGTATTTATCATAGAAAAAGCGTGAAACAGATTTATGTTTCTTACAACTTCGTTTGCCATACGCAAACTACATCTTTCGTTATCAAAAATGGCATAAGTCACATCGAAATCACTTTCGTTGAATTTTAGCTTTAATTGACTTCTAGAGATGGATTTTATGTAAATAATAAATAATATTTAAAATTATTTTTCGATCTCAGCTGTCAGGCGCATGATATTTCTTAATACACAATTGAAGCCAACAGAATTATATCAAGAGTTCGATCGTTTTTCTTGGTAAATCATAAAAATAATTGATTCCTAAAAATAGTTATCTAAGGTTTGTCGAATTGCATTTTTACTGATTTAATATTTTTTTTAGTTTTGGCAGATGGACATCCCAATAGAATAGAACTAAAACATATATAATTTACTCCTTTAAATATTTGGTTGGAACCATATTACTAGCGGTACCAACCCAGGCGTGCTTACTGAAATCTCTAGCAACAATACAAATAATATCAAACCCTACTTGTATCAATAAAAAAATATGCTAGCACTTACGCCGATTTAAAAGGCTGCTTATGATAAAAAGAGAAATCCGTTTGTCGGAATCACAAAATGTTATTCAGATAAATGAAAGAATATTTTTCTGACAACCTTTTACTGATTTTTTTTTTCTATTTTGTTTTTCAAAGCTTCTAAGAAGTAACATTTTGTCGCGGATTCCGTCTTTATTTAGGAAAAGATACACGTGAAGATATTATATTTACCTAAAATCAATTGCAAATTTTCAACTATAGATGAAGCAAGAAATACGGGATTTCGGATATAGTTTCGGGAATTAATAATCCGGATGATGACGAAATATGAGCTGTGATGTCCCAGTGGTTAGAAGACGAGAATTATAACCGATGATTCCAGTGCTTAATTTGTGTTTATAATTAATCTCGTTCTCCGCGATGAAGGGAAACCTTCGTGTGGCGGATGAAAATCTACCACGTATATCCACCAACCCATATTGAAACAACGTGGTGAAATAAGCTCTTAACTTGTCCTTAAAGTAAAAGGTGGTTTCAGCTCAACAGTGGGACATAAACAATCTTTTGCTTCTCACTATTTTATATATTTTAATTAAGCTTGGTAACATCAGCGTCTGTTCTTATTATATGAAAAGAGACACACAGTATTGTATTATGAGAATATTAACCAAAATTACAGACGAAACTATAAAGTTATATGTAGGTATATTCTGCTATAAAGCTGTCTACCATATGTTGGGGTCATGAAATTAAACTGTTATAGTCGGAATTATTAAATCTTACCGGTTCGCCATTACACACTGGGTCATATCTATTATAATAGCAGAGGCTAGCAGTATATTAGTATAGTTATTTTTAAATAAAAATGTACAATTTTTGTTACAATATCATCATGCTGTTCTTCCCCGTTAAATTAACTTTAACTTATTAGCGCTGTTATTGAAATAAAATTTAAATTAAATTCATAAAAGTCATATTTCATTAATAGGATTATTTAAGTTAAGAGTAGAAAAATATTCGTTTCGATATTTGTAATCATTATTCATGTATAAAACTGAATAATATTAGTAAGTAATTGTATTTTATTTATATTACAAGCTATCAGCAACAATATACCTATTCTTCGCTTAGCATGCGATATAATATAATATAATCAATAAGTAGTATATTGTGATAAGTATTTCAATGTTTTCATCCTATTTAGAAACTTTTAAAGTGAAATAATACTGCATAAACGCTTATAATATAATTTTATGTTATGTATTTTGACAAAGTTACACATATATAATTATTAAAATACATTTTGCATAAAACAAACATGATAACATATACAGGATGTTACTGTACTTTATAGGACCTCACTGACGTTTACAAATTTATTTCTTTTCAACGAAGCATTTGATCCCGATTGTTTATTTAATATTGATAAAAATTAGAGTATTTTTTATGTTGAAATAATCCACGAGAGTGAATCAATAATGCTGATTATTTCATACTACTTGATATTGAACTGCCCTTAAAATTAAATAAACCTTGCGTTGTCAGTAACGATACCACTCAAAGAATCAATTCCGTAATTGACCAATAAAAATACCATTAATATCACCTAACGTGCTCAAGCTGAGATATCATAAACCTTAAAGGAATACCAATAAAACCCTTTTCAAATAAAATACCCAGTTCCGTCCAAATCACTTTTTTATTAAGATTTTGCCTCATGACGTCATCGTTATTTCACAAAAAATAAACGTTGTTGGGATAGCGAATAATAAAATTATCCTCAACGTCTTATTGTTTAGGCTTAATGATTTCTAAATGTTATCCTCCGGATGTTATTATCCGGATTTTATTAAATCATTTGGTGTTCTAAAGCGACTTCAAGCATAATAAAGGTAATATAAAGAACCGCTATTAAATAAATAGTCCAGTCATTACGTCGGGAAAAACGGGTTAAAAAAAATGAATTTTTCCATAATATTTATTGAACAAAAAATTTTTCATGACAAAATTTTTTTTGTTGAATAAATATTATGGGTTTGATTCATAATTTCGCTGGTTTAATAATTTATTTTGTATTGCAATAATTCCCTGAACAACCTTCCATCCTTTGTGACGTGTGGATAACACCGTGCGAGCGGGTAAATGGAAACTGTTTACAGACTTACCGAATGTGCGGCGCGCTAGAGGTCGTAATTTTTGGCGAAAATGAAAAATAAAAAAAACTAAATTGTAGATTTGAACACGCTTTATAAGTTTGATATCGAACATTGTTTCGATACGTGGAAAATGTGAAGGACCTTAATTGTAGATCGTGAAAAAAGCAACAAAAAAGTATTACATAAAATTTTACGTATCCCAACGGAGAACCTATTATGAAAAATCGAAATTTAACCCTTTTTTCAAGATGGCGGAAAATGCGCAAGGCAATTTTGGTCGACAAATCGAATTTAAGCTTTTCTAACCCCCCTTACGTTTTCAACCCACGTTATATCCAAAATTTGGCTTTCTCGGTTCATTTGCATTTCCAAATGTATATTTGTATATTCCAAACTATTGTGACTGGATTAAAAAGAATAATTATTTAAAGCGATTGTTTGATTAATTAATTAATTTCATATTTAACTATATGCTATCAAATAAGAAGTTAAAAAATTACTCAAGAAAAATATGTATAATGGGTATGTCTATCCATTAATAATTTTTCAAAAATCATACAATAACTAATAAGATATATCCGCAGTTATATTGTTTTATAATAATACTAGCAATTACCCAGCAGACATTGACCTACCTGCATACAAATAAAAAGTATACCAATTGTAACGGCAATCGGTTAAACGGTGTCAAAGACATATTTTTTGTTTTTTTTTTTTATAGTATAGGTAGGCGGACGGGCATTGTAAGTGACCATCAGGTTGCCCATACCAACACCCATAGACAGTGGCATTGTACATTTCTTTAAGAAAATAACATCGCCAACGCGCCACAAACCTTGGGAACTAAGATGTTATTTATTTATTTATTTAAGGGACAGTAAACAGTTACACTACACATTTTATTAACAATGAGTTGATTTCTTGAAGAAAAGCAACAATAATGTAACCCACAACACTATCCACATATTACTAAAAAAAAATCTCTATATTACCGCTAAAGATTATATTAAATTTACAATTTGCAGCAAAATTATAATAGTAATTACGCTAAAACTAACATTTACAAAGATTGTGAGAGTATATGTGCTATTGATTTCTAAAATTTACTAAAAAAACATATGTATAACGATGTTATGTTATGTCCCTTGTGCCTATAATTACACTGTCTCACCCACCCTTCAAACCGGAACACAACAATACCAAGTACTGCTGTTTTGCGGTAGAATATCTGATGAGTAGGTGGTACCTATCCAGACTAGCTCGCCTAAGTTTTACCACCGAGTAATACGATATAAGTACATACACAAAATAATATAACACATACGAATGTATACTATATATACGAATAAAACCGTGACTATCCACTTTATGGTCCAATGTTATCTGTTCAAACTTGTATATTTAAAAATGCATTTATTCATCCCTCCCAATATAAGCAGGGGCAGTACGTGGGACTCCTAAAGTAACAGCCTGTGAATGTCCCACTGCTGGGCTAAGGCCTCTTCTCCTCTTTTTGAGAAGAAGGTTTTGGAGCTTATTCCACCACGCTGCTCCAATGCGGATTGGTGGAATACACATGTGACAGAATTTCAGTGAAATTTGACACATGCAGGTTTCCTCACGATGTTTTCCTTCACCGTCAAGCACGAGATGAATTATAATCACAAATTAAGCACATGAAATTCAGTGATGCTTGCCCGGGTTTGAACCCACGATCATCGGTTAAGATTCACGCGTTCTTACCACTGGGCCATCTCGGCTCAGTGGTAAGAACGCGACTCCGTGGACTCCTACGACATCGTGGGACTCCTAGCCGAGTGCCAAACCACTCACTAAAAACCGCCGTAGGACGTCATGGTAAAACTTAAACATACAACGAGACGTTTTGACAGAAAAAAACAGCGTGATCTTCTATTAGTTTATGAAATCAAAATGCTATATAAAAAAAATTACTACCTGTACCTTTTTTTCAACTTTTGGTTTTTAATCAACTTATACAACATTTTGATATAACCTATTAAGTTAGTACCATAGAATAATAACGCTCAGAAGGAGTGTAGGCCCAAGCGAATTGAAGTCATTCAGCTTAACCTATTTGTTCAATACATTTGACGCCACGTCAGCTTTCACGATAAAGTGTCACAGTAAAGATCTCGCACAATTTATTAAAAAAAAATGAATTACTGTGTAATAAAAGGGTGTCAGAGCGCTACTCATAAAAAAAATAAGGAAAAGAAAATCACATTTCACACGTTATTACTATTTGGCAACTTATAATTTTAGGTAAATATATATTCATCAAAACATAAAAATAATTTATAAATAAAAGACGTCATTACAATAAAAAGTTGTCAGCAACGGAAAATATTTTAAATAATAAAAATGTAATAATTATTTAAAATTATTATTTTAACTTTTTTAAATTACATATAAAACATTAATACTATTCAAATAATTATAAATATTTTTTTATTTTCTTTGATTATACATAAAATAAAAGCAACACTCAATTATTAAATAGGTAAATTAAAAAAAAGACATCATTATAATAACAAAAGCTAAAATTAAATAAATAATATTGCAAAATATAATTATAATACTTTTGCAAGCAAACAGTATCAATTTCCTCGCTTTATGGGGGAAATGTGTATTCACTTGCTACATAATTCGGTCGTATGTGTGCGTGTCAGTGAATGTAATTACCTGTTATTAATTCTAGTTACTTCAATTTTGAGCGAAACTTTATATGACACTATCCTTCTAAGCGCTATTATTCTATGGTTAATACGTTATGACTTATCCCTTCAAATAGAAAAAAAAATATCCATCACCTTACGCTGAAACAAGTCATCAAGTTCATGAAACCAGAATATAATTTACCGAAGCTATTTGAATTATAAATATTTTTCTTAATTTCGAAAAATTGATTATATTTTTGCAAATGACATTTGACTACGAAACTCAAGTATGAGAATTCAGTTTAATTTTAGTAATGGTAACGTCTATCAAAATGACAGACAGCAAGCAGACGAAGAAAAATGTTTAACAGCTTAGACGTATTTTCTCTGTTCATACTTCTCTAAGAAAAACGTTTTTTTTATAAACAGTAATTCTCATAACTTAATTTTCTGAAACGACAAGACTTACAAATCGAATCAAACGGATTCATATTGAGTTAATAAAAATTATAAATGGAAATACGATCTTGCCTGGTGTGGATCGAGTTTTGCCTTGTAAAAAACACCATAGTCTTGCCGTCTTTTTAATAAATAACTGTTGGTAATGTAAAATTAAATAATTGTATACTTTTTTATTCATTGTTTTTGTACCTTAGACTTACTGTTCATGTCTTTCGTGGGCTTATATTTATTTGTTTTAATGTATCTGCATGTTCATTAACAGGCACAACATAAGTTTTAGGCTTAAATAAATTATAGACGTCTTCTTTTTCCTGTCCTTATTCCACTACGTGGGGTCGCTACAACATGTGTTCTTCTCCCATTACGTTCTGTCACTCGTCATCATGGTAATCATACCCAATATAATGATTTGCATTTGACGTCGTAGATTCCAGGTGACTTCTTCATTGACTACGAATGTGTGTCAGTTGACTTCATGGAGGGGTGCTAAGGGGTTTTCCAATAGGGACGCTTGAACTTTGACAGCTGATTTCGGCCATGTTGTTTGAGTGACAGCTGTCAAATGCAGTGTGTTATATTCATTCTGTCCTCCCAAACCACCATGGCAGGTTACAGTGTCGAGCAGCACGTGCAAATCATAAAATTGTTTTATGAAAATGGGTCTTCAGTTCGAGCAACGTTCCGCGCACTTCGCCCGTTTTACGGTCGCGATGATCGTCCTGCCGAGTCGACTATCCGTCGATTGGTGGACAAATTCGAGTCAACCGGGTCAGTTAACAATCAGCCGGTTCCCGTGCGTCAACGTAACGCGAGATCTGCCGAGAATATCGCCGCTGTGCGCGACAGTGTCCTCGAAAACCCGCGACAGTCAATTCCGCGTCGCGCACAGGAACTCGGCCTTTCGCAGACGACAACTTGGCGAATTTTGCGTTGTGACTTGAGCCTGCACCCGTACAAGATCCAGCTGACCCAAGAGCTCAAGGTTAATGACCATAGACAGCGCCGTGTGTTCGCTGACTGGGCATTAGAGCAGTTGGAAGTTGACGCCGATTTTGGCAAAAAAATCATCTTCAGCGACGAGGCGCATTTTTGGATGAATGGCTATGTCAACAAGCAAAATTGCCGTATTTGGGACGAGACCAATCCACACGAGGTTCACCAAGTGGCAATTCACCCGCAGAAAGTGACTGTTTGGTGCGGATTTTGGGCTGGAGGCGTGATTGGTCCGTATTTTTTCGAAAACGATAATGGTGTGGCCGTCACCGTCAATGGTGAGCGATACCGGTCGATGATAACCAACTTCTTTTGGCCTGAAATCGAGAATATGGATCTGGACAACATGTGGTTTCAACAGGACGGCGCTACGTGCCACACAGCACACGCTACGATGGAAGTTCTGCACGATCAAGCGCCCTTAATGGAAAACCCTATAGTTGTCTTCGTGGGTTTTTTTGATTTCTTAGTCGGTCTGGATGACATTAGGCGAGTTTTATCATAATCGTTATCTCTATTATGGAATCTCCTTGGTAGTCCATTCGTGCCTTCTTCACCTTCGCTGTCGTAATAAACATCACTTATCACTTATCTTATATTTGTATAAAATTATTCCTACGTTAACAAGTCTACCTGCCGAACTTTTTTTTAAATTTCTTCGAGTCAAGCCAAAAACAGCCACACATCTTATTTAATGATTTGTATCTATTGGTAATACTGAAAACACCGAAAAGTATCAAAGTTTTATTTAAATTATTTTTATTATTTAAGGTAGTTTATTTAAATTATTTTCATTTGAACAACTTAACTTCCACGTGTAATGCGCATGTTTTATTCGAGCTTAAGCTTCATACAATTTTCTTCAAGATACAGTTTAATTTGTTTTCTCACATAAATTTACGTAGCATGCAAATACGATGTTTTCACCGCGAGACGATACACAGTAGACCAGCGGTACTCAATCTGTTTCTTTATAGGGGCCACAAACACGTGTTAGTCATGGTATCGCGGGCAACAAACAAAAAATATTTAGATAATGATTTCTTAGGTTTTGATTGGAGATTGTTACAAATTGATTTAAACAACTAATAACGGATTTATTGCGTATATTTTAACATTTTATTTAATTTTATAATTTTCTGAAGATTCAAACACTTTGCAGTGTCTATGGTTACAAGCAGTTGTTTAATGATTAAAATTTTGGCCCCACCTCCAAAATCGACGTATAATACATCGTTGGATAGGTATTTTAGAGCTTAACAAAAGTTCCATGTTTTAAATCTTAGTCCGTTCAGAGTTATGCTTTATAAAACATGGCAGTTTAAGTAATAGCCAAATAATGCTGTTTAATAATCGTTTGGTACCTAGGGTTCGCCAGGCATGAGGGATTTGTAGGACCAGCCTTATTTTTAAATGCGATCATAATAAACGCAGAGTCGGAATAAAATTGTGTGATTTTTTTGTAAACAAAAACGTTACTAAATAAATGCCAATCTTGCCACCAACCTTGGGAACTAAGATGTTATGTCCCTTGTGTTTGTAATTTTACTGATTCACTGACCCTTCAAACCGGAATACAATAATACCAAGTGTAAGTACTGCTGTTTTGCGGTAGAATTTCTGGTGAGTGGGTAGTACCTACACAGCCGAGCCTGCACAAAGCCCTACCACCAAGTTAATATACTAGTATTAATACGCAGAATGCATTGTATTGTGGTAAACCATTATTTTTGACTATTGTTAAACTGATGTGTAGCTGTAACTAGTAGTAACTGAACTGCTAAGATTTGGAACTTAGGACTGTAATAACTTTTGTTCAGCTTAAAAATACCTATTACACGTCGCTATTGGAGGTGGGAGAAAAGTTCATACAAATCCTGGTATCACCCTTTAAAATAGTTAAAAATAAAGTAACACCAGGCGGGCCAACCATGAAAGCCCGACGGACCAAATGCGGCCCGCGGGCCGCAAGTTGAGTATCGCTGCACTAGACTATGCGTGCCAAATTTACAATTTAATTATAATTATAAAGCTACTAGCCTTTACCCGCCCGCTTCGCGTGGCATAAAATACATGCCAAGTGAGAGAAATATTAAATTTTGTTATCTAGCTGCCTAATTATTTATCATGAACGGATTTTACGAAATAAACACACTCTTAACTACTTAGGGTCTTATCAATTTACATGATTTAAAATAATAAATAACACAGCTTTCCACATCACCACGGAGATACTGTGTCGTACGATCCGTTCCCATTATTTTACATGACGGTATCCCCAGTAGGCCTGTCAGAAGTTAATTGAGAGGGAGACAAATGTGTTACATCTTCGGTCTCCGATTCAAGATTTTTATCAAGATCGTTTGATGGTTTAGTAATATCAATACTTATTGGTTCAAATAATGGAACTAACACGTCACAATGACCGTTGTTGTGGTTTCCAGTAAACCTGAGTCTTAATTCCATCTAATGCTTCACCAAACGAAGCCCTGAGATAACCATCTTGATATACTTGAAACTGATATGGAAATAACTCTGCCGCCGCTTTAACTTCAAAAAGAGATCCTTGTGTGTGATAAGGCTTCAACATATCCTCGAAGTACAAACGTTTAGTACCGTAAGGTTCACCAGATGCTTGCTAAGTGAAAAATTGAACCTCTGCCATTTTTTTAGATACATGATGCACGATCTGATTTCTAATAAGAGCACTTTTTGACATAGTGCTATATAATAAATACGATATTGCAGAAAAAAGACACGCGCCATCACCGAGAATACGTACAACTTTTAGAGGAATGTCAGAATCCATTGAAGTGATTAATTATTATAGAACGTAAATAAATCACTTGAACAAAGGAAATAATCAAAAAAAAAATACATTAATTAACCTTCTCAATTAAGCACACTTAAATCCGGTCTAATAGATTTTATTAAATCAATAAGATCAGTTTTTTTTAAATATGGATCGTGACAGCTTATTTTGACACAATAAAAAAAGTGTCAAAACAAATATCATTTGTTTCAAGATAAATACCGAACTATAAACATACTAAAGTTATTATAATTACAAATATTTAAAAAAAAATTATCACTTTATCAGTTATCATAAAATCCGCTCATAGATCATTTCTACATCACATATAGCAAATTCTTACCAAATTTGGAACCTATAGGAGCAATAGCTCTGAAATTTAAAATTTTCATTGATAATACCCCCCCCCCGCATTCCTTATTGGGGATAAGTTATCTTAAAATCCGCTCATAGATTATTTCTACATCACATAGAAGATTCCTACTTCCTACTAATTTAGAGCATGTAGTAGCTATTGTTTAAAAACGGGATTTTTTATTGTTAACCGCAACACCCCTTGTGGGTGGAATTTCTCAAAATCCATTCTTAGCTGACCTCTACTCGGCGAAAGGAATATTCCTACCAAATTTCAAGTCTCTACGCCTCATGGTTCCAGAGATATCGTGATGAGTCAATATATCGGTGGAAATCTCTTATATATATAAAGATAATATTCATGAATGTAAAGGTTGATTTTTTTTATTGAATAGGTTGGCGGACGACCATTTATGGGCTACCTGATGGTAAGTAATTGGCATTGTAAGAAATTTTTAACCATCGCTTATGCCACTAACCTTGGAAACCAAAATGTTATGTGCATTGTGCCTGTAATTAAACTGGCTCATTCACCCTTCAAACCGAAACACAACAATACCAAGTACTGCTGTTTTGCGGTAGAATATCTGATGAGTGGGTGGTACCTACCCAGACGAGCTTGCACAAAGCCCTACCACCAGTATTATATATTGGTTACGGTCTTTCTAGCCGTATTGTTTCTACAAAGTAAGTATTGATTTAGTAGAGGGATTTTTTTGTTCGAAGAATCCAATCGCAAACTATAATGTTTCAAGTATGGAGGATGACAAACCACCAGCAAAAACATTTCCAATGAAAGTTCGCGGTAAGAGTTTGTCGAGGCCTTTTTATTTGTTATTTATTTATATTTAAGTAATTTGTTGTATTTGTAAACAGTAATAGCCTGTGAATGTCCCACTGCTGGTCTAAGGCCTATTCTCATTTTTGAGGTGAAAGTTTGGAGCTTAATCCACCACGGTGGGTTGGTGAAATACACATGTGGCAGATTTTCAGTGAAATTAGACACTTGCAGGTAGACACCTCACGATGTTTTCCTCCACCGTTAAGAACAAAATGAATTATAATCACAAATTAAGCACATGAAATTCAGGTGCTTGCCCGGGTTTGAACCCACGATCATCGGTTAAGATTCACGCGTTCTTACCACTGGGCCATGTCGGCATTTGTATGCTATAATGAAATATAAATCTTTTAAATATTTAAATTGCACAATGTTTAATTTAAATTTAAATTTTTTAGCAATAATATATATTATAATTTACTAAATAAAGGACAAAATATTAAATATTAATAGAAAATTTAAATTTAATTCAATACACAATCAGAGCGCCTAATAAAATATACGCATTAGACTGTAAATCTATTATTTGCGTTCAGAATTCGTAGCGGCGCAATTATTATCATTAAGTTACAATATTATTTCATTATAAAAATCAAAGAAAATACTAGGGCAATGTTTTTTAACTGAAATTATTTCTAAAAATAGAATAAATATTTTAGAGTAAAACTAATTATCTATACTACTATTTAAATCTATTGGCTCTGTCTGTACATTTTTTTTTCACCTAATTTTATGATAAATAATCGTTTTATGATGCAGTGATTCACATTATACTATTTTTTTTTATTTTTGTCTGTCTGTATGTCTTTTTATAACTCAAGAACGGCTTGACCAATCTTGATGAAAATTGGTACACACAAAAAACATGTGATGGCGCAAATGATAGGCCATAATATATAAGATCAGTAAACCCTATGGCATCTTATAAAAAATAATTTCAAATCGCATTTAATCATAATTACGTATACTTCTTCTTCTTCTTCGTCTTTACCAGTAGCCAAATGTATGTGTGTGTGTGTGTGTGTATAGTAATAAAATAATTTATTATATTTTTATTAATTATAATTTTCACTCATATCAGATGTAATAATAGCCTTAAGTCGTTAATTTTTAAATGCTTAATATGTGTGATGTTGATGTACCTTTTAAAATAAAATAAAAAAATATATATACGCGGGTGAAGCCGCGGGGCACAGCTAGTTATATATAAAATTGTATTTTATTGTGTAACATATTATTTATATCCGTTTACAAAACATAATATTTGAAGCTTTTCCACTTATAAATAGCTCAAATGCAAAGAGTTAATTTCCATAATTAAGCGGGATCTTCTGAAGTGAAGTACATAGTTCTAGGACTACTTGTATCTTAACATCTTAAGTTTCAATGCGAAAGCTGTTAAGAATTTATAATTATGAATATAATGTTAAATATTAGTGTCCCTCTCTTTGAAATAATTTACACAGTAAACAGTGTAATTAAAGTTTTCATGAAAACTGACAAACCAACAGCGACAGCAAAATAATTTTTAAAAGAGTTTATCTTAACTTGTATCAAAATATACTTTAAATTCATTCACGACTTAACCTAAGGGCTATGTTTAAGCAATTTAATTTCTTTAATAATTATATTTTAGCTATCCTTACAATATAAATATTGTAATAATTTTATATATTATATATTGTATAAGTAATAATTTTGTAAAATCATTTTAATTGAGGCTTAATATGATATGTAACATTAAATTCGGTAACATTTATTTATTAAAATAACTTCCATATATATGTTCTCGTATTATTTAAAGAAGTACACAATATAAAGTATTATTAATTTTTACGAACGTTGTCCCACCATAAAATATTACGGTGTTTCAACTTTTATCTAGATTATTTATTATATTTATTTTTATAATGATAATAATTTTATTATTTACCATAGAGTACAGGTGTAATACACGATTCAGTCAGCTATTCATTTTTACAAGCACAAAGCTTTGAATAAAGCCTGATCTTTAACAGACCAGAAGGCATTTGCTTAGCAATGGGACATTAATGTTTAATTTAAAACAAAAATCTATAAACATATAGAAGCTGGTACTCCAAAAATAATTATTACTGGTAGCTTTAATATATTCTGTAAACATTTTCGAATACTAAATTCAATCAAGCCTTACTCCATTTTTTGTAAGGTAGTATAAAACACTTCCCGCAAGCGTCACACGAAAGAGATAAGACCTTACCTTAACCATGAACTAATCCTTATTTCTTATCGCAACACCCTCTGTTTTCTTATAATACCCTGTCGACCCTTTCATCTACTTTATTCAGCGAAAACACGCAACTCTCATAGAATCTCCAAACTTGTGATATATTGTGGAGTTTTATACTAGCTAGCTAATGGAGCCATTAGTCCTTTGGAATTGTCAATAATTCATTTTAGATACCGTAACAGTCGGGCTTTTATTTATTCTGTTTGTTTTCAACGGAATTGAAAATAATAACTCCTTTTCTAGAAAATATGGTGTTAACAGCCGTAAAAAAATTGGATAGTATCATGATTCGAAGTTGAGTAAACGTCTTCTGTTTGATGAACTAAAAAGTTTTAGTGTGAATTAATTTTAGATCATTTTTCTTATAATAGTATAAAGCCTGTTAAAATTGTCAATAGAAATTCTGTTACCGTCTGTCTGTCTGTACTCTGTATGTGAATGTCCCTCTGCTGGGCTAAGGCCTCTTCTCCTCTTTCTGAGGAGAACGTTGAGCTCATTTCACCACGCTGCTCCAATGTGGAATACACATGTGACAGAATTTCGGTGAAATTTGACAGATGCAGGTTTTCTCACGATGTTTTCTTTCACCGTCAAGCACGAGATTAATTATAATCACAAATTAAACACATAAAATTCAGTGGTGCTTGCCCGGGTTTGAACCCACGATCATCGGTTAAGATTCATGCGTTCTTACTACTGGGCTATCTCGGATTACTCTGCACTTAGAAGAATATATTATTATATATACACATAAAAACAAACTTAAAATGTTTATATATTTTTTGTGTATCTGTTTCCTTATATGATATACCCATCAACTGCATAATATTTTGTATCTAATTTAATATAATTTTCAATTTCTTTACTTAATTAAGGAAATCAAGAAATTAACCACTAAAACAGTTTATTTTTACTTGTGACCAGCTATTAAAATTGTATCGTGTTACATTACAGTCCACCTACACGACTTACCTTTGCTAAAAGACCATTTACAATAAATTTTAGGTTTTATTGGAACCTGGATTACATTTTAAAAACAAAACACAACTTTAAATTATTACTCTCATTTAGTGATAAAAGGATTAATGACGTTGTCACCGGTCTGACCTCATCTTATTATACATCTTAGCCTTCCTTAATAAAGCCTCGGATTAAGCTACATACCCTTATGACCCCTCCTAAAGACCTATTAATCTTTAGGAGCAGGGCAGACTTCAGTCCACAACGATACCACACATCCATTTCCTGGGTGTGGGACACCAGAGCAAATATTAGAATATTATCAAAATAAAGATACCACTACTACTGATATTTGTTTCGATTTTTCGTAACCGATGGATACTTAATTTGATACTTGATGGTTGCGCTTTTTAGTATCGTGTGCTGTCGAACTTTATATATTTTTTCCCTTTTATCTTTCAAGAATCATGTAAAAGGATGATAATAATGGTTACAGCAAACGACGACATCAAATATGGCATCAAAGAGTCACAAGTTCATTATAGGATTTGGCTTAATGAATTTATCTTGAAAATTAAAATATTTTAAAACCGAGATAATGGACCAACTAAAATTGGAAATTGGTCCTTTGAGAGTCATTTCTTTTCGGCTAACAGACTGATTAATTACGTAACGCCTATAGTATCTACAAAAGTTACAGTATAATTAATTTAGAAATATATAATAGTTTACATTTAAATTCTTTTTAGTTTAGTAAAAAAATGAAATATCTGATTGAATTAATGAGTCAGATATTTTAATCAAATCAAATCAATTCATTAAAAATCGATTCATTAAAATTGAAAATCATTTCGAATTCAAATTGAAGATTCTACCGGAAATAACTAGTAAACAAAAAAAAGAAACTTCTTTTCGAAAATTAGATTTCATATTTATGTTAATTAAATAATACAATTGAGTTATTATTCACCAACTTAATGTACAATCTACCTTAAATTTTAAGGTGAAACCTTTCAATACCAATATCCCAAGCTCATAACGTAACGAAAGGAATGAAACAAATTAATTAAAATCTATTTAAAGACGTCATTAATAACGCTAGTACCTTCGTGTTGACTATATTATATAAGGTGATATACTATATAAGTACTCGTGTTTTATATAATTACATGATTGAAACGAGATTGTCCATCGGTTGGATTTGTTGAGTAATACCCAAAATATTTAACTATTTCAACTAGTAAGGTCCTCCAGACCGATTTCGGCCACGGCGGCCAATCTCAAGAGAGATTAGCCAACTGCGCAGGACATATTATAGTGCACAAGTGTGTGCGCAAACACAGGTGCACTCTCTTTTCCTTAGCTCTCATAATCAGATAGGACGGCAATCCGACACGACCGGAAAGTGTTCAGGCGCAGGACCAACGGCTTAACGTGCTTTCCGAGGCACGGGAGTGTACACACTTCCAACTTCCAGATTTCGGGCTGCTACTGAGAATTTTCTGACAGAAAAACCCAATAACTATTTATTAGTTATACTTAAGTTTTTAAGACGTATTTATTTATTTATTGCTTTAGAAATACCATCGGCATATTCACAAATCATATTTAGGAAAAACAACAAAAGAAAACTTGTACCGTGTGATACACCATTACAGGTATTAATAAATAATATAATCCAAAAGAGTAAATGAGTTGGCATCTTACAAGATTTGGATACTAGTAATAAAAATAACAAGAATTACGAATGATGTTGCAAGCTCTAAGCGCAGCGTTAATAGCAGAAAATGAAAACGTTGCTTCATAGTAAAATATAAGTGGCAGCAGGCCACTGGACAGGCAGCCAGTTCAACTGAAGATGCGGTTACGTACTCTGGTAACAAAATATAAATTTTAGATGTGTTTAATTTGTTTTTTACGTACTCATTTGTACGTACTCGTATATGGTTAAAAGTCGTGTATAGCTTTGTAGTTTATATTATATATTGTAATTAGAATTATGTTTTGATTCATTAAAAAGAAGTAAACAAGTTTTTATGCAAACCGCAAAGCTTTCTTTAATATGGGCGGGCTTAAAAAATGTAATATAAATAATTAATAACAATACCCCCCATGTAGAAATACATACAAACAAATAACAATACTTGTGTTAACAAAAAATACGCAAAACTTATAACATTTTTATTTTACGTGTGGAATATTTAAAATTATTTACTGAACCCAACCAGCTGAAACAGAATGAGATGTGAAAATTTATGTGACTTGACTCCTATCAGCGTATATCGGTTCTATTGTGTGGGAACCGCATGTGTACCTTGTAGAATAGTGGCCATTTTACTACGATCTTCGAACAAATGATAGCTTATTCGCCCTTAATCTGACGATAAATTGTTCAACTGCAAACCTGACCTATTTTAATGTCACTTGATAAGTAGGCAAAAACAAATAGTTCATCCGTCCCTATTTGGACGGTTGTTCCTACACACACACAATTTCACGATCTCTGGTTTAATGTAATGTACGATAGTAATTAAACGAGGCCAAATAAAATAATTATTTATCAACAGTTCCATGATTTTCAATATTTAATTCATTTTATCGATGATAAAACACGATTTGTTGATATTATAATTCATTTCGTTTAGAAACAAAATTGTACCGGTATGCAAATTGTATTCACACTTATATAATTAAAATGTAGGATCATTCATCACCATTTTATATGTGTCGTTGATATTCATACTAATTATATTATAATATTAAGTATATCTTATACATAACAATTATAAATACAGGTTGTAACAAAAATCCTGTCCGACCCGTGAAGTAGTTATTAGGTATCGTGTGATGGCAAAAAAATTTATCCCGAAATAAAACAATCGCATGGCGCTCGATATCTCTTACCTATCGGGTAGCTAAGACACGAGGTCATGGCCTCAGTAGTCCACGCATTTAACACGTTTAACAGTGCCGTTAAACACAATTAATTTTTTTAAATATTTTTTTTTGCTTAGTATTTTAAAAACTATTACATATATAGAACCGATACCTAATAACCACTTCATGGGCCGGACAGGGTTTTTGTTACACACTGTATATATGGGTATATAAATATCTAATGGTTATTTCTTCGAATCAGGTACAGGACAGTTTGCCTTTCTGCCCTGCTATTCAAATAACAATAATTGGCATTTCAATCTATACTACTATATAAATCTATTGGTTCTGTCTGTACATTTTTTTTTCACCTAATTTTGTGATAAATAATCGTTTTATGATGCAGTGATTCACATTATACAATTTTTTTCATTTTTGTCTGTCTGTCTGTCTGTATGTCTTTTTATAACTCAAGAACGGCTTGACCAATCTTGATGAAAATTGGTACACACAAAGAACATGTGATGGCGCAAATACTAGGCCATATATAAGATCGGTAAACCCTACGGTATCTTATGAAAATTAATTTCAAATCGTTAATTACGTAATTCTTTACTAGTAGCCATATACATATGTGTGTGTGTGTGTGTGAGAGAGAGAGAGAGTGTGCGTGTGTGTATGCGCGCTTGTGTGTTATTATAGTAATACAATAATTGATCATTTTTTATTAATTATACGTGGGTCACAGCTAGTTAAATATAAGATTGAGAAACTGAAAAAACTACTTCTTAATTATTTTCCTTAAAAACCTATAAACTCACATAACAACTCGTATAGTATGCATATAATTTATCATTTATACCTTGTAAAGTACTGCGCAACGCGTTTGGCATTTTAACTAAAATATTGAATAGAAATCATGTTGACAAAAGTCTAAGGTTTCCAAGTGAGTACTCGAAAAAAAGGTTAACGCCTCATAACAAGATGTCTGTTTGAAAATATTGACAGAAGCGCCCACTGTCGCTCGCAGTCGAGGCTCCTTTAATGGCACCCTGAATAAAATTGTTTACTCTCTGGTCTCGGAATTCATATTTAAATTACTTAAGCTAGAAAAAAAGAACTTATATTACATTTGAATACATCAAATAATGTCTTCAGAAAATCAAAATTCATTTTTCGTAAGGAAATTTCTTCTTAAAATTTGCACGTGAATTTATTTTTTTCGTAAACATCAATTACGTGCTACATTTATAATAAAACTTGAACGAAGTATTCTTTATACGAATTGTATTTGTGAGAACATAATTTACAAAAGAGAATTAAAATAACATTATTATATTTTATGTAAACGAATAAAACGAAAATAATTATGTAAATTAAATTCAGACACAGCATTTAACAGATAAAATTATAATAAAGCTACGAAATGCTGGACTCAAACTCTTATAACTTTAGTTTTGTGGTCTCCTGTAATTGAAGGAGCAAGGAACATATGTTACACTATTATTCAACAAATCAATGTACTTGTAACTGTATATCCTTTGTTGGAGATCCTTAACTAAATTTTTTTTTTTTATGTATAAGTAAATAAAACGCAAAGGCGCCTGTTAGTACTGAAACTTGTATTTATAGTATGTTATATGAGCCAAATTTTCAATGGTTAATTACTTATGTATTCTATAATAATTTAGTTATGTATTTCATGTTGTTAACATACAACTTAATAATTCGAATACATATTCTTTCAGATTTAATGTTGTTACATAGGAAAACGTATTTTTATTTACTAAACTAAATGGCCGACCGATGTATTGATCAATACATATTAAAAAATAAAAACATAAAATAGGTTTTACTCAATAAAAAAATAGTTTTTTTCTTAATTGACTTTAAAGTTTTAGTATTTTTTTATAGGATAGGTAGGCGGACAAGCGTATGAGCCACCTGATGGTAAGTGGTCACCAACGCCCATAGACATTGGCAGTGTAAGAAATGTTAATCATCGCTTACATCGCCAATGTGCCACCAACCTTGGGAACTGAGATGTTATGTCCCTTGTGCCTGTAATTACACTGGCTCACACACCCTTCAAACCGTAACACAACAATAACAAGTACTGCTGTTTTGCGGTAGAATATCTGATGAGTGGGTGGTACCTACCCAGACGAGCTTGCACAAAGCTCTACCACCAAGTTTTGGCACGCTTAGATAACTTTTTATCACTTTAATATGTAAACATTATTCTAAATTATTTAATTAAGACGAATTTAATAAATACATTAAAAATGAACTTATTTAGTAGTTCAATAGGAAGCTATTTTATCCACGTAGCATAACTATGTAAATATTACAAGTTTGCTTCAATTTTTTGTCTTATTTACTTCAAGTGCCTAACCTATTGAATAAGTGGAGCGGTAACGACAGCAAACCGATCGGAAATTTATGAGTCAACTTCGTTGGCAAGCTGCCTATCTAGTGAATCTGAATAGAATCGCTTTCTATAAGTGTAGAGAGAAATGTTACTTACGTGTGTTATGTTCTGGGTTTCCTGTTAAGTAATTCTCAAGAAACACCTGAAGCTTAGAAGTATCCCATGTATCGGATAACACGTAAAGTCGTTGGTACGGCACCTAAGCTATTTACAGTTATGTTTAATTTGCGGTCTCGTAGACTGTAAGAGTGAGAAAACAGTCAGTGGACTTATGTTCGCGCACGCACTTATACACAATAATAAGTCCTGCGCAGTTATATAGTTTCCCTTGTGAATGGATGCCGTGGCCGAATTTGATCAGGACTACGTCATCATCATTAATCATAAATGATTAATGGGAAAATTTAATGAAGGAACTACATTGAAGTTCATAAATTATTATATAAGTTAAGAATATTTATCGAATATTAATAATCATATTAAATTAAAAGCGTCAGGCAGCTTGTAAACAATTAAGAAACGAGCAACAATGTTCCTTAAATTATTGCAAAATCTGTTATTCTACTTGCTTCACAACAATACTGGAAATTCTGTGAAAATTCGCAACCAGATTCAAATTTCGCAAGTGTTTGCTGTGAGTTTACAAAGAAATGACTGACTATAATCCAAACACTCAAATTCCACTAGCACCTGTGCTCGTTCACCACATTGCTAGTATTTGCGCCTTGAACTATGTAAATAAGGCGTATTCCTTACAATATGTACACACTTATAATATAAGCTGCACCTGTGAGGTGTTAAGTAATGGTATAAGTCATCTTTATTCCGAATTTCATTCATATACTTTTCATAGTTTTTGCGTGAAAAAATAACAAAGGTCTACCCATCCTCATTAAGTTTTTATGATTTTAGTAAAATTAAAGTTTACACAATATATGTTTGGCGTAAAAGAGGGACTACTGTATTTCATGTCGGTTCGTCTCGGTAGAATATACATAGCCATATCCGTAGTAGCTTTATAGTTAAATAGCTGTACCCCGCGACTTCTATCGCGTATAATTAATAAAAATATAATAAATTATTTTATTACTATAATAAAATGTGTGGGTTGTGTGTGCGTGAATGTGTGTACACACACATACACACACACACCCACGTACATCCTACTGGTAAAGAAATACGTAATTAACGATTTGAAATTAATTTGCATAAGATACCGTAAGGTTTACCAATCTTATATATGGCCTAACATTGCGCCATCACATGTTCTTTGTGTGTACCAATTTTCATCAAGATTGGTCAAGCCGTTCTTGAGTTATAAGAAGACATACAGACAGACTGACAAACAAAAATGAAAAAAAATAGTATAATGCGAATCACTGCATCATAAAACGATTATTTATCACAAAATTAGGTGAAAAAAAAATGTGCAGACAGAACCAATAGATTTATATAGTAGTATAGATATAGATTTATCTTGTAAAATAAATTTAAAAGAACGTATAGAGCCTCCTTGAGAAAAGGGTTTGATATTAAATTTCACTTTTTGTCTAGTGGACTTCCTTGTGATTTCAATAAATTGAGATTTGCTTACCGCAAATATTACTGCTTATGCGAGAACACGGATCGGAAAATCGTGACGATATGAACAATGCGTGACTTAATACGTGCTAAACTGGACTATTTCATCTATTTGTAGTATTATTCGACATCTGTTTACTAAAAGTACTCGTACGTATAAATTTCGTTTGATATACTGTTGCTGTTCATGAATAGATGGTTTAAATTTAGAGTAACGTTGAAAAGTAACTATATATTCCTCGACTGGAAGGTCAAGAACGAAAACTATTCTAACAATTATTCAAGGATAGCTTTGGGTCTTTATATCGATATTTACATAAAAAATGGATAAACATTTTTGTAGGTAGCAGGGCTTTGTGCGTGCCCGTCTGGGTAGGTACCACTCACTCAACGGTAATTCTACCGCTAAACAGCATACTTAGTATTGTTGCAATACGGTTTGGAGGATGAGTGAGTCAGTGCAAATGCAGGTACAAGAGGTATTACATATTTTTGTTTCCAAGGTTGGTGGCACATTGGCGATGTCAAGAATGGTTAATACTTCTTTTGGTGGTGATCACTTAACCATAACCATCAGGTGGCACATTTGCCCGTCTGCCTAATTATAAAATGATAACATATAAAAATATTACGATACCGAGCTATCATTAAACACATGAACTGCATATGTGTGGCCGAAACTTTAGCTAGAGTTAAATTTATCAGATCGTTTTGTTTTCGTTCTGTTGTGTATAAGTTTTAGGACAAAAAAATGTGTAGTGTATATCTAACATTCAATTATTAAATATCTTAACGATGTTCATTTGAGTCGAATTTTAAATGTAATAAATAAATCGTTTAAAAAAATCAATATTAATGTACAAATTAACATAATTAAGGCCCGTGTATAATTATGAATTACAAAATATATTCATCCGTAAATTTTATCAATGATTTCAATTTTCCGGAATTAAAATGTTACAATTTTATCCTTATTGTTGTTTTATTCGATTAGATTAGTAATTGAATTAATCTGAAGTAAAATACTTCAGTTAAAGCGGAGGTGATTAAGTAACAGCTTATTTATATCAGGAGAATGATAAAGAGAATAATTAATGATACTACTAGTTTCAGTTAGGCTGATAAAAACAGATTTTTATTTTCCCCGTCTGTAATTTTACTGGCACGAACTAAAGTAAATGTTATATACATTGCACAAAAAAAAATTCTACACCAACTTGCTAAGAAAACAAGTGAATCGACCGAACGAGTTTACACAAAACGTGCCGATTAATTCAGATTTTGAAGAAAAACGCATTACAATTTTGATTCCCTGACAGCTGTAGACATTAGCAATGTAAGAAATATTAACCATCCCGTACATCGCCAATGCGCCACCAACGTTGGAAACTGAAATGATTTGTCCTTTATGCGTGTAGTTAAACTGGCTCATTCACACTTTAAACCTGAACACAACAAAACTGAATATTGGTGCGTAGCTGTAGATTATATTATGATGAGTGGTCCCTACCCAGCATCAAGCGACACAGTCTATACATGCAGAAATATTATATAATATATACTTGAACGGTGAAGTAAATAGCTTCTCGTCCTAGTAGAAAATTGTTCAAATCTTTATTTCAATGTCGTGCTAAGTATAATAGAAGCTATAACTTTAATTCATAAATTTGGCTTTATGAAATCGTTTAAAAGAAGCATAAAACGCTAGGTGAGGATCCTGCGAAAACTTTCACATATAGAAGTGTAAATTTTTTACTCTCCAACAGTCGACAGATTTACGATTGAAGTTATACATAAATATCTTTCTTGTCAAGTCTGGGCATAATTTTATGAGCAACTTTACACGATATTTATCGATTGGTGATTTTATTACACGGTTTTTATGTATTGAATTATTTAAGTAAATACTCTTTGGGTTATATAAAAACTTTATATAGCAATTTTACTGATATTGCAAATAACGAATTCATAAAAATTGTGATCAAAACAGTTTCAGAGAAGGAATAATAAATTAGTTATTTATTAAATGTAGTTAGCGAGAGTTAATTGCATAAACAATAAATATATTTATTCCGTAGTGATATTGGAAATATTATACTTTAATACATTTTCAATTTCAACTGCGAAGACATATACCTATATGATATAAAATAGAGATATAATAATAGTCCTCCTCCGATTTCGGCCACGGCGGCCAATCTCAAGATAGATTAGCCGCCTGCACAGGAGATATTAAAGTGCACAAGTGTGTGCACAAACACAGGTGCACGCTCTATTCCCTAACTCTCATAAACCGATGGGACGGCAATTCGACACGACCGGAAAGAGTTCAGGTGCAGGACCAACGGCTTAATGTGCTTTCCGAGGCACGGGAGTGTACACACTTCCAACTTCCAGACTCCGGGCTGCTACTGAGAATTTTTCTGACAGAAAATCTCAATAATATTTTATTGGCCATACCTGGGATTTGAACCCAGGGCCATCGTGTAAGCGGCCTTATATGTAGCCACTAGAGTAACGCGTTATTTATTTATTACTTCGATAGCTATCCTGGTTTTCATTTGTTTTTATATATCGGAATATGAAAGAATTACTTCCATAAAGATAATGACAGTTTCCATTATAAACTTTAAGAATGTTTTGGGGAAAAGTCTACCAATTATATACATTAATTATCTTATCGTAGCAAAAAGGTAACATACCTTTTAAATACATACTGATGAAAATTTTAAAGAAGAAAACTGTATTTTTTAAAATCTTATTTAGAAAACGTTGTTAAAAAATGTAAATTACTTTAGGTAGACAAAAGTTAATTGACATGGGTACCAATTTAAGATAACTATGAAAAAGCTATGAATATTTTTATTTTACTAAATTGTCTTTTACGTGTAATATTATTTATGTTGAGAGACGCGTATATGGCGCCCAAAGGAATGCCTTTTATAATCATCACCCACATTGATCACATTTTGATCAGGCTGTTTCCACACATAAACTATCATTGATAATTGCACAGGATTGATCATGCAATTATCTGTCAATATTTACGTCACTTGGCCATATTATAGTTTTCTGCACCCGTACGTAGTTGACGTACTTAAAACACGTACGAAACGATTTTCTTCCTCGTTCCTGATACGCACCGCTAAGATCTGGAATACCCTTCCAACCTCCGTATTCCCCACCACCTACAATATGGGTACCTTCAAGGCTAGAGTGAATAGGCATCTTCTAGGCAAGCGCGCTCCACCTTAGGCTGTATCATCACTTACCATCAGGTGTGATAACAGCCAAGCGCTAGCTTATACAGTTTAAAAAAAAAAAAAAAAAAAACATACACATAAAAAAATTCACGGGAACCAAGTCGCGGGAAACAGCTACTTCTTTTAATAATACTCTTATATTTTATATGTTCGTTCTAATACCCGATTTTTATAAAAGATTACTTTAAAAATTGTGAGGAACTATAATATGGCCAAGTGACGTAAATATTGACAGATAATTGCATGATCAATCCTGTGCAATTATCAATGATAGTTTATGTGCTTAACGTGTGCTTATAATAATCCATGTCGGCGGTGGGGAAAATATGAAGAAACTTGCATGTGCCAAATAATGTGTCTTTGTACACCCCTCATTGGTGCATCGTGCTGGATTGAGCTTCTACATCAAAAGGAGAGGTGGTCTCAGTCCAGTAGTGGGACATTTTATAGATTTTCGATGCTTGTAGTTACGATCTATATGTTCAGATCTTAGCGTGTAAACTCTTTTTTGCTACGATTGTCAAGGGACCAGACACAAGCGGCTATTTTTTGGTAAAGTATTTATTAAAAAAATCAAATAAATTCAACAATTTCTTTGATTATTTCTTTTGTTTGGCTACGTACAGCTTAAATTATTTTATCTCAGTATTTTGTTTGTATTTTCTCCATATCTTGAAATGTGAATGGGTCAGTTTTGTGGAACAATAGGAAGTTTTCTAGTATCTTAGCTGCATCATAGCCGCGTATTGTATAAACGGTCTTTGTTCAGAGCTGTCTTCTGGGTCCTGGTTTTCATTAAATTAAATTCTTTGCTAAATCGCTTGTTTTGTTTTTGGTTCCATATTCATATTTGAAATTATGTTTTTGTTTAGAGAAAGTTTTTATACCCAAGTAGTTTTTTTTATTAAAGAAGTATAGGTTTTATATAGAGAGAATTCAAATTCAAAATACTTCATTCAATATTGAAGTATTACATTTTCTTATTGATAGTCAATTTAGTAACTACCAGAAGATACGCTATCGGCTTCGTTCGTTCGTTTTTTAATATTATGTTTGGATATATCTGATATATTTAATATATACAAAAAATAAAATGTACACAAGCTCTCCTTTGGCTTAATTTGCGAAAACTTAATCTTAATATTTGCACTTGAAATTTTATAATGAGGAACGCCTTAAGTAACCGATATAATGTCTCTGGGTGTGGCATTAGGTGTACCTGTTCCTGAGACTTTATAATAATATTAAAACATAATAATATAATATTTTCCAGTGACGGTTTGATCTTGAATGAGTGCGGAGGTCGTATGGTCCTTCGCGAATCGCTGCAATTATGTTCCCAAGGTTCCTAGGCGTCTCTAGTCTCTGGGTCATATAACATTAAAATAAATAATTAAATTAGCTTTAACTGTACAATGGATTTTTCTTGAAACAACACCTCTTGTATTCAACGTAATGTCAGAATTGATTCGTGACAACTAATAGTTAAGTTTCAGACAGACGTTTATTGATTCAGGACGAGATTAAGACGGAAACCTTATCCGATGAATTAAGTGAACCATTTTGGGAAGCTGTGTAGGTTTTTAGTTGAGAGGTCACGGGGTCATGTTCCAGTGAAACGTTTTATAATATAAGCTCATTGAGAGTTATTAGTGTAAAATTGAATAATGTCAGAAAGTTTCGAGGTACCGAATAGTTTATGTTTTAGGTACGTGGACGGGCAAATAGGCTACCTGATCTTAAGTAGTTACCACCTTCTTTAGATATTGGCGATGTAAGAAATCCAAACTAATATTATAAATGAGAATGTGAGTTTGTTTGTTACGCTTTCACACCTAAACCACTAAACCGATTTTAAAAATTCTTTCACCAATGGGAAGCTACATAATCAGCGAGTGATATAGGCTGCATTGTGTCCCCGTATTCCCGTGGAAACGGGAACTACGCGGGTGAAACCGAGTGCAATGCGTATTATATAGTCTTTGGGGTATATGAAACCAAAAACACGATGCAGATTAACATTAGACATATTATTCATTGCGTTGCTTTTTAATATAATTAGACCAGTCGTATTCGAAAACAACGAGAACACAAGATTTATATTACAGAAATATATATATATCAAAAACAATCACTTTGCCCGCGACTTTGTCCGCGAAAATTTAAAAACTATTATTTAACGTAAATTATTTATTATTTGGTAATAGACTAAACGTAGGACAGTAACAGTTTGTTCAACCCGTCATAACTTCTAAACGAAAAGTCCGATACGGATCATTTAAAGTGGAATTTACATGTAAATAATCATCCTTAATTATCAAACCATTTAAATGGATAAGGATTAATAATATCATGATACATATATTACCTCCATTCGATTTCACCGTATTTGAACTTAATAATTTAAACAAAAACTGTTATTGTGGCTTAACTATAATTTTTTTGAAAATATAATATACCCTTTATTACTCGGTAAACATGCAGCTTTCTAATGGTGAAAGAATTTTTTAAATCGATCCAGTTGTTTTTGACTTAAATCATAATCACACACAAACAAATAAAAAATCAAATATTTCCTCTTTATAATATTATAGTATAGATAATATTTCCTCATCTAATATTTTTATTTAAGTTCTGAATATACATACATTTTATGTTATATTTTTATCCGTGTACCAGCTTTACAATAGGATACACTTGGAGTTTTAATATAAACTTAAATTTCGTGGCACTATATTCTGAATTTTCGTATACAAATATGCAACAATTGTGTTTATAATTCATCTCGTACTCGAACGAAAACATCGTGTGGAAACCTGCATGTGTCTAATTTCACTAAAATTCTGCCACACGTGTATCCACCAACCTGCATTGAAGCATCATATTAGATCCAAACCTCCTCAAAGGGAGAGCAGGCCTTAACCCAGCTGTGAGACACAGACTGTTACTATTTTTTATGAGAATAACAGAGACTTAAATAAATTTAATAATATATTTAAAAGTCTATGTGAATTTAAAGAATTTTTGAATAAAAACGACGCGTTGTTGCGTCGTTTTCAGTTTTCTATCGGATACATTTCGGAGAATGTGCTTAGGAATTACACGAATTAATTCCGCCCGCCCCCTTTTACTATCGAACGACCAGGCAAACGGTCAAAGCGCCATAGGTACACAGTGGAAATTCCCCGGCTACGTACGAAGCGCTTCGAATCCACCTTTATCATTCGCACTGCTAAGCTGTGGAATACTTTGCCTGAGTCTATACTTCCCGAAAGGTACAACATTGCTGTCTTCAAATCTAGAGATAACAGGTATCTTCTAGGCAAGCGTACTACATTGTAAACCGTGTCGATGCTTAACATCAGGCAACGGTCAAACGCTAGCTTATTAAGGGTAAAAAAAATACTTTTATAATGTATTTTGCTACCTCATGTTAAGGTTATGCACATGGAGTGAAATACAAGTACAATGTTATAGTTTGTATACTTGATGATAAGCACTGTGAAAAACCGTCTGGGAAGATACCTGATCATCATTTATTTTGCCAAATCGTAATAATTATACGGGCAAGTAAGCTAGTGTATTTATAATTATAAATACAAGAAACATGACATCTTACTTTCCAATGGTAATGGTAATGGTTTTCTATACCAATCACATTCACAACGAAATACTATCTTCAAAAGAATTATTTTCACAGACGTGACGTAGTTATACTTTTATTATAATATTATGTATAGAAGCTTAGACATGGTTTTGGTAGACAATTTTATTTGTAAATAAATCGAGATACATTGATACGCAGCTCCATTATATTTATAAGACTCCTCTCTGAAATACTTTACGACGAATTCAAAATAATTCTTAAGGAAAATTGATTCATTCATTTTACGGATATCAATGTTTTGAAATTGAAAACGTTATTACGTTTCGGCTGTTTCGTGATTTAACGAGAAACAAAAGATCTAATTCTGGTACAAACAAATATAAGGCAAGATAAGCTCAGCAACGTTTGTTTACGCACCTCGTGTGGCTACTCATTCTGTAAATGTAGTATTTTGTTTCATAAATAATCATTTCAATCCGATCCTCAAATAAGTAAAAGGAGCTGTCGACTGACCTTCTTGCAAATCTTACGTTAGCTAGTGATATGTAATAAGTGTAACTTTGTTTATTAAACCGAAATATAATCTAATAATCACTACACAGACAGACAGCATATTAACTATTCCCAAAAAAATATTTACAACTATTTTAATGAATATATTTTTTTACATTTCCTACTATGGAAAAACTAAGACAAAAATAAATCGTTCGTGTTTATTTTTTAATTAAATTTCATCGACAAGCAATTACTTTGTAAATGAAGCTTTATTAAAAGTAAATTTATTGATTGGTAGTTTTATTACGTTTAACATTCCTTGATCAGTCAATTAAAGTTAAATGTAATACAAATACCTACTTTTATTCACCGATACTATTGGATTTTGTTATATAATTTGATTGTTTTTTTGGGTTCCGTACCCAAAGGGTTAAACAGGAACCCTATTAATAAGACTCCGTTGTCCGTTCGTCCGTCCGTCCGTCCGTCTGTCACCAGGCTGTATCTCATGAACATAATATCATGAACACAACATATAGTTAGACAGTTTAAAAAACAGAATAAAATAAATATTTAAGGGTGCTCCCATACAACAAACATGATATTTTTGCCTTTTTTATAGATAATGGTAGTTATCTATAAAAGTTAGTGCGCGAGTCCGACTCGCACTTGGTCGGTTATTTTTTGACAATATGTGTGCAATTTCATTTATGGAATAGAATACTGAATTTCTTGCTTTTCTTGATACTTTAAAATTTTATTAAATTGAATAACGTATATAGTTATGTATATATGCGGTATGCGATTCAAAAATGCTTGTTGTAGTTAATCAGAATATTTTTTTTTCTAAATTTAATAGAGTAATATTTTTATTTGTGCTTACCAAAGCATAGCCTACTAAGCAAATACCTAACTTTAACTCGGACAGGGTTTTAATAAAACAATGTCGATAATTTGAAACTCCAAGTACGACCTACATTCCTCAGAACAAACAATACATTAACGTACTTGAAAGTTTACTAAATACTTTTGTTAGTTCATATATTTTGAATTGTTTAGCTGTGAACTAGAATTACTTGTCTGTGCTGGTGCTGTTAGCTGAGGTATGGTCAAGTCGCATTATAGATTATAATTAACCATAACGATTTTCAACGGACGAAGTTACACATGGATATTTTAAGTTACTTTACGGCTAATCATCCCAAAATTGTATATAAAATTGTATAATATGGTTATACTTGTCTGTCCTGGTATTTTATAAATAATTTCACATTAAATAGTTTTTCTCAACATAGCAATATAAAGTATATATAAATAAATAATAAATAAAAAAAATAACAGAACCTAGAAAAAAAAAAAAGAAAGCTAATTATATTTTATCATCTGTTTTAATATTGGTTAGATACACATATAGCAGAAGCATTATATTCGTCACATGCATGCAGTATTAAACAAAAATTAGGCACATGAAAGGTGCTTGTCAAATTTTGAACCTGGAAGCAGCGGTTAATACTTTATTGTTCTAACCTCTGAGGTATTATGACTTTTGGCCCACGGCTTAAATTTATGCGGTACTCCAAATAAATATATCCGGAAATCTGGAACAATTGAAACATTGAATATTAAAATGCTTGGTTCCATTAACTTAATTATAAGAGTTAGTTAATAAAAAAATAAAGATGGTTAAAGTTTTATATAACACCAACAAACGTTTATAATTTCTTGTTTCAGAGTGCAAATAAAACAAACGACTTTAGTTTGTTACGTAACTTAAAGTATTTTACATTAAAGTCACATTTGAGACTTCACTTTAAAGTACGTACGGGATTAATAATCTCACTGCTTTTGTAGACTCATTTGTATTAATTGATAGAAACAGTATAATTTCATGTTACACATACAATTTTAGAATTTGTACTATCTTTTCCAACGTTCAATACCAAGACTTAAAGCATCGCATCGTATCCGTGCATGTAAAATATTTAGATTGGCTTATGTCTCCTGTATAATCTTTAAATTATAAGTACGATCACTTATAGATTTATACAAAGGTATTGGTAAAAGTGATTGTCGTGTTATTTTGTACTAGAACTTTTATACTCGTAATATAGACGGTGTAGTGGACCGAATCGTTTATTGTTATAGTACAAACGTTTGTCACAACCATTTATTTCTCACACAACTGTACTTCACATGACAATATATTTCAAGATCAATGTACCGAAAAATTTATGTACACAACCCAATCAAAGGCAAACCGTTCAACTTGTGAGGGCAAATAAATTCGACCCGTCTCCGCTGTCTGAGGCACGGCGCCCAAGAGAATACGTTTCGTATCCCACTTTGCATTTGATCTAATACAACTTCATTTAACTTCATACGGAATTTCTAGATTAACTTGACCATATTGGTTGTAATTAGGATTAATTTTATTTTATTGACTATATATTTATCTAGTATTTGAACGATTGAGTACAACGGGCAAAGTTTTTGAACATAGTAAGTTTATAAAACAAAAGTACTAAATAGTAAAGTTATTTAGAAAAATAATTATTAAACTAGGTTGACTAAAACGTACGTTGGTAATAGTAAATTTTATTATACAGCAGAATCTCTATAACTCGAATGACAAGGGAAATGCTAAAAAATTCGAGTTAACGAATTTTCAACTTAACTAGACCTTCGAGATACATATGATTTAACTGTTGAAATTTCGACTTACAAAGGCGGGATTTCTATGTATATTTTTCGATTTGTAGAGTCAAATTTAAAAATAAATTCAACTTAAGGTTTATTTGGTATGTATTTTTTACATATTAAAATAAATTACATATTAGTGAAGTAAACTGTACACTAAAAAAATCCGTTATCTTTTGATAAGACACCGTCTTTTGCTAGACAAATTGCTACTTGATTCATATCTTTGCAATATTTCGGTTTCATTCTCAATTATTGTAGACAAAATGCTTGCTGGTAATCCGTATTGAGCTGCTACGTTTTGTTTTTCATGTCACTTTTTACCGCATTGATAACCCTCTGTCATTCATAAACATGGATTTTTTTATATTTAGGATTCGATATTGTTATGAAAAAATAAAATACACGTATTTTTGATTTATTAAGAAAATGACAAAAATACGGAGTGTTGCTCACAGGCAACACTGAGTTAAGGTATCAAAATAAATATAAGTGAAACTTACTCTACGAGAGTTGGAAGTTTCTAAAACAATTCTTATTTTTTGTGTAGCATAAGGCTACCCCGCATTTTTCACAGACGTTGTGTGTAAATCCAGAACATTTCGGAAACTTACATCTAATTTTTTTATCTGACCATTGTGGCCAGTGCCCAATCTGGTCTTGACGAACTGCTTTAGGAGGTACATGCTGAGCAGGTCCTTTGTGTTTTTTAGCTTGAAGCTCGTTTTCCATCGACCGCCGACTAGATATACGAGGCTTGATACCCATTTTGCAAAGGGTTACAGCAACATCCAGTCGAAAATCTGCTGATGATACACGACCACATTGAAGGGTTTTGTATTTAGTGACCCTTTTGTATAGAATCCATGAATTAACCATCGTAAGATCTAAATAATGGTAAAACAGACGCATGGGCCATCGCTTACTTCGCAAACGTATCTTGTAGATGCCCATGATACTATCAAGGAGGTCGACTCCACCCATATGACGATTGTACTCTTCTACCACATTAGGGCGCTTGATTTTTACGTACTTTGAGCTTTGTTTGTCCCATCTACGAACCTCAGTTTCAGGCTTTTGCCCAGCAAATGTAGAAGCCAGGTTCACAATCTTGTTGTCTTTCCATGCGACAGTCGACACATCGATTCCGTTGACGTCAGCCACGTATTCTTCTGAATAACCTCTTTCCTTCTTCATTATTACCTTTTCTGTCGACAGCTTACAATCTGGTATTCTATTTCTTCTAACAGTGCCCAGACTGAAAACACCTTCCTTAGCTAGATTTTCCAACAAGAGGAGGGAAGTAATATAGTTATCAAAATAAAACCTAAAGTTCTGGTGCCTTGGGATCATACGTGCTAGCCTCATGACGACATTGGATGAGGCTCCTAAATCTGGCTCTCCATCTAAGACGACATTTTCCTTACCAGTTTCGATCTCTGTTTTATAGGCAAAGCCAGAAACACCACTCAACACGTAGACTTTATAGCCCCACTTGTGGGCTTTGTTGGGGTTGTACCTCTTCAATGTATTTCGTGCTTTGGTGGAACACATTTGCTCATCCACACAAAGGTGTTCTTCCATTGGAACTTTGCTATAAGCTTCATTCAGAAAGTCTACCACTGGACGTATTTTGTAAATCCCGTCATGATCAGGATGCTCTCTTGGAAGTTGTTTTGAATTGTCATTGAAGTGCAATGTTTGCCGATTTTTTTCAAATTTATTCAATGTCATGGTTTCCTGTATTAGAGGTGTTCCTAGTATAGGACTCCAGTGATTTGTAACTCTAGGTAATTGCACAAGAGACATTACAAATGTCACACCAATGAACTGCCTGACATCCTCTTCAGACACCCGAAAAGTACTATTAGGATCTTTCTGCACCTGATAGAAATTTGTCTCTTCGGAAATTTTCTTGATCAGTTCTTGTGGAAACAGATGGAAAAAGAATTGTATAGCAGTGTCCAGCTCTAGAATATCAGGGCCCAAGCTTTTGTTACCTGTAAACATAAGCTGCTCCTCATTCAACTGAAGATTCTTCTTTTTCCAACGCAAATTTAGTTTGGCTGGCTTTTCCTTAACAGATTTTCTTGGTTTCTTAGTTTGAGATGGTTGATCAGAAGTTTCACCTGATGGTACAGTTTCTGGACTATGGGATGGATTTTCATGGTCGTCTTCTAGAGTCTCAATTATGGCATCCACATCAATATCCATCTCTGAAGTCTCTTCTTCAAATATTTCCAATTCAGGTACAAAATCAAAGTCTACAAGGCTATCATCGTCGAAATCTAAGCCGTCCTCACTCTTTGCACCATCCATCAGTGCAGGAGCTATGTCCTCGTCACGAAGAGAATGCTTGCGAGACATCCTGGAACATAAAAAAAACGATGATATACATTCTAGGTATCAAACTAAATAACAGCACTTTTCGCCTTATGTAGATTACCGGCAAAAAACACAAAAAACGTCAAAATCAAGTGAGAACGTAAAATATACTTAAATCAATGTAATATGATAAAAGTTTAACACTTATCTCTCCAGTTTTCTTCAAAAACTACACAAATTCGCACTTAAAACAATTTTTATTATTTTTTGAAATCACAGCAGTCCAGCACTTTTCGAAAGTACCGACAATTGAAATATAAATTGAGTTTTGCGAGTAGGAGCGCCATCTAGTTGTTTATTTTAGTATTCGTTTGATAGGTTGGACTGTAGACCTCGGGCTACAGTGCGTGATTATGCCATAAAATAATTTCTTATAATTTAAGTAGAATTTTGACGGTATGTTGCTTACTATCTACACTATGCTACAGAGGGATAACATCGCTTTTTTCACGTAGAGTTCACGACGAGGAACAAACTTAAAGTTCACAGCTGTGTTACTTAGAAAGTTTAATGAATGTATTCATTCATAGCACGTGTACAACACAAAAACAATAGATTAGAAACCCCAAAGCCGAACCTATCTCGAACATTCATTTTGGATTTTATTGCTGTTATTTCCGGGAATTCCAAGTAAGACGTCATTGTATTCTACTAATTACGACTTACGGAGTCTCCTTTTTTGAAATTCGAGTTATAGAGTATAAATGTGTATTATCAATACTTCATAGGGAAATAACATTTTGTTCGAGTTACAAAGTCTAAATAATTTGGGTTACCGCGTATTTAGGTGTTCATCGGGAGGGAATGGCATTTTTTTTCGACTTACTGAGGATTTCGACTTAACGAGGTTCGAGTTATAGAGATTCCACTGTATTTATTTCTTGTAGCTAGTTTAAAAGGCTGCAAAGGATGCAAAGGTGAACCCTAGATTCAAAACCCTAGCGGGCCAATAAAAAGTTGCGAATTTTTCTGTCAATTCTTAGTTCGAATTTCTGAAATTGATACTGTTCTACACTTATCTGCCTCTGAATGAAGAAGCCGTTGGTCCTACGCTAAAGAAACTTCGATCGTGTTTGATCGCCGTCTCGTCGGATTATGAGAGTGAAGGAATAATGAGAGCATCTGTGTATGCATAGCTGCATACACATGTATGCACTTAAATATATGTGTGAGCCTTCTGCACATTTATCTCCTCTTACACAAAAAAGTTGGCAAAGCGCTTTGGCAGAAATCATCAGTAGAACTTCATCGTAATCAATTGTTATTTTTAATATTTAAAAAAATAAAACAATTTACAAGAATGTAAATTTATACGAAAACAAAAACGAAGATACTAAATAAAATCTAAATTCATAAAATTCACTAGAAAATATAAACGTCTAGAGTAGAGCAAAGGTATTATGTTCACACATAAACATACCGAAATTGTTATGTAAGGGTAACACCGTATCGTGCAAAGCACTAAAAAATATTCAGTCGAAATTGATTGATGGCAGGTCTCTCATTTTTGTCCAACGAGATACTTCGTAATTTAACATGAAAATGCATCATTTTTAATATGAATAAAATATACATACATAACTACATCTAGATACACCTTATTGTATTGAGATGTATGTTATTTAACAAATTTTTATATTCAGTGAATTTAAGTTATTTAGTGTATTGACAGGGCTTATGCATGAATAAAGGTATTTGTAATGCCATGATATTATGATATGATTTTGACGTGCTGTCTCATTTGAGCGGTGTGCGTACGTATCCAGGGAGCCACGTGTATGAAGTACGATTCATGTAAAAAGATAATATGCATTTACTTTGACTTGTGTACTTATATATATTATATACTAGTTTTAACCGCAATTATATCTATTTATATGAATTCGAAAATCCAAAAATATAGACCATAGAGAAAAACTATCAAGTAGAAGCGATGAGCGCTGGACTCATATAAAACCTAATATCCCAGGGTATTAGGTAGGCTTGTGTAAATTATATATCACGTCAATCTAATTCATATTTATTTTTTTGCCGTTGTTTTTGTAGTTACTTTTATACATATCTTTATTGCAAGCAAATTATCATACAAAGAGTAAACTTACCGAAATAAAGATAATTTTTTTTTACAAAGGCTGCCTTATCCCAATCAGAGATCTTTGCGTTAGATAGTGCGTTTATTGAGGAATTTTATATACAACGTTATTTGAGCTTAATCCCGTTGTCTGCAGAAAATACTTGTAACAGACTTACCCTTAACAATTTTCACCAGATAATATAAAACTTAACGTTAATATGAAATATTTGAGACGGCATTTTGTTTCAAACAACTAATTTTAATTGACAAATATCGCAGCTATAAACACTATCTCGTTAAGTGGCTATAGTTTTTAATTGAAGTAAGCTGATATCATAATAAATCAAATTTATAATAGTAAAATTTCTTAAATATAAAACATTTATTAATCTTCTTTGTTAGAAAATTATATTAGCGAGTCGTTTATCCTAATTTATATATCGAAGTCGAGATGTGTGCGGGTCAATGACACTTTGAATTTTAAAGAAAACAATGAAGTCTAAAAATAAATTACCGGTAGTAGGACTTTGCGCGGGCCTATTTAGGTGCCTTCTGTTTAGAATAGTAAGTGTACATTCAGACACCAGCGACACAACATCTTGATTCTTGTTGTTGACGGATCATCGATAGCTTAAAACCATTTTTTACTTGTACAAGTGTAGTTAGAGAAGGTATCCACTTACCATCGGGTGACTGATCTTTCTTCCAAAAACAAATAAATTTAAAAGTATTTATTTTATTTTATTTTGTTTAGGAAACAAACAGTACAAAGCAACACATTTATACAAAAAAATACAAAGACCAATTACTATTGACCAATACAGTTTCCTAAAGTACACAATATATAATAATGAAAAAAATTTTTATGAATAAAATGATTAATTATATGAGAAGGATCTCATATCATCGACTGTAATTTTAGTTTTATTATATATATTAAAAAAATACATTAAAATTTTTAATAAAAACAAAAATTATGATTCCTGAATCTGGACCTAAAAAAATTACACTACGAACTATTTAAAAAAAAACTAAAACCTCTATAGAGATGACTCCTGACGCACGATTCAGACTAGTTGGGAAGTCAGGGCTGTATTAAAATAAAGTAACACAAAAGCAGCGGTATTACACAATTGATATGACTCAATTTTACAATACTGCAATCTATCAATATAATCAATAAACCTAAATACATTGGTTAGTTTAATTCGTCTAAGTTGAAGTTGCAAATTCCCTTGAGGCACTGAGGATACATAAAAGGGCCGTAACAAACTGAACATGCTGTGAATATTAAATACATACATAGTTGTTAAATCAAGACACGTCAACAGACTTAAAATATCTATACACGCAGAGGAAATGGCGAAACACTTAGTTTTGCGAGATGTTGATTGATATTATTTGTTATTGATGTTTATTTTGTATTGATTCATCAATTTATGCAGAATATTATACACGGATAGTTCTATTTGGTACGCAAGAAAATTATAATCTGATTTGGTACGAAGCTACTTTTCGTCTGTAGATTTTTGATTTTCTTTGGATTATGATTTTATAACGGTTATCTGGCAGTTGAAAATAATTTTCAGTATTTAAACTTTTCAAAAAACCAAGGGAAAACAATAACATACTTGTATAACTTCCGCATGAGCTGAGATGGCTAGAACACGCTAATCTCAACCGAAGATTGCGGCTTTAAGCTCGGGCAAGCACCGCTGTCTGTTCCAGTGCTTAATTTGTGTTTATAATTCATCTTGTGCTTGGTGATGAAGGAAAACATCGGAATGAAACCTACATGGGTCGGATGCATATCTGCCACATGAGTATTCCCCCAACTCGCATTGGAGACATCGCACTCGTAATCTTTTCCAAAAGGAGCGGATGTCTTAGCCTAGCAGTGGGACATTTATACGCTGTTGTGGTGAATATGTTAACGACTTAGAAAGTTAGTTACTTTACCATTGTTACCGTAAAAAAATACAATTTTTAAATAACATCTCGCTTGTAATAAAATAAAAACAATTGCGCATATTGCGTATATTAATAAATAGCATCGATCAAAATACGTTTTAAGTAAAATCCTAGTTATATCACAATTTTACTATAAATGTACAATTTGTTGAATATAGTCACTGTGTTCCGGTTCATAAACAGATTGGTCGTTCGTTCAACCTCACACTCAATAAAGTTTGAAAGCACACCTTGTAAGATGACAACATCGTTTTCCACTCAAGCCTTATTCGCGACAAACCATTTACGATGAGGTGCCAATTTATCGAGTTCCTGTTTTAATTTATAATCTATACGCAATCATCCTGTTTCGTATTGCTTGTATGTGCCATAACGTTGCTTCCCGTATTATTATGCAAATGCAAATTTAATTATAGCCTTATAATACATTTGTGAAATGGTTATGTTCTACGTGAAGTATTCTTAACTTCGCGTTTGAAATTTATACGAATTTATCCGTTAATGATATTGATTGTCGTTAGAAATCTAACATTTTGAAGTGTACGTCTTTAGATTCTATTGCGCCGAATGTACAAACTTATATTTTTTTAGAAGAATACTTTTCGAATAGTTTGTTTATATAGATTTATGCATGCATTATCATGAATATTTCCGAACCTACTTTATCGGATAGGGGCGCCTTGATGGTAAGTTATCACCAAATCATCTCTTGTTAAACACGAACAATATTAAAAGCACATTGTTTTTTTTCACAAAAAATACAACGTGAATTAAATTGAGCAATTTAATAGTCGTTGTTATCACTTTTATACTAGGTCATATATTCATGGTATTTAAATATTGAATTCCAACGCCAAATAGCACAAGGAAACTTAAAGTCATTGACACGGATATGAGCCCTATATTAGGTCTCGAAACTGGCTTGGCACTCTTAGCGTTGTCTCTTGATATATAATGTAGACTGCCTGGATTTCAAATGGAGACTCTACGTCTATGCTATTAGCATTCTATGCAACGACCTAGCCTCAACAGAACTGTGGAGAAGTGGGTCATCAGCAGGTCACTTTGCGCTAGTTAATATTTTTCAATGTACATTTAGAATTCAGGTTAATGTTTAGATAAATGATATATTAAGATATTTATGAAAATCCATTATCTTATTATGGCACCGTCCGTTTTTTCTTTTTAATACATTATATATAGTACTAATTAAATATATGACTTGAGCATGCCTTTAGCTTACAGTAACAGTGTGAATGTCCCACTGCTGGGCTAAGGCTACTTATCCTCTTTTTGAGGAGAAGGTTTGGAGCTTATTCCATCACGCTGCTCCAATACGGGTTGGTGGAATACACATGTGACATAATTTCACTGAGATTTGACACATGCAGGCTTCCTCACGATGTTTTCCTTCACCGTCAAGCACGAGATGAATTATAATCACAAATTAAGCATATAAAATTCAGTGGTGCTTGCCCGGGTTTGAACCCACGATCATCGATTAAGATTCACGCGTTCTTACCACTGGGTCATCTCGGCCTTTAGCTTAGCTACTGTTTAATATATAAGCTCGTAAATATTTAACAATTAATTTTTACTTCGTCGTAAAGTCGTGAATATATAACATCATATTTTTAAATGAAATAATTTACATAAAAGTTTCAAATTGTTTGTTTCATGACAAAATTGACTTATATGCCACATTTTATAAGAATCAATCATTAATCATTCATTTCGTTCAGTTAACAAATATCCAAACGCAATAAACTTTTGCATATTTATTAGATAACTAAGATTAAATATATTGTTACACAAATTTTCATTCTCATTCATTCATTCACTACATCTATAAATGTGTATTCACACGAAACACAATTATTTTGTAATGCTAACTATTGCATATATGCATTACGTGATATTAATCATGTTCTAGGAAACGTAAAATCTAATCCAATTGTGATAATGGATGCCATGATTGGATTCTCAAGATACAATTTAACCTTAGCATCGAATTGAAAATACCAAGGGCAGAAAATATAGAACTTCACCATGCACAACTAAATTCAATTTATACGTACACAATAAGAATAATCAATTTATTTCGTTATTTAAATGTAGGTATCTACCATATACATTTTAATTAATGTAATTAAATTGTATTTTTCCTGCGACATTATTTACACAAGGCCATCTGGTCCCAAGCAAAGCAAAGATATACTAAATATACTACTTTTCTTTTCTAAATGCATGTCTGATTGTCCTGAGTCTGGGTGTAATTATAAACAGAAATGTTCATGCACACAAATGTCTGTCCTGGGTGAGAATCGAATACACGACCTGTGGTGCGAAAGGCTATCGTCAATTAATTAATTATTTTCATCTATTATTTTAAAATAACGACATAATTTTTAAAATAACATAAAAATCTTAATTGTAATTAATTAATTCTTCTTAATAAAATATGTATAAAAATAACAACACGCGTCCCTTAAGTTGGCCGACTCGATACCCGCGACAATAATGTAACGGTTGTGAATATCGATCGACTATTTTTGTATAATATAAATATAAGCAATACACTTATCGACAATCATATTTATATTGGAAGAGTTTCGATTCTTATGCGTATTACATTTCCAATAATCTCTCTCCGTACGTTACGGCTGGTTTCGAAAAAGAAATTCACAAGTGAATAAAAATATATATCAACCCAATGCTGAAGGCTTGTATTAACAATACATATATTAATGCTTGAAGGCAACCTGTTTATTCTTTTGCATGGTAATTAACATATTTAAATGATAAAACGATATAACTAATTCTTCACTTACGAAAAATAAAGAAAACGATACTCAACAAAAACGACTCTTAAAAACATTTTTAATATCAAGGTTACTTTCATCATGTACGAGCGTTTTAATATATTTATTAGACGGATGCCTTAATTAAGTCTTAGACTAAAATATGGAGTGCAAATAAACGGAAAATAATTTGAATTTATAATATATTCTAAGATATAAGCCCTGAAGATAACTTATAAGCCTTGCAAATGCAAATATAAGTGTAACCTTCTTATATATCGTCGTATTTCTCACTAACTGGCTCTTTTACTTATCATGTTTATACATTTCCCTACTTCCTGTCAATTCTAAGAATAATCCAAGTACCTTATTCATGTTACATAGCTTATTAATAATTCCTTATATAAGTTATCTTATTTCCCATGATAAAAGTAACGTAATATGTAGGTAGGCGTAGAGAACAATCTTTAATAATGTGTAATATAATAATATTTTGCTTTTTTATGTTATAAAACCGCCTAACAGGACATTTGATAATGTTGTGGGGACTGGTGGTCGCCACCTAGACGTTGGCGATGTAAGAAATATTAATATATTCTGATCGACTTTTAGCGATAAATTAAAAAAGTAATTGTGAAGCATTACCATTAATAACAATTATTCCACTTGCTTGCAAGTTACACAAATTACATTTTAACAAGAAAAACAATAATTTCGTAACAATGTTATTAGCTGTTATTTAAAAAAAAATACAATAACATAACATTTATAATTAGTGAGGGCTCATCCGGATATAAATAAGGAGATGATGAAATATTTTTATCCAATTAAGTTAATTGGAAATAAATCTTCTAATGGTAATTAATTAATTAAAGTAAAAAAAAACAAACATGGTGATTTTGTTTCTTGACTATGTATTTTACAAAAAAAAGTACGGATAACTAACTTAAGATAAGGTTCAATATCGATATTAATATATTTAGTTGATAAACTAGAAATGTGTGATATTGCCCTAAGATCGTCATCTACTTTATGTAGCCAAGGGGCTTGTGCAAGGACTTAGCACGTAATTGACGACGACTGTAAATGACATATTCAGTTATCGATGAAGATCTGTGTCGAAAACCTAATATGCTCTCTGAGAATAAATTTCCACAGAGCTATTCAAATTCCAATTGTTATATATTTACAGAATATAGTAAACATGCACAATTCATATAACTTTATTGGTTTCTGAAATAATTAAACACCTAGACCTTAGGTATCACACCGTCCATTGTTAAAACCGAAAAAAAAATCGTTCAATACTTTTAAAGTTCACGTTCTTTGTGTTATAAGGTCCTCCAGACCGATTTCGGCCACGGCGGCCAATCTCAAGAGAGATTAGCCAACTGCGCAGGACATATTATAGTGCACAAGTGTGTGCGCAAACACAGGTGCACTCTCTTTTACTTAGCTCTCATAATCCGATGGGACGGCAATCCGACACGACCGGAAAGAGTTCAGGCGCAGGACCAACGGCTTAACGTGCTTTCCGAGGCACGGGAGTGTACACACTTCCAACTTCCAGACTCCGGGCTACTACTGAGAATTTTCTGACAGAAAAACCCAATAACTATTTATTGGCCCGACCTGGGAATTGAACCCAGGACCACCGGGTCTGCGGCCTTATATCTAGCCACTAGACCAACGAGGCAGTCGAGTCGGTTTGTGTTATAATGTAGTAATATATCAATTTCATCGTACTTGATTATTACATACAGTAACAGCCTGTGGTTGTCCCACTGCTGGGCTAAGGCCTCCTCAAAAGAGGCCTTAAGAGGCTCCTCAAAAGAGGAGAAGGTTTGGAGTTCATTCCACCACGCTGCTCTAATGCGGGTTGGTTATTACATGTTTATTTTTTATTTTATTTTATTATATAGGAAGCCAACGCTGTATACAATTTAGTTACTTATTTTAGAGTACAATCATAACAATCAATTTGACATGAGTATAGTCATGCATCTTCAAATAAAATAAATAAGAGGCAACGTTAAGTGGTTAGATACTTTTTAATCTGTCTTTTAAAGCGTAAAGTAGACTGTTGAAAAATATCTAGGCCAGATTTTTTGAAAATATTATTACATGTGTACTTTTCGCCAATCGACTAAAAGTTTGCTTATTTATAATGAGACTCCTAGCGTTATACCTTGGTACTGCTAATTTCATTCTGCTCAACAAATTTGGACAGTCAATATTTCCATTTACAATACTGTGCAAAAAACATAAATCCATTAAGTCTCTACGATTAGATAGTGAAAGAGTCTTATATAATTTTAGCTGATCTTTATAACATTCGTTCTGTTTGAAAACATTGTCTTTATAAGCCAAATGACATAAAAAATTCTTATGTATTCTTTCAATTCTATCTTTATGTACTTGATAGTGAGGACTCCATGCGACCGAACAATATTAGAGTCGGCTTTTTATCATAGTGTTAAATAATGTTATTTTGGTTGACGACCATTTAAAGTCTTTTGAAGTTCTTAAGATAAATCCTAAACAATTCAGTGATTTTTTGATTATATTTAAAACTTAGTTTATGATCTAGAATAATCCCAAGATCGCGTATTTGGTCGACTTTCATACTGTAATCAAAAATAAAGTTATTTGTCTTGCTACTGTATTATACTGTATAACATTTTGAATAATTTAATTTTATATGATTATGATTAGTCATTGACATCATTTATCTTATTGTATATTTTAAGATCATCAGCATATAATTGAAATTTACAGTGCTTGAAACACTTCACTATGTCATTTACAAAAATATCAAATAATATTGGCCCAAGAATAGAGCCCTGTGGTACTCCTGAAGTCACTGTAAATGTGTGTGATTAGTAACCTCCGATAACCACGTTCATTTTACGGCCCATCAAGTACGATTTAAACCGATACCGTAGCCACTAAAATGTTTTTCCAATAAAATGTAGTTATCGACAACGTCAAATGCTTTGGCAAAATCTGTATAAATGCAGTCTATTTGTTTTGAATTTTCCATTGCCACAGCTAAATCATCAAAAATCAGAGTTAAATTTGCTATGGTGGATCGATTTTTTAAAAAGCTATGCTAATTTTCTATCATTGCTGATTTCATGTGCCATGTAAGTACCGGACAAATCAACAATTCAAATACTTTCGAAAAAACTGACAATATACATTTTGGCCTGTAATTTTTAATGTCTTTTTTATCACCACTTTTGATATTTATATATTTACATGTTATTTGATTGAGCCGAGATGGCCCAGTGGTAAGAACGCGTGAATCTTAACCGATGATCGTGGGTTCAAACCCGGGCAAGCACCACTGAATTTCATGTGCTTAATTTGTGATTATAATTCATCTCATGCTTGACGGTGAAGGAAAACATCGTGAGGAAACCTGCATGTGTCAAATTTCACTGAAATTCTGTCACATGTGTATTCCACCAATCCGCATTGGAGCAGCGTGGTGGAATAAGCTCCAAAACCTTCTTCTCAAAAGAGGAGAAGAGGCCTTAGCCCAGCTGTGGGACATTCACAGGCTGTTACTTTACTTTTACTGTATGTTATTTGATTATTGAAAAAAGAGTAGCTATTGGGATGTTTTGATTGTTTTTCTCGGTAGAAATACTTATATGTATATTTTGTGAAATGACACTGGAAAACGGATTTTTATTATATATTTCTTGAAATTAGCGTTATTGATACATTTTTTTTAATAATTTCAAATATAATAATTTCAATTAGTCATAATATTTCCGCATCCAATGAGGCGTAACGTTGTTATTGTGTTTATTATCTACAACTGCTCCGCAGGGTTTTTCCAGCTTTAAACGTTAGTACTCCGCCTACGAGGGACGTAGCGTGATGATGACGCAAAAATATTTTTTCAAATCGGACATCTAAGCAACATCCAGACTTAGTTCAAGCAAAATGGAACAAAATGACTTAACATACTCGTACATTTGTTCAAGCAAATTTGCAAGTACAAAAAAAATATTGATTTGGTTTTGGTAAATCGCAAATAGCCATATAAACTTTAAAAGAGGCAGTTATTTTGAAATCACAGACAGACACTTCAATTTTATTTATATGTATATATGAATCTAAAGGGAATAGTTAATACACATTTTTCGCCCTAATGGCCTTGAAATTGGGTGCTTTGACAGATTTTTTTTTCTATAATTGGTCGTAATAAGAGACCACAGGTCATAAACAGTTCGTTTTTTCCGAAAAATTCAAAATATATCTGTTATAATAATTAAAAGCATGCGCAATTAATACAGAAACTAAGATATGAAGTTGTATTTAGAAGTTATTCCAACATTAAATAATTGTAAAATCTATATTAAATAATACTATAGTTATTTTAATATAACTATCAGTTAGCATTAACTAATCCTATATAATAATATAGGATTCGTTAATACTAACTTTTCATTATTTAAATAATGACGCCGAGATTATATAACGAACTTTGTTAAACTAAAATGCAAGTAAATGAATGATCGTACTGCAATTTCAAACATTTCATTCCAAATCATAGTATTTGTAAAGTGTTGGTAATAGTAATATCAATATAATTGTAAGAAATCATAATATTGTAATTATGTTATTTACAAGTAAGCTAATTTTATATACGTTTTTTTTGATTCAAAATCTAAAATATATTATTATAGCTGGTATTTATTATATTTCATTAGATTAAACTTTGAGTCTTGGTTTAGACAAATACGACGATTTTCGATGACTTAATATCACTTTTATAGGTTTCGATACTCGTAAGGATTTTTTTTTCATCGTTACATATGTATTTATCACGAGGCAACATAAACAAACAAATTATTTCAAGTTAATTACATTTGTTTTTATTTTTATATTTTTAATTTGCTTGTATCTTAATTTCTTTTTTAATGTTATGAGACATGAAATAATAAGTACGTTATATTCACTAACTAAACAGTAAGAGATAATTACACATAATATATTTGATGTCCTTATGAGCGCTTATCATAATAAGCGCTCATACTCGCCACCGCGTTTATTCTCAACGGAGATTTGTGTTAACTTCACAGGATATAATATTCTTGTACCCAAGTGTATATTCAAATACATGTATTCTCTCACTCTTAAGGTCCAATGGGAATCTCTTAACCTAGCACGAACGAATATATATCTGATTACATGAAACAAAACAATGTTGCCATAGCAACAGAGGTTGATTTTCTGATTTTGTTAATTAGTTCAGAGGTATTATGAGCCCTTGTTAATGAATATAGCTAGCTCGATTTACAAATAAGTAATTTTCCATCAATCATATATTTTTTTTAAGGTCAAGCTGAAATTTATTGGCTTAGTCTATTTTCGCATTATTGATTATGCTGACGTCTGCGGTTTTGATGCAAATGAAGAGCTACTTGACCAAGTTAACCTGCTTCAACATTTGTGGACATTTTGTTTCGTTTATGAACTGAGGAAATTTAATCATATTTCAGAGTTCAATCGAAGTGGCTTTCTAGAGGTTGGCGCATTGGCATTGTAAGGAATGGTTAAAAGATTTGAGTTTGTTACTTTTAATTTGAATTTGATTAAAATGAATCTAGAAGTGCTATGGACGCTTGTAATTGACATGCATATTAGATACACTATTACTGTTCTATGAGTTCATTCGTTCAATGCTTTATATGTATGTTGTAAGAGTTCTTTTACAAATAAATAAATAAATAGATGGTACGTCTGATTATTTATAATAAAAAAATTTAACTGATAGAAACAATTCGTATTAAAGCAACTACCTTGCCTTTACCTCAAACTTATCGTTCATCCACTAACGAAACATATTGTACAAAATTATAATTTTAAGGACATTGAAAATTGCATATTTGTGTAATGAAAAAATTAAAAAAAGAATTCAAATTTTACACGAAGTAAAAACATTCGTGTTTTTTTCGTCAGATTTTCTAGCGACTGCTTGTAATTAACCCTTTGATATGTTGTTGTAAAAGATCATCAAGAACACGTGACAGAAATGAAGCCCTCAAATATTTTCCTCGTGACGTTTAATGAAGTTTCACTTCAAAAACATTTAGTAATTTACTAGTTCGGAATGTAACAGGTTTGACATTTAGTAGGTACCTACTCTTTTACTAAATTACGTAGTGAAAAACAAATTATTTATTATTATACGATTATAGGATATGCACATGATGTAGAAAGCAAAAGCTTAAGAGTAAGACGGCATTAAAACGAAAGACAAGCGGAGACGGTTTATAAGTGAAGCGACTTCACATACAACCTTTGATGTTAATAGTTTGATTAGAAGGTGATGATATATGATCAGTTTATTTACTATAAAAGTAAATAAACTGATCATATATCATGTTACCTTATTATGGCATTCCTATAATTATAATGTACTGTCAATATAAGGGAAAAGTTTTGTCTATGTTTTTCAGGTAATAAAACTACTCGAATTGCCATATATTTCTTATGATAGCCAAAAGTTTTCTGTTTATTATAGGCAATAATTATATATATTATATATTGTATGTCTATGATCTGAAATTTTCCAGTGAATACAAAGCGATATAAACGAATGTCACGGGTTCAATTCCTAACAAACCGTAAAAATACTTTGTACAAACGCGTATCTTACCGTACCACATCCGAGCTGATGTATGTATTATTTTATATTAATATGCTATAAGTATTATCACACTGTATGTTTTCTTTAAAAAAGCAATTAGTTAATTACACTAAGCGTACCAGAATGTTCAAATGACCGCTCTTGAAACGGTTTGATCATTCGGATGTCCGTTTTGTTCGGTGTTACTATGTGTCTGTACGGACGATTCTCTGGCTCTGCTGGCTGTATTCGATGTCTATCCCTATCCTGGCTGAGGCGAGCCTCACCCTCTAAAGACGATTCTCTGGCTCTCTGTATTCGATGTCTATCCCTATCCTGGCTGAGGCTTACTTCAAGCTCTACAGACGATTCTCTGGCTCTCTGAACTCTATGTCTATCCCAATCCTGGCTACGGCAAACCTCACGCTCCTTTTTCTCTCTCAGCTCTATATCTAGCCCGAAGCTGGCTGAGGCGAGCCTCACATTCTATTGACGATTCTTCATCTCTTGCTGAACGTGCTCTTCTGGCATTCACTGTACTACGACCTATGTTCGAACAACGACGTCTTCCAGACTTGACTTTATAATTCCTGTACAAAATTTACTCAGTTCTTGTTTGAACTCACACCTTAAAACTATACGTATGATTATGAACAAATTGTCATATTATTAGTATGTGCTGCAGTAAAAAATATTTTACTTACTACTTGTTCGACTAAAAACAAAAGATAATCAACAATTATCAAGAAAAAATATCTATTCTATTCATTTCTTTTTTGAACTACCTTAAACTACGATTTTCGATAGTTAAAAATACTTGTCCTAATACTAAATTCCCTTAAATCTAAATTCACACCAAGATCTAGAAGAAATAAAATTGATAAATTATGGTTTTAATCTAATAATACCTAACCAATGTACTTACTATGTATAAATGCGGCTTAAAAATTAACCTTAATACCACAATTCACAGATACAATTTCGAAAAAATTGTCGCGCTGAAAATTTCTTTTTGTCTTAAAAAAGAATTCACTTTAGTATTTAAATACTATCCTACACTTTCGAATATATATTTTTATAATTTATCGTAACGTACTTATAAATACCGATTACTTTGTCGCGCTGAAAAGCACGTTTTTATTAATAATTGTTATTTTCTTCGTTGGAGAACTCCGATAAACGCGTGCGATCGCTGCTAATCATAAAGTGCTAACGGGCGAAGCGCGGCCCCCAACGCTCTATTTATAGACACGCGCCGTCGGTCCCCCGGCCGGTACCGCCGCAACCGCTATGTCCCTGCATTTTAAATCCGTAATATATTCGAAAATATTCATTCAAATTACATGCTGTAAAGGGCCATATTGATCTATATTAAATGCACAATATATTTAAGGGACTTAATTGAATTAGGATTAATGCTGTATTGCTTAAAATTGCTTCGTAAATAACTCATTGTTTCTCGTAAAAAGTAAAGGATAAAAAATGGTTATTGTGGGTCATCTCTTAGAGATAGACATATGCCATTGCGGACTTTTTTGTAGACCTTTTTAAGGTGTACAATACTGTAGTGCATTATTTTGATCTATCTTGTAGGGGTCAGCCAGCGTTTTCAATGTAGGCGGAAAAAAATGTGTTTATTTACGACATCACATTAGAAACCTCTAAAACTGTCAGTGTTTCTCTACTATATTATGTATGTATTATACATATAAATCTTCCTCTTGAATTCACTCTATCTATTAAAAACCGCATCAAAATCCGTTGCGTAGTTTTATAGCTCTAAGCATACATACGGACAGACAGACAGCGGGAAGTGACTTTGTTTTATACTATGTAGAGATTAACATAATTGTACATTATAAATCATAGTTGTATATAAGTACATAAAATAATTGCTGTTTTGTTTTGCAATTTAAAATTAACAATTTTTATAGAAAGGCACATGCCTGTAAAGAAATAATTAGAAAAAATACCGGTATCTATTGAGATTCTGATATTTGTATATCCGTAATGATAGTTTCAAAAAGGTACCTGGGCCCTTGGGTAGAGTACTCAGGGATTATGTTGGATTTTTACCCATTAAAATCACCGTGGTAGCCGGCTTTGGTACCCTCCTCAGGGAATTATGTCGTCTTTCCGCACTCCTAACTACAAAACAACACACGCGAGGCCTCCACCACTCACGTCTACGACCCTATATTTACACTCTATCTTTTGGGCTGTATCTATAATATATCTATCTAAAATTATAACATAACTAAATTATAACAGTAAACTTAATTTGGTTATTGTTGTTATGTATCAACAAGATTAATTACGTTGGTGACAAAACCACTAGTAACAACGATAGAGCTATTCTGTAATGTTAAAGAGAAAAAAAGTGATATGCGAGATTGACCTTGATACTCATAACATTTAAAGGATATAAACATCAAAATAGCGGAATACCGTAAGTCGGTATTCAACCCTTCACGGATGGAGATACAAAGAACAAAACTTAACTTGCTTAAGCGATTCTGTTTATTACTTCACCGTTTAAAAAAGACGGATTTTTTAAAAGCCAAGGGTATTAGCCGTCCCTTTCTAACACATATATTAAACCTGTGGGTCGAAAGAAAAGTATGCGGTGGTTACTTTAATTTCATAGCTGTAAAAAAAATAAGTTAAGGAATTGTTTTTATCTAAGCTTAGTTATTGAAGTTATTTTATATTACATTTGCACACCAATTTATAGGTGTCGTGTGTGAGCTCTAAGTTTTTGTAATATCAAAAATGTACCTACATTATTGCAAACATAGAATAATAAATAACGCTTAGAAGGAGTGGGCCTACCAAGCGAATTGAAGTCATTCAAATTGTTACTCGTCTCAATACATTTGACGTCACGTCAGTCGTCACGATTCCTCTAAAGCTCATTCGTCGAAAGTGTCATAGTAAGCATCTCGCGCAATTTATTAAAAAATGACTTACTGTGTAGTAAAAGGGTGTCAAAACAGTCCACATAAAAAAATAAGGATAAGAAAATCACATTTCACACGTAACTACTATTTGGCAACTTGTAATTTTAGCTAAAATACATTCATCAAAACATAAAAAGAATTTGTAAACAAAAGACGTCATTACAATAAAAAACATTACAGGAAAATATATTACCACGATTGTTTAATATTTTAAATAATAAAAATGTAATAATTATTTAAAATTATTATTTTAACTTTTTTAAATTACATATAAAACATTAATACTGTTCAAATAATTTTACTTTTTTCCCTATGATTATACATAAAATAAAAGCAATACTAAATAATATTACTAAATAAATTAAAAAAAAGAGATCATTATAATGATAAAAGCTAAAATTAAATAAATAATATTGCAATATATAATTGTAATACTTATTCATTAATTGCAATCGTTTTTAGCTTTCCTTCGAATCTGATTGTTTCTTCTTACATATCCCGTCCTTATTCCATACAAATCTACTATTTATCACAATTTACTGTCAGAAAACCTTTCAGCGTAGTTTAATTAATTTTAATGAAAAAATAATAATGTCCAATATTATTGTCTGACAAATTGTCACATCTGAATACAACCTACGTAATAATTCAGATTAATTAAATGCAAAAAAATATATTTCATAATTCAAGTTCAAACAATATCATTTTCTTACTTTATGGGAAAAATGTGTATTCACTTGCAACATAATTCGGTCGTATGTGGGCGTGTCGGTGTATGTAACGCACGTGACACTTGCACACACATTAATTCTATTTACTTCAATTTTGAGCCAAACTTTGTATGACACTATCCTTCTAAACGTTATTATTCTATGATTGCAAATAAATACATTGAAATTAAATTTGATACGTCTGCCTTCCTTCTACAAACAGTAAAATATAACTCAAAGCTTTGCCTAGAAGTTCAGTATAATATCGTTACTCTTATCGAAAAATATTCTATGCAAGACTATATTGTACTTTCCAGCATAAAAACTGATTATTTTCTCACTTTTAATAAAAATAATATTATATTTGTACCTTTGTTTCCATGGTTACTAATAATCGTATCATAACTTATTAAGGGTCTTCTTTGACGTTTGTGGAAATTCGAAGGTCGGGATTTCGATAGAATTATATAGAAAGCGACGCTCCACAATCTTGAAATAAATCACACAGTTAGCCAATGAATTTAACTTACGTGTAGAGCATTCGAATTTAAGATAATGTTTATGGATAAGTGTAAAAAAAATCAGAAAAATCACTAAAACGTGTAAAATCGCACTTTCTTATTGAGACGAAATTATCGTAATCGTCGAGAATTTAGAAATGAATTTTATCAAATAATAAGGTTAAAACTATAAAGAAACGTCTGGAGTCTTCATTTTTTAATAAACATTTTCTTATTTTTTGTTATAATAAATTACAATGAAATTGTACGCATTTTCTTATGCGAGCCGCCGATAACCCTCGCAGACCAGTCGGCCACGCGCCTCCGAAGTGAGAACACGTCGGTTTGCGCCGCATTGATAGATCGCGATCGAACCGTGTACTTACACAAAATCAATGTGTGCGTAAATAGCGTATTTAGTATGTATTTGAACGTTTTAGTTGTCACCGAGACTGTTCATCATAAATTTTAGGACGCGCACCGGCTTATGTATTCTGTTTTTTTTTTTTTGGTATTTTTAGTGTTTTATCATTTGATACGATATTTTTACTGATAATATTTTGTAGTTTGATAAAAAAACAAAAAATAACTCGAGTTGAAATTCTAACTAGTTACATAATTATAACACACTCATATATAATGATACATTGCAATTTTTTTATAAATAAATATAATTTTTTGAAATATTTATGTATATAATTACTTATTTCGTCCATTTCCTAGTTATATTGGTCAGTAAAACAACAACTGAGGCAATAAATTTATTGTCGTAAAAATTCAAATTATTCTTATTTTCGTTGATAACGTAAAACTAAACAAAGTATTTATAAATAGTGTTTTGAACACTAAATAATAAAAATGACCAAATCCCATTTATGCATAAAACGAAACACGCGTGATGGCCCACCTAACAAACCCTCATTAGTCAGTAAATTACTGACTCTCAACTCAACGGGAAATATAGTACTCAAGTGGAAATGCGAAGAACGAAGTACATATTCCTTGATATTGTGATCTAAGAACAGTAGTGGCATCACACTAAAGAACACACTTCCAATTGGTAGACCACCACGCTTGTATATATAATAAGCTGCGTTAAAAACTTCAATACCGCGATTCAGGGATTATACATTTTTATAACATTTTTCTTTAGAAGTTTAATTATTTTATGTATTTATTCACATATTTTTTTTATATTGAGTAATTAAAGAAATAAAACATTTATTATTACAGTAATAATAATATTGTTCTTATTATTTGAGCATAAAATGTTTCTTTTAGTTTTTTGTTACGTCAAAGCGCTATCTAGTGAGGATATACGAAACGTTTTCATGCCTCATCGTCATCTTTGGTTTTGCAAATTGATATTTATCCGATTTCAGACTTACAAATCGATTTCAAAATCCGATTTTAGATATCTGAATTCGGTAATGCCTAGCCTCATCAAATCGCCTGAGAACTTAGCTATCCTTTTATTTTATTAGCTAACGTGCTCAGGCAAATATAGTCTTTAGGTACTTCATCAGTAAGGTCGATTATTGTGTAATAGATTTCCGTAGCAGAACCAAGAAACCGAAAGTCAAACTGCAAAATTCCCGCTATCCTTTTTATTCCGCTTTATTCCAATTGGTTAGAAAGAGAGAGTGAATTTCATAGTAGAATAAATGTTGTAAAATATATATTTCGATTCAGGAATTATATATTTTTCTTTAGAAGTTTAATTATTTTATGTATTTATTCACATATTTTTTTATATTGAGTAATTAAAACATTTATTTTTACAGTAATAATAATATTGTTTTTATTATTTTAGCATAAAATGTTTGTTTCAATAATGTTTATATAATGTTTTTCTTGTATTCCTATTGATCTATTTTTATTTCACTTTTTGTATATATACTTGTTCCGTTTTTTAATAAAGCATTCCACATTCGTCTTTCGTCAATTTTTTTTTATTATTCCACATTACGACATCAAGAAGTTTATTTATACCAAACTACTCCCCTCAACGCTATAGATATGTATTTGACAACATTTCAAAATCAGTGACAATAAAGTTAAAATTTAGTTTAGGAAAAAAAAGTGCGACGACCCCACTCTGCATACGTATATGTGTGCGTGCCGTGCCCGAGCCTCGATAGTTGCGACAGTAGCGCTAAAAACGTAAAACTTCGTGCGGCGGAACGTCAAAGAAGACCCTTAATCATGAAATTTATATACAAAAAAATGAAATAAAAAACGACTTTTAAAATTTAAAATTCTTCGTGCAACCTTAGGCATTAACAGCGGCGACTTTTAGCATTTTATGTTGTTATAGCAGCTTAAGGATTATAAATATGAATAAATAATAATAATAAAGGTATTTTTCGAATTTCACGTACACAGTAAATACTTTTTAAAATAAACTACGTTAGGATTAACTTTAGGAGAATAAAATGTAAGAAAAACAGCGTAAGTCGGTGTATTAAGAAAAGCAGTTACCAACTTAATGCAAATAATTAATAAGACATTAATTAAATTACAGTATTTATTTAAATTACAATATTCCGCGGTATAATGACGCGCATTATTTGAACCCGAGCAAAGATGGTGCCGGCTGATAGCAGTGCTCTTCTTAAATCATATAACTATAAATAGGTTTTGTACAGCTCTCTCAGCTCCTCTGGGGAGGTAATACAAACTTGTCAAAATTAAGTTCATTTAGGTCTATACTTACTAATCCGCTGATATGTAGATTATGAGGCTATCAAGAAATTAAAATATGCTACCTGGCTTTGCGCAGGCTCGACGGGTACTACCCACTCATCAGACATTCTGCCGACAAGCAGGAGTACTTATTATTGTTGCGTGCCGGTTTGAAGGGTGTGAGCCAGTGTAACTACAGGCACCAGGGACATAACATCTCAGATCCCACGGTTGGTAGCGCATTGGCGATGTAAGGAATGATTTATTATTTCTTACGTCGCTAATGTCTATGGGCGGTGATGACCACTTACCATCAGATGTACTATTTGATCGTCCGCCTGCCTATAACATAAAAAAAAGAAAGTCGATAGAAAAATTTATAAGAACAAAAACACGGACGAGTCTGTGGATATTTAATTTTATGTTAATATAAAATAAAATAAACTCTTTGGAAAGAGATGATCAATAACCATTAAGTGCACATCACAGTATCACAATAGTCCTCGTAATTCAATCGCTGTTATTACCATATATTTCACATTGATACTGCTGAGTTAACATCTATGTTACATAGGTGATGTCAGAGCTAATCTGATTAAATATATTTATTACATATCAAAAATATTTTGAGAAAAATATTTGAATGCCATTAAAGACTATTTCATTTGTTCCACTTTCGAAAAAAAAGTTACAGTCGCTAAACAACGGCCAACCAGAATATTTAGTATATTCCGCCTTCAAACAATCGAACAATACTTTGTATTGCTATTCCGGATTGCGTGGTGAGTGAGCCAACGTTACAACAGTATCGAAGGTGGCGCAACGTTAGTTGGAAGCATTGTAGTAGTAATTAATTAATAATTACTACTAGACTAGTCTTGTGTCAAGTTATATTAGCAAAGTTGAACACATACCATCAGGTTACTCTCGGTCGTCTGCCTTCCTAAAATAAAAACCTGTGAAAGTGCCACTGCTTGCCAATGTAGAAGTTGAAGGATTTACGTCTGGCAGTAATACATTCGATGCATGTAAGCTTCCTCACAATATCTTACTTAACCGCCGAGCACGATATAAATTAAAAACACAAATTAAGCACGTGAGAGCTCAATGATGCTTGCCTAGATTAAAACCTTTGATCTACGATTAAGATTCATCGCTTTTCTGGATTCTCTGAGATTTAAAAACTAAATTTCTATTCATATAAAGTATTATTCCTGCCATTCAAACAACACATGAATGGGTCAGAATTGGTCTTATGGTAACTAATATTTAATACAAGACGTTTAAATTTAAAAGAACTTACACGACAAAGAAATTATAGGCAAAAAGAACGATAAGGCTGCTGATGAGCAGGTAAATATGTTTTTTATTCTTCTACAATAAGTCTTAATTTATCTTGTAATCATTTGGAGTTATATTTTTCTGTATATTTAATATTTTAATATCATAATAATTAAATATAACAAAAATATATTTACATTTTATAAAGACAAATTAAAAACAAACGTTTAATTATGTAATATCTTTGTATTTTTGTATTATAAATATCAATTAAAAAGCGGAAGTAAAAAAAATATTCGTCTCTAATTTCAAATTATATCTTTGTGCCATCGATGGAAATGCTTGGACACAGAATAGGAATTAAAAAAAAGATAGAAATAATACTCCGTCTTATTGCCTTCACTAGTGATAGAAAAGGGGTTTTCATTTTTTACCCAGAGAATCGAAATTGCGAAACAACGAGGAAATGCCATTAGCATCCATGTCACCATTTCCTAACGTACTTTTTATTCGTTTCTCAGGTAATAAAACTACTCGAATTGCCATATATTTCTTATGATAGCCAAAAGTTTTCTGTTTATTATAGGCAATAATTATATATATTATATATTGTATGTCTATGATCTGAAATTTTCCAGTGAATACAAAGCGATATAAACGAATGTCACGGGTTCAATTCCTAACAAACTGTAAAAAGACTTTGTACAAACGCGTATCTTACCGTACCACATACGAGCTGATGTATGTATTATTTTATATTAATATGCTATAAGTGTCATCACATTGTATGTTTCATTTAAAAAAACAATTAGTTAATTACAGTAAACGTACCAGAATGTTCAAATGACCGCTCTTGAAACGGTTTGATCATTCGGTTGTCCGTTTTGTTCGGTGTTACTATGTGTCTGTACGGACGATTCCCTGGCTCTGCTGGCTGTATTCGATGTCTATCCCTATCCTGACTGAGGCGAGCCTCTCGCTCTAAAGACGATGCTCTGGCTCTCTGTATTCGATGTATATCCCTATCCTGGCTGAGGCTTGCTTCAAGCTCTACAGACAATTCTCTGGCTCTCTGAACTCTATGTCTATCCCAATCCTGGCTGCCGCGAACCTCACGCTCCTTTTTCTCTCTCAGCTCTATATCTAGCCCGAAGCTGGCTGAGGCGAGCCTCACATTCTATTGACGATTCTTCATCTCTTGCTGAACGTACTCTTCTGGCATTCACTGTACTACGACCTATGTTCGAACGACGACGTCTTCCAGACATGACTTTATAATTCCTGTACAAAATTTACTCAGTTCTTGTTTGAACTCACACCTTAAAACTATACGTATGATTATGAACAAATTGCCATATTATTAGTATATGCTGCAGTAAAAAATATTTTACTTACTACTTGTTCGACTAAAAACAAAAGATAATCAACAATTATCAAGAAAAAATACCTATTCTATTCAGTCCTTTTTTGAACTACCTTAAACTACGATTTTCGATAGTTAAAAATACTTGTCCTAATACTAAATTCCCTTAAATCTAAATTCACACCAAGATCTAGAAGAAATACAATTGATAAATTATGGTTTTAATCTAATAATACCTAACCAATGTACTTACTATAAATGCGGCTTAAAAATTAACCTTAATACCACGATTCACAGATACAATTTCGAAAAAATTGTTGCGCCGAAAATTTATTTTTGTCTTAAAAAAGAATTCACTTTAGTATTTAAATACTATCATACAATTTCGAATATATATTTTTATAATTTATCGTAACGTACTTATAAATACGCTGAAAAGCACGTTTTTATTAATAATTGTTATTTTCTTCGTTGGAGAGCTCCGATAAACGCGTGCGATCGCTGCTAATCATAAAGTGCTAACGGGCGAAGCGCGGCCCTCAACGCTCTATTTATAGACACGCGCCGCCATTCCCCCGGCCGGTACCGCCGCAACCGCTATGTCCCTGCATTTTAAATCCGTAATATATTCGAAAATATTCATTCAAATTATATGCTGTAAAGGGCCATATTGATCTATATTAAATGCACAATATATTTAAGGGACTTAATTGAATTAGGATTAATGCTGTATTGCTTAAAATTGCTTCGTAAATAACTCATTGTTTCTCGTAAAAAGTAAAGGATAAAAAATGGTTATTGTGGGTTATCTCTAAGAGATAGACATATGCCATTGCGGAGTTTTTTGTAGACCTTTTTAAGGTGTACAATACTGTGGTACATTATTTTGATTTATCTTGTAGGGGTCAGCCAGCGTTTTCAATGTAGGCGGAAAAAAATGTGTTTATTTACGACATCACATTAGAAACCTCTAAAACTGTCAGTGTTTCTCTACTATATTATGTATGTATTATACATATAAATCTTCCTCTTGAATTCACTCTATCTATTAAAAAAAACCGCATCAAAATCCGTTGCGTAGTTTTATAGATCTAAGCATACATACGGACAGACAGACAGCGGGAAGTGACTTTGTTTTATACTATGTAGAGATTAACATAATTGTACATTATAAATCATAGTTGTATATAAGTACATAAAATAATTGCTGTTTTGTTTTGCAATTTATAATTAACAATTTTTATAGAAAGGCACATGCCTGTAAAGAAATAATTAGAAAAAATACCGGTATCTATTGAGATTCTGATATTTGTATGGGGTTTTCCAATAGGGACGCTTGAACTTTGACAGCTGATTGCGGCCATGTTGTTTGAGTGACAGCTGTCAAATGCAGTGTGTTATATTCATTCCGTCCTCCCAAACCACCATGGCAGGTTACAGTGTCGAGCAGCTCGTGCAAATCATAAAATTGTTTTATGAAAATGGGTCTTCAGTTCGAGCAACGTTCCGCGCACTTCGCCCGTTTTACGGTCGCGATGATCGTCCTGCCGAGTCGACTATCCGTCGATTGGTGGACAATTTCGAGTCAACCGGGTCAGTTAACAATCAGCCGGTTCCCGTGCGTCAACGTAACGCGAGATCTGCCGAGAATATCGCCGCTGTGCGCGACAGTGTCCTCGAAAACCCGCGGCAGTCAATTCCGCGTCGCGCACAGGAACTCGGCCTTTCGCAGACGACAACTTGGCGAATTTTGCGTTGTGACTTGAGCCTGCACCCGTACAAGATCCAGCTGACCCAAGAGCTCAAGGTTAATGACCATAGACAGCGCCGTGTGTTCGCTGACTGGGCATTAGAGCAGTTGGAAGTTGACGCCGATTTTGGCAAAAAATCATCTTCAGCGACGAGGCGCATTTTTGGATGAATGGCTATGTCAACAAGCAAAATTGCCGTATTTGGGACGAGACCAATCCACACGAGGTTCACCAAGTGGCAATGCACCCGCAGAAAGTGACTGTTTGGTGCGGATTTTGGGCCGGAGGCGTGATTGGTCCGTATTTTTTCGAAAACGATAATGGTGTGGCCGTCACCGTCAATGGTGAGCGATACCGGTCGATGATAACCAACTTCTTTTGGCCTGAAATCGAGAATATGAATCTGGACAACATGTGGTTTCAACAGGACGGCGCTACGTGCCACACAGCACACGCTACGATGGAAGTTCTGCACGAGCAATTTCTGGACATGGTCATCTCGCACGGAGGCGACGTGAACTGGCCACCGAGATCGTGCGATTTGACCCCGCTGGACTTTTTCTTGTGGGGTTTTCTTAAGTCGCAGGTCTATGCCAACAAGCCGCAAACCATCGATGCCCTCAAAGTCAACATACGCCCCGCCATCGATCTAATACAGCCCGATTTGTGCGCCAGAGTCATCGAAAATTGGACCTTTCGTGTGCGCGCCACCAACCGAAGCCGTGGCGGTCATTTGAATGATGTCATATTCCATACATAATGGGGTCGATAGACCTTCCAAATAAAAAAAAATTTTCGCAAATATCTCTCCTACATGTATTTTTTTTTGCATTATATATCCGTAATGATAGTTTCAAAAAGGTACCTGGGCCCTTGGTTAGAGTACTCAGGGATTATGTTGGATTTTTACCCATTAAAATCACCGTGGTAGCCGGCTTTGGTACCCTCCTCAGGGAATTATGTCGTCTTTCCGCACTCCTAACTAGTGCGTACAAAACAACACACGCGAGGCCTCCACCACTCACGTCTACGACCCTATATTTACACTCTATCTTTTGGGCTGTATCTATAATATATCTATCTAAAATTATAACATAACTAAATTATAACAGTAAACTTAAACTGTTTTTCCTTACCCTAGTGGGTTAAGGAAAAACTTTTCTTTGGTTATTGTTGTTATGTATCAACAAGATTAATTACGTTGGTGACAAAACCACTAGTAACAACGATAGAGCTATTTTACTCGGTGGTAGAGCTTTGTGCAAGCTCGTCTGGGTAGGTACCACCCACGCATCAGATATTCTACCGCAAAACAGCAGTACTTTGTATTGTTGTGTTCCGGTTTGAAGGGTGAGTGAGCCAGTGTAATTACAGGCACAAGGGACATAACATCTTAGTTCCCAAGGTTGGTGGTGCATTGGCAATGTAAGTGATGGTTAACATTTCTTACAATGCCATTGTCTATGGGCGTTGGTGACCACTTACCATCAGGTGGCCCATATGCTCGTCCGCCAACCTCGCTCGACCTTGAATAACATTTAAAGGATATAAACATCAAAATAGCGGAATACCGTAAGTCGGTATTCAACACTTCACGGATGGAGATACAAAGAACAAAACTTAACTTGCTTAAGCGATTCTGTTTATTACTTCACCGTTTAAAAAAGACGGATTTTTAAAAAGCCAAGGGTATTAGCCGTCCCTTTCTAACACATATATTAAACCTGTGGGTCGAAAGAAAAGTATGCGGTGGTTACTTTAATTTCATAGCTGTAAAAAAAATAAGTTAAGGAATTGTTTTTAATCTAAGCTTAGTTATTGAAGTTATTTTATACTACATTTGCACACCAATTTATAGGTGTTGTGTGTGAGCTCTAAGTTATTGTAATATCAAAAATGTACCGACATCATTGCAAACATAGAATAATAACGCTTAGAAGGAGTGGGCCTACCAAGCGAATTGAAGTCATTCAAATTGTTACTCGTCTCAATACATTTGACGTCACGTCAGTCGTCACGATTCCTCTAAAGCTCATTCGTCGAAAGTGTCATAGTAAACATCTCGCGCAATTTATTAAAAAATGACTTACTGTGTAGTAAAAGGGTGTCACAACAGTCCACATAAAAAAAATAAGGATAAGAAAATCACATTTCACACGTAACTACTATTTGGCAACTTATAATTTTAACTAAAATACATTCATCAAAACATAAAAAGAATTTGTAAACAAAAGACGTCATTACAATAAAAAACATTACAGGAAAATATATTACCACGATTGTTTAATATTTTAAATAATAAAAATGTAATAATTATTTAAAATTATTATTTTAACTTTTTTATATTACATATAAAACATTAATACTGTTCAAATAATTATATTTTTTTCCCTATGATTATACATAAAATAAAAGCAATACTAAATAATATTACTAAATAAATTTAAAAAAAAGAGATCATTATCATGATAAAAGCTAAAATTAAATAAATAATATTGCAATATATAATTATAATACTTATTCATTAATTGCAATCGTTTTTAGCTTTCCTTCGAATCAGATTGCTTCTTCTTACATATCCCGTCCTTATTCCATACAAATCTACTATTTATCACAATTTATTGTCAGAAAACCTTTCAGCGTAGTTTAATTAATTTTAATGAAAATATAATAATGTCCAATATTATTGTCTAACAAATTGTCACATCTGAATACAACCTACGTAATAATTCAGATTAATTAAATGCAAAAAAATATATTTCATAATTCAAGTTCAAACAATATCATTTTCTTACTTTATGGGAAAAATGTGTATTCACTTGCAACATAATTCGGTATTTGGGCGTGTCGGTGTATGTAACGCACGTGACACTTGCACACACATTAATTCTAGTTACTTCAATTTTGAGCCAAACTTTGTATGACACTATCCTTCTAAACGTTATTATTCTATGATTGCAAATAAATACATTGAAATTAAATTTGATACGTCTGCCTTCCTTCTACAAACAGTAAAATATAACTCAAAGCTTTGCCTAGAAGTTCAATATAATCGTTACTCTTATCGAAAAATATTCTATGCAAGACTATATTGTACTTTCCAACATAAAAACTGATTATTTTCTCACTTTTAATAAAAATAATATTATATTTGTACCTTTGTTTCCATGGTTACTAATAATCGTATCATAACTTATTAATCATGAAATTTATATACAAAAAAATGAAATAAAAAACGACTTTTAAAATTTAAAATTCTTCGTGCAACCTTAGGCATTAACAGCGGCGACTTATAGCATTTTATGTTGTTATAGCAGCTTAAGGATTATAAATATGAATAAATAATAATAATAAAGGTATTTTTCGGATTTCACGTACACAGTAAATACTTTTTAAAATAAACTACGTTAGGATTAACTTTAGGAGAATAAAATGTAAGAAAAACAGCGTAAGTCGGTGTATTTAGAAAAGCCGTTACCAACTTAATGCAAATAATTAATAAGACATTAATTAAATTACAGTATTTATTTAAATTACAATATTCCGCGGTATAATGATGCGCATTATTTGAACCCGAGCAAAGATGGTGCCGGCTGATAGCAGTGCTCTTCTTAAATCATATAACTATAAATAGGTTTTGTACAGCTCTCTCAGCTCCTCTGGGGAGGTAGTACAAACTTGTCAAAATTAAGTTCATTTAGGTCTATACTTACTAATCCGTTGATATGTAGATTATGAGGCTATCAAGAAATTAAAATATGCTACCTGGCTTTGCGCAGGCTCGACGGGTACTACCCACTCATTAGACATTCTGCCGACAAGCAGGAGTACTTATTATTGTTGCGTGCCGGTTTGAAGGGTGTGAGCCAGTGTAACTACAGGCACCAGGGACATAACATCTCAGATCCCACGGTTGGTAGCGCATTGGCGATGTAAGGAATGATTATTATTTCTTACGTCGCTAATGTCTATGGGCGGTGATGACCACTTACCATCAGATGTACTATTTGATCGTCCGCCTGCCTATAAAATAAAAAAAATAAAGTCGATAGAAAAATTTATAAGAACAAAAACACGGACGAGTCTGTGGACATTTAATTTTATGTTAATATAAAATAATAAATCGCCCATCTGAAAAAAAATTGATCTATTTAACGAATATTTTTCGATTTGTTCCATATAGGTATATAATTTTTATTATTATTATATTGATCAAGCAACAAGGACGATATTTGTGATATATATCACAAGAGTCCTCGTAATTCAATCGCTGTTATTACCATATATTTCACATTGATACTGCTGAGTTAACATCTTGGTTACATATCTGATTAAATATATTTATTACATATCAAAAATATTTGAATGCCATTAAAGACTATTTCATTTGTTCCACTTTCGAAAAAAAAGTTACAGTCGCTAAACAACGGCCAACCAGAATATTTAGTATATTCCGCCTTCAAACAATCGAACAATACTTTGTATTGCTATTCCGGATTGCGTGGTGAGTGAGTCAACGTTACAACAGTATCAAAGGTGGCGCAACGTTGGTTGGAAGCATTGTAGTAGTAATTAATTAATAATTACTACTAGACTAGACTTGTGTCAAGTTATATTAGCAAAGTTGAACACATACCATCAGGTTACTCTCGGTCGTCTGCCTTCCGAAAATAAAAACCTGTGAAAGTGCCACTGCTTGCCAATGTAGAAGTTGAAGGATTTACGTCTGGCAGTAATACATTCGATGCATGTAAGCTTCCTCACAATATCTTACTTAACCGCCGAGCACGATATAAATTAAAAACACAAATTAAGCACGTGAGAGCTCAATGATGCTTGCCTAGATTAAAACCTTTGATCTACGATTAAGATTCATCGCTTTTCTACTGGATTCTCTGAGATTTAAAAACTAAATTTCTATTCATATAAAGTATTATTCCTGCCATTCAAACAACACATGAATGGGTCAGAATTGGTCTTATGGTAACTAATATTTAATACAAGACGTTTAAATTTAAAAGAACTTACACGACAAAGAAATTATAGGCAAAAAGAACGATAAGGCTGCCGATGAGCAGGTAAATATGTTTTTTATTCTTCTACAATAAGTCTTAATTTATCTTGTAATCATTTGGATTTATATTTTTCTGTATATTTAATATTTTAATATCATAATAATTAAATATAACAAAAATATATTTACATTTTATAAAGACAAATTAAAAACAAACGTTTAATTATGTAATATCTTTGTATTTTTGTATTATAAATATCAATTAAAAAGCGGAAGTAAAAAAAATATTCGTCTCTAATTTCAAATTATATCTTTGTGCCATCGATGGAAATGCTTGGACACAGAATAGGAATTAAAAAAAAGATAGAAATAATACTCCGTCTTATTGCCTTCACCAGTGATAGAAAAGGGGTTTTCATTTTTTACCCAGAAAATCGAAATTGCGAAACAACGAGGAAATGCCATTAGCATCCATGTCACCATTTCCTAACGTACTTTTTATTCGTACAATAAAAATAATTTATATTTTTTATCTGTAAGTAATCGTTTTTACATTCCCACACATAAAAAAATCAATCTACTATTAAATATATCTTATATATATATATATATATATATATATATATATATATAATCGATTCCCCACACATCACGAGATCTCCTAAACTATGAGCTAGATTGACTTGAAACTTGACACAGATACTCCTTTCCATACGTAGACGCTCATTAAGAACGACGTCACGTCAGTCGTCACGATAAAGTGTCAAAATAAGCATCTCGCGCAATTTATTAAAAAAGGACTTACTGTGTAGTAAAAGGGTGTCACAACACTCCACATAAAAAAAGAATAAGAAAATCACATTTCACACGTAACTACTATTTGGCAACTTATAATTTTAGCTAAAATACATTCATCAAAACATAAAAAGACACCATTATAATAAAAATGTTACCAGCTATGGAAAATATATTTACCACGATTACTTAATATTTTAAATAATAAAAATAAATAAATATTTAAAATTATTATTTTAACTTTTTTAAATTACGTATAAAACATTAATACTGTTCAACTAATTATAATTTTTTGTTCTTTATAATTATACATAAAATAAAAGCAATACTAAATAATATTACTAAATAAATTTAAAAAAGAGATCATTATAATAATAAAAGCTAAAATGAAATAAATAATATTGCAATATATAATTATAATACTCATTGATTAATTGCAATCTTTTTTAGCTTTCCTTCGAATTCAATTGCTGCTCCTCGATGGATAGATAAAATACAACTTAATCGAAGATAAGAATATTGGACGCCAACTAAATCCAAAAATCTACTATTTATCACAATTTACTTAATTAATTTTAATGAAAAAATAATAATGTCCAATATTATTGTCCGTCAAATTGTCACATCTGAATACAACCTACGTAATTATTAAATTCACTAAAATTCTAGTTACTTCAATTTTGAGCGAAACTTTTTATGACACTATCCTTCTAAGTGTTATTACTCTATGATTCTCTTTATATAGGGTTTTCCAATAGGGACGCTTGAACTTTGACAGCTGATTGCGGCCATGTTGTTTGAGTGACAGCTGTCAAATGCAGTGTGTTATATTCATTCCGTCCTCCCAAACCACCATGGCAGGTTACAGTGTCGAGCAGCACGTGCAAATCATAAAATTGTTTTATGAAAATGGGTCTTCAGTTCGAGCAACGTTCCGCGCACTTCGCCCGTTTTACGGTCGCGATGATCGTCCTGCCGAGTCGACTATCCGTCGATTGGTGGACAAATTCGAGTCAACTGGGTCAGTTAACAATCAGCCGGTTCCCGTGCGTCAACGTAACGCGAGATCTGCCGAGACTATCGCCGCTGTGCGCGACAGTGTCCTCGAAAACCCGCGGCAGTCAATTCCGCGTCGCGCACAGGAACTCGGCCTTTCGCAGACGACAACTTGGCGAATTTTGCGTTGTGACTTGAGCCTGCACCCGTACAAGATCCAGCTGACCCAAGAGCTCAAGGTTAATGACCATAGACAGCGCCGTGTGTTCGCTGACTGGGCATTAGAGCAGTTGGAAGTTGACGCCGATTTTGGCAAAAAAATCATCTTCAGCGACGAGGCGCATTTTTGGATGAATGGCTATGTCAACAAGCAAAATTGCCGTATTTGGGACGAGACCAATCCACAGGAGGTTCACCAAGTGGCAATGCACCCGCAGAAAGTGACTGTTTGGTGCGGATTTTGGGCCGGAGGCGTGATTGGTCCGTATTTTTTCGAAAACGATAATGGTGTGGCCGTCACCGTCAATGGTGAGCGATACCGGTCGATGATAACCAACTTCTTTTGGCCTGAAATCGAGAATATGGATCTGGACAACATGTGGTTTCAACAGGACGGCGCTACGTGCCACACAGCACACGCTACGATGGAAGTTCTGCACGATCAAGCGCCCTTAATGGAAAACCCTATATGTAGGGTGAGCCCATACCAAACATCAGTAACAGTTGCCTTAGTAACCGTTGCTATAGTAACCGATTTCATGATGTTTATATTGATAACTAGCTGTTTCCTGCGGCTTCGTTCTTTAACTATACCAATAATATAAACAGGTAAAATTTGTTTTTTTTGGTAGGTTTGTTTGTAATTTTTTTTATAGTATAGTTAGGTGGCCGAGCAAATGGGCCACCTGATGGTAAGTGATCACCAACGCCCATAGACATGGCCATTGTAAGAAATGTTAACCAACGCTTACATCGCCAATGCGCCACCAACCACATTTAGTTTAAAATGTTTCAATTTTGTTATCCATTAATTTTAATTATATCGTGTCTTTTTCTTTCTTTTATTTTATTTTGTACAATTCAAATGTTTTAAAAAATAGAGAAATGTCGCTTTTTTGGCGGGCGTTAATAACTCCACCGCACTTTTACACTATACAGTTACAGTTATTACAGTTATTATCGTTCACATATTGTTAATGATCTGATATAATTCTTTTGAAATAAAATTGTTATTATTTTTCAATTAAAAAAAGAGGTAAAATTAGTTATTTTGTATGTTTGTTTGTAATGAATAAACTCAATAGCTGCTGTCACCAATCAATGTATTCGCCAATACAGTACAGTGTATGTGTTTTCAGTATAAGGCATATAATATAATAATATATGTATATGCATAAAGCATATTACAACACACATGAATATTTTATAATTTTTTCCATTTATTTTAAAGTAGTTCCTTTACGCGGCTTACGGTGCAGTGAACTGGCAGAAATCGTCATGTAACAAAAAAGCGTTGTGCGCCCCCTCCAAGCGACCTTTCCTCTTTTTCTTTCTTATTATTTCTTTCTATTTTATATGGTTGTATGTGTTTGTGTCTGCAATTTTTTTTAGATTTGACAGTATGCATTTTGAACGGCCTAAGATATAATTTCACACAGATATTTTTTTAATTTTGAATAAATTACTGTTTACCTAAAATGTTAAATGAAATTTATTAATTTAAATCCAAACTTAACCTTTTTGCATTGAAATAACATAAAACATACAAACTAATGAGAGAGTTGAATAAAGGAGGACAACGCTGTTCGGTGTGACAAAAATAATAATAGTAATGCCCTTCGGACCGATTTCGGCCACGGCGGCCAATCTTAAGAGAGATATTTCAACTGCGCAGGACATATTATAGTGCGCATGTGTGTCCTCAAACACAGGTGCACTCTTTATTCCCTAACTCTCATAAACCGATGGGACGGCAAACCGACACCATTGGAAAGATTTCAGACGCAGGACCGAGGCATGAGAGTGTGACAAAAATACAGAAATATAATCAATAAAAATGTACATATTAAGACACGTTTTGGTAGATAAATAATAGAATAAGCGTAGTACTGTGCGCTCCCGATATCCATGGTGCGCTTTTTCTCACTTTTTGCATGATTTTACCAGTCCTTCTAAACGAAAGGTCAAATTCAAAACATTTAAAGAGGAATTTACATGTGTATAATCAACCTGAAACTATTTAATTGCATAGGGATTCATATCATGATAAGAATGCCATCATCGTTCGTCGTTCTATTCGTGTTTTTTTGACTAATTTGAACAAAAAGCAGTTATTGTGACTTAATTATAATAGTTAGATGTATAACCTGCCAATCTTTTTTTTTTGTTAAAGGTAAGTAATATAAACATGTAGTACATTATTTTTAGTATCTCCAATAGTTTTCGTTTTTGCTAGTATTATTTTTTATTTTATTTTTAATTCTTATTTAGTTAAATATGTTAATTACCTTGGCCACTTAATATACGTAGATTAAAATTGTCTATTACGCTAATTTGAATGAGTACTTTAGAAGATATCACCGATTCCTTAAGATTTTCTTTAGTAGCTCTTTATTATAATGCCCTGTACTGAACAAACATCCACTGTACTGTATGGGCGTATAGATCGATTGGTGAAAATTTAAACGTTATTGATTAAAAATGCACGGAATAAAATCCTTATTTTACCCGTACGAAGTCGGGACGGGCAGCTAGTAATCTATATATATACATATATATACGACTAATCGTTGTTCGTATTATTCTGGGCTAACGATAAGCTACATAATTGAAACACGATATTATCAAACCGATAAATTACGTAAAAATATTTTGTTATTCATTATTTGTAATAAAAAAAGTGTACAAAATCTCTGCGTACAAACATATAATTTTGCAATAATCAAGAATGTAATTAAACAAGTAATCGCAGCGTGGGAATATGTCTCCATCCCTCTAAGTTGATTGACCCGGCAAGGCGGCATTTGATAAAAACGCCGGGAGGCTGAGCTACTGCGAAGCGTTCTTAGTTTTTCAGCGCCCGTTTACTTCTGAACGCTGAAACAGTCAGTCGGCGTCGAGCCATGCTCGAGGTAGGACATGTTAACGCCGCCTTAAGCTTGTAAGTCATCGCGTCGCGTAAATAACATCGATTGTTTATACCGAACTTGAAACTTTTCTTAACGATTAAACTACAAGTGCGACCGTGTTGTTTAGTGTTTTAGATACTTGATTATACTTATTATTTTAATAGTATAAAAATTAATTAATACATAAATAAACATTATATAAATTAAAAGCTTAGATTGTATTAAAACTATTGGTCTTTTCAATATCAAACAGTAGATTTAAAATGTTTAATTTAGGAAGTCGTTTGTTAAAATATAACAGAAAAACGTGCAATCTTTACGAGTAATAGAGAATTCAACTTCTGAGTACTGTTGTTAGGAACTCGACAGTTATAGCTTTGTGTTTCTCGAAATAATTGAATCGTAATTGCAATGGGACATTATTCTGGTGAGTTGTAACTAGTACTTGGTGTTTTCGCTTCCCGTACGACGACAACGAACGGAAGCGGATTCGAGGCACGAATTCAAAACGCATAAAGAAGTTCGAAATAGCTCCGAAGCCGACCACCACGCGTCCCCGACAGAACGTGAGTGCGTTTTGGTTTGTTTTCTCACATCCTTGTTCCTACCATGTGTTTGCTGTAACAATTCACATTATAAACGTAATCTATACAACGTTAGCAACTTTTTACTTCCTACGTGATTTAATTTCGAAACATTTCGAATGACGCATGATTTATAGCAGTTCACGTTTGTTTGTTTTTTTAAAACCTTTTGATCTTTTTACTGTTTTTGATGAAAGTTTTTCTATAAAACATATGCTGAGAAATCTATGGGATATTTGTGATATTTTAAACTCCAATGTTTACGATATCTGACTTATATCATTTCATTAGCATGCAAGTTATACCATATTCAATCTTGGCGTATGAATAAAATTACTACGCTATATTTACATGTTAACATGACTCTTACAAGAAGTCGCTTTACTATTTATATGTTGCAAAAATGTCTCGCTAAATTGTTTTTGTTACGCTAGATTATTTTTTTTCGTGATAATGAATACTGTTTTGGTAACTTTATTCTAACACGTACTTTATCTTATGTATCATTTACAAATACGTCAAACATTTGTAAACATTAAGACAAATCGTTTTTCAAAAAAATATTTTGTTTTATCAAATGAAAATGGAGGAAACTCTGTCTGTATGATACGATTGGAAAGCTGGTACCACTGGGCTGATTTTGTTAACATTTAGTAAGAAACAAGCTTGGACCTCAAGGACGGATGATGACTACTTTTTTACCTACTACCCGCCTAACTTCCCTTGACACGCAGGCGAAGCCGTAAGCGATTACTAATATAATATATATGTATAAATTACCTTATATGATAACCTTTTTACGGGCTGTTAATTTCAAAATATAAAATAAACTTAGTGCGTACGAGATCAAGTTAAAAAAAATCATCGCTTTTACTTTTGCTTCATAGAATATTATTTTATAAAACGTAAGGTATATATTATGATAATAAATTCCCTTCACACCATTACCCTTTCATTAACCACCTTGTTCAATATTCTCTAACACGTTATGATTATATCTAATGTAAAAATAGAAGGTACAAAGATTTAAATTTGGCATGAATAGCAATTCCAGATATCCGTTCCTTATCTCTCTATGTAACGTCTTGCCTGTTGATTTTATGAAATGCGTGATAGGTAATTATGAAAACTGTAATATCGCTAGTGGGATTTTGTCTAGGAGTTATATTATACGCAGAAATTTGAAACTTTTATAAAATAAAATTAAAAAATTTACTCACATAATATTTGATATTATGTGACTAAATAAAAGAGTTATGATAATTTAGAGGAACAAACGGTAATGTGACCAGTAATAAATTAATTTATGTTAATGAAAAAATAGCAACTCGTTCGGAAATACCTCAGACCCGAGATGAACCGGAGAATGAAACTCAGTGAGATTTATTTAAATTAGTTTTGACTGAAAGTAAAATGAATAACATATAATTATTTGAAATGGCATGGATGCGATTATTACAATCCCTAAGGTGTTATCACATAAGAATTCTTTTTTTCTTTTTTTATAATACCCGGTAGGGCAAATGACTCTTCTCCACCTGATGGTAAGTGGTAGTAGAGTCCAAATGCGACGACGGCTAGCGCAGTCAGGAAGAATGATTTGCACTAGCCGCCCCGCCTTGCCGGCCCGCAAGATGCCTCTTCACGCCTCGTTTGAAGGAATTCGTAGCTCGTTTCGTATAGCGTAATTATAATCATAATAAAAAATCAAGCTACGAATTCGATTATAAATTTTGAAGCGTTTTCTATGATACTGTTGTAAAAGTGTATTAACTAACCGAAAGATAAAAAAGTTATTATGATTTAAAAACGAAGACCATTTTTGTAGTAACAGTTACATGATGAATTGCATATTATTTTAAGCCAGTGCAGCCGCTGCATATATACATTACATTATCATATATACATTACATATATTATATTATATTAAATCAAATCAAATTCAATCAAATTAAATTAAATATGTATAAAAGTAAAAGTAAAGTAACAGCCTGTGAATTTCCCACTCCTGAGCTAAGGCCTCTTCTCCTCTTGTGAGGAGAAGGTTTGGAGCTTATTCCACCACGCTGCTCCAGTGCGGGTTGGTGGAATTCACATGTGACAGAATTTCAGTGAAATTTGACACACGCAGGTTTCCTCACGATGTTTTCCTTCACCGTCAAGTACGAGATGAATTATAATCACAAGCAGCCGCTGAAGCTGCTCAAATACTCAAGCACCGCAAATATTCACTATTATCAAACGAATATGATTTTACGGGGCTGGGTTTTGAAACATTAGGACCAAGGTCATCTGATACTAAAAAAAATATAAAATACCTCTCTAAGAAAGTGGTCCAGACTTCTGGTGACTCAAGAGCTGGCGCTTATTTAGCCCAAAGTCTGAGTCTAGTGGTGCAGAGCGGCAATACTGCCAGCGTCTTGGGTACAATGCCACAGGACAATATATTAGACGGCGTGTTTTTTCTATTAATTTTAATGTGTTTTTTTAATTTTAGTTTTAGAATATAATAATAAATATATTAGAGTTATTTATAATTGTTCTTATCATTCGTATATATGTTGATTAATCGCAATAAACATAAAATCCTTAATTTGCTGAGCACCTCTGGAATGTCGAATTCATTACTTTTTAATCTGTGGCAGAAAAATGTCGGCATACCGGGTCCGCTAGTTTTTAATAAATATATGAAGTGTTATGGAAGAGTGGAATCAAGATAAGCATCAATTTCCGTATATGGCTCGATAATAATTATATAAGCTAATATAAATATGATTTAATAGAAATAATAAGATTTACTATTATTTTATTAAGATATCTGTGGATTTGGTGGTAGAGCTTTGTGCAAGTTCGTCTGGGTAGGTACCACCCACTCATCAGATATTATACCGCAAAACAGCAGTAATTTGTATTGTTGTGTTCCGGTTTGAAGGATGAGTGAGCCAGTTACAAGCACAAGGGACATAACATCTTAGTTCCCAAGGTTGGTGGTGCATTGGTGATGTAAGCGATGGTTAACATTTCTTACAGTGCCAATGTCTATGGGCGTTGGTGACCACTTACCATCAGGTGACTGCCTCGTTGGTCTAGTGGCTAGATATAAGGCTGCAGACCCGGTGGTCCTGGGTTCAATTCCCAGGTCGGGCCAATAAATAGTTATTGGGTTTTTCTATCAGAAAATTCTCAGTAGCAGCCCGGAGTCTGGAAGTTGGAAGTGTGTACACTCCCGTGCCTCGGAAAGCACGTTAAGCCGTTGGTCCTGCGCCTGAACTCTTTCCGGTCGTGTCGGATTGCCGTCCCATCGGATTATGAGAGCTAAGGAAAAGAGAGTGCACCTGTGTTTGCGCACACACTTGTGCACTATAATATCTCCTGCGCAGTTGGCTAATCTCTCTTGAGATTGGCCGCCGTGGCCGAAATCGGTCTGGAGGACCTTACCATCAGGTGGCCCATATGTTCGTCCGCCTACCTATACAATAAAAAAAAACTGATTTATTTTATTAAGAAATCGTGAGACTAATTTGGATTGTTTTATACAAAAACACTAATGTTTACCTGAGGTGGATGGTTGTTCAAACTTTACATTTTCAAAGATAAATTGAAACTCTGTTGATGTTATTGTAGATTGTATAATAATATTATTCTTGCTGACAAAAATCCTTACATGTAGTCCTGAGCTTCGTGAGCTTAGGTTTTTTTTAACTGTGGAGTGACTTTATTATAAGTCAAAATAATGAAATGGGAAAGCAGTTTTCAGACTACTTATTTGGTGTATAAATAAACACATCACGGAATATATAACAACAAAGATATTTCTATTATATAGGAAATGTGCTGCATTTATATACATTTTTTTTTAGTGTGTGTGGAATAATTTGTTTGTATTATTAAGTAAAGCTTAATATTAAATTGTTCTCTTAACAAGGAATTATAATAATTAAATATTTAACGAGTAAAACTTTGAACCGACGTGAAAAAATATCGTATTCGCTATTTTCACAACGATATCGCTTGAAATTCTATACAGGTCTACGTCAAATGATTTACGACATTTATACGTCACGTTCGTAAACAACAAAATAAAATTTATCGCTAAATAAAAACTATTTTATTTCTTTTAAAAACACAATTTATAACTCTAATCGTCATTCATAGACAGACAAAACAAAACTATTAAATTCATTATGGTAATTCAATATTATGAGTTCTTAAATATGGAAGAAACTGCACTTCAACAGTATTTAAAATTAAAAAAAAAGTTTAATATCAAGATCGTTAATTCAATTATGTTTTATTTGGTCAAGAGGCAGCAATAAACTTCATCACTTCTCAAGAGGGAAGGAGACCTTAGACCAGCAGTAGACAATTACAGGCTTTACTTTATTTATGGTAAAGAGCTAACAAAAATCTCAATTGTGTATGGTATTGGCACATCCAAACGCCGACTAATTAACTATATCACTAAATATTATAAAATAAAGTGCCTCCGCAACCTTTGTTTGTTTGTCAGATAGCGATAAACTCAAAAACATCTTTCACTGATATATTTGATATCTTTTTAAATTGATATACCTATTTTTTTATAGAATTCAAAGAATCTTAACATAAATTAGTTTTTAATTAATCGTGAATGATAAAGAAGGTCGCGTTACACTTTTTGTGAACACTGAAATTTAATTAAAAAATAAGTAATCCTTTAGTTTCGTATTTCATAGCTCGTAGACCGTGTCATTTTGTTATTTAATCTAACTTATTAATCCTAAAGATAAAATGGCTACATCATAAAACTTCGTTTTAATATTTTTATATAAATCCTCAAATAACTTTATTAAATATTTAAATTTGAATATTTTTCTAGCAAAATCTTTTTTATTTATAATAATTAGCTATTTTACAATTTGCTTTATGTTTTAATAAATATCTACATCAGGTCTGTTAGACCTGTATGTATATCAATAATTATAATGTGAACCTATGCACCAATCTCTGAGCTTCTAATCGTAATAAGAAGCGACGACGCTGTAACATATTATTTTTTAATAATAGTAAATTCGCGTATTCGAAATGTTAGCGATTAATAAAGTTCGATAACTGTCAGAACTGACCATAACATATATTTTATGAATAATGTAATTCATGAGAATGATTTTAAATATAATATAAGTGCTTTTATGATTAAAATATAGTAAAGTAACGACTCATGTCCCATTGCTGTGCAAATACATTTCGTTTTTAGAAGATGATTTGGATCTTATTCAACCACTCTGATCCAGTGTAGGTTTGATACTAGTAATTTTTTAAATTGTATTTAAAAAAAAACAACAATATATTCAAGTATACACAACAAAATCAATTTTGATCACAATTATTTCACATCAATTACAAAAAAACGTTATAATTATAAAGTTCAAAAATCTAAGCTTATCTAATCTAATAAAAATCTGAACATAATTTATTTGTTGCTCCGCGTGGTTTCACTCGCGTTAAAATTGCTGCTCCGTCCCCGTTGGTTGTACCCTGATGTTACAAAATATAGTATAACTTTTCTCAATTAATAGTTCATTCATTGTGATTGGACTTTGTGCAAGCCCGTTTTGGGAAGGTTACTCATCACATATTATATCACTCACCACATATTATATTTTAGCAATACTTATTGATATGTTCCAGTTTGAATAATCAGTGTGCTCGTGTAACTACAAGCACAATTATTAGATTTAACACCAAAGTCCCAAGATTGGTGGCACATTGGCGATGTAAGGAATGGTAAATATTTCTTACAGCACCAAAGTCATTAGCGATGGTGACGACATACCTCAGATTGTCCATTAGCGTATCGAAAATATTTTCCCAATTGGTTTGTTAGATTCTAAGACGAACTTTCAAACATAAAAAAATACTCAGATAATTAACAAATTTTAGCGTTAACTTTGAAAATTAAGAACTGTTTGATTTTTTATTGGTATGTTGTAACTATTATTAATAGTCACGGAACTTACGGGCAACGATCGTTAACTTGTTACAGGTGCGCTTGCGCAATTGTAAGCATACTGTTTTATACACACTCCGATTTGTTTGTTTAAATATTATTTTTAAACGACATCCTGTTCTCGACTCCGATCTATTAAAGGAATCATCTATTTTTAATTAATTATATCACGAGAATACGCCAGATCGATGTGCTACGGAAATTCTGAAACACGACACCGGCTTTGAAATATATATCATAATTATATATTAGTAAGCTAAATATAAATATATCTTTGAGGAAATTAACACCTACATAGTCTGGACAAAAATATTTCAATGTGGTATTTTATATGTCAGTTTTAATTTTACATTATTTATTCTTAACATAATAGTGAAATGGTACATTTTAATACAAAAATTATATATTTGAAGATAGAGTGAGGTAGTGTAACAACAGGCGCAAGATATTCACACAATTTATTTGCCCACCCTACCTATTTCAAATAATGTAAGTTAAAGTAACATTATAAAAAAAAGAAACTAATCTCTTAACTATTTCTGATTTTTAAAGTTTTGCTGTTATAATTATTATACCAAATCATCAACGCGATATAAACGGTTCTTGGAAAATGTTCTTGTTTCTGGTACAGTTTCATATTATACCACCAATATTCATAAAGTAGTAACAGCCCGTGAATGTCCCACTGCTAGGCTGAGGCCTACTCTCCTTTCTCGAAGAGAAGGTTTGGAGCTTATTCCACCACGCTGCTCCAATGCGGGTTGGTGGAATACACATGTGGTAGAATTTCCGCGAAATTAGACACATGCAGATTTATTCACGCTATTTTTCTTTACCATCAATTACGAGATTAATTATAAACACAAATTAACCACATGGAAATTCAGTGGTGCTTGCCCGGGTTTGACCCCTATCATCAGTTAAGATTCACGCGTTCAAATCACTAGGCCATCTCGGCTTTTTTCACCAATATTCATAATAATTAATATGATAGACAAGATTTGTTAGATTATATGTTATTCCTAATACATAAATATTGAATGTTTTTCCTAAGTAATAAATACTAATTCGTTTTAAGAGGTAGTTACTATAAGTGTATTGATTTTCTGGGCACTTTCCCAGCGAACGCTGCCAAAATTATAATATATTCACGAAAACTTTTTACAAAAGATGTTAAGAATCTTAATAGTAAAGTATGCGGCAGCATGTATTTATTCTTAGATAAATCACCATTTTTAATTAAAGAAAAATAAATGATGAATAATTTCTTGTTTAAATAATTGACACAATATTAATGATTATAAGCGTTTCTAAGTAAGAATTACCGTACATGTTATCATCGGTGAATACCTTGTTGGACTAGTAGTTAGCTGATAATGTTGTACACTTCGAGGTCTTGGTTCCAAAACTAGGTCCAAACACTACAATATTATGTTCTACGCAGTTGGCTAGTCTCCCTTAATAACGAATGCCATGCGTAAAGGTCAAAAAACATTATGAACATTACATATGCGTTGAAAGATTACGACGATAAATAATGTAAATATGTAAGTAAACCCGCAATTGTTAGTATAAAAAAGGCAAAATCAAAATCTTTATCTGATATAGAATCGTTACACTTGGTAACCGATTGTCAAAAAATACCAACGATTCATAAAAAGATATCTGAGATCCGAGAAGAGCCGGCGACAAAATGGCTTTTTTATCATGGTTTGCAATAAAATGAATAATATAATATTTCTAAACGAAACGGAAGATGCTGCTTGGGCAGGCCTCCTAAAAGGTGGACCGACGATATAACCAAATGGAAATTCTTGGGAGAGGCCTTTGTCCAGCAGTGGACGACTTTTGGCTGACATGATGATTATATTTTTGCTTAAAATTGTTTAAACTACAATACAAAATTCATATAATACTTAGTTAGCGAATGTCAAGTTAGACAAACGAACACTATTCGATTAAAATGCACTTGGGTATTCAAAAGTTTCTAAAATATAAAGTTCCTAACTTAGTCCACTAACAAGAGAGGTGAGACAGGCGCAAAACTCCTTAATCAGGGTCTTTTCAGACCTTGGGAATAGGTAAAGAGACCAAAATCTAATATCGTGTCTGACATTGAAAGTTTTAATATATGCACACAAACTACGATTAATTTGAATACAGACTTTTGTATGTTAGACAAATTGGAAATGGAAAACTTGGTAACTTTTGACTTTGCATCTGAAGACTAACTGAGAATGACAGGCGAAGTTACTACGACAGAAGTCAACGACCTAGAACGTTTTATCTGATAAACTCGAACATTCAAAAGTTGACGGTGATTTCGTAAATTCCGTTTATATTTTCTTTTCAAACGGCCGGCTCATTATAAATATTCGTCTCCAAGGCTGAAACTTCTTGTTATGAGACTTTATAACAATTATTATGTCGAAAACTCTGAAAGTTGATTATTAGTTTTTAATGAAAATGTGATTACTTCCACCGCCCATAGACATTGGCGCTTATTGCGAATTTTTTACTTCCCCAACTCATCGATCACCACCTAAGAAATCATGTCCCTTATGTTTGTAATTAAATTGCTCAAATTTTCGTTGTATGCTGCATTAAAAATCAATTTAGCATACACTTGAAACTGTTTTTTATTTCTACTTGGGACTGATTTTGCCGTTGGATTGGAATCCAGCACCAAACTGGTACTTGAATTTCTATTGATGGATGTGATTCACAAAAAAATCTCTGATGATGTGTGAGGTATTATGTTTTTCCTAGATAAATAAATACAATATATAGACGCGCATTTCATACGAGCGATTGGAAAATAAGTGAGACGAGTCAACATGAATTGAACAATCTATATATTATACGTATACTTTGACATACGTAATTCAAGTACAAACCACAAGCGCATTGTTCTTTTTTATAAATTAATTACTTAGATTAGCAAATATAACTCAGTGGTTAGATTAAACGAATTTTAAGTGAATATAGCGGGTACAAATCCTTTTAATCTTTTTTTAATGTGATAATTTTTTTATGTCCCGTTTCGTATTCCGTGGTGATGTCATTGACCAGTACTTGCTACGTGCTATGCTACAGACTTCACGTTTATTTTATTTGTATATATAAGGTTCTATAAATTATAAGATAAATTAGAAACTATAAAATGCATCCACCACTTATCTCAATACAAATTAATTAAATACTAGTATTTTTCCTTAATCATTATATAAAATAAATATTAATAAGTCGATTGATTATACATAAACAATTCTTTGTTTTTTTTAAACACAATTTAATTTCGTATTTTACTTTAAATGATTTTGAAATGTATTAAAACTTGTCACGGACATAAATCCTCTATGGTATAACCTCTTGCATGCTAATGTTTCTTTACGTAAATTAAAAGCATACTAGCTATGGAATAATACAATTCATAATTAGTTAACAGTCATAAAATGTCTTATTATATAGGAGCTCAATTAAAGTAAAGCCCCCATTGCGTACGCGATGTTAATCAGCAAATTTTTGTGTATCTTTTACTATAACGTCGCTGAAACTAGCCGACAGAACTAGCCGACAGGTGACATTCCTAAGCCTAAACTATAAAACATGACTGTACTACTTTGAAGCTTGTATAACGTTTTAACGCGTTGACTTAGAAACTTGAAATTTTGTATACTTGTTAATTAAACATATCCAAAAAAGTTAGTAACCACAAAAGTAATTTTAAGCATAGGTTTTTTTACATTTTCTGCGGTAAGGGTAGCTCGCGCTATTGGGCATGTCTTATATGCATATAATACTTGAACGCGTTGACTTAGAGTTTTGAAATTTTGTATACTTCTTAATTATTTTGTTAACAACTATATTTACATTACAATAGTTACATATTTAAGACTTTGTCTAAAAATGGACGGACGTATGGTCAATTTGGTTTTAAAAAAATGTTATCAGTGTTCACTTTCACAATATGTAACAGTAACAGCCTGTAAATGTCTCAATGCTGGGCTAAGGCCTCCTCTCCTTTTTTGTGGAGAAATTTTGGAACTTATTCCATCACGCTGTTCCAATGCGGGTTGGTGGAATCACGATATGTATTGGTATAAAATTATACTTTCTTGTCATTCTTAGTACTTCACTAAATTACATAATTTATACATACATGACTTGTATGAAATTAAATTCATACGATCCTTTAATTTGTTTTGAAAAATATCAAATTGAAATACGAAGCTTCGCTTAGCTTTCTACTCGGTGGGCGATTTACTCGAATCACGATTTCATTTGAAAGCGTGGCATTGAATAAAAATGAACTTTTATGCCTTCGTATTATATTATTGATCAAAGTTAGTTTGTGTTATTTCAATTACATTATTGAGCAAGCTATAAATATTTTCTTATAGATTTTAATAGATTTTAATTTTTTTTTCACAATTATTATATTTTCTAAAATGTATTATTAAATTTTCTAGTAAATAAATTATTGTATGTTATTTGCTTATACCAATGGCCGTGAAAATATGAGAAAGTTTCATGATCTCAATATGTCACCACAATAGCTCAATACTTAATGGGTCACAGCGATATGAAAGTCGCAGGCTGGATAATATCGTTAGGCTATTTTCGTCAACGCTTTCTTACTTTACTTTTAACAACTTTTTCAAGTACAATTTCTTAAAATAATTAAATGCGTAGGATATAGGAAAGGAGTGCGCATTGGTACTTCTGTGCCTATTCGGTAAATCCAAGACGATCAGAAATAATGTAATTGATAACATTAAATTGGTACTGATTATTTCTTGCCGAAAAAAAATATAAGTTGTCGTTAGGTCGCAAGGGATTTGAATCTAGGATTTTCTGTAGTGACCACAATGCATGATCTTCGATATCCAGGAAACGGAAATGTTAAAGAGGTCATATATTATAATCATTTAAAACAATATAAAAGAACAGCAGTATATCTCTTTAAAACAACAAATATTATTAAATAACACAATATAAGTATATAAATATAATTATTTACACACAGTCTTCGTGAAACTCTTTTTACACCATAAAGGCGTGTAAGTCTTTGATTTCTAAGAAACAAAGGCTTTTTGTCCCTAAATCATGTCCTTTATTTAAATTCTATACGAATAAGATTTTATTCGTATTCGTATAGTACAAATATGAAGAATAAATTGGATTCAAAGTAAATACAAACAATTCATTTTGCCATTTTAATTAATGAAATACCTTCTTTTCTCGAATAAAATGCAATTTGTTTTATTTATTTTGCAAAAGTTTCTAGAAATAAGTTATTCTCTTAGAAACTAAAGAAAGGGAAATATTATTATTATAAAATAAAGACAATGTTACAGTCTTAAGGATTATTTTGCAAAAACATACTTTTATGAATGCTTTTTCTGTTTGTTTTCTGACAAAATATATGAGACTGTTTTTACTAACGATTTTGTTGAGTAAACGAATAATTCTACATCAAACATACTTATGGGTGTTTTTTTCATATCGGTCATGGTGACTTAATTTAATTCTCAACCGAGACTCAAAATCAAAATAATTGTATTATTCTTTATTCATCATAATATACACTTGTTATTCCTCAAATTGGTTTTAGTTCGTGGTAGGACTTTGTGCAAGTCAATTTGATTCGGATGAAACACTCAACTTATTCATACTCAGAATTATTGTGATATTCAATTTGAAGAGTTTTTTTTTATATAAGAGGGGGAGAGAGCAGCAGGTTCACCTGATGGAAAGTGACTACCACCGAGGACTTGCAGGTGCGTTGTACGCTCTCTTCTTGAAGGTTTTTATGTCATAAGTTAGCCGTTGTAACTACACACACAAAAGCCATAACATCTTAGTTCTCTCTTCTTAGGGTTAGTGGTACATTGTGTGTAATGAATGGTTAATATTTCTTGCAGCGCCAATGTCTAAAGGCGGTGGTGCCCACTTATCAACAGATGGTCCATAGGCCTGTCCGATTAATTATAGTATAATTAAGAATGACAAAGAAAGACGTTACTTTACTAAACTAGTTACTCTTTTACTCAACTAAAATTCATGGCCAATTATATACAATCAAAATTACGCAATTGGAATTAGTAGCATTTAATATAAAATGTTATTTTGTACTTCAAGATGATTTTCTTTATTTATTTTTGTAATTCATAAAACACTCAGTATATCTGAACAATTTTGTCTGCAAGTTTTATTATAATCAAAATAATTAGCTTCAGTATTAAGATGCGCTTAAATAAAATAACTATTGTATTGTATTATTTATATACCTTGCCCAGTTTTCTTTAGTAATTTATCTGTAATCCACTGGAAACGGCCCTTGCTTAAACAATTTCGGGTAGAAACTGCGCCGTGAGTTCTAAGCCTTATTCGCAGTAACAGCCACACAGATTTACTGAAACGATACAATTCCACTAATTGGCCGTACCTAAGAACGTACAGTTTATTCTGCTCTTGACTTTAGGAATTCAGAAAACTAGATTCTATAGAAAATACTTGTATTCACGCTTGGCGCACTAGAATAATAGCATGCTACAGCTTGCGCTCAACGAGCCGAGTAAATGACGTCTTGAAGTGCCCTAGAAACGAATTTGAATTCTAATTACCTTCCATTTAATTCTAAAATGCTACAATTACCTGCATCATCATTTACATACGTTATTAAATTACAAATTGATAAAGAGGAGTATACAGTTGAAAATAACAAATCATATTAAATTCAAAATTTGCTTTGCTAATCCGATTATCGAATACAATCGTGCAAAGCGTATAATTTATCTGATCTGAAATGGTTATAATTATGTTTTGTTATATTTTCTACACAGCTCGTGCTTTTTTCATTCACTGTAGGATGACAGACTGGTGAAAAGGTCACCTTATGCTACGTGTGGGAGATCCCATTGTCATTGAAACTATAAGAAATAACTTGCAGGTGATTAGATAAACAGTGCTGTGTCCTTTTCTTTCAAATGTCAAATCAGTAATGACAGAAAGAGTGAAATCAAAGTTTACAACCAGTAAGCAACGTTTATTAAGTCGTAAGATTTTAAATCTTTTAATCTGATTGCGTCTAACGGTTTATTAGGCCCGAGTCCTTTCCTGGGTTTACACCAGTTATTAGTGATTTAGGTTATCTGTCAAGTGATTATTTGCAGCAGCCCGAAATTAAAAATTGGCAGCTTTTAAACGTGGCATTTTTGACGTCTCAGAAAATGAGTAAAGTGACTTTGTAGCAGAACTCCGATTGTGTAGGTTTGCGTTCCTATTGGATTATTCTGCGCAACTTCTGAAACGAGAATAGCGTGACCGAAACCGGCCATAAGGACATCAATTGATCAGCTACACTCACTCCGAAAGTCAAACATATATTAGTAAATATATATTAGTATGTATATATTAGTAAAAAATATTTCACTAGCACATCGAATGCAAAATAATGTAAACGTATGAAAAGTTAAATATAATAATAATAATAAAATCATTTATTTCGACTAAACAAGGATCATATATACATTGCATATATTATATTATATTAAATTAAATTAAATCAAATCAAATTCAATCAAATTAAATTAAATATGTATACTTTAATAAAATAGATTATCATTTTTTAAAAGAAATTTAGAGTTAAAAATATAAAGGAAATGTGACGAGCAATCATTTTCAGGTTTAAGATATTATTTTCTTATAGCGCCAAAGAACGAAAAACTATCACTTTCGTAAAGGTGTCGACGTCCACGATTTGATAACCGAGTATATTATGCAAGAAGCACACATAGGCGACTAGCGAGTAGTCGATACGATTATATTACTGACGTTATACTAATTTTATACATAGATACAGGCTCATTTGAATAAAATTAAAGCCTTAAAAAAATTGTTAATTACCTAGATTATGTGTAAACATGATTATTTCTTTCATTTTTAATATAATGATGATAAAAAAAATACATTAACTAGTGATGTCAATTTCTAATTTTAAACGGGAAAATTTTATGTTTTTGTTTAATGTCAACCCTGGCAACTATAATGTAGTTATACATTCAATATTTATTTTATTTTATTTATATATTTTGTAAATATTTTATTTTTAACTTTGCATTGCAATGCATGTCAAATCGAGTGAAAGATTAAAAAATGTTGTGTTATACCCAATCTTAATAGACATTTATACACGATGACTGGTATTTCACATCACGTTTTATTTGTTTCATAATCGTGCTCGCTATACAGAAATACATTCATTTCAAAAGCTTTATGAAAACGAGAATACCTCCAACGAATATTAATTAGGGATGCATAGAATTGGACATTTAAGCTCTTCTATATTCAAAATCACTTTTAGAATTTAAATTTCACTTTCAATTTCAAATGTAATTGCAACAATGTCTAGGTTTCATGGTAGATTAGATAGGTAGATTTCATGAGAATAGATCGTTCATTGAATTTGAACCTTTTATGTTTTAGTCATCACAATACAGAGCATTTATGAACTAATTCTGCATTGCTGAAATTAGTCGACAGAACTGTACAAAACAAGATGGCTAATTTTATACGTCTATTTTAACAATGTCCGTTCATCCTACTCGGTAGTGTCAAATTTTAGACGTCAAACAATTAGAAACTCTATACCATTCCGTAGTTTGTTATATTCATAACCGGAAACACGTTCTTGGTCAGTAATTAAATTACAGTGATATTTTGACCGTGTCATAAAATTGTAGCTACTTGTTCCCGCTTCACACGTATAGAATAATGGTCTACAAAAACGTTTATATTATATTTATACAAATTAAAATTTAGAAATTTTTGAGCCACATTCCTGGGCGCAGAACTACTCATCAAGTTTTCGTCATAATCGGGCCAATGGTTGACGAACGCATTGAGAACCGATATTCATAAACCATTTTATGTACCCATATTAATAATATAGATTAACGTTGTGTAAATTAAAATATACTTCACAATAATTATTCTATTATCAAACCCCCGTGACACCTAATGGATCAGTATAAAAGTAGTAAAGTAACAGCCTGTGAATGTCCCACTGCTGGGCTAAGGCCTCTTCTCCTCTTTTGAGAAGAAGGTTTTGGAGCTTATTCCACCACGCTGCTCCAATGCGGATTGGTGGAATACACATGTGACAGAATTTCAGTAAAATTTGACACATGCAGGTTTCCTCACGATGTTTTCCTTCGCCGTCAAGCACGAGATGAATTATAATCACAAATTAAGCACATGAAATTCAGTGGTGCTTGCCCGGGTTTGAACCCACGATCATCGGTTAAGATTCACGCGTTCTTATCACTGGGCCATCTCGGCTTCATGGATCAGTATGTTGTATCAAAATATTGAAGTGTCTTTTTTTTGTAAACTTTTCAATCGACCTGCTTGTTTGTTTTCACTTAGCATAATGATTTATAGTTATACTATGAGGTTCTTGCTAAAAAGTTGCTCGTCGAGGCATAATATTAGTCTTGAATCTTGAACCAAGTTGACAGTTGTAATATCAACAGCTTTTAAAAAACTCATTAAGATTGTTTCAACCGTTTCAGAATAACTTATTAATTATTATTATTGAAATAGTTTACTTGGTGGTAGAGCTTTGTGCAAGCTCGTCTGGGTAGGTACCACCCACTCATCAGATATTCTACCGCAAAACAGCAGTACTTGCTATTGTTGTGTTCCGGTTTGAAGGGTGAGTGAGCCAGTGTAATTACAGGCACAAGGGACATAACATCTTAGTTCCCAAGGTTGGTGGCGCATTGGCGATGTAAGCAATGATTAACATTTCTTACAATGACATTGTCTATGGGCGTTGGTGACCACTTACCATCAGGTGGCCCATATGCACGTCCGCCAACCTATACAATAAAAAAAAAAAAAAAAAAAAATAAAAAAAAAAAAAATATAAATTTAAATAATATATTCAATAACTAATGATATAGTTACTAAACTTTATTTTAATTACAATTTCTACCTCTTTTATATCTGTCTCGGTTATTAGTATATTATATATTATTATTTTATACGACAGACTCCAGTCAAGTTTGCAAGATTACTCATTTTCGTTCAGAGTATTGCCATCTTAAAACATCCCTTTATGAATGTATACTACCTAGATAAAATGAAAAAACAAAAAACGATCGATCTTATTGATTTATTACAATTATATTTCTGAAGATGAACGATTCATTAATTTTTAATTTGATGTTATGACAAATGACATAAATAAGTTCGGGTCAGAATATTCTAGAAAATAGAAACCATTGTTAAAAAAAAACTTATTTAACAACAACAATTGTTCTCATAATGAATTAATGTAGAAAAGAACCAAACTCAGTAGAACGAAACTCCGTTCTAGATTGAGCGTGATACCGGTCCCATACACAGATTAGCCATTTATTATTCGTCTGCCGCAATTCGACGCCTCTTTTACGAGATTTTCACAAGCTCTTATCTAATTTCACCTGTTAGTAAGAGTGCGTCAAATATTTCTACTGAATTATACACAAGTTCCACTTAACCAATTACATATAATTATTTATTCAATTCAATACATGATCTGAATATATATTTTTATTATGAAAATATAATGCCTTGTCCTTTCTTTCTTTTTAATGTACGCCAGTTGCCTTCTTTTGACTCTGGTGTGTTTAAAAAAGTAGTATTTGTTATTTGGAGTTAAGGTTTAATCCGTACATAAAGTAATTAATTTAATCAATTCAGTGATTTAACCGTGTAAGCGTAACAGGCAGATAGGCTTACGTTCGAATTTACAATATTGATATGTATTAATTACAATATCATAATGTAATTATTAATAAAGGGAAAATACAGGAAATTTTCACTTGCAATGCTTCAAGCCATTTGTAATTTTTTTGATTGGTGGTGATTGATGGTAACTGGTCACGACCGCTGATAGACATTGCCGTCGTAAGAAATATTAATCATTCGTTACATCGCCAATACGTCTTCTACTTTGGGAACTAAAATGTTATGTAGTGGCTCACTCTCCCTTCCAACCGGGACACAACAATAGTAAATATTGCTGTAAATAGGCGGTAGAGTATATGATGAAAGGCATCTACACAGATCGGCTTGCAAAAACTCTACCACCAAGTAAAAATATATATGAAAGTACTAATATAATTAGCAATATAATACAAGAAGCTCAAGTCAATATCAAGCATTTAAAATGAATATTATTTTTGGTTTGACGCATTTACAAATTCAGCAAAATCAAATATATGCCACATATGTTAGTAAACAAACGCCAGAGCGTGTTAATGCTTTAGACATACTAAATGGTTTAAATATTAACCTAATTCTTGTAAATATTTAAATACGTATATACATATCTGGGGAATAAAATCGTAATATATACTACTAAAACACTGATACTACATACAATGTTGACGCAACTCATGGTCAAGTCGAAATATTTATTTTTCTTTTTAATGTGTTTAATATTTAAGAAAATACATGAAAACGAGTAAAGACGAGTGTTTAAATGCAACCTCAATTACTAAAGAACCCGACAATAACATAACTTAAAATTGATTATATTAATCGATATACGTGATCAAATATTTCTATTTAAAATTATTAATAATCGTATTGATTCTCCCTATTTGCTCTCGAAAGTGCTTCTCCATTGTCCGCGTCTTAACGCTAGGCGTAAGGAAACATTCTATGTTCCTGTAACCAGAACTAAATTTGCTAAGAATTCTTTTATAAATAGAAGTTGTATTAAATATAATCAGATGTTTTTAGATTGTGATATATTTCACGTCTCTTTTAATTGCTTTATTCGTAATATCAAAAATATGTTATCTAATGGTAGTATTAGTACTGATTGAACTAATTGTCATTGAATGAATTTGTTATTTCTCCCTTCCCAAGAGAGAGTCTCTTTCGTACCTAATCCCTAATTGATCGATAATTGTATCCGTTATTATTATTATTATTATTATTTGTATTGTATATTGTTATCCAATGCATCTACGCCTGTTATGTGTTAGTTATTAATCATTGGAAACTATTTTGGTAATGATTTTCCAATATTTGATATTCATAAAATTTATTATGTACTGTTTGTTTCCATTAAAATAAAATAAAATAAAAATAAAATACACATTGTTAACTTATTTATAAAAAAAACCGAGGTAGACCTGTTTTGTTATTTATTTATTTATTTATTTACTCATACACTATTATTTAAACCACGCGTTCGTTTTTAGGGTTCCGTATCCAAAGGGTAAAACGGGAACCCTATTACTAAGACTCCGTCCGTCTGTCCGTCTATCACAAGGCTGTAGGCTGTGTCTCATGAACTGTGATAGTTAGACAGTTGAAATTTTCACAGATGATGTATTTCTGTTGCCGGTATAACAACAAATACTAAAAACAGAATGAAAATATTTAAGGGGAGCTCCCATACAAAAGACATGACTTTTTTGCCGTTTTTATAGATAATGGTACGGAACCCTTCGTGCGCGAGTCCGAATCGCACTTGGCCGGTTTTTTTTTTGTATTATATTATAACTTTTTAAAAGGAACTCGTGTTTTTACGCATTTCATCACGGTGTATGTGTGTAATACTTGTTTTTCATACTATGATGTCATAGAAGTCACCTAAATGCAAATAGATAAATTAAACAAGACTATCTACTTAAGCTGATTATTTTTTTTCCTATGAATAATAAATTTGGTTAAAATAAATGATTTTTTTGTTATTTTTTATTATGTAGGCTTAGATTTTAAATATAGGTATTTCTGGTGACGCATATTATGTTCTAAAAATAAGTGTTTCTAAAGGCTTCTCAATTATGTGTCATTACTAAATACGTAAATTAAACGAGAATTTTTTTTAACTTGAGTTGATTAATTATTAATTAATTAATTAATCATTTGGCGAAGAGTAATATTTACATTTGGTTAAAATAAATGCTATTTTTATACTTTTTCTAACACATATTTCATATATTATTATTTAATACATAGACACCATCGATTCTTCTTCGTACGGACCGAAAGGAACAAAATATTTTGAATTCAAAGTTCAAACTATTTTTTGATTTGGAGTCAAGTCAATATGTCTATGTACAAAAGCTATTTTTTATCTTAATCATAATATATGAAAATAGTCCTAAAATAAGAATACAATATGAATTAAACGAATGGCTTTAAAATAATGTTAAAATAATTTACCGATCGTTCTTAATTTGTTTAACAAGAAAACAGTGAGACATTGCTGTTTAAACAATTAAAATTTAAGTAGAAGAGCGACGGCTTGTTTAAGATGTTCAGTTTGTCTAACAATTGAAATTTGAATTGGTACATTTTAAGCCACCATTTTATACTTAGAATGTTGTGATGTATTCTTAAACATTTTATTAACTAATGGTATGAAATTAGGATGTTGCTATAAGAAAAAAAATAAAGATTGAGCAGTAACAGAATATCAATTGCTTTATATAATGAAAAATTGATATTTTAAAAACGTAGTGAAAATCTTATATATCTAATAACATCTGCTTATAATATAAACTCATCAATAATCAGCTGTAGAAAAGCACATAATAATATATAAAGTGTAAGTGAGTTGCGAATTACTGACTAATTAGTTATAATATTTTTTCTTATAAATTGAGTGGAGCCTATTCTTCAATAATTCAATACACAAGTAACGTAGTAATACAATAGCCCCAACTATAATTTCGAACAGATAGTACATATCACACAATTAACATGTCTATACAGAAAGAGTATGCTTATTAAAAAGTACGTTACTTAATCGTGCATAATGCGCACGTCACGTATCGCCCTATTTTTGCGTACTAGTTAGCACAAAATATTTGTTGTTTGGATATGCACCACGGAATGGTGATGGATACCAGGGAATGCGATTTATTTGCGAGCATGCAATACGAAGTATTGAAAATTAAATTCCTTAAGCTGTATAACAGCTTTCGTGGCCATGGCCAATGCTATCTTTTACTCGCGTCTATGCATAAACAAAAATAAAAAAGTATTCATAAATGTTCATAATGTATAAGTTTTTTGAATAAGGCGGTCAGTCCCATTCCTTTCCTTAAGATTGATAAAAAGAAACGCGAAACAATTATTTATAAAGATAACGCTTTTATATGGACCAAAAACGAATTTGTTTGTCCTCTAATTTCCTGATATTATCACCGAATTTAGGATTGCGGCTTTCGTGTGACAGCGTCATTTACTTTTATAACGATAAGCAAAAACTATAGCTGTCTGAATATAGATAAGTGTTATCTATGTAACTAGGCCTGAAGGACTTGAAAACGAATATCTATCTTTTCCTTTCAGCTTGGTAAGTAGTTTTAAGATTTACGTATCTCTTGTTGGGTTAGTGGATGAAATTGATTATCATTACGAATATTATTGAAGACAAAGACTATTTTCCGTTTTTCATCAAATCACCAATATCAATTTAATTTAAAAAAAAACAATTGTAGTATTGAAAATATTACCCAACTATGATTCGAGTTCGCTAAGTCGGAAGATAAGGTCGATTCCAGTTACAACTGCAAAAACTTCATAATAATTTTAACCTATTATATTAATCTTATCGACGATATTGCTGTAAGTAACAGCATGTAAATGTCCCACTGCTGGACTAAGGGCTCCTCTGCTCTTTTAAGAAGAAGGTTTTGGAGCTTATTCCACCACGCTGCTTCAATGCAGATTGGTGAAATACAAATGTGACAGAATTTCAGTGAAATTTGATACATGCAGGTTTCCTCACGATATTTTCCTTCACCGTCAAGCACGAGAGGAATTAAAATCACAAATTAAGCACATAAAATTCAGTGGTGCTTGCCCGGGTTTGAACCCACGATCATCGGTTAAGATTCTTTCGTACCACTGGGCCATCTCGGCTTTGATATTGCAGTATAGCAATCAAAATTAGGTTACAGAAAATATTGCCATACTTCTGTTGTAGTATTATATGTTCCTGTCATAATGTTGTCCTAACTGATTTCGAATTCGGTGAATGCCTCGTTGGTCTAGTGGCTAGATATAAGGCCGCAGACCTGGTGGTCCTGGGTTCAATTCCCAGGTCGGGCCAGTAAATAGTTATTGGGTTTTTCTGTCACAAAATTCTCAGTAGCAGCCCGGAGTCTGGAAGTTGGAAGTGTGTACACTCTCGTGCCTCGTAAAGCACGATAAGCCGTTGATCCTGCGCCTGAACTCTTTCCGGTCGTTTCGGATTGCCGTCCCATCGGATTATGAGAGCTAAGGAAAAGAGAGTGCACCTGTGTTTGCGCACACACTTGTGCACTATAATATATCCTGCGCAGTTGGCTAATCTCTCTTGAGATTGGCCGCCGTGGCCGAAATCGGTCTGGAGGACCTTTGCTTTAGCTTTACGTGCTTTCTGTCGCACGAGAGTGTTAGTGCTACAAAATTTCGTACTTTGGATTACGACAGATAATTTCTTAACATTACATTATTTGGTACGACTCGCGTTATAGACACTTATGTAGATGATACCGTGCTAGAAATTGTACATACCAACAACACATTTGAAAAGGTTTAACGCAATCGGATGAACGATACATAAAAGCGAAAACGAACAAAGACATAATAACGGACATCTTTTAAATTATTTTTGGTGTGACATAAAACAGATTTAATATGACAGGTGACTTATTGAATAAATTAGTGTACCATCATGACCGCTAAAAATGGTAGCGTTAAATTACTGTACCACCGTGAATAGAATGGTTGGCGTTAAATCAATTCAAACGATTTGACTATATTTATTTTAACTATAAATAAACATACAAATACATTCATATATATTATACATACATAGTCCACTTGAAACTATGTACCAGCTTAATATTTTATTTGTTAGGGAAACATTCGATGTGATAAACATACAAATTACTGGTACAATACTTGGTAGGGCCTTGTACAAGATCGTCTGGGTAGGTACCACCCACTCATCAGATATTCTACCGCAAAACAGCAGTACTTTGTATTGTTGTGTTCCGGTTTGAAGGGTGAGTGAAGCAGTGTAATTACAGGCACAAGGGACACACCAAATGACCACGTACCATCAGGTGGCCCATATGCTCGTCCGCCTACCTATACTATAAAAAAAAACAATGTCATGTCACTTACGGCATAAAGTTTCCACCCATAATTATAACGTAATCACTGAAATTTAACGTATTTTGTTCGGGTTTTAACTATGCGTTCTATGCGACGTTTTGACAGAATCGTAATTAAGCTCGATAAAATATATGAAATGTGTATATATATAAATAGTAGTAGATGAAATGAAATGAACCGATCCGAATAATGAGAGCAAGGAATTTAAGTAGGAATGTCAGGAACAAAGGTTGAAATTTTCTATTTCATTAATTTAAATCCCAATTTATTCGTTTGTAAGACAGCTACAAAATTTATATCGCACATCTCTTTATAAATAAAGTAAGAACATCTTGTTAGTATCCCACTGACGAAAAGGCGTGTTCCGCCACGATGCTCGAATAACCCAAATTCGTAACTTACTCATTTGTGGCATATTCATCCGACATACCATTGAGCCATTGAGGTTTTATTCTCGTGATTCATATCTATAACATATAAAGTTAAGTAAATTCTACTCCAGCTAGTGACGCAAGTGTTAGAAGCGCAATCCTAATCCCATTTTTCTGAGGAATGTAGAAGGATTTATTCTACATCTATTTCAGTCTATTCCGCACTCGATTTGCACCTGTTTTATTGAAATATCTGCATTTCTTGTCCGAGGTTGAGTAGGCTCTATGTGAGTTGACAACTTTTATTTTACATATATCTATTACTAGCTCCGCTTCATGCAAAATCTTATACATAAAAAAGACGTTAGATGAGCGTCTGAAAATGTAAACCATTCGTTTACAGGTGAACATTTGAACGTCGTATCAAGTTGCACTGATCTTAGGCAGAATTTCAAGAATTTATATCTATATAGGGCTTCGGAAAGTTAGTCAGAGAATAAGTAGGTACATAAGTTTTGTTAAGCAAGTTTTCCTATATATTTTTCTTTTAGTAAAGTAAAATAGATTAATTTATACAGCGAGTTCAATGTACAAGGCCGATAAGTTTTATATTTAAAAATGAAGGGTAAAAAATTTAAGATTACATCGAAAAAAGGTTACGTCTTTACTTTACTTTTTTATGCATGTGTAATGTTTAACAAAAAAATATTAACAAAAGTATTAATAACGAAGTTTTTACTTATAAGATCTTGTAGGTATACCTTTGGCAGAATTTTAATCGACGCATGCTGGTTTTGGCATCTTAATATCACTAAACTACAGCTGACTTGGAAAACAAAATTGTGTAAGCCAGTAAATAATATGATTTAATAGAAACTAGTATTAACCAGTCAATTCTAGATTACTAATAACTCTGATTGTTAATGTTAAAGTTTAAAATGTGTAAATATGGAAGTAGTTTCTTATGTTTTTTCATAACATAATTGATTAAATTAAATTAAAAATAGCAATGTCCAACAGACTAGTAGATAAACTATAGTTTTTTTGTATTATGTAACAAATTTAATTTGCTCCGTTGAACCTTTTTATGTTTCAAGACACTTAGGTCTACTCACTGTCATAGTAATGGCTTTAGAAGCAGCAATAAACTTGCAACTCTAAAATAGTTTCATTCGTAATGGAAAATGTTTTATTTCTGTTGCTGGCCATCACGGGGGAATTGAGAAGCAACTTTTATGCGAAACTTGAAAGTGTAAAAAGGTATTTAGAAACAGCATTTAAATGAACAAAAAATATTTTCCAGTCAACTTTTATTTGTTTTTAATATATAATTTCACAGTGCGTAAAAATCCCCGCTTTATACTTCATCATTCATATCATAGCCCTTTGTCACATTTATCATGTTAAAATTTATAATGATGACTCGAGCTAATTAGCATTTTATCTGAAAGCGTGTGAACGATGACCTTATGACATAAATACATTTTAAATTTGTCTAACAGCCTAACTCATTTATTATTACGGTTCGAAAACATTAGCGTGTCCAAGTAAGTGTAATACGGAATTACCTTAATCTGCAGCGCAGCCTATTTCAGCGATTTTGTGTCGCTGTCACAGTTGCTATAACTTACTTATATAGGAATTCTCAATATAAATTCAATAACTAAAATCCAGTTTCTGAAACGCTATTAAAATATAGATGAAATAATTTATCTTTAATCTGACCGCTCTTGGGTCATGTGTTACGTCATGCCATTGACCAATGATCATTCGGAACAGCCAAAGTTAATTCGACTTTGAGCAGTGTTTCAGGAACAAGAGCTCTACGTTTTCTATACTTACTTTTTGTGAGTTGTTTTTTGCTCTTGAGGAACTCCATTTGAGGAAGGGATAAAAATTAACGATACGACACTAGTTGTAAAGCAGCAACTATAAATGTCAACTATGGAAAATTGTATGAATCGCAGTTCAAGGTTCATATGTTTTCAAATACTACCTTATGTTTTGACATCGAATAAAATTTAACATTCGTCTATGTTTTGAAATAGTGGAGCAGGCAGTTTTCAATAGATGGTGGTTGAGTTAAAATATTGAAGATTCAAAAACGAATTACGTACACGTCACAAAGATAAATACATATTTATTAAGTCACACGGGTTCATTGTCCTTACCTACCATGTGCCTTGATCTACGAGAATCATTTATCATATTATTAAAGTTATTTATTTCTAATGTGTATTTCATAATTATTGCACTGTGTGAGAAAAGGTATTACTAAATATCTCGCGCACCTATTGCGAAATATCATTTAATTGTTTATCTGATGTACACCTGAAATTTAGTTTTAAGTATTTTAATAAAGAATCTATTATAAACAAACTTTTTAAAAAAAATATGTAACTTTAAATAGACCAGGAATCGAGAATCTTAACCATCAACTCATTTATAATGTTAGTAAAGATTAATTACCATTTAATTCGAATTCATATTATATAAACTTCTTCATAATGTAAAGGACTTGAATCACATCTAAATAACATTGATTTAATTTCATACAATCAAAACTTTATTTTGTCATTCAATTATATTATTTAACGTTTCCTTAATTACACACAAATAATTTTGCCCCAGTTTGGAATGTATTGGTCGGATTTTTGAAGTACAAAATTTGAGAATTTGGTTTTTCGTGTTCGATTCTCAGTTTTTAGAAGGATGTGATGTTAGATATATTAGAACTGAGAAAGTAAATAATTACGAAAGTTTAATAATTATGTATTTACTGTATAGTATACCCTTGTTGGGTATATACCATTCAATCGTCATATGTTCCCAGTTGAAAAACAGAAAAGACACGGAACTGGTGTTGAGGTCGAATGCCTTTTTTTTTCAAATATTTATATCTTCTTCCACAGATTTCGTAACCTTTCCTTATTGAATTACCTTTTTGTATTTTTAATATTATCCAGTTTTTGATGACATAGGTAAAAAGCCGTGCTAATGATGCAAATTGTACACCACCCAACTCCTGATTTTCAGTAAACAACATGTTCTATCCACTAGAATAACTTGGCTATAATATAAATATATTCAAAACAATAAACAAGTAAAGGAGCCGATTAAGTAAAAGTAATAAATATAGTAAAATCAGTAATAATATTATTAGAATTACAACAATCTTCTCCTTGTTGAAACTCTGATCGAAGTCAGGTTTACTGGAACGTTATTGAACGTTCATTGGCCAACTATTACGTCATCAGCTTCAATCGACCAATTAAATTTCAGACTTTGATTATTTATCGTTTCAGAAACTGCATGATATAACTATGTTATTACGATTATTAATATAAGTAGTACTAACTGTACAAGGCAAAATACTATAAAATATGCAAAATTAAATCAAATGGCCAAGTCTGCAATGAGAAAATTGACCCGAATATGGCATAACAGGAAAATATCGAATATAACGAAAAAACGGCTCGTGCAGATTCTGGTATTCTCCATTTTTCTGTACGGTTCGGAATCCTGAAAAATTCGCTCGCTGGAGAGGAAGAAGATCGACGCGTTCGAGATGAGGTGCTGGCGAAGGATTCTGCGCATACTGTAGACGGCCAAGAGAACCAAATATATTTTGGTCACATAGCACTAAAGGATCCCGGCAGTCTGGACAAGTTGATGGTGCTTGGAAAAGTGGAGGGGAAACGACCACGTGGCCGCCACACGGTAGTCGGACCAAGTTACCAACCTCACTGGTCTCCAAGTGACCACAGAAAAGCCTCAGCTTTTCACAGGACGGACTGGAGAAAATTCATAATGAACGTGATCCAGACCCTGGATCGGAGTGAAGACGACCTTCAGCAATGAAGCAAAAGACCGAGAAGAGATGTAAAATTAAAAAATACAACATTTTACACTTGTTTCATAAAACAATGCAAGGATGAAAAACATTAAGCCTGATATATAAACAGTTTATGTGTGAGAAAACATTTATATAAGAACGTGACTCCTCCGAAGTTAGTTAAGCATTGTTCAAAGGTAGACTGCGACATTTAATATTATTATATGAGGAAGGTTACCAAATTAATTGGTTTACATTCCGTAGAACGAAAAATAATATTAGAAATGACATGAAGTTTCATATATTTTGCAACATTTTGTACATCATTTTACTTGGTACGGCATGTACAAGCCCTCCAGTCAAAACCGTCAGCCAGCGTAACTTACACACCAAGCCTACTATAATAAACAAAAATGAACTTTGTATTATTTTTTACTTTACAGTTTTCTTATTAAAAAACAAACTTTTTTTACTAAAAAACATCTCATCTGCTTTCCTTAAATCATGATAAGCATTGTTATGTTTCTAAAATGGGAAATAAACAATAACTGAAGTCTTTTTACGAAGATTGACAACATTATGGTAATTTCAACTTTGCTGCTCTAAACAAAGATGTCGTAATGGTTTGGGAAGAACATTGGCGCCAGTTTTTATGCCATGGCTTCGCCCATGCCTTCTCTAGTCTACCAATCTCTGCATGATAAGTAGGAGTTAATTTTTTTTATCGTTACGCATTACATTACCGAAAATATTCTAGTTTCCCCGCTTCTAAATAAATAAATAATTAAATAGGAAGCCATTTAACATTAATTTTCATAACGTTTCTGTAATATTTTTATTTCAAAGACCTTTATAATCTAAGGCTTGTAACTTTTGGGAAATTATTAATCGCTAAAGTCCACTCGCGGTTTCTTAGTCGAAGCGGATTTAACTCGAGTTTGCCACTTGTAAGATTTACGTATTGATATTGATTTTAAATATAAAGGCTTTCAGCCTTAAATGTGTGACATAATCACATTATTTAAATTGTTTGAACGTTGCAACGATTTAACTTTTTTTTAAATTATTTATTATTATTTTTATTAATTATCATTATCAATTAATAAATAATTATAAAAATTAGATTCACGTTAAAGTTTAGATTCGTAGAAGTCGTTCGGAGAATCAAACCTCATCTCCTCTTAAGGAGCAGTTTTGAATTTGCTTCACAGCGTTTTCATGTATGTATATTCATGTAACAAAACCTTCCAACACTTTGCTTCCCAAGCACGATATGAATTATTAACATAAATTAATTGAGGGAAAACTAAGTGGTATAGTTTTAGACTAAGAATGAAAACATCGATCATACCTTAGAAACTGTAACAGTTTTGAAACCGCGAAGAATTTCTTCGAAATGTTAAATTTGATATGTTTATTTTTACGTTCTCGTTAAATACAAATAATCACATTTCTATTAAATTTAAATATTAATACAAAGGCTGAGATGGATCAGTGGCTAGATCACATGAATCTTAATTAAATATTACGGGCTCAAATCCGGGCAAGCACCATTAATGATTTTTATGTCTATAATTCTGTACATTTCTGATGGTAAATATCACAAATTAGATAAGGTCAATGACTAAATATTTCAAGAACATACGAAACGCATTAGATCTAATATATTTTATATATAACTTTTACCCAAGTATCCTTGTAATAGTTCCCAAATCGCTTCCGAATCATATCTAAGAAAAGCCTATGCAACGACCAAAATCATTTAACGAAACATTCAATCTAATCTAAATATAATCTCGATAAACATCATGAATATGAAACGGTTCACGATTGCGTTTATATAACTCCCATAATATTTTTATAGGGCGGTATTAAAAGATGTTAATTGATACTAAAGTATTGAAAATAGCTTCAGAAATTCGGTACTCTGTAACTGTTCTTACAAACACGTGGCGTTTTATTTAACTGAGACTACAATAAACTGGGAGTACAATAAATAAAAGTGTTGTATAAAGTATATTTAGCGTATCGAATGATCCCACACGGCGTTTACCGTTAACGGCAATAAAAAGTATATTAATAAAATGAGTGCACTGCACAAAATTAATACGAAAGTATCGTTACGTTTCGAGTACGTTTAGACGAGTGTGTATTGTACGATCGAGTTTTATAACTTTGAAATAGTTATTAAAATATAAACACGACTTGCATATGAAGTCCTTATAATTGCTATCATTAAATAATCTACGATTGTCAACGATTTTATAGCAACGGTAGTTAATATAAAGAATAGGATCTTTATACTGGATCGTCTTTTTTGTAGAATATATTTACGGCTATAATTCAGACGGATTATTTTCAGTATTGACTGAACTTTTAAATATATTTCCATTTAATGATTCTCACAGCAAGCAAGCTTATTTGCTACGTTTCGCCAAAAGGATTTAAACATTGAAAAATGGTACCCCGAAGTGTATTTACTTATCGACTTATTTGTATGCACGTGAACGTGCACCCAGCTATCTGGCTGATCTTTAATAACAGGCAAACATTTATCCCGCCGTGGCAGGTGCCGAGCTTCGACTATCGATTTGACATTCACCAACTCATGTTTTATTCGGCTACGACACGTCTGAACGAAATCAATTCGCATCGTGTAAGTTTGTCGACCATAAAACAATGGTTTACAAAGAATTAAATGTACTGAAAGAGCTCTTGTTTATATACCAAATAAATAACGATGTTTAAATAACTAGTATGTGAATATATGTATTTATAATTTTCACGTGTAAATCATTAATATAGATTTATGTATTTATCTTCTAATACTTAACAAAGATATATAAATTTATACATAATTTGAATGAAACATCGAATATTACAATTCTCTGTATTTATATTCTTATATGCTTTTCAATAAAGTGCTCAGAAATATTTAATATGAACAAGTCGACTACAAAAGGTACTCCGAGTCGATGTCGATTGCAATGCGACATGAAATGCCAACAGAAAACTTTTCAAGAATACTTCAGTAATACAAAATTAACCAAGTGACCTAAATAATCGAAGTTACATTTAAGGTCGTACTTGTTAATAATTCACAATATAACTGTCTTGTATTTTAAATACAAATAAGAATATTTGTTTATATGTTTTGTTCATAAATTACTGCGGTTTTGTAAAATTTGTTCGAACATCTCCGACTAACGAGCGTTTAACGCCACCGCTTGACATATTAATTGTATCAGTTTAATTTTTGTTTGAAAAACGAAGTCATAGTGTCATGTTAAAAATTTAAACAAATTAAGATAGATAAAAGAGAGAGAGACTATTGTCGTATTTGTCGTATTTAGGTAGACGCGAAGATTGTTTCATTTTAGGTTTAGTATTTTCTTACTACATATATAATGTAAGTATATTATTCAAAATAAAATTATACTTAAAATTACACAAGGAACCCCTTTCATATACAAATTCATTTTTCATTTTCATTTTACGAAATAACGAACGAAAGACTTTTAATACCTCAATAAATAAATTTTTAAAATGTTATATTGTTAAGATAAATCTCTATTTATAACATGATCCTGACCGCTTAAGGACACGGTGGCAATTCTGAACAATTTGACCACCACGCAGATATATTATAGTGCACAACGGTGTACAAGCACAGGTTTCGTATAGGTATCACAATTTGATGGACGGCAAACCCGAGTGCGTGCTTTCAGAGGCACGGGGTCAACTTCCAATCTCCAGTTTGGGAAACATGGTAAATTATTGGAAACTCACTGGTGGTAGGGCTTTATGTAAGCTCGTTTGGGTAGGTACCACTCACTCATCAGATATTCTACAGCAAAACAACAGTATTTAGTATTGTTGTTGTTGTTGTTCCGATGTGAAGGGTGAGTGAGCCAGTGTAATTACAGGCACAAGGTACATAACATCTTAGTTTCCAAGGTTGGTGACGCAATGGCGATGTAAGCAATGGTTAACATTTCTTACAATGCCATTGTATATGGGCGTTGGTGAACATATAAAAAAAACTCAGCGTGATGCGGAGAGTTTTTGATAGAAAATTGCATTAACGTTACATGAGCGTAATTAGCCAAGCACCTGGATTCATCACCATGATGTACATCACCATGAATCCAGGTGCTTGGGTGCATCCTCTTATTAACTACATTAGATAACCTACTCGATCAATTACTATTAATTACTAAAAAAGTAATTAGTTTAGTAGTGTATCTAATGTTACTAGAGTTTGAGTTAATTGCTTCGTATTGCTTTTGTAATGTTTTTATTTTATTTTATCTAATTTAATTTCAACGGTTTCACTTACTTTTATTATTTTTTCCGAGAAAGGTCTATATTATTATGAAAACCTAAAATAAAATAAATTATACTATATACTATATCCCTAGAAAGTTCAAAATTCAATTACAAATTAATTAAGTTCGTTGTATTTTCAAGTAGGGCAACACGCACTACTCAATAACCAATTATTTTAAGGATGCTGTGTTCCAAGATGAAGAGTGAGTGGAATTGAACAATAATTAAAGGCGCAAAGGCCAACTTTACATTCAATTGCTTATGTGACCACTTAATATCAGATGGCTAGTCTGCTGTCAATAAAAAAGATCTATTTTTAAATTATATATTAATTTTTTTAGAATTTTTAAATTTAATTAGAATTTTTGAGCCAGTTGGCGTGGGTAAAATGATCCACGACCTGCCTTTCACACCGCAGGTCGTGGGTTCGATTCCCACCCAGGACATACAATTGTGTACATGAACATGTCTGTTTGTCCTGAGTCTGGGTGTAATTATCTATATAAGTATGTATTTACAAAAGAAAAGTAGTATATTATGTAAGTATATCAGTTGTCTAGTTTCCATAGTACAAACTCTGCTCAGTTTGGGATCAGATAGCCTTGTGTAAATAATGTCCCAGGATATTATAGAATATCTTATCATTCCATTATCAATGCTTTAATCTTTATTTTGAAACCATTCGTTTTACACAAAAGATACCACATTTGATCTTCTTAATCTATTTTAATACCAATTTATGTGTTCAATATAAAAGCACATCTGTTTCTAAAAGACCTCGCTATTTCATTAAATAAATATATATATAACAATTTATTAGCTAAATCATAATACATGTAGCCAAAACTAATAAAACCCAGACAGCACTGTCATTTAATTTAAACAGTAAACGTTTGCACTAAATGATACGACCAATTTTTATCGGCGAGTTTCTCGTTGCTTTTATACCAGCCAACTTTACTGTTACCAATTTTCAAATGTCTTATTTAAACTTTTTAACTTGTCTCTAAATCATGTATATATTAATATAAAATTTACTTCGTTATTTACAAAATAATTAGTATAACACAATGGTTTAGTTCGACATACTGTACAATACCACGTTATAAATGTGTGAATTAAAATGCATATTTGATGTTGGTTTTATGAATAGATATTTATGGTTTCCTGGTACATTGAAAGAAAAAGTCCTGTCCTATCCTCTTTGTATAACTCAAACCAACCGAATGTCGTAATTAGTAAGTGATTATCATAAGATTTTTAAAATATCTACATGTGACCTCTTTTGACATTGATTGTGTATTTACAATGGTTTTCCTAATATGAAATATATTTTATAAGTATTATTACCAAACACTGAGGTTGTATGACTTACATGTGAATAAAACTTTAATTAATGACATTTAAAATGATAAGCTGTATTTGTAATTGTTGTGTTAACGGTACAATATTACGTATATTTTAAGTCTGATTGTAATTTTAATAGCTCAGGATTATTTCAAATGCATTCATAGTTATTAAACAATTCTTATAAACTGAGCACAATTTATCGATGATTACAAAAATATTTAAATATTTCTCTAGAAGCTAAAGCTCTATTACCGATGATGAAATGAAAAAGCTGACTTACAACTATTCTGTTCTCAATGAACTCTATTATAAGCGCAGTTAGCATGATCATGCAACTGCTTAATGAAGCAATTTAAAACAATAGTCACTATTGAAATGTCTTTAGTTTATTGTTATTGGTTTATTTATCAAGGCGTGAGGTTTTTGCTTTTAAAGCTGACATAGATTATTCAATTTTAAGTAAGGGAAAATGATAGCGATGCTGCTGAGTGCTAATTTAAGGAATTCGTTTTTCTCTTATTGATATATCTTTTCTCTCTTTCTGTCTTATTGATATTGTAGATCTAATATAATGTAAAAACAATTGGTTCAAGTTGACTCTATGTTTTATGTCATTTTACAAGCCGTGTCAAGGAAAAGCAAAGTTATAATGTTTTCGTAAAATAGATCAAAAGTAAAACCGCAAATAAACTCAGCGATATTGTTCAACACTATTTCAAGTAAAATTATGAAAACATAACTTTTTAAAAACAACATTTTATTTAATTCACTTGCAGATGACTATAAAATTCTTGTATAATAGATACCAAAATGTGTTGAAATTTTTCATATTGTAAGCTGGTGAAACAAAATATTTTATTTTACTTTTAAATTAAATTTGTTCCAATATAGTTAAATTTCGAATAATCCAAATATTAACATGTAAAGAGATACCAACCATTCTTTATTACTAATAAACTATATTAAATACTGTTTTATCAACTTGTCATGTCCCTTGTCAATTTCAGTGACATATACCCTTAGTATGGAGGGTAGAGGTAAGGAGAATCATCTCATATGGTAGAAAACTTAAAAAAGTGTCCAGCTGTAAGCTATAAGTAACAGTTCAAAAACCTTCCAAAATGGCGCTAGTGTAGACAAAGGGTATGGATGTAGCAATTGTAAAGTATGCCGAGTTAAAATAATTAATATTATTGTCGACTAGTAGTTACATATTGAAAATTTCAACTACTTGCGTAGTATAATGTAGTAAATATAACCTTAAAGAATTATTATGAGGAAACGTGTAGCTAGAGTGATTTTGTTTCATTTTATTTTATTTCAAATTTACCCTGATGCTAATGTGGCGCCACCCTAATTTAATGCATTTTGGCGGACACTTTTTCATGTACACAAATGATTCTCCATACCTCTACCCTCCATAACCTTTAGCACCAGGACGTGAAAGTGCTAAGCGTGAGGCTGTGACTTTATGGTAAAATTCGTTAAGAGGGCTCTCTCGCTCGTTCGCTCGCTCAATCTTTGAAGGCTCGCTCAATCTTTAAAGGCTACAGTGACCTCTTTTACCTTCATTGATATTTACACATAAAATACTTAAGTTTTTGTTAATTTGCCAGCTACATAACCATCTAATATTGTCATTGTTTTAAATAATTAACAAAATTCACAACATTATATAAAATAAATTTACAAATTCAGTCGTAATAGCTCTAGTATAATGGAAAGCTGTTGTAGTACCGACAATCACGTATTTCTGATTTGATTAAATGTTGACTATTACAAAATGCCTCCAGGTCATTAGTTCGCCTTTTGTTCCATCTACAAAATTTCCAATTCAGCATTATTGGTGAATATTACCACAGTAGTTTTTTAGATTAGCGTGAACATACATACTGATAGATGCAGCATTGAAATAACATGAAGTATGTGATAGTGATCATATTTTATAATACAGCGACATTCAGATTTACGCTTTTATTAATAAACTTGACTTTATTAAGCAGTTAATCATACGCAAAGACAAAATCTCGTAGATAGTTTAATAATAATGGCAGCTACGTCAAATACTTTATTAAAAGAGAGGGGACAAAGAATGGATCAGTCCAGAGTATTTTACAATATGTTTGGTTTGGATGATAATATAGAGTCTTACCAAAAATATTTAAATATATAAACACTTTATTAAGTCTTGAATGTTTCAGAACTTAATTATAAAATATATATTTTGGGAACACACCATGAGATGACACTTTTAGTATATATAATAATAATAATATCCTGGGACATGATACACACAAAGCCATCTGATCCCAAGCTAAGCAGAGCTCGTATTATAAAAACCAGACAACTGATATATACTACATATAATACTTTTCTTTTGTAAATAAATACTTATACAGATATTTCACCCAAACTCAGGGCAAACAGACATTTTCATGCACACAAATGACTGTATTGGGTGGGAATCGAACCCAAGATCTGCGGCGCGAAAGGCAAGTATCTACCAACAACGCCAACCGGCTCGTCGATTTACAATAATGTAAAATAATATATACGTCACCTAATTTTCCACATAGATTTATTTATTATTAAATTTATTTAGTTAAATTAAAATAAAAATTTTTACTTATTAATTAAATAAGTAAACATTTTATTGACCAGTGTAAAAATACAGTCACTAAAAAATAATAAAAACAGAACATACATAAAATTACTTGATTATACAATCAAGTGAAATCAATAAAGGTAAATATAAAAAAATTAAAAATTTTAAATAATATGTAACGTCGTGCCACATATTGCCACGCTACATAAAGCCAAGCTAAGCCAAGCCAAGCCAAGCCAAGCCAAGCCAAGCCAAGCCAAGCCAAGCCAAGCCATGCCATACCACGATAGTTAAAGCTGGAAATGTCCATCAAGCCCACTCGTAACATTCGAGTGACAACGGAATTTAATACCCATCATTCTCGCCGTCATGTCGCTATGGCAACTATAATAACGAACGGGAGGATGTGTCCATGGCAACGGAAAAATAAGAGTTGTTGTATAATTGACAAATTATTAAGATAATATAGATTGGATTATTTATATATTGCTTTTATTATTAACTCCCGTTTCACTCAGAAGTGGGATATGAAGCGTAATTGCCCTAATGAATCTGTTGGTGATAAAGTCCGCCCGCCTGGATGGTGTGAGCAAGAACAAAACCATTCCAGCGAAGATGAAGAGTATCCGCCACCGCCCGCTAGAAAACTACTCAAAGGTTTGCTTGAAAACGAAGTTAATAGGGCGATACGTGAACTCGAACAAGAAACCTTGCCGCTCAGTCATTTTAAAGGCCATCGTGCAGCGTCTCTTATCCCGGAATTTGACCCTGAAGGAGATGATTGTACAGTATCGGCGTGGTTAAAGAAAATTGATCAGTTGGGAGATATTCATGGTTGGAGTGACCAAGTAAAATCATTCCACCTACAAGATAAACTTCGTGGTCAAGCCCGTAAGTGGTATAACCGACTCGATGAATATAATTATACTTGGGACCAATGGAAACACATGTTGAAAAGAGCTTTTCCCAAACATCGTGATTTTAGTGCATTACTAGACGAAATGATTACTAGAAAGAAGCTACCGAATGAAACAATGACTAAATATTATCAAGATAAAATCGCCATGTGTTTTCGTTGTAACTTATCTGATACCGCTAGTGTTTCTTGCATAATCAGAGGCTTACCATCTTCATTACAACCAAACGCGCGTGCATTTCAATGCCAACGTCCAGACGAATTGTACGAGAGCTTCCTCTGTACTCTAGATGATTATCGTTCACCATCATTAGAAATACGTGACAAACCGAACAAGGACGCTAAACAGCTGCCATACATGGACAAGAAGATAAACCCTGAAACCGATCCCTGTCCGCGTTGCAAGAAAACTGGCCATGTCTTACGAAATTGCTCATTACCTGATCAACGGGTTTGTTTTAAGTGTGGTTTACAAGGTCATATTGCTACTCACTGTTCTAACTCTTTATCTACTCATACCAAGCCATCTGCCGGTTCGAATAGCAATATAAAAGAAATAAAATTAGTGCAAAATTACAACGAAATTTACAAAAAGCTCGTGAAGGTAAACGGAATTTTTCTTAAATCTTATATCGATACGGGGAGTCAAGTGAATGTTATAAATACTCAAATTGTTAATCTATTGGCCCTTAACGTTATATCTACAAGCACTATTCTAAAAGGCTTTTCTGGTGGCTTACTAACAAGCCATGGTAAAGTAGATTTTGATCTGGAAATCGATAACATTGAAATAAAATGTACCGCACATGTAGCAGAGATTGATATGCAGGATATTCATCTACTAATCGGCCAGCCAGTTATCAACGCAGATCGCATGTCACTTGTGGTGACTAATAGGACGGTCTCATTACGATTGGATCATGACCCTTTTGCAGAACTTCAAGCTGTCGAAGATGTCCAAAAATATAGGGTGGTGACATTAAGCAAAGAATCCTTACCACCTGGTGCTTCAATTATCAGGGTTCAAGTGGTAGGCAACGCCGACGGAAATAATGTCTGCACAGCACCACGTCATTATGAGTTGCAAGGAGTTTCCTACTCGTTACCAGCTACATTGTTTCAAGGTGGTGAGGGCTACATGAAGGTTTTTAACACTGGAAATAAAAATGTCAACTGGAAAATCGGCGAGATTCTAGCGCGAGCAGACAGCTGTGACGAATCAGCCAACCAGCCAAGCCAGGTGAATCCAGCCAAGCCATTTTTACCTTTCTTGCCTAAAATTTTGCCAAACCGTAAGCCAAACAATTTAATAACTAGAGTTTCAAATTCATGTGGTCCTATAATTCCGTCTGCCTCTATCTTAGTCACGAATGACATAACTAATAATAGTATAGGCGGAGTAGCTATATCCGAAATCAGTATAGGAAGCTTAAATGAAAACGAACGTAATTGCTTAATAAATTTATTATTACAATATAAACACACCTTTGCAAATAACACGAAAGATCTCGGTTGCACCAACTCGTTGCACATGAAAATAAAACTCACTACGCAGCAACCAATATATCGTCAACCTTATAGATTATCGCATGCTGAGCAACAAATAGTTAATTCCAAAGTTCGCGAGTTATTAGATGCTGGTATTATTAAAGAATCCGAGTCAGATTATGCCTCTCCGATTATTCTAGTAAAGAAAAAGAACGGTGATAGTCGGTTATGTGTTGATTATCGTGCTCTTAACTCTATTACTATAAAAGAAAGATATCCTTTACCAAATATTGACGATCAGATATCAAAGTTAGCTGGTAAAAGATATTTTACAAGTCTTGATATGGCGCAAAGTTATCATCAATTGTTAATTGCACCCGAAGACACTCATAAGACAGCTTTTATTACACCTCAGGGTCATTATGAATATCTGCGCGTTCCATTTGGTTTAGCGAATGCACCCTCAGTTTTTATGCGAATGATCAGCAAAATAATTGATTCAATCCATTATACACAAACTTCTCAAAGTAACAGTGCAACAAATGAGATTCTTGCCTTCTTAGATGATTTATTATTACCTTCGTTTGATTTTGATTCCGGTATAAAAATGTTAGCATCTGTGTTGCAAAAATTTAAATCAGAAAATTTAAAATTAAATATGAAGAAGTGCTCTTTTTTGCAAGACAAAGTGATCTATTTAGGCCATGAAATTTCTTATGACGGTGTACAGCCATCAGAGTCAAAGTTAATTGCAGTTTCACAGTTTCCTGTACCTAGGAATGTACATGAAGTACGTCAGTTTATAGGTCTTTGTAGTTACTTTCGAAAATTTATGTATAAATTCGCCGTTATTGCTCGCCCTTTAACGGAATTAACTAAGAAAAATGTGCCGTGGGAGTGGAATGATAAGCAGGTCGATAGTTTCGATGAGTTAAAGAAACGTTTGTGCTCTAAACCAGTGTTAGCTTTGTATGATCCTAAATTAGATATTGAAATACATACCGATGCATGCAAATTAGGAGTAGCCGGTATATTATTACAACATCAGTCTGATAGTACCCTGCGTCCTGTTATGTATTTTAGCCGAGTGACGTCTAGGGAGGAAACTATGTATCATAGCTATGAGCTTGAAACACTAGCAGTTGTTGAATCTTTGCGTAAGTTTCGGGTATATGTTGTAGGTAAACACGTAAAAGTAGTCACCGACTGTACCGCCGTCCGCGCCACTCTTACAAAACGTGATATCATTCCCCGTATTGCAAGATGGTGGTTGTTAATACAGGAATATGATATTAGTGTAGAGTATAGACCCGGCGAACGCATGCAACATGTAGACGCCTTAAGTAGAAATCCAATTGACGCTGTAAATATTAATCGTTTAGAAGTCACTGATTGGTTTTATACCGTTCAATATCAGGATGATAAATTGAAAAATATTATTGACCAACTAAAAACTGGGTCGGCAGGACCCGATATAGTTAATAATTATGTGATATTAAACGATAGGTTATATCGTAAGACGCTTAATGGTAATCGACTCGTAGTGCCTGGGGTTGCTAGATGGAAAATTGTTCAAATGCATCATGATGAGATAGGACACGTAGGGTTAAAACGTTGCACTGATCTGATTAAAAACAGTTTTTGGTTTCCTAAAATGACACGATTTATTCGAAAGTACGTTACATCTTGTTTAAATTGTGCTTATGGAAAGGGGGAATATGGTAAAAAGCAAGGCAAGTTACATCCGATACCAAAGCCAAATGAACCTTTTAGAATGATTCATGTTGACCATTTAGGCCCGTTTTGTAGGACAAGAAACGGTTATGGATATATGTTGGTTATAATTGATGCATTCTCGAAATTTGTAATCGCGGAGTGTACTCGGACAGTTAATTCGGTAGAAACCATTAGAATACTCAAAAGAATATTTGCATTGTTTGGTTACCCAGATAGAATAGTAACTGATCATGGTAAAGCTTTTACGAGCAGGTATTTCAAAAAATTTACTTCGGATAAGCAAGTTAAACACACATTAAATGCAATTGCATGTCCGCGTGCCAACGGACAAGTTGAACGCACTAATCGTACGATACTTAATGCCCTACGCGCAACTGACCCTAGTGAAGCAGCTAATAACTGGTCTAACTGTCTACCTGATGTCATTTGGGGAATAAACAATACTTTTAATGATACTACCGGATTTAAGCCGTATGATTTGATGTTTGCACGTAATGGAAGGTCAGTGTGCGATGTTACCATCCTGGATCGCGTATATGAAGCGACCCAGTCCAAGCGTAATAAAGCTAGCGATCGTATTAATAAAGCCAGCGCCAAGATGAAAAATAATTTTGACAAAAGACGCAAAAATTGTCATATTTATAAAAAAGGAGATTTGGTTCTCTGGAGGCAGGCGCCTACAAGTAGTGGTGCTAAGGTTAACACAAAGTTAGATGACTTATATTCAGGCCCCTATATAGTAACTAAAGTAGTCGGTAATGATAGATACAGAATCAAGAGCATAAAGGGTTTAAGGGGTTATAAAAACTTTATGGGGCTAGTGTCTGCAGACTCTCTGCGACCTTATCGTAGTATAGCTCCTGTATCTGACAGTGCCAGCAGCTCTGACGACCATTTGGAGACCGAAGATCTTATTGATTTACTAGAAAGCTAATAAATATTGTGTGCTCCATTGCGGGAGCAATTGTTACAGGATGGCCGATTGTAACGTCGTGCCACATATTGCCACGCTACATAAAGCCAAGCTAAGCCAAGCCAAGCCAAGCCAAGCCAAGCCAAGCCAAGCCAAGCCATGCCATGCCATGCCATACCACGATAGTTAAAGCTGGAAATGTCCATCAAGCCCACTCGTAACATTCGAGTGACAACGGAATTTAATACCCATCATTCTCGCCGTCATGTCGCTATGGCAACTATAATAACGAACGGGAGGATGTGTCCATGGCAACGGAAAAATAAGAGTTGTTGTATAATTGACAAATTATTAAGATAATATAGATTGGATTATTTATATATTGCTTTTATTATTAACTCCCGTTTCAAATATTATTACTTAATGAAAACAGGATACATTGATATACTTTTTTTTATAATACCCGGGAGGGTATAATTCCCTGATGGTAAGTGGTAGTAGAGTCCAAACGTGACGACGGCTAGTGCAGTCAGGAAGAATGATTTGCACTAGCCGCCCCCGCCTTGCCGGCCCGCAAGATGCCTCTTCACGCCTCGTTTGAAGGAACAAAAAATAAAGCAAACCTAAATTAGGCAAGTAAGAATATGTCTACATTGTCAGTTATATGTTTTTATTTTAAGGTTAAACCAGTTTAAACTTGTTCAGACCGGAATTGTTATGCTATTCTGATAGAAATATCTAATATCGCTAAATAAACTAAATATCGCTTGTTAAATAAATTAAAATTAGTTTACGGTTATACATTATTTTCATGCGTGTATTTCTTCAATCTTATAATTATTGTAGACAACGTCGCCTATCACTCTGTAACATCACACGACCGGATTTGTAATTACAGATCATCATCATCATGGCGGAGACTTTGCAGGATTTGGAAGAGATGTTAAACAGCCTGAGCGATTCTTCAAGACATGTAGGTCTCGGAATGAACATAGATAAGATCAAAATTATGGTCAACCATTATATATCCCCGAGACCGGTGGTCGTAAACGGCGAAATTATGCAGGAATACATCTACCTGGGCCAAACTATACAACTGGGCCGGCACAACTTTGGGAAGGAGGCCAATAGAAGAATATGTTTGGGCTGGGCGGCATTCGGGAGGTTGCGTCATATTTTTGAATCGTCGATCCCTCAGTCCCTTAAGACCTGGGTCTTTAACCAGTGCGCCCTACCTGTAATGACTTACGGTGCCGAAACGTGGACACTCACCGTAAGACTAGTCCACAAGCTTAAGGTCGCTCAGCAAACTATGGAACGCACGATGCTTGGGGTTTCTCTGGCAGATAGAATCCATAACGAGGACATTCGCCAAAGAACTAAAGTCACCGACATCGCGCGTAGAATTAGCACGCTGAAGTGGAAGTGGGCTGGTCATGTCTCCAGACGCATTGATGGCTGATGGAGGCGTGTTAGAGTGGAGACCACGTTTAGGCAAACGTAGTGTAGAACGCCCTGCAGCAAGGTGGACCGACGATAAAAAAGGTGTCAGGTACGGGATAGATGCGGGCTGCCTAAGATCGGGATGGTTGGCGTTCTTTGGGGGAGGCTTTCGTCCAGCAGTGGACGGCAATAAGCTGAAAAACAGATTTGACTTGATATTACAAAAACAGTAATAACTGTTTCTATCAATCTTTATAAGGCAATGCTAGTTTGTAAGCAAATTTATTAGTTAGTTACTCATTGTTATTTTATGTAAATTTCAATTGATATTAAATTTACTAACTTTAGACGTTTATTGTCAAAATTTGCCGTTGATAATATTATTTCGTGAATATTCCGCTACCTAGTATTCTTACCTTTTGACAAGTTTTCAAGGAGGCTTTTAAGGTCAACGACCTTTTTTAGGTAAACGACAGACGCTTACGTAATTCCCTTGTCGCTTTTAAATAATTGGTCTCAAGAGAAAAGTTTTGGTTATAAATTTTTTTTTTGACGGATTTATAAAATAATGTACTAACATTATCCTAGTAGTTTCAAAATGGAGAAAGATTATACATTTTTTACTTATTTTTGTATGGCTTATTATGTCAACGTAGTCAAAAATAAATGAAAGTGCGGACTTAACTACCAGAAGTAATGAGTGTAAATAAAAAAAAATGCGATATTTATTCAGCTTATGTAAGTACACGTAAGTCACGAAAGCATCTATTATTTTTATTAAAATAAATACTTTTATATTTGGTCGTATTCAAATAAAATATTGATTGATGAATAATATTAGGTCCTTACATATGAAATTGGCGTTTTGTACGGAAGGAATATAAAGTCATTATTTTTTTTATAAAATATTTTTTATTAATAAAAGTATGCATCGTTGTTATTTATGCACTTTTGCCATCTCATAGGTAGTTCATTGATCCCTTTACTAAAAAACCATGGGGGCGAGAATCAATAAACTCTTTGAAGGCGGTTTGGACTGCCGCATCGGAGTTGAATTTTTTTCCTTGTAAGAAGTTGTCCAAATTCCGGAAATAATGGTAATCTGTTGGAGCAAGGTCCGGGGAGTACGGTGGATGTCGCAGACATTCCAGTTGTAGCTCATCTAACTTAGTGGTTGTTTGTTGTGCAGTGTGTGGTCTTGCGTTGTCGTGAAGCAGCAGTGGCCTAGAGCGTTGACCAATCTCGGTTGTTTAGCAGCTAGTTCTTCCTTCATGGCTTGCAGTTGCTGACAATAGATATCTGCCGTAATCGTTTGGCCAGATTCATCGGCGCTAGTCCACCAAACACTCACAAGTAACTTTTTCTGAGTCAATTTTTGTCTAGGGCAGGATTTGGCTGGGTCTCCAGGGTTTAGCCATTGCAACGAGCTCTTCCGATTATCATACAGTATCCACTTTTCATCACAAGTGATTCGATTTAAAATCCCTTCATTATTGTGTCGGATGAGCAAAGTAACACAGCAATCGACGCGTGTTTGCAAGTTCGATTCACTCAATTCATGAGGTACCCATCGTTCAAGATTTTTTACTTTCCCGATTTGCTTCAAGTGGATTAATACAGTTTTATCACTTAGACCGAAGCCTGCAGCTATCTCTGAAGTGCTTTGTGATGGATCCGCTTCCACAATAGCCTTTAATTCTTCATTTTCTACTTTGGTCTCCAGCCAAAAAAATAATGAGAAAAAAACAAATGAATGACTGTTTTCAAAACTCAAATGTACCAGCTAAATGAATTTATAAATTTGAATTTGGAATTCTTAACCAAAGAGGAGATATTTCAGATCAAAATAACAGAATGTCAGTACGACAAAACGCTAATTTCATATGTATTATAGTATCGGACCTAATATTATAGTATCGGATGCATTTAAAGCAAAATGTTAAATATAGACGTCTACAAAAAATTTATGTTCATCACAAACAAGATTTTACTTTAAAAATTATACAAATTATAGTTTAAGAAAAAACACTTTTGTAATGTAATTTGGGGGTTACATGTCAAATAAAAACAAATGAGCTATAAGTTCGAGAATTAGCTTGGAGTTTCCATCTTCAGATTAGAATCTAGACTAATATAATATACGAAAGTTGCTGACCTTTTTTTTCTTCTTTCTTTTCCTGCCCACATTGATAGGTAAACTCAAGCCAACATTTTAGTTCTTCACTATCCTCCCAAAAACCACAAATTTGCCGCCCCAAAAATCTGCCGCTCTAGGCTGAAGCCTACTCAGTCTGCTGGTAAATCTGCCACTGAAAGTAGTTCTGTTCGTTTGTAATCACATCATTACTAAGCCGATCGTAATGAAATTTGTCATTGACGTAGCCTTCGACCAGCATACAAGACACACAGCGTCGACGCCAAAGGCTTAAAAGATACAGGGCGTAGCCTTAGGGTCTTGGATGCGTGAGACGGGAGACTCGCGTGTTCTATTTCAGACGGCCCTGAGGAGAGCTCCATCGCGCCACGAGCGGAGCACAACACGGGAGGGTCCGCGGATGCGTTATACCAACATGAACCCGCAGCTTCTCCGATCCGTGCCGAGAACGGTCATCGCAGTGGTTTTAGTGGGTAAGAATCCCACATAACTCGGTTCCCTCTAGAGGGCCGGAAGGCCGGCAGATGGAGTCACGGTGAACATCCTATTACAAATAAATGTGAAGTTCCAAATCGATACTACAATTAAGTACAAGTAGTACGTGCAGTGTGCAGACCGATTTCGGTCACGGCGGCCAATCTCAAGAGAGATTAGCCAACTGAGCAGGAGATATTATAGTGCACAAGTGTGTGCGCAAACACAGGTGCACTCACTATTCCCTAGCTCTCATAATCCGATGGGACGGTAATCCGACACGACCGGAAAGTGTTCAGGCGCAGCACCAACGGCTTTACGTTCTTTCCGAGGCACGGGAGTGTACACACTTGCAACTTCCAGACTCCGGGCTGCTACTGAAAATTTTCTGACAGAAAAACGCAATAACTATTTATTGGCCCGACTGGGAATTGAGCCCAGGACCACCAGGTCTGCGGCCTTATATCTAACCACTAGACCAACGAGGCAGTCAGTCCAATTAAATAGTATAGTAAGTATATTATACTAAGTTTGAATAATTGGTATTAATATCATCTCGAACTATGCATTTGCAATTGGGTCAATCATTCGGTGGTGCATATTTGAAATATCGACACTCAATATGACACGAAATATTTGAGACACTCAATATGAGAACATATCTAAATAATACAGTATATATGCCAAATATATATAGCGACTATAAGTGCCTAATTTTGGTTAGGATTTTGTTATGTAACACTTAGCGTGACACTATATTCGATTGTTGATTTCCTATACATACATATGTATATTAAAATATAACATTATTCGAACTCCTCGTTGTGATATTTTTCATCATAAACTTGATAAGTATTTTTATACAATAATAAATCATATAATTTTAAATACGTAAAAAACTACATTTCATCCTGAACTTGGTGTTTCTGAAATACCAAAAAATCTGCAACAAACCTGCAATACCGTGGTAGAATAAACTTCAAAACATTATTTTTACCAGAAGATAAGGTAGTAATAGAATTTAATGTGTAATGTAATGCTACCCTATAGTATATTTTCTATAATAATTAATACTGTAATGCTTATCTGTAAAATACAATAAACGGAGAAGCAAACTGCTTCACTTGGTGATAGAGCTTTGTCCAAGCTCATCTGGGTAGATACCACCTCATCCGATATTCTATCGCAAAACAGCAGTACTTGGTATTTTTATGTTCCGTTTTGAAGGGTGAGTGAGTCAGTGTAATTACAGTCACATGGGACATAACATCTTAGTTCCCAAGATTGGTAGCAAATTGGCGATGTAAGCAATCGTTAACGTTTCTTACACTGCCAATGTTCTAAGGGTGTTTGTGACCACTTACCATCAGGTGGCACATACGCGCGTCCGCCTACCTATGCTATTAAAAAAAAGAAGTTTTTCGAATTATAATATTATCATATATAGCTGCGCTTCGCAGTTCCACCCACTTTAAATTAAGACTTCATGAACTTGTAAACTTAAACAAGAATTAGCTTTATAAATTGATATAAAAACGTTCTACTACGAAGTTTCGCTGGCCTACTTGACAATATTCTAACTGAAATAAAAAAGGAATATTTTTTCACCTTTACATACATATATATTGAACTATTGCTCACGTTTGTATGATCTAGTTAAAATAAAAAAATAAAAAGCTATTCGTACAGTCCAAAACGAATTTAAGCTAACATTGCCTTTTGCCGACAATTCATCCATACGCATATATATTTATTACGTTCGTATATGAAAGCAATGGTTTGTTTGTTTAATTTATTTAAGCAATAATTTGCTTTGCCGGTGGCAAGAATAGTTCATTTTAACCGAACCGATTCTCAAATTATTTATCTAACAACAAATTATACATATACACCTGTGTTATTCTATAAGAACTGACTTTAATCTCATATCTCTCACTCACGTTTTGAAAATGGGCAAGTAAAAAGGATGGACAGCAAATTGGAAACAAGCTTCTGTGTGAACAAGTAAAGTTAAGTTTTCCTATTTAATACAGGATACCGTTTTAAGTAGATTAAGTAACGTCGCGTTTTCGCGACGATATATTAAGCTCATTATTGTGCTTTCTTCGTCTACATATTGAAGAAACGATATAACAATTCCCTGCTGTCTTCCAATTTAATACATCTCCCCGAATTTTAATTCTAGTCAATCAAAAATTGTAAATCAAAACTCCTTTGAAGAGCGCACTAAAGTTTATTTTAATTGTATTTGAAAATGGTTTCGGCGCTTGGCTTTTCCCACGTGTAAAGGAGAGAGGAGATACAGTACATTATCTACATTTGTGTACCCCTGACTACGATTATGCAAAATTTCATAGTAATCCGTTAAGTAGTTAAGATCGAAACTTGTAAATAAGCCCATAATTAGATCAGGCATATATGTATAAGCACTATTACAAAATATTACACATGCAATTTCAATTTAAGTACAAATAATTCATGTGTTTTATAAAGTCATAATAATCATTTAAAAAAATACGTATCTGTTACTTATAGTTTATCAATGAAACAAAATGAAATCTAAAGCCCAAATAGATTATCAGTAACCGTCTATCTTTGTGAAAGACGCAGGTTCACTTCTGATTCCCTAGGCTATTCACCGCTCGTACTAGCTTTAGATATTTATGGAAGGAATTGGAATATTAGTCATTTCTTAATAAAAATTATCACTATTTTTAAATTAAAATAATGATAAATACTTTTATTGTAAATACTCAGTTCAATAAAATTTCTTATATATATTAATTATTTATATAAAAGTTAAATATATTATTTATATCATAAAGATATTTAGTCTGTTTTTTTAATTTATATTATACGAATATTTAATTCCCCTTTTATAATATGGTTTAATTAACAAACGATTCTTATTGCCTAATCCCTTAGGACACTATACATAATTCACGTTTCTACGCTACCTGATACAGCCTCTTATATCAAACTAATATTCCTCATTTATATGGCTTAACAAGACCGTCTAGGGACATGAAATGACGTGTATAAATTGCGAAAATGTAAATCACACTGTGATTCATTTTTATAAGGGAAACTTGTGACAATTTAACAGAACGGGTAGAGTGGTAATGTCTAAAGAAAAAGTAAAGTTCCATGTAAATGTCGCATTGCTTGAAGATTCCACTACGCTACACCACTGTTTGATATAGGTAGGTTCCTTCACGATGTTTTCCTTTCCCGTTGAGCACGAGATGAAGTATAAACATATGATAATTCAGTGTTACTTCTCTGGATTTGATTTTTTTTAAAGGTAAACCACTAGACTATCTCAGTTCAATGAATAGAATAAATATATTGTATATACCGTTCAGTATTTTGGGTTGAAGTACTACAAAATTATATCGTCATAATGTTCATAGCATGCATTATTCAATATTATTAACAATTGACTCGGTGGTAGAGCTTTGTGCAAGCTCGTCTGGGAAGGTACCACCCACTTATCAGATATTCTACCACAAAACAGCAGTACTTGGTATTGTTGTGTTCCGGTTTGAAGGGTGAGTGAGCCAGTGTAATTACAGGCACAAAGGACATAACATCTTAGTTCCCAAGGTTCGTTGGCGCATTGGCGATGTAAGCGATGGTTAACATTTCTTACAATGCCATTGTCTATGGGCGTTGGTGACCACTTACCATCAGGTGACCCACATGCTCGACCGCCTACCTATACAATAAGAAAAAAAATAAAATCTGTACAAGTAAAAATTTAAACAGTGCTATAAATTTCTATTACAAATTTCAAGAGAGGTATGATTGAAATAATTATGAACTACGTTTGAACATCTAAAATTGTTAATTAATTTCGAAAAGGTAAACGTTTCTGATCTACATTTTCGTACACTTCAAATTATCTAATTTGATCAATAAATAAAGCGAATTTTGTTGATAACACGTACAAAGGTGCAATAGAACTTCTGCTATAATAATGTTACATATACTACTTTCCGCCCTCGACTTCATCTGCGTTTGAGGGGTGGGGGGCAATTGTTAGGTACACCATGTCCTTTTTAGTACCCCGACAGCGTAGATGCAGGGTTTCATAATAGTTAATAAGTTAACTCACTTTTGCATTTGTAATATTAATATGAATAAATTTAACTATCTCTCCTTATATAACATAGGATTTCTATTTATATGTTCTTAAGAGGCTTTGATAATACTATAGAAATATTCTTAAGTACTACCCACCTTGGTACAATAATAGTACAAGGATACAAGTTATAAATAACAAGATAATATGTATCAAATAAAGGAGTTCCTGGGGACACTGCGGGATCCAATATCTGCGGCAACGGTGTAATTAGATCGAACTCCGCTGTAGCAAAAATACCGCCCTTTTCATATACACTCCGACCACTCTCGACTAATCAGAGGATAGCAAACCCAGTCTCGATATCGCCGATACATAAATCGTAGTGCAATATTAATGAGTGTTAGTTTTATAGTTAATTTTGATCAATGTCGAAATTTTAATTTTAAATTAGATTTTCAGTATACTATCACAAACAATGCGTTTCGGAAGAAATTCGAAATCACATACTGTTGGCGGTTTTCTCGGTTGAATGTTTATACCGAACAGGAAGTAATTTTAAAATTTTTGATCTAAAATGATCAGTTAAGTATTAATCATATTTTGATTTTGATTATCTGGGATATTTATGAACATATTTTACGTAGTTATATAGTGTTGAAACTTAACATAAAATATGTATATTTAGAAGCAATATATTATTATATATTATATCTAAAACTAAACTAAATTAAAAAATAAAATAAAATACCCATTAAAATTTTAAAGAAAAAACTCGCCGTCTAAAAGATTGTTCTGTGGCATTGTACCCAAGACGCTGGCACTATTGCCTCTTTGCACCGCTAGACTCAGCCTTTGGGCTAAATAAGCTCTTGAGTCACCAGAAGTGTGGACCAGTTTCTTGGAGAGGTCTTTCATAATTTAAAATATATTTTTCAAATAAAATAAATATTCTAAATTCTAAACTCTGAATAAGTTGTTGGTCTAGACACAAAATAAAACCATATAAATTCCGAATTAAAACTCATGTGTTCAACATGAAATCAATAACACAGATCGAATAATACAGATAAATTTAATGAATAAATTACAGTGTCACAAAGAACCATTACCCACACTTTCTAGCGATTTTTCGCGAACATGAAAATGATGAAGGGGCTATAAAAAGGACACCAAGTCCATCATAAATGAACCGAGGGACGTTAGAATTCCTTTAATATCTTAATAGTGAAGATAAAATATCTTCAGGACACATCGAGATGGACATGGGATTTTCATCGTGTAAGAATGGTCTCCATTAAACGTGGCCTAGATGAAGCTGTCCTATTTCTAAGTTTATTAACAATACAGACCGCCATAAGTTTAATGTGTCAGCGATGATGCAACCTCCTTTACAAGTAGCTATTAAACATTTTATTGGATTATTGTGTGGGGACATCTCGTTCGGTCAATAAACACTGATTTGAAAATCAGTGTTTAGCTATGATAGTATTTATTTTAACACGTCGTAACGAAACTTTAAATAACTACAACAGAAATGGTAGTCATGATATATTAAACAACAGAAATGTAAGAGCCTGTAAATAAACTTTGAAGAAGAAGTTTTGGTTCTTATTACCACCACGTTTTTCAAATGCTCGTTCGTGGATAGTCATATGACAGAACTTCAGTGAAATTAGTCACATGCAGAGCCTCATGGTTTTTCCTTCACCGCCTGCGTGAGATTAATTATAAACACAATAAAGCAGATTGAATCCACAATTGTCGTTTAAGATTCACGCGTTCTAATCACTGACGTTCTAATCGAGGCTTTCGCAAATATTAAAAAATATCACATAGCTAAGCAAAGGCCTTCTCTGGTAAATAACAAGGATTTAGAGTTGATTCCCCTATGCTGCTTCATGCTTTCTAATTCTATCTCAATGCATATTCCTTTCTTTTCTCGTCGCCAAAAAAATGCTTGTAGGATATTAACCTATCAATTTTGTTAGGTACATAAGTAGCATATGAAAAATCATCATAATCGATATCTAAACAATCTTCAGCATCCATTAACACGAATATTCTGGTTGATAAGTCATAAAATATGTCCGACCTTATTGGCAGAGATAAACTTTGATATTTATATTCATTAGGAGACGTTTCGTAATAAAATATTGGAATTACCATGTCTGCATTATAATTATTAACATACATAATTGGTCCACGGTCGGAGCAAGACTAATAAATAATTTTTGGTAGATTTTCACTCGCGAAGTATGTAGCGATTTGATGTACGTTATTTGTTCGTGTCAAAGAGTTAAACTAATATAATATAATATTAATAGGTGGTAGTACTTTGTGCAAGCCCGTCGTGGTTGGTATCACCGATTTATTGGATATTCTACCGCTAAACCGCAATACTTAGTATTGTTGCGTTTCGGTTTGAAGGGTGACTGAGCCAGTGTTACTGTAGGCACAAGGTACGTACGATAAATATATATCTATACTACTATATAAATCTATTGGTTCTGTATGTACATTATTTTTTTTCACCTAATTTTGTGATAAATAATCGTTTTATGATGCAGTGATTCACATTATACTATTTTTTTTGTCTGTCTGTCTGTATTACTCAAGAACGGCTCTTATAACTCAAGAACGGCTTGACCAATCTTGATGAAAATTGGTACACACATTGGTATGTAAGATCGGAAAACCCTACGGTATCTTATGAAAATTAAAAAAAATCGTTTATTACGTATTTCTTTACCAGTAGCCATATGTGTGTGTGGGTGTGTGTGTGTGTGCGCGCGTGTGTGGGTGTGTGTGTGTGCATGTGTGTTATTTTAGTAATAAAATAATTTATTATATTTTTACTAATTATACGCGGGTGAAGCCTGTGCCAATACAGCTAGTATTTGATGATGTTATGTGCAAAAACATCAAAGATTTTCCTAAAAATTGTGACGTACATACTGTTAACACCAGGAACAAGGATAAACTTACAACCACCATTACTAGATTACACAGCGTTATTAAATCTTTTATGGGACAATGTATACATTTTTACAACAGGATCCCAGAAAACGTTCAAAAATATTCAATTATGAAATTTAAAAGAATTGTTAAGGAACGTTTGTGTGCTAAAGGATATTACACAACCAAAGAGTAATATAATTCTGTTATTGTATAAATTGCATTTATTAAAAAGATGAGCCATAAAAAACCCGCTGAGTTTCTTTCGACGGTTCTTCTCTTTATTTCCGACCCGGTGGTAGATTTATGACAATCAATAAGCAAGTGTAGCACTTCTATGTTGAATAAAGATTTTGATTTTTTTGATTTTGATATCAATTTTCATTGGTCGAGAATACTTATACTGTTATCTTTTCAGTTCTATCCAGTAAAATCTACATTTGGAACCGGCATTTAAATTAATATTGTAACATTATGATTCAAAGGAGCTTTTAAGAGTTTTGAGAAATAATGTTAATTAAAAATAAATAATCTCAGTTTACTTAGACTTCGCTGACACGTGATGTAAAACTTTTAATTTTATATTTTTAATCTGTAACAAGGACGACACTTTGTTTGAAAATATTATTCTTTGAAAGATTTTTACGTAACTGTGTATTTTTACATGACAGTTTTGATTAAAAATTGATGAAATTCCTAGAAGAAAATGGAACGCAATTTCCTAGACAAACTGACTTAAATAATATTTTACGGTTAAAATATTTGTACAAACTATTTCACATTAAAAATATAATGTATCAAAATTTAAGGATTATTACTTTAGACTTTTTTTCTCTTAGTGCCTTTTACTAGTGGTAGAGGTTTGTGATTTGCTTAGTTTTGAGGACAAATAAGCCAGTTTCACTACAGGCATTATCTTACTTGTAGATCTTATATTTAGTAAAATGAAATTCACTATGTAAGAAATAATGTTTAATCAATTGTTTCTCAAAATTTTGCAGGTTTTTCGATAATACAATAAACACAAGTTTAATAAAAGTGTCATGACAGTAGTTTTAGTAAATGATATAAAAAATTTTCGTTAAGTATAATTCAAGTAAATGTTCATATAAATGACTCTTCAATTGAGATATTTAACTACAGATTATTTCGCTTATATTCCGCAGAATATACGAGTAAAAGACGTTAATTGTAAAATAAATTAATAAACATGCTCTCAAAGCTAAGATAAAATATTTATTCAACACTTTACAACTAAAAGTCAATAACCATTATTATAATTATTACATTTGCCACAATTGAAAGACATAATTTATAACATTTGATCACTTTTAATATAAGCTATAAGTTTTGAGGATTCTTAAAAAATAGACAAAGGCCCGATCTAAATACAATCATTTAGTATACCTGTAGTTGTATTTATTTACTAATTTGAGACGTCGATTATAAAATAGAAGAATAAAATAGTAAAAATATGACTTTAACTGCTATTTCAGTATCTTTCCTAATATGAAGACTTTAAATCTGTAATATATAATACTAAAAAAAACTTATGAATGTGTTGTAATCATACAGAGAAAGGCTTGAAAAGTTCTATTTTTAATTTGCATGAATTAAATTGCCCAATTTCATCTTACGGTGGTTAGCATCATCAGTATCAACGAAATGGGTTAAGGGTTAATCGCTTATAGTAAAAACCAATGGACATTATACAGACGTGCACGTGAGTTAAGCGATAAAATTAGCATAAGGGTGCCTTAACGACCTGTAACCAATTTGCCCCTTTTCGTAGCTGTAACGATTTAAAATGGTTCACATTCGTTACTGGATACAGAATGGCTTTTTAAACCTCTGTAAAACATATCTGGATTGAGGTCGATTTAACCCACAAAGTAGGATGAACATAAAGTTCAACGTACGACATGTTTTAAAACAGAACATTTGAAAGTCGTGCTTCCGCACTATCTTCGCATGGGTCGCTAACAAAAAAAATGTCGGAATAATAATAAAATAAATTAATAAACCCTTATTAAGACCCATTTTTGTAACATATTACATATTACTAAAATTATCACTCCGGTGAGTCGACAACTTAGTCTGCTAACCGTTTAGTGGAATTACTATATAAACTAAAATAAGATATACCGATCGACTATATTTAAAAATGACATGGTTTTGCCAAATTTTAGTCGTCGTTTTTGCCGTGTTCATTTGAAATAATAATAAAAATTAAGTACAGTAATAATAATTTAATCAAGACTCACCCGGTTTCTAGTACGAATATTATTTATTGCTCTATTATATATTTAATCGCCGCCAATTGCTTACACTATACCGCCATTATTTTCTTCTTTCATTTTTCTTTTTCTATTATTAATACGATATTAATGATATTTTACATCATATGTGTAAAATATGCTTGCGTTACTTTACGTACGTACGTATTACAAATAATGCTATTATTTGTAATTCAGACCTACGTAAAAACTTTACTAAATATATTCGACAAGTCTCTCTTTGAGCTCAGTTAAATGAATTTATACAATTTAGATGAAATTAAATGGTAGGGAGCCACTTAGAACCCAAAGAAAAGACAAGCACTTTAATTCACGCCTCGAGGGAATAATAATAGAGGATTTCTGTTAAAGTATGGCAATAATTACAATATTTGCAATCTTAAATTGAAATTGGCCTTATTATTAGTAATATAAATATCTAAACGGAAAGCGTAATTTCAATAAAACGATGGAAGTTTTTCAAGGGTTTTGTCTCAGTTCACCGAATTCCACGGTGAAATTGCGGTTCCAGCTAGTAGGTATATGAAAGTAATTTTTCCGCGCTGAAAGTCATAACTTCCATATACAAAGTTTATATTATATGACGAATAGCCTAACATAAACAATAGTTTAATCTTGTTTGTATTTGATTAAAGTTTTATACGTATACGTTTTATGTATTATGCGTTTAATATTTGAAATGTTATTAAAACATTTATATAATCCAACCTAATAATGATAAATGATTGGATTTATTTTAAATCTCAATAAATAAAACAAAACTGTACAAAAATTAACTAAGCCCCGCAAACGGGTTGATCAATTATTACTAGCGGAACCGTGTAATATAAAATAAATAAAGCGATTATATACTTAGTACTTCATGTACCTCCCTACTTTCTTGACAAAACAAATAATATATCCTAGGACATATTCATACAAGGCCATCTGATTCCAAACTAAGCAGAACTTGTACTATGGAAACCAGGCAACCTAGGCAGACAATATACTACAGATACAACTTTTCTTTTATAAATACATACTCATATAGATAATTACACCCAGACTCGGGACAGACATGTTCATGCACACAAATGTCTGTCCTGGGAATCGAGCCCACGACCTGACGCGCGAAAGGCAAATCTACCAACCACACCAACCGGCTCGTCATAAAATAATATTTATAACATTTATAAGCGCCTAGCTTTTAGTTTTTAAAAATCGTTAACAAATTATAAATTAAAACCGTAATATAATGATATATATTTATTTAAACTAATCGCAAACAAAACATATACAATACTTTAAAAAAATGACACTTACGTGTAAATCAAAGGTATTCGCATGCTTCATTATAATATGTTATGTTTCGTGAATATAATGCTAACTAGTAACTTTAAATTAATAATTACCAAATTATTATGTGGGCTGAGCCTATATAATAATACATTAAACCATTTGTGACGCGTAGATGCACGTGCGGCGCGATATCAATGTTCTTATTATTAATTGTATAAAATTTGTTGTTTTTATACCAGAGTTGAATATACTTATAATTATTGCTGGTGGTCATTGTGCAAGCTCGTACGACTGCTAGGCACGCATCAGTTAAATAAACGCCAAAAAAAAAAACTCCCAAACTCGGTACTGCTGTGACAAAATAATTCTTACTATTTGCTATATAATAAATTAAAAATATATGAAGTATTTATTTACGTTAATTTAGTATGATATAAACGAATGAGAGTATGAAATAGCTTATATAGCGTAATACCCCGACATAAAATTTCGGTTCTTCACTTATTACAAGCTGCGGCCGCATTTCGCCCGTGTAGGTATTTAATATGGAAATACACTTTTTGACTATCCCCTGAAAACCCTTTGCGTTTACAGAGTAAAAAGTTTCCAACAGTATAAATACAGTTTCTTTCTAATACATAAATTTGTATCTAGATGAAGACATATAATGTTTTAAATAATATAATTTGATCTGTTTATCGTGTAACATTTTACTATACGTACCTTAAAAAATATAACAAGTTATATTAGGCTATCTATTTAAAAATTATTTTTCAGCACAAATTAATAAATAGATCGACAGATAAAATTGTAAAAAATCCAAATTACAATTAACAAATATTTGTTTTGTTAATATATAAATAGTAATTATTATATGATAATCAGTAATCAATCATCAAACACAATGTTTACTTTATAATACATATAAATAACAACACCAGAATTGTTCACACGAGTTAAACACCAATAGACCTCATTTTACAATGTCTGCATCGCGATTAAACACTGAATTTAGCATTTTATTTCTCAGAATTAATCATTATCAAGTCTCATCCCGTGAGATTGATAGGGACAAGATAAAACTTTACGAGGGTACATCAGATAAGCGATCGGCTAAAAATTAGTAAAAAAAAGTATCCTTCGGATGAAGATAAGATTAATTGCAATCCCTGCTTGCGCTGCTCTTGTCACTTTGTGTTTTATGTTGAATTAACTTTATTACCCGAATTGTGCACAAACTAAACCATAGATAATACAGTTGGTGGTATTTTATTCGTAATATATCTCATGCAATTAATTCGATACACGGAAATGAATGAGAGCTTTTTGTACTAATTAAAAACATATATTAATTCCAGGCAAGGAAACCAGGAGATGAGGTTAGTTTAACAGAAGCAATACACTTACTCGCATTTAAAGATCAAGTGGATTTCGGTAATGACGAAACTCCATCGAATAGAGTTTGTGGTCCAGTTTACGTTATAAAAAAGGGCGAACTATATACTTGAGTAAATAGCATTCATATAGCGGTTGACTTGATAGAAATTTAGCGCGCCCAACGATTTTATTTTTTTGTCCGATCAATGCCCTAGATTGATGAGGACAGTGGTGTGACGACTGGTACCTAGGATCTACCGAATTATTATATATAAGATATATATAATAATTAGATAGAATGATGTAGATCATTATCTTATATAATATATATAATATATAAGATAATGATCTACATCATTATTATCTTTATACAAAATAAAACCGTTATTTTTTTACTGATTTTTTTATTTTCAAGTTTTTAATTTTTTACTGTTCCACTTGCCATTTCATTTGATACCCATTACCCATATCGAAACAAATATAAAATCTGGTATTTTGTGCCGCCAGCCATCTTAAATTTATAAAAGCGTAAAGTATTCTACTAGTCAAGCCCTTTCATTTGATACCCATATTGAAGGTGTTGTGAAAACATATGTACTTAATCCACCATTTTGTTGGCGGCCATATTGGATTTTCATTCTTTTTCATAGTGAACTATATTCTACTAGTCAAGCCCTTTCACTTGATACCCATATTGAGTTAGTTGTGAAAAAATATGTAATCCGCCATTTTGTAGCGGCGGCCATCTTAGATTTACAATGATACAGAATGTATTAAATTGTATTGTCATCAGAACTAAAGGTGTGTACCAAATATCAGATCAATCTGATAACAGGAAAAGGGTCAAATTTCAATAACTAAATTTGACCCAAAACAACAAACAGGGCAAGCTAAATAAAACCGTTTAAAAAAAGATTATTTTACGATTGTATTTAATAATATGCTATTATATTTATATAACCGGGATGGCCAAGTGGTTAGAACCTAAGTGAATCTTAACTGAAGATTGCATCTTCAAACCCGAATGAGTTTTCATGTTAAGCACATGTACATATATTGCTTGGTCGTGAAGAAAACATCACCAGGAAATGATGGAAAGGACTTAAATGTGTATTATTTAACTGAAATTCCGCCACATGTATATCCATCGACGATATAATAAACGAACTAAACCTACTCAAAAGGAGGATGTAGGAGGTGTGACATTCACAGGCTGTTACGTTTTTTTACTCAGTGGTGAAAAAATCTCTACCGCATGTGTACTCCCACTTTCCCAACCATACCCAAAACTTCTCATCAAAAGACCTTTTCATAACCGTGAGGCCTTCACAAGCTGTTTCTTTGTTTTAATCTTTTACATTTTCTAAAAGCCAAAACGTACCTTCGTTTTAAGAGCCGAAACTTAATATAATATCAATGTATTTAGGTAAAAGGATTTGGAGTAAAAGGTGACCTCGTTTCTCTTAATTAAATGATGTTAAAATGAGCTTGTGAAATAATATTTATATATACGTAACAAAACTAATTAATTTTAATCTCGGGATTAACAAATATCATGGAGTAATATAATATGAACCAACTTTAATCAAAATAGCGGTGTAAAATCCACCACTTATGAACGTTACGCATATTTTTTTAACACTGGAAAGCACATTACCCGTTTCCCCCCACGGGAACACTGGGAAGTTATGTGGGACTCGCCTGTGTCCAAGGTGCCGAGTGCGCCTCGAACATCGGAATACCCACAAAAAAACCAGCGGTACCCTTTCCGTCTTAACGAGGAGCGCAGCGTTACGTATATGTCCAGTGAAGGATTCATTTATTAACGTCAAGTATGCAAATATAGTTACAGTGAAATGTCCTAAGTAGAATAAATTACTGTAAAACCTTATATTTTAGAAGGAATAAACTCGCTGTTTTACAATCGGCTTATCTTAATACTACAAGATATCTACTATAAATAATTATCCGTTACGAATAAGACACCTAAATATTGAAATATATAATTGACATATTTTTTCAAACATTTTAAAAATAGTGGGATTAAAAAGCGGGTTGTACACTACAAAATAACATAAATCGAATTAGGAATATGTAATACAATCATTAGGTTCTCGCATCTGAAAAGGTCCTAATAAACACAGCTGACAGTGGAAAGTATTAAAAGCAAAAAATAGAAAACCTTTCAATTATAATACATACAGATAATGTATACAAATATTTAATCGTTAAAAGCGTAACGATTTATGTAGCCTAGCGTTATTAAATTCACAGGTTCGTTCCGACTTTTCTCTTCCACTCTCCTAGCACAAGTTTAACGATTAATTTAAATGAAATTTCATATCTCATACTGTTGAAGTCTTCGTACGATGTAATACATAATAATAATAAACGGTTTAATAAGCTCTAAGCCTCTTCAACCAAACATACACAGAACAATTTAATAATAAACGTCTCGAGTTTCATCCGACATGTAGAAATTGTTATAGCCTTGACGATGTTCTACCGCGTAACACGACATGAATTGTACACACAAATTTACCGCTTGAAAACTTAGTTGAACTTAACAAAAATTAAATATACAGTAGTGCTAAATTCAAGGCTTCCAAATTCTAATTGAATAGTACAAGACTCAAATACTATTATTTACAAAATTATTGTTATATATAAATTAATGTACATGTCCGTAAATGTCTCGCTGCTGAATAAAGTCCGCTTCTTTCTAGAAACGTGACAGAATTTTAATCTGTTACATGTATGTTTCCTCATGATTTTTTTACCACATAGGAAGTTACATACATGAAAACTCCATAGTGCTTACTCAGGTTAATAACGCGTGATTTTGCTTTGAAATCAACGTTTTATTTTTGGTTTTAAGTGAATTAAAGGAGATTCTAAATATGGTTGTATTTGTATTTGTTATCTCAGAACTCCGTTATTTATGAACCTATATGGGTATTATATTTGCATATTTTTCTGATTGACGGTATACTTCCCATATTTTTAAAGAAAAGATACCACAATATAAGGGATGAACAGATAACGATCACACAAAAAGACCCTGCAAAACATATTTCGAACTTTACACTGTAATAATTTATTTAAAATTTAAAGTAAAGTAAGTAAATGTAATTGGTGGTTGAATATTATTCTTTTCTCAATATTAATAACGTATTCGTAACATTTGACTGCATAATTTTATTATACATATATATTATGCGCAAGCACGGTCCTAGAACATTACTTTTCTACTTCTAGACACGTCTCACATAATAGTACTTGTAACTCTCACATCACTAGGCCGTTGAACTATTAAGTTTCCTTTACTTTATGTGAAGTTTGATATTAGAAAAATAATTATTATTGAGAATATTTTTCTTATATAATTCAACATGAGCGTATTTGTACTCAAGTAATATATATAGTAAAATGAACAAGCTGTTGTTTTCAATTTATATAGGCAAATATATCTGTACATTTACAAAATAGTGATAATGGTGACTCCATTGTTCATCTAGTGGCTAGCGTATAAAACTGTATATTCCTATGGGGTTAGGGTTCTATTCCCGATACGGGCCAATGAATATTATCCAATATAGCCAGAATCCCGTACGAATTTTCGCCATAAACAAAATCAGTAAAACATTGTCATCACATTTTTTGAAATTCGGTAAGCTAAACACATCATTCTACTTGTAAATACCGTAGTCGAGTAAAAATTATAATCTTATATTAATGTCAAAGCTATAATGAAACAGAGAAACAGCTGTGCTCTGTAACGTGTTAACTTTATATGGCAGACGACTTTTATATATTTCTTTAATTTACGAGTGTATCTGTCTAAGTGGGGAGCATAAAGAGCCATACACGAGAAAGCACTACAAACAATACACTAACTTAAAATCCTACTTGCACAAAGTACTCTATGTTATGCGAAATGGTGGAATATATATATATGAAGCAAAAAAATAATATAAAATGAGCATTTCTTGTACATTATATATATTGTGTAAACGGCTAACGACTCTAATTTGTATATTGTAAATTTTGTATATGTGTGCTGAGAAAACAGAATTTTTAGACAAGCCTATTGGTGTGGATGGTAAAATACTTGCCTTTCACGCCGCAGGTCGTGGGTTCGATTCCCACCCAGGACAGACATTTGTGTGCATGAACATGTCTGTTTGTCCTGAGTCTGGGTGTAAATATCTATATTATAAGTATTTATTTACAAAAGAAAAGTAGTCTATGTAAGTAAATCAGTTGTCTGGTTTCCATAGTATATACAAGCTCTGCTTAGTTTGGGATCAGATGGCTTTGTGTGAATAATGTCCCAGGATATTATTATATTATTATTAACAAAAGATAATTATAACTAAATATTATTTATAAAAAAAAAAACAACTCGCTGAGTTCCTGTTTCTTTTCCGAACTGGTAGTAGTTTCCAGTTTGACAATCAATACGCAAGTGTAATACTTCAATATTGAAAAAAGTAATTTGAATTTGAATTAGAGTTTAACGTAACTCAATCGCCCAAGTACTATACTGAAATATTTTTTTGTAGTTCATATAAATATACGCTAATTTTATTTGCTAATAGTCCGATTTGAAAATTATTAAGAAATTATATAGATTATATATCGTAACGTAATGCTAATGAACAAGCGGGGCGGAATATCTTTTAACGCGTGTGAAACCGCGGGCAGCAAATACTTCATATAAATAAATAAGTGCGTATGGCATCATTTGTATAATACGTGTAGTGTTAGTTATATAGAACGATTTGGAGTAGGATGTACATATTTTCCGAGTAACTTGCATTACGACAAGTTTGAAGTAAATACACTATCTATCTTTTATCTATTCTTTCAACTTACTACTCCATTATCGTATAATTACTATAGCGTAATGATGTGCATCGTTGAAGAGGAGCTTTACTTTGTGGATATAATTACATTTTAATTTCTTCGTTTGATCTTATACCAAGAACGTATTATATAACATTAATAAAAAAAGAACGAATTAATTATACCTAATAATAATATATATATATTGCATATTGTGTTGATGGGAAAAATGTAAAACTGATCAGTGTTATTTTTAGTAATACAATAAATATGTTCCATACATTACTTGGTGATAGAGCTTTGTGCAATCCCAAGCGTAGGTAGCTCCCGTTTATCAGATATTCTACCGCTAAATAGCAATACTTAATAATTTTGTGTTCTGGATTGAAGAGTGAGTGAGCCAGTGTAACTACATACACAAGGAACATAACTTCTTAGTTCCCAAAGTGTCGTATGGGCTATGTGAGAAACGGTTAATAAATTCTTACAGCGACAAGGTATATGATGATACCTATTAAGAAGAAGTCTTATTTCACTCGCGCATTCCATACACGCCTATTTCGCTAATTTAATTTTGTTTAAAGTATGCATTGATTACAGATATTGTATTTTAAATTTCGAGATAAACTTGCGATAAAATTGCGTGCATATATCCTCAACTTTACTATATATTGTTTACAAAGTAATTAAATTTTACCTCGAAAAAAAAAAAATATTATCTCGAATTAAACCAAACCATTCAGGTTATATAGACCATTTATGAATATAAAATTAATTGCTATTTATAAGCATGATGTATTATAAATATAAAGCAGCGTACATAACTAAGCCCAATCAACCATTGTAGCCAACATTTTCAATAAACATCCGAAAGGAAGACTCCTGAACAAACAAGTCGGGAATGCATAGCTAATAATCGTGTTTGTATAGATTTCTGAACTATTTACAAGGGACTCTATTGGTGTTAGGGGTCAATATTGGCAATTACGTCAAGATGAATCATTCGTCTGAGTGAGCCAGCAATGAACCATTTTTCCATTGGCCCAATTACTATTATAGTCGTGACAAATATGTTTTCCAATGTATATAAAATATTTTTATATTGGTCGAATTTTTATATTTCTGAATAAAATATATATTTAAATCGTGTAGCCTCAATTTAAATCGAAGGTTGCGGGTTCAACCCCAGGTTACCATTACAGAATTTTCGTGTGTTTAATTCTTGTTTATAACTCATCTCATGGTCGGCGGTGAAGGAAGTTGGTGAAGTAAGATTAAAATGTCAAAAAGGTAGCAGTAGAGCATTTACAGGCTGTTACTTTAACTATTAATCTTCCGGTTTCGATTAAATTATTTATTGAAGACATCGCCGGACTACGTGCCAAGTATTTTTGGACATAATAATGCTATAAAAATTACGGTACCATACTAATCATATATTTAACGTTTGAATAATGTAACATTTGCGACCGTCCTACACATATGAGAGTTAATTGAATAGAAGATGTTTAAATTTAGAAGGACTGACATGACCGAGAAAATATAGACAATAATGACCTGAAGAAAGAGGATGACAGCAGATAACCAGATAACCTGTCTTTTGAAATATTTATAGCAACTAGAAAACGTCAAGTTTAAGAGTACTGAAATTTTGCCAAAATTGAAAATATCACACGTGCTGACGTTTTGATCACGCATTTATGTTAAACATACGAAAGAGTTAACTATACAGTTATACACACAAGTATATAAAAAAAGTTTAGTACTCGTATTATTATAATTATGAAACAAGAATCATAACATCGCACTTATTTTAGCGCATAAAGATTACAATGTTTCGTATTTCAAGAATTTTCTTGTACTCGTTATCTACTTTCAGTCTTTATAATTTATCTATAAAATTACGCATAGATAATATGCTCGTTATTTCAAAGTTATATCGATGCGATTCCTTTATAGATTCTAAACTTTTTTGTTTGAACAATGTTTGTTCCATATTTTATGTGACCATATGACATATTTATACGAGTTTGTAAATAAATAACTTCGTATATAATGTTTGTCATAATATAATAGTTGTTTTGACTGCATGTGTTGTTAATTTTCGTATTTCTTAATAAATACAGTCAAAACAAAAACTTATTAATATAAAATTTACCTTTCTTAAAATGAAGTAGTTTATTCAAAATAGCAAAAGAAAAGACCGTGATAAATTTAACTAAAACTTTATGACGTCAAATTCGACAGTGCCAAGAGACCAGTCCTGCTAAACAATGCAATGTGTGGTTAATACCCCAATTTCGTGGCTCAATAATAACACTTGTAAGTGAAATGTTCCTTAAACATCATTACCATTACTACATTGTTTTTTTTTATTGTATAGGTAGGATGGCGAGCGTATGGGCCACTTGATGGTAAGTGGTCACCAACGCCCATAGACAATGGCATTGTAAGAAATGTTAACCATCGCTTACATTGCCAATGCGCCACCAACCTTGGGAACTAAGATGTTATGTCCCTTGTGCCTGTAATTACACTGGCTCACTCACCCTTCAAACCGGAACACAACAATACAAAGTACTGCTGTGTTGCGGTAGAATATCTGATGAGTGGGTGGTAACCTACCCAGACGAGCTTGCACAAAGCTCTACCACCGAGTAAATTATACCGACATCACTTTGGCTGCAAATTAATTAAATTAATTGGTATATTAATTAATTTAGCAAATTATATAAAAAATTATAGTACCAATTCAATTAAATAGAACTATATTTCCGCAAATTACCCCATATAATGCTTACGCTTGAAGAGGCGTAAAATGTTTAAAACTAAAGCTTCAAAAACAAAACTAGGACATAGTTAACCTATAAACAGAATTATAAAGACCTATAATTGCTAGAATATTAATATTTGTGAACAAATTATTCATATTTGTGAACAAACAAACTCACTATCGCATCTATAATATTAGTTGAGATGTAAATTGTATTCCAATGGTTTTGATTTGAATTTATTAATAGTTATCGTTCCCTTTTTTTTAATTACATATTTTTAATAATTCTGCTTAAAAAATGAAGAGATTATATATATCGTTAATCGTTTGTATTTTATCATGTAAAGTTTATAGTTGTTTACTAATAATTCATTGTAATGTTGAGTACGTCTGTAATTGTCACTTATATCAGTTCTCTAAAATATTGATTTATCTGTAAGTTTTAATATGTGTGATGTTGATGTACTATTTAAATAAATAACTCAAATCAAAGTGATTAAATTTAATACCATTAATTTACTATTTAATTTCAATTAATCTATTTGTAACCGCACCTGATTCATCGCTTTCGCCGCGGTGATGCCAACAATCTATTTTATCAGTCTGAGACATTTAATCGTAGCCATCAATTACCAGCCTCTCTTCAACCACAGAAGAGCAACAAAACAATATAATCTCTTCCCTATCATTAATCTTATCAAAATATTTAACCAATGTTCCTCAGAGGTTTTTATTTATAAAGAAATCATATTCTGCCCTATTTATTTCCTTTTCAATTCATTCCTCAGAGCTGAGATGAACCAATACAAAGGCAAGAGTTGAGATCAAGTGGATTCAGACTCTTTAAGCGGTATAGAATGAATTTTGTAGGTTGATTATATACATATACCTACAAACGTATTGAAAAATAAATCTGGATATTAAGTGCCGTATCCTTTAATTAAAGTTGTGAAATTTGCCCAGTTGTAGTACCATATATTAGCTGTTTTTACAGTATGTTAATTTTTAGCTTTTAACAAAATGTTATTAATTAATAAAATATTTTTAAGGTTATTCGATAACCTTATGGCAATTTTTATGTAATAAGAATATACTTGTTATTTTATTTCGATACTAAACAAAAACATTGATAGTAAAATAATCTTGAATATTAAAATATAAAAAAATATATATTTAGTACATAATTTTGCGTCGAAGCTTCAAATGTATAAGTAGAACTTCAATAATTCCCCTGTGAGTGGAAGCAATATGAATAAAATATGTATTATTCCTGTATTCTACATAACGATTATGTTGTTCGGAAATATTAAGACATACATTAACCTATTTCATATTTGTTTCCTGTGATACTCGAAGTGGAGGTAATATACTATCTTTGGCAATAAAAGTTTGTTAGCTTAAAAAGTTTTTTGGCAACTGTTAATATTTTATGCTTTTTATAACATTGTTGGTTTGTTTATATGATTTCGTTGACCTACTAGGTAACTGGTTAGATCTTGTTTTCACATACGATAGAGTCGAGCATATAAACGTTATTGTGTTTTTCTGTTTAAAAATCTCACTAAAAGCACGAATTTAGGAAGTCTTCGTAGCACTTACAGTCTCTCATGTAACAGCTGCTGGTTTTGCGCATGCACACTCTTATCGTGTGGAATTATAATCTAATCTATAAAAGATGAATATAGAGAAAGCATTTGTGTTTGCACACATTCTTGTGTACTATTATATAACCAGCACAGTTATTTACATAGCTCCGCTTAGAATCAATCCATTGTTGCTGGCTGCCATCGCTACAATCGTCGAGTAGGATATCATCTATTACCACTAAATTTAAACGATTAAACAAATTTTGATACAGCTTTCATTTGTTTCCTGTCAGTAAATAATTAGTCAGAATTCACATTATACTAATGTAACATTGTTGTAAGCAAAAAAAGTAAAAAGCCGAGATGGCCCAGTGGTAAGAACGCGTGAATCTTAACAGATGATCGTGGGTTCAAACTCGTGCAAGCACCTCTGAATTTCATGTGCTTAATTTGTGATTATAATTTATCTCGTGCTTGACGGTGAAGGAAAACATCGTCGAGGACTGCATGCGTCTAATTTCACTGAAATTCTGCCACATGCCATCAAATCGCATTGGAGCAGCGTGGTGGAATAAGCTCCAAACCTTCTCCTCAAAAAAGAGGAGAGGAGGCCTTAGCCCAGCAGTGTGATATTCACAGGGTGTTACTATCAGTAGTCGGTAACAGTATATGAATGTTCCACTGCTGATTACTATACTATACTATAAAAAAGTGTAATAAAATTCCTTTTCATAAAAAAATTAGCACTAAAACAACTTCAGTAGTTAAGTATGAAATTTTGATTTCATATCAAGGTATCGAAAAGTGTCTGCATTAACCACTAAAAGTTGAATAGTTTTTATTACAAAGTGTCAGTGAGATCGTCTCGAAAGTTGCTTCTCACTCAATCTTGAACTTATTTAAAATGGAGTCAACCGTCATTCCAGTAAAAACTTTTTAATCTTATATTATAATATATATTTAGGATTAGATTTCTAAAAACCGCGCCCCGTCTTTTGACAATAATCGGGATTCTATACAAATCTCGCACATTGCACACAGTATTTAAGAAAATCTCAAAGTTGATTATAACTAACTTGCAATTTTAGTATCGATTTTAAACGTTGCAATTATACGTAGCTGATCAGATAGCTGGGAATTCTAAAGAGCTACTCTTCAATTATTACTGTAATCATTCTTCCCACCATCTTCTCGCGTGTCGATTTGCCATTCCATCGTACTATAGGAGAAAAGGAAGAGAGAATGGATTTGTATTTTCACACAAACTAAAGCATTATAATATCTCTTTTATACTATCTACTTTCTAAAGATCAACTTGTAAGCTAAATATAAATTCATATTATATTATAGGAGACCAAAATACCATATGATTTTTGAATTTAACGTAATTATAAATGTAAACAATTGTGCTTTTGGATGTTTGTTACTTAATTACGTTGGAATAAGTTATTGGATTCTAATGAAAAGTCTTTAATATCGCGAAGTAGGACATACTCGCTCACAGTATCAAAATAACAATAAATAGTTGTTATCCATCTCATAAAATAATTTACTCATAGCAATGCGTATTGATATCCGCAATCAATCAATATTTACTAAACATAAAAATATATATTTAATTATTTACTCATTAATAGCTTTATATTTTCTACAATATAAATTTAACAAATTATTGTAGTTTATATGAAAATTGAAAATAATTATTGGATAAATGACAGAGTGGAATGGAACGGAATGTACAGCAAACCGCATTTTTCTTTGAATCGAAATTACTATTCTCTCGACGAAATTGATTCAGCCTTAAAGGTAATAAGGCGAGGTATAAGTATAGAAATATAAAGAGGATAGTAATAAGTTTTTATAAAGATACATCAAAACAACTATACAACAATAAAGTAAACATATCAACATGTACAATTTACACATAAAAATAAAACAAAGGAATCAAAACTGAGCAACTGAATATTATTTATGAGATATCCGCCAACCAACCAACAGCACAAGTGCGTGACGCCAGCCTGGCCGACCGATCAGCTCGGCAACGCCAGTCCCAACCACGATGACCATCACGTGATTAAATCGAGTCGCTAGGCCGCGCCCCTTCGGAAAACACTCATAACAATATATACCTAAATTACTTCGTACACATACGAGTATTGACATGTGGCATTATTATCAATCACTGTAACGTCTGATTCTTGTTTATGCGTAACTTACTGAAAGAAGAAAACATTCATTGTAAATAGTAATTCGTCTCAATAAAAACTATTCAAGTATTAGCAAACAAACGTCAAAATTTAACTTTATTTACGGCCTTTTGTTAACTTTGACTTGGGGATATATGCACCTCCTGCAGATTCTATTCATAGCATATCTCTTCATAATATCATAATCATATTCGGCAAAAATAAAATAACTGAGATCAAATATTTGATATTGTATATCGATATTATAGTCAGATTACATTTGATTTTAGGCTGAATGGCGAATAAAAATAATATTCGTTAAAGAAATTCTGTTTTTTTTAAAGAAACCGACATAAGGACGTCAATGAACCTACCCATAGTGAAATAATGTAACATCCGTGCCTTAATCGCGGCGTGTGCCCTTGTGTGGCTATGCATTAAGTTTCAATTTAACAAATAAGTGGACAAAAATAAAAAAAAAACGGTTTGCACTCCGGGAGTGCCGGCAGAAGTTAAAACTTGAATATTAACGTTGTGCATTTGTGCTATTGTGGAATGATTAGGGAAAAATTTTGCTCGAATTACTTTAATTATCAGTATAAAAGTACTATCATTTATGTGATAAAATACAATATTCATTTATTGCGCTATCGCACACACAAACATGACAATTTATACTACATTAAAAATTTAACACTTCAAAATCCGTCTTACGAATTTTCAATCAGGGTCACGTGACCTGACGCGTGTTTAACATTTTTTACCCATCACAAAAAAGTGCAAAACGCCGCTAAAGAAGTTTTTACTTCAAAAAATTAACACGTCAGAATCCGTCTTACGAATTTTCAATCAGGGTCACGTGACCTGACGCGAGTTTAACATTTTTTTACCCATCATAAAAAAGTGCACAACGCCGCTTAAGAAGTTTTCACTTCAAAAAAAAATTACTCACATTTACTTTTTATTAAAAAAAAGCTATTACGAATATAATATTTGATTTTTTAATTTTTCATTTACTCATTTAAGCAACAATTTACTACATTTACCGTTACGAGCACTTTTCACTAATTAATCTGAAACGTCCGTAACACAAGCGTATTTTAATTACATACATAAAACTTTACGTTATAAAATATTTTGATTAAAAGAAGTTAAAAATATAAGTACTACTTATCGTACATACGTAATAACGTTAACAAATATGTAGATAAATATTTTTTTTAAATGTCTTAAACTTCGTTTATGGCCTAATAAAACGTACTTTATAGCATTAATTCTTTGCCTCAAAGTATAAGAGTAAATTAATGAACTTGAATACATTATAAACATTCGTCTACAATGTATCGCGTCTTTGTTTTTATTATGCATATCGCAGAGTTATTATTAAAATCGTAACATTATTATATGACTAATGGAATTAAAATTATATGGAATTTTGTCAACTGTCGCAATGTCTGTAAGAAATTACTTCATTATTCACCCGTGAAATATTGACAAGCGACTTATTGTGATTTACCCTTTTGATTTTTATATTACCCGGGGGGCAAATGACTCTTCTCCACCTGATGGTAAGTGGTAGTAGAGTCCGATCGCGACGACGACGGCTAGTACAGTCTGATGAAGAATGATCTGCACTAGCTGCCTCGTTTGAAGAAACCCAGGTTATAAGAGGAGGGGAACACGTTGGTGTGTGTGTTGTGTGTGTGTGTGTGTGTGTGTGTGTGTGTTTTTATGTATGTAGGTGTTCTTGAAATGATTTAGTTATTATGATAGGCAATTTCGCATTTGCATATTACTTTGTGACATTTCACGACCGTTTTCTGCGGCGAGTTTCAAATTTGTTCTTACAAAATAATTAACATCGCCAAAGTGCCACCAACCTTGAGAACTAAGATGTTATCTCCCTTATGCCTGTAGTTACACTGGCTCACTCACACTTCAAACCGGAACACAACAAAACTAAGTATTGCTGTCAGGCGGATGCATTTGATGAATGGGTGGACTCCCAGGCGTGCTTGCACGAAGCTCTACCATCGTGAAAAAGTGTTTTATAAGCTACCTCTTGTAGGGCTAAATGGAAGAGATTATTAAGTTATCAAGTATATCAAGCTTAAATTTCTAAACATAGGTCAAAAATAAATCTTGTTTCAAAACACATCACAAGCAGAAACTAAGTACTTCAACGGATATTTACATACATATACATAGAGAGATATTGACTCAAATATAAATATGGAATACTTTTGATAATACTTTACCTGACCATATAGGGAAAACACGCCTACATTTGTATCCCGACTTTCTAACTAATATTATAAATGCGAAAATGAGTTTGTTTGTTAAGCTTTCATTTCTTTGTTGTCTTAACTACTGATTGATCATCATGAAATTTTGTATATGGGTGTACAGAAATAGACAAAAGGTAACTAGCACCTGCCGCCACCGTTATACAGGATTATTTATAACACACCAGCAACCTCGCAGGACTAGATAGCTAACATCATAAGCAACAACTTTTGTTCTACGACTTCGGACATAACTCAGTACATGAAAAAAAAATGATTTTACAAGTTTTTGTCGTATTGTCATGACATTTGTAGGTTTATATTTCATTCGTAAACGAAAGGACGACGCAACGCGTCGATGTTTTCGATGCGAGTAGATTTATAAACGTTCAAGCAGGAAATTAAATTATAACTTATTTTTGTATGAAAATAAAATCTAACAAATTATCAAAAATCGTAGAACAAAAGTTGTTGCTTATGTTGTTAGCTATCTAGTCCTGCGATGTTGCTGGTGTGTTACAAATAACCCTGTATATATATATATATATATATATATATATATATATATATAGTGTTCCATTAAATAAAAGTTCTCTCATGATGCGCCAAGGCTTCTGGTTCTCTGCATCCAGTAGGGTCACCTTCTCTAATCCATCCATTACGCAAAGTCAAAACCATAATCTGTATTTAAAAAGTAAACATAACATATATTAATTAAAAATCTACCACTAAAAAAAACACTAAACAATTCTGCTTTTTTTGTTTCAATATGACTGAGAGTAGTTATCCTATCAATCCGATAGTTATATTAAACGTTAGCAGATAAACGTACCTATCAATATTATTAGCGTTCAAGTTTACTTTTAAAGTTATAAGGAAGACGTACGATCAAGTCGAGCGACGGAGGCGAAGTAAAGTGATTCTGCTGTTTGCCGTGCTTTTTTATACACTCGACCATGTTGATTACTCTGGTGGGGAAGAGACCGCTAACAATATAGTTATTATTATTACCTTGATATACATTTCGACTCGTGTTCATTATTTTAAGTAATTATATTAAAGCAGACCTGTTACGAGAGTCAGTTGAAATGTTATTCCAAGTAATTTAATTTAGACTATATATTACCCGTATAGAACACTAGTGTTCATTATGACCTTTAGTTTTGCTGGTGAATTTGTATTAATTTATTGAAAATAGCAATTATTAAATATACTCGATGTGTAACAAAATAGCTTTATCATTAACCTTTGTTAGTTACTTGCTTATTATACACTTACTTTTCTCTACATCTTCGGATTTCGGATAATAAAGTTACATACATTAAAATATACACATTTGTAAATATATATTTATAAGCTTTAGCTAACATCTTCTATAATAACTCTAATCAATAGAATCTTTGTTGAAATATTATATTTTAATCTACACTTTATTAGAAACTAGAATGTATAGTATTTAGTAAAATAAATATAATACGCACGATGTTAATTAAAACAGTAACATCCATTTGACTATTTTTATGTAGTTATTTAAAACTGCAATTGAATCTATTAAAAAATCGAAATGTCTGTCATTCTGTTTGCTATGTTGAAGACTCACGTCTTATAGACACGTGTTAGTGTTAACTCTATGTAAACTAAATACGTAGAAGCGTTCGTTACAAATGGTTTTAGAATTGAAAATGCTGTAAATAACGCTAGTTGTAAATAAATTATGGACTCAAAGTTAATTGATTTCAATTAGAAGGTCGTTTATGAATTTAAATATGGCTTTCTAATGAAGTACTTTTTTGTCGCTTGATTGTTTACGCAGACGTACCTTTAAAGGAAAAGAATAACATGTTTTGACGTTTCAGGACCTCGCCTTAAAAAATGTATCAAAGACTTATTTTTTAAACCAAACATTAAGTACGAATTCGTGTAATTATAATAACAAATTTTGATTGAACGTAACATTCTTCTAAGTTTCATGCCCTATTACGCTCCCTTTAAAATACTGCATGATTACATATTTTAAAAAACTTTTGCTGGCGGCCATTGAACCTGTTGCGTGTGATGGTACGTTGATGACATAGTATTTCCTTGGCGATTTTTTTCAGATTCACGCCTTAATTACGCAAATATCTTATATTATTATAGTTAAAAGTGTTAAATATTTGTAAGTTTACAGGCCTTTTTATAGATAGTTATGCCAAAGTGGTCCATTGCTAACGCTGGTAAAAGCAATTAGGAGAACTCCCAAGCATCTTTTATCAAACGTAAAATGTTTATGTTTATAGGAAAATCGTTACAGTTAAAATGCGAGTCTTTATTTATATACAAGTAGCTCCAAAATTGTATGCAAATTTTAAACGAAAATGGTTGAGTATTTTTTAATTCAGCTGGAATGTTTGATCTACGGGTACACATACTAAAGCTTGGTAAAAGTCACATCTCGCGTCATTGCCCGTTATAAATTATTTTTATCACGATTCGCGAGGTACAGTTTGAGAGATACTAACTTTACTGTATACTTATCGTTGCTTATATCTCTATTTAAAAAAATATTACAAAATATAATGTTAAATGTATTACGCCGGGGCATGTACTTAATTACATATAGCCTAAAAACGGTACATTCATGTCAGCATAATGCGAAAGGGTTCATAGCATGTTATTAATCATCGTAGACTGTCGAAAATTTACTGAAGGGTTCAGTATTTTAATTCTAATTATAGCCAGAGCCAGAGCTCAGATGCCTTTTTTATCTTATTCTCTTTTCGATATTCAAAAAACGAGTCGTAATGATATCAAAAGTTTACAATGAGAACATGTGTGAAGCATCTGATAGTAATAAAAAAAACGTCTTCGTAACTCGACACGTGTTGACAGACGCGACGTTCACGACACTCGTGTGAATGGCGTGGAATACAGCTAATTAGAGCGAAACGTACAGAAGTGCATTAGGAACGGCGCCGTTATCTTCAAAACGAAGAATATTACTAACTAGCGTTTTGCCCGCGGTTTCACCCGCGTAGTACCCGTTCCCGTGAGAATACAGGGACAAAATGTAGCCTATGTTACTCGCTAATAATGTAGCTTTCCAATGGTGAAATAATTTTTAAAATCGGCCTCACGGTTTAGTTGTGAAAGCGTAACAAACAAACAAACTCACTGTCGCATTTATAATATTAGTTAGGATATTCGTTGTATTTACGTCATATACCTATTTATTTAAGTAATTTATTTGATCAATATTGTCTCAGTGTGTACACTTGGAAACATCTGCAACTACATCGAGACCCAAACCAAATAGTTTTTCTATATCTTTATTTAATTTTGTGTTTGTAATTGTTTTTAAATACACATATTGTATATTTAATTGAAACGTACATATATTTAAATCAAATAGTCTTAGTATTTACCTACAACTTGTCGTATTTTTTCAAAATATTAAGCGTTTTTAGTTATAGTACGTTTATATTTAAAATAAACACCAATAAAATTTACCTTGATCAGAAACATTGTTAATAATTAAAAAATAAAAAGATACATTACCAGCGGTTCAGACATGAAATAGTGCCAGCGTCCTGGGTACAATGCCATAGGACAATCTTTTGGACGGTGTGTTTTTTTCTATAACTTGTAATATCATGTCTGTTATAGTTTGTTCTTTTTATTTTATATATCATGTCTGTTACAGTTTGTACTTAATATTTTTAAAATAAATAAAATATATTTAAAATGTAAATACCCTAAAAAATTTAGTTTTTTAATAATTAATCTAGCTGCCCGTACTTCAGGTACGAAGTTTCGCATGACTTAAATACGAGTATTAACTATTTTATTATTTTTGTTAAGGTAAATCATCCAAGGGGATGGTTTAAATCCAAGCAAATTGGTCCAACCGTTTAGGAGGAAACATAGAAACGTACAGAAAAAAATATATAAAGAGATAATCGTTACTGTTACTGAAAAAAGTCGGTACTTTACTTGAAAGAATTATAATTTATTATTTTTTTATCTTTAACTAGTTTCACAGTGCGGTTTCGAAGTTCTCGAGTTAAATTTTACCCTCACCCGCCTCCAGTCGGTCCTAGCGTATAGTCTCCCTTTCTTAATAGATGGGATTATGGAGCGTATTAATTTTTTTCAAATCGGACTTATATCCCGAGTTAAATACATTCAAACAAACAAACTTTAGCTCTATAATGTTAGTATAGATTGGTGAAATATTCATAATTTCCCTCTACCGACCGTTTCCATGGTCACTCAAGATTATCAAAGGAATAAATTCATAACACAAAAAAAAGCAATTCGATATTTGATCTTTTAACGTTCATTACTTGATGAAACGAGTTCAATAGTGAGCTGAATTCGTATGTTTTTACATTCGTATTAAGGGAATTGTAAAGTTTTGGCAGTGAGCCATTACGAGCCAGTACGAACAAATGACACGATAAAGACTAATCACTAAAGTAGTTGAATAATTGACAAACTCTGTGATAATGGACGTTTATTTCAATTAGAGTGATTTCTTGGAATTTTGTAATTACCTAGTATATGTACTATTGACATAACCTTAATGAGCTTCCAATATTCTCCTCAAAATGAATACTTTGCACACTGCTGTGATATTCTTGTGTGAGATTGTGATAAACTTTTGTTTACTCTATTGGGTTCACATCTAATATGTCTTGTAATATATAATTATTGAAACAAAAAAATATTAAAAATTACGTAGCTTAAGATAGCAATTATATAACCGGTGTTCACTTTAGATAATTAAATGAATGTTTTCAAATGAAAATATTTTTTATTCGCTAACATTTTGTTGAAATTTTCCTCTTCTGTTGACAATAAAGGATGCAGTTAACATCATCTGACGCAAATGTTAAATTACTTTAAAAACAATTAAATTAAGTTTATTGAAAATGTCTTACTGCCGTTACCGAGTGATAAGTTAAACAATCCTGTGTCTTCTTCATTCGAATGACAAATTAATAATGATAGAAAGAGAGAAATCGGTTTTAACTAAGCAGTCGCTGTCCAACAGTTAAAAGGGAAACCGTTAGTTATTAGATTTTTTTTTATGTAAGAGGATCAAACGAGCGTGAGGTTCACCTGATGGAAAGTGACTACCACCGCCCATGGACATCTGCAACATCTGAGGACTTGCAGATGCGTTACCGACCTTTGAGGAAAGAGTACGCTCTCTTCTTGAAGGTTTTTATGTCATATCGGTTCGAAAAAGTCGCCGGCGAAAGCTGGTTCCACAGAGTGATTGTGCGAGGCAGGAAATGCCTTAGGAAACGCGCTGTTGTGGATTTCCAGTCATCGAGTTGGTGACGATGAAAATTTAAATGAACTCTTGAAGTTAAATTAAAAAACTTTTCCTTTACAGGTAACCTAAGGCGTGAACATCAGTTGATAGTACCGAATACCGGTAAGTTGAAATTTTATATATTATTTTCCGACAAAGCAATACGCGTCGTACAGTCATGGTTGACGAATTTAATTTTTATTTAAATGTAATAATCTCTTTTTTTTTAAGTTGTGATATTTTAATTTTTACTTGTCGGTCTTATTAAACGATCTTGAAATTTCAAAAAATGTTATGCGACATTGACCGTAATAATTATAGCATTTCAAAAATACACGCATCAAAATAGTATATCAACATAATTAAGTCGGTTGTCAACATTTCACAGGTATAAAATATTATATTGTATTCTTTTTAATTTGCAAAAATGGCAGTTTTAATTAACTTTTTCAAACAAATAGTAAGTGTAATTAAGTATTTAAAAAAAAGGTTCCAAGCATACAAACTTAAACGGAATAACAATACGCGTAAATATCCTTACAGTTAATTATCCTTACAATTATATATAATAATACGATATTCACTATCGAAGTATCAACAGAATCTGAATAATATATTCACTGAGGATAACTTCAAAATAGCAACATTAGTTCTCAGAATGAGAGACCGTAGTGATGTAGCTCAGTGGGCCTCGTTAGTTAATACCTGAAAATGCCAACGTCCGACCCACTTTTAAACATTTTTAAATACATCTAATTAACGAGTTTCGTTTAAATAGGTTACAACCAATAAACTATTAATAGAATATAAATATTCCACAGAACCAGAATTGTATACGTTCTCGTCTGTGACGTGTCTGCGTTTTTGTGTGTTTTACTTTAATGTTTTATAGACTTATAAATGTTTTAGAAGTGTAAAGAAAAAATTTAAATAATTAAATTTAAAAATAATACAAATCCATTTCATGTATTTATATATAATTAATATTATATATATTACACAACAGGCGTACGTTAAGAATACATTTGAATAGGAATAAATTAAACAGAAACATTTTTGCTTTAAATAAAATCGAACCAATCAGAATTTGAACTTTCAGTAATATGTATTCATTAAAATTATTTCAGTTTCGTGATCTCAGCTTATTTAATATTTTATTAAATGCTTTATAATTCTAATTATTGTATTAATGCAAAAATCCATTTCTTTTAACTGCTTAACGTTTTAACAATTCAACAGACTCTCACTTAATTATGTATACAAGTTATCGGTGTGCTTTGTATACAACCTCTGTATAAATGCAGTCCGTCAGTGGAACAGAAAATAAGATAGAATACCTAAGCTACTCCCCTTTCCCTGAAGCTACGGTAACTGGCTTCAGATAATTAAGTGCAACTAGTTTGGTTTTAATCCTCTTAAGTTATAGACAGAAAAGGATATATAAAGTACTTTGCAATGCGTAATAATTTAATTACGTTATTCAGTTGTTTTAACAGTTCATTAATACAAAATAGACATTTAAAAATAGCATAAAATAATTTTTTGGTCTCTCCAGAAATTTGAGGGAGAGAAAAACAGTAGACGTGGACCATTGCAAGATACGGATTTACTCCTGTTTCAAGAGTGTTATGCCATTGTTGTGTCCACTCTTAGATCACTGACTCCTTGGTCTAGTGGCTACGTTATACGAATTATTATGTGTAACAGCCAGTGAATATCCCATTGCTGGGCTAAGGCATCTTCTTTTCTTTTTGAGGAGACGGTTTGGAGCTTATTCCACCACGCTGCTCCAATGCAGGTTGTTGGAATACATATGTGATAGAATTTTAGTGAAATTTGACACATGGAAGTTTCCTCACGATGTTTTCCTTCACCGTCAAGCCCGAGATGAATTATAATCACAAATTAAGCACATGAAATTCAGTGGTACTTGAACCCACGATCTTCGGTTAAGATTCACGCGTTCTTACCACTGGGCAAGCTCGGCTTACGTTATACGGATGTAGATAATTAATTACCGATTTGACATTTCAATTCAATTAAACCTATAAAACAGATTATATTATATCCGTAGTCTCATAGTCAGATAGTACGGCACGTTCTGTTAGGTTTTGCGCACACAGATTCACACTATAATACATGTAGCTTAGTTGAGTTACTATCTGTATAAAATGGCTGCCGCAGCTCAATTCCATATGTTAATGCCTTAAGAGACATTGTAAATTGATATTAAAATAATAATACTAAATCATATATGATATTTTAATTAGCTAATATACAACTAACTGTATAAAAAAAAAAGTTACAAAACCATTTACCGCGAAACATTTTCGAATATTTAAAATGTCCTTATTTATTTAGATACCCTAATAAAATATACGTCTTAATATATAGAGATGTTTATTTCGATTTAATTGTTGTTGTTGTTGTTGTGGTTCTACCCAAATTATCTTAGCGAGCTCGTTTAATTGTCGGTCTCATTATTCGTATTGTCACAAACATCGCATTATAATTGTTGACTCTCCATGGGAAATATACTCAAATCCAATCCGGCTAAATTCAATATCTAATGAAATTTATCGTTCTCTGGTAATGTCGAAATAAATGTAAACTACAATAAAGTGTATTTATAATTGAGATGGTGAACGCTTAAAAATACTAAAAACTGATAACCAAGAAAATACAATAAAATCTTACTCAAGCGGAATACGGATTTCTTTTTTATTAAAAAATCTATTTTGTTTATTTTTAAGGAAAGTAGCTAACCACTGACAAACAGAGCTGCACTAGTTAGTTAGAATTTGTCTTCAGGAAAATTCTATATTTTTTATGGGCTCGACCTTTAATTGATTTTAAATTCAGATCTTCGGAGTGGACTGTCTTATAAGCTAGCCACTAGACCTACGAGGCAAATTAATACAAAAAAAAACATAAATGCACTTTAAGCGCAATGTTACGTATTATACAAATTGAACATCTTCTAAAGTAAATCATAAAAGACGCATATTACAGGCTCATTTTGTACAGAAATATTTGTTTCATTATACAAATTCGTACGTTTCATTACTGACTTACTATATTTTTTCTCATTACAGAATAGCGATGGAAATAAAATGTCCATAGTATTTATGTAATAGTCGTAGTGCTTACTAGACTCTGCGAACTTCATTGTGGATTCAGAGAAACTCAATCGCTCGGTAAATTGAAATGACTGAGATGTAATGTAAATTAGATTACATAATCTTTGATTCTTTTAATAAAAATATAATTCGTTGCATCTTTGTTTTCATTTAGGAATAAATAAATGTATTTCATACAACACTTACGACACTAAGAAATGAGATACTTTTTACATATTATGCTGGTATTTGTTGTCTGAAATATGTCTTCTGATGATCATTAGAAATGTCAGTCTCCTGTTCTTCGGTAATACAAATCACAGTTGTTCTACTGAAATCAAATTGGACATGAACAGAATATTTGAGCTGCAAATTGAAGCTAATTTTAGCCTTACCTGTGTCCTGTAGTTGAACCAATAATACTGGCTAAAACTATAAAAAACTTCTGATTAACTATAGTTTAAGCTTCGAATATAACATAAAAGTCAAGAAATCAATACATATAAAAAATTTGAAGATAAGCACTCATTGCAACAGTACTAATAAAGAAATTCTGTCGGAATTATATGTGCAATATCTATAGGATGGCAATCCTACTCGAACGCAAAGAAATCAGGCGTAGGACCACGTCGGCTTTACGTTCGTGCTAAGGTATTGGAGCGTAATCACAAGCAACCTACTTATTCCGGATTGCTAAAGAAAAATCCTTGACAAAAAACCTTGACCTCCCTGTCTATTGGCTACACGGAAAAGGCTAACAATCGAATTTACTCCATAATTTCGACCGCCATATATAATTTTAATGGTAAATAACAAATTCGAATGTATTTATACATTTTTCTCTTTGATACAGTTAGATCCGATTATTGTGCAATATAAAAATAAGTTTTTGGTACAACATGGTACTTAAAGGACAAAATTTGAAGAAGGAAGTAGGTTTGTTTGGCCTATTTATGCGATCAATGACAACAGTAATGTTTACAAAAACAACATGAGAAATAAAATGAAATTTACACAAACAGCGTTGTAATAAAGTAATCGACTATAAAATGGTAATTTAGATGGCAAACAAGTAACTAGGTTTTCTGATTGTCTGTTTTTGCGAAACAGTGACCTAAACTAGAAGATACATTATGCACGAATCTTTGATAAATTAATAATCTTTATTCAATATACAACCATTGCACTTGGTTTGTGTTATTTTCATTTAAAAAAAATCATCACTGATTTGAATATACCTCCGACAAGTAAACAAACTCAGCGTGATTATAAATTATATTTTTATAGTAACAAATTTTTTTACAGCAATAATTTACTGGCCAAGGTATGCTATCCCCCTTATATCATTTAGAAAACAAACTTTGAATAATGTTTTTTTTTATATAAATGACTGAATTGTTTTTTTTTTTATTCTTTTATAAAAAGGACATTGTTTCTAAAAAGAGTTACTAACCTTCGATAAATAATTGGATTAAAAAACGGTTAGAACTTTATGCCTGTTCCTTATGCCACTTGTGTGGATATCACGTGTTTATCAAAAAAAGCATTTTAAAAGGTTACATTATCGCACGGCGAATCGAATTCGGAATTTGGGAGGATATTTATATATTATACAGATATTTATTCCAACAATATTGAATGGTTTTATTTTTAGAATGTTGAAAATGTTTGTACTATTTACGTCTTTCTCAATATATATCTTTGGCACACTTTATAACTGAACAAGGAGTTATTGATAATACCTATTTTTATCCAGTCCTTAACATATAAGGGAGGCATCACATAAATTAAAACGGTTATAAATTGTTTTGCTTGAACGAAAAACTTTAATAGCGTTAATATCGAGAAGAAGCAACTAAGGCAAAATATTTTTCTTCGATGTCCCAGAAAGTACACGTGAAACTTTTTTAATAAATTTGCTCTTCGTCAATGTGAAAGTGGTAAAATTGCATTGGCGGTCATATTATTTTATATATATCTCAGGAAACACATTTTAAATGACTTAGTCAATATTAAATTATGCAGAAATAGAAAAATCTTTAAATACATGTTACATTTAGCAAACATGTGATTAAAATGTAACTCAAAACGAATATGACATTATATTGACGAGCCGGTTGGCGTGGTTGGTAGATATCTGCTTTTCGCGCCGCAGGTCGTGGGTTCGATTCCCACCCAGGACAGACATTTGTGTGCATGAACATGTCTGTTTGTCCTGAGTCTGGGTGTAATTATCTATATAAGTATGTATTTACGAAAGAAAAGTAGTATATGTAGTATATCAGTTGTCTGGTTTCCATAGTACAAGCTCTGCTTAGTTTGGGATCAGATAGCCGTGTGTGAATAATGTCCCAGGATATTATTATATTATTATTATTATATCTACAATGAGAGCATTTTTTTTGCACATTAGTTTTGAGAATAGGTAATGGAGAGCTATTGTTAGAAATTTGACTTATTAACATAGAAAAATTATAACCTTCGCGTAAACTATCAATGAGAAAGTAGAAAAAGTAAAATACCTGATGCACTGAAATAAACATACAAATCTGATTTCGTCTGTTTATGTGAACAGCTTGTTTTGAGTGAAATTTTGATACATATGTATTCATCCACCAACGCGCATTGGAGTAATAATGATGTTCTCCAGACCGATTTCAGCCATGGCGGCCAATCACAAGAGAGATTAGCCAACTGCGCAGGAGATATTAAAGTGCACATGTGTGTGCGCAAGCACAGGTTCACCCTCTCATCCCTAGCTCTCATAATCCGATGGGACGACAATCCGACACGACCGGAAAAGGTTCGGGCGCAGGACCAACGGCTGACAGAAAAACCCAATAACTATTTATTGGCCCGACCTGGGAATTGATCCCAGGAACATCGGGTATGCGGCCTTAAATCTAGCCACTAGACCAACGAGGCAGTCGCATTGGAGTATAAAATCACCATTATAATATAACTAACACAGTTAGCCCAATAATCTCATATAACTAGCTCAGCAGTGAGACATTTACGGTTGTTACTTTGCTTTCAATCTCTTGAGAAAGCTATTTATATTGTTTACATATATATTATCTATAAAATATTCTGCTGTTGGCGCTTGTCATCCGACAATTCTTAAGAATTTACATAAATTAATATGTACTATTAATAATAATCATCAACATAGTAAACACATTTATTAAATTTTTCTTAAATGAAATAGAATACGAACTGCAAATAATTTCAATTCATTAAACACAATACATTATTTTTCTTTATATATTGCCATAATGTTGTTTAATTTATATTAATCTTCATAATAATCAATATTTATGAACGAAATATGTGAACTGAAACACGTTTATGAAAGAACAGGATTTTCCTGTTTACAAAAATATGTAACAACAAAAGTTTCATAAAAAAACTTTTTAATTTATTTTATTTCTATATATTTGTATTTCACTTCGAATGAATTTCGTAAATTTATTCTTATAAGTAAAATAAAAATAAGCCTTGATTGATGGTCTATAGTATAGAATAATACTTGTTAAAAATGAATATACTAAAAATAACAGTCACTACTAATGATAGGTACTTACTCGATTAACGAATTAATTTTAGAAACATATGGGGGTAAAAAACATAGAATGGATCATGTTAACATATTATTTTCATCAGTAACAGTACAGTAACAGCCTGTGAAAGTCCCTACAATGCGGGTGGGTGGAATACACATGTGACAGAATTTCAGTGAAATTTGACAGATGCAGGTTTCCTCGCGATGTTTTCCTTCACCGTTAAGCACGAGATGAAATATAATCACAAATTAAGCACATGAAATTCAGTGGTGCTTGCCCGGGTTTGAACCCACGATCATCGGTCAAGATTCACGCGTTCTTACCACTGGGCCATCTCGGCTTTTTTTTATCATCATTCAAATATTAATCTCGCGACCGTCAGCCAGAAGTCAGATATAGTAATTACAGTGTCATTTAGTCAACGTTTTTCATAGTTAATATCGCCAAATAATCTGATGCAATCAAGTGAGATAAACTACCAGACTCCAGTCTCGATTTTATTACTAATCGTAAAACGTATATAACCCATTTACCTAATAATATATTCGTAGAACGTGGGAATAGGATGCGAAATAAATAAGGCTTGTGTTTCTACGATGAAAAGATTAACATATATTTTGTCAATTGATAAATAAAGTAAGTGAAAATGGTAAATGATATAATAATATTAATAAATAATATTGAATATTATTTTTTAATACATTTGTGTATATTCGTACTCTGAAATTTATTTTCCTCTTTAGTATCGTGTAGACAGATATTTGTCCAATCCATTACATTTATGGAATTATATTTATCCTCAGCTCATTAGCGAATATTGCAATGAATATGAATTATATAATGCCGTTTAATTATAGCATATTTTTAGTATTCATTGTGACATTACCATGCAAGTTTTCACTTTTCCCTATTATGAACGCATTAGTAAGAAAATAATTAAAAAATTCACTTCTAATGCAACTGGTGCGAGAGTTCGAAGCACATTGTAGCTAGCGCAAAAATGGCATATTCCAGTATTAGTCACTCCTTCAAAGGCATAAACGTATCAAATGAGATGGCCAATAAGGTACATTCCACACACACACATAGATAGTAAATATATTGTACAATAAAAATTGCAAAAATGAATCACTACGTAGTTTTTAACCTCTCTGAACTTGGGAGTTTTTATTTCAAAATATTATGTAATGCACGATGAATTTTAAGTACCGTTTGTCAACTCCCACCATAATGGATCACAGAGAAAGATAAATACTCATCAAGCCGTTTGACATTTCACATGTTTTATAGCAAAATCATAATATATACTTATTGACAGCAATCTTATTAAATGATTTTATGAAAATGTGTACGTCTATTCTGTTGTAATGCATAGTTTTTTTGAGTTTTTTATTCGTAGCAATTTAATTTCCCAATATTCACAAATATAAAAAACGGCAACTCATTGGTGTGAATTGAATTCGATACCTATGCGAATCGCCATACAGAAATTGGCCATGTCCTTTAATGGTAGACATTTGAGCATAGACAATAATTTAGCGCAGTAAATAATTTACTCGTATGTATATAACGTTGTCTCCCTAATAAATAAATTTAAAAAAAAAACCTTATGGTATAAATTCATAATTTGACTGAAATAATTAAGACGAAGATACGGCTTGCATATAAGTCCATATGAGCTTAAGCTGATAGATATATATCTTAAATGGCTAGACTGATTATGATGATTAATTTTTTCTCATCGTCGTCGAGGTTTCCTCCTGATTGGCTCAAAAAGCCAGTCAGATTAAAATTTGATCAAGTATATAGGAAAATTGACTTAATTTCGCTCAATGGATCAAAATAATCATAACACATATATGTCATTTTATTTTGGGTTAAAATATACAGTTTTCCCGATGGAAATAAAAGGTGCCTATAAACATTGAACACTAAACAGACCAGAATTACTCTCTCGGGTGCTCATATAATATATTTTTAGGAAATATATTTACATTAACATTTTATATTTTTTTATCTCTTCCGCTGCCCTAAGGATCTGGGGACGACATAGGTATACAAGTTTTATAAAATACGTTTCAGATAGATATATCATGTACACAGAAACATAATATAAATATACGCATATACATTCATTAATATCTAATTAAATGTAAATATATCTTCATATTTTAAAATTAAGATTATTTTAAATTATTTAAAAATCTGAAACTATACTGTCTACTAATACTAAATAAGCAATTTTCTCATTCATAATACACCTCAAATTTATGTATATGACGCACTCGGCTAAGGCCTCCTCGTGGAGCTTAGTTCTATCCGCTACTCCAATACGAGTAGATGAATACACGATGGCGTGTTTTCATCTACTCGTATTATATTTATAATTCATCTAGTTCTCGATGTCGAATTATAAGCTCATGAATATTTAGCGGTTGCCCGGGTTTGAAATCGGAATCATCGCTTAAGATTCACGTCCACCAAAAACTGGGCCATCACGACTCATAATTCTTCTAAAATACCTTAAGCTCGCTATTATATTCATCAGATCCACAGAACGTTCAAATGTTCATTGATCGATTACAGTATTTCATCTTCAATGATCAAATTCAGAACACTAACAAATAGAATAGAAATCCAAAGGGCGCTTGGATTTCGATATGTCTACTGTAGCAGAATTGTATGATAAATGTTTTTATTTATTGCGTGCGGTATGATTTATGAACTTCACAGATTGGGAACAAAACATCGTACACCTTTTCTTTTGTCGTTAATGTCTTTAGGAAGTATATTTATTAACATCATCCAATCTGCTAAATATTTTGTTAGAAGTGCTTATATTGCTTAAGCATTTGATTTAAAATTAAATTTGAAAAATAACTAATGTAAATCAGAAACCAAACGTTTTCGAGTTACGATTAACAAACGTTTAAAGTTGTTCGTAGCTTTTACGCCACATACATGCGACTTCGAAACTAACGAATCTTTTATAGTTATTTTAATTACGCCTCGTAGATACTTCTACTATCCGTAAACAAAACGAATCGTTTCTTGAATACAGTGAATGGGCATAAGATAATCGTTAGCCACACCAAAATGCAGACAAAAACTAAATTCATACATTCTTCTACTTCATTTATAGACTAAAATTTTTAGAAAAAAAAAATCACTTCAAAACAACTAACCATAGGATCTAATGTATTATTTCCGTAGTCTGTAATTATACTTATTTATAAATTTATCAAAATCATACTACATAATATGTTTCTGAGGCGAAAGTTCATAAAAAGAGATTTATTTTTCGAAATAAATATAACATCCTTACAATTTTTTTAAAGTTGCTAACAAAGTCATCTGAAATGATACATCTTTTTTAATTATCATCTCACTTACAGCAAAATCCGTATAAAGAAGAGCTTTCACACACCAGATATCATTATAAAAATTCAGTAGGCCGAGTTACATATTCATACGAAAACCAACACGAACAACAGTTATTATTGTATATTATAAAACAAAGTCCTTCCGCCGCGTCTGTCTGTCTGTCTGAACGTGATAAAAATCAAACCTACCAAACGGATTTACATATGGTGTTCACCGATTGAAAAAGTATTTCATGGAAAAAGTTTATATGTATAATTCATTAAAACTTTAAGTAAATTTAAAAAAGTAAATAGTTGTTTTATAATAAAAACTTGATAATCGTGGTCATATACGGCGTAGCGCTTCAGCGAGGGCACATTCCTCATATACCCACTTCGACTATGATGGCCGCAAGGGAATGGTGCTGAGACTCCCATGCCTGAGCGAGCCACTCAAGCAAGAGATGTATATAATATTCATATTAAATCTCTCATAGCAATAATGTGTAAATATTTTAATGTAACGAATATAGATTTTAGAAATTTTTAAATTAAATGAATTATCTTATCTATCTAAGTATTCTGGTATTATCCTACTACATTATGAGTGTGAAAGTTTGTATGTTTGTCACTCGATCACGCAAACACCACTATGTAGATTATGATATAATCTGAAATAGAGATATACTCTGACTTAATATAATATATACTAAGACAACTTATAACCTGCGTCCAAAAAAACTTAGGCTAAGAGGACGTAAGCTAATTAAATTATATACATACGTATATAAAATAAATTATGTAAATATCATCTTATATACGAATCACTCAATATTTAATATGATTCAAACAATTCTTGTTTAACTATTTACTTTTACATTTTATTAGTCACAAAATCGTTTTGAAATTTACACTCAACAACAACGCTATGATAAATTTTGGTACAAAGGAAATACTTGTATAACAAAGTAATTTGCGTCGAAGATTTTCAGCCTATTCCGTAATAATATTACATAACCTTAAATACGTTCATGTTTAAATAATTCTCTTGTATTTCATAGCTTTATTACTCTAGGATTACTATCTAGCCTAATTTCTAGATAACATGCATACAAGTCAAAACAAAAGATTATATTTATTTATCCATGTACCCTAATATATCTCACGGCTGGGCAGAGGTTTTCTCTGTTATTAAGAGCGCGACTAAAGTTTTAGATTGCACATTCGTGCCCTTACACGATCCTCTCGACACGCGATCTCATTTTGTATATCTAAAACGACCGGTAGCATAATGTTTAATTATTATATTTTTTTCGTTTCACACATATTTTACAAATTAATCTGAAGAGTTTGGTATATTTATTTTAACTATAATAAGACAATACAAAGTACTAAAAAATTTGGTGCCCTCGTTCTCTTGCCGCAGCGACTGATTTGAGTATTTGAAGGATGGGTTACATCAGACTGAAGATTTTGTATTTCGTGTAAAGACAATGTAGTAAGCGCTAAAAGCTCCCTCTTAAGAAGAAGGTTTGGCGTCATTTCCACGATTCTTCGCTCAACTGCTACTGCAAGTTTGAAATGCAAGATTGCTAATGACTAGTTTATAAAAATTAAAATTATAAAGCCCGAGGTTCAAACATTGAAGTAGGTTAATTAAAATTTATAGGCTTTATCTTTCAAGAAATTCTCAATAGTTTGCTGAGTTTGCGCATGACTGAACATATCCTCAGAAAAAAGGTCTCCCGGGTCCTGCACCCGGACTCCTTTTGGCTGTGTCGGTTTACCGTGACATCTGACAATGAAAGAGTGTGATTAGAGTGTACCATTGCTTGCAAACGCAGTTTTGCAATATCTCTTGTATAGTTTGCTAGTCATAACCACCATGTCACAATGCCATCCAACACGTGAAGGTTTCCTTACGATGTGTTTCTGCATCAAAAAGCACGTGTTGAATAATAAACACGAAGTACATACGAACTCGTATGGCTTGCCAAAATTTGAAACCCTGATACAATTAAGAAACATGATATATTCCACGATGTATGATACCGTAGCCATCTACAATGCGTGTGTGTTTTTTATTCTACTGTACATATATATAAAATTTCAATTATACATCAGTATAACTATGATTCTTTCCATCTTTTAATATAAAACAAATTTGTATTGCGATATAATAATATTACCATCAAAGGTACCATTTACCAAGGTTTCTGCGTCGTTACCATTTATTGTTCGTGAGTTCATTTTCACGGATAATTTGGTCTTGTCGGTATATGTCTAAAACACAATAGAAATTATTGGACGTGACGAAGGGTCAAACGTTTTTCCTTCAGTTTTTTCTTTATCTTATTTACGCTCAAACTATAATATATAAAATTGAAGTTAAAATGGAATGAATATATGATATAATATGAATATGAATGAATATATATATTAATAAGTATTAAAGTTAAGTAAAATTTCATTTAGACTTGCAGTTTTTTGCAATTTTCAAGTAATTTAATTCATCCCAATATTCGTTTTTATTAAACTTCTCTTATAAGTATGTGTGGGTCTTGAGTTTGAAATCTTCGAACTGAGTTTGAAACTAATTTCAACCAAGCAATTGAGCTAAAATTTTCGATAAACTTTTGATATCGGTGACAACACAATCTTAAACTATAACCTTTTCCGTTTTAGTACATGAAAAATAATCAAAAACTGTATTGATATATGTTAATTTATTATAATTGTATTTCTCCTAAATGCCGTTGTACGAAATAAGCAAGTGATACAAGAATAATTTTGTTTGTAGGTTTCATATAAATAAAATAACGATTTATTTGTTTTATTTAAGTCGTTAATATTATTCTTTGAATTCGTGAACACTTTAAAGATTTGTTTGTATATATATATATGAATATATTTTGACAATACAATTTTTCCCATTCAATATTAAATTAAAATTAAGTTGTACCATACAAAAAAAAAATCACTTATAATAGAAGCGAAAGTGTGTGGTTTTGGTTAGTTTGTCCCTTCAAATAACAACGAAGCAATCGATTGACACGATTTCACACGATTAGAGATAGTTTATGGGCTAGAGACATTGACGTATTGAAAAGCAAAATAGGCGAAGTCACTATTAACAACTGTAACTCCTTTTTCAACCTCTGAACTCAGGTAAAAAAATATGGATATCATCATATATCATTATCCTATTTTAATAAATTTTTATTTCTAAGTTGTATAACTTCTATTCTGTACGACAGTTGCCTGGAAGAGGTTGCTGACCTCTCTTGCATGTTTTCAAACTACACATTATTTTTTGCTATACATTAGAGAACAATAAAATCTATAAATTAATAAATAAATACATTTTCTATTGTTATGTTCCATCTTCTAAAACGATAGTAGATTGAAAAAGAATTGTACATGACAAAAAATATAAACAATAACTCGAAATTGTGGCTAAAACTGCTAAGCGCGTCTACTTGTATTTATCTTTCCCGAAACACAGTTTTGAATTTTCAGCTAGGCATTACAAAAAAGAACTCCTTATTTAGTAAAAATGAAAATATCAACCATATCATAACATCATCACGTTTCTAAGAAAATTCCATTACTTGATTTGGTTGGAGATTAATATTTCGATATCCTATCTGGTTTCAGCGTTACATAACAACGTAAAATCTTTAAAACATGTATATTATGTTCGTATTTAGACGTTAATAGAGATTAAATAGAGCGGACAAATTTAATTATGAACAAAAATGTAACAGTAAGCTGAATATGTGTAAAAGATTTTTTTTACAATACAATCAAAAAAGTAGAAATCATTTACTCAATAGTTTTTATTATGAATTAAATGTATAATATTAATTATCATGAATACTCGTAGAAAATAATTTCCTTTTTTAATATTACCTGCTCTTGTACGCATTATACGGGAACAATTTGAATTAATTAAATCAAATTAAAATATACGTTACTCGAGTGGGCACTTAGAAGCACTTTTGAGGATAACATTTTACAAAATGTAATCATGAGTACAACTCTTCTACAGAAAGTAAATTCTACCGAGCTAGAAAATAAGTAGTTACCTAATCTTGTTACCGCGTTTTTAATTATTCCAAACTTGATAATTATTACTGTATTTTTAACTAAATTTCTGATTATTTAGAGACTTGAAATTTATTTTTATATTTTTTATAAATAATGATATACTATTCTATTAATTAATATTATAATAAGTTTAGTAATAGTAACAAGCCTGGGAATGTCCCAATGCTGAGCTAAGGCCTCTTCTTCTCTTTTGAGGAGAAGTTATGGAGCTTATTTCACCACGCTGCCCCAATGCGGGTTGGTGGAATACACATGTGACAGAATTTCAGTGCAATATAACATATGCCCGATGTTTTCTTTCACCGTCAAGCACGAGATGAATTATAGTCACAAATTAACCACATGAAATTCAGTGGTGCTTGCCCGGGTTTGAACCCGCGATCATCGGTTAAGATTCACCCGTTCTTACCACTGGGCCATCTCGACTCTATAACAATTATAACAATAATAATAATTATTCATTTATTTCAATAAATTGAATCTCATATACATCTGTTAAAACAATTTATTCTAAATGTTGAAATAGACACTACGTATTGCTGCTTAACGGCAGAATACTTGATGAGTGGGTGGTACCCACCCCCAGCGTCAAAAAAAAAAAAAAGGTGGTACCCACCCGGGCCTGCACAAAGTCCTACCACCAGGTTGATAACATTATTCTAGTTTCCTGGAGTAAAAAAGAATTATAGGTCTAGAATCTTGCACTTATTCTAATGGAAAATACATTATATTTTACAATGAATATTTTTTTACTGACGACTTTAAGCCTTAAAAAGCATGACAATTTTATTTCGATTTTAGCTAAACATTTAATTAAGCATTTTATATACTACCGACTATATGAACAAAGTTATCTATTTACTGTCCTTTTTTTTAAATAAGCGTCAATTTAAGTTTTTTTCGCAATTTTTGTTTCAAAACAAAACTGAAACTTAGTTTGTTGACAGAATCACTTTGTCACGGCTCGTCACAGCCACAAAGGGTACCATTGAAAATCAGCGTTCGGTTTTAACCCAACATAAAAGCTTTACCATTCAGCTTTTATGTTGCGTTACCTTTTCAGGACAAATCACGGTTGCAGACAAAACAAAATTAATTATTTATGAAAGTTTTTTTTTTTTTGTAATTTTAATATTTACCTAGTTCAGCTTTTTTGTTTCTCATATTCATTATTTAACTTTTTTTTTTACATAGATTTTCCGTACAATTATACAACGTGTAACAAAATTCGTGTCTGACCCGTGAAGGTTATTTGGTATCGTGAGTCGATTTAATATATGTAATTATTTTTAAAATACTAAGTAAAAAAATTACCCCGAGTAAAATTCATATTTAACTAAATAAAATAACGAAAATCACATGGCAACTTACACTGATCATTATCGATTTTATCGATGGTTTTGTACAATCATTAATTAAATTAAAGAAAAATCATTAAGACAGTCCAAAACCATCGATAAAATCGATAAGTTTTGGTTTAAACTAATGTATTTTGCAATCCTATCGACACTATCGTTATTTTAGGGCACTAAAATGTGTATTTAATATTACAATAACATTTTTATAATAATGAATATTTGATATTTAATATTATTTTTAGTTATGTCTATCACACACCAATATGCCCCTTTCGAGACGGACAAGGTTTTTGTTACACACTGTATTAACTTCATGTCTGCAATGTTTATTTGTCCTGAATAAATGTTTTCTTATTCTCATTCTTACTTAGCAAGCATCGTAAAGATTTCAACAAAGCCAATATTACTAAAAATTATCTTTGTTTGTGGCTTTAATAAATTAGGTAATAATAAACAGATCACTTAAAACAAGACAATACGCCCTTAAAAGTTACCGCGTGTTTTGAAATTTCCATAAGCACAAATTTGTATCTCTTTTTAGGTAAATAATGATTTTTATTTCCTTCTTATTATTGTGTTTCGTATTGTTTTTTATATGTAATTTAAGAGATACGCAAATCATTCAGAAAATAAAGGAAATCAGTAAAAGGTGCTGGTACTTGTTCTTGGAGATGGTCACCGTTGCTTGTGAAGTTATAATACAGAGAACACGAGCACAAAGCACCTACGATTTATATTAATGTCTCATCAATTAATTAATTTATATGTCAAATAGTATTTTATTTATTTTATAATAAAATAAAACTATTGGACCCAATTGCTATTATTTGTCTTAAAAAATTTTGACCTTAATTTTTACTAATGTCTAAGGACGTCTTCTTTTAAATTCTAACACACGAACATAAATCGAGTAATATAACAAAATAAATAAATAAATATTTATATTCAATACAAATAATAAAAGTACTACATATAATTCACGTATACTTTGTCATTGACTTAATGATTGATTAAGCAGGCTTAGGAATCGTCTGCCAGAGGTCATAGTACTAATAGGTATTGTGAGACCTGACAGACATCGGTCAAATCTTAGGAGAAATTCAATATGACACCTCGAACCCTCATCACGAAGGTATGAGGGTAGGTTCACTATTTCGGCTCAATTTATACAGAAATCGGAGTAAGAAGCTTAACCTTTTTTATCATACCGATGTCCTTGTTCAATGAAGGAACGGCCTATTTATTAATTCATTTATTTTTTTATTTAATACTTTAGACGCTAAAGTATAAATTATTTATTTTAATTTACCAATAAGCCCTTTTTTATTTTTATTTGCGATTTTGAATATTACAAATGAGATTTTTAAACATACTTCTTATTATTTTTGCGACTTTTTTTATTTCTAAAATTAAATATATTTTATTAATATACGGTTAACATTGTTAACATTGTTAAAAGAGTTTAAATATTATAAGTTATCAAATTATAGTTGCATTTTTTCCTTAAATTATACACCCGACTTCTTTGTCAATTTAAGTTTATTAATTATGAGAGTTTTCGATTTTGATGAGATATATCTTGTATATTGGGTATGATTATAATAAATGAAATATTGCCAATTCAAGAAGTCGAAGTCAAATAAATGTTTATAGAAAAAATATATAACACACAGAGAGAGACAGCGAAAAGGCGACCGTAAAAAAGATCGTCATACCATTGGCCGTCACGACATACAATTTGGTCTTATCCCAAGACGCACTAATAGAAGTTTCACAACAAAAACGAATTAATAATATACATATATATTTTTAATTCTTTTATCTTAATTAACTAATCTGTTCATTATCTATCTAGTTCTAATATCATTTAAAAGTAATGACAAAATTTTAAAGCTTAGTTTAGCTCGATGTATTTGTCCATTAGGTTTTATCAAAAATATTAAATTCGTTATTTATATCATTTAAAAAAAATCCGTTTAAAATTATTGATCTAAGCGAACAGTTTTAGTTAAAAATTCTGAATATAATATTATTATGTTGACGTAAGTATGAGCGAAGGGAGCGCTCAATGTTAGATATCCGTATAATTATTGTACCAGTCATAAATATAAATATTTTTACATTTATTTGTAATCACTATATTTTAAATTTATACAAAATCTCCTGGGATAAAACTCAATTGTAGCTTTACAAATTGACCACGATAACTTTTTATTTTATGAATGATAAAAACTTTTTTTTTTTGAGATTGTAAAACAAATTTGCCTTTAAGCTTTATTACACATTACGTGACATGGCATTATTTTTTTTCTTTAATAAATAGAAAAAAAAAAACATCCAAAATATTACATATCTTATTGCCTCTACTGGTGACAGGAGGACTGGTTCATTTTTCGCCCAGAGAATCGGAATTGCGATTCAAAGGGGAAATGCTGCTAGCATTCTTGCCACCATTCCACGCGATCACGATTTGTACAGTAATTATTTTTAATTTTTGTTTGTATTTATTTAAGGGTTTATTGTAAATTAAATTACATTTTTATATATAAGATAACGTGATGTTAGTATATGACAGATAATATAAAAAAGAGATGAATAAGATCTTTTATTAAATTAAAATGGATTCCTGGCCACCATTCCACGGTCACGATTTGTATAATAAATATTTTTAATTTTTATTTGTATTTATTTAAGGTTTTAATGTATATATATTTATTTTTTATATTTTTTTAAATTATAAATGTCATTACTCGAACATAAACTTTTTAATTTATATATGTAAATTTCAATATTGTATGTATTTTTTAATAAATGGTAAATGCTTATAGATCCATCTTAACAACGAGCTGAGGTATTTAGGACTTTTAATAGACAAAATAACAGGAAAATTATAAATAATGTTTGAGATTACTCAATACAAAGAATGTTAAAGCCGTGACCTCAAAATCTTACCGGAGTAACTGGAAAAATACCTTTGTTTATTTAAAAACCTTTGAAAATATTTCGTGTAAAAATAATATTATTACATATTTGTTTTACATTTCTTTTTTATAAAACTGATAGGCAGACGAGAAAATGGGAAATGGTCACCACTCATCATCGGTCATAGACATTCGCGCCCCTCGTCAATGCGTCAAGAACCTTGGGAACTTAGATATTATATCCCTTGTGTAGTTACACTGGCTCACTCACCCTTCAAACCGAAAGTTTGAATTATAATACGTTGTGAGTAAGTGGAACCTTACCAGACAAAGCTCTAACACCAAGTAAACGTATGTTAATATTATATATGATTACGAGGAAATTTATAATATTTCAGTAGAAGTTAGAATGAAAATAAAGTCAATCATTGCTATAATAATAATCAATTAGTTCTAGTGCTGCCAGTGCTAATAAATAAAAATAGTAGAATCGAGTAAATACCAATATCGAGAATTATAATATTTATTCATGTAACTAAAACTTTCAATCAAATTAACTATAATATATATTGATATTGCTATTTCATTTATGTGGAGCTCAATAGAATAGATGTGCTCGCAAACATCTACTATTAATGAAAATTATATCTTCATCTATATTCACTTAGCTACATAAACCCCCATTCTGTATACAAGCGTCTGTAAATATCCAATTTCTCTTATCATTTCTTATATAAGTCCATAATTCATATACAATTTTTTTCCTTCAAGTTGCAATATAACCACATAAAATAAAGTTGATCTAAGAATAACTTCAAATCAATAAATCATACTCGTTTTCAACTTCTTCGTATAATAGTGCGTCACACATCGATTATTCGAAGGATATAAATTACGGAGTTATACCCGAAGTGGACTTGTTATTACGTGAAAATCTGTAAAGGAAGCATTTGGCTAGATTTATACGAGTACTTTATCGTTTGCAGGTCGCTTGGCGTTATTAAACACGGGGTAAGGGTATCAGGCTCAGCGCTTTCCCGGATTTCTTTTATTGGTAATGGTCTGATTGTATTTTAGGCTTAAAGCGATTTATAGTATAAATGTATCTTAAAAACCAACATTTTTAATGACATTACAAAAAGTTTTGAAATTTTATATTGCGTGTTTCGGCTGATTACTACGATATAGTTTCGTTTTATAACTGAGCTATTTCGAAAAGCAAAATCGCAGCTACGTTAATCTGATATCAAAGTTTAGGCATATTCATTGACTGAGCCACATGCGAATGAAATCAATCACAATGATCGATCTTCAACGCTTTGCCAAACATGTGAATTGAGATATGTAGTAGTGAAACTTGATTTATATTCGATTGTAAATTAAGAATCGATTACTCCTCAACTCCGTAAGCACATTCACGTTTTGATCGTATATTTTACGTCGACAAAACGAAATTTGATTACTTTCTTCGATTTACTTTGTTTTTACGAGGTTTAGCTTCACGTGTTATTGACTAAGCTGGAATCACCAGTTGCTTACCTTGCCTTTTGTTCATATTGGCATACTGGGAGTACCCGAAAATTATATGAGAAGAAAATAAAATAAAATCTTAAAAAGGTTCAGGTAAATTAAAATTTCAACCGATTTTAAAATTGGATTCCAATTTTATTTGACGAAGGCTTTATTTTTAGGGCCTATAATTTTCGATATATGAGATTTGATATAAACGAAAAAAAAATTCTGGTAAAGAATTTTCTTGTAACCGTTACCGTTTACCAGTAACATTTATTTCTATCTTACATTTACACTTCATTGAAATGTCGTACTTGGAAGTGGCATGTGCTACGTTTATCTTAATAAATTATACTAATTATTATCCGCACGCACCTCATTACATGACGTCTACGCCCGTGCCTTTGCCCAATGAAACGTTACACCATTACGCTCATTGGTTTGTAAAATTCGGTGGTAATAAAACGCCGCTTAGTTGCTGGTTGCTTGGCTTGGTGAAATATTAAAATATCAGAACGGCTCTCTGTTCTTACAAGTAAACGATTAATTTTAGACTCACCTTTAGATATGGGTCTCTTGTTTATAACATTGCACATTAAATAAAAAATTTAAGATACCTTGTTATGAGTATAAAAAAAAATATTTTATTTAATTAAATTTAGTAAGGAGTATCTCGTGACACGTTTTTATTATTTAGAAAATAGATAGACAGACTGACAAAAGAAACACCAACATTACTTTAGGCATTGTAAAAAATATTAACCACTCAACCATCCAACGTTTGAACTATGAATTATTGTCTATTGTGGATTGTTCTCCTCAGCCTTCCCTACCCAGAAGAGCTTGCACTTAGCCCTGTCACCAAAAGCGTAACCAACAAACTCACTATCGCATTTAATATATTAGTTATTGAAGGTTTATTAAAGAATTGTTTTTAAAGTTTTGTACAACATAAGTAGCCTTGCGTTCTGTTTTACATTAAAATATATTCTTAGATCTCTAGAAATTTTAAGTCTTCATTTTATCAAATAAAACATACTTGCTTATTGATCGATAAATATTACCAGTTCGAAAAGAAGCACCTCAGACCTGAGACAAACCAGCGAAAGAAACTTAGCATGATTATTCGTAATTAAAATATTTGTGTACAATATTTAAATAATATCTGAAACAGCTTGTTCTGTAATGTGGAGAAAGCAGCACCTAAATTACAATAAAAACTTAACTAGTTACAACTAAAACAATAATAACAATACATCAAACGATCGTCTTTGTTTTTAATCCATCTTACTAATCCTTTCAGCGTCTAGTAGTTTATCTACACATAATGCTAAATCTAAGCACTTTAAGGGCATACTTACACTAATGGCTTACGTGTCTACGGGGCTCTACGCTGGGTCTACATCGCTACACTGGTAGAATATCAAACGACATAATCAACATTAAAACGTTTTTAAGGAGGATAAGCGAAATTGTTAAATCGAGTTAACAAACTCTTGAGGTCATAAATAAATGTGAAAATTCACAGCTTTTGCATTTTACCAAAACAAACTTACTTAACTTTGTTAAATACAAACACTGCGAGAATCGAGTTACTTACGTACTTTGATGTTATAAAAACCTTTATATTTTGTTAGCTAATGTTCGAACCATAAAAAATATATTTTTAATTAACAGTATTAGAAACAAAATTACTACAAAAATTATGATATAATAAATTTATAAAAATGATATTATAAACAAGTTATTTACGTAACTAAACAGGCGACTAAAATAAAACGGTGTATCGATATGCCATAAAAGTTAAACCTTTTTACGATATATTCTATCCAGTCAGTAACGACCGATGTTGTGTTAAATTGTTCAGTAGTCGTAAAACAAGAACACCCATTTACAGACGAAGGAAGATGTACAGTATCATTTAAGTTTTAAGAAGGCCATAAAGTTAGGAGATATTTTGTTTATCTACCAAAGATACGTCGCTGACCCCGGTCTATGTATGATAATGTAGCAAAAATTTGCTTTTACGAGCATCGAATGGTGAATATTCGGTTCTATGCAATCGTTTATTTACCTAGTCTAAATGAAAATATGTCTATAACTTTAAAATACATATTTATGTGAATAAAGCAATATAGTTACAATACAATATGCTACGTATTTCTTAGAATGTTTGCTTTAAGCATAAAACATTTGTTAAATAAATGATAAAAACATTTGTTGATTACAAGTATTGTGTAGAATATATACACGTGCGTTTTATGTTTTATTTCGTGTTGCCAAATACGTATTTCGTATTGCAAGGTATTCGATTGTATAATAAAGTTTCGTAAACACTTTTCATGGAATACTTGACAAAAAAAAACCTAATTAAAAAAGCCTACTTGAATAAAGGTAATTATTTTGACGGACTGATTTAACATCTGAGTAATATGTGGCAAATTTCTTTACTACGTCGATCAGTAAGTCTAGAGCACTCAAAGCCCATCCAAATGTTCTAATTAGAGGCTGAGAGTGGCTTTCGAATGAAATTTAATAAAAAAATTAAATAGCATCTTAGTAGCAGCCCTCAAAAATCCCAAAAGATGAAAGATTTGAATAACGATGGATAAAAATTGTATGGATGTGTTAATCAAACAAAGTTATATAAAACAGACTAGCTGTGACCCGAGGCTTCACCCGCGTGTAATTAATAAAAATATAATTCATTATTTTATTACTATAATAACACACACGCGTACACACACACACACACATATAGCTACTGGTAAAGAAATACGTAATTAACGATTTGAAATTAATTTTCATAAGATACCGTAGGGTTTACCGATCTTATATATGGCCTAACATTTGCGCCATCACATGTTCTTTGTGTGTACCGATTTTCATCAAGATTGGTCAAGTCGTTCTTGAGTTATAAGAAGACATACAGACAGACAGACAGACAAAAATAAAAAAAATGTATAATGTGAATCACTGCATCATAAAACGATTATTTATCACAAAATTAGGTGAAAAAAAAAATTACAGACAGAGCCAATAGATTTATATAGTAGTATAGATTTTAAACACTAACAAATCACTTGAAATTCTCAACGGTGCTAACCTACTATTGAACTTTCGATTCATCACAGTCTTAATATATGTAACCATACATTGAATAAATAAGCCATTGTTATATGTACATTGTCTAAAAAAACTATGTTACCATTTGAATATAAATAAGTGTAGTATTTAGAAGGCAGACGTCTTTTATCTGTAACATATACTTTTATGTTATTACTCGGAGCGACTTACCGAGTATGGTGAAAGGTCTTTTCAGACTACCCTAAAAACATCTACATTTTTATTTTTGCTTACAAACTAACAGTTGTACCAAATAACTGTTTTGTGTGGTTTAAAAAAAATGTTTATACATGTTATTTATGCGTTCTTATACCATTGATTCGATTTTGATGAAAATTTGATGGGTTCTGCATACGCCTGAAAAGAATCAGCCAAAAGTACTAGAGTTTTCGTTTGTATGTTTGTTCTTGAATATAAACATTTTATATACCCTTATTCTAGGTCTGCTAAATCAGGACGAGTAGCTAGTAATTCATAAAAAGAAGATACTTTTACAGTCAATTTTTAATATGAACCAAAATTCTAAACAATGTTTGTGTTGTTGTACTATTTAGAATATATCATTTTATATATTATAATTGAAACTAATAAACCAGTTTACTGCATAAATGAAATTTAAGCTGTGTATTTAGTATATAAAATCAATAATACATTTAACGTTGTGTTTAATTACTCTTTTAGCACGTCTTAAGCTATAAAAATTAGGAAATGATAAAGAAAGTTCAATAAACATGCAGGGATTTAACGATATTTTCCCTCGCACTGGTCCCGGTATCACAGATTGCAAACGATAAACAATATTAGAGATGGATCTCCGTTCATTGACCCGAGCTCATTTTCCTAGCAGGCGCCTAACAGACGGCACCCCGTTGCAACACTATGTAATCTTTATCCATTATTATTAATGCAGAATATATGTTCTTGCATACTCCAGATATTTTAATAATGTAATTGTTATCAACTTAATATACGGAGACTTCCCTACTATTATCGAATATTTACACTTATCTTTTATAATTTAGTCACGTCTTAGGCCTCTGTATTTAATTATATTTTAAGCAATAGTAATTCATCATTAACTAATTACCTTTTAATTTTATATTATATATATGAATTAAAACAAAGTTATGCTGTTCAAATTTGTGTTTAGTTTTTTTTTTGCTTTTGTAAACAGTTCTTTATACACTTGTATGTAATGTTTTTAAAATATTTTGGTCTCTTTGCAATGTAGTTTGTCCATGCTGGAATCCTTTTTCCCAAGCTATGTCATTTACATTTTACATTTTAAATAGTTAAAATATGCTATAAATGTCATCGCAATTGAATAATGAACATGTTTTATGTCGTACAATACATTATTTTACCACAATGTGGTATTTTTTTTGTATATAAAACAACACAATTTAATAAATATTATATCTTATATAAAAGCTATTACAGTATTATTATTATTGTTCAATTTAGATCATTTAAAATACTTATATTGAATAGAATAGATTTTTCTCCACGTCATGCTATTATCAAATTCATGATCCCATTCGCAGACGCCATTTAGTCTAGTCAAATACGTGTTTAAGTTGCAATAAATGACCCGTTAACCAAGACATTGATATAATGCGGTTTTAAATTGCTTTTTAAAACTGCAATGGATTAATTGTGATACGCCACCGTTACCGTTTCCGACTGAAAAGAAACGTATCCCGTTAAATATTTTTGTTTTGCCAAAAGCAATACTATAAATTACTTAGATATAAGAATATTGTAGTAATTTTAATTTAAAAAAAAAACGCTTCTTATTACATGTCATTTGATATAAAATTATTATTTGTTATTACTTATTACGGTACAGGATTTACGAAGCCATATTTAAATTTTAAGTAAACCAATATGTATACAATGGCGAAATTCAGATATACATTCGAAGACGGCATTCTTATGGCATTTTTTATAATATAGAAAGGTGGACGAGCGTATGGGCCACCTGATGGTAAGTGGTGACCAATACCCATTGACATTGGCACTGTTAGAAATGTTAACCATCACTTACATTGCCAATGCGCCACCAACCTTGGGAACTGAGATGTTATATCGCTTGTGCTTGAATTACACTGGCTCGCTCACCCTTCAAACCGGAACACAACAATACCAAGTACTACTGTTTTGCGGAAGAATATCTGATGAGTGGGTGGTACCTAGCCAGAGGCTTTTAGACTCTAATACTTTTATGTAAGCAAATGACGTTGGTGCATATACCACTCCAGTTATACGCAAATACATAATCAAACTAATTTATTTAGTTTACTACCTGTAGTAACTTATTATAGTGATATTTATTTAGATCTTTTTTCAAATAATTATCATCAAATATAACTTAACAATTTTACAATACTTTTCTAAAGCTTTAATCTACGTAAAAAGAACTGTTACGAGCGTCAGTTATATAACTAATGCGTTAAAAATTGTGAGTATTTTCGGTGAGCATATAAAGGTAATAAGGATTTTCTCCCTATCGAATTCAGCCAACTATACTGTAGCTATTAAAGGACATACGCGTTACCCTCTATTCAATTGAATCGAAGTGTGATCAGGCGTAAAACCAAGGAATTTAAGTGCTTTCCTAGTCATGATTGCATACCACTATCAATATCCTAATTCCAGTACGTTACTGATAAACTCAATATATTTTTTTATTGGAACGATCCGAGTTTTGACCCACTGACCTCAATATTTACAGTCTTAAAAGCTAGCCACAACACCAACGAAGCCAAATAATAACTGAAGTAAGTATACGTTTACAAATAAAAGTAAACAATACGTACATATGTATGTGGTAGTCCGTGAACACGATCTTACCTAAAATGTAGGTATAGAATTTCCTTTACTTCGGCGATCTACAAACTGATACCGTATAAATAAATAATACGTCTAGCAAATTTCAATTTAAATAATTCAGCAATATATAAAAGAACATTCAATATAGGTTATTGAGGATCTATTTTATGATCTTATATACTTGTCTGCGTTCTACAAGTCTGGGGTGGTAGGTTATTCTGTTGAATGATAATTATCACTTCGACTATTATTGTTGGATACGTTCAGTTATTGAAAAAAACAACTCTTATTCCATTTTCTAGCATTGATTTCAAGTCACAATTGCCGTCTCTATTCGCGTCTATTTTACAATTCGCTACACTTTTGTCTTAACGTCATTTCATGAATTCATTTGAAAACGGAATGGTACTAAAAATAATAATAATGGTAATGGTAATAAAAACTCTTTAGTAACTTTACTAACCGTTATTATTGATTCATTGAACAATTCCAATTACCTAATAAATATTCATGAAACTTATTATTCTTACAACTAATAAAATAAATATTAAGAAGTCAACCGTCCCTTGATTTTGATATTTGTACCTTATTGGATAACAATTAATAAATTAACCTAACACTATCAAGACTAACTTACCATAAAATATGATGCCTGTACTATTAAAAACTACGAAGATAGCATGTATATTAATGTAAAACCAAGCTTTAGTAAAAAAATAAGCAATAAAGTATAGTATGTTATACAAAGTACAGTAATGCAAAGTAAAAGCCTTTAAATGTCTCATTACCGCGCAAATGCCTCTCCTCAGGGTAAGAAGTTTGTTTAACACAAGATTCCTCACAATGTTTCCCTTCACTGCTGACATAAAAACAAATAATAATAATGATCAATGGTGCTTGCCCGGGTTTGAAAACACAATCCTCGGTTAAGATTTACGACTGGGCTAACTTGACTCTAATATTACATGATAGAACGTCAAAATATATATAAGTTAAAAGGTAATTATCAATATAATCACAAATTGTAATTATGCCAATATAATGCGAATGTTCATTGAATAATTTGTTAGTCAATACTAACGATATAAATACTACACATAGTTAAAAAAATTGATACATTATTTGATTATTGCGTGAAATAAGCAAAAAGCAAATTTTTGTTTTTTTTTTCTTTATTTAAAAATAAAAAGAGAGTTACATTTATCTTCATATATATTCATAAAGCCTACATAGAAACAGATTATATTTTAAGTACAAATTACATTTTTTATTTTAAACGCGCTTAAGAGTAAATGGTATTTGATAATTCCACTTGGAATAACGTCTTGTTAACAGCATTAAAATTACCAAGTAAATCTAGCTGCAAATATGTAATGTCATTATCATACACTGTTACATTTAACATCCTTACTTGTATTTTGCAGAAGAACTTACTTTGTTTAAAGAGCTCTCTCAGGACAGATTTAATGCTACGTTCATTGCGAAGTTTCTAGAAATCGCTTGTTTTCTTACGTGTATGTTACATAATTACAGCACACTAGGATATTATTCTGGTATTGAAATTTCATACATAATATACTATTCAAATGAATTCTAAGTGGTAGGGCTTTGTACAAGCCCCTCTGAGTAGGTTTTTTTTATGTAAGAGGGGCAAACCAGCAGGAGGCTCACCTGATGGAAAGTGACTACCACCGCCCATGGACACCTGCAACATCCGAGGACTAGCAGGTGCGTTGCATACCCACCCATCAAATATTCTACCGCTAAACAGCAATACGTAGTATTGTTTCGTGCCGGTTTAAAGGATGACTGAGCCAGTGTAGCTACAGGGACAAGGGGCATAACATTTTCGTTCCCAAGCATGGTGGCACATTGGCGATATAAGGAACGGTTAATATTTCTTACATCCCCAATGTTTATGGGCGGTAGTGATCACTTAACATCAGGTGGTCCATTTGCCCGTCCGCCTACCTATAATATAAATAAATGTATTGTAAGGGACTGTTTTCGGATGATAAAAAATACAGATGACCTAAAAATACACCCACGTATGAAAGTTAAATAAAACAAATATTATTGCTGAGAAATACTTGTTTTTTCAATAGCTTTCTAAATGCAAATGCATAAAATATAAAACATATCTTACCCTTAATTACAAAATGAGTCTTACACATGTAGGAGTTTATTTTCTGTTACTGGTCGCTTGGACGGCTTATTAGAAACATTTAAAAAAAGCATACATAGCTCGTTCTTTTTTTGAAATTGGAGAATAACATTTCTTTTTCTATTATTTTGGCGGCAATTCAAAATTTGATCTGAATTTTATTTTGTTCAAAATGGGCAAAAATAAAAGTAGTGACGCGTCAACTAGGCAAATCATTGTTAATTTACATATAGATCATAAGTCCAGAAGAATAGCTGAGCGTTTAAATTGTTCTGTTAAGAAAGTTTTTAATGCAATTGATCATTATAAAACACATGGAACTGTTGAAATTGTTCTTAGAAAGGGTCGGCCAAGAAAATCCTCTCCCAGAGAAGATACGTTAATCGTTCGTGTTGCTAAAAAAGACCCAAGTAAAGGCTCCAACCAGATTAAAAATAAAGTTTTTTCGCCTGATGACCCGAGAAACGATGGATAGTAGCTATTTCGTAAATAACAATACTAATTACTAATACTTAAAAAATATTGATTTTTATATTTTTTGTTGTTGTTTCTAATTAGTTTATTGTTCATACCTTAACCTGATTTAAATCTTTGTCCGTAATGTAATATTGAAACTGCACTTGTGTAATGGGATTTATATTGTTTTTCTAATGTATATATACACATATCAAAATTTTGTCTACTTTCACCCTCACTGCCTCGAGATGTACTTTAATAAGCACAGACCATGTAGTCTTATTTCAGTTGCCGTCCCATTGAAATGTAAGCGTGAGAGAATGGAGTGTCGTTTGCACTGTTTGCGCAGAACTTCAATTTGTCCGCCGTGACCGAAATTCCGTCAAGTGGAGAGAGCAAAGAGAAAACTTTTATTTTTATAATATTGAAAGGGACTGGTAATACTCCAATAATTATATATACATTAGTACAATACATTTCTTAAACAAAATATTCACGGTAATTATGTTTGTCTAGAAACGTAATCCGTTTCATAAAACCTTATTATTTCATAACGCCGTTTGATGATACAGAATTGATATAATTAATCATTCGTCTAGAATCTGTTACTCGCAAAATTCGGAGACTTGGCGAAGATGATAAAGCATTTTCCATACAATGGAAACTACGTCGGGCATTCACTCGTCTCATTGTGACGTAATCACATAATCCGAATAATCATATGAGTCTCATAACATGGCTATTCATATAAAATACAAATATTTTTTTTACGATGAATATAAGCATGCATACATTTTTGCCTTTCATTTTTTATCTTTCGTATAACTTCACTATGCTTAAATTATTAATAGGGGAAACAATATTTTTTGAGTCAAGGTGGCTCAGTTGTTAGGAAAGCTGAATCTTAACCGAAGATCACGGGTTCGAATCCAGGCACTGAATTTTGCGTGTACTAAACTTGAGCTATTAATTTTTCTACAAGAAAACAATCGGATTACATTCTGTCACATATACGACAATAAGCATCAACCTGTAAGAGTGTACTATGGTTCGATGGAAAGGGTTACAGTAGCGTAGTGTAACCCTTTTACCAGCAGCGGATTATTCACAATATATATTTTTTTTCTATGTCTTATTAAGGTAGGCTCTGAATTCATCCGCTAGAAAAATAAAAGAACTATTTCTTATCGCTCTTTGTTTCAAATAGATCTTGATCATATTCGTCTGATACAAACTTCATGCGTCCTATCTGCTGCTTGTTATTTTTCGTTTCTTATTTATCGTTTTAACATACAAGCAACAAAAATGTTTTGTTCTTTTATATAATATTTCCATTCATTATAACTCCTTAAATATTATATATTGTATATTATTGTATATTATGTTATTTAAATAGTATCTTCGTTTGCATAGTATTAATCTTATAAACACACACAGTGCACACATAGCTCAGTTTTGAGTCTGTGCTCACCAATTTTACCTCGAAAAATTCGTAAAATCGTTCGTCCTACTCGTGTAGTATTTTCACTGGTAACGGAGTTGCTATATTACTTGAACTTTAAAATATTCCTGTGTATAGGGCCTCCTTAGGATAACCAATTTTCCGAAATCCAATTTTACGCGCAAAGTTATTTCTAAAAATTATTTTATTAGAGCAAAAAAATTAATCCAATCAAATAAGATAAACCATGCCTCTTTATAATAATAAAACACTTCTTGACAACTTTTGTTATTTCATAACGATAACAAAGGAAGATGCCACAGCATATTTATACTAGCAACTGTGACATCACACAAGGGGTGGAAAGGCAAAAAAGAAAAAAACTTCCAGAATAACCGATATTTGATATTGATTGACGTTTATCGCTGGAAATATTAAGCTACAAGCATAACAATATTACTGAAACTTCTATTATTGCAGCCATTTTGGGGATTTTCATGTAACGCGTTGCCATCCGCTTTACAGCGCCACTATCGTGTTTAGTTTTTATTCCTTTACTTTTTAAGAACTACACCAAAACAAACTGTAAATAAGGACTACGATCGGAAGGGTCGATAAATATATAGTTTCTAATTACTTGACACCATGCAGCTTACAGATCATAGCATATATAGTAGTTATATTTGAATTTTGTAGAAATAGAATGAAAATGAAGGCCGTAGATTTTTGTATTCCAGTTATTCCCCGTCGCCTCTTATAGTGTATACAAGTTTTGAATATCGTGAAATATAAAAAAAGCAGCCAAAAACTTAAATAAAAAAAAATCAGCCTCAAAAATTTATCCGCACATACATACATTCACGCTTGATACGATATACTACGAACATATTTATATAGGAAAGCTTCGATGCCTCGAGCTATTTGTAATTTTTAAGCTCGATACTCCTTTCAATGTATTTTCACCGTAAGAAGAAATACAATACCATCGCAATAAATTTACAGCAATGTTGTCACAACAATGTTGATTGTTTCAATATAAACATCAGTTGAAAAAATATGAGACATAAATATGATCTTGTAATAATGTCCTCCAGACCGATTTCGGTCACAGCGGTCAATCTCAAGGAGATTAGCCAACTATGCAGGATATATTATAGTGCACAAGTATGTGCGCAAACACAGGTGCACTCTCTTTTCCTTAGCTCTCATAATCCGATGGGACAGCAATCCGACACGACTATTTATTGGCCCGACCTGGGAATTGAACCTAGGACCACCGTCTATGGCCTTATATCTAGCCACTAGACCAAGGAGGCAGTCATCTTGTAACATTTATATAAACTCAAAATATTATTTTTTCAAGTAAGATTTAATTCAAACTAAAGCTACTACTGGTTCGAAATTTAGATCCTACTGATAATGACCAACAAACTGAAATATTCGCATAGTGACAAAGTATATCTGTGAGAATGATATATACTACTGTAAATAAATGAACATTTTTTTTTTTTTTTTTAATTTTTTATAAATATGATTCTCAAAAAACGTATTAGTCACTGACAAAACTGCTTCATAATTACGCGAAAAACCTTCCCGACAGCGTATTCAACTTCTCGTTACCAAATTTTCTTCGCCGTTATAATATTTAATGGACCATCAATCAATGTCAGGACAGTGTCTTAGACGTACTCGCATCTTAAACACCTGGTCCCATTTTATCTCATTGTACCACATCAGTCATCGCAAGGACCTTTATGATGAGGCTTAATGTAATCTATACTACTATATAAATCTTTTGGTTCTGTCTGTACATTTTCTTTTTTCACCTAATTTTGTGGTAAATAATCGTTTTATAATGCAGTGATTCACATTATACAATTTTTGTCATTTTTGTCTGTCTCTCTATATGTCTTCTTATAACTCAAGAACGGCTTCACCAATCTTGATGAAAATTGGTACAAACAAAGAACATGTGATGGCGCAAATGTTAGGCCATATATGTATAAGATCGGTAAACCCTTTTTTTCTACGCTGGGAAAACGCGTTACGCGTTTCCCCCCACGGGAACAGTGGGGGGTATGTGGGGCTCGCCATATTTCCAGGGCAACGAGTGTTCCCCGGTCATCGGAATTCCCACTAAAAACCCAGCGGTACCCTTCTCGTCTTAACGGAAGCGCCACGGGATCGCTTACGCATGCTACCGTGACGCTCCGACAAGATCGGTAAACCCTACGGTATCTTATGAAAATTAATTTCAAATCGTTAATTACGTATTTCTTTACCAGTAACCATATGTGTGTGTGTTTGTGTGTGTGTGTGTGTGTGTATGTGTGAGTGTGTGCGCGTGTGTGTTATTATAGTAATAAAATAATTTATTAAATTTTTATTAATTATACGCGGGTGAAGCCGCTGGGCACAGCTAGTGACTTGTATATAACTATTATTATTTCATTTATTTATTTAATAATTAAAATAATATACATAATTGTGGCTGATGTTACTCTCTTCAAAATGCTATGACGGAGACAGATATATTATATCCCTGTCAGCTGTCATCCTAGTACATTTATGCAATGGTCCACCCACCGCAGATGTGATTTGATAAGTTCATCGCGTAGGCGCCCGGGCGCGAGGTCTTATGCCTTCAAACCTGCCTTGAACGACAAGACGTTCAAGAATTTTTAAATTCGCGCCAAGACTGTATTTGACAGTCGCTGCTTGACGCAGAGTTCTTCAAATATAGGGTTATTGGTTCTGAACTAAGCCCACGACATTCAAAGCATTCTCCTTCAATGCTTAAATATAAATAAAAATTAAATAAATCAGTTTCCAGTTATAAAAAAAAAATAATACACTTAACACATCGTTGAGCATTGGCAATATGAACGTAAGAAATAAGACATAAACAAACACATATTATACATACATTTTAGCTTTTTGCATATATAAACGTTTTGCAGCAAGTGCTTAGTTTAGTATTGATATGTCTCATTCTGTCATAATTGATTTTATATTGAAAAAAAGAAGATAACGCATTGTTCAAAAAATCACCCCATTGTATTTATATTTGTATTTATCTTACAAAGTCAAAAATCTTCTTAAAATTATTTGTAACACGTAAAAAAAACCCTGTGTCTTATAACTTTACAAAATATTCCGAAGACTAAATAATACGTGCATAAATCAAGTTAAGGAAACTACGACGTTTACAAATGTATGACGAATATACACACGTCAATGCTTAACCACACTGTCAGATAATAACAATAAATTACTTTAAAAAAACAATATAATATAACAATATAAAAACTCGGTGTAGGTTTACTCGGTGGTAGAGCTTTGTGCAAGTTCGTCTGGGTAGGTATCACCCACTCATCAGATATTCTACCGCAAAACAGCAGTACTTTGTATTGTTGTGTTCCGGTTTGAAGGGTGAGTGAGCCAGTGTAATTACAGGCACGAGGGACATAACATCTTAGTTCCCAAGGTTGGTGGCGCATTAGTGATGTAAGCGATGGTTAACATTTCTTACGGTGCCAATGTCTATGGGCGTTGGTGACCACTTACCATCAGGTGGCCCATATGCTCGTCCGCCTAACTATACAATAAAAAAAAAATGCCTTTGTAAAGAGACCTAATTAGAGCATAACTTGCAAGTAAAATCAAAGCGTGACTCCTTTAACAATGAAAACGAAATAAAACTATTGCCGCATCCTCTGAAGCACTTCGTTCGCTATTCTTTTATATAAATAACTCCAATAAATACCGGTTATGTAAGCATTCAATGGTTTTTGCCATGACTCTTGCCGCTCTGCTGCTGACTGCTCATTAAAAGGTTAGCATTAATTTTTGTGGTCGTGCTTTAGTATTGAAATGGCTGCCTTAGAATTTCTTTCACAATTCTTCAGGTTATTTCTTTTGCATATGTAACGTTTATAAAGAAATGTACGTTTTTATTTGAACAACGTCGTAGAAAGGAAAAACCTCTTTATCCATTGACCATTTCAATTATCTACGTTAATATCTATTAGCAGTCATCCATTTATAAAAGTAGAACAATTATTGATAAATTGAGAAAACATTTGAATTTTCATACTTAATCTGCGCATTAGAAAATCCGTTCAATTGTTTCGGAGATTACCGTGTACATACAAACAAATTTTAAATAATGCGTTTTCATGTTCTTTTCCTCTTTTTTCATCGCCTACACTCGTTTTTTGATAGACTTATTCAACGTAGAGACACGGTTTTTACTGATTTATTATAGGTAGACTCATACGATATGTTCATAATATTGTTACAATTATTGTAAATTTCGTTAAATATATTTTATATAAATAAACGAATTCAAAGGCCGGCAACGCACCTGCAAGTCCTCAGATGTTGCAGATGTCCATGGGCGGTGGTAGTCACTTTCCATCAGGTGAGCATCCGGCAAGTTTGCCCCCTCTTACATAAAAAAAATATATATAATACAACGCTCACAAAATATAAGTGCGTTCAACTACATTCCTGATAGAACTAAATTAATATATCTACTCATAAAACTCTTCAAGAAATTTCTATGATATAATTAAAAAATGAATATCGCGAAGTGTAATGCAAGAATACCCGTTCAATTTGTATTAGAATTCATCGGCCATAGATAACACAGTATTGTATACGTAGGCGGAATAATAACGTCATCATTCGAATGAACCTGTCAATAACGAGTTAATTCGATACGGTCTCAATTCGGATCGTGATACGGCATCGAATTTACATGGAAATATGTCGTTCGTCCGCATACGGTATCATTATTTATGGGGAGACCAGCTATTGGAAGCTTTCGGCTATACGAATGATCCGTTTCTTCGTTGCTTTTTGCGAATATTGAAAAAAATGTGCCAGATTTTTTCCATATATAAAGTAGAATGAATAGCTCAAACTTCTATCAAGAACTAGTTCTCGACCGCGGCTTTGCTCGCTTTTTAGAGGCGACGGGGTGCAGATTTTAAATACCCTCTGTGCTGTTTATATACCTCTGACATGATGTTGATGAACAGTTGAATAACGTGAAAGTTTAACAAACAATAAACAATGCACTTCCGTATTTATAATATTTGTTTTGATAATAAATACAATGACAACACGTCTCATAAATTAAATAATCTGTGGACTTTTTAATACTAAAATCGATAATTTGAAAACCATTTATTAAATAATAATTAAGGATACTTATATGCATATTATTGTCTGAAACAGAGATAGTAGTTTCCTAGTTATATTATAAAATATATTAGTGAAAACAATGTAATTAAAATAATTTAGACACTACTTAAAAGAAACGAAACGTGAATTAAAGTTATGTAATTACTCATATTTTGAAATCTGAGGTCATTTATAAACAATCAGTGTTTTTTTTTAACTATCTGATAACAAAATGTTTTCTTCACTATATTAAGCTGTTAAGTATGCGCTTTGTCTATTGAAAATGATAGGCAATTTAGTGTTCTGGATTTTGCGCAGGTTTACTTAAGAAATGACAGTCTATTTGTAATTTATTCGTCGAATCAACAATCAACTACAATCTCCAGTCGCGCTCACATATTTCAAAATATGCATCACACATAAAATGTTAAATTTTTATACAATTGTATATTTATAAACGAACGTTTTAAGTAAACTGTTAAGACATTTCTTGCAAAATATTTGCAAAATAATACAGAAATATGTCGAATAAGAGTATCCGGATCTGAATTTCGTTAAACATACATTTCCAACATCTTGACGTCATTGCAAACGTCATCGTAACCCAATAAGCAGTCGTTGCGATGGTAAACAATATTTCATTAACAGCACGACCCAAAAACAAATCGGGTCGTTCATGCCCACCCTCCCCGTAAACAATAAGATAATGTTGCGAATTCAGGGTCTAGTTAACACCCCGGGCTTTTTTCGACCTTAATTGTAAGTGGCAGTTTCATGTTTGATTGTCGTGGCCCACTTCCGTTTACTTAATACGTAATGTAGCCAACATTACGAGTATCTACAGAAAGTTAGCACTTCTAAGTGTGCCAAGTAATTTATGGCACTCACACAGATAAAAATTAGTATGTTATTATAAAACCATGCCGATATGACTGACTGATGATGACAATATTCCTAATTATTCGCGTTATTGCCTATCAAAATGATGTACATCGGACTATTCTGTAGAATATCCTACAGAATAACTAGAACTAAAAATAAAACAGGAACTCTGTTTCAGAACCTGACCAAATCTCCGATTACCACAAAGTTGCTAACGTGTAATTATAGTTAAGATAATTATTAAAGAATGAAGCCATGGAATTATCTATATTATAAACAATTAATTGATTTTTAATAAGAATGTACCAGCCATAAAAGACTAAAACATATAAGGTCCTCCAGACCGATTTCGGCCACGGCGACCCATCTCAAGAGATTAGCCAACTGCGCAGGAGATATTATAGTGCACAAGTGTGTGCGCAAACACAGGTGCACTCTCTTTTCCTTAGCTCTCATAATCCTATGGGACGGCAATCCGACACGACCGGAAAAAGTTCAGGCGCAGGACCAACGGCTTAACGTGCTTTCCGAGGCACGAGAGTGTAAACACTTCCAACTTCCAGACTTCGGGCTGCTACTGAGAATCTATTGGTTAGATTTAAGGCCGCAGACCCGGTGGTCCTGGGTTCAATTCCCGGGTTGGCCCAATAAATAGTTATTTGGGTTTTCTTTCAGAAAATTCTCAGTAGCAGCCCGGAGTCTGGAAGTTGGAAGTGTGTACACTCCCGTGCCTCGGAAAATAATTTCCTGTCGCGTAAAACGTAGTTTTTATCATCGTCTGGTAATTGTAATACCCTATTCGCGATCTTTGAAAATGTCAGTTACGCTAATTAAGCTGCAAAAGATTCATTACTGTTAGTATCTTCATTTACTAATATATTCTACTTTATATTATGATAAAGACACTCATTATTCTAAAATAAGGAACTTATTTATTTAGTCTTCGTATAAGCTCCAAACCTTCTCCTTAAAGGGAAAGTAAGCCTTACCACAGCAGTGGGACACCTACAGACTGCACAGTTTGTTTTTTTTATAAGACAATAATTATTAGTATTAAATTTATTGTCTTAGAAAGAAAATAAAATAGTCGAGATAAATAGAACGCATTTATAATAAGCTACAACCGCGAGTTAAATTCATGGCAAGCATCACTAAGCTTAATTTATGTTTATAATTAATTTTGAGCTTGACGGTGAAAGGTGCATGTGTCGGATGAAACAGCACACATGTGAATATAATCCGTGTTAGGAAATTATATGATAGGATACGGAAACATATTTATAAAATTAACAGTATATGTTTAAAATTATATAAGTGTAATATTCGTTTCATTATTATTTTTTTAAAACATTTACATTCAGCCAACATTTAGGGCAGTCAGTAGGCACATATAAGCACTACAACTACATCATTACACGAATTAAATTAAATAGCGCTTGAAACAGTGGAAGTATAAAGATGAAACATTTGCCCAACATTACGATATTAACGGGTTGGAACACTTACGTGATATGAAATGGCGATGGTGAGCACTAATCTTTTAGCACTATCGATTAAAATTTTTAACCTACTATAATATTGCCGATAACTAATATATAATATTTTCTTTTTTTTCCGTAAACAAACAAATTAAGATGTAAATACACCTCGATAGTAAATCGAAAACTTTATTATATTTTATTCGTATCAAACTATAATAAACCTTCGTTATTTATAGTGTTCATATTCATGGTTTATTTAATTCACAAATATTTAAAATAAAATAAAGATAATAACTCATCTAATTAAAAGTGTTCAATAATCCTTCTACAACAAAAACCGACCCAGTGAATGTATTTTCACAATAACAAGAACTCTTTGCAAAGATGAGACCGATATACCGCCTTCACCAGCAGACACGATGTTCTAGGCTTGCAACATCTAAGGCAAACAGCGAGACTCAAATTAGAAATTAAAATGGTTGTCTGTAAAATCGGTGCACGGACAATAATTTTCCGTGATAACGTCATAAGAAAACATTGATGAATACTCGGACGCATCGGCCGATGGAGTGGAAGAGAGATAGGTGCGTCACAAGCCGAATGCTTAAGCCGATCGTGCCTCTCTATCGCTTGTTCCGCGCTCTCGCTTTTGCGCTCGGCTCAGGCGGAACATGACAATGAGTCACGCTTTTTCGTGCGTGCAGCCGGCGTTCATCGATTTGTAAGATGTTATCACGTCAAGAATTATTTAATATAGACTATATTATATATTTTTTATACAATTGATTCATAGTATAATTAATGTATCAAAATAACATATTAACCCTTGAAATATAAAAACGTAAAGCAAATATCAAACACTTAAATTTATAACGCATTAACAATTGAATTTACATCTTCTATTTTTTTTTTTTAATAATACATTTAATATGTTTGTAAAGATTATTAAACACGATGTTATGTAAAAAATATTGGCGGGACATGGGGGTAACACTGACTCGTATGTCGCCACGGCAAACAGCATAACGTTTTTTCCGCCACCTCTCTTATGCATATAGTATCATTGCTATTTTAAGAAATATTTTATTTTTATTTTAACTCACACTTTATGGATTGGTTTCATTTAATTGTAAGTTAATTAAAACACCATCAAGTTCAATGCAAATCATATCTAAAAAAATACGTCAAAATATATTTTTTTTATTTATTATCTACAATGTACATTTTAATTTCGCTAAAAGTATCAACCTATGTAAATTAATATCAATTACACAAATAAAACTACAATTTGTAGGTTTACCGATCTAAGCATCTAGCAACCTAACTTAAACATAATTGCTTAATTAGACCATTAACTTTCACTTTTGATTTTAAATTAATTTTCACTTGCCTTGCATTTAATCTATTTATATAAAATAACATATCCTGACTGTCTGACTGATTCATCATCACCTAAACTATTAAAGTCAGGGCCATGAAATTTGGTGAGTAGGGTCGTTTCATTGAGTAGACACCCTAACACCACACTAAGGAAGGTATTTTGGAATTTCTACCCCTAAGGGGGTGAAGTCCGTCATTTTTAATGAAAGAAGCATGAAATTTTATATACAAGACTCTGGTTAGAAATAAATAAATACGTATTTCAGGGTTTTCTAAAATCTACCCTTCAAGTGGGTGAAAAAGGGATTGAAAGTTCGTATGGCGGGTCCGTCATTTTTCATGTAAGAAGTATGAAATTTCATATACTAGCTTCTGTTTAAAAATAAATAAATACGTATTTTTTGTAAACTGTACGTGTGGGTACGTATTTTTTCGCGTAAGAACCATAAAATTTCATTTTAAAGCTTCTGATCAAAAATAAATGCATACATACGTATTTTGTCATTTTTGAAAATTCAACCCCAAACGAGAGTAATGGGTTGGGATCATTAGTATAAAAAAATGGTCTGATCTGCTTGAAATTTACTGTGTTCGCAGCTAAAATAGATAATTAACATATTTTATTATTTTTGACTACGTCGCGGGCAAAGCCGCGGCTGAACCGCTAGTATAGTATAAATCATATTGCAATAAGTTTAGTCAATTCGCCTTAAACATATAACATAAGTTACATATATTTTTATTCGAATCGATATTTCATACTATTGTTCTTTTAGTATGTATGTATATTACTGACTGCCTCGTTGGTCTAGTGGCTAAATATAAGGCCGGTGGTCCTGGGTTCAATTCCCAGGTCGGGCCAATAAATAGTTATTGGGTTTTTCTGTCAGAAAATACTCAGTAGCAGCCCGGAGTCTGGAAGTTGGAAGTATGTACACTCCCGTGCCTCGGAAAGCACGTTAAGCCGTTGGTCCTGCGCCTGAACTCTTTCTGGCCGTCCCATCGGATTATGAGAGCTAAGGAAAAGAGAGTGCACCTGTGTTTGCGCACACACTTGTGCACTATAATATGTCCTGCGCAGTTGGCTAATCTCTCTTGAGATTGGCCGCCGTGGCCGAAATCGGTCTGGAGGACCTTATGTATATTATATGTATGTATTTATGTATATGTAAGACTGTCTCATGTGTTACGTCCAAACAACGGCTACAATCAGTGAATAAACAGTTTGTAACGCATTGTTTTTAAATGCTGTCGATGTCAACGCAATTTTCGTAAAATTGAACTTTAAAAAATAGCCATATACCTTCGGACTGACTCAAAAAGTCCGCCTAACAAAAATATTTTGCCGTATTTTACGTTATTCAAACGCATTGAGGTAATTAAATCATAACGCGTTCCGACATATTTGTTCTTAGAATCTAAAACATAAATATGTATAAGACATTTATCTTTATACATATTCTATTAGAAAATACCTGATCCAATTCAAAAGTAATTTTGTTCAAAATTTTACTGAATTATTTTCATCAAAGCGTAATACGAACACCGCTGCGTTGAAATAGAAATTTTATGTAATTTGTTTAAGTTTTCCGATTCTATATTGATATTATAAAGCTCAAGATTTGTTTATGTGTTTAAACTCGCTATGTGAAATACTTTTGCATTAAAAATTATTGACTATATAACATCACGCTATGACCCATAGAGGCGGGGCAGTAATGTTTAAAGCATGTTAAGATAATATAAATAAAAACGCATTTTTTTTCTTCTTAATTCAAGTTTGGAATATTATTTAGATTATTGCAAGCCGAGATAGCCAGTGGCTAGAACTCGTGAATCTTAACCGATGATCGTGATTCAAAACCGGGCAAGCACCACTAAATTTTCATGTGCTTAATGTATGTTTATAATTCATCTCGTGCCTGGCGGTGAAGGAAAAACATCGTAAAGAAACCTACATGTCTCTTTCACTTAAATTCTGCCACATGTGTATTTCACCAACCTTCTCCTCAAAAAAGGAGAGGACGTCTTATCCCAGCAGTGGGACATTTACAGGTTATTACTTTACTTTTTTTTCATTGTAATATGAGTAATTGTAAAACGTGAATCGTGTTCATAATCGAAAAATCGTGCTGATGAATTACTAAAAATTATTGTATTAAATACAATATAAGCGCTTTGATTATTTAAATGTTCAAACAAAATAACTTCATTATATAATAAATTAATTTGAAATAATAACAACATTTATATAAAATAATCTGTTTTATCATCAAAAATCAAAAAAAATATTAATAGGCAGTATTAGTTAAATCAACAATACATTATTATTTAAAAGAACCGTTATCTTAAATATATCTTTAATATTATCTTTGTCGCTATCTCGAACTGTCCCACAATTACTATATCAATATTAGTTATCACAATTAGTAAATGTAATAAACGTTTTATATATCTACAGGTCATCGTATAGCGAGCGACCGTACCGGACTGATACGCGCACTTCCTGGCCAGCTGTGACCCGAGCCCTAACAAAATGCCTTATCAGACCCTCTTCAGTCTAAGTTCTGGGACACTTATCAGTTGCGTACGAAACCCGCTAGCATCCCGACCTAACCGTTAGACCATGATTGATACATTGCGGGCAAATGATGAGTGATAATTTACAATGGGTGATCTTCTACCGAGTATACCGAAGAGTACTCTGGCCAGTGACGTAGACGGTCACAATTGGAGTGTGGTGGGACTGGACGCTTATAACACAGATGAAGAGCTGGCAGCGGTCGAACTTTTCAAGGATTACCCGGAAGGTCTCCTGCGTTTCGCATCAGCGTGCTGTGTGTTGTTCATGCTTGTTGGAATCCCCGGAAATTTAATCACTATAGTTGCTCTGGCGAGATGTAAGAAGGTAAGATTTTCTTATTTATTTTAATCGCCCATTTAGTACTTCTATTATACAAAGTACTTAAACAAAATATTTAATTGTAATAATAAATCGTGGTTGCAATTTGAATAATATTATAACAATATAAAATATTTTGGGTCTACGTACTTATTATTCATTACTAAACTTTAAGAACACACAAATCCGAACCTACTGAATACATTAGAAACTTTCTTTTGAACTAAAACTGAGAGACATTGTGACGGATCGAAGTTAAATTTTCATTATAATATAAGTGGAATTAATAATAATAATTAATATTTTTTTATTATTTAGAAACTCTATGTATAACCCTGCTAAATGCAATTTAAATTATTATCAGGTAAATACATAATATGTAAATGTACATACATGAAACAGCATTACAAATTAAACCAAACAAGAACATTTTGTTGATAAATATTTAAAAATTATAAGTGTAGGTACATTGTATTCGTGCTTTTATTACGAAATTGTGCTCTTAAATGTTATTTTAGTTTAAGAATTAATACTGCAAATATTGTTGTATCATATAATTTGTACAGTACCCATAAAATATAAATAAAAGTTTCTCTATGCAGTTTTATTGCCTTATTTTCAAAGAATTTGCCTTAAAGTGTTATACTTTAATGCTTTTTCTCATTAAAACTTATAGCGTAGTACAGAGACATACATTGCAATTAGAATTGTCCGACGCAAACCTAATAGAAAATAAGAATTTTATTTTACGGAAATAGTCTGAGAGTGCAGGAAAAGCAAGAAGTGCCCCGAGAGATTTTTGCGATAGTCGATATTGAATTAAACTGTAAGTTCGAAGAAATATCCTCATTAAGATAGAATCTTGTTACAAAACTTATATCTTTGTGGTCTTCATACATAGAGAATATTCTTATAATTATTTATACCCTATTCGGCTGCTCGTTGATCTAATGGCTACCTGTAAGAGATTTAATCCCGAGGTCCTGGTTTTAAACCTGGTTTGGCCCATGTAAAGTTGTGCAATATTGTTATGTCCCGCGTAGTAGAGTAGTTTCCCTTGAAAATGGCAGAATTGGTTATAATCGGTCAGGAGGATCATTTTATTGTATACCAACAAAAAATAGAATTTAGCTTAGAGCTAATTTATAAATTCAATTTATAAATATGTCTTGATTATGCCTAAGATATTTGCAGACAATCTTACTACCTCTCTAGAAAACATATATATTATATCAATATATATATTATACCTACATGTCTTTCCCGTATTTTTCTCTTTCAAGCACTTTTGAAACATTTCATCAAACTACCATCGCTTATATCCCATATTTATAAACAATAACTAGGAACAGACGCCATCCAACTGAACGCCATAAATTAATTATATGTTTTCTGTAGCTAACAGATTTAATAACAATAGTGGCAACATATTTTATATAGTTTAAAAATATTCTTCAATTTATATAATTTCCTTCGTTTAACTAATAGAATAGATAAAAAATCAACAATTAAAATAACATAAAATTAAAAGATAATTTTTGTCATGTTTGTCCGTCACATTAAAGATAACGCTTTCAACCCAAACGACAGTGGAGACTAAATTTATCACATAGATAACACAAGGAATGTTCAATTCATATTAGTTTATTAAAAAAACATCCCATACAATTTTTATCTTAAAAACAAAAACAAATAAAACTGTACAATACATTTATTTTTAAATCTGTCTGTCTCATAACATAAGATGATTAGAAAATTTAAACGAAGATTTTGGTTTCAAACCCGAGCAAGCACCACTGAATTATCATGTCCTTATTTTGCGTACATAATCCATCTCGTGTTCCGCGCTCAAGGAAAATATCCTGCATGTGTCGGATGAAAATCTGCCACATGTAACAAGCGTGGTTGGATAAGCTCCAAACTCCAAAAACAAAAGTCTTAAGGCATTGGGAGTAATGGTAGTAAATACCAAACGTTTGTCCGTTACTACCGGACTGACTCAACGATCACGCTATAATCAACATTCATCAAGTCTTAACTATCGAAGTTACGAGTGAAATAGTTATCGCCCAGAATCAAAGGTATAAAAAATCTCGATATCGATAAAAATTCGATATCCGTTCTATTTTTCCCGTATAACATATAAAACGTAAACAAACCTCTTCAATCCGTACTATTGAGTTAAATAAGGATACCTACCAACAAACACACTTTTGCATTTCTAATATTATCAGGAAATTGGAATTTACCGGACCTTTACAAGTTAATAAGATTCATGTTCACGTTGAATAAAACAAAATAGAGTAGCTTTTTTGTTTTAATATAAAAAATATTTAGTATATTTGAAACTTGGGAAAAGATATAAAAAATGTGAAAATATAGCGCAGAAAATATGCGTCCTTCGTGTATTTGATAAAACACATTGCTAATATTACATCAGGATCACAAATATTTGAAAAAAAAATGGGGAATCGTACAAATGTTTTAATGTATCACTTATAAGTTAAAGTATTATATACGAACTTATTAAAGTACAACATTATTAGATTATTTTAAACATATTAATTGCAGAAACATACTGTATAATATATTCTGAACCGAATATTGCCGTGAAGTTGATGGTATCCAAAGCTTTTTTTTTCTGCCAACCACGCCAACCCCTCAACATTTGTATTTATTATCTGTATTTGAGTAATTATATTAACATAAATAATAATTGGTTAATTAGGAACAACTGTGTTAGCCAGCTCTTCTCGGTAGAATCTACACTCGAAAGCGATGGTAATTTTTTATTTAATTAATCTTGTAAAATGACTACTCAAAGATACTTAAATAAAATCTAATTTAATGATATGTAGCTGTGATAATATTTGAAATCCCTTTAATACTCTGAAAACATTTTAAGCCGAATATTAACCACCCGCCACGCTTTAATTTATTCTGTGTGAGCTTCATGCTACACCGTACGTATAATTTAAGCTTATCCTAAATTGATATCGACGAAAACTATTACTATAAAATACACCCTTTTATAATTTATCCTTTTATATTTATGTCGAGCATTCCTAAATAACGTAAAGATACAGATTCGTTGATAAGTGCACTCTCTATATCTTATACATTATACTCATGATGATAGCAGAAAATTTTAGATGAACAGAAAGAGTTCAAACGCATGATCAACGATTTTACATGCTAGCCGAAACACGAATGACTACGTTGATTGTTGAAGATTTCTCAACAAAGAGAACCGAATTGTTATTATTCCGAACCGGGCTTTGAAACCTTGAATCTAAGCTTTTTAATCTAATCAACTAACGTTAATAATAATACAATGAAATATTACGAGTAATTTAATAGTAAAATACATTTACATGTTCGGAATATTTATAGCCATATCGACTTTGCCGTAGGTCAGTGATCATTGTAGTTATTTTAATAAATAGTAACAATACGAGGATGCGATAACACAGCGTCGTTAGTTTATCTTGCTTAAATATGGACATTTATTACACATTTGTGAATGAGAGATTTTGAAATAAATTTAAATAATTTAACTTATCGACATTCGTTTATCTCTACGGCATAAAATAATCTTAAGTTACGAGCGTTATGTATCGTAATTGATTGATTGAAGAATACCGATTTTTATTTTTATAAGGTCAATAAAAACTTAGCATACGTTACGAAAGTGAAACGTTTTTGAGACAGAAGCGTTAGATTCAAATTTAACCTTGGAATTTAGCTCACATTTATTCACTTCAAAGAATTTTCACGTTATTTCTTATGATATAGTAACTTAACTCTATGGTGAAAAAAAAAAAGAATGCAATTTAACAACATTGTCAATTGTCCAAGTATAATCAACGAGAATTAGTTCGAATAATAGAAACAGTTAATAAGCTGTGTTACTACATAGAGATCTTTACACGAACGTTATCTGATTACGTTGCCATTTAAGACCTTAATTGAAAGCAATAAAATAAAACTTGAATTGTTCATGAGATGCGGCAATATTGTCATTGCTTCAAGTCCTTCTCAACTAATGTATATTACACTATCTTTTCTCCCTAAGTTCCCGTTCCTGGGAATACGGGAATAACATATAGTCTGTGTTATATTTTAATAATTCAAGCTAAGCACTTGAAAACTAAATGGTGCTCGCTTGGGTTTGAAACCGCAAGCTTCTAGATTCTTGTGAAAAATATACCAGTAGTAGTCAACTAAAAAATATGCTAGTAGTAGTATCCTTCTTGCAATACCAGTATGTATTTACTAAATTATATTTTACTAACATTTTGCTCGCGAAAACGGACATAAAATACAGCCCAAGTTACTCCCCGGTAATGTAACTTTCCATTGGTGAAGGAATTTTTAAAATTGGTTTAGTGGTTTAAGCTTGGAAGCGTAACAAACAAACAAACTTACTTTCGCATTTATAATATTAGTTAGGATTTGTGTGTATAATAAACACATTATATATAATAAACATTTAAACTCACAATTATATATTCAGACCCAGGCAAGCACCTCTTAGTTTTCGTAAACTTAGTTTGAATTGTAATATTAGTTATATTGTCATATATAGTCTGAATTGAATTGTAAGTTTATATACATATGTATTTAATATACATACCTTAATTGTACGTAAGACAAAACTTATCTTGTGTTGTTGTTTGTTTCTAAAAACTAGTGACCAATAAAATTATTCTATTCTACATACCAGTTTCAACGTATAAAAACTTTTTAATAATAACCAATAAAAATTTAAGGTAATATAATAATTATTATTGCATTATAACGATATTTATTACCTGCACAAGTTTTTCATTAAAGAGTTCTAATTATTTTGTAAACAATTTCAGGTACGCAACGCTACAGCTGTGTTTATAATGAACTTGTCATGCTCCGATTTGCTGTTCTGCTGCTTTAATCTACCGCTCGCTGCTTCCACTTTCTGGCAGCGTTCGTGGTCACATGGAAGGACACTCTGCAGGATGTTTCCCCTCGCTAGATATGCGCTCGTCGCAGTATCGTTGTTCACTGTGCTCGCCATAACTATCAACAGATATGTCATGATCTCACATCCAAGGCTGTATCCTAAGTAAGTATTATGGATTAATAAAATTATAGATACATTTTTCTCTACAAATGCAAATTATATAATTTCGAATTCCTATTCCCTAAATTTAATTTAAATTACCATTGAACATATTAGTAATCTAGATTAAAAATAACGATTTACAATATATGAATATATAAAATAAATCCAAACGGATCAGTAGTTAAGTCCATATTAAACAATACCATTTTTTTAAATAAACTTTTATTACAGACTCTACAAAAGGCAGTATCTGGCTGTGATGGTAGCCAGTACGTGGATTTTCTCCTTTGGAGCTCTTATTGCAACATGGCTCGAAAAATGGGGTCGCTTTGGCCTAGACCCCTATATCGGATCTTGTTCTATACTTCCTGACCAGAACCACCGTTCCCCAAAAGAATTTCTATTCGTGGGAGCGTTTATGCTACCTTGCTTAGCCATTGTAATATGCTACGCAAGAATATTTTGTATAGTACGAGAAGCTGCTCGACGATCACGTGCACCCGGTCGAGGAAGACCTAGACCTGGTCTAGAAGATTCTGCAGTTGGTTCAGCTTCGACGGCATTAGAACGATCTCCGGGCCCAGAAAATGGTTACAATCATATCGCACCACCTAAAAAAGCTTTACTTGCTCCGCCATCGCTTCATTATCCTCCAACTCCAGGACCTGAGCGTTCGTCATCCTCTGGTGTAGATACATTAGATGGTCACGATGATGAATGCGCTCTTGATGCAAAACCTAGAACACCGAGCGGCGGTGATACAGCTAAAAGACTTCGACAAGCAGCAGTAGCTCTTAGGCGATCACCGGCTCCTGTGAGACCGCCCCGATTAACGCCGAAAGACAGAAAACTATTAAAAATGATAATGGCAATAATGCTCTCATTCTGGGTATGCTATTTGCCAATAACCTTAACGAAACTTTTTAGAGAGTTCACTTCTCACCCCGCGACAAATATAGCGGGATATATTCTAATATACTTGACGACATGTATCAATCCCATAATTTATGTGGTGATGTCGAGTGAATATCGTCAGGCTTACAAGAATCTTCTGATGTGTAGAAGACGAGCGTGACGCTCGCCCGGCGAAGGTGTCTCCGAGAAGCGCCCGCCGTAATTACCCGCAAATAAATACTGTGAATTAATTTTAAAGTGGAAGTTTCAATGTTCAAGAGAAGTTATGATAACTGAACTTTGAACTCTGTTGTTTAATAATTATGTAGTAATCATTTGTATGGTAGTATGTGTAAGTATGACTGTCAATGTTTTGTACATACAATATGTTATAATCGCGAGCCGTCCGTGATTGTGCTAAATGAAAGATTTGTATTGACGATAAAGTTTGATACATAAATACTTAATATAAATAATCATTATAAATGTAAGTTAAAAATGTTAGTTAAATATCAAGTAGAATCATTTTAAATTTTTTTTATATTTGATTTAGTTTTATTGATGTCACAATAATATATAATATATATTTAATTATGAAATCATTATTCCCTGTTAAATTAAAATATCATTTATGTTTAATTTTAATTTGAATATAAAGTAATTAATAGTATTATTGAACAACATTCCGCAAGATAACATCTTTGTTATGATAATATTATTATTAATGCTTGTACTATAACATTTGTATGTATATTTTCATTTATAAGCTATGAAATATTATAGAATAACGAATGTAAATCCTTAACCGTTCTTCGATATCGTGTGGACATCATGACTTTATTGATAAATGTAACTAAATGCAATTGACTGAGTACAATCAAAGTCGGGCGAAACCCGTTGAACATCCAAAACTGAGTCATTAGGGAAACTCATTCTAGGAAAAAGAATCAACGCAATGATGTTTACAATAAACACTCATTTGTAATGTTATAACTGTGGATGTATGACGCGTGAAGTGTAGTTTTCAGTTAAAGATGGAATTAATACAGAACAAAAGTGATGTGTTTGTGAATGGTAGTGCGTTTATATCTGATGCTGATCTAGCATCGGTGGAACTTTTTAAAGGATATCCGGATGGACTGATGAAATTTGCAACTGCTAGCTGCATTATATTCATGCTGATTGGAATCCCGGGGAACATCACTACAATTGTGGCTCTAGCACGCTATGAAAAAGTACGTATTATATATATTTTTTTCTCAAATTTCCACAAAGATTTTCCGTTCACGTGCCTTGAGTGTATTTTATAGTTTGGATTTATGTTATTATTGTTGTGCTTGCGTGTTTTATTTGCAGGCAGCATCATAATATAAATTTTAGTATTCAATATTACTATAGTAAAATACTTTATAATAAGCAATATACAGTTTTACAAAAGACGTTACATATTCAAAAATTTTAGTATTTTCATTATAGCAACATTAAATTGGCAATTTGTTAAAACCCAAAAATGATAATGAAACCTAGCAGTTGCTATAAACAAAACACTCCCATTATAAACTTACACATCATTTTTTCCTATGTTAATAAATTTTGTTACATGCGATAGTGTCATAAATTTTGTTTATTTTATATTAAAAGAATATTTATTTCACACGCAATTAAACTTTTTTATAAACTTTAAAGCATATTCTCATCATATCGAATTATTAACGTTGCCAACACTGTTGTGTTCGTCATTAATATAATCGCCATGCAGTCTAGCTAGAGCTAGTACAATTGCGCTGATATAATCTTCAGTAACTGAAGCTAAGGAAATAATCATTATGAAAAATTGTTCATTGTGCAACTGTACTTGGGTAATCCACAGTTGTGTATATCCATATATTTCATTCTCGTAAACAATATAACGTTTCGATGCAGAGTGGCCTCTTAATACATTTTATAATTAAACACATGTAATAATAACTCGATTAAATTTCCTTTATATGTAATGATTGGTTATGATGAAATGTTATTAAAAGAAATTATCATTTTTAGATAAAGAATAAAGAATATGTATATATATTTAAATAATAGTAATAACAAATTCGAAATTAATAATATAAACGCATTATATACAACTCAAGAAATCCATTGAATTTCTCAAAAGAAAAAGATATGAAAAGTTATTTAAAAAATAATAATTATCAAATGCCTTTTAAATATAACTGTTTAATATTTCGTTTACTATATACCCTATGGATTGTATATGATAAGCTTATTTCAAAACATTTTATAGAAAAAAACAATAAATTATGTAGAGACGACAGTTGTAACTAGTTACAATAAAATGGAACGTATGCCTAAAAAAATAAAGCTTAATCTACGTTGTATATATGCTGTCTAATAAACATATAACCGCAGAATATAGTCTTATTGTTAATATGTGACATTTAAAAGTAATCGAGTCGTAATCCGCCGGAACGCACGTTTGTCCGGCCGCAATCAGTACCGGGATGGTACTGATTACAACTTTTCGTAAACAAAGCTGATTGTGTTATCGTCTTAATGTTTCCGTTTATTCGATAATTAATTTAATCCCTTATTTGAAAATCTGTCAGCGCTGTTATATCACGTTGATGTTTTTTAACTTGCTTCGAAATTTGAGACTCACCTTTTGACGTAGGTACTTTTTTTTGTATAATATTTTATATAAAAATAGCTTGACTTTTTTCTAAATGTTAGATTATATATTTATCTTAAGCTTTCTGGTTTTAAAAATATTAGTAATCTTGTTATAAGCCTAAGTCGTGTATTAGGAGTGAGTACCACAGTAACCCAAATCAGAATCAAACCCGTTTACTGTTGTATTGCAAGTTTTACATTAAAACATTAATCAAATTTTAAAATAATATTTTTTTTGTTTTTATAAAAAGGTGAATAACAATAAAATGACCCGCTTAAGTTTTGAGGTAAACCGAAATAAATACATTCGATTTCATTATAAATTGTAATACTTGCATATTTGTTTAAAAAATATATTTGTTCCTTCAGCGACCTAGTGCTAAAACGTCCAAAGTACATTTTTGAGTATAATAAACCTTATTTTGTCAATTGCCAAATGATTTAAAGACTAAATTTATTTGTGCAAAAACGACATAAGTTTTTACAGCATTACTAATACCAACAATATTGCGCAAAAAGTCATATGCTATATAAAACAACAAACATCTGTTCGTTGTTTCTATTCTGTTTACCAAAATAAAGGGTTATTGATATAGGCCCTTTTGGCTCCAGGTCACCGAACTCGAATTGCTTTATTAAAAATATTTTCCTGCAATATATTGCCTTTAATTATTTTTATATTGTATAAAATAGGAAGACTAGCAAGTGGTCTGATGGTAAGTGGTTACCACCAGCCATATACGTTGACATTCTAAGTAATAAATTAAATTGTATTCTGTCGAAAGCTGTAACGATATTACACACATTTAAGATTTCAACATTAGTATAAACACACATACAAAGTATTATTTACTGTATTCAAATGCGTAATGTTAACAGTATGACGCATGTTAATACGTAAATAAATTCTGTAATCTAGAGTCATTCTTTGAAGAAAGTTTCTTGAAACCACTTCCTGGACAATGTGACGACAGCTGGATGACGAATGTTCTCAATAAATGTGATAACAAACATTGCAGTTTTTGTGAATTTCAAGTCGATATTTAGATTTAATTTTGGTTGAATACACACAAATATGTTTAAATTAACAAAACGAATTAAAAATATAAGCAACTTTATCTAGTACGTAATATTTAAAACGATACTTCATTAGTCTATAAAAAATAAATTACTTTTTAACTTTGAGCGCTTATAACTTAATTAACTGACTATCCTAAACTGACTCTGTATGGATGGACTACGCGGGTGAAACCGTGCCCAGAACGCTACTAATATACTAGAATTAAGACAGATAACTTCAAATTACTTAAAGCGACGAACTACATGCATAATTTACTTTCATTGATATTGTAAATATTTCTCATGTAAGTGACTGTTTTTGTCTTTTTGAGGAATAAATGTCTATAAAACCAAATTGGAACGAGCCTTTCTGACGTCATCACATCATTTAGTACAAATGAATAAGACATGACGCATATAACCATTGCACCTGCGAGCGTGATTCTTTGAAGAAAGTTCCGTAATACCGGATAGCGATACGATACGATGAGTTAAAGTGTATAATAAAAGATAATATAATATATAAATAAAAGATAATTCATTTAGTTACAAATTAAAGATAATATAAGACTATTACAATCTTGATACTGAAGTTATACCTAATCATGTGGAAATTGTAAACCGCGCGTCGATAAGATGTGAACGAAGCTTTCATTGTCAATGGAGCATTTTATGTAACGGTAATTTTAAAAGGTTTTTAATTTATATTAAATTGAACCACCATGTTGTAATTTGAAAAACGGTATATTCAATGTGCATAATATTTTAAGAAATGATAAAATAGCTTGATTTTATTTTCACGTTGTTTACGAATATATCATGATATTATTTAAGTATCATCGCATTTTATTTTTAGCTATTTGTAACAGATAGACAAATAGGAAACATGATAGAAAATGATATCATCAAACTGGCTTTAAAGGAAGTATGAACGCTTTCTTATATCGTAAACGAACTGGTATTGGTAAATGTAATATCCCTTGCACCTGTAATTACAATTGCTTACTCACTCTTCAAACTAAAACACAGCAATATAAAGTATTGCTATTTGACAAAATAGCTGGTGAATCCCTTTGCGCATTTGTATGAGGTCCATCTTCGCAGAATATTTAACGCAATCGTCAAAATAATTTGTGCGGACGTCATTTTAACACGTCATTCTTTACTTTAATAATTAATACGTAATCGTTGATATTACTCATGTCATAGGTATCAATCACTGTTAGTTATTGTAGTTAGAGAGATGATGAGCGTTTTGGAATAGGATTTACCGATAGAATTAAGCAATTGAAGGTCATACGTCACTCCGTTATTGGAATATAGCGTTTTAATACAGTGTAGTAATTCATTTGCTCATGCTTACTTCGAGGACTGTTAGACCAAGTTATTTCTACCACAAGACATCCAAGGCATTATCATTCATCATCATATTATATTATAAGAAGTTATATTGAGTCAGTTGCGCCAATTTTCAATGTTATGACTCTATAGGAAGTTGGCGCGATTTATTTATTTATTTATTAATAATGAAATATTACTATTTATTTTTATACTTGGCCTTGTCAGCTTGTTTGGGTGTTGCTTAAACTAACAAACATAAAACTAAACTAAAATATAAACTTCTAGACAAAAACAAGATAATATTATCATAACAGGTGAGCTTTCACTAAATAAAGCTTACAAAAAAAAAAGAACCTAAATATTAATTAACAATATTATTATTATTAATCATTATTGTAATAGTATTTTTCGTTATGTTATTTAATTTTTAGCAAATGTTGTTTGAGTTTATATTTAATATTATATTTTGTTAATTTTGATTTAAAATTTGATGGTAGTTCATTAATCAGTTTTGGTAGGAGATAATCTGTAGTTCGTTTTCCATAAATGTTGTTTGCTTTAAATGTGATTAGCTTGTGTCTTGTTATAGCCCTTGTTGTGATTTTATGTGTTATTAAGTTTTTGTTGTAATCGAAATAATTTTGACAAAGGAGTGCATGTTTGTCTTTTTTGTGTACTGACAGTACTTTACAGTATTCGAACATTTTTTCACTGTCGTTTTGTTTGAATTTATCTTTTACTTTTGTAGGCATTATAATTTTTAGTGTTCTCTTTTGGAAATTGTGTAATTTGTCTAGGTGGGTTTTGAATGTCCTTCCATACACACTGAGGCCATATGATACAAAACTATCCATAAGAGTATTGTATAAGAGTAGTGCAGTTTTAAAAGTTAGTTTGTCTTTTGCTAAATATAATTTTGCCATAATTGTCCTTAGTTTGTTGCATATGTTTTCAATATGTTTATCCCAATTAAATCTGTGGTCTAACACTAGTCCAAGATAAGTGTGCTCTGTAACTTCTTCAACGGCCTTGCAGCTACAATTCGGGGGGTTAAACTGTAAGCAGTTGTGCGAATGTGAAACAAGGTAAGGTTTCTCAATACTTCTATTATGGCTTGAACAAATATGTAGTAATTTTGTTTTCTTGTCATTAAGCACTAACTCTACATCGTGAGACCATCTGCATAAGGCATTATAATCCTGTTGAAGATCAGATACAGCTACATTGAGATTAAAAAATGATACGAAAAATGATAGTTATTATTTTTGAGATGTAACTTATGTCTACCATCGAAATATCAAAGATTCAGATCTACTGTAATATTTACATGATACACTTTTTTAATCACAATAATAATAATAATATCCTGGGACATTATTCACACAAGGCCATCTGATTCCAAGTCTTTAATGTTTTTTTAAATGGTTGTTTACAAAGATATATATTCCCTCAACAGTCTGTAGCCTATCTATTTGAATATTTGCTGCTGTGAGACAAAAAGCAAAAATTTAATAACGAAAATATCGCAATAACGTATAGAGCGTACGTGCTTTGAACGCCAGAGCCGGAGAGAGAGAGTGAAACGAATACTATTTTTTATATATTACACTACATGTCATCGATATTACATTTATTAAATTTTAAATTTTATTCGTTATTTTAATAATACTAGCAATTAATCGGAATTCAATAAATTCCTTTTTTTTTATTTATCCTCGTCATTAATTTAACATTGTCATTATTATATTATATTTTAATTTATAAACAATTAAGAAACCAGAATAATATGTATTAAAACACCGTTTACCTATATTGCTCTAAATTAATCATGGTAGGACTTCATGTGGTCCAACCGGTAAGCAGACAAGTGCTGGTGACCACCACTATGAATATATTAAAGAAAATTATATAGTCCTGATGAAGTATGAATGAGCCAACATCCAATCATCATTTATTTAACTGACAATCAGCCACGCATTTAATTGTTATAGTTAAAAAGCATTTACGTAAATCATCAATCAATTGTTATAGTTAAAAGGCATTTACGTCAATCATTATATTAAAAGTGTAAATACGATTAATACACCACCAAAAAAGTAAGAGATATACATATATTAAACGTACACGCGATGGTAAAACTTTTTACGAATCCAATAAATAAATAATACATTTAAGCCATTGTAAAAATTGTTCCTTTTTTATTTAATGTAAACGGATAAATTATAATAAGTCATTGAGACATTGACATTTTAAATTATATGATTCAGTCTGTACACAGTAAATTCATCGCCAACTATAGAAACTATGATGCACCATCCACCAAACCACACAGCAATACTAATTATATTGTTGTTTACTTATCTCCAGTTTCTTAAATGCCATTTAATTTGTCGTAAATCTGAATAGTCATTGCTCTATGGCAGCCAAGGACACAATAGGCGACCAATGACCGCTTAGCTTAAAGCCATTGTTACTTTGGATTTGAGTTTTGACCAACGTTTCATAAACTGAAAGTTATTGTGTAATTATTTCTTATATAAAGCCCCACTAAGTATTACTTTAAAATTAATTTTCACAAATTTCTTCATTATACAATACCTAGAAATATAAGTCGGTGATAGTTAGTTTTGTTAATAAATTCAGCCAGGCGTCAATAAACTGCTGTCCTTCGAAAAATTTATAACAATATCACTGTGACAGTTTTGATTTATAAGCATTTTTCGTGACCGTCGTAAATTTCTTATTTCATGCCAAATGTTTTCTATAAAGTAAGAGTAAATATCTGTTTAACTTGAAAATAAAAATAAACCGTGCGATAATACTAAATGTTTACTTGTAAATATAGGATATATCATACTAATTATATATCATATACATTACTACTAATTATGTATCATATACTAAGTATATATCATACTAATTTCAAATTTTCCTGAGGAATCAGTTGAACGTTAGACATACGTCATTTAGATAGCCTAAGTGACTAAGGAGATGATTTCTTATCTTATCACACTTTGCCTGAGAACTTGGAAATGATATAATAATGTCCCTTTATAGATTTATAAGCATTACACATTATATGTTAGTTATTGAATTATTCAGAATAGTTAAAATGTTAAACCAAATCACAATAATATAAAAAGTATAAATCGCAGCTTTTAACACTTTTAAAAAATAACAGTAGTGTATTATATTAGCATTTCCGTTTTAATTAAAGACAAAAAGTAATGATTATTTAATTTTTTTTCATGTTTTATTCGTTTGGCTTTAATTACAAATATCCTTGTAATGCACTTTCTTTGACAGAATTGCATCTGCAGTATCACGATCTGATAATAATTATTTACTTATAATTGGTAACCACCAGTGTGGTCTCGTTATGATATGTGTTTTATTTTACACAAGTTATCAATTTCCATTATAAAAAAAATGTATGTAAAATGAATCAGTAAAAAATTGTAATAGTCGCATTAATGTGTGATTTTCTTTGTGCAGGTGCGAAATGCTACAGCAATATTCATAATGAGTCTATCCTGCTCGGATCTGCTCTTCTGCTGTTTTAATCTGCCTCTCGCCGCTTCAACCTTTTGGCATCGTTCTTGGACTCACGGCGGCCTGCTGTGCCGTATGTTTCCTCTAGCAAGATATGCCCTAGTTGCTGCCTCACTCTTCACTGTGCTGGCTATTACAGTCAACAGATATGTCATGATTGCTCATCCAAGATTGTATCCTAAGTGAGTATTTTGTTTTTTAAATAAGGTAAGTAAGGTAAGTGGTCACCAAAGCCCATAGACATTAGAATTGTGAGAAATGTTAGCCATCGCTTACGTCGCCAATGCGCCATTAACCTTGGGAACTGAGATGTTATGTCCTATGCACCTGTAATTACACTGGCTCACTCACCTTTCAAACGGAAACACAACAATACCAAGTACTGCTGCTTCTTAATATTTGATGAGTGGGTGGTACCTACCCAGACGAGCTTGCACAAAGCTCTACCACCACCTACTATTAATAACCGACCAAATATTTAATATGATTATTATGTTTTCATTGTTTTAAAATACGCATATTTCATTAACAGGTTGTACAAGAACCGGAACATAGCAATAATGCTGGTATTTATATGGATTCTATCTTTTGGAATAATGATACCTACATGGTTCGAAAAATGGGGGCGATTCGGATTAGATACAAATATAGGGTCCTGCTCTATACTTCCAGATACAAAAAACAGGTCGCCAAAGAAAGTTCTTTTTCTTACCGCTTTTATATTGCCTTGTATAGCTATAATACTATGTTATGCACGGATATTTTTCATTGTTCGCAAAGCGACGAAAAAGTCTATGAACACTAACAAGCGATTACCTAACCCAGAGGAATTGTCATCAGCTGATACGTCATCATCGGTATCAGCACGAATAACAGCGGATATTAGTAGCAATTACGTTATGGAACAGACCAAAGATATTAATATTCCACTAAGAACTGATCAAAGTCCGGATATTCAGCGATCTACGACGTTCAATCTTAGCACGAGTGACGACGTAAGACATCCTGAAGATTTAAGACAAGAACCAACCAGACTTCGAAGAACAGCATTAAGGAAATCTATGGCACTTCTCAAACTTTCGCTACCAACACGAAAAGATAGAAGACTTGGTACGATGATAATCGCTATAATGATTTCATTTTGTTTGTGTCATTTACCTATTACGATAACAAAAGTATTACGCGAGATTAACCCCCATCCCGCATCTAATATAGCTGCCTATATCCTTTTATATTTATCATCGAGTATTAATCCTGTAATTTACGTGGCTATGTCAAATGAGTATAGAAAAGCCTATAAGAACTTATTTAGGCGGCGAAGCAGAGCTTCGTTATCATTGAGGGAAATCAGAAATCAAACATAGCAAATATAATAATTAAAAAATTATTCCTTAGAATATTATGTAGAACTTGAATTTAATACTCAATTTAATATTTATTTAGGTTAAGGTGAATTCTGTGTGTCGTATTTTTTGTTGTAAATATTGATAAATGTTGTTTACGAAATAAAGGTTATATGAGTTTTCATCATTAAAATGATGATTAAAATAGCTGTTTTTCAGTAATTTATTGTTATAGATTAGATAGATTAGGCTTGGATTCGATATATCTTAGGATTAATCATACACGTTTACCTGTTATAGACAAAGAATAATTATATAATGTTATATAACGATATGATTATGTAGAAAATCATTAGTATATAAGATGACCAGTATGATTGTTTAATAAATGGGGCCCAAGAACAATTGTTATTGACATTCCGTTATATGATATGATATAAATCACATATATTATATAAAGACACGTACACACTAGTCGAGATATTAAAAAGCAAATGCTTTACGGTAATAGTCAAATTTAATATAGCATTACGTCATTCGAAGATACTTATTGTGTAGGCTTTGTGTTCGTATATTTATGAGTCAGTCAACTCCTAGACTATCTATAGTATCCGGATCAATACCAAGTTCGTAATGCAAGACTTCTGGAGCAAACGAGACAGTTCCAATGATTCAATTACTTCTAACATTATATTCTGAAAATAATATAGTGATTACTCATTTTTAATCTATGGTGGCTGAATGATGTTTTACGGGATGTAGGGTTTTTCTAGACGCCCAGTTTAGGTTAAGGTTTAACCCACTGAATATTTTTAAATCCTTCCGGTCACGACTAGTGTGTGAGACCCTGAAATACTGCGTATAATCTGTTTCCAATGTTAAATATATCATTCAAATTAAATGTAGGTTATAATTGATAAGATAACAATAATCTATTTAAAGTTAAGCAATATATGTGGCATGGAGATTGGTACAATAATACGACAAAGCAATCGAATTGTATTATAAATAAATGTAAAAGTGAAGATGATCGTGATGACGATAAATGATCATCGCTTCCTTAAAATTAGTATATGTATCTCTTTTGAGATATGATTTGCAGCAAATAGCTTTTATTTCCTTTTCCTATTTGAAGTGTAACTTCTTTGAACGTGTCATCATGAAGCTTCCGTCTTATTACGAACATGATGTGTGAGCGAGAAAGAAAGCACTGTCTTCCTCTCACACTGAATTGGACGCACTTCTGTCTTATAATGTATGTATATTTGAAACGATAACATCAAAGAAAACATATTGATACAGTTAAATATAAACTGTCTCGTACTGAGTATACAACGTCGTGGTGATATTTTTAATTAACGAAATGTCAAAGGCATGTAAAATTATTAGAATGATTATTATATAAGGTGCTGCCATATTGACATGGAAACAGTTATTATATTGACATCAAATTATAATAGAATTATTCTGAATGAATTATTCATCTATAACTTTTTTATTATAAAAAAATAATTATTATCAAAACGACAGTGCTCAAAAATAAAACAAAACTTTCACTATAACCAAATGCACTTAATATTAAGAATAATATAATAAATATTGTATTTGATATAAAATTAGACTTTGAAATGGAACGGTGATTATGTAAAATTTTTTTTATATAAAATGATACTTCATTGATAATAAAAACAATTTAGATATTTGTAAAAAATATAATATTGTTCCAGTTAAGATATTCTATAAAAATATACTGACCGTCGATTCTCGTTATTCTTGTAAAACATGTCTGAAACCGACTTACAGTGATATGCAATTTTAATGCGTATTTTCCTTAAATAGTATAATTAATTTATTAACGTAATAACAAAGACTCATCTCAGAACTCAATGTCAGTTAGTAACATGCGACAATGACTATAACTTGAACATTTAATATTATCGCACAAGCATCAAAACTCCTGGGACGGTTTCAACATTTCTCGAGTGAAAAATGATGCCATTTTACGAACATATATATTTAATGTTATATATTATACTGTATATATTAATAGTGCATTTTCTTATGTATTTGTAAAGCATGTGTTATCTTATAATACGACTTTTTTCCTTATTCAGCTAACTTTTTTGCGAAGGTATCAGTAATTTTTAAAGCAGAATAAAAAATAAAATTTATCAATTAGTAGTTGTTATGATTTAAAGTAGAAAAGTAATTAATTTGGGTCTAATCTATGAAACATGTTACTAGGTATGCTTAGGTAGAGTTTTCTAAGGTAAATAAATCTTGTATTCAAAAAAATATATGCCAAAGGCTTATCATTATTATGGAAAATTATGGAAGAAACATAAATACACAAGATTTTGTAATCAAAAGCACATATTTTTAAGTGATTGTTTTTTTTATATACATAATATATAACCACCCAAACAAAATGATTTTAAAATTAATATAGCTATTTTTTTTAGTAAGTCAAAAATGTTTTGTATTCTATACCATATTAAGTTTATTGAGGTGAAATGACGTACCAAAGAACCAAATCTCCTGGGGCCACGGAACCCTAAGCCATTGTACTTACCAAAGATATAATAAAAAGAAACTTCAAATATAAGCGATTTTCATTTAAAACCAATACACACCTATGACATACTAGCCGTGCCCGCGGTTTCATCCGCGTACAACTTAAAGAAATTACTAAGAGCAGACTTATAATAATTTAATATTCGACCGACGAATGTCCAGCATAAGCTGAACCCATTTAATATGATTGAACATATAGATCTGAGCTCAACTTATATTGCAACGATCTAAAGTAACAGCCTGTGAATGTCCCACTGCTGGGCTAAGGCCTCTTCTCCTCTTTTGAGAAGAAGGTTTTGGAGCTTATTCCACCACGCTGCTCCAATGCGGATTGGTGGAATACACATGTGACAGAATTTCAGTGAAATTTGACACATGCAGGTTTCCTCACGATGTTTTCCTTCACCGTCGAGCACGAGATGAATTATAATCACAAATTAAGCACATGAAATTCAGTGGTGCTTGCCCGGGTTTGAACCCACGATCATCGGTTAAGATTCACGCGTTCTTACCACTGGGCCATCTCGGCTATTTATAACGACAAATACGACAATATAGCAACGATCTAAATCACTGAAAATTTCCATCTTTTAACTTTGTTTTGTTCCAATAAATTTTCATCCGATTCAACGGAACAGTTGTTTTATAGGATTTTCATCGAAAAAATGTTCAACGTGACTCTTTAAATTGACATATTTTATGACTTATGAACCAACTGAAATAAAACAAACACTAAATTTTCAGTTCAGTTAGCAAAAATACATTAGTGAAAACCGCACCCAAATCAGTAAAGCTGTTCCTAAGATGTGCGTTTGCATAAACAAAAGTTCTAACAACCATTGTTTTAGATTCTATTGCCTTGAGAAAGGCCCCCGATAATAGTTATACTCATATATTTTCGATGTACAGATAGCGATCAGTTACATTTTTATTACATATATAGATATAGATAATGTATCTTATAAGAAGTAAGATACATTATCTATATACTCGGTGGTAGAGCTTTGTGCAAGCTCGTCTGGGAAGGTACCACCCAGTCATCAGATATTCTACCGCAAAACAACAGTACTTGGTATTGTTGTGTTCCGGTTTGAAGGGTCAGTGAGCCAGTGTAATTACAGGCACAAGGGACATAATATCTTAGTTCCCAAGGTTGGTTGGCGCATTGGCGATGTAAGCGATGGTTAACATTTCTTACAATGCTATTGTCTATGGGCGTAGGTGACCACTTACCATCAAGTGGCCCACATGCTCGTACGCATACCTATGCAATAAAAAAAAAAGTTACATTCACATAATATGGTTTACTTTTGGGTTTTAAAGAAACGCACATATTTAAGAAGGTTTATTCTGATTATTTGATATTTGTATATGCCTATAGTACACACACACACACACACACACACACACACACAGGCACACTCAATCTTCAAACCCAACACAATCTCAGTATTGCTGTTTGGCGCTAGAATATGTACTGAGTGTGCGGCACTACCACCAACAAGCTAGCACAAAACTCTACCATCAAGTTTTTTTTTTGGATTTCATACAAATGTACAGACGAAATTCGATTCTAATAAATTTATTTATTACAAAATTATCCTTAAATATTTTAATTTCATTTTAAACAAAAACTATTTCATTAAATTTAATAACTTAACACAGTGGTGTAGCATGGCGGGTCCGCAACGGACTGCACCCTCCGCCCCCCCCCCATGCTACACCATTTAAATAATAATTATAGTAATTTTTTATAATAAATTGCAAAAATAAGATTGTGGCAAATTTGGAATCCGCACCGGGTTCTAGTGACCTATACTACGCCACTGACTTAACACAATATACTTTTAAATGTTTATAAATGAATGATACATAACAAGTTTTATATCCATAAAGTTATTCATACATAGTTATACATGACACAACAAAACAGTCAAATTATTATATTAATTGTACGTTTGCTTAGATTAATCAAACATAATTATAGCATGGTCGTCTGTAGTTTGCCGTGATGATCCGCGTCAAGTGTTCTATAGACTATAGGGACGCGCACCACTATATCCAGTAATTCTATTATTTACGTAGGATATTGTTATACACTTGTGATATCCTTATGTACATTTACATATCATCAGAAGTAAACCAAATCACTTAAACACTTTTAACAAATTACAAGATGCTTCAATCAATCACAATGAATTAACTTACGATTCTCTCCATCGACGAAATGACGGCTTGAGATAACCGCGCGTTATTTTTTTAACAACGCTGTCGTAGGGTAAATGTTGATCCTTCCCTTCTTGACCTAGTAGATTGAAGCTGAAATATAAAGTAAATCTGCATATTTTAGGTTAGTAAAAAAGGCAGGCTATTAAAAAAATCGTTGTAGTATTTTCTGTCAATGAATTCTTAATCAATTGTTTGTTTTCTCGTGTGAAGTATCTTGCAAGGTTGGTCATCATTGACTGTGAACTCTTCCAGGCAAAACATTTTAGAACAACAAAGACAAGAAAAAATCGTGTATAGAACGCAATTACAATGAATAATCTCACTACATTAAATACGACACACAACTAATGCTGAAAATTGAATGAAATAATATATAAGACTATATATATGACTACATGCATACTGTAAACATAATAAATTAGTAACTAAATTTTCCCTTTTGTCTTTGTGTATTTGTCCAATATATTTTTTTAAATTTCTAATAAATTAACGTACTACCTAAAATGTAACTTACATAATTAATAGTATGTATTTTCAAACATAATTAGATCTACAAGAGCTGTTCTAGAAGACTGAACCTAATCCGAAACACATGACTAGCAAAGTTTGACCCATTACAATCACAAAACAATGTAACCAAACGCGAACTATTAATTAATTATCGTAAAGTAATTAAATATGTAGGCAAAGTCATTACTAGAAAGGGAACAACAAAGGCTATCGGGAAATTTCGGGCCCTTTGATGCTCGGTAACACATGATTAATTGGTATGAATAATGGAAAACTTTAAGACTATCTCATGCTGAGAATTTGGGATTAATAAATGATTATGCCTAAATCAATAACGATGTGATTTAGCCATAATGTACTTTAGATTTAATAATTTTGTCGGTGACTTCAATACATAACGATGATGACGACTGATTTTGGAGAATACGGAACTTTGCAGGCACTATTGTATAGAGCACGAGCTTGTGCGCAAACACAAGTGCCCTCACTATTGTCGACATTACGACAATCAAAGCAAATATAGTTGCAATACCAACACTTTTAAATGCTTTTCAATGCATGTGAGTGTATACACTGCCAAATCTGCCATCCACGGTGGTACGAAATCAACCCACCAGTAAAATCATTTAAGGACGGTTGGCCGGCTGGCGTCAAGCATACCAACTTAGCTAAATCATGTCTAAACAGCCAAAATAATGGTATACCATCATACTGTATATATTTATTTAATTAAGGATCTCCAACACAGGATACACACTTACAAGTACATTCAATCGTGGATTATTTTATTATTTAATTATTATTTAAGCACATAAAATAAAGACTAAACAGAATTAAAAAGAATTAAAAAAAATATTAAGAAATGTCATAGTTAATAAATTAACTTAGGAACTAGAACAAGATAAACAATGGTAATTAAGACTATGTTGTGCGAATGTGAGTTAAGTAGAAATATGTACTTAACTCACATTCGCAAAACAAAATATAAAATTTATAAAAATAGTAATAAAAATTAAAACAAATTTAACGCCATAACTAACAATATTGAAATTTAAAAATAATAAATTCAACTTACAACACACAAGCTTTCCTACTTTGTAGGGGTAACATTCATACGTTACCTCTCTCATTCAGTTTAAATTTGAAATTTACAAAAAAATCTTTCTTCGATAACGCTTACGTTATAAAATAAACCTATGTTCCAACTTTATAAACCCAGTAGTTTTGTCTGGATGCAAGCTCGTCTGAGTACCACCCACTCATCAGATATTCTACCGCAAAACAGCAGTACTTGGTATTGTTGTGTTCCGGTTTGAAGGGTGAGTGAGCCAATGTAATTACAGGTACAAGGGACGTAACAGCTTAGTTCCCAAGGTTGGTGGCGCCTTGGCGATGTAAGCGATGGTTAACATTTCTTAGAATGCCAATGTCTATGGGCGTTGGTGACCACTTACCATCAGGTGGCCCAAATGCTCGTCCGCCTACCTATACAATAAAAAAAAATGTAGAAAAATCTAAAATGCTTGGATTTATTTTAGTTTTTTCTACATTTTTTTTTAAATATATTAATAAAGAAAATAATTTAACCCACAGATAATGTTAGTAAGTATTGATGTTTAATAATTCATATATGAGTGATATTTGTGTGGCTCGACTGGGTAAGAAAGTTTTAAAACCAGTAAATTTCATAATCAAGAAAAGTCTTCTAAAAGTCTCGTCTAAAATGAGTTCAATTGTCAATGATTCTGAATACTATATACGAGTAGAGACATACAAATACCAGCTTCAGGACTAATACGTGATTCAGAAAAAAAGTCAGGACGAACGATTCTATAAATAAATAAATAAAAATTATTCGATATACCGTGTATTACGCGTGGAAAACCCTTTATCTATAATATTCTTTTGGAGTTATTTTACCAATTTTCCGCGTAATATTTTTCTTACCGGCATCAAACAATAATTCATACACCGGACACCATTTGTTCGGTTCCGTCGAAAATAATCCTTTCGAGCTTAGGTATAATACAGAAACGTGATCGTAAATCAAACTTTATTTCAACTTAATTACTTTTATGTGATAAATTATAAATATCTATTTGTATTCAATCACCGAAAACCCAAATGGAGAATAAGGTAGCTAACCTAACCTATCCTATGTATGTATATGAAAACTAAACAATCAAAACGAAAGGAAAGTGTTTATTCATGTACATATACGCTTACACAGAGTACATTTTTCAGTAGCTATGAATAACACCAACAATAATAAGTATCAAATTCTAGAAAAAATAAAGAGAAACTTTTAAGATAAATATTTACATTTTTTATCTTAATAACATTAGTTATGTTTAAGTTAGATTTTTTTCAGTACTGTATCAAACTGGCAACCATCAGCATCTAACTTCCTTTGTTAAATCGCTTAATCGATCTTTTATTATAAATAATTGTTTAACTAGAAGCTTGCGCTTGTTCTAATAGAACTCTTTTTTTAAAAACAAAGTAAGCTTCACATCTTACTCTGAAACAATTTCGTCTTAATGTTTACCTTTGTTTGCTTTATAACATTTTATTCCGTAAACATCATTTGGAAAAATTCCAATCAATGTGTCGATTGAACGTCACGAACCTGGAGTACATTCACGCCCTATAAATTGTCTTCAAATTACTTTTGTACTAAAGAAAGAGAAAAATAAAATCAATCAATAACTGTTTTATACACAGCTATGTCGTGCCGTGTGGAACCGAATCGTTTCGTACCGTGTCGTGTAATGTTGCATCTTTTCGTGCCTTAAAAAAATCTATAATAAGATGGCACACTAGCTTTCATATCCATGTTAAGTGTTTATTTATAAATTATATTTCTAAAAAAATAAACATATATAACGAGTATAATAGTAATACTCAACTAAAATGTTAAATTGTGGCAGAATATCTATTGTGGCCCATAATTTTATCATATCCTACTAAGGTGAATATTATTGCTATCAAAATACACATAATGTAGATTCACGCATGTCGGTTCGAACTAACGAGAACGCTCTCTGTCGTTTGAAGATTGATTAGATAACACTGTCTTATGCCTTAATTATATAATATATGATTTAGAGACTCACTAATTAATGTATTCGTATATATGGAAATGGAACTCCCGAAGTGATTGGCTAATAATCTGTTATGGAATAGTACAATTAATTAATTATGGATTTCATCTTTTATTGTGTGTGTATGTCAGACGTTCAAATACATTGGAAAGAGAAAATGTTGTCAAGAGAAGAAGCCTTTACCATTACTTTATATTACTTTGACTGCCTCGTTGGTCTAGTGGCTAGATATAGAGGAGTGCGGGGGGCGGGATTACCTTCGCCCCCTGAGGAGAGCTCCGCCGAGCCACGAGCGGAGCACAGCATGGGAGGGGCTGCGGATGCGTTATATCAACACGATCCCGCAGCCTCTCCGATCCGTGCCGAGGTCGGCCATTCGCAGTGGTTTTAGTGGGTAAGAATCCCACATAACCCGGTTCTTCCCCCAAGAGAGTCGGGTACCTTTCTGAAGGTTTCCACTGCGTGAAAAAAAAAAAAAAAAAAAAAAAAAAAAAAAAAAAAAAAAGTGGCTAGATATAAGGCCATAGACCCGGTGGTCCTGGGTTCAATTCCCAGGTCGGGCCAATAAATTGTTATTGGGTTTTTCTGTCAGAAAATTCTTAGTAGCAGCCCGGAGTCTGGAAGTTGGAAGTGTGTACACTCCCGTGCCTCGGAAAGCACGTTAAGCCGTTGGTCCTGCGCCTGAACTCTTTCCGGTCGTGTCGGATTGCCGTCCCATTTGATTATGAGAGCTAGGGAAAAGAGAGTGCACCTGTGTTTGCGCACACACTTGTGCACTATAATATCGCAGTTGGCTAATCTCTCTTGAGATTGGCCGCCGTGGCCGAAATCGGCCTGGAGGATCTTATATTACTTTCACAATTTATTACAAAAGTATAAACACTATTTTAAAGTAAATTACTATTTTACTTTACTTTTGTAATAAATTGTAATGAATTGGTTAGTTGACTTTTTAATTTCTTTTTTTTTATAAAATGAAAGTATAATGTCGTCTTCATAAATTCACCCTACTATCCGACATTCTATTCATTCGCAAAATTCAATAATATAGTAATCTTGTGATAATCAATGTTTGTAAAACAAAGCATTTATTTTCTTAGTACGTTACAACATTTTGAAAATTGCTTAAGTTTTTTTTATGATTTATTAAACTTAAGAATACTTGGACTGAAAATTTGATAAATAAATACTTAGCCAGTTCATAATTTTACTTTATATTTATTTTCATTTTTTACAAGCGAACGCTAGAAATCTTTTGTTTTATCAAAGCCATTAAGGGTTTTATTAAAAAAGTTTAAGGTGGAAACAATTTGCGATTGTCGCGCTGTTGTTACCCGAACTCGTATTTATTTTGTGGCAACGATACCGCATTGGTAATGCGAGGGCACGAAAACGTTTATTACAAACCAGTCTTAATATTTATTGAGATATATAATATTATTTTAATATTTTGAACCACGTGTTTATTTTTCCTTATTCACATTCGGTCTTCATCAATGGTAATTTATAAATGTTGTCTCTCATTTTGAACACAATTCATGTCCGTACATGACACATGTATAGTGTATCAATGGATTTTGTACTATGGTGCAAAGCATGTCATTCGTTTTTCTTTGTAATAAATATTATAAATAATATATTATATTTATTCTATTATAATTTTACAGGCATTCTATATTATTTTACTTAACTAACTAGGGCTAACCCTACTTAGTAAATTTACCCTACCCTATTTCGTAATTTTTTATTATAAAAAATTTATCTAGATTTCCTTGAAGAAATCGCCTCAGACTAATTATCCTATAATATGTTACACTTCATAAAGAAATAATATATAAATAATTAATTCATTTGATAATATTTATCATAATTTTATTTTTTTATAACATATTACGAAAAAAATTTACTCGAATATTCTATAAGTTAAAGAATATTCGCCTTCCCTACAAATTGATAGCGTATAATATTTCTTATTCATCTAAGGCCTACGTGACAGAAAAAAGGGCCACCTGAATCACGACTAAATATAAATAATTAATATAGAATTGCGATGATTTTTCTAGAAATTTGAAACAATAAATTGTCTTACACGAATGTTTGTGTGTGCGTGCTGGTGTTAAATGTATATTTATGTGTACTAGACGCTAGCGTGTATTAATGTGTCCACAAACAGTATTTTATTTTACCAAAGGAGATTATCTATATAAACATACAAGCACATCAAAACACATACAGCGGGCGCAGGCACAAAAGCACGCCCCAAGACAAACACAAGCATCAAAAAACGAAGTTTAATTAATAATTTGGGTTAAACAGTCCAACCGTACATACATACCATACATAGACGAAATTATGGTACGCACAGTGAGTGGCATAGAGCTGAAAAATAGTCTTGGTCTTATTACAAACGAAATATCAAAAAACCGATCATGTCTTCTTAAAAAAATAACATAGATGGTGCAATTATTGTAAATGGAAATGTCTGTTTTAACCGGGTTATAATTACACCTCTACTCTCGAAGAGCTACTGCTAACAGCTGATTTTTATTGTTCATGTTCCGATAATAAAAGTATCTTGTGTGTATATAAAATATATATAATATAAAATGAAATTCTGATTTAGTTTGATAAGGTACCTAGGCCTAAATAATTATGCTAAATAGTTATTCCAAGATCCGTGTATTTTATTGGCGTTTGTAAAATCTTTTTCTATTTCAAAACTTATTAATTTAAAAGTTGATACCGATATTAACTGTGTTACGTAGACATCAGCTATGAATGAATATTATAAAATATTAAATCATGAGCGTCCGAAACATTAAAGTTTAACGTGTATTCTTAAGGGTCGTAGGAATTGTGGTGGAAACGATCGACTAAGCAATGATCCGTTTTACTATTTTCCGGTGGAAACGGATAATTGGTAAAATTACCGGGAATAAAAACATCTTAGATATTACGATTGACGGACAATATGAGAAAAGTTCAATCCCGATATAAAATCGCTTCGAGAAAAGGTGGGACCTGCGCTTCCGCTGTCTCGTCTTGACGGGGGCACTTTTTTCATTACAGAAATAATAACTACTTCTCTTAAAATACACAACTATATCTAGCAAAATTTACCCACGCGGCCCTAACATGCGCGACACGCAAAAATATTGTATTTAATTATTTTTATATTGTTTCATATATTTTACAAATTATTTTGAAGAATATGGCATAGTTCTTTTAGTTAAAATATGATAAGTGATCAAAAGCATAAGGATATTTCGTGATTATTGTCTGTCCACAAAAAATCATTAATTAATGTTTCTCATCTAACACAACGCTTGAAAATATATCAAATATTTTTACGGTTTTATATACAACATTAGTATTATAATTTGACACCAGCGCTGTTGAACAAATTGAAAAATTGCGCGACAAGTGTGAAGCTCCTACTTCAGACGTGCTTCGATCTACAGTTTTTATCACTTACGTAGGGTAACGGTAAGTATAAATCTCTGTCTACCAGCCGTTGGTAAAAAGCTTCTTTTTTATGTAAAAGTTATTTTGTTTTTTTACTATCAAAATATTCTGTCAACAATAAACATAAGTTACATATTTATAATATTAGTATGATTTCTATATATCACACAATTACTTTAAAAATATATGAATCAAAAAAAGTTAAATTAAAAAGTAGGGAAGATTTATATATGTTTTTTACCTGCAAGGTTTTACCTTGCCTGGTACAGTTATTGCAGTTAGATTTATATAATTACATCATTATAGAAATACAATTATTCACCATAACAAATTACTTTCTAAAACAAAAGACACTCATGGCGCGTATTGCATACATATATAAAATGGTTCTCGTAAAAATTATATGTAAATAAGCACAACTCGTTTAGAAATTGTACCGCAACTTCCGTTTCATATTTGCGTTATTTGAATATAAAATGTTGTTATGGTATATGAATATGTCTACCGTAGATTACACACGTATATTTTTTATGAAGATGAGTCTATACGGAAAAATATAGGGAAGTGAACACACGTTCGTAACAATGCTTTGATAAAAACTAAGTATTTTCTAGTAAATTGTAAATTAGTAATAAATATTAAATTTTAACAAACAAAACGTATTCTATTTTTAAATTTTCATTCTCGGTCGCGAACTATATAATTTAAAAAATATATAATGATATTAAAAATACGCGCGTCTCATCGGGTACCTGAATAAGTCACCCAATTTTTATCTACAGGTAATATTTTTGATTAAATTTTGATTTAAATTTCAATAAGTGATTACGGTTGATAATATGGCAATGAGTTAATGTCACAGATAATCAAGGCCGCTGTCGCAGCGGTATCGCCATTACTGTGCCCCCGAGGGTGTTCATGAAGAATCCATCCACTAAGAGCCTATGTTAATATATTTTATCGCTATAATCTAATATTAAAACCCTATGCCACTCTCCGGCTCATAATGTATCAAATCAACCCGAGCCGTTACTCCGTTGTTGCGTAAAAGGGACAAAATAACACGCACAGATTTCCATTTACTATATTATATCAGTGATTAAAATAAAGCGTGTGCATACTTGCAATATTATCCCTTTTTTATTATATAGGTAGGCGGACGAGCATATGGACCACCAGATGGTAAGTGATCACCAACGCCCATAAACATTGGCATTGTAAGAAATGTTAACCATCGCTTACATCGCCAATGCGTCACCAAACTTGGGAACTAAGATGTTATGTCCCTTGTGCCTGTGATTGCACTGGCTCGGTCACCATTCAAACCGGAACACAACAATACAAAGTAGTGCTGTTTTGCGGTAGATTATCTGATGAATGGTTCGTACCTACACAGGCGAGCTTGCACAAAGCCCTACCACCGAGTAGGTATAGTATCTCCGAAAGGTATCGTTCTTAAGGATCGTTTGAGCAAAAATATGATTCTATAAATCATTTTCGGAAAATTATTCACAGCTGCTTAAATTGAGAAATTGAGTTGTTTATAACGTGACCTATCTCTGGTACCGATCAGAATACAATGAACTCGGAGGAAATTATAAAGGACATTGACGGTTATGAACCCGAGTGTAAAAATATTTTTATAATTAACTAGTTACCCGTCCCGTCACCGCACGAGTAGAATAAGGATATACATAAAACTTTTATATTGTAATTGACAACTCCATTGGCTTACGCGGTTTACTAGAGCAGTAAAGCGCCCAGTAAGCATGTTTTTTTCTGACACCCTAACAATCATCAAATTTGAACTACATTTAACCCTTGAATTATTACCTTATGAATCACACTTATCTTAAAAATTTTCGTATCGAACTTATGTTGTGAAGCTTTAAGCTTTGAAGATTGCTTAGGTGGAATCCGAATATATTGATAAACCGTAAGAAAATCATATATTTTTGTCGATGTTTTATTAAAGAACTAAATTCATATCAAGAAATTTCAATTATTTTGTTCAAATGTGTTTAATTTGATTCACCTTTACGGGCGTTTAACTCAAATCAAAATTCCATTAAAAATGATGCTTATACAAACACCAATATCTAAAGTCATTATAGCGATTTTCAGAACTTCCGACCGCTTCACATAAAACCAGAACAAAATATTCGACTTTCTAGTCTACGTCAAATAATTGAGATACAGACGAATTGAGAACGCTGGGACCCTTTTTTTTAGTCGGATAACCTTCCTAATATTCGCTAAATTGAGATATTAAAACGAAAATATCATTTGCTTATCCGACAAGCGAAGTAGCTAATAAAAACAAAAAATCTACCGCGATTGAACTTGTTTGGATAATAAATGGTCTCTTGTTAAATAACCCGGAACGGTGAAATTACTCCCATGTTATATTCTGAGCGGACATTTTTTAATCGGCGTTTCTCAAGTTTTCTTTAATGCTTGATAAAATTACGTAAATTCATTGAATAAATATTACAGGTACGGCAGAAAGTAAAATATACTTAAATTCGGTTATGAACAAACAAATATTTAAAAAACAATAATATTTGGTATATCAGTCAATCAATTAGTTGAATCAATCATGTGTTCCAAAATCAAAAAGGATTAAAGTTAAATCACAACAACAATAAGTTAATTTTTTAATCAATATTTTACTTTTTAAATTAATTGTAACAGCAGTTAAATGTGATTATATAATATTAAGCCGAGATGGCCCAGTAGTACAAACGCGTGAATCTTAACCGATGATCGTGGGTTCATACCACAGAATTTCTTGTGCTTAAATTGTGATTATAATTCATCTCGTACTTGACGGTAAAGGAAAACATCATGAGGGGACTTGCATGTGTCATATCTCACTGAAATTCTGTCACGTGTGTATTCCACCAATCCGTATTGGAGCAGCGTGGTGGAATAGGCTCCAAACCTTCGCCTTGAAAGAGGCATTAGCCCAGCAGTGGGACATTCACAGACTGTTACTGTTATAACATTAAGTATATTAATATGACTTCTTACAAAAAGTCACGTATAAAAACATAGAACTAATAATATAAAAAAATTATAACAATTTAATAACAAACAAATGAAATCAAATAACATTAAAATAATGAAATGGAGTCTCTGCCCCTTAATCCTTAGAAATGCGTAAATGGCAATTCGTCGAATGGTGATTGTAAAACATTTGAACAAACAATTGGTAGACCAAATTAAATGAGTTCCTCGTTTATTTGATAGGAAGCTCTGGCTTTACAATATTTAACGGTCAATGACCTTATATTTTGAATATATACATATTATATTTTGAAAAATAAATAAACATGTTTTATAGTTTTTAATAGTACCATACACTATGAATGGAACTACACATGTCCTTATCATCAATTGAATAATCAAATACTTTGGGCTTATTGTAAAAATCTAACAAATAATAAAGGTGCGGGTGGGTTACTCACGATGTTTTCCCAACCGCCGATTTTTGATGAATCGTAAATACCCAATAATCACATGTTATCTCTCTCGGTTAAAATTATCGCGTTCTGGCCACGTGTCTGTCTTGTTTTAACCCTTTGTGCCATACCAAAAATGGTTCGTTCATTTTTTGAGCAATTTTGGATGAATTTCGAAATTTTTTTTTTGGTGTTTCCGCATCAGTCATATATTCATAAATGAGAATTGATGTGCAATAATTTAAAATCATGGACGATTTTATTTATGCACATAAACAAACCTTAACAAATCGCAATGGTTCTAGATAAAATTCATTATCTCTGGAAGTTTTCGAAGTTTTTCCTTACGTGATTAGCTCAAAATTTTGTACTTGGGGGTTTTTGGGATCGCTGAATCTTAAATCAAACTTCGGAAATTCATGATGGCGGATCCAATATGGCGGACCTAAAATACAAAAATATTGAAGGTGGAATCGTAATCAGCGACCCCGAAAACCCCCGACTACTAAATTTCAAGCCGATTGGACTGAAAAAAAAAGCGTAACACAAAGGGTTAAAGCGTGAAAAAAGTTGTCATATAACATTAGGGAATTTACGGATCATTAAATTAGATTTAATATTAAATATAAAGACTATTTTAAGTAAAATTAATTTGTTACATAAATTGAATTGATTAAAACGTTTCTTTATATGAATATTTATTACCTCAGAAACTTGAATTTATCACCGGGCTTTATTTTACAAAGATTAATTGTTAATTTGTATGAAATAATAACGGAAGTATAGAATAAATTTTATGTACCTAATTCTCCTAGACAACAATTCTAGAAATAAGAATGGAATAGGTTTTGTAACACTGCTTCCATTCTTATTAAAATTAATAACTTTTCCTTTCACTTCAGTAATAAATACCACTTAACTTAGGTATTATATCAAAAAGTCTTGAACAAACAGAAGGCATATACAAGAAATTTCAAGTTTTCTTAATAATAAAATGATAATAAGACAAACAGATAATATATATATACACAGATCAAATTTATATAGCAGCTAATTCTCGGCATGCGTTTTAATGTCTGTTTAATTTTGCTTTTTAATTAATTTATTTTATATATTTTTATTAATTTAATAATTTTAATTTATCCGATACGACTTCCGGTAAAATATTCTATGTGCTCAAGTATATACCGATTGTAATGGCAATTGCTTAAATGGTTGATTGATGTCCTCCTAACCGATTTTGGCCACGGCAGCCAATCTCATGAAAGACCCAAATGAACAGACACGGATGCACCCTCTATTCCGTAGAGAGAGAGTGGCCTAGGCTCCGGGCTGCTACTGAGAATCTTTGACAGAAAAACTCAATAAGTTACTATCGTCCCGACCTGGGGTTTGAACTCAGAACCTTGGCTTCCAGCCATATCTAGCCACTAAACCAACGAGAAAGTCAACGGTATACGACTTCTCTAAAATTAAATTATATATTTTTCAACATTCATTATGAACGATCAAACAGTGTCGAGGTGTATTGATCACAAGCAGATTTTCGAACATCATTTTCATAAAAATATGTATATGATATACATTTGAGTTTTATTTAAAGATATCTACAATTATTCTCGATTCTATTGGCAAAAAATAACCCAGCCACTTTTATACTTCAAGATTGAATATAATGGATTCTAGTTCATATTGAAATCTTAGATTTAAAAGTTTTCCTATATATTGGGAGATTTTTTAAGGTCCTCCAGACCGATTTCGGCCACGGTGGCCAATCTGAAGAGAGATTAACCAACTGCGCAGGAGATATTATAGTGCACAAGTGTGTGCGCAAACACAGGTGCACTCACTATTCCCTAGCTCTCATAATCCGATGGGACGGCAATCCGACACGACCGGAAAGAGTTCAGGCGCAGGACCAACGGCTTAACGTGCTTTCCGAGGCACGGGAGTGTACGCTCCTGAGAATTTCCTGACAGAAAAACCCAATAACTATTTACTGGCCCGACCTGGGAATTGAACCCAGGACCACCGGATCGGCCTTATATCTAGCCACTAGACCAACGAGGTAGTCAGTGGAGATTTTTTATCTATTTAACAAAATTTTGAGCACCGGTTGGCTTAGGAGCATACAATTTTGTACATAAAACGTAGATAATCACAAAAAAATTATTTTTAAAAATTCATCTCTTAAGGGGCTTTGAAATATAAAAATCGCTTAGGCTTTATAAATAAATAGGTATAAGTAAATTACAGTTTTTACGGAGTTGCTAAAGTTTTTTCCCTTTATTTAACAGTGTACTTTTGGGGATAAAAGCTTGTACTACAATAAAATCAATTAGGATCATAGCGGGATGAAAATCATCAATTTTACCACCCACTCATTACATATTCTACCAAACATAAATTTTTGGAACGAAGTTCTTTTTTTATTATTCCGTTTTTATGGGTTAGTGAGAATATACATATCAGTTCCCAGGATTGGTGGCGCAATGACGATCTAAGAAATGGTTAATATTTCTCAAAGCTCTAATGTCTATGAGCGGCGTTGACAATTTAATATCCAGTGGCCCATTTGCCAGTCCGATTACCTATTTTATGAAATATATATATTACTGTCATCAATCGTATACCGATTCAACACAAACACAATGAGAACAATAAATATGAGAAACAATACACAGTAAGAATGTATTGTGTTTACGCGTTCTGATTTCAGCTTGACCTCATTCGATTTTTCATACTGTCTTGTGATTGGAATAGACGCTTACACTTGATGGGAATTGATTTATTTTACGATTATATTATGAATTAAAGTTGATACACATTAATACGAACAAAATTAGATCAATGATAAATAAATTGAAAAAGGCGTGGCTGCTTCGGCTGTGAACCATCAAAATAGATAAATTTTGAAATTTATAATATATGAAAACCAACATATGAATAAGTGAGTAGAGAGTGGCGGCGCCAAGCGACTTTATTTTTATAAATAATATAATATCGCTTTATTCTCTATTTTTGGAAAGGTATTTCGTCTAATATGGACGAAATAAAATACATTGCTACAAAATAATGAGGTCCGATAAACTTTAGAAAGCTTTATAATTTTGTTATTATACAGAGCTAAGTTTACTTTCTTCACTAATAGGAAACTTACATCACAATCTAAAAATCATTTCTACTATATACAAAACTTTAAGACGTATAATCATTCAACTTACAAAATTGTAACATGACTATCAAGATGATTTTTTCTTGAACGATTGCAGTCACGGCGGCAATTCTAGGTGTAAACAAGCCAATTGCGTAGTTATGATTCTGCGCAAACATGGGTGCACTTTTCCCTCACAATCGTAACCCGAGCGGCTATCCCACACTGTCGGAAAATTAGTTGAAGGACCATCGTCTTTACTTGCTTTCCGAGGCAAATGTGTATAAACACTATCAAGATTTTTTCTGTTTCCTTCATGTATACTATCTAATATATACTGTTTGTAAAATTATGTATTGTAACATCGAATCGAATTTAAAAATCGAATTTACAATTTGTATGTCTTTGAGAACTGAATTTGTATGTGACGTTTATTTTTCTAACGCATAAAACTCAATCGTTACAAATAGAAACGTTACATGCAGCAAGAAAATCGATCTTGAAGTGACACCCTCATTGCTGTTACAAATGTTCATTCATTCATTTAACAAAAATATTACGACTTTTTGAAAAGACACAAAAGAAAAAAAACCTGAAAGCAATGCTTTGCAAAATGGCGACTAAGTAACATCAATCAAGATCAAAAGACGTCGTTGTAAATGCCTATAGAAATGGTTGGCCTTTTTGAAATTGATACTCACAAAACTGCGCTAAATATAAAGAAAAGTAAATGTTGTGATAAACAAAATCTATTTAAAATTTTTATACAAAATTTGAAGATAAATCTTTAGCAAAAAAAAATAGGTAATTTAGAGATATAAAACCACGATACAATTGTACAACTTTTATATATATAGGCATTGAAAATATAATTACATACACAGATACATAGCAGCTTTATATTAAGGTATATCTGTTTTCCAGAACCTTAGTCAATACTATAGAAAGAAATTTAGAATATTCAGCAAATCAATTAGGTTTTCACATTTTTCTAAGTTAAAGGACAAAATAAAAAAGTTAAAATATTCTTTATTCAAATTAATTCTTATAATCTTATGAATTACTTTTGAATCGTCACATATCTAGAAATCAAAATCTTGCCCCTGAAGTCAATACATCCTGTATTTGCTTTGCGGCATCGGACACTTAGTGTTTTTTTTATTTTATAGGAAGGCGGACTTGCGTTTGGGCCACCGATGGTAAGTGGTCACCAACGCTCATAGAAAATGGCATTGTAAGAAATGTTAACCATCGCTTACATCGCCAATGCGCCGCCAACCTTGGGAACTAAGATGTTATGTCCCTTGTGCCTGTAATTACACTGGCTCACTCACCCTTCAAACCGGAACACAACAATACAAAGTACTGTTGTTTTGCGGTAGAATATCTGATGAGTGGGTGGTACCTACCCAGACGAGCTTGCACAAAGCTCTACCACCGAGCAAAAGTAAGTTATAGTTATAAAGTAGTGTTATAAGTTTGTTATCGTTTTCATACAATAATTGTCGCTGATTCTATCAAAATGATCTTTACTATTGTGAATATACATAATATTGTATAATTTTGTTGTCGCTTTGTCAACTTTGCATTAATTTATTATAAAATAATAATTTCACTAACCTTAAGCGGAAAATTTAATAATAATAGAAAATAGTATCTTAATGCGAAATATGAATGATTACTGGTAAAAATGCGTAGTTGGCGATTAATTATTCATGGTCCCATTGGTTTAAAACTAATTGAGAGCGATTGCGTTACTATTCAATTAATTATTACTTTCTTTTGGATGATATTTGTAACATTATTTATAAGATGTAAAATAATAAATCGATGCAAAATATTATTCAAATTAAATTTCAAAGCTCAATCAGTGGAAGGTTATTTATATATTTGTAGATTAACTTGTCCGTTGAAATTTTGTTTTACTGGAGTAATACAAAATAAAGCCTCTCTTTTCTGGTTGTAAATGTTCGAACCGTCGACTTTATTACCCCATTTATGCTCTTTGATATAATGTTTGAAATAATCTATACAATAGACGTTATTTCACTATTCATTACTTGCTCAAACAAAAGGCCTGACCTAAAATATACAATATTCCTTAGTATTTATAATAAATCATAAGTAAGGCCCTTGATACTCTCGACACAATATCAGGGATAATATTTCAATTTAGAAAAAGTATAATATTTTCGTTTTATAACATTTCTTGCAAAAATAGACTCATAAAAAATGGTTAACTTATGCTAACAATTTAAAAATAATATTTAATTAACTCTTTACAATACATAATCGGTTATTTTTGACACTGACTAGTGTTCAAATCTGATTTGCTTTGTCTTGCTTATTTAACACAATTTGTTTCATACCATTCCGAGTTACAATTTTAATGTTTTCAAATATAATATTCAAACTATGTCAAATATAACATAAACGATTTTAAGGGCTAAAGATCCCAAGGTCCTGTATTCAAGTGAGTAAGCCTAATGTATTATATTTATTGGATTGCATTATTGGAAATATTTGTTGGATTTTGCTATGGCGAAATTCTCAGTAGCACGGAGTTTGGAAAATGGCAATATTTACACTCCTGTGCCTCGGAATTGCACCTAAATCCTGCAGCTAAACTCTTTCCAATTATGTCGTGTTTAATATCCTTTCGGATTATGCAAGTAAACACTTATGCACTATCAAATATCCCGCGAGAACATCATTTGTCTATGAATTTAATGTTATTACATTACGTTGCTTTATATTCGAAAATATTTAAAAATTAATAATATTTTATGTTAATCCTCTAAGGAAACTTCTTTCACCAATTAAAATGTTTCCCAAACTTCCTATTAATTTCATATAAGCTCTGAATTTTCCTATATCAAACAAACCGTTCATCAGCTTATATCGATTCTGAATTGTGGTAGAGCAAGTTATAATAGACAGATAAATTAATGGTATAATCATAGGGCAGAAAGTTAAGCTAAATAATAAACAACATACAATTAAATAGTAGTGACCTTTTTTGTAGAAGATAAAATTTCCCATCTTTTTTATTTGAAACTGTTTTTCTCTATCGTTAATATTTTCCGAAATATAGTTAGTTAAAAACACCTACTTTTGGTTTTCGTATAATATCTGAATAATTTCTGGAAATACGAAAAAATATGGTGTAATCAAGGTTGGAGCACTACATATCGAAAAATATTAATAATAGATAAAAACGATTCATAAAAAAAAATTGAAAATTTTTACCTCTACAAAAAATGTGTCTACTATTTTAAGGTATAATTTTTTCGGCTAACGCTCGCAGTCTTGTATGACAAAAACTCGGTTTTATACTCAGGGGGTACCCCCTAACATAATCCAATCGAAAAATCGAGTAGCGGGATTTTATGCAGAGCGAACGCATTTTTGGTGCTAAAATTCCTGGCCTAAATTGACCATGAGAGCAACAGCATTCCCTTAAATGAATTTCCTTGTGCTTTATTAATGTGACTGCAAACGATACCTTCGCAGGAAATTGTGTCCTTTTAAAATTGAAAGTAAATATATGTATTTTAAAAAAGGACTAATTATCAACTAACCGACTAAGTATAAATTTAATAAAACAATGAGAAAAAAATATAAGCGGGAACGAAACGAAATACGTACCTAACCTTTTTTCATCGCTTTAAGTTCACTGATAAAAAAAAAAATACTTTTTTCTAACCAGAATGACATTTCATGCTTTTCCCTTTAAAGTCACAGATTTTCATACAATCATTTATCCTTTACCTATACTTACCTATTAACTACAGCCGAAGCCGCGGACCATAGCTTGTTAAATATATAGTAGGTACCTCCCGAAAAACAAAAGAAATGTGTGTTATATATTTTTTAATAAGCTACTACCCTAACTTACAAATATATTACAAACAAATACAGACAGAGGTTTACCAGGTCCCTGTTACATTACCAGTATAAGCTGAACCCTATTTAATATGATTGAGCACATTAATCTGAGCTCAGCTTACGGGTCGGAAGAATCTAAATCTCCGAAACTGACAACTTTTTAACGTTTTGTTTGTTCATATTTACTTTCGATCATCATCATTTTACAGAATCTATTTATAGGTAGCTATTTTATAGCATTTTTATCGAATAAATTTTAAACGTGATTCTTCAAATTGATATTTACAAACACTTAATTTTAAGTGATGTTTGCCACAAATTCTGTGTGTTTAAACATTAGTGAAAACCGCACCCGAATCAGTTAAGCCATTTCTAACATAAGCGCGCACGAACGTGCAGACAAATAGACAAACAAACAAAAAATAATCCAATCAAACAATAATCAATGTTTTGGATTCTATTGCGTTGATAAAGGTCCCCGATAATAATTTTACTCATATATCTCCCACGTACAGACAGCGATCTGTTAAATTAAATTAAATATGATACGATGAAATATCGTAAAAACACTTACAAAAGCCGTTTTCTGAATACAACCGCTCCGTACTCAGTTAGGAAATTAAAAAAAAACATTTAGAAATTAAAAAAGGAACAAAACTTATTCATTAAAAATTATAATTTTAAATTAAAATTATTGTTTATTTAAGTAAAATTATGATACGATGAGATATCACAAAAACATAAAAAAGCAGTTCGCTGAACACAACAGTTTCGTAGGAAGCTGCGCCCGAGCCGCGCGGCATGCTACCTCGCCCGGAATTATTTTAAAACTGTGATATCTCCTAAAATATTCATTGGAATTAAATGATGTTAAGGCAATTTTGTTTCAAAATTAAATACTTATTTATTTATTTTAAAGAAGACAAAAGGTAATAAAATACACAAAACAATTAGCACATTACCAAAAAAAAACCAATCAAGTCTTCACAATTAAGTAAATCAAAATCAATTCATAGTAGACTGTCAGGATAGTAGCAACTAAAATAACAATAATAAAAAACAAGAATTACAATTAATAAAAAAATAACAATCACAATTTATATAAAATAATAACAATCGAAATTAAAATAAAAATATTTAATTTAAATTTTATAAATACGACCAAATTAATAAAATTAAAATTATTCTGTAAGTAATTTTTTAAACTGAAAATTAATATTACATTTAATTTCTTTTAATGACAAAAGACAAATACTTGTGATTAATAACGTAACAATTAATACCATGTTTATGAAAATAACTTCGCAAATAATGCATCACTTTCGAAATAATTTAGTTAGTATAAAAAAGATCAACCTTCAAAGATAAACATATGCTAATGCGGACTTTTTTTAGAACTTTTTAAGAGGAACAATTCTGTGAGACATGATTATTGCGTAACTTTAACCGTTTACGCAACGTACGCAACTAAAGCTTTCAAAAGGTATCAATTTCTCGTTTTTGCACCATTTTTTTTCGATGCTCAGCTTTTATTGCTCGTAGCGTGATATAGCCTAAAGCTTTCCTCTATAAATGGACACAAAAATATTTATTAAATTCGAACCAGTAATTCCTGAGATTAGTCGGATCAAACAAACAAATTCTTCAGCTTTATATATTAGTATAGATATAGATGAAAAGGCCGAGATGGCCCAGTGGTAAGAACGCGTGAATCTTAACCGATGATCGTGGGTTCAAACCCGGACAAGCACCACTGAATTTCATGTGCTTAATTTGTGATTATAATTCATCTCGTGCTTGACGGTGAAGGAAAACATCGTGAGGAAACCTGCATGTGTCAAATTTCACTGAAATTCTGTCACATGTGTATTCCACCAATTCGCATTGGAGCAGCGTGGTGGAATAAGCTTCAAAAACCTTCTCAAAAGAGGAGAAGAGGCCTTAGCCCAGCAGTGGGACATTCACAGGCTGTTACTTTATATATATTTACAAAAGAAAAGTAGTATATTGTAAGTATATGAGTTGTCTGGTTTCCATAGTAAGAGCTCTGTTTAGTTTGGGATATGATAAGATTATAAGGCTGTAGATTCCAACACAGCAACTGCGGTTAAAAAAAGGAGATTATAACCAAACATCGTAGGTTCAAATCCTTATGAGCAACACAAAGTTCTACATATTGCGTGAATTAAAAAAACAAATAAACAAAAAGTTACAACATTAGTAGATACGACACGAGATCGTTTATAACATTAAAAATAAAACACAAAATTTACGTTGTCTCAGAAATCGTTTTGTTTCCTCTAAGTTATTTTCTTGACAGTCATGGACAAAAAAAATCACAACATATTCACTGAACCTTATACAAACATCCTATGAATCTGCTTGGTCTAAATTCCTCAGATTATTGCTTCAACAAATACTATACTAACTTCATCTATAAATATTACTTCTTACTTATACAATATATACGTTTGAACGTACATATCCAGTATTAGTACCTTATATTCTATTTCACATTCAATGTTGAATACGATATATTATATTCTCAATAATATTGGTTTATCGTAACAATATTGCGTTCCTCAATCGTGGTCTGAACTAATCTGATGTTAACAACAAATGTCTTAGAAATACATGTAATATATGGCCCAAGCTATATGTATTTTAAATTGTATTCCTGATAATCAAATCAATATATTAACAGTAGATAAGGTCTTAAAGTAAATAATTCTAATCTAAAAAATACATAAGAGAGTAACCAACTTAGACTCAATGATCTAAGTTCATTGTTATCTAAGTTGGTAATGTAAACAATCAATATATATCAAACATATATTATTACAAAGCTCTTGCGAGCATTTTTGAATCGTCATTATATTAAATTAAGTTAAATGTAATTAACAGGCAAGAACCTCAGTAGTTACTCTTTTGCGACGATCAATGTAACATAGACAATTAATTAAATATGATTAAATTGTTATCTTGCATGGAAATCAACGAATACTAACTCCACTTTTTTATCATTTATGAAATTCGATTATCTTACGATATATACTAGTATACTTAATTGTATAAATGCATCGCTGTATGTCATGATACATATTTTTAAGTGCATAGGTCAAGTATTAAAACCACGCCACTTAAGTAAATTGATAATTAATAAAAGAACTTATAAATAAATGAAATCAATAAATAAATACAGAGTAAAAATTAAAAACAGAGTTTCGTCAGTATTTTTTTTTTTATATTCTTAAGTTAAGTTTTTTTAATATTCAAAAGTTAAGTTTTTGCATTGCATTTTTGAAATCTTGCATACACGATGCCAGGGTACAGAAAAGGACATAGAGTACATAACATGTCCTCCCCCCCCCCTTCCTTATACGTGGGCAAAACCGTGAGAGGAAACCAATAAGATATAAGAATAAGACTTAGTAAATCTGAGGGAGATTTATTTTACTTATAAATTAAACTTAAACTGTTAGTTGTCTGTGAATGTCCCATTGCTGGGCCTTATCCTCTCCTTTTTTGAGGAGAAGGTTCGGAGCTTATTACACCACGCTGCTCCAATGTGGGTCGGTGGAATACACATGTGGCAGTATTTCAGTGAAATAAGACACATGCAGGTTTCCTCAAGATGTTTTCCTTCGCCGATTCAAGCACGATATGAATTATAAACACAAATTAAGCACATGCAATTTCAGTGGTGCTTGCCCGGCTTTATTTACATATAAATAACCCATAAATCTTAAATCCATCAAACGTATGATCAATAATATTGCCTTATGTTTCTTATTCGTCAAATCAAAAAGCTCTAGGAAAACTATCATGAATGTTCAAAAGATAGAGATTTCCATATAAATAGGACTTGCCATCATAAAAAAGTTGTATTATAATATTTACGCTCAAATAGATTATCAAGTATTTGATTTTTACTGAAAGATCGGCGATTGGAAACATATAGATATCATTAAAATAATGTACCTAAAATGCATGTATTTCCAAACTAAGCGGAATTGATTTTCAACAAATGAACCGATATAATAAACAAACAATTGATAAAACAAATATTTAAGCTATTTTATTTTTTTCTTCATAAACTCTACGTAAATAAAATAGTATTGTGATTCAAAAAATCTTTTAGTAATCAAGAGAAAGATATATCGTATAACAGTACACGAAGAAAATTTTTCATGATATTATGTAAATAATTATTTATTAAAACTCTAATCTATAGTATTTATATCATTTAGCTTTAAATTTTTAAAGCATGACAGATAAAAATAGTGACAAATAGACAAATATTTTTTATTCTTTTCATATTAGAATATAAATACAACCAAAAACCGCAGAAATAATATTTCTAATAAAATAAATAATATTCAATTACGCGGTTTGTTAAACGAATACATCACAATGGACGTCGGAAATGAAATCCATCCCTATTCTCTTCCAAAATTTACGTCATAATTCCATTTTAAACAAAAGAATGACCGAATGAATGTTACAAATACATTTTCATGCTTGACTCGATTTGTTTCGGAACGAATACAATATTATAATTATAACGTTTGATTATTACATTAATCTATACTAATATATAAAGCTGAAGAATTTGTTTGTTTAATATAACGTTTGATTATTACATTAATCTATACTAATATATAAAGCTGAAGAGTTTGTTTGTTTGATCCGGCTAATCTCAGGAATTACTAGTTCAAATTGTTTTTTTTTTTTATGTTGGGTAGCCCATTTATTTAAGGACGCTTTAGACTATATAACATCACGCTACGACCAATAAAAGCGGAGCATCGATGAAAAATGTTGCAAAAACAGGAACATTGATACCTTTTGAGAGCTTTAGTTGCGTACGCTGCGTAAACGTGAAGAGTGTGAGTGTGTGTGCGTGAACGTGTGAATGTGAAGTTGTTTTCATAAGCATGGTATTAATTCTTATCGAAATAAATTCGTTATTCATCACAAGTATTTAATTTTGAAAAAAAAATTGCCTTTACATAATTTGATTTCATTGAATATTTTGGGAGATACGACAGTTTTAAAATAATTCCAGGCGAGGTAGCGAAGTCGGTCACTACATCTGCGAGGTAGCATGCCGCGCGGCTCGGGCGCAGCTCCCTACGGAACGGTCGTGTTCAGCGAACTGCTTTTTTATGTTTTTGTCTCATCTCATCTCATCGTCGTATCATAATTTTACTTAAATAAAAAATAACTTTAATTTTAAATTATAATTTTTACTATATAAGTTTTGTTCCTTTTTTAATTCCTTAATGTTTTTTTTTTTATTATTATTTATTAACAGTACGGAACGCTTGTTTTCAGCAAACGGCTTTTATAAGTGTTTTTGCGATATTCCATCGTATCATATTCAATTTAAATAATCAATAACTTTAATTTTAAATAATGAGCTATCTATTCTATACATTTAATAAAAATGTAACTGATCGCTGTCTGTACATGGAAGATATATGAGTAAAACTATTATCGGGGGCCTTTATCAACGCAATAGAATCCAAATCAATGATTATATATATTTTGTTTGTTTTTCTATTTGTCTGCACACGAGACGAGAAAACGTTACAAACAAACAAACAAACCTTCGCATTTAATTAAATTAATAATATTAGAAAATATTTAAAAATTGTTCATGGAGGTAATAACTGCCTGGTTACCGTAGTTAAATAAAATAATTATTTATATTTCATCTAAGGACAATTAGTAAAGTCAAAAATATTCAATAGATAAACAATAACCTGCTCATTTACTATAAGCGTCGTTATTTATGTACCATATGAAGAAATTATCTTCGGTTCAGAAACAAAAACCCACAACAACATCTGAAAGAAATTCAGCGGCATGTTTGCCGTTCTTTTTTTGCTTGTATTGAATATAATTATATATATATATCATTTTTAATTTGAAACAATAAATATTTGCGTTTGCCCGGATGCGAAATGGGAATATTTGCACAATAAAACGTAAACAATTGTATTACACGAAGTCAGAGAATAGAATGGACGTGAAAGCGTGTTAAAAAGTGATAAATATGTCTGCTAAAATATAATAATGCGTGTTACATATAGTATATCAGAACAAGAGTAATTAATTAAATCTGGAGGCAGCATGGTTGCTAAACAAAAGGAGACAAAAACAAAAATGAAGCTATTGTTGTAGATGAATGAATAATGAATAAGATATATTTGGATAATTTAGAGAAATCTCGTATTAGTCCTGAAGCTGGTATTTGTATGTCTCTACTCGTATATAGTATTCAGAATCATTGACAATTGAACTCATTTTAGACGAGACTTTTAGAAGACTTTTCTTGATTATGAAATTTACTGGTTTTAAAACTTTCTTACCCAGTCGAGCCACACAAATATCACTCACATATGAATTATTAAACATCAATACTTACTAACATTATCTGTGGGTTAAATTATTAAAAAAAAATGTAGAAAAAACTAAAATAAATCCAAACATTTTAGTTCTTTCTACATTTTTTTTTATTGTATGGGTCGGCGGACGAACGTATGGGCCACCTGATGGTAAGTGGTCACCAAAGCCCATAGGCAATGGTATTGTAAGAAATGTTAATCGCTTACATCGCCAATGCGCCACCAACCTTTGGAACCAAGATGTTATGTACCTTGTGCCTGTAATTACACTAGCTCACTCATACTTTAAACTGAAGTACTGCTGCAGTAGAATATCTGATAAGTGGGTGATAACTACCAGAAGACCTACCCTACCACCGAGTAGTTTTTCTACATCATTTTTTTTTTTTTATTTGTCTTTCCAATATCCTCTGACGTATTGTTAGTGACTTGGTTGTATCTTTCTATTATTTCGAGTTATTTAGTTTGATGCTTGTTTGGTGCATTCATGTTTTTATTTCCAGGCAGCATCACAATAATTGTACAGGATTTCAATTTTTTTTTCTTGTATTATATCAATTAGCTGTCTTTTTCTAAATTATTATTAGACACTTCGCAATTAAAAATCTATACTCCAGCCTCCAGCTTGAATTGAAATTTTATCCCCAACTCACTGCGGCACATTAAAATATTAGGAATCTTATTTTCATAATATATACAAAAAGCAATTATTTATACTATATACATACATATAACTTAACCACATTATTTAATTTCAATTGCTAATTTTAAAATACATAAAAATCTCGGTTCAATATCTCAGTTTAAGGAAGTGAAAAATTAGGTCATCAGGACTCGTGAATGAATCTCGGGTTTATTTATTTTTATACGTCGCTGCATATGTCAGGAGGATTTAGATTATCGTTCGTTTCATCCAGCTGCTCCTCACATAAATCGTAAACACAGAGAAACTCAGTATAATATTCTCAGCGCCCCCGGCATATCTGATAAGCTGTTAAAAAAGAAGAATTTCGTGATATTACAGACATATTTCTAAGCCTAAATTTAGCTTGTAGTAAAATGTATAGTGACACGGAAGTATTTTATATTTTCCGTTAAATATAATTAAACTTTGAGTCCAATTATACGCTAGCTAAGACAAATTCATCCAACCAAACATACAATCAAATTTATTATATAAGATTTTAAACGAATATGTACCTAACTGTATTTTTGAATAAATTTTTGATATAATTTATTTTTATTACAAATATAATATGTTAAGTAAGATACCCATCCTTATCAAAAATTATAATTTTACAGTTTTCTTTTCACATAAACAAATATTTACCAAACATTTATTAAACATTTTACTAAAGCAAAAAGCCAATTTTAAATTTTTTAAATCCAAAATATGACGTATTGACGTAGATAATGCAAATGATTGAAAAACAATTGATATATTATATTCGAATTAAATTAAACTTTTGTAATTACATTTTATTAGTATACGTATCTATTTATTACTAATTGTATGTTCCATAAGAATAAATTACTGACAAAAAGGAATTTAACTATATTGAAGTGAATCGAAAAGGGTTCCACTTGATTGGACCATAAACAATATTTTAACTCAGTCCTTTCAAACTCAATTTTATCTACCGCTTAAGTTAATTATGGAAAAACGATGTCCGGCTAAAATTTTTAAAACGATAACTTAATTTCAGCTCAACTGGAACTACGAAAGTTCTGTCAGATTTTTATTATATTTACTGAATGAAATTTCTGTCCTCCTGACCGATTTATTTCTAGAGAGACTAGCCAACATAGTATATTTTGCGCACTTATTTTGAACTAGCAGAACCCGAAGAAAACGTAGACGTTGTCCTGCCTGTGTTTATGTTAAGACAATGTGATTAATTAGCCATTGTCTGCCTAAAATAATATCCTGGGACATTATTGATATACTACACACAAGACAATTGATATACTACATATACTACTTTTCTTTTGTAAATACATACTTACATAGATAATTACACCCAGGACAAACAGACATGTTCATGCACACAAATGTCTGTTCTGGGTGGGAATCGAACCCACGACCTGAGGTGCGAAAAGCAAGTATCTACCAACGACGCCAACCGGATCGTCTAAAAGACTGCCTCGTAAGTCTAGTGGCTACATGTAAATTGGTGGTAGAGCTTGATGAAAGCTCATCTGGGTAGGTACCACCCACTCATCAGAAATTCTAACGCATAACAGCATTACTTATTATTGTTGTGTTCTGGTTTGAAGGGTTAGTGAGCCAGTGTAATTACAGGCACAAGGGCCATAACATCTTAATTCCCAAGGTTGGTGGCGCATTGGCGATGTAATCGATGGTTAACATTTCTTACACTGCCAATGTCTGAGGGCATTGGTGACCACTCACCATCAGGTGACCCATAAGCTCGTCCGCCTACCTGTCCTATAAAAAAGGCCGCAGAACCGGCAGTCCTGAGTTCAAACCCCAGGTCGGGCCAATAAAATGTTATTGAGATTTTCCGTCGTAAATTCTCAGTAGTAGCCCGGAGCCTGGAAGTTGGAAGTGTGTATCCTTGCCTCGTTAAGCACGTAAAGCCGTTGGTCCTGCATCTGAACTCTTTCCGATCTTGTCGGATTGCCGTCCCATCGGGTTATGAGAGTTAGGGAATAGAGAGTGCACCTGTGTTTGCGCACACACTTTTGCACTAAAATATGTCCCACACAGTTGGCTAATCTCTCTTTAGATTGGCCACCGTGGCCGAAATCAGTCTGGAGGACTATTATTATTATTTATTATTAATTAGCAATTATATATAATAGCTAGAGCAAAATGATTTAAATGTAAATAATAATTATTTAAATTTAAACTAGATATTATTCATAATAACTACTTGGAATTGGCGAATGCAATGAACACTTAATGAAACAAAGTACTAGAATATTCCTTTTATTTTTCAATGTGACAGTTAAAGAGTTTTTTGTAAGTGTTATAGAAATAAGATAAAAAGCGGTACCAAATCCTTTAGTTAGCTTTTAATTACAATATGTTATATTATGTTAAAGCGAATTCATAATAATATTATAATATATTAAAATTGGCTAATTATGTATTGCTTATAATTTGTCAAATATTTTAAAATTAACAAATAAAATTAATGAATAATTAATGAGCATTATTACTAGATAAATAATCTTAACAAATAATACCACAAAATATATATATTTTAGGTAATATTAAATTTAAATAAATTAAATAATATTAATGAGATATAAAAAAACAGTACTCGGAACATAAAACAAAACCACGTTGTGGTCTTGTTACCTGGGAAAAGGGATGTTCCTCAAGGCCTCTCAATGCCTCAGCGAATTCAACGTTTCATGTTGAGATTCAAATCCCTAACCTTTAATTTGAATAATATTGCTCTCTGATTCATGATATTCAGCATGTTTTGAATATACATTTAAATTTGACAAGCATTTAAAACAATAGTTTTATTTTAAACTTAAATTCATAAATTAATTTTAAACTTTTACTAACATAAGCAATGGAGCAAAACGCTCAGGATGAAGATCGTAAAATATTAAGATGGAAGGCTAGAAGAAGCAAATTCGGACTTTGTTTTAATCTAAAAAATCTATACAATAGATATATTGTTTATCACGTGATAAATGGAATACATATCATGTAATTTGCTTGCTTGACAACCTAATTAATTATATTCACAGTTAGTGTTATTGTTCCATTCCTACTACAATCATATGAGAGAGAATTCTAAGAGATTTTTTTAGTATTAAATCAATTCAACTATTACACGATAAAGTACTAGAAATCTTCTACGCTTATGAGGTATTTCAACTGTTTCTGCGCCAAGTCCGTAGCAGTCCCTTTTCTACGTGACATGAATTAATGAAACAAATTTTTACGTGATCAGGTTAAAAAGCAAATCTGTGTAATTTGATAGCAAAATGCTCTCGTGAACATCATTACAATATTATAAATACTCAAAGCTTGTTCGTATCACGCATCTTAATGTTATCGAGAAAAAAATATTCATAGATCTTTTCAAAACATTTGACTTGAGAGGCAGTTGAAATTAATGTTTTGTTTTCGTAAATAAATCGTATTGTTAGCGAGTAAACAAATTTTTCTAGGATAATATATCAAAATTTTTCTTAAGATTGTTACCGAAACATTTTTCATTGTCTCAAAATGTTTAATAAATCATTTCTGGTACTCAGTATCTTAGAATCCGCATTACGATATGTGACAGCTTAAGTAATCAGTTTCTTGGTAAAATTTAAAATGTATTCTTTACTTCGTAAAGTCCGTCTTTATATACTCGTAGTTGTGAATCATAGATTTGTGGACAAACATAAATACTCTTATCATCTTTATATATTTTGCTCTTTCACTATTATATATAAATAACTTTCTTTTGTTTCGTTTTTATGATTATATATCAATAGAAAAGTTAAATTTATTATAATTTTGTTAACCATCAATTAATAAATTAATTTTCTTGAAATTTGATTTTATTATTAATAAGATCATACTAATCGTACTTGATTTTAAAAATTGTTTATGGTTAATCTGGAATATATTATAAAAATAAATTTGTTTGTCTGTAAAGGATAAAAATATGTGTTTGATACATAAGTATACCATAAAATCTGAAACAACAACAACGTTTCGTACATTTTTTATTATTAAACGCAAATATTTAAGGAATCAACGAACTACACTTATAATTTTGACCACGGCTACCATTCTCAAGCGAGACTAGACAATTAAGCAAGACATATTCCTTCAATGACGTCATCCAATCGGATGGTATCGACACGACCGCAAAGAGTTCAAGCTTAGGGAGTGTAAACATTACCAACTTAGTCGGGAAGGTCCTGCTAGTAAAAATCCAATATTATTTTTTAATTAACCGGCCCAGAATTTGAACCCAAGACCTCGGGATACGCAGCCATATAAACTAGTTACTAGACAGGCAAGATCGGACTGTCTAATATAATTAATTGTGAATATAGCACACGCTTATGAAATTACCGAGCGGGCTTAAATAAATCTAAGCTAATATTAGCTCTGATGTGATAATGGAACGATGTAACACTAAAAGGGTATAACTGCCATTCAACTATCCCGATACGGTTCCCAGAGGGCATATTACACAGGACATAACACTACAATATATTTTAAATGAGCAAATGAGGGCAACCTTCCTAGTCATGTTATAAGAGCAGAAATAATATAAAGTGGAATCCGCTTGTTGGCTTAGCAATTGCTCTAGTCTACAGTAGTGATATTCGGTATGAACTCACTTCATATCTCCCTCGTGACATATTGAATGCCAAGTTACGGTGTTACATTATTTTGACGTGTTATCCCTTAAATGTTATAACTATTACAGCCAATGTCGCATTCCATATCACGTGAGAGATTACAAGATCGTCATCTGCGGTGTATCGAATTTGTTCTTACAAAATAACTCTACATATATTTAAGTAATTACAAATGGATTTTTTTATATTTAGTTATATACTACAAATCTTTAAAAAAATATTATTCAAATCTTTAAAAAAAACACTAACTATTATTTTTAGAGCCCAGCAAAGCTTGGTCGGCCAGGTATTGAAAAATGAAAGCCAAAATTTTCTGTAACTAAAAAATACGTTATAATTAAATTAAAATAAAATTAATTATTATTATTCAATTAATCATGATTGAATATTTTGAAGAAGGAATCAACTGTATCAATTTTACGGCTAACCTTGAAAGGAATAAATTGTCGGGGCCTTATTGGGTCGAAAGGCTTTCTTAGTATTTTTTATTATTATTATAAACTTTAATAAAATAGACATATTACGCATATGCACTGTATTAAATATACGTCGAGTGTTTCAATTGTAAGAAATATTGTTATTTTATATATTTTAAGCGCAAGGCAAAATGCCTATTATGAACTAACAATCTTTGCCTAAATAAACTAAAGTGGATACTAAGACAAATGAACACATATTTAAAATTAAAGTTTGTAATATTATAAATGACAAGTATCATTTATTAATCGTCGTATACAACATCAGGTCATGCGGTTAAAATTTTATCAAGATTACCTGTAAAAAATATTCGTTCATCGAACGTTTTACGTAAAAAATATATAAAGCGTCATATCCGTCTTTGCGTCATATCCCGGGGACATAGAAGCTCTATATGTATTTTTCCAATAAACTAACAGAGATATCAACGCTTGCAGGCATTTTCAACAACGCGCCAGTTTGTGTAAATAACTATTCTTTACAAAATACAACAAGCTGTCGGAGGTGACCTCTAGATATATTTTTGTAATTGTAAATTTTATAGATTACAGAACGGGAATTTTACTATGTTATGTTATAATACTATATATTTCATAATAATTTAATTTAAATAAAAATATTGAAATAAGATGGGATATTTATAGGCAACTTTTTTTAATATAAAATTAATAAATGATATCTCTAATTTTTGTCACGCATTATTATCGAACCATATTAAAATTAAAATTATAACATAATAATTTTCTGTAAATAAATATTAAAGTTAACACTGCAAGTTACGTCAGCAGTTTTAGAGATATTTTAAGATGTATAAGTATTCAATTCGGGTGAAGAGTACGCTTTGCATGACACTGATTGCATTAAATTATTCTAATCCAATTTATATGAATTATATGAATTTCTTATGTCAACATGGATAGAAAATTGTAGACTGGTCAATTCCCAAACAAACGCTGTTAAAACTATAACAGATATTCCCAATATTCGGTAGATTTCAGGACGAACAGAATTTCTTCAAAAGATTTCGTAACCGTATGGTCCGTGGTAGATCTATTTATTTATATTTGGACCTATTAATTTTTCCCCCTACTATTTACACATTCAGTATTTATGCTATATATATATATATGACTGCCTCGTTGGTCTAGTGGCTAGATATAAGGCCGCAGACCCGGTGGTCCTGGGTTCAATTCCCAGGTCGGGCCAATAAATAGTTATTGAGTTTTTCTGTCAGAAAATTCTCAGTAGCAGCCCGAAGTCTGGAAGTTGGAAGTGTGTACACTCCCGTGCCTCGGAAAGCACGTTAAGACGTTGGTCCTGCGCCTGAACTCTTTCCGGTCGTGTCGGATTGCCGTCCCATCGGATTATGAGAGCTAAGGAAAAGAGAGTGCACCTGTGTTTGCGCACACACTTGTGCACTATAATATGTCCTGCGCAGTTGGCTAATCTCTCTTGAGATTGGCCGCCGTGACCGAAATCGGTCTGGAGGACCTTACCTTATATATATATATATATATATATATATATATGTTGACTGCTTCGTCGGTCTAGTGGCTAGATATAAGGTTACAGCCCCGCAGTCCAGGGTTCAATTCCCAGATCGAGCCGATAAAAATCGATTGGGTTTTTCAGTCAGAAAATTCTCAGTAGCAGCCCGGAGTCTGAAAGTGTGTATACTCCCGTGCCTCGGAAAGCACATAAACCCGATGGTCCTGCGCCTGAACACTTCGGTCGATTTGTATTGCCGTCCCATTAGATTATGAGAGCTAGAGAAGAGAGAGTGCAAAAAGGTTTTCATTATTAAATAAATATCAGTGTAAATGTTAATTTTACTCGATTGAAGTCATAACGAATTGCTTGTAATGTAATTTAATCATAAGAATTTACAAAAAATATTGTAGGTTAAAAATAATTGAACTTACTCGTGCAATATAAGATGTAGGTGTCATCATATAAGCGTCATATTTAAATACTTTGATGTGAAAGACTATAAAATGCAATATTATTTATTTACTATTATATCAATGTCAAGAAATTCTCAACGTACATTGAGCAGGTAAGAATTTCTCAAAGCATTATTTCACATCAAAAGCCAAAAGTTTATTTTACGTAAACCTCGCTTTATAAATGCTTATTAAATCTTTAAATATTTTTAAATAAATACATATTTATCTTGCGTCGTCGTATGTTGTGCCCACTAGGAAGTAAGTATTGTATAAATTTATTATATTTATCACGCCACCGAGCATACCATACGATCTCCCCACTTCGTAACATACTCTTCAAATATTTTATAAAGATAAGGATTCTGCTTGCGCCAGACTAACCGACCATACAATAAGCACAATTTTAAAAGCCTGCTTATACAACTCGCTTTCAGTTAACTGACCAGCTAACTCAGATGTCCTATGTACGTCCTACAAGACAAAGAATAACCATTACGAACACCCCTGAAACACAGGACATACCACATAAACACGGAAAAGAGAACTACGGTTAGTGACGTCACCCTAACGTACATAAAATATGTGAAATTTAGATGAAATTTTCTTTTCTAATTTTTTTTTTTATTTAACCCTATGAGACGAGACCTGTTAAATTTAAATGAAAAAAACTATAAATAAACACTGTTATAGGCTCGCTACAAAATATATTATGTATTTCAAAACGATAGTTCTCACGGCTACAAACGTCTCAAAATCAAATTAATTGAACCTATATATCAACTATTATAATATACTACGTATGTAGTAGAATATATTATTTTAAATATATTTAAAGTTTACTTGCAACTATTAAATATTATCAATTTTGGAGCACGAGGCATTCACCTTAAAAGTAATGCAGTTATTAGTTACACCCAGAGTCAAATATCCTTATTAAATACGAGAGAAAAAGAAGTCGGGTATTTTAAGTCAGGGCCGACCACCACTTACATAAAATTAAAAAATATGGATATAAATACATATACTATATTTATACCATTCTTACCATTATTGATAATAGTGGTACCTATTTAGATTAAACATATTCTCTTACCCGCTCAACTTTAATAAATCCCTTCGTCTAAAACGATCTTTTTATTAAAGGGTACGCGCCGCTCCGTCTGGTATGAACTTATTAATTTCCTTCATTTGCTCGTACGAAACGATTTTCGTTAGTTTTTTTAAAAAATGTATACAATTTAAATTTAATAAATAAGCAATTTTAATAAAATAAATCATTTCTTCATTTGTAATATTTAAGAATAGAGTTTTTGTTCTTTAACAGAATTGTTTACTACAAAAAATAATTATCTGTACCCTACCGATGGTAGTAAATAAAGTTTACATTTGAGTTGAAGAACAAGTATAAAATGTTAGTAAATAATTTTAAATAAGACATATAGAGCACAGAGCATATAGCTAGATACAATATCAACTTGTAGTCTCGAAGTGAAACTTTCCAGTTAAGTTGGTAAGACTCCGTAAATCAAACAAGCTGGAAGGCCCTTACTGACAGCTTTAGTCTAACTTCATCAAGATAACTTTGATTTTAGGGCGGTCTCATGTCTCTGTTATTTTTGGATTGCTTACGAATCGTTATTATACTTGATTAATCATTCATATTTGTAAACAAACTCACTATTCGCTAAATTGTATACCAAAGTCTTTATATGTGTAGTTTTCTTGTTTGTATTTTAACATGTAAGGTTTATTACTTAGTTCATTGTTAATGTTGAGTACGTCTGTAATAAAATTTACTTTTGACACTTTTATTCATATTTTACACGAACCGAGAACTGATACTAGAAATGTGGAGTCATAATCTTGCGCTCTGAACTTTTGACTTTCATCATATACACATCAGAGTACATATTTTTAATCGGTTACTTTTTTGCTATTCTAATAATAAATAATGATTTTGCCTAATACCTAAATAAAAAATACAGATAATTTGAAGCTGAGAATGCTTTTCATTTATAGGATTATCGCGCGTTTGTTTACAAATTTAACACAAAGCGAGCGAATTTAACGAGCCACATTGCGCGCGCCCTAGTAAGATTTCTGGGCGGAAACAATTCCTGACGTTTAACGTCAAGGAAAACAAACTCAGCGTTTGAAATTAAGAAAGTTAAAATCCGTTGTCAACAATTTGTGAAGTTCCTTTTCAGAATTTATTAATTGTTTAGTGTCATATATAAAGATTTATGCAATATACAGGGTTATTGGTAATTCGACGTATTCCCGTTAGGAGGTGATACGGGTGACTATTTGCGATAATTTTAACCCCTATATGCATCATGCAAAAGTGAACCATTTTTGCGTTATCATGTTTTTTAGCTTTTTTCAAAATAAGTCAAAAATGCATCATCAAACATTTATTTAAAAAAAAGTATCAATTTAAATCTCATTTTTTCTTCTGATTTATAAAAACGATTAAACACTTGTTATTTATCAATCTTTAAACCACAATTATCGGTCCAAATTTTAAAATGCGAGACGAAAAACGATATTGTTTCAATATTTTATTGAGAATTTTTTCCATTAAAATGTCTTAAAAACGAAAAAAACGTTATGAAACTTGCTTTGGCTTGCAAATAATTTTAAAATCATAACCGTTTTCTTAGCTCTCCAAAAAAGGTTAGTTAATGATACGTATTTTATTACATAATAATTATTAACATTAAGGACTTAACTAAATAAAGGTTATGTACAAAAATCTAATGCCATGCTAGCAGCATTTCCCCTTTGCATCGCATATCCGATTCTCCGTCAAAATGAGCCAACTCTCCTACAACCATTAGAAGTAATTATTATATGAAGTGGTTATATCTTTTAGGACTTTCACATTATTTAAAACAATGGAATAATTTTACGCAAATACATAACGGTAACCAAACATCACACAACCGTTAAAGTTATGAAAAGCAATAACTTTTATTTGTATTATCATTGCAAAGATCGATATGATATTGTCATAATGTTTTATGTATTCGTATTCAAATCAAATATAAATATTCTAAAAGTCATAACAACGTTATTTGAAAACCCGCAGACGAGATTATTTGGCAATATCCAATATCAGAATTCAAATGCAATAAGAATTTTAACTACTACACAATATAATGATGCAATCAAACTTGCGGACAATTACGTGTAGATGAGGCAGTTCCCGCGGCGTAGAACATCGAATAGTGTCAGAACAAATTCAAACTAGTGTCTATTGAAACTTGACACAATTCCAAAAATACTCATGAGTTACTTTTTTTTCGACGAACTTGAAAGGTTAGAGTAACAACAACTTTTATATAAATTTCATAATCAAATCTGATTGGTCTTGCTCGTCAACTCAATGACAGACCTCTAATTATAAGAACTAGAACGTAAAACCAACCGTTATTATGTAATCGTTATTCAGCCTGTGGGAAATCCCGCTTTTCGTTGACCGAGTTATGGTATAATAAAATAAACCTTAACTTAACACTTTAAGATTTAACCACAAGTTTCATAAACGCTAATCAAAATCAATATAACTTATTCTATTTTATTCTAAATTGTGATTGGTCTGTGGCAATCGATGACGCAATAAGCGACCAATGAGCATTTTTCAAAGAGGGATTAGTAAATCCGATTTTTAAAAACGTATCAAACTGTTCACAGATGTTAGTCAATTAAATATCAAATACATACCATACACTGCAAGAGCATATTTTTATATCAAATGACGATTTAAAGAAGGGCTGTCATAGAATACAAATTCATTGGAATTAATAATATACTTGTTTAAACGTGATTTACTATATCTATTGTGATAGTATCGTGTTGAGTCACGCAGGCCGGATGAACGTTCTTTTCAGTCTACGGCAACATCAAAGGGATGATGGATGTTTCCCATAAGATTAATTTCCACTACAATACCGTTGTTTATTTCATTGTAATACTTATTTCGTATCCATGACTGAACAAATTCGTGGGCTTATTTCGTAAAAAACTGTTTGAAATCAAAAACAACTACATAACTAATTAAACGTACATTCTAATATAGTTGAATCTGAATAATTAGGGAAAAAAGATAATACAACTTAAAATTACTATAAATACATTACACACTTACATTAATATTTTTCTAAAATTGCATAATTCGCTAAAGCACTATTGAATTTTCATGTATTGTATAAATATTGTATTTATAAACCATCTCGTTAGCCTTGGTGTAAGAAAACATCATGAACATGTATTAGATAAATAACTAAAATTAAAATATATTTAATTAATCAAAGTATGCACCGTTGTTATCTATGCACTTTTGCCATCTCATAGGTAGTTCATTGATCCCTTTACTGAAAAAACCATAGGGGTAAGAATCAATAAACTCTTTGAAGGCGGTTTGGACTGCCGCATCGGAATTTTTTTCCTTGTAAGAAGTTGTTCAAATTCCAGAAAAAAATCGTAATCTGTTGGAGCAAGGTCCGGGGAGTACGGTGGATGTCGCAGTCATTCCAATTGTAGCTCATCTAACTTAGTGGTTGTTTGTTGTGCAGTTTGTGGTCTTGTGTTGTCGTGAAGCAACAGTGACCTAGACCGATTGACCAATCTCGGTTGTTTAGCAGCTAGTTCTTCCTTCATGGTTAGCAGTTGCTGACAATAGATATCTGCCGTAATCGTTTGGCCAGATTTTAGAAAGCTGTAGTGAACGACACCGGCGCTAGTCCACCAAACACTCAAAGTAACTTTTTCTGAGTCAATTTTCGTTAAGGGCAGGATTTGGCTGGGTCTCCAGGGTTCAGCCATTACGACAAGCGCTTCCGATTATCGTACAGTATTCACTTTTCATCACAAGTAATGATTCGATTTAAAATCCCTTCATTATTGTGTCGGTTGAGCAAAGTGTAAGCACAGCAGTCATAAGGATACATACTACCACCATTACCAGCCCTACAATCATTGTTGAAATAAGTCAAATAGTGAAACATTTAATCAAACACAATAAGAAAGGAAATCAATTTTCAATTGATCTATGTACATATATAATAAACGCTTCATTGGCTATTATCTTTCTTGTCTGTTCCTCTCGCAAGCGATTACTATCGACTGTCTAGTATAATGTAACCTCTAGAGAAAAACCAATATCAATTAGCGCTAAAAGGATATTTGGATTCAATGGAACGAAGCTAAAAGACGGAAGTGCTTGTACCTTCCTCTAAATATTAACTATGTTAGGGAAATCTTTTCTTAAAAACTAGGATAATTAATTATAAACATATCGTATATGATTACTTTCTGGCTAATCGAGCTGGGAAAGAACTCCAATCCTATTAAAGATAAGTCTTGGATTACAGCTTTCTCCAGCTTTTACCATCAAACATGAAATGAATTAATTATAAAAAAATTAAGCACATGAAATGTAAATGGTGCTTATACGGATACGATACGATGACATCTAAAACGCCAAGTTTTTTGTTGATAATAAGCCCTTTCCTAAAAATTAGACAATCATAACACCGGAATACTTTTAAAAAAAATGTTTAACTACGACACTGTTATATGAATATATATAGTTGGGAGATTTCTTTATCCATTATACAACAGTGTTTTAAAAAAACGCGCTTTAAGCCGCCATTTTTTTGTTTGAAAGAACCCTGAATTTTATCCTCTACGGGTACGTTAGGAGGCACCACCTAAGTATACAACCGAGTATATATCATCCCAGACGGCGAGCGTTAGCCGCCATCTTGAAAAACGTCTTTTTACAAATATCTCGGAAACGGTGAGTTTTACGTTAAAAATAGTAGAAACCTTTTTTGTAGAGGATAAAATTTCCCATCTTTTTTACTTACTCCAATCTAAAAATCGAGTAGGGGGATTTTGTGCAGAGCGAACGCATTTTTGGTGCTAAAATGCCTGGACTAGTAATAAAAGAACGTTGTGACGAGCTCCAAAACAATACGTTTAGAATGAGAATGTTGCTGTTTAGTTGAGAATCTCAACTGTCAACGAATGCAATGAAATGCATGAAAGTCTCAATTAAAAAATAAATAAGGTAAGTACAATAATTAATATCAGCTTATATCGCTATTCTCGTCTGACTACCGATGTAACGCGTTAACTCACTTCACTTTAATCAATCTTTAACAGCAGGCAACCCCTATTTGCGGGTAATTTTACACAGGCAGAGGTATTTTGTGATGCACAGAAAAAAAAATGCTTCAATTTGATATATAAAAGATATTTATACGTCATGATCGTATCAACGTAACAAAATATTACCTGTTTAAACTTGGCTGCGAATAGGTTGCGGCCGACTGGGTAACAGCAACCATACCTTTCCGAGTTATTTACATACACTGCTATGGAGTGGATTGTAGTTTATTTTCATAACAAGCGAATGAAAAGTTTACTCAATGACAAGTTTACTCGGTGGTAGAGCGTTGTGCAAGCTCGTCTGGGTAGGTACCACCCACTCATCAGATATTCTACCGCAAAACAGCAGTACTTAGTATTGTTGTGTTCCGGTTTGAAGGGTGAGTGAGCCAGTGTAATTACAGGCACAAGGGTCATAACATCTTAGTTCCCAAGGTTGGTGGCGCATTGGCGACGTAAGCGATGGTTAACATTTCTTACAATGCCATTGTCTATGGGCGTTGGTGACCACTTACCATCAGGTGGCCCATATGATAGCCCGCCTACGTATACAATAAAAAAAATAATTTTTTTGGAAAATGACAATAAATAATATTTTAATTAAAACAAGCAAACATTAACCATCTCATACATCGCCAATACGACACCAACCTTGGGAACCAAGATTTTATGAATACAACAGAAAACAACAACCCCAAGCGTTGCTGCTACTCTACAGAACACGTGATAAGTGGTTGGTACCCATCCAGATGATCTTACACAAAGCCCTACCACCAAGTAAAATCAGTTTCACTTCTGGATACTAAATATATGTAGGTTAGCTGAGTTAAGTAATCAAGATGTGATTCATAATTTTGAATTCATAAGTCTTTTGAACGAAATACCGAGGAATGATCTTCCAGTATTTTCTTTTTAATATTAAACATTACATGTTTTAGCCAAATGTTTCGGAATGAATGAGATTTATATGTATACCGTAAAACTGGTTTCGTTTATCAATTTTCTATTTCAATACCTTTTTTATATATCGAGGCACGTTTTGCGAAATTACGGCAAACATTCATAATTGATTGTACCTAATACTCTAAAAAGAATATTTATTTAATTTCTGATAAGAGTAGATACTTAAATACATTATCAAAAATTAAAATTAATTAAGTATAAAGTTATATTTTAAATATTAAATTACAGTACAGTAATTAAATTTTAAGCTACTTTATCTAAGTTAGTTCCAAGCGAGGCTTACGAATAAATTAATTGAAAATAGTAAACCGATGAACATGTTTTTAGAACACATGAAACTTAGAGCCGAATAAAGCTTAAAGCTACAAACAAAATTTCAACGGATAAATTTTACTATAATATAATATACAAGCTAATTGTCCCGGCTTCGCACGGGTAGATAAGGAGAAAATTTTTGATAGGATTTGCGCAAAATCCGTTCTTAGTGAGCGTCTACGTCGGGGAAAGAGTAACTGTTACAAATTTCAAGTCAGGCGGATAGTTTCGATCACGTGATGAGTGATACTTCACTGGATACATTTTGCCTTATAGATTTTTGCCTGTATATTGCATTATATTTACTACCTTTTTCTCCTCTGTTCGTCATCCGAATTTATTTTTGAGTTTGTAGTAATAAAAAAATATAGTTAAAATAATTTTAAATATGAAAATTGTACGTTTTCCTCATAATGAATGTTCGCTTAGTGGTCGGTAACACTGGTCAATCACTATTAATGTTAACTATACGATGTATTATTTTATAATTTTGAATTGAAAATACGCGTTTAAGTTCTTAATGTAAACGTTTCTTATGTAAAAATAATAATTATAATATCCTGGGACATTATTCACACAAGGCTATCTCATCCCAAACTAAGCAGAGCTCGTACTATGTACGAGTATGATATATTATACTATATTTGTTAAATACATACTTATATAGATAATTACAACCAGACTTAGGACAAACAGACATTTTCATACACACAAATGTCTGTCCTGCGTGGGAATCGAACCCACGACCTGCGGCGCGAAAGGCAAGTATCTACCAACGACGCCAACCGGCTGGTTAAATGAATATTTCCGTTTAAATTAACAGTTGTCTGACATTAAAAAGTACAATGAAAAAATGATTCAAGCTATTTGTTAAAATAATTGTTTTATTATAATATAAATTACAAATTTAACTTGACTTTGATTATTATTATTCAATCTCCATTAAAGCCATATCAATATGATTAATATGAAGACTAAAAGCTTTTACGTGAACATTATTAAGATATTAAAGAATAATCTTTTTGTATTTTATTAAAGGCCCAAACGTAAATGTCTACGGTAACCTAATGGACTGTAATATTCAGATAAAATACTTCATGCTTAACGATTTAATCTTAAATATATAGCAATTATTATAGTTAAAAAACGATTGAAGAGCAATCTAATAACGTCATCATATGTGTAACATATAAAAATAACTATGTACATGTACATACATTGTACATACTCATCAAAAGTCCCGATTTGGAAATTTTATATACTCGTAAGTAACCTTAAATAGGAGGCTTTGTCGGCGATATTATATGAAAAAAACAAGTTTAATATATCATCAAAATTGTCAGGACATTATCCATGTATGTGTTTGTGTGTATTTTTGTTTGTTTGTTTGTTTGTCGGTGATTATGTGTGCTTGACTCATTATTGTAAGTATTTTTATCTAGCAGAATTCAGTAACTTTAACAGCATCTATATCGGTTTGAAAGGTACGTACTACAGGCACAAGGGACAAAACTCTTCTAATCTTAGCTCACAATGTTGATGGCGTATTGACGACTTATGGAATGGTTAATAAAAAATCACACAGCAACCGTCTTTCTGCGGTGTAGACCACTTACCATCATGTGGCCCATTTGCCCGTCCCTCAAACTATTTTATAAAAAGATAACAGTTTAGGCGTGTTCTTTCATTTTAAGTGAACAAACGTACCCATGTCCATTTAGAAACAATATCGTCATAACTTTCTTACTTGTATTTTTGTATATGTTACCTCAGAATTCCATCATTTATGAACCGAATTGCAAAATTCATTTTTTGTTTGTGGCTGTTGTTTTTTTTCTGGGATTGAATTTAACTCCGAGTCAATTGCTCAATAAACCTTGAAGGATAATTGTATTTTTCTTAACTGAAATCATATTTTTGTATAATTCGTGTTTATAATTTTAAAACGTCAGAAGTGAACACAGGCAAAACCTACCCAGCAGTGGTTGAAGGGATAGTTGATGATGATGGTCCTATAAAACAGACAGATATTATTGCAGCTGGGAGTAATATGATGGTACTTATATAATCTGAGACCATTAAATCACTTTCTATTTAAATAGAACGACGTAAAGTTCATCCGGATACCGGGTTTCAAGTGTCTGATCTAATTGGAATATTTTTTCCTGCCGTCGGAGTGTTAAAAGGGTACAATAAGGTGCCCCAGTTAATTCATCTTTTCTGTGGCAAGATATTTATTTTCTGTAATAAAATCCCACAGATAATTTTACACTTTGCCAGTTTAATTTATTTAAAAAAACATAATAAATAAAAAAATAAAAGGGGTATTAAATCTGTACAAGATAAAAAAATTTGATAAAAGTAGGTAGTAAAAATAACTGGAGTTGGTATGAATTCTAAATATGTATTCTATTATACAATTCGATTTTAGTTGGCCAACATTTATTGCGCAACAAATTTGATGAAAAATAGAAAAAGTTAAAATTGTATTGTTAAAAAGTTTAAAATAGGATAACTCAATTGATTTGATTTCGTTCGCTATAAAAATCGAAATACTGTAACGACCATTGATATTTCAATTAAAAAAACTATAATCAAACATTTAATAATTCGTGAACGCAACCACAGCAAAATAAATATTTTTTTTTATTTAATAATAAAAATTAAATAAATATATTAAAAAAGGCGCCCTGCGTCTACTGCAAATAGTTTATAACTAATAATTGAGTATCATAACAGATAACTTTGAACATAAATCATGCAAAGATGGTTCCAAGAAAACGCAATTTTATACATCGCCTGGAATACAATATAAATTTGCATATTTAAGGTTTGGGGCCCAATCAACCGCTCCGATGAAATACTTATATGGGCCTTATATGGACCAGCGACATCAAACGTCTGTTGCTTAAACGTATTCGAGCAGCAAATTAACAACTCCATTCGATATACGAAATTTTACACTTAAATGGAACTAACATAAACTTGATTGAAGGGGTTCAAATAAAATACCAATTAATTTCATTATTATATATTGAGAAAAACATACGGGCCAAGTTTCTTGACAGTTCTTGATAGAGTCTACATTTCAAACCGTTTTAATTCTTAAGTTCGCCGTCCTCGCTCGTCCGCCTACCAACTCTATAAAAATAAACAATTTAAACATGTAAAACGCTACAAAAGTGGTAATAGGACGGTAGGAGTTCCAATAATTGAATAAAGAATAATTTGATTTTAAATACTAAGAAAAGAAGATGGAACTACGCTGAAAGTATTTACTCATTAACGGTTCATCAAAGATTTAATTTACCCATTTAATCTTTATTATCAACATAAACACGTACGACTGCGGTTTTTAAAAGAGTATTTATTCAGTTATAAATACTCTTTGATATCTACCATGTGCCATCTTACTTATAATTCTTTCAAATTTGGCATTTACGTATCATTTCACAAATTCAGATCTAGAAAATATGGAATTTTAACAACTTATGTTAATATAAGAGTAACCTTGTGCTTCGAAATGTTTCCAAAACTACCTAAAGGTCATCGTAAGTACTCAATAATTTATTTTTAATCTTAAAATTAATAATAAATGTCAATTGAATTCATAATATAGGTATTTTAAACACTTAATGCAGAAACTAATATACGAGACAATGAGATACGAGGCTCATATCGATGCATAGTTTACGACAAATGTACGATGATGGGGTCTGGAGCAAATAATACATATCTAGTTTTTCTATTATATTTAGACCGTACAAGGTCTTCCAAATATATGAGCTTTGAAGTAGTCGATGTACCTTTTTTATTTAATACTATATACAAAGATTTTAATTCAAGAGATACATTTGCCTATGAATTTACTTTATTACATTAAAAAATAATTATTCACTTTTTTTTATTTGTAACACACCAGCGACCTCGTAAGACTAGATAGCTAACACCATAAGCAACAACTTTTGTTCTACGATTTTTGATAATTTGTTAGATTTTATTTTCACACAAAAATAAGACTCAAGGCGTACTATTTAACTTTATGAATACCTGTTCGGTGTGGTTTTATTTATTATCGCGCACCATTACTTATTATTAAAACTATCTTAGCTACATATTTATTTATTATTACTTTATTATATGTATTAATAAATATATTATTTTATTATATATTATATTTATATATAGTTTATGTAATGATGTACATGTATTTAGTTTATTGTATATGTGTAGACACATGTGTATGTATATAGTATATTAGTATTATGTATAGTAGTGAAATAGAACAATTTTTTCGCTAAAGTATTTGACCTGTACACCTCCGCCGCTTTATTAAGCTCACGTCCTTGTCCCAAAGGTTGTCTGGGAGAAATCGCTCTCTTAGCGATAAGACCGCCTTTTGTGCTACCGGAATTTATTACTTTTTTTTTCCATTAATGTATGTTTTTGTTACTGTGTGTACAATAAAGCATATAAATAAAAAATAAAAAAAGTATTAATTTAATTTCCCGCTTGAACGTTTATAAATCTACACGCATGCGCGAGCGCGATCGACGCGTCGCGTCGTCCTTTCTTCTATGAATGAAATCTTCTTAGTCGGCATCTTCATTACTGAAGGTCGTGTTTAGTATTAAGAGTTAATCGCACGGTGCACTATGCTCTTCCACGTGTTTCTGTCCTCCGCGGTATTAATGGTTTTAGGTATTGGCAGGCCAGTGAGCGTTTTTATTTGGTCTGACCAACTTATTTATCATTTATTATATTTATTATAATATTTATCTATTTTATGACGTAATTTTTATTTATACGCTATGCCAGAAATCTTCAACTTGTCAACAACAAATATACATTTTGTTGTATTAATTGAGATTATTATTTCTAAAAACCTAATAAGTATGGTAATGCATATCTGTTTTATTACGAATAAGTAAATATACTGGAATTTGAAAAAAAATCTAAGGAGATCGCTCGAATTTTGCTTCGAAAACGTATGTATTATACATACGTATATGAATCACGCAACATGGTAAACGATTAGCTTCTCACTCGATTACATTCGAGTCATTTCAAATCGATTTTCATTACTTCGCATCATTATCATCAAATTAAGTATATAAATTTAAACATTTTGTATCTATTAAAACAAATTGTCACTTCATAAATTCATTTCCTGAGTAATCAAGTCTTAACACAAATTAAAGACAATTGTTTATAGATATGTAGGTTATTTTTCAGTTGGGTCCTTCTGTTCCTATGTTATTCTATCCTACTCTCTATACAAACCGGAAAAAAGTAATATTTTGAAACAATAGAATAACTGGTTAATGAGCCTGCACAAATTCACCAATAAAGGCTACAATATAATATATTTATGTAAATCTTATGCTGATATATAATAAGGTCCTCCAGACCGATTTCGGCCACGGCGGCCAATCTCAAGAGAGATTAGCCAACTGCGCAGAACGTATTATAGTGCACAAGTGTGTGCGCAAACACAGGTGCACTCTCTTTTCCTTAGCTCTCATAATCCGATGGGACGGCAATCCGACACGACCAAAAAGAGTTTAGGCGCAGGACCAACGGCTTAACGTGCTTTCCGAGGCACGGGAGTGTACACACTTCCAACTTCCGTGCTGATATATATTCTGTTAATAAATGCTTGAATATTTTGTAAAGTATTAGCAAGTAGTGGCCTTACTTTTAACGCTTACTTTTCACGTTTTTAACGTATTTCTGTCATAATTGATTTGAAAGAAAAACACAGTCTCGTTTAACTGATCAATATTTATAGGTATAGTCGTTGATAATTAGTTAATATTTTAAATAATTATCTTAATAAACGCATTACAAATTACAAATCCAATATTTCATTTGACTCTGGAGTTGCTTGAGTTATAATTTATAACTGATCAAAATATTCAATATAATCGTTGTAATTAATTATTTATTTCGCGTTTCAGTTAGTTTCGTGGAGAAATGGCCCTTAATGAATCCATACGATATGGGATTCATTATAGTATCGTATTTTGCATTTATTCTCAAAATAGGACCCCTGCTAATGGAGAAGCGTCAACCGTTACAGTTGAATAAATTTCTTATATTGTATAACATGGTTAAAGTGATAAATTCGAGTATTTTAGCATTTAAGGTAAGTCTTATTATAAATTCAGTCATTCTTTATTAGAAATACCTATATTAGTATATAAATTTTTGCTTTGAAACTGGTGTCAGATATTTATATAAATATTCAAATTTTAATTAAAGATCTAAGCTCACAAGGTCCAGAAAAAATGTGATTCTCAATAATTGTTTAATGAAATTTTAAATAAGTGTTCTTTGTCCGTTTACTAAGTTTTGAAATTCTTTTCGTATTTCAAATCTTAAGTCTATTGTAAACATGAATCCATAAAAACAAAAATAGACGTTGTAGCAACTCACTCTTGACTACGTGGGTACACAATTAAATATTATTTAATTTCGCTTAGACATATTTATGATAAATGTGTCATATTTAATATGCAATCTAGATAACTCGAGCCATGCATTATTATTAGTGTTAACAGGCTTAAAAACACGAACGCTATTAACACGACCCGGCATTAATCCGGAATTACGTTATTACTTAGTACAACTTTTATAGCGCAAGCGCTGCATGCCACTGCATTACGATTAAGGTAATGTACTGCTAAATACCCTAACAGCCTAGTCTAAAAGCCGGACGTTACTGCAAAAGGTCAGACATGGACAGCTAACAACTATGGATGCAAAAATTCTCGAATTTCTTTCTTATTCGACTCGTCTCTCACGTTTTTTGTTATTACGAGCTAGGAAGCTAAAATATTTACTTCTGATACAACCGTAACGCTATGAACTTTGGCCAATTTCAGTTATAAATGTATTACACATACACTTGCAGGGTGTTCTCAATGTTAGCGTTAAATGTGTTTGCGGTAGCTCTTGGTTCGTGGCGCATGAACCCTTTACCGCGAACATAACATATTAAGTCGGGACGGAGAACGATGTGCGAAGATGCGTGAAACGAGTGAACACGCGCGAGAAACGTTCCACTTACATACAGCACGTTTGGAATAAACGTGCGGTATGTCATTATATGAAAAAAACAGAGCCTGTTTTGGGCTCTTGATATACAAATCATATTAATTAAAAAAATAAAGTGTCGATTTGTTGATAACATCAAACGTAAACTTACCGAATAGAAATAGAAGTTAGAAAAATGGCACTAAACGTAATATGACGGTTTTTATTTACATTAAAAATAATTGAAATTTTGCAACAACGACACGTCTTTAATGTCGTTGTAGGAATAACCAGAGGGGAAGGTTTTGTTTAGTGTCGATCCGCAACTACTGTCCTCCGGAGCATTGGCTATGAAATAAGACATAAGAATCGAAGGAAAGTGTAAATTACGGGCTCAGCTACTAGGTGGCATTAAAACATATTTTTTTATAAATTTCGTTTAGTGACGGTATTGGAATAAACGTGCGATACGTTGTCGCGTTATTTCACATGTATTCATGGCGCGAATGTAGACTGAAAAACTGCTGAGTAAACTAAATAAACTGATGTATACAAATGCGTATATCTTACTTTTTAGTGTGTAGTAGTTCAATAAATTTAATGATAAATTTACGTATTACAGTTTCTGTCATACATACTTGACAAAGGACTTTTCCCACGAAAATGTGAATATGATGACCAAACCATGTTCGTAAGTATCGTTAAGCATATTTGATTGCAAAGCATATAACTTGTTTTTTATTATATTAGATGTTCATAATTCTTTTGTATGCCATAAAATAATCAAACAATATGATTATTACTTGTTTATGATTGATGAAAAAAAAAGTAGATACTGATAGTTTGCTTTGTCGTTTTTTCGGTCGATTTTTTTCTTATAAAATGATGATTCAAAGGTTCTTATAAAAGCCTATTTCAATGAATTGTATACTTTATTATATATCCTACTAATATTATAAGACATGCAAAAGTTTGTACCAAAACCCTTATATTAATGAAAACTCGTACAAACAAATTTTGACACATGTAAATCTAATCAGTCAGTTGTTAATTATCCTTGTAATTTTCGACGCATTTTTCTTGTTCTTTAAATATTGCTTTTTATATGGGTTTTCAACCAGTTTCCATATATATATTTTTTCACAAATATAGAATTATTTTTATATTTATTTCAGACAATAGCAGTTCTATACTGGAAATACATGGCAACAAAAATCTTAGATCTCGTAGACACAATCGTCTTCGTTGTCCGCAAGAAAACCGACCAAATAACATTTTTACACGTGTATCACCATGTATTCATGGTGCTTGTGACTTGGTGTTCGTTGAAATATGACCCTACGGATCATTGGGCTTTTATGGCAATTGTAAATTGTGTTATACATGTCATCATGTACACCTATTACGGTATTTCAGCTTTAGGTCCGAGATACAGGAGGTACCTTTGGTGGAAGAAATACTTGACTATTATGCAATTGGTGAGTAACAAATTTTATACGTCGTACGAACTCCTATTATTTTAAATATATGTATGCATTATTATATATATATACATATGTATATATATCGTATTCATTATTATATATACATATTCATAACATACATACCATCAGGAAGACCATTTGCTTGCCTGCCTACCAAGACATACATTTTTGTAGAATAAGACTTATTTTCATTAATTCCAGAGGTTGCTTCGGATATTAATTTATTGTCATCATCATTTAATGAACATCGTTCTTCCCTTACAGCTTCAATTCGTTTTCATTTTTACTCACGTGGTCATTCAAACATACACTTCGCAGTGCCCTATGAGATCTATTACTTACTGGGTGGGAATATTTAATCTTTCACTTTTCATTTGGCTTTTCACTGACTTCTATAACAAGAGATATAGAGCCAAGTTGATGGATACGTCCTTTGCCTGTACGAGACAGGTCGTTGATTAGATTTTATTAATTTACTTTATGTTCTATGATTAATGATATTCGAATTAGTGTTTTAATTATGTTTATATGTAAATTGTGATAATAAAGTCTATTGATTTATGTTTCAGTTATTCATTTCGTTATAAGTCAGTAACCTTTTTTACTATCTTTATTTATACCAATATTTTAAACTCGAAAGTACGCTTTCACAGCTAGACCACTTAACTGATTATCGTAAAATTTAATATGAGGCAAGCTTGAAGACACTGGGTAATTTTTTAACTAATACTTACTACTTTCCTCATTATACACGAGCGAAATCGCGTACAGTATAGATCGCTAATATTTATAATTTAATAATGATTTAAAAATGAAAAGTAATATAATATTCATCAGTATATAGGGCTAAGAAATAATTAAATTTGTTCGGAATATTTTGAGGTTAAATATGTATCCGTTTATATCTTCAAATTTCAATGGAACTTCCATTTAGATAACCTTATTAATTTAGCAAAATGTATATTTAATAAAATATTCGTTTCGAGTTTTGTTCTTAAGCATTCAACTTTTAACGCCCACACTTCGTTTTCTAAGCTCATTACGAGTAGCGATCTTTATGTTTGTGTTGAAATTTTCAAACCAATAAAAATATTTACACGCAATTCTAGAGGGGACTTTTAAAAGGTCACTACCGAAATAATTTAATTCGAGCAGATGAGTAAATATTTAAAATGAGTAATGATGAATTGTAAAAAACCAAAAAAAGTGAAAAGTGTTCCTTTAAAATATTTGATGTTCAAGAAATTTTGAGGCTTTTAGAAAATAAATTGTATTTCATCATTTATTGTTTTTTTTTTATAATATTGAGAATAGGACTGAAATGTCATTCGAAAACACTTAAAAGCTGTTGTTTATTTACATCTCTTTGAGTAACAATAGCTAATTACAGTATAGTTGATTAAAAATCAATTTAAGTTTATTAAGAATTGAACTTGTAGGCAAAAATATCGCGGAGGTTTGCCTAATATCTTTCTTATTATTTTTCGTCGGGAAGAAACCGGAACGGATTATTGTTACATTATCATAAAATTAGAACCGAAACTCGATTTCGGTAAGCAGATACTGATAAAAAGTTACACGAATAAAAATTCAGGTGATTATGCTAATGTATACTACGCCCATACCCGCCTTGTAAAATTACTTGCCTTACATGGCCTTATGCTAATACGCTATTGAATTCCCATTTGACGTCTCCATATGACATTAGACTTAATAGAATTGCTATATGAACTCATTTACTTCGTCTTAATAGGCAATTCATTTTGATTTGAAGAGCCTAAATTAATAGAACTACGAAGTTTCGACATAAATAGCATGCAAATGGTTATAGCTTATTGCCACTTTTTTGCACGTATGGCGCTGTACGGATCATTTCATTGCTTTATTTGGAAGGATTCTCACGGACGCGTCCTGGGGGTAAGATCGTCTTGTATGTCTCTCGTTCTTTGCCTTCATATACGCCGGCATTCTTCACTTCGTGGTGTCTTCGTATCGCTTGTACTGTATACTGCGTTGCCATATATTATTATAATAATCAGAAAATATATTTATTTTAATAAGAGATGGCCTAGTGGTAAGAACGCGTGAATCTTAACCGATGATCATGGGCTTAAACCCGGGCAAGCACTACTGAATTTCATGTGCTTAATTTGTGATTATAATTCATCTTGTGCTTGACGGTGAAGGAAAACATCGTGAGGAAACCTGCATGTTTCAAATTTCATTAAAATTCTATCACATGTGTATTCCACCAACCCGCATTGGAGCAGAGTGGTGGAATACACTTCAAATCTTCTCCTCAAAAAGAGGAGAAGAAGCCCAGCAGTGGGACATTCACAGGCTGTTACTGACTGATTACTGATACTGAACGAAACTCTTAACGAAATTCGTATTTATTGTAAATTATTTATTTATTGTAAATAATTTGATTATAAATTATTTTATTTATTTATTTATTTATTTATTTATTTATTTATTTATTTATTTATTTATTTATTTATTTATTTATTTATTTATTTATTTATTTATTTATTTATTTATTTATTTATTTATTTATTTATTTATTTATTGGGAAACAAACAGTATTACAACCAATCAATTGAAAATAATTCATACAAAAATAAATACATAAACCAATTAAGTTTCCACCGATTACAAGTTCATATTAGTATTCAGTATTTTAATAATAATTAATTTCAGTTTGTAAAATATTAAAAACCTTAAAAAACAAAATGTATAGAATTATATTACAACTGAATTCAAAGTATTTTTTTACAATATGACGAATAAAAACAATAATATATCGGTCTGAAAGCAGTTTGTTCTGTCTACACTATCGAATTCATTGTGACGACTCTTTTAAAGATTTTTTTTTTTTTTTTTTTATTGTATAGATTGGCGGACGAGCATATGGGCCACCTGATGGTAAGTGGTCACCAACGCCCATAGACAATGGCGTTGTAAGAAATGTTAACCATCACTTACATTGCCAATGCGCCACCGACCTTGGAAACTAAGATGTTATGTCCCTTGTGCCTGTAATTACACTGGCTCACTCACCCTTCAAACCGGAACACAACAATACAAAGTACTGCTGTTTTGCGGTAGAATATCTGATGAGTGGGTGGTACCTACCCAGACGAGCTTGCACAAAGCTCTACCACCGAGTAGCTCATTTTATTATGAAAAAAATGTTGCATAATTTAAAAACGAAATCAGGCGTTTTGTGCAGTTACTTGGTTAAAATCGGTTTGGAGACAATAGAATCATTATACGGTCATCAAAATTTGTGAGGCTAAAGAAACGGTCAAGAATATAAACAGCTACATAAACCACATCATACTAAAAACACAGAATCGAATTATACGGACAGCTATCAACATGAAAATAAAGGGAGTGGAGAGTTAGTGAATAATTTTATTTGTAAAAATCGGGCCAATTCTAAATTTTAATTTGTTTAAAATATTATTTCCAGTACAGAAGTTTGGCTTTGGATAGGATTACGCTTTATGTTGGCTTCAAATGGTTTTGTCAAGTTTTGTCTTTAATATTGAATTTCAATCAATAATGAATCATGGAGGACCGACTACCAAAGATGATAATTAAAATAAAAAATAATAGAATAATAAAAAATAGTATTCCAGATCTGGCAAAACATATCGATCCTACAAGATATAGGTACAGCGGTCCGCTTGGCAAGTTTGTCAGATAGTTAGGCCTCTGCCGCGAATCTTGCGGATAGCGGAGCAGCGGCAGCATTGGCGCGGGAGCGGCAGGATCTTATGCGTAAAATCAAATGACCGCCGCGCGTCTGCTTAGCAGTGTTGTGCAATTTATTTTTGTGACATTTGGCCCGCAAGATTCGAGGCAGAAGCCTACAACAATAATCTTACGAGTTTTTGTTTTTAAGTTTATTCATTACAAACAAACATACCAAAAATCTAATTTTACCTCTTTGTATATTAGTGAAGATATAGAATACGCGTGCATGAAGCCGCGGGCAACAGTTGGTATATATATAAAATAAAGTTTATGCATTACATATTATTTTACTGATGGAAGGGCTTTAAGGGTTGAAGGGTGAGTGAGCCAGTGTAATTACAGGCCTAAGGAACATAACATCTTAGATCATAAGGTTTTTTTTAATTTTTAAAATATAGATAATAATAATTTTCTTGCATCATATCAGATCATTAACAAAATATGAACGATAATAACTGCTGTACTGTAGTAAAAATCTGCGGTGCAGTTATTTAGGCCCGTCAAATAAGCGACATTTCTCAATTTTTTAAAACATTTGAGATGTATAAAATATAGAAAGAAAAATACATACGAGGAAGACCGACGCGCAACGCGACGTATCTATGATTTACTACTTTCGCATGATTTGACGAATAGGATTAAATTTATCGATTCATTGTTTGCAAAGATATGATCATTCTTAATCAGTCTGATTATTGAAACAGTTTTACAAAAATATAAAATGGAAGAATGTAAATAATTATCACTATCATCATCATCATCATCATGTTCAGACATTTCGTTCGCGAATAAAAACAAATATCTCGATGACACAACCTCGAACACAACACTACGCCGCTATTGTGCCGCACAATCTGCCCGCTGGTTTCGAGAACGGGTCCGCGCCGCTGCCGCCGCCCCGCTGCCCGCAAGATTCGAGGCAGAGGCCTTACAGTAGACAGTACGGTATGAACATAACTTCCAGAATCGCCCATCCTTTAAAAAACGATATTGTAAATACGGCCCTACTCTGTGAATGTGCATTAACCTAAGTAAATACTTATATATTTTTTTACAAATATAAATAATTCAGTTTCAAAAAAAAATTAAACAAATGAATTATAAGGAAACAACAATTGCTAAAAAGTAATTAAAAAGTTTAGAATCTTCAGATCTTTAATTAAACAATATTGAAATCAAATATAAAAACTTCGTAGTTGCAACAGCTAATAAAATGTCACCCTTCACAACTAATAATTAGTACCTACTCCCTGAATAACGGAAAATTATTCAATTTTCAAGTTCCGCGACGATGATAAACATTAATTGGAAAAGTTTAAAATTAGTCAAAGTAACATAAAAGACAAATTATTTCAAGTTTTGTAAGAAAACATTCTATTAATTTAATATATTCCTACCTATACAGCGTGTAACAAAATTCGTATCCGACCCGTGAAGTGGTTATTAGGTATGGTGTGTCGGTTCTATTTATGTTTCTAATTTTTAAAATACTAAGCAAAAAATTTATTTCGGATTTTTTATTTTATTTAATGACGAAAATTATATAAACGCGTAAAAGAGATTTTCGAGCGAGATTTAAAAAAAGAGGGCCTCGCAAAATGTATCTCGCCCACATAAAATTGAGGTCTTGCCCCGCCACTGCATACAATATGTATTTAAAATAATTAAAAATATATGTGAGAATAACTCTCGTACTTTGTACTATTTTGTTGTTATTATTTAAGGAATAGAAAATTATTCTATTAAAATAGGAACATCAAAGGAAAAAATGCTTTCCTTTAACGTTCTCTTCATATAGTTATTATGTATTGTTTCCTTTCCATTTTTATGTACTCACTATTCTCTTATTACTCACAAAAAGTAGTGAACTTATTATACCAACAATGAATAAATAAACCTAAAATAAATTACGAACATAAAAATAATTTTTGCTAAAATAAATAATATTCATTTGCCAAATGAAATTTACGAAGGAACGAAATCCTTAATAAGTCATGGTTTTTGATGAACTATCTACATCATATTAAATCATACATAAAATTAAATCTTTAATATTATGATGACGTCCGTCAATAATTTTGTTCTAAGAATAAGTTTATAAGTAACAGCCTGTGAATGTCCCACTGCTGGACTAAGGCCTCCTCTCCTGTTTTAAGGAGAAGGTTTGCAGTCTATTCCACCACTCTGCTCCAATGCGGGTTGGTGTGTATTCCACACACGTGGCAAAATATCAGTGAAATTAGACACATGCCATGTTTCTTTACGATATTTTCCTTCACCGTCAAGCACGAGATGAATAATAAACACAAATTAAGCACATGAAAGTGCAGTGGTGCTTTTGCCTGGGTTTGAACCCACGATCATCGGTTAAGATTTACGCGTTCTTACTAATTGGTCATCATTATAGAAATAGAATATAGGGTCCTATATCAAAGCCAAAGATTTCATAACATCAGGGATTCCTTAGAATTCTCGTTCCTTTAGATACGAGTATTAATGGTTTTATAAGATACATTCTTTAAATTTTTAAAAATCTCACCTATTATTTTATGCCGGTGAAATTCAGAATTCAATTTTTAAGGAAAGTAACTGTATGCATACATACCTGTATTATAGTTATATAATATACAAGCACTTCACCCGCGACTTCGTCCGCGAAAATTTTAAAACTATTATCCATACTAATATTACAAATTATTACTAATAGAAGTTCACCAGCGACTTCGTCCGCGAAAATTTAAAAACTTGTTTAACGTAAATACGGAAATAAGTACATAATATGTATTTTTTAAATAGACTTAACGTAGTACAGTTACAGTTTGTTCAAACCGTGACATTTTTTTTACTTAGATAAGTTTTATACCCGTCGTAACTTCTAAACTAAAAGTCCGATCCAAATAATTGAAAGTGGAATATACACGTACGCAAATGGATAAGGATTAATAACATGACACCAATATAACCACTATTAGATTCCATCCGTATTTAAACTTAATAATTGAGTATCTATCTACTTAAAAAAATATTATTATAGAATATTGTAGATAATTTTAAAGTTTATAATATGATCGTTTCATAATATTAGGTTGGTTCCCATTTGCATTACACCTCTAAATTATTATTAATGTAGTCATTAATTAATTTAACTTCGCACAGTAATGGGAACAAAAACTTGATAAACAGAGCTAACCCGACTACCAACTGCAATTAAAGGAGGAAATATTATCTTAACGACTTAAGGCCAAGACCAAGGCTCTATCAGCCTTTGAGGTCCCACGAAAATAAACTTCGGTAATGCGATCAACGATTTGTTGGGCTTGGAATATTAAATTAGATTAAACCGGTCATTTGCCCTTGGAGTAAATTTTAATAGGTTTATTTAAAGTGTAGAGTAATTATGCAGCATTAGTGGCTTTTAATTGTTCTTTAGTGTATTAATACCTTAATTGTGCTTATACACTCTTTTAAAAGTACCTTATCAATTTTCATTCCTTTCTCCGGTCCTCACAGTAACCGCCCTTTTGGCAAAGTCACTAGAAACATGCATTTTACTAAGAAACGACAAAAAGACACATTATTAGTATTAGCTGTATTTCCTGTGCTGTGCTGTAGGTGTGCCTTGGCATGACTGGCAGAATGCCACGGACCGCCGACTCGGCGCGGCGCCCGGTCCGAGAGGCCACGAGCTCAGAAGTGTCTTACATTTATATATTTTTTACTGGGAGGGGTAGCTTACCCTTGGGCCCTGTTTCAATGACCCATAATTGCAGCGATGACCTTTTTTTCTACCGAATTTTGCGCCTTGACCGACAACAGTTAAACTTATTTTTCGCCCCTGTGCCTAGGTGGGCCCGTATTTATGATACGGTGGTAGCGGGGCCCCATGCAATGAATTTGTCACGGGCCTCAGTTGGTATAGTTACGCCACTGCAGAGGCGGCGTAAAGCGTGGGCGGCGTGGCCTCTACGGCCCTGCGATCCGGAGGGCCTCGCACCCTGTTAAAAGCCGTGAACACGCTGAAAAATTGTAGACACCCAAACGATAGAAAATCTTTTTCCCCACCCAGATGAGCACGTCCTTCTACAAACGTACCCTCACTCCGTGATTGAAGAAAATATAATTTCAACGCAAGTCATCTCCAGGCGAGGCGAGGTGCTCGCGGAAGTGTCCGATCAAAAGCGTGTGCGAGCTTCGACCGTCCAGGATCTGCGGAGGTGGGACGAATCACGTCTGTAGCCCTCGAAGCCCTGAGACGGGAGGAGGACGTAGGGTCTCCTCAGCAATCAGCAAGCCTGGCGACATTGGAGGAGATTCCTCCCCACTTGAGTCGCTAGGTAGCAAGAAAAAACGGAACACTCACATATAGGCTGACACAGATGCTTACCGGACATGGTTGGTTCGGTCAGTACCTGCACGGGATAGCGAGACAGAAGGTATCACCCTCTTGCCACGTGCGTGCCTAGTGTCCAGTGGTGCACCACTCCATGACAGAGAGTGCTGCGTGGGGGCCCACTGTGCACTTCCTGGCGGCGACAGTCGGCGGAGACCTCTCGCTGTCGAGCTTTATCAACGCCATGCTCGGTAGCGAGAGGTGCTGGATGGCGATGGTCTCCTTCTGCGAGAGTGTTATGTCGCTGAAGGCCGATCCGATCCGCCGAAGACCGGTCGGTGTGCCAAGCGATCCCAAAACGCACCCCGAAGAGAAATCTTATAATTACTGAAATAAAATATAGTCTTCTACAGTAATAGCCTGTGAATGTCCCACTGCTAAGCTATGGCCTCCTCTCCCTTTTTGAGGAGAAGGTTTGGAGCACCACGCTACTCCAATGGGTTGGTGGAATACACATGTACAAATTAAACACTTGAAAATTCAGTGGTGCTTACCCGGGATTGAACCCACAATCATCGGTTAAGATTCACGCGTTCTAGCCACTAGGCCATTTCGGCTCTCTAGTCTTCTAATATAATAATATACTTCTAGTCTAGATAAATATGATTTTAAATGTTGAAAGAATTGTAAAAATCAGATATTTCAATGTTTATAAATTACAAGCAAATACATTTTTCCCCTTTGTAGGTTGTATGAGTATAGAACATCTCAAATATATATCATCAATGCTTGAATTTGATAAACTATGTCAGCCTACGAAAAAACGGTAAAGAGTCGTAGTTACACATATTTTTATTTCTTAATCGTTATTTATTTAACTTAAGTATTTCGTACTTTAGGGCAGCGTTACACTTAAAAAATCAGGAAATTTTTACACGACAGGAAAGACAATGCTTATTTTTTTATATATTTAGTATTAAAAACAATTAAATATGGAAAAAAATGTTAATTGAGAAATGTGAAGAAATATATTTAATAAGGAAACGCCGATGGGGCAGCTCTTATCTCATCGTGAATGGTCCTCAGGCGTTCTTTCTTGTATTTTATCGTAGTGAAAGTTGGAAATCCTAGTTCGCATCGATAAATCGTGGCAAATGTTAAGTGTCTACAATATCACGCTTTGAAATCAGTAAAGACTCTTTTTTATATTATGTCAAAGTCCAAAGTCAATTCTGTTTCGTAAAATTGTATTTTTTTTGTGTGCTTTGGAGCTTATTTCTATTAGATTTTATATTAATCTGACACCCGGTTTCCTTAGAATGTTTTAGTTCACAGGAGGTATATTATACCTCATGTTAACGCCGAGCACAAGATTATAAACCCAAATTAATGCAATTGACAATTCAAAACCTTTGGTTACAATTCACATATCTTTTTAACTAATCAGTGTTTAATTACTATAACTTCTGTAGGAGATCGGTTACAAAAATAAAACACAGTACTCATTGTTTAAATGTTTATATCATACACTTAATCTATGTTATGTTTGGAATGTCTCCAATCCACCAAAACACTAAACTATTTTCGGCATTAGTTGAATATTTCATTTCACTATTTATGGATACATCTTCATCCAATTGTTTTACATTGTCAATATTCGCCGCACCATCTTCAAGTGCTGATACAGGATCATTGATATGGTACTGGCCTGACCCTGTGGCCAAAATAGGCCTCAAAGGATGAATTGAGATGCTGTTGCAACAATCATTGTGTAAAGGAAACTGAAAAAGATAAATATGATGACTGAATTATTATTTGAAAACCATACAATGTTGATAAAATAACTTTTGTATATATATATATCTACTAGCTGTGCCCCGCGGTTTCATACGCGTATAATCAATAAAAATAAGCCTAGAGCCTTCCTCAATAATCCAACACAAAAATATTTTTTCTATTCGAAGCAGTAGTTCCTGAGATTAGCCAGATCAAACAAACAAACTCTTCAGCTTTATATATTAGTATAGATTTAGAATTATCCTCCATACAAAAACTACTATAATTTATACATACAGATAGAAAAAATCCTATACCACAGTACAGAAAAAGTTTATTATTTTGCAAAAATAAAACAAAACTTAAAAACAATAAAATAAAGCATATAAAGTGGTGTGATGTTCTAAATTGATAACGACTCACTTAAAGTTAGGATAAGAGTTATTTATATAAATAATAATTAAAGTTATATAGAACAAGTATAGTAAGAATAACAAAGTTATGTCATTTGAAAATATAATAAAAATCACGCCTCAACCCTGTGATCTATGAAACTTACCCTGAAAGTTGCATTATCTTTAGAAACTTCAGTAACATCGACACTTTCACTCCATTTAACTGAGTCCACATCCCATACTTTAGTCACCCCGTCAGTTCCTCCAGTTACTAAATAATTACCACAGGGAGACACATCAAAATATATTCTTTGGTTTGTATCCACAACTCTGCTAAGGATGTTGAGTGGCCTTCTGTAGTACCGAATATCCCATACAAGTAGTCTATGATCTTTTCTAGCACCGGAAATTAATTTTAGGCCATCTGGAGTAAATTTTATATGGGTCACACCACCTTATAACAAAAATATTACACAGTGAATATTATCAAAATTAAGGTTAATCAATCAAAAAACCAAGAGATTATCAAAATAAACATTAAATTAATCTAATTATATATGTTGTGATAATCGAGACAAGATCTTTACATCTATAATAACTACTGTGCTCAGTAGAAATTGGAAAAATTTATAACAAGTATTCATTATCTATCAAGTTACTCGAAATCCTGCAATCATACAATTGGTACACACAATAGTCAGAAAGCGAAAAGAGTGTTATTTTTTAATATATTATTATTATTTTTTATGTTCCCTTTATTTTAAAATCTATAAATATATCTAGTCAATGAATTTTAAATAATTTTAATTATTTATATGGATAAATATTTAATATCTTATTATATTTAAATCATATTAAGAAATATTTTTTATAATTAAAAACAATTACCAGTGTGCCCATGCATTTTTCCAATGCTTTTGTAAGTCCCTAACTCGCTCATGTTGAAAAGACTGATAGTGGTGTTCCATGAACCTATGGCTAGTAGATTTCTATCTGTAGCCAGGCATGAAGCTGGTGAATTTGTCTTATGTTCTCCAAACTCTCTTCCAGGTCTAGAAATAAAATGAGCCTTATTTAATGATTATTAAAAAAACATTTTAAAATGCTTTAGAAAAGAAGTTTAAAACATTTGAATATAATTTAAGTTCTCTAAATAATGCTCGACAAAAATATAAAATAGAAAAATATAATTAACAATACCTATCAATGTCAAAAGTGCGTAAAAACTTTTTATATCCTGCAACAATTTTAGTGCCTTCTGGATTGAATGTGACTGATAAAGCTGGTTCCATTTCATCAACTGCATTAAAGCCACGGTACGAAGCTCTTAGAGATCCATCAAAGGCATCCCACATCTGCACTGGGGCATTTTGTCTTGTTGTTAACCAGCTAAAAAATTTAAAATAATTTATTCCTTTTGGTATTTATCAATAAACCAATAAAATTAAATAACATACCAGCAAGTTTCAGGGATGTTACTATTCATTCCAGGGTACCAACAGAAGTCATACACTAGTCCAGCTTCTTTGACATGAATTATTGACTCTAAAACATCTATTGTTCGTTCAGGATGAACGGAACCAAAGTATAGGTCTTTAGGAAGTTCTGTAACATGAACTCCATCATTGTTTACGACAGTTAAACAGCATGTCCCATCTGGAGACCATTTGCATCCACGTAAATAAGGTTGTATATTATTTTTAGCATTACAGGAACGAGACCAAGAAGAGTTGCAAAGTTCTAATAAAGTTTTGCTTGAAAATAACTTTGGGTATTGAAAAAAATCAGCTGCAGTGGCTACATTTGTTTCAATGTTTATGTTATCATTTTGATTAGTATCAGTATCAGATTGATTGGGAGGGTCCAAGCTTGCATCTATATCCATTACGATTTTTCTATTACAATATTATAAATAAAAAATTCATTATATACAAAACATAATATACAATAAGGATTAAAAATTTAATAAAGGTGTTAACATCGATAGCTATGTTAACTATAATTGTTAAGTGTACATAATGTAACAACTTAACAGTGTTTTGAAAAAAGTTATTGATTTCTATAAAATTGATTGTCAAACTTCAAAGTCAAATCTCACTTTTTCCCGTATTTCTAAATAGGCAAACGCATATCCATACAGCCTTAAGTAATTATAAAATCTCAATAATTAAAATAAATTACATAAACTATACCTAGGCGTAAATCATAATTGTAATAATCCGTAGTTTGGCCGTTCATATTTTTTTTATATATAAAAATGGAAGGAATATTTTTAGTAAAGATGATCAATAGAACAACGCCGAGTAAAGATTTATATATAATAGTTATAGAAAATTAATTAACAGCTTACAGTGTAAACATATTTTAAAGAATATGTTTAATTACACTTACATGGCATTCTACGTGAATGTAAAATTATTTATAATTAAAAAAATTATACGCAATATATACATTTAATAATTATTGACATGGTCTTGATTTGTCTTTCTCCCTTGTCATCTTGAAGACCTAAAATAAAAAACAAAAAAATCGACGAATGTATTAATGTTCTACATATCATATAATATTATATAGTTATATCTGAAGAAAGTGCAATAATGGCCTTACTTACCTATCATTACATCACCAGCAGTCAGCTGCTTTTCTGTCATTTTCTGCCAATGACATTTAATCAATCGTTGTTTATCATTCGTTCAGTTTAGTCGTCAGGCATTTTATATACGGATAAAATACATAACAATTAAAATTGCAATGAATAATAGCAACAAATTTAAAGTACTGTCAATGTAAACTAAATATTTCTGACACTGACCTTTACAAACAGTATTTTACGAACTATACGATGTCATTTGCTTGCGGAATATTTTGTAAATACATTGAGTGTTAATATCTTTAAGAAAGCTCTTGACGAACTTACTCCTTATGCTTACGAAAATGTTACAGATGAAACTTAGATTGTTCGGTCGTGGTTTTCGTTTTGCCACGGGCAGCGGAAAATTTTATAAAAAGATGGATTTTTCGGATCCGCCTGCTAAGGCGTCATTATGTTGCGAGGAAACCGTCGAGGGCGCTCCGCCGACCTATGCTATGTACGAGGCTTTAAAAGACTCGTGTCAGAATAATGCTACCTACTTTCATCCAGACGATAGTGAAAATGGACAACGGCTTTACCAAGGATTTATGACTCTAATTGATCATATAGATACTGTTTGGCCTCTCGTTGATCACGTTCGAAAGGTATGTATAAACCCTGTGCACATTAAATTTTATTACACACTGAAAGTTAAAATACACACACACACATTGAAAGTTAAAATAACATAATTCTATTATTTTGTTACTTATTAAAGATACTTTTTGAACGTAAAAATCATAATTGAAGTACTTCGTTAGGAACATATGTTGATAAATTTAACTTATTTTTATTGTCCTTATCTATGTAGGTCGTAAAAAAATATAATAATGTTTAATGTTATGCTAGTGTTTCCCCAGAACAGAATTTATCTCCAAAAATGATTGATCCTTCCCCATGAATGACAATTATAATTTTATTAAAAATTATAATACAAAGCAAAAACAAAAATATACAATATAATTAAGAATTATGAATTAAAGTATTGTTAATCCTAAACGAGATTCTTGGCATACTGATTATACTATTATTACAGATTACAGAAACTTATTCATATTTACTTCTACATGTGAAATTCAGTTTGCTTCTTTTTAAAGCTTTGTCTTATCTACTCAACCAATAATTATGAAATTTTACATACATACATAACATACAAAGCACTTAAAATAGAAAAAAATTAAAAAGACTCGTTTAAAATTATAATTTTTATTGGCAACTACCTAACATTATGTAACTTTTTTTCCATTTGTTATTAAAGTAACATAACATTTGTATCCAGCTGTTTTGTCTATAAATTTAATGATATTACAGAAATTACCAAACCCTTTAATAACTAACTAGTTATTAACTGAATTCATGATTTGAAACATAAATAACATGGCATGTTAGATAAAAGACTTTTAAAAAAAACAGTGCACTGTTCCTTTAAATAAAAGCTTACATCTACCCATTGTAAACGTTAAAATGTCACTATGAGAGCAGGACAACATACTTGTTTTGCTTAAGTGCGAGAAGGATGGAAGATACATGTGTGTAATAATTATGACAAAATGCTGTACAATTGTGTAGTTATTATGGATATAATGAAGGTGTTTATATCATGTTTATTCCTGGCATCTCCCACTTCTTGAGTTTTATTGCAAGTCAGCACCTATAATATTTGCATTTAAAGTGACGTCCACCTGCTTTTGACGTCCGCATACCGGACGCCACTTTTACGAACGTTTGAACACGTAAGTCGAATCTACCTCCTTTCTACAAAAAAAATTATCTCACACCTCCAAAAAAATAGCTTAGCTCGAAATATTTTTGGCCCATTTTAAAAGCCAATTTATAGACGCCTTTATTACAAAACTAAGCAATTAAATTTACTAACACTGAGAACAAAAAAGGTTACTCATGTTTACGCAACTTGCCCTGATTTGATTGTTCATCACAGATAAGTTTCACACGTGTTTAATGTTATTCCTTTACGCATAATCAATTAAGTATTAACATATACGATAGTTAATATTACTGCACAAGATAATGTATTAATTATTAATATTTATTGCTTTTGAGATTATACATTAGTCATGGATCAAGCTTTTGTAATAATTATATTTATTTATTTATTATATTATAATTATTATAATATTACGTTATTCATATATTATAATTTGTTGTACTGCCTCGTTGGAAAATTAGGTTGTAAGGTTTATTCCGGTGTCCTGGGTAAATTCCAGGTCGGGCACATGAACAGTAATTGTATTTTTCTCATAATAAATTCTTAGTAGTTGGTTGGTAGACCCTGTTGGGTCTGCTTCTTAACTCTCTGGTTGTGCTGGATTGCCGTCCCATCGGATTAAGATAGTAAGTGCACATGTGTTTTCGGACACATTTGTGTACTAGCTAATTACTGCGTAATTAGCTAGTCGTCATTGAGAATAGCAGCCGCTCTCGAAATCGGCTAGGGGGACAATAATATCGATTATTCTGTTTAAATTTAAATACAATTAATTCGAAAACTCACTAAGCCATTTTTCACAAAAGCCGCTATTGTAAATATTTACCTTAAAACCAAATGTTCTTTTCGTAACACATTAAACAGATTTTCTGACACCTGAGCTAATTTCAAACTTCGCTTCCGTTTGTTATTTTTTCTTACAGGGTAACAGAATTATACAAGTCACTACGTCTTACGCCTTTTTGAGGTCAAGTACATTATATATTATGTATAGAGTGGTTTCTAGGCGATTATTTGTAATTTTCGGACAGTTGGCGAAAGTGGGTAAATGGTTTTCTTTATCCAAATAATTTTGATTTAGAGTGTTATAAATTCATCAGCAATAGATTGACATCTTATGAACTCATATAGATTCCATATTAAAATGGTGAAACGTTTAACAGAATCTAAACGTTGCTTGATTCTTCGCTTGTCTAATTTTTTTTCGATATTCTGAAACGATTTTAAATATATGGTTAATTTTTTTGTAATTAGTTTCTGGATTAGTTTTTAGACTTGCGTAAATATCTGCTATGTTCAGTTCTTTATAAGTAAATGTAATAATCTTTTAGATAATAGAAACGGTAAATTATTAAATACAATTATAACATATTTGTTTTAAAAATGTAATACATTCAAGATAAATGTATCTTGTTACATAATAATACTTTAATATAATGACGCGTTATTGTAGTTATAAAAGGCTAAAGTGGATCAGCGCATTTATTGCGGAACATGATCCTACAACATCTATAACTCTCAATATCGTTTATCTGTTCTTACCTTATCTTCCTTGTATTAATTTTACGATTGTAGGAATACAAAAATACATAAATATTAAATACCGATTACTGGTACATATGTACCAATACCTACCTTTGGCTTAAACAATAATTAAAAGGTAAGCCAGATTGAATTGTCATGTTCCATACATTTCCAATGTTCTGCCATAAGATTTAACTAAAATAATAGCTCGCTGTAACTAATTACTATGAGACAATAACATATATGTATAGTGTTTAGATACGTACTCAGTTGCTAAACAAATAAAAAAAGAACGGCTGAATAAATTCTCTCTTTTTAATTTTAAGCCCCATATCTCTTTCTATTTATTCAGATAACCCCTGACGTTACCAATCAACAGGCGTGAGTATTGGTGAGATGATAACGACTCAAACATTGTCTAGACAAACTTTTGTTCATAACACGTGTTCGTAATCTATACAGAAAGGTTTTAGACCGAAGCTTTCGATTGGTTAAGAATTCTGGAGGCCACTATTGTAAAAGTTTATTAACGTTCTCGGTTCGATTCCGATTCAGCTTCGACTATTCCCCATTAAACCAAATTACCAAATCAGTATGATGTTACCATATTCAGAAGCCAAAAAACCATGTCAGTCTTAATTGTTAACTTTTGACGTTTCAAGGACAAATCGAATCGCAACTGGATCGTTGTATTAGTAGAATAGGGAAAAGGCTAAACGTCAACGATTATGTTTCGATTCGATTCCGATAATGTGACAATCATGTTATATTAGTTTTAGTTCGAGTTATTATTTATTTGTTTGATTAATTTATACAAAAAGTTATTCGATTATTCGCATCGGATTATGATAAATTTCAAAGCAAATAGGTAATATAAAATATTAGTACGTTGTATATTTTTCTAGAAAAAGGTAATTATATGAACGTAATTAATGAGATAGGCTTAGGTAATCTTCAGTCACAAATGAATATTCATTCAGTGATTGTATTTTTATATTGCGAACTCTGTTTATTTTAATTAATATTTCGGAGTAAATGTTGAGTATTACTTGATTATCCTGCACACTATTTTCATTCACAATACGTTACAGTCACGGATTTTGAACGAAGATGCTACGTTATTATAACATTATTATAATATTCTAGAAGACTTAGTAGAATCCACGTTAAATTAAAACATCCGGAAAAAGTAGAAACCTCATGTTTAAAGCGAGTCAGGAGAGATTTTTCTGAATGTTTCCAAAACTCTTAGAGGATCATTATTTTAAAGACTTGTATATTCAAGACAACTTTATTTTCTGTATATGAGAATTGCTAGTGCGCCTTCTCTATATCGTTAGCGTTAAAGCTATAAAGTTTTCAATTAAAACAGCAGAGATTCGTGACGAGCTGTCTTCGGGTGCCTCAATTGATAATCCTTACTCGTTTTATTTCATAAGATAGATCTATCAGTGCAATGTATTCGAGCGCGTTTTCTTAGCTATATATATGCGCCGCGTGTGCAGTTTGCATGAAGGACTTGAGCGAAGGAGCGAGAGGATGCATTGTATAACAATAAGTAAGACAACTTACGTGCGCTTCTATTCAAGACATCTTGTATATAATACATATATATATATATATATATATATATATATATATATATATACACATATACATACGTATAACGTGTACAAAAACATTTAATTTATACATACAATTAGTGTCTCATAAGACAAGCCAAAAAGACTTATAAAATTCAGTTTCGAAGCTAGAGTTCCGTTTAAGTAAAAAATTATAATAAGTATTATTTATATAACTCGAGGAAAATTAAACGCAATAAGTATCCCACTTATTTTTGTTTCAATGATAGATTTTTTTACATTACAATATAATATAAAATAATTTAAAGTTACCGTTTAAGTTTTTATGACATTAAAACTTTTATATTATAATTTATAGTATTCAATCCGATCTCTACCGATAATAAATTTAGAATGCTCATAAAAAACACTTAATTTTACTCTTATTTATGCCATATGATAATTTAATATCTATTTAAGTTGCAACTTGCTACTCAATGAGGTCACATTTAGTGAGACCGAACCAGAGTTTTTCTTGGCTTGAATGTCTGCTAGACTGTTTGTCACGCATGCTTCGAAAGCGGATTTCTCGAGTAGGAATCATTAGATACGACAGGTATTTTTTATAATTATAATTAATGTAATTAAATATTGTTTTAATTACAGGTAGCACCTTCATACGACTTTGATGCCAAGTCTCCCGGTAATGGATATCGGAGTTTCGTTTCGGTTGTTGATTCTTGTGTTTTGCACGGACTTAAACTGAGCCGACAAGTGTGTACTGGGCGAGACGCGCTGCTCTTCCGTAAAGGTTACTTTGTAAAGTGAGTCTTTTTTCTGTTGTGTATTAAAACGACAAAGTTTTTTTGCTTGCTAGTGTTTTACAGAAGATAATAGGTAATCATAATCCAATGATCAACGTCGTTTGATATAATTTTTAGTATAATTGCTACTTTATGTTCCTTAATATTCAGTGAGCGTGCATTAAAACTTTTTGTATAAAATAATTATAATGTTAAATTCTAATGATAACTTTATTTAAATTTGTCTGAAGAGTTTTCTGTAATAGGTATATGATTGTGGTGTACAATAAAGTATTAGTACATATGTATGTAAAGCTATATATAAATGTAAGTGTTTGAAACACTACAAATATCTTACACATAACCGAGAGCAGAATTGCTTTGTCAAAGCGAAATTAATGACGCGGGTTTTACGTCTCTTGAACGCTATTATGGTCGGCTGAAATGGGAACTATTTTTCAAGGGAAAATATTGTACAACCGAGGAAATGCGGGTAAATAATAGACCCGTTTTCGTATATTATTTGACATTTAATTTGAAACTCAATAAGAAATATTATTTTGTATTATAATGATTAATTTGGATTTGACTAAATAATTTTGTTCATTATAATATTTTTAGCTATAAAATTTAAATTTTAAAAATCCAAACGTATTTAAAAATATCTTCTAGATCAAATTATATAATCGTTTATTTAAATTAAAATATTTTATTTAAATTAGATTTATTATTATATTATTTTTAATAGTATTCACAACTTTTTTTATAGAATATTTCCAGTCGAAGGACTGGATATTTACCATAGATTTTCATATTCCATGGGATTTGCTAATAGCTCTTCTATAGTATGTTATCAAGTTAATTTATGTTTCTACTATACAAATTATAAAAATGTTAGATAGTGTCAAATGATTTTGAGACCATAATAATCCCATAACGCGGAAATGTTTGATACTGTGCCAGATTTTTATTCAAATAACTGTTATTCGCCAACAATCTGAACTAATTGTAGAGAAAAAAAAAACACGTATGATTAAACAACGGCCACGTAAGTAGGTCGCTTGTGATTCGTCCCAGACATTGTAAATTTGAAATAACTTCAAATATAAGTATTTTTTTTATATCTTTACCTAGTTATTGTAATATAAAGTACATTTATGTCTTATAATGTCGACATTTTATTTTTCAACTACAGCAGTTTTCTTTCTTAGGCATTTTCTCTTTCTCTCTCTCGCTCTCTCATTCTAAAATCCAAAAACTATCTCTACAACAAAATCATATTTTATTTAAATTTATTTATCGGAACATAAAATGCTAAAATTTACAATTGTGATTGAAGAGTCAATACAACATTGATTCTTTTCTCTGTTGTATGTATAAGTCTCCTCGGTTTATAGAATATGCTCTCATTCATATAAAAATAATAAACGAACCCTCGGGCAACAGGGGCCGAAGGTTCGTTTCTACTAATCTGTAACGATTACGATACGTTTCCGATTCAATTCCAATCCAAATTTTACTAATCTATATTTATTCGTATCGGAATCGAAACGATATTATGTTAATATATACCGTAATGTCAAAACCAAAATTTATTGTTAACTATTATTCCAAAAGTCGATAAGTAAATAAAAGAATAGGAAAACGCATAAACGGTAACGATCACGTTTCGATTCGATTTCGATTAAGTGACAATTTGTTAGTAGAATTGTCCCTCAGTTATTTCACTTTTTCCGTCATTACAAGCCGACCCTGCCAGGAAAGCTAAAAGAACGCGTGAATCTTAACCAATGATCGTGGGTTCAAACCCGGGCAGGCACCACTGAATTTCATGTGCTTAATTACTGATTATAAGTCATCTCGTGCTTGACGGTGAAGGAAAACATCGTGAGGAAACCTGCATGTGTATAATTTCACTGAAATTCAGTCACATGTGTATTCCATCAACCCGCATTGGAAATGCGTGATGGAAAAAGCTCCGAAACCTCCTCAAAAAGAGGAGAGGAGGCCTTAGCCCAGCAGTGGGACATTACAGGCTATTACTAATTGATGCAAGAAGATGTGTTTTTGCAAATATATAAAACTGTATCCACTGAAGAATTTTGGGCCAAACATGTCCCAGAAAAATACGAAAATTGCAAAAAACTAGCTATCAATTTGGCCGCTATGTTTGGCTCGACATACGTATGAGAACGATGTTTCACATATCGTTCTCAAAGATGAATTTTTTGAAAAACAAATATCGTTCGAGATTAACGAACGCCCACCTAAAAGACACACTTAGAATTTGCTGTTCTTCTCGAGAACCAAACTATAAAAAACTGGCTCATGTCCGTCGGTGCAGTTTCTCACATTAATTTTAGGTCTTGTGTTTTATAATTCGGAATTTTATTTGAAACCATACAATAAATAGGTAGCACTTAATTATTATCAGTTGTTTTTACTGAACCTCGTTAAAATTTTCCCACAGTATCCGGAACCCACCTAAAACTACTTGCCGATGTACGTACTACATTGTAGTAATTTTAATTTATAATTAAAATCCTTACTTAAAAACGTTGCATAGCGAGTTATTAGTTAAACAACGCTGTGTCTTGTTTTGAATGTCAAATCAATAATGACAGCGAAATTAACGTTTAACAAATAGCAGCCGCTTATAAGTAAGGATTTAATTAATTAATATGACTATTATGAATAATAATTAATTATTATTATAATATAATAACTACTTAGGCTACCCACCCGGTGCCCAGGATATTTTAAAATGACCATTAAACAGTGCTTGTAACAGTCTACAACTACATAATAAAGTACATTTTGATTTGGCAACGCTATTCTGTGCTCACCTTATTACTTACCTGTGAAATGTTGACAACCGACTTATAGTGATACACTATTTCCCTGGTGGTAGGGCTATGTGCAAGTTTGTCTGGGTAGCTACCACCCACTCATCAGATATTCTATCGCGAAACAGCAGTACTTAGTACTGTTGTGTTCCGGTTTGAAGGGTGAGCAAGCCAGTATAATTACAGGCACTTGGGACATAACATCTTAGTTCCCAAGGTTGGTGGCGCATTGGCGATGGTTAACATTTCTTACAATGCCAATGTCTGTGGGCGTTGGTGACCACTTACCATCAAATGGCCCATATGCTTGTCCGCCTACCTATAATATAAAAAATGCGTGTATGTTATATTTTTTTATAGTCAACGTCGCATATCACTTTGTGACATTTGACGACCGTTTTCTGTGCTGAGTTTAGAGTTTGTTTAGTAGAAACTCGATTATCCGGTCCTCAGTTATACGGATTCGCGATTATCCGGACTACCAACCGCGACCGAATTATATTAAATACCTACAATTCGAATTTATGCAAGCATGAAGTGGCTTACGTCAAATGACAATTACCAAATATTTTATACCTAATTAAACTTGTTATTTTATTTCATGATTACGAAATGCAAATTACCAAATACACATTGTAAATAAATTATACGTGCATACGTACCTAAATATTTTATTTCATGATTAAGGCTGCAGTATTTTAGTATGTATGAATGTAATCTAAGAAAATATGTATGTACATACATAAATAAGTGCATATACCGTATGTAGGAAAATGTACCTCTTAATAATTTCTTAATAAACATTGATTTTCGTTGATATGTATTTGTTGTTTTTAATAAACTTGACTGCCTCGTTGGTCTAGTGGCTAGATGTAAGGCCGCAGACCCGGTGGTCCTGGGTTCAATTCCCAGGCCGGGCCAATAAATAGTTATTGGTTTTTCTGTCAGAAAATTCTCAGTAGCGGCCCGGAGTCTGGAAGTTGGAAGTGTGTACACTCCCGTGCCTCGGAAAGCACGTTAAGCCGTTCGTCCTGCGCCTGAACTCTTTCCGGTCGTGTCGGATTGCCGTCCCATCGGATTATGAGAGCTAAGGAAAAGAGAGTGCACCTGTGTTTGCGCACACACTTGTGCACTATAATATCTCCTGCGCAGTTGGCTAATCTCTCTTGAGATTGGCCGCCGTGGCCGAAATCGGTCTGGAGGACCTTATTATTTTAATAAACACATTAAATACATTCGATTATCTGGATTTTCGATTATCCGAACACCTAACGACAACAATTAATCCGGTTGATCGAGTTTCTTCTGTATATGTTAAATTAATTTTTAATTTTAGGGAAGTGGAATCATGCGGGCAACTTCTAGCGTCATTGGGAACGTGTTTACATCACCTCCAAACTTTGCTTTCGTGGGCTGCTCCGGGCGAACTGTTTCCTATAGAGCCGCATTCACCCGAAGAATTGTTCTCGCAAGCGGACACGATAAATCAGTATTGCTTCTACGGAAGATGTCTCGGCTTTCAGGTTAGTTAGCAATGAGTGTAATTATTATCAAATATCTATTTTGACCACAACTTTGTCACATTAACTTCGGATTAGATATATTATAATGAATATTGATTCAGATTCTTTTAAATAATTCCTTAGATAGAAACGATATTAGAATGATGTTTTGGATTTTTAAATAAGTATATTCGTTACATATACGTTGTATTATGCTATAATAAAAAATATAAATTACTATCAGTTGATTTTCGGTTAGGAAATACCTACAATAAAATAAATTTTATTATGAATATATATCTACCATAATTCCTATCGGAATAATTACGGAGTAGAAAGTGGTTTTTTGTAATTTTACTGGTATAATCTATATTATGCATCTGTGGTAACTTTGCTTTTAATTTACTATGGAAAATACCAAAAAAAAAACAAAAAAAAATTAAAACTTGAATAGGTACTTATATATTTTTTTTAATGTTACATTACCCATTTATTAATAACCAAATTTTTATAAATAAATATATGTTATTAAATAAATAAAATAAATTTTAAACTTTGCCAGCAAAAAAAATTATATCGTATACCGTGTATCGAAAATTCCAGTTCCTGCCATCAATGCGTGGTATACTCAAAGGTATATCGATATGCATGGCAGGTTTCTCCGAAGCGTACTACAGCCACGGTAACCTCATCAGTTCCGTGTGGACGGGGGGGCAGTATTTGATAGATCCGGAGATGAGAGCGAGACGTATCGTCAATATAAGTCAGTCCGCAAGTGTTGAATTCTGCAAGGCCTTCTGGTTTCTAGCTGAGAGCGGTGAGTGCACTTTAATTTTTCTTGATATTGATTTAAAAAAAAAAAAGTTTAAAGCTTATATGGTCCTACTTATATATAAACTAGCTGTGACCCGAGGCTTCACCCGCGTATTGTTAATAAAAATATAATAAATTATTTTATTACTATAATAACACACACGCGCGCACACACACACACATATATAGCTACTATATATGGCCTAACATTTGCGACATCACATGTTCTTTGTGTGAACCAATTTTTATCGAAATTGGTCAAGCCGTTCTTCAGTTATAAGAAGACATACAGACAGACAAACAAAAATTTAAAAAAATAATATAATGTGAATCAATGCATCTTAGGTGCAAATTAGGTGAAATAAATGTACAGACAGAACCAATAGATTTATATAGTAGTATAAGTAGATATAAGCTTCTCTCTGTTTTTGTCTCTTTTTATAGATATTTATTTCCAATTTTGAAGTTTAATATCGGGTAGAGAAGCTTATAAGTAGATAAGTAGTAGACTGCGATTCATACTTTTTATTGTCGTCTTATTAGTAGTATATAGTCTTCTTTAACACGACTGTCATTACACTGTCGTAGATAAATCACAAACGAATGATATATTTTATTAATAGTAATAATAAAAATAATTTAAAAAAAACTCAATAACTTTTGAACTCAGGACCTCGGACCTTGGATCTTATATCTAACCACTAGACCTAAGAGACAGATATACACATAAAAATACTATATAGATATATTAAAAAGCTAAAACTATGATTGATTCATTAGAGACAACAAATTCATTCATACGATTTATCTTGATTGTAAATAATAAATTCACTAAAGCATAAATATTTATACTAATGACGCACAATTAAATCGTAATTTTGAGATAAGTCAGTTTATCAAAAATATTTTTCTCTGCACAGTAATTTACCACACAGAACAAATTAATACATATTATATACATATATTTGTTATGAAATAGTGTAGATCAACCAATATAATAAGTTCATATTAAAGAATAATCCTTTTTAATCTGTGTATTAAAACGAATAAAATTTAGTTAATTAGTCGGTTGAGTGAATCAAATTTTTTAGAAATGATCATTTTACGAAAACGTTTCAGAAACTATTCGAGTGATTTACATATAATAAAACATATCGTTTAATGGACAATTATTTGACAAACACTCAATTCGCAAACTTTAAAATTAAGCAGATTTGTAAATTAACAGAATTTATTAAATATAATGTTATAATTTAAAATAAGTAGTATAATTATGAAATCAATTGCATATGAAATGATATTTAATAAAATAAAAATTTGTCTTTGTTAGCTTCGATAGCTGCTTTTGTGGTGGTAAAAATAACGAAGACTTTGGATAATCAATACTTGTATTAATGATAAGTAAATAATTATGAGATGAAGAACTGATGTGTGTCGCGCACGCGAGTCGAGACGACAAGTGAAGCTAAGTTTGTAGGCGCGTCCCCGCACCCCGCGATGATAGGTAGTGAAGCGCCGCAACAGTCTTCTAGTTATTTGTTGACAAAAGATAACTATATTCTACTTAACTAGTATATGATATAATATCTTCCTGACCGATTTCGGCCACGGTGGCCAATCTCAAGAGAAATTAGCCAACTGCGCAGGAGTTATTATAGTGCAAAAGTGTGTGCGCAAACACAGGTGCACTCTCTATTCCTTAGCTCTCATAATGCGATGAGACGGCAATCCAACACGACCGAAAACAGTTCGAGCGCAGGACCAATTGCTTAACGTGCCTTCCGAGGCACGGGAGTGTACACACTTCCAACTGCCAGACTCTGGGCTGCTAATGAGAAATTTTCTGACAGAAAAACCCAATAACTATTTATTGGCGCGACCTGGGAATTGAACCCAGAACCACCGGGTCTCCGGCCTTATATCTAGCCACTAGACCAACGAGACAGGCATATGATATAATATATATTTAAACTAATTCTGTAACCTTATTTTCGTAATGTAATAAATTTTGTATGTAAACGGTTGAATTAGAAAATATATTAATAAATAAATAAGATCGTCATGTAGTATATATTTCTCGACTTTATAAAAATATATTATAAATATTAATTTTCTGTACCATCCGAGGGCCTCAAATGTCCTTTGGGCTTGGGCTTGGGAACTAAAGTCCAGGCCTGTGTACATTATAATTATTAATTTATCTTACAGAAATTATGAAGCGCGTTCCGAGTCTAATGTCGTCAACGGTGGCCGTTAATAAGATAATAACGTTACCGCCGGAGCCTATAGTGATGACTACGAAGGAAGGGAAGGAAATGACAATACTACCACCCACCGTTCATATAGGATTACAAGGACTTAATGTTAGACTGATCAGTGTCAATAAGAGAATTGGTATGGTAAGTTTTAATTTCATTTATTTATTGAATATTTATAGTTGCTGTCCGTTAATTACTAAATTGTTGGTGGAAGACCACTTCTGTTAAGGCCGAAGTTTTAACTTGAGGAGTTGATGTATATTGTGACGAACGGCACTCTTCGTGATACTTTCACATTCAAAATTAAATCACAAAAATCTTTCTTAAATATAGAAGCATTATACTTGCTTACTGATCGTCATAAATTTACCACCGATTCGGAAATACACAATTCAGACTTAATTAGAGCAGGCCAAATAATTTAATATTTTTATCTCATATTTACAATTCTAGATATTAATATACAATAATAGAAAAATATCTTTTTTTATTTGAAATGGCCTGGTGGCGATCGTTTTCGGTGTGCCAACCCATGACTTTTAGATGATAATCGGAAAAAATTACATCGATGCCAAAAGGAAACACCAGTTTCATTCGCAGCCGTTTAGTGGCCGTATAGCATTCGTATTTGATCACATTCATAGCTGAGCACAACATAAAATAAAAACAATACCCACCTAGGCTCCAAATCTAAGCGGTGATTTGACAGATATGAACTCGCTATTTCCTGTCAGATCCACGTGGTGTAACTTTTAAGTTCCACTAAAATACTTGACTGTGTTATGGTACACAACGTATCACGGACTTGACAAATTCAATCTGATTTCACATTCACGTAAGTAGAAGTGACTCAAATCAATTTTGGCGCATTTTTTCTCCATAAACAGTTCAACCACTACGATATTAAATCACTTTGATCTTTCACTATATTTTCTCGCTTAGTGTGTGTCAAGTCGGGATTCCATTGTGTAAGTTTAATGCAACATGTGAAGGAAAAGGTTTCTAAATAGCAAAAAGAGGTTTTACCTTCTATTAAGTTAAAGTTTTGTCAAGTTATTGTAACAAGTTAATTTTGCTGTTTTTTAACCCTTTTTGCTACAGTTTGCACTAAATCCGCTCCGCTCGCAGTCAAACCCCACTTTACTATTTTTCTATTCTAGTTCGCTTTCTTTTTAACAAGTCCAGTAAATTGGATCGGCTACAGCTTTTACGCAGCGATAAAATTTCAAGTAATTCTTTTTTAATTTTAGAATCCATTCGAATTTTAAACCCTTTATTGCACTTACCTTTTATGAAAACACAAAAAAACAAATCGAATTATAAATTATATTGCTATCTCTTTTATTCATAGGTATTAAAAAACTCATATTTTAAATTAGAGTTGTATAAAATAGATTTCTATCAAAGCACATGTCAAAATTTTAACGAATTTAATAATGCTTAAAAAATGGTCGTTTTTAAGATTTTAGTCAAATATTCGTCTGTCGATCGTACATAACAGGTCAATTTTCTTTATTACGTCACCAATCAATTATATAAATCATAATTGTATACTTGATATAATTTCAGGCGGGCGAATGTTCCTCAACTCTTCCTCCGGCAGAAGGTATAATATTCCACTGTCACGGAGGTGGCTTCGTGGCCCAGAGTTCGAAGTCCCACGAGACTTATCTAAGGGAATGGGCGGCCAAGCTGAACATACCCATACTATCGGTCGACTACAGTCTCGCGCCGCAGGCACCATTTCCGCGGGCCCTGGAAGAAGTCTTCTATGCTTATTGCTGGATGATAAATAATTTTAAAGAAATCGGAACAACGGGTAAGTATTTATTACATTAATATCAATTTTGACTAAAATAATAATAAAAGTATGGTAACAATTACTTATCTGTTTTATATTAACAGGTAAACGAATAGTATTCGCCGGTGACTCGGCGGGTGCAAATCTAATCGCAGGCTGTACGCTCAAGATCCTGGAGGCTGGTCTCCGTCCGCCCGAAGGTCTGTTCATGGCGTACGCTCCCTTGCTTGTGAGCTTCATCCCGAGCCCGGCCCGGCTGCTGTGCTTAATGGATCCACTGTTGCCTTTCGGATTTATGATGAGGTGTCTTAAAGGTAAGGAAAATGTTCCCTTTCAATAGAGAGTATTGAATTATAATATCATTAAACGTATTCGCTATAACAAGAACATGAAATTCACACTTGTCACGTCAATAGTCTGAATATTTAATGGTATATTAAAATCTTTTCAAAACGCATCTTCTGGTATAAGTTTTATTTAAATATATTTATAGGCGTATCAGTAGAGACATTAGAAAAATAAATAGAGACATTAGGTACTTCCATCTTATATTTTAATCCAAATTAAATAATATTTTAAACGTAATTAAAATTAACAGCGATCCGTCGATGACGACCAACCACGATATATGGCTGTCCGTTTGACGTTCCGCCAGAGTGATATAACAAAGAATCTCCTATAACTCTCGTCTCAAGTTCAATAGTCAAATTAATGACAGCACAACATTCTCGCCGACATATTTTGGTAGTTTTTTCTGTTAGGCATTAAAAATAAACGTCTCTTCATTTGTTACTATAGAGTATATAAGTTAGAATTGAACTTGCTATAGCTTAAATAGTATAAAGTCACATTTAACTGAATTAATGATAAACACCTAACCGATGAGCCAACTGCGCTCGTACTCAAGTGTGTGCACTCACATTTCCCGCTCCCTTACTTTGATGTTTCAATAGGTCGGCAATCTGTCGCCCAAAGAGAGTTTACATACAACACCACAAGTTTTTTGAGAACTTACATATTTCGAGCTACTAATGAGAATTTCTGGACACAGAAACTCAATATTTGTAGCCTTAAGTTAGCCTCCAATGTTGCGTGATTCTCCGAATTATTCACGCACAGCAGACGACCACGGACAGCAACGCACCGAAACAAGGTCTTCCTAATAATGTTTATCGATCTGTGTCGGTCTTGAGACTCGACGCCATTTTGTCTTTCCAAAAATACATTAAATCCCCTAGGCTCTTGCGTTGATACAATGGAATACAAAAGTTGAATTTTAATTACCATTGAAATTAAAATTACATTTCCATTTCCAGCATACGCAAGTCCAAACGCAAGAGGCAAAGTGGATAAACGATCAAGTAAAGAAAACAGTACATCGAATGCCACGTCGCCTGTCGAAGGAAACGGCTTTCTTAAAGTTAGTCCATCACAAGGTTAGCTATTAACATATTATGTTGTTATTATATATTATAAAAAACTGTACAAAAACAAGGCCTTTTTCAACGTAAGATTATTTTTGTGGCAAAGTATGTAATCTGAATATAACTAGTTCCTGTAATAATAAAAGTAACTCACTCGCTCCGTATATCATATTCATTTCAAAACCTATTCAATCCCTATAAAGTCTCATACTTTATCGCCATATACAATTTACAAAATTATTTTCCAATTTACCCTAGTTTGATGGCAAAATTCTTCTGCCTACCGACTTCTTCATGTCTTAGATAAGGCTAAGACGTGAGGAAGTCGGTATGTAACGCGTGGGTCGGCTGCACAGAGGGCGCCAGCGAGGGCCCGTCGTCGTTCGAGGAGGTGTCTCCGTCGGACCTGGCGGAGCTGCAGGCGCACAAGTCGGGCTCCGAGCGGCGCCAGTCGTCCGACACCACCATCAGCGCCGCCTCGCTGCAGAGCGAGCACACCGCCGCCGGTACGACTCCTCGAATCTAGGATGCCATGTCCCTTATCCTTGACTGACCATAAGATCTCAAGTATCTTATATAATATTTACATATGCGTATAGTAATAAAATAAATAAAAAAAATCCGGCATACATTTTTTGCTTAATATTTTAAAAATTATTACATAAATAGAACCGACACACGATACCCAATAACCACTTCACGGGTCAGACACGAATTTTGTTACACGCTGTATATATGTATCAATAAAAACGCGCTATCCATAATTTTAAACAAGTTTTCACATTGATTTGTTTGTTGATTGGAAAATACCTATTTTATTTACTTTCAGAGTCACAATACTTAAGCTATGACGTCTATAAGCGTCGACTGTACGATAAAATGTTAATATTTTTTCTTCCAGCAGGTATGACACCAACGGAGGACAAGTCGCAACAGTACGTATCAGATTTCCTAGAGCGGTACGTTTTCGACAGCGATACCGACTCGGAGGGGAGGAGGTTTCCAGTGGTTAAACCTAACAAGAACCTACATTCACAAAGGTACCCTATATAGTGTTCCGTAGTTTGTCTATATTGGAAATTCAACCGTAACGCCTTTGACTTTTCTGTTCGTGACCTAACGTAATAGTGTTTTTTGTGTTTTATTAATAGTTTTATGTTTTAATAGAATGTGTCGTTTGCTATTAATATTATTATTAGAAGACGTCTGGTAGTGTTTCATCATTTATTGATTGCATTCTCGTCAAATTCATTCGAAATAATTACATATATGTATATCGTTTAAGTTTTTGCGGTTTTTAAGCTTAATGAAATTTCTTTGAAATTTAAGTAAAGTAACAAGAAGACATGTCTCCCGTAGTGACGATATTTTTCCCATGCTAATGTTATATTAAATATAACGTTTTGTTTAATAACCATTACAAATATTTATATTATATAATTATAGTGTAGCTAATGAAGACAAAGACGTTTTGTGAAATCGAGTATTGTCAAGCAACGTTCCTATAACGCACTGCAACGCTGGGTGGTACTCGAGCCTTTATTGCGTGCTTAAAAGTATTATATAAATAAAAAATATATACAATATTATAAAAAAAAAAAACATAAATTAACAGAACTAAGGCTTTGGACAAGCTTGTCTTGGTATGTAACCCACTCTTCAGATATTCTAACGCAAAACAGCAGTACTTAGTATTGTTCTGTTCCGTTTTGAAGGTTGAGTGAGCCAGTGTTATTACAGGCGCAAGGGACATAACATCTTAGTTCCCGAGGTTAGTACTGCATTGGCGATGTAACGGATGGTTAATATTTCTTACGATGACAATGTCTATATGCGTTGTTGACCACTCACTTACCTCCAGGTGGAATATGCTCGTCGACCTACATATTCTATAAAAAAATATAAATCGAAAACCTTAAGTTAACTTTTATGTCTTTACTGATGCGCCTTCACTACCCTGGGGGCCAATTATACTAACAAATTGACACAAGCGGGAGCTTTGCCGTTTATCCGTCTTTCTATTATTTTATTTTATTATCGACTATTGACATAACAGTTAACAATTAAGTTTAATTTTGACATAACGGTAAATTTTAACATCATATCGGTTCGGTTCTATAAATATAGATTAGTCAAATTTGGATCGGAATTGAATCGGAAACGTATCGTAATCGTTACGTTAGATTAGTAGAATTCGGCCCCTGATGATAATCCACGGGTGTAGATTGTCGATAATAACATGAAAATGTTCATAAAATAGAAACTCTTATTTCCATTAGAGAACCGGAATCTGAAAATTCAAGTACTTTGATTTGTGAACCGCCATTGTTACAAGACGGAGAGGCTAAAGACCATAAAAAAAGGATAAAGACACGGTAAGTGGCCAGTATTGGGTGTTGTGTGCAATTGTAATGTAATCACTTAATTACTAAACAAGCTATTGGCATTAGTCTTGTATGTATGTATGGATGTGTGTGTTTGTTTGTTGTGTGTGTTTTTCTGAACGGTTTATGCTATGTGTATAAAATGTAGAAGTGTAAAGAGTATGGTAAGCAGAAGACGTATGCGTAGAAAGTATTTTTTCGTAGGATCTGCAGATATTTGTTGTGAAAGTGTTGGGTTCTTACGAGAACAAGTACTATTGAGTTTTAGTTTTGGTTGCAACTATCGTGATCGGCAGTGGAATATATCGTGAGGAAAACTACATAATTACGCTTAATTTAGACTACATTTTTCCTTTCCTCCAACATTATAGCTTGGTTTAATTAACTCATTTATGTTAATAATATTTTGGGGGTATTTTCCACAGCATTCGATCATTAATGGCAACTTTATACAACAATTATTAAATTCAAAATATTATTTAAAAAAAATAGCATTTTAGTAACTATTTTATACATAAAAAAAATTATCGCATCGTACTACCAAATTGACATATTGGAAGAATTTACCTCTAAAACGTATCTAAGAAATTTGTAAGCAATGCCAGCTAGCTGAATATCCAGTAATAGTATATTGATTTTATTTTTGAGTAGTTGTTGAAGTGTCTATATGTGATGTACTTGGCTTGATATATTTGTAAATTCTTGTCATAGTATAAGTGAAGCAGCTACTGGCCTGATGGGTGCGATGTCGTCTCGCCTGGCATATATCACGGGTTCGAATAATATAAGACCAACCCAGGAAGAGTAAGTACTTGATACATGATATATGATAATAATTTTTGCTATTATATCAACTCGGGACTAATACCAACAAAATATATTTAGATGATATATCATTGATTCAATTTGAACTGAATATAATAATTTAAAGTATTTTGGATGAATTAATATAATAATTACACATTATATATATATATAGGTAGAGCTTTGTGCAAGCTCGTCTAGTCGGTAGGTACCACCCACTCATCAGATATTCTACCGCAAAACAGCAGTACTTGGTATTGTTGTGTTCCGGTTTGAAGGGTGAGTGAGCCAGTGTAATTACAGGCACCAGGAACATAACATCCGATGACCCATATGACAGCCCGCCTCCCTATGTTATATAAAAAATATATATTTAAAATATGCAGATTTTTGATTGATCGTTTTGCACCTTTTTTGTCGACACCTGATTGTGATGGAATACATTAACGTAACCAATATTTGAGTTAATTTGTATCTTTGCCTGCAGGCTCGCAGTTAGGTCTAACCTAGACGCGTTGATAGCTCGCAGTCCGTCCGACGAGTTCATCTTCTCCGTGCCTCGTGACCCGCTGCTGTCGCCGTACTGGGCCGACGATGAACTTCTCAAGAGGTTCCCGCCTGTTAGGATATTGGTCAGTTCCTTATTATAAATAAAAAATATTGGTAAAAAAAATAAAACGGTCGTAACTTATAATTTGTTTTTTGTTACTGTGTAATTAAATACAAAACAATATCTTACCTTTGATAGTAAGACAAAGATTCGTGCATTACTCGACTGTATATCGTCCGTAAGAATTTTTGGGCGTTTTTCTAGAATTTTCGAGAAAAGTAATCTTTTATGACAATTTTGAAAAAAGAATAAATGAGTATCGTTCTATAAAAGACGATATATATAATTACTAACTTTGTTATTATTAATATTAAATAGATCTTCTTTTAGTAAAGATTTATTTTTAAATAACCAGTGACCATTTTGCACTAGAGCAAATTAGAATAAGGTCGAACTGTGGATAATTTTCAGGCTATTCCTAAACGATTCAATCATTCATTTTAAAGGACTTTTTTATTTATATAAGAACTATTTATATTATGAATGGTAGAATTCGTTGTCAAATGTTTACTACAAAAATAGGATTTTATTTCAGACTGTACACCTGGATCCGTGCCTGGACGACTGCGTGATGTTCGCTAAGAAGCTGAAGGGTCTCGGCAACGAGGTCGGGCTTGATGTACTAGAGGGCTTACCGCACGGGTTCTTGAATTTCTCACTGGTGAGTCACGCGAGAGTGTGTGCTGTTAAGTTAGTTAGGCTTTCGATATTACATAATGAATATTAAATTAACTATTTTGCTTAGATTCTTTCAAGTTTAAGAGTTAAAGTTACTCTCTAAAAAAAATGGTATTGGCAGAAAATACATACAATATATCAGGTCCTAAAAAATTCTGTCTCATTTGAGCAACAAAAAAGATCGGAGTAACATATGGTTACGCAAGGATATTTATATTGAATATGTTTTATATATGTAAGTACGGCTATTATGAGATATTCCGTAAAATGCTATCACATCGTAAAAACATATATATATATATATATATATATATATATATATATATATTAAATAACATTACACACACATAAACACAATTATTTTTTCTATTAAAAAAGACTTATAAATTTGATTCGTCATTAATAATATTTTTTTTTTTCAGATGGCCAAAGAAGCCCACGATGGCTCAAACCTCTGTGTCGAACGTATAAAACAATTGCTCGACTTAGAAAATCACGTGAATACGCCAGACAACGCGGAGTTATGAATGTGTGGCCTCTGCGGTGTTCATAGAACATAGGCTTTAAAGAGTGCCTGTGCCTTGATAAAGGCAGCGAGGCTGAGAGCCTTTAGAGTAATTTAAAAAAAAATATAGCGAATATTCTACGTTTAAATTTGTTAAAACATTTCAATCGAACTGTTTTAAACAGATTGAACTTTGTTGTGATTTATTTTTAGAGATCGCGCTGCGTGTAGAATTTATTTAATAGATGTTTAAAAAAAAAGTTTAGTGGTGTTTTCGTATTTCTCAAAGATGAAATAATATTTTGAGTGAAATAATAATAAGTCTTATTTTATATATGGCACTAATTATATTTTATTTAAACAAATTTAAATTTATCAAAATGTTTTTATTAAGGCTGTATGGAACAGTTCCTTTGTAATTAAAAATATATATATATATATTATATTATAGCCGCTGTAATATATACTATTAGTAAAAAAAATTATAATATTTAATTATGTCATATAATATCATTGTGGAAAGTTACACGAATTTAAATTTACGCTACTAACTTCATGGTGGACCAGTTAAGATGGAAGGGGCTGGATAGATTAAAAATACATATTAGAAATTGGATACCTATTTGCACATTGTTATTATGCAAATATATCGAGATAGAAGTGATATATTTGAAAGTGTTTTGAGTGAGTTGAATTTGAGTGCAAAATAATTTCTGGCGGATCGATACGTAACCGTACGTGGTTGGACGTCTGTCACGTCAACATGCGCATTTTTTTTTTATGTTGACATTACTTAAGACGTGGCATGATTATTGAATCTGTAGTATATCTTTTTATTTGTCATTAATGTCAATTTTTATACCAATCGAATCTGCACAAAGAATAAATAAAGTAAACGTCGAAGTAACCACATATGACACTTATTAATGTGTACGTAATAATGTTGACTGGCTCGTTGGTCTAATGGGTGGCCGCAGATCACAAGGACCTGGGTTCAAAACTTAGTCGGACGTACAGATAGTTTTTCTGTTGATGAATTCTCAGGACAACAATTGATAAGTAAAAATATTAGGCATGGCTGGCGACTACTTTATTAATTATCTATTATAACAGCTTAATGAAGTCGGAAACACATTAATGTCTAATTAATGCTTTCTTTCTTCATTACCAATGTATGTGATTTTAAGTAAAAAAAAAATCCAGAATTATAAAAATATTTTCTTTCTATCTTATCAGTTTTGGTTTATTTTATGATTTGTGCGAATTCTATTGAATTAAACAATATATTTATTTTATCTTTACTAAAACTCGTGGGCTTTTAGATTACACACATAATTATAGAATTATAATATTAGAAATTATCAAAAAATCTTCTTATTTAAATTAAATGTGTGTAAATAATACAATTTAGTGGTAGTTGGTCAGAAATTTATAATCTGTTTCAAAAGTTAAATTCATAAATAATTTTAAAATAAGTAATGGTAATACTTACCTATTATAATTGACTTTGTTGTGTAAATTTTTTTTCAATATTAAATGGAATGCTTCATATATTATGTAGATGCTAATTTGTACGATATTCGGATTAAAATGTAAGCAATGTATTAAAATATAATAAATATGAAGTCTTAGCGCCGCCTCGTTTTTCGTGAGTACATTTTAAATCAATAATAGTAATGTTATCAATATAGTAAGCAATTAATGGTAACAGCATTTATATATTAAATTTGATTTTCATTATCTGTTTAGGGTTCCGTGTCTAGAGTTAGAAAAAAATAAGACTCGTGGCGAGTTAGATGTCCGTCCGTCCGTGTAACGGTCGATTATATCAGAAAGCAGGTACAATCGATTAATAATAATGAAATAATATTATGTATGTACATTTGAAGAAAATCAGGCTAATTGTCAAACACTCGTAATCATAAACGTGATAATAACTTAAACAATATCAACTTGTGTATTTAATAATTTGTAATACACAAAGAATATAAAACACACAGCTTTAGTTGTAAACTGCTTAGCGGGTGATTTGTTAAATAATGCTGTCTCTTTCTTTCGAATGTAAAATCAACAATGCTAGAAAGAGCGAAATCAGTGTTTAACTAAACAAGCAACGTTTATAAGATATATATTTTAACCGAAAAACGCGTTCTTTTTCATTAATATATTTAAAAAATAAAACAAACCGTTTCTCTAAAAACGCTTATGTCTATGGTCAGATTAATATGATATATGTAATTGTAATTTATAATATAAAGTATTGCTCACAAAGGTACCTCTTACTTGACTTCATAAATTATTTTGGGGAAATTAATAAAAAAAGATTATGATTGATTGAGAGGTGACGATGATGAAAGGCGTACCTTTGTCTATAATAGTTGTTTAGGGTCGAGGTGATTTATTAAGTCTTCTTTCGATTGTCAAATAATATACAGAGCTGATTTCACTTGGTGGTAGGACTTTGTACTTCCCGTCTAGGTAGATACCTAGCGCCTCTCATCACATATACCTACCACCGCCAAACAGCAATTATTTTTGGTACAATGGTATTGTTGTGTTCCGGTTTAAAGTGTGAGTGAACCAGTGTATTACACACAGGAGATAATATCTTAGTTCTTCAGATTGGTGGCGCATTTACGATCAAAGGGATGGTTAATAATTCTTAGTGTTAATGTCTATGAGCGCTGGTAACCACCTACCATCATATGGTCCGATCGGTTTTTAACTATACGCATACTTAACGAAGTTTTATAAGTAAGTTCGTCATTATTTAATAACATTATTTGTATTATACGGAATAATCAGTCTTAAAGGTTCGACTCTCGCGTTATTTTTACTCTAGGACTATTTTCATTGTCAATTATATTTCGGTTGTTATTTTGCTTATTCATACAAATATTTATAACCGTTTACATTTAATTATAATTCGCATATAATTATACAGTATAATGTGCAAACCACGGTCGTATACACAGGTCTTGCAACTTCAGTATGGTGTTCGTTGACATAATGACGCTGTTAAGTTCAATTTACGGCAGCCAGAGGCATGAAAATCCGCGTAATAATTATCCCGAACACTTTTTCAAATCCAAACAAAACAGTTAAATAACAAAACAAAAAATCCGCAAAACTCTACAAAACGATATAACAATGATTAAATAACACAATACTTGGGAGAGAAAAATATCAGCTTCGCTAGCAGCGACGTAGTATGTACAGCGGATGGTATTGCGAATTAGGAGTCACTCGCACCTATCTCTCACCACTGAAATTGGACTCAGTTTCAAGACCTGTGTATACGACCGTGGTGCAAACAGACACTAACATACATTTATAAAATTCATTAATATCAAATACATGTACAATGTACATAGCACTAAACGCTTATAGTAAATAAAAGCAATTTATATGTAATTTAAGATGTAAACAGTAAAAATAATAAATTTACATGTTTCACACTGAAAATTGATTTGAAACCGGAAGTGATTTTGATATATTTTAGCTTATATTTCGTAAAAACTGGAATTGAATACATACACGATTCCGTTATCAAATTCAGTAATCCATATAAGTAAGCGACATGAAATAATTATTTCAATATCAACAATTCCCATTTATAAATAAATATAATAAATAAATATCTATACTAATATATAAAGCTGAAGAGTTTGTTTGTTTGATCCGGCTAATCACAGGAACTACTGCTTCGAATTTAAAAAATATTTTTGTTGTATAGTCCTTTTATCGAGGAAGGTTCTAGACTGATTTTTATTCATTATATTTTTATTAATTATACGCGGGTGAAACCGCGGGCACAGCTAGTACTATATATTTCAAATCAAAGATATTATGTAGACTATCGCATTACAGGAAATAAAATAGTTTCGTGTGGCTTGAATGAATTCGGAGCCCTAAAACGTGCGTGGTCGAACGAACTAAGAAAATAAAATGATTTTGCATTTAATTAAATTATTATTGATATAAATTATACGGGTTATATCTCTTATATTTATTTCTTATGCTATTAATTAAAAATTCCTTTTTTTTCAAAATATTTAATTAGATAAAATTTATGCTAACATTACCAGTTAAACGCTTTATTAATCAAAGCTTAGACTGGGAATAATAATTAAAAAAGTGTATATTATGCTCGTGTCCATTGTATTGTTGTAATATTTTTGATAAATTTTATGAAATGAATGTATCTAAATATAAGAAAATTTTGGTGTGGTCAAATAAATTTTTAAGTAAAAGAAAATTATTGCTTATAAATAAATATTATAAAATTAATATAATCGATACGTCACCCTTGTTTAAAAAAAGCTGGGATGACTCATTCAACATTTTATTTTGTAAAAAATTATCCAATTTCCAACCAAGTACCTACTTATAATTACTATCAATAATTGATGATTGCATTTTTATCTTATTTATAAAGGGATACTATGTCGGACACATAATTTGTATGTTACACACATTTTTATTTTATTTAGTTAGTGTTTGGATATTTAATCTATAATGAAATTAAAATATTGTCATCTATATTACCAGCTATAAAAAAAAAAAAAAACAATTTCTTATAATCCTAGAAATGATACGTTTTGAATTTGGAAAAAAATAATAATAAAAAGTCTTATCCGTACCAAAACAGTTAAATTTTAAAGATTACCTTCAATATCGAATCTCAGAATATAAAGTGTATCAGTAAAAGTATAAACAGGATATATAAAACAATATATTTTTAAAACAAAACTATTTCGTTGCATTTGCTTGTGTATTTCACACGGTGTATATTTTTTATTTTTATGTTTAGTTTGAAATTTTTATAGTCTGTGATAGTGAATTGAAGCTTTTATAAAGCATAACAGTATTCTAAAAATGCACTAATGTTATATTAATAAAATAAATATGTGTTTTATAATTGAGTTTTATATTTATTATTGATAAATTTCTTTATCCCCCGGTGAGTGGTGGTCCTTGTGAAAAAACTTGTGTATTTGGAGGGAGGTAACTAATGTTTTTAGGTTATTTTCTTTTTAACTTTGAGTAAACTGAGTACAATTAATTAAAGATAAATATTTTATTTAGTTGATCATCATTCGTTAGTTATGAAACAAAGTAATGTTTATTTTATGGAATAAAATTTGACACGTAGTCGCCATACAACCGTCCCGAAACACACTATTTGTCCGTGTGTGATTATTAGGTCCTCACATATGAAATTAGCGTTCTGTCGTACTGACCACTTTGATCTGAAATATCTCCTCTTTGGTTAAGAATTCCAAATCAAATTTATAAATTCATTTAGCTGGTACATTTGAGTTTTGAAAACAGTCATTCATTTGTTTTTTCATTATTTTTTTCTTTGGCGTCGCGTATTACCGCACAATGGAAAACATGAAATATCTGTATATTTACGAGTACGAGTTCTACCGTGGCACCAGTGCTGTAGAAACAGCTCGAAGGATTAATGATGTGTACGGCGCTGGTGTCGCAAAAGAAAGCACGGTACGTTTTTGGTTTCAACGTTTTCGTTCTGGAAATTTCGACCTTCAGAACCAACCCCGTGGACGGCCGGAGACCAAAGTGGAAAATGAAGAATTAAAGGCTACTGTGGAAGCGGATCCATCGCAAAGCAGCATCACTGCAGGCTTCGGGGTAAGTGATAAAACTGTATTAATCCACTTGAAGCAAATCGGGAAAGTAAAAAAACTTGAACGATGGGTAGTACCTCTTGAATTGAGTGAATCGAACTTGCAAACACGCGTCGACTGCTGTGTTACTTTGCTCAACCGACACAATAATGAAGGGATTTTAAATGGAATCATTACTTGTGATGAAAAGTGGATACTGTATGATAATCGGAAGCGCTCGTCGCAATGGCTGAACCCTGGAGACCCAGCCAAATCCTGCCCTAAACGAAAATTGACTCAGAAAAAGTTACTTGTGAGTGTTTGGTGGACTAGCGCCGGTGTCGTTCACTACAGCTTTCTAAAATCTGGACAAACGATTACGGCAGATATCTATTGTCAGCAACTGCTAACCATGAAGGAAGAACTAGCTGCTAAACAACCGAGATTGGTCAATCGCTCTAGGCCACTGTTGCTTCACAACAATGCAAGACCACACACTGCACAACAAACAACCACTAAGTTAGATGAGCTACAATTGGAACTCTGATGCGGCAATCCAAACCGCCTTCAAAGAGTTTATTGATTCTCGCCCCTATGGTTTTTTTAGTAAAGGGATCAATGAACTACCTATGAGATGGCAAAAGTGCATAGATAAAAACGGTGCATACCTTGACTAATTAAACATATTTTACAAAAAAAAAAAATGACTTTATATTCCTCCCGTACAAAACGCCAATTTCATATGGAAGGACCTAATATATACTTTTTATAAAAATAACAAAATATAGGTACACGAAACACTCGCTCCTTATACAATACGGAGTTAGTCGCGTTCGGCGAGACCTCGCTCAGTATGATCTATGACACTGGTATATGACACACTCGCTCCATAATCAAAATTGGAGTCAGGAGCGTAGCTTGCTCTTAATGTGCCCTATATCAAAATTTAGTAGGTGATTTCCTTTTTTGTTACTTGGCTTATCGCTATTTTTTAACATTGTTTTATTTCAATTATATATGAAGCACTGAACCAATTTACCAATGGAGTATAAAATGTCATCCTTAACCTTGTATAAAGTTTAACAAGGTTACGACACCTCCGGTGGCCAATAAGCAAACTCCCAGACACGCGAATTTAGCGCCTTGACCGCCAACGGGTTAAACTAGACATTCAAATTTATTTTTCAAATGTATATATTTTAATTTTTTCCCGGGAAATTTAGCGTTCAGCCTTAGATTTCGAGTGACATTTTGGATAACATTTTACGAATTTTTGCTTACACGGGTTCGGGGCCCCTGTAGCTAGGGGGCGATATGGCGGTAACTACGCCCCGGACTGTGATGAAGCTTCAATTGAAGTGTTAAAAGCTATTTGAATTATTTCTCCCGCTCATCAGAACTTGATTGACCTTTTTATTTTTTTTATATTATAAAAACTTGTTAAAGGAATGGTAGTAGAGATGAAAACAAATAAAAAATATTAATCATGTTTATTGTACTAATTCTAAAAGTTTTAGAGAAACATGATAATTAACAAATTAATTTGATTATTTTGACAGCAGACAAATTGACTTTTGGTAACACCTATTGATTACAATGGGAAGAGTATATTTAACATATATTTTTGTAAACACAGACAATTTTGAAATATTTTTAACAATTCTTTCTTAGGAGATAAAATAAAGTTATAATAAAAACAACAACAACTGTCACACGGAAATATAAAAAAAAATTGCTAAAGTTATGAACATGTCGAGGTATCTACACAAAAAAAAAACAATTGCGAGGTGACATCTTTAAAAGATATTTACGGATAATTCGAGATAAAAATAAGAAAGTTACATCAGAATGATCTACACTTATAGTAAATCTTACATTATTACACCGTAAAAATGGACACAAAATTTTGCATTCCATCGAGTTTAATTAAAAGACTGCCTAGAGCTAATTACATGTTACTTTACATATTATCCAAATTGAGAAGAAGTAATTTACAAATACTAAGCTATTAAAAAATTCATCAGTAGTAGTAGTTCATTTCCTGTAAAGAATCAAGATAGGCTCATATTGAGAAAATGCAAATTGGATTATTTTGGTCAATAACATGCAAGTACTTAATATATGTACAGTACAAGGTTTGACATCGATATTACAATGAAATCAGTCATATTATACCTATCATTATGGCCTCAGAAGTCCACAACCACAACCCTACGTATTATTTCCATTCATTACAATTATCATTTTATCCATTGTGTGAATATATAAGTGACTTGATTATGATTCTTATGTTATTTATCACTTGCTCCATTTTGCAATAACAACTGAGTTGAGACAGTGGGGGATCTAAGAATTTCAATCGTGACCATTGGTTTTCGCATGAGGGACAGTTCCATTCAGCAATGGCGGCGCTTGAGGTTGTCTTATTGTTTTTTGCAGAACATGTGCATCAGCTGGCTCTATTCTTTTGTAATAATGCTCCTTTGTCTCTACAATTTCGAAGCCAAATTTCTTGTAAAAATCTATTGCACCTTCATTGTTAACTTGTACATGCCTGAAAAGTAATTAAATATTTGGTTAAATTTATAATTCTTGCATAAAATAGGTCAACTGCAACATGTGTATTATATAAATTTTACATAATATTAATATTAGGTATACTTTAAACAATAATGCCCATTTAATATGGACAAATGTACTGAATTCAAAGTGTTAAATTAATTTTATTTTACTATATAAATTCCCTTAATACAGTAATTCCTATAAGTTTCAAAAAAATCGACTACAATCGGTTTTGGAAATATGTAAAATTTTGTATTTTGAGGTTATGTTGAGCTACAATTTTAATAAATGGGATCTAAACTAGTTAGGAAAACATTGTTAAGAAAAATGATCGTATGGTAAAGCTGAATAACACTGCAAGTTTTCATAAAGTGTAGAGGTCACACAGGATAAGAAAATTCATTCTCTGAATATAACTGCGTTCAAATATAGTGTGTATTTATTAAAGTATGTCATAGACAAGATTCAACTTTCTTTAATTAAAATATAAACTCATAAATAAATCACCAGTAAATATGCAATGGTAGATGCATTGCAAATGAATTTTATTTAGGAATAATCTCAGTAATTCAATTTAATATTCTAGTCTAATCACAGATATTTATTTTAGTTTAAAAAGGCATAATGGTTAATAGTGACTTCAAAATAGCTACACTTACAAGTAAATGAAATTATTTTCACATTAATTGTCACAATATGCTAAGCTATGCAGAAACACAAAATTTTGTGCCATTTTTGTCATAATTTGTCAAATGGAAATAGAGTGGTGTCTTAGCTGATTATTGCCTTAGCTTTCACTGATTTTAATCAAGATGTAACATGTTACTGTTTGATAAATCTGTCTGTCAATATAATTTATTCAATACTTTGCAATATCATTATTTTTTAAGTATTTAACTGTCCTTTCCTTTAATATAAATCTAAAATAAAATAAATACATTTATGAAAATTATAATGATTGTATGTCATCTTGTGAATATATATATTTCTTGTAATAGATTTTGTTGTCTTTTTCGAAGTAATTATAAAAGTAACAATAATATTATGTACATAATACAATCTAATGCTTGTGAAATTAACATGCTTTGCGCAAAAAATATATAAACATCTCTATTTTGTGGCCAGAAGATATAACATGATTGTCAATGTCAGATGGAAATCAATAGAGATTTATTAAATTTAGAAGAAATTTTATAAATAATTATAAAGCTTACTTTAAAATTTTTGTTTTATTTTCCTAATTTTCATGTTGGGAAACAATCAATCACTCATGAAATAGTACTGCCCCTGGGCACTCTCGTTATATTCTATTTACTTGCGACTTTTGTTTTTAAGAGTAACAATCAATTTGATAAGATTTAAGTATCTATACTAATATATAAAGCTGAAGAGTTTGTTTGTTTGATCCGGCTAATCTCAGGAACTACTGGTTCAAAATATTTTTGTGTTGTATAGTCCTTTTATCGAGGATGGTTCTAGACTGAGTTTTATTCATTATATTTTTATTAATCATACGCGGGTGAAACTGCGTCCACAGCTAGTAGCAGATAAAAAGCAAAATAAATAAATTATCTTCAAGTCTAAAGATTATGAGATGTACTTTTAATTTAATAAATAAATTAGGTTCTTTTCAGGAATGCAACAGGAATGACACTGGATGTATATACAAGAGTTTATTTTTTTATTTTTTTTTAATAAATAACATTGATTCAAATTACATTTATTAAAAGTTTTGAACTTAATCATTTTTAATATACAAATTTTCAAACATTATTCACTGTTATCAAGATATAAGCAGTGAATAGAGTGTAATCAAAATTCAAATATAATTAAATTGTTACCAACTAATGCTTTATCAATAATACAAATGAATCTATTCTATCTTATTAATTAAATCACTAAATAGTAACTATTAACAAATAATTATATATTCATATATAATAACTAGTTTTTGTCTGCGCCTTTGCCTGCATTAGGGAACAGGAGTTAGGTACCTTATGGCCTCATGTATGTATCCCTAATAATGAGTAAGCAAATCGCATGATTGGTTGACGAGTTATATATATATTTTTTTATGGCATAGGAAGGTGGACGAGCATATGGGCCAGCTGATGGTAAGTGGTCACCAACGCATATAGACATTAGCATTGTAAGAGATTGAACCATCGCTAACATCGCCAATGCGCCACCAATGTTGGGAACTAAGATGTTATGTCCCTTGTGCCTGTAATTACACTGGCTCACTCACCTTTCAAACCGGAAAACAACAATACCAAGTACTGCTGTTTTGCGGTAAAATTTCTGGTGAGTGTGTGGTACCTACCCAGACGAGCTTGCACAAAGCTCTACCACCAAGATGTAAAAGCATAATAAACAAGACTATTTTCATATATATAAGTTACGAATTTTTTTACCCGATGACATTAACAAACAGTAAATAGCAAAAATAATTAAATTTATCCACCTCTTGTTAAAAAAAAACATTCCACATGCCTTTATTTAAGTTCTGTTTTTACTTAATAACATTATAAATATGATTGTGTTGTGATATTATCATAATGATTGCAATAACTACTTTGAATATTGTTAACAATATTATTCTATATTATCTTTATGGACAGTTTATAGTGGTTAATACCACATCATGATAATAAATGATTTTACTCAATTTACTAATTTCAGTAACCTCTCAAATATAATTATGACGTTCATTCGGTTTAAAGCAAGAAAAAAATTAAGGTTTTACTTGTATTCATTTTATCCTATATTGGGTTGTATTTTAGCAAATTTTAGTTCTTTTATGTTTTGATATATAAACTGTGTTTTTATATGTTTAGTAGAAAAAAAATGGAACTAACTGGTATGCTGAGGCACAGTAAGAAAAATTAAGGAATGAAAATCTTAGTTTCATCTAACGGTTGGCCCTCATTGAAGAAGATAAATATTGATGGAGTGAACTGGAGTAAACTCAAAGTATTGAAATACCTTTGCAAAGCTTTGTATTCTTATTAATTATCTGGGATGAAAATGAAAACAAAGAAAATTATTATGCATAACATTCTGTAACATGCAAATCATATATCAGGGATTGCAACAGTTATATAAATAATTAGTCCACAAGGTTGAAAAAATTATGCATACTTTTTGTATTACAATATTACTGCAATTTTTGAAAAGTACAAGAAAAACAAGGCTGATTACCAATACATGTTCCTACAAAATTCACTTGTTGAAATTTAACGAAATTAATTTTTTACAATCTTTTTCAATTCTATTGTAATTTTTTTTAAAGCAATAAAATTATTGAAAAATTTAAACATTTTAAATTTATGGTTTTATAATTAATAGGTTACTTTTGTATCATCAAATGTAACAAACTGAACATTTACATTCATAAACAACAATAACTGCGCAAAATTATAATAGTTCAATTGAATAATATATTTCCGAGTACTCACAAGAAAATGCTGTCAAAATTGCCATCCTGTTCAACATACTTGAGCACATGTTCCACCATTAGAGTGCCTATTCCAAGTCTTCTGTAAGGGTATAAGCATCCCAGTGTCATTATGTACAACCGTCGGGAATTCTCCGACGTATCTATTCTACAACAAACTGCTCCAACCACGATATCATTGTAATAAGCGAGTTTTGCCAGTTCGCCAGCCTCTAAAACATCTTTGTAAAATTTGTCGTTGTAGGAAACTGGAAACACGACTGTATTCAACTTCTTTAATTGTTTAATATTATGCTGTGTCACATCGCCAAGTTCTATTTTAGCTCTGAAATAGCAAAGTGTTCTTTTAACAAACGATTTTGAGTGATATTGAGCAGACGTACTTATCGTTGTTCTTAGGAAATAAACGAATATCGACATAAGCGGTAGCACACAAAACATTGCATGGAACAAAGAAATGTAAATTTACCTTGTCATTTTAATAACTATATTTTTATTTTACACTAAAATTTAAAAACTAATCTAACACAGTTATATCACACGAGATCACTCCCGCCATCTACCACATTAGCTAACTCGCTCACTCTTCACCATCGCAGGGTTGACAGTTTTCTTGAAACCAGTGTCCAGTGTTGCCGACTCTGTAATTTATGGGGATCTCAGAATTTATGAAAAAATATGTGATGTTTTTCGAAATTGTATACTAATTTAAATTTCAAAAACGGTTTCGAGTCAAATTCAACTTCGGGTTTTATCAACGAAATAAATCCCTGAATTTAAAAGTCTTATTTTAACCAAATTAAATAAGATAATTATTATCTACTAATTTTTATACATTTTATAAAATGTATTTTAATCATATAATATGTAGGATTAAAATCAATAGTTATTAGTTATTACCATGTCATTGTAAGGCCTGCTGTGAGAAAAGAATGATCTAAACAGATTTCAGGAAAAGTATACAAACATAGCTCGAAGAAGTGGGTAGAAGTACAAACAAATGTGTAAAGAAAAGTGCTTCTCTTAAAATAAAATCGAAATACTCTAACGAAAGCTTATAAAAATCCTGAAAATAATTGATATATTTGTAAAGACAAGTCACTATGTGGTTAAAAAAAAACGGTCATCAATGTTACGGTGTTTTGTGCTACCGTAATTAAAGCGCTACGGTATAGTAGTAGGTGGTAAATTTATGCTGTATTTAACAGTAATTACGGTGAAGTTGGCAGCCCTGCTTGGAACGCACATTTGACAAATAATATAGGTAATGTATTGTTTTCGTTGTTAAAGATAAAATAAAGACACTATTCATAATAAAATTATTTAATATACATAAATAAAAAATAGTTATGTAATTGGACTTTTTAATTGGTCTAAAATCTTTTTTATTTAATATACTTATATTAACCATATTGTTGTAGCGCAATAGATAATACATAAAAAGTATAAATTATAGAGCACTAATTTTAAAAACCGATTATAGATTCATCCTTCTTTTGTTTTATTCGATGTCGAAAACGAAAAAAACCTATAAGAGATTAATATTCTTTTTAAACGTTCTTACTAAATAAAATATGGCATTAAACAATTTAAGGTATCTTAAGCCCCATGTAACCAAATATTTTAGGTATACTGGAAATAGCTTACACATTTGGCTTTCGAAAATGCAGACAGTAAAACCGTTGGAAATAAACAACGATATAGTAAAAACTCAAACTAAAAAGGAGACAATCGATGACGCAACTCCAATAAACAGTGGAGTAGGGGATGTTTCTACTGCTTTACCTCGTATAGTGCCAATGGTTTTAAATACTAAAGAACCTATAGTATTGCCATTTGATGAAGTTCCAGGACCAAAGTCGCTGAAATATTTATCAATATGTCGTAACTACATAACAGAAATTGGAACTCAAATTACTGCTGGTTTTTTAACATTCAGTCTCAATATTGGTTGGTATAATTTAATTTTTTTTTTATAACGAAGGCGTAATTTATCAAAATCAGAAATTTTGAAATATCTTACCTACACAATAATTCTTACTATTTCAATTATTATTTATCCGTTAAAATAAAACAATAACAATAATAAAGATATTTTAGCCAAGATTTCATAATTGATTTTTGGACCTGATGAACGCTAATGAATACTAGTGAACAGTGAAGGTAGGCTCACTGAGACATTAGTAAATGAGACACAGATAAAATAAATTACCTTACGTTTCAAAATCGAGTGTCTAACAAGTGCGATTCTTATTTTAATTTACATTTTAGGAACAATCTTAGCTAATAGAAAAACTACACGTAGTTTTTCTAATCTTTTTGACAAATACGGTCCCGTGGTACGATTCGTCAGCCCCGTCGGGAGCGACATCGTGCTCATCAACCACCCTGACCACATACAGAAAGTGTTCAGCATGGAAGGAGAATATCCTGTAAGATCGACTTTGCAATCGCTCGAGAAATATAGAACTGAACACAAAAACCATATTTTTGGAGGACTTTATACTGTGTTAGTACATAGTACATTGGTTAATGACTTTAGAACTGATGACAAAGCCCAGGCGATAGAATCGTGCGGTGCATCTTTACCGACGGCTATGGGCTCAAATCAATAGTTGACAGAAAAGGAAAACCTAATTTGGTATCTTAAATTATGCGTCTACATTAACGATTAATAAATTATATATTTAAATACAATTTTTTAGACATGGTCATGATTGGGTTCGGCAAAGATCAGTGATGTACAATCCCGCACATAATGCGTTCGTCCCACACGCCCAGAACATTAATGATGTGTGCGAAAAGTTCACACAGAAGATTTACAATATAAGAAATTATCAGGATGAAATATCTAAGGATCTACTTCAGGAAATACATAAATGGGCCTTCGATTGTATGGGTAAGGAAAAACGTGTATGAATGAGCACACAAATTATATTTAATGGTACTTACATGTTTAATTTCGTTTTTCCTGAGAGTTAGTAGCTGAAACGTAATTATGTATATCGTTCTGTAGGGAATTCGAGAACATTAATCTTCTTTCCATTAAACTGAGGTTATGAATTTAACGTTTCATTGTAGTTTTGATTTTAAAATTTCGCATTCACTGCTGTGGTTTATAAGGGTGGCATTATAGGGGTCTGTGTTTGAATACCATATCGAATTAATAAAAATGATCGTGTTTATCTGTCGTCATGTTAGACTTCAATGCCTTGGAAAGCATCTACGCCTGATCTCTTTCGTCGTTTGTTCTTGCTTCCCTCCCATCGGACTTTGAAAGTGGTTGAATAGAGTGTAGCGGTATTTTGGCACACTGTAATAATCATTACTTAATAATAAATTAAAAAAGAAATAATATTGCGAATAATTATTATTATGATATTTTCTATTTTCAATCCACTTTCATTCCATCCTAACCAATTAAGTGCATTATTCACCTAAAATAAGTATTTACTACTCGGTGGTAGAGCTTCGTGCAAGCTCGTCTGGGTAGGTACCACCCACTCATCAGATATTCTACCGCAAAACAGCAGTACTTTGTATTGTTGTGTTCCGGTTTGAAGGGTGAGTGAGCCAGTATAATTACAGGCACAAGGGACATAACATCTTAGTTCCCAAGGTTGGTGGCGCATTGGCGATGTAAGGGATGGTTAACATCACTTACAATCCCATTGTCTATGGGCGTTGGTGACCACTTAACATCAGGTGGCCCATATGCTCGACCGCATACCTAGGCAATAAAAAAAATTTAATTTGCAATAAACTAATTTTAGGACTAATTATGTTCTCAAAGAACTTTAAAATGTTAGAAACTGAGTTAGTGTATAGCCAGTGTGACGCGTCATGGATGTATCACAGCTTGGAGAAGGCAACTGATGCAATCATTAAATGTGAAACGGGTATACACTTTTGGAAATTCTTTACAACACCAGCTTGGTATTCTCTGGTCAAGTATTGTGACAATCTGGACAAGTAAGTATATTAAAATCATTTTTTACATCTTAAGTATTTTGTCAAGGTATCAAAATAAGGGTATATTTTTTAAATCTTTATCGTCTAGTAAATATAATTCCCTTAATGTGAGAAAACTTGCCGTCGTATCTTTAACGTCGAAAAACTGATTTTTACCTTACGAGTTAAAACTTATCTTGAGTTTATTTGCAGTCTTATTGGAAAATATGTTTTGGATATAGAACAAGAGATTTCTACGAAGGTCCAGGACGAGCATAATAGTAGTATGTAATCATTTCATTTTATGTGAATTATTTTACAAAACCGTACTACGTTGCCCGTATTAGGAATTTACCAAAAACGATCAATCAGTACATTTAGCAAAAAAGTTGGCGAACCAAATATTTGCTCGTTAAAGATTGCTACCTACTACCGATTATATGTCCCATACGCGTATATATCTGTAAAGCCAGTCGAAAGCCAACCTTTGAATGCATAGGTAGTTTGAATACTTAACGGCATATTTAAATTTTTTTTTGGTAAAATTCTTTAAAAGATACAACTAGTATTTTTGAACGTTCTAACTGGACAAGTTATGCAGTTTGTTAATTGACGTTTCTTTCAAATTCTAACATTTTGCAACAAAAAATATAATATATTGGCTTTATTCAGTTAAATTAAATTGTATTTTGACTTTTTTATATTCAAGATTACTCATTTAAAGAAAATATAAAATAAACTGAGTGAATTTTTTACCTACTTTTTATGAACTCTAAGGGGATCTAATATAAAGTTGCAATTTTGAAATGACCAAGTCGAATTTTTCTACTAATCGTTCTCTAAATGGGGTCTACATTACTAGTTATAATAAATAAAATAAAAAAATCCTACATCGAAACTTGAATCCGTACGTGGGCTGTCCACTTAAAAATTACAGACTTGCGATTAATTTTTTTGTTTTTAATTCAAAGTAAAAAATATCTATTTCTATTTCCATCCATTAGGTCCGAATTCTCTAACTAGCGCAATGTTGCTAAGCGAGGAAAAGTTTAATGCGGAAGATATCTCTACAATTTTGATGGATATGATGCTCATTGGTGTCAATACGGTTAATATTATTTCATATGTATTAAATTAGCTTATAAAGCTGTAGAAGCCAGAGTATTTGATTCAAGTCCCTAGCTTACTAGGAAACTAAACCAATAAATAGTTACAAGTTTTGTCCTATTTATTGGTTTAGTTTCCTAGTCTTAGTCCAATAACTGATATCTCCATATCCAGACAAAGACTTTTCATAGTAAAAGATATTATTAAACAAACAAATATATAACGATACGAACGATAACGACTCGCACAATGCAATTAAACATTTTTACATGTTATAGATTACATCTTCAATGGCATTCTTACTATATAACATTGCGAAGCATCAAAAGAATCAGAGGTTACTCTACCAAGAAGTAGGGAACTTGTACCAAAATGTAAACGACATCGAAAAGATTAGAGAGAATACTCCGTATTTACAAGCGTGTATCAAAGAGACATTAAGGTAAATCGTAGAAAAATAATAATAAGCGCTCGCGTTGTCAATTAAAAAAACTAATAAGACTTTTTCTTGGTGCGACTGAGTATAGGAACTACGCTTGCCTGTTAATAGGCAATTACATTATTTTTCAAGCTAAGAAAGATCAGAGCACAATGCTGCCACGTAGCGATTGATATTTATAACTAGGACACTGATAAAAAATCGTTGTGGAGATTTTCCGAAGCAATTCATTTTGGTAAAATATTAAGACCATTATGAAATCGCTTTTGTATAAAATTAATCAAAACGTCGCGAATATGATTTTCGTTAATTTCTTGTAAGCTATTAGGAAACCTAATTATTTTCTGCTCCTCGAATGTTTTAATATTTATGACTTAGATTTTCTTGACTTTTGCTCATCACGTGCAAATCACGTCAAATTTAACTTTTTAATTTCTTGTTCTTTCCATGTGCATGATATCATTTGTTACCATTTTTTATTAAATGCTAGTAGGTTCTTATATTTCTTAACCTAACCATAATAAACATTTTGAAAAAAGTATTATTTTTATCAAAAGTTTATAGTGTATTTTCAAATCTAACTCTCGATAATCTAAATATATTTCTATTTGAAATCTCCTAGATTGGTTCCCCCAATTCCACTGCTGACAAGAATTCTCTCTAGGAATATAACATTGGATAATTACAAGTGAGTAACATTTAATATCTTTACTTTTTAAACTTACGAGGTGAGGCTTAACAATGCGCGGAATGGAGGAGAACGAGTGGCCAGGGTTACCTGTAACCAGTAGCGGCTTTAGCTTTACTAACACTTTGCCAGTTAGTCGCGAAACAAATTACGTTGGGATATAGCTAACTCCATTAGGATATCAGATTTCAAATTGTTCGTTAACTTTTCTTGCGTTACAGAACAATCGCCATAGATATTCTTTATTATGACCTTTTTTGTTATACATATTATATATGCATTCTGATATTCTGACTGCCTCGTTAGTCTAGTGGCTAGATATATAAGGCCGCAGACCCGGTGGTCCTGGGTTCAATTCCCAGGTCGGGCCAATAAATAGTTATTGGGTTCTTCTGTCAGAAAATTCTCAGTAGCAGCCCGGAGTCTGAAAGTTGGAAGTGTGTACACTCCCGTGCCTCGGAAAGCACGTTAAGCCGTTGGTCCTGCGCCTGAACTCTTTCCGGTCGTGTCGGATTGCCGTCCCATCGGATTATGAGAGCTAAGGAAAAGAGAGTACATCTGAGTTTGCGCACACACTTGTGCACTATAATATGTCCTGCGCAGTTGGCTAATCTCTCTTGAGATTGGCCGCCGTGACCGAAATCGGTCTGGAGGACCTTATTATATGTATTCAAATTAACTAAAATAGACCCCTAGGCATTGGTTGTAACAACGCAATATCAAGCACAATTATAAATTAATACTTATAATATATATTTATAGTATTCCACGAGGAACAATGATAATAATGTCGACACAAGATACTTCACTCAAAGAAGGTAACTTTGATGACGCCACAAAGTTCTGCCCTGAGAGATGGCTGAAGCCTGAGGCTAAGAACTACCACACATTTGCTTCAATTCCATTTGGGTATGGAGCTAGAAAATGTGTTGGGCAAAATGCTGCTGAAACTATGATGTCTCTTTTAATAATTAAGGTATAGTTGTAGTGTATATGAATGATCGCCGAGTTTCTTCTATCGAGTAATGTCAGGAATTAAATAATTGTTTACATATTACTCATCATCTAATCAATAAGTAAATGACTGCATAATTGTAGTTCATAAATAATTTTGTTAAAGTAGTTATTAACTTTTCATTACTCCAACATGTATTTTAGGAACGAAGTTCTTTTACGCGGCTTACAGTAGAGTGAAATGGTAGGAAATGTCGCATAACGAAATGCCTACCTCTAAAATGCTACAAAATGTAGTACTAAAATATTATTAGGTACATTACTATTAAAATTCCTAATATTAGTAAATTCCTTAAAATAGGGATTGCTATTATTATAAAAAAATTTAATCGAATTTAAATCGTTTTTAATTTTTAGATTATATTTTTATAGTGACAAAAATTCTGTGTATATTACTGAAACACGTTTTGACTCGTAAAAATATCGCAAAAAACTTCGTTCCTGATGGAGATTGCCCGAACGCACTTTTTTTTTAGATAGTTTTGCACTTTATTTATTTATATTAGTTAGTTTTCTATTTTATGTATTTATATTTTTGAAGTTAAGTCTTGCTAGATTTTACTTATGTAGTCGTCATATCCACTTACGGAATAAATCTGGCTAAAATGAATAAAACCTAAGTAAAATAAAACAATTATTACAATACGTGCTTGATTAATAGAAACAAAAAAAACATAGCTAATGATCCTTGTGATCAACTCGAAGAAGGTAAGGTACCTAATGTAATTATAGCATAGCATGGTAATGTAAGGTTACCACCTATTTATCAGATATTCTACCGCAAAACAGCAGTACTTGTTCCGGTTTGAAGGGTGAGTGAGCAAGTGTAATTACAGGCACAAGGGACATAACATCTTAGTTCCCAAGGTTGGTGGCGCATTGGCGATGGTTAACATTTCTTACACTGCCAATGTCTAAGGGTGTTGGTGACCACTTACCATCAGGTGGCCCATATGCTCGTTCGCCTATCTATCCTATAAAAAAAAGCCATTATCAATACACTGGTGTAAAATAAGTACAGTGGTGGCACATAAATCGCCTTAATTTATGTTCGCTGTTCTTCAAAATGAATTATTTTACCATGAATTTCAGTTCTTTTGATAATCTTCATGAGAGTCATTTTTAACCCAACTTTGCCCCGTTCATATCTTATTTAAGTATCGAAAATATCTATTTGTCTGGATGCACGGTTCTATTACAGCTATGTTTTATATGTAATGTATTTTATATTAAAGACCAGAGTCTATTTTGCAAATATTAGTATTACATAATTGATAAAATTGTTTTTTCCCATCCAGGTATTACAAAAATACAGACTTGAGTACCATTATGGTGATGTGCAGCCGTCACGTGGTTTTATTACAAGGCCAAACAGACCATTAAAAATAAGATTTATTGATAGAATGTAATTCATATATGTATTCTAACAAATAATACATTCGTAGATGTTGCTCTTATGTAAGTATGAAAATAAATTACAAAATGATTAAATTTTTTTATTTATAAACACTGAGTTTAAAATAATTTTGCTACTATTTACAAAAAGATTAATTTACAACAACATACAAACATTTACTTACTTTAACAAGTCCATGTTAACAAAACAATTTGTAAAGGTGATAAAGCCTATCTGATGTTTTTGACAATTCTCAAAAAAACTAAAAATTATAGTCATATTAGCAACGCTGGCAGTTTACGAGAGAATTGAGAAAATCACATTTCACACCCTTACTTTCGGTCTTGTCATTGATTTGATATGTTAAAGAAGACACAGAATTGTTTAAACAATCACTGTTAAAAAATGTTAATAATAATAAGGCCTACATTGACAATTGTTATTGTCAATGAAATTCATTCACAAGAAATTGCAAAACCTATAAATTCATGGTATTAATTAATGTCGCTTCAACATTATTATGTCTGTGACATAATCATTGAACAAATATATTATTTTCTTCATCTTCAATGTTGTTGAATAAAAGTAGTTGATTATATAAACTAATTACAACTAATGACTATTATATAAATATTTCAAAGTATATTATATATTTCTAGAAATTCATTTCTTTGATAATGTAATTTTACTTGGTGGCATATTTACACATAAACATTTAACCATGGGTTAGGTAGGATTGCACAGCCCTCTTGCAAAGAAGCAAATATTGTGACATACTCAGTATTTGCTAGTTCAATCGGTTTGTAATATTTTTGTAAGCACCAAATGTTTAGTCAAACAAAGAGATAATGTAAAACACATTATTGAAGCACTTAAAGTGTTCACCAACTTTACAATATTAACAAAGAACCCATCAAAACAAACTTAAAATTCAGCATTCTAAACAATAAAAATAACATTAAATGAACTTTAACTTTTAAAAATTAATTTTTTGTATAAGATTTTTACCTTATGTTGTTATGAAATGTAATATTAATTTTGTATTTATTATGTATATTTTTAAGACAGAGCCCCATATTATTATCTCTGTCGTCTAGAAGAGAATATATTTAAGTATTTCCCCCTTGTCATCTCCTTTGCTTCTTCCAAACCTAATTGATAAGCAAGATCATGGAGTTTCTTTACTTCCATGATGAGGCTACTTGTAGTTAATGACCCCAGCTCTGAAATAGATAAACAATTAATAATCTTTTGAAAACATGATTTTACACCTTTAAAACTTTGTTTTTAAACGTTATTTTATTTTAAACTTTCTATCAAACAAAAAAGAATCAGTAATTTACAAACACAGGAGAAAAACATACTGACCTGTTTTATATAAATAGTATGAATTATAATTAATCAAAATTTTAAGCAAAAAAAGCAATTTTTATTTAAAATAACATCTAATTTACTTTAATTGAGGTAATCGGTAATGATAAATAAATTCAGCCGACATTACTATTTACTTAAATGCAATTTATTTGCATATAATGTGGTATATAAAAGATATATACATATGTAGTTGTAGCCAATTTTTGCAGGATCTTAAAGACTATTCAATAGAACATTAATTTCATGCATACCATATAAAGTACGCAGGGTAAGCTTGTACTCTACCAAATATAATTTTTAAGTAACAAAATATTTGATATTTTAACATTATTAGTCAATTTACTTCAATTCTAATGTATATTTAAAAACTTAAATCTTCCGCAAGAAAGAATGTACTGGGAATAAGATGTGGGGATACTCAATTTGTGCACAATGTATAATTATAATCAATGGAATCAACAACATCAAGAATCCATAAATAGAATGATTCGTATTTAGGGTTTTTTAATATCTACATACCACTACTTTAGATTAGTATTTTTTATTGTTTAAGTGACATCAATATTTTGACATAATATTATTTTTAAGTGAAAATTCTATACATTATTTGCCCAAGCTAAGCGTTTTGTAATCAAACAACATAAGTTATTAGATACACTATTAAAAGAAAAATTATAATATTTTACTATTACCAAAATAAATTTGTTAAGATTACTGAAGTAGTAATGGATAGTAATTTATAAGAATATAAAATGTAGTGGAAAGAACACAAGATGTATAAATAAATACTATATAGGATCCGATCAACATATAGCCTATATGTTAATATTATATAGGTAATTAATTTTATAAATTATTTTTTCATTACGATCAGAAGCAATGTAATCTATATACTCACGTTGCATATAATTGTAGTCGTCTTTGGTAAGTCCTTTATTCCATGACGGAGGCGATTGGTTAGGGTTTTGCAACGCTGCGAACTCTGACACACCGGGGACTACGAAAGAATCATTTGAACACCTTGAGCCCTCATCATTCGAAAAATTGCTGTTCCCATCTCCCATTTCAAATTTAGTGTTTAAAAACCAGTCGTTATAACCGAAACGCCAAAAATGAACAAACGTAATGGTGGGCGGAATGACAACATTAGAAAAGTAACGCAATCGCGGCACTTTTGAAAAATTATTACTTTCACATTAAATAATATCAAATAGACTCAATGAAGTAATACATGCACAAATAATCTTACTTTGTTCAGGCCATAACTCTGGAGAAGCTCGATCCAGCTTCTCTAAGCTTAGTAAGCTTTCTTCTAACGACGTCAGAGGAATATCTTCAGATGTAGTTTGGGCTGAAATAATAGTATTTTATCAAAGGTTAAGAAACTCTAAATAAAAAATATCAAATACTATAGCATAAAACAAGGAAACTAAAATATTATAGTGATCTGAAATAATACATGGAAAAGAAAAAAATGTTTAGTATCAACAATTTTACCTTCATTTATTAAAGAATTTTGTTTCGCGGCCATTTTCTTGAATTTGACAACAAATAACCATAAACATAAATTAATCTTTTGATGGTACTCATAGATAAGATGCGTTCATTTCTTGATAAAATATTTTATAGTTATCAATAAAAAAATATTCATGAAAAAAGAAGTATTTTTTTAAATCATTACACCATATACAGTCATTTTAATATAATCTATTTAGTTTTTAAGAAAGTTTTGAAATAAGTAAAATTTACCCAATTTTAATCACTTCTATAAATGACTGCTGTCAATTTGCTGACAAGGCCATTTGAGCTCGTCGCTGGATCTCATTTTCACAGCCTCCTTGGTTGGTCAGTAATGAGCCGAGATAGAAAAACTCAGAGACAAATTCAAGGTCACTTAGTTCTCCGGTTCGGTTATACAGGTTATAATCGTTATTAATACACCATCTCATAATTAGGAAGATGTAAATAAAAAAAATATATTTTTTTGTACTTAAATAATTTTTAGGTAATTATAAAAACATCTGTGAAAATTTTTTGTTTATAGCATGTATACTTTTTTTTATAAATAAATACATTTAGGCGCTCTCGAATAATTCTTGCTCCGTCCGAGTTAAGGCTATGACGTCATTTCGCCCAATCATTGTTGCTTTCAGTTATAACAAATGTACTCTGTGGTTATTGTGGGCGACTCTTTTGCTACACGGGCGTTGATAATTTTGTATTAATGTGATCTATTCACTTATAATAATATAAGAACGATCATTAATATATAACTGTGATCAGCAATAACTCCGTACTCTTCATGTAGATACTAGTGCTTTTCGCTTTCGATAGAAGATAATATCGATATTGAATATAATAAACATTCATACATTTTAATTTTACATACACAGCGCGATAGTTACTGGTATTGGAGTTGAGTTGTACCAATTTTGGTTGGCTCCAATCCGAGACTTTGGTTAATAAATGCTCGACTTCAGACACAAGTTTATACTCATCGACGTGTTCCCGACAAATATTAGCACAGTCGGTGTATGAGGTGTCAAGAGTGCTGTTGTTGATAATATTGAATGCTTAGCAACATGTCATTAATTTACAGAAGAAATGGAGTAGGCGATAACACGCAGTCTTGTGGAACACCAGAATTGACCAATTTTAAGTCAGAGCATGCACCGTCGACACAACCTTGATGGTCAGATCTGGCAAAACTGGTGATCCAGTTGCATTATTTCCAAGGAAGCCCTTTCGATGTCCAGACTAACTGCTAATTTTGTTGTAGTTAAGTTCAAGAGGAAATCATCTTCAAGGTTAACAATAAACTTAAGATTTATTTGAAATGAATTTTTCATCGATACAAACTCATCACAATATCGTCGGTCTTCAAAGTATCAAGGCCGTTATTACGAACATTCAGAATTATGTTTATATTAAACGAATACATATAACTAGTCTGTAAAAATTAAATGTTTAAAATCTTATAAATACAACAAATTTTACTACTAAGGTACTCACATTAAATGCTCGTTACGACAATATCTACTTGTTTTTGTTGAAAAAGTATTTTTCATGAGTTCTATTTGTTGTATTAGTAAGCAATGTTACTGTTTAATCAATATATGAAAGATTTTTTTTATATTAAACGAAATATAAAAACAATTAAGAATAACGCCATAATACTGGCGAAATTGTATGGGCCAGCGAGCCACGTGACGCGCGTCGATCGGTTGATCCAAAAAAGAATTAAAGAACTCCATAACTAAAAATTCGTTAAAATATATTTTTGCAGATATCATAAAAAGAAATTCTCATTCAATATTTTTTATATTTTATATATGATTTTTTGAGATCATAAAAATAATAAACTCATCTTCCTAATTATAATACATTCTAAAATGGGCTTAAATGATTTATTTGAAAACTTTATTGCTTTTCAATAAATTGACTTGATGGAGTAATAAAATATATTTAAAAGTACATATTGAAATGGAATATAGGTAAGGAATATATTTTTGGATTTTAGTAGAATTTTAATATTAGAATTCTTAAAATATAATTTAGTAGAACGACAACATTGGATTAGTTTTTCTGTCTCTTTCTTTCTTTTGGATCGGCCCTAGGCAAGGTGAGTGTCGTGGTTCTACCGCATGGTTTTTAGTGAAAAATTAAAAGTGAATATCGAATTAAACAAATAAAAAGTGCTACAATATCGTTTAAGGTAAAACTTAATTATAAATATCAATAATCTTCACGATACCTATGATTCCAATAGATAATGGACTAATGACATGTTGAGATCTTGAAGCCACAACACCAATGTACATTACACATTTTAACTAGCGTATAGTTTACTCAAGATTCTTAAAATCCTATAAAATCTATCACATACCAGTCTAGTTAGCATAATAGTAAGTATGTTGTATACGCTGATTATCGGGTTGGCGCTAAAATTATTAAATTGAACATAACCTCTCATGACTTGATGTCGAATATCTCAGTCAAAGATTCTGTTAATCGTTATTTAAATTATGTGGATTACTAAATTTACTTAAAATATATATTTTATGTTATTGTCATAGGAGCTTTCGAAAATATTAATTATTTGTTATGAATACCTTACTTTGCCTTGCGAGTAGCAACAGTTAATGCTTAATCATATTTTGTTTTAGAATTTAAAAATAATTATATATTAAAACATAATTTTCTCAAATTAAGAAAATGGTTTAATTATAAATGGTTTTGAAGGGAATAATAAAATCAATATGGACTTCAGAGGATTTAGTTTACACTATTAAAACATAATTTATTATTAGGTATGGTTAGTCCAATTGGTAATAATGTGTTGGAGAAAGTATTACAATAAAACAATTGAATTAGTTACTAAGAATTTGAAATGTTATAATTATTTAAGTTTGACTATTTCCAATGATAATATTTTATTACTTGAATTTCAGATGCGTTCTGTCACATTGAAGGATGTTGAACAAGACAAGGTCGTCAAGACCGTTGCTGCCCATTTGAAAAAGTAAGTTGTCACGAAAATTAAACATAATTAAAAATGAATATAAATAGTAGCCTCTAGTCCCAATATTTGAAATGTAAGATAATGCATTTATTTATTCCAATTACCATTTAAATTTTCAGAATGGGCAAGGTCAAAGTTCCAGAACACATGGATCTGGTAAAAACGGCCCGTTTTAAGGAATTGGCACCCTACGATCCTGACTGGTTTTATGTACGTTGTGCTGCTATCTTACGTCACATCTACATTCGCTCTCCAGTTGGTGTTAAGACTGTAACAAAGATCTTTGGTGGTCGCAAACGTAATGGTGTCACTCCTTCCCACTTCTGCAGGTAATTTATAAACTTATATATTATCATTTAAACCTTATAAATATCAATTGCTATTAATGTAAATAATCAGAGAACTTGAAATTTAATCAATATTCTGTGTCATTGGCCAAAGTAGTAATTATAAAACTATACTAATAGTAGTAAATAGAGCAATTTTTAAAAATTATTGTAAATTATAAGCTGTTCATAAACACATGTGTATTTATATATTATATTTTATTTGTAGATCATCAGGCAGTATTGCTCGTAAAGCACTTCAGGCACTTGAGGCCTTGAAGTTAGTTGAGAAGATTCCTGATGGTGGCCGCATCCTTACTGTTCATGGAAGACGTGACTTGGACAGAATTGCTGCACAAGTTCGTCTAAAGGCTAAACAAGCGGCTAAACAGAGTGTTATTGTTCTGTAATTTTAATATAATATAAACTATAAAATATTTGAATTTTATTAATTTAAACCTGTACTAAAAAATCATTTCTTTTTTTATATAACTTGACAGACTTGCACTGAATATTATTTTTTATTAAGTCCTCTATGGCATATTCAGGTAAAGAAATAATACCTAAAGTTACATTACTTTGCTTATTTTGTGGTTTATGTGTGGACACATTTTGATGTTTTATTAACATTCATTTCGATTCGAAAAACTAGCGACAAATTGTACAGGTTCACCAATTTCCTTTTTCTTTTATTACTTTATTATATGTAATCATCCAGACAGACTTCGGCCACGGCGGCCAATCTCAAGAGATTAGCCAACTGCGCAGGAGATATAGTGCAAAGTGTGTGCGCAAACAGGTGCACTCTCTTTCCTAGCTCTCATAAGCCGATGGGACGGCAATCCGACACAACCGAAAAGAGTTCAGGCGCAGGACCAACGGCTTAACGTGCTTTACGAGACATAGGAGTGTACACACTTCCAACTTCCAGACTCTGGGCTGCTACTGAGGATTTTCTGAATTCAGAAAAACCTAGTAACTATTTACTGACCCGACCTGGGAATTGAAACCAGGACCACCGGGTCTGCGGTCTTATATACCCACTAAACCAACGAGGCAGTCAAATTTATAACGGTGACGAAGGATAAACGTAGACTTTATAAGGCGGTAATTATATATAAATAAAAGCACGGGTCACATTAATCATAATCATGCCTTGATCCCATATTTTCTTTGAATTTGCCTATATTAAAGGAATGGGTGGTTATTTTTTTAACAAGAAGGAATAAAAGGTAAAACATTCATCATGCATTCACCCTATCAGTGTCTTATCACCTGTTTATACTGCAACAGTAAGTATTGAATTAATTCGTTACCCACATACCTAAAATATCTATATTAGCTACCATAAATTCATCATCATCATTTACGTTCTTCTTACCCATTTATTTGTTAACCTTTTTACTGTTTATGTAGTATAATCAATCAACAGCCAATCGTAGTCCACTGCTGAACATAGGTCTCTCCCAAGATGCGCCAAAGCTCCCGGTCCTACGCCTTCTGCATTCAGTCGGTACCCGCCACCTTCATAAGGTCATTGGTCCACCTGGCTGGAGGGCGTCCTACGCTGCGTTTGCCGATTCGCGGTCCACCCTGGGACTCGTCTGCTCCAACGGCCATCGGTCCTACGACATACGTGACCAGCCCACTGCCACTTCAGCCTGCCAATTTTGCAAGCTATGTCGGTGACTTCGGTTCTTTTCCGGATAATCTCACTTCTAATCTTATCGTTCAAAGATACTCCATAGCACGCTGAGCAACTTTGAATTTGTGGACTAGTCCCGCAGTTAGTGTCTACGTTTCGGCACCGTATGTCATGGCAGGTAAGACGCATTGGTTGAAGACTTCAAACATTACGGTACAGACGACATGAGGACTTGACGAAAATGCCAAATCCTGCCCATCCCAAGTGAATTCTTCGGTCGGCTTCCTTCTCGAAGTTGTTCCCACCTACTTGAATGACCTGTCCTAGGTAGGTATATTCACTAACAACTTTGAGAGGTTTCCCTTGGACGTATATTGGTCCCAGCACGACATGCCTATTGAACATGACCTTGGTTTTGCCCAAGTTTATACCGAGACACGCCGGGAAGAATCGCTTAGGGTACGCAGCATTTCGGTGAGTTGTTCCAGCGATTCTGCTATGATGACGATATCATCGGCAAACCAAAGGTGTGATGTACTCGCCGTTTACATTGACTCCCTATCCAGTCCAATCCAGCGTCTTGAAAACGTCTTCCAGCGTGTTGGTGAACAGTTTCAGGGACATAACATCCCCCTGTCTCACCCCTTTGCGTAGTTGGATCGCTTTCGTCTTACAGTCCTGGATGTGGACAGTCATTGTAGCGGCGTTGTACAGACATCTCAGTACTTCGATATATCTTCAATCAATATGACATCTCTGCAATGAGTCGAGCACCGCCCAGGTTTCGATAGAGTCAAAGGCTTTCTCGTAATCCACAAAAGCCATATACAGCGGCTGATTATACTCTTCGGTCTTCTGCACAATCTGCCGAACAGTATGGATGTGGTCTACGGTGCTGTAGCCTGATCGAAAGCCGGCTTGAACTGGGGGCTGGAACTCGTCAAGTCGTCTGGCGAGACGGTTCGTGACGACTCTTGATAACAGCTTATACACGTGACTCAGGTTGGAGATTGGTCTGTAGTATTTCAAGAGGGTTTCCGGCATCTCCCGGAGCTTTGTTGTTTTTAAGCTGTTCTAGAGCCGCCCTAATCTCGCCTTGATCAACGACCGGGAGCTCCTCGGAGTAATGGCGCGTAAGAGGGGCGCGCTGGTCATCAATACTGATTCCCACAGGTTTATCCGATCTTGAAGAGAACAACTGCCCATAAAACCTCTCTACTTCTCCGACGATCTCAGGCCTAGAGGTAACGACCCTACCATTTTCAGTTTTAACTTGTCAGACGCGGCCACCCAAACTTGCGAGCGAACACTTTCGATCCCCGATTTTGCTCAATCGCAGCCTTGATGGCAAGGGTATTGGAGCATAGTATATAGTATAAGTTAAATATTAATGTAATTAATACCCATGGCCCACCCAAGCCCAAGCCAATGATTGTCGACGAAGAATGGTGTACGCTCAAACGCTTGTAGCATTTTGTTTTTGTCGACAAAAAATTAATTTTGTAACGAAGTTCTTTTACGCGGCTTACAGAAGAGTGAAATGGCAGTGGCTCAAGGTCACGTCATACATATAACGAAATAGCGTTCATACTGTGCCTACCAAATGTTACAAAATGCGATGCGTTGGGTGTTCGAATTTAGGAGGTCGATATAAAGGAGATCGAGGTGCTTTTTGGTGTGACCAAAATACAGTAAATAATATTAAAATCTATATTTTAAAACACGGTTTCAGTCGAAAAAATATCGCACAGAACTTCGTTCCTGAAGTGCCGACCGCACATTTTTTTTTTTTTAATATTTGTTTCTTTTGATTTACACGTACAATTTGTTCTTATTTTTTTCTTATTCACGCCAGTTTAACATCTTGAATTATTTCTATATTTACTTGATAATTTTATTCTATTGTGTTATAATTTTTAGTCAATAATAATAATAAATAATCAATATCAATAACCTAATACAGCTTCTTAAAGAAAAATATAAATTTCACAAAAAAAGTAAAAAGTACAACAATCCTTTGGACCGTCTTCATTTCGTGAAACTACGCGACGAATCCACAAATTATCGATAGATTGTTACAACTCCTACATTCAAAGCATCGAAAATGCTATTTATAGAAATTACAAAGTTTTTTGGTCTTTAATTAAAAGTAAAAGAAGAAGCAATAGTGCTTATCCCGATCGTATGTATCTTAACAATAATGAAGCGACTACTGGTACAGAAATATGTGATTTATTTGCAAAAAGTATTGCGCAGGTATATATATACATAATAATGGTATTTCAGTCGTCGATACAAATATTGAGCTCAATATTAGCAGTCTTTGTAATTTGTCATTTAGTATCTCCGAAGTATACAAAATGTTAAAAAAACTAGAAGAGGCAAAAGGTGTTGGCTGTGATGAAATTCTGCCGATCTTTTTAAAAAGATGTGCAAGTTCCTTAACATGGGTCGTGTAACCACTATTATTAATCGTTTCCTTAAGGCATTTTCCCTGATGCTTGGAAAAAATCCTTAATAGTTCAAATTTATAAAACTGGAGATAAACACCTACTTTCTAATTATAGACCTATATCTCTTTAACCTACGTTAACCAAGTCTTAGAAAAATTAGTCACCGAAAGATTATCTTGGCATTTGAAACACCAAATCACAGCTCACCAGCATGGGTTCGTTAAATCACGGTCAACTACAACAAATCTTCTTTGCTTCACTTCCGAATTATCGACATCCATTGATAAAAGCACTTCTGTTGATATTATATACACAGATTTTAGCAAAGCTTTTGACAAAGTAGACCACTACATTTTATTAAATAAACTAGCACAAGCTGGCATAGGCGGTTCATTACTACATTGGTTTAAATCATATCTAGCTAATAGAACATTTAAAGTAGTAATCAGTGGCTACAATTCTAATACTTTCTCAGCGCCTTCAGGAGTACCACAAGGTTCACATCTTGGCCCGATCCTTTTCAATGTGTTTATTAACGACGTAACTAAATGTTTTTCCTCTTCTAAATATTACTTATGCGTATATGATCTAAAAATAATGAAGCCTATCAATAACAATACAGATGTAACTGGTTTACAGGAAGATATAAATAGATTTACCAACTGGTGTAATATAAATAAAATGTCACTCAATATCAAAAAATGTCACTATGTATATATTACTCGAAATAAAACAGTTAAGCCCAATAATTATTTCATAGATTCTAACCAGATTGAACAATTAAACAACATACGTGATCTTGGAATCTTACTAGACTCAAAACTACGGTATGATGTGCAAATCTTGAATATTGTTTCAAAAGGATTCAAATTATTGGGATTCATTTTAAGAAATGCCAAAGATTTCAAGAAGCCGTCCATCAAAATCAGATTATTCAACACGCTTGTACGTCCTATACTTGAATACAACAGTATAATCTGGAATCCACATTATAATATATACACTAAAAGACTAGAAAGTATCCAAAAACGTTTTCTCTACCACCTGTCATACAGTGAACATAACCTCAAAAGTATTCCTAACTACTGTGATAGGCTTCTGCACTATAAAATGACCTCCCTAACCTCCCGAAGAAAATACAATGACATCCTTATATTATCTCAAATAGCGAATGGAACATTTGACAGTAGCGATTTGTTAAATCAAATAAATTTTATTATACCTTCTCGTTTACCTCGTAGAAACGTTTACAATCATTTTTATATTTCCATATCTAATTCAAATCTTGGACACTATGCTGTTTTGCCCAGGATCTCCAGACTATATAATATGCTTTCTAAACAGACAGATATGTATACCTCAAAATGCCTCAAAATTATTTAAGTTTAAAAAATATCTCAAAAAATTGTTTTTCAATACATAATAATTTGTTCTCTTTAAAAAAATGTTTTTATTTTTTGTATTAAGTTTCATAATTATTTAAAAATGTTTTCTCTTTTTTAGGTTTTATTACTATTATTTTCGTTATTTTAATTTTATTTCTTATTACTTAGTAATATGTACTTAACTCACATTTTGCTCAACATAGTCTTAACTTCCATTGTTTACCTTTTTATAGTTCCTAAATTATTATTTTTTTGTGTAACACATTCCTTTCTTTCTTTATATAGATATTTATAGAATTATACAATAATTTTTAATTCTGTTTAGTCATCACTTTATGCTCTTGCTGTGGTCTCCTATAATTGAAGAAGCACACAATGTTACACTATTATTCAACAAATCAATGTACTTGTAAGTGTGTATCCTTTGTCAGTTTGACGTTCTCGTTCTCCCTTATTTGACAGCAGCTTGACATCAGAACTTGTAGTGAAATTGTTGTCATTATTCAATTGTCATTTCATTGTGTTTTTGTTAATCAGTCACTCAGTGGTCCAGCCATAGATTAAACGCTATATATTTGAGAATTGAGAGGTCCAGCGCAGTTTTATACGAATTACAATCGATGTCGGACGGGCTTGGATTTGCAGTGATGACAAAATGTTAGCGGCTTTAGGATTTAAAATTAGTTTTATTGCTATTGTGAATATAATTTCATGTGTACTAGGTGAACAGCAATATGATCACCCGGCAGTTAATCTTTACGTGGCAGAGCCACACAATAATCATAATCAAAAAATAACTGTAATAAATAGAAATATAGATGAAAATCCTAGTGCGGCATTGGAAAGAAAAAAACGCGATGCGCCGACGACATCGCCGCCACCCTTGGAAACACATAAGAACATAAGCTCATGGGTAACAATCATTTCCTTATTAATTTAATAACTCCCCTTTGTTTTGATTTTTTAATCGTTCGCTGCCCGCATGATTGGACAGATATATTATAGTTATTTATATGTTGTTGCTTGTCATTTAGATACGGTGAATAGACGCACTATACAACATATTTACGTTACGTACTTTCTTCTATATTTATCACGTCACAACGACGTATATTGTCGCACTAAAGGTGACTACTTTTAGTATCGTCATTGAAGGGCATTTACTGTGAAGAAATTATTTTAAGATACATTACTTGCACAATTATTTCTTGATGTAAACAAACAAACACAAGAACTCTACTATTTAGTTTTTGCTTTATATTAAATTCAAAGAATTATATTAAAGTTACCAATAAGATTTTTCATTCCTATTTTCATTATTTTCATATATTTGTTAAATAAATTCCATATTTGTTTGTCAGGTTACAATTTATTTTAGATTCAGTTTTTTTTAATAATTGTAATGTTGAAATCTATTTCTTATCAAAGATAATATTTTTGTACACTTTTGTCAAGACAAAGGAAATTAATACCTAATTATTTTATCAAAGGCTTAGATAATCTTTTGATTGATTATGCTCATCTTAATATATTTTATACTAAACAAGAATATTTATTAAATCAATTCTATATTTACTATTATTTTATTTCATAAGAATGACGATTAAATAATATTAATAATAATAGAATAATTCTTTTTCCATTATAATTTTTACTTATCTATTTCTATTCAAGTTGCCAATTAGGGACATTCAAAAATATTACTTCACATTTTATTAAAACTAAAACAAATAAATAACAATATAAATAATGGAAATTACTTATTCAATTACAAAAATAAATTTTATAAATAGAATAAAGAACTTGAACAATTATGTTTATTTAACTTAATAAATTGCATTTTATTAATTAATATATTTATTTTAGACCACTCATCTCAATGATGGTCATCAGCAATTAATGGTCCATTGGGTTGGAGAAGGATCCGATGTAATCATCTGCCTGGCTAGAGATTCCACTTCAAGAAACAAAGGAGTTGCATCATCATCAGCGCTGTATATATCATATGATTACGGAAAGAACTTCACTAACAAGACCGAGGTCTTCCGACTAGGAGATGAAGCAGACAGTGGTTATGCTCAACTGGACAAGTTCTTCAATCATCCCAAATATCCTGAGTTTGTAAGTAGCATTTACAATATTAATTTTTATGTATGTATTACATGTACTAAATAATATACCACTTAGGATTTAAATTATTTTTAGCATAAGTCTTACTTCATTTATAACACAATGGTGTGGGTTAATATCTTATCATCAGCTTGTTTTTCGTAGCTCGGGTGCTCAGATACATTGGTATCTGAGCACCTGACAGTATTGACATAACAACATTATGTAATAAAAAAAGTTACAGTCACTCTCCCATTGCTTGGCTACAGCCTCATCTCTTATTTGTGTAGTTTTTGATTTTGAGTTTATTCCACCCTACTGCTCCTACGTAGCTTAGTAGATAATAATGCTAAAGAAGTAACAAAATAATAAAAAAGAAGCTCTTAATATTCAACTCTTGTGAAAAGATTGAAAAAATTAAAGGTCAAATTCAAAAGTTGTAATTTTAGCCAATAACATTGAAGTGAAAATAAAATTGGCAAACATCAATAACAAACTGAATGGCACCGTCTGTTAAACGACTTCACCAAGGGCATATATGTTTTCGTCAAAAACAAACTTATAATCATAATAAAAAGTAATCTGATCATAATATGTACATATCTGAATGACAAATCGGCGATAGGCGACGTCAGTATTATAAGTGTCATTGAACTAAGCTACGCACTAACTACCACATGCTTCAAATTACGGTATGCAGTTATATTCTATATTATAACAATGTTATTGTATACCTATGATGTATATTGTAAATATTGTCGAACATTTTTTGGTGTCGTTAATCACGTATTCGTGGCATGGTAAACATTTTCGTGACAGAAAGAGGTTTTGTAAAATTATTTAATTTCTTTTCTTTCTGTCACGAAAATGTTTAAAGTTGAAAATTAAATAACAGTGCGTGCTGCCAGATAAGTTGATATGAACCATTCCTTACATCGTTAATATATCGCCACCAACCTTGGAAGCTAGATGCTAAGATATACTGTGTACTGGCTCACTTACTTTAAATTGGAGCACAATAATACTAAGTATTGCTGTTTGGCGGTTGAATGTGTGATAACCACCCGGTCGGGGCATACACAAAGCCCTATCACCAAGGAAATATGGAACCAATATATAAATATGCTCTCAATTTTAATCATGTAACCAAAATGTTATTTGATGCTTATGATTATATGTATTATATATATATTTCGATAGATAGAGAAGGTAAACAAAATGAATGCATAAACAAATGTCATGACTCATGATTACTAACCAAAAATATATGTTGTTTATATCTTGTTACTAGCTGTGCCCGCGGTTTCAACCGCGTATAATTAATAAAAATATAATGAATAAATATCAGCCTAGAACCTTCCTCGATAAAAGGACAATACAACACAAAAATATTTTTAAATTCGAACCAGTAGTTCCTGAGATTAGCCGGATCAAACAAACAAACTCTTCAGCTTTATATATTAGTATGGATAATATTGAGTTTATTAAATTAATTAAAGTAATTTACGGCTCAATAGATGTTTGCCAATTTTATTTTAAGTAGACTTAATCAGACTCATGTTTTTTTATTTTTATTTATCTCACTTCTATTTTGAACTGTTTATTATAAGAAACGTTGTTGGAAATCCTTACTATTTATCGAAACATTTAATATCAATTTAACAGTTCAATGCACGAAAAATCAACAAACATAATGCTATGATTCATTTACTTATTCAACTGTCTGGAGAGATAATGAATACAATTATACTGTTAATTAATATCGGCCTTATTATTTCAATAACATAGACAAGTATATGACTTTTCCTTGTGTTTGCTTTCTACAAGATCGTCTTTGTATATATCAACTGTTCACTCATTCATCAGTTATTCTACCACCGAAAAACAACATTTTGTAATGCCTTATGTCTCGGTTTGGGTTAGTGACCCAGTGAATATTGAAAGGACGACATTTAGTTCTCATGCTTGATGGATCATTGAAGGTGTAAGGAATCCTTTTATATTAATTATAAATGCGAAAGTGAGTTTGTTCGTCTGTTACGCTCTGAGCCTCAACTACTCAATCGACCATCATGAAAATTTGGATATAAATCGTCATGGCTTCCAGAAAAGGTCGGGGCTTAACACCTCTCCCGTGTCACATGGGTGAAGCCACGGGCAGAGACTAGTAGATGATATTTCTTACAGCGCCTATGAGTGCCAATGTTTATGAGCGGTGATTAAAAGTAGCCCATTTGCTCGCATGCATTCTAATTAAATAAATTTTATAAAATAAAAGAATATTACGATATGGATAGAAATAACTAAATTATTTGTAACGCTTGAAGTATTTCTCCGATAAGCATTAACCTTTATGTAAACGTAACTATTATTTGTAAACCAATTAATTTATACCCTATTTCCACTTATCAAGTATAATACTTGTAACAATATTATATATTCTTGAATAATATTCTAATGTAAATAATGTTTAAATGTATTTTTGTCTTCTAGTGTGTTTTCGTGGATTCGACTAATAAGAAATTGTATTACACCCAAGACAATGGACGGACTATACATAGATCGGACCTCAGCTTCCATCCTAGTGAACTTGCCTTTGATGAGGATATTCCGAACAGATACGTTATATTGGACAAGGTTAATTCAACTCGTAATGTAAGTACTCTAATATTTTTAAATAAATCAATAAATAGGACGTATCGTTATAACATATCCAGACAAACAGTTAACAGTTTTTTTTTTAAACGATGTATGTTCTATGAAGCAAAAACGTTACCGTAGCGTGATACCGTTATTTCGAGCAGTGTTAAAACTGTTTAGATTATTTCGCGGTCAAGGTCAATATACTTTTTTTTTATAAACAAATTAACTGAACTTTTATTGCATACAGTAATCGACTTTAACTTACGCAATCGTTCGCTTCTTATCTATACAATTTTTGATATTGTAAACTATATTTCGATATGACGATGCCATAATAATTATGTTTATAGAGACGACAATGGATTATAGTTTAAAAAAAGTAGGAAAGATTTATTGGTAAATCCACAATACATTGTAATAAATATAGTGATATATAATATTGATACTATACATATGCATATGTATATACATTAAACATAAATTGAAAACGAATAACTATATGGCGGTTCGTCTATATGATCGGCTTGTGATTACTTAAGTGAGTTTAGTCCAGAAGGGACGTAATAGCTTAGATCCGGCATGGATGGCAGCGCATTGAGGCGGGCGGTGTAAGAAATCGTTTTAACTTCTATCAGTGCGAGTGTCTATGTGATGTTGATCATTTACCCATTAAGTGGTACATTGGCTCGACTGCATTTATCTATAAAAAAAAGTATATCCATGTTTTTATGAGTATATCTGGATTAATCTTTAAAATAGTTAGTAGTAACTAATTAAAAACTATTCTTTTTATAATTTTGCAAATTATAAAAACAAAAGTTAAGTATTTGACAAATTATCTCTTTTTTTTTAAATGTAAATGTGATATGCGTGTCTGGTATGAGGAGGATCGATTAATAATTTTACTTATAATATAGCGATTATAACTTTCGAATGTTAATAGTTAAATGAGTTTAAAAAATGCAAATAGGTTTTGCGACAGACGACCTTGCGCGCGCTAATTCCAAAAGTCATTATGCATCAAACTTGTTTCTAGCTCTACATGACCTTGGACGGAGGAAAGACTTTCAAGATGATTCAGAGTTACGTCAAGATGTTCTTCTGGCCGCCAGGATCAGGGTTCTCTAAGGTTTTCTATGTCGAGAGATGGAAGCCAGGCGGTAATAGTACAGTGCTCAGTGTCAACGATCCGACCAACATGGCCAATGCTCACGAACTGTTTACGGATGCGAAGGACTTCCAGATAAAAGGGGAATTTATGTTTGCAACAAAACAATCGAAAGAGGTAAGTTTGTATATAAATTTTTTAATTGCATGTTACTCAAAGCGTCGGCATACATATGCGTCCTATATTATTTAAATTTTCCTTCCAATTCTAAGCTGATCAGGAAATAGGTACTTAAAAACAATTGAGCAATAAATAATAAATTTATACGTACATTACATATTTATAGTTTTGCTGACTGTACTTACAGCACAATCCGAATGAGCGTAATTACATGGATTGTAAATATCATGTTTATTATTATTCTCGTCCAAACAAGTAAAGAGGTTGTATTATGTTTTCCTGCTAGTTCAAAAATATCCTGTAACATTTTCTTACAGCGTACATAATTTTGTTTTACTTAGTAAACTTTGAATAAAATTTTATAATGACGATGATCAGTCATTATAATTCGGTGTTTGTCCACTGCTGGACACAGGGCTATCCTAAGTCATGCCACTTAACAGATTCTTCAAATCTTCTATTTGATTCTTATCATTAAACCGCCTCGAGTTATTTCGCGTACGTTAACATTCCACCTAACTTGAGGATTCACTCACGTTTCCAAAGAAAAGCCTTAAAATGGGAAAGCCTCGGCCGAGAATGAAGTTATTAGAACTTTTTTTTTAAATATAAATCGACGCGGTATTACGGTAGAACTTATGAGGCCGGTAAAGATAGATGTTCGTGTCTTATAAATATCATGGACGCATCACACTATAATACTTCAATTATTATATATGTTTTTATTATATTTCGAGTTTTATAACTTTTTTTGAATATCGAATACGATACTTAAAAAAATGAAGGCATAATGACTCCATAAAGTGGATTCTATCTAAAAATGTGCAGCGTTTACGACCAGATTATAACTTTTTATAAAATAAGAAATACAAAAATCTTACGTTTATTTTTATCAAATAATTGTGAAACGTGTTGAATTAGTTTTGTATTCCCCCCGATGCTTAATGTTAATACATATATCCGTTCTAAACGGGAATCGACCCAGATTTGCATGCAGGTATTGCTCTCTGCGTCAGACAGCAGTTTGAGGGTCGAATGGCCTAGATAAATGTATCATATTATATTTTAAGTACATTTCCTTTGCACGATACTCTGTTAGCGGACGATTTTAAAGTAATTATAAACCCGCCTCTTATTTATGATAGTATTCATACGTATACGTAGCTACGAGTTCTGTAGGAGACTTCGGTTATTGAGTTTTGTAATCATTTCGTTGACTGAATTGAATATAAAAATATATGTCTTTACTTTGAGGACAATCGTACTATTATGTCGGCGATAGATCACACCTTCCTATTCTATTTAGAAAAAAAAACTGCCAGCATATGTTTTTGCAAGAAGTCTTATTGTTATGAGTCAACGCGCAACCTCAGTACGCGATATGACTGCACGCGGAAATAATTAAGGTTTCACTCGGTAACTATTTAAAATGAAATCTTCATATCGTTATAAACAAATATTTTAAAGCAAACGCTGTAGATCTGCCGGTGAAGAAGGCCGGAGATTTCAAAGTTCTGGGTTCAAACCCCAGGTCGGGCCGATAAACTCGTGCCTCGGAAAGCACGAAAGCCGTTGGTCGTTTTATATCAGGCACTCAAGATAAACTTTCACGGTTATATAAACATAATTTTTTGGCAAAATCAATTTTATTTTTTAACTTTTAATGATATATAATATCGTTTTAGTATCTATTAAAAATCGGCAGGCCAATGTAAATGCGCTGAAAGACAAGTTGGTTCGGAAAGTATTATTATGAATTTAGCAACAGGTTCGCAACATGTGAAAAGCTATAAACAACAATAGGTACATAAAAATATATGAAACAGTTTTCCTTAACCGTTCTTTGTACTTTAATTAAAATCATAAGTTATTAAAGATTTATGACGATCCATTAAACGTCAAATCATTTAGGTATATCAATTAATTTATAAACATCTAAATGGTAATATTATTAATGCTATTTTTGTATCCTGATTTCCCCATTGCAACTGCTTGGTCAACATCTATCTATTTAGTGAGAATGGACGTTGTAAAATTTTTAATTAATTACTGTGTAATGGTTGATGCATGCAGCATGATAAACTAGGTATAATTATATTTTCCTCATTTCTTATACTCGGATATTAGTTCCGTTTGTATATAAATTAAATTAATTTGGTAGAAATAATTCACTTACGATCCTACCTTCTTTGTCTAATGGTATTAACAATCCATAGAAAGAGATAGCAAATACTAGTTAGTAACTACCAGAAATTAGTGTATATATTGTTTCGAAACAACAATCAACTATAATCATAAAAGAGCCTTCACATTTAAAATTATTAACATGTTGAATTACTTCATAAACCATTATGTTTGATGTTATAGTATGTATATATATAGTGGTAAAAATATATTGACTACTGTATTGAATTTCAATTAATTGTTATTCGCATTGATTTCATAATATTGTGCACCAGTCTCGCGCCCACTCGTTTCGAAATGTATTGAGAAGAGTTAGCAAAACACTGTAAAAGTGTTGTTTATGACAATTTAATCTATAAATGTTTCTATTTTTTTATATAAGAAGCTTAGTGTTTTTATAAATAAAACGTTCTCAAGTGATATACAATTTTACAAGACAATAATTAATTGAGTACTGAGGCATCGTCATAATTGGCAAGGATCGTACGGTGACACAATGCGTTCTCGTTGTGCGATGAAAATGGTCGTACGATACTTAGAGCGTACTTACCATTAACGTATTATAATTTAAAACAGTTGAAAGGTAAAAAATTATTAACTACTTTCTTATTTAGTATTAAAGATATTCGGCAGTCGAATTCAATGAACATTTTTTTAATATCGTTTGAAAAACTATGATTTGTCAATATCTAAATAAAGTACGTATGTATGTATGTAAGTATGTATATATGTATGTATGAAATAGTATGTAGTATACAAATATCTATATTTAAGTTTATATTGTATAATTATATATGTAAACATGTAGATATTATACGTGTTTCTTACAAATTGTTCTCTTGTAATATTTAATATCTCCTTTTTAAATTCATATGCTTTTACATATTCTCTTACCAAGCTTCTTTCAACAAAGTTTGTCTGTGAGAGATCGCTATAAGCGATAAGACTGCTTTTGCGCACCATTTGTTGATGGACTGTTTCCTATAACACTTATGTTGTTTATATGTTGTGCAATAAAGTATTAAATAAATAAATAAAGATATAAGTTAGATTCTTCGTAAAATAAATAATAACTTAATAATAATACCTGTTAAAAGTTTAATCTAGAACAGTTACTTATCAACTTCTTGCGACAATACTACAAACTCTTAATGAGCACTGTATATTTCGCCGACATTAATAATTTCATCATCTTTTGTTATTTGCATTTTATAAATAATTTAATAAAAAATACAAAAATCAACTCTTTATAGTCAAGGTCGAATAAAAAGTGGAAATAAAACAACTTTAAAATAAAAAAAATAAACAAACTATGATTACCATTGTTTTTTGTTTGACTGTGTAATTGCTGTTGACCCTACTGACTTTTACGGTGTAACCGGGCACAGATAACATATCACGAGTATCTGGGCTTAAGGCCAGTTCGGACTAATAAAAAGTCTTTGGGATCTTCTGTCGAGAAATTCTCAGCGGCTCTGAATATGGATCTTGACAACCGAAACAAAACGATATCAGAGATCCAATACCAATTCGAAGAGAAAATAATATATATGAAGGGCTTTTTAAATTATTGTGTGTTTTATTCAAAACGGAACGTACGGTCACGTAGGAAGGCAAATAAAAATATTAATTATATATATAAACTATAAAGCAATTTCCTTGTGATTCATGTGTAGTCTATTCCAACCACGGGATGAGTAAAGACAAATAAACAATTTTGACATAAAATTGACGCGATATCATTGGTCGAGAACTAGAATAATCATTATGGTTTCGAAATTTCGAAAAATATCGTATGGAATTTCGACGAAGTCGCCATCGTAACTTTGGACCTGAAATTAAAATGGATAAATGTACGGTAAATATTTGCAATCGTGGCTTTTGCCATAAATGGCTCCAAATTTTTATGACATGTTTTTTAACAATAATGTATGATATTTCATTTCACATAAGTTTGCTTTAAAAGTAACCTAACCTACATGACTTTACCCTAGAATTTTACACACGGGTACCCCGAACTAAGTGTTCTTGTTTACATATCAGGAATATCCTTGACCGCTCAGACCACCTACCTCGAGTCCTACCACTCATTGTTCTTTTACATCTTTTTTGTCTTATTTTTTTCATGTTCGAAGTCTTCCCTCTCCTCAATATTGCATGAAATATCATTCATTATTGATAAAAAACATGTCATAAATTTTGGAGCCATTTATGGCAAAAGCCGCGATTGTAAATATTTACCAAATGTACTTTAGTCGAATAGTGCTGTATCATAAATAAATATATATTAATCTAGAACTGTTTGTGCAGTATACAGCAGAGCTATTATCAAGTCGCATGGAATAGGCTATAATATGTAGGCACAATACACAATAATAAGTCGGACCAGTTGACGTGACAATCGGACATACCTAAATATTGTTTATTCGAAGTCTCTTAAGATATTCATATCTTGAAAATGATTTGCATTTAATTACATTGTTCCCACATTAAGTAGTGTTGTCGTAATATAATAATGTTGAAAGTTTTATTACGCATCGTTGAATAGTTTGCACAATGTAATTCTAAATCTATTTTATTGAAAATTATTGAATGTGACTTTATTGAAAATTATCTGCATAAGTATTATAGTTTTTGCATAAAGGATTTTTTATAGGACTGAGTCATTATTATACGTTATTTATTTTAAATGAATAAGCGTTTATTCGATTGTGTATTCGAATAGCGTTCGGTCTGTAGCTCCAGTTGTCACTAAATTTCCACTTGACGCGAGGAAGTCGTTAGTAAAGTGAATAATACGAAACAAATTTGTCCCCGTTGCTCTTGTAGTCCTTCGAGTCTAGAGTGTTCGCGCTAAATCACATTGATGACCCCTGTGACCGACCTATGTCACACAGGTTTTATTTTATAATTTCAATTATACTATTTTATTTGCAACTTTTTTTTAAACATCATTGTTGCTTTAGGGTCTTATTGTGAATTAACTGCTAGCTGATTGAAAACGAACGATTTTCAACGATAACAATGTTTGAAAAAAAAAGTACCTAAACTTCTGATAAAAGAAACGACATCGGCATATTTAAAAAATTAGCACCAAATAATTACAACAATGGTAGCTTAAGTACAGTACGATACACCATTATAAGCATTTATAATTTTACACTAAACTTATATTAATGAAAGTAGAAAAAAATAACTAAAAAGAAAATATTAATATCAAACTTAATAAATAAATAAACCAACAAACAGGACGAGCTTAAGAAAACTCTTTAATACGTTTTGGTTTTGAAATTGATCTTGTATTTTTGTGTTTTATAAATTTACGCATATTTTATTTGAATAAATTTACCAATCGGACCAATATCAAGGAATTAGGCAAAATACTGGTCCAATCAATTTTCAAGGTGAAAACTATAAAAGAATGTTTTTTTTTTATGTTTTTTTTTTTTTTAATATAGTATAATGTAGTTCATTTCTGTAATATATTCGGTTTGTTAAGTAAAACTTTCATTATTGTTATCAAATAAGTGTCAGACTTTTTATTTTTTTTATTTTATACGTAGTAGGACGTTCAATTAGGCCACCTGATGTTAAATGGTCACTACCGCCTGTAGACATTGGCGATGTAAGAAATATTAACCATTCCTTACATCGCCAATGCGCCACCAACCTTGGGAACGAAGATGTTATGTCCCTTATGCCTGAAGTACCACTGGCTCACTCATTCTTCAAACCAGAATGCAACAATACTAAGTATTGCTGTTTATCTGATGAGTGGGTGGTACCTGCCTAGACGTGCTTGCACAAAGCTCTACCACCGAGTATTTGAATTTGAAGTATTGAGAATTGGTATATGTATAAGAGATATTTATTTAATTACAGAGAAAATTAATAACTCATAATTGACTTTAAAAAGGAAGAATTATGTTTCCATTATATATATGTTAGTTTAGTGCATCTTAAAGTTGGTTCATATAAAAAATTTAATTGCATATGCCAACGTGTTTAGTGAAACTTTAGTAATTATTGAATATTCACGTAATAAAATGGTGTATATTACGATATTTTGTATATCGTAGTTTGAAACAAGTTGTTGTTATTTCAGCTTGTATATAGTTACTTAATTACAATTATACATATAATATTTCAACGTTATAATTATTGATGTATTAAAATATTATATAATAGTTAATAATAGTAAAATTAATAAAACGATTTAATTTTCACATCACAGAGTCGATAATATTTTTCATATTTTACCTTATTTTAAGGGAAAATATAACCTAACCTCAGCGTAAAATGTACATATTACAAAACAATAATAATAAATCAATTTTTCTATACTAATATTATAAAGAGAAAATATTTGATTTTTTGTTTGTTACGATTTAACTCAAAAACTACTGCACCGATTTTAAAAATTCTTTTACCATTAGAAAGCTACATCTTTACCGAGTAAAATAGGCGATATTATATTTAAAAAAAAAAAATTGAGATCCCTACCTAAAATGGAACAATCTAACCCAAGGTATCAAATTGTTACTTATAAAAGTCATTTTTGGCGTGCGCTTTGAAATCTGTTGACGGTATATAAAAAAGTGTTCTATATATTAATAGTATTCATGATCGCTCACGAAAAAGTCCGCAGTGATATATTCCTAACTATGATAGTTAAGCCACAATAACAGTTTTCGTTTAAATTATTGAGTTCAAATACGGTGGAATCGAATAGAGGTGATATATGTATCATGATATTATTAATCCTTATCCATTTAAATAGTTTGATAATTAAGGATGATTATTTACATGATCAGGATCGGACTTTTCGTTTAGAAGTTATGACGGGTATAAAATTCTCTCAGTAAGAAAAATGTCACAGTTTGAACAAACTGTAAGTGTCCTACGTTTAGTCTACTACCAAATACTAATTAACGTTAAATAATATTTTTAAATATTCGCGGACGAAGTCGCGGGCAAAGTGCTTGTAACTTATAATCCTCTATAAAAAGGTCTCTACTATTTTAACGTACGTATTTGGTGCAGGTCCATCTAGTGTAGTAACGACTATCGAGTTACATTTACAAAAAACAATATTTTGTAAAAAACTTCACCTTAAACATACATAATAGTGTCAACTTTTCCGGTATTGGGTCAAACGGTATTGAAGTCTTTTAATATCAAACGGATTAAATAATATATATTTTTATTCATAAGATGTATAAAAATATTTTATGCAAGTAAATGTTATCATCGTAATCAAGCGAGGTCTTGTTGATCTCAGCAACACGATTACAAGAACACATAAAGTATAATGGTTACAGCGACCCATGAAATGTTTATGTTAGTACTAATATTACACCTTGTTTCTGTTACTCTATATGTACGCATGCACGCATGTATAATATCTCAGTTTATATTTTATTCACAAACATTTCGTTAATCTAATATTTAATTCGTAACAAATTATGGATTAAGTTAGTTGTAAGCTACTAGTTTACCAGATAAGTGATACTAAATTAAGTTTTTGAAATTGTTCGAGTAAAAGTGAGAGTCCATTTATGTCTTGCTTATTTAAGATAAAAGAGGCAGAAAATGTGATTATTTTTAGTTGATGCCAAATTGAAATATCAATGTTTTAGTATTTGTTTATTCGTCTTTTATGACTCAGTCAAGATTGATAAAATACATAAGCCCTTTTTGTTTTTAGTATAGTCACAGCCTCTACTGATGTTATTTATTATTCGTGTAATATATCATAAACTCTATTTATGTTTATCGTACGTAACGTAACTTAGATATCGTTATGATTATTCCTTTGCAACTCACCAGCCTTAAATATTGAATCTTACGACTTAGTCCATTGAAAAGTTACATAGACCTTGCATTTGTCAAAGTCAGCAATTTTTTTTTTATGTATAGGGGTTTGTTAAAAGCTTAAGTTCGAGTTTGTGGGGTTGCAACCCTTGGGGAAAATCCGCCATCTTGAAAAAAGGGGTAAAATCGTTTTTGCGAAATAACAAGAAAACTATCCACCGCGTTAAAAAATTGTTTTTATGCCTATGTTAGAGTAGTAGATTACAATGGTATCTTTAAAGCGCTGTAAAATGCTTATAAATAAACAAAATTTAAAACATCTATAGATAAATTTATACGTCAGAAGGTGCTCTATCAAAATGAATTAGATATATTTTCCTGTAAATTAAAAAGAAAAAAAGTTATAACTATTTAAAGCAATTTGTCCTTAATTTTTGCCGTTTTTTGTTAATAACTTTGTTATTTTCAATTTTACGACAAAAAGTCAAGAGAGCAATTTTGTAGAGAATTAAATTTCCTACAAAAAACAACAACAATAATAAACAATAACAATTTTTTAACGCGGTGGATAGTTTTCTTGTTATTTTGCAAAAACTGATTTACCCCTTTTTCAAGATGGCGGATTTTCCCCAAGGGTTGCAACCCCACAAACTCGGTTTTAAGCCTCCCATACCATCCCCAATGCATCAAAAAAAAAAATTGCTGGCTTTGATAAATGCAAGGTTAGGCCATATTTTTGTAACTTTTCAATGGACTAACTAATCTATTGACTACATAGAGAGAACGGTCATAGAAAATTTACATAGTGATTGAATTGATTTTGTTTGAAGTTAAGTCAATAAATTGTATATAAATCGCTCTCTGATTTTAAGACAGACTTAGATCCCGTATATTTGAATCTATTTTTGATATCGCTCCTATCGATTGTTTATCTAACATGAATTATTATTTGTAGACGTAGATTTTTATGATTTTGGGATCGTATTATTTTAAATGTATGTGGTCTGCCTTTGAAAAATCTGAGGTCAGGGATACAAATCATTAGCTTCAGGGCCAACATGAGTAAATAATTTGCAGTACCCTGGTTTATTTTTTACAAATTCAAAGCGTTCAACCATACATAAACTTTGATCGTCAGATCCTTAGCCAGCTGAAACATTAGTATATTATATATTTGAATATTTAAATAACAGTAGATATGCATATATTAGTTACAGAATATTTAAATTAATTTTTATTATCTGAAAAAAAAATATGCCTACTGAGGTTTCACATAGTTAAACTTATATGAAAATACTGCAATGTGAAATTGTTTCTCTCGAATTTTTATCGCGACTATTTGCAGCAAACTGGCTATTCGTGCGAATCCGGGTCTCTACTTAATTGGTTAATAAAGAAATATTAATTAATAAACTACCAATTAAAAATAAAGAAAAAACAAGTTACGTCAATCATATATATATGAAAAATGCATTAAAAATTCTTAAGAAACTACTACATACTAACTAACTTATATTATTTGCTCGTGGCAAAATATTACGTATAGTTATGTAGATCATATACGTAATGACGCTTAAAGTATAAGTAGGCGATTATTATTAAACCACTATGATCTTTTTGTTTTCGATATATTTTTAATTATAATGTATAATTGAAATTTTCGTGGAATGACCGAACCCTACAAAACCGAACGACTATATGAAAAAATATTTCCTTTTTTTTCTATGCGTATGTGTACACATCTATTTTTATTATTTAATTTAAAACATTTTACAGTTATTGTTGTTTTATTGGTACTGCAGTGAAGTTTTCGGACATACAATAGTGGCGCGTAAAGCGTGTCGCATAATTGCTTATAAATATTTTTAAAAAGACATTTCAACATATGCTGGGAATATGCAAGTAATCAGTAATTGATGAAATACTAACAAGCTATGCACAATAATATTTTTTGTTAACTTTTATTTTACTATCAAGTTACGTAATTATATTCTCTTGAAAAAAATACAAACATCGCATACATACATGAACATAGTATATGTACTATATATATTGTTCATGTGAACGAAGCCACGATACTCAAATAATAAGATTACATTATTTTAATACAATTACGCTAGAAAGAAATGCTCTAATGTATTTGAACTTGGATTTTGTTTTAATATAATAAAATATAGGAAGATTACTTTGAAGATCGTTGCTGTCGTAAACGTTGATTTGCGAAGGTCGCGTCCAGCATTTTATTATGTACGGAGTTTTAAAAATAAATAAATATATCTTTTTGTATTACCTATTTTTTTAGTTTTTCAAATTTTATGCTTGAATTTTAGTCATTTAACATAAGAAGTTTTGTTGTTTGTTTTTCGTTTTAGTTCGTGTAGTAATTTGTAAAGTCATTAATTTTACTGTAATAGCTGTTACTTGTCATAAGATAGGTGCTGTGGTTTCCTGTAACTGAGGGAGTACAGACTTGTAACTCGCATAATTTATTCAAAGCTTGTCATGTGTATTACTTGTTGAAGATCCTATTCAAATAAAAATAAAATAAAAATATAATTTATTTAATAATTCGTACATAACATACTTGCTAATATGTTAAATGCGAAAGAGAGATTGTTTGTTTGTTTCTCGTCTTAATTAATCAACCGTTCTTCATGAAATTTTGCATAACCGTTCTCAGGAGTACAGAGAACATAGGCTAAACCTCACTCTACGCGCGGCCGCGGAGGGGGAATAGATGGTAATATATGTATGTTTAAAGAGCCTAAGGTTATAGTTTAAAGGGGACATTTCGTAACAATATTCAAGTTCTGACCGCAAAGATATAACCTTACACAGCACTACACACACTTTGCTAGAAAGTTCTTGATTTATATGAATGGTTTCCGCTCCTTGTCTGTATGAAGCAATACTTGATGTAGACAAATCGAACGCGCTGTCTCTCAATTTTTAACATGGCGCACGTTTATAATGCTCAATATCGATTTAGAGATACATTTTTGAGTTTAGTAAGGCTTCATTTATGTCAGGAACATTCTCATTAATGAGCAATCGATTAAGCTTAAGCTGACTCAAACCTATTGGTCATACAGGGCAGCACCAATATTGATTGAGAAACATATCTCAAGCTATTTTTGAATGAAAAGACGATTGGCCAAATACAGAAGCCAATGCTCTCTCAGCAGGTACGAGCCGCACTAACATAATTGCTACCGACACAAATGAGGTATCTGTCCTAAGAGGTCTCGTCGATGGACGTGACGACCGTAACGCTTTGCACAGCGCTTCCTCCATTTCGATAACGTTCTCCGAATTCGAGTCCTCTTCGGCAAAATCTCAACAGTCGGCCACTTGCCAACGACTTTCTAAGGAACTAAAAGGAGTATCTCCTTGAGGACGGTCGTACATCGTTGCTGCGATCTTATGTTGACTTTCATTTTCTGTTAATTTCAACACCACCTGGTGATCCTGCTAAAAGGCCCAATATACAAATAAAGATAACGATATCGATTAAAAATGTGCCACCACAGTATACTTGTTACAAAAACTTTCGCCAATGTAAAATATAATAGCATAATAAGGTATAATGAATAAAAATGCAAAACGAAATAATTATTTATGTATTTAACTAAAAAAAAATAGTTTCGCGGAATAAAATCTTTTGATATCAATAAAAATAATAAATTGGATAAATTCTCTTGAGTATGTGAGTACTCGTAACATAAAATTCGTTAGCTTTTAACAAATACACAGTCCATTGTAATCCACTCTTCGCTTATCTGAGAATTTATATCAAACAGCTATAATCGTGTATCGATTGGAGACCACCGTTTTAACTTTCACAAACCGAGTGTTGTTCTAAGCGGCTAGCATTTCATAGATGCTCATAAGCACTGCATAGGTGCTTTATGAGTAATAATACTGCGTTATACGAAACAAGCGAACTCAGCAGCGAGTGTTTTTTTTATACCTTGTGTTTAAAATACAAAGGTAAAGATGACATTTGACTTTTTAAAGGTAAAGGTTCAACTTACAACAAATGTTCAAAAAGTATTGTAGAATTCTTTGCAAATCAAAAATAATTTTATTTCAATTATAAAATTGCTTATTCGTATTTCAATTATAATCACGGAAGCGCATGCAGACGAACGGTCTTTTGCCGGCTTTATTAAAGTTGAATATATTAATATATCGCAAATTAAAAAATATACCCCGTTAACCTTTTAAAAATTAAATTGTAGTTACACGCTCAATTTCTTCAACATATTTAAAATTTAGATGCGGAACGAATTTTTTTTTTTGGGTATTATTTTTTTACCTTTGCTCGCAATCCGATCCACCAAAAATCCGTGAGGCAACTGAAGCTTTGTTCGTCTATTAGTCATATTCAAACTATAGGGTTTTCCAATAGGGACGCTTGAACTTTGACAGCTGATTGCGGCCATGTTGTTTGAGTGACAGCTGTCAAATGCAGTGTATTATATTCATTCCGTCCTCCCAAACCACCATGGCAGGTTACAGTGTCGAGCAGCACGTGCAAATCATAAAATTGTTTTATGAAAATGGGTCTTCAGTTCGAGCAACGTTCCGCGCACTTCGCCCGTTTTACGGTCGCGATGATCGTCCTGCCGAGTCGACTATCCGTCGATTGGTGGACAAATTCGAGTCAACCGGGTCAGTTAACAATCAGCCGGTTCCCGTGCGTCAACGTAACGCGAGATCTGCCGAGAATATCGCCGCTGTGCGCGACAGTGTCCTCGAAAACCCGCGGCAGTCAATTCCGCGTCGTGCACAGGAACTCGGCCTTTCGCAGACGACAACTTGGCGAATTTTGCGTTGTGACTTGAGCCTGCACCCGTACAAGATCCAGCTGACCCAAGAGCTCAAGATTAATGACCATAGACAGCGCCGTGTGTTCGCTGACTGGGCATTAGAGCAGTTGGAAGTTGACGCCGATTTTGGCAAAAAAATCATCTTCAGCGACGAGGCGCATTTTTGGATGAATGGCTATGTCAACAAGCAAAATTGCCGTATTTGGGACGAGACCAATCCACACGAGGTTCACCAAGTGGCAATGCACCCGCAGAAAGTGACTGTTTGGTGCGGATTTTGGGCCGGAGGCGTGATTGGTCCGTATTTTTTCGAAAACGATAATGGTGTGGCCGTCACCGTCAATGGTGAGCGATACCGGTCGATGATAACCAACTTCTTTTGGCCTGAAATCGAGAATATGGATCTGGACAACATGTGGTTTTGAAACCACAAAAAATACCTTATACATTAATTAATTTAATAAATTATAAGTTAGATTTATGTATCGCTTACATAATGTATCTATTTATTTATTATACTAGTAACTTGTCCTATGTAACGAGGTATGATGGTATGATTTTTTTTTTATAAGTCGTATGAATTTACTAATATTATATTTCATATTGTTCATTCTACCGAGAAGAAACGGCAATAAACGATATGAAACTTCGTAGCTATGTACTAATTATTACTTATTTAAATCAACGAACATACTTAACAATTTTTTTTAATCGGTAAAAATATAATTAAATCGTTTTCCTGCAATATATTTACTACTTCACAAAATTAAATTCGTACGGATCGGCGTTCGTATCGTTGGAAGTAAATTTTTTTTTATATCTGTGTAGTGTTAAATGACATCATAATAAAAAGTTAGTTGAAACATGAATATAGCGTTTTTCGTTGAAGTTTAAACCAGTCGATTAATTAAAAAAAAATCCTCGTTTCTTGGCTCTAAAATTAGAAACCGACAACCGTTATTAATATTGTAACAATGTTGTGTTCCAAACGAGATTGTTTATTTAAAAAATAATGATACATATGTGAATCATACCTTTACTTATTATTTGAATGAGTCATTAAATATCCCTGATATGGAACTATATGTGTTTACTTTGTTTTAATACTGTAGTCTGTATAGTATGTTTATAACTGGATATCTGTAATAATTCGTAATGTTTCTAAAAGTTATGTCCTTTTAGCACGTTCAATTAATTCACACGTACCGTATGTTAAAGCGATTATTACGGAATCTTTGTTACTTCTTGTAAATAGTTCGAAGGCGAACATTCTAATTTTACACCGAACTCTAAACCATTCTAATAATTTGTGTTTTAAGACTAAATAAGATAAACTAAATAATATAATAATTGAATTATTAAGTTTAATTTTTGTTAAAAAAATACAGGAAACCTTAAAAATGTGTTTTTAACAAATACAAATAGTTTGAGGTGAAATGTAGAAGTACTTTTGAATAATTAATTAAATCTTGTTTTATTATACAACTAATCGAACGAAAATTAAACATGCGACTTATGATAAAGATAAGATAATAGAAATGATTAAGCAATTTGTTAATATTAAATTTTATATTGTTTCAGAAAAACTCCTTAGATCTCTACATCTCCCATCAACGCGGTCCATTTTTCAAAGCAGAATTTCAGACGGAATTGGATCTGAGCAAGTTCCACATCGCAGACGTAACTGACAAGCGTATATTTGTCTCTGTCATGCACACGGAAAACCTGGCGAATCTTTACGTATCCGAAATAAGCAGAAATTTCACTCAGTATAACTTCGTGCTTAGTTTAGAACATATTTTGAGCTATTTTCCCGACGGAAATTGGAAGGACAGTTGGTTGGAGTAAGTTATATGGATGTTTTTAAACTTTGACAATTTTTAAAAATCCAGTCATAATTGGCCACAATTATATCATCTCCTCATGTTAGATAATAATATTTGAAGGATCACTTCACAAGTATCGTGTCACTTGTGTGCGTGTGTGTACATATTTACAATTCGGGATTTAGTTTCTACCGAAAAAACACATTTAGAACCGTTATATACTAATTTCATTAAATACTCGTCGGTTCGGCTTTGTGCAAGCCCGTTTAAGTATCACCCACTCATTAGATATACTATCGCCAAACAGCAATACTTTGTTTTTTGTGATTCGGTTTGATGATTATAAATTAATATGTGTATTTGAATATTTGTTACTCCAACGCACTCGTAAGGCTGGACGAAGAATTTGTAATAATAATTGGTATACAAGACCGTAAAAAAAAACGCCGAAATGGCCCAGTGGTTAAAACGCGTGAGTCTTAACCGATGATCGCGGGTTCAAACCCAGGCAAGCATCACTGAATTTTCATGTGCTCAATTTCTGTTTATAATTCATCTCGTGCTTGGCGCTGAAGGAAAACATCGTGAGGAAACTTGCATGTGTCTAATTTCCAATCCGCATTGGAGCAGCGTAGTGGAATAAGCTCCAAACCTTCTTCCCAAAAACGGAGGCCTAAGCCCAGCAATGGGACATTCATAGGCTGTTACTATACAAGACGAGTATTCCATTGACATACTACTTGACGCCTCAGTGTTGGTAGAAAAAATTAAGTTACTTATTGCAAATCTTCAAACGTTCTTTCTTGCATTTCCTTTGTTTGATAGAGAATAATTTTAGCATTACTTCCGTGTGTTTGTCTATATATATATATTTGTTGCGGAATAAAGTATTACATTTGTACTTCTAAGCGCCAAGTGAGCATGACTGTTATACACAAATATTCCATGAATTTGTATAATAATATACAGTTAAGCGTAATGTCATTCCTGGGAATATAGCGATGATTAAAGATCTTAATATATGAGGCATTTCATAAAACATATAAGATAATATATAAGGAAGTATAAGGTGTTATTTTCTGACAATGAATTTCCTTGTTATTTGTATCAACTGAGAGTTCGATGCGAGTTCAAACCCGACCCGTATCTTCGTTTGGGATTCACTTTTACTGTCCACTGGCCCTCTCGGGTTTCCTAATAAATCTCATATTATTGACGTATTAAAACGATAAAATCACATTTGTCGAGACTCATTTTAATGAATTTGCTATCTGGTATCGTAGTTATTAAAAGTTGGGTTAACCAGTAATGTAGTAGCTCATTGAAAAATAGCTTTATTGGAAACAATAATGGGATTTCAAGAGTACGTGTTACTGCCTGTCGCTTCCCCCGCGTGAGGAGGGGTGCAGGTTAGGTGTGCAAATGTGGTGTTTGATGTGATCGGTTAGATAATTAAGACTTGAATAAAAACAAACTCACTTTTGTAAACTCATAATATTAGTTAGGAATTCTCTTACATGATAAGATTTTATGTCTCACTATTATTAGAAAAAATTGTATGTAATATTTTCATTGTCAATAGATAAATATTATGATAGTTAGCTTTTAATGATAAAAAATACAAGCCATACAATATGGTATGCATGTTAAAAAAACTTTAAATGTTAGACTATATTATAGCGATATTTTTTTTTTCAGAGATGTGACTGAAGATCCTTTTACTGATTTGTACCGCGTCGAAGGTTTGAAGGGTATATACATCGCGTCCAAAGTTAACTTCAAAACACAAGCGTCGAACATAGAGCCGGAGCATTTGGTGTCGCTCATAACATTCGACCACGGAGTCACGTGGTCGCCTATCAAACCACCGACTGAAGATGAAAATGGTAAAAATCAAAAAACACATTTTTTTTCAATTAGGCTCTTTCGAGCACTATTTGATATTCATATTACAAGATTATATTAAATGCCACCACTGGTTCGAAATTTAAATACAAACAAGCAGAACCGATAGGAAACTCAGTAGTTACTCTCTTCCACTAATTAAATATATGTTAATTTCTGACCTTTGGCCCTATAATTCTACACATGCTTATCACCTATATATATAATAATATGTAGTATTCTATTGATTAATTAAACTATTGGTATAAAACTATATATACTTCTTGATTACAATGTATATATGTACAGTATATACTAGTCTATACTATATAAATGCGAAAGTAACTCTATCTGTCTGTTACACTTTCACAGCTAAACCGCTGAATCGATTTTGATGAATATTAGTATGAAGCTTGTACATATGCTTCTTTTTATTCCTTACTGCGCCCCCCCCCCACCTCCGATACGTAAGCGAAATCTATAATCGTATATTTTACAGATAAAAAAGTAACAACGTAATATGACGTATAATATATATGATATATAATTAATATTATTCGTTACAAATTCTTAGAATCTCGTTCGAACTTTTTGTTCGATACTTTGTAATTTGCAGACTGTTTTGTATGATCTGAGACATCGTAGGTATAAATTGTGTTAGTTTTTGTTATTCATAATGAATTGATGTAATTAGCGTGTCAATCGTAAGAAATATTTTTCCGTATTAATACACTTAAAGTAAAATGGCAAAATATTTACTCGCAACGATATATCAAATCTATTAATTTATATGCTTACGTCCTACCTATACGGGTAACCTGTGACGTCACTTGGGAGCTATTCCCGGGTACGTCAATGTCAAGTAACATTACGGTCGCGATGAAGTAAGAAAACGACAGACTAATTTACTTTCGCATTTACAATATTAGTAAAGATAAAACTTCACCGGTACATAATGGTAATTTTTTTAATAACGGCGCAAAATGTCCCCCTCTTTGCCTCCCAGTCCTTTGTCCGTAACATTGTCATTCTAAATTTAAAATTGTTCTATTTGAAACAGGAAAACCGCTCAACTGCCACATAGAGAACTCCTGCCGTTTACATTTGTGCCAGAAATTCAGTCAGTTGTATCCAGTTACAAGGTAAGGAAGATATAATCAAATCTAATTTAAATATTGGCAACCTTGAGATTGTAGTGTCGTGTGTGCACTCTTTCTGTACGATTTATTTTGAACTTTATTTTAAAGACGTTTAAGTCTATTATTTTTTTGGGATGTTTCGTAGATTAATGTAGCCCTATCAAGTGGTGTAGTTACTTTAAGTTATTTGTAGTTAGTTTGTTTGGTGATATATGTTTATTAAGTATGCGTTTTTATTATGTCTATTTACGTTAATCAATCTCTTCCTATCTAATATCAAGTATATCTTAAGCAAGAGAAGATAAGCAGAGAAAGAGAGTATCTGCTTGAAAGTCTTTAATTGTGGTCGTTAAGGTAGTTTTATTATAGTTTTATATCCTATCTTATCCTATCATCCGTTTTAAGATTTAATAAAATTAATACAGTAGTTTTTACAGACAGACTAACAATTGTTTTGGAAACACATCGACAGCAAGGAACACGTTGCATAATGTTTTAATGAATAATTTTAAATTTCATACATAATCAAATCGGTTGATCCATTTCTTTAATTTATGTAAAATATATACAAATTAATTTCCATATGTAAATTAAAGTTTGAATCAGTGACCTATAATATATCCTGATTAAAGGTCAAAGAGTTATAAAACGTTCGCGTTTTATCGAACGAATCGAATCGAAACTCAAATCAATCGAATTGTTTTATTCAATATAAAAACATTATACTTATTGATTGTAAAATTAAAAATAACCGTCGGTTCGGAAGTGAAAAAACCGTGAATTGAGAAATACCGGCGAACGATTTTACTGGCCAACTTAGCCGGAGATATATTATCTGCGCGCGCGTGTAGGGAATCATGGATGCGCTTTATATTCTCTCACAGTCATAGGCAAGGGGTTGGAAAACTGCAAACTTTGAAACTAAAGAACTATGTACGGCTATAAACTAGTCGCTAACAATAACAAATCAGAACAGTTAATGTTAACGAGATGTTTACCTACTCGGTGGTAGAGCTTGGTGCAAGCTCGTCTGGGTAGGTACAACCCACTCATCAGATATTCTACCGCAAAACAGCAGTACTTTGTATTGTTGTGTTCCGGTTTGAAGGGTGAGTGAGCCAGTGTAATTACAGGCACAAGGAACATAACATCTTTGTTCCCAAGGCTGGTGGCGCATTGGCGACGTAAGCAATGGTTAACATTTCTTACAATGCCAATGTCTATGGGCGTTGGTGACCATTTACCATCAGGTGACCCATATGCTCGTCCGCCTATCTATACAATAAAAAAAAGTATAAGTTTATGATCCTTAGCTGCGACGTCTATATAACTTTCGCTTTCCACGTAAGCGACAATTGTCTCTTCTACTATAAGTAGACTAGTACAAAAATGAGTTGGAATAACTTTTAAAGTACGGAAAAGCTTTCTTTTTTATTGAAGTTGATGTTATAAAAATGTCATTACTTGAAAATAACAAATATAGCTCTTAAAATGCCGCTTGCGTGCAGAACGTGGTTTGCAAGTACATATCGTGTTCGATGTATAATCATATAACGTGATATAGACCAAGAGATGAACGCTAAACATTACGTAGATATAAACATTATAATGGCGTATAGGATTTATTCAAATTCTCTATTTTGAACTTTGCTTGAGCAAAACTTGAATATTATTTAAATTTGCATGCTAAGTAAGACGCAATGATCGTTAACTTGTAACAAGCTATTTAATTAACATGGTTATTGTCATATATTTGTAGTTACATTGACAAATTATTTATAGTTAAAATATCGTATAAATTAAATAAAGATGGATGAATATCGAAATGAAAAACAATGTTTGAACGAAACAAATTCATAACATTTCCAGAAATCATATATCAATAATCGGTTATATATATTTCGATTGAACCAATCGATTAACAAATTCGGTTCGATATACACATATCTTATATATAGGTTATTTTATGACTGCCTCGTTGGTCTAGTGGCTACAAGTCCTGGGTTCAAATCCCAGGCCGGACCAGTAAAATGTTATTGAGATTATCTGACGAAAATTCTCAGTAGCAGCCCAGAGCCAGGAAGTTGTTAGTGTGTATGGTCCCATGCCTCGGAAAGCACGTAGAGCCGTTGATCCTGCGTCTGAACTCTTTTCCGGTCGTGTCGAATTGCCGTCCCATCGGGTTATGAGAGTTAGAGAATAGAGATTGCACTTGTGTTTGCGCACACACTTGTGCACTATAATATGTCGTGCGCAGTTGGTATCTCTTGAGATTGGCCACCGAGGAAGAATTATTATTATGATATAGGTTCCATATAGATACATATAAAAGGTACATAATATATCTTCTTATCGTCTTAACTTAAAAAAAACGTTTTTGTTCTGTTTAAACGAGAACTTAGACGACGAAGTCGATAAAACACGTAGATCTCTACCAAAGATCGGTGGCTTATTTCCGCACAAGTGGATTTTCGTGTATTTTATTTGCGCTTTCAATTTAACTTCATGTAAGGCGTTGAGAGATAACTTGCGTCAGAGAGATGAAATTCTGCATATAAGTATTAAACCCATTCGAAATAGAACAGCGAGCCGGAATAAGCTCCAAATATTATCTTTATGGGGCTTTTTTAGTGTAAAAGTCCAAGCGGTAAATAAATTAGTAATTATTGTTTATCGATTTAGAATGTTTTTTGAAAATATTTAATTAAAAGTAGTATAAGCATCAAATAATATCGCCTTATTCCCAGTAGACTAGAGTACATTTACTATTATTTATTTCGTTCATAAATTAAAATATATTTAGATAAAACATGAGATAAGATCATATAGCTAGCGTGGGATTTTGTTCTGGCTACACCAAGAATTTTAGTTAAATGCAGTCAATGAATGTTATCGTAAATGACACATTATCGTACAATTAATAAATACGTGTGTGGGAATTTCCAATAACAAGAGTAAATCAATATCAGTGATAATTTGAATGGCTATTAATGATTGATTAGGAAATGTTGCAAGTAACTTTTGTTGCAATTTATGATTTATTTTAGAAATACTTATATTTTATTGAAAAAATATGTGATTTTTAATAAATAATAATGATTAAAAAGATAAAATACGAACGAAATTACTGGTAAACGGTATATAATAGAAGATAATTTTTTGCAGCCAACCAGGAAAAGTGATAAACAATGATATGAGGTAAACAATCAGTTATAGAGAATGTGGTATTTTTTTTTATATGTTGGTTGCATTGAGCACGGGGTTGCTTTTATAGAAGTTAATTTAGACCTGCAAAATATATAATGGGTTTTTTTTGGGAATTGATTACGAGTTGGGCTTATACACGACATATTTCGTATATCACATAATCATTAGACGTCACCGATTAGTTTTTTTTTTTTTTTTGTAAATTAAGTGCGGTCCATTTTATGCAATGCACGTACATTATGTATATACATTATAGTTTTAATCGTTAGTTGAAGTACATAAATCGCGGCTTATACACTTTGTGTGAATAATGGTATGTGTAAGTATACATATTTTTTACAGGCTTAACATTTATGTCACTAATATTTAAGAGCATTTAATAATGGAATGTCCGTGTATTTGTGATAAATGTATTTGTTTTTGTCTTTTAAATTTTAAGTTACGTTAATAAATCAGATTAAGGTTTCGTTATGGATATATTTTTTTTAAAGTTTGCTTGTGATTCATTTTCTAATTACAGATCAGCAAGTATAATGAGTTCTAAATCAGTGCCCGGCGTTATAATGGCGACTGGGGTGTTGGGCAAGTCTCTGAAAGGCATACCCGGAGTGTACCTCAGTAGGGACGCTGGCCTTACGTGGAAGAGAATACTGAAAGATTATTATTTCTTCAATTATGGTGATCACGGTGGAGTGCTTGTGGCTGTCAAGTATTTCAAGTCAAGGGGGGAGACCAGGAGAATCTTGTATTCGACAAACGAGGGACTGGAGTGGAATTCCTATCAGTGTGTATTCATTGACTTATAATTTTTTGTATCCACTTTGTACTATTGGGACACTTTGGACAAGGATTTTAGCATTATGTTATGATTGCCATCCAGATAATACATGCCGTTTTATTAACTTTCGAGCTGGGTTGACGAATTATTACATTCTTTTATAACATTCGAATTTTAAAATATTAAATTCAAATACAATTTTATTTGTTATAATAAAAATAATATCGATGTAACAATTTAAGGTGCTCAACCATTGATACTGTATTTTGATATAAACGTTTTATGTTATTTGTATGGACAGATGTTTGAATACTCTTTTATGAAAGCTTAAATTTTATTTCACTTTTAGGTTTAATAGTGACGATCTGCGTATATACGGACTTATGACGGAGCCAGGCGAGAATACAACAACGTTTACAATGTTTGGCTCCGAGAATGCGCAACATCAATGGATTATCATTACTATTGACTTGCTAAACACTTTCCCACGCAACTGTACGGAGGATGATTACAAATTTTGGTCCCTAACCTCACCTAATTCAACGATGTCCTGCGTTCTCGGTTCAAGGGATACGTTTCAACGACGTCTCGCTCATACTAACTGTTACAATGGTGTTGGATACGAGAGACCGGTTAAAAAAGAAGTGTGCGAATGTAGCAGACGGGATTACGAGTGCGATTTTGGATTCGTACTCTCTCATAACGTCTGTATCCGAAATCAAAGTCTAAACTATGATCCATATGCAGTTCCACCGGATTGTCGACCGGGTACTTCCTACTATCGAACCAAGGGCTACAGGAAGATCGATGGAGACATGTGCAAGATATCGTATTATATGCCTTACGAGCCTGAAATGGTACCTTGTCCATTAGAAGAGCCTACAGAGTTTATATTGGTCGCATTAAGAGACAAAATAGCGAGAATCGATCTATCAGATAATTCGACCGTGATACCAGTACAAGGTCAGAGAAATATAGTCGCAATTGAATTCGATATGAAAAATAACTGCATTTATTGGGCTGATATTGAAGTTGATAAAATTAGCCGACAATGCTTCGGAAACGGTAATGCGCAAGAAGTAGTCGTCGACACCGACTTGGCTAGTATAGAAGGTATGGCTTTAGACTGGATCTCGAATGTTCTGTTCTTCGTAGACGGTATGCGCAAGAAAATCGAAGCGGTACGAACTGATCTTACAAGTCAAGGTCGAATGAGAGCGACCATATTGAACTCGACGATTCTCTCCAAACCTCGTGGTATCGCCGTTCATCCTCGGGCTGGGTATTTGTTTTGGACCGATTGGGATCGTTACAGTCCGTCCGTTTCTAGATCGAATCTCGATGGTACGGATGTCAAGAAGCTGTTCACGAGGCCCATTGTACAATGGCCCAATGGTATTACTATCGATCAAATGGCAGACAGGATCTATTGGGTAGATGCGATGGAAGATTACATTGCAAGTGCAGATTTAAACGGACAATACTTTAGGAGAATATTATGGAACGATGAAAAAGTTTCTCATCCGTTCGCTGTCGCTGTTTTGAAAAACAAAATGTATTGGGACGATTGGAAAGCGAAGTCCATTTTTATAGCCGATAAGGACACAGGCGCTAACATTGTTACTATAAACGATAATTTATCTGGATTGATGGATCTTAAGGTCTTCGCTTATTTCATGCAACATGGAACCAATGCATGTTCATATAAAAATACGAGCTGTAACACGCTGTGTCTCGGTGGACCCGGTAACAGCTTCAGCTGTCTCTGTCCCGATGGATTTAAAAGGATCAACGGAAAATGCATGTGTCCGAATGGAATGGAACCAGCGCCGAACATGACTTGTCCGAAGCAAGCCGGCACTTGTGCTGCGGTATGTATATGAATGAAATAAATCGAAATTTAATCTATATTATTATCATTTAGGTATCAGAATTTAATATACGTATATTTTTATGAACATTTTTTTATATTTGAAAATTTGTAAACACACGGGCAACGCTTTATTATACTTTAACATAGTTAGATTAAACGATGTATGAACGTGAAATGATTTCCTTAAAATTTGTGTGACTAGCACGAGTTCACGTGTAAGAACGGCATGTGCATAACGAGCACGTGGCGCTGCGACGGCAACGACGACTGCGGCGACCTGTCGGACGAGGCGGGCTGCGTGTGCGCGCCGCCGCTCGTGGCGTGCGACGACGACGCGCACTGCTACCTGCCGCCCTGGCGCTGCGACGGCGACGTCGACTGCGTGGACATGAGCGACGAGAAGGGTACCTATCGACCTCCCTTTCTAGCTCTCACTCTGACTCTCTCTTTGAGTATTTAAAACCAGTGTACTATTGATTTTCATGTATAATGTTAAGGAATTCCTATTAAATTCGAAAAACATTCATTAATAATTAGTCATGTTTAAAGGTGTAAACGAGTCATTAGCTAATACACAATGCATGATCACATCCAATTTGCACATTCGCATTTATAGTATTAGTTACGATTATTAATTAAGGGAACGGGCTTGTAATAACGGAGTCCATATTTTTCAATTATGAGGCGATTAACTGTTATTTGTTTCATAAGCATATTTATATACATAGATGCTTTAATTGTTTACTAGCAATATAATTTTACGTGTTAATAAAAATGTTTGTTCACTTCTAGATTGCACCAAAAAAAATTGTAGCGAAACTCAATATCAATGTGCAAATGGAAACTGTATCGAGAAGAGGTGGGTCTGTGACGGAGATAACGACTGCAAGGACGGATCGGACGAACGCAATTGCACGGTACGATAATTTTAAAGTGTATCCATAACATGCCTAGCAAAATTATAAATTATGGGCTTCTCCACAAGGATCAATTTGCCGCATATGACATATTATCCGCCCTGTAATGATATGGGAAGTATTGATGTGCTTCTTTTTTTGTAAGCTAACTAGCTTAAATTATAGTTAAATGATTTTATCTTATAATATTAACTGACTGCGTCATCTGTGTAAAAAAGAAATTGCTGTAAGTCTCAAAGTCAGGGTTCAATCTCTTCGAATCAATAAAAGTTGAGTTTTACTTTTGAGTAATTTTTAATAGCAGCCCGGAGTGAGGAAGTTGCCATAGTTAAACTCTCGTCGCTCTTACAGCACGGAAGCTCGTTTGTGTATAATATCTCATATGCTATTAGGTATTTTCCGTCAAGAATAACCGTCTTGATCGAAATATTATATATTTAATTTATATAATTTCCATTTGTTTTATTTTTTAGCAAAATTTGCCAAAGCGACCTGAATCAATGAGCTGTGACTCCCATGCATTCCGATGTAATGATGATACCAACCCATTATGTATCCCCGACTCGTGGGTGTGTGACGGAGAGAGGGACTGCCTCGGCGGAGACGACGAGACCGAAGAGAGATGTAGAAATTCCACATGCGCACCTTACATGTTCAGGTGTCCTAGTGGGAAATGTATCTTTATGTCTTGGGTAAGTGATATAAGTTTTTCGAGAATCATTGTTATATTATTTTTTGAAAAGTTTTTAAATTTGAATTGATTCGAAACTTAAAAAGTAAAAATCTTAGATTATACGGTTTTACTTTGTCAGTACTAATTTTCATGTAACTGCTCTGTAGGTCTGTGACGGCGAAAACGACTGCAGCGACGTACAAATGTCTGACGAAATTAATTGTGCCTCTATCGGTCATACGAAATTAATACCTCGACCGAGCACAGAACCGCCGAATTTCTCCAATAATGGGTCATGCTTGGACTGGATGTTCAAGTGTAACAATGGCAACTGTTTGCCATACTGGTGGCGATGCGACGGTATCGATGACTGCGGGGATGCCTCAGACGAAGTAGCCTGCGGCCTGGTAGTTCCCGAGAAACCGATAGTCAGCCCAGAACATGACGCCACTAAACATAAATGCTCCAAGAATCAGTTCACTTGTGCTCCCGGTGAGTACCATGACAAATTATACGTGCCAAAGGATCGCAATTTTTTAAATATTATCTAAATATTTTTTTATTAAATATAATGAAATGAGCTACCATTGAGCTACCATAGACTCCATAGAGTATTGAGTCAGTATCAATGAGTCGTGCGCTCGTAGGCGTGTGCATCCCGCTGTCGTGGGTGTGCGATAAGATGGCGGACTGCGCGGACGGCGCGGACGAGCGCGGCTGCCCCGCGGCGGCGGGCGGGGCGGCGCGCTGCCCCGCCGACAGCACGCCGTGCGCGGACGGGCGCGCCTGCGTGCGCGACGACCAGCTGTGCGACGGCGTGCCGCAGTGCGCCGACCGCAGCGACGAGGCCTACTGCGGCTCCGTGAGTGCACCGAGCGTCGAATTACTTAGAGACATTTTATTTATAAAGAGTAGAATTCGTCGTGACACTTGCGTTAATGATATTCTTATGAAGTAATGTCAGACGTATGAAGGTGCTATTTCATACCTGTAACGTATACGAATAAAAAACAAAAGTAAAGATATATGTATATGAGCCGTCTTCAGATCAGAATTATCGTATTCCGCAGCCAACCAACCAACCGCAAAACTTAAAAATAACATCAAATTCCTTTATTCAACATAGAAGAATTACATTTATTAATTATTGAAACAAATATTATTGCCTCGTTGCCTAGTCGCTAGATGTTAGGCCGCAGACCCGGTGGTCCTGGGGTCAATCCCCAGATCGGGCCAATAAAAAGTTATTGGGGTTTTCTGCCAGAAAATTTTCAGCAGCAACTTTAAGTCTGGCAATTGGAAGTGTGTACACTCCCATGCCTCGGAAAGCACGTAAAGCCGTTGGTCCTGCGCCTGAACTCTTTCCGGTCGTGTTGGATTGCCCGTCGGGTCACTTGTGCACTACAATATCTCCTACACAGTGGGTTAATCTCTCTTGAGATTGGCCGCCGTGACCGAAATCGGTCTGGAGGACATTATTATTATTAGTATTGCATAATTACATAAAATGACGTTACCAAATATTCTATCTTGACTATGTTGTAAATAGAAACACAAAAGTGGTGGGAACTGCCCGTCGCGATACTTCCAGTGCGATGACGGCCGGAAGTGTCTTTGGCAAGTTAAGGTGTGCAACGGTGTTCAGGACTGTTACGATGGCAGCGATGAAGTGAATTGTACAAACGAGGCGAAACAATCACAATTTTATCAGGTTTGTTACTGATTATGTCTAGAATATTACCTGTATGGTTTATATAAATATACTCGTATAACATTATTCAGCCATTATATTATTTGTATGAAATCTCATAAAAATAAAATAAAATCATTTAAAAATATAATACTTTTTAACTGTATACATTTTCTTGTATTTTAGTTTCTGAGTATCGGAGTGGACCAGACTTCTATCAATTCTTCGAGTTTCTTAATTTCGTGCTGGTTAGCTCAGCAGAAGGCGGTCCTCTACAGTTTCTTGCCGTCGATAGCTAAAGTAACCGAAGGGGTTTGGAAGAACATGACGTGGACCAACGACAGTGTTTACAGGTAAATATGTATTAAAAACTTATTGTTTTTTATTCAGAATTAAATCGAACTCCCTTTTTTTTAAAAAATTCTGGGACGTTGGTGCCGTTAGTTAACCATTTTTTTTTTAAATATAATTTAAATTGGTTTTAATTTCATTTTGATTTATTTATCCATTTATTTTAGGTTTATGGATTTGGAGCCGTACACGGAATACAACGTAACCGTTTATGTAAAGGACAGCAAATCGAACAAGGTCTATCCATCCATGAAATACGTCAGCACCAGGACTGGGGAAGGAAGTACGTATTCTATGTCCGGTATCGAGCGAACGTCAATTCTTCCTGTGTTCTCGCAATTTGACCGGGTCCCTGTGTCCCGGCAGTGCCGTCGGCGCCGCGGCGCGTGTCGGTGCGGCAGCTGGTGGGGCGGCGCGTGAGCGTGCTGTGGGACCCGCCCGCGCGCCCGGCCGGCGAGCTGCGCCACTACACCGTGTACTACGTGCCGCCGCTGCCGCCCGTCGAGACCGCGGTGCCGGCGCCCGACAACTACCAGTCCGTCTCCTTCGTGCTCGAGGGGTACTTCAAGCCCGACACCAACTACTCCATCTGGGTACGTGCCGGCCCTCCGAATATGTTACTTTCGACTGGCTATCGGGCGACCTTGTCGATATTTGGATATCGTTTCGAGTGCACTGATCTATCTCTTTCGTTCAAGGTGACGGCTACCAACAATGCGATGACGTCCGCTTCGACGGAGATCTGCAACATAACGTTCGACGACGCCGGCGACGTGGACGATATCGTGAACGCTAGCATGTCCCTGATCGGTCCCACCTCCGTGTCCTTGCAGTGGCACAAGCTGAGGGGGGTGGAGGGGTACATAGTGCAACCGAGATTGCCATTCCAGTATCCGAAACTGGAAGCGATAAAGACTAAGGATAACAAAGTTAACAGTAAGTTATTAGTAGTTTTTGACTACACATTTAGAAAAGTTGCTCTCAAATTTGACTGTAAAATTTTAATCTCATCTCAAGGAAGTTGTCCAAAAAAATTATAAATTTACACATAAATATAATAAATATTAAACCATTATACAAAGTAATAAACAAAATTTAATTTCAGTCACAAATCTGCCGCCTGGTGTGAAACTATACATTGACATAAAAGCGTTCAAGAACACGACCGTCGGCGACCCGTTCACCATTCCACTCGTGACAGGGGGAACTCCCGACGAGACACTGAACGTGACAGCGGTGTTGCTGAAAGAGAAACGAACGTCTGTACAACTCACGTGGTCGCCTCCGATCGGCGAGCGATACAAGGATAAGGAGCTCGAATACGAAGTGCATTATGCGAACGTAATGAAGTGGAGGACTAATCGTGAGTATTAATAAATTATAACGTTCTATCTTTCATATTGACCGCATCTATTGACCGGAAAGAGATCGTGCGCAGCATTTATGACTGGAAGTGATTCATGTGCCTCGACCAACTTTCTCGTTCCGGTCTGCTAAAAAAAACTAATATCTGCCAGGGAATCAAGATCGGAACCTCATATCGGAATCTCATCGAACCACTAAAGTAAAAATGTTGCAGTGTAGTGTACTATGGATGTTGATTGTCCATGATGACTCATCTCTAGATGAATTTATCACACTCAAAAAAGACCATGTTGATTGTTTTAGAAAATATTTTATATATTATACAGCTATCTGTCTATGTCTCTATAGACATTGAAAAGTAATTTATGTTTGTGTGTAAAATATTCTGATAATAGCACAAACAGTTTTTTTTTTATTATTTTGTAGTAACTATAAGGCAGTTAAAAAAATCAAAGTAAAGACATCACTTGAGACATACATTTATTTTATGAAGTAAATAATGAAAAAATGTATCGCATATCCCATTTTATGATATTAACCTTGCCAATATAAATTTTTACTCTATATAAACACATCAAAACAATTGGATGTGACGTTATGAAAGAAAGGTAAAAGTTTTATTGTATTAATTTTCAGACACTCGTATTGTGACGAAGAAAACGAGCTTACTCGTGGAGGGGCTACACGCGTGTGAGACGTACGTGTTCTCGGCCGCGCTGCGCGGAGGACCGCTGGCCGGCCTCAAGGAGATCGTCACGAGGGAGAATCCCAAGTAAGTTACGTATGTCAACCCAAACATTGTCTTGGCCGCCCTCTTCTACGACTTATGAGCTAGTCGTATCGTTTTTCATATAAAGCGATCGGTGGGTTTAGTGGATGGTATAATAAATACTAAAAACCTCCATTCTTCTTCCTCCAGGGAAAATGTCAACTGATTAACAATGATGAATCGGGTTCCGTCGGTGCTCATATTAATATCAAACTAAGATATATTTTAGTATAGTTATAGTGTTGTGTGAAATTATGGTCAAGCGCGATTTAAGTATCTTTAAGTATACATATACTAGTAATCTTCTAATCCCTTTAATTTTCGACAGGGCTCCCGTTAAGAATTTACACTATGCCTATAATACAAACAAAGAACTTCATATCTTCTGGATTGCAAATTGCGACATCATAAGAGAACCAATTGCTTACAGGGTAAGTGTTTAATATTATCGTAATAGAATATTTTTTTTATCCTTAATACCTCATTAGGCGTTTCAGCATCGGCTTAATCGTACTTTAATATATAGTGTCAGATGATAAATCATATAGTAAAACATCTGGATATAGTGCGACAAGGATGTAGTGTGTTATTCAATGATATTGGCAGGTCGTAGTTGTAGTTTAAGGGTTACCAGTTAATAAAATTTCCTTACTTTTAGGGAATATATTAATGATTATTATCAAGCTTTGTCTACTGGATGGATATCAGGAATAGTCATCATGTTACCAAAAAAACGGTATAAGAATTAAATTGAGGCATTTTATTGAAATGTTATTACTTCCTATGAAAAGAATATACAAAAGTAATTAAAAAATAAATATTAAACCATTTATTCAAATTTTCATTGTAAGATAAATTTACCGACGAATAATAATTTAGAGTCCTATCTTCTTCAAATTAAATCAATGTGAACTATTTAAGTTGGTTCTTACGAGCATTTTTGAATCGTCATTTCAAAAGATCAATTTAATGTATAATAAAAAGTAATGTAAAACATATTTTTTTATAATTAAATATAATTGTTATTTTTACAGCTGGATTTAACTGAGTTAACGCGTAACCGAGTGAGTCGCTACGAGCTGCGCGCGAGCGAGAACGTGTCACTGACGCACGTCGTGCGCGACGTGCCGCTCGGCGCTCGGTTCAACATCTGTGTTTCTGTAAGTCTTTATCGCTATTTACGATAACGTTCAACAGCTAGCTATTCTTTTTTCAAGGCGATAAGGCTTGTACAAATCTCATTAAGTAAATATTTGAAAGGTGTTCTTTCCTATTTATAGTAAATTAATTATATTCATCGCTTCGAGGCCTGTGATAACATCACTATTGTTAGGAAATGGCGTTTTTTGTACGAAAAATATTTGTATATTTTCTTAATTTTAAACAAAGAGCCCCGAATTATTTTTAGTTTAAAAATTGATACATTATTAACGTAATGGCGTAGGCGTCGGTGAAGGACGCGGCTTGGACGTGCGTGGAGGCGCGCGCGGGCGACGTGGAGCCGCCGCGCGCCGTCATGGCGTGGCTGTCGCCCAACGGACACATCATGGTCAGCTGGCAGCACCCCGACGACAACAGCTCCGTGCGCAAGTCAGTTCCCACCCCATCCTATATATAATAATACTATCTAACACTCACACATCCTTTAACTTTTTTAAATTATTATTTACAAGTAATTAAGTTTTCATAGTCAACACTTGGGAATACATTTTGATACATAGTAATGGTTTTAGCAAAAATAGTAAAATTTCTCTTGTTGTCATTAATCTGTGATTTTTCAGACACAAATACCAAATCCTAGTGTCACAAAAGGAGATTCCCGAGGACGTCCTCCACCCTACCGAGGACATAAAGACGGCGGAAGCGGAATTCTCCCCGCTCATTATGACGGCGGACAGCACCCCGAGCGGGCCGCTGTACGTGAGCGTGCGCGCGGTGACCGCGGACGGCTACTACAGCGACCTGAGCGAGGTGCTGAGCATGGAGGGCGCGGAGGCGGCGGGCGCGGCGGAGGCGGCGGGCGCGTGGCGCGCGGGCGCGGCGTGGTGGGGCGCGGGCGCGGCGGCCGCGTGCGCCGTGGCGCTGGGCGCCGCGCTGCTGCACGCCGCGCTGCGCCACCGCCGCCTGTCGCACTCGCTGCTGCGCCTCGCCGCCACGCCGCGCTACGACAGCCGCCGCGGCCAGGCCACCATCGACCACGGTCAGTGCCCACTCGACTTAATTACTTCACGGAGATGATCGACATTCTTCCATTCGTTTTGTCTTATATATCCAAAATATATAAGTTTGATTCTCCTCTAGTACCTGTAATGTAGATTTTTTTTAAATTCTAAATCGATGTGTAGTATGACATGACATTAAATAGTTCGCTGTTCACAAAATATGTAGTCCCCTGTTCACGTATTTTTGTTACTCCTAAAATTATAAGACTTAAGTAATCCTTCATAGCACAGGGTTAATGTGATAAGAATTTAATTCCAGATGACGATGACGTGCCTCCCATTCACGGATTCTCAGACGACGAGCCGCTCGTGATAGCCTGAGCTGAATGTGATAGACGATCTTGTCGTTACCGGGTATCATGGCTAGAATTTATGACACGCTGCTACGAAATTTTACTACGTTATGAAAACTTCTTCAATACAAGAAATCGAGACATTTTCACCTTTTAATTTATAAATTGTTGAATGACCAAACAAAATTAGATTTCAAGAAATATTTTATAATTTGATAAATTAACAATTATATTTTGCTAACTGTCTTAGCGGCTAGTGACCTAGCTATGATACCAGTTCTTTAGTATTGCGTATACATATTTATTATCTGTATTAAATGTTATAAACAAAAGAATTTTGTGCATTTGTCAGTTATTGTTTTTAATATTATGTGGTTGTCTTTATCTAGATATAATTGTAGCCACAGTTCATAAATATTTTGTCGTACTATTCTCTAATAATTGAAGTTATGCATAGTCGTATTCAACGCACTCTAATAAAAATTTTGTAAATTCGACCGCGATTTTATGTAAGTTTACTAAAAATGCTCAGAGTATTAATATATATTTTTTTTTAAGATATAAATAGGTCATTATATCGTAATTTGTTATATTTTTACATTTATTTCAGTGTTAATAACTAAATTAAACGTTCATAAAAATATATGAAAAAAATTAGATATAAAAAAAGTAACAGCTGAAATCGTCACGAAATTTAAATTTGTTTATTTATTTTTAGTTGTAAATGGCTGTCATTGTTGTGAAATAAAACGATTCTCTAGTTATTAATAATAAGGAAAAGCCTATTCGATAATTCGTTTTTATTTCGACATACTTGCCACATTTAAAGTTCGACACCAAAGATCTCTGTATAAAGATATAATGTACAACTTATTGTATATAAAGCTTTGTACAGACATAACGAACGACTAATTTACATATTATATTTGCGGGAAAACATATTGGGAAATAACTTTGTATTGAAATGAGTTCGCTATATCTGTACCTAGCGTAATTATTATTGTAAATCGTATTGTGTTGAACAACGTTATGTAGGGTAGGTCTCGACATTCCTCATGTTTCGTGAATAGTTTTAATTCCTAGTTCCTTTAGTAGAAATGTTTAATATCCCCGCGTTCTCTTATGTCTAATAAGCATTCAATGAAAATTAATATTGTCATAAAATTATAATTATTTAGTTAATTAGGATCAATACTTTTGAAGGATATTAAATTTCATGTGGATGTTTAAAATGAGTATTTAATGGTTTCGAGCGATAAAATTAAATAAACTATAAAGGAAAATAAATGGTCTTTTATTTTTAATAATTAACTAATCTACACTATGCGAAAGTACCTATGCCCGTTACGCTTTTACAGCTAAACCGATTTTGATGAAATGCGGTTCGAAGAAAACTTGAACTCTGGAGACAAACAGACATATTTTACTTAACACCAACTCCTCTCCCGTAAGGCAAGACAAAAGAAATGTGTATTACATATATCTAATTGTTATATTTTTTTAATCCGTAATAAGTAATATGGACAGTTTTTTTAATACGCCATTACCCTGTCAAAATATATTACTAACGAATACAGACAGAGCTTTACCAGGACCCTGTTACTAGGGTAGGGAGCGCCGTGCGTCTCCGACATACCTGCGTTCATTGCATATACTTCAATGCTATAGGCAACATAGCGGCAGTCGGCGCATTTTATATTTACAAGTTAGCACGTTTAACCAGCGTAGGTCCAGCATAAGCTGAACCTTATTTAATACACTACTTATTAAACCTTACCTTATTTAATAACTACTCGGTGGCAGAGTTTTGTGCAAGCTCGGCTGGGTAGGTACCACCCACCCACTCGTCAGATATTCTACCGCAAAACAGCAGTACTTAGTATCGTTGTGTTCCGGTTTGAGCCAGTGTTATAGGCACAAGGGACATAAAATCTTAGTTCCCAAGGTTAGTGGCGCATTGGTGACGTTTTTTTTAAGACCTGTACAATGCCACTGTCTTTGGGCGTTTTTGACAACTTACCGTCTATTTATACTATAAAAAAAAAGATTGTTGATATTGATCTGAGCTCAACTTAGGTTGGAAGAATCTAAGTCTTTGAAACTGTCCATATTTTAATTTTGTTTTGTAGCTACATATTTCACGAAACATTATTTAACAGACTATCATTTATAGGTATCTAGTTAAATTTTCAGCTAATTCAACTGAACAGGTTTTCTATAGAATTTTTATCTAAAAAATGTTCGACATGATTCCTTAGTGACATAACTTTTTTGTTTATAAACTGATTGAAATCACGGTCGTATACACAGGTCTTGCAAATTCAATATGGGGTACGTTGAGATAATGACGCTGTTAAGTTCAATTTACGGCTGCCAGAGGTTGCGTTGATAAAAACCCCCAATAATAAACATTACTCATATATCTTCCATGTATACACAGCGATCAGTAGCATTTTTATTATATGTAATAGAAGATATGATAGCCTCAATGTAGCCTCTAAACAATTTTTATGGCCTCCTGGTACATAAGAAACTCGCTCCAAACCATATTTCTTTAAAATCACAGACTTCCATACAATATTTATCGTTTACTTACGCGCGAACAAAGCCTTGGGCAACAGCTAGTTAAACGTTTAGTATCTAAAAACATAAGAATTATGTATTACATATATTGTTATATTATTTTAAATCATTACGTTACATTTTTATTATATGCATAGACTAGTCATTTCAACATCGGATCGATATTGAAATACGTTGTATGAAATTAGTTGCGAATGGTGTAAGTTATTATTACGCTAACTATTAGGTATGCAGTGTAATAGGTTTGTTGGTCCTGTCACCCCACACAACACAGTTAGTGACAGGTAATTTCGATTACATTCTAGAAGCTCAAATATTCAACTAACAATGAATAATCAGACCATATAACATGCAATGGTTTATTTACTTTAGCATAATACGATAGCGTATGACTACGGTGTTTATGCGTTTATATTTATTAAAATTGTTTTATAATTTTTGAATAGGTATGTGATTGTGTAACGATGTGGTTAGTATTTACATGAGAAGTCAATGATATTATAAGTAAAAAGGTGTAGATAGGTTACGTACATAACATTCAATCTACGAAAATGACACTGTAACGCACACATAAATAACTTAATATTGCAATATCAAACTACATTACGATTTGTCGCTTAAGTAGTGTGGCATGATCTAAGTATCATGAGTGAAAAAGAAACGAATATAGTTTCCGACAATGCGTCGTCTCGTGTAAAAGAAATGACATCGAATAAATTAATCAGATATAACGTTTTATCTTACTCCGATTTATGCCTATAAATGCGATTTATTCACAAATTCATTTTTGTAAAAGTGCTAAGAATGCATTGAGAATAGGTAAATAAAAATTAACAATAATTTTATAAAAAAATTATATCAAATAAAGTGGTGTAATTAATTTGTTCTAATAATATTAATAGCCTTCAAATAAATTTAATTTATTTCTTATTTGTAAAAAACGTTTATTCGACTGTAAATGCAAATCTGGTTTTCTAGGATTTCTTATTTATATCGAGTCAAGACCATATTGAAATCTTATTTGGTATTATTCGAAAGCATGGAGGCTACAATAATAACCCGAGTGTGATACAATTCAAGGGAATATATAAAAAGATTTGAAGGCACTTGGAATTACGTAGTGGTTTCAGTGGCAATTGCATACCATTAGAAAGAATCCCTAGTCTGAATTGTTCTTTCACTATCTCAAATATCAATTGGACATCTGGCAAACGAGCATCAAACGATTATTTTGAATTTGATTCTTCGGCAGAACCTGAAAAAAGCCCCGAAATGCAAAGTGACAAGATTTCACAAAAAAAATTCATTCATTTCAAACAGATAGTGGGTTATATTTCGGGCTGGATTGCAAGGAAATTGGTTAGTGTTTTGAAATGTGAAGTCTGCATAAAATCAAATATTCTTCTTTAGTTCATAAAAATTTTATTTCTCTACTTAAAAAAATATTGATTTATATTTTGATTTTACTCGGTGGTAGAGCTTTGTGCAAGCTCGCCTGGGTAGGTACCACCCACTCATCAGATATTCTACCGCAAAACAGCAGCACTTTGTATTGTTGTGTTCTGGTTTGAAGGGTGAGTGAGCCAGTGTAATTACCGGCACAAGGGACATAACATCTTAGTTCCCAAGGTTGGTGGCGCATTGGCGATGTAAGCGATGGTTAATATTTCTTACAATGCCATTGTGTATGAGCGTTGGTGACCACTTACCATCAGGTGGCCCATAGACTTCATTTATACTAACCACTTTTTTTTTTTTTTGTTATTGTATAGGTTGGTGGACGAGCATATGGGCCACCTGATGGTAAGTGGTCACCAACGCCCATAGACTACTAAATAACCATGAGAACAATGTCCATTATAAATAATGCGCCACCACTGTTTGTTTAACATTATTTTATTCTATGATCGGTACTGTTATCCCTCTCTAATGCACTCGTTCATTGGTATACTTTTGTTGCATTAATTTTTTTCTGACGCCATATTTTACGAATATAATGTTTGATTTGTGAAAATATTAAGATAAATAGTAAATTTACGAATGATATGGAACCACCTTGAGTTTTAGAAGTTTTGCTTGTATAATTTATGCAATAACTCATAACACACGACGGTATTTCCGTTTATTTTTGGGTCACTTTTAATTTTAATTGCACTCGCTACGTGACGTGTGTTCATTGACATTGGTGACATAGGACTGAGGTGAAGTGTGGCTAATTAGCCACATTTCAAAGTACTGCTCACGGAGCGCTTGTAACCTATCTTGTAACCTTTTTACTTATAATATCATTGTGAGAAGTGATGTGTTTTTTAATGTGTGTAATATCGCTTCCCGCCACGTTCGTATACACAGATCTTGCAACTGAGTCCAATTTCAGTGGTGAGAGATAGGTGCGAGTGTGTTACAACTGTAAATTCGCAATACCATCCGCTGTACGTACTATGTCGCTGCTATCGAAGCTGATATTTTTCTCTCCCAAGTATTGTGTTATTTAATCATTGTTATATCGTTTTGTTGAGTTTTGCGGATTTTTTATTATTTTTGTTTTGTTATTTAACTGTTTTGTTTGGATTTGAAAAAGTGTTCGGGATAATTATTACGCGAATTGTCATGCCTTTGGCGGCCGTAAATTGAACTTAACAGCGTCATTATGTCAACGTACCCCATACTGAAGTTGCAAGACCTGTGTATACGACCGTGCTTCCCGCTAAATATGACAGACATTAATTCTGAGAATTGGCAAATAGCGTTTTCAGTTGGTTTCTATAACAGATACAATTTTAAGTTTAATGTTATAGTTGTATTTGAACATTACTTACATTCTATTTAAAATGTTGCTATATTTTATTTAATTATAATAATATGTATAATATCATATAATATATCTACACATAATATACGGTCGTGCCGTGCGTGTCGTGTACGACATATTGAACAAAACTATCAATGTTTTTTTGAATTGCAAGCGATTTAGCTGGTTATTATTTAAGTCTAATCAAAAAATAAAAATAAAAACAAAATCAAAAGTTTTATTTATTTAAATAACAAATTTTTTTTGCAAATTAAAAAAATCGTTCTAGTACGCAAAACACATAAATTTAATTAATATGGAGCTCCCGTAGTGCGGTGATTATCCAATCAATTGTGGGTAGGAGTACGACAATGTTCTCTCGGTAAACCGCTACACCTACTATGGATATTCTATCATTAGTTTTGCATAAAAGCGGCCCACCGATACCAGTCTAAAAACACAAAAAAAAAAAAAATTAAACTTTACACAGATTTCGATATTAATATCTAATATTTATTTACTCTTCTAAGTTATGGATAGTATATTTCTCGGAGACCCAGATAGTTGTCACCGAAGTAATTTTAGAGGAGTTCGATTTTTTATAATTTATTATGTCCGGTCATCTGAGCAATGTGTGTGTGCAAACACAATATTCCCTCACTCTCATTACCTGATAGATCGATAAATTACACAGATATACGCGCTTTCACTGGAGAGTTCTGGATTGCCAACTCCCAGACTTCGCGCTTAATAAATTTAAATATTTTTTTTATTGAAAACCCCGGATTAGCGGTTTTAAACCAGGACTTCGAGAGAAAGTGTGTGTCTTTCTAGCAACGTCCAGGACGAACATAAGGTTGTGTCTTTAATAAAAGAAGTATAGGAACAGAAATTTTACCACGGTCCCACGAGTTTTAACAGAAGCACAAAAAGCACCGGTGGGTATATCAACGTCAGGCGCAGATATTTTTTCGTTACATTTCTGTGGAGTGAGTATGGTCGCATGCTGCCAGTGTGGATGCGGTTGTAGAGCTAAAATTTATTAAAAAAATAATGACTTAGAGTAATATAGCGTAATTAAAAAACTAACACTTACATAAGTAGATACGAGTATTTATATATTTAAACAATTTAATTCCTTGGTTGCCTAAAACGAGAACGAGTGTTCTATTGCATTATTTTACTTATATTTTGTTAGAATTTCTTTCAAGGTTGTTATTGCGAGTATATCGTGTCTAAAATGAATTTCATATTTAAACAAAGATATTATAAGGATAAATTGTGAATTATTGAATATAGTGTAAAATAGAAAATACACTAGACACAATAGGGCTATAATTAGTTCATTCTATTGTAACCTAAACATTAGGTAACTTTTCAATGAAATTATGTCAACTGTTACAACACGTTTTATTTTGTAATATGTTCTATTTTATCCATACTAGTGATCAACAATCTGTGGTTGACATCGGGCCGTCATTTGTAATGAAATAAGTATACATACTCGTATTTTTGTGGTACTGAATCTTTCGAATTAAATTTACAAAATAATAAATGGTATCGAAAATAGTATTTTAAATAAATTCTAATAAGCTTATATAAAAAAAAAAACTATTATTATTTATTATTGCTAAAACAATACCTTGATCGTAGCCACCCCATCCGACAAAATAACAATCGTCTCCCACGTGTGGGTCTGAAAGGCATGCCGGTTGCACATTCGGCTCTATCTTCAAAGGACGATTCCAGTGCTGTTAAATTTATTAATAAATAAGAGCTTGTATATTGTAACTACGAGAAGGTAATGGTCAAAATAATCTATGAAAAAAAAAATTTAATCCAACAATACAACAAATTAAAACTTTGACTAAGTAGCGTGTGAGGTAATTAAAATCAATTACCTTACATAAACTAGAAAAAAAAATTACTTGCAAACTATACAATCATATTTTTCTATAATATCTTACCAAAAGAGCGAGATCATTGACGAGTTCACCAGGCTTAAACAAGTGAGTGTAAACTGTCGACATGCGGCTTTGAGAATCTTCTTTATTATCCTTTAAGTCCCAAACACCGCTGATAGTGGTAATTTCGCCCGGCGCTTTACTGAAAAAAAAAAATTATACTCTGCTGTTGGAAATACGTATTTTATTTAATGTAGTTCATCCAGGATTAAGGATGCAACCTTAATTACGGGTACGATTTATAGTTCGGTGTACCTGTTTTATATTGCGGGCTAGGTTTAGTAGTACAGTCAGCTTCATATATAAAGTAACAATCAACATTATCAAATACATAGAAACATATTTTTGAACACTTTGGATGCTTCGAAACCACTGGCGCTTTGATTGTTACTATTCTAATGACGATTTGAATGTACTCATATATTTGACGATGTTCGCGTTCCGATATATTTGAACAACATGGATGGTTCAATTAATTTGACAACTTTGGTTGTATTGATGTTATTGATCACTTTAGATGTTTCTATGTATTTGCTAATGTTGACTGTTACATTACTTATAAAGCTGGCTGTACATACACACATAAAGGTTAATATTATCATATATAATACTTTAATATTTCAACATTATAAAGTTTATAGTTTTATTTATTTACCAATAAGCGTTTACATCATTAGATTTACTACAACTTACTAATAATATATACATATATGGGTAGATACTTAACTTCAAATGACTATATATTTTTACAGTAATATTTAAATTCTATATCAGTAAAATATTTAGGAGAGCTTTGACACTCGTACTGAGTAGGTAACTCAGTATTACGAGTAACATTACCTTTCTTTAAATTCTAAGCTTTACAAACCCATGAACACAATCCGCAGCAGTGATGGCTGCCCGCTGGTGTATAATCGTTGCGTAGCACAGGATACTTTGCATTCTCTTAGTTAACACGACGAAAGCTAGCCATGGATCACAACCACCTTCCGCTACATCTTTTTCTGTTTATTGGAAACAAAAATTGTCATATCTCTTTATTTATTCTTTGGTTTTGATTATATTTTTTTTTCTGTAATTGTTATAGAGAAAGAATATCGTTTTAAGAAACCAATATCTTTTTTTTAATTAATAATATATACGGTTAGCTTATAATAGCTACGGTTATGTTTACTTATCATCTATATCGCCACCTGAATTTTCATACTAAGTTTTAAAAAAATACGTAAGAAGTAAGTAAAATATAGAAGATCTTGTTTAATTAAATATAGGTAACTAGTAAGCCATGTCGCTTCAGGCTTCAGATTTATTAAACATTCGATCACAGCGCGACCTATTGCTTTCTAGCATAGCTTTAAATCACCGACTATACGAAACGAATTTATTGTTGCGTCGATTATACTTCTATATCGGTCAATTTGTTGTTGTAAATCTCTATAGCAAACAAATGATCATACAAGAAGTAAGTAAAAATCCTACTATAGCGGCGCAAAATGGGCCACATGGTGGTAACAGTTAATATTTATATACATCGCCAATGCGCCACCAATCTAAGGAACTGAGATGTTATATCCTTTGTGCCTGCCTGTAGTTACACTGGCTTACTCAGCTTTCGAACTGGAGCACAGCAATACTAATTGTAAGTATTGCTATTAAGAGGTAAAATATGTGATGAGAAGGCGGTACCTACCCAGTCGGACTTGAACAAATCCTTAAATTAAACGACTTCTTACTGGGTACCTCCCAGATTACACGATCACTGTTTATAATTTTCCTATTAAAGATATGTAAACATAAAAACATATAATTACCAAAGTTCATGTCATGGACAGGTTTTTTTATGACTTTCCCACATTTTTTATAGACCTGCTGACTTAGGTCAATTCCATCAATATAATCTTCATTAGAATTAGTTATCGCTAAAGTTGCTGTGTCAAATGATGATATCGTATCTTCATCGTTGTCATAAAATTGTTCTGTAGTTTTTCTTACATATCTGTTTTTACTTTCCCCTAAGTTAACAAGCTTAAATCCATGTAATACATGAAAATCTGGAGTTGAATGGTAACTAATTGTTTGGCTTTCGTAATTACTCATGTCATCGTAATCTCCTGTTGATAGCGTCAATCGTTGTGGTTTACGATTTACGCGTCTAGGATTATCCGTTGATACACGGTCACCTAAAATTAATAAAATAAGTGTCATTAGTTATTTCTTTGATTTTAAGATTTTCAATTTTAACTGTATAATATTTTACCTAGCCTTGGATCAAAAGTTGAGTAGCCAAATGGGAGGTCACTGTCACTGCCGTCTTCTTCGCTAACTTCATCTATGGCGTCATAGTAAATTCCTTTGTTCATATTTTTCGTTTTCCAACTAGTGTGTCCTCGTGAATCTTCGTGGTCAGAATAAAGGCCACCTAGACCTGGCTTTGGTAATTCTACGGCATAATCTCCTTCGTATTCCGGGTTGCCGTCGTCGTACTTAGTATTTTGATAATCAGTATACATACTACTTTGGATACCAGGATTTCTAAATTTAGAGTTTTTAACATTCCAATATGGATCTACGTATTCTGGAGTAGCTTTTTTATTAGTAGACTTGGAACGTACAGTTGTAGCTGTTAATTTTGGTATTTGAGCCATTAAAGCATTTTCTCTTCTTTGTAGGAGGGCATTTCTTTGTTTTAAAACTGCACTAAGGTTATCGATAGGATTGGAACGTCTATACCGTTTTATTTTTTTATAACTATTAGATTGTCGGCTACTTGATGAGCTTCTTGATGTCAGCGGGAGTATACAACAAAGTTTTTGTGTACTGAATATTGTATTTCTACGGAATGACCTGCAATGACGCTTAGATTTTAATATTATTTTACACAATCATATTTTTTTTTTATATATAGGTAAGAACATATGTACTAACCTCGGCGTATGAATGGTTCCATTATTTCGAGTGCATTCTAGCTTAGTAATAAATGTACATATGCTTTCTGATTCAGAATGTTTCGTTTCTTCCTCAAACCATACTTTGTCATTTAAAATTGTGTTAGGTTTATTGACTGTATTATCAGGATTTGTAATATTGAAGTCATTTGGAGATGAAGAGTTGCTAATATTTCTTTGATTATCTTCCCAAAAAAATTCATTACTTATTGGAAAAACGAATACGAATTCGTCACTGTTTTGGGGCTTATTGGTTAATATATAACTTTCTTTTTTAGAAAGCGATTTAATAATGCTATTGTCGTTTTCTGTAAGGCCCGTCATGTTATTTTTGTTTTTACTTTTATAATAGGTAATGTCTTCTATATAGGCAGGCTTAGATAGTTCACTTTTGTCTCGAAAATAAATAATAGACTGTCTCTTACCCTCATTAGATATTCCTTTATTTTTTTCGTAGTTGCTTATCTCTCTGGAATTTAGATCATTATCTTTAAAAACAACTTTAACACTTTCGTCAGTTTCAAATTCTTGTATATCATCGAATTTCGGTGGCGGTGCTTCAACTTGACGTATTTCTGAAGCTTTATCATGCAACCACCAAAATTCACCATTAATTTGTGGCGAAACTGATTTCAACAACAATAAAGCAATAAAAATATACGAGAACATGTTAAATGCGTTTACGCGCAGTGAACGCAAATGAAAACTGCGGATAAAAGGTGATAGATTAAATTTAAAAGCACAGGATGTTGCATCGAGTGCACGTATTAGCGAGTCATTTACGATAATAACCGGTGCTGTTAGGTCACTTGTTAGTTCGCGACAATTATGATTGATCAGTGCGTAGAACCCGCACGCACTACGATGGACAATTTGCGGTCAATTATCGAAACGGCCAGAAGTTTGAAATCGGTACAGTTAATAGAGTAAAGTGGCGTAACGACTTTTATTTGCTTTGTGACATTCATCAGCACTGAATCAAATAGGTGTTTTAAAGACATTTATTAAGTTAAAATATAGTTTCAAAAATTATAAAGAAATTGGTTGGATTATTTCTTTATAATTTTTGAAACTATATTTCTTTGGAATAACGATTTATTTTGTACCATACAAATCTGTAACAATGTAAAAATATGTTGATATCCTATTTTATATACTCGGACTCAAAACTACAAAAACAAAATTATATACTTTCGTTTTATTTAAAATTAAATAATAGCTTAACTACATTTTATTAAATTGGCATTAGTCTATGCTTTATTTATCCGATTGTACCAATTGTGTTATTAAGCAATTAGGAAAATAGATAAATAAAGTCGTGGCCTAAATAATGATGCACAGAAATATAATGTTTGCTATAATATAGCATTATAACCCATAGTAGTCAACTTAATTAAGAGGAAAATTATTCACGCCCTACTAACCCAATTTAAATAATCTCTCATTAATGTTAGGATGTTTAATTACATTTGAGTTAATTTCAATTTATATTACTTCGAGTAAAATACGTTTGAGGAGTCCATACATATGTATGTATTTTATAGATTACATAATATAAAACTGTTATTGTTATCCATAGTAATAAAACTGAAGTGAATTTATTGTTTTTTGAGGTATCTTATGTAAGTATTATTTTTATATAGACAAAACAATAAATACATAGTTTTAAATAAAATATTTATTTATTACAACATAATTACAGCAATGGTATTTAATTTGTACTTTAAATACATAATAATATATTCATCTATTATAAGCTTTTTATTTTTCCTTTTTGAATTTGTCTTTATAAATATCAATTAAAAGTTGGCTCGATTTGTCGCTTCTTTAGAAATTTTGAAGATATATGGCCTCCAATTAATTATCTCGTGATATTAAGGGGCAGAATACAAACGAAGTTATTTAACTTGTGTATTTATATAGGATCTTTCAACTCAGTTTTCATCTCAGAGTTGATGGAAGTTAGGCACTTGAAAACTTACCGTGCCGTCCAAATTGATTTCGTTTGAAACTTTAAACTGGAAAAGCTAAGAACTGATAACTTCATTTTGAGTTCGCTTTGCTAAAAATACATCGCTTTTAATTATGCAAAGAGGAAGTAAGTATACTTTATAGTAACTAAAGTATTTCCGTATGCCTTTATCCATGGGAAATGACAAATAAAACAAGAAAGATATTTGTTTATGTTTTATGTGAGATGGATTTTTAGTTATGACATTCAAAAGTCTCTTAAAAATGTGTTCAGCAGGTTACCGGTTAAATACAAACGTTAGGTTAAGTAAGGTCTCTTAATAATTTAAAAAAAGCCTTGTTTTAAAGCTAGACATCATTCTTCATATTCGTCATTGTTCTGTTCACTTTGCACACGTGTTACACTGCCCAGCATTTTTCGCTGATCTCAGTCCGTGAAGTTTTGCAAACCCTACCCCTGCGAGCAGTCGCATCGACGATGTTCCGCAGGGAATCGTGGTGAAGGGTACACCTCCTTTTGTAAAACCGTCATGGTCCAGAAAGAGATGTCGATCTCCATCGAAAGAGACATTGAAAGCATCGAAAGGCCTAGATGGCCTGCCACAACCCCGACGCTTGGGATTTTGAAGATTAGGTGTGGCTCTATACGCAAATAAAAAGGACTAATGTTAAATAAAAAATCAAATAGGTCTTTATTTAAGTAGGTTCTTACAAGCACTTTTTAATCGTTATATTACAAGTAATTAGCATAAGATCGATATGTGAATTTTACTGAGATAAAACTAAAATCCCATTAATAACTATTTTTATCAATTAAAAAGTACTTCATGATGAAATCAAATTATGAAATTCTATACAAAATTTTAACCATACTATCAGTTATTTATGAAGTTTAATTTTTTTTTTTTTTTTTTTATTTAAGTTTACAAAACTGACTTACAACTAGTGCATACAAAATAAAATCTACGCTAAACAGAGTGTTAATAAGTTGCAGTCTTCTGGATGTAAACCTAGCATGCTTTAAAAAAACATATTTAACAAGAACAGTATTTGTGCAATTACTAACTAGTTAATTATTTAATTATTACATAAACTAATGTGATTTTGTTTTAAGTTTATTCTTAAGAGAACCAACAGATTCACTAAAGACATCTAGGTGTTGACGACTACAATTCGCAAGCGAGCAAATACGGTAAATTGGCGAATGTTGACCAAGATTTGATTTGACATCAGGTAGGCTAAATATTTTACGATTTTGTAAACGGCTACCTTGACGCGGAATGTAGAAACTAATTTTAGCAAGTAGATCAGGTGCATCAATATATCCGTGCAATAATTTGTATAAAAAAAGAAAGTCAGCAGCTTCTCTTCTATATTTAAGAGTTTGCACTTTATAATTAATTCGGCGTGCATCGTAAGAGTTAAAATTCTTAGCATTTAGATCTGTACGCTAAGTAATATAGAAAACGTTTTTGTACACGTTCTATTCTATCAGAGTGCACCCCATACCCAGGACTCCAAGCAACTGAACAATATTCTAGGATACTCCTTATTATACTATTGAAAACTAATATTGTCAAGCTTGGATCCTTAAAGATTTTCATTAATCTTAACACCAGACCAGATACTTGCGAGGCTTTTGATATGATGTAATCAATGTGATCTCTAAAGCTTAAGGTGTTATCTATTATCACCCCGAGATCCCTTACACTCGTTGACTCCGTAAGGGGCGTACCGTCGATGTAGTAAGTGTGTTTTAGTGGTTTTCGTTTTCTACTAAATGTAATATGAACACATTTATCCTTATTTAGAGTCATACGATTTGCAAGACACCAACAAACAAGGTTGTCGATGTCACTTTGCAGGATTTCTATATCCTCTGGTGATTTAATTTCCCTGTATATTTTTAAATCATCTGCGTATATTTGATATTTGGATTTAAGTACTTTTCCAACATCATTAATGAAAACAAGGAAAAACAAAGGTCCTAGGTGTGACCCTTGCGGTACACCAGAGGGTATATTACATTCGAGAGATTTAAAACCTTTCATGGCAACTAATTGGGATCGATTCTTTAAGTATGACTCACACCAACGTAACAAGGAAGCATGAATACCCATACATTCCAATTTGGTTAAAAGAATGTCGTGGTGGACTAAGTCGAACGCTTTTTTAAAATCCAGATATATAGCATGTACCTCATTATTCTTATCCACAGCTTCAGAAATATCAGATATGTAACTAACTAGATTAGATGTTGTGGATTTATGTGGACAAAAGCCATGCTGGTATGAATCAAAGTAAGGTTTTAAATGAGAATACATCTTTTTTTGAATTAGTGACTCAAAAACTTTCCCAAAAGTAGATAGTATGGATATTGGTCTGTAATTAGATATATTATTAATGTCTCCAGACTTATGAATTGGTGTTATATAAGCAACTTTCCATTTAGCTGGGAATATTCCCGATTGAAGTGATTTATTATATATAGTTGTAAGAGGGTTAACTAAAACTTTAGCACAATTTTTCATAAATATAGGTCGTATTAGATCGGGTCCCGCCCCTTTATTGCAATTTAAGGATAGAAGCTGTGTTTTAACCTCATGGTCTGTTACAGAACATTTGGCGTATGTGTTATTAGTACATTTAATACTAGTTAAATATTTTGGGTTGAAAGGTGGTAACTTATGTGTGGTATCATAGATCGACTGAAAATTATAGGAAAAAAGATTACATATTTCCTGTCCTCCTGTAGCTTTTCTATCATTTAATATCATTTGATTGGGAATCGACTTAGAATTGCATTTTCTGTCTTTAAAATATTTCCAAAAGTATGTAGGGCTGTTACGAATATGGTCTGATATATTTTTTTTGAAGAAATCATAGCATTCAAATATCATTTCGTTTGAGCGATCTCTTAGGAGATCATAAGTGTATTTATCCATAGGATTTTTATACTTCTTGAATACTTTATGATATTTTGATTTTTCCTTAAGAGTACGTATTAGAGAACGTGAATACCATATGGGATGCTTGCCATCACGGGGTTTGGATTTTGGGGTATTTTTGTAAATAGCATTTAGTAAAGTTTCATAAAAACTTCTATCATTTCATCTACAGAGCCACAATTTTTCCATAAATGTGCCCAATCAATCTTTGAAAGTTCCTCAATAACAGTATTATAGTCGCAAAAAGCAAAATTATATTTAGGTTCAGTGTTACTTTTAAGATAGTGTTTTTGAGTAGAATACTGTAGGTCTATTAATAAGGCTGGGTGATGACAATCAAGCGGAACTAAGGGTTTTTCTTCAGATACCGTAAGAAAAGATGGATGTGAGCTAAGTACTAGGTCGAGAATTCTATCGTTATTATTAGAAATTGAGTTGCATTGATGTAGGTTGCAAAAAAATATTGTGTCAATAAATAAAGAATCCACATTATTGTTTGTACGTACAGGTATTAGACTACGACTGTAAGTGCTATATTCCCAGACAATATTGCTCAAATTGAAATCCCCAATCACCACGTTTATTGTGCCGTCATCTGTATTAGAGTTAATAACTTGTGCAGTATTTTTAAGAAAGTAATTAAGTTCCAACTCCTTTACTGGAGGTGGAATATAGACACCACAAATATTAATTTGAGTACTTTGACCTATTTTAAATGAAACCCAAAGATCTTCACATACAGATTCCCAAGTGATTTTTCTCAGACTCTCAAACTTTTTGTGTATGGCAATTACAACACCACCACCATCTTTCAAATAAGATGAAGTTGTACTACGATCGCGCCTAAATACTGAATATCGAGTGTCAAATAATTCATGATCAAATATTGTATCATTCAGCCAAGTTTCCGTAAGAATAATGACATCATAATCACAACAGAGAACAGATAAATAGAGGTCCTCAGTCTTGGTCCGCAGGCCCCTCACATTTTGATAAAAAAATTTAATATTGAATTTTAAAACTAAAAAACACAATAAATGCTTATTCAGGAAAAAAAAAAAAAAAATATACGCACAATAATATAACCAAAAAATTACTTTAGACTATTTAAAAAATCGTTATTTCTTATTAAAATTGCAGGTGAATGCTTATTTTTACGAATATAAATGCGGCTATTTCGGATCCAGACAAACTCGTATTTCTTCTCTTTTGCGAAGAGTCTCGTGGCTGCATGAAGTTTCTTGTTCCTTGGGGACAAATGTTCACTGACGTATATTGATTGCTTATCACCCGCGATGCCTAAATGAGTCGAATTGAGTTTGTTGTTTTCATTCTTTTTGTTGAAAATTTTTACCGGCTACTTATTACTAACTATGTTTTTTTAATTATATTTAGTAGATAATTTTGTGTAGAATAAACTTTTGAACAGGTGTTTCTTTGTTATCAATAAATTTGAATATATTTGTGAGATTTTATTGTTAAAATGAATTTAATGTATATCACAAGTTAGCGAAGTCGGATAATTGAAGCTTAGTTTTGCGAAGTCGGGTAACTAAAGCTCAGCATTTACGTTGTCATAGACAAACTACATCACTATAAGCAATGCTGTCTTAGATTAAGTAGGCCCTAGGGTGCATAGACTTTGGGTGTCTTTTTACAAAGGTTATGACATTTCGGAGCCCCTGCGGGGCCAGGAACTCTGGTATCGCGCGCCCCGTCCTCTGTAAGTCGGAAAAAATTGTTATATAAATATGGATTATTATACTTATGCTTTGATAATAATGTAATTTTAATTAAAAGCAGGTAAGATCTAGTAAAAAGGTTAAAAAATTAAACAAATTTATTTCATTTGTAAAATTTTTCGGGTGAGTGTTATCCTTGGTATATATGAATCATATAAAATATATGAAATATACTTTATATAATTATATAATCAAAGTTAAAGAATAGTCTTTAACTTTCATCCCGCTGCGATCGAATTTCTTTTGCTTATTTCGGATTAGCTGTCCAATCGGACTATGACAGTAAGTGTGTACTCATACTTACACAGGCTTGAGTATTATAATATGTCCTGTGCAGTTCGCTAGTTTTGCTTAAGAACGACCGGCGTGGCTGAAATTGGTTAGAATAACTTTTTCATACTATTTGTCTATTAATAAATCAAATGTAATGACTCTGGTACCTGATTAACTCTTAATGAATTAAATGGATCGTCAAATCATTAATATATCAATGTTAATACACGAATATCAAACAAAACAGGTTGAAGTTTTCAAGCGAAACAAATAATGCTTGCAAAATGATGTGGAAACAATTTCTGTTATATTGATTGGAGTTCAATAATGCGGTGCAATCAGTAAACTACGATTGTAACCTGTTCAATGATGCTTTAAAAGGTAATTTACAATAAATTGTTATAGAATTTACGTTTCCTGTACACTTAAATATGGAAAACTATTGCTTTATATAGTCTCAAGATTGTGTATAATATTAATTATACAAATGAAATAGCTTTTGGCAATAAGAATGTTGTTTGTGTATCGTCCTTATTAAATATGAAACATTAATTTCATTTTGTTCCACTGCTGGGCTAAGGCTTCTCTTTTTTTGAGGTGAAGGTTTGGAACTTACTAATAGGTGGAATATATGGCACATTTCAATGAAATTGAAATGATACATGCATCAAGCACGAGATGAATTATGAACACAAATTAAGCACATGAAAATCCACTGGGCTATCTCGATTTTACAATATTTTAATAATATTTTTGATTACGTGCAGTCTTTTTGAAAACTTTCTCCTCTTTTCGATAGAGGTATATTCGATTTAGTTAGGCATTAATCGAATATGCTTGGTAAACATGAATTGTAATGTAAACCTGCTGAAAACCGATCGCGAAACGTCAAAAAATGCGCCTCATCTCTACTAATTATTATCAATTTTAATCAATTTTTACTTTAAATTATATTTGAAAAACAGCTCGTAGCTACCGGTAAAATTGAAAGTTAGGCTAGTGATGTGTCACTCAATCTTCAGACTTCTATAATCATATCAGAATGTATATCACAATCTCTAAAGATTTGATGGGTAGGCCAAATGATAAATAAGGACACAGAATAAAATACATTTACGAACATATGTATGTTTTAATATAGGCAGTCCAAAAATTAATTTAAATACATTCAGTTTTCGGTTTATTAGTATTCATGAATTCATGGACCGCGCAACTAAAATGTATCGTATAATTATTCCATTTAGTTTTTACAATTTTGCGGAAAGTAAAATTTAAACAATTCATATGGCCATTAATTTTTTTTTATAAAGACTAAAAATATAAGTTTGAATCCTATATCCATATCGACTAAAATTATTTAATTCATTACATTCATTTCATTTGAATAATTTTAGATTACATTATTTATAGGTTAGGATCAAGCAATTTTTAATAGCCCTTAATCATTCCATTTCTCATTTATTACAATTATTCGTTTAAAATATTTTTCAGTTACATGATACGTTCATCGTCATTTAACTTTAAAATTGAATGTTATAACTTATAAAAATGCTTAACGAATTAACGTAAAAATAATTGTAAATCTTTATTCAAAACCAGCAACGCAACAAGTTCAACAATGTAAATAAAAAAATATTTGGTCTAACTTGTAAAATTATAATTTCCGTTTAAGCTGTACCAATCAGTATATCATTTTAATATCAAACCAGTTTGAAATGTTACGGCGATGCGAAACAAATTTCATCTACTTTGATGGATTTGCATGCATGCTGCGTATGATATCTACACCGAATATTTAGCTTCGATTCGAACGCAAATTACTCATATTAGCGCTTTGTGATATTGAAGCTAGCTGGAATTACATTACTGCTACTATCCGTATTATTAAAATATATATATATATATATATTCTTAGAAATGTCAATGGAAATAGGTTTCTTAAAAAGATTAATCAAAACCACTATATAACAATAAAGTAAACTTATATTGACATGTACAATGTACACACAAAAATAGAACAAAGGAATCAATAATAAACAGACAGAGCTATCGCTTACGACCGAATTGCAGAAGAATAATGCTTGGCGTACGTTACTCGCGCTGCTTTTATAGGGCGCTGACAATAAATCTACACACGAATTTAGTATTAAGAGTTGAACACCTAACACGGCCGTTCCTGACATGGAACGGCCGTCGTCCTCGACGACGTTTGATGGACACCCTTCCGAGTTGTCTTGTGGCATATCAACATCCTCACAGTCAAGTTGTGGCATTGACAAACCTTGGCTAGTTCCAGGCGTTGAATTGTCCTGTCTCCCTCATCATCATCGTCATCTGCGGATTATAAATCATATAAAAATCTTTTATGTTACTTAAATGTTTTAGTGACATATACCGTCCCGATACCCGCACGACACACAAGGCGCCATTGTATGCCATACAAATATCGCGACCGTATACTTTATATCCGTTGTATGAGTTAACTCGGAAGTCATTATGCTTTACACATGTTCCGAGCTACACATACATAAAAACATGTCTTCCGAATTAAACATTAATTCAGGTATCAGAAACATAATACATGTCATCCGAATTACATCGTAATTCAGGTATCACAAAAATTATACACGTCGTCCGAATTACATCGTAATTCAGGTATCACAAAAATTATACACGTCATCCGAATTACATCGTAATTCAGGTATCACAAAAATTATACACGTCGTCCGAATTACATCGTAATTCAGGTATCACAAAAATTATACACGTCATCCGAATTACATCGTAATTCAGGTATCACAAAAATTATACACGTCATCCGAATTACATCGTAATTCAGGTATCACAAAAATTATACACGTCATCCGAATTACATCGTAATTCAGGTATCACACACCATAATTATAAGCTCGACCAAAGTCGACAAAGAATTCGTATTAGCACTTACGACTGAAAAACGACGCACAAGACTCAGGACACCATTCGCCCTTCCACGGCACCATATATTGAGCCGAACACTTTCAGCATGATCAACCACACGTGCTGATTACTGCAGCACCATGCGACGAACACGCTGCACGCGCCGTACGCGCCGTACGCGCCTCAAGCGCCGTACGCGCCTCAAGCGCCGTACGCGCCTCAAGCGCCGTACGCGCCCACACTGACAGGTGACGCTCGGCCACTAGCACTACGCTACGCAAGCAACACCACATCCGGCAGGCTGGAGCGCCTGCTGACTGAATATGGGTCAGCCATCAGCACCAGTGCGCAGAATGATGTGTCGCACCCGAAGCACTGAAGCACTATCCTCGTGTGTTACTCTGAAACAATGTTTGTCACACAGTATCACATAGCTCGGTCCCTCCTGACCACACATCGATTTCGACCTCACTACATATCATCGAAAAAGGTCTCGCGACTTTACTATTAAAAATTTTTAAGAACTAGCTTTTGTCGTAAGACTAACCGGGCAGTTAACTACAAACTGTACTTCGCCTAAAGCGTCCTGCCAAGAATGATCGTTTCACTCAACAGCGGTCAACATAGACTTTAATACCGACATGAACAATGACGTAAGTATTAGCTAAATTTAATGAAAACCTGAACCACAGTAACTTTGTGTAAAACTGCGCACCATTAAATCGTGATATTTGGTCTGATATAAGTGGTAATAGATGTCGATCGGGTAGTGTATTACTATTAAGTTCACGACAATCAATAGTCAATACACAAACTATCCGAACCGCCCCTTTTCTTAACCAACAGAGCTGGGCTTGCAAACGGCATACTACTCTACATGTGAGTAATAATTGTTTACGTCATGAACTTTAGAAATTTTAAATTATTTCGCGGTCATATTAACACTAAATCTCTGCGACAATATTTCGCGCTCTACCTTGATAATATCACTACGCAAATAGACATACGGCAACACATACAATAAAATTTCGATTAAATTATTACAATCTCGAAAATACAAAATATTTGAACAGTGCTGAGAACACTTGACTGACTAATAACCTCTTAATCTGACATAAACTTACAAGAAACACTTTCTTTAATAAGAGAATTCTCCACCGTAGTCATGATCACTTACACGCGGTCGCGGCGGCGTCCCGCGTGGATGTAATGCTTTATTCCTCCAACGACGTTAGTCGAACTAGAATGTACCACATTTGTTCTGTTAAAACTTTATCAGAGTTATGGCTGTTATTAGGCACATTTCTTAACTATTATTGCGCAAGATCACTGTTAATTAATAACAATCCAATGCAGGGTAGTTAAATAAAGAAATCTTTGCAAGCTAACTTGTGAATTTACTAAGAAACTTATAAATTACGACACACAGTAAGACATAGTGTCTATCGCTTTTAAACAAATTGGAACGCACTCACCAGATCCTTTCCATCGTATAATACGTTACCACAGGTAGCAGAGCGGATCAGAACACATGAGGTTCCGATCCCACTTCTGATCTTAGAAATGTCAATGGAAATAGGTTTCTTAAAAAGATTAATCAAAACCACTATACAACAATAAAGTAAACTTATATTGATATGTACAATGTACACACAAAAATAGAACAAAGGAATCAATAATAAACAGACAGAGCTATCGCTTACGACCGAATTGCAGAAGAATAATGCTTGGCGTACGTTACTCGCGCTGCTTTTATAGGGCGCTGACAATAAATCTACCCACGAATTTAGTATTAAAAGTTGAACACCTAACAATATATATATATATATGTATATGTAATTATGGATGCGTTTGCGTATATATATATATATATATATATGAATATGTAATTATGGAGCTGACGAAATCTAGGGTTGCGAATTTAACCCATCTGGGAAAACGCGTTACGCGTTTCCCCCCACGGGAACAGTGGGGGGGGGGGGGGGACGGGGGGCTCGCCATATGTCCAGGGCACCGAGTGTGCCCCGGTCATCGGAATACCCACTAAAAACCCAGCGGTACCCTTCCCGTCTTAACGGGAGCGCCACGGGATCGCTTGCGCATGCTACCGTGACACTCCGACGTAACCCATCTCCCCTAGTATAACCATCGTTGGCACAATTCATGACTGTATTCAAAAAATGCAAACATATATATACGTAATTTATATTTAATTAATTAATTAAATTATTAACAAAAAACTGAAAAGGCTAGAAATCAATTGTCTCTTGAGTTAGTACTTTTATTTTAGCTTTGTCATAATAATTATTATTTAATATATTTTTTTATATTCTGATGGTAAGTGTCAACGCCCATAGACAATGGCATTGTAAGAAATGTCAACTATCGCTTACATCACTAAGCGCCACCAACTTTGGGAACTAAGATGTTATATCCCTTGTGCTTGTAATTACACTGGCTCACTCACCCTTCAAACCGGAACACTACAATGCAAAGCACTGCTGTTTTGCGGTAGAATATCTGATGAGAGGGTGGTACCTACCCAGACGAGCTTGCACAAAGATCTACCACCGATTAAATTCTAATAAATAGTAGAAAAGTGTGGTCTCAGTTACATTTGATTTGTCTTACATAAAGTCTTTTTATGTGGTTTTTTATTATAAATAAAGCTGCATGGGTTTTAATGACAGCTTAATTAAAGTATAATTATGCTATATAACGTTTCGGCTTTTAATTATTTTATTATTTTGGAGTCTCTCAATACACGCCAGACGGGCGGAATATCCACGTACGTATACTATACATGTATGTACATACATAATTCTAAAACACGTGTTCAAGGAGATCCTGTGACGCAGACTTTTGTTAAAAATAATTAAAATTTGCCATTCTAAATTAGATAATATTATTAAGGTCTATTTTTGTAATTCCATTTCATAAAATTCATCAAACAAATATTATAAATGCAAATGTGACTTTGTTTGTTTGTTTGTTACGCTTTCACGCCTAAGCCACTAAACCGATTTTAATTCTTTCACCAATGGAAAGCTACATTATCAGCGAGTAACAAAGACTATATTTTATCCCCGTATTCCCACGGGAACGGGAACTACGCGGGTGAAACCGCGGGGAAAAGCGAGTATGTATATAATGTATATTTTGCAGTTAAAATTATCTTAACAAAAATTGTCGGACTTATTAGCTATATTACTTACAAGCCAAAACCATGTAAACTATACGATAACTTCAACTTGTTTTTAAAGATACTTCATTTATAATTTTATTTAAAAGCGTTTTTTTTTTTTTTTTTTTTAATCAATTTCAATCTTTATGACTGATCATCTATTTATTATATATATATATCATTAATTTTAAAATGGTCAGAAAAAAATTTTGAATATGTCGAATAAAAACTTCAATCATTTGATTGAAGTCCAAAAGTGCTTTGTGCAAGCTCGTCTGGGTAGGTAGCCCAATCTCATCACATGTTATATAACTAAACAGCAATACTTAGTAATAAATATTGCGTTCTGGTTTGAAGGGTGAGTGATCTAGTGTAACTACAAGCTCAAAGTGGCGACGTAAGAGATGATCAATATTTCTTACAGCGCCAATGTCTACATAATATAGGCGGTGTTGACCGGTAACCATCAGCCGGCGAATTTGCCCAACCGCCTACTTATATAATAAAATAATGCCTCGATACGCCTACTTAAAGTTGCCGATCCCGAAGTCCTGAGTGAAACCCTGGTGATGTCTTTACATTTATTTGGGTTTTTCTGCAAAGATATTTTTAGTAGTACTATAAAACACAACTGTGCATAGCACGTAAAGCGGTTGGTTCAGCACCTGAATACATCTCCTGACGTATCGGACTGCTATGTTCACACACATGTGAACTATATCTCTTGTCTCCGTTGAGAATGGGTGCTATGACATCATATTGACAAATTAATCCTTTGATATAAAGTTACCGTTTAAATTATTTTCGGTCGAGTATTTTTTGAACTCGCTTTTTGCTTTTTCGACGATTTGGCAATGTATATATTTTTGAGTACACTTGTAGACCGCTCAACTGCATTCCAAATGGATAGCACGTTGGCGGTAAACCGCAGTTGGTACAACATAGTCCTTTACATCCTCTCATGTGAAAGGGTTTTGGGAAGGCTACAAACGACGCATTACCCAGAAGAATCTGGACTCAGTAATGAGGAATATAGAATTTAAAATCGCTTGCGATGAATATATTTCTTGACGTTCATATCAAAACTAAGCAGTGTATAAGAATATTTTTCTGTTTGTTTTCGGTTCAGATTGCGCCTGTAGTGAATTTAAATAGCGGAGTCCGTAAAATATGCAAGAGATATCGGTCTCATATAGTTTTATTTTAACAAGTTGCCGGTTGCAAGTATGGCACAGCAATAACTTTTTTAATCATATTTTTATGGCGCTTCGTGTCAAATGAATTTTTAAATTCTGCTTCGTATGCATGTTGGTAGTTTGAGTTTGAATTTCAAATGAACTTTATCAACTCCATACACATATTATTTTTATACTGATTTAATTGTGCAGTTCACTTGTTCCACTTGGTTAAAGTTTTAATTATGTACATATATTGTGCTGCTGGTTGAAAGTAAAAATATGCAGGCAATTGAAAAATTAACTAAATCAAAATAATAGAACTATTCACCGACGGCATGAGTAGTAGACTCAATAAATTGTCATGGATTTGCATAATAAAAGTAAAAAACTAGTGGCAAAAATGTGTTTATGCAACATTACTTAAATATTTTTGAAAAGTAAGTAAGCTAGTGATGTACGGTTATTCGTACAGTGACTACTATTCAGTCACGGGATTACGAACAAAGCCCTCGAGGGAGCTGTGTCGGTGAAATATCGCTTTTGTAAGGCAACCTTACCGGAACTTTAACAATAATTATACTATATCCTGACTCTATATAATTACATATAACTTTGGAATCCAGGTGAATTATCGACTTAAGTTAACTTTATAAGCTACTCTGAATGATATTCGCTGTCAACCAACTGAGTTCAAAGAGCTTGAAATTCAATCATAATATCTTTGATATATGTAAATTAAAATAATAAAAATGTGTTTTCTTTTATAATTTTAAGTCTTATAATTTACTTTGTGTCCATAATTTAAAATATTCTTAAAAATGTTTATCGTATATATCGCTCTATTAAGTTTTAATAATTTGTGATTGACGTTTTATATCTTAATTTTAGTAAACGTTAATTAAAAATCGTCTATAGATACTAGTTTGAATATGCAACATGACTTTGACACGTTTTACGAGAATTAGTGACGCTTTGTTATACAAATTGACAATAGATCGTCGGGCGACAGGTCGCCATCGTCCTTATATAGCGAGGTGTTAGTGTTTGCTCGATTGAACCTTACTAGATTGGGGAATCTCTTTGGGGAAACACCTTAGATTACAATATAACACCTTTAATTACAATATATATCTATACATATTTGCATATCTGAAAGCGATCGCTATATATACTTAGTTTTATGTCATTCATATTGTAAAAAAGATTTAATTTTATAATTTAAAAAATGTATACATTTGTAAACAAAAATTATATTTATATCGTATTCATAAATAACTATAGCATAAAATGCGACTGCTCTGATTTGATATAAGAAAACAAAACAAACTGCATTTCATAAGAAATTATCACGATCACAAAATATCAAAATTGAGCAAATTGGCTCAAGATAATGTCACGGTCAAAAAGTCGTCCCATGACAAGTTGTCGTTGTTGTGTTATGAGTTTGTTAGAAGCTTACGGCCTTATTTATAAACGTTGTTAGTTACTGGTTAGCTAAACACTGATTTGTCTCTTTCTGTCATTATTGATTTGACGTACGAAAGAAGAAGACAAAATGTTGTTTAACTAATCACCAGTTAAATAAAGTTTATGAATAAGGCGGTAAATCTATATTTTTCCGATCTTAATTTATATTTTCTTATTCTAATTGGTAGGAATTGTCATAGAATGGCCATATAATGCCAAATGGTTCCGTTGCCGTTTCTAAAAATTGTCGCTGGAAGAAATATTAATCATTCTTTACATACCCAACGCGCCACCAGTGTAATTACACTGACCCTACAAACCCGAACACAGATTGCTACTACTACTTACTATTGAGTAAATAACGCTATTTAGTGGCCGAATAAGTGATGAGTATATCTCTATAATATACTTTAAGTGTGTTAAGGAATACGTAGAATGAAAACGCAACATTTTGAACATTGGCTCTTTACGGCTTTGTTCATCACAAACGATAAACACGACCGGTATTTAGGACTCGGGCTTGACTTCAACCACTGAATATTCCAAACAAAGCTCGCCTGCATGGGCTTCATGCAGCTGCCTGTTTTGTTTTTCCGTTTAAACACGGATTTGCCGAGGCTATGATTGTTACATCCGCAACGCTGGCATGTACGCTTTCATAGATTTATTAAACGAATCTTCAAATATACCACTTTAATTAAAAACAGCAAACATCGTGCAACATTATTACTTGATTCATTCGGTTAAAGAAGTTTAAATATTTAATGAAGAGAATTCTAAGGTACGTTTATATGTCTTTAAGCGCGATGAGATTAAAATTTCAAGGTCGAATTTGAACGCAATATATATGTAACCTGGAGATAATATATTAATATGTTTAGGATTAGGTATTTCTAAAATCAGATTTATGATGTTAAAAAAAAGTAAAGTAGCCTATAAATGTTAACTGCTGAGCCATGGCCTCCTCTTCTTTTGAGGGGAAGCTTTGGAGATTGCCTCGCTCCCATGCGGGATGGCGCATACATATGATTCACAGGATCCAAACTTGCAGGTTGCCTCACGATGTTTTCTCTAACCACCAACGTGATAATTCCAAGCACTTCACAATTCAGTGGTGTTTGAACCTGTAATCATCGTTTAAGATTCAAGTGTTCTAACCAATAGGCAATCTCATCTTTATATATTGTGTGAAATAATTAATACTGAAATGAAATGTTACAAATGTGATTAGCTCGGGTATGATGACTGGTTTTACTACTAGGGAAATTTATAGTGAAAATTCTGCCTACAGGTCAGGATGAAATGACAAACGTGACTTGGGTGTTAAATTATGAGGTCTTATAGTATGCCCCTAAGTAAATTCATAACTTTAAGTAGAAACTTTGCTTGCTAGTTTATGTTGGGTTTTATGGAATGCGTGATATTACTGGAGCCGTGTTGGTACGTGGTTTTGCGTTTGTATGGCCGTAAAGAATATGTGTTTTCGTTTATGAGGAAGCCAAGTGTACCAGCAATGGAAATCGACCTTTATCAGGGTATAGAATTGACTTTTTTTGCGTTCTTGAGTTGCTAATTGACGCATCATTAGAGCCTTGGGCCCAGCAGTCATGCATGTTAAAACGTGTCTCTCTATAAAGTACTACAACTTATCTAGTAGATTTTGAAGTCAAATTATTTCCAATGAAGTCTCCACTTTGCAGCCGAATCTGAAAATACACTGCAAAAATTTATTTTTAGCTTAAAATTTTCATTTGTATTTTTACACCCCTTACCACATGGTGTCTATCACTGTCAGCGCATGGTGGTGTGAATAAATAAATACAATTTACCATATTGATGGATTTTCTTTTACAAAATATTTGAAATCACTTAACAAAATACGTGTCCTGTTTTTTACATTTTTTATTGTTGTATGACGTTTTAAGCTACATAATAAATATTTTATATAAAAACAAAAAGATCAAATCTAATGAAAAATATTTTTACATGTTTTTGTATATAGTATTGAAATTATAATTTATGCTGAGAAAAATTTAAACATTTCATATTTCGAATAACCCAATTACACCGGAGGGAAATAGAGATTTGTTTGATTTAATTTTTTATGATAATATTCCGCGGTAATAAACCGATTTCTATGTTAAAAATTTGGTTATTCTTTGATTTTAATATGCAAAGTGAGGAGCTATGCAAATTATTTTGTATTTTATGTATACTGTTTTGCATTTTTTTTACAAATATGTTGGATTGGCAATATTTATATGAAGCAGTTACACGGCTCTCATTTCGTATGTTTATTTTGCTTTTAAATATCTTGTAATCTTATAAACAAGCTTTTGATTTTTATTTTATTGTGATTTTGAGTCTTTCAGAAGGTCCTGTATAATATGTTTTTCTGTATGACAGAAAGGTTTTTCTCAAACACATATATAAAAATGTATTCGTAAATATTTATTTAAGTAACATAAATTTTATTAAAAATGATTGCATTCTAAATTTGCTCAGTAATTAGTATTATAATTAACGTCGTATATACGCGTTAGCATCAGTAACGAAGAATAGAGACGCTATATATTTATGTATGTGAAACCTCTTTTGTATCACTATTGTCATGTAACTTTTTGACAGTTTACAAAGCACTGATATAAACTATTTCGGCTCAATAGAAATTCCACAATGTAAATTAGTTGATTATTTATGAATAAAACTGTATGAAATAGAAAATTACTTGTTATATTTTTATGTGTAAAAAAATATTTTCAAAATGCACTTGTTGCGAAGTGGAATCCGCGTGCGGGTACAGCCTAAAAGAAGGGGTAATTTTTGTGGGAATAACATCCTTGGTAAATATGTAATATACTTGTGGCTAAAAATTTACTCTAATTATTTAATATAAGCATTTGTCAACAAAATGAATTAGGAACGTTACCTATATTATATAATTATAACTATTTATTCTACAGGTGATATCTGTGGTGATGTTGTTTACTGCGATTACAACTCTGATAATCATATCGTGTATGAACAAACAGTTCAACAGCAATCCGATCGTCGCCGTCAACTTGATATTCGGACTTGTAGCAGCTTGCTTATCAACTTACCAGATCATCATCACATTGTTGTTGCTTTGGCAGGCAATTAAGGTATTGATTACAACATTTACCTCTTTCCAAGTGGTCGTTTTCACTCATTAAAAAATCTCATTAAGCTATAAGGTAAAGCCGAGATGGCCCAGTGGTTAGAACGCTTCATTCTTAACCGACGATCGTGGATTCAAACCCGGACAAGCACCACTGAATTTTCATGTGCTAAATTTGTGTTTGTAATTCATCTCGTGCTTGGGTGGTAAAGGAAAACATCGTGAGGAAACCTGCATGTGTCTTATTTTACTGAAATTCTGCTACATGTGTATTCTACCAACCCGCATTGGAGCAGCGTGGTGGAATAAGCTCCAAAACTTCTCCTCAAAAACAGGAGAGACATTCACAGGCTGTTGCTTTACTATAAGATAAACAGTCAAATGCTAACTTAGTAGTAAGATCATCTACGCTCATATTGGTTTTGGTAGTGTAGCGTTAGAATAATCATAGTAATACTATCTGAATCCATTTGAATAATAACAGTGGCTTATATAATTTATATTTTACTATTTACATAGCTTAGATCGAATAATATATATCGGTACTTATGTGCATAAAGTTATGTAATAAACAGTGCATCACTCAATCCCTGGACACAGCAGTATTCGAGATCGGAAATCCTTCCATTACGATTTAGTTCCGTTTACATTGTACATAATTGTTCTAGTATTGAGAATTGCTGTAATTTAGGTCATGGAGTTCGATTAAGATAAGTAAGCAAATTTAATAAACTACGCTATCTGTCTAAATAAGATTTTATGTGTAAATAACGAATTGCCTGTGACTCCAACGTTTGAAATAAGATTTTTATTGTTTTAGTTGTAAAAATATCTTAGAACTCGATCGTGGCGCCATATACCGTGCATCAGTCGTCAAGCAAGCCTTACAAGTGAGGCTGTAAATTACACATTACAGGCGAACGATGATGATAATTTTGCTTGTAATAATTAACGTAAATTATAAATTAAACTTTATGAGTGTCTAAATGGTCTAGTCTAATTACAACACGTGAATCTTAATCGAAAATTAAAGGTTCAAAGCCGGTATGTTTTTGTTCTATAGTTTGTAATGAAAATGTAATTAGCGGTATTTTTCAGACAAAGGGCAACATATTCCTGTGTTCATTGTGGTTCGTGTCCCACATATCATTGCTGACGATGTATTTTCTCCTGTTCAGCGCCGAGGCTGTTGTCTGCTTTGTGAAGAAGCGAATCATTACAGCTGGCATTATCATGTTTATCGGAATTCTATATGAAGGTATCTATTAAGTTTTTCTTTTTAATTAAAGCTTCAATGTGTCTTCTTTTAAATTCGAACGACATCGGCGAAACATTTTTTTTTAGTTCCGCGTAAATATATGAGTAACGATATTTTTATAATATTTAAACGAGTTGGTACAGAACATAAGTAATTCCCCTTCACCTTGTCAGTTAAGTATTAAATCTGACGATAATCCAATTTACAGAGTCGAAATGCTTTCGTTTAAACTTTGATATAAACACAGGTGCTTACTCCGTTATTTCTTCTATATCCGCCATATACATTCCTCTATATTCTATTTACAGTGGTGGTCGTATAATTAGAAACACTACCAACGGTCCTTGACATTATGTAAGATATTTCACCGCAATCGTTTTTATTTTGAAATTAAACAATAAATAGGACAACAATATATTCAACGATTTATCATTTATTAGAAAAACAATATAAATCCCATTACACAAGTGAAGTTTCAATATTACATTACGGACAAACATTTAAATCGGTTTTAAGGTATGAACAATAATGGTCAACTAATTAGAAACAACAACAAAAAATATAAGAAACAATATTTATTTAAGTATTAGTAATTAGTATTGCTATTTACGAAATAGCTACTATCCACAGCCTACCAATAGTTATAATTAATATTTAGTGGCGTATCCCTTATTTTCATAATAACAGCACTGCAAAGACATGGCATTGATTCAATCAATTTCATATATTTTTCTAGGGGGATTGAATTCCATATTTCAACAAATGCTTCATATAGTTCGTTTTGACTATGTTGGTGTTACGTTTGTTTGAGACTTTCTTTTTAACAATACAGAGATTTTCTATCGGGTTTAAATCCGGACAATTTGCTGGCCAGTCTAAAACGGATATACGCTGTTCTTTAAGGAAACATTTAACGCTATTGGCCGTGTGTTTAGGGTCATTGTCATGCTAAAAGATCCAGGTTATAGGCAAATGATCGTCCGAGTAGGGAATCATTGTTTGCTCTAAGATATTTTTGTATCGCCATTGATCCATTGTACCGCCACCCTGCTTGACTATACTCCTTGTGTATTTATAATTAAAAGTATTCTTTACAGGGCGTCTAACATAGCCCTTTCCATCGGAATTTACCATATTTATTTTTGTTCCATCTGAAAATAACACTTTTTTCCATTCTCGTACCGTCCAATTAACATATTTTTAGCGAATAATAATCTTCTTCTTCTCTCGGTGTTGCTTGGTAAGAAGCGGTACCTTTCCAGAGATTCTTGCAAACAATTTAGCTTCCACTAATCTTCGGCGTATCAGCCTTGACGAGATGTTTCTCGGGTCATCAGGCGAAAAAACTTTATTTTTAATCTGGTTGGAGCCTTTACTTGGGCCTTTTTTAGCAACACGAACGATTAGCGTATTTTCTCTGGGAGAGGATTTTCTTGGCCGAGCCTTTCTGAGAACATTTTCAACAGTTCCATGTGTTTTATAATGATCAATTGCATTAAAAACTTTCTTAACAGAACAATTTAAATGCTCAGCTATTCTTCTGTACGCCCACTTTTGATCTATATGTAAATTAACAATGATTTGTCTAGTTGACGCGTCACTACTTTTATTTTTGCACATTTTGAACAAAATAAAATTCAGATTAAATTTCGAATTGCCGCCAAAATCAAATTCCAGTCCAATTTCAAAAAAAGAACGAGCTCTGGATGCTTTTTTTAAATGTTTCTAATTAGGCGTCCAAGCGGCCAGTAACAGAAAATAAACTCCTACATGTCTAAGACTCATTTTGTAATTAAAAGTAAGATATGTTTTATATTTTATGCATTTAATGAGTTTTTTATTTGAGTGGCTATATTATTGCAAGATTGCAAACCACTATATATGGGAATCATTAGAACAACAAGGGGTTCATAAAAAGTACATACGCATACTAAAAATCATTTATGGCAAAAGCACAGCACACATAAAACTGGAAAGGTCAGGTGAAGAGTTCCCGATAGAAAGAGGCGTCCGTCAAGGTGACCCTTTTTCACCGAAGATATTCTCAGCTGTTTTGGAGTTGATCTTTAGGAGACTGGGTTGGGATAATTTTGGACTTAACGTGAACGGAGACAAATTAAGTCATTTGAGATTCGCAGATGATTTAATACTTTTCTCCGAATGCCCGATGTCTTTAGAAAAAATGCTACAGCAATTATCAGATGAAAGTGCAAATGCAGGGCTCACAATGAATTTAACAAAGACAAAAATAATGAGCAATTCCTCACAAAAAAATCCTATTACAATTAATAATCAGCAGTTAGAATATGTAAGCGAATATATTTATTTAGGACAATTAGTATCGCCGACAGAGAGCATGCAGAAAGAAATTGAAAGAAAAATAGCAAACACTTGGAAGAGAATCTGGTCGTTGAGCGAAGTAATGAAAAATAAAGAAATGCCTATGGCGGAGAAACGAAAAGTTTTCAATGCTTGCATACTGCCATGTCTTACATACGGATGCCAAACCTGGGCCTTAACTGAACAACATCAAAATAAATTAAATATATGTCAGAATGGGATAGAGAGAAGCGTATTGGGAGTAAGAAGAAGGGATAAAATACAATTAAAAAATATCAAAAGAAAGACTAAGTTTGGAAAAGTTCAATCAGTATGCAGAAAATTGAAATGGCGTTGGACAGGGCATATGTTGAGAGAAAAGAAAGAAAAATGGACCAGAATAATAACGGAATGGTACCCTAGAGAAAGTAAAAGAAGTAGAGGAAGACCGCCAAAGCGATGGGAAGACGATTTGAAGCAAGTAGCTGGGCCAGAATGGCTACGTACAGCAAAGGACAGAAACAAGTGGAAATCCTTAGAGGAGGCCTTTGTCGAAAGACAAGCTGTTAAGAGGGGAGGTAAGCCGAATGCCGAGAATATGTTCTAGTTTAAGTTAATTTATAGTTTTCTTACCTCTACTGTTATAATTTTTAAGTAATGACTGGTCAAATATTTTAAAATCTAACAGCAATAAAGGCTTATTTTATGATTTTATTTTATTTTATTTTTTTATTTATTTTTATTATTGCATGATTATTAATTATTGAATGTGCATATTTTTACGAACATGTGTACGTTGAAGCTTAAATACTTTCTTTATTCATAAGAAGTGTTTCTAATTATATGACCACCACTGTGTGTCATAATTTTTAAAATACTAAGCAAAAAATTTATACCGGATTTTTTTACCTATAATATAGGTATAGGCTATATACTTTGAAAGAATTTTATTAGTATGTCACAAATAATTAAAATTTTAGTTCGTCTTATTAATTTGTAACTTTATATTTGAATACAAAAATGCAATATATCTAACTATTATTAAATATTAAGTTATATTTTACTATAGTAGAAATGTTACTAATACCTTATAAAAACCTTTCTGATAAAACTTTCTAAATATTGTAGAAACCATGTTAAATGAAATCCTTCAAACAAGATGAAGTTTAACAACTATTCTTCAAATATTAACAAATATTTCTTTGAGGAGAGATAAATACTAGTATTATCGAGATATTTTACAGAATACAAATAAAATAACTTACATTATTAAATAAAATTGAAGTGTCGGTTTGAGATTTCAAAAAAATCCCTTTTTTATGTTAATTTGCGAGTTACAAAAACCATAACAACCTTTTTTTATTTTTGACTACCGTTGCTACCTTATCATTTAAAATCTATTCTCGTGTGAACGTAACTCTGTCTGTCTGTTACGCTTTTACGGCTAAACCACTGAACCGATTTTGATGACATTTGGTATGAAGTAAGCCTGAACCCCTAGAAAGGATACAGGCTACTTATTTATAGGATCTTTTTTGTTTTGAAAATTTTGCTACTGTGGGTTTGTTCCATCGAAGTAATCGCTGGTTATGTAGGTTTTATTCCACATTATTTACTTATTCTATTGTTGTTTCAGCGATTTTTATATACTTTGCCATTATAGTCAACAGCTACTTACATTCTTTAAATCAAGCAAGATATTTATAAAAATGTTATGTAACATTTTATACTACTTTATATAAATGTTATTGTATTTGGTTTATAAATACTTTTTTAGTGTTTGTTGGAATTAAACTGATGATTTTAACTTAAAGACTTTTAATATACCTCTATTGATATTGCTTGTTATCAAAGGATACTAATTTAAATGTAGATGAAAGATAAGGGGATTCGCTTTATTGCTTCGTTAAGAAAATCAACGCATTTGACGAACACCCTAATTTTGTAGATGAAAATTTTTTTAAGTTGGCAATTAATAAAAATATCAGATATTTATTCCTTCGCAATTTTTATTTCAAACTAAGTTTTCAAAATTTATTGATTTAAAATGTTTATTTACTTTCTCATTGGTCAAGTGGTTAGTTTATAAGGCAGATTCTGGGTACTAAATCCGCATCATGCCAATAAAAAGATATTGAGGTTGATTTTAGGTTCTTTTGTCAAATCATTCTTCTGATTAATTAGTCAAGCGTGTAAACGCTTTCCGGTCGTGTCCGATTTTCCGTCTCATCGGATTTGGCGAGGGAATAGAGAGCATGTGTATCCTGCGCAGTTGACTATTCTCCGTTCCGTTGAAAATGAACGTCATGATCGTAATGATTCAGAAAGATACAATTTTTTTTTATAAGCATTTCATAATTAAACGGTGTCAACTAAGAGGTAAGATACCTGGCCGACCAAGTTTCACTCGGTTCTAATATCTTTTGTGAAAACAGCGAATATCCTCAGGCCAGACATTTATTTAAAAAAAATTGAGAAAATACGAAATTTGAGTCAAATTGAGCCGTTTCCGAGATGCACGAAATATACTTATATAACATCATACGATAATATTATAGTATTCCTTTTTTATAAAGTAGGTAGGCGGACGGGCAAACGGGTAACTACAATAAAATGTTATGTCCCTCGTGTTTTTAGTTAAACTGGTTCACTCGCCCTTCGAACCGGAGCAAAACAATAATAAGTATTGCTGTTTGGCGGTAGAATATCTGATGACTGGGTGGTGCCCACCCAGACGGATTTGTACAAAGTCCTACCAAGTAAACAGTAATTTAAATAACACATAAATTTATTTTTAGTTGTTTTTTTAATTTCAATTAAGACAAAGAGTAACATACTGTTTGTTGTAGGTTGTGCTCTCGGCTGAATCTACATTTCGAACGGATCGAATGTTGGCAGACAGGTTGCTTTACATTCAATTTAATCCTGTTAAATGTCCATTCGAAAGATTAATAAGTGCCTGTTTGAATAAAGTACTAATCGACATATTGAAAATGATTTTGTGACCATTTTAAAATAATGTATATGAGTAAGTCATAAAGATTGAGAATTTAAAAACAAAAGAAGCGTTTCAACAAAATACGAACGAAGTATCTTTAGTCTACCGATAAAAAATGTAACGGATATTTTACGCAAAATGTTTTACTTTTTTGTTTATTTATCCACGGTACCAGTCAGGTATTCAGGTTTCTATATATATATATAGTTCGATTTACTACATCCATAAATATATGTACATATAAACATATTTATAAATTAATGTCCCAAAGGATAAGTTATATTTATAAATAGATGAATAATCCTAAATAAAAAGCCGAGATGGCCCAGTGGTAAGAACGCGTGAATCTTAACCGATGATCGTGGGTTCAAACCCGGGCAAGCACCACTGAATTTCATGTGCTTAATTTGTGATTATAATTCATCTCGTGCTTGACGGTGAAGGAAAACATCGTGAGGAAACCTGCATGTGTCAAATTTCACTGAAATTCTGTCACATGTGAATTCCACCAATCCGCATTGGAGCAGCGTGGTGGAATAAGCTCCAAAACCTTCTTCTTAAAAGAGGAGAAGAGGCCTTAGCCCAGCAGTGGGACATTCACAGGCTGTTACTTGAATAATCCTAAACAACCATGTCCAAGTGAAAAAGATAAAGTTATATGGCTGTTATAAAATGTTCGCGCTAAAACTCATGGATTTTCCACAAACATCTTAAGGTTTATTCTCTATCGGATAAATATAGTCTTGAAGTTTGCAATGATATGACTTTTGCAGACTAATTTATACCAAATATTTATTAGTCATTCAACCAATTTTCGCACGGGTAGAATAAGGTTCTTCATAAAAAGTTTATTGAAGGACAAAAAAACAAAGAAATAATATTGTTTTTATTGAAGATAATGTACCAGAAACATTCTCAAATTCGCAGAATAACTTACCAAAGTTTTATAATAACAATTTATTAATATGTATATAATTATAACAACAATTTATTAATATTATTAACATAATATGTTCATAATATCACTTCACTTCTAATATCATTTTGTCCAGCAAGGATTATGAATTAAGACTCAATTGTTAAAAGAATAATGATTTGTCGTATACCTACATATACATATGTAGGTATACGACAAATCATTATTTATTTTTTACTTACAGCAAAAGCTTATTTCTGAGCGTGTGTGTGCGTGCGTGCGTTACATATATATATAGTATTTCCAAATGTATATAAGCTAATTTATTATAGTTAATGCGATAAAAATATTTTAAATGTATATAGCATAGTATAATGTATTATAGCGCTCGAACTTGACTTGACTTTAAATAAATTTAAAACAAATTGCCAAGTTTTAATATAAAAAAAATACTATAATTCAATTTTCAGTGAATGAAGTTAAAGGCGTCTAACAAATGTACTCGATACTTATGGCGAAAATATTCATGTATAGTTTTTTTAAAGGCCTTTTTAAACACTAAATTTAGAATTTTTTTAAAAGCATTTAGCGAGATATCGCTCTCTGTCCAACCTATCCACTGAATGTTAAGCCTTACTCCCAGTGGACTGGTGTTTTATGACGTCATTTAAACTGCGTAAAGCCTTGTCGCTTTGACATCAAACGCTATAACACAAGTATAGTCTTTATGATTTTTATTATATTTTCGACATCATACCAATCTTTTTTTATGTTTTTCTTGAAACTTTTATCACAGCGTACACTTTTATAACGCAGTGAATTACTGTCTATTGAAAGAGTTTAATACTTGTATACTCATCAAATGTTAAACATATTTTTATCCAAAACAAGCTGACGAGTTTTCGCTTAAATACTTGTTGACATCAAGAATATTACTTTTGGTGTAAAACGAATTCAAACCTTTTTTTGTTATTTTATAATTAGTTAATGAAAAAAAAAAATGTGTGTGTATTATATCGAATTGACTATCAATTTTTTCAAGTCAAAAATGTCAATACTCTACTCGCGACTTAATCGAGCTCACAAATTCATTACGGATACGGATTCATTTTCGGTACGGACAAAGCTTATTGTACTCGCCGAAAGGACTGAATAATTATTATAAATCGCCTTAGTATTCTAATCGCCGTGAATGTAAGACTCCATCTCTTCTTTTTTGTATATAAGTATTACAAAAAAGAAGAGATGGAGATACAATCAATTATTAAGGAAAACAATTTTCGTAAATAATGTTTGCCTTAGAACTTTACTTGGCACGAAATTTCGCGAGTATTTTCAAGTAAAAACACGGGTTCTAGAAACTCCCTTTATTAAGAATGAAGACACTTTCGTGGTTGAGAGCGTTTCTCTTAAAGAATGCTCAGTGCTTTGATATTTATTTGTATAGTCTAAGCTGTGAAGATTTGAAATATACTTCAATATTATCGTCGTACTTACTATCAAAGTTATTCCTGAGACATGTTTTCTTTTTTTTTTATAGTATACGTTGGCGGACTAGCCTTTGGGCCACCTGATGGTAAGTGGTCACCAACGCCCATAGACATTGGCAGTGTAAGAAATGTTAAGCATCGCTTACATTGCCAATGCGCCACCAACCTTGGGAACTAAGATGTTATGTCCCTTGTGCCTGTAATTACACTGGCTCACTCACCCTTCAAACCGGAATACAACAGTACCAAGTACTGCTGTTATGCGGTAGAATATCTGATGAGTGGGTGGTACCTACCCAGACGAGCTTGCACAAAGCTCTACCACCGAGTAAATGTGGGGCGATTTTCAAATTTTTACGATAGTAGAACGACTAGAACTTGACTTACGATTGATATCGAGAGAAAATGTTTAATAAGAAACTTTTAGTAAGTTTCTGAATAATGTTTTCGTTGGGATATCCCATCGGAATAGCCGCCAATACTGACTTCGTACGGGTAAATTAATAATAATGGATAAGATTTTCGTAATATCCGTTTTTGGTTAGTCTATGACATGAGTAACTATGATAATTGTTTATATTTGTATATATTTTTGTACAAACATTTTTCACTAATACGTTTAAACGTGTCAGTGAAATTACAATTATTTTATCTAATTTTGGTAATTCGTTTAGTATAAAAATATTCTGTATAAATAATATAAATATGTTATCTATAAATGAAATACTGAATCACTACAACAGACAATAAGGGGTCGTTCCCCATTCATAATACATTTGGTTACCCTTCATTGAAGATGACATTACTAAAGAAAACATTTATTTCTAGGGTTTCGTACATCCCATGATAAAACAAAACCCGTATAGGAATATTCTCGAGCTTATTCGCCCGCCTGACACAGACTTTTATCTGAATCAGCTGAACAAAAAGAAGGTATAAAGAAAATAAATAAATTCCTCGCAGTGTGATAGCTTACAAAAAAATAATATAATACATTTTTTTTTTTAACTTATTCTATCTCTATAAGAGACTGCACTTTTTAGGTGTTATCATTTATTTATTTTAGATAATCATTATTTCTATCGTAATAATCCTCATTGAGTTTAGTATTTATGTCTTCCTATTTACTATCTCGTTGGTACGAAACCACCACATCAATCCAACTCGCCCTTGAACGGTTATTACCCATGTTTCCGTTTAAATAAATGAGCTTCATAAATATTTGCATATAGAAACAATTGTGTAAGGCTCATTCGATTTGTAGGTGGGTTATGTTATTTTAAAACACCTGCTGCAAGTACTAGTTACATAATTATCTATGACTTCGTCCGCATACTCCAAAAAATATAGCGTCATAAGTGATAAGTAATGAGATTTAATTGAAAATCTTAATAATCGATTTTATTAATTGAAATGAATATGAAGGATTTGCCGCCATCTTGTATACTACGTTTTTGTAAATATGTCATAAACAATGCATTTTACGGCATAGGAAAATAATGATCTTTTTTGTAGGATTTATAACATATTCTATCAATTTTTATTTAAAAGTGTATTCAAGGGATTTTTTAAAGAGGTAAACAATCCTAGATGTACTTGGATTGTAAATTTGGGAAATTCGTGATGATATATATTTTCAAAAATATGTGTATTATCTTTAGCCAAATTGGTCATACAGTAAAACATGTAAAAAATGTAAGTACAAATTACTTAGCTTAGTAAGCTAAAACTAAAGTCGTTAATATTACATTAACATTAGGTAAATCATTCGTTTTGTATTCTCCCTTGACTTGAATCATCGTGAGGCAACCCACATTTGTGGCAACACATCCTAAGACTATATATGTAGAAATACGCACGGGAGAAGTTTGATCAATGTAACATGAATCCTTTTCGAGACCTGAGGTCAGCCGACGGACATAGGCGGACACTCACTACTTTGTTTTATATTGGTACTTTACTTTACGAATACGATTTTCTCATATTATCGAAATATAAAATTGTAATTCTATACAACCATTTCTGTAACGCTGTTGATTACATGTAAAGAAATAAATTAAAAAAATACAAGTAATATTTGAATAATTTGAAATAGGTGTAAATATTTGTTAAATTCAATTTTATGTTAATCGTTTTGTTGTAAAATTAATAAAGCTAAAAATTTTCAAGGAATCTTAATATTCACCGTAACGGCAGCTGGGATAAAAGGAAATGATCCAGCCTACTTAACGCTGCGGTGAACGAAAGGCGAAGAAAGGAGCCTTTTGTGCAAGTCACATTGCCGTTTGAGAGTCATTTCAAAAACGCTTGTAGGCTATTTGAAAGCCTATCCTTCTTCTTATCTTAGTAATTTAGTTGGTCCCTAATAATTTTCTATCTTAAGCTTAGTTAAGTTCATGAGCTGAATTTGAAACTCCTTAATTATTAGCTACTCTAGAACTAAGCTAAGCGGTGTCACTAAGCTATGAGTAGTTGAGTTACAGGGTTATGATAATAATCGACAACATTTCAATAACTTCGGTTTTGCAGAAATATAAGCGTAATTTATTACTATTTATATATATATATAAATATATATATATATATATAGAAATATTATTTAAAGAAATATATATAAATCTCTCTGCACAGGAGATATGCCCAATTTCTTATACATACATACGTATAATTTTTACTACTGAGGTACAATTATATAATTGAAAATATTTTTATTACAAAAAAAAAAAAGTTAAAATCAGCGGAATTACTCTTAAACGCTAGAAAAATGTTATGCAACTTTTAACTTTATATATATTGCTACTTCCATAAAATCTTAAGAAAAACAATTTGGTTGATTTTTTCCCGTTTAATCTTTTACTTGATAATGTCGAGCAGAAACATTGCTGCCAAGTCAGGTATAAAAGAAGAACGTAGTCTACGTAAGTTTGGAGCAATAATGTGCAGCGTTATAGTTTTTTTTAAATTTGTTTCCATAAAAACATAACGATGATTGATATATTATATACGTAATACGTATATACGTAAGAACGTATAAGACGTTATAAGTATACACGTAAAAATTTAGATTTATTAAAAAGTTTTAATTAATCATAATTAAATATTATTTTTATTATAAAATATATTAATAATAATTTGCGTCTTTATTTTTTTTTATTTATGATAACAGACTTATAACAAGGTGAATGATGCGATAAGACTTGTAACGAAAAAGACAAATTATGACAGATCATTATTTACACCGTAAAATGAATTCGTTCCTTAGGACTTTAATAATATAAAATCATACTAAACGCAATAAAACTTTCATTTGCTATTGAATAGTATCCCACAAACACTTTAATTTGTTCAGCGATGCTTTTAAAGACGCTCTGAGGATAAACTCAATTTGACGAAGTGCCTTAGTTACAAACAAGAGAGCTTTGAAAAACAAACCTTCTGGATAACTAAAAAACTTGTTTATACAAGAGTGAAGAATTCATTTCAAACTTCTTTAAGATTTAGTCCATGCTATTCTTCAGGGATTTCAGTATTCAACATTCTTTGTTTTAAGCACTGACTTAATTAATGAACTTAACAAAATATTGTTAACGTTAACTCTTTATTTCTACGTTTTTATCGTTTATTCGTAGTTTTAATGCTTTTTAAATTGCCTTCGACTTACCTGAGCCTGGGTATTAAAGCAAAGATTTAAAAAAAAAAAGTAATTTATTTGCTTAAACATAAAATACATGTTTAGTCACGATATAAATGACATGCAAATATTTAGGCTCAAATTAATTATTAAATTAAATATATATTACATTAACATTCCATTTCATTGCATTATATTAAATAACATTACATATAATAGACATAATAATTCTTAAATAAAAAAAAGGCGGACAGGACCATTGGCATTGGCGCTGTAGGAAATATGAACCTTCAACAATATACCACTAACCTTGGGAACTAAGATGATTTTTTCCTTTTGCCTGTAGTTACCAGGTTAAGCTAATAAAAAAAGTTACTGGGTTTTGTCGTCAACAAATTTTCAGTAGTAGTGTCTTCAATCTGGCACTGCTTACAATCCCGTGCATAAGAAACCACATTACGTGATTGGTTCGGCGTCTGATGTCTTTCCGATCGTTTTCGATTTGTCGAACCTTCGGATTATGAGAGTGAGGGAATAAAGCGTCCATTTGTGTTCAAGCACACATTTATATACTATAATGTAATATGACCCGCGAATATGGCCGCCGTAGTCAAAATCGGTCAGGAGTACATTATCCTCGCTTCTTTAAATTATAAACTCCACTAAACGATATAAAAGTATTACAATTCAGTATAGAATTAAATTTTTAATAGCATTATAATTACATTTTAATGACAGCATTATCTCCGTGTTCTGCATAATTCATTCATGAAATTACTTTATATTATATCGCCATGTTGCTTTAATTTCACTTAATTTTGGAGACGGTAACTTTATCATGGCATCACGTTTTTAAGGACCATTAAACCACCCTTACAATTTAAATATGGGCTATATTTGCAAAAGCGATTTAAGGAATAGGGGAAAATATGAAAAAAATAAATATATAGAGCATTTTTCTTTCCCGTAGCCAGTTTATTTGTTAAACGGTCGTATAGTAAAGAGGTTTTTAAAAGGAGGTCTGTCTATAATGCGAGACTGTGGTTAATAGGTGACATCATCTCGGGTATTTAACTCTTTTGTTTGTGGAAAATGGCGATGACTTTTAGAGTAGCATCGTTTTATTTTAGATAATTTTCTATTTGTAAAAGTTTAATAATTAGTTATTTCTCTTATTTATATGATATATATTTTCAATATTAAATTTACGTTGAGTATATGTTTTAATAATGGAACCGACATATATTATGCTGAATTTTAACATAATAATGAGGGGTCTAATCTGGACAAGCTTTATTTGTTTTTATAATTAATTTCGTGGTCAACGTTGACGGAAGGTATCGTGAGGAAACTTGCTTGACAAAATGTGTTAAATGTAATTCTGCTAGGTGTTTATCCATCATCCCATAATGAAGAAGGGATAAACTCAAGACAACCGTCTCCTAATAAGGAAAGAGGCGTTTGTATTTTCAGTGACATATACGGGCTATTATTCATTAATAATATAGTTACTCAAAGCTTTTCTTGTTTAATTTAATATACCACAATCATAAACAATGAATTATACGTTTCTTAAGAATAAATAAATGAATATCTTATGTTTCCTTTTAAGAAGTATTCTTTTTGAATAATTCATAACTAGAATTCATATTTGACCATGTTAAATATGTTGTTCTTATTCAATAATTTTACTGAAATATTCGTAACAAAAAGACGTAAGTCACAATAAAAAAATTAAATAAAAAAAATAATTTATGACCTTTTTCGATTGCGAACATTCAGACACTCTGGATCTGTTTATATACGAGCAGAGAAAATATATCGTTAACAATTCCAACCTACACCTTGGAACTGGCGGCATCGATAGCAAATTGTAAGTTTTATAAATTGCTAGCACTTTGCACCCATACAGCTAAGCACTGTTGTGGTATAAATTACTTAGTATATATTAAGCCGTTTCGATTTTTACAAATTAGTAGCAAATACAATCTCACTGAAGAAAGACATCTGTCATTTTTAAGCCTACCGATTGTATCACGGCGAGTGCTCGCTCAGAGGAATTATTCTCCCTCATTCCTGCTTCCCCATTCCTTTACAAGTCTACGCGTGCTGGTTCTCGATGTCACCGCCTAACTGTGACATCAATTCCATCGCGCACAAAGAAATTTGGCAACTCTTTTCTTTGTCGCACGTGTTCCCCTCCTCTTATGACCTGGGTTCCTTCAAACGAGGCGTGAAGAGGCATCTTGCGGGCCGGCAAGGCGGGGGCGGCTAGAGCAAGTCATTCGTCCTGACTGCACTAGCCGTCGTCGCGTTTGGACTCTACTACCAGTTACCATCAGGTGGAGTAGAGTCATTTGCTCTCCCGGGTAATATAAAAAAAAAGTCTATCATAGTAGTGAACAAAAGTGAACCTTAACTGCATTAACACCGTTAAATGTAGAGAAATCAGTGAAATTAAAAATACGAGGGGCATAATATTCTATAGCTACTCCTTTCTTTCTCAAATAAGGAGCCTTAGCCCAGCTGTGGGACATTCGCAGACTGTAACTGTTATTGTACACCTTTAACTTGAAAATAGCCATGAAAACAGAACTCTGCGGTGTTCGAGGAATTTCTTTAACGCAAGCAACGTTGGCGATTTTCACGGTTGCATAATAAAGATGCGAACGTGTAGTAGTAATTAAGATAGTAATGATGTTGCAGCCATTAAATTGAATAAATTATATATTATTGACGATATTAAAAGTAAGAATGTAACGGATGGAAACGATGAACACGTAAAATAAAAAATGGAAATTCAAAAATGCACGGACGCTAAATAACTTAGGAAAAAAATAAAAGAAAGTACATTAAATATATAAGAAGTTACTCAAATATTTGCACGGATAAAACATCTTTATATATAAGCACTACAAGATTTAATTTTATATATCAATATGTGTAGATGAAATCTTACGGAATTTTAGACCAGTTTCCATCCTCGCGCCGTTTTTTTTCAGCTTATCGCAGTCTACTGCTGGACGAAAGCCTCCCCCAAAGAATGCCAACCATCCCGATCTTGGGCAGCCCGCATCCATCCCGTACCTTTTTCAAATTGTCGGTCCACCTTGTTGCAGGGCGTCCTACACTACGTTTGCCTAAACGTGGTCTCCACTCTAACACGTGTCGGCTCCATCGGCCATCAATGCGCCTGGAGACATGACCAGCCCACTTCCACTTCAACATGCTAATTCTACGCGCGATGTCGGTGACTTTAGTTCTCTGGCGAATGTCCTCATATATAGAATCCGATTCTATCTGCCAGAGAAACCCCAAGCATCGCTCGGTTAGGTTGGTCTAAAATTAAGGTAACATTTTGTACACATTTAGTTTGTAACTTTGCACACAAGCTTGCTGGTGCATGTTTAATTTAATGAAAAAGTTTTATTTGTTGTAATAGATGAATGACAATAGAAACAAAGCTTGTTTGTAATTTGTTTTACAGGTACACTCGTATATTTGTTCACATTGTAATATTCAGTGATGAAAAAAACATTTTCCTTTTATCTTCTGAATATAACCAGTAAAACAACTAGGGTATTGTTTTTCATTTCAGTTACATTAGCGAATATAAAAACATTTAATTATTATTATTCTTAGCGAATAAATCTTCGAGATTTCCTGAACTAGCCCCATTCGATGTCTCCGAAGAAAGCTACGTTACAAATCAATATATGGTTATTTATAGTAGCGTTTATTATATCGTACGTATAGTTCCTTCTTCATCAACTTTGTAAGTCTAAAGGTTATCTTATAAGGCTTTATCATATAAAATAGGTAGGCGGACAGGCAAATCAGTCATTTTATGGTAAGTGGTCACCACAGAGACAATTCATTTACACAGTAGGACATTAACAAGTGGTTTTATTAAATAAAATTATTTTTCGGTAATACATATAAATAAATTTTAATAAATTTAAATCGATTTCTTATCGATATTAGTAAGCAGACAGTAATTTAAATACTGTTTCTTTTGTCACATCGTTATAAACTTTTGCGCTAGATTCAATTCGATTAATCTGTTTTTTAATAAATTCTATCGCGATATCTTTATCCTAATATATATAATCAAATTAATACTTTTAGCTCTGTAGTTTGGGTTTGTTACCTCATCAAATACGAGCACATATATTCAAAAACCCACAACGATGGAAGTCAGATTTTAAGAGGTACTTCAGGGACTTTTCAATTTCCACGTATCTCCATACTACTCCTTATGTGGGTATGTTATTTGAGCATAGCGGTTCTCATCGACATTATACGGCGAAGTAAGATTGTAATTTAAAAAGTGGAAACAAACATAGACGAACATGTATTAATGACAGTTGGCATTTTTTTAAATATTAGGTCCTTACATATGAAATTGGCGTTTTGTATGGGTGGGATATAAAGTATTTTTTTTTATAGAATATATTTAATTAATCAAAGTATGCACCGTTGTTATCTATGCAATTTTGCCATCTCATAGGTAGTTCATCCCTTTATTAAAAAAACCATAGGGGCGTGAATCCATAAATTCTTTGAAGGTGGTTTGGACTGCCGCATCGGAGTTGAATTTTTTTCCTTGTAAGAAGTTGTCCAAATTCCGGAAAAAATTGTAATCTGTTGGAGCAAGGTCCGGGGAGTACGGTGTCACAGACATTCCAATTGTAGCTCATCTAACTTAGTGGTTGTTTGTTGTGCAGTGTGTGGTCTTGCGTTGTCGTGAAGCAGCAGTGGCCTAGAGCGATTGACCAATCTCGGTTGTTTAGCAGCTAGTTCTTCCTTCATGGTTTGCAGTTGCTGACAATAGATATCTGCCGTAATCGTTTGGCCAGATTTTAGAAATCTGTAATGGACGACATCGGACTGTTTTCAAAACTCAAATGTACCAGCTAAATGAATTTATAAATTTGAATTTGGAATTCTTAACCAAAGAGGAGATATTTCAGATCAAAGTGGTCAGTACGACAAAACGCTAATTTCATATGTAAGGACCTAAGGTTCCTCCAATGCGGGATGGTGTAATACACATGTGGCACAATGTCAGTGAATTTAGACACATGCAGGTATCTTCACGATGTTTTCCTTCACCGTCAAGCATGAGATGGATTATAATCACAAATTAAGCACATGTAATTCAGTGGTGCTTGCCCTGGTTTGAACCCACGATCATCGGTTAAGATTCACGCGTTCTTACCACTGGGCCATCTAGGCTTTTTTCGAGGGTATCTGGAAGAAATCTCTTATAGAAATAAGCTTCGTTCTGTTGTTAAATAATTCTAAGAATTATATTCGTACATAAATAATATAATAAATAGTGGTTCATGTTTGTCATAGGGGGAATAACACTATTACGTGATCTAAGTATCCGACTTAAAGCTTGATGAATTCATTGGGCTATAAAAAAGATTCAAATTTAAAATTGACACAGTTAAAATGTAAATAAAGCAACTGAGAATAATTGCTTCAATATTATATAAACAAATCACTTCGAATGCTAATGTTTATCATCTAGTGTAATTAAAAGCTCATATTTAGGGCAGACATTTTATTAAATAGGACACTACGGGGCGTTCACTCTTCGCACTGGCTCGTGGAAATAGCGGCGCCGATGCGTCGGTGTACGATAACTGAAGCTTAATGATCATGGCTTATAAGCGATTTGTTTTATTGTCCCATATTCGCTTCTCATGTGTAATTACAACTTGATGATGGACTAACTGTTTACTGATTAAAGTTAATATCTAATGGTTTCTACGTAGCGAAGGTATTGTTTTTGTTTAGAGTTTTTATTAGAATATTCCACTGAACAACTTCTCTGTTGCTGAAAAATAGTGCGTTGTATAAGTGCGATTATATTTAGGTCGTGTGAAGAAGTATTACAGACACAAATCATGATATCAATATTTTTTTGAATAGTAGCAGAAATTAAAAAATTAAAACATGCGAAATATAATTGATACAAATACATATAACCATATAAAGATGATAACGCTTTGATACCTTTTTCGTTTGTGTGTTCACTCTCCTCCTTTACAATTCGTCGAAAAGGAATCCTCTCAGCGTGGATTATTTTTAATATTTTCTCGAAGCAAAAACGCGTTTTGTCAATAAGGGGCATGTCTTCCCTTGAAGATTACTTTTCTTAGCTCAATACCTAACGTAAACTGAGAAAACGTGACATTCGTTGTTGATTCAAAGGATTTCTTACTTTTCTTTTTTCTTCATGTAATGTGTTAAGCGGTTGAGGTTTTTAATCAATTATGCCTTTTGACTTTCGAGTGCATTGGAGTAGTGTTCCCTGTTTCTCTGCTTATGTGATGTATCTATATGTTAGTTGTTTATTATATGTATTTATCTACCTACACAAGAACTATTCACATAGAGGATTTATATAAATAATATATATACAAATACGTAGGTATGTATTTTGGACGAAATGGGACCAACTGTTTAGTCACCTGAGTGTAGGCATGAAAATGATGTAATTTGCTACTTGTTTTTTTTTTATGCGACTCGGACGCTTGGATATGTTTGGAGCAATTCATCGAAAAACATAAGAAAGTCATTCTTTGGAGGAAGAGACGAATGTTTGCACCGTTCGTTTCAGCATTTTCCTTTTCAAGTTTATCAAGTCTGTTTAGATGACAGGCAGGGTAATAATAATATAAAAATACGGCATAATCGCGGTTAAAATAGGAATATAACATAAAAAAGATAATAAATTAAGTCGATATTCAAAACATATTTGTATGCGGGTTTTAGATTTAGCCTATGTTATCATATGATAAAAACAAAGGCAACCAAATGTCTATTGTTTTTGAAATGTGTTTTTGTGACGATAATATTAAACTCAGCGACTTACCTATTTAAATTATATTTATTTAAGGTATATATTTAGCCATTTATGCTTTTATAGTTTTCAGAAACGTCGATTTTCTTTTATTTTAAACTTTATACATGTAAATCATTCTAGATTATATAACATTTTTATTTTTTTATTAAAACATATTATATTAAATGTCATATTAGATCGATGTAAAAATGTAAGATCAAAGTAATTTGTTTAAATTGACTCTTTTCATTTTGGCTTTGATAGATTGACTTTTGTAGATACCATAAACCCATCCTTGGAAATTCAGTGTTTCGAAATTATCAGCTCCGGAGCAATATTAAGGAGTAATGGAGAAAAATATAATATATGCCGATCGGATAAGGTTTAACTCTCTCTCATTAGTCCAGTCACTGCGTCGGAAAATAAGGCATAAAAATGCATGTGAACCGAGAAATCTGATTTTTGGATATGTTGTAGATGAGTCTCAAAAAAGCTTAACTTCAAGTTTTCGACCTCGATTTCCCCAGGCTCTCACAACAACAAAAAAGGGTTAAATCCGGTTTTTTCTCGATAACTCGGCTCTTCGTCACGATACGAAAATTCTGCTTATATAATTTTTTGTTGCTTTTTTACGGAGATCAAAAAGTTATTTTTGGTTTTCTATTTTCTTCTTTCTGATAATATTCAATATAAAGTAACTTTTTTTGTTTAACTGTTTTGATATGTAATTTCCTTTTATAAAGGAACTTTAAAATAAAATTATAGTTCTTGTAATTAATATGCATTTTAATATGGCATTAATTTAACATAAGCCTCGAACAGAAAACTTATATATAAAAGTCGATTTTTTACAATTGAATATAAAGTGAGTTTGGAAATGGTTTTTCTAACAATTTTTCAATTTATCTTTATGTAATAATTAATGAAATAGTAACACCGTCCTATTGTATTTTTCTAGTTTTAATACTCAGGCTTTACGTGGAAATGATATAACAAAATTATAAGGATAGTTTTCTTGTTATGAAACTGACACGGAGATATATGATGCCATTTGTTATAATTTAAAGCTACTAGGTACTCTACTGTCCGACAAGGATTATTTTTCACGGAATTTGTTACTCCTGTATTATAATATTACACTGAAAATATCACAAAAATTTTTTTAGAAGTACTGACTCAAGCATTATTTTATTTTTATAGACGAAGCATTATTTTTATACTAGCTGTTCCCGCGGTTTTATACACGTGTAATTTATAAAAATATAATGAATCAAAATTTCTAAGCTGACCTTCCTCGATAAAAAGACTATACAACACAAAATAATTTTTAAATTCGAACCAGTAGTTCCTGTGATTAACCGGATCAAACAAACAAACTCTTCAGCTTTATATATTACTATAGATATAAAATTTGGGAATTTCAAGAATGAGCTAAATTCTATTTTATATTTAAACTTGTTCTTACTAATTACTAAGTACCAATTATCAAAATGAATTATTTTCTAACCATTTTCCACTTAATCACTACCTTAGAGGATAAATTATCAAATATACTTCCTTAGCGCTAACCTACTGTATAAAATAAACCCATATGCATCCGTATCCGTTGTGCTAGCCTTAGTAGTTTGGGCTGTGCGTTGATATATCAGTCACACAATCAGTTATTCTTTAATATTTAGATATATAGATATAATGTAAGAGAGGTAGATACATAGTTACCCTCAAGGTAAATTTGGATTAAACATTTCATAATTACACATAACTACTCGCTCAGAGTTTGCTAGATAGTCAGCCCGTTCCAAACTCTCCAACTTTGTAATGTAGCACACAAGTAACAGCCAGGAGTTCTCTCCTCTTGTTTTTTTGGTTGATTGTTTGGAGCTTATTCCACCACCATGTGGTTTGGTGGTTGTTACAGAATTTTAAGCTGCTGTATTTCTTCACCGGCCAGCGCAAGATACTGCATGAAAACTGTGGTGCTCCCCGTGTTTGAACCACAATCATCGTTAAGATTCAAGTGTTCTCCCCACCGAACTGTCTCTGTGATATAGATACGGATACAAATATATATTAGGTGTTTAATATAAGTACTTAAAGTTACTTTTAAACATCTTATTAAGCATTTTTTTATTGTATGGGCACGCTGACGAGCGTATGTGCCACCTGATGGTAAGTGGTCGCCAACGCCATTGTAAGAAATGTTAACCATCGCTTACATCGCCAATGCGCCACCAACCTTTGAAACTAAGATGTTATGTCCCTTGTGCCTGTAATTACACTGGCTCACTCACCCTTCAAACAGGAACAACAATACCAAGTACTGCTATTATGCGGTAGAATATCTGATGAGTGGGTGGTACCTACCCAGACGAGCTTGCACGAAGCTCTACAACCGAGTACCACCGTTCACTTAAAGCCATAAAACTTTTTATTTATAAGAAAAATAACGCATCAAATATTTAGAAAGATAAGCTTTTGCCTCATTAAGAATATAATTTAGAATTCTGCCCCATGTGGGGCTTGATCGTTAACAATAGATATTTTGGAGCGTTTTCTCTCCCGCGCACCTGCCCCGTTGGACGTGGAAATATATGACGTCGTTAGTTATAATTTGTCCAGATAGTTAGATAGTTCATAATTTATTAGCTTATTTTATATCGCACAAATTAATACAATACTCAATACTAGTCATACTTAGTCGAAATATCTCTGTAGAGATTTTTTTTAGGTTTACGAGATATATAATTCAACTTAAAGTGAGGTTGATTTTCTCTCGATTTACTCAAATATCGAGAGAAAATCAACCTCACGGCATTAACAAAAATATCTACGATAAAAATGTTTGAATATAATTATAAAATACATTATATTATATTAGTGTTCGTCCGCGGCCCGCTTCTGATAGAGAACGTACTATGCAAAATTTCATGTTTATCGGTTGAGTACTTGAAAGCGTAATAAGCATTTATTATATTAGCTAGAATCTAAATACTGTTACTAGCAATTATGTCGATGTTTTTTATTATTAGATAATGCGTTGTTTTCGGGTATCTTCAATTAAGTTTTAAGACCTATATCTCAGGTTACCTGCATCTTATACAAGTTGATTTATATTATTGACTTGTCCTTCATGAACTTGATCTTTAAGCTTTCTTTTAAGTGCAATATTTATTTCACTGTCATAATATTGTTCCAGTTAATATATTTTTGGATATCATGCTATTTTAAATAATATACTAGTTATACTATTATTAAGATATTTTTTTTTAAATCTTACTGGCATTTTCTCTTTGAATTAGAGTGGGTCACCGTCGCTAGACGCTGTTAATAATATAGATACATTTCTTACAGCGTATATATATTTTACTGCGAATATTTATACGGTGGTGACCACATGCCATCAGACAGAAGATTTGTCAGTCTCAGTCTTTTAAACAATAAAAAATCACGATATTTCACAATTCAAACTGAAGTATATAATTACAATGTATAGTATTGATGTTTCGGAGTAGAATAACTCGTAAGTGTGTGGAACCCACCCGTAGATAAAACCCCGTCTTCGATGTAATATTTAAATTGTAGTATTGAGTAGTCGTAATTACATTAATCTAATAACCAATAAGGCACTTCAGACTGAGGTTTGAGTAGTAATACTATTCTATTTATATGGCAATAGTATGTGTGGTACTATGTAAAGGTTAAGCTGATTAAATAATTCCCCGAAATCAATGTACACCTAAAAGTTTTGGGTTAGGATATGTTGTACATTTTAATCCCAGTGAGAGTAAGCTTTTCCTAGAGTGGACGATAATGCCGTGAAAAGGGTTCCATCCTAATGCTCGGCTGAAACAGAATTATTTACTTTGTTTTTATATTTTTATCAAGCGAAATAATAATAAATATTATTCAAAATAGTTTCTAAAGATTAACACTAAGTTTATTTGCTTAAAATTTTAAGTAAATAAGCGTAGTCGCTTAATATTTATTAAAGACAACAAAGGTAGGTAAGGTAAGGTATAATTGCATTTTACTAAAGCCAAAGCTGGGCTAAGGCCTCCTCGATTCGTCTCCACTTGACTTCCTGGGTAGCAAGAAGATGCGCACACTTACGTGCGGACTGAGGAACGTTACGTGCGAGTTACAAGGGATACCAAGGTAGCAGGTATCACCCTGGTGCCACGAGTGTGGCGAGCCACTGGTCACGACGCACCACAATCTAACGGGGTGTGTGTGCGGCTTTCAGAGGCATTCCCTGGTGCTTATACTCTTCGTTACGGTGCTAGCCAGAGTTTGAATCCATAATTTTCGGTTAAGATTCACGTGTTCTAACCACTGGACCATCATCATATTGTTGTGTTATTAACAAAAGGTAACAGTTTAGTTGGACTTCTAGCATATTTAAAGTACTAAAGCGCCTTGAGGGTAAAATATTAAATTTAACTATTCTACCTATTACTGAGGTCATCAAACTGAAAGCAGGGACGCAGTTACGAAATAACTTTGGAAGCGGAGTACAGAAATCGTATATAATCACACGCACCCCCGCGCAGCATAACGACGGCTCCGTATCGCATTTTCCACGTCATAAAACTAAGTGGATTTGGCGACGTTTCAATAACTCGATCCATGTTGTCACTACGAAGGTACACCCCAAATTACCGGAATTTTCTCTTCGTACGTTTAACCTTTGCCAAAATTTAATACGTGATCGTTGCGTGGTACTTGCTCGTAAGCAAGAAATTGTGTATTGTATCGGACAAAAAATATATAAAATATCTTAAATTTTTATTTGATTAAATGATAATTAACTGTCAATAGCGCAATGGTTGATGAGTCGCCTAGCGATGTAAAAGTCGCAAGTTCGATCCTGACCATTTGAGCTATTTTTATCTCCATTTCTAACACAAGCTGTACCCTTAATTAGAGGGGGTAAATATGTAATAAAATTAGAAATTTCTTAAAAACGAGAAAATACACATATATATGTGTATTATATAGTCAGTTTTTTTTTATTAAGGCTTAAAGTCAAGTGGAAATATATAAAATGTTTCGTGAAATTTACATTTGTAAATTGTGAAAGCTGTCCGCCAAATCTCTGAATGACAATATGAAGTATTCAATATAAATATATGTATATGTTGCAATATTATATTTCATTTTTTCATTATATTTTCTATTCCAGAATTTCCTTGTAAGCAACTTCATTTGGTTAAGTTTGTAGATTCCTGGACTAACATACAAGTTCAGGAAGTTGGGCTTTCCCATAAGCGAGATGTCTTATTTCGCCAAGACCAGTACGCTGTTATAACAATTGAATTGTAAACTAATCTGAAACTGCGCCATACTCATTTTGATCACAGTTTGTCGTTTTCAACGTAAAAGTTTGAACTTTTTAACTTCTTAAACTATATGATATATTGTGTTGTATAATTTTACTATCCAGGATAAGATTTTTAATCAAATAGATCATGGTCCATATAGAGTAAATTAGGGAATTCGTAGGCTTCAGAAATTTCTGATGCCGATCTATAACGACATGTTACGCTGATATTGGCGCGAGGTTATTGCCTTTCGCACATTTATGAAAAACGTGACGAATTTCACGACTCGACGCGACGTATTGACGCCGTAACACTTCAATTGGATTCTGTACTAACTTTCTTTGTTTTAGCATTTATAAAAGCAATATTGAGAGAAGTGGCTTGTAAGCTTTTAAACCGACTTATAAATATGACTGTCTTGAACAAGTTTATCGAATAAGGCTTTTAATGTCTCGGGGAGACTTTAATTTCTATCATCCAAGAGCGAGAGCATGGAAGCTGACGACGTTGACGGCGAAATTCTGAACAATTGCTTGCAATGGCTTATGTTAGTGTTAAAGTGTCATATTATTTTAAACAAATTGGGAACAGTGTTAGTACGAGCTTACTTATTCAATAGTCACGCTAAAAGTTATTAACTTCAATCTGTATGGAATTCCGATTATTGTCACTAGATTGCGCTGTCTTCATCCAATGTTATAGAAGAAGTATAAAAAGTTGCACTAGGTACACATACGACAGATTTATTAATTTTTAATTGCTTTTTAAGCTTTGTCGACGTGGGACGTTTATTTTTATCTATAAGCGATATACCACTCATCACGATATCACATAAATTGTGCGCCTAATTGCCTTGAAATTTGTCACAGTTACACACTCCTCCACATAGACGCTCACTAAGAACGGATTTCAAAAATCCTATCTAAAGCACATTTTTTTCTTATCTATCAGTGCGAAGCCGGAACGATTAGCTTTTTTTATATTAATTATAAGTAGATATTTTTCGGTATATATTTTTGTTGCTGACATTACTTTTACATTAAACCATCATTTCCAATATCATGCAAATCCTATTCGAGATGCGAAAGTTGTAGAGTCGATTTTCAAATATTAAAGTTGATAGCGTACCTGAGAAACGCTTAGAAATTTAAAATCCTTTCAAGCGATCTACATAAGTAAGGAAATTATCGCACGGATAGAAAATCACTCTCACATCCCATTTTCTTACCTTAACTTCCTTTACTTTATAATTTATTGTACACCACAAAGATTAAAAGGAATTACAAAACATGGATACAACCTAATCATGAGTAGCATACAACTCACCTTATTGGTGTAAAGAATTACTCATAGGATATAGGGTAGGTGGTGCATGATAGTAAATAAAATAACATAAATCTATAACAAAAACAAACTAATAAATAAATGTCAATATAAATATAAAAAGCACATATTATATCAATTAAAAAATTAACTTATTTAGAGTATATTCGATTTGTGGTTGCAATTAAGCCTAACTATCATGCAATTATTATTAATCTCATGATCAATTTTCATTGAACTCTCCTGTTCTTTTTTTAAACTAAGTGTATTTGCAACCTCATTCATTTATTTAGTTATTAATTATTATTAAAACAAAATTTGTATGAATTGACTTGATAATAGTCATGTTTAAAATAAAAATGAGTCTTTTTGTTATCTTATATAAAATAACCAATACAATTTCTTAAAAATTGTACATTAGCTTTTTATTATTTATTAATAAGCATATTTGTGCAGACTTTTATAGATAACGTAATTATTAAGATTGTTAATCTTTTTTTGGTGCTGGTAAAAATATTTGATTTTTAATATTATTTCGTTATGTTTAGAACGCATTAATTATTACTTACCTACCTTTATATGATTTACACATACATGATATGTCATTGTCATTTTGTGATATGTACTTAGTTCGTAGTTGTTCGTCCAAAAATAAACATTAAATGGAACATCAATTCCGACTGGGTGCTTACCTTACTGTTCCTTTAACAGAAATCAAATTATTTTACAGTTCATAGTATTATGAGAACCTTTTTTCTTAACTATAATCTGAGTTTTAGCAGCTGATATACGCGCTGTTTAAGTATAAGCCAAAGGAAACTGAACAATTGGGCTATTTTCGGACTAAACTTTAAGTGGTAAGTCAGTTTTAGTAATGGATTAATTGACTAGAATTTAAGAATATTAATAACTTCTCAAAAGTATATAGATACTGGTCATAAGCATACTTTTTCAAAAGGACATTTGAATGTGAATGTTCCAGTTTTAAATGTGTTCATATAAATGAAAAGAATTACCTCAGTCGCGATATTGGGAATATCAATTTAACTTAGTGCAATCCATTAGCAAATCAAGTGTGCAGTCGGTACGGCACGCAGATTTAATTTGACGACAGTAATGGATACAAATGCGCCCAGCCTCCCCTTTTTTGTCCGAGAACTCCCCGGATAGGACGCTACGGAAATGATTTAAGCCGAATGTATTGAAAGTGTACGAAATAAAACATACATTGTTGTATTTTTAGTTGGTTGAATTGAAATGGGATAAAGTAATTGCTACCGGCAACTTTTGCTTGTATCAATTGGTTGCAGATTGAAGTAGTTGGAAATCCTTTTTTCTGTTACATTTAATGCGGCTTAAGTAAAATACTACATTGTATATACAAAATTACATACATTTTTATATATTCATTATCTGTCTCATTCGTTATCGTTAATTTATTTCATTTTAGATATAATATATTTATTTTCTATAAAATGATCTATAGGAAAAACAATTGAGTATCAAAGCAAGTAAGAATTTCAAAATAATGTTTTGTATTAAGCAATTAAGTATTACATATAAAATCTTCTTGTAAAACTCACTTATAAAAATACTTTGCATGGTTTTTTATGGTCCTGTATGGTGTAGCGAACGCACACTGTAACTGAAAAAGAACAACAGCCTGCACCAGCCTTAATCATCATATAGTTCAAAAGACTTGAAGAATATCTGACAAACCATATATAGACAATTTATAATAACATAATGAAATTAAAATAATTTAACTATGATATAAAGCTGATGTTTACCTCATTATTTCACAATTCATCGTTATTAGCACAGTTTTAATAACACGCTTCCCGTCACTAATATGTATTAGCGAACTAGTAAAAGGGCCAACACATGGTGGAAAATCGATAGAGATTGATGAGATTTTCTCACATGATCGCCTAAAAGAGAAAGTTCGAACGTGTTCGCCACTGAAATATTAAATGAAACACCCTCATGTTTTACTTGAACTCGGTTTACTTATCTTTTTGAGGTCTTGCTACCAAATAGTTTTTGTATTTGTTTGTTTGTTTTGTATAAACTTATACAAGTAATCGAAATCAAATTTTCCTATGAAACATTTTTCAAACTTGCTCTTATTGAACTATATTATTATACTAACATGGAAAAGCCACAACATCTTTATTAACATATTAACATAAAAAATATTAACAATCTTAGTACATTATTATAGATACATAATTTATTCTAGAATAAGTTACATAGAACATTTTATATCGTAACACATATAACTCTAATGGCTTACACGGCACACGTCAGTGAAGCGCACAGATGATTCCCATCTTCTACATTTGCTCGGTATATTTTAGGTAATTTTCACAAAACCTTAATAATTGTACACTTAAACCTTCCTCATTTATCTGTTCGGTATTTTTTTCATTTTATCGCGTTTTATTTTATAATTTGTAGTGATAAATACTTTTTGTGATATTTATTTTCTAATTAATTATTCAGATGAAGATGTCTTACTTGAACTCAAAGTTTTAAGATTATATTGATTATGCGTTTAATCTTGGATTTATTTTGTGAATTTACCTAAATTTTAAGACGCGAAGAGTTCTTGTTTAAGCATGGTAATATTATAATCATCAGCTTTACTTATTAACGTTGTTTAGCGAATGTTTAGCTAAATAATGATTTTTCCCTTTTTGTCATCATGGATTTGAGATTAGAAAGAAGAAGACACAAGATTGTTTAATATGCTCATAAGCCGTATAATATGCTTATATTGTCATTATTCAAGCCACATAATATGTTTAAAGTATTCGATAGTATCAAATATTAGGTTCTTTTAAATTCACTTTTCATATAATTTCCACTATATCAAACATAAAATGATATAATGTGAACCAATTATATTTTTAGTTGTAGTTATTAAATAAAGTGATTTTATATTAAGAACTCGTTAAAACTTTGTAAATAATTTTTAATCCGACTTAAAGTCTTACATTATTGCAGCAAAAGTGGAACATCTACATAATTCATTTGTTATAATATTATTACGTACATATGTAGTCATACATTATTATATTATTATTATTAGAACCTAATATGCATTTAGTGGGATTTTTATAATTATTGTGAGTTAAAAAAGTAGGTTTATGATTTTAGGGCAATATCACATTACAAAATTTAACCAAATAAAGTTCGTAATACACGGAGCCTACATTGCAGCTTAGTGCGCCAGAGAGTTTAGAATTGCAAATTTTCTTGGGGAAAGCGGTTGGCAGGGGCTTATACATTTATTACAATTTATGCCTTTTCATATCAACTTTATAATTTATGATTGTATTGAACTTAATTCGTAAAACATTTGTTTATCTCGAGTTTGTAACAATTTAGATATTTATATGCGTCGAGTATGAAATATAATGTTAATTAGTTACTCTTGTGGACTGTTAATGGAAAATAAAATGAAAGAGTTTGTTTTATAAAGTAGGTAAGCGGCCCAGAAGACCATGTGATGGTCAGTGGTCATCAGCGCCCATTTTCGTTGGCCACTCGATCTCATTTCAATTTCCAATGCAACACCAGCCTTGGGAACTAAGATGTTATGTCCCTTATGCCTGTTGTTAGACAAGCTCAGTCACCCTTCAAACCGGAACAGGACATTACTAAGACAGAATATCTGATGAGTGGGTGATAAAAGGTGACTTAAATTATCTTATCAAGTAAGACGAATTATTATATACAATTATACATATCTTACCGAGGAACGCTAAATACAGCATGGACTGACGACCGGAAGGTGTAGGACCCATCTGGATGCGAAAAGCGAAGAACTGAACGCTTTAACACAACTCGAAAGAAACAAGTCCAGCAAAAACTATTATTCGCTGAATAATGAAAAGGATGTCAAAGCCCGCTAACTCCGAGCGCTTGATGCTCTCTCTACGTCCTTACCTTTGTATTAAGGAAATGAAAGAAACAGCTACATTAAAAAAATTAAATGCGACAGACAACAAGCATTTCACATATTAATTATTTGATATATTTGATCGTTATTTTGTGAGTACATCAAATGAGATAAAAAAAGTTTTAACCGACGTAACTATAATCTACATCTCGTGTTCATGGCGTGAATAATAAAATATAACAAAGGGAAGGGAATTCATGAATCTTCCAAACGTAAAAACGTTGGGAAAGCGACTCGGAACCTGATAAATAAACGGAAACAGCTCAGAGAGTTTGCTCGCTTGGATTGTTTTAATTTTTCACGGTACTTAATACAATATAAATCGTGTTTAATTATTTTTTTAATTATATCTGCAAATATATAGATATACATGTGAAATTAATTGAATCAATAATGTATTGCTTTAATAGATTGCTTGGTGAATCGGGCAATTTTTAATTATCACTGAAAATTCTCTAAATAGATCGTGTATTATTGGTTTGCTTTATTTACTTTGCTTTATACTTTATGACCGAGGGAGCCTAGTGGTTAGAACGCGTGAATCTGTACCGATGATCGTGGGTTCAAGCCCGGGCAAGCACTACTGAAATTTTATGTGCTTAATTTGTGTTTTTAATTCATCTCGTGCTTGACGGTGAAGGAAAACATCGTGAGGAAACCAGCATGAGTCTAATTTTACTTAAATTCTGCCACACGTGTATTCCACCAACGCGCATTGGAATTCTTGGTGGAATAAGCCTTCTCCTCAAAAAAGGAGAGGAGGCTTTAGCCCAGCAGTGGGACATTCGCAGGCTGTTACTTTACTTTATTTTATAAAACTTTGCACACCACAAATAAATAAAAAATACAAAACATGGTTACAACCTAAATATGAGTAGCATATAACTTAGGCGACCTTATCGCTACGCAGCCATCTGTTCCAGGCAACCAACGTTGTGAGGAATAACTCATAGGATATAAGTAATAATAATAAATAAATCAATCTTAAACAAAACAATCAAATAAATAAATTTCAATATAAATAGAAAATAGACATATCAATAAATAAATTATGTTATCAATACATACTAAAATTTCAAGAATATAATATAATACATATACAATAAATGCGGTAATAAATACGATAAGTCTAGATTGAAAATTAAGTTAACTAGCAGTAATATTAATTATTAATTATTCTACAAGAATACTCGGTTCCAGCATATGCGTTTAGAAAAGTAATACTAAGTGTGGAAAATGATATTGATCCCTCTCGGCTATTATATTAAATTTCAATCATTATATGCAGGTTTTAACCGCTATCCGACATTTCGACAAGTGCGTTGTTGTGGTCACGAACTGACTGACCATTGAAAAGATTAAAAATAGTTATGATCGTGATTAAACCACGAACGTAGAAACTGGATTATCGACATCGTTAGTATTAACTTATTTTCATAGATTAATACCTCTTTTTCATTTTTACTTTGAGGTAAAGGCTAAAAACATTGCGACTGTTTGTATTTTCCAAAAATAACTATTAGGACTTATTTTTTTGTTCTTTTAATAAAATACGAAAACTCATATTATATTTTTGTTTCAGGTATAATATTGATTAATTATTTTTACAAAAATTATTCGATCCAACATTTTGCTCGGCAGAATAAATTACACATTTTTAAATTACTCTGTCGTCAAAAAAAAGTTACGCTACTTAATTATTTTATCTTGTAATTTCTTGTCACTACCGTTGGCGAAGTTCCTTTCAGTGTGTAGTTGTTAATGTATTCCTTCAGTACTAGCCTTACAGTGTCTTGTTTGTGTTTGAACAAACTGAGAACTGCTTAATTAAAGTACGGAACAGAACAGAATACGTAAAGCATGTTAGAATATGAGTCAATAATGTCGAATAAAACATTAAAATGGTTGCTTGCGTGAATTAATATACGGTGTTTACAACAACAAATTTTATATTTTAGTTGTTCTAAAACATATTTCTAAATACGTTTTTATTTTATTTTAGTTTAGTATAAGATTCATATTAGTATATACTTGTCATATAATATCAGTTTATTTTACGTTTTTATTTATCTGTCGCTTGGTAAGTGCTTTCTAAGAATGGATTTCACGCAGCAGGTTTTTATCTATGATATAATAATAAATATTATTATAAGCCTGAGAATGTTTCATCGCCCTTTAGGAGGAGGAATTGATTTGGTGATATGGCATTGCGCAAACTTGTCGGGGTAGGTAGCACCAACACATAACAGTAATGCTTAGTGATGTTGTGTTCCGGTTTAAAGGTGATCAAGCCAAGATAACGGGCATAAGCATCTTAGTTCCCAAGATTGGTGATGCAATAGCGATGTCAGAAATGGTTAATATTTCGTACAGCGTCAATGTCTATAAACAGTGGAGACCATTTACCATCAGGTAGACCATTTACCATTTGCCCGTCCACCTATTTATTTTATAAAAAAAAAATCTTAACGTCTTTTGTAAGTTCAAGAAAAATAATAACTCGACTCTGGAAAGCTGGCAAAAGTAGAATAGGAAGCCAGGCACGCACACGTCACTGTAAGAAATATTAAGTGTTTTACTTACTGTACTATTTCTAACTTATGTATTATGTGTATAGTGCCTGTAATACACTGGCTCACTCATTCTTTAAGCCGTAACAGCAATATAAAATATTACGGCAGCATAACTGATGGCATACTTCCAGATTATATTTCCAAAAATAATTATAATTAAAAAGATTTAATACCTTGTAGCACTCCAAAAAATTTCAGTATATACTAACACAGACTAAACTTAAAATAGCATGTTCATTATATTATTTTAACAACTATTACTACTAGAAATATTCAAACTGGTGAATGACCAATCACGTAGCTTTAGTCAATAGACCATCTTGTCATTTTAAAGTGTCGCCATCTATGTATAATATTAAATAAATATAACCCAAGAATAAAAAACCGGCCAAGTGCGAGTCGGACTCGCGCACGAAGGGTTCCGTATCATTATGTATAAAATCGGCAAAAAAATCATGTCTGTTGTATGGGGGCTCCCGTTAAATATATATTTTATTCTGTTTTTAGTATTTGTTGTTATAAAGGCAACAGAAATACATCATCTGTGAAAATTTGAACTGTCTAACTATCACGGATCATGAGATACAGCCTGGTGACAGAGGTCCCTCTGTACTCTGGACGGACGGACAGCGGAGTCTTAGTAATAGGGTTCCCGTTTTACTCTTTGGGTACAGCACCCTAAAAATCATACACTCTAATAATATACATATGAGGCTACGCAAAACCCGATAACCGGTAAAAACTTTAATAAAATCTATAATCTTAAATGTTATAAATGTCGGCGAGAATGTGGTGTATTAATTTGACCACATTGAATTTGAGACGAGAGTGATAGCAGACTTTTTGTTATATCACTCTGGCGGAACGTCAAACGGACAGCCATATATCGTGGTTGGACGTCATCGACGGATCGCCGTTAATTTTAATTACGTTTAAATTATTCTTTAGTTTGGATTACAATATAAGATAAATTTACGTAATGTCTCTATATTTACGTAATATAATATACGCAGATAAATGTAATAGAGAACGTATATGGACAAAGATAAATACGCGAGATGAAAGCAAAATATACAACTGTGTATCATAGAGTCTGACTTCAAATAACAAGTTCGAGTTCAAAATGCAACTAAAAAGTTGCAACTATAACTCTCACATATTCATGTTAGCTGAGAAAACATGAAATTACATGTGAATAATTACACTTACATGCACATATTCATCTTAACAGAGATAAAAATTGCACAGCTCTGTTTTATTTAAGTCTTGTATGTCTAAGTACATATAAGTACTGTTACAGAATCGTATTTATTTTTATTTTATACTAGTTAATCGTCTGTTCGCACGAATAGGATAATATCGATATGTTTCTATTAAGGGACGAACATATGAAGAAAAAATACTTCTTTTTTTGTGGTAGCAACCCAGACAAGCTTTACTTAAAGTTTCATAAAATATTTAAAGAAAACTAAAAAATGTGTTCCTTTTAAGAAAATATTATCTTTATGCAATAAGATTTTCAACTGTATTACTCTGTTGTGAATTATATTCTATTCACCATACAATAAGGTATAAAATAACAAAAGCATTGTGAACATTTTTACCAACAACACGGGTAAAAGAAGTGTAAATTGATGTTACAACATTTATACCTACTGGGTTTTATATGAATGTTTAATAGTTGTTAATCTTTCGTGCATGTTCACGTAAATGTTATTTAAATTTCTTACGAACACATGTTATTAAGGACTTGATAAAACTATATTTTTATAATCGATGACCAGCTAAGGTTTTATGCTATATATGAAATTGACAACGTAACTCACACGTAAAATGTTGAAAACCGATTTACAATGATGCATGTATCCTTCAAATGTTTTCATTATAATTCTCTCATATTACTTTCTCTTCCTGACACGGCATGACCATATATTTGTAGAATAATTTTAGCGAGCAAAGTCGCCAGCACGACTTGTATTTAATAATGTTTGCGATGACAGTTATAAACTAATTAGTTAAGCAGTAAGATCCCATCGTGACTCTCAACTTGCCAGTCTCATGAATATGCAAAGCGAGTTGTAGTGGACTTGCACGCAAACTTATATTAAATGCGTTGACAGGAACACGATCCCGAATGTAAAACTTATGTAACGATGGATCAATCTGCTATGTTTTTTAAACAGAATTGATACCTATGACTATTAAATACTTTATCAAAACTTTCAGGTCTTCATTTGTAACTTTTGATTACTAAATTCCTGCAACTGCATCAATCTGGGCCTATATTAGTAGGTAAACAATTCTTTACCGATTGCCCAAAAAAAAGTTTGCTCGGTTCTATTATCAATGTTTTAACTGTGTTCCATTATAAATATTCAATATTTAATAAATATCTAATGGACTGAATTTCTCCGCATTGATTATTTTTTTAAGTCAGATTTGATCGATTTTTAAAATTAATTTATGCGACAGTATGCAGTAAATAGCTATTCATAATATAAATACAATGTTTATATTTGTTACTTTAACATAGAAATATTACATTTCATAAATATATCAGTATAAGTCTTAAATAAAAGGAAATAAAAATAGGAATCCATAGCGAATGCATACGGATTAGACTGATCCGATGAAACGTGTAAACGGATCAGCGGGAGTGACACTAACAAGACTCTAACAATATTCGAATGATTCACGCTACAATAACTATGGATGCGCTTAATTCTATTTTTTACGTCATTGGGTAGTCCGCCTTTGAAATGACATACAGGGTGCGCGGATCCGTCACGCGCATTGCACAGTCATACACCCATTGTGTTTCCCTCACCGATCTCATATCGAACTGTTATTTTATTACGACTCGTTTATATGTTAAATGCGATGTCACGACATTTGACACGTGTTTAGAGTATGATTTAAAATTCTATTGTTGTTAATCGATTAGGGGAAAAATGTCTATGTCCCTCTTCAACGGAAACTTTCTGATGTGGTACAGGTCCAAGTCACGTATACAATTGTCACTTGCAATTTAATTAAAATATATATATATATAATATGTTAAATTAAAATATTTTTCCTCCTTGGTTGAATACAAAGAAATATACGAGCTAACGGGTCAGTTACTTTGTTATAGCTTAACTACAATGTAGCTAGAATTTACGTAAATTTAATCAAACAATGCATAATATTTGATATAAGACGCAATAGGTGTTCACGTAGAGTGGATTGAGTATCGACTTTTTAAGCCAAAGCCGATTCAAACTTGTCAGCGCCTGTCATATACTTTGACATGAGAGTGGCAGACGCTGTGGCGATAACAATGCGTTGCTGGATTTCTCTCTGGGAAAAAATTTATTAATCACACATAGAACAGCCCGTATACAGAAATAATAATGATAAGTCGCAGATCTGATAATAATTGTTTTAATTATTAATTTATATCCAAATATTTAAGCTAAGTAAACACAGAAGCTGTCCTTGTTAAACATAATTATGTACAAAATGTAAGTAGAATATATAAAAATAAAAAAATATGTCCATCACGACAAATTGAAATTGATGGCTATTGAAACAAAGTAAAATTAAGAAAAACAGATAAGTACATTTAGAGTGAAATACATAATAGACTTTCATTAATAATATAAATATGTATATTAATAAATATTATATATCAACAAAGTCTACGTGACACGCACACATGAGGGACTAGAACGGTGGTAGATATATTTCGGCATAAGAAATCGTCATAGTCACTTCACTTCACTTGTACAGCGGTGTTCCTAATGTGGTTGTAACTGTGTCGAACCACATAACCAATATATATTTTATGGACGATGGCGAAGACGCTACTGTTCTGTTACATTAAAAAAGCAAAGAAGTCATAAGTGAGATAAGATTTTTATTAAAATTTTATTACATATGGCAGACTGGACCGTGATAGAAAAGCTTCCTAGAGCTAGAAAGACCAATGTACGGTGTAACATACACATTTGAAAGCATAGTCTGCTCTTGCTTTTATGTTAAAAATATATGGAGATTACTTAATAAATAAACTAAATTAACTGATAAATAAAGCAGAGTGTAGTGAAAAATCTATAAAATCATCACTAATATACCTACCTACCCTATATAAGCGAAATGCCACTCATCACGATCACACTATTCCTATTCAAAATACATTTTTCTCCGTGATGATTAGCTAGTGTAATTATATAATGTATACTAGAGGAACTTTGGTGCACCTTGAAAGAGGCTTATGTTCAGCTACTGATTAGAAGAAACAACATTGTTTTATAAATCGATGAAGGCTGGCTGCACACACGAAAATGCATGACTCATAGTAACGTTCCGCCTGAGCCGAACGCGCAAGCGAGAGCGCGGTACAAGCGATAGAGAGGCACGATCGGCCTAAGCGTTCAGCTTGTGACGCATCTATCTCTCTTCCACTCCATCGGCCGATGCATCTGAGTATTCATCAATGTTTTCTTATGACGTTATCACGTAAAATTATCGTCCGTAAACCGACTTTACAGACAACCATTTATTTTGCTAATTGATCCGTAAAGTATTGAAACATAATATACTCGGTTTTAAATAATAACTTTAATATTGAATACAAAAAGTACAGCCAGCTTACTAAAATAAATAAAATGTAGCTTTCGAAAACGAAACATATAAAGTTCTCGTTATTTATACGGCCATTAAAACAAAGCCACGAAGTAAGTTTTCCAGTTGTCCATGCATTAGCACCTTCCTTAGATCCTATTCCTTTTTATTTGCTATTGTTTTTTTTTGTTCTTTTATTGCCAACGCTTAAATAAAAAGTCAGTCTACTTTTGACTCTTTCAGTGTAACGGCAACTTTTCTATAATTTGATTTTTGTGTTACTAATAAATTGTTATATACTATATATATGTTATGCCGTGGCCTTAATATATGTTTATATATCTTTCCAAACATCGAATGTAATTTAAGTTGTTATATAATATGCGTATCAATGACTGGATTGCTGTTTAAAGGAAAAATATAATAAAGTCAATGTTAATCGACTTTTTCAAATGTCGTTTTGTAAATCTCCTGGGAAATTCTGTTAATTTACAACGGTTACGATACGAAAAAAACAACAGCGTGAATCTTAACCGATGATCGTGGGTTCAAACCCGGGCAAGCACGACTGAATTTCATGTGCTTAATTTGTGATTATAATTCATCTCTTGCTTGACGGTGAAGGAAACATCGTGAGGAAATCTGCATGTGTCAAATTACACTGAAATTCTGTCACATGTGTATTCCACGAACCCGCATTGGAGTAGCGTGCTAGAATAAGCTCCAAACCTTCTCCTCAAAAGAGGAGAAGAGGCCTTAGCCCAGCAGTGGGACATTCTCAGGCTGTTACTGTTACTGTACGATACGTTACCGATACAATTCCTCATAAAAAATATACCTCAGTTTAATCGTAACTTGGAGCAATTTCTACTAATTTATAATGGTATGGCTGGATCGTTAAAAAAAGTAAACGGTTAATAAAAAATACATAACGGCTTATAAGCGGCAACGATTAATTGTGATTCGATTGTGATAAAGTGACAATTGATTAGTAGAATTGGGCCCTCTGATCTTTGGTAAATTATAAGTAAACTGAGGTATGATTTTCGAATCTACTGTGAGGAAACATAGCGAGAGAAGGGTTTATGTTACATTGTCACGACAGGACGTTTGCATGCAACTATGTTACATTAAAAAAACAAACACAACAAATTCTTTCGATTATATTGGAATAAAAAAAATGCATTGAACTCGGTTCATCCGTTTGCACCACGAAGCCGGATATAGTTGTCAAACTTATAACACCCCCGGTTTACGACGTCAGCGGTTAAACATGTTTTGTCTCAGAAAAAATATCGAAAAATCTTATTTAAAAATCTAGTAAAAATATTCGAACTCGAGTAACGAATATAAATTTTACAGAAATGTAAGATAGAAACTGACGGGAATTAAACATGTTCAAATACATTTCATTAAAATTGCGTTGCATTGCTATAACACCGAATTTTGTTTTTTTTTTTTATATATTTTACACACAAATTAGATTTATGCTATGTATGTAATTAATTAACATGTTTTTAATTAAAGATGTATTATTAAAGTAACATATAGAATGAACAATAATATAGAATACATTTAAAAAAATACTTTTAAGTACACATAATAATACTTCCAAGGCAACAAGGGACGCGACACAACTAGTGACGATAGCACCTATATAAGAGTCCATTGAAATGGCTCGTCGACCTATTTAATTGCAAAGCTAGGCTCACCGGTGCGTTCACGTGAGCTGGAATGAGCTTACCCAGTTCATTTCATAACGCTGTCTACCTTCCGTATGGAGGTGTTATACTTTCCTTTGTTATAATTTATCTAATGAATTTTTATTTAAGTTTTTTCTTTCGTATTTTTAGAATCTTACTAAGTTATTCTTCACATAAATCTCCATTCACTAAATTGTTGTAACTTTTATTATTTACTTATACTACTTATTATTTAAATGGCTTAAGCTATCTAATGTTATCCTACTAGACTTATCATTATGGTTGGTTTTGATTGATATAGAATATGAAACACTCAAATTTTATATTCAAATTTTACTTGGTGGTCCCTACCACAAGATTTCTTTGGTTTCGAGGTCCTTTGTGCGAGGTCGTGTGGGTAGATATCACCCACTCATCAGATAGATATTCTACCACATAATAGCAGTACTTAGTATTGTTGTATTCTGGTTCGAACGGTAAGTTCCCAAGGTTAGTGGTGCATTTGCGATGTAAGGGATGGTTCTATTTCTTATAATGCCAATGTCTATGGGCAGTGGTGACGTACCATCAGTGGGCCGATAAACATGCATAACTACTCTTTAAAAAAAAATTGTATTAATTCATAAGCAAAAAAAAAATCCAAATTAATCAGTAATTAATTAATTATATTGTTTAAGATGTTAAACGAAAAATATTAATAATCCGAACAATTTTTAGTTAGTTTTATTTTTAAGTTATGCTGTATACAATATTTTTGGAAATGCGGTCTGAACTTTAAAGTTTTACGTAACTAGAAACTGTAGGGTTTATTATCGTTATATAAAAAATCAGAATAAAACTCCGGAAAAGTATTCATAGATATAAACTATGATTCTGTAGATACTTTGAATTTTAAGTAAATAGAAAATGTAGCGAAATATTCTCAAAAAAAATAAAATCACAATAAAACTGCGGCAAAGTATTCATAGTTATAAACTATGATACTTTAATAAAGCGACCCTGACCTACAACGTCATCGATTATTTCACCCTTTGCGGAAAGTTTGCGGCATTTCAAACGTCGCGTGACCGAGCCGTTAGCGGATAACATACATTTCGTTTATAATACAAATTGGAAAATAGATTTATGATTTAACGGTAAATTATATATAAGCACAATGAGAATGGCGACTGAAGGAATACTATTGTATAAACGGGTAATATCTCGACATAATATATTTTTGCCATTTGTAAGAATTACGTTAATTTTTTCTTGTGTTATATTTCATTTTTATTAGTCATCCTGATTTGCTAGACGTAGATAAAATGTATAAGTTTTAGTTAATAATTAGCAAAAAATTGCAACTTTCTCTACCTACGATATAATCAACTTTAAAACCAAAATGTATTAACATCCGCCCGTATTATGAATACGAGATTTCTCGAGATTTCACGGAATAGGGATTCAAACACACAAAGTATCTACTATTATTAAGATTTATGTTGTATTTTAAACGGGCAAATAAATCAATGTATACATAATAAAATAATGATGTAATCAAAGTAATAAATTATTATATTTTTATTGTCAATCATTCTATCTATAATGTAAAGTTACATTATAGATAGAATGATTGCCTCGTTGGTCTAGTGGCTAGATATTAGGCTGCAGACCCGGTGGTCCTGGGTTCAATTCCCAGGTTGGGCCAATAAATAGTTATTGGGTTTTTCTGTCAGAAAATTCTCAGTAGCAGCCCGGAGTCTGGAAGGTGGAAGTGTGTACACTCCCGTTCCTCGGAAAGCACGTTAAGCCGTTGGTCCTGCGCCTGAACTCTTTCCGGTCGTGACGGATTGCCGTCCCATCGGATTATGAGAGCTAAGGAAAAGAGAGTGCACCTGTGCTTGCGCACACACTTGTGTACTATAATATCTCCTGCGCAGTTGGCTAATCTCTCTTGAGATTTTCCGCCGTGGCCGAAATCGGTCTGGAGGACCTTACATTATTATAAATTATTATATTATATAATGTAAAGTTACATAATTATTAAATTATAAATTAATTCAAGATTATTAAATAAAGATAGCGCCTACGATATTTAGAATAGCAAATATTTTTTTCTGTAAATATTGATGTCGCTTACTGCATTTAAGTTATAACTATGGCAACAAAAAAGGTTGCCCCGTATAATCCGATAAGATGCCAATTCGAAACTGTTAAAGAGAGTTAGGAGCAAAGTCACTCTTTTGACTCTCTGATTTTAAAATTGCTTTAGGGAAACAATAATATTTTAATTGGCTCGACCCGGGATCCATACCCTCGATCTCAGGATTCATAAATGGCGTTACATTTATATTGTTAATTTATATGTATGAAGACATTATGTATGTCTGGCATCATTTATGTCTTAATTATTTGATACACAGTTTAAAAGGCAGCCCCAATTTTAGTATTTCATTCGGATGTCTGTTAGATAACTGGTCTAAAATGCGATCATTTCCTTTTTTATGGCATAAATTAAAAAATATATATTATGAAAAGAAGGAAACGATAATAAAATATAGCAAGCGATAGTTGTCATCGCGGTAATTTGAATGATTTACGCAGTCTTCCGTCGCTGCTTCAGTGCAGACACGGTATGAAATGTGAATAATGGGCTGCGAACGCACGGGGAATTGTAAATCGTGGAATAGTTAAACGTTAGCCAAATTTGAATTTGCAAACTGTTTATACATCATAGTCTCTGATTAGGATTTTATGGCAATACCAAGTTATCATTTAGAGATTTGTTCTTTTAATCTTTGTTAATAGCATGAATTTTAGTTTCCTTTGCCTATTTTGTAATTTTATATTTTTCTTAATAATAGCAAAGCAACCAAACAGATTATAAAGCAACGTGACTATTAGTGACGCGTAATTCACGGCTGTATCATAAAAGCGCGAGCGTGTATTTGTAATTAGTTAATTAATAAATAGTATTTACGTAGATATATAAATTATGAAGAAAAAACAGTAAATTTAAGTAAAGACAGACTGGTTAGATTTTGAAGCAAACAACATTAAAGAATGTAAAAGAAAAATTGAAGTAAATAATTGGATAAAATGCTTACTCAGAATTTTGAGTAGGTATCATTACTTAAAACTTACTATCGCAATGACTACTATAGGAATAAAAATAAATGTAATTGATTTTCTCAATAATATATAAACATACATACATGGTAACTACGATAGGTGTATATAGATTATTCACCTTGAATATTCCTTCGGTTTCGATGCATATATTAAATCTTGGCTTATAAGAAATAATCACTTGGGATCTCATTGTTAGAAAGTCTTATCGTTCTGTCAGTCTCTACTACGCTGATTCACAAGTTCGACGCCCTCACAAAGAAACAACAAAATATCTGAGCGCTGGGGTGGTTATGCAATAAATCAAGCACACGTCATAAATAGTACTCTCCCTTCCAAGGGTAAGAAGTGTCGCATTTTCCAAGTAATAACGCGACTCTCTAATACACTTCGCGGTATGTCTGAGGGAGGCTCTCGGTAAGTCCCGAAATTCCGGATACTCAATTTAGTTTAGAAGTCGTATATTCTAATAACGGTATCGGGATTGAACTGCGTTACGTGAGTAATGAAGTATACTTCTTTATTTAGTCGGATTACTAAAGTTTGATAGTGAAACATGTACATTTCACGTCGATTAAATATTGCTTGAATTTACGGTTAATAATAACTGAATATAAAATATATTTAAGAAGGATTTAACGAGCAATTTTGAGTGATTTAATAAATGAATTCAAGCATCGCTTTTTCAATAATCACATTATATGAAATTTAAATGGAATGAAGTACATTCCTTTGATATAAATTATTTAAATACGATTAATATTGTATGTATTGAAACGATAAATTATATAAACATATATTGGTTCGAGGAATGTGTAGCCAGGTCAGTGACATGCAAATTTTACGAAAAAGGTAATGTTTAATACAATTTTGTGTTTCCTGCTGCACTCCATTGCGCTTCTGTATGGACGATCCTTATGTGACCGCATGTTAATTAACTTGACAGGATTTCAAACTTAAGATTATTTTCTTGTACTTGACAGTATAAGTAAGTTATACCAATGAGCTACCTATTCAGTAAGCAAAACACGTGAACGTCATTAGAACCTCATTCGTAGCTGTTGCATATTATATCAAAGGCATCTATTTTAAATTACAAACATTCGCAGCTAATATTTACATACCATTGCATTTCAAATATTTCAATAACTTTTTTGTAAGAACAGAAAATGTGGATCTAAATGTTGGTATTTTATTTAAATTATGGTTTTCTTTCAATTACGTAATGTTTCCTTTAATTAATTACATTGTGAGAGCAATTCGTGTGACTTTGTAAAAGACATTGTAGAATATTCAATGTTAATTTTTTGTAGAACCAGCGTTTATTTTGCATATTGTCATCGGAAAATATTTGTCGTTTTATCGTAAATTCGCTATCCCTAAATTACATGCACGAGTTGCCAGGTATATTACTTTATTTAAAATTATGTAATACTTCGTTCACCTTAACGGTATCGGTGATTTGAGAAGCCAGTGGCCCGTGATTAATCTATAAGGACATCAGAGGGTGCAAGATCCATCCCTCTGATCCGATGCCATGGAGACCATGCTTTGGGCGACTTAGTTGTGAAAGAAATTAATAAAGCTATCCATAACATTAATAAGTTCGGAGAAATAATCTTAATATTAAGCAGAAAATTCAACTTTTTAATAAATATTGTATGGCTTATTTATATTAATATTATAAAGAGATAACATATAATATATTTTATAACATTAATAATAAAACACTCATGGTGGAGGGCACAGTTAATTAGTAGCATAACAATGATATTAGTAACAAAAAAGTACATTATTGTTAAATAGAAATAAATATAAATGTATTATTATATATGAAAATTGGTATTACGATTGGCCATTTTGTCCGAATAAAATTAAACTATCATCGGATGGGCAGTCAACTGTCGAATTGTTAAATAGAGCGATTGTTGGAGTACGGGGAGGTAGGTTTTTAATTTCGTTTGTTCAGTCTAAACAAGGGCTCGATCCCCTTTTCAATTAATTGACTCGAATATCCCTAGGGCACTCTTTTTATTCGTTTTCGATTTCAGTTAAATCGAAAATAGGAAAATGTTTATTTAAATATGACGAGTAACCTATCGTACTCGTGCCAGATAAAAATTAATAGCAACATTCAACGTACGAGTGAATCTCTATGGAAATGATTGAATTAAATTTTAAATGTAATGTAACACTTAAAACCAATTTTTCTCTTTATATTGTTTAGTTTATAATTGTTATGATATTAAATGATTTATTGAATTATTTTATTTATATATATTCGTTAAAAATATATATATATATGTTTTATAACATATGTAGGCGGACGAGTTTACGGGCCACCTGATGTTAAGTGGTCACCAACGCCCGACATTTGCATTGTTAGAGATGTTAACCATCGCTTACATCGCCAATGCGCCACCAACCTTGGGAACTAAGATGTCATGTCCCTTGTGCCTGTAATTACACTGGCTCACTCACCCTTCAAACCGGAACACAACAATACAAAGTACTGCTGTTTTGCGGTAGAATATCTGATGAGCGGGTGGTACGTACCCAGACGAGCTTCTACCAAAGTAAATAAATATAAATTAAAATAATTTATGAAAAGTTTTAGCTACCTATTTGAAAAAATATTTTTAGCTCAGCGTGTCTGAGCGATCTGTACTAGACACCCTTCAAAAAAGTAACTTGTTATGCCCTGTGTTTTGACTAAACACAGAAATTTATGACTATACTATATACTTGTTTGCTTGCAACCATAATCATCTTATTATGTTAAATACCGGTTTGACGGACTGGTTGACGTTTATAGTAATTGCTCTGCTTAAGAGTCGTAGTGTTCGTTTATGAAGTAGCTTTCTTTATATTATAATCTACCTCATTAACGAAGCTAAGTAACGAAGAAGATTTTTTTTTATCGGACTTGTTATTCCTGACCTTAGTGTGTTCAAACATAGAAATTGTCCGGACATAAGAAATCTATTCTTATATATGTACATAAATTGTTATTTGAAAAATAATAGACATACTAGGAAGTTAGATTCTAAAAAATTAAATGGATATAACTAGTAGGTAAAATTGTGAACGTCCACAATCTTTACTCATAGGACCTTTATGCAATTGGTTCCGTATTATTTAAGTACTAACTCGTTTCCTTCTTGATCTTATAGCACTTATTTTAAATATTTTATAACATCTTAAGTAATTGCAAAATTACTTGAAAGTTTAAAAACATGTTTCAAGCCTTAAAAAACTAAAATAATTTATGATTTACGTATAAATTGCTTTTCAAATACATAAATTTAATAAAAACTGCTGTAGTCATAAATATTCTATCGATTTTAATTTATTTATTTAAGAACGTTACATTTGGCCAGTAATGTCATGGCTGTCTCGTTGGTCAAGTGACAAGCTTATGAGGCTGCAGGTCCAATTATTGCGTTTATCTGTGGAAAGCATATAAAGACGTCCTGCGCTTGAACTTTTCGTATCGGTTTATGTGCATCAATTTATATGAGTGAGGGAAAAGCCACCAACATTGGCATTAGGCCATGGCCATAGACATTGGCATTGCAAGAAATGTTAACCATCGCTTACATCGCCAATGCGCCACCAACCTAAACCCAAACAATTAAGATGTTATGTCCCTTGTGCCTGTAATTACACTGGCTCACTCACCCTTCAAACCGGAACACAACAATACAAAGTACTGGTGTGTTGCAGTAGAATACCTGGTTAGTGGGTGGTACCTACCCAGACGAGCTTGCTCAAAGCTCTACCACCGAGAAAATGTACTTTCTTTACATTTACTGTGTGTGTACTGCCTGTACTTCAAATAAAAGCTGAACAAATAGCACTGTTGACATTGACTAATATTGACTAATATTACATTGACTAATATCACAAAGAACGTTCCTAAAACCTTCCTTCCTTCTGACAATTAATTATATATATCACATGAGTTACTAAATATTCGTGATCGATAATTTGTGGTTAATAATTAATAAATTATTACTAACTCGCAAATCTCAATAATTAGCTTATTAGTTTGTGATTTATTAACCACGTACGCGTTTTGGATATGATGTACCGTAACGGGATTACTGATTCAGGAAATTAGCATTTTATACAGACTATGCATTGATTGAATATATATTGATTGAACTACCACTAAAATTGACTATGTAGTAAGGATACATCAGAATGCTTTATTTTACAAAATCATTAATAAATTTCAAGGTACTGTAAATTTTTTTTTTAATGATGTACGTTTGTTTTATACGCAATCTATTTAATTATCTGAAAGATTGTTTTCAAATTCATATTCTTTCAATCAAATTGTTACATGTAACATATAGCATAAATATATATTTTTTGTCGATGATATCTGCGTTTATTTTAAAATTTACTCTTTGGTGGAGGTAATTATAGTTTGATTTTTAACAGTGCTAGGACTAGAACAGATTTTTGAATCTAAATTTTAATATTTTAACAAGGCAGTTAAAAACAATTAGAAAGATTTACCATAGGATAGGATTGTACATACGAAATACGAATTAAAACGCCGCAAACTTCATACTACTAAAGCTATTTTTTTTAAATAGGATTTTTAAAAGTAATATATGTTTAATTTACTCGTAAAACTTATTTTTTAACAAGGTTAAGTTTTATTTTAAAATAAATAATAGTAAATACATTGGAATTGTAGCGAACGTATTAGGCAATACAGACGTAAGGGCTTAGGTTGTCGACTGTTCAGATATTCATGAAACTTCACGTCAGCCAAGACTAGGGTCGTAACTCGTAATGTTAGTCGGGCAATAGAACGAAATGTACAGTCAAACGCACAATTGTCTACTAATTTTTATTTTTTTTTAATAATTTTTTGGATTTACCCTGATTAATAGTTTAAGTACTGAAAATTACGAAATTATTTATTCCTACAAAGACACAACGTTTTTCTGTGTTCTTTTATGTGTATTTGACAAAGTGAAATGAAAAATCTAACGTGCTTGATTCTACGTGTACAAAAAAATATTTACGCCTTAGAACTTCTCATTGTGTAAAAGGCTTTTCGCATTATGTTTTTTAAATTATTGAATTATTTCGTACCAAAATCTATACTTATATAAATGCAAATGTTACACTGTCTGTTACGCTTTCCCTGCTAAACCACTGAATCGATTTTGATGAAATTTTATCCGTATAAAATTTCATAAAAATCGTTTCAACTTTGCTCTGTGGCAAGCTTGAACTTACTTGAACTGTACTTGCATGTTATACCTAGCACCTGCACCTCCTCCCCTAAGACAATCAGAAGGAGAGAACTGAAATGACGCAACTGTCTTCTATATATAATTAACTAAAACATTATATCGCGGTAAGCATAGTGTATATAAATAAAACATGATATTAGTAATAAAATATTTAAAGTCACAATGATACAGATGTATGGCTAAAAGCGAATCAAGTGTACTTGGTTATTCATGAAACTACAACTGACACGGGGAAGACTTGCAATATTGTCTAGAGGAATAGGTTTCTCACTAGAGATTCAAATAACTCGACAACTATGCAAGTATTTCCATACAGAGCTGCAGTGTTCATTCGTTTATATGTAAGTTTCTCATAGTTCTGAAAACTACACATCGATGAAAAGGAAAGATATCAGTTATAGCAATACTGTCCCGTTGTCTTAGTCAAGCAAAAGCCTTTATCCTGTTACGGTGAAGAATTGAAGATTATTTCAATGCGTTGCTCCAAGATTGGTTGGAATTAGTTGAATTGATAAGAATAAATGTGGAAAAAAAAAATTATTAAAAATAAGTTGAAATAATAATATCAAAAATATTTTATTTTACTATATTCGATCGGAATTATATCGGAATATGATATTATATTTAAAGTGCAGAGAAATACATGAACGATTATTAATTATATATCGAAGTTGTACGTGCAACTAACAACAACTATAATATTCGGGAGGCTAAATCCATAAATATTTTAAAAAAACTTGTAATAGATCACTTTTTGTCTCAAATACCTTATCACCAATAATTTTCTTTTATTTTTACTCTTTTTTTGGATTATTTTTCTTTCTTTTCTCGTGTTGTTTGAGGACTTATCGTTTTTAGTATCGTATTTATTGTATATATTTATATTATATACTTGTAATTTTAGTATGTATTTATAATATCATTTATATATAGACATATTATATGTGTATTTTATATTTGACACGTATTTATTTGTTTGTTTTTGGTATAGATTATTATTATAATGTTATTTTATTTTGTTATTACTGCACCACCAACCTCATATCCTATGGGTTATTTCTTACACCGTTGGTTGCCTGGAAGAGATCGCTATGTAGCGATAAGGTCGCCAAAATTGTATGCTACTTTTATTTAGGCTGTCTAAGTTTTTGTAAAAAAATTCTGTTGCGGTGTACAATAAAGTATAAATAAATAATTAATAAAAATATATTGAAGTAAGAAAACAAAAGTAATTTTATCTGTCTATTGGACTTTCATGAGTTAATCGCTTATTCGTTTTGATATGGTATTGGTTAAAAAAGTAATAATACTGGATTGCATAGAATTTATAAATGAAGTACTACCTTACCTAACCTTTAATTATTATCCGTGCAAAAAAGATAATATTTTTTAAATTTACTTCATATATTTGTTTGTAAAAAATATAATTGCAACGACAAAATGCAGACTATAGCCAAGCAACAAAGTTTTTTGTTGCTATATTACGATGTAAAATGTGAACAAACCAGTTTTGTTAAAGATGCAGGATAATAATTTGCAACATAGTTCTTACTTTTGCGTATATTGACAATATAAATTTTTGTTTCATATGAAATTTTAATTTTCAATATCATTTTTTGCGCTTCTTTATACACAGGGGGAAATAGTAAATCTTTTGAAGTTAGTCAAAGATATAATTTGATTAAATAGTCAATTTACAATGTAATAAACAATATTGATTATATTTTTCTAATTAAAAAATATTCGTCAGTAAATTAAGCAAATTAATAACACGCACACATAAGTAGGTTGTAAATGACGAAGACACAGATGTCCCACACAGTGTTCGCAGAAGGGCAGAATCGGATGTACGAAGCCCTAAAACAGATTTAAAAACTTTCTCCATTATTGAAGTTGTTTGACTACAATATTTTACGCAACAAAACCTATAATCATCGATTCGTGTTGTGCTTATCAAGCCATTGATTATCGTCATTATAGTAACAACTGTATTAATTATTGGGGCATTGATTATGATATAATTAAATGGAATTTATAGGGCGTTCGCTGTCTATAATTTACGAGTTATGGTACAATTAGGAAATGAACTGGTGACTCAGAGGCCGCCTCGTGTTTGAGAGGATTAGTCATAATAAAATCGAAATTTATATCACCGTTATTTAATTACCTATTATATATTTTCTTCCTTGTGTTACTTGTTAATATTATAAATGTGAAAGGTTTTTTTTGTTAACGGATGTAAATAAAATTTGACATAGAAGTTGATTGTAATGAAACGGAACAGAAGCACTTTTTTAATTCATTAAAGTACAAATTCATAGCTAACAAGCAATGTTCAATTTACGAGGGAAGTGGGCGAGTAATAGCTAATTTTATATGCGAGCAACGAGTTCACTAAAATATCCTCTAAATATAACACAGTTTTTTTACTGTATACGAATAAAAATTAAACATAAAATACATACTAGAAAGACGTACAAGGCGACGAAGTCACTATGACAGCGCTATGATATCTTTTCAAGGCAACATTAAAGGCAGAGGAAAGAAAAAGAGATCGGTAGGGGTGGCGTATAAAAATGCATTGTAATAACATTAAAAATAAATAACAACGCGAGTTTATAAACATTCGTACAATTTATTTGAAGTAAGTAGATATTAAGAACACAAACAACACTTGAGAGCTAGAAAGTGCAGCTAAAGGGCTCAGATAGTGTTGCTTTATAAATTTCTTAAACGAAACAAGTTTTTGTGCATATCTTGCTTCTCGAGAGAGTGCCTGACGAATAGTTTGCACACAACGCATAAACGTTAACTCCTACGTTTGTATATTTTGGTTGCTTATTGCAATATTGTGAAACGTTTATTTCAATAGCAAGTCCTATAAGAGATAAAAATGGCGGAGAATATGAGTCTAATATGAGTATTACAGCGGGAACAAATTGGCGTCACTAGATACTTTTTACGAAGTTCATAAATGTGATTATATTTATAAACTAAACATCAGTCTTATGCAAAGATAACAAGTATCAATTGATAATTGGCAGTAGAAATTAAAATACTGTAATATTCAATGTAGAACAATGTAAAATAAGAGCTCTACCTTCGTTCGGTGCGATGGTAGAGTTTTGACACTTAATAAAGAAGTAATGCTTTTATATTAAATAAAGATTTTGAATTTAGAAACGTATTTAAATATGATATCAGGTACTAACCAAGGTATATACCTAGGCCAAAAAATCCCAAACGTTGGTATACAATAATTTATTTATGTCATATAAGTTAATTAATAGTTTCTAAGCAGGTGGTCATTATGGACGCTTCTGGTTTTTAATCTGGTAAATAACGAATTCAATGACATAGAGCACACTTAGGATTTAACTTTGGTAGGGTATTTATTGCGTTCGTGATGTTAAAAAAATCATAAATAAAATATGACGCTGACCTAAAAAACAAACATCAAATCACATTGAAATTCCTCACGCATGAGATTCCTCAATCTTCGGACGATAAATAACAAACAACGAAGGACTAGTTTTGATCCTAGCGTCACGCATTGCTATCGAGCCAACGACCAACGACTGACGCCAGCTAGTTCTCCGATCTGTCGACACGACTCTATGTCGCCCACGTCGCGAGCTCGCGATAGTATGTCCTCGGCAGTCGTAGGAAACGGACGCACGCTCGCTTAACGTTGCATCTGAATTCATTTGACGAAACAAGTTTTACACTTCCAATTCTTCCTAAAATCGCATCACAAGAAAATATCACGATGAACTCAAGTGAATCATTAAAAAGACATTTTTTCAGACCTATTTCGAAAAGTTAAAAAAAACATTTATAAGTGTATTTTGTGAATCTCTTTATCTTTATATCACGATACGGTTCGCGTTGGTGTTAAATAACGCAAGTGAAATTGTTTATTGTTTTGAAATAAAAGACAAATACCGTTGAAGACGCAGGGTTTAAATTTTATGTTGTTTTATTCTTGTTTATAAGAACGCATTCAAGTCGCGTGTTAAAAAGAGACAAGATGAGGTCCCACCGGGCAAGAGCGACAGGTGTGGCGGCTTTGGCGGTTTTGTTCGCTATAATAACAGGTAAGTTAGTTGAAAACTATTGAATAACATCCTTATTTAAGTTTCTTATTAGATTTTCTAAATTGGAAAATATAAGTTAACGTATATATACGATAATTTACTTTTTATCTTCATGATATTTGTATTTTTTTAAGTTGGCAATACACAGGTACGATTATGAATCATTCAAATGAATATTTCGAGGTTATGTTTATAGTAAGTAGTATTTTTGTGTGTGTGAAACATTTAATTTTTAATAGATCACTATGGTTATTGCTATGTATTCCAATGTCATTTATATTAACATAAATCCATGCCCTATTTGTAAAATACATAAAAACATACCTATTCTTTATTTGCATCTTTATTATATATGCTAAAAAGTGAGTAAAAGTGTAACTTTCTTCAAACAATGAACTAATATTTACAGAGATTGAAAAATAGATGGTATAACATACCCATATTGTATATCAATGTTAACGGCAGTTATTATTATAGCAAGGAACAAGTACTTGTATTTTTAAAAGTACCGATTGTAACATTTCTTTATTTTCCACGAGAAAGTTAGCAGGTGCGGTTGCAAAAACCGTTGCCCGTTATCTGGCGAACGTTAAAAAAGTAAAATGGCGGAAACCAACCTTCCTGGAACAACTGAGAATTCTGCCACATTAATTCTGGGTGCGTTCATGCGTTACTTTCACACTGAAACGGCGTTGATTCGATCAAATGTTAATTCTTTTCAATGGAATTCTGTAATAATACAACAAGTTTAATAATAATTCAATATATTTAGTAAAATACAAATAAAATTAACTTTTGAATAATTATTCTTATCAATGAATTATATAATTAAATTTTCCGTGTGTTTTTTTTTTAATTTTCGTACCTATTAATTTCAAAACCTTTGCAAACACCTTAGCATTTTTTGAAGTAATTTAAATGTCGGGAGTATTTAGGATTATCTGAAAATAGTTGGTTCCATGTAGCGTAAATTGCTGTAAACTGTGTATTAGCTTCACGTCATAATTCGCATCTTTATGAATCTTTCGACGGCGACACAGAAGCTTAGTAATTTATATTAAAACCAGAAAATCAATAACCTTAAAAATGTGAAGTGTGTCTAATCGGGTCAATGGTTTTTTCGTGCAAAACGAATAAAAGACAAAAATACAAAGAAATGTTTTTCATTTGTGACGCAATGGAACTAAATAATTATGTAATATACAAAATAACTGTCAGTTCAAACATTGAATTCGTCGTTAATAGTATGAATGTGTTATAAAGCATTTAAAACGCATCGATTGTTCGAGGTTGAATAAGGGATGTAACGACTGCCTTAAAATCCAAACTTTAGCAAATTTATTTTCTTAAAAGTTAATTTTCTTAGTGTGGGGCTTTACATTACAAAAAGGTCTCCTCCAAATTTTAAGTCTCTAAGTATTTGAGTTTAATAATTTATAATCAGACAAACATAAGATTGCTACAGTATAGCCACAGATATAAAATTAGATTCCAAAATTTCATCAAATCATATTTTTTTTAAAAGAAAATTTAAAACAAGCGACCGTTGTATTAAAAAGAAATCTTAGTCGATTAAGTTTCGTGTGAAGATTCAACATTTTCGTCGGCTTTTAAATAAATGAGTTTTTATATAAAAAGAAAAAATAATAAAGATATACTTGAAACTGTTATATCTAACTCAGTTGATAATGGCGTCTATTAATCTACATACATTCCTAACAATTTAAACAAATTTAACACATCTGCCGTGTCATTATCCCCGTCATTTAAGCGTGTTAACTGCGAGATTGCCATATGAGCGTGTAGTCTCTTTACGCGGTCATCGTCACTTCTCATTACAAGAACAGCAGAAGTTAGAAGATTATTCCACCCTAAATGATATCCAGAACTTTCTCATACGGTTAAGATTATATCTTAACTATTATGACCGCTAACGATCGTAAAAGATATAATTTGTCCTTTCACTGCAACAAACCTTCTATGCTTTATTTTACGTTTTAAATAAAAACTGTTCTTTTATATTTTATTATATTTCGGAGACATTTTTAACTTCGATGATTTTTATTGCAATTTATACTTATGATGTTAGATTTTCTCAGCACATGTCTCAAATGGTTTACTTAAGCTTTAGTTTATTCATTTTTTTTGTTATAAATATTTCATGTGTAGAAACAGACTAGATGAAATTGTAAACTATTAAACGTCATTCAAACTCTACCTTGTTGACTTCCGATATTGAAATACAGAATGATAAATATTTAGTTGTAATTTTCTGTCTTGTTATGATTATTTAGTAAGTGCATAATATAATTTGAATTTGTAAAGTTTAGTTTGCTAAATACCATGCAGCCTTAGTATTACTGCGAAGTCGATAATTCAATGTTGGGAGCTCAATGAAGTAGCCGGGTAACTCTACCTACTATAATGGTTAGCGCTTCCTGAACACAAATAGCTATCTGGGATCAAATGCAAGTGATTATGCAAGAGCGAAAGCAGTTATAATGTGATTATTACTCTTCTCAACACCTCTGATCAGATATAATAACGAATACCATTTCCATGTGTTTCATGGCTCTGTTTTATTCGTAATCATAACATGTATTTCTGCACTGCATTTCAAATTCTTCTTCTGACTTTGTTACCTCATCTGGTATTTATGATAAGATTAATTTAACTAATATAATACTTTGGATGTTTAAATACCAAATGAATGTCATATAATTTATTTTTTAGAGTATAGTCAACGTCTTCGTATATTAACTGTGAAATCGAATTGAATATTTTTCGTCAAATCCGACCAATCACTGTCAATCAATTTAACTTTGTACAAGTATATAATTCTTCGCCTGTTCAATTATTTTCCATACTTTTAAATTTAATTTCGAACTAAGCTTAGTAGTTTTAACATATTTCTTTACTTTTATTATATGTTCAGTTACTCTATCAAGTAAAAACTGCGAGTAAATTACTTTATAATTAAATACATACAGTTATAAGCCAACAGTGTGTAGAAAGACACATGAGATTTTTTTACTGTCACGTCTTTAAGTTTATGTCATGGTAATCACAGCATTTTATCTAAACACTAAGAAAGGCGTGATGTGGGTCAAAGCGATGAATCACACGTAAACTACATATATGGATCATGTTAGCACGTAAAGGCAGTTTTATATTACGTGACATCATGAGTTTACCGGTCGAAAATATTATAAAATATGCTTCGTGTGAGAGTAAACCTCTCACAAGATGAGCTCTCATAATTCACAAATTATTTTATCATAACGAATCACTATGAATCGTAGTGTTGTTTTATACCTTAAATATGAATGTAGAGTGATGGACGAATGTTTTTTATACACCTAATTTGAACTAATTGAAGAAGTACAAATTAAATAAAAGTTATACTTTAGTTGATACAAAAAAAGTAGTAAGAGCCAAATAAGCTCAGTGTATAGAACATGTGGATCCTAAAAGAATATTCCCGGTTCAAATTCAAACGAGAGTACCATTTATTTTTTAAGTATCTATTTACATATTTAACGGTTAAACATAATTAAGAAATTAACATTTGTCTAATTCAATCATGCCATCTGGTATTCACCCGGTCGCATCAACGTGGTGGAATCAGTTTTAAGTTCCAAGAGATTATTTCTTGGGAAAACAGTTTTTTGACCAACTGTGGGTCATTCACGGGCTGATCCTTAATTTAGTACAAACAATCGAAAAATTGACGACAATTGTTTTCATATGTCTGTGTCATCATCATCATCATCATCATCATCCCTTTGTCGTCCACTGCTGGACATAGGACTCTCCAATGGCACGCCACTGAGCTCGATCTTCAGCTCTCAATCTCCATCCGCTGCCAGCCACTTTGCGTATATCGTCACTCCACCTAGTCGGAGGGCGTCCTACGCTACGCTTGCCAAGACGTGGTCCCCACTCCAGAACACGTCTACTCCAATGGTTGTTGGTTCTGCGACATATGTGTCCAGCCCACTGCCACTTCAGCTTACTAATCCTTTGGGCTATGTCGATAACTTTAGTTCTCTGTCGGATCACCACATTTGGGATTCGATCCTTCAGAGAAACTCCGAGTATAGCCCTTTCCATAGCTCGCTGAGCGACCTTAAAATGGTTGACCAAACGCACTGTCAGTGTCCACGTCTCGGCTCCGTAGGTCATAACCGGCAAGACTCACTCGTTGAAGACTTTTGCCTTCAAGCTTTGCGGTATCCGTGACGAAAAGACTTGACCAAGTTTCCTATACGCTGTCCAGAAACTTTATGCTGTGTAACTATTATAATAAATTTATTCAAGTATTATTCAACAGACATTTCATAAGAAAAGGATGTTTGCCAAACGGATGTTTTTCATTCACGATTGCAATGTTTTTTTTGTAATATAGCATTACTAATATGAAACGTAACTATCAGGACCGTCGTCACTGATAAGATATGTTATCTCTTAGAGTAGGTAGTCCCCAAACAGCGTGTATCATTCAACTATACGTGTGAGATACCTGTATTGATTATAATTACCTGTATTTCAAATGATGATTATGTATATAATGGTAAGCGAGATTGAGAACCGAGATGAGCGAACGGCTAGAATATGAAAATCTGTACTGAAGATTATGGGTTTCAATCCGAGCTATCACTACTACTAAAAATCATCGTATCAAAAGGAAATTCGGCCTCATCCCAGGAGTGGGCCATATACATTAAATTGTCAACTACATCGTTTATATTCAGAAAATATTTCGCCTCAAACAAGAACAAGCAAAAGTCACTTAACGCTATTCAAATGTCATTTAAAATACCCGACTATATGTTGTTGAGTTTCGCCCTTGAGAATTTATTAAAGAAACACCGAAACATGTTTAAACCATGAACAATCACTTATTAATACATATATAGACATACATATACAGCCTTCGCGTAAAAAATATATTTTTGGACCAAAAACTAACAGGTTATTTAATCAATACGGAAATACTTATATGTATATTACAAAATCTTTATTCGAAATTGAAATAAATAATTAATCTTACTTTCATGACTGTCCTACTTATTAGTGCGTATCTCTCGATATCTCTAGTACATATCCGATGTATCTATCAATGCTATCCGATCCAAGTTTCCGTTTCCTTATTATAAATGGATGTTGCTTTTACATCTTGCATTCCTTATAACCGGTGGCGCCACTGTCGCTCTTCTGACCGGTTTGACGGGAGGAGCGTCGCGAATTTTCCCGCCGTTTCACTGTCAGACGTGCTTTTTTTAGACCGTAATTAACCGGTGGCATATCAAAGATTCAGGCTCCGGAAAAAGTTTTTACTTTATTTTTTAAATGTCTGTTATTGCTAACATAAAAAAAGATAATGTTCAAGTTGATTTTCATTTACAACATTATTATATTGTTTGGAAATAAACCATTGATTCTTTTTTAATAAAGTGCAAATGCCAAGGAAAAATAGTAACCATTTTCTATTTAAACGATGTCATGTCACATTTATTAAAGGATTCAATTTCTTGCTTAAAAACTAAGCAGTTACTCTTTTTTAATTCAACGTATTAGTTCGCCCAAATCGTTATTAATATATATAACACAATTAACGATTGCTTAATATTTAAAAGCATTCTAAATTCAAAGGTTGGCGTTGTAAGCCCGTTTAATTTTTTTTACTCGGGACAGTTCCCTTCGATACAGGCAGCGGAGTGTAACGGACAGGTTGGATTCGCTGTTTTAATTTGAACTTTCGTTACCAAACATTTGTTTTCAAGCCAACGTTTTTAAACCGATGTCTGTTTTAGAAATAGTTGGTTAGCTGTTAAATTTATTTTTGTTATTAACTAAAACATAAAATAAAAAGCAAAAATATGTAAGTTTTTAATAGTAAAAACGTAAAAGTGATATTTAATTGTTTCCAGGGAGTTCATTGAACTGTTGCAAATGTAAATTAAACACAACGAGACACACATGTTTTCAATTTAAACGGAATTATTATTTAAACTATAAACCTGACACGTTGTTTCTAATATATATGTAATGAAGGTATATTATATGTGAATCAAATAGTACTTTTATAAATTTATATTTTTAAATATGTATATATAATATGACTGCCTCGTTGGTCCAGTAGCTTTATGTAAGGCCGCGGACACGGCGGTCCTGGGTTCAAATCCCAGGTCGGGCCAATAAAATGTTGAGATTTTTGTGTCGAAAATTCTCAGTAGCAGCCCGGGGTCTGGAAGTTGGAAGTGTGTACACTCCCGTGCCTCGGAAAGCACGTTAAGCCGTTGGTCCTGCGCCTGAACTCTTTCCGGCCATGTTGGATTGCCGTCCCATCGGGTTCTAAGAGTTAGGGAATAGAGAGTGCACCAGTGTTTGCGCACACACTTGTAAGATGTCCTGTGCAGTTGGCTAATCTCTCGTGAGATTGGCCGCTGTGACCGAAATCGGTCTGGAGGACAATTATTATTATTATTATATAATATGTTTATTTAGTTTTAATTAATGAATAACACTGATATTTTAAATCTTAATACCAAATCTAAAATATATAAAAAAAAATTGGAATAAAGTTATCTAATACACAATAGGTATTAAAATTATAATTAAAACGAAACTCAACTTAGCTTCCTTTACTAATGAATACAATTATGACACTAAAAAAAGAAAGAAGGAAGCGGTATCTAAAGATATTAATTGAAAGCTGCTTTCAAAATTTCACACAAATATTTCAATGTTAGTATTGTATTATTTATACTATGAATGGAGTTTAAATTAGCAATTTGCATAAATTGTTCAGAGTCATATGACGAAAGTGGCACACCGATAGATCAAATAATAGCCTTGCAATCAAAAACTGAACGTGAGCCTTATAAATTTTTATGACTTTAGGATTTAAAATTCGAATCACTCGATTTCAATATGATTCGATAACAGGAATGTATCACGAATTGACATTGAAACTAATTTAAAGAAATGAAATCTATGGGTAACAATAAATTATTTTAACATAATAAAGTAAAGTAACAGTCAGTAACAGTCCCACACTTGGGCCATGATCCTCTACACTGGTGGAGATGGTTTGGAGCTTATTCCATCACACTGTTCTAATGCAAAGTTTCTTTACGATGATTTCCTTTATAGCCGAGTACGAGATTAATTAGAAACACAAATTTAGCACATGATTGGAGCACGGTACTCATTGCTAGACCGGGCATGTACCCGTAACCTTCGGTTAAGACTCACTTGTTCTAGCCGATGTGCGCCATTTTAGCTTTCACATACTATTAATGAATACATTTCATTTCTACAAAATTATAGCACAAGAGACAACTAGTACCTATACATTTAGTTTCCGTTGATAATATGTTTAAACAGCATTTACTTCAATAATATATAATAATAGTACACGATCATGACATTATATCAATTGTAGTATATTATTTATTTGCTTAAAAGAAAGCATTCATGTTACTTTTGAATCATAAAAATAAAAATAATTATTTTGTATTTTTATTATATTTTATGATTGTATTTCCTGCTCACATTATGACAAAATATTGTGTTAATTGTATATTACCAATTTTCCTTGTTTCATAATCGCTTTAAAGATTTAACTCCAAGCCGCCGTTACTATGTAAACTGCTTTACCCTAATAAGGTTGTTTGAGGTAACTCTCTTAGCAATAAAGCTTTTGTAAGTGTTATCTGCGAATGTATAGTTAATTAGTTTTCCCTCAGAGCTTAGGTGAAAAAAATATGCATTTCTTCTTACTAAATTTCATCCAAATCGGTTCAGTGGTTGAGACGTGAAAGTGTAACAAACAGACAGACAGACAGGGTTACTTTCGCGTTTATAGCATTAGTATGGATTATTTTAAATGTTACTAATATACATTTGACGTAAACACACATATTTTAATTTTTAATTAAAACTCTAAGGCTCGATAATATCTGCCAATAGATAGATAAATAAAAGACAAATATAGAAAAAAACGATACTGAATTGTTTCATCTTTGCCTATTTATATTTTAATACGAAAACAAAAAAAAAAAACATACTCAGTATTTGGTGTTGTTGTCATATTTTGTTTCTTTTACCTCACATGTCCGAGTTTCACAAACGGCCACATTCAAGCAACGGGTATTATAGGAAACAGAGTGTGTCGGCTAGGACCGGATTGACGACCGGGCGTCCGTGGACCTTGACGGGGTGTTCTGATCTCGATATACACATGTTCTAACTCTGCATACTCGATACGGATTAATGCAGCAAGTTGAGTAACGAGTTGTAATTTTTTTTCTTTCACGTAAAATACTCGATAATAAATGCGGAATTACAATGTACTGATCAAAAGCTTGTGAGAATTTGTATTTGAATTCTGTGCTATTTATATAACGATATTGACTTAAATAGATTAAGAGAAGCAAGTGAGGAATCTCTAATTTTTCACTCTCATGAATGTTTTTTTTTTTATTTACGTGAGACTGCCCTTCAAAATATTTAAAAGTAACAGCCTGTGAATGTCCCACTGCTGGGCTAAGGCCTTTTCTCCTCTTTTTGAGGAGAAGGTTTGAAGCTTATTCCACCACGCTGCTCCAATGCGGATTAGTGGAATACACATGTGACAGAATTTCAGTGAAATTTGACACATGCAGGTTTCCTCACGATGTTTTCCTTCACCGTCAAGCACGAGATGAATTATAATCACAAATTAAGCACATGAAATTCAGTCGTGCTTGCCCGGGTTTGAACCCACGATCATCGGTTAAGATTCACGCGTTCTTACCTCTGGGCCATCTCGGCAGGTCAAAATATTTAACTATATCTAACTTAAATGACTTTATCTATGTATGTATGATAAAACATCGAGTATTTATATACTCAATAAGTAACGAATCCACAACTTTATTCCTGTTTCACTCTCGAACTATCCATGCGAAGAAATCACTCATACAAATTTAATCGAATTATTGTAATCTTCTTTTATTTTCGAAGTCAGCTTTTGAATTAAAATAATTTGTCTATAATGAATAATTTGTCTAGGTTTATATTTTTCTCTCTGATTTTCCCATAATGTCTGACTAATTTTAGTTTAGTGTAGAGGATTAAATACCTATATTGAAAAAACAGTAACATGACTCAGTTTGAAATTTAAACTTATTTTTTTTACGTTAACAGCGGCGGACCTTTTTCATTAACAGTAGCGATGTACTATTAATTTTATCTACTACCCAAGCAAATCTTATCTATGTGGAGTAAAAATGTTGATAAAAAACTAAAAGAAATATGGTATCCACATATTTATATCGTTTACTTCAAGTATTAACCGTAAAAATAAACTTGACATCCTTGCTTAGAAAAAATATATGCAAAAAAATTTTATCTGGTACACTTTTATACTTAGTGTTAACATATTTGTAAGGCCATGTTTTGTGTCAGTCTATTAATATCCTATTACACGGCAAAGTTTCTTTTCTATGGGACTTGGTGCGTAGTCGGCTTTCAAAGACATGAATACAGCCTTATGTTTACCGACCTCTTTGTGTATGTATTTTTGACACGCATCTCTGAATTATTGATAATCTGTTACGTAACGTATCTGTCAGGTTTTTGTTGTTAGGAATAATTTGTATTCTTGATAATTATCTACGATCGATATCTTCATGTAAATCGTTTTATTGTTAGTGACATTCGTACTATAACGTTAAAAGAATGTGCCTTTTTTGATCTCGCTGTAAAAACAATTTAACGTATGTGGGAGTCACTGCCGCCGAGTGCCAGAATATACACTAAAAACCAGTGTCACACATTTCTGTTCATGGAGGGATAGGGGGGGAGAGTCACGGGATCGCCAACAATATTAAATGTTGAAAATATTGTTCTAGTTAAGTTCAATTTACATCATCTTTTTTTTCATAACTAGTTCATGCGCATTTCATTTGAAGTGACTTTTAGTGCTTGCAGTAAATATTTATATTTTTTCTTCATTTTAACCTGTTCTAATTAATAATGTAAAAAGTTACAGTATGACATTTAATGAAAGAAGGAAAGATGGAGCATTATTAAAGTATACCTTACTTGCCAGAGTAACATAGACGTGTGTGCCTGAAAAAAATACAAAAAGCTATGCTTAATTTTTTTATTATATATTTCAGAAAATATGAGCATCATTCCAAATTTTATATTTCCCGTATATCAGGTTTATTATACGATAACTTAAATTCATTTATAACGTTATTTTATTTATAACGGTTTAAATGAAAATAAATAAATAAGTATACTTTACGTCCGTTATTTTTATAATGGGATTGGATTAAAATTTTGCATAATTCTCATATTAAAAGAAAGACGGAATAATTGATACGTTATTTCTAATCTATACTAATATATAAAGCTGAAGCGTTTGTTTGTTTGATCCGGCTAATCTCAGGAACTACTGGTTCGAATTTAAAAATTATTTTTGTGTTGTATAGTCCTTTTATCGAGGAAGGTTCTAGGCTGATTTTTATTCATTATATTTTTATTAATTATACGCAGCTAGTATTAAATAATAATCACGATAAAAAAATCAATTATTGAGTATTATTTTCTTTTTAAGTGGCACATTTCTCGTATTTTTTATCTCTGGAATTTAGGAGTTTTCGGGAGTCAATATAGAAACTAATTTAAAAAGATAAAGAGTTTTTAGTATATAACAAAGAAACTATGATTGTGTGAAATATAATATTACGAAATATCTTAATAGATATCGTTAAAAGGCGTAATAGCGGAGCAATAAAAGCATAGACAATCAACAAAAAGTTAGAGAAAATGGGATTTGCATTAATTTTCCCACGAAGCCGTGAATTTCATTCTCGAAGCACTTTCTCACCATTGTCCGCAGTAATTGTACTCAGCTAATGATTTCATGCTGCTTACAATCTAGATTTTTGCTGTCCAGGTCATTGTTCAAGTGTCAGTTCTGCTCGGGATTGTTATTAGCTTGGAAACCGTTGCATACTGAGTTAAACGTTTGTTTGCTGTGCATATTGTGTACTTTCGTTATGTGAATACCATATTTGTTTATGTGTTATAAATTATATATCGATTTCTTTTTTGTAATCTATTGAATATTCTACTATTTATTTTATATTTATGTTAAATAAAAATAATACATAATTATATATTCTAAATACAAAATTTGATTCAAATTTCTGTTTGAGATTGATATATTTGATATCGTTTAACTGATTAACATGAAAGTTGCCAACGTATATATTTTTTCATGGAGGTCTTTATACTAGCCACTTTATTGTTTTTTGTTCCAAAATGGCGCTGCAGTACATGAACTTCTATACCGTTCAGTTGAAATCAAATGAATAGAAGCAGGACAACGACTGCGGTTTTTGCTAGTATAGTGTAGTTTGCTTGATTTAACTTTGAATTAATTACATAATCTTAAATATATACAATTCTAATAGGTATGGAACGAAATATTATTTTAACATAACGGTTCTTAAATATCTAGATTTAAAAGAAATCTACATTAAAGAAACAATTTATGATAATTTTAATTGTTTTTAATGCAAATCTAACATATTTTTTGCATGATACCGTTAGTAGAATACTATATTTACATACAATATATTATTTATAAATTTAACACAGATTCTTTAAATATATTGTTTTAGAATTTACTAATGAATAAAATATATTTATTTTCTAAGATATATATATAATAGGAAAAACGCTTTATTCGATTAACTCATTTCACCATTAATAGATATATTTTTGATCCGTTATTGTTGTTCAGTTTAACTGCCTAGAGATAAATTAACGTGATAAATACAAGTATAAAGCAGGGCATCGAGCATTTTTTTTAAATTAACGTTCTCAATGCTCTTTGAATACAGTTGGCTTTAAATCATAACATTTCAGAATAGGTCGGAAACATTGCGGTAGATAGTCACGTGATGATGATATAAAATGAAAATGGGAATGGCGTGGAATTTATTATCGCAATAAAGTAGTGCAGTATTTCAGCTACATGTTACGTTCTGTTTTCAATGTTCGTTATCTTAAATTGCGATCTATCGGCGGTTTTACGATGAAACACGAGTATGATTGATCGATATATTTACGTAAATTAAAAATGTTAAATTTGAATAAATCATCAATAATTGCTATCCCTTTCATTTGCTGTAACGCATTTAAACTAATTAATAATCAGACGATTTTAGATATTTGTTTCTATAGTAACAGATCTGCAGATATTTTAAACTTAAAACTTTTGCTTACAAATTAATCAATAATGCGTTATTTAAGTTAGTATTCGTTGATATCTAGACAAGGGTAACTACTGATTTTCTTGCTGGAACCGGCAGGAGCTTTACGAATAATCCCGTAACATGACGATTCAAAAATAGTGTAAAATCCTACTTGAATTTATTAAATTACGTACTGAGAAAAGAAGCATACCTCGATTGCAATCTATTTTCTCAATATTTGTTATTGTAGTTAATAAATATGAAAAATCCACCGAGTCTCTCTGAACTAGACTAACTGATAGGTTCTTATAAGAAATAAGCGTAATGCTAAAAGAATAACAAATTTGAAATAACACTTTCATTTTGATATTTTTGTAAACAATGCAAAGAATATAAAAAAATATATATAAATTTTAATACAACCAATAAACGTTCTTTGAATGTAAATAATTATTGGATCATAATATTGATTCATTAGCGTCTTAACCGCAGCTATTTCAGTACATAAGTGGTCTGATAAACTGAGCTGGCCACAAAATTTACTGAAGGTTCGTTTAATTGAGTTTAAACATTAACCAAAGCGTTCGGAGTGCAGCGTGCTTGCACTTTATAAATAGACGAAACAAACGTTTAAGGTAAGAACACGAATGATTGACTGACTTTGAGCCTACTGAACAAAATAACGATTAAAAAATTATTTATTTACAGGTAACTTTAGATACAACATATCGGATGACTTTAATAATATTATGTGAAGATAATAAAAAAAAAAAAAGAGTTACGAAAGAATGGTGTCTTTGTTGTATACAAAAACATATAAGGTAAATTAAATATTTGTACTTATATTAAATTAGTTGGAGTTAACCTTTGAACCTTGAACTACTAAAACATACGTAAGGAATCGGGATAGTGCAAATGCTAAAATGTTTATGTATGAAATTATATTTGCTTACATTTGATTACTTTTTTTAAAATGTCCAACATACGACATAATCTGAAGAAATGACTTTTAATATATATATGTGTACATACTTTCATACTTATAAAATTAGTAACATTTAAATGTAAATCACTAAGCGACGATATTGTTATCATTCAGCGCTCCTAATAATAACGAAGAAAAAACCATAAAATATTCAAATATTCTTTATTTCCTTGCTTTCGTTTTCATAAAAATGTAGGTAGCATCACATTTTGAATTAAAATATTAAAAATAATATCACGTTTTATGTAGATAAATGACATTAATCTCGTCGCTGCTAGCGAACTGAAGGCTTCTTAGAAAGCCACTTCACTCGCGTGATGAACGGTCATAATTTAAACAGTTTTATGTATTAAGCCCATTCATTGGGACAATTTTTAATTGTTTTTTTGATGTTATACGTAAACTTAGACTTTTGACATACATTTTACTGTGGTGGTGGAACGATTGTATTTAACATGAAATAATTGTTTTTTTTTAAAGAGAACTATTTATAAAAGACATGTTTGTCTTAAAGGGATTTGTTCAAGCACACCCAAGATGAAAAAATATATAAAACATAACGTACGAAATCTGAATTACAATACTAATATTTAATTATATTTTATTTTTTAATTATTGTGATATTTATTATATACGTTTGTGTCTATTATAACTTTCATAGTTTTATTAAATATCTCAAGTTATATATATAAATATATATAGTATATTACGACATGTATGTACATGTGCTATGTACATACATATTTATATTCTAGTTTTTTTTTATTGCAACATTTTACATGTCAATAAACTTACAGTGGTGTGTCAAATGTGGTAACAAATCCTCGAAAAATAGTATTAACTTTTTATTGCACTTTTTTATTCGTGTGACCGATACACATTTGATCCACAAGCAATGATAAAAAATAAAATTGTCTATTCTCTATAGCTACATTTCCATACGCATTGTATGCTTTTTGCTTTTTAGGTTTAGGGCAAATAAAGTTTAAAGATTGTTAGTTTTAATTTAATCAATGAACTTTTGACCCATGCTTGTTTACAATGATTGTTGTCAAATATGATATGAACTCGATTAAGAATCATAATATCAAAATGAAGAAAAAATAACTATTCTGGTACTCGAGTAGTACTAGAGTACTTCGGGTTAAAGTTATCTTAATCCACAAATGTATCACAAAAACGTGATATGAGAAAAAAATGAAATATATATATTTATACGTACATAAGTAGATGTGTCACCTTATAAATTAATCTTACTATAAATGTACATTATCTTTTAAATTCGAATTAACAGATAAACAGCGCTTAAGAATGATATAAATCTACGCAAATTAAATTTTATTCAATTTATTATATATATTACAAGTATTTAAAATATAGTTCGGATTGTATATTATATAGATATATAAGTATATTATGCTGTTTAAACAAGTGCTTTGTCGAGTTCGATTAATCCAACCAAAAAAGATTTTTGTTCATGACGTTTATATTAACAGATGTTTTGATAATATTTATTATAATTTTGCTTAAGAACTCTAACGGCAGTAATCTCCCCCACGGTTATAATAACAAAAAACTTTTATACAGACACAAACTGCTAGTTTTATATCTTGTATATATTTTTTTTGCATGGAATTTTATAGTACAATTCATTTGCAGTGCCGCAAAGCAACACCGGTCGCTCTTTGATGCCTATCTTGAGTCATAGTTGCAATGCAAATAAACTATCAATACGTTATTCATTTCACCACCTAGAACCGTGAGCACCTACTTCCGATCTCTTCAAAGTAATAACTCCCTAGCGATATGATTTCTGTGACGTCATCGCATAAAGCCGCATTGGCTATTTGCCAACTGATAACCACTCGACCCAAGCTTAACCCGAATGCGAGTTTAATGACCTTTCAAGATTTCTGCATCTTTCAGTGCTTTCAATATGTTTATTATACTTTAGGTGCTTCTATTACCGGATCAATGATTAAAATTGAACTCTCTCACGCTTGTAATAAAGTCTGATTTCCTTTGATATCTGAACTTGCAACTGCACTTGCATTGAAGGAATGCCGATAGGGTTAATGACGTAGATTGTTATCGGTAATGCAAGGGCAAATAGAGTGATTGTCAAACTTCCATAAATATTAATGGAACTCACTTGACTTTGACTGTTATTAAAATTAATGTGTTCAGTTCAAGTTCTCTGAACAAACTGGCCCATTAACCACCACCCTTACTTAGGCTTTGTTTTGCTATTTGCAGTACGATTTAAATGAGTAATATGATTTATGGAATTGAAAAGTTAAGTTTTAGCGTTTTTAGTTCGCAGTGGACATTATAAAAGTTTTGATTTCGGTCTAATATTTTTAATCCATTATAACTTTGAACAGGCTCGAATTTCACTCTCTTAGTTACTTTGAAAAATGACCCTGAGTTGATCTGTCAATGTTAATATACTAAAGCAAAAACAATATTTGTTTCTTTATCTATGGTATAAACCTTTACTTTAGTTAATCACATTTAACCGACAGGGCACAGTAACAGACCACGTAGGTCTTAAACGATGGTAGCGGGTTCGAATCTGGGCATGCGCCACTGAGTTTTTATTAACTGTGCTTATAATTCAAAAATGATGTTATGGAAAATATCCTACTAATAGGAAAATGAGTTGGCCTGAATGTGTTGGAAAACATTGCCGCGTTATGTTTTTTATTTTTATAGAATAGGTAGGCGAACTAGCATATGAGCCATCTGATAGTAAGTGGTCGGCAACGCCCATAAACATTTTAAAACATCGCTAATACACCACCAACCTTGGGTAATAAGATGTTATGTCCCTTGTGCCTGAAATTACATTGGCTCACTCACCCTTTAAACCGGAACACAACAATGTTGTTTTGCGGTGATATTTGATAAGTACCTGGTACCTACCCAGGAGGTACCTACCCAGACGAGCTTGCACAAAGCTCTATCACCACTAAAATATCATCATGGGGGACTTACTTTGTTGAAACTAAATATCAATTATCGTTACAATTAATAAAATGTTATAAAGGTATTAATAAATGTAAATTAAAGCCATAACTTTTTATGCGTTTTTAAGTAAAACATTTAGGTGTTAATGTGTCATCACGCGGCGTGTTTACGAGTGTTCAACGAGAGCCGGGGATGATGAACATCCGTAAGTGGCGTTATAAAGAAAATATTTATAAATTCTTTCGGTTGATTTTTTTTTATTTTGAAGTTTATGCTAACACGGGAAACGAAAGATATTTAAATCACGATCAATTGCAAATGGTCGTATGTACAAATTGAGCCTAGAATATAAATGTTTGTTATTTAACTTTATTTTTTTATTGTATTTGTAATTCATTAATTATATGCAGTATTAATCAGTTTGTGCTTATCTGGAAAGTATCAAACTTACCCACTAACATTAGTGACAAGTGACATAAGAACGCTGTAAAAGTATTAAAATATATACCATACATTTGTTTCAATTTGCTTAAAAGGTAAAACATTTTATGCACATTTAGTATTTTATTACTTCGACGGTAGTTTTAAAACGTAACTTATTCCCTTTGCGATTAAAAACACGAAGAACGTTACAAATGTTTTATTAAATGTTATTTTAAACGGAATAAACGTTGATATATTTACTACACGAACATTCCCGATTTCGTGATACCCTCAAAATGCTTCGTTTAGTGAAATAGTATGTAGTAACAGCCTGTGAATGTCCCACTGCTGGGCTAAGGCCTCTTCTCCTCTTTTGAGAAGAAGGTTTTGGAGCTTATTCCACCACGCTGCTCCAATGCGGATTGGTGGAATACACATGTGACAGAATTTCAGTGAAATTTGACACATGCAGGTTTCCTCACGATGTTTTCCTTCACCGTCAAGCACGAGATGAATTATAATCACAAATTAAGCACATGAAAATTCAGTGGTGCTTGCCCGGGTTTGAACCCACGATCATCGGTTAAGATTCACGCGTTTTTACCACTGGGCCATCTCGGCTAAACATCGTGAAATAGTATGACTCAGCTGTTAATAAGTCCCTACTTTGGGCAACATATATTGACATTAACGAGTATGACATCCGCTCGGGAAACATTGGTGTGGATGACATATCATGTTACTTTGAATAAATAAAGGGGACAACAATTAGGGACTCGAACTTCGGACCAAGGAAGTGAGAATTGATTAAGTTGGGAGTTTTGATGTTATAGTCGACGACAAACGGTTTCTTAGGCTTGGAACACATATTGACGGTGTTCCAAACTATGTGTTTGAAATTTCTAACCGTTTCTTCAATAGGAGAGGAGGTATTTGCTTCGAAGACGAACGTTATTTGTTTCTTTACTTATATTTTTACATATAATTCGTTTATTTTCATTGTATATATGATATAAGTAAAATTTATACTATAACTTTTTTATCAAATAAATTAAAAAAAAAGTATGTTACCATCACACCTTAAAATTGGAAAATAAATATATTCACTTACATGTTCATATGTCTATTTTAGTAATTACGATATTTTTTGAAGTTACCGTTTGAACAAGGTCAACTCTCCGAAATCCTATTATTTATTAATAAAGATAATTCGACTTACTGTAATAACTTTAAAATTATTGTGTAGATAAGTCTTCTAGTTTATGTTTGTAGGGTAATGACTGATTAGCCACGGTTAATATAATTTCTAAGCGTTAAGTACTTTCAACAGAAGATATTAAAGCGAATTACAAAATAAACGCTATATTTATTTTAACGACTTCTTTCCAAGACACTATATAAAAAAAATCTCGGTACGATACACTTAATATTGGAAAATAATTTAAGATAATATATAACACATTTTACTGTTTAAGTAGAAAGAAAATATAATATAGTTGAAAGTATAGAAACATACCATAAAACGGCTAGTATGTGGGTCGTGCGATGTCATCTGCGCTTTGTAGTGAACTTATATGCAAAATAATAAAGAAAAAACACAAAGATACATAAAGAACGTTACAAACAGCAGTTCCTTTGTTAAATCGTCGTTCATACATTAGAGGGGTACATTTTCTTAATTGATACAATTTACACATTCAGCCCGGCCGCATTCTTCAGCTTCGCTCATGTATGTATTTGACTCTCGTTACTGGAGACGGCGAAAATCTCCGTGTTGTATTTTGTCTTCTAATAATTTTATAACATAATGCTCAGCTTAAAAATATTGAACAGTATGAAAATATACTTTTTAATTCATCCATTAGGTAAACATATAAATTGCCGATATCCATTTACACAGATTATAATATAAATCACAAAATTATATAATAAAAAAATATAGTGAAAATAGTGGTAAAATAATTATTTTATTGATAATTATTTCCTTTTAACGGCTTGCTACGGCACAGAAGGCGACTAATCCATTCATGGGAGTGTAACATTTCTAACTCCCAAACTTTTATGACCTCGAATTCTTCAGCTTTTTATGCTAGGCACTAGATCAATGTTACAGTCATAACTTTATTCTAGTATAATTATAATAATAGAAAAGGTGTTAATTTCGAATTTTTGTAGCATATAAGTAAGGATATTTTTTTCAAAATATTTGTGACAACTCTACAAAAGTAATTAGACTTTTCCTGCTGCTTAACAAAAAAAAGTAAGAAGATGTAGGTCATCGATAAAATTAAAGAAAAACTAACTCGAGTTATCTTTTTATACGAGGTAAATTAGATCACAATTATTGTCTACCTGTAGCACGTTTTGCGACGCTTGTCTGTTTTTGTATAGGACCCCTTCACGCTCGTTTTGAGACATTTATTTCATTTATTTTTGTACTCCAACTAGATCCGACAGGAATGCGGTTTGCGGCCCGTGTACCCAATTCCTGTCCAAATGTTTCAAATAAAATGTGACTTCGAATGTTCACTCTGGTCAAAAAAACGTATATTGTTTTGTTATATTTGTAAAATAAAATTGTGCTACTTTTGTTTCTTTGTGATAAAAATAACTTATTTTATCATACTATTATATCTTAATCTTAAGTAGGAAATAATAGCAAAAATATAGGAAGTTTTCTAAAGAATTATGTAGTAGACTCAGGAAATGTGCTATTGTTTGATCCCCATAAGATTTAGCTGGCGAGGGGAATTTCGAAGGAGGTCCCTCGAACACGTTTTATACGTCGTGTGTCCATTGTGTTTTGAACGCTATGAATTATGTGCATCAAATTTTGTGTCCTTTGTTTTTATCTGTAACGGTGATTTCATTCTGACGAATCCATATTCAATGAAATCGACGTCTCCGATGAGCGTTGGAATTCATAATTCATCGAGGGAATCGGCTGTGCATTCATTGTTTTAATTCGATAAACAAAAGCGCAAAATCGTATGTGTTGACTTGAACGAGACAAGTAATCAGAGCTGCTATTGAAATAATTAAAGTAGCATTATTGTTAATATTTAAACTATATGTACTATATATATTCCAAGCTGACTTATTTAAAGAGTTAAAATTATTAATTATAATACGTGAATGAAATAAATGAATGTGAATGATCATAAATACTTTTTATTTAAGTCTTTTTTATTTGCCTTTATGTTCCACTGCTAGGTAAATGTTCTTAAGGAGAACTGAAGTAAGTATGAGCTTATTGCATTAGGCAGATACATATGTAGCACAATTTTTATTCGACATAGGCAGGTCCCCTCACCGCCAGGCACGAGATGAATTATAAACAAGTAAAATGTAGTAATGTGATTTACGATTTTACACCAAAGAAAAGCGTATGAATCAAAAATGAATCAACAGTGTACTTAATTATTTTTCATCTACAGCCTTGCTGATATATTTTTAAGCTATCCCAGTTAAAGTTCAACAAGAATCTTTTAATGTATGCTATATAATTAACCATGTTAGAATAATGTTTATTGACGTAGGGCTTAATACGGACGAATTACGATACGTCCGTTTTACTTCAAGTAATAAAATGGTTAATTATGTTTGATATCAGATTACATCGAGAGAACTTGACCGCTTGTAACACGAGCTATAACGAGATGCAACACAACATCCAGCCGAGAAGTCGAGAACAGTTAATGAAAGGCTCCATTGTATCACACTTGCGCGCACTTACATGCTTAATTAGCTAAATAACAGAAATTCGGACGCAGTAATCATTTGCGTGTATGTGTGAAAAACGAGATACGAGTCGTTCTCACAGAGGTGAAACAATAAAACGACATTGTTCAAGTGCGGTATGAAATGTTGAGTTCTTTATTTCGCAGGCATTAATCTATTTTTAGAACTGGTATCTTGCGGACCGGAAAATCCAGACGAGGCTATTCGCTGATTTTGAAATTAAAAATCTCTATGAAGCCTCAGCTGAAATCCCTTCGCTTTTTAAAGCCTTTGCAGTTATTTTAATCTTAGAAGAGAGAAATACTTCGAATAAGAAATATCTTAAATATAAATAATCCGCGTTTGAAATATTTTGTACAGATTTAAAAGGCCTGTTTCTGAATACCACTTGTGATATATTAAACGACAAAAAGTCAAAGTATGGATAAGTGTCATTTACATTCTTTGTTCTTCGTTTCGTTACAAGGAGGCTTGAAGTTCTGTTCTCGGGTCGTTACTGAAAGTAAATTAAAACGTATGATTATTATTTTTTTTTCAATTGAAACTGACATTGTTAAAGTACTAGTAGATCTGTGTGTTGTAGTATCACAAAAAATATGTTTTAATATAAATAACAACCACTTATTGATACCCTAATCAAAAAAATGAATCTATCAAAATCAATCTATGAGATGCAGTGGCCACGACTTCGTTTGAATAGACTTTAACTTATGACTTTTTTGATAGATTTTGATGTCTGTTAAGTTAAAGGATAGAGAGAATATTTTTTGCTTTATTTGGAATTTGTGAACATATAACTCTTTGACTTTTAACGCATATGTTTCACCGAAAAATTCAGAGTGTTCAATTATACCTAAGCTTTGGAAATAATATAACATTATGATAAGAACTTATAGATTACAAGCTTTTACCCTTAGGCTATTTCGTTTATAATAAAAATTAACAAAAAATGCAAATTATCGATGAAAACCACAGTCCCTTAGTAGTCGCTTGTATTACAGTGTAAGTTTTATCGAGTAACCTTCTCTTAATTTTATTGTTATTTTAGTTTTGTTTTACAAGTTACTTCATACTCCTTCTTGAAACTTGTTTCTTGAATCGCTGAATTTATTATGAGTATGCAGCTTTATTTTAAGGCAAGAGTATTTTGGAAATGGCGGTTTTCGCTTTATTTTGACGGAAATTCTTTCCAGACCCAATTGAAATATTCAACAGAAAATATTTGTAATCATTATTAACTTAGATGGCTTATCTTTGCTTAATTTTGGAGGTTGGATAAATTGAAAATGTTTTGTAAAATGGTTTCAAGTGTTCTTCCTTCGGCTAAAATTGTATCTTTTCAATGAGGTTGAATAAGTGGTAGCTGGTTGGCTTCACTCCAAAGTGCCGTTTTTTATGGCCCCAAGACGCCCCTGGCTACATGGAGCCAAGCAGCCGGTCAAGTGCTTTGAATTTTTTGTACGTCGGCAACTCGATACTGGTACAGTTGCTTTATTTGGAAAAAATGTTTGACGTTACAAATATTTATCTTAATATGTTATAAAGCTATGCACTTTGTAACTTACTGAAGTGCGTAAATTCAAACATGCGTATGAAGTCCGTATGAGGATATCAGTCATGTTGAGAATATATATAAAAAATAAATTTAAAAAGATATACAATAATTATCTTTTTATTCATCAAAACGATGCCCAAATGATTCAATAAGAAGATCGCCGATTAAAATCTTGCCCAGCACCTGATATCTGCTATTTCATTCTTAGTGTTGTCAATTCACCCTATGCTCGGTGGTGTAGATAAATAGACGGACGTCTTGGTCCAGGTTGTAGGAAATTTACGTGCTGATGATCATTTCTTACTCAAATGTCCTAAGCGTTTTAGTTTTCGTTCATTTAAAGTATCTATTCTGTTACCATTTAATAAGCAATATATAAACAATTGAATTTAATTATTTCAATGCCAATACGAACCACATACAAAAATTGACGGCAATTGTTTTACAATTGCGTCACAATTACATAGAGATTGATGCACTATCAAGGTTGTCTAGCAACAGGAGATGTTTTTCATTGCTACAATTAATGTTGATGTATTTGTACTGTGTAATATGTCCTATCTACATGTAAGAATACATGACTCTTACATAAAAGTATTCTATCTCTTTCTGTACACAAATGAGTAAATGAGACCTAAATATTGAATGCAGACAAGATGTGAAAGAAGCGGCTTTATCTCTATGACGATATATTTCAAGCAAACTTTAGGCTGAGGACAGAAAATAATTAGTACTCGTATACTAGTTTATACTATGGCATTAAAAGTGTGCATAATTTATTCTACATCTTACTGGTTGTTAAAGAAAAGCTTTAACAAATCAGATTATACTAAATTATAAAATATATGTGTAAATAAAACGAGACTGGTTAATTTATGATCAAATGAGCATTTCAGCTTAATGGGATATTTAGAATTTGCCAGTAATTTACATTTATTTTACGTGTTACAGGTTACCTTGGAAAATATGTCGAGCTCTTATTCTTAGACACGGACAAGGGTATAAGCTTAGCTCTGATTATATTGTGGTAATGATCCTCAGGTTATAAAAAGTATGAGATCGTTAAAAATGTGAACACCTCAGATTTCACTAGCTATAAATATTTTTATGATCATTTCGACTTCAAAGTTGTAAGCTATCAGCCTTTGAATGTTGCTGCTGCTGCTGGACTGCTGGACTAAGACCGCCTCTCCTTTTTGACGAGAAGATTTTTAGCTTATTCACGCTGCTCTAATGCGAGCACGAGATGAATTATAAAAACAAATTAAGCACCGAGCGTACTAGCCTGGGAACCCGCAATTCTCGGTTAAAATTCACGTATCCTAGTCACTGTGCCATCACGGCTCTATAACATTCTCCTGACCGATTTCGGCCACGGCGGCCAATCTCAAGAGAGATTAACCAACTGCGCACGATATTATAGTGCACAAGTGTGTGCGCAAACACAGGTGCACTCACTATTCCCTAGCTCTCATAATCCGATGGGACGGCAATCCGACACGACCGGAAAGAGTTCAGGCGCAGGACCAATGGCTTTACGTGCTTTCCGAGGCACTGGATTGTACACACTTCCAACTTTCAGACTCCGGGCTGCTACCGAGAATTTTCTGACAGAAAAACTCAATAACTATTTTTTGGCCCGACCTGGGAATTTTACCCAGGACCACCGGGTATGCGGCTTTATATCTAGCCACTAGATCAACGAGGCAGTCAGGCTCTATATAGGAATATGGTATATGGAAATTTCAAGTTATCATATAGAATTAATAGGCATTTCATAAAAAGAAAAAGTTACTACTGATGATTTCATAATCATAAAATATAATTTTACTATGCGTCTAAATTTAAACGTTCTATTCTAGGGTGCAGCAACTATCAATTGTCTAAACCACCCACAGTGCTCATAAATTAATCCTATTAATGCCCGCGTTTTTAAGACGAGGAATATAATCGTTCATACTTCATACATACCATCATATTATGAAGCAACATTAATTTGAGTACCATTGTTAGGGCATCCCGTACTGACTTAATTAACGATACTCTTTAAAGACAGTCATTTGTCTTCGTTAATTATAAAAGTCGTAAATAATGAGAGAAATTCTGATCATTGTTAGTTCATTTAAATTATTTTAGGTATTATTTTGATTAATTTAATTATAATGTATGTTATTTTTGAATTGTAATTTATTGTTGAGTAGCCTAGACTCAAGATAATAGAACACGTCAATCTTAACTCATGAATAATTTCGTGAGAAAACTTGCATGAAGTTGATGATATTCAGCTAAATCAAAATATTTAAGTACTATACACACTTTTGAATCCAATTAAAAGTCCTTTATAAATGTAGATTACACATACATCAATATGATTATGCTTAATATAAATGCAAAAGCATTAATCACCCAACCAAATATCATTATTTTTTTTATTACATAGAGTACCTAACACCTATCACAAGCGAAAGGTGCGGGCGGAAACTCGTATTTTTTTTTTGTTATATGTTAAGTATGTAAGTAGTATACTATTAATTATATATATCAAGTTAAATACAAGTTCAGCAACAATAACAGAAACACATAGCTAACATTCAAAGTTACATTCTAAGGTTCTCAAACCGCTTGCTTTGTTGTTGGTTGTGACGTTTAATCTGTAATGTCATAAAGGATTCAACAACGCTCGCAATATTATTTACTATGTTCATTTTGTTACAGGTACGTTGTTAGCTGTTGGCGCTTTAAAGTGAGAATGAAAACTAGTCGAAATTTTGAACAAATACGTTCATAATTTTCATGTACGTTAATGGTTCAAGATGGTTTAATTAAGGTATTACGTTAATTGCTGAAATGGTAGTTATAATATACAAGTGGAACATAGGTAAGGCTTGATACATCGGATTGTATCAAAAATGGTTTTTTTTTCGGTGGAAGACATTGGCATGTTGCTGTAGAACTGCGGCATATCCGTCAACACGGCATAATATTTTTACCTTAATATTTATAGATAGATTAGCTGCTCCCCGCGGTTTCACTCACGTTTAAGGTTACTGCTCCCTCGTGGGTCGTAGCGCAATATTAAATCCTCTATAAACTTTCTAAATAAATTAGCTTTGTGAATCAAAGTTTTTTTTAAGTTAGATAGATTCTGAAATTAGCGCGACACAAACAAACTGTTCATCATCATATAATTTTAGTATATGTATATAGTTGAAACTTAACTTATTTTTTTTAAATTTCGTAGTAACATTTTAATAGGATAGTTTGATTACACTGGAAATATCGTTAAATTGCTGTTCGTAGCTTATTTGGGCTAAGTTACAATTATTTAATAAAAAAACCTTAATTTTTTTCGGCCTACGTTAATATCCTGATTGTTTGAACACTTATTTCATCTTTGGGCACATTTTCTTCTATTTATCTCTATTACACAGAGAAAAATTCGAAAAAATATTATTTGTAATTAATTTTATTTTTCTTTTTCAAAATTAATTAAACAATACTACTAATATTGTTTAATTAATTGTAGTATTATTGTTTTTGTTGTGTTTCTTTCTTTCAATAAAACATTTTATCGTGAATTATCCATTTACTACATATATGATATATAGTAATAAGACTATAAATATTTAATGATGAACCTGAACATAATTTATAATATGAACTTTTATTGTAAAACCCATTAACATGGATGAAAATTGAAATATTTTTGTTTAAAAATAAATATACAGCACGGATGCTTTATAATTAATAAAATTATTAAGTTAGTTTTAGTAGTTATGTATTTTATATTAGACAAGGTATGCAGAATCTATTTTGGCTTTTGTAAGCAGTCTTTGAAAGGCTTTGTTATAAATATTTATGATGTATGTATTTTCTTATGTAGTAAACATATTTTATGTGCTATCACACTAACATAAGATTTGCCTTATAATAGTAGCTCTATTTTCTTATATTTTATCTTAGAGCGGGCTAATGCTAGCTTGCAAAATTAGCTTGGAATTTAATGAGCCATGCACAGGATTTGTTGTGTAAGTTGGGAAGTAATCCTGAATGGAAGGACGATAGAATCCCTAAGAGCACGTAGTTCTTAGTTATTTCTTGAAACGTGACGCTCAGAGGCTTACTATATACCCTTACATAATGACTTAAATTACTTTGCGAATAACGAATAAAATCCGTCTTGTATTTTCAAATATTTATAGCGCGGTGTATTCGTTATGAAACTCAAAGCATTAATTAACTAACAATTGTCACTGTTGTGATTTAGACCGTATTGCTTTTAAATTAAGAGCTGCATTGCAACAAATTTTTCATGCGATCCAATAGACAACTTTACACGACAGTGTAATGTGTGCCAAAAAAGTTAATCAACTTGAATTCTATTTTTGAATTAGGTATCTTAAAACTCTACACGTATTTTATTATAAGATTAATGACGTCACTTAAAGATAGTTTTTTTTTCTAAAATGCTTTCAATAACAGGCACGTATTAAGCGAGTATAAAAAGTAGCATTAAGGTAGTGGTTATCTTTAAAGCACTCGCTCGCGTCGGGATTCGGAATTCATGAGGCAAAGACAATGGAAATTGTTGCCTCATTCACGATGATCTAAGGCGACCATTACTACCACTTGCGCATAGTGTATTTTGTAAGTATTCGTTACAGTTTCGCAAGATAATATGCTCAATTTACCCATAATTTTTTAAACCGTGAGTTTTACAAGTTACTTTGTTATGAAACTCTTTTCGGTTCAGTGATGTTTACAAAATTTGGCCAGTTATTAAATTTGGCTAAGTAAATATCACAATTGCGATACAAAAATGTTATTACAGAAAAGATAAAAAAACATTGGCAAATAAAAGACAAATATTTACACGCCTTAACCATGTATTTAAATTTCAATATGAAAATATTTAACTTTCAAATGATTATTTGTATGTAGTAACTTTGTTCAATCGGTTGTTACCATTATTTGCAATACGATTTAAAAATTGAAATCCTGTTTCCAGCTTGATATGTGTGGAATTTTTATCACAGGCGCCGGCTGATGGAAGGCGAACTATGAATTATGTACACGGAGCATTAAAACCTTTATTGTCTTGTCCGAGATGAGAGTCGATGACCCATCACTTTATAGACGTCAGACATATTGCGTGTCTATTTAATAACTAAGAATTATATCAACATTTTTACTTGGTTAAAATGTAACATAAGAGTACAAAGAATATACTAACGGCCTTATTCATAAACGTTGCTTAGTTACTGTTTAGCTAAACACTGATTTGTCTCTTTCTGTCATTATTGATTTGACATACGAAAGAAGAAGACAAAATATTGTTTAACTAATCACCAGTTAAATAAAGATTATGAATAAGGCGGTAAGTTAATAAGGGTATCGTTTTTTTATATCGGTTTTGCTTAATGATAAAAATAAGCATTCGACTAGCTTGTTGGTGTGGTTGGTAAGATACATACCTTTCACGCCACAGGTCGTCGGTTCGATTCCCATCCAGGACAGACATTTGTGTGCATGAACATGTCTGTTTGTCCTGAGTCTGGGTGTAATTATCTATATAAGTATTTATTTACAAAAGAAAAGTAGTCTATGTAAGTATATCAGTTGTCTGGTTTCCATAGTACAAGCTCTGCTTAGTTTGGGATCAGATGGCTTTGTGTGAATAATGTCCCAGGATATTATTATATATATATATATATTATTAATAAAAAAAATTACACAAATTGATCTGTTCCAGCGACAGTTTCAGCTAAATAAACTAATTTGACTGTCAGTTAGAAATGTTCTATTTGGTCCTAAATGTTCGAATATTATGTTAGTGCTTAAAACAAAGTTTCTTGTACAATAACGACGTATTTGTACTTAACTACCCGGCTTAATCTAAGCGGTTTTAAATGTAAAATGTGTTAATCTAGAAAAGTATTTAAGCTATTCCAAATTTAAAATATTAAAGAATTTATGAAAATCTTTTTAATATCTAAAGCGCAAACACAATAACGATCTTATCTACCAATAAAATCTTCACCGATACGGTTCATAGTTTTACAAAATAAAGTAGTTACTTATACAACAATTCTCGCAAGAAACAGCGTAACTCGTAACTTAAAGCAAAAACGTTTTATTGTACAAATACTTACTCTTTTATATTCAAAATGAATCATATTTGGGTAAAATTTACGACTGTTGAGAAGTTGTTACTGCTAACTGGATAGTGGTAAAAGTTTTATTGCCTTGCATTTAAATTTTATAATATTCAGATTTTTTCAAATAAGATTATTATTCATGCATATAATTTAATTTTATAAACAAAATACATCTCATTAAGCATTGTTATATACGTTATATGTTTTTTTTTTGTATAAAATGTAACAAAGATAAATAATTGTAACGAAGTGATATGCGAGATTGGCCATAACATTTAATAAAACACACATAAGAATAGTTTACCTAGTAGTATAACTCATCATTTCTCCAGTGAGTAATTGGGTTCTTACAGTATATATAAAATATAAACATTTAGAGACGTTAGAAGAGATCTGTTTGTTGAAGAATAGAGTAATAAAAACTTTCATCATATTGGGGTTTATTTTCAATAGATAGTTATTTTAGAGTAATATTTATTAATTATGTATTTATTATGTCAGGAAATCATTAATATAAATAATTTACTCTTGATAAATTAAATGTAATAAAGCAATTATAATAGAAGTACAAAGTAATAAAAATGTAAATTGCCATAAATAACCGTAACACTTACGCCCCCTTTTCATCTCAGCAAGCTTGATCCCAATTTGCTTTAGTGTTTTACAAAGCCATACAAACACACCCAAGCCTTTTAGCATCTCACCCATTCATTCACAACACCCTAATCCAATCCAAGTACTGACCACATCATTAATTTTCTACAATATCTCACCCCCAAAAAGCATTCGATATTTCAGCGCGAACTATTTATATTTCTCCTGTGAACTAACAAAGGCGTGCCATAAATAAAGGTCTTGGCCCTTGGGGATGCCTTACTGCCTTTGATATGGCCCCTTTCTTATTTTGATGTGGTCTAATGTTACTTTGTATCAGCTTTGCGCTTCATAAATCATTACCTGTCGCTCTACTCTTAGATCGCGTCTTTGATCTATCATTATTTAATGTATTAGATATCGTCGCGGTTTCTTTATCCAATTCATGCTAGGTTGTGTCTATTGAACAGGTTGATTGTATTTAGTTTACTTGGTAAGGTCATGTGTAAGTTCGTCTGGGAAAGTAGCACTCAGTCAACACTTGTTTTGCTGCAATCAGCAATAGGAACTATGTTATTTGTATAGTTATGTTTTAGTTTAATGAGTGAGTTAAGTGAGCCAGTGTAATTACTGACACAAAGGACATAACATCTTAGCTTTCATTGTTGGCGCTTTGTAGTTGTAAGAAATAATCTCATTTATTGCTACTATGGGTCTTAGGATTAATGTCTTCATTTTTACAATTCATTTTAAATTTTAGTTAAAATACTAACACAAATATGTTTAAAAATCTTTCCAACCTCATCCGTTATTTATAGGTACTATGGCTGATATGATTTTATTCAGGAAACGTACAAAGTCCGTGCAAAGTTAAATTCTTGAACGTAACTAAGATTGAATGGAAGCTGTATCCTCCCTCATGCTTCGAAACTCGGCAACTAATTTAACAGCAATTTGCCGACGAACTTGAGATCTGAAGAGAATAAGCAATATGAATCATTTCCAATATAGCTTGTGATATAATCTATAACGTTAGCTAATGTTTGAAGACTTATTTAGAAATTAAATGAAGTTTTTTTTGCCTGAAATTTATTTGCATTAATTTATAGCATTTTATTAATTTCAATTTTAAGTGGCTACTAATGATATTTCTATGTTTTCAATTTGGAGTCGGTTTATACTTATTTTATGAAAGTTACAAGAGCGGTTCATCTCCAAGTACGTACTTCTCAACGTTATCAACCAGACGCTACCTAATCCTTAGTACACTTATAAGAGCAGTTAGATAAACGAGATTAAAAATAAAACACACTCCGTTGTCTTTAAGTGTTCCTGCAATAAAAGGAACAACTACCGATCTTAATCTAGCTCTATAATAAAACGAACAGTCTATTTTAAGAATAAAATCGTACGACATTTGTTATAGAGAACAGTTGAATTTTATCTTCAGGAAAGTTTTAGTATATAATAATTTTTAAAAATTTAGCATTTCCTTTATAATTTTATTTAAAAACGGAGTTTGAATTTTTACGTAGAAGTGAAGAATACCATACCTACCATGGATACCTACTTTGAAACTGTTCAAAATTGATTTTAATCTTAGTCGAGTAAATATATACTGCGAAAGTTTCACTCCGTTTTCATTATTACCCGTTCGATAAATTTGTCGGCTACGGTTTGGTATTTGGTTAAGCCAAAACAGTTTTAAAGTCTTTCCTGCAGTCGGGTAAAGCGTTTTTTTTTTGGAATTGACAGTCTCTGACTGCCGTCACACAAAAAAAGTGCAGCTTGAATTTTATATATTTTTCAAACCCTTTAAATTTGCTTTGGTTATTTTGATCACACGGTGTTTCAGATATTTTAAAATTTAATTAATAATATATATTTTTAAGAGATTTAGTCGCTATTTTACTTTATTTCGCTCGAGTGATATGAAGCTATTTAAAAATATGTCTATATATTGTTATCTCGAAAATTCTTGAGGGATGATTTTATATAATAAAACAAGGTAGATGCGTCAGGTTTTATAGATTTTTGACGTTCGTCTGATATATAACAATGAAAACATGTACTCAAAATCGCGATGCTATAAATTTCGTTGCGCTTTCAACGTTCATGCAGCATCGTTCAACTTTATTCCACAATGTTCAAATTGGTAGTTTATTAAAGTAGTGGAACTTTGGTCATTTACTCGATTTAATGAGCTGGTAACGATGTAGTGCATACAAAATCATTCATTATTCGTGAACTTTATTTCAATTATAGTGAAATGTTAAAAACTTAGACTAGTTATATGTTTTTATTTATGTTTTGAAATGAAATACTTTTTCAAATTGAATTGTATTAATTATAATACTATAAATATTTTCTTGAAATAAAATAGTGGCAGCTTGTAGATGACCCATTGCTTGGTTGAGGCCTCCCCTCTTTTTGAGGAGAAGGTTTGGCGCGCGCTGTGTCAACCAATGGTTTTTATTTATTGTATAGGTAGGCGGGCATATGGGCCACCTGATGGTAAGTGGTCACCAACGCCCATAGACATTGGCATTGTAAGAAATGTTAACCATCGCTTACATCGGCAATGCGTCACCAAGCTTTTATGTCCCTTGTGCCTGTAATTACACTGACTCACTCACCTTTCAAACCGGAACACAACAATACCAAGTACTGCTGTTTTGCGGTAGAATATCTGATGAGTGGGTGGTACCTACCCAGACGAGCTTGCACAAAGCTCTACCACCGAGTAAGTATCCACCGGGTTGTACTTTAGCATTGCTGTCCAGATTTGAACTCAAAATATTCGTTAAGATTCACGTGTATAACCACTAAGCCATCTTGGCTACATATTTCTTTAAATAATACCAGTTACCGTATGTTTTTACTTATGTATTTCGGAACTTAAGAATTTGAAAGCCATTACAAAAACTTAGAGAAGCGACGTTCGAAATTTCCTAATTAATCGCTGTTCGTTAATAATTACGATCGAAATTTCGGTTGCGTCAAATTGTTTGATCTCGTTAATTAGATAATGTGGAGGTTTCTAAATCGGGCCGAATAATTTGCGGTATTACGTGTTTACTTAACAAGCTCGGTTTAAGTAATGTGTTACGTGAACTTAGTACAAGATTAATTATCGTCTTTACCTATTGTTTTTCCTTATTATCGTTGTTAAACTTCACTATATTTTTAGTTTATATATTATTAGCATACTTCATATCATAACATGTTTTTAATAATTCGTTTTTGTATAAAAAAGAAACAGCCTGTAAATGTTCCATTTCTGGTGGTCTACTATTATTTTGAGGAAAGTATCTGGGCTTATTCAACCCCGCTGCTCCTATGCGGGCTGGTGGCACATGTGGCAGATTTTCCTTCACCGTACGAGATTAAATATAAACAAAAATTGTAAACAGTACGTCTTCATAAGCATGTCCGAATTACATATTGAAATAAATTAATTATGGTTTTGAATACTACGGAAGTTTTCTAGATTAATAATAGTAATTTATCCATAATAACACTACAATACTGAATTAATGGGAAGATGTCTTCTGCTGAATCTTCTGATTGAGTTGCTGAGTTCTTCTGAATTTTCGATTAAACAAAGTCTCCCTTTATTTATTCGATTTAATCGATGCTTATATAATTTATGGACATCAAAAGTTACGGAAACATGACTCGCTTAGTGATTTTTGATTGATTGGCATATCCCGGGCGGGGCTGTAATTGCAGGAAAAAATCAACACCAATAACAAAGGAGATTTTATAACGCTTAAAATGCTTTTAAATATGCTACATCATAAAATTTATATATAACTTATTTTTTATAACAAGATTTCCAAATTGTATTGTGAAATTATTACAGGTGTAACCTTTACAATTTCATAAAACAATGACAGTAAGACGAAACAACAGAGCAATGCTAATCAAGACAATTAATTAGGCAGTCATCTAATATAATAAAATATAAGACATATTTATCTCATATCTGGTAATATTTATCACATTTATTTTCTGTCATATTATCATAATATGACAGAAAATAAATGTATGTAGTAATTGGCATGTACATATATATAAATGAATACACTACCCATCCTGATCTTAATTTTCAAACGTCTTAACCCAAAGGCTGTCTAGAATAGAAGATAAGAACGCTCAGATTTGGAAATTTTATACATCGTAATATAAATTATTTGAGCGAAGTTATTTAAAAGATTAAAGTAATTAAGTACATTTTTTGCAATATTACTAGCGTTTCAAAAGAAGCAAATTTATAGCGCGCTGGAAATCGCTTTAAAGTTTTAAATTATAGTTAAAAATGTCAATACCGAATGAAGTTAGTAGTAAAGTTTCGGTAACCGGCCGCAGTGTTACGAAATAAAGTGAGTAAACTTCAGCAGCGGTCGGTGTTGATAGAGGTTACATTTTATCGGCTGCGGCGCGCTACACTTGACTTAGGAGTCACTTTAGCTTATACTGGTTCTTTGCCAAACTTAAGCATTTATCAGGTATCATAATTTCGTTTGAATTAAATTGTTAATACAACCGATATGGGTCAGCGTGTCTAGTGCGAGTTTTTTACTTATTCGATAGCGTTGATGTTAACTGTGTGTGATAGAATGAAAACAGTGCCATGTAACGACAATAATCAGAATTATATTTAAATCGCATTAATCGTCAACGCTATCGACTAAGTAAAAATATGAAAATTCAATATGATTTATAAATACTAAGTTACTTGCCGGTTACTTACTTAGTACTAACTAGATTCGAAGGTTTATTAATATCTTTATTAATTGATGGTTCAAATTTCATAAAGGAGTCAATTTGAATACAGATTTTTTTTTTTTCTTTTCTCATTTCACCAATCTACGATAAATATTTAGAATATATCAGTTAGAACTTTTTGTATATTGACGCTAAAATCATAATACATATTGTTTTACACAAGTCGAAAATAAGAAATAATTGAAACAAACGACATTTCAGTTCTATATTACTTTTCATTTAAATATTCGGTTGAATAATTTGAATACGTGTAATAAAAGAACAAAGTACGAAACTTGTTCCGAAACAATTTTATTTCTTCGTCTTCGTAATAATTTATATTTATAAATTGGTATGAAACACATACACTTGCCGAACAGGCGTATTTACAATTTTAATGAGACATTTAAGAAGTAAGTCCTACTTTGCCGCGTAAAGAGCACCTAAGTGGTACAATTACAGAGCTACGAGGACGAGTATGAATAAAAAACGTCGTCGTTTCAGAAATACCTAATAATTCTGTTTGCCGTGTCTATGTGAATGCTTAACACGTACTTTATACGTCGGCGGCAGAACGTCTGTCTCATATCGCTGTATACAATATCCAATTATTGCCTATTGATTGCTGAATACTTACCCACTACATGTTCGGTATTAATTTTGTTAGATATTTTTCATAAATCTAAGACTATACCTTCAATCAAAGCTTCTACTTATTCAGTTAAGTGTGGTTCATTTTTGAAGAAATAAATTAAAAACTACAAGTTTCCTTCAGTAAATATATTTTTATAATTTTTATTATATAACCTTCCTGTTATATATTTTTTTCTATTTTTGAAATTTTACAACATTTTATTTAACTTGCAATGTTTGTTAGTTTGTTTAGGTCAAGTTATGCAAGCAGAATTAAACCTACTTTCTCTTATCTTACGGGGTTGAAATTTTATATGTATGTTCAGTTCCGATGACCTGATTCTTTCTATACCTAGAAATGGTTGCAAACGATGGTACTCCCTCAACGGTCAAAAGTTGACACGAAATTATATTTATTATAGCTTTTTTTAAACATTAATTACATTACATTATTTATATTTATTTATAGGAAAACTATATACAAATTAAAATAAACAGTTAAAGCCTCAATACTACAATTTGGAATAAAAGAATTAATGATAAAGTTATTTTCTGATTTTTGAGAGAAAACCTGCAATCATTTTAATAAAAATCATTAATGGAATGACTTTTATTATGTTATAACTGAATTTTATTAAAACCCATATTTTAAGCATATTAAAAACGTGAAACTTTTTTAAAATTACTGGCATTCTTTTTTTCGAAACCAAAAACGAAATCGTCTGACCCAACAAAAAAACACGACTTTATTAAACCGTAGTGCGTTAAGAGCAGACCACCCAACTGTCGTTTGTCATCATTGCCTGCTGTTTTATGCCTCGTTACACGTCCCTTTCTACACGATGTGCTCATTTTCAATTTATGAGAACACTTCCAGCGAAACAATTTAGAATTTCCAGACCGTAAATGTTAATTTAAAATTGGCTTAAACGATATGATAAATATAAAATAGTTATCTTTTTAAAGATGTCACCCAATTAGTAGTTAATCTATCACTAAATATCAATCAGTACTTTGTATTGCCGTATTCCGGTTTGAAGAGTGCTAGTGGATATAATTACAGGCACAAGGGACATACCATCTTATTTCCCACAGTGGACAGCACAATGCCGTCAAAGGAATTTTTAATATCTCTTACAGTACCGACTATCACGAAGGCTATAAATCGACACAACAATATTACAAATGTGCTATTTTAAAATAACATTACTTTGTTTAAAATTAAGTCAAATTATAAATAAAACAAAACATAAAAAACACACTTACTAATTTTTTCTTAAATAATAATTAATCTGAACTATTAATTTCTTTAACAGTTTTTGTGTAGAAAGATTGCGAAAGCGTCAATTTTATTCTTTTGATAAAATGTAACTGACCCATTGGGAAATTGGCCATGAATTTAAAAAAAAGTAACATTTGAATTTTTCGAGCATTGAATTTGAATATAGTTTTGATGCGACTTTTTGAACTAATAGTAGTGATATTCAATTTCGACTATGTTCGAGCATCGGTTTCAATTCGCTCATTGAATATACCGCAATCGATGGACGCAGGACTCGACATTATATTATAAAGTCCTCTACACATAACACTTGTTTCAGGTAACGGTTTTTGCGAATTCAACAGAGCGGTGATACCATATGGCACCAACTTCAAAATGGCAAATGGCAAATTGAGTTGCTATTTTGAAACACGTGTTTCAATTTTCGTCGATAGCGTACTCGAAACAACAAGAACGGTTTTTAAATTTACTCTACGTATTTTATGTATACGGTAACATTTAATAGAAAGATAGATAAAATCTTTATTTAATTTCATTTCACTTCAAAATGTTGGTACTGCAAAAATACCTTCATTCTAAAAAATGTCCAAAATGCATAAGCACTCAGCTTAAGTTAGAATGGCGAAACAATGATTTTTAGTGGTCTCTGAGTGGAGAAAACGGACGGCCGCGTAAGCGCGTAGTCGTATTAGTCCAATATTTTTAAATATCGCTATGCATAAAATCGATACTCGATTTTTCGATTGGATTATGTTAGAGGATTCCCCCTAAGTATAAAACCAAGTTTTTGTCATCCCAGGCCGCGAGAGTTAGCCGCCATCTTGAAAACGATTTTTTGCAAATATCTCGAAAACGGTGAGTTTTACGTTCAAAACAGTGATACTTTTTTGCAGTAGATAAAATTTTATTTGAAACTTTTTTTCTCTATTGTTAATATTTGCCGAGATATAGTTAGTTAAAAACACCTACTTTTGATTTTCATAGAATATCTTAATACTTTTTTGGAAATACGAAAAAAATAGTATAATTAAGGTTGGAGAATTTTGGTGCTAAAATTCCTGGACTATATTATTATTTCTACCCTCGAGACAAAACATTTTTGTGCCAAAATAAAATAGTTTATTACATCAATGTCACGTAGGAAACACGTAGGAAAAACAAAATATTAGTTTTACTAATATTTTGAATATATCATTCGTGTCATTTCCGACATAAGTGATGTTGACAAAATATAATAATGTTATGTATCAAGTGCAGATATATGATATTAATAAAAAAGTGCATAAAATAGGTTGTACTCGAATGAATATGTAATTAGTGTACAATTAAATACAGATTCAAAGCGACTTTTACTAGTACTAGTATATATATATATATATATATATATATATATATAGTATATATAAGGTCCTCCAGACCGATTTCGGCCACGGCGGCCAATCTCAAGAGAGATTAGCTAACTGCGCAGGAGATATTATAGTGCACAAGTGTGTGCGCAAACACAGGTGCACTCTCTTTTCCTTAGCTGTCATAATCCGATGGGACGGCAATCCGACACGACCGGAAAGAGTTCAGGCGCAGGACCAACGGCTTAACGTGCTTTCCGAGGCACAGGAGTGTACACACTTCCAACTTCCAGACTCCGGGCTGCTACTGAGAATTTTCTGACAGAAAACCCCAATAACTATTTATTGGCCCGACCTGGGAATTGAACCCAGGACCACCGGGTCTGCGGCCTTATATCTAGCCACTAGACCAACGAGGCAGTCAAATAGTAATATATATAGTATACATATTTATAAAACAATTAATAAAAAATACATGCCGAGATGGACCAGTAGTTGGATCGCGTGAATATTAACCAACGATTGCGGGTTGAGACCAATGCAAGCATATTCATGGTGTGGAGATTGTTCCACATTGTTGTGGATACACAAGTGGCAGAATTTCAGTGATATAGCACAAAACAAAAAACAGTGGTAGTCTAGGTTTGAATTCGCAATCACTTCGGTTAGTATGATGAAGTGATCTTACCACTGAGCAATTTCGGTTATATATTATGATGATTATAATACTACATGTATAACAAAACCACAAAAATTAGTTTCGATTGACTTTATAAATAAATTAATTATTTTAATCATTATTATATTGATTATCTAACGTAATCGATGAATTTGATTATACGTGATGTTTTTAACACCTCACAAATATTTGAACTAAATTTTTGTTATATATTTTTAAAATATTATATATAACGTGACAATTTGACGTTGGAACTGAACAATAACCATAATATTTGCGTCACATGGCGTGGTGCGACACGGCGTAAATCAAATGCGATTTATGCCAGTTTGAGTTAGTTCTGTGCACGTTTAGAGTATAAACTGTTAACTTAATGATATATGTATCAGAGTGGTTATTCCTCATATTACACTAAAATTTTAGATGAATTATGATACTGACCATTTAGTTGTAAATTAATTTTGCTTCACAACAATATGCCGTATAGGTTGCTTATGATATACTTAATGTTCATTCCGGATTCACACAAAAACTTATTTTATATGTTTTTATTTTTGTTAGTTTTAAAGCTTTAAGTCGGACTATGTTATGTTTTTAGGTTGCTGTCTTTTATTTTTATCTTATTACGTTAACGTTGTAGGCGAGAAAATTTTCAATACAAGCGCTTTTCCAGCGAAACCTGCCAAAACTATAACAGATGCAAGAAACTTTTGCATGAAAACTTTGTGGATCTCCAAAATGTCTACATAAAAGTCATCGGAGGCATATATACCATAACTTTTATTATATTTAGAAGAGAATAAAGCATTTTTTAACGTAAAAGTTATTCTATTTTATCTTTAACTAACTCGGTGGTAGAGCTTTATGCAAGCTCGTCTAGGTAGGTACCACCCACTCATTAGATATTCTACCGCAAAACAGCAGTACTTTGTATTGTTTCGTTCCGGTTTGAAGGGTCAGTGAGCCAGTGTAATTACAGGCACAAGGGACATAGCATCTTAGTTCTCAAGGTTGGTGGCGCATTAGCGATGTAAGCAATTGTTAACATTTCTTACAATGCCGTTGGTGACCACTTACCATTAGGTGTCTCATATGCTCGTCCGCCTAACTATACAATAAAAAAAACTCAAAGTTTAGTTAGGATGATGAGAATAGTTTCTTCTATGGAATTCGCTTGTAATAATGAATATATTCTGGCAAAAAAACTTTTGTAATTATCGGTTTTATACATCATTTCAGCAAAAATTCTGTAACACATACGAAAAGTTTCGTTAGCAGATCGTAAATAAGTTGGTCGAACGTTCAACCTGAAACATTTGTAGAATTTGTATCTCCGCTACTGTATTTATAAACAACGATACGATAAACGATACCCTAATTACGAAATCAAAATATTTTTCAATGAGAGTTCAATGATCTTTCAACCTTATTACATTAAGTTAAATATAGTTAATTAATTACTGGAAAAAAATACGTATGGACAGGAAACAAACAAGTATAAAACAATATTTTCTAGATAATCTGTGGTAGATAATAAGTGGTAATATATTAGCCTCGATAGTTGAAATAGCATTTGCCGTTTGGTAAAGATGTTAGCTATCTAAAGACTATATAGGATAAGTATATAAACATTCAGGCAAATATTTAGCAACTACAAATATGCCAATGGAAATACAAATGGACATAGGAGTATTTTCAACCATTAAAGAGTTAAGATAGTTAAGCTAGTAAATAAATTTTACCGCATTAGATTTTCAGATCCAAATTAAATATAAGAAAGTCTCGACAACTCAAATGTGCTCGGTTGTAGTGGAAGTTGAAGACTCGATTTTGATCCCTAGGGACAATGTCCCTAGGGATCAAAATCGTAACATATATTACATACGAGTGTATATAATAATGAAATTGGGAATATTAGTAATTCATAAAAATAATGCATTAATAATATTCTTATATTCGTTTCCTGTTTATATAAACTTACTAAATTGTTTTCATGATGTATCACCATTATAATATTGGAGCAACATTGCGTGTTATTTATAAATTCCTATAACGTTTTACCTTAAGCTAAAAATAGCGCAATATTATCGCGCATTCGGTTCCGACACACAATACTGTGCCTCATATTTCATAGCTGGCTTTAACTTGGCGGGGTTAAAGGAAAACGCTAAGGATCGTAAAACAAATGACTCATATAAATCAACAGGTATGTTCCGCGAAAAATTCACAATACTCTCTTAATCTCCATTCTCAGTAATTTAGCACGTCGATACCCTATTCCAATGCAGTATTTCGATTAGGCACGTTCCTGACCCGATTCTTTGCTGGGCTCGTACCATTATTTGTTATTGAAACAAATGCCCAAACAGAGTTGTTTTGGCTGCTAAGAACAAAGATGTTTTTTTTCTTCTTGGCGCGACCAGCTTTTTAGTTTCACTTGAAGTTTTTACGGCGTAAGCACTTGCCAGTTCTACGTCTTTATTACTCAGTCAAAGTACTTTGAATTCATACGGTCTATCAGATTGTAGTCTTGGGAATGAGCGAAAATTACATTTTGTGATATAAAATGAATACTACGTAAAGTTGTAAATTTCATTTCGGAAGTAAATTTTAAATGCATTTTATACTAAAGTTTTAAATGTTTAAAATTCTATTTACTTTCAGTTTTATTCACATAACGAAAATTTTAATTAAATTATCTTTTTCATTTTAATCTGCAAAACATGTTTGTATCAAAACGCTTTTACATTTTGGGTATTTACCTAAAATACTGGCGAAATAAAATGGCAAGAGAAATAAGGGAAGTGCTTTAAATAGATTAAAAGTTAACAATAGCGGGTTGCCTTCGAGATTTCATTGAATCATCAAAATGCGCATTGATCAAAACTTTATGTGCTCTTCATAACGTAACGCAGAGAACTGTCGTGTCGTTTTTGGTTTCATTTACTTTTCCGGTTCAATGTTTAAACGGAATTAAGGAAACGATACATGAAAAAACAATGGGATTATAAAATACTACGAAAGAGTATATTTCTAAACAATAATATGAAAAAATGTAACATATTTAACAACTTACTAATAAACACGGACACTTTTAAATTTCTATGTTTCTATTCAGTTGTTGTTTTTGGTAATAAATAGTAATGTTCTTCGAATTGCTGATAGATATCAAGCGGTCCTGAAATCAAGCTCTTACAAGTACTTTGGAATTAAATGTTAAACAATCATTGACTTCGAATTTATATTCTATTTAGAACACTCGTCAAGAAACGTAGTTATTCTATTCAATAAAACAACATTTATTTATTAAGGATAAACAACATGACATACAGTAAGTAATAATTAGAAATTAAAAGCTTACTAGTTAATAGGTCTTAGGGTAAAAGTTGTCATACTTATAACCAACTGTACCATACAAATAAAGACACTAAGCATCTTAAATAATAATGCAATTTATTTTATATACATACCTATATATTATATACTATCTCTGATATATGCAATCACGATATAACGAGAGTGAAATAAAAAACGAATACATCAATTAACTCGACGCTGAGACCTTTTAAACCAAAATAATAACGCTTTTAGCGTTACATACATACGCCGTATCAAGATCGATTACCTTTATTACAGGTAAAGCATAAATTGGTCTCAACAAAATTTATTACTGGTACCAATAATTTACGTCGCTTGCGAACAGTTGCATGCCATTTTAAGCTAAATTAACTTGTTACTATATTAACTGTTTATGATAAATAACATTTGCAACTAGCTGTTCTTCTGGCTTCACTTGCCCGGAACACTAGAATTTCACTTTCAGAAATATTTAAAATTACAATTCCCGGTACATCTTTTTAAATTAAATATTGGTAATATATAGATAGATTGGGAAATCAATCTAATAAAAAATAATCCACCACCGCCGCCGTACACATAGTTCAGCTCTAGCACTTGTATTTGCACAAATACAAGTGCTATACTCTCATAATCCAATTGAAAGGCAATCCAACACAGCCAGAGAGCATTCCGGACTAACGGCTTTACGTCGGCTCTAAAACCTAATATTTTTCTGATACCATATCACATAATCTGCATGCTTGCATGATTACTCAACAAACGAGGCTGTATACGATACATGTTATTCAATAAGGCTATTGACCGTTAAACAAGCTTTATAATTGAAACCTATTACGTGCGAATCATAAAATTCAATGCATTTGTAATGTATATGTATTGAAATCACGCCTAAAGAAGCCGTACCGAGCCTTTTGTGAAATCAAGCTTTTGTATGGATTCGTAAAGTTGCTATTGATTTGTTCAACATAATTGAATATGTCGACTCTTTTGAAATCGACTACATTAAAAATATATGATTTTATACCTTACTATCAATTTTTTTTATTTGCTTTTTGATTATTACCTGATACGTCTTGCCCTAAAATATCGCCTGAAGCTGATGTGAACTTGATGTGCTTCAGAACCACAGAGTTACAACAAACTATGAAAATATATTTTTATTTAATTAAAGTCAATTCATTCAATCTAACATAGATTTAAAAAAAATATGGTTTGGTTGGATTGAACTGGCAACCTAATGATATTCCAAAGTGGTATCTTACACTAACATAGACTATAAATTTAGTCATAAACCGTCAACAGGCCGTCAATTGAATGTTACGCCGCTCGTGTCTGTAATAAATATAAATAATTAATAATAAATAATTTTAAACATCAACATCGCAATAGTTTACGGACCCCTAATAATGTAAAAGTCGCAGGTTTAATCATGAAGTGCTTGGGCTATTGTTGTCTTGGGCTATTGTATACTTAGTAAAGTAACAGCCTGTGAATGTCCCACTGCTGGGCTAAGGCCTCTTCTCTTCTTTTGAGAAGAAGGTTTTGGAGCTTATTCCACCACGCTGCTCCAATGCGGATTGGTGGAATACACATGTGACAGAATTTCAGTGAAATTTGACATATGCAGGTTTCCTCACGATGTTTTCCTTCACCGTCAAGCACGAGATGAATTATAATCACAAATTAAGCACATGAAATTCAGTTATGCTTGCCCGGGTTTGAACCCACGATCATCGGTTAAGATTCACGCGTTATTACCACTTTTGTTTTTTTTTAACTCAGTGGAGTCCTTCAAATGGTACTCGGTTCCCTTCGGGGGAGGAACCGGGTTATAAGAATCCCACATTCTTACCCACTAAAACCACTGCGATGGCCGTCCTCGGCACGGATCGGAGAGGCTGCGGGATCGTGTTGATATAACGTATCCGCGGCCCCTCCTGTGCTCTGCTCCGCTTGTGGCTTGGTGGAGCTCTCCTCAGGGAGCAAAGGTAATTTCGCCCCCCCGCACTCCTCGCTAGTGCGGACGGCAGCTCGAGGCCATCCCGGCTGCCGTCCTCCTCAGGGCGTTCTTACCACTGGGCCATCTCGGCTTTTGTATACTTAACTATAGTTTAAATACAAATTTTGAATATAAAAGCTACTCCTTAAACTATTAATACAAAAACATTAAAACGTATTCCTACGTCACAGTAATAAGTTAGATTATCCATAAATTTCGCTTCGTCACGACAATTCATTATTATTTTAATGAACTAATAAATCATGTTGGTCTTTAACGTTTCACTTCACAAGAAAGTACTAAAATGGACGGAGATAACAAAGCCAGCTAGCGAAAGATATCGCAACAATAAAAAGCATTTTACACATAAAATTAAAAGAGCCGTTAAATGCTTATCATTATTTCAATCAAGATTGATAAGCGTAACTTTCACAAAGAGTTATAGCACTTTAAAAATCAATTACTTGCGATCGAGCGAAATTTTAGATCAGCAAACTTTCCATAAACATCTTAATGAGTAAATTTATCGAAGATTAAGATATAAAGTACGTTCTTCATTTTATAATGAAAGTTCATTGTTCGGAAACACTTATTAAAAATGAAAATTTATGGAACGATTACTTGGTGTCCTTTAGAAGTAAGCTTGTAATTTAGTAATAACTATGTAATGTATTTTTAGGACTTAGAATTAAATGTGGTTGGATATTATCGAAGACTAAGGCTGTGATGGCAGGAACAAAGGGATATAACAATTTAGCACGCATAGTGAGCAGTATATTGCAATGTAAGGAATAATTAATGTCTTACAATTTCCTTAAGAGCTGAGTCTACTTAAGCTTTTGCCTTTTCAGTGTTGGTAAAACACCTTAATGAAAATTGACCCTCTGACAGATTTGGACCACGGCGGATATTCTCAGGAGGTATTATAGTGTATTTATATATTTTTCCTCACTCTCATAATCCGATAGAATAATGAGACGGAAACGACACGACCGGAAAAAGTTCTGGCGCACGATGAAGCTTCACGTAGTCTCGTAGGCACGGAAATGTAAACGCCTTTAAATATTAGGCTATTCATGGGAATGTATCGAAATAAAAACGTAATAAGTTTTTATGATGACTCGACTCAAGGTTTGAACTCAGGACCTGGGGACATGCGAGCTTATAAGCTAGCTTCTAGACCAAAGAAGCATTAATGACTATTCAGTCTATATCCTAATAATCGAAATGTAGGCTTGATTTGTTGACGATTTTATTGCACTATACTAAAAGTTCTATACATTAAATTTCATACAATGAAATGTATTGTTCGTAAAATACAAAATGTTTAAATTTAAACTAAAGTATTTCGATAAATACTTGAAAATACGGAAACGAAGAACATAATGACAATCATTTTGTTGTTTTAAGCTGCATTGTTCAAATTATATTCGAAGTTTTTAATTATTTGAAACGACTGCATATTATTTTAATACTACGAATAAACGAAGTTTCATTGTTTATAGATGTTAAATGACATTAAAATAAGTATCTGAAACAGTGGCTATCAGTGTATAATAAAATTTAATAATAATTATGTTTAATATTATATAAATACAATAGCAATTGTGTTGCAACATCAAAATAATTTTTGATCTTTATGATACGATTATGCCAAATTATTAATAACCAGCTAATACCAAGCATGTGTTGTAAGGTTTCTTAATTTTTTAATTAAAAACAGCTGATACGGCTCTAACGAATTTTAATTACATCGTACTTTGATGGTAGTATACCAATAGAACAAAATTTCAAGTAACTCACGAACAAAAATAAGCAATAATTTTCGTATAAAAATGATTAGATGAATAAGAATATGAATTGAGCTTCATGTTTTATTAAAAATGTTTTTATTAATTAAAGTACCAGTTATTCATTTAATAAACGTGAATTAATAAAAAAATAAGATGATTACTAGAATTTTTTACAACAATGATTGCGTTTTATTTAAGCAATAATAATTTAAAATCGAAGTAAATATACAAAATTTTAAATTCGAGAAAGTACGAATAGAATTTACCGATATTGGCTAATCAGTATAACAACAATCTAGCCCCAAATAATTTTCAATAACAACTAATTGGATAGGGGATTGGTTGCCAAATTAGTTTGTGGGTTAATCTCGACGCTTAGACAACGCAGCTACTAGATAACATTAACGATAAAATGTTATTATTTCCTTTGTTCTCTATCTATATCTAAAAAGAAAGTAAATAATATTATTTAATTTCGTTTTAAATTTATAAAAATAAAAGTATGTCATAATTATCTAAATTTAAGAACATCATTGAAATTCTCGACAAAGTATAATATGACAGTCATTATATAAACGTATATTTTCAGTTTATATAAAATCAAACGTGCAGTAAAGTCAAAAATTTTATCTAAAAACCAATTGAGTTGTCGAAATTGTTATTTTATATTCGGAATAAAAACATACTAAATACATTAAGCACAAAAATACTAGCCATGAAGCCCGATGAATGCAAATCCCGCCTCAGTACGCTCGGATTTGCTCATGTCAGTGGATTTGTTTGCAACTCAATTAAACGTACCAACAAAATTCACAAAATACATCACCGGTTGGGCTGTTGGCGTTATATCAGTGTTCGTTTGTTCTTGACAAAATACCCTCATTCCTTTGTAAGGATAGAGAGAATTGCATTTCTCAAATCCTATTTGATATAAGCAACTATTTACATGGCTTTGTCCCGTTTAACGATATTACGGTGTACTCGTATTTATATACGCAATTGTTTAAGACGTGATTTTGTTAAGTCTTATTATTTATTAGAAAACTAATAGTCATAAATAGTAAATGAAAGTTTATCTGTGAAAGTTTTGCATAATAACAACTGTCAATTGAAAAGCTTTGTTATTTCTAGTATTTTATATGTCTCATATAAACATTTAAAGAAAATAATAAATTTGTAAAAATAAATATTTTTGTAATGATAAAACTTTTATGGATATTTGGTATAATTTTTTTAACATCCCAAATCCACATCATACTCGCATATATAACACTGAAGAGCCCTTCTATGTCAGCCCTTATATGTACATCATCGTATTTACGACGGAATTTGCTGAGGATTTTCTTGTTATAAAACGTAAGACATATTCATATTTTTTTATTACAATATTCCTCCCATCTGCACTTCATGGGTGGTACGGTACTGTCAATGAATGTGAAATAGCTTTCCATACAAAGTCTTCCGGTCCCTTTATCCACCCTCCTCGTGACATCGGCTGAATTTTGATTACTTTCAACAAATAGATACTAGGTTGTGCAAATATATAAGTGCAGAGTTTGTTTTTTAATGTACATTTCTGATATCTCTGTATGCATTATTATTACAATGAACTATAGAAATATTATTTCTAGATTTTTATTAAAAAGACGAAATGGAAGAGTGATTAGAGCACTTGATTTTTAATTAAAGATTGAGGTTTCAAACTCCTACAATCATCTCTGAGTTTTCTTGTGGTTAATTTGTGTTTATAATTTATCACGTGCTCGGAAGGAATTTTATAATATATATATATATATATATATATTATAAAAATAAAGCTTTATAAAAGCGCGGTGGGACAAGTTACAAACCTTCTCAAAATGTCTTAGCCCAAAAGTGAAACAAATAAAGGCTGTCGCTTCACTACTTATTTTCTAGATTAAAAACATTTTATCGATTCAATAGTTATTTAATAGCATATATTTTTAGTGTTACTTTAGGTCTTGTCGGTTAGGTTTTTACAAAAAGATGTTTGTATCCTTATAGTTTCAAATGTGTTTTATAACATTTTCATTTTATAAATTATTTTCTTAATATTATTTTAAACCTTGTGTAAAAAATACACAAGTAATGTTTGTCAACTATTTTGACAAGCATTTTGTATAAAATGAACTTCATTTATGTTTAAAATTTCATACAATAAATAACTCGTAATGGAAATTTAAAAGGTTCGTAATAACGATAAGCATGAAAAAGTTACCCGTGAATTTCACTGTATCCTTTTAATTATACGTTAAAATTAAATCATCATTGTTTTTATTATCATTAATAACAACACAAAACACTTTTTAAAATATTCGTATTATAATTCAGTTTATGTAGTATTTATCAACGTATATTTCATTATTGTAATTTTTATTACTTTGCACGTAAGCGGGTCTTAACTAATTTAAATATGCTTAAGGTTTAACGTATCTACTTCACACGTTATAATATATGACACGTCATAAGAACTTTAGTGAATTTAGAAACGCAAGGGTCGACATACGACGGGACACGGTGATCTATATGCAAATGTTATAACCCGCTTATTATATTTTCCTCGGAGCGAGAGAACAGTAAGCCGACAAAATGTAGTGATATTACATCAAAATTTATTTGACGCGGTAGTATGAGTGCTGTTTCATGACGTGAAAGAGTTATATGGTAGTAGCATAAAAAAAAATTAACACATTCAAGAAATAGCATGATTAAGTCTGAAAGGAAAAAAAATGTGAGAACTTTTAACTAATTTAAGGCTTTTGTCTGCAATTCCAACATTATCTTTTCATCGGTAATCTAATTTTAACTCAATTATTTGTTACACTCGGACTAAAATAGAGTACTAATATAAGCAACATCGATTTGTGCATCAACAAAAGGTGAAAGCCAAAATTACTTTGAATGAAGCGAAGTCGGCCGTCTATTTTTATTCTGTGAAAGTCTTAACAAATTAATGTGTCCTTTTCCGTTCGGAAATAATTCAGTTTATGTTGTTTTTGTTCCGTACCCAAGAACTTGCCCTTATTAGGTATGCAATCCACAAGACAATGCGATTTTAAATACGCCTTACATTATAATCTGCAGTATTTATCCACAAGAGTTATATGTATAAATATAACAAATTTAAAAGTAAAAATCAGTTAACTATCATAATAATAACATACTTATTATTCCATTTGATATTTATATTTTCGCTTTATATATTATGTCCCTTTAGATATAACTTAGCACATAGAAAGCTATAGAAATATATACGTGTTCATTAGAGTTAAATAACTTTTTCTCTTAACAGGGTCATGTCATGCCTTGATGAAACAAAATTGTATAGCAAATGCATGTCTGGAGGACTAGCTTAATGTGAAAATGTCCCCTGTTTTAAGGAATACCCTCACGGAATTTCGCACCCATTGTGGTATTATATTCAACGTATTGTACCGTAATAAAGAAGAAATTGATTTTGTTCCTTATTTATATATATAGTACTTCTTATATAGGTAGGATATTTTCTTCTATACACTGTTTCTATGTATAATTTATATGTTTGATAATTGTAAGGGTTATTAGTTTAACGATACGGCAGATATTTATTTAACATAACCGATTTATGTTTAATTATAAGCACACTAACTTAAGATTACAAGCTATCGAAATTGTATACGTTTCATTGTAAATTAAATGCTCCATTCACAGGTTTTAAATAGTTTACAATTTATCAAAATATATGTATTTCAAACTATCGGATCTTTTGTTAACTTATTTATATATGAACTGAAAAATACAACAGTACTTTTTTAAATTGGTGAAAACTATCAAGAAGAGTTTTTTTTTTTTGTTAATATGTGGAACGGTTATTTTATTTCAAATTTAGTTTCGCAATGTTCGTGCAGCGCTTTGTGTTAAACAATCCAACCACTAAAGTTAGTTAGGAAGCGAATAACAGAATTTGCTTTTCTTAAACAAAGCTAACGATCGTCTGCTTTTCACCAGCTTTTTAATTACATCGCGGAGAATTGCTTTAACAACGAAAACCATGTAACCAGTTTGAAGTAAAGTAAAGTAACAGAGGGTTTGGAGCATATTCCACTACGCTGTTTCAACGCGGATTGGTGGATATTTGGTCAATATTCATGAATTCCGCGCGGTATTTCTCTTCAACGCCAAGCACGATATGAATTATATACATAATTTACCTCATTTAATTAAAAAAATTAAAATCCATTTGCATTGTGAATACAAGAGATATTATTAATTGCAGCAAATGAAAAAATCCGCTCGCATTGTAATCAAAACCTTAGTATCCCATACGCCTTTTTCGACCTACTGCCCATTTCATCGAAGCCTTATATTTAAAAGTGTAATGTTTCATCACGCTGTTGCCTATAATTGGATTTCGTTACCCGAATTTCCGTGTACAATTTTAACATGCCACTTAACGAGGAAAATAATATATAAATTCATTGCTAAGTGGAAGCTTTTGTTCTCTTACAACATTAATTTAGAAATTTCTGTCGCGGGATTTGTCTATTCTTGAGAGGAAAATGTGATTTATTGTTGTGTCGCATTTACAATATATAATAATAAAAAAATAACCGTTCAATCAATCGCTGTAGGGCAGGGCAGGGCAGTGGTCGAGATATTTTAAATATATATCATCAATAAAGTTAGAAGTTATGCCCGGTTTACATTATTCCAGTCCAGTGATCTAGCGAGATTCCAGTCCAGTGCTGGACTGGATCTGTAACGTCTACATTATTCCAGTTATTTAGAAGCCGTTGAAGTGTGAACACTATAGTGACAATGATTTCAAGAAGAGATCAGTTTCGAAAATGTTTCAAACGTGCTCAATCACTCTTGCTACAAGAAGTTATTAATGAGGTTGATAAGGAACTAAAAAAAAAGGAACGGATTTGGGTGAGAAATTGGATCAGCGAAAGAGATCAAAAAGGAGGGTCAGCAATACTTTTGCAACAACTGAAGATAGAAGATCCCAATGAATATAGACTGGCACTGAGAATGACAGCAGAAAACTTTGAAGAACTGTTATCATTAGTTTCGATTAATATCCAGCGTAAGAATACGTTGTTCAGAGATGCTATACCCGCAAAATTAAAGTTAGAAGTCACTCTTTCTTTTTTAAGTACTGGAGATAGTTACAGAAGCCTCAGTCGTATGTTTCGATTGCCAAAACCAACTATTTCAAAAATTATACCAGAAGTCTGTCAAGAAATTAAAAGGGCATTAAAAGACCACATCAAGGTAATATTTTTTTTATTAAGTATCATATCTATGACAAATTAAGCATTATTGAAAGCATTCATGATTATATTAATCTGATATAATGTATTCTGGGTCATCGCTTACTACATTTAACGAGTCCTCGGTGGTTTGTGTATCTACAGACGCTGGACTATTCAATGGCATATAAGTACTACTACTCGTGCTTGGTCTTGACGCATAATTGTAATTTGGTCTATTCGGTTTTATAGGACTATTCAAATCGTGTAGTCGACATCTTGTTATCACACTCTGTATTTCTTCTTGGCCTAGGATAGCCTGTTCTGTAGAAAGGGTTCTTAATTGCTTCGCAATGTGTTTCCCGAAGATGTCGAATTCATCTTCCACTGTTTCTGATTTGGATAAATCGTATTGCATATCTTTCATGCTACTGACTATTGTAGACAGCTGTGAAATTTTACTTCTTTTCTTTCGCGGTTCTGATAGACTTACTTCTGGGTTTGTATGGGTAGGGTTGGTCCCACATTGGTCACTAGGTTGAGTATTGTCAGTATTTTCTTTATTTTGAGCATCATCAGTATTTTCCTGAAAATAAAATATTTTTACTTTCTTTTTGCAGATACCCACTGCGGAACAATGGAAACAAGTCGAGGAAGGCTTTCGGAATAAGTGGAACTTTCCTTTGTGCTACGGAGCGTTAGACGGAAAACACATAAAAATTACTGGCTCCTATGAATATGGAAGTACGAACTTTAATTATAAAAAAGAAAACAGCATAGTATTGATGGCTCTTGTTGACCATGATTACTGTTTTACGTATATCAATGTGGGCGCAAATGGAAGCGCTTCGGATGGTGGTATTTTCAAAAACTGTTCCATTTTTACTGAATTAGAAAATGGCAGTTTTATTCCAGAAGATGGAGTGATTGTGGCTGATGCAGCATTTCCACTAAAACATACTTAATGAAACCATATCCTGGGGCTAATTTAACTTTTGAACAAAAAATATATAATTACAGGCTGTCCCGTGCTAGACGCGTTGTAGAAAACGCTTTTGGAATATTAGTAAGTCGATTCAGAATTTTCGAAATAGCTATTTCAACTAAGTTACATACTGTGGATCACATTGTGTATGCAGCTGGCTCTCTACACAATTGGTTGAGAAAAAAGTCAAGCAATTATACGACTACTTCTTGTGTAGACCATGACGATCACAACGACCATCATTTGATTAATGGAACATGGAGATCCGAAATAACCTCTTTAGATAGTATCATACAGCAGGGCAGTAACAACTCAGCAACACATGCCAGGGAAAAAAGAACTCAATTTACTAATTATTTTGTGAACGAAGGAAAAGTACCATGGCAAAATCATATGATACATTGATAAATTTGTGTGTTTTAACAAATAATATGCTACTAAAATAAAAATAAATAAAAATCCTAAAATAAATACCTGTGTTTTACGCTTCACCATCACATTTTTAATAAATGAATTGAATTCGGCGAACCATTTTACTTTGGGTTGGTAAACATTGCCACTAGCACCAGATGTGGATGATTTCTTAATCTTGTCTAGTTCAAGGTAGTATGTCGAACGAATGCTTTTTATTTTGTTTTTCACATCTTCCGATGTGAATCCTTCAATTTCCATACCAATGCACAGATTTTGCAAAGCAGTTTGGCGCATAGCTTTGTTTTTATAATGATCTGATGTTATATCCCATAAACACGGATTTTCTCTGTATATAGTGACAAACTTTACAGTTTCGTCTTCAGATAACTTCTTCACCATTGTTAAATCCTTTTTCTTTGCAAAAAAGTCCGCAAAAACAACCAACACGTGTGTAATTCGTCAGCACTGGAATGGCACTGGATTGGCCGTCTACATTATTCCAGTTGCACTGGATTGGTCGCACTGGATTCAAAAGTAGACCGCGAATCCAGTTACTGGACTGGAATACTTACTGGATTCAGTTCATTCCAGTGCCGGTTTACATTTTTCCAGTAAGCAATCCAGTACTGGACTAGATCGCTGGACTGGAATAATGTAAACCGGGCATTATAGCCAGAAAATATCCCGCCGCTAGTCTGTTATCATCTCCCATTGAAGAGGTTTAGAGTTGATTCCACCATGGCGATCTAATATGGTTTGGTGGATACACATGTGGCAGGTTTTATATGACTCATGCGAGTTTCCTTATGATAGTCGACTTTTTTCTGTACATTTTTATGGCTTCTAACTTATAAGGTGTTGTTACTTAAAATAAACTATTATTTGTTTTAATTATGCACATTAACATTCACTGGAGCTTATTCGTGTTCGAACCCCAACTGTTCGGTTAAGATTCAATTTTATCCACTGGGCTATCAGTGTTCTACCATCAATAATGTCAATCAATTCATTTATTTTTTAATCAAAGAGATAATGGTACATACCCAGTATAGCATTTTCCACAAAATATATATAAGAGTTAATTAGACGCCTATAAATAAATAAGCAACATTTTAAGGATTTAAATATTATCCTGTACAAAAATAAATATATTTTTCTCTTTTAGTTCAATATTAAGCTTGTATTTCGAGTAGGTCCACACTAATCTAAGTGATAAGAAGCCCTGCCTACTAGTTCTACCGTAAAGTTATAGGATTCAATATAATACTGTAAATATAAAAGTGACGTCTAAAACCAAACAACTGCAATTCATTCATCACGGTCAACATTCCCTTCCTTGCATTCTTATCTAAATCATCCCAAAGTAAATCGGGCGTAAAATTGAAATTTGTTCCAACGTCGCACTGTACCTGTTACGCCTAAACGTAACTTTGATCAAACGGATTTGTTCGTTCAATTAAAATAACGAATACCGTTTCGTTTGAACTGAACTTCGATTCGGAGCTGTGTGATCTTTGAATGTAATTTATTCGAATAGAAATGTAATTTGAGAAGATAGTTAATGGTCAGTTTTGAATTTCAGCTCGGTGTTAAATATCTGAATATTGATTTATGATAATTAATGGAACACCGACAAAATATACACTAAAGGTTTTACTTATAAACGTTGCTTAGCGGCTGTTTACTTAAATATTGATCTTGCTCTTTCTGTCATTATTGATGTGACATTTGAGAGAAAAAGACACATAATTGTTAAACCACCTGTATACGATTTTATAAGTGAAACCGTTAGTGTTACCTTAACTATTGACAAAATACATGTAAAATATCAATGTCAATATTTAAATTAAAATATCATTTGATGGTAAAATAAATATCTATGGATGACCAATCGATTTCCTTGTAAATATTTTTTTTCTCGAATCAATGAACACAATAATAGCTACTTTCCATCTTATTTCACAGAAATGGAACTCATTGTCATTCTTGATGCAATATCGATAGATGCAATCGAGAACGCTTTATTCTTATCGAATTCTAAGTGTCGATATAAAATAGAATTGCATTGTTGTGGAAGCCTCGGATCATAGATGTTATCGTGTTGTGCGCGGGTTTCGACTTCTTTAGATGAAATTTAGATAAGGCAGCGTCCTCACGTCTCTCGCTATAAGTAATTGGACGGGGCGTGCAGGTCGGATTTATCAACGGCAGTCAATCGCAATAAAACTCAGCAAATCGCTGTCATTCTAGAGGAAACTTTCGATATGACCGGTAGGCGTAGATCGGGGTTGTTTTACAGAATATATATAATGTTATACAAGCTTAAAATTATGATTTAATTTATTACTGTTTATTGTTTCAGGTAAATTATATATCCAAAAGATATAAATAAAAATATAAATATTGTCGGTGATATTGGACTAAGGTAAGTTAGGTTAACTAATATTTTCGTAATAGAAATATACCTAAAATAGTAGCGGATATTTGGTGATTAATAGAAACGTTATAAATAACTTCGTATGTTAAAGTTTTATAATATCACATCAACACTGATCACGAACAATAACTCTGATTACTAATCACATTAATCTGATTTATATAAAAAAGAGCAACTACGTAGTTTCTTACTGTTTCTTCTCATAAGATGCTTTCTGTAACGGCGGTAGAGTTAAATAGATTTATTATGAAACTTTCTTTCTATAAAAACATTTGATTTGCGTTAAGCTTAAACAAAGTCATATATTGCTGATTGTTTTAATATAACACTCATCTTCCTAGAACGATACGCACTTCAACATGCTAATGTAAATAAACAAGTAGTAAATGTATCGTTACGAGCAAACACAGGAAATTGCCTACTCTTTTAATGACTGACCTTTTTCGAGCCAAAATTAAGTCATTAAATTGTTGTTATTATTAATGTTCTGCATGAGCGTTGTGTTTCACATTTAAATATATCAGCTTCCTTTATATAGAAACAAATTTTAAGACATAAAAAACTAGCGTAATTGGTAATAGTGAAGTCAAAATGACAGCTGTCAACTTAAATTACTACAAAAACTTTAAACAAAGGCCCATACCATGCCGGTCAATAAAAAAAATTGATATCCCCAAACTATTACTGGCCATAAACGTTTTTCGGGTGTCAATGGTTCTATTGTTGTTGTTCAAATTAGAAAAAGTAGTCCGTTATTTTTTTTTCAATAAACGAACAAAGACGTTCTATTTTTGAAATTCGAGCGCAGTTGCGTCATACATCACAAAGCGTTTTGTTCAGTCGAATATTCGTTACGCATAGTATGTTACAAACCACTACAAATTATGCAAGAATGCACGTTAAATTATTGTTATAACAAATAACTATAACAAATAGCTCTCTATTAAACATAAATATATCAATGAAATTCATAGCTTGTGTTATTTTATTAATAGTATAAATATGAAATAATTATACATCCTTCAAATATAAACAGTCAAAATCATATATAATTAATAAATATACAGATAACACATAATAAATAAAGTAAAGTAAAAAGTGGTAGATTGATACGTAGGCAACGTAAAGATTCTAATTTAAGGTTCTAATTTTTACTACACATCATTGATATCAATATCGGTTTTTACGAGCACTTCTGTTTCGTCGTTTACAACTTTACAAATCGGTCAAGTCATAAAAAAATATATAGCTTATGGCTAATAAGCTTTGTATTACCGCATTAAATTGTTTTGTTAGATAGCGAAATCAATTTAAAACGTTCGACCCGATGTTTCCATAGACCTCAGTGTCTGCGGTTATGTAGTGAGTGCATAGAACACAAACAAAAGTACATATTGTGCGTCGATGATACTATACTAGAGAAAAAAGAATTAGTTTTATGCAAATGAAAAAAATTCGCTAACAACGCTGTTAACAACACTCAATCTGTTGTTAACATTTGTGTAAAACTGAACTACCTGTACGTATACGCGTAAATAACGTCCTCCAGACCGATTTCGGCTACGGCGGCCAATCTCAAGAGAAATTAGCCAACTGCACAGGAGTTATTATAGTGCACAAGTGTGTGCGCAAACACGGGTGCACTTTCTCTTCCCTAGCTCTCATAATCCGATGGGACGTCAATCCGACACGACCGGAAAGAGTTCAGGCGCAGGACCAACGGCTTAACGTGCTTTCCGAGGCACGGGAGTGTACAGACTTCCTTCCAAAGTCCGGGCTGCTACTGAGAATTTTCTGACAGAAAATCCCAATAACTTTTTACAGGCCCGACCTGGGATTTGAACCCAGGACCCCGGGTCTGCGGCCTTATATCTAGCCACTAGACCAACGAGGCAGTTAATATACGCATAGTCTACATACAAAAACATTTATTTTTATATATATGATAAGAATTAAACACAATCCTGTAAATGACGTAATGCCTTAACATGTATGAGAAATATTATAATAGGGAAATTGTTCGCGTATATTCCGCCCGCAAGCCTTTGCTTTTATCGAGAGAATTAATTAACATAATCGGATCGAATCGTTGGCGTCCGTGGTGCGTGATTAATGTGACTTTGAATATAATTATTGAAATGGAATTGTTTTTGAGTTTGTGTATATTTTAGACGGTGAAAAGAGTTTTTATTTGAATCGTTTTGGGTGGTTTGTTCTGTGTTCCTAGGTTGTTTCACTTATTTTTAGCGACAATCCTATCCGCTCTTCAATGTACTGGCGTCATGGAAGACTGGTGATGTCTGCTGTATTAGGACACAGCATATACGCTGATTGAAGACTATAGAGGTTTTAAACTCCAGATAGTCATTATTTGAAATGCTTGGCTTTACTTATTTTATATTATAATAACATTTTAAATACTAATTAGTTATTCTTAAGCTAAAATAACTTTTTTTCTCTTTCTATAATATTGAGGTATACATCGCATCACCCAACCATGTACTAATGAGTTAAAATATTAACCTTATTTGGAATTAGTTTGCTCGCGGCTTCGCTTGCGTGTGAGGGGCCAATGTTAGGTAGCTTATGTGTTAAGTCAGGTTATAATCTATCTCTATTCCAAACTTCATCGATATCCAGTCATTCATTTTTGCGTGAAGGGTAACAAAGGTCCATCAATCCATCTATCTTCACAAATTTTCGCCTTTATAATATTAGTAGGATAACAATTAAAATATTCTCATGGTACGTGAAGCGTACAAAAATTAAGTAATAAAGTCACAGTAATTATTCTAAAAGGGTCAGGAATATTTCGTATAAAAGTTTTTTTTTCTCAGCACATGTTGGCCCCATTGTAAAGCTACACGTGTTGACTTGCGCAATGCGAAACAAATGTTGGGATAAGATTTCATAAGTCCTAGTTTTTTGTTTATTATTATTTCAATTATTATAAGAGAAGTTTGAGAATTGAAATTAACAAATATAACTATCATTTTCGAACCAGTAATTATTATTGTGTATAACACATTTAATATTAAGTTGGTTTTTATGACCTAATTGTTAAACTGTTAAAAACTATTTAAGGAATAATGGGCACAGATTTCTGACAAAAGAGATAATATTTACAGTGTAAATTATAAACAATAATATGTTGAGGAGTGCTGGTATTAGGTAGTATATTATGTGTTAAGTCATCTCTATTGAAACATCCAAACGATTGATCAACAAACATACAAATTTTCACATTTATTAGATTAGTAGTAATGATACTTTGATTATAATATAATTATAATAAATAATAAATATATAATTATTCACCGACTAAACTCGTACAGTATATAAGGTTATCCATAACAGTTTACAACCCAGTAAGCTTGAAATTTTTGAGTAAAAACTGATATTTCAATATTTGCTAAAAACTATATAAAATATAACAAAATGTGATTTTTTACATTATCTTTGCAATTTCGAAACTTTCACTAATGTTAAGGATTAACAATTAAAAAAGTGTCTTTTATTTACAGAATTTTTAGACGACTTTTTAAATAAAATTATTACGTTCAACAACACATAATAAATTACTTCAATTTATGAGTTGACAAGATAGACATTACAAAAAACATATACTGATTAAGTTCATATTTCTAAAAGCATTACATAGAGTATTTGTCATGCGAGAATATTAACAAAGGTGACGTAATAATGCTAACAATACAAAACTCTCACATTAACTTTTCAAAGGAAGATCTCGAATGTCGACCGCATGAGAATAATTTCGGCTGTCATCGGGCTGAGTGTATACCATTCCGGTCGAAAAGATTTATATGGGACTAAATAAATTTTAACAAAGGAAACAGTAAAACAGTGACAAAATTTTAAATGGAACGATAAATATTTCGATGGACATATTAAAAAATGTAACACGTGAATTTTGAAAAATCATCTGTCTATTCTGTTCCGTCGTGAGCTGTTCAGATCAAATTTTCTTTCGGAATGAAAAGTATACTTAATAATTGAATCAAAAATTAGTATCAATATATTTTATATGGTTAAGGGTTGATTATTTCTGGGTTTGAACATTAAATGTTTATTTTTTATAAAATGTTATAAGGTTTTCACGTGATGGGAACAAAGATAGAAGATAACTTAGATAAAATAATATTTAAAAAAATTATACTTATAATGATACCACGGTTGTATCGTGGTATCATTATATTTTTAATAATTTACACTTTCGAACATTTATTATATATATTTATCTTTGGTAAATATTTGAATTAAAAAATATAATGGAAAAATGGATTTAGTATCATTACATTAAATTTTATTTACAAGTAATATGTTAGTTAGTATAAGAAGTAAGTTAATACATATATAAAATAAATAACAATTTACGTCTTGTCACAAACTTTGTCATGGGTGTAGTCAGCACCGCGGGGAGTTTTCCATTTATTAGGGCTAGAGTTCTCTCGTTAATGCACTTTGCGGGTCGCACATACGCCTACGGGGCTAATAGCGTGTATAATAAAATGTATATTGTTTTAAGAGGGTCAGGTTGAATGTTGTTGAATGAAATGGTTATTACTATACACTCTTAACATATGTAGGTAAGCCGTAAATTAGAAATATTAAACATTCTACTGCTGGAAAAGCTTTCGAAAGTAATTGATAATTATTTTAAAATTCAATTAAATTTTAAAGTGTTATTGCCAAGGCGAAATCGGAGCACACTGGCAGGATTGGTGAGAGACTGGTGCGACTTCCTTCGGGAACACGCGCATTTTGGCCTCTCGCTAAGGCTGTCTTAGGGAACTTCTGTCAGCCCTCCCTTCCACCTCTGCACAGGAGCGATGACTCGTTGGCCCATACTGCGAAGGAGAAAGCCGACCTTTTGGGATCTCTCTTCGCGTCCAACTCGACTCTTGATGATCAAGGAAAGACACCACCGACAATCTTGCGGTGTGATACCACGATGCCGGAAATTAAATTCCGGCAGAGTGCAGTTCGTAAAGCACTTCTTTCCTTGGACATCCATAAGTCGAGTGGGCCCGATGGCATTCCTCCGATCGTGCTGCGTACTTGTGCTCCCGAGTTGGCACCGGTCTTAACGCGTCTTTTCCGCCACTCCTACACATCTACTACTGCTACTGCGGTTGAGTCGAAGGGGCATTAGCAGTCAGTCTGGACATAGCGAAAGCCTTCGATCGGGTATGGCATAAAGCGCTTCTCTCGAAGCTTCCTTCCTACGGGCTTCCCGAGAAATTATGCAAGTGGATCACCAGCTTTTTGGCAGATCGGAGCATCAAGGTCGTTGTCGACGGTGCATGCTCTGCACCTAAAATTTGTCAATTCTGGTGTTCCACAAGGCTGCGTTCTTTCACCTACTCTGTTTCTTCTGCATATCAATGATATGTTACAATTTAGTAACATTCACTGCTATGCGGATAACAGCACTGTAGACGCCCTTTACACCGGCCGCGTTAATATTTCTCGGGAACACGTCGACGAGTGTCAGAACAAACTTGTGTCTGAAGTCGAGACCTTGCTAACCAAAGTCTCGGACTGGGGCCGACTAAACTTGGTCCAATTCAGTCCCAATAAGACTTAAGTTTGCGCGTTAACCGCAAAAAAGACTCCTTTTATCATATCCCCTCATTTCGTGAATACTCCTCTTACTGCCACAGCCAGTATCGGGATACTTGGCGTCGAGATTTCGAACGTTGTTCAGTTCCGCGGTCAACTGGAAGTTAAAGCCAAATTGGCTTCCAAAAAGCTTGGAGGGCTCAACAAGGCGAGACAGTATTTCACGTCGGCCCATTGCCTAAATCTTTACAAGGCGCAAATTCGGCCCCACATGGAGTACTGCTCTCACCTCTGGGCGGGAGCTCCCCAGTACCAGCTTCTTCCTTTTGACCGCATTCAACGTAGAGCAGTTCGAATTGTCGACGATCAAGCTATTACCGACCGGCTTGATCCTTTGGATTTGCGTAGAGATGTTGGGTCACTCTGCATCCTCTATCGCATATATCACGGGGAGTGTTCTGAGGAGTTGTTTGGTTTAGTCCCGGCCGCTGAATTTCACCACCGGACATCGCGCCAGAACTCAAAATTCCATCCTCACCACCTCGATGTCTGGAAATCCACAACAGCGCGTTTCCTAAGGCATTTCCTGCCTCGCACAATCACTGTGGAACCAGCTTTCGCCGGCGACTTTTCCGAACCGATATGACATTGCAACCTTCAAGAAGAGAGCGTACTCTTTCCTCAAAGGCTGGCAACGCACCTGCAAGATCGGATGTTGCAGATGTCCATGGGCGGTGGTAGTCACTTTCCATCAGGTGAGCCTCCGGCACGTTTGCCTTCTCTTACATAAAAAAAAAAAAGCAATACGTGTTCACGCTGAAACAAACTTCAAACCTTCTTAAAAGCCCAGCCGTGGCTACATAATCAAATAAATCTAAAAAAAAAAAATTATCACAATTAAATTTCCAAAGCAAAATATATTTTATAATATGCTGATATCTAATCTAAATTTATTATACCAGACTTAAATAAGTACAGAAAGAGATAGTAATATTTTTAATTCTATTAAATTGGTTTAGTTTAGATATTGTGAACAGTCGTATGCACTAATGATTGCAATGATTTAAACCCGCCAATTTCGTTTAATATTAACGTAATTTATTCAATATGATCAGATAGGATATAACTCTGTTTGTGGTCGGTAATTGAACGAATGTAAATTTATAAACAAAACAAATATTACACAATACTTCTAATATTTTAGTTATATTAAAATCTTTTATACATTTATAAGCAACGTGTTCTGTTCGAGTTATGTGTGAATGGTGTTTCGGAACGAAAATATTTCACGAGTTTATATAAATATGTCTACGTCAACGTTAGCTGGCAATATGTTTTCGCTGCTTAAGTTTTTGCACAGCTGTATCTCAACTTTTGCATTTTTATAACTTAAAATTGCAAAACTATTGAGACGTGCAAATGTTATTTATTTTTATTTAATAAAAATATTGCTTAAGTCAAATCAATATCACTATAAATAATATCTTAATAATGTCAGTTGTATGTTTGAATTTGCGTCAGAAAAGGTTCACCCTCGGTTTTTTTCATAAAATGATTTAAAAAAAGTGCAAAAATGTGAGTTAAAGTGAGCGAGCGACATTAACGTTCCATTTTTAAATGTGAATAATTATTTATGTTTTCACTGTTCAATATTCTTAATTTAAATTCCGTTCCTCGAACCTATCAATGCTAAGCAAAATACAGAACAATATATTCGTACGTTAGTTTAAAACTGCACTTTTTCTATTTCATGGGCTTTATCTACGTGAAATAACTATCCGAACTCACTGGCTATATTCGGAGAGAGATGAATAAGTCATTTGTTCCGGCCGTTTTATCCGATCCGGGACTACAGGCTGAGTTTTTACAATTGTAGTTTCATTGGATTTCCCAACTAATTGAAACTTTTAATGAACAAAATGCAGCTCTGTTGTTGAATATGATTTATATACTTTATATAGCACTGGCGATTTAATTTTTAAGCTATTTTTAAATCATGATTTCTTGTCACGTTTACAAGTGAACATATAAACTGCCTTAATATTACAACGAATTATTCATAGGTATTTTTTAAAAAGTCTGCATATCATATAATTCCAAGTTTAAAGTTTTATTTAGAAATAATATAAGAGAAAGGAGGTGGCTAGATGTATGAGATTTTTGACTTTTGCCTTAAACATCTTATTTGAAGAAAAAAAGAGAAAAGTCTTACAAAAAAAAACCGTATATACAAGACATTATACATTATCTATGTAAACACAAATAACCGCGGCGGGCTAAAGATTATAGGCTTATACTAGCATTATTGAAATACATGGCTTCGAGGCGTATCTATTCGGAAATCAGATCCTTTTCAAAACGCACTTATTTCCATACGTTCGCATGATATTGAAGTGGTTCTTTGAATTGCAAATAGCTGAGCCTTGGGCGTGTACCATTGAAATGTCAATTTGTTTTCTATTGGGGTTCCTTGTTGTTTACTTCAAGATGTCGCTCCACTATTGTGAGGATTTAGTTCAGTAGCGTTATATGGTTTAATGCTGCAGTGAATTCTGTCAGTTTTCTCTTTTTCTGAACGTAAATAATTGTAGTAAAGCATTTTATCAATTGCTATATAAATGTCGTTTGCGGCTTTTAATACTTAGCGTGGTTTATCAACATAGCTTTGTTTAGTTTTTTGACGACGTAACGTTATGTTTGATAATGTTCTTGCACGTAATTTTACTTTTATTATTACAATATTACGAGCGCGCGGTTACTTTCTCTGCTCTTCTTATAACTCTATTATTTTTGTTTTATTTTATTATTAGTGACTAAGTATGTAATAAAATATATGTATTTATTGATATTTATAAGCATCTAGGAATATGTTATTGCTTTGATAAAACAATGCTTTTGAAACATAATCTCTCTATTTGTAAAGTTTTTGCGCGTATCGCCAGCTTGTCAAGGACCGTACAGTTCTGTAGAGATCTCTTCCGTCGTATTCGGGCATATCCGGTTTTTATTAGAACCGGGTATGGAGTGGTTTCGAAAAGCTATTGTGATTTTGGATTTAGACCGAATCCTTTTGTGTGTGAGCCGTCGTCCGCTATTTGAAGTTTTTAGAGAGTCTATTAAAAATGGGGTGATTGAACTTTTGTAGTCGTTCAATCTCTATTGAGGAGTATAGATGACGTCATTTTACTAATCACACATTTAGCCAATTATTATTTGAGAACGAAATAGTACGTGTACTGTTTTTACGACATTATATATTGCCGTCGAGTCCGTTTTTCAGGATTCAAATATTTGTTTAGTAGAGCTATATTTATATATTTTACTAATCCACATAGACAACTGTGTTGAATATAAAATGCTTTTAATCTATTAATCTCAATTAAATAATTTTAAATTGTATTCCATGTCTATCAATTTGTAAAAAAATAAACATGTTCGAATGTAGCTATTTCTAAATCGTTTTATTTTTATTCCGAAAATCCCTATAGAGAATTCATTCAACAATCACGAAAGCTCTAATTAAGCCGATCGTTAGTAACAGCGAAATATTTCGACGGAGAGGAATTTTAATTTTAATCCAAATAACAATGGATAAAATGTAATCGCGTTAGATGTTTCGACACAAAACGGTTTATCCTCTGTTGCTTATTTACGTTATTTCATTTTGAAATTGCTTATGCTAAGCTCTTAAAGGGCATTGTTTCAATACCTTGTTAAGTTACTTGTTAAGTTTATAACAAATGTTTAAGCATTGTTATTGACTTATAACGATTGTTAATTAGAAAAAACATATGTAGTATTATTTTTATTTAATTTTACTGGACAACATATATTATGAAGTTTAATTTTTTTTTTAATATTCGTCTGTTCTTTTGAAAAAGAATATCAATAAGACACAACCAAACACAATTATTTCATATTTCAGTTTAATTTGAAATTATATAAAATGTGTTATATTTTATAGATCGACGAAATACCAACTTTAGCTAATCTATAAAACGTACATAGTCATATTTATTTGTCTTGGCGTTAAAAATAATTACACTTTCAACGAATCAATCGTTTAAAGTTGAGGGGCTGCAGCACTCTCTATGTAATAAATAAGTATTGGACAAAATCCGCAATACTGTCTACATTTTTTGTTCTTTAAACCAAACACAGAATATACTACTTACGACAATAAAGGTTTGTAAGGCAAAGATATTATTACAAGGATATCAATAAATATATTATATTACATTATTAAGATTTTATATTGTATATTATAAAATCATAATAAAAAAGAACGTTTGAAAAAATATATATCTTACATTAAATAAGAAACCGTATAAAATTTTTGTAAATATAACAAAAAGCCTACACATTGATAATGTTGCGAATAAATATGTTTAGAGAAACCTCCCGTGTTTACATTCGCACAGTCCGCGTAAGCGTTATTTGTTTTAACCGAACTTACTATTTGCTTTTTTACACAAATATCCCTTATGTTTAGGTGCATCGAGTTAAAAGCACGCTGCGTTTCAACTTACTGCTATATAAATACAGTTATAAACTGTTAATGGATTCTAAATCACTTGCAATAAAACTGTAGCTATTTAGTTTATATATGTCTTGTTCAATTCCCAGGTCGGGCCAATCAATTGTTATTGGGTTTTTCTGTCAGAAAATTCTCAGTAGCAGCCCGGTGTCTGGAAGTTGGAAGTGTGTATACTCCCGTGCCTCGGAAAGCACGTAAAGCCGTTGGTCCTGCGCCTGAACTCTTTCCGGTCGTGTCGGATTACCGTCCCATCGGATTATGAGAGCTAGGGAATAGTGAGTGCACCTGTGTTTGCGCACACACTTGTGCACTATAATATCTCCTGCGCAGTTGGCAAATTTCTCTTGAGACTGGCCGCCGTGACCGAAATCGGTCTGGAGGACCTTAGTTATATGTCTTGTTGGTCTAACTAGCATATTTGACTGCAGATCATGAGGTTTCAACCGCGGGTCGGACCTGTCCCTGATAGAGTAAACTGTTATTGGGTTATTTGTAGAGAAATACTCAGTAGCAGTAAGGAGTCTGGGAGTTGGCTGTGTTTACACTCCCGAGCCTTGAAAAGCTGATCAGGACTCAGTGCTGCGCCTGAACTCTTTCCGATTATGTCAGATTTGCTATCGGATAATAATATGTACTGCGCAGTTGGCTTATCTCATTATGAGAATGGCCGCTATAATCGATAACGGTCAGGAGGTTATGATACATTTTATTTTGAATAAAACATATAAAACAATATTAATACACAAATACACATAAAGAGTAATGGAAAACAAAAATATTATTAGGTATATGACATTAAAGAAGGGAAAATTTTCGTAATCGTTCTTCTAAGTAAATGTCAAATAAACTGTGTACTAAAAACAGACAACAGTTTGTTTCATGGTAACAGTCACATAGAGATCAAAGGAATCATAATATTATTTACCATTCATCACGTGACAACATACTTTTTGAGTGATCTATCTTAATGTTCTCATTCAGCCGCGTAAGGAAAGGAAACCGCAAAAGAACAAAGATTTATATAGTTACATTTCTATTTTGTCGCACTAAGAATTTTATTCTAAGACAATGTGAAAGTATTAAGTGAGGAAATTGAATTTGATAGTAATTCCTACGTAGGTATTGAAAATACGATACCATTATATTTTATGGGAATAATAGAGCTAAGGCGAAAGCTTTTTGGTGTAACGGATGTATTAAATCAACACGACTAATGTAATTTTCGATCTTTCGATTGTTGTAATCCGATTTAGAAGTAAGTAAAGTGTCTTAAAACGCATAGTTTCTATAGTATCTTTAAGTACGTTTCGTATTTATTTGAATACAGTCCATTTCTTAAATAATGAGTAATGTTTTTCAAATAAAGTTCGTTAAAAATTCGAATTCGGTTTTTTTAATATCTTATTATTTAGTGTAATCTATCGCTACTAGACACACGTGTTTCAAAAGTGCTAATGAAAATTGCAAATTTCTACGCTATAAGAATAAAATTTAAAAAACTATTAGTCATTTGGTTGAAAAGATACGACCTGCCAAGAGCAAAAATGTGATGTGCTTTTGTGGTATTAATTAGACGGATGGCTTTCACGGTAAACAGGAAAATGTTTTTAGAAAGGGCGATAATAATCTGTACATTTAATTATATTTTAAATTAACTAAACTTTATTAAAATACTAAAAAAACTATTTTAAAAAACCTCTTTTTATTAAAATTCAATTTACTCAATGTGATAAAATTGTGTTGGTTAACGAATCAATTGTTATTTTAATGAAGAATAATGAATTGAACATTTTTTTTTATTCCATTAATTTTCTCGTGTATAAAAAATAAAATATCTAATAGTGTCTGTATTTACATACAGCTCGAGAAAACTACGTCATGTTTTATGTACTTGGAAATTTCTAAAATGTAATAAATGCCGTGGCTATTTTATTGAAAAGCATCCATCATATTCACCACATTCCAGCCACCACAATGATGCACGTGTGACGGATGACATATTCACAGTACATTATAAAACATAGTATTCTAGTGTAGGGTAACATTCACCACACCGGCCACATTAATCGCAAACGTTATTCACCAAGTCAGATGACCACAGCATCACTCTTGTCAGTCACCTGTCGTTTGTCGATTAATCTCGCTAATCCTAGATTTGCCGCTAATGGACTCAACGTCGGATGTGATGTCTGATTTGATCATATACACAATTAGTGCCATGGATCTTTTATTGACAAGTTAATTGTTATAAAAATATATAAAAAAAAATTGTAATCAAATATGTAGCAATTTTCAGTCATATTATATTTATATACAGACTTACAGTCTAAGAAGATAGTGCAAAAAGGTATAAATATTCTATGACACTTCCTGAAGTTTAGGCTGTAAGTGCACGGATATATATTTTTTTATAAATGTGTTATTTACGTATCACCATTTATTTATATTTAAAGATCAAAGGTCGCAAGTTTCCGTAAAAAAGAATCCATTAAAATTTTTATTTCCACGAGGCTTTAGGAAGCTACGTAATTATTTTTTTGATACGTACCAAGACGTGAATGAACCTCGCGAAAATATTGGCGTAAAGCCAAAATTATTCGTAACGTTCTGAACCACATTTCTCTAATTATTCTCACGAAAAGTAGTAGCTGGTGCTTTAACTAGCACAGATGGTAATAATGCCCCATTTGGTTTAACGGTCGTCAAATTTATGATAATATATGAATCAAAACCGCGATATCTAATAAGATTTGTATAGCCGATATATTTCTACGATTAGAACGTACGAATCTTAAAGAAAGGTAACGGGTTCAAATCCAGCAAATACCGAACGGACGAAATCTGCCGCATATGAATCCACTAACCCGCTTTGGAGTAGCGTGGTGGAATAAAGTCTAAGAATAAAACCTTCTTCTTAAAAAGAGATCAGCGGTAGAACATTTATGGGCTACAGCCCATAAATATACTTGTTCTTTATTCCTTCTTACATACATAAATCTATTAAAGTAAATTGGATAAAACAAAACCAAGAATCTTTAGGTAATGGAATTAAAATAAGGAAAGCAGTTCCCTTCTAATGTTCTGTTGTTCCCATATTCAGAATTACATTAAGAGCTGTACTCTGATACAATGAGTAAAATGGCGCCTCGGAATTATAAATGCGGACAGTGGAAAAATTCTCTAACACACTTTGCAAATTGTGAGCTGTATTCACTTTAATCCATTTTGTTTTACAAAATTTACTTTTATTATTTATTACATATTCTCTGTCTGACTGATAACAATATGACACCACTGAATATCTTCGTTTCGTAATATACAAACGCACTAAGATTTTTTATTATTCACATGTTTCGTATAGAGATATATATATATATATATATATATGTACAAGCCACTATATCATATATACGCAGTAAGCATTATGATGATAGTTATACTCTGTGGCAACATGTAGATTACATTTTATCGGAAAAATAATAGGATCCCTAGTAGAATAGTTATAAGTATGATTTCGTTTTCAAAGGTCCTGTGCAAGAAGACGAGAGCAAAGCTCGTTAATGTGACAATATAACTGGGGCACGTTTCGAAACAGGGCAAAGGAACAATTTCTTGAAAGTTTAATCTTTAGAGCTGGATATTTTAATATTCAAAGGCTATAATATCTTTGAAATAGGAATTTCAAGAAAAATTCAATTACCCCTTTGATCTGGAAATAATTTATTCGTGATATTGCATTCCTTTACCTTTTCCAATATACACAAATCAATTGATTTTTTTCGGAGTAATATTTACTTTTAATGTTATATAACTTGACGTCAAAATATTAAATTGTCAATAATAATAATGTCCTAAAAACATACAAAATTAACTTTTAATACTATTTCAAAATGTATGTAAAATAAAAAAGTTTCCTTTATGAATTTACATTATGAAAATTCGTATATTTTAAAGTAATAAATTGAAAATATAGCGATGGTTAAATTCAATTTGTCACGTGACACTTTATAATTAAATAAATAAATTATAATCAAACTTTGATTCTAATTTGATTTATGTTAGTTAAAAGCAAAATAGATATACATTCAATAAATTGCATAAATGCTATGCAATGCTACTGTGCTGACACAAATTATCTAGTAATAACAATAAAGCTATAGCTCCACAGAATATATCGTCGTATGGCGCAACCCTATCGTATGTATTTTTAATGATGATATGAAGGCGTGTAAACAGAAATCTGTAAGATCACGACCACTGACGATCTGTCAGTTGTTAAAATTAAACAGTTTGTTTAGTTTAAGGAATTAGTTTAAGAGATCACTAATAGATTTGCCAAAGATTATTATTTTAATATATATACATTTTATCATATCCCTCCTTTCTATTTTAGTTTACTTGATTTAATATCATAAGTCGCGGATATCTTGGCGGCGATTAGAATGTGATATTACGGTGTAATGGAAAAAATAGCACATCTATATTATTATAGCATATTATTTTGCTATAAATTCAGTGGTTTACATGCTCTTAACTCTTCAAACACGTGCGGGTCCACTACACGTCATCTCCGCAACAGTATGATGCATGCCTCCCGGAAGTTTCAATTACTTTATTAAAGCTTTTTACACCGCTCTTATTAATTTAAATTTCTCTCTTTGTTTAATACGCCTTGTTTTCGTTCATTGACTTTTTAATGATAATATTCTGAATATATTTGTTTATTTATGTTTCGTAAATAATTTGAAGGGGTGTTTTTAATAAATTACATTTAAAATACATATTAACAGAAATAAGCTAAATATTAGCTAAATATTATTAGCTTTAATACTTTACAATAGTCGGTAAATTTAAAGCAACAATTCGTTCAACAAAACAATGTTTCCCAGAATACGCGTAAAATAAGTCTTTTATGTGATGCGCATCATTTAAGATGACTTGTAGAGTGCTGAGCAACAATACGACTAATGTCTTATTCTCCCCAACGAAGTGACTTACATAAATTGCTGTGGCGTAACGGAACGATTTTGTAAGGAGCTTTTTGTCAAACGACGAACATAATGTCCCCTAAGGCACAAGCGAAAATATACTTTAAATACGTAATTATTGGAATTGGAGGAGTAAAGGTATTTTTCAGATTTAGATTACGGATAACATTATATTTAAATACAACTTAGTTTAAATGTAGATAATTACTACATACATTTTTATTGTATTTTTTTTTAAATTAGAGAAAACTTAATTAATATTATCATAAAAAATACTTAATATTTTACATATAAAATAGTACATCACTAAATTTAATACGAAATTATCAGACGTTAATACAAATGATTGATAAAAAAGGAGCGCAGTATTTGATGTTATGCCCGGTTTACATTATTCCAGTCCAGTGATCTAGCGAGATTCCAGTCCAGTGCTGGACTGGATCTGTAACGTCTACATTATTCCAGTTATTTAGAAGCCGTTGAAGTGTGAACACTATAGTGACAATGATTTCAAGAAGAGATCAGTTTCGAAAATGTTTCAAACGTGCTCAATCACTCTTGCTACAAGAAGTTATTAATGAGGTTGATAAGGAACTAAAAAAAAAGGAACGGATTTGGGTGAGAAATTGGATCAGCGAAAGAGATCAAAAAGGAGGGTCAGCAATACTTTTGCAACAACTGAAGATAGAAGATCCCAATGAATATAGACTGGCACTGAGAATGACAGCAGAAAACTTTGAAGAACTGTTATCATTAGTTTCGATTAATATCCAGCGTAAGAATACGTTGTTCAGAGATGCTATACCCGCAAAATTAAAGTTAGAAGTCACTCTTTCTTTTTTAAGTACTGGAGATAGTTACAGAAGCCTCAGTCGTATGTTTCGATTGCCAAAACCAACTATTTCAAAAATTATACCAGAAGTCTGTCAAGAAATTAAAAGGGCATTAAAAGACCACATCAAGGTAATATTTTTTTTATTAAGTATCATATCTATGACAAATTAAGCATTATTGAAAGCATTCATGATTATATTAATCTGATATAATGTATTCTGGGTCATCGCTTACTACATTTAACGAGTCCTCGGTGGTTTGTGTATCTACAGACGCTGGACTATTCAATGGCATATAAGTACTACTACTCGTGCTTGGTCTTGACGCATAATTGTAATTTGGTCTATTCGGTTTTATAGGACTATTCAAATCGTGTAGTCGACATCTTGTTATCACACTCTGTATTTCTTCTTGGCCTAGGATAGCCTGTTCTGTAGAAAGGGTTCTTAATTGCTTCGCAATGTGTTTCCCGAAGATGTCGAATTCATCTTCCACTGTTTCTGATTTGGATAAATCGTATTGCATATCTTTCATGCTACTGACTATTGTAGACAGCTGTGAAATTTTACTTCTTTTCTTTCGCGGTTCTGATAGACTTACTTCTGGGTTTGTATGGGTAGGGTTGGTCCCACATTGGTCACTAGGTTGAGTATTGTCAGTATTTTCTTTATTTTGAGCATCATCAGTATTTTCCTGAAAATAAAATATTTTTACTTTCTTTTTGCAGATACCCACTGCGGAACAATGGAAACAAGTCGAGGAAGGCTTTCGGAATAAGTGGAACTTTCCTTTGTGCTACGGAGCGTTAGACGGAAAACACATAAAAATTACTGGCTCCTATGAATATGGAAGTACGAACTTTAATTATAAAAAAGAAAACAGCATAGTATTGATGGCTCTTGTTGACCATGATTACTGTTTTACGTATATCAATGTGGGCGCAAATGGAAGCGCTTCGGATGGTGGTATTTTCAAAAACTGTTCCATTTTTACTGAATTAGAAAATGGCAGTTTTATTCCAGAAGATGGAGTGATTGTGGCTGATGCAGCATTTCCACTAAAACATACTTAATGAAACCATATCCTGGGGCTAATTTAACTTTTGAACAAAAAATATATAATTACAGGCTGTCCCGTGCTAGACGCGTTGTAGAAAACGCTTTTGGAATATTAGTAAGTCGATTCAGAATTTTCGAAATAGCTATTTCAACTAAGTTACATACTGTGGATCACATTGTGTATGCAGCTGGCTCTCTACACAATTGGTTGAGAAAAAAGTCAAGCAATTATACGACTACTTCTTGTGTAGACCATGACGATCACAACGACCATCATTTGATTAATGGAACATGGAGATCCGAAATAACCTCTTTAGATAGTATCATACAGCAGGGCAGTAACAACTCAGCAACACATGCCAGGGAAAAAAGAACTCAATTTACTAATTATTTTGTGAACGAAGGAAAAGTACCATGGCAAAATCATATGATACATTGATAAATTTGTGTGTTTTAACAAATAATATGCTACTAAAATAAAAATAAATAAAAATCCTAAAATAAATACCTGTGTTTTACGCTTCACCATCACATTTTTAATAAATGAATTGAATTCGGCGAACCATTTTACTTTGGGTTGGTAAACATTGCCACTAGCACCAGATGTGGATGATTTCTTAATCTTGTCTAGTTCAAGGTAGTATGTCGAACGAATGCTTTTTATTTTGTTTTTCACATCTTCCGATGTGAATCCTTCAATTTCCATACCAATGCACAGATTTTGCAAAGCAGTTTGGCGCATAGCTTTGTTTTTATAATGATCTGATGTTATATCCCATAAACACGGATTTTCTCTGTATATAGTGACAAACTTTACAGTTTCGTCTTCAGATAACTTCTTCACCATTGTTAAATCCTTTTTCTTTGCAAAAAAGTCCGCAAAAACAACCAACACGTGTGTAATTCGTCAGCACTGGAATGGCACTGGATTGGCCGTCTACATTATTCCAGTTGCACTGGATTGGTCGCACTGGATTCAAAAGTAGACCGCGAATCCAGTTACTGGACTGGAATACTTACTGGATTCAGTTCATTCCAGTGCCGGTTTACATTTTTCCAGTAAGCAATCCAGTACTGGACTAGATCGCTGGACTGGAATAATGTAAACCGGGCATTACAGAAGGAATTCCAATAAAAAATTTAAGGAAATCGTTCTCTGGTGTAACATCGCCTCGTATATAATATCAAGATTTATCTACAATAAAGATAATGGAAATATTTGAAGTTTTCATTCCATTAAGTTTATCTGTGGGGTAAGATTTGAATGATTATTATTAGCGTAACGTAATTTGAATGTAATATAAGTTTTAGATACGCGCAGGAGAAAAAGTTGACGAATGTAGAATTTATTCTATATGGCATAATGTTTGTATTTCAATTGTATTAGTGATTCTATATTTTAGAAAGTCGTTTTCTATTTAAAACATCCTTATTAAGAATATTTTAAAATACATTTATTAATAGTATCAAGCCTAGTAAATGATATTAGCAGTTTACCGAACGAAGCAAGCGTTATTGTAATATGTTGAGAGTTTTCAAATGTCAAGTGCTTAAGTTGTAAGATCAGCACTACATCGGCAGCATAAATATATATAATTTCATAGTTTAATCTTAAAACTTTAATTACATATATCTATTAATGGTCATTCGATTCGGTATTCCCGTTCGTAAGTCCCAATAATATATTTATACTATCTCTAGCATTTGGGCTCAAGTTTAATCCGAATTTCTTTATGAGCTCAGCTAAGGCGAGAATACTTGAGTGTGTCATAAATATACTTGCATTTAGATCGCTAGTTTACAATCATACTAAAAAGGGTTTAGTCGATCTAGACTAAACTATCGTTGTGTAAGCTTTTTAAAATTTAATTTAAAGAATATTTTATTAGTATTGGCAAGAAACATGATGTTCTAAAAATAGCACTGATTAATATTAGTGTTATTGAGTTTAAATAATTCGGAAGCATATCAAATATTGTTCTTATAAATGAATGTCAATCGCCGGTTTAAGTATTCAGATGTATCCTTTTAATCCCTTAAACGTTTTAGCAATTGCTATGATAATTGCGGTGGCTTTCCCGAATGTCATTAAAAGATTGAAAGATTACTTGTTCGCTTAGGGTAACGTCACAGCCTATACACAACCACTTCTCTTTCCCGAATCATTAAAACAATATTTCGTAATTTTTTTACAATACCCAATAAGTTGGTCTAAAAGCCATCTTTATGTTTTGTTACCAACTAAATATTCATAGAATGAGGATATACCTTGCTTTAACTTAATTTCTTTGTTTTAATGCATTTACAATTTAAGCTGCTCGAAGATAAGAACTTCAATCTGAATTGTCATGTGCCGATGACGTAATAAACCGCCAATGAGCATTCAATATTCAGTTGGATTAGTAAATCTGTCTTTGATATTAATTTCATTAGCTGATGATGGTCTTAAGCTTTACTTTAAAAAAAGTCATATCCCACAATTTTGTTTTATTTAACTTACGGTATTATCCGTTTTACCATATAAATATATATTCTATGGAATGATCTGGCTGTTTGATTTCTGTAAGTTGTGTAAGTATCGAAGATTTATCTCATTTGTTTAATGGTGCGTCCAGAGGCGGAGGGTTAGCACCACTTTCAAATTTGGAAAGTTATCGCGGAGAGCATCGCAAAAATTTTAAATTTAAATTATTTCTGCTTCTACAATCTTATAATCAGGTATATAATAATTTACAGATAGTGATTTATCAAATATAATCAAAAAAAAAATCACTCAAATAAGCTTTACAATGGAGTGTTTTTGAATCGTCAATATTTTAATTTTATCAGCCGAAAACGAAAAAACGAAAAAAAAAAATGTAAAGAGACTAGCCTAGTTGTTCTTTTAAATCAGATTAACAATGTTGTTAGTAGTCTCAATTTAAAAATTAATTAGTTATTGTGAGTAACTGATAAACGTTAGCATCCCTGGAAAAATTTCACGCGGTCATTAATTGAACAATAAATAATTTAGAAAATTGATCTGTGTACATTTAATTAAATCTCTTATCATCTGAAAAGGAATATAATTTATTATCTAGATATGAGATTCCACACTACGATTGACAAGAAAATTAAGTACACAAACCAAAAAGTATTTAATTGAGTTCCAGTGGGATTTTTTTTACAAACGCCTTATTACTTTGAAGGCAGATAAAAGAGATATGAAATCTTTCATCTCCCCACGTTATAATCACGGGCTGTGCTTATGACATTTGGCATTCGTTTTACTGCCAACGCGGAGGAATGTTAGGGGCGGCTTATTGGAAAAGTTTTAACTAGATTACGTTTGATTAGATGGGAACCATCGTCTAATGAAACTCTGTAGAGTGATGGACTGTAAACTTGTTTTGTAATACGTTATTCTACGTTTCTATCTATCTATTATATCTGTCTATTTTGATTGTTTTGTGTATTAAAATTATTTTAGCCCAGTCTTAATCACCTCTTTATGTGGTCCAATTAATGTCATATCGCTCAATTTTTTCATATAAGATTATTTATTAATAATTATTTATTATATTAATTGCTATTCGACAAGATAATGTTCAATTGACTTAATCGCCAAATATAATAATCAGCAGTTTTAAGAGTTACAGCGCAATTATCGGGAAATTAGTTAGAATGTATTACTAAAGATTTGTTTTTTTATAGGTTATTAACGATTTTAAAGAAGAAGTATGTCGGTTTTACTACCAAAATGAGTTGAATATATTTACAAAAAAGGCTTACACTGATGTATTTCAAATTTTTATTTATTTATAAATTTCATAATAATATAATAACGATTTATTCGATACTCGCTTGTTTCTTTCGCCGATTTCAATCTGTGATGACAATTATAATCAAGCGTAATACTATATTGAATAAAGATTTCAACATTTATTTTCACTAGCCAAATACGTGATTTTAAATTGTATAAATTTAAACAAAGATTTTAAAACAAAAAATTAAAAAAATAACATTTAAAATACACACAAAATTATTTTACAAACGAAAAATTTAACGAAAGTTTGAGTTTTTTGTTCAGATATTTAAGTAAGCGTAGTTGTAATATAATATATTTTAAGTGTGTGCGCTTTAAAGTAGACACTAGACAAGTTAGCAAAGAAAGTCTAGTTCAAACAATAATAATAACGAGGGCCGAGTTACCTGCACTGCATACATTGCATAACCAACTAAAAACAGAAGCATTTTTAAGCTAAGTACATAACATTATTTTTAACGAGTGCTAGTATTCTGCTTACTAGCTAAGAATACACAAAAAATTTATAAGTTGAGATAAAAATTTACTGCAAACCAGTATTTTAGTGTTTTAGTGTGTTATGGATTTATTTTTATTAGCTTACTATTTGTTCTGACTTCCCACGGGTATAATATTGATTTGTCAATATAATTTTGAAGTAAATATACAGAAATAGTGCGAGCCCTACGTTTTTTTCTCAGGGGCTCTCGTTTATTTAAATGTATCTAAAAGCTGTGTTTAGAACACATAAAAAATTAATAGAAAATAATTATCAAATATCATAATTATAAAATATAAGCTAATGCGGTTTAACAATTTAATATATTTTTATTTATGAAAATTTTCTGTGTGATTTAAGTTATCTTGACGGCCTCTCTTGTAAACAGCGTTCACAAGAAACATTGTTAAGCGATTCGTTAAATACTGATTTTTCTCGTTTTGAAATTATTGATACGATATTCATTCATTGAGACACCTGAAGACACTAAGTAAGAAACAGTATGTGGAATATTCTTGATTATTTTTCTTCGATATGCGTTATGAGTTTAATATTATATCATACAAATACATGCTGGACAATAATGAAAGATTAATAAAAATTTATTCATCGTTAATTTTAATATTTCATAAAAATAATTAACTTAAAAATATGTAGCAAGATTCCAAGTTAAGCATGATATAGTAATTAAGATTTTTTTAATTATTTGCAATACAAACAATAAATTTGTGTGTTGAAAAAACTGCTATTCTTGACTAAATGTGTACAATTAAATTTCATATACTTATTAACCTTTTATAGCGCGACGAAGAAAGTATCTAAATCGGAACCCTTGTTCCATTAAAAACTGTTTATCTCTTTACTTACGGGCGTTAATTTTTTGTATATTAAATGCAAACTTCCAACGGGGAAAGTGGGGCACAGTTAATTAAAAAGGATTTTATTCTTCGTGATGTATAAAGTTACGTCTCATTGTTTCTTTCGAGTCAACTTTTATTAAAAGTAAAATTGCATAAAAACCGTTATTTCTTACCTGTTATTTCAAAGTGAAATAACTTTGTTTTCATAAGTTTTTCATCGCTTAAGTAACATTTATATTCCGTATCTTATGTAAATATGAAAATATATTGTCGCTATTTTAAATAATCTGCATTAGCAGGTACTGTAGTGTAAGAGGTTGTTTATAGTTGTACTCCTTATTGCAATGCCTTTGGCTGGCAATCAAAGTTAGAATGTCATTAAAATATTAAAAATGATATTAAAATTTTAAAATTAGAATCAGACGTTCGCCATCCCTTGCAATAGTAACGTGATATTTGATTAATAAAATAAGTAGCTAGGAATCCTAACTTATGCATAATAAATATAATAAAAAAATCAAGAATACCTCATGATTAAGGTTCAGAGAATATAAGACCATTTTATAGGAGTGTGCTTCAATGAATCACAATAACAGACTAAATGAAAAAAGTAACAAGTTCAAATCTGCCAATAATTTTTCGAGATATACAAGAATATTAAATCAATTTATTGCATAGTTATAACTATTTGCATTTTTTTCTATTTCCTTATTAATTGTCGTAGATATAATTTTATATTCTAACGATTAAGGTCAAGTACTATTTATAAGCTGGTAAGTCGAGATGTTCTGTGGTTTGATCATACAATACTCTTTGTCAAGTTAAATGCCAGATAATAATGCCAAACAGATTATAACGATATGTCTTTTTTTTTTCAAAAGGTCCATGAAAGCAAAATATTCTATTGTATTTGCACCCTGTTGATATAAAGGGATTAGATAAGTTGATCTATGTTTCATCAAATTTTATCAATAATTTTGAGATCTGTTTATTAATGTGTCTGTATAATAAGTTAACTGTGATTGGTCAGTCAGTGTTGGAACATTAAAAACTTATTGAGTATTTCGGTGAGTTTCTGGTATAAAGAGCCTTAAGTAAATAAGGTAACACTTAAATTCTCATGTAAAGTCTTACCACCGAACTTGTCGGTTCGGATTGTCATCGGATTTCAGGAGTAAAAATTTTGCGTTTGCGCATTCATTTGTAGACTATATAAACTTTACTAGGTAGTAGGGCCTTGTGCAAACCCGTCTGGATGTGTATCACTTGTCATATATTCTATGGCCAAATTGCGATACTTCGCAATACGTAATGTGCTTCGGTTATGAGTGAACAATAACATATAAGTTATTATAACTATAACACAGCTATAATCACAAGTTACATTACGTTTCAATTTCCAAGGTTAGTGGCGCATTAGCGATCTAAGGAATAGTTAATAATTCTCACAGTACTACTGTTTATAGGCGGTGGACACCGTGGTGACGGGCAAGCCATTTACAATTTAAAAAAATATATACTGCCTGCAAAGTTCACTTAACAAACCCGCAGTGAACGAAACCGGTCAGGCCGACATTATCATCATCAAAGTAAAGTATCATGCAGTTACTCACTTAAAAAATTAAGGAAAACGTTGTTTCGTGTAATTTGTATGACCTTTTTTGTTTGTGATTCACACGTAGTTGATTCAAATATTTTCGTCAAGACGCGTTTACATCTTATCTTCATATCGAGATTTATAGATATAAAAATGTTCATCCGTTAACAAATATCTAATATTAGTCCACCCACCCTAATTTCTCCACCTTGTTTCGTCTTTACGGCTCATATTTTCTGCAGCGCATTACGCGCAGGTGCGAAGGTTATCATTAATGGTGGATTAACTTACCCCGTAATAGCTATCCCTTTCTCTCTTAGAAAATACCGAACTAGAACAACCGACTGTCTCTTTTCTCTCTAAGCAGATGTGTCTTCTACTTTATTTGGAAGTTATCTGTTCGCTTTTATTTTGGAAATAAAAAAAAATAAGAAAAAGGTAATATACATGATAATTTTTTTTTTAAATATTTATATGCCTATAGAAAATTCATAAATACAATGTTTAATATTTTTTACTTTCAAGAAGTAACAATTTAACATAGTATACCTAATAACTAAATTTAATTTATATATGTTTTTTAAGTACTACAAAATATAAGTAAGTATATTTGCGAACAGACAGATAAAGTGAATAATTAAAATCTACATGTACATCTATAATGAAACTTATTTAATTAAAACATAACACACCGGAGTCACGTACGAAATTTTCAACCCTGCGATCCAAATATTAGTACGTTGTTTTGTTTAGAGGTATATTTTTCAGGAGATAATGTCGTCCGACGACTTAATTAACTTTATTAGAATTTATTTCGCTTAACGTGCTCACTCAGTTAAGAGAGCTTTTATCCTTTTACTGATATCAGGCCGAATTTTTGTCGCATTAACGCAAAAAAATTGCTATCTCTAGAGAGATTTATCATTGTAACTGGTGACGGGATTTTTATCGTTTTAATGTTTTTTAAAATATTAATTTTATATGTGATTAATAAAATTGCTATCAGTTTAGAGAAGCGTCATTAGTGCAATGGTTAACGGTCCGCATATCGATGTAAAAGTTGCAGGTTCAATTCCTTGCTAACACAAGCTTTTCGTTCAATTATTATTATATATTTATTTACCCCTCGTAAATAGTACACACATGTAGGTTGTTGATGCTCGTACTTCTATAGCTTAAGAAAAATTTCAATAAAATTAATTAAATTGAGGTAAATATACAATTATAATATTAAATTGAAGATGCCACACTCTTTAAATGACAAGCGTACAAAACGCTACGTTAACGTTAATAAAAAATACATAGATTTATCAACAATACACCGTAAAATGTATATAATATATGTAACTTCTTTTAAAACTTTACTAATTACTTGATACGCGCCCGTTTCGCCTCATGTTAATTAAAATATAACGACATTTTTTTCTTGGTATTAAATAATTAAATATATCATGTCCATATTCAGTATGACATTTCACGATATTAACTACTCCCGTACAAAATTTTATCACACACGGTCCATTTATAGCAAAATACTACTTATATAGTTAATATTTGGTTTACTCAAAGTATTTCGATGTAAGCGAAAATCGATTTATCTTTGGGATAACTTTGATATGTTCGAGTTGATGTTTGAAAAGAGATTACGCTGAACGTATAAAGTTTGAAACAAATAGATATCGAATATATACATAATGCAAACATTTCGTTTCTTTATAATATGATGATGTCCTATGTTCGACCAAGTCGGATCATCAAGGAAGAATATCCAAGTGTGCAGGATATACAATAGTGCACAAATGTACGCGCAAATACAAATGCACTCTCTGTTCTCATAATCCGATAGGACGACAAATCCGACGTACGACACAATTAGAAATAGTTCAGGCGCAGCACCAACGGCTTTACGCTCTTTCTGACACACGGGAGTGTACTCATTTCCATCATTCAGACTTCTTTCGGGGCTTGAAAGCAAGAACTCGATACGCTATTTTGAGGCATTTATCCTTTAAATGCAATTATTGTTATAGCTAATATCGCATATCACTTTTTGACATTTCACGATAGCAATTTGCGCTGGTGGTATTTGGTTTCGAGTTTGTTCTTGCAAATTAACTCAACAATTAAATAAATACCCATTTAGTAGGTATTTTAACATTAGGCAAGTGCAATCTGACTGACCCTTACATATGGGAAACCATTGTGACTGTTCCGAACATTCATTAGACAAACGAACAAAGGGTTTAAATGCTCATCTTTGTGGGTGTACGTAATAAGGGTATCTTGCTTTAGTGATAGCTTAACCGTTTCCCTATTAGCTTTTATTTGTCTGTTGGTCTTAGCAAATAAATTTGTTTAAACCCTCAGGTATTTTATTATCTACTCGTACTTTAATGTTTGTTCGTATTAATAGTAAAAAGTTTTCGACCACGTTTTTATTTTGTAAAAAAATATATATTATAGCGGTTGAGTATTCGTGAAAATTAATAATTATTATGAGAATTTATTGTTAGTTTAGAATTCAAGCACTAACCGATGCTGGTTATTATTGAGAATTTTACTTTTTAAATATGTAAATGTCACTAGTTTTTCAAGTAAATAGTCGTTAGATACACCTGACGAGATATCGTAGTCAAAGCCGTTGATTTAATATGGTCCTGTTAGACGTTTGCCAGGCGACGCATTACTCACGCTAACTGAACTAGACCCTTCGTTTGTCACTTTTGACATGCTATTTGACCGTTTTATATAATCTGTGCACATAGGACAGATTATACACAGAAGACAGAGATTTATTTTATATTAACTATTATTTATTATGCGAATATGTATTAAATGAAAATAATTACGATTAACATTGTTATATAAACAAATTTAGTTAGAAAATGTAGTTACAGTTTTTAGATTTAATAAGGAATTGTTACATCTAAAAAGCAGTGACAATATTTTTTACTTCGTGTCATTTTGTAACATAGTAAAAATAAACGAAGTTTATATTATTATTTTAAAGTAATCAAAAACAAATTCATAAAATAGCTTTTAGTGTTAGACATCTCCGTCACAATATAATTAAACAAGTTGTAAAATTGAAGCTTCATTTAAGTGAAATTAGTTCCGCTCTGCTCTGAGTAGCACTATCGCCATTATATAAATAAATTTGCTGCCTCGTGTCTTTAGTGGCCAGCTTTAGAATGGCTAAAGCATTCGCGGGTTCCTGGGTTCAAATTCCGAGTTTAATCATTACAATTTATTGAATTACGAATAACGAAGTAGGCAGTGATACACTCCCATTCCTCGGAAAGTGTGCAAAGCCTTTTCCAGCGTTTTCCAATATAGCAAATTACTGTATTCTCTGACTTTGCCAGACTATCTATGTCTAAATCTACTGCGCAAATAGCTTCTATATATTTGGCGACGTAGTCGAAATTTTATCAGAACGATAATGATAAATATATAAAAGTATTTGTTAAAAAAAAATTTAACAATTATTTTAACTTTAACGATTTTGATATAATATTTTTAAGTGAATTATTTTAACACGTTTTCACGTTAAAACACCAATTCATTAATGCATATTTACATTTGACTGTGAATATATAAGGAGTTATTCTACTTTACTGTTGTTGCAGGGTAAGTAGTTGCATTACTCACAAGCAGGAGTAGTTTGTTTTTCATGAGCCTCGTAAGTATTTCATTTCATATTCTGCGCATCTGAAGCATTAGGTTTTATTTACATAAGCTATTATTATTATGTACGACGCGACCGGCGGCGTATGAAAATTTTATATGTATGATATAATATGAATTTATGAATACTATAATTTGAAACGATCTGATACAATGATTTTAGTTTGAACTTTTGATTACAAAACACCTTGGAAGATAATAAAATATTTATAACTTACTGATTTATATAAAAATATACATCCTAGTTCTTCGGGGCGTGACCGTGTTTGCGAAGATTTGGTTAATTTTTTATTTTATTTACGTGTTTGTGGAAATGTATGTTGAGTGTGGATTTCAAATAAAAGGAATGAAGTCATATATATAATTTAAAAAAATATTTTTAATTTGACGGGGTTGCTCGCGTCCTTAATTTTACTTTATACCAAATATTCGTTATATTAATAATTTCTTATTGTCTTTTCAGGTATATTCTACATCTCATGGTCAATCATCATGGTCTCCTAAGTAAATTCTGACGGTATTTTGGTAAGATTATAGTATAAGTAATTCGTATTATTCGATTCTATTTGATTATTCGATATCAAATAAACCTTCTCGATTACATATATATTCGGAGAGCAAATACATCCTTAGATAAAATTAAGTGCCTCTCCACTGACTAGTGTGTGGATTCGGTAAAGATTTACCTTATTTCTATTTAGATAAAGATTACCTCGAGTACGGAGTTAGTTACTATATTAAATTTCTTTTCATTGTTTTCATCGTAATCCTGTATTAAGGTACATTTGGGGTAAGGTATAAAGATAAATATTTTAGGGCTATTCAGGATGCCGTATGAGAATATATTATCAGTGTCTATATTTAAACGTATTTACATATTTGATTATCAAGATTCAATAGATGATAAAAATCGAATGAAATTAGTCGATATTAAAAATAAGGCCTTCAATAATAGTTTTTTTCTTATTAAATAAATATTAGTTCTTTTACAAAGACATATAATAATTTATCTTAATTAGTTAATACTAGATATTTTTCTTTGAATTTTCTCCCTGAATCGAATTTTTCCTCAATTTATCAAGCTGTCGCAACGTCGAGCTTAAAAACTGTTTACATTCCTTGATTTAATTTCACGCAACGCTAACGACTATGGACAGCAAAGGAAAAACGGAACTACAGAATCATTTAAAAGTATATTTGTACTACAGACAAATTAAAGTACTTCCTACTTACCAATGGATTAAAATATGCAATATTGTTCTGGCCACACTTAAAAAATCCCATGAAATCCTCTTAAGTATTATTTATGTTGTTTACAAATAATCTTCAACAACAACATTATAATAATCAATATGTAGTGACATATTATAAAACAAAGTCCCTTCGCCGCGTCTGTCCGTCTATTTGATCGCGATAAGCTTAAAAACCACTGAACGGTTCTTTATATGGTTTTCATCAATAGACGGATTGATTCATAAGAAATGTTTAAGTATATAAATTATTAAAGTTTTGTGTAAATTGGCTAAAATATGATAACGATGGTCGAAGATGTCAGAAAAATATAATATACCGACTGGGAGCTTTACTGGCGCGCATCGCGTAAACCTATAGAGTTATGGCTGTGTGTATTACGATATTATAAATGTTATACGTAGACGCAATTCTTTCTATGCGAAGCCAGGACGGGTAGCGAATATTCTACAAATGTTCCAATGCAGGGTAAATTTCTACTACTCTATGGAGGAATATTTAATGGATACGTACAAATGTATGTACAATTGGCAGTGATAGTTTCGACAAATTTTAACTTGTGATCTTAAGTGTGCATATCACATGTTCGAATCACAGGTCCATATCGGCTCTTAACGCGCGGTACAGTTATTACGCATCAGAATGATCAGATAAGAAACATTCGTTAACCTTCAAACTTATTATTTGTTCTCAGAATAGCGAAACAAAAGGAACGCTCACCATTAAACATACATATATACATACATGTACCACACACACACATAGAAATCCCAATAAACTATTAAATTCTGTTACTGAAATACAACAATTTTTGCTTACATATTTCTTACTTAATTTGTCAATTATAGTTATAAAGTTGAACGAAATGGTAACAATATCCAATCTAATCTATATTAAAAAATAACGGTATTAATGGAGCACCGATCTTCCATGATTGCGATAGAAACATGGAACAGTCATTTAACCGTGCTTCCACTCAATCAAATGTAATCTAAAATATCTGCGAAATTGTACACGAAATTAGAAAGTGAGATATTGGAAACAGTAACTTTAGTATAGCATTGTGAAATTCGAACATTCGAAAGTATTTCTCACTAACGCTCGAACACAAAAGATTTTATGAAGATAATTATATGGAATTGATTTATTAACAGACGGAGCTGTATTATCCCCCAATGATAGTAATAAATATTCAAATTCAGCTTACTTTTTATTTTATTTATTATATCGTGCAGGTTTACAATTATGTTCATATTAATAGATTTATTTTAACTATACAATAATTACTATATTATATAAAATAAAATATAAAAAGCTTTTTAAAAAATTCAATAGGTTATTAATTATAAAAATTAAATACAAAAATAGAATCCTGTTTTATGTTTTTGTCTGTCCTTATCTATATCAATTAGTCAATATTTCGAAGTTTAAATGACGTGCTATTTAAATCAATGCACACGGTACGGTTGGAACGGAAGCGTGGACAAAAAAATATGAGAAACAGGCGTTACCCGTGAGACTTGAGAGCTCCTAGGATTTCCGACCAGGCAAAAAACTACGGGAATGCATTTAATACGAGAGATGGCTTTAGTTCCAATTCTGTTGACTTACACGCTAAGAACTCGTTTACTTTGTATATTGTTATAATAATTAAAATTCTGAAAACTTTATATAAGTGTATATTTTTATAATCTATATTAGTTTAATTAAACTGGCTCACCATTTAAATTGGAATAGCATTACATAGTCAAAATTATTCTAGAAGAATTGATAAATACCACTAAATATATCACGAATAAAAAACAAAATATACTTAATTTAATTAAATTCATAAAAACTCTTTCGATTCGTTTCGATCCCATTAATCAGAATGTAGTAGATTAAATCAATACGAACCGGCAAAAAATCTTCAGTAGTTGTTTAATTTCTTAATTGGAATTATATTCATCAAGTGAAAAACAACACATAAAATTTATATAACACCGTCGTTATTACTAACTAAGAACGTCAAACGATAACATAAATAACAGCGAAAAAGAAAATTTTATAAAAATGCTACGTTTTCCATAAACAAAATGAGATACAATTTGAAAATTGCGCATAATTTAATAACAAAGATAAAACAGAGGGTGGTCTCGCCTTTGCCTTAAACGATCCATCTACATCATGCACACAATATTTTATACATAGTTTGTATATTCAATCTCGAGGGTAGTGGTAGTGTGGCGGTCTCGAGTGACAAATTAGGTAAGAGAGCGGACACCTGAGACCAGTGGACTCTCGGACGAGTCTCGAATGTGTCTTGTCGAATGCCATCTGCGTTTGGGCAACTGTGGTTAAAGGATTAAAAGCATTACTAGATGTTCAAGACATGTTCAAATATGTGACATTGGACAATTCTAATTGTAACATTTGTGTTGTGGCTAGCTTAAAGGCTGCGAATCTTGACATCTATCAAATCACGGTTCGAAACAGGAAAATTTGCGTTTTTCGGCAAAATAAAATAACATTTTATGTTCGTTTTTTTAAAGAATGTCGTACTCTTTATTACATTAGTAAATAGTTTTTTTAGTTCTTAAATGTGGCTTCACTTATATAAATATAGTTCCACTTTGCTCTGAGTAAAAAATAAACAGTCTCGCTGGTCTAGGTGCTAGCTTATAAGGTTATTTCAAGCACCTGCGTTCAAAACTGGGTTAGGCCAATAAAAGTTATTAGATTATTCACTTAAGAAATTATTTATTAGTACCAGTCTTGTACGATAGGCAGTGATATATGAAGAAACTGAAAAGTCATAGCGGATTGCCACCCGATCGGATTATGAGAGTCAGGGAATAGAACGCACCTGTGTTTGCACAGGTGCACACACACACCACACAACACACTTGAGCACTATAATATCATCTGCGCAGTTGAGAATAGCAGCCATAGCCGGATTCGGTTTATATATATCAGTCGGTGATCTATAAGACGTAAAGATTTTGTTATAGGTACTATTTATGTTTACGTTTTTTTTTTTTAAATAAAAGTTACTAAATGTGACAATACTGTGGTTTCCAGTGAAAGATTGCAAATGTAAATTTTAATGACTTGATACATATCTGACTATAAATTGTTACAAAACGTAGACAGCAACTTTCGCAAGGGTTAAGTGAACAGCGCATCCTATTCGTACAAAAAATGTCTGATTATAGATATATAAATATGTTTGAAGGCAATGAGCAAATAGTAAACGTAAATTATAGTCAAAATCAAAAAAGCTTATTTGCCACAATATACACAGTCATCTATATATGTATTCTTAATTTCAAATTTATGGTTTGATATGTGATTCTGCCTAATTGATTGTTTTTTCCTTTATTTTGTCACTGATCGAGAACCTATCGATCGAGAGATATATACTTATATACTATTCACTTGGTGATATTTATACTCACTATATATTTATAGTCACTTGGTGGTAGACCTTTGTGCAAGCTCGTCTGTGTAGGTACCACCCACTCATCAGATATTCTACCGCAAAACTGCAGTACTTGGTATTGTTGTGTTTCGTTTTGAAGGGTGAGTGAGCCAGTGTACAAGCACAAGGAACATAACATCTTAGTTTCCAAGGTTGGTGGCGCATTGGCGATGTAGGCGATGGTTAACATCTCTTACAATGTCAATGTCTGGGCGTTGGTGGCTACTTACCATCAGGTGACCCAAATGCTCGTCCGCCTACCTATGCCATAAAAAAATATAATATTGACATTATATAGATAATAAAAAAGGATATTATTTTAAATATCAATAGCTATAATAATATAAATAACAATTATTACTGTTATTATCTACATTTTGCCTGTATTTTTTAGTAATTACACGCCATAAAAAGTTAGGTCGAACAGAAGATATCTGAGCCATATATAAAATGGAACACAATTGCTATAGAAAACACTTTATACTACGTCTTGTGAACATGACAGACGGAAAACTAGACTTAAATGAAATCGCGTGTATAGTGTACAGGAGCTTTGTGTCTCGGATACCTGTAGCTTCGTATTTCCTGTATGTATTCACATCAGATAGGAAAATAGAGTAAGTTTTTGAATCGAATAAAATTTTATCTAAAAATACATAGACAAACATAATTTGCTTACTAGACACGAAACGGATTAATACCATCAATTTGTAATCGTGTAATAATATTATTAATGTAACAAAAAATGTTACAAACAAACTCTCCGTATGCCAACATGTCATGGAAAGGAGTATGACTGGGATCAGAAGAAGAGACAAAGTTAAGATCACCAACATCAGAAACAAGACTATGGTCCAGGGCATAACTCTGAAAATAAGAAGACAAAAATGGAAGTGGGCAGGCCACATGATCAGGGGAAAGGATAAATGGAGCAAAATAATCACTCAATGGTACCCGAGAGATGGAAAGAGAAAGAGAGGTAGACCACAAAGAAGATGGGACGACGACATTAGACAAGTAGCGGGTAAATCATGGGGGTAGAGTGGCCATAGAAAGATCGGAGTGGAGAAGATTGGAGGAGGCCTTTGCCACCTGGCAAACGGACACGCAAAAGTGGAACAAAAGATCAATATAAGAATGAAAAAGAAAAAAAATTAAAAAAAAAAAAAAGTATTACGGTCATGTCCGAAGGAAGGCTATATATATATATATAATAATATTATAATTTATTTACATGAAAAGTATTCACACTAAGGAGTTTAATTATATGTATATTACTGCATAGATGATCGCGTGGAATGGTCACAAGAATGCCTGCAGTATTTCCCCTTTGAATCGCAATTCATATTCTCTGAGCGAAAAATGAACCAGCGATGTCACTTTGGGGCCAGTTGTATGTATTACACATGTATGTATGTACTCAAATAATATAAATCTAAAAGCGATATAAGTTAGTTCTACTGAAACTGTATGTGCAAGACTCGTCCAGCAAAACGTACAGGTTAAAATATCTTATAAGTATTTAGTATAAAAAGGAGTTGACTTGTTACATTTATCATATTGAATATATTTAAAGATCACAATCTTTGTTATTTTTTGAGATATATTATTCTATTATATGTAATAATTTAAGCTTACATCGTCCTGGATTTAATTAATATTTTACTAATGGTTTTTACTTCCAATACATACATAAATTAAGAACAGGGTACATAAAAATTCATTATATAGTTTATTATAATTACATGTACATAAATATATTATAGTTATGTATGATGAAAAAAGTAATTCCTGACTTTTTTGCCGGTAATTTCCGGTAGAATGTACGTTCTAGCCCAGTGGAATGTACAATAAATATCTTTTAAAATGACGATTTTAAAGTGCTTGTAATAGCCGATGTGACGAGTAGCTTGTTATGTATAAAAAAGCCCATTGGTAGTAACAATTCGTAAGAAATTGTTCTCCATCCCCCAACTTTCGTTAACAAACAATTGCTAGCCTCCTGACGTCGTCACGTGCAGTCTGCGTCAGTTCATTACGGAATACGTGATCCTACACTAGGATACCACACAGCTCTATAGATATATTGTAAACGTTGGTTGTTTTAATCTAGTATAACTTTTAGACCTACTAATTGTTTATAGTAGAGGATATAACTGTTACATTATAACTGATTTCCTTGTTTTTTTTTTTGACAGTTGAGATTTTTTTTAGATAATTGGTAACATCTATTATTGTAACATGTCATTAATTTTGTGAAAACTGAAAAAAAACTACTAAGCCAATATGTCTACATAAAACTTATACCGAAATATGCATTGTTTGAGATGGTACTGTACGATATTATTATATAGCTTCGCTTCGTAGTTTGATCCGTTTTAAATTGAGACTATCTTTAACATTTAAAACATTAAGGCAAAACTTAAACTTCAGGACGTGGTCTAGTAAGCGTTAGTTAAACTCTGATATCTCTCTCTGCCTTCATTGATTTGACATTCGAAAGAAGAATACATAGCATTGTTTTATTAATCACAACTGCAAAATATTTTTTAGGTAAAGCCATCAAACAAGAATAAATATCGTAAAATCAAATTATTATAGTGTGGTGAATGGATGAATGGTTTTTTTTTCTCAAAAGCAATGATATTTGCAAATGAACTAAACCAACTTAACGTAAAATGTTTTTAAATAAAGAACATTCCCTTCACCTTTTGTATTATAACCAATTTAATTTATTTATTATACAAAAACGTATATTATTCTAATTGAGATATTTTAAGCAAGAAATTCTTAAAAAATATCTAGTGACCCACTTAGAAAAGCAATATAAGCTATCATCGAATAGCCCAAGGGGCTCTTGGAAATAAATTAAAAAAGGGGGTATAGTACCCTCATTCGAGATTAACTTCATTAGAATTCATTTGGAAGAACATTCAGAGCATACAAATGAGCCTTTTTATCCTTCGATCGAACTTGGATTGAATTTTGTAGATAACTTGCGATCATTTTTAAGACATTTTTTAATGAATTCCCATCGAAATATTTAGCTTAAGAGTTTTGATAGATAGAATTACTAAACTATTTGCTGAATTCCACTGTTTCATCTTTTTAATATATGAATTAGACGTGCTTGTTTTATAGACATAATAAATACATACACAAATATGTATATATCTTGTATATTTTAGTAAATATTTACTAGCAAGAGTACAGATTGATATTATAATAATATGTCTGTCTGTCTCTGTACGCACCAAGCCGAAGGCAATAAGATTATTTCGGACTTCGCTAAATCAATGCGTTCGTTGTGGAGTAAAATCTCGAACTCGTGACCTTTCAAAAATGACTAGAAATATAAATATACAAAAAATACAATTGAAGTACAAGAATATATTAAAATCATATGTTAATTTTGTGTAAAGTATTTCTGACGATAAATTATTTGTTAATACTGAAGATACTGTTTAGTTCTGAACCGGTACTAATTTTGACAGAGACAGGAGACAGGCACACATGTGATTTTCATGAACTGTCTTTATGGCAATAATAAATAAATAATGGGAATAAAAAAATTTGAAACGTAGAACATAAAAATCTATTAAATTATTTTACTAAAAGGTACTTGAAAGTGTTGAGAAATTTTACAATTTTGAAATTGGAAAGTTAGGAAATTATATATGTGCGTATGACTTATTCTAGCGCATGTATCACTCGTCTATAATTTATAAAATAAATCGTATTACCTTCAAAATAAAATTACAGTTATTATCCATAATTTCCTAAGTTTTATTTCTTTCTATTATTTCCATCCGAGTTAATTAACATTAATGTCACGTTATGATTGGGTTTCCATAAAAGCACTTTTGTCTTGTACTTATACCTAAATCTCAATAGTAAACGTCACGAAATTTGTATGATACTTTCGATTATTTTCTGTGTAATCTTAAATTGTCTGGTATAAAAAGGTTTTTTCAATGCTAACGCAATGTGTAATCAATAACTGAAATCTATTCCATACTTTATACCAAAAATTAAATATTTTGCTATAAGTAGTTAACATTCAAATATAGAATTATATTTATTTCATACAGCAAATGACGTTCTTGATAATATTATGATTCGTTACAAAAATAATTTAAATTTAGAACACATTCCTGGATTATAAATGAATACGAAGTTTTTCATTTGAATGATTTTTGCGCACACTTATAGAAACCGTCACCTACCTGCCTTGCAATGCCCAACGTATTCTCAGAGGGTTACAAGAATCTAAATCTAAAGGATTTTAAGTTTTATATCTAAACAGTTAAGGTTGATATCAAATGAGCTTAAATATAATAAGTTCAGGGCTGCATTTGACGAGTGCCGCGGGCGACACCTTGGAAAATTGGAAGGGAAATATAATTGGAAAATTATTCGGGTTCGCCACTTTCCTGGTACGAAGCGCATTAGAGCATTAGCTTAAGTACCTCGAGCGTTTTATATTTCTTAACCCTTAAATTGAAATAACAGTAAAAACCTTGTAAAAAAAAAAACACATACAAGTGTTTCTTTAAACTATTATAAAACATGTAATATGCAGAAAACGTAACAATTTAAAAAGATAAAATTAATTAATTTAAGAAGGTTTTTCCTCATCAAATTAAATCTAAATATTAATTACATTTTGCTGTATCATATTTGAATTTCCTTGCTCATACAGTCGAGTAAGTCTATAGTAATTGAGTTGTGTAAATAAACGCTGCCATCGCTTAAACTGTATTCGGCGATAGAGTTAAATTCAGCGACTATGAGGTTCTATAATGATGTGTTATAATCAAAGCAAATAATCTACATAATGTTTCATTTTTCTACATGAAATAAAATTGCTTAAAAAAATAATAATTAAAATTAATAAGTAATATGCACATACGCACACCCTCAGAAATAGTCTAATGAGACAAATAAATTATTATTTATACAGTAATTTATTTATGTAATAATTTGTCTATAAAGACAAACGCATCACACCTACAACTTTTTCTGTGATTCTTATTGATAATAAGATCAAAAGTTTCTATTGCAAATAAGGTAATGATAGACGGATATATTTTGTATCATAAGTTAGATATATTGTTCCTTGAATCTTAGAAATATTAAAATCAAATACAATTTCCTTACAAAAGTTTTAATTATAAAGAATTATTACAATCTCATATCTAAGAAAATTATAATTAATGTAAAATTCTCGCTACTATATTGTACACAAAGTGCTTAATATTTTACTGCGCATTTTTCACGCTGTACACTGAACACAGTTTAATAAGTATTTTAATTTTCTTCTAAGTTAAAAAAATATTTAAATAAGTAAGTGATTATTAACAGCATATATGATTATTAAGTGATGTGATGCAGTGAAAAATGTTGGAAAATGGTATCGGAGTGACCACCAGTGAACGGCGGAGTCGGTCCGCGAGGCCTCGAACGTTTCGTATATTCATAAAAAAATATACTTTTTAGAAATATTCATAGTGAAATATTGCATAAAATTGTGAGATCTATAACTTTTGATATCCACGTTAAATAACGGGGCATCGTATTTAACTTTAGAATTTTCGTTACCAAAATGTAAAGCTGTTTATTCTCATTGCGATATTTCATTTATAATTAGACGCGTTGAGATGTTTTCATGGTACGCTTAGTCTCATGAGAGTTTGTTGTCACGTGTCTCTCTGAAATTATGGCTGTTATGCCGTCCACGAGCATCCTTTGGAGCGCTCAACAACGCTAGGTGCTTTGTTAGCGTTACGTTTTCGTCTAACCGTGTATAATCCTAGTTAATTCAAAGCGTTATAACGCGAGTAAACGTGTACATCTAGCTATAGTTTGGAAGAATTAGTGCTAATATTTTAACTGCAACGCGTATCACGTAGACACCCACCCTTCTGTGAAACATTTCGCAAACAGTGCGTGATTGAAGTCGGAGCGATCGGCTTTTGCAGCATCTCGATGACAATATTTACATTCGATGTTTTTGTTTATCTTTCGATTCGTGCAAACGATACTCTTGTAAAGTGCTAATCGTATTTACGGAGGAAATTACGTTGTATATGTTTTCGTACGAAACTTTATACCAACAAGCCTGGTGTGTTCCAATATAAATTGCTGTGTTTAAGATTTATACTGAAAAGTCAGCTAGCCTTATTTACAAACATGAGGGGTGCGAGCCGATAATTAATCTGGCCAGACGGATCGTCGGAGGTGCGGAATACAAATCATGGTTGACGCCAACGTGATTATTGCGGATTCCTGTTTATACCTACGCATGTACGTCTAGATCAGCAACGACGGTCAGAGAATTTTAAATAAAACACGTTTAGTTTAGTTCAAACTTTAATAGATAAATAAACGAATAACGAGGACATATGATTGTAATACGGGTTGCGGACTTTTATGTCCACAGCAGTACATGGATATTTGATAAAGGCTCATCTTTGTAAATTGTTAGCGTACAGGATGTCGCTCAAAAGAGTTAAATTTTCAAGGAAAATGAATTTTTCCGCTTTTGCATTACAAAACCCGGTCACAATGGCGATCATGTGGTATGTATCGTAGTAAGTACAATATGAGTGAACTTTATTAACATATTAGAACAACGTCGACGCTGGATGCTTATTGAAGATAAATTGAAATTTATCACTATATTATTTTATATTAATATAAAATTGTGGCATTAAAGATTAATAGGAAAAAATACAACAAATGTGTAGGTATATTTAGTGTTTAAAAAATGAGTAAAGTTTTATGAGTATCAGAAAATGTGTTTTAAAATTGAATGTAATCAGTGCGTAGGTGTCGACTTGCAAGATTGTGTTAGTGGTTATTGGGCGAGAGACGAATCATCTCGAGGACTTGCTTCCTTTGAATGATGTAACAAGTCACATATGCACATATCAAATTACGAATCAATTTGTAATGAAAGTCTAATCTCTTTAAATAATTATATATACATATTTCTGTTTCTTTATTATTAAAGATCGTCTTCTATTTATAATTCTAGTTTAATATTGTAGATCATTTAATTAAATATATAAGAATAAGGAATAAAAGGTACTTTTATTCTTCCAAATTTGAAACCTTATTTTAAAGGCGGTATAAATTAATGTACGTATAAACACAGAAATAAATAAAAAAATCAATCATATTTCTCTTTTGTGGGCTCTAAACCAAGAACTAGGCTTCCAGGGGCTAAGCTCGCTAGGTATTAGCCAGTAATTAATGGTCTGCTGGTGGGTAGACAGGGGTGAAATTGGATCAATTTGCTACCTATTCTCGAATTTAAAGGGTGCTAGCGGTAAAACGGCAAACAAAACTAATTAATGCCAAACGTAGATTAGGTGCTGTTGGTATTCGGAAGAAAATTTTCTTCCCCATTCTCCCCACGAACATTTACATGTGGGTTCAATAACAACCGAGAGAGGTGAATTGTTTTCACGGAAATTCAACAAAAATTTATAGCACCCCCGGGACAGTATAAATTTCAAACGCAATAAAGCGGTCTAAAATGTTCGTCGTAAAAATTTTCCGAATTCAGCACATATTGAGTGATCTCCAGTTCAAGGAGCATGCTATGAAAAGGCTGACCCTTGTATTTAGCTATTGTTTTAAGATTCCACTTCGTTACGCCTCTGTACTCAGCGAGTTTTTAGATAGGGCTTTTAATGTTTTTTTTTTTACGGAGGACCCTTGCGTTTAACTGATAATGAACGCGAGGGAGCTTCGGATGTTCGACCGTAGTGAAACTGTAAAAGAGAGAATTTATTGCTACGGCTGAAGCGGTTTTCATTACACGTAATAGCGTCGTTAATGGTTATCCTAAATACTTAAACACTTGGTTTAAAGAATTCTTAACGTACTCTGGATACATTAATAAATTATGTTGATGGCACAGTCAACAAAAGGGTTAAGATGTTTCAAAGGAGGAAGCTACAGATGGATTTACTTGTTAAATTAGATTAAAGGCTTCGTTGCTTATTGAAGTGCTTTGATGATGTTCTTTTGATTTCAAATATATTTTAAAAATATAACCCACACTGAAAATCTCGTAAGCAAGCATTTGGTTAAGAAATCTAAAAATTAGTCCATCACAAGTAACTACTGGCATTGATATATGGCAGATGATATGTTAGCGAGATTGTTTATATCAAATTATATTATTGATAAGTTTTAGAACATTGAAATTAATGAATTGTAGAAAAACAGTTCCTTGGAAAAGGGTTTTGAATGTTCATACTTTTTTTTTATAAGCACTGTTCAGTCTATGCTTGTTTTCATGTTTCAAATATTGATGTACTTAATTCTACAATGCGTGGCAGTAAATTCACGCAAAATAAATAAACATACTACAATGTATTCTTATCAAACAAGTTACTCCGAAATATTTAACCGAGATCTCGCTATTAAATTAAATGTCGGCTCCATGAGTCATAGTTCTAAAGAATTCCAGACTCCCCCGCAATCAATCCGCAACAATAATTTATATCATTTCCCTCAACGTTTGCCCATTTACTAAGGTTGATATTGAAGTCAAACAGAATGAACTTGGGTTTGTATTATAATAGCTTTTAATTCAGAATGCTTAATAGTTATGCGAAGTATTATACCGCGTTATTTGTTATAATCCGTATAAAATTCATTAAAGAAATTTATTTAATTTAAAAAAAAAAATTAGTTTAAATAGCTTGATTTTATCTTTTGTCTTCAATGTTTTGGTTTCAATCCCTTATTATTTAATAAAGATTTCATATTAAAATGATCTTTATTATTTAGTCGTACTTTATAACTATTCAACTATATAAAGCTACAGAGTTTGTTTGTTTGAACCAGCACATCTCAGTCCGATTTCCGATATATATTTGAGTTAGGTAGCCTATTTATTGAGAAATGTTATAGACTATATAAAATTACGTTACGACTGACGAGAGACAAACACTTAACTCGGGTGAAACGCGGTGCCGCTGGTATAAATATATAAGGATCAGTTAATATCGCATTCGTTAATAAAGCTTCACAAACAAAGCGAGATCAGTGGAACAAGGGCGTATTAATTCACACTGGATTAGGCGCTTTCCACCTTTGTGATCTAATCCAAGTTTAAGCGATAATACAACAGATTTCTTGTTTTCATCTGCAAAGACGTACCCGTGTTGCCGCCGGTCCCTCGGGCGACAGAAAGCTAGGGGAAGGTGGGCTTAATTGGGAAATAATGCCGGAGTAATTAATCACAAAGCCCTACGTATAAGATAGATAATATTCTGACGATAAAGTAGAAAAAATAATTAAAGATCAGACGACAGACAATATTTTATCCATAAGGATTAACAAAATTACGAACGAATAGATGATTCGACCACTAATGGTTCGTAAAAATTAATCGATGATTTACATTATTTTATTTAAAAAAAAATAACACCGTTATAATAACACTACATAATTTAATTTTTTAAATGCAAGGATTTATAATAAAATAAGGTTTTATTAAGTGCAGCAAAAAACATCAATGTTGATAACGATATTGACTATGTTGAAAAAGCGCTGAAAAGGCAGTACAAACGTTGAGGTCTTACATAAAATATTAATAATTTTAGAAATAATTATAGAATTAAATAATAAATTGTTCATTAAATACAAATTAACATTAAAGTCACATTATCACATGTTTACAGAGACGTTATCTACACGTATCACAGTAATTCCACACATACAACAGTTCAAATTCCCTTGTGCCCAGGATTGTATGAGTAATTTCCACAGGGACGTGAGTCACTGAAGTCTCCGTCGGACCTGAAACTGTTACGGTTCATTTCATCGGTTTGAGATTGCCTTATTGTTAGGTTAAAGGTGGATTGAAAAAAGGTTTTCTTCAAAATTGAGGGATTATGGTTACGAAAGCATACCTCTGAAGTTCCAGCGTAATTGTTATTGTTACGTTTTTTGAAAGAAAATAATTTTTAAATAAAACTTCGAACGCGTGAATATTAAAAATCGAGTTCTAGTGAACGTTTAATATTGCGTCTTTTAAAATCAAAACTGTTCTGACGTTTCTCTTCCGTTGCGAACAATCAGTCACACGTGCTCTTTTACAAAAAACCATTTCCTCTTTTGTTTGTGTATGTGTGTGTGTGTTTCTTGTTAATAATAACATATGCCAAATTGTATTCTTATTATATTCGTATCTTAAACGAAAGTGAAGTAAGGGGTGTAAGCAGCAGAAGCTGGTGTAAAAGCTGATGTAAAACCTATATAAATGTTCACATTGTTCATATATTATATTTCAGTTCATAATTAATTTTGACAAGTGTTATAAACATAATCCTTTAGCTTGTTCTACAATTTATTACGGCCACAAATGAAACCGCCTATTTGCCAGACTGTCACTATTATTAATGGACTCAAAAGCCTTGTTAGGATCCAGAATAAACGTAATTGGTAATTCAAAACCGCACGGGGTTCGCCTAGTGATGGTTCCGTTATGAAGCACACAAATTTTCTACAAACCCTTTAATCCGATGCTCGCTTATTTCAATTGTACACTAAGTAAATTTCATATATCATATATCTTAGTGCTTTAAGAATAAGAATCAAAATGCAAAATTAATTCAGACTATGCATGTGGTGTACCTACCCTCATTGATAAAATTGTCCACGGTCTCCCCAATCTCCCCTTCCAGAATGTAATTTTGGTTGTGCCTGAATAGACTTCGTTGTAAGGTATTGATGAAGGTTGGTGATTATTTTATTGTGACTAGAGCTTTAGAAAATAATCTAAGAAATATAAATATATAATTCATATTTTTCATTTGATACTTCATATTTCTGTAATGCCATAACAAATTAGGTATAGAAAAGTTATTTTATACATAATAATGGGTTACGCTGTTTTTATATGCGAATCTAATTGATTTCTGACATATTTTTTCCTATCACGTACCCTTCTTTTCGCGTTTACAAAAAAAAAAACAATTATTTTTAATATATTTATAAAAGTTTTTTTTTTTCAGAGTAAAATTATCGTACAAAATATAAAGGCACTTACGTCTCTTTTTAATTTGGGCATATGTGATATGTATCAACCACATCGTGCTTCTAATATTTTATTCCTTTACTGGGATGTTCATGTTTTAAGAAATCAGTAGTTATACACGTTGTAGTCAGTATTTTCCTCTATAAAGTGTACAATTCGTATAAAATGCAACGAGCGCAGTTTGTTTGGAAAACTCGGGGAAAAGGAAGGGTCTGGTACGCACACTGAATACCTAAAAAGTGGTAAAAAATTCTACGTGCCTGCCAGAATGTAACAGTACGGCGGGCAACTCCCATACCTTCAGTTTCTTACCCATTGTAATAAGGATCAATTTCCAAAAAAAAAAAAAACGGTTCGCTAACTGTTGTGTAAGCTTATATTTGAGTTTTATGACAAGCGTGTATTGTATCAGAATGGAAACCATCTTCCATACTAATATATCATATTACAAGTCGTCGGATGTATGTGACGAACATGATTTTCATTATTTATATTTGTGTTTGTTTATTTTTTTATATATGATAACATTGATATTTTTTTTATTGAACAAAGATGTCGTGCATTTTGAAAAGATGATAATATTAGTAATAACCAGAAGTAATAATGGAAATAAAATAATTTTTTGTTCATGAATGTAAAAGAAAAATAAATAAAATATGAAATATTTATAGGGTCGTACAAGTAGATGCAATATCAATTTCCTTCAAGCAACCTAAGCGTAGTAGTAGAAATATTGGTACATTATTGAATAAAGAGACGACGGGACGAGAGACGGGTGGCATATCTACATTTACAAATGTAATATAATCTATCAATAAAATTTAAAAATAAATAAATATGTTATTCTTATATAATATATAAAAGTTGTTTTCACCATTGTAGTTTACTGTTCTTTGAAAATGTTTAAGAGTCAGAAACATTCCACTTAAACGTTATTAATACAAAAAAAAGGTTTCGCATAAATTCAATCTTGAGATTTTCACTCATGCCCAAATAAGTTTCACTCAAACAGCAAGAGGCTCTTACTTTACAATTTTGGGCTGTAACAATGCTATAAAACTTGCGCCTAAATCCAAAACCTCATTAACAGAACACGATACTTGTTACATTATTAAGCTTAGATATGTTACTTGAAAATTTCTCTAATAAGCAGAAACTTCTCGAGCTCGGAGCGCGGATTCGAGGAGGCTCAAATCGACGGGTGTAAAGTGAAAAGAGTTATCTACAAAAATGCTACTTTACAGCAGAGCGAAAAGATTGAAAATATATGATAATTTCTTAACGAATTGGATTTTTTTTTGTAAACTTTATCATTACTTGTTTTTACTCTTAGGCGTATTTATACTAAACAATAATACGTAATTTATTATTATTTTGCGAAATTTTGCAGTTGTTGGTATCTACATACATTGTACTATAAATAATTTCAGCTGAGTCAACTGCCAGTTGGTCGTATACACAAGGGAATCCAAATTTCATAAATAAATATTATTTGCTTTAATGCACTGTAATACTTATTTAGTGAAACGTTTAATTTTAGGGGGAGCTAGCACCTGAATCATTTTAATGAAAATTATATGTATTACACAACATAATAATGTAGATAGCTTTTTATACTTCGTATTTTCATAAGTAATGTACTACGATCAATGAGGTCAAATGAAATAATATATAAATTTAATTGAAACTTTTTATTTGGAATAAAATCAGATAGTTCAAATTAATTATTTAAACTTCTGCGTGATCAAAATTACTTTGAAACTGAGACTTACTTTGAAAAGTATCGAAAAGTACTATGGCGATTTATACTCATCACGAGTACCTCCACCTGAGTCCCACAGAGCGGATGACCCACGAGCTAGACTGACACGCCACGTGTCAGACAAGCTTCCCGACATCGACTTGGGCGAGATTAGTATTGCTCTCGAACAACTTGGAAACAACAAGGCTCCAGGAGATGACGGAATGAACTCAGAACTTCTGAAAGCAAGAGGAACACCAGTTCTGAGAGAGCTGGTTATCAATTCCGTCTTCCATAATGGTATTACACCGAAGACATGGAGCAAAGGTGGTGTTGTTCATGAAGGGTGATAAAGCTCTTCTGAATAATTACCGCCTCATTTCACTTCTAAGCCACGTTTACAAGCTGTTTTCGAGGGTAATCACGAACCATCTTGCCCAAAGATTCGATGACTTCCAACTCGTTGAGCAAGTTGGGTTTCGAAAAGGCTTCAGTACCGTAGACCACATACACACACTTAGGCAAATAATACAGAAGACCGAGGAATATAATCAGCCTCTATGCCTAGCGTTTGTGGACTACGAAAAAGCCCTCGATACCATCGAGACCTGGGCTGTTCTGGAATCCATGCAGAGATGCCTAATTGACTGTCGGTATGTCCAGGTGTTGAAGTGTTTGTACGAAGCCGCAACCATGACCAACAACAAGTACAAGATCAGAGCACAAGACCAACCCAATTGCACCGTGGGGTAAGACAAGGGGATGTAATCTCACTGAAACTTTTTACTAATGCAATGAAGGACGTCTTCAAGACGCTCGTTTGAAATGGACGCGGCATCAACATAAATGACCAACACTTGACACATCTGCGATTTGCCGACGATATTCTCATCATGACGGAGACTCTGCTTAATTTGGAAGAGATGTTAAACAGCCTGAGCGATTCTTCAAGACAAGTAGGTCTCGGGATGAACATTGAATAGACCAAAATTATGGTCAATCAACATGTATCCCCGAGACCAGTGGCCGGAAATGTTTATCCACTCGAAGTTGTGCAGGAATACATCTACCTGGGCCAAACTATACAACTAGGCCGGCACAACTTTGAGAAGTAGGGTCAAAACCAGGGTCTTTAATCAGTGCGTCCTACCTGTAATGACTTACGGTGCCGAAACGTGGATATTCACCGTAGAACTGGTCCACAAATTTAAGGTCGCTTAGCGAGCAATGGAACGTGCGATGCTTGGAGTTTCTCTGGCAGATAGAATCCGAAATGAGGACAATCACCGACACCGCGCGTAGAATCAGCTCGCTGAAGTGGAACTGGGCTGGTAATTTCTCCAGGCGCCTTGATGGCCGATGCAGCTGACACGTGCTAGAGTGAAGACCACGCTTAGGCAAACGTAGTGACCCTGTGGCGAGGTGGACCGACGATTTAAAAAAGGTGGCAGGTACAGGATGGATGCGGGCTGCCCAAAATCGGGATGGTTGGCATTCTATAGGGATGGCTTTCGTTCAGCAGCGGACGGAAAAAGGTTAAAAAATAACAGAAATAAACAATATACTTGGTTTCTTCATAATGATGATGATTTCAGAAGAAGAGAGATGAGGGTCGAGGTAGATGCAGAAGAAGACGTCATCGGCACGATTCGGTCTGCTTGAGGCTTATTATTATTATTAAACCTAAGTCGCCAAGATCGTCAATAAGTTAATTTAATACATCATCTTCTAAAGGATGATGTTTATCGAAGAGGTAGTTTACCAAATATAAGTACTGGATGTACTTATATTAGGTAAACTATCATTAAACTACCATCTTGCAAATTTGAAGCTGAATTTTCTGTAAACAGAAACAACAAACATATAGCACACATAAATAAAAACTTCACAAAAATAATAAGAAGTTGAACTATGCGAAGTAAATCAAAACATCTACAATGACAGCGATGTAGAAAGAGTGAAATGGTATATGGGCGTCTATGAGCCGGTATTTTAAAAAAATATACATTTTAATTCTAATAACAACAAAAATTAGAGTTGCAACTTAAAAAATATTAAACTAAATTACATTAATACATACCATTAACTGTTTCACGGTTATTGCATTTCGTGAGCTTAAGCAGCTCTTCTGTTTCGGTAATAGCAAATTATTTTCTTGTTTTTCCTAATTGCACTAACAGCTTACGTTGTTCTTTATTCATTTTAAAGTATTTTTATTAATAAACTCAATTGAAAACTACAAAAGAATCTCGAAATATGACTAACATCACACATATAGTTTACTTAACCTAAAAATTAAATTAGCCGGCGAAGCGCGTGTCAACTGACTGATGACTTTTTGTGTAAGCCCATGGATGCCCCGCGGCCCCGCGTTAATGCGGCTATCGTTACTTGGTCGCGTCTACTTCGTCGTGTTTTGAAGGACCTACGAAGCTGACTTTTTTACGTGCGGAAAATGACGAAAATAAAAGTGATATATGCCAAAAAGAATACGTCATGTTATAAAGAATTATTTAATGGAACCGTTAATGCAAAAAACAAAAATCATGGTTTTGTAGTTAGCTTTATTTACTTTGCACCCGTCGAAATTGTCTTGCGAACTCTATTGATCTTTGTTATGCATCGTATCAGAAGTTTACGAAACGAAAAGAATTTATAAGCAGCAAGCAGTATGAGTACAGCATAACATAGATAGCTTTTGTAAAATTTATCGTAACTATTCAGTTGCTTGTTTTTCAAAAGAAAATATTACTTTATAATTATTTGAATGACTCATATTGTACGTATTTTCGAAATACAAAAACATTCAATGTTCCATGTAAATCGAATTAAATTAATGTTTTAATTCAATTAACTATATGTAACATAAAGGAGTAAAAGAAAATAATACAATGTCGTCATTAAAGCTGTCTTACGCTTTACCTTATTCTCACTGATATCTAAGTGTTGTGGAAAGCGTGTTTTTCATATAATCTATATCTAAATATATATCTAAATATATATCTAAGCCCATAAATCATTATAATGTAGAATATCTTGGCGAATGTTAGCTATTAATAATGATCTTATAAAAACTGAACAAAACGACGTAATTTGTATAAAGCTTAGAACTTAATTATTTTGTTGTTAAAAAGCGAATTTAATAGTCAATTTGGCTCGTAATCTGGAACAACTTTGAGGAATAATAACCACGAAAAACGAATATTCGTCACGTGCCTCAGAATAAATTGCGGTAAACTTAATTAAACAGTCCGGGCCTATCCGGGTCCCCTTCGTTACACCGGAATCAAATATTTTACAAAAACCTTCATCCGAATTTATTTATATCTTTAGTTAGAATTGCTTATCTGTTTTATAAGATTCTATCATAGTTCCATTGAATTTATTCAAAATAAATGTTAATATTTTGCATTTCTTTACAGGCTGTTCTTCACAAACGCTGAGAATATTTCCGATACAGAAGCAACAGACGGTGGCTGTGGGTAAGTCCGTTGTGCTGACCTGCCAAGCGGACGCTCCAGACCCAGCACTGGTTACGCAGCCTCAATGGCGTGACCCTAAAGGGCTTATTATAAATGAAGCAGCGTTAGTATTATTTTGTTTTATGTCAATATAATAAGCATTGAAAAAATAAATAGATTATAAAAAATCTAGTTCTATTCTAAAATTCTAAAATCCTTAAGTATATATAAAAAAAGGGTTAACAGATTTTTGTCGACGTGTTTTAGAACTAAAAATCTTAAATAAACTACAACATTCTCTTCTACTTAAATGAAATTAAATATTATATTATGACTTCAAAGTTTTGTATCACGAATAAATAAATAATTATTGATATTAGTAGACCTATGTTAATTGACATACTAACAAATATAGATCATTAATGTTATGTTAATTTCTGTTTCAATTTAGAGCCGGTACTAGACCAGAGATCTACACAGAACCGATGCCCGCTAAACAACTGCAGTTGCTCTACATATCGTCCATCACAACCGCAATGGCAGGCAATTACACGTGCGAAGCGACCTATACGAACATGCCTCTCAGCGCGAGCGTTGTCCTGGAAACATTTGGTATTGATTTCGTGTATATTAACGTTCCTAACTAAACATCCTTTTTTAAATAACGAAAGCAATATCAAAAAATAAACTGGCTACATGAGAGCAGATCCGTAGTAAATGATTTTTAATTTCAGTTGCTATAACCTGGACGAATGCAAATGAAAACCAATACGCTACTAAGGGAAAAGATTTCAAAGTAATGTGTGAAGTAACAGCTGAGCCAGCTCCGTCTGTAGATTGGTTTAAGGAAGGAACACCTGTAAGACTTATAATAATAATATTATCTTTATTTAATTTTTGAAATCGAAATATTTGAAAATTATATGATATATCTTCTTACAGATATTGACGGGCGATAGATATGTGATTCATGCAAATGGTTTGTTAATTAATAATGTGCAAGAAAGCGATGATGGAACTTACACTTGCCGAGCTGTAGTTATCCAAACGGGAGAATTAGCTGAGAGGAATATTAAGTTGGAGGTAAAATATTAGACTTGACGTTTTAAATTTTATTCAAATATGAAGATCTGTTATTATTTGCAATTTACTAAATTTAAGGTTTATACTGCACCTGAAATGGAAGAACGCGAAACTAAAGTCGAAATAAAAGAAGGCGAATCTGCAGCAATCACGTGCAAAGCTAGAGGAAAACCACCACCGACATATTCTTGGATTAAGGCTTCTACTCGAGAAGTAATACAAACATTTCCCTTTAATTTATTATATATATTATTAACTTTTGAACAAATTTAACCTTATTTAATATTTTAGAACTTAGGAACAACGGCACGGTTCAGTGTTAACGAAAATACAGGACTTTTGACATTTGATAGAGTGGAAGCAGGAGATTATGGTAAATACATCTGCAGTGCTGTCAATCAAGCAGGACATAACGAAACGGAAATAGAAGTAGAAGTTTTAGTACGACCGAAAATTTTCGAACTATTTAATACCACATCAGCGGAAAATACTGAAGGAAGGTTAGAATGCAAAGCAACAGGCCGCCCGGCTCCTCGGATCAGTTTTAGAAAACTTAGCAACAGTGAACGATTCTTGAATGGTCCTAATGATGATGGAAGGTAATAATATCATATATTACCTTGAACATAAAGTATTCTATAGCTTAAACCATATGCCTAATTAATATGTTTTAATTGCAGAATTACGATCGAGACAAGTAGTCGGCAGACTGGGGATCAAATGCAATCTAGTGCGGTCATAACTATATCGAAATTGAATAGAACAGACGATGGATTATACGAATGTGTTGCTGAAAATGAAGGTACTATTTTATATTTATAATTAAAATATTTTTAAGTATATTTCTTATAATTTGATCTATTAAAAGTGCTTACTTATGCACATAGTTTATTATACTTTTCATAACATCATTGTTTATATATTATTTTAATTATCTATAATTAAACTGTTTTATCATATGTATATAGGTGGCGAAGCGAGAAAAAATGGCCATCTTACAGTTCAATTCAAACCATCATTCGAACATATGAACAATGTGCCTATTTGGAGCTGGAATTCTCAACCTGTTAATATTAGTTGTGTTGCTGAAAGCATACCGAATGCTACTATTAAATGGAAGTGAGTAAACTAAATAATATTTAAAAAGGATGCATTTTATTTTAAGAGTATTTCATTTATTTTTTGTTTCATTGTAGATTCCATGAATATGACTTAGTAGAATCTCCGCATGTAAGAATATATGGGTCAGGACCAATCAGCTATGTGACTGTAACGCCTCTTGATAGGAGCCTTTACGGTATTTACAAATGTATTGCTACGAATACTCTAGGTGAAGCGGAGCACATTATTCAATTGCGAGAAGCTTTTCCACCTGGACCCGTTGTACAGGTAATTGTTTCTTTTTTCTTAAATAATAGTTTTGGTAATGTTGTTTTTTAAGTCACATAAACTACAATAAATATGTCGATTCGTTTGTGTTATATATGTACGTGTGTTTGTGTTTCGTTTTATATTATTGCATTTATCAATCCGGTGTTTTAGGCGAGACAAGAAACAATAACGGCGACATCGGTATCATTCAATATAGTTGGCCCAGCCGAAGAAATGGGTCCGCCAATATTGGCTTACACGACGCAGTACAAGGAAAACGGAAACTTCGATTGGAATCTCGCTATGAACAGAACTTGGTCTGTCAATTCTCCGTATATTATTGAGAATTTGAGGCCAATGTTCACATACGACTTTAGGTTCGCGGCTGTTAATCAAGTAGGAGTTGGAAGCTGGGGAGCACCTCTCACTGTTATTATGCCCAGAAGGTAAAATAATCAAAAAATCTATAAATATTCTTCCTCAATTAATCTTTGTAATTGTAATTAATTTTAAATCCTAGGTCACCACCGGAACAACCCAAATGGAGGGAAACGATTAGCTCAGAATCTCTTATTCATGGAAAGTATGCGGACAGGTATGAACTGCAATGGAGAGTGCCAGCTCATAACGGCGAACCTATCGACATGTATGAAATTAGCTACTGCCCTGTAAGTATTTCTTCCAAAAAGTTTTATTCAGTTAAATTGACAATATAGTATTTTCTAAATATTGCTACTTACTAGTACTATAACGTTATTCTTATAATATTATAAATATTTACTAATTAATTTAAAAAAATGTTAATTACCGTCGAGTATAATATTTTGAAGAGTCAATAGATACATATTATAAAGTGTTACGCAATTAATAAAACACTTTATTCACAGGTATTAAAAGTAAGTGGCGAATGGCGAGTATCTGGTGAATCGGATTGCCTAACTGAGGAGTTAAAATCTTATGAAGCGATCAATTATGAAGTACGAGGCTTACACCCAGATACCAGATACAGAATGCACGTTCGCGCTCATAATGTCCTTGGATTCTCCTTGCCAGCCCAACTCTACGTTCAAACTGCTCTCGGTGAGTACCAAGACCATAATGAGATTCCACTTCGCGCTGGCTTCTACGACGTTTACACAGCCGACCCTCATACTTCCACAGCGTTACATACTGTATCTTCTGTTTTGGTTCTGCTTTCGTCCATTCTCGTACGTTCCATTTTGTGAAGTGCTCGTTATTGCAGTGTCTTTTAATGTTTATTTGCGACATTTTATACCTTTACTTATTTGATTTTTTTTTGGCTACGACTCATCATTGTTTTTAAGAAGTACATTTTATTTAATAAAATCTAAGGGTAACTGAATATTGTGATCTAATACGTACTATAAAGATCCGTTTACAGTGAATAATTTTGTATCATTTATTAACATTTTACTTTCATAATTTGTTATGTTCTGTTTCATTTAGTGCTTGTTCCATGTAAAGCTTATTGTATACATTTCTGTAGCTTTTATTTTTCATATTACATTATTTAAAAGAAGTACAATTTTTTTTTTGTTTTAGATTATAAGGCATTCGTACCACAGCTATTTTATTGTTTGGTTTTGTATTTAGTTTCGATTGAAGATAGATTATGCTTTAAAAATATAAAGTTATGAAGTCTTGCCTTAAATATGTAACTCAAAGAGTTATTGCCGTGTGTCATTAACGCTGTAACGTCATTTATTTTATATTTTGAAGTCCTTATTTTTCTTTGATTATATTTTTCATTTTATTTTCAATGTTTCGATATCTATAATTGGCGTTACAGTATTAAAGCAGAATAAGATATTTTAATAAGTCTTTCTAAAAGCTTTGTTGCATGGGTTTTTTTATGTATTGTGCATTAAACGACCAATACCCATTCGCATCTGTGTAGTTTTAACAGGAACTTATAATTTTGTTAGGATTATTTTACTTTTAATGGTAAGTTTTATTAAGTTGGTATTTATAATGCCTTTGTGTTTTATCATTGTAGATACATACTAGTGTTGCAATTAATTAATTTGCAAATATATTATAGATATTTATATAAGTAAATATTTTTTAGGTAATCCAAGTGGAAGTCCAAGCACTTTCCAATGGGCTCACAATAAAATGGACGTCTTAATTACGCTACTTTTAATATATATCTTTATATAAAATATCATACATGTAATAATAATAAGTCCAAAGACGACTGTTATTTAGGAATTTATGTGATAAAAAAAAACTTGTTGTTGTATAAATAGAATATAACTCACCTCACAATAAAAAAGTCATCATAAAATAAAATAGTTGTCGGTGGTGATTATAATGTACATAACTTCTAAATCAATTTGAAAAGACTAGAAGCCTTGCTATCTCTTTTTAACCGAAAACATAAGAAAGAGATAGTAACATTTTTAGAACTATCGAGAAAGTTAACATGAAGTTTAAGATACAATAGAATCATGAATCTAATTTAATCATTTCTTAAAATTGCTAAAATTTATTCCCGTTAGTGTAGACTTGATGGAGACTATGATGTTACATTTAAAATATAGACGGTAGATAGTTAATTGGCAAATAAATTTACACTGCCACGATGTAAGCCAAGAGAACTTCCTTTTGGTATAAAAAATAAGAAAATTTCTCAACCTAGTATAAGATACTTGTACGAATTTTTGATGACTATTTTATTCGTTTAGTAAAAAATCTTTCTAAAAACATTGATGTATTGCGAGAAAAATCGTCCAATAAATATCGAGAAGAGGATGGTCGATAATGTAATATTGCTGACCTGCTAAGTAAATAGAATTAAGTAGTTAGGTGGAAAAGTTAAGTGTCGTATTGGAATTGTGATGAGATCGGAAGGTAAATTGACCAATGTGAACGAAATAAATAATACGAAAAACGGACGAGTTTGTGATTTCAATTATGTCTTTAAATTGAATGAAGCTAATTCTAATAACTGCAAATTATAAATTTATATATGCTTAGAAGTTTTTCATTATACATACATAATATATTGTCTATTAAAAGAATTGTGTAAAATACATTTTTTTCAGATCTGAAAGGTTTTGAGTGGGGCCACATTGACCACATTGGTAGATTAGGGTTTTAGGATTAGCTTCATTCATTCAACACCTGATAATTCCTTGTCTGACAATTGCGATTGCTTATGTTAATTTTAATGTAAATAATATATCTAAAACAAAAAATAAAAAACCCTTAAAAAAAAGCTGTCAAGATGCTTATCAAGAAATCCATTTAACCCCTTTTGAATGTTGATTTGAAAAGTGTGTTTGTGTCGCCCTGATCCAATTATGGGTAAATATATTTTATAATAATAATCTTATATAGTTAATCCTGCTATATTTCCTCTGGAATGTACTAATTACTGTACTGCATGAACTTCTCGATGCTAGATTTATGTACCACCCGATCAATATTAATTAAACTATAAACCATGCGCATGGTCCTTTTTATAATAAAAAAAAAAATATAGTTAGGACTTTTTATCATAATCCACTTTACCTAGATATATCTCTTAATTTTATCACAGTAGCTTAAAATAAAATGTTTAGTATACGGTAGTGATGATATATGATTACTTGATATTTTAAATTAATTTATTACAAGCATGTGTCCAAATTTTTGTATTTCGAATACGATGAACTATTTATTGTGTATTATGGAAGTATTTTTATTTTTTATAGAAGGTTTACGGAACAATTTGAGTAATTTTTAAGTAGCGCTAACTACATTATATTTGTAGTTTGAATCGCAATTATCGTATCGTTGTTCTAAATTCGAAAATCGGTAAATTGTTTCAAACTACAAGTAATATATCCCTATTTTACGCCTTCTAGCGACGGGGCTCGATGTGAACGGTGATGGTTCTTAGACGTCCATCGATATTATAGTTTTGTTTTCCTATTATGTTATACCTTAGATATAAATATCCGCTTATTATAGATTCAGATGTTTTGTCATGGGGTTTGAAAATTTATGTTGCGTCAATTCGAGTTATTTGGAATGTTTGCATCTTGACAACTTTTCTTTCTTTTTCTATTGTTAACTATAAGATTTGCGTTTATGCATCATTACTGTCGCTATAAATATTTTCTATCGTTTCATTATTCATTCAAACCCCATTTCATTCGGATGGAGGGCTTTCATGTTTAAAGAATATATATGTCTTTGCGACATTTTGGAAATAAATTTTTGTGGTGATTGGGTGCACGTTTTCTTGGTTTGAAAGCACTCCTGGTTCACCAAAATCGATTGTAATAAATGCTTATAGTTTCCTTTAAGTCGCTTGTCTTAAGCCTAACCGCACAAGCACCGGCAGAAATGCATTTCTTACAATCTGTTTTATCACATAACATTATATTTAGCTTCTTCATTATGATGCATAAAACTAACTTATTAAGAGCAGTAAATATTATAAAATCTAAAAAAAAAAACAATATTAATAATTTCAAATCCAAACAATGTGTTCAAATTTACTGCTCTTATTTAAATATTTATTTAAATAATTTTCTTAAATATATTTATTTCGACAGGAGTGGAACGGTCTGGCTTTGCTCCACCGCAACTATTATCAAGTGGTGCCATCATTGGACTAGCGTTGGCTGGAGTTTTGATCTGCCTCATAGTAGTGGATCTACTCCTACTGTGCTTCAGACGGCAAGGCGTCATTGCAACAATTTGCGGTAAACGAGTCAAGAAGCACAGTGACGACGAGGCCAAATTAGGAAGGTAATCCATCATCCATCAAATCTATTTTATTAACTTTCAATCTTTGTGTCCGATCATTTAATGTTACACATGAATTCCAAATTGTGATCATTTTGCACTTCATCGACATATAAATTTGTTCCTTAACCGCCATCCGGTCCTTAACTTCCTATCGTTCCGTAAAAAGTGTTAGTGTCGATGAGAGATGTTTCTGCCCGCTAGTCTGTACGGTTGGCGCTTCCCGCTCCCTTATTGCAGCACGAAGCCGCGCGCGCCGCCCTCCCCCGCGCCCCTGCCGCCGCCCGTCAAGCTCGTGCCGACTCCGACGTAAGGCATCACATGAACGACACGATTTCGTTTGCTAATTTTCGAAATGTTACATAGGTTTCATCGGTTTATAAAATCTTTATGTCCTAGCTTTATATTTGAATTAATCAGTGATGCACTATTTTAATTTAATTAAAATATCGAGTCATCAGAAAGTAGCATTCGACATCAATGTGTTTTTCCGGATTTAAGCCCTAGTCAACTAGAACTTAAATTAAAAATATCATATGTTTATTATATTTATTATATTTTTGTATTGTTGTGTTCCGGTTTGAACGGTGATTGAGCCAGTGTAATTACAAGCACAAGGGACATAATATCTTAGTGCGATGGCTAACATTTCTTACAATACCAATGTCTATGGGCGTTCGTGACCACTTACCATCAGGTGGCCCATATGCTTGTCTTACCTATACAATAAATATACATAATTTTAATAGTAATACTTTTTACTTTAAATTTTATATAAAAATTTGCAGAAGAAATTGGAAGAAATAATTTGTTATGGCATAAGCTAGCGACGTTTTGCGTGTATAAATATTTTAAAAACCGATAAAATATTATAACGATATTTCGAAATTCAGCATTCGATTTCCTGCATGCTTTGTGTGTGCAGACGCTATGGTCTGGCCCTTGTGAGGAGAATATGACAAATTCTTCGAAGAACGTAACGGGTTTGAATAAAAGCTACAGTAAATGCAATAAACGTATGCTTTTCGCTGGGGCCGACCAATTGTAAATATTGAGATTGGACACAGTTAAGCTTAGCGTTAAGCCTTTGTAAATATGCCAGTGGTCGTCTTAAAATTGCGCATTAGCCTTTATAATGTATATTGCGTAGAATAGACAAAGTTACTCGATATAATTCATTTTTATCTGTAATTATATACATTAAAACTTTTGTGATTTTCAAAATTGTCTCGGTGTCTTGTTTAAAACTGATTCGAAGTTGAACCTGGAACATCTCTTAAGACATTTATTTAAATGTTACCAGTTTTTTTTCGACACCAATCATTGTTTTTTTTTAATCATTATTCATATAAACCATTATTTTTCTTATTCATCCCATTTATTTTCATCCTTTACGATTGATGTGTTTTTGTCATCTAACATACAATTTTATATAAAATGCACGTTTACTAACGAATTATGTTTGTTGTCTTCTCCACGCTGCCTCATCCCGGCCACTTGTAGTTATATCCCAACTACGCCAGTGTAAGATATACATAATATTATATGCAACTATATCATAGCGCCACAAATACGTTGTTTATTTATAAAACTTAAGCCCATAACTGCTTGTTGAAAACTATTAAGCTTGATTTTTATTTTATTTTTTTACGCACGTTGCACTTTAATTAAAGTGTTGCTACTTTAATAATATAAATAATTTGTTTTTAGTTTGAATTGGTTATTTAATACAGGTTGTGTGTGTAAATATGTATACTTGAAAAATAAACTACGCTGAGAAGAGAAAAGTTAAATATGTTTGTTCATTTTCCACAGAGATGAAAAGGAACCTCTCAAAGAAACTGGGGACGACGCTATAAAGAGAAACTCTTCAGTCGAATTCGACGGACGTAGGGTATACGCGACCAGTACAGGAACCATTATTGGTAAAAATTCAGCAGTTTAAAAATCGAATACGAAATAAAAATCACGAAAGTCGATTTAAAAATTTAAAATTCGAATTCGTCGAACGAGTAAGTTAATTCGAATGTATATTATTTCCGATTGAAATTATATTACGAGTATAAAAGCTTGTGTATTTGTGATGAGCGCGACCAGTATTCGTAACTGCCAAAAGACGAATTATATCGTTTATTATTAAGAGCATTATCAGCTTTATTGCGTCGAATTAGAGTTAATATTTAATTACACGATTTTCTATAACAATTTATTTGAGATATGTAATGGAACTAAATAGTAATAAATCAAGCTTAATGTATCTCTGTATGTTACGTTACATAGAAACTAGTTCGTAACGTTTTAATTAACAAAAATATCTTCTTTTCTACACAATAAAAACACTTTCAATGACACACATACATACATATTGCTTCAAGAGGTACAATTCGTGCCTTTTAGAGATTATAGGTACTATCATGAGGGTATTTATAGTATAGATTAGATTGTATATAATATTTTGTACTTTATAGAATAGAGCTTCGATGTCACAAAGTATGACGTAATTGTCATCATTTAAAATCACAATATTTTACTTTTAAACTCGGTAATTTTATAGGCATTCCCCAACGTATACATTATTCAAATCCAATACGGAGTAAAGATGAACAAACTTTAGATTGACATATTCCATGCGATTTGCTAGTAGCTCTGCTGTATTATGAACTAAAAACAGATCTTATATATATATTTTATGATACAACACTATTTCACTTAACTACTTATATCCACTTTTTACTTTTACAATTTTTACTTTCAAAGCTCCTATAAAAACTATTACACGCCATTTTTTTTCAAATCCCGACTCCGACTCGACTATATATCGCGTCGATTCACAATCAAAGACGTTTATTTGTTTTTGCTCTTGTGATTGGAATAGGCAATAGATAGTCTTTATATAATTTTTAGGTATTTTGTTAATTTAATATTTTTTCAAGAAATTATTAGCCGACAATGTTAAGTATATAATTTTTTTTATAAAAGTCGTCTTGTATGCAACACTGAGTAGGCGCACCAACTTTAATATAATTTTAATGTGATGTAAATAAGTAATTTATAATTTTGTAAATAATAACTATATTTGTTCATGTCATTTAGATTAAATGTGGGAATGATTGCATTTGTTAGAAATATATAGCTTTCACTAATTAAATTGGTATTTTAAATGACAAGATCTCTATTTACTCGTCTTTTCTAAATGTTAGCATATAAATTATAAGTTAATATTATCAATGTAGAATTATAGTTAGATATCAAATTGTTTCAATTCATACAATTACAACAATCATAGTTTGATTTCAAATTGTTTCAATTCATACAATTACAATATATATCGTCTTTAGTTTTAAAACAAATGGATCGTACGGATCATTTAGATCCTATAATTTAAATACAGTTATATTCGACTACATCGCAATCTATAAGTGTAGTATGTCAGTATTATTTAGAGAAGCTATCATCAAATATTAAAGTGACGTAGATCTTGAAATCTAACTTAGCTGAGAATAGCGTCGTAGAATCGATTTCAGTGTTATTGAGTTACGGTTACCTTGTTTGGATGTTATACCGCATTTGATTCATTAACATCATGTCACATCATTAACACATCGATGTGTTACAATGGTTATATTTTAGTTTTATTTATACATTATTAAGAACAAAAAATCATTTTTTTTACTTTTTATTTTATCAGTAACTTTAACGATATTATTATAACAAATTCACATTACTTTTTGTTCCTACATAAATTATACTTATGTATAAATGGATAATGTGAGAATAGATTGCCACCTATTGCAATTTATAGACCGCTAGTATCTCCCCGCGGTTTCGCCCCACGTGTGAGGTACACTTTCCTTTTCTGTATCCTTGACAACGTGTTTGCAAAATTATATAATAATCGGTTGAGTCGTTAAGACGTAGAAAGCGTAACAAACAAACAAACAAACAAACTCACTTTCGCATTTATAATATTTTAACATTATCACATTTTTCGTAACTGAATGTTATCGCAACATGTAATTAGTATTTTCACAAGTTTTGATACAGGCTCTTTGTACACGAATTTTATAAACACATATACAACTATATATATATATATATTATAACATCGGTAATAGTCACACAATTAGTAATAGTGGCTCTGATTGCATTGTCTTATTGGAAGCGACGTTGAAGCGTGGTCAAGCCAATTTAGTCTATTGACCTACATACAAATTAATACACAGAATGGAAATATGATATGATAAATATTAATATTCTAAATTCAAATTAAATTGATTTTTTAATTTTTTGATCATAATTTAGTACACTTTCGTGTGTCCTCCATAAGTGACGCAGAATTTAATTTATTTGACGTACTAATGGCCATAAAATAATATACATAGAAAGTTCGATTTTCTTAGTACTACTATATTAACAGTTTGTTTGATAATCTTACCAAGAAACCGCATCGATATGTTGATATTTTATTACAAACAAAATAATCGACTTTCACTATTTTTTTAAATTTACTATTGCAAGGTCGTAAAAAATGGTTTTTGTTTTTTTTTTCTGTATAACAATAAGACCTTTTTCATGTATTATTTATATTGTATTTATTAAATATTATATTAATGTCACGGCTTTAGGTATAGTATACGCATCTAAGTCTATTGAATGTATGCTTTGAACAAGATGTTATCGAGAAATATTGTAACAATTGAAATGCGCATTTTTATAAAATAAATGTCTTTTATAAATGACGTTTTTTATTTACTTAATATAATATATATTTTAATAACTGATTTACTTGACAATATGGCAACACAGTCAAAGAAAATAATATCAATTAAAAAAGAAAAAAAAAAACAAACTAACGAAAAGTCGCAAACAACGATACCTTTACTTTATTGCTTCTATTTTTCTAATCATAATTATGTATGCACAACGATAGTAAATTATAGATTTTTAAACATAAACTTTTATTCTATGGAATCGTTTTACTTCTAAAATTAATTTTAAAGAAGAATGAAATGTCAAAACGTTTTATGTAAGCTTTTTATTGGAGAATTGAGTATCATCTGCCATTTCACGGCAAATAAAGTTATAAGGACGCATTTAAAATGTATAAAACATCGATTTATCCTTGTTAGCGGAACAATAAGCGGTATACACAATGACGAAAAATACGCTTTTTAATCGCAGCTCCTATTACATTGTAATCTTGTATGAGGGTTGCGCGTGAGCACGGAGCCCGTATTAGTAACAATAGCGCAAATGTTGGGCAACAACACTTACGCACTTATTAACAATAGTGATGTACTACCATAGTTACAAGCTATCGACGGAAATTAACAAATCGATAAGTTTATTGATGATTGGTCCCGCTTAATTAAACATTTGAAAATTTAAGCGCCCGTGTGTTTAAGAAAGTTTAAGAAACGTAAGTATATTTTTATTTATTTGAAAGTTTCTTCTAAATTTTAAGTACTTTATGAGACGGTAGTGTTTTTTTATAAGCTACACTTATTTTAATTTTCTTTAATATTGACTCGTTTTGTTCTTTATGTTAAGGCTAAACTAATTTGATAAAATACGATAATGAGAATTAAGAAACGTCGATATAATTAACGTCACTATTTAAAAGCAATGCGTCACGCTTCTCTCAATGGGGTGCAGTCAATCGCTGTGGTTTAATACATTTTGAGGAACGGACAACAATGACACACCCTGTATCACGTTATTTATGGGATATGTAGTATGGGGAACCGATACGTGTCATATCTCTCCACGCACATGAAAGTGATGGAATTGTTCTGAATCACCACATCGCTAAATTTTCAACTATAATTCACTGTTCTGTTGAATTGACAGCTTAAATTTGGTGGAATATTTTTTTAAAAATAATGATAGAAAAGTTCATGATTATTCTAAATTTAAATTTGAAATCAATAGCGAAACAGCAAGTACCGAAATGCCATCAGGATCTTAATTTTTTAAATTACTAATAGAATATCAATTTCATACAATTGTTCGACCAATATATCCTATTAAGTAAAAAAAAAAAAACGCTTCGATACTGATTTCACTCAGAAGATTCATCGAGAGCATCATTTTTATTGCAAACACAAAGTAAGAATTTAAAACACACACACATACGTAAGCAAGCCTTCAATTATTTTCTTTTAGAATCATATTATTTACTGAACAAACTTAGCTTAGAAATATTTATTGATACGTATATAATATTTTTGTTATGGATTCAATGAATGAATAATATTAAGAGCCTGAAGGAAATTAAAATGATAACTAGAAGTAATATTTTCAAACCCTCACGTCAAAACTAATTTCGCACTACGCCGACCCTACAAGCCCTTATTGGTTATCGGGCACAACAATTAGGGTTTGACACGCGCAGAAGCTTACGTTTGCTCCCTTTTAAATAATTACCTCGGTAGCAGATGACAAGGATTACATCCGAACACTGCAAGCCCTTTAATAACCTATGAAATAAAATGTGGGTCGTTAGTGATACACGAGCCAAAAAAAATATCTCAATAAGTCGTAGTTAAGCCGTCTATTCTAATACCGATTCAATTGAAACTTTAATTTATTATAAACAGTGGTGTATGGATATTTTCAAGTCAAATATAAATAACTGAATAAAAAAAAATCATACCAATTAACGCTTTCTAGTAATTAACTTAAGCTAATTCGTAATTTATGCCAATTTATAACTGTCTTGTCTTAAACACGCTGTATATAGTATTTATAACATAATAACATACGGAATAGAAGAATAGTAATGCAAGCCATGTATTATATTTTAAAAGTAACTAATCTCAATTATGAAACACGTTGTATGATATATAATATATTACATAATTTTAATTATATAAAATTATAGTTATCATTTGTTTTACTTCTTGGTAAAACTTGTGCAAGCCCTGGATGGTATATCTCATCAGATTTACTACCACCAAGGAGTAGTATATTAATTAGTAGTGTATTGTTGTGTTCCGGTTTAAAGGGTGTGTGTGCCAGTGTAAAGCACAAGGAATATAATATCTTAATTTCCAGGGTTGGTAGTGCATTTACCATCACGTGGCCAATAAAATAAAATTTGATGCTCTTTGTATTGATTAAGGTGATATAAATCGTAAAGGTGGTCCTTTATACGTATTTATGTTGTATAAAATATATTTCATATAGCTTTTTTCCTGCCAAAGAGATATGAATTTCACTGTTCAATACAATAAGATATCAGTATTTTCGTCGATTTCCATACAGAACATATAATTTTTCACACAATGTATGTATAATGACTATATCTTTCATTTAAAACCGATTATCGTGGGTTCAAACCCGGGCAAGCACCACTGATTTTCATGAGCTTAATTTGTGTTTATAATTCATTTCGTGCTTCATGGTGAAGGAAAACATCGTAAGGAAACCTGCATGTATCTAATTTCACTAAAATTCCACCACATGTATATTCCACGAACCCGCATTGGAGTAGCGTAGTGGAATATGATCCAAACTTTCTTCTGAAAAAAAAAGGAGAAAATGCCTTAGCCCAGCAGTGGGACATTCACAGGCCGTTACCTACCTCAAAGTTCAAATTATCACATAACGATAGCCACGATCCTTATCATCCAGTTGCTGAAGCGTAATAGGATAAAATTAAGTAAATATTGACGTAATATGCAATAACGATGATATATCGCTCAACATGCTTTATATGTACAAGACGTCAATAATTACTTTACACCACGGCTTCTAGACGTGCTCTATCAATTTAGTTTAGTTATTGACGTAGCGATAGCAATACGCTATCCATCATACACCCCTTGCAAAGGGTGATAAAATATCCTATGTACGTAACAAAAAGTATGAGCTTGAATACATTTATCACTTTGAAAGTTTAATATTGTGGATAGTTTACAATATATGGTCATCGTCGTTATTTAATCCTAGAAATAAAATTATAATCAACGATGTATGTTGAATATTTAATTTCATCTTGGTCTTCGTCATTGCTGAAAATGTGTCGTCCTCGTGCCGTTTCAAGTCCTTGTTCAATAACACGTGAGCTGTTTCCATTTTGTTTGTAGCTTCTTTCAGGATAGCCGCTGTGGCGAGATCAGTAAGTGACGTTACTTGGTCGCACCAACGGCTAGGTGTTCGACCATGGGCTATCCAAGAATTCTTTATTAACAGGAGAATCTGACATTTATATTGTTGTTTTGTTGTTGTTGAGTTTTTTCAAGATAGATTGTTTGGCATTTGTTCTTCTCTGGATCCCTCGTTGACTTCCTCTCTGATCATTAGCAGATATTTGAGGTTGACGAACACTCACTTACAAATTTTAGTTCCGAGAATTTAGCAGTGTAGTAGTTTTGACGTTTTGTCGATTTAATATTTACAGATACAAATTAAGAAATACTTATAGGATTATGTATATGAACAAGATAATTTAAAATTAGTAAAAATATAAGTCAAGTATTATTATTGCAAAATTAGTATTGCAATTAATTTATGATTTATTTCAATGATACATTACCCGCAATTTAAACTAGCGGGCCTGAAGTTCGGGTAAAGATGTTCACGAAATTGAAACTAAAGTAATTAAAGCAACTGGCCTACTAAAATAAAAAAAAGAATTTTATACATTATCGTTCATACACTGTTTTGTAGTAAAAAAAACTCTTTTATATATTTTTTTTTTTTGTCATATATTATGTGTCTAATAGTTATTAAAAATCTCAATAATACGAGAATATTCAATAAATATTTATATAAAGTTATATGAGAAATATCTATTCGTATCAATGAATAAAAGATTTCCAATAATAAAATCGCGGTCAGTAACGTAAACGATATCAAAAATTTATAGCTATGACAAATTGATGGCAAGTAATAAAACGCAGCCACTCCGGTGGGAAATCTTAGGGGGTAATGAATACTATAATTAATTTATTACCTACGAAGAAAACAAGCAGCCCATATAAATACATCACCTGAACTTTCATTATTATGTTCACATGACTGACTACAACAATAAACTACATTGCTTTTTTAAAAGTACGCATAAAATTTTTTTTATTGAAAAATATTTATTTGTTTTATGATTGAGACTTATTCTTATTTGTAGCAGACTTATTCTCATATATAAGGATAATTACGATTGACCTAATTGATAATGAAATAAACATAATTATCTGGATAAAATCACCCGTCAAGTGGGAGTGTTTCGCTCATCATTCAACAAAGATTAAACTTTTCTGTACAGCTGAGCTCTGCGCGTTATTGAATGTGAGGGATTTGGCGCCATCTTGCACTATTCGAACCGCCATGATTGATAAAATATGGATTCAGTTTAAGAAAATCGGAGAGCTTAAATAATTACTTTTAATAGACTTATATGTATGTTTTCTGTATAAATATAATTGTTATCCGTTTTATTTACTTTTTTTTAATTACTTTAAAATGATCATAACATAAAATAAAACTTCTAAGCCACGTTTACAAGTTGTTTTCGAGGGTAATCACGAACCGTCTTGCCCAAAGATTCGATGACTTGCAAAGATTCGATGCGTCCTACCTGTAATGACTTACGGTGCCGAAACGTGGACACTCACGGTAGGACTGGTCCACAAATTTAAAGTCGCTCAGCGAGCAATGGAACGTGCGATGCTTGGGGTTTCTCTGGCAGATAGAATCCGGAATGAGGACATTCGCCAGAGAACTAAAGTCACCGACATCGCGCGTAGAATTAGCTCGCTGAAGTGGAAGTGGGCTGGTCATGTCTCCAGGTGTCTTGATGGCCGATGGAGCCGACACGTGTTAGAGTGGAGACCACGCTTAGGCAAACGTAGTGTAGGACGCCCTGTGGCGAGGTGGAAGGACGATTTAAAAAAGATGGCAGGTACGGGATGGATGCGGGCTGCCCAAGATCGGGATGGTTGGCGTTCTTTGGGGGAGGCTTTCGTCCAGGAGAGGACGGTGATAAGCTGAAAAAAAAAACATAAAATGTAAATATACATACATTTTACTCAAAGTAATGAACGCAGCCCTTTATCCAGCTTATACTCTGGAGTTCATTTAATTTAAATAAACGTTGACTGTAAAACTGACAACATACGTACAAAAAATAACTTGATAAATTAATTATATTAGCGTGTTTGTTTAACACGGACCCCGAAACATCGGGTTAGACAAACACGGGGCGCGGGATTATATCGTTACTCTAATTGTCATGGATATTTAGCAAAAACCGACCGCCCCTTGTTTCGTGCTGTTGCATTTTGATTAAGGGTTTTCATTAATCCATTTTCGGCTTATCTTATATAGATAGTATATTATATTATACGGCAGGGCATGAGCAGAGTAACATATGTTACTTGAAAAGGAGTAACAAGAAATTTTACAATTGTTCAAACCCATCAAGATCACCAATTATCAATTATACTACCAGGCTTTGTAAAAGGCTCCACTGTAAAAGGTGAGTTTTTGTATTTATAGGCACGAAGGATATACATGTGTCGTTATAGATTAAATGAGCCTTTTGCTCGTCGGTCGGTAATTAAATAAATAAAATAAATATTTACTTATTCGAAGCTCAATTATGTTCATTTATCTTTCATCGTTTGTCTTTTATAAATTATCTATTCTAGTGGAAATATTGATAGCGGAGGTCGTTTCGTAAAAGCGCCTGCTCATTTACTCTGTAAAGTGAATTATATTCAAACATCAGATTTACAATTAGTAAAATGTTCGAAGAGTCTTGAGTAATAGATTATAATATATAATATTAATAGAATTACGAAAGTAAGTGTGGACCTTTTATGAACAGATATTTATGGTCTTCTTTCAAAATTCATAATTGGATATGTAGGTGTAAAGGTATAAGATTATTACATCTTGGATGTTTCAATAGTAAAATAAATTGGTCGATTGGTTTCATCTGCGGTAAAAGATTGCTTATGTCTTTTCATATAGTTTGCTATATTTCAACCAATAGTTTATGCTGACTGTGTTGAAGTCTTAAATCACATTTCGGTTGCCTTAGAAGGATTTTAAAATAAGAGCTGAAGATCGGCATTGACGTACCCAAGGTGATACGTATGTCCAGCTGTAGAAAAACACTGACGATGATATTGAAGTATCATTAATAAATTGACTAATGTAAATAATAACGACAAGAAAATATAATTAAAATCGAATCGGTAGTTTCTGAGATTAATGCATTCAACCATACTAAGTTACCAGCTAAATTATAAAAACTAGCAGTGCCAACAACCTCGATCCAGTAGTTCCTGAGATTAGCCGGATCAATCAAACACATTCTTCATCTTTATATATTAGTATAAATATACTCGTAGGTTATATAAATACGAGGAAAGGTGGAATTTTCTCATTAATGGTACACTTAAAGGCTGTAACTATTTCTATAATAACTATTTCTATAATTAAAGTGCTGTACTATAAGCAGCAAAAGCTGGAAGCATCAGCAGCAAACAACAGGAAAAACTGTTGCCTAGAAATCGTTGAATACGGATTAAGTCAGTCAAAGGAAACTGCGAAAATCGCCTAAGGTAGAGGAGGGAACTTATAACTTTTGACGAACTATAACGCTTATGTAGCCGTGATACACAAAACATCCAAGAGATTGCGTGTCTGGCGCTGCGCAGCTGGACGCTCGTTATAAAACCAAACGGACACTATTCGTTTATTTGTGAATCGTTGACCTGAATGCATCGTCATGATATTATAATTAATTGGATCGTTGCCTTATCGCGATCTAAAAGAAATTAAAAAAAAAATTACAAAAAATTTCAAGAATATCTACGATCGGTCAATTAGATGTCATTGTTATTTACGAAATTTGCACAAAAAATTGGATCATTTATCTATGCAGTTTAAAAGTAGACAAATGAAATCTGTATTGTTTTAATACAACCTAAAATTTATCTCGCCGTATATTTACTGCCGTCAGACGGCGAATTATATACGCACCTCTACCGTATGTCCCTCCATTACCTTTAAATTTCAACCATATAACAGCGATGCTTTATAATAGTGGCATACTTCTAGTCATTTTAAGAAACTCATATTTACGAGAGACAGTGACGATTATAATAACATAGTTAAACATTTCCTCTATTAAGATATTAAGAATGTTACTACTTCATCCCCCAGTTATCCAAAAACATTAGCTGAAATATTAATTCCCATTCATGGCAAGGGACCCATGGACCTATCGTGAGAGTACATACTTATTTAACTATTAGGTAATCCAGTTATTACATTAAATATTATTTTACTCATAAATTGAACCAAAGTAGGATCATACACAAAGAGATCATAAAATTTTATTTATATAATTAATCAATTCATTATTTACCCATAGTTCCTGACCGAGAAATTGAGTAGATATCATGATAAAGAGGTTCAACCTCAAAGCGTGAACGAATCTCACTTAGCACAGAACAAAACTACTCTTTTTAAGTGTATTTTTAATCCATTCTAACCAAAAATACTACTATGGAAAGTTGCAATAGATGTGGAAAGCAGATGTTTAATTATGTTCGTTATAATAAAATGTATCGATTGTTTGTGTAACTTTCGTAATTGATTTACCCATACATGCATAACGAGCTTCAGCGAATTCATGCAATATGAATGTATGTCTTCAATAATAGTGTATTATTTTCATAGAATGACATCCAGATACTATTGAAAAATGTTACCAAACGATCTATAATTGAATATATCCACATAGAGGTCGACTTTGCTTATATTTGTAAGAAAAGAGGGGAAAGAAAAAGAGGACACGTATAATCCGTGCTCAATATAAAATGTTTTATAGTTTTTCAAAAAAGTCATATAATAATCTGTGAAATAGCGATCGTAAATTCACCTCATTCTAGTCGAAATTAATTTAACTACTCACGGTATTGGGTAATTAATTTTAGTTTTTATCAAGAACTACTAAATAAATTGCTTAAACTTCCATGTTTCCTATTTGATGTTAAACACCCATTTGAATAGCCTGCCACATCGTCTGTGATATAATTCATAGATATACAATCTATAGGGTTTTCCATTAAGGGCGCTTGATCTTTGAAATGCAAAAAAAAATACATGTAGGAGAGATATTTGCAAATTTTTTTTTTATTTGGAAGGTCTATCGACCCCATTATGTATGGAATATGACATCATTCAAATGACCGCCACGGCTTCGGTTGGTGGCGCGCACACGAAAGGTCCAATTTTCGATGACTCTGGCGCACAAATCGGGCTGTATTTGATCGATGGCGTGGCGTATGTTGACTTTGAGGGCATCGGTGGTTTGCGGCTTGTTGGCATAGACCTGCGACTTAAGAAAACCCCACAAGAAAAAGTCCAGCGGGGTCAAATCGCACGATCTCGGTGGCCAGTTCACGTCGCCTCCGCGCGAGATGACCATGTCCAGAACTTGCTCGTGCAGAACTTCCATCGTAGCGTGTGCTGTGTGGCACGTAGCGCCGTCCTGTTGAAACCACATGTTGTCCAGATCCATATTCTCGATTTCAGGCCAAAAGAAGTTGGTTATCATCGACCGGTATCGCTCACCATTGACGGTGACGGCCACACCATTATCGTTTTCGAAAAAATACGGACCAATCACGCCTCCGGCCCAAAATCCGCACCAAACAGTCACTTTCTGCGGGTGCATTGCCACTTGGTGAACCTTGTGTGGATTGGTCTCGTCCCAAATACGGCAATTTTGCTTGTTGACATAGCCATTCATCCAAAAATGCGCCTCATCGCTGAAGATGATTTTTTTGCCAAAATCGGCGTCAACTTCCAACTGCTCTAATGTCCAGTCAGCGAACACACGGCGCTGTCTATGGTCATTAACCTTGAGCTCTTGGGTCAGCTGGATCTTGTACGGGTGCAGGCTCAAGTCACAACGCAAAATTCGCCAAGTTGTCGTCTGCGAAAGGCCGAGTTCCCGTGCGCGACGCGGAATTGACTGCCGCGGGTTTTCGAGGACACTGTCGCGCACAGCGGCGATATTCTCGGCAGATCTCGCGTTACGTTGACGCACGGGAACCGGCTGATTGTTAACTGACCCGGTTGACTCGAATTTGTCCACCAATCGACGGATAGTCGACTCGGCAGGACGATCATCGCGACCGTAAAACGGGCGAAGTGCGCGGAACGTTGCTCGAACTGAAGACCCATTTTCATAAAACAATTTTATGATTTGCACGTGCTGCTCGACACTGTAACCTGCCATGGTGGTTTGGGAGGACGGAATGAATATAACACACTGCATTTGACAGCTGTCACTCAAACAACATGGCCGCAATCAGCTGTCAAAGTTCAAGCGTCCCTATTGGAAAACCCTATATATGTAAAAAATATATATAATTTTGAAATTCTAATTGTCATCATTATATTAATTTGTATCCAATGGAAATACGAATACAAGCCAACCAGCTTTATAATTTTAAAAATAGAACTATTATTTTAATTTAAGTTAATTAATACTAACTTCTACCAAACCTTGCATATTTACATATTTTTGCAGTTTCAGTTGCAGGTTTTGCGTTCAAGCGTTAACCTGTATGTGAACCCGCTTTTATAATTTCAAAGATGGCATACATTCAATAGAGGTTTGTAAAATATCCGTGACCGTTTTCGGCTTGTTAACCCTCATTCAGGCGCAGATGGTCAAGCGATTGACCGAGTGTAATGGACGAAATCTCACCTAATACTCGAATATTTGCCGGAACAGATGTTGTTTGCGTGACTATTGTGAATTGAAAATAAATGTTTGGTTTGGATGTCGAATTAGGTATCGTAGTTATATTTACCGTTAGTAGAGGATAATGCCACCGACTTATCATTTATAGCATCAAGCTATAGTCTGTGTTGCTTTAAAACCAACTTTAACACACGAGAAGGTTCTCAATTCTGTATATATATTGGGTACCGATATATTTTTTGTTTATCAATGAGTTCGATAGTTCTTTTCGCGTTTGGTTTAATTGGAATTTGATAATGTTAAGTGTTTATTTAAAGTGCACATTCAAGCTATTTTTTGAACTCGGTTTTTATTATTGATGATAAATAGGTTTTTAATTAATTAAACCTGCATCCCTGATGTCATTAGGACACATATATTTTTATTATATTAAGTAGGTAAGTGAGGCACCTGATGGTAAATATTCACTATCGACCATACATATTGGCATTTTAAAAATATAAAACATCCATTATATCGCAATGCACCGCAATGCACCGCAATGCACCAGCCACCTTTTGAACTAAGATGTCCTTTGTCATGTATACGACATGACATGACAAGTGGAATCTAATGTTGAAATCTGCGCCTAAATTGGAGAAGAGATCTTTGTGAGCAGCGGCATTAGAATATTTTTAGGCTTTTGTTTTTTGTCAAGTTACGATTTGCGGTGATTACACAATAATTTCTAAAAGTTTGGAATTTCAAATTACTGTAATAAGGTGGTGAGTACTTCCAAGTGTTCTTATCTGTTATTTCAAGTATCGATCAAAAGTATGTTATAACATATCAAAGTTCAACGTTTATAGAAATAACAAGCATAATGTACGGGGCATTATATGTGCAGTACCTCTTTTCAATATCCCTTTGTATACATATACTTATATACTTAATATTAATAATTCTCATGTGACTATACTTATTAAATATAATCTCATGTCTTGTAAGTGAATTTCATAACAAATAGAAGGAAAAAGCTTTTATTCATTCCATTTCTTTATTCAGGTATTATGCATGTATGTAACAGAAAATGCGGATTACGGTAAGCGGTTTAAATTGACTCCGCTTGGGGACTTGATTCAAATACAGTATTCTGTTTGTCCCTATTAGGTCCTTACATATGAAATTAAAGTTTTGTTGTACTGACTACTTTGATCTGAAATATCTCCTCTTTGGTTAAGAATCCAAATTCAAATTTATAAATTCATTTAGCTGGTACATTTGACTTTTGAAAACAGTCATTCATTTGTTTTTTCGTCATTATTTTTTTCTTTGGCGTCGCTTATTACTGCACAATGAAAATCATGAAATATCGGTATATTTACGAGTACGAGTTCTACCTTGGCACCAGTGCTGCAAAAACAGCTCGAAGGATTAATGATGTGTACGGCGCTGTTGTCGCAAAAGAAAGCACGGTACGTTTTTGGTTTCAACCTTTTCGTTCTGGAAATTTGGACCTTCAGAACCAACCCCGTGGACGGCCGGAGACCAAAGTGGAAAATGAAGAATTAAAAGCTATTGTGGAAGCGGATCCATCACAAAGCACTTCAGAGATAGCTGCAGGCTTCGGGGTAAATGGTAAAACTGTATTAATCCACTTGAAGCAAATCGGGAAAATAAAAAAACTTGAACGATGAGCACCTCATGAATTGAGTTAATCGAACTTGCAATCTTGTAAACACGCGTCGATTGCTGTGTTACTTTGGTCAACCGACACAATAATGAAGAGATTTTAAATCGAATCATTACGTGTGATGAAAAGTGGATACTGTACGAAAATCGGAAGCGCTCGTCGTAATAGCTGAACCCTGGAGACCCAGCCAAATCCTGCCCTAAACGAAAATTGACTCAGAAAAAGTTACTTGTGAGTGTTTGGTGGACTAGCGCCGGTGTCGTTCACTACAGCTTTCTAAAATCTGGCCAAACGATTACGGCAGATATCTATTGTCAGCAACTGTAAACCATGAAGGAAGAACTAGCTGCTAAGCAACTGAGATTGGTAAATCGCTCTAGGCCACTGCTGCTTCACGACAACGCAAGACCACACACTGCACAACAAGCAACCACTAAGTTAGATGAGCTACAATTGGAATGTTTGCGACATCCACCATACTCCCCGGACCTAGCTCCAACAGATTACCATTTTTCCGGAATTTTGACAACTTCTTAGAAGGAAAAAAATTCAACTCCGATGCGGCAGTCCAAACCGCCTTCAAAGAGTTTATTGATTCTCGCCACATGTTTTTTTTAGTAAAGGGATAAATGAACTACCTTTAGATGGCAAAAGTGTATAGATAACAACGGTGCATACTTTGATTAATTAAATATATTTTACAAAAAAAAAAGACTTTATATTCCTCCCGTACATAACGCCTATTTCATATGTAAGGGCCTAATATATTTAAACACGGTTCAAAGTTATTTTTTTTTTTTATGATTCATCTCTCAAAATGTCAATAAACCTGCATGTGTGGCGTCAAAATTTATCTTATGTGTATCCGTGAAGAAGCGTGGCGGAATAAGCTTCACAAATAAAGAAGTATTTGCGAAGCAGTGAAATATTTCTTCTAGGCTGTTACTCTGATATAGGCTAGAGTCATATTGTTACTAATTAAATTAATTAAGCGAATTAAAATGTAACGCATGAATATAAATTACGCCAGCGGCTAAGGCTTAATTAAATATTTGAATCAAAAATGTAAAGCGATGTTTTTGCAGGTCTGGGATATAGCCTACTCATTAGTCCTACAAACATCAATACTCTATGTGTAAGCTCATCATGTGTTAGCTAGTGTAATTACAGACAAAATAGCATATTCCACTCCATGGATAGCAGTACATAGTTTGTGTCGATTGAAGTATTAATTATATCTTCTTCTTCTTCTAGTGCAAGTGTTAAAAGTATCACTTACAAGTAATTTGTCTGCTAATATTTGTATTAATATTTGTAATAATTCACACCACCCACTCATCAGATATTCTACCGCAAAATAGCAGTACTTGGTATTGTTGTGTTCCGGTTTGAAGGGTAAGTGAGCCAGTGTAATTACAGGCACAAGGAACATAACATCTTAGTTCCTGGTTGGTGGCGCATTGGTGTTGTAAGCGATGGTTAACATCTCTTTCAATGCCAATCTCTATGGGCGTTGGTGACCACTTACCATCAGGTGTCCCATATGCTAGTCCGACACCTATGCTTTAAAATTAAAAAAATAATAATTCGTTACTTACTACTTTTCGCGCAGGAAATCGATTAAATATCCTTTAAAAATCGTAAAACCGACCGTCATGGTAATATAAGGAAATTGACAATTATACAAGATTAAAATATTTCAAAGCGAGATCATTTAATAACGTTATTTATTCTGGTTTTTTCTTAATACGAAATGTTAAGATACCTACATGTATATAACGTAACTGAGTAATCTTATCTCAAAAAACGTCATAAGTACCTTTTATGGAAAATGTAAAAACATCATACTGCATTTCGTAATCGTGAGTAGATAAAGGCATAGTGCCAAACGTGTGTCAACATAATAAAAGCAAGTATACCAACAATGTTGTCGTTTTGTGTTTGGCAAACGACACCAGTGCATTGCGCTGCTGTATCTTTAAGACGCTCCAATGTTATACAATCGAATTTTTAAAATTCGTTGCATTTTCTAGATTTAAATAATGAATCGAGGCTGCATTGCGGAGGTTCACTTTTGTTTATTAACTAAAGATCTTACTTTTAAACGTTGCTTACCGGCTGTTTAGCTAAACACTGATTTCGCTCTTTTTGTCATTATTAATTTGACGATCAAAAGAAGAAGTTTTGTCATCCTTTAACTAATTACCCTTAAACAACCTTTATAAGTAAGGCCCTAATTGTCTAGTATTATACGAAAATGCCATACAAAACTAAACTAGAAAATATAGTTATTGTTCAAGTAAATGACTTAGAAAACATATTGTCCCGTGGCATTGATAAGCAAGGTCCAATAGTTTTATTAGTCTATTGGATTTAGAAATAAACTTTACAACTGTTATAATCTCTTACATTTCATTATGTAACGGGCTTTACATTCCGTCTATACATAGGCAATCCTATGTAAAAAATATTAACCATTCCTTAGATCACTAAAGCGCCACCGATCTTGATAACTATTGTTATTTTCCTTGTGCCTGTAGTTAAATTGGGTAACTCAACCTTCAAACCGGAACGCAAGTACTAATTAATTATTGTTCGGTGATAGAAGATCTGATGAGTGGGTGGTACCCAAACGGGCTTGCACAAAGCCCACCACTATATAATATTACTAGCGGTTCAACCGGGGCTTTGCCCGCGACATAATCAAAAATAATAAAAGGCCAAAATATGGTTATTATGATATATTTTAGCTGTGAACACAGAAAATTTCAAGCAGATCAGAACATTTTTTTTTACTAATGTTTCCAATTCATTTCTCCCGTTTGGGGTTGAATTTCCAAAAATTACAAAATACGTACGCATTTATTTTTCCTCAGAAGCTTTAAAATTAAATTTCATGTTTCTTACATGAAAAATGTCGGACCCGCAATACAAATATTCAACCCCATATTTCACCTTCTTGGGGGGTAGGTTTTACAAAACCCTGAAATATGTATTTATTTATTTTGAAACAGAAGCTAGTATATACAATTTCATGATTTTTACATGAAAAATGACGGACCCGTCATACAAATTTCAACCCCTATTTTACCCTCTTGGGGGGTAGATTTTCGAAATCCCTGAAATATGTATTTATTTATTTCTAACCAGAGGCTTGTATATAAAATTTCAGGCTTCTTACTTGAAAAATGTCGGTCCCCATGCAAACTTTCAACCCCTATTTCAATATTCAATTATTATTATTTCAATTATTCAAAAATCTTGAATCGCATATTTATTTATTTCTAACCAAAAGCTCGTTTATAAAATTTCATGCTTCTTACATCAAAAATGATGAACTCCCCATATAAATTTTCAACCCCTATTTCACCCTCTTGGGTGGTTAATTTTGAAAAACTCTGATATGCGTACTTATTTATTTCTCACCAGAAGCTGGTACATGAAATATCATGCTTCTAACTTTGAAAATGACGGGTTTTCATACAACGGTTCATCCCTTATTTCACCCTCTTAAGGGTGGAATTTCCAAAAAATATTTTTTAGTGCCCGTTTTCATTACAAAATGCATTAATTGTCAAAATGTCAAGTCTACCCCAGTGGTTTAGGCTCTGCGTTGAGTCAGTCAGGACAAGTCTTTTTATATATATATATATATATATAATCAATGATGCATAGTTATATAACAATTTAATCTTGTTCGTATTCCCTTCTCATCATACCTGTTTATCTCAGCCTCAACTTATTAATCTGACTTTACAGAACTGCGACTAATCTGCGTCTAACCGTAACGCAATACAGCGAATGGTCGTTGGCACGCTCTCTAATCCCCTAACACTATCATTCCATGCTCAATGGATACGGGTATTATCATCGATAAAACAGAATCATTGTTATTATAACCTATTATTTAAATATACGTTTTAAACACAGTTTATGTACATTGGTATATTTATTATATGGTTTCCAATTTCCATGGCATCAACGACGTCATCAATGCACAAGTCAATTTATATAAAATTGACTTGTGCATTGATCACGTTAACTGGTTTCAGTTTAATAATCGTGAATTCGAGCTACTGTTTCGGTCTGTTTTTGAGACACAGATTTTTCTAGTGACAGCTGTTATCGATAAGTTTTTATACTAATATTTAATTTAATTGTATCAAATAATAAATAATTACTTTTACTGAGCTTTGACAATGCATATTATTCGATATTAAGAGTTATCTGTGGTCTATTGACTCAAGGTATAAACATTATATCATGTAATTACAGGCACAAGGGACATAACATCTTAGTTTCCAAGGTTGGTGGCGCCTTGGCGTTATAAGCGATGGTTAACGTTTCTTACAATGCCAATGTCAATGGCCGTCCGCCTACTTATTCTAAATTTTGTTTTTTTTTTTTATGACGGTCAAACGAGCAGGAGTCTCACCTGATGGAAAGTGACTACCACCGTCCATGGACATCTGCAACATCTGAGGACTTGCTGGTGCGTTGCCGGCCTTTGAGGAAAGAGTACGCTCTCTTCTTGAAGGTTTTTATGACATATCGATTCGGAAAAGTCGCCGGCGAAAGCTGGTTCCACAAAATAAAAAAATAAAGCTAAAATTTACTTTAAATACGACTACATCTATTTTTTTTAATTAGCGTGCACACACCGACTTTTACTAATATTTATAAGATAACATCTATAAGAAATGCTTAACATTTTCTTGTTACGGTTTATTTTAAAATGTATAGACATTATGTCGCTTCAGATGTATTATTCGGTTTTAAATAAAATAAAATATACTTTAAATTCACGAGCTATAAAACGCGACGCGAATATAAAGTAATGTAAGATGAAACAAACCTCAAAAAGTCGGAAAGGAATTTGATGGAGTCACGTACGGAAACTTTTTCAGTATTTAGCAGAGGATAGCGGTTTTAGAACAGTTCAATTGAATTATATTTTGACCTGTGTCGTTAAACGTAGTGGAAATAAAGCATAAGATATAGTCGAGTAAGTAGATATTTTAGTATACAATAATATAATTATAATATTGTGTAGTATAAGATTTTCGCAATTTTTTTTATTAGTTAGGTTCGTCCGCAGTGAGACACGTGATGGTAAGTGGTCACCACATAGATAAAGGCACTATAAGAATGAGAATAGTTACATGGTAAATGCTTATACCCAGAGTCAGTCAGGTGGACATAATCAATTTTTATATATCTATGGGTAATGTTATTAATAGTAATTGTAGAAGAACCAACATTCGTTTTAAAAGCAAAACTAACAACAAGATACTCTTGCTTAATTGAATGTTTTACAATCGTATTTTATTTATCGTCATTATGTACGACGTGCAATTTGATTGCCAGCGGTAAGGCTCCTGGCAATTAATTCGTTACAATAAATTTATAATCTTATCGCTTGCAAAACAAATGTAAAAGTTAACAACCCCTTTATTTGGCACGTAATAAAGTTTTACGATACGGCATTTACTTAAAGCGCAAGTTGACCCTTCTGCCGTACGACCCCGGTCACAAAAGTTTATAATTTAATTATAACGCCCTGAGGACTCGTTATCTTTGTACGAGGAGACTCGAAGTTTCTATATATAGTTGTATCATATTATGTAATCTATACTACTATATAAATCTCTGCTCTGGCTGTAATTTTTTTTTTCACCTAATTTTGTAATAAATAATCGTTTTATGATGCAGAGATTCACATTATATTATTTTTTCATTTTCGTCTGTCTGTCTGTCTGTATGTCTTCTTATAACTCAAGAACGGCTTGACCAATCTTGATGAAAATTGGTACACACAAAGAACATGTGATGGCGCCATATATTAGGGTAAACCCTACGGTATTTTATGAAAATTAATTTCAAATCGTTAATTACGTATTGTGTGTGTGTGTGTGTGTGCGTGTGTTATTATAGTAATAAAATAATTTATTACATTTTTATTAATTATACGCGGGTGATGCCTCGGGGCACAGCTATTATAATATATACATATGTGATTTATATAATTAGGTTATGAGTTATGTCTTCAAAGAAGTAACAATCTTTGTATTTTAAATCAAAAAGAGTTATATACATTAGATATAATACTTTTGTTTTCTTAATTTGATACAAACTTTAAGTTAGACTGTAGACTAAGATACTATGAAATCTATGTTTTCATATACATAAAGTTTAATATTATATACGTTATAAAAAATATGATTTCTTGACTAATGAATTTAATCAACGTACAGCTTGCTGTTTGGAGGATTCTGTAATTAAGAAGGAATATTATTGACGAGCCAGTTGGCGTGGTTGGCAAGATACTTGCCTTTCAGGCCGCAGGTCGTGGGTTCGATTCCCACCCAGGACAGACATTTGTGTGCATGATCATGTCTGTTTGTCCTGAGTTTTAGTTTAATTATCTGTATAATGGTAGAGCTTTGTGCAAGCTCGTCTGGGTAGGTACCACCCACTCATCAGATATTCTACCGCAAAACAGCAGTACTTTGTGTTGTTGTGTTCCGGTTTGAAGGATGAGTGAGCCAGTGTAATTACAGGCACAAGGGACATAACATCTTAGTTCCCAAGGTTGGTGGCGCAGTGGTGATGTTGTTGTTTTTAAGAAATATACAAACCACTGTCTATGGGCGTTGGTGACCACTTACCATCAGGTGGCCCACATGCTCGTCCACTAATCTATTCTATAAAAAAAAAGTATGTATTTACAAAAGAAAAGTAGTATACGTAAGTATATCAGTTGTCTGGTTTCCATATTACAAGCTCTGCTTAGTTTGGAATCAGATGGCCGTGTGTGAATCATGTCCCAGGATATTATTATTATTATTATTATGTTATTATTATTATTTACAAGACGTATATAAGATATATAAATAATATACCTTGACGTATCTGTATAAAGTTACATGTACAATAATGGGGCTTGGAGTTAGTGTTCGTTTATTTTCATTCAGTCGCTCTACCGCCAAACGTAGAATTGTTATGTTCCGGCTGAAAGGGTAAGAGCCAGTGTAACTACAGGAACAAGGGATAAAATAGCTTAGTTCCCAAGATTGTCGGCGTATTGATGTAAGGAATGTGTAATACGTTCTTACGGCGCTGATGTCTTGGTAACCACTTACCATCAGGTGGCCCAACTGACCATACGCCTCTCTTATAAAAAAAATAATAAACCGTCACGATTTCGCCCTGGAAAAATATATATGCTATGTTAATTTTTTGAGGCAATTATTTTGCCCGCGGTTTCACCCGCGTAGTTCCCGTTCCCGTGGGAATACGGGGACAAAATTTAGTCTATGTTATTCGCTGATAATGTAACTTTCCAAATAATTTTTAATATCGGTTAAGTGCTTTAGGCCTGGAAGTGTAACATACAAATAAACTCACATTCGCATTTATAATATTAGTTTGGATTATTGGTAACTTTTTATGATGGCATGATAGACTTATATTAAACAAGTTACAAGTAAACGTGGTCGTTAAAGTTAACTTGAATGAAGTATATTTTAATTGAATTGGTTTGAATGAATATCAAAATCCGGAGTTATAAAACTTTTTCCCTTTAAATAGCGCTGAGTAACAGCTCTTTCTATGATTTCCAAAATAATATTCTGTTACCATAATACGAATTTGTATTTGCTTTACACAAAGACGGAACGCGCAGCATCGCCCGCGGAAGCGTGGATGTTTGACAAAAAGTATAGCTCTAAAATGAAATTTAATTAGATCATTACTATATTATTCCGTGTAATTCTCAACTAAATTTATTAGAAATATGTAGTGCTGTAATTATTGTTATTATTAACATTAAGAGTATTTCTACTGTATTATTCTTAAGGAAAAATATTGTGAAAGTTAAGTTAAATAACAAAAATGTGTGTGTACTTATGTACATGCGTTAGACCTATTATAATAAAATAAAAAACCAATAACGGGCCTACTTTTTCAAAAATATCTATATTATAGTGTGGGACCATTGTATGAGGAGCATGAGAAAACGTAGACAGAACCTAAAAATATAATAAAAAATGTGCGATCGGGGGACCGCCGTGAGGAACGAAGTTCTTTGCGATATTTTTTTTTAACTTAAAACGTGTTTTAAAATGTAGATTTTTAATGATTATATTTCTGTATATTTGTCACACTCCCGTACCACGAAAGGCACGTAACACCGTTGGTCCTGCTTCTTACCTGAACTTTTACCGTTCGCGTCGGTTTACCGTCCTATCGGATTATGAGAGTGCACCTGAGTTTACGCACACACTTTTGCACTATAATACATCCTGCTTAGTTGGCAAATCTTTCTTAAGATTGGCCATCGTGGTCGAAGTCGGTCAGGAGGAAATTATTCTTCGGAGTGTGTTGCGTGGGGCCTCAGAGGCATACCCTGGCGACGATAGTCGGTGGAGATCTCACGCTGCCGAGCGTGATTAACGCCATGTTGGAAATGGTTTCCTTCTGCGAGAGTGTCGCAAAAGGAGGTCGCGGAGCGGCAGCGCGAGGAAAATGGAATACTTTTTTATTACAGGAAAAAGCGTTGCCCATGATATTTTTATTATGATTTTAATGCAAAAATGTAAAATAAGAATTAAAATTGATAAATTTCATTTAATACTTTAAGAAAATGGTAATTTGTTAAAAAAAGATTTCAAATTATATTTACAATTGTATAGAATTGAGGTTATCTCATTGGCCGCACACAATCCTTATTATCAAATCTGAAAATTTGCTCACACATACATACACATACAACTGCTAGAATAGAAAAAATCAGTAAGAAAGAAAGAAAGCGACCTTCGCTTGGAGGACAACGCTTTTTTGTTACATGACAATTTCTGCCAGGTCACTCTACTTTGCAGTAGTAAAAGAACTTTGTTCCAATAAATGAAAAAATATGTAGAGCATGTTGTACTTTACTTTATGCATTATTATTATATGCCCTGTACCGAACACACATACACTGTACTGTATGGGCAAATGTTTATATCATATTGATTAAAAATTGCACGGGATAAAATCCTTATTTTACCCGTACGATGTCGGGTCGGGCAGCTAGTGTATATATAATATTAGGTCCTTACATATGAAATTGACGCTTTATACGGGAGGAATATAAAGTCATCTTTTTTGTAAATTATATTTAATTAATCAAAGTATGCACCTTTTTTATCTATGCCCTTTTGCCATCTCATAGGTAGTTCATTGATCCCTTTACTAAAAAAACCATGGGGGCGAGAATCAATAAACTCTTTGAAGGCGGTTTGGACTGCTGCATCGGGGTTGAATTTTTTTCTTTGTAAGAAGTTGTCCAAATTCCGGAAAAAATGGTAATCTGTTGGAGCAAGGTCCGGGGAGTACGGTGGATGTCGCAGACATTCCAATTGTAGCTCATCTAACTTAGTGGTTGTTTGTTGTGCAGTGTGTGGTCTTGCGTTGTCGTGAAGCATCAGTGGCCTAGAGCGATTGACAAATCTCGGTTGTTTAGCAGCTAGTTCTTCCTTCATGGTTTGTAGTTGCTGACAATAGATATCTGCCGTAATCGTTTGGCCAAATTTTAGAAAGCTGTAGTGAACGACACCGGCGCTAGTCCACCAAACACTCACAAGTAACTTTTTCTGAGTCAATTTTCGTTTAGGGCAGGATTTGGCTGGGTCTCCAGGGTTCAGCCATTACGACGAGCGCTTCCGATTTTCGTACAGTATCCACTTTTCATCACAAGTAATGATTCGATTTAAAATCCCTTAATTATTGTGTCGGTTGACCAAAGTAACACAGCAGTCGACGCGTGTTTACAAGATTGCAAGTTCGATTCACTCAATTCATGAGGTGCCCATCGCTCAAGTTTTTTTATTTTCCCGATTTGCTTCAAGTGGATTAATACAGTTTTACCATTTACCCCGAAGCCTGCAGCTATCTCTGAAGTGCTTTGTGATGGATCCGCTTCCACAATAGCTTTTAATTCTTCATTTTCCACTTTGGTCTCCGGCCGTCCACGGGGTTTCACCAAAAACGTACCAAGCTTTCTTTTGCGACACCAGCGCCGTACACATCATTAATCCTTCGAGCTGTTTTTGCAGCACTGGTGCCACGGTAGAACTCGTACTCGTAAATATACCAAGATTTCATTTTTTCCATTGTGCGGTAATAAGCGACGCCAAAGAAAAAAATAATGAGGAAAAAACAAATGAATGACTGTTTTCAAAATTCAAAAGTACCAGCTAAATAAATTTATAAATTTGAATTTGAAATTCTTAACCAAAGAGGAGATATTTCAGATCAAAGTGGTCAGTACGACAAAACGCTAATTTCATATGTAAGGACCTAATATATACTACAAAAAAAATACGCACAATATCAAACTACTTATTTTAATATATTAAAAATGTCATAAAGATAGTCTAGAAAATTTACATTTATAAATAATATTTCAAAATTTCGACTATTTACAATAAATTTCATTGTTTAATAATTTATTTCATTTTTTATATCATCACACAATTATTTGTTCATATTTTGTCGTTTAACTAATATTATTTAAATGTCTTGAGACTAATTCAAAAATCTCTAGTTGATTGCAATTAAGTGGCATTCATGTTTATTTGTGTTTTACTTTATTAACTATCGTGCATCGATTGCAATAAAATTATCATATATGTTAATGAGTATATAAGAGTTACATCCGCAAACACTTACTTTATATTAAACATGATACGTGGCATAATTCAATCTATATTATTATGTAAAGAAGAACCGAAAACATGGTAAAACTTTGTTATTATATTGTTTATTGTATGTAATCAATATTTTAAAGTTAAGAATAAAATTTTACATTTTGTTAGAATCCACGCAATATCATTTAGTATGAATCAGAAATTCTGCGAAAGATAATTTAATTTTAAGCAAATATTTTAATTAATTAATCTCGTGTTCGGCGGTGAAGGAGAACTCCGTAAGAAAACCTGCCTGAGTTGGATGAAAAAACTGACCAATTCGCATTTGAGCAATGGCTGCCTAACCGTCTCCACAATAGAAAGAACGCTTTAGCCAACCACGACTTACGATGACAACATTATTATAGATTACCTACTGGTTTATGATGCATGTATTCATGCATAGACAATAAATACATTTGGGCTGTATTTTTTAGAACAATTGTCAAAATGTCAAATAACTTACCTATATGGAAACATTAATTATACACTCCAGAAAAGGAAAAAAAAACAACATTAAATTTGTATATTTAATGTCTAATGTGTATTTGTGATATGTTTATAATATAAACATATATAAACTTTATATGTATTACGATGTTTGACTTTACTGTTCACACATTTTAACCATTTTGATTCCATACTATTGACAAAAAAAAAACAAAGTGAGTTAATCTCGTTTTATCATAAAAATGTATATTTTAATGATAAAAGGGCATGACTTATGTAACGTTAGGTAATCTAAACAGAATTGTATTCAGGAACATTTGTTTATAATGATAATTGAGTATCTCGTAAGCTGTCTTATTACTCCGTAGACACTAATGACGGAACTTGAGCGCATTTCAGAATAGGGTCAAACCGCAGGTCGTCATTGCACTACTATGTTGCCCCGTTCGCAATGCAAGCTCTCCTACTATATATTTGCCTAACATGTGCGAATAATTGCGTCTCATATGACAATAAGCTCCTAACCTAGAAATAACTAGAAAATAGTTGTAACACATAAATTAATGTTCATACTTGTAATATAAAAATCAAATTTATATATAGGTAAACATTATAAATATTGAAGCTTGTTATTTTAATTTTCTTCTATATACATTATTTTTGTCTTTTTAATTTATTTATTTAAAAATATAGCCACCCTCGAATATCCAATAAATCACCTTAAAACCTTTTTTGTTTAACTTCCACAGGTTCATAAAAGACCATTGGCGAGTGTTTATAGCACTACCCAAATGGCAACATTTACTCTCAACTCGACCAAGCAGCTGGGCCCGGAGGGGAGTGGGTACTTTATTATACACAGTTTCAGCGCATCTTCGCTACATATGCATTATCACAAACTAAATTTCTAAAGCAACATCCCCCGCTACGTTTAACAGGAAGCTGCTGGAAGTTGTGACAATATGCATTAGAAGATGATATCGTTAGTGTGGTCGACTCCGTGTATACAAAGCGCCTAATGGAAAACTTCGACTTACGTTTAATAGTTAAGATGTTGCTATTAATGAGTTCAGGCGCTTGAACAGTGTTAAAGAATTAAATATGAATGGCTTCGAAACTGTTACTTACAGTTTAAGTTATAAGTAAGGCCAATGTTAAAAAAAAAAATAGTATTAATTAATACATTTTTTTTTTATTATACTTGATTTAATAATAATATTGAAGTTAAATTTATTTGAATTCTACATATTACTAAATATAAAATGAGATTGCATAGCTTATAATTCATAAATGAAATGTAATAAAATTATTCTTTCTTCAAGCGCAATATTTAATTTTATGGAGTGGAAAAAGCGAGGGGTTCCACAAGGGACAATAGTATGATTTGTTATGGAGACAGATATCATCTTCGTAGAAAAATTTCCATCTATGAAACAGTAAGGAAAATATTTTTCTTTCCTTTGTAGGTTCTTCATTTCATTTCATGTAACGGCGCTTTTATTAACCTTATTTATTGCTTTCTTTTTGGGGAAGATTATCTACTTTGCATAACGTCTACAACGTTTTGCCTTTTTCTTTATTATTATTCTTATTATTATTTTAATCTGAACTGCAAGTGTTATGTTTCACATAAGTCATTTAATAAAAATATATTTTAGAAGTCATATCTACTTATAATTACATTTTTTACTTACGAGTAGATGTAGATTAAATAGGTTAGATAGACTTTTGAATAGGATAATTACCAAATGTCTAAAAAATAATGGACATTGTGTGGTTGACAATGCATTGTTAAAAAAATTCATGTAACGTGGGTATAGTAATTATATGCTGTTACTAGAAATGAGGGATGCAAGAAATTGTTATAATAAAGTTAGTTCCTTGAAATGGTAAAAATTGTTAAATTTAATGATTAATATGTACAGCAATGCATAATTGCTTTACTTTAAGAGTAAATTGGATTCGGTTATTCTAAAAAAAAAATTACGTTATCAAAAATAAAAAAAATATTGATAACCGCATATAACTTTTACGTTCCTTATTATATTTGTAGCTACCCCATTGAAGGCAGGAGCGCTAATGAAAGTTCGGCGTGTGTTGGGCGGTAGAAAGAATTTACCGTACTATAAATAGAAATATAATTGTATTGTATGTTAATAATTACATTTAATTTATTCTCAAAAATTAAAATTAAGTGTATTATTTTGTATTGAATTTATTTCACAAATGTTATTTATTACATTACTTTATTATAACAATACAATTATCATAATACCAATACTAAATTAAATTAACCTTATTAGCGTAGGTATTAATTTCAAACATTGTCTGATTTCGAATATTTCTTCAAAATTCTCTTCGATTCTGGTTTTGAAAATGAGTATGGCTCATCGTATTTATTTTAACATCGTTTGAAAACCCTTCTCTTAAAATACAATTCAATATTATTTTACTTCATTCGTATATACGATAGTTATTTTATTGATATAACAAATATTTCTTGTTCAAAAAATTGTAAAGTTAATACTGAACTGAAATGTAGTATTGTTTATTTTAGAACATGTTTACACGCATCGAACGCGAAGCTCTCTGATAGTGGTCTGTAAAATAAAAATCACAAAAGTGTCTTCCAATGAACAAATCCGACATATTGATAAGTTATATTCTTCAGACAAATAATAAACAGTAAATGGTTATTTTGAGAATTTTTGATTAAAGAAAACTAATAATACAATTTCGTTAAAAAATAAAGCCTTTTATCTTATTCCACCACGCTGCTCCAATGTTTGTTAGTTCTGGTAGAATTATAGCCGACATATGAAAGTTACCTTCTAACGCTTTCCATCACCGCCGGCCAAGAGATAAATTATCACTAATTGAGCATTTGAAAACTCAGTGCTTCAGGTACCTGTAATCTCGGTTAAAATTCACGTGATCCAGCGACTGGGCTATTTCGGATCTAACGAACAAATATATAAACGATATAACTCATATTGTACTAATTACTGAAATTTTATTTTTGAGTGTGATTTTACTTGCGAAATAATTTGGAACGATTAATATCAGTGTTTTTCGTGCCCTAGTGAAACCGAATTTGCATATTTTCTTTGTGAATAAAAATATATATAATGAACATGCGTGACACGAGTCGGGTCACAAATTTAAAAATCCCGTGTATATCTAAAAGGTCAGAGTGAGGTATCTGTCAGTAATAGAGTACCTATTTATTTAGGGAGGCGAGGGCTGAGGCCCTCTGTCCCAAGAGTAACCCTGATGTCCTTTGTTTTTGTAAATATATCCTTACCTATGTGTCCAGTAGGTATTCGTCCGGATACAAGGTCTGTCTTTATGTTAACGACTTTTTGTAATTAGATCTCCTTTTCTGTGTTATTTTGTTTATTTTGTATTTTATAAATAACCTTGAACCTTGTTACAACTTATTTAAGGATTTTTTTTACAAAATATCCAAAATTTTACTTGATAAAAAATGTATCGAAAATTCATCAATATTTGTTTAACTAGCTTCTTATTTAAAAGCAAAGTTAAAACAATTCAATTTCTTAAGTAAATAAAAAAAAAACTTGAAATCTAGAATATATACCATATTGTTATAAGAGTTCGTTAATTTTGGTTACCGTTTTCATTTTTTAATAAACGAATGTTAATTTCATGAACGTATATACCTTTTAGAATAAAAAAATTATAATTTAATAAAAAAACATCGAAGACTCTCTAAATCAAAATCTCTCCTCCTACCCTACCAGACACACTTGGAGACAAGAATATCTTTACTTAAATCTTTCCAACAAAGTTTTATACAGTTTGTTTTCCCAATCGAACGCGTCACTACAAAGTTTTTCAAATAAATGTAACTAAGGTGAATGACCCCACCCGGGACAGCTGATGTTGTTGACAACACAGGGTTCTCCTTTCATACCCTTGTAGGGGACACGTTGGTACAGGTGAGTAACTATATTATTACATGTCACGTCTAAAACCATCTGGGAGACACAACCAAATCATGTAGTCTAAATAAATATAAAACTCGTATTTATTTAAGATGTTTCGTTTCAATACTATCGTAGTAGTAACATTACCCTACTAATTAAAAACTATAAAGTGTGATTGATTTATTGCTAATGTATATATATATATATATTAAAAAAATAAGGGCTATCTTTTTAAATTAAATTAATGTAGAGTTAAGGGTGTAATTTGTATACCTTCTAAAAATATTGATCTTCATATTAATATCACTATTGGAGACTACATTCGAGACGGTTAGAACATGACGAGCCGGTTGGCGTGGTTGGGAGATACTTGCCTTTCGCGCCGCAGGTCGTGGGTTCGATTCCAACCCAGGGCAGACATTTGTGTGCATGAACACGTCTGTTTGTCCTGAGTCTGGGTGTAATTATTTATATAATTACGTATTTATAAATGAAAACAAGTATAATAAGGTCCTCCAGACCGATTTCTATCTCAGGAGAATAGCAAGTATATGTAGTCAGTTGTCTGGTTTCCATGGTACAAGCTCTTCTTAGTTTGGTATCAGAAGGCCGTGTGTGAATCATGTCCTAGGATATTATTATTGTTATTATTATAACATGAGAATCTAAATCGTGGATTGCGGGCTCCACTCCAGGCATGTGGTTATTTTTTGTCACGTGCTTGGCTTAGAAAAACGTCGTTAGGTAACCTCGATATTGTCGAATAAAATTCTGCCAAATGTGTCGATGTAACACGCGTTGCAGCAGCGTATTGAACGTTCCAATCCTTTATTTCAAGAGGTAAAGCAAACACAACATAATTATAACGCTTACTAATATACTCAGATAACAAATACATATGTGTATTTGTTAAAACAAAGTTTATATCCTAAAATAATGTGATATTCCTCTTAATTACAATGATACGACTACAAACAGGAAATAAAATAATAACGACAATAGTTCAAAGAGCATTTACCGACTTATTTTATTTTATATTTCAATTTTATTTTACGTCCATCCAGGGTTTCTTGAAACGGTTGCTAAGGGAATAATAAAGCTCAGGCTTACACCGCAAAACGTGTTCACAAACCCGACTTTGACTCATAAAGTATTCACAGTGGATTTTTGAGGCAAGATACATTCGTTTGTCGTATTTTAAATCCGTTGAAAGTAATGATATTATCTTAGTACCCTCCTTACTGGATTTTACTTGTAAGAAATAAATTTGTATACGATAATAATATTATGTTTTGTGAATTATATAATGTAGATGTTTCCGTGATATATTCAACATGATAGACAAACAATATTTGACTCATTTATTTGTATATACTATCCTTCATTACTATCAAGTTTAATCTTTTAAGCGGCCGGCTTATACTTTTTAGAAGCTTTTATTAAACTTGCAATGTTTCTTAGTTTGTATGAATCAAATCTTCCAAGCAGAACTACTTTATCTTTACTAATATTATAAAGAGGAAAGATTCGATGTTTGTTTGTTTGTTTGTTACGATTTAAATCAAAAACTATTAGACCGAGAGATATATTCCTAACTGTAATAATTAAGCCACAATAATTACAGTTTTTGTTTAAATTATTAAATTCAAATATGGTGGAAACGAATAGAGGTGAGATATGTATCATGATATTATTAATCCTTATCCATTTAAATAGTTTGATAATTAAGGATGATTATTTACATATAAAATCCACTTTCATTGATCCGAATCGGACTTTTCGTTTAGAAGTTAGGACGGGTATAAAATTCTCTCTTGAGGGTCTCCATATCCAAAACGGAGGCCCTCCTTTTCCACGGTCCACGGAGGGGCCCCCCACGAGGGGCGAGTATCACCGTCCACGGGACGGTGATCGAGGTGCGGGCCCAGATGAAGTACCTGGGCCTGATCCTGGACGGGCGTTGGAGCTTCGGGCAGCATTTCGTGCAGCTCGGCCCGAAGCTCATGAACGCCGCCGCCGCCTTAGGTCGTCTCCTACCCAACGTGGGAGGACCGGGATCGCTATGCCGGCGCCTCTATGTCGGCATAGTGAGGTCGATGGCACTGTACGATGCCCCGATTTGGGTGAACGCACTCACCGCTTCCAATCGGGCCCTTCTGCGAAAACCGCAGAGGGTCATAGCGGTGAGGGCGATAAGGGGTTATCGTACGGTGTCGTGGACAGCGGCGACCCTCCTCACGGGCGACGCGCCCTGGGAGCTCCAGGTGGAAGTGCTCGTGGAGGTGTACCGCTTCCGGGCCGAGGCGAGGGAACGCGGCTACCGTCCAGGGTCGGCGAAAGTCGGGCGGATCAGGGCCTTAGCCCAGCAAGCCCTGATCACCCGATGGGAGGAGGACCTCGGGTCCCCCACGGCGGGCCTGGCGACAGTGGAGGCGGTACGTCCCCACTTGAGTCGCTGGGTTCGAAGGAAACGAGGCACGCTCTCGTTCAGGCTGACGCAGGTGCTTACTGGACACGGATGCTTCGGTAAGTACCTGTATGAGATAGCGCGGCGGGAGGTGTCACCCTCCTGCTACGAGTGTGGTGCGCCATTCGACACGGCGCATCACACCCTGATGGAGTGTGCCGCGTGGGGGCCCCAGAGGCATTCCCTGGCGGCGGTTGTTGGCGGAGACCTCTCCTTGCCGAGCATCATCAACGCGATTCTCGGAAGCGAGGGGTGCTGGTCAGAGATGGTCTCCTTCTGCGAAAGTGTGATATCGCAGAAGGAGGCCGCGGAGCGGGAGCGGGAGGAAGATGCCGCTTTGCGCACCTACTCCCCCCGCCACAATAGGCGCCGCCGGGACTAGGGGGTTTCCAGTACCCTGGGACTCCTCCCTAGTGAATGGAGGGCCGCATAGGCGGGCCGGCCGTTGGAGCGTCACGGTAACATGCGCAAGTCATCCCGTGGCGCTCCCGTTAAGACGGGAAGGGTACCGCTGGGTTTTTGGTGGGTATTCCGATGACCGGGGCACACTCGGTGCTCTGGACATATAGCGAGCCCCACATACCCCCCCACTGTTCCCGTGGGGGGAAACGCGTAAAGCGTTTTCCAAGAGTCAAAAAAAAAGGGTATAAAATTCTCTCAGTCAGAAAAATGTGACAGTTTGAACAAACTGTAAGTGTTCTACGTTTAGTCTATTACCAAATACTAATTTACGTTAAATAATAGTTTTTTTAAATTTTCGCGGACGAAGTCGCGGGCTATGTGCTTGTGTTATATATTTCAAACTTGGTTGATTCAGTTCCGATGATAATGCATTTTTATGGTTAGCATGACCTGATTCTTTACCCAATCTTAGGCTCCAGACAAAGGAATTCCTCAACGATAACAGCACAGACATCTTAAAAATCTTTTTAACTATTAATAATTTATTATCTCAAGCATTATTTGTAACCAGATGAAGATCAGAATTTTGTTTTATCCTAATAATGTAATGAAAAACCAAAATTATCGCTAAAATTTATAGACATTCATTGGAATTTTTTAATGGAACTTTTTCAAATATAATGAATCTCTTTCATTAGAAATAATTCCGTATTCCGAAGTGAAAAACTAAAGTTATCAAGTGGCAGAGAAATTAAAATTCTATCTATCTTTTTAATGACAAAACTTTCATGCCGTTTGAAATTATAAAAAGAGAGCACTTTTAACAAATAAAACAGCTACAGTAATTCTTAAAAGTTAAAGTATAAATCCCGCAGTGTTCAGCCTTGCGTAAAATCGGAAATGGCGGACATCCCGCAACCGTCCTAAATCGTTTGCCACTAAATCAGCCACACTATAAAACTCGTATTGCGATAAAACAATAAATATTCCTTATGCATTTTATTGTGTTCCGCTCACAAATCTTATAAGCAATTTCTCGCGTTGCGCCTTCATGTCGATAGGAATTGTTATATGTCTAACACAGTTATGTGTTTCTTGTTATGTACTACTATCATTTATTAGGGTAATTTAAATATACATTCGGAGATACGCAGAAAACCCATATATATTTACAGAAAGATTTTTTTGGCACTAATTTTTATAATTGTTACCTAGGTTGTTTATTATTAGGATTATTAGGACTGTGATAGTAATTTATGGTTTTAGCTTTGAAAGTGTTTTTATTAGGGTGAAAATGACCCCATGAAGTTTTCATTTCAGAGTTTTTTTAAATATTTAATAAAGCGATTGACATATGTACCTGCTGATTTACTTAATATAATGTTAAGAAATATATATATTCAGCATCCAGAATTGAAAACTGATAAATTTCTTCGATACCATCAAGACCTGGGCTGTTCTGGAATTCATGCAGATGCTTAATTGACTGTCAGTTTGTTCAGGTGTTAAAGTGTTTGTACGAAGCAGCAACCATGACCATCCAAGTACAAGATCAGAGCACAAGACCAATCCAATTGCATCATAGGGTAAGACAGGGGGATGTAATCTCCCCGAAAATTTTTAACAATGCATTGGAGGACGTCTTCAAGATGTTCGACTGGAGCGGACGCGGCATCAATATAAATGGCCAACACATTACGCATCTACGATTTGCCGACGACATCGTCATCATGGCGGAGACTTTGCTAGATTTGGAAGAGATGTTAAACAGCCTGAGCGATTCTTCAAGACAAGTAGATCTCGGGATGAACATTGAAAGGACTAATATTATGGTCAACCAACACATATCCCCGAGACCAGTGGTCGTAAATGGCTCTCCACTCGAGTTTGTGTAGGAATACATCTACCTGGACCAAAGTATACAACTGGGCCGACACAACTTTGAAAAGGAAGCTAAAAGAAGAATACGTTTGGGCTGGGCGGCATTCGAGAGGTTACGTCATATTTTTTAATCGTCGATCCCACAGTCGCTTAAGACCAGGGTCTTTTATCAGTGCGTCATACCTGTAATGACTTACGGTGCCTTCGCGCGTAGAAGTGGAAGTAGGCTGGTCACGTCTTGATGGCCCATGGAGCCGACACGTGTTAGAGTGGAGACCACGCTTATGCAAACGGATGATTTAAAAAAGGTGGCAGGTACGGGATAGATGCGGGCTGCCCAAGAACGGGATATTTGGCGTTCTATGGGGGCTTTCGTCCAGCTGTGGACGGCAAAAGACTGAAAAAGAAACACAATGACAATTTATGCTACAAATTCTTATTTATAAAGTAATGACTGAAAAGGGATTAAATAGATGTTCTACATGTTTCATTTCAAATATCCAGAATCTGCGTTTATCGCCGATCCGTCGCTAATTAATTTCAAACTTTTATGCAACTCCTTAGCATTTGCTAAGATTTTGTTTCTTGTAACGTTTCAATACCACGACATCTGTTTCCGTTTTTAATTAATTTTCTTTTATTAATGTTATATTTAAAAGAAATTTATAATTTTAAAACAAAAATGATAAGTTATTTTAATCATATTATAAAATATTATTTATTATATGATTAAAATAACTTCTTAAATAATTTATTTAATCCAAGAATATACAGAAAATAATTTAAATACTGTTTTCAGTGTTTTTTATACTCCATGAGTATACTCTGTAGCATTTATTTATAATAGGAACTAATTTAAATTGAAATATTGTTAGTAATCATAAATATTTTTGTTTCGACATACTTACTCAATATATACAAATTCATAACTGCTTGGTGGTAGCTTTGTGCAAGCTCGTCTGGGTAGGTACCACCCACTCATCAGACATTCTACCGCAAAACAGCAGTTCTTGTTATTGTTGTGTTCTAGTTTGAAGGGTGAGTGAGCCAGTGTAATTACAGGCACAAGGGACATAATGTTAGTTCCCAAGGGTGGCAGCGCATTGGTGATGTAAGCGATGGTTAACATTTCTTACACTGTCAGTGTCTAAGGGCGTTGGTGACCACTTACCATCAGGTGATCCATATGCCTGTTTATCCTATAAAAAAAGTTTTATTTACGACAGAGTATTTTATTCCAAAGAGTACAATACGACATCAAAGCTATTTCCATTTCATCCAGGACATATTCTACATGTATCTAAATTTAGTAAACTTCTAAATCGAATAAAAATTCGACGTAACTCAATAGAAACTTGCCACAGACACGTTATTGTCACAACACTTATTTACAATGTACACGATTTTCGTTGACACCCAAGTTCTCCCTCGCCACGTTTGTGTGGAGGCTTTTCAAATTTGCAGGATATCAATATTCTGCGAACGTAGCGACGGGGGCATGCGTTGCCCCCGTCGCTACGTAATGAGGTTACTAGTAGACTTCTGAAATCCGACATATAATATTATATTGATGAATAGATTCTATACATTATTTGAATTATATGATAAAACATTTTTATCCAATAAATAGTTAAATGATTTGTTTCTATGGGATCCTATTTAACTTTTAAAACAACTTTACTGATTTTATACGCAACTCGTTGATACATAAAGAAATTTGTTTAACACGAACTAAACTTGTTAACTGTTTTATTAACTTTGTAAATAAATACATAAAAGTTATCCGAAAAATCAATTCTGTATAATAGATTCAAGTTAGTATACTTTTCCCCGTTTTAACAAAATGTAATATAGTTATCATTATAATCACAGATAATACATCTGTGATTATAAGATTCGTGTTTTAAAATTTAATTTAATTTATATATTAAGTATAAATTGTATATTGACTGCCTCGTCGGTCTAGAGGTTAGATATAAGGACGCTGACCCGGTGGTCCTGGGTTCAATTCCCAGGTCGGGCCAATAAAAAGTTATTGGGATTTTCTGTCAGAAAATTCTCAGTAGCAGTCCGGAGTTTGGAAGGTGGAAGTGTGTACACTCCCGTGCCTCGGAAAGCACGTTAAGCCGTTGGTCTTGCGCCTCAACTCTTTCCGATCGTGTCGGATTGCCGTTCCATCGGATTATGAGAGCTAGGGAAGAGAGAGTGTACTTGTGTTTGCGCACACACTTGTGCATTATAATATCTCCTGCGCAGTTGGCTAATCTCTCTTGAGATTGGCCGCCATGGCCGAAATCAGTCTGGAGGACGTTATGTTATAAATTGTATTACTAATTACTTATTTACTGTTGAGATATTTTTCTCTTTCGATTTCTATAATATATATTTTAAATGAGGTACTTTGATCTGCGCGTGTCAAGACTGAAAGAAAACAACACATAAAACGGGGGAAAAGGCTAATCGTTCCCTTCAGCTTATGAAAGAGCAGCTTACGTACATACGGAATGTAATTCCTTTCACGTTTCGAGTTTTATTGGAATTAAACCTTCCGAACCCTTTGTCTCGACATTTTGCGAGCATTACCGGGATTATTGTCTTTCGATGGGTTTAAAAACTAAAATGCAGCGTGTATTTATTACAAAAGACCATTATCATGTGTTTTGTTATATTATTTTACAGGTTCAGTTTAAATATTTCTTATTTTTTAGTTCTTATTTCGCTCGTTTCGTCGATTTATTTCAAGTCTTCAAGTATTTCTTGCCGAACTTGTGGCTGAATTTTGATAATTATTAAGCATTAAGTACATTGATTGGGCTTCTATATCAGAAAAAAAAATTCAATTTGTCACGACCCGTCAGTCCCGTAGGGTAACAATAAATATAAGTTTTGTTTTTTGGAACAAAGCACAGTTCTGCAATTCTGGTACTGTGTGGACATGGCAGTATAAATGGTATTTTTGTGTAGTTGTTTATTTTGTAGCAAATGGAATGACCGTTTTACATATTTTTATATATCCTGTGTCCCAAATTAGCCCATTTTGATTTTTATATAAATATACTATTAGTAATTAAAACTAAACTGTTTTTTTAATTCGTTATTTTCTGATTGATATTAAGGTATTTTATACATGAAGAATATAGCGAACACAAACACAGTGCTTATATAGAACGGTATTTTTTATGAACGCGTCACTGTAATAACTGGAAGGGTTTTAATGAATTACGACATGGTCATGGTAAGCTCATATGTTTTTTTAAATATGAGAAATGAAAGATTTCCCGAACGAATATTAAATAAATAGCCATGTTTAAAAAATACACGTACAGCACATTCTACCTGGTTCGTGTATTTTTTGTTGCTCGTCCAATTTAACTCATGATTATTACATTGATATAAGCCGAGATGACCCAGCGGCTAGAACACGTGAATTTTAACCGAAGGTTGGGTTCAAACCCGAGGCAAGTACAACTGAGTTTTCATGTGCTTAATTTTATTTATAATTCATCTCGTGTTATGAAGTAAAGGAAAAGATAGTGAGGTAAACTGCCTTCGGATTATATTAAGCCACATGTGTATCTGCATTGGAGAAATGTGATGTTCAGTCGTTCAGGAGAGGAGGCTTTAGCCCAGCTGTGGGACTTACAGGCTGTTACTATACTATATAATATTTATATATTATCATGATATTACCAAGATTATTATAGTAATATAATATTAAAGTCATGATTTAAATTTATCTGGTCAACAGATACAAAAAATAATAAAATACCTTATGAAGAAACTAGTACACACTTCCGGTGACCCGAGAGCCGGCGCTTACCTAACTCAAAGACTGGGCCTAGTAGCCTAGTTCATATAATAGTTAAACGTCATGGGTACAATGCTCCAAGACAATCTTTTGTTCGGCGTGTATTTTCTATATTTTTATTTTATAATTAAGTCTTTTATGAAGCCGAGATGGCCCAGTGGTAAGAACGCGTGAATCTTAACCGATGATCGTGGGTTCAAGCCCGGGCAAGCACCACTGAATTTCATGTGCTTAATTTGTGATTATAATACATCTCGTGCTTGACGGTGAAGGAAAACATCGTGAGGAAACCTGCACGTGTCAAATTACACTGAAATTCTGTCACATGTGTATTCCACCAACCCGCATTGGAGCAGCGTGGTGGAATAATCTTCAAAACTTCTCTCTTTCTCTTCTCTTCTTTATTCATTAGACTAAAAAAATATATATTTTTATCTTTATTCCATTGTTGTAGATAAAATAAAAGATATAAGAAATGGGTGAAATGCGAAGTATCCATAAAATTCATAGCAGTCGTAAACTATTGGGGTCCTTATGATTCATCTCCCGTGTTTGCCTATACCCTCGAACTTGGAAAAAAGTATCATCAAGCAGAAAAGTGATTAAATGCAATCTAGATAACCATAAATTAAAGAAAGCACAGTTATCAAGTACAGTTCCTTAATGTTTTCTGGAAAACTACAAACAAATGTATGTAATGAGAAAAAAAATGTTAAAGATTTATAGATGGATACACTTTTATTGCACAGCAAACGCTTTTTATACAGAAATACCAAGGATTTAGATCATTTAGAAATTTACTTATTTTGAAAATGTAACAATTAAAATATATAATAATTATAAAAATTTTTGGTACTTATATAAATTTATTTGTTCATTGTAATCCTACCATTTTAAAAAGTAAGTTCCACACTAACAGCCTGCTAATGTCCCACTACTGAGCTAAGGCCTCTTCTCCTCTTTTTCAGTGAAAGTCAGTGTTGCTTGTCCGGGTTTGAACCCGTGTTCATAGGTTAAGATTCACGCGTTCTTACCACTGGGTCATCTCGGCATAAAAAGTAAGTTATGAATATTTTTGTTTTGATCAACTAATCATGTCAACATAATCATAATTATGCTCTACATTAGTAAAAAAGCACCTAGACCAACGAAGCAGTTAAATGAATAAAATGTGAACGGTTTAATAAAAATATAATATGGACATTATTTTATAAGCAAAGAGCGAAAATATTGAAAAAATAAAATATAAATTTCTGGTGTATTGAAAATTATACTTATTTGAGCTGTCTGCGATCTACGATGTCAGGTCGGTTGGTTCCGTCGTTTCTTCAGGCTGTCAAAACGGATGGTATTTTTTCATTGTCTGTTCATGTAATGTCGAAATGTCATTTTATAATAAAGTCTATGATTTGATTTTGTGTTTGTATTATTTTATTTTAAAACGCCATTTATTATTTCTCCAATATTGAGTAAATCTGTATAAACGCAGGGAGATGCCTTGAAAGAGAATCTGAATACGTACACATGCCAGAACAGAGCTCTCTGTCATAGAAATGCGAGGAGACCCCAGAAAAACTGAGAAATGGGTTTTGACAAAGAAGAATACAAGAAAATTGAAATAAATCTGCCCGATTGGTACGAAAAAAACATTTCAATTATTTAATTTCTGATAACAGAAATGTATAATGTACTTAACAGTACTGTATGTCCGAAACCACGTAGTGTGAGTAGTCGCGTCTAAGTAAATTTGGTCATCTCGCCCAATCTTCGTTTACGAGGGGCAAACCCCTATGAGCTATCGAAATTTGAAGGCACTAACCGTGAATCACTGTGAGGACTCTTTATTTAATTTATCCAACACCTTATTATTATTTTTACTCACGGACGTAATTTGACAACAATGCTTATATTTCGGGTCAAAGATAAATAAGAGAAAAGAAGGAAAAGAAAAATGAGAGTATTTACATTAATTTTATGTACAGTATTTTTTTATCACTAAACAGTTTTGAGACTTTTACTGAGCTCACATTCAAATCATTATGAATCATTTTGTATCTAAGAACATCACACATCTTTCTGTATATATCTTATTTTAGTATTAATTATCTAGTTTAAAAATATTTAATAAATACAATGAACATGATATTATATGAACATTAAATATTAGGTCCTTACATATCAAATTAGCATTTTGTTGTACTGACCACTTTGATCTGAAATATCTCCTCTTTGTTTAAGAATTCCAAATGTAAATTTATGAATTCACTTAGCTGGTACATTTGAGCTTTGAAAACAGTCATTCATTTGTTTTTTCCTCATTATTTTTTTCTTTAGCGTCGCTTATTACCGCACTATGGAAAACATGAAATATCGGTATATTTATGAGTACGGGTTCTACCATGGCACCAGTGCTGCAGAAACAGCTCGAAGGATTAATGATGTGAACGGCGCTGTTGTCGCAAAAGAAAGCACGGTACGTTTTTGGTTTCAACGTTTTCGTTCTGGAAATTTCGACCTTCAGAACCAACCCCGTGGACGGCCGGAGACCAAAGTGGAAAATGAAGAATTAAGGGCTATTGTGGATGCGGATCCATCACAAAGCACTTCAGAGACAGCTGCAGGCTTCGGAGTAAGTGATAAAACTGTATTAATCCACTTGAAGCAAATCGGGTAAGTAAAAAAACTTGAACGATGGGTACCTCATGAATTAAGTGAATCGAACTTGCAAACACGCGTCGACTACTGTGTTACTTTGCTCAACCGACACAATAATGAAGGGATTTTAAATCGAATCATTACTTGTGATGAAAAGTGGATACTGTACGATAATCGGAAGCACTCGCTGCAATGGATGAACCCTGGATACCTAGCCAAATCCTGCCCTAAACGAAAATTGACTCAGAAAAAGTTACGTGTGGTGTTTGGTGGACTAGCGCCGGTATCGTTCACTACAGCTTTCTAAAATCTGGCCAAACGATTACGGCAAATATCTATTGTCAGCGACTGTAAACCATGAAGGAAGAACTAGCTGCTAAACAACCGAGATTGGTCAATCGCTCTAGGCCACTGCTACTTCACGACAATGCACGACCACACACTGCACAACAAACAACCACTAAGTTAGATGAGCTTACTCCAACAGATTATCATTTTTTCCGGAATTTGGACAACTTCTTACTAGGAAAAAAATTCAACTCCGATGCTTGTAAAGCATACTATGACATGCATCGTCGCTGGATTCTGTTTTATTTTATTTATATCTTTACCTAGGAACTTTCAGGGTATTTTTACATACCTACTACTATTATATGAACAATTGAGTTTCGATAAGTAGATCGTAGTAAATTAATAATAAATAATACTAAGCTATAATTATTTCATATTTATAGTTAAACAATGTATCTTATTTAGTTAAAATCCTTATTAAGTGCCAATTATAATGAAACGCCATTTCATGTTTCAATGTTGATTTATTCAATTTCATCTCGACGTGACCGTCTTCGAGAAATGTCAAGAAATTTCCCGATTTCTTCGAACATTTACTGTCCTAATTTAAGAAGTTATTTCAAGAAATTGGTACTTGTTTTAAATATAAATGTTGTTTTACTGAGTTTGTGAATTGGTTTGTTATTTATGAACAATGATTTAACTTGTATAATCTGTGTTAGATCAACAAATATTAATTATCTATTTTTTCAATTATTAACTAAATTAAATTACGGTAGTTTTCTTCGAACTTCTAATTATAAAATTCTAGTAGTAGACCTGAAAAAACATATTTTATTTAGATGTTTCTCTATGTTTAGTTTAACCCAAGAGTTACCACAAAATGTATGCAAAAGGACTTATAAAATTGCACTTCATTAAAATTAACACTTGGTGCATTAAAAGCGCAACTAACACAACATTTTAAGTACGTTGTTTTACATTAATTGAATTGAAGCAGGAAGCTGATACAGCGTGATACAGTAAGGGTTAGAGATAAAGCTCGAGACACGTATCACCTCTTATGAGATCTCCATCATTTTGAGATCACTTGAAATCGCACGTGTCAATTTAATTTTATAACAGCTATTGTCGTTTTGATGGTTTCAAAAATGTCCCGAAAAATGTCATTCTATGACTCGTCTTCGTTTTAATATTAATGGAATTAATATAAATTGATACTTAAATTATTATTGTAAGGCTTGGAATAATACAATAGTGTTAAACTAACTATAATATGCTTACGTGTTTTTAATTACCTAATCTAAAATATAACAATGTTTGTAACATATGCTTCCAGTATCACCTTTATAAATTGAAAACGAATACTGTGATAAAAACAAATTACCTATGTTTCAAAAAGCCTTAAATATAAATAATATTTGTTTCCCGAACGCTGTCATGGCCGATTTCATAAGGTACAGTTAAAAAAAACAAAAGACAAACATACGCTCAAAGAGCTTTATATAAAACAAAACATTTCAGATGTTTAACATAACAGCTAAAAGAAGCAGGCTGAATTCATTGAAACAAAAACTGGGATTACTATTTGTTCGTTACACTATTGGTTAAAATATGTATTGTCATTTTATAAAATTCTAGTTTTACCTTGATATACTCTAATCCAGCTTCAAATAGCTGTAAGTATTATTTTCATGTTATCGTCACGTACGTGATTATTGTAATAATAAAATTTACCAACTTGAATTTGAATTGTATTTAAAAAAAAAAAAATTACTTTACACATTTTTCGTATTTGAATATATTGTAGATAAATAATATTCTATTGAAACATATTGAAATGATGAAAATTTGTGAGATGGTTTCGATAACATATAGTACTATCTACGGGGATTCAAAGTGAAATGGGAACAGCAAACAGCGGCCCAAAATGACGCATTAACATTTATGGTAATGCACAAAATTGCTTAATATTATGTACTACAAATAGTTTTAAGTGTCTCGCGTAACACTTATTTTCATTGAATAAATGTACATTTTATTTTTATATTATTTTTACGACTGTTTATATATTGTATAAATAATATCTAATTTAATATAGTTTCATTAAATGTGATTACTTGTTATCGTACGATAAAGATAAAAAGACAATATATTCACCATGATTGAAGTTGGAAATTACAAAAAAAAACAATAACAATAAATTTCTTTAGTAACAAATAAAAAAAAAATATTAGAAAAACACCAAAATCGTTATTTTTTATCGTCGATTAAAGTTAATTTCTATTGATATCCACAATAATAACAAGCGTTGTGCTGCCTGTCTGTCTGTCTGTCTGTCTGTCTGTATCTCTTCTTATAACTCAAGAACGGCTTGACCAATCTTGATGAAAATTGGTACACACAAAGAATATGTGATGGCGCAAATGATGGCGTATAAATAAGATCGGTAAACCCTACGGTATCTTATGATAATTAATTTCAAATCGTTAATTACGTATTTCTTTATACTCGGGTGAAGCCGCGGGGCACAGCTAGTTATATATATATATATATATATATATATATATATATATATATTTTAAACTTTATTGATCCGATTGTTGGGTGCGAATACGTATATAAAATCTCAGCCTCTTCTAACAGTGTTGGGGTGTTTTATTAGGTAAGAACTTGTCATCACTTGGACTTAGCCAGCGCCAGAGTATTTTTTGAAAATAGGAAAAATCTAAAAAAGGAAGTTAGAAATAAGGATAAAAAACAACAAATATTCCGCATAACAGGTCGGATTACTAATATGTTATTAAGTTACGCTGGCAACGAATTTTTAGTAATTTCCCGGAGTGAGGTCATCATAAAGCACGTAAATCGCTTAGTCCTGAGCCGCAACTCTCACCAGTCGATTTGTAGAAATTGCCGTCTCATTGGGCTTTGAAAGACAGGGATTAGAGAGTACACCTTTGCACTAAAATCTCCTGCATTATAAGTCTTTGAAGTTGGTCGTAGTTCGGCTCGGAGGATTTCTCTTAATTTAAGCTATAACCAGTGTCCGTCCGACGCCTCGCGTGTGAGGGCAGAGACTTTAGGTACCCTATACCTTTATTAACGTGTACGCAAAATTCCATAATGATCGGTTGATTGATCAATCGCATTTATTATATTAGTAACGATTACACAAATTAACCATTTTGACATTGATACTTGCAAAACCACGAAGTAAAAAGTACAGTCAGTAAATATAATTGTAATCCATCATCTATTTGTTAAATAATTCAACGCTTAACAGCACGCTTGACATCATCCATTTGATTAATTTATAATACATACATATAGGTTTGATTGATTTCGCTCAAATAGTTATATAAAGCTCTAGGACCCGAATTGTATACCCTATTTGTTTCACTAAAGGTTCTATGTGAATGCATCTGACGTTTGGGTATTGAATCGACCCTGTGTCTGCGGGGCCTTCATAATTAATCGGACAACCAGTCACAACGGGAAATAGGGAGAGAACACCACATTTCGTTATCTGTCATAACAATGTGACTTTGATTATGTTGACTGCAAATGTTATACCTAATTAGTAAATGAACGAAAACAACGTACATAGGAAAATATATTAAGAAAAAATCATACTTATCTTTTAAATTTTATAATGTAGAATGTGCAATTTGATATGGGATGGAGCTTGTGGAAATAAATATTATTCTTTACAAGTGAAAAAACTACTATAGACTTATTTTGACAAGTAATTAAAGTTTGTTAAATAATTTAGGTACCTGACTAAAGATACATGTCATATGGCTAATGATTATGTACTTGTCTATAGATAGAGCGTTGCACTTCAATCGCGACAAAAAAGCATCTCAATTTTAACATGCTTGTATGCGTATAGCGCTTCGGACATACTCGTATGTATCGTACCTAACTTCTATTGTTTTACAGGCGTGCCGCATCGGCTGATGACCGATGTATTGTGTGTGCTGAGTAATGCCAGCCAGCTTTATAATATTTTATTTTTTTATATTCATTATTATACTTAATAAGTATTTAATAAGTATACTTAGGATTTTTATCAAACACAATAAATTGTGCTAATATATGATTGGAAACGTTTTTTCAGAATAAATAAGAAAATATTGCTTGTTTTTATTTTTTATTTTTAGTGTCGGCCAAATATTGTGTAGAACAAAATAACTGCACATTTTGCATGATTCATATATAATTAAATGATTAATTAGAATAAATAATAATTATAGGAACACGTTAATAAAGGACGGCAATAACGGGTACAACTTTACGCGCCACTATTATATGGCGAATATAAGTTGAAATTATTTATTAATTAGTATTACAACATAAATAACGGGCAGTCATTGTGATATGGTTCTATATAAGCAAACAAATGATCAAGAATCATAAATGAAATACAGAAAACTTTTAACGTTTGTCTAATAAATATTCATATTAATATTCTTACCAGAATTACATACTAACTATATTTGATAAAAAGTAACTTATCAAAAATAATGTGATCAAAGATAAATAAAATAAAACGAACTAAATTAATTGACGTTATAGGTTTCAAAGGGTCGTAGCGTAAAGCTATAAATCCTTATATAATCTATATATCTAATAACTTTGGTCCATAAAAGTGCTATCGCACACAAAGAAACAGATTAATGCGAATGAAAGCGCTATGCAGCTATTATTGATGTATAATAGTCCTCCAGGCCGATTTCGGCCACGGCGGTCTCAAGAGAGATTAGCCAACTGCGCAGTAGATGTTACAGTGAACAAGTATGCGCGCAAACCCAGGTGCACACCGGAAAGAGTTCAGGCGCAGGACCAACGGCTTTACGTGCTTTCCGAGGCACGGGAGTGTACACACTTCCAGACTCCGGGCTGCTACTGAGAATTTTCGACAGAAAATTTCAATAACATTTTATTGGCCCGTCCTGGGATTTGAACCCAGGCCCACCGGGTTTTCGACCTTACATGTAGCCACTAGACAAACGAGGCAATCGTATACTAGTAAAATATACTTATTAAGTAAATAAATAAATGTCATAATAAGAAATATATATTTTTTTTATTGTTCAATTTAATCCCACGTTAATATTATAAATGAAAAATTCTTGATGTTTCGACGAATTGAAATTTAGAATAGACCTACTTAGCACCTAATCCCGCTAGGTGAAGCCCCGGTAGGAAGCTGGTTTTAAGAATTATTTATTTGATTGAGGATTAAACAAATCTAAATTAATTGGAATGGGATCGTGGCAATTGTGTCCAATTCTATATATATTTAATAAAGTATACTAAATTATAACTGTAAAACAAATATCACTTACTCCGCGACATCTTATTGATGTTTTATAGCTTTTACAGGGAGTGAAATAAAATCAGGGCGTCGAAAGAAATGAACTGTAAGAAGAAAGGGTTGATACCGAGGGTTGTGACGCGAGTAGAATAGATATCGGATGAAACGTTGATTTGTTACGACACAGCGTGCATATTGAAGACGATTGAATTTAATTGACGCACATTTTTGAATTAATTGAAGACCCTTTTATTGATTGCTCTGAAGTATTCGTCATCAGTTTAAAAGTTATCGGGTTTTTTTTATTATTTAATGTCATATCGATTTAATACTAATCTTATTAGTTATTCTGTCTTTCAATCACAATCAATTAAATCTATCCTAATAAAATTTGACTGGGACATGGATAAGGGTATGAGCACATAAGTTTCGGGATGTTCGAGCAAAATTTACACTAACGGAGTCGCGGCGTAGTTCCAAGTCCCACTATAGTCTATTCCAACCACAAGAGAAGTAAAGACATATAAACAACTTTGATATTAAATTGAATAACTAATCTATGATATTCAACAAGACGTTTTGAATGTCGTTGAATTTGATATCGGAACTTTGGGAGTAAAATTAAAATGGATACATGTAAGTAGTTAAGTGGAATAGTGTTGTATTATAAATAAAGATATGTTAATCAAGAGAATTCAATATCTATTAGCTAATCACTTGAAACATGCGAGTAGCTAATAGATTTGTTTATCTTTATTCTTCCTTCGATTGGTACAAGCTAAAGTTGATTATAGATTTTAGTCCGCTTTGTCTTTAACATAACATGGCTTTAACTTTTCAATGTATTTAAGTCATTATCTATCCAAATGTTATTATGTAATTAATAAAGCTTTCCAATGTTCATCGTAATCGGTTTTCTTGAAATTCATTAACGTCTTAAAAATTAATTGAACTTGAGAATTTAGATAGTGAAAATCATGATAATTTTTTCATTAATCAATACAAAATAGATGCAGTTAGTACAATTACTAAGAATTCATAACCATTATGTAATATATAAAAAGTAGGTATTTAAATTATTAATGTATTTATTAGTATACCTAAAAAAATTATGTAGTCTCTACTACATTATGATCACATTATTGATGAACAAAGTTATTCAATATGTGTTGACATTTTTCTATTTATTTTATTTGTGTGCGGAAACCTTTTGGGCGGTCTGGAACGACACTCCTCGTCGAGATACCCTTATCAACCGCTTTTGCTTTTTGATATCCGAAAAAGCAAAATGTTCACGTGAAATATCCATAAACCCATGACACTATTCAATTCCCAAAAGCACGGCATTGTGATTACAATATCTAATTAAAAAATTATAGTATAGCTGATATTTGTAATAACGCCTCGTTCCGCTCTATTTTAATTTTATATTAGTCTATTAGTATGTAGTTTCCTTTTTATAACAATCGTTTGAGAAAAAGACATAACAATTAAACCGACTAGAAACGTGTGGTCTTAAAAAAAGCTATCATATATTGCAGTTGAAAGACATTTGAGTACTTTTGTAGACTTATGCTTGGGGAGCAAATTTAAAACTTAAAACCATGAATTTTTTTCACGTATAAAATTCGATAAAAATCCAAATATTCGCTATTGTTATACATAGTAAAACGTTCTTTTTTTTCAGTGCCGATATTCGGAATTTAAAATAGAAGGTAAATAAAATTTTAATTTATTTTATATTATAAACTTTTTTGTTTCTAATTTTCTATGTTCAATTGTTCAGTCTAAAACTGAATAAAAGCACAACGCAACGCACAAGTAAGAAAATATAGCAATAAGAAACAAATAATAAAAAAAACATAGGAAAATACGATTTAAGAATTATTTACATTTTAAAACCTTTATTTAATTATATTATCTTAAATTAAATCGAAAATAATTTATATTTTGAAAAAGGAATGTTAAGTTATTGTATATCTTCGCTTGAATTGTGTATAAACTTAATTTAAGTAGGTATATAATTTGTTTCTAGAACTAGAGTGTGAAAACAATTTTAGTCCAATTCATCTTTTACCGTCGTAGCTACATTGGTCAGATGTTGGTTCACAATTAAGGGGACGCGTGCCGCCTGCCTCCCTGTCCCTCGGTACTACAATCACGAAATGCTTTTATTTTTTCACTGCTCCACGTTTATTGCCTCATCAGTGGTGGTTATGGTTCGGGAAACTGCAATTTACGAACGAACATTGCGAAGTATGTATATTTAGGTGTGATTTGGCTAAATTTCTAATAGTAACAGTTTCCAACGTATGTTTTTATAAAAAGGTTTTTTTTATATATTCGCAAAATGATTTTACGTGATTTTTTAATTTTTTTAGCATTATTGTTTTAGAATCTGGTTCATCATTGGGCTTCTAATTTTTTTTAAAAGTTTTTACTTTCTTTTTTGCTGCCCGTCTCGACATTACGCGTGATTAAAATTAAACGTTTAACGTGTTTTATGTTTTATCCAGTGATATTTTATCTATACATATAAATAAAATTCAAGTGTCTGTCTGTAATTTCCAAATAATTGCCTCTTTTAAAGACTTTTTGGGATTTACCAAAACCAAAACAATATTTTTTTATTGTCTGGCTCTCCAGGCTAATCTTGGAAACGGCCAAAAATTACAAATTGAAATAGCTAAATTATTATAAGAATTATTTCAAGAGAGAAATTAGTCCCAGAGAGACTAAAGCCTTTGTTTCATCAAAATCGGTTGAGTCTATGAAAAGTTATTAAAAAAATACGTATTTTTGTTGTTATCTATACATATGTACATTCCGTCATTTTTGAAGTAAGAAGAGTGATATTCAATATTAAGACTTATAAGAAAAAATAATAGCACACGTAATTCGTCGTTTTTAGAAATTCAACCCCAAACTGGAGAAACGGATTGGAAAAATTAATTTTAAAATTAAAAAGACATTTATAAAATATTTTTTTCTTCAACTCATTTAGGTCACTATAAAATATGTAAAGTCAAACTACAGAACTTACAGTAAGTTCAGTAATAATTATTTAAGAAATAATCATCAATCTAAAACTAGAAAAACGCCCTAATACACTTTTTTCTAACCAGAATGTCATTTCATGTTCAATATGATAATAGAAATCTAACAGATAAGTTAATCTCTTTACATTATTGATATGAGAAATTATTTGCTGGAAAACTAGTTTCAGAATATCGTTTAGACGATTTGTATATAATGTTTAGAGCAACATGGAACTGAAAATGGTCGTCAGTGGTATAATTGAGGCTGCCATAGCTCAATCGCTCGCTGCTAATTACACGCCAAACACAAGCTAATCTTACGATTTGCATATTGCAATATAATTTAAATGTAATTTGGCTGTAATAATAAAGCTTATTTATTATTGAATAAAACATGATTAGGAATAATTAAGCTGTTATTTAATGTTGAAAACCATGTTACATACAGTTTGTATTTACTTATATATCCATACTTATTTTTATTAAAATCTTACCTTGATTTATTTAATATATATTTTTGTTGAAGCTCCTAAGACTAGACTAACTTGATTGATAGTTTTTTTTCAGTACTACTATTAAAAAAAGTAATTGAATGTACCTACTTTCCAAGTAGTAACTATATGAAAGATTGCCTATGTGGAACCTGCTCCGTGTCATCGAGATTTTAAAATTAAAATAGATTGATATATATATATATATATATATATAAATAATAAATAGATTGTTAAAATTAGCTCCTAAGGTCAATCAGCTCTCTCATCGCACATGTATTGCCATTTTGATGGTAAAGTTCATTATCACTTGTGGAGGCTGACTCCACTCTTTTGATAAAAAAAGCGATAGCGTCTTCAGTATATAATATACTTGGTAATTAAAAATGATTATAATATATATATATAAAATTACGATACAAAACCACCTAAACCTAAGCATGAAAGTTTCAATTTAGATTATGAAATATTATTTTATTAGTATATAATAACGTTATATAGTTGTGTAAATGAAATTGTCAAAAAGCTTTGAACACTTTCTTTTAAAGCGCTCTATCGCCGAAACGCCGTGAGAACTACAAAAAAATATAATTGTGTAAGTTTTATACATAAACTATTGAATATATATTATTAAACTTGTTTAAAAAGTAGTGATAAAAGAAAATTTACAACTACAACAACTACAAATTAATTAACCAATCTAGAATTTGCCCATTCGATAATATTACTTTTACGACGTTGAAATACTCTTGAAATATGTCAAGAAAGTCTGAATCGTATTCGAAATCAATTTACCAAGATGCAAACTAAATTATACTCCTTGCGATTCAAATAGATTTTCAGGTAACTCAAGAGACAGAGCGGTTAGTTGAACAGTGACGTTCCTTGCAGCGTCTGATTTTCTAATTGAATTAGGTACGGGAAGAAAGCTTTCGTTGTTAAAAGTGAATTACTATTATAAATGTAATAAAATTGACTATTTCATATATATACTGTTCTTTCTTTGAATAATATTTATTCTTCAAGCAAAATTGAAGAGCATTATTATTTATCTGTCATTATTCCAGTTCATAACTTATATACATACGCATAAGTAGTATTTATATACGTGTTTTAACATAGTACAAGTTATATAGTCGAGAAAATATATCGGATTTCACCTTACATTGTAATTTAAGTTTTGAATGTATGTGTATTCTTACCTAAATTATTTTGTTCTTGTGCTGGAATGTCCTTTTTATTTGTTTTGGTATGTGTTTTATATGTTGTGATACGTATAATCTATACTACTATATAAATCTATTGGTTTTGTCTGTACATTTTCTTTTTTCACCTAATTTTGTGATAAATGATCGTTTTATGATGCAGTGACTCACATTATACTATTTTTTTTCATTTTGGTCTGTCTGTCTGTCTTTCTGTCTGTCTGTATGTCTTCTTATAACTCAAGAACGGCTTGACCAATCTTGATGAATATTCCGCGGGGCACAGCTAGTAGTGTTAATAAGATACCACAACTTACGGGCGCACCACCATCGCCATCGCCCCAGACATTGGCATACAGAAACACTACAGCCAATATTACAGCACTAATGCTCCACCAACTTTAAAAAGTAAAATGTTGTGTACCTGATGACTGTATTTATCTTCTTCTTCTTCTTAAAGTGCCATCTTCTTTTGAAGGTCGGCGATCATTCGAAGGAAGGCAACTTTTATCTTTGATGCCGCGACTCTGAATAAGGAACGAGTGCTTTTTCCAAACCATTGCCGTAGGTTTTTAGCCAAGACGTTCTCCTTCGACCCACACTTCGTTTTTCTTGGATCTTGCCCTGTATGATGAGTTGTATTAGGTCGTATTTTCGGTTTCTCATTATGTGGCCGAGATATTCAAGCTTTCTTTTCTTAACTAAATATACAACTTCTGGTTCCTTTTTACTTGACTTAGCACTGTTACGTTTTTGATTTTGTCTCTCCAATATATCCTTAACATTCTCCTGTATATCCACATTTCGAAGGCTTCAATCTTCTTACAGCTCGATTCTGTGAGGGTCCATGCTTCAACGCCATACAGGATAATGGAGAAAACTTAACAGCGTGCTAATCGTACTCGAAGCTGGATGTTTAGCTTTTTATTGCACAGAAGTGACTTAAGCTTAAAGAAAGCAATACGGGCTTGTTCTATGCGGCACCTTATTTCAAGACTGTGGTCTCCCGTATCATCAACCCAGCATCCCAAATATTTGTATTTGCTAACTTTTTGTAGGGGCTGTCCATTACATAATAGAGAAGGGTTAGCAGGTGGTATTTTGCAAACTGTCATATATTTAGTTTTCTTGGTGTTGATCCTGAGACCATACGTTGAACTAACAGATTGAATTTCATCTACAAGGATCTGAAGTTCTTCCATTGTAGATGCAAGTAGTACAGTGTCATCGGCATAACGGATATTGTTAATAATCTGACCATTCACTGTGATACCTACATCCACCTGATCCAATGTTTCAATGAAAATCATTTCTGAGTATATGTTAAAAAGAATTGGAGAGAGAATACATCCCTGCCGTACTCCACGTAAGATTTCCGAGTCATCTGTTAGTCTGTCCCATACGTACATTCGCCGATTGGTTCCAATACAGGTGTTTAATAAACCTTACGTCCTTGGAGTCCAGTCCGATGGATTGTAATATAGCGACCATTCTTGCATGCTGTACTCTATCAAATGCTTTTGCATAATCGATAAAGCATACAAACACATCTTGATTTATGTCCCAGCATCTCTGTATTAAAACTTGATACCCGAAAAGTGCATCTCTCGTTCCCAGGCCATTGATGAACCCAAACCGCGTCCTTGAAATGAGGTCTTCACATTTGCTATAAATTCTTTTATGAATAATAATAATAATAATTTATTGAGAAAAAAGCATAGCCTTACAGATAAAAATACAGTTTTTATAATACTAAATAAAAGAAAAAACAATAGAAATATTAATAATATAATTAAAACAACAAAAATAATTTAATAAATAAAGACACAATTATGATATAAAAACTAGGTACATGAAATGTGGTAGGCTAATTATAGTTAATACTCAAAATAAGTCTATTGACTTCCAAACTAGGATAACCTGTATCTTGGAAGTCAAATTTCACTTTATACGACCACATAGCCCGTGTGCATGACTATCTTAGGATATATACGTATATTAGCGTTACAATATATTATTGTGTGTGTGTGATTGTGTGTGAGTGTGTGTGTGTGTGTGTGTGTGCGTGTGTGTGTGTGTGTGTGTGCACGTGCGTGTGTGTTAACAAAGGAGTTTTTCTGTGTTAACATAATCCAGTGTCATCAACCATTTTTTTAATTTTATTTTACAGTCTCTTCTATTTAAGTTGTGTATTTTTAAAATATTATTAATTTTGTTGTATAGTCTAGGGGCCGCAAAACGCGCTTGTTTGCGTGCGAATTTGGTATTTTGTACCTCCGTAGGAAAGACAACATCTTACTTTATTATAATTACTTTAAGGAATACTTTTAGGACGTGACTCATAAGGGAGATGGTTCTGTACTCGTTGCATTTCTTCGCAGCAGCAACTTTGGGCAAGGTGACAAAGGTGGATCTGAGCCAATCCGATGATATGACGCCCGAATCATATATAGTGATGAATAACTTCACTATTATTCCTAAGTTAGCATAATACTCAAGCACTTTAAGCAGTTCCACTGGTAATTCATATCCGCCTACAGATTTTCCTGACTTGGACATGATAATGGCATAAGCAATTTCACTTTTAATAATAGGTGGTCCAGTTAATTCACTTCCACATGAACTTGATTCCAGAGCAGGTCTAATGTCATGGAATAGTGTTGTTATGTATTTTTGCCAAATATTAATTTTATCTTCAATTGATTTCGCAGGATTTCCCTGATCATCCAGTAATACGTTGCAGTTCATGTTTCGTGTCTTAAAAGTCCCCGTTATTTCTCTGATTTTCCTATGCACATTAAAATAATCATATCTGGCCTCAAACTCTTCTATCGCAATACATTGGTCAACCATCCATTTTTCTTCTGCTTCAACTACTTTTGTTCGGATTATCTTATGTATGGTTTTGTATTGTTGATCGTCAATTCCTTTGTGTGCTCTGCGCTGTTCCATTAGGTCTAAAATCTCCTGCGTGATCCAGCGGTTTTTTGTTTCGTATTTTATTGGTTGGAGGATTCTTTTACCAATTTCAACAAGATTTTCTTTTAGTTTAGTCCATGTCTCTTCTACGTCTACATTTGGACCAAGCTCTTTGTTCAAGCGGTCAACAGCCGTATGACTGTATGTATTTATCTAATAACTTGTATTTAAAATTAAATAATATACTGAATAAAAATATATATTACTAGCTGTGCCCAATTAATAAAAATATAATAAATTATTTTATTACTATAATAACACACACGCGCGCTCACACACATACACACACACACACATTTGGCTACTGGTAAAGCAATACGTAATTAACGATTTGAAATTAATTTTCATAAGATACCGTAGGGTTTACCGATCTTACATATGGCCTAACATTTGCGCCATCACATGTTATTTGTGTGTACCAATTTTCATCAAGATTGGTCAAGCCGTTCTTGAGTTATAAGAAGACATACAGACAGACAGACAGACAGACAAACAGACAAAAAAATAGTATAATGTGAATCACTGCATCATAAAACGATTATTTATCACAAAATTAGGTGAAAAAAAAATGTACAGACAGAACCAATAGATTTATATAGTAGTATAGACAAGCTACAAATAATACACAATAAACATTAGAAATTAAAATAAAAATAAAATGTATTTGTAAGTACAAAACACAACAGTCTACGAAAACAATTTCATCCCTTCCTCAGATTTATCTGAGTCACAGGATTTTTCCAACACCGTTGTTAGTTACTCGATCTATTTTCTCATCTTCAGCGAAGGGTGTGAATCACAAAGATTTATCTCAATTAAATAATGAAACTGAAACTATAGGTGTTTATGTGACTTCAATATATCTTTGTATATGTATATAATTGAACTTCTCTTAAGCGGCTCGATCGATTTTGATGACTTTGTTGTGTTTTTGAATGGGGCTCCCTGGACATTGGACCCGATATAAGACGAAGTAATCGCGACACAGGATTTAAAAAAAAAAAATCATTCGTACGAAGTCTGGACGACCTGGTTCAAGTATGTAGATATTTATCATATAAATGAAATATAACACGAGATATATACTACATGGTTAATTCTAATAAAGTAATACTAATTAAAAATAAACTTAAATTATAAATAACTAGCGTCTTGCCCGCGGTTTCACCCGCGTAGTTCTCGTTCCCGTGGGAATACGGGGACAAAATGTTGTTCGCTGATAATGTAGCCTTCCATTGAAAGAATTTTTAAAATCGGCTTAGTGGTTTAGGCGTGAAAGCGTCACAAACAAACAAACTCACATTCGCATTTATAATATTATAGTTAGGATAAAAGACGAATACATAATATATAATACTTATTTGTTAAAATGATATGTTAGATACTTGTAAGGCTTTTCTAATAAATTTAATGGGCAGTGGTGACCCTTTTATATTATCAGATGGCCCATGGGATCCCTTCCATTTAGAGCTAATTAAAAATACACTAAATATATCTGCAGCCCTATTTAATTAATATATTAAAAAACCCCGAAATCCTTTATACAAAATACTAACTACTCTACTAAATGATAAGATCTTAAAGACTTGAAACTTGAGCTTAAGTTAAAACGAACCCACTATCCGCGTCCGCGTTTTTATCCTTATGAGCTTAAGCGGATTGGATTTAAATTGTATGCAATAAAGAACTATTACATACAGATATACCATAGATTTTAGATTTACTATATAATATAACTTAATTCATTTTAACGTAACTGCGTCAAACTTTAATAAAACGGACATTTTTATCGAGTTTTTATTATCTGCATAGTAATAAACGTGAGAGGCGTCAGCAAAATGGCTTTTTTCGCGGCGAAATTTCGTCAGTCATTAGAGTGAGTAAGACTAAGCGAATTTGTCCTTTTTTGAAACTTTTATAAAATGTCTTCAATTAAAGTAATAAGCGAAGCCATTTTTTTTTTCTTATAAAAGTTTGATGAAATAATTTGGTTGCTATTAAAATAAGATATTATGCTTTTAATCCACTTCAAATACAAAAATCTCATTTTCCTTCAATGAGAAATACAATCGAATGACAGATTTGCAAATAATAATGCGCGTTAATTATCGTATCTATTTACTAGATAATCCTTCCTAATATTATTAATTCAAAGGTGAGGTTGTGTGTTTTTTACGTTTTAACTTTAACCGATCATCATGAAATTTTGTATATAACCTATATCAGGGGTACAATGTAGGACATAGGGTACCTAATAAATATTTCTCCCCCCACACACACACACGGGCGGACGGAGTATAGTAAATAATATTTCATCCGCAGGATTAGGTTATGGTCGCATATTCAAGTTTCCAGTCACCATAATGCACAGTAGTATGAGGGAATTTAATATGTTAATGGAATTTGAATGCTAGCCGTAATGTGTGATCCTTCATTTAAAGTGCTCAGTTACTAACTATTGCAGAAACGTATATTAAGTACGTATATACGTCTACCATACTATAAAAGTAGGTATATATAAAATGTTATTATTACGTATTAAATCATGATCATTCGTTTCCTTTTATTTATTGTATAGGTAGGCGGACGAGCTTCTGAGCCACCTGATGGTATGGTAAGTGGTCACCAACGCCCATAGACATTGGCATTGTAAGATATGTTGACCATCGCTCACATCGCCAATGCGCCACCAACCTTGGAAACTAAGATGCTATGTCCCTTGTGCCTGTAACTTAACCTTAGCCTTCAAACCGAAACACAAAAATACAGAGTACTGCTGTTTTGCAGTAGAAAATCTGATGAGTGGATGGTAAGTGGTACCTACCCAGACGAGCTTGCACAAAGCCCTCTTTGCTATTGATAATTAATATTATTAAAATTTTGTCTTATTTTCTTGAAAAAATATTTCTAATATATTTCTGATAACAGAAAGGTTTTAAACAAAACGCGTTAATAGGTCGAGGCAGATTTTTATGAGGAAATCTTTTGACGTTGAAAATTTATTTAAAAAAATATGCTCCATTAAGAAAAGGCAGAACGTATCCAAAAGGTGTTGGATGCATCACGCGTCTCGCCATACAGGCGCGCCGTCGCGACGCCTCTCCCGTCGCGAGGCAACCACCCCGAATTAATAACCTCCATGGGTTTGCTGACCTCCTGGTACTCATGGAAATTACTGCTTAACAATGGGTGTTAAATTGTATACTGGTTGGTTGGAATGCCATTCACAATTAATCCATATTTTATGTACTTATTGAATTCAATTTATTTTACTGTTCAATATTTTATGTCAGCCCATTCATGTTATTATTTTTTTATTTTCATATATTAAAATCATCATAAATAGTCGCATCCTTATACAGGGTTATTTGTAACACACCAGCAACCGCGTAGGACTAGATAACACCAATAGCAACAACTTTTGTTAATTTTATATATATGGTGTGATATAATTCGTATGTAATAAGACCTATAATAAATAAAATAATTTTCTTCGGGACTAATATTATTTTAATATTAATTGTTAAATCATTTATAATATTTAATTTTGAATTGTTAACCGTTATGTTTGCGTTTCACATAACTCTAATAAAGTTGTCACACTCACATACCACTGATCATTAATATTACGTTTATTAATGATCAGTGGTGTCACACTGACTATTAATATTACGTTTTAGTCACCTATAAATTATATAAGAATACTCAAACAAGCCTTTGCAACGTGTCAACTGTATTTAATATCACCATAGGAGCAATTTCATATTGTATGAAATATTTATTATAACGTTATAACATACGAGAAAATATGAAAAATGAGACTGTGACAATTTGTTACCTCACCTCGTCTTATTTTACTTTTGCCTTTGCCTTTATATAACATTAGAAAAAATATGATAATAGATTTTTATAGGAAGAGAACCAACTATGGGTTGACTCAGTCCTGATTATTATTACAAACTTTTTATTAACTTGCAATGTATGTAATTTGTTCGGGTGGAATCTTGCAACTCAATTTTGAAGCAGATATCTTCAGCCGAGTTAAAATTCTATATACACGTTCAGTTTGGATGACAATCCATGGTTAACTGTGTGACGTCATTCTAGGCGCCAACATGGCGGCACACCCAAGATGGTGGTCTAGTTATTTTTAATGCACTCCTATAATATGGGTATCGAATGAAAGGGCTTGCTAAGAATAAATCGAAAAATTAAGTGAAGTCACTCTAAATCCAATATGGCGGACTTCTAAAGCTTCAAACTCAATTTTGAAGCAGGTATCTTCAACCGATGGTCCTCCAGACCGATTTCGGCCACGGCGGCCAATCTCAAGAGAGATTAGCCAACTGCGCAGAAGATATTATAGTGCAGAAGTGTGTGCGCGAACACAGGTGCACTCACTATTCCCTAGCTCTCATAATCCGATGGGACGGCAATCCGACACGACCGGAAAGAGTTCAGGCGCAGGACCAACGGCTTTACGTGCTTTCCGAGGCACGGGAGTGTACACACTTCCAATTTCCAGACTCCGGGCTGCCACTGAGATTTTTCTGACAGAAAAACCCAATAAGTATTTATTGGCCTGACCTGGGAATTGAACCCAGGACCACCGGGTCTGCGGCCTTATATCTAGCCACTAGACCAACGAGGCAGTCGGTTGTATGACAATACATCGTTAGCTGTGTGACGTTATTCTAAATCAATCATGGTGGAACACCCAAGATGTCGGACTAATTATTTTTAATTCATTTCTACAATATTGGTATCAAATGAAAAAGGGCTTGCTGAGAATACGAATACGAGTTTTAAAAAAATAAGATGCTGAACATAAACTCCGATGCTCCAATCCATCTTGAATTTTGGTGTACTGGGGTTTTTTGAGTCCTCGTTTTTTTTAATTAATTTATTTATTTATTTATTTTTTTTTGACGCTGGGAAAACGCATGGCGCTTTTCCCCCCACGGGAACAGTGGGGGGGGGGGGTATGTGGGGCTCGCCGTATGTCCAAGGCACAATGTGCCCCGGTCATCAGAATACCCACTAAAAACCCAGCGGTACCCTTCCCGTCTTAACGGGACCGCCACGGGATCGCTTGCGCATGCTACCGTGACGAGACTGTGTGCACCTCATTCAACCCAAGACTGTGCAATTTCCAGAAAAATATAGTCACGGCACTGCAGAACGAAAAAAAAATAATGCCACTTATATTATGTTCGGTTTGCACAGTACACAAAAGTAGTACCGACGACCCTGCCATTGTATACTTAGGCTCGAAACTCTTCGCTGCTGGTCAAGCATACGTAGCCTTAAGCAGGGTAAAATCATTAGAAGGTCTCCTTATTGGAGAGCCGTTCAAAAAAAAACCAGCAAACGACCTTGCAACAATGATGCGTTGAATGAGATAAACAGACTGAGAAACGTGTCCAGCGATAACTAAAAAGTAAAAATAAATTAAAAGTATAAAACCTTTTTAAAACAAGCTTTTATTTAAATGCGCTAAAAAGAAAAAAATAAAGCCTTACTTTAAAACTTTTACTGTCAACTTATAACGATTTATATAGGGTTTTCCATTAAGGGCGCTTGCTCGTGCAGAACTTCCATCGTAGCGTGTGCTGTGCACGTAGCACGTAGCGCCGTCCTGTTGAAACCACATGTTGTCCAGATCCATATTCTCGATTTCAGGCCAAAAGAAGTTGGTTATCATCGACCGGTATCGCTCACCATTGACGGTGACGGCCACACCATTATCGTTTTCGAAAAAATACGGACCAATCACGCCTCCGGCCCAAAATCCGCACCAAACAGTCACTTTCTGCGGGTGCATTGCCACTTGGTGAACCTCGTGTGGATTGGTCTCGTCCCAAATACGGCAATTTTGCTTGTTGACATAGCCATTCATCCAAAAATGCGCCTCGTCGCTGAAGATGATTTTTTTGCCAAAATCGGCGTCAACTTCCAACTGCTCTAATGCCCAGTCAGCGAACACACGGCGCTGTCTATGGTCATTAACCTTGAGCTCTTGGGTCAGCTGGATCTTGTACGGGTCCTGCACCCGTACAAGATCCAGCTGTCACAACGCAAAATTCGCCAAGTTGTCGTCTGCGAAAGGCCGAGTTCCTGTGCGCGACGCGGAATTGACTGCCGCGGGTTTTCGAGGACACTGTCGCGCACAGCGGCGATATTCTCGGCAGATCTCGCGTTACGTTGACGCACGGGAACCGGCTGATTGTTAACTGACCCGGTTGACTCGAATTTGTCCACCAATCGACGGATAGTCGACTCGGCAGGACGATCATCGCGACCGTAAAACGGGCGAAGTGCGCGGAACGTTGCTCAAACTGAAGACCCATTTTCATAAAACAATTTTATGATTTGCACGTGCTGCTCGACACTGTAATCTGCCATGGTGATTTGGGAGGACGGAATGAATATAACACACTGCATTTGACAGCTGTCACTCAAACAACATGGCCGCAATCAGCTGTCAAAGTTCAAGCGTCCCTATTGGAAAACCCCTTATGATATAAAAGCTTGCCGCGAGATTTTAATAGTTAAAATCAATCACAACAAGTTATTTCTTTTACTTGTTTATCAACACAAGTAAATCTCATGATTAACATTTCTTTTTCTATTATTTTGGCGGCAATTCAAAATTTAATCTGAATTTTATTTTGTTCAAAATGGGCAAAAATAAAAGTAGTGACGCGTCAACTTGGCAAATCATTGTTAATTTACATATAGATTATAAGTGGGCGTACAGAAGAATAGCTGAGCATTTAAATTGTTCTGTTAAGAAAGTTTTTAATGCAATTGATCATTATAGAACACATGGAACTGTTGAAAATGTTCTTAGAAAGGCTCGGCCAAGAAAAACCTATCCCAGAGAAGATACACTAATCGTTCGTGTTGCTAAAAAAGGCCTAAGTAAAGGCTCCAACCAGATTAAAAATAAAGTTTTTTCACCTGATGACCCGAGAAACATCTCGTCAAAACTGATACGCCGAAGATTAGTGGAAGCTAAATTGCTTGGAAGAATCTCTCGAAAGGTACCGCTTCTTACCAAGCAACACCGAGAGAAGCGATTATTATTCGCTAAAAAATATGTTAATTGGAAACAAATATAAATATGGTAAATTCCTATGGAAAGCGCTATGTTATACGCCCTGTAAACAATGCTTTTAATTATAAATACACAAAGAGTATAGTCAAGCACGCTGGCGGTACAATGGATCAATGGCAATACAAAAATATCTTAGAGCACACAATGATTCCCTACTCGGACGATCATTTGCCTATAACCTGGATCTTTCAGCATGACAATGACCCTAAACACACGGCCAATGGCGTCAAATGTTTTGTTAGTGAACAGCGTATATCCGTTTTAGACTGGCTAGCAAATAGTCCGGATTTAAACCCGATAGAAAATCTCTGGTATATTGTTAAAAAGAAAGTCTCAAACAAACGTAACTCCAGTCAAAACGAACTATATGAAGCATTTGTTGAAGCATGGAATTCAATCCCCCTAGAAAAATGTATGAAATTGATTGAATCAATGCCACGTCGTTCCAGTGCTGTTATTGTGAAAATAAGGGATACGCCACTAAATATTAATTATAGCTATTGGTAGGCTGTAGATATTTCGTAAATAACAATACTAATTAGTAATATTTAAAAAATATTGTTTTTTATATTTTTTGTTGTTGTTTCTAATTAGAATGAATCGATGAATGAATCACTGCATCATAAAACGATTATTTATCACAAAATTAGGTGAAAAAAAGAAATGTACAGAAAGAACCAATAGATTTATATATAGTAGTATAGATAAATTGTGTACTGACGTTATAAGTTGATAGTAAAAGTTTCTTTTTTTCTTTTTAGCGCATTTAAATAAAAGCTTGTTCTTAAAAAGGTGTTTTACTTTTAATTTATTTTTATTTAGATTATTGTTATGTATAAGAAATATTGATTCACTTGTAATTGTTTAATTTATTGCATCGAATAAATTACAATTATTTTTTAAAAATCGATACTGGTTTACTTTTGTTAAACTCATTCTATACTCCTTATATTCAATTGAATATACTTTTTTTTTATATAAAAAAATGTTTAATACTCTCCTTGTCTTGTCAAAGAAAATCGTTGAATAAAAGGTAAAATATATTATATAAAATGATTTATCTTATTACCTTTTTCATCTATCTTGAGCGTATTTACGTTCTCCTGAGCTTCGGGAATAAAGATATTACTTTGATGAATAACCTTCCATCTATATTGAACATTTATGCCTGTCTTAAAATAAAGGTACTCGTAAATCAGAAAATGTATTTTTTTTGTTAATAAAACGAAAGAATTGATGATATAAATGTTAGCACCTACAACGTTATATAAGGACATATTGAAAGAGTACAATTCAAAATAATGCCATAGTCGATATAAGTATAAGTAGTAGGCAAGTAAGTAGTAAGTAACAGCCTGGCCCAGCTACTCCAACAGACTGATCTAATGCTGTTCGGTGGATACCCGTGGTAGATTTTCATTCACCACTAGCAGGTTTCCTCAGCACGAGATGATTTTAAATACAATTTAAGCACATATAAGGTTGCCTGGGTTTTAACTCAGAATCATCGTTTCAGATTCTCGTATTTTAACTACTGGACCAGCACGGCTCTAATATAAAAATACGAGTGACGATTTTAAATTCCATTCGAGACAAGCATTTCCAACTCTGCTCTGAGCAACTACGATTTTTTTTTCAAACAGAATAACCCAAAAAAGAATCTCATCATGAGGAACCCAATATCTTAGTATCTACATCCTTATAAGCTGAGCCACTAAACCAACGAGACAGTCTCGATAATAATAGTACGTCACAACTTATATATACTCTAAATATATTGAGAAACGACAGACGATATTTTTATAGCTTTAAATCGACTTCTAAGCCAATTTTAGAAACCGTCTAGCCACGAAACTACCAAAAACAAACTATTACCTTCACAATATTGCTTTGAGTAAGATTAGTCATATCACAGAAACGCGTTGTCACTGTTGCCAGTCTGTGACCCTTGTTATATCCTTTGTGTCTATAATTACCCTTACCTACAGTATACCCCTTATCGTGGTACCATGACATGAAATGCATTAAACTTAAATTGATATCTGTAAGATAAATAGATACGATCAGATCAGAAACAAGATTTATTATCGTCTTCCTTTATGACTCGACGATATGTCGCCACTACCTAATATTCCAGTTTCGATATTAAGAAGAGAAACAGATTTCGTCGATTCCACGTTTTAATACTTCTTGAATTATTAAAAATATAATTTTATTATTAGGCTAACCGATTTTTTAAGCAAATATAAATGATTGAAGTATATATTTAAATATAATATATCATCAGTGGAAAGGAAAAAACGATAAAGCGCATATATCGCGCGCAGTTGAGAAATGAGGTTTAAATATTTTTTCACAAAAAAATGTCTAGTCTTTTTTTAATGCGATTTAGGTCAAACGAAATCAGTATTATTTTTAATTATAATGTTCCTATATTATATTAATCTTCACTTTTTCCATAACTATTTTTTTTTTTCATAACTACATAAAAGTATAATTCTTTTTCTACTGCTGACTATGCAATGTGCTGACTGATTGATTTCAAAATATGTTCTAAACCTTGCGAAATTCACACGTCATTTTTTTAAATATATTTTGTAAATTATACGCCTGTTGTCTTATCCTAGGTTCCAGACTACCTCGTTGATTTATTACAACAGACAAACAGATTTATGTCGCACTAATAATATTGGTCTATTTAGCTCCAACTAGTCTGGTGTCCATTTTGTTCACAGATAATATTAACATTTCAGTGTTCGTACAACGAACAATGTACCATGCGATATTCGTACATTCTATTTGAAATAAAATATATTTTTCTTACAGCGAACTTGTACAAAACTTTAAAGCCAAGATTAACACAATGCACTTCAGAAACAAGATATTTCTTTTCCTTTGTTGCAAAGAACCGATTGGCAAGTTTCCAATATTTTACGTCTACGATAGTTCTAATCGACTCTCTAGAGCAAAGGCAACATAGTAAAGTGATTAATTAAGTTTGCATTACAAAAACGACGTTGATCAGACAGCTGGAGATTTTTCCGTCAATAAAATAAATGGATTATTCAGTGATGGATTGCCAAGAGCATTGATGAATTGCCCGTCGTAATGTTTTAACGATAACAATGGTAATTTTAATATTTTTTTATTACCTTTTATGCAATAATCTTCACATTATAAGACTGAATAGTTTTTTCCTTTGTTTGATTTAAGACGTTAATTTGTGTAACTTGTAACCAGACTTGAAAAATATTTTTGCGTTAGAAACACATGTAGTACACAGACAGGTACAGACTATATAACATCACGCTACGACCCACGGGGGCGGAGTAGTAACGTTTAACGCGAGTGAAACCGTGCGGAGCAGATAGTAAATAACATAAAGCTACTTTGTGCAGATTATGAACGACTTGCAAATGGCCCACCGGATGGTACGTGATCACAACCGTCCAATGAAATGGACACTTTAGTGAATATTACTTTTCTTAACCAACCATGACCAATACGTCATGTATTTTGTGTCTGTATATCTCAATTTTATTAGGCATAGAAAAACAGATCAATAGGTTTCTATTAAAGATGTTACAGTAAAAATAATATATAAATAATAATAAATTGACCGTTTCACTATATTCATTATAATATAATTTTGTAAAAGAAAATTATCATATTTTTTAATTGAGTTTTATTATTATTAAAAGTTTTAACATTGTATACCTCTTAAAAGTTTACAAATCCATTTATTTAAAGCGCATTTCTATACATTGACTATTATTATTAGTATTATAATAGTGTTTGTAATTTGTTCTGTTTTTCATTATATTTATATGATAATTTATTCATTTAGAATTAAATGCTTACGTTTTTATAACACTGATAAAAAATACACATAAATATCATAATTAAAATTTCCACATATTCATTATAATATTTAAAATAAATGTTTGCTCAGTAGTCGAAATTCGATCAAAATGATCATGAAAATTTGTGGAAAACTTTTTTTTTATGTAAGAGGGCCAAACGTGCTGGATGCTCACCTGATGGCATGTGACTGCTACCGCCCATGGACATCTGCAACATCCGAGGACTTGCAGGTGCGTTGTCGGCCATTGATGAATGAGAACGTTCTCTTCTTGAAGGTTTTTATGTCATATCGGTTCGGAAAAGTTGCCGCCGAAAGCTGGTTCCACAGAGTGATTGTGCGAGGCAGGAAATGCCTTAAGAATCGCGCTGTTGTGGCTTTCCAGACATCGAGGTGGTGAGGATGGAATTTTGAGTTCTAGCGCGATGTCCGGTGGTCAAAACTACCGGCGGCCGGGACTAAACCAAACAACTCCTCAGAACATTCCCCGTGATATATACGATAGAGGATGCAGAGTGACCCAACATCTCTAGGCAAATCCAAAAGATCAAGCCGGTTGGTAATAGCTTGACCGTTGCCAATTCGAACTGCTCTTCGTTGAATGCGGTCAAAGGGAAAAAGCTGGTATTGGGGTGCTCCCGTCCAGAGATGAGAAAAGTACTCCATGTGGGGCCGAATTTGCGCCTTGTAAAGTTTTAGACGATCAGCTGACGTGAAGTACTGTCTCGCCTTGTTGAGCACTCCAAGCTTTTTAGAAGCCAATTTGGCTTTAACTTCCAATTGACCGTGGAATCGAACAACGTTCAAAATCTCAAATACCATCGCCAAGTATTCCGATACTGGCTGTGGCAGCGAGGGGAGTATTCTCGAAATGAGGGGATAAAATGATATGACAAAAGGAGACTAGCGGTTTTTTAACTGATATGAACTTGCAAATTTTGATCATATTTTTATTTACTCTTAACTCGGATTTTTCATTGATAACACTAAATCTCATCGATAGCTACTCAACATACAAATAAAAATAAACTTAACTGTTTTGTGTTTGCCCGTTTATATAAAGAAGATACAACTTAAAAACAATTTAAAGTAGGTAAAGTCGTGTAGAATCGCTTAAGAATCTTACTATCGTCAAATCTTTTGTAGGCCACAAAAAATCTAAAAGAAATAAATACTCTTATGTATGGAACACCTAACCACGTTTTTGCACGAATTGAAAGCTCAAGTAAGGGAGAAGTCAGAATGGATAACAAAATGTTCTAACACAGCTGCGCTTCTAACTTTGTGAGTGATCCGTTTACTTGTTCAGAATCCTGATTAAAGTTATACCCATAATATGATTTATAATACAATGTTTAACAAATTACGTTAATTTTCTGTGCACTCGTGTGTTTCAGCTATTCGCAAATAATAAGCAAATATAACATAATATGATGATTGTGGTATAATGATAAATAGAATAAGCTGCTTAAATAATAATTAATTAACATTTATTATTAAACAATTTCAATCCACTATTTAAATATTACATTTTTTGGGGTAGAAAAGACTCAATGAAATATTAAGTCAGTTGAATAATGTTTATACTTTCAAATGCCGGTGTCGTCATACGAAATATACTTTTAATACAAATACTATCACTTTTTTTTTAATACGGTTAAAAACATACATCTACGTCAAATCCTTTATCAATTTAATTTAAAACATGGAGTTTCTGAACGAAACTGATGATATTTGATTTATAGATGATATGTAATATGTTTTTTATAAGAATAGAATATCGATTTGCGTACTTCTAACGTTCGCGTCGAAGGTTGTAATAATACTAGAACATCTGTGCCGTCTCCCCTATTGAAGATAAGTGGTAACAGTTGAGTTCAACCGACCAGTAATAAAGCGATTATTATTAGTTATAAGAACAATACGATGTTGTGGGACAAATGTTAAATTAAATTTGGAAACAGAATTGTTCTTAGCTGGAATTCAAGGTACAGTGAGCTCTGTGTTCGAAATTCGAATTTTGTAATAGTGATTATTTGGATCAGTTGCTATTTGCAGTTCAAAGGAGGAATTTGTGCGACGTTATTTGTTATTTCAAATAAATTGTTTCTTCAAAATTGTTACAGTTTTGGAATAAACAATTTCAAGTGAAGTTAATAAAAAGATAAATTTAATTCATTTTAAAAATAAAATAACAGTGTCATCATTCCACAGAAGATTAAAGGTCTTCTTTTCTCTCAAGGAAAAGGCTTAGAGCTTATTTTATGATACTGCTCAAATGCAGCTTAGTGTATATATATATACATATGCAGGTTTTCTCATAACGTTTTTCCGTTACAATTGAGCATGAAATGAAAAATGAATACATATTAAACAAAACACACTCAAATTTAAAAACGCGAGTCCGTTTAAGATTTTCTTGCATTACTCACTGGGCCATATCGGTTCTCAATATTTCACAACATATTGAGATAAAGTAAATAAACATCTCAATTAAATATCGACTCATCATTATTCAAGAGTTCGTGACAATCCCATGAGTCAACATTGATATAGCAGAAAAATGAGTCCGTAACGGTAAATCCCTCGAGATCATTGTCAGGCGTCATTCAGTATGTTCGTTCGTTGCTTTTAATCTAAAAGCAATTTTGTGTTGCCGCAGCGTACCTCTGCCATAGGGAAATGTTCATTTTTATTCAATCAATCATCGTCAAAGCTTTTATTAAGTAAACCTTAAGCGTCGTTGAAAATTAACTAATAAGCGGGGTTTGTATAAAACAAGTTATGAAACGTCGGGATTAACATTATTTGTCGGATGCTTCACTTAGTGGTAGGGCTTTTTGCAAGCCCGACTGGGTGGGTACTCATTAAATATTCTAACGCTAAACAGCAATACTAAGTATTTTAGCGTTCCGATTTGAAGGGTAAGTGGGTCAGTGTTATTACAGGCATAAGGGACATAACATCTTAGTACCCAAGATTGGTGGCGCATTGGCGATGTTAGCGATTATTATTTCTTACAACGCAAATGTTTATTATGCTAAGGGAAATAAAATATTATATTATTTTAATTTATTAAGTACTAATAACAAATTCATATCTGTTTCTTTCCTTATTTCATACGTGCTTCTGTCTTTAGTTCTGTCATTTTATGCCTGATTATGGCGCGATTATGACTATGGCGCGAGTTCCTGTTGATCTGCAATACAGATCGATACTTATAACAGACCACCAACATAAACACATACAAATGCCTGACAATTGTTTTTAATTTATACTGCGATACGAGCTTTTATTGTCAGGAGAAATAAATATTTATTTGTGATTTTTGTATTGTTAATTTGCGCGTGCAATTCATTATTATGCATGCATGCATAACCGTGAGGGATAGAACCTTTGCATCACATACAACGATACCTTGACGTTTTAAACTTTACCTAAAGAAGTTTTACTACAACTCAAAAAGTTACACTTACCAAATATAAATGCACAGTAAGTAAAAAAAACTACTAAATTTAATTTGCATAGAAATTCGCTAAGCGGTATACGTTACGGTTCATGCGCAACTATTACGTTGCAGATGCAGTAGATTACTTTTAGAGCAGTAATTTCCTTTGGGAATCGAACAAACGGGTCACGCATTCAAAACATTATCTAAATGGCTTTATAATATAGTTTAACGATTTTTTTCCGTATCTTCAATGAATTTTAAACGAAATTAAATTTAGAAATATCAAATCAAATACTAAAATAAAAACTTGTGTAATAATAATATCCTGGGACATTAGTCACATAGGGCCACCGGATCCCAAACTAAGCGGAGCTCGTACTATGGAAACTATACAACTGATATACTTACATATACTACTTTTCTTTTGTAAATACATACTTATATAGATAATTACACCCAGACTTAGGATAAAAAGACATGTTCATGCACACAAATGTCTGTCCTAGGTGGGAATCGAACCCACGACCTGCGGCGTGAAAGGCAAGTATCTTACCAACCATGCCAACCGGCTCGTCAAATAACATAATATATTATAATAGTTATAGATACATCGCGAAGTATTATTTATCCGGGCAGTTCAGTTCACTTTTGAGACTGTGAGTCATTAGGGTTGAAATTTATTTTGCTGAGAGTGTGTCAGTTACACTGAATTGTGGGGCGTTATATACATATAAGTCAAATAAAAATTGTCTTTGAGAAAATGTGTCTATAAAAACAGGATTATGGGTAAAATGGGCTAGGTATGCAGGCGTTGTCATGAAATCTTAGGAGTTATAAGACCAACACTCACACAATCTTAAGGCATTACGGTTTTTCGGAGAGTAATAAACCACTAAGAATGAAATTTGTGAAAATCTTCTAAAGACCTAAAATTTGTAGAATTATCTCTCTTGCTGCATAGATATCCACTTAAGTTATCGAATAGTTTTCAAGTAATTGAAATAAAGAAAATACGACTTTTTTTATGATAGTACATAATATTGATTATAATATAAAAAAATTATGTAAATTTTTTATTCAAACATTATTTTTTCTTAATAATACGATTATTAAGATCTAAATAATTCTAAAAGTTGTATATCTCTCACTCAAATTAAGAAAATAATAGTATTCTACATCAATATGAAATCCATACGGATGTATGGTTTTGAAGAATAAAATAATAATGTACAATGTATGCATGGTACCTTAATGCATGCATGTCATTTGATATTATCCTTAATCTTATTTTTACAGTACACAGCACTCGGATTTATAAGTCAAAGTCAACTCAACGACAGTCTTTATTTAATAGGCATTGCACTTATCTACATATCGATTGTCAAAATATTTGCCACAGGCAACGTTATATTTAATACATTATAAGCTGTTTCCCTGTTATAAAGTACTATACGTAGATATATATTATTAAGTAATTGGTATTGTTGGCGTGTTCATTAATACTAAAAATATAAGTAGTTCTTCAAATATAACCTACTTATATAATTTCCATTCAAGCGTATGCATATAAAATGATTATGTATTTCTGAATCGTATTTGAGCCGATGTCGCAGCGCTGAAATATTTTAAAATGATTTCCCGAGAATAAATTCTATTTGTCAATATTTTATTTCCGCTTACCTATTTCATAACATTTTTCAAAAAGCAGCCGACTTAAATATGTTTTATCCGAGATTTGAAATATTCTAGAAACATTTTTGAATATTTTATTCACTTTATATCATATATGGGGTTTTCCAATAGGGACGCTTGAACTTTGACAGCTGATTGCGGCCATGTTGTTTGAGTGACAGCTGTCAAATGCAGTGTGTTATATTCATTCCGTCCTCCCAAACCACCATGGCAGGTTACAGTGTCGAGCAGCACGTGCAAATCATAAAATTGTTTTATGAAAATGGGTCTTCAGTTCGAGCAACGTTCCGCGCACTTCGCCCGTTTTACGGTCGCGATGATCGTCCTGCCGAGTCGACTATCCGTCGATTGGTGGACAAATTCGAGTCAACCGGGTCAGTTAACAATCAGCCGGTTCCCGTGCGTCAACGTAACGCGAGATCTGCCGAGAATATCGCCGCTGTGCGCGACAGTGTCCTCGAAAACCCGCGGCAGTCAATTCCGCGTCGCGCACAGGAACTCGGCCTTTCGCAGACGACAACTTGGCGAATTTTGCGTTGTGACTTGAGCCTGCACCCGTACAAGATCCAGCTGACCCAAGAGCTCAAGGTTAATGACCATAGACAGCGCCGTGTGTTCGCTGACTGGGCATTAGAGCAGTTGGAAGTTGACGCCGATTTTGGCAAAAAAATCATCTTCAGCGACGAGGCGCATTTTTGGATGAATGGCTATGTCAACAAGCAAAATTGCCGTATTTGGGACGAGACCAATCCACACGAGGTTCACCAAGTGGCAATGCACCCGCAGAAAGTGACTGTTTGGTGCGGATTTTGGGCCGGAGGCGTGATTGGTCCGTATTTTTTCGAAAACGATAATGGTGTGGCCGTCACCGTCACTGGTGAGCGATACCGGTCGATGATAACCAACTTCTTTTGGCCTGAAATCGAGAATATGGATCTGGACAACATGTGGTTTCAACAGGACGGCGCTACGTGCCACACAGCACACGCTACGATGGAAGTTCTGCACGAGCAATTTCTGGACATGGTCATCTCGCGCGGAGGCGACGTGAACTGGCCACCGAGATCGTGCGATTTGACCTCGCTGGACTTTTTCTTGTGGGGTTTTCTTAAGTCGCAGGTCTATGCCAACAAGCCGCAAACCACCGATGCCCTCAAAGTCAACATACGCCACGCCATCGATCAAATACAGCCCGATTTGTGCGCCAGAGTCATCGAAAATTGGACCTTTCGTGTGCGCGCCACCAACCGAAGCCGTGGCGGTCATTTGAATGATGTCATATTCCATACATAATGGGGTCGATAGACCTTCCAAATAAAAAAAAATTCGCAAATATCTCTCCTACATGTATTTTTTTTTGCATTTCAAAGATTAAGCGCCCTTAATGGAAAACCCTATATTTAGCTGTCCAATATGTATTTAGTGCATTGAACGAATCAATAGTAATATATAAGAACGAACGAATCTATAGCAATAACAATGCGTTCAATAAAGTTATTTTATTTTCTTAAATTGCAAGTCGATCTGATCTTTTGCAAGTCGTATTTCAGGTCAGATTTTAGTTCCACGATATTATAAGGGTGAAGGAATATAGAGCACACCTGTGTTTGTTCACACACTTGGCTAAACTACTCCTGCGCCGAAAAATTCTTTGATATTTCCCGACGTGACCGAAATGTAGAAACGAGGATGTTATTTCCATTTAGTATCTGATTTTGTTCATTTAATTTGATATTTATTTCAGTAAAATAATTGAAGTTATTACTCACATTTATCGCTTTGAGCATTTATTCACATGTAACTTCCATCGTTAATTTGGCTAGCGGTTCCGTACTTTCTTCCAGAAGTTTCTACATAACTAATGTAATCACTGGAAAGTTTGCGACGCGCCGAGTGGTTTCCCATTTCATCTGATATAAGTTGGAGTTCTTTTTCTTGTACTGATTGATCGTGAGACTCATTTCTGTTTGAGTTGCGTTCTTTATTATATTTTTTTATGCTGAATACTTGATGTAGTTTTCATAATGAATCCAATCTGTCTTTACTAATATTATAAAGTGAGATTGTTAGTTTTTTGTTCATAAATTTTTTTGTTGGTTAGCAATGATAATGCATATAGCCTATGCAACGTAACGTTAAGAAACACGGGAAAAAGCAGCAATATTTAACACGGGTGAAACTAAACGAAGTAGCTTGTGTATAATATAAATATAGAGTACCATAAAATTGTACATACTCATTTGGAGTAAATATTATATCGTTAGTAAATCTTAACTTAATTTTACAGTATTTTAACTTAAGTTAGAAGCATGGAACACTTTTATCTCTCTGTTTATTATTGGATGAATAATTATATCAAATGTATTACTAGTTTTGTCGAGAAGTCTTCTACTTCTTCATCTTGCTCAGATTTTCGTCCAATACATACAGATTTCCTCACGATGTTTTCCTTCACCGCTGAGTACGAGATGAATTATAAATATTAATCAAGCACAGAAAAAATCAATGTTTCTTGCCCAGGTTTCAATCCACAATCTTCTGTTAAGATGCAGTTGCGCTAACCATATTGGCTCACTAGGCCATCTCAGCTCACTAGCAGCTTATATATATACATTGGCATTCTTTGTCAATCATGGCATAAAAGATAATTTGCTCATCGATAACGAATTGCAATAATACAAGGAACTGCTGTTTGTGGTAAGAACAACCAGGAGTTATTCGTTAATCGTATTCAAAGTATGAACGCAGCCTTAGCACTAACAGCTTAACTATAATTATTCTTAGAGTTAGACAGTTGGGCAATAAAAAAACTAAATGACCATTTTCATGAAAATGGTCCCATATGCAAGTAACACGTTCTATAATAGAACTCGCTTCTGTATGATAAATCGGATTAACGTTCAAACTAGCGCACTGTCCATTATAACAGAAGAAATTCACCGCTTCGTTTATTACATTAAACTATAATATAGTCAAAATAGAAAAAGTGAACTAATTATAATTTTTCATCTTTTATCTTACCAACGAGAGTTAGCTATTAATAATCCTAGAATTTAAAAAGAACTGCCGATACAAAATTACTACACAAAAATAAATTCGAATATCAAAACTCAAAATATTATTTCATGCCATGTTACAGTATTCAATTAAATGTAAATCCACTGGTTCGGAATGTAGCAGGCAAGAATTTTAGTTTAAATTATCAAGCTATGTACAGCAATTATTACTAAAATTCATTAAACTGTATTAATATTTTCCAATGGAATGTGCAATAAATAAAAAAATAAATATATGTTAATTATATATAGGGAAAAAAAAAATTGAAATTTATATCGAGAACTGGACAATCATCAAATTATTCGGTCCGGGACCCCCGTCACGAACGATGTTCTGTGCGATATTTTTTCAACTCAAACCCTCTTTTAAAATGTACATTTTAATTAATTATATTACTGTATTTTGTCACACCAAATACCACCACAAACTCCTTTATATCGACCTTCTAAATTCGAACGCCCAACGCATCGTATTACGTAGCATTTGGTAGGCACAGTATGAACGCTATTTCGTTATATGACGTGACCTTGGGCTACTGCCATTTCACTCTACTGTAAGCCTCGTAAAAGAACTTCGTTCCAAAAATTGTATCAAATAGATAAATAATGGCACATTTACCTGTCCATACCTATTATAAATTAAAAAAACTTAACTCGTATTCTTGCTTTTTAATTTCAACACAGTGAAAAGTGTGATAAGCAAGAAGCTTTCTCAATTCATCAAACCTTATGATTATTCCTAAGACAAACTAATCCAATAAAGGTGTCAGAGATATATTTTTTAAGAATCACAATTCATTGTTATAAATTAAATCCAACATCACAATTTACATTATACATTACTTTGAAGTTACTAAACCTAGATGGAGTTTAAGCGGTCCGTAGCAACTTTGTCTATATTAAAGTTGAAAGGTCCTGGGGCAAGGTTTCGAAATGTTCGGTCCAATGCAAGGGATACAACTGCACAGATGCTGTCAATTGATATAGTTCATGAAATGGTCAGTGGTTAAGGACTGGCTCTTTGAAATTTAGTTGCACAATAATTGATGAACGTTTGACGTTATATTGTAAAGTAGTTGAGGAATTATTAAACTAAGTCTTATAAGTATAGAAATCTTATCAGTGTAGAAATAATTTATTTTAAGATCAGTTCTGTGTTTAGATTATACGTACCTTGTAATAATAAATAATTACGCAAAGAGCACATACATAGAGTAAATACAGTGTAAGCACTAGTTAATCAACACAGATGTACAATAAGAGATAGGTGTGCAACATCGAGTAGTATTTCGTAAAACGTTAGAGGCTTACGGCGTTTACCCACAATTAGAGGGTTGAAACGTGGCTTAAACAGCCCTTAGAGGGGAAATTGTTTTCCTGCCTAAAGGCTTGGCACATATTATCTGTTTTTCCATTCCATTTGCAATGTTGGCCAAATTGAGCTTACGAAGATTATACATTTTTCCTTTTAGTGCAGTGTCGGTTATGACCAACACTGTATTGAATTTGTGGCGCTGACAAAAAATATAAATTAAACGATACAAGTTGTTTTATTCGAGCTTATACGAGTATTGCGTATTAATTATAATATTATAATAATAAATTAAATAATAACATTATATTTTCCTTTAATTTTTTTTAAAGCAACAAATTTTCATTCGTGGTATTTATGTACGTATTTAAATAAAACGTAATTAAATCAAGAAATATATATCTTTTTACAATTTTGTAATCGATTTGATTAATGAGAGTTTGGATTTTATCAGGCAAAAGTGAGATTCGTTAATTTGCATCATCTAATCAGTTACAGCTGAGCAAGCTAAATTAGTCCTTAGGTAGATTTACAATTATTCCAGCAACATTATAACTTCTTACCGTTTCGGTGGTTTCAAGTCTTAGTTCTTACCGCAAAAAATAATTGTAATGCGATTTTCTTAAGACAATAAATAGTCATCCTTGTAACAGCCTGTGAATGTCCCACTGCTGGGCTAAGGCCTCTTCTCCTCTTTTGAGAAGAAAGTTTTGGAGCTTATTCCACCACGCTGCTCCAATGCGGAATACACATGTGACAGAATTTCAGTGAAATTTGACACATGCGGGTTTCCTCATGTTTTCCTTCCTTGTTTTAAGATTGTGAATAATGGAAATGAAACCTAGATAATCTAAATGTTTGAATAATTCAATTGTTTGTCATACTTTTCAATTAAAATTACACCTTGCGAGACGTGAACTTTAAGTCGCCTATAAATGATTTTAACGTAACAGGCCAATAATAAGTTTTAACAAAAATATTTAAATGAAATTTGATAAAAACAGCAACAATTTTTCTTGTAACATTCATTAAACGTTAAATATATTAAATTACCGCATACCAGAGAAAATTATCTATATATAATTCAGCATTTTTACGTTCCTCTATATTATGTCCATGACTGTATATTTAACGTACTCGTTTTGTTTTAAGTCATTTTATATTACGTATGTGAGAATGCTATTTCAATATCTACTTTTTTTATTAAATGGTTAAAATACTTAACAGCTGTTGTCTGGTATATATTGTTACATAAGCAATAAGACAGCCTTTTCATCCCTTCTTGTAGAATTAAATATTTTTATATTGTATAGAATGTTTTCGCTCTCTTTTCGACAACACTGAAGTCGCATGTTTTTATAAAGGCTAATTACTGTATCCTATATTTTTTGTCACCAAATGAAATGTATTATGTATGTCAGTGTTGGCTTTTTATTAACTTATAGGTAATCATTTTTATATAATATAAGATGTAAGTATTCACAAGAACCACGTCACAACTGCATCTGTTGGACGCTTATTAAGAACATTTATCTTAAATAATGTTGTTATTAAAACAAGGCTTGTTAAGCGGAAAAATAAATAAGAAGAAAGTTTTGTCTTTCCAAAAGGGTTTTCATCTTAATGACACCGATTAGACCCAGAAACAAAACGTTAATTTTTACGCCAGCATAAATATGTACCAAAGTTCATTTCGTAAAGTAATTTGGGTAAGAATTCATGACTCTATTACTAATTTTATAAATGCTTTTATTTGAATTGAATATTTAATGTATTAGCTAAATTTTGTTTAAAATTTAATTCTATGTATTATTATTGTTTTTCGAACGGAACGATTTTCAACAGAATATTTTCTCTCTTGCGATGTTTTTTGCTTAATTGGCATCGTCTTATTATAAAGCATTTTATGTCTATTCTGATATTTACACTGTTCAGATGAAAATTATTATAGTATTATTTGTATTAAAGAGAGAGTGATTAATCCAAAATTCTAAATTCAAACAAACGATTAAGCAACGTTGCAGTTTTTCCACCCTTTCTTAAAACGCTTTCCTTTTCTTAATGCTATTCTTTTCAGTAAAGAGAAGCGATTTATTTAAGTGGGGAGTAAAGCACATTGCTTGTTCATTGCCCTCCATAATAAGATCCTTAAAAGATTCGCTAAAGGTAAAAAAATATGATCACATTAAGCGAACAATACCAACACTTTTGCTCAACAAAATAAAAATAAAAAATGCCGCGTATGGAAAAAAAAAGAAATATTTGTTGTATGTCTACTAGCTTTAATTCAATTCGAAGATGCTGTCTTTAAATTATCATTCCGCATTGCTATATTCTATTTCTGGATGGAATTTTCAGTCTTAAAAGATCCATAAAGTAACTGTATCGGAACCTTTTGCCATTTATAATGACATTCCATTCTATGGAGAAGTAGACTATTGTAATAGCTCTAAAAATAAGCGTGATGTTTACTACAATATGCGTCCCGTTTTCGAACTCAGTCAACGAAGCATAAGTATCCATCGTCAGTCGCATTAAACCTAGTCGCCCGCATGCATGGAGATTGCCGCACAAATCAATTAGAGCGTGTTTTAGAACGAACGCTCTAAATTTAAACTTGAAGGCATTTTTTTACGCGGTAAAATCATCTGTCATAGTTATTTAAAAAAAATCGGGTTTAATTCATTTTACTGTTTTTGATTTTAATGTTAAATATTTAATTATGAAGTCGGAAAAAGAGAAAATGTTTTTTGTTTCGTTTCTTCTAAGTGTTTTATTATCAGGTAAGTTTTATTAATTTTTAAGTATACGTTAATTTAAGTATACGTTGATATAATTTTTCACTAAATAATTAAAATATGACAAGAGTTATAAAGCGATATTCATAAATTACTTATATGTGCGTTTATTTTAATGTACTTTTTTAATTCACTGTTATACTTCATTGTATATATTATTCATTGAATTTTTTAAAACCATTTAAACTTTTTTTGATTGATCGTGAGACTCATTTCTGTTTGAGTTGCGTTCTTTATTATATTTTTTTATGCTGAATACTTGATGTAGTTTTCATAATGAATCCAATCTGTCTTTACTAATATTATAAAGTGAGATTGTTAGTTTTTTGTTCATAAATTTTTTTGTTGGTTAGCAATGATAATGCATATAGCCTATGCAACGTAACGTTACGAACCACGGGAAAAAGCAGCAATATTTAACACGGGTGAAACTAAACGAAGTAGCTTGTGTATAATATAAATATAGAGTACCATAAAATTGTACATACTCATTTGGAGTAAATATTATATCGTTAGTAAATCTTAACTTAATTTTACAGTATTTTAACTTAAGTTAGAAGCATGGAACACTTTTATCTCTCTGTTTATTATTGGATGAATAATTATATCAAATGTATTACTAGTTTTGTCGAGAAGTCTTCTACTTCTTCATCTTGCTCAGATTTTCGTCCAATACATACAGATTTCCTCACGATGTTTTCCTTCACCGCTGAGTACGAGATGAATTATAAATATTAATCAAGCACAGAAAAAATCAATGTTTCTTGCCCAGGTTTCAATCCACAATCTTCTGTTAAGATGCAGTTGCGCTAACCATATTGGCTCACTAGGCCATCTCAGCTCACTAGCAGCTTATATATATACATTGGCATTCTTTGTCAATCATGGCATAAAAGATAATTTGCTCATCGATAACGAATTGCAATAATACAAGGAACTGCTGTTTGTGGTAAGAACAACCAGGAGTTATTCGTTAATCGTATTCAAAGTATGAACGCAGCCTTAGCACTAACAGCTTAACTATAATTATTCTTAGAGTTAGACAGTTGGGCAATAAAAAAACTAAATGACCATTTTCATGAAAATGGTCCCATATGCAAGTAACACGTTCTATAATAGAACTCGCTTCTGTATGATAAATCGGATTAACGTTCAAACTAGCGCACTGTCCATTATAACAGAAGAAATTCACCGCTTCGTTTATTACATTAAACTATAATATAGTCAAAATAGAAAAAGTGAACTAATTATAATTTTTCATCTTTTATCTTACCAACGAGAGTTAGCTATTAATAATCCTAGAATTTAAAAAGAACTGCCGATACAAAATTACTACACAAAAATAAATTCGAATATCAAAACTCAAAATATTATTTCATGCCATGTTACAGTATTCAATTAAATGTAAATCCACTGGTTCGGAATGTAGCAGGCAAGAATTTTAGTTTAAATTATCAAGCTATGTACAGCAATTATTACTAAAATTCATTAAACTGTATTAATATTTTCCAATGGAATGTGCAATAAATAAAAAAATAAATATATGTTAATTATATATAGGGAAAAAAAAAATTGAAATTTATATCGAGAACTGGACAATCATCAAATTATTCGGTCCGGGACCCCCGTCACGAACGATGTTCTGTGCGATATTTTTTCAACTCAAACCCTCTTTTAAAATGTACATTTTAATTAATTATATTACTGTATTTTGTCACACCAAATACCACCACAAACTCCTTTATATCGACCTTCTAAATTCGAACGCCCAACGCATCGTATTACGTAGCATTTGGTAGGCACAGTATGAACGCTATTTCGTTATATGACGTGACCTTGGGCTACTGCCATTTCACTCTACTGTAAGCCTCGTAAAAGAACTTCGTTCCAAAAATTGTATCAAATAGATAAATAATGGCACATTTACCTGTCCATACCTATTATAAATTAAAAAAACTTAACTCGTATTCTTGCTTTTTAATTTCAACACAGTGAAAAGTGTGATAAGCAAGAAGCTTTCTCAATTCATCAAACCTTATGATTATTCCTAAGACAAACTAATCCAATAAAGGTGTCAGAGATATATTTTTTAAGAATCACAATTCATTGTTATAAATTAAATCCAACATCACAATTTACATTATACATTACTTTGAAGTTACTAAACCTAGATGGAGTTTAAGCGGTCCGTAGCAACTTTGTCTATATTAAAGTTGAAAGGTCCTGGGGCAAGGTTTCGAAATGTTCGGTCCAATGCAAGGGATACAACTGCACAGATGCTGTCAATTGATATAGTTCATGAAATGGTCAGTGGTTAAGGACTGGCTCTTTGAAATTTAGTTGCACAATAATTGATGAACGTTTGACGTTATATTGTAAAGTAGTTGAGGAATTATTAAACTAAGTCTTATAAGTATAGAAATCTTATCAGTGTAGAAATAATTTATTTTAAGATCAGTTCTGTGTTTAGATTATACGTACCTTGTAATAATAAATAATTACGCAAAGAGCACATACATAGAGTAAATACAGTGTAAGCACTAGTTAATCAACACAGATGTACAATAAGAGATAGGTGTGCAACATCGAGTAGTATTTCGTAAAACGTTAGAGGCTTACGGCGTTTACCCACAATTAGAGGGTTGAAACGTGGCTTAAACAGCCCTTAGAGGGGAAATTGTTTTCCTGCCTAAAGGCTTGGCACATATTATCTGTTTTTCCATTCCATTTGCAATGTTGGCCAAATTGAGCTTACGAAGATTATACATTTTTCCTTTTAGTGCAGTGTCGGTTATGACCAACACTGTATTGAATTTGTGGCGCTGACAAAAAATATAAATTAAACGATACAAGTTGTTTTATTCGAGCTTATACGAGTATTGCGTATTAATTATAATATTATAATAATAAATTAAATAATAACATTATATTTTCCTTTAATTTTTTTTAAAGCAACAAATTTTCATTCGTGGTATTTATGTACGTATTTAAATAAAACGTAATTAAATCAAGAAATATATATCTTTTTACAATTTTGTAATCGATTTGATTAATGAGAGTTTGGATTTTATCAGGCAAAAGTGAGATTCGTTAATTTGCATCATCTAATCAGTTACAGCTGAGCAAGCTAAATTAGTCCTTAGGTAGATTTACAATTATTCCAGCAACATTATAACTTCTTACCGTTTCGGTGGTTTCAAGTCTTAGTTCTTACCGCAAAAAATAATTGTAATGCGATTTTCTTAAGACAATAAATAGTCATCCTTGTAACAGCCTGTGAATGTCCCACTGCTGGGCTAAGGCCTCTTCTCCTCTTTTGAGAAGAAAGTTTTGGAGCTTATTCCACCACGCTGCTCCAATGCGGAATACACATGTGACAGAATTTCAGTGAAATTTGACACATGCGGGTTTCCTCATGTTTTCCTTCCTTGTTTTAAGATTGTGAATAATGGAAATGAAACCTAGATAATCTAAATGTTTGAATAATTCAATTGTTTGTCATACTTTTCAATTAAAATTACACCTTGCGAGACGTGAACTTTAAGTCGCCTATAAATGATTTTAACGTAACAGGCCAATAATAAGTTTTAACAAAAATATTTAAATGAAATTTGATAAAAACAGCAACAATTTTTCTTGTAACATTCATTAAACGTTAAATATATTAAATTACCGCATACCAGAGAAAATTATCTATATATAATTCAGCATTTTTACGTTCCTCTATATTATGTCCATGACTGTATATTTAACGTACTCGTTTTGTTTTAAGTCATTTTATATTACGTATGTGAGAATGCTATTTCAATATCTACTTTTTTTATTAAATGGTTAAAATACTTAACAGCTGTTGTCTGGTATATATTGTTACATAAGCAATAAGACAGCCTTTTCATCCCTTCTTGTAGAATTAAATATTTTTATATTGTATAGAATGTTTTCGCTCTCTTTTCGACAACACTGAAGTCGCATGTTTTTATAAAGGCTAATTACTGTATCCTATATTTTTTGTCACCAAATGAAATGTATTATGTATGTCAGTGTTGGCTTTTTATTAACTTATAGGTAATCATTTTTATATAATATAAGATGTAAGTATTCACAAGAACCACGTCACAACTGCATCTGTTGGACGCTTATTAAGAACATTTATCTTAAATAATGTTGTTATTAAAACAAGGCTTGTTAAGCGGAAAAATAAATAAGAAGAAAGTTTTGTCTTTCCAAAAGGGTTTTCATCTTAATGACACCGATTAGACCCAGAAACAAAACGTTAATTTTTACGCCAGCATAAATATGTACCAAAGTTCATTTCGTAAAGTAATTTGGGTAAGAATTCATGACTCTATTACTAATTTTATAAATGCTTTTATTTGAATTGAATATTTAATGTATTAGCTAAATTTTGTTTAAAATTTAATTCTATGTATTATTATTGTTTTTCGAACGGAACGATTTTCAACAGAATATTTTCTCTCTTGCGATGTTTTTTGCTTAATTGGCATCGTCTTATTATAAAGCATTTTATGTCTATTCTGATATTTACACTGTTCAGATGAAAATTATTATAGTATTATTTGTATTAAAGAGAGAGTGATTAATCCAAAATTCTAAATTCAAACAAACGATTAAGCAACGTTGCAGTTTTTCCACCCTTTCTTAAAACGCTTTCCTTTTCTTAATGCTATTCTTTTCAGTAAAGAGAAGCGATTTATTTAAGTGGGGAGTAAAGCACATTGCTTGTTCATTGCCCTCCATAATAAGATCCTTAAAAGATTCGCTAAAGGTAAAAAAATATGATCACATTAAGCGAACAATACCAACACTTTTGCTCAACAAAATAAAAATAAAAAATGCCGCGTATGGAAAAAAAAAGAAATATTTGTTGTATGTCTACTAGCTTTAATTCAATTCGAAGATGCTGTCTTTAAATTATCATTCCGCATTGCTATATTCTATTTCTGGATGGAATTTTCAGTCTTAAAAGATCCATAAAGTAACTGTATCGGAACCTTTTGCCATTTATAATGACATTCCATTCTATGGAGAAGTAGACTATTGTAATAGCTCTAAAAATAAGCGTGATGTTTACTACAATATGCGTCCCGTTTTCGAACTCAGTCAACGAAGCATAAGTATCCATCGTCAGTCGCATTAAACCTAGTCGCCCGCATGCATGGAGATTGCCGCACAAATCAATTAGAGCGTGTTTTAGAACGAACGCTCTAAATTTAAACTTGAAGGCATTTTTTTACGCGGTAAAATCATCTGTCATAGTTATTTAAAAAAAATCGGGTTTAATTCATTTTACTGTTTTTGATTTTAATGTTAAATATTTAATTATGAAGTCGGAAAAAGAGAAAATGTTTTTTGTTTCGTTTCTTCTAAGTGTTTTATTATCAGGTAAGTTTTATTAATTTTTAAGTATACGTTAATTTAAGTATACGTTGATATAATTTTTCACTAAATAATTAAAATATGACAAGAGTTATAAAGCGATATTCATAAATTACTTATATGTGCGTTTATTTTAATGTACTTTTTTAATTCACTGTTATACTTCATTGTATATATTATTCATTGAATTTTTTAAAACCATTTAAACTTTTTGAAGTGTTTTAATATTTTAAATATACCTTAAATAAAATTTATATCACTCTTATTATAGAGTCTGCTGAAATGGTGTAGTTTACTTAAATTCGTGTTTAATTATTCAAAACATCACGATTCGAGGTAACCTAAGGGCCTTATTATTTTATAAATTCAATGCGATTGCCTGAGGTTGTATAAATGGAACGGGAGTGAGGCGCATTATTTAAATGTAATATATTAAATAACATTTCGATTTTTGGTATTTCCATTATAAGTAAGGGATATACGAAAACTATTTCTAACTTTTTTAATATTAATAATAATTGGTGGATACTAATGATGTTTTTTCATAATTAAATGTTTGGAACTACGAGAAATTATAGAAATATTGTTGAAAAAGGTTTTATTAGTATTCTAATTAAAAAAAAATGGAAAACTCTTCCCTTATTTATAATTTTATTATTTTTGTTATGTTTTTGTGCACTCCATGTGAGATAGTTATTATAGATGTTGATCAATCTGTTAAACAATAACCTCGAATCCATTGTTAGCTAACATTGTTTTACATTAATAGATATACACAATAAATCCACCGATTGATGTAAAACAAATAATGAGCAAAGACATATTTTATATTGAAATATAGGTTTATATCACATGAACCGATACGGAAGTGTGTTAAGCTCTTATTAACTTAATAGGATAGACCTTCAATTGGACATTAGGCCAATAAGGGCGTTGCTTGTTCTTAATTATATAAACTTACTTCCTAAGAGTCGTTTTGTTTCGTTTATTTACTAATAATTGAAGATTATAATAATACATACATATCTGACAAGTTTCCATTTAATGATTACATAATCGAGTATTGGTATAAACGTACATAGCAGAGACATTTTTTTTTTTGTTATTTTGTTTTTACTATTAGATATATAAAGTATTCATTGTCACAGAAAATATATTTTTAAATCACCTAATAAACAATAATGCGCTTTCAAATTAAGGCCTATAATAATTTCATCGGAATGCATCAATAAACATGGATTCATGATGTTGTTATAAACATCCATTCCATATTAATACCTATTACTATTATTGAAAACAATCAAAACGAGTCAAGTAAGCGATATAAGATCAATAGTCAAGGTTACATCACGAACGGCAATCATATCAAATCTTTATTCAACATAGAAGTGTTACACTTGGTTATTGACTGTCATAAATCTACTACCGGTTCGGAAATAAACACCTCAGACCTGAGAGGAACTGGCGAAAGAAACTCAGCGGGTTTTTTTATAGCTCATCTTTACAATAAAGGCAATTTATACAATAACAGTTTTTTTTTTTTTATTTGAAATAGTCTGGAGGCGTTCGTTTGATTCCCAATATATCGTTTCATGAAATATAGCTCATGATGGAATATACCTACATATTTCAAATTCCTGATAATATAACGTGTTGTTATTAAAAAGAGTAACTCAACACGCGCATCAAACGACAATTTGATGCGTTCGGTCGCTAGCTAGTTGAGCTCGTTAAGCAGCGATGGTAGCAATTCCTAAAATTATGTACACCATATTGGTGTCATGATGGTAGAATTAAAACATGGTACTCCGGTTTGATATTTAGGTCGTGGATGTTAACTTGTTATGATGGGCACGACTCGTAAAGATTATAAGCGATTAAGCGCCTTGATTTCATGTTTGTTTTATCTACAGTAAAATTGTTTTGCGTTGAAATAAAAATATCTGTTTGCTTGAAATGCTATTTGTTAAGTTTTTTAAAATAATTAAGCAGAAAATAATCTAAAAATGTCGCAGATATATTAATTGTACGGAAAATATATTACGAAATTAAAAACAAGGCATTCGTTTATATTTCTTTATAAATGTATAAGATGATAAAATGAGAGATGATTTTTATACATATTGTTATTAGATGACTGTTATACATATTTGATTATAATAATATTCGTTTTAATATTAAATATACATTAAAACGAATACATAATCGAAAGAAATTATCTGCATTGAGGACTAACTTTACTAAATCTAATTTTTAATTTTATTTATATTGTTTATAGACAAATTGTTTTCTGTCATTTGTTATTATATAGACCATACAGATGTATTCTATATATGTTTCAATTAATATGTAGTGGTATCAATTAACATTTGTACAACTTCCCGCCTTATATAATTCATGTCCTCTATTTAAAGGTTGTGGAAGAGATCGTAATCTTAGCGATAAGACTGGCTTTTGTACACAGAATGAAGAACATTTTTTTTTACGTAATAATATGTATGTTTTTTTGTAACCTATTGTATCGTTAATGTATTTGTATCGTATTGTATTCAATAGTCTGTATGTAAGACACGATAGGTAAAATACTTGGTTAAAATAATAGTATATCTAACTTTAATTACAAATCTGGTTTGGTTTAGCCTGTAGGCAGGAAGGGAACGAAAGGTAAATAGGTCAGCTAACAGGCATATCACGGTTCTTGATAAACTTATGTTTACGTATTATTTTCAGTAATTTGAATAATATTATATGTCCGTTACATTTATTACCAAATTAAATATACAGTAAGTTATACACATGCACAAACATTTAATACATTTATCAGTAACTTCCACACAGTTTTTACTTACAATAAAATAATTCAGCTTATTCTTATTAGAAATACGTAATGTTAAAATCTGAGTACCCATTATAGTATTCCAATTAGAGGCTGTGATTAATTAATACGCGCTATTTCAGTCTCACCAATGTTCCGTTTATACCGTTTGACAGTCAATCAATAATAGTCCAACGATTCATATATATACATGCAAGATATATGTAGCTCAAAAGATGTAGCTTGTCGATCTTAACTGAAGTTCTTATGTATTTTAGAGTTACGAGAATGTCTTATGTTTTAGAAATACAAGCATAAATATTTTATATAAAAAGAAAAGAACTACTACAATTTGGCCTTAACATAGTTTTCAAATATTTTTTTTTTTTATAATATAGGTTTGTGGACGAGCATGTGTGCCACCTGATGGTAAGTGGTCACCAACGCCCATAGACAGTGGTTTGTATATTTCTTAAAAAAAATAACATCACCACTGCGCCACCAACCTTGGGAACTAAGATGTTATGTCCCTTGTGCCTGTAATTACACTGGCTCATTCACCCTTCAAAATATTTTAATTCCAATACAATTGCGATATGTTGATGGGTATACAAACTAAGTACATTATCCTTTTTTATTCAAAAAGAAACGACATTGTAATCAGTCCAAATTCCGCATGCTATTAAAGATGCAACAAACTTTACACTATAACAATTCCTTACCGATCTTATCAGCCTAAGTGGCTGCCCGCGATTCCACAAACTATCCATTAAGCCACTGTTTATAGAAAGGTAGAATCGCGAACAAAGACGCTAGCAATATCACATTAACAAAAATCCTTTTATTAAGGTGAGCGAAGAAAACAGTAACTTTAAATTAAGTAAACTTAATCCAATTGATATAATTCACACCATACATTTGTCTACTTATTGTATGGAAAAAATAATTCTAAAAAAAAAAATAATAAAGTAAAACGATACTATAGTTTTCATAAATTAATATTTTTAACCATTAATTAATTTGAAAGTTCAATAATAAATTAATATATCATTTTATTCGACTTCAAAAACGAGGATCTTGTTAATTCGGTTGTGTTTTTTTTTAATACAAAAATTAAATTTAAAAAAATAAAGAATAATAATTACAAATAAAGAATTCGTTTGATTCAAGAAATAGTTGTTTATTTTTTATATATTTATATATTTTCCGAAAATTAACAATATTTTTGGTAAACGTAAAATCGTAATATACAAATAAAAGAAAGCAAAAAAAGGTTATAATGACTAACAAGAGTTTCAGCGTCTGTAGTTTAACAACGCCTTTATTTAACGACTCAATAGTAGTTAACCAATCATATAAATTAATACGACGTTTAAAAAAATGGATTTCATATCGCTTACATAAGATCTTATATTATGAAAAGTGTTAAATAAAGATAAAAAGATAAAGGTTAAGAAATAATAGACATATCGTTAAGGTAATCCGAAGTGACCGTGAATGCAAATGGTAATCGGAGATCAATACGAGTTATTATTGCGTCGCTTGGCCGATCTGATCTTCCGTGTAATATAGAACTTGGTAACGATATACATATTTTAATTAAAACTGGAAACGTTGCCAAACACTGACCTATAAACAATCTATTTGCGGTTTCATTAAACTGTGTCAAAGTTCTAGCTACGAGTAAGATTTTATATGTTCGTGACAAAAAATAAAATCATATGTATTTCGCAATATAATATAAATAAGGCAATATACGAACAAACTTCGATCAGATCTATATACTAATACGAGTATGTTTTTGTTTTCTACGAAAACATTCGCAAACTTAAGTGCAATCGGAAATGTGGAACTTGCTAAAAAAGTGAAAGAAACATAATATCTATAAGGTCATACAGTTTACGCAAAATCAAATTTATACTACGCATAACAATAGACATTTATTATAATTTAGAAATCATACTAATATTATAAAGAGGTATCCTGAGATGTAGAACTTTCATATTACTTTAGTTTATAATTTCAGGACGGATAAAGGCGGTATTTTATTATGCTGAATATTTTTTCAGATACCCACTTATGTGTCCAAAATTACAATATCAACTACAGACATGTCAGAGATAGCATATTTTATGGATAGGTGTCATTAACCAGATTATTGTTTGAAAAAAATGGAAAACAATAAGGACAGTTTTGATTTAATTGAATTATGTGTGATTAAAAAAATCAGGCATTATTGAAGTACGTTAAGGCTCGTATTATTAATGATCAATTAGTTTACCGAAAGCGCGCACCCCAACCACAGTCCATAAGCAAGAAACTAAGTCCAATGCAATGAATATTTCGCTTAAACCGCCCGCGGCGTGCTGTTTAATTTGGTTTGTGATTATGCAATTTCTGCAATTCATTGTTGGTTTTGATCCGCAAACAACTATGTAATTAATTAAGTACTAGCTGTGTTTGTTTTGTGAACATTCAATTCGTATCAACACCGTGACGTGTCAGCTATTCCTGTTTTATTTAGATGGACGCTGATTAGTCTGGTTACAAATGTCAAATGTTGTCTAAAAAATGATCGCATGATATTTGTCAAGGACGATGTTTGCATGCTTCTATTTTCAAATGTAAATTTTATGTTATTCTTATTTATGTATGACCCGTTTGATTATTTGCATGACTGTTTTTATTAGTACTTCTGTAGTTGACTGCATGGTTATATATTTTTTTAAATAAATCGACGCGATGGTATACAGATTATAGTACAAATTAATAGCAGGTGTGTTCGTTACTTTGATAAAGCTAGCTTTGCAGGAACATCAAAGAATCGATGTTGAACGTACCTTTATGTTCTTTCTTAACACAAGTTGTTAATGTTTCAGTATTTACTAAAATAGAGCTACGCTTTTCATAAAATTTAATGTACTTGCGGTACCTTATTACCGTTTGCTTATTATCACTCCAAAAATGGGATAACGTCAAGCCACTGACATATGATTTACAAAGATGGTTAATCGTAGCAATTAATATTCTTCTAGGTGGTCAAACGTAATTTTAAATAAAAGAAAAAGTAATTCTAAAAAATAATATTCCGAATGTTTTCATTAAAATTACTTATTTATAAGTATCTTATTAAATTTATATAACATATTTATTATTATAGTCTAAAACTAAACTAAATTCAAAAGTAAATAAAAACAAATAAATAAATAAATGAGTAAATAAACTAAATTAAATAGTATCTTATTATATTTTTTTTAATTTCATTCATTTAATTTAGCAGAACATTAGTCTATCCTCAATGAAACTCTTCTTCTTAAGATATTGAGATTGGTTAATTTATACTAATTTTATAAAATGCTAAAGTAGCTCGATCTCTCTGTTAGTCTGTCTAGTTTCACAGCTAAATCACTACAATCAACTTAGCTTGAATTCCAAGGAAGGACACTTCGTGCCTTACACTTGCCCCCGCCCCCGCCCAACACACAGGCGAAGCCGTGGGTGAAAACTAGTTTATATATTTGTATGTATATCAACATTATACCAATACAATTTGCATAATATAAATCTATATAAGAATTTTATTCAACCATTTTTTTAATAGTGAGGGTTTTGTAAGACGCTTGTATATTTTGTATTAGGATAAGTAAAAAGAATGTAACATTTTTGAGGGTTATCTATAATGCATTAGCTATTTCTAAATAAATTTATACCAAACCTGCAATTTTGAAAGTGTCCATAATTCCATATCAAATTCAATCGGTGCGGTACATGGTCATTTATTCCATAAAACGTTATTGGCAGGGGTAGAACCCCTAGGACGTGTCCCGATGTGCTAATTCCTTCACTTGGGACAAATAAAATTGAAACATGGACACCTATAATATGACGTAAACATTTTTACCTACCAATTAAGCAACCAATTATAAATCAAATGTAAATATTACATTAAGAGATCTTATATAAATAAAAGTGGATCAAACATTGTGGTGATAGTGATTGTGGAACCACCACTTCTTCTTCTTTTTATTGTTGGATTCACCATCTTCAGATAAATAGACTTCGGCAGTGTTTAATTGATTACCATGAAAGTTGACACATCGATTTTAGGATTTTTTCACGCATATTTTAGTGCATTTATCTATTAATTACCATCGCTCTACAGTTTTAAACATTTATTTATATACATATACCAAGTGTTCAATGGACAAACTCTTTAATCAATACGACCTTGTTTACCACTAAACTAAAGCATGGTAGATCCAAGTTGAAATTAAAACCAACATAAACGAGGGCTACATAACGTCACTTAAAGTGTCGTAAAAAGATTATCTGATTAAAAATCTTCATGGTTAGGACTTAAATACGTATGATGTCACGTGAAATCTCATTTAAGATTGTTTGCATCTCCTTACAAAAGGATAAGGTTACGTATTTACATCAGTAGGACACATGTGTTGCATGAGTCAAGTTTACGACAATTTACTTGTCTAATACCCACGAGTCTTCCGGATTTGTCATAATAATTATCAGAATATATATATATATATTTTTTTTAATTCGTATGTTTTCTATTGTAATGCATGTAGATACTATGTATTTATTTACTTGATTTACTAACAATTAACACTGAAACATAAATACAAAAAACATAGATTTTGGTTAAGGCAAATTCAAAATAAAGAATAGCCAACTGATAAATGATATAATCATAATATGGCGCACGAGACGAGAGAGTTATAGTGCTCAAGTGTGAATAATCACAGGAGCACTCTCTCAGTTTCCCAAACCGATGGGACGGCAATCTGACAAGACAGGAAAGAGATAAAGTGGCAGGATGTTGGCTTTGTCAGAGTCATGCCCATGTCTTTTTGTGCTTTTCGAGGCAGAGGCGTATTGTCTCTAGCAGAAGTTTAAACCGACCTTTGAATCTGCAGCCTATTTAGTAAGTCACGAGACACAGCCATATATGTATAGATACATATATAATAACATTCTATTATTTTATATAATCATACAATCATAAGAACTTAATCGAACGAGTAATTCACAACAATAATAATCTTTCAGAAGTGTTGAAGAATCAAAGCGAAATAGATTAATTGATAAAATAATTCGATTCGCTTTGTAAAGTAATATGCGTATTAAAAATTATTAACAGCCCAAACATTAAAAATGGTACCAATTTAATGAAAACGACTGTTTTCATTAAATGCTCACTGCATTTTTACAAAACACATGTTGGATGACCTTCGCGTTAGATGGTGTGTATTAAAAATAATAATTAGCTGCACATTCCGGTGTAATTTGTTAAACTGACCCACTTACATTGTTTAGAACATAAAACATGAACATTTATGACCGTGTTAATAATAAAATGAAGAGCGTAATATGCGTAACCATATTAGCCATATTTATTATTAGTCGAAAATATAATTTTCTAAATCAAAATTGTACATTCCACACATAATAGGGAAATAACTGTTTAATGATATTAATAATTCATAATCGATAGGGTTTAAGACAAATTTGATTTGTCTGTCTCTTGGTCTAGTAGCTAGATAGAAGGCCGCAGATCTTGTTGTCCTGGATCCAGCCCCAGGTTGCGCCAATATAAAAATATTGGCTTTTTTTTTCGTTGAAAGTAGCAGCCCGATGTCTGGAAGTTGAAAGTGTGTACACTACCGTGCCTCAGAAAGCATGTAAAGCCGTTCTGCGCCTGAACTCTACCGGTCGTATCAGTTTACCGTCCCATCGAATTATGAGTGTGAGAAAGAGAAAGAGAAAAGTGAAATAAAGAGTGCATCTGTGTTTGCGCACACACTTGTGCACTATAATATGTATTACGCAGTTGGCTAATCTCTCTTGAGATTTTCCGCTGTGGCCGAACAATTCAAGACAAAACCATAGGAGCGAATGTGTTTCTTTAACTAATAAATCTCACCAACGTTGTCCTGTTTTGTTGACGGTACGTAAAAGTAAGATCTCGTTACTGGCATTGTAAAGCATATCTCATGTTTTTAAAATCTATGGTATGAGTGATGACTAACTAAAATCAAGTACATTTAATTATGATTCTTGATTTTGTAATCGTTTCGCTAAAAATACATTTATGAGACCAAATGTATTACATCAGTTAAATTTTGTTTGTCGAGATCAAAGCGCGCATCATCGGACTATTAGAATTGTAAACATTTTTCTTAAGCAAAGCTTTTTCACTACAGCTGAACAATTTTAATAAAGATGAGAAGTATAGAACCTTATTGTTTTTATTACGATTATGTTTTTTTTTTCAATTTAAGTCTGGAAGGTATGATTGGATTTTATGATAATCGTTATACTAGAATCCTATACCTAAAAACGTATTTGGTATTTGAAAATATGAGCAAATTGTTGTTTGAAATATTTATATTGTCCTATTTATTTTGATTCGCAGATGTGATAAGTACTAGAAGAAAAATAATTTGCCAAACTTTAATGGTGAACGTAACGCCTGTCTACCATCAACGCCACGAATTGACGCCAAAATACGGGTTATTGCGGCGCTAAATTGTAATAATATTGATGGAGTTGCTTTACAACAAATTTTCTCTTTATCAACAATGACAATCATAGGTTGTAATCGGCTGATTTTATTCTCTGTTGTGGTTTTCTATATATCAATTGCACCTAACTTTTTGTCACATTATAATAAATACCTAATTATTATTATTTTATCGTTTATATATAGTCCGTATCATATTCATTATATTGAAGTCTGAGATAATGTTTAAGATCAACATTTCATAAAGAAATTAAAAGGACTGAATAATTTCATGAGTAAAATTTTAAAAAACTTTTCCGAATTCCAATAATAAGTAGATAATAAATATTAATAATTCCAAAATAATATTATTTCTGTACATCATCAATCTGACTTGAGTTGTTGGATAAATTAACTGTATTGGAATGCGGTGTTAGTCGTGAAAACGTCTATCAAGACTTGCGAACTTTTATCAAACTTAAATAAGATTTCACGAAAAAAACCAATTCAATAATTTGGTAAGGATAAGCAGAAGTAAGCGGCATAAGTTATGGGTTTCGATAATATTGTATAATTTTGCTTATATAATTTTGTTTATTAATATATTAACATTTATATTGTTCGGTTAACTATAGTAAAGGAACTATAGTATAAGCCTAAACATAAAAAAAAACGTGCGCGTCTCGGGACGCTCGACAGAAGTGATAATATTTGTATAAGAAGTGATAATATATTATAATATATTAAATATAATTTAAATTAGTACTTGAGAGTTGCTAAATTATTATAAGTACTATCTGTATATATATAGATGGCGTTAGGTTGGTAAATCTCAGGTAAAGCAGTCCGCGTCGGTAATAGTGGCGCCGTAACGCGTTACGTTACGAAGCGGTTTACCCTCCCATAAGAAGTTATCACTTCAAAAGCTTTATTTTACATCAAAACAAAACTATATGTAGAAATATAAGCACTATTTTTTTCTAAGAAATATATCTTTGAGATAACCGATAGATTTTTAAAATACACAATACATTTAATACGTATTATTTGAATGAAAATATACTAAGCAATACTACTATTAATACTCCCCGTTGAAATTTCTATACCAGTAAGCAGAATTTCATCATTCGATCATTTTTCGTTCAAAGAATCGAAATTGCGATCCGACATTGAAATGCTGTCAGCATTTTTGCAGACATTCCAACCAGGGCTTGTACTGAAGTTACTTTGTTTTTTTAAAATTATTATTGATATTTGATAAAGCTATACTCGTATTTTTGTACATAAAGTTGCTAAGAATCATTTCGTTACACTGTCATGCAAATATGTCATGTATTTCTTAGTAGATTCTGCCCGCGACTACCGTAGCGTATTAGAACGGGAGGTGTTAGATACCCTATATACTTCTCTGTACCCCTGACTATGTTTGTTCGGTTGCTTAGTTAAGATATCAAAGCGTCACAAACAAACTCATTTTTGCATTCATAATATTAGTAAACATAATTGCGTTAAGCATCCTAACTAATATTATAAATGTGAAAGTGAGTTTGTTTGTTTGTTTGTTACGCTTTCCAAGCCACTAAGCCGATTTTAAAAATTCTTTCACCAATGAAAAGCTACGTTATCAGCGAGTATTAGGCAGTATATACATTTTGTGTATTTAATAAAATAAGGTTATTGTATATTTCGCGCTCCTATTAATTATTTTGCTTCAACTATATGAGATTTTCTGGAAGATATCGCTTAGCTATCAATCTAAACTATTAAATTAAATCATATTTATATTCCTAAATTGACGCCAGTATTATTTTTTATCATTATAATATTGTTATTACAAGGAAAGTTCCTTTACTATGCATATCGTTTTATGACCCCTTATACACTTCGAATATGGGTACCGAAATGTATACCTAATTGATGGATGCGTTAGGCGTGGGTGACAATAATAGAATTCTTTCTTACAGAGAGCGACGCTTGCTTCACTAGCAATCAAGTCGAATTTAATAAGATTAAAACAGGAAGTTCCTTTTACCAGGAATGTAGATGCGATGACCCGGGTTCAGAAGTAAAACTCAAATGGTTAGATATAAATAATCAAGAAGTACAACCGTTGAGGTAATATAACATAAAAAGTTTCTTTGTTTCTTTGGCTTGTTTTAATAAACATTATAATAAATATAGGTTAAAAGGAGCAGTTCTTTTTCTGCCATATTAACTTCTGTTATGTTGAATAACAAGCTTATATAGTAAATTTATTTCGTTAATAATACTTTTATTCCTAAAGTAAATAATTACTTTTACAAGACCAGGTACAAAATCGAACGTGTTTTCTGAATGGACGGACAAAGAGACTTACAGCGTTTATATATCTAATATAAGCAAATCAATATCCGGTGCTTACAAGTGTGTGACTGATCGTGATGGTCGACAGTATACGTTAACGTATAACGTGGAAGCATATGGTGGGTATAGCAATTAGTCGATATATTGTTTGCCAATAAACATAATAGCCAATACGTCTTGTAATACAATATATTGGAATATGAATAAAATCAAATCAAAATGTACTTTATTTAAGTAAGATCTTGCGAGGTATTTTAAATCATTTTACATGATTAAGTTATAACCTACCAAAGGTTTGCAATATAGTTTCTAGCAGGAAGAAACTCAGTTGCTATCCTTTTTCGACAATCAAGTTCATGTTAAATTGTTTATAATTAGATATTATAATTGTATTTTAAATATATATATATCAAAGAAACTAATATTTATTCATATTTTCATTGTTTTACTATCATAAACAAATTTTATCTGGAAAAGAGGTTTATAAATTTTTGTTTTGTTTAAATAATTATTATAATAAATAGTCGTATTCAATAACATTCATTTTTATTTTCGAATTATCTTAATTCGTTTTGATTTACTTTTACTCTATATTTCATAATAGCAGACATTAAAAGTTACAAGTTAATAGAACAAGTATGCTTAAGCAAGTTATTCAAATTTAATATTATAACTTAAACTAAGAAGCTTAAAGTATTCAATTATATATACGTGTAGGTTGAAATAACAGATTAATAAATATATATACTCACGTACAGACCCACCATACTTCGTAAATACGAAGGAAACACAATATGTGGTTAGCGGGAAGGCTGCCTTGATAACTTGTGAAGCGAGAGGTGAAACAGATTTATTAATTAGTTGGCATAAAGAAGATGAGGGACTTATTGAGGTATTAATTTGCTTGATATTTTTTTAACAGCTATCAACGAATGTGTCGTCATAGTAAAATTGTAATTTTACCGATTTCTATTACTTAATGAGTTATTTTTATTTAAGATAAAATCGAATAATAGAGTCATAAAGTTGGATTTCATGTAAATTGAGTGTTCTTTTTTTTCGTTTTCTTAATCTTCTCCTTCATAATTATTTCGTTCTGTAATAAATAAGTATTCATTATAAAAAAAACCAATACAACTAAATATTTTATTTTGCTAGCGGATGTTGCATAAATGATATACCAATAAACTATGTACAAAATAAGAAATACCTTAACTCAACATGCTAATATTAGAATTTCATAGTCTGATAAGAAAAAAATAATTAGTTAATTTATTAAGAAAGGTTTTACATTATAATTCATCATCGATACGACTCACGGACGCGAAAATCTTTTAACACGAGTAAAACCTCTAACACGAACAGATAGTGTTAATATAATTTGTAAATACATATTTTAGATAACAGATGACGACAAATACAAAGTAACTCCTGAAGGACTGATTATAAATGCGATAACTAAAGAAGATAGTGGCGCATACAGATGTACGGCATCTGATCTAGAGACTGGTGAAGGTATTGACAAGGATATTTTTGTAGAGGTAAATGTTCATTATAATTTCAGTTATAATAATAAATTGTAACATAGTTTTTTTTTTTTTTTTTATTGTATAGATTGGCGGACGTGCTTGTGGGCCACCTGGTGGTAAGTGGTCACCAACGCCCATAGACAATGGCATTGTAAGAAATGTTAACCATCACTTACATTGCCAATGCGCCACCAACCTTGGGAACTAAGATGTTATGTCCCTTGTGCCTGTAATTACACTGGCTCACTCACCCTTCAAACCGGAACACAACAATACAAAGTACTGCTGTTTTGCGGTAGAATATCTAATGAGTGGGTGGTACCTACCCAGACGAGCTTGCACAAAGCTCTACCACCGAGTTTCTATTAGATAGGTTGTAAATGTCCTTATTATTAGAGTTATGTTGGAAGAAATCTCTACGAGATAGGCATGTTTTTATACGTTGACTTTTTAACTGTTTTAATAAACACCTATTTATCTCTTTCTATCATTATTAATTTTACATTTGAAAGAAGGATACACAGCACTGTTTAACTAATCACTTGCTTAACAACGTTATAAATGTTGTAAAACCGTTAAATGTTGATATATAAGTAAATAAATAAAAAAGACGTCCTATATTTAGAAAATATAGATGTATTCGAGTTTAATACTCTGAAGTTTACAAAACAGATGTATTGTGATATAATTATTGAGAAAGGTCCTACTTCACGAGTATATAACATCGCTACGATAACGTTATTGCTTAGTAATAACGCTATCTTAATATGTTTAAAAAATCGTAATAATAATTGTATTATAGAGCACATCATATTATTATTCCCAATTATGTCAATCTTGCAAAAATAAATATAATAAAATCATTTTTTAACGAATAACTTCTTCAGACTATCCACTCAAATATCGAAAGACCTTAACATGAATATTTATTAGTACTTGATTATAAGCTGATCTATATTCGACCTATTTTCACTGAACTTTTTTTTTGCTAGAAAAGTAAAATTATTATACTTAAGAATTTTAAATTTATCATTTACGTTTCAAGCCATAATTTGAAAATCGAAAAAAGTCATAGAGCATATAGAGTACGGTTCAATGTTTATTATTACTTAATCTCAATTAAATAGCGAGACTCAGAATCTCAGAAAGACTCGGTGGTAGAGCTTTGTGCCAGCTCGTCTGGGTAGGTACCACCCACTCATCAGATATTCTACCGCAAAACAGCAGTACTTTGTATTGTTGTGTTCCGGTTTGAAGGGTGAGTGAGCCAGTGTAATTACAGGCACAAGGGACATAACTTCTTAGTTCCCAAGGTTGGTGGCGCATTGGCAATGTAAGTGATGGTTAACATTTCTTACAATGCCATTGTCTATGGGCGTTGGTGACCACTTACCATCAGGTGCCCCATATGCTCGTCCGCCAACCTATAAAATAAAAAAAAATAAAAAAAAGAATCGTAGTAAGTAATTACTTGCTCTTGAAAATTCATAATTCGTTTATTTAATACATGTTGTTCTTGAAAGTGGATGATAATACCGTGACGACCTTTATGTGTATGAAAATAAATCTCTATATATGAATATATATAATATAATATATAATGCAATAAGCCTAACGTCGGTTCTTCAGTTCAAAGAATCTTTATTCTCAAGACGAACGTCACTTACATAAGAACAATAATACATACAGTTACACATAATAATTATCGCCATATTGGTAAGCACTCAGCCAACGAGATATCAAGTAAGTTTCTTACTGTTAGTGTGTACTGATAGTTGAAACTTTAAATGTAGTCAAAGTGAAATAATTTAAATTAAGTTTCTCCTGACAAATTTCAATTAGCTAATTCAATTCCATATTCCAATACGGCGTACTTTAATGGAGTAGGTTTTAGTTTTGTGAAATAAGTTGAATGTTAACTTAAACAAAATGGACTTCGTCATAAAGACTCTAAATCTTAGGTAATATTAATAAGTAATAAAACGAAGTCCTACCGCGTTTGTTTATCTGTCTGCCTGAACGCGATAAACTCAAAAACGACGTAAAGGATTTTCATACATACATACAAAAAGGAATGCCATTTTAAATTTATTAAGGTTTTGTGAGAATAGGGTGAAGTATGACGATAAATAATGAAGATATCGAAACAAAACGCCGACTGACGTGTGCCGCGCAACTCATACATCGTTACAATTATAAATGTATTACGAATTTTAATGTTGACGGATGTATGTCGACCCTTATTCTATCCGTGCGAAGCCAGGACAAGTATTTTACAAGGATAAGCATAACTAAAATACTTAGCTTGTATCATATTTAATACAATTATTTTAGGTGATATCTACGCCTTCGATAGTAGAACTGGCAGCATCTCCGAATGCAACAGTTGCACTTGGTGAAAGTTTGACGATAGAATGTTTAGCGACAGGAATCCCTCATCCGGAATACACATGGAAGAAAATATCAGATAAGGTATGTAAATTAAAAAAGTAAGTCATAACATCAAATTTTATCTAACTTGGAGTAAGTAAGATGAACTTTTGAAGCTACGAAATACTTTCAGATAATTAATTTTAATGTGCTTCATTATTTGTGTTTACTAATCGTGCTTGGCTGTGAAGGAAAATATCGTGAGAAAATCTGCACATGGCAGATAATAATCTGCTCTTTTATCTACCATCCCGCATTGGAGCAGCGTGGTGGAGTAAGCTTCAAAACCACCCAACCCGGCAGTGGGACATTTACAGACCGTTACTTTCTTCAAACGTCTTATATATCTGTCGTAAATTTTTAAGTACAAGAAAGTTCTAAAACCATCTACCAAGTTAATGAAGATTTTAAATCGAGTCAAATTTTTAGAACTCGTCGGAATCGAACGTGACTTGGCAGCAAGTCAACAGCAGGATTGTATTCCAAGAAGTAGAGGCAGAGGATCGAGGCACATATGAATGCACTGCGAGCAATAGTGCTGGAAGTAATGCTATGACGATTAATATTGAGGTAACGTACCAAATTCATTTATTTTTAGACTATATCAAAAGAGAGTCAAGTCAGTTTTTTCTCAGCCTTTTTGCCAGCGGTAACTTCACTTTTAAACTTGTAACAAATTTTCAATGACGATTAAATATAATCAATAGTGCTTTTAATTAAGTTATATTTAATCAAACATTTACGGAATTACTTATAAGCAATGTTTAGTGGATCATTAGTTGCTGTCTTCTTCTTTCGAATGTCAAATCAATAATAACAGAAAGAGTTAAATCAATGTTTAACTAGACATCCACTAAACAGCATTTATAAAAATGCCCGTTAACAATAGGTAATCTATTGTTTTATAAATTAAAGTAATAGCTTTCTATATTCATATTTTTGCACACGTAATTATTAGTATTCGTAATCGAACTTATATATATATATTTAATAAATGAATAAATTATAAAACAAACAGAAACAAATTCCATTAATGCAAGTATTTTTTTTACCTAAGTAGACTCTTTTATGATTCTTTTGCCTTGATTACTTTTGGTAAGAAACAGTATAATTAAAATAAATAAAATAAGAAATATTAATAATAAAACTTAATCGACAAACAATGTTCCCAGTATAAAATAATAACATATTCTATTAAAGACAACTATTAAAAGAAACAAGTTGCAAATTACAAGTTAGTTAATTATAAAACGAAAAACAAATTAAATAAGAAAAAGCGAGAAAATTAAAACATATAACGTCCTCGAGACCGATTTCGGCCACGGCGGCCAATCTCAAGAGAGATTAGCCAACTGCGCAGGAGATATTGTAGTGCACAAGTGTGTGCGCAAACACAGGTGCACTCACTATTCCCTAGCTCTCATAATCCAATGGGACGGCAATCCGACACGACCGGAAAGAGTTCAGACGCAGGACCAACGGCTTTACATGCTTTCCGAGGCACGGGAGTGTACACACTTCCAACTTCCAGACTCCGGGCTGCTATTGAGAATTTTCTGACAGAAAAACCCAATAACTACTTATTGGCCCGACCTGGGAATTGAACCCAGGACCACCGGGTCTGCGGCCTTATATCTAGCCACTAGACCAACGAGGCAGTCAACATAATCACTACTACATATAAAATTAAATAAATAATAAAAAACAAAATCATAGTGATTTTTGAGAAGCTGATTGGAACTGGTTGCGTTACATAATTGAATGCAACCCTTGGCGTGAGATACAGACGAGGGATAATATATATGCTTACAATTTAATACAAAATGAAGGACTTGCTTAAGTCTATGGAAATACAATAAAAAAGTGTTCGTTAAACCATACGTTTGTTTCCTTAGGTTTTACTACCACCAAATATAACTGAGTTTAATAATGTCACTGCAGTGGAAGGTTCTACTACACAATTGGTCTGTAAAGCAAAGGGTCGGCCGATACCGCAGATTTCTTTAACATTTTTAGGTGAAGAATCTGAGGATCAAAGGTAAATATTTAAATCTCACACAAAATAAATTTTTTTTTTTATCTTTACTACCTCAGAACTCCGTCATTTATGAACTGATTTAAAAAAATCTTTTTTCGCTTGGTAGAGTATACAGCCCGTTTGATCCCATTTCAATTTAAAGAAAAAAATGCACACGAGGATCAAAAATAAGGAATGAATTGTTTATGGGATCGAATTTTATTTAAAGTCGCTTTTATTTTTTGAACAGATAATGTAAATAATTATGGATTTTGTAGTTTTCTTAAATAATTTATTTAGTTTGATTATTACATTAATTAATCTGTAAGCTATATGTATTACTAGATGATGTTACTATTTTAGCATTGTGTGGGACAACAAAAATTTGAGTGACATAGAAGCAGAGTTCTACTTATCATTTCTTAGAGTGAATCGGTCGCATGACGGAATATATCTCTGCAATGCAACAAATGAAAGTAAGATTACTTATGTAATAATATTCTGAACTTAATAAGCTGAACTTAGTCGTAGTATCAACTATTCTCACTTTATGGGGCCGACATATAGGTCGCCTATAAAGGCCCCTTAAAAATACAAGAATAAAAAAATAAAAAAAACTATTCTCACTTTAAGAAAAGTACCTGTACACGTTCCATTACTGGCTCATTTTTCATTGGAAGTTTGGAGCCTAAACCACCACGCTGCTCCAAAGAGGCTTGGTGGCTACACATGTAACAAAATTTCATATAAAGCTCATAGAAAATCATACTAAGCATATAAGTTTCCTGACCAGCGAGCTCAATATTAATTAAATATGTATAAAAATTGATTTTATGAAAATATTCCTAGATCGTGATTTTAGTGACCAAAATATACCCTTTTTCATTATCGTTATGATTTTGTTAGAGCTTAAGTTAATGATATGCTTTTATGGTTAATGGTAATCTATTAAACGTAACACCGTTTGAATTGTTTAAGTAAATACGATATTCAATTTGTTTCTTATTTAACAATAGCAATCCTATTTAGTTTAAAAATCTTATTTTTTTAATGTACATATTTTTTATCTGTAGTTGATTCAGTGGTAGAAGAAACGTTTTTATCAGTTCTTTTCGCGCCGCACTTTGATCTGTCCTATGAGAGGGCTTGGACGTGGAAGGATAAGAACATCAACTTAAGCTGCGAACACCAAAGCAATCCGAAAGCTGAAGTCACATGGAAGTCAGTATCAATATAAAAATAAATGTCTATTAAATTTTTATTTATATTCACATTTCATGAGGCGGTTCCTCTGTTGTAATTAATTATATTAGTCTATTAACAACATTTGGATTTTCAACGTTTTAAAAGTATTTTAGGAAATGATCTGATGTCAATCAGGAAATTAAGTTATAATATAATTTTTTTTAAATGAAAGAATACGAATTATTAATTTATTTATTGGAAATTTATTATTAGATATATAGGTAATGGAATAACAGTCGAAGATCAAGTGGAAATAAATAAAATTATGGCAGATAAGTTACACAGCAATCCTCTTATAATTGAAAACAAAACTTGGTACGGAATTTATGAATGTACTGCGAAGAACGAGTTCGGCGAATCGAAGAAAATAATTCATTTGCAAGAAGGTTTTACGCCAACAGTTATTAATAATGTAAGATTTTATTCGTTCGTTATAAAACTTATAAGATAATTAAAATTTCAAACTATTTAATTAATTAATGGATTTTGAATATAAACAAAGAAAATAATACTATAGAATCATAATATTATCCGGTCAAAATTACTTCAGGCTGAAGAGATTTGGTTTATTTTGTAAGCGTTATATTTAGGAGAAAAGCTAAACAAACATTGTGGTCGAAAAAAAAATAGCATAGCATACATGCACAATTCTCAATTATCGTACAACATAATTATCTATAATTCACCATCAAAGACTCAATTCTTATTTTGCGCATATTTGATCTATTGTTTGATTGATTGAGATACAAATGTCGTATGATACTATATATCATATTGCAGTATTTTATGGTATCGTTGAAAAATTTAATAAATAAACAAAAATATATTTAATTAATACAACAATAGGAACATAACACATTAGTCCGTCGGTTCGAGTAATTAATGAAAGTGTTGTGTAACTAAATAAGCACTATATTTCATGTCATTCTTATGAAAATATGTAGTAGAAAAATACGTACAGAGACAAAATACCTACAAATTAGACATAAAATATATAATTTATTTATACATTATATAATATATATATAAAGAATATTTATATTCACTCATGTCTGCAAAGATTATTTTAACTCTTATGAGTACTCATAAGTAATTATGCTCGGACAAAATTCTGAGAGTAACACAAAATCTTTATCGTACTGTAAGTCATAATATTATTATTATTCAAAACTGAACACTAAATTAATTTATATGTTATAGGTAACAATTCTAAATATAACATCAAATTCCGTCACATTTTCCATCGAAGGACCAAATGAAGTTAATGGACCAGATATAATTGGATTCCAGTCTGAATACGACGAAGTAGACAATTATAATATAACTGACATACATATTAATAGAACTTGGTCTAAAGATAGACCATTTAGATTAGATAGATTGAAAGCAAACACAAGCTATAATATAAAGTTTGCAGCCATCAACGATGTTGGGAATGGACCTTGGAGTGAAATATTTGATTTTGTTACACTCGAAAAGTAAGTTTCTTTTCATACGTACTGAATAATGCTTAACATTAACATAAATCACAATTTTAAGTTATTGCAATGTGCCTTTTTTAGAACAAAGAATAATTTGTTAGCTTTCATTTGTAAATTAAGAAATTACACTAAATCATTTGAAGGTATTATTATATTATCATACAAATATGACATGCTGGTATGTAAATATAATTGTATTAAAATAAAATTTCTTTTAAAATGCAATATTTTAAATAACAATTGTAAAAATAATCTTAGAATTTATGTAATAAACATGAAAAGAGTACACTATTACTTAAAAAAAAAAACAATAAGCAAAGTTTACAAAAGTGATAATTATTTATATTATTTAGTTGAAAAAAAAAAACGTAAATACAAATAGTTGCAGAGATCCGTAGCTTTGAGCATTAAGCCGAAAGCGTTTTGAGAACTACAAGCCTTAAACTGAAATTCATTCGGGTTCAACGAGCGAAAATTTTGGCTTCACTTTGATACCATCCCATTTATGTGCAAATACACTTGAAAGATTTCAGAGTAAAATAACTACGATATAACTACGCAGTGTTAAAACTACATATAAGATTAAACTCACTTCCTGTTCAAAAGTTTTTAAACGTAGAAGTAATAAATTTTCTCATATTTGGAAAATCTCATCTCTTAAAAGACTTAATTTAAAAAAATGCTTTAATAACTATCTTCAAACTAAAAATTTATTTGATCTGTGTGAAAAAAATGAAAAGCAAGTTTTGATAGTTTAATTAGCCCCTAAAAACTATATCATATGTATATTATTTAAGTGTACATATGTTTTATAGTAAAGATTTGATACAAGTATGACCACGATTTAATAATATTAGAAACGAAAATTTCAGAATTGATTCTAGATCAGTGCCAGACGAACCGGTTTGGGAAGACGATGTTGTACAGCTCGTTGCAAGCGACAGAGTATTGAAGTGGAAATCTGTGGATAGCGAATCTGTGGAATTTTATGCTATTAAATATTGTCCGGTAAATATTTGATAATTGTTTTAAAATTGATTTTGTCTTAAGAAACGAAATACTTTATTATGATATATAGAAAATTTAACCCGTTACTTTGGATAAAATTCGTTTTATTATTATTAAAGTGGTTTCTAGCCTTGCTTTCTTTAATAATTTTTACCTAACATTAACATTCAAGAGTCAAAACAAAAAACATGTAATATCAAAGTCAAGTATTAAATTTGTAATTTACTTCGAATTTTGAATAGATGTTTTGAAAGCAAAATAACAATGTCAAACGCTTTTAACGATTCATCAATCATTGATCACGTTATTCGTCAATATGTATCTTTATCCAAGTCCGTTCAAAGCATAAAACAAAAAATATTATTAAAAAAAAAAGGCAAAATCAACATTTGTTTTGTCGCGCTATACAATAGTATTTGTACGAATGTTAATATGAATCGACTCAATTTAAAACAATATAACGTTTTATAAATGTATCTAAACATATTTAAGTGTTTGTGTGTGTGTAATTCCTTAGACATACGATGGCTTAATTGAAGAGAATCACTGCGAAGAGGAACAAATTGGACTTACTGATGAATTTCAATTAAACAAAATTGACGCTAATACTACTTATTTCTTTGAAATAGTAGCGGGAAATTCTCTTGGAAATTCGTCAGCTGCACAAATAATGGTAACTATACCAGGTACGTAGGTGGTGACTATACGTCGCGTCTATATCTATAGACGCTTTTATTTAAAATAGCTCATAGAAGATCGATTCGTAAATTAAGGCTTCGTATTTGTAACCACATTGAAGAGTAACGAGTAATTTTGAGAAATAGGACGATTGTCTTTGGTCGAAAATCTTTTAATATCGGCGGTACAAAGTTTTATAATATTTTCATTTATTTTGTAATTGTCACTTATTTTAGCCGAAGAAGAATCATTTTTATCATCCGGTGCAATTATCGGCATAGCGATATTAGTAGTAATTCTCTGCCTAGTCATGCTAGACGTACTACTGCTGCTTTGGCGGAGAAAAGGCATTATAGCTGGCTGCTGTTACAAGAAAAAGACCAAGAGGGAGGTCAGTTTGAATTCCAGGTTAGTATTTTAATTTATCACGGAAATTATAAATGTAATAAGTAAGTTATATTCTGTGAAAACTTACTTTGTATCTTATTTTTTAAATGTTATAAATAGACTTACACTGGTGTGCTATTTGGTAGGACTTGATTCTTTAAGTATTATAGTTATTATTCTCACTGTATATATATATATATATATATATATACTGTCCCATATATACACATATATATATATTTTATTTTTTTATGTTATAAGTAAGTGGACGAGCATATGGGCCACCTGACGATAAGTGGTCACCAACGCCAATAGTCAGTGGTTTGTATATTTATTTAAAAAAAACAACTGTGCCACGAACCTTGGGAACTAAGATGTTATGTTCCTTGTGCCTGTAATTACACTGGCTCACTCACCCTTCAAACCGGAACACATTACCAGTACCAAGTACTGCTGTTTTGCGGTAGAATATCTGATGAGTGGGTGGTACGTACCCAGACGAGCTTGCACAAAGCTCTACCACTGAGTAATATATAACTATTACTATAATTTTTACATTTCTTGATCGTTTTCTGCAGTGTCTCGAGTTAGTTCTTACAGGCTCTAATGGATTTAAAAATCTCTGTACGTTTTATTCATTTTTTATAGGATATTGGTTCTTATTATTCATTCATTCTCGACACTCAGTTCATTTAGTTTTAACTGCAAGAACGTTAGATATTATATACGATCAAATGAACTTTTTTTTTAAACGAAGTTATATCATTATTACATGAGTCGCTTAATTAAAACATACAGTTAATCACCTAACAATATTTTATTAAAACTTGTATTAATTATATCATCAACGAATATAATCAAACGATATAATTATATTAATTACAGTAGAAAAACCATTGATCTCAATATTGATTTCAATATACTTTTTTACTATTTTTTTTAAATTATATAAATATCAAATTACATTTATTTATTTATTTATTATGGACCATTAGTAGTCACTACATTTAAACATGTAATAATAAAACGTATTCAGACTTAATATAAAGTGTGCGACTCTTTAAGACGGCCACAACATGCAATTTAAGGTACAATACACATATATGCTCTTTATATTTTTATCTATAAACAATAATTTTATATTATTAAAATACAAGAGATTGTGAACTACATTTCATTTTGAGAATAAAGCAATAAATATTATAATATTAATGAAACTATAAATTTATGACAGATATTTTAAATTTACGAAAAAATTCAAGGCGGCTCCTTTTATCCTGGTTCTAAAATAAGACAATCTTTTTAATGAGATCGACTTACACGTTCGTAAAAGTATATATAAGTATATAGTCAAAATATAATACAGCCTATATATTATTTAAGTCACTAAATTTGAAATTATTTCAGAGACAAAAAAGGTCTCCTCAAAGATAACACCGAAACCAATGATTCGTTGAAACGACCGACAAACGGACACAAGGAGTACGAATACAACAAAACAACCGGTGTGATCACTGGTAAACATTCCGCTGTATAGAATAACAATAAATTTAATATAATATATAATAGATCATAGTTAATACACAGTACAAGTTATCGAAAGTGGTCTCGAGAGAGATATTGAAGCGTGAAGGAATTATGAAACTGGATGTTGTTATGCTTGAAAAGACCAGCGATGTTATTTATATTGAGTTAAGTATTATCTAAGTCGATTTTATGGAACGTATTTTTTGATATTTGAATTTTTTTTTTTAATATTTATAAAAGTGGATCAGTTTTGCTTGGTATTATTTCACAATTAATATTATGGGATGTATTTAACGTATAATTTAAATGTTATTTGTATTTGAAAGTGTTACAAGTGCAGCGTTTGTTTCTTTTATTTAAATTCAATAGTAAAAGTTAATGTCAGTATAAAAGTTTTTATTTATAATGTATACATAATATTAGTCACAATCGATGATTTTTATCGAAATTAGAAAAAAAATTTAATTAATGTTACTATTTTTTTTGATAACTTTACTCATTCGTTTATTTTTTGTTGCCATTGTTTATTATTTATCGTATCAATAAATCTAATTAAGCTAAAAAAAAAACTATTTTTTTATTTTGATACAGCTGGAAAAAAGACTTGTTGCAATCTTGTAAATTAATTTTGTTAGTTTATTATTTAATAGATATTTTATTAGAATTAATTTGACTTTTTACAGTACATTAATTTAATTTTAAATGATACTTTTCTCTTTATTTGCAAATAAAAAAAAAGTATTTTATGAATACATATTGTTTGTGTCATTAGTCATAACATACAGGATATGAAAGAAGCTGTTTCCATACAACATCCGTCGCATGTATTACCAAGCGGACGGTTGAACTTTTTAGTTACCTACCTACGTTAATGGATAATGTACATAATAATTTCTAGACATAACATTAGATTATAAGGTATTTACGATACTTACATATTTATTTTGTATTTTAAATGAATTTACAAAATTCGCTTTTTATAGTTTGTATGCCAAAGATTTCACAATAAAATTTTAATAAATATTTACATTTTATTTATTTGATATATAAACCCATGTCCATGTCTAATAACATTTTCAATGAAAGATTTGTAACGATGAAGATAATGATTATCTAAACCGATTTCGATCGAGGTGGCCAGCAGAGTTAAAATTAATTATTTAAAATCAAAATTAAAATATAATTTATTCAAAGTGTAACATACAACAGGTAATTAAGCCTAAGCACCTTCTTCGATTCAGTTTCCTCTATATAAAATAAAGAAGAATAAAGAAAGTACGCAAACTCATTTCCAAAAAAACAAACTAGATAAATCTTGTTATGAAGATTGTATTGTCTTTATTATTTATTAAATTATTATTTTTTATTCATAAATAACTCCAAAATGTGTACTTCACATAAAATATGAATATATAAGTTACAAAAAAAATTATGTTTAAATTTACCCCCAATTATAGGAGAACAAGAAATGCAAAGAAGCACAGGAACAGTGTTGATACCCAAAACAAAATAATTAATTAACAAACACAATTTAACAGAGTAGACTAACCAAACTAAAACGAAAATTTAAATGTTGAAACAAAAATTACAAATATATAATATAATTCAATTATTAATTTGAATTTTTATTTATAACACATGACTTTTGTCACTTGTAATTCTTTCAAAAAGAAATTTATGCCTTCTATAACACCTTTTTTTTTTTTTTTTCGCTGGAATAACGCGTTTACGCGTTTCCCCCACATGAAGAGGGGGGGTATGTGGGGCTCACCGGCACTGAAGGCGCCGGACTACCCACTAAAAAACCAGCGGTATCCTCTCCGTCCGGTTAGGAGGCGCCACGGGATCGCTCGCGCATGCTACCATGACGCCCCGACGGTCGGCCCGCCTATGCGGGCCTCCATTTCTAAGGGGGTTCCCGGATACAGGGAACCCACTTAGCCCAGGTGGCTATTAAGGCGGGGGGAGAAGGTGCGCATAGCGCCTACGTCTCCTCCCCGGTCGTCTTTGACGGACCGAATCAGCGGAGGCACTTTCCTCGCGCTGTCGCTACGCAGCCTCCTTCTGCGACATGACACTCTCGCAGAAGGAGACCATTTCCAACCAGCACCTCTCGCTGTTGAGCATGGCATCAATCACGCTCGGCAGCGAGAGATCTCCGCCGACTATCGCCGCCAAGGAATGCCTCTGAGGCCCCCACGCAGCACACTCCGTCAGGGTGTGGTGCGCTGTGTCCAGCGGCGCACCACACTCGTGGCAGGAGGGTGATACCTCCTGCCTCGCTATCTTGTGCAGGTACTTACCGAAACAGCCATGTCCGGTAAGCACCTGCGTCAGCCTATACGTAAGTGTGCCACTTTTCCTTAACCAGCGACTCAAGTGGGGCCGAATCGCCTCCACTGTCGCTAGACCTGCTGATGGGGACCTCAGGTCCTCCTCCCATCTACGAATCAGGGCTTGCTGGGCTAGAGCTCTGATTCGTCCCACCTCCGCGGATCCTGGACGGCCGCCACTCGCTCTGGCTTCCACCCGAAACCGGTACACTTCTGCGAGCACCTCCGCCTGGAGTTCCCAGGGCGGATCGCCCGCAAGAAGTGTAGCTGCCGTCCATGACACCGTACGGTAAGTACGTAAGTACTTAGTAATAATAGTCATTCTGGTAATTACTAGTTTATTCCGGTTCGGAGCACAAATACTTATAATCAATTTTGAATCGTCATTAACCAAGACTTAATTCAATGTATACTAAATTTAATTATTATATTTGCTAATATAATTAAATCTATATATCGTTACATCCAATGTCTATTATCATTTATATAGTCTTGAACATAATAATATGCCTTGATCATCATAAATATTTTTATATAAGCTTTTAATTTCATTGGTAATTAAATTAATTAATTTATCTTAGGCGCAGGAGTGCCTTAACGGTCTTTCCGAAATCCAAGACACAATGACGAACATTCAAATTCCGGACCGCTCTTAAAAAAAAACAAAATCTCGACAAAAATCCTTTTTGACTTTGAGAAAGGTTTTACTGACCCAAACCAGTATTTGAATCCAGGGCCTCAGGATCTGCATATAATGCGTTTTTAATTTCAATTATATAACCAGTGTGAAGTATGTATGATTTTAAATAAAATTAGTAGCTTCGTGGTCTACGTTAAGAAAAAAAAAAAAAAAGCCGAGATGGCCCAGTGGTAAGAACGCGTGAATCTTAACCGATGATCGTGGGTTCAAACCCGGGCAAGCACCACTGAATTTCATGTGCTTAATTTGTGATTATAATTCATCTCGTGCTTGATGGTGAAGGAAAACATCATGAGGAAACCTGCATGTGGCAAATTTCACTGAAATTCTGTCACATGTGTATTCCACCAATCCGCATTGGAGCAGCGTGGTGGAATAAGCTCTAAAACCTTCTTCTCAAAAGAGGAGAAGAGGCCTTAGCCCAGCAGTGGGACATTCACAGGCTGTTACTGTACTGGTCTATGTTTGGTCAATGCTTCATGGTCAACGCTTGGTCTACCACATCGTTGTAACATACATATTAATCTGTTAAATGTCAATAAGTTTTATTTACATAGGTAACAATCTATGTACATATGATTAGAAAAAAGGTAATTCAATGACCAATATGATGAACTACGAAACTGCCACATTTTCTACAACTGCATTAACTTATACTAATATAATTAGTTACGTATCATCGTTTCTGTTATATAACCAGTTTATTGATGAAAATTAAATACTTTATAACTTAACACTACTACCCAAACGCCAACTAATTTGACAAACTTTTTATTTTATAATTATATACTTTTTTTATTGAATAGGCAGACGAGTATATGGGCCACCTGATGGTAAGTGGTCAACAACGCCCATAGACATTGGCATTATAAGAAACGTTAACAATAGCTTACATCGCCTCCAACCCTGGGAACCAAGATGTTATTTCCCATGTGCCTGTAATTACACTGGCTCACTCAACCTTCTTACCAGAACACAATACCAAGTACTGCTGTTTTGTGGTAGAATATCTGATGAGTGGGTGGTACCTACCCAGACGTGCACACAGCTCTACCACCAGTAATTATTATTTATTTAGATTATTATTAGTTATTTTGGACAGATTTATACTCTAAATTTCTTCTCAATCCAAGTTTCTGTAATACATATTTTATTTCTTGTAGATTAATTAACTTACAAACTCCAATTCCTCATTTCAAAGTTGATTTTATGCTGCGAATAAAACTTGAGAGAAAAATTACCTTTTTTTGCGGTAGAACATTTTGCTTTACCGGAACGCAAGTTTTAATGCAATCTTAAACAAAGAAGAATGAAAATATTCAGGTATTGTTTTTAGTATCTCGAAGAGACTTTTTATTGCTTTGAAAATGGCGGCTAATATAGCTTTAGAAAACTTTAAGAAAGAATTTTATTTTATTTTCACATGAACATGACCCGTTCCATATAATTCTTATAAGCTAAAACAAATACGAAACGTACTATACGTTTGTACAAGATGTACATTATATACATACATGTAACTATTTACATTATTTAGGTTTGACTGTATTAGATGATTACTTTTCATTTAAATCACTTATATGTTTGTCTCATATGCGATGCACATCCGTATAATATTTAACGTAGCCCAGTGTCGAAATGCATAGCTAATCAAAATCAGACTTGACATCATAGAACTACAAGATTATTTTCAATTACAATGCCAATACCAAAATGCGTTATTCGTTTTTAATTTCGACATTAGTATGTCTATCACTTCTAATTGCGAGATTGTGAAATAAACTGTCGGTAAGCAGCACTGAATTGCACGAATAATCACTAAAAACAATTTTGATCAAACAAATTTACGTATTTAGAATGAACTTCTGCGCTATGCATATCCAGCAACACGCAGTGTAGCAGCGTGGTGGAATATGTTTCAAAGCTTTTCATTGGAGAGGAGATAATTCTTACTATTTATCTGCATCTGCTGCATCATTAGTTTTTCTAGGCTCATTCTTTTTTGCATATTCACAATAATATATATAATTTTGAAACAAACAGTGACAATCATTATATCAACACGAGCAGTAAAGATAAACTTATAACAAACCGTTTCCGACTTTGCAAAGTCAATAATCCTTCCTGGGGCATTGTATTTGTTTCTTTAATGAGATTCTATAGTTATTTTTAACTTCACTTTTAAAATTTAAATATCATGTTAAACAACCATTGATAAATAAGCCATCATTTCATAATCATACTCAACACAAGATTACGTAAATGAAATATAGTTAGTTATTGATTTCTAAGCGGGTATTAATTTGTCTGGTTTCCATAGTACGAGCTCTGCTTTTATTGGGATCAGGTGGGTTTGTGTGAATAATATCCCAATATATTATTATTATTCATTAAATACAATTTAATTCATTATAAATATTGTGTATTCCGCCTGAAAAAAACAAATACAAACTTCACGCTTTTTTTATTATCATCAGTAACAGGTACGTCTTATTTATAAATAATTTATTAACAAAAGAATAGAATCGGCTTCATTTCACTTTTGCTGATAACATCTACCGAACATAACAAAACCGCATTTGAAAATCTGTTAGGGATGCTTAGATCTGCAAGGCTGCAACTGACATTTCTCACGCCACTGTAGCGATTTGTTGAATTTATGGGCTTTTTAACAGCACTCGCTGCGCAGGTGTCGATAATGGTTTCTTGTAAAACTTTCCTTTTTCGCACTACCAACGGGCTCTGAATATTCATTTGAAACTAGCATATTAGGTGTAAAAAGATTATTATAAAAGGCTGGTTACCGAAACGGTAGTAGAGTGAAAATATTAACGATTCAAAAATGCTTCAATGCAAAGTCAACTTCAGTAAAAATATATTCGAAAGGAAAATCTCGAGGTTTTTGTTTCATTCCCACGTGTTATCTATTAAGTTGTTAAAATAAATTAAAGAAATTAAAAATATATTATTTATAAACTTTGTGACGAGAACATATGCAGTAATGTTTCATTCATTAAAATATTGGTGTGAAAAATTATGTAATATGTCGTAATGACAAATCATGGCTGCGTGAATTGGTGAAAATACAATTCTTCTAAAAATACAATTAATATCTATGACAATTTAGATACACGGAATTACAAGCATTGAAAATATTATTTAGGTACTAGCAAGACATTCCATGTCACAATTATTTATTGATTTATTTCTCAACACCAACAAGTACTTGAAATATGAGTCAAAATTGTAAAAAAACTAATATTAATAAAATACTTATAATAATTACTAACTAAGAATAATAATTGTAAGGAACCACTAAAAAACCTTTTAAAAAAGTTCATTTTGCGACTGATTTTAACAATTTACAATATTTCGAAAGAATATTGCATTGTATTGTATTCAGCACCATAATTGTTTGGAAAATTTCAACTCAATCGGCTAAGTGACTCTGGTTTAAAATTGAGTTACATAGCTTGACGCACACATACTCATACTAACAGATTGTTGTAAATATTAAAAGCTTCAAAAAAACGATTACACATGGAATATCTTATGTAACTTACTAAACTATTTTTTGTTTTTCATACATCAATTATATATGGCAATACTAGCAGTAGTAATATATTTTCATCTATTTGAATTGAATCCATTTTTAAAAACAAAGAATATAAAAAGTTTTTGTTTTTTCTTACATTTATTATTCTCTATAAAATTTACTGAATGCTTTAAATATTTAATGAGCTCATAGTGAGTATAGATACATAGTTCTACTTCTGTAAAATTCTTAATGTAACCTAATAGGAATAGCACAAATAAAAAATGTGAAATTTCTCTCTCGCAAATAATCTGTGAGGACAGTGAGTCCCGTACTCTAATTACTCACCGTGTCGTCTCCATCGTAAATTATCCTTTGCATTTAAGCCGGCCAATGTTTAATTAAAAATGACTGATTTATTTTTGTACGTCCGATTCGTATATTTCTTTTCTATTTTAATAATGATAATGGACCCACACGAGTTGATACAGATAAATAATTTACGCTTGTCTCAATGTAGAACTCTAGATGATGAAAATATTAAATTCAGAATTTCAGGTATACTGGACATCCATTACCTAATGTTTAAAAATATAATTTAAAATATCACTCCTGAAAATTTCTATCATCACATTTGAAATTTAAAAAACGTGTTACCATCTCTTTGAAGTCTACCTTTTGTCCAATTTAGTAGACAGTCTAATTATAATAACTTCCGTTAAATGGTAGCCAGTAGCTAAGTTAATGATTAATTTCGATAATTACAAGATAAATATATAAATACATTGATATCTTTGCCATATGTAATATCTATATATTATAGCTAAGTTGATTGTTTCTATGTTTGAAAGCTCGAGTATAAGGAATTATCAAAACCATTTAAAAAAAAAAAATTTAAGATAGATAGCTCATTTATTAAGCAAGATTTATAGACTTTATTAAAATATTATGCTACTCACGGGTACGTAGCAGTTACGTTTAATGCGGGTTAAACCGCGCGAAGCTGCTAGTATAATATAAAAGACCAACGTATTAACGACAAGTTTATATGTAACTAACTACCAATATTTGAAATCTTCACTTCTCCCTTTCCGAAGTGGTTGGATAAAATATATTTTCCATTCCGTTTTAACTATTTGCTTTGCCTTCCCTATCTGATCGGATAAAATATTATCGCTACATTTTCACTTATTTAATATGTTAAAAAGATTTCGAGAAGAGATAAACGAATTCATTTGAGTTAACTTGGTAGACGTGTTTTTTTTATTTTTTATTATTATATATCAATCAAAAGCTAGAGTAACATTAATTACTTAAATTTAAAAATCAAATTAAAATGATTAAAACTCTGGACTCGCGTCTTCAACTTACATCATCTATTCAAGACAATATGTGAAAGATTGATTCCAATATAAGTCGTTAACTTTATATAAAAAATTACGCACACAAATATACAATCATAGAAACTGATAACCATCCTTAAAGTCGATTAAAAAGCATTTTCAAATTTAACCTTTCGAAAGGCATATTAAATCTTTAATTTAATTATTCGATGTTGCACGTTCAGTTCACGCCATTAGAGTTACCAGTATCTGAACTAATGCTCGCTACGTGATCTGGACTACGTCAGGCTGGAGATTAATACCGAGGTACAGTAAGTTTCTCCGGATAATGTTATCGTCTAAATCACTACGTACATGCGGAAGACAGGATGATATGACGTAGTTGCTTTAATTAAATTACATCACTGCTCTAACTTATTGTCCAGCCATGTGTTAAAATATTTCTGTGCAATTAAAACCATCTTTATGTATGTATGATGTATATATAATTCTTCTGTAAATGTCACTCAACTCCTCCTAAACGGCTGGACCGATTTTGATGACTTGTGTTGTGTGTTTTAGTGGGTGCCTGGATATGGATATTTTTGGATTTTGATTGGACCAGATAGGTTACGCCGCGAACGGACTCCGTGTTGTTATTGTACAAAATTAATAAAATAAATAAATTTCTTATTTCACCCGTATGAAGTCGCAACGAGCTAGTGTTAATATATAATGCGGATTTGACAATAAGTATCAAAATACTGTAAAATATGGACAGCGGGATCTTGAGTATTTTTAAAGTATTTAACATTCAAATACAGAGAGTGTTACGAATATTTTTGATTAAGAAAGAAGAAAGAAAAGAATAAACAAAAAAATTTTTAGGAATAATATTGTTCTCTAGATTCAGTTTCTTCGTTACACAAATAAACATAAAAAGATTTTTGATCTGAATCGGATTAAAATATGTACCTATTCAAAGTGTTGCGTAAAAGTACGTTAAATACTTTATTTAACAGAAGAATGCTTACGCAGATACCACCCGGTTCGAAGGGGCCTGCAAGCTCATGCATATCTTATGTGGAGAAATAATATTTATTTAAATTACTAGTCCCGCGGGCAAACCTTTCGCGCGTGAATATTTGATGCTGATATCGCTGACAGTCAGTTTTACATTTCCGGGGGAAAGTTTGGTTAATTAATTGCGTTGTGAAATTATGTTATTTGTTTACTATTATACCTTTTTGACTGCCTCGTCAGGCTAGTGGCTAGTTCAAGGCCACTATTTACGAGTTTGGGCCGATAAAAGTTATTGGCTTTGTCTGTCGATATTACAATGCATGCATACAGTTATAATATTCAGTGTTATCATTATTTTAACTAGCATTATGCGTGAAACACTAATGAAGACAAAGGGAATCAAAAATTAAAGTTTTAAAACAATAAAAATTATCTTAATCGAATATCATTGTAATTTAGTTTATTCGGGGGTTATCCTTATCAAATTTAGCGCAACACTTTCGAACATTGATTGATCACTAGTCAAATTATAGTGACGCACCCCTGACAAGCGTTCAAATAAACCAGAGAAACACCGCAAGAAAAACATAAAGGTTCGACCACACCTACATGGAAAAGCGAAGCGAAAAAAGTATACGCAACGCTTAATCTATATTTATTAACAGACAGAAGCCTGAACCTGACTGTCTATTGACGCTCACGATCAGCTTCAACTAACTCATAAAATAGGAGGAAGATTTCATTGAGGCCATTGAACCTCATCAATTTAAGCTTGATCTAATCGACTGTCCTAAGATTCACATAGTCCTTTATGGTCCCACATGTTGTCGTGATCAGACAAATATTTCGTAATAAAAACTCACTCATTTAATATTTTTAACGAGTAGTGCTAGTCATCTATAAACATATACGACTTATTTCGAAGTGTCTAATCGCCCTGTACAAACTTACTGTTACAAGTATGATTTAGATTTGTATACTTTACACCACATTTATAATACCCATTATTTTACGTAAATTTTTAAAACGATTTAAATGATATGGTAGGTACCTACGAGGTATAAACGAGACGTAGCTAGCAGTAGTATGTAAATATTATCATCATTATACTGTTCTTCATAAAAGTTAATAATATTTATTTATAACTAGTTTTTGCTCGCAGCTACGCCCAAGTGTTAGGGGAAGGGGGTCAGATGGTAGGTAGAAAAAGCCTATGTCCTTTATTTTGGTTCAAGCTGCAATTTCATTAAAATCGATACTGTGGTTAATCCGTAAAAGTGAGATAGACAGATAGACTTACTTTCGCGTTTAAAATATTAGTATAGACAATGATAAAACTTAAAATTATAACTATTTTAGTTGACTGCATTAAAAATTTAATAATTTTTGTTTTATTATTTAATTAATCAATAGTGCAGTCCAGAAAATACACTAATTTAGTTTAGTGCAAAAACAATTGAATAAGACTTAAGCAAAAACAGCTACAATTTGAACATTGTTGAACGTCGGACGATAATGAACGCTAAAAATAAATTTCTCATTAGTGACAATGTCTCGTAGCTAAATTATATTTAACAACCTACGTGGTATGTAACATATATACAACACATAAATTCAGTTGCTACACGTACCAAGTCTCTTTGAACTTTTGGTGAAAAGTTTTGAATTCTATGCTATACTGCATACTATATCTGTTTTATATATATTATCTCTTATATGGATAGAACATGTGGTTCTAACGAAAGATCGTGGATCATTTCCAAAAAATCACCGTTTAATTCATAAGTACGTAGTATTGTTAAATATATATGTAGTCGGTAGTAGGGCTTTGTGCAAGCTCGTCTGGGTAAGTACCACCCACTCATCAGATATTCTAACAGCAGTACTTTGTATTGTTGTGTTCCGATTTGAAGGGTGAGTGAGCCAGTGTAATTATAGGCACATGGGACAAAACATCTTAATTCCCAAGGTTGGTAACGCATTGACGATGTAAGCGATGGTTAACATTTCTTACAATGCCACTGTCTATGTACTTTGGTGACCATTTACCATCAGGTGGCCTATAATATTCTCGTTCGCCTACCTATACAATAAAAAAACCACGAGGAAACCTGCATATATATTTAAAGAAATTTAGCCTTTCCTATTGTATACATTATGTTGTATACAATTTTTCGACAGGTTGTTATCCTGTAGACTGTAGAGGGATACTTAAGGATAATTACAGTACTAACTATTAACGTAAAATATTTTTTCAAATCGTAATCCTAAATTCCTGAAATCAATGCATTCAAACAAACAAATAATCTCCTCAGCTTTATTCGTTTTTTAACAAAAAAGCAAGAAGAAAACAGGCGATTAGATAAAACGTCGCAAAATAAATTCTTCAGCAACAAAATGCCAATGCAATAAAGAAAGTAAATTACAATTGAATAGTGAAACCCTATTATCATAATTACGAATCCCAATGATAGAAACCACTAACGAATGAATTGTATACTTATTGGCGAGACAAGAGTAATGATTGCAGACCCCACGCAATGGATGCAGCCACGTGACTAGCAAATTGATGCTCCCAGGCCGATACTGACATAGAAAGTGTAAAACGGTGACGTATCCTTGTAGAAATGAAAATAAAACCTCTTAATTTGACGAATAAAAACAAAAAGAAAAAACTTGCTGTAGTAAAAATGAATAAAGATTCAAAATTTCAAATCGAATGATCTCATATTTTACGTGCCATCTCTTTTATTGTGACATTGGCAGACTAATAATGCGCTCAAATAGGTAAGATACACGCCAGGAAAAAAAAAATCAATAATAAGGAATTGGAGGATGTGTAATTTTAGTTTATGTAATTTATTAACTTTTACAGTTTAACATCCAATTTTGTACTTATCACGACACTATTAGATTCTAATTATATGGAAATTAGTACGTAGTTCTCAATACCGGAGTACTTTGTAATATTCAAAATGTTAACAAGAGTCTAAAATCCAGAATTGCAAGGGTTCGTTAAAATCTCAAAGCAATCACTGTCGTAACGTGACTTGCAAAATAACATCGTTTTGTGGTGTCCTTTATGAAGTTACGAAACTAATAACGTAATTAACATTTTAGGTTACTTTTTAAGCCTTCTAAAATATTATTACGTAAAATAAACTCCAATATACTTGTTATTTATTTGTACGTCATTAAATATATCAGAGAAAAGTACAGTTTTGTATTTTAAAGGTGTTTTTTTTGGGTTTTTTATATGACACACTCAGGTTGGTTATACGTCGAAAGAATTATATCTGCATTAAAAAAATCGAGAATTTGATAGATGAGGAATAAAAAATATTATACTTTTAGAAAAAAGTGGTACCAATTTTATGCTCATTATTATTATTATATTAATTTAATAAATCCCTTTTGCGTGAGTTTGAGTTAATTATGATGATGATGATATTAACGTCTGACAGCTTTGATTAGCAAATATAGATTTGTAATTGATTTATTGAAACATTAGTAGTTCATATTAATAAGGTCCTCCAGACCGATTTCGGCCACGGCGGCCAATCTCAAGAGAGATTAGCCAACTGCGCAGGAGATATTATAGTGCACAAGTGTGTGCGCAAACACAGGTGCACTCTCTTTTCCTTAGCTCTCATAATCCGATGGGACGGCAATCCGACACGACCGGAAAGAGTTCAGGCGCAGGACCAACGGCTTAACGTGCTTTCCGAGGCACGGGAGTGTACACACTTCCACCTTCCAGACTCCGGGCTGCTACTGAAAATTTTCTGACAGAAAAACCCAATAACTATTTATTGGCCCGACCTGGGAATTGAACCCAGGACCACCGGGTCTGCAGCCTAATATCTAGCCACTAGACCAACGAGGCAGTAGTAGTTCATATTATTAGATATATGAAGTACATTCATAATAACTTCATAGCTCTTTGTTGTAAAGTAAAACTTTTACTTCAGTTTTATTCGAATCTGTTCTATCAACACACTCGCATAAATATTTACATAAAAGGCCCCAACCCTTTGTGTTGTTTATTTGAGTAAATCGAGTGTTTACTACGAAAGATGATCGACTATTTAAATAATATAGGTAGTTCCCGCGCAAGTATTCGCTCGTATGTTTGGGGGGGGGGGTATTTCGTTGTTGAGTCACGTGTTGGATGAACCGAAAAAAAAATCAGAAAAGAAATAGTTTAATAAAAAATGGAACATAGCTGTAAAAACGTGTTCGGCAAAACATCTATCATCATTCATATAATATATCGTCAAATTTAAAAGAAAATGATATTTTAGCTCCGTGTGGCCGAATGAACAAAATGTAAGCTTTTTAAAATATAGCGTACCTTCGTACATACTTTTAACAAGCTGCATTTTTAACGTTCCATCCTAGAATTCCACATCGCTGAGGTATTTGATGCACCATAGACTGAAACTATGGCATGCTTGCTGTACATAATTTTTTAAAAGACTAAAAGCAGTGTTTTTTCATATTATTTTCAATATGAATAAGCTTGAAATCACACCACATAAATACTGAATGTGATTAGGATTGCTAACATAATTATATCGGATAAGGGGTGGTCATGGCTAATTAGTCAACTCCCATAACATAATCATATTAAGGGAGATTTAAACACATTATCCGGGTTAGTGCTGCAGTCATACCATGTAGTTATAACTTTTATTAAAATGTCTAAAAAGAAAATAATTATGATTAGCATAAAAAACACTTTGTATTAAAAAATATCATATAAAGTAGGTATTCTATCATACCTATCATCTACTTGATGGGTAAAAACTATGATGGGTAAATTTTCAATTGTTTTTCAATGTATTTTTTTCTAGTTGCGAATATTTATAAATTATTTCAAAGAATGTTGATTGATGATAATTATAACAAAGCACAGTATTTTTTTCCATAGTCCTCTTGTACCCGTTACCTGTGAAAGATGTGGTCTTTATTTGAGAAATAACACCAAAGCCCTTTTTTGGAACTAATATAAACCGACAAGTTCCGAACCCCGTCTTCGCCATCGTGTGATGGGGATAGTATGGTGTTTGGTACCCTTTTTCCTATTCTGTACCTCTGACAACTTGTATGCAAAATTTCATAACCGATTGAGTAGTTAAGACGTGAAAGCGTAACAAACAAACTCACATTCGCAGTAATTATAATATTAAGTTACGATTACAAAAATTCTAATATCAGCACTAGATTATTAGTAAATATAATTAAATAACCATTTAGTGACCCTTAGCATTTCGAGTATATAAATAAATACGTCACTGTAATTTTTCTGTGTCGAGAAAATTTATTGTTTATGTTTTTGAATAATATCGTTGACCACCATCATAATTGTTTGTTGCGCGAACGTTTTAATTTTACTATAACTAGTAATTCACTGTAGCCTTCTTCGAAAATAGTTGATCATTTTGTTTTGATTTGTACCCTACAAATTAGCAAAGAAGCCTTCATGTCATTCCTTAGAAGAGACTGATTAGATCATATTAGTAGGCAAACTTGGTTTAGTTATTAAAGATTATAAAATTTTACTTTTAATGTAACTAAAGAGTTTATTTACTCGTTTGTAGAGCTTTGTGCAAGCTCGTCTGGTTAGGTACCACCCACTCCTCAGATATTCTACCGCATTACTTTGTATTGTTGTGTTCCGGTTTGAAGGGTGAGTCAGCCAGTGTAATTACAGGCCCTTGACATAACAACTTATTTCCCAAGGTTGGTGGCGCATTGGCGATGTAGGTGATGATTAACATTTTTTACAATGCCATTGTCTATTGGCGGTTGGTGAACTGTTACCATCAGGTGGCCCATATGCTCGTCCGCCTACCTATACAAAATAATAATAATAATAATAGCATAATAAAGTGTTTGATCTCTATATATATCCCGGCGTGTGTAAATGTTACAGATATGTAGATATGTACCTATAACTATCTAAATTTACCATGTTGAAATTTCAATTTCCCCAAGCCATTAAGCAAATTTATTATTTTAGCAAACGATCCAGTAAGCGAATCCGTATTTCGGAGGTTAGATACGTGGTTTGCATTACTCGCTTAAGATGTGAAGCGTAATAATCAACAGCACAGATAATACAAATCGGAAAGAGAAAAAACGTTTAGCAAATACTACATAAAATATTGTGCGGTTGGGGGACTCCCGTCAGGAACGAAGTTCTGTGCGATATTTTTTCAACTCAAACCCGGTTTTAAAATGTAGATTTTAATTGATTATGTTACTGTACGTTTGTCACACTAAAAACACCTAAACTTCCTTTATATCGACCTCCTTAATTCGAACGCCCAACGCATCGCATTTTGTAGCATTTGATAGACACAGTATGAACGCTATTTCGTTATATGACGTGACCTTGGGCCACTGACATTTCACTCTACTGTAAGCCGCGTAACAGAACTTCGTTTCAATAATAAGTAACATAAAATAATTAAACTTCGACCCCCTGTAACTTCCTTGTGGAAAAAGCTAGATACCTGAATTTTCAGTCACCAAAGTGACATACTATGACTAGCTATATATGTTCCCAAATTGCATATTACCTATATAAACAGTTTACGAACTATCGCGGAATAAGGAATAGTGAAAGTTCTCTAATTTTGTCTCTCACTCAGAGTACGTTTCTAGAAAACACATTCTAATTAAAGGAAATTGACATAAAACTTTATATTCAGGAAAAACGCAAGTTGTCTGTAAGATAGAACTGTAGTTCATCTATCATTACCATTTTATTGTAAAGCTGAACGGTGTTCGATCAAATTTCATGATCAGATTATGATAAATGATAAATAACACACAGGCAATTTTTATCAATTTACGAATTGCAAATTTTCATAACATAGCTGATGTGAATTTTATTTTAATATTTGTTTATAAATACTACATAATATTATTAATAAGAGTATCAAGGAAATAATTTTGTTATGTATATTCTGGGCGAAGTCTGAGCTAATCCAATAATAAAACTAAAGTAGGTGAGTAAAAAAAGTTCGTTCCTAAATATATACTTCTTAAGTACCTTTTTTACTTAAGGATTTCTTTGGGTAAGAGAACAACGAATTACCGAGTTCAGATGATATTAGATAAGTTTGAAGAGATCCGTCCTATTCTTGCAAGAAATAGATTAAATTTTCTTATTAATCTCAACCCCTCTTGAACAAAATACGTCTCAAGTTTTATAAATTAAAAGTATAGAAATAAATAGCACGTTATATTAAATCATTAAAATTGTTTAAGTAGGTACTCTGAGGCTCTTTTTTATGTTATAGGTAGGCGGACGGTGACCTAAGTAAGTGTTCACCACCTCTCATAGACATTTACAATGTAAAAATATTAACCATACATCGCCAATACGCCACCTACTTTGGGAACTAAGATGTTATATGTCCCTTGCCTGTAGTGCTCAGCAACGATGACGATATCAATAGATCCAGTCCAAGTCTAGTGATTCGAATACGTCTTTTAAAGCATTGGTAAATAATTTCGTGGATTTAATTCCTTAATTTAAATATCCACGTACCTCATTTAAGTAATGGAAATGAGTATCTACTACTTAATATTTCTTACCGAGTTTTTTCGGTAGAATAATACATTCCAAAACCAACGACAACTTTACATTCTTTTTGATCTCGAAAAATTTAAAAATGATTCGAATTTATTTAAATAACTTACCTTGATTAGTTTCAACTTTTTGTCTATGATGAGATTGAAAATATCGGATATTGTATTTCAAGCTACTACAGATGTGTTTTGCACAGATAATTATAATCGTCGTATCTACAGATTAAAGAAACATTATTTCGAAAACGTATTTTAACATAAGCTGTTCTCTTCTGTAGAAAATCACTTAGTATATAACCACGGTCGTATACACAGGTCTATCAACAACAGTAGTGGTACGTCTGCTTAATGTTGCTGTTCATTTCAATTTACGGCCGCCAGAGGCATGACATGTTGACAAAAGAGGTTATGTTTGTTCGCGTAATAATTATCCCGAACACTTTTTCAAATCCAAACAAAACAAAAATAAAAACAAATCCGCAAAACTCAACAAAACGATATAACAATGATTAAATAACACAATACTTGGGAGAGAAACATATACGCCGCGTGTCACTCGACCGGCACGTGACCGCATATAACTCTATAGCAACGACGTAAAGCGGCGTTGGCGCGAAATAAAAGTTGTAACACAATCGCACCTATCTCTCACCACTGATATTGGACTCGGTTGATAGACCTGTATACAAGACCGTGTATATAACTCTCGTTGAAATCTGACATAAGGTCTTTCTTTAAAGTGTTATGATTATTATACTCAGCGTCGCATATCAATTTCTGACAATTCACCATCGTGATCTAGTGAGTTACACGTTTGTACTTACTGGTTTATATCTGCCACAACTTTTGAACGCCATCCTTAAGTAAAAAGACAAGGTAAACAAAACCAAAGAATACTATTTCTAAAAATCCTTTATTACTCATATTGCCAATATTTCAGTGTAATATATTATTTACAAAATTATATCAATACAGTAATATCATTTAAATAATTTATATTGTTCGGAACTTTCATTTTGACACTAATATACTTCTAAATAATAATAGCCATTTTGCATTACATGAACATAATACTCATTGAAGCGTATACGAAATCAAAGGGATAATTTTAAGTAGTACATTATAACCAGTGATCGGAATATGCAAGTGCTAAATAAGCTTAAGTTAGAGGGAAGGTATAAATAGAATATTAATTTATTGAAGTGATAACTTCTTATGGGAGGGTAAACCGCTTCGTGACGTAACGCGTTACGGTGCCACTATTACCGACGCGGACTGCTTTACCTGAGAGCTACCAACCTAACGCCATCTAGCGTATACAGATAGTAAGTACTTATAATAATTTAGCGACTCTCAAATACTATTTTAAATTATATTTAATATATTATAATTAATAATAAATATTATCACTTCTGTCGAGCAACCCGAGACGCACACATTTTTTTTAAATATTTTTTACACGGTGCTCTAATATAATTTGAGAGAGAGTTGAATTAGTATATTGACTACTGATACTTTACTGTAATTTATATAAAATAATAACTATCGTGTTTGATGACGGTTTATCTCGGCAGCTTTACTTTTAATTAATATTCTAGATTTGACTAATGCAAAACTTTTTAACATCCTGACGATCGAAGGTATTTTAAATTTCTAACAAATTAATTTTTACTTTTCACATTTTTATAAATTAATAATGTTTAAATATAAAAAAATATATATTGGTAATTATTATGTATCATTATATATTTACGTATTTTTTCTATAAATTCGTGATACTATATAATGCAATAAAAATTATTAATACTTTAACAGGGTTACATAATTCAATCCTATCGCCAAATAAGTAAGTGAAAAAGTAAATCATATGGAAATAAGCACTACATAATATCTCAATCACTATGTATAACATGTACTAAATCTTAAGCACATAAATAAATAAACATAAATTTTAGAAATGTCTGCCAGAAATCACAGTAAAATTAATAAGTTTTCTAGGATTCGTTAAGTGTTAATAGTAAGGAATTGTCGGAGCTAAGTCTGTGCTGATGTCACGTCAGTGGGCTAAGAAAAAAAAAGTATTACAGTGCAGAAAATTGATTGACAGCTTGATCATGAATTCGATATCGTACAATTACAAAATAATCGCGATTCTTAAACTAAAATTGTAAATGTTAATTAAAAAAAAATTAATAAAAAATTAATTAAATGAAACAATGCGTTTGTCTTACTCCCAAACTATATCTACCATCTAAAAACACAGACGTATTTCTTTCGACTTATATAATATTACAGATCTTTTGATAATACAGTTTAAAGTATAAGAGAATGATATACAAATAAAAACATTTTTGTTCATTACATATAAAAAAATGAGACAAAACGTTTGTTCGTTACACCTTTCAATTATATTATTTGCTCTATAAGGTTAACACTACAATAAGTACATGAATATCTAAACCTAATTTTAGACCGATAAGTAGATTTGAGCGACATGTAATACATACAAAATTATTATGCGTATATTAAAGCTAGGTACATATTGCTTATAATATGGTAAAATAAAACATTAATCCAATACAAAATAATATATTTAATTTAAATACCTTTTAAAATTTATCGCATAATAAAGATGCTTCTTTCGTCGAATATATAAATAATTGAGTTAATTATTTAATTTGCCTTAATTTGCCTAGCTTGATTCTGTTGGATAATTTAGTTACTTCTAATAACGGAAACTGGAACATTCTAGTAGACGGTACTAGCATTGTAATTATGAGGGTTATAAAAAATCTACCATGATACATACCTAATTTTTAACTAAATGTCATGGTTTTCAAGCTTACCTGCCACAGATTAAATACTAATTTATTATCTGTGACATCTAGGTGTTAACGAAATAAGTCTTCCTACAGACTAATTTAATAAAAAAGGTATATATTACAACATGCCTTAAGAAAAACATGGATATAAAATTTTTAATATCTCTATTTCACTTGTAATTCCTGAAATATGCGTTTTGTTATATGTTACTATCGTATAATGTAAATTATTTATTATTAAATTGCCTTGTTTTTATTATCAAGCTCACTTGGAATGTCTTACAATATTAATAATTCTTAACAACATAGTTTAGGCCTCATAGTTTGTAATTTTGAATACAAGTCCAGATAACATGAATAAATTTAAATATTTAAAAAAAAAAAACATTATTTTCTATCCGACTAGGAAGTTACAAAAATTTGTAATGAATATTTTTGATCTTTATCATTTGTTAAAACTAACGAGATTTTGACAAACAGGCATATAAGTAAACGTTAAAATTTGTTGTCACTTATGACGTCACAATGAAGTATGTTTAATGATTTAAAATAATACAGAGGAATGCTCGAAATTTGTTTTGGAAGACTGGTTTTTATTATGTAAAATACACCTCGAAATCACGACACATTCGTCGAATTAATCGAATATGTCGACCGTGACTCGATAAATGACGTAATAACAGTACTAAGTAATGATGATAATACTGTCAAAACTCACGGTGCACCTGTTAGTAAAATGTTATAGCGGGGGTTATTGATAGACTAATAAACGTAATTGTAAGATTGTGACTTTAAAACATTTTCATTTGTTTGTTTTAAGCAAACGGTCAAAACAGACAAACGAAGAAACAATAGTACGTATTACGTTTTGATTTAAAACATATTTTTTTAAATTACTTAATATTATTAACTGAGTTGGTTTTATAGTTAAGCGTGGCAAAGCTAGACATGTAGCTAATTTTAAAGATAAATTTGATTCAAATAAAATTATAAGCTTCACGATACCATTATAATTAATTTGAAATCCTATTTCGGCCCAGATATATTCATTGTTATGTATTTTTAATTTCTTACAAACTGTCAAAAAGTCGAGTTTGTTTACAATAAATAATAAAAGTTAAATGACTTCAAATTTTTTTTTAAGTTATTATTAATACACTTGACGTCATTTACAAAGAAGTTTTGGCCCTACTTAAAGTAATAATATATTTAAATTAAACTATAATAAATGAATACATATAGTTTATAAATTACTAAAATAATACAATTCCTAAATACAAATAAACATTGATAAGTTTTTAAAGTATTGATAGCATTACTTTGAATGTGAATTATAAATAGATACAAAAATGTAAGTCGCCATCTTGCTGTTAAAATTAATCTACAAATACACACTAGTAATATTGAGTTTATATGACGTCATTATTACAAAATACAAATATACAGATAAAATTAAATTATACAATGAAGTCTCAATTGAACTAAAATATTGCCGCGAATTTTGACAAATGACAGATAATAAAATTCACCAGAGAATTAAAATGGATATTTGTAGACAGGCTGACACAAAAAATAGGAGATTAGTAAGAACCCAAAAAATAATACTGGATTGGATTGGAATAAAAAAGTATTATGCATATTTGTAAAATTACACTTATAGCATTCAACAAAGTCAATAATCGGCCTTGTTGATGTACAATATTATGAAAAAAAAAATATCTGTTAAATAAACCGTTGCCACTTGGGATTTAATGAAATCATTTTACTTGGTGGTAGGACCTTGTGCAAACCCCTCTGAGTAGATACCATAAATTCTAGCACCAAAAGAAGTATTGTTACGTTCGGGTTTGGAGGATGAGTGGGGTAGTGTAACAACAGGCACAAAGGACATACCATTTTGGTGGTTGGTGGCGCATTGGCGATGTAAGGAATGGTTAATATTCCTTACATCGCCAATATCTATGGGTGTTGGTGACCAATTACCATAAGGTGAACCACTACCGGATTACATTCTTATTATAAAAAATGTATATATTATTTAAAATATGTTATTTTAACATATATCTGAACTTTAATTAAATACGGATGATTTAAATAAGACTAATATATAATCAAATAAAATTCACTTTTTATCTTAATTCTATATACTACATAATAGGTTATACCTAAAATTCTAATCATCTCGTTAAGTATCATCTATTTGTAAAAGTATGATATTGAGTATCCAATAATTCGATTATCCTATCCTGAATAGGTAATTATTATCTGTCCGCTGTTTATTGAAAATAATAATTTATAATGAACCAATTTAATGAATACAAATAATTTACACACGTTTTCGGGAATTATCAATGAATACGAATGGTTCATAATTTTAATATCTTACGTAAATGCAATGGCAGTTCAACAATTATAAAAACAAAAAATACTTCTATATTAGACAGATATTGTTTTCTTTTCTATTTTTTTTTTGACAATTTAAAAATTTACCGTCGATATTTCAAATGGCTTTTAAATCTTTACTGCATTAAAATGTTGTGATAATTATTTCACTAGACAAAGCGATCAACGCTTAATACTTAATACAGTTGAATCCGTAAATACTTTATTGTCGATTCAGACTTCAATATGATCATCAGGTAATGGGGGGTGTTTTAGTTTCTTAGGGTTAAGTATTGAAGGTTTTTGAGTGCGCGTGTGCCATACATATACCTTTGTACAATTCTCCGCTAAAGGCTCCAAGTCGTCTTTCGTTGCAACATATTTGAGTATTTCGCTTTCCTGTAATATGAAAATACACACATATATATATATATAAATAAACTAATATTATTCTAGGACAATATTCAGACAAGGCCATCTGATCCCAAACTAAGCAGAGCTTGTACTATGGAAACCAGACAACTGATATACTTACATACACTACTTTTATTTTGTAAATACATGTTTATATAGATAATTAAATCCAGACTCAGGGCAAACAGACATGTTCATGCACACAAATATCTGTCCTGGGTGAGAATCGAACTCACGACCTGCGGCGTGAAAGGGAAGTACCTTACCAACCACGCCAACCGGCTCGTATGAACATGTTATAATAATATATTGTGGTGAGCCAGTGTACGAACACAAACACATCAGAAGCAAAGGACATAACTTGTAGAATAATTACAAGCACATTAGCAAGTGTTTAAGAGACTATACTATCCCCGCTCGAATTAGATTCAGTCCCCGCCTAACCGTCATATAATAGCAGCTATCTCGCTTGCACCATACAAGTAATTATTTTGAATTTTACAGAAGTTGGGTACGACGACTCATAAAAGCTTATAATATCAATAAACAATTAACTGTTTCACAATTCCGTCTTTAATTTTTATTATTGCGGACATATCCCATTCATCCAATAGAAATCGCGTCACTTATTATACTTGATACGGATAAAATATGAGCTTGCACAAGCACTCCTCGTGCATAGCCCGGGTGCTAATTAATTCATTTACCGGCGAGGGTCAGGTAGGAAAAATTGAGCGTACACGTATTCTTATGAGTTTAATTTCTAACAACGAAATAAACGCCTTTTAAAAAATAATCAAATACCATCCTACAATGGGTTTGGAGGTGCTATTAAATTTAGTTTATATAAACTTATTGCACTATATAAGTAATTATTGAAAACGGGTGCTACTTTCGTGGGAGGTGTGCGAATTTTTTGCTTCGAGATAATTTTTAGATATCGTGTTTGCAAAACATATAGGCATTAGTATATTTCTCCAACTTTACTATATATTATATACAAAGTGAGTAATTGAAAAGTTTCATTGTTATGCTCGCTCACTTCTATGGGTTAAATACGGCCGAATACCGAAACGGCCCTCAAAGTTAAACGCTACTTAACATTGAGAAGCTCCTAAATTAGTATGGGAAATTGTAAATTAACGGCGTCTCAAATAATTAAGTTGCATTTAATATTTAAGTGACGTTTCAGTATTCGGCCGATAGACCCTTAAGGTAAGTTATAAGAAGTGGTTTATTCTTGTGACAATGTCATTGCCAGTGTTTATGGGCCAAGGTGAAGACTAACAATAAGACGACCCGAGCGTTTGTCTTTAGAAAAAAGTTTTTAATATCTTTTAACAACAATCATATCAATCATTTCATCGAGTTCCCCAACAAAAACAACAAAAATATTAAAGCTATCACTAAAAATATTTACGCATGATAAATTGTTATGTTAAACACGATTTATTTATAAAACATTTACGCAAAAAACGTAAAGGAAGTCATTGATAACGGTAGTGTGACATGTGGGTGACAACAAGTGAAAGTATGATAAAAAAAATTGATATCGCTTCTGACCTTAGACCCATGTTTTTAGTTCAAATATAAATGAACTGTAAATTATTATTATTTAAATTACTATGAATTAGTACAAGTATTCATTATTAAATATAATAATTTTACAGTACTATGAATTGCATAGTTACAGTACTACAGTATAATTTTACAGTACTATGAATTACTATAATTTTACAGTACTATTAGTACTGTAAAATTATTATATTTGGCAAGCAATTTTAAGCATTAAAGACAGAATATCGAATACTAGCCGTAAACTATTACTATAAAGCATGTTATCCTAACTAATATTATAAATGCGAATATGAGTTTGGTTGTTTGTTACGCTTTCACGCCTAAACCACTAAACCGATTTTATTTCTTTCACCGATGGATATGAAATAAATATTCTTTTATTTATAGTTCACTGTTCAAATTTTAATTTTTTTAATCAATGTATACAACGGTGCAATTTTAAGCATAAAATTGGAATTTAATTAACAACATGCGCAAATTGAATCGACAATTAACTTTTTACAAGATTATATATGTATTTAATAATAAATAAACAAGTAGTAATCCATACTGTAGTGATAATAATAAATAAAACAATCTGAATTCCATTGACCCAGTGTATTAACGGAGTCAAATTAATAGAGCTCTCGTGATAAGGACGCACTATCACCATGAGTGACCATGACCAGTCAGTGACATTCTCTTAAAGTGTTAACATACGTTTATAATTTCATATCTATACATTTGTTCAAACGTTGGTCATTGGTTACTTTTAGATATAATTAATTATCGATTCTTAATTTTTTTTATTTTTATTAACTTATCCATATTATTCATATTCAATCACACAATTAAAAGGCACTTTTGAGTTTATAAATTACAAAGAGATGAGAAGTTTTTTTTTTCATTCTACATATACATATTATTACAGTTGGCGTTTTCTTATAAATTTAGAAATATAGTAAAATCATACAAACCTGAAAACCAGACTGGACTTTTCTTGAAAATTTAGCCTCTGGATGGAACAGAAATAGTGTAGCATTTATTGCGAAGCCAGCCATATCAATAGGGAATGGTCTAAATGGTTTCCATACTGCATTGAAACCAGAGACCTTGCCGTCTGTTACTAGAGGCATCTCTACCCGCATCCCGCCTACAATACCCACAGGCCACACACCTACTTTCTTGATTTTTCTCATCTGGAATACAAAATATTCAAACTTAACATTTTATAACAAAATATTTATCAATCAAAACATAATTTAATATCTAAACCTACATTATATTACTATGTTTTGTACTATTTTATTTTATTTTATATGTTATAGGTAGGCGGACGTGCATATGGGCCACCTGATGGTAAGTTGCCACCAACGCTCATAAACAATGGCATTGTAAGAAATATATATTACCCAACGCTTACATCGCCAACGCGCCACCAACCTTGGGAACTAAGTTGTTATGTCCCTTGTGCCTGTAATTACACTGGCTCACACACAACAATACAAAGTTACAAAGCTGCTGTTTTGCGGTAGAATATCTGATGAGTGGGTGGTACCTACCCAGACGAGCTTGCACAAAGCTCTACCACCGAGTGATAGATGTTTTGTACAATAATTATATTAAAAATAGCTAACATGATAATTAATCAAAAGGATTTACAGCTTTACAATAAAATATATAAGATTTACTACAATTTACTAAGCATAAAACAATCTTTGGTAATATTTGAATACAATGCAATTGTCTCATTTCCATTTTCAAATATAATTTATGTTAAAACCGCAATCATGCACAAATAACTATATTCAAATATTATGGACTATAATTCTTATGTAAGTACATATTTTTGTAAAATAAAGATTATGTAAAATCATCTTTTTTTACATACACACAAGATATACTTTGCAATGTCAACTATTTACAAATTAAACAGTTATGTTTATAATATCTTAAGTTAGTATGAAATCAATTTGTAACAATATTGTTATTTATAAACAGTTTAAACATCAAACATTATAACATGTCATGTTATTGTTTACATATTTCATAGCATTGCCAATGTACAAGTATAATATTTGATCTCAATTTAATAGAAGAGTGTTTATTCCTAAAGTATAATAGCAATGGGTTACTTGCAATAAAGTTATTATCATGTTTTTGAATAATGAACTATAACAGAGCGATGTAAATTTTTTATTTCTGTAACCATCTAACTCAATGTTAATATATATATTTTTTTAATTAGTTTGTCGAAATTCCCCTCTGATAGTAAGCGGTCTGTAAGAAATATTAACTGTTCCTTTTATCCCACCAACGTTGGAAACAAAGATGTTACAGCCCTTGTGCTTGTAGTTACCCTGTAATGGGTGGTACCTACCTTTATTTTTTTATTATATTATACAAAACTCTATCACCAAATAAAAATTTTAATGTTCAATTATTATAAGAAAAAAAGTCATCCACTTAATTTCAATTTTTTCCATCAATTTATTTGATAAAAAAGTTCACTAACACAAGTACACAATAGCAAATGGGGATTGAAATGAAAATTTAGTTTTATTAAAAGAAAAAAAAAAACTATTTATCAACAAAACCTTCCTACATAATCTAGTTAAGTAGTTTTTAAAGTTAAATAAATGGTTGTCTGTAAAATCGGTTTACGGACGATAATTTTACGTGATAACGTCATAAGAAAACATTGATTAATACTCGGACGCATCCGCCGATGGAGTGGAAGAGAGTTGCGTCACAAGCCGAACGCATAGGTCGATCGTGCCTCGCTTGCGCGCTCTGCTCAGGCGGAACATTACTATGAGTCATGCTTTTCCGTGCGTACAGCTGACGTTCATCGATTCATAAGAGGTTATCACGTCAAAATCTCAAACACAAGTTGATTGGTTACAAAAACTCAATGAATCACATTGTTTTTATCCCTTCAGAAACAATGGTTCGTGCGAGATATTAGTGCAGACTTCAAAACTTATTTGACATGCAAAATAGAGAATAGAATAGAGATTGAGCCTGTTACCAAAATACCTGAAATAGGCGATAAGCTCTATATGACTTGGCTTTAATGGATTTTGATTAATCTGCATTATTATCCTGATAAATAATAATCGTTGCCGTGGTAAAAACATGTATTATCTTTGTTTCTATTATAAATATAACTTACTTCGTCAAAGACTTTCAAAGAATATGTATTATCGTCATCCATAAAATAGACTGCTCCTCTTTTGTCATCAGTATTTTTTAAATGTCCTCTAAGCCAATTGAGGGCAACATTTCGCTGCTCAACACCGCTGGCCTAAAATATAATCATTTTTATATTATTTTACAGTAAAAAACATTGCATTACAAAATTTTTGATTAGAATAAAAATAGAATAGTTTTCTACTATTAATTTAAATTATAAAGAAACATATAAATATATAAAAATATCTTTCTTGATTACCTAACCACTACCGGTTAGAAGTTAAAAAAAAACAAAATTTAGTCAGAAATAAGAAAATAGCTACAAAATTATATGATTACTTTAGTATAGCCAAAACAAAACAAATAATAATAAGATTACTTAATATATAAAAAAGATGAATAAATATTCCGAATCATAAATCTAAAATATATTTTTAAGTAGATCAGAAGAAAGATTTACTTTTTTTCAAAACAAGTGCTCATTTTTTATCTGTTAATATGCGATTAATAAGAGAAGGCACCTCAATAGTTCAGCTTATATAAGAGATTAACATAAATCACACAAACACAATCAAATAATATTATGAATATTGAACATACACAGTACCAACTAGTGGTGATCGTTTCTGTTTTAAAAACACATATATTGACATCCATTACCTGAAATAATTTAAGCAATAAAATCATAGTATTGTATTAATAAGCCAATACGGCTCAGTAGATATTGCACATAGATCTCTCTAATAATACTGGTTCAGGCCAGTGTTCTGCTTGATTTGTGTTTATAATAAATATTCTGATGAAAACTGCCTATCTTTATCCACTTACCAAGACTGGATTGGTATAATGGATTAATCTTTAAGCATTCTCCTTAACAGGCAGGGCTTTTACTCAGGGGAAGATATTTATGGGTTATTATGACTAAGCCTAATATATTAAGCTATAATATGCTTTAAAATATATAAATTTGTTTCTAGTAATTATAATAATACTATGTCCTATTTAAATACAAAAATGCATCTTGCTACACAGCAAAATAAGTTTGAATATTGTGACATTGTGATGCAAATAATACAAAATAACTACATAACAATTGATATTATGAGAAATATATTGAATACTATATATTAATAAATTATACATACTGTTGAATGTTTTGATTTATGAGTTTTCACATTGAGATGTGTATATTTTAGAGTTGATTCCTTAAGCAAGTTTTCAACTAAGCTGGTCTTAGTCTCAGAATCCTCAATCACAATCCAATGAAAATTTTTCACCAGCATCAATGTCTGTGACAGTCTATATAAAAAAAAAATGTTACAAGGAGGAGATTAGGGAAAATTGCAAAAATTTATACCATTACAAAAAATACCTTAGTATTAATATTTCATTTAAAAAATATTGTATTTATATATATATATATACATATAAGTTAATTTTGTTTTTTTTTTAAATTAGTTAGGCTATTAATTTAATATAATAAGACTTATTTCATTGTAGAAAGATGTATCAAGGTTACTATGGGTTAATGCCAAATTGGATGCTAAGCAAATGTGTTGAAATATCAACAAAGCAATCAAGGGCAAAATCATCACGACAATATAAATTTTACCTTGTAAGATCAGCTTTTTGAGCAAGTCTAGCGTACGTTGGAGTTATCCCGTAGATTGTAGGTACATATGTTGATACTTCTGGCGTAAACTGACATTGAATAGCTGGTCGACTATTAAACAAAAACAATACAACAAAAACCAACATCCCGAAAGCAAGATATTGTTTTTTGATGTTAACAAAAGACATCTTATAGTTAATGAAGCTATATCAATGTCGGTTTTCCGTGAATAAAACACACGTCCTTCTTCGCCGCGTTCGGTCTTCTATTTAGCGTTGACTCACAACATTATTTTATAATTGCTTTGTAAATTTATCCATTGATCGGTAGGTAAACTGTCTGGTTTTGATAAATAAACCTTGCAATCGAATTCAATTCTCAAGTGAAATGAAAATCGAAGAGGCCACAGGCCAGTGGCAACTTCTTGACACTGCCGACGCTGCATTCGCTGCATTAAAGCAAGCAATTGACAGTGACAGATGTCATAGAAATTTTATTAGCAGCTGTTTGCATAGTGCTTAAATAGAGAAGAAAGTATAATATATAAATATTAAAATGCACACATTTTTTAAATCTTATTCTATAATATATTATTAAAGTATTAAGTTTTCTTATCTTTGCTGAACTCATAGTTCAGACAACGTTTCATAGATGGCTCTTATCATAAATATAGCAAACTTAAAAAAAAATCTCTTATGCTTTGACTCATGCTGAAATTTATTGTACCTATTTAAACTCTTTTACTATTTATTTAAAGCTTTTATTTAACTTACAATATTTGTTTTTATTGGTCAAATCGTGCAAGCTGAATGATTCTACAGATCTGAAATTAAAGATTTTGGTTCAATTCCGATGACATTTTTCTAATACCTAAGCATGACCTGGTTCTATACCCACTATTGTCTCCAGAAGAAGGAACTCAACGCTTAATAATATAGAAACAAAATTTTGTATAAATATATAATTAAGGTATAAAAGTTACAATTTATAATTTTATATGATTAACAAGCTTGTCGCGACAGCTTCCTATCTATATTTTTTATAAAGAATACATAAATTTCTACTGGGAATATTATAACTTGTGTTAAAATATATAAGGGGTTTTCCAATAGGGACGCTTGAACTTTGACAGCTGATTGCGGCCATGTTGTTTGAGTGACAGCTGTCAAATGCAGTGTGTTATATTCATTCCGTCCTCCCAAACCACCATGGCAGGTTACAGTGTCGAGCAGCACGTGCAAATCATAAAATTGTTTTATGAAAATGGGTCTTCAGTTCGAGCAACGTTCCGCGCACTTCGCCCGTTTTACGGTCGCGATGATCGTCCTGCCGAGTCGACTATCCGTCGATTGGTGGACAAATTCGAGTCAACCGGGTCAGTTAACAATCAGCCGGTTCCCGTGCGTCAACGTAACGCGAGATCTGCCGAGAATATCGCCGCTGTGCGCGACAGTGTCCTCGAAACCCGCGGCAGTCAATTCCGCGTCGCGCACAGGAACTCGGCCTTTCGCAGACGACAACTTGGCGAATTTTGCGTTGTGACTTGAGCCTGCACCCGTACAAGATCCAGCTGACCCAAGAGCTCAAGGTTAATGACCATAGACAGCGCCGTGTGTTCGCTGACTGGGCATTAGAGCAGTTGGAAGTTGACGCCGATTTTGGCAAAAAAATCATCTTCAGCGACGAGGCGCATTTTTGGATGAATGGCTATGTCAACAAGCAAAATTGCCGTATTTGGGACGAGACCAATCCACACGAGGTTCACCAAGTGGCAATGCACCCGCAGAAAGTGACTGTTTGGTGCGGATTTTGGGCCGGAGGCGTGATTGGTCCGTATTTTTTCGAAAACGATAATGGTGTGGCCGTCACCGTCAATGGTGAGCGATACCGGTCGATGATAACCAACTTCTTTTGGCCTGAAATCGAGAATATGGATCTGGACAACATGTGGTTTCAACAGGACGGCGCTACGTGCCACACAGCACACGCTACGATGGAAGTTCTGCACGAGCAAGCGCCCTTAATGGAAAACCCTATACATTCTTGCGAGAAGCTTCAATATCGTATAAAAATGTACCTATAATGTAACAAAAGGATGGGTTTTATTTACTTCAAAGTATATTTTCTCCCATTTAGAACATTTAAAAAAAGCTTGTTTTAAAAATGTTTTGGTCTTTTTTTTTAAAGTTTAAAATTGGTTATGGGTTCAAAACCAGAGAGAGAAATAAAAATTACAATTAATTTCCTTTCCAAATCCACTATATTTCGTACATATTTCGTTTAATTATCATAATAATACGTTGAATTTATTAATAATTAAAATTTATGTAATATGTAAGTCTCTCCCAAGGTGCCAAATCATCAACTGTATATCAAGGTGTTAAAGTTTTTGTACAAGACGCCACCATGTCTGTTCGACTTCAGAACCAAAGTAACCGATATAGCCCGAAGAATTGCTAAATTGAAGTGGCAGTGGGCGGGGCACATCGCTCGCCGAACTGACGGCCGCTGGTTCAGAAAGATTCTCGAGTGGCGACCACGAAACGAAAGACGCAGCGTGGCCCCCTACAAGGTGGACTGACGATATAGCCAGAGTCGCTGGAAGCCGTTGGATGCGGGCAACGCAAGACCGGCCAAAATTGAAATCCTTGTCCTTTGTCCAGTTAAGATATTATACTTTTGTACCTACGTCAAATTGATATTTCATATAAACATAAACTATATATAATGTAATAAATAATTGTAAAGTAAATATAACAATCTACAAATGGCCCAGCTGAGTTGGGTTTGTGGGCTTATAGCACGGCGCAACTTTAGTGTGGGTAAATTGACAGGTATACACGTAGCAGAATATCAGAATTTCTGGTTTCCTCACTGTGGTTTTTCCGTTGATCAGTTTGATTGTAAGTGAAGACATGAAAATCCTGTGTTTGGATTTGAACCAACCATCTTCAGTTGAAATCCATGTATTGTTCGCAATGTGCCATGTACACTCATTTCCTATACCTTGAGAACATACTTTTGTTTTGCTTCACCTCTTTTTCTCATGTTTATTTAAATATCTTCTAATGTACTTAAAATTATCGGTCATTACTCACAAAAATTAATATTTTGCTAATTTTCTATTTTTTATTTTAATCATAAGCCATATGTTATAAATATGAATTAATTAAATTGGCCAACAAAAATATCAGGGAAAAATTTGGGACATAAAAATTAAAAACTTCAGTTTTTTTATCGTTTCAATTTTCATTTACAGTATATATTAAATTAGTGAAATACGAATATTAGATGATTTTTTTTTTTATATTTTCACTCCTTTTTCTCTGTAAAGTTTTTTAAATAAGTAGCTTATTCTTTTACGTGATTGCATTTTGTTGTTGTCTGTGTAGTAACCAACATTAATCACCCATCATGTTATTGTTCACATCATTTAAGTTTTCAGAGAAAAAGTCAAGATGGTTGTGCAAGAAGCGGGCCTTAAGATCATCAGACAACCAACAGTTTTAAAATTGTTCATCATGTTAGCTACAATTACTTCGTAGTTAGGAGCTTTTAGCAAATTGCCCAAAAACCTTTTCAGAACTTCTTAAAATGATAACCAAGCCTGTTTTTTTTTTGATTTGCGAACAATTACAACAATTTACGAATATCAGGTCCATTGAAAATGAGAGGTGTTTGTTGGACCCAATATTCGCAGAAGAATCTTTTTGGGGTCAACTAAAGTTGTATGAAAAATATTCTGCTTGCCGGCAGTGACGGATTTACCAGCAGGCTGAGTAGGCTTCAGCCTAAGGCGGCAGATTTTTGGGACGCCAAATTTAGGGACCAAATATTTTTATGTTTCACTCTTGCCATTGTTACATTTAACGGTGCAGCAAACTTCCATGTACCAGAGCCTTAGTTCCCAAAGTGGTCCAGGGGTGTTTAAAAAAAAGAAGAAGCACAGCAACTGTGCCGACACTTTCCAGCGTGAAGAAAGGGCGGTAAAACTTTTACATCCTATATCTTGAAAATGTGTAAATCCGCCACTGCTGCAGGGTTACAAAGTTTTTTTTAGGGGCATCCACACTTCAGCATCCAACTATGAGCTGTGTATTTAATGTTCTCTAAACTTAAAATACATTTTTCGTAGGTTTTCTTCATATGGACTTTATTAGCGACAGACAACAAAACATAAGTATTTCATAAGTCAAATGATCAGTTTTGGTATAAATCTGAAAAAAAAAATCTCATTTTTATTTTATTATTTAACATACTGCATCAATATAATAACTTATCCTACTTATCGTTCAGGTTAAACTCTTTATAATATAAGTATAATTGAATGTTAGTTAGTTCTAAACAATCGGTACTTGGTGGCTTTGGGTTTTGTGCAAGCGCGTCCACCCATTCATTAGATTTTTTACCGTCAAAAAGCAATATTTCATATTTTTATGATGTGGGTTGAAGGGTGAATTATGCCAGTACAACTACAGCTAACTACATATAGGTACCTAGTACAGGTTCAAGGGACATAATCTTAGTTCCTAAGGTTCGTGGTACATTGGCAATGTAAGTAATGGTTAATATTTCTTACAGCACCAATGCCTACAGGTGGCCCATTTGCTCATCCGCCTACCTATATCATAAAATAAAGAACAAACTAAAGTATGTATTTGTAGAATATATTACAATAGGCAGAACCACTTTATGTCAAAGAGTACTTATACATTATACAAGTATAGTAAGTAAGTAAATCTAAACTTTATAAAAAAGTACTGTTTGATTCAAACTTTGACATCGTAAGGGTCGATATCTGTTTTAATTATTGAACAACTTTCCAACGCACTAATTCAATGCTATTTACATTATAAGCAGCTAAAATCTTACTCTCTGGGTCAAATATAGTCTGTGGCAACATACACAAAGAAGAGAAGAGACAAATCAATATTCGTGTCTGTTAAAAACGGTTCGATCGCTTATTTAACTTATAAGTTTTGAACAAACTCATTAAGTGTCATATTATTAATTCACTATGATATAAAATGATGCAGTGCAAATCTTAGTAGTTTGCATTTGAATACCTATTTGTTATACATAGTATGTATCAAATATTATGCAATTAATATAATGTCCATACTTATTTATACCTTCTGCTCAAAAAAGGAGAAGAGGCCATAGCCCAGCAGTGGGTCAGTCACAGGCTGTTACTGTTACTTATCTATGTTTATAAATAGTTGAATAAAGTTTTATATAGTTCGTAAAAGTTTAATAAAATATAATATGCTCTATGGTTTTTAAAAGTACCTCAATAACCATTTAAATGAGAGTGCTCTTAAGCTGCCTTAACATTGAAAGGCGTAGCACGTAGCCTCCTTTCCGTCGTCAATATGCAAACTCTCGACACTACGCCGTAGCTAGTGTAGCAAGTGTCGTAGAACATGATCTCAACAAGTTGATTTAGTTAAAATAGCCAGCAGTGAATCGTAGTTTATTAACTGAATGTAAATGGTATTTCATATCTCATCTGGTAAAGACATGTATAAATATAGTTTTACGAAAGAGAAAAGGTATTAAAATATTTAATTACAACTTTATTGTTTCAAAAATATTGTAGTCAAAAAGGTTAATCTCACACAATGGCAATGTTAAAATGTATTCGATTCAAAATCATTGTTACTTTTTTTAATTTAAATGAAAAATAGTATTTATCAAAGTAATAATTTGTACTAATTAGTTTAATACTAATTATATAATTTACCAAATAATCTATCAATCTAATTTAGTAAAGTGATTAGCTCTGCTGTATTATATAGTATGCAGAACATTACGTAATAAACACCAAGTCTTATTGATTTTTAATGTTGAAACCAAACTTATATATTATGTTTGTTAAAAACAAGATCATTATTTGAAAATATAAAATGAATTAGCATCAGAAAAAAAAAAACTAACAAAGCGTTGTGTAGTAACACATAAGTATACGCGTCTATTAATGTAGGTGCACGCAGGTAGTTTATGTTCAGCCAGCCATTTCATTGTAAAAGCGGTATAGATAGGACAGGAGCTAGCTGGGGGCCGCCCGGGCTCACCTGTGCTAGACTCGTAGGCGCGTCACGCTCCCACACTACTATAGAATAAACACTCACATTGATACAATTGCGGGAACGGGGATGGCACCCATACAGACGCGCATGTAATAAGGGTGTATCGTCAGCGCGAATGCGCACACACCCGAAGGTCGGACGGCGAGGCGGGAACGAGCTCGGGACACACGCGGGCGAACGTTCCCGCCGCGAGGTCCTCCGAGCTGGCCCGCGACGGCCACCCTCGCAACACCACTTGTTGAATATCTGCAGACTTTTCACACCATTTCCAAACTCGCTCGAGTCACGTCGCGCGCGATCTTGTACCGTGTTATATTATCTGAAACTTAAGTTGTTTTATGTTCTCCTCACTCGATATATTATTATATAATTCCAACTACCTGTGATGTCTACTTTTCGCTTCCGCTCTGCCTTCATTTCTCGTATCCTCAATATACTTAATTTAGTCTTCCTCTCGGTGTTATTGTTGTTACGAACGACTTTTTATCGTATCGTGATACGCGAGCCCTTTAACCCGCGGTTGTTGTACTTTTGAATATATTTAAACTGTTGTTAAATACTCATATCTTTGTTACCTGTTGACTATTACTTATATAGATATTGAATCTAATTTTCAAAATTACGTCGCTGTAAAATACTAAATTTCAAAACTTGGGCGCTCCCGACGTGAGGTAAGTTATAGAATTAAGTTAATATTAGCAAACATATTTTTTATTTGTTATGTTTCTTACTAACTGCGTTTTTACAGCAACTTCGTTTTAATTTCGTTAATTATATGAGAGTTTAGTTAAAATAAAACAATAAGCTAATTACTATCTATCGTTAGAATAGTATTTATAAATGCATACACAGTATTTTTTATTCTTAAAAGGCTCAAATGAGAAATGCGTCGTATCATTTACCTATTTTTAAGACTAAGTAAAACCAACCGCTGTTTCCGTCGGCAGTTATTCGTCCTAGTCAACTGGTCGATGTTTAGCTGGTGTAAGTGCAACTAATGCATTTTCTATTCGTTCTCATAATTCAATGTAACGATGATGCAACATAGCCACTGAGAATGCAGATGCGGGACTAACGGCTTTATGATTGCTTTTAAAGGCATGTGAGTGTTAAGGCTACCGATGGGACGCCAATCCAACACTATCAGAGTACAACAGTGCTTTCCAAGTTTTGATAGCGTAACGTTGCCAATTTCCAAAGATATCTTGATCCAAGGGAGAATAGCTATACCGGCTGTCGTGGTTTTCAGTGCTACCAAAAACTGGATACATTTGCCTCTCACCTCATGCATTCACCTATCCCAGAGCGTCAGAGCTATGGCAGGGATAAGACGACGACTACGTTCTCAGCTACTGAACTCTTTGCTAAATTTGCTAATCGCGCTCCAGCGTCTCTTTATGTTTCAAGGCGGTCTCACAGAAGGAGACTACAGCTGTTCGCATGGACATGTTGGCGTATGTCTAACAGTTTATGAGACCGAACTGACGCATCGTAGAGGACCATCGATCGCACGATACTGGCATAAAAGGCAGCAGACCGTACACGGCACCCATTAGCTTTCTGATCAGGGAATCCAACTATACCAATGATGTAATCATATTTAAACGTTTAAAGGGGACAGTAATAAGTTTTTTTATCAAATCATACCTTTTGTTAAGCGTTAAAATATTTTTAACGTCAATTGACGATGTGAGTGACATTACGTCTGACAAATTTTTAGATTTATAGATATGAACCTATATCGTGTTCATATCAAAAAGTTATTGTATTATTTTAAGCAATTTATTTGACAGATAAGAGTGTAATAATTACAGATTTATGTTTTTATTCTTATAAATCTTAAGAATGAAAGAATGCGCTGAGAAAACTGTACGCTCTGCGCTTGCGGCATGCAGTTTGACAATAAATTATTTGATTAGGAAAATCTTTTGGATAAGTTAGATAAACAAGCATATGATTATAAACATTAATTTAAAAAAAAAATTAAGCGCTATAGCTCTAAAAATACATAAGTAGTGATTTATTAAATCTCATTCAGTCTAGACCCCCATTAATATTGATTTACAATACAAATCAATTCGGTACTCAATTCCGTAGATCGTTATGAAATATAAGCAAATCCCCAAACCACTACGGTGTCACTTTATATAATTTTCATATGTTTGCAAGCTTGATACTAAATAAATGTTGTTTTTAAAAGTAATAAATCCTTATTTCTTACATTTATATATTGTACAAATTATTATCATTAATCTGTTTGTACATTTAGCCTTGAACAAATAACTAAATCGCTATTTTTTTATATATAAGAGCATAATTTAAACAGGACAATTGAATATTTTTACAAAAGGGCATTAGAGACTTAATAAGCAAATAAGTAAGCAAGTAGATGTGAGGATAGCCGGGAAATGCCATTTCCCTCAATTAGGTAACAAAAAAATATTCAATTTATAAATCTCCAACGCTTATTAATAAATGTGATGACACTTTTCATTATACTAAGGGTTGGCTATAGAGTTAAAAACCTTGAAGAGCTAACCTTAAACGAGTCCGAAGAGTATCTTAAGAAGAATTTACTTATCCTAAAATAACATTACACAAAACGGTAATTTTATGTTTTTTCATTCACTTCAAAAAACCTCTCTTGGGATTTTTTTAAGAACACTTTAGGTGCGTAGTATAAAATTAAAAGCAAAAATATAATGGACATCATAAATAAAATAAAAATAACAAGACATCCCACTTGGGCTGAGGAAAACATTAACAATATTTCCCTACTGATTGTGTTTATTTTATAATTTTTACGCGGTTGTCGATATGGTCCATCGATTGAGTTTTTCAATTTTCAATAGCGACGGGATTCTCCGGTGCCTCGGAAAACACTTAAAACCGTTGGCTCTACTCTATCTCTCGTGTCGTATTTCGGTTCCACCGTCGGGTAGTTGATTACAGTCGTATTATAAAAGTATTTTAAGAATAAATACATCTATACTAATGCACACACTTGTGCATTATAATATCTAACCATTAAAAAAATATAATTTGATTTTAACAATTTGTGATACCCGACATAAGCATATTACCTAATTACGCGAGACCATAACGTGACAAACTGACAGGAATCTGTTATTATAGGACGCTTAATATTAGGTGTCCCAAAATTAACGCAAGATTTGAATTCAAGCTAATCCTAACCTCTCAATTATTATTTTTACAGGGCTCCTAACAATTTACTGCAAAAATGGTGGCAATTTCAAATCTTGCATTAATTGACGATATGAAAACCTGACCAAAAACAAGATCATAACACTAAATCGTCCACAATAAATTGTAATGAATGTGTAAAGAAATCTCACGTCTCATAATTTAACATAAGAGCATTTATTATACCTTAAATTCTGAATGAAATTAAAAAAAAAAAAACTGGAGGTCGGAAGTTTGGATTGTGGTAAACTGCATAACATGCACTCCCCGGAAAGTACGTGAAGCCTTTGGTCGCCTAAACTGTCGGTAGTGTCGTAATTGCCATCGCATCGTAGTTATGAGAGTTATGTTTGCGCACGCACACCTGCACTATAATATGCTACGCGTAGTTAGATTGTTTGTTAGGAGAATATCACCAACATAATATTATAGACTACGTTGAAGCGGAATCGAGAAAATAGTTTCCGATTTATAACTTTGAAATGCCGCGTCGAGTAGAATCACTATAAATAAATCATCGTCACTTACTTGGCTATAAACGCTTATGATGTAATTTCTGAATAAACTTCCCGCGAAGTATGGACAAGCTGAAAAGTTTACTAATTTAAATATACGAAATTAACAGCTCTATGAATAAATAAAACATGGGCAAATTCGATTGAGATACTTTGTAACTTACTTCTTTGGAAAATATGCTTGAAGCGAACGCCTTTCGAATAGTCTAAAAGAATATTTTTGTTTTAGATATCTGTAGAGCTCGAAAGGCTATTAACATTTTACGAAGATCCGATAACTTTTTCGATTACTCGAGATACAAGAGATATTTCGACATGATGACATTTAAAAGTTCTAATCTAATCCTTATTGTTTACAAATATATTTTGGTAAAATTAATAAATGCGTGTGGATAATTTCTCAATATCTATATAAATTTTACCATAAATTATATATAAAAATCATATAGCTGGTTATTAATAAACTTAGATATGAAATTGGTTTACGTCTGTCTATCGATTTGGCAGGCGCTAATGCAATCTTGACCTTTGGAATAATGTTGTTAACAATCTTAGCACGAATTTTTACGTTTGGTGGCTGGCTTATGTAGCTGATGGTTAGGCTGTAGATCATGAGGTTTCAGATTTGAAACCTGGGTCGTATCTAAACACATATTATATTATCTGTTAATATAATTCTTTGACTACCAGGAGTTATGAAGTTGAAATTGTTTCATCGTACCCTGCCATGTCTGATATTCTTACCATCAAAGTATAGGAGTACACATTGGGGATTACAGAGTATACCCAGATTTGGGGACATATTTGTAAAATATATCTTATCCGTAGTTGGCTGGTCTTTAGCCACCGTGGGCGAATTTATTTAGGCGAAAATCATTATTTCAACTTAATTGGAGTAAATACGAATTCTAGTTATTATACGAAAATCAATATTGCTAAGAATCTTTTAAAAAACTATATACATTAGTCAATGTCGAAGATATAAAAAAAAAAAAAAAGTTATGTGTAAATTATGGAGTCTGAACAATCTATAGAACCGATGAGGGTTCTTTCCCGTTAAACACTTAACCTGACCTATTTTGCCCTAATAATCTCCACGTGCCATAAAATAATTATTCAAATTTAATATTAATATAAATGGAAAGTTCCATAAATTGAGTGAAGTGTATGTGTTTATACGCTTCACCGATTTACAAGCCGTCTAGATTAAGAGATTATATAAATGCGCTCTCAAAAAAGGTTTTAATTTACTAATAACCAACACTACAACTTTATAGTTTAAAAACCCCATTGTCTATTTCTATATTTAAAATAAAGCTTAGGGCACATCATTAATAGGCTTCATTTTCTTTACACGCACTATTTTAATGGAAATTGAAAATGATCAGTTTTTATAATTCATTTGTCACCGGACCTTAATAATTCAGCCATGTTTTTATGATCAGTATTTTTTTATGATCTTGCTTATAATCTTTTCCTTCAAAGATCCTTATGTGCTAAGGATCTTTGAAGGACCTCGCCCCACAACACGGCGCACCACACCCTGATAGAGTGTGTTGCGTTGGGGCCTCAGAGGGACACCCTGGTGGCTATAGTCGGCCGTATATAATTCATTCTGTCGGCATGATATATTACATATCATTCCTTTCATATATTTCTTTGTTGTTTATATTTGCATAAGAATACAACTTTTACATTTCATCCAGTTATAATCAATCTTAATTTATGAAAGTGAAATATGGTATGACGTAAAAACAGTGCGGAGCTCCAGATACATTTCGTGCCTTTATCATTAATACCAATTATTTTGTATTAATATTTCTGAGGAACACCTGTGTTACGTTTAGTAATATTCGGACGCCATATTGCTAATTTGTATGAAATATATTTAAATACGTGCGTAAGAATCAATTATTTAAATTCAATTTTTCAATAAATGCACCTTGCACCTAAAGGTCCACAATCTTGTAAACTAGTCACAAGACCAACGAGGTAGTTATCAGCAGGGGAAGTCATACGAGTAAGTGTAGGTTCATACCCAGACAATTTTTACTATACTATCCGTGCCCTGCGGTTTTACTTGTGTTAAATTGTATAATGAATTGGAATAACAAATCTGTAATTGGTTTTAGGCTAAACTAACACAAGTAAAACGTATCTTTTTATCACAATCCGAGGTAAAAAACTCTTTAATAGGTTGTTATAACTTTCGTTATGTCGAAATGGCCCAGTGATAAGAACGTGTGAATCTTAACCGATGATCGTGGCTTTAAACTCGGGTAAGCACCATTGAATTTAATGTGCTTAATTCGTAATTATAATTCATCTCGTGCTTGTCGGCGAAGGAAAACATCGTGAGGAAACCTGCATGTGTCAAACCGGACCGATAATTAAATTTAATTAATATGTATCGACAATCAATTAGCTTATATTTTCTGCTATCTCGTTAAAAGTTATTGCTAAAACTTTATTAAAATAAAAATGAAAAATATCATAAAATTAATTAAGCTGCTCTGACGTTAAAAGCTAAGTAATGAAGAGGCTGAATCTTCCTTTCATCATTTCATATCATTACGGTACGTTAATTGGGTTATCGGTAAATAAAAAAACTTATTATTTATTTTTAATTGAGGTTGAAGATAATTAAACAAATTTTATGTTTTAGTATTTTTTATTCTTAAAATTTGATGCGTTCTTTTTTTGTATATAACAAAAAAAGTAAATTTATTAATTTTGAAAAGATTTATTAATTTTAAAAAATATGTTCTCCAACTCATAGCTTTTCGCCTTAGGTATAATGCATTTTTTGCAACATTTTTTAGTATGTAACATATAATAATAATTATTTTTATTATTAATATTATTAACATATAATGGTCTTGTAACTACCTTAATTATGAGGCTGGAGATTCTTAGGTCCTGGGTTCAAATCTCGGGTCAGGTTACTAGCGTAGTGTGTATATCTGCAAGATATTTTAATGGCATTATATTATACGTTATAAGACTTAACATAAAGGATTCCTTTTATTTACTTAAAAAAAAATCAAAGCCAATATAATACTTCGATTGAAAATTTACAATAAGGAATGGCTACAAGAATATATTATTATTTTAATTATAACGGAGTAATAATATATTATGTTTATAACCTCATCACGATTGAAACATTTAGTTTATAATGACATAAATAAATTACAAGATATAGAAAAGAAAAATAGGATTCTACGAAAAAAACACTCAGATGAAATCACGGGGATCAATATAAGCAAATCATAATTAAGCAGTCAATATTAAACAAAAATACAAACAGTAGTTAAACGAGCGATGACTACATGATCAACAAAATTTAAAACGAATTACAATATTTTGTAGCTCCGGGAATGAACACTGACATATTTTAATTAGCCCCATATCAGGCCGGCGGTATTCGACAAAGAGTTTTATAACTAACGGTCTGTACTGTGAGTATTTTAAAAACGAATAATTTTATCTCGTGCATTCTACTGTATTAATTAAAAGCTATTGTAAAATGTTATTGAAATATAATAAGTAATATTTTATGTATGTATGTCGGTAAGAAATTTGGATGTATGCGAATTTGTCCGTAGATTTCTCTTTAAATATTGACTTAAAATAATAAATACATACGCTCAATAAAGATTTGTTGTTAGGTTGAAGTCGAAGTTTAAATTCTAAATTGTAATTCAATATTAAAAATGGAAGTATTATACTCGATTTACATGCTTATTTTTTTAATGATCAAAAATTCATCATCTCATCTAACATAACTTTGTAAATTAAACCTTTCTTTAAATAAAACTTGGAAGCAGATTGTAAATTGTGGGAGTAGTCCTCTCCTGTAGCACTAAGATCATATTAATAGAAGTGCATTATTCTTCCTTTAATACCGTAGACGGGCCACACACACAACAACATACAACTCAGTTAACATAGTCTAGTCTAGTCTAGTCAAGTAAATATCTATAAAATATCGAATTCATTAACAAAATCATCAACAGTCTGTGTGAGTTAAATGACCAATGACATTTTTCTTAAGTTTCATGAATGTATATATCGGACCGTAATAATCATATTGATTAGGGCTAATATTAAAATGAAAAGTTATGTAGTTACAAATTCCGAATTACGTGGAACTAGTGATACTTACTTTACCTTTCTTACTTTAAATGGAGCCGCAGACAATTTTATTCTAGAATAATCTACATATATACTTAGATATCGATGATGGTCGCTCTTATAAAGTGTTAATTTGGTAACATTCCAGTTGGTCCTCACACCTTTTAATTTCTAATCTCAGATATGTAGTAAAACCTTGCATTTTTCTACACTTAGAACATCTTATAAAAAAAGATACCATGCCATGCTCATTGGTATTGTGGTTAGATATAAATTCCTAGATCCCGAGGTTCCGATTTTAGGCCCCAGGTCGTTCCAATTTCCTCTATAATAGTATATTGATAGCATTTCCTATTTCAGATTTATATCGGAGAATGCGATATTTACCCTGATATAGTAAAAAATATCTGTATATACCTGACGATATAGTATGAACAGTAAATTCCTTTCTGGAAAATATTCTATACTGCTAATTATGAAACTATAATCCCATCCCAATCCCGAAGTAGGTAAAGCGATAAACCTTTAAAGCATACATGATACATTCGACGTACTACATAATGCCATTGTGGCTATTTTGAATAGGCACATTCGACACACCCCAGACATTTCATGCGACACGGTTACCCGTGTAATTCTAATATTTCTTTTCAAGCAAACTTAAATATTAGAATGAGGTTAGTCAAACAATATTTATTGGAATTAAGTTAAGCGACTAATTCAATTATTATCTCTAGTAACGATTGTTATCTATAATAATAATTTTTATTTAAAATTTCACATAAGAGCTTCTTATACATTTATTCTGTCTAGATAAGAAATAACTTATGCAATAATAATTATTATTATCTATGATATGCAAATAATAGGGCACTAGATATCTGCCCACTGGGCACTGATATTCAATTTAAATATCTAATGAAGTTTTTATTCGTAGCGGTTATTCTTAAAATTTTAATATTGTGTTAAAAATTTAATAAAAAATCACACTTTAAAGAACAAGTCATAAAATATATTACAAATTAAAAAATGTAGTTTTTAATTTCCTTTAACATTATACGCTAGATGAAAAAGGGTTTAAATTCCAAGATTGTATACCGAGCTCTTTATGAGATTTTAAATTTAATTTTCGAACAACAAAGAATGCGATAAAATATATTGTTTGAAATAGTAATTTTAAAAAGATTTAAATAATTTTTTAAATGTATTTCAATATATTACTGAAAGTGGTTATCTTTTGCTTTTATTAAATTAAATGTTTCCATTTGATATTTATTTTAAATGTTGCCTTGATATACTAAAAATAAACACGGATCAATAAATAACAAATACATTTTCAGGATAAATATTGAACTAGGAAAGTCGTTATAAATTACATGGCAAAAAAATTGCATTGCAAATACATGTTGTATGTTAACTTACTGAAATTAATGATATTGATCTAAGAAGATGACCTCAATATTGTGTCAAGTCAAAGGGATAACAGCCAAGTAACCCAAGGTTTTATAACGTGTACTATGAAAATACATAGAATTTTATGGTGGTTCTATTATAATAAAATACAATAAAACGATTTAAGCATCAGAGCTTAGCCCGTTAATTTTGAAGAATAATTAATTAATGTGACTACTTATTCAGGATCCAATTACATGATGTAAAATGTTATTTTAATATTTCTTTTTATTAATAGATGTCGCTAGTTGTACTTTACATCGCGCTATAACTATTAATTTTTGTAAGTACTTAATACGGCTTGGCCTATTTAAGATGTGTGAACAATAAAGCTATATAACCAGCAGCACATACTGGTTACAAACAAACACAAGCACTAGAAATAGTATTTAAAGCAGATGCTATTCAAATTATAATCAAGTTGCACTCATTTTTATAATACATCATATTAATTTATTACTCTCTCTCTCTCTCTCTAACATTAGTAAAATTACATTCAAAAGAAGCATGCAAAAGCTTTAGTAAGCAACTTTTACTCTTAACGCGAAAAGGGATTAGTATAAAACTCCCATTTGTTTCGCTTTAGTTTTACATTTTCTTTATAAATAAACAAAACCGCAAAGAACATGTTAACTCTAATAAAAATAATCAAATAAATCGAGTAGCACTTTAAAGTGCTAATAGAGTATTGATTAATCTTAAAGTTTTCCAACATCAACACCGAAAGTATTTCAAGAGTGCTGCTTAAGCTAGTTACTACATCGCTTTAACATTATTAGTGCTTAATACTAGAGAAAAAGTCAGCTTATTTTCGAACTTTGTATGCTTACATTTTCAATAATGATGAAAATATTTAAACGTTTAGTGCTTACAATATAGTATATCCTTAATATCTTATGATGTTTGAAATCACTTTGAAAACATAATATTATATTTATTTACTTATTGTATTATTTGTGCAATCAATCTCATGTTAAAAAACATTAATAAATAAGGCATTTTATTTGAAAGAAGATTATATAAAAAGTAAAAAAAGCGTAAAGTATTCGTTAATTTTTATGCAGGATAAATTATAATTTAATTAAAATAACTGTATTATATTTTTTATAGATCTATATACATATATATAAATCTCGTGTCACAGTTTTAGTGTTTATACTCCTCCGAAACGGCTTGACCGATTTTGATGAAATTTTATATGAATATTTTGTAGGTATGCGAATAGATTTATAACTAATGTTTGTACCATTATTATTATTGTTTGTACATCGATCGCAGTAGTGACATTTACAATTATCATTTTATCATTAAATCCTAAAAATATAATAAAAAATGTGCGATCGGGGGACTCCCGGGTCCCGGGAGGAACGAAGTTCTTTGCGATATTTTTTTTTAACTTAAAACGAGTTTTAAAATGTTGATTTTTAATGATTATATTTCTGTATATTTGTCATACTCTCGTGCCACGAAAGGCACGTAAAGCCGCTGGTCCTGCCTCTTACCTGAACTTTTAACGTTCGCGTCGGTTTACCATCCTGTAGGATTATGAGAGTGCACCTGTGTTTACGCACACACTTTTGCACTTTAATACGTCCTGCGTAGTTGGCAAATCTTTCTTGAGATTGCCAGTCATCGCGGTCGAAATAGGTCAGGAGGAAATTATTCTTGGGGCCTCAGAGGCATACCTTGGCGACCAAAGTCGGTAGAGATCTCTCGCTGCCGAGCGTGATTAAATGGAAATGAAATTAAGTATCACTTCGCAGAAGGAGGCCGCGAGACGGCAGCGCGAGGAAAATGCCTCCGCTGATTCGATCCGTCGAAGAAGACCGGGGAGAAGGTGTAGACGCTATGCGCACCTTAACAGCCACCGGGGCTAAAGGCGTTCCCCGAATCCGGGAACCCCGGGGCGTCACGGTAGCATGCGCAAGCGACCCCGTGGAGCCCGCCCCCCCAGACCAGGCGCATTTTTTCAGCGAAAAAAAAGGAGGAAATTGTTCCTACTTTTTTATCACACCAAAAAGCGTTGCCCTTCTTAATCAACTGTCCCTTTCACATGTGTATATTTTATTTTATTATTTTTTCAATGCAAAAATGTAAAGTAAGAATTGAAATTGATAAATTTCATTGAACACTTTAGGAAAATAGTAATTTATTCAAAATTAAATACATTTATATAGAATTGAGGTTATCTGATTGGGCGCACATAATCCTTATTGTCAAATCTGAAAATTTGCATACTTACACATACAACCGCTAGAATAGAAAGAATCAGTAAGAAAGAAAGAGGGGTAAGGTCACTTGGAGGGCAGCGCTTTTTTGTTACATGACAATTTCTGCCAGGTTACTCTACTTTGCAGTAGTAAAAGAACTTTGTTCCAATAAATGAAAAAATATGTAGAGCATGTTGTACTTTACTTTATGCATTATTATTATATGCCCTGTACCAAACACACATACACTGTACTGTATGGGCGAATGTTTATATCTTTTTGATTAAAAAATGCACGGGATAAAATCCTTATTTTACCCGTACGAAGTCGGGACGGGCAGCTAGTAGCTTTATATAAATGTAAATATGTGTATATGTGTATATACACATTAAAAGGTCTTTTTTTATTTTATAGGTAGGCGGACGAGCATTTGTGCCCCTTGATGGTAAGCGCTCACCAACGCCCATAGAGAATGGCATTGTAAGAAATGTTAAACATTGCTTACATCGCCAATGCGCCACCAACTTTGGGAACTAAGATATTATGTCCCTTGTGACTCACTCACCCTTCAAACCGAAACACAACAATACAAAGTACTGCTGTTAGAATATCTGATGAGTGGGTGGTACCTACCCAGACGAGCTTGCACAAAGCTCTACCACCGAGTCTAGGGTACAAAGTTTTCTCTTCACGTATCAATATTCTATATCGATAGCATATTAGCTGTTTTACAATATCATTAATAATATTATTATTAAAATAATATTTATAAGTCTCATATACTGCGATTGTGTGAATATACCGAGAATCTCAAACTCATATAAGACGGAAAATTAGTTTGCGAAAAGATTTCTTCTAAGGGCTTTGTACGTGCCGCAGTTTGCTTCACATCATACTTGAATTTTATTAATATTATAGAAACTATGTACATCGGCATTATACTGAAAGCCAACGCTACATACTAGTTTAAGTGCATACCTTTTATCAATATTACATAGCTTTCCAGTTTATAAGTACTTGCTTTAAAGTATTAACTATTCCGCTTTCGTTTAAAAGTTATTTATCGAGGAATGTTCAGCATGTTTCGAAGAGTTTATTCGGCGAATTCCTATTGTCATGGATCGGACGCCGATAGTCAGCGATGTGATTTCGTTTTTGAAATGTATTGAATTCCTCGACAAACAATGTATGTGAACACAAATTGATTAATAATAACCATTATTTAATCATTTACGATTTCGATGCTTACTGGCACGTAACATCTAAATTTTAAAGTTAGGTCGCGCATTGGTGATTTAAGGAATGGTTAAAAATATTTCTCTCGGCGCCTTTCTATGGGCAGTGGTGGTCTGAGTAGGTACCACCCACTCATCAGATATTCTACCGCAAAATAACAGTACTTGGTACTGTTGTGTTCCGGTTTGAAGTGTGAGTGAGCCAGTGTAATTACAGGCACAAGGGACATAACATCTTAGTTCCCAAGGTTGGTGGCGCATTGGCAGTGTAAGCGATGGTCAACATTTCTTAAACTGCAAATATCTATGGGCGTTGGTGGTACCACTTACCATCAGGTGGCCCATATGCTCGTCCGCCTACGCTATAAAAAAAAAATACCTTTTAAAAATGTCAGTGGTAATTGGACCCATCAACAAAGGTAATAAAAGACGCCTTACTAATTAACGAATTAGTTTTTCGAATAAATTTTGACACTCGCTATAAAGAAGGTACTTCAGTAACGATTATATATATGATGTTGTTAGTATAATAAAACGAACCTACTTTTCTTATGGTATTAAAATTGTTATTATCATAGTCCATTTAAAGAAACAGTACTTTATAAGTATTTATTTTCGTTTGTGTGTAGAAAATACTGACTAGTTACAGTTAGTGCAACAATCAACATGGTAGTTCCTTGTCCTATTTTTGGTTACTGGTATCAATCGAGAAACGACATTTCAAAATTTCAAAGCGTATAAAGACGTATAAATGACGATAGCATTATGCATTTCTAATTCACTCACACAAACAACGCTTTCGTTCATGTACCAAAATATATGTATGTGGTGATTATGACGCGTTTCATATTATGCTCGTATTTTATCGAGAGAGGGTTTAATGTATGGATAGGTTGACTGCCTCGTTGGTCTAGTAGCTACTAGACCCGGTGGCCCTGGGTTCAAATCTCAGGCCAGGCCAATAAAATGTTATTAAGATATTCTGTCGAAAATTTTCAGTGACAGCTCGGGGTCTTAGAAGTGTGTACACTTTCGTGCCTCTGAAGACACGTAAAGCCGTTGATCATGCGCCTGAACTCCGGTCGTGTCGGAATGACGTCCCAACGGGTTATGAGAGTTAGGGTATAGAGAGTGCACTTGTGTTTACGCACAAACTTGTGCACTATAATATATCCTGTTGGTTGTTGGTTAATCTCTCTTTTGCGTGATCAATTCAATTTAATTTTTCTATGCCTAATTAAATAATTACATGATAGAGAACTGTCTTAGCAAAACTTTCATCAATTATTTGATTGCTATAAATACTTTGATTGCTATAATTATTTGATTGCTATAAATACTTTTTAATAAATACTTTACATACAGCTGGATTCCAATTTAGAGAAGGTGAGTACCTCAACTAAATATAATTAAAAGCACATAGCTAACTTAGACTATTATGAGACGGTGTAAGGAGTTGTATACCGAATATGGGTCTAATTAATAACCGTCTCCGTTTTGTAGGTCTGTAATGATTACGGACAAAAAATGACAACGTAATCGCCTTGTCTCTATCACACATTTCGCACGAATTTATTTCACAACTGGCTGTATTGAAACGTTATATTAATTTTATACAAGGAAAATTCCTTGTATTTCTCAGATTTATAGAATAACATTTTGTTTTATTAAATTCCTGTTTCTTCTATTAATTTAATTTGTAATGACGTTGACATGACGTCTCCAATATTAACTTAAATAACCTCTAGATTTCAGAACGAAGGGCTTGTTTTATCAAAGTTATTATTTATTAGAAATCAGGAAACTGACGGAAGCTAAATATTTCTATATAATAATGTTAAAATTTAATTTCGAAGAAATATCTGAAACAAAGGATTTCCTTTTGAAATTTTTTATTCTGCTAAAAATTTTTTATAAAGAAATATTAAATAAACACAAAAGCTACAGCGTACTTATTATACAAAAAGATTTTGCATACGAGAGAGACATTTTTGCGTTTAATTTTTTTTTTCTTGCATATTATATTCATGCCTTTCTATGAGTCTTTTATGTTTATAAATTTTAATGAATATACGTGTACTAAAAACTCGTGATAGTTTCATTTACTCTTTATAAAATCAAAATAAAATTACGTAATGTGTATTAAGGTTATATAATGTCTAATTTATACAATTACTGTAATGTTGGTATGGCTTTTTATATTCCCTGTCTTAATCTATCTAATGATCACAGTTACATCAGTATGTTTCACATGAAAATTTAGTGGTACTCGACTGGATTTGAACTCAGAATCTTTGGTTACGATCCACGTGTTTTAGCCACTGGGCCATCTCGGTTCTCTTTTCTACAATAAAATAAAAAAATAATGGCTTATTCGTGTATCACGTTTGGGTTCTTAGAACCAATTTATCAGATGGTGATGGAACTTTGTATAGTTGTCGTTGATATTCTCGTAAAGATTTCTAGTGCAGTAGCATCAACATAAGAGGCGATGGTATGAGGCGAATCCGATAATTCCTTACAAAAATATTTTACCTACCATCCCGTATTGGGGCATTGTGGTGGAATAAGCTAAAAACCGTCTCCCCAAAAGAAGAGGAGACCATACCCCAACAGTGCGATCTCTAGAGGCTGTTACTGTTCATTTTATCGACTAGATTTTTGGTAGTGTTTTTTTCGTTTTAGGCACTGCCTTTAAGATTTGTTATTATTTTTTTAGGTTAATGAAATTTGAAAATAACTCTTATTAAAATGTGAAATGTGAAAAAAGTTATTTCTCATAATATATAGACATTCCTCACAAGCTAACAAATGAACAAACAGAATGAATTGATTTTCATATAAATCTATTTTTTTTAATACATTTCATTATACGTTACGTTTATATATGCTAATGGCATTTGTTTGCAGAATATGCAAAAAAATATTAGCCTTTAATTAAGATTAGCCAGAGGGAGGTTTTTAATTATTTTGCAAGGAGCTTACCGATTAATATGTCTCTACAGTAAGCTTCCATTATGAGCGTATAAATTACATTTGAACTTTAAAATCGTAATCTATATTTTTAATTTTTTTATGAAACTATAATTTATGTTTGTTGTTATTGACGAAGTATTAAAATATTATCAATATCATGTTATGATGATCTAGAAAAGGGTACGATTTCAAAACCGACTTTAAAAATGTCAGAACATTAAAATGTGAAAAACAATACAATTGTCTTTTATTAAATGGTTTTATATATGTTTGTATGTATTAAATCATCCAAATAGGTATTCTCGAGTATTTCAACTAATAAAAAGAATATAGTTACAAAAAATACACTTATTAATAAATATGAAAAGAAAATTATACAACGTGTATCAAACAAGCTAACTTTTTTTTATATATTAGAAAAAGGAACGTTTACCTACAGTGCGATACACGCATAAATTGCCTTCTAATTATTCGACTGAGCAAAGAAAATGTGCCTTTTCTTGTAAATAAGCTTGCAACACTGTGGCGATCGAATTAGGACATGAAAATTATCAAATTTGATATAAAATTAATAATACACGTTCTGAATTTCTAATTAAAGACTCAGGTTCCATAATAGTTACGTGAGGTCGGAATATAAATAAATATTGGAGCTGGAAACGGTTTTGGAAACTCATTAACAGTTTGAGATTGATGTAAAGGAAGTTCTGTTTGATTACGAACTCCATGCTTCTATTATACTAGAACATATTGGATATTTAATAGTTAGGTTAGAATATAAATTATAATAGATGAAATGAACAATGCCACTGTCTATGAGCGTTGGTGACCATTTACCATCAAGTGGCCTAAATGCTCGTTCGTCTAATAAAAAAATATATATACGCGAACATACAGAAATATATATATAACCAAACGTTACCTCTTCCTTTTTTGAAATCGGCTTAAAAATACATTGCATTATTGTTAGATCGTAACTGCTTTTACAAAATTAGTTTACGCGAAACACTATGATGCACGAACTTTAATATTGATAAAGGCCGAGGAAAAAGGAATAGGCCGGCACGCCCGGGGAAGTACCACTCTCTCACTTAAAATCGGCGTAAAGTGATAGCCATGCTACCGCGTTTTGTTCGGTATATGAGACTCCCGGAGGCCCAATTACCCCCCCCCCCCCCAACAAAATGAGTGCGCAGAATCTAAGAAAACTTCCCCAGGAAGGTACCATCTGCGACTGAGGTGGACAATCCCTCTCTGGACATATCACTCGGAGTCATCTCTATCTATCGGAGTATCCTACACATTAGGCGCAGTCCCGAATTCTTGGAAGACTGCTTTGGTGCATCCGATCCCTAAAAAGGGCAATCGCTCTGATCCAACAAATTATAGTCCTATTGCTATCACCTCCTTGTTCTCCAAGATAATGGAGTCCATTATTAACCGCCAGCTCCTGCGGTACCTAGAGGAGCACCAGCTGATTAGCGACCGCCAGTACGGCTTCCGTCGGGGTCGCTCAGCTGGTGATCTTCTAGTTTATCTTACTCACAGATGGGCTACAGCGGTTGAGTCCAAGGGGGAGGCATTAGCAGTCAGTCTGGACATAGCGAAAGCCTTCGATCGGGTATGGCATAAAGCGCTTCTCACGAAGCTTCCTTCCTACGGGCTTCCCGAGAAATTATGCAAGTGGATCACCAGCTTTTTGGTACATCGGAGCATCAAGGTCGTTGTCGACGGTGCATGCTCTGACTTAAAATTCGTCAATTCTGGTTTTCCACAAGGCTGCCTTCTTTCACCTACTCTGTTTCTTCTGCATATCAATGATATTTTACAAATCAGTAATATTCATTGCTATGCGGATGACAGCACTGTAGACGTCCTTTAAACCGGCCGTGCAAATATTTCTCGGGAACACGGCGACGAGTGTCGGAATAAAATTGTGTCTGAAGTCGAGACCTTGTTAGCCAGTCTCGGACTGGGGCCGACTAAACTTGGTCCAATTCAACCCCAAAAAGACTCCTTTTGTCATATCCCCTCATTTCGAGAATACTCCTCTCCCTCCCACAGCCAGTATCGGGATACTTGGCGTTGAGATTTCGAGCGTTGTTCAGTTCCGCGGTCAATTGGAATTTAAAGCCAAAGTGGCTTCCAAAAAGCTTGGAGTGCTCAACAAGGCGAAACAGTACTTCACGTCGGCCCATCGCCTAAAACTTTACAAGGCGCAAATTCGGCCCCACATGGAGTACTGCTCTCACCTCTGGGCGGGAGCTCCCCAGTACCAGCTTCTTCCTTTTGACCGCATTCAACGTAGAGCAGTTCGAATTGTCGACGATCAAGCTATTACCGACCGGCTTGATTCTTTGAACACATCCATACGATACTTTGAGATAGGCTTTTTACTACTCTGAAGCAAACCGTAAGGCTTTATTAATACAATAATTAATAACTTAGTTATTGTTTACATGACAGCACTAATCGTAAGATAAGAATAGATAATAAACTTAAATCAATTCCTTCATTGGTACTCTAGGTGCTAGATTTCTTCATCTTCTTCATGACCCTCTTGTCCGAGCGGTCGTAGTCGCCATGTAGTATTACGAATTAATCGGCGTTAGTTTATAACCTATCCTAGGAACGTATGTAAAATGTTTAGCAACTGATATTTCTCCAGCCATACAGATCTACCATATTATCAGTTTTTAAGAGTCAATGAATACAAAATGAACATATGCTTGCACTATATTAATACACAGTCAGTTAATCAGTAGATATTGTATGTAGAGCGACTAAAATAAATTTAAAATATACGTATTTATTTTAAATAAAAATTTCAATCGAGTTTAATCATTACTTTAATTTCAAACTAACGTCAATATAGTTCATTAATTATTATTTTTATATGCCAATCAAAGTAACTGTTCATAGTAAACTTAATAACTTCGCTTTGATATTAATTTAGCCTGCGGAGCGTAGGAATATTTTGTTGATTTTCCGATAGCCTTGGAGACTGCAAAATAATTTGTTCGCGTCTCACAAAAATAAACAAAGTTCTGTTTTAATATAAATGCAAACATTTGTTTGGAACTTTGATATACATATTTATAATCTAAGAAACATATTTAACGAAATATTTTTTTCAATAAATTTAACACTATTAGAGTATGATAGGAAAAGCATAGAGTTAAGATGGCTCAATCGATATAACACCAAGGATTGTGAATTTAATTCCGGTTAATCCCCACTATGTTTTTGTTTGTTAATTTCTATCGCGCTCCGTGGGGAATACCTATGTAGATATGGTGAATAATAATCTGTCAGTAAAATCGTTGCTAAATGAACTCCAAGCTTTAAACTTAAGATTAAGTCTATTTTACGAGTAATATATTAATAGATAATTCATGTATTGAGAGTTTTCATTAATTTATTTGTTTGCTACTGGTTGAGATTTGTACAGGCCAGCGTGCACCAATCACACATAATTATTATTCTTCTGCCAAACAACATAGTATTTGGCCAGTTTGAAAGATTTCACAGTAATTAAATGGTTTATAGGACTTAACAAATTTTGCAATAGAAGGTAATATACTGAAAGTCTATGAGTGGTTATCAACTGAATTTCAGATGGCCTGCTATATGGCCCTAAAATAGTAAGAAAATAAACATTAAATTATTCTGACTTCCTGTGTTTTTAAGTTTCTGTTATGTGTGTGTACATTCCCGTGCCTCGAAAAAAAACGCTTTCTGCGCTTGGACTCTTTTCGTTCGTGTCGGGTTGCCTTCCCATCGGATTATGAGAGTTAGGAAATAGAAAGTGCACTTTCACTCACCGTAATTGTGCATGCACTAATATGTACTTCGCAGCTGGGTAATCTTTCTTGAGATTGGCCGCCGTGACTAAAATCGGCCCAGACATCCTATTATAGATCACAAAGTTCTATGTTCGAATATAAAGACAGGATAAAAACGTTGTGTGGTCTTTCAAAAGGCGGTAGTGGTACACTTGCCTAAAAATAATTTACAGTCGCTAAAGCGCCTGATATTTCTTAGATTTTCTGTGAAACTGAATACTTTTGTTTATAAATACACTTTTGCGCATATCTTATACGTAGTGGGTTAGTCTTCGTTAAAAATGGCCGAATTCGGTTATTACTCGTTATCATTTGGATATATACTATATATATAATATAATCAGAAGATTTGTCTACGGATTCGGATAATAATTATACTCACTTTTCAAGTACCATATTTTATTATTTAAATACACCACAAATACACAGTAAGGAAACAACTGAAGTCTAATATACATTTATAAGCTATGCAAGCCGTCGTATTATTATAATGGTCTGGTCTGTTATTTTAATTTGAAAATTTGGCAAAATCCATTTAAATATTGATGTTCCTAAGAACTGGTTATCGGTCTTCTCTATCTATACCATGATAAGTCTCCTCCTCCCACCGTCAATACGTCATTCGTAACCGGCTGTTATGTACATCCAATTATGTTTCAAGCCACAAGGCAGTACCTGAGTGAATATAACAGTACCTAGTTAAATATTGTTCGTCATATTAACTAAGTATTGCGGTATTATGATTTGGAGATTAAGTAAAATGTTGTAATAGCAGGAACGAGAGACTTACGAGATGCGGTCAAAGATTGCGGTTGGAAGGAGTGGCTTGGGATTCTTGAAACGTGTATGAGCAAACGTACTTAGCTAAAATCAGGTGACCCATTTGCCTGCCTTCCTTAAATATAGAGCGTATTTTGCGTACAATAAAGACATCGTGAACGATATAGAAATTTATATTCCAAGAACAGAAATGTATAAACTATTTAATCGATATGTGATCAGAATTTTTTAATAGCTGCGCTATAAAAAAAAATTATTATATATTCCATATTCATACAAAATATTATACACTTAATAATGTACTGTAAGTTTGAAAAATATCCCTAAAAGTTATTTTAATTTTGTGGATAAAGTTCCGAAAAGTTCATACCGCTTTTTTTCTTGAAATTTCGTATAGGTACATAGGCATAGGTACGTAGGCATTTGGACTCGCAGACCACGAATATGATAATTAAAATTGGCGCAAACTTGGTAATGTTCTATTATATAAACCGTACCCATATGGGGCAGGTAATGTTTTATTTTTTAAAACCCGGCAAAAAGCGGTATGACCTTTTCGGAACTACACCCTTTTAGGCATAGGTAAAATTGATAATAAATATTATTTTTACCTATAAGTAACAAATACATTACATAATATCTTACTTGTGTATTTCAGCCAATATGCCAATAATCATGGAGGCATCTCACAAAATTGTGATTCAATCAAACACTTCCCATGGGCTATTAAGGTATTGCTATCGACGTGCGACGAATTCGTGACCAAAATAACAATGGAGATAGGCCACTAAGCACAATATTAGTGAAACGTGAGTTCGCTCATATTACGAGTGACTCGCTTAGGCATAGGATACATACACAAATGATTAAACTATCTCGGACCCAATATGTACATTAGTAATGAAGTCATATTTTTATTGATGTCAAGAGTCATAAATGATTGAGAATAATATTTAAAATATTATATTTCTTAATTTCAATATCATATTATTTTGTTCTTATTTAATATATGTCTAGTTAATTGTATAAAATCGTTCTTATTGTTTAAATATTAACTTAAAAAAATAGACATAGAATAAATTATTAGACATGATCCTATCACTACACGAGAAGTAAAGACAAATAAACAAGTTTGAAATTAAAGTGACGCGTAATCTATGATTTGCATCATGGATACGCAAAACATTAAATAGAGTACATAGATATAAAAACTTCGTACAAGTGGAATAGTATTGTATTATAAATAAAGATATATTCATTAGTAACTGTTTGTAGTGTGATATAGCAGAGCTATTATCAAATTGTATGGAATACGTAAATGAATCGTTTGTTTACCTTTTCTCTTTACTATTGGAATAGACTATATTGTAACTTGATCGTACTCGACCAGAAACATTCGCACAAGTATCAATGATGCGTGAATGTTCTACATTTTGACTGCATCAACTAGCCTCTATTCTTAGAACCTCTATGGAGATTCTTTTTGTCTTTGGTTCTCCTATTTATTCGTCGTCTATAGCTTACTAGTTACTGAAAGAAGCGCGTGAAGGGTATATATCTCAAAGCAATGTAGTAATAATAATTTTATTAACGTCGTTTAAAATGTCAATCAGTCAGTTTTGAGATCGATCGACATTATGACACAAGTAGAGAATTCGAGAGCAATAACCAATCAAGATCTGGAATGCCAGAGCAAAAAAAATTAGAAAAACCTCCTTGATCAAAATTGAGTTGTTTAAATGTAAAAAATGTATAGTTACAAAAAAAATCCGCTTATTTATTCTAAGCTATATTCCAGTGCAGAACAAAATTATTAAAGAATATATTATATAAAGATTTAGACATGATTTTGTCTTAAATTCTGTGAGCTCTTATCCTTATGATAAATGTACGTTAGTGTCGTTTTCGGGTTATCCGTGTAGGTGACAGAAAACATACTGTAATTTGCTAAGTGTAACAGTACTCTCATTAAATTTAATCTGAGAAGATGAATAGTAGCCATACATGCTTATGTCTAGAGTACTATACCGTAGTGATACTTACAATGTTGGTTTTGGTAGTTTTTAATTAGTATTTAACGTGTATTATTCTCATTCTGGGCGGGTACCACCACTCGTCATATATTCTACTACCAAGAAGCAATACTACATATTTTTGCCTCGTTTGGGCCAGAGTAACTATATTTACGAAGGGAATAACATCTAAGTGTAGCAAGGAACTAAGCTGGAGGCACATTAGCCATGTAAGGGATGGTTAAAATTTATTTTCTGCCTAATAGAATAAAAAAACTTTTTCACATATTTTTTTTTTTGTTTTATACATTGTTTCAAATATCTGCTTAGGTTAAAAAATATGATATCTTGTTATTTAATATTTAAATTACATTTAAATATAGGTAAATTTTAAATTAGAAAAGTAGTCTTTATATCTTAATGACTTAAATTATGATTATCTGAGATATTATTTGTCGTTTCATTAAATTATATTAATAATATTAGTACGATTATTTTTTTCATTAAAATGACCTTTTTTATTTAGTCCACAAAAGTGGCAGCTTCGTGTAAGCTCGTCTGGGTAGGTATCACCCACTCATCAGATATTCTACCACAAAACGGCAGTACTTTGTATTGTTGTGTTCTGGTTTGAAAGGTGAATGAGCCACATTAATTACAGGCACAAGGGACATATCGTTATAGTTCCCAAGGTTAGTGGCGGATTGGCGATGTAAGCGATGGTTAACATTTCTTACAATGTCAATGTCTATGGGCGTTGGTAATCACTTCCCATCATATAACATTATAATGAAAATTCTTATATAAATACATGAGTCCTTGTGAAAGCCTTGAAGAACGTTAAAATAACAAAAAAAAAAAAAAACAGAAATATACAGAAAGCGTTGTTAGCATAAAACAACAGGATATTATGATTATATTCGGAAAACTCAAGACTAGTAAGTACTTTGCAATTCTTCAACCGTTACTGATACTTATGGTAAATACATAAATTTGGAATTAAAGTTTACATTTGCGATATCATTATAACGTTTAAACAGAAGTTAGCAAAATATAATAACGTACAAAACAATTTCAGTCGAAGAAATCGTCTTTACGTTGAGTACATTAGGTTGTATACAATTTTCTTTAAGCATATCAACGTCATTTCTAAATCTAGACTGCTTAAAAAGATTTGACAGACTTTTACGGTAGTCCGTGCCTGATTTTCAGCTTAACAATGCTTTTACTGGTATGTTTGTAAGACCTCGGAAGTTGAGAAGGGATTTATCTTACTCTGCTTATACTAAATTGATCCGGGTATTTGATAATAGACTTAACATGAATAAATTCAACTCTTAATGATAAACTTTAAGTAACGCAAAAAATTACGGTAATCATTAGTTACTATCCATATTAATTTCCACTTACAAACTTATTAAAGCATTCGTAAACATATTGATATTCAATTCTGTCAATGAGTAAGGAAATTTAAATTTGTTTCATTTGAATACAATATTTAAGCCTATGTATGAATATTAAAAACATTTTGAAGAATTTTCAATAATATTTATGGTCGACGACCAATGGGCAAACACTAGCGTAGTTAATACGTGGATAGAGCAGATAAAAACTAAGCTCTGAATTAGTAAAGGTGTATTTAACACCGTGTGCGACAACGCCTTATTTAACAATGTATCTAGTGAGGTGGAAAACATTCAACATAGAATTATATATAAATAGAATTACGTGATACCTCGTCCATGTCTTGGGAGAGCTTGGATTTATTGATTCGATCCAATCATATCCGTTACATTCCGCTTTGATAGATACTCGGATACCGGTGACATCGAATGATACGGGGTATGGTCTATGCTAAAATGTCTTACATTTTACGAATATTATAGGTCGTAAGATGTTAAACAATAAGTATTTCTAAATTAAATTTTTATTCGAAATAAATTTAAGAATAAAAATAAGAATAGTCAGCCTTGAAATTGTATTTTAATCGTTATTATTATTCATTGTTTCATTTACTAAAGTATGGATAAATCAAAATACTTCCATTAAAACGTATTTTAAAACGAAATTATTGTCATCCTTAATTAATTATTAAATTATTAAATATTATTGTTATATGATTTTAATTTATTACTTATTATTATTAAGAGCAACTGACTGTATTAATATTATTTTAATGAGCGTGACTAATGAGAACACGTATTTAGGTTGTAATCTAGCTTAAAATTGTGTCAGTTCGTAATTTTAATGTATATCCTGATTGTATTCAGTTTGTGTAGATACTTATATAAATAAATAAAATACTTATAATAATAATAATTATCATTAACTATTAATTCGGTACTTATATATTATTGTTTACAAATATGTTCTCGAATTGATATGGCTGATATTTGTAAACTGTAATACATAACATTATTATTAGAAAAACATAAAAATAAGCAATTGACGTTTAGATAAAATTAATAAGCAATAATTATTACACAATTGATAAATTTAAAATAGATACTAAAGTAAAAGCCTGTAATTGACCCACTGCTGGGCTAAGGATTTCTCTCGTTTTGAGGAGAAGGTTTGGAGTTTATTCCACCACGCTGCTCCAATATGCTTTGATAAATCCAGATGTGAAATATTTTTATCGGACACATGCAGGTTTCCAGGTGATGTTTTTCGCGCGAGAGAAATTAAAAACAACAATTCACGCGTTTACAGTCCCCATAGAACAGCGCACACAATACAACAATACAGCCGTGCTTGCCCCCGGATTTGAACCAGTAACCTTCGGTTCTTTTTTTAGCCACTGTATATTTTGGCTCTAATGTTGGATTAGTATCCATGCTCAAATCCGGGGTAATATTTATAACATGGTTTTCCAATTATTAGTATTAATAATGATAATTTAAAAATTAGTTAATCTTTTTTTTTATTAAATCTAGAATATGATACAAAATAATGTTGATTTATGTATCTGTATTTTTGTATCGTAAAATGATGGTAACATTTTTACTAAGTACCACTTAATAACAGCTTTTTTGTGATAAGATATTACATATTTTGATGGTTAGTTTAACAGTCAGATATCATTTCTAATGCATATACTGTGTAATTTACTATTTTTCCCCTCTATTTAAGCGTAATAGTTAGGAGTGCGGACGATAATAATCCAAATGATCAGGATCGAACCTGCGACTTTTACAAGGCTAAGCGAACCGTAAACCATTGGGCTATTGACGCTTAATATAAATAATACTTGTATATAAAGAGTAGTTACTAAATACGAACCAAAACAATGGTTTTTCGTAATTTATAAAGTGTTGGAGTATTTAAAATTAAAAAAAAAAAAATATTATTATGATGTTATATAAACTGTTAACACTCATTTAAATTATAATGATAATAGTACTAATTTAACTGTTTCAATGAAAACAACTAAATATAATAAATACATTGTTTGAGAGACAGGCGGTATAAAGGCTTTAAAGAATTAATTACGTTGTATCTTAAGCACGCTATATATCTTAATTATTTAAAAATAAAAAAATGCAAATTTCCCTTCGAAATAAACTTTATAGAGATGCAATATCGTTGGAAGACCTTAGTAAGGTATCCATACTTTTCAGAAAATGTGATTAAAGGGTAAATATATCTACTTGAACATTTTATTAGATTTCCTTTACGATAAGGTATAGGCAATCTTCGCGGCTCGGGGTAATATAACATGGTTTTCCAATATACTTCGGCGGTCCGCCATTGTGTGTATATGTTTGGTATTTACTTCATATATAAGGCGAGCACACTAAGTGCACTTACATCATTTATTTGTAGGTCAGAAAAGGCTTGTAAGTGACGTGAAAGGGAAAATTGATAAGCCCTTCAGTTTATTGCAAGGCTTAATACTAACCAGTAAAAGCTTGATTGATGTTTTACCAAATATGTAGTTGTGTATGTGTGCGTTAACATAAATATATTACAAAAAATACATTCAGTACTTTATTAGCTAAAATAGTAAACTACAAAAATACTTGCAGAAGTCACTTATTTTTATATTTTTAATATTAAAAAGGAACTGTTGTTCTGAATTGTTCATAGGTTAAGAGCTACGAGCTTGTAATGTTATATGAATACCTTAGATCTTTGACTAGAAAAGCCGACTGGCTATATGTGCAAGCCTTATTAACTGCTAAGCGAGCTGTCTTCTATATAAATAAAAGAACATGCGAGGCAACGCATCCATCGTTCGACTTATAATGCATTATAAATAAAAAAAAAACTGTCTGTTAAGGCTTTCACCATTGAACCAAATTCACCCATCAAAGACGTGAAATCGGTAATAATATTGTTTGTGTACATTGAAAATCTACAAATCCGTAATTTAAATATCTTAAACGATAATTAAAAAATCTTTAATGAAAATCAGTAGTGAAAATTTAAATTTTGAATAAAAAAATGAATTCTATACTCGTTAATCCGCTGGTACAGTTAATTATGCATATTACTAGGGGTGACGCCGGTGACGTTGACTATTTAACATATTTAAACCACCTGCTCATATAACAATGACTCTTTATATTGTATTATAAGGAAATGTATATTCCTTAAATTAAAAACGCTTCGTTATATTTTACCCGCAAAATTGTCCTCAAAACTGTTATGCTTTATGAAAATATAATAATTATTTTTTTTTAAACTCAACCCTGGATAAGGAATTTGTTATTTTAAAGGTATTTTAGGTAATTATATTATTTTATATCCAGAAAACATACAAAAACGATATTCTAGGAGCAGACAAGTAATTGATTTAAAAAAAAAATTAAAACTTAGTAACTTACAAACAAGGCTTAGAATTTGAAAGTTGAGAAATTTTATAGCCCAGCCCCAAATTCCGAGCCGGATTTTCGAAGTAGTATCTACATTCCGATTTCGATTCAAAATTACTTTTGGGAGGCTATTTGAATACATTTTATTTTGATTTTGATAAAACTTTATTACAAAGTAAATTGTTGGTTTCACTACTGAAGGAAAACGGCAAAAGAAAAGGCAATTTTAATTTAATATAGATAACTTTTATTATAAGTATAATTGTAATGCGATTCATGAAATTAAGATTTAACTTATATTTATTTGTAAAATTTTTACTTAGAAGTAGAGTTACGGTTTGTTGATTTTACTGATTCTGAAGAAACATATTAAAATGGGTCACGATTCAGTCATAGGGAACATTTATTATACCTCGTAACAGTCTACCTAAAAATTGTCTATAATAACTAAAAATAAAAAGTTACAATGAACTCTATGGTAAGTCGTGAATACGTAAGTACGTAAATTAAAAAAAAAAAAAACATTATTCTAAAGTACTTTTGAAATTTGAAAAGAGAATAAATTTGAAATTTTCATTCGACATTGTCGATTCTTGATGCGCGTGCCAAACTATAAATTATTCGAAAATCTGGATGTAGTACACGTGCAAAATTATAAACTGCTAACACATTAATAAACTGCTTAACGCAGCTTGAAACAGCGTAGCCGTCCAAATATTTAGTCTATAATTTTAATCTAACTTTAACCGATCGTTATAAATCGATTTAGTCAAGTCACCTAAATCATTTAATTTGTCATTTTCATTTAAAATGTACATATATATTATAAAGTAACCAAGGTGACCCAAACTGCAACATGTCAGAATGTTACACAAAGATTGATTATCGGTAATTCAGCCACATGTATATTCAACCCGAGGTGAATTAAACATCAAAACTACTTCTCAATAAAAGATAACTTTGCCCATCAATGATTTTCACATGCTGTTACTTTTTTATGTAAATTATATATATGTCGAAATAAATAAAAATAATAAGAAATATCACTGCAGATACCCTTTCTTCTATTAATATAAAAACGTTGCAGGTTTGATATAAAATGAGGAGAGAAGGTTATAAATAAATAATCAATACTAAAGTTAAGAGTTTAAAAAGGACTGCGACGCTTATAGGTGCTATAAATTCCACACATTTATTTATTGTATAGGTGGGTGGACGAGCATTTTGACCACCTGATGGTAAGTGATCCCCAACCGCCCGCAACAGCCCGTAGACAATGGTATTGTAAGAAATGTTAACCATCGCTTACCCTACCAGCGAGGGCTTTGTGCATTATTTATAAATTATTGGTAATTATTTCAAAATATCTCGTTGATTTACTGGCTAGCTAATCCTGCTGCCAATCTCCTGAGTTAAAATACCGGGTTGGGCCAATAAATGTTTAATTGAGATTTAATTATGTACTCGTAGTTTATATCTGTTTAACGTGTTATAAAGTTAAATAGGTATTTCTTTTCTCCTCTGTTAGATAGCCATTTTTGTATTTTTTCTTTTGTAGTTATTATTGACCTATAGTGTTACCAATAAAATGTTAACTAAGAGTTGAAAGAAAAAATATACGGAACATGCTAGTTCGTGTGTTTTCTTTTTATTATTGTCGAATTTCGAGTGATAGTGGACGAGCATAAAAATTGGCTCATATATACATTAAAAAAACTATTAACAAAAATTAAAAAATGAATTGATATTATTTAAATTATTATACGAAACTGAGTTAATAAAGTTTTATAAAATTTCGCAACTGAAAATTAACTGTTATTGGTGTACGATCGAGTTCGAAAGTAATAAATGCCACTTCCGGCTCACTTCAAACTGATATGAAGTTGAATTGGTTAAAGCATATTTGCTTTTGTTTGTTTACCGTTACGAAGTTATTTTGATGGGGCAGGCTTTGTCCGGTAGACCATTAATATTCGAATCCTCTAGATATGAACCGACGGCTTCGTTCGCCGCGTCGCTACCGTTGTCCATATTTAATGTTCTAAGTGCTTTTTCGCGTACACTAACTGAATTCTCGCATAATTTAAAATCTATTTCGGTTTCCGTTTAGTAACGTTTATTTAATGCTATATAAATTTGACGCGTTTTCAAGTATACGTAAATCAAATACAGCTTCAATGATTTATTTTTATTTTTTATACCGTAAATATGATGGTACTGTAGAATAGGACATCATGTACTTATGATGATGATGTCCTCCTGACTGATTTCGGCAACGGCAGTCAATCTTAAGAAAGATTAGCCAACTGCGCAGGACATAACATTATAATTCAGAAGTGTGAGCGCCCATACAAGTGCACTCTCTCTATTCCCTTACTGTATACACTTTCAACTTCCAAACTCCGGGCTGCTACTGAGATCCTTCAAAAATAAACCCAATAACTTTTATACCTCGACCTGGGGTTTGAACCTAGGACCCCAGTATCAGCTGTCTTATATCTAGCAACTAGATCAACGAGGCAATTGATGTATAATTAAATCTTAATAACATTGATTTTAACTTTCAACCTAAGTTTCATTTAATATACATACTATTATATTAAAATTTATTAAGCTTTTATTATATTACCCGGGAGGGCAAATGACTACCCCACCTGATGATAAGTGGTTGTAGAGAACAAACGCGACGACAGCTAGTACAGTCGTGAAAAATTATCTTTGAAAAATATATAATCGTGTCGTACGCCATCTCTCGAATAAATAAAAATTATTATCAAATATAATTTATGCATAAATATGATATATATTATGAATGAAGTACATACTTTATATACCGGATAGTTCTAAATTCTTATAATGGACTAGATATTTCCTGATATGCCTGCATTTACTGTCATATTGGTTCTGTAAAAACGTATCCAATTCACCCTCTATAGTACTTTGACGGTAGTATCCTCAAAATATTTTATTAATAGCGTATAAATAAGTTTCAACTAAGTCAGAATCAAGAAGCATTCTTTAAATAGAATAATAATATTTTAAAAAACATATAAAAAGACTGTATAATTATATTATAAGTGTAATTATCTATATAAGTATCTATTTACAAAAGAAAAACAGTTTATGTAGTATATAAGTTGTCTGGTTTCCATAGTACGAGCTCTGCTTAGTTTGGGATCAGATGGCCTTTTGATCCCAATTATTTAATTTAAATATAAAAATGATTAGGATTTTATCCTGGATATAGTTTGTACTAGCCATTAAAAAGGATTTTGACTTTGTCTTGAAAGATGTCTCCCAAAAAGGTTGATAGTGCACTCATAAAGTACATCCTCGATATAAAGCAACGATAATTCGATTAAACCATCAATTTTGTTTTAAGAAACAAGAAAATAAATTAAATCAACTTATAGAAAAATTAAGATAATACATAAAATAGATTGAATCTTCTTAATTTAAATAATATTGACAATGTCCGTCAAATTTGAGTCCTTATCCAATTACTAAATTTATTGGAGAAGTAAAGACGTCAAATGACGGCGGTAGTGAGACGTACACATTTCACGTTAATTGACATAAGAAATTGTTTCTTTCTAACTTTTACCGTTACGTTTTTTTACTTTGACATTTGTGTCCATGATTTAAATTTCTAATAATATTCATGGCATCCACTCGATCATATAATATTGATGATATAGATCATAATTAACAAAACTTATTTCCTATATAAATTTTACATAAATATGTATATTTAATATTTTATAATTAAACTATGATTCAGTATCTTATGTCATTTCTAAACGAGTATCTCTCGATTGGTAATTGATGCTACGATAAATTAACAATATCCATATTTGACTACGGCGTAGATATTGCGGTACGGCTACGGCGTAGCACGATCATGGTATAAATACTGAAATTCGAACTATTAATAACACATAAATATTGCAAAATTATATAAAACTTTACAAAGCTTAAATTTGATATTGATAACACTACTGAATACTCTTACTAAATACCTGCTGTATAATGTGTATCTTTCTATCACATTCTAATGAATGGTTAATACATATTTCTCACATCGCCAATGTCTATTATGGATGGTGATGACTACTTAACATTAAGAACTCTACTCGGTGGTAGAGCTTTGTGCAAGCTCGTCTGGGTAGGTACCACCCACTCATCAGATATTCTACCGCAAAACAGCAGTACTTTGTATTGTTGTGTTCCGGTTTGAAGGGTGAGTGAGCCAGTGTAATTACAGACACAAGGTACATAACATCTTAGTTCCCAAGGTTGGTGGCACATTGGCGATGTAAGTGATGGTTAATATTTCTTACAATGCCATTGTCTATGGGCGTTGGTGACCACTTACCATCAGGTGGCCCATATGCTCGTCCGCCAACAAATACAATAAAAAAAAAAAAAAGAAGCCTATTTGGCCGTCACCTATAACATAAAAAAAGAATAATACAAATATATTATAAATATCACTAACTAAATTATGGTCACTACTTATCAATAAACTTTTTAAAACAATTTTGGTATTACATGAATCATATTTTTTTCAGCTTCTTGACGTCCGTCAATCAAAGTAACGACTATAACTTTTTAAATTAAAAATTTATTGTACTGTTCTCATTACCTTGTAACTCTAATTAAGTTGGGGAAAATTGCCTTTTTTACAATCACGCCTACCGTAACTGGCTGGCCTGGCTTAAATTAATACTTGGAATTTCTTAATGTCTTGTTCGTTCTATTTTTAAATATAAAACCAAAAGAAATCTTCTATTTAGTAAATATATAAATGAATAAATGAATTTCAATTATGTCATTCAATATGAGACCTCTTTCATTTGGCTGTATTAATATTTAGCTCAAAGTGCTTGACGCATTTAATGTAAAGGTGTGTGGTTTGACCACAACGTAGCTGTAATTATTAAAATAGTTAAATTCAAGCCGTTTCCCGAGATAAATACCAGCAGTGACCACAACGTCGAGCGTAAGTTTCTATTTGAGATATTTCATATGAAATTCTAACGTGTGTGGTGATTAGATGCCCATATTAAGGATTATTTAGATACTAATTTAGCTAGCATATAAATGATAATGCTATTTATAATATTTATAAAATTCGTAAGTTAACACTTATACATATTAACATATCCTTAAACCTTAACGGAATATAAAAATTTGTTAGTTATAAAAATTAGACTCAATCTTCTAATTGGTGATATGTATTATTGAAAAATGTGCCTATGGAACTCACTCAGATACCACTTCACCGCTAATAGTTGTACGATTTTTTTAACGACCATCTAAAATACGTATTAATTACTGTGTTTCAAATATTAATTTCCATCCTGCCATTTTTATCCAAAGTCCTTGAACGTGTTGTCTACTCTCAACTTAACCTTTATCTAAACAGTAACAATTTCCTTAGCCCACTTCAGTCAGGTTTCCGTAATGGTCATAGCACTGCTACTGCGCTTGTGAAAATATGCGACGACATTCGATTTGCTATTGACAATAAGCTCATTACAATTATTGTTCTTCTTGACTTTAGTAACGCGTTTAATAATGTCGACCATGATTTACTTTTAGCAATGTTGCGTGCGCTTAATCTATCACCTAGTACCGTAGACTGGTTTCGTACATACCTATGTGATAGGCAACAGTACGTAAGTTTTGACAATATGTTATCCTCTCCTTGTTTTCTTCAATCTGGGGTACCGCAAGGTAGCGTTCTTTCACCTTTGCTATTTTCTATTTTTATTAATTCTGGCTCATCACTTCTTTCCTGCTATTACCATCTTTATGCCGATGATCTACAGTTATACGTAACGACACCAATTAACAACATTGCTAATGCTATTCAAACATTAAATTCTGAAATTGAAAAAATTGCAGTTTGGTGTCGTTCATATGGACTTTTACTCAATCCGAATAAATCGCAGGCTGCTATTATCGGCAGCTCCCAGCAATGGTATAAAATTAATCAGGCCCGTATCCCTCCCATCCTTCTTAATGGTAGTGCACTTCCACTGCTTCCTAAGGTTAAAAACTTAGGGTTAATTATAGATAAGTCGCTTTCTTGGGTCCCTCAAGTGGCAGAGGTGAGTCGTAAAATTTTCGCCACCATTGGCTCTCTCAGGCGCTGGAAAAACCTTATGCCGTATAAAACCAAATTCGCCTTAGCCAACTCTCTGCTATTGCCCCTATTGGACTATGCCGACTTGGTATATCTGGATCTTTCTGAGGAGCTGTTAGATAAATTAGAACGCTTGCAGAACATGTGTATTCACTTCATATTTGGTTTACGCAAATACGATCATATCTCCCAGCATCGTAAAGCATTAAAATGGCTACCAATACGGTTGCGTCGAAATATGCATGTTCTGTCCTTACTTTACACCATACTCTACCATCCTCAAACTCCAACTTACCTTAAAGAGCGGTTCACCTTTCTTGGTTCTCATACACCAATCAATCTACGCTCCGAGCAAGACAATAAATTGCTGATGCCGCTGAGTCACACCAAAATATATAACAGTTCATTTACTGTAAAAGCTGTCAGACTATGGAATTCCTTGCCTAGTGACATTCGTCAAGCTGAATCCGTTAATACTTTTAAGAGTCGTTTACATAATTATTATTTATCAATATAAGTATGTATTTACTATATAAATATATGTATGTATATATATATATAAATATAAATATGTATGTATAAGTGTATATGTATGATTATATATATAGGAGTATTTGTGTCATATTATATATTTTATTAAGTTTATAAATATTTAATTAATTTTATGTATAAATTGTTCGCACACTATGCCCGATCAATTCTCCTGGCTAACAACAATATGTCTTTACTATAGAGGTTGCCTGGAAGAGATCACTGTAAGTGATAAGGCCGCCTTTGCATACTATATTATGTAAAACTTGTTCTTTGTATTTGTTATGTTTTCGTTGTGTGTGCAATAAAGAATAATAAAAAAAAAAAAAAAAAATTAATATCATTTAAGTGTTGTGTTTCCATTTACATTGCACTATTGTAATTATAAGCTATATTAAGTGGGCAGTAAACAGACATGTTAAATACATATTAAGTTATGTAGAAATATTAACTATCCATTACATCGTTCTGCGCCACCAACCTTTGGGACTAAGATGTTATGCCTCTTATGCTTATTAGTTACATTGGCTCAACAAACACAACAGTATTGGTGTTTGCGGTAGAATATATGATGAGGCAATGGTACCCACTTAGCAGGGCTTATATATAGCCTTACAACCAAGTAAATAAAATATTAATATAAACAGTATAGTTAAAATCATATTGAGTTAATATTTTCATTTTAATAATACAAAAATAGAAAAATTATATAATTTATCACTTAAATTTCGGCATCTCCCACAAATGTATTATTGGCTGTGATCTAATAATATTGCACAATTCAAATAATGATCCTTGTAATGAACAAAACGTTTTTGGTATTCCTATAATGATCTTAACCTCAAAACCTATATACGCTGGTATGTGTCGCTATTCAATTTCTTCAAAGACAGCCTCATAATACGGCGTACGGTTAATTTGCTGAAAACAAAAGGGGTTTGTCGAAATGGAGATCGATTGTACTCCATTAGTTACGCAAGGTAAGCCTTTTTAAATAAATGAACATAGATATTTGTTAGAGATTGGGAATTATTTAATATATAATAACTTTGAACTTAACGTAATGTTAATATTTTTTATGAAAGTCACCTGTATTAATAACGTGAATAAGATAAAAGGAACATATTTAAGAGGGTGACGTAACTTGTAAAATAGATAGATAACATGCTATTCAACAAAAATGTCACGGTTTCAACGTTTCAAAGCTGGGCCTTGGGGTCACATTTAGTTGATTGATCCCACGTCACAGCGTTTTTATTCAGAAAGTCGTTTGTATTTTCAGAATAAAATGTAGAATGAGGCTCTTCATTATAATTATGGGAGAAAAGTCGATGCTTGATGATATTGCGTTTTTGGGGTACTTTTTAAAAAACTTGTTCTTTGAAGCAGTTTTTCTTTTATTTTTCCTTTCAATCGAATTCGTTTTCACTTCGAAATAAATTCAGACAGTTATAGATTGTAAGTCATGAAATTAAACTAGAATTCCATATTCAAACCTGAGTAACCGGTAAGCTAAGCAAACACAACATACAATTTTTATGTAACGATATTTTTTGCGTCAAGTCTTAAAAGCTGATTCATAGAATTCAATGTTTGTATTTAAACACAATAACATGTTTTTGTTATAATGGAAATATTAATTCGTAATATCTCAAAATTTAAACATTATAATATTTTCATAAGAACATAAATAATTTGTTGATAAAGAAATACACGAATACTGTTTTAAGCAGACAGCAGAAGCTACAGTTAATTGCTGTTATTGATACATATGTAGAATATCTGTTATTGATATATATAAAAATAATATTTTACAATCACGGTAGACATTCCTATAATGGTCGGCTTAGCTTAGTGGCAACCAAACACTTGAATTACAACTAAAGATTATGAGTTCAAGACAGCTGAGTTTTAATGTGCTTAATTTTTGCTTGCCACCACACTTTCCACCCACATAGTATATTTTTATAATAAAACTAGCTGTGCCACGCAGCTTCACCCGCGTATAATTAATAAATATATCTAATAAATTATTTTATTACTATAATAACACACACGCGCGCGCACGCACACACACACGCACACATATGGCTACTGGTAAAGAAATACGTAATTAAAGATTTGAAATTAGTTTTCATAAGATACCGTAGGGCTTACCGATCTTGTTCATATCCCAGCACCTCCACATGGATTTAATCAAACTTCACTTCACGGTAGCATGCGCAAGCGATCCCGTGGCGCTCCCGTTAAGACGGGAAGGGTACCGCTGGGTTTTTAGGGGTATTCCGATGACCGGGGCACACTCGGCGCCCTGGACATATGGCGAGCCCCACATACCCCCCCCCACTGTTCCCGTGGGGGGAAACGCGTAATGTGTTTTCCCAGCGTCAAAAAAAAGGGTTTATCGATCTTATAATATATGGCCTAATATTTGCGCCATCGCATGTTCTTTGTGTGTACCAATTTTCATAAAGATTGGTCAAGCCGTTCTTGAGTTATAAGAAGACATACAGACAAACACAAAATTGAAAAAAAAATTATAATGTGAATCACTGCATCATAAAACGATTACTTATTAAGTTGTGATCAAATACACTGGAATATTCGTTTAAAAAATACCTTTGTAATGAACAAATAAAAAAAATCTTGCAATTTTATAATAATGTTAACCTCAAGTCATATATACGTTTAATACAAAATAATATTAAGTATTTGAGTTATTTTAGATAGCAATATTTAGTTATTCAGCCTGTGGCTACATAAGCGTCGAATACAGTTCGCAACGTCATTATGTAGTCCGTAACATAATTGCATCACCAGTACAATCAATGCGACAAGGCGAGTGATAGTGTTTCAACGTTGGTGGCATTCAACTCCAATGTGAATAGACGTTATTATAGTTCTAAACCAACTAACAACAACTAACAGACTGTTAAGAAGCGAATCGTTCTTTATTACGATTGAAAATCATTTTCAAATCATTTAAATATTTAATAATATATATGTATTTGTGTTACCCTATCCCTGCCACCATTATTAAAATTCGTTATACGTTTAATATTGTTGTAAATTAAAAAAGAGTAACCCTTTAAATGCCTCACTACCACACAAGGATACTTCATCTCTCAAGGAGTTTTAGGGTTATCTAGTGTATGGTAAATATTTATATTACGGTATTTCCTTTGATACAAACAGGTTTTCGTAAGTTATAAGCACAAGTATATCAGGACTGCACTGAATCTTAAGTCTTTATTAACCACTTGTAACACAAGTAAGCCTGGATATGAACCCGCGAAAGCTTCGTTTAAGAATTATGTTTTTTACAAATCTATCTGCTGGACTAACACTGCTCTTATTCAAAATCAAAATATTCTTTATTCAAGAAGACATATAAAAGCACACTTGAATCGTAATGCTACAGTAATGAGTTAAACGTAAAGCTACTGCCGGATCGAAATATAGATGCTAACTCAATGAACAGTTAACAAACTTGGTAGTTATCCAACAATTGACATATATAACATCTTCAAAGCTACAAAATATTGATATTTTTATTTATTATTAAATACGAAATGTAAAGAAATTTAAATTAATGCTACTATTTAATTACTTCTTTTATCATTATGAAAAATAGCCGCGGTATCTGAATAAAAAAAAATATTGATTGTCAGTTTTATATAAGTCTAGCGATTGAAATAAATGCTTTTAAGTATCACAAGATTGCTTTTTAAAGCAATTTAAATATCAAATTGCTTGAGATATTTTTTCATTTTACATTGAGCGTTAAAAGGCTGTAATCATCGCTGATGATCACTTGCAAACCGCTTTAAAAGTAAAATGACATTTTTATAATCGTGACGGATGTTTGATGTAATTATTGAGGAATCCAAGCTGTTTTTTTGTGAGCTAGTTAATACCCGCAACTCTGTCATAGTTTCAGTATGCTATGTGAATAATTAATGTTGGCTTATCTCATGTTGTCACAGATATATCCTGATCGAATAGAGAAGTTATCTTGATGTTATATTCAGTATCATTTAAGCATGTGTATTTATATGTTTTATATAGTGTTTTTTCAAATATATTAAGCGAATTTTTTATTACAAAAACAAAATTATTGCCATATTTTTACAACAGAAAAGAATCTAATGAAATATTTATGAGTTTTAAAACATTAATAATGTTGAATACAGGGAATTTTACTTAACCTAGATGATTTATTATGTATGAGGTTTTGGTAATCCGTTTCAAAAGAAGTATAAAGACGTAAAGGAAAAGCAAAAGTACGAGTTGTGTTGAAATACATAGTACAGCAAAAAAACAACAATCAAATGTCTCTTTTGGCTGTGAAAACGAAATTAAATAATTTTTCATTCCTTCAACACTTCAATCATTTTGTGAATATTCCAAAGTGAAGTGTACATTTCACCTTAATGTATAACATGCATACGATATGAGCTAAAACAGAATTTGTCTCGATTACAATTTCTCAAAAGGTAACGGAGTATTTTTGAGGGACATGTTGAATACATTGTTGTTATTAATCAGATGAGACTTTAATTATTGAAATGATAAAGAAATATTACTAAAATAAAAAATTGTGCGGTCGGGGGACCCCCGTAAGAAATGAAGTTATGTATGAACGCTATTTCGTTATTTGACATGACCTTGGGCCACTGCCATTTCAATCTACTGTAAGCCGCGTAAAGGAACTTCGTTCCAAAAGTTGAAAACAGGATAACAATAATAAAATTCGTTATGCATTTAAGAACTGTATAACTAAATACATTTTACGTACTTAATAAATCATTATTCACTACAGATTATAAAAAAATGTCCCCCGTCTCAAATGTTGTCTGTCTGACCACGATAAACTCAAAAAGTTATTAACAGATTTTCATATGGTTTTATTATATATATATATAAAGTCATTCATTTGGAAGGTTTATGAGTATAATTCATTAAAGTTTTATAAAAATTGGCTGAAATATGTCGACAAATGTTAAATATATCCGATTGGGTGCTTTACTGACGTGTGCCACGTAAACCATTAGAGTTACACGAATTTGTATTACATAAACGTTTTATTGAAACCATTATTCGATAACATATTATTACAACACTACATGAAATGTAAGCATGTTTTGTAAGATACAATATTTGTTTTTAATGTAAGGTGTCTAGTTTGTAAAACCAAAGTAGTGTTTTAAATGATTTTGTATGCATAACGAGACGTAAAATGCTATATTTAATACTTTAATAAATATGGTATACAAAGAATTTGATACAGAAAATAAATATCTTTGATATAAATATACATAAATGTATATTACACACTTAGTTCTGTGGTTTTAGAATATATGTAGATGATCTCACATAACCAAATAGTAGAATAGTATAAAAACAGACTGCAATGCGTCCCACTGCTGGGCTAGGTTTGGAGCTTATTTCATCACGCTGCTCTAAAGCAGGTTAATGACAAGACATGTGGCAAATTTCATTCCAACACATGTTCTTGAGCTTGGGATGAATTCTAAACACAATATTATTATTAAGATGTACTTGCCCGGATTTGAAACCACAAGCTTCGATTAAGATTCACGTGCTCCAACCCTAATATTTTTGTTTCAAAATAATTATTATTCGGACTTTATACAATTAATTATTAATTTTAATTCGATGTATTTAAATGAAATTACGTTTTGCAAAATACCTCATTTCCTGTTCGGAGAAGGATTCCGGAAGTTTATCCGGAATGATGCTGAATTTACTTTGAGCATTGTGTATTGGTTTTTCTTACATTTATATGAGATAGGTATTCATTTATTATAACAGACAAGCCGGTTTAGATATATGGCGCTTCGCGCCGCAGGTCGTTTCCCACACAGGACAGACATTTGTGTGCATGAACATGTCTGTTTGTCTTGAGTCTGGGTGTAAAGAAAAGTAGTATATGTAGTATGTCAATTGTCTGGTTTCCATAGCACGAGCTCTGCTTAGTTTGGGTTCAGATGACCTTATGTCTTACCTCGTTGGTCCAGTGGCTACATGTAAGGCCGCGGACACAGTGGTTCTGGGTTCAAATCCCAGGTCGGGCCAATAAAATATTATTGAGATTTTCTGTCGAAAACTCTGAGTAGCAGCCTGGAGTCTGGAAGTTGGAATTGTGTACATTCCCGTGGCTCGGAAAGCACGTTAAGCCGTTGGTCCTGCGCCTGAACTCCTCCGGTCGTGTCAGATTGCCGTCCCATCGGGTTATAAGAGTTAGGGAATAGAGAGTGCACCTGAGTTTGCGCACACACTTGTGCACTATAATATGTTCTGCGCAGTTGGCTAATCTCTCTTGAGATTGCCCGCCGTGACCGAAATCGGTCTGGAGGACCATTATTATTATTATTATTAATGTCCCAGGATATTATTATATTATGCTTCATTAAACTAGTAGGATATTAATGAAAAATACAAATATGATAAGATAATAAAATATTATTATTTATGTTTGTATCTTAATTATCTCATATTGTTATACAATTATAAAGAAATATTTCAATAATAAATCATGCTAGGAATTATTTATAAATAAATATATTGCTTGATAATAACAGACATAGAATAATAACACTTAGAAGGAGTGTCATATAAAGTTTCGCTCAAAATTGAAGCAACTTTAGAATTAATGTGTGTGTAAATATCACGTAATTAAATTCACCGAAACGAACGCATTCGGCCGAATTATGTTACAAGTGAATACATTTCCCCCATAAAGCGAAGAAATTGATACTGTTGACTACTGTTTGAATTTGAATTGTGAAATATATTTTTTTGCATTAAATTTTTTTAATCGCAATATCATTTATTTAATTTTAGCTGATTTTTGTGTTGCTTTTATTTTATGTATAATTATAAAGAAAATTAAAAAATAATATTATTACATGAACGGCTAATGTTTTATATCGAATTAAAAAAAGTTAAAATATTAATTTTAAATAATAATTAGAGTTTAGTTTATTTAAAATATTAAGCACACGTGGTAAATATTTTTTTCCAATACCCGACAACATTTTTGTTGTAATGATGTCTTTTGTTTACAAATTATTTTTATGTTTTGATGAATATATTTTCCTAAAATTATAAGTTGCCAAATAGTACTTACGTGTGAAATGTGATTTTCTTATCCTTATTTTTTTTATGAGTAGCGTTGTGACACCCTTTTACTACGCAGTAAGTCATTTTTTAATAAATTGCGCGAGCTGTTTACTATGACACCTTATCGTGAAGGCTGACGTGACGTCAAACGTATTCCACCAATTTGGGTGTGATTGAATGGATTCAATCCTTCTAAGCGTTATTATTCTATGATACAGATATGTAAATGTGACATATACTTTGATATTATTTATACTAAAACGTCTTTCACTTGACAGTATCGGATTTATCTTGAAAAGAGGATGTTTAAATTAAATCCAATCAAAAAACGCATATAACAACATTCCCTGGCATGCTAGATAGAATGGCACTATGAAAGGTTCGAGTGGATAAAGTAGAAGTCAAAATCCTTTTTGGATTTAATATAACATTACGTCAAATAAATCTCTTCCATATTTTAAGTCTTTATTTGGCACACTTTCATACTTAAGGCATTTTTTATAGATCTTACTAGTAGAATGTATACTAAGGAGTATCTTAATCGTTAAATGTATCTGACTGTTGCATTATGTCTTTAAAAGCAATGTAGCACGAGCCCATATAAGACTTGCCGTTCGTATTGGCTGCTCTCGTAAATTACAGAAAATTATTAATTGTTTATACGCGTGTAGATCACAAGAACGTGAGCTAAGTGATACGCCGCATATTTTTCGTGCAGATTTTTACTATGGCACAAGATAAACTAGGCAAACGGAATCGTCAGAGCGTCACGGTAACATGCGCAAGCGATCCCGTGGCGCTAATCGTTAAGACGGAAAGGGTACCGCTGGTTTTTAGTGGGTATTTCGATTTTCGGGACGCACTCGACGCTTTGGAAACCATCGAGTCCCATATACCGCCCACTGTTTCTGTGGAGGAAATTCGTTACGCGTTTTTCCAACGTTATAAAAAAATAAGGCAAACGGGGTAGCCTGGCTATTGCAGCTGCTTTTCAAGTAATGAATCCCTCTTCGTGTATCGATCGTAATCCGTAATTAATTCAATTAAGTAGCGTAATTAATACAGTCTTAGTTGATGTTATAATTGTGCCATTAAGTAATCTAGTAGGTTAATTAAAAACGATTTATCTAATTATTATAATTGAAATTAAATACCATACTGTGACCGCGCGATCTGCACAGTGTGCTTAGACGGCTCGCGTTATCACATGTCATGCCAATGGTCGCGGGCTCTTCTTTAATCTATGTCGAAAAACAAGTGACGAGTCGTGCCAATTTTACCGATTCGCATCTATCAGTTCCAAATCAGGCGATTAAAATAGAGACTCACTGGAATCACACTAGCATGCACCGTATAACCGCAACATTATAGTTTAAGCTGTGTCCATAACTAGTCGTGACATTGGTATAGATAATAATTTGTTGTTTGTTTTTAAACATATGAACCCCTTATTGTTTCATTATTTTGGGATATGGGACATATACACGTATATAACGGACAAGTGTAAGGTAAAGCAAAGTTTCTATAAATAAAACTGTTAAGTCTCTATAATTTATCTGATTAGTCAGAATGAGAATTTAAAACTTTTTATCCGACTTTGTCCGAGCAGGATAAAAAGCCTATTATTCCATAAATAAAATGCGTAATTAATCCTTCCAAGGCTTTTTAGCCTCGGTGTCTAATTTCAACGATAACTACTCAACTGCGAATCTTTTTAGTATGTGCAGTGTGTGCAGTTAGTTACTTATTTTCATTATAAGGTGGGGTATAAATCGCCGGTCATGCCCAATGACATATAAAGTTTTTCAAGGTATCGAGAAGTAAGCCCAGAGTTCGATTCCTCTTTGACGGAGGGTCCAGCATTGATAAATTTATCTCTCTCGCTCTGCGATCTTTATATTATAACAAAGAGCTACTTAACTCTAACAAATCAACAATTCATTTTAAGCATACTTAAAATTAGCATCTAAATTAGGCCCAAGCTAAATCGAGACATAAATTTAAATTAAAAATACTTGAAAAGAGGGTATTTATAAAAATAAACTTATAAATGTACTAAAAATAAGCCAACATTGCATACGCGTGGAAATTTAAATTAGGTAGCCATGAATGTTATATTTCCTTAAAAATCAACAACTACTTTATATGCAAATGGAGTTCTGGTCCGCACGTTTGTTTGAGCGCTTATTAGTGGATGTTGACATATCGTCCGCACTGGTTGATGTGTACTAAGATCAATTGCAGGTCTGTGATTACACTTGTAGAACATACACTAATATGTTAGATATTTGGCAACGTGTTGATCCCAAACATTATCTCTCATTATGAATCTCTCGCATTCGAGGTTTTTTTTTAAAGAATAGGTAAGCGGACGAGCATATGGACCACCTGATGGTGAGTCGTCAACGAAGCCGAGAAATATTAAGCATCGCTTACATCGCCAATATGCCACCAACCTTGGGAACTAAGATGTTATGTCCCTTGTACTTGTAATTACACTAGCACACTCACCCTTCAAACCGGAACACAACAATACCAAGTACTATTGTTTTGCAGTAGAATATCTGATGAGTGGGTGGTATCTACCCAGATGAGCTTGCACCAAGCTCTACCACCAAGTGATTAGAGATCTACGAGTGACGTTTACATTTTGCAGTACAATAGTTTTTAAAACATTACAAAGAACATTTTAATTTTAATTGTGGTAAATAGCTAGCTAGTTGCTTAGTAATTTAAATGTACTTATAAATAACGGATTTATTGACAACAACCCGTTGGATTTCTCGCTAGTTTTTCAACTAAATAATTAAGTGATGCAGTTAATACAAACTTAGTTTTTAGTTAAATCAGAAAACATCATCCATTAAAACTCTGGTGTCATGATTTCTTTATCAAGAACAGTAATTCAAACTTTTATTTCAAATCGGTATAAAAATAACTATTAACTTCCATGTATGAAAAAAAAGAAACGATTTAATAAACGATCCTTATAACGATAAAGTATAGGCGCTAGCTATTAAAAATATGACTGTTTTAGGAATACAAACTTCCTCCTGCTAAGTGATTTTCTGAGGAAGCCATAATGGGCATATCGAGTTTATTAAGATGTTTTTAGAGTCTCTTAAAAACTAGTCATTTCTAACCTTGTATTTTTAATATGACATCAAGTTCATTATTATTTTTTTATTTATAGCGGAAAGTTAAGCAAATAGATCACTTGATGGAAATGCGATCGTCTCTAACAATAGAATGTTACATCATTAATGCGCTGCAACCATGTAATCTCCCTTGTGCCTGTAATTACTGGCTCACACTTTAAACTGCACACAAAATACATCGGAATTATTGATGTTAGACGATAGTTTAACGGAGAGAATTGTTATTTTAGTTCCCAGATTAATAAAAAAATACAACAATCATATCCAGCTATTCATTAATATGTAATTACTAGGAATAGATTATAATAATTATATTCATTTTTATATATGTTTTTTTTATGTAGATGTCTAAGATAGAGAGATGGCGAGATCGCTTAGTCAAACATATTTTAACTTTATAGTTAGCAGGAGTTTGACTATGTCAAGTCTAAAGTTACTTTATCTTTACGGACATGGTATGTTCCACGCCAGGGCCGAAGAATGCACAAACTTTAATTACCGCAAATGAAATATAATTTAAATGTTAAATAAACAAACTAAAAAACATTGCAAATTAAATAATTATTTTTGACAACTTAAGAAACATTTAATTTTAACTACAATTAATAATAATAATAATATATCTCTATAATATGATATGTAATTTTAACATTTTATTGTTAAGAAATATCTCAATATTTCTTTATCCTACGGCTTCGTTTATCTTCATCTCGTATCTTTTTATAGCGTTAGATTCATCCCTTCGTGTGACTCTACAACCGCATAAAACGTTTTAAATGGACAAGATGTCTATGCCTTAGCCAACATGTACGTATGTATGTTATTAGTAACATATTTACATCGAATATTTCACGTTCGATTTAAAATCAAGCCAGGAATTATGAATTCAATCAAACACTTTTTAAACGAAGTTCTACTAAATTAGTAAAAAAGCTTTAATTGAAGGATCAAAATCGCATATCAAGATTGTAATTTTCGTTTAGGTATTACCCGACTACCAAGGAAAGCTTATTATTTTTATACACGTGTTTTAATGCAATATGACTATTATGTAATGAGGTTGAACTGTGTGCGGTGAAAATACTCCAAATGTTCATGATGAATGTTCCAAACTTGTTATACAATCCGCTAAAAGATTATTCACGTAAATATACACGCCATTTATAATATTTTCAAAGTTAGAGGAACTGAGGAAAGTGCATATAACTGTTATAAAGTCAGCAGTTCTGTATTTAACTTTAAACTTTTGGGTACCGACGTAGAATTATTATGAGTGCCGACATAGGACTGAGACGCCAGATTTGTGATAGTGAGTTTGGTTGAAAATTATTTTATGTATGTAATTATTAAACATTTGCGGGCTTCAATTGAAATGAATTATCAACAAAAATAAATAAATTATTTTTAAAACAACAATGAATATCAATCACTCATGTCACACGAACAATAACTTTTAGCATCGTTTCCTTTCCCCTGGTCTTCTTTGTGTGCATGGAACATTTACAATAGCCAAATGGGTAAAAATGTGATAAGGTTCTACATAATTATTCTATTACATACAATATAAAACTCTGTTATAACAAACGTGCATTGTGAACGTCTTCACTACAATATAAAAGAAAAAGTATGAGAAACGTTATATTGATTTCAATAGTACCTGCACTTGAATTTAGTAGAAATTTATTCATAAAGGGAGAGTCGTAAGCCGCTTATGATATTACCGAGTTACGGCGACTGATTCTATAACGAGTTATAAATGTATGCAAAGTGCATTCGAGTGTTAGATCTTAGTTCACAACAGATGTATATTATAAGTATATGTGCGAATACATGGAAAATTTTGTTCGAGCTTACATTCCATAAATATTTTCTTTTGAAATTTTTGAATTTTGTTATCACTTAAGTGATAGTCAATACCAGGGTTTTACGAAATGTATTGTATATATACCTTATTAGGCAAATTCTATGTATCTTGCCCCTTAGAAAGCCGCTCATTTCCTGAAATAGATCTAGATTATCGTTTGGGAACCGATTCATTTCCCGGGATAACGCTACATATATTTAAATTTCGATACGTATACGCATCGAAACGTACCGTTAGCTTAGAAATATACAGTTAAATATAAAATAATCAACTCTCTAACCTATAAAATGGAAACACATCATTGTATATCTATTAAATCTTGATATTTTCTCGGAAAGATTCATGGAAGTATCAATAATGGTTTTATACAGTGATAGGAGGAAAATTTAATTTTTTTTTTGTTTATTTCTTACATTCTTCCTAGCCTTGCCTAGCTATTTTAACATTGAATTATAATTACACTTATTTAAGCCTTAAATATCAATAATTTCATATTGAAAATATGAAAACTGTACAAAGTTTTGTCGTTTGGTAGTAAATTAACTATCAGTCCCTATAATCTAAAACCATACCATCAGTATAATATTAATATATAACATGTTAACCGTCTTTAATATTTAAAGACGGTTAACGTGTATAAGCAATATGAATGTACTTTTCGGGAAAGGTTATATTTAATCTGTAAATCATTCATCATAAAAACGTGGCTTACATTCTCACACCAAGCTTCCACAAGGTAAGAACAAACAATAAGGTGAGGTCTGGGCAACATCCCGTCGCCGCAAGGCTCGAGAACAAATGTTCTGTGTAAACAGCAGAAGTTATTAATATTTAGTTACATCTCTTTGTGTGAACTCAAAAGGGGGTCGGAACTATTTTTTTTAAAACTAAATATCTAGAGGTTTTCAACGAATGTTTTTGAATTGCGTATGAAGTTTAATAAGCTTGAAGTTGTTTATTTCGCTGAGATAAAGTGAAAGTATAATTTTCATAGAAAAAACATGATTCTATGATTAAAAATATTTAAAAAAGAAGTGTGGAACAGCCAGTAATGTCACACTAAGGCCTCATTTCCTTTTTTGAGAAGTAGGTTTGGAGCTTTTTCATTCACGCTGCTCCAATGCGGGATGATAGGTATGATTTTCTTCACCGTCAAGCACGAGATGAATTATAAACACAAATTAAGCACATGAAAATTCAGTGGTGCTTGCCCGCAGCGTGCGTGCGTGCCTGTAAAGATTATCCCATTCCAACCACTGAGTCATCTCGGCTTATTAAATATTTATGATTTCTTTGAATTACTAAATAAACCATAACGTTTCATCCACAAAAAAAATTGACAACTCGACATGCAATCTGAAATCACGCCGATATTCCTTAACAATCGGAAATAAATCAAATACGCATTAGCACCACATTTGTATGCAAATCTCGCACAACTCTCCCTCACCAACCCGTCTTATTATATTATTATTTATTATTCACCAGCTAATGTCCAGTATTCGTTACAGTGCCTCTTTATATAATGTGTGTGTGCTTTTAAGTAATTATCCAATACGACTCTGACATCATCTATTGTGCATTGAACAGTGTCGTCTCAGTCGGGTGACTAGTATATAAGAGGCGTGTCTACGGGACGAACCAAGAAATATTCATTTGTAGATAAATTATATACCTGTATGTAATAACAAGCTCTATTTATAATATCTGTACTATATACAATGCAGTATAAAGACAAATGTTATAGAGCAAATGCATTTTACTACTATTAAATATTTGAAACTTAACTGTCACTCAAGTATTAATAAAGACTCAATTTATATGAGTCCTGGTTTAGTTTTTAGTTTAAGATTTAAAAAGACTTTAATTTAAAAAATATCGTATATATTTTATATAAGTACACATCTTATATAAGCTTTTGAAAATATATACTGGCTTATCTAAATTATAATTTAATATATAAATTTTATAAGCATATAAAGCCAAGATTTTAAAAGCCGACTAACTTATGAAACCAAACAAACATCTTCTCTTTATGATAGTGCAATTTTCAGTTGAAACTAAGTTTGTACTTCAATGTAATGTGCTAGCAAATATAAACTTTGAGAACTTCAGATACTAAACTACAGTCATTGGACGCTGGAATATGCACAAACTTGAAGAAAATTGCGTTAGCGATGACAACTAGGTCAGTTGTCACAGCTAACGCACCCGGTTACAACAAATACAACAACAATCACCTCCTTATTTTATTATCAATAACTAAGTATTATTAATTTTTAAAAAAGGAACACAATCTTTTTTGTTTTTTTTTTTATTATTATCAATGTTTTAAATTTAAATATAAGCTGAAAATTAAGTAAATATCTTTCTAATTCTCACTATTTTACTTACAAATTTTAACGTTTATTGAATACGTAAATATTTTTGGGGCATATTGAAAGAGCGAGCTCTCAATAAGCTTAGCTTTAATTTAATAAGCCTCGACGTTCAACACCGAGACGTGGCCGCAACCCAATCATCGATTCTCGTTTACATGCAAATTCTACTCGACAACTCTACCCAATAATTACTAAAATCGTTTGTCGCAGCTAAATAACTTTCCTGCTCTTATTAAAATAGCTAAACAACGTATGAATCATAGTATATTACTGCATTCGTCAACTATTTTAGCGGTACTTAATTATTTTCATTCTACTAAAATCCTTTAATCTATATATAAAAAAATGATATAAAATTATTTTTCTTAATAAAACTTAATAACATAATAATATAAAATTAATAATAAAATAAAATTAAATAACATAATTAAATTGTAGAGCTCTGGATAATGACTATATAAAACATAACATGAATTTTATTATTCCAAATCGAAATTCTGAACAACATTACATAAAATTTTTTTTTTTATTCAAATCGCATATTAAAATAAATACAAAGGCTAACGAATATATATCTACAAATTGTTTTTTTTATTATTATACTAATATGTGACTTAGCGATAAAAAGCTAATATCGTATTTAAATTATCTTTTATATTCACAAAAGGGGTAGTGTAATGTTTAAGAAGGAAATTACTGCCAAATGCACAAACATGCGGGCTAATTTTAATTAGTCCCTAAAATTTATTCAAACCTTTCGGTTCTCAAAGACTTTATGTAGGTATTCACTTGTCATACAAAAGTTCTGTAAGCTTTACCTTAAAATGCTTTAACTTTTCTTATGTTCGTTTTGCTACTATATACTTGTATTTTATATATATACTTGTATAGAGAGTTAAAAAAAGAACAATTTTATGAGTTAATTTTTGGCAATTATTGTTTTTTTGTATAATATTCATCGCATTAATATTCAAAACTTTTTTTTATTTATAAAGTGAAAACATAATAAAAAGCTAGTGATGAATATGTAAAATTTTCATAGTCCAATATAAAATGAAACGTAGGTAACGTGAAATATATGCAATACACCATGATAAATTGTTCTGAGAAATAAATTTATAAAATACGAGCTAGGTTGCATTTAAACTCGATATTGTGAAATAACAAAGGATTTTATTAAATAATGTATTGTTCTTTAGTGCAAATTAAATAATTTCAGTTATCACAAACATTGAATTATCTTTTACATTTCGAACAACGTACTCTAGACCGAAATATTTAATATGATTATTAATCGTAGTTATTTAGCAATAATATTTAAGGCAGGATGAACAATAATAAGCTTGCATTCTACATTTGCAAAAAAAAAGAAATATTTTATTAATAAACATTAGCATTTTTCGTCCGAATATAAAAACCAAAATACTTTAATCGTTATAACAACTCTTCATAGACCTTTACAAACTCAAGAATAGTTTATCAATAAAGCACCCAAAAAGGGCTAACAGCTCTTAACACCTCACTCTTTCCTAAGTAAATTAAGCAGAAAGGGTTACTTTTGAAGTGGAACTTGTCCAAACTTGAAAGAAATCGTAGTCCATCACACATAGTCTTGTTAAGATAAACTACTGGTCGTAAAACTAAATCGGAACCTCTAAGTACCGGCTTTTATGACACGATTACCTTCCTCTTACATCAATTATTATTATATACTAGGCGTTACATTGTACGTGCGTACTTTGTAATAGATAAATAGTTTTATATTAATAAAAGTTTTATTGCAGTATAAAGATGCTAGTGTTTGTTGAATTTGTTTAACTTATTTTTTTATTAAAACTTATATTCCACCAACCCGCATTGGAGCAACGAGGTGGAATAAGCTCCAAAAGCTTCTCATCAAAAAAGGAGAAGAGGCCTTAGCCCAGCAGTTCAACACTGATAAATTAATTAACTCATAATTATAGTCCAACATCAATAATTCAAATATATTATAATTTTAGTAGACTGTCATAATATTTTCGTTATTAGATAATTAAGGTCACCGATAAATATCTTACAATACAAATGTTTTTAATGTTTTATTATTTAACTTGACGTAGCAACCAGTCCACCCTCAGGACCAGGCCAATGAATAAGCAGATAATACGCGTGAATTAGCGAATTTATTGTCTTCGGAAGGCAAGGTTTAAAGGGATTTACACACACACCAACTTGGAGCCGAAACACTTTGATTCAAATAAAGATTATGTGTAATATAACGAATTATTAATGAAACTTATGTTTTAATGATATGAGTATATGATTTATTTACAATTTTGTTACACTAATATACATATTGATTAAATAAAAATTATTTATTCTTGTTCCCTCAATAATTCTAAATAAAAATAACTTTTAAATAAGAACATTTCAATTTGGAAAACAAAATTTCATCCCATATTTTTTTTATATTTCAATAACCTCCCCGCTATTCTATGCGTGTCTATTCCTAATTTAATTTTCTAAAATACTTTACAAAGGCTCAATAGGTTTTAATTCCGGCGATTGAGGAGGAGTATGCAATTGGGAGGGTACATTATACAATATACAATAGCCAATTTTTGCTATTGCAAGCTGTGTGAATCAGATAGTTGTCTTGTTGAAAAATGTACTCATTTTCAAGTCCAAGTATTTCCGCATTCGCTGGTAGATTCTTTTTAAAATGACAATTTACATCTTATGGTCCATTTTATCTTAAATAAAATGTAATTTTCCGATTCCTCGAGCACTTTTACAACCTCACACGTTAACCAAACCACCACCACCACCGACTTCTACATTTCGGTCTTGCAAATAAACGTACGAAAAGTGTTCCTGACCTAAGACCAAATGTTGTCATACTGTACGAATAGCTTTTGTGCTGTCTGAAACCCCTCTTTTTCGTTATTTTTTGTTTTGCAAACTGAAATATACTCATTTATAAATCTTTTTTTTTGTTTTGAATTATTGAAAGAATATTTTATAATGTTTATTTGTACAAAATATAGTTTTAGTCTTTAGATATGTGTGTAATTTTAGACATTACTTTTTGCAAAAAAAAGCTAATTGTACGAATACTTTTGCACTCACCGTATATGTACTATTTTCCCTTTAGCTAGTACTATACGCCATTAGATACCTACATCTTTAACAATCATAAGATAATATCAAGTTACAATGTAATCAGTTATCGTATTCTTAAACAATAAAACAGATGGGAAATGCAAAAACTGTAATAAAAGTCTTATTTTTTATAAAATCGGCGGACGAATAAATGGACCACCTTATTCTTAGTGGTCATCATTCATAGCCACTGGCGAAGTAACAAATATTAACCATTCCTTACATTGTCTATGCAGTACTAACCTTGAGAACTAAGATGTAACATCACTTGCACCTGTAGTTACACTTGATCACTCACCCGCTAAAATGGAACTCAACATTACTAGGTAATGCTGCTTGCCAGGAAAATATTTGATGAGTGGTACCTACCAGACAGGCACAAAGCCCTACCACCAAGTAATTTTAAGAATATACCCATATAATATTATAGTATAATATTGTAGACAAAACTGACAAGTAACGATATAATGACAGAGCGGATGAACTACAAAAAACAAACACAAACCAATGAATCGATTCTACGGTCTCCACGAGGCTGTATCGATTTTCACGTGCAATCTGTTGCTTCACTGCGTATCGTACGTTTATTTTGAAACCGATAGGTGATATTTTTATTTTTATCTGTATTCTATGATATAGATAAAATAAAATTTAATCGTGAATTAAATTAAGGTTTTGCGCACTTGCCATTTGACTTGAGGGCCCCATTTCAAACCGTAGGTATCTTAAGTGTCGATTCTGGTCGATCTTTTTTTCATCAATCAAACACGCGGACTAGACTTGGTAGCGCAAGGAACCAAATCTCCAACAAAAAATATACATCATTTTCAGCGAGGCTAGGGAGCCGGTCATAAAAGCTTGCCCATATCCTGTTGTATAGAGTTTAAGCACTGTGCCGAGCCCAATATATAAAGCTGAAGAGTTAATTTGTTTTAACCTGCTAATCTCTGAATCTACTAGCGTAATTTGAATAATATTTTCCACGCTATGACCAACGGTGACAAACTAGAGATGAGGCTAAAATATAGTCAGGATGATATATTTAAAATATTTTATTATAACGAGGTTATGCTTAATAACTCAGGTAACTTCTAATTAAGTTACCTGAGTTTTTATGCACACACTCATATCTAATAAAAATATTTAACATGAAAATCGATCATAAACGTTTTTTTCTATAAATTACAATGCATTTCCTCAGTTTTAATTCAATAAAGTACAGAATTATCTACTATATACAACATTATAGATTCCCTTCTGTCTCGGCTGGTACAATCCGTTGCTCCTCCGAGTTCAGTTATTGAGACAGTTATTTTATTATTTTATTTGTAACACGCGACAGTATGAGGAAATAGCGACGTTTTTATCTTTGTTTTACGTCTACGTGTATTTTATTTTATTATTATTGATAGTTATTTAATATGTTACTAATGGTATTAGCTTTTATATAACTTTCGAAATGCGCTATTCGTAATCTTAGAGCTAGAGATTTCTGTGGGACGATTTCAGTAAGCAGGAATACTTATGGTAGCGTCATAATATGTTATGTAGAAATATATAATAAAATCGATGGATTTGTTAGAAATAGTGGCAAATAAATTATTACCATTAAAAGTAAAGATAAAGTTGTAATACCAAGCTTTCGAGCTTACAACGTTAATAAATAAGGACGTGTGATTCTGCCCGAAATAGCTGAGCTTCGGGCGACGTGCAGCCGGGTGCGGAAGGCCCCGTCCGCTGTCGAATGCGTAACAGCCTCGTCGGGGACCTAGAGGGACAGTTTTTGGCCGCTTACCGTCAGCTGAAAAAGGGTCTGCAGGTGGCGGCGATAAGTCGGGCCAAAGAGAAGGCGAGAGAGGAGCTGCGTTCGGGCCTTAACCGAGACCCATGGGGGCGACCGTATCGAGGGGTTCGCGAAAAGTTCCGCACCCAAACCGCCCCTGTGACGGAGACACTACCGCCGGAGATCCTCCTGCGCCTGGTCGGGGAGTTTTTTCCCCTCCCATTACATTGCCATTTTACATTTACCAATAAATAAATTTAAAAACATACTTTGAAAATATCAAGTAAACAAAGTTTATCATACTGTACGGCATATGATTATTACACGTAAATTTTTTGAATGATGTAAAAGAGTAACTACAGACGATATAAATTGCTTGCAGCAATTATATACTTATTATAAAAAAAAGCCGAGATGGCCCAGTGGTAAGAACGCGTGAATCTTAACCGATGATCGTGGGTTCAAACCCGGGCAAGCACCACTGAATTTCATGTGCTTAATTTTTGATTATAATTCATCTCGTGCTTGACGGTGAAGGAAAACATCGTGAGGAAACCTGCATGTGTCAAATTTCACTGAAATTCTGTCACATGTGTATTCCACCAATCCGCATTGGAGCAGCGTGGTGGAATAAGCTCCAAAACCTTCTTCTCAAAAGAGGAGAAGAGGCCTTAGCCCAGCAGTGGGACATTCACAGGCTGTTACTGTTACTTATTATGTACTTTGTATTGTTGTGTTCCGGTTTGGAGGGTGAGTGAGCCAGTGTAATTGCAGGCACAAGGGCCATAACATCTTAGTTCCCAAGGTTGGTGGTGCATTGGCAATGTAAGCGATGGTCAACATTTCTTACAATGCCATTGTCTATGGGCGTTGATGACCACTTACCATCAGGTGGCCCAAATGCTCGTTCGCTTACGAATATAATAACAAAAAAATAGAAATTTATTTTTATTTTGTAATTACTAAGATTACTTTTATATCAAAGTGAATAAATTATATATTTTAGTATATTTCTATGAATTTTATACATTTTCTTATTTATGAGTGATTATAATCATTTGTATAAATTTAATTGATCTAAATTTGATTCAGTATTGAAAATAATATTAATATTAACATCATCAAACAGAAATTGAGTGCACAAGCAATTACTAGTAATGAAATCGAACGTCATTAAAATAATTATATCTACGTCAATATCGATGAAAGTAATTTAATTATTATCAAATTAATTAATATAACCTGAGTACACATATAATATAATATACGTATATAATATAATAATAAAATATAAAGCAATTTAGTCCTGTACGATTTAATTTGTCAAATACATTGACGTTCTTTCAAAAGTTGAAGTTTTTAGGTAGAACTTGAATACCCTTTTCAATTTGAGTTTTGTTCGATACAAAGGTAAGGTGAGACAAAAAGGTATTGAAACTTTGGTAAAGTAACTACGATTTTATACATGTATCTTAGAGAAATTGAGAACATAAAGTTGAAATTTGTTGTTCAATTTCATGTTTAAGCTGTGTGACGTAAAAGCAGCGCTCGCTAGAGTATCAGAGAATTTGTTGGTCCCTCGTCAACTCGCTTAACCACACGAGTAAATATCCAAACACAAGGCGATTTGCACACAATTGCACTGCGTTTTATACACATTAGCACACAAGTTCATCCAATTTGTGTGAAACCGTTCAACGACGGGTTTATTTACGCTCAACGAGCGGACAGACCTTTTCTTTTATTTTGTAAAACTTGTCAAACATTATTTTCCTCAAAATATGCTTTTTCTGGCTTTCGTAAATAATATTGACATATGTCATTTAAAGGTTAGACGTAAAGCACCAATTTTTATTCGGGTCTCTAATGTACTGAGTAGTAAAATTGTTAGTTCAAATATTGTGGTTCACTTTGCGACTGATCCGATAAGCACTACAAATACTATCTACTAAGAAATGATAAAAATATCGCTATAAATTCTTCTACCCACGTTCGACCCACAGTAAGAACGCCTACATACAAACGAAATGCTACGGTAATATTTGATCACAAACAAATTTCAAAGTGCATCAAGCCCACGCTTTAAGGCTATTTATTATCCTTTCAGGACGTGAAAATCATAGTTTTATCTCGGAAGTCATTAAATACGGTTAACGTAGCTGACTGCAGCAAAATTATATTTAAACTAAAGCAACGCAAATTAAAAAACTTCATTTAAACATTTAATTACGCTGCTTTAATTAAACGCAATATTTATTAGGATACTAACTTACACACAATATAATGTGGATACAACTTTATAAAAAGTAAAAATTAAAGTAAAAAGTAAAAGTTAAGTAATAGCCCGTTAATGTTCCATAATTTTCGACACCTCCTTGAAGATAAGGGTCCGTATTGGAGCTTATTCCACCAAGCTAATGCAATTGTGGATACATACGTATCTGAATTTCATCCAAGGCAAGTTTTCTCACGGCGTTTTCCTTCACCGCCCAGTATGAGATGTTTTATACCCACAAATTAAGCACATGACACAAATTTCTTTTAAACCTAATAACATAGCAACATCTAATAACATAACATTTTACTTGGTTGCTAACCACATTTCTTACAATGCCAATGTCTATTATATATGGGCGTTGGTGACCACTTACTATCAGGTGGCCCTTACGCTCGTTCGCCTACCTATTCTATAAAAAAAACACTCAAAGCTGAACAGGTAAGAAAAAAACATTTAAATTCGGGATACAGCGATAAAAACTTATTACGTTTTAAATTCTGCAATGAAAATCCAATAACAATTAAATTGCTTTAACTGTCGATTTTAAATAAAACTTTTTTTATGTTATTATGATAATTAAATATAATTGCGTATCGTTTTTTTTATATCTATTCTAGTATTAGATTTTTCTTATATAAATTATTAAGGACCGCTATTTCGGGAAGAAAAATGTTTTTTTTTGTAATTGTAATTGTCCATGTATTTTTATACTATGGATATTATTTGTTTATTTTTCCTCCATATAGTGGAATATATGATACCGATATAAATAAGTCTTTTAATTTTAAATATTTCTTGAAGGTTTTTATGTCATATCGGTTCAAAAAAGTCGCCGGCGAAAGCTGGTTCCACAGAGTGGTTGTGCGAGGCAAGAAATGTCTTAAGAATCGCGGTGGTGAGGATTTCCAGATATCGAGGTGGTGAGGATAGAATTTTGAGTTCTGGTGCGATGTCCCGTGGTAAAATTCAGTGGCCGGGACTAAGCGAAACAACTCCTCAGAACATTCCCCGTGATATATGCGATAGAGGATGCAGAGTGACCCAACGTCTCCGTGCAAATCTAAAGAATCAAGCTAGTCGGTGAGAGTTTGATCGTCAACAATTCGAACTGCTCTACGTTGAATGCGATCAAAGGAAAGAAGCTGATACTGGGTAGCTCCCGCCCAGAGATGAGAACAGTACTTCATATGGGGCCGAATTTGCACCTTGTAAAGTTTTAGAAGATGAGCCGACTTGAAGTACTGTCTCGCCTTGTTGAGTACTCCAAGCTTTTTAGAAGCCAATTTGGCTTTAACTTCCAATTGATCGTGGAACTGAACAACTTTCGAAATCTCGACGCCAAGTATCCCGATACTGGCTGTGCCAGCGATATTCTGGAAATGAGAGGATATGTCAAAAGGTAACTTTTTAGTGGTTAACGAGCAAACTTGAGTCGTATTGGGGTTGAACTGGATCAAGTTTAGTCGGCCCCAGTTCAAGACTTTACTTAATAAAGTCTCGACTTCAGACGCAAGCTTGTTCCGACACTCGTCAACGTGTTCCTGTGAAATATTAGCGCGGCCGGTGCATAGGGCGTCTACAATGCTATCATCTGCATAGAAGTGAATGTTACTGATTTGAAAGATGTCATTGATATGCAAAAGAAACAGAGTAGGTGATAGAACGCATCCTTGTGGAACACCAGCATTGACGAATTTTAAGTCAGAGCATGCGCCGTCGACCTTATCGTCGAACGACCTTGTTGCTCCGATCTGCCAAAAAACTGGTGATCCAGCTGCAGGAGCTGGCAGCTAAAAATGAACTCCATTATCTTGGAAAACAAGAAATTGATAGCAATAGGCCTATAATTTGTTGGATCAGAGCGATTGCCCTTTTTAGGGATCGGGTGCACCAAAGCAGTCTTCCAAAAATTTGGGACTACGCTCATCAAGAGTCGAGTTGGACGCGAAGAGAGAGCTCGCAAACGCGAAGATCTGTAGATAGTAATTGGCCATATAATAATATACTTCTTTTCAACACTGACAAGTTGCTTATGAATGTCTGTCACGTAAAGTACGTATTTAATAAATAAACTGATATATTTAGTATTCAAAAGTGACGCTGATTTTTTTTTTTTTTTTTTTTTTTTTTTTAAACTGTATAAGCTAGCGCTTGGCTGTTATCACACCTGATGGTAAGTGATGATACAGCCTAAGGTGGAGCGCGCTTGCCTAGAAGGTGCCTATTCACTCTAGACTTGAAGGTACCCATATTGTAGGTGGTGGGGAATACGGAGGTTGGAAGGGTATTCCAGATCTTAGCGGTGCGTATCAGGAACGAGGAAGAAAATCGTTTCGTACGTGTTTTAAGTACGTCAACTACGTACGGGTGCAGATCTTTTCGATGCCTCGAAGTTCTGTGGTAAAAAGGTGAAGGGGGAACCAAATTGAACAGTTCCTGAGCACACTCTCCGAAATATATCCTGTAGAATACCGACAGACAGGCAACCTTACGACGGTGTTCCAAGCTCTGAAGTTTTTTATTGACCAGTGTCTGGTCGCCAATGAGCCTTCTAGCACGACGATCCACTGAATCCAAAGCATCAAGCTGATACTTAGCAGAGCCGTCCCATAGATGGCTACAGTACTCCATGCACGATCTAACTTGGGCTTTATATAAGGTTAGAAGCTGTTCTGGTGTGAAGTACTGTTTGACCTTATTGAGGATGCCAAGTTTTTTGCTAGCAGTTTTAGCTTTGGATTCAATGCATTGCCCAAAGTTGAGTTTGGATGTTAAAGTAACGCCTAGAAGCTCAATATTGTCGGTGATGGGTACAGGTACACCCCGGAAAGTCAGAGTCAGGGGGAATGGACTCCTCTTGGCGGTGAACAAACACGCTTGAGTCTTGGTAGGATTAAATTTGACTTGGTTATCGTCGCCCCAATCTGATACTTGTTCCAATGTCAAATCAATGCGTTCTACCAAGGCCTCCCTGTGCTCAAGAGTTTCCATTGCACTAGCCCGGGGACCGGATACGTATCTCTCCGTTACAGTGCTGTCGTCTGCGTACCCAAAGATACCGGGTTTCAGCAGATCGTTTATATGCAGCAGGAAGAGTGTAGCGGAGAGAATTGATCCCTGAGGAACACCGGCATTAATCGCCATTAGATCAGAAGAGAAGCCATCTAGGACAACTCGAAATGATCGTCCACTCAGGAAATCTGATATCCAGTCGCAAAGCCCAATAGGTAGCCCGTAGCTAGGAAGCTTGCTCAGAAGGCCTTCATGCCAGACTCGGTCGAAAGCTTTGGACACATCGAGTGAAACGGCTAACGCTTCACCGTACTTGTCCATCGCTTCGCCCCAGATGTGAGTAGCGTACACTAAAAGATCTCCTGTTGATCGATTCCGACGAAAGCCGTACTGTTGGTCCGATAGGAGATCGTTTTCTTCGAGGTACGACAGGAGCTTGTTATTCAATACACGCTCCAAACTTTTGCAAAGTATGGAGGTGATTGCTATGGGTCTGTAATTGGCCGGGTCGGCACGGTTACTCTTCTTAGGTACAGGTTGTACGTTGGCAATCTTCCAAGCCTTAGGGACTTGAGCGGATTTAAGAGATAGGCGATACAAGCGTGTTAGAACAGGAGACAACTCAGGTGCACAGTTCCTCAGGACTATTGCTGGAATCCCGTCAGGGCCACTGGCCTTATTCACGTTCAAGGTGCAGAGAATCTTTAGAACCTCTCTTTGGCGAATTCGTATCTCTGGCATGGTAGAGTCGCAAGATGGTAGGTTTGGCGGTGAGGTACTTCCCGCATCAAGGCGCGAATTCTCGGCAAACAGAGCCGCTAATAAGTTAGCCTTTTCTGTTGCCGTAAAGGCAAGGGATCCGTCGGGCTTCAGCAGCGGAGGCAGCGATGGACGACAGAAATTCGTCTCAATCGACTTGGACAGGGACCAAAATGCTTTACTACCACGGGGATAGGAAGCTAGTTTGGCCCCAAGGCGTCTAGTTCGGTTGAAACGAGCCTTCTTGAGAACCTTCTTGTAGGACTTGGCAGCAGAGTTAAAGGCTCTCTTCTTAGATGCAATGTCCGGAGCTTTGGTGGTGCGGGCTGTAGCCCATGCTACAAACGCTGAGTTTTTACGGGCCTCAGCCTCGGCGCACTCAGCGTTGTACCACCTAGGAATCTTGCCATCTAGTGATACGTCAGCATATGGAATAAAGTACTCCATAGCTTGACATATCACTTCAGATATGGCTTGTTCGCAGCTCGACGGATCGTTGGAAGAGAAGCATATCCGCTGCCAAGGGTAGGATGCAAAAAAGTGTCGCATCTCATCCCAGTCTGCCGACTTGTATCGCCACACCCGTCTGGTTCCAGTGGGACCAGAGTCCAGAGGATGGAAGTTGCAGACCGACTTGATCACACAATGATCAGAAGTGCCCAGGGGAGCCGCAACTGACACTGAAATCCGGTCAGGGTCGGTAGTCAGCAGAAGGTCCAGACAATTAGGTGTGTGACCGTCCACGTCTGGCACCCGAGTTGCTTCATGTACCAGCTGAGAGAGATCTAGGGATAGGGCGAATTTGAGCGCTTCTCTTCCGGCGTGGTCGGTGGTCTGGTATGGGAATAGCCAATCTTGGTGGTGAGCGTTGAAATCCCCCAGAAACACCATTTGAGCAGTCGGGTACCGTTGTTGGACGGTATCAGCCGTCACGCTGAGATACTCAAACATCCGAGTCGTCTCCTGGTCACCATTGTGCGACCTATAGACGCAGGCATATATAATCTGCTCCAAACCTGTATCCGATAAGCACCATATTACCGAAAAATCGGGCACCTCCAAGTTTCGGAGACGCCGGCAGCAGACGTCATTACGAGCGTACATACAGACCCCAGCACGAGGTTTGAAGTTGTGCTCAAGTGAATATCCGGGATACTGTAAGTACGTTACATCTGCTGGACTGCCAATTTGTGTCTCCGTAAGAAAGAGCAAGTGCGGCTTGGCGGCCTCAAGGTGGTGGTGGACCGCAAAGAGATTGGAGTGCAAACCTCGTATATTTGAGAGATGCACTGAAAAAGAGAGGTGGTGCAGCCGCTGTGAAACTTTTCTTTTTCTATTTTCACGAGTCATTTGGTGTGGGAGTGAATAGGTATGGGGAAATGGAAGTTGTACGAGGCGTCGCATTTTGGACGCCGTGACTTTCACCACAATGACGCAGATGGTAGACTCAATTGGAGACCGCGGGGACGCCCGAACCCCCCTGGAAATCGCCACCGGGACCTCTCTCTGGTCGCCAACCAGCACGATGGAAACCATCCCAGGATTTTTCGCAAGTTGGCGGGGCAGCCTTTCGTAGATGGCGAACCTACTAATTGGGCCCCCTACTAACTGCGGTCGGCCAGCGGTGCACCGTGCTTCGGATCCCGCTGCCCTCCAGATGGAGCCTCCCGGCGCCACTACGACTACGGTCAGAACCTGTCACCAAATGCAGAGCACAACTGTACAGACCCAATCCCCCATGAAGAGCTACTGCGAGCATCGCACCGGAACACGACGTGCCGCGTGACAAGGTAAATCCAGCCACTCGACAAAATCGCTTGGCGGCGTGGCTTTGTTCGCAGGGTGGTAATCCTAGCTACGGCCGGAGCCTACCACCTAGAGTATGTTGCTCAATTAGCACCACCCAGGGGCCACGTGTAGGGTAATGAGGGATAAAACCTGACTTTGGTGAGACCTACGGACGCGAGCAACTTTGACCCCCAAATAAGACAACAAGGATTTTACAAAAACCTCGAACTGGTGCTATTAAAAAAAGAATATCCAAATAAGACAACAACAATCATAAGTTGCGACAATAATGAATTAATTATCTAAAATGGCGTTTTTAAATAAGTGCGAGAAATATAAATTACGTTTTGACAGCAGAAGACGAGATAATATTAATTATATATTAGGAGATATCGTTTATGTAAGTCAAGATCATCGTCACCATAGTAAACTAAGTCCCAAATTTAAAGGACCCTACGAAATTATAGAAATACTTGAGAATGACAGATACAGATTACGTGGGAAAGGGCGATTGCAGAACATATTTATTGCTAAAAAAATCTTACCGAGAAATTAACAAAAGCAGTGTTATATACAATTCAGAGTCGAACAACACCGTCAGGAGGCAGAGTAACGTTCTGCTCTATGTCTCGACGGCCAATGCTAGGCGTCACTTTATAATTAATAAAAATATAATTAATAAAAATCAGCCTAGAACCTTCCTCGATAAAAGGACTATACAACACAAAAATATTTTTTAAATTCTAACCTGTAGTTCCTGAGATTAGCCGGATCAAACAAACAAACTCTTCAGCTTTATATATTAGTATAGATGTAGTCAATAACACTATTCAGTCCCACCTCTGACTACCGGACATAATACAAAACGCTTAAAATCAATTTAATTATAATTATATCTTCTTAAATGTTTCGTAAATAATTTTTCCCATTTTTATTTTTATTAAATTATGAATAAGCCTTATCTTCTTTATAGTAATTTTTAGATACATCTCACACGCGCGTCTTTTTCTTTTTTTAACAACACTGCTGTAAGGATCAATGAATTAACTATATATATAAATTAAATATTAGACAACTTTTACTATGAAATTTTAATTGAACAATTATATTATAAATTGTAATCTTTAAATCGAAACTAAATAATATATATATTTAAAATATATGTTCAATATTATTCCAATTATATAATTGATAGCTTTTAACAAAATAAGATTACGGTCAACTCAATTTTTCGCTTTACGTCAATAATACCTCACGCGCTACGTATGAATCGGCTAAGTGGCTATGTATGTATGTGTTGCTCCTTAAAACGTAAAAGGACAAATAGAATTGGCCATTTACGCGGGTCACGTTCAAACGGACCCACGGGATCGATTTCCGATCACAGGTTTTACTGCTTGCGGTAAATCCTTAATTCCGCACTCTTATATCACGTGATTAGGGCGGTGAACTGTGCTGCTTTATCAGGTAATTGTATGAAATGCGGAGACATAAATATCGTTGCGTGTACTTTATCCCATTGGGTGATTAATTTAAGGTCGGTTTGTTTGTTGTTATTAGCAATAAAACTTGGAATCCTATAGTACTTTAATGACGTAAAATGGAATGGAATTCATCCGTATAATGGAAATTTCCACTGCTATTTTATTAACATGTTAGCTATCTTAATGCTTGATAATAACTATTAATGTTCGCATAGGTTTTTAGATCAAGCTTTATCAATAAAAATAAAAGCTTTTACATTTAGTAAAACATATAATACAACGGCCTAAGTCGGTCCATAGAAATCAATTTAAAAATTATCATATTTTTTTGTGGTATAAATATGGCCTGAAATACCGTTTTTCCTTGAAACTTTTTTGACAATAGGGGCTTAAAGTACAATTTTTAATTGATATTTGATTTTGCATTGCATTTTCTTTACATCATTATATTTTCAATGGCTTGATTGAACAAAACCATTAAAGAAAAAAAATCTCAATAGAAGATCTTGGTAGTAGAGCTTTGTGCAAGCTCATCTGGGTAGATACCACCCATTCATCGGATATTCTACCGCAAAACAGCAGTACTTGGTATTGTTGTATTCCGGTTTGAAGGGTGAGTGAGCCAGTGTAATTACAGGCACAAGGGACATAAAATCTAAGTTCCCAAGATCTCTTACAATTCCAATGTCTATGAGCGTTGGTGACCACTTACCATCAGGTGGCCCCATATGCTCGTCCGCCTACATATGATATACAAAAAAATGTCTGATAAAGTCCTCTGATCTTTACATTTTTTTATTTATACTGGTAATGATTATCTTTCTTAAGGTTATTATGACAAAATCTGGATAATTGATTATATTAACAAATAATCTAGTATCGTGATTAGGGTTACCTTGTAAAACCCTATCGTTTTAATTTTATTACGATAAAAAGATTTTGGCGCTTACTACATTTTCTTTTCGAAACCATATTATCACCTATCGCACGTTCCTTAAAACATATATTTGTTTCTTAAGACACTGAGGCGCTGTTGAGACGAGAGCTGACGGAAAAAAATCAGCGCTTTCTATTCATTATTATATTATAGTTAAAGGATCTACAGCAGATATTATTATCGATAAAATAAGCATAGACAATAGATCGTGTATCGAGAGGGGCGTGTAAGAGACGCGCGGATGAAACCTGATATTTTGCTGGCTTTAGGCGCACTCTTAAATTTATCAGAAATTTTACCGACAAGCTTGGACGACGACGATTTCAATTTTGTTTGGCTTTAGATTTCAAATTTGTTGTCCGAGAAAATCCAATTTGGGGTCTACTTTAACCTTGTCAAACTTAATGTTATATATGCCTTCGCCATCTATGCAACATACGGAAAATATTAGATAATTTATAATGCCAAATTTTTCAAAACTCGCGCAATTAACATCTGTAAATATTTTAATTACTAGTTCGGCTACTTTTTGTGTGTTTGCTTGAAATGGATAAATTCAAAAACTACTAAAACGATTATAAAGTAGTAAGTAAGTACAATCTACCATCAAATCTACAATCATCACAATTTCTATCTACTAAACAGCACTACTTATTATTGTTGTCTTCCGGTTTAAAATTCGAGTGAGCCAGTGTTACTACTGGCGCAAGGGTGCATTATAGTCATTGTAGTCAATCTTTAATTGGTGGCAACCACTTATCACTTTGAGCGATTGCCAAAAATTTAACGAATACTTAAATATGGGAACCGTTTAAAAATACTTCCATCTATCCATCCGTTTCCAGCTAATAGCTGTTCTACTTTATAAGTAAAAAAAGGGCTTACAAGTACGTTTCAGATACAATATAAATAAAACTTTACCTATATTAAACGATATAATTTTTCACTTTGTAAAAAAAAAACAATGGTCCCTTTGAAGACGAAAATAGAGATAAAAATAAAATACTTGGGCCGGCTTAAAACTAGACACTGAAGATTCTTCAGTCACGATACTTATCTCATTTTGATTTCCCTTGAGATATTCAACAGGCACCTTCATATACCAGATAAAACGGTCTTAATAAAATATAATGTAGCCTTTGCCAATATAAAAACACATAATTTTTAATAACGACTGAATATGTTAATGTCTGTTCGCTTGGACAGTAAATAAGTCTTTCCCCTGAGATATATTTCATTTATATTGACACAGATTAAAATATATGACACGCTAAGTATACAATATATATGCATATTAAAAGTATTTCGTAAAAAAATATTTTTTATAAATAAGATTACACAAAATCATTCAATATTTTTAAACACATACTTCTTAAATTTATTATACGATTCAAATTACAGCTAAGCAATATGCAATACATAATAATGATGTTGTAAAATCATCTTTTTGGACAAAACAGAGCTCAACGCGAAACAAACTTCAATTATTCAAATATCGATACCATTAAAAAGTCGATCAATTTTTTTACATATTTTCTTATCTTAAATATTTAAAGTATTCAAATTTAGTCGACTAAATCCTAAAATTCATGGTATAAAATTTTAAAATTCTTATACTTTTTCTAAACTTCCATTATTATTTATCCGTAGTGCCAAGCTTTTATAAGCAGTGATGGATGGTCAATCTAACTTTTCATAAAGTGTATAAAGAGGTTTCAACTCGAAAATGGAAGATTAAAACCCCTTTAAACGGAGCCTTCAGGGTCAAGACTCTTGACAGACTAGACCGTCTCTAGAGATCTGATTGAAGGATTCATCAATCAAGTAAATGTATAGTGGTGAAATGGGTTTTGTTCTCGTAATTATACGAAAACCACTTAATTTTTTCAAGTTCGTAACGCAATATTTTTTTTATTGTAATATTAAATTATTTTTTGATAGTGTTTCTCGCTCATTTTTATTATAAAAATATATTATATAATCATCACTTTATTCTATTCGGTTTATTATAAACATTAAAATAAGTATTCTCACTTTAAATATAATAATAATTTAGTGATTGGCGATTTTAGTTTAATATACTATCCCACATGTACTAACTATAACCAAATGTGACTTCAACGACTTTTGCTAACTCACGCTATTCGACTATAGACCTTTGGTAACCAATGTGAAAATAACAGTTGTCGATATATGAATACTTTCAACTCTTAATGAGAATTCTAAGTTTGAATTGTTCTTAATACAGATTTATAGCTTACTGTGTATTTGTATTTTATGTTACAAATGCCCGTGTATGGATGTGATTAAATATTATTATTAATGATGATGTCCTCTCTACAGACAAGCCAATTACCATGATATAAATGAGCACAATTATGATCGCAAGCACAGATGCACTCTCGATTCTCTTATTCTCATAATCCAATAGAACGTCAATCCGACACGGCCGAAGAGAGATCAGGCATAGAACTAACACAGTTTATTTTTCCTAACCACACCGACTCGGAATCTGCAGCTTTTGAAGCTGCCCATTAAAGCAATGAGACGGTTTGTATATACGTTCTTACTGGCTCTTGTCAGTGCTTTAACCGTTACATGATTAGCCCCAGTCATTGGAGCTTCACTCTATACGCAGTCACGTGACGTGAGACCATTCTTCAGCTATTGTTAAAAATGAAATGCACTTGATTGAACATATACAAGAAAAGATAATATAAGAAAGTATATCAAATAAACTTTATGACTATTAATTATAATTTATTAGAGATATCACCTTGTAAAGTATAATATGTATATATATTTCCAGACTTATTTTGAAAAGCATTATAATAATTGTCAAGCTTCATCGATCGAGTATAAAAGTAATATTTTAATTAACAAAGCCTAACGACGTTATATTATCTACTTTTTAATGTATTTACTTATAAATTTGCAATAGAAACGATGGATGTTTCCTAGTATTTAAAAACATAAGCATAAATGTGAGAGCGAGAGTACTGAACAACAACAACTAACAAGTTCGAATTCGATTCGTTCGTTCGAATAATATAACATGTTGTAATAGCTGCTTATTAAGCTGAAGTTTCTAGAACGTAGGTTCTTAATTTAAAATTATTTAAATAATTAAAATTAATTGAAGCTTTGGGATTTTTTAAATTTTTTTTTTTACTGAGGCCAAGCGCTTTAATCTTTCGGTTCTAATGATCACATTGTAGTCGTATTCGATTGCCAAACCATCGGACTAAAAGAGTGTACCTATGTTGCACATACTTTTGTGAATTATATTTCCAGATAGCTAGTCCTTGAGGTTGGACGGAGTGGACAAAATTATAATAGATTAGCAGTTTATTTTATTATTATCTTCTTTGACATATTAAAAATGTTTTAATATTTACAAATTTTTGCTATTAGCACAATTTTATTTAATATTCCATGAAATTATTATATAGGGTTTTCCATTAAGGGCGCTTGATCTTTGAAATGCAAAAAAAAAATACATGTAGGAGATATTTGCGAATTTTTTTTTATTTGGAAGGTCTATCGACCCCATTATGTATGGAATATGACATCATTCAAATGACCGCCACGGCTTCGGTTGGTGGCGCGCACACGAAAGGTCCAATTTTCGATGACTCTGGCGCACAAATCGGGCTGTATTTGATCGATGGCGTGGCGTATGTTGACTTTGAGGGCATCGGTGGTTTGCGGCTTGTTGGCATAGACCTGCGACTTAAGAAAACCCCACAAGAAAAAGTCCAGCGGGGTCAAATCGCACGATCTCGGTGGCCAGTTCACGTCGCCTCCGCGCGAGATGACCATGTCCAGAAATTGCTCGTGCAGAACTTCCATCGTAGCGTGTGCTGTGTGGCACGTAGCGCCGTCCTGTTGAAACCACATGTTGTCCAGATCCATATTCTCGATTTCAGGCCAAAAGAAGTTGGTTATCATCGACCGGTATCGCTCACCATTGACGGTGACGGCCACACCATTATCGTTTTCGAAAAAATACGGACCAATCACGCCTCCGGCCCAAAATCCGCACCAAACAGTCACTTTCTGCAGGTGCATTGCCACTTGGTGAACCTCGTGTGGATTGGTCTCGTCCCAAATACGGCAATTTTGCTTGTTGACATAGCCATTCATCCAAAAATGCGCCTCGTCGCTGAAGATGATTTTTTTGCTAAAATCGGCGTCAACTTCCAACTGCTCTAATGCCCAGTCAGCGAACACACGGCGCTGTCTATGGTCATTAACCTTGAGCTCTTGGGTCAGCTGGATCTTGTACGGGTGCAAGCTCAAGTCACAACGCAAAATTCGCCAAGTTGTCGTCTGCGAAAGGCCGAGTTCCTGTGCGCGACGCGGAATTGACTGCCGCGGGTTTTCGAGGACACTGTCGCGCACAGCGGCGATATTCTCGGCAGATCTCGCGTTACGTTGACGCACGGGAACCGGCTGATTGTTAACTGACCCGGTTGACTCGAATTTGTCCACCAATCGACGGATAGTCGACTCGGCAGGACGATCATCGCGACCGTAAAACGGGCGAAGTGCGCGGAACGTTGCTCGAACTGAAGACCCATTTTCATAAAACAATTTTATGATTTGCACGTGCTGCTCGACACTGTAACCTGCCATGGTGGTTTGGGAGGACGGAATGAATATAACACACTGCATTTGACAGCTGTCACTCAAACAACATGGCCGCAATCAGCTGTCAAAGTTCAAGCGTCCCTATTGGAAAACCCCTTAGATTAAATACCATTAAGTAGTCTTAAAATATGAATCCCTTAAATAATGTTTCGAGTTTATTCTAACGAACCGCTTGAAGGGTATGTTAATGTAACAATATCATATTAGGATAAAGTAATATTATCGGTAGTACCACGAAAACTTATCAGTCTTCGATATCAAGTGTCTTCTTAAAATATTGTAGTTATGTTTGCCAGAAGTACATTTATGTAGTTTGGTGTATTTTTTTTAAATTTGATTATAGGACTTTGTATGTCACTTACTCAACATTATTCTGCTCTTTAACAACACTACTTAGTACAAAAAAGATCTCACTGTTACATTTATATATTTACTTTACTACAAGTTCCAGAACACAAGAGTCGCAATAAAAATAAAAATGGTGACTTTTAAAATAATTATTTCTCAAAATATTGATTTTAGAATAGGTTAATTAAGCCCCAGGTTAATTAAGCAAAATAATATATCGATTCTGTTCTGTAAATATGGTTAATATTTCTTACGACGCGTATGTCTATGGGCAGTGGTGGCCACTTACCATCCGGCGGCCTAATTACCGTCTGCCTTCCTATTCGTTTAAAAAAATATATACAAATATTTAATGTTAGGTCGATTTAACTAAACATTGTACTGAAATTTAGATTTTCCAAATTATTGTAAACGCTTAAACCAAAATGATCAACGACCTTGTCTAACTTACGAGAAACAATACGTCTGAGACAGAATTAATTTCAACAACAATAGATCATTTGTTACGAAGCCAGAGCTCATAACAATGTTTTGAAATGACGGGTTTTAGAAGGTTTTTGTGTGATAATAGAAACTTCTCTTATTAAATTTAGCTTAGTCACTATTTTTAAGCGTGCATTTGGAAACTTCTATGTATTTCATTAGCCGCCTACATACACAAACTACATGTACAATTATACACGTAACTGTTAATATAAAATTAATGCCTCATTCAAAAGTTTCATTTAAACACCGATTTCTCTCTTTGAAATTAATTGCAGGAAGGTAATCGTTATCGGTATATATATGACGGCGCATTTGATTACGAATAGACGATCTGGCGAACGAATGGTAACCTAGCAACTGTTATCGGCCAGTCTCGTTTATTCTAACGCAACACCGAGCGCAAGTACGACAGATCTGACAGGACCGCCATTCAAAAAGGAAGAGGTAACCGAATGATGTCAAAAATAACGTGCTACGTGTTTGGTGGAGCGTTATCTAATTGGTTGTTGAAATATTCTCCTCGCCCGAATACCTACGCCTACGGAAGATCAAGCATGGAATCGATAGATATAGAAGATACCATCGACGTCCCTTTATATATATAACGTACAAACTCACTACACTATAAATTATATATTAACCTATTGCATATAATAAATGGCCCTGTTTGGATATTTTTAGAATCCTAATTTAAACCCGTATACTACACACAAAAAGAGTGACTATCGGTTTCCCGGTTAATGGAAAGAAATTGTTATTACCCTGGCGGACTTGTATTACGCATTTTACCAGCAATATTTATTTTAATTATAATCTTACCATTCTCTAACCGATAAAAGTAATTTAATTAAAAAATAATAAACAACATCAAAAAGTGTAATTTGTGTAAGTTATAGCTTTTTTTAAATTAATCAATCAACATAAAATACAATGAAATTTAATCTACTAAACTTCTTTATATCGCCAAAGAGATTACATCGATTTCTTCTTTAACTTCGTCTTCCTTTGTACCGAGAACCAACAAACTACGGACACTTGCATTGTCTACAAAAATATAATATTCTACGTAACATTTGGTCGAAGGTTATACTCGTATATCCGAAATGAAAATGTTGTTTTGTAAATCCATCGTTATAAACACCACGAGATTTCATTGTGAAAATATCTTTTAAAAAAATTACTATGTATTTTATTTTCATTTCAGATTAAAGAATAATATTATGCTCTCTCAAATTAAGTATAATACACGTATTTCTAGAATATCCTTTATATAATATACAATCCTTTTTTGGAGTAGTAACACAAGAGTACTTTAACCCTCTTCAATATTTTCTTCGGGACTAAGTTTTTATTGTAAAAGGGTAACGAACGTAACCTTTCGATTGAGACGAGAAACTCGTTCATATGTCATAGCACCAACTTTATATATAGTCTGTTCATTTAAAAAAAATTATATGTCGATGTTATGAAACGTTATTTTAATGGATATTACGTTTGCTTTAGAGAGTTTATTAAGAATAGTTATAAGTTATATATCTTCACACTATGATTGTTTTTTTAAATTGTTTAAGTAGGCGGACGAGCATTTGGGCCACCTTATGGTAAGTGGTCACCAACGCCCTTAGACAATGGCATTGTAAGAAATTTTAACCATCGCTTACATCGCCAGTGCGCCACCAACCTTGGGAACTAAGGTGTTATGTCCCTTGTGCCTGTAATTACCCTAGCTCACTCACCCTTCAAACCGAGACATAACAATACAAAGTACTTCTGTTTTACGGTAGAATATATAATGAGTACCTACCCAGACGAGCTTGCACAAAGCTCTACCACCGAGCACAATGGCCGATCCGCGTCCGGATTCACGCCCAAGGCGCTTTGAAGACAACATTTAACAGTGATTCAACTGTTAACGACAATGGAAAACAATTTGCTAATTTGTAAATAATAACTAAGCGTACGAAAAATATATACGAAATAAGTTGCAATCTCATTTTCAAACATATTTATTACATATGAATGTATAAATAAATAATCTGAACAGTTATTGTAACGTTCTTTCTATTAAACAAGCGCTATCATCTCCATGTTAAGAAGTAGTAGTGATATCGCGAGTAAATTTTTTATAGGCCGTACTTAGATCAATAAAAATCTGAATCTTCAGCTAATATATTACGTCAGAAATTCAAATAACAATATATGCCTGGCGTATTTATTAAAATCATAAATGAAGTCTATCACGACCCTAATACATTTTTTATCATAATATGTATTCTCATAACCGTAAGCGCATATAGGTCAGTGGTAAGACCTTGTGAAGCTAAATTGAATTGAATACAGGCTTAATCTCGGGCAAACACTACCGACTTTTTTATTGCGCTTAATTCGTGTATTTTCGTGCTCGGCGGTAAACCCACTCGCATTTTTTAAACAGCGTGATGGAATACGTTCCAAGCCTTCTCCTCAAAAGGAAGGCCCAGATCAACATTGGGATATTTACAGACTATGTCTTCACGTTACTTTTATTTGTTTATTTGCATTTAAATTGAAATATTATTTTACTAGCGTTTTTAAATTTTATATATAAATTATTAAACACCCAGATATTAGAAATAGCATTCAATAGTATGAAGATCAAATCTAAAGCTATGAGCATTCATTAATATGACATTGATAAGCAATTGTATATAACAGTATATTTCCTTAAATAAGTCGATAGCTATATTTCATTCGGGAACGGTAACGGTTTCTGTTTAAGACAAGTCGAGGCCGCAGATGAGAAGTTGTAGTTTAACGTTCCTCATTTAACAAAACGGTTCAGTTAAATTAATATATCTTTGCTCTGTTTACTTACCCTATCTCAAAGCAGTGAACCGTTCACTATTCACATTGTAATATTATATATTTTAGATGAAAATATCGAGAACATTTCGTTTATGTAAATATGTCCTTTATTAGGATATTATTATAATTGTGTTAATGTGTGCGATTTTCAAACAAACGCCAAGAAGCTGTGTTGTAGTTCGTCATACAACGAAACAATTTACGTTAAACATATGCAAACAATATGGTAATTGACGATCTCTTAAGTTATACGTTTGATTTTAATAATTAAAGCTCCTCATTTAATTGTGTCTGATTTTGTACAAGGAAAGATATTTCAAATCCCACGCATAATAATAACTCTTATTATTCATTTAATGATTCTACCGCCTGTCCTACAGACATCAATGAAAAATCCTAAGGAAAAATCAATGGAATTCTTTTATTATATAAAAAAATGAATGGAACATGCAATGGAAATCTTGGACACTGTGCTGCTTTGCCAAGGATCTGCAGACAGTGCAGGATCTCAGAATTATCCAAGCTTAAAAAATATCTCAATAAATTGTTCGTCAATACATAATGTTTTGTTTTGTTTAGTTTGGATTCTCTTTTTTTAAACAAAAGGTATTTTTTTATTTTTTGTTTTAATTTTTATTAGTATTAAAAAAGGTATTTTTTAAAAGTTTTATTACTACTATTATCGTTATTTAAATATTTTTTATTACAATTGATATTTTGTTTTGTAATATTATGTACTCGTCTGGGTAGGTACCACCCACTCATCAGATATTATATACCGCAAAACAGCAGTACTTTGTATTGTTGTATTCCGGTTTGAAGGGTGAGTGAGCCAGTGTAATTACAGGCACAATGGACATAACATCTTAGTTCCCAAGGTCGACGGCGCATTGGCTATGTAAGCGATGGTTAACATTTCTTGCAATGCCATTGTTTATGGGCGTTGGTGACCACTTACCATCAGGTGGCCCATATGCTCGTCCGCGTACCTCTACAATAAAAATAAAAAACAAAAAATCTTTTGTTGGAGATCCTTAATTAATTAAATAAATAAATAAATATATAGATATTTAGATTCTATAAATATAGATTCTCCAGTGGGTTTATTGTGTTAAATGTATAGATACAAGAGATAAAAGAGTTATTTTGAATAGATATAAGGCTGCTCAGAATTAATTATCCAGCACGAAAATGAATAAAAATGAATGACCCAATTTTATTTAATTAGCAGGGATAATATCGTACGAGCACAAAAATAGGCTAGTACGAGTCAAACAAAAAGCAATTATTTTTTAAATTTTAAAATATTAATTTACATTCAGATTACATTAACACACGAGGCGATTTAAATACCTTGGTTTAGATAATAAGAGACGCATGTGTTCCAAATTTAAATATTCGATTGAGCCTAATCGTACTTTTTCCAGCTTCAATCGTTATATTTTGAAGTAGAGTTACAGCCTATAAATATCCCGCTGTTGGGCTACGGCCTCCTTTTCCTTTGAGGAGAATATTTGGAACTTATTCCACCACGCTGCTCGAATGCGGATTGGTGGATATATGTGGCAGAACTTCAGTGAAATTAGACACCTACAGGTCTCCTCATGACGTTTTCCTTCGCCGCTGAGCACTAGAGAATTATAAACAGAAATTTAGTATATGAAAATTCAGTGGGGTAAGTATAATGTATGAAATAAAACATAGCGCGCCTTGCAGCTCCTTGACTTTAAAACATTCCGTAATCAATCAGCATCGAACGTGGTCACGCGATCACTCAAATAATAATCTTCGTTTATATACAGCATTTAATTAAATCTGAAACAGAAAATATACCAATAATCTAGGTTTATTTGTACTGTGCTCTGGACAAAGGATAAATACAGATACACATATGCAAAGTTCACATAACATTCAACTGAACAAAACAAATGAATAAAAATAGTTTGTAACATTTTAATTACTATTAACATAGGAGTAGTTCGAAAAAGTACATAGGACAAGTTGTCTCGATTCGTTGGACTTTAAGCAACAAAGTGGACTCACTTTGTTGGCCGTCGACATCAGCAGGGGGCCATCACCGCAAATCTTTTAAGAGCATACCGAGCATTGGCACGGTATAGGCAAGATTACGCGTGCTTTCGCATAAAGGAACATTAATGTGTTATTACTGTGACCATAGATCACGAAGCGAGTCATTTCTACAGATATTATCCTATATATCGCTTGATTGTGAAATTTTATTGGTATTTCTATTTATTTATAATATATATACTATCATTGAATGGAAATTTGGTAATATTGAGGTTACACAACGGTTATATTCATTAGTTTATAATAATAATAATAATAATTCATTTATTAAAAGCAACACAGACTCAATTTGTTACTTTACATCTACTTATTATCTTTGTTAGTAAATTAAAAGCTAAGATAAAATGGCCTATTTACCAATATAAGTACGTGTGTAATAATAAAGATGTATTATTTGAGGGATCTGTATCTATAACAATAATTATTACTTCAAGCTTCTGGAACGCTGATCAAAGTCAAATGAACTAATTTGGCTTTAATATGAACGCTCATTGGTCGCCTATTGCGTCACGACTGCCACCGACCAATGACCACCCAGATTAAGGACAAATTAATGAATCTGGATTTGATTATAGAATGTAAGGGTAAGCTATAATGTGCTTACATAACTCATCAATACTGCATAATGAATGTCCATAGGCGAAATAATACACCCAGATTAACAAGTTGCATATCGTAATGAAATATTTATTATGATCGGGGATTGAAACCACGAACTCACACGCAGTTTATCTATGCTTGCATCTTTTAGACAAATACTAATACGAAGAAAAATATAATAAATTCAAAAAAATGTACAATTAAAATTATTCAGAATTTAACACATAAAACATTTATTATCATATTTAATTGCATAAACAATTACTATAGTTAAATCTTATTAACATTTAAAAAAAGTTTTGTAACCGAAATATGTTCCACTGATGGGCTAAGGCTTCATCTCCTTTCTTAAGGATAAGGTTTGGAGATTACTACATTTACATTAAACATTATTATATCATTTACAGAAATACATTTTTATTTTTATGATTTGAAAATAAATTAATTACATAAACAAAGTGACATTTTACCAATTAAATTAGGGTATTGGATTTATTCAAATATAGAGTAACAGGCTCTTTCAATCATATATGACACATTGGGGGTATAAAATAACAATATAAGATTTTTATTTTTTATTTTTTTTTATTTTATTGTATAGGTTGGCGGACGAGCGTATGGGCCACCTGATGGTAAGTGGTCACCAACGCCCATAGACAATGGCATTGTAAGAAATGTTAACTATCACTTACATTGCCAATGCGCCACCAACCTTGGGAACTAAGATGTTATGTCCCTTGTGCCTGTAATTACACTGGCTCACTCACCCTTCAAACCGGAACACAACAATACAAAGTACTGCTGTTTTGCGGTAGAATATCTGATGAGTGGGTGGTACCTACCCAGACGAGCTTGCACAAAGCTCTACCACCGAGTAAAATTATCTTTGGCCTGACCATCAGTTTGAATATACATATTTTACTGGCTAAAGTTACTTGAATGTTTTCACTGTCCATAATAAAACCAAATACCGAACCTAAATGTTTTTCTTAAAATTAAATGAAATGAAGTGAATGTTTATTTTTTCTAAGCATATTTATGATGTTCTACTTTTATTGAATTCGCTTCCACGTATTTTTACAAAATAAATAATATGTTATATACATATATCTATCTCTTTCTACTGCTTATGAGCTATCTCTTTGCAAAAAAATAGGTCAATCCGTCACTACGTCAGAGAAAGCAAACCAACAAAATCGCTTTCGTATTTATAATATTCGTAAGAATGATATTGATTTATAATGAGAAAAATAACTTGATTGTTTATACTACTAGTATAAATTATAGTTATTGTTTTAATGTAATTTACATTGTATATACAAGGCAATATGGGACAACAAACTCTTTTAATTCTTTCAATATTCTAAATTCAATTTCAAAAAACGTACAATTAAAAAGTATTCAAATTAAATTTCTAAATTTAATTAAACGTAACAAATTTTCAATATTATCCTTTTAAAGCACATATAAAAGGAGGATTTATTATAAGAACACTCGAGAGTATTTCAATGTTCCCTAAAAGACTATTGTCGGCCCTGGACAAAACATAATAGGATTAATTCAAGATAAGCCCATTCGGAAGGTTACGTATTGTAGATGTTATTAAAATCTTAAACATAGGTGAAATTATTGATCAGTTCATAGTCAACAATGCCTTGAAATATGTTTGCTTGAACTGAGTTTATTTTGTGGAATAGTTTATTTGCTTGTAATGCTTTTACGTTTAAATTATTTTTCATGTTGAATATTGAATGAAATGTTAAAAGTTATTATTTGATGTAGAATATTATCTACATTCTAACATATTTTTTGCAATTTTATATAATTAGCTTTGTATACAAAAGTAGTAGTATAGTAAAGTAGCATCCTGTGAATATCCCACTGCTGAGCTAATGTGTACTCTACCTTTGAGGAGAAGGAAAGGAATTTTACCACCTGTTGGTCCAATGCGAGTTGATGAATACAAATATGACAGAATTTAAGTGAAATTAGACACATGCAGGTTTCCTCACCGAATCCCTGAGCACGAGATGAATTATATACACAAGTTAAGCACATGAAAATTCCACCGAATTTGCCTGGGTTTACCTGCATCCATTGATTTAGATTCACACATCTACTGAGATACACCTTTCGATAAATCTCAACGTTTTGATGTTTAATAAAATCTATTTGATTCGAGGTCACTAATGGGTTGGAATATCGATTTTATTGCGTAGAACCGGCAAGAGATTTAGAATTAAATTTTTATATATCGTACATAAAAGTCAACTTGATGAAAATTCTCGAATTTTTATCACCATTAATTTTCTCACCTCCTCTACTTATTAGCTATTGTTTTTTTTCTTCACTTTTAGCTATAATCGCATTTATTTCAATGAAATTCAAACTTCTGCAAACAATTCTACAGGGCTAATATTTATTATCGAATATCCATTTTTAGTATTAAAATTAAACCCAGAGTATATAAAATTAATAAATATTATAAAGAAATTATGTCTATGTTAATGTAGCCCTGCTTTATATGTAGTATTATTCTACTAAGCAATATGTATGCTCTACATTCACAGTAAGTACATACATACTTCTAAAATACATAATAAGATCGGACTTACCTATATAATAACCTACGTATATATTTTGTCGATGAAGCGAAAAGTCGTGTTTGATGTAACGATGTCAGTGTAGGAATATTCTGTAATTTCGTATCTCATAATTAAATTGAACCCGTATAATTCCGTGTTGTTCAATCAACCTTAAGTACACAGTTACCAGATTCTTATTTAAATGATTATTTATAGGTACTGTTTGATAAGAACGCGTGCTTTTTTTACTCGAAATTTTTAAATCATACTCTATATCTGAGAAAATGATTAAGATTAACGGTCCATTTAATTTATAAATATTATTATTATTATTTTTTTATTGTATAGTTTGGCGGACGAACATATGGGCCACCTGATAGTAAGTGGTGGTCAACGCCCATAGAAATTGGCATTGTAAGAAATGTTAACCATCGCTTACATCTCCAATGCGCCACCAACCTTGGGAACTAAGATATTATGTCCCTTGTGCCTGTAATTACACTGGCTCACTCACCCTTCAAAACGGAAAACAATAATACAAAGTACTGCTGTTTTGCGATAGAATATTTGATGAGTGGGTGGGACCTACCCAGACAAGCTTGCACAAAGCTCTACTTCCGAGTAAATTATATATAAGAACATAAAATTTACGTCTGTCACGTCAATAGTCTTATTATAAACTTATTTGTACCTTTCCTGAAACGCGCTGCATCTTCTGGTATAAGTTTTGTGTTTTGTTTTTTCGGTGAGACCTTTTTTTTATTGCATTGGAAGGCGGACTAGCATATGGGCCAGCTGATGGTAAGTGGTCACCAACGCCCATAGACATTGGCATTGTAGGAGATGTTAACATCGCCAATGCGCCACCAACCTTGGGAACTAAGATGTTATTTCCCTTGTGCCTGTAATTAGACTGGCTCACTCACCCTTCAAACGGGAACACAACAATAGCAAGTACTGCTGTTTTGCGGCAGAATATCTGATAAGTGGGTGGTACCTACCCAGACGAGCTTGCACAAAGCCCTACCACCGAGTACAAATAAAACATCTCCTCATTTATTAGTATAGATGTAGTTATGAGATACACGTGTCGTCAATAAAAACCAAGTATTAAAAAAGCCACCAATTATTGATTATATTACTTCATTATTCATACTTTGTTAAATTTAGAACCTTTAAATTCACACACAATAAATCACATAACACGGCTTCTGCAATTCTATAAAAATATGATTTCTTACTTTTGGGTAATAGTGTTTTTGAGGGAGATTTAAAAAAAAGCTTCAACGCATTATCAACACTCCTATAATGCATAATAAAAAAGTATTGGTAGTGGCGGCAATCAAACACGCCCAAAAATTTCTGCCTTGATCGCGCAGTGACGACACTTAAATATAAGTCCATTGATGCTAACGAAAATTTAACATGCAACAAATACAAAATTAAAAAATGGATCCAGGAGTCTACGCAATAGACGATATTACAACGATCATATTGATATAAAAGCGTCGAAGTTTGTCTAGCTGAAACAAGGCAATCGATTTCCTGAAAATGATACTTCTCTATGTCATTCGAGTTGAAATAATTGACATTAAGAACTACAAAATATACTACATCACCTGACGTATGTAGATACTGAAATATAGAAATATATTCAAAACATAAGCTCAACAAATACAAATAGACCCACTATTTATGATATTATTACCTTCTGAAAAATAAACCGCAGACAGTTGTGAAAAATAAAGGCTAAACATATATCTAAATCTAATTAAAACGATCGTGCAATTTACGATGCTTATATTTTTAGAGATAAGATTAAAAAACTACATTTCATGTAAACTTATCTTAAAATCTATATAACGTTAAAGGAGACTCTAAACTCATTAAAATACATCACGTTTAATATTTCTTACGAGGTAGAAAATTTTCTTTAAGTTGGTTTCTATTTAAACGCTCAATGGTGAAAATAAACTACGTTGAAGCTTCACCAGATTATTTTAAAGTTGATAATGAAATTTTAAATTGAATATCGCTTAACTTTTCATATTTTCTTTTCCTTGCATGAGTTTGTGCTTTTTAAAGTTGACATTTATCAAAATGCTTCGTATTTTACGGTGTAAAATCTTAATGACGTGCTAAAACATGTTGACGGGGGAAATTTGGACGATAAAAAATTACTGTTAATTTTAGTTAAATTTCCTGAACATGATAAGCGACTAAAATATACCTGCATTTTTTCATCATCGATTTTTAAAACGTAAAGTAAAAATACTTTTATTGGTTTTATCTCAAAATAATAAAATTAAAAAAAGGAAATCCATTAAAATATTAGATATGTATAACCTAAGCTATCGAAAGCTACATATTGTGTTTTAATTTAACTTTTAAATTAATTTATGTTTATTTTTTCAGTTTAACCCTCGTTGCTGTTATTTGAAGCCATGTGTCTATTTCGTAACATTACTAATACATTTACACTATCAAATTATAATATAATATAAATAATAAAACTATCAAGAGATAGCACTACAAAGTATTAGTTTTCATTCTTTCATAAAGGCCTACCAAATATAAAAAATAAAAAAAGATATCACAAACTAACTCTTAAATCAGAACTAAAATCAAACGTACTATTTTTTCTCTTTATATAAATTACTTTATTTAAAGTTTCTCAAAGCAGCCTCAAGTCTCCAACGAAAACTTTTGCCATTTATTCTTAGACAGGGTGCAGTAACTCTTAGAGCAGAGTGCGGTAGATCAAAGGACACAAACCGAGCCTGTTGGGGTCATATTTTAGAACGTCGTTTTACCTCATATTTGAGTATCTCTTTATATAATCAAACTTAGAATCTCCTGTGGTATAAAATACAAACGGTCTTATAATTCCCTCTTCTGTTTTGTTAAAGTAGAATTAGTATTGTACGGCATAACTAAGTCTTATCGTTATAAATAAATTTTATAAAATCTCTTGGAATACGGCGTTTAAATGAGCTGTTTTATAAGCAAATAGATTGGATTTATTTTAATTTTAAATTCTAAATTGATTAATTATATATTGTTATATATTAATCTTAATAGATGTTGCTAGTATGATAGAACATTTATCAAATTGAAGGATACATCAAACTAATAATACAAAGAGGTAATTTTTGTATGTTTATTCCGGTCCTGCGCAAATGTTAGCTAAACGTAAAAACTACAAATAAGGTTGAAATCTATACCAGTCACTGCTTATTATAATCCCTCTTAACCTTAAGAATAGTCAGATTCACAGATTAATATAAACATTCAATAATTACTTAATAATACTAAAAATTAATTACTATCCGACATGGAATATGTAATAACGATATTCATTTTCATAACAGATGAAAATTTACCATGAAAGACACTGCTTATCTTTTTTTTATATAATATACTACTTGGTAACTTTATTTATTTGAATACTAATAATAAAAAATACTGCCACTTTTACACTTTGTAGAATATCCTAAATATTTTATTAAATGTTGTATAAATAAAAATATTATTTGATGTTGTTAGCTAAAATAAAACCTAAGAGAACTATAAAAAGGATAATTTAAGGCCAATATACTTAGTCGACGGCCAAGTTACATTTTTATGACAATACAAAATTAACGCAACTGAAACCACAAGCGAAAACTAGTAACGCATAAATTTTCAACGAGATTAATGAAAAAATACGGCTCTCGGTAATAATGGACGATAAAAATTGTTAGCTCAGGTGGTTATGCGTTTCTGTTCGACGAATAAATTACAAATACGACATTTTTACTGTCGATATATTTATGAGTATATTTTAACGGGAGAAAATCAACTGTCTCTTTCTATTCTCTTGCTAATGACAGAAATGTCGCATCTCAAGTTCGAGGGTGCTTGGTGTTATCTTAATCCCTTGCCCGTAATTATACAGGTATTTTAAGGATTTTTATCTTAATTAAGCGGCCTTGTAATTAGAGATTACAATTTTCTTACATACACCGAGAACTTTCGTTTAGAGAAAATTGACTTAATACGAAACACTTAATTTGAGATTTCTAATTATAGCTTAAAGCTTACTCTTATGAAATAATTTACAGTTAATCTTGAAATTAAGAAATATAAGCCGTAACTCAATAACGTTCTTTTTCTAAAATAAAGTAAAATCAAAAGTAATCACATTATATCAGCTCATAAATAGGCATACGTTTTTTTTTAATGCTGTATAAATCCCCTAACATTATATAAAACATTATATATGTTTTTATATAATCACTGACTTCGTAAATAACAAGTAACGATATTTTTAAAATCACTTCTAATACATATGGATAACCTATAAAAACACTTGAAATATGCCGTAAAATACTTGAACGGCATGACTTATAAGAAATAAATTATAGTTTATTTATTTTACAATATTGTTTTAAGTAAAAGTAGGTTTCACATTATTTTCTCAATAAGATGTTTTGTAAACCATCATGGAACCATAGGTATATTGAAGAACTTTCCAAACAAACAAATAATGTTGTTTAACAGTATTCACAACAAAAAGATCCGGTCGCGAAAAGATCAATGGAAGTTTCGAGAATATTGAATTTTTCCCCTACAGACCACTAACAATGGTTTTGACATGGGTCTGAATAGAAGAGCTCTCGGTCCCTAACTCAGAGCTGATTGACTTTTTCATAATACAAGTTGAAGACCAGAAGTTTAATTAGAAGACTTTCGCAATAAATTCTAAAGAGCAGTGGGTTCATTTAGCAGCACATTTGTACGGAATATTCATTTCTTTCTGAGGTTACTTATTCGCGAATCATGAAAAGAAAACTTAGTTTTGAACGAAGGCCCTAGTGATCACATGAATAGATGCTTATTCAAGAACTACGAAAGTTGCCCTTGAAAACACACAAAAAAATATTCTTGAAAAGTTTTAACATATTTCTCTTAGAATTATATTACTAGTCCGTTTTGCTGTTAATGTAGCTATCCACTGGTGAAAGATTTTTTTAAATCGGCTTACTAGTTTATGCGTGAAAGCGTAATAAACCAACAAACAAACTCACATTCAAATTTACATTTATAATATAAGTTAGGATAATTGCCTCGTTGGTCTAGTGGCTAGATATAAAGCCGCAGACCCGGCGGTCCTGGGTTAAACTCCCAGGTCGTGTTCATAAATAGTTATTGGGTTTTGCTGTCAGAAAATTCTCAGTAGCAATCCGAGTCCCGGAGTCTGGAAGTTGGAAGTGTGTACACTCCCGTGCCACACAAAGCAAATAAAGGTCCTGCGCCTGAACTCTCTACGATCGTGTTGGATTGCCGTCCCATCGGATTATGAGAGTTAGGGAATAGAGAGTAGTATACCTGTTTTTGCGCACATACTTGCGCACTATAATATCTCGTGCGCATTTGGCTAACCTCTTTTGAGATTGGCTGCCGTGACCGAAATCGGTCTGGAGGACATTATTATTATAAGTTAGGATGGCTTCTTAGCTTGATATTTAATAATACCAAAAACAACAAATAAAAAATAAATGATATCGGACACAAAAATGTAAAAACAGCCACAAATATATATAATTATTGTCGAAATCCTCTACAGTTAAAAACGAATCTTAATCCTTCATGTTGCGTCATTACGGAAAAATTAAAATACTTGTTTTTTTAATAAGCACGTTTAATCGCAATGTTTCCTTCTATCGCAAATATATAAAAGTCACTGCAAAATAAATTGATGAATCTATAGGTACTCGACTACTTTAATCCTGCAACCTCAGAAAAATGTCTATAATGTTTCGATTCTTATTGCCAAAATGTAACTTAATCATTTATTTATTTTAATTCGATAAAAACTATCTCATATTAATTAAGCCAATATTTTAATCTATGTTATAGAATAAGCTAACCAAAATTAAATATATTACGCACAATAACGATTTGCTCTATACTTTGTTTCAGATCTACTGCTGAGAAATATTAAACTGGTAAGTTTATTTTATTAATTAATAAAAATAGATGTTTTCTATTAAATTGTTTTTTTTTTGGATTGTACTTATTCTATTATCTTATTGGTGATTCTGAGATGATTCTCCAACTATGAGCGAAAGAAAGAAAATACAATATAGAATATATTTATTCGATGGTAGAGCTTTGTGCAAGCTCGTCTGTGTAAGTCCCACTCATCAGATATTTAACCGAAAAACAGCAGTACTTTGTATTGTTGTGTTCCAGTTTGAAGGGTGAGCGAGCTAGTGTAATTACAGGCACAAGGGACATAACGTCTTAGTTCCCAAGGTTGACGGCGCATTGACGATGTAAGCGATGGTTAACATTTCTTACAATGCCATTATCTATGGGCGTTGTTGACCACTTACAATCAGGTGGTCCATATGATCGTCCGCCTACCTATACAATACCACCAAGTAAAAAATGCATTATTTTTTTTTTCAAGTTTCATAACCAAGAATTGGTTTTCGTATTTAAAAAATCAAAAAAAAATTATAAAAAAAAAAAACAAATTTTAACATTGAAATTGCCCTGGGAACGATAGCTATAAACTTCCTATTAACGCCCTAAGCGATTTATTTCATTGTTAGCATATTCTGTACTCAATATATATGAGATAAATGAAACAATATTTTATAATATACATACATAATATATAAATAAATAGAATAGAACATCATCTAAATACAAGATCTAACACTGAAGACATCACAATCTAGAGATTGTCAGTATTTTTGTGATTCTTTACTAAACTACTTGTGGGATTTACTAAAGTATTAGTTAATACAAATATAATATTATCACGTAACAGAACAGTAAAAATGACGTCAGTCACATGTGAATGTATAAAAAAATAGACAACAATAAAATACAATAGTTATAAAATTAGTCTGCACTATACTTAAAATAAGCCGAAATCTATTTTAAATAGGATTTCGTTTCAGAAACTCAGACATGCTAATTAATTTGTTACACTAAAATTCATAAATGCATCCAAATATGTATGAGTAAATAGGCTCGCTGGCCAGGCTTCGTATTTCATTCGCCATGAAAAGCCTTCACCGCTGTCCAATCAAGCAGCATTCAAATACTTTGATTGCGGAAGCGTAAATTGCATTCATTCGCTCCTCTTCTTACAATATAGGTAAATGTTTTTACTTGCGGCTTCCTGACCTGGCCTCGTTTACGGTAGAAAAAGATTATACGGATTTAGGTCTTGAAATATACCTTATCCATGAATAGTGGAAACTTTGAGTAGGTGCTTACTGTTTCGAATGGATCACTTTCATAATAGTATTTTTATAACCTACATCTATATAACTATAATATATAACTAAATAATTTAATAATTATATTCGAATGTATACACACTTGTATGGAATCGAAATCTGAGCTATTATTTTTTATATTATAATGACATTGGTTTCCATATTGTAGAAATTATAATGGTATATATAGCAAGATTTCAATATTGAACCATATTTAGCATAATATAATGGTCATTTTTAAAGGATTTATTTAACATGTAATGTATAAGTATTAGTTTAAGGTCAAATCTTGCAAGCTGTTTGTATTGTTGCAAAATTAGAATCACTTCCTTCTACGAACATTATTCTACGAACTAGTTTTTTTTTGTGGTAAGCATGACCTTATTCTACACTCAGTATTGTCTCCAAGCGGAGGAACTCAACGACCAACAGTATAAGTAAGAAATTTAATTTATCGAAATATAAAGGATTGATTTAAAAAATTAGCGAAGTTTGAACTTTAAGTTCTATATAATGTCATAACTATCAAATTAAGTATAAATAAACATCTAAGTTTTGAATTTATAGTACAATCTTTTATCTATATATAATATAAAAATCTCGTGTCACAGTTTAAGTGTTTATACTTCTCCGAAACGGCTCGACCGATTTAGATGAAATTTTATATGTATATTTTGTAGGTCTGAGAATAGGTTCATAACAAATTTCTATACCCCTATGTATTAAGGGTGACTTTTATCTTTATTTTATTATTATGTGCCATTAAAAATACATACAACTCTAAATTTTCACCATTCTACCATCAACCCCTATTATTTAATAGTGATATTAGTAATTCAATTTTTTTCAACCTCGGTCAATAACTGGATCAATTAACACATGATCAGTTATCCCCGTCAAGGGTCTATTGGTGTCACTTTCTCACCAAGTAAGCAGCACGGAGTAGGGATGGGAGCGTTATCCTGTCTCTCTTGCAATAAGCTGTATCTCATTTCTTACACAGTTTTCAGAAAAAAATCACCCTTTATTATTTTTTGTACATCGATCGCAGTAGTGACGTTTACAATTATCATTTTATCATTAAACCCATATAATAAAAAATGTGCGTTCGGGGGACCCCCAGGCCTCGGGAGGAACGAAGTTCATTGCGATATTTTTTTTAACTTAAAACCAATTTTTAAAAGGTGATTTTTAATGATTATATTTCTGTATATTTGTCACACTCCCGTGGCACGAAAGGCACGTAAAGCCGTTTGCTTCTTACCTGAACTTTTACCGTTCGCGTCGGTTTACCGTCGTATCAGATTATGAGAGTGCACCTGTGTGCACACACACACACTTTTGCACTATAATACGTCCTGCGTAGTTGGCAAATGTTTCTTGAGATTGGCCATCGCGGTCGAAATCGGTCAGGAGGAAATTATTCTTCGGAGTGTGCTGCCTTCGGAGTATACCGTCTTTCCTTTATCTTCATACACTGATATGTATGAAGATAAAGGAAAGACGGTACTTGCTGTTAGAGTGGTGACTTTATTACTCCTCGACCGACGCTTAACGTTTTGCTTATACCTATATATACACATGTATAGTATAGGTATGCGTATAGTTCGGATACACACCATCTCCTTCACCTCTAATTTGGAAACCTGTAGATTTACATCTTCCATCAATACATCAAACTACTAAATAATATCCTTAAATTAAAACTTATAATTTATGTTTTTTCTCGGTCGTAAGAAATAACGCTTTTGAGGAGATGACTCGTTTGGTACCTCTGTGTTTACAATATTCTCTTCAATATGTACGTTTGATGAACTAGATGTTGTACCCGGCGACTCATCTCCCATTGACGTGTCATTTCTCTCGACTTCCTCACATCTTTCCTCCCTGTCTACATTCCCTTCATCGCTTACAATTTGCTGATATGGTGTGGGAATATATTGCTCATTAAGAGTATTATCTGAGTTATTATTATTTTTTTTACACAACAATAATTGATCAATATGACGCTTACAAGTTGCGCCTAAACTTTGTATATTGATGATGTACATTCGACTGCCTAATTTTTTAAGTACAATACCTTTGTCCCAAAAAGATTTTCGATTTTTAAAACATTTAACCAAAACGGCTTGTCCTATTTTTAAAGAACGACATTTTTTATTTAAACCCATTGATTCATTGGCTCCCCTTGTTTCACAACATAGAGGATTAATGAAATCTAACCTACTGCGCAGATTACGGCCAAACATTAATTTTGCCGGTGTTTCACCGGTAGCACAGTGAGCTGTATTTCTATATTCAAATAAATAATCTAACAATTTTTCATTAGTTCCGCCTAAGGATGAGTCTAAAATTGTTTTTATCATGTTTTTAACCGTTTTAACAGAATTTTCGGCTTGCCCGTTACTACATGGATGATAAATAGGAGTAGTAATGTGTTTGATTCCATTCGATAAACAATAATCTGAAAATTCTTGTGAAACTATTTTAGTATCATTATCAGAAACAATAGATCTGGGTAGACCGAATCTTGAAAACAACACTTTAAGATTATATATTAATAATTTGCTCGAAGTTCCAGTTGACATTTCGCAGCACTCGACCCATTTACTATACGCGTCCACTACTATTAAATAGACTTTTTGTCCTACTGTCATATAGTCAATATGCAGTCGAGTCCACGGACCGTCTGGTCGCGGCCAGGGCGACGGAGGTGCGCGGGGCGGTGCAGCGCGCCGCTTCGCGCAAACCGTGCAGGCGCTGATCATTAGTTCTATGTCCTTATCAATACCAGGCCACCACATTCGAGATCGCGCTACACTTTTTGTTCTCACTATACCTTGGTGAGTTTTGTGCAATTCCGACAATAAGCAATCCCTGTATTCCAACGGGATAACTACCCGATGACCCCTCATTAAACATCCTTTTTCTATGTCAAGGTCATTTTTACATAAAAAATAGGGTAAAATATTTTTACATTTAATTTTCCGCGGCCAACCGTTTTTTAGATATTTCTTTACTACATTTAAAGTTTTATCTTTATCCGATGCCAACTGGATATTATTAAACGTAACAGGCATACTGTTTAATTGTAACACATTCGTTGAGTCTATAGTACATGAATGCATATTAATTTTGTGACTTATGCTATGTAATGGTGAACGGGAAAAATAGTCAGCGACCGTATTATTCTCGTTTTTTATGTATTGTATTTGATAATTGTAGGCCGAAAGAAAAATAGAATAGCGAATTAATCTAGCCGCTGTCATCTCGGATATGCCTCGTTTTTTTCCAAATATGGCTAATAACGGTTTATGATCCGTTTTTAATATAAAAGGATCCTGCCGTCCGTACAAATATTGATGAAATTTTTTTATTCCAAATATAATCGCTGTTGCCTCTTTATGTAACTGACTATAATTCCGTTCGCTAGCCGTCAACGATCTCGACGCGAATGCTAGCGGCCTTTCAATGTTATCAGAGCCCACCTGTGACAAAACTGCACCCAGTCCGTCGGGGCTCGCGTCTACCGCTAAAACTAATCGTGCATTAGGGTCGAAATGCACTAAGACGCGCTCTGATGTCAGTTCACTTTTTATTCTATCAAACGCTGTCTGTTGCTTTTCGCCCCACTCCCAGCGCGCTGTTGATCGTAACAATTCATGTAACGGACTTAATATCGATGACGCATTAGGTACAAAATTTCTATAATAATTTACCATACCTAGAAACCGTTTTAATTCCGTGACATTTTTAGGCGGCGGAGCGTTATTGACTGCAATTACTTTTTCCGGGCACTTATGTAGTCCTTGAGCATCTATAACATAACCTAAGTAATTAATATTTTTTTTAAAAAACGCACATTTGTTTTTTTGTAATTTTAACCCAGCGTTTTTTAATCGCTCAAACACTTTTTGCAATCGTTCTAAATGTTCTAATTTATTAGGGCCCGTAACACAAATGTCATCTAGAAAAACAGATACGCCGGCTATTCCTACTAGTAAATTTTCAAGGGCGCGCTGGAATATCGATGGTGCATTGGCTAACCCGTACACTAATCGAGTGTACATAAACAACCCCTTTGACGTGTTGATAGTTGTTAGTTTTTGCGATTCCTTCGAAAGTTTGAATTGTGTATAAGCCTGGCTACAATCTAATTTAGTAAAATACTCGCCTCCACCCAATTTAACAAATATTTCTTCAATTCGTGGTAAAGGATATTTTTCAATATAAATATCGTTATTAACAGTTAGAGAATAATCCCCGCATATCCTTACAGTCCCGTTCGGTTTCGGTACCGGCACGATGGGCGTCGCGTAATCGGAATAATCAACTGGAACTAAAATTCCTTTTTCAACTAACCTACTAATTTCTGATTCTACTCTGTCTTTTAAAGCGAATGGTAGGGGTCGTGCTTTAAAAAATTTCGGTTTCGCTCCATCCTTCAACTGTAATTTAACTTCTAACTGATTAAAACAACCCAACTCATCCGTAAACAGATCACTGAACTTATTTAATAAGCTTTGTACTTCGTTTTCATTGCTGCTATTTATCGTTATATTATTATTTTCAGATGACAATACAATGTTAAAATTAGCCATAAAATCCCGCCCCAATAACGGCGGACCGCCATGCTTAATTACATAGAATACTAAATCTTTTGTCTTATTAAGATACGTTAATTGTACAACTATAGACCCCAGCGGTGTGATTTTATGACCATTATAAAAACATATTTTTATATAGCATTTTTCTAACGGTAAATTAGGAAACAATCTTTTATACATGTTATCAGAAATTACGCTGGTACTAGACCCTGTATCGAGTTCCATGTTTAAATTGTGAGTGCCATTAATAGTAACCGGTAATAAAATAGGATTAAAATTAACGCACCGATGATACACACCAATGGGGCCTCAGAGGCATACCCTGGCGGCGATAGTCGGTGGAGATCTCTCGCTGCCGAGCGTGATTAACGCCATGGAAATGGTATCCTAAAGCTAAGGGGGTTCCCTGAATCTGGGAACTCCGGGGCGTCACGGTAGCATGCGCAAGCGATCCCGTGGAGCCCCTCGACTAGACGAAGAGGATACCGCTGTTTTTTTAGTGGGTATTCCGGCACCTTCAGCCCGGTGAGCCCCACATACCCCTCACTTCATGTGGAAAGCGAAAAAAAGGAGGAAATTGTTCCTACTTTTTTATCTTACCAAAAAGCGTTGCCCTTTCACATGTGTATATTTATGTTATTTTTATTATGATTTTAATGCAAAAATGTAAAGTAAGAATTAAAATTGATAAATTTCATTTAATACTTAAGAAAATAGTAATTTATTCAAAATTAAATATAAAATAGCGAATTATAGGTTAAAAAATTATATTTACATTTGTATAGAATTGAGGTTATCTAATTGGCCGCACACAATCCTTATTATCAAATCTGAAAATTTGCTCACTTACACATACATACACATACAACCGCTAGAATAGAAAGAATCAGTAAGAGAGAAAGAGGGGAATGGTCGCTTGGAGGACAACTCTTTTTTGTTACATGACAATTTCTGCCAGGTCACTCTACTTTGCAGTAGTAAAAGAACTTTGTTCCAATAAATGTAGAGCATGTTGTACTTTACTTTATGCATTATCATTATATGCCCTGTACTGAACACACATACACTGTACTGTATGGGTGAATGTTTATATCTTATTGATTAAAAAATGCACGGGATAAAATCCTTATTTTACCCGTACGAAGTCGGGTCGGGCAGCTAGTAGTACTAGATAAATCTATTGGTTCTGTTTGTACATTTTTTTTTCACCTAATTTTGTGATAAATAGTCGTTTTATGATGCAATGATTCACAATATACTATTTTTTTCATTTTTGTCTGTCTGTCTGTCTGTCTGTATGTCTTCTCATAACTCAAGAACGGCTTGACCAATCTTGATGAAAATTGGTGCACACAAAGAACATGTGATGGCGCAAATGTTAGGCCATATATAAGATCGGTAAACCCTACAGTATCTTATGAAAATTAATTTCAAATCGTTAATTATGTATTTCTTTACCAGTAGCCATATGCGTGTGTGTGTGTGTGCGCGCGTATGCGTTATTATAGTAATAAAATAATTTATTATATTTTTATTAATTATACGCGGGTGAAGCCACGAGGCACAGCTAGTATTATATTAGAAGTATATAAAAAGGTCCCGACAATATTGTACATTTTTATTTGGCGGAATCTTGGTCCTTGAAAAAATATGAAATATGTTTCCCAGCCGAGGAAAATAAGCGGGCTGTTATTTTCCCTTCACTCCACTTAGCTTAGCAATCAACTTAGCTTAAAACTATTATTGCATAATATAACGTTAGGCAAAACAGTGAATACGCTGAAAATAGAACGAAATTAGTCGTAGCCTCTTTGAATAAGCTACAACGTTTTATTTGTATCAATAAACGATGCATTTAAAAACAATTCAAAAACATCACGTTATAAAATTCAAAGTATAAATATTCGATTAGTATAATGATATTTTTTTGTTTAACTTACTTGGTAGACTGGTAATGCGCCACTAACATTATGAACTTAGATATTATGTCCCTTGTGGCTAACCATCATTCAAACTGAAACACAACAATTGTTTGGCAGTAGAATTTGTGACGAGTACGTCCAGATATAAATATTTCAAACCAGTTTTTTTTTTGTAATATAATTTTTGAAAACTATAATAATTTTATATAACTTAAAATTTGAAACGGTCCAGAGACGGCAATTACATTCACAAGATTTGCTATCATCATCTATAAAGATAGTTTATTATCTGAATGATTTTATAACCGTTTTATAGACTATTGAGATCCTCAATTATGATTATTAATTTAAAATAATAAACAGCTTTCTTCGTGTATGTATTCATATATAATCATTATATAATATATCCGTATATGTTTCTTTATTTATTCTTGTTACGCTTTTGTTACCATGTGTATACCGCTTTATCAATCTCACGTCCTTTACCCAAAGGTTGTCCAAATGAGAGCGCTCTTGATCTGACCGTCTTTTGTATATTTTTATAACCATTCGTTATTATTGTATATTGTGTAGTTTTTTCTGTACAATTATGTATTTATTTTTATTTTATAAATCTAAAAAAATGTATGTACAAGCAAAGCAAAGGTACATCAAAATGTAACATTATCAGCAATTATTCTAGTATTCGTTGCAATAATCTCGTTGACCTTTCTATGTTTTCATTAGAAGTACATATTTTAACGCTATATTATGTCAGTCCTGTCATTCAATTATATCCTTTATTTATTGTAAAATAAAATTCTTGATAAATTTGCTAGTTTTATTATATTTTGTTTGAAAAATAATTAAAAGTGAATAGCGCCTGGAATCGTTTAAGCGATAAAACGAGAAATACAATCGCAGCAAATACCAAAAACGGGAAGCAATGCAGTTAAAAATGAGATCGAAGCAAAAAACTATACACGCTTCATGTGAATTTAATATCTTTCCAACGTTTTAATTTTCAGGAACCATTTTTATTTTGCAATGAACAAATAATTGAAATAAATATTTACGGTCTCACAAAAAAAAAAAACAAGTTTAGTGGGTTTTTAGTCAAACACTCTCTTCTCTTTCTCTTCATCATCGATTTGACATTCGTAAGAAGAAGCCACTGCATTGTTTAATTATCACCCACCTAACAACATTGTATTTAAAACTGTTATTGTCCTACCTGACATGTCATAATAATATTGACTCGATTGCCTCGTGTGTCTCAAGGCTAGATATAAAGTTGTAGATCGAAAGGTTCTATGTTCAAGCCCCAGGTCGGGCCAATAAAAAGTTATTAGGTGTTTCTGTTGAAATTTCTCAGTAACGAAGAGTCTGGAAGTTGGAAGTGTTTACGTGCTTTCAGAGGCACGGCCACTTCCGTTAAGCACGCTTAGCCGTGGGTCCTGCTCCTGAACTCACTCTGGTCGTGTCGGATTGCCGTCCTATGAGTGATGGAATAGAGAGTGCGTCTGTATTTGCGCACACACTTATGCAAAATAATATGTCTTGCGCAGCTGATTAGTCTTCCTTAAGATTGGCCGTCCTGACCGAAAGCGACCAATTTTGAGTCGGAGTACATCACGAAGATTTTTTTTAAAAAGGGTTAAGATGTGTTATTTCTTACAGCACCAGTGAATATGGATGGTGGCTAATTACCATCAGTCGGGCCATTGCAAGTTTGCCTTCCTAATAAAAATTCAAATAATGACATTTTGTGAATGTGGCTCCTTGCTTCTTTCCGGTTATCAATTTAAAAATAAGTCCACAATTTTGATCTGCCATCGTCTTACAACATTAATAACATTTACCTACAGCTTATGTAACATTTTTTTCATAAAAAATAACCGACTTGTATGAAATAAACTTTAACGAACATATTTACACACGCATGTTTCACGTCACATTAATGCGGGAAGATTTTCGGGCTTCTAGAAATAAACACATTATTACAAAAATATGTAATAGGTAATATACTCACGATACACATCTTTTTTTACTTCAGAAACTTAACTATAGTTTGTATACAATTAATCATATAGGTACATGATTATATATCATTATTATACATGATTGATATAAAATTAATAATAAGCATGCAGTACCTATAATTAAAAGTGCAGTAAATCTTGTTTAGCCTACATTATATATTATTCTGTTGTTATATAGTATTGGAATGAAGTTCTTTTACGCGGCTTACAGTAGAGTGAAATGGCAGTGTTCTAAGGTCACATGAGTAACGAAATAGCGTTCATACTGTTCCTACCAAATGCTAGAAAATGCGATGCGTTTTGCGTTCGAATTTAGTAGGTCGATATAAAGGAGGTTGAGAAGCTTTTTGGTGTGACAAAAATACAGTAACATAATCAATTAAAATCTACATTTTAAAACACTTCGTTCCTGATGGGAGTCCCCCGACCGCACAATTTTTTGTTGTTAGTTCGATATTAAATAAATAGATTTAAAAAAAAATTATATAGATAAATAAAAATGTATACAGTTTAAACAAATCAAGCATTTCATATTAGTCAATAGTAATTAAATGATACCGACGTGAACTCATACGTGATTTATGGATGGTTTTATTGGTCAGAGTGCTGGTTAAGACTCTTAAATGATTATAGCATTTCTTTGATGTTGAGGCAGGTCCATATTTTGTTTTTAAATAGCGGTGGACGGGATAATGGGCCTCTTGATGAAAAGTGGTCACCACCATCCATAATATTGGCACTGTAAGAAATATTAACCATTCCTTACATCGTCAATGCGCCACCAACCTTGGACCAAACTAAGATGTTATGTCCCTTGTTCCTGTAGTTACACTGGCTCACTCATCCTTCAAACCGGAACATAATAATACTAAGTGTTTCTATTTAGCGGTAAAATATCTGGTGAGTGGGCGGTACCTACCCAGACGGGCTTGCACAACGCTCTATCAAGTTTAGAGTAAGTGAGCGCGACTAAGGAACTATTATATCAAATTTTAATGTAGGTCAAACCGCGGCTGTTTGAAACTCGCCATAAATTCTTAACAATAATAACTTTTTCTGCTCTTCATATATATGTGACATAGTAAATACTTTCCTTCCTATTGTAACGATCATTATCCGTTACGATACCTTTTTATATATATTTTTAATGCTGTTATCTTTTTTGATTCGCGCGCTATCTTTTATACTATACCGGAAGCCTTCAAGTAAAACAAAAAAGTTTGCCGATTAATCACAAATTAAGCACATGGAAACTGTGATGTTTGCCCGGCTTTGAACCTACATTCGTCGATTAAGATGAAAATGTTCGAACCACTGGGCTATCTCGGCTCTTTCTTATTGTAATTGTGATCAATTAAACGATATAGAAGTTGATATACTGCATCACTAACTAGTGGCGAGTTATTATAAAGTAAACTGTATAAAAGTCACATAAAGGCCGGCAACGCACCTGCAAGTCCTCGGATGTGCAGATGTCCATGGGCGGTGGTAGTCACTTTCCATCAGGTGAGCCTCCAGCTCGTTTGCCTCTTACATTAATATATATATATATATATATATATATATATACTTTGATATGAATCGGTCTATTAATACCAAACAGATATAGCAATATTTATATTTAAAAAAGAGCATTGTTTATCTGAAGAATATTTTAATAATCAATTTTTCATACCATTAAACGTGAAAATGTTCATAGAAATATTAACAAGATCGGATGTTTTAAATTAATAGCCTTCAATGTGGTAATTATAAGCGACATAAAAGACAGACAGTTTAATGCATCCATTATGGAACCTTCACTCGAAAGGCAATACATAATCTCGGCCAAGTGATGTCAATTAACAGTGATATATTACAACATGGGTTCAGGGTTAATATTATATTAATTGCCGTCGATCATCTAGGCAATACGTATAAGATAAATTAACAATTAATAACTGGGGCGTTTGGTACGTATTATATATTACCAATCGATAAAACTTAACCGAGTATAATTCAAAACGAATATATATAGTAAACTGTTTTATACATAAATTATATTATTTTCGTATATTTTTATATTTTTTTATAAACGATTATTGTATAAAACGGATAAAATCTATCTCCTTTTGTCGTACAACTTTTATAGGAAACATTACTCAACGATCAATATTAAATTTATTATACGTAAACGTGAATAACATAAATCAAGTTGATTTATATTTAACCTTAAAAATTAAATTAACGAATATCTCGAATATCATATTCGTGATGATTCATAATATTCAGATCAATCGAGCTTTTCGGAAGTGAATTCAAAGAAAGTTACGATTGCGGATACGCACTGAAGATAAAGTCAATACAAAATACCGAGTATATATCTAAGTGCTTAAAATTCAACACACAATTTTGTATTTACCTCGTGGGTGTTTGAAATGTATCATCTCTAATCCATTATAAATAGCAAGGGCTAAAGAAAAAAGTTAAAAGTGATTGTACAAAAAAAGATATTGTAAGATATACTAACACTACTAACAATCAATTAAATATAAAATACATCTTTTTTATATATTTAATTTAATCATTTATAGTTTTGTGTATAAAGTTTTTTAAGAACTAATAAATCTACAATTATATCATCGACATTCCAAATCAAATAAATAACAAAGCGAAACAGTATAAAAGTAAATTATATTACAATATCAAAGCAAATTAATATCAGAAACATTATAACAATAATCATATTTTACAAACCCGCAGACGCGGTGCTCCCACGCGAAAACTGTCATCAAATTGACTTTGCATCGATATTAAAAATATTTATAACGACCTAAATACGAAGGTGATTTCAATGTGCAATGTTGAAAGGGAGGGTAGGTCAAGTACACACCCCGTACCGAGCTATTCTATTAATAGATCGAGGTCTACGCAAATATGTAAAGTAACCCGGAAAATACCATTTACACAAAGGTGATTTATAAACAACCATCATCTTACAGAAGACGTGAGCTTGAAGTCTTATACATTATATTTCATCCTTTGTTATTTTGTACGGTATATTTATTTAAATTTTATTTTATTATCAAATTTTTACGCCGTTATATTGTTAGTAAGAAATCATACTAATATTATAAAGAGGTTTTGTTTTATTTATACAGGACAGGGCTTTGTGCATCGTCTGGGTAGGTACCACCCACTCATCAGATATTCTACCGCAAAACAGCAGTACCACTTACCATCAGGTGGCCCAGATGCTCGTCCACATATCTATACAATAAAAAAAAAAGTTTGTTTGTTCCGATTTCACGCAAAAACCAATAATACGATTGATATTTTTATATTTATATATTTATATTTTCGTATTATTGTAGTTTATAGTCACTCTTGGACTAAATGTGTTTTTTGTGTTTTTTGAGACATAGCTTAATATGTGAATTAAATTATCGGTACAGGAGGCTTCGAAGCTAAAGCCGCTAAAAGCCTGCAACAACATATGTATATATATATATATATATTTTATAGATTACTCGCAGTAATTATTTGTATGTCCAAAAAAACGTAAACATATTAACACAACTGTAGTGTACTTTAATTGTCAAAAAAATGAGAATAATCTTTATCAAAATAAAAATAATGGCTTTTACACTTCGCAACGAACCGATAGTTTTATTAATATTACGAGGTACTTAAATAAACGCGTGAAAAAAGTAAGCAGGGCGTGTTGTACGACACATTAGCACCGTGCGGAAGTATATGTCGATTGGCAAATATTTATATCTCATCGGTTAAATAAAAATAGCACAGGATTAAATCCTTATTTAACCCGTGTGCAGTTAGTGCCAGTAAATATTTTGAGTACCTCATAGCGATTGATTCTTGAAAGTAACATCTTACTCTCATCCCGTATGAACTTATCACCATTATATTTTGTAATACAAAATACTTGCAACAGCACTAAAATATTATAAATTTAATAATTTAATCAAAATTATCTGCTAATTATTTATCAATATTACGGTACGTGAATATAAATAAAATAAGAAATATTCCTTAAGAAAATGCTAACTCAAAGAGATTTTTATTTTCCAATTTTACAATGAACGTCCCCGACAGATTTGAAATCTTAGAAAAAATTCACTTTGAGAACGGTTTTCAATTTAGAAAGAAAAAATCAATGAATTCTATTGAATAATCTTGAACGGAATATGATAACGCTCATACTAAGGCTATCATGCGAAGCCCCATGTTTATCTCCCTCATAATTTTGCCATTCTCTGAACTATGAATACAGAATGACTGACATTTCCGCAATGAAAGTTTTAGATAACCGAAGGATTTTCTAGATAGTTCTACCTCCTTTATTTATATTCCTTCTCTATTTTTAAATTTCGAATATTCGGATAAACTTTATAATTGACTTGACGTGTTGTTATTATAATTTGAAAGGATTGTTTGTTCTTGTCATTTTTATTTCATTTATAGCGACAGTCTTTAAAATCCCATCTATGTTTGTGTGATTGCGGAATAGGATTTTTAGTAATTCTATATCAAATAACTGCCTCTTTGGTCCAGTGGCTACATGTAAGGCCGCGGACACGGTGGTCCTGGGTTCTAATCCCAGGTCGGGCTAATAAAATGTTATTGAGATTTTCTGTCGGAAATTCTCAGTAGCAGCCCGGAGTCTGGAAGTTGGAAGTGTGTACATTCCCGTGCCTCGGAAAGCACATTAAGCCGTTGGTCCTGCGCCTGAACTCTTTCCGGATTGCCGTCCCATCGTGTTATAAGGGTTAGGAAATAGAGAGTGCACCTGTGTTGCGCACACACTTGTGTACTATAATATGTCCTGCGCAGTTGGCTAATCTCTCATGAGATTGGCCGCCATGACCGAAATCGGTCTGGAGGAACATAATCATCAAATAAATTAAGGTGAAAATACTGTCACGTTAAATGTTAAATAATTAAAATAAAAATAATAATCAACAACATTCTTAATTAAAGTACATTTGCCGTGATGCAAGATAAAATTTAATGTAAAATTATTTCCGATTCATATTTAATAATGTAGATTCTACCGAGAAGAACCACCAATCAATATAAAAATAATAACTACCGAGATCAATTTTTTTAATTAACACGATATTTATATTTTTTACAAAACCGGAACTACCTTCTCACGCAATAAATACACATAGAACTTCCTTACATCTATCGAAAGTATATTTTGTAATGACCAAATCGAATGAGACCACCTCACTTAATATTTGTTTTGCGTGACAAATTCACTTGGCGATCCCAGCCCTTATCGAGGTAAGGATCGTAAAATTTCATATATGGTAGAACATATTTCGCCGCAATATTAATAGCTACATTTCGTCGCTTCGGCTTACATGTAAAAGCTTGGAGGTATAATGTACAGTCATGAATTTCGTCTTAACCTCTAAGTAATATGCGTAAGTAATGAACATACAAAATTTAATTTGTATGTTTATTAACATTGCGTAAATTACGACGTTCAGTTTCGTTAAAATATTATACGATGATAATAGCATGTTTGCAAAACGACTACTTTCTTTAGAAGCTCTTAGCTTACAACTCATTTTTTTTTAAATAAAATAATATCAGCTGCCTATTTGTCCACGTCAGCACGACCAAATTTTATTATAATTATCTTATTCAACATCAGGTTTATCGGTGATAATTTTTTAACGAGTAATTTTACTTCAAGTCTGTTATATTTTGTTAAAATAAATAAAAAATAAACGCCATCGAATCTAGACAAGAAAATAAATTCAAAGTAAAGCGGTAACCAGCTTACGGGTATAAATTTCAGCTACAGTTACCTTGGTCGTCACGGTGTAAATTCGTTCCATATTTTAGAGGACAAATTAGCTCGGTGGCTGAGAAATAAAGAGGTTATAAGTCACACGTTGCACTCGCAGGTAGATTCTGTAGGTCAAGTTGAATTCTAAATTAATTATCGGAGGCTAATGCAGTTCCCATGTTAGGTCGAGTACGCGTGATTTAGTTTCCACTCATATGATAGGAAATTGACTTATGAGACCTCAGCTGGCTGCATCAATCGTTTTTCACGTTTCACTATATATTTTAACTTTATTTACATAGTGTTTTCAAGTAATTAAGCGTGTAATACGCATGTAATTAACATCTCTTATTGTATAAAAAATATTATTAATATTTTGAAGTCAGTAACAAAATATAATTAATATTTATCGTGTAATCGTTTAACATAAATGCAATATTTATTATCGTATTATTTGAAAATCTGCATATGGAAATAAAATGTTTTTATTATATTATTAACAGATAATTTTAGTCTCAACTTGAACTGAAAACAATGATCTTGCGCGTCAAAAAAGATTTATTTAAATCTTTAAGAAAAACAAAATATACGGTCAGCTAATTTGAAAAACTTGAAAACTAAATGCAATACAACTATGACTTTTCGCAAATATTTATTTTTCAGTTAAAGTAAGGTTTTACCACATGAAGTAGATGGATATATGTATGCTAATGAATAAGGTACTTTTGAGGGTCCGGTTTCTGAAAAGGGTCGCTTAGAAATTTGTACTCAAATATATCCTAACCACATCTAGAGATATATAAGTGTGAATATTAAAACATTATAAGCTTACTTATCCTATTGCTGTAAAGAATTCCATTCAACTGCTACTAATAGTATATAGTACAATAATTATATTAGAAAGTAACATAATTATATTGTACTAGCAAAACTCGCTAAATATTGACTTTCCTTTGTTTATACACCAATTATCACGGCGATCAGTCAAACGATATTAAAGCTGAGGTGCTCCTGTACCTAGTGGCCAGTTACAACGAAGTGGTTAGAATAAAAACCTTATCCATGAATAAAAATATATTTGTACTAGAACTTCGCCCGCGACTTCGCCCGAGAAAATTTAAAAACTATTATTTAACGTAAATACGTAAATAAGCATTTGTTAGTAGACTAAACGTAAGACAGTTACAGTTTGATTGTCAAGCCGTGACATTTTTCTTACACAGATATTTTTTTATACCCGTGATAACTTCTAAACCAAAAGTCCTACCCGAATAATTTAAAGTTGAATTTACATGTACATAATCAATCTTAATTATCAAACCATTTAAATGGATAAGGATTAATATCATGATACCAATATCACCACTATTCGATTCCTGCCCTATTTGGCAATGAACCCTAACGTCAACAACGAGTTCAACAACAAGATCCCTCCGCCTCTCCTCAATTTAAGAAAAGAAAACAATCTTAGAGTATCATAGCTTTATTTAGAACTACGACGGATGTAAATGAGAAGACATTACAGGTATTTAACAGGCGCAAAAGTGTCTCATTCGTAAATGAAAATTCAATTATGCTTACATGGATTTTAAAACGTAATCTTAGAATAAGATTCACGTTTTTGAACTACTGGGCCATTTTGACACTATATATTTAAATATCGTTTATTTATTATACTTTATACTTTTATATTATATTTATATTCAAATGAGAAAAGTAACGAAGATATGAAAGTATTTATTTTGATCTTGAAGGATTTTCTTTTACACCCCGTGTTAAAATTAGTCAAACAAGCGTCGTGAAAGGCGATATTTTAATAATTTATCTTGAACGTGATTTCATGACGCTCTCGTGTTTACAGACGCGGGCTTAAAGCGTTTTTATATCATTTTTAAAGAGATTCGAATCGAATCCTTCCTAAAGAGATTTACGTGATTTTCCGTTGAATCGGAAACCAAACCTAGGAACGTTCGAGGGATCATTTTCCAATAATCTTGGATTTTTCGATTCAGATTTCTATATTGAAGGTAAAACCGTTTATGCAGCTATCTCCATATAGATCCACAGAATATACAGTAGATCACGGAGCACGATACAATATATACATTCATTTTGGTTGTATTTTCTTGGCGAATTGAGTTTTCGCTTATGATTATGTACGTTCATTTTATTTTATGTTTCAGTTTCAAATTTTCTTACTCTTTGTAATTGCTGTTTTAAGAATATCCATATGTAATAAATGTTTTAATTCTAAATAATAAAATAGATATTTTGGACAATATTTAAAAATCCGTTGTTTTTGTCGTTACAATAATAATTAACACCAAATTATGACACAAGAAAAACATTCAAGTTATAAATATAATCATAAAATTTCATATATTTGTTTAAATATGTATCGTAAAAAATTCGACTTCATCCCGCAACTTTTAAATAACAATACAGTCTATCGTTAGCAAACTGCTTACAAGATTACTAAGTTATAATAAGTCCATCCAATTTCTATTTCCATAGATCAAATCTAGCAACCGAGTTATGTAGATTCCATACAAGGAACAGACATTTTTCGTTAACGTTTAGTGCTGATGATAATACAAACAAACATAATAAATACAAGATTATTTTAAAAACGTTTCTTTGACGTCGTATTATTATATAGACAGCTAAACGGTTCAAGAATTACAAAAACGTATATAAAGATAAATAAATCAATTAAAACTTTTCAACGTGTCAGTATTTTATGCATGTAGTTAAAAATCGTTATGATGATAAAATAAAGGAAATAAAAGCTCTCACACAAAGGAAATTAATCATAAAATGTGAACAATATTAAAATTGTACATTCATATATCAACCTTTCAATTGTTATGCACAAATATACCAATACATATCGTGTATTCGCCCGTATTAAATTTAAATTTACCGAAAATTGGATTTGGGATCAAGCAAGCGCCATCGGAAATGTTTTAAATTTATTACTTGAATTTAGGTATTATTAGGTATAATAATACGGCGACCGAAATAATTATTATGTTCACAAAGTTAATGTTTAGAGGAAAAACCTTTAAACAATCAAAGCAATATCTTTTTAAGTGCGAGATTTATAAACAGATTTCAATAATTTAATTTTAAAAGATTTATTTGTAAAATTTATCTCGCACTTAGTGGTAAAGGAAAGCATCGTGAGGAAACCTAAATGTGTCGATTGAACATCTGCCACCAACCCGTACTGAAGCAGCGTGGTGAATTAAGCTCCAAACCAAATAAAGAAGAGGAGGCCTAAGCAAGAGCGTATTTATAGGCTATTAATTTATTCCGTATATAAAGTCAGCGACAAACGTTGAAGTATAACCAGCTATGTTATATATATATATATACAGTATTTTTATTTAATTAAATTATTCATTCGATTAAAATCAATACATTGTTTATTGTTTTAAGATAAAACTTCCAAAACAAATTCACCGTTAACAGTATTGTTTTGTAAATAACCGTTGTCTATTAGGATGATTGGTTTCAAACAATACCTAGATTATGTTTTCGATGCTAATGGAATACATTCTGTTGTAATACATCAAAGGCTTACAGTTCAATTCAATACAATTCAATAACGTTAGGATTTTATAAATATACATTCAAAATGAACGTATAAAATGTTCAGGTAAAAGACATCGTTGATAAAATAATGTTAACTGATTAATTAATCGTATTAATATAGATTAGTAAAAGAGCTTTTAGTTAAAAAGATTATTTTGATGTATTCATTAAACATTCTAATTAATAAAAAGCGAAAGTGATGATTTTGTTTGTTTGTGACGCTTTCAAGCATAAAGCGCTAAGCCGATTTTAAAAATTCTTTCCCCAACAGAAAGCTACATTATCAACGAGTAACATAGGCTACATTTTGCTTCCGTGTCCAACGGGAACGGTAACTACACGAGTGAAACCGCGGGAAAAACGCTAGTATGGGTGTATAAAGAAAAATGAACACTAATTACACTTGAGTTAAATTATTATATTTATTATTCTTAATAATAATAATGTAGCTCGTATATGTAAAATGGTCAAATGACAACTCAGAGGTTTATTCGGTGGAATAGTAATAAAATGTGTGGTGACACTTTTTCATTTTGTTATAAGCTACGGTATACATACCTATGCCAGAATATTAGACAATGCATATGTATATATTTTTTCTTCGCTGTTAAGCCCGAAATTAATAATTAACACATAGTATTTTTTCATTCTGCTCGCTCGGATTTGTAACCAGAATCTTCGGATAAAATTGACGTGTTCTATCCGCTGAGCTGTTTCGATTTTTCATTATAAAATGCATTATAGCTCATTCGGATAGCTTATTGAAGAGCAGGATTATTGCTTTTGTTTATTGCTGTGGAGATTCGTGCCTTCATCGCTGTTTTGTAGGCAGCTGTATACAAGCGGGGCGAATGGAAACATTTTATACAAAAGAAGACCCTTTTTGTTGAGAACGTAGAGGATCAAAATATTTTTGGTAATAAAAACTAATATATAACGTCTGCTAAGTGCAATTAACAAACAATCTCCTTCGTATTATAGTTTAATAAAATAATAATATAAAAAACTAACGTTATATTAATCGTGGAATCGTTATAAAATAACTTTTGTCATTTATAATGGAACACAAGAATAGCGTTCTTAAAGTATTAGCAAAGAATAACAACTTGCTCGTCGTCACTTAGAAATATAAGAATGAGAGAATAAAAAGTAAGTTAAGAAATTCAAAAGAACCCACAAATGTCATCAACGTTAGAACGACGATGTCTTGCACAGGATTTGAAGGCAGTGTTTAAGGACCCTTGATTTAAAAATAGAATAATAAGAGGTGTAGAACCAAGTGCCACATCAAAAATGAAAATTAAATCTGCCAATTCCGAAATTTATACAGGTATAAGTGATATATGGCTTTTGCTTACAATATACAAATAATGCTTAAATACATTAATAATAATGAGATATATTTGAATTTCTTCGGAATAATGCATTTTTTTAAAGATAAACTCCTTTAACTTTAAAAGATAATTTGTTATTTACATTCTTGTTATCTAAATTCAAAAGTTTTGATTAAATTCCACGAATTCAAAAGCGTAATTTTATTCACGATGCGGACGTTTGATATTATTGATATTTTTAAATAAAATATTCTTAAATTAAATGTATTCGAATATGCAAAATTATAATATCATATTCACATCACGTTTTTACCATTCTGTAGATTAAAACAATGCAATTTATGCAAAACGTTCTCTTTTATTTATATAAAATTTAAAAGCATTTTTCACAAAAGCACTTCAAAGACATTTTCTTGCTTATTTCATTAAAATACTATTTGCGAGCGTCCTCTGTGGTTTTAAAGAGGGTCGATGACTTTTGTAACATATCTATTGTGAGGGTTGTCTATTTTATAATTTAATGTGTTCCGGACATTAATTTTCCGTCCATTCCGGCTTCATTGTTCTCGAAATCACTGATACTAGAGCTTCGTGTAGGACGTCTGGGTCTACCAGCTTAAATAGGAGTAAGCCAGTGTATTTACAGGTAAAATAAATTGACGAAGCATAAACTACAGCTTTTTTATTTATAATAGGCATACTGACAAATGAGGACTTTTCGAACCAGAACATAACAAACAAAGTATTGCTGATTTGCGGTATAATTGAATAAGTGGTTTCAGAGACGGGCTAAATAAAAAAGGTTTATCAATTGTTTAAGCCATAACTACAATACAAAACCCTTTTTTCATATTACTTTTATAGATATTTTATTATCTTATTGAGTATAGTTAGCAATAAAAAAATATACTAATTAAAATAGACCAGAGAGGACGGAAAAGTCAAACAATGATTTAATGCAAGTTATTACAAACATATTTAATTAGAGACCATCTAATTAGCTTTAGTTTCACTTTATACAAAGATAAAAGGACGCTAATTTAATTTAGTTGAAAGCGTAGAGCTGAAATTCTTAGAATATAATTGAACAAACAAGGGTGCTGTATTTGATTCAAATATTTCTATTTGATTTAATCTTTCTTTTCATTAAAATATCTTTACAATGAATAATTATTAAACGTAGAATGTCGTCTTATCCGCTAAAATATTCTGTGAGCTTGAAAACAATGATTTATTATATTAATTACAATAATTAAAGTATGACAAGGCCTAAATAAACAGTATAATTACTAATACAAATATATATTAATGTATAATATTATATTAACTTTGTAGGTATAGCGTTTCTTCAGATAATTCTATTAAATGTTGTACATAGGCTGAGCGTTACAAAATAGAAAACAAAAACTATTGAATTCATAAAACTGTCTAATGTGGGTAACACTTTAAAACTATAAATAATAATGTCCTCCAGATCGATTTCGGTCACGGCGGCCAATCTCAATAGAGATTAGCCATCTGCACAGGAGATATTATAGTGCACAAGTGTGTGCGCAAACACAAGTGCACTCTTTATTGACTAGTTCTCATGATCCGATGAGTCGGCAATCCGACACGACCGGAAAGAGTTCAGGCGCAGGACCAACGGCTTAACGTGCTTTCCGAGGCACGGGAGTGTACACACTTCCAAATTACAATAACTTTTTATTGGCCCGGCCTGGGGATTGAACCCAGGACCACCGGGTCTGCGACCTTATATCTAGCCACTAGATCAACGAGGCAGTTAAAACTATACTGAATAAGTAACATTGATATATGGATAGATTAAAGCAAAATATCGCTCATTAGTGTATAGGCTATAGTGTATTAATAAACGATCTCTAAAAATAAATTGAAATTGAATGGAAAATTCAAGATTGTTATAATACGTCAGTAATAATCTGAAAGTAAGTTGTGACAGGAACCATAATAGATATTTTGACAATGAAATGGAATAAAAGTCTGAAATTTAAATCTGTGACAATACTGCATTCGACCTTGGGAAAACTACGTTTTTTAACGTTTGCATTTCCAAACAATGGTTACTTTGTTCAGAAAACCTTTAAAATATTTTCTCGAAAATTCTTTAAAAATTTTACATTGGCATAAAATTTCAAAGTTTTTTTAAAGCAAAAGTTGCAATCTTCTTCATTAAGATCCAATTTTCTTATAACTAATTTAACTCTTATCTGGACTTTACCAAAAAAAAAAATTTAAATTAATTTTTTTTTTAAAAAGCCGAGCTGTCCCTGTGGTAAGAAAGCGTGAATCTTACCCGATGATCGTGGGTTCAAACCCGGGCAAGCACCACTGAATTTCATGTGCTTAATTTGTGATTATAATTCATCTCGTGCTTGAATCGGTGAAGGAAAACATCGTGAGGAAACCTGCATGTGTCAAATTTCACTGAATTCTGTCACATGTATATTCCACCAATCCGCATTGGAGCAGCGTGGTGGAATAAGCTCCAAAAACCTTCTTCTCAAAAAGAGGAGAAGAGGCCTTAGCCCAGCAGTGGGACATTCACAGGCTGTTACATTACTTTACTTTTCTGGACTTTACCTATTATTTAATTAATTGTATTTTATATTTCACAATCGGGGGTGATGATTAGAGTTAAGCTTTAAAAGTTTAAAAGTAATTTAAAATAGCTTTACTTCATATTCTAAAAGGCGTTATTTTATACGTTATAAATAGAACCATTCGAACTATTGGTTAACATACTTAGAAAACATTCCCGCTCAACATACGACAAACTCTACTTCCTCTCTTTTTAAAGTCGTTAATAAATAACGTGCTTATTACTCGTTGCAGAAGTAATACTTCTTTACGTCATAATATTTTGTTCAGACATGCACTAAAATTCAACCTTGTAATATTACTCACATAGCGCCCAAACAACACATCAAAAACATAAAAAAATACTGTAAATTGAAAGCTACTAGTTGTTAATGTGACATGTCGTAAAAATCTTGCGGCAGTGTAATGAAAACATCCCCTAGTGTCATTTTCGCGCTTGTTAGGGTCGGTCGTTAACAGGATGCCAGTGGCAACGTAAACTAATCTTGGTAACCAGAAACAGTATGCTGTTAACAATCAAGATCGCAATATCTATCTAATATAATGAGCTATTTTTAACTGATTTTTTTTAAAATAAATTATAAATTCTTCTGTATATTTATATTTAGCATGTGTTATGTTTCAACAAAACAGAAATATTCTGGAGTTTCAGTGTTTTATAAGAACCTTGAAATAATCCTTAATAAAAAGCACCACATCATACAAAAGTGAATTACTCAGTTAATTACTCTTAAAAAGCCAAACAGTTGAACACTTTTAACAAATCACGTCGTGCCAATTAATGTATTAATGTCCTTACCTTTCTAACAGCCTAAAAGCAAACTTAATGGCGAATCACTTCTGAATAGTGAGTTTTTTGTACATAGCCAGTTGTATGATAAAGAAATCTTCTAACTATATATACTTTATGTATGTTATGATGATTCTAGTTATGTTGGTTTCATATAGCTCCAAGGTGAATCAAATTCATTACAATTGGACAAAATTAAGCTTTAATTTGAAGCATGCATTTACTAACATTTTTATTTCATTGTTCTTGAAATAAAACGTTCTTTCGTCTTGAATTTGAACTTAAATAATAATCATATTATATTCACATATATTTTATATTCAAGACATTAGATATTCAACCAGTTGTAACGATAATTAAGCAATTACAATAAACGGTACAAAATTCAATCTAATAGTTGGATCTTATGTTTCGTAGCGCGACCCCAAAGATTGTCGATGGTTTTAGTGGAAGTCGCTGGAACGCTATAAGACCGGCTATTATGTAACACATATTCTTGTGTATGTTTTCTTGACTTATTTTTAACATATGTAGCGAACATACTGGGGCTGGCAGTAACTTTATTTTATTGCTTAATATTTAATAAGTATATTTTAGCATTTCACTAATAGGCAACAAAAAAACAATTGTTATTTCTTAATTACGTAATAAAAAAAAATTAAATATCTGTAGAGCTGCGTTAATAAAATGTCGTTTACATATTTTTAATTTATAACGGTACAGCAAAGGACAAACTGAAAAGAAGGGCCGAAAGCTCATTACTTTAATGTCAGTGGGTTACTTTGAGAGCGAATCTGACAGGCAGATTGGTGACAGTTAATAATGTAGCCATATTATATTTTTGGTATTTATGGATGCGACTAAAAATGAATATTTATGAAATAAGGCATGCAATTTTTTTTAAGCGAATCGTCTTTGATCTTCTTCGGAGTTAATTTCAAGACCGAATTTAAGTAGGTTTCTAGATTTTTGCACAGGATTTATGCTCCGAATAGGTAGAGAATTAAAAAAAATATGAAACCATTTTTCGCCTACTCATCTCATTTAACCATCACCAATTTTGTAAAATGGATGTACAATCTGAAATCCGTATTGTAAGTTCCAAAAGGAAATAAATTACATTATATTACGTCACTATCTTAGATTTAGGTTTTCTAGTCACAATCATAATTCATTTAATAAAATATTGTCTTTAAAGCTAGATTAAAATATTGTATTCCCTAATGAAATAAATTCCAATAGTTCGGCATGGTACGGAACACCCAGCTTTATGAACACAGTCCGTACATTTCCGACCCCTTGGGCAAGTGTCCGGCCGTCTTCTTATGTAAATTACCTTGAAGCCATAATTTCACTTACCTTTCGTACTTTTCAATTAGTATCAGAAACTTTTGAAATGTCGATAAAGATATTTTTGAGAGCCTACTTGTATTAAGTTATTCATTTTTACGTATCCTACATACAGAAAAACAGAATCACATAGCATTGCTTACTAATTTACTATATATTAACTACTTACGAATTAAAGACTGTTCATGTTTCAAATCGGTTCGGTACAGTTTTCAAGTACAAATAATTTCAATTAATATTGGAAAGGACTTAAAAGTAAAATCTACTAGGGTTCAATATATTTCATAAGAATAAATCGACTGTTAAATCAAAACATCTCTCAGTACTGACAATACGTAAAAAGTTAATTGTTTATTACTTCAAACCAGATTTATAGCTCCACGAATATGCACTGAGTTCACATCACATTCGTATTACAATTAAAATTTCACATTCGTACGACCACTGAGTTAGCTTATATTAAATGTACTTATAACATATTTCATTTTTTCAATTTTACCAGCAATCACCGTTGAAACCGTTGTTTTCCGCATAATATAGCGTATAGTTGGCACCATTGACTGTCCATATGCTCATTTACTCTTTATCTCGTGCCTGTCTGTGAAACATTTTTGGCTGTGTGGAAACCATGTGTGGCTTCCACAGGCAGTGTCAAATGAATATCTTCCACATATGAAATAAGCTCCAAATCTGCCCCTGTCAATAGGAATGGATATCTTAAACCAACAATGAGCCATTTACAGATTATATTTTTCTTTAACCACTTTTAATTTAATGAGTATGCTACCAGATCATTGAGATCAACATCGAAAATAACTTCAGACATTCCTAATAAAATATGAATTTTAGTAACCATTTTGTATATTTTATCATCTATTTTTGCCGCTTACGTTTATAAAAGGTCATACATTACGTCTCTCTTTATAAACTGGGTCAATGATCATTACATAAAGGGCGTTCATTTGCGCGTAATTATATAAGGAAATCATGCTCTTCAAAGTACACATTTAAATACGTGTGCTTGAAAGAATTTATATTAATAATTTTACAAAAAACTAAACTATATTGCAATTAAAATGGCATTGATTGTAACTGTAACGTTAGATATAGGTTATGAATAAGATATGTAATTCTAATGATAGATACTTAAATTAATGTCTAAAAAGCTAAACAAAATAATAATTAAAAGTAGCTACCGAAACAGGACACACAGCAAATGTGAAATATCGAATTTTAATTGAAATTACTTGTAATTGAAAACCGTACCGATCGGATTCGAAACATGAAAGATATTGATGGTTACTGAAATAATAATTATAGAAAACTATTAAATAAATATGGAACAAATATAAACATAGTTTCGTTAAAAAAAACAACGGGTTGCACTCCGTGAGTGCCGGCAGAAGTGAAAACTTGAATATTAACGTTGTGCATTTTTGATATTTTGGAATGATTAGGGAAAAATTTTCATAAAAAATCCAAGTCTACGTACATAATGAGTGCACGGGCGCGGTGACCTGTTGCGATTTCACGGTGAGACAAGTTCGAACGACCCGCACGGACGGATAAACGCACCGTACATCAAAGGGGCCAAATACATTATTGTTAAATTTTTACGAAGGCTACGCAATATATTTAAGACGCTCTATAGGTTACGAATAGGCCTGCAGCTGTCAGGGTTAGCAGAAACATAACTGAAATTAATTGTGCTTGTAACCCACCCTAACTTTGTTGACAATAGTGGTTTGAGTACAATTAATGTCATATCGATAATATTTTTACTAGACCTATACGAAATACTTATAAAATTATAACAATTATGTTTTATTTTATATGTGGTTGAATGAATAATGTAGCAATAAAAAGATTAAAATCTAAATTTGGTATACCGTACGTCTTCAAGTCGAAATTTCTAGTAGAAAAAACGATATCAAATTTTTATTAGTAATCTTATTTGTTGGTTAAAAGTGATTATATTTGAAGTAACAAAGAGATATTTATTTATAAAGGTGTGTGTTGTATGTGGGTGTGTTGGTATGGTTAAACGCGCTAATCTCAAGAACCTGTCTTATATATATCATATATGTTTGCGTTAGTCCATTTATTAAGAAAGGATATATGAAAATATGTAATTAGGTGTTATTTAAAATACAAGTTAAAATTTTACTGAGAAATAACAAGAAATATATATTTATTTAATCTTAAAGGAAATTAGCAAAGACGGCAAAGTTCGCTGTGACATGGCATTCTTGGTAAAAATACGAACACTACGACTTTTAAAATGACGCCCTCAGTTACTGCATGAGTTGACAACTTTAACTACCTTGTTACGTTCATTTCGGGACCGAAAAAGTTATGTCTAAATGTATTTACATTTTATTGCAATGAAAGGACGGCTTACTGTTGCGTTTCCTGTTCTATTAATGATTATATATAAATCGTGTATTAAAGCATGAGATATTTTAATACACGAATTTATATTTACAATGTAAAAATAATTCGAATAGAATAGATTCAGCTCTTTAATTTTAGAAATAAGGCAAACAGAAAATTGTCTACCTTATGGTAGGTAGGATGGAAGGCAGAATAGAAATTGCCATGTAAACCATTCCATACATAAGTATTGCACCCTCGCCGTTAACAATTATATAGATGTTCAGTCGAAGAATTACTTATTGATGATTAGATAGTAGATAAATTCTGATTTTATATAATATCTAATATTTCAATATTGATTCTTAAATCATAAATCGCTTACGAAAAGAATTCAGTGTTTCAACTTTATAAAAACATGACAAAAATATTATGTTTAAAGAAACATGAATGACAATACAGTTTCTTGTCCTAAAATTTAATTTACGCAAAAACGTTTAATAAGAACAAAACTATTAATGATTTTTGTTATATATAATAAACACAGAAACAAAAATCCTTTTGGTACGAGGTCCACAAGATCCTAAAGGCAAAATTACTTGATATGCAAGAAGTTTTGCTTTGAGGGGAAGAAAATAACTTATATTTAAATATAAGTGCTATTCTGCGAAAAGGAAGATGAAATAAATCTAAGACGTAGATTTTATCCTTAAGTTTCCAAAGCAAACTAGATTTGTGTTATTTCATAAACAAACTACTGCCGTTATTAAATTTATACGTTTTGTGTTACAACTGTTTTTTTAAGTAAGAAGATATTTGTCATTTTGGAAGATGAAAATGTGTACATTCTAGAGTCTCGAAAAGCACGTAAAGCCGTCCAACGCTTGAACTCTTTCCGATCGTGTAGGATTTGCCGTCGCATCGGATTATGAGAATTAGTGTGTACAGTTTGCGCACACACTAGTGCACTATAATATGTCTTGCGCAGTTGGTTCTTTAATGAGTATAGCTTTTTTGTTTATGAACCAATTTAGATAATTATTATTGTGTTAGGTTCAAAATACCTCCACAGTAAACTCAAATAATATTATCAGTATTGGAAATCATTAAGTTTTTATTTGTAGCAGGCATTTTTTAAAGTACCTTTTATTTCTTCTAAAATATTTTTATTTTATCGTTATTTGTTAGTTAAAACATCTGAATCAAACGTACATGAATTTTAAATTAACTACTCAACCAGTCAGCTTAACAGCTGAAACTTTGTTTATTAAACAGTTTGTCTTGATAAAACAATCTAGTATGCTACATTTTATTAAATAAAAACTTGTTCTTAAAAAGTTCTTATATATATTTATAATATTTATATCATTAATAATATTTACCGTAAATTTCATGGTAATACATAGATTAATAACCACTCCACTGTCAATTCATACACTTTGTTCTTAATATCAATGTAACAAATTGATATAACAATTTATGTTAAAACAAAATATGTGTCGTATTTCAAAATTAAAATATATGCTTAAAACAACAATATAATTTACAGGGTATTATATTTAAGTAGCTTAATATATTTTAATAGGTACGTGACATGCTATTCAGGTGATTACTTATATAATATGATATTAAGAATTTATTTACCAACAAGCCAGACTCGGTATATGACACTCTTCACGTTCTAAGAATTTAATCATCGCATGACAAGGAACAAATTAAATTTTACCCCCATTTTGAAATTAAGTCTTAAAGCTAAGAGCAAGAAAGTCTATATTTGATAAAATTACATAATTTTAATTCCTGATTGGTGGTGGTGGATTGACGGTGATGAAAAATGATAATAAGGATTGTATTAGACATGTGTAAAATATTTAGGTTTTCATAATATTGATAGAGCGAAATCTCGTCACTTTATGACCCTTACGGTAGAATATTTTCGCTTTTAACCCATCGTATCTGTAAAAACTGGTTTTATTATAGTGTTATATATATGATAGTTTATCCTTATGATTTAAAGATAGACAATAATCAATGGTATGTTTTAGATTGATGGCTTTCCTTCAAGCCTCAAATGATGACTTCTTGTTTTTATTTTGACAAATTACTACGATCTCTAAAAAAACGAACCAAGCTTTACCTCATAGGTTTCAATATAAAGTTTTATTTGCCACAGATCAGCGTAGAAAAGCGTTTTATAACAATAATAATAATAATAAATACCCTGGGACATCCATTTCACACTTAGTTTAAAAAATGAAAAATGTTGATGGTTTGCTGTTTAATACAACTATTAGGTATTAACCCACAAAGACAGTTATTTTTTGTTCAGTTGCTAATACTAGTTGATAAACAATACATAAGGCACATAAAGCTTACACACACGCACTTATAAACAATACACGCACAATTACACAACGCAAGTTCTTAAAAATACATAATCGTACTTCAAGCACATCAGTACATAATAACCTATACACTGTAGTCTTAAATTGATTTAAAAAAAATAACTGTATGTCAAGATCGAAGCAAATTATTTACTCTTTTATTTAATATTCATTAAATAAATATATTCTATTTTCAAATATCTAGTGATAAATGAGAACTTTTTAATTTTATGAAAAACTACTCCAACAAGACAGACTTTAATGGAAATAAGTCCAAAATTCTTAAATGTATTTCCTTAACACAAAAAAAAAGAAATAATCAAAACGAGCTTACATTTATAGCGTATATTCACAAAAAAATATTACCAAATCTTTTAAAGTCGCCTAAAAATGAAACAAAGTAACTTTATATAATTGAAAAGAACCTTAAAAAACATACACTATTAAGTTAAAAGTACATAAAAATTAAAGGTTTAATCCGGCCCATTAGCTCTTGGGTTTTTGGGCATCGAAATACAAAACTCAATTTAAAACGATGTTATTAAAGCGTAATACGAATAAAACTTTGAATAACTTGATATTAGTCCCACTAGCACCACTGAATTTCATGTGCTTTATATGTGATTGTAATTCATCTCGTGCTTGACGGTGAAGGAAAACATCGTGACGAAACTTGCATGTGTCAAATTTCACTGAAATTCTGTCACATGTGTATTTCACCAACCCGCATTGGATCAGCGTGGTGGAATAAGCTCCAAACTTTCTCCTCAAAAGAGGAGAAGAAGGCTTAGCGCAGCAGTGGGACATTCACAGGCTAGGTTACTGTAATATAAGTTTTGCTTATTGATCGAATACGGATTGCTTAGAATCGCCTACGAAACGTAATTCATAAGAAATTCAACCATTGGCTTGCTACTTATGGATCAAATAACAGACAATAAAGTGAATATATGATGATGACAGATGAATAACGAGTAAGATGACAAGCAATGAGTAAGCACAAGCAAAACGAATCGTTACGAAACGTTTGACCCGGTTAGTTTCTTTTACCACTTCTTCGCAGGTCATAATGTTTTCTTTTGTGAACCGGTACGATGGTCGTTTTTACTTCAACTATCGATAATACATTTTTCTACGTTGTCATTGCTTAAATAATTTTTAATTAGAATATAGATTAAATGATGATGATGATAATGATAATGATGTTCTCCTGACCGATTTCTGCCCCCTAGCCAACTGCGCAAAGCATATTATAATTCACAATTATTTGCTCAAGAACTCTGTTTGCCCTCACACTCATAATCGAATGGGACGTCAAATCTGAAAAGACCAGAAAGAGGCCTGGCGCAGGATCAACGGCTTAATGAACCTTACGAAGCACGGAATTGTACATACTTCCAACTTCCAGACTCCGGGCAGCTATTGAGAAACTTTCGACAGAAAAACCCAATATCTGCTTGTTAGCCCAACCTGGGCCTTTGAATCTAGGACCTCTGGATCTGCGGCCTTATACCTAGCCACTAGACCAACGAGGCAATCAAACATATTAGTGCCTTTATAGCAAAAGATTTAGTCTACGTCATTATTTTTATAGGCTGGCCCGTCAATCAATTAAAAATAATTAATCAAATCCACCCTTGGGTACACGAATAACGAGCGAATAATAAAATATAAAAAAGAATTGTTCTTTTTTTGTGGTTGTTAAATATATCCAGTAACGATTACCTCAATTAATCCAATGTAGAAAACATTGAAATAATTGAATGAATCACAAGGTTCCGTTGTTATTTGATACTCGTACATGAAATTCTGTAATACTGATTGTTAGTACTACACGATTCTTTTTATGTTTCTTCCTTATATAGGTAACTAAGTGTTTCAAGGTTCGGACTACTGGGTTTTCATGTGTTTTGATGTTGACTTTGAAGACAACATTGTACTGTTATAGTTTTGTATTCATCACAAAATTCAAACTACCTTAATATACTGTCCGACTGTCTCGACTTCGTCCAAGTTAAATTCATACAAAGTAACAGTTTTAATTTTTAATTAAGTAGATGACTTTTGTTACCAATTTTAATTTATGAAAAATGTATTTTAGATAGTATTTAAGCAAATTGGTATGGGTTAAATAAAGTTTTTAAAATTTAAATTTCCAGTCAATCGGACCTATAGTTTCAGTGACTCAGTGGTATTTTGCTCATTTACAATATACGTAATATATAGAAGAATTATCTATGTTAAGAAAATGTAATATTTATATTTGCTAATATATTTTAATTATAAAATTAACGTTAAATATTAAGAGAAAATATTTATTTATGGAATAAAATTTTTAATCTTGTGAAAGCAAAACAATTTACGACTATCAAGACTTATGGATTATATACATATTAAGTACCAATTAAGCCGCTTAATAGCCGGGAGGCATTGAAGATGTTTATATTATGTATGCAAAGAAAAACATCACGCTCGACTGAGGTTAGGCGGTAAAATTTGAAACACAAACCTACATAAATTATACATATAATGGAGTAAAATGTTAAAATATATTTAAAAAGAGAAAATAGCCTTCTCAAGTAGCAGTCAGTCTAATAAAAGGCATTTATAATTATAGCCTGATTAGAAAGTAAATTTATCTGTTTGTTTTCTCAAAGACTGCCACTGAACCAATTGAAATCATCAAATTATTAATTTAAGCAATAGAAGTAGTCTAAGCTCTTGATAAAGATAAAATCACATAAATTACGGGATTAATGGAATAAGTAAACGAAGCTAAAGAAGACTCGGTGACCAGTTGGTATCGAATAAAATATTTGAAATTAACAAATGAAATTGAAAGCCGTGTAATTCCAAAAGAACGTAAATACTTTTGTTCAGCACTTTTCATTTATCATAGTGAATGTATAGAGTTCGTTTCTTTAGTAATTGATATATGAAGACAGTCCTAAAAGCCTAGGAGGGCTGTGACTAAAATGTATTGAATAGCAACAGTACATTGGAAAAGAGATTTATCACTCTCTTTGTAGATAACAAACAAATAGACCTCTGAAAATAAATAAGTTTGATGTTCGCTGTGTATTATATATATATATATTTTTTTTTTATTATTTTTTTTCAAACTATTGTTTTTATCCTAGTTATAAAGCATTTTCAGGCAGTCAAAACCTTTGAGCGTAGCGACATTTCATTTCATTGTTTTGATATTGAATTGAAGACAATAAACAGCTAACGCATTTGAGTTTCCTTTAAAAGTGAAAGAATTTTCTGCCCTGCCCTGATTATTATTGTGTTTGAATTTGCTTAACATTCATATTTTTGGTTGTTAAAAAAAACACTTCCGTTCTTTCAACGTTATTTTTTTTTGTTGCATTTATTTGTCAATAATTGTTTATATATATGATGAGATGAAATTGGTTCTTTAACGAAGATCACGGGTTCAAATCTGGTTAATCAATATAATAACTTTTGCCACCAATCCACAGTGTTACAGCGAAGTGAAGTTAGCTTAAAATATTCAGCTAAACAAAAAACATACCTTTGCTTAACAATGGGACATTTATTCAGTGTTACTTTAATTTTATTTAAATATATATATAATAAAATTAAATTAAATTAACACGTTGTAAATGACATGTTAAATTTTGTTCAAAACATGTGAAACATAAAATGCTCTTGAGTAGTAATAACCTTTATTCAGAGAGTCTTAAAAGATCATCCATTTAAATTGGCGCTGACCTATCCACGCTGGTTATTTGTGTAACTTGTCCCATAATGACTACGGTCAAAGCCACGTGTGTATGTAATCTAGAATTGAATGCATTCAGCCGAACTCGTAACTAATTAACTAGAGTGAACATCACATAAATGGTTGGAAGTCACATCACAAAGCTTAATGGTCATGTATTGATAGACGCCAAGCCGATTTTCCGCGTATCTATGTATGTGTATAGTGTGTTGATATACGGTGTGGTGACAGCCGCATTAATTAATACGGATATTCTGCATACTTGATAATGATTTTATTTTGTCCTTTTGAGTTGTTTTTTTCTAACGAAATAGAATTTATTAAATAATAAATATTGTTTTTTTTTTCATTACAAGTTATCTCTTTTTAAAGCACGGAGACGGGACGGGACGGGAGACGGGACGAGCATATGAGCCACCTGATGGTAAGTGGTCACCAACGCCCATAGACATTGGCATTGTAAGAGATGTTGACCATCACTTACATCGCCAATGCGCCACCAACTTGAGAACTAAGATGTTATATCCCTTGTGCCTGTTATTACACTGGTTCACTCACCCTTCACACCGAAACACGACAATACAAAGTACTGCTGTTTTGCGGTAGAATATCTAATGAGTGGGTGGTACCTACCCAGACGAGTTTGCACAAAGCTCTACTACCGAGTGACATCACTATCAATATTAAGCTAAGCTATCATTATCAATCTCATTCCATCATCAAAAGTTTCAAATTTATTATACGATCTTTCAGATGACCATTAAATTTAAAATTAGAATTCGAATTTATAGTTTAATGTGGCTTAAAAAATATTATTCACTTTAACATAAAACTAAAGACATATATAATATATACTAATATATGTATACTGAACCAAAAAGTTCCGATAATATTTACCTAGGTTAAATAGAGCGGCGAGCCATTTCCCAATACTGTCGAAGTTTCCTTTAACATTTGGAAATTTCACCGCTTTAACGAAATATTGACAATGTGGTTAAGATTTTAATAGAATAGTCGTGCCACGTCGTGTATGAATCTGACATATTGACAGAACAATCGATTCGATATTAACGGTCAAGCGATAATAGATCAATTGATTGAAATTAATTACATTATTCAGTGTAATTAATATTTATTTGAATATACACATGTATTAAGCTAATTTATCGACTTTAATTCGTAGACATATTTAAATACAATTGTTTTTTAACTGATGTAATGACAAAATAATATATTTTTTTATTAATTAAACACTAAGCCCAGCTATTGTATAAGTACAATTAAGAAAATTAAGTAAGCCTTATAATAATCACAATTCTAGTATATAAGTAGAGAGTATTGAAGTTCTAACTGGGTTGGTTACTTAGTAATGTAATGTAAATGTTGTACTAAGGATCGTTAGCCCTTTACCCCTTGAGGTCGAAGAATATAAGGGTGGCTGAATAATAATAATTATATATTTTTTAAATGTAACTTGATTTAAGAAAAATAATATATAAATACTAAATGTTTCTCGCACCTAGCCTACGTCTACATATTATGTATAAAGATATGATAAAGAGGTAAAATTTTGTCTTTTTGTATGTTTGTTTCCGCCGAATAGCCGACATGGCCCAGTGGTGGAACGCGTGAATCTTAACCGATGATCGTGGGTTCAAACCCGGGCAAGCACCACTGAATTTCATGTGCCTAATTTGTATTTATAATTCATCTCGTGCTTGACGTTGAAGGAAATCATCGTGAGGAAACCTACATGTGTCAAATTTCACTGAAATTCTGTCACATGTGTATTCCACCAATCCGCATTGGAGCAGCGTGGTTTAATAAACTCCAAAACCTTCTTCTCAAAAGAGGAGGAGAGGCCTTAGCCCAGCAGTGGGACATTCACAGGATGTTACTATGTTTGTTTGTAATGAATAAACTCAAACTCTAATGTGCAGTTTTAAAAAAATCTTTCATTCAAAAATTTGTTATTCCAACAAAAATTGCAACTTAAAAATATTTTTTGATATACGTGTGTGTGCTTGTATGTATGTGTGTGCGTGTAGTATATAAACAATAATGTGCGTGTTTGTACATACATGAGATATTTTTTATGTATTCAGCACAAAATTATCTTCGCGAGTTTTGTTTGTTAGATAGGCGAAAAGATATGTTACTCACATATATAGATTGTTTGCATAATAAGTTAAGATTTAAGTCGAAAACATCGCTAAACTCAGGAAAAGCCTTTTCTTCTTGTGAGGAAAGTATTTCATTGTATGATCCTCGATAAGACATACCTACATAGGCATAAAAGCCTATGTAGGTTTCCTTAGCTCTCATAATCCGATGGGACGGCAATCCGACACGACCGGAAAGAGTTCAGGCGCAGGACCAAAGGCTTTACGTGCTTTCCGAGGCACGGGAGTGTACACACTTCCAACTTCCGGACTCCGGGCTGCTACTGAGAATTTTCTGACAGAAAAACAACTATTTATTGGCCTGACCTGGGAATTGAACCCAGGACCACCGAGTCTGCGGCCTAATATCTAGCCACTAGACCAACGAGGCAGCCAATACAAACATAGGCATACATAATATGTGTTATACGGTCTTTGTTATCCAAAGAAAAATGCGTATTAGTGGAAACGGATATACTTGTAAGTTTCTTTCATCACATGCAGATCTATAGAATTTTTCGCTAATTACCAGACTAATTTTAACACTTAAAAATAATCAAGACCAACCATTTTAACACAATAGCTGAGTAGTTCTTCTTCGCATTTGAACTCACCTCAAATATTCGACTGAAGTCTACTTATTCTTTCTTTTTAGTTTTAAGGATTAACTTATTTATTAAGTAAATGTTCATATATTTTGCGCAAAAAATTAGACTAACAGATTTATGTCAAATATGCCTACCCATTTATCTAATTTGATAATACAAAACATAACTCCTTTTATGTCATGTGCACATAATTAATCATTTAGCAGTCATCAAATATATATGCAGTATCAAAACGGGTCCAATGGAATCACGCTTCTGGTAAAGAAAATCGTACTGAAAATATAAAGCCTTATTAGCGCTGCCAGTCAATCTTGACAAAAGAAATTCGAGCCAACTTAATCCAATATTCCGTTTTCCTTTTGTTATGAATTATAATACATTTTGATCCAACTTTTGTCATATGATTCCATTTTGTAAGTGGTATATTATGAATTAAAGATCTTGCAAAAACCTATTTCTTTGTACTGAAAGATTTAGATGAAACTTTAGTTTAGTAATAATCATATCATATCGTATCCTTCCACACGGAGAGCACAACTGTGTGTAAAGCATTCATAGCAATATATGTCTTTGTGCCGAAACGATGCTTGCAACGTCTCCCCTGAGCTAGATCGGGCTTTTCCCGTTCCATCACAAAAATGCTACGGCCCGAATCCCTGCGAAAGATCATCGACACAATTGCTCGCAGGCAAAGGTCTTGTCCGACCTCGGGGACAAAGTTTTCCTGATTTTAACAAAGCAGAACTATGCTGGGTGTTGTCCCGTTCCACGCCACTATGGTGTCACATCATCTTCGCTTCACGTCCGATTTTACTCTTGTATTCTCCGAAACAACCATGACTGGTCATACTTGTGTAATCGGTAGGTGGCTTGTCACTTTCGTTCTATTTAGGCTTTGAAGGCCGACAGGATCGGTCTGACGACAAGCACTCACAAGCTATCTACTAGATCAAGGAAGTATTTCGTACTATAATATTTATTACGTTATTTATTTTCAGCAAACACTAAATGTACAAATTGTCATTATATGACTTTATATAAATACAATAAATTAAAACTTTTGTTATAGATAATAATCCCGATTTGAAACTCATATTGGTTAGTATGAATCAATAATGTAGAATTATAAATAAATATTAAGTTTGAAAAGTTTTTTCACTTGACTGTACGTGTGCCTATTTGGATCCACATTAATAACATAAATATACAAATATATTAATATATATGACAGCACTTCTCTCAATACATTTTGCCTTTCTCGCAATTTTTTCATAACACCAAAAATAAATTAGCTGTATGATTTCAAAGATTTGAACTTGTTAATTTGATTTTCAATTAAAATTCACGTTCTCTATCGATTGGACTGATATCAAGTAAAGAACGTCTCTATATATAGGACAAGCTGCTTCCACGTCTTCTTGACGTAAATTATAAAAATGAGTAGAAATATTATTAATCTTGGTGGTCTACTACTTGGTGCTAGAGCTTTGTGCAAGATCGTCTGGGTAGGTACCACCCAGATATTCTACCGCAAAACAGCAGTACTTGGTATTATTGTGTTCCGGTTTGAAGGGTGAGTGCCCGTGTAATTACAGGCACAAGGGACATAACATCTGAGTTCCCAAGGTTGGTGGCACATTGGTGATATAAGCAATGGTCAACATCTCTTATAATGCCAATGTCTGTGGGCGTTGGTGACCAGTAACCATCAGGTGGCCCATATGCTCGTCCGCCTATCTATGCTATAAAAAAAGAAAAAAAAGAATAATATCTATATTATTAGAGGGGGGCATTATAACAGGAAATAAGTTAAAATTGTTATAATTTTGCTAAGTTATATCCCCATGATTGCTTAAGGCTTAAAATACCACATACATTCACGGCCTTATTAAAGTTTTAATATACTTATACATATAAATAATGTTTCAATTATCTTCCCGGTCTTTCAAAAATAAGTTCGCGGGATCACTTCCAAGGGCGCAGGTGCTATGACAAATTGGTCTGAAGACGAACTGCGTCTAGAAGACGTACTGTATTTCCGAGAAACATTATATCAAAGTACTGTTGTCTCGGAGTGATTTACTTGATCTGTCACTCCCATTTGACTACACTTACGTCATATAATAGTAAAGCGAGTTTGTGTGTTGATATATTTTGACATTTCGATTGTGATGATACCTGTAAATAAAGACAAGCAGCTATTATACTAATAACACACGGCTATGGTGATTTGTAAGTTAAAAGAAAAACTAAAAATATCATTCAGAAAGATCTCGAAGTAAAATTAATTGTAATGAGAACTTCCGCGATTCATTATCAATTAATAGGACGGTAAGGTTGTCCATTTGCTATGTAATAGTCACTGGAATTTGAATGTAACTAATAAATGGCGTGAGTTCCGATTCGAAATTTAAAATTTTATGACTACACTGTAATTTGTTTTGTTCTCTTCCATTTCGATCAAATAACGACTAATTTAACTAATTGTAAGCTTAAAGTTTTAAATATATAAAATAAACTATTTAATGATCAAATTATTATAAATCTAGTTTTGATAAAATCTTACTTAGATTAAGTTATAAAATAAAATTTCACCCATTTATTTCGTATTTATTGGGGAATATTTGGGTATGAAAGTATCTTCTTTTGAATAAGACAATACTCGTACTAATATTCAAACACTTGATTTTTATGACCTTGTCATAATAATATTTAGTTGTAAAAATAACAAAATTCATAAAAAAATAAGGTAAAAACGTTACTAAGTGTAGCGTGAATTACGTCAGAGAAACGGCAATTGTATGAGTCATGTTATAATTACCGTGAAAATACGAAAAAAATTGACAGCATCCACGACAACGCTGACAGGCTGAGAACATTCATAATAAATATCAGAGACCCTTTTAGGTTAAGCAAAGATAAAAAATATATAATACAATTCTCTTTTTCAAATTTAGGTACGTTATGTGTGAAAAAAAAGGCGTCAGTATGACTTTATTTGTTATTGTGATTATTCTTCGATTTCCCTCGTCGATTGTAAGCCGATTTTAATAATGGTTATTGTTGTTGTAATGGAAATGTACTACTTCGAGCACGTTCTATCAATTTAATTAAAATATTTTATTATTCTAAAGGGGTAATAAGGTGTTTTTTTTTAGATTGTTTAGATTTATATTATGAAATGTATTTTAAAAGAAAATATCATGCCCTTAACGACGCGATTAAAGTGCGATTAACATATTACAAGTAACATTTAAAAAATAAGACAAAATATTTAAGTAAATCTAAAATTGCCTGCATACTGTGTTAATGTTAATCACTTAAACCAAAAACTTATAAATAACTTAAAAGTGAAGTATATTACGACAAGGTAAAGTTATTATGTTTAGTTATATATATAGTGCCTCATTAGCTGACTTTCGTTAGGAAAAGCAAGGCAAGACAAATTATATTTAGAAATTAACAAGATGATTACAAACACAAATTAAGCACATGAAAAATCAGTGGTGCTTGCCCGGGTTTGAACCCACGATCATCGGTTGGGATTCGTAATAACCACAAGGCCATCTCGGCTCCGAATAAATATGAGCTTGGACAAACAAAACAAAATTATGTTACCTTATTAATTTAACTTAAATATGCTAATAATAAGCCTTTATGTAAAGTGATCAGTAATACATTACAATAATAATTCCGAAATAAAAACATCTACAAAAACAATAAAACATAATATTTTAAACGAATAGCCGCGTCATATTTAACATTACGAGTACCCGTAACAAAAACCGTGTTTTTTATAAATCTAAAGACATAATATATTACCGCTATCCCGCTGTGCAGCTGAGTGCCTCGCTTAGCCCTGTATTATAGTAAAGGAGAGTTTAAAACTAACCTAGATTCTTTAAAATTTTATATTGTCTTCTTAACATATTTAATTTGTAGATCAACTTGTAACATTATCGAAGAATTAGCGTCAAACAGAACCCCTAAAAACAAAGAACAAAGGCTTAACTTAACTGAAACTCCTACATAAGATCAAAATTCAACATTCTGTTTGACAATCATTTTTCAAAATTCAAAATTTTCAAAATTATGCAAACTCACATGTGTTTTTCGACTACTAGGCGAGCATAATTTAAATAAAACGTCCTCCAAATTATGTATATTAGAGTTATAATATATATATCATTTAATGAATAAAAGGCACTCGACTCACCATGTATAAGACGTACCTTATATAGTAATGTCCTCCAGACCGATTTCGGCCACGGCGGCCAATCTCAAGAGAGATTAGCCAAGTGTGTGCGCAAACACAGGTGCACTTTCTTTTCCTTAGCTCTCATAATCCGATGGGATGGCAATCCGACACGAACGGAAAGAGTTCAGGCGCAGGACCAACGGCTTAACGTGCTTACCCAGGCACGGGAATGTACACACTTCCTTCCAGACTCCGGGCTCCGAGCTGCTACTGAGAATTTTCTGACAGAAAAACACAATAACTATTTATTGGCCCGATCTGGTAATTGAACCCAGGACCACTGGGTCTGCGGCCTTATATCTAGCCACTAGACCAACGAGGCAGTCACCTATATAGTATAGTAGATATAAAATGTCATTATATTTAATTGTTTTAGCAGAAACATTCAAACAATATGAGTATTGTAATTAATCTCAAGTATTTTGGCTGAGCAATAAGTAGTACCGAGTAATTATTCAGATTCAACGCCGGGCAAAATGGACCGGGTAGATAAGTACCACAAGAACCTTTTAAATTTAATGGAAAGTTATAATTATTCGAGACCTCGACGATTCGGTTTAACTTTATATAACGAAACAAGCTACTCTGCGCATTTTCACTATCGTTAAAAATTACTGCTCGGCCCGCGTAGGTCGTAACATGATGTTACATAGTCTTTAATATTTCTCACTGTGCGGTCTCACTCTCTCTCTCTCAATAATTTTTGCAAGTCAAACTGATAGATCTTGTGATTAGTGCGTTCAATCAAATATACTTTATTTTTTTTAAAGAGCCTTGATAATAACCTCCATTTTGTGCAGAACAACACAAATAAATTCCAAACACGGCATCTTTATAGAATTTACTACAATAATTCAATTTTTTTATTATCAAATGAAAATATTTTATTCAACATAAAAGCATTACACTTACTTATTGGTAGTCAAATAAGAAACTACCACAGGTTCGGCGAAACACACAGCCCTGAGAAGAACTGGCGATAGAAACGTTTTTTTTTATCAGAATTTAAAGTCCATTTCACCATCTTATGTATTTTAAAAATCTGAAATGCCTATTTTCTGTTTTTAAGCATGTTAAAAACGATGAATTTCATCTTTATTTCAATTACGTCCCTGCGCAAACTCGTATCCATTTATTTTAACTGTAAGCGCATATTTCATCAGCTTACATCGCTTCGACCCAGCTTAACTCTTTTAGAAAATAAAAGAAGAAAATTTATATTGGTGTATCCGTCTATCGCGTTTCACTCAAAATTATATTCTCCTTTTATTTAATACTTTATATTTCATCCTCTAACTTGGCTTCCTTTTGGATCCCTACCTGAATTCCGCATTTTAATTATTAAATTTCCTATATTTTCTTTTATATAATTCCGTTTCATATTGCCTTGATGGCAGTATCCAAGTGTCTAGGTGATAGTACCTGGTATTCGAGCACTAACCATTTGTTTAAGGTTGTCATAGGCTTTATATAATTGGAAATTGACTGCCTCGTTGGTCTAGTGGCTAGATATAAGGCCGTAGACCCGGTGGTCCTGGGTTCAATTCCCAGGTCGGGCCAATAGATTGTTATTGGCTTTTTCTGTCAGAAAATTCTCAGTAGCAGCCCGGTGTCTGGAAGGTGGAAGTGTGTACACTCCCGTGCCTCGAAAAGCACGTTAAGCCGTTGGTCCTGCGCCTGAACTCTTTCCGGTCGTGTCGGATTGCCGTCCCATCAGATTATGAGAGCTAGAGAAAAGAGAGTGCACCTGTGTTTGCGCACACACTTGTGCACTATAATATCTCCTGCGCAGTTGGCTAATCTCTCTTGAGATTGGCCACCGTGCCCGAAATCGGCCTGGAGGACCTTATAATTGGAAATCTAATCGGTGTCGTAAGCTACCAGAAAAATGTAAGCTTTTTTCAAAATAATAATCAGCTTAATTCTCTTTTTTAATTGTATTTTATTTTATAAACCAATACAAATACATATCATACAAAGTTTAAAATAATTGGAAATATTATTTCTATTCATTTCTTTATTTCCATTATAATAGAAGCTTAAAAACAACAGAGTCTATTGAATAGAACGGAACAAATATAGGGTTTTCCAATAGGGACGCTTGAACTTTGACAGCTGATTGCGGCCATGTTGTTTGAGTGACAGCTGTCAAATGCAGTGTGTTATATTCATTCCGTCCTCCCAACCCACCATGGCAGGTTACAGTGTCGAGCAGCACGTGCAAATCATAAAATTGTTTTATGAAAATGGGTCTTCAGTTCGAGCAACGTTCCGCGCACTTCGCCCGTTTTACGGTCGCGATGATCGTCCTGCCGAGTCGACTATCCGTCGATTGGTGGACAAATTCGAGTCAACCGGATCAGTTAACAATCAGCCGGTTCCCGTGCGTCAACGTAACGCGAGATCTGCCGAGAATATCGCCGCTGTGCGCGACAGTGTCCTCGAAAACCCGCGGCAGTCAATTCCGCGTCGCGCACAGGAACTCGGCCTTTCGCAGACGACAACTTGGCGAATTTTGCGTTGTGACTTGAGCCTGCACCCGTACAAGATCCAGCTGACCCAAGAGCTCAAGGTTAATGACCATAGACAGCGCCGTGTGTTCGCTGACTGGGCATTAGAGCAGTTGGAAGTTGACGCCGATTTTGGCAAAAAAATCATCTTCAGCGACGAGGCGCATTTTTGGATGAATGGCTATGTCAACAAGCAAAATTGCCGTATTTGGGATGAGACCAATCCACACGAGGTTCACCAAGTGGCAATGCACCCGCAGAAAGTGACTGTTTGGTGCGGATTTTGGGCCGGAGGCGTGATTGGTCCGTATTTTTTCGAAAACGATAATGGTGTGGCCGTCACCGTCAATGGTGAGCGATACCGGTCGATGATAACCAACTTCTTTTGGCCTGAAATCGAGAATATGGATCTGGACAACATGTAGTTTCAACAGGACGGCGCTACGTGCCACACAGCACACGCTACGATGGAAGTTCTGCACGATCAAGCGCCCTTAATGGAAAACCCTATATATGACACAGTAAACTATATTAATATTGCAAAGGATATATATATATATATATATATATATACGTGAACCATTTTTGAGTTATCTTAAGCTAAAAAACATGATAACTTAAAAATCGTTCACTTTTGCATGATGCATATAGGGGTTAAAATTATCGCAAATAGTCACCCCTATCACCTCCTTACGGGAATACGTCGAATTATCAATAACCCTGTATATATATATATTATATTTAGTATTGTAAAACCTATAATCCTGAAGTTTGCTCGCGAGGACCTCTTGTCAATAATATATATTTTTTTCTTTTTCTGATTGTGTTTATTATACAAACATCACTTTTGGTATTATAAGTTCGCATAGCACACAACCAGTTTATACAAGTAAATGAAATTAGTATGTAATGTATTTTATATTGACAATATTTTTTTAAATAACCATGGGTTGGGCATGGCGCCCTATGCTACGAAAACATATAAAGTTATTATATAATTATGAAACCTCGTCGATCCTCGTCGTCCCAATGCTAGGTCTAGTCTTCTCCTCTGTTAAAGAGAAGGCAACTAGTCTATTCAAATGCAGATTCGATATTTTTAAGGAGTACATACAGCTGAATGTCATCCGACACACGTAAGTTTTCATACAATTTTTTTCTACTCTAGCAGGATAAATTGTAACACGTGCAAAAATCAATAATTGTTTCGCGGTTTTAATTCTGGGATTTCAATAAAAATCAAAACTTTCTAAGGACTGAGCCATACAGGGAATACGACAAGTTTTAAAGATACATTTCAGATATACCGTTACCTACGTATGTGCGTCCTTAAAGCGCAAATTAACTGAGATATGAAATGAAAATGAACTACGGTTAAGAGAGATATGGTTTTTATTTAACAAGATCGCATAATATAATATGCTTACAAGGATGATAAATATAATATCAAAGAAACCTTATATGTTGCGGTTAACATATTACGAATATTATATAATGTATATATAATATTCGAAGACAACACAATATGGTATATTATATACATATTACTTTTTCATATCAAAGTTTTTATTTTATGTGAATATAAAAATGACTACGCAACCGTAACTTAATTGTGTTTTTTTTTGTATTTTACTTGTATTTTTATTTGCAGAAAGTATAATGAAATTAACAATAAAATCGATGTTTCTAAACAGACACCAATTTTCAAAGAGCAATGCTATTTTGAATCATATGTACCTCTGAAATTAACCATACAGCTTGATTTAGGTGTGGGAACAATAATAGGCCAAAGGGTTTGGGATCGATCGCAGGGGACTTTGATAAAAACGATTCAGTTCCCCGTAAAAATCTGAATCTGAATCTGAAAACATGAATACAGCATATTATGAGATAATTTCTAACTGAGCCAGAAACTACAAAATTAATATTGAATTAGCTGGTTTAAATTAAAATCATTCTGTCAAAACATACGAAGCCACGTATGTGTTTAATTAGTAACATTCAAATAAACGGAATTAGGTTGGTTGGTACAGTCGCTTTGTGTGTTAGCTGTATATCTCAAAGTTGCTCTAGGCTAATAGTAAATAGGCATGTTATTATATTCTATTAAATTCGGAAATTAACACGTTCGGAGACCAAACTAATTACTATTAAGTAATGAGTATGACTGAAGATTACATTAGTCGAATTACGCAATGTAAGTGGTAATAGAATTTAGGCGTATTTTAAACGATCGTTTTGAGAATCAAGATGTTTGTACAAGATGTTTGTAAATCAAATTTCTCGAGAGATTGTTTCTCGCAAATCAGATCGCTTAAGGAGTGGAACTTATTTCACGACGGTGACCGATTAGAATATGACACGATTGCATGTTGGTATCTGATGACGTATCTAGATTTATCCACATTAATCAATTACTGCATAACCTATTCCTACCATGATGTGCAAATTTTTACGGCCCTTTTATTAACGTTTTCTCACGATGTTTTTATTCACCGCCGATGAAAATTTGAATTACGCTTATGTTAATTTTAGTGCTAGACGTGATTTGAGTCCTTATCAATATCTATACATTGAAATAGAACACGACAAACGCTTCTGATTGTCATTTGTTAAAATTAAAAAATTTAATTACTTTGAATTTTACTTTCTGTTTTTTTTCAATGTATATATAAAATATATAAATGTAAAAGTGTAGTAATTAACATGGAACTTTATAAAATATTATAATGGAACAACGCTCAAACTAAATAAAACAATATGTATTAAATAAGCAATTAGAACATAATAAAGTTAACCTATAAATATTCTTATATTAAAGTGAAAGTCGTATAAACTTTTAAACTCAATTATAACTGTCAGGTTTCGTCTTAACATAAAATTAATTAAAAAGCTAATTTTATGACGTAGGTGAGAATATTAAATGTTATAGCGTGTAAACTTGATACATAATCGTCTTATTGTAATTAAACTGATACAAGCTTAGAACTTTTAGCATGATGTTACTAATTTTCTTTTAATAAAATAAGATTATTTTTAGTTAATCATTGAATTTTATTTTATTTTCTTCTACCTTGATTTATCTGGAAGATATTTACGACTCGTAAATAGCGTCTTATTGATAAGGCCTTTTGTACAACCACCTTATTAAATTGTTTGTTATATTAATATAATATATTAATATGATTTGTTATATTAATATAATATATTAATATGATTTGTTATATTAATATAATATATAATATATTATTATTGAGGAGAGTGCACTAAATTAATATTATTAATTTAGTGCATTCTCAATTCGCTCAACTTCATAATAAACAATGGAACAATAAATCTGACATGACCGGAAAGAGTACAAACTCAGGACCATCGGCTTTACGTGCACGGGATTGTAAACACTGCCAGGTTCCTAGCGCAGCTACTGAGAATTTATTGACAAAAAATCCAATAAAATTTTAGTAGCCCGACCCGGGATTTTAATGTAAAATCTCGGGATTTGCGGCCTTAAAGTCTAGCCAATGAGTCAGCGGGTAATAGTTAAATGTAAGAAATAATTTATGATATGCTTAGTCTATTCAAACAGCATCCACTATTTACAGCAATTACAGTCGTTCTCTGATGGATTAATTATTTCTCACTCTCGCTCTTCCTGAATGTCTGTCTCTCTAAGTATAAAAAATAATGCACAAATAAGTTAAAGCTTGTTCAAAATCTATGCAAAATTATGTCAGTATCAGTTAACAGTTTCACTGCAAGGATAACATTGCACCGCTACTGTTCGCAAACTAAGCCATTTATCACTAAGTGTACAACATTGAGCTAATTCTACTTTACAGGTCACGTTTCGCGTAGAAGTTTTCATGAAACTCTCACATGATACTGATCCTCACGCCTCCGTTTTAAGCTGCATAATACGTTGCCTGCGTCAGCAAACGTGTAACCATATTCCAGTATATATTATATATCTACTAGCTGCCCGTCCCGACTTCGTACGGGTAAAATAAGGATTTTATCCTGTGCATTTTTAATCAATAAGATATAAACATTCGCCCATACAGTATAGTGTATGTGTGTTTGGTATAGGGCATATAATAATAATGCATAAAGTAAAGTACAATATGCTGTACATATTTTTTCATTTATTGGAACAAAGTTCTTTTACTACTGCAAAGTAGAGTAACCAGGCAGAAATTGTCATGTAACAAAAAAGCGCTGTCCTCCAAGCGACCTTTCCCCTCTTTCTTTCTTACTGATTCTTTCTATTCTAGCGGTTGTATGTGTATGTATGTGTAAGTTCGCTATTTTATATTTAATTTTGAATAAATTACTATTTTCCTAAAGTATTATATGAAATTTATCAATTTTAATTATTACTTTACATTTTTTCATTGAAAAAATAATAAAAATAACATGAATTATGCACATGTGAAAGGGAGTGTTGATTAGAAGGGCAACGCTTTTTGGTGTGATAAAAAAGTAAGAACAATTTCCTCCTTTTTTTTCGCTGTAAAAATGCGCCTGGTCGGAGGGCGCCACGGGATCGCTTGCGTATGCTACCGTGACGCCCCGGGGTTCCCGGATACGGGGAACGCCTTTAGCCCCGGTGGCTGTTAAGGTGCACATAGCGCCTACGCCTTCTCCCCGGTCTTCTTCGACGGATCGAATCAGCGGAGGCATTTTCCTCGCGCTGCCGTCTCGCGGCCTCCTTTTGCCACGTGACACTCTCGCAGAAGGAGACCATTCCCAACCAGCACCATGCGTGCTGCAGACATGGTGCTGGTTGCAGCTTGGCGTTAATCACGTTCGGCAGCGAGAGATCACCACCGACTATCGCCGCCAGGGTATGCATCTGAGGCCACACGCAGCACACTCCGAAGAATAATTTCCTCCTGACCGATTTCGACTGCGATGGCCAATCTCAAGAAAGATTTGAAAACTACGCAGGACATATTATTGCGTAAACACAGGTGCACTCTCATAATCCGATAGGACGGTAAACCGACGCGAACGGTAAAAGTTCAGCTAAGAGGCAGGACCAACTGCTTTACGTGCCTTTCGTGGCACGGGAGTGTGACAAATATACAGAAATATAATCAACATTTTAAAACTTGTTTTAAGTTAAAATAAATATCGCAAAGAACTCTGTCCCTCCCGGGGCCCGGGGGTCCCCCGATCGCACATTTTTTATTACATTTTTAGGATTTAATGATGAAATGATAATTGTAAACGTAACTACTGCGATCGATGTACAAACAATAATAATGGCCAATTTTTTTCCGAAAACTGTGTAAGAAATGAGATACAGCTTATTGCAAGAGAGACAGGATAACGCTCCCATCCCTACTCAGTGCTGCTTACTTGGTTAGAAGTGACACCAATAGACCCTTGACAGGGATAACTGATCAACTGTTAATTGATCCAGTTATTGACCGAGGTTGAAAAAAATTGAATTACTAATATCACTATTAAATAATAGGGGTTGATGGTAAAAAGGTGAAAATTTAGAGTTGTATGTAATTTTCTATGGCACATAATAAAAAAAAAGATAAAAGAATTTGTCCAAAAAATTACAAAAAAAAATTTGAGGTGAGCCACCCTTAATACTTAGGGGTATAAAAATTAGTTACAAGCCTATTCTCAGACCTACAAAATATACATATAAAATTTCATTAAAATCGGTAAAGCCGTTTCGGAGGAGTATAAACACTAAAACTGTCACACGAGATTTTTATATATATAGATAGAAGATGTATAGTACGTTGGGGTGAAGGAAGACCGTTTCTTTCATAATTAAGCTAAAATTTTTGTCGCTACCAACATACTACGCTATTTTTAAGTATACAATTTCGTGAAGAATTATAATGAATTAGTAGCTCAGTAGTATCAACTAGCGGAAAGCCCTTAGACATTGACAGTGTAAGAAATGTTAACCACCGCTTACAACGCCAATGCACCACCAACCTTGGGAAGTAAGATATTATGCCTTTGAACCTTTAATTACACTGGCTCACTCACCTTTCAAACCGGAACACAACAATACAAAGTACTGCTGTTTTGCGGTAGAATATCTGATGAGTGAGTAGTACCTACTCAGACGAGCTTGCACAAAGCTCTACCACCAAGTAGATAATGATAATAATCAATAAATAATATTGAAACTTAACATACATTTTTTATCTGTAAATAGCTTTAGCGAATTGTCGTAACGATGTGACATCATTTACAACTTATTGAATAAAAATTTTTTGAAGTGAAGTTGATATGCAAATTTGATAACGACGTTTTTTGGGTAAAACGCTATGTATGCAAATTGATAGAGAATTGAATATTGTGTCATATTGTTTAAAAAGGGCTTTTGCGTCCTTGTGTTTATAACGCCTTTTAAGGTCCAAATTAACTAAATAATAAATTGGTATAAAGTGTTAAGTCTGTACGAAATTTCCATTTACAAAATAATTATAATATAATTATCGCAATAAAAAATAGGTATAGTTGAATAAAATACTCTTCGTTGAGACCCTTCCACGATTTATATCTTTGATTTATTCATATTTACCTAGATGATACATTATTACTTTATTTTCGTAACACTTAATTATTATTGTAATTAAAAGGATCTTTTGTACAGTAACTTATTATATTAAGAGCCTTGTGATAGAGTATGTGTCTTTCAGTTCGAAAAAGATGGTCTTTATTAAAGTTAAGAAAGTAACATCCTGTTATTGTTTCACTACTAGGCTAAGGCTTCCGCTCCCTTTGAGAAGAAGGTTTGGAGCTTCTTCCACCATGCTGCTCCAATACGGTCTACACGTGTTGCACAATTTCTCGGCTCACACCATACTTAATGAGAATAAGGGATCAATTCATTTTATCCCAAAAAAATACAATTAAACGGATATTCACTCATCACTTAATCCGAAAACCGCGGAACCGTTGCGAACACAAAAACTCGCTATATATAAACCATCAAAGTGATCGACTTTTTCGTTCCGTTGGTCCCTCCAAATGAAATACATAGGGCTGTCAATTGTTTATATTTGTTTATGAAGTATTTTTTAAAGAAACAGTACTGTTCATATCGAAAATTCTGCAGCATAGTTCCGTTAAGTTCTCAATTTGAAATATTTTAAACTAAAAGTTCGAATTTTAAATTTCAATTTATTAAATCGCACGAAACCGTAGCTTACCAAAAACCAATAATGACTTCTGAATTCATTTAAACATAAGTTTTAATTAAAAATAAATAACCACTACAGTTCTGGTAAAATCAGCGTAACTAGAAAAAACATTGCCAGAACTTTAGTTTCATATTTTAAGAGAAATATAATATAAATATTGCAACCGCTAACCCATGTAATCCATTGTAACATGCAAACGCATACACAACCGACACGTGATGGAAAATGGTCAGTCCAACATTTTCATATATGCTTTTTCAATACCTTTTGTCAATCTTGTTGGATTTTATTTTTAATACTTTTTCACTGAAATGAACTTACATTTTGCATTTTGCAAAGTTATGCATTTTTATTTCCATCCAACGCCACAAGCGAATAGCGGCTGACATTTGAAATAATTATTATTTAATCTATGCTTATGTAAACAAACTAAGCAAAGACACTTAGACGGACTCGAGGAAAATTGAAATGAATTACTTAATGGATGGTCTCTAAATGATATTTAACGAGAGATTAATTGCATCATTATTATGGTCTAAATAAAGCTGAGAGTAACAATTTATCTATGACAACTCTGTTTTATAGCGGTTATATCGGGGTCTATTAATATCAAGGTCCATCACTCTCCCCTGGATAAATATCTTTTTTTTTGGTTGTCTTATAATTCATGAACCAACGAATAATATTTTTATACATGAACTGAATTATACTTTCATCAATTAAATGTTTTAATACAAACAAATATTCTAAATTGAGTACAGAAATCAATTTATTCAAAACAAATTTCAACATTCGAGAAATTTTATTTCAATTTAGAACATTTTGTTTGTATCGTGAATGTCCAATCAATCAGTTGTGTGTGTCACTTGGTGGTAGAGCTTTGTGCAAGCTCGTCTGGGTAGGTACCACCCACTCATCAGATATTCTACCGCAAAACAATAGTACTTGGTATTGTTGTGTTCCGGTTTGAAGGGTGAGTGAGCCAGTGTAACAGGCACAAGGGACATAACATCTTAGTTCCCACGGTTGGTGGCGCATTGGCGATGTAAGTAGTGGTTAACATCTCTTACAATGCCAATGTCTATGGGCGTTGGTGACCACTTACCATCAGGTGGCCCAAATGCTAGTCCGCTTACCTACGCTATATAAAAAAATATAAAAAAATATCAGCAATTTAAAAAAATCGAACGTGTTCTATTCAAAAAAAACGAATATAAATCATTATTTTTGAATATATATAGAACAAACTATATTTAAAATAAAACTTAAAATGTATTAAAGTATTTCCTTTTTTCTTATATTATATTAGAAGAGTTACAGAGAGATACCATAAATATAAGCAATGTACATAAACTTACACTTCAATCTCCTGCTCTGAAACACAAATCTAACATTCAAGTTTCCAGTCACGTTTTCGTATGCAACTTGTAACTGATATCAGTTTCTGAGTAAAACGTATTGCCCGGCTTGGATTACCTTCGTTTTATCTTTCCTTCATCAATTCCGAATAGCAATAACTTTGAATTAGTATACAATTTGTTAGTATAGTTTTTTGTATATACAATGTCCGTATTATATAAAATAAAATTTTATTAATCCGCGATCTTTCGAGAAGAGAGCCAAACCAATATTTAATAATTTTGAATATTATTTTTAACTGACAAAAATGTTACGCAATATTTTTGCAGCTTGTAAGCTTTATGATTTTCTTAGATGGGAAATGGAATGAAGGATGGAAGAAAACTGTTTAAAAAATATACATTTTATACACATTCCTCTTTTGACATAACTGTATATAAATATATGTTATTTCTGGTACGTATAATAAAGTGTTAATTAAATATTACATAATAGAGCACGATGATGTGGTTCACCTCAAACTATAAATAGCTTACATGCTTAATTATAATTATGAACTAATAATAATAATAATAATATCCTGGGACATTATTCACACACGGCCATCTGATCCCAAACTAAGCAGAACTTGTACTATGGAAATCAGACAACTGATATACTACATATACTACTTTTCTTTTGTAAATAGATACTTATATAGATAAATACACGCAGACTCAAGACAAACAGATACGTTCATGCACACAAATGTCTGTCCTGGGTGGGAATCGAACCCACGACCTGTGGCGCGAAAGGCAGGTATCTACCAACCACGCCAACGGGCTCGTCAATAATATATGAAATATATTAATTTAAACAAACAGCCTGATAATATCCCACTTCTGTTCATTCCACCACACTGTGGCTATGCGGGTTGGGGGGTACGCATATGGAAGGTTTTCATCCGACACATGCACATCACAAATTTAGCACATGAAAATTCAGTGGTGCTCCCAGATTCGGACCGACAATATTCCGTTAAGATTCCCGTATTTAAACCATTGGTCCATCGTGAATCTAAAACATAAATATAAATTTAACAAAACATAAATATATTGTTACCTAATATGAATTAATAATAATAATTGTTTAGTAAGTATTTAATCCTTTAATACCACTCAGCCTTTCTGTACCAAGCTCTATCTTCATCAATAAATTAGGATTAGCTAAACTTTGTACATATGAATAGGTATACAAAGTACATACCAGATACCTACATGTAAATCGTCAGTATATAATACATGACAATACTCTTGATTAATGTATGGAACCATTTGGTCTCAAATCCTCACATGAGGATTAAAGCTAAGATTTAAAACCTAAGACGATGACCGGTCAACAATTTATAAAGAAGTTGCAAATACAATTTTAGTACAAAGCAACCATAATCTTTAAGCATTCGACTCAATTTAATGTCGTGTTATTGAAACAAATGCTACATAATCTATTCTTTACTTTTTGTTTCGTCAAACATGATCATGATTTAACTTGTAATAATAGTTTCATTATTTTATGGGTCACGTATTTTCGCGGTATTGTTTATTTATCAAAATTATTATTTAAAGTAAAAGTAAAGTAACAGTCCCATGATGAGAATAAAGTAATAGAGGACGTATTTGTGGCTATACACTCACTTATGCATTATAATATATCCTGCGCAGATGGATATTTTCTTTTGAGAATGGCCGCCGAAACCGACATTAAATTTAATCTGGCAGTACACATATTTGGATCTCAGTAAAGTAAAATTTTTCAGCGATTTTTGCAGATAACACTACCTTGGCTTGGTAGGGCTTTGTGTAAAGCCAACTGAGTCGATACTACCCACTCATCAGATTTTCTACCGCTAAACAGCAAAACTTGATATTGTTACGTTCCGGTTTGAAGGATGAGTGAGACAGTGTAACTACAGTCACTAGGGACATAACATCTTCGTTCCGAAGGTTGATAGCGTATTGGCGATGTAAGGAATAATTTATACTTCTTACATCGCCAATGTCTATGGGCGTTGGTGACCACTTTACATCAGGTGGACCATTTACCCGTCCGCCTATCTATAATATAAGTATATACATTAAGCAAAGTTTGAATAGTACAGGGCGAAACCACTGATAGATATATTTTTTTAAACTAAAGTATGTAACGCATTTGCTATTGTGTAAAAAGTCAATTGTAAATTTATTATTTAAACATCGTTCGAACGTTTTTCGGATCATCGTTCGGAGAGTCTTTAAAAACTTTAGTTTGGCCAAATTAGATGCTGGTAATTTATCAGAAAAGTATGATCCATAAATAGACTATAAAATTATCCGTCACTTGAAACAGACGTAAACATAATAATTGAAGGTATTTTTACAAAAATCTTATATATTTTTCCTGAAAATGATAGTCACGACATCGCACGACGTCGCTTACAGGAAATAGAAAAGCCTATTTCAAACTTCCGAGTTCATTTGGAGCAAATGCTGCACACAATGTTGTAAATAGATGACATCGGATATTAAAGGCATGTACATGAATAAATCTAAAATAAGTATATAAATCTGGTTTAAGAATTTATTTCTCAAAAAAAGAATACAATTCACTTTAAATATTTGAGAAAACAATATTAACATACTTAAATATTATATATATAACATACGGACGGTACACAAAAATAAAGAACAAAATATTAGACTCGTCACTTAAAATAATGTGGGTATGACAAAAACAAGATGCAATATTACGTATCGTTTGTGTTATAGCAATTGATATTATTTTCTTTAGCTAAATTACACATTAAAATTTTGTAAGAAAAATACTATAATCAAATAATATATCAGATAAAGAAAAATACAATAATCAAATAAAAATGTAGAAAATTAGTCGTTGATAATACTAAATGAAACTCTTAACAATTTCATAACAAACACAAATGCTTTAAGGCCTAGAGAACTGTTTTAAGATGTGGTGTTTTAGGGTTTTTTTGTATAAAGTTAAAGACTGAATATCCTTAATGCTATTAGGTAGTTCGTTGTATAACCGTGCCGTGCCGCCGTATATATATTCATTTAACCTCCATAAAGGTGTATATGTCGGCTGTAAAATTAAAATTCCTTTCCCTTGTTAAAATATGGTAAATAAAATTTTCATTGCTATCAACTGTGTAAAAAAAACAACAGCATTAAATCGTCCCCTCACTACTAGTAAGGCCTCTTCGACCAGGTTCCAGTTTCTTCTGTTTTGATTTTGTAATACTTTATCTTACTTGTTTTGACTATCGCAGCTATTATTAAACAATAAACTATTCATGGACAGAACGGTGACGTCTGAACCATCATCTATTATAATTTAGTGAAAGCTCACCTGTATACTATTTTGTTTTACTGTTTTTTTTTTATTACGTTTGATGTGTGTATGTTTTAGTTATACATGTTTATGTTCGTCTATAGTTTATGTTTGCAGTTGTTAGTTATGTTAGTTTGTAGTTTAAGCAGCACCCAGACAAGCTGACAGGGCTTATTGATGTCCAGAATAAAAATAAACATATATATTTTATTGTTAATACATAAATAAATCTGTCTAGTCTATGCCTATGTACAATTGCTGTGTTACTGCATATCGCACAATTACCAGATTCGTAAGTCGATCCTTGTATGTACTACCCTTAATGTACTACTACCCTAATATGTACTAATATTAATAAGTCCTATATATGGACTTATTAATATTAGTACATATTATAAATATTTCACATTTATTAATGATATATATTTTAATGTAAATTATACAACTACAAATATATATTTAATTTGAACATTTTGAAGTGATAACTTCTTATGTGAGAGTAAACCGCTTTGTAACGTAACGCGTTACGGTGCTGTTTTACCGACGCGGACTGCCTTACCTGAGAGTTACCAACCTAAGGCCATCTAGCGTATACAGATAGTACTTATAATAATTAAGCAACTCTCAAGTACTAATTTAAATTATATTTAATATATTATAATTAACAATAAATATTATCACTTCTGTCGAGCGTTCCGAGATGTACACTTTTTTTTTTTATTTATATTAGTCGGACTTCAAAATTTTGTTTGAATTCATATATCAAAAATAAAACTTTCATATCATAATAATGAAGAATTATTAAGTTTATTAAAAGAAAACTGAATGGTATTTGTATAAAATAAGTAAAAGAAAAATTAAAGCTATGAAAGAAGAATGAAATTTGAAAATGGCGTTGAAAATTATTTTTACTCATGTATTTGTCAAATAACTACTTAATATGATCCATACTACATCAATATTAACATTTTTAATTATGAGCTAAGACTCAATACGTTAGGGATGATCATACAGCTTATTCATTTATTTTTAAATTACAGTTTTTTTAGATCATAAATTTTGGAAAACGGAGATAAAATAAATAAATTATTAAAAAAATTATAAAAAAAGACTATATACGAAAAACATTTCGCATAGAGTCTGTTAACAGTATTAATAAGTCTTGTTAAATGAAAACGGTATAAATTCACGGGACGGACACACCTTTTTAACGAAGCAATTAAAAGAAAAATGATAGCATGAAATTTTTCGTTAACAATGAACGACAAAGGGTCGGATATAATCTTTGAAAGATTGTAATTTACCCCGAGGTTCCTGCAATTAAAAGAAAGTAAGTATAATACAAACATATTTCCAAGCACCTCGGTTTGAGGTAAACCAATTCAAAGCTTACTTAGAACGGAATAAATACTAAATTGAAATGAAATAGCTTATACCCGATATTGTATGCAATTTTTCATTTCAATGCATCTACGTAAATCATTGATATTTTATCTCCCAGTAATATTACCGTTTCTAAATATAGCTGAATATGTATCGCCGTTCTTTTTAGGTTTTCCTTTTAATACAATAACTAGCTAAACGTTCCGGTTTCGCATGGTTAGATGAGAAGAAAAGTGTATTTTAGATAGGATTTGCGTAAAACCCATAATCCAAAAAAAATACGTCAATCTTATAACTAATCATAGTTCCTAATACGATATGATATGATACGAGATCACGAGACGACTATGATAAGTAATTTTTCTTAGGGTACAAACGGTTTCATCAGATTATATTATTTATCAAAGTAAAATATATACCAACTAATTCAGTGCATGTCTATAAATATATGTAACATTACACTACAGGATTATATATCAATTAAAAATAAAATAAAGGGCACTTAATGTATGCAGATACATATGTACTTATATTAGAAATGGTCTTATTTAAGCTAATACTTAAATATTTAAAAGCATAAAAATATAACATCAATGTGATTTTAATTCTTGTTGTATTGCATTTCATTTTCGGATACAGTTCAACATAGAATTGGTTTTAAAAATTCATTTCTCTCGTCATTGTTACAGATGCTGCTGCGGACAATACTCACGGGAAAAGATTTGGTGATATTTTTTATGCAAAATGTAAGTAACAACATTCTTTCGTTATTTTCAATTCGCATTCTTGCTTTGTCCCTAAAAAAAAGGCAATGAATTTATTTAAAGTATGCTCAGTTTCTTTACTGCTGAATAATATGTCCTTAAATTACTTTGATATTTCGATGTTATTTGTATTCTGTTTTATTATTGGATCAATGTTACACAACACACGCATATTTACAAGAAACACAACACATACAATATTGAGTTATTTTTCTATTTTCCTGTTTATTATAACTATTGTGATTGAGATAGGAAACATTTTGTTATAGTTTTTGGAACGAAGTTCTTTTAGGCGGCTTACAGTAGAGTGAAAAGGTCACGTCATAAGGTGCGATGCGTCGGGCGCTCGAATTTCGGAAGTCGATATAAAGGAGGTTGAGGTGCTCTTTGGTATGACAAAAATACAGAAATATAATCAATTAAAATTCATAGTCAAACACAGGTTTGAGTCAAAAAAAATATCGCACAGAACTTCGTTCCTGACGGGGGTACCCCGACCGCACAATTTAGTTATTCGGTCTAGCATTAAAAATTGGTATCAAAAAATATTATAAAAAATTTTAAGATTCCATATATAATATACTTGATTAATTGTAGTAATTTTGTAATAAAATGTAAATTAAACGCTAAAACTTTAAATATAAAACTAGTAAAAGAGTAAATAATAATATAGCTGAAAGATAAAAACTACTTTGATAAATTAAAATAACTTAATTTAAAAAGCGTTTTTAAAAAAAAGATAAGATAATTATAAATGTCATATTAATAAAACAGATAATTTTTTTTTATATATTATCCACAATTAATAATATATACTGATAATACTATATTCTACTAATTTCTAAGAAAAATAAATTAAAAAATTGTTTTACTATTTTTTTTTGTTTTTATCCCTATAACAATTTACACAAATAAACGATTAAGGCATAATCAATTATTTTGATTAAAAGATGAAAAAATAAAAAAAAGTAATAATAATAAGTTATGTTTGTATCTAATAATAATGTTATACCCAATATTATATCTTCTTTGTGAATTTTATTTCCAAGGTAACATATTATTACAAATTACCATACCTAATAATTTTTAATTAGTTTTGTACTTAAACCGTGGAATCGTTATGAGAGGAGCCCCGTTTCTTGCAAAGTAAACAAACACTCGGTAATTCGAAGCCTCATTTGATTAATTGAGTCGTCTCGTTAATTGAAGAGTCCACAGTAAGTTTGCATTTTACTTTGCTGAAGGCAATCGGGAAATAAGATCTTTGCAATAAGATATTTAAAAAGTTTATATTACCTGTTGATAATAAAGTTGATGTTTTCCTTTTCTACAAAATCATTATAAGGGTATTGCAAGCACTAAGCGCGTAATCCTGACATGTCATTTGTAAATGTAGGCTTAACGGGATGTCTGGATTGCCTGGATGGGAAATAACGAAATCCATAGTTATTAAACGAATTAAATCAATAAAATAATTAATAAAAGAAAGCAAATTATTGCGTTAATTAAACAAAAATATTTTCCTTATTATAAAGACACGGGTATATAAGCAACGAAGTTTATAGCACACGCGGAAAAAACATAAAGAAGTCGGAATAGTCGCGGAGAGATGGCATGACAGCATAAACAAGCGTCAAACCGAATGCAAACTGAAATCTTAACGTTTCAAACACTTTTAAATATATTATATTAACAACATCTTGGCTATAGATCAATTCAAATAGTGAAAAGCCTCTCAAAAACAGGAACTAAGGAAATGTGATATGCCTGAACGCCTAATATTATAACATCTTAGTTCCCTAAGTTAGTGGTGAATTTGAGATGTGTGGGATGGTTAAAATGTCGTACTATGCGTATGTATAGGGTTTTCCATTAAGGGCGCTTGATCGTGCAGAACTTCCATCGTAGCGTGTGCTGTGTGGCACGTAGCGCCGTCCTGTTGAAACCACATGTTGTCCAGATCCATATTCTCGATTTCAGGCCAAAAGAAGTTGGTTATCATCGACCGGTATCGCTCACCATTGACGGTGACGGCCACACCATTATCGTTTTCGAAAAAATACGGACCAATCACGCCTCCGGCCCAAAATCCGCACCAAACAGTCACTTTCTGCGGGTGCATTGCCACTTGGTGAACCTCGTGTGGATTGGTCTCGTCCCAAATACGGCAATTTTGCTTGTTGACATAGCCATTCATCCAAAAATGCGCCTCGTCGCTGAAGATGATTTTTTTGCCAAAATCGGCGTCAACTTCCAACTGCTCTAATGCCCAGTCAGCGAACACACGGCGCTGTCTATGGTCATTAACCTTGAGCTCTTGGGTCAGCTGGATCTTGTACGGGTGCAGGCTCAAGTCACAACGCAAAATTCGCCAAGTTGTCGTCTGCGAAAGGCCGAGTTCCTGTGCGCGACGCGGAATTGACTGCCGCGGGTTTTCGAGGACACTGTCGCGCACAGCGGCGATATTCTCGGCAGATCTCGCGTTACGTTGACGCACGGGAACCGGCTGATTGTTAACTGACCCGGTTGACTCGAATTTGTCCACCAATCGACGGATAGTCGACTCGGCAGGACGATCATCGCGACCGTAAAACGGGCGAAGTGCGCGGAACGTTGCTCGAACTGAAGACCCATTTTCATAAAACAATTTTATGATTTGCACGTGCTGCTCGACACTGTAACCTGCCATGGTGATTTGGGAGGACGGAATGAATATAACACACTGCATTTGACAGCTGTCACTCAAACAACATGGCCGCAATCAGCTGTCAAAGTTCAAGCGTCCCTATTGGAAAACCCCATATATGTTCGGTTGAGTCTTACCGTCAGGTGACTCATCTGGTTACTTATGTATTTTAAATTATAAAAATAGTAAATAAAGGAAACTCAAAATGAATGAGAAGAATGACATACCTAAGGTTTCTATTTCTTACATTATCAATATATATGTGCTGTTGTTACCACTAAACATCAAACCGTCTATTTGCATTTCCCATTAATTTTTCAATATTAAATAATAATAAAAAAATATTAAAGGCACAAGGGATTTGTGATGTAAGCGATGGTTAACATTTCTTACAATGCCAATGTCTATGAGCGTTGGTGACCACTTACAATCAGGTGGCCCATATGCTCATCTGCCTACCTATACAATAAAAAAAAACTGTGACCTATATTATATTTATATTTATGATGAAGAGGTCAATAATGTATGTACTAAATTACTCTCCCACGTATAACACATTTACATAGCTTCACGTATCCCAGACATGTTAACTTCGAGTAGAAGTTCAACGGACCAAATATAAAGACTGAGAGTGTTTTTATATTCTACAAAAGAAACAGGGCGTTGTTTCAATGCCTCAGTAAAGCTACGGCTCTGTAGTCGAATTCGTTGAATGGTGTAATATTTATAACTGATAATAATTAATTTAAATAAATCAAAATGAATACTAACTTAAACAAATAATGACTTAAGCATTTATATAATTATAATTGCATAAATGCGTTTAACTGTACAGACTAATATATGTTTTAGATTATTTTATAAATGCAAATATGAACGAATAAGGGCAAGCCATATGGACCACCCAATTCGTATTTCACGAGTCACAGATCACCTTCACAAATATAAATTAGCACTGTTAGAAGTGACACACTTATTCTGCCGTCATATGAAAGAAGGCCGTAACTACCTCCAACTTGATTCCGAGATAATTGAAGTTTTATCTTAAATGAAAGCCCGCGATTTACTGAATGGTTTAAGTTAGTGATTCTTGTTTTATAAAACGTAAAAAAATATTGGCTTTATTTTGCGCCATAATTTATTTAAATTCATATATGTGTATTCATTTTATTTTGTTATTTCCCTTTTGTTTTAGGAAAAAAATATTATAAATTGTGAAATACTTATTTGAAAGGGCGTAATTGCGTAGAATGTAATTACGGCTTTTCATAGAAGGAATTTAATCTTCCTTAAGCTGAAATACTTGCATGTAAAGCCTTAAATGTGCAGTTGCGCCTATTTTTGATAGTAAATTAAGTTACGAATAAATTAATTTAAATAATAATAATTGTATTGCAGCATAGGTTTTTTGCTTATAGGAAATAAACAAACTTATAGGAAGGAACAAATAGGTAGACACATAACTAACTCCAGTTACCTTATCACTATGAAGCGTTTTTATGCAAACAAATCTTGATTGTATACTAATTAAATAGTAGGTATAAAATAATATTTTAAAGGAACATCCAATCCATCAAATCCAATCAAACATTATTGATCGAAGGGAACATATTTTTTAATTAATCATATTTTTCTTATAAAATATCTAAAAAATCAACAAAACATAATATTTATACTTCTAAAACAAAAATATATCGTTTGACAATAAAATAACACACAAAACAACAAATAATCATCTTAAACAGTTTAGTTATAGGAACTTTTACAGACACAGAATCATAACTTTCATTTCACAAACTAAAATAAAAACATATTATCTTCTAACACAATGTCAATATAGACACAAAACAACCAATAATATTATTTTAGAACATCAGCATATATAATTATAGGAACTTCAAATATGATTAAGCCTAATAAGGCACTGAGATTCACATATTTTAATTAACAAGCTTAAAAACATTCCTAACATAAAAAATAATCTCCTTGACGCATCAATTAAGTTTCGTACCTAGTCAGTCTTCTCGGTCTACCATCAGGTCCGCAGCAGCGTTGTTAGTCTATAAACTTTGCCAGAACAACATTCTATTTGCTGGCATTAATGGTCCTAATCTTTGTATTATAATATTTTTGCTTTCACTCGTTATTCCTCTAGGTTCTGTACTTTGCACATCCGCTGTAAAACCTTTCTTATTTTTTTATTTTATTTTATTTATTTATAAGATCACCAACAAAATACACACTAAAAACATTCCAGATACATGAATAAAAAATAAGACTAGTGGTATCTTACTTATAGGTGATAACAGCATGCACAAAATAAAAGTTAAGCGACAACAAACAGTAATTAAAACCGTTATATAACAACAATAAATTAAAATAAAGCGGTAAAAAAAAGCTAATTAAAACCGTTATATAACAACAATAAATTAAAATAAAGATAAGAACATAAGTAAGCTATCTAAACTAAACAATTCTTTGTGACATTTTTTTTTAAATATTCTAATTGAATGTAACTGGTGTTAGTGCTGAAATCAGTTTTGTAAAACAAACACAAGCTTCCTTTTTGAAAGCGTATCTCACTCATATAGCAGTAGAGGTATCGTCGGCAATTTTGAAAAAATCTGATACAGCCATCTTCTTCACAACAGTTTTCCTATTATTTGTTATTGCAACAGCGTCTGCAAAATCGTCAAAGTCATATACTTTTTTCTTTTTCGTCAAGGCATGTTCTACTTGGTGATGAAATTCATCAGCGGACATAAAAGTATGGCCCGTTTCAAAATACTTCAAAAAAATAGTGTTGATAGACGTCTCGTGAGAATTTATAAAGTTGACCATAAATGAAAACAATGTCCAATTTTTGTTTTGCGCAGCGCAATTATCGAGCCACAAAGTTATCTTATCTAAGTATCTATAGTGCATCAAAAAGGCTCTAAATGCACATATGATATCCTCTTTCTTCCTGCCTGAAATGGCTTCATGCCATATAGCAGCAAAAGACATTATATCTGATGTCTTATACCCTAACGGTACAAAACTTTCATTGAACACCACCAGGCGAGGTCAAAATAAGACCAACTTAAACATATCAATTCTAGGTAACATTATTACCTTTTGCAGGTCCACGCAGAAATAACCTTCACTTGCTGCACCAGATTTTGCATTTTGGCGATCAACATCATAAGCTTGCCTTGCTAAGATATAACGTTCGTGATGCTTGTCATAGGTTTTACAAGTATCACAGTTTCTGTGACGCAATTCTTTTGCGTTCGGATTGTGAATCTCAAACTGCTCACAAATTTCACACTCTTCATGACCTAGCTTCGCAAAGGAAATATTCATTTGTTGTAATGTTTTTCTGTACATATCATATGAAATAGATTCCTCAGGATGATTTTGAATGTAGTCATTATACATGAATTGTATTGATATTTCAGAAGAGAGGTACCTTTTATTTGGCGCATGCTCTCTTCTCTGTAGTGAGAAATAGTTGGTTTAAAAGACTCAATATGAGCTTTGATGAGATCATGATTATATCTAAGTTGTTTCTGGTTATGACCTCTTCCATCACTCATCATAATAGGTACATTATCTCGTTTGTTCACAGCATTTCTTACAGCCTTATCGTTGGTCTTGCAGTAGCCAAGAGTCGTCAAGAAAAATACTTTGCAAATTTGTATTTTCTCCCCTATTTCATTGCTAGGAAAATAGGACAGAGATTTTGTTCCGTTTTTTTTAACTCACTCATTATTATAATGTAAGCAAACAAACAAACATCACTTACCAAGATATCAATAATATATCAATAATATAAGAAAAAAGGGTTCCCGCGTGGTTTTCCCGTCACCGCACACTAACACAGCACCATGCTGACACCCCGCGTGGCCTATTAACTTGCAAATTAGCAACGAAGATTTAAAATTCAAAATAATACAGTTATTTTACTCTCCCCGCGCCAACCGCGTACGCACGCGTCTTCCTTCAAAATACTTATAAGAAAAACCTTTATTGCGAAGTTAGGGCCTTTTATTGTAGTAAATTTGACGGTTTTGCTCTGTTAAAAAGCCCTGATTGGTAATTGCGGCCTTCCAGACTAGAAATACGGAAATACTAACACAAAAGGCCGTTATTGTGTAATAAAGGCTTTTCAGAATAAAAAACCAGAATTTATGTCGTAGTTAAGGCTAAAATCCTTGTGATAACTCTAATCTCATACGAGTTACAGCTTTGTGTGTAAGCACATTAGATAGCATTTTCTTTGCTCATTCCGAATATGTTAATAACTCATTTTTGAAAAAATTGTCAGTTACGGCCTTCTTTCTTATGACGGCAGTATTATACACCGTCTTTGTGCCACCAACAACGAATCTAAGATGTCAAATCTCTTGTGATACTTACTCACTCACCATTTTAACCGGAACTTAATGATGCAAATACTCAATAATTTTACTATTTGGCGGTAGAATAATTCGCTACCTAAAGGGACGGCCTGCACATGGCTTTACTACCGGTATACATTTTGGTACAAGTAGCTGTACTTACAAAGTATATGAAGAAAAATAAACAAATATATTCAAGCAGATATCTATGAGCGCTGGACTTTGTAAGCAGCTTTAATTAAATAGAAACTTCAAAATAATCAACGAAAACTGCAAGCGCTCTTTGCAGTTTAGTTTTGTCTGTACCTTTTTTCAAAAAGGATATCCGTTCCTTCATTCACTCTTTCCTTTTACTTTTGAATATTCCGAGTATTAATTAAACAAGCTGATATTAAATACATTCGATAAAAAACAAAAACGAATGTGTATGCTTTCGACGTATTGTGTTCACTTTTATCAAACATCCAGTTTCCTAAAATTGATATTGTAATGAAAACATTTTTACTTTTTTTTATTAAAATATATTTTTGAATATACGCTATACAATAATTCTTATGGATTTATATTGGTACTGATGATTTCTTTCATAAAGGTTTAAAATTAATTATTTTGCCCATACCATTTATAATCAAGTAATACTAACTAATATTATAAATGCGATAGTAAGTTTGTTTGTTTGTTACGCTTTCACGTCTTAACTACTCAACTGTTCATCGTGAAATTTTGCATGCAGGTTCTCAGGGAACTGAAAAGGACATAGGGTGTACCTGTCCGAAAGCAATAATGAAAATTGTTTTATTTATTTATTAGGTAATCCAACAACCTGTATAAAACTTAATATACACTAGATGTGCACCGAGGCTTCGCCCGCCTATAATTAATAAAAATATAATAGAAGAAGATCCGAACCTAAAACGACCTTCACCGAGCTGATAATAGAATTAAACATATTTTATAACAAATTTAGTATATTAGAAAATATGTCAAGAATGGGTTGGCTAAAAAAATCCTGGACAGACTATTTTTAATTATATAAAAAAAAAAAAATTTAATTAAATGTTGCAACATCAAGACAGTAAGAATTTTTTTACCCTGACTTAAAGTATCAAACGTACAGAATGTGCAGCCGTTGGGCTGCCTATTCTTTGCCTGGACAAACTACTCGGTTGTCAGGTATAAGCGGGTATGTCGATGCCAGTTACCTTCACTTGCTTGATAATAGAAAAAAAATTATATCAATATAAGCGTTGTCTTATTGCGAACACGTTGATATAGGATTGTCTGCAAAAAACTTGGTCCGAATCGGTTTGCGATTTTAAAGATTTAATTTTAATGTCAAGGTCGTTTTAAGTTCGGATCTTAGACTATAATAAATTATTTTATTACTATAATAACACACACGCACACACACATGCACACACACACACACCAACATATGTCTACTGATAAAGAAACACGTAATTAACAATTTGAAATTAATTTTCATAAGCTACCGTAGGGTTTACCGATCTTGGAAGTGTATTCTTTAGTGTGATGCCACTACTGTCCTTAGATCACAATATCTAGGAACGGAGTACGAACGGAGTATGAGTACTACGGAGTACGGGGGTAAATTCACGCGTTTCGTTTCCGGAGCGTCACGGTAGCATGCGCAAGCGATCCCGTGGCACTCCCCGTTAAGACGGGACGGGTACCGCTAGTTTTTTAGTGGGTACTCCGATGACCAGTGTACACTCGGCGCCCTGGACATATGGCGAGCCCCACATACCCCCCCCCCCACTGTTCCCGTGAGGGAAAAGCGTAATACGTTTATACAGTGTTAAAAAAAAGGGTTTACCGATCTTATATATGGCCTAACATTTGCGCCATCACATGTTCTTTGTGCGTACCAATTTTCGTCAAGATTGGTCGTTCTTGAGTTATAAGAAGACATACAGACAGACAGACAGACAGACAAAAATTAAAAAAATAGTATAATGTGAATCACAATTATAAAACGATTATTTATCACAAAATTAGGTGAAAAAAAAATGTACAGACAGAACCAATAGATTTATATAGTAGTATAGATTAAAAAGTATAAGGTAGTTATGAAGTGTATTCGCTCACAACAATCCAAAATTCTGACTTGTTCGATATTCGGATATCATGACTTGCTCATAAATATCTTGGTAAATAATTTGTTATAAAACAAAGCTTCGACTCGAATGATTCTATAGCAAACATTAAATTTAATTATTTCCAAGAATGAAGTTGTATCGAATGTCAGGAGTGGAACTCCATCGGAGCTCGGAATGAAGAGCTCAAAGGGAAATGTGAAATTGAATCTAGCAGTGCACTAGTTTGTAATAAACAAGTTATTTTAGTAGCAATAGTTGTACAGAATATTGATTTGAATTCGAAATTTTATTCAAGATTGAATGGCTCTCGAGCGAAAATCGTATTTATTACGCTTGGATGGTTTCGAATTATACTAAATTGCTGAAAGTATCAGCCGAAATCAGGCTTCAATCAAATTACGTAAAATCCATTCCTAAATCATACACTCCCGGATTTATTATGAAATATTCTTAATAATTCTTTTTATGGAACATATAAATGAATTCACTAGAAAGCTTTTGCTTCGAGTTGTACGGCTGTTGAAAATGAAACGATATTTCAAAAAAGAGAAAGAATCTTCTTAAATATAAACCATATAATAGATAACTGCTACATTGTATGATAGTGCCAGACTACCTTTAAATTTATATTTTTGTTTTCTTTCTACATCTTTTTGTATGCTGGAAGTAAATTAAAAAGTTAAACGATGCCATTTCATATAATTATTTATGTAAATTATTTATTAATCAGTGGTTAGAATTACTGAACATCAACCGAAAATTGTAACTTTAAGCCCGGCCAAGCACCACTGAATTTTTATTTGTTTAATTCGTGTTTAACATTCATCTCATGCTCGACGATAAAAAAGAATCTGCCACATGAATATCCAGAATAAGCTCTTAACCATATCTTCAAAAAACTAAATTGGGTATACTTCTGTTAAAGATTACCATCAACTATAGCGATGAACTCTAGGTATACACAATTTAAGTGCATTTAATACACAGAGTACTCAACCAAACTAACCGAAAAAGTCGTAGCTACTACATAGCTTTCTCACCGCTTAACCTAAACACTTGATATATAACACTTGATCCTCTCACATGCGGGCGTAGCCTCGGGCGGAATCACGTAATTTTTAATAAGCGTTCAATTTTAATGTCATGTCCTCTATGAAGTGTATTTTTTTCCAAATATAATTAACTAACATTTATTTATTATTAAATTGATATTTTTACAGCTTATGGCGTTACGACTGTCTTATTCATATTAATAGATTTCTGTTTTTAGAGTTGTTAGCCACCATTGTGAGAAACCAATGAATAAAACATCATCGTAATAACATGTCTACGATTAATAAGTAGACTATTCAAAAATACGTTATGTATATTGTATACGATGTAGTTGGAGACACTGACTCATGATACGATTGATATATATTTTCTCATAGAACATGAAATAGTTGTCTGTGCATAGTCTTAACGACTCTATATCATAAAGGCAAATCCACACAAGATCTTTTAAGCACAGTACGCAAAAAAGGAAAATAAATGTATAAGAGGAAATACTACATGAACACAAACACGTAAGAGGTATAAATATTTATTAGCGAGAACCAATTTTGCTATTTTTATCACAGAGACCCACGACCGCAAAGCCAATTGGTATATTTGCATATTATCCATATATTTCGCAAAGTAACCGTAAATTTTATTTCATTCAAAGCTTGTTATATTTTGTTTATCCCCACGGTTATAAGTTACAAACGAACGTTATATACTTTCTAATAAACTAAACATTTTTTTTAATTAAGAACATCCAATTTTCTGATCTTCTGATTATCTTAAGACTATTCCTTTAGTAAGAAATTTTGAATATTATTTGCTCACACTACTCTGATGAATAATATGTTGGATACTTCAAGCAGAATTTCAGCTGACACACACAGGACATACATGAATATGTTCTCCTTCACAGTGCGAGATTTTTCTGTTTGTTCTGGCCCAAGTTTGAGTCCTTAATATAATATATTCGGTTCAGTTAATTTCACGTCACACTTACAATATTATCCAAAAATATTTTTAACTTAGGTTCGTATTGTGATTGAATAACACATCCATATATATAAAACTAGCTATACCCGCTGATTTGAATGACGTAAATTAAAAAGTCATTCTAGTAATTAAATAGTAAACAAACTTACGACCTTTTATAATATTAAGTCAGATTAGTAAAACATGTAGCTGTTTAGTTTATCTAAGCTTTGTTATAACGATCCAGTAAATTAGTAACCGAAGCCGATACTAATAACAAGAGCTGAAGTTGAAATCGCTGCGGTAAATTTAACAGGATTTTTTAAGTTGCATGTAATATTTTTTTAAGTTTAAAGCCTCCTGAAATGGTTTTATTTTATTTATTTTAACTTTGTGAATCTGTATTTTATCTTTCAAATATATGTAAAGAGTTTAAAAATTGAACCTTTTGCAATCCAAAATATAGTTTTATTGTAAATTCGTATTCGAAAAATTGGACACGCGTATTCGTATTAACAAGTGAAACTCGACTACAAAAAATATAAAATATTATAAAATATACACTGCACCCGCATTGGAGCAACGTGGTTGAATAAGCTCCTTACCTTCTCCGCGAAAAAAGGAGAAGAGGCCTTAGCCCAGTAGTGGGACATTCACAGGCTGTACTGTGAGTAAACTATTGAACATTTTTGAAAAATAAATATTAATAAAATAATAAATGTTTCAAAATGTGAATAACGTGATTAGAGATTATATAATAAATTATTATTTAGCTTACATAGTCATAATTATAAAATGCAAACATTGCTGCATTTGTGTGCAAATATACTCATTAGTCTTGTATATATAATAGTTATAAGCAGTTAGCAAATAATCAACGCTGAATTAACATGAACAAAGCCAGAGAATCAAATAGCCATAAATATATGCTTCAACGTATTTAATTATCATCAAATCACTATTAATACATAGATTGTTATGTTATATGTACGATGTTACTTAAGTAACTTAAGACATGTGCAACAAAGCAATTGTTTCGGCTCTTGCAAGTCAAACGTAGCGATGTTTATCCTATTACAACAGCAATCTCTCCGTCATAATCTTTTGAATTTAGTATCTACGTCAGAACAATAGATAATATATCGTGACTTCATTACAGATCGCAGATTAGTAACTAGAGTCCTAATTATACAAGAATTGAATCTTATCGTAGCAAATGAGTAAATAATTCATTCATTGTGATTTACTTGGTGGTAGAGCTTTGTGCAAGCTCGTCTGGGTAGGTACCACCCACTCATCAGATATTCTACCGCAAAACAGCAGTACTTTGTATTGTTGTGTTCCAGTTTGAAGGGTGAGTGAGCCAGTGTAATTACAGGCACAAGGGACATAACATCTTAGTTCCCAAGGTTGGTGGCGTATTGGCAATGTAACTGATGGTTAACATTTCTTACAATGCCATTGTCTATGGGCGTTGGTGACCACTTACCATCAGGTGGCCCATATGCTCGTCCGCCAACCTATACAATAAAAAAAAAAAAAAAAAAGATACAATAATAGCCTTAGGAGATGCTTTAAGACTGACTGAAGAAGAGTGTTGCATATTTGTTTTAAGGAAAGTACTTAGAGCACACTAATTATATACTAACTTGTACAGTTACGAGACGGCAATCCAGCAGGATTTTTCTATCGAACTTATTTCGAATATAACGCGTTAAATACGTCATCGTTTTAGATTTTGGAAATTTGATTAAGCAAGGTACAAAACTAATACAAAAACTGATAAAACAAAGGACCTACACGAATACATATTTTTTATAGTCGCATAATGCAGGGATTAAATATTTAAAATTGATAAACAAAACACTTCGCTTCGCGTATTTTATTGATTTCCTCAACAAACTTTGACACCCCATTTCAAACCTTCCTGATGAATCTTCAAAGATTCCCTAGATATCTTAAAACAAAAGGAAGGCGATCATATCGTATAACATTTCAGATGTTGGTGTATCTGTTTGTATTAATAGACTTCGAAACTGGAGACATATGTATGGTTAAAGGGCGCTGCAGTATATTAACTATTATACCGTTCTACCGAAGCCCATAATTGGTATAGATACGGTATATGTTAGTATATAGGAACCCTATTTAATATGATTGATCATATTGATCTGAGCTCAACTTACATTAGAAAAACAAACAGGCTGGATGTATATTTTAAGAAAGACGTCTAGCAATACATTGGTGAAAACCGCATTTAATTCCGTGCAGTAGTTTTGGCGTGAAGCGGCTACAAACGTACAGACAGACAGACAGAAAAGAATTCTAAAAACGGTGATTTTGGCTTCTGTTGCTTTAATAATAATTTTCAAATATATTTAAAGTACAGAGATCGACGTGTTAAAGTTTTGTTATAGGTATAATTACTTATATCAACTAGTGATAAATCGATAGAACACACTAAAACTATTTATGTAATTTTACCACGTGCCTGGTGAATGTCTCATTCAGAATTTATAAATTTGTTCTTTCGGTCGTTCTTCTCAGTACATAGTATTTTCTTTTCCAAACAGATAGTTTGTACCGTATTGTGTATATCAATAAATATTAAGGTTCAATGCTAAATAAAAAAGATTAATGTTGTAACTTATCTACTTTTGGCACCTTTTGGCACTTATGTAATTTTTTTTTATAAAATAGTTGGGCGTACTTGCACCATGGCGTGGTCACCATTGCCCATAGACATTGGCGCAATAAGAAATATTAAACATTCCTTACATCGCCAATGTGCCATCAACCTTGGGAATTAAGATTACATTTACGCTGGCTCACTCACCCTTCAGTTACTGCCTTGCCTATACTAAATTGCTGTTTGGCGGTAGAGTCTGATGAGTGTTTAATACTTATATAGACGAGCTGGCACTAAGTAACTACGTACGTTATTTAGCGTCATTTATATTCAAACCGCTTTAGAAATAATTCTATGTACAATTACAAATATTTTTTTTCTTTAATGTTTCGGATTTAGCTTTAGGCACTTTATATATAATAGTATTTATACATATTTTCTTCTTTTATATTTTCTTAGAAAAAACTGATAGATGACTGTTTCTACGCTGATATTAAATTAAAAGCATGTCAGACATGTCTATGATACCTTTTTATACGCAGGAAAAAAAGAAAACATAAACTGTTTTCTTCTAAAATAGAATTAAAATAAAATGTTCTATGAAAACGTAGAATTTATTGTTGTCAAACGGATATGTTAATCATCCTAAAATCGCCACCCATGGATATAAAAAGACATCAATGAAAACATATCGCTGTATACGCGGTTTCGTTCATGACGCTATGTCAGACAAGATCGCGTTCGCACCGAGTGACGCACATTTTAAAACACCGTACGAAACGATATGTATAGATATCCGCATGTACGACACTTACTCGTTGTAAATATAATACTTGTTCTCATAAATGATTTGTAAATGACGTTAATACGTAATATAAAAAAAAAAATACAGGTATGTGCACACGGAAAATCTAAAACCAATTGTACAATAAAAAAATATGCCATTTTTAACATGCCTTTATGTACGTAGGGACCGTCGATATCTTAATAAATATTAAAACCGCACCAAATCTTATGTGTAACTTAGAAGAAGCTAGTGAACGAACAAGCGGACACGAAAAGCTTGTTTTATACCACTTAACACATAATGAAGATTAAATCACCATGCAAGGTGCTTGATTACGAAAATGGGACAATTGAATGATATAGAAGACAAGAAGACAATGTACAAAGTGGATCTAGATAGGCGAGCGGAATTCATTTAAAAGTTTACCCCTCCCCTGCCCATCAATCAAAAACCAATTTAAACTGGACAATAATCCCGTTTCGTAGATTTCATAAAAAATGAAAAAGATTTATTCTTCTAATCATTTGATTAATTTTTGTATCGAATTAAAGATTATATCTGATAACATTTTTTATTTATTGATATCTAAATTAATTGAATTTTATACTAACCACTTCTTGTGACTTTCCTCTACTGGAATTAGATAATTATACATTATTATCTTTGTATAGTGTTGAGATTACTGTTGCAGCCTAAACTAATTAGCTCTTACTGTTTTATATATAAAAATAGACAGAGCGGAAGAAATAACGGTTAAACGCGATCCACTGCTAGGACAATAATAATAGGCTGGCTCTCGATGTCACCGCCTAAATGTGACTTCAATTCCATCGCACGAATTTGGCAGCACTTTTCTTTGTCGCACCTCTAAAAAATGGAATTATTTACCAGTGTTCCTCTCCTGTTATGACCTGGGTTCCTTCAACCGAAGCGTAAAGAGGCATCTTGCAGGCGGGCGAGGCGGGGGCGGCTAGTGCAGATCATTCTTCCCGGCTGTACTAGCCGTCGTCGCGTTTGGACTCTACTAACACTTACCATCAGGTGGAGTAGTCATTTGCCCTCCCGGGTGATTTAAAAAAAATTATTGTATATTTATAGAAGTAGGACATATTTTATGTTCTGATTTACCACGCTAGATCAAAAAGGGTCGGTAGATATATGCATCAGACTGTCTAGATGATCTAGTGACTAGCCCTAGGTAAGACCGGTAAAAAGTTATTGGGTTTTTCTGACGAAGATACTCTAATAATTCTAGTTTAAGGTCCTCCAGACCGATTTCGGCCACGGCGGCCAATCTCAAGAGAGATTAGCAAACTGCGCAGGACATATTATAGTGCACAAGTGTGTGCGCAAACACAGGTGCACTCTCTTTTCCTTAGCTCTCATAATCCGATGGGACGGCAATCCGACACGACCGGAAAGAGTTCAGGCGCAGGACCAACGGCTTAACGTGCTTTCCGAGGCACGGGAGTGTACACACTTCCAACTTCCAGACTCCGGGCTGCTACTGAGAATTTTTCTGACAGAAAAACCCAATAACTATTTATTGGCCCGACCTGGGAATTGAACCCAGGACCACCGGGTCTGCAGCCTTATAACTAGCCACTAGACCAACGAGGCAGTCAAATCAAATTCTATTCATATATATTCTCGATTATAGTTCTAGTAAATTTATATCCCAACTTCAGACAGGTAAATAAGGATTTAATTCCATGCTATTTTGTAAACAATTTGATATAATAGTCGTCATCTGATTCATTTGTCCGTACTATGCTAATGCATCGTACACGCTTCGCATAATTTATATCGTATTCATTTAAATATCTCGTAAAAGTTCAAATTGTAAAGGGTAAACGGTAATTTTTATCTGCATAAATCTTTTACAAATAATGTGTTAATTATTTTGATAATGATTAATAATAATCTATACCAATTAAATCCATTTTAAAAACAACATAAAAATGGTTGCAGTATGTTATCTATTAAAGACAACAATCTACTTAAAATTGATTCGTAGAATTGTTTTTTAATCTTTATATTTTTATAGCATTTCCTTCAAAAGCGCCCGGACTGTCGATTTTCTCTCCGACTAAAGAAGCATGTTGAGCTCTTTCTCAAAAAGTATGCAACATATTAACTTACAATATACATCCAAAACCAAGCAAACAAACCTTACCTCTATATTGGTTAGTAGTGGCTAAGAGTCATTTATTTATTAACGTTTCTTAAGCCCCACAAATGATTTGCTTTTAAAGCAGTTATTATATCAAATATTAACATTGAAAAGGCTTTGTATCCTTAAAGCCCCATTTTGTGAGGTACTCCGACGAACGTAGCCAAGAAAATTAATTGGCAAAATACCTGGGGATAAAATTGAAAAGCGCTGAAATCTCAATTGGTAAGCTTTAGAAACAGAAACTACTGTTGCAATTATAGCATTTATAAGCAGTACGCTAAGGTCTACTCGTTTATAATATGCTCAGTATAAGTTGATTCGCATAAAGCGCTTTGCTTTATGCGAATGCTCTTCAATGTATTAGCGTAAAGTTTTCCTCCCCTATGATAACACTAAAAACTATATTATTATTATAGTATTGTAAATAATAGTAAGTAAATATTTTGAACTGAACAAATTAAAATATTTTATAACAGGTTTTAGAGATGTGAATTTTTTTAACGCTTTATCCTTATTATTTTTTAATATTATATTATTCTCATTCTGAAACTGAGATTATAAAGAGTTACAAATTTAAAAAAATCTTCTTCTTAATTGTTATGGAATTTACAAATAGATAATTTGAAAGATTGTTAATCTCACTTAAATAAAACATAACTAAAATTAAATTAAAATTTTAAATAAAAAAATCTAATAAGTAAAAAATCAAATATTTGTTGGCCCTTTAACTTTATTACAACTTACTTTGTACCGAATAATATTTTAAATTTAAATCAATCGGACCTGTGGAAGTAAGCAAGACTCTTTTGTTAAGTAGTAAAGAGCTGATCTTCTAATTTATAACCAAAGAATCATATCGATCACATCAGGGATTAAACAGGAAAAATCGCATCAAAATCGATCCATTCTTCTGGGAGCTACGATGCCACAGATACTTTACAATAACGATGTTTTGTTTTAGGAACCCATTATGATAAACCGCCACCTATACTATGCTTAAAGAAACTCTCAAATACCGATGCGAAATACTTAATTCCGAGACGTGCTGCCATCTCTCCGCCATACACAGTACTTAGTGAAAGCTTACTAAGCTCTTAGAAAGTGTGTCAAGTAAGTTTATCGCTTTGTGTCGCTACCGGCAACAGTTAATACTGAAAATATTTCATACTTTAACAGTACAACACACTTTTTATAACAAAAAGGAATTATGCAACAAATTGAATACAAAATACTTTAAAAAACGATGACCTAAAAATTTACACACTAAAAGTCCTAAAAAAAAACACGCAAAAATAATACTTAAACCTATTGTTTCAGATTTACAAAGTGTTTGATGTGATATTGTATGTCGACATTACCCTGCGTTAGCGCCCTGACCCCATGCCTCGGCTTTCGACATGCAATCCCCTTCACCAAGACTACGTCACTACAGGTCCCCGAAATATTCCAAGCATGCTAGCAATCACCCGCAATTCGCTAAAAAGGCATAAATCTAAAAGAATATGTACAATTTGCAAATAACAAGTAAGCCAATAATGAATAAAAGTTGACCATAACTTGATCTAATATTTTTTTAAATTTATGCCTTATATTTTTATATAGTTTCCGTATTTATACTTCATGTATTCCATTAAGTTACGTTTGAAATTAAATTTGTTTCTATACATTTCCCATACCTAAGTTAGCGGCTCAAATAAAGTTAGTGGTTTTTGTAGTATGAACTCTGTTAGCGCTTAGTTTCTGTTCTATGTTGTTTTCAGCGTTTTTCAAAATTTGTCGTTGACATGGACGCATGCTTTGAAGCCTTTGGGCTTTTGAACAACAACAGGTAAGCTGAGAGTAAAAAACAAATACCGACTGCAGGAATTACACTTTTTTAATATTTAATTTCTTTCACCACATTCATTTTTGAAACATTGGCTTAAAATATTTAAGAGCCAAACTCACTGAAAGTATCTAATTTGTTTTTATCCCAAGTACAATATATAGTACCATATTTAGGCCATGTTCGATATAATGATTAGTTAAAATAAAAAACTTGCAAAGTCAACCACCTACTTTGCACGATGCTTGAACCAATTAGGCCTTGATAGTCTTAGTCTAAAAATTATCGAGCACTCTAGAAAGTTCTTCTCGTATGTGAAGAGACTATTATCAATACTGTAACAGACTTGGACACAAATATAGTTAGTAAAAATCAATTTAATTTTTAATTGCATGTTTTAACTTTTATTAACTTAAAATGAATTTCAATTAATTTGAATCAAATTATAAATTTAAATAAATATTTATAAGAGCTTATCAAATGAATATACATTTATTAAAATAAGCTTATAAAAATAACATTTAAAATGAACATGCGAGATTCATACCAGCTTCAAAATTAACAATGTACATTATAATATTTATCGAAATTTAGAAATATTTTTTCGTCAAACTTGTTCAGAAATTTGCATCGTACTCATAGTTTAAGATAACTAAAGATATTCCTATCCATAAATAAAGTTTACGTAATATTGTTATGAAAGAATTTTCACTTTGTATTCGTAATTTGAACGAAATATTGAAGATCATATAAATACAATAACATGATGATGAGATGTCACAATACAGTGATAATTTATTTTATTTATAATAATATGAAACTTAATAAAAAAATCTGTTTATCAAATAATTAAGATCAATTTCTTAATTCATTCAATTCTCAATTAATTTTTTATCTAATTTTATCAAGAAAACTTAGTTTACTTACCTTCGAAACTCAATGAACAGATAATTTCAAATCGATTGAACACATACAAAGTTTCCATATCGTCAAATATTGGTACAGCTTCATGCAGTACCAAATCGTTCTGAGAGTTATCAAGGGTAAATTCGTTGAGGCGAATAGCTAATAGATAAGCTTATCAACACATCACGTGCCGCCCAACAACGCAATAATGTCACTCTATTATTAATCATAATATATCTGTTTTGTGACAAATTCATATAATAATAAATATACTCTTCATATTTATTGATCAACTAAGTTACGTTTTTCGTTTTAAATAGACGTCATAATTATGCCACATAGACCATAATACATATGTTATCTTACTCAAACCATTATCCTTATATTCTAAGTTGTGAATTGTAGAAAATATATAGAGGAAAAATATTTGAATGCTCCATTAATAGTTTATTGGCATAATACATATGTCGTCACGCATGGGAGCGGTTATTACTTAATATCGCGTCGCTTGTTCAGTTATCAGTCCGGTGATGCGAAAACAAGGGCGTGATATGCGGCTTCACGCTTTGTACATGGAGTAGTCTGCACACCACCATCATGTATCCCATTACACATTTTCATAACAACAAAGCGTGAGTTTACTTCTTTTCCTGATTGAGGAATGAAGGAGTTTTTTTTAACTCAGGCGATAAATGTTTGATAACATTTATTAATTTTAATTTATGTGTTTTATTTTTAACAGGACGATGACCGCAATATGCTTCGTCTGCAATCTACCGATTCTATCCCACCAAGTTGGCTTAGTGTGGGCTGGAGGGAACGGGTGGGACGAGCTTACACGGTCAACATTAGAAGAAACGACCCTTCGACAACGACTTGGCAATCGAAGAGACTCATCTGCACAAGTATGTTGTGTTTCACCCCCGGAGCCAGATGTTGCAGATCAACCTCGAGGTAATTTACTGTTTATATTCTTATACATTTTTGATTCATTTCATTTAGTAAGGTATATAATGTAAATAATTTGGGTTAGAATGTAAAAAGATATAAAATGGTTTTTACTAGGAGGACCCCGGCGCCGCCGTTCTTCATTGGCTCAATTAACAGATATTCTACGAGAATGGGGAGGAGGTGGAAGTAATACAACAAGACGTCAACGTGCTCCATTATCGAGACGCGAAACTCTAGCAGACCTGGCCCGATCCCTACCATGGGCCCGACATGAACCACCACCACGTCGGCGACGTGATTCTTCAGCAGATTCTGGTATTAAATCATCTGTTTCGAAACGCCGAGACTCAAAAGCAATTATACCACATGACTTTCGATCTGAATTTCCTACATGCTTGGAACGTAAAGATTCCACTACAGTAATTGCTTCAAGAGAACGCCGTGTTAAGAGGCGTGGCTCAAGTGATGGAAAAGAACGCAGAGATTCTGTTGATGGTCATCGTCACCGAAGAGATTCTGTCGCAGTTCCACCACCGAGAATTGTTGCAACTCATAAGAAAAGGAGACCCTCACCTCCTATACCAGCACCTCCATCATTTGTAGATGCATCATCAGATCCCGGCCCATCTACTCATGTACCAGCTGTTACAGTAGTAACTGTACATGAACCAAGCCGATCAGATGGAGAATGTCCACCGATGACTATGCCAACAATAATCACTTCAGCTGTAACACCATCTCCCACTTCACCAACAATACCAACTTCTAATGCTACTCAAACAACACAAGCATCACAAGCTAGTCAACCTATACCAGTGACGCCTATAACTCCTAGTGGAAGAACGCCTCCAAACTTAGGTGGTAGAAGAGATTCCACTACTCAGTGCGGTCGAGCACGACGAGACTCACGAGCAACTGCTAGTCCAGAACGAAGATTGGGTAGATTACAAAGACAGGCAACGGCATTTGATGATCCTATAGGACCCCCTGGAACGCGTCGTAGAGATTCAGGGCCAAACTTAGATCCTGATGATGCTGGAAGAGCTAGGCGAGACTCTTTAAGTCCAGATTCAGCAGCACGACCGCGTCGAGAACGGAATCAACTAAGCCCTGATAGAGCAGGCGGTGGTGAACTTAGTCCATCAGCAGCTCGTAGGCGCAGTCGCTTAAGAAGACAGGCATCCTGTGCTCGTGTTGGTCGAGCACGAAGTCCAGAATCGAGCTCGTGTTCCAGCCGAGATCCCAGTCCATGTGCTCGGCCGCCTGAGCGATCAATGTTTAGAAGACAATCAACAACTGAAGAAATTCTTATAGCACGTGGCTTTCGACGTCAATCTACTACTGAAGAAATGATCCGATGTCGAAATTTCAGACGACAAAGTTCCCAAAGTGACGATGCATGCATGCGGGCCCGTGGTCGTCGAGATTCGTCTACTCAAATTCTTGATGGCACCATTGGAACTATGACTGTGGAGACTACTAGTACATTTTTCGATTCAAGTACTCAGACAGGTACGTAATTTTCTTATTTTTTAAATCAACATGCACAGCTGTTATTTTATATCAGTAATATATTTAAGTAATAAAAATGCATATATCTTTATAAAGTAATTATATCTTTATTAAAACAAATTTAAACAAAACCGCCCTTTGGTCGTAAACATAACGAAATGTAAAGCGTCCTATACAACCACAACTTACGGTTACAAATGATTCTGCCACGTGCTCGCTCCCCGCCCATTTATAGCGACCAATCGATTCACACGAAGTTTCGATGTCTCGCTTGCACAGTAGCATGTAGGGACTGTTTTATCGACAGAGAAAAGGACTAGGGAGAGAGGCTTCTTTGTCATGAAAGAGGATCGTAAGTCGTGGCGCCCTCTACATAGATTTAGGCGGGCAAGCTTTCGGGAGCCACTTTAAACTGGCAGCGCGTCCGCGCGGACCTCGGAAACGAGATGAGATGAACACGGTCGCCCGGCGCAGGCTCGCCCGCCCGCGCCCTGTCATCTGTTGCCCACTAACGCTGCCATGTTTACTAAAACGAAAGTGACGTGCCGCACACAACGAATAACCTCTACAAAATTACATTGACAGACGAAAATTGCTAGTAAATATTTGTGGACCAACATTGGTCGACTTTGACTCTACAACGAATCAGTTTTTATTGTATTGGCCCTTTAATCGAATATAAATCGGGATTTTTAACATATTATTGACTTTTGCTATAAATTATTTTTGATTTACTTGTACAAGTGGTGTGCTTCTGCAATTCTCCTCGGGGCTGTGTGAAGGTGTGACGTTCGTACAACACATTAAGAGGAATAAAAGTAACCATCATAAGAAAATAATTAAGTATAATTAAATATCTATGTAGATACATAGAAATAGATAAAACACCAATTAGTAAAATTAAAACGTAAAAATAAAGTTATATTTAAATAAAAACATTGTTGCAAGAGTGCATAATTCAAAGTGGAAAACTATGGTGAGTGAAACTTATACTAAAGATATTTATTAAATAAACTTGTTCAGTGAAGAATGATATAGTTATTATTAATACTTATTTAAGATAAAGTTACGTATTATAATAATCTTTTTAATTAATAATTAGTAATAACATAACTTTTTGCGAATTCGTTAAAAATTAAGTTAAATGTTTATTCTTTTATATTGGTAATAATAAAAACTTCATTTAATTATTTATGCTTACTACTCTTTTAATTGTATTTCTTGTTTTAGACTATATTTTTATTCAAATCAAAGAATTACAAAAAAAAATATTAAATATGAAACTCGAATAAAAATATCTTATCTCTAATAATAAAAATAATATAATATTTATATATATAATGTAAATATTGTAGATAAATACGCTACTAATTAAGCAAAAATAATTATAAAATTAATACTTGTTGATATTAAAGTCAATTTTCCTACGATATAATTATGTACGTAAGTTGTTTCATGTTTTATTTTTATTTTTGTATTATTTTCTAATATGGTCCGTAGCGACCTAGACTTCATGACCTAACCTTCAATATCGATGGCTATAGTTTTGTTTTCTCCTCGGAACGATATATATATAGTGTCAATAGAATGTCTCTATTTTTAAACCATTGGCTCGATCTGAATTATAAACAATATTTAAGAGCCTGGATATACATCAGGAATTTTGTTAACATGTCCATATGAAACTTGTTAAAACTGAAAATCTTATTATAATATATTTCAAATAGGCATTCAGTAGGTATTTTTGTTTTTAAATTTAAAGTCAGGCAACTTTCGACAAGAGACTTAGGAGTTACTCTTTAATGCTGATCCTAACTAATACCAAAAATATGAAAATGAGTTCGTTTTTCACGCTTTCACTTTTTAACTACTCAACCAATCACCATACAATTTTGTATACATTTAAAATTGATACAGAAAATGACATAAATGGTTCATAACAAAAGCTATCCCCACAGCTCGTCTTGACACGCGTGCGAAACCGCGGCCGAAAAGTATTTAAAATATCGAAATACTCTTTGTTTCTTGACAGATGTCTTGTGAGAGATAAAATATAAATAAATGAAATATATACAATATTATTAATAATTTAATCTATTTATTCTATTCATTAATAATTAAAAAATTGGGAGCTCGGTTACATGTGAAATAAAATTGTAAAAATAAATGCCCGTCTTACTCTCTTCTATATTGTTTATTTGGATAATTATACACGGCCCTCAAGATTTTATTAAAAATCAATTACAGGCAGTATTCTTAACCTCAATTTATTATAATATTCTACCATAATCGATTTCTTTTTGAAAAAAATATTTAAGAGCCTGCCTTTGTTATAGTTAGATTAAAATATATATTGGAAACAAGCTACCAGTTTAGATCCAAAATAACTTTATGTTTCACTTTCACTTAATATTCCAAATTCTGCCTCGTTGGTCTAGTGGCTAGCACCCAGTGTCAAACCCCAAGTCGGGCCGATAAAACTCAATAGTTCTTCTATCGATTATATCTAGTAATTCAAGTAACAAACTGGAGTCTGTAAGTTGGAAGTGTATACACTTCCGTGGTCGAAAAGCGTGTCAAGCCATTATTCTTGCGCCTGAAACCGTCGTATCGGATTTGTCATCCTATCGCATTATGTGAGTGATGGAATAGAGTGCAACTGTATTTGCGCACACACTTGCTCACTGTAGTCTTACGTAGTTAGCTATCCGCCGCCGCCGCCGTGACAAAAATCGGTTAGGATGACGTCATCATTACTACAATAGGAGATGCCAACGTATTTTATAGGGCTCACAAAATTATACTACAGTCGGTCCAGTAGAACAATCATATATAAATTTGAGCATAATATATCCACGTATAATATTGATACAACATATGGTAAGAACGCGTGAATCTTAACCGATGATCGTAGGTTTAAACCCAGGCAGCACCACTGAATTTCATGTACTTAATTTGTGATTATAATTCATCTCCTGCTTGACGGTAAAGGAAAACATCGTGAGGAAACCTGCGTGTGTCAAATTTCACTAAAATTCTGTCACGTGTATATTCCACCAACCCGCATTGGAGCAGCGTGGTGGAAAAAGCTCCAAATACCTTCTCCTCAAAAGAGGAGAAGAGGCCTGAGCCCAGCAGGGGGACATTCATAGGCTGTTAAAAAAAAGTACATTACAAAGTGAGAGTTATAGTCTCGATTTCAGAGCTAGCGAATACCTTTCCCTATAATACATTGCTGTCACGTTGATATTATTATGAGTGTCTATGGTAGTAGCTCTCGTGTCGGGAACTATCACGAAGTATTGTCACGTAAATTCACGCCTCTATTATTATTTATGAAGTAGTTGGTTACCATAAGCATTTCTAGATGTCAGGATATTCTATATGTTTACGTTTAGATACCATGATACCATATTCAACTTCATAAAAATGTTTATTGTTTGCTTATAAAAATATCGCCTCTGTAGATATGTAACTTATCAAGCTGCGTTTTCATAGAAGAATAATTCGCAACTTTATGTTATCAATTTACGAGTTGGTGGCCCAAGGCTAATGTTATTTTATTTTATTTAATTATTATAAATAATTAAATTAAGTTACAATATTGTTAACTTGCAAAAAGATCTAACAGATTCCTGAAGACATAAATACAATTTCAACTTATTTGTGGGAAATACAATTAGTGTTCCAGTCATAGTCAAATTTGAAACCCTCATAATTACATTACGTTCTCTACCCATCACATCTGCAGTCGCCGCGTGAAATTATTTAATAGAATACTTTAGATTAATTTCAATAATTATTTATTAATCAAAATATTCTAAATTGCTATAGGGTTTTCCAATAGGGACGCTTGAACTTTGACAGCTGATTGCGGCCATGTTGTTTGAGTGACAGCTGTCAAATGCAGTGTGTTATATTCATTCCGTCCTCCCAAACCACCATGACAGGTTACAGTGTCGAGCAGCACGTGCAAATCATAAAATTGTTTTATGAAAATGGGTCTTCAGTTCGAGCAACGTTCCGCGCACTTCGCCCGTTTTACAGTCGCGATGATCGTCCTGCCGAGTCGACTATCCGTCGATTGGTGGACAAATTCGAGTCAACCGGGGCAGTTAACAATCAGCCGGTTCCCGTGCGTCAACGTAACGCGAGATCTGCCGAGAATATCGCCGCTGTGCGCGACAGTGTCCTCGAAAACCCGCGGCAGTCAATTCCGCGTCGCGCACAGGAACTCGGCCTTTCGCAGACGACAACTTGGCGAATTTTGCGTTGTGACTTGAGCCTGCACCCGTACAAGATCCAGCTGACCCAAGAGCTCAAGGTTAATGACCATAGACAGCGCCGTGTGTTCGCTGACTGGGCATTAGAGCAGTTGGAAGTTGACGCCGATTTTGGCAAAAAAATCATCTTCAGCGACGAGGCGCATTTTTGGATGAATGGCTATGTCAACAAGCAAAATTGCCGTATTTGGGACGAGACCAATCCACACGAGGTTCACCAAGTGGCAATGCACCCGCAGAAAGTGACAATTTGGTGCGGAATTTGGGCCGGAGGCGTGATTGGTCCGTATTTTTTCGAAAACGATAATGGTGTGGCCGTCACCGTCAATGGTGAGCGATACCGGTCGATGATAACCAACTTCTTTTGGCCTGAAATCGAGAATATGGATCTGGACAACATGTGGTTTCAACAGGACGGCGCTACGTGTCACACAGCACACGCTACGATGGAAGTTCTGCACGATCAAGCGCCCTTAATGGAAAACCCTATATATGATTCAATTCAAGATCTTAGAACTTACATTACATGTTAATCTTACAATATGACGATTCAAAAGAGCGTAGTCGAAAAATTACAATATATATTTATATATATACTTTTTTGTTTAATCTCTCTTCTTCTTCAGGGTCTTCTTTGACGTTTGTTGAAATTCGAAGGTCGGGATTTCGATAGAATTATATAGAAAGCGATGCTCCACAACCTTGAAATAAATCACACAGTTAGCCAATGAATTTAACTTACGTGTAGAGCATTCGAATTTAAGATAATGTTTATGGATAAGTGTAAAAAAAATCAGAAAAATCACTAAAACGTGTAAAATCGCACTTCCTTGTTGAGACGAAATTATCGTAATCGTCGAGAATTTAGAAATGAATTTTATCAAATAATAAAGTTAAAACTATAAAGAAACGTCTGGAGTCTTCATTTTTTAATAAACATTTTCTTATTTTTTGTTATAATAAATTACAATGAAATTGTACGCGTTTTCTTATGCGAGCCGCCGATAATCCTCGCAGACCAGTCGGCCACGCGCCTCCGAAGTGAGAGCACGTCGGTTTGCGCCGCATTGATAGATCGCGATCGAACCGTGTACTTACACAAAATCAATGTGTGCGTAAATAGCGTATTTAGTATTTATTTGAACGTTTTAGTTGTCACCGACTGTTCATCATAAATTTTAGGGCGCGCACCGGCTTATGTATTCTGTTTTTTTTTTGGTATTTTTAGTGTTTTATCATTTGATACGATATTTTTACTGATAATATTTTGTATATTTTGTAGTTTGATAAAAAAACAAAAAATAACTCGAGTTGAAATTCTAACTAGTTACATAATTATAACACTCTCATATATAATGATACATTGCAATTTTTTTATAAATAAATATAATTTTTTGAAATATTTATATATATAATTACTTATTTCGTCCATTTCCTAGTTATATTGGCCAGTAAAACAACAACTGAGGCAATAAATTTATTGTCGTAAAAATTCAAATTATTCTTATTTTCATTGATAACGTAAAACTAAACAAAGTATTTATAAATAGTGTTTTGAACACTAAATAATAAAAATGACCAAATCCCATTTATGCATAAAACGAAACACGGCCCACCTAACAAACCCTCATTAGTCAGTAAATTACTGACTCTCAACTCAGCGGGCAATATAGTACTCAAGTGGAAATGAGTAGAACGAAGTACATAATCCTTGTAACTGTGATCTAAGAACAGTAGTGGCATCACACTAAAGAACACACTTCCAATTGGAAGACCGCCACGCTTGTATATATAATAAGCTGCGTTAAAAACTTTAATACCGCGATTCAGGGATTATACATTTTTATAACATTTTTCTTTAGAAGTTTAATTATTTTATGTATTTATTCACATTTTTTTTTTTATATTGAGTAATTAAAGAAATAAAACATTTATTATTACAGTAATAATAATATTGTTCTTATTATTTTAGCATAAACTGTTTCTTTTAGTTTTTTGTTACGTCAAAGCGCTATCTAGTGAGGATATACGAAACGTTTTCATGCCTCATCGTCATCATTGTTTTTGCAAATTGATATTTATCCGATTTCAGACTTACAAATCGATTTCAAAATCCGATTTTAGATATCTGAATTCGGTAATGCCTAGCCTCATCAAATCGCCTGAGAACTTAGCAATCCTTTTATTTTATTAGCTAACGTGCTCAGGCAAATATAGTCTTTAGGTACTTTATCAGTAAGGTCGATTATTGTGTAATAGATTTCCTTAGCAGAACCAAGAAACCGAAAGTCAAACTGCAAAATTCCCGCTATCCTTTTTATTCCGCCTTATTCCAATTGGTTAGAAAGAGAGAAAGTGAATTTCATAGTAGAATAAATGTTGTAAAATATATATTTCGATTCAGGAATTATATATTTTTCTTTAGAAGTTTAATTATTTTATGTATTTATTCACATATTTTTTTATATTGAGTAATTAAAAAAATAAAACATTTATTTTTACAGTAATAATAATATTGTTTTTATTATTTTAGCATAAAATGTTTGTTTCAATAATGTTTATATAATGTTTTTCTTGTATTCCTATTGATCTATTTTTATTTCACTTTTTGTATATATACTTGTTCCGTTTTTTAATAAAGCTTTCCACATTCGTCTTTCGTCAATTTTTTTTTATTATTCCACATTACGACATCAAGAAGTTTATTTATACCAAACTACTCACCTCAACGCTATAGATATGTATTTGACAACATTTCAAAATCAGTGACAATAAAGTTAAAATTTAGTTTAGGAAAAAAAAGTGCGACGACCCCACTCTGCATACGTATATGTGTGCGTGCCGTGCCCGAGCCTCGATAGTTGCGACAGTAGCGCTAAAAACGTAAAACTTCGTGCGGCGGAACGTCAAAGAAGACCCTTAAGAATAATTAAATATATATATATATATATATATATATGTATATATAAAATGTTATGTTAGAGACATTAACTTTATTCATTGTCAATATTCAGATATTCCCATACTTACATAAGGTAATAGAACTTCATAAAAAATTTACCATTTAACGAAATATAAAAATTAATATTTCTTCATATTCACGATAGTGCTCTGTTATATTTTTTATTATAAATAGATTGACCAATTTGCCACCTGATAATAAACAGTCACCACCGTCCATGGACATTGGTACTGTGAGAATGGTTAATCATTCCTTATGAGTACATCGCCATTGCGACAACTAAGATATTATGTCCCTTGCCTTCCCTTAGTTACACTGGCCCACTCAATCAAACAATTTAAGTGGAACACAAAAAAACAAAGAATTGCTGTTCGGTACCACAAAACAGCAAGACTTCGTATGACTGTATATTGGATTAAATGATATTAATGTAGTACCCGTGATTAGCGGTGCTTTGATGTAAGAAATTGTTTATACATCGCACGTCAGTAGCCTGACGCTACGAACAGATGTGACGTGTCATCAGGTGGTCCATAAGCTTGTCTGCCTTGTTCAAATAAATGTATAATAAAACGAAAACAAATAAAAAGTGTAATACTTCCCTATCATCAGAAGATAATAACCATTCAACCGAAGCACTTAAAAACGTAATGAGCTTTTATTTATTTATTTTCGGTAAAATGATTGTAACATTGATATAAACATTATCGTATCGTAACGCTATAAAGAATGAAATACCTATTTACAGCACACTTTACGGGCCGCGATCGCTTTAATTATAACCTATTCTATATTGCGTACGTTTAGGGCACTAATAAAATTCGTTGGTAGTTTTTATGGTGTTTGTTTGGGCTTGGTCTTGAATAAAAAAGAAAAAAAATTAAGAACAGTATAAAGTAAACTGAACGGGTTGTGAAAATACAATAGGGAATATTTTTAATAGTACTTTAATACTTTTAAAATAGAAGATCTAATCTAATAAGATTCGCGTGTATTTTTCGTAATGTTGATGATACAAAAAAAAACATGATAGCATGATGCTTAGTTTTAAACAAGTGAAGTCGACAATTGAAATATGTATTCACATTTATCACCTCGTGGTTCGGGTTTTTAATACATGAATGAAAGCCTTACTAATGAAGGTGATAATGATATGATAATTTAAAGTTACTTCAAACCATAACTCATTTTAAAATACGTCACAACCTAACCTAAAAACTTAGAGAAGTTAAAATTTTGAAAAGTTCACTATTTGGCATTTCTCCCAGTGCCACTAAGATTTGGCAGCGATCCAAGAGAAAACGCTTTCACTTTTCAGTGTGCAAGCATTTTGGCACATACACTGAAAGTTAGTTATTTTATTGTTCGTTCAGAATATTTACTTGATATGAAATAAATATCAAATCCCTTAGCTTAGTTAATCACTCTAATCATCATCATCATCATATCAGCCAAAAGACGTCCACTGCTGGACAAAGGCCTCCCCCAAGGATTTCCATTTTAGCCGGTCTTGCGCTGACCACATCCAGCGGCTTCCCGCGACTTTTATGACGTCGTCAGTCCACCTTGTCGGGGGCCTGCCCACGCTGCGTCTTCCGGTTCGTGGTCGCCACTCGAGAACCTTTCTGCCCCAGCGGCCGTCAGTTCTGCGAGCGATGTGCCCCGCCCACTGCCACTTCAATTTAGCAATTCTTCGGGCTATGTCGGTTACTTTGGTTCGCCTGCGGATTTCATCATTCCTGATTCGATCTCGCAGGGAAACTCCGAGCATAGCCCTCTCCATTGCTCTTTGAGAGACCTTGAGCCTTCTTATCAGGCCCATAGTGAGCGACCACGTCTCTGATCCGTAAGTCATCACTGGCAACACACACTGATCGAAGACTTTCGACTTCAGACACTGCGGTATTTTGGATGAGAAGATATCGCGTAGCTTCCCGAACGCTGCCCAGCCGAGTTGGATTCGACGATTGACCTCTTTCTCGAAGTTGGACCTACCTAGTTGGATCGTCTGACCTAGGTAAACATAGTTGTCTACAACTTCGAGTGCAGAATTTCCAAACTTTACTGGAGTGGGTGCAACATGGACGTTCGACATGATTTTCGTCTTGTCCATGTTCATTTTTAGACCCACTTGTTGAGAGACCCTGCTGAGGTCATCGAGCATAGTGCCGAGGTCTTCCAAGGTCTCAGCCATGATTACGATGTCATCGGCAAATCGAAGATGAGTGATGTACTCGCCGTTGATATTGATGCCAACTCCGTTCCAGTCCAGAAGCTTAAAAACATCTTCCAATGCAGCGGTAAACAGTTTCGGAGATATCACGTCTCCCTGTCTTACGCCTCTCTGGAGTTGGATAGGTTTCGAGTTCTGATCCTGGAGTCGGACCGACATGGTGGCGTTCTCGTACAAGCACTGTAACACCTTGATATACCGGTAATCGATTTGGCACCTTTGGAGAGACTTCAACACGGCCCAGGTTTCGATCGAATCAAAGGCTTTTTCATAGTCCACAAACGCTAAGCAAAGTGGCTGGTTATACTCCTCGGTCTTCTGTATAACTTGCCGCAGCGTATGTATGTGGTCTATAGTGCTAAAGCCTTTTCGGAAACCGGCTTGTTCGGGTGGCTGGAAGTCGTCAAGCCTTCGCTCGAGACGATTCGTAATGACCCTCGAAAACAACTTGTAGACATGGCTCAGCAATGAGATGGGCCTGTAATTCTTCAAAAGAGTTTTATCGCCCTTTTTAAAGAAAAGCACCACCACACTTCTGTGCCATGCCTTTGGCGTTTGACCTTTGGTTATGACGGAGTTAAATAGCCTCTGAAGAGCCCTGAGGATCGGTGTACCACCCGCCTTCAGAACCTCAGCTGTAACACCATCATCACCAGGTGCCTTGTTGTTTTTGAGTTGTTCGAGAGCCATTCTAATCTCGAAAAGGCTGACGTCCTCAAAATCTTCGGTGTAATGTCGGGTTAGTCTTGCTCTTGGATCTGCAGCTTGACTGTAAACAGGTGATTGTCTTGTCGTGTACAGCTGACCGTAGAACTTCTCGACCTCTTCCAGCAGCTCGGATTTAGACGTGACGATTCTACCATCCTCAGTTTTCAGCCTCATCAGTTGACTCTGCCCAACAGACAGATCTCTGGCGAACACTTTGGAGCCTTTGTTCCGCTCGATAGCCTCTTTAATACGCATCGTATTAAATTGGCGAGTGTCGCGAGTCAGAGACTTTGAAATCCGTCTGTTGAGCAGCCGGTAACTGGCAGCATCATCTGGGGATGTCAGAACCATTTTCCGTCTTTCCTCCATAAGCCGCAGGGTAGAGGCAGAGATCTTTTTGGTTCTCTTTGTACGGCTGGTCTTGAAGACCTTAGACCCAGCCGTATAGACAGCTTCCACAAACCTGTCGTTGTATGCGTCCACTTCTTCGCAGTCTGCTAGGCATTCGAATCGGTTTTGGAGTTCGAGCTGAAAGGTTTCGGGATTTTGGATTTGGATACATGATGGTCGGAGCGTAGACTTCATTAGTCGGGACCTCTGGAGTTTGACATTGAGATTCAATGAGCCTCTTACAAGTCTGTGATCGCTCCCAGTTTTGACTGCATTGATCACAGAGACGTCATTGAATATTTGTCTTCTCGTCGACAAGATGAAGTCTATCTCATTTTTGGTTTTACCGTCAGGGCTCACCCAGGTCCATTTACGGTGACCAGGCTTCTTGAAAAAGGAGTTCATCATAAAGAGTCCCTCCTTCTCCATAAAGTCGGCCAACATCTGGCCCCGAGGGTTGCGGTCTCCAATTCCATGTCCATCACCTTTAGCTCTTCGCCGAATCTTTTGCCCAGTTTCGCGTTAAAGTCTCCCATAACAACTGTGAAATAAGTCTTATAGGTATGTATGGCTCTAGATAAATCCTCATACATTACCTCGACTTCATCGTCGGAGTGTGTCGAGGTAGGCGCGTATACCTGTATGACCTTCAACGAATACCGCTTGGTGATTCTGAGTATAAGGTACGCCACCCTTGTCGACACACTCTCGATTTTCACAACGTTGCTTACAAGGGACTTGTGGACTATGAACCCGACACCACCTTGGGACAGTTGATCGCCCTCTCGGAAGTAGAGAAGGTTACCGGATTTCAGGATTATCGTGTCCTCCCCCTGTCTTCGGACTTCGGATAATCCAACGATATCCCAGTGTAACCTGCTCAATTCTTCCTCCAGTTCGATAATCTTCTCATTGGTTCGCAGTGTACGCGTGTTATATGTTGCCAGGGCCAGAGGTCGTCGGTTTTGGTAACACGAAATCTGCCGGGGATTCTTAGCACCCCCTGCCCCGCCGTTACCATAGCTGTTACCGAGGCTAGGGATAGCAGAGCTGCCGGGGACTAGGGGCCGTGGTTTATTTGTATTAATCATTGGGGGGATGTGCCATAATCGCCACGCTTGGCAAACGGGTTGGCGATCGCAGTAAGTTGGTCATAGTACTCGGAGGGACGCTGCTGCCCGTTCTCCGGTATATATTCCCTCGGGTCGACTTCTACGCCCCCCACGGGATGAAATGGGGTGGTGATATTCTACGCCGTCACCACACGGCAAATCACTCTAAAGTCGACAAGAATAACTACAGAATTTGGGCCTTTCGTTCACGAAACAGTAATTTTACCAAAGCAACGCATTTCTTCCGATTACATCAAAATATAGGTATTTATTAAAATTACACCGATTTATTTTTACATAATTACTCTCATTACATTTTTCTCTTAATACATAACAAATAAATACTTTTATATGACTATATACTTTAATGTGCAATTTAAATTGAAATAAATTACTGATAAATAAAGAATATGATACATTTAATGATATATTTTCTTCATGATAGTTTAGTAATAAAATATTCACATAACATATTTTAATTAAAGCCTTTGTTATTTTAAACCTTTTATCAAAATGAAGACAAATGTAACATAAAACCCGACCTACATAATATTATGTTGCTCAGTGTAAGACATTATTATTATGTTATAAAAGGTTAATTAATAATCATATATTTTAAGGCTTTACTTAAAAATACGCAATTAAATTGAGTTAATTATCAGTATCTATAAACACGGTGGTTATAATTGCGTATTTTTAAGTTTCGTTTTATAGAACGCTTTGGTCGTTTCACTTTCAAATTTCAATTTATTTCCAATGCCCATATCGTACATTACGTTAATTTTATATCTTTTTCATAATCAAAAGCCAATTTATAAAGAAAAAAATAAGACAACAAGAAAGAAGACAACATAAATTATTATAATACACGTAGTAACACTATACCACTGATATACCTACCCCCCACTAATTCACCGTAAATTACTTCGTAACAGCACACTCGGTAAACTTCAGTTTCTTGCTAATGCACTTAATAAAATTAATAGTCAATTGCCGTATCTATATTGAAGATCTTTGAAAATATACTATCAAGAAATTTGACCTTCTTTAATTAGTCGTTTTAAAAGATGGTTAATTACGTGCGATTTATGACTTTATTTTGTTCAATACCACACTACACTCGTATATTCTAATGGCAATCTGATCTGATCATGAGCAGAACCAACGGCTTTACCTACTGCATTCGTCATCTTCCTAAGTTCGGACTACTTCTGAAAATATCCGAATAGTTCATATTAGTAAAATTGCAACTAGTGCTATAATCTAAAAAGACAGAGGCATCGCGAGAAATGTGAAAAAACTAAAAAAAAATGATAGTTTTTAGCTCTGTACTATAAACTAAAAAAAAGATTTTTATTAAGAAATTAAACATTTATAAAATGTATTGTTAATGGTGCATCGTTTTTTTTTTTAGATTTCTATGGTACTAGTTAACAAGGTTTTATAAAAATGCTTAGAATAAGTTCAATGATCAATTAATGTATGTCACTGTTTAAATGCGAAAAAAAATTCCAGAACCGTCCCCACTGTACGACAACAACCATTACCACGAGGAATGTCTCCGCTGCAACTCCTGTGGGTTGAACCTTACTGGGCCCAACCAAGTAAGTAAAAAAAAAAAAGTTATTTATTTTTATATTTAAAGCATAAATGCAGATTGGTAAATGGGTCACTTGATGACATGTGATTACTTGTTTCTTTTTCTTAAAATAGGAAGGTGGTCCTACCTATAAAATAATAAAAGCAATTACAAATGTTAGTAATACGAACAAAAATGTTTTTATTACTTTTGAGACGAAACTGACGCTATACATAACATGTAACTCGAACTCGCGCTCGCAAACTTACAAAACAAAAACAAAAGTTGTAGCATAACTCTAAACACTCTCATGCCATATATAAAGTTAAGACATCAATCAACTACTACCGAAGCTACCGCAGTTACCGCTATAACTTACGTGTGCAAGCACTATCAGCTGCCAGTCAAACTGTTCTTTATCAAAAGACCTGTAAATTATTTTCAGAGCCTCTATGAAACTTGTATAAAGTATTTTTAAAAGTAAATTTGAAGACTAAAGGAATATATTCAAGGTATAATCATTTTTTAATAATGTTGCATCGTTTATCTTTACTCACGTTCGATTATGAATGGAATTTATTAGTGACAACACCAAGTGCAGCCTAAAATAGAATTAAATATTGATTGCACACACCTTCTCTCTAAATGTATTTTATATTTTGTTCTTTAAACTAGCAAATCCCCTAAGACGTGTTTCCCGCGCCTTTCGTGTATTTTTCTATTATTTTGGTTCAATTTATTTTTGATCTACCGCATTGTTTTACCTCTAGGTATGATACAAACAAGTGCGCAAAATCTGATTCCTTACAGCAATCTCTAGACTTAAGACTTGACGTTTTCCGCCGAGCTTAAAAAAAAATCAAGTGTTATTCGAAGTAGATATCAAATTCACTCATGTTTGGAAAACCCATGAGCAACGAATCCGTTCTGTCTTTTAAATTATCAGAACATAAAAGCTTATACTGCTTTGAACGAGGTCGAAGAGTTGTCAACTCATCGACCTCGTTTAACATAGACCCAGAGTTCGATAGCGTTTATTAAAATCTGTGTTTATGTACACGCACAAAGCATACTTACGCCTTACGTATGCACTTAGCATGTACGCAAAAGATTGAATACTTGATCAAGTCTTAGTTAGATTCGATTAAATTTCACTGTTTCAGAAAGTATCATATATAAATTTAATTTAATGATGTTTTAATGAAGAACACAAAACCATTAAATTTATTCTTATTTATAATACATAGTACGTCATATCCTTAGGAATAACAATAACTGTCTTCCATTTAATTCTGAAGCAAGCTATCTCGTCTAGAACCTTTCATTCAAATTATAAGTATGCCTAAGACAATATTTATTATTTCCAACAGACAGGGTTTTAATTAAACTTATTGTTTGACTTAGTTAAAGATACCCTTTACCTAAATTTGATTACATTATTACTGGCCACTTAACCTTTTAAAGATTTTTAAGAGAAGATGAAAGAAAAGAAAAATCTATGTGTATTTACACAAACCTATACTTTTCATTTCACTCTTTAATATAAAATAGAATTTATAAATGAATTCAAAGAGAAAATTGTTTTTTTTTTCATATTTACATACATAGGTCTGCAAGCTATATAAAAGCGTGATTTTTAAATTTTTTGAAGATTTGCAATATCTATTACATTTTACAATTAAATTTGTAAAAGATTATCGACTGAGATTCTGGTTAACTCTTTTATGTAGGATCTACAAACAGAACCAGTAGTAGATTTAATTTTATGACTTGTAAAATGACGATTCAAAATGCTTGTAAAGCTAACTTGACTGAAGTTTATTTTTAAATTTAAAAAATGCCCTTGATTGCTGTCAAATTGTTCATTATAAGACAACTACATTTTTTAAATCATCACTTATATTGAGAGTACTTTAAGCTATTAAGTCTGAATTGCTTTAAACAGATGCTTTTAAATAAAAACTATTCAGATATAAGATTTCTACACAGTATTGAATCACTTTTTCACACCATACTAAATACTTGAATAAACAATACAACGAAGACAAATAATTTCCACGTCCCCAAAACTCTATTAACTGTTGTTGACCTAAATGTAGTCGGTGAAAACAGGAGAACAGTAGTTAAATGTAAACACAAGACGTTTATCCATAAAATAAATTAATCAAAGGAATCACAATGAAGCCCGTCACTCAGTTATTGCAATGAATAAAAACCAATCAGTGCCCCATGAAAACGTTTCAAGTCGAAAACAATGCGACATTAATTGTATAAATATTATTATATTAATGGTTATAATGATATGAAATATTTTTCTACTTCAATGAGGTGAAAGTTTCCAATTTTATTATAAAGTAGAGTAAATATTTAAAAAAAAGTTATATATTTAATCAAGTGTCTGATTATTAACAAATACTAAATATTATACGTTTCCACATTTTTTTATATGCATATAATGAAAAATCGATTCATATTTGATTTCTTAATTGTTCATGCAAATAGCCTGCATGCAACTGGTCGTCATTTTTTATTCAATTTACTCTACTTCCTATACGCAATATAGATTTTAACGAGTAGAGCTCAATTGTTACTATTTTGTACTGATTATAAAAATATGGGAAGTTTTCATTATTTTATAATTATATTTTGTAAATTCTTCTAACTGAGTACAAGGGGACGAGATCATCCTCGCATTTTGAGTAGAACTCTGCCTAGCCGCTTCGTATATGATAACTATTCAAGGATAACTCAGAAGTTTTAGTGTTTAAGAATCCTACACAACCCGATTCCTCCTAAGACAAAAATAGTTTGAAGAATGATCCCTGCAAAAAAAAATCTCTAGCAGACAGTTGTCCTACTTAAAAACGCGGATAGTGAATGGAAGGAAAAGGTCACCATTATCCCGTTCGACCAAAGATGATCGAAGGAGAAAATAAGGGTATTTAAAACAGGCTGTGCATACTCTGTTTCAACTCTGCTGAAAGTATTTTTATTACTTTGAGATTCCTTCAAAGCAAACGAGCCTGATATTATACACAGACCGTCAGGGCATCCCGGTAATATACGCCTTGCGCCAGCGACCCGTTTATTATTATTATGACGGATAAGCAACCGCTGGATACTATCGGGTAGTCTGGCATTCAGCCAGGAATCTTATATTCCCTATAACGTATGTAGTTGGAAGAAAGGCGTTTTCCAGTGTTTCATCAAAAATGAAAGCCTTAAATTCGACCAAGAATCAAATCAATATTAGAGAAACGCAGTAAAAAATAGAGGTCGACTTGTCATAGAACAGTAAAAGTTCCATAGTTAAATGTTAATAAATAATTAGTTTATATTAGTTAATAGTAATAACAGCCCGTAAAACTCCTGTTGTCCTTATATATATATATTAGACATAAGCACATATATAATATAGGATAAAATAAAACATTTTGGTTTGCCAAGTGGTAACACCATAATGGGTAACGCGTATGTTCTTAAGTGTGTCAAAGTAAAGGCGATATTTTGCAAGCAGCAATAAAACTTCGAAACAATGTCATTCAAATAAAAAGGTGCGTGATATATTTTTAATAACAGTTCATATCGTTTGTCATGAAACTATAGAAAAATAGAATTTATTAAACTTTTTACTACCCATAAATTCGTTTCAATGAATTGTCATTTACATAGACTCGAAACTTCGCAATCATATTGAAATATGATCAAACATAATATATGATTAAATGTTTAAGAAAGTATTAATTTTGTTTTATTTACATTCACAAGATATTTTTATAATATATACATGAATACTATGAAAATTCATATGTACTTTGTAAATATAGAAGATTACTTGAACTATGAAACAGCGTTCTTAAAAAAAAAGAAGCATCAAAACCGCCATTTTGTTTAATTCATTCGTTATTGGCGCGACTTGTGATATGTAGAATGTGTTGAAATGTGTTATTTAGATGTGTAAGTGTAAATAAGTAAGTTTTTTGCATCAATTTGTATGATCTGATGTTCTATTTTTTTAAATACCAATTCGAGGTATTTATAAAATCAGTTTCAGCTATTCTTAAGTTAAAAATCGAATATCTCGAAATCAGGTCATCAAGAGCTAGGTTGTAAGCCCTTAAAGTATAAAAAAACATATAAATTCGAAACATTTATTATAGAAAAACAAATTTATAACGTAATTTGTGAAGGTTGGCATTAAAAACAAAATATATATATATAGAAATGACAAAAGATGTTACCCATTTTAAATATTTGTTTTTCCCATCTCTTTTCTTACGACGAGGGTTGACACATATCTATTTCAATGATCCTTTTGTTTATCGAGCGAATTCTTTAGAAGAAAAGATAATGTTACAGTAAAATGGTTTTACGTCTAAAACAACTAGGCTTTTATATTTAAGCTATGCAATTTGTATTTGTTTTTATTTATAACCTTATAGATTTTTTCTAATCAAACATATCGGAATAATTCGTCACGCGCTTAGCGATGAGGAAACCTTTATATATGTCTGTATACCGTGAAAAACTGTGACAAGCGTATCTATAAGCCTGTATCTGTAGCAGCGTGGTGAAATCAACTCCAAATTTACTCAAAAAGAGGTCTTATCATAACAATGGAATATTTACAGACCTTGACTGTATATTTTATGTAATGTAAAAGTGATTATGATATTTATTAGTTCATGATATTTATTAGACATTTTTTATTAGTTTTTGCTCGGTGGTAGAGCTTTGTGCAAGCTACCCACTCGTCAGATATTCTACCGCAAAACAGCAGTTCTTAGTATTGTTGTGTTCGGTTTGAAGACTGAGTGAGCCAGTGTAATTACAAGCACAAGTGACATATCATCTTAGTGAGCTTAACATTTTTTACAATGCCAATGTGTATGGGTGTTGGTGACCGCTTACCATCAGGTGGCCCAAACGCTCGTCCGCTTACCTATACAATAAAAAAAATCAATAAATATAATCATGAAACGCTTAATAAAATTTTGCTTAGTTTATTTTTATACATGTTCTATATATATGATACATACGCCCTTACTTATAAGGTAATCAATCAATCACTTTGTTCGTAATTTAATAAATAAAGTCACACCCAATTCCCAAAACTTAGGGACAATAAGTTATCCTATTATCGTCAAAGATTTTCGCAAAGTTTAACATGGAATCTGTTTTGAAATTTTGTAATATTTATAGTGATATATATTATCTGTTTATTATATATTGTATGATATGTTTATGATAACACTTTTATCGCCTGGAATGAGTACAGTTTTAGTCTTACTAAACATTTTAAAAGATATAAAAGAAAAACGTATTTAAATGTACATATATATAGTTATAAAATAAGATAAACTCTGTTTCCTTAGAAATTGCTAAAATAAATAAAATACACATTGATTTTCGCAACTATAAGAACATCAAATAAAAGACTAGCTTTTTATAATAAAAAAAAACAACGCTAACTTAATTTAAAGATGGCCATTTTTAGCAATGCATTATACGTGAAAACTAACTCATATATGCACTTCAATTATACCAATATAAATATAGACCACTTACCATCAGGTGGCATATATATATATATATATGCCACCTGATGGTAAGTGGTCTCCAACGCCCATAGACAATGGTATTGTAAGAAATGTTAACAATCGCTCACATCGCCAATGCGTCACCAACCTTGCGAACTTAGATGCTATGTCCCTTGTGCCTGTAATTAGACTGGCTCACTCACCCTTCAAACCGGGACACAACAATACAAAGTACTACTATTTTTAGATAGAATATCTGATGAGTGGGTGGTACCTACCCAGACGAGCTTGCACAAAGCTCTACCACCGAGTAAATTTAGATATGTTTAATTAAGATATAAAGTTGTTAAATTCCTAAACATGAATACAGTAAAATAAAATGTACACAGTGAAAATACATAACACTGAAAACACGAATGCGAACTAACCCTCGTTTTCACCGTAACATGTTTGTGAAATTGAGATTACTATATATTTCTCGAGCATAAACTTATTCAGAAAATTGCGAACAACAGTGATCTTAAGTTTTCTGAATACTAAGAACACGCTTGAAAAATAAATTTAAGACGCCACAAACTGGTTCAAAGGTCTGCATTAAATTTCCCTTCACGTAAACAAAAGAGTTTGAGACTTCGCTTTCTTTTCAGGCTTTCTCCTTTCGTTGAGATTCAATTCTTCCTAAGTTTAAATTTACAAAGCGAGTTAAACAATTAATAGACGTATTTAAGTTCTTAAGCTTTGTTAATTATATCATTAAATATTGTAATTTCTTCTCACAAATATCTACATAAAACAAATTCTGTCAGTGAACGTCATAGTACATTCACTGACGATTGTAGGAAATATTTAAATAATAATAATCGCTGAAATTATTAGTTTTGCTTACGGATTGTATTGCCTACGAGGTGTTATTCAAACGACCTTATAACAAACGTTTCGTTAGTTTTGAATCTCATATACATAATATGTATGTATATTAGTATGTGACAAATAGGAACGACTAACAATTCGTTACTAGTATTCATCAACATCTTAGTTGGAGGCGAGTTATGGATGTAAGGGATGGTTAATATTTCTTAACATAGCAATATATATGGTCGTTGATAACTACATACTTACCATCAATTGACACATTTACCAGTCTGCTTATTTTAAATAATAATAAACATCCGATGGAAGAATAAGTAGACTTATCTTTAACATTGTCAACAGAAACGCGCTCGCCGCTTCAAGAATCAGATCCTGTGCGATCTGCACTTTGCGGACGTGGCGCTGATGGAGTGCAGCGACTTCATGCAGCAGCTGCGCAGCTTTAAGCCCCAGTCGCTGGGCTGCGCCGTCGCACGGCGCAAATCTTCCACCACACTTATCTTCCCTCTGCCACCACAAGCGTGTTCAGGTATAATTGTATTTACAAAATACTATAAGTTTTAACGAGAATAGCTTTATCACATATGCATTTGTTTAAAGCTAAAGCAGTTCACTGTTGAATGTTGATGTTTTAACATACTTATGAAATAATATTCAGATCACAACGATATTATTATTTCACAAATTTGTTGATTATACGCTCAGTAGCGTTGAAAGAAAATATCATGAACGTATTTAATTAGAAATCACTAACAAATAGCGGGATAATCACTCTTACTTACTAAATAAACAAAAAGCCTGCTTTCTCATTAACAGATTATACTGTATAATGTTGAGTATTCGGACAGACTTTATTTGTTATATTAAAAAAAAATATCACAATTAATACATATTTTTCTTGCTTTGTTCCGTTGTATCATCATATTCAGCTCACATGAATCCACTGCTGGACATAGGCCTCCTCACCGGCGCGCCAATTCTCCCGGTCCTGTGCTAATCGCATCCATTGTGCACCCGCTATTTTTCTAAAGTCGTCTGACCATCGGGCGGGTGGTCTGCCCACTGGTCTCTTTGCTTGTCTAGGCCACCACTCGGTGACGACCGTTGTATCAGCTGCAATAAATATGATACTTGCCTACACATTGGCCAGATTGCTTAGTTACTGCTCTGCTTCTTAGGGTTGAGGGCTAAAAATGGAATAATATGATGAATAACTTTCGCAATAAACGCAATTTAAAGATAAGTTTATATATACACACTCTTTATAAAGTAATATCGCTTAACCCATATTTGCTAAATGTCGAAATAATTACATCTAATGCTTTTCTCCGAAGGTTAATCTTCGCTGAATGAAAACTGTACTTCCTAGACTTAGTACTTTACTTAAGTTTAGCCTGTAACTTCTACCTTTACGTACTTTGCGAAGCATTTCATATAACTTTTAGAAATTGCTATTACGTACTAACTCCAAGCTGAAATGAAAATAAACGATTTTAACGTAACAGATAATAATATTAAAAGAAATAACACTAAAATCTTAAAAGGTATTTAATTCATCAATCATGAAACATTATAAAAGGTTTACCATCTGCGTGAACAAGGTTCTTCTAATTTTCCGCTTAATTGACACAATAAAACGTCAAGCATTCGTTATATACCTCTTAGACAATTCCAAACTCACGAAATGGAATAATTATGCTCAATTTTAGCAACTAGGTAAAAAATTCTCCAATCTTGGGGCTAAATTATTGCTTGGTTAAAATTATTAATATTCTTGCATATAATTCCTTTACAACCATTTTAATATAAGTTACTGGTAATGATATTTAAGATATTAAAAATCATGTCTTACATAATAATAATTTTGTCAAAAGGACATTTTAGGTATTTTAAATAAGGTAATTATTTTTAAGTTCTGTAACTAAATGTGGATTCGTAATCATTGCATCATGCACATCTGTCACGGCCTTATAACTCATATACAAGCTACAAGCCTACAGGCTTTAATCACGTTTGAATGAAATTTTACGAGCAGTATTTGCAAGAATCTGATAGGGCTTTAAATAAATATATTAAATGAATGTAATACTTCTTGATCAAAACGATTTCCCTTAGACTAATAAATTTCATTAATATCTAAGGGTTATCAATACAAAATTCACAATTCACTAAATTATTACTTTTGCTAAAAAGAAAACTATCAAAATTCTACAAACATGTATTTTTTTATAGTTTCAAGCTTTATAAATAGATTCAATTTATCCTCATTCAAATCTATAATTATCATTAAACCTTCGATCTAAATTAAGCTACAGATTATTATCGTCATAGCATGTCTACGTCTGTTGTTTTCAATGCTGTTCCATTGTTAAATTCGACTAACGCTAGAGCTCAGATTTCTATTCATATACTGTATTGTATTGCTTTCAGCCCCTGACGGCTAGTCAATAAATGTCGGCCTAAAATCGAGGAAACATGTTCACTATTGAAGCCTTTGTTTTGTAGCAGTATTGCTAATTTTGATACAAGTCATGGTAACAACTAGTGATTATCATAACTGTATCTATCTATGCTGTATAATAATTACATAATACGCATAACCTTATTTCAAGATTTACTACTTAACTTGGTAAGAATTAAAGTATTTTAAAGAGGTTATCATCGTATTTTTATACAAATTTTGACCGTTTCAACTAAACTTTTACTTGGTGGTTTACTTGGTGGTACTTGGTGGTACTTGTGCACGTCTGGGTAGGTACCACCCGCTCATCAAATATTCTACCGCAAAACAGCAGTACTTTGTATTGTTGTGCTCCGATTTGAAAGGTGAGTGAGCCAGTGTAATAACAGGCACAAGGGACATAACATCTTAGTTCCCAAGGTTGGTGGCGCATTGGTGATGTAAGCGATGGTTAACATCTCTTACAATGCCAATGTCTATGAGCGTTGGTGACTACTTACCATCAGGTGGCTGATATGCTCGTTCGCCTTGGTATGCCATAAAAAAAAACTTCAATGTAATAATACGATTTAGGACGTGGCTCCAGACATTTTTCTTTGTCCTGTTGTAAAACCTATTTCAAACACATTTCTGATCTTTTTTTTTCTATAAAAATTTTCTTTTCTATATATGATTGATATTCATCGTCAATATAATTGAAATGGTTGACAAAAAGGACAAACAAAATGGATATTACTTATGTGAATTGCAAGGTAACTCAATTTCCCTTGATTTCCTGGTCGGAGGGATCACAAACCGCATAAAGTATAAACTTTTCTGACACACCCACGTCAAAGCCTCTTCCGGAAATTCAGCGATTCCTTTATAAAATATTAAAGGCACTTTGGCATACCCACTGTCGATTCTATAATGTTTTTTTGTGTATTTAATATTTGCATCCCTTTTTATTAGATATTCAATAGACTTTGAATTAAGCCGTGCTATAGCTTAAAGCTGGTAACAATATGTGGCTTAAATTCTGTGTGCACTATGCATAAAAAATAATTAAATCCATGTTTGAAAACTGAGTACTGTTTTCTTTTATAATCTTCTGCTAATAAAGCCAACATACTACGTTTAAAAATAAAAACAAATGCTCGTGGATTTTCAAAGCTTTATAAAGTTGCAACGTATGTTAGCGAAATACCAATTTCGTAGTATGTATATTAAGTTTTACGAAACATCAAAGGATGTATTTACACTATATCACTGCTTTATTTATTTCCATGTTTGTACATCATGCGATGTTATTTATTTATTTAACTACAGGAAACAAACAGTATAAAAGAACCATACAATTAATAAAACAAACAAATTCATATACCCATCAAGTTTCCAATTATAGCAAAAAACATTTAGAGAGCAAAATAAAAGAACATATAAATAAAAAAAATTTAAACTACAATAATTAATTTAAAAAGATATTAGATAATTTTGTTCCTTTTAAATGCTTATTGCATTGCAATTCAATAATAGTTATTTTTACAATTTAATAATTACATTAGGTTAGTACAAGCTCTCTGTTAGTGTTTTGGGTGCAAACTGAATACTAAGGCACAAATAAATATATATATAGAAATATAAAAATCTATTGGGCCTCGTAGATAGACTTCATCTACCTTAATATCAACAAAAGCATTGGCCAAATAGAAGAATGATTACAGCTTGTCATTTGTTATCTTATTTCATTGAACTACGTTTATATCGTGATTATTCCGTAATGCTTGCAGAGAAAAATAAATAATGTAAAGAACGATTACTATTTAAAATAATATTAGAAGAATCTAATATAATAGAACACTAGAATACCTTAATATTTTACTTTTGTTGCATTATAAAGAAGTTGCACTTATTACAGTTGAAAATATTCAATGTAAATGCACAAGCCATTTTCATATGTACACCATATACAGTTTCATTTTTATATAATCCATATCTTATAAGCGACTCAGGAGGTAGTCACAGTGGTTAAATTATAAGGTTGCATATTTCGGGCTCATGTGCTCGAGCCCCGGGTAACACCAATTGTGACAGTACCATGCCTCGAAAAAAACGTAAAGATTTTATGAACTCTCTCCGATAGTGTCGAATCCTGTCAGAATATATAAAAGAGAGAATAGAGTATATAATTCACCTGTGCTTACATGCACACTTGTGCACTCATATATCTTGCACAGCTGTTATCTCAAAAAAGATATTATGACTTGAATGTTAGCGAAGTTACTATCGAAAAATTTGAATTTAAAATTAAAATAGATATAAGTATTATATAATATAGATACATTAAACAATATCTAATTTTGTGCATAATGTAGCAAAGCTATTAATAAATGATATTAATATATGTAAATCTTAGGTTTGTTTATCTTCTTTCTTTCTTCGATTGGAATTGAGCAAGAGAAAATCTTCCTAATATGTATAAGTTAATTATTTTTAATTCCTACATATGTTTGCTTCAATATCATTCTCCTATTTGATTTCAATATAACTCTAAGGTGACAGACGCAATAGCAGTTTATTCATAGGAAATTGAGCTGCGTCTTCAAACGACGTCAATAAAATTGCATTTTACTCTTTTGCACTATCCCGGATATTAAAATCTTGCCTCTCTTATTGTCTGAGAACTTTGTCATTGTAGGAAATATTACTACCATTTTTTATTAAATAATGTATTACAGGTAAACAGAAACAAAAACGAAAGGAAAGCTAAGAGTTAAAGGCCCACTTATCTCATAAAAAGATTGTAGCATAAACAAGATAGAAAAAATTAAGTAAAAAAATATGTTTAAGTTAAACGGTTTTACTGTGTATGAAGATAATAATGATTGATGTAGATTATGTACTAAAAGCTAAAAAATAATTCGGTTGATCCTAGGTGCCAGTCATCACACCACTCTCATCAATCTAGGGCATTGATCAGACAAAAAAATAAAATCGTTGAGCGTAATGTAACTTGAATAAATACATAAATAGCATTCAAATAGCGGTTGACTTGATAGAAATTTCACGCGGTGGATGGCGGATTAAGTAAATATTTTTAGACAAAGTAATAATATTTACTTATTCCGCTATTTTGTTGGCGGCCATATTGGATTTTCATTTTTTTTCATAGTGAACTCTATTCTACTACTCAAGTCCTTTTATTAGATACCCATATTTAGTTAGGTGTGAAAAAATATGTAACCCGCCATTTTGTAGCGGCGACCATCTTGGATTTACAATGATGCAGAATGTATTAAATTGTATTGACATCAGAACTAAAGGTGTGTTCCAAATATCAGATCAATCTGTTAACAGGAAGGGGGTCAAATTCCAATTACTAAATTTGACCCAAACCAACAAACAGGGTACAACAACAAGCTAAATAAAACCGTTTAAAAATACAGACATAATTAAGTACAATGCGCAATTAGAAAATAAAATAATTCCACAGTTTTATATAATAAGCTGGTACACAATCACTACTCATATACTATACATATACCTGATTATATACCGTAATATTTTTTTTTTTATAGCATAGGTAGGCGGACGTGCTTATTGCCCACTTGATGTTAAGTGGTTACCAAGGCCCATAGACATTGGCATTATAAGAAAAGTTAACCATCGCTTACATCGCCAATGCGCCACTAACCTTTCACCCTTCCAACCGGAACACAACAATACAAAGTACTGCTGTTTTCCGGTAGAATATCTGATGAATGGGTGGTACCTACCCAGACGAACTTGCACAACGCTCTACCACCAAGTATCTAGTTTTATTTGTTTAATATATTTTTTTTATGTTACATGGCAATCATTCTATCTATTCTATGTATAGGCGTAGAAAGATACACAGACCTAGGATTGGGAACTATAGTGATAGTAAAATTATTTTATATACATATTAGATAATATACTATTCATATCTTATAATAAAGCAATATCATTTAAATTTTGTTACATTATTAATAAGATAAAAGCCTTAAGATTCACGGCCTCAATATTTAAGAATAAATACGATTACCAAATTCAAAATTCAGTTTTAAATTAAAATAAATTACTCGATTGTATTTAATCCTTCGAATAAAATGAGCAATAACATTAACAAGGATTAATTCATACACTTAAAAGTTATCGAGAATTTAAATTCAAACTCCAACAGACAAAAGTTATGACATCATTGTTTTTGGAAATGAGATGGGTAATATATTTTTGTAGACTAGAATTATTTAAACACAATTTATAAATGAAATTATCGATTAAATTAGTTCGATATTTTATTAAACATCTATAATATAATGTTCTCCAGACCGATTTTGGCCACGGCGGCCACGGCGGCTTAAGAATGATTAGCCAACTGCGCAGGTCATATTGTACACAAGTATGTGCAAAAATACAGATGCACTCACTATTCCCTAACTCTCATAATCCTATGGAACGGCAATTAGCCTGACCTGGGATTTGAACCCAAGGCCTCCAGGTATGAGGCCTTACATCTAACCCTTAGAGTAACGAGGCTGTCAAATATTTGTCGTTTCGCGTCATTATCATGTTGTACTCGTCTATTTATGTATATAATAATATCGGCAATGTTAAACTTATAAGTCCAGACCTTGTCAATCTGTCGGCGTATATTTCGTGATCATTTTATGTCAAATCATGTCACATCATGTCAAACTTGCTCGGCCGCAACACCAACATATACATAAACACCTGAATAAAACATGAGATATAAACATTTTTCCAGTCTCCAAGTAATTCGAAAGTTTTCCACTCGTTTCCATCTACATTGGGTAAACTAAAGATATGTATCATGGTTTAAAGGAAAAAGTTGGTTCGTGTCATCCTAAATTGTGTTTGCCGGCTCATCCTGTAGAGTTAATATATTTGCGTCCGTACAAGTTTCGTGCTGTACAAGCCTCCCCTTTGTTTTGCATACGAAACAGTCTTTTAAAATATTTACTTTGAGCGTTTGAAGACGATTTTGCGGAGTTTCTAGGCGCCTTTGAAATAAAACAATGAGATAAAAATGAAATCTAACAAAGTGATAGGCTAAATTGTTCGAAGCTTTTGCTGTTTTTTTTTTATCATCTTTATATATTTTATAAAAAGGAAACACTTAGTTCAACTCCTCGCTTAAATAAATATTGATAGGTAAATTTTAGAAGATTTCTTACTTCAAAATGAAGCAAATTAGTTAAGACTTTTTATAATTAATAGTGAGAGTAAATCTCATTTTGTCGTTACAATTCAAAATATAAAAAGTGCTACATAGTTTTTACTAATTAGATATTATGACGTAAGATAGGAGCTCAAAGTTGAATGACAATGAATAATTTATATAATAGGCTATATATACAGTGGTGGTGATGGTATATATAATTAGAAACACTTCTTATGAATAAAGAAAGTATAACTTCAACGTTCAAATGTTCGTAAAAAATATACACATTCAATAATTAATAATCATGCAATAATATATATATATATAGCAACTCAAATAAAAAACTCATTAAATGCATAAAATATAAAACATATCTTACTTTTAATTACAAAATGAGTCTTACACCTGTAGGAGTTTATTTTCTGTTCTGGCCGCTTGGACGCCTAATTAGAAACATTTTAAAAAGGCATCCATAGCTCGTTCTTTTTTTGAAATTGGAGAATAACATTTCTTTTTCTATTATTTTGGCGGCAATTCAAAATTTAATCGGAATTTTATTTTGTTCAAAATGGGCAAAAATAAAAGTAGTGACGCGACAACTAGGCAAATCATTGTTAATTTACGTATATAGGGTTTTCCATTAAGGGCGCTTGATCGTACAGAACTTCCATCGTAGCGTGTGCTGTGTGGCACGTAGCGCCGTCCTGTTGAAACCACATGTTGTCCAGATCCATATTCTCGATTTCAGGCCAAAAGAAGTTGGTTATCATCGACCGGTATCGCTCACCATTGACGGTGACGGCCACACCATTATCGTTTTCGAAAAAATACGGACCAATCACGCCTCCGGCCCAAAATCCGCACCAAACAGTCACTTTCTGCGGGTGCATTGCCACTTGGTGAACCTCGTGTGGATTGGTCTCGTCCCAAATACGGCAATTTTGCTTGTTGACATAGCCATTCATCCAAAAATGCGCCTCGTCGCTGAAGATGATTTTTTTGCCAAAATCGGCGTCAACTTCCAACTGCTCTAATGCCCAGTCAGCGAACACACGGCGCTGTCTATGGTCATTAACCTTGAGCTCTTGGGTCAGCTGGATCTTGTACGGGTGCAGGCTCAAGTCACAACGCAAAATTCGCCAAGTTGTCGTCTGCGAAAGGCCGAGTTCCTGTGCGCGACGCGGAATTGACTGCCGCGGGTTTTCGAGGACACTGTCGCGCACAGGGGCGATATTCTCGGCAGATCTCGCGTTACGTTGACGCACGGGAACCGGCTGATTGTTAACTGACCCGGTTGACTCGAATTTGTCCACCAATCGACGGATAGTCGACTCGGCAGGACGATCATCGCGACCGTAAAACGGGCGAAGTGCGCGGAACGTTGCTCGAACTGAAGACCCATTTTCATAAAACAATTTTATGATTTGCACGTGCTGCTCGACACTGTAACCTGCCATGGTGGTTTGGGAGGACGGAATGAATATAACACACTGCATTTGACAGCTGTCACTCAAACAACATGGCCGCAATCAGCTGTCAAAGTTCAAGCGTCCCTACTGGAAAACCCTATAGATCATAAGTGGACGTACAGAATAGCTGAGCATTTAAATTGTTCTGTTAAGAAAGTTTTTAATGCAATTGGTCATTATAAAACACGTGGAACTGTTGAAAATGTTCTTAGAAAGGCTCGGCCAAGAAAATCCTCTCACAAAGAAGATACGCTAATCGTTCGTGTTGCTAAAAAGACCCAAGTAAAGGCTCTAACCAGATTAAAAATAAAGTTTTTTCGCCTGATGACCCGAGAAAATCCAATTTTCAAGACTGATACGCCGAAGATTAGTGGAAGCTAAATTGTTTGGAAGAATCTCTCGAAAGGTACCGCTTCTTACCAAGCAACACCGAGAGAAGCGATTATTATTCGCTAAAAAATATGTTGATTGGACGATACGAGAATGGCAAAAATTGTTATTTTCAGATGAAACAAAAATAAATATGGTAAATTCGGACGGAAGGCGCTATGTTAGACGCCCTGTAAACAATGCTTTTTTAATACACAAGGAGTAAAGTCAAGCACGGTGACGGTAACATTGGACCCGTTCGGAAGATTGAAGGTACAATGGATCAATGGCAATATAAAATATCTTAGAGCACACAATGATTCCCTACTCGGACGATCATTTGCCTATAACCTGGATCTTTCAGCATGACAATGACCCTAAACACACGGCCAATAGCGTCAAATGTTTCCTTAGCGAACAGCGTATATACGTTTTAGACTGGCCAGCAAATAGTCCAGATTTAAACCTGATAGAAAATCTCTGGTATATTGTTAAAAAGAAAGTCTCAAACAAACGTAACACCAGTCAAAACGAACTATATGAAGCATTTGTTGAAGCATGGAATTCAATCCCCCTAGAAAAAATTGATTGATTGAATGAAGTTGATTGAATCAATGCCACGTCGTTGCAGTGCTGTTATTGAAAATAAAGGATACGCCACTAAATATTAATTATAACTATTGGTAGGCTGTGGATAGTAGCTATTTCATAAATACCAATACTAATTACTAATACTTAAAAAAATATTGTTTTTTATACTTTTTTGTTGTTGTTTCTAATTAGTTGACCATTATTGTTCATACCTTAAAACTGATTTAAATGTTTGTCCGTAATGTAATATTGAAACTGCACTTGTGTAATGGGATTTATATTGTTTTTCTAATAAATGATAAATCGTTGAACATATTGTTGTGCTATTTATTGTTTAATTTCAAAATAAAAACCATTGCGGTGAAGTATCTTACATAATGTCAAGGACCGTTGGTAGTGTTTCTAATTATACGACCACCACTGTATATATATTGACTGCCTCGTTGGTCTAGTGGCTAGATATAAGGCCGCAGACCCGGTGGTCCTGGGTTCAATTCCCAGGTCGGGCCAATAAATAGTTATTGGGTTTTTCTGTCAGAAAATTCTCAGTAGCAGCCCGGAGTCTGGAAGTTGGAAGTGTGTACACTCCCGTGCCTCGGAAAGCACGTTAAGCCGTTGGTCCTGCGCCTGAACTCTTTCCGGTCGTGTCGGATTGCCGTCCCATCGGATTATGAGAGCTAAGGAAAAGAGAGTGCATCTGTGTTTGCGCACACACTTGTGCACTATAATATGTCCTGCGCAGTTGGCTAATCTCTCTTGAGATTGGCCGCCGTGACCGAAATCGGTCTGGAGGACCTTATATTATTAAATATAATTCATGAGGAAAAGGCATATTAAATTAACAAGAAAGAAAACAAGACAAAAGTGTTTATAGAAGCAAGTAAACTTAATAATAAATTAAATAAAAATACTGCTTTTTGCTGGCTATATCTTGAAGCTATCTCTTACAATTTTATCATGTATTATTAATCTCTGAATTCTTATAGTCTGGATAGTGTAAGTAATGATAGCTCTAGTCTAGTTTACATATTAATAAGTAAATCATCATTTTTAATAACAAGAGTAAATTATAAAAACGATTTTAAATATATATTTGAAAATTACATTATTATGGGTAAGATATCTAAGCTTAAATAAATTTATTTATAAATTCAGTGAAATATATCTTTTTAAACAACACAACGATTTACGGGGGTATTTAATTTGTATGGAGTTTGAAGAACTTCAGACGGCCGCTTGTTCCAGTTTCACTAAACTGTTACACTAGCTGTTAAGGAATCAGTGTCAGCCTTTAAATTTTAAATTTGGTATTTATAAGTGTTTACTCTGATCTAAAATCATATGTAAAACACGATCAGACGATTTAGTTAAACGTACCTTTAAACATAAATGAGAAAGACAAAATAAGCAAGGTTGTTATACATTCATACGACTAAACAAAATTAAGTATACAAAACAAACTAAAATTTTCAGAATTCTCCAAATATTTGTATGTTTTTAATTATTTTCTACAAAAACAAGAACATAAACGTAACGCGATATCAAATTAAAATCGCGCAAAGCTTGGGTTTAAGTTTGCTGAGCCAAAACACACAGTGAAATATTAATTAAACCTTCACATAAAATGATAAAGCATGGATTTCATAAAAATTCCCCTTTATGAATTCCCGTGATCATTTATTCAGCATGCGACAAACAGCTAATCGTTACAGTCAACAAAAAGTCATAATATGTAACATTAACATATTTTTATAACTTCTCCTTTGAAGCAGATTAGTTTGATTATCTTCTTAATTTCATTATGAATTTGACCTAGCCCGGAGTTAGAAACGGTCTTAGATTGTAAACTTCAAATATATTGAAAAATATTTTTTTAAATACTACTACTAATAATTGTTTTGGAATTGCTTTGATACAGAATTTTGTTGTATAATATCATTTCACATTTTATAATGTGACATCGTTTCATCATTATCATAAGCTTATTTTAAGTTTGTGTTTTGTTTTTTTTTTATATCGAGCTCTTTAAACGTAAACCTTTGTGGTAATAATACATTTGTCATTGTCAGATACTTACCTCGTTGAACCTATAACCCGTTGTCGCTAATAGCCTTTTTTACATTTCAAAAGTACAATAGGGCCTATATATCGTAAGTCTGTTATAATAAATATAAAATATATCGCAAATTAAACTATTTTTATATTCTATTTATTTATTTAAATGACATCGAATAAACAATAGACCATCTATTGTTATTGTAATTATTAGGAAGAATAGTTTTTTCCTTAAAATTTCATTTCAAGTAATTACCAAAAACCTTTATACATATACATTTTTAGATAAGTATACAAACATTTCTATACATTTTTTTAACAATAGAATAACTTTATTCCGCTATTTCTATCCAATTGTAAATATAGTTGCTGATAGCGACACATTCTTTATTGTATTCCCATTCCCAATAGTATTCGGGTTCACTTTGTGATCGGACTTGTACCGCACTTGAAATGAGAACCTTTTCCATGAAGCGGAAATTAATATTTCCTTTGTATGTTTCTCACTAAGCATGGTGTATGAAGATACTTATCTTTACAAAATAAATTTATATAATACATTTTTTTTTCTCAATATTTTAACATCGTTAGTGTGTTGTTGTGACAATCGTAATACGAAAAATGCTTGTTTCATTTGTAAAAAAAAAAATGTGTCTGAGTACTACTTTGTCCTACTTTTATTCTACTTTTTTTTATATTACTGGCGAAGTTAGTTTAAAATATAACAGAAAAATATTGTAGAATGTGTGACATAGCTATGTTTTAAAAACTTACTTTTTTAACACCTATAAAGATCTTATAGGTTTTTTATTATAATTAGACATATTTATAAAATTGGGTTTTGTGAACTTATGAAAAAATCAGCTGCAGTCTTGAAGAAGCCCCAATGAGAAGACCTTCAACGACCGTTCAGTTCACTCTAAGTATGAACGCCAAGCATATTGATTAAAGCTTGGTGTTCTACCTTACAGTGAATTGCGCGTTCTATATCATCAGAACTCCGAGTAAAGAAAGAAAAACGAAACAATCAGAAAAGCAATAAAAGAAAAATAAATGTTTATTTATTTAGCTACATTTCTACATCTTCTTCAAAGACACTGTATTGTTTTCAATTATTTTATTTGACTAACATTTATGTACTATAATTTGATTGTCTTAATTTGTATGTGTATAATTGTAAAAAATATGTCTATGTTCTGTTTGTATTTGATACGTATTTGATAAATTACTATTTATCTTGGTTGAAAGAAGACGATCAATCTATCGCGTTCTCGAATATTTACTTTCAAAACCATGATTTTGTACATACAGGTTGTAACAAAATTCGTGTCCGATCCGTGAAGTGGTTGTTAGGTATCGTGTGTCGGTTCTATTTATGTAATAATTTTTAAAATACTAAGCTTACTTAAAATTACTTAAAAAATATATTAATTGTGTTTAAAGACACTGTTGATGGTAAAAACGTGGACTACCGAGGTCATGACCTCGTGTCTTAGCTACCCGATAGGTATGAGCTATCGAGCGCTATTGCCCGCACCTTTGTTGCCAAGTAATTTTCGACATTTAATTTTAAAAAAAAAAATTCGGTTTAAAGTTTTTACTTTGTATTTTAAAAATTATTACATAAATAGAACCGACACACGATACCTAACAACCACTTCACGGGTCGGACACGAATTTTGTTACAACCTGTATATGTAATATGATATTTATATTGTACTCTATATATTAATATAATATCAGTCTAATTTAATATTGTATGTTTATCTATATATGTAAAAGGCAATGTCGTGACTGATTGACTATCAATGGACATCCGTAACTGTAAGAAATAAGCCTTAAAATTTGAAGTAGATTTTGATTGTTACGTAGATATATTAGTACTAAATAGTAATTTTCAAAATTTTCAACATTACACCTCTTCAAAGTCATCTTATCCAAGCGACATTTAAGAAAACCAATACAAATAAAAATGGTTATCAACTTTTTTGGGTAACAATAAACACATTAGTATTTTTCTGTTACATTCCTGCTGGCAAAGATAAGCAAGTACTTTTATGTTTATAGTTGTTTTGATAAAATACTTTAAAACAATTATAATGTTCAACTGTTTTGTAGAGGATCCTTCCCAGATTTGAACTCGCAAAGCTGATCCCAATGTTTATATTCTTTATCTAATACCGTTCCCAAACGTAACAGGGTACATTTCACACGAAATTATCGTAATTCCCCTCGACACGAATCGCATTTATAACATAGGCATTTTATACGTTGTATATTTAATGTTATCCCTTACCAAATGGGAAAACTATCTTAATTCAACCCTCTTCCCACATAATATGTAAAAGGGTATGATATAGTAAATTGAAAAGAGATTTACAAAGCCGCAAAGCATAAATCAATAATCCACAAAGCCGTTCAAAGTATGATCTTAAAATACGTAAGCTGAAAATGGATTTAAAAATAATATTTCGAAATTGAAATATTCAATAAAGATCCAGACGAAGCGAAATATTTTGTTGCAACAGTAAAATGAAGTGGCTACTTTGTGGACGCGAATTTTTCGCGCATTTGCCGCTCGCTGGTCTGTGGTACGTAATGTAAATATTTTATCGAGAACTCTACCCGTGATGGAGTGAAGTCAGCAACAGACGTGTCATATTTTTAAAGATTTACGCAACACTTTTAATTTACGTTAACAATTCACTTATTTATTAAAAAAGAACGCGATCGTGTTTATAACACGTGAATCTTAACTGAAGATTGTGGAGTACTGAGTTTTCATGTTATTGCCACAAATAAGCATTTGTAATTGTAATTAATTAGTTACCGGACGCGGCTTCACCAGTATGTGTGAGGAAGAGGGCAGTTGTTAGGTAACTTATGTCCTTACCTGTTTAACCCTCAAAGTGGTTTGAAAAATTTCATGATGATTGATCAAGACGTGAAAGCGTAATAAATTATAATATAAGTTAGGATATCGTACTTGGCGGTGAATGAAAATATTGTGAGGAAACTTACATGTGTGTATTCGTCAGTCAGCTTTGAAGCAGTGTGGTAGTGTTCTCCTCAAATAAGAGGAGGTCTTAGCCCAGCTGTGGGACATGTACATAATACTTACTTACATTTTAAAATATTTGAATGAAAGTAATAGTTATGAAAACCAATTGTGATTATTTATTAGTTTTGTGATTTCACGTTCGTATTTAAATACTCAGCCTGAGGTCGAATAAAGGGAAAAGTTAATAAATTGAATGAGATAACTCGATTTTATCTAGTAATAACTCGAAATGTCAGGCTTTTGGGTTGATCCAAAGGGCAAAGGTGATTGAGATAGATAACGAAGTCGGTCACTCAGATACCAATTCTTGACAAGTTCTTTCATATATATATTTCTATGATTGGCCATTTGTAATATGTGAATTAAATTATTCATTTTCGTTTTAATAATCGCTAATCAAAAATCAACTAGAAATACTATAAACAAAGAGCTAACGTTGCTGAAAATGTTTATATACTATTTAATATAATTTCTCGTAATGAAATGGACTATATAAACTTTTACTACTCTATCAAAGTCAGTCACAATTTCTTCTCGAAAACAACTAATAAAAACAGATATAGCGATTTTGTTACACCAAATTAAAAAGGGTTTACCGAAAAAGTTATTAAGTAAACCGGATTTATCCAGTTTCGTCAGTTTCAGATACTCCGCTCTCGCTTAAGCTTCTCTCCTGAGAGTTTGCTAATAAAAGAACTTTTCAAATTAGGGACGGCAACTACACAGATATAATAATATTATGAAACTGGCACTATTCCATATTAAGATTGAACTTTTATATCTATAGATTCATAAACATATTTGAAATAATATAGTGATTCTTCCAATTCTTGTAAATAACTTATTTAGTGTATCGAGATATACGAACCGGCTCGAACGATTTAGAAGAACTTTGGATTTAGGTTTTATAATAAGGTTTTTTTTTTAATCTTATAAATTTTTGTATAGTTATAGAATATTTGTATAATTATTATATTAAAAAAAAAAAACGAAATAGAAAGTATCATGCATTGTAACATGAAATTTCAATTCAGTTTAATGGCAGATTTGAGGAGTATCAAGTGATAAATTTTATTTATATTTTTTTTTATAAATACTGTGGCAGCAAAGCATCAAAAAAATAAAGACTGGTTTAAGTAGTCTTACAGAAATATATTATATTTTTAATGTTTTCGGTACTTCCCTTTCCATGGTCAACGAAACCGTATATTTCTATATCGTTGGTAAAACACCCAGGTCGCGGCCCCCAACCGGTATTCGACCTTGTATGAGTGGAAATATATTTTCCGCAATTTTGCACTCTTCTCACTCGCACAAAGTATGGGAGCCGACTATTGGAAACACGAACTGAGTGCTTTATATTTATAATCGAATTTTCAATAACTAATACTTGGTAATCATTTAAAAATGCTTTAAGCGTAGTTTGATTAAACCAGAGTTTAAATCTTTGAAAACTCAATATACATTATATTTGAACTTGAACATAGCGCTTCGTATGACATTATTTACTCAAGCAATAAATTGTACGTCCGAGTAGGATCCAACTACTCGTTAAATATTAACCAACAAAAAGAAAATATTTGCATTATTGTGTTCCGATTTATGTAAGTGAGCCAGTTTAATGATAAATATATAAAACATAACATTTAAGTACATATGGTTGGCTTTATGGTATTTCTCACAGTCTATGGACCACTTACTTTTAGATACATTTCCAGTCTAAATAGGAAAAATTAAAGGGCTTCCTCACACTAGGCAATATGACATAGCTAATTTACAACTTAGGTGTTATATCCGATGGATGTTCATATCCCGTTTTCACAACTATCGATATTTTGCACTTCCCCGAGTAAATAATAATAATAATATCTTTATTTTTCAGGCATCAAGGCCCACACTTTTGGTACATGATTACACATTCAAATCACACATTAATAAGAAGCACAATCACAAAAGTAATAATTAAAATATATAAGAATTAATAACTATTTAATGACATTAAAAAAGCAAATAATACAAATATATGATAAGAGATTAAATATAATTGATCATGAATGAGGCACATAAACCAGAGTATTACACAGATTTCTGGATCATCCGCCTCGTCATATAACCGTTCACATCATTCGCAATAATCATTAGGATAGTGTTGGGACTTTCTCTAATTCTACGTATCAAAGATGCAGATCTTTTCCTCATGATCGCATAGAAATAAAGTACAAAAATTCTCATCCTATATAAATGAAATGATTATTACCTTTTTTTATAGATGAGTTCTGCGAAGAATACCCACACAATCTTATCCCGACGCCTGGTTACTGGATTGAATGCTCACGCCAGAAGATCGCGACTGACACAATCTGGGACGAATCTGAATCGGAGCACGACAGTGGGCCAGATGGAGATGCAGGTGAGTTAAAATTCGTTTTTTATATAATTAATTCAATACTAATTACTATTTTTGCAATTAGTATTATAGCGAATATGCATAGCCTTCAAATAAAAACGTAACGATGACCAATACCAATGAAATTAAATGTAAGCATCTTGAATCTGTAGTGAGCCCAACCCAAAAAGAATATCGTTATTATATATATTTTAAGCAAAGAACGTATATGAAAACATACCTAAACATGTATATTTTAGGTATATATACAAACAAATTACCGTCACGGGACGCCTGGCAGATGTGAAACATCGAATGAAATAAAATGATGACGGTTTGTTTATTCATTTAACGTTTATTTTCATTAAATACAAAAATTAAAAATTCGAATTCAAGTTGCGACAACTTAATTCTTTTACTCGGTGACTTCAGTAATATTAACACTGCAAGTTGCCTGAATTAAATGATTATAAAATTATTAATTAATTAAATTAATTAAAATTATTAATTAATTAAATTAATAATTATTATAATGTTATTAAATGTTTAATATGAATAATTCGCCACGCCAACAATCAGCTTAACCCGCGGCTATAGATGTTTCACATCAAAACCCTTTATTTTTCGTAATAGGCTAAAAACAATTTGATATTTATTCAGATTATAATTTTATCATAATATGATATTATTAATTAACAACATTCATAAATACAAACAATAAACATAGATTTAATCTTCTATATTCAACACCAATCATTTACGTAATCTTAAATCATTCATGCCGAGCTGTTGAAATGACTTATGAGTTTTGCGTTACCGGCGCCAGTCGGGTCATATTTAATTTGCGAGCACAGTGAATTTACATGAAATATAGTTTAATGAAATGTTCCATTATCAGCTACTCGACACTTAATTATTTACTCGTATGACTTTATACTTGCCTACAATATAAATCAACATCAGAATTATATTCAGTAATAACATTGTATACAATTTCAAAGATAGTAGACATATGATTGTAACTCTCAGGCCATTACTGACTGGCTGCTACATTTACATAAATTATATATGTAATTATAATTTTTATTGCACTATTTTATTTAAGCCTTGTGATCCTTTTTTGTCAGTTGTACTAAATTTATTATTTTGAACAAACAAAAACAAAGTACTGAATACGTAATTATTCAAGATTATATTAATTTAGATAAATCATTCATCATCAACATTATCTCGCTGAGTTTTTTCCGTTCTTTTTTCGAGGTATTTCATTCAAAGCCGATTTTTATCAACGAATAAATAAGTGTAATAATAATACTTCAATAAAAAAATTTAAATGTTTTTTATCCTTACGGCATGTCAAACCCATCGTAACTTAAGCTATCTTACATATCAAATTATCTTAAAGGTTTTATAATTAGGTTATTTATTCACAAATAGACATCATACAGCATATTGCTTTAGCCACTGAAGAAGTGGGATCTGATAAAGCACTTTGCATAACTCCGACATTTAATCGACATAGCTGAAGTGTATTTATTAATGCTTCCCTAGGACCTCTATATTTGTTACATTCTAATAAAACATGATGAACATCATCTATCGTACCACAAACATTACAATTACGGGAATCAGCCTTTTTCATGAGAAAAAGGAAATTGTTACAAGAGTAATGACCAGAGCGAAGTCTACATAATATTTTGGTATGCGACCTATTCATTCTAATGTTTTCGAACCATGGTATTTGAGAAGGCTGATTTACGATCGTTTTATACCATATGCCTTTGTCTTTTGTACGTCGGTCAAAATATTCTCGCCATAAATACAAACATGCAGCCTTAAATCTAGGTAAAACTTCTGTAAAGCTAGGTTTAATATTAAAAATCCTTCCTTCAACACATGCCTTTTTAGCTCGTTTATCAGCCTCCTCGTTTATCAGTCTTTAAGAAAAACATGTAATTTGTTAAAAATATCAAAAGCTATCGGTACACCTCTATATCCAGAGGCGCATCGAGTCAAATGCAATAAGGCACTCTTACTATCTGATAAAATTACAATTCTATTGCTATTAATTTGTGAAGAAAAGCATAAGTCAAAGCTTCTGAGATCGCAATGAGTTCCAATGTCATCATGGAGAAATTCTCATTTATTTTAAAACAACCCTCACAATTTAAATTTGGATCATAAAACGCAGCACCTAAAAGATTATCATTTTTGGAACCATCCGTAAAAATTCTATACCAATCTCTATATTCCTGTTCTAAATATGAAGTAGCAGTTTGATTCAAGAAGTTGATGTCACAGTTGTTTTTTGGCTCTTTAACATCATCGAGATCAATCTTAATAATATTTGTGATACCAATCTGTGAAACCCAAAGTCGCAAGGAAAACATATCCAATAGATCTGACGAGTTAATGTTATATATTTTGGCGTCATCATAGGTTTTTATCAATAGAGGTTTCTTTTTGTTTAGCCAATAATTGTTAGTTTGTAATGTACTTATGGTTTGTAAAATTTCTATTGAAACATCATTTGACTATTAATATAATTCAGTTATCACTAGAGTTCAATTTTGTTTCATAAAAAAAAAGTATACATATATTCTGATAAAAAGGACCAAAAAATAAATATGCAATCGTATATAGAAAATAAAGGGTATTGTATACTAATATGTCATCAAATAACTTCAAACTAAACTATATATAATTTGATATAATTAACTATTTACATTAATAACAAGCCAACAAAAGACGCTAATTGCAGCCAGCGACGCTTCAAACGTTCGTTACAAATTCCTTAAATAACTAAGTTATATTATGTAGTCACGATTCTGAAGATTTTCAATAACTTTATGAAGCTTTTACAAAATTATATTATAAGCCTGTTAAAACAGCGCTCAAGTTCTTGCGGCCACAAAAGACTAGTTCGTAGTTGACTTTACCTTTGAGTACTTTTGAATTAATTTCAATATTCTTCATCTTGAATGTTTACAATAATAAAAGTCTTCCTCGCATTCTATAAAATAATAAAGATGTTCCTTATTTAGTATCTTATTTTATGTGATGTAAAAATATTATCTATATATTTAAAAATCTCGTCACTTAAAACTTTAGTTATCATTTAATTTCTCTATCTCGCTCTAATGTTGTTTATTATACTTGTCTCATGCTAACGTAACTTTGTGTGTACGTAAGTTTTATCTATATATATATATATATAAATCTCGTGTCACAGTTTTAGTGTTTATACTCCTCCAAAACGGCTCGACCGATTTTGATGAAATTTTATATGTATATTTTGTAGGTCTGAGAATAGGTTCACAACAAATTTTTATACCCCTATGTATTAAGAGGGTGGCTCACCTCAAAAATATGTTTTTTAATTTTTTGAAAATTATCATTTTATCATTAAATCCTAAAAATATAATAAAAAATGTACGATTGGGGGACCCCCGGCCCCCGGGAGGAACGAAATTCTTTGCGATATTTTTTTTAACTTAAAACGAGTTTTAAAATGTTGATTTTTAATGATTATATTTCTGTATATTTGTCACACTCCCGTGCCACGAAAGGCACGTAAAGCCGTTGGTCCTGCCTCTTACCTGAACTTTTACCGTTCGCGTCGGTTTACCGTTCTATCGGATTATGAGAGTGCACCTGTGTTTACGCACACACTTTTGCACTATAATACGTCCTGCGTAGTTGGCAAATCTTTCTTGAAATTGGCCATCGCGGTCGAAATCGGTCAGGAGGAAATTATTCTTCGGAGTGTGCTGCGTGGGGCCTCAGAGGCATACCCTGGCGGCGATAGTCGGTGGAGATCTCTCGTTGCCGAGCGTGATTAACGCCATGGAAATAGTCTCCTTCCGCGAAAGTGTCATGTCGCAAAAGGAGGCCGCGGAGTGGCAGCGCGAGGAAAATGCCTCCGCTGATTCCATCTGTCGAAGAAGACTGGGGAGAAGGCGTATGCGCACCTTAACAGCTACCGGGGCTAAGAGGGTTCCGTGTATTCGGGAACCCCGGCGCGTCACGGTAGCGTCACGGTAGCGCAAGCGATCCCGTGGAGACCCCCGACCAGATGGAGAGAATACCGCTGGTTTTTTAGTGGATATTCCGGCACCCTCAGCGCCGGTGACCCCCACATAACCCCCACTTCATGTGGGGAAACGCGTAAATGCATTTTTCCAGCGAAAAAAAAGGAGGAAATTGTTCTTACTTTTTATCACACCAAAAAGCGTTGCCCTTCTTAATCAACTCTCCCTTCCTTAAAATTGATAAATTTCATTTAATACTTTAGGAAAATAGTAATTTATTCAAAATTAAATATAAAATAGCGAATTATAAGTTAAAAAAAAGAGTTCAAATTATATTTACATTTGTATAGAATTGAGGTTATCTCATTGCCGCACACAAACCTTATTGTCAAATCTGAACATTTGCACACTTACATACACATACAACCGCTAGAATAGAAAGAATCAGTAAGAAAGAAAGAGCGGAAAGATCGCTTGGAGGGCGCTTTTTTGTTAAATGACAATTTCTGCCAGGTCATTCTACTTTGTAGTAGTAAAAGAACTTTGTTCCAATAAATAAAAAAATATGTAGAGCATGTTGTACTTTACTTTATGCATTATTATTATATGCCCTGTACGGAACACACATACACTGTACTGTATGGGCGAATGTTTATATTTGATTGATTAAAAAATGCGCGGGATAAAATCCTTATTTTACCCGTACGAAGTCGGGTCGGGGAGCTAGTAATATATAAAATACAGTACTCATCTTACTAAATATAATAACTATATATACCATACATCATAGAATAATAACGCTTAGAAGGATAGTGTCATACAAAGTTTCGCTCAAAATTGAAGTCACAAGAATTAATGTGTGTAAGTGTCACGTACGTTACATACACATATGACCGAATTATGTTGCAAGTGAATACACATTTTCCCCATAAAGTGAGGAAATTGATATTGTTTGAACTTGAATTATGAAATATATTCTTTTGCATTTAATTAATTTGAATTATTATGTAGGTTGTATTCAGATGTGACAATTTGTCAGACAATAATATTGGACATCATTATTTTTTCATTAAAATTAATTAAACAACGCTGAAAAGTTTTCGCTGAATATTCTTCTCTTCGATTAAGTTGTATTTTATTTATCCATCGAGCAGCAGCAATTGAATTCGAAGGAAAGCTAAAAAATATTACAATTAATCAATAATAAGTATTATAATTATATATTACAATATTATTAATTAAAAAATTATAATTAGTTGAACAGTATTCATGTTTTATACGTAACTTAAAAAAGTTAAAATAATTATTTTAAATATTTATTTATTTTTATTATTTAAAATATTAAGCAATCGTGGTAAATATATTTTCCATAGCTCTTTTGTTTACAAATTCTTTTTATGTTTTGATGAATACATTTTAGCTAAAATTATAAGTTGCCAAATAGTACTTACGTGTGAAATGTGATTTTCTTATCCTTATTTTTTTTATGTGGAGTGTTGTGCCACTCTTTTCTACACAGTAAGTCATTTTTTAATAAATTGCGCGAGATGTTTACTATGACACTTTATCGTGACAACTGACGTGACGTCAAATGTATTGAGACTAGTAACAATTTGAATGACTTCAATTCGCTTGGGCTTACACTCCTTCTAAGCGTTATTATTCTATGCCATACATAATAACGTTACCTAATTAAAAACATATTTTAACTGTTGCGAGGCTACTTTATCTATCTCATTCCCGAGCTTCCCGAGCTATCTGCTCAAAGTTCATTGTTATTTTTCTGTCAAAAATGGAGAACAGCCAGTTTTTTAAACGAAGCGGGTTTACATCCTCACATCAAAATGAGGTAAAGACTTGATTTTTTTGTTTTTTTTTGTTTTGTTTTTTTTCCTTGTGAGTGTGCAATAAAGTTATTTATTATTATTATTAAATAATTTAGAACTAAGTCTGAATTTTTTCCGTTACTGTTAGATTTAAATGCACAAAAATGAAGAAATAGAAGTGCATATTTGTGCACACACAGATATACTTTCTGGCTAATCTCGTTTGTAAATCGCCCTCACCCGTACAAGAAATTATGAATTGTTATCAAAAGTCGAATATTTCTTTTAGTAAAACAGATGTTTACATACTAATTGATTATTCGAAAGTTATATTAATACACTTAAATAGGAATAGTCTTAGATTATAGCAGAATTCATAACACATCTTAATATAATTATATATTAACGACATTACTATGTGTGAGATTGATAATGTTATCTGAAAATGATACATAGGCATCCAGAGAACACATCACTCAAGTTGAAACGTGGTTAGGAAGCAAGCGACTATTATTATGATCTAAGAGCAAATCTCTTTCATATTCTATTTTGACATAAAAGATATGCATTTCGAAATTTGAAACGTCAAAATGTATTGCATGGTATTTATTAGACTCTAACAATTAATTTTAATAAAAAAGTATATACTTAATAATTAATTAATCAAAGTATTCGTGGTATTGGCCATTGTTGTCAATACACTTTTCCGATTTTAACGAAAGGTAATCCATGCCTCTTTTCTAGAAATCCATGGAACTCTTTAAATCAGTTTAATACTGCCTCTTCATACAAAAGTAAAAAATAAAAGCCAGCATTAAAAATCGGTTATGACGTCATAAGTACGGACAAAGGTATTGACATTTTAGTCTTTTGTATGTTATGCAGTGCATGACAGGAAGCCAGACCCACCTGCTCATCAGTAATTCGGCCATCATGATATCTTGTTAATTTACATGTTATGACGGATGAGTAATTTAATACGATACGTACACGAAACAACCATTTAGATTCCGTGATTACAAGATTAGTAATGTAAGGAATGTCCTCTCACATGGCAAATGCTTGATCATTTACTATCAGTAGGTATATTTTCTTGTCTGTATTAAGGTAATATTTGTATTTTCGCATGCAAATGTTTCAGCAGAGTAGAATAGAAACGAAGTAAATATCCATATTATCAAGCACGATATCGATTCAGTATGTTGGAAAATAATTCACAAACAAAAATATTCCCAAGAAGAGTTTCCATCGGAAAGCCGGCAAGCCGTAAAAGGCTGACCAATCCATTCATGAATTGAAGGACGATAAGAAATAGCTATAGAGCTAAGGCGAACTCCAAAGGCGCCACGATACACTAAAGGTAACAACCGGCACCTGCGGAAAATGTTTGCCTATACATTTTTGCATATTCTCGGGTGCGTATTTTTTGAGTGATTGCTGAAAAGAAGAGTTCTAAGGCTAAAGAGATAGGTTAAGGATACAAGTTTTATTATTGCTGAAGCAGTTGTAACTATTGTAAAAAGAATAAATCAAAAATAGTAATAAAAAATAACTACGAAAAAAAGTTGTGCGTGTATAGTCCATTCCACAGTCACAAGCTATTTACTTTGTCTACGACGGCAAAGTGCTGCCAGGTAAGGATTTGGTTTCGGGGCATATATTCCTCCTCAGAAGTCAAATGTCTAATTCTGGTAAAGAGAAACGAAGAGTGATCCTTACCCAAAATTATATGTTACAGAATACGAATGAGTTCAAAAATCATGTGGCAGATATGTTAGCAAAAATGGTAAAAAAATACTAAATTTAAATGTATACAATCTGAAGTTGCATTTAAAAAGTTGTAAGGAATAATTTGAGTAGCTGAAAAAAATGTATGATTGTTATATGAACTTGATAATAAAAGTAAGAGATTAAAAACATGGAAAGATAGTAAGGTAAAATGTACGAAAACCAAAAGCGATTAGCACTTCACGTGATTATATAATACATAGGACTATACAAGTCACTGAAGAAGTCTGATGGTCAAAAGAAAAAAATTGATTGTAAAAGAAAGTAATGCTTATAATCTAGCAAAAGGAAAATCAAAAATGATGCAAAACATATACCAGAAAAGAATAACTAGAATGAGTTCAGTGAAAGAAATATATATTTCGCTAACCCCCAAATCAATGGAATAAGGTAAAGGAATACATAATTTAAAAAAAATGCAATCAGTATGTTTTGAAAAACCTTAAAGTTGCACATACTGTGGTTGAAAAGGTAAGGTTAGAATTTACTTTCCTTTCCCGATTGACTGTAAAAGGAAAGCTTATCAAAACTTTTACAATTTCGATAAATTGAATTACTCCTGCTTCTTCATATATCAATGTTATATATACGTTACGTACTTTTTTAATCATTTTGTAAATGTTAAATAAAGGTTGAAATAATATTATGAAAACTGATTTCATACTATGAAAACTTTTTAAAATAATTTTCAAAGCCCAATATGAAATAAGGTTAAGTTATTCTACACTTTTCAGAAATACTTTTCAAGAATTTCTGAATCAAGTGTGCTACAAAAGGTATATTTACAACCTGATATTACAGGTGTACCCGTTGGTTTTTATAGTACAGTAGTTTCTCAAGCAAAAATATATATTATTTATTTGTAGCAGTAAAAGGTCTGACATCTTGACGTACTGTCCAAGTAAGTGGACCGATTGACCACTATGATAAACACAACATACGTCAGCGTTAATTTTTTTTTATAAATAAGTCATTTTACTCATTACACGATTATGCCTCGTTGGTCTAGTGGCTAGATATAAGGCCGCAGACCCGGTGGTCCTGGGTTCAATTCCACGGTCGGGCCAATAAATAGTTATTGAGTTTTTCTGTCAGAAAATTCTCAGTACAGTCCCGTGCCTCGGAAAGCACGTAAAGTTCCATTGGTCCTGCGCCTGAACTCTTTCCGGTCGTGTCGGATTGCCGTCCCATCGGATTACGAGAGCTAAGGAAAAGTGATTGCACCTGTGTGTGCGCAAACACACTTGTGCACTATAATATCTCCTGCGCAGTTGGCTAATCTCTCTTGAGATTGGCCGCCGTCGGCCGTGGCCGTGGCCGAAATCGGTCTGGAAGACCTTACTTACCTTACATGATTATATTAGTGATAAAAGCCTTGAATTATTGTTAGTTAATTTTTAGTCATGATATAAATTTATTTGGTGGTAGAGCTTTGTGCAAGCTCGTCTGGGTAGGTACCACCTACCCATCAGATATTCTATCGCAAAACAGCAGTATCTACTTGGTATTGTTGTGTTCCGGTTTGAATAGTGTAATTACAGACACAAGGGACATAAGATCTTAGTTTCCTAGGTTGGTGGCGCATTGGTGATGTAAGCAATGGTTAACATTTCTTACAATGCCATTGGCTATGGGCATTGGTGACCACTTACCATCAGGTGGCCTATATGCTCGTCTGCCTACCTATCCTATAAATTTAATTTGATATATGGCCGTTATTTATTCTAAAACAAATAGACACTACTGAGCTTTCTGGCGGTTTTTTCTAGATAGAATCTATAATCCGAATCGATACTAATTTTACATTCAATTTATTCCTGCAAAATTAATTGCTTGTAAGAGCATTCTTGATAATTTATTCTTTGATTTTATTTGATCAAATTTCGAATAATATTAAGAAACATATTTTGAATTTCTACTTTAAAAAAAATCATATATTAAACATTTTATTCATTAATTTTATACATTTTGTCCTTGTACTTACTATTTATATATTCATATATATTTGTATGAGAATGAATATGCTATAACCATATGTCCTAATAGTATAGGGTTTTCCATTAAGGGCGCTTGATCGTGCAGAACTTCCATCGTAGCGTGTGCTGTGTGGCACGTAGCGCCGTCCTGTTGAAACCACATGTTGTCCAGATCCATATTCTCGATTTCAGGCCAAAAGAAGTTGGTTATCATCGACCGGTATCGCTCACCATTGACGGTGACGGCCACACCATTATCGTTTTCGAAAAAATACGGACCAATCACGCCTCCGGCCCAAAATCCGCACCAAACAGTCACTTTCTGCGGGTGCATTGCCACTTGGTGAACCTCGTGTGGATTGGTCTCGTCCCAAATACGGCAATTTTGCTTGTTGACATAGCCATTCATCAAAAAATGCGCCTCGTCGCTGAAGATGATTTTTTTGCCAAAATCGGCGTCAACTTCCAACTGCTCTAATGCCCAGTCAGCGAACACACGGCGCTGTCTGTGGTCATTAACCTTGAGCTCTTGGGTCAGCTGGATCTTGTACGGGTGCAGGCTCAAGTCACAACGCAAAATTCGCCAAGTTGTCGTCTGCGAAAGGCCGAGTTCCTGTGCGCGACGCGGAATTGACTGCCGCGGGTTTTCGAGGACACTGTCGCCCACAGCGGCGATATTCTCGGCAGATCTCGCGTTACGTTGACGCACGGGAACCGGCTGATTGTTAACTGACCCGGTTGACTCGAATTTGTCCACCAATCGACGGATAGTCGACTCGGCAGGATGATCATCGCGACCGTAAAACGGGCGAAGTGCGCGGAACGTTGCTCGAACTGAAGACCCATTTTCATAAAACAATTTTATGATTTGCACGTGCTGCTCGACAATGTAACCTGCCATGGTGGTTTGGGAGGACGGAGTGAATATAACACACTGCATTTGACAGCTGTCACTCAAACAACATGGCCGCAATCAGCTGTCAAAGTTCAAGCGTCCCTATTGGAAAACCCTATAATTTTTGTTTTTTTTTTATTTTTAAGTGAGAAATGTCTGACGTCCAGTATTAATTACTATCTTTTTTTTAATATTCATTCCTACAGTACTAATAAAAGGTTGTCCTGATTATACAACACTAACTTGTCTTCTCTAATTATATGATTGAAAAAAATAGCATCGAAAATATGATTATTAAATTGAAACGTTGTTATATACAATTACTATATTCGACGGACTAAATGTATTATTGTATTAGTATTGTATATTTTCTTAAAAAATCATCCTTTAAAGGTCATTCATTACATATTAGTATCGTTATTGATATACTAATTTGAAACAGACGCGTCTTAAACATACTTTTAGTTATGCAAAATCTTAATCAGATTAGACTATGACGCCGCAGCGGTTTAAAATTTGTTGATTCTGTAAATTATACAAGCTTGATTTTGTAGAGACAAATTTTAAGTTAAATGTAAATTTTAATATATACTTTTATATTATCTTAAAATTATAATAAAAAAAATTACGTTAAAATATTAATAACCATTTTGAATACTTTATTAACTTTTATTTTAAAAGATTATAATTACTTCATGAGTCAAAGAAAGAAAACTCTTGGCAAACAATTCATTTTTATTTGAAATTGTTAATATAAAACATAGATAAGTACCGATAAGCTTCAACCAGATGTTACTTGTTGAATATTTTATTTTTACCGATTTTCCTGGATTTATTCGAGCGGATGAAAAAATAAATGTTGGGAGTATCTGCTTCCTTTTCCCAGGATTGAAATGTACTGAGCCAAAGATCAACACGCTGTATTTTACTTAAGTCCATCCAGTATTTACACGTTTAACAACAATAATATTGGAGAACAATTTGAAATATATACATATATGTACGAGTATCTATTATTGGTCTATTTCGTAATAATAATATCCCTAAGATGAATATTTCATACAGAGTATCGGCCTTGTTTCAGTTATATCATCATTACATAAATTAATGGAACAGCGATACGTCTTCATAAGACTAAAGCAAATAGGGTGTGACTATAATACCTAAACATGTAACACATTTAGCAGTAAGTTTAAGCCCGCCCGCCTAAACTTGATACGTTTACTATGCAAAGTGGATTACATTGACATAACAGCGCTTTAAAGCGATTTTGGCTGACATGCCCAAACTGAAGATTTGACTTTAATGTAAAATGTTGAAAAAATCAACTTAAGCACAAAGCTTTATACTATAATATAAGATTTCAACACTAGAAAACTTATACACTATATTTTCATTAAATAATTTAAATTAAATTGTACCTGTGGCTCGTAAAGCATAATAAAAAAATAGTTTTATGAAATGTCACCGACTTAACGCTTTTAACAAATATATATTAGACAATATGAATTAGCATTGTTTTCTCAATACAATAACATTAAACTATTGCTGAATTTTGTACTAATTGCATTAGTGGATAATTTCTGTTGCAAGCTGTCTGTTCTATCTCATTCAGCACACGTTTTCAATTTATCGACCCCTTATCTTCGTAACGCAAAGATCTTTGTCGCCCTGTATCTTACCCTCCTACACGCCTGTACTTGTTTGTGTATCGTATAAAACCATTAAAACCAAGCGCTTGTTATTATTAATATTATGAAAATCGATTTCATTGCAGTTTATAAAACACACAACAAATATATCATCAATAATCAATTAATTTATGCCTCAAAATATTCACACAGCTATTTTGTGTCAATTTCTAAAATGTTACTCTTATTATAATATATCATCTATATACAAATAGCCCAAGACAAAACAGTTCAATACGATTTTCTCCTCTGCTTGTCAACTAATTTTCTTTTAGACGAGCTTTAATATTATCAATAAAATAAATAGAATAAAAAAAATAATGAAACATGTAAATTCACGTCATGTTCATCTCAAAATTCAGTAAGGGTTATGGTTTAACATAATCGTATTTTATCTGTTTACTTGGTAGTAAGGCTTTGTCAAAGCTTGTCTGGGTAGGTACCACCCACTCATCATTTATTCTATTGCCAAACACCAACCCTTATTATTGTTGTGTTCAGGTTTGAAGAGTGATTTAATAACTACAGGCACAAGAGACTTAATATCTTAGTTCCCAAGGTTGGTGGCGCACTGGTAATTTAAGGAATAGTAGATATTTCTTATTATGCCAATATATAGGGTTTTCCAATAGGGACGCTTGAACTTTGACAGCTGATTGCGGCCATGTTGTTTGAGTGACAGCTGTCAAATGCAGTGTGTTATATTCATTCCGTCCTCCCAAACCACCATGGCAGGTTACAGTGTCGAGCAGCACGTGCAAATCATAAAATTGTTTTATGAAAATGGGTCTTCAGTTCGAGCAACGTTCCGCGCACTTCGCCCGTTTTACGGTCGCGATGATCGTCCTGCCGAGTCGACTATCCGTCGATTGGTGGACAAATTCGAGTCAACCGGGTCAGTTAACAATCAGCCGGTTCCCGTGCGTCAACGTAACGCGAGATCTGCCGAGAATATCGCCGCTGTGGGCGACAGTGTCCTCGAAAACCCGCGGCAGTCAATTCCGCGTCGCGCACAGGAACTCGGCCTTTCGCAGACGACAACTTGGCGAATTTTGCGTTGTGACTTGAGCCTGCACCCGTACAAGATCCAGCTGACCCAAGAGATCAAGGTTAATGACCATAGACAGCGCCGTGTGTTCGCTGACTGGGCATTAGAGCAGTTGGAAGTTGACGCCGATTTTGGCAAAAAAATCATCTTCAGCGACGAGGCGCATTTTTGGATGAATGGCTATGTCAACAAGCAAAATTGCCGTATTTGGGACGAGACCAATCCACACGAGGTTCACCAAGTGGCAATGCACCCGCAGAAAGTGACTGTTTGGTGCGGATTTTGGCCGGAGGCGTGATTGGTCCGTATTTTTTCGAAAACGATAATGGTGTGGCCGTCACCGTCAATGGTGAGCGATACCGGTCGATGATAACCAACTTCTTTTGGCCTGAAATCGAGAATATGGATCTGGACAACATGTGGTTTCAACAGGACGGCGCTACGTGCCACACAGCACACGCTACGATGGAAGTTCTGCACGATCAAGCGCCCTTAATGGAAAACCCTATATATATAGGTTATTATATCAGGTGGCCCACTTATAAGTCTGCCTACATTACACAATAAAAAATATAAAATTTCATCAAAATCGGTCAAGTCGTTTCGGAGGAGTATAAACACTAAAACTGTGACACGAGTTTTATATATATATAGATAAAACTTATGTACACACAAAGTTACGTTAGCATGAGACAAGTATAATAAACAACATTAGAGCGAGATAGAGAAATTAAATGATAACTAAAGTTTTAAGTGGCATCCTGTCAGAAATGACCCAGTCATTGACTAACAATGGCGGAACACAATGGCCGTACCGACTCGTGTTGGCTGCCATATTCCTTGCCTTCAATTTCTCGTAACTTCACGAGTTTGCTGATAGCTAGCTTAATATCCATAAGTTCGTTTCCTAACTATTGTTTCACGGTAACAATGGATTTATTTTCCTGATACTGTTGTTTTTTCATATAACACACTTTTTATAGTTGTATTTTATCTGGTATTGGACTTCTGAACTAGAAACTTTTTACATTTTTACTCTAACATTTTAAGAATATTATTCAGAATCTAAGATTCAAACGGATTTTAAATAGAGAAAACTTTTTCAAGATATCAAATAAAATAGGATTCTGACTATAATGAATAGATACCTTTTATATTGAAAGTATTGAAAATAGTGTTAATCTGTTGATGGCGTTTTATTTCAAAATTAAAATATTTTTTATTCAAGTAGACGTTTACAAGTAATTATAAATCGTAATTTTGGAAAAAGTCATAACAAAATATATTTTTGATTTTACTTATAAATATGTGTCTGAGTGGTACTACGACAAAAAGAGGTTTAAATTAAAATTCAAGATTATAAAATTTTCACTCGAAAAGGTACCGTACATTTTCTTGTGCAAATAATGTTTTGAGCGTCAGACACGAAAAGTCAAGTATCTTGTCAAATTCGCGTGACCCAGTGAAGCAAGATCTAGCAGTTTTGTTTTTTAAATTTTCAAGAGATTAAATATAACGTTGAAATGAATAAATATATATTTCTAGAATACATATATAATTTATTAATCTAACTCAGATCCACGTGATAGATACGATGTACAATACAACTCTGTACTCGGTGGTAGAGCTTTGTGCAAGCTCGTCTGAGTAGGTATCACCCACTCATCAGATATTCTACCGCTAAACAGCAGTACTTTGTATTGTTGTGTTCCGGTTTGAAGGGTGAGTGAGCCAGTGTAATTACAGGCACAAGGGACATAACATCTTAGTTCCCAAGGTTGGTGGCGCATTGAAGTGTAAGTGATGGTTAACATTTCTTACAATGCCATTGTCTATGGGCGTTGGTGACCACTTACCACCAGGTGGCCCATATGCTCGTCCGCCAACCAATACAATAAAAAAAAAACTCTCCAAAGATTGAGGAAGGTGGCAACTTAGTATATTCAATAGCATAAGATAAATAGAGTTCAGCTCAAAAAAGTCCTTTGCCAATTTCAAATAGAATTCCTAATTTAAAACTCGTAATATTAATAACGCTGAATTAATAACTGTCATATTCGGAATTATAAGACGTTTATAGTATGAGCTTCTAAAAGCAAACTTATATAACGTTGCGCTATGAATTATCACAGACATTGTATCAACAAATTGCTTGCCTTCCATCTTAAATTCAGCTACCTTCGAGAATGTACTATTTCAACGGTTCCCTTTACTGTGTTCGTAAGCGGAAGTCCCGGAACATAGAATATTCATTTCTCATCTCTATGTAGGCTACCTAATCGTGTAGGAGGGTCCAAAAAATATTTCTCGTGACATTTACTCGCATTATTGATGCATATACCAAGTTTTGCTGGGGGTTTATTTTTTTATTATGTCCATTAATATTTCATAGCAAGAGCTTGTTTAGCTGCCTTCATGTGTCGGATTTTAAACGACATTATTATTATTATTATTTAATCGAGTTAAAGAAAATAGAAAGTATAAAACTTGTGTTTCTTAAGTTTTTGGTTCCATATTAAATAAGTACGAAGCCCATCTATTTATTTCCGATTAAAAAATATAACTAGCTAAGATTTTACTCTGAGAGCTCATAATAATTAAGTCCGTACGACTTCAATAAGTACTTGAAACAAGTCCTTATCATGAAGACCGTAGAAGTTATATTAAATCTTTAATAAAGAAAGGGAGGTTTATTTTCGTCGACAGTGTAACTTAAAATGTTTTTTTTATGATAAGACTTTCTTAATAATAAGGTAAGCATGCAATTTTTACAATAAGCCGCCAACCATTGGAACTAATAAGTAGTTTTAATAATTATTATAACAAATAGGCAGCTACTCTGAATTCAATTGTCAAAAGAAATATATTGTAATATTGTTTTTTCGTTAATTCTACGCCAAAAGTAAAATTAACCTAAGGTTTCGGAAGTACGGAAGTGTATTACTGACAAACCTGGGTTTGTACAGTGATATAAACGTGTTGTTTTTGACCAAGGGGGAAACGGACTTATAAGGTATTTTTGCCAACCTACTGGAATCCCAAGGATATCGGGAAGGCCGCAGGATCGTTATATACACATCCGCTGCCTATCTTGTATCGATGTGTGTGGATCGTATTATACGATTTCAACTTTTTAAATTCAAGATCACTGACGTATTTTTCTTTTTCTATTTCTCCGACAGATTATGTAACAAACAGTTGTTTTTAAAATTACGTTCTACTAAAAGTAACTCATACGGAACAATTTTTAAATATATTTTTCGAACAAAATTCACTTATGACAGCGTGACAAAGGAAAACGTCACTCTGATGTGCCCGAGATATTTCGCATGCGAGAGAGTTTCATTTTTAATAATTTACCGTGACGTCATATCACTTCCACAGAGCGACTTTGACAGAGAAGCTTAAAAAGTTTTGTGACGGATATGTTTTATAAATAATTAAAAAGTCTAGATAGCAGTGATTTAGCTTTATTGAATTGAAACTAAAATTATAAAAGGTAAGAATTATACCTACATTTATTAATTTTAAACATTTAATATTAATAAATGTAGGTCATCCACACGTGATTTTAAATAAAATTTCGCATTGGTCTGTTTAAAAATAGAACACGAAATCTTACAAACTGATGTAAATAACTCACTCAAAAAATAAATTACTCTTAAATAATTACTTTACCTTTCTTCTAAAGTAGCGCGCAACTCTTTTTTTTTAAACAATGCTGTTGTATGGTTCAGGGAATCCTAACTATACATATAAACAATAACGATTTATTTTCCAATCATTTATTTATTGCGACTTATAACATTAACCATAAAAATAAATAAAAACAAATATTAATTTTTCATTAAATACGAGTAATGAAAATCAATAAATGTTTGTAATTTCCGATAAAATAGTTGACTTTCGTATGAAAATAAATGTAGTATTGCTTAGTTTTAATGCGAAAGTCTAGCGTACTTCAAGTTAATTTACGTGAGAACAGCTTAGCACATCTTCCGTCGTACCGAGATAAGCACTTGAAATAACTATGAAGTTCAAAAGTCGTCGTGAAAATTGTTCCTTAATAACAACGTAAGCATTATATTTTTTATTTAATAATGTAAAACAAGATATAATTTTAATACATTATATATGCATTAAACACATAGTAGTAGGTAGTATTTTAAAATACTATTAATTAAAGATTCTATGATAATAAGCAATTAAAAATTAAGCAAACAATTCATTTCTTATATTAAAATTATGTTTACTATAAATGTAAGATGTTAGTATTCGATTCAATAAATTTTTTTTATCATATTTACCTATAAATAATATTTCTTTTTAATCCAATCATTTCAAATAAAAATCAAATGAACAATAAAATCTAAGTATTATTTATTTATATTTTATTTATTTATATTTTATTTATTCCAACATGTACTTTACATTATAGCATGTATTTTTATACTTGGCACACAAAATCTTCTTTGAGTGCTCAAGTTACTCATTTTTTCAAACGAAACACATAGTCGACTATGTCGTATTTATTGATTGCTGATATCGAAATGGAAGCAAAAAAAAACTATAAAAGTGCACTTGTATATAGGCGGAAAACTTGTCATAACATATCTCGATTAAAGTCCGCTCTCATTTTGTAATAGCGTACGAAACATACGTCCGGACTCGTTTGTGGATATGGATATATTTTTTTTATTTCCGATATAGACAGTTTCGGAAACCGATATGCTACTTCATGACATTTATTTCATTGGAATTAAGTCCGACGTGATGCTGAACTAGTCGTTCTCATTTAAAAAACATAGTAAATTCGACATTCAATTCCACTATAAATTACTATCTCAAAACTGGCAAGATCAAGGATTTTTACTGTAAATTATATAAATATTATTGAATCCTTATTAGTCTATATTATAACCTATATTATTAATAATATTTATTATTATTTTAAGCTTAATAGTGTATAACGTATAAGTATGTAAAAATAATTTGTACTTGTAAAACATTGAATATTTTCAACACAGACTTTTAAAAGCTTTTTCAAATCTTTAACCCGTCAATCGCTAAAGAAGAAGAAACTTATGAGACTTTTATGTTCTTTTATGAGACTCTATTCCAAATTGACTTTTTTTTCTCGTAATAGGACGAAAAAGTCACACTACAAAGATACTTAGATACATATCATACAAAGTGAGTTTGCTTCAGGAAATTGAAATTTATTTTTCATACAAAATTCTTAGTAAATAAAACTCGTTCACTCCGTAGAACCAAGCGAAAAATATTGGATTGAGTCGTGTTCTGATTGATGATGATCAAGTGAGCGAGGGTGTTTAATGTATGTCAATATTTGTTTTTAAAATAAAGAAAATAAATGTATGTTTAACATTTCTTTGTTTTTAATTTGACTTAAGACTTAATAGAGAAATCACAATCTTAAGTAGCTGGGTAGTAACTTTAAGAATTTATCATAATTGAACAATAGTATCGAATCGAAGTCAGACGAGTCCTAGAATGGAGACCACGGATCGGCAAACGGAGCGTAGGGTGGCCTCCAGCCAGGTGGACCGATGACCTTAAGAAAGTGGCGGGTACCGACTGGATGCGGAAGACGGAGGACCGGGAGCTTTGGCACACCTTGGGAAAGTCCTATGTTCAGCAGTGGATAGTACGATTGGCTGTTGATTTATTGATCGAATCGAATGAGAGAATAATAGCCGACATGTTTTGACTTGTCGTTCGCCTGTTTCATTAGTTGACTTATTGTCAATCTATTAATTGATTACAAATTTATCGTATTCATTGTTTTGTTCGCATATACATAGTTGAAGTAATTTGCTTTCTTAATGAATTTCAACATTTCGAATTTATGCGCAAAATCCTAGTCAAAATATTAAAGTTATCAATTCCTTTCTTTATTACCCTTATATGCCCATGGACGTTTTTAGACCATTAAAAAATTGTTACTATTATAGAACTGTATTGATTTTAAGTATTAAATAAACAACATATGCAAAAATCATTAAAATCGGTCCCAAAAAAATGTGGGTTTATATGGATTAATCCATTCTGGATTCTCTTAACTGCGAGTTCTGAAATTATTTCTTATACACAGGTGAAATTAAAACCGACACGTCTGGGCCCGGTACGCCGGGGCTTAGAGCGCAATACTATACGATACGATAACAATTTCAGCTTAAGCGATTATACGTTTCAATTTAATACGAGAATTATTTAGAAATTTGCAAAATTAGTTTAACATTTATGCAGTAATTTTTACATTTATATATTTACTTATGTTTTGCTTATCTTTAAATGTCATTTTCGAGACATCAATGAATAAGATTTGAAAAAAGAATATATTTTCCATTTGCAACAATAATAATTAGTTACTTCTAAGCGTTGTTTAGTTAAACAATATTCTTATATTATATTATATCTTAAATATTTCTTCTTAAATTATTCTAATGCACGATATTTAAATTTCATTGTACGAGTATATAGTGTGAACGTCTTCTGTTCTAATCTTACTGGTTATTCTCGGTAGAATCTACATTTTAAGCCGAAAGTTACCTTACATTTTATTTAACCTTTTCAATTATCAATTCAATAGAGCTTCTAAATTTCAACATTTCACATTTTAATAGCCTTATTCCATTTCTGCTTTAATTTTAAGAAGGACAACATTAGGGGATACATGTCTTATCTTATCTTCTGGAAAAACAAAAACATATTCCAAGAAAATATATTTTTTTATTATGCCTGGTGTTGGTTTAAATATTAATATAGTGAAGCGAATATTTAATGTCGAAGAAAAACCCATTTTTTATTAAGAAGTAAAACATTTCTCAGAAGGATTTGTTTCTGCTGTATATACAATTCTCCGTTATGTTCACACAATTTCGTGTGGGGTACGTTTAATCCCATTATATTAACCTGACGTAAGCCGTAACAGCAAAATTTTAGGGGAATTATGTCAACAATACTATTTGTGTCAAATTATAAAGAACAAAAGACATTATTTTAAATATATCCTTATATGTATAAACATTTTCGTGACATGAATTCTTTAAGAATTCACTTTGAAATTTACATGTGAAGCAAATTTTTATTCTGATATGACATTTTACTTTAGCAAAATTCATTTGAATTTCATATAATTACAGAGCAAGTAAATTATTTACATTATAACTTATAAAATATATAAATATGACTGCTTGTACGTCTAGCTTCGGTGGTTACAGATCATGAACTCCTAGATTGAAATCCCAGATCGGACTAATAAATATTAATATGGTTATTGAGCAACAAATTTTCAGAAGCAGTTCGTAATTAACAAATTAGTATTACACTCCTGTGCCTCAGATAGCCCACGAAAGTCTTTTTATGGAAAATGCATCTGCGTTTCTGCACAGAGTGAACTATAATATCTCCTGCGTGACGGCTAATTTTTAAGACTGCAAGCTATCGCTAAAGTTCAGCTTGAAGAAATGAATTTAACTAAATAACTAAAACAATATTATATTACATAAATAATTACTAAGTGTATAAATAGTAATGATTACCAATAACATAAGAATTTGTCTACAGAGCACCGTAGAAGATCAGGTTCCCTTGACGAAGCAGCAGAGGACAGCAGCGATAATGGAGGGAGCACACCTAAAAAAAAGACCGCTATTGAAGAACAGTGGGAGAGGTCAGGCGGCTTCGAACTCACATCCGTGGAACAAGAGACATATGAAAAATACTTTTATGGAACGGAACATTGGAACTATTTCACAAGTGACGAGGATCTGGGACCCGTAATATTATCGATAAAACAGGAAACTCTTAATGCAAGAGACCAGTTTCGGTAAGTACATATTTTAAACTTTTTAAATTTTGAATAAGTAAATTAATTTTTCTCGCTTACTTAAGCATTTTCTCAAAGAAAATCTATGAAAAACGTAGAAAAGTGAAATTTCTATATAGCTCGTGCTTTTGTTTTAACAACACACCTTACTATTATGATCAATTTATTAAATTTTATAGTCATATTTTTAACAAACGTCAAATTTTTCATTTTCCGAAGATGATGGTTGGAAGATGTGGTTATTATATTATATTATTATGACTATATTATCAATTTCAATTTACGTCTGATCTATCAATTTCAAACATTTGTAGCGAACGATCCTTGGAATGTTCTCGACTTCATCACCTTTCAAGGGAATGGAATTTAATCAATCTTCATCTAATTAAATTGAAATTAAATCTAATGAACATTGAATGCGAATTATGAAAACAAGCTTTAAATATTAATTTATTCTTAAATAATTGACCAAATTAAGATTAACATAATTTTCAAACCTTTATTAAGTTATTTTCAATAACTTATTATATTTAAGCTATTTTAATGTAATAATAAATTAATAATAATGAAAATTAAACTATTTTCAGCACGTCCACTCAACTTGAAATAATAGTTAAAAATGATTTTGTAATCAGTTAAGTAAAATGAAAGAAATACCTTTTAAGACTGATGTTGGCAGTCACAATTATTTACATAAGAACTTAATTACAAATACAACGATTTTGAATTGAGTATCCATATATTAATAAATTAAATTTACACTTCGAATTAATTTTGCAATTTGAGTCTCTTTGATTTGATTCATTACATAGATATTTTCTCGTATTGGCAATTTGTGGATTAAAATTTATTTTATGGCTAATAGTCGCTAAATCTAAAGTGATCGACATCATATTATATATATGTGGAAATCACTTTGATACAGTTCTTGTTAACATAATGGATTTTTATTAAAAATCGAATTCGAGAAGCGTTCGAAACTTGATAATGGTTTTAGGAATTTCCTTAAGCATACAAATTTAAATAGCCATGAAGCAAAGGTTACAAACCGGTACGCTTCCTAACTTTCCTAAGATTTTATTATAAAAATATTAATGATAACAAAGTAATAAACCAAGGACTTAATAGAATATGCTTATTTACTTATTATTAATGTATTCGATAACTTTTCCATTTCCACCTGCGGAGCTTAGGCGAATAAAATTTTTAAGTACTAGCTTTTACGTGGTAATAAAAACCAAGGAGCCCTCGGCAGAATTATAAAAGTAAAAATGTCGATTTATGAAAAGTTGAGAAATAACTTTATTATTAGTAAAAGTCGTTTTAGTGTCTTTATTTTCAATTTTATATCGCTATGTAATTTAGAATATTTAATTACATATCAATGTGAATTATGTTTCAATTATATATCTAGTTAAAGAACTTTATTTCTCATAAAGAATAATATTCAGTTACATGAGAACATTAAATAAACAATTACAAAGCATATTAGTAAATAAATAAATAAATAAATACAGTTACGAAGAGAGTATCTGTGAATCTGGAAATCTGTGACTGGTCTTAACGCAAATACACGGCAAATATAACTTATATAAATTAGAATATAAATGAAACGTACATAACATGAAATACTGGTTAGGACCTTTGATCTATAAATTTAGAAATTAAATCCTTTCTAGATCTACATTACAATGAGTATTTAACACGAATATTCTAAAACGTTAATATCTCAAAACGTATTGATTCCTAGAATACTTAGGTCTCTCGTTTCGTTTAATACTTGTTATGTGTAAGAAAATAAACAATGAAATAAAATTGCTTTGATAAATTATTTGAAAAGAGTTACAGACTTTAAACACGTTTCAATATTTTTTAATTGCTTTGATTTTTATGCATGTATTTAAATTATACTTAAGCATGACATTGTAGCTTACTAAAAAAAAAGCTACAACTTTAGGTTAAGAAACATACAAATTAAAGTCAAATTTCAATGTAATTAACATAAAAGTTAAAGTCAAAGGCAACGCAATCCAAAATATAATTACAATTTTAGATTACATTCGTGTTTGTCACCTTGCAATTTGATTATGCTTTAAGAATCTAGTAGTAATTTCATGCAATAATTTGAATTACATATAATTTGAAGCTTTGAATTTATGTATTATAATTTTATTAAACTATGAATACTATTTTATGTAAAAATATATAATTTAAAAAAAGTGAAAAAGCACAACATAATACTGCTGCATAAGACAGATTTAAATTGATTTGTACCACGCCCAGTTGGGATTGGTTGTCGAATAGATGTAAAAATATTCGACAAAGTAGATAACCGTAAATACAAATTTAGCCCATCAATAACTTGATAGTCTTTTTACGATTTTAATTTATTATGACGTCGATGGAGTCCTGAGCGATTTCGGTTCCGGCTTTGTCTTATAATAAGTTTTCAGCTGTATTATATCAAATGTCTATTTAATTACATAATATAATACGAAGCCGTTAACATGTTTGCTATGTCGATGTTTTCTAGTTATTAAGTTCCAAACGGTCTCGTCCTCAGAGAATTCGCATTTAAATTAACAAGATATATTTCTCAACCATAAATATTATCTAACCCTTATGTCATAATACTTCAACTCTATCCGTAGGGTTATGTATTTCATCGCTAGTGTTCCTGCAAACGTATACACATATAATGGGTTATTGTTATTTTCAAGATATAGCCCAAGAGCCCACGACGGCCAGACCTTCGTTATTTTATAAGAGCTTAAAGTTTTTCTGTGAATGTCCCCTATACAGGTAAGAACGACCAGCGACTATAGAGTTTGGTTTGTGGTTACTTGGACAGGTAACAGGTAGTAAAGGTGTATAAAATAGTACCTTAATTTCGTTAAAGTATAAAGCTTTTTATATATAATGCTTAGTCGATTACGATCTTTTAAGACATCCAATAAAAAATAATTTTATTACGTTCACAGCCATGTTATATAAAATAAAAAATGTTATTTTAATATGACAATATACAAAAAAAAATATTATTACGTGTAAAAAAAAATATTTAATCGTTTTTATAAATCTCATCACTGTCGTCGATATTTTCATTTTTTTCGTCATCACTCCTCCAGTCGATGGCATGATCGTCGTCAATATAGCCTTCTTCGTCAGTTTCTGAAAAAATAAGCAAGTTTATACAATTATGAATAATTAAAAAATTATGTATAATCTGTCATAATATGTCTGGCAAGATGTAAAAACCATTAAAACTGTCCGGCTATTGAGGTAACATTTTTTTATAGGTCTAGTATGGGTAGTATAGTATAGGTAGATATTTACATATAATAATCCAAAATTATTTTATGTTAAGTTTCAAATGTTAATTATTTATATTCATAAAATTTTAAATAAATACGGTTATGATAAATTAATAATGGCTAGTTTACTTTAATGGTGCTTGACATATGTCAGTTTTAATCACAAAATTTAAAACGACGTCAAGAAATGAAATTATAAATAGTATTAACGTAAAAAGAAACTGACATACACACGAAAGGCGAAGTTGACTTGAGATAAAGTGGAAAATCGAAGAATAAAGCGATTAAAGAAAAAGCGACATGACGTCATGAAAAACCAAGACAAAAAATGTATGTTTTACAGGAATAACTGGCAGGGAGATTCCCGGGATTTTCGCCGTGAATTCTTACCGGCATTTTAATTATTCGCTGTCATAGGAAAACTGAGAACTCGAGAATTTAATTAAAAGCGTTCTTAAAATTTTTAATGCTATGAAATACATTGACTTCTTGAGCGAGCTTCAATAGAAATATTTTGAGATTCACAAAACTGATATTCGTAATATTATTTTAAAGTGCATCAACTAATCTACACTTAAACAAGAAATTGAACAAATATTCTTAAACTAAAAAACGTGTAAGGTTATTTTATCAGAATAATTATAAAGGAATAAGTTTGAAATAAATGAGGTTTTGATACTCTAGGAACTAATTAAAACCAAACATTCATGTGAGTTTATGCATTCGGTTTATAGATTCAAGTTGAAACACAGTTGTATTTTGCACCATTACCTAAAATTTTGCGGTGAATTCAACCGCGCTTGCTTCAAACTAGTTATGTCTAATTTAATATTGGCATTCTATTGAGTTCAAATCAACAGTCATAACCACTGAACTGGTAATAATAATAAGAGTTTACTCGAGTCAACTTGAATCTTCGTAATTTCAACGGATATCATGGAGTGCTTAGTTTGCCAAAACTTATTTACCTTTCTCTCCTGTGTTGAAATTTCCACTCGTTATATAAAGGGACCTTTTATTAGTATTTATCTCGATTAAAATTATGCAAACAAAAACATTTTGTTTGAATACCGTTTATATTAACTTCCTTTGTATAACCGGATTTTAATTAACGACGAAAGTCCAAAAGGAACACGTACAGTTTGTATGTCAACACCGGTGTTGATTACATTGTAACACCGGAATACAGTGTAAATATACGGAAAATCACATGCAAGTGAATAAAATTCAAATCGAACGGTGAAATGCCTCAGTAAATTCCGTTAGCAAGCCACATTTTAGCACAAAACAGTTCCTTACAGAATAAAAACATTTATATGGTTAAGAAGACTAGGTGGGCGAAATTGTAGTTTGTAAATTTTTTGACGCATTCGTCTGTAAATTTAAGCTTTGTATGCTTGTATAGAAGCATACAATGCTTAAATTTATTATGCTAATATTGAAGACATCTACAATTACTGACAACTTATGCAAATTTTATTATTACTTGTGTTCGCCCAGTGGTTGAAGTTCGGCCATGATGATGATTTTAAACATGCTATTTCCGATTTCATTTTAATAATTTAAAAGGGAATTGGAAATAGCATGTTAAGCACCCTATCATAAGCATAAAAGTAAAATCAAACATTATTTTTTCGACTCTCATTTTCAAATTAATTATTTATCACGAAAGCTCTTCTATAGCTATCAACAAAAAAAAGAAGTTGACAAACAGAGGAGAAAAACTTACGGCACTGTATTGTTTACCTATTTATTTATATGTAGATTAGTATTATATATTTGATTGTTTTTATTTCGAAAGTGTTATTAAAGTAATACTAAAGGTATTAAATATATCCGTATGTATATTTTTGATGTAACCAGCCTAGGATACCAGCCGCGTCTTCGTCCGCGTGAAAGTCGGTGTTATTTCGATATGTGTCATATTTAAAAATAAGAACGATCTTCGTGTTTTGTTAGTTTTTTTGATCGGCTTCACTCATTTTTTGATAAATTTATTCATGTTTTGTACATTGAACACGGTTACACAGTTTCTACTGTTTATTATGTGTTTGGATAGATACTGAATTTAAAATAATCTTTAAGTGACAATAGCTTTTTTTACTGTCATCCGATTTCAATGAAAAAAGTTAAATGTTACTCAGAGCTGAGATTAATCTACCTGTGAAAACCGCAAGAAAATTCACTCCGAAATTTCGGAGATTAGCGTGTACGTGAGGCAGACAGACAACATTAAAAAAATGCATTTTCGTGTTTAGTTACTCTTTTTTTCAACCACACTCGTATTTTATAAATGTATTCAACGCACGATTTCTACTGTTTTATTATATGTATAGACGAGCATGTTTACCTTAGACACCAAGCTTTTTATGATAACGTAAAAATTAACGATATCACTTAAAATCGTAAGTGGCAGATGTTTCCACTGATGGAAATCAATAACATATTCATATTTAAACAACAAAAATAACGTTCCTTCCGCACACTGGAAATAAAAGACTCATTAATTTTCAAAGTAAAAATGTAACATTGTGATGACGTCACTATCATAACCATTGTTTTCCAGAATCCTAGTCCGGGCAATAAGCTACACTGTGCACGGGTTGATTCCAGCTTCCTGCGTGTTTGCTGATCGTTACAATCGCGAAGAAGTTGTACGATCCCTCGGCAAGGAAGTCAACATCAACCCCCCACTCATGTTGGGACAGTTGCCTGATACACCAGAGGAACTACTCAAATTAGACCAAGTAAGTTTTATTTTTATAATAATACATTGTAGTTGCTTCGCGGTGGACCAGCATGACGAAACTCTTATCAGAGGAAGAATTGCCCAACCCGACAACCCAGGATAGATTGTCCTGGCGCCATAAAATTAGGAAGCAAGGAAGAAGAAGAGACATTGTAGTTGCTTTTTTTATTTGTATAAGAATACCGTCAGAATGCAATTTTCTACAAATTTTTATTTTATTTTTGAAGTGAAAACTTCTTTAGCGGCGTTCTGCACCTTTTTATGATGAGTAAAAAATGTTAAACTCGCGACAGGTCACGTGACCCTGATTGAAAATTCATAAGACGGATTTTGAATTGTTTAATTTTTAATGTAATATAAATTGTCATCTTTGTCTACGAAAGCGCAATATATGAAAATTTTATTTTATCACATAAATGATAGTACTTTTATATTGATAATTAAAGCAATTCGAGCAAATTTTTTTCCAAATCATTCCAAAATATCAAAAATGTACAGCGTTAATATTTAAGTTTTCACTTCTGCCGGCACTCCCGGAGTGCAGCCCGTTGTTTTTTTTTAACTATTAATTAAAGTTTGTTAATGACTCGTTTTATTATAAAGAATTATGGTTCCAAATAAAAGTCTTACTTTGACTTTTAAATTAACCCTAACGAGCTTTTACCATTTGAAAAACAGATTCTCCTGTTATTTTAATTTTGCATAAAATAAATAGTCCGCGCCCTATACTCTATTAGCGCTTTTCAGGTCAAATATGTTAACAAAAATACCATTAAATCATTGTAGAATATGCATACTTATTTTACTAGATCGTATAGCAATTAACACCGGGGGCAAAGCAACAATAGCTAAAAAAGTAATTAAGCGACAAATTATTTTTGTTGCGATTGTTTTTTCAATTCCCAATTACGAAATAAACGATGCCGAAGCTCACGTCGTGAAACATTAATGAGAACCGTTAGAAGGAGGACACCAATCCCCTCCGCCCTTGAGAGTAACTAACCCTCCTAGCTCCCCTAGCTTGCAACTAATCACGGTAATGAACTAATGACAAGTTTCATGCAAAACTATTATAAAGACATGGATCAACTTTACCTTTTAGCATGAATGGAGTTTCTTTAGACTAACAGATTTAACAGTAGAACTTTATTGAGAGGCTGAAGTTAGACTTAATAAATATGATAGTTTAGAATAATAGTTATAAACAAAATCGTCGTGAGTGATCATTTACATACAAAGCTAAATTACGCGTGATAAAATAATTTATTTGATCTTTACACATAGCAGTGTGTTTTGATAAAGGTTAAAAATCATTTAACGGTTGCAAACAATAGTAACTCTATATATACCCGGTATATATAATATAAGTATTTATATATCACGAAGAGTTCTAAAATCCCCGACCGTTATTACCTCTTCCAATAAACATAATAAGATTTTCCGAAATTTGCCGGCTTAAAAGTACTAATTTTAAAACAATTAGTTTCAAGCTAAAACATTCTTAAGTGACATGCAACACTAGATTAAATTTTCAACGGCAACGTGTTAAGGCCAAGTTTGTTCGATCCAGTGAACTGCCAATTTTCATTAGGTGCCGTCAGAGGTATAAGTCGGAGTTTTGTTGAGAGCGAATTCTGCTGTCCGTCCTTTACATTTCGAATTCAGTAAAACGTCAGGTCTTATGAATATAACAGGCAGAAGTGTTACGTATTACGTAGAAATGAAGTTGCTCACTGTCCTCAACGTTTAGATAATATCCAATATTTAGATTATTCAGATCAAATAATCTGTTATTGATATTTTGTCATAATGAATATATAATAGGTATGAGAATAACGTATTTTTTTTTAATTTATTTATTATAAACTTAACAAATCTGTCTTAGCCATATATAGGGTTTTCCAATAGGGACGCTTGAACTTTGACAGCTGATTGCGGCCATGTTGTTTGAGTGACAGCTGTCAAATGCAGTGTGTTATATTCATTCCGTCCTCCCAAACCACCATTACAGTGTCGAGCAGCACGTGCAAATCATAAAATTGTTTTATGAAAATGGTACTTCAGTTCGAGCAACGTTCCGCGCACTTCGCCCGTTTTACGGTCGCGATGATCGTCCTACCGAGTCGACTATCCGTCGATTGGTGGACAAATTCGAGTCAACCGGGTCAGTTAACAATCAGCCGGTTCCCGTGCGTCAACGTAACGCGAGATCTGCCGAGAATATCGCCGCTGTGCGCGACAGTGTCCTCGAAAACCCGCGGCAGTCAATTCCGCGTCGCGCACAGGAACTCGGCCTTTCGCAGACGACAACTTGGCGAATTTTGCGTTGTGACTTGAGCCTGCACCCGTGTACAAGATCCAGCTGACCCAAGAGCTCAGTTAATGACCATAGACAGCGCCGTGTGTTCGCTGACTGGGCATTAGAGCAGTTGGAAGTTGACGCCGATTTTGGCAAAAAAATCATCTTCAGCGACGAGGCGCATTTTTGGATGAATGGCTATGTCAACAAGCAAAATTGCCGTATTTGGGACGAGACCAATCCACACGAGGTTCACCAAGTGGCAATGCACCCGCAGAAAGTGACTGTTTGGTGCGGATTTTGGGCCGGAGGCGTGATTGGTCCGTATTTTTTCGAAAACGATAATGGTGTGGCCGTCACCGTCAATGGTGAGCGATACCGGTCGATGATAACCAACTTCTTTTGGCCTGAAATCGAGAATATGGATCTGGACAACATGTGGTTTCAACAGGACGGCGCTACGTGCCACACAGCACACGCTACGATGGAAGTTCTGCACGAGCAATTTCTGGACATGGTCATCTCGCGCGGAGGCGACGTGAACTGGCCACCGAGATCGTGCGATTTGACCCCGCTGGACTTTTTCTTGTGGGGTTTTCTTAAGTCGCAGGTCTATGCCAACAAGCCACAAACCACCGATGCCCTCAAAGTCAACATACGCCACGCCATCGATCAAATACAGCCCGATTTGTGCGCCAGAGTCATCGAAAATTGGACCTTTCGTGTGCGCGCCACCAACCGAAGCCGTGGCGGTCATTTGAATGATGTCATATTCCATACATAATGGGGTCGATAGACCTTCCAAATAAAAAAAAATTTTGCATTTCAAAGATCAAGCGCCCTTAATGGAAAACCCTATATAATACATTATAAGCTAATTTATTTGTCTTGTGCAATAAGCTCACCAACCTCTGTCCTATCTGGGGCCACGGTAGTGGTTTTCTCGAAGCGAAGTCGTATTTTTTACCCTTATACATTTGCTCTGGCCAGTGCTAATTCAAATTCTCAGGATATGATGTCAATAGAGTATTTATTAAACATATCAAAATTCAAATGTATAGCTATTTTACTTTATAAATAACTAATATCTAAAATACACGGATTTCGTTACTCGCTGAAGATCTTGAAAGCTGAAATTTGGTGCGCTTTCACATTATCCAAAATGTGGCTTGGCCGTTTCATAACTCTTGTAAGAGTGTTTGTAGAGTTTTTTTTTATATAACTGCCGGGAAGGCATGTTACTCTACTGCGCCTGATGGGAAGTGCAGTAGCCAAACGCGATGACGGCGAATACAGCCGGGAAGAGTGTTCTGCAGTAACCTTAGAGTATTAGGTTAGCTTAGCTCTCCATAAGATCTGGTAACTTTTTACAGTGCAAGCAATATGTACTCGTCTTGGCTACATTTTTCATGAAAATGTATTTGGTGGGATTATTTATACTAGATATGTATTAAGGTAGGCTTTCAATTTTAGTTCCGATAAATGTTTTTTCATACACGTATTATCCATGCCTATGTATATTTTCTATTGTTTTTATTTATGACGTAATTTTGTATGCAAACACAATATACATTTTAGAATTACTAATTAATTTACATATTTTAAAGGGACTCTAAGTTTTCAATATTTAGTTGGCTGTAGGTATATGGCGTTATTTTTTTTCTTTTACAACATATGTAACGATAAATATTTATACCTAGAACTACATTTGACATACTACATTGCGCACTTCAATACGCAATCACAATCCAAGCGATTGAGCGAATTCGAACAAATTGATACATTATATGTAATTATGGCTGCAATCCATATACCAGTAAAATAGTAACGTAAGAAATTAATCACTGGCTCACAGACCATTAACAATCGTATTTCTTAAAGAATACACCTCTAAAGTAATGAACTGCAAATATCCAATTCCATTAGCGCTCCACGTGGCGGCAGAGGCGAATACTAATACCCATCATTGGATCGACTATTTACCACTCGCATACTTGTCCTGATTAAATTCTATAAATAAATTTAATTAGGATAAGCTATCTTTAAGCGATTTCAAATTAAGAAGAGCTTATAACAAAGTGATCCGACTAGATTGTGGCTTGGTGATCCAACTAGATTGTAACTGTCAGCTTTTCATCCACTTTAAAAAAAATGGTACATAATGTGCAAAGCAGTGTTTAATAACATATCGAAAAAAGCCTTAGAGAGTAACCAAGAGTTAAGGTTCTTAAGAACTAAACTTAAAAATCACTAGTAGTATTCCCATTCTTTATTTTTTTAATCTTCTATATAAGATAAGATTAAAAATAATGTATTGAATGAATAATTATTCGGTAGTTTTTTTTTTATATTTTGTATTTATACATTTTAAAAATAACTTTATTGACCATAAAGTTAATTAATTTTATTGAATATAAATATATTTGCTTGCCTATACTTTTTTTATTATTTTAGGTATTGCCTATAATAGGTGAAATGTAATAGATACCATCTGTAAAAAACAACAAAACATCATGCAAATAAATGATTATTATTATTTACAATAATAATAATTTAAATTAATTATTTATAATAATAATAATTTCGATACTTACCTTCTTTATTTATATTTACCAATTACTCAGAAAACACTATATACAATTAAAAATAATATTAAATTAAATGTCAAAATGTCTGAGGGATTTGATTATATAAAATGTATTAGCTTTTAACTTATTTATTTCCGGACCTAATCTATACCCTAGCAGGGTGGCGAACTTTCAGCCTTAGTCTCAATTTGTTGTATTGTATTGTTGGACTGGAACTTTCAAAATACGTTTCTCTTAATTCAGGTTGTTTGATATGAAAATTGCTTCTGTTAATAAAGTTAAAATGAAAATTATATTATATTCTAAAGATTTATTAGCCACGTTGTATATTATTACTATAAACATTCTCAAATATATTGATTTGAAAGATAAAACAACAAAATGAAACAAAAAATATATAATATTTAATTTTTTCAATACACTTAAAGCACGTTTAAGTAACGAAATTGCGAACCAAATGGGTAAGATAATAAAGCACACATAACGTGTTCATGAGAAGCTGGTAATACTTTTATGCCTACTTTATTAGGTAGAAGGGCCGTAAAATGTATTCTCATCAGAACACACTGTCCTTGTTTGCAACCTACATACAATATGCTTCATAAGGGCTATGACCTAAGTAAATAGCTCGCTAAATAGCTACTCATTCATCTACATACACTTTATCGACAGACGTTTGTACATAGACGTTTTACAGTTCCCAAAATCTAATAAATTATTGTCAATTAAGTTACGAGAACTCATAATTATTATTTAATAGTTTAATTTAATTCGATTTTATGTCTTCATAATAAACATCCAAAGTAAATTGAAATAAATAATTTATATAAAAGAGTTTTGAAAATATATGAATTATTGAAATTCAATTAGATACATTGCCGTGTCGAGACAATTGAGTTTACATAAATACGCAACGGCGGCTGGAAATCACGGCATTAGGTTGACTTTACCATTAATTACTCAGGTGCTTTAACATTCGCAATGAATTCGAGCAGTTTCTTAAAGTGATTTACGCTAATGAAACTGGATTTCTGTAATGGTTTTTGTGGGCAATTACCATAAAGATAAATAAAAACTAGGTACATTTTACAAATTGCTTGATTTTGATTTATAAAAAAATGATTCCTTAATAAATTAAGTATAGAGTAATGCAGGAAGGATACACACGTGTCATAAATTTATCCCATACATGCCTTCACGTAAACTTCCTCACTTATTTTAAATGACTCATTTATAATGGCTACTATGACAAAGGCTTTTTATTTTAATGTCATGCCATTTGGTAAATCATTAAAACTTAAGTTAGCTTTTGACTCAAATAATCAATTAATCTCAAAAGTAATATTTACTATCATGTCACTTATTACATAATCCTCCTATGATTAAGATTAATCTTAAACTTTATACTATTATTTGTATTAAAATTAATAGTAGCCCGTTTTTATTAAGGAATTACTAATACTCCTATTTACCACTTTGCACCAATAGCCCAACGGACCAGGATCGGAGATTTTAACATTGCTCGACCTGTAAACCATTTTACTGGCGCTTAAATGGATGGGATTCCAAATTATGTAATAAAATTGTAAATTATTTTTATTTTTATAAAAAATAAATTTTAATGAAATAGAATCAAATATGTAAACGATGTTTAGTAAGATTATTTTATAAAATTATTCGTTACAGTATCTATGTAGAGTTAAAGATTAAAACATTATACTAAATAATGTCATAAGATTAAAACAAGAAACAGCAAAATATTAGGGAATTTCAAAATCTGACATAATAATACTGCCGTCATATGAAAGAAGGCCGTAACTACCTCCAACACGATTCCGAGATAATTGAAGTTTTATCTTAAATGAAAGCCCGCGATTTACTGAATGGTTTAAATTAGTGATTCTTGTTTTATAAAACGTAAAAAAATATTGGCTTTATTTTGCACCATAATTTATTTAAATTCATATATGCGTATTCATTTTATTTTGTTATTTCCCTTTTGTTTTAGGAAAAAAATATTATAAATTGTGAAATACTTATTTGAAAGGGCGTAATTGCGTAGAATGTAATTACGGCTTTTCATAGAAGGAATTTAATCTTCCTTAAGCTGAAATCCTTGCATGTAAAGCCTTAAATGTGCAGTTGCGCCTATTTTTGATAGCAAATTAAGTTACGAATCATTTTCAAAGCCGGGATAATTAAATAATAATAATTATATTGCAGCATAGGTTTTTTGCTTATAGGAAATAAAAACCTTCGTCAGTCAATAATTGTAAGTAAGACTTATTAAAATGAAACCAAAAATATTTACTGAAATAGGTACTTTATTAAATCAGTCAGTCATCAGTCATCAATCAGTCATATAAGTTGAATTTTTATTCAAACTAAAAATAGTAAAGTACGTAAGACACAAATAGGTAGACACATAACTAACTCCAGTTACCTTATCACTATGAAGCGTTTTTATGCAACCAAATCTTGATTGTATACTAATTAAATAGTAGGTATAAAATAATATTTTAAAGGAACATCCAATCGAATCAAACATTATTGATCGAAGGGAACATATTTTTTAATTAATCATATTTTTCTTATAATCTATCTAAAAAATCAACAAAACATAATATTTATACTTCTAAAACAAAAATATATCGCTTTGACAATAAAATAACACACAAAACAACAAATAATCATCTTAAACAGTTTAGTTATAGGAACTTTTACAGACACAAAATCATAACTTTCATTTCACAAACTAAAATAAAAACATATTATCTTCTAACACAATGTCAATATAGACACAAAACAACCAATAATATTATTTTAGAACATCAGCATATATAATTATAGAAACTTCAAATATAATTAAGCCTAATAAAGTACTGAGATTCACATATTTTAATTAACAAGCTTAAAAACATTCCTAACATAAAAAATAATCTCCTTAACGCAAGTATCAATTAAGTTTCGTACCTAGTCAGTTTTCTCGGTCTACCATCAGGTCCGCAGCAGCGTTGTTAGTATATAAACTTTGCCAGAACAACATTCTATTTGCTGGCATTAATGGTCCTAATCTTTGTATTATATTATTTTTGCGTTCACTCATTATTCCTCTAGGTTCTGTACTTTGCACATGTGCTGTAAAACCTTTCTTTGTGACATTTTTTTTTAAATATTCTAATTGAATGTAATCGGTGTTAGTGCTGAAATCAGTTTTGTAAAACAAACATAAGCTTCTTCCTTTTTGAAAGCGTATCTCACTAATATCACGCAAATATGCTCGTGGGTTTGATTGTTGAATTCTAGCAGTAGAGGTATCGTCGGCAATTTTGAAAAAATCAGATACAGCCATCTTCTTCACAACAGTTTTCCTATTATTTGTTGTTGCAACAGCGTCTGCAAAATCGTCAAAGTCATATACTTTTTTCTTTTTCTTCAAGGCATGTTCTACTTGGTGATGAAATTCATCAGCGGACATAAAAGTATGGCCCGTTTCAAAATACTTCAAAAAAATAGTGTTGATAGACGTCTCATGAGAATTTATAAAGTTGACCATAAATGAAAACAATGTCCAATTTTTGTTTTGCGCAGCGCAATTATCGAGCCACAAAGTTATCTTATCTGTGTCTATAGTGCATCAAAAAGGCTCTAAATGCACATATGATATCCTCTTTCTTCCTGCCTGAAATGGCTTCATGCCATATAGCAGCAAAAGATATTATATCTGATGTCTTATACCCTAACGGTACAAAACTTTCATTGAACACCACCAGGCGAGGGCAAAATAAGACCAACTTAAACATATCAATTCTAGGTAGCATTATTACCTTTTGCAGGTCCACGGAGAAGTAACCTTCACTTGCTGCACCAGATTTTGCATTTTGGCGATCAACATCATAAGCTTGCCTTGCTAAGATATAACGTTCGTGATGCTTGTCATAGGTTTTACAAGTATCACAGTTTCTATGACGCAATTCTTTTGCGTTATAGACCCAAACAAAATATACAAGATCATTTAAATTACTTCTTAGTAATATATAATGCACTAAATAAGACATGCTCTATTTGTGTCTACAACAAACATGCCATATAGAACTGTCAAGAAAAATCATTAAACCTTTTTTTGTTATTATAATGAGAAAGCTCCCTTGAGCTAATACTGGTACGCAGCCGATATTCTTAATCAAACGAAATACCAGAATAGATTACCTCGGAGACACATAATTTAGTTATATTACGTATTGATATTGGTATATAATACCTTTTGGCTTTTACAGAATCTATTATAATAAATATTACTGAATAGACTTGGTATATCTTTCATATATTTATCATTATTATTTTCATATAACATTGATTAAAAGTTTTGAATTAGTTACTATTGTCTCGCAATAGTTTTATTTTCTGTACTACGTAATGTGATAATTATATTGTTATTATCGACTTGTTAAAATATTTTTGATTATTTAATGAATTCCCGTGACACTTATAAGATTATAAGCATGATGAAGATTAACTTATGTAAGTACTAATCGTTAGTTTCCGACTCCAAGTCAATATATTCTTCCTAGGGTAAATCGCTTCTATTATAAAGTTCCACAAATAATTTTAAGAATTATATAAATGTTAAAAATACATTCATAAAAAAAACACATATTACTCGATACAAATTTATATAGATGATATAAAACCGTGGAGCTAATATTATTTGTTTTTCACGCATGATTTGTTTAGACATAAGCCATAACCATATTTGTTCAACCTTATAGAAATCTATGAAACATCGTCTTAAAATATTTTCTTACATTTACGAACTACAGCAACCAAGACGGCTCTTCAAAAGTAACTAGAGTGATGTACGATGACAGCTTCCAGACCAAAATAAATATGTAAAAATATCTCTTCCGAGCAAAAACCCAACTCGCAATTGGCATCAACAACAAGTTCGTGAAGCTCCAAAATGATTGTATTATTTATCATGAAATATAGAGCCTTAATCGTTCTATTATAAATAGAGAAGTGAATTGGAACATAACTTTAACTTATTTCTAACCCCTTGGGCTAGTTTCGTACCACAGTTTTAGAACCAGTAACGAAATATATTTTCCTTAGTTATTTAATATGACTGCCTCGTTGATCTAGTGGCTAGATATAAGGCCGCAGACCCGGTGGTCCTGGGTTCAATTCCCAGGTCGGGCCAATAAGTAGTTACTGGGTTTTTCTGTCAGAAAATTCTCAATAGCAGCCCGGAGTCTGGAAGTTGGAAGTGTGTACACTCCCGTGCCTCGGAAAGCACGTAAAGCCGTTGGTCCTGCGCCTGAACTCTTTCCGATCGTGTCGGATTGCCGTCCCATCGGATTATGAGAGCTAGGGAATAGTGAGTGCACCTATGTTTGCGCATACACTTGTGCACTATAATATCTCCTGCGCAGTTGGCTTATTTCTCTTGAGATTGGCCGCCGTGGCCGAAATCGGTCTGGAGGACGTTATATATAATAATCAATAAATGAAACTTATTTTTGTTTGTTTTCTTTTATAATAGCGTTTTAATAGTGTTATTAAATGAGTTTTAATACTAGATGTTTCTACTATTGTTATGTTTTTTAAGCTACTTATAAAATTTATTTCTCTTTAAATTGAAACAATGCATCAAAAATTATTATTTAGACTATATGAAAATATTTACAAAGAAATATTACTCACTCTCAGAATATAACAATCTAATCGGTTTACCTTTGCAACAAAATGTTGCTTATGTTAAATATTCTTAAGAACATACTTATTTATTATAAAAATAAAAAATAATAATTAAAATTAACCCAACAAGAAACAAGTCCAACCCTTGTCCTACCTTCTGTCAAACCAATTACTAAAAAGTTTAGTCCTTAATTGGAAGAAAAAATAGAAATGGCAGACTTGCTATTTGATATAAAAAATGCCCTGATATTTCAAAGAAAACAAAAACTCATAACTGTTTTCGAATGTTTAGGTATTCATCAAATCAGAGCTAAAAGTTGGGGTGATATATGTGAAAGAAAATCAATACACCGAGGAGGAAATTTTGGACAATAATGAGAACTCCCCGTTTTTTGAGGAGTTCTTACAAGTTCTTGGCGAGAAAGTTCGTCTCAAAGGTATAAAACTAATTTAGTTCTTTGTTTATTATTCTCATAGTAATAATATAAGTCAAAATAAATGTCTTCAGGTAACTGTATACTTATAACAGGTTTCACGTTTACTATGTTTGGAAGAAGTAATATTTTATGAATTAGAAACTTATACCAGTAATAAATGACTTCCATATAAATATTGCATGACCTTTTTTATATTTGTATTATATATATTTTAGGCTTCGATAAATACAAAGGTGGTCTAGATACAGTACATGACTTAACCGGATTATATTCTGTCTACACGAATTGGAGAGGAATTGAAATCATGTTCCACGTGTCAACTCTATTGCCATACGAAAAACACGACGCGCAGAAATTACAAAGGAAACGTCATATAGGCAACGATATTGTATGTGTGGTGTTTCTGGAAGCAGACAATACAGCCTTTTCACCGGCGTGTATCAAAAGCCATTTCTTACACACATTTATATTAGGTAAGTTTTTTATACGTTAATAATGTGAATCGTTTAAGTTCAGAAGAATCTAAAACTGAAATAATGTAATTCTATTATTAATAATAATATATTTTTATTAATCTTTACTTATTCTTGTTTATTATTTCAAAAATGTATTAACAGAAAATATTTTTAAGTAATTTGACAAACAAAAGTGTAGTCAGTTTGTTTATGGTCGCAATATTACAAAATAAAGCATTACGCATATAATGGAAATGGCTAAACAGCTACCCTATGACGCTGTTTGTTTGGGATGCAACAAAGTGTTAAAATTAAAATTCCAGTGAGGGTGTCAACCAAAACTAAAAGGCGGCCCACTAGATATGAAGTATCGGTCGTCACCCGGGACGAGGTGGGTGCCTACAAACCCTACTTGTGGGAACAGAGCGTGTTCGACAAAGGGCCCATGTTCAGGTTTGTACACGAGTGGTTTTAAGTTTTCTGTCTCATGTCTGAGAAATCAAACTCGTGTATTGTGACACAATTAATTAATGCGTAAGAACATGTTACGTATTATTTATCTTTTATTATTTCAAAAATATATAGTGTTACTAGCAATAAATAATGAACCAAATCGTATATTATATTAATCTTCGTATTTCGTACGTACTATCTTCTTACAGAAAACAAAAAGCAGACCAAATATTACAAATAAAGTTGTGATGTATGTGTATATAAATAGTTTCTGTTTTTATTTCAGAGAATGGCTTCTAACTAAAATAGTCAACGGTGAAAGGGCATCATACTCAGCACCTAAGTTTGCAAGAATGCAAGAACGCACGAGGAGCCAAATGCTAGAAGACATAGTTGCCAATTTACAAAATCACGCTGAAACTGGACAAATACCAAAACCATATAGAAGAGGTACGTGTATTTATGTAAAGTTTTTTTTAGATATAAACGATCAAAATTTCTATATCAAAAAGAGAAGATACGTTGACAATTATTGACCTATTTTTAAATATAAAACTTTTTTGGCACAACGACAAACAAAGTTCGTTGATAAAAAAAATTTAACATTAAATATTGTCGATGTGAAATATATATATTATCGTGAACTGTGCTTCTAAGAATCCAATTTAATTTAAATTTTAATTCATTTTTAGGATCATGGCGCCCAATCGGTCATATGAGACCATCGTCTCCTCTGCTAGATTCAGTCAGAGATCAATTCGAAGACTACGACCAATTAGCCAAAGATTTCACGCGAGTTTTCCTTAACAATGAACTAAACGCTGCACAAAACGCCCAACTTTTCGACGTTGTGTTTCTAGTTGGACAATCGAAACAGAAAACTAAGTTTATTGGTGTAAGAGCTATATTAGGTGTAAGAAGCCGGTGTGTATAAAAATATCACTTAGCTTTAAAAATACTTTGCAACCGTAACAAGCTATATTTTTTATTTTTCCAATTTTCAGAGTATTCCAAGAAATGCTTTACGGCATACAAAGCGGTTTCGGTTCTCCACAAGTGCCCGTGGCGGAATTGCTTGCGCGACCAGCGCCCACTCTGCTGTCGCCGACACCCGCCCGGCAAAAAAGCAGCAACTTTCTACAAGTGCCAGACATCGAGTCGCCGAGGTATGATTGTTAACAAATTATAAAAAAAAAATTAAATGAAATTGTTAACCTTGGCATAAATAATTTTCATCATTTCATATCACATAATATTCTAAAAGTCGTCTGTTCTTCAGTAGTATAAAAAACGGTGCATCTATTCAATTGTTTTAATTTATAATCTTCCGTTTATTTTGCGCAAGTCAATAAATTTGTTAATAATAGTAAACTATGTTTTTCAGACCAAAAAGCGTGCCTAGTTCTCCAATGGTGAAAAGAGCTTTTTCTCGCCTGGGCACCATAACAGCAGGCTGGGGACGATCAATACGGAAACAGCATTCACAACTTAACGCTGATGACAAAAAGAAATGGGCTAGTTCCCAAGATTGTTCGAGTAAGTGGTCAAATTTTTTTGCGCAAGTAAATTCCTAGCGTGTTCGAAGGAAATACTATTCATTAATGATAATATACTAATTTTTACTTGTAACTCTATTTGGTTAATAATTACTATTTCACAGATAAAGAAAGTAAAGACAAGGAGAAAGATAAAAATGCCGCTCTAGCGGTGCCAAGGCTCTCGGTATGCGCTGATGCGCAAAAAGTCGACCGTGCCAAACTCGCTCAGACTGAGGTATAATGTTTGAGTAAGGTTGACATATTCAATTAACGTTACGTCTGTTATAGTATTGGGCAACAATATTTATAATAAATAAATATAATCTATATATCTATATCTATTATAATTAAATCAAATATATGAAACATAGCTATGCGTAAACGTGCCTAATCAAAACTTTTGTTATTTACAGTTCTCTATTATCGAATTTGACCCGGAAACATTTAGAATACTCTTGGACTACTTGCACACGGGCAGTTGTCCACTGACCTGTGCCTCCATCCCCGGACTGATCTGTGCAGCTGAGCATTACGATCTACCGGAGTTACTTCAGGCTTGCTTCCATCATGCCAAACAATTTTTAAGAATAGAAGTGGTAAATTTTCATATTATCATTACCTTGTCTGCTAAAAATGTTTTAAAAGCGTTTGTAATACTTTATCTATATCTTAATCAAACCAAATGTCAGTTTTAAAATTTAATATCAAATAACCGTATGGTATAACATGCACTAAAATACTAAACGTCGATTTATTCTTCTTTAGGTATGCACAATGCTTATATCATTGGAAAACTACTACTGGCGATATACGTCAGCTTCGGAACTGGTAAATATGATTTTGGCCTTCATTGAACAGAGAGCCTATGCACTGTTCCAGACTTCTGAATTTCTCAATCTCTCAGAATCTATGGTACAGATGATCATGTGTAGGAACCTTGAAGTACCTGAGGTGAGAAAATTCGAAGCAATGCTTAGTTGGGCCCGTAATAAGATCAAAGCCAAATCTGCCAATAAGACTGATGCCAAAAATGAATTTAAATGCATTATGGATAGGCTAGCCAGGGACTTGAAACTGCATAGAATATCGCCACAGGAATTGATTAAAGTGGTTCTACCATCAAAGGCTATTAAGAACGAACGTATCCTCGAGACTTTGATGCATCAAGCGAATTCAGGAATGTACAGGATACAGGAAGGTTACATCGAGGCTTGCCAGCAACGTCTCCAGAAACAGGACTCGAGATTTTCTGAATTCGAAAGTTTTGACTACGGAATATAAACTTGGAGCTGTGAGGAATATCAGTGTATTAGATAGAATGCGAAGAGCGATAGGATTGGGTTCTTCTCATTGTGGTATGATGACGCCTTCTAAAAGTATTATTGTTATAGGTGTACTTTAGTAGAGGTGCGAGAAATATTTGTACACTTCTCGGATACCTATTCCTTGTTGTTGTTCATTGATACCTATATATTTTTTACATCTAGCTAGACGTGATCAGTATAATCATCTGTATTTTTGGTACCAAAAGTTTGAGACGAAACGTTGTAGTCTGGCGTATTAAAAAAAAAAAAAAAACAGTATTTGATGTACTCTATATTACTAAGATTTATAAAGATTAAATGAGAAAAATCACTTCTGTGATCAGATTTTTTAATAAAATAGATAATCTGGTTCGGGACCTGTGAAAAAATTGTTTAATTACATATACTTATATTATTTATTATATTTACAATTACAATAAACCTTATGATGTGAAAAATATCCGCCCTGACAGTTAACTAAAAGCGGAATCATTTTGCTCACTGTACAATTTAGACTTTGGAGGCATCTTTCTATCTCTAAGTACCGTATACCACTTTTACGATTTAGTATCCGAAAAGATCCATTCCCAAACTGCTTGTAGTATCTGGCACGCAAAAATTGACTGATCGCTGATAAAAGATTAAATATATTATAAACACATGTAATCGAATTCTAAATGTTAGATGTAAAATGTTACATTATTCAATAATACATATAGTGTACACGGTAAACAATAACAAATATTACGTTTATGTAGGATAATCTCTGTAGTGAATCTCATCGGTGAGATCTCTTTTTCCCTGCAATAGGACCCTTGTCTTCACTATATATCGATCGATCGATCTTCATTTTTTTATTTTTCGTATTCTAATTGAATATAATTGCTATCTTCTCCTGTGATTCGCACAATCTTATATTAAATGTATATTATATATTAACATTTACATCTTACATATATTTCATTCTACAAATGAAGCTTTAAATTTCCCATTAAACCTTCGTGTGCCTACATTGTAGTATTTACCTCGAATGAATGACAAAAAAAAATCCAGTATTTATAATTCCGTTGTCGTTTCTAATATAAAATATAATTATGTGTTAGTTAACAAAAAGAAAAGTGAACAAAAGAAAATCAGTGTTTTCCTGTAAAAGTATTGTAGCTCTTAATATTATGATCTCAATGTGTTTTGGATGCCTCTAATAATAATTTTAAATGAAAGGACTCTATAATCTCGCTTCTTAGTTGCTTATTGATATTTTCATTTATCAATTTTTAAGTATGACTGAAAGTTCACATTGGTACTCCAACTTTGTATAAGATCTAAACGCAGTATTATTTAAAAATTAGTTTATAAATAAAAAATATGAAGCCAAAATATGTGCAATATTTTTAAATGATGGTTGCCATTTCGTCATTGTTTTTTTTTTGCGCCTTATTAAATATAAGTTACATAAAGAAGTTGTATTGCTTTTTAAAAGTTAATTTCATATTAAAATAAATTTCTCGCCCAAATTTTCTTTTATGTTTATTGTGTTACAAATATTAGTTTTTGATTGAAAATAAAATTAATGTGTACACCGTATAAAAAAAATGTTACATCTATTTGTCGTTAGTATGTTGTCTTTTACTTAAACAATGTGTAGAAAAAGACATGAAATTATATTATAAAATATATATTTTAGAATCCAAGTTTGATTCAACAGTATATAATAAATGTGACCTGTTACCTAATTGTTGAAACAGAAATATTCTGAACCAAGTGTTATAGAATATGTAAATTAAATATATTGTTGATCCATTTTACAAATATTTAAAGTTTATTATAAAAAAATACTTCATTTGCGTTGTTAGAAACTTCATTATTTATAGTGGTGGTAGGGCTGTGTGCAAGCTTGTCTGGGTAGATACCACCCACTCATCAGATATTCTACCGTAAATTAGCAGTACTTGGTATTGTTGTTTTCCGTTTTGAAGGGGGAGTAAGCCAGTGTAATTACAACACAAAGTAAATTACATCTTAGTTCACAAGGTTGGTGGCGCATTGCCGATGTAAGCGATGGTTAACATTTCTTACAATGCCAATGTCTATGGGCGTTGGTGACCACTTACCATTATGTATGTGGTGGCCCATAAGCTTGTCCGCATACCTATACTATAAAAAAGTATATTATTTGCGTGATACGAAAAAGAGTGGACGTAATAATACCCAATGAGGGATTCGAGCTAAGATGGCCTGAAGGTTAGAACACGAGATCATTAATCAAAGATTAGAGGGCTTAAGTCGGCCAAGCACAACTGAATTTTCATGTGCTTAATATATATATGTCTTATTCATGTGTATACCGCATCGGAGCAGCGTAGTATAATTACATCCAAAATCTTCTCAAGAAGAGAAGAGGCCTTAGTCCAGCTGTGGGACACTTACAGCCTTTTACGTTGTTAATGTTAGAAAAATATAAATTTGAATATATTGTAAAATGGGTTTCAGCATTTGATAAACTGTTATAGATGTTTATGAAAATTATATATTAGTAGACTAAAGTTAAATTTCAGATGATGTGGAATTACCAGAAATTAAATGATCTGTAAATTTTTATACTTCTTAAAATATACAAAATAAGTAATTCTTATATGTATTTCAAACACTACTATACCTGTGTTCTTTAGTGTTGCTCAAAGCTTCGTTAACAATATTTACTTAGCGACGAACAGGCGAGACATATCTACTACATTTAAAAAAATACTGGACTTACATTATTCAGGTAAAGTATTTTAAATTTTAAGAATAGTTTATTACTTACAACTATATAAATGAAACACTTAAGACATTTTATGTGTAGTAATCTCGTCTGTGAACGCTCACCAAACCAAGCGGGATTTTCAGCGAATGTGTTGTCGATGTTGCTATTATGTATTAACATTTTAATTATATATTAACATTTCAACATTATGTGTAATACTCATATAATATGTATAAAATAGTTTTTAATTTGTAGTAACACCAAATATTATTGTCGTATCAAGCTCTTTAATGATTAAATAACTTTTCTATTCCAAAATTTTAACCTTCCTGTGATCGTGTATGTTGCTATAAAGTATGTTAATATATGGAATCTTCAAAGAATACAAAATTATATCTATATCTGTTATTTTGCGTGAGCAAGATTATTATTCAAGGAAATTTTATGTGGTGAATAAATTTTTTTGTGTATTTTTGTCAAATTTTATTTCATGCCCTACGTCGTTATTATTCCACTGTTGGTAAATATTTTGTCTATTTAATTGAGATGCCACTTCGGCTCTTACTATATAAGTTTGAAATAAATCAATTAAAGAAATTTACGATCAAACCATTGAATAGTTTCATACAAAAACAATATAATTATAATGCCAAAAAGTAGTCATTTCCTACTTAATTTATTAGATTTGAATATAATGATGAATAGATCTGAAACCATTTATAATTAAACATACATATTTACTGAATGTCGTAAAGCTCCCAGTTCTTTAAACAAAATCTAATAATAACCATAACATAAAAAAAACATCGCCACAGCTTCTAAAATTACTCTAAGTATAGAGCAAGGATAAAATCATAAATTCCTAAATTGCTTACAACATTACATCACTAGATGGCACTAATATACATGAATAGTGTTACCCTACTAAATATACCACACCACAGACTAATAATAAATTTGACATTGGAATGACAGCTTCGCGCGTAGAATGGAATGCATTTCGAAAGTTCCGCACGCTGCCGTAAGTAGCGCTCGGGCGCCAGTCTTCTTGCAGCAGGCGTGTGGCCGGCTGCTTGTTGCAGTGCGCGGTGCGAACTAACACACACGAGTTCGCGGTCATAGGCTCGAACGAACATCGAAATCGACGGTCAGTGCGGTGACCATGATGATGGACAACGGGGTGATAACAAATAATTATGAGTACGGGGATGGGTACATGGAACAAGAGGAGGAATGGGAGCGCGAGGGTCTCCTAGACCCGGCTTGGGAGAAACAACAAAAAAAGGTCAGTTTATAATGACAAATTGACACCGGTTACGACAAACTAATATCAAATACTGATCATAATATTTCGCGCAAAATTTATCTTATCACATTTACGACATAATTTCATGGTGTTTGTGTTTATATTTGTTGAGATAAATAATGTCAGATACCCCCATGATTATTTATCACTAGTACGTATGAAAAATAAAATAGCCGGGCCGCTTTACTGATAGTATTTTAAAATCAGATTATGAATCTATTTTTAGTATGCGTCTGCTTATAAAATATTAATGAGTAAGAAGATACTAGGCTCGACACATTTTGGAAAAAATAATACGATTTCGGTAAAAAAATTAAAGCTTTAATAGAGTGATTAAATAAACATGCAATACTTTTTAAACTAAGTAACTTAAACTTATTTTCTCATGTAACTAATAATTACCAACTTGCATATGCGATTACTCTAATCCATTTTTTTTAATTAATGGTCACAGAAAAGTCGGAAAACTCAAATTAATTTTTTATAGTTTCCCGCCGCAAGTTGAAAGTAGATCGCGGCCGTGGACACTATTAAAAGATTTCTTGAAGCTTTTGGTGCGAGGGAGACGGGTGCACACCGCATCCCACGGGCGGGAGCGGGCCGGAGCGAGAGGAATCGAATTTCCGTTAGTCATGTCCTAAAATGGGTCCGACGCAGGCGCCGCTGAAAGCGCGGGCGTCCGCCTTTACGTCACCATTAAACCCGTGTTTCAGGGAAACTATGGCCTCATGAGTCTTTATGAAAATGCATCATTAAGGTGCTATATTTACGTGGAGCACTGCAGGTCTATGACGAATACTCTGACGCATCATGTGAGCTCAACACGGATGGAATGCCATTAACAAGTTGCGAAAGCACACTGTTATAGGGCTAGGTTATTTAAAATATATTAATACCAAAATAAATCTGTTAATGGTGTGTTATAAATATCAGTGGGATAGACTAAAGCAAGTTAAAGTTAAAGCAAGGAAATATTATTTGGTTAATAAGTTAATTATTTTGTTTGTAGAAGTTAATATTACACTTTTTTTTTAATAATATAATAAATATTTATTTTTTCCATTTATCACGTTATCAGGTCACATATAATTTTAAGTATACGTAATTAATTTCTTAATTGTTTTAAAATGCTGATATAACACGTAAAGCAAAATCTTTTGCAAAACATCGTCTTATGTATAAATTGCACATAGAATTTATGCAATAAATTCCAGTCACAAAACGTTACTAAAGAATTCATTTCAAGATTTGTTTTTTACAATTCGTTTTCACCAAAATATTCCAAGGTTGTTTTTTTACGAAAGACGGTAAATGTTACACATCTATGCGTAAGGATAACGACCGGTGCACAAAAGCTGCAGGACACAAACTCAATATAAACAAAGAGCCTGCGACAGTCGGACTCAGTGCATTGGCCGTACGTGGCTGACGGGTCAATGTCGCGGCCAAACAACTTGAGATGCGTCTACGGAGAAGTCATCCGACCAGTCATATGCCCACCGCACACTGGAAGCGGTCTTCCGCAAAGAGGTTACTAGAACAATGTTTTCCTTATTGAACCACCAGAAAAGGAAAACATGACGCTTGTTAAATTCGTCAATTATGAATCATTAATTTTGTAGAATATACCGGTTGGAAATTGAGGTCCGTGGTTTTAAAAGTAACCCAAATTTACGTATTAATTATTATTATTAATCAAATTAAAATTATGATATTATCTAATAACTATGACTAAAAAATACTAAATGTTAAAATATACAACCCACATAATTGATGAGGTTCATATAATGTATGCTATTATCTTTAATATGATAAATGTGTCTATACTATGGTAGAGCTTTGTGCAAGCTCATATGGGTAAGTACAACCCACTCATCAGATATTCTACCGAAAAACAGCAGTACTTGGAATTGATGTGTCCCGGTTTGAAGAGTGACTGAGCCAATCTAACTACAGGCACAAAGGACATAACATGTTAGTTTCCAAGGTTGGTGGCGCATTGGCTATGTAAGCGATGGTTAACATTTCTTACACAGCTAATGTTTAAGGGCGTTGGTGACCACTTACCGTCAGGTGGCCTATATGCTCATCCAACCTATCCTATAAAAAAAGTTGTACGGTGCATTAAAGTAAGAGCCCTAAGTCGTATGATTTAAAATTCTACATTTTAAAAAGGTATACTTAAATAGTTTTTGTATGATCAGTTAATTAAATTGTATGATTCATACAATGTTTTAGACATCACGATGCATTATATTTCTCAATCACGAACGAAAATGAAACACTCATTTTATTGCGCTAGAAATCATTCGTGAAAGTGATAAAGATGGCCAAAACTAGTAATTTTACTACTTTATTTAAAACTATTATATTCTCGCCATAAAAAATCTTATCAATCACAACGCATAAAATTTCCAATGCCACCGACGAAGAACAAGTCAGGTTAACGCGTTTAGCATTCTGTATATTTTTAACTTTCATAATTGACAAAAACTTTGAAAGCCTTAAGAACGATATATATGACCATATGTATAAGCACAATTATTGAATTGTCAAAAATTTGGTTTATTTTGTAGTTTAACACAACTAAAAACTATTAAAAATATACTTAAAATTTTAATATTTGAAAATTTCGACAAAATTAAGGGCCCACAAAATCCAATTTTGACATAATATATAATAGGTAACCCAACATGTCTAGACATGTAAAATTTTCATTTTGTTCAAAGCAAAAAAACTACAGCAAAGAATATTGTAACGTTACTGTATAAAAATAGTAGTACCAATTTATTCGGTATAAAAAGTAACCTACTTCCGACTCTAGAAGGAGCTGTTTTAAGGCCTGAAAATGTGGCAAACAAAATATTTTTTACTAAAAATATTTGTAATAGTGAAACACGCTGTCATACGAATATTACGAATATACGAAGTCATATACAATTTCTACTTTTGTGACATCAATTTTATCTCAATAAAATCGAATTTGAATTGAAATCAAAACACTTTTTGTTATGGCTAAATCTTAGCTAGTTATCACTTTATCACCTTGGCATACCTTTCGCATAATTCGAGGTCATTGACTGCCGATAATACGTACCATACCAAACGAAAGAGTCTTTACAATCGAAAAGATTTTATCGTTGAACAAAAATTTATTACTCTTACAATAGTGTGCATTCATATTGTACTCTTTTGTTTTAACAGCATTTGGTATCAAATAAAAGTAAAGGAGATAAACTCTTTTTTTTATTTTAATTGAAGAATTTGGTAAAGCTTCAGCTGTGACCTGATAAATTGTGGACGCATCGTTTGCACTGTTACATAACTCTTGACAGCTATTTTTTCCTTGTCATCGTTAGCTGGATGTTGGCACACGTTCAAAACATTCGAATCAGTGTCTTGCAATTTTCACTCCTCTATAATAAACAGCATTGTAAAACACGACCTTAAATTAAAAAAATAAAAATATAACTCGGTTTGTCTAGGACTTACATGCTCATATGTATCTCAATTAGTTCTATGCTTATTTCAAAAATCCTTCAAAATTTTTGACTTTACTTCGACCTGGTCCTAGCTAACTATTTACAGCTGGCTGTATGTTAGTATAATATATTGCTCTAGAATTATTATTTTCTTAAAATATATCGTGTAAAATTTGAACGTTACAAAACTCCAGCGTAACATCTAGCGAAACGACGACAGTCTCCGCAGTCAGATTATAATAAAAGAAATCTACATACGTCTCTGTAATAAGAAATACAGTATTGTTATTATATAAATTGAATGTTACATAACATAACAATTATCGTAGATTGAACATGTAAAAAAAAGGATGTATTAAAGAGTTTATACAGAACTGATACTGTAAGCAGCAAAACCACATCCTGGGTGTCACATGTTTACCCAAGTATCTATGACAGTTCCTGCCCACACTTAACCACTTAGCATTGTTAACGGAACAGGTTATACTTGAAAATAACAAATATCAATCGTCCTTTGTACTTGCACAATGTTATCCGCTTATCGCAGTCTGTTTAGAATCAGGACGGATACAAGTTTTACGTCAAAATGAAATATTATAATATATAAATTATAACTTGTGAAATCATCTTCTATTAAAGATATTTTTTGACATGTCACTTATATATATTAATAGAATGTGTCTACTTGTTACGGTGATTATGAATGTATTTCGTTTTGATTTCAAATTCTAAGGTAACTTTTGTGCTTACATTGTAGTGCATAATACAAGCTTATGTTTAACTTCGCCTATTTATATTGTGTGGGTCAAATCTCGCGACTGAATTTAAAATCCGTTCAAACGGTTGAAACTGAAAATATAACATACTTGCATACACGGTTCGAGCTGGTGATAATACAATCTAGTATTTTACATTTTTGTTCGTTTGTTCAAGTCGGGCAAGCTTGTTTTCTAAACGTGATTTTTATTTAATAGTTATTTACTTTCGATACTAAGAACATGAACCTTAAAGCCATTAGTTAATAAAACCTTAAATGTTAGTGACACATTTAACCCGGCAAATTAATATTCATCATTTTATTACAAGTCATTTCGTAAATTTATAAATGTAAAAATAATTAAGAAAAAAAAATAACTTTAGCTCATAATTCTTAATTGCAAAGTCATTAATTAATTTATCATTTCGATATATTTATCTATATGTACAGTAAGTAGTCTCATTGATAAATATTCATTTTGGGAATGCCCCAACACGTATATGTACATACTTTATTGCTGTGTGAAATACGCGAAATTCGATTGACATTTCACCATTAAACTTGAAAATCATTAATTCTCTGGCGACTCTTCGAATGATGTTGTGCTGTTGATCTTGAACATTGAACTCGAAATAGCGATCGTTGAAATTAATATACATTAACCTAATACAAGAGAAACGAAACTTTCTAAGGAGCTACTAGAAGTGTTGTCGTCAACACATAAATAATGGACTATCCTCATCAGTATACAGTAACCAGTATGACATATAGCAGTATAGTGTTCAATACTGTTATCAAGTAAAAAGTTATATGAACTCACTTTCTATGTTCTTTTTTGTCTTTGGAAAATAACTCATTTTGTTAAAAAAAAACTAAGCTGATAACTTAAAATGTAAATTATAGTCAAGGCTAACTTTTGATGATATCGTTAGACCACCAAATCAAAATATGAAATATAAGTGATAAATTGAAAATAAATAAATGCATAATTGAAACCATTATAGAATTTTTATTAGTGAGTCTTCAAAACCACAAACAAAACCTCAAGTAAATAAATATACCTACAACCGATACCGAACCCACGTCATTAACGTAACCATTAAGACCGGTTTGTTACGGACAGTTCTAAGTATGTGGATACATTAAATTATAGACCCATCATGTAACTTAATTTTACACTTGACTCAAAAAAATAAAGAAATCGAATATTTGTTTTATATAATAATTAATATAGCACTAATAGTATTAATTGAAAGACGAAATGGTACCTGTCTAAATCTACCTATCATCATGTACCTAAATTTTAATTATAGCTACATTTGTATTGTATGAACAGGGCAACTTGGATACAAAGACTTTTGTACTTTGTAACCGTCATAAAATATAAAATGTACTCTATATAACCCACGTACCAATGTGAACAAGAAGGATCTATTGTACGGCCTCTGTCGCATTATTCTCCAGTTCTGTGGTGCATTTCAAAACATTCGAGATAGGCGCAGTTGGCCCGCCTACTCGCTGCCCAGGTGCGTCGCATATCAACCTTCCTTATCATTACACAATTCTGTTGCTTCATTAACATACGTATTTTTGAATAACATAGAAAAATAAAATAAAAACAGGTTTAAGGGTTATATGATAATTTTTAATATTTTACGTTTACATAACATTTTTGTTTCTGCTATTTATGTGAAGACATCGTTTTACTCAACTTTGAATTAAAAAAAAAGATAAATTCATTGATATTTCTAAATTCACGTTATTTATTTTACATTATTTACTTTAAAACTGATACTGAACTCTTCGATCTCAACTAAAAGAGAATATAATGAATTATGGAAAAAAACAGTAAAATAGAGCTATCAAGAAATAAAAACGTGACGTAAAATATTCAATTCAAATAGAAAAATTATGAAGTGACACATGTTCCATACGAAGTTCAGATGGATTCGCAGTATATAGAAAACTAACCGTTGCCAAAATTTATTTCGGTGCCCGTCCTCACACCTACGCAAATGCTTACACTCACTTGCTTTTATAATTAGAAAATATTCTACTATATTTAAATTTAATGTAACGTCATCCGATGCATGCAACATACAATATCGCCACTATACAATTTGATGCTACGTAGTCAGCGATGTTATAACACTCAAACACTGGCATCATAACGTACCGTCTTTATCACAAACAACATTAAACAGCTTATTTATCGCTATCCTTATCACACTCGCATGTATCTCTGACGATAATCTGCTCTGATAAAACCCAGCAGCCGTCGTAACTGCGAGGGGAACTTTCAAATTATTATTTGTTCGAATCCCCTATTCGCGCCCGCGATTGTCAATGTTGTACGATAGTAATCAAAACCAGTTCAAAGTGAATTTTATTTGAATTACATTATATAATAACATTAAAATTATTTAATAACAATACAATGCCATTATAAAAATTTGATAATTTTAAAAATTAGAACTTCATTCAAATGTTTTTGATATCGCTATTTATAATGTTTATCAGAGATTTACTTTATCTCTTTGATTTCGTATTATATTAAAAAAACTCAAAGAAAATTATATTAAATTCAATTGCTGTGTAATTACGTCACCGTTCTATAAAAAGTAATCTGAAATTAATTTATCAAAAATACGATTCGATATTCAAATATACGTATTAAAGTTAAAACTGGCTGTTAGTGATTAATAAGACATTAAAAGTAATTGGCTTCGAATTTGATAGATGTCATATCGTCGTCGAAGCTGTGACGTCGCATTCCTGTCCTTTGTAGCCACCAGGTGCCGCATTCGCTGTGCCAGAATATGTAATATTAACAACGCCTTCGGTATTATATATCACTTATTCATTCATTAAAGGAATGTGTCGTTGGTTAATATTTTTTCATATTTGTCCTCATATTTCTTCTTCGTATTGATTTCATAACAAACACCTGGTATATTAAGTAGTATTCAATGCCTTTGCTTTATTGCAATGCTATTGATTTATTTATTTAAAATAATAATTTAAATATGAAATAAAATCAACACTTTCACTACAAACTTAGTCTAATGTTTCTTTAAAAACATTTTCTTCTGCGGTGTTCCCATATAAATTTCACTTGTAAAGTTTTAATGATGTTATTCTTACAAAGAATATTTTGATTTGAAAAACACAAGTGCACTCTATTATCATAGTCCAATGGGACGACAATGCGACATGACCGGAGATAGTTAAGATATAGGACGTGCTTTCTGAAGCACTGGAGTGTAAACAGCCACATTCCACACTCCGGGCTGCTACTGAGAACTTTCGGAAAGAAAACCACCTAATATTTATTACTACTTTCCACCTGCTGCTACGCTCTTGTGTGAGCAGGGTGGGGTCGGGCGGAGGGTGGCTGTTAGGTGCCCTAAAGGTGTTCCTTTCTGTACCTAACAACGTGTATACTAAATTACATCACGATTTATTGAGCACTAAGACGTGAAACAAACAAACTTACTTTCACATTTATTATATTAGTAAGGCCCCGAGACGCCAAAGTAAAACCCGCGATTTGTTCCCAATACCTCGGTATCCGCAGCCTCTCTAGCTATTTGAACAACGACGAAATTAATGACTAAAGTCTAAAGACAAATAAAAATAAAAATTAATCGCTTAATATATTATTATATTATTTAAAATATTCTTAATCAACTGAAGGCCAAAAAACAAGAATATTTAAATATTCGAACATAATAAAATGTCATTGTATTCTAAACACATTTGTACCTATATGCAATTTAAACAGAATATTTGACGACAGTAATTGCATTATGCGATATGATATGGTCAGAGCCGATTAGTTTGTTTACGAAAGCCGTTTTTATCATTATGAATTCTTTTATTACATTTAATATGTACATTTATATAAAAGATTACGATTATGGCTTATCTAAAGAGGCTTAAGTAACAGCGCTCCGAATACTCCATGGCCGTTTCGAATCATAAGATGAGAAGAAATTGGTCGATATCTGGAATAATCTAAGGTTTTCACTATGTAACCGTGAAAAGTTGCATTTTTAATGTCAGTGAAATTGTTATCGGAACTTATATATATATTAAAAATAAACATATAGTAATCCAGACCGTTTGTAGAGCACAATATAGAAGATCTATTATCAAATCACAAGGAATATCTAAATCTAAGGCTTCTTTGTTTATGTTTCTTCTTCGATTGGAATAGGCTACGCAAACGTACATAAATAACGTACCATATTTCATTTCGGGAACTAATATTGTAAGTGTTCCAAACGAGTTGTATGGAACTATCACGACATTCGTGCGAAATCCTAACTAACATTATAAATTTGAAAGTATGCTTGTTGGTTTGTCCTTCTTTTACATAGCAATGGATCCGATTTAGTTTATTACATAGAAATAGTTGACCGTGACATTTGGCTACTCTTACTTATTTATGGTGGCAGTTTTCACTTTGTTTTTCAATAAATACATTTTAATTGAGTTTTTTTTTATATATTTAAATGCGGCAATTAAGCCACGGCCAGTAATAAAATATTGCGACTCAAGTTATACTCGATTATTGTTTTTTTTATATTGCAGTATCCTTGCAACTACTTTTGTAAAATCGTAAACGTGTCGTAAAATATAATACAACACTCAACCGTGTACCTGGCGATGTAAAAATCACAGGTTATGTTCTGAGCGCTTGATCAATCATACACACTCCTTAATACAAACTAAATAATGTAGACTTAACTAGAAGGGAAAATAATACTATAATAAATTCCTTTAAATCAAGTATTGGTAATATTCATTTAAACAAAAATCTTTTTGTTCTGGAAACGCATCCTTGTTAGTGACTGCACCGCAAATATTATGACTGTTCACAGGATGTCTAGATCGGTCTTCCGCTGTTACTTTATATGTAATAATACATTTTATACAATTAACATTGTTTGATTCTAAATTTAAAAAATGCATTAGTCATGCTGTTTTTAAATTAATAAATAAAAAACCATATTTTGCTGTTATCGATTTAAACGAAATTAAACACAACTATGTTCTATAATAGCAATACATTAAGATACTGATCATGGGCTACCTAAATTATTTAATTAATCTAAAACAAATCTAAAATAACTAAAGTCAAGCGTATCCCAGGTATAAACCACATATTTATATTTCTTGGAAGTACGAAGCACCTAAACCTTGGCCACACTGTTTGGACTACAAAGAATTACGATGATATTAAAATATTTGCTTTATATCAACAAAGAGATATTCAAAATGTGTGGACATCGCTTAAAATGTCTGGTATTTCGCATCGCTAATGTTCACACAAACATATTATATATACGACTATTACTTGTGTTAGTGTTTCAACATACCGTAGCTTAACAATAGATCATTTGAATGTAAGTGGCGACCGTCCAAATGGAGACTTGAGTAGGCGTTCGGCTTTTTGGCGGGTAAGCCTGTTGTTTACTCTGCGCCGTGTTTAAATTTTCACTAATTAGCAATACAAGAAACAATGCCGATTTGTAATCGATATTTATTCAGTTGTATACGTGACAATGCTAAATTTATCCTTTAGAAAATTGTATAATGATTGGTGTTTTCGGACGACAAATTCGAATGAACTGTCAAGTTCTAAGGCGAACATTAAGACGATAATGAATGACGAAACCTAACCTTACATAGCTATCGCGTTAGTTACTTTGTGTAACGAACGATATTCTTTTGTTTTGTTTCAATGTCACACTGTATTTGTACGTTGCAAGCCACTTAGCCATGCTGGACGAAATTTCATCCATATTCGGCACCATATCTGTAACAATATGGCGAATTTTATTTTATAATGACTCAAAGCGTAAGTTTTTAAATACTGGTTAATTAAAATTGAGCACTAATTTATTTACTATTCGTTCCATTTTTCTCCGACGAATAATTTTGGTCAGCCTAGAAGTTTAATTTTAATTTAATGACCATTTAAAAAGTGATTTAAACACGATTAGTAACATACTTCAAAAAAAACTTAATATTATTATATAAATCATAAATTAATCTCTCTATATAAAAATTGAAGCTAAACCAGTCATGAACAGTGATAATTATTATATTTACATAAGGTTTTGAAATCTGTATAATAACTGCAAACAACGACATGTTTTACAGATTTATTATGAGAATAGTTATTTATTTAAAATTTTAGGTAAGTATCATATTCATTCATTCATTCATCATTAGCTCTCAACAACAAAGTCTTCGATGAGTTTTTGAACCATGAATCTATTTGAGTAGGTGAACCGGGACGACATACTAGACGGTATAAATTATCATTGTTACCTTTCGACCGGAACATGCATTTGACTCATCTCTAAAGTAATCTTATGAAGACCACATTAATGGCAACATTTTGTTCTTAATTGGTGTTAGGGCTTGTGCAAACCCTTCTAAGCACCATCACGTGCTCACTAGTTTTCTACCAACAAACATTTGTGTTGCTTCGTCTTAAGGATCATTGAAGAGTAACCGCCTTATTCATAAACTTTATTTAACTGGTGATTAGTTAAACAACATTTTGTCTTCTTCTTTCGTATGTCAAATCAATAATGACAGAAAGAGACAAATCAGTGTTTAGCTAATCAGTAACTAAGCAACGTTTATAAATAAGGCCGTTAGTCAGCAAGCATTATTATAAAGACAAGGGATTCGTCTTTGCAAGCTAAAAAACATGTCTATTCACCTACCTATTTTAAATATTATTAACAGCAAAATAATATGATAGGAGTCATCGAAGTTTATTCCCAAAAACAGTATAGTTACTTTCACGGAAACAGCGTGAAAACTTAAAAAATAAAATCTATGGGTCATTTTACAAAATATTTACTCTTCAGACGATTCCATAGCATTGATTTGCTCAAAACGATCCGATTCTGAACGAGTTTCGTCTAAAAGCGTGTCCGTCGTGCACTTTGATATTTTGTAATACATCAGTAACTTACCTACAGATTTTCAATTCAAATATTTTTTCTAAAACTTTCCCGATTTACAACAACAATATATCATATTATGTAGCAAAAGTGAAATTAGATTGCTGAGTGAAATATATACGACACTGGGCTGGCTTTTCCCATTGACTTCACACGACTCACCTTACAATAATACGAAAACAATAGGCTTTAAAACATGTATCAAGTATAGATATATATAATGCATTAACACTTACGCAATGTACCTTTGCTAAACTTGTTTAAAAAAATTCTTGTTTTAACATTAAAAAAATTAAAACATATATATGTACATAAGAAATATATATATATATAAGAAGTTATTTTTACACCTACAGTTTGTTTTTATATCTGAAATACCTAATTATTTATTTGGGGCTCGATTTGTCATTTTAAATCCGTTTTCGTAATCAGCACGAATGTGGTAAAGTGTTAGTTTTGCTAACACCACATTATTATAAATAATTGGAAACCGGATATAGAGGAAAATTAAAATACTATTCGAATTTGGAATACACGCTTGCACAGACTTTCCCAAAATTAATAACTTATATTATAAATGATTAATAGAAAGAGATTGTAATCAAGTCATGTCAGGTCAATTGGTTTTAACGTTTGATTAAACTACACTACAAATGTTACATCAGTAATTTATTTAAGGAAATATTTACTCATATTCCATTTCTGTACGATTGCGAAAGATTTGATCACCGACGAGATTATTTTTAGTTTGACAGCGAAGTCGTTGGCGCGGAAGTAGGTTTATTAGTAGTATTTAAAAAAAATGTGAGTAATCGTTGTTCAGATATAAACGTAGAGGCGAAATACATTATACATGTTTCTTCTCAAATGAATAATATTTTCCTATAAATTAACAGCCCTTATAAAATAAGCTGTGGGTTTCTAGCTATTACTAGACTATAAACCAGCTGAATTGTGCGTACAGCTTGTAATTATGCTTTTGTTTAACAATTAACAGTTTATTTCAAGCTAGTGTTATATGATTCTTCTGGAACTCGCATTCCGGATGTTTCTTTTTAATAATAGCCTTCGTTGGATGAAAATATCCCAGACGGCGGATTTGCGCACCCACACTAGAAATTATTACCATCTAGTTTAATATATACATCATTCAGCATGTATCCATGTGGTTTTTACTTTTAAAACAGATACGATACGCAGTAACTGAAATTGAAACAAATTTAAAATTATTTTTATAATACTTACGAAATCGACCGCATTTACGAACGGTCAACAACGGCGCTGAGTATGTTGCTAACAATTTCTAAATTGGACTAATTAAGTACTAAAAATGTTCCTATTATTTAGTGCTTTCATATTAGCTTAAAGATTTTGTACTAAAGAATCCGCAGTATCAGCACCGATGTCGTATAAGCTTCTGACAGTTGCAATATTAAGAAAGAACAAACAACGCCAATATAAGTATAGATGATAGTGCACACGGCTCCGATAAACTCGATCATTCTGTATCTTTTAACGGCACTTATTGTAAATATGAGTACACACTATGATTTTTTTAAATTATTTGTTGGTCTTTTCAGGTACTATTACACCACACCAGGCAATATCATTGGACACACATACAGGACTATTAAAGAATTAACGAGGTATTATTCGATAATAACAATTTATAAAATTACCTTGATCCTATTGTAACTTTTATTTGTGGTTAGTTAATTTATTAAAAAAAAAAAAACTTTTTAAGCTGTTATATTAAAGGATAATTTTAGATTAATTACAAGATAAAAAGACAGTGAAAGTTTGTTCTTTATATCACGGTGTATCTTTTTTTTTACAAATACCTTATTGCGAATAAAAATTCTACAATCTTATAGTAGACTGTATCGGTCGATGATCCTTTTGCTTCCCCCCCCCAGATACCCCTCACCCCCTCGATGTTTGTTTACTAGCAGGTATGCCGGTTAACGGTATTTCTTATTGTTTATCAAATGATACCAAGTTGGCTTCGAACCAATGCGGAACACCTTCGCAGGTGTGTCACTTGTCGATTAGTATTCTGAACGCAAACTGGGACACAGATTATAAATAATTGGCCACAATTTAATTAGATATCAATTGAACAAACACGGCTGAAAATTTTTGCACTACATACGTAATACGTTTGTCACGAAAACATGTGGACAAGTGTTATAATAATGATATCACTATATGTTGCTCTAACTCATAATCGCTTACCTTATTATAAACACTAATCATTTAGATTTTTATAATGTATGTAATTTGCTTAATTTTGGTTGTAAAAACGACCAATAATTGAGCATACCGGGGTATTTAAGTGTATATTTCATTTTATTTATTTAATTGGTATTTAATAATACCTTATCGATCATTGAAAAAAGTATCTAACTGAATTCAATAATAGTAATAAAAAAATCTTCAATAGTTTATACATAAATTACAGTACATTTTCTTTTATTTTTAATTTAATTTCGTTCTCCTTTTATTTTTAAGTTAATTTCGTTCTCCTTTTATTTTTAAGTTAAATTTTTACTCGGCGGTAGAGCTTTGTCCAAGCTCGTCTGGGTAGGTACCGCCCACTCATCATACATCATACCACCCAATATCTGGTATTGTTATGTGCCGTTTTGAAGGATGAGTGAGCCAGTGTAATTACAGGCACAAAGGACATAACATCTTAGTTCCCAATGTTGTTGGCGCATTGGCGATGTAAGCGATGGTTAACCTTTCTTACAATGCCATTGTCTATAGGCATTGGTGACCACTTACCATCAGGTGGCATACCGTCCGTCAACCTTAACAATAAAAAAAAATCTCCACAAAACTTTAGCGTTCGTGACTTTTTGAGTTCCCTTATCATTGTTAAATGATATTATTTTGTTCCGTTATATGCTTATAAACAAAAAATCATTTTTACAAAATATGCAAGTAATATGTACAGATTAATTAAAAACTATTTAACGCCTAATTAATTATTACTAATAGCAATTGAATTCAAAATGTCATTGCGACACGAGTCTGACTTAGTATCGCCCCCAGCCCACTAAAGTTATCAATCAATGTAATCACCAATTGTTTGGTCATTGTATTTTTGATACAATATTAATTTCAATTAATTCAATAATAATGAACAGCAAAACTACATAACATTTGTAAATTTAATAAACAATAATACTAGGTGGTTAACAAATTTAAATTAAGAGTGTTAAAAATAATTTCTTTAAATAGGTACTTTATAATTACGTATTTATTTTCAAGTATATATTCGTCTGTATATCTTACGATCAAGTAACTCATAAAGTTAAAGAATATGGTATATTTGGTAAACATAGTCTTCCGAAATATATTCGTACATTTTATAAATAAATTATGTTTAAAACGAAATAGCTTATAATAATAAATTTTATGTTAATAAACACTTACGATTATTTTACTCGTAAAAGTTGTAAGAATAACCGTTTTTCAAGGTTAGATTCGTTATTAAAATGAGACATTAATATCATACTAAAATATTTACAGCATTTCATCAAACTTGAAATATAAATATAACACACAAATAATATAAATGAAAAACTTAAAAAACTTATTTCTATCGTTAAAAAGTGAATAGCATGTTTTATATTTATTAAGTAAATATGTAAAAATATGTTAAGTTAGTTTCTGTATTCTATTTTTAAAGCTATGTAGTAAGTCAATTAATACAACGGGCCGGACTTTAGAATGAATGCGCCACTTAATATTTTTTCTCTTAATAAATATTCATTGTGTATATCGACTTTCCGAAATCTCGTCACTTAAAACTGGATATTTATAGTTTGCAATTAATTGAGGAATCGAAATATGAATTTTTTAGCTTTCTAAACATGTTATTTCTCGCACAGACGCTTTCATCGATTATTCGTTCAACGCTGCTTCCAACAAGTACCTTCGCTTCCATTGCTGTCTTGTTTGAATTGTCACATTACATTAATATTACCTATGTGACTGAAATTATTATCATTATTAGTTTTTAAATGTTCATATAAAGTCTAATTAATTAGCTGTGAATTAATCCTGTGTATGTACAAAATATATGATTAATATTAAATAAAATTCCTATTTATTATTATATAATTGTAAATATTTATTGAATCCTGATTGACTGATTGGTAATAATTAATTAGGTGGTTTTTAATAAAACATTTAAGAATAATTTCATTCATTTTGCTAACTGTAGACAATGCAATCGTTTTACCTATTTTTTTAAATACATAATATAAATATTTAATATTTTGTTCGCTTACTCAATACTACTTCAACTATTCCATTTTTGTAATATAAATATACATAATGTATGTATATATCAATTCTACTTAACGTTGAAGTACCCTCGAGGATTATTTCTTACGATTTTGTCGATGTAATAAATATAAATTGTACATAAATCAAAACTAGATAGATGACTTTGTATCTGTAATAAATAAAGGCCGTATATAATATAGAAGAGTGGTACAAGCCAAATATTTGACACGTCAAATAATTCATTAAAGTACGATTTGCGATTATGATGCGATCAGTAATATTTAGTTAATTTTAGCTAATAGCGTACGTCATTACAATAACTATTATACACGTTCTAAGGAAAGAATATATTATTTATTATCATCAAATAACAATCGTAGTTATTAAAGGATTCCTAGACCGACTCTAAACGACTATTGTGTAACATAACAAGGAAATATAACAATAGGCCAACCAAGTGTCAGTCTCGTGGATGATCCTATATCAGTTTCGTAGTTTAGAGCGTCGAAATGGTACAAATCTAAATACACCTGCACTTTATTTTAGTTCTACGCTGGCCGTGAGAGTCGCAAGGTGATGCGGGATTATTTTGAAATTCTAGGTCGAGTATGTTTTGTCTCAGGGACGTTTTCACTGAGCTCGCCTAGATATTATATACTGCAGCAGTTTGACATTTTTAGTGTACCTTGAGAGAAATATATTGCTTTAGATTTTATCGCCCATTATACTTCTGTTAGTTTTAGTTTTTACTAAGATATTCTGATGATATATAATGAAATAGAAAGAAAGAATACATTCGAACATATCAAGCGAAATAATATAGTTGTTTTTTTTCTAAAATTTAATATGATTTACTATTTCTTTCAAGAAAATTCCAACCAAATTCTAAATACTCCGAAGAACATTAATATTAGAGCTGTAACGACGATTATATTAACTTGCTATAAGCTGAATAAACCAAATAAAACCTGTCGCGATATCATGAACTGCGTTCGTTCTTGCGACCTTACAAAACTTACGAAGATTTATGTTTATATCACGTAGACCTTTAAAGTATTATGCATGTAAAAATCGTCCCCGTTACCTCCACCGTTAATCTGATGACACGGGTAATATACAACATATTGTAGGTCAAACTTAATGGCAGGTATTATTAGCCCTCTGTCCTGTGCCAAGAGGCAAGTTTCAATGATGACTCATTAATATCATTCGTTGTCAGAATGCAGTTCGATCACTTTTGTGATGTTGATATTTTTTACATTTCACGTGGTTTTTTTACATAAATTTAAATTGCTAACATTTTGACATTTATATGTATGTATGTCATTCTTGTTTCAGAACCGTAATTTGTTTATATTATTAATATTTTATCAAAATTATAATGGAATTTGTGAAACGTGAGAAGGTTAGGCAACTTGATTAGAATATGTCATTGAATTAACAAATAATACTAGATGATGTCAAGAGAAGATTCAATGATTAGGTCAATTATTTACAAATTGACGTAATAGCTATTGTAACATTTTTTTCAATCTATTAATCTGTGTTAACGTGACTTGCATGACGGCTGCTGACAATGAATGAAGGTTGACGATACATTAATTGTTTAGTAATTTGAATATTATTATTTGGCTTATTATTATTTATAACAACCTAATAAATAAAACGATTGAATTTCAATCTTTAGATATGAAACGTTTGATTTGGTATAGCGGATATTTAAGATCTGGGGCCTAAACAAATTCATTTTTAGAAAACACCAAAAAAATAGTACGTATTCGATATGCCTTTATCAGATATAAAGACGTCAGAAATTGCTTCGATTCGAATGAAATTCATTTGTCTATGCTCGTAGAAAACCTGTAAAACTTAAGAAATTTTCAAAATAAGGTTTCCATTCTTTAGGTTTGCTTTTCAAAAATTTCGAAAGTCAAACCGATTGAAATAACTTTTATTTTTGAAGCTAAAAATATTTAGAAAACTGTTAAACGAGTAATGTCGATAACAATATCCACTCGAAGAGTTTATCATCGTCCCATATCCTTTGTCCTCATTCCCAATTTTTATATAAAAATATATTTATAAACTTCTTTACAATTTCAATTTTATAACTGTAGTTATTGTATCATGTCCATGAACAGTGAGCCTGGCTATAAATCAATTGATTTTATTATCGCTGGCTTCCGTGGCGCATAGTCGTGTCGTTGTCGTTCCACGCGAGTGAAAGAACAGTCTAATTGTCAATGCCGATAGAACGTAAGCCATTTGCTGAATGAACTGTATAAGAGTATTTATCAGCTGTGGCCTTGAGACCAATCATTTGCATTTCATAGGTGCGCCATTTACTAAGTCCAGTATATGTACAAGATATACTGGGTACACTATATAGGTATAGTTACGAGTGATGTATACTAGACTCAATGAAGTTTCACCTGCTTGTACTAGCAGCTGCAATTTTTTTTATTGTTGCATTTTAGTACTTTTTTGCATCAATAAATTATCTCATTAAAGACGCTCGTTCTTCATCATTTTATTTAAGATATAAATATGTAATTCGATATATTAATGTTTTTGTACGTCAGCTTAAAAATAAACAAAGTATTATTTTTTTTATAATCTATCGAGCTTAGTTTACGATTTATTGATTTCTTATTTAAATGGTATACAATTTAAAGTATGATATTATCTATACAGGCAATGATAAAACAGTTCAGTAACTATATCTTCTTTGTTCTTATTGATAGCTATTAGCGAGCCTTAGTGTTATATTAAATACAAAAAAATGTAGAAAAATGGATGAGACATTTATTTTATTTATACATGTTTTCCTCTATGATTATTATCTATGATTCGATACTATCTTGACCATCTTATGTTTGACATTTCCAACAATGGTATTACCAATGTACCTATCAATATAGCTCATTTGCGAGCTATTTTCAATATTGCAACTTTCATTGTTGCCCAATGCAACAACCTAACGAGGCCAAATGCGTGATTGCTGCATTAGTTTTGTTTGGAAAGGTTTAATCTTTGTTCTGGCTCTGAGGATATAAAAATATTATAGTATCCTTTCTATTTATAGCTTTTTATTGACATGAAAATAAATCTTTTTAATTGACAGTACCTAAAGTTTGTCCCGATTGGTACATCTGTTTGAGATTATTAGGGCACGTACATATTATATGTGTTTTTTGATGTTGAAGGTTTTTATTCTATTTTCTTTGTTGTTATCTTCCTATATGGGAACAGAATATCAACTTTACCGTTCAACCAATCGTCATGATAATCTCACTCACTGGTGGTAGAGCTTTGTGCAAGCTCGTCTTGGTAGGTCCCACCAACCCACCCACTCATCAGATGTTCTACCGCAAAACAACAGTACTTGGTATTGTTGTGTTTCAGTTTGAAGGGTGTGTGAGCCAATGCAATTACAGGCACAAGGGACATAACATCTTAGTTCTCAAGGTTGGTGGCGCATTGGCGATGTAAACAGCGGTTAACATTTCTTGCAATGCCAAAATCTAGGGGCGTTGATGACCACTTACCATCAGATGGCCCATATGCTCGTCTGACTACCTACTGTAAAAAAAATTACACAGACAGGACAACTAAAGATACCTATGTGATGAAATGTTGACCCTCACTGACAATAACAATTGTTCTCAACAACTCAAAGGCGAACTCAAAAATAGTTATAAGGTCAATAATGAAAACCTGGCGAAACTATATAAACTATAACCGTCACGATACGTTCCTGATTCAATTCCCATCCAACTCTATTTTGTATCTATAGGATCGGAACCAAACTGATATCATGTTAACTTTTAATAGTAACACGGATAAACATCAACGATAACGTTCCGATACGATTGCGATAAAATAACAATTTGTTAGTAGAATTTGTCCCCTAAATCAATACCAAGTACAAATGCAAATTCATTATCAAGTCATTGCTGAATATTGAAACATAAGCATTAATTCTGCATATATTTTGTTTGTTTTCCTTAAATACAAGGCAAATAATTAATATATTATAACATTTAATATGTGTTTGATTCATATAGTACATACGTTAATAAAATAATAGAATACACAACACAAATATCTGTATGGCACACTCACTAGTTATTTTACCGTTTAAATACCAAGGTATTGTTGCGTTCCGGTTTGCAGAGTAAGTAAGACAGTACAGGGTAGAGGTGTATAACATTTTAACAACTGTTGGAAAAGTTTAATGCTTACAGTGCCAGTGTTCATTTACCATCAGGTGACCCTTTTGATGGTTTGCTTTCTAATAAATAAATATTTTTTTAGTTTTTATTTTTTATTTCCTGACACATTATTCACACAAGGCCATCTGATCAAGAACTAAGCAGAGCCTGTACAATGGAAACCAGACAACTGATATACTACATATACTACTTTTCTTTTGTAAATACATACTTATATAGATAATTACACTCAGACTCGGGACAGACATGTTCATACACACAAATATCTGTCCTAGGTGGGAATGGCAAGTATCTCCAACCATACCAACCACACCAACCGGCTCATCAAATGAAATGACAAAACTTTAAATAGTCACATTCAACATAAATATTTATGTATTTTATTTCCCATTTAAACTTTATTGTCATATGTGCGATATTTTAGATGTGAATTTTCAAAAAAAAAGAAGAATAATACGGATTCTAATTTTAGTACGAGTAGATAATAAATAAAACTAATGACGTCATACATGAGTAATCCAATCATATATTGGTATTGCTGTGTGTATACATACATAAATTACTTTAATTTGTATCAAATATCTGGGCACGGGTTTATTCCTGATTTATTGAAATGTAAATAATGGACGAAATTATTTATATCTCAGACTAAATTCATGATGACACAATACGTGAATATATACCTTTTTCATCCGACCTGTACAAATTACACGGTACATTTTCATTTCTTTCGATTGAAAAGTTTTAAATAAATGTAAAAAAAGAAATGGTCTCCTTATGGCGTCAAAATGACAAATGATCATATAGACTTTTTTTGTATATTAACGGCTTGAATGAACAGAATTTTGCAATACAAATATGCGTCAAAAAAATGATTGTTAATAGGTAATAGCTAAATGAATATTACTCAGAAACGTGACTTAACAAACCTTGTATTCTATTAAAAATATACGTAAACATAACAGGTATTGTTAGTGTACTATTATAAAAATATTGTTATTTCTATATTTGTCTACTTTCGTTCATAAATGACGTAATTGTTTATAAATAACCGTCATTATTTAACAATATTCTATACGTTACGGTTAACATTTATCGATAACTTATATGGAAACATATTTACTTTTGACTATAACACATAGAAGGAAAATATATATGATGTCATTTAATTTTTAATATTAAATATCTAATTGATAATTTAATCATAAAAACGTATGAGTCATATATGTTTGTGCCTGACTAGCAGACGCTTACGATACAAATAAAATAATTAATATTAGGTCCTTACATATGAAATTGGCGTTTTGTACGGGAGAAATATAAAGTCAAATTTTTTTTTTGTAAAATATATTTAATTAATCAAAGTATGCATCGTTGTTATCTATGCACTTTTGCCATCTCATAGGTAGTTCATTGATCCCTTTACTAAAAAAACCGTGGGACTGCCGCATCGGAGTTGAATTTTTTTTCCTTGTAAGAAGTTGTCCAAATTCCGGAAAAAATGGTTATCTGTTGGAGCAAGGTCCGGGGAGTACGGTGGATGTCACAGACATTCTAATTGTAGCTCATCTAACTTAGTGGTTGTTTGTTGTGCAGTGTGTGGTCTTGCGTTGTCGTAAAGCAGCAGTGGCCTAGAGCGATTGACCAATCTCGGTTGTTTAGCAGCTAGTTCTTCCTTCATGGTTTGCAGTTGCTGACAATAGATATCTGCCGTAATCGTTTGAGAACGAACGACACCGGCGCTATTCCACCAAACACTCACAAGTAACTTTTTCTGAGTCAATTTTCGTTTAGGGCAGGATTTGGCTGGGTCTCCAGTTCAGCCATTGCGACGAGCGCTTCCGATTATCGTACAGTATCCACTTTTCATCACAAGTAATGATTCTATTTAAAATGCCTTTATTATTGTCGGTTGAGCAAAGTAACACAGCAGTCGACGCGTGTGTGCAAGTTCGATTCACTCAATTCATGAGGTACCCATCGTTCAAGATTTTTTACTTTCCCGATTTGCTTCAAGTGATCAAGTGGATTAATACAGTTTTATCACTTACCCCGAGCCTGCAGCTATCCTGAAGTGCTTTGTGATGGATCCGCTTCCACAATAGCTTTTAATTCTTCATTTTCCACTTTGGGCTCCGGCTGTCCACGGGATTGGTTCTGAAGGTCAAAATTTCCAGAACGAAAACGTTGAAACCAAAAACGTGCTTTCTTTTGCGACACCAGCGCCGTACACATCATTAATCCTTCGAGCTTTTTCTGCAACACCGGTGCCACGGTAGAACTCGTACTCGTAACCGATATTTCATGTTTTCGATTGTGCGGTAATAAGCGACGCCAAAGAAAAAAATAATGAGGAAAAAACAAATGAATGACTGTTTTCAAAACTCAAATGTACCAGCTAAATGAATTTATAAATTTGAATTTGGAATTCTCAACCAAAGAGGAGATATTTCAGATCAAAGTGGTCAGTACGACAAAACGCTAATTTCATATAAGGACCTAATATAAATAAAGTTTTATCAATGCAACCAGTACTATTCTGTGTTCACACCTGAAATTTTGAATATCAAATAACGATGATTTTATGTTTATGCAGGTATCCTTTAGGTATCACATATCACTTTTTGACATTCACCATCATGTACACTTAAAAAGGGACTTATATTTATAATAGTTTAGTTATTCATTCCCTTACGTAATTAAATAATGTTTCAATGAAAATTATTTTTGTAATATTACGTGTACCTCATTAACACGATTCTATATTACAAACCGGTAGTAACTTTACAAATCTTCTAAAATACTTGAATTAAATATATTTTGACTTTGTTATCATATAAAAACAACCAGCTTAAGTATTTAAGTATCTATCGCCATCCGGCAGTACGGCTTTTATTTTATTTTTATAATTATTTAATATTGATTCGGCCAATAACCGACAAATAACAGAATAATAATAAACACAGTAAGTGTAAGCTAATAGTCATTCGCGAATTTCGATGACAGAGGGTCGGACCCTCCGCTGTCTCCCCCGTAGCTGCAGTATTGATTAACAGCACTTGGGGCTGCAATTTAATGGGATTCCTAATATTTTACATTCAACTAAGCAAAGGTGCTTTGGTAACAATATACAAACGAATCAAATGTCACAAAGTTGCAAGACATAATATACTTTCATAAAAATAATTTATAAATCAGAAAACTAAATATTATACCTATACTATAATTACTATACCATACTATAATTTACTTATATAATTCTTAAAAGTTTTATACGTTATTTTGACGTAAAGATGCGATTTGTTTTTAATAGAATTATTTTAACATAGGTACTCAAATGCTCGCAGTCTTGCCTTGAAGTAGTAAATTTATATGTGCATAGATATATATATATGTACACTAGCTGTGCTTCGCGCTTTAACAAGCATTACTGTTTCACACAGCTTGTTATATTGGTTTAAGTTTATGGTTACTGTTTTTCTTAGGATCGTAGCGCGGAGTTATAGCCTTTAAATATTCCTCAATAAATCATATACCTAAAGCTAAAATAATTATTAAAATCACCCTGATACTTGCGCATCCAATCAGCCCTAGATTTATGTCTAGGCCTACGAGGCACCGGCCTAGGAACAAAAATAATATGATTTTGCTCTTATCGCTTCGGAATGGGCCTCAAATGTTAAAGTGCCTAGTGGCCTATGATCTCTAACTCCGGGCCTGACTTCAATCATACATACTCTCCAAAATAATAATATAAGAACTGATCATAGTGAAATAATACACACACATTCAAATTGTACATTATCACAACACATTCGATAAATAGTTATTGATTGGATAAAAAGTAAATAATTTGTACAATTACACTTAACACAGAACGTTTAACTTGGATATAAAATGTACTAAAATACTCTGTCTCTTTCCAGACCTTTACAGCATGGTGCAACAGTCACCTGAGGAAGGCCGGCACTGGCATCGAAAACATCGAAGATGACTTCCGTAATGGACTTAAGTTGATGTTACTGCTCGAAGTCATCTCGGGTGAAACCCTACCTAAGCCTGACCGCGGCAAGATGCGTTTCCACAAGATCGCCAACGTCAACAAAGCGCTGGATTTCATTGCATCCAAAGGTTAAAGACTTTATTATTTATTTTGATTGCCATCTGGTGTTAGTGCTTTATTAAGCTTTGTATGTCCGATGTGTAGATACCACCCACTTATTAAATTTCATCTACCGGCAAATGCAAATATTTTGTGTGGTGTTTCGGTTTGAAGGTTGAGATATTGCATATTGATGATAATTACAGGCACATGACATCGAGTGACGATCGACCCTATTCTATCTATTCTATCGTTAGCTGTGATTTGACGGTAAAAGAAAGGATCATTTACCATCTGATGACACATCTACCTGCTTACCTTCGATTATTATGTATTAAAAAATGTACTATTTTTCATAGCGAATTAGGGGACGTTAGAAAATAATTTTCGCAAACTATCACCATCGCAACTCGATCAGGTATGCCAATACTAAATATAATCTATTTTTATCTGGCCTAGAGTATAGCAGCGCATGCCCACTTCTTTACGAAGCCTTATAAAAATGTTATCGCAGAATTATGTAAATTACATTTACATGTAGAAAGTTCATTGAAAGTGATAAAATTTTACATTCGAAACAATACACAAATATATAATAGTTTTAATTGACTTAACTTATTAGCAAAATCTAAGAAAGTGCTAGAAAACAGCTTGTAAATGGTTAATTCGCTTCTTCATTAACTCTCTAGTAATAGAATTTAAATGATCTTTAGCAAGCCAAACTAATGGAAGTATATTCTTAGCAACATTAGGGTCAAGGCACCTGTCTTCAGCTCACTTCGTCTTACTGTAATTATTGATACTATTAAGATGAATATTTATGTTGCCTCTTGGCATCTCGAAGATATGTATATTTAATTCTATAATGAAATTATGCCTTGAGGTTCTTACTATTTCAACTACATTACAATGAGCAGCTTGAATTTATAATAGCTATTTAGTTTATTAGTTTTTATCTTTGTTTCATTTTATACTAAAGCCTAAAGTTACTTAAGAAACTACTATGTAATGTATTCAACAAAATTGTTTGACCTAATCAGCAATAATCCTGTTATAGAATAATTGCTAATGCATTCCTAATCTAAGTTAATGTGAATTCGCTTATCTATACTTCTATACTAATATTATAAAGAGAAAAGATTAGTTTATTTGTTTATTAGTGAAAAACTACTCGCCCGATTTTAAAAATTATTTCACCATTAGAAAGCTACAACTTTATCGTGTAACATATGATATATTATATTTTCAAAAAAATTAGCGGTCCTGACCTAAAATGGAACGATGTAACCCAAGTTATGATAATGTTGCCTATAAAAGTAATTATTTTGCGTGAGCTGCGAAAACTATTGACAATATATAAAATAGTGTTCTATATGTTAATAGTACTCATGATTACTCATAAAAAAATCCGCGATAATATCTACCTAACTATTATAGTTAAGCTACAATAATAGTTTTTGTTTAAATTATTAAGTTCAAATACGCATGGAATAGTGGTGACATAGGTATCATGTTATTAATCCTTATCCATTTAAATGATTTGATAATTAAGGTTGATAATGTACGTGTAAATACCACTTGAAATTATTTGAATCGGACTTTTCGTTAAGAAGTTAAGACGGGTATGAAAATTCTTTAAGTAAGAAAAATGTCACGGCTTGAACAAACTGTAACTGTAGGTTCTCCGTTTAGTCTATTTAATAAATACTAATTTACGTATTTACGCTAAATAATAGTTTTTAAATTTTCGTGGACGAAATCGCGGATGAAGTGCTAGTAATTTAATAAATTGGAGAAGGTTAACGACTCCGAAAATTTAATCCATTAAGTAGCTTCTCACATTTCATAATTATTGGTATTTTATAAATATATTTTTTATACTTCAGGTGTAAAATTGGTATCCATCGGTGCCGAAGAAATCGTCGATGGTAACCTTAAGATGACGCTTGGTATGATTTGGACCATCATTTTGAGATTCGCTATCCAAGACATCTCGGTAGAAGAAATGACCGCAAAGGTATAATTAATGTTTTCAAATCACTATAATCTATTAAACTTAAATATGTTTTAGATGTATATAAAATGTGTTTTAAACTTCTTGACTCGTTATAAACCTATTATACATTGCACTTTCAACTTACACAATAATTACAAATTTTGCATCATCGAAACGTGACTAATACATTTGTCTTTCATATTGCAGGAAGGTCTACTTCTCTGGTGCCAACGCAAAACTGCGCCTTACAAGAACGTCAATGTTCAAAACTTCCATCTTTCCTTCAAGGATGGTTTGGCCTTCTGTGCCCTTATCCACAGACACAGGCCTGACTTGATTGATTACAGTAAACTCTCCAAGGACAACCCACTTGAAAACTTGAACACCGCGTTCGATGTCGCCGAGAAGTACCTCGACATACCCCGCATGTTGGATCCTGACGGTAAACACTTTAATATTTATGTCAACAGAACTGCAATCGATTACCTTTAAATACCTGAAGAGGTTATTAAAACGAATAATGTAATTTTTATGTCTTATAATGCAAAGACGTCAAGTAACTCCTACGGACCCTCCATTGAGGATTCTCGAGGATCATAATGCAAAAGTTATAATAAAAAATGTAAACAATGAATCACAGATGTAGCTTATTATGCTGGATATTACAGACCTTATAAACACGCCCAAGCCGGACGAACGTGCCATTATGACCTATGTGTCATGTTACTACCACGCGTTCCAAGGCGCGCAACAGGTACAAAAACAAAATGGCTGCCAATGAATTCGATACCCGAGCCCCTAACGCCAGGCCTTTGTGTGTCACTTATAGCATGATCCGAATGTACTAGCATTACTTTTAATGTGGGGGAGCTGGATTTGTGTTGGTAATGGGAGCCACTCTAGACATAGGATCAAATAGTAAAGTTTCAGCTGGTTATTAGCAACCACCTCTGTCTGTCGCTTTCTGCTTAAGGCTTCTTGGTAAACTTCGACTTTCCGTATTGGCTTTATATGTTTACGAAAAACCATCAATTTGTAAGTTTACCTGTTTCATGTATTTCAAAAAAAATATCATTCAACATAAATCTGAACATTTTATCTTTCAAGCTCCCATAACCATCCTCCCCTACATGTTTTTTAAAAATACCAAACCATGATATTACCCTGATCAAGACATTTTATTGTTAAATTAAAACTCTATCGTAATAAAACTATTCATAGTTATATTAATACGTATTCCTTTGTATTACTTATTGCAGTGCAGATTATTAGTTTAAAAATAACAGTATTTTAAGCTTTTTTGTTATTAACTATATCATAGTGTTAAAAAATACAGACCGCCTGGGATGTTTGTGTTGTCCTTTTTAATATATATTGACACTCCATTCGACTCTCAATATTTATGATTCCAAACATTAAAGTATTGTAGCAAGCTTTTATTTAGCTATTCATATACAATTCAGATATCCCATACATTAAGTAATATATAAACATCGCATGAACTAACTCCGTGTCGCTTGCGTGCCGCTTATTAGATCTGCAGAATACCGCCATGCCGGACGAGAGAGCCGTCATGACATACGTCTCGTCCTACTACCATTGCTTCTCAGGTGCTCAGAAGGTTTGTCCTGTCACTTGTTATGTTGTGTGAACTTTTTATTGGCTTATAACCTTTTTAAATGTGTTTATTCTATTTCGATTATGTTTCTCCCAGAGTTTTGAAAATCATAAATGTTTTCACTTCATTAAAAATATAATATAATAATGAAAATGTCTGCATCTTTGGACATTACTTAAATAAAAATACTTATTTTTTCGGCTCTGGGTAATGTTACCCTAGTATACAAATAATCAAAAACGACTTTCTTAAATTCCTAAAAACAGGCTGAAACCGCCGCGAACCGCATATGCAAAGTTCTCAAGGTCAACCAGGAGAACGAACGCCTGATGGAAGAGTACGAACGCCTCGCTAGCGACGTAAGTACCAAATCGTGGTGCGTAACAATTACTTTGACTTAGTGGATCATGTATATCTCATAATATATATGTATAGCTATTGGACTGGATACGGCGCACCATGCCGTGGCTGAACAGTCGCCAAACTGACAACTCACTCGCTGGCTGCCAGAAAAAACTGGAGGACTACCGTACTTACAGGTAATATCAAAGTACTAATAAAATTTGTAATTTATTGATAAGGTATTTCAAAACATTATTTTATTCCAATCTTATAAGCCCATGGCAAATGGAAGGTCATAACAATAATAAATAATGTTATATTTTCCCCTCAATATATCAGGCGTAAACACAAACCACCACGTGTAGAGCAGAAGGCCAAACTGGAGACTAACTTCAACACCCTACAGACCAAATTGCGTCTTAGCAACCGCCCCGCCTACATGCCAACTGAAGGCAAGATGGTCTCTGTAAGTTGAAAATATTGTTATATAAATGTTTATAACTACAACATCTTATCTACATATTTAATAACGACTCATAGACAAATTACATATAAAATTTAATAATTTTCGTAAATCCCAATGAGATTAAATTTAAGTTCACCGTTATTAGGACATCGCTCAAGCATGGAAGGGTCTGGAAATCGCTGAAAAAGCATTCGAAGAATGGCTGCTGAGCGAGATGATGCGTCTTGAGCGTCTGGAATACCTCGCCCAGAAGTTCAAGCACAAGGCTGACATCCACGAAGACTGGACCAGAGGTAAATAGAAAACAAACTTTTTGGTTCAAAAAATATTCTCTCATCACGTTGTTTCGAGAAGTCTCATTATCACTATCCTCGGCCACTACATATTTTTACGTTTTGATTGAGATAAAATTAAAAAGGATATATAATAATATATTTTATAAACTCTTAATACAATTTTAAATGTCACGTATGTGAGATTTTATCTGTAGTAAACAGAGATTATAATATACTCAAGGTCGTCAATAAATTTCGTCCTATCCAGGTAAAGAAGAGATGCTGCAGTCGCAAGACTTCCGTCAGTGCAAGTTGTACGACATTAAGGCTCTGAAGAAGAAGCACGAAGCCTTCGAGTCCGACCTCGCCGCGCACCAAGACCGCGTCGAGCAGATCGCAGCCATCGCGCAGGAACTCAAGTGAGGACTAATCTAGAACTTTATGATACGCGAGACGTTATGATGTGGTAATATGCAGCCACTTGTGGCTGCGCAGACACAGGTTTTAAGAACAGAGTGCACTACGCAATATATGTAGGCGGTAACTAAGCTACAGAATACACACATAGTCATACAGGCACGTAACCTGAATTTTCAATTATTGTTATTTTTACTGTTTTTTTTTTGTGACATCTCGAAGAGCCTAACTTCAGACAGGCAAACTTATATTGCGCGTATTCTATGATGTTTAACAATGGATATTATTTATTGTGAATTATTATACAATTAACAATCACTTTAATTTTTACTGCTGATCCATCCAAACTTTCGTAAGTTAAATTTTATACACAGCTATAACAATAAACCAATCGTTATATTTTTAATCGAAATTAATTTCTGGTGATATGTAAATATCGAAAAGATTTTACTTTCACAAAATGTAGTCGTGAGTAAAATTAATAATTTATTGGGCGAAAAACGCTCCTTACGACTACGTGATTGGAATTTCTATAAGGAACGGCACTTTCTCGGCTGTTTATGCTCATCGCAATATCAGTTTTGATATTCAAATAGATTTATTAACACTTATTCCAAGTTATTGTATGAGTGCCTCACTGTTCTCGTGACTAGCTTTCACGGCTGCAGATTATGAATTCCGGATTTGATTCCAGGGTCGAACTAATAAATGTTATTGGAAAATACAATTATGAAATTACCATTAATAGTCCGAGCTAGATAGTTCCATACCTGGGACGTGTGAAAAGGAAAATAGACGTTGGGTCTTGCATTGGATCTCTTTAATCGTGTAAAATTGCTGTGCATTTGTGCCACGCACTTATGCCTTACTTATAATACCTAGCTACATATGTGACCAACTAGGCCGGAAAGACATCTATTGTATCATACTGACGGCCCATTCTATTTTAAATCTGAAGACGTGTGTAAAAAAATTACTAAATACCAGTAATAGAATTTATAATTAATTAAATATTTAACAGGCTACTTTTAGATTTCATAAATGGATTAAATTAGTGCCTTTAGAATAGAGTAACCGCATTTGCATTAATTAAAACAAAATGATGACTCGTTATTTTGTAACATTCAGTTATTACGATAAAAGAATTATAATGACGCGAAGAAAAGAAAAAAAACAGAGTAATTTTAACGTCGTTATTGTATGTTTCGACGTTTCGAATAACATAAGTATGTGCCCGAACTAACAGCACGCTGGAGTACCACGAGGTGGGCGCCGTGAACGCGCGCTGCCAGCGCATCTGCGGGCAGTGGGACCGCCTGGGCGCGCTCACGCAGCGCCGCCGCCTGGCGCTGGACGACGCCGAGCGCGTGCTGGAGCAGATCGACCTGCTGCACCTCGAGTTCGCCAAGCGCGCCGCGCCCTTCAACAACTGGTGAGCGCCTCTCGCACTGACGCTGTTATCGATTGGACCGACCGAAATACTATTTTGGGAAATCTTATTAGTCTTTCTGTGTATACTCGCTCTGTAGTATATCTATAATTTCGCAGAATGTATACGATATCCATCGTGATGATCGTTAATGCTTCGCCAGATTACGTTAGACTGACTATTTTTGCCATTCCATAAAAGTTACGGAAACAATCCATATTCAGGTTGGACGGCACTCGCGAAGATTTGGTTGACATGTTCATCGTGCACACGATCGAGGAAATCTCTGGCCTCATGGACGCGCACGCTCGCTTCAAGGCCACGCTGGGCGAGGCCGACAAAGAGTACCAGGCCATCGTCAATCTCGTCCACCAGGTCGAGTCCATCGTCAAGCAACACCAGATACCCGGAGGCCTGGAGAACCCCTACACCACGCTCACCGCACACGTCAGTACCTATTGGGGCTCTAAAAGCTTTATATTGAATTTATTTGCTTAAACTCGTACGTATAACAGTTTCATTACCCTTCGCTTCTTTAAAAAGATTTACGACTATGTTCAGTACCTGCTATATTTCGAAGCCGTAGCGATCACAGAAAGTAACGAGGATGTTATCCGCAGGAGCTGAACCGCAAGTGGTCGGACGTGCGCCAGCTGGTCCCGCAGCGCGACGGCACGCTGGCGGCCGAGCTCCGCAAGCAGCAGAACAACGAAACCCTGCGCCGACAGTTCGCGGAGAAGGCCAACGCCGTCGGGCCCTGGATCGAGCGGCAGATGGACGCCGTCACCGCCATCGGCATGGGCTTGCAGGTCCATTAAATACAATAATTTTTTATACATTTAAAATTTGAAACCCTTCTTTTTTGTATTATAGAACCATACGAAGAAAAGATTTAAAAGTTTGAGAAAAATTGGTCTTCCTATATTTCCTACTTACAATAACTATTTTTCTCTCTTATCTGTACACATCTAAACTCGATGATTGTGGAAGGTTTTCACTAAACAAATGAAATTTTAATTAATTCACAGGGCTCTCTGGAAGACCAGTTGCACCGGCTGAAGGAGTACGAGGCAGGAGTGTACGCATACAAGCCTCATATCGAAGAGCTCGAGCGTATCCACCAAGCAGTACAGGAGGGCATGATCTTCGAAAACAGGTATAGCACCTATTTAAAATAATACTCATGAATTAAAAGCTAACGCAAAAATGACGGCCTCATTGACTTTGTATTATATAAAAAGGTGCTTATGAGCAATTCATCATCAATACTACTATTGCCTCAGATATTCACAATACACAATGGAGACGCTACGCGTAGGCTGGGAACAGTTACTCACATCCATCAACCGCACTATCAACGAGGTGGAGAACCAGATCCTGACACGCGACTCCAAGGGCATCACGCAGGAACAACTCACCGAGTTCCGCGCTTCCTTCAACCACTTCGACAAGAACCGCACCGGTAAAAAAATATATTTATCAATCGCGAAAATTGTGACAACGATCTTTTCTATTTCATAACATTTAGTTATACACACTTTATTTACTTACGTATGAATTATATATATTGAAGATATAATTAAATATATCTCGTTTTAATCTAAAATATATATCGTCAAAAAGTTTCTTCGCTCGATACACCAAATTGCAAATTAATGTTTCAAGGTCGCCTGGCACCTGAAGAACTCAAGTCGTGCCTCGTGTCGCTGGGCTACAGCATCGGCAAGGACCGCCAGGGCGAGCTCGATTTCCAGCGCATCTTAGCTGTTGTCGACCCCAACAATACTGGTAAATGAATATAAACATTATTGCATTAACTTGTCGAAAAAGTTTTATGCTCTATGGAAGATTTCATCATCTATAACTTATATTTCGTTCATTCAAATTAATTATAACTTTCTGCTTTTAAGTAGTAAATAGTTATAGGTATAATAATGTATAACGTTTTTAATCATTTGTACAGGCTACGTGTCGTTCGATGCTTTCCTGGACTTCATGACGAGGGAATCTACAGACACCGACACCGCTGAACAAGTCATCGACAGCTTTAGGATCTTGGCCGGTGACAAGGTATACTTTCGACTGGTTAACATCCTCGCTACTTTTATTATTAATAAATTTTGAGCATCCCTAAAATCAACTGAAATCTAAAAGTAGAGTAAATGGTATAGCGTGTTCGGGAAGCCACTTCAAGTGTCAACACAATTTAAATCAGTGGGAGTAAATACGAATATATTATATAGTTTCCTCAATTTTTAAAAGATTAAGAACAGTAATAGAGCAAGTCCTGTTTACTTCGATATGGTTCAGTCACTATAATATGACGTATGTGTGGCAGCCGTACATCACGGCGGACGAGCTGCGGCGCGAGCTGCCGCCCGACCAGGCGGAGTACTGCGTGGCGCGCATGCCGCCCTACCGCGGGCCCAACGCGCCGCCGCACGCGCTCGACTACATGGCCTTCTCCACCGCGCTCTACGGCGAGACCGACCTCTAGGTACGCCCACGGGTCACGTGACAACCATAAACTGCTGTCTATGGATGAAGTGTCCACTGAGCGTCAGGTGGCCTATTTCACTCGTTTGCCTGTTCAACGATAGTAGAAATGAAAACGAAAAAATTTATCCCTTTACAAATAATGTCATCGTAAGATAGTAGCCATTTACCCTCTCAGGTCAAGGACCGGTTTTTACACTCGCTAAGGTAACGAATATGCTTAGGATTGCTGTACGGTGATTGGCGATAGAATACATATTATAATACATTCACAAGCTCATCCAGCAAGTTAGTTATTAAAGACAGCTACTGTCGTAATCGAATGCAAAATGCAAATTAAAAGTGATTCTGACACAATTCCTTAAAATAAAAAATAACGAAAGTTGTTATTACGTATTTTAATATTACGATTATTATAACAAAACACTAACTGTGTTACTTATAAACATTGTTTACTGTGTAGCGGGTGATTATGAGACCAATTCTACTAACATAATTAACACACTATAGGAATCGAATCGAAACATAATCGTTAACGTTTAGCTTTTTCCCCTATTCTACTAATACAACTAACCAGTTTCGATTCGATTCGTCCTCGATGGAACGTCGAAAGTTATCAATTAAGTTTGACTGTGACATTATTTTTTTGGCTTTTGTATATAGTAACATCATAACGATTCGGTTTAATAAGGAATACTAGAAGCTGGATCGGAATCGAATCGAGAACGTTAATAAACGTTTTACACTAGTGGATTGGCCTCCTGTATCTTCACTTTCGAATGTCAAATAATTAACGGCAAAAAGAGCGAAATCAGCGTTTTATAAAACAGCCGCTAATAACATTTATAAGTAAGGCAATATGTAATGAATATTCACTTTGCGCACATCGCCGTTACCCGACACTACATACATTACATTTACAAAAAGTAACCTTGACGTTACCGCTTACTTACGTCATAATTGTTACTAATTACTACAACACACTACATACTGACGAAACGGTCAATTATTAAATTAAGTTTGCTACTAAACTGTTATCTTTACTAATATTTAAAGTTTATTTGTTTGGTTGTTACTCTTTTACGTCTTAACTGCTCAACCAATCATAACATTTTGCAAACACACGGCCAGTAAGTAGTTAAACCAGACCAAGACCAGAATAATTTGCTGATAATTCGTTAGTCAAAGAATAATAGGTACACGTAATATACATAAAGCTAACGTTTAGTGATTATATCTAATATTACCTTCAAAACTTTACTATCAAAACGATAATTTTAGCTTCATTCATCCATGTACCGGTATCTATTACCTATAAAAATCTATAATGTACTTATTGACCGAAGTATAAAATAGACTAACAATAATACATAATTGAAACGGGATTCACATAATTTCCACACGTTACATCAACGTGACTTAGTTTTAAAGCTAAAAATAAAAATAAAATGTTATTGAGACGAATGAAAACAACTACACTTTGGCTTTTTTCCAATTATCTTGTCAATATTTGTGCCAGATATCAAAATAAACATTGTACAAAAAAAAATGCAATAAATTAATTAAATATGTTTCATCATACTCTTTTTATGCAGATCTTTCGTCAGATATAATTTGAAAAATCCTCATCGCTAGAAGGTAATACCTCGTTATGGCTAGAGAAGATCAGCTCAGCCGCCAACAGCACTAACCAACGTGGCCGAAGATGCGGTATAAAATAACAACACAAAAATTATTTTCTTAACTTGACCTTTATATTCGCCCTAACTTGGTCAAATTAATGCAAACAATTTTTGTGCCAAATTTAGTTTTAAAAACAGTTCTGTATTAAAAAAATGTGCAATGTTAAAACCAAAAATGCCATTAACTTTCCTACCATGTTCTTCTCCCTACTTTTGGCTCAAATCAGAAGAAATCCGTATTTTAACTATTTCTATTTATATATTAGAGTTAGGTATCTTTATCTTTTGTATGAAATTATCAGGGAAGTCACAAAGTAATTATTTGTAAGTTAAAAGATGGTGCTAATGTTAGGCTTGACTAATGTGTGACACCAAAATGAGACTCATTGACATTTGTAAGAATGTTTTTGTTATATTTTATTTATTTATAAGCAAACATTATTTATACAAGTTTGTTTTTTTTTTAAATTACTGCCATTAGTAATTATTGTACTTTGATGGTGAGTACATTAAACTTTATGTAAGTGGTTAAATTTCATAAATGTTGCAGGGAAGTGTCACACAAATTATTTATTATCATAGATCGCCATAACTTGCCTGCATCTATTTATTTATCATGAATATCATTTTATATGATAATCGTTTGTGAGAGTATTTTGGTATGAGTACTCTAAATAAATGATCTGCCATATTTTTGTCTTTTAATAATGACTGTGTTGTTAATCCAACCAATTATATTATGAGGAAGCAGTGGTATGTAGATTAAGAATGAATTATGTGCCCAAAAAGTATACTAACTCGAATGTACAGCTAATTTAATAAAGAGCTCTTAAACAAAAAATCTTTTATTTCACTTTATATAGATAAAAGAAATCTATTACGTACATATAATAAAAATGTAACTGATCGCTGTCTGTACCTGGAAGATATATGAGTAAACTATTTTCCAGGCCCTTTATCAACGCAATAGAACCCCAAACAATGATTATTAGAATTTTTGTCTGTGCGTTTGTGCACGCTAATCTTAAAAACAGCTTAATTGATTTGTTTCCATCAACAAAGTTTGATTGTTTTTAATTACTGATCAAGTGTTAATTGATCCAGTTATCGACCGAGGTTGAAAATTATTAAATTACTAATATCTCTATAAAAAATATGGGTTGATGGTAGAAGGGTGAAAATTTAGGGTTGTATGTATTTTTTAATGCCACGTAATAAAAAAATAAAAGAACATGTCCAAAAAATTAAAAATGGTTTTTTGGGTGAGCCATTCTTAACACTTAGGTGTATTAGTTATAAACCTATTCTCAGACCTACAGAATATACATACAAAATTTCATCAGAATCGGTCAAGCCGTTTCGGAGGAGTATAAACACTAAAACTGTGACACGAGATTTTTAAATATATAGATGTCGAACAATTATTCGATAAAAATGCTGTAAAATAACTGTTCAGTTGAATTAGCTGAAACTTTAGCTACTTATAAATATTAGTTTGTAAAATGATGATTGAAAATTTATAACAGCAATACAAAGTAAAAAATAGACAGAGTCAGAGACGTAGAAATTTCCGACTGCCGCACTGTTGCCGATAGCATTGAGTTATATGCAGCGAACGCAGGTATGTCGGAAACAGGGATCTGGTAAACCTCTGTCTGTATTCGTTTGTAATATATTTCGTTAGGGTAGTGGCTTATTAAAAAAAAAAACCTGTACATATTACGGATTAAAAAAATATAACAATATATGTAATACATATTTCTTTTGTTTTTGATACTATACGTTTAACTAGCTAAATAAATCATCTGCCATATTTTTGTCTTTTAATAATGACTGTGTTCTTATTCCAACCATATTTTATTAGTGAGCAATGATATGCAGCATGATATGGAGCAAGTGTTATGGTTTAAAGATCAATCCATCAAAATCACAGGCCATTATTATTGGCAGTACCGCTATGATTTCAAGAGTTGACTGGAGAAACATTCCCACGATTATATTAGATAATTGTACTATACCATATAGTTCCACGGTAAAAAATCTCGGTATACATCTAGATTCTACACTTTCATGGTCTTATCAGTTAAATGTAGTCAGCAGGAAAATGTTTTCGGCGATGGGCTCTCTACGACGTCTCCGTTCTTTTCTTCCTATTTCCACCAAGACTATGTTAGCACATTCTCTACTTCTATCTATTCTCGATTATGCAGACGCAAGCTATCTAGATTTAAATGAGGACCAATTAAATAAACTTGAGCGTCTTCAAAATTTAGCTATACGGTTCATATTTGGCTTACGCAAATATGACCATGTCTCTGAATTTCGTACTCAGCTCAAGTGGTTACCTATTCGTTTTCGCCGGAATCTACATATTGTTTGTCTTCTGTACTGTGTGTTATTCAGTCCTCACTCACCTATTTATTTGAAAGAAAAATTTAAATTTTTGAATTCTCACAATGTTATTGACGGGCACAACATGAACTTACGTTCATCTGAAAATTTATTTTTCAATCCACCTGTGCAGAAAACAATTTTTTCCAAAAAATCTTTTACGGCTGAGGCTACTCGATTGTGGAATGCCCTCCCGCTTAATATTAAATCTGCAACCTCTTTAACATTATTTAAAACTAAAGTTACAAATTATTACCTCATACTCTCACACTGAATGGCGACTAGATACCATTTGTTATTTGTATATATCCGTATATTTGTATGTATTTATGTATGACTATGTATATATGTATATATATGTATGTATATATGTATGTATAAACGTATTTATGTACCTAGCTATATGTATGTAGTAGTTTATGTATGTATTATATTATTTGTATCTATGTATGTAGTCTATTTTACACCACCTACCATCTCTCTGTTGGCTACTACTCCATATCACCTCGGTTGTCTGGAAGAAATCGCTTTAAAGCGATAAGACCGCCGGTTGTACCATCTTTTATTTATGTGTAGTTACTATAAGGCTAATCTGTTTAATTTGTGGTGTACAATAAAGTATTTAAATAAATAAATAAATATGTAGATTAAGAATGAATGTGCCTAAAAATAATTCATGCCTAATCTACCTACCACTACTTCGAACTAAATTAGCTGATTTAATAAAGAGCTCTTAAACAAGAAAATCTTTTATTTCACTTTTAAAATATATATAGATAAAACTAATAACATAGTGTTTTACTACACTAAATTGTAATTTTTAATTACAACAAAAATGGTATATTTGCTTTTAAACAAAACATTGGTCACACAATAATTAACATGCAAATATAAATATTAAAATTGCAGATTATAAACTACATATTTTAAATTCAAATGAAATGTGATCGCTGAACCATATTTTAGGAATATCTATATCATTATTATTTTTGCTAAACTGACACATTTTATGAGTATATTTAGACGAGGATGCGAGCTTAGTAACAATGCAAATTCACATCATTAAAAATCGATATTTGGAAGTCATTTAATATTTTTATAAGCATAGTTTTACCTAGCTAAAACTAAGTATAAATTGTGAATTATTACTTATCCCGCATTAACTTATGGGTTGTCTGAAATTGTCACATGAGATAAATATTATCCAAAAATCTGTAGGCATGAATAGAATATAATTAACAATTATTTGTGCAAATATAAATAAAAACCAATAAAATCAGTCTACTGCAAAACAATCTGATCATAAGTGGTTAATCAGTAACATGTATTGTTTGTACACTATTAAAATAGTTAGTAACCTCTTCAATAACTATAATTTACTCTTCGGATTAACTGAAAATAGCTTAGAGTAAATTCAGTTTTTAGGGTTATTATTAATTGATGTTTAAAATATTTCTTTCTAATTATAAGAATATTGGTTAATAGTTGGCCTATGGCCAGTCTTAAATTTATCAATATATTATAAAAATAAGGGAATAATTTTCATGTCTGAACATTTTCAGTTCCCATGTCATAGCATTAACTGTAAATTTATTTAACTTTTTTATTTACTTTACAATAAATGTACGTAAAATAAACCACAACAATGTCTAGTCTACAAGAACAAGATAAAACAACAATTATTGATGATGATCTAATTAATTACATTGCAATATTAAATTAACATTATAGTGGAGACTATGAATTATATTTTGTGTAACCTTTATTATGCAAAATTACATTTTTAGTACAGTGGAGTTAAATTTGTCAGAGGGGATTATGACTCAAAACATTTTTAAAAGTTGAAACAATACACTTTGTTCTTTATTCAAACACAACATATTATGGTGAATATCTCAAGTTCCCAACCCAGTGACACTCAAAGCCTGTACAACAAAATGACTAAATACTTCAAATATAGATTTATTTTTAGAAAAGTAATAGACTTCCATTTCAAATAAATTAACACAAATAACTAACAGAACATAATAGATAATTAATAATAAACAGAAATACGTTGTGATTCACTCACACAAACTCAATGTTTTTGCTATTGAAGTTGACATAACTAATTTCTGATATATAGACAAATCATTGTATTATATTTAATACCAAAAATACTAGGAAGACAAGTATAAGTGAAGTGTGATTACTAGCTACAAATTATGTTTATATATCTTAGTCATTAGCAATCATCTGCTAAGTTGCCCAACTTATATTAAGATCTATAGCTTTAATATTTAAAAAATAAAGGTGTACATTATAAAGTTTTACATTATTGCTTTAATCAACTCTTTTTAAAGGTTACTAATAGTTATTTCATATTTAAAAATATCACACAAATAACCATGATTTATGTGTAATTGTTTTATTAAAATAAAACTTGTTGCTTTAATATTGCAAAGTAAAATGTCGCTATAGAGTGTAGCCAGTGTACTACTTGTTTCCCTCTTTTTTAGCCTCATCTGCAGTCAGCAAAGCACTTTTTATTCCAACTTTTTTGAGCTCTTCCACTAGTTCTCCCGACTGATGCATTTGAAGCATTATGTCGCAACCACCGACAAATTCTCCATTTATGAATACTTGAGGAATTGTTGGCCAGTTTGAATATTCTTTAATGCCTGAAAAAAGTTAATAAAGCCATGCCATAAAAACCATGTCATTCATAAGTATAATGTGATTATTTATATCTATAATTTAATATACTTTATGTTATGAAACAAATGATAATTATTATATAAATGATAAAATATAGTTACTATTTAATATGGCATTATGAAATTGTAAAATGAAGCAGAAAAAATAATCTCAAACTGGATAGTGGAACTCTCCACTTCCGATAAGCTATCAATAAATTGCCAGATGGCCTAGTGGTTAGAACATGTGAATCCTAAGAAAAGATTGTGGGTTACAGCAATGATTTTCCATGTGCTTCATTTGTGTTTACAATTGATACATTTATGCTTAGTAGTGAAGGAAAACATTGGGAGGAAACCTGTATGGAATGAATTTTTTCCACATATATATCTACCAATCTCCATTGGAATAGTTTTGTGGAATAGCTTCCAATCCATTTTACTACGTTTGGCAATAAATGTAAAAATTAATATAAAGTGACGAAGTGTTTAATGTTACATAGCCATGGCTTACATAGTGTAACATTAAACACTTCGTCACTTTATATTTATTATTTATTGTATTGCTTATTTAGTGTTAATTAATATTATTTAAGATTTACAAATTCTTCAAGTGAATGAAAATTTTATCACTTGATTAGATGAAGAACAGAACAATATAATGTAATAGTAAAAAATGAAATACATTCTAGTACAAACCTTGTCGTAGATTTTCATCAGATAAAACGTCATGACTTTCGTACGGTACGGCATGCATTCTCATAATTTGCACAACAGCGTTACTAAAACCACATCGAGGAGCATCAGGAACGCCTTTCATAAAAACTACTACTTTATTATCCTTCACTATTTTATCAATTTTTTCATTGATTTTCGCATCAGCTAATAAACGGCAAGTTAACTTATATGTGTTATTATAAATTGGGTAAAAGCTTCTTCTTATTATCGAATTCATTGTTGTAACTTTTAAACGGAACAATTATTTTTCAGGTTTATTTATAATTCAACTTTAATAAAAATCTACGAAAAACTTATTCAATATTTTCTAAATGTCAATGTGTAGTTACTAGTTAGGAATGTCACTCTGACAACCTTACAAATACAAATCACAATTGACATCAATATTAAATTGAAGAAATATCTGTAATGATTAGTTTGTGGCACGGTCGTCTACACAGGTCTTGCAACTTCAATATGGGGTACGTTGCACGGTCTTATAAACAGGTCTTGCAACTGAGTCCAATTTCAGTGGTGAGAGATAGGTGCGAGTGTGTTACAACTGCTAATTCGCAATACCATCCGCCGTACGTACTACGTCGCTGCTATCGAAGCTGATATTTTTCTCTACCAAGTATTGTGCTATTTAATCATTGTTATATCGTTTTGTTGAGATTTGCGCATTTTTTGTTATTTAGGAGAGAAAAATATCAGCTTCGATTGCAGCGACGAAGTACCTCAAGCGGATGGCATTGCGAATTATTAGCAGTTGTAATACACTTGCACCTCATCTCTCACCACTGAAATTGGACTCAGTTGCAAGACCTGTGTATACGACCGTGGTTTGTGGTATTTGGCCTATAAGAGTTTGATAAATTTTTGTTTCCCTCTTTATTATTTCATTATCGTTATATATTTAATAGACTTTGTACAGACTCAGACTCATCATAGGGTGCTTCCGCTGTCTAAATCACCTAGTAATTTTTAAATGCACATTATGTAAAATTATTCGATTTGTAAAAGTAATAAGTAAGTTTCATAAATTTTATGAAATTATTAGAATAATAAATTTTAATTATAGCTATGATTGCATAATATTATACTAAATCGAATTCATAAGTGACTTATCAATTAGAATTTATCGTTACTGGTTATCTGTACTGTATTAGTCTACAATTAATAATCTGTTAATAAAGGTTGTTGACTTGACTGATGTGAACCAGACTGACATTTTTTATTTGAAGCTTGTTTCAGTGTTGGGATAAAAAATTAATATCATATTTTCGCGATTTTTACAATGGATAATGCTGAAGAGATATTTCACTTCCTTGAGGAATTTTCAAAACGTAAACAAAAAACCATACCACAAGAACTTAATGATTACTTAGCTTATGTGGCGCGTACCGGTGACCCAGTCTATCAGTGGTCTCTTGTAAAAAGTTTGTTCAAGGAAAAATTGCTTAATGTTATAACTGATTTCTACGACACCACACCAAGTATAGATATTCCTCCGTACCCTAATGTTGACCCGTTTAATTACGATATCATGAAAAATAGTTTGTTGGAGAGACTGGACTCCTTTACTTCTGCTCCGTTCACAGTACAAAGAATTTGTGAGCTCCTCACTTATCCGCGTAAACAATATAACCGGGTTGATAAGTTCATGAGAGCTATAGAAAAGAATATTTTGGTCGTCAGTACCAGAGAGCCAGGTTTTCAGCGTCTTCCAGAACCAGAAAATGGCGAGCCCATGGAGCAAATTGTGAATGGATCAGATAACAATTCAGAATACAACGTTGATGTTGAAATGGAAGATATGTCATGGAAAGATAATCCTGTTTCTAAACAGAGTTCAGAACCTCAGCCAGGGTCGTCTGATGCACATATTTCAGTAGATGACATAGAAGCACGACTACATGCCAAGCAAGAAACATCTCTTGCACAAGATAAAGCTGTGACTCAATATGAATCGGTAACTCCACCGGAATTGAACATCACTGAAAATACAGAAGACACAGAACAAAAACCTAAAGAATCTGCATCAGAAATACCGTCAACGTCTAGTGAGGATGTGAAAAATAACAATAGCTCTAAAGAATCACCTGAAACAAAGATGGATGTAGAAATGAAAACTGATGCATTGGATCAAGTTATTACCATTCCTGAAATCAAGGTTGATGATGCTGAAACTACAGAACAAAAACTAAGCGAAGAAGCAAACTTATCTAAGAATGTAGATCCTGATAATCATAAAGAGACTATTGCTACAACCGAATTAATTGATATACCAACTGATGAAAGTAGCTCAGATTCTAGTAAAGTCGTAGAGGCTAAACACACCACTGAACTATCATCCAGTGAAGAGAGCTCCTCAAGTGACAATACAGATGGGAATAGTAACTCACCTAAAACAGATGAACATATTGATGTGCAAGATGAATCTCAATCAAATAAAACAATTGAAAATTCAGAAAATTCAAATAAAGAAATTGATACAAATGCAATAGAATCAATAAATACAAATACTCAACCAACTGAAGAAGAGGCGTCAACAAACAAAATAGAGCCTGATAACTATTCTATTTCTGATGTGCAATCCGAATTACCCAAGGTATCAGTGGTTGTCGAAAATAAAACTGAAGAATTAGAAATAAAAGAAAACATAATTGATAAAGAAAAAGAGGAAACTGAAATTGTAACAACTGCACCGAATGCAGAGAGTTAGTTGTTAAATACAGCTAATTCTAGCATATGGCTGATAGAGTAGAAAACCAAGACTTATTTTGCATAAAACAATTTGATAAATGTAATCAATGACAATCTAGAGACCAACAGATAAAGCGGTCTATTGACTAATCAGTTGTGTGTCTGTGTTAATGACTGATTGTGCATTTCCCTTTGAATAATTTGTGATGATATTAGTACCTAAGATTAAATGTTTTCATATAAATTAATTTAAAATCTGTATTACAAAAATAGGAAAATTAATAATTAGTGGTACTATAATCAAATATTAATGAGCTTATGGTCCCATTTATTCTAATCCTAATGTTTTACAATAAAACTTGAAAGTAATGTTTTTTTTATTTTTGATATTTATTATTCCAATCAGTCACAACATTATTTGTAGTTATAATAAACACAGTACATTGTGAGGATTTTCTGTGTGCGGCAATGCTTCTCATTAAATGATTAATTATTGCTGTACTTCTAATAAATAGATGTTACCAAATAGTTTACAGTAATAAGATACATTAAGTCTGCTTCAATTAAATTAAATATTTCTTCATTTTGTTCAAAGAGTAAGGTGGGTATTACAAAAAAAAATCATGTTAATGATGTTTCCATTTTTATTTAGTAAGGTATTTAAACAAAGATTTCACTGGTTTTATAGAATTTTTATTTTTAATTTTTGTAAGGAGTTTATATTGCATGAATCCTCTGTCCATAAACATTAGCATTATTTTTTATTTTATTATTTTTATTTATTTATTGGCCAATACATAACAAATACATTTTACTTTGTAATTTAAGTACCATGAAAACCTCGCGGGTTTATCTGGGTACAGAGAGTCATCCAGTTAATTCAGTTTGTTTTTGTAAAAAATATTTTTTAAGACGTGATTTGATTTTCGTGTTACTTTTATACATTTCTTGCAGTTCTCTGGGCAGTTCGTTTACATAATCAGTATAAAAGTGTTAATCATTTTAACCTGATATTGGTAAATTCTGCGTAGGTATTTTAAACTTTTTAATCGTTGGAACAATAGCGAAACAATTTTTCTTAACTTATTGACAAATTTAAACAAAGGCACGAAATTATTAAACCTTGAAAGTACATGGACATTGTTATTAAAATAATAGTAACATGTATTATTAAAATCATTTAATCGGTACACTTGCATTTTGCAGGTTTTTTTATGAATTCTACATAAATAAGTACTTACCTAATATTCTATTTACATTCAAATCTATTTAAGAATTCAACCTAACTACAATAATCTCACATTTACAAGATACAATCATACTGTAAAGCTACTGATAGCATACAAACAAGATATTTACAATAATTGTGCTACCTAATAAATTTTTGTAATTAAATTTATTTCTTTTTTCCTAATACTTTAAGTTCATTACGCATGATTTTTCCAGCAACGTTGCGTGGAATAGCTTCTACAAATACAACACCACCTTCAAGATGCTTGTACCTGGTTAGTTTTTGAGCAACAAGGTCATAGACTTGTTTTTCTGTAATTTTTTGGCCCGGTTTCAGAACGACAAACGCTTTCGGGACTTCCCCTGCAAGTGAATCAGGGATGCCAACTACAGCTACATCAGCAACTTCAGGCATCTCCATGACAACACTTTCTATTTCTGTTGGTGATACCTGAAATGTATTTTAATTATGGAAATTAGTATAACTATATACTAAGATGCAAATCAATGACAAAGTTAACCATTGAGTTTACATATCCTTTTCATGTGTTTAATTTGTGACTATAATTCATGTTGCACTCGATAGTTGAAAGACATGCACGTTTAATAAGATCCAAACATTTTCCTTGATATGAGTAGATGTCGCCCACCTGTGAGAAATTTACGGGCTATTCTTTTATTTTAATTTATTATATTTACTTTTATAATATACTAGTATTCGGCTGCGTATTGGGTAAAAAAGTAGCTTATGTAACGGACATGTGGTTTAACCTTGAAAGCGTGACAGACAGAGTTACTTTCGCATTTATGATATTAGTATAGATTCAACCTTGTTGTATGTATATTTTTTAAAATAGCTGTAATCTGTCACTTACCTGATTACCCTTGACTTTAATCAGTTCCTTGGTGCGGTCAACGATGTAGAAGTAATGGTCATCGTCGTAGTAGGCGACGTCACCGGTTTGCAGCCAGCCTTCGCTGTCCACAGTTTCTTTGGTCGCCTTTTCATTATTCCAATAACCTTTCATGATCTGTAACATTAATTTATACATTTATAAAAAATCATTAATTTTTATTATATACTAACTTGGTTTTTTCAAATCCGGGTTATTCAGCTCTATTATTGTAGAAGTTATTTGGTTTACTTACTATATAAGTTACAGATTTATGATTAATTAAATCTAAGCAAAAACAGTCACTTGGAGAAAAAAAACCCACCTCGAGGAGTTTGGAAATGAAAAAGCGTTATGTTCGACGCGAGTCAACGTGCTCACCTGCGGGCCGCGCAGACACAGCTCGCCGGACTGGTGCGGGCCCAGCGCCTCGCCCGTCGTGAGCGAGCGCACGCGCGCCTGCGTCGACAGCACGAGCTGCCCCACCGAGCCGATCTTGTTGTACGGGTACGAGTACGGCGTCATCAGCGTCACGGGCGAGCTCTCCGTCATGCCGTACCCTGGAGTGACCATTTCGATGATTGACATTACATGACATATGATTTATATATTTTTAAAAGTCTATTATTATGTATGTATTATTAACGTATGTTTTCGCATCGAGAGGTGCCTGTCAGAGGCAGTTTTACGAGTGAGGAGGTTTATTGTACCCGGATGAGTAGTTAGTAGGTTGACGTGAAAGCATAACATATAAACAAACTCACTTTCGCATTTATAATATAATTGAGGATTATCTTAAAATTTATGACAAAAAAATTAACTCAAATATCCATTAGAGTTGATTTAATAGAGAAACCGAGACGTCGCTTACCTTGGAGAAGCTTTATTTGATCCTTAGTTTTCTCGCATTTGAGCAAAAACTTTTCCAGCATACTGTCGGTTGTGGGTGCAGCACCGACCATGATAGTCTCCACTGATTGCAGATGTTCCTTCTTAACCATAGGATGCGTGGCTAGGAAGGCGAGTAGAGACGGTACTACGAAGAGCGTTGTCGGCTGGTATTCGACCAAACATTTGATGTAGTCGTCTGGAGTAAACCTACAATCGAAATATTTGTTATTCAAGAACGCTAGAAGAACAAAATGAAATACAATCAACTATATACAAATAAATGTACGCATGTTCCGTATGTTTATTAATGAATACGTCGTTACCGCTATCAAATAATGTTTTATAACATCAAATTTAAACTTATTAGTATACAATATAATAGCAGTATACCAAATTAATAAAATTGCTAAATATGAATGGTTTTTTTTCTCTTTTCATTTTCTGCAAACGATAAATACATCTTGTTTTAGTTAGTTTCTTTAGAATGCTGCGGGTAGAAGTTTCTTATTATTGTGACATATTTATTTTAATAAAACCAAAAATATCATCTTAAATGATACGTTAACCATAACTTACTTGGGTATGGACACGATATGGTATCCTAAGACGAGATTATAGTTCAGAATTCCATTAAATCCGTAGATGTGGAAAAACGGCGGTACCGTCAGAACAACGTCGCCTTTACCTAAAGAAGAGCCATTTATTTATTTATGTACTTGTACAGAGCAATCGTAGAAATAAAATAACTTTAAACGTAGGTAAAGAGAAAAATTTTGTAGCTAATATCTATTTGATTTAATTTATCCAAAAAATTCCAACTTATAATAAAAATTCGTACCCTTTTCTCCTTCGTACTTCATCATCTTAGGTGCTTGAACTTGTTTCAAATTCGACACTAAATTCTTATGAGTCAACATAACTCCTTTAGGTAAGCCAGTTGTACCACTCGAGTAAGGAATTAAGCAGACGTCTTCGCAGTTCAAAGTGGGAAGGTCGGCGTCGTAGTCAGCCATTAGGAGTGATCGAAGACCATATATGCCTAAGCATAGATAAAAAATAATTAAAAAATCACGTACCTATAAATTATTTTACTATATTTGATTTACTTTGTATGGAGGTCATAATCCATATTATGCTTTATTAGTTATCGTAAATTCCCCTACCTTTAGATGTATCATCGTCGCCTCCAACCCAGATGGTTCCCTTGTAGTCATTGAGTGACTTGCTTACTTCCTGAGCTACAGGCATGAACATCTCAATTGTTGCGATCGCCTTCACGTTGCAGTCAGAGAATTGGCGTCGAACCTCATCTAATTATATATATACATATATGTTTTATTGTACATATTATATCAAAATCAAATGTGTAGAAAATATAGAGATTTGAGAGCAGCGCTACTCTGTAAGAACTCACTTCACGACTCACCCGTGAAATGTTGACAACTGACTTACAACTGATATACTATTTTTTTGGTCATGTCGCATATCATTTCTCGAACGTTTTTACGGTGTGTTTCGAGTTTGTTCTTACAGAATAGCTTTACTGTTTAAGATCGTTTTTAGACTACATTTGGGTAAAGGCGACATGAAATGTTAATATTGCTTTAGTATATTGTATATACCATTTTAATATATGTATGTTTACGCGGTGGTAGAGCTTTGCGCAAATTTGTCTGGGTAGGTACCACCCACTCATTACTACTATTCTACTACTATTTTATTGTTGTGTTCCGGTTTGGAGGGTGAGTGAGCCAGTGTTATTACAGGCACTAGAGACAACATCTTAGTTCCCAAGGTTGGTGGTGCATTGGCGATGTAACCGATGGTTAACATTTCTTACACTGCCAATGTCTAAGGGCATTGGTGACCATTTACCATCAGGTGGCCCATAAGCTATTCCGCCTACCTATCATATAAAAAAAATGTAATACATTTGTATGTATGCCATTTTTATTGGTCAGATAACATAAATTTTGACATTAATTGTAGGTATATTATTTTTGATATCTGTTGATCTGTTGTGGCTAGCTTGAATGGCTGTAGATCATAAGATCTCGGCTTCAAACCTACTCAAACCAATAAAAAATATTGTTGTCTTATATAAAAAAAACAACTCAATTCAAATTGAACAAGAGTATTGGTAAAAGAGTTCTAGTTCGGGACAATATTAGTTTAATATCTTTGCACTATAATATGCCCTGCATGGTTAATTAGTCACCGTTAAGAATGGCCTCAGTGGCGCTTGGCAAATATCGGTCAGGGGACATTGTATTGTAATGCATTGTTTAACTAAACCATTTCAGATAATTAATATGTACGTTTTTGAATAATTTAATATTTGTGTTACTGTGTATTTGTAAGAGTGACATCTCAATAACCCGGCCTATATAAAAAGAGAGGCGACTTTAATATAATGTACCTATTAATGAATGAAATATGAACAAATAAATGTTATATACTATTAGAACATAGGTATATAATTATATTTTATATTTTTATTAAGCCGACTCTATTAATATTTAATTAATGATCATGATGAACCTAAAACAAATTTTCATTGTTTACCTGCTGTATATAAAGGATTGGCGAAAGTAACAACTAATCCAGCTCTCATAGCTCCGTGTATGAGAACTACAAACTCTGGCAGATTGGGTAAAATGAGACCGATCCTTTCACCCGGCGCCATCTTTAAATGACCAGCCAAGGCGCAGGCGCAGCGCTCCACCATCATACGCATCATACCATAATCGTAGGAACGCCCTGTTGCACCACATGTCTTGAAAAAAAATGTAAAATAATAAGAAATATTAAAAATTTACCGTGGTGTATGTTATGAACCAACACGGGTCCAGCTCTTGTCTTTTTGTTCGTTCTTGTTTTTTTTTTTTTAAATAAATAAATTATTTTTATAGATGTTTTTAATTCCAAATTTAAAAGTGTAAATACACAATTGATACAACATTGACGATCCGTACCTTCACGTACTCTTTAAATTATTTGGCACGAGTCTGGATCGTTGAAATTTGAAGCTACTCCAGAGCGTCGTCCATTATTTATTAATAGGTCACAAAATCAAATACCGATACGTACACATTGCAACGCCCTTAAGGGCAAATGTTTTTTTTTATATTAAGAACATATTCTCACAAATTATGTGCAGACCAAAACGATTGAAAATAAAATGCTATTACATATAATATGAAAAATATTGATTTGAATTATTTATGAGTGTAAAAATCGAACACTTTTTAGGCGATAGGATTGTATTTGTCATTCCGAACCATGTCATTGAAATAAAATAATTTGATTCTTTAATAAAAACATTAATTAAATAAAAGAAAAACTAGCTTGTTACATTCAAATATCTAACTAGTTCAATTAAATTTGTTAGACTTTAATCGTTGTGGCAATTAATTCAAACAATTACCTACTCTATAAGCTGTTTGTTAAGTCTCGTATAGAATCTCTTATCTTATCATTAATTGTACAAATAAATATAAGCAGTTTACTTTATTACAATTTTTCTTCGCACTACACAGATAAAATATCCTTATCAATAGTTATATAATTATCAAAAAATGGGTATCGCGCGTGTTTTAATATATATATTTTTTAATAAAATGTAATATAATTTTGTTTACAAAAACGACCGGTTTAAATTTTAGTGCCAAACTATCTTCAGGTAGCCTCAACCTTCAATTTCTATTTATATTCTGCTATCATCGCCGGAGACTGCATCCGTGTGTTTATAGATCTTATTTGAACTTTGTACTCGAAACAATCATGCAAACATTTGTGTTACAGAACTGATTATCAGTTAAGGACTTTTCTTAACGATCTAGTTTAATATCAATCAATAATGTGACAAATCAGAAACTAAACAATTATAATGAAATTTTGAGCTAGTATTATAATATAATACTTACGTTATAAATATCAACTACGATTTAGAAAAAAAAAACGTGTAACACTTACCACGCAAGGCGCATCTGACCATAATTCAATATCCTTAAAAACATGTTCTGTCAGTGTTTCTTTTCCAGGTTTGATTTCACCCCACGGCGAACTTAACACATTTTGCTCTAACACTGTTGCGGTTTTGGTCGCTAAATTACGATTTAAATTTCGAACAACCGAAACAATTTGGGATGCTTTTATATTTTTACATTCTGTATTTGGGTATAAACTGTTTAGAATTTGGCGCGCTAAATTCCCGCGTAGAATTTTCAAATGAGACATACTTCCGTTCGGAATGTTTTCCCGCGAAACGTTAGCGCATAAATGTTCATCGCAACCTCTACTAATGTTTTGGCGCGTATGCCACGACCGTCACAGGGCAAGGTCCACTTTTTAATCCTAAGAAAAATATGGCATACTTACGATATTTTGTTTTCTTATAAAGTTGTATTGTGACACTTGACATTGCGCCTAATTTCCACTGAAATAATTCAGTTTACTGTAACATCTAACACTACAGTTAGATGTTACAGTAAACACACAGGGACAAAAGTAATTCAAATTTCGATATATTATTATCAGCAATTATAATAATACATAATTTACTATACCTAATTTATTTGTCTAATATAACAAGGTCACATAATATCATAATCTCAAATATGAATTATTATTTCATTCAATTCAAATTCAAGATTATTTTTTTAAAGGAAAGATAAAAAAAAAACAAAATATACGATAATAACAACAACCATTTTTATTCCTCTAAATTTACATATTCCATTGCCCACCATCACATTAATTTATACATAATAAACATTTCATACATTTGTCCATTCACTTTGAACCTTATTTTATATTAATTTACATCGATAATCATTTCCAAGGTATAGTACAGTTCTTCGAGACAAAACTCTTAAAGTTCAAGATGCTCAATCTTTGATTGCAATCATTGTTTCATCAACTAATTTAGATAATCAAAGTGCATTCGCTACTGCGCATATCTATTATCAAAGGCAGCAATAATATTATCATTTATTTACCATCGCTTTCCGAGTTCGAATTATCGTTTTATAAATTATTTAAACACATTGATGAATTAAAAATTTAATAAATAAAAAATCTGTTCGTCTTTTCATCCCGTTTTATTAAAATTGTTTTTTTTTATTTTATTTATTCCATATAAATTATTTTAGTGTAAATACATTTACTCTTTTAACAACATATTACAAAACCTGTAATAATTTACAATTATTTTTCATACATTCAGTAATGTTTACAACCCCCATAGAATGTTAAATATAACAATAAATATTAAAATAATAGAGTCAAAAATAAAATTGTTTCTTTTTATAAATCATAAAGTTTAAAAATCATAAGACAAGTTCGGACTTGTGCTTTACTAATCTGTGTCAAAGCGCTCATCATGAAGCACCATTACAAAATTTTGCTTATGCGTCGTCGTCGTTAGCAATTATTTAAAATTATTTTAAGGATCTATTTGAAATTGCACAAACACAATTTAAAATAGTCACAATAATATTTATAACGTACGTACAAAAATATTTCGATGTATATTTGTAAAAAGAGGTCCTATACCGAAAATAATTTCTGTCGTCTCATATTAGCTGTTTTGTACATCTGTTGTATTTTTAGGCTGCGAATTTATAAATGCTTGGTGATTTATAAGTTCTTTGAAGTACCCGTCTGATTTCGACATCAATTCAGGATACGTTCCCTTTTCAACAATAACGCCGTCTCCTATAACGGCTACTTCGTCTGCGGACTGTATCGTACTCAGTCTGTGCGCTATTGTCAGAACTGTCCTATCTCTACTGATTTCCTTTAGTGCTTTATCAACTAAATATTCTGAATACGTATCTAGTGCTGAGGTAGCTTCGTCGAGTATGAGGATTTTTGGATTCTGTAAGGAAAAAAATATATAAAAAAAGGTTATGTTATCCTAAGTTTTTAATAGTAGACGTGTTCTGGAGTGGAGACCACGTCTTGGCAAGCGTAGCGTAGGACGCCCTCCGACTAGGTGGAGTGACGATATACGCAAAGTGGCTGGCAGCGGATGGAGATTGAGAGCTGAAGATCGAGCTCAGTGGCGTGCCATTGGAGAGTCCTATGTCCAGCAGTGGACGAGAAAGGGATGATGATGATGATGATGAAGTTTTTAATAGACAGTATTATTATGTGAATTTTAGAAGCACTTATAACTACCTAGTACACCTTGTCGAAATGTTTTTTGGACGATAAACAAACTTTTTTTAAGCACATCGAATGATATAATTTCATTCGACTCCTTTTATAATCAGTATGAAAATAATTGGTACTATTTTTTTTATTCATCTTAATATATAAGTTGTTGGAATAAAAAAATTAGCCCGAACTAAGCATCAAATTGTGGTACAAACATTTTGCTTAATTAAAAACTATTCTAAGTAGTTCAAGGAAATCATTTTTTGTACTTATTTATAATTATATTGAAATATAATCCAGAATATGCCTTATTCTTAACAAATTCCTTTTTTATGTAAAATTTAAAACTATTTAGTCTTTACTTCTGATTGGGCACGTGTCAATTTTGCTATTAATATATTTGATTTTGTAGTAACATACATTTTATTTAGTAATATTAAAGTAAAAAATAAAGTACCAGTCCGTGAATGACTGACAGATAAATTATAGACACAAATTAAGCACTTGAAAATTCAGTGGTGCTTGCCCCGGGCACTGAATTTTGAATTGCGATCACCGGTTAACACTCTCTCGTTCTTATCTTATTTAGATCTGAGTAACTCTATTGCGTCCTTTTCCTTTAATGGCTTCTTATAGTATCGCTTGTATGGTTGCGTAGTACTCCCCAGTGATTCTAGCACCCTACTCTTTATAATCAATTAAAATTCCTTCATAGTCCCAAAAAGCTGTAGCCCTCATCTTTTCGGGTGATTTTGACACATTATAATTCTGAGGGAATTTTTTTTTTGGTTGATCAAGAACTTAATCACATCGCAATGTTTAATTTACGACGTTTATAATAGTATTTCGGTATTAAAACAAAAGAACAGACTAATTAAGATGATTCATGCACGTAAACAGTGATAATTGATAAATTAGCAATTTAAATATTTATATATAAACAATAATTATCATGCGTATGTGTACACGCTTCAATTTATCAATGTTCCGTTATATCCTTGACCTGACTAATGAATGATAAAATCTTACTTCATCGTATCGTAAACTGTACAATGTTGTGTCTTAGCCAATATTGTACTTTGACCAATAAAAAAATTTAATAATAATCTACACGTATTCGTAACCGTTTCATTAAAAGTATTATCATACTTGGATTGCTTTTCATAAAGTTATCTTGTACAGTATACTTCACTGAGTACAATCAATTAATCATTTATACATAATTGTACATTTTCTACTTAACAATTACGAAACAAAAAACCAAACATGTTCGTTTTGTAAAATGAGTATTGTTTAAAAAATTATATTTGTTTAATTATTTGATAAAATACTTATTTATTTATCATATCTCTATCTACGCGATCTTCGCCTTTGGAAAAAATGTAAATAACTGTTTCGGATTTGAATATAGAACTCAAAAATATGTAATATTAATCAAGTCCTTCTGACGCCTTTCAATCACTCTCTATATACGATTTAGGGGGGTCGACCATGTCTTATTTTTTCTTACGAGGGGGTGGGAGGGAGTCTTCTTACGTAAGATCACAAATATACGCAAAGCCTCCTGCTCGTTTGCAGGAGAGAAAAAAAAAGCTCATCTTCACATTTTTTAACGAGTTTTGGGCATATGGTAGAAATAACAACAAAACCAAACAAGCGTATATTCATTTTTTCCTTTAGATTCTTACGTAATAAATATTAAACGGGGGGAGGGGTCAGCCTATTCTTATTTTTTCTTATTTAGAGGAGAGGAGGGGGTCAAAGACTAATAAAAATCGTCTTACGTAATAAATGAATGGAGGAGATAATATTAAAATGCATATGCTCAAGCACGTATAGCCATATAACATATATAGACTATGCCCAGAATTCGAATCTAGGCTCAAAATCTAAAGCCACAAAGCCTATATCACCTTGACGATGGCGCGCGCGATGGCGACGCGCTGCTTCTGCCCCCCGCTGAGCTGCGAGCCGCGCGCGCCCACCTGGCGCTGCCAGCCCGCGCCGCCCGCGCCGCCCGCGCCGCCCGCGCCGCCCGCGCCCCCCCCGCCACCTCCTGCAGCTGCGCCGCGCGCGCCGCCAACAGCCACGACGGCTCCTGTGACAAAATACGTATTTTTTTTAAGTTATATAACTTATATCATTAGCTTCCTGTTTCTGATAGAAAAAACTCAGTCAGCGCCGTGTGTTTTTTTTTTTAACGATCTTACGTCACCTTAACTCCTCATATTAAAAATTGTTAATATTAAAATCTTACCTTTCCGTCTTCCGATGTTTCGCAATCATCGAGAGCTCCGTATAATATGTTCTCTTTTATAGTTCCACTAAAAAGAATAGGTTCCTGAAAGAAATAAAATTATTAAAATATAAATCGTATCATATGGCGTTCTAATAAAATTTGTCGCAGCACGGAACGTCATGTCTAGATATAATTTTGTGCCGTGAAATGCTTTAAAACTTTACATTTTATCGTAGACGTATAACGCCAATTTGTAAGACAATTGCAGAAATCAGACGTTAAAACACAGACGTCGACTGCCATATTCCATAAACTACTTTTAAAATGACATAAAAAAATGTAGTTTATTACGCGTCTTCATTAAATCATTAAACATTAAATACGTCGTATTCTTACTGGTACACACAACTGTTACATCGGCGTGCTCGTGGAGGTGGTCGTCCACGTAGCGTTGTCGACACAGCATTAAAACCAAAGTTATAAAGTTCTACACAGTCCGCTTTGCTATTGTGTTGCTATAAACCAGGACTTGAAGGTACATTGTGAAATATGTTATTAAAATAGTACTTCAAATTTTTTATCAATTTAATAAATAATGTAGGACTTTTTGCTGCTAATTATTTTAATGAACTGGATCAAAATTTACTATTAATTATATTTACCTGACTAACAAATCCTATGTGACTTCTCAACCAAACTGGATCCAAGTGCCTTATGTCCACTCCATCTAACAGTACCCTCCCACTATCCGGATCATATAGCCTCAATATAAGAGAGGCTATCGTACTCTTGCCACACCCGGATCTTCCCACTAAAGCTACATTCTTTCCAGGTAACAAATGCAAAGTTAGGCCCTTGATCAAAGGAGCTCCAGCGTAAGAATAGTGTATATTGTCTAATATTAGTTCCCCTTTCGGTCTGTCTTTTGGTCTTAAGCCTCCTACAATTAATAAAAAAACGATATACATGCATATAACAGGATTATTTGTAACGACACAGCAACCTCGCAGGACTAGTTTTATTCGATGGTAGATCTTTGTGCAAGCTCGTCTGGATAGGTACCACCCACTCATCTACCGCAAAACAACAGTACTTTGTATTGTTGTGTTCCGGTTTCAAGGGTGAGTGAGCCAGTGTAATTACAGGCACAAGGGACATAACATCTTAGTTCCCAAGGTTGGCGGCGCATTAGCGATGTGAGCTATGGTTAACATTTCTTACAATGCCATTTTCTATGAGCGTTGGTGACCACTTACCATCAGGTGGCCGATGCTCGTCCGCCTTCCTATACAATAAAAAAAAAAAAATATTTTAAATTATAAAATGAGCAGTGATTTTAATACGAGCAACTGATATTGAAATTATGAAGCTATGAGTCTTCAGCCAGCTCTTAAGCATGTATAACGCCACCAGCTATCTTACTTGACCGTAATGTTAGTAGACGATATTTGGAAATCATATGACGAACTGTTGAAGGTTTAAATTTTGCTCTTAAAATAAAGATACGCACAGGCAGGTCATTTACCTTTTAGTGGGCAATATTATAACGTAGTTTTCTTTTATTACAAACGTAGAAGGGGTCATAAGTACCGAGTCGAGATTTAGTGGCGAAACGAATATTCTTAAAAACAATTCTGTTACTTAGCAACGTGTCATACAATTAATAAATAATCAAATTACGAATTCATACTGTAAATCACCTGAAGTTGATATTTTTGGTTCCCTATCCATAATTTCCCAGAGCCTCGTTGCAGCACCCATACCCTTATTCAATTCAGTATAAAAACTACTTAGTCCACCGATACTTATGCCGACATATGCAGCGTAAAGTAGAAAAGATGTGAGATTTCCAACTGTCATCTGTTCTGTCGCCACCATACCACCACCATAGTAAAGCACCAGGATTATTATAGTGTTGCCAGATAAACCTGTCTGTAAAAATAAAATTAATTACAATATTTTTATTAAGAACAATATACATATTTCTACAATTGACATTTATTTCAATTATTGCATTTTATAAATTGAGTTTAACTTCTAACATGAATTTGAATCCAAACAACGGTGGTTCAATGTAAACCCGCTAGTTCCGGACAGTTCAGGTAGTTAGTAGAAATATTTTATTTGCTTGGGGCATACCCGATGTTCGAGATATTTATAAAAAAGCTTGACTCTTCTTGTATATTCTTGTTGAAGATCGTATAGAGCAGATCACAATAAGAGAAAAATAAAACGGTACTGTTTACTAGTAATATTTCTAGACGAGAATAGTCTCACCAAGCCATAAAAACTTCCAACAGCTAAGGACTCCTTATAGGCCAATTGAAGTAATGTTTCAATTCGTTGAGCATATGATTCACATTCTTTCTTTTCTTTGCTAAATGCTTTAACAGTTCTAATGTTAGAAATCTTCTCTTCAGCAAGCTGCAATATTTCCAATATTAAAGCAAAATTTTTGGAGATTACATTATTATGTAAACATTTGTACTTATTAAGCTAATTATATTTTACAGTAGATATGTTTGTGAAATTTGATCATTACAAAATATTAAAGTATATTATTATAATTAACTGATTATATATAACTATGAATTAACTTATATAATTAATATTTTGTAATATTAAGTATATAAGTTAATTCATAGTAAATTTAAAAAAAATAACTAATATACTATTAACCTACTTAGAAAAATTGCGACATTTTTTACCTCACTGGTTTCAGCCAGTGCGTCTTGAAGTTGTCTAGTGATGCCTCGAACGAATCGACCATAGATTACTGCAAGCATCGATACTGGCGGAACTACGCATAACCCAATCAAAGCTAGGGACGGCGACATGTAGAACTGAAGAAAAAAAAATTTAAATAAGGAAATTGCTCACAATATTTAGATTTCTTTTTTTAATATTCAATATAATTCAAATGGCATTGGTTGTTTCATAATTGTTATACACAGGATTTTCGGTAGACTGATTAATATAAATGTTTGAGCAGAATCATATTCATCCGTTTTCATCAAACACAGGAAAATTTAAATTAAAATGCGCATATTTACTTGCTTGCTGTTTAAAGAATACTATCAAATTTAGTGATTTTTCAAAGTATGTAAAATTTTGCATGTATTAAATAATTAATTAATAAATAAACAAATATAAAAATATTCACCATCATGCCTGTTCCCGCTCCCACCATGAAGAGCGACCGTAGACCATCACTGACATTGGAACTAAGATTTCGTCCAACTAACTGTGTGTCTGCTGACAGTCTATTCACAAGCTCGCCAGTCGATGTTCTACCAAACCACGCTGGTTCTTGCCGCATAATTGACGAAAACACTTTTTTTCGAAGTGACTGTGTCATCCTTTGCCCTGAAATATTTTGTCTTTTAAGATAACGAATTCAAACAACTAATTAATAATAGTCACTCTGAAGTACATGAAGTAAATATATTCAATTCAATAATTAGTTAGGACAAAATACTTTCGCTATGTACAATCTTTACAAATGTTTTTAAATTGGAATGTTTCTCTGTCTGTTTATTCATTAATGCTGGGATTTTGTAACAATACACTAACAAAATCACTTGCTACCCATACAAAATACATAAGTGAGATAAATCTATAAAAACAAATAATAAAAAATAATGCACAAATCCACCATTATAACAAGTAACTTATTTGTTACGAAAAAAAGTATTTTTAATAGTCAAATATTGGTAACCATTGATAAAATTCATAACATTGAAAAACACCTGATAATTGAGTAACACATACATTTTAAATTTTAAATATACATATTAAGCATGATGTCGTGAATAATAATCATGTGAAAACACATTAAAATGCACAAATATAACATAAAAGTATATATATTTTATTACGTTTTAAAAATAAATAACAAATTGTTATTTTACAATATGTATTTAGAAGAAAAACCTTCTTCTCAAAAAGAGGAGAAGAAGCCTTAGCCTAGCAGTGGGACATTCACAGGCTGTTACTTTTAGAAGTCGTGCCGTGTGGTGACGGCGATGAATATCACCACCCCATTTCATCCCGTGGGGGGCATAAAAGGCGACCCGAGGGAATATACACCAGAGAACGGGCAGCAGCGTCTCTCTGAGTACTATGACCAACCTACTGCGATCGCCAACCCGTCTGCCAAGCGTGGCGATTATGGGAAAACCCCCCAATGATTGGCACAATCAAACAACGGCCCCTAGTCCCCGGCAGCCCTGCTATTCCTAGCCTCGGTAACAGCTATGGTAACGGCGGGGCAGGGGGTGCTAAGAATGCCCGGCAGATTTTGTGTTACCAACACCGACGACCTCTGGCCCTGGCAACATATAACACGCGTACACTGCGGACCGATGAGAAGATTATCGAACTGGAGGAAGGACTGAGGAAGTTACACTGGGATATCGTCGGATTATCTGAAGTCCGAAGACAGGGGGAGGATACGATAATCCTGAAATCCGGTAACCTTCTCTACTTCCGCGAGGGCGATCAACTATCCCAAGGTGGTGTCAGGTTCATAGTCCACAAGTCCCTCGTTAACAACGTTGTGAAAATCGAAAGTGTGTCGACTAGGGTGGCGTACCTTATACTCAGAATCACCAAACGGTATTCGTTGAAGGTCATACAGGTATACGCGCCTACCTCGACACACTCCGACGATGAAGTCGAGGTAATGTATGAGGATTTATCTAGAGCCATACATACCTATAAGACTTATTTCACAGTTGTTATTGGAGACTTTAACGCGAAGCTGGGCAAAAGATTCGGCGAAGAGCTAAAGGTGGGACCACATGGAATTGGAGACCGCAACCCTCGGGGCCAGATGTTGGCCGACTTTATGGAGAAGGACTCTTTATGATGAACTCCTTTTTGAAGAAGCCTGGTCACCGTAAATGGACCTGGGTGAGCCCTGACGGTGAAACTAAAAATGAGATAGACTTCATCTTGTCGACGAGAAGACAAATATTCAATGACGTCTCTGTGATCAATGCAGTGAAAACTGGGTGTGATCACAGACTAGGAAGAGGGTCATTGAATCTCAATGTCAAACTCGAGAGATCCCGACTGATGAAGTCTACGCTCCGACCATCACCTTCCCACATCCATAATCCCGGAACCTTTCAGCTCGAACTCCAAAACCGATTCGAATGCCTAGCAGACTGCGAAGAAGTGGACACATACAACGACAGGTTTATGGAAGCTGTCCATACGGCTGGGTCTAAGGCCTTCAAGACCAGCCGTACAAATGAAAACAAAAAGATCTCTGCCTCTACCCTGCAGCTAATGGAGGAAAGAGGGAAAATGATTCTGTCGTCCTCAGATGATGCCGCTAGTTATCGGCTGCTCAATAGACGGATTTCAAAGTCTCTGACTCGCGACACTCGCCAATTTAATACAATGCGTATTAAAAAGGCCATCGAGCGGAACAAAGGCTCCAAAGTATTCGCCCGAGATCTGTTGTATTGGGCAGAGTCAACTGACGAGGCTGAAAACTGAGGATGGTAGAATCGTCACGTCTAAATCTGAGCTGTTGGAAGAGGTTGATAAGTTCTACGGTCAGCTTTACACGACAAGGCAATCACCTGTCAGTAGTCAAGCTGCAGATCCCAGAGCAAGACTAACCCGACATTAGACCGAAGATTTTCAGGACGTCAGCCTTTCCGAGATTAGAATGGCTCTCGAACAACTCAAAAACAACAAGGCACCTGGTGATGATGGTATTACAGCTGAGCTTCTGAAGGCAGGTGGTACACCAATCCTCAGGGCTCTTCAGAGGCTATTTAACTCTGTCATAGCCAAGGGTCAAACGCCAAAGGCATGGCGCAGAAGTGTGGTGGTGCTTTTCTTTAAAAAGGGTGATAACACCCTTTTGAAGAATTACAGACCCATCTCATTGCTGAGCCATGTCTACAAGTTGTTTTCAAGAGTCATTACGAATCGTCTCGAGCGAAGGCTTGACGACTTCCAGCCACCCGAACAAGCCGGTTTCCGAAAAGGCTTTAGCACCATAGACCACATACATACGCTGCGGCAAGTTATACAGAAGTCTGAGGAGTATAACCAGCCACTTTCTTTAGCGTTTGTGGACTATGAGAAAGCCTTCGATTCGATCGAAACCTGGGCCGTGCTGAAGTCTCTCCAAAGGTGCCAAATCGATTATCGGTATATCAAGGTGTTAAAGTGCTTGTACGAGAACGCCATCATGTCAGTCCGACTCCAGAATCAGAACTCAAAATCTATCCAACTGCATAGAGGCATAAGACAGGGAGACGTGATATCCTCGAAACTGTTTTCCGCTGCATTGGAAGATGTTTTTAAGCTTCTGGACTGGAAGGGATTTGGCATCAACATCAATGGCGAGTACATTACTCATCTTCGATTTGCCGACGACATAGTGATTATGGCTGAGACCTTGGAAGACCTCGGCGCTATGCTCGATGACCTCAGCAGGGTCTCTCAACAAGTGGGTCTAGAAATGAACATGGGCAAGACGAAAATCATGTCAAACATTTATGTTGCACCCACTCAAGTAAAGGTTGAAAATTCTCCACTCGAAGTTGTGGACAATTATGTTTACCTAGGTCAGAACATCCAACTAGGTAGGTCCAACTTCGAGAAAGAGGTCAATCGTCGAATCCAACTCGGCTGGGCAGCGTCAAAATACTACAGTGTCTTAAGTCGAAAGTCTTCGACCAGTGTGTGTTGCCAGTGATGACTTATGGATCAGAGACGTGGTCGCTTACTATGGGCCTCATAAGAAGGCTCAAGGTCACCCAACGAGCAATGGAGAGGGCTATGCTCGGAGTTTCACTGCGAGATCAGGAATGATGAAATCCGCAGGCGAACCAATGTAACCGACATAGCCCGAAGAATTGCTAAGTTGAAGTGGCAGTGGGCGGGGCACATCGCTCGCAGAACTGACGGCCGCTGGGGCAGAAAGGTTCTCGAGTGGCGACCACGAACCGGAAGACGCAGCGTGGGCAGGCCCCCTACAAGACCGACGATGTCATGAGGATCGCGGGAAGCCATTGGATGCGGGTAGCGCAAGACCGACTATTGTGGAAATCCTTGGGGGAGGCTTTTCCGGCAGAAATGATGATGATTTAGAAGTCATATGTTCATATACCTTTATTTACTTAACTTTTTCCCCTGATCCAATATTCATGTTAAAAAAAAATATATAAATTGGTTTTAAAACAAAAACAATTATTTTAAATTAAATAAATATAAAAAAAAAATTTAAAGAAAATTCAAAGCAGTAAACATAATGTGTCCCCAATTTTTATTGATATTGCCAATTAGTACTACTACTTGATACTGAATGTATATATATTTTTGTGTGAATTTTTAATCAATACAATGCAAAATACTAAAGATAATTAACCTTTATTTAAATTATAACTGATAACTTTTACACAATAAGTAATTGTTTACCAAATTCAATGCTGCTTATCTTACAATAATAAATATGTTATGGAATTATTTATCAAATTCTTTTGATGTATAACAATTTATACGTACTAATTCTAGATTTATATATGAAAATTTCAAGCATTTCTTATCTAAAAATAAAAATATGAAATAACCAACTGAATAAATTAAAACTAATATCTCTTATATATTGTATGACAATTATACCATATTTTACCAGATATTGACATCAAGTACACTCGTCCGAAGTTGCATAGGCCACCAACAAGAAAAACTCCACCCAACACCAAGCACAGTTCATCGAGCTTTTCTCTAGCAGTCACTAGATCATTGGTACCACTGTATATGATATCCAGTACCATACCTAATGAGAATGGCACAGCCATTGTAACACTAGATGATATAAATAATAAACCAATAGCACCTGAAAAAATAAAATTGATTTGCTATTCATTTGCACATATAAAATTTGAAAGTTAAATATAATTTATTTCAATTACTTGCCAGGAAAACTTTCATTTATTAAGATAGTTTAATAAAAAAATCTAGTAATTGTAAAAATGCATTATAAGATAATAGACATGTGTAAATAATATTACTAGTATCAATAACAATGGAATCATATATAAAATATATTTTATGTACATATTAAACAGCCCTACTAAATATTCAATACATGTTAACAAAAATACAATGTATATATTACAAAGTTGATTGTGATCTATAAATAAAGTTTTATTATTATATTGTACTTTGCAATTTTAAATTGTGTATTTGTAATTAATAGACCACTTACCAGTAAGGGTCCATTTTTCTGGCTCTGCCAAAGATAGAAGTCTTTTTAGCTCTGATGGCTTTAACTTTACGTTTATCTTTTTTGAGGTCGCTATCTCCGTATTATCTTTGACGGTTTCGACGCGTCCATTTTTCTTTTGAGTGTCCACCTGGCTAGTATAATATCTTAATTTCAGAAAAAAACTATTCTTTGCGTGTAATATACTTCTTTCATTATTATTTCGTAATGCTTGAACTTTGTGACTAGAATATAACTTAAATCCGCATTGTTTACAGGAATGGGCTTGAAGTGTTAAATTAAATAATAAATTTCTCTGTCTGCTACATAATTTGCTACTCAAATTTTTACAAATATATCTTTGTAACATTTTATTGAATTTAAAACTTCCAATCAAAAGAAAAATAAAACGTAACTGTCATCACATTGACATCTCACAATACAATAAAATATTTGCTATCATATTTGACAGTTGACACATAATATGTCAAGTATCGAGTGTTGGTATCTGAGACGAGTGAAAATTATCACTCGATTTTGGATATATATTAAATAGTAAAATTAATAAAATTTTAATTCGACTAAGGACTTAATCATATAATAATCATAGGCTTAAAAATTATACTTAGTGTATTATAGATACGAAATTATTTATTTAATTATAAATAACTAGTACTTTTTCTGACAATTTAATGTAGCATCTCCCTAATGGTACCGCAAATATAAAAATGAATTGAATTGAAGGAAATGCATTAAACCCATAAAAAATGCAGGTACCCCAGCCACAAAAACTATTATAACATAAATCTGAACCTGAAAGGAGGCTTGGTAAAAGCTCTAATTGTTTTTTTTAATAATAATAACCTGAGATTGCCGCGTTTTTCGCTTACCGACGACTACAGGTACGGAATAGGACAAATGTCGTGTGAAGTATTATTAGTCGCATTATGTCGCATCCATCGCTTACCTAAAACATCCAGAACGAAAAGGAATAGGCGTTCAGCGTCCATATACACAATGAGATAGAAAGCTTTCTACGGTACGATACATGATCGATACCATGAATGGATCGGGTAAATGATAAGTATCTTGATCCGGCTTTGTATTAAATTTAATTTTAAAATTAGTCGGGTTGTTACTTCAATTTTTATAAATTAGTACGCATATAAGAATAGAAATATATTTTGATTTTGATGATGTTCTCCTATTCGATTTCGGCTACGCAGGACATATAATAGTGCATAATTGTGTAATTTTTTATTGACCCGACCTGGGGTTTCTTCCCAGGACCTCGGGATCTGCGCCTTTATATCTAATACTACTAGATCAACAAGGTATAGAAGGAATTTCAAAGGATAATATATAAAAAAAGCTGTGACAAATAATGCTCCGAAAATAAGTTACAAGAGTTTCAAATGTACAAGGAATAAGAAAAACAATTTTTTTTATAAACATGAATTTAATATATTTCTCTTACAAATACAACTAATAGGTACCAATATAAAATAATGTTACTACTCACAGTTATTTCATACAACAATAAATAATAATATTATAAATGCCGTTTCTAATACTAAAAATAGTAAAAGCTAAACCATTTTTATAAATAATCTATTTAGCTTTCTGTTTTATCTACACGGTCGTCATACACAAAACTGTATATAATTTAAAATGGGCTAATTTGGATTATGTAAATAGATTTAATTTTACATAACTTTCATTACATATATATGTTAAAACACACACTTAATGATGCACACAATTTAAATAAGTTAAATACAGCTTACAAACCTGCAATTAAGAAAGAATTTTCATTGCTTTACTATTATAATTAAACAGCAAAGAAATTTATCCGCACTCTTGTTTCCTAGAAAAATATTGTAATTAAGTACATTATAATAAGCATTATTGGCACAAATCCATTTTTAATATATATGGCAATTCGTGTATGCCACAGATTGTATAATTTAGAGTGTCAATTGTTTTTAACAGCTACTTTTGATTGATCATAAATGTTATTGCACAATCCAAATATGCTAGCCTTATGTATCGAATACATTCAAAATACTATTAATTATTTTCATTTAGTAAATATTTGATACTTCTATAATATTTTGTCATGTATCTATAAAATATTAGGATTGAATTGAAATAATTTTAATATATTTCATCATGTCATTTAAATCAAATATATAATTTAAAAAAAAACTATATTTCGTTTCAAATAAAATTCATTAAAATTTCCAATTCAATTATTATATTATATATTATACTGTATATAGTACACAAGATACTATTGAATCACTGTGTGTAGTAGACTTTATAATATAAAGTTTTAGATCGCCACAAACTAAATGTATTATCGAATTTCAATAAATATACACCCTCACCAGGGTAAGTATGAGAGCCAGCATACACCTGAAATAATAATATTTATATTTTTAGTGCCTTATATTTATTATTAAAATTAGTAATAGTGTTGTTTCCTCAACTAATATTATTATACATTTATAATATTAATAATGTTATTATTTTTAAAAAAGTTTTTAATAAAGCTTGCAAGAGTTGTCATCGTAATACGTCTAAATCACGGTCGTATACACAGGTCTTGCAACTTCAGTATGGGGTACGTTGACGACTGGGGTTCTTCCTGACTGACTCTAAGTCCAGTCCGAGTACGGGCCTCGAGGTTTCCCTCTCTACCCGGGCATTTCCTCTCCGGCAGCCTTAACTACCGGGTCATTTATTTCTGACCTGGAAGGTCAAGGCCTAATTTGGCCTGGTGGTAGTCATCTTTTTAAGCGTGGTTATTTTGGTCAAATCCTGGTATGTCAAGTCCGGTGGTTGTCGTCGTCCTATCCTCAGTCCTCCAAATCGTCGTCGTCGATGCCCGCGCCGGAACAGGTGGTCGGCGACAGTAGGAGCTCCCGAGGTAGAGGACGCCCCTCAGGTGGTCGAGCATGCCGTGGTGCAATGCCGTGGAGGTGCACGCACGCGCTGCTGTCCGCTCTGGCAAACAGTTTGCGTGCGAGGTGGCGGACGAACGCCTCTACGGCGGGCGTCCTGGTGTCCCGGTGTATAACGTCATTCTTGACGTATCCGTGGGCTCCCACTATCAGGCGCAGGCATCGGTTCTGCTGGATCTGGATCCTCCGCTTCTGGTACGCTGAGCAGAGTGCGTACTAGGCGGGGGCCGCATACGTCAAGCGCGAGCGGACGTAGGTACCGTAGATCCTCAGTTTGGTCTTCAATGGTAGGCGGGATGTGAAGAGGGTGTGCAGTTTAGACCGGGAAGCCGCAGCATGACTCACCACCTTATTTACGGTGGGAATCATGCTCAGCCCACGGTCCAAGTGACATGACATACTGATGCAGTTAAGTTCAATTTACGGCCGCCAGAGGCATGACAATTCGCATAATAATTATCCCGATCATTTTTTCAAATCCAAACAAAACAGTTAAATAACAAAAATCCGCAAAACTCAACAAAACGATATAACAATGATTAAATAACACAATAATTGGGAGAGAAAAATATCAGCTTCGATAGCACCGACGTAGTACCTCAAGCGGATGGTATTGCGAATTAGCAGTTGTTACACACTCGCACCTCATCTCTCACTACTGAAATTGAACTCAGTTGCAAGACCTGTGTATACGACCGTGGTCTAAACGATTCAATCATCAAAATCTAAAAGATAAGGATTAAAGAGTTTGGCAATGTGCTTGTAAAATAAATAGAATAAATAATGGATTAGGTTCTAACGATTAATGGCTGTTATTGTTATTACCTCCATATGACAATCTCGCCTATATATTGGCACGACGAGGTTCACCATCGGTCGATGACTGCTGAGTACGCGTCTGTCGCTGCCTGCTTCTGGATCATTGTTACCAAAAATTGTGTATTCTATGACAAATTAACAAACAATAGTAAGTATATTTAATAATTACATAGCCAAATACCAATAATATAAAATTAACGCTATATGTCACGATACTCTTATATTATTGTCAGTAATGAAATTACAAAGAAAATAAAAATAAGGCATAAGGAAGTATTATAAGTATATATAAAATTATTATATTTTATTTCTCACAAAATTACTATCACGAAAATTAAACAATATTATTTACATTTTATTTGTATTAAGTTGATTTAATATTTTCAAATATATAAGATTTATTTTTTAAAGTTACAAAATCATATCAATATCACCTTCATCATTTGTATCCTCATCCCCATCATCATCATCATCACTCTCAGCTACATGCACGGTCACTTCTGATGTTGGTGATTTGCTCCATTCAAAGAAAAGTCCAAAACCTGCAAAAAGAATCACCTTTAAATTAAACAATTAATGTATTCAGGCAGACAACATATCGACCCACAGCGGTAAAACAGTTTTTGTAACATATTTCTTCTATATATCCGTGTCCTGTGATCTCACTTATGAGTTACTGTTTTATAATCTTGAAAATTTTAAAGGAAAAGATCATGTTTGCTTAAAAGAAAAATGTATAATTACAGAGGAATTTAAACATCAACTTGCTAAGTTATAAGCTGCATAGAAAACTCAAGTAATTATTCACCTATATCAAAGTTGTCTGTAGCAAATTCCCAACATATACAACGCGCGCGCTGGTGCGTAGGCACCCTGATGGTGACGGTCTCACCATGCCCCACAGTGAGCATGCCCCCTCCGGCTCGCGCTGACTCTTTAAACTGAACTATATCTTCACGCGTCCACATACGGGCCTCCTCTAATCCTGGAAGCAAGATATGGCAAGTCATTTATGTAAATATTAGAAATAATATATGGGAAGAGATATGTACCAAGAATAGATGATGGGACCTCTATATTTACTGGAACCCCGATATATCTACTACCATTTACATCAACACTGAATTTGATTACTCAGGGCAAATCAGAACACTGAGAGTTCTTTCTTTATTGCTCCGGCATTGCTTGCTCACCCTTGCAACGCAATGGTGTAGCTTTTTGATCATTGTTTCATGTTTCAGGTTTTCGATAAATCAAAAACTATCCCTAAAACAACTTGCATATTTTAAATATTTATATTTTTAATAAGTTGTCAAACCTTGTAGATCTAAATTATTTGTTGTATTAGCTATTTGTATCAAAATATAAGTTGATATAGAATTCGTTGAAACACCTTCTGTGATATGTACAGAGATAGAGATGTCTAAAGTTGTTGGGCTTAATGAACTATCCTATTTAAAATTTTGATTACTTTATTATGTTTCATGATCAGAAAACATGCCATGAATAAAATTATTAAAAAGTAACAAGTTAAATCAATCATTGAATTGACTACCTCAACAGGTCGGTCATAATATTTATGTTTGAAAATAAGTTATCATATCTTTCACACTTAAAGCATTCAGTGGAATCTGAGATTCTTTTAAAGTACCAATTATTACATTGACTTAATTACTAACCGTCACCATCAGTTTCTTCATCTTCCTCTTCTACGTCGTCTCGGGATTCTTCATTGTACTCCATTTCATTCTTCTCAGACGTCTGCAATGATCTGAAATAATTTTACACTAGTTTCCCATTCAATGAATTAAAGAAAAATCTAAAGATATAATTATTATCCGCGGCCGGCGCAGTATTTTCCTTTTATGTCACAAAAACGATCTTTTTTAGTATTTACGATCGGCTCGGATTGATGGTTGACACCATGCGGTGCTATTCTGTGTGGGTTTTCCCTACAATAAGGGTTGTTAGAACAATAAGTGCTAATCATTAACAGATATATCGATGGATACGCTTCTACAGCTTTTTTCTCAACTGTCAGAAAGCTCTCGCTAAAAATAATTATTAATTGTTAAAAGTAAGCATAATATACTTAAACTTATAATAAATTTAAAAAAAATTTAAGTACGATTTATATGACATAGTGCAAATAAAATAAAAATTAGTATAACTCACTTATTATCAGTAAGACCTTCATCACAGTCATTCAAAATGTGTTCATTTGTGCGATCCTCATTTTCAATTTGATCATCATTATCAGACTCATCTTTATAATTCAGATTAGAGTTTGCAAGCCGTTGATCCACTGCCAGTTGCTGTATATACTGTTGGTAGTGTTGATCTTGCAATTGTCTGATAAGTATTGCTTGCTGATCAAAGTTGCCTGGAAACTGCTGTTGTGCATACTGAAGAAACTGGTCATAGGTTTGTGCATTTAGAGCATCTTTTATTCTTTGCCTGCAAAATGTTATTCATAAAAGTATAAACATGATACTCTTTATTAGACAATAACAATAATATTATCCTAGGACATTATTCACACAAGGCCATCTGATCCCAAACTAAGCAGAGCTTGTACTATGGAAACCAGACAACTGATATACTTACATATACTACTTTTCTTTTGTGAATACATACTTATATAGATAATTACACCCAGACTAAGGACAAACAGACATGTTCATGCATACAAATGTCTGTCCTGGGTGGGAATCGAACCCATGACCTGCGGCGCGAAAGGCAAGTATCTTACCAACCACGCCAACCGGCTCGTCCGAATATAACGGCGCGTTCAGCGCCCCGGCGAGTCCCACATACCCGGGACGTTATGAAACGTGATCGAAACATTTCTATCACACGTTTCCTCATGTGATGGGAACGTTAAAATGCGTTTTTCCAATGGAAAAATAGGTAATTAAGATGTTTAGTTTAATTCTATATTATGAAATACCTAGCTATATGTGTTATTATTAAAATCCAAATTTAAATCATTTCTCTTTACATATCCCGTCCTTATTCAAATTCAAACAGTATTAATTTCCTCGCTTTATGGGGGAAATGTCTATTCACTTGCAACATAATTTGGCCGTATGTGTGCGTGTCGGTGTATGTGACACTTAAGCACACATTAATTCTAAAGTTACTTCAATTTTGAGTAACTTTAGAATTCATTTTCAATTTCTTCTACTTTTTAAATCCAATATTACAATAAATATTTGAAAAATACATACACTTGCTGTTCTTCCGATAATTTAGAACTTTCTTTTTTTTGTTTTTCTAACATTATTCTATTCTGCAATTCCATGTGTGCTTTCTCATCTTCTGTTTTCTTTAGTCTATAAAATAAAGATCTTTGAAAATTGTATAATACATCAATTTTGTTTGTAAAATATATATTAAAAAAATGTCCTATAGAAGTTTTTTTTTATAGGTAGCTTAAGGACACATCTGAATATATACAACAGATGATTGGTAACAAATGGTATCCATATTTACTATAACAGATGTTACTGCAGTCATAAAAAAACAGACTGACATAATTAATCTATGAAACCTTAATTAGTGTAATTAACTCAAACTAGTCATAATCTATATACTATATACATATAGGTAGTGGTCATATAATTAGAAACACTTCTTATGAATATAGAAAGTATAACTTCAACGTACAAATGTTCGTAAAAAATATACACATTCAATAATTAATAATCATGCAATAATATAGCCACTCAAATAAAAAACTCATTAAATGCATAAAATATAAAACATATCTTACTTTTAATTACAAAATGAGTCTTACACATGTGGGAGTTTATTTTGTTACTGGCCGCTTGGACGCCTAATTAGAAACATTTTAAAAAAGCATCCATAGCTCGTTCTTTTTTTGAAATTAGAGAATAACATTTCTTTTTCTATTATTTTGGCGGCAATTCAAAATTTAATCTGAATTTTATTTTGTTCAAAATGGGCAAAAATTAAAGTAGTGACGCGTCAACTAGGCAAATCATTGTTAATTTACATATAGATCATAAGTGGGCGTACAGAAGAATAGCTGAGCATTTAAATTGTTCTGTTAAGAAAGTTTTTAATGCAATTGATCATTATAAAACACATGGAACTGTTGACAATGTTCTTAGAAAGGCTCGGCCAAGAAAATCCGCTCCCAGAGAAGATACGCTAATCGTTCGTGTTGCTAAAAAAAGTAAAGGCTCCAACCAGATTAAAAATAAAGTTTTTTCGCCTGATGACCCGAGAAACATCTCGTCAATACTGATACGCCGAAGATTAGTGGAAGCTAAATTGTTTGGAAGAATATCTCGAAAGGTACCGCTTCTTACCAAGCAACACCGAGAGAAGCGTTTATTATTCGCTAAAAAATATCTTAATTGGACGGTACGAGAATGGAAAAAAGTGCTATTTTCAGATGAAACAAAAATAAATATGGTAAATTCCAATGGAAAGCGCTATGTTAGACGCCCTGTAAACAATGCTTTTAATTAAAAATACACAGGGAGTTTAGTCAAACACGGTGGCGGTACAATGGATCAATGGCAATACAAAAATATCTTAGAGCACACAATGATTCCCTACTCGGACGATCATTTGTCTATAACCTGGATCTTTCAGCATGATAATGACCCTAAACACACTGCCAATAGCGTCAAATGTTTCCTTAGCGAACAGCGTATATCCGTTTTAGACTGGCCAGCAAATAGTCCGAATTTAAACCCGATACAAAATCTCTGGTATATTGTTAAAAAGAAAGTCTCAAACAAACGTAACAACAGTCAAAACGAACTATATGAAGCATTTGTTGAAGCATGGAAATCAATCCCCCTAGAAAAAGGAATGATATTGAACGAATCAATGCCACGTCGTTGCAGTGCTGTTATTGAAAATAAGGGATATGCCACTAAATATTAATTATAACTATTGGTAGGCTGTGGATAGTAGCTATTTCTTAAATAACAATACTAATTACTAATACTTAAAAACATATTGTTTTTTATACTTTTTTGTTGTTGTTTCTAATTAGTTGACCATTATTGTTCATTGTGACTGCCTCGTTGGTCTAGTGGCTAGATATAAGGCCGCAGACCCGGTGGTCCTGGGTTCAATTCCCAGGTCGGGCCATTAAATAGTTATTGGGTTTTTCTGTCAGAAAATTCTCAGTAGCAGCCCGAAGTCTGGAAGTTGGAAGTGTGTACACTCCCGTGCCTCGGAAAGCACGTTAAGCCGTTGGTCCTGCGCCTGAACTCTTTCCGGTCGTGTCGGATTGCCGTCCCATCGGATTATGAGAGCTAAGGAAAAGAGAGTGCACCTGTGTTTGCGCACACACTTGTGCACTATAATATGTCCTGCGCAGTTGGCTAATCTCTCTTGAGAATGGCCGCCGTGGCCGAAATCGGTCTGGAGGACCTTATTATTGTTCATACCTTACAACTGATTTAAATGTTTGTCCGTAATGTAATATTGAAACTGCACTTGTGTAATGGGATTTATATTTTTGTAATAAATGATAAATCGTTAACATATTGTTGTCCTATTTATTGTGTAATAACAATAATAAAGATTTTAGTGTTAGGTAATCAGCTATTTGATGAGTTGTTCAGAATTTGGTTAATAGGATAAAATACATCATTTGGATAACTCACTCTCTCTGCTTTTTATCTTCTACATCCTTTTGAATTGCTTCTAAAAATGGCTTAAACATAGGACATAACCTGGAAATATATTATTAATATCCTTAATAATATTATGAAAATGAGTTTGTTAAACTTTCACATATTAACATAAAATTTGGCATACATAATACAAATCTGTCAATTTATACCATTATAAAATGATTAATTTATTTTTAAACATATCTTTTAAATTTAAGAATCGAATTTTTACATATATTATAATTAGAAGTACCTATCTAGAGTATGTATAAATCCGGCTATAGCTTGGACTTGAGACATTTGACCAAGGGCTTGCCATGCTGATCTTCTATCTCTTCCTATAACATCAAGCACTCCAAGAGGTGGTGCTGAGTTTAAATCTAAAGGTCCATGTGCTGCTTGTTGAGTGTATGCAACCAACTTCAATCGATCTTCATAGCTTAGGTGAATGGCCTTTCCTTCTTTATCTAAAAATATTGTAAAAATATTTTGATTTGAATTTATCCATTCAAAATAAATTTTATGTAAATGCTTTGATACAAAGAATGTCAGTGAAGAAAATGTTATTGATGTTCTGGCTTTATAATTGAAGATATCAATATTGAATATTCATTAAGCTTAGCTTAATAAGTATTATAAAAACAACTCTTGAATGTATAAAAGCAACTCAATAAAGTTACTGTATTAGTAATTTGTAATCAATTCCACTGTTGCTATTGAAAAGTTTTTAAGTATTATATCTATAATTGTATGCTACTATTATTTGGGCTTTTGTAAAAATTATGTTGTGGTGTACAATAAAGTATACTTAAATACACTTATAACTATACTAAAAACTAATTATTATCGATTTTAGTTGTGCCAATTAGAAATCAAGTTACCCAGGTGTCCAAGTTTTTTCCACAACACTACTCAGTAATTACAAACTTTATCAGAAACTATTTAGAACTATATAGTATAGAAAAAGATACTAATTGTAAGGTATTTACTATATACAATATAAATTTGTTACGGTTGCATCACATTCTGTATAATATGTAAACCTTGTATCTTACCTTTATAAAAAGAGAGTCCATGTTTATAAACTTCTCTCAATGGCAATCCCCATTTACGTTCTTCGCTTTCTATAATACCTTGGTCAGTTTCTAAGGGTACTTTAACTGGATTAATTTTTTGATTAACTTCGGTTCTATTCGCCATTATATTGATAATATTTATACTCTTAATTATTTACAGAAATCGATTTTCCTTTTTCTATCTTAATTTTTAACTTTCATTGGTGGCACAAATCGTTTCGCCGTATTATCAAAATTTATTTGACAGACAAATGACAATTGATAACTTCAGATTTTGTCACTTGACGTTTCAACTTCGTGACTAATTATTTACCTATGGCTTTCAATTCTAATACAAATCACATTTCTTTAAATATTTTATAAGATTACTAATGTTTTATATATACATATAGGTGCATTAAATATTATTTATATAGTATATAACTAATTAATCATCAGGTGCTTCCTTACGATATTATTTTTTGACCGAATGTTCAGTACAGTGTGTATTTGTTTGATAAAGAGAGAAAAAGAAATATATAAAGAGCATATATATTATAAATTTTCCAAACAACTTTATAAACAGCTATGCTACGCATATGTTCGTCTGTCAATTTTGACATCATTATTCATAATCTAGATTCTTTTCAGTTTCTGCTTTGTGTCATAGTAGTTATTTTTTTTCAATTAATAGAAAAAATCTTAACATTCTAAGCCTACTAGCTTAATTTAATAAATATATACGTTATAAAACATGAGTGCATATTTAAGTCTTTTAAAAACACGTTTAATTGTCACAACGTGCCCTAATTTTACAGTTGCATTGTTTACTAATTTTCATTGATATTGTTTATAACATTTACCACTGACGTAAATCTTGGCCATGGAGGTTAATCCATTAAATATATTTTTCGTAAAATCTGACAGTAAAGGTGATAGATTGTTATTTAGATATCCCTACACAACTGAAAACAAGGATGAAAGCAAGCAGAAGAATTTTGGTCGTCACAATCCATATGCAATAAATTCTGCTGAAGATCTACTGCAAAACTCACAATCTCAAACATCAAATATCTGTAAAGGTGAGTAATTATCATAATATTATAAAAAAGGACTTTTTGTTTTGTAAAGATTATATTTGACTTGCATTATTTACATTTTAGGTCAACTAAGTGGCTTCACAGATGAAATGTTGTCAACATTATTTGCTGTTAAGGCAGAACTTTGTAACAGAAAGTTTGAGCTTAAAGTCAATGATGTGAGATTTGTAGGTCATCCCACTCTGCTCCCCTACAGGACAAACAAAGATGACACTGCTGCTATGATACTTATTAATATAGTGTTTGCATTGCAAGCATCTGCAAGCCATTCAATCGGTAATCCATTTTATATTCTTTTAATATAGTTTAAAATAATAAAAATATAAAAATTATAATAATTGACTTATTATTGTGATTATCATTGAGATACATATGTTATAATTGATTTTATGATATAAAGTTAGAATATCAATAATATACAAATTTTTATAAGTCAATTTTAAGCTTCTGCATTTTATAACCAGATTATGGTATGAATTAGATTTTTTCAACTGTTTAATCAGTATATGTAACTGAGATGACCCAGTAGTCAGACTTAAATTTTAATCAAAGGCAGTGGGATCCAATCCTATCAAGCACTGCTGTACTTTCATGTACTTAATTTGTATAAATATGCATTATTTGTGCGCTTGTGCGCATCATTGAAGAAAAACATTGTAAGAAACCAAGCACTGGAATTCTGCCACATTGCCAGGCTGTTACTTCTACTACATTATATGTATTATTATTTACAGTGAAATGTTATTATGACTTGAGCAAAAGACTGGGTAAAGCTCTAAGACATGAAGAAAAAAGGTGTTCATATTTGACTGAAGAAATGAAAATTATGGTAACGACTGTTATCAGAATATTACACTAGACATTAAGTTAATATAAGTAACGGCTCCTATGACAAATTTGAATTCTTATACCTTACTTTTCAATAAAAGAAAGTAATGACGGTTACTTTGCACTTGTAATTTTTTTAAGCAACACACACCGCACTACAAAGTTTCAACTAAATAGAATGAATGATACCATTAACTCTGAACTACAGAAGCTTACATTTTTATACATATAAGGAAAGAATTGAAAATATTTGTTTTTATGCCCCTGAATTTCAACTTGTAACTGATCGTCATTGATTTATAATATCATAATATATTTTTTAATAATTGTAAATTATTTTTAAACTACTAATCTTCGTTTTTAGTTGGCTGCACATGATGAAGTATCAGCGCTAGATAGTGAGATAAATTCTGGTGAAAATGATGATGAAGAAGAAAATTCTAGACATTCAGTTAGCTCTACTACATATAGCATAGATAATGGAACAAATAATGTACCTAAATCAGCATTTCATCTTATCCTACAGAGAAGCTCGCTGGCGAGATCTATGAAGTCTGTGTTTGAAGAATTGAGTAGTACTGGTATAATTTTTGATTTTATTTAACACAATCCTTTAAGTATGTAACCAATATGCCATTGCTAAAGATTAAAAAACACCATCATTCTTGTTATACGAAAAAACAGCTGTAGCTTTGAAACAGCTGTAGCGACATCTATCTCGCCACATATGAAAACTAAAAACTGACGTATCCTACATCGCGATATTAAAGTTATCCGATCGATTGAACAATATATACAAGAACCCGACAACAACCGTCGGGCGGTAGCCCACCAGACTAACACCCGTCTGGTCGGAGGATCCTCCCTTTTCAATGGTGGATGAGGAACTTTACCCGGTTCCTCCCTTCATCTCCAAACTGGTGACCCCGACGTGATGAACGTCAGCGCAGCCTTCGCAAAAACTACGTCATCATGACGTCATCATCACTTCCTCAAGCTTTCGAGCAGCGAGTCATACAGCCAGCCAGCTTCCACGACTACTACGGGTATCCTGACCACCATATTAGAAAAAGTTTAGAGCTATCATGGGAATAAACCCCGGGTCCAGCCTTTGAAAAACTTACTTGCTTATTCTGGTGAGGAATTCTTAGCAGTTAGCCCAGAATATGGAAATTGACAGTGTCTACACCACCGTGCCCCCGAAAGCATGTAAAGCTATTGAAAGCCTAGACTCTTACTGGTCTTGTCGGATTTGCTGTCCCATTTGATTACATATACGATTCATAATAGAACAATAATTGTTGAACTAATTTTTATTTCAGGTATTGTACAAGTTCGTATAAACAAGTGGGTACTTCTATCATTTTGCTTGCCACATAAAGCGCATCAGATCCATAATAGGGGCTTGATCATAGAGCCAGAGACAATTGACAAATGTGTGCAGAGGTTACGACCATATCATGGCATTCTACTTATGGTAACACAATTGTATATTTAAAATTTAAAGATTTTATGAAAGTATTTTATTAAAGTTTTTGTTTTTATTAATTACAGGTTAATCCTAATGAATTGCTGGCGTCAATTCCTTTAGATGGGAGCCCCGCACTTCTAAGACTTATAAAGTTATACAGTCCCCTGAAGAGTTTACAAACTTTAGCCATTGAAGCAGATCTGACGCTCACACAGGTAAAAGAGTCAACTTATGTAAGAATCATATAAATTAATTCGATTTAACAACAAATACATATATGTATTAGGATGACATCATCCCGGGCAATTGTTGCTTATAATGCATAACCCTTTGAATAGTCGAAGAAACAATCTAACAATCAGGAGTTAAAAACATATGTGTAATATTCCATGTTTTTTAAATATTTTATTATACCATGTTCACTGTAAATAAAGTTAAGGCATTTGTTTCTAAATATTATGGTTATTAAGTCTAATTTTATTTGCAGGCTTTCCAGCTTACAGGGCATTTGGTGTACTGGGCTAAAGCAACAGTCATATATCCATTATGCGAAGGTAATGTTTACGTAGTCGCGCCTGGAGCGAACATACACATAAACTCGCCACTCGTCGACGAATTTGCCAAGGAGTTTCCTGGACTATGTTTATTACAAGTGAGTTAACTTCGAATTTTAAATAAATTTTATAAATTAAATATTGACTGTTGTCTCATTGAAGTTCGTTGATGTAAATAATGTTAAATGTACATATCTACCGGCGATGGTATATAGATAGTATAAGCTAAAATAAAGCGAAAGTCTTAGTTCAATATTGCACCTTGTACTTTACGAACCGGTGGTAGGTACTTTTGCCAATGTAAAAGTAAATTAAATGAAGTATTTATGAGATACATAGAGTATTATAATTCGGAGCAACCAGCTACAGTATTGTTGAGCTCCCCGAGCTGCGTGTGTGCGTGTACATGTGCAAGTGTGTGCGGTGCGGGGTGCGAGTGGGCGCAGATACTGGGCGTGTTCTTGAGCTCCCCGCTGCGCAAACGTGCGAGTGTGTGCGAGTACGAGTGAGTGCGGTTACGAGTGCAAGTGTGCGCAGATGCTGGGCGAGTTCTTGAGCTCCCCGATGCGCACACGTGCGAGTGTGTGCGAGTACGAGTGAGTGCGGTTACGAGTGCAAGTGTGCGCAGATGCTGGGCGAGTTCTTGAGCTCCCCGATGCGCACACGTGCGGGTGTGCGGGTACGAGTGCGAGTGTGCGCAGATGCTGAGCGAGTTCTCGCTGCCGGCGCCGCTGTGGTACGTGTCGCGCGGCGCGTGGGGCGCGCGCTGCGGGGGGCGGCCGGCGCGCCTCGTGGCGTGGCTGCTGCGGCGCCGCCTGCTGCTGCAGCTGCACACCTACGTGCAGTTCAACTCGCCGCACTGCCCGCACTGGCCCAGGCAGCACGCGCAGTACGGTGAGCGCATTCCTTATTGTCATGATTCGGCACACTGCTAAATGCTTCAGCTGGTAGTTAGGTTAGTAATCTGTTGTTTATACTTGTCTAAATATTTTATTTGTATTTGCCTAAAACTAGTCAAAATTTATTCAGCCTAAACATTTTTCATTACCCTACATTAGTAAAAAAAACTATAGACACATAAAACCGAATGTCATAATTCAATACTTATATGAACTAATTTTTTTATAGATGGTAAAGAGTATTTTTGCGAAAAACACGACTCTTACTACCAGTCAAACAGTGTATCGTTCTCATCATTAAACCAAGTACAACTAAATGTTCCCGAGCCGGTTGAACCTAGAGAAAGCATTAATACTTTTCCAGATTCAGATGAAGATTATCCAACGCAAAATAACCTTAATCAGACGGACTTCTCTCACACAAAACCTATAGTTATTGAATCCGAACACACGAAATACGATAAATTCCACGAAGTAGACTCTGCTAACCATTCCTTCGACGACGGTATTGACGTGGTCGATGGCTTAATAAAACCAAGTGTTAATGGATGCGATTATGACAAAACTAAAAATATACAAAAGAAAGTACAAGGAAACTCAGTTGATAGTGGTATATCGAATAATATTAACGGGAATGGCATCAATGGAACAGAAAACGGCCATGTCAATGGACACACGGATACTAAAGATACGAATGTAAAGAGTTTGCCATCGAGACTCTCGGATCTGTCCTTGAAAGAGTCCGATAATGTGATAAACAGGGACACGAGTAGTGATGACGATAAATTTGAAAGTGACGCAGATGTATCGCCAAGGCTCAAAAACATTCATGCATCAACAAATGGAACGGAAAAGAAGAATGGAGTGTCATTGAATCTTAAGTTGCAGAGTGAAATGAGGTAAATTATTAAAAACATTTAATTTAACTTTGACTTTAAAATCTTTGTTAACGCTAAATGATGATAAGATTAACTCTTGAATTGAAAATAAAGCGTGAACATATAAAACTTCATTCAATATACTTGAATGAAGTTTCCCTTATACCAATCGAAGAAAGTGTACAAGATACACCAACCTTAGATTTACATGTTCCATGCGATTTGCTAATAGCTCTGCTGTATTTTGGCTTCTAAACAATTCTTGATTGATTTACCTTTAAATGAATTTATAATACAACACTTAATTAGTTATAACGACTTTAATTTACTTACCACTTCGCGGACATTGAAAACGCCTTTTTTTATCGATTCCATAATGAATATCATAGATTATTCAATCTCTCTCTCCTAATGATATGACGTCAATTCGTTTATTATTTATTCATCGTTTTGTGAGTTGAGCCTAATAGGAATTCCACCACCAAAAATACCTACTGTTTTGATGTGTTTCAGTTTCCAGTCGCCTACCGTTTGGAGCGCGCCCGCCGGCTGCGACGCGACCGACGCGTGTCGCGTGCCCAACGACCCGCCCACCACCGAGTCTCTGCTCGACACCTTCAGCGCCGAGGAGAGAGCCGTCCTAGCCACTATGCCCGCCTCGGAGAACCCTAGCGATCTGCTGTTACTCGCACAATTACACAAAAAAGGTATCTATTCAAAAAATGTTAAATTAATATGCATGCATATTGCTTAGTGTGGCATAGATATTTATATGCATATTTTTGTTTAAAAAACTCGTAAATTATTAGACAACCTTATTAAATTGTCTTGCAACACTATGCCGGCACTATGACCATAATTTTTGTTTTATTACTAACTTAATTAGCTTCTGAAGGAAAATCATGAGATTTTGCCTTAACATTGACTTTAGAAAATAGAGCGCGTGGATTGTGAATTCGATATTTTCATGGAATATTTACATTATTTTCAGGGTACTTCCGTGGCGAACAACATCTTGAAGAAATAATGTTTATGGAGAATGTTTCTCGATCGCAACTGATGCAACTCCTTGACAAGTTCAAAGATGTGCTTATTACATTTGAAACAGAAGATCCAGCTGTCGCAATGCTCTACCCTTATTATTAAGTTGATATATGTATTATAAACACTTCCAATTGTGACTTGCTAGCGCAAATGTATATCTCTTACATAAATGAGATAAAATATCATAAACAATATTGCTTATTGTCATTTCTATATACTTTACATATATTTATACTTTTTGTACAGAATTTTATGATTTATTATGTTGTATCTGGTGCACCCCCAATAAAAGAATATTTTGTTTATTTAATAATCATTGTTACTCCAAAGTTTTTGTATGAAGCTAGTAACAAATATTTCATTCATTTGTGAGTTTATTTTTCTGTTGTTATTGTTTATTTATATAGGTAATACTTCAAAATTTTAAAATTTATTGTATGTAATTAAGTTATTGTAGAAAAACTCCTAAACTAGTAAATTGTAACATACTTAGTATTTTATATTAGAATATATTATATTTGATTTATTTATACCCTGGTTCATGGAAAAGGTAAAATTATTTTTGTCTAAAATTTTCGCCAATATTAAAGTGAATGATTATAGATTTAAAAGTAAATTTACTTTTGTTGTGTGTGATATTAGTTAATGAGGAAGCTTTAATTAATTTTTTATTCAATAAAAAAATATTTTATATCATATTGGTTTTTGTATGTGGTATTTATAACTGTTTATTGATACTAACATTCGACAACGCTGTTAAAGAGCGATGACGCCACTACATCAACGCGCTTCCTCGTCCTACAATCTGTTCTTACTTTCTTACCGCTTTAACAAAATCGAATATGGTCACCTAAGGAACTAATTCATTACAAACGTAACCGTTATGACCGTCTTCATAATAATAGACAAGGAAGACTATTAGATGTTTTTTTACTATAATAATAATTTATACACAGATTCATCGCAAGTTTGAAATCAGGATTGACGAACAAACGAACTTGCCAAAGAGTTCTAAAGAATACCTCACGATATCGATATTTTAAGAATGGCGTACTAGGGGTTCGCGTAAAATATCGATATTATGATGTTCTTTGTTTCTCATTTCAATAGCAACACTACCATGTTGCTCAAATGATAACATGTTTTTAATATACTAATTTTGAAATCTTGGAATCGAAAATTAGCGTAATATAGGATATATTCAAATTACGTATTACTCGATGGTAGAGCTTTGTGAAAGCTCAACTGAGTAGGTACCACCCACTCATCAGATATTCTACCGCAAAACAGCAGTACGTGGTATTGTTGTGTTCCGGTTTGAAGGGTGAGTGAGCCAGTGTAATTACAGGCACAAGGGACGTAACATCTTAGTTCCCTAGATTGGTGGCACATTGGCGATGTTTTTTTTTTTTAAAGAAATGTACAATGGCATTTTCTATAGGCGTTGGTGACCACATACCATCAGGTGGCCCATCTGCTCATCCGCCTACCTATAAAATAAAAAACAATTTTTTTAGACTTATGTAGCATTTTAAATTAATTTTAAAATATCCCGTAGTCGATAACTTTAAGCAAAATCTGAACTGCCCTAGTTGACAGCTGTCACTACACAATCTTGACATGATAGTTCCAACTTCCAACTGCTGTGTTCGAGAAATGTAAAATAGTCGAAATTGTTGTTGTTTTTCTTTGTTCTTAAATTTAAATCGTTAAAAATAATGAAGAATTTCCCTGTGTTCGTGTTTCCAGTGTCACTGGAATTCTACTTGAATGCCAGGCATACTCATAAGCAATTACTAACCGTTTACAATCCTTATGACTTCTCCGTAAATTTTAAAGGTACAAAAAAATAACATATTAGTATGTTTCCATATGGTAGTTGATTTCTATATCTAATATTTATAATATTTTTTTTGGCAGTTTTATGCACGTCTCCAAATAAGTTTACAGTAATTGACCCTGAGGGCACTATAGCTCCTCAGAGTTGTATAGATATTGTTGTGCGATATACACAACCTTCTATTAACCACTGCAACACGACAGAAAAATTTAGGATTACAATGCTTGACAGAAATACCCAGCAGGTAAATAAAAAAAACTTTAGCTGTTGTCTATAATTTGTTTTAAATGTTAAAACAATAACAAAAATTTCAGACTCTGGGTAAAAGAGATGTTCCAACAAAGTTGATAGAGGGGGAACCATCAAATACAAATCATGAAAGTCTTGGAGACAATTTTCACCCATTATCAACTAAAGCAGCACCTATAAGACCTTCAGAAGAACATTCACGAGTAATATGTAATCATCCCTTACACCACCGGTATGAAAAATAATCACATAACACTAAATATTTTAAATACTTTTTAATTAAATTATCGTTTTCAGAAATGTTAACTTATTACTGCTTTTTTAAAGTGAATTCTTGTTTAACAATAGTAGTAAGATGCAAATATTTTTACTGATGTATAAAATTCTTATATAAAACAAACATTTCCTGTCTTAACTTATATGACAGTTTTATATTTACCAAAATTAAAGGTCCTCCAGACCGATTTCGGCCACAGCGGCCAATCTCAAGAGAAGTTAGCCAACTGTGCAGGAGATATTATAGTGCATGAGTGTGTGCGCAAACACAGGTGTGTTTGCGCACACACTCGTGCATGGGTGTACACAGGAGTGTACACACTTCCAACTTCCAGACTCCTGGCTGCTACTAAGAATTTTCTGACAGAAAAACACAATAACTATTTATTGGACCCGACCTAGGAATTGTCTATCACATATCTATGTAAACGAGTCTTACGCGAGCCGTCAACCGGTGTGCAAGTGCTAAGGCAGTAAAAATCAAGCTACCAACGTTTTTTGTTTTGTTTTTTTTTTTTTAATACTACCCACCAATGTAAAACATGATGGAATGTGATAAAAATAATAAAACAGTGCGGAATGGTGATAGTAGTGATGTTGATAATACTTCTGAGAGTAAGTTAAACCAATGGTCTGACCAAGAAAATTCTGAGATGATTCAAGAGTATCAAAATTCGAAAAGAAAAGTAAGAGAGGAGGAGACTGGTAGCAGTGAAGAAGGATTCATTACAATTACTAGGAGAAAATCAAAACGAGTGTATAGAAGTGATTCAACAGTGCAAAATAGTATGATGATTGAAAATGAGAACGACATAAATGAAAAATTAAAACCACCGGATTATCATGAAATTTGTTTGACATCTGTTACAGAATGGCTATGGCTAAGCTTTTGAGGGATGAAAATATTAAGAATATTATGAAAATAAGATATAAATCACCATACCGAGTATTTATACAATTTGAGACTCTGGAAGATGCAGAAAAACTACTCCCGTGTACCAGATTTCAAGAAATGGACTTTCGATGCAAAAAGACCTACGAGACAACGATGTCTTATGGTATTATTAAGGGCGTTGACTTGGATATGTCCAAAGAAGAAATCCTAAAAGTATTAGAAAGTGATTCAAAAATATTGTCTGTTAAACGGCTTAAGCGTATGAGTACTGATGGAAAATGGATAGACTGTGAAACAATAAGAATATGTTTTGAAAACTCATCACAACCAACTTACGTCTATGCATTTGGATGCAGATTTAAGGTTGATCCCTTCATCTTTCCAGTTTGTCAATGTTCGGGTTGTTGGAAATTTGGACATTTCATAAAATTTTGCCTAACAAAAAGGACTTTATGCCCCAAGTGTGGAAGTACTGAACATATTAATTTTGAAATTAAAGACTTTAAATGTCTTAATTGCAAGGGTGCCCACTTTGTATTAGACAAATATTGTCCATTGTATTTAAAAGAGAAGGAGATTCGGGTTACAATGAGTAAGGAAAACATGACATACAAAAAGGCTTTACAAGTAATATTAAGCAAAAATAATAAAGTAAGTTCTGATACAAAAATTGGGGAAACAAGTAATTACACAGAAAGGGGTGAGGTACTGGATTCTATGGTAGTAAACGCAGAAACATATACCAACATAGTGAAAAAAACTAAAGTTAGTTGTGATATAATCAATGACGACGAAGAATTTAACATTTCGGCGAATTTAGGGGCAACACAGAACGAAGTTACTGCTAATAAAAAATCGAAAAAGAAAAAACAAAAACAAAACCAAAGTGAAGAATGTGAAATCGAGCCTGACGGGGAAAGAAGAGAGGAAGAAATAGTATCACATAAGGAGGATAACCGACAAAGTAATCGGAAATTTAATATCAGGGAATTTCTATCTACAATTAAGATGATAATTGTATCCAAGCAATCAATTGAGGAAAAAATTTTAGATGTTATTAAGACCATTTTTGAAGAATGTAAGAGGCTTATAATGAGTTTTTTTTATAAAAGAAGAGATACTTAAAAGTATTATGGATTATTTAAGTAACCAATATGTATAACGACTCAAGGGGAAAAGTGGTTCTAAGAATTTTTCAATGGAATTCACAAAGTATCAAGCCGAAATTATTAAGTTTTGAAGAACTTTTAATTCAGGAAAAGATTCATATTGCTCTTATAAATGAAACGTGGCTAAATTCTGATGAAAATATACGCATTCGTGATTACAATATTTACAGAAAGGACCGAAGGGATGACTATGGAGGCGTGGCAATTGTAGTGCACAAGTCTGTTAGAAGTTCTGTAAGTCAATTAAACTACAACAATAGGGATATAGAAGTTATTAGCATTAAGGTACATAACTGCATGCAGTTAGAAAATATAGTATCAATATACTGTCCATCGTCGGTTAGGACGTCACCTTCCGATTGGGAAAATTTATTCGATTCGTTTCCAAGTAAAACAATGATAGGAGGTGACTTTAATGCACATCATAGCAACTGGTCGTATAAGACTGAAACGAGAGGTGTTCAATTAAATGATGCCGCTCTCAATAATGGGTTCATTTCTTTAAATGATGGTTCAATTTCGCGAGCTAGACTGGTCAACAGTAATTTGCAACAATCGTCGCCGGATGTTACATTTGTTTCTTGTGATATATCTGTGAATTTTGATTGGACTGTTTTTAATGAAAATTAAGGAAGCGATCATCTTATAATTAAAGTAAAGACAAGTGTTCGCTGTGATACTGAAATGTGTAAAAAACGCAATTACAAAAAGATTGATTGGAACACTTTTATAAATAATCTGAATGATGCCTTCACCGAAGTAGAAAGACTGACATTTAATAGCAACGTGCAGTTGATGTATAATGTTCTCATACAGAAAATAAATAATGCCGCCGATGCTAGCATTCCTTTTATCAAAATTAATACAAACCCAGAGAAAACTAACTTTAAACCTAGAGAATATTGGAATCAATCTTTATCCTTGTCAGTCGCACAACGGAGGCTAGCACTTAAAAAATTCCGTTGCAATCCAACCCCAGACAATCTAAATCAACTGGAGAAAAAGACAGCTGATGCATATAATATAATTCGCAGAGCAAAGTTTAATAGTCGTCAAAAATTTTATGATTCAATTGACGAACACATAACATCTTCAGAAATGTGGCACCGAATGCAATGGGCCAAGGGAATAAGATCATACAAATATTTTATACCATTAGATAAACAAGTAGAAATGCTAGATTCTTTAACGCCTGATTCTGTTCTTAATTATACTCCAAATTTTTTATCTACCAATGAATTATTAGCGTCGGAATTTACGTTGATTGAACTTGAACATTGTTTAAAAAAAAAGACACAGCACCTGGAGAAGATGGCATCACATATTCAATGATATATAATTTACCCAATAAGGTCAAAGTGTTCCTATTAAATTCGTATAACATTATTTATAGTTCGGGTGATATACCATTTCAGTGGCGAGAAACCAAAGTTCTGCCTATACCTAAAATTGATAGTTCATTATCGACGGAGGTAAAACTTAGACCAATATCATTAATATCTTGTCTATGCAAATTTTTTCATGTAATGATTTCGAAGCGCCTACCATTCAGGTATATCGAAAAAGAAAAGGTCCTTTCTTCTTACACGGTTGGATTTAGAAAAGCTCAATCATGTGCAGATTCTTTAGTAAGATTAGTTACGTTTATCCAAATTGGTTTATCTGAAAATATTCCTACTTTAGCTTGTTTTTTAGATATTAAGAATGCATATAATAATGTTTTAATTGAAAAGGTTACTTCTATTTTAGACGATTTAAAAGTAGGTTCAACGATATGTAAATATTTGTGGTCTTTCTTAAGTGAGAGGCATCTGAAAGTTAGGTCTGATTGTGATAATTTAACTATTACAAGATATACGAATAGAGGTCTAGCTCAGGGTGACCCTCTATTCCCCCTTTTTTTTAATATCGCAACAAATCAAATCTGCAAAATAGTACATAGAAAAGGGGTACAAATTTCTCAATATGCCGACGATTTTGTAGTATACTTCAGGAATAGAGACTTACAAATGTGCGAATCACGTGTACAAGAATCACTGAACTCGATTGTTTTGATCTTAGATGAGCTTGGATTAGAACTATCAACAAGCAAAACTAATTTTGTTCTATTATATAGTAGAGGTCGAAGAAGAAATGTACCTACCTTAATCGTTAATGGCGAATTATTATCTTGCGTTGAATATACTAAATATTTAGGAGTTTGGCTTGATAGAAGTCTTTTGTGGAATAAACACGTAAAATATACAGAAGAAAAATGTGCTAAATATTTAAACATACTCAAGGTTCTATCTTGGGGGGTACATCCTACGCACATGAGACGCTTATACATATCGCTGATTAGAAGCAGGTTAGATTATGCATGTTTTCTATTTGATAACAGTGCGAAAACAAATATTGTTAAATTAGACAAAGTTCAGAATCAGGCGTTAAGAATAATTGGTGGCTTTATTAAAAAATCCCCTATTCACGTAATGGAGAGTGAACTATGCTTACCACCTTTAATTTTTAGTAGATTATATCTTGCTCACAAGTACTGTTTAAAAGCCCTCACATGGTCCAACAATGAAACTATAGATTTATTATCACAACTGAGTACTCAATGTATAAGTATATACTGGACTTATAAAAAAAAGCCCCTTTTAGTTAAGGCATACGAAGAGACTAAAGACATCAGGATTTATTCGACATCGATTTTAGATATGTTTAGTTTGAGAACTTGGACGACGAAAATAGATATTCAAAATATAATTTTTACATATTTGGATTCTGTTAAATTTTTTAAAGATAACTATGAAATTAATTATCTAAAATCAGAAGTTGTTAAGGAATTAAATGAAAAATATGATAATACTTGGCACAAAATTTTTACGGATGGTTCGAAATGTAGTGAAAAACAGGGGATTCTTTTTATGATCTCAGCCGCACACAGTCCAAAATCTTAAAAATTAAATATAATATGTCTATAATGTCGCTGGAACTCATTGCAATTTCAGAAGCTATAACCTATGCGAATAATTTAACTCTTGTAGTAGTGCTTTCCGATAGCAAGAGCGCGCTTCAACACCTGGCTCGATGCGCTTCTGGTTTCAGAGGTGTATCGATAGCCTATACCGTTCTCCAAAAAATTGATGATTTTATCCAGCACGGTAGGGTGTTAAAATTGCAATGAGTTCCATCACACATTGGTCTAAAAGGTAATGAAGAAGCAGACAGACTTGCAAAAATGGCCAGTATAATGAGTAGAGAGATTAGTATTCTTCCTAATTATTCAGAAAAACTTTCAGAATTTAAATGTTTGGGGTTCTTTCATTGGAAAGAATACTTTGATGAGCGATCTAAAATGAAAGGAATATGGTATAAAACTATGCAATCTGAGCCTCTTCGAATTCCTTGGTTTGGAGATTCAAAATTAAAAAGAAATTATGTCAAATTAGCAGTAAGGATTCGATCGGGACACTACCCATGCAACAAGTTTGCATATTTAATGAAAAAAAATGATTCACCAAATTGCGATATCTGTAATGTGGTAGATGATGTGTATAATTTGCTTATGGAATGTAGTAAGAATAAAGCACAAAGGGAGTCCCTAATAGCAACATATAACGTTAATTGTATGAATGTGGGTGCTGCGCAAAGTATTCTCTGCTTTCCTACATCAGAAGCTGCGGTAGCGTTATATGATTTGGTAGCTTCGTCTCATTAGTGACTCCCTTTATACTTTAATAAAGGATCTGTGTATTTTATAGGTTAAGATATGATGGGGCTAACATGTCCAAATAGACAAAAGTCTCAAAAAAATTAAGATGTAAAAAAAAAAAATCTATGTAAACATATTTTTGTTACAGAGAGCAACGACCTATGAATGTTGTAGCTGTTGCAGTAAGTATATGTTGCATAGCAGTTTTACTTTTGCCTACACAGCCAGAGCAGGTTGTTAAATCACCATGGCCGGCATGGCTACACATAGGATCAAATCTTAAATTAGTATTCTCCTTTGTGCTTGGATTGGTGAGTATGTTAGTATTAAGAGCGTAAACTAAACAAAAATATCCATTATTGTACACATTTATTAAAACAAATTTCATGTGTCAATGCCTCAGTAAATAAGACATTATAAATGTTTTATGTTAATTGTTACTGTATGTTTTATTTGAATTTAAAGTGTATTTGGTGCAAATTTTGTAAGGTATCTAAGGTGTGCTGTGGTATATAAAATATTTAATATAATGATGTTATAATCTGCATTTATGTCTGTTAAAAATAATGTGTATATTCATATATTACTTTAATATGCTATGTCACAGTAGTTTCCAATTTTTAGTATCGCTTACGATAAATAAAATATCAATGTAACATAAATAATGACCATACCATTTTAATATAAAATTCTGTAACATATTGTCACAATTATATTAACATATAAACGATTAGAAATATGGATATATTTTACCTCTAACAAGTACCTTATTAATATTTACAAGAGTTGTTTTTTATTTTCGTTTTTCATGATATTGATTCCATAATTTTTTTTAATATTTGTATTAATTTTTTAATTTGTATTCTACTTATTAATTAATATCATGCATATCTAAAACTCCATATGATTCTTATAAAATAAACTTGAGCTTATCAAGAAAGGCAAATCGCTTAAAGTAATAAATTTAATTAAACATTAAAATGCGTATTTTTGGCAGTATGATAAAAAAAAATGTTTAAATAAGTCCAGTCAGAAAAAGTATTAACAAAATGTATATAATTTTAAAATATAGTAAGTTTATATGAATATACATATATTTATATAGGTAATGATAAATATATATCCAGCCAGTTGTGAGTTTAGTTTATGAAATTAAAGGGTACGGCTGTTATAGTAGTTCATAAACATTTGATACTTAGATTTTTTTTTAATAAAAGAAAATTTACAGAAATTGTGTTGTTCTTTTTTAAGCAGCTAACTTTAACTTATTTTAATTATTTGTAAATTATTTTATATTGTAAATGTAAAATAGTAATTCATCATGACAGTCAATGTTCATTAATTAAATTGGTTGTAGGTACTTCTTACTTAAAATAACTTGTTGTATATGGTGTTATTTGTGGTTCTTGGGACCATTTTCAATGAAATTGAACTCATGCCAAATAAATCAAGCATAATTAAACACTTTTTTTTTACAGTAACCTTAAACCCTCCTTTCTTAAATATAATAATAATTATTATTAAATATATGAAAAACAGATCATTGTTACTTTCTAATGCTGAAATAGATGTTGTTTTTTGATGTCTTCTCTATATTATATTTATCATTCTAAATACAAGGTGATTAAGTTATTTGTTCCCCATGAAATAGGCGAAATTACTGAAATTTTTGCAAGTTACAATATTAGTCTTTATTTGTTATTAAAAAAATAAAACAAATGAGATATGCTTTAGCTTTTTATTTGGTGTAATCTAGCAAGTCTTCTAATAGGATCACAATTGTCTACACAATTATTGAGCAAGTGATTAACAAGCAACTTGATTTTATCTCGAGAATTAAATCTAGTACAATATTGATTAGACAAATAACATATAGACTCAAATATCTTATCTAAACCTAATTTTGCTAGGAACAATAAAATTCTATATAGTAATAGTTTCTTTAATTTTAATGTGTAAGATATGTAGTTACTACCTATTTTTCAAGTGTAAAGAACAATTACCATTACCATGTAACATTATATTAATTAAAGCATCTAGATTGCTAATTTGAGACGGTTACATTTGAATATCTTATACTTATGAAATGAAAATATGATATTTCCTAAACTAGATAATTTTCATAACAAAACTGGTTTTCATAGAAACTAAAAATAGTTTTCATTAAAAGAACAACCATCTTCGACATTATTACAAATAGATAACAATTATTTTTTTCATGTATATTTTCAACTTCTATTATTATTATATAAATATCTATCTTACAACTGTGTAAAAGTAACTATTATTATGAGAGTAATTTAGCATTTTAAATTCTATATCATAATATAACAGCCAATTTTGAACTTCATATTTTTATACTAAAAAATAAGCTATTTTAAATACAATTTTAAAAGGCAAGAGTGTTGATTAAGATCAAACTGTACTATATTCCAATAGCAGAAGCACTAAAGATAAACAGACCCTTTATTTACATATTCCATGTAATTTGCTAATAGCTTTGCTATACTATGCACTGCAAACACAATACAACATTATACTTTATTTCTTCATTAATTTGACAAACTTTGACCAATTGTGCCACATCAATTTAAGCTCAAAATTGTTTTTATCTTTAGTCCTCCTGCCATTGGAACGGGCTAATTATAATTATTAAAATGTCATAATACAGATTTGTTAAGTGTCTTGTTTATAAAATATTATATACAAGAAGATATGTTACAAATCAACCATGATATGGGTAAATAATGGGTGAAGAACGGTTGCCACTTCTATGTATTTTAAAGAATTTAGTCCATCAGTGAGCATCCTTTCTTTGGCATGATAGAACAGATTGTTCCTCTTTTGTCTATAAAACATAATTAAACATAGTTATAGAGTGACATAGTTTTATAAAATTATATGACAGAATTAAGCTCACCTTTTTTCTTGGTTCTGGTGTGAAGACATGTAATACCGACTGGTAGCAGGTTCAAAGCGAGACAGTTTCAGATTATGAGACTCAAGTCTAGAGTACAGATCATCATCTTCTCCCTTCCACCCAAAATACTCATTACTCATTCCATTTACTTCCTTGAACTGTTTGGAAGCTATTGATATGGCACCACCGAAAAGATTGAGATAAGGCAATACAAACCTGGATTAGAAATAAACGAATTAGAACTAGGAATAAAGAAAGTTGGCTATTATTTCAGTTTGTATTGTAATATAGATGACATTGCACCTAAATTTATTGATGCTGGACGACATATGCCTAGGAAGTTTAGTACAGGCATACAAATTAGCAGGTTTTAAAGGCAACAAGTCCACATCATGTAACACAAGGCAAGGATATCCTGCCCGCATAGCTGCCACAGCACCAATGTTCATTAGCTTGGCTCTGTTGAAAGGTCGAGAGTCAACTTGCTCCACTACATAGATTCGATAATGGATATGTTGTCTTCGGAGAAACATATGCATATATACCAGAAATCCTCGAAGCTGCTCTGCTTTATCCCTGTGCCCAAAATATCATGCTTACTACAATGTAAGTATTTCAATTAATTATCTATTTAAATTTACCTGTAAGGCACAATGATTGCTGTACTAAACTTTGGTCTACAATCGAGGGGAGCATATTCACCACCTTCTCTAATTCTATGACCCTCAACTAAATCTTCCTCAATAATACTTATTGGTAATGTAGTGTCATCGTTAATAACATCATAATAGTCACAATCTGATATAGCTGTACTTGAATAGTTAATCGCCGTTTCTTCCAATAAATTGTTCAATATATTTTTTTTCGTTATAAATTCATAAGTTCCTCTAGCATTCCTATCAGGGTGAAGAAGTATAATCAATGTTATTACAAAAATACCGCAGTACAAAACTTTTTTTTTAAATACATAATGACGCATGACCCTAGGAGTATAATCGAATATTAACACTAATTTTAATACATAGCTACTTTATAACATGTATTAATCTAATTTGAATAGTCTGAACTAGTTAAATTATAATTTAATATAGCGATTGCAGTGTTATACACATATACATAGTTGCTCAAGTGTAAAAGCCACAATTTATAATTTGATGTACGATGTCACTTGTCAAGGAAATGTCAATTTTTTCGTTTATTACTTAAACGTTTATCAAACAATGCTTTGGATCTAATACCTGATATAATAATTTCGAATTTTACTAATCTACAGTGAGATCAAATAAATGATAAACTTAATATCTGAGAAAGAATTGTATTCAATAAAGTGCTTGATGTGCGATATGAATTTAGTCACGTGAATGATTTGTTAAATTAAATAGTTTACTTTCTGTTTTTTATTGTTTTATTTTAGTCCTTATTTTTAGTTAACTTAGTTTTTATGGATAAAGAAATACATTTCTCATGTAAACTGCTTACTATAGTTTTGTTATAAAGAAATGGCGGTAGATGTAAATGGTTTTGTAGAAATTTTAAATCTACCGTTTATTTTAATTAAAGTAATTGAATCAAACAATGTTTGTTCGATATATGTTTAAATGCTTAAAATATTTTAACCTGCTAATGTGGCTAAGTTGGTTATAAGTAAAATTGAACTGGTTGAAAAAGTAAAAGTTGAAATAAAAATCGTGATGGCAACGTTTGAAGTAAAAGAAACTAGTTTAGACTCAGGACAAGAAAACGAACTAATAATTAACAATTCTATTGAAGAAATTCGTAAATGTAGTACACAGAATCATATCGACACATCTTGGGAACAAAGTTATTATGTTTCATTTCAAGAGTCGAAAAACAGCAAGCCTGATAGGACTCCGCCTTTTATGAGTATAATGATTGACGGAGAAACTATTGATAGCAGAGTAAATAGTTCTACACAAACAGAATTCGCGGCTCCGACACAAGGCGACGAAAGTGACGAAAATTTATCGCTTTCTAAATACTTTAACTATGAAGATTTATCATCTAATGAAAATGACGAACGATCTTCAAATAAACGTTTCAGACACGATTCTTTAGAAGATAATAAAGAAACACGACCATGGAAAAAGACGAAGTGTACAGAATCAAATACATCGAGTTCAACTGACTTAAATGAACAGAGATCTCTACAAGGATCTACATCAGCAAATGAAGTATGTTCTGAATCAGAATTATCATTTAAATCGATTAATAGTAATTATTCTTACAAGACCCGTAAGAGAAGAAGAAAATCGGATTCTAATTTATTTCGAAGTGTTTTTCGAAGGTCTGGAAAGTTTAACTACTTCAATAAATACAATTACTCCGAAAGCAAATCACCAGGTAAGAAAATATCAAGAATTATTTAATACCTATTTCGAACCTAGTGGGTTTAATATTCAGTGATTAAGAACCTACTTGGTTAAAATCGAAAGTTCGTAATAAATTTAGATAAAATATTTTTTAAAGAAATTTGGAATAAAAAAAAATGAAACAAATAGTTGTATGTAAGATATGTAACTTGTTTCCTTGACCTTTAAAATATTTTCTTGTTATAACAAAATATTTAAATATAAAAAAAGCAATATAAATAAAAGAAATCAGTAGAGGGTCAAGTAGTTGCATTGGAGGTCACATTATCACTTAGATAACTTACTTTTTATTTATATATCAAACCAGTCTTAGTGGGCGAATATATCATGACATCATCTCCTTAAAAGTTAAAACGTTAACGGTCGAGAAGTGAATTAGACTTGTTAATGTAGACACCAATAGCGGACACTCGTTTTTTTGACTCTTATTAACATGAGTCTGAACGGGGACAATTTTTTAGTAGATATGTTAGATGTAGAAGAAAATTACATGCCTATAATGGATGAAAATTTATGGTGTATGTTATCAGGAAGTACACCGAGGAACGATAAGACAAGCCGGCGCAACAAACGTACGAAATTATCGAAGCTGGTGGACCTTTGTACATGGATTGGCAGGAAGGTATACAGTATGATTATTATTTGTTTATCTGTATTGGAAATTATATTATTCAAATTGTTGATATATGATATGATGACAGCACAATTCACAAATTAATAACATTAATATTTTACAATATATTATTCAAATGTATCAAATTAAGCTTGCGACTATAAAACGCCTGTAAACTTATTTATGATTTAATAATAATAATAAACAAAACACTTTTATAAGACGTTTAACTATAAGTGCTGTATATTTGCATTTTCGCTGTATCAGTTCGCAATGCAGGTAGTTTTTAATAGAACTTATAAAAAAATACAGAGCTTTGAAAATTTTGTTTACAACTTACGGTAATTACAGAAATCTATATTACATGTTTACATTAACACCTTACTCTTTCATTAGATTTATTTATCATTTATCAAGAATGTACCTACCGAATGTACAGACTTAAGAAAATTAGGAATTGCAAGTCGCATTTAAAAACGAACTCATTTTAATGATTAATATTCTACTTGTACTTAGTAAGAAGTAAATTGCTATTATAAATATTAAGCTTTTGCTTATTATAACAGGGCTTCCAGTCACTCACCGGGTTGTATGCAGATATTCTCAGGGAACCAATAAATCATGATGAAAACAAAGAAAATATCTACGCGGAGGAGTTGAAACGACTAAGAAGATTCATTGAGGAGGTCGATCAAAAGCACGTTCGTATGTCGCGAGAAAATGAAACCCTTCAAGAAGAAATGAAAAAAATGGCAACGAAAATAGCAGAGCTAGAGAATAAAATTAGGTAAATAAAAGTAAAAGATATTTTCTTTTAGAATAACAATGTGATACAAGGTGAATACGCAGATGATGAAACTTACGAGTTCACGCGTTAGTGTTTAAGAGTTAAATCACTCTTATCACTAATGCTTTTCTTCTGTTTTATTGATTAAAATAGTTATTTTTTTCTGTAATGTAAGATTTTCTATGTATGCTAATGATTTCAAAATCAATTGTATATTGAAATGTTCTTAAAATATTCTTGGTTTATTTGTTAGTGTACGTACTTGTAATTTAAAATAATTGTTACCCTTGCAGTTGCCAGCAAAATGCATACAACAATCAATCGTCTTTCAAGCCAGTAACATGTCCTCCACCACCGCCGCCTCCTCCCCCTCCGCCACCACCGCCGCCGCCACCACTGCCGACATCATCAAACAAATTGCCCCTGCGCTCACACACAATTCCAAGATGCGGTTCAGCGCCACCGCGAATAGCGGGACCACGCCTCACCATTACCCCGCAAGACATCGCAAATGTAAAACTGAGAAAAGCTAAGGTAATCAAAATTAAAAATTGAACAAATTAAATAAACCATTGTTAAGCAAATGTTCCACGCTTATTTATATAAATATACTTTAAGGACTTTTATTAAATTTTGCTATGAATCCTATTTGTCCATAATACTAGTCAAATACGCAGTCTGACGATTTTGCGCGAACAGAGGTGCATTCTTATACAGACAGGATCGCAACCTGACACGTTTGGAGCGAGGTATTGGCGCATTTGACCAACAGTTTTTTTTAAACAGTAGTACAGTAACAGCTTGTGAATGTCCCACTGCTGGGCTACGGCCTCTTCTACCCTTTTTGTGGAGAAGGTTTGGAGTTTATTCCACCACGCTGCTCCAATGTGGGTTGGTGGAATACACATGTGACAAAATTTCAGTGAAATTTGACACATGCAGGTTTTCTCACGATGTTTTCCTTCACCGTTAAGCACGAGATGAATTATAATCACAAATTAAGCACATGAAATTCAGTGGTGCTTGCCCGGGTTTGAACCCACGATCATCGGTTAATATTCACGTGTTCTTACCATCTGGGCCATCTCGGCTTTTTTTAAAGTGGAAAAATAAATGAGTCACCCAGTCAGTCTTTGTATTCGAACCATGGAACTAGGGATATAAATGTATATAAATCTTCATTAGTAATTTTATTTTAATAGGATAATCCTGTACGAGCTAAGCCAGTAAAAGAAGTCCAACAGCCACTGGTAACGCAGCATTTGCTCGAGACCACGAGGGCGAGGCTCGGTCGAAGCCGACCTGTCGCTGCCTCCACGCCGAAGCAGCAGCTATCTGATTTAGAAAAGTAAGGAACTTTGTGGTCGAAGTATGTTTTTTTAAAATTGTTATTGCTGTAGCTATTGTGTGTAGTGAGATAATATGACAATATTTAGGAATATGACAAATCTTTAAAAAATAACGAAACGTCCATGATCTCGTCCCTACTAATATTACAAAGAGGAAATATTTGATTTATTGTTTGTTACGATTTAACTCAAAAACTACTCGACCGATTTTAACAATTTTTTTCACCATTAGAAAGCTACATCTTTAACGAGTAAAAAAGGCTATATTATATTTAAAAAAAAAATAGAGATCCCTACCTAAAATGGAATAATGTAACCCAAGGTATTAAAATGTAGCTATTATTTTGCGTGCGCTGCGAAAACTATTGACGATATAAAAAATTGTGTTCTATATATGATTGCTCACCGCAAAAAGTCCGCAATACCTACTATATGCCTAACTACACTCGGCGTCAAAAAAATCGCACCTTTTGAAATTTTGACTTCAAGCGAATAATACTCTTAACTTATTTATTGTACCCTACCAAAATTAATATCATTTGAAAGCACAATTAATACACTTTAAAAACGCGTATCGTTCTTTTCTGTAAAAACAATAATCACGAAACGTTAGGGTCTTTAAAAAAAAAAGTGCTGAAAAGCTCATTAGAGGACTCACTACTTGTGCCACCTTGGACACGAATAAAAGGGGGGATAAAAATTAATTATGGGTTATTAGCTATCCAGACATCACAGAAGTCACACCTGAACAGCTCCAGTAAGAAAAAAACCCTGAAAAATGGATACCACGGCAGAAGAAGCAGCTCAAGTGGTAGCACTACTGCAATCAGGACTACGCCAAGTTGATATTGCTCGACAACTCAACATAAGCCGTTTCCGGGTGAAACGAGTATACCAGCGGTTCCAGGAGACTGGAGGCTACATCAGGAAGCATGGATCCGGAAGACGACGTTGCACTTCCGACAGAGACGACCGCTATATTGTGTCGACGTCTTTGCGTAACCGATTCTCCAACGCTGTTGAGCTGCAACAGCAGCTCCGAACAGCTCGGAGGATGTCGGTGAGCGTCTCCACAATAAGAAGAAGGCTGCGAGAGAAGAAAATCCAGGCCCGTAGGGCTGCTACTGGCCCCAAATTGACAGCAGAGCATAGGCGAGTCAGACTTCAGTTTGCCCGAGACCACGTGGATTGGACGTTCGACCAATGGAAGTTTGTCCTCTTCTCCGACGAGACTAGGGTATGCCTTTTCTGCAATGATAGGCGTAGAAGCGTGGTACAGGAGGCAGGGGGAACGGTACTCACAGGCCTGCTTTGAAGAAACCGTCAGCTACAGAGGAGGATCCTGCTTGTTCTGGGGCGGAATTTCAATCCAAGGAAAAACCGACCTTGTGTGCGTCTCCTGCACTGGAGGTGCACGTGGCCAGGGGTCCCTGACTGCTCATCGGTACATCACAGAGATACTGGAGGACCATGTGGTCCCGTATGCTGGTTTTGTCGGGCCTGAATTCACATTCATGCACGACAACGCCCGCTCCCATACGGCAATCATTGTTCGGGACTACCTGAATCAGGTTGGGATCCCCGTGATGCAGTGGCCAGCGAGAAGTCCTGACCTGAATCCCATAGAGCACCTTTGGGATGATCTGAAACGCCGGGTGCGGTCTCGTGATACTGCCCGTGCCACCCTTGAACACCTTCGGGACACCGTCGTCGAGGAGTGGAGTGACATTCCTCAAGAACGCATCGTGACGTTGGTGAGGTCAATGAAGGATCGCATGGAGGCTGTAATTAGGGCTAAGGGAGGTAACACTAGGTTCTAAGTTTAGTTTTAAGAATTTGTTTTACTGTATTTTTTAATTTTGTTATGTTTTTAGATTAATTAAATTAAGTAATTTTGGCGTGTTTTTCCTTTTTTCATGAAAAATGTTTTTTATATGCTTAGTAATCACTATCACTAACTTTAAAATGAGGCCCCACACTTATACCTTACCATAGATGAAATAGGGTTTATAGTTGCTTGAAGTCAAAATACCAAAAGGTGCGATTTTTTTGACGCTGAGTTTATTATAATTAAGCCACAATAACAGTTTTTGTTTAAATTATTAAGTTCAAATACGGTGGAATCGAATAGCGATGATATTGGTGGACTTTTCGTTTAGAAGTAATAACGGGTATAAAAATTAACTAAGTAAGAAAAATTACAAGGTTTGAACAAACTGTAACTGACCTAATGTAATAACAAATACTTATTTTATGTATTTACGTTAAATAATACTTTTTTAAATTTTCGCGGAAGAAGTCGCGGGCGAAAGGCTAGTCTTTCATAAGATAGATATCACACCAAGGTCTATTTCAATTAACTCAGTAACAGTTAACACGTAAATAGTGTATAGTTACATACATAGAATAATAACGCTTAGAAGGATAGTGTCATATAAAGTTTCGCTCACGGTCGTATACATAGGTCTTGCAACTTCAGTATGGGGTACGTTGACATAATGACGCTGCTTAGTTCAATTTACGGCCGCCAGAGGTATGACAATTCGCGTAATAATTGTCCCGAACACTTTTTCAAATCCAAACAAAACAGTTAAATAACAAAACAAAAATAACAAAAATCCACAAAACTCAATAAAACGATATAACAATGATTAAATAACACAATACTTGGGAGAGAAAAATATCAGCTTCGATAGCAGCGACGTAGTACCTCAAGCGGATGGTATTGCAAATTAGCAGTTGTTACACACTCGCACCTCATCTCTCACCACTGAAATTGAACTCAGTTGCAAGACCTGTGTATACGACCGCGCGTAATGTTTACTATGACACTTTATTGTGACGGCTGACGTGACGTCAAATGTATTGATCCTATTTGGATTCAATTGAATGACTTCAATTCACTTGGGCCTACACTCCCTCTAAGCGTTATTATTCTATGGTTACACATAAATATGATATACAATAAATAATTTTCTTTGAATAAAACAAATTCATATTGGATATGTACTAATAGTATAAATGATAATGTCCTCCAGACCGATTTCGGCCACGGCGGCCAATCTCAAGAGAGATTAGCCAACTGCGCAAGACATATTAGAGAAAAGTGTGTGCGCAAACACAGGTGCACTCTATATGCCTCACACACACATAATCCGATGGGTCGGCAATACGACACGAGGCGCAGGATCAATGGTTTTATCTACGTGCTTTCCGAGGCACCGCAGTGTACACACCTTAAACATCCAGACTCCGGGCTGCTACTGAGAATTGTCGACAGAATTGGCCCAACCTGGGATTTGAACCCAGAACCTTCGGGTCTGGATGAAAGGACTATTGACATCAGTCAATAGTATAAATATTGACTGACTGATTAAATTCGGACTTATTTAAAGTTACGTTAACGTTTTCTCAGGTGTTTATTACAAGAGACGTCAATAACATCGCTGTACAGACGGAGAGTGACGCGGGGAACGTTTCGTAGTACGGAGGAGTTGCGGGTGCGGCCGTATCCCGCATCGCGATGCACTCGTTCGCCGTGCTCGCCGCGCTCACCTCGCTCTAATTCACTGTCACGAGTAACACCTACGTCTCCACTTAAATTTCCCTTTTTATGTCCGAACAAAGAATGACAACCTGTGCATTCGTGATAATTATCGTAATGTGATTGAATCTTGTAACATTTATGAATATTAGTGATTTTGGTAAATGTCAAGTCACATACATATACATATCAGAATAATTATATATTTAATTAACCTTGTATTTCGATGACGATCTTTTAAGATTGCCAGTACAGCTATATTAATTAATAAATAAGGTAACACATCATATTTATCTGAAAATATTTATACACTGTAAATGACAAGGATAAAATGACGTTAACTGTACTGAAATTTGATTTGAAAGGAAGGTTATTCTGCCATAAAAAAAATTACATTGACTGTAATAATAAATACTTTATAATACGATCTTATTTTATGTAATGTTAAAATTATACATTAAAAATTGTTATATTTGTACATTGCAGATACTTGTCGTATTTACAAGATTTATACTTAATACTACTTTTATAAAACTGTATCCCTATTTATTAAAATATTTATTGTACACCGTACATAATATGTAATTTGATTGAGTTATATAAATAAACTACGATTATGTAAAAATATATTTCTTGTTTTCGTATTAGTTCTTTATGATTAATTTCTACCTCGGACCCTGTTTTACCCGGTATGATACAGTGACTGGTTAATCACGAGTAGAGGAAAAAGTGTCGAGTTAAAATATCAGGAGGAAGAGAACACGATTTCCGTGCACTGCCCATAGATGGATTACTGATGTTAACATGGCAATAGTGGTACATTTACTCCTGTTACTGATAACCGTGAACATATTTTGCCTAACTTTTACTAGACCTGTCATGTTTGTATTTATGAAAAGCTCGATAACGCTGAGACATTCCGTCCGCACCTTATTCATATACAATGGTTGTCGTCATTTCTTAATTAATATATATAGTTCAAATAATTATTGTTAATCCTAATCAAATTTTATTTTATATGTCTACAATTTCATACACAAGTTGTATATTATGACTTGTACCTCTGTGATGTAGTGTAATGTAATTAATGAATTATTTTAATATTTAAATTAATGATTGCTTTAGGTTAGAATATTTGCATGTCATAGATGTGGTGACTAAACGTGTATTATGTTTTAAGCAAATTAATTATTATTATTATTATTAAGATTCTACATTATTCAGAGTAGTAAAGATCATATACCTACTTATTTTTCAATAAAGTATTATGTTTATTTATAGAAAGAGCAAACTATCTACCGATTATCTATTTCTTTTGGTTAGTGTCTCCCAAAAGTGCACTGAATGGTTGATCTGCATACCAAGCATAAGTAAATATTTATAATATATACTATAGCTCTCTTTACTTTTCATAACATTTTGTTATAATAAAAACAACATTTTCATAACAATCAAAAATGGAAATCGTTTTTTTTATAATTTTACGTCCCTACTGATAGACGACTTCTTACTGAGCTATATACAGTGGCGTATTTTAATCAAGTCCAGATGATCACCCTCCCTTGGACACACGCCCCACGAGACCCGCCCCGACGTGGACCGTGGAATAAGAGGGCTTCCGTTTTAGAGATGGAGACCCCAACCCCAAGCCCAACATCCCTTTCTTGGACTTCGGCCAGGCCTCCTGGAAATTCCGACCAGCCGCTGTGATGAGGGTGTCATCCGCATAGCACAACACTTCCTTCCAGGGAAGGACGGGTTGAGCTTGCCACCTTATAATTTAACGGAAAAAGAGCAAAACATTTAAGCAAACTTAGTATTCAAAGTTCAAAATAAAATCTAATAATTTGATGCGCTGATTAGAGACAACTTGCAACAACTGAAGGACGAATTGCATCACCTACACCACCACCTGCGCCGCTCCGCGCCCCTTCGTCTTTCTCCTATGGATGGATCACGATCGTATACACAGGTCTTGCAACATCAGTAGTGGGGGTGGGTTGACTTAATGACGCTGTTCAATTTACGGCCGCCAGAGGCATGACGATACTCAAAAAATTATTGTAGATGGAAGATAAAATTATACTATTTGTCCAAAATTATATCACGTTTGACGTTTATGTGGCCGATGCTTTCGCTTTACACACTTTTCCAGCGAAGGGTAATACTGTTGACCATTTTTTTTCTTCTGCTTTTCACTCAATAACACTGTAATTCAAAATTTTGTTGTCAAAATGTTGCATACAAAGATGTGTTTATTATATGCGTTTATAATGAGCACATTAGATGTAATATACATATATAACAAGCACAACACGAGTTGTTTTATTGTGCGCTAAAGTAAAATTATTTTGATAGGCAATAGCAGCGACGTACAGCGGATGTTATTGCGAAATAAAAGTTGTGACACACTCGCACCTATCTCTCACCACTGAAATTGGACTCGGTTGCAAGACCTGTGTATAGGACCGTGGGATGCATGAATAAATACAACACGTGCCAAACGTGTCAAAATATGTCCCTTGCACGGTCGTATACACGACCGTGGTCCCTTGATAATATGTCGATATTCATTTCGATTTTGGTCACGAGCCTGACGTATGAAGCCAAGTTTTCTATTGGTTTTGTTTTATATGTACCAGTGCCAAACAACCGTTATTGGCTTGTATAAAGTAAGAAATAATTTGAAATTATAGTAACTATTATCTTTATGTTATTTACATGTTACATTACAATAACAATTTACATTGTATATAATATTTATAATGTTGTTCTAGATACATACATACTAAAAGTTAATAAGAATATTATCTACCGAACAATCCTATTATTTCTATTTTCTCTGTTCTCTATCACACATGATATTTGACAATTGACATTTGGATTTTGGCAGAATACTTTATATTTTGCGCTCAAATTGAACTTAAGTTACTAGCGCAAATGATTAATTAAGTGATTGTACTCTTTGGCGTAAATACATGAAAGAAAAATGACCTAGTTTCTAGTTTTTTTTATTATAACAAAATCAATTAAATACTTTTTAAAGTAAATATTATACACTATATGGATGATATCTAAATTACTACTCTTACTATGTTTAAGAAGCATGTTTATAGTTTTATTTTTATATTCAACGGCGGTACTTAAACTTTTGATTACTGTCACACGAGTTTTTCACAAGATCTCGTTAGTAAAATGGATTTTAGTTCCCTAAACCCTACCACTTCTAATGCGCTCAATCTTGCTGCAAGAAATAATGATGTAGAAGCAGTCGAAAGATTACTTAAAAAAATCAACCCCAACTGCATCGATAATCGTGGTTGGACGTGTCTTCACGAAGCTGCAGCAAATGACAGCTATGAAAGTCTGCAGTTAATTTTAAAAGATAAGCATATAAGACCATTAGTAGAAACTCACGAAGGCCATACAGCGCTCTATCTTGCATGTCGGTACAAAAGTTCCATCCAGACGATAAAAGCCTTGCTGGAAAGTGTGCCTGATATAGCAAACTATGGAAGTACTGAAGATGTTACTCCTCTGCATATTTCAAGTGCTCAAGGCAGGGTGGAAGTCATACAGCTTTTATTAGACTATGGAGCAATAGTAGATGTTCAAGATTTTGATGGAGATACTCCTTTGCATGACGCTGCACTTGGCAAACAATATGAAGCTGTTGCTGTGTTATTACATGCAGGAGCTGATCCAGAGATAAAAAATGAGGCTAATTACATGCCATTTCATCTAGCATGTTACAAAGGATGTTTTGAAACTGTAAAAAGTTTATATCTATTCATACATGATGTTAATGAAGTCACAATGAATGGTGATAGTCCACTCTTTCTAGCCACACAAGGTTTTAATGATGAAATTGTTAAATTTCTGCTAGAAAACGGTGCCGACCCTAACATAAAAAATAAATATGGAGACCTAGCAATAACAATGGCCTTAAATATGGGACATATTGCATGTTTCAAAATTTTACTGGCCGTCACTGATCTCAAGAAAGTTGATCAAAATATAATATTATATGCTTGCAAGCCACACTATTTTAAATTAGAAATACTCGAATGTCTTTTGACATATGATATAGGACCAGACTTTTTTGATTTCATAGAACAGTTTCATATCGTCCTAGAACAAATTGGCGAATTTAGGCCTTCATATCTTACAAATGCACCACTAAATTCATATTTGAACATTTGTGAATATATTTATCAGCAGTCTTATGATAAGTTTCAACAGTTTTTTTATTTATTTCTAATGCGTGGGGTTTTCGTTGATGCTTGGGTTATCAATGAGTGTCCACCTCTTGTATACATACATTATTGTATGCATGCTATCTGCTTTAAAGATGTATGTTAAGTTCATTATCTTTCCTATATATATTATATTTACACTTTATTTACAAAACAACTTACTTAAATAATAAATTTCAGGTATTTGAAATACTCAGAGAACATGGTTGTAATGTTGATTACTGTAGCTCCCTAACAAACATTAGTCAAAAGAGATTCATACCAGATGCTTTTATTGCATCTTTAACAAGTAATCCTGCTACATCGCTTGTTATGCTGCCCTATAGCTTGCACTGTGATCCTGAATATTTGTTACAGTTTGCCTGTAAATATGGATTGCTAGGCAGAATACCACAACAAGTAAGTTGAATTGGCGAATTCACACACAATACTTACAATGGCTAGGGAGCTGACCAACATTGGTATATATGATTTGATCATGTGACTCATTATTATTGATAATAATATAATGTCTCTAAAATGATCAATAGAAATTATAATGTTAGATAACATAAATCAATTGAATTGATTTAAGCAACTGATTTGAAATATTTGGGTTCTTAGTATTTCTTCTATGTGGAGCTCAAAATAAACTTAATAAAATTAGAAAATGCAGTAATTTAGGACTTTAATTAACTGGACTAAATTAATTTGTATTTATCTGTACTTAAGTCATTATTTATCAATATGAATCCTGCAAATCATATAGGAAAATGCTTGAAATTTAAAAACTTGATTATGAGTGTTTTAGGCAACATTGTTAAGTTTTTTATACAATTTAAATATGTATAGATGTAAAGTTAAGTCAACTTTTAATAATAAGTTTTGATCAATTACGACTAAATAACTATTACAGAGATAAGATATATTTAATATTGAAAGATAAGATAACTTTCTTTTATTTTTTATATCTTACATGAATAATAATAATAGAAATTTTACATATTTTTGTTTTTACTTTTAGGTCCAAGATCAATTGCTTTCCATGATTGATGAAAATTTGGAGGGTATCAATGCAGAAGCACTATCATACAAACCGTTACCATTAAAGCATTTCTGTCGGCAAAAAATTAGGTCGCTTGTACGAAACACAAATGGTAATTTATTTACTACTAATCAATATATTAATACTCTTCATGTGTTACAATTACCTCGAAGTTTAAAAGACTATTTACGTTTCCTTTAAGATATTTTGTTACTTAATACCTGTTTCAGTTTGTTATTATATTCTAAGGCTTTCTTAATACTTATGTGGAAGGCTGATATTAGTGTGGTACTCGCGATGGTGATATTAGAAGTTATGTCTATGATGGATTCAGAAATTGTAAACTTAAATGTATATATTAAAATAAAACTATTTGTTTATTCCAAATTAAACATATATTACACATAATATATTATTTCATATTTCACTTAAATATTAGGTAAGGATTTACGGCCTTATTTATAAACGTTGCTTAGTTACTGTTTAGCTAAACAGTGATTTGTCTCTTTCTGTCATTATTGATTTGACATACGAAAGAAGAAGACAAGATATTGTTTAACTAATTACCAGTTAAATAAAGTTTATGAATAAGGCGGTTAGATTTACATATATAATACAGTCTTAAAACTTTTGTACATTTACTATTATTTATAATTTTTATACATATATATTTATATATAATGCTTTATGGTTATGTTATGTATAAAATTAATTGTTTATTTATTTGAAGTTTGCACCATTTGCCATAAAATCTTCAATTTCCTCGACACTGAAAAAGACAGTATTTTATTATTAGACAAGACATAACTTAAATAAGTACAAAATGCATTTTGCACAAATAAAAAAAACAAATGTTGATATATATACAGTATATAACAAAAACCCTGTCCGACCTGTGTAGTGGTTATTTCATCATTTACAATTGAAAATGACAGTTAAAATATTTTTTTTGGGTAATTTTTTTTGCGTAGTATTTTAAAAATGATTACATAAATATAACCGACTCACGATACCTAATAACCACTTTACGGATTGGACAGGGTTTTTATTACATACTGTATAACTCAACATTACAACTCATATGCCCAATTTGTTCCAGTAATTATATACAGTTACTAGTATTTGATATTGTGCAATTACTTTAATTAAATGAAGCGGACACTTGAATACGAACAATATTTGTGCAATTTTATTGTGAATTCTAGGTATTATTGCTATGGCCAAATAAATGAAGCCTAGTCATAAATTATGTTATAATTTTTGATTTTTTTTTACTTTATTTTATTTAAAATTGAAATTATTGTTGATTTATTTTTATAATCACTAATCCTTACTTTCTCAAATATTGATCAGTTAGATTTACTAATATAAAATATGAACTAATTTGTTGCTTATTGCATCAGCTGACATCAATCAAGGACAATTAAAATTAAAGTACTACCATATTCTAATAGCTGAAGAGGCATAAAGATAAACAAATCTCATACATATACCATAATATTTGCTAGCTCTGCTATTTTATGCACTACAATCAGTTTATTTAAATATATATTCATTTACATTTGTTTAATAAACCTTAATTTATATTTGTTTGGTATGGGGTATGTATGGCAATTTTTTCATGATTTTTTAATATAACCTATGAATTAGTGAACCATAGATTATTATAGATCTCTAATAATGAAGTTTTGTCATTTCAAGCCCAAAGTTGTTTATTTATCATTATTCTTCTTGCCTATGGAACAGGCTATAGTTCATCTGACTTTAATTAATATTTCAGAAATATTGCTTAAAAAAACTACAATGAGCGTAACTTACGTTCTCGGTACGAAGGTTAAATTTTCAACTCCGTTTTCTGTAATGAGAACATCATCCTCGATACGGACTCCACCAAAACTTCTGAATTGATTGACTCTATCCCAATTGAAGAATTGCGATTGTTCCGGGTTGTTCTGAGCGCCATCCAGAAGCTACAATGGGTCACAATAATGATTTTTTACTCAATTTACACATTAATATAGTTTTATATTGGGATGTTAATTGGGACACAAGTTTTACCGGTAGGAGAGATTCGTAGTTAGGGCGCTTACCTTCCCGTATTGCTATATAGCAAATAAGTCAAAATAATTGTATGGTTAAGGGTCACAATATATTAAGTCTTTTGCTCATCTGCCTTCTTCAAATAATAGTTAAAAAAAACACAATTACTCTATCTATGAAGTAGCATCCAGGCTCTATGGTAAGGAGCATGCCCGCTTCCAAAGCTCGAGCTGTCCGTAGTCTAGCGAGCGGGCCTTGCCCCCTGGGCGGGCAGTGCGGCAGGTACCCGCCCACGTCGTGCACGTCCAGGCCCAGCAGGTGACCGAGGCCGTGCGGCTGCAGGATACCGTTTACCCCGTGCTGAAATATTTCAAATATTTTATTGTGTAAATATAGCAATGTTTATAAAATAAATTTGTATTTTATTATATAATAGTAAAACTCATGGCGCATGGAAGTTATTTTGTGACGAAAATACATCAAAATTTGCTACTTGAATGTACTTAGTATTAACTTGAATCATACAAAAAAAGTATTTAAATTATTAGGTAGCAGCTACCGCTGCTACCGCTACAAAATCCAAAACATATTTTTTTATTATTAAAAAAATATGTTTTGGATTTTGTAACTTAGGTATATGACCCATATTATCTTAAAGAGAATCAGTTATTTTGAAATCGTAAAAAGACACTTAGATTTTATTTATTTATTATAAAATATTCATCATACTCATTAAAGTTTGTTATCATTTTTTGTAGTGTAGCGGCGACTGTACAACTTATGGTACAAAAGCGAATATCTGGAAGAGCCACCTTAGTCAGTAATATTACTTTTAAGTTTATAAATTGATCCTTTTTCAACCTCTTACCTCAATCATTTTCTCCACATCACCTTTGAGCAAGTTGCCTTCTTTCAAATGCTCCAACATTGCACGATTAGCTGTCAAATGCATATCAGTCCAAAGAACACCCGGCTTTGCTTCCCTGTAATTATTGATATCAATTAAATTCTACATAATTATATTTTTTAAATTATTTTAACTTGTTCAGTAATGTGAAAAATATAACCAAATCTCAAAATATGTATATACTAATAGTTTTTACAAAATCTTTGAGAAATGCTAATATAGTTAGAGTGTTACAAATTGAAAAAAGTATTATTATTTTTGTTTGAATGTTGTTTTTGAGGCTGCATATTGTATATTGTTATTAAATTGGCTAAAATTTGGTTTGAAACATTGAAAATTTGTTCCACACATTTTAAATTATTCAAAGTTCATTTTTATTGATACCATTAGAGCTCAATTTCAATAGCTACCAAAATGTATAAAAATAAAGTCGTTCGACAAAGAGAGATGTAAGAGGTACGGAACTTTTTTGTCTTGGCCTGTTTATATATAGATCTCTAACCTTACGACAGCGTCTCGGGCTTTGAGGACAGCCTCGTAGATCAACTTCTGGTCGTCAGTGAACTTGCCGTTGGCGGGGAAGGAGCACGTGATGTCCGCTGCGTATCCTGCGTAGTTGCCGCCCATGTCGAACAAACTAAAATATTTGAAAAAATAAATACATTATATTAGATGATCATTTGAAAAACAATCTATTCTACTTTAGTATTAAAGCTTAAAGCAAAACTATTGATTTTATAATTTGATCTTGTATTCCTTTCCTATTGGTCATATAATTATTATGCGACCTTATCCAATTCCAGTGATAATGTTAATCCATGGACTATTACATTAGTCTCCAGTCTACTATATCTCTAATTACTCCATATACATTTTAATTACCGTAAGCCATCCGGCGTGGATTCGTACAGCCTTCTGGCGTAATGTCAAATTATATATAGGGTTTTCCAATAGGGACGCTTGAACTTTGACAGCTGATTGCGGCCATGTTGTTTGAGTGACAGCTGTCAAATGCAGTGTGTTATATTCATTCCGTCCTCCCAAACCACCATGGCAGGTTACAGTGTCGAGCAGCACGTGCAAATCATAAAATTGTTTTATGAAAATGGGTCTTCAGTTCGAGCAACGTTCCGCGCACTTCGCCCGTTTTACGGTCGCGATGATCGTCCTGCCGAGTCGACTATCCGTCGATTGGTGGACAAATTCGAGTCAACCGGGTCAGTTAACAATCAGCCGGTTCCCGTGCGTCAACGTAACGCGAGATCTGCCGAGAATATCGCCGCTGTGCGCGACAGTGTCCTCGAAAACCCGCGGCAGTCAATTCCGCGTCGCGCACAGGAACTCGGCCTTTCGCAGACGACAACTTGGCGAATTTTGCGTTGTGACTTGAGCCTGCACCCGTACAAGATCCAGCTGACCCAAGAGCTCAAGGTTAATGACCATAGACAGCACCGTGTGTTCGCTGACTGGGCATTAGAGCAGTTGGAAGTTGACGCAGATTTTGGCTAAAAAATCATCTTCAGCGACGAGGCGCATTTTTGGATGAATGGCTATGTCAACAAGCAAAATTGCCGTATTTGGGACGAGACCAATCCACACGAGGTTCACCAAGTGGCAATGCACCCGCAGAAAGTGACCGTTTGGTGCGGATTTTGGGCCGGAGGCGTGATTGGTCCGTATTTTTTCGAAAACGATAATGGTGTGGCCGTCACCGTCAATGGTGAGCGATACCGGTCGATGATAACCAACTTCTGTTGGCCTGAAATCGAGAATATGGATCTGGACAACATGTGGTTTCAACAGGACGGCGCTACGTGCCACACAGCACACGCTACGATGGAAGTTCTGCACGATCAAGCGCCCTTAATGGAAAACCCTATAGAAACTACTCAAATACTTCAAAATGATTCCATAGACAATGAGCTAGTACTTGAACTAAGTGGTAAGAGTAGAGGAGCGTACCACATGTCGCCGTCGTTCACCATCTTGGCGTTGGGCGCGGCGGCGTGTCCGTAGTGCAGCGTGGCGCCGTTGTGTCCGGAGCCGCAGATGCACGTGTACGACACGTGCCGGCAGCCGCCCACGCGGTAGCAGTGGTCCAGGAACACCGACTCGCACTGGTATTCGATGAGGCCGGGACGCGTGAACAGCATCACCTGCGCCGGAATGGCTGTGTACTCGGATGGTGGCTAGTTACATTTAGCGCCCTTTATTTCTCACCCTCAAGGTGGTGAGTATTCTACTAAGCTCAATGAACGGCACAATCTAACTGTTGTGTCAATGATCTTGCAAATCTAGACTTTGTTTGCATACCAATGAGCCACTGAAGCCACAATGGACATGTTAACATCTTAGATCTCGTGGTAGGCGCACGTTGACGGTGTAAGAGTTGTTTATTGCTTACAATGCCAGTGTCTTTGGGGGAGTGGACTCATGATCAAGTTATACTCGTTTGCCTACCTAATATAAATTATTATATATACCTGTTTATGTGCATCAGATGATATTTTGCAGACATATCTCATAACCTCGATCTCCTCCGGAGTCTTTATCACTCGCCTGTAACAATTTCAGATTTCACACAAACAAATTCTTCATCTTTCAAACATGATTATATATTACATTAATTTTATACTAAAATTTATAAAATAATTAAGTATCTATAATATACCTATGTTCATACGTACGTTATACCTAATCTATATATAATTTATTTATATATATATATATGTACTTTTTGAATAAATTGTAATTGTCAACAAGTTAATCTTGATACATTAATCAAGTATTTTTATGATCACATTGTGATAGCTTATTGAATAACGTAATCGACTGATAAGGGCATATGCAATGGATTAAAAAAAACAATTTCGATAAAACTGATATAAACGTGTATTAAGCTGATTATGATACTTGTACTAACTTAAAAGAAAATTCATAAATACTAGCATAATTTAATATAATAGTTGTATAGTTAGGCGGACGAGCATACGGGTCACCTGATAATAAGTGGTCCCATGATGATGAGTGGTAGGTGATACCTACCCAGACGAGCTTGCTCTATCACCGAGTAAATTTATCATCTTTTTTTTTGACATGATATTATATTTCAATTCTTAATCATTATTAATGAATCAAACTTTTTACTGAACTGAATCTTTGCCTATTTAAATTATAGAAGTATAAATTTAAAAAATCGTTTACTGTAGATTATTACATAATTTATTTTATATTATGCAATTATATAATCAACATTTGCAGGTCAAAGTGTAATTGATAGATAGCTATACTAATTAGTAATCTCTCATGCTATTGCATTGCAAATAATCGTTTGAAAGATTAGTTGCCATATTTAATAAACAATTGAAGGTTGATTGAAACAGTAGCAATTATTTTTTTCAGAATAGTACATCCTTTTTTAGGGTATAAATAATATATAATTTATTACACATATAAGAGTACGCGAGTATAAGCAAATTATAAAGATTCCTCTATACAAACAATATAACTAATAACGAAAAATAAATGTATGAGTCTACTTTTTTCGATATAATAAAAGAAAATGAACACACTTACAGTTCAGCAATAATCGGAAATAGTATTTCATTGTCTACGTTGAACCTGAAAAAAAGAGGATTTAATGGTTTATAACGCCTCGCTCTACTAGATTTTTATTAAATATATAAATAATTGTTAAGTATATGAAGAAGTTATAAATAAAATACAATTTTGAATCTGTCTCTGTTTTGGATGGATTTCATAAAATTCGGCATAAAGTTGTGTCATATAAAATATACATAGTATTATATAATTCATACATAAAATAGAATTATCAGTATGTAAATAAACTTACTCATCAATACCAGCAAACACTGCTTCTTTAGCTGTTAAACCACTGTCCGTATTGGGCCCACTCTAAAACGGAAATCAAATTGGTCTATAACTACATTTCAATGGCAGAAGGAGTAAAAATATGCAAACATTAGATTTACATATTCCATGCGATTAATATTTATGCATAATATTACACTTAACTAGTTATATCCACTACATTATTACTTCCAAAATTTCGATAGAAACTCCGTTCATATACAAAGCGCCATATTATCACAATGAATACCTTAGATTATGTTAGATCTCGTCCAATTATGTCATATTAATTCAAGGTTAAAGTTGTTTATTTATCTATAGTCATCCTGCCATTGGAATAGGCTATACATGGCATTTGATCTGCTTCTTTTATATATATAGTTAGGAGACACATTGGTCCATACAACAGCGATGTTAAAAAAAAAAGAAGCACGCTAATTTAAAACTGCCGACATCTTGTTAGTAAAGTAATTAATTTATTATTGGCGCGACTTATGATTTGTAATGTGTTCAAATGTGTTATTTGGATTTAAAGAGTAATTGAGTGAGTAATTTACATCAATTTATATGATTTAGTGTTCTATTTATGAATAACCAATTCGAGGTTCTTATAAAATCAGTTTTCACATCTGGATGCTAAATATAAAATATATAGATAGTACGGAAGTGCGTCAAATGCTTCTTCAATTATTTATATTTATCATTCCTCTGTTTCGTTTCGAAGCAAATGTGTAGAAAACATTTTCTACATTTGGAAGAATATTAAACTCAATTGTACCTCATGTGGAACTTGGAAAAACTCGTGACAATATCAATTACATTATTTTATATTGTATGTTGATAATTATAAGAAGCTAAAGTCCCTGTGGACTCTCAAGTGAAATTATTTTTATATAGAAATATAAAATTTGTACTTTTAAATACATACAATTTATACTTACAAGAGTGAGTAAGACATCAGGTTTTAGGGATTTTAGTACATCTGCAAGCTGAAAATAAAGGTATTATATTATTTTAATTACTAAGTACACAAATTCAAGACAAATGAACAATTGTTTAAATGGAATTTAATAGTATTGAATCGCGACCTATGTTTACAATTTCATATATCTGAGTAGTTTTTTAATAAAATGGAAATAAAGGCAAGTTAGTAAAAGCCCTAAAATTGCTGGTGGCACGATGCCGAATAATTATCAAGGATAGATATTTTGAGATTCATATAGTTATATTACTAGATTATTTAAATAATAACAATAACACAATATGAAACCTTCAAGCTTCTGTATAATGTAAATTAAAATATTATCTTGCATAATATACAGCAAGATTGTTTTAATCAAGATTACAATATGTAATCCAGTGATAAATTTGAGTATAATGAATACATGAATAATAAATACATTAAAATGATAATCTATTGACACTTTTTATAATAATTAATGCAAGAAAAGAGTACAGGTAATGGCATTCATGTATACAGGTAGATAAACTCATAGCTTGATTTGAAAGTTACCATCATATGTTATTTAAAGATCATTTTATGAATAAAACCTTACCTAATCATTTTTATCAAACCAAGAAGTAAAAATTAAAGGTCAATTCATTCTGACTGAATCTCGGCAACAGCAATAAATCTAAATAGCTAATCAACCATACAAGAGATTGTAAAACAAACATATGCACAAAGAAAGGTGTCCTTTCTATTCCTTAGCCATTATCATGTGATGATATAACAACTAACACAACCAGAGAGATTAAGTATAGGACTTAATGTGCTTTCTTTATCAGTTTTATATTATTCTAAGCAGTGCAAAGAGTTTCTTGTTAGAAAACTCAATGAATATTTATTGACCTGACATGTTCTGCAGCCATATAAGCTAGTCCCTAGACCAATGAGACTTAGATTAGTCAATTAGGATAATAAAATTGTATGATCTTGCTCTTTTTGTACACTCTGGACAAGAGGGACAATAGAGTTGAATGTTTTTTATTATTACTAAATTACTTCTTTTCTTGGTTTCATTAATACTCTTATTTGCATTGTATCATTGATATATACCCTAGCCCATGTGCATAATGTAACAAAATGATTATGCTAAAAATTATAGTAAGATATATATGTACCTCGTCTACATAATGTACTTCTTCAACTCCATATATTTTTTTAAACTCTGATGGACAGAGTAGTTTACCCATCCAAACTTCATATTCTTCTGGTAAGCGTGGCACAAACAAATGTGCCTTTCCTGTTTTCACATCTAAAGCAAAGTAGCAGCCGGGCTCGCGAACACCACACACCCAAGTAAAATATGCTTCCTGAAATGATAAAATAAAAATATTATATAAAAATCACGACTAACATGCATTTATTTTAAAGAATATGAGTAGAAGATTTCAATTGTATTATGACTGCAAAAATATAAATATATAAATATAATTATTTTTGGTTGGCTTTAGAAATTCGCATCTCCCACACAAAATTGAGATGTAGATTTCTAGTGTTCCCATTCTTTTTAAATTTGCAAAAACAATTAAAAATAAACTATTTAGCAGAAGTGATTTTTTTTCTAGCATTCTAAATTTGCATTTAAATTCATAAAAAAATTATCTTATCGTGTCAAAAGAAGCTTTTCACAAATTAAACAACCAGGTTCTAATTAATAATAATTTTTATACAATTAAAACACTAAAATAAAACAAGTAATAATTTCAGAGCATATTTGGGAGCTTTTATATGTGAACTCTCTTACCTGTCTGAAAACATATTCAATATCAGTGTCATAATGGCTGATGCTGTCACCTCCTTGTAATACTACAACTTGTCCATTCCGTAGTTTTTCTGCAAGCCTTTTTCTGTTTTTAGCAAATAACGATAATGGTACTTCTAATGTACCGGGACCCATCGACCATGATTCGATCATCGTTGCTACTCACGTAATACAATGGAAAAATGTAATTTAACTCCGCTTATCTTCTATATAGATAAATTGTTGTCGATTTCCTTTATCTTTCGCCTGTGTAAAGTACATAATTACAAATACTGCGTTTATATTATTAAATAGGTAGTGCTAATTATATATCACATAATTATATTATTTTTACCCTTGAGATCTTAATATATTTAAGTTTGTTTTATGGCAAGATTGATAAAGTATTTACAAACAAATATAAAACAAATTAGTAATATTGAAAATACTTATTGTTGTTATGCGTAGTTTAACTGACAAGTGACAACTGACGATTTCATAACAGATCAAATAAGTATTACTCACGGCTTGTATATACAGGTCTATCAACCGAGTCCAATTTCAGTGGTGAAAGATCGTACCTGATTGTTACAACTTTTATTTCGCATCAACGACACTGTACGTCGTTGCTATCGGTGTATGCGGTCACGTGCCGGTTGAGTGACACGCGGCGTATATTTTTCTCTCCCAAGTATTGTGTTATTTAATCATTGTTATATGTTGCGTTTTGCGGATTTGTTGTTATTTTTGTTTGTTTGGATTTGAAAAAGTGTTCGGGATAATTATTACGCGAATGAACATAACCACGTCGCTGCTATCGAAGCTGATATTTTTCTCTCCCAAATATTGTGTTATTTAATCATTGTTATATCGTTTTGTTGAGTTTTGCGGATTTTGTTTGGATTATTTTGTTTTGTTATTTAACTGTTTTGTTTGGATTTGAAAAAGTGTTCGGGATAATTATTACGCGAATTGTCATACCTCTGGCGGCCGTAAATTGAACTTAACAGCGTCATTATGTCAACGTACCCCATATTGAAGTTGCAAGACCTGTGTATACGACCTTGAGTACCGCTGCTTTAGACATATTATATAAACTGTAGAGTATATTCTAATGTCAAATGTCAGTAATACCACGGTCCACGGTGGCGGTACTCATCCTGCACGCCGCATGCGGCCAGGCGGTCGGGCTTTTGTGGTTGGAACTTGATGTTACTTTTATGTTTAATTATTTAAAATTTCAAGGGTTTTTATTAACACCTGAACAATTCGAATTTAACAACTGCTAGTGGACACGGCATCGGCACTGCAAAGTGTTTGAAACGTCATGAAATGATTTTAAAAAATGTTCAATTTGTAACAATCCCGAAACCTAAGAAATCATTACTTGAATATTTTTGTTTGCGGCCCGTGACACCATGAATAACATGTGGTTGTAATCCATATAAAGAAAAGGTTCATATAAAAAAGAATTATAAGTGTATTTCATTGTTTGGTATTTATTAAATAAAGTTATCGCATTTCCAAGTCTTCTTAGCCATACACCTAATATATCCTTGTCGGCATAGAATAATCGTTATTATTATATGCTTGTCGGACTATATATTATAATAATTTTGTATTAATAATTTTATTGTCATCGGTGGAATATTTCATTAAAACTATAAATAACATTTTCCTTTTAATATTACAATAAATTAGAATATGGATATAATAAGCAATATCTAAGTGTATTTACCGAAGTAATTTGTTTCAAGTTATCAAAATGGACGATTAGTAATGGAATAATTTTAATAATCGCAATTGTGGCGATATTCATTTTCAATGAATATTCTCGCTTGGAGCTTGCTTGGAGCTTACGATTACATTTTATTACTTAAATTATTTAGTATATTTTCTCTCCTTTGTTTTAATACGTTTACTATATCTACTCAACAACAGATGGCAGTAGCGTAGTATTTTTTTCTTTTGACGGTTTATTATTTAAGTTTTATTTTACTCTTAAATGTCGACCTAAGTATTTTAGGGTGGCCATATTGTATAATTATATGAAAAAATGATAATAAACACGTGCTTCAAGGGATTATGACAGTTATAAAAAAAACGTATTTTTCTGTTTTATTATTTTCTTGTACTATTGTTATTTGTAAGAATTAACGTTGCAACAATAATGAAAACTTATATTGTTTCTTACAAATTATATCCACAGCACCATTGCCTTCACTTGAGAAATAGGTAGTTTATAACTATGTTTAACAATTATTATTGTTTTTTATAAATAGGTCTCCGAGGGTCTTATGACTAATAGGTCAGGTAAAAGGTTTTAAAAACTCGAAATAACTGTTTTTATTTTTGTCTAAAGTAATATTAATAACCTTCTGTAATAAATGCCAGATATGAAGACTAATTTGTTGGATATTTCAAATAAATATAAATCATGTCTGGATAACTTATAAATAATAAAGCAATACAGGACTTATAATTAGTAATCAAACAACTTCATGTGTTTTCATTTTATTCCATTTATAAGATAACTTTTTAAATCTTATCTAAATCACAAGATCGATAAATTAAACTATCTAAAATCACAAAATGCACTAAAACATGCACACATGTAATATTACAATGATTTTTATACCCAATTTGGTATAATTGTACATTTCATTATTGATGTACTAAAGAGAAAGATACTTTCATAATTATTACAATATTGCCTACAAATTGTCTAACTTATAACAAGCGTTGCCGTAATTCAGACTAATATTCATTCGTCTGATTTAGTAACGACACACCTGCCATATCGCATTGTGCGATACGATTTAACTTACTTATATTTGACATGCGAGGAAATAACTGTATCTAAAGCATTTCATTACGGTTATGTCGACGATCCCGTTAGTAAATTGTTCCAATTACATTATACGTACACTGAGTTATCAAGTAGTTTTAACACAACATTTAGAGGAACACTGATGAGAGATATCATGGAAAATATTGACTATTGATAACCCTTGGATGAGATTTAGCTATTGATATTGAATATATGATGGGAAGTATAAACACACAAACGTAGTTAAAGCTCTTGAATACTTTACATTAGTAATATTTAAATATCTTTATTTATTTGGAAATGTCTCAGCATAAGTCTTGTCACGAAAAACGTAAACATTAATAAAATAGATAATATGGAAGGCATAACAATACTAAAGTTTATTACGTCATTCAGTACTTTGATCAGTTAAGGTCACTATAAAATGAAGAATAAATATTATGATTGTAGAGTACCGGCGGCCATTTTGGTTCGTTCTCGTGATTTGTACCGCGCGTGACACGTCATAGCTGGCCATCTCGCTCTCGCATGCTTTCCGCATATAGCACCATTGTAACCCGACACGTTTCTTACACACAGGCGATTTCACAACACGGTCCACACTTTCACAACTAAAATGTTTTGATTTATTAACATAAATAAATTATGAATCTACTGATATTTCATGACACGTTTGTTTCTTTTCTTGCAGCCTGCGTACAGCCTCGGCAACAAGGGCACGCTGTTCCAATAACCTTTCCACGAGATCAACTGGTTCTTGCTTTCTAATGTAATAAGGTGCAGCTCTTGCTCGAGCTTGCAAGTGGAGCTTTTGCTTAAGACCTAGGGTAAGTTCCTCGATAGCAGGTAACCTGTTTGAAGTTATCGGTCGTCCCTCCTCTCGATTTGTGTTACGGTGTTCATATCTAGAGGTCTCTTTCAACATAGCGTTAATCGCTATTATGTATTTATGCTAAGAAGTGAGAATCACAAGTTTCACCGGGAACGCGCAACAACGTTTGCGAATGTGGAATGAATGAGCGAGTGAGCCGAGTCGACCCCAGTGTAGCAATTGCGGGTCTTAGCGGGGGCAGCGGGGAGGGTATGACGTAGCAAGATGCGCAGTCGTGCCGGGCTGTATACAAACAATACGATGGACGTAAATAAACACGAGACCGACCCGACACGCCTGTAATGTGAACGGTGTTATCTTTGTGTTAGTGGTTCGACTTGTCGGTCCACTTGTCTCTCAGGTAGTGGAAAAATCTCTGGCTAGTCCTAGAATAGGTTGTATATATTTACTTAGTAAGGCCATAATTTATCTTTTTAATCTACATCTGATTTTTTAATACGGCCATGGCTGAATACTTTTATGTCGACCTATATGGATGTATAAACGATGTCAGTATTATCAGTTATTATGAATCTTGCATAACCTTACTCTGGCAGTCAAACAGTCACACACAGACAAACTTATTCTTGACCTATTCTTAGCTTTATTATGTCAATATATATAAATATTTTAACTTTTATAGGTTGTACCTATTATTTTTGAACAAGAAATTGAAATACAAACATTCTAAATATGAATACTGAGATGACGCAATATACTTAATTCTTACGCATATATCGTTTGCAAATCAAAATTTCTTTAAAAAAATACGGTATGTCAATTTTTTACTGATTTGATTATTTCTTTACTATAATATGTGTGAATATTTGGTTTAAGATTATATAGCTTATATTTTATAGGCCAATTGTATTAAAGGGAGATTGTTATCAACGATTTTCTGTCAATGTTTGCTTATCAGAAGAACATGTTTCGTAAATATAGTGAAGAAACAAAACATACCTACTTCAGATAGGAGACTGTTACACCTACCTTTGTAAGTGTTATTTGGAATTCATTTCTGAAACGATGTAATTACATTATTTGTACGGTGCAATATAAGCCGTAAGTTAAAGACGATTATGTAGATATTCAATTTATGTGTTGACTCAATGAGTCAGTCGTATTTGTATGATGCTTGTATGTAGTGGTAAGCTGGCTGTTTCGCTGAACCAAAACTAAAAACGGACATTGCCCTCGGTTTTTATGCGATTTTTTTTCTGATGACTATCGAGTTCGTTGTTTCTTTTTGGTAGGTATATTAATACAGTGTTTGTAAGCAACGTGTTTCATAGAATTTACCAGAAACGTAAATAAACATCATCGTGAAATGTGGAATCATTTTGTTTTTCAATTATTTATCACAATGTACCTTTTACTGAAAATAGATTAATGCATGAACTAAGTAGTTATTAATCATAATTATGATTTTTTTTATAAGTAAAGATAATTTTAAATTATATAATTGAATGTATGGGCCTAAAACAAAAAGAGGATGCCATGTCATATTATAGTGTAATGTAGTTTAATATAAGTTAAAATAGAGAGTGCGAGAGGAAACGGTTAATTTAAAATAAGCCGATTATATTTCATAATCATTGTATACGATGATTTCTTTTAATTATCGATTTTGATTCAAAGGCAAATTTTCTATAATACATTACAAGTAGGTACGAATAAGTTAACCGGTTTGAAAACCAGAACTGTTATTACAGCCGAACACTATTTTTTTATTAATATAAACAAAATAATTGAAACTATTTGAACGACACTAGTAACTAGAAAGTAAGTAGTTTTGTCAAAAGGCTCGATTCTTCCGAGTTTTAAACTCATTGAATTTCGAATCTAATTCAATGACAATATTAATATTTTTTATGTTTTAGTATAATAACTAGAATTTTACTTTTTTCCAACATAATAAATAAAACATCATAATAATATAATTATTTTATCTTTAATTATAATGTCATTGACAGTTAATAGAACGGCCGTTGTGGAAGCACGTTTTTATAAAAACACATAAAAAGTATAAATCAGACAGTCAATAAACTATACGCATTGTACAATAACAAAGTATTGAATGATAAGAAAGCCATTATATAAGTTTAAACAAACAAAATACAGATGTTATTGTTTTGTCTCAATATGGTGCTATAATATTATAATTTTATTCTATTATAATCTGTAATAACAAGTTATAAAAAGTTGAATGAGATTTTATACACCAATATTAAATAATATGCGCCTACTGACGTACATTATACTGTAGACTTCCGCCACATTAACCTTCAAGAGAAAACGTAAGAATATCAACTAATTTTAAACTAGCGTGAAGTGAACATGGCGTAGGCATTTTAATTTATCGTTAAAATTGAATTTAGCAAAATGGCCATATGGTCAGTAAAATTATTGAGTATTGCCCTGCCATCTAGCGACAAGTAGCCTAATGTTGTCAAATAGTTTTTTCATAGTGATCATAGATGGAAGTTATGTCTTAATTAATAATCTAATGCGATATTATTTTACAAAGAACAAGAGATTTATAAAATGGTTTGCAAAAGTTATTTAAATACAATGTGCAAATACTTTTTTTATTTACTATTTCAAATGCAAAGTACAAAATAGTCTTTAGATACTCATTTTTTTATTATTATGGCCTGACAGCTTTCATGTATTCATGTGTTATTATTGTGAGCTTCTAAGGCTTGTACAGCGCCCTTAGTGACCAATACCTTTAGCTAATTTTATATGAAATGAAACTGGCATGTTAGCAAAGTATTAGTTAGTAAAGTATTTTGCAAATAAAAAATACGTCTTAAAAAGTATTTAAAATAAAGTACTCAATGCTTTTAAAAAAAATATTTAAATGCAAAATAGAAAATAGGTATTTTGCATTTTAAATACAAGTATTTCAAATAAGTAACATTTTTGAAAAAACGCAATAACACCTAGATATCTAGTTATCGTACATATGTTGCTTATTTTATGTAAAAATAAAATAAAATTTGAGATTATAAATGAATGTAATTCATGAAACACATTCAAATATATACTGACTGAAAAACAAAATGACTTCCGTATTCATTCGTATACATTGTGTAGGTCTTTTTATAATTATTTCTTATCCACAGTCTAGTATAAAACCTTGATATTATAAAATTTAAGTGAATATTTAACAAGATTGGTTGTGACCTGATTGAATTCACAATATAATTGAACCGATTATACAAAATGTTACTCCAATTTCTATGATCAATGTGAAGATACTTTTTTTATATGTTTTTTTACTTATATATGTTTATATGTCCATCTTTTAACGTTGACTCACTATAACCTTTTGGATGGTAACCACATTTGTTCTAAAATAATGCATTATTGGCATTCGTTTTTATAAACACGGCATTAATTCAAAAAAAAAAGATGGACCATAGACAGTTTTTAGTACTTTTTACAGTTTTGATATATTTTAACAGTTAGTTGAGTAGGTTGCTTGAAAATACTCATACATACACAAGTATTTGTTTTCGGTTTATAAATAGCTTTGTAAGTTAAGTTTTTTTCATGGTTTTATTAAATTTATACTTAGTCGGTTAGTAGATTCTTCTTCTTCGTGACACTCTTGTCAGAGTGGTCGTGGTCGCCATGTAGTATTACGAATTTATCGGCAGGGATGTTGTTCGCCTCACGAGCCTTCTCAGTTTAGTAGATAATAAGTACTTATTCGTTTAGTAGATAATAAGTACTTATTTAATAATAAACAGATTTACGTTTTAGTTCTAAAAGGACTAAATGGTGGTATGGTAAATTCCGATGGAAAGCGCTATGTTAGACGTCTTGTAAACAATGTTTTTCATTATAAATATATAGGAGTATAGTCAAGCATGGTGGCGGTAACATTAAAATTTGGGGGTGTTTTTCCGGATGTGGAGTTGGACCCGTTCGGAAGATTGAAGGTACAATGGATCAATGGCAAAACAAAAATATCTTAGAGCTCACAATGATTCCCTACTCGGACGATTATTTGCCTTGGATCTTGGAACTTGGATCTTTCAGCATGACAATGACTCTAAGCACACGGCCAATAACGTCAAATGTTTCCTTAGCAAACAGCGTATATCCGTTTTAGAATGGCCAGCAAATAGTCCGGACTTAAACCCGATAGAAAATCTCGGGTATATTGTTAAAAAGAAAGTCTCAAAGAAACGTAACACCAGTCAAAACGAACTACATGAAGCATTTGTTGAAGCATGGAATTCAATCCCCCTAGAAAAATGTATGAAATTGATTGAATCAATGCCACGTCGTTGCAGTGCTGTTATTGAAAATAAGGGATATGCCACTAAACATTAATTATGACTATTGGTAGGCTGTGGATAGTAGCTATTTCTTAAATAAAAATACTAATTACTAATACTTAAAAATATATTGTTTTTTATACTTTTTTGTTGTTGTTTCTAATTAGTTGACCATTATTGTTCATACCTTTTAACTGATTTAAATGTTTATCCGTAATGTAATATTGAAACTGCACTTGTATAATGGGATTTATATTGTTTTTCTAATAAATGATAAATCGTTGAACATATTGTTGTTCTATTTATTGTTTATTTGAAAATAAAAACGATTGCGGTGAAGTATCTTACATAATGTCAAGGACCGTTGGTAGTGTTTCTAATTATACGACCACCACTGTATATAAAGATATATTAATCAAGAACTGTTTGTAGTACATAATATGCCAGAACAATTAGCTAATAGCATGGAATACGTCAATTTAAGGTACTATGCTTGTACTATATTAATAGACTATATATATAATTTAAATATGAACCTTCAATAGTTATTTTTTTGGTAGGTTTAATTTTTTAAAGTAATTATTAATTTTTTAATTAGGTACCATCTTGGTACTTATATTTTTGCAACATTAAGCCAGACTCCCTTAAGTTGTTTTATTTTAACTCGATATCACATTCAAATCTTTATTACAAGTCAGGAATAGATATTGGAAAATTATTCTAAATTTAATGTTCAATTAATATGTGATCTAAATGACAAATATGTTATCTTCAATGAAATCAATGACTCATCGACTTAATTATATAAAAGACAATTAGTGGCATACGTCTTCAAATATCTGAGCTATAGCTAAGTCGTGATTAAGTTGTCAGTCACCTACAATTATTTTCAAAAACATTGGTAGATATTGTTATTATGAAGCCTAAAATTTTCGTCCATTATTTTGATAAAGTTTAAAGCTGGTAGGTACAAATAAATTGAACTAAAGTTACCGTTATTACAAACGTTTCTGAATCATGAAAGGGATTACTTTGATATATATGATATACTTAGTGAGAAGAATCTATAGTCTGTACAACAGCGTTGTTAAAAAAAAGGGGCGCTCTCAATTTCAAACTGCAGCCGTTTGTTAGTGGACAGAAAGGTAAAGTAATTAATTAATTATTGGCGCGACTTGACATTTGTTGAATGTGTTCAAACGTGTTATTTGGATTTTTAAGAATAATTGATTGAGTAATTTACATCAGATTGTATGATTTGTGTTCTATTTAAAAAAAGACCAATTCGAGGTTTTTATAAAATCAGTTTTCACTTCTGAATGTTAAATATTTATTAATCAAATACAGGTAGATCGATGTTGCAGGTTATCATGATTGGCTCTAAGTAAAGATGTTCTAAATTACAATAGCGTTTAATATCACTACTAAGAACCCAATCTATAAATAATAGAAGTCTATTTGAATAAAAATATTTTGATTATATTTGATTTAATTTTCACTTGCCAAGAGGGTAAACCTAATTAATACGCGAATTTCAATTATTATTGCTCCAATGATAGAGAACTTTGAGTTCTTTTAACCCATACTATTACTGTAGCTGCTACTAAATTAAACGGACTTCAAAAATAACGGAATATACACTAAAAACTAAAAGTAGCTCGTTTGCGTTTTTATATATAGACTTTATATGTAACGCAAAACTGTTTGATGTCGTCACTATCAAAGAGTTTTCTGGGTTCAAATCACCTGGTCGCACTATTAAAGCGTTATTGTGGTTTATTGTCAAGAAATTCTCAATAGCAAGTCCAATTTTTAAGTTGTCTATATTTCTGAATGCGTTTGCTTCGGAGCTAAATCGTCCTGTTCGAGTATAAGTGAGTCCAAAAATTACTTGATATTCAATTTACATTACAGTAATTTTTATTTCTTATTATTAACATTAGGATAAATATTTGCTCCGATATTAAAAATAATATTTTAAACAGTAATATTACTATTCGTTTGCGAATTCCTGAAAATCTTCGGTGTAATGTCGGGTTAGTCTTGCTCTGGGATCTGCAGCTTGACTACTGACAGGTGATTGCCTTGTCGTGTAAAGCTGACCGTAGAACTTATCAACCTCTTCCAACAGCTCAGATTTAGACGTGACGATTCTACCATCCTCAGTTTTCAGCCTCGTCAGTTGACTCTGCCCAATAGACAGATCTCTGGCGAACACTTTGGAGCCTTTATTCCGCTCGATGGCCTCTTTAATACGCATTGTATTAAATTGGCGAGTGTCGCGAGTCAGAGACTTTGAAATCCGTCTATTGAGCAGCCGATAATTAGCGGCATCATCTGAGGACGACAGAATCATTTTCCGTCTTTCCTTCATTAGCTGCAGGGTAGAGGCAGAGATCTTTTTGTTTTCATTTGTACGGCTGGTCTTGAAGGCCTTAGACCCAGCCGTATGGACAGCTTCCACAAACCTGTCGTTGTATGTGTCCATTTCTTCGCAGTCCGTTAGGCATTCGAATCGGTTTTGGAGTTCGCGCTGAAAGGTTCCGGGATTATGGATGTGGGAAGGTGATGGTCGGAGCGTAGACTTCATCAGTCGGGATCTCTCAAGTTTGACATTGAGATTCAATGACCCTCTTACTAGTCTGTGATCGCTCCTGAAAACTGTTTCACTGCATTGATCACAGAGACGTCATTGAATATTTGTCTTCTCGTCGACAAGATGAATGATCTCATTTTTAGTTTCACCGTCAGGGCTCATCCAGGTCCATTTACGGTGACCATCAAGACGGAGTTCATCATCAAGAGTCCCTCCTTCTCCATAAAGTCGGCCAACATCTGACCCCGAGGGTTGCGTCTTCAATTCCATATAGTCCCACCTTTAGCTCTTCGCCGAATCTTTTGCCCAGCTTCGCGTTAAAGTCCCCCATAACAACTGTGAAATTAGTCTTATAGGTATGTATGACTCTAGATAAATCCTCATACATTACCTCGACTTCAACGTCGGAGTGTGTCGAGGTAGGCGCGTATACCTGTATGACCTTCAACGAATACCGTTTGGTGATTCTGAGTATAAGGTACGCCACCCTAGTCGACACACTTTCGATTTTCACAACGTTGTTAACGAGGGACTTGTGGACTATGAACCCGACACCACCTTGGGACAGTTGATCGCCCTCGCGGAAGTAGAGAAGGTTACCAGATTTCAGGATTATCGTATCCTCCCCCTGTCTTCGGACTTCAGATAATCCGACGATATCCCAGTGTAACTTCCTCAGTTCTTCCTCCAGTTCGATAATCTTCTCATCGGTCCGCAGTGAACGCGTGTTATATGTTGCCAGGGCCAGAGGTCGTCGGTGTTGGTAACACGAAATCTGCCGGGGATTCTTAGCATCCCCTGCCCAGCCGTTACCATAGCTGTTACCGAGGCTAGGAATAGCAGGGCTGCCGGGGACATGGGGTCGTTGTTTGATTGTGCCAATCATTTGGGGGTTTTGCCATAATCGCAACGCTTGGCAGACGGGTTGGCGATCGCAGTAGGTTGGTCATAGTACTCAGAGAGACGCTGCTGCCCGTTCTCTGGTGTATATTCCCTCGGGTTGCCTTTTACACCCCCCACGGGATAAAATGGGGTGGTGATATTCGCGGCCGTCACCACACGGCACATCATTATTCTATGATTGTTAAGTAGTAATTCACTATACTTTCTTCGAAAATAGTTGGCTATTTAGTTTTGATTTGTAGGGTAGATATCTCGAAATTTAAAAAAACGCGGCAAATCGGTCAAAAGTATTTTTCGTGAAATTGCAAGTTTTTTTTAACCTTTGTATTTAGTTTTATAGTCACTGATACAAGTTAAATTCATAAATATCAAATTAAACTGTGTACATGTTCCATAGTCGTTTTTATTTTGCCACAAATGCTGACGTACCCGCCTCCCCTACGATTTATACGTTTAAATACACTGAGGTGATTCAAGTAATCAAAGAAGCGTACTAATTATATTAAATAACTTTGTTTAATGTTGATAAATGTGTTCATAAATATTAATTGAATGTGTTATTCGCCATTATAATTGCCTAACATAACATATTTCTTTCAAGAGCTCTTGGTTTTGATAGAGCTGTTTTAGAGGACATATTAAAACAAACTTATTATTTTACAAATGTCAAACTATTTTCTTACTCAATGTTTTAATGATCAGATAAGTATTTCGTCTGTCAACATTTATAAGTAAACGAGCAGTTTTCAATGGTTAATACCTAGGTTAAATAATAACATAGAGCTTTTGCGGTTCATTTATAGTTGTATAGTAATACGTCCTCGTGTCAATAAATATTTGTAGTCGTTACGTCAGTTTTTAAAAATTGAAACTGTATTTATTGTTTTTTTTTTATAAATTAAATAAAATGACCTATAGGGCCTATTTGAGCAAGATTGTGTACATAGGTGCACATAATCCAATCGAAAAATCGAGTAGCGGGATTTTTTCAGAGCGAACGCATTTTTGGTGCTAAGATTCCTAGACTAATATTTGAGTGTCTTTCTTAAAGACAGATTCGGAGTGGTAACACTTATTGTGTTCAACGATTTTGTTTGAAGCTATGAGTTTATATTTCTGCAAAATCTTCACAGTTCTAAATTTAAAAGTTGGTATAGAAAACGAACTTATTGCATTATCTGCCAGATAGCTACATATGGCTTAATAGAAATATATAAACATGGCTTGACACACACATTAATAATTATGTTTAATACTTTATACTAATATGATCATCATCATCATCCCTTTGTCATCCACTGCTGGACATAGGACTCTCCCATGGCACGCCACTGAGCTCGATCTTCTGCTGCCTGTCACTTTGCGTATATCGTCACTCCACCTAGTCGTAGGGCGACCTACGCTACGCTTGCCAAGATGTGATATAATTTGTTATATAATGCGTCGTTTTATTTCAAGATTAATTTGAATTTAAAATGACCGCCGGTTTATAATATTCAGGTTATTCTCGCTTGAATCTCTGCAAGAAAATCAGTATTTACCACAAACGAATAATTATAATTTAATTATTATGGATCCTGCATGGAAATCAACGAATGCTAACTACGCTTTTTTATCATTTATATACTCATTCGAGTAGTAGGTACGCCTTATTAATCAATAGTAATCTTGTGTTTTTTTTTTTATTTATTTAATTTAGGGACTTTTGTCCTTCACAGGCACGTCATCGTCAGTCCTAAATTCTAGTATTTAAAGTATGTTATTATAAAAACATCTTGTCCGTGGAAGGTGCAACACGTTTTTCTTTACTTCTCTTTTTTTCACTGTTTCTGTTTCACTGTATGATTTTATTATAATATCCGTGATGCGTAATTATATCAAAAGCCTTGACGGCTATTTTTTGATGACTGGAATTTAGTGTATATGTAGAACATTATCCTTTTTTTTATTGCGCTGGTAAAACGAATTTACGCGTTTCCCCCACATGGAATGGTGGGGGAGGGGTTATGAGGGGCTTACCGGTGCTGAAGGCATACCCATTAAAAAACTAGCGTACCTTCATCGTCTTTTGGTGGGCGGCACGGGACCTCTTGTGCATTCTACCGCGACGTCCCGACGGTTGGCCCTATTATGCGGGCCTCCCTTTGTGACATCACAAATTAACTAATCGAGGATTATCAATGTCAGTTTGCTGTCTACCTCTCCAAATTGCATATTATGTTGCGGATCTAAATCGACCTGTAAAAGGTGACAAATGAGGATTCCATTGGAACTTTAAAACTGATGCCTAAAAAACTGTTTTATCATTATCAGTTACAATAAAAACTAATGTTGTACGTAAAGTTCGCTTTTTTATTAGCGTTTAGGTAATTTGATCTCAACTAATTTTGTGTCAGTTGTGCGTGACATCGCCAAATTTCGTATTTCATTTAAATCAGCTTTAAAAAGTAATGCAGTATCATTAGCAAACAATACAATATCATAAATATCCTTAACCAAAAAATGTAAGTCATTAATGATCGAAAACAGAAAAGGAACTTAAATTGGTCCTTCTTAGCACAGACTCAGAAGACTTCATTCCGTTAAGTAGGTAGGTATATACGTAATAACTAAAAACCAGGGATAGGCTAAAGAAACATTCTGGTGACGACAATAAGGTGTGTAAAGCAAAATTAATTAATCGTTCCTACTATTTACACGATAATAATATTAAACTTTTATATTATTACTTTGTTATTTTCTTTATATTGATACGCACTTACTGCTTAGCTAATGTCTATTATTTGTAGATAAAGAAGTAATTGTAAAGTTGATCGATGCAAGAACCAAAACCAAATACATAAATTGTATTTTACTTTCAAATATAATATTTATTTTCTGAATGTCGAAATCTATTAAGTTTTAATAAATTATAATTTTAGGAAAAAGGAGTTGTTTTTTTGTATTATCTTAAAATTTTATTATATGTAAATTATTGTATGGTTATTTTTGTTACAAAACTTCAATACATCGGAGTGGAACCGGCAATGACCTCGTTACTTTCTCTTTTTGTTGCTATAACGAGTTTTATTCTCAGAAATAAACATAATGAATTGAAAGGAAATATGTCCACAACTAAAATTTAATTGTTATATTCAATAAACGGTTTAAGTAAGTACATATCCTTTTACGAATTACAAAATCAAATACAATACCAAATGATTATCAAAGCATAAAGTCGGTTAGTCGGGTCGGGGGCTCTCGCTGTTACCTCATAAAGATTAATAGTAAAAAAAATATTAGTGTTGTTATATGGTCGACAAACTGACATCGATACCGACAATTAACTTAATTGGAAGTATTTTGTATTATAAGAATATGCTGTAAATGGCAATAACAGATAAAGATTGTTTGAGTAATTTATGGTGTGCTGTGACGCTTATCGCGTTTCGATCGCTTTATCATGGTATATATATTTGATGATTGTGGGTGTGTATTATTCTCGGCAGTATCCGTCGTACCTTGCGGGATGTTGTACAACACTAGACATTGCGTAGACTGAAATGTCGAAAGAAAGTGAACGAATCGGTCGGTCATCAGTGTGCAAGACACCGTCGGCGATACCTGTACTGTAGAACGCGTTATATGCCGTATTTCGTAACCCTTATGTTAAGAGGGAACTAAAAATGTTTTCTTAGTCTTTTGAACAAGAAGTGTTTCTATAATTAAAAAAATTAAAAACGTAAAAATGGATTTGTTAAGTGCTGAAAGTAGCGGACAAAGAGTTTTGGCAGCTCGTCACATAAGTGCTGAGACATCATTGCCAGAAGTAAACAATGCGATTAATACAACATTATTGTGCCATAGCTATAGCCTTCAGCCTGATTTCGTCTCATATTTGGCAGGTAATATAATTATGTGTATAAAATAAACTACATAGTTTCTTAGGTACCTAAGAAAACTTATTTCTCCCAAAAAATATGATTGAGATGTAATTTTTAAATAATATTTATAGGATTTGCACATATTAATTGTAAAATTTTAATTTATCGCTTCAATTATTTTTAATTTCATTATTTAAATATAAGAAAATATATATTATTTTGTTTTATCTTTTAGTTTATATGTTACTATTATTAAATCACAATTATATGTAATCTATGTATCTTTGGAATATGTCCACTGGTAGAGACGTAATAACAATCAAAATGTATATATTTATACAGTAATATTGTTTGTGATTTAACTAAAACCATTTTGATAATTGAGTTGTTTATGATGCAGTTGAAGAGGAGTGCAGTACCCCCCACAATCTAAATTTCGCAAAACCCTTCCTGAATGCGTCTCGCGTCTACAAAACGAAATCTTTAAAATCTCAGGTCTATAAGTCTTGTAGTTTTGGTTGTGGGTTGATAATCAGACACAGTCAGTGAGGACATTGTCTTTTATTTATTATGTACATTATAGGTAAATACTTAGCAAAATATAATAACCCGCTTTATTCAATTTGATAAAGGTGAGGTAATAATACACTAAAAGGAATTTCTCCTTGACTATGACTTTTGGTATTTCCGGTTTTCGGGTTAATGACATCCGGAAAAGCAGTATAAAGGTCAACAGCAATTCGTCCATATTAATGTTCAATCAAGTAATTGACACGAAAAAAAGCAAACACCATTAAATAAAATGGGTTTTTATTCGCGAAAAATAAAAGAGGTTTTATAATGTTTTTTATAAAGTAGTACTTTACGATAGAGTAGTTCATTACATTTTTTTTTAAATTTAATATTGTACAAGTTACCTTGACAATAAATGGGCTTAATATAATATTATGTCCTGTAGGGAAATCTATTTAATGAATGAATTAAAATAATTATGAAAAGTGATTAATGATTACTAATGTAATTTGTTACTCAATGAAGTGAACCGAATGTTTTGCTGCAATTTTTAGTTTTTTTTTTTTATGTGTATTTATTTTTTTATCAATGAAGTGAACCGAATGTTTTGCTGCAATTTTTAGTTATTTTTTTTTATGTGTATTTATTTTTTTAGTCTTAGTTTTTTACCGCCTGACCCAGACATTTGAAACACTCTACTCCACATACCTACATATTATTCTTTTGTCTAATATAATGTCATTTTACACAGTTGTAATGTTGAGTGTACCAATATAGGTGGGTCCGTACCTACTTACTAGAACCTACATATATACTACATAATGTCTTAGACCCTGTAGCTTATATTTCTAACAATGCCAGTGTATAGGATCAAAGGTATTTCATTTGGTAGCACGACGGCTCGTCTAACTTCTTGAAATAAATTAAAGAAAAATAAGCAGGTATTATTTTTACAACCATTCATACAAGGAAGAAACAAATATTGTTAATGTCTGTTATTTAATTATAAAGTAACTCTTTGGTGGAGTGTCACAATGTCACTTTTGATTAATTAAAAAATATGTTAATGTACATTGGCGAGCAAAAGGTTTTGACAAAAAATAAACCGGATTTTCAAGGTATATCTATTTTTGGTGTTTGTTAAAACTATCAAACTTTTTCAAAAGATCGATAACAGATTATTTATTTCCATTAAAAAATAATAGATCAACTGCCAAGTATTTATAAATTTCTTAAAATTATATATTCATTTAGCTCCTCAGATTCTGTATTAATAAATAACTTATCCTTGATCTTGATTTCATTAGTTCATTTAACAACTACCTACAATTGAAATAATTAAAAGATCAAAATGACATCATAATATACGACGACGACGTTTGGCGTGGTTGGTAGATATCTGCTTTTCGCGCCGCAGGTCGTGGGTTCGATTCCCACCCAGGACAGACATTTGTGTGCATGAACATGTCTGTTTGTCCTGAGTCTGGGTGTAATCATCTATATAAGTATGTATTTGCAAAAGAAAAATAGTATATGTAGTATATCAGTTGTCTGGTTTTCATAGTACAAGCTCTGCTTAGTTTGGGATGAGATAGCCGTGTGTGAATAATGTCCCACGATATTATTATTATTATTATTATACAACTGCAAGTCACATGACTTGTATAATATGTAAATGAAAATAAAAAAAAATGTAATAATACAAATAATTAAACAAAAATATTGTGCATCATAAATAAGTCTAATATAGCCTTATTCTTTTAAATTATTCGGGTAATATTAAACCTAAGTGACCACGCCACTTTGCGTTTGAGATGTAATAAAGGATAAACCGTAATAATTAATTAAGAACATTTAATAGTTGCTTGATTTTTAATGAAATAGAAAATAGGTATGTCATTTATTTGACATAATAAACTTTAATATTTCTAATATCAAGTATTTTTTCCCTATCGAGTTTTTGATGAGAGTGGTTGATTTGAGTTTGATACTTCCATTAAATGTTAAATCTATGCTAGTATACATATTATAAATGCGAAAGCGACATTGTTTGTCTGTCTGACTGTTATGATTCGTTTCTACTTTATTTTTTTATATGAACAAATTACCTTTGTTTAAATGCGCCTGCGCAGAAGTTTGGCTATAACGAAGTATGCAAATCATATTTATTACACATTAATTATACTATATCAGGTACAAATTATATTAATAGTTGCAAAATAATTATTTTCCCTCATTATTGATTTTACTCATCAACTCCACATAAGATCATTAGAATATAATATAAGTCTATTCTTATATTTTGAATTTAATGGTATTAATTGTTTGTTTTTCAGTTCTAAAAACCAACGCATGGATTATATGGTCCTGTGGACTAGTGGTGGTTCTAGCATTATGTCTTCTTTATATATTAACCTTACGGTCTGCGCTACGCTATAGGAAAGAGTCGAGCACAAGTTTAGGCGTTGTTTTGGCTGTTTATCCAGTAAGTATATCTTATTGATGTATTGTGTATGAGACGATTATTATTTATAGCTCGCAAATTTTCCCATGGTTATGCAAAAGACAAGCTGTTAACTGCGTTGCTCCACTTTTGTGGCGGAATCTCCTTTTCGTTTTTTACTTATTACTTTAAATGCCTGGGTTGAAATTCGGGGTATGTGGGATTATTACCCTCTAAACTCTTCGTGATGGTCATACTTTGTATGGACCGTGATTGTTTTGGCATACCGCATTCCTATGCCTCTACATAGGAGGCGTTAGTTTAGCAAGCCCCATGTCAAATTTTAATTGAAGAAATTGAACGGTATCTTCGTTGTTTAAATAACAATAAATAAAAATATTTTTTATCAAAAAAAAATAAAACAACTCAAGAACTTGAATAGTATCTTAATTAAACAAATGTTTATGAATTACAGTAAATACTTGCTACTTAAAGAACATGTGATTATGATTTATTGATGAAACGACGGTACCAACTAAACGTAATTACCTATCAATCTTTTTTTAAACGGGTTGTCTTCAGGTAGGTATTAACATCGGACATTGCCAAATATCCCAATGTGTTAACTACAATTATTTATTTAAAATTCCTGTATACACGACGTTAACGGCGGCAAACATCCTGGCCTTTCAAGTCTGTTTCTTGTTGTTAGTGACTTGTGTTGATGTTGCATAAGTTGTCAAGTCGTTTCGTAAGAAACTGACGGCGAATATACATCGAAGTTATGTATAGTTAAAAGCAAAATTAATTAGTCTACATCCTAAATATTAGAAAACACTTAATAGCTCGCTCTCGTAAATGTTTCGGTTGTATTAATTTTGATATGTTTTGACATTTTAGTTGCTTTTTACTTGTTAATTTTTTGGCTTTTAAATGAATTCTTAAGATTGACGATGTTGACGGATCAGTTCGAGAAGGAATGATAAAAGTAAAAAGGTTAAGAAATAAATAATGTTAAGAAAGTAATTTATCTTCATTAAAGGCCTAGTGATTTTTTTTTTACCAATGAGTTAAAAGAAATATAATTTTTAATGAATTGCGCAAGCGATTGTACTTTGCATTGACATTATATTACAGAAAAATCCCTTGTATAATATATTTAATAGTATTTATAGAAAATATTTATTATTAGTAAAGATTTCCAAACTGTTATATGACACATAATTAACTCTTTACACTTGTGCAAGCGACTGTACCTTATGACATAATATTACATAAAAGTCCTTATGTAATCGTTAGTTTAATTCAGAGTAACCAATTTACTTAAAATTATGGTGCCTTAGTTTTTAATTACGATTAGTTTAAGTTGAAAAAAAAAAAACAACTACTACGCAATTTATCAATTTTTTACGAATATTTATATATACAGTAAATTAATGTTTATGAATCGAATAAAAATATATTTCTATTAAATACTATTTATTAGGGGAAAATGTTTAATAAGTATATAATAATTATGTACTTCTCTATCACTTGGGATTCCTTTTAAAACTAGTCGTTCTTGACCCAAAGCAAATAAGGTCGTGAGAATTTCACAACTCAATAATGAGTCACTCGTTCTAAGGCAATTATTTTCACTTAACAAAACACAATTAAACATTAAAATCGCGGTAATTTAATTATTTGTTCAAATTGAAAAACATTAATGCCAAGGATTATTTACTTCTTCGTGTTATTTTGAAATTAGCACAACCATACATATCCGTATGTATTACAGCTTTCAATTGAGAACTGTATTATATTTCCATAGTGTTGTTTTAAGAGCCGCGATGGCCCAGTGGTTGGAGCTTGAGTTCAATCCCGGGCAGGCAAAACTGAACTTACATGTGCTTAATTTGTGTTTATAAATCATCACGAAAGAAATCATATAAATATGTGACGAAACCTGCATGTGTCTACTTTCATTGAAATTCTGCCACATCCTCATCATTCATGTCTCCCAGCTGTGGGACATATAGAGGCTGTTACTATAGTTCTTCTGTAGTAGTTATAATATGTAGCTTAACGGCCTTATTTATAAACGTTGCTTAGTTACTGTTTAGCTAAACACTGATTTGTCTCTTTCTGTCATTATTGATTTGACATACGAAAGAAGAAGACAAAATATTGTTTAACTAATCACCAGTTAAATAAAGTTTATGAATAAGGCGGTTAGTCAATATAAAAAAAAAAACAGTTTATTATAAAGCAGAAGTAATTTTATATGATAATCTGACAAAACTAGACCATATTATATGTTTAGCAGCGTGGTGGCTCCAAACCTTTTCCTCAACAGGTGGTCTTTGCTTCGCAGCGGTACATTTCCAGGCTGTTATTTTGTTTTTTATCCTAACAGATATTAAAACATTTAATTGTTTTTTTGGCAGATAGTCGCAGCAATGGCTCTCGTTACAACTATTTTGCCTCGTGTTCGTATCCTAGCTGAGGCGATATCCCAAGAGGCTGTAATGATTGCAATGTACCATTTCTATTTACTAATTATCGCCGAGTGTGGAGGTACTAATCAACTGGTCAGGTAAGACAAGAACATTAATATAAATAATAAATTAATATATATATAAATATAATATAAAATATATATAAATATTTTAAAAATAATAATATATATATATTAATATATATAAATATAATTAATATATATATATTATTTAATTATAAATTATAAAACACTTTATAAACATCGCACGTTATTTTTATGGACCTTATCTTAAATTTGATTCGTTGTCATTGTTTAAATTGTTTTTTATTTTTATAAAATGAAAACATATTATATATAATAATTAATTTATGCGAGTACTTTTACTTATAAAAAATGTGCTTGTTTAAATGTTGACTGAGTATACGTTGTTATATATCAAATATGCTATTAGGCTTATTTTAATTTATATATCTAGTGCTTTTCATACATTAAATTTAATAATATATTTTCCTTTAATATATTCGAGATGAAACCCGGGCAAGCTGCCACTGAATTTCATGTGCTTAATTTGTGATTATGTCTCGTGCTTGACGGTGAAGGAAAACATCGCGAGGAAAACTACATGTGACAAATTTCACCGAAATTCTTTTACATGTGTATTCCTTCAACCCGCATTAGAGCAGAGTGGGGGAATGAGCTCCAAACCTTTTTCTCGAAAGAGGAGAAGAGAGCTTGCCTCGCAGTGGGACATTCACAGGCTGTTACTGTACTGTACTGTGTAATATTTTCGAGTATATAATAATTCATATTAAACTATTATTTATGTTAAGTATCCTAGACAAGTACAATGTCGAATGTATTATTTTATTATTGATTTTAGACGGTCTGAAGGGTCTCAAATGGAGACCAGGGTGTTACCATGCTGTTGCTGGCCTTGTTGTATATTGCCGAGGCCGCAAGTACAAAAGTAAGTAAATATAATAAACCTTATTAATGCTATTTATTAAATTAATGAATTCAACCAACTTTTCATGTAGAAGAAATGCATCTATTATTTAAAAAAATATGCATCGTTGCATAATTTTAAGGAAATAAATTTTATTTGAGCCGATTAATTGCCATAGTTACTAAAATATTGATTATCTTTATATTCTTGACATGACGGAACATTTTGAGCTTTATGTGTTTCTAAGAATCGGGTATAAGTTACTTCCATTATATTTATTACCAATTATGTTGTAATTACTGAGCGTCTGTAACATATAATACCTAGTAGGTACCTTAATTGTAGAGGAAAAATTACTCCACTTCAGTAGATTGCTTTGACCTCTGTTGTTCATAGTTATAATTGAAACGCCTAATAAAAATAGCAGTCTTTCTTATAAGGGACCATTCATTTATTACGTCAAACGATTTTTACTAGTTTTGACCCTCTCCCCCTCCTAAATAAGATAAAATAAGAATAGGCCGACCCCTCCCCTGTTTAATATGTATTATGTAAGAATCTAGAGGAAAAAATGAATATACGCTTGGTTGGTTTTGCTGTTACGAGTGTCGTTTTTCTCGTAGAAATTTCTACCATATTCCCAAAACTCGACAAAAAATGTGAAGATGAGCGTTTTTTTTTCCTCTCCCCCAAACGCGCAGGAGGCTTTGTGTATATTTGTCATCTTACGTAAGAACTATCAAGACTCCCTCGCACCCCCTTGTAAGAAAGAATAAGACATGGTCGACCTCCCCCCTAAATCGTCTTACGTAATAAATGAATGGCCCCTATAGGGAGTGTTTGAAAGGCGTCAGGAGGACTTGATTAATATTACATATTTTTGAGTTCTATATATAAATCCGAATTAGTTATTTACATTTTTTCCAAAGGCGAAGATCGCGTTGAATGAGAGCTTAAATTTTATTAATGAAGATGTAAAACATTGATTTCCATATCCAAATTATTATCATTCGTTAATATTATATATCCATCTATTGTTTTTAGATATTGTTATAAGAATTCGAAAGGGGATAAAATCAAATTATTACACACAGTAGGCGGCGAAATTAAGACAATTTATTCCTGGGATAGTGTAGGGGATGGGTATATACAGCTCTCATCAAACGTACTGACGGGCAAGATAGGTGGAAAAAAGCGATTAAAGTAATATCAAGCAATATCTATAATGGTGCTTTGTGTTTTATGATTGCTAATACGCATAATGCGTTGCAATGCCTCTATATTATTTTATTGAACGAGACTCTCGCACCACCATTTTAAAATAGGCAGTACTATGTTAGAAGCATACCTTTACGAGCACTTTTTGCGATAAATTTTCATTCATTGAGATTAATGGGAATGTATACGGAATATTGTAATATTGTTTTCTGTTTGTGAGAGGTACCTATTATGTAACAACGATAGTGTTATATTTAACATGAATTCCCTATATATATTGTTATTTTTTTATGTTAGAGTTGAATAAATATCGTGTTTCATGATTTCAGAAAAAGTTTAACTTGGTTGCGATATCTGGTTCTGCAGATGCCTGTAATCCAAGCTATATTGTACCTGATTATTTTAATGCTCTGGGCTGAAGACATGGTAAAAATTGGTCAATGTTATCTTTATAGTTTATAAACTGAAATTGTCTCGACACTCATAATATAATTGATTTGTCGCGATATTTAATCATAAAATCATTTAACAATCAAAGTTGAAATGGAAATACTTTTGTACATATAATTGTTTGTTTTGTAATTTTCATTGTTTTGGTCTTTGGCTTTAATGTTTTAATTGTTATTCAACTGATTTCTTTTAATTTTCAGATGTTATATCTGAACAGTTTTATCTATATACAACCGTTCATCGCCGTCTCCATATTGTCAGGTGTATGGGGTGTTATAATGTGCGTGCGCGCAGCTGAGGCCACAGGAATCACTCCCAGAGCCAGATTCCTAGCTTTGCAGCTAGTGCTTTTGATTGTTAAGTTACAATGCGGTTTTGCAAAAATTATACCCGAGTTATTTGATTTGCCCTGCATCATAGCTTTACATCCTTCAGTCTTTGTTAATAGTAAGTATTTTTTTTATTACAAAAAAAATGTACAACCTTGTAAGTCGTTTCTGGAAAATACCTGGCAATTGCTTTGAAAAGTCAACATAAGAATAATAATGTATATACATAATATGTTATAATTATCTCATATTTTTTTCAGTGATACAAAATGTAATAATGATTTTGGAGATGTTATTATTGTCGATATGGGCGTGGCGTTTGTATCGTGTTCCACCAGGTAAGATGGCGGATAAAGTACAGCACATAGTGGTCGCAGTGCTTGAAGACAGTCTTACTAGTAACGAGAAAATAAAAGAAGCAGATTCGAGCAGCAACAAAAATAGTATCAAACGTGACGATTAAGATTTAGATTTAAATAAATTACTAAGAAGATTTTTTATGTTCGATATAAATTTTTTAAAAGCACGTCTGGAGTTGGTCTGATATGTTTAAGTTAGATAATATTATACATCATTGATGTGCTTAAATTGTTTTTTTTTTGTTAGAAAATTGTGTTAAAACTTTCTGTGAAAGAAATAAAATCAAATCACGTACCTGATTATTTTTTATACCTACATGTATTTGGTAAATAAAACGTTTGTCAAATATATATATTTTTTAATTTGTGTTTAAATATAGTTTGCATGCAATATATTAAATATGACATATGATTATTCGTTTGGCATTTCCTCATCATTTTGTGAAATATCTTCAGTATCTTCTGATGGCGTTCCGGATCTCGAATTTTCAGAACCATAAATATTATGCAGTTCTTCTAACTTGTAATGGATTTTCACACCTTTCGTTGCGGTTTTATTTACTTTACTCACTAGAGATTTTGTTTGCTCTTCTAACCTTTTCAAACGTAAATCACGAGCAGCAAATCTAGCTTCGTGGTCGATATCTCTGGATGATGACGGTTCTTCAAAATCAGTTGGATTTTGATTTTCAATATTGCATATGTTTTCTGAATTTGGTAACTGTGTTTGATTTGGTGTATCTTTATTGAAATTTGCATGCAAGGTGTCTAATTTAGCAATAATTTGATCTCCAGAACTAAGAGTATTAGATATATTTGAAACAACGGATGAACATCCATTTTCTAAACTTTCTAAGCGTTTGTCTTTCAATTGAAGTCGTTCATTTTGTTTTTTAACATTTTCTAGTATTGCACTAAAGTCGATTTCTGTAATTTGTCCTGAATGTTTTAGTGTGGATCCTTGGGGTATATTTTCTGTTGACTTACAATCAGAAATTTCGCTTGTATCCTTACAAAGATTTGAGACATTGTCACTCTTACATTCAGAATCATTAACTTCTTCTTCTTTGCGTTCAAAATGTATCATCTCTGTATCATTTTCGCTTTGCCTGCTTTGTGTCAGTACATCCAGAAGGTGATTTACAGAATTACTATCTTGGTCACTGGTTTTTTGGTTTTTTGTATGAACATTTGTATTATCACACGTAATTTTATCAGTAATGGAATTTTCTGCAACGGAAATATCTTCTACACACGAATCATTAGCCATATCAGCTATTTCATCTTCAGTTTCATCGTATACTTTTACATTTTTTAAGATAATTTCACTTTTACATAAATCTGACACGTCACATTCAGGATTATCTTCTTGAGTATCTAATGGAAGTTCTGCTATATCTAACAAATCACTTGCTGGATCTTCCCTCTCCGCAGCCAAGTTAAAATCAGTACTGGAGTCAATAATAGTGTCAAATGATTTTTTTAGCTTCTTCTTACATTTTACCTTTGTATCAACATACTCGCTTTCATCGTTTGAATCCGATGAATCTGAAGGTCTCTCATCGCTATAACCACTTTCAGCAGAATTATTAATAGCGGCTTGCTCTGGTTTTAATTTTCTGTTTGAAAACTCAATTCGTAGTTTGCGCCAGTCTTTTTCAGATTGAGTATTTTTCTCTCTCGCTTGTTCCCATTTCTCACGGCAATATTCAAGTTCCTCCTTTAGCTCATTTAGTAATTTTCGCTTTTGCTGTAGCTCGTATTTTAGTATCTTTTCATGCGTATGTAATTGATGATGATGACGTCGTAACCTACCGACGACGTGCCACGTTTTGCTTAATTCGTTTGTTACAAGACAAAGCCTTCTTTCTTGTTCTTCTAAACGTGATTCTAGATGCGTATTCAGTTGTTTCATGCGGCTTACTTCTTTGATCAAAGTCAATTTTTCAAGAATCAAATCCTGTAAGTTAATTTAATAACGGTATTACAATACAAAAAAAGACATAGTGGCCGGGTGCCAAAACAAGTAAAAGTAATTCTATATTTATAAGAAACGTAAGTTGTTCGTCATGACATATTATTGTTTATTTACGGTGTATATTTTCCATGAGTCATTTATTTTTACAAACGGGATTAGTAAATTCTTAATTAATTGAATGAATCTATAAGTACCTTAAGTCTTATATAAGTTTGACTAACGCTGGGCACAAGAACTGGCCCTGATTTTGTTTCCACTGACTTATAGCAGGTTGTTACTTTCTCGGAGGTATTGGTGTCAGCTTCGCTTTGATGACTTAATAATTCCATTAATACACGCCAGACTTTCGGAAGGTTTTCAACAATTTCTTCAGGTGTAGTATTGAGTGAGGAGTGGGTATCTTAAATAAATTAAATATTGACGCTTAAAATAAATTATGTAACGAGAAATGTGACGTTTTGTAAAATTGATAATTGAACAATTTTCAAAATTAAGCAATTACTCATGCGTGGTGAATCAAGTTTAGCGCAGTGACCTAATAAATCAGACTAATTCAAGTAAAATAATAATCATTTCAAAATATACGACTTACCAATTTTCTGTGAATCATTTTCTGCAATCGTGGTTATTTGGCCGTTAGTATTAACATTCAAGTCATTATTGTCGCCCTCGTCTATTTGGCTGACGATCTCAAGCAATAACTTTGGTAGTTCCGTAGATACTTCTGAACCATTCTCTCTGCCAGCCATTTGTGTAAGTAAACCGTGATTTTCTTCCAGGCGGTGCACTAGTTTATCTAAATCTTGCTTATTTTTGTAACCCAATAGTACTTGTGAAAATAACTAATAAAAACAAAGAAATATTACAATAATATTATTTACTTCATATGTTTAAACTAAAAACGATAAGGTGACAATTATGGGGGCATTATTTACAAACTTTTTCTTCATTTTTCATTTATCATCGACAAATTAAAAATGTTGTTAGGTAATATTTATTAGTAATACATTATATACCTTATTAATTACAAATGATATATTTACTAAAGTTATGTATAACATACCTTATTAATTACCAACATTTCTGCTTTTAAGCCCCGCGTCTCCTCACGATAAGTAGATATTAAATTATTTTTGTCGTCAACAGTTTCTTCTAACTCACTAATCTTGGTTTCAAGTGCCTCAATTTTATTGCTCAGATCATTGGATCTAAAAGTTGTAAGTGACAGATTTTTATTTAAATGTTACTTTTTATGTTAAACGTTTTGCATTTTTTTTGTAATTGCCTAACGACCTTTGTAAGTCATTAATGGTGCGTTAGATTTTACATTTGATGATATAAAAATAATGTCCTCCAGACCGATTTCGGTCACGGCGGCCAATCTCAAGAGAAGTTAGGCAACTGCGCAGGAGATATTATAGTGTACAAGTGTGTGCGCAAACACAGGTGCACTCTCTATTCTCTAGCTATCATAATCCGACGGGACGGCAATCTGACACGACCGGAAAGAGTTCAGGCGCAGGACCAACAGCTTTACTTGCTTTCCGAGGCACGGGAGTGTACATATTTCCAACTTCCAGACTCGTGAGAATTACTGAGAATTTTTCTGGGGATTGAACCCAGGACCACCGTGTCTAGGGCCTTATATCTGGCAACTAGACCAACGAGGCCAACGACACCAATTGATGGCATAACTGCATATATTGTGCACAAACATCATGAGTTTAATACATATTTATCATTGTGGTAACGTAAGATATGAATGATAAGATCAAAAATAAATAAGAGCATACTTATTTGTTTCGGCCTCAAGGAGCAGTTTTTGCTCCTCTAGATCTCTAGCAAGAGCTTGTCTTGATACATCGGCTAATCTAGCTCGCTCTTCATATAATCCACGTAATGTCCGAATGTTTTGTAACTGACGTTCGTATTCTTGTCTTAAATCAGCTGATAGCATGTTTGTTTCTCTATCAGCAAGAGACTGTTCTATTTCATTAAGTTTATCTTTTAACTGCAACAAAGAAGAATTATTTATCAAAACATTTAAGATATTTTTCTGTTCTTATTTTGATCATAATTCATTATTGATTACTTAATAAGATACATATATTTTGTTTATGAAAGGAAAGTTCTAAAGATTTTGGCATTACATCAAGTTCATGTGCCAAAGGGAAACACCGGCAATATGCTGCGACGTATTATAGCGGTCCCTGACCGATGGAAGTACTCGATGATGCAGGTCGTTGCCTTTACAAATAAACTAAATAATGCACTAGCTGTTCAAAACACTTTTTTTTTCGTTGAAAAAGATATTTTGTTATTTATATAGCAGCTTAGGTAAACTTGCTTAAATACAAATATTTTTAAAAAGCTGTAAATTAACGAATTAATATAATATGGACGAACTATGTCTATATTCTATTTTTTCGCCCTTAATATAAAGAATAAATGTTGCATTGATATTTGCAGGTGTTATAACCCTGACTGTTTTTTTATGGCATAGGAAGGCGGACGAACATATGGGCCACCTGATGGTAAGTGGTCACCAACGCCCATAGACATAGGCATTGTAAGAGATGTTAACCATTGCTTACATCGCCAATGCGCCACCAACCTTGGGAACTAAGATTTTATGTCCCTTGTGCCTTAATTACACTGGCTCACTTACCTTTCAAACCGGAATACAACAATAGCAAGTACTGTTGTTTTACGGTAGAATATCTGATGACTGTTTTAAGCCATGTTGTAATTTGTCTAAAGAAATAAAAAACAAACTACTCGAAACAAATTCTAATAAATCAAAAATTATACTTTTGAAGCATAGCCAATATTTTAGTTTCATTGATAATAATTGGAAAATGGGTAATCATAAATCGGCCGTTATGTTATATTTTGATTCCACAACGAATTGTGTTAAGTATCTATACAATTTTTATGAAATATTTCGATGGTATGAAATATTTCACAATAATTATAGTTTTGATAGTTGAAAATTTAGTTCTTCGTTATGTAATTAAAAATATAAAACATGACTCACCTCAGTAAGTTGTTGTTCACGAAGGTTGATCAAAGTCTTGCTTACTGTTATCACTTCTTTGAGTGCGTTGACTTGCTTAATAGATTCTGTATTTTGGGCACTTAATTCTGCAATATCTGTATATGCCGTTTGTAGTGCATGATTTGAATTTGCTAAATCACATCTTAATTTATTATTATTGGATTTTAATTTATCGATTTCTTCTCTCATCTGAGAAATAGAATCTGCGATATAAGATTTCTCATTCGACATTTCAACATTTTCTGGTATGTCAATGTTATTTTTCTTTAATAGTTCCCGGAGAAGCCTATTTGTTTCACATAATTGTATTTTAGACTCTTTTTCATATTTTAAAGCATTCTCTAAATCTCTCTTTTCAGATCTATGTCGAGCTAATATTTCTTTTCTTTGTTCACGCTTGATGTTTAACTGGTTTCTGAATTCATTCATTTCTTTTTCTTTATATTTAGCACGAGTTTCTTCATCATCACTTATAGTATCATGAAACTGTTCTTCAATGATTGGTTCATTGTTATCAACTGAGGTGTTGACGTTTTCCATTGTATTACTCTCACTTGCTACGTTATTTAAAGTTGAAGCGTTACTCTCTGTTGAAGCACCACTGAGTAAGTTTCCCATTTTGGAAGACTTTTATAATCAACAAACTAATTTTATACGCAAATTGACCGATATACTTTTAATAAGACAAAGGAGTATCGAGAGTTGGATCAGCATTAGTGTGAGGTTGGCGTTCCCGAAATAGAACCCCCGTCAGATCCAGACGTGTGCTGACGCTCAAACTATGCACAGTATTGCCGAGCAAGCTTCTCTTCGACAACGTATCTCTGTCAATTATTTATTTTTATCTCGCTATTTCAGACGTGACTACTTTTCTTGCAAGAAAATGTGTAATACGCATCATGAGAATGGCCTTGCGTTTAAAAATTTCTGAGAAAACAGTAGGAAAGGCTAAATATACAATTCTATTTACACAATCTAATAACTACCAAAAATATAAAAGCTGCTTTTTTTTATTGAATTTAAAAGAAACATATTTTATGTACAACTAATCATTGAAAATTAATGTATTAACGTACGTTAGTACATTATTATTCAATGCAATTAATCGGTTATTTATTTTTGTATAAATTAATTATCTGTATAATGTTATACATCATTAGTGTATATAGATATAAGTTTATTTCGTATAATTCGAAAACCGCTGCAACAATTTCGCTCAAATTTTGTATTTATATGAGGTTGTCTAAATATTGCAATGACTTTATAACTGCGAACAGACATTTAACGCGTGTTACAATAAAGATTTCGAAAAAAACATATCACAATTACATCAAGTGAAGCGAATTTTAATATAATATTTATGTAGATAAAATAAAATACAAGTATAATTAATTACATTATGATTATTATGTTTGTACTTTAATTGTAAGCTTATAGCTTTAGCTTACAATACAATAAGCCGTATGCCGCAAAAAAAAAGAATAATATAAATTGTCGAGTCCATCGACGGGCTTGCCGTGTAACACGGTCGCTTAATGCTACAGCACCTCCAAATAATTTAATTACTTGATAGAAGTCCGGCAAGAAGTGCAAATAAATACCGAATAAGATTACTGTGGAAGCAAAATTATAACTAATCCATATTTACATAGAACAATGTATTTAGAAACAACAAAAAGTAATTCTTATCTGCAGATGATTTTAAACAGGCCAAAAACATCGTTTTCTCATTGATTATTATTATAATGTACTTTAGTATTTAATTCAATGTTGTCTACGCCTGCAGGTCTAAATTGTTAAAGCTGAAACAAAAGTGGTCGTAATGTCTTTTTATGAAAGTTAATGGATTTAAGCCTTAGCTGAAAATTTGAACAAGCCGCGTCGGCAGGTTTGTCGCACTAGTTCTATAAAAGGTATAAAATGAAACAATGACCAGTGCGCTGACTAAAAAAAACTGCTTACCAATTATCCTTATACAAAAAGTATGACCAGTCTTTCTGTCCTTTTCGTTGCGATAGAAACATGTTCCATTTTTTGAAGTCCTACCATTACTTACGCAATTTAATTGAATTTTATGAAAATTCATTGAGTAGTTAAAGTATGGCAAGTAAACAATCACACAAACTTACATTCACAGTTAGGTATAATAGATAATTATCTAGCTGACCCGACTTCGCTTTTCTAACTATTATGATTACCTATTATTAATAGTAATGGTAAAAAAATAATTTTTACCTTTAAAATCCAGGATACCATTAATTCAATTTTGAAAATAATTAGGGTTCTCTACGAAAATAATTATCTCTACGCCTTTCAATCACCGGTGACCGGACCGCTCATGGACCGCTGAAATGGCCTTAAATGACAATTAAGAAGATGTAAATAAAAAATAAAACAATCTTTTTTTCTACTAAAATAATCTTTAGGTAATTATAAAAACATCTGTGAAAAAAAATTGTTTATAGCATGTATACTTTTTTTATAAATAAATCAATTTAGAAACAAGAATAACACACGAAAATCTAGTCAAAAAAACATTTTTACAAATATCGTAAAAAAAAATTTACTAGTATTTTTTCTATTTTAAATTTTTGAGATCATAAAAAAAATAAGCTCATCGTCCTAATTCTGGTTCCATTTTTGAGTGCGCAGAATTCACTAATAATAAATGAAAAGTAAGAATTCATTATTATATTTCGTTTCTTAGGTAATATATTAACAGTAAAAAGTAACTGGTATCATTTGATATTTTTTGTTGTCAAATGAAATATGGATCATGGTCGTATGCACAGGTTTTATAACTTCAGTATGGGGTACGTTGACATACTGATGCTGTTCAGTTCAATTTACGGCCGCCAGAGGCATGACAATTCGCGTATTTATTATCCCGAACATTTTTTCATATCCAAACAAAACAGCTAAATAACAAAACAAAAATAACAAAAAATCCGCAAAACTCAACAAAACGATATAACAATGATTAAATAACACAATACTTGGGAGAGAAAAATATCAGCTTCGATAGCAGCGACGTAGTACCTCAAGCGGATGGTATTGCGAATTAGCAGTTGTTACACACTCGCACCTCATCTCTTACCACTGAAATTGGACTCAATTGCAAGACCTGTGTATACGACCGTGGTATGGGTATCAGTACTGTTAGTAAAAGGCACTTAAACGTGACGGCAAACTAATTTCTGCTAAAATAGCTCATTATTATGCCTTTAAAATGATTACTGGAGCAAAATATTGGCGAAAAATAAATTTGAAAAGAAAATAACAGTAAAAATGTTGATTCTAATTATAGCCTTCTATAAAGCTTCTATATTTACAAAAACCACAAATTTAATAATATATGCTTGTTAATATTACAAATGTCAAAGTATAGTCTTGTTTGTAATATTCAAACATGCAGTACTTGAGCAGTATATAGTTTTATAGGCGCAAAATAAGCAAACTTCGGCGTGGCAAAACTATACTGTTTATGGTTTTAAATTTTTATATGAATAATCTTATAGGATATTTGTTATCAGTCTCTAGTATTTATTATTTTTAGAAATACATTTATAAAACAATTAAAGAAAACACTTTTTCTTGAGATTTCCTTTCTACGATTGGAATTACAAAATAAATATTGTCACTAGAAAAAAAAAAAAAATGTTTAATTAAGTTTTATATTTCGTACCATAGACACAGCGTAGTTTTTTTTATCTATTATCTATAAGACGTCAATAACGACTAACGTCAATTGAGATTGTTAAAAAATCGCGTTCTTTAGCGAAAAAGAAAATTTCTAGTTTTATTTCTATATTTTATTATTTCAGAAAAATATTTAGATATTTACCATAATGTTTGTACTACAACCAAAAGCAGATGGCTAAACATTTGCATTCCAAATTGAAGTAAATATTCACGTTTTGTGTCCCGATTGATTTTTATTTTATGTTTTAAACAGTGGCTTATTGATAATAATAGCTGTTTATAATCACTTTGCGCGTGACGTGGCTGGTTATATTAAAATTGGACGTGTCATAATGTGAAATGTGAAATAGTATAAGCTTTTATAAGTGATGGATGAAAGCATAGAGAACTCCCCTTGTAAGGTAAAAACTTGGCGATGTATAAGTAGATTAGTAATACAATGAATTGACGCAAATAATCTTATATACCTTTGTTTATATTTTCGAAAAGTTCAGTTAACTAATTTCTCTTTTACATGTTAACTGTTATAGATTTTTTTTCTTGATAAATATCATATATTTATTCTTTATCTATAGAACCTTTAAAAACTATGTTTTATTATTAATACTAGCTTTCTATTCATCAAGGGGATTCTTATTTGTAAGAAACCATACATTTATTTCAAAAATCAAAATCAGTATTGTACTTTTATTCGTATTCAGTAACTGTATTGCTTTCCAATATAAAAAAGGAAACCTTATTACTCTTGATTCAATAGTAGAATTAAAATTTTTGAGCTTTATATTAAAAATATAATTTAATTATTAGATCATTTCTTTTTAGATTCATAATTAGAAAATTGGATTCTTAGTAAATTAGAGCACAACGCTTTTCTGTTTTTTTGTTGCATATCCTTTCAAATATTTTTAACTAGAAAATTTTAACAAATTTGTAGATATTTTTTTTTGTTATATTTATTTTTCTTTTACTTTAATATGCACATAAATTGTTAGGAATGTAGTGATGGTGTTGAAGCACAGTTGCGCAAGGAAGTGGATCACTTGCGTGCTCATCTCGCTGAGCGTGATGCACACTTTGTAGCTCTTGAGACTGAATTTTTCAAGTCTTCCTCTAGAGCTAATGATTTAGAAGAACAAATTGATACATGGAGGGAAAAATATGAAAGGTACACAGTTTTTTAAATTGATTTGTGTAATCAATCAATAAATAGATGAAATGATATAAAGTTTTCCATACTTTTGCAATAATATGCTTTAATTAAAAAAATATTTAGATTAAATATTATTCGATTATAAGATTATTTTACATTACATTACGTTCAAAATGATAAGGTTATTTCTGAAAATCAGGAACGCTTTGCCTTTCTTGAGATTATTTGATCTCACTTGTGTAAGTATGAGTTATATTGCATATAAGTTATATAATAATACTTCGTTACTATTGTACTGACTAAATGTAGAGATATTGTAAGTGGTATACAAATGCGTATCTCATTATTAATAACATTTTGTTAGAGATCTAAAATTAATTTTAATTATTATATAATTTGAACTTTTTCGATTGAATATAATTACTTGTATAATTTATACTTTCAGATTATACGATTCACATAAACGAGTACAAAAATTGAATCAAGTTCTCGAGGACAAATTGCTCCAAATGGTGGATAAGATGAAAAGCGAGAAAAGCCAATTGACGAAAGATATTGCTACTCTGTCTGTTAGACTAGCAGAATCTAAACACAACTATAGCATGCTACAAAAAGAAAATGTACAGTATAATATACTAAGAATTCTTAATACGGTGCCTTTTTTATTTAATAAAATAATCATTATTTTCTTTTTTTTTTCAGGAAAGGTATAAAAATGATATGAACTTAGCAATTCAATTGTTGCAATGCAAGCCCGATAACTTTGTGGCCCAGAAACTTGATAATGTAAGTTGATAGAAAAATGAATTCCTTTTTTAAATGTTGAAGTGGTTATGAAGACGATTTTAATTTTTTTTTTGTTGGTAGCTGCCAGTTGACACTCAGGCAAGAGTATCACAGTATGTAATGTCGAAGACACCCAAACCGGCTAGTTCAACACAATCAAAGAATGGAAATGAAATTGATACTTTTGATGCAAGTGAGTATGAATTCAATATTTCTGCATCACTTATGTCTAAAATACTAGAAGATAGTATTCAGGACTCGGTGACTAAACATTGTGATACCTGCACTTGCTCAAAATCTCAAAGTAAGCCGTTTTGTTATAACGAAAGTTACTATACGGTATCGACGCAAACAATATTGAGTGGAGATGTGAAAAATTATCTTTGTATGAACTGCAATTCCGAAATAAAGTCGATTCATTCAGGTTTTAGTGCCAGAAGCAGCTCTCCTTCAGCTGGTAAAATCGTTAATGATAAAACATCACACAGCCCTTTGTATGTAGCACCGCAGCCTCTTGTACTTGAGCAAATAGAGCCTTCTGACTTAGTAATCGAAAATATTAATATTAAACCTAATAATATTATTAATGACATGATCATTAAAACTGAAAATAATATGAAACTGGAAGCAGAGATACAAAGGGAAGTCGTTTATAAAATGGAAGAAGATATGAAGATACGAAACAATAGTATTAACATGGAGCCATCCGTTCACCACAAGCTCTGTGATAGGACTAAAACTTCTATTTCTAGCAAAAAAAGTAGTATTCATAGCGTTTGTAACGATGATTTGCTCATTAGAGATGTAACAAATTGCAAGGACAATAAACCGAGTGATGCAATTTCACCAGTTGAAGGTGTTAACTTGAGGAAAAATTCTCATAGCTCCATGGGTGCTGGTAGTCGAACATCGTCGATAGCTAAATCAACAGTGAGCACGCATAAATCGAACACTCAAGTGGGCCCCGGGCCTAGGTTTTGTCATTTGCGTATGCAAGCTGGATCCAAAAATATATTAGTTGACAATGCAGAGCCTGATGTCCCGCCGGTCTTGTATAGACGTCAAAGTAAATGTAACGAAAATTCCATTTTCAAAGATCTCAATGAGGGCTTAGATAACTTTATAGATTTAGAGAAGAATGAAGTTGAAATAAAGAGTGATACCAAAGATGACCTTGTCGTCGTAGAGACTACCTTAATTGATGTTCATGTTGATAATAATAATAAAGACACGGGTTTGACAGTAAAAAATAGTTCGATTAATCCGATACTACTGAATGTTTCGTCATCCCCTCTGCAACCGTTAAAAACTCATAATTTCTCAAATACATCGGAGCATAACAATAACGAGTCTCATGTTGGTAGCCAGAAGAATATTTCAGAAATCGATAATTTGCTAAACGATTTCAATGACGATATTAAAAATGCGACAACTAATCATAATTCGAACAGCGAAACAAGTAAGAAGGCAAATGTATTAACGCCCATTGATAATCACGAAATAAAAATATTTAACTTCGATCGGTACGAACAAAGCAAAGCACCCAGTCAGTATACGCGACCAATAAAGAAAATTGACATGTCGCATTTGCATGCGATCGAAAATACAAAAATTTCAAAAGATTATCCACCCCATGGTGACATAAACAAAAAATCTGAAACAATAAAACCGCCTCTACCAAATATTGTAAACGTTTATCCAAATCTGACTCAGACGCATTTAAAGGTTAATGAAAATAAGAAAGTTTTCACGAATGAACAAAGCACTAGTTCACTTTCAAGTGACGATAGCGTAGCTATGTTACAGAAACAGCAATTACTTCGCGTTGCGGAGTGGGTCGAAAAAAATTTAGAGCAACAAAACAATTTGAATGATCCACTAGAGGACGAATGCGTTTTTCCGAATCGAGCCATGAGACGAGATAGTAAGATAAACAGACTTACTGAGACATTAAACGAACTAGCACTCAACATGCCTCATCCCGTCAGCAAATATTCGAGATATTCCAGAGAGCCAAGAAATAATTGGCCTCACAACAGCGTTACAGCTCAAAACACGCACCATGATAAAAATATAAAGCCCTGTGCATCTAATTCGAAGATTGTTAATAACGTCGTGAAAGAAACCATTTTTCCAGTTGAATATGGTGACGATACAGTTACGGAGATCAATAATGCGGCCAAGGTGTTTAATCGGAACGACATTGCCGATATCGACGTAGGAAAAGAGTTGCGAGACGCTTTGAAATCGAAAGGTGAAAAGGAAATTTCATCCGAAGATTTGGCAAGAATGGAGTATAATGTGAAGAAGTTCTTACTTAGTGGGCCTTATTGGGTGAATCCGGGTGTTGGTAGGAGTCGGCGCACAAGTAGCAAAACTGAGACTGATGTATAATTCCGCCGTAGAAATGTATGACATTCCTTATTTTTACGTGTATATTCCGCAACGTGTAGCTGGTGTTTTGAATTCATGTAAATGTAGATAATGCTGTTCGTTTGGTGTTTATTTATTCAGATGAAATCCAATTAAGTGAGCCCAACGAATTATAGTGCATTTGAATTTTGTTATTTATATTTTTTTCTAATTTATTTACCGATATGATTGATACTTTTTATTGACATTATTTATTAAAAATCTATATTATTATATCGAAGGGAGTATAGATAAATAAACCTTACATTTACATAATTCTTGCGATTTTTTAATGGCTTAGACATATTATGCACTACAAACAGTTCATAAGTGTATCTTCATTTATAATACATAACTATTCCACTTTACTGCTTAATTTTAATTTTACTTCCAAAGTTCTAATAACAAGTCAAGTCAAAAATGCATTTTTTTTTAATCTATGATAAATATCATAGATTAAAAAGTTTCAAGAAACCAATGTCAAAGATGTTTATGTGTCTTTACTCCTCTCATAGAATAGGTTTTGTATTTTTTGATATTTTATTAAATTTGTAATATGAAATTTGAAATATTTCGTGCTTCTTTTCGACGTATAATTAACAAAAATTTTAAACGCTGTAATTTTTTAAACATTAATTTTTTTTGCATTATCTTTATATATAAATTATATTTGTAATGTTTATTTTTAAGTCGCTATAATTCGATGGTCTTCGTTTGACGTGTACGTTCTAGTCTATTGTAGTATATCCATGATAGAGATCGCTTTATTACTGTTAATGTTCAAAATATTAGATGGCACTTGTATAATTCTGGGTGTTTTAAAAAGTTTATTCTCGAGGTGATGATTCGTATATATTTAATTAACCACCGTATGTTATCCGTGGCTTGCCTTAACGACTAAAGTTTTACAGGGCTATTACAGATCATATTTATCAAAATTTTCAAAAACCAAATGTATTTTAAATAACTGTTAGTCCATAATTGTATTAGATGCTTTATACATAAAGATCATAGCAATCTTCTATAATAAAAAACAAATGTATTGGTACATCATTTGCTCCAAGTCCTCGTCTAGTTAAATTCAAAATGTACTGTTCATATTAAGGCTGCCATTTAAAATGAAAGCGTGTAGAATAGATTCACAATTAAGTATAAAACGGAAAAAAATACGCATAGAAGTTTCTATATATGTGATAAATATAAATTATGAATAAATTCACGTATGTACAAATTTATGTAGCACTGATGTACTTGATGTTAAGGATATTTAAGGGCGTTCAGTATTTTTTATGAAGTTTCGTAGGATCTGATTTACGTTATTATAAAAGTATATATTTGGGACTTTTTCTTTATATTGTTTCGAAACTGTATCTAGACTTTAGTATGCACACGTGATTTTTTATAAAAACGTCGTTATTATAACCATTTTTATTTAATTTTGGTTGTATAATTCAGGATTGAATTATAAATCCTAAACCAAGGATCATCATGTAATGTTTCGAAATTACTAAGTCACTGCCAAAAAAGTTTAATTAGTTTTATGATATGTATACAAAACATAAATATTATTAAATAGTTATCATTGTAATGTTGTTGCACAAATTGTTGAATTTCAGAATCAGATCCTGCGAAATTATTTTCAAATAAAGAATTATTATTAAAAGCTTTCCATTCCATTGTCCTCTATCTGATAATATTTACGTCACTGATACTATGATTCCGTCGATTGTTAAAAGATGTTGAAAAGTAGCTAAAATAGATAGTTACGAAATAATGCTACGCTTTTGCTTTATCAACATAAAGAACAGCTCTCAGAATATTTTATTATTAATAGTGTTTAATAGGTGTGTTTTGTGCAAACTGTCTTATTCTAAAATTTGATGGAAGTATATTTTTGAATTAGTTAGGATAATAAATAATAGTTTGTATGTGATTGTATTAGTCACCTACGTGTGTGTGTTTCGCCTAAATCAAGCACAGTAAGGGTCCGTAATATTTAAAAAAGTTGTGATTCTTTTTTTAAAATTAATTATGTTTTTGTAACGTTCCATTGTTTCATTGTAGACAAGGTCTAATTTAATATGTTTACAATAAATTGCGTCATATCATTGATGTTGCGAAAAACAATAAATTTTGCTGTCTGGTCAAAAATAATGAATATGTCTGGCAACGTCTAGTACTCCGTACTATAACACTGCCAAAACGCCTGGCTCTGGCACCATGACAGCTCTATAAAAGTTGTACTAACAGATAAAACCGTACTTTATTACATTTATTTGTCTATGTCGCTTATAATGGTGATATATTTAAAAAATAAATTAGATTAGATCGAAATTTAATTTATTTTAAAATAAGATATTGTTTGAGTGAGGTTTTATGTGATATACTTTTTTTTTTCTCATTTTTATGTGATTTTGTTATTTATGATTATATAAAAAGTTCATAGATCTGCTTGCTGAAAATTCACATGAGAATGCTAAAGCTGGTCCCTCGTAAAGCTTCAGCAGCGTATTGTAAACGTGTTTATTTATTAAATACATGGCAAATTAGAACTGGTTTTATTTAAAATATATACTTATCGTATGAAAATTGAACATAGGACAGTAATTTTGTTTGCTTTTCCATTTGATTCATGTGAAACTTTTTCTCTATGAGGCCATATTTGCAGGACGGACGGAGGACTGCGTAGTATATTTATGCATATAGTACGCTTATTGTTATATCAAATATGTTGACGTAGTAGATCAGAAACATTCTGGATCGGTAGATTGCAAAGCAACCACTTCTTAAATTAAAACACATAGATAAAAACCTTTGTGTCTATAAATAGATCACTTAAATATCTAAAAAAAGTCCTTGACTATAAATATCTGTCTCTTATAAAAAAATAAACAATAATTTTAGTTCATTAATTGATAAGGAACTATAATCCTAATCCTTTTTTTTTAATTTTATTGTCATTAAATTAAATACATATTTAAAGCGTTTGATATAAGTTGCAATTTACATATACTATTTTGGAGCAGCAAAATTCCTATAACTCACGAAGTACACAATTATATAAAATGAATACTGCAAGCGTATGATTTTTCAGTCTATCAAAACGCGTAATGGCAACTAACTTACTGCCATGAAGTAGAAATAAAATTGATGAATTGAGTCCTCTACTAATCCAATAATGTCTGGGGCTTTGTGCAAGCCTGTCTGGGTAGGTTCCAAACCACTATATATAGTTATTCTGTCGTTTTTCTCATGGTTAGCAGCGCAGTGGAGCTTTGTTTGTCTGCAGCTTATCTACAGTATGAAGATGTTCTTGTTTTTGGGATTGGATTACGCGTGTTACTAAATAGGTAAGAATGTAGAAATAGCGGTTGATCTCGTGCCACCCGGTAACGCTATAAACGCCAGTATGCAGTAATTGTAATTGATATTTTATTTTACCAACTCGAATTACACCAGAGAAGATTGTACTAAGGTTATATTTCGTAGAGTAGTAGAACTCCATCATAAATAAAAACGTAAAGGCAAATCATATAAAAAAATCTCTTTAGTTTCTTCCGTAACATAGATTATATAGACTATAATTTGTTACGCTTTGTCAGATGACACCAAAGAGTATATATTTGTTAATCGTCCCGGCTTCGCACGTGTTGGTAAAATGAAAAATGTATTTTGGATAGACTTTGCGTAAAATCCGTTCTTAGTGAGCGTCTACGTTGGGAAAGGAGTAATTTCAAGTCAATTGATATTGAGTCTAGGAGATCTCGTGATGAGTGGTATTTCGCTCATATATATAACTAGCTGTGCCCCGCGGATTCACCCGCGTATAATTAATAAAAAATAAGCCTAGAGCCTTCCTCGATAAAAGGACTATCCAACACAAAAATAATTTTTAAATTCGAACCAGTAGTTCCTGAGATTAGCCGGATCAAACAAACAAACTCTTCAGCTTTATATATTAGTATAGATATAGATTATTCTATGGTTGATACTAAATTGCTGTACACTTCAAGATGTTGCGGCTATTGCCGGTGATCAAAGATATTATCAAGCTTAGGAGTAATTTTGTACTCGTCACTTTATTACCACAATATATACTAGCCATTATTAGGCTTTATTTAAAACTTTTTATTTAAACAGTAATTTTTATTAATTCAAACAATGGCTTATTGTAAAGTTGTCAGATGATTTCAAGATGTTCGTAGGGCTGAATTCGTTTCGTGCTTGCCAGCCCGTGTAATAACTTATCGCCAACAAGAAGGAAGGACGTATCTCTCATCGGAACGACATCTCTGGCCTTCGCTTTTCCAAAATCACTCGTCCATTGTGTACTTAGCCTTGTATTGTCCGAACATTGTTTGTGGTCTGTTCAAATTTAACTTCGATGCTAATTTTTTTATATGATTAATTCACTGTTGAATGTTTTGTGTCTTTTCGTATTGTTACTAACTCAAATTTTCGATTTAATATTAGTACGAAATGTAAGTATAAAGTAGAAAAACTAGTATTAATAAATATTTATTTAACAGCATAATGTTTATATTGCGTATATAAATCGTCTAGAATACTTTTTAAAGCTTTGTCAGGTAGTGGGTGTAATAATTGTTGATATATTTTTCTGAGTGAACGACCGCACGATTTGCGACACACGTCAGGTGGTCGCACCGTGCCATCCCTGTGACGTTCATAAATTCCTTGCCATTTAACTCGTGATGTCATTTTCAACAGGACATTTTAGTACGGATAAAATCCTCGATTAGATAATTCATCTACGAGGCCATGAATATCTTTAAAGTTGTTAAATATCGGTTTAACTTAAACAATCTAGTACCTATATTAATATTTTTCTTAATAATTATTAGGTAGGTATATGCAATGGTATGGTACAAAAATATAACTCATAAAATGTAATGATACATCACTTGAGTCAACGGTTTCTTATATGTTTTTCTGACATAACCTAGTTGTATTTCGGCTAAACTTATATGTTATAATTATTTTAGCAGTTGCGTTACTTAAACCGTGAGAAAGTGTTATTGTCATACATCACACTGAAGTTCAAACCTGTGTTTTGTGACCTAAAAAACTTTAGGTCTTGTTATGAGCATTATATAAAGATATTACTTTATTTTTTATTACCTTACGTTATAAAATAATAAAATAATACAAGACCATGAAATTCATGCTTGTCACGTCAATAGACTAATTAGGTGTGACTTAGGTAGCTACTAATAATTAGTACCTACCTAAGTAGAACATTATTATATATATGCCTAACTGAAAAAACTTTAGTAGATTTTTCTGTATATACATGTTTTATGAATATACATATATTTTTAGTAGTTTTCTTCGGTGAGGCATTACAAAAAGTTATTTCGAAAGGCCCTTGATCTGATCTCATCTGATGAAAGGAAATTCTCTTAAATTAATAAAAAAATTTTTTACGCATAAGTTTTTTTTAGTTATGTCTATACAGTGGTGGTCATATAATTAGAAACACTTCTTATGAATAAAGAAAGTATAACTTCAATGTAAAAATTTTCGTAAAAAATATACACATTCAATGATTAATAATCATGCAATAATATAGCCACTCAAATAAAAAAAAACTCATTAAATGCATAAAATACAAAACATATTTTACTTTTAATTACAAAATGAGTTACACATGTAGAAGCTTATTTTCTGTTACTGGCCGCTTGGACGCCTAATTAGAAACATTTTAAAAAAGCAACCGTAGCTCGTTTTTTTGAAATTGGAGAATAAAATTTCTTTTTGTATTATTTTGGCGGCAATTCAAAATTTAATCTGATTTTTATTTTGTTTAAAATGGGCAAAAATAAAAGCAGTGACGCGTCAACTAGGCAAATCATTGTTAATTTACATATAGATCATAAGTGGGCGTACAGAAGAATAGCTGAGCATTTAAATTGTTCTGTTAAGAAAGTTTTTAATGCAATTAATCATTATAAAACACATGGAACTGTTGAAAATTTTCTTAGAAAGGATCGGCCAAGAAAATCCTCTCCCAGAGAAGATACGCTAATCGTTCGTATTGCTAAAAAAGACCCAAGTAAGGGTTCCAACCACATTCAAAATAAAGTTTTTTCGCCTGATGACCCGAGAAACATCTCGTCAAGACTGATACGCCGAAGATTAGTGGAAGCTAAATTGTTTGGAAGAATCTCTCGAAAGGTACCGCTTCTTACCAAGCAACACCGAGAGAAGCGATTATTATTCGCTAAAAAATATGTTAATTGGACGGTACGAGAATGGAAATAAGTGTTATTTTCAGATGAAACAAAAATAAATATGGTAAATTCCGATGGGAAGCGCTATGTTAGACGCCCTGTAAACTATGCTTTTAATTATAAATACACAAGGAGTATAGTCAAACACGGTGGCGGTACAATGGATCAATGGCAATACAAAAATATCTTAGAGCACACAATGATTCCCTACTCGGACGATCATTTGCCTATAACCTGGATCTTTCAGCATGACAATGACCCTAAACACACGGCCAATAGCGTCAAATGTTTCCTTAGCGAACATCGTATATCCGTTTTAGACTGGCCAGCAAATAGTCCGGATTTAAACCCGATAGAAAATCTCTGGTATATTGTTAAAAAAAAGTCTCAAACAAACGTAACACCAGTCAAAACGAACTATATGAAGCATTTGTCGAAGCATGGAATTCAATCCCCTTAGAAAAATTTATTTATTTATTTATTTATTCTTTATTGCACACACTACGAAAACATAACAAATACAAAGAGTTACAACAACAAATACAAGTTTTACATAATATAGTATGCAAAGGCGGCCTTATCACTTACAGTGATCTCTTCCAGGCAACCTCTATAGTAAAAACATATTGTTGTTAGCCAGGAGAATTGATCGTGCGATCAATAGTGTCAATAGATATAGTGTGCGAACAATTTATACATAAAATTCATTAAATATTTATAAACTTAATAAAATATATGACATAACGACACAAATACTCTTATATACATATACACTTATACATACTTACATACATTTCATCAATTTCATACAAAAATGTATGAAATTGATTGAATCAATGCCACGTCGTTGCAGTGCTGTTATTGAAAATAAGGGATATGCCACTAAATATTAATTATAACTATTGGTAGGCTGTGGATAGTAGCTATTTCGTAAATAACAATACTAATTACTAATACTTAAAAAAATATTGTTTTTTATATTTTTTGTTGTTGTTTCTAATTAGTTGACCATTATTGTTCATACCTTAAAACTGATTTAAATATTTGTCCGTAACGTAATATTGAAACTGCACTTGTGTAATGGGATTTATATTGTTTTTCTAATAAATGATAAATCGTTGAACATATTGTTGTCCTATTTATTGTTTAGCTTAAAAATAAAAACGTTTGCGGTGAAGTATCTTACATAATGTTGGGGACAGTTGGTAGTGTTTCTAATTATACGACCACCACTGTATATAATAATGGGCCCGTAGCAATTGCTACTCTTGCTACATGGTTAATCCGGCAATGCGATTATCATTATAGATTATGATTGGTCGAAGGAGTGTTAATTTTAACTATTTCATATCGAGAAGAGTTCAGAAAAATATAATCAAAAAATCCCGTTAAAATTTAGACATAGGAGTATATTTCAAATACTACAAATTAATCTTTAGATTTTGTCGAAGTCAATATCTGTCTTCAAATGCTCTTTTAGAATAGATCGTCTTGAATGAATACCATGCTGAAAGAAATGTCATAAATAACTGAATTTGTAAAGATCATTTGCTTGTCATGAATAGAAATAGCATTAATGTTCAAAATGAAATGTGGTTATGTCATTAAGTTCAAGAAACTATCGAATGCAACAATGGAGAGTGTCGCTAATTTCCGGCAATTAATTCCTTGTGCATAATGGTTGCCGTCGTGCGTGTTTTCATCTTATTCATATTTCTGCTACAAACGGTTACCGCCTAGCGGTAAATCGAAATTTCTATACATTTCGGTATATTCGCTCGTTGTCACAGCTCTCGTGCGCGGTGACCGTGAGAAGTTTAGGGTACAGGTAATGATTTCATGCAAAATTTTGTTTACTGAATACCTACTTTACCTTTTGGTTATTTATTTGAACAGATGGAACATGGAACGATTATAGACACTATGTAGATGTGTAGTATCGAATATTATCGATTTGTGCTATTCAGTAAAATTGTTCTTGTTTTTTTTAAATATATTTTTGTTTTTGTGGTGGTTTCTATGTATTGTGTTTGCCAATATATCCACTTTGTTAAAACACCATTCAAAAGTCAGATATCACAAATTGACGTTGCCATAATAGTGATAAAGTTCGTAAACAATTTGAAAACAAAAAAAAAACCAGGTATGTGGAGGACCAAATATCAGCAGAACGTGGCTACACAGTTTTCAGACTTCCGCCATTTCACTGCCAATATAATGTAATCGAATTAATATAACCACAAGTCGAAGGATATGTAGCCAGAAATAAAACGAGTCCACCATGGGCTGCTAATGAGATACTCGAATGGATTGGAAAAGTTACGTGGCTATTGACGATATAAAAGTGCAAGAACTGTTTATACTAAATACATACTATTTATATAATTAAGTAAGATTAGGCAAGTTAACCTTTTTCGTTATCCGGAACAGTTACGTTCTAAAGCAAATCCTCAATATTCTCTAATTTGTCAAGGGCTATTCATTTTATAAATTAAATATTAATAATTATAAAGTAAAAATATACATTAATAATATAAATAAATAACTTCAAAATTCTTTTTTTTTTTTTATTTACTTGATTAGTATTGATATGGCAAATGATTGTCGCAACTAACCGTAGACAGAGAAACCACTATACCTACAGGTAAGAAATATTTTCATACATTTTGGTAGCCATAAAATAACAGAAAAAAATATTGTCATTATTGTTTTGTCAATGCTTATGATTTAGGAGTAAAGAATGATGTCTGTTGAATTTTCGCGTATTTAATTTAAAATTACTGTATAAATAGATAATAAATGGGTTAAATCAATTAAAAATAACGGATATATACTTAATATTTGTGTCACGTCAATTTAAAACTACAAAAAGTAAGTAAGTACTATAATTATTTTTAATTATTGTCACATAAAAATTTAACATTTTATGGTAATAGAAAAAAAGTGTTGTAAAAATTATAAATAGACGAATTGAACGAAAATAGACGAACGAACATATTGTTAGATTTTACGGGAAATCATTAGGTAAGTATTGAAATTTATTATAAGATTTATAACCGAATATTGATATAATAATTTCAGTAATAATGATACATAAAATAAACAATATTTAGGCAAATTTTAATTTAATTTAGTTATATAGAACAAAATATTAATTTATGTACTATTTTTATTTAAACGCATTTATAAGAACTGTCTTTGCTTTTATTATTTATATAGAAATGGAATCCGAGACGACTCGTACACTGCGACGTCATAAACAGGAAGAAGACACCTGGCGGCGACGTTGTGGTTGTCTCCGTACCAGCGAGAAATTGAAACAGATTCTTGATTCGTTTCCCCCACCCCCGCCACCTACACCAGACCAAGCAGAAAAGAAGTCCATTACTCCTGTAATACGATTTTGATTGTGTGATTTAATTCTAAATTTCAACATCTAAGTTATTTCAATTAAATATAGTATCACAATAATTCTTTCTTAGTTAGCTTCTGACAATCAAGAGTAAAATATAATATCAAACAGTCGTATTAAGACGGTAAAAATGATTTTATTTTACAGCGTTCAGCTATATTTTTCGTAGGTTTTTGTTTAAGCACAGCTAAGATACAAATTATGCAAATGATGTATTGAATAAAGAATAGAAGTTTTAAAATATTATTCGTAGTAATAACGTTATTTTTATTCACAGCTAGGAAACAATTGTATATCCGCATATTGCACTCACGTTCATCAATCGTGCCCGTCAAATAAAATGGGAAAATCATGCGAAGAATCATCGGAAGCTCGTTATGAAGAGCAATCTTCAAAAGTAAGTTCAAGTTAATAGTTTTTAATATATTTTTTAATATTGCAATTCCTCCGCATATCGTGCATTGCATAATGAAAGAAGATTTATTGTCAACAATATATACACCGTTATTTATTGTACATAAGGTTTGGAAATAAATAACCTGGACCTGAGAAGTTGTTTTTTGTCAAACATAAGGGAGAGCCCATTATTATGTTATCATAACATTTGTACAGTTAGTTATGTAAATACATATAACATTTTATACGTGAAATAAGATAAAATCGTCTCTATGTGTATCGTGACTAAGTTATCAACTACGGAGTCCATAGCACGTTCCTAGAAGTTATTAAAAAAATATTCTATCACTTAGGTAATGTTGACCTTCTGATGTTAATCTAATCAGGGTTGTAGGTAGGTACACGTTAACTAAAAACAAACCATTATGTTTTATGTTAAATAAATAAATTATATAATTAATTATATGTATATATATATACACTAATTTATATGATGCTTGAATATTTTTTGATTACTAGGCATAATTTTGTAAATAATTAACGCCTCGCAGTTAAAAAAGCACGTTAAGCCGTTGGTCCTGCGCCTGAACTCTTTCCGGTCGTGTCGGATTGCCGTCCTATCGGATTATGAGAGCTAAGGAAAAGAGAGTGCACCTGTGTTTGCGCACACACTTGTGCACTATATCTCCTGCGCAGTTGGCTAATCTCTCTTGAGATTGGCCGCCATGGCCGAAATCGGCCTGGAGGACCTTATAATATCAGTAGTTCAATATACCACCACTGGACTAAGCTTACTAGAGGTTAGGAACCTATTCCATCAGGTTGTTCTACCGCAGTTACACGTCTGAATTTCACCAGAGATATGCTCATAATGTTTTATTCCAGTGTCGAGTATAAAATAAATTATAAACACACGCGTATTAAGTAATATATATAAGGTAAAAATAAAGTGCTGATTACTGAATGCTGCTTACTCGGATTTGAGCTCGCAGTCTTTGGATAATATCCATTAGTTCTATGCAATGAGTCATCACGCCCCTCATTAATTAAATTTATTGTTATTATTCCTTTCAATTAGCTAAACGTAATAACCTAGAATGAATAATATATTTTAATCAAACAGATTATCTGCTCGTTTTAAAACAATAAAGAATATGCAAGTATAATTTGGCTACCTTGTTCGATGAACCCGTGGAAGGCTACTCGGGTGTTGTTTTATGTACAATTTACTTTTGATACCAATCTCTCTAGGTTAAGACCGGCTCACAGAGTTCCTTACTTGCTGAATATTCCAAATTCTATTAACAAGTTTAATCTTAATTGAAATCAAATATAATCCTAGCATTTTATTATGTTTTCTGTACATTGTTAATTATATGTTTCCTTCCTTTTCGGATGTAAGTAATATTTGTTCGAGTTACACAAAGCGATATTTGTTTAAGTAACATTCCATTGCACGCATTTAAATAGATTACATTAAGTTGTAAGATTGTAAGTTATTGCTTATTCATCTTCAATCTTGTAAAATTACGATTAAAAGTGTTTGTCGATCCCACTCGAACGTGAATTTTGATCGATGATTACGAGTTCTAATCCTGACAAGTAAAGTATCACTATATCACTATATATTCTAGTGTTTGATTTGTGTTTATAATACAAATTCTAGCCGTCAACCCGCATTTAAGCAGCGTGTTGAAATAAGCTCTTCTCAAGAGTAGAGGTCTTTGCAGTGGGAAATTCATAGGCATGTTTTACTTCATGAATTATTATACATTGAATATAATTATATGTGCGTATATATAATTATACATACAGGATTATTCATGGAAATTTAATTGACGTAATCTATCTGACTTCTGAGGAAGACAAGTAAATTTTTTTATCGATGGGAATTATAAACAATATTTTACAGGTTAACAGTCGACCGTGGCGAATTGTATCAGAGCTGGTGCAACTCCTTCAGCTGTCGGTGACCGCCACTGCGTTAGCGTTGTACTACCTCATTTACTGCTACATGCAGTTAATCTATTATACTTTGAGGAGCGCCTTGTATTTCCATAATGCTGATGGGTTAGTCGAAACGAAGCTAAATCATAACTATTTATATATATTTTTGGAAACATTATTTTTTCGTTTCAATTCAGTTGGTAGACTGGCAATAGGTCACCTGATGGTAACTCGCTACTGCCCATAGATATTGGCGCTGTAAAAAACAGTCACCATCCCTTACATCGCCGATGCACTACCATCTTTTGAAGCTAAGACGTTATGTTCCTTGTACCTGTAGTTACTTCCCCTGGCTTACTCACACTTCAAACAACCGTCAATAGACACAACAATACTAAGTACCGCTGCGCGGCAGTGGAATATGTATGATTGGTTACCCAGACGGCCTTGCACAAAGACTTTATACAAAGTAATTAAAAATAACGTTTTATTAAACTATAACACTACAATCAAATTTACAAATGATATAAATAATCATAAGGCTCTTGTTTATAATAACGAAGGGTAAATTTGAAGGTTCTTTAAATAGATGAAATGAGTAATTAATTCGAGTGCATTGTTAAAGTTGATTTTTCCCTCTTGCAGTGCAATGAAGATTACAATAGGCGTTGTAACAATTACATCTATTTTTGTCGCCTTTAACCTCATAATAAGACTTGAACGCTTAATTGGAGTATTTTAAAGAAAAATTAACGCAATTTTGTATAACGTTAGGAAAGTGCTGCAATACATTTTAATAACTCCCAACGCTTGTTTTCTTTTACCTCATTGCTTGTGGTAGCTACGGCAGTAATAATGATTTTTACTTATCTAAATTGCAGTTGTTCACACATAGTCGGACAAACATTAACAAAACACATACAGTAATATATTGATAATAAAATATGTAGCTAATCATTAAAAACCGAAATAACGTTTGCTCCTTTCACATAATATTGAAAATTAAACTCACTCATAAAATTTCATGGCAAAATATTTTTGAGTAAATTTAGATGTGCAGATGTAATTTTTGTATAATTAAATTCTTGCATCGTTCTCATAGAAGTGACTTGTTATGTCTTATTTGTGAATATCTTTAACAATAACAAATGAATGCCCTTATTCTTAGGATTTGTGTTCACTATTAATACGAAATTATCAAAAAAAAAAAACGAATCCTAATAATAGTTTGTAATTGCTCACATATTCATCTCAGTACATTAATCCACTATCAGTTTGTCCCTAACCACAAGACGAAATACAAAACATTTCGTTACATGTATATAATGAATATTAGTAAGTGTAGCAGAATACATTAGTTTATATATTGAAACGCTGTTCCACCGAGAAAAGAACTAATCGTGGAACATTGCAGCATTTCCTAGCTGATGAGATACGGAGGCTGCTTTGCCCATTGCCCACTTCACTGACAACCGGCGACCGAGCCGCATGTACCGACGAAACACCGATAGTTTTCACGCGCTCGTCATATAGTGTTCTATATTTTCTATTCACGGTATTCGCTTTTGTTTGAGTGGAGTGTTAATAAAGGACACAAGGTAAAAAGTGTCGACCTCTTAGTGCGTCGTTTGTGCAAAATGGTACTAAATTTGAGGTAAGTTGAGTAGTTATTTTTTATATTGTTTTTCTTAACTAACTTTTCATTTTTTTATAGATATTACACAAATTAAATTGAACACAAACGATACAAGTATAAGTTATTAACATACGTAAATAAAAGTGCTTTTGATCGACTCGTTAATTCAGCAGTAATATATTATTTAAAATATGTAATTTTTTTTTTTTTTTCCTTTTTATCAATGCATATTTTTTTATTTAAATTTTTTACTCGCTCTATATGTAATGCAGACTTACCAAAAAAGAAAATTTTTATTTTCGATATTACCTATGGTTAATATTTGACTCGAGACAGTGACTAGCTAATTTGGCTGCTGGTCGCGAGGTCTCAAGTTTGAATCCCAAGTCGGTCTAATAAAAAAGGAATTGGGTTTCCCAGACAAGGATTTTTTAGTACTGGGAGGAAGGAGTAATGTGCGCAGGCGCAACTCGGCAAAGTTGATCCTGTGCCTGAATTACAAAAATAAAACAAGTATCTAAGCGTTTTCTTATGCTTATTATGACTACAACTAAATTTCTATAGTTTAATTGCATTTTAGACAATGACGATTGGTTATGCCTATTGCCAAGTATTTTAACAATGATTTTTTATATGTCTTATTATTACTCTGTAACCTAGGAATAAACCTCACTTTTCAGTTTTCTGAATAGCATTAAATAAAAACCATAAACAATTCGTCAGAGTTTCGCGAATACTGATACAGACATATTTTATATTTATATTCACAGATAAAAAAATGCTTAAGTACGGTGTAAGATAGTTTAAAAGGCATAAAGCTGCCGCGAAAAATTATGTTTGTACTAGTTCTGTGACCCCGCTACGCTTCAATGGAATAAACGGCGTCGATGATTTGCTTCCACAAATTCATAATATAATAATTTGAATATCAAATAAAAATAAGCTTTGGTTGTTCTTTGTGGTTTATTTGTTAACTGTTATATCGTAATAAAATCTATTATTTCTTTATATTGTATTGTTGGTTTGCCTTGGTTTCATTTTTTAAATAGCGCTTTTTATATTTAATAAATAATATATTGATTTTTGTCAATTTTATTATGTATTGACACGAAAATACAAAACAACTTGATCTTATTTCACGAATCAAAAAAATGATTACTGATTTTATTTGAAAGTACTTTTGATTATAACTCGTACTCATCAACTTTTCAAATCATTTTAACAATTCATTTATGTTTTGTTCATAGTGTATTTTTATACAAACAAATATTTATAATGAATATATAAATTATAATAATTACCTTCTTAATAAGAATTGCACTTTGGTGGTCGCATACCTAAAATATTATGATGATTAATTATTTCGTATCCCTTATTATAGATAAAGATCGTGGAACAAATAAGATTTCTAATAATAAATAATCGTTTTTTTTTTAAATATTCTCATTATAATTAAAAAAATGTATTGCTTATGAAAAACTAGTGTTTTAACTTAATTACTCATTCATTAGTCATTAATAGTTGGTTAAGATTTTGAACGGTGAATAACGTAAGAATATAATGACACCGGCGTGGAAACAAAGTGTAAAGCCTCTGATGTGACCCGACGCGTGCGTTAACGGTGCGTTCCGGCTTTGATCAAAACCAAAGTCGTCACTTTTACGCTGATCATGCTAAACAACTGTTGACTTTTATGAACTCTCATAATCCATTCAATTTTAGGAAGCACTAACGTTCCACCTCATTATAGATGAATAATATAAGGGCATATTATAGAAATGTAACTAGCGATTCGTCATTTTGGACATTTAAGGAGAAATATACTTTCATAAAATCTTATTATAGGTTGATTATAATATTGCATTCGTAGGAACTTAGGGTGGACCTTGAATCTGTTTAATTAAAAGATTCAATATTTATTGTTTCATAACATCATCCGACTTTAATATTCCATTAATTAATTAAGTAGTAGACTGTTGATAATACTTTCATTAAGTTAAATTAATTAATTACACTCTTTTCTCAATGTATTATCATCTAAAGTATTAGTTATGAGTGGGATTTAATCCTTAAGTCATGAGCACTTTTATAAGTCTGTACTCACTTTGTGTCTCACTGTATTGATATATCTACTATTTTGATGCGAATCATTTAAATGATATAATTATTGTAGTCAAAGTCGCATGTCACTTTTTTACCATTTAACGGTCGTGTTCTGCATGAATTTCGAGTTTATACTTTACCGACTCCTATTATTATTGAATAACAGAAAAATAAAAATAAGCGACGTCAGATTTCAGCGCCTTGATAAAATATAATCAGTGGGCTATTGCGGATTTTGCCAAGCATTAAATTACATCGTTAGCCTTTTGGTAATCTAAAATTACTCCTTAAAATCTTTCATATTATTAATGATAATATTATTGCATAAGCAAACAATTATAACAATTAATAACCTTACATATAATTTCGAGTCCGGAGAGGAAGCAGTAATGAGGCCATAGAGATGTTGTAGGAAGCGGTGCGAGGTCGCTTCCTGTCCAAAACGATTTCCATTATCTGTTATATTATATAGTAAAAATGTTATAAATTGCATTTTTCAGTTTATCATAAAAGTATAACTCTGTCCATGAAAGTGTCCTCGTCATACAGTCACAAACGTTAAGTGGTTTAACTTTTCCCAACCATGTATGGTTTACCATATTACTTTTTATAAAAAATGGAGTTTTAAAACAAATATTATATTAATGAGTCTCATAAACTTATTAGTTATCCCACTAAAAGAAGCATATGAATATCATCCAATTGTAATAAATAAGGTAAAAATACCTCACTGTCTTTAAACTTTATGTCAAATATATAAGTTAAACTGTATTCTGTAAAATATAGGCTTTAAGGGATAAGGCAGGTCGTATATATCTCATCAAAAGAATTCGAACTGCTACATTGGGCGTAAAATTCATGTAATCGCCACCCGAACAAAAGACATAAACGAGCGCGTAACGTCGCATGCGCAGACGCCGTTTAACAGAAAGTCACCGTTATATGTTTTTTTATGCATTTAAGTTATACAAGGTCGTGATATAAGGCTATTGAATCATTTTCTAAAAACGTTATTTTATGTAAAATAATGTTGTCATATTGTTTTAAGCGGATTTTTTATTTATTATTAAACGAGTAAAATTAAGAGTCTTTAATTTATTTTGTACCAAAAGAACAAACAATCTCACTTTTAGCAAGATTGTTTGTTCTCATTTACGCTTCAATGATTGAAACATTGATGCTTTCAACCAATCGTTGTTTTTGCGCACATTTAGTTAGAGATGTAACAGATAGTTCTTCATTCTGACCGAACATGTAGCATAAACACTATGCGAGCGAGTGAACTCGCGGGAAAAGTGTAGATTATAAATTTGTATTTAAGACTGCTTATTTTAAATACGATTTTCTAAATGAAAATATGCGTGTAATTATGGTATACTATAGTAAGTAATTTTCGGTCGTAATAGGGATGTTTTTTTACTGTTATTTGTTTAATTAATATACTAATATGAAAATAATATTAGCAAATATAATACAAGCATATTTTAAAAAAAAAGTTTTATCACATATAAATCCATATATTAAATCTCATTTCTATTATAGGTGAATTATATTTATAATTGTTATTTTATTCGTTCAATATAACGGTACTAGTAAGTTTGTATTATTACCAGGACCGAAATTATGTGTACAATTTTAGTCAGTTGCGTGGAACTAGTGTATAATTAGTTACAAGATTACACACATACTAATAATAAGCGAAGTTGAGTAAATTTATAAATATCTTAACATTTTTATAATAAATCAAAATATATTTGAATTTTTCTTACAAATTCAAATGAAATTAAATACATTTAACAAAACTTTTTTACCGTTCGATAACGAAAACGAATACAATAGATCAAGCGTAAGCAAAACCATAAACAAGTGGATCTCGAATAGAAATTGAAAATTACACCATGTCGTTTTACCATCGATAACGGGTAAGCCAGATCGTGTTCACGAACAGAGCCATTATAACTGAGCCGTTCAAAACTATTCGATACTATTAATTGCAACGTCTTGACCAAGTCTAATATTTAATTATTTAAATCTAATGTATTTCTATTGTCTTCAACTTTGTATATGACAGATAATTGCATCGAGAAAACCAGTGTTTAAAATAAGTAATTTCATTGTTTATTATTGCGCGTAAACATTATATGAAAAGGTACATTTAGTTTTACTAAATATCTCATTATTCAGTTAAAATATTTTGAATTTTCTTTATAAACGTTTAAGGACATTTTTACCGAACAATTTTTATAAAAAAGAAATTAATCTTGAAACTGAATTTAAATACATCCGTTAGTATGTTTTGTATCTTGTTAATTAAATTCAGTCAATGCGATACTGTTAAGGACACAAAGGCTATGCTAGGCTGCTTCAATAGCGATGGCAGGTCACTGACTGTGACTCTGAGAAATATCAAGTAGTGGTGAGACTAACCTAATGAGATGAAGGCAATCAAGTGGAAAATTAGATAATGTTATGTGTCAATAATTGATTGAAAATGTTGATTATTCAATTACTTTTATTGAATAGTTTAAAAAAATCGTAGAAGCGACATTTAGTTATATGAAAAAGTTTGTGTTTATAAGTTAAAAGCGATCAGGACACATTTTTTACAACGTTTGCAGTTTCTTTCTACTTATAGTTACATCGAAATGAGTATGACGGATCGTTAACCGTTTTGAATTACTTTTTTATTGCGTATTAAATAAAACCAAAACATCAATAATGAATTAAATTTACAGAGTAGTTTGAAACGTTGAATTGTAAGAATCTATTCTTCTACACTTTGAAAACAAAATCATTCCATTGGATATTTGATTTTCTAATAATGTGATTAGGTAAGGGCTTATTCTTTGTGTATTTTTATTGAGATAATGGTTACGATCAGAATTGAATCGCAATGCTCACAGCAGCTACCGCTCTAGTAAAACAATTTCATAGATCACAGTCTACGGTAATGACTCCTATATTGATTCCCTTGGTTCAATCTGCAGCCCTGTCATTACCCTGCCGTGTCTTTTGACCCATCATTACATCTTCCATTATAGTCAAAACAATGATACTATCACGGCACGAGTTCGTCTTACTTTTTGTTCGTTATTTTGAAGTTAACGTATACTTGGCATTATGATTTTATTATGTTTCATTTTATTAATAATCTATATTTATATCACTATTCGCATAAAGTAAAGTAATAGAAAGAACCCGTAAATGTTAAACCCGAGGCAGCTTCCTCCTCCTCTTCTATTATGTAGCAGGATTGGTGATTAATCCGCCACACTTTTTCAATGCATGTTGGCTGTATACATGTGGAAGATTTTCACCCGATACATAAGGTTTCTTCAAGACGTTTTTCTACACCGCTGATCACGAGATACTTTCTAAACACAAATTAAGCACGTGAAAATTCACGAATGCTACCCCGGGGTCGTACCAACAATCGTCGGTTAAGATATTCGTGTTCTGTTCTATAAAGCATCTCAGTACTGTATTTGCATATATCAATTAATAATCATAGTTTTTTATTAATTTGTCTTAATAAAATGATTTTTGTGTTGTTTTAGATTAATCATCATTTGCGGATTCTGCATTTTACGTGTAAGTAAGAAATAATTATTTATATTATATCCTAGAATAGAATACTAGCCTAATTTATTACAATTCTATAGGTGGTGCACACGATTACGCCTCACACACGCTTAGACTCAGCTGAATCTGCAGAGCAATCGACAGAGTCACTGAGTTCTCTTGAATCAGCCGAGCTAAATGAGGGCTCTGGAGATGACCCACCTGTCTTGATCGCTACTAGCAAAGTAAGAACTCACTAACAACTAAATTACATTCAATAAAACATTTAAACCAGTCTTATTAATGTCAAACAAATAAAAATGACGGCTCGTATATTTGTCCTCTATAAACTGTTCAATCGATTATGATGAAACTTTGGTGGTCCAAGATTTTTTGTATGATTGTGTTTCAATATAAGCGTGAAGCCGGGACGGGTAACTGGGTAACGGCTGTTCTTACTCACTTTTGGCTAACTATTCTTTGGCCTAATAGAGTTACGAGATTTATATTTTATTCAATGTTAATGTTACAGAATGAAACGAGAGAGGCACTTAAATCCGACGGCAGTGAACAGGATCCAGTAAGTAATTGTATTTTTTATGAGTAATATATACAACAGAAGCGAAAATGTGTTTTAAATTTTACGGATAACAAGATGCTCTATAAGATTTATACTGTTAAATATATGGTATTAAATTATTAATAAATCACACCTGAGTAAGATTATTTTCGAGTGAGCGCTATAGACGTAAATCTTTTTGTATTATTATCGTTTTACTTTTATTTCATTAAATCATAATCACTTTTAAATTTATAAGTTCATTAAATTTGTGTTTATAAGTAGAAATAATTCGTAAGAGTTTTTGTTATTTTACTTGGTGGTAGGGCTTTGTACAAGTCTGTCTGGGTAGGTACCACACCCTTATCACATATCCAGATACTTAGTTCTTAAGGTTAGTGGCGAGTAGCTGAGGAATTAATGGCTTAAATTTTTACAGTGCCAATATCTATTGGCGATGGTAACCATTTACCATCAGGTGCCATACCATTATAATTTCTCAGTCTGTTAATCTATTTTCAATATAAAAATATAATAATGTGAGTATAATTTTATTGAAGAAATAAATATAACACGTGAAAATATATCCGGTTTTAAAGGTGCAACTCTATTTTCTCATCATCATTATTCTCTTGCTCTTATAATATATGAATCGGCTAGTTAGACAATTAAGCGATGCCCCTTAAATGTCCAACAATAGGATAAATGTCTCCTTCCAGTTAGGGAGAAGGCTTAGAGTTTATACCACTATGAATAAACACCTATATGTAATAAGGTGTAAAATGAAGCGCGTGACAAATTGAAGACATTCAGTATTCCACCTCTGGATTTCAACTCGCGTTTTTTGTACGCCGTTTGTACGTTCCATACGTTCAATCTAATAAGCATATCGTTTTTTTGAGTAAGATAAACGATCACTCGATGTCTAATTAGTCTTGTCGTTAGTTTTACAACAGTTTGACACGATGGTTTTTTTGTTAATTGAATATTGAATTGTTTCATTGATATAATAAAAAAAAATGTGAACGGTTTGAGTTTAAGGACCTAAGAATCTTTTAACAACGTAAAAATGTCTTTTAAAGGCACCGTAAAAGTGTTTATGTGATTAATTGCCTATCTAATATGATAGTTGTGTTTTGCGCGGTACATTTCTATGAAGCTTCACGGCTAATAAGTGGATACATACAATACAACCTTGAATGAATGTAAGAGATGTATAACATTCGTTAGAACAATGAGCCATTTCGCTGCTTAAAGACATAGCAGCGCTCTTTTATTAACGTCTTACCAAACATCTTGCTATGTGGCTCAATGTCAATGACTATTATTGTATAAAAATACTGCTTCTACAGAGCATGCCGACGATCGAACTAACTTCTTTTTTTCACTCAACTTTTTTAATATATAAAATTAATAATATAATTTTTCTATTGTTGTGTATTACCAAGACAATATGTATTGATTTTGTAACTCCGGTGCGCAATAGTGTAGAAGCGTCAGTAGAAGTGTCTAATTCTATCAATTAGATATTTCTAAATAAAAATCATGCAATACTATATTACAATGAGATATATTTGACATATTAATTAAACGTTTTGTACTTTTGAAAATAATGTGATTCCATATATTTAAAAGGAGAAAATCGAATTCATAAAAAAGGAAAAAAAGCGAGAAATACGAAATAAGGTTAAAAGAATCAATCATTTGACATGAATTTCAAAGCTTAAAACTTTTTATAATTCACGCTGTGACGAGAAAATTACACGCATTTATACCTGAAATAAAAAAAATATATAAAAAGTATAAATTGCGTGAAGTTCGCAGGTATACTCTCACTTTTTAAATGAAAATATCTCGGAATTTTGCGGTTTGCTCTACAATTTTAGTATAGCGGTTTCATAGCGCAAATTGAGTAAAGCATTTTACTGTACTGCTAAGTGTTACGAACAATTGACATTACTATTTTCCGTAAATCCAGTAAGTAGTGATTGTCAAGACTTACTTGTATAAGCAAATTTAAAGAAATAAAAGAACGTAAAAATGTCTAAACTATTTCAATAGCAATTAAAGAAGAAAATTAACAAAATATCTATGTATTTGATCGTAAAGAGTCGAAATGGGTCAGGTTTAGGTCCCTTTTAGTTCGCAAAAATATCTTCAGATATTAATCATTTTTAAAATTAGATTAAACATGAGAATTATACTTAGAATTTTCTATTTGAAAATCATGTAGCTTATTGCTCAATTCAACATTGAAATATCAAATATGTATCAGATAACAATGGAATTAAATCAACAAATGTTATAGTATATTTTATGGTTGAGGGAGGGCGGTCCACGCATCCATTGCGTAATCTATACATGTAGCGAACAAGAGGCCAGCGGTTGTTTTATGCAATAAGTACAATAACATTGCGATGGACCTCTCTCATCTCATTTAGTTATGATGTTATGTTCTATTTGTTGTTAAAATTGAAGTTAATAAGAAATAAATGTTAAACTTTTCATAAAAATCAAATTTCATAAATTTTACTTTCTTTATATTGTTCTTAAAACTATAATTTTATGTGTTTCCTCAATTTAGACGAACTTGAAACTCGTCGTGATTTCGTATGAGGAAAATGTAATTATGATTACACCGTGATATTTCGAGAGAATGAAAAATTAAATATTATAATACTATTAGTGTTGAGTCAAGTATGATTAAGCCGACCGTAAATTCAAATTACAGAAAATCCGTAAAATGAAAATTTTACTAAGTTTTTTAACCCCCCATTTAAAAAAAATAAACGGTCTTACTTATAAACACTGTTTAACAAGTAATTAAACTAAAAAAAATGCCGTGTCTTCTTCTTTCGAATTCGAAATCAATATTGACAGGAAGAGCGAAATATAATTTTAACTTTTATGTCAATAGTCAATAATTAAATGAAAGTACAGTAGAACCTCGATTATCCGAACCTCGATCATCCGAACCCTCAATTATCCGAACGATGACTAAGTTTATTCGAACGCTCAATTATCCGAACATTGGTTCGAAAGATACATTGTTTGTTGAGATTTGGCCGCACAAAAACGCGTTACAGCAACATATATACATAGCAACATAATAACAAAAAGTATTCGACTTTTTTCAGATATATATATATATTTACTTTAATATACATGTCAAATTTTAATGTATATACTATATGTACTGTTTCTATGTAAAAAGGTGTTGATTATGATCTCGTCCCAAGAAACCCACGTTTCGATTATCCGAACTTGTCTCAGTTCCAATTGATTCGGATAATCGAGATTCTACTGTATAGGAAAACGGATATGCGGCAACGATGTCGCTTCGATTCGATTGCGATAAAGTGACAATTTGTTAGTGAAACTGGCCGCCAGTGTTTAACTAAACAGCTGCTCAGCAATGTTTGTTGTAATTAAAATATACTCAAAAATATACAATATATATAGTCTTGCAAGTATATCGTATACCTATTATAAATGTAAGTTTCATAAAGAGAATCAAACAGAGCTTACTTATTTTTCCTTTATATGAGTACAATGAAAGTTCATTTTCATTCTAAGATAGATAGATAATTACATCGTAATTTGAACAGATAATATGACTAACAAGTTGTAAGTAATCGCTGATCTGTAAAAGTTCCTTGATAGTTGGAGATTTTGCGGGTTTGATTAGATTAACACTATGGACTCGTGAGAAGCGTCTGTCATAGCAAGTTGATCATTGCAAACATTGTTAAGATAGCCATCTCTGACCCGTCGGCAGCGTGTGATTGTCAGTTACTCGACTCACATTGCACGCCATCATAAGCGTGGACGCATTTTGTTTGCCCTACATTATTCCCTTCCCATGAAATTGTAATGAATTAATTTGATTTCTTTTTAATTTACTGCTAAATAAGAACATAATTGAATGTGGTTTAAGCGTTTAAGACATCAATTAACTATGTACTTAAAACGCATCATTACAAATGTAATGATGCGTTTTAAAAATATTTTTGTGTGGTAATGTCTTATTACTCTTGAAATTACTTACGTTAATATCTAAGGCAATTTAAAATAATTTAGTAATGTCAAACTTAACGTTAACTCGTTTTCCAAAACAATATAATTCATGAAAATAACAAAATGACATATTCTTAGTAGTAATAAAATTTTATGAAGGTCTGAAAATGTTAAACTAAATATTTAAGCAATGCCGGCTGTTTCCAAGAATAGGATGATTCAATCATATAAGCTGTCACGCTCCCAATTTGTCTAATGTGTACCTGCAGATGAATAGATTTATTTTTTTGTATCGAAACCAATTTGCTGGAGTATTGTAGCGACGGAACTTAAGTACTGGTGCGCCAGTCCACTGGCCCAATTTTCATAATGCGTGCAGCGGCTGCGGCGTGCGAACCGCCCTGGCACACTTTGTCTCACAATCTTCGATAATCATTTTTTGTGCAAAACTTTCATGGGGTCGTGACTGTGAAATGGTGCATTACCGACGATAATTCAATACTTTGATTTTTTTCTTTAATAGATAGACTAACTGATCTTAATAGTAAAATTTTAAATCACTTATCGCATTTATATAACGGCTTTACTTTCAAAAACGTTTTAGGTCAATGTTATGCTACTAATTTAAGTAGCGATTCTCGTAGGAAGTTGTACACATGTATGATTATCAAAGGCATACGGAGTCGCGTTTGCCGGAAGGACGTTGTTAGGCGCCTGTAGCTTTATCTCAGGGCTATCAAACGTTCCGTAGCATACGCGTCAAAAGTCTTACCTTAACAAGATGAGCGTTCATGTAAACTTGATAATTAGAGAAGGAAAAATAGTACTATGTGAAGTGTAAATTATAAAAAAAAATTGGATTTTCTTGGAGTTTTTGGTGTTATCCATTAATAACATCAGCACGTAGCACTTGAAGAACGACACGTGCCTGAAAACTAACCCAGCAAACGCATTCCCAAAGCAGGCGACCAGCACTAATCTTCTAAATTCTTCTTCTTGTTGTTCTGTAGTTAATACTTTTTAAGTATGTATGGCTATTCTCACACTATTATGCATATACTTTAGAAATATGTAACGTTTGAGAAAGAAGTAAAGTAAAGGGTCATAGCGGTGAAGGCGTGGTTACCGTACGGTGTCATGGACGGCAGCTACACTTCTTGCGGGCGATCCGCCCTGGGAACTCTAGGTGGAGGTGCTCGCAGAAGTGTACCGGTTTCGGATGGAAGCCAGAGCGAGTGGTGGCCGTCCAGGATCCGCCGAGGTGGGACGAATTAGGGCTCTAGCTCAGCAAGCCCTGATTCGTAGATGGGAGGAGGGCCTGAAGTCCCCATCAGCAGCCCTAGCGACAGTGGAGGCGATTCGGCCCCACTTGAGTCGCTGGGTAAGGAAAAGTGGCACACTTACGTTTAGGCTGATGCAGGTGTTTATCGGACATGGCTGTTTCGGTAAGTACCTGCACAAGATAGCGAGGAGGGAGGTATCACCCTCCTGCACCGAGCGTGGGGGGCCTCAGAGGCATTCCTTGGCGGCGATAGACGGCGGAGATCTCGCGCTGCCGAAAAAAAAAGTCACCGTTTAAAAATGCGTGTTAAAAGCCTTCTTGTATAAAGTATATTTTCATTTTCAGTGATTGATGGATGTTTTATTCTCAGGTCGTATTCCTGTCAGACAAGAATGGTTATATCCCGGTTAGCATCAAACCGCGTTCTCCAGCAGTAGATTCGAGCTGGCGGGAACCCCCTGCTTGGGAACGGGAGTACAGGCGACATCGGACCAATGGCAGCAGAGTACAATGTACGATGTGTTTAAAACAACAAGCACAACATATCCTTATTAGGATATAACTTGTCTATTCTACAAGGCTTTGAATCTCTAGTGTAGATTTATAGTATACACACACTAAGATTTCTTTACAATAATTCAACTTACAATTCTGCTTCAGCTATTAGTTTTATTCATACATTGTTACATGATAATATCATAATCGTTAAATTAGAAAAAATTGTTCATCGTGTGACCAATTTGTAAACAGCGGATTTCCCATAACGCGAACTATTACACTTGTTTTGCAAAACCGGACAAATCTTGATGCTATCAATAGACGCACGCACTTACCGTCTTCATTGCTCAATCTTTAATCTATCTCTTTATTTACGGGTAAATAGCTTTTGCTCACGACTTTAACATTAAAATAAAGTAAAATATTTCGTTAGATAACAATAAAATACATATTCTAAATGCTTGCTAGGACGTGTATATCTAACATCAGCCTTTGAAATCTGCACGTGTCTTTTGATCAAATTAACGTCGTTCTTTTTGTTTAAAGTATGTTTTATACTTTGAAGTATACCTACTTATTAATTAAGTCACATTTTTATATAGATATTGAAGCAGAATGTCAAGACGATTTTATGAAGATACGGGTTGGCTTCAATGGATCGTTTAACGGCCTGGTTTATTCGGCTGGTAAGTAAATTTGTAATTGATATGAAAACTGATATGTTTTAAGATAGTTACGTATTTTGATATTGAAATTATAATATAATTTTTTGAATATGACACTTGAAAGGCATCAACGATATGATATTCTAATTTATACGTTCACCTTAATTGTACAAAATAATACATTTGTCAAGTTTTATTGCTTGCATATAGCGCTAGGACTCGTATGTACAATACTGTCTAAGTTTGCACATGGTATATAAATAGTATATTTGTACTATGCTTATCCCTGTTATGAATTGCAAATTCGAATTAATTAAGACTAGTAATACAAAATCACCAGCAAAAAAACTATAAAATTATTTGAAGCCTACCACTATGAAAGTCAAATATTTTCACTAAGTCTTTCTTCTATGTTTTGTAGCTATACATTTAAGAATTATGTATACCATTTTATCGATTTAAAAACCACCATTAAGTTTTATTATTCTCTTATCTTCGGGTATATATTATTGCATTGTATTTGCGTTTTTAATTACATTTAATGAAATTAAAAACAGTATTCCAAGAAACGTTGAGATCAATTCACGTTTGATTATCCGTTATATTGACATCAGGTGTTGATATGCGTAGACAAAACAATCAAATAAATTGTTAGTGGCATTGTTCATTGCCTTGGAGAATTCGGCAACCTTGTTACCTAAAAACAAAGAATTAGTCAAGAATAGCCATAAAATTTCATTTCATTTTCATTGGATGTATATGATTGATATGATTTTTTAAATGGATTTATGCAATATTTATGATTTATTAATCTTATTCGCACATAACGAAGAAGAATCTGTTGGCTAAATTATGATAGTTGAAGTTTTGTCACATCGTTCGAGTAAAAAATATTTTTTCCGCTGAAGACTTAATGCGTTATCATAATTATGATATCAATTTGTAAATTCTGAATAATTAATTCAATTCTGAACCTTGCCTGTTTTCTCGATTGTGTGTTTTTCGTTATCAAATTTTATATCCACAGGTTATTCTTACGATCCGGATTGCATGTATATAAACGGTTCTGGTCGTGACTACTACGAGTTCTACATACAACTAAACCGTTGTGGCACTTTAGGCAGAAACAGTCAGCACGATGACACAAAGAAACATCCGACTGTGAGTATTAAAATACTCGCTCTATATTGATAGATTTCTTAAACGCCAAACATTGTTCTTGTAATGGGCTTTATAATATAATAACGATACATTTAAATTACTTACAGTTAATTTGGGTGTACGTTTGAGCTAGCAACAATATTTCGTGTTTCATCTCGTAACTGCCAAAGTTATTTATAGAAAAATGTTCATTTCGATGTGCCGGTTGGTGTGGTTGGTAGATGTGGTCTTTCGCGCCACAGGTCTTGGTTTCGATTCCCACCCAGGAGAGACATTTGTGTGTATGAACATGTCTGTTTGTCTGTGTCTGGGTGTAAGTATGTATTTACAAAAAAAAAAGTAATATATGTAGTATATCAGTTGTCTGGTTTCCATAGTACAAGCTTTGCTTAGTTTGGGATCAGATGGCCTTGTGTGAATAAAGCCCCAGGATATTATTATTATTATTCAAGGAATAAAGTATTTAAGTATGGGTACTGGTAAAAGTCTACCTAAATACGTGTAATATTCGATGTAAAACTTTTCAACAGAAGAATCTGATGTGGAACACAATAACCGTGCAGTACAATTCCCTTATCGAGGAGGAACTCGACGAACACTTCAAGGTGACCTGCGAATATGGATACGATTTCTGGAAGACTGTCACATTTCCCTTTTTAGACGTCGAGTAAGTTAATCTAAGTAAATACTTCTATCAATATAAAGCTCCTATTTGATAATAGATTTTTGATTATACTACCTATTTACACGAAAGTTTTGCTTGTCTCAATGTCATCCCCAGACGACTAGATTTAAATGATTTAATAACAATTAATTGCAAAGTCGTAATAAGCTTATAGTAATTATCTGTCGTTTAGTATAGTATCGATTTCAGAACAACTTAGAACATCTTGTAATTAAACGTGAACATGATCTTTAAACACATAAGCTTACACATGAAGATGTATAATAATAATATATAAAATAAAATATAAATTATTGCATGTTATTCTAATGGTTAATTTACGCCCATTGTAAATGTTTTTATGTAACTATTCTAAAATTGATTCATTTCTCAGTACAGAATCAGAACTAGCTAAAGTAAAGAAGTAACTTAAATTAACTAAACTTAAATTAACTTTAAGTAGCTTAAACAGTTCATAAAGTATGAAATAAATAAAAATAGAGCAATACATTTTAACAAAAATAATAGTTGACATTTTATGTTTGGTAAAGTATAATATATAAAAGACCATTTAAAAAAAAACACTAATGGAACATCGCAAGTAATTACAGTGAAAGTGTATAAATTTATTGAACCGTGAAATTATTTGTACTTACAATCTCTATTCGTAAATAACATTACAGATTTGTTTTACAAATTTGGTCTAAATGTGACAAATAGTAGACATATCGCCGCAAATATCCCTATGTCCTATCTGATAGTCTAAGGATTGATGTTTTCTTTCTTTTAATTATACATTTGATAAAAAACATTAATAAAACATTTGGTAAAACAATAAAATATTTGATAGTTACATAACGTAAGAATTATTTTGAATTTCTTTTTTTCAGAGTAGCAACAGGTAATCCTGTTGTGTTTACACTGCAGCCGCCGGAGTGCTATATGGAGATCCGGTCCGGTTACGGCGCCACAGGCGCGCGCGTCACCGGTCCGGTGCGAGTGGGCGATCCGCTCACCTTGCTTATATACATGAGGAGCGCCTATGGTAAGATTTACAAAGACGTACATAGTCACTGTTCTATTTCCTTTCATTTTTTATTTTAACTTTATAAAGCAGCTGAATAGGCCTATGAACACAGACACCTTACATTACCTTAATTTATAATTATTATTGATATATATTATAATGTGTTGATAAATTCAGTTTAAATAAAAAAAAATATGTACTTCATTCAAGTACGGTTTACAAAAAATTTGATTACATACTAATATTATAATGCGATGTGATGGAAGCCGACCAATCAATTTTAAGAAATAATAGGCTAAAATATAGAGTAGGACTCTAATTCGAAATGAACGAAGTTTTGTTTAGGTAAAGGTAATATGACATAGTGAAACTATAAAAATCCTTATAAATTTGGGTCTTGCACTCGCTTTTTATTAACATTTAAAAAAACAGTAACAGCCTGTAAATCTCCCTCTGCTGGGCTAAGGCCTTTTCTCCTCTTTTAAGGAGAAGGTTTGGAGCCTATTCCGCCACGCTGCTCCAATGCGGGTTGGTGGAATACACATGTGACAGAATTTCAGTGAAATTTGACACATGCTTTCCTCACGTTGTTTTCCTTCACCGTCAAGCACGAGATGAATTATAATCACAAATTAAGCACATGAAATTCAGTGGTGCTTGCCCGGGTTTGACCTCACGATCATCGGTTAAGATTCACGCGTTCTTACTAATGGGCCATCTCGGCTTTTTACACAAAAAAACAAGAAATTATTGAATTTATCAGAACAATTAAGACCGTTCAATTATTAACCGTAACGAACAAGGGCAGAAAATTAACGGTGATCGATCATCGCGTGTTTTCTTCCTATTTTAATTCACAGATTTTCGTTCGAAAGTTCATTGATCTCTTCATAGAAAATAGCTTGAAGCCGTCCCGATTGTACAAGTGTGTCAGTATAATTACGTGAAGTACATGTTTAATTGTAGATGGTTTCGACATTGTCGTGAACGACTGCTTCGCGCACAACGGAGCCGCGAAGAGAATTCAACTTATAGATGAATTTGGGTGAGTACTGTTATATACCGATCTTGATGCGAGTTATGTTAAGAAAACTTTTTAAGCATTAGTAATTTGTAAGAATTAATAACTTAATGTTCTATATTTTGTGTGTTATACATTTTTTGGTAAAATTAAATACGTATGTATGTACATAAAAAATTGTTGATATTATTCGTTTGAGTTTGAGATAATTCAAAAAATGAAATGTATCTTAATTATATATAAATAAAGTAAAGAAACAGCCGCTAAATGCCCAACTGCTGGGCAACGGCATCCTCTTCTAAGCTTAGAGCTTCCCACAACTCTCAAGATCACGACAGATGCACGTTGTTTGTTGTTCTTCGAATACAATATAAATTACATTACTTTAACTGCTTGGCGGAAGCATGATATAAATTATAAGCACAAATTAAGCACATGAAAATTCAGAAGCGCTTGCCAGGGTTCGAAACCGCAAGCATCTGTTAAGACTTTTGTGTTCTCACCAGCTCGGTTTAAAAATAAAGAACAAAAAAATAATGTTTAATATTATTATTTTATGAGCAGCTGCCCAGTGGACGACAAGCTAATCTCTCGGTTCCGCGGCTCGTGGTCGGAATCAGGCGTGTTCGAGACGCAGGTGTACGCGTACATGAAGACGTTTCGCTTTACGGGCTCCCCCGCGCTCTACATAGAGTGTGATGTCAGAATGTGCCATGGAAGATGTCCAGTAAGTGTTCTGATTGCCTAATTTTATGGGATTTTAAATTGATACAAAATTCGTAAAATATAGTTATCAGTAATTTATAATAGTCTTAAGTATGAGTAATGTAACATTCTCTAAATGACCAACTGTTGTGTTAAGGCCTTCTCTAGAGAAGAAGGTTCTTCATGTTTCCCGTCATCGTCGAGCACTAGGTGAATAAATGGAAAACACATGGAAATTCTGTACTTGCCTTGAACCCGCAATATTTGGTTATGATTAATGTGTGAGCCATTTAGGCTCTTTACCCGTTGCAACGTGTATGTAAAATTTCATGATGATCGGTTGATTATTATATGTACGTGAAAGCGTAACAAAAAAAATAAACAAACTCACTTTGGCATAAATAAAATTAATAAGGATAACTTTACTTACTAAAATGCATTAGGTTTTATGAGTAACTACGTCTCTATGTATGTGACCTTGTGTGTGTATGTTCAGCTCTTGAGTAGTTCGGTCAAGTCAGCACTACCAATTAACCAGAAATATATAGTGGAATACGAGTGATATGCATTTTTCTATTTGATATGGCTTGTTAGTTCTACGTAACTATACCAAACTCGAAATTGGGCTCAACCGACATCGGCAAAAACAATTTTTTTTTCTAAGTTTACTAAGTTTAATTTTGTGAACAAACAAAAAAGCAGAGTGTATTCGTGTTTTATTTATGCATTCAAATTGAGTTCCATTTCAACGGCTAAAAGTAATGCCATGCTCTATTGCGCATGTCGTAGATCGTAAATGGCAGGTGGAGATTGTGCAGTCCGTGAAAAAGGTATCAAAAATAAAATTGTAGTGTTACGGCTGCTTAGAGCATCTTAACCATGAAAAAAAATTGGTTTCTGTTGCACATTTTATCATTTCTTCACATTAATTATGTGTCGAAAATCATAATTTTTAAGAAATAAAATAGCACTCGTAACTCTTTAATATTTGTCTTTATCAATAATTCGATTCCTATTCGAGTCGTATAGGCCCAGAGGTACTTGTTATATATACCATTTGACATTAAATAATATTGATGGTAATGGCCTACATCCTAGTCCTACATATTTTTATTTTTACCTGAGCTAAGGAAAATTTAATAGTAGAATTTCGCGCTCACTCTATTAACGCGAGTATATTCTTTTATGCGATAAGAAACGAACGTTGAAAAAATAAAATGAAACATATGGAAAGAGGCCTCTACGTCCTTGGTTGTGTTCTTCCAAATGAATATCAATAAGAGAGATTACGTACGTCAACAATAGATGCGATGCGTTTGTTACTGAATCTCGATCAAATCAATAGTCATAATTCTATTGACATTCGGTAGAAGGTGAAGATGGTAAATGAATAGGGTAAGTTTTTAGTATAATTAAATTTTCAAAATGTTTCAGTCGCAGCCGTGTCATTGGCGTAACATGAAAAGCGTGCGTCGTCGGTCCGCCGACACGGAGACGGCGAGCGTCGCGCCGCGGCTCTCGGAGAACATCTCGCTGTTCCAGTCGCTGCGCGTGCTGCAGGAGGGGGAGGAGGACGAGACTGTGGCCGGTGAGCACACGGGCCTTGTAAATCTTGACTTTGGATGTTGTCTATGGTGTAACAGTACACAGTAACATCACATGTGGCGCATATAACTCGCTCGCTTAGGCTAAGACCGCATGTGCATTTGGCAAAGTTTCATGCGTCAACATGTATCCCTTAACCGCCGAGCTGGTTATAAATTCGGCTGTTTTCGTGTGATATCTTACGCAGTATCCTCGCTGATTTACGCTCACGGTGACAACTCGTCCCAAACTAAGATTGGAGTCATGTATAGATGTTACAATTAATATCTATTTACTATAAAGACATATTTATTAATGACTAGCTGTTGCCCGCAGCTTCGCTCGCGCGTGGTCTTTATCTATACTAATATTATAAATAACTAAAAATAGATTTTTTGTATGTTTGTTTGTAGCGAATAAACTAAAAAACTGCTGTACTGTTTTTAAAAACCTTTTTTACCTACAGAAAGATACGTTATCAGCGAGTAATTAGCTGCCCGTCCCGACTTCGTACGGGTAAAATAAGGATTTTATCATTTTTTAATCAATAAGATATAAACATTTACCAATCGATTTATTCGCCCATCCAGTATAGTGTATGTGTGTTCAGTACAGGGCATATAATAATCCTACTTCCTACTAATATAATAAAATCGAAAGTTTGTATGGATGTATGGACGTTTGTTACTCTTTCACGCATAAACTACTGAATGGATTTTAATGAAACTTTACAATAATATAAGCTTAGGGAATACCAATTAAGTGGTACATATGTCAATAATGGAATATGTTTTTTTTATCCAAACATCACCAACATAGTGAAGTTCGTATATTTCTCCCTAAGAGATATTGATATAAGATATTGCGTATTTTGAATTTCATTATTTGCACCCAACTCTTCCAAACAAAAATAAAAGTTTCTAAAAACTTTGAAATTCATGTTTATTAATTCAATCAAAAAACTCAAATAGTATATTTCTATTTTTTTAAATTTTTATACTAATGCTTTTACCCCGTTTCTCCCGTTTGGAGTTAAATTTCTAAAAACGACGAAATACGTATGCATAGCTTTAATACTAAATATCATTCTTCTTACACCAAAAGTGACGGAATCCCCATACAAACTTTCAACCCCTTTTTTACCCTCTCAGATTTAGATTTTCAAAAACGCTGAAATACATTTTTATTTATTTTTAAGCTTGTTCATTAAATTTCATGCTTCTAACTTTAAAAATGACGGGTTTCTAAACAATCGTTCAACTCTTTAGGGGTAGAATTTCCAAAAATCCTACCTTAGTGGGTGTTATAAAATGTATCAACTGCCAAAATTTCAAGTCTCTAACCCCCGCAGTTTAGGCTCTGCGTTAATGAATCAGTTAGGAAGAGTAATAATATTATGTGAATAGATATCAACAAAAATACGTATTTTTATAACTTTTGATAGACTCAACTAATTTTGATGAAATAAAGGCTAAACGGAATCTTGAAATAGTTCTTATAATAATTCGGTTATTTCAATTTTTAGACGATTTAAAGATACAGACATGCAGATAGTAAAAAAATTTAAAAAATGATTGCTTTGGTTTTGGTAAATCGTAAATAGCCATATAACCTTTAAAACAGACAGTTATTTTGAAATAACAGACAGAAACTTCAATTTTATTTATATGTATGGATAATTTATTAATTAATTCGTTTTTGTTATAGATTTATGTTATTTTATGTGTACAATATAAAGTATAAAGTAAAGGAAAAGTTTCTTCTGTCAGAGACTAAATAAAATCAGACTTAACCAAGGCTACTAATTTAATCAAACAAAAAAAGGGAATTAAAACAAATGTTGTACATTGAACTTGACACACATCTGAATAAGCTGCTTAAGCGGCCATTTTATGTAGAAAAAGTATATAATATACAAACAAAAGCAGCTATATAACAATTTTAATTAAAGTTTCAAAAGCAGTTATTTGACCGCTCTGGTAGGTTAAGTGTTAAAAATGAGATGACACTTATAGCATATATATATATATATAAATATATACATACATTAGCTAAGTTTCCACCAACAATAATTACACAATCATTAAAATAATCAAAACATATATAAAATCAAACAGCTAAACCATCATAATCAGTAAAGGTGTAGTAAGATATATATTTTTTTATAATCAAATATATTTAATTACTTAATGAAAACACAAATTTAACAAAAACAAAATATAAATGAAATCACATAGCTTAAGCATTATTACATTGAGTAAGGCCAATAAAATGCAGTAAATAAATGATATATATATTATTTATATATTTTTTAACCAAATACAATTAAAAGGCAAGCAAGAATATGACTACAGTACAAATTTATAACAAACTAAAATATTGAATATTAAGATGGGTTGGTACATTCATTTTATATAAATTAATACATTTAATACATTATTATTTTTATCTTATTTATGTTATTTTTGCAGTGATTTTTTTTTAAATATATAATATCAATATCTGAGTACACTTAATTATATATTATATGCTCGCACAGATCTACTTCTTCCTATTCATGATTATGCTGTCGCAAGCTTGATGTAGCCAAAGACCAATTGAATTAAGCTGAGAGATTACAAAATACTTTTATTCGGTTTATATTGGGATGAGGCAAATATAACCACGTTTCACAATTTTGTTCTCTTCTTAATTAGTTGCCCGTCTGACTTCGTAGGAATATGCACATCTTCTCTATTCTGTACTGTGTGTTGTTTAACCCTTTTACTCCCCCTTCATCACTTGATATTCATTAGATGATGACGGTGATGACGACGTCTCAGTGCTTTTATTTATGTGCTCCGTATTTTGTTGTTCGATCACTACTATTTTAGCTATCTCTATAGCTTTCTTTAGTGACAGATCAGACCGTTGTAATAATCTTTGATGTTTGGCGAGCTACTCTAACACATATTCGCTGTAAATTTATTACTGACCAATGACTATTAATTCAACGAAATCGCATTTTAAACTGTAATTTTCTAGACTCGTAATAAAGTTGGTTATATTTTCGTGTTTGCTTTGTTTTCTCATAAAAAATACATGTCAGGCCATAGTTAAATTTTTCCTCGGTTCGAAATACTTGTTACATTTATCAATGAGGTCTTCTAAAGTAATTTCTGTTATTTTAATGTTGAACAAAATTGCTATTTTTCTCTATTTACACTTCTTATACATAACCAGTGGCTAATAAATATAGTTCAAACTATGGTTGCCATTTTTTCCGCGTTAAATTGTTATTTATTTCGTTGTTTAGAAAAACCTTCGGTAGGTAAAACCTTCGGTAGGTTTGAATTTTTATCTACCGTTTTAAAACTTTTGACAGGAAACACGAATTTACGAAAAAATTTAGTGATATACCACGTTTATGTTTAAAGCAAGCACTTCTAAAACCATGTATTATTGTTATAGTTGTTTTTTAGGCTTTGTTTATACACCTATATACTATTTACGTATTAATTATTGTCACTGAGTTAACTGACTTGCTCACACGCAGTCTTAAAGCGTACTGTTATGAAAGATATAAGATGAGATCATAAAGATACACACAATACATATCCAATATTAGTTTTTATGCAAAAACAACACACGAAGCTATTGAAAACACGAAATTGTTAACAAAACTTTTTGATTTTGACAACTAACAGGTGCGCGTACTTTTCCTACAGATAATAATTTATTGATTTTTAGTAGGGATACTAAACTTATAATAAATAAATAAAGAGATTAAAAATTATAGGACAAAATATAGGATAAATCATAAGCAAAAGTGTAAATTACATGTAATATTTAATCTCTTTTCAGTTTGACCATAACCATTTTTTAATAAATGTTCTACGTGTATCTTTAAATTGACATAACTTTATTATTTATGGACCGATTGAAATAAAACAAACACTAAATGTTAAGTGAAGCTAGCCACAATACATTAGTGAAAACCGCACTCAAATCCGTTAAGCCGTTTTTAAGATTAGCGTGCACAAACGCACAGACAAACAGACAAACAGACAAACAGACAAAAAATCTATTAATCATTGTTTTGGGTTCTATTGTGTTTATAAAGACCCCCGATAAAAGTTTTACTCATTTATCTTCCATGTACAGACATCGACCAGTTACAGATTTATTATATGTATAGATATTATAAATGTATTTTGCAGCGATAGAAGGACAGACTTGTATGAAGACATCCGCACTGTCGGCGATGATAGTGTCGTGCGTGGTGTTGGTGGCAGCGCTGTTGGCGGCGCTGCTGGTGGCGGCACGCGGCTGGCGTCGCGACCGGCAGCGCAGCCAGCCGATACACGCATACGTTCCACACAAGGGACGGATCAAATAGAGCTAATATGTATTGCCAATAATAATGAGATTATAATATATGTTTGTATGTCATGAGTGTATGCTTCCGATGCGTTCGGAAAATTAAGCGAATAATGAACAATTATTTTTGATATTTTATTACAAAAACGAGTAATACGACAAATATTTATGTGAATTTTTGTGTTTGTATTTTTTTAATTTTATTTTATATGTGTGATTGGAGTTAATTAATTTAGTTTTAATAAATTTGAAAGGCGGTTTAGAATGATGATTGTGACAGACCGATACATTCTAGACTCGGTGACGACAGTAAGTCGAAAAGTGTTTTTGTTTTGAAATTCAATAACTAAGCATTATATGTTGTCAATTAAAAATGCTGTGAAACTTTTTGAATGACAAATTGTGAGGATTTGTATTTTTATCGAAGAAAATGCACCTCCTCCTTTTTGCCTCCCAATATCCTCAACATTGTGATAAATGAACGTGTCCGTAAAATTATTATGTAAGTAATTTAATTTATTTCATTAAGTTATATTAACACTAGTATAAGACGCCACGAGAACAAATTGTAAATAATATTTTAAGATTTATATAAAATAAGATTTTCAAGCATTTTTTTTTTATTTTAGTTAAAATGAAAATCCCCTTTTTACGAAACAATATATTTATTTAAAATACACGTTTTCATAAGAAATCAAATCACATCACACACAAAAAACAAACAAAATCAAAATTCGTTGTAAAGAAATTACTTAAATAAATAATAACAAAAGATGTATAAAACATGTAAAAATATTGCAATACTGTCATGATTTGTTCGTAGTTAAATTAAACTTGTACAAAGTCGACCTTATCTCGATTAGAATAAGATTCAAATTATAATTGATCTAGGATTATATATTTAAGGTTTCTCAGCGGTGGGAAGTTTTTCTAAAACATTCCTTAAGTACTCTATGGCATTATCTAATATTTGTACTTCACATTTCTTTAGTAGTTTTATATTATTCCTGTAAAGAGTAAAAAAGAAGGTATACTTATACAAAAAAATAAATAATACAATTATAAAAAAAGTTGGAATGATTTTGTTAATGATTGTAAAATTAGGCTATTTTAAATTTCAAATAAAAAAATTTGATTTACGCTTTATACGATAAGATAATTTAAAAATAGTTAACGAGATCTTTTTGAAACAATTAACTAGCGGGTAATTAGACGTAACGTTGTCGCTCTCTCTAAGCTAACACCGTTCGTTAACACCATATAATATATCCTGACCAAACATGTGGGCTATCCAACTGCATAGGAGATATTATTGTAGGCCAATCATAGATGTACTATCATCACACCCAATATCAAAATATTCAAGTAGGTAGGACGTAAAATTGAATCGTCATTTTGTAAGAATAAATTAAAGTTTCAACTGGTTCGTATGTACGTTAATCGACCGTTGGTCCTGCGCCTGAACTCTTTCCGGTCGTGACGGATTGCCGTCCCATCGGATTATGAGAGCTAAGGAAAAGAGAGTGCACCTGTGTTTGCGCACACACTTGTGCACTGTAATATCTCCTACGCAGTTGGCTAATCTCTCTTGAGATTGGCCGCCGTGGCCGAAATCGGTCTGGAGGACCTTACTTAATCGACAAGAAACTTAACAGTTAGCCGATTGGGGAGAGATCAGGCGCAAGATCAGAGACGATGCGTTTTTGAGAGGGAGTATAACACGAAGAACACATAATGTCTATTATAATATCAATATCTACGGACATATAATAAATCTATATATATATATATAAAATATACCTATGTGCGGAGGTATTATCGTCCCCGGCGTCCTTATACGAGGCTCTGACGAGTCCGCAGCGCGTCAGCAGGTAGCCGTACGCGCGCGCGTCGACGGCCGCGCCCGCGCTCGCGCCGTCCGCCACCAGGTCGCCGGGCACGCTCTGGGCAGACCATTGCGTCAGCTCCTCTGGAAATAACATATAAAACATTTACCTGTGTACGATTTTTTGCTTTATAAATTCATACCTTTTGAAATTCGTTTAGTTTTTATGTATTTTTTTTTTGTAAGCTTTCGTCTATAATGTGAGCGAATGCGATGCGATCTCTTAAATTTCGGTTCAGATCCGTTTGTCGAGATGAGCAAGCCGTAACATTTTATTCTATCTTTTCAAGATATAAAATGAAACACTTGCATGAAAACATAGAACACTACATATGAATACATAAAAATTATGCGCGTTTTTATAACTTCAAAATGGGAATTTAATAAATTAAATTAAACAATTACTTCCGTCTCAATTGAAGCCACATGTCATTTTGTCATGAACTGGGATGGAATGCGAACAGCCAAATAGCAACTAGCAGTTATTACAAATTAGAACATAAGGGCGCTAAAAAATTATTATCAATAAATAACCAGGACACACTTCTAAACTTCAGATTGTATTCAGAACGCATTCTGCGAAAACCATAGGATATTACCCTGCTTTTACTCTATTTTTAAATTATTATAAGATAATATTGTTGTAATTATAAATCAACCATAAACGGGCTACGGGCGTGTCATTTAGAAATTTAGACAAAACATTGACTGATTAGTTAAAAATGTTCTCCCTTTCTGTCATTATTGATTTGACATTCGAAAAAAGAAGACACGCATCGTTTAACTAATCGCCCGCTAAACGTTTGACCGTAAGAAATTAACCCAAGATTTTCAAAAAGATTTCAGCGCAAAATGATATTTTTTTCAAACTCACCTTGATTCATATTAAATATCCTTATAAATGCTAGCAATTCCGCGCTTATTGGATTCGAGATTTTATATAGGTTGTAGTGCGTGACTCCTGCTAGACCGAGCTTCGTCAGGAGTCCCAACTTCGCCTCTCGGAGGGGATCGCTGGAACTCACGCCGAGGGCGAGCGATAGACTGTCGTGTTGATTTTCTGAGTAAACAAACCTGAGAATACGAAAACAAATACTGTCAGAAAGGTCTAATCAAGACGGTAATAACAAATGTATATATGTCCAGTAACGCGAAGACATCAAGACCATTTAAAAAAATAACAATACTAAAAAACCAATGTATTACTAACATGCCTATTTTCCTTTAGTAAAAAACTAAAGGAACCTGCCTAAGTTAAATAAGCCTGTAAATATTCCACTGTAGAACTATTCTTTAGAGGAGATAGCTTGAATCTCATTTCTAGTTGCTGCTTCAATACCGATTTTTGAATAGACAGAAATCACTTTGTACCTGTCTGGGTAGGTACCACTTGATACAAACTTTTTGGACGTCTTTTATTTAAGTATTACTTATTGAAATAATGCATATAACTTCTCGGGCCTTCCATATCAACTAAAAAAATGGTTACTACACAATGTATTAGTAACAAAAAAATATTACAAACTCCATCGATATAATATAAAATAAATAATGTTTTCTGTAATTTAAAATATGGAACAAATGGCATGTCAATCTATCATAAGATTCCTTAAGAAAAAAAAAACACACGTAAATCTAATCGGAGATCGTGGTTTAAAATCTAAGCAAGCACTGCTGAGATATCACTTGCTTACTAAAAATCTATCTATATAATCCAATCCGTTGTTAATGTGTGTATGTACGCGCAGCGTTTGGGGACTAATCGTAAGCTATGAACGTACTCCTCAACAGTTGAAGTGTTTATCCTGTAGTGATTTTAGGATTGCTACAGAATTTGTACCCCCGTTTTTGTAGTGTGAAAGTTTTTTCGTGCTTAAAACGATTGTTAGCTTAAGATATACCTTTCCTGATCTCTGATAACAATCATCTGTCTACGTAAATAGAAAAACAAAAGAGGTTCCAGTGAAAAACTATTCACAATACATAAGTAAGATCCTCCAGACCGATTTCGGCCACGGCGGCCAATCTCAAGAGAGATTAGCCAACTGCGCAGGACATATTATAGTGCACAAGTGTGTGCGCAAACACAGGTGCACTCTCTTTTCCTTAGCTCTCATAATCCGATGGGACGGCAATCCGACACGACCGGAAAGAGTTCAGGCGCAGGACCAACGGCTTAACGTGCTTTCCGAGGCACGGGAGTGTACACACTTCCAACTTCCAGACTCCGGGCTGCTACTGAGTATTTTCTGTTAGAAAAACCCAATAACTATTTATTGGCCCGACCTGGGAATTGAACCCAAGACCACCGGGTCTGCGGCCTTATATTTAGCCACTAGACCAACGAGGCAGTCAATACATAAGTACTCTCATTATGAACGTAAAACGCCTATATCATAAGAAATACAAAAGAAAATAAAGATATAAAATTAAAAAGTAAACAGGTACATAAAAAAGAAGTTAACGCGCGCTAAAAAACGCTTAAGCCAAGCATTTTTCAGATCATAATGACTTCATCGTGCACACTTCGTTTAACTTTGCCCGCATATAATTGATCCGAATTTTTTTTGCACGTTTTGACGTAACCGTACGTAACTCTTATATCACACGTGCATTATGTAATATATATGTTGTTTACATCGGCTGATTTATGTTTCTTGTTTACTCAGCAATTGTATGATTTGTTAAACAAGCAATTGTTTTATAAACGGATACACTTAACGTGATATAATATCTTTTGTGAGCCGTGTTTAGTTATTCGATTATTGTTTTAGGTTTTGTCTTTAAAAAAAAAAGATCTAGTCTGTTACCAGTAACGCATTTTAAGATTTGATGCTCCAGACACAAAAAACAGAACGCCTTAAAAGACCGTATTTTATTTATGGTTATTTAGGTGTAAATAAGTAACTCATAATGAGTTAAAGAGTACTTGAATTATATGAATTATGTAGGTTTTTCAGGTATCCAAAAATGAGTAATGATTATGAAAAGGCTCCTCGGCTGACATTCCTACAAGACCTGTCACCCTGGACATATAATCCTATACATAGGGGAAATACGCCTTACTCTACTACAGTAAGACAGTTTTGAATAATTTAAACATGATAACATTAAGCGTATACAACACGTGACAGCAGAAAACGTGTAACGTTTATTCTTTATTCAATATTATATTTATATAGTCATAAGATGGAGTCACTAAAGCTCATAGACATTAGTGGCGTGAGTAATATTAACTACGGAATACACAGCCAAAATCCCAACCTAGAAACTGGTAACTGTTGTGCCTGAAACAGTAGGACGGAGCTATATCAACGAATAAAGGGATAAATCTTTTATAGTTATTTAACAGTATGTTCGAGTGACTGGTCAAAATAAGTCAACTGCGTCACAAGTCGATTTTTCAAGCACTACAGATACCGCACAGATAACGTAATACCCACAATTATATAAACAAATTAAAAAGTATCAAAAAGCTAAGCGCACTTAGCAAATTGTATCGGAATCCCCAAGAAAATTTAAAATATGTTTTTGTTTTTCCCCAGCGCAAAATATTTAAATAGTTACAGTTAGTATTCTTTTTTTAAATTACATTTTCGAAGAATATTACGGACGGGATAAGAACTGAATGAATGCAAATATAAAACGCGATAATAATAACCCATTGTGTAGGAACAGGTCGGCGTTCGGTCTCGCTCCGTAAAATATGAAGATTTGCTCGCCGGGTTGGAAGTCGCGAAGCGCGTAACACTCGCCACGATTCAACTCCTTGTTGTAATCGGTTGTTATCTGTAATGTTACAAATGTCATTTTATCACTATAATTACTATCAAGTTTAGTAATTAACTAAAACTAAACTACTAAGTTCATTTTAGTATTAATCGATATCAGTATCGAGGATCCTAATCCATTTCAGAGAGTAAGTAGCTAAGAAACATAAATATATTCCCCAGTTAGTGCGCAAACACAGGTGCTCTCTATTTCTCTCTCTTTCACACACACACACATATACACATAACCAATCTTATATCAGACAGTTATCTTTTGTATTATATCATACACAAATAATTATTATTTATTAAATACATCTAAATACAATCCCAGATTGTATGTATGATTGAGGAATCAAAAAATATTAACCCTTACTATTATTATATAGAAATAGTTTTCTAAATTAAGAAACAAATGTTATATACCCGATTTATTTGAAAGTTAGCCTGAAACGACATACTAAAAAAAATTACATCATTAAAAAAAAAAAAGAAAAACATTCGCGGCGAAGATCCACGCGTCAAAACGTGAAAGTGTGATAGACAAACTTACTTTCACATAGTATTGCGTTTAATTATAAAAACATTAATTAAATGTAATTATCAGCAGTAAAACAATTCAAGAATGTCCATTTGGTCTTTTTTTTTTAAATACAATTGATGCGATTAGCACATTTTGTAAGGACAAATTATAATGATGTATTGAACATTTTATTAATATGTTAGTATTACGTACTGTCAATTTGTTATGACAATTTTAATGTACACAATATTATGTAGCTAATATAATCTAAACCAATCCTATTTCTAAGACATTGCCATTATAAGCGTTGCATTGCGGTGCCAAGCTAAAGCTCTGATGATGTTATTATATTATATGGGCAATATGCTTGAGCGGTGATAGCTTAATGCATACTTGTATATTTATTTCATATCTATTAATATATCATAACTAGATTTATCCCAATACCACAGAAAGAAAATGTCGAAAGGCTGGCTCCAATCAGCATTTTTCTTTAAAATATATTTTATTTTGTTGAAGTTGAAACGATTATATAAACGATAAAAAGCGCGGAAGTAGTATTCATATAATAAGCATTTAATTATGTTTAATTAAACTACCTACATAATTTAACATATAACCTAAGTATTTAATAAATGTTAATAAAAAGTAACCATTCAATACTTACCTTTTAATCGTGATTTAGGTATGTAATGAAAGGCTAAATAGATGTGTCTTATGTGAAATATGGGAAATTGATGAATGGGAATGGAGAGAAAAATAGAAAAGATACGGAGAGATCGCGTGAAAGATGAGTAGGATATAATGGGTGTAACTAACTTTTATGGGTGCTTACTGACCTGACTTTTTTTATTGCCGTCTAAATTTTATCTATGTTTAAGTCGATCTGTCTGCGCAACAAGATAACTTAAATTAATTTCTTGTGCGTTCGTGGGTGAAAATTACCGAATTGTACGATATAATTTGGATTTTATAATTTTTAATTGTATTTTCTTGTATATGACCGCGAATCTGCTTGGGAGTCGTTCTAGTGATCCTATGATTATGCGCATGCTCATATGTATAAAATAGAATGTACCTTCCCATGTTCATGATTGCACATATCCCAAAGAGGTATAAAGGCTGTAGTCGGTCGGTCTTCAATTTGAATATTATTAAGTCTCGTCATAACCGTAGACACCGCCCACCTGCCGAATTAATTACAATATAAATGACTAGCTGTGCCCGTGGTTTCACCCGTGTATTATTAATAAAAATATAATGAATAAAAATCAGCCTAGAACCTTTCTCGATAAAAGGACTATACAACACAAAAATAATTTTTAAATTCGAACCAGTAGTTCCTGAGATTAGCCGGATCAAACGAACAAACTCTTCAGCTTTATATATTAGTATAGACGAATAATACTGTAAACGTGTATTAGTAATAACATATATTAAAGTGGATTCATTGTTGCGCTATCGCCAAATTACAGAAGTAATATTAAATACTTAATAAAAACAAAATAAACAATCGCTCTCTTTTAAAGAAAAATAAGACGACATTCACTTAAGATAGTGCGTAATGTATTCACATAAAATAAGATGAAAGATTTGAACAAACAAAGCCGCTTACATTTCCTCAAGAAGATAATAGAGTTCGTCTTTAGATTATTAACAAAAAGATTGCGTGTCAGGTAAACAAAATGAATCAAAACAATAAACTATTGTGGTTTTCTTTGCACTTTTACTTTTCTCAGGGAAACATTCGTACATACTGCTCTGTGTTACGTAAGAAGGTAGCTGTTAAGGGATACGCACTTAAAATTAATAAGAACTTTTAATTCCGAGTGGCAATTTAATAGTGAAAATTTTAGAGACGGCACCATAAACATTTTTTTTTCATTATGAGTTCGTGCTCCCGGTCTATTGCGGCTATGGTGGCCATTATAAAGGAAGACCATTCACCTGAACAGCACATATTATAGTTCATCCTTATAATCAGATGGGAAGGTAAACCAACACAAGCGGTAAGAGTTCAGGCGCAAGATTAAAGTAATCACGTCTTGTGCTTTCCGAGGCACGGGTGTGTAAATAGTCAACTTCCAGACTTTACTAAACATTTGTCAACAAAAAATCCGAAACCTTTTAATCGACACGAGATTGAACCTATGGCCTGGGGATCTACGATTTCATAAGTCAGCCACTAGCCCAATGAAACAAACAGGTCTTTTTAAAATATATGTACATTATATAACAGCGGGTACAATTTCCGTTAGTAAGTAGACCGTTAAAAAAAATTCTTTAAACGACTTAATCACATAGGGAGAAATGAATTCCAAAGTATTACATAAGACAAATAACTATTTATAACCAACATCAAATTGAATGCGGTTGGAAATTCTTTGCATAATTAATTTGTATAATAATAGGAAATACGTTATTTGAATAATCAATTTCATTTTGTTATTATTAGTTTCATCATAAACCTTATCTAAAGATTTTACGTAAACATTTAATGTGGTAGTAAAACCAAAGGAGTTGAAACCAAAAAAAAAAAATACAAAGCAGGTTTGAAAGAAGGGCACTTAATGGTAAGTGGTCACAACCGCCCATAGACATGGGCACTGCAAGAAATTTTAACTATCCCTAACCTAGGGAACTATGGTGGTATATCAGTTATGCCTGTAGTTACATTCACACTTTAAATTGGTACACAACAATATTAAGTGTCCTATTTGGCGTTAGAATAACCGCCTTATTCATAAACTTTATTTAACTGGTGATTAGTTAAACAACAGTTTGTCTTCTTCTTTCGTATGTCAAATCAATAATGACAGAAAGAGACAAACCAGTGTTTAGCTAAACAGTAACTAAGCAACGTTTATGAATAAGGCCGTAAGTGATTAAAACCTAGACATAAATTACTAACACTTAGTATCTTTAAAAACAGTATAACTTAAAATTAAAATCGTTTAAAGTTAAAATCGTTTTATATAAATATTTTACGACTATCTGGGATTACAGTATACTATCATAACGATTTATACTTTTATACTTATAGCTAGACTATCTTTATTAACAAAGTTAGACTGCAGATGTTAAACTTTGTCACAAATATATAGAACAGAAATGACGCGCCGTAACGGTGATTTGTTCTTGAGCAATCTCACTAACGGCCTTATTCATAAACGTTGCTTAGTTACTGTTTAGCTAAACGCTGATTTGTCTCTTTCTGTCATTATTGATTTGACATACGAAAGAAGAAGACAAAATATTGTTTAACTAATCACCAGTTAAATAAAGTTTATGAATAAGGCGGTAAGTGTACAAGTACAGGTACAATGCGGTCGTTTTAAATTTTACTTACACAAGGTCTTTGAGACAAATAAACAAAAAAATTTAAACATTCAAGTAAAACAGTCATGTTCTCAAAAAACAGATTTAATAATAAAAAATCTAGCTATGGTTAATGACTTATTTAATACGTATATGGTCTTCATTTTCTATTCTCAAAATTTCAAACTCCGAATGCCTAACATTGACATGCCAGTATTTTAAATCTATTGACGTGAATTTCATGTTATTGTTATATACACATAAATCATATATATCAAATTGTTTACTGAACTTCTCATTTTCACTGCATAATTATATTTGTCTATTTTTGCTGAAACACGTTTAATTCTTTTAACTAAGGAGGACACTTACAATTTAAGATTTTACATCAAAGTATTTTTATTTCTTGCTTATATTAGTGTTACTATTAAATAAATATATAAATACATAACTAATACTACTGAAAGTTCGTAAATTTGACAATACAAATACGATTATATAAAAACATAGGCTTATATGTACTCTGAGTTGATATTATGTGATGTAGTTCTGTAGTTTACTCAGGAAAGTAAGAGTGTGAGAAATTACACAAACAATGACCTGTGACGGCGATTCAGATGAGATCGAGTGTGGATTTCATTACGAGAGAGGTTATAATACGTAATAAAAACTGTGTAATTATTATAGCAATAAATTATTCTTTCACTATTTAATAGATTGTTGTTTATAAAATCAAACTGATCATTAGACTAAGCGATTTCGATACAAACGACATTAAAAAGATAATAAGTGTTCGATGTGTCTTCTTAAAGAAAGTACGCGAATTAAATTAGCAATATAAAGCAGGTGAAAATTCATATTTTTATATAACGTGTTTACATTTGAATTAATGAGTGAAGATTAATTTAAAAGATTACTAGTTTCCACTCGCGGTTACGCCCGCGTTTAAGGGGGATGTGCTTTTCTGTCCCCTTGACGACGAGTATGCAAAAATTCATGATTATCGATTAACCGCCTTATTCATAAACTTTATTTAACTGGTGATTAGTTAAACAATATTTTGTCTTCTTCTTTCGTATGTCAAATCAATAATGACAGAAAGAGACAAATCAGTGTTTAGCTATACAGTAACTAAGCAACGTTTATAAATAAGGCCGTAAGTAGTTATGACTTGAAAGAAACAAACAAACAAACAAACAATTCATCATTAGTAAAGTATTTTTTTTTTTTAAATTAATCATACGTAATTTATTCGCGGGTAGCTTTTTTTAAAGATAATGAATGTTGATGTTCTTTTTTTATTAAGACTTTTATATTTTTTTATAAAAACATAGCTTTAACAGCTATAAAGATTTAAAAAAAAATAGACTTCTCGACCAACAGTATTTAGTAGTACAACTAGCTTTTATTGTGTGGTTATCATTGAAATTTTAATGTTAATATCCACTCAAATCTTGCCCATTTTTTTATTTATATTCTTTTTATGGATAATTATACTATTCTTTATTGATTTTCACACACACACACAACATTAAACATGACATGTATACTGTCATTATTTTTGTAGTTTTGTAGTGTGTCGTAGTAAAAGTTTCTTTCTATATTTCATATGAAATTGATCCGGTCACCTTCACTTCAAAATAACATTTCCTATCCACTGAACCGCCTCAGATTTGAAAGTAAATAAACGTCAAGATGACGTTAAGTATATACAAAGCAATATCTAGAGAAAATAGTTTAAGAGAAACAGCATGGAGCAGGCGGGCGTGAAAATTGTAATTCTCGGGTTATTATCGACCCGGCAGTTAGGAAGTGGTTTCGTAATAATTGTTTAGAAAAATAAATAATAAACAATAACATTTTATAAACAAGCCGCCGTGTTCGCTATTTAACAAAAAGTCTAAATAAAATATTTTATATGTTATAGGAAAACAACCAATATATAATATCAACAATAATGACAAAATACTAAAATAAAAAATAAAAAAAACTATATTTTCACGTGTTTTGTTTATGTGAAATAATTCTCAGACTGCTAATGGAATCAAACGAAACCGTACATTTTTGAAAAAAATCTAATCCTACAAATATTGATCACAAAATAAACAACGTTAAGGAATGAGAGTTAAGAATATATAAGAAATATAGTGATATATCATTATTCCATTATATATTCGCGTATAATGATAATTCTAGACGACGAGCATTCCGCATGGGAGGCGGCGCGTGCGCACATTCCGTTTCACATACATAATAGTATGATCAGTGATCAGCATCTTCGCGAATGGAAATTACATCGTAATAATTTATGATATATATGTATGTACTTCCATAGCTCAGTTTCACAAACAACATGATCTGTGGGATTATTTGTGGATAGTTTGGTTTTTTAAATACTTACTTTGAGCTGATCTATTTCAAATTTAGAAAAAAATCTAATTCTTTTTTTAGAACAAACAAACACTTTCCGCCTTATTCATAAACCTTTTTTACCTGGTGATTAGTTAAACAATATTTTGTCTTCTTCTTTCGTATGTCAAATCAATAATGACAGAAAGAGACAAATCAGTGTTTAGCTAAACAGTAACTAAGCAACGTTTATGAATAAGGCCGTTTGACTATAGGCGTAATAATGGTATATTCCAAAAATAGTACATTAGAATAAAATACCCTTGAACGTAACGTTTTGTATGAATATATGAATGAAAATAATGTGTTAGTAAATGGTCAATAAAAATAATGATAATTCATATGTATAAATTGAATTGTGTCACCAGCATTGATTCGTCTTAATGTTAGTATACAGAATCGTTTTTTTAGTATTATATGTTTACTTTTTTTAGTATTATAAGCTAAACTATAATAGAATTTGGTATGTTGAAATCTTTATGCTTATTGGAAAATTACCAAATATATCACCGCACGAAGATTTACCTATAATATATATAACACCTACAGTATAACCATTTTCTAAGAACGTTAACCTAATCTTTGATCATCTGTTTCTCTCATTATGCAATATATTATTAAGCTGAGTCATGATTTAAAATAAAACATTAGAAATATATTTAAATTAGAAAACAGTTACATAAAGAAAAATATCACACTTCTATATGCAATCCAATTTAACGAATCCACAAAAAAAATTTGAATGACTTAATAAAATATATTCACATAGAAAAGATAAGCTGAGGCTTAATAAATCAACAGCTTTTTGTTTATTACTTTACCTTATTCATTATTAATATATATTTTTATAAACGGTAACGTGTCTTAAAATTACTTAAAACAGTAGGTAAGCAACGTTTAATATGAGTATTAGTTCTTTCTGTTATTGATTTGACATTTCGAAAGAAGGAGACACGTTATTGTTTAATAAATTATCCTTAAACAACGTTTATAAGTAAAGTATAAATATTTGGAGCACACAGGCTCCAGATAAAAAGCATATCTTCAAAACAATAAAGCACACAAAGTACGATTTCAAGTTCTTCCAAGACGATGAAGCTCGATCGCCACTCTTACGCACCGTATTGTCGCGCGCGAACGTGTCGAGTCACTTTCACGTTCGAAATTTAAAAAAAGGGGGAAACTCGCATGAGAAATCTTTCATTTATCACCACTAATCAAGCAGTAATATAATTGGCTTCAAGCCGCCGAGCCTTATCGGAGTGTTTACAAATAAATTATGTCGAATTAAAAGTTTGATTAAACGTGTGCTGAGCAAGACTATTCTAGTGCATGAGCGTAGCCGACAAGGACTTTCTTCGTTGACTTTTTTTCTTCCTTCTGTGATTTCTTCTTTTTATTTTTCAAACATTAAACTACAAGTGTTAACAATTATATAAAACAATATATTCAATATAAATATAGTGAAGTGTAATAAGCTTGTGTACCTTGATCGTGCGGGGACCGTTCTATTTAGACTTTGTTTGGTAGTGTAATATGGGTGGTATTTGGAAGGTTACGATGCCCTTGTTAAGTACGTTAGCTGCTTTGGTGATTATCGTGCACTCCGCCGAAGAGAATTACGAACAAAACTACAGACAGATCAGACCTAGAGCATTGGATTTAGCCCAACCAAACTACGACCAGGTAAATTTTATTTTATTATTTTATTGAAAATATTATGAATAATATTGAGATGTTACATGTGTTATTTAGAAGTATTGCCAGCCTTGGACTAGAGCGAAAAGAGCGTTTGCTCTAGGCGCCAATTGGCAAGGGGTGCCAAAATGCTTATGTCAAATTTAAAAGTAAAAAGGTTTTGTATCTATTTATATTTAAAGCGCTGCACGGGGAGGGGTATGATCACCCCTTGCGAGTTAATATTTGAATTAGATAAAAAATATACATAAAAACATGCATGTGCAGGGTCACTAAGGCTCTAATAATATCTCCAAGGTGATGAGGATCGCCGAAATAAAATCTCGTACTAACTTTATAAATGCTGATACTAATGCTGATAATACTTAGAAGTATACTATTCATTAATCTTATGAAAAACGTACATATGTGTGTAAGTTATTGATTTATTTCTATTATTTCAAATGACACGCACGACATTGTGCAATTAGTTCATAAATCAAAGTCAATTTAGCGAGAATTTGTAAAACTGGTAACTTTCTTCGTTTTTTATATACTAAATAATCCGTCACTTTTGATTAATATTCCGATGTGAAACCGTAACATAGAACTTATTAATAACATCCATATTTGTCAATTTAGTTCTACAGTTCCACATTCGGTGTTTGAGATTTAAAAGGTAAAACAAAAATTCTAAAACAATCTTCATTATTCACTAATTAACAATGGAAGTTTGCATTTGTACTTTGGTGACTTTTTACGCGTCGACGTTTACTTGATTTAATGGTTTTGTAAACAGATTAGCCGTGAAACTTTCGAAAATATTTGTTTAAGTGGAATTACGTAACTGTATATTTTAATGTTCCGATATCTTAAGAAAACAATTTACAATTTTATCCGCAAATACAAGACGGAAATTATATGGTTAATACAAAACTCTCTCAACTCTACAAGAAAGAGCATTGACCAAGCAAAAAGAAAATAAAATTGTTTATTGGAGAAAAAAATTACATCTGAATAAGTCTTGTATTCGATTTTAGTTCGGTAAGTCGTTTCTAATATTTATTTTTATGAATTATTCATGTTTACACTAATATTTATATTTTATTTATTTAATCTCTGATTACGTTAAACTATATACTTTGTAGCGACATCAATCTCGCCACATACGAAAACAAAAAACTGACGTATCCTACATCGCGATATTAAATTTATCCGAGCGAAAACTTAATTCGTTAAATCAAAGATAAAAATTGCCATTTGTAATGAATTCTCGCAGGTTTAATGTTGTCAATAGCGTTAGAAAAAAAGTAATAAGGATAATAGTATAAAAAACTATTATTGATATTTACTATATACAAAATTTTACATATTATATATATGTATTTGCTAATCTTGACTTATTTAATGTAAATCATACTCTAAAGTTTATTGAATAAAAATTATAGTCAAATTGGTTCGCAGTAACAATATCGCATAACCTATATGAAAAAATTACCACCTTTTTTAAATCGACTAAAATCCGAGCAATACTGTATATAAGGTAAACTGGGACGATTTTACTTCCATCTAAAAACTGGTTGTAGTATCAGATTCCTTTTAAGGCATAAATGGAGCGATGTTGGGTTCGACAGTATAAGTAATGATCTTGATAATAGGTTTAACCACATTAATATCTTATATCGGCATATGCCTATCTACATTTTCGCGATTTTAGAGGAAGGACGAAGCACTTCTGATTTGGTTACTTGCATTAATCTCATACATATGTTGAGATAATGCCTGATTTAATCTGTTAAAATATTTTGGGGAAATATACAAATATGATTAAATAAGAACTATAATGTAAATGTTTTATTATGTTTTTGTCAGCTCTATCAACCATCAACAGTCAATCATAACCCACCTCTAGACATAGGCCCAATGGGAACCAAAGCAAAAAAGAATAATATATTAGGATAAAACATAGTGTACGACTCGTATTTTTTTTATATTGGCCCATCTTATGGTTATAACGGTTAAAATGGCACACCACCGTAAGACGTTTTATAACATGTCGAAGTCGGTTATTGTAGTTCGAAATAAATTATTAATCAATCAATATCATATTCTATTACGTTTTTTAAATAGATAAATGTAATAATAATTCTGAGAATTTCTATGTTTCTTGTTTAAATGGACTAGATTTAGCATTCGTATTTGATAGCCCCACTCTTGAGGACGGTTATAGTTTACATCACTCTATGGTCACGGTGGCATAACAAGAACGTTTAACGCGAGTAAACCCTTGCGGAGTAGCTAGTTCTATATATGTATATAGTCTCATGAGGAAACGTGTATGTGTGTGTGCAGTAATTCTGCCACAGGTGTAACAGCCAACCCGCATCGGAACGTATGATGGAATAATCTCTTTTCTCTACTTCTGAAGAGGAGAAAATTCCCTTGCACAGAAGTGGAATATATACAGATAAAACAAATGACGTAAAACAATCTCATAATACAATCAACAAATAAAACAAAACATAACAACACCTACTACGTAAGTGCTCATTAAACGTAACATATTTCTGATTTTCTAAATCGATACATTAAGAATCGATACATAAGATTTAGATAATAATTATTCGCTTGTTTTATTCTAAGAATAACAAAACGCGGAACTTCCCAACCGGAATAGTATCGATATTATATTTATTTGCATAAAATTTACTAAACGAGTACGACTTGACTGAAAACCGGTATATTCGCTTTCGACTTTCCTCGAGCATTATGACATCTGTTTTGTAACCGCTTTCGTTCTGAGATAACGGTGTGACTGTCGAGATTGTGGTCAGCTTGTAATTGACATAAATAGTTTATTAATTTTGATTGTGCGATTTTTGTTAATGGCTACTGGTTGAGCCAACAGGTCAAACTATTTCGCCAATGTCACGTATGAATTTAATGTGCTTAATACGTAATGTTCACAATTTGACATGTTATACATTTGCATAATATGGTCTCTATTTATTTTCTGAAATCTAAAAAATGTGATTTAATTCCTATTTTCAAAAAGTATTAATTTAAGACCGTCCCTATAAAAACGTTTCGTAGTTTTTGAAGTATTAAGATTATATATATATACGTTTAGGAATGACTTTGAAGTTACTCATAACTCAAAAACGATTGATTAATATAATACTGATATTGTAGGTACACTAACGACTCGTTAAATACCAAGCATAGCACGAGAGTTTAAGATAAATCATAAAAACGTACCATAATAATTTGTAGTTAATATTTATCAAATATTATTATTATTATTATGACTACTGACTATACTAATGACCCCTTTAGAAAGACGGGAAACAAACGAAATTGAAACAGTTCGTTATTTTTGAAGTAAATCTTTTCGCCGTGTTATGACTTACGTTTTGTCACATTTACAAGCATTCAGCGGATATTTTTTTTAACAATTAGCAAACAATGTGCTCAATATGTAGAGCATGTAGCGTTGTAATGGACTATCTCTTTATGAAACATCTGATTAGAAAAAGAACGTCGAAAGAGGTATTGTTAAGTTTTAGAAAATAAATTGATAATATAAACAAATTATCTGACTAACAATAACACGAAATCCCATTTGTAATGTTTTGTAATAATAAAAAATTAAATTAATGTTTATGTTTCATTTCAGTCATGGAGGGCTATCGAAGTAGAACCAGAAACGACACCACTCTCGCCCGTTAATCAAGAAGTTTGGGATGATAATGGTTCCAATCAACCAATGAGACGAAGAAGACGGAAGCGGAAGCGACGTCCGCATCAATCTTTGGAAGATATTGCGCCGGAAGAAGGTATTATTTACCGAGAAGCAGCATCTCAAGATCATCAGGACGTCATAGAAATGCCAAGGAGACGACGAAAGAAAGTCGACTATCAAGATTCTGGAGACCGTAATCGACCTACTCATTGGACCGACGAAGGTTTAGAACGGCCATTACGAAGACGTGGTCAAAGAAGAAAAAGGCCACCACTAGAAACTTGGCCGAAATTAAACGAATTTAAACCAAACGATCGGCCCGATAGTAGTGAAGAAATTTTACACGAAAAAGAAACTCGAATTGATAGCATCATAAATCGTAGTCGTAATGATGACAGGAATGGGAATGAACAAATTGAATCTAATATAGAGATTGATGACCAAAGTGAAGCGAAATTTGTTGAAGTAACAACTCAAACATCCATTATAAAAAATAATTTGAAATATGAAGCAGTTCCACATAAAGATGGACCTCGTTCAGAATTTTCGTTAAGCTTTATAAATCCCGTAAAACAAAATACGACTTTAATAACAACAAATGAAAAAATAAGAGACAAATTAAGTAGTAAGAATAACAACGTGGACATGCCAAAGGTAAGCACTTTAATTATTTAATTTATATTTAAAACTTTCAAAAATACAAATTAAGATTATCGTTTAAAATATTTCACAAATTTTATTTACATTTTAATATACCAAAAGATATACTGAGATACTTGTTACAATATAATTTATTAGTAGTTTAGTAGTTAAATCATAAAACTCCAATACATAAATACTATTAGTATTTAAATTAGTTTTTTGACCGATACTAACTTTTGTAACCTTGTATGCTTAATATTATATTATTATACCAACTTTCTTTATTACATCTCACGACAAATTCTTTTACATTCTTGAACGTTTAAGAGTAAAATTGATATAGTGTTAAAATTCAAATTTGTAAATTTTTTTAATAGTTTATAATTTAAAATAAATAACTACATTTTCAGGATAACGGACCATTAGATCCTTATACTCTAAAGGCTATTCTTAGGAAATCAAATGGAAAAAGTTTAAGCGAAATATTACAACAAAATAATTTATCTCTAGCCGATTTACTTCGTGGTAAAGAAAAGGCTATATCAGTTCTACAAAGAAAAGATGTTATTGATTACCAAGACGCAAGCTCAGTTAAAAGTCCAACTGTGATTGTTAACAGTAATATAAAATCTGTAGATTCAGTTGATAAAATACCTGAGTCAGAAGAGCAAGAGAGACCACAAAATAATGTAAACAATGTAGATAAGGAAGATATAGAAACGACGACAGATTGCTCCACAAATACAGAAAGTGCTACTTTTAGTAGTACAGAACATTCTGAAAATACAGCATCTTCATTAGTAGAGAATACTACAAAAAACTTAGTACGACGTCGATTTCCAGCAGGTATTCGGAGAAAATTACGAATGAGGCCACAATTAAACAGTACTTATAAAGGACAATTAAGCAGAGATTTAATAACACTAACTTCACTAAAATACAAAAACAGCAAAACTTTGACAAAGTCAAAAGAATGGAAAGATATAGTGCCTGCAATGACAAGGAGAGGTCAAACTATAGTAGAGCCTAATATTGCAAGTAATTCAAATGTCGTTGTGAAATTGACTACTACCACTTTTATACCTGAAGAAACAACTACTGAACAAATCTTCGAAACTACTACTGATCCTTCTGATTCATTATTAAATACAGAAACATCATTTTATATCGACAATGACAGAAATGAAAGTTTAGAGTCCGCTGACACTAAAGGATTAAACTCGGAATCAGAAACTCCTTCGCCTACAACAGTAGTTACAAATCAAGATTTTAAAGAAGACAAAGTCACAGCTACTGAAAAGCCTGAAATTGTACCTTTAATAAAACCTCTAGTAAATTCTTCTGAATTGAGAAGACAAGTTTACAGCAATAGAATGAAAAGGAAGCGTCTAAAGCAAAAAAATTCAAGTACTGAGTCACCTGAGTTATACCACCGCTACAAGAAACCCGATCAAGGATTAAACAATATTTATGGTTCTGAGATTGTTTCTAAAACCCAGACAAGAACAACAAATTCAGACCAAGAAGATGATTTTTCAACTTTAGAAGATTTCATGACCACAGAAGCTTCAAATACTATGAATGAAATAACTAAATCTACCAGAATACCCCAAAGAAACCACAGATTAACGATTTCAACAACGCAAGCTTCAGTCAGTACTGGAGAAACTGCTAAATATGAAATAGATGAAATTCTCAGTGATGATCTTGGTAAGTACTCATATCTGAGGCTGTAACAATCGGTATAGTTAAATTGGGAATTTTACAATTAAAAGTTAGTCTGAATAAATATATAATTCTTGAAAACTCTCACTTAATGTGTACAAAATTTTGCATTCACTTATAAATTATTTGAATATATAATTAAATCTTACGTACGGAATACAGTTTATTAAACGGAAATTTTTAAATACTAAAAATAAATTATAATTATTTATATTATCATTATCATATGCAATATTAATTATACATAATTATTTCTTTTTTTTTTTGTAGCTAGCGCAAGACTTTCAAAAATACTTAAGGAGAGGAATATGACTCTAAGAGAGTTAGTGGAACATAGGGAAAGGGGTTCTAGTCATGTACATTTGGCAGATATATTTCACAACACATCAAAAGAACCTAATCCACCAGAACCTTTTTTGTCGAAGTCACTTATAGAACCGATATCAAAGGAAACATATCCACTTAGAGCTTTGTTAGAAGCAAATTCATATGATCCTAAAACTACGACTATTGAACCCAATCAAATTACAACAAATAATTTAAACATACCCGTAGTAATGGATTTCGGTAACAATGTCAATGAAAACGGAGAAAATATGGGTATTATATCGCTGTTTAAAAATTTTAGTCGATTCGATAATGAAAGACAAAGTTTGTACGATGAAAACAAAAACGCATTTGAAAACAATTCTGAAGATGATGATATTTCGAATCATGAAACAACAAGAGAAGGTCGTCTATTAAACTCTGAAAAAGATTTAATTACATGGAATGATTTAATAACTCTCATGCAACAGAGTCATCAAAAAGAAAATCATGAAGTAAAGAAACATTCGAGAGATGGTAAGTGAATGCATATAATATGTTAAAAATTCAATTATTAAGTATTTAACTTTGAATTAAAAAAATAATAATTACAGATTTGATAATATCTGAAACATTGAAGAAAATTAATTTGGAAAAAGACATTGATGGTGACAGCTTAACAGTATTAGAAGATATACAAAAATTGAAAGACTTTGATAGCAGAATTACACCTGACGAACTGTTAGAAATGAAATTATTGGAAAATGTCGAATTGACGCAAACACCTAGTGTAACTAATACAGTTTCTAACAACAATACCAAATCAGTAGCAGTGGTTACCGCAAGTATTATTGGATTAGTTCTTATTCTGTTTTTACTTACATATGCGATTTTGAAATGGAAGCAACAAAATAAAATTTTCCAAAAGACACATGCTAAAGAAGAAGAATGTTTACCGAGTCCTATTTTCGAAAATCGAAAGGGCCACAAAATCAATAGTAGTACTCGTAGTAAGAGTCCTATGATTTCTTCAAACATATATGCTATTGATTCAATTGATACTCGTGCTGGAAGTGAATCACCGGAATATATGTGGGACACTTTAAGGAAACCCTTTCAATAGATTTAGCAGAATTTTAGTTAAAGTTTAGACTGAATTTAAACATAATTCTTAATATTTATTGTTTTTGCTTACTAGTGACCTGACTTCAGTTATAGTTAGATTTATATCTGGGTTTAAAATAAAGTAAATAATCAAAAAATTTAATAACTATTTGATCTTTAACATTGAATTATTATCACTTGATATGAGCTGCTTTGTATTTTGTATATAATTTTAACTGGACTTCAGTATTATGTGGCAAGTGCAATTGTCTTTAATTTTTAAGATAAATTGATGTAAGTATTGGAGTTAAATTTAATTAATTAATAAATTTTAAAGAAAAACACAATAGTTTCACTTGTATAATGATGAAGATAATTATAATCATTTGATACTTAATATTTTTTTATAATATTTTACTATTCTACCTCTTACCTGTAATTTTCGAAAGTAAATATTTCTTTTAAATTATTTAGAACTGGTACATCCAAGGTATGAATTTTATTATAAAAGTATGCATATTGCCTCGCAATACTATTGTACAACTTTAATGATGACTCAAATACAGGTGAAGGCTGCAATAATAAAAGAAATTATAATAAATTATCAATATGTTCTCACATATAATAATTTTTTTCTAATCGATTGCATTACCCGAAGCTCGGCCAATTCATCCGATGTAAAATACAGTACTGTAGAATATTTCTCTGGTAAAAAGTCTATGTATGGTTTCCAAAATGAGTCTGAAATAGAGTAATAATGACATATCAGTGTAAAAATATCATCTCAATTCAAAAGTTTTAATTAGTTTGCTACATGAAATTTCAATATAAATGGAAAAATAATCTCTAAGTGAACTAAAATCTATATAATTATAATTATTTTTCATACTTAATAGTTATAATATTCTTTGTTTCGAACACAACACTATTCCACTTAACTACTTATATTAACTTTCATTTGACTTCCACACAACTTTGTTAACATTGAAAACCGTTGAAAAAATAATAGTTATATTATTCAAGACCTCGACCAATGATATTATGTCAAATTAATGTCAAAATTGTTTATTTGTCTTTATCACACTTGTGATTGTGGAATAAGCTATATGTATGCGTATGTAGAAATTAAAATCTAATCACTTATAACTAATTGTTATAATCATATATTATACTAATATTTTATTAATATAGTATTTATTTTTTCTTCTGTTGCTTTCTTGGTAACTGAGTAGGAATATATAATAATATTCATAGATTAAAAAATAACATATTTTACAAATTTACAATTACCTGGATTACTCTTCTCAAGAAGTAAAAACAAAGCTAACGTAATATTTGGCATATTTTGAAGAAGAGGATCAACATTGATAAATGATGCAAGGTCTGAATCCCTCGCATCTCTCTCGCTCATCATGACTTTACATGGTACAGTCAATATTAGAGATCCTTCAGTAAACTCTTTGGTTGCTTTTAAACCAAGTTCATAGCCATCAAAATCGGTAATATCAACACCTGTAATTGAAATGGATATCATTTTAAATATTGAAGAAATATTCGTGGTTGCGCCACTATACATATTCGTGATTGTAATAATTACCATCGAATTGCGCTCCATTATCTTGTAACCAACTGACATACTTTTCTAAATATAATTTTCTCTGGCTTCGTTCATTTTTTGTCAAAGGTGTTTCAATATTAATAATATCCTTAATTATTGCTTCAATTTGTAAATGGTGCTCCCAGCTCTTGGTTACAGTACCCGTAGCTTGAAATATGCTTGTTAATTTAAGTAGTTTATCTACTAAATTCGAAAGTTCTTTTCGCTTTTGTTGAATAAATTTGTTTCCATCTTTTTGATTTCGCTTTTTCGACATTTGTTTAGATTGCAGTTTTCGACCCATAATTATTAGTTATTTAATTTATTACTTCACTTTTAATAGATATCTATTATAATTTGAGTAACACGAATAAATCTAAATTGAAAACGTGGGAAAACGAATTAAACTAAAAATAGTAAGTAAATGTTTCTATGAAAAATGACACTACGTCAACAATGAGACGTTGACAACTGACGTCTGGGATCTGATAATTCTGATTTCTGACATTAATGATTAGAGATGAACGAATCGGAATGAATAACTCGAATGATCATTCGAGTAACCAACTGATTATATTGTTCGATTATGAAATCTTAAGATTTTTCCAACAACGCGAAAATGAAAATTTGTCTGAAAAACTACTTTTATAATATAAAACATTCATCTTAATACTTAAACCATATTATAAATTCCTTGATAATTATTTAGTTTATCTTTTTATTTAAGTTAGACGATTTTTAAAGTACAGTAAAATCGTAAATTTATCAGAATCAAAATGTTCTTACACGGAAAGATTTAAAAATACACATAGGTAGGAAAGAAAATGAGTGATATTATGGTCGAAATTGAAATACCATCAAAAAACATCGTTGAAACATCCCGATCTGAAGTAATATGGGTAGAAATTATTCTTGACTCTTTCAGTTTCGCAATTAGTATAATTTTCACGACATTTAAATTTCATATATGTTTTGCCACCTATAATTTGTTTCTAATGTGCAACGACAGTAATGGATCTCACTCGTTTGAAGTGAGCTTAGATATGATAGTGATATAGTTAACGTAAGAATAAGACTGATTATATGCTGTTTCATTGTTAAGTTTATATAATTTTTTTAATTCCGACAGACGCCCAATAAAAACGTAAGAAAACTTTGAATTATCTCTGTTGATGTAGATATGGTATTAAATTCTTTCATTTAATTAATTGATTAAAATATTAAAAAAAGTATATAAAGCAAATTAGAATTTATGTGTAATTTTAAATCGTTGTTCCTTATTCTCGCACTGTTGAATGTGCTACAGGTTTCTAATAAATTTATTTTAAAGTCCTTATTAGATTAAGGTCCTCCAGACCGATTTCGGCCACGGCGGCCAATCTCAAGAAAGATTAGCCAACTGCGCAGGGGATATTATAGTGCACAAGTGTGTGCGCAAACACAGGTGCACTCTCTTTTCCTTAGCTCTCATAATCCGATGGGACGGCAATCCGACACGACCGGAAAGAGTTAAGGCGCAGGACCAACGGCTTAACGTGCTTTCCGAGGCACGGGAGTGTACACACTTCCAACTTCCAGACTCCGGGCTGCTACTGAGAATTTTCTGACAGAAAAACCCAATAACTATTTATTGGCCCGACCTGGGAATTGAACCCAGGACCACCGGGTCTGCGGCCTTATATCTAGCCACTAGACCAACGAGGCAGTCGTATTAGATTAGCATAATATCATTAAAACTTTTTTCAATATTTTACAAAATAATAAGTGTAACTTGATATAGTCTATTTCAATCGAAGTAGGATTAAAAATATACAAACCTTAGATTTAACTGCACTACAGCTACACATACCTACCTATTTGATGCGATTTGCTAATAGCTTTACTATATTATGCACTACTAATAGTTCTTGGTTAATATATCTTTATTTTTAATACAACACCGGGTAGTCTACTTAACTACTTACCTAAATATGATTATTAATTTATATTTAATTCCATGACTTCCAAGGTTTTGATGAAAACTTCGCCGAGATTCAAGACGCGATTTCTTCGCGAATCTTTATTGAAAATCATATTTTATTGAAGATTTCAACCGTTTATATCTCGTCAACTCGATGATAAAGTTTTTTATTTGTCTTTATCTCTTATAGTTGGAATACGTCTGCATACACATACAGCAATGAGCAAGCTCATGATCTGCACAGACTATTTCAATAGTTTGCTCAATAAACAAACACAAATCTTCTTCGTTTTTAAAATTTTCAATTTTTACTAATGAATATTAATGAGAACAAGCCAGTTATCTGGCCACTAAATTTAAACAAAAAATGGTGGTTTCCTACTTTTTGTCTAACAGTGGAACATTTTGGCTTTACTTTATTTTATTGGAAACATAATAATAACATTTCTTATTAGTTTGAGGATATAATAATCTACATTTTTTTGCCTTTGCTCTGCTTTCATTATCATGAAAATCGTTTCGTTACTGGTTTAACCAATGTAATCGTAATGAAATTTATGTTATAGAGAGTTTTTTTGGAAATAATTAAAATCAAATTTAAACAAAAAAACCATTCTTATAATGGTATAATTGATTAAGCTATAATAATTATCAGATGAATCGTAACTCAATATGTGTCATTTTTCAATCACAAGAAAGTACTCTTGGATAAGATTATAACGTATCTCGAAATTAGAAACTAAAGTTGAACGCCCAGAGGCAAAGCCTATTATTATCGAAGAATTGAGTCAAGGGCCTTTGTAAAATAAAATAACACAATATGTAAGGTTTATGTAATTTAATTTATTAAATCAACATGAACCCATGCTCCGCCTATAAAATATTAATGTGTTTTGACGGAAATATTTTTCGGGTGTTCCACAACGCCAAGCACACTTACACACACAAATTTAATTTGGCTTTACTAAGTGTAGCGTCTAAAAACTGTATTCTTCTTTAATGAAAATTCTCACGATTTCTAGTGAGTATTTTTACATACGAATAAATGTAACAGTCGTTACACACCGTTTTCTAGCATTTTGTCATCAGTAAGCTGGCATTGGAAAGAAGAATACAAAGCATTGTTTAACGTGTTGTTTACATTGTTTATACTGTAAGTGGCGTGGTAGAGCTTTGTGCCAGTACGTCTGGGTAGGTACGACCACTCATTAGATATTCTACCGCAAAACAGCAGTACTTGGTATTGTTGTGTTCCGGTTTGATGGGTGAGTGAGCCAGTGTGATTACAGGCACTAGGGACATAAACATCTTAGTTAACTCTCACTTTCATTTAACCAAAAGCTCTAACTTTGTTCTATGGTTATCATCTCTTACAATGCCAATGTCTATGGGCCACCACTTACCATCAGATGTCCCATATGCTCGTCCGCCTACCTATGCTATAAAAAATACGTATACAAATTTATGAATAATACATGAATTAGATATTAATGATCTGCGGAAAACGAATGAATAATCTTGTTTCATATGTTATGCAACGTTAGTAAAAATATCAAGAATATCCTATTTTTTATAATAATCAAGATGTAAATTACATTATATAATATATGATAGTATAACATATATATTTATATTTCATTTATTAAAAATTATACCTTCTTATAAGAGTATTTTTATTATGCTTACTCTGGTAGAAAAGTGAAAATGTTTACACATTTCCGTAATAAATTAATAGATTGCATATTTTAAAAATTGCAATATTTAAGGTTACAATTGGACAATGGCATCTAAATTTTTATCTGGCAATGGCAATGGTGCACCGACTTGGCAAACGCTTAGTCAGTTCCACGAAAAGTTATTTGAAATCGCCCCAATTTTCAGCCGAAGTATTGCCCTCTGCATTTCACGGTATATAATATGGTCGACAGATATTTAGACAAATATTACATAATGGACATGTTGATTTAATGAATTTAAAATATCTTTAAAAAAATGTACAGTGCGCGATTTCGTCTGTCGAACTGACAAGTTCTCGTTGAACACCTTCATCGACATTATTTGCGTATTTTTTTTAAAGAAAGAATATTAAGTAAATCATACAAACATAATCCGCTGTCCCTTGTCGCCTAGTTTGGAGTTAATTTTATCATTCCTACACAAAATATTACGACAGAAATATTCATACATACAAATACACATACATCAAATCTGCTTTTTTATATACAGAGATTCATGCTCCCATACCTCAACGGACTTCAATAAGGCGGGTAACTCCTAAAAAAGAAATGTAAAGTACTCTGTGTTATTTTCATTCCAAATCCAATGTCTTATTCATGACTTGGATGAAATTTCGCCGTAATCAGTCGGCACTCTTGTTTATTTTGTAAGCTAAGTGCAACATGCGGCATTACTTTTACATTGATATATAATATTAGTATTATAAAATTCACTACAAAAAGGTAGACTAGCAAAGCTTGTAACTATTGTTGATTGATTCTAAGCTTCGGTATTTAATCAAATATCAATTGTAATGAATTAGCCAACCTTGGCTACATCGATCATTAAGTAGAAAATGTCAGTTATTATACATGGTGATTGATTATTTAAAAATATTGTAGGAAATAGAGACATCAGTTTTATTATACATATTTACTTAAAGTTTTTGGGGTTAAGGTAAGCGGGTATTATAATTTACCTATTAAGCATATTATTCTTTCAGCATGCCATGAGATTTGTTCCTCAAGGATGTGTTGCGACAAGAACGCATGATCGATTTGCCGTAAGGAAGCCATTCTTAGCGGAGAATTACCAATTACGAATTACGAGAAAATATTGTAGAGCTCAAGTGTGACACTCTCTTTTTCAACAGTTTCATAATCCATTTTTATAAGAACTTCGTATCTTACTATTATTGCGTATACTTTAACTGCCTTAGTTATACACGTTTTTTGGCGGCTGTTTAGTGCAACAATTATTTCGCTCTTTCTGTCATTATATATTTGAAATTCGAAAGAAAAAGACACATCATTGTTTAACTAATCATCCGTTATGTATGATGTGAGTAAGACCAATTCGTATGCCGTGACGGCAAACGGCACTCTCTCATGCTGTCGTGCCGTCATGCTTGTATTTGCGCGTTACGTATACTATATCATTACATAGTATATTTTTTTATAATAATTAGAAAAATATGTTTATATTACTAACTCTAAAGTCTTATATATTTTACTCCATATTGATTTATTGGCTATGTTCAATTTCAAGTTCGATGTTTTACTTCTACACTCGATGGTCAGTTTTTTTATATGGACGAGGAAACCATCGGACTTAAGGTTAATTGAAAGAACTATCAAAAAGCATGTTTTTGTTTTATCCTCAAGTGCTATTTTTATTGAAATAGGCACGGTAAAGTAGTTATTAATTCTAGTTAAAATCGTTTTATGCTTTCAGCAGTATGGAAATTATATTGACTAGCCTTTCCGGGAATTTTATTGTATAAAACAAGATTATTCATTCGTTTTCCACAGATCATTAATATTTAATTCACGTATTATTCATAAATTTGTATACGTATTTACGAAAAATATTTTATTATATCAATTAAGTTCAAATTTTTGGGATTAACACTTAACTGAATTTAACTATTAATAATGTGCAGTCTATGAATATCCCACTGCTCTTCCATTCCTTCTTCGAGGAGGTTCACTTTGCTGCTCCAATGCGAGGTGGCAAACATGTGGCAAATTTTCATCCGACACATGCAGGTCACACGATATTAGCTTTCACTGTTGAGGATGAAATGAATTTCAAACATAAATTAAGTACATGAAAACTCGTGCTTGTCCTATCTCCGGGTTTGATTCCGCCATCTTTGGTGCATGTTCATCGGTTAAAATGTACCACGTGAATTTCAATTACTTACATAAACATTATCTATTTTATTATTTCATTTATTAGAAATAATTTCTTGAATTACATTATCGTATTGGTTTACAATATTAACAGTAAAACGCTGGATCCACGGTAAGATGTATCAGACATGGACGGGGAAGCAGGGATCATATATTAGTACTGTACACATGTGTAGATATATACATATATCTATACTATACAGAAAACAAATTATCTATTATTAAAGATATGTAATAATATTATTATTTAATTTTATTATATTTTTACTTAACCGCTTGTATATAAATACAAATTATAAAACTAGTTTCGAATATATTCGTTTTAATATTTTATATATGACATTTACACTTGCAGAATTAGTTACACTAGCGTATGAAATTGCTCTAAATGCCATCTGTACGCATAATCACAGGTTTTAAGTTAAATTGAACAGCTGCGTAAGTATAAAGTAGAAATTAGTTCCTATCTAATACAAATTCCTCAGCGACACGCCTTTCATTATGAAGTCAGCGCTAGGCCTAGGTGTTTTAGACATAGAGTACCTAGGGCAGCTAAATAGCTCCGGTAAAATATTTTAAAAACTATTATAATAAAAATATTGAGATTGAATTTCCGTAAAAAACTTATTAGTCGAAATATATTATGAGTATATTTGTATATATAAAACCATCCGTGTGTTTATTAGATAAGCAATATGTAATTGTAATAAGACATATTCAATATTTCTTTAGCGTACTTTCTGACAACGTAATTTTTTAAATTAATTATGGCTACGTTCGCTTATATTCTTTATCTATATTCAAAACTTGTTTACATCTATAAAAAGCAAATAAGATCATCAATAAAAATAACTTAATTAAACTATTCTTACTAAGATATTTAGAAACATTTATATACATACTCTATTGTATGAATCGTTACATTATATAGTTTTTATATGAATTGATAATTCGTATCAATATATTAAGATAACTTTATATAGAATCTAATTTTAAGTGATAGCAATATTAAAGAAAAGTGTAAGAACTATCGCGTAGATAAAAGATAGATAGCTAAGATACTTGAAGAGAGATAGAGAATCATTTTGTATTTTATGTAGTTGATGTTTCGATTAATTATTTATAGTAGGCATGTAATTAATGTATATTGAATATTTGTTACTTAAGTACTTAAAATGGCGGAACGTATTAAGATGAAAGTTTAAATAAGTATTTCTATTAAAAAATAACAATAAATAAACGTTAAAATTGCGAGATATCATGTATGATTTTCTTGCCAAAGTGAATTCTACGCGTGCGAAACCGCGATTCAGTATAAAACCAATATTAAAAAAGTGTTTGATATGTTTCACAATCTTCTGTACTGAAAATTGATTATCTCAATATTAATCAAACTTAACAATTCATAATTAACTGTAAACATTGTTCTACACGCTAGGTAAGCGGACGTAACCACTCTCAAATATTCAATATAAGGCCATAGCTTTGTCCGTTTAAAATGTTAAAAAACGGCTTTTAAAAAGATTGTTCTAAAGACTTGTTAATCTATGCGAAGGTTTCACTGAGACTTGCGTCCGTAGTACCGTTCAACATTTAAGCTGATTGAGAATTCTATTAAAGGCTATGAGCTCAGCCGTCGTGGAATACATTAGCGATGCGTGAACTTTATGCTAAGCTTCGAGTCTCGCGTTACAGCCTGTCCACAACTTGATTTTTTTTTTTTATATATTTCTAGAACGAAAACTGTAAGACTTGCTTACTTAGTGATGGTCAAATATATACATATTGATTTGTTAAGGTCATTGTAAATTAAATTAAAATTAAATTATCGGTGTTCTTTAAAATATAATGCATATTTTGATTTAGCACATCATAAAAGTTATGTAAATTTTTATGTAGCCTTGAATTTATCGCTGTAGGTAACGATACTGTTACATTGAATACGTTTGACTCTTAATTTTAAATTTAAACGTTAACGTATAAGGAATATGTATTTATAGATAAATTATTATTAACAACAATTATACCTATTAAAAATGAATCATTAGAATAGTTGAGAATATAAAATGATGAGTCTGTACTTATATAATATAATAAAAGTTATAGGAATATCATGAGGTTATAATATTATTTGTCTCCGTTTTTAGTTAGCGTTAATCTATCTTACTCAGTGGTAGAGCTTTGTGCAAGCTCGTCTGGGTAGGTACCACCCACTCATCAGATATTCTATCGCAAAACAGCAGTACTTAGTATTGTTGTGTTCCGGTTTGAAGGGTGAGTGAGCCAGTGTAATTACAGGCACGAGGGACATAGCATGTTAGTTCCCAAGGTTGGTGGCGCATTGGCGATGTAAGCGATGATTAACATTTCTTACAATGCCATTGTCTATGGGCGTTGTTGACCACTTACCATGGCCCATATGCTCGTCCGCCTACCTATACAATAAAAAAAAATCTACTTATGTAAGTTGACTGGACTGGTATTATAAAAACTTTGCAACTAATCTCTTGATCTCAACTCCAAAATTTCGTATTTTTGTATTTTATAGATCTTTAACTATTGATTATGTTATAGTTCCCCATATTCCACACCTAAACATACCCAATAACCAGGGATGTACAAGATACCTTAAATAAAGTATCTGGAATACAAAATGCAAAATACTTTTAAATTAAGTATTTGAGATACCAGATGCAAATAACTTTCTGGAATTGTATTTCAAATACTAGATATAAAATACGTATCTTTTGAATACTTTTTATAGATAAAATACTTTAGTAAAAAAACGTTTTTTTAAATGAAAGTATATTATTATTATTCAAATAATCACATGTTGAATTCTCACTAGCTCGGGTAACAGAGAACCATAATAAGTATATTTTTCCGCTTGCAGATCATAATATTCATAACCATAATATTATATATCTATAATTTAATAATATGACTGCCTCGTTTAAGGTCGCAGACTCAGTGGTCCTGGGTTCAATTCCCAGGTCGGGCCAATATAAAGTTATTGGGTTTTTCTGTCAGAAAATTCTCAGTAGCAGCTCGGAGTCTGGAAGTTGGAAGTGTGTACACTCCCGTGCCTCGGAAAGCACGTTAAGCCGTTGGTCCTGCGCCTGAAGTCTTTCCGGTCGTGTCGGAATGCCGTCCCATCGGATTATGAGAGCTAAGGAAAAGAGAGTGCAGCTGTGTTTGCGCACACACTTGTGCACTATAATATCTCCTGCGCAGTTGGCTAATCTCTCTTGAGATTGGCCGCTGTGGCCGAAATCGGTCTGGAAGACCTTACTAAAAGTATTTTAGAAGCATAGTATCTACAAATTACTAAGATACCAAACAAAAGGTATTTAAATACAAGATACAAAATTAATTTAAAAAAAGTTTTATAGATACAAGATGAAAATACCTATTTTGTATCTTGTATCTGTATTTCAGATACTTGTATCTTAGATAAGTTACATCTCTGCCAATAACTTATAAAAAATATTAAAATTGTTTTATAAATAATATTAATTAATTAAGTTTAGAATATATAAAAACAAAAGTGTATATATCAATTAACAAAAAATCAATAAGCCCAATTTCTTACGAGATAAAGCGCTGGAATAAATAGTTTACAGTGCAAAAAGACAAGACGTGTAATCTTGAAACGTGTAAGCATTTAAGAGTGTGCGCGCGCGTGTGTGTGTGTGTGTGTGTGTGTGTGTGTGTGTGTTCATAGTATATATTTTTTTATATAAGGAAGATAATGCTTTATAAAAGATACAGCAATGGCTAAAGCTTGATAAGAACGAAATAATAAGAACCTTATTTTAATATGATAACTACTCTATCTTGATACACAATTATGTTTAATAATATGTTAATACCAATAGCTTATTAATTGATAAATATCTTATCTAATATATAATATTATTAACTAATTTTATCAAACATCTCTCGTCTCGTATAAATTTTGTCTTTTGATAACAGTTAGTAATGGAGCAAATAATAAAATGTTTTCCATCTTTGGCTATATTAACGTCATAAGTGACGTGAAATGACACAATGACTATTACGTTTTAACTTGTAGCTGGATAAAGGCTGTTACATGAAAATTATCGATATCGATTTTTACACAAAGTTATTTACAATATTTTCACCACTTTTGCTTATAAAATTGAAACGTCCACATAGTTTGGGTAAAGGCAAACAGCTATTTACTAAAATAGAACAAGATTTGAATATGGTAATAAATTATACATGTCTACATTTACAAAACGAAAACTATCGGTATAAATAGAATTTGTACAAAAAAAAAGTAATATAATTTTTATTTCTATGCATGTAGAAGTCCTAATAAATTTTTAACAAAAAAATCCGTTAGATGAAACTAAGTCAGTTTTAGAAACTGCTCAGTCAACTCACAACGACTGATTTGTGATGAGATCTTTTTAAAAACTCTTACGTCGTCTGTTAAGAACATGCACGCGATGATCCAAACATTTGGCCTAAACATTCGCGAGCTCATCGATATAAACGAGAAGCTTGCAAACACTAGACTCGTATTAAAATCGAATCACCCATTCAATTACGAGGCATTACATCATCGAAGGATTGAGTCACGGTCATAACCTGTTACCTTCAAGTATAGTCCTTTATGTCCGTGGGTTGGATCCTTTTAGTCATCATAAATGTGTGTTAAGTCACACTGACCGCAATAAAGTAAATAATCATTTTGTTAGTTGACGTCTAAGAGATAAATTGTGACTTATGCACTGCCATTTCGATATAGTATCATCCGATATTTTTCCATGATTCTAAAGTAAAACTCTTATAATTAAACACACATTTAGAGTTTCATTTAAGTTTATCAGCTTATATGACATAGAGTTCATATAGATATAAACAAATATTATTTACAGACATATTAGATACCTTCATACTAAACTAAAATTAATTGATGCAGCCGTTACCTTTATTTTTTTAAATTTAAACATAGTTGATGCTTATATATTTTACGTTAAAGACAATATACAGAGATACTGTAAAATGAGCTAAATTAAATGTTACCTATTAAAAACTCTTTGATAATATGCCAATATCATATTAATAAAATGTAACATTTAAATTATAACATGTTTACGGCATCACATTGAGCCTTTTATAACCTTCGAACAGAACAAAGGCTGGTCTTAAAATTTTGTTTGAAAAGGCTGACCAAATTAGCAGTTTATATATTTTTAATTTTTATTATTAGTATTTAAATGCTTAACAAAATTGATGTAAGTGGCTAGTAACGCTTAGTGTCGTCTTTTCATTCACTTTAAATGCCAAGGCCTTAAACTAAAAAATCCAGCTCGCTTATTGCATTATTTTTACTGAAAGTTAAGCTTCCATGTTGTTTTTTATCTTAGTGTTGTCGTTTATGTTAAGTTCTTTTATTCGCTACAAAAGTTTAATGGAGGTTGTAAAAATATTACGATTACGTGACTTTTGAATGAATCTGAATAAGATTTTTCAACCCATAAAACATATCGACCCAAATTGTAACATAGATAATTCGTCTGTTTTTTTTTATTAAACGATTAATTAACATTTTATTGTTCTACAATAAATTTCAAGCCGACCAGATGTATTAAAAGTAAGAAAAATGCAATAACTTTAAAAAAAATCACTTCCCAACAACGATATAGCTTTCAACCAAAAAATACTTCATCGATTGCGGACTTTGTCCTGACTGACTATGTCAACGCAGAGCTAAAAAATTAGAACATAGATTTATTTTATAACGAGATTGATGGAGAAATAAATTTTTGGAAATTTCAACTTAAAGGGGTTACTGGGAGGGATTAGCTATGTATAAATTTTACCCATACCAAGTCGGGACGGGCAACTAGTTTAACACAAGTTAGTTTATCAATTAAAGTCACATTACAAGTCACATATTAGAATGTTTTGATGTATGTATTCATTTTATTAATCAAACTCACAATGAACCTTGACTAATGCTTGAAGAATTAGCGCCTTTTAACTGCGAAGGTTAAAGGTTTTACGAATGCGTTTGTTTGTTATTGCGATACGCCAGTTGTGTTTGCTTAGTATTAATCAATACCTTACTGAGAATTAAATTAATCATATATAAACAAAATTTAATGCTCACACATATATATGAATTAATAAATTTGTGACATATCAATATTAAATGTTGTTACTGTACAAATTATGACCACGTGTCGTACGATTATTTGGATTCTGGACTAATTAAAAAACCCACTATAATAAACTACACTTTCTGTTACTAGTGCATTGATATAATTTTCTATAAAGTATCGTATTCTACAAATTACAAAGGTACTAGGTACTTAGTATCTTTAGTAAATTTGTGAAAATGTACCTTGATAATATAATGAAAGTACACCTTAGAAGTCTTTGTTTTTGTTAAATAATGTAAGTATTAAAACTTTTAAAAATACCATTACTTATTATATATATTAAAATAAGTTTGATTTTAATGCTATTAATAAACAAGTGGCCTAGTTTAAATATCATACCGAAAACACACTTTCCTTGTTTGTTTTATTTAGCGACGACTTCTCTCCATCTTTCAAATTGTTTCCCCGAAGTTATTACAAAGACCCATTTGTCCTAACCGCGATGCTACTATCGTTAGTCAAAGATGGCGTCCGCTCATTTATATTTTTAAGCCCCAAATAATTTTAATGTGTTCCCATTATCATAGGCGCACGTGTTATTCTTTTCAGTGAGAAATTTCCGACATTTGGTTATTAACGATTGGAGACTGAACACCCTCTGTCTACGCTAGATTTACAACGTAGAACAAAAGACATCAATTCTTAGACCGACATGTAATCTATGAATTACCGAACTGTCTGTGAAAATATGGGCGCGGGTTTCATTAAGATTATTATAGATAATACCTATATCCATTAATTATTTTTTTATATAACTACCAACAAAATTAACATACAGATAAACATTTTTTTAATACATACGGATAAATAAACAATAACGGTGAAATATATTAATTACACTTTTAATTACAGTGGGTATTCTGTAAGAAAAACACGAAACTCACTGTAGAAAACGGTCTTGAAATGTCAGAAAGTAATATGCATTGACTATAATAATTATAACATCGAAACAATAAATCAAGATCGGTTGTCAACATTTCGCGCGACAGTATTCATTACCGTGTGTCCTAGCGTTACAGCATGACCCATTAACATCAAAAGTACACAGAATTAAAAATAAGTCATAATAAAAATAATATTTATGTATGTATTTTTGGTACACTTTACCTTCTTTAAATAATATAAAACTAACCGCACGATGGATTTTGATGCGGTTTTCATCTTTATGTGGGTATTTCCAAAGCATTTATTGAACAAACACATTCATATTAAATTTATTAACAGTACGTAGCGGAATTTTGACGTTTTGGAATCTAGTGCAAACATAGCTTACGTTGAGTAAACGAAAACTCCATTATTTTGTTGTATTGTGGATTAATATTTTGTTATACATCATTTGAAGTTATATGTATATCATGAGAATAAAACTTTAATTTTCCTCATAGAGATGATACGAGTAGGTATTATTATCAATTAATTATAATCGCTGTTGTATTTTCTGACTTGTGTTAAGATGGTAATATAAAATCTATTCGTATCATTTTCTTCTATTGATTAATTATTTTTATTGATTAATTGCCAGGGCTACAGAGAATTAGGCAATATTTCATGAATTTATCCTTCAATAATGGTTATAGTTATAGCGGAAGGCATGTCAATATAAAACTAACGTACTAGAGCGACTCTTAGATTGCAGAGCGGTTGATAAATTGTGAACGTATGCGATGCTTTTGTCCCGTCAATATGTCAACTATGGGCCTCCTCACTTACGAATTACGATATGATGACGTGATACAACACTTTTACTTTGAAATTTAACTACCAATGTTGCCATTGACGAAAATTTATGTTAACTCTGTGTTTCATATATCATTATGACAAGAGGTATTTTACGGGTAAATCGTTTTCGACTTTGTTGACTAAAATAATTTTCGTTGTTGAGAAAAATATAAATCTATGTCAATGGAAATCTAATTGTAACAAATTAATCTGCGATATTATTGAATGTACGGAAAATCAATCAAAAGAGTGATGCATCAAATTGTGAAAAGTTAATCTTAAGTTAAGACCGAGAACAGATATGGTAGAAATTATCTTTCCGTTGAAACCCGTCCTAAATGAACAGTGTCCATACGCTAATCATCGTTATGGGGATTAAGAAAGAAGCTATCTCGTTAACCAAGTGACACTTCCGACATCACTGGACGTTGCGCTGCTTGACTAGATAAAAAATCACGACATATTAAAGATAAAGAAAAAAAAAACCACATTATTGCGAATTCAAACATTACTAGGTAATACCTAGTAATGTTATCATGAGATGTTATTGCTATACTACCGAATTTATTTAAAATCAATTTATTCTTTATAATTCACCAACCCGCAATAGTGCATCGTGATGAAATAAGTTCTAAGCTTCATCAGTGGAACATTCATGAGCTATTTATTAAACTAAATCGTTACCAATTGTTGCTACGCCTGTTCTCATTAATTAGAATTGGACATTCAATTTTTATAAACAAAAAGCGCACTTACTAAACGACTCGTCCTAACGTCGTATGCTACAAATAAAAAAAACGACTAGTTGTTTTTTTCTATAATATAATGTCTTCATTATTCAAAAGTAATACAATATTTAAAAAATCTGATAAGGTTTTAATGCATTGTATAATAACGAATAAAATTTAGTTTACTAGTTTGTATGTGCACCAGTAAGAAAAAGCACAGTTTCAGTAAATATAACCTGCCACCTCGAATGTATCGAGTCCACATATTCTCATATATCGTGTAGCGTGGTTGTATCCGCATAACCCATTCAATGTTAAAATATTTTCTGTTAACGAAATAATAAAAAAAAGATACAAATATTATTAAATGCTGACGTAATTTTATATTGCGTTTAAGTTGTAAGACAATCCTAATGATCGCCTCACGGATGAAACTTAGCGTCGGAACAAGAATTCGTCTTAGTCATAAATAATATAACAACAAGCTTAAGATACGCTATATTACCATTATGTATGCTGAATATCATGGTTTATGCATACGATATGCTTCTGGATATTTGTTTATGTTTAAAAATAAAAAATATACGTTCTTGTAATAGATTAAATAGCTACTAAGTTGCTTCTCAAATAGATGGAATTTGTTTCATTAACATTAAATTATTTCGGCATTTATAGTTAAGAAAACATTTTTATGTTTTCATAAATCTACGCTATTCTGCGATTATTCGTGTCAGTTAGAAACTGCGTTTAAAGCAATGAATATTAAAATAATAGAATTCAAATAATTTATTATTATTAAAACGTATTACCATTTTACCGTTATTAATTTAATATTGTATTCAAGTTATAAAAACGATAGCTAAGTGGAAATAGTGCCGAAGTTATTTAACATAGTATATTACTTATCTTGTCTTTACAACTGTTTCTGAATAATTTGCATTCTACAAAAAAATAGAACAAATTTATAAAATTAAGGGAAGGGGTGACATTAATTAAGTATCAGTAATCTATTGTGGTGTTTCCACTGAATGATCATATTATTCTCTATTAACAATTTTGTAATGGTCTTCCGATAATGACATAATATTGTATTAAATAAACACCGATTACTTACTTACTTTTTTAATAACATTTTCAATTTACTTTCTATTAATTCACTAACTTAGAACTACTACTAATATTCTACATTAAACTATGAGTAGATACCTAAATTAATTAATTTCCTTAAGAGAATAAGGATATATTCAAAGGTTGTGACTTGTGTCTGATCAAAAACATAAAAGCATATTGTTTTTTAATAGAAAAAACTGACGTAATGTCCTCCTATTTTTATATTTTTCTAAGTTAAAGTCGTATAGTCGTATTGAGATAATTAATTATGTTTACAAATTAGTCCGTCGTTGTAGATAGATAGAAAAAGCATAAAATTTGATTGCGTCGTGTAAGGACCCGCGCGTGTGAAAATTTGTAGCCTTAGGCGGGTTTTCATAGAATTATTTTTATGGGGTTAGTTCAATATTACCGACAAAAAATGCCATATAAGGTCCTCCAGACCGATTTCGGCCACGGCGGCCAATCTCTCGAGAGATTAACCAACTGCGCAGGAGATATTATAGTGCACAAGTGTGTGCGCAAACACAGGTGCACTCACTTTTCCTTAGCTCTCATAATCCGATGGGACAGCAATCCGACACGACCGGAAAGAGTTCAGGCGCAGGACCAACGGCTTAACGTGCTTTCCGAGGCACGGGAGTGTACACACTTCCACCTTCCAGACTCCGGGCTGCTACTGAGAATTTTCTGACAGAAAAACCCAATAACTATGTTTGCCGTCACGACAAACTCGGTCTAATCCACAACTCCTAAGATGTGACGTTGTTATGTTATGGAATAATAACAAACCTACACAATACGTTGGTAGTACTTTGTTAAGTTGTCCCGGGGTAACGTGTAATGGTCAGTACCCATTTATTATTACAAATACATAATTGCAGTGGAGATATTCTACTGTACAGTACTTGGCAGTAAATATTAGTACGTCGATCTTGTTGTTTAAGAAAAACCTGTAACACCAAGTTGCCGTCTCCGTGCTTTTTTAATAATTTTCCTCAAATATATTTTAGCTTCGCGAATATTAAAAAAATATGATAAATGAGGCCTATTATTCGATAACAGATTACATCGATACTAAAAAATCATAGAGTTAGCATTCGTTGATTTTCACACAGGACAAGTAATTGTATTTAACTAACGCAGGACCGGATTAACCCTATCACGGCCCCTAGGCAATGCAATTCTCGGGGCACCGTTGCTTTACCCTTTTCTTACTTTTTAAAATAATTTTTTTCTATTAAAAATACAATTATCTGACAACATGTGACAAAATATCGTTCGATGAAACCTTTTTTTTTTCTTGGTCCACGGGGCCCCTAATCTATGCGGGGCCCCTAGGCAGTTGCCTAATCCGCCTTATGGATAATCCGGCCCTGAATTAACGTATTTATGTATTATAATTAAATCGTCGGAAAAAACATCTACTGAGAGAAACGGACAAAAATTTACTATAATAATAAAACGCTTGTTCTTTAAATTAACTTAAATTTGGTAGAAATTTCATGTAAACCAACTTGAATAAAGGGGTATTATTATTATTATTTTGATTTTCATATTGGATCAAGTAGCACTTTATGTCTACTTGACCCGATTACCTGTTTGATAGCATTTTAATTGGGGTTATTTTAATATATATCTAATATAATAAGGTGAATTATCGTAAACTAGAAAGGAAAGTATAATAGGGGTATATATTTTATGATCAATAGATTTTGCATTCAGTCAGTCAGTCTTGAGATATATCCAAGAGATATAACATTCGTGGATTATTATGCTAGCATGGAGTAAGCCTTTGTGCAAGCCCGTCTGGGCGGATACCACCATCCACTCATTACATATTCCACCGCTAAACAGATTGCTGTATTACGGTTTGAGGGATAATTAAGCTAGTGTAACTATAGGCACAAGGGAAATAAGATCTTAGTTCCCAAGACTGGTGGCGCATTGGTGATGTAAGGTTTGGTCAATATTTCATACTATGCCCATGTATTTGGGTGATGGTGATCACTTACCATCAGGTGGCTCTTTTGATAGTCTGCCAACCTATTTAAAAAAGAGATTGCTATGAACGAACTATTATCAAGCTTCAGCCTTTTAAATTTGTTTTCTCGCTCTTTTGTTTTGTCTTTAGTAAAGTATATGTAAGTTAGACTTATTCATATATTTAGAGATTATATTTTATTCTGAATTTTCAAAACTGCGCACTTTCATCAGTTTAGTGCCATTCTTTAGCTGCTTTTACAAAATATTAAACTAAAGTTTAAGCAGTTTATTGAACACATTAAAACATTGTCTGAATGCTTACTTGTAATATATCATTATTTAAAATGTCTGATAAAACAAACTTGAATCATTGTAATTATTAAAGATGCAAATGTTTCACTGTAATGTGGGATTAACAGCCGTATTAAGAAATAGAGATTAAGTAGGTAGCTACATAGATGTATAAGTCTTTTAATTACCTTATTGCAAAAAAATATGAACGACTGACTTAACGCTAATTTATTCTATGCATGCAAACCAGCAAGCATGAAGCATTGATTTTTAATATATTCTTACAAAAAATGTTATAACTCCAAAATAGTATACGTTTTATTTGATTCCATTTATAGATAACTGAGACAATGTTTATTTTCTGGCTTGAGAAGCCTCTAGAAAAGTCTAGAAACAAATATTATACATCAAAAATATTTTTTGTCTAACATAATAACTATTTATGGCAATAAATTAATAAAATTGAATCTACTGACAGTATGTGTGCTAATAACAATACCTAAATTTATTTTTGTTATTTAGAATCTTCTTAAACCAAGAATTTGTTGAAATAGTCCTTATTATAATAGAAATACAAGTTAAAGTAGCGTATCCGTGGAATTCTTGACCCCTGAATTCAATATGCAGGCAAAGGCGCGATTCAACGAGTGCGTTGCGCTTATTAACATACCATGTTTCCTTTAATTTGAATTGGTTCTGGTTTTATGAGAAAAATAGTATTCGTTAAAATATCGCCAATTTCAAATAAAATGCTGTCGGTACTCCGTGTTATATAATAAAATGTTTACACGTTTTGACAGACATATTTACATTTTTTACTACAGCAAATTGTGTTATATACATTAGCATATTATAATTCTAAAATAAAACCATTAAAACTAGGAATATATTTTAAAGTTCTCTAATTTTAAGATATGCGGTAATAATTATCTTATATCCGCTTATCGTGAGGTAGCTCTGGTAGAGTCGACGGTAACGAATTTTTCGATAATAATTCAAGTTTATTGTTTATTCTGTAGATTTCAAGAACTTAAGGTTATTAAAAGTCTTACATTGCAATTTTCGATAATCTTAATTACTTTTATGATAGTTCTTTCGATAATAATTGTCTATACGATTTCATATCAGTTTAGTTTTATCAAAAAGTTTCAGTTAATCGCTAATTGAACTGTAGGTAATCCGTCAATGAAGTCTTTACCAATCGTAACAAAGTGTAGCGTGATAGATTCGTTTTCCTATTGGTGGACGATGACGCTATATCTATTTTCGTCGTGAGTGAGAATGCGCGCGCTGAGAAACGTGAACATGTGTGAATCTGTGCACAGCCGATCGATGTGTGCGTGTGTTGTTGAGGCGCGCTCTCTCTGTTTACCGCGCGGTACTGTGGCCGGCGAGCGCCTCGCACTCACGTGTGTATCGCGAAATCGAGTTTTCCGGCGGCTGCCGACCTGCATTAGCAGCCTATGGTGTTTTCCAAAAGTTTATTGGTGCTAATTCGTGCCGGGTATTAAGATAACATTGCAGGGTCCGTCGGATAGATCGAGCGTGCCTATTTCGGTCCTGCTCATAAAAATTATAGGTGTTTTCGGCGGATGCGATGAATAAATTTTGCAAATCGAGTCTGTGTGTCGAAAAGGTTCGTGAGAGCTATGTTTTGATCGGTCGGCGTGTTGTGGCTGTGCCGGGCGGTGCGGATGCGTTTCGGCTCGCGTTCCTGCTGCCGGTATCAGTGAAATTGCGACAGTGTTGCCAATTTTCTAACCTGAGGGTACTGGATCTCGGAGACGGAGTCGGAACTGTTAACAAGGACTTGATCCAGATGCTTCACGCTGTGCCTGGCAAATGTTAAGGTAAACGTGATCTTGTATCAGGATACGTACAAAGTGCATCCTAACGATATTCTTATCACGTTTGTTAGTTTCCTTATTCAGTCGAGAGTTTGCTTATTTCCGCTGAAGCGCAGCGAATCTCGCACGGATTTTATAAATTATGTTAGTTAGCGCTTCATTAGCATGTGTTACAGAATATTACGTGCGCTTCAAATAAAAAAAACAGTATAAATATTTAAATTTAATAAAACGTTCCGAAGTAGACTAAAATAATTTGTTGACCTAAAATACAATATATTTTTAATTGATACTTACGACCTTATCTCTTAGTACATACTTAGTACAACAGTTGATAGCATATTGTGCATCTTCCAATTTTTTAAATTATTCATTATTTTTTCAAATATCTTAATAGCATATTGGTTTTATTTTAATGTTCATATTTATAAGATTTCTGGATTTCTTATTGTATTAAAAATATAAGTTCAAATACTTTTTTTATATCATAAATAATATTCTAAAACCTGTAATGTACAAATTGAAAAGCTCGTTTCACGTTCTGTGAACTCATACATAAAAGCAGGATGTCATACAAAAAAAAATTACATAATGCAACCTAATTCTGATGTATATTTGAAAAAAATAGCAATAATACATAATATTACTTTTTTTCGACGGTACGATTTGAATTTTTTTAATGTTAATTTTCCATTATTATAAGCTAACAGGAATCTTTAAATAACAGATCCATATGGCAGTCTATGGCAATAAAATTTATAGCTGGTATATAAAAAAAAAACAAATTACTGAATTAGCTCTACATATTTTTGAATATCACGAACATTAATGATTAAAAAAAATTTCAGTTAACTTATACGTAACTGTTTTGTTCTTGTTTGGAACAGCTCTTTGTTTTCTTATATAAAAAAACATAATACAATTGTTAATATAAGGAATTATAAGTAATACTTATATATATAAGGATTCAAAAGTAAAATACAATATTTTGTTTCCAAATCAGATTTACTATTTTTACTTTTAAAAAGGGAAGTCCAATTTGAATTTAAAAAAAAAAAACTTACTAGAAAAAAAATGATGTGAACTTTTTTTTCATTTATTAGTTTTATTCCGCTAGCAATTTTCATATAAGAACAATAAATATACGTAGTACTGTATGGATTGTGTTATTTATAATACTTATTAATATAAGTTATGGCATTAGTATAAACATACATTATGGCAACTAAAAACTAATTAAGATAATACTTTCATGTAAGAATATTATTATAAATTAATAGTTATCCGGCATTGAACATGTATTTTACGTAAAGATTATCTTGAATCACTGTCAATCACAATCGTATATTTTTTTCAAATCAATCAGGTTTGTAAAAATGTTAACTTTTTTACTGACGAGTAATGATGTAATGAAATAATTGTCGAAAATAACAAGATAGACAAAGACACATACTTTTTGTTCTAGTATGTTTATTTATCTTGGACAAGGACGGATTATAAGCAAACTTTATCAACATATCGCTTATTGCATATGTCCGGCGGTAATTAATTATAGGGCGCAGCGATCATTTTGTACTTTACATAAAAAACGTATAACATTGTAATTTTACTGATCTCCAACCTTGAACAACGATTATATGTTAAAAGCTATTAATTCGTTCGTTAATTACTGTTACTTGTGATTCTTCTAAAAAAAAAAAAAAATCTTTTATTCGCAAAAACATTTTTTTTTCAAGAACATTTTGACATCTTTTTTTCTATTCTTTTTAATACTTATTACTACAGTAAGAATTCTAAACGTATTCAATGTAAGTTGTTTTGTATGTATCTATTAATAACTAGAAATTGATTTAAATCTATTTGCACATTGGTGAAACAGATAGGAAAATCTCGAATGGCCCTTGAGCCTTAAATTCCTTGAAGAAAATTGTGTTCCGGTTAGTCGTTTGAGTGCCACTCGATAATAACATTTCTCTAATAATATTATACCATTTTATAGTTACATAATTACCTATAGCAGGACACTTTATTTCAATATCAATACTCTGTTTCCGCTCTGTCTCTATCGCTATTTCTCGGTTACAGGGTGTTTTCACGGTGTAAGGAGTGGTTTATATGATGCAGTTTCAAATATCATAGCCTTATAATTGGCATCTCCTTAAATGAATAAAAAATATCTACATATAATATTTGATATAAAATATCCCGGAGTATTTCAGTCTTCGTTTCTTTTTTAACAAAATCGCACATTTTATTTTGTTTAATATTATTAAAAATAACGCAATCAACTTTACATTGTATTTTTAATCAGTTTAAAAACGATTTTACTTCGATAATGAATTTTAATTGACACAAACTAATTTATATAACGAAAGTTACGGATACTACATAGTTGTTACATATTTTCATTAGTAAATAAGTTGTTGACAAATATCGATAATTAAAAAAAAAAAAGGATTTAGTATATGCGTAATGCTATTGTCTTGTTTTGGACACACGTTTCATATTGATAACGAGATGTATAACATAAAGACAGTGAATTTTTTTATGTAATATTAGTTTATCTGATTAGATAACGATTCTTTAATACATACCATTGTACATAATGTATGATATTCTTGATAATAATTAAACGATAATGCAAGATTTTAACTTTTAATTTGTCGCGTTAAAATGACTATTGAATGAATGATTATGAAATTTAATTCATATAGATGTTCAAATAGTTTAAACCAACAGTAATATTGTTGGAACCAGACTTACTTACGGTGATGCGGTATTTTGAAGTTTGTAGGTAAGCTTTAAGAGTTATAGTTTTACTATAGTAAATATCACTTATCACTATTTGATATTTCACGATCGTGTTCTGCAGTGAGTTTCAAGTTTTTTCTTAAAGAATAGATCTACAGATGTAGTATGCATAGTGCATATAATGCAATAAATTGAAAACTACTTTAAAGTTAATAATCTCCTAAGTGGCGTCAAAGCTTCGGTATCCCGATGCATTTTTCTATGAAGTCTGTGAATTTTTCTACAAAACAGAAATAGCATAGACAGTCGATAAACTATATCTCTTTATCTGGCGAATTTGACTATGGCATTGTTATTTTAATGATTTTAACTAAAATACCCTATAGCCGTACTTCAGCCGCTAATAAATTGCAATATAACTATATTTTAAATAAAATTCAATGACGAAAGTATTCCAATAAGTTCTATTATTTAAAATTCTTTAAAATCAGTGCAAAATTTCCAACGTTATTGAGGAAAAACATCGAGACAGACACACTTTCGAAATGTATAATATCACAATATTGATTTTAAGTATACGGACTAATAATTAAAAAGAAATAGTTACAGTGTTACAATATGTAAAAAAAAAATATCAGCACAGAATCAAATCCGATAGACTCCAATAGAATCCATGAAGTGCATCTATGTTTTGAATAATCATTAAACTTTTATATGATATGATACATTCTCATCGTTCAATCACTTACAAATATTTACAAACAAAAGCAATGGAGAATTGCAAATAACAATATAGTAGAAATAAAAAATAATTATTAATATATTATATTTTCTATTGTGACAGGGCATGGTATTTATGAGTCAATCCGTCAATAGAACATCCTGAATATTCATTATCAATTGTTATGTAATGAGTGTATGTTATGTTGGCTAGGCTAAATTTTAGCACGGTCTGAATTCATAATAATTTAAAAATATTAAAAAGTTTCAATTTAATTTAAGCATTCCGACTTAGTTGTAGTTATTTTTGATTGCATTTTTAATATATTTTCATAAAATATTTTTTGATAGAGTCAGACTCGACCAAAATATATATCTTATGAAAATTACTTATTTCTACATTTTAAATATTTATAGTGTTAATATTTGGTAATTATTGTATATATATATATATAATATATGGCTCAAATTTTGTATTTAGTTAAGGTTTTGCTTTTTCCGTTTATATTGGTACTTTTACTTTTCTATTAAAGCTGAGAGAAGCTCGGTCGCCTACGTATTTATAAACATACACAAAACAGATTGCCCCCTCACAAAATAACGTTACATAATGTTATTTTTTCTTGAAACAACTACATATTGTAAGCTTATATGAATAACACTTGATATTTCTGCATTTTTCTTAAATAAATATTCTTAAGGTCACTTGCGTAAGAACTTATACCATTTTTGTTGCTAGTTTTCGACTCTGGTACACTGTAACTGTAAGAATGTATTCTATTTTTGTTTTTGTTAAAATACTCTTGATTTTTATGAAATTTAGTAATTATAGAGTATTTCTTTATTCAATTTATTGCCGTAGTTTGTCATGAATTATGAATTATCTGGAAAAAGGTATAAACACCGAAGTAAAATCGTATGTTAGTTTTTTAGAGATAGGTATTAGTAGATTAATTATTATTTAAGTAAATTTTTAAATAAAGAGTATTAATATACTTTAAAATTGACATAAAATATTATTGATCGTATCTCATAATAACAAACTCGATTACGAAATTTACACTTATCAATATGACCAATACTCGACACACGAACACACGAACATTTCGAACAAACAATATGATTCTTATGAATGGGTTTCGTCGCCTACGCAATGCCGTTTTTTATAACTGTCCATGGACGGACTGAAATAATTGTTTTAACAGGGCTCCATCTATCAAATGTTCGTTTCACCAAGGTTTAATGTGACCAAATAGTCTCTCAAGGATGCGTATGAAATAAACACGAATGTTTTTCCTCTAAGCATTTTGTTAAATGTATTACATAAATTTAAAAAAAAAACCATTTACTAAATTTGTTTCCATATAAATTCGATAGTAAAGCACTGATAAACTTTATAACTTCAAACCATAATTCTGCTTTTAGACAGATATGTTTTTATTGATCTATAGCGTGTCTATAACATAAGTGCAGTTCTCAGTTTAAATATTCATTACAAGTATTTCTTTAACATATGTTTTATTATTTAAATGCAAATAAAGTCATCAACACGATGGGATAATACAATGATACACATAAAACCTATTATTAGATAGAGTATTCTACCATATACACATTTAGAAATAGCAAGTTTGTCTCGTACTGAAACAGTCTTTGAATATTATGTAACAACTCATTTATTATAGTAAGTACTGTGAAAATGTGTTTTTGTTAAGACGGGACATTAAAAGTTATTGCAAAGTAACAATAAGAACGTATTCTCAAGTCCTATATTATAATAGCGTTGTGTATGTACGTATCCGTGATAAGACGTGGCACACATGCAACGCACAAGGCCTACACACATATGAATTAATGTTAATTAGTACATGTTTGTTTATAACACACCCACACATATACGTATCCGCACACATCTGTAAACACCGCGCATAATGAGCCTTCACATTTAAACTGTTGCTGATTAGAAAATAAACCGACTTTAGTGTGGATTTTCAAAAATGTCACGTCTTTTTAAGATTAGGTACAGAGACTAATACAATATTATAATGAAATAGAAAATCTTGGTCAGTGTCGAGTTGATATTTAAGTAAAACACGTATTTTTGAATTCAAAGTAAATTTAGATATTTCAGTCTATTGCAATAATAATTTTGAAGAAAAAATTGTCGTTAGTTATATAAAACAGAGTTCATTTTGCCTTCAGACTTGCTTAAGGTAAGTGCTAGTACTACATCGTGAGAATAAAATGTTCAAACTTTTGTTAGTTTTTTTATCGAAATAACACTTAATCACTTCCTACTGCTCAAAGGGCGGAAGTCATGCGTTTACAGAAATAATAAATTAACGCCACTGTTTCAATACAATTCGTTAGATGCCCTTGCATAGAGGTCAATTTTCAATTTTAGTATAGTATTACAACACGTATCCAAATTAACAAATTCAACATTGTTTGTTTTTGTAGGCATTCGGTAACTCTCGAGAGGTTGTCTGACAAACTCAAGTGGGCATCGGTTGTCATCTATAAATTAAAATACCTATTGCTCAATGATTTATCGTTGTATTTATTTATTTTGTTATATACTAATCGTTTCGGTTTTTAAGGTCATTTATTATTAGATAATATTTAGATATATATAAATAATGATTATTTAATGGTTGAAATGTCTCGATTTTATGATAATAAGTATAGTTGACACATTAAGGGGCCACACACTAGACAATAGCTAATTAACTGTAATTACCTCTATAGGCGTTTAATGTGCCAGAAAGTGTTAATAAGACAATTGTCAAAATCCTATGATCAATTATAGCGTTTTTGATAATTCTTGAGAGCGATCTCGGGTCACTTTCGGTGTCACGTCCATGTTCGCTCTGGGTAATTGAAAGTTATTTTTGTATGCACCCAGTTACACACAATCCTCAACCGGAATAATCACCTAGTTACGCCCTTCAACTAAATAATTTCAAATGTGGAATAACAAAACGTTAACATTTTCAAATTGCGGATGTTAAAATTTCTTTAATAAGGTATGATATATGTATTTATATGTATGTAGACTATCATTATATATAATATCTACATATAACATTCAGTAATATTACATAAAAAAATATAGATTATATATATATATATTAGACACAAATATTTAGATTTTGAAAGATTTGACGTATCCTCAGTTCTCTACTTTGACTTATCAATTATGTTTTCATCCTTTGCCGTTATCTTATAAACTTATTCGGAGTTCCTAATTTACTTAAAGATAATTCTTTGTCTTGTCAGATCGTTCATATATGATATAAGCGACAACTAATCGGAACATAAATAAAAATTAATATGCAAAAGAAGAATTAAACGCAAAAACTCAAGAGTCAAGACCGCTTTGACTAGAAAACGGTGAACGTCACATAAGTTATTATTTGGGTTGTTACATTTTGTTGAATGAAATTGCTGCCAAAAATTAATAAAACAATACTAAATGTGTGTTAATAATGGCAGTTGAAGGTTCTTTTCGAATTACACAGGCAATTTACAGAACAATTCCAGAATATTCTAGCTCGAGTTTATGAGTTCGTACTAAAAATATCTAGAATTTGTTCCGAGTAATATTTTATTGCTATATCAAATTTCCGTCTATATATTAAACGAAAAGAAAAATAAAACTGAATATATAGCTCTATTAAGATACGATCTAGATAATTAGGCAAATCTATGTAGCTGTAACGGTGTATTCGACTTACGTTCCTCTTTTGTTTCAAATTTTGTGTCTTTGATGACGGATTTGATGTCAAAAATGACGGAGTCGCTATTCAAATTTTCAACCCCTATTTCACCCTCTTGTAGGATAAATTTTTGGAAACCCTGAAATACGTATTTATTTATTTCTAACCAGAGGCTTGTATATAAAATTTCATGCTTCTTGTATCAAAAATGACGGACCCGCGATACAAACTTTCAACCCCCATTCCACCCTCTTGGGGGGTAGATGTTCGAAAACCCTGAAATACGTATTTATTTATTTCTAAACAGAAGCTACCATATAATCCGCCATTTTCCATGCTTCTTACATGAAAAATGACGAATTCCCCATGCAAACTTTCAACCCCTATTTCACCCTCTTGGAAGGTAGATTTTCAAAAACCCTTAAATAGGTATTTATTTATTTCGAACCAGAGGCTTGTATACAAAATTTCATGCTTCTTACTTCAAAATGACGGAGTTCCCATGCAAATTTTCAACCCCTATTTCACCCTCTTGGGGGGTAAATTTTCTCTAACCCCAGTGGTTTAGGCTCTGCGTTGATGAGTCAGTCAGGACATGTCTTTTTATATATATAGATAAGTTCATTATTTATACATAATAAGAATTAATATGTATATATTTTTTAAGAGTTTATCACTGAATAATTATTACTCTTCGAATATTATTGCTTATGGTTAATATTCAAGAAAGAATCAACACTGATAAATCCTACTTGTGATTCATCTTGAGTACGTGGCGTGAATTGAATATTTAGTTATAATAACCTACATCCTGGTAGGAAATGAAATAATCTATTTCTTATACATACATATATATTGCAATTCAAAATTAATTCTCGTTATTGCAATATTGAAATTATAATCATACTAGCCGGAACCTGCGGTTACACCCGCGTTCAATTCGAATTATAAACATATGTTACACGTAACACGTGATGAGTACATAACTGACTAAGTAATTTTTTTATTTTATTTTCCTTTGTTATTTGTAGCAGCACGGTGGAATCAGATCCAAAACCGGATCTCATTCCACCGTTCTGCTTCAATGCTGGTTGGTGGACACTGGGTATTTCATTCAACGCATGAAAATCCATGTTTTGCTACTCCGCAAATTACGGTATGAATTATAAACACAAATAAAGCACATGTAAAGTGAATGGTGCTTGCTCGGGTTTGTACCCGTATATTCGGTTCACGTGTTCTCGTCACTATACCGACACAACCAAATTCATGTCATCAACAAAATATTCAGTTGGCCACAATCATTGACGATTATAGTTACTCTGCTGCTTAGTTAATATCAATCTAATTAACGGGTTATTATAATCAAATTATTTTTAACTAAAACTTGTAGTTCCGGAAATTAAGTAAGACAAAATCTCCAGCTTTGTAAGTAGGGAATAATTAACATTAATTAATAATAATAAATTGCAATTATGAACTATTTCTTAAACTTTACATTCTACGCTATTTTGTTATTGTTGCAAAATATTTACTCAAAGCTAGTATCAATATACCAAGACTGTAGTTTACAAAGATAAACAAAAGGAACGTCGAATGCTCAAATTCCACCAAATTATATCTCGTCCTTCATTTATCAAGTATTATATACAAGAGGAAACGATTATTTATTGCGTTTATCGTAATCTTAATAAGCCCCTTGGAGATTATTTTTTATCTCGGAAAATTTGCACTTGCAAATGGCCGAGGCGTCTTTGCCTGACCTGAGTGGGTTCTCAAATATTGGTTCAACGTCTTAAGTAAACAACTTTATCCGAGCCAGTTTACTTCGCTCTATATGGACAGTTTGCCAGCTGTTTTATCTGTATGTGGGACAGGCGTTTTATATCCTTTATTAATTTAGATAAGAGAAAATTCTATGAGAACTAAAGTATCGATTGAAATTTTTTTATGTACTATGATACTATCAATTATAACAAATAATGTTCATATTCTTGAAGATTATTATCATTAAAAAAATATATATATAAATAATATATCTATGATTTGGTTTATAAGAGGTATGTTAATAGCATTGTTTCTAAGTTAATAAATGTCGCTTATTCTTTAATTATTATTAAGTACCATTACTGCATCTCCTAGTAAATTGTAAATACGTTTAACATACAATCAAACCATAAATTATTATGGCAAATAAATCGAATATAAATATTGACAAACCAGCTGGATACTCAAGCGTTTAAACTGCTACTCATGTTCACTCTTATTCCGTTCTTTGTTTGAAAATATGACAAGCTATATCCTATCCTGTATATACCTTAAAAATAACTTATTATTTCCCTTACATGCAAAGATAAGTCGAATCGCCTAGTAGTGATTTTCAGACGATGCCATAGTTAGAATGTTGCAAAGCATATCGGGTTAATGTAGTAAATATAATAAATACCAATGGCATAAAACATTAAATAACATCGCACATATACTATAAGTATAGAAATTTAAAAAGTAATTCAAATATTATAATCGAGTAGCCGTTGACCCAATAACCACTGTAATCGGGTTACGGGTCGGGCCCGGTATGCGATCTATTGACGCCTCCATTGTGCCATTAGCCTTGCCAGCTATTTAGGAGATTCATTCCGTCTCGTCTGCTTGATTGAAGCTAAAATCCTTTTTATGGTAATATTACAATAAGACTTTTTCTATTTATTTATTTTTTGTTATTATGATTACTTTATCTATGTATAATCGTATTTTAAATTGTATTACGAATGAATTATAAAAAAGGCTTGTGTTTTTTTGTGTATATTAATAGAAAATTTGTTAGCCAAGTGATTAAATCACCATTCACAGATAATAAAGTAAGGAAGGTTATTAGATTAAGGAGCTTACATCTACCTACGGAAATTGGCAACGGTAGTGATAGTAAGTTCCTTACAAATCGTTGCCAATTCTGACACCGAAGATGTCATGTCTTATAATATTACTAACTCACTCACTTTTCGTCAATAAATAAATAATACAATTTGATGGCGTGACGATATATTATTTGATAAGCGTAAAAGTGTTTTGAAATAGATCAACAAAAGGTCAGACTAACCTTTTCGCTGTAAATTATGTCTGATAGAAAGAAATTGTTAATTGTTAATTGCTATTTTTAAACATTATTTGTTTTATCTTTGTCTCACTTAGAAAATATGTACCTATACATAGACACATGTAAGTTACATAGAGACCGCACATTTTAATACAAGCTTGGTATTATAATTGCTGTCATTATTTATATACATTAAGATTTATATTATTGTGATGAACGACGTCGTATTAAAACTGTTTTTATATAATATATTATGATTAACTTATTATTTTTATGTTTTTAATATAATGTCATGTCAATAAATAATGTCACTTATTCGACATATAACAAATAGTTCGTGAATGAAATATAAGTCTAATTGTGTTTATATGTTTAATAACTTTTACTAATACATAATTACTCGGTGGTAGAGCTTTGTGCAAGCTCGTCTGGGTAGGTACCACCCACTCATCAGATATTCTACCGCAAAACAGCAGTACTTTGTGTTGTTGTGTTCCGGTTTGAAGGGTGAGTGAGCCAGTGTAATTACAGGCACAAGGGACATAACATCTTAGTTTCCAAGGTTGGTGGCGCAGTGGTGATGTTGTTTTTTTTAAGAAATATACAAACCACTGTCTATGGGCGTTGGTGACCACTTACCATCAGGTGGCCCACATGCTCGTCCACTAACCTATACTATAAAAAAAAAAAACTCAAATCCAATACTTTTTAAATAAAAAGATAAATAATTACCAAATATAATAGCGAATACTTATAATTAAATACATTTTATTTCAACGTCTAATGCAGTCACATCACGGTTACAAATACTAAAGTAGTTCTATTTAGCTATTAATTACTTTGGATATCAAAATGAATAAAATTACAATTAGATAAAATAATAACAAATAAAGTATAGTTGAAGTTAACGAACGTGGGTTGTACTTGAAATTATAAACATTAAGTTTGTACAAATACACAGATAGCAATCTTAATTACGCTGCACTGAGAACTGCAACTGTCAAACATGTACTCGAATTTTATAAACGGACACATATTACGAAACAATGTACCGGTTAAATGTTATCTATACTTTAATGAGCTTTTTAAAACAAAAATTAAACAAAAGTTTACAGATTGCCGTTCTGGAATTATGAACATTATGAACATAACAATAACAGACAGAAACTTACTACTCATGTTATTTCACTGCACACATCTCAGAAAACGACTAAACTGCCTTTGTTGCTAAATTTAATGTGACGTGTGAGCTAAAGATTAGTATACAATGCCTGAGTTAATGAATGAAAGAAATTCTAATTTTAAATTTTGCCAAATAAAACCCGTTAGGTTAGGTTAGGTTAGTCTCGCCTGAGTCGGAAAAGTAATACCAAACTGGTGGTAGAACCTTTGTATTTTACAAGGTACAAAGATTAATGCTACAGAAAAGAGTAAGAGAGAAAGAGTAATGGTACAGTATTACTAGGTGTGCCCCGTCCATTTAAGACGTAATTGAAATACGAATATATCCAATGTCATTCCAGGACATACACGTATGTAGAGTACATTCAGCAGTTGTATCAAGATTAAGTAACAACCATCAATACAAACATTCGCATTTATAAGTAAGAAAATGTCAACGTAGTCGAACAGAAAATTGTTGGTGAACATTGGCGCCAAAGAAAAATAATAGTTAATAGGTTGGCGCATAAATTGGTTTACGCATGATACCAATTGTATGATCACGTTATATATATATATATATTTACCTCAATTCTTCTACATTCTAGTAAGACATTATATAAAAGAAACTCAAGAATAACTTGAGAAAAGCAATCATAACTATAACTCAAATAATGCGTTTATTAAATACAATCAATGTCCTATAAACATTTTTATTATCTGTATCATACAATAAAATAAGTATCTATATAACATATTTGATTACTTGATGTGATTGCATTACTCATAAAAATCTAAGTGACCCCGACTTACAATTTGGGAGCAGCTAAATCTGCTAACGAATCTCAAGGCCTTAAATCTGTGAATTAGTGCACTGAGGCAAGTGTGGCGGCCGATAGCGCATTCTTGATTGTGATAAAAACAACCTCCATGTATCAGATCATTAATTCCTTAATTATCTCGCCGTCCTACATCAAACGAGCCGACGCGACAGTAAAGTACAGATTCTAGAGAATGTAGATAATGATGCTGCAAATTATACGTTGGTCGTAATTCAAGACCCATTTAAAATATGAATAAAGTCTACGGTTATAATTTTTTTTTATGTATGAAACATGATATAATATAAATAGACCAAATAAAATTACATAAAACATATAAATATTTTCTTATAAGAATGGATTCATAAATGTTATTGTCCTTTAAGATAAACCTTAAAGTGCATTTATTTACTTAGGGTTGATAAATTGAACCAAGAATATTGACGTTACGTATTAAGTTTTTTGACTTAATAAAAAATGTTTTAAATATTGGAGTCGATTTTTACAGCATTATATAGACAGCGTCATGTATAATTCAGAATATAATTTCACTTAGTAAATGGTTTTAATGGACATAGATAGTTATAGACGTACTTAGATCATAGATAGCTTTTTTAATTAAGTACATAAAAAAGTGTTGTCTTTTATTGCCTAGATAAATATCAGGCACCTAGTTACTTAAAAACTGGCTTTGACATTTTATGTCGTATAAAAATATCTAACAAAACTGTATTTTAATTAGTTATAAACATATACACTTGTAAAACATTATTTATTATTTCTAAAACATAGTCAGTTTTACGTGCATTTTTGTCAATCATGCGCTATATTATATGCTTAATATAATTATCGCAAACATTGTACAAAACTTACATATACTCGGAGACACACATTAACCTCATAACGGAGCTATAGTGCAGGAGGTCATCCGAACGCTACTCAATAACAATTTGTCGGTATCGCACTGCATGTACGATAAATGCGGTCTGTTTGAAGACGTCTTTCTTTATAATATTGCTGTTCTCTATTAATAACTATTGATTTTTTAATGATAAGCCTTAGTCTATTTCGCTCTGTCGTTAAAAATGAAACGCTAAGTTTCCTTCGCTGGTTCATTTTAAATATGTATGTTTTGATTCTTCAATAATTAATAAAGAATAGCAATATTTCGTAAATGTCTTCTATGGTATTAAGCGTTAATTAACTAATAGAAATTAATAGACAACATGATTTTTCGTATCTTTATTAAAAAAAAAAGTTTTCAGTTTATTTTAAGAAGTAACTCTCAAGCCCAAGCTTATAAATAATACACAGACAAAATCTTAACATCGTGGGTTTAAATTTTGTTCAAATTCTGTATTGAATGATTATTATTATCTGGTTCTTACATTCACAGATTAAAAAATGAGCGATACAGTTATGATTAATGTGTTTAAGTTAATCTTACTTTAATACACAAAATTTATTACATACATTTTAAGATATAAATTTAACATCAAAATTAACAGTATGTTTTAAGTTATCAAATTACTTCGCAGTAGCTTCATTTGAGCAACACACTTACTTTTTAAAATTCGAAAGGGGAACTTAAATACTAACATTGTAACTAGTTTTATGCTCAAATGACGAAATATACAAAAAATGTCGGTGTAATGAAACCGTTTATCCGATCCAAGGAGACATTTATAAAATAAAATTGCTAATAAATTAGGAATATTCCTCATAAAAATTTGGTTATTGCCGACCTAACCTCCATCTTGCAGGTGTGGCGTTCACGAATGTTCAAAAATCATTTAAATGTTTTCTAATATCGCAATTACCGTTCGAAAATTGTTTTATGAATTCATTAGCTTTTTAACTAAGTATTTTTTAATAAATATAAATGTTTGTAGATGTTTGAGTTAAACGGTTGTTGACAGATTAAGATATTACAAACTGCTTTTTGAATATATATATTTAAATGTCTGATTCGTATTCGCAGTACATTTACGATGTCATTTCATTATAATAAATACTAAATTATAATATTCTATATAAATGTATCAATATCTATAATTGCATAATTATATAACTAAATACCTATTTATATAAAGTATTGTTTAAATATATTAAATAAAAAATATAATCAATATAACCGTAATTTAAATAATTTTGTAATTCAGTTTATTTCCATTATAAATAGGTACTTGTACATATAAGAATTTATCGATGAACAAATTGTCAAGTAATAATACAAGAATTTAAAGTAAAATATATTTTAAAGAAGGTGATGATTTATTTTATAAATATATTTATACAAAATATAATGTTTTAAAAAGCAAGCACTAAAAATATTTACAGTAGAACCTCGATTATCCGAACCAATTGGGACTGAGACTAGTTCGGATAATCGAAACGTGGGTTTTTCGGGGCGAGATCATAATCAACATATTTTTATGTATAACAGTGCATACATTTATATTTAAAAAAATGGCATGCATATTGATGTTGAAATATATACAGCGTGTAAAAAAAGTCCGACCCGTGAAGTGGTTATTAGGTATCGTGTGTCGGTTCTATTTATGTAATAATTTTTAAAATACTAAGCAAAAAATTTATCCCGGCTTTTTTTTTTTAAATTAAATAACCAAAATTACATGGCAACACAGGTGCGGGCAATAGCGCTCGATAGCTCTTACCTATCGGGTAGCTAAGACACGAGGTCATGACCTCAGTAGTCCACGTTTTTACCACCAACAGTGTTGTTAAACACAATTAATATATTTTTTTCATTAGAACCGACACACGTCAAATCGTCAATTTTTAATCGACGAATGGATGTAATGCGTTTTTGATCGGCCAAGTCTCAACAAACATTGTATATTCGCACCAATGTTCGGTTAATTGAGCGTTCGGATAAACTTAGTCATCGTTCGGATAATTGAGGGTTCGGATGATCGAGGTCCTACTGTATAGTATATTTAAAATTAATTAATGTATAAGTCATGACTTGGTCAACGGTACTCAGAATGTAAGCATAATAATTTTTCCTTTGAATTGCAATTCCTATTGTATGAACGAACCAGTCTTCCTGGCACCAGTTGAGGTAATAAGACTCCTAGCTTAATATTTCATTTGATTATTGATTCCTTATTAAAACTTGATTTAAATGAAATGAGTAAAGTATGTAGTGAGTATTAAACGAGAAAAGTAATATATTTTTTTACTTTTTAATTTATTTTGCAAAGCGGACGAGACTCTGAAGTAATTATTAATCATCAAAATATTTAAGTATTTTATTCCACAACCAAACACGTGCAATTTAACGCTTTCGTTATTAATTAAACTAATACCGAACTTAATCTAATTCGGCTTTATTATATACTTTATACAGCCGAAAAATGGTTAAGCAACAAATTTATATAAAAAATATAATATAATATAAAGTCTACGCATAATAAATAAATATATTATCAAATTAAAATACTCTGTTTTTTAACTTATCTATTTAAATAGAAAATTATAGATGGTCACCATAAAACGTAAATAAATATGTTAATTTTATAACATTAATTATGTTTCAAGGTTATTTATGCGTTGTCCGTTTTACGATGTTTTGAAGGCAAAGGCATTTATGATGTACATATATTACTTGATATTAATTGTAAACAAATTATTTATCATTTTTCGTTCGTATAATCGGAATAATTGAAATTCAACGGGAAAATGCTATAGCATTCTTGTCATCATTCCAAACGGTCATTTGTAAGTAGGTAATAATATTTTTATCTGAATTTCAAATGTAAAATATAATAACTTAGTATAAGCGGTAACTTTTTAATAATATAAAATTACGTCATTTTGTATAAGCTGATTAATATTTTCTATATTAATAACATACATATTTATTTACCCGCTAGTTAAAATACTAAATAAGAAATAAAGTAGCTAACGATTATTTATAAGTTATAAAAGCAAACATTATATTATACATATAATCGCAGTGTATAATAATAAGCCAGATATTATCACTTCGCCATTTAAAGGTTTTTTTTAATTTCATTTTTATTTAGTTCTTTTTTTTTGTTAACTTTTACTTCATAAGTTAATTTCGAGATAACAAAATTAATATATTTTTCTGCCTACTTTTCGATATATGTATATATTAAATTGAATGAAGAAATGCAGAGCTATCGATCGATATTATCGATTTTAAGCAACAACTTTCACTTGGTGGTAGAGCTTTGTGCAAGCTCGCTAGGTACCACCCACTCATCAGATATTCTACCGCAAAACAGCAGTACTTGGTATTGTTGTGTTCCGGTTTGAAGGGTGAGTGAGCCAGTGTAATTACAGGCACAAGGGACATAACATCTTAGTTAACTCTCACTTTCATTTAACCAAATGCTCTAACTTTGTTCTAATTTAATGCAGTTTTTTTAAAGTATTTCTTTTTGGCTAAGTTCATTTTTAAGTTTAAGTATTGTATCATACAGACACGTATTTTGACAGGAAGGTTTAGATTTTAAAAAATATCTCGAGACGTAGACTGCGGTATAAAACTGAAATAGTCAGGCCTTGAGCTATTATTTAATTTTAATGTGTATTGGGTGTGAACATTTTGGTACACATGTGTGCACATGACGTGCACTAAGCGTACAAAAATATTACCTTCACGAAATTACGTCAATGTTTACAATAAAAGTGAATTATCTCTTACAGCCAATAATTGAACTTAAAAAACCGTCTAGTCATTTGAAATTAATGCTGAATTTTATTTTATTATACCATTTGCATAATAATAAAAAATAAAAAAAATATGCCAGACCGATTCTGCATTTCTTATATTCTTTCGATTTTCTCGATACAGTTAAGAAGCAAGTAAGCGTTACGATTCAATGTATATTTCTCGAACGCGATAGTATACTAAATTTCCAAGGTTTAAGTAATTCGGTTTAAATATAGCCTTGCTAACATATCAAAATCAAAGTTTATTTAAAAACATGTTTTATACATTCTGTTAAAACAGTCAACTATAAGAAGATGTACACACATATTATCTAACAGAACTTGGCACATATCCAGGTTGATCGAAGCAAAATGTTTTATGAAAAAACGACCGCCCACGCTTGTCATATAACGCCGTATTGATCGTTTATCAAAATTGAATATTTAATTCTTTATGATAGGAAATGAAAAAACATGGTTTTAGTTTGATATAACTTCCTTTCGTATTAGATTTAATAGCTCATTATAATTTTATTACTTATGAGAAATATTTTGTAATGTCGTTAATACGTTCTTATAAATAAATTTCACTCCCAACGCGAATAAATAAAGTTCATTTTACTTTAACCATGTTTAGCATTACATCTGTTTTCGATTATATATCATTCATATTGAAAAAAATCTATAATATGTGTGCTCGGTAAACGTTTATAAAAAACTTTTCAATATCTATATTTATTTGCTGTATATTATTTAAGCAGAGGAAGCAGTAAAATGTTCGACAGGTAGTTCCGCACGATTTGAATCTTGGCAAAACTCCAACAGTTTAAGGTGTGAAATAGTAAACTTCATATACCTATGTATTTGACTTGAGGAAGCGAAATAAGTCTTATGTTTCATCACAAGGCGATAGTTCGTTTCATTTATTTAGCGCAATTTAAATAATTGAAGTAACTAGTTATGTTTATATTTAAGTTAAAATCTTGCAGCAAATGTATGATGTTTTTAAACGACATACAATTCGTTCTGGCCGATGTTATTATTTATATTTTGTCTAGTACTGTTGTAGACTTCTGGGTCGGTATAATAAAATTGGGTTTTCTTTAAAGTAAGACTCTCAGTATATGTTTATCAGAGGGAGTTGATAAGTTGGCAGTGATTCCCGTGCCTCAGAAAGTACGTAAAGCTGTTGGTCTTGCTTTCGGTATCTATCTGATCTGGTATTCTGATTAGAGGGAATAGATGTAAATACATGTGATTATATTATAATTAATCTGTGCAGTTGGCCAGTCCCGATTGGCAGCAAAATCGGTCAGAAGGACATCATCTTGACTATTTATTAGCAAATTATTACTATTTTGCCGTGTGAAAGGTGCAATGATTTGTTATGATTAAAAACGTCACGTCTACTAAATAAAGTATTAATTTTTAATGTAATCTTTATGATATATAAAATAAAATCTCGATAAATCTTTCGTATCCGTGTTTTAATTACTCGAGTATGAATTCGATTGTTCTACGGCTTTAACCTTCCTAGTCTTTATTCGCACCATTCATTAACGATTCAATGGATATTAATTAATCAATTCATGCAATGAATGGACGGCTTTTTTTAATTTTTGAAGCTTGATAAAATTAAAATTTATACATACCTATAATTTATGAGTTATTTAACCTAGATAACAATCCTAAAATAACAAAATCTTGTTAAAAAAATTTTAACCGATAATAGAGTCTAGGCTTTGCGTTCGATGTTTGCAATGAAAGATAAAAATATTAGTTTTTATAAGTTGAATTAAATTAGGCGGAAGCGTTTAGCAAAACATTGATTAAGAGCGATAGTTATTTATAGCACTTTGAATTAAAACTTTAATTCTATATTTGTTATAGTATTAGAGCTCTATGGAATAATTGTAAATTTTGTATCTAATGCATTTAAAATACATGAAGGTATAGAATTTAAATATTTCGATATTTTTTTTTATACTGTGTCAACTTATGTTTTTTAAATACTATTAGTCAACTGCCGTATTATGAATGGAATATTAGGTGTAAAATAACAAAGAAAAATGACGGATGGTTTCCCCATGTCGTTTAAAAAAACACATCGCGGGCGGTGTGCCAGTAAAATTAGGTCGATTCGCCGGTCTCGTAATTTGTGCATTTCTTGGTGATAATCTGAGAAACTTCGAACCAACACAATCTTTTTATAATTTTTATTAGTTTATATTAATGAGAGTAAATTCTAGCGTTGTTTAATTGTGCTGGGAAAAAAACATCAATAATTTGGCTTTGAATTTGACGAGATAGTTGTGTTATTTCACTATGTTGTGTAATGTTTTTAAAAATATATTAGCGATTTCATGTTGCCAACATTTTTATACCTACCATTTTGTTTTTATAAATTACAAATTAACTGACTTTAGGAATAATTACAGATGATAAAAGAAACTTTTATGATTTTAATTTCTAAAACAATAGACTATCTAATTAATAAATAATAAGACATTTCTTGACAGAACAATGTACTGTATTCATAATTGAATCTTCCTATTATTCTAGTCGCATATCTGTTAATGTGATTTATTTCTTTCGAGACATCCATTAGCAAGTAAATTGTTTGTGTTTGGTAATACCGTAGGCCCACGGGCGATGTGCCAGGCACGAATAATACTAATATGTTTTATACACCGAAAGTTATTATAAGTTTACTTTTATTAATATCCTGAATCGTCTTCTAGTCAAAATATAGTCGTTCAAAATATTATGATAGAATTTCGGTTGAAGCTAGATTATAAAGTGGTTAATGGGGCTTTTAAGAATTCAACACACAAATTTAATATGTAAAAATTGCACACCCGTAGTTGTCAAAATATGCTTAAAAATAATTATTGTGTATAATGGAGTGTTTTACGAAAAAAAGATAGAGTATGTATATAATAATTAAAAACGCTATTAAAGAGATTAGAGATCACAGAAACGTACGTTACGCTTAATATACGATTAAATTTAAGTAAAGTACATAATATTTTCGTAATATTACTAAACTGTTATTACCTAAACATTCCTTTGTAACAAAAACATCACTTTATACTTATTAATAAGATTAAGTTTTAAACAAAACCCAGCATTGTGCTACATAGACTTACATAATGTTTTCACAGCGACCCAGAATATATTAGTGTTGTCTGACAAATGGAGTGTGAGAGGGGAATGCCCTGACGAATCATTAATTTTTGTGTTATTATAACTTATATATGCAGCTGTGTGTTTGTTTAGACTATAACAGTGATTAAATTACAATGTCACATTGTATACAATACGTTATATGGAATTTGAATCGTCAGCGTCGGAAAAATCCTTCTCATATTTCAACGCGATTTATCGATGACGATTAATAAAACAAACGACAGGTGTTAATTAAATTTAAAGGTGTATCATCAATTTGCTATTAAATTAATATTTTATTAATTAACATATTTTATTTGATAACGCAATAAGTATATTTGATATTTTTAATACAGCGTTATAAACGAGTAGACTACTTTATTATAAGCATAACAGTTTTTAATAAATAAGATATTTGCGACTGGACTAAATTACAAAATGAAAATACAAAATATTAATTATTTTTTTAATAAATTTTGACGAAGGGCTTAAATTATTCTATTAAAATATAACAACAGCAGTTGGTAAGTCTACGCCAAAAATATAAAACAAGATCAGAAAATAAATGTAAGGGCTATTTCAATGAGCGAAATGTTTTGAAACTATCTAAATTATTCGCAACGTATGTTTATTTTGAATGTTATATTCTATTCATCATTGGAACCCTTTGTTCTATTTGTCATTGTGTACGGAAAACATTGCGTTGTCCGTTCCGTCTTATTAAACGAATTATCTTTATTTTTATGTTTAATAATATTGTTAGCCTATTTATTACATTCGGTTTAATTTTAGTAAATTATAAATAAACATACATAAACAAATGTATAGACATCATATTATCTTAGTTCGCGGTGCATTAACGGTGTAAGCATTGCTTTATTTCTTACCTTTAGTTGACGTATTTACTCGTTTTCCTGAGATAAATAACCCTCTTTTGTTAATTTACAGAACTTAATAAAAACATGAGATAAAATATTCTTATTAAGAATCAGTGAATCGGTATCTAGTATTATATATTATTCGGTACGTATTGATAAATTATGAATAGTTTAAAAATATACATATTTAGGACGTCAAATCAATTTGAAATCTACTTATTTATTAACTCAAAATTCAAATCAATTTATTGCGACTCGTTTCTAGCGTAAACAATATTTATTTTGATGTATTGCTATTCAAGTGTGCAATGACGATTTGCAAAAATACATATATCTTTGTATCCTGTCGATATATCATAAGATCTAGGTCAGATCGGACCTTACCAGCTTCGAATGTTTATGAATATATGGATGAGACCTTGTGTATGGCCGTCTTTTAGGATATAAGTCCCCATTTTAAACCTTTTAACTGTTTCTCACAAGCTTTCGCTCTTTTATTTCAGCGATTTCTATCTTTATACAAATATTTAGGTCATGTTTAATTAAATGTATTTATTCGTTGTTTTTTTTTTTAAATAAGTATCAAAACGCAATGTGGATATTAATGTTTTGTTGTATAATTTTAATCGTGAAAACATTGTTTTTAATTTTATTAGCATTTTGTATCGTGTCCTAATTACATAATAAGTACCTATATGAAAATAGTTTGATAGTAAACTGGATGTTTTTAATTTACACCTGTCTTGTAGGTTGAATTTATATATTGTCTATGAAAATAACATCTTTAATAGTTATTTTGAATCTGTAATCAAAGAATTGATGCTCGAGGTCGTCGTCTATGGAACAGATGTGATCAAAGCAGTATAGTCTTTTATTTTTTTATTTATCTGTGATATTTGAACAGGAACGATTGTCGCTTATTTGAACGTTTATTACTGCTCGCCTATTAATGTCTGGTTATGTGTTTTTATCGAAGATTACGAAAGTCAAGAAATGTTTACAATATTTTTGTATTTTATTTTTGTAATTGCGTTTCGTTTTACGATTGTTAACGAAGTGAAAAAATGAATTTGTTATTGTTTAATGCATCATACTCACAATATTGATTTTAACGATAAAAAATAGCTTTCAAAATTAATAAATTGAATAATTTCAATGAACAATGTCGTTCTGAGATTGTAGTGTATATTTTTTTATCGGATTTAAATCGTATTTGTCATATTTTTATAGAAGGCTTAAAAACAGTTACAAGGTGTCTTAAAGAATTTTTGTAAAAATTGAATACGTCTAACTTTTTTTTTACATTAGTAACATTACGATTCAACAGTCAAGTGTTGTCATTCCTTCTACTTCTAAAGAAAAAATATTTATGATATGAAATATGCTCAAAATATAATAAATATAAAGAAGATGCATATTGAATAGTTATTCAATACAATTTAATTAAAGAGTATGCAAATGTTCTAGGCCCTGCCTTAATTTGGAGGTCGATAAAACCGTAAAATCGAATGAGTCAATCGTGAAAATCGCTGTTTAGTAGTCAGGAAAGATCTAAGAGAAATGCAACCGCCATTCACAACCCGCCAATGAGACACCTTCGCAAACAAGGCCACGCCCACCTGATGTGCTACTGCGGTTAACTTACATACATTATGTAGCTAGCCTAGTACTTGCGCAAGACCTAGCCTGTGATTGCCAATATTGTGATAGGTGACCTTAAAAACGAGGATAGATGCAGGTTTTTGTTTTTTTTACATTTTAAACATCATTAAATATTCATCCAATCGGTTTTATCCTATAGGCACTAGGATGTAAATGGTATTTAAAGAATTATTTGTGTTATTCGAATTCAAGATTTCCCGTTTTTTATTTCTTGTTTTTTTTTCTTAGTCGAACAGATGGATATAAATATAGATTTTATAATTAATGATGAACATCCAAAGCTGTAATACAAAGTTTTTTATAATTAATTATAACTGCCCAAATTCAAGGTCACACGAGGCCTACAAATGTTAACTAATAGAAACAAACGTCACGAGGTTTCACTATCTAAAAACTAATTTGTTACTGTCGAGTTCACTAAATTACCTGTTCTCGTAAAGATACGAAGATATCATAATACTTATAAAATACGTTATTAAAACACATTAATCATTATCAGACAAGGTGAATACAGGTTGACCTTCAACTATTCGATTGAAATTTTAGGAAGAGCATGAATTTCTTGATCGTCCAATGTTTAAAAAAAAGACTTTTGCAGTTTTGAATCTCGGAAATAATGCAATACATGTTATAACATTATTCAAAATTCAGAGTTTATAAAATACCGATGAGTTAAGGGTATCTTGGTTATAAAAATTATAAGCTTCAATTTGTTTTAAAATTGGGACAGCTAAATGGGGCTGTAAAGCAGATTTTATAGACATCGGGTTTTCCCGGGTCTACAAACGCTGATTTACAAAGCAATACATTTGTGTGTCTGAGTAGTATATGTTTGCGATTTTAACCATAGTCTTATACCCATTATATTTATAAAGATTTTTATTCGTAAAAATATTATTTTTACCAATTTATTATGACCTAGATGGAACGCGTGACCTATTAATAAAATCGTAGAATTTGTGGGCGAGCGTACCTAATGGATTTCCATTAAGTGAATTTGTTCACGAGAATATTTCCGATTCGTTATCGTTCTTCGTGAGTGCTTGGCATGTTTGTATAAATGATTTTATCGTTTTTTTTATACGAAATTAAAAAAGGCAGACCTTTACCTGTTGATGAATAAATTGTCTATGACTCTTTTAAATATATGCAGTCTATATGCATTATCTATGCAAAACGCCATTCGTTCCAGTGTCAAAATGTTAGGTATTGATTTGCAAAAGGTATGGAACAGTAATAAAAGATAAATAATAATAATAATATTATTTTAAGGATATAAATTCAAACATTTTATGTAAAGTCCTTTATGTAAATTCGCATCTACTCTACTACTGTTTCTTCCAAACACTGACCATTTCAATAACAATTATTTGAAGTTTTGTTAGTTGGTTAGTCTTACAGTACTAATATTCTATATGAGTAATATTAGTTATTCATCGTCGGCGTAAGGACTGCCACTTGCGGTAAAAGCCTCCTCCAATTCCTTCCACATCTGTCTCTGCTTTCCAGCTACTTTGATGATGTCATCATTCCATCTCTTCAGGAGCCTACCTCTCCTTCGTTTTTTGTCTGTAGGTGTCCAGTTGGTCAAGATTTGTAATACTTTATAAAAAAAGCACTGATAAAACATTGAATTTGTAATTTATTTATTTAAACCAACTAGCCTTAAGGTTTTATAATTCAGATGGGTCAGATCCTTAAACTGCTATTGTTAGTATTCAAGCCAAGAAAATATTACTTTTATACAAGCACGTAACTATATTCACTTTATATGATCTTCAATGCAAGATAATAAGTTCAAACTTTAAAGGAGAAAGTTTTGATTCTGCGAAACAAATGACACGTTAAATAAGAAGGACTTAACAAAGATTTCCAAGGCACGTACCACATGTAACCCTATCCGTTATTGCCTGCGTAGGATTGTGGAGATCTTTTAAGGCATTTACGTACGGACAACGTAATTTAAAAGCAGATTTGCTTTAATGCTACTTATTATCATCACACCGCAGTCACGTCGTAGGTTGCTATGTAATAATATTCCACATTTTGTTTATCAATGAATGGTTTTAAATGTATTTAAATTTTAATATTATTATTAACATGTCAATTTCGAAAATAAATTTATAATTATGATTTACTTGACAATCTGGATCACTTGATTGTATTGTTTGTTTTTGTTTCATTGTTTTTGCTCTTGTTTTTATTTCTTCTAGCTATAATTATGCAAATTGTTAAATGTTGTTATGTAAGTTAAATATAAATTAGCTGTACCTACTCTTATATTATTTTGCTATACTTGTCTTTAAAAGTGTTTTGCACGGAATGTGATTTTTCCTTGATTTTTGTCTTTCTTTTTTTGTAAATAGCTGTTGAATTTTTCAAATAAATAAAACAAACAAAATTAATCAATACACCTAATAGCATTCAAGTTTTTACTTGAATCCCTTCGCGGCCTCGAAAGATTGATTGGGCTTTTTCCATACAAGAGCGGTCTTCAGCAGTACGCCTGTAGGTATAAAAAGCTATAAATAAAGAGACCAAGACTTTAATTAATATAAACTAGTTCATTCATAACGTTTCATTCATTCATATCTTCAATGAGATATTTTTATAATCAGAATTACGAGACAGACGTTGGTTTTAATAAAATAATACCTTATAACCTCAAGGCGTGTAAAATCCTACATTACTGAGTAGATTGTAGTGGTTAAGGGGCCTATATGTTTAGTACTAATGTCTAGTGGGCTATAAAATCTCACTCCGAGCGACGTAACGATCGTAAACTCAGCCTCTATCAGACTTACAATTAATGTCTCTTTCGAGGTCACATTGTACCCATAATACTATACATGTGATCGATTATAAGATAGACAGAGGAAAATATTTGTCTTTAATTATAGTAATAATAAAAGATTGAATAGAATTATACATCTGTCTATAAGAAAACATGTTAGTTTTTGTTACTGTCGATAAATTATTCATCAAAAAGAATAATAATAATGTCATAGTCTTTTAGGATAATTACAATTAATTATTACTTGTTTTGTGTATCGAATTTGTATTAAGTGAATGATCTTTAAACGTTTTATTAACTTTTAGCGAGTTATGTTTTGAGTGATTTTCATCTTGAATATGTTTTTTTCATACATTTATTTACATTGAAAAGTAAATACAAATTCAAATAAAAAAATAGCTACTTTACACGTCATGAGCGCGTGGAATGGCGGTGAGAATGCTAGTAACATATCCCTGTTGTTTCGCACTTCCGATTGACGAAAGCTAATCAACATAGACGGGCGAAAACGCGGGCGGAAACTAGTTTAAATATAAAAATTAGCGCTTTCTTTCTGACGTAGAATTTATACAATAGATTTTTTTTAGTTAGTGGCAACACAGATTTATTTATAATAATACTTTTTAGTTGGCAATTTTCGAAGGTTTATGGCTTAATACCATATATGTACAATAGGCGGCGCGCGATTCGTATCGGAAAATTGTTTACGAACAAATTTAAAAAGGCATTGCGACGCATTCCGGGCATTAACTAGTAATTTCAAACAATAAGAAATATTTATGAAGTAAATCAATTATTTAAAATAACAAAATAGTACATAAAAACACATGCGTTTTTTGAATAAAATTTGTTTATTTTCTTTAGTTGAGATTAAGTTGAATGCGGTTTTTAAGATATTAAGGAAAATCTTAGACATTGGCCATCTTAAATCTTGAAAGTAACCTTAACCTAGTAAGGCACGTTATGCAGATGCGCATTTAAAATAATCAAACGATTCTTATCTAAAATTTTGTACTTAATAAATAGTAAATGTCGTATCAGGCTGTATATTTTCCACAGCTGGGCTAAGGCGTACTTCTCTTTTAGAGAACGTTTGGAGCTTATATCAACGACTCTGATGCAGGTGAGTGGAATAAGCCCGAAATATACCTAAGCATCACACGAAGGTTTCATCACGAAGATGAGCTACAAAAACAAATAAAAAATATTAAAATAATGATTTTTTTTATAATATGATATTTAATAGTTTAAGAACACATGAATATTCCATTACTATTCTTCTAAACAGGAACTTAATATATAAAAACGAAACGTGTTGTTTTACATTCGGCTGTGTACATATGGAACTCTACCGGTAGGAGAAGCAATTTTTTCAAGGTTCTGTTGATTTACATTAGCAGTTGTGTATTAGAACAAATATTATTTCGGCTAACATACTATTTTTATGACTTTTAAGGAAGCCATATACACAAATAGCTATGATTTACGAATTGCTGTTCCCGCGACATTGATTACATGGACGTTGATATTTTATTTGAATACTCGTGATGATGACTGATTCCGGCCACGGCTGCTAATCTTAAGAGAGATTAGCTAACTGCGCAGGACATATAATAGTGCACAAGTGTGTGCGATTCTCTCTATTCCCTCACTCTCATAATCCGATGGGTTCTTACAAGTTCATCTGGGTATGTACCACCCACTCACCACGTATTATACCGCCGACAATACTTAGTATCGCCCAGTGTAAGTACAGTCAAAGACATAACATCTTAGGTCGATGTAGTGAGTAGGTATATTTACATGCACACTATATAGTACCTAAGATCCCATGGTTGGTATAAGTTTGTTATAATAGCACAATCTCATAATATTTTTATTTTGCTCTATCGTATAACTTTTGCAAGTGTGCAACCATGAGAAAATATATTCAGGAAAAATATTTGTTAATCAATACAATGTAAATTATTTCATAGATGTATGTGTGAATAGTCACATGCTAAACGCAGCGTAATATTATACAGCAATGACATTGAAGTATTCGTTAGGCACGTTCGGGTGTGGGCTGCATAGATTAGGACGGCTGCGATATAGGTCAGGATCTCAGAACAGTGGGCATAAACATTACAGCAAAATAAAAATCGTATCAAAATAAAATCAATATTGATTCAAGGAGGTTCTTTTTTATAATATTATTGTTGAAAAGAATTGTTCAAAATGTACAATAAACATAGCAGATCCTAATAAGTTAAAAATCCAATCCCCTTTATTTTTATTCAAGTCGACATTATAAGCGTGCTTCAAGATATTTTATATACTAAACAAGAATCGTATGAGACGTTTTTGTTTTTGTATTTATTATAACTTTGTCCGCTATAAATATGTGTAAAAAAACAATACATAAATTTGGTAATTGTATTTTTTTTACGAGTTTCACGCAAAAATGAAAATGATGCTGATGTTTTTTAGGCTTTTAGCAAAACGTATACATTCTTCTATTCAGCTAAATAATAATGGTAATAAAAACGTGATCAATATTAACTTTGAACGAACGAACGGTTTATTTTCAATAACTAATTTGACTTTACAACGTGGCCAAATACGAGTGGATTAGTAATAAATTGAATATTAAATTGCATTCGCCCGAATATTCAAATGGTTATAAAATTGCTGAATAAGTGGAAAGTAAAGAATACACAAAGATATATATATATATGAATATTGTGATATGACACTCGTTAAGACCACTGCGTTTTCTGCAATATCTGTTGTGACAAGAACATTATCCAAAGAAATTTATTATACGACGTCCAGCCACTTAACGGAGTCGGCACCCACATGATTTACAATCGTCATTTTATAACTTAATTCTATGTAATATTTGTCGATTATAACTTTATTTATGTTTAGGAATGTTATTATTCTCACAGTCGCTTATCAAAAAAAAAAACTAATGATAATTCTTATAAAATATAAGAAATTTAAATAGCTTTTAATAGCTATTTGCTTTTTAGCTTTATATTTGTTGTAGTTTCCATGAATTATAAGGACTTTAATTTGCAGGAGATTAATTTGCACAGACGTAAAAGTTTATGTCAATAGCTATATGATTACTACGTGCTCGTGTTTCGTATATCAAGTGCGTGACTGCCTCAGGGGATTCCTTAATGAAACATAAGCATTACGTTCGATAGTCCAATAAGCCTGTGTAATATTGCATGTCACGTTTTTTTAACGAACTAAGGTAGAAATATTGAAACAATTTAATTAATATTTCACAATCTTTGTATGACAAGAATGGTCATATTAACAGTTATAATAACGCTATAAATTCCTTAAAACTAAATAAAAGTCGTGTAGGAAGTGTAACAAAAAATCTTAGTGTATTTTTATTCTAATTATATAATCAATCATAATCCGTATCAGACTGGCCTTAAAAACGCTAAGGCTAAAAAAAAACAAATATAATTTTTGTGGAGTAATTATTTTAAATTGGATGCAAAAAAAGATAATATACAAAATTGATATAAGTTTCCAGCCCTTTTTGTTTTTATACGTAATACGTAAGTCAAATCTATTTTGACAGTTGTACAAAGTCGAATTGTCGAGTTGTCTCCGGGTTAAACGTACAAGTTAAATAACCATAAATCACAAGCTAATATAAATATTAACAGTATACGTATTAAAGAACGAAAATAACGTGCGACAGATACACGTTTTTTTACGAGATATTTTGGTTATTTCATTTGGATTTTTTTGATCCACCTTTATGTGGTTTAAACCGGTTTCACACCCACACGAGATGTGCGAAAGTAGAGTCTTTTTCGGCAATTTTTTTTTAATTTATTTGATTATTCGTGTAGTTTAAACATATACATACATACATATTATGAATATCAAAGTAACTCTGTCTGTCTGTTACAGTGTCATCCTTAACCTAAAAGAATCGTTTCTTAAATAAAGTATCCGGGCCTTAACCTATGGTAATTAAATTTTATATATAAACTACATGTCTTTACTGCCTTTCTATATGTGGCTATATATACATTATTATTCAGTAATTATTAAATTGGACCTGGACTACGGAAACTACGGGATAAATAAAGATCGAAGAAGTCGCAGGGAGCACCTTGTAAAATATATATACATACCTATATATGAATCAAAAACTTATGACCTTAGTTTTTTTTTAATATCATGGATGACTATGGCTACTAAACCAGTTTTGTGGTCGAAGAATTCTATTGTATAGATTGGTAACGAGTGTTTTGTTTTCCTTGAATTGAAATCTGTAGTTCCAATTTAAAAGGAACATGTGTACGTAATTTTTTTAATATCTATATATTATACGACATATTAGATTATATACAGACGATAAACATGACAAGAGAAACGCATACGTTCGTAATTTAGTTGCGTTATAACATTAGGGTACTAATGTAAGAGATTTACATAAGTAATAAGTATGTATTGCTGTGTAAAATAGGATATATAATTAGTAAAGTAGACTAAGTATAGGCTCTATTGTACTGTTTGTTAACCGAATAATAAAATAAAATTATGATAAGGCCTTATACAAGACTGTCTGGGTTGTTACCACCCATTTATAAATTAATCTACCCTCAAAACGTAACATTATTGACGAACTATAATAAAGTTTGCCGGTTTAAAGTGAGTCTAAGTGATCCGATGAAAGTACAAGGGTAGAAATTTACACCTAAGATATAAGGGAATGGCGAATATCTCTTACAATACCAATATCTATGTGTGGTATGTGGCTTATTTGGCCCTTGTCTTTCTATTAAAACAAATTTTAAAAAAAATCGTTTGACGGCATAATTCTAGCAACGTATGTAGTCCAACGTATTACTCTACAAATATCGTCATTATTTACATAATTTAAAACTACCTTTAAATATAGTGTGAACTCACCTTTATTTAAAAAAAATTACATACTAACCGGCTCTCAACAGAAGATTAAGTACATACGTAACACATATAGTGTGACTAAAATGGATATAGAAAGATATAATTAATAAATAATGAACATTGATTAAAGTTGATGTTTTATTTATATTTATGATGACGTTATAAAACAATGTATTGGTATTAAGAGTAGTCTAAAAAATCATGTACATATTTTATTTTAACTTACTTATTTATTTCTCAATATTTGAATATAAAACTAAAAACATTGAGCAGATCCTACCAATGAATATAAAATAACGAAAACCTGTTAATGTGACTTTACATATAAAAGTAATCAATCTACGCATCTAGTTATTCAAATTTAGTACATTTTGTATAGAGTTTTATTATTGTTGTTCTCCGTGAGCTTAACTTACAAGGTCGATCTGCGGTTACAGCTGTCAATCAACAATAGAATTGGAAAAAAGATGATTTAACGTGTGGTATAAATGTGCTTATGATTATTTATGTTTACTTTTAATTTTACATTTAAATCGCTCAAATGGCACTGTTTTATAAAGAAGTAATAAAACGAAATTATTTGTATATTTAGTCTATAAAACGATGATTATGTGATTAGGAAACAAGGATTGAAAAATTATAAAATAGCGCGTGTAATTTAGTACACGTGACAGGAGTGACATATGTTTTTTGTCCCTTGTCCCGTCAAAAACGTTCCCATTTGAACAGTAAAGTAACGCGTTGCACTTAAATTCGACCTTGAAACTTAATAAACGATTAACTTCAAAAAGTGTTTACTGAGAAATATTGATTAATGAGGCTTATGCGCGGCTCATTAACAAAATTCAACACGATAATAAGTATGTAGCTTAGCTTAGATTGTGTTAAAAAAAAGATTAACCAAATCATTTCATAAAAATATAAATATAATTACAAAAAATTAATCGAGCTTAATCAAAAAATTTGTATCTGTTTAAAAATAAATCATATTTCTACATACGACAAAGCATAAAATCAAGACACTTCATTCAAATGTACATTTAAGATAATGTCAATTTCGTATTGTTATGCCATAAGCGTTTTGCCACTTTGTAACTTAAGTATGTTTACTTATGCAATCATATAAATAGCTACCAATCTACGTTTGAGGCCAATCGGATGACAGTATCAATGGTCCTGATCGACAATGAAAAATGTTATGTAGCGCACCTAAAATTACACATGCATAAAACTAAATTAAACAGTCTCGTGGCAGCTCACGACCACATGATGACTTTTTGTTATTTACATGAATAACTAAACATATGTTACTGCTGGCTAAGTAATAACTCACGTTATTCCATTTTAGTATTTATAATCAACGCGATAAGAGCTACGGTCTGATGTACGGGACAATAGGCTCAGTAATTAGTTCAACGCTTTGTATGTCTCCAGGTATTATCATTTTATTAGTTTCCTGTCATAAAATGTTCGAGGTCTCGACAAAATTGCAACACCACGATATCAATAGTTGCAGTTTTTCCGCTAATAAACGTGGGCTGGATTTTATACTGTGAAATAAATTACTTAGGTCACGTAACATTATCTTATAGCTCGTATAGTTTGAACGAGGTACATGATAAAATTTAATGTTTTAATGGATTACTATTAATAGCTTCTAAAATATTGGTATAACGGAATGAGATACAATGAAAGATTGCTATATGGAAAGATTTCCATGCCTTAAATTAAAATAAAAAAAAGTCTTGTATCGTTGTTATTAAAAAATTACTACTTAAAAATATCGATATTTATTTATATATTTATATTTCATAACGATCAACATTATATACAAGTCCTTGACTTTGAACAAGAATAGAAGGAAAATGAAATTATCCATATTTTGAAATATACATAAATAATATACGTCCTGATTTTAATATATATATATATAAAGATTGCGGTTAATTCGCATAGTGATGATATATTAGGTTTTACATATTTATTATTACATTTAATTAAATTCAATGGGGGAAAATATGTACATTTTAGACTAACTCAAAAACTCAATTTCCGTGTACACCGACAGGGCCTATGTCTTCATTGTCAGCTTTAAAACCACATTTAAGTCACTGTCACACGGTTAACGCTAACGCCAAATAGTAAAAATGTGTAGATAGAATGAAAACATGTAAAAATCAGATAGGTTTTGGTTTGGATTCAGATTGGTTTGGAAGAGCAAAGTCGCTTCAAAATATCAGGTTTTTACGGCATTTTTTAATCTTTGTCCCGGGTGGCGGATTTTGTCATGGCAAAATATTGTGGAGTTTTTTGATAACAATGGAACATGTAGCGGGACTGTCACAATCAAAATGGAAAGGACGGCATAACCTATTTTCTTTGATTCAACTTTTGACGCTCCACATTTGGTTTTAATTCATCCTTAAAGAATATGTACTTAAGTAAGGGACTAAAAAATATTCGTTTTACGCGATAACTCTTTCCACTTTAGATATTTTTAGGCAACAACAACTGTTTATTATTATCACGATGAACGTACATTTTCTAAAAATGTACGCTCTTAGGAACGTACATTGTTTAAAAATCTACTCTCAGACTTTTAACGGTTGCCGATTCACGGCTACGGTATTAAATCTCCATTCTTTGTTTTTTTGACAGTTATATATTTCATTCATTCAAAAATTATTCGAATGGAACGGCAGCTATTATGTTAATTGTACGCCTATCAAAATAATTCGTGAAGTAATATATACTGTACGAATGTGGTAGGTACGTTAATCGTGATTGCAGTAAGACTAGGCATTACGGATAATAACATGCATTTAATGAAGGTTGTATATAAATAATAATTCTATTGAATTGTCTATGGTTTTATGTAAAATTTAAATGAAAAGTATTAAAAAACAATTAATTATAAATTGTTTACGTTTTATATCAATCATTACATCATTATAAAATTATCGTATGATTTATGTTTTCAATACATTGGAAATAAACATAAGTTATAAATCTAAATCAATTTACGCCTTTATGGTATTTCATTTGTGACGTTGAATTAATTATTTTTCATTAAAATACTTAAAAATAGATATTTTTTGACTAATCCTGACATTTCCTACATTCAAGTACATATACTATATTTACATCTCTATTCCAATCCAAGCAATCCAGTGGATTTTGTGTGTATAACACCATGTCAATGACAAAAAGACCTAAAATCACAATATTTAACATGGTTTTGGACATGTTTATAATGATAATAATACATTATACAATCCGTTTTTATGCATTGAATTAGTAACATAACAAAGGTCGTAATAGTAAAATTATAACGTCGATCGGGATCAGGATAGAGTATTAATTACCGACGTAATATTCATAAGACACTATGTGGGTGTCAATATTCAATGCATTTTTTTTCGTCTACAACTTGACAGACGCGAAAAACGAGCGAACAATGCGTTGCCAAACTTCCTTTGTTCCTTTTACGCGATGTATAAGTGAATACATAAAAACCGGCGCTGAATTTTACGGCAGACGATTAGATTAAAAAATCAGAAGTGACAAAGTAAAAAAATTCAGAATACATACGATTATAACTCCTACTTAAACACCTTCTGTTAATAAATAACAGAGTCAAGCTCGTAAGTGACATTAATAATATTGTATGTATAACACCCTAAATGTATAAAATGGGGCAAGGTGAGGCAATAAATTGTGAAGTAGATCAGTAGTTAAATTTTATGATGTATTAAAATAAATTACGCCGACTTTCCTGAACGCGTGTAGTTTTAAATTTAAATTGATAATAAAAGATGAAAGCTGAACCGCAGATGTTTGTTATACATATAATTTTTTAATTATGCGGAATACTGGGAGTATTGGTTTTTATTAGGAAATAATTACACGTAGACTAGAAATTCGTATTCGTTTCAGTAACTTAAGAATTGAAATACGAAATTAGTGTTAGCGGTAAATTGAAGACAAAACAGATAGGTTATTGTTTTTAGCATGTATTTTTAAAGAATATTACAAAATTCGTACGCTTGTACAGTCTACATAGTGTATTCTATGGTGTGTCGTAGTGTGTGTTTCGGCTTACTCTGAACACACCCACCGACGCCGAAATTGCGGCCGATAGTTTTTGCCCGCTGCCGAGTGTCAAGGACACACTTCTGTTGCTACGTTCAGAAATAAGTTAAATATATCATTTGGTTTAACACGAGAAAACGATTATGAATAGGGATGTTATAAACATTGCAGCTCTTGATTTTAAAAGTGTGTTTCAAGTGTCATTTTCGTAGTTACTTTGGTAAAGTCTTGTATTAGGTTCTAAATTAAGCAATTTATAATTTGTCTTCTTATTTGTCGATTCATTAAATTTATATTTTTATGAGATAAATCAATGATTTATTAATTCTAAATCATTATTCTTAAAACGGAAGGTGGAGCCAGTTATATTGATGTCATTGACCTTAATGACTTATGATAAAATAAATAGGCTTAGGCAAGTTCTAAGCATCCGACTTTTAAAATATTAAATCAAATAATTATGTAAATAAATTTGACTATATAAATAAACGAATACTAATGTATTTGTTGATTTTTAAGCGAAAATAAGTAATTATTAAATATTAGTGACTAATTTTAATCCATTGTGTTTGGTGATGGTTTTAATGGCATTTATTTATTTTATGACATTTGTTTGTCTCTAATTTCGCTGAACGACTACTATTAAATGTATATATGCATACTGTATTATACCAAATTTTGGTATCATCTCTACTTTAAAAACACTGAAATAACTTGAACAAAATCTATTATTTTTGCGTCGAAGTCATACCAGTTTTTACCATAAATTATTGTGCAAAATTATTCAACTTACAAGTCGCTCTTTTATTATGTAAGATACAGCCTCGCCCACCTGACATACGAATGAGTTTTATTTATTATTTAGCTATTCGTTTCGATGAAAGGTTCTTGATTCAATGCGAAATAAACCAATTCAACTCGTGCCTCGAGCTATAATTTTAACACATGTTGAAGTAACAAATAAAATTAATTTTAGTAGACACATTTGTGATTTTTTTCTTTAAAGTATACATTTTGTCTTAGCATATTTTAAATAAGACATGATGATCACTTTGACTCAAAGGTGCTATAAAACTAATAATAATTACTTTCTTTTCTTTTGATATAATTATTTGATATAATTATTATTATCATTTGAAAACTGTATGAAACCACGTTTAGTTTGATTAGGTTATGTGTATTATGTAGATATAAGAGACAATCGGAATGCTAAATCAGGAACTAGCAATTATTCTATAACAAAACGTGAAATAGATACTTCAAGTTTAATCAATTACAATCACAATTCATTTTAATCTAAGGTCAGTTATTTTATAACATTTTTTGGAATTTTTAATAAACTACGGTAATTCTTGGAAGAAATTAACTATTTTTCTATACAATTTTTTTTTTTTTTAAATGCTCGCTCTAATAAACTTTTAAAATAACGAACCAACATAGGCAAACAACTTCTAACACTGTGCCAAATTTAAAATTGGCTAGGATAAAGAGTATACAGAGAACGGGCATCAAAATCTTTAACATCTCATTTTAGGACATAGAATAAATATACTATTTCCGTTATCATTTTCAGAGAGTTTATTTATCTAGTAGCTGTTTGCTAAGCTTCATTATTTATACCTATTACGATTATAGAGTATAAAACTTTAAAGAACGCTTGTTTAATGACTTTTATATTACGGTAAATTCACCTTTACACATAGATACACGGTAAGAAATATAAATCACTTCTTACATGCTCCATGTGCTACAACTATGATCTTAACTAAAATTTAAATTTAAGTTTGCCCCTTGTGTTTATGTAATTACAATTCTTAACTCATAATTTGAACTGGAACACAACAATAAGATATTGCTGTTAAATAACGGTAAAATAACTGGTAAGTCTACCTACTAGTTGAAGTAAAGCCAGGGTCTGTGCTGCACAAAGTCCTACCACAGGAAAAACGTATCAAGTAAAAAAAAACAAACAACTACTACTTAATCTACATTTATGTTAAACTATATTAAAAACAAAGTTAAGTTCCACAGCTGGGCTAGGGCTTTCTCAAATTTAGAGAAGGCTTGGAGCTATTTCCACCACGTTGGTCCAATGCGGATTGGTGAAAAACAAGTTTATTGTTATTTATTAATAACTGCTATTCCTAATTAACCTAATCCATCTTTTACTTGATATGTGAATCTCTTTGATAAGTAATGGAATATACTAAAACATTTCTCAAAAGTCAAAAGCTTTATTTACAGGTGGAAATATTTATCTATAAGTTTACTTTACTTGGTGGTAGAGCTTTGTGCAAGCTCGTCTGGATAAGTACCACCCACTCATCAGATATTCTACCGTAAAACAGCAGTACTTGGTATTGTTGTGTTCCGGTTTCAAGGGTTAGTGAGCCAGTGTAATTACAGGCACTAGGGACATAACATCTTAGTTCCCAAGGTTGGTGGCGCATTGACGAGGTAAGCGATGGTTAACATCTCTTACAATGCCAATGTCTATGGGCGTTGGTGACCACTTACCATCAGGTGGCACATATGCTCGTCCGCCTACTTATGTTATATAAAAAAAACAAGTGTTTATCTCTGTAACATGCTGCTATGGAATCTCATAATTGTCAATAATAATAACGACGTTACATTGTATAAAATATATTTAATTTGCAATTTTCTTCTTTGTATGGCCACAAAACTGGTGACATTCTTCGCTATTATGTCGTGTGCAGTTTGACAGATAAATAAATGACACGGTTCGTTATGGTTAAGGTTAGGTCTCAAATAAGCAATCAATCTTACACGGTTAGTCACTTGTATAATGCTCATGTATCATTTAAAATATATACATTATACATATATGTATAAAATCGAAGGGTCTTGTATTTGTTAATTGACTTAAAATGGACAAAGGTTGATAAGTTCCCTTCTCTTATTTATGTGGTATAGATTTATTAAACGCAACGCCTATCGATTAACCACTAATTATAATGACTATGATGAAAATCAAAGATGATTAAAAGTCAACGGTCTTAACTATAGAGCCGGATTAACACTTTTGCTTAATCAATGTTTTTATGTTTAACATTTATAATTACATAAAATTATGTGCACGCTCGTATATATTATTATAACTAATTTTTAAATTATTTATTATATTTCATATTTACGTTTAAACATGTTTAAAACAAATTTAAAGTGAATAACACATACACAATGTATAATTCGTATGGCAATACCATTTTATGTTTCATAGTAAAGTTCGTTTGGTTTTAATTTACGAGTAGAGTTAGAGTTATGTATGTAAATCCATTAACTATGTATAAGTATAATATTTCAAAAGCATTCAATAAAATATATAATGTAGAAAATCATTCATATTTTCAGGTGTATGAAATGAAAAATTTATTTTAATATTATTATAAAATATGCACATGCGCATTCATGTATATAAAACGACCTTCGTATTCCTATTAAGCTACGTTCATTCATTATTTTACGACCACTTATTATTTTATGTTTCAAGTCTTTTAGCATTTTTTAATTCTATACTACAATTTAAAAATAATAATATTGTAAAGTGCTCACTAGATAAAAACGTACAAAGATATATCTTGGCAGTTTTTTTCTACATGAATTGTATAACTATAATAATATTTAAACTAAATCAAATAGAGTATTTGTTTTATAACTGGCATTCATAATGGACTTGTTGCTTAAACAGTAATAGAACTAATGCAATTAAGTTGACATACATATATATTAAATCGTTCGTAGCTAGTGAGCGGGTGCGGCTTAAAGTAGGTTACCTATATCTCGTAGCGAACACGAGGACAAAGAACCGACTCAACTTCAGCTTCAATGTTCCTTATGACGTTATAGAAACAAACTCAGCGACCCCTTTCTTTCAAGCTTCAGCTTATGAAGTTTTCTATCCTTTTCATTTTCGTTATAAATCTATACGTGCGAGTGAAATATGAGATCCGTTACGCGTTTAGCGTTTGAAAAAGGACAAAGTAATTTGCTGTTATTTTCCCCTTTCATTGAAATGAGTTTATAAATTTCGTAAAAAAAGTTTAAGCGCTACAAAGTAAAAAATGAGAATAATAATAAGTAAATATGTCAAGACTTAATATTAGCCCACGCAGTATCGGCCGGATACATTTATTTTTCATTTCCCTTTTTTGGGGTACGGACGTCCTACTGCCAGGTATTAGCATATTATATGGTAGTATCGGCCCACGCGTCTCGAACAACTGTTATTATGTAGGATTAAAAAAATCTTTCATATTATATTTAAAATATCCTTTAAGGAAGTGTCATTATTAACGTATTTAGCTTTCTCTAATTATTCGGATGTCAAACAATCCGTGCCAATATATGATATTTGAGCAGATGTTTCCTAAACGAAACGGCCAGACGGAAGGTCAACATCGCTTCGAATATTTACGTTTTCTTAAGTGATTGCTGTTAATAGTTTAATATTGTGAATATTTTTAGCTAACATAAACACTATTTCTCCTATATTTCAATTTAACAAAAAAGTCCACAGCTTTTTATATATGATTTTTATGATATGGCATTTTATTAACTTTACAATATTAAAGTTGAAATAGGTAAATCATTATTCGATTCTTTTACACAATGAGTTTATTATAGAACTATAAATCATTGTAAGATAAAACAGATACGGGGAGTGGCAGTCGAAAATACCTATAAGCGGTTTGAACCTTGAAGACGACAATCTATTAGGCGTCGTCCGACCATATTTCTGTCAGTGAGGAATTTTACTTACATATCACGAGAGGAATAAGCAAAACTGTACGCAACTAGGTTACCGAGACTCAGGGTTTTATTGTATTTACGTGACAGATATGACTATAGATATCTATATACGTCGTTATAAACGCTGGGTCAAGGTGCCGTGCAGCTTTCGAGTAATACATAGGGAACAAGCTCATTTAGCTCCTGTTTTGAACACATTTGCAGATCGTGTTTTCGGTCACGGCGCGTTCTAGTTGTACATCGAGCACCCCAATTTCCTCACCGTGTTGTCTATGCTAACATCGATATCGTGGTGTCTGCTAATGGCTTAATCCGTGCATGTCCTTGTCGCGGTAATCCACACGATACCGCGCCCGTTCGAACAATGGGCAAGACGACACGCTATACGGAAGAGCGTTAAAATGCGTCGTAAAAAGCGCTAGTTTTAATTTTATAGCGCGCGTTCAATTGGTGCCTGTAAAAAAGCATTTTATTGAAGTCGCATCCTGGATACGAGGCCGCGATGCTCGGATAGCTCTAATTAAAAACTCGCTGCGAGCTCTTGCGAAACCGGGGCCCCGCCGAATTGCGAAACCGAGACTTGCCCTTTGCAAGACTTTTATTGCGCATTAACATACTGTTTTATTTTAGGATAAACAATCGCCCAATTTATGGTTAAGTAAAACTTTATACTCACATAAATTTTTCTTTTATTTACAGATAGTGTAACATCGTTACCAACGTTACCTCCCTGTGAAGACTTCTAATCGGAAGACTTAAGTGCCATCGGGAACCAGTTTACCACAATAGTGATATTTAGCATTAGAACATAGTGATAGTGCGTAATCGTGATATAGACTTAGTGTTAATTCGTTGACCGATAGTTTTAGTGTGAAACGGAACCAAAAAGAAGCGAAACTGGCTCCTTACAAGGATATAATGAATTCGTCGAGCATAAGCTCAGCTGTGCCGACGATTAAATGTGAGGACACTTCCCCGTCGCCGACGGCTGCGGTGGGTACGGACGGGGAGTCGGGGGCATATCTAAGTGTGAACGTAAACCTCAGCGCTGCCATGATGAACCTTCTTGCGGCAGAGGGCGCCGGCAACACCACGCTACGGACACCCGAGATTGTTAACGATGTCATCACCATGACAAATCCTCTAGATCAGTACAACTACGATAAAAATTCTAGTTTCAAGGTAAATCATATTTATATTCAAGAATTGTTTAAGATACACGATAAAATACCTATTTAAAATGTAGTGTATCATCTCGTATGTCGTTTGATATGATGTAATTAATGAATATGTAATTTAATGGTCACGTCTCGAGCAAATCGACAAAGTAATTACTTTAAGCGACCTTGAAATTTTACTTTCTTAAATTAAATTACTTAGTTAAATTAGTTAGTATCACTTAAGATGTAATGCTATATTGCTAGGCATTGGCAAAATTTTTACTTAATAATAATGCAGTGATAATCTGTTTAATGGTTAATTATAAAGCTAGTTTTTCAACCTTGCAATTTCAAATAACAAATCGATCAAAATGCAAAAGAGATCCTTACAGTATTTAGGTCCGTTGCACGCGAAATGCTCGTTCGAATGCAAAATAAGCAATTGAATGCTTGCCAAGCATTAGATGCCACGTAATACCACGTGACTATTAGGCGTCATTATAAACATTGGATAATTCTAAGCGCCATGCAATTTGAGGTCATATATATGAATTCGTAAAACAACTAGACTGACAGGCGTCGTGGGAAACATCTGTCTTGTATTTTGTTTATTTCAATTAATTGTGTTGATACACTACTTTTGAACGTTTCACTTTATAAATTATCGTCATTAACATTAAATCGTACTTGGGAATGTAGAGCGTGAAATGATCACGAACAAAGGGCTAATCTGTTGTGACCCATCTTATTGTAATTGTTACATATTATTCTCTCTCATAAACATATCCGCTCTATTACATAATGCTTTACGGAAGTCAATGAGGTTCTATATATTTTTTCTTACTGGGTGTTTTATTTAGACAGTTTTATATAATAATATGCTTACTATTTGATTTTAAGTCGACAATGAAGAGATATACTTTTAAAGGGTATATAATATAGATAGAGAATGTATTAAAAATGATTATCTTAATAATAATAATATTAAAAATTTCTTTGAATACGTCTCAAAGATACGATGTAACAAGTTACAATGTGGGTGTACCCATGCAAACAACGTATTTAATACTGTAGGTAGTAATATTTGTTTTACGTAAATAATTATGGAACCCTACGATGCGTATGGCACGGTATTCACTTTCTAACAAATTATTTGTTTATGCAGTAGCAATAAACCTTATCAGTTGATACTCAAGATAAATATTTTATTTTCAATCAATAATTGATGTATATTATACTTAATCTTCCCGTAGTTGTTTGCGTACCAAGTACAGAGTTAATATGATTCCATTATATAAGTTAAGTATAAAAAATTAAGATATATTTTAAGCAAGCTGCATAAAAATCCACTTCAATAAACATGTCGTTTGTCAAGAACATACGAAGTCCATTTAACAAGTGCGCGGTGACATGGAAAACATTACTAAAAGCTCATTCTAGATTAAATCTAAATAAAAAAAAATAGGTACAGCATTTCACATCGAAAACTTCGCCATCACGTCTACGCTTCTTTAATTTCATGATTTTCTAGCATTATGGTAAATTTTAATTCAAATAACTATCTAGCTGCTAACAGAGATTTTAAAAATGATACGTGCTCAATAATATAAAAACATGTCATGTAGGCTATTATTACAAGTTGTGCAATTAAAGTCCCTTTTTATTACAGAATTCGATCTGTCAAGACTCCAATTCTTCAATGTCTAACAGTTCATCTGTAACTTCACCAGCATCAGGCACTCCGCCCAGCATACAAAAGGTATGGTTTTAAGTAATGGTTAAATAACTTTTGCTGATAACATAAGTAAAGTCGTTAACCCCGATAACGATTCTTTAATTAGGTACTTATATACGTAGAGCTTTGTAAGAAACTCTTAATATGTTGTTCAATAATCGCAATATCGTATGCATCTTTTGAAAATGAATAATACTTATAAGATCATTATACTAATTGTCTTATTAACTCACCGCATTGAGATTTAATGTCAGAACGCGGTTTCGTTGATTTTCTTAAGTCCAAATAAGAATATCGCGTTGTAGAAGATTAAAAGTGCATAAGCGTAGCCCTTATTTATAAGGAATTATGTACAAAAAAATTAATACGTAACTTCGATTTAAGTGGATTTAAAATAATCAAATATAATGCAACTTATTTTTTTATAATAAATGAGAACGATTTCTTCATTACGAAAGATTGCTATCGTTTAATCGGTTGATAAATATGCAAATATTTTTGTAAATTTAATTTGTTGGCATAAAAAATGCTCTACAAGTTTACTTCATCGGATTTTAATTTACTTAAGAGTTATGTCATTTACGACTATTATAATAAATCAAATTTAATCAAGTGAATTTGTAAAAAAACTTTTTATTTATTTATATGCGTATATTATTGCCATAATATGTAAATGGATTCTAAATTATCATAGAGAAATGTTTATTTTTTATTTTAGATATCTCAAAATTTGATATGTCCGCCATATTTGTTAAGATGACATTGAATCTTATATGCTTTATTATGACTCCGCACCCGATGTTTTATAATAATAGGTACCTATCTATATTAAACTCTAACGCAAGGTGTAAGTATAAAAAAATATTCCTATAATTTTCTACATTTCCTACATGTGTAAGACTCATTTTGTAATTAAAAGTAAGATATGTTTTATATTTTATGCATTTAATGAGTTTTTTATTTGAGTGGCTATATTATTGCATGATTATTAATTATTGAATGTGTATATTTTTTACGAACATTTGTACGTTGAAGTTATACTTTCTTTATTCATAAGAAGTTTTTCTAATTATATGACCACCACTGTATAACATTTTACGTTCTCAAAACTGATTCAATATACATATAACTAGCGAATAATAATATAATACATTATTGTCTGTGTACCTTTTAATTAAATTAATAGATTAGAAATAATTTATTAAAAACTCATTTTAAATCGTGATAATAAAAACGTGAAATCAAATGTAATTATAATAATTACGGCCATGACTTCATATTATTTATTAAATATCTAACTATCTAAAATAAATAGCAAATAACGATTTAAAGAAATCAATCATTAAATAACATTTAAAATCGTGCCGAATGTTTTTCAACATAACCATAATATTAAGTCACTTAAATCAAGGCACGTAAGATTATTTTTGTATTTTTTTATGTATAATATACCGCGATCTAATGATGGCATCAAGGCTATGGCGTTGTAAAACATGCATGTTCTCGTGTTAAGATTAAATAATATACCTTGATAATGTGGACAAATGCAATCGTATTTTTTATTATTGTTATAGTTAAAAGAGTTCATTTTTCTCACATTAAAAACGTCCGCTCATTGTTTAAGTTCTAAGCAAAGAGAAACATTGAATATTCCATTGATTATTTTTAAAGAAACGTTTGCACGATTGTAATAAAAAATAGAATAATTTAGTGGCAAAATAATACTGATGTTATTATGGATTCTAAGCTAATATTCTTAATAAGTATTTAGCTATTAGGGAATTAGATATATAATAAAAATTTTAAAAAAAACAACAAAATTATAGGAGTTTATTTTCTATTACTGGCCGCTTGGACGCCTAATTAGAAACATTTTGAAAAAGCATCCAGAACTCGTTCTTTTTCTAAAATTGGAGTGGATTGGATAAATATTATTTATAACTTTTAGTAGGCTGTGGATAGTAGCTATTTCGTAAATAACAATACTAATTAGTAATACTTTAAAAAAATTTTTTTGTTATACTTTTTTGTTGTTGTTTCTAATTACTTGACCATTATTGTTCATACCTTAAAACTGATTTAAATGTTTGTCCGTAATGTAATATTGAAACTGCACTTGTGTAATGGGATTTATATTGTTTTTCTAATAAATGATAAATCGTTGAACATATTGTTGTCCGATTTATTGTTTAATTTCAAAATAAAAACGATTGCGGTGAAGTATCTTACATAATGTCAAGGACCGTTGGTAGTGTTTCTAATTATACAACCACCACTGTATATTCACTTTATATAATTTAACATATTGATGCAAAATTTCTTTTCAGACGTGTTCGGAATTAATAAAGGCTGGTTTAAAGTTATCCATAGAGTCGAAGAGGAAGATGTCAGGCAGCGACACTGATGGTGGATTCAAGCGGCTTAAGAAGGAAGAAAGCGACGATGACTATGATAGCAGTCATACGCAAGCACCTAAAAACGAGGTAATTAAAATATATGTAAATTAATCCATGTGTGTTTTTTTGGTCATTATACTTCCACTTCTTTCTGCAGGTGTGCTTCGAGGTGTGAGTTAGCAAAAACTTGTTTAGTTACTTTTGGTAAAACTGATAAGATTTATACTGACGATCTGAAATAGTTTATAAGTCAATTTAAATAAATATAGTACATATTATATTGAATTTCAGTATGACCCAACATTATTGAGACTAAAGTAAAATAAACCTAGGCGTCACTCGATTTTAATTAATTGTGGTTTAATTGACAAACGTCATTCTGCGATGTTCAAAATATACGTACCGACATGCATACCAATGCTGTCAATGAGGGTCTACCAGGAACTCATAGTTCATGAAGATTGCGAATCAAAACTAAACTGGCTTTATAGCGACTGAAGAGCATTATAATTCAACGGCTTTATTGAAGTTTTATGAGCTTACAAAGAAGGCTGGCATTGCAAATGTGACTATGTTCGTGACTTAACTTCCTGATTGAAAGTTGACGACAGGACGATAAGAAATTATTGTCATTGGAAATGAGTTTGAAAGCGAGTCGATGCATTTAGACCATTGTTCGAATAAGTGATTTCATTTAAGAATGTATTTCGTTTGATAATATTATAAAGAAAAAGATTTATTTAATCGAAGTATCGCTTGTTACCTTAATTGATGTAAATCTTTGTTTTTTCGTTTAATTTTATTGATTCGTAATACTTCTATGATAGTTTAAATCAAAATATTTTTATTCAAATAGACTTTTACAAGTAATTATTAAACGTCAAGCGCCACCAACGGTTCGGAATGTGGATTCTAACGAAAAGACCTGCTATAAACTCAGTTCAATAATTATTATAGAATATTATTTTTTAACTTAGTTTTTAATTTTTACAGTTAACGCCTGAAGACGAGGAGCGCAGACGACGCAGAAGAGAAAGAAATAAAATAGCAGCTACGAAGTGCAGGATGAAGAAACGCGAAAGAACTGTTAACTTGGTGAATGAAAGTGAAGTTCTTGAAACACAAAATATAGACCTGAAAGCGCAACTTAAGGTAATTTGTCAAGTCTTTTTATCTATGAAATACGGATTCAGGTTGTCAGCCCACTTATTTGTGTTAATTTTAATTTTAATAGAAATACCAAAATTCGATAAGATTTGGTCCTCTTTTTAGTCGGAATATAATTTAAAGTAAAAGTATTGTATGTTACTCGGTGGTAGAGCTTTGTGCTACTCGGTGGTAGAACTTTGTGCAATCTCGTAGGTAGGTACCACCCACTCATCAGATATTCTACCGCAAAACAGCAGTATTTGGTATTGTTGTGTTCCGGTTTGAAGGGTGACTGAGCCAGTGTAATTACAGGCACAAGGGACATAACATCTTAGTTCCCAAGGTTGATGGCACATTGGCGATGTAAGCGATGGTTAACATTTCTTACAATGCTTGTCTATGGGCGTTGGTGACCACTTACCATCAGGTGGCCTATATGCTCGTTCGCATACCTATACAATAAAAAAATGTGCCTATGTCAATTGTTTTCTAATTATTTACTATAGTATAAATTTAGTTAGTGCGTCAAATCAAAGTATGTAATTTGTTATTGAAATTTAAATTATTTTTGGGTTTCAGGATCTCGAAGTCCAGAAACGGCAGCTGATTGACATGTTATCGCTGCACGCGGCTTCTTGCGTCAAGAACAATTCGAACGCGAGGACGTCGCCTTCAACGCCCTACAACATGATTCGAACGTTCGATTCGCCAACAACATTCCCCGTCTCCTTCGACACCCACTCACCTTACATACGACCAGAGTCAGCGAACATACTCGCTTCGAGCTACACGTGTGCAACTCCCATCAACGGAGACTCCATAGATACCATATCGTCACTCGAGACGTCGTATTTGACTCCGCAAGCTATAGACGTCGAGTACAACAGACCGGACAGCGTCCTCAGTCTTCCTCCAAACTCCGACGCAAGTTATATTACCACAGATGGTTACTTGCCGAAAACGACCACGATTTTGGGTCCGATGGAGCCAGAGGCGGAATATTACGAATCTGAGTTGACCTATGTGAGTCCGCAACAATGCCATAGTTACCCGAGCAACATTCAAGACACCCAATCGAAACTCAGTAACAGTCTAAACGACGGCTGCCTCGTTTAGTGGCGAGCGATATTACAATATGGGGTCCAAAATTACTTGCGCACGTATACGTATAGTTAAGACCTTGGATTAAAATAATGTTTCATCCCTTTTTAAATCGCATTCGTTTGAATTTTGATTCGTTATTAAAGCTAGTTATATTTTTGACGTATTAAAAGCACATCTTTCTTGATTTGTCACGCCAGTCGTCGGAAAGGTATTATTTCGAAACGAAATCGTATGTCTACTGTGTAGAACAACAACGTAGAGTAGTAGGGAGCTTGTAACTAAACTGTTACGTGCTATAATAACAACTGGATATATCTGATATTTGCCGCAATGCGGTGTTTGCGATGTCACATCATACGTTTAATTTATTGTTTTAATGTTTCAAGTGTTGTGAAATAATAAAAATCACCATTACCATAACATTCAATAGGACTGTCTAACAGTTGGTAGGTAGGTATATATTTTATTTCTACTATAGATTAACTAATATTATCGCATTCGTTATTTTGTAAGTTCTATAATTTTGCTTTGATATGTACAAAATATTTATCTAATTCTTAGATCTGATTAATTTAATGGCGGTGCAATTGTTGGAAAGATTGGTTGTAAATATAATATCCCCACAATAGCTACCTACGTCTAGTCGCCAATAATGACGCCAAATTAAAAATACATGCATCACATAATAATATATTGTAATTGTGTATCTTTCAGTACAATTTAACTAAAGATACCTCCTGTTGAAGTTCCGTATATTTTATTTTACATAGAAATATATTCACAGATTATATCGGGATACTGATGTTCCATTATACGTTGTTCGCGTAATATTAGATGTAAGACGCTTTAACTCAGAATAAGTCGTGATAATATAACTTGTTATCGATAAATTACTTAAGTTTAGAATTATTGCGTATTCAGCTTATACTACTAATAATTATTATATAATAATATATTGCATAAACACGCAGTGTTGAACGAAGGACATCAATGAAAGTGCCTGTTTCAATCATATTCATAAAATCGAATTTAAAAAAAATCGATTTTCAAAAAAAAATTTTTATATAAACTCGGTAGAGTTGCTTAGGACGCTGACGTACAGAAAAGTAACAATTTCATGTGCAATATTAGAAGGCAACTTATAAGAACCGTTTTAATATTAGAATGATTCATTTGAAAGTTCAATATTATTGTTTTATGTATAAAGCAGTACAAATCTAACGCACAGAACAAGTCAGCAAAGATTTTAAAGAAGCCAGACTTATTGAAAAACAGTGCCTTTTACAACCAGTGAAACTAGTCTCTCGGCTGCCAACGTATAACGGCATTAAAGCAGCCAGTCGCGCAAGCATTTATTTTTTTTATTGTTATTGTGATAAATAAAAATATCATTCGTTCAAAAATTATAATAAAGATTTAATTTGTTTTTGAATTGCAAATCGTGAGTGAAAATAAATAATGGATTTCGGTGTTAGAACCACGACCAAATGTCTTTAATAAATATGACAAACCTGTGTAATATAGCGACAGCTAAATATATCGTAGTTGTCTCGCTTGGTGCGCAGGTGTGATCGTAGCTTTACAAACGATGTAGTGTGTGTTCGATTCTAAGATTGTACGATATTATAAAGGGATCGCAAATCATTTTCCGTTTTGAAATAAAAAGTTTAACTGTTTGGTAGTTTTATAAAATAAAATCATTTTATGATAGTTTGTCAACTTGATTATATTTCTGTTATAGTATGTAAATGACTATTTTCTAATAAATGGTTATTGTATATCCATGGAATATTTAAACTGTCGCTAATTATGAATTTATATATCCTCGTAGTAATCTTATGCCTAAGATTAACTTTGTAGGGTTTATTTCAATCGTAAGACGTTCTGTTTTTTTTTAAATTTTACTCCAATTTTCGAATAAAATAGTTAACGACGAACACTTGGCATCGCTTATTGTACATTCTTCTATCTCTCTCTTAATTCAGTAAAATTTTTGATGAATTCTTACTTTTGCGCATACATTTTTGTCATAGATCCACACTATTATTTTTCTACGTTTTAAATTTAAACAAAGTTTTTTTCCATCCTCAAGTGCCTGTATCCGCGTTGAATACAAAATAAATGAGAATTAAACTTGAAAAAGAAAATTGTATATATTTAAGATACTTTACATATAATGATATTAAGTATTTTGATATTTTGGTATTTAATATAAATAAGAATATGTATTTAATGGTGGTTAGAATACCTTTATATTAATAAATATTCAAGTTTTAACTGTTCATTTACTTTTATATATATTACATATAAAAATGTTATGTATAATAAAAACAATATATTTTTAAATGGTTATTAGAGTTAAACAGATACTTGGTAATATTGATAAACAAAATCACATTTTATTATATTTTCTTGATAATGTTCAATGTATTAAACGGCTTAAATTCAACTTCTGTAATATTATTATGTACTTTTAAATTAAGTACGCCTTACGTCTGTATATTTTTAATAACTCGATGAATGATTGCAGGATGTCTTAAAGTTAATGAAGTTGTTATTGTGAAATTTTATCAGATACTTACTTAAGTGTTAAACATCACTTGTACCTGCTTCTTGAATATAAATATTTTGACAATCGAAGCAAAATTACTGTGCTTATCTACTGAAAATAAATCATATATTGCAGTATTTTGTTTTTTTTTTTTCATTACTTAATCATATCAATAAGGCACCTATAAACTAACGACTAGAACAAATTCGACAACACTTCTGGCGTCGTTGGCAACGGGAATACATCTGTGAATTGCAACAGCGGACAAAATGGAAAACAAATCTTGCTAAGCTAAACATAGGCGGCTTACTCATATTACAAGAAGACGATGTTCCTCCACTGTCTTGGCGTATCGGAAGAATATCTCGTTTATATCCTGGACCTGACGGAGTACATCGAGTAGCGGACATTAACACAAACCGAGGTTGTATTAGACGGCCAGTTTTGCGAATCTGCCCACTTCCGAAGGCTGAAGATTACCAGCATTGAAAGTCAGCCTTTCAACGAGGGGGAATATGTTCGCGCCTACAAAGTTTTGGCTGCTGGCGACGGTGCTGGACGTTGCTATTTCATTTCGCCGGGCGCTCCTGCTTGTTGGGAGTAATTTATGAAGAGGATTGTTTCCATATACCGACAAAAATATCACTTTTTTAACTCGTTTTTTATTGTATTCGTTATATATATTATTATTTGTCTAGTCATTCTACTTTGCATTCACACATTAAGAGCGTTGAATGCACTTCATAACACAAGTAAATCCATATTTTCAAGAGATTGACTTTTATTTAATCTCCGTGATGTCATCTACGAGACATATTATAAAAAGATTTTTTTAAATATAAAAAGGAGGATTTTCTACGTTTAAATAAATATATTATTTAATGATAGCTAATTAAAGTTTGAGCAGAGATGGATGGTTGAAATCCGGACAATGACCACCAAGTGGTATACCTAATTGTATTTTTTTTTAATGTAAGAGAGGGAAAACGAACGGGATGCTCACCTGATGGAAAGTGACTACCACCGCCCATGGATACCTGCAACATCCGAGAGCTTGCAGGTGCGTTGCCGGCCTTTAAGGAAAGACGTTCTTTTCTTAAAGGTTGCTATGTCATATCGGCTTGGAAAAACGGGCCCTTTTACATGAAAAAAACTACAAATATAGATTCACTAGAAATCACCACAGGAATACAGTTTTAAACTATTTTTCTCACAAACTCTACTAACACGGTATAAATATCGATGCCGATGAATCCAATGTTGTGTCGTCTGACGTCACATTTCGTTTCGGACCAATGGTGACGCGTTTTATAAATATAACTAAATAAAAAAATACTTTTTTAATTATAATGTGATGATAATAAATATTCGAGAAAAAAAAATATTAGAGACAAATTTAAATTTTATGCATATTCCTATTGTTGCATTAAGTATATACCTAATGCTAAATCAATTTCATTTGACGTCAAATGTCATTTAGTCCGGTCATAATAAGAAATTAGTGGTACGATTGCAATATTTCGAGAGAGTTGTTTATTATTATAATTACTTATTTTCTGCCTCGTTGGTCTAGTGGCTAGATATAAGGCCGCAGACCCGGTGGTCCTGGATTCAATTTCCAGGTCGGGCCAATAAATAGTTATTGGGTTTTTCTGTAAGAAAATTCTCAGTAGCAGCCCGGAGTCTGGAAATTGGAAGTGTGTACACTCCCGTGCCTCGGAAAGCACGTTAAGCCGTTGGTCCTGCGCCTGAACTCTTTCCGGTCGTGTCGGATTGCCGTCCAATCGGATTTTGGGAGCTAAGGAAAAGAGAGTGCACCTGTGTTTGCGCACTATAATATCTCCTGCGCAGTTGGCTAATCTCTCTTGAGATTAGCCGCCGTGACCGAAATCGGTCTGGAGGACCCTTACTTATTTTTATATATTATATGTATGTTACTGTATAGTTCTGTACACCTTCCTACCGCTTTATTTATCCCATGTCCTTCACCCAAAGGTTGCCTGGAGGAGATCGCTCTTTTAGCGATAATACCGTCTTTTGTACATTAATAGATTTTTTGTTGTATATTTCTGTAACTCTTTTGTTGTACAATAAAGTATATTATATTCTATTCTATAAAGCGATAAGTTAATTAATGCTCTCTTCTTTTTTCGAATGTCAAATTAATAATAACAGAAAGACACAAATCAGTGTTTAATTAAGCGGTTGCTAGGCAACGTCTATAATTTTACTCAGTGGTAAAGCTTTGTGCAAATTATTCTTTGGTACCATCCACTCATCAGATATTTTACCGCTAAACAGCAGTACTTGTTATTGTTGTGTTCCGGTTTGAAGGGTGAGTGAGCCAGTGTAATTACAGGCACAAGGGACATAACATCTTAGTTTCCAAGGTTGGTGGCACATTGGGAATTGTTTTTTTTAAGAAATTTACAATGCCGCTGTCTATGGGCGTTGGTGACCACTTACCATCAGGTGGCCCATATGGTCGCCCTATACTATATTTTTATTTAAGGTACAAATTAAATTCAAATGAATGCAATAAAGATATTTATTTAATATCACAATAAACACGTTTTGTTACAGATATTGTATCTACAATATTTTCACGGGCTTTACACATTTAGGAACAAAAATATTATGTTCAATATTTAACTAGTTGCAATGTAAAATCATTCCAACATTAGAAAAATAAAATGGCTGAATCACAATAAATTGCTGTCTTCTGAGCAATGTTCTTGATATAACTTCCAATCCAATTTTCCTACCTGAAAATTTACAACAATATAAAATTAGACGGAGGTAATACATATTATGTAAAAAAAATATTTAAAAAAAAAAATTTCAATAATTCTATACAACAGAATATGTACAAATTGTAAACGAAACAACCAACAAATCATATTTAGACAGATATTTTAACACGACGATACGTACTAAGTGGAATATTTCTAATGAATAATTAAAAGGCGCCGAGAAAATGGATTTAAAACGAGTCGTGCCATAAATATTTTAGGGTTTAGCTGTTAAGCAATTCTTAGTGAAAGACCCGGAGTTTGGAAGTTTACAAAAACCTTTCTCGAATCTGTAAGTCTGAATTATTTCCAATCGTGTTAGATTCCGTTCTATCGTGATATATGAGAGTGAAAAGTAAATGCACTTGTGTTATTCATAGTCGCAGCTCGTGTTTGAATGTTCTCAGTATTTCCATTTCCATGTCTTAGAAAATCATTGCTCCTGTGCGAGTTTCCAGTTGTGTCCCATCGGATTATGAGACAGAAAAACTAGAGAGGGCAGTTGTATTTGCGCAAACACTCGTGCAATATAATGTTTCCAACGCAGTTGACTGATTTGCTGTGATTGTGGCTGAAATTTATTAGTAAGATATCGTCATATCCTTCCCAAATAATACCAACCACGGAATTATATACTGCCGCCTCCTTAATAAAGGTAATTGAACTCGGCAAACCATTAGTATAGTCGACCAGTCGGCCATTGAAATAGCTTGGAGTAAGAATTGATACACGCGAATGCGTATAGGAATGTTCGAGAAGTTAATCGAATAATGAACACACATGTGTATATGCGGAGTAATGTCCTGCCCAAATAAAAAGTCATCGTCGTTATTACTAACTCTGCCTATATATTAATTTATAGTTGAATCCAAAAGTTTCGTCATAGGATAGTTAATTATTTTTTGTTTACATTTCGTACAACTCTTGCAATCAATCATAGATATTTACATGTTAGCGTCGAATTTAAAAGCGATATAATATATAATAAATAATTAATAAAATATGTTGAATGTTATTTCGAACTTATATTAGCAATTAAACTATAAATTTCATATGAGTCACTTATGATTTAAATTCGTAACTTCATGACGTTAAGATGATTCATGCTTTTGCTTACAGCATAATCCAAATGAGGACTCGAGATAAATAAGCAACTATGACCTTGGCTTGACATGACATCGTATGTCCGAATCTAATTTCGTGAAAAAATGGCGTTTTCAATTTCGTTGGTAATTGTTTTTGGAATTTTGGAAGTAGGATTTAAGTGATATAAGTAACTAAGTGGAATAGTGTTGTATTATAAATAAAGATATTAATATAACTATGAGCCTATGTTGCTTGACAATAAAAGATTTTTATTTTATTTTATTTTTATTATTAACCAAGGACAGTTTGTAGTCCATAATATAGCAGAGCAATTAGCTAATCGCATGGAATATGTAAATCTAAGATTTGTTTATATTAACTCGTTCTATCATTGGAAAACATCATATGCACATATAGATGACAGTAAAGTGAATCAACGCGACATTTAAAAAAAAAAAACTAGAAAAGTGCAGTATTGATATCAATGATAATGATAAAATAGAAGATTATATTAAAAATTGTATTTTTTAATAACTATATATAGGAAAATTAGCAATCTTTTTTATATTACACATGCAGAAACGCGATAATAAATATATTATTATACACAAAAAAAGCTTCGTTGTTAGTAAAATATATGAATAAATATAGCAATGATGTTAGAGCAGATTAATAAATAAGTGTTAGACAAAAATGGTTTTCAAAGCATCTGTTAGCGATGTCATTTATTACAATGTTTGTTAAGCTGTTACATATATATTCGTTAGATACAAAATGAGTCATACGTGTCGAAGCCCGAGTTAGATAGCTCGCATCTCCGAAACACTTCAAACGCTGGTGACAAAAGAGAAATGTTTACTTTACAGTTTAATAAATTATCGTATTCTATTAGAATTAAAGTTCAATATCGTATTTAGTATGTAATGTGCGATAAAGCTTTCATTTAGAAATGAAAATATAAATTAAATGATAGATGAACGTCAAGATTGGATGTAGATTGAGTTGGCTTACCATTTGGCTCGTTTGGACCAATCCTTTGGTGTCCAATGCAAACATTTGGGATCGATTCGTAATAGTTTCTTCTCCATTGCCTTTTCGTGTTGTTGTATTGTTTCCTTATGAACGAAGAAAATAATATCAGATTCTAATACGCATTCATTTGAGATTAGGTGGTAGGGCTGTTTGCAAGCCCTTCTGGGTAGAGTCGACTCATCCTACATTCCCCACTCATACTTATTCTTGTGTTCCGGTTGGAAAAGTTTGTGCGCCAGTGTAAGTACAGGCACAAGGGCAATAACATCTTTGTCGACGAGGTTGGTGGCGCATTGCTGATGTACGGAATGGTTAATATTTCAGCGCCAATGTCTATGGACAGCGATGAGTACTTACCACCAATTTACCCATTTGGCACCAATATTAAAAAAGCAAAACAACTTTCACCAATCACATCATTCGCTCATACAATGCATACATTCCTATAACAACTACTCATTATATAAAAGGTCTAAATTCACTCAATTTTTCTGGTAAATATTTGTTACAAAAGCTCCTATGCTATGATTTGTGTATTTGTATCCAATTAACTTAAACATTCCGTTTGTTTTTAAATTTAAAAAATTCTCCACGGAAGCGTTGCCTGTGCCTCTGGGTGTATATTTATATTATATTGTTTCAGTTCAGGAGTTTCAATGTGCTTACGTGTGCGTGTGAATGTGATTACTGTTACCAGACAGAATTACATTCGAAACAAAAGTCTGTAGTATATTAATCTTGCCCGCGGTTTCACCCGCGTATTTCCACTTCCCGTGAGAATACGGGAACTAATGTAGCTTACTCGCCAATAATGTAGATTTCCCATTGGTGAAAGAATTTTTAAAATCGGCTTTGTGGTTTAGTCTTTAGAGCGTAACAAACAAAAAAAACTCACTTTCGCATTTGTAATATTAGTTAAGATATCGTATACATCATGCTACGATCCCCGGGGGAAGAGCAGTAAAGTTTAACGCGGGCGATACCTCGCGGACCAGCCAGTATATATAATTGAACACAACACTTACCTGATTCACAGAGACGATGTATTGCCCTTTGTAGTAATTTATTAGATTTAAATTCTGGAGAGTACTGATTACGTCCTCTTTCTTAATACTTGTAAGCTCGCAGATTTCACTGCAAAAAAAACGTATACATTTTTTATTAAAGTTAATATTGATAAACAGTATTGGCCCGACATTTGGGCAACCCATTTGTGATTCATCAAGATAATTATATACATATGTACATATTATATAACATATAATCTTTGACGTCATCAAATAACAGATGACGGTCTATATTTCTGATATTGTATCTCGTACTTATATCTATTATACGTCAATTGAATGTTACACTTCAAGTATAATGAAGTTTCTTTTTTTTATTGAATAGGTAGGCGGACGAGCCGATACCAACGTACATAGACATTGGCATGTAAGAATGTAAGAAATGTTAACCATCGCTTACATCGCCAATGATCCACCAATCTAGGGAAATAAGATTATATGTCCCATGTGCCTGTAATTGGCTCATCCACCATTCAAACCGGAACACAACAATATCAAGTACTGCAATCTTAAACGATCAAGTAATACTTAAGGCTTTATTTATAAACGTTGCTTAGTTACTGGTTAGCTAAACACTGATTTGTCTCTTTCTGTCATTATTGATTTGACATACGAAAGAAGAAGACAAAATATTGTTTAACTAATCACCAGTTAAATAAAGTTTATGAATAAGGCGGTTAGAATACATTCTAAATATATGTACAAAGTTTCGTGCTTGGCAACGAAAGTAAATATAAGGATTCCTACACGAATGAGAAGAAATTCTGAAGCATATATCTCAATCAACACGCAGTGGATCAGCGTGCTAGAGTTCTTTAATATGAGTCGAGGTATCACTTTATTTAGTTTCAAATTATACGTTGTTTCACTCCTAAGCCACCATTCATTAAATCTGATTAAAGTTAAATTTCTACATTCTTTATTTATATTTTTTTATTAAATCAAAAGTAAACATCATCTAGGCATGAATACGAAAACAACAAAATTTAATATAAAAAAAAATTAAACATTTTTTTGCACCAAAACAACCAATCGAATTTCAACATAACAATTGTACTTACTTAATCGTAATAATTGGTTTCTCGTTGTCACCAACTGGTTTGATATTAATTAATATTTCTAAAATAGTTTGAGCCCAGTAACTTCTATACGAGAGTAGACCGAGATCAGACAAAGGTTTCTCTGGGGATCCAGTCTTGCCTTCGAATTTTGATAATTCATAACCTGTAATTTAATACATAATTAAATTAAAAAAATCTGGAACGACATAAAAAAATATTGCTATCTCTTTCGTATGTACGGGATTAAAAAGGATAGCAAGTTATAGCTCTCACTTACTTAATTTTGTTTGATATTGTTTAGATATTAAGCAGTGATTTTTACTTTTTGAGTATATTATGTTGTATGACAGAGACAGCACTATATCATATAACAGGATAAGGACAAACTTCGCGAGGAAGCATAGTGAATACGATGAGATACCAAGATGAAATAAATAAAGCTACTGTCACACCTATGCACCACGCAAGAATCCTACATTCCTGATTTCTATAATATAATGGATGTACGTTCAATTTGCTCAGCTACGACAATGTAATGTATTAAGATTCCGAAAAAAACATATATTCAGATTATTTCATACTCTTACATTGATTAAGTTTTCTTCACTATTATTAAGAGTATATAGACAAGCCCATACATTTTTTTCCTGATTTTTATAGTGTTAAAGCTTATATATGGTATAGCTAAAGGATTAAGTGAGTGTATATGAGTGCGCGAAGTGTGTGTGTATGTGTGAATGTGTGTGGGAGGGTTGTGTGTGTGTTTCTGATTGTATGTACTTACTAAATTCTATAAGTAATGTTCCATATCCTTTCCTTTGATATGGAGGTAATGTTAATATACAAGCTACGTTGTAGTCTTCCGTGCTCTCTTTCTCTTTTGAAAAATAACCTACAATGTGAAAACCTGAAAAAAATATTTGCTATAATGTCTTATTATACACATTATAATAAAACCAACAACCAAATATATGTTCAATATACGTACATATGTTTTACATAAGCTAATTACAATAAATTTGTGTATAACTTCATTTTTTGTTATAGAAATCTTCTTAAGGTATATTCGAGAAAAGGAGTTAACGCGTTATATAAAAATAGGATGTCCGATGCTGATCGCTCGAGCTTTTGCCGTCCCCACTAACTATTATTATGTTATATTATTTAAATTTAATCACATTACTAGTACATAAGTAAAATATTTTTATGTAAATTACTTAAGGACAACTTTTAACGCTTTATGAAATGACAATTAAAATATTCTTATAAGAACCTACTTGAATAGAACTCAGTTCGATTTCGATTATGAAACATCGCTTCTATAGAACCGACATGTCATTTGTAAAATTTAATTAAGCGCTGCGAAATATATTAGTTTTATATTTACCTCTTGAATCAAACTCCGTCATAACGTAAAATAAAAATGGATCAGTGTCATAATACAACGTCTTGTGGTCTAAGAACAGCTTTGCGAGTAAACATAGATTTTGAGCGTAGCATTTGTTCTTCCTGCCATCTATCTCGAAGAATGATATACTGCCTTTGCGATATATCTCGTTACCCGGAGGATGCCTAAGTTTGCATTTTATCTAAAAAAATAAATATATATACATATATATAAAACAAGTGCGTTTCGTACTCGCGCACGAAGGGTTCCGTATCATTATCTATAAAAACGGCAAAATAATCATGTCTGTTGTATGGGAGCCCCCTTTAAATTTTTTATTTTTTATTTTAGTATTTGTTGTTATAGCGGCAACAGAACAACATCATCTGTGAAAATTTCAACTGTCTAACTATCACGGTTCATGAGATACAGCCTGGTGACAAACCGACAGACGGACGGAAGGACAGCGGAGTCTTAGTAATAGGGTTCCCGTTTTACCCTTTGGGTACGGAACCCTAAAAATATATAATATATCACAACAGAAAAAAAATATATAAAAAACATACTTACAAGATGTCTTTCTAAGCACTTTTTACTTTTTCTGTATTTGAGACAGAATTCACAAATGTATATACATGGTAGGTTTACCATTTCCTGAAAATAAAAACAATGATAATATTAGTGTATTTCGCTCTGACTGGTCTATCGGAATCACGTGCGAATACCGGGTACCCCTAAATTAGATGTTACGTTTCTAGTGGTGGGTTATTAGTAATACGTAGGTTATGTAATAAGTTATTACAAGTTATTACTTGACCCACTCACACTTGGTATTTGGTCAAACGTAATACATCGGGTAAACTGCGTTTTAACCTGAACGAGTTTAATTTTATCCAATTTAATAAAATTGTAAATTGACTGACTGTTGATACTCTTCTTCCTGCCCTTATCCCACTACGTGGGGACGGCACAACATGTATTTTTCTTCCACTTTATTCTATCACTCGTCATCTCAGTACTTACACCTTTCATACACATATCCTTTCTTAAGCAATCCATCCAAACTTTCTTCGGCCTCCCCCGTCCCCTATATCCATCAACATTCATACTCATCACCCTTCTAGTAACATGTTTTTCATCCCTTCTCATCACATGCCCATACCACGCTAATCTATTACTCTTCAACTTATCATCTATTGGTGCTACTTTCAGGCTTCCTCTGATATACTCGTTTCTTATCTTGTCTATTCTAGTTAAACCGCACATCCTTCTTAACATTCGCATCTCTGCCACATGCATTCTTTTTACATCGCCTTCTTTTGCTGCCCAACATTCAGAACCATACATCACGACAGGTCTTATAACGGTCTTATAAATCTTCCCTTTGATCTTCAAGGGCATTCGTGGGTCACAAATGGTTCCAGAGACCTGTCGCCATTTCATCCACCCTGCATTTATCCGATTCCTCACAATCCTGTCAATGTTACCATCGTTCTGGATTAATGAACCCAGGTAACGAAAATCCGAGCTTACTGGTAGATGAACACCCTTTAGAGCTATTGGGGAAAAATTGGAGGCACCATTGAAGTCGCAAAACAGATGTTCCGTTTTGGTCCTGCTAATTTTCAGACCGACTCCCTCCAATCTTTCCCGCCATTTTTCTAGCTTGCCCTCCACCTCGGTTGCATTTTCACCAACAAGAACAATGTCGTCGGCAAACAGCATACACCAGGGTGCCTCCTCCTGTATGTCCAATGTCAAAGCATCCATAATGAGGAGGAACAAATAAGGGCTTAAAGCCGATCCTTGATGTAAGTCTACAGCCACATCGAACGCCGAATTCATCGAAGGACCGAATGCGTGTACTAGCACGGCTATACATGGCACGGATAAGCTGCAGGTACTTCCCAGGCACTCCCTTCTCTTTCAAAGCCCACCACGAAACCTGTCGGGGTACTCGGTCGTACGCCTTCTCGAGATCAACGAAAACTATGTGCAAGTTCTTATGTGCACGTCTGTACTTTTCACATAGTTGGCGTAATGCAAATATGGCGTCCGTTGTTCCTCGTCCAGGCATAAAGCCAAACTGGTTCTGGGTCACCTTACTCTCTTCTCTTATTCGTGTCGCTAGCACTATCTCCCAAATTTTCATGCTATGTGGCAAAAGCTTTATACCTCGATAGTTGCTACAGTCTTGCACATCGCCCTTGTTTTTAAAGATGGGTACCAGTAAACTGTTACACCATTCATCCGGGACCGCCTCTTCTTGCAGCAACTTATTGAAGAATAAAGTTAGCCATTTCCATCCATCCACATTCAGAACCTTCCATACTTCTACAGGTATACTGTCAGGTCCCACGGCTTTCCCATTCTTCATATCTTGTACAGCCTTTTTCACTTCATCTACACTAATTTCTTGCACTACACCATAATTAGTTGGACCGTGTACTAGCACTTCACTCCAATCATTCTCTTCGTTCATCAATTTCTCAAAATAATCTTTCCAACGGTTTTTGATTTTCTCATCATTCGTCAATACATTCCCTCTTTCATCCTTTATACATTTTATATGCGTAATATCCCTTTCACTCTTTTGTCTTGCTTTAGTTAATCGGTACAGTTGTTTTTGCCCTTGAGGGGTGTCCAGTGATTGATAGAGTGAATTATGTACATCAGCAATAGCTATCGCAACCGTCTTTTTAGCCTTCTTCTTACATTCTTTGTACTTTAACCTTTTACTCTCGTGAGATTTCGCATCCTCATTATCGTCATTTTTCCATTCCTTAAAAGCATCCTTCTTATCTTTTAAAACTTTTTGTACTTCTTCATTCCACCACCAAGTATCTTTATCTATTTTTCGTTTCCCCAAAAATATCCTTCGCTGCATTCCGTATACATACTGCCATTTCATTCCAACATTGGTTAACTGTTTTAGCTTTCATATCCTCCATTTGTAACATTTTGTCCACAACTCTTTTTTTAAATTCTCTTGCATACTCATTTTTCTCAAGGAGGTGCCACTTAGTTTTGGGTGAATATTTTGGTTTATTTTTTTGTTGTTTACTTCGGATTTTTATTTCCATAAGCAGTAACCGATGCTGCGGAATCAATTCTTCACCGGGTATTATTTTGCAATCCTTGACTTGTCTTAATCTGTGTCTTCTGGTGAGAATGTAATCGATTTGCGAAGCATGGTTACCACTTTTATATGTAATCAAATGTTCTGTCTTTTTTTCAAAATATGTAAGTGTTGACTATAACTAGGTCGAAAGCAGACGCTGCTTGTAGCAACACCTCTCCTTGGTGATTACGGTTACCGTGGCCCCATCCTCCATAAACTCTTTCATAACTTTCGTTATCTCTTCCTACATGTCCATTAAAGTCACCACCTACATACAGCTCTTCGTCTTCCGGTATTTCCATCATAATTTTATCAAAATCCTCCCAGAATTTGTCTTTCACTCTGTCATCACACCCTGTCTGTGGTGCATACATACTTACAATATTCAGAATCAAATCGTCTTTTATTATTTTAACTAGCATACATCTGTCATTCGCTTTAACTTCAACTACACATTCTTTCAGTTCTCTGTCCAGAACTACTCCCACTCCATTTATTTTGCTATCGCTTCCACAGTATAAAAACTTATAGCCTTCACCAATTTCTCTAGCTTTTGTTCCCTTCCACTTAGTCTCTTTTAAACAAGCCACATTTATTCTTCTTCTTTTCATGAGATCTGCTAATTCTCTAGCCCTTCCAGTCATCGTTCCTACATTCCAGCTTGCTATCCTCAGTCTTACTTCCTGGACTCGCTTCTTACGTTGCACCCGTCCCTGATGCAACAACCCTTGTCCATTTCTCACAGTGACCGGGTGCTGACACTGCGCGTCGCCTCGGGGGTACGCCCTAACCCTATCACTGTTATCCTTCATAATCGAATACGTGTTGTTTAGAGTTTTGGCTAGTGTTTTAAAGCCGGCCGCCTGCCTGACGCTAACCCTCCTTGGGAATGCTGTTGTTGGTGATTTCCCCGCCACCATGCGGGTACCTTAAAGTGCTTGGTGGAATGCGCACAATGTTCTTCTTCTTATAATCGCTTTCTAAGACATCCATTAAACGAGATGGAGTAGCCCTATTCTTACTTTGCCGGGAACTACACGGCATTGATACATCGGGATGAAATCTTGAACAGATTTTTTTATGGAACGTAGGTGAGCACTAAGTTTGTTAAGCCATAAATTTAGAATTACGATAATACAAGTTCGCCTCTTTCCAATGTTTAATATTCGATGGATATCTGAATAGTGTCTCCGATGGGATGTCCCATACTCGGCTAGTTATCTTATAAAATATAAAGATCACAAAATACGAAGAATTTTTATGATACATGCGAATAGGTACATAATCTAAAAGCCCGACTGCCAATTCGAGATGGAGTGGGGCGGAGGGCTCACCTGCGGGTAGGGCGCGAAGTACCAGGGGCGGATCCGGTGTCGGCCGAGCTCGATCATCTCGATGTTCTTCATGCGCGTGACGAGGTCGTCGTGTCCGTGCGCCACGAGGCTGCCCGACGTGCGCGGGCGCGCCGTGGGCGTGGCCGCGCCGCTCGCCGCGCCCTCGCCCTCCGCCGCCTCCGCCGCCTCCGTCGCCGGGCACTGCCAGATTACTTCTTTATTCATATCGCTAGTGTGTACAGGGTTATTTGTAACACACCAGCAACCTCGCAGGTCTAGATAGCTAACATCATAAGCGATAACTTTTGTTCTACGAATTCGGACATAACTCAATACATGAAAAAAGAAAAAATGATTTTACAAGTTTTTGTCGTACTGTCGTGACATTTGTAGGTCTATATTTTATTCATAAACGAAAGGACGACGCGACGCGTCGATCTTTGCGATGCGCGTAGATTTATAAACGTTCAAAGCGGGAAATTAAATTAATACTTATTTTTGTATGAAAATAAAATCTAAAAAATTATCAAAAGTTGTTGCTTATGGTTTGAGCTATCCAGTCCTGCGAGGTTGCTGGGTCGTTACTAATAAACCTGTATATATACTAGCGTTTTGGCCGCGGTTTACCCGCGTATTTCCCGTTCCCGTGGGAATACGAGGACAAAAACTGTTACTCGCTGATAATGTGGTTTTCCAATGGTGAACGAATTTTTAAAATCGGTTTCGTGGTTTATTCTTGGAAGCGTATCATACAAACAAACTCACATTCGAATTTATAATATTGGTTAAGATGCACCTCTAGAAAACGCCCATAGACGTAAAGACATGAGCCGGCACAAACAAAAACATTCTCGCCGACTACGTCTGCCGTTGGTGATTCAACAGTGAATACTATAATAGACAATGTTCCATACATTGTTAATATATTTATATCTGTACGGTTATATAACTATCAAGGCTGGCTTTAAATATCAACTTAACATGGTAATAATGTTTTTAATTTAGATTTCAAATGTTTTAGATATCTCACATCGTTCTCCGAAGAGTTAGCTTTCCGCTTTCTGTTCATTTTCTTTTGTAACGCAGCGGCGAGAACCGCGCCTCCGTTGACTAGCGACGGTGAATCATTCACGAGGGTGGGGCTCGCCGGTCGAGATATTAGCTGACGAGGTTCTAACGGTGGTACTTGAACTGGAAAAAACATTTTTGATTGTCAAAAATCCAGTATCAGTTCTATAAGCGAAATTCTTGTAAGACGTTTAATTATGATATAAAAGTCTGGTTTTACTTAGGCAAATACATTTTCTTAAGGTACACCAGCAAAACAGATTAAACAAAGAATGGTTAAGTTACTGTGTGCTGCACGTGTGTGTATATAATGGTATTTCGATCAAAATAATATATAATCGTTTATTTATTTAAAAAAAAAACACAGGTAAGAAACTATTTTACTTATTACGATATCAAAAACCATTTGTTTAATACATCCTATCAATCAAAACACAAGAGAAGATTTACCTACAGTGTTGCCAATATAATTAATATTCAAAAATGTTAAATGTTTTACTATATTCATAATAATGCAAATTGAGTGATAATTAACTCATGCTATGTGTTACTATTGATAAATGTAGTTTAAAAAAAAATGCTATTGTAATATGGATTAATTGAATGTGTAGTGTGCTTTAAATTTTAACCATATTACTGCCTAATATGGAAGTTGTATATCCGATTTCGAGTGTAGATAAGCCTATGGAATCACATCCTAGGGCAAGATGAACCAAATCTAATCAATGGCTTATTGAATGTCTATTAAACATATGCCAAAAAGGCAGCTAAAATTAATTTAAATGCATGTTTTTATATATTACAATAAAATACATTATATAATAATTACATTATTGATCAATTTATTAATTAATATGGAATGAAACATACCAGGAATATTTTTTGGGGTTGAACCATTGAGTGGGATTTGTACTTTCTCTGGTAATTTTGGTGTTGTTTGATGGTTCACATTATTTTCTCTATTGCTATTGCTATTGATGACAGTTTTCTGATTTTCATTGCAGACAGTTTCATCTGCAGAAAAAAAAAATTTTAGATTGACCTATTTACAATTTCAATAATACTCATTAATTATTATTCTATAAGAATAATAACACATCAAGTGATTAAGGCTCTCATATAAAGAACATGGTTCTGTAAAATTGAGATAAATAAGAGTAACAACTCGTTTACTCGGTGGTAGAGCTTTGTGCAAGCTCGTCTGGGTAGGTACCACCCACTCATCAGATATTCTACCGCAAAACAGCAGTACTTGGTATTGTTGTGTTCCGGTTTGAAGGGTGAGTGAGCCAGTGTAATTACAGGCACAAGGGACATAACATCTTAGTTCCCAAGGTTGGTGGCGCATTGGCGATGTAAGCGATGGTTAACATTTCTTGCAATGCCATTGTCTATGGGCATTGGTGACCACTTACCATCAGGTGGCCCATACGCTCGTCCACCTACCAATACAATAAAAAAAAAACAAACAATATACAGGGGTGGTCATATAATTAGAAACACTTCTTATGAATAAATAAAGTATAACTTCAACTTACAAATGTTCCTAAAAAATATACACATTCAATAATTAATAATCATGCAATAATATAGCCACTCAAATAAAAAACTCTTTAAATGCATAAAATATAAAACATATGTTACTTTTAATTACAAAATGAGTCTTACACATGTAGGACTTTATTTTCTTTTACTGGCCGTTTGAAAAAATTATCCATAGCTCGTTCTTTTTTTGAAATTGGAGAATAGCATTTCTTTTTCTATTATTTTGGCGGCAATTCAAAATTTAATCTGAATTTTATTTTGTTCAAAATGGGCAAAAATAAAAGTAGTGACGCGTCAACTAGGCAAATCATTGTTAATTTACACATAGATCATAAGAGGGCGTACAGAAGAATAGCTGATTGCAATTGCAATAGCGCATTTAAATTGTTCTGTTAAGAAAGTTTTTAATGCAATTGATCATTATAAAACACATGAAACTGTTGAAAATGTTCTTAGAAAGGCTCGGCCAAGAAAATCCTCTCCCAGAGAAGATACGCTAATCGTTCGGGCTGCTAAAAAAGACCCAAGTAAAGGCTCCAACCAGATTAAAAATAAAGTTTTTTCGCCTGATGACCCGAAAAACATCTCGTCAAGACTGATACGCCGAAGATTAGTGGAAGCTAAATTGTTTGGAAGAATGTCTCGAAAGATACCGCTTCTTACCAAGCAACACCGAGAGAAACGATTATTATTCGCTAAAAAATATGTTAATTGGATGGTTCGAGAATGGAAAAAAGCGTTATTTTCAGATGAAACAAAAATAAATATGGTAAATTCCGATGGAAAGCACTAAGTTAGACGCCCTGTAAACATTGCTTTTAATTATAAATACACAAGGAGTATAGTCAAGCACGGTGGCGGTACAATGGATCAATGGCATTACAAAAATATCTTAGAGCACACAATGATTCCCTACTCGGACGATCATTTGCCTATAACCTGCCTATAAATCGTTGAACATATTGTTGTCCTATTTATTGTTTAATTTCAAAATAAAAACAATTGCAGTGACGTATCTTACATAAAGTCAAGGACCGTTGTTAGTGTTTCTAATTATATGACCACCACTGTATATGCTAAAATGAAGGCTGAAATATGAAATAAATGCAAATTGCCAATTAAAATATATCATTTCATGCAAAAAAGCCCTATAAAATGCTATTGAATCATTTTAACATTCATCACCGATATATTTTATTTATATAAAATAAATACTTTCCATGCTATCTACAAAAATCAATTGTATGGACCACTGTGCCATTAATATTGTACATTATATACAAAATAATAGAAATAAGAAGAATAAAAGATAATGGTAATTTTTTGATAATATACAACATCATTTTCTAATAATTACAACTACGAACAAACCAAAATGTGTCATGAAGTGCATTAACTAATAGCTAAAACACACATACTAAGAAAAGTAGGCATGACGCCACCTCCAGATCCAATGTGAGTTTTCTTTGGAGTTGTTGTTCCACCAGTCGGTGCGCCATCTCTTCTTGGAAACTGTACCTTTCTTGTGTCCAGCCATGATTCCCCAACCCATTCGTCCAAACGTTTATTGACTGAAATTAATATTTTGTTCATATTTAAGCATTTTGTATTCACACTGGTTTATAATTCTTAATTTACTTAATGAAGCATTAATTTTTTGCATCACTTAATTATTCAACTTGTTAATATATAAACAAAAACTGTGTGTGTATACATTTGGAAATAAAACATAAAAAAATCTTACAATCAACATAGTGTACATAATATCCTCTTTGCCCTCGAACTTCTTTGATACTTATAATTTCGGCGAGGGGCCAATCATCTCCACCTTGCATTCGAACTGGTAATCGACATCCCTCCACCAAAGATGCCTGTGCATAGTAATATGGTATCAGTATACATTATGCTAAAAAATTAATATTATTGTAACTATTGTTTTACACATACAGCTGAGTCACAAAATGTCGTAATTTCGTCTTCAGTTTCAGTCATTATGAAAATAGTTATATTTCTGTGTGTAAAACTACATTAAATCTTCCTTGTTTTACAATAAATTGTCAAACTATTTTGACACACATCAATGGTATGACAGTTAAGTTGACTAACAGTTGAGTTGATTAGTATATCGTTTTTGAAATTTTGTTAAAAGGTATAGGTGTGTTGTGTTACCACAAGGAAAATTAAAAAATAAGGAAATAAGTTACTATAAATATCTAATTTCTTGCTTTTTAAGATCGTGCATATAACAAAAATCTAATAATTAAAATTCATAGTGTTCAATAAAAATCATGATGAAATAAAAAGGTTCGGTTGTATTGTAAGAATAAATCATTTTAAAACCACCAAATCCATCCGTAACAATCTGGTCAAAAAAAAAGTAGTATGTTTTTAATTTATTAAACTATTATCTTCTCTTTGGCAATTGGCAATACTGCCTCTAACCTCAAATTTTCCACAATTTCAATTCTGTAATTTAAAAAATAGTTTATAATTTTCCTCTAATTAAAGCTAAAGGCTGTGTAAATTTAAAACAATTATTTATCTAAACTTTTATTCATAAATATAAAAATGGCTGCCGCAGCACAAAATATGATGAGTGAAGCTGATCAAATAAAAACGGTAGGTAATTACTGTTTTTTTTAAATCTAATACATAATTTTATGTGAACTGCTATAAATAATAACACTTTTATGTAATTTTTAATATGTGCTATGTTTTTCAGTTCAAAGAATTTCTGGTACAATACAACAAACTATCAGAACTTTGCTTTAATGACTGCATTCATGATTTTACTTCGAGAAATCTTCGACCTTCTGAGGTATTTATTAATTAATACATATTTAATATATTTTAATTATTCACAATAAAATCCTTCTCTTTAATTTGTTATATTATTATGCAATTGTTATAATTTTTTTGCTAAATAAGTCTAAAAAAAAATATTAACTTGAAGATACTACTATTAATTTATATAATATTTCAAAAATAGAAACATCTCCTACAAATTATTATATTGCAAAAAATACATGCTCTTAGCATATTTTTAATTTGCAGAGAATAGGAATAGTGTAAAGCTTAGAAAGTATTAATTCAAGGAAAAACTTACAATTACAACAAGGAAATACATAAATTACAAATTATATTAATAGTAATAATTTTATATTTCAGGATAAGTGCACAATCAACTGTATGGAGAAGTATTTGCGAACAAATCAACGTGTCTCACAGAGATTCCATGAATTCCAGATGATAGCTAATGAGAATATGATTGCTTTAGCTCAGAAATCTGGCAATCCTAGCTAAGGTTCCATTGTATATGTTAGTTTTAATTTATTCTATTAGTGGTTTTGTTTGAATGTTTCAAATAAAATGTTGTTGAACATTTGGTTATTAACATTAATAGAACCTTGCTGCCTATAGAATTCAGGAATGCCAAAAAATTTTTTTTACTATAGTAAAAAATGTACAAAAGAAAACCACACAACATTGAGTCTAGGCCGTAATAGATAATGTATCAAGAGAGAAAGAAGATTCACTTGCTTACTAAGAATTAAACCATACACATCATTTAAAAAAAAAAAATTGAAATTTGTACATTACTATATATTCTCGTACATATGTATGTATGTTATTGTTGAGTGTCAAGCAACGAAATATTATTCTTTATTTATTTTATAGTTTTTTTTTGCATTTAAAGGTGTGAACTGCAGCTGTTGTAGTAGTAATTCAATTGTTGATTGGATGCACTTGGATCGGAGCACTTAGTCCACTATAACTTGATGGAATTTTCTCAAAATAGATAAAGTGGGTTTGGGGTTTTTCGAATTGGAGCATCCAATTGTTTTCGTAAATCTGTAAGTAGTCTACTTAGTAGAGTAATGCATTTTGTATGTAAGAGAAACAAACACAATTTAACTTTTAATTTAGAATTGAGTGAAAAAGATGCAAAATGTGTATTTTACTTATAACCTTTGGAAATTATAAGTCGGTACGAAAGATTGTTGTAACAAATTCTTGGTAGTTTTTGTTACTTTAGTTAATTTTAGAACAATTATCTGTTGATAAAATGGCAGGACCTGTTTTAGTTGCCGAAATAAACTGTAATAGTTTTTATTTTCGTTTTTTAATGCTTCGAGCATAGATATTAAATATTTTTTTTACTATTCATTAATGCCTAAAATGCGAATAAAAACCATTTCTAAATTATTTTAAATCTGCCTAAAAGTTCAAAACACTGAACAGGGAAAATATTTCGCCCCATTGATCTTTCGGTAATAAATTGGGGAAATGTTAAGAATATGCCAAATTACTAAAAAGCAGTAAATTGTCCATGGGTTCATCTTAATATGAACCCATAGACAATTTATCAAATATAACCTCTAATAATTAATAGGTATGTATGTAAGTATAGGTACATATTTGTTGCAAAAACTCGACAAGCACCAAAGAACATTTTGGTTTTAAAGTGTGATGGGTTTTAAATTTAAACAAATGGTATGGTGATAGCCGCATATGGTTGAGCTGAGATAATTACACCCAGACTCAAGACAAATAGATATGTTCTTCATGCACATAAATGTCTGTCCTGTGGAGGTGTGGTGGAATAAGTCTAAAAATTTTCAAAAGGCTGTAAGGCATATACATATACATAATTTACGTTAGCATATAAGCTACAGTACCCATACTACAGCTACAAATCCTTAACTTCAGGGTATTATTTTCTAAATTATTGAAATAAAAATATTTCTATTGTAGTCGGTAATTTATGAATAATTATTTATTTATTATCATAGGCAATTTGATTACGACAATGTTGTATTCAAAAGTTTGTTACTTCATAATAATAAATGTTCAAAACGTGCAACTTAAGCTCATTGAAAATAAATATAAAAAAGAAAAATACTATTAATCTTATATAAAACAATTAATTGTATTGTTAATATATATTTCAATTACATTTATAGAATGTTTCTCAAGTCTTTTTATATGAGGCTTTACTCTCTGTCCGACACATCATACATAACACACTCTTTTTTGGGCATGGCTTTGTACATCTCTGTTCTGGAGGAGTAAAGTCTAATACGAATGAGGACTGCGAACTTGTGTAATCAAAGTGATAGTCGTTAAACTTAGCTTCCACGCTGAATTTCGCTGCGGCCGTTAAATTGTCATTGTCGTCTGTATTTAAGACATATTTAAGTGGATATGGTCCTGAAGGAGCATTGCTGACATTCGAAGGCTTAGTGCAAATGCTGTATTGCCCTCCATGTCTTATGATTCTAATTAATGGTTGTGTGCTACAGGCAGGAGATTTGCAACAAGATGTAGATGAGGGGCAAACCGCTATACATTTCGGCGGCATACAACAAGGCTTGGAACATGGCGTTCGAGAACAACTTGAAGGGCAGGACGGACAGTCACTTGATTTCATGCAATTATGTTGTTCAATTCTTTTGAGAACTTGGCATGATATGTGTCCCGGTCGCCAGCCGCAACGCAACTAAAAACAAGGAACACTTTATTTCACGTATTAACCGAAAAAATATTTTTTTAAGTTAAATAATTAACCTGATGTTCTGGTGCATCCTTTGCTGTGTAGAGCCATCCCATATGTTTCGGGATGGGGCCCGGTTTCACTTCGACTTTTCTTAAACATCGATGTTTCGGTAGGTCGCAACGACCCAAACAGCTTACTGAAGATTTATTTGCTATAGTAAAAATACAAATCGATTATTATGATAATACGAATACAAGAGCTAAATTAAAGATATTAATGCTGTTAGAGATTACTAGTGTATCGACGGAGGATTTGGTTAGAAATTTATATGGAAGAAAATAAATACACCGCTGATTCCAAAGAAATAGGAAAAGAGAAAGCAAATGACTAAAATCCAATTTCTAGAAATTAATGACTTACATCTACCGGGCTTACAACAGCACGCCATTTCTGAAATTGGTGACCTAAAGAATTATTTAATCGTATTTATTCTTTAAAGTAAAAGTTAGTACTTATAACTAAGTAAAAAATTGGTTCAAAACTCACTTTCTTATATGGTGTTTTTTTATGGTGTTAGGGAATACGAAACATTTTTTCTTTTGCCATGTTTGGTGTAGCAGAATTCTGCTAATCTTACATTTTAATATAGATTATATTATTTAATATAGTGAATATTCAAATATATTGTTGTAACTTTTATATCAAAAATGAAATGTCAAAAATGACAAATCACAATTTTCTAAATTATGTAGAACACAAAATCAAATTAATCAATTCTTCTTTCTGGCCTGTTCTTCTCATGAATTAAAAAATACTATACAAATGAAGATACTTTTTGTAAGTCGTAGTTGATAAACTAGCGTTTATTTTGAAGTTATATAAATTGGTGGTAGAGCTTTGTGCAAGCTCGTCTGGGTAGGTACCACCCACTCATCAGATATTCTACCGCAAAACAGCAGTACTTACATAGCACGAGCTCTGCTTAGCTTGGGATCAAATGACCTTGTGTGAATTATTATTATAAAAATAAATTGGAAGTCTGTCTGTGCTTTCAAAGTAACTGACTTTTTTGAAGTTAGCATAATATGGCTATTTGCGAGTTACCAAAACCAAAATAACCATGTTTTCATTTTAGACTACCAATTTTAATACTTTATATGCATAATTCAAATAGGTATTAGGCATCTATAATTAAGGACTCGACACAAACTCGATTGCGCACTGGCGAAGCCGCGGGTTTTGCTAGTTGTAAATAAAATTACTCATAATTAATTGTTACTTTATTACCTATCAAAAATAATTTATACAAGGTAAAAAATACAGCATATTTTGAATTAAGTTGGATCGTCGTTTTCAATGTCACATATTTTGTTCATACATACTTCCTAATTGATGATGAATCCTATTTCATCACTTTATTTCGGCTTCGTCATTTCATCGTATTTAAATTATCACTTTAGAAATTTATTCACGCTTAGATCTTTTCTTGTTTTTGTTCTTACTAGCATGTTCGTGGTTTATGCTTGTTATTTTTCTACTTTTACTACATAGTGCGAACACAATACATTTAAACATATATATTGTTAATAGTAAAACTATAGTAAAAATGCCAATGACGTCTAAATTATAGTATTGATAATAAGGTACATCAGCGGCTGCAGTCCTAAATGTCATGTTAGGATAACGAGCAGCGTATTCTGTCCAGTAAATTGCTGTGTCCAGAGGAGCCATGGGACGGTCATGCCATGCCTTTGATAATAATTTTGCATTTTTTCGGAATCTGTAAGAGGAGAAATATTTATATATAATCAAATTTTTTAAAATTCAAATATTGCTACAATATTTAATAATTAGTTTTAAACGAACATATTATTATCTATGAACTTGTATGTACGCGACTTTGTACCATAAAAACATCACCGATTGTTACGACTTGGTTTTTACGACCAAATATAGGTGGTCCCTTCGATGTCGTTATAACAGATTTTGACTGTATTAAAATAACATTAAATTATTTTCTGCAATTTTGTGTTTTTCATAACTTTGTTAAGAAATAGTATTTTTTTGGTTTTTACTTACGTCGGTTCTAAAACCTTTTTGAAGGCAGCGACTAGATTATCTTTCGTTAAATCTTTGATTTGTACATGTACTCCAAGTCCACTTTCTTCGATAGCAGCGGCATTTGCTGGCTGATCACCATTCACAGGCATAGCTACCATTGGCACTCCAAAATGTATTGCTTCTGTCGTACTACCCATCCCAGCATGTGATAGGAATGCTAAAGTTTTGGGATGCCCTGAAAAATTGTACGTTTTCAATGGTTTTTTACGCATGCTTATTAATTCAAGTACTATAATTTCGATTATAAAATAGCATTTCATTAGGTCGAACTCAAGGGATCGAGGAAGGGAGGGTCAAATTAAATATTTTAGAGCACTGCAAATGCTTACCTAATATATCCACTTGTGGCAACCAGTTGGAAAGATAAATTTTATCTTTGTTCAATAACATATTTTCATTTTCCCATTTCCATATAAACCTTTGTGGGAGTTCTGCGATGGCCTCTAAAAAAACTTTGACTTTATCTTCTGGCATTGTAGAACTTCTGACGACTGAGCCAAAACTAATGTACACTACGCCATGTTCAGCTTCTTCAATGAATTTCAGCAAATCCTTTAAATAATTTATTTTATTTTATTAATAACAACGAAAAGAAATTTAAGAACTAAATATATCTAATATAGTTTCGATTAAGAAATTTTCGTAATTCCACATTACGCATTGCATATTACGACATCAAGAAATTGAATTTTACTTATACCCAACTACGCATTCTCCTAAACATTTCATTACATTACATTATAGAGGTACAAGTTAAAGTTTATCAGAACCGATATTGAATGGTATATCAATACTATTCGATTAGATATAGATATAGATAAATATAGAAAATGTAAGCGCATGCCGCTAAACTTAGTTTTCTTTGATATTTTATATCTTGTGCTATAAGCACAAGATATAAAATATCAAAGTGTATGATAAATAAATAAATGTATAAGTTATGTTAGTACCTATCGTCAAACGAGCATACATTTGCTTTTATATCGTTATGTGGGCGACGGCTCGAGATTAATATGTACGATTGACTTAGTCTTGATCCGGAGTAATTCATTTCAGTCCGGAGTAATTCATTTCAGTCCGGTTCATTTATTTCTTATTACTAATTTTAGATTTTAAAAAATTACAATTTATGGGACAATCATATTGAAGTATGTTTTAGGCCATAACAGATATTTTTCTATGTTATTTATTTGAATTCCTATTCATTTCTTTTCAACTTGTACTTGTATTTTAATTGCATTTCATAAAAATAGTTTTAACTTAGTTCAAGTTTCAACTTCTAACCCTCTTTCAGAAAAAGTGATAAAGCTGACTTAAGACTTCTCAAATTGCAAACTTCATATATTAATTTCTTTACTGTTCAATCTTAAGCATTATTTTTGAATGTCTTAGGACAAATGTACGGAAGTCTAAATGAAACTAACAGGTTTCCGAAAACGTTTATGACTTTTATCGATTATCTAAACGAGTTGTTGTCTCATAATATGAATTACGAAAGCGGGTCAGACCAGTCAGGTTAGTCAAAAACACGCTTTAAAATACAAAATTCCTGACGGAATTTTTCACTCTATTCTTTAGTAATGCCAAATTACGTTAAGTTTCTAAGTAAATTTGTTCTTATCAAACAGTTACCGAATTACACGTAAAAAAATCTCGTATCTATCTCATAAACATATTTTGGGATTAAATAGTCTATATTTTTGCTCTCTGCATTTATGTCTGTCGGTCTGTGATTATTTTTAGTAGTCATAAGTAGCTGTCTGATATTATATACATAAATTACACATTAACAGTGACCTATATTGATAACACGCTGTTTTTTCTAGATAGATAAAAAAGTTGTGTACGATTATATACATTTACGTAATAAGGTGAATAAGATTACAAAAAAAATTACAAAAACTTAAAAATATCTTAACCGTGGAATAAAATCAACTAAAAGCTACTAAGTTTAGACTTTTGATTTTAATAATTTGTTTTGTTGCAGGTTTAATATTGTAAGCGAATAATTTATAATTTATATTTATAATTTGAAAAATACTAAGTAATTATTGTTAATAGCTTACAGAGAAAAAATATCTTTCTAAATATTGAGAAGAGGGGGATTAAAAAATGTATTATGTAATATAGTAACAACATTAAATACTTACTCCAGTTAAAGGCTTGGTTTCCGGTACGTGATAGCCACCCACTTCAATGACATTAGCTGGAAATAGCCTTGAACCAGTTAAAATAAAATTGTGATATATAAGTAAAAACTTTATTTCTCTAGCCAAATTTTCCAAGGGAGGAATGTCATCGTAATATTGCGCAAGTGTTTGCTGATTGTTTCTCTGACTAAATATATAAAACATTGTTTTAAAATAAACATCTAAAATAATTGTTTGAATTTTCTGCAATAGCGTAGGTTTCGTTCCCCCTTCCAAAAAGTGGAAGGGAACGAACGATGGGTTGCTCGGAATACCGAATCTGTTGTAATGCCATGGCATTAAAATGTGCGACATCATACCAACGACGGGCGCTTGTAGCTTATAAGCTATACCCAAAGCGCAATCACTGTTAAATTGTTCCACCACAATAACGTCAAACTTCGGTCTATCTTTAACAAGTTTTTGTACATCTTTATTAGCTAGCATTATATCACAATTCACTTTTCCTGAGTTCGTTAAATATCTACCAACTTCCAGAATACTAAAGAATGATCTATGAAATGGTAAATTATCTTCAATAGCATTGATACTTCCCGCTAAACTTATGTCATGATAATTCTTCGGCGGGTCAGCTTGCGGAAAGTGTGATATCACTGTTACATTGTGGCCTCGTCTGGCTAATTCTTGTAAATACACATTAAATACAAAAAAATGACTTTTTCCATGGTACGGTAATATGCTTAGAATATTTAATGAAATAACATTAAATGGTATTATCAGTAATATCGCTATACGTAACGTATTCGAGTACATTATTTTTAGAATTACGGAGCAAGCGCGTCCGTCCGTACGTTTCTGGTTAGTGATTCATACTGACCTTGCGTGATACGTTCTAATAGGAAACATATTATGCCGTAATCAATTAAAATTCGTTTTTGAGTGTTGCTACTATAAATAATCTTGGGAGTGATGGGCAATGTATAAATATAACTTTTACTTAACTATTAAATGTAATAAACATGAATTTGTTTTTATTTAGGTTAATTTTCTTACGATTTTGTTAGTTCACTGTGTATTTATCAGTTATGCAAATAAATAATATTTTAAATTCTAAATACATAACGTGTGTATTATTCAAAGGCGCCTAGACTCTAGCGACTGGGCTAGAACTCATGTGTCTTTATATAAATCTTGAGAGTCCAGTATGTGACTCCAGTGAAGATTGGGAGCTTAAACCCGGACAAGCATCACTGAGATTTCATGTGTTTCATTTGTGTTTATAATTCACCTTGCGCCTAGGTCGGAGGATTTCATCGAAAACATCTAAAATCCGCATTGCAGTCACATTGGGACGGACATTATTTATTTAAATATTGTAACAGATAACTTGTATTTTTTCATATTATTTGAATTTATGTCTATTTGAGTCATAGTTATAGCAGCAGTTTTGTGATAATTGAAGTCCAATCAAATAAATAACATATCCAAAATGTTATAAATATTATTATAAAATCACCAATGATTATAGTTTTGATACATATAATTCAGCTTACATTAAAATTATACTACTATTGATATTAGACAATCCGAGTTTTCACTATGTCCAAATTTTAAAAAACAAATTACCAACGCACCTTACCTATTGTAAGAAAGCAGCATTTTCAGCTAACATTTAGAAAAAAAGTAGGGCAACTAACTGATACTACGAGATTACTACTATACTTTGGTTGTTTACATAGTATGTTCTACTGCCTCGTTGGTCTAGTGGCTAGATATAAGGCTGCAGACCCGGTGGTCCTGGGTTCAATTCCCAGGTCGGGCCAATAAATAGTTATTGGGTTTTTCTGTCAGAAAATTCTCAATAGCAGCCCGGAGTCTGGAAGTTGGAAGTGTGTACACTCCCGTGCCTCGGAAAGCACGTTAAGCCGTTGGTCCTGCGCCTGAACTCTTTCCGGTCGTGTCGGATTGCCGTCCCATCGGATTATGAGAGCTAAGGAAAAGAGAGTGCACCTGTGTTTGCGCACACACTTGTGCACTATAATATCTCCTGCGCAGTTGGCTAATCTCTCTTGAGATTGGCCGCCGTGGCCGAAGTCGGTCTGGAGGACCTCATGTTCTACGACTTATTGCTTTTGGTACGATACCGATGTTGAAACGGTTTCTATTCTACAAAAGAGTGCGATTATGTATAATTACGTTCCTTCTCGATAGAAGTACTTTTTGAAGTGGTTATTGCTATTCTTACATACAAAAGCGTTGTTAAGTGTTTACTTGAATAAAGTTCATATTATTGATATCCTATGTACTAATACACTCGGCGTCAAAAAAATCGCACCTTTTGAAATTTTGACTTCAAGCGAATAATACTCTTAACTTATTTATTGTACCCTACCAAAATTAATATCATTTGAAAGCACAATTAATACACTTTAAAAACGCGTATCGTTCTTTTCTGTAAAAACAATAATCACGAAACGTTAGGGTCTTTAAAAAAAAAGTGCTGAAAAGCTCATTAGAGGACTCACTACTTGTGCCACCTTGGACACGAATAAAAGGGGGGGTAAAAATTAATTATGGGTCATTAGCTATCCAGACATCACAGAAGTCACACCTGAACAGCTCCAGTAAGAAAAAACTCTGAAAAATGGATACCACGGCAGAAGAAGCAGCTCAAGTGGTAGCACTACTCCAATCAGGACTACGCCAAGTTGATATTGCTCGACAACTCAACATAAGCCGTTTCCGGGTGAAACGAGTATCCCAGCGGTTCCAGGAGACTGGAGGCTACATCAGGAAGTATGGATCCGGAAGACGACGTTGCACTTCCGACAGAGACGACCGCTATATTGTGTCGACGTCTTTGCGTAACCGATTCTCCAACGCTGTTGAGCTGCAACAGCAGCTCCGAACAGCTCGGAGGACGTCGGTGAGCGTCTCCACAATAAGAAGAAGGCTGCGAGAGAAGAAAATCCAGGCCCGTAGGGCTGCTACTGGCCCCAAATTGACAGCAGAGCATAGGCGAGTCAGACTTCAGTTTGCCCGAGACCACGTGGATTGGACGTTCGACCAATGGAAGTCTGTCCTCTTCTCCGACGAGACTAGGGTATGCCTCTTCTGCAATGATAGGCGTAGAAGAGTGTACAGGAGGCAGGGGGAACGGTACTCACAGGCCTGCTTTGAAGAAACCGTCAGCTACAGAGGAGGATCCTGCATGTTCTGGGGCGGAATTTAAATCCAAGGAAAAACCGACCTTGTGTGCGTCTCCTGCACTGGAGGTGCACGTGGCCAGGGGTCCCTGACTGCTCATCGGTACATCACAGAGATACCGGAGGACCATGTGGTCCCGTATGCTGGTTTTGTCGGGCCTGAATTCACATTCATGCACGACAACGCCCGCTCCCATACGGCAATCATTGTTCGGGACTACCTGAATCAGGTTGGGATCCCTGTGATGCAGTGGCCAGCGAGAATTCCTGACCTGAATCCCATAGAGCACCTTTGGGATGATCTGAAACGCCGGGTGCGGTCTCGTGATACTGCCCGTGCCACCCTTGAACAGCTTCGGGACACCGTCGTCGAGGAGTGGAGTGACATTCCTCAAGAACGCATCGTGACGTTGGTGAGGTCAATGAAGGATCGCATGGAGGCTGTAATTAGGGCTAAGGGAGGTAACACTAGGTTCTAAGTTTAGTTTTAAGAATTTGTTTTACTGTATTTTTTAATTTTGTTATGTTTTTAGATTAATTAAATTAAGTAATTTTGGCGTGTTTTTCCTTTTTTCATGAAAAATGTTTTTTATATGCTTAGTAATCACTATCACATTCATTTTATTATTTAAAGGATTCAATAACCTTTAAAATGAGGCCCCACACTTATACCTTACCATAGATGAAATAGGGTTTATAGTTGCTTGAAGTCAAAATACCAAAAGGTGCGATTTTTTTGACGCTGAGTTTATAATAAATGCGACAGTGCCCTGTCTGTCTGCTTGGTTTCAGTAAACAAATTTTGATAAAAAAATTATGATATTGTATCAACTTGTAATGGATAAAATGTGGGTGAAAGTTATGGTATTTTCTATATTACTGCTAAAACTAAGGGGTTTTCCAATAGGGACGCTTGAACTTTGACAGCTGATTGCGGCCATGTTGTTTGAGTGACAGCTGTCAAATGCAGTGTGTTATATTCATTCCGTCCTCCCAAACCACCATGGCAGGTTACAGTGTCGAGCAGCACGTGCAAATCATAAAATTGTTTTATGAAAATGGGTCTTCAGTTCGAGCAACGTTCCGCGCACTTCGCCCGTTTTACGGTCGCGATGATCGTCCTGCCGAGTCGACTATCCGTCGATTGGTGGACAAATTCGAGTCAACCGGGTCAGTTAACAATCAGCCGGTTCCCGTGCGTCAACGTAACGCGAGATCTGCCGAGAATATCGCCGCTGTGCGCGACAGTGTCCTCGAAAACCCGCGGCAGTCAATTCCGCGTCGCGCACAGGAATTGGCGAAATTGGCGAATTTTGCGTTGTGACTTGAGCCTGCACCCGTACAAGATCCAGCTGACCCAAGAGCTCAAGGTTAATGACCGTAGACAGCGCCGTGTGTTCGCTGACTGGGCATTAGAGCAGTTGGAAGTTGACGCCGATTTTGGCAAAAAAATCATCTTCAGCGACGAGGCGCATTTTTGGATGAATGGCTATGTCAACAAGCAAAATTGCCGTATTTGGGACGAGACCAATCCACACGAGGTTCACCAAGTGGCAATGCACCCGCAGAAAGTGACTGTTTGGTGCGGATTTTGGGCCGGAGGCGTGATTGGTCCGTATTTTTTCGAAAACGATAATGGTGTGGCCGTCACCGTCAATGGTGAGCGATACCGGTCGATGATAACCAACTTCTTTTGGCCTGAAATCGAGAATATGGATCTGGACAACATGTGGTTTCAACAGGACGGCGCTACGTGCCACACAGCACACGCTACGATGGAAGTTCTGCACGAGCAATTTCTGGACATGGTCATCTCGCGCGGAGGCGACGTGAACTGGCCACCGAGATCGTGCGATTTGACCCCGCTGGACTTTTTCTTGTGGGGTTTTCTTAAGTCGCAGGTCTATGCCAACAAGCCGCAAACCACCGATGCCCTCAAAGTCAACATACGCCACGCCATCGATCAAATACAGCCCGATTTGTGCGCCAGAGTCATCGAAAATTGGACCTTTCGTGTGCGCGCCACCAACCGAAGCCGTGGCGGTCATTTGAATGATGTCATATTCCATACATAATGGGGTCGATAGACCTTCCAAATAAAAAAAAAATTCGCAAATATTTCTCCTACATGTATTTTTTTTTGCATTTCAAAGATCAAGCGCCCTTAATGGAAAACCCTATATAATATTATTTTTATTATTAAAAAATGTTGTAGTTTAACTAAAGCCTACGTTGGTGCATTCAGCTAGTATACCTTATAAAATTAAAATGATACAAATTCAGAAATATCAAGAATAGAACGTAATTGAACCTTAATTCTGATTTACCTTGAAATAACGAAATAATCATAAATTATATCAATTCGTAATTATTTATTAATTCAATCAATTGATCTTCAATTTTCTCACATCATTATTAGAAAAATCTTTTGATGAACAAAATACATTTTTCACTAGTATTTTAATTAAATATTTGAGAACTGCAATAGTGACTATGAAAAATATTAACAAAATCGCAAATATATCTAAGCAGAAGTATTGATAAAGAGGAACATCAGCCGCTGGGGATCTGAATGTGAAATTCTGATGGCGAGCTGCAAACTCCGTCCAGAAAATTGCAGCATCCATTGCTTTTACTGGACGATCGTGCCATGCTTTAGACAAGAGTTTGACTTTTTCACGAAATCTGAAAAATACAAAATAAGATATTATTTGCCGTTAGTAATTTATACTAATAATTTATGATTTGTACTATAATAGGCACAATTTATTATTAATATATTGTGTTAAGTATCCTTTTAGCGAGTTGTTGATGATGATCTCCTGATAGATTTCGGCCACGGCAGTCATTGGTAAGAGATATTAGCTCGGCACACACTCTTTATATTATTCCCTGACTCTTATAATCCTATGGGACGGCACGAAATAATTCAGACCCAGAGCGGCTTCACATGATTACCGAGCCACAGAAGTGTTACGGACACATTATAGACTCCGGGCTGCTACTGAGAATTTCTCAACGGAAATGTCAATAGCCTTTTAATAGTCCGACTCAGGGTTCGAACCGGAGAGCATACGACCTGGCCCTTAAAAATTAGCCACTAGACCAGCAACCCAAGACGCAAGAAGATAATGTTTACGTTATTATAATTCACATAATAAAAAAATACTTTTATATCAGAAAAATAATTATAAAATTCAAGGAAACTCGAGACACAGTTATTATTACGACTATGTAAAATTACTCACTTAGGTTCAAGGACAGTTTTAAATTTCTCAAGAAGATAATCTTTAGTCAGAAGCTCGTAATGTAATTGTACACCAAGACCGCTCTCTTCTATAGCTGCGGCATTTGTGGGTTGATCTCCATAAATTGGCATGCCGACTATTGGTACGCCATGGTATATAGCTTCTGTGGTGCCTAATAAGCCACAATGTGAGTAAAACGCTAAGACCTTTGGATGAGCTGTAAATAAAATATCATATTGTAACACAGATTTGAAAATGATTTATTTTATCATTGCGTACCTAATGTTTGTTTGTATTAGTACCTATGTCTTCTCTTATATACATAATAAGATATATAAAAAATAAAAGTATGAAATACGAACAAATGAAAACATATTTCATTTGTTCGTATTTCATACTTTTATTGGTATGATTTGATACTATTTTCAAATTGGTATTTGCATTTGCTTGATGGTATAATTATAAATGTTGATATAGTACCCTCAACATACCACATGTAGGGTGCGAGCTGTATCAGACAATAGAAGACATACTCATAAGTGGAAGTTGTCATGAAACAAAAAAACTATTTTAAGTATAATTTGCAGTTTTAATGTTTTGAGTTAATGATTTTTTCGCGTATATAGACTATTAATTCATTACGTTAATATATCTTAAAGTTTAAAAGAGTGAGAGGCGAAGGTACCAAGCTATGTGTAGTGACTTAAAATGTTCATTGATGTAACAAATTCAAAAAGTTTATAAATGCGACTTAACACCTTCATCCACTAATGCCTTCAATTATTAACAGCAAAATTGAAGGCATTATAGCACACGAAGCGATCAAATATTCAATTCTTTTGTTTTATATAATGGCTATAGAAGCTGTTGTAATTAATTCCATTTATTGTATAACTTAGTGGCGTTTGTTATTGATACCTAAAATGTCGTTCTGTGGCAACCATTTAGCTAAATAAATGTTTTTAGGATTGCCAGGTAGAGATTTCTTGTTCCATTTCCAAATAACTCGCTGAGGTAATTCCTCTAAGGCGTTTATTATTTCTTGTAAAGTATCAGATGCCAATGTTGATGCTTTCAATAAAGTTCCAAAACTGATATATATTACACCATGATCGGAGTCTTCGATAAACTTTCGTAAATCCTAAAAATGTTTAAAGTTTTGTTATTATAAAAATAATTTAAAATATGTTCTAATTTTCAAAATCATTTAAGGCTAAATATGTTTTAATATATAGGAAATAAGTGATTTTTTATCCTAAGTATAGTGTTTTGTATCTATGGTCTACATTTAATTCAGCGGCCATATTTAACTAAACATTCGCTTACAACTATAGGGTTTTCCATTAAGGGCGCTTGATCTTTGAAATGCAAAAAAAATTGTTAACTGACCCGGTTGACTTGAATTTGTCCACCAATCGACGGATAGTCGACTCGGCAGGACGATCATCGCGACCGTAAAACGGGCGAAGTGCGCGGAACGTAGCTCGAACTGAAGACCCATTGTCATAAAACAATTTTATGATTTGCACGTGCTGCTCGATACTGTAACCTGCCATGGTGGTTTGGGAGGACGGAATGAATATAACACACTGCATTTGACAGCTGTCACTCAAACAACATGGCCGCAATCAGCTGTCAAAGTTCAAGCGTCCCTATTGGAAAACCCCTTATATATGTTATATGCCTATATAGGCATCATTCACATATGTGAATAATCAGTATATTTATTAAATAAGTCTCCATACTTACATCAGGTAATGGTTTCGCTTTTGCTACATGGTAGCCACCAACTTCAATAATATTAGATGGCATTAAAGTTGAACCAGATAGCATAAAGTTCTGATATACGAGAACCAACTTTATACCTTTTGCCAGATCCTTTAGCGGAGGTACGTCATTAAAAAATTCCCTTATAATATTTTGTTCTAATGCATGAGTTACATGATGAAACACAAAATTGATGTGGTTATATAAAATCGTCCTTAAGATTCTTTGAAAAAAGGTTGGATGCGTTCCACCTTCAAAGAAATCAAATGTAACATAAGATGGATTGTACGGAACTCCGAATCTGCTGTAATGCCATGGCATTAGTGTATGAGATGTTATTCCTATAACGGGTGCTCCTAAAACATGTGCTAAAGCCAAACCACAGTCACTATTAAATTGTTCCACAACAACCAAGTCAAATTTTGCTTGTGTTGCCCATAAATTTTGTACATTTTCATCTTCAAATAGCATTCTACAAGTAAGAGGTCCTCCAAGAGCCGGGAGTAGAGTTAGAGAAAGAAAAACTACCAACAGAGATTTGCTTACTGGATGACTTATTTGAAGAGCTTGTGAATTTTCACTCAAGTTTATGTCATGGTAGTTTGCTATAGGATCCTTTTGAGGGTAAAATGATATAACGGTCACGTTATGGCCCCGATTTGCCAGTTCCCTTAAATACGGAGCAAATACGAAGAAATGACTTTTAGCTTGTAAAGGAAAAACTCCTAATATATTTAATGTTTGCACTTCAGATAAACTACTTATTGCTAAAAACACGATTATTTTAAACGGTAAAAAAATTGCAACCATTTTTAAATACTGTATTTTTTTTGCACATAACAACGTAATTATTGTACTTTAGGTCGTTAACTACTGCTGAAATAATTGGTGGATTATCAACAATAATCAAAACTGAAATAGATTTAGATTAAGAATGTCATTATATGATAAAAAATATTAGTATCGATTGCGCAAATCAGCGTTCAATATTATCATTGTGGAATTATGTTTTTTGTATTTAATAATATCTTTGTATAATAGGCGAAAACATAAATTAAAAAAAATGTTTTTTATTATTTTGTAATTCCATTTGAATTTCATAATTCATTAAAAAAATGTTGCACTTAGTTAATTCATTCTTTATTTTTCGAAGTGAAACGTCTTTCATATCGAACAGTAGAGGGTTACTTGCAAAAATTATATGTAATAAAATATGTTACGATATGATCGCTTAATCCTATGAAAATATAGCCCTATTGAACATATTGTTTACTAGTATTTATAGGATAGAAGCCATTACTTCAAAGAGCATATTAGGTCACTGGTGTATACGGCGCTGTATTTGCCGGCAGCACGACGCATTCGACATTACATTGAAAACAAGACGATTTACATACTCTAATCCAGCTACGTTCTTGAAAGTACCAATTTTTTTTTAAATACCGTTCTAGGACGTGTAATATGATTAAATTATGGCGAATTTTGATTTTTTTTATGATAGGTCATAGTTTTTTTTGAATGAACTACATACGGATTATTTATTCACAATTTTATTCTTTTAGTCTATGAAAAATAAGTATAAATACATAAAGCTCAATTCTAAAAAAATTATATGTTATAAATAAGTTAATATTAAAATATCCCATATAAATATTATTCTCTCTTTGATTTTTTAGTTTTTTGTGAATTTGATTTGCTTTTAAACAACCATGATAACAAATTCTTTAAAATACTGATAAATACTAAAATTAAAACAATTAAAACTGATAGTATATCTAAGCACAGGTATTGATATAATGGAACATCTGCTGCAGGAGTCCTGAAAGTAAAATTATGATGTTGTGCTGCAAATTCCGCCCAATATACCGCGCTGTCCATTGCTGAAATTGGACGATCATGCCAGGCTTTCGATAAAATCTTCACTCGTTCATTGAATCTGAAAAAAAATTGCCTACAATTATACGAAAAAACGTCAATTGTTTTATATTAATTTTTTTGATTAGTTCGTATCTTTAGCACTTGTCAGTACGTCAAAGGGCTATAAATAAATAAGTCTAGACTTATAATGATAATACATAAGTATCAATCAAGTTCATTTTATTTCAAATACATTGGTGAGAACTAACTAAAAATATACGTGAAAAGATTACGAAAATGTTAGTATTTGTATTGAAAATCAGACTAAATACAAAAGTTCACGAATCAGATACATCCAAAAATTGGTATTCTATGGTATCTCTTTCGACATTTTTATGAGTAAAGCATAATGCATAGACAATAAGTGTAAAAGAATATAACGTATTGCGTAAAAAATAAAGAGAGGTTTTACTTACTTAGGGTCTAGCACTGTCCTAAATTTATCTAAAAGTTTTGATTTTGAAAGTTCATTAAATTGTATCTGAACTCCTAGACCGCTTTCTTCTACAGCAGCTGCGTTTGATGGTTGATCACCAAAGATAGGCATTCCTACCATTGGCACACCGTGGTATATCGCTTCTGTTGTTCCTAACAAGCCACAGTGAGAATAGAAGGCCAAAACTTTTGGATGGGCTGTAAATTAAAAAAATATTAAGACTAAAGAAAATGTGAAGCCTATTTAAATAGCAAATGTATTTGCAAGGGACGAGTATAATTGTGTGCTGAAAGTAATAAATCTAGTCGTAAAACAATTTTAATATATCTTATATCAAAATACATATTTTATATTAATGTCATAATTATCTAAACATATTTGCTTTTCTTGTCTTGATATTATTTATCTATTTTTATGTATGACTCCTAAAATGACCTTTGAAAAGCGACAAAAAATGTTGGTCATTTAAAAACATGTCAACGTATAGAATGGAATTCACAGCAACATTTTAAAGCTTTAAATTAAGATCTCTTACTACAAAAAACACAGTATGAGAGATAGAAATATTTATTATCGTGTATTTCTAAAACAAGCATTCTGCATTCCTACCTTCTTTAATGTGATTATTATATCAGCTAATATTATCTCATTTACTTTTCTTTAGATTGCATTTGTTAAACGACATCTCTTAATACATTTGTTGTTTAAATAAAATAAAATATATTACCGAGAATATCATTTTGCGGCAGCCATTTGGATAAGTATATATTCTTTGGGTTTCCAGGCAGAGTTTTCTCTTCCCATTTCCAAATAACTCTCTGAGGGAGTTCTGATAAGGCGGCAGTTATGGCTTCAATTTTATCTTTAGGTGTTAAAGTGGCTTTTAACATTGATCCAAAACTGATATAAATAACCCCATGTTCGGATTCTTCAATAAATTTCTTTAGTTCCTATTAATGGAGAATGACGTAACATTAATGTTATTCGAACGTTACTTTAATAATATAATATAAATATGGTTGGTAATTGTTCATAATCCGATTCCTTTCTATGTTTGTGCGAATGAACAAAAAATTCATGTAAGTGTGTTTTATTTTATATTTTTATAAAATAAGTGATCACCATCGCCCGTTGAGACATTGGGGCGATAAAACATTCCTTCAATTCCTTACAAAGCCAATGCGCCATATGCGCTAACCTTAACTTAGATGTTATGTCCTTTGTACCTGCCATTCCACTCCACGCAACTTTCGAACCGGAACACAACAATACAAGTATTGCTGTTTGGCGGTTGAATGTAGAAGTTGGTGGTACCTACCCAGACGGGCTTGCCCAAAGTCCTACCAACAAGTAAAATATTAATTAATGTTAGGAATTATTGCAAATAATTATAAATTGTAGACTGCTTTTCCACTAGGTAGATGGTGAATATTGTAGATAAGGATATCGTGACCATATCGTGACTAATTAACACATACTGAATTTTAATTTTGCTCTTATAATTATGGGCATTTATATAGTTTAGAATAAAGTTGTTACCTATTTGTTATTACTAACAACTGTTATATATACTTATATTGACAGTATCTTTAAATTTGTATGCAGTTTAATTTGTTGTAAATGTAATTTTTTGCATAAGTTCAGTAAATTTATATTACGTAATGTAGCAAAGCTATTGCAAATATGTCAGTCAAATATTTAAAAAATCCTATTTTTTTATTTGCAGGACGTGCTATATCTATATAGTTTAACTTTAATATAAGGAAAATTCATTACTTCATCTATCTGTATAGTCTTTTTGTTATATACTCACATTAGGTAAGGGCTTAGGTTTCGCTACATGAAACCCTCCGACCTCGATCACATTAGAAGGTAACAAATTTGAACCGGTTAGAGGAAAGTTAGTATAAATGAGTAGGAATTTTATATTACGACCCAATTCTTCCAGTGGAGGAATATCATCAAAATATTGAGCCAGTGTGTTCTGATCTACTCTTTGGCCGAAAAATTTATATGCAGTGTTAAAATACGCATCAAATATGGTTCTTTCAACTCTTTGATACAACGTTGGTTTGGTTCCACCTTCAAGAAATAGGAATGATACGAATGATGGATTGTAAGGAACACCGAATCTATTGTAATACCATGGCATCAATTGGTGGGATGAGAGTCCCACTACAGGAGCTCCTAATTTATGAGCTAGTCCAAGTCCACAGTCACTGTTAAATTGTTCAATCAACACAAGATCAAACTTAGCCTTCGACTTCACAAGATTTCGAACATTTTCATTAGCTAACATTGTTTTGCAATTTGACGTACCGGTGGACAAAAGGAACACGCTGATTTGAAAAATTGTATAGTAAGATCGTTTTAACGGGAACGCATCTTCCAGGACCTTGTCCGCCAAACTGATATCATGATAATTCTTCATTGACTTCTCTCTTGGAAAGCAAGATATGATTGTTACATTATGTCCTCTTAATGCTAACTCTTCAAGATAAGGTTGAAATACAAAAAAATGACTTTTGCCTTGATACGGAAACACTCCTAATATGTTTAACGAATGCACTTGATAAAACTGTGTACATATAAAGAATAAAGGAACCAATAAACTAAAGGCTCTCATGTTGTCACGATGTAACGTCTACTTGAGAGTTATTGCTTGACTGATAAATAATATTTTTATATTACATACATATTTCCTATGTTCTTATCTCATTGAAAAGATAAACGATGACGCTATCTCTGATGGTCTATTTTTTTCAATCGTGTAATATATTTACAAAATAAAACTAAGTATATGTAAGATATTAAATAATTGATTTACGGCGATACACGTGAAATTACTTTATTTGTTTTACTTTTATTTTCTCAGTAATCGTTACCTCCATTTCGACTTAATTTGAAAAATAATCATAAAAACAATTAGAAGTAAAGAAATAAATATGCAAAGGATCATGCAAATATAATATAAAGTGATGTAATTCTAAGTCTGTTTCTAATATTAGATTGATATAGTACTTGTATAATTATTATAATTTAGGCAGAACTTCTACTAAACTCTATACATTTATTTTTTATACAATGAGTTCACACCAGCCGCATCGCAAAAAAATGAACTTTTACAAATACGTTTATTACTGTTTTGATTTACTAAACTTTTTTGCCTTATTGTACTTATTTCGGTATATATTTAAAATACATTTGAATAGAAAAATAATAGAAATAAATAGTATAGCGAAGATAAACATCACATCTAAGCAAAGATACTGGTACAAAGGTAGATCAGCAGCTGCAGTGCTTAATGTTGCGTTGGGGTAACGAGCGACGTATTCTATCCAGTAAATAGCTTCTTCTTTAGGGGCTATAGGACGATCTCGCCACCTTTTTGATAACATTTTGACTTTTTCTCTAAACCTAAATAAAAAATTTATAATTCATATTATTCGATTATTCAAATGCATCTCCATTTATAAAAATATTGAGTGCTTGTTTGTGATCTAGAGACAATAACGTTTATCAAAAAAATTGCATTTATTTTAAAGCTAAAACATTTTTTCTGAATGATTCGTGTGACAATATTAATGTTTTAGTAATAACTTACTTTATATCTAAAATTATTTTGAATTTTTCTATTAAAGTGTCTTCGCTTAATTCATTCACTTGAATTTGGACACCTAACTCGCTTTCTTCTAAGGCTGCAGCGTTACGAGGCTAGTCTCCAAATATTGGCATTCCAACCACTGGCACTCCATGAAACATGGCTTCCATTAGCCCTAGTAGACCGCAATGATAAAACATGGCCACAACTTTTGGATGCGCTAGAAAATATTGATAATTTAAAACATTTACTGTAATTTGAACTACATGGTTCAAAGAATTGTCTTCAACTGATTATTATCAATGATACAGAAAACTGGAGGGCTGACAATTAAAACGAGAAAGCAGTAAAAACGACAAGAGTTTGCTCTTGTTTACAAAAAAGTAACAACGACGATGAGAGATAGTTTTATTCAAAACATTTTGGTAAGAAACCGTATTTCGACTTTTTGTGACGTAATAATTTAACTTTGTTAAGTTTAAGTTAAGTTCACAACTAGCGACAGTGAATATTAAAACAGAAAGAATACTTAATGAGGCTCGGATAACGGCTGGTGCACTGTTTCGTATCATTGATCATCGATTAATTATCTCTGTCCAATTTTGCTTGCTCACATTAAATTTTGTCTTCGTCTTAAACCACATTATGAAGGGTCAAAATATAGACGAATAGGGTAAATCCACTGTATAATTGTTGGATAGAGGACTTAGACTACGGTTAGTAATTGAATAGAGAAGCATTTGTGTAGAAGCACGTACGGATAGATTGTGATGGTTTTTTCTATATATAGAGAAATCCTCTTTTAATGCTTTTTTAATGCTTGGTCATTGGAGATTAATGAAACAAATAATTTAAAAAAAAATATTCGAACAAATTTCAAATATCTTATTGCATGCATAACGGTAATAATTTTGCTTGTAATTAATACGGTATTAAGATTTTTGTTTCATCTAATTCCAATTTTTTTACAATAAGCCTTATAACTTTGGTTTTGATATAAGGCTAATAATAAAGCTGTTTTATTATATTTTTAATCTCTGCTTCTAAGTATGTCCATTAGTATATTATGCATCGTAAATAAATAAGCTTACCTAAAATATCGTTTTGAGGCAGCCATTTAGCCATGTAAACATTATTTTGCTTGTCCGGCAGGGTATCTGCGTCCCATTTCCAGATAATTCTTTGCTGAAGTTTTGCTGTAGTTCGTAATATAGTTTGCAATTTTTCAAGTGGAATTGAAGAACTATCTACCAATGTCCCAAAAGATATATAGATAACATCGTCCGTTCCGAATCATTGATAAATTTTTCTAAATCCTATATCATTTAACCGAACAATCAGTTAATATAATTGTATTATAATATAAATTAACAGCATACTTACCATTGGTAGTGGTTTGGTTTCAGCTACATGTAAACCACCAACTTCTTTGACGTTAGAAGGTAAAATAGAAGGCGCCAAAAACGTAAAGTATTGATTAAGAAGCATGAGCTTTATGTTTCTTCCTAGTTCTTCAAGAGGAGGTAAGTCGTTGAAGTATTGGGATAGCGTGTATTGATTAATAGTTTGTATCAGTACTCTTACAATGTATTGAAAATATATCATAACTACTATAATAGTTTGTGAGATATTCCAAGTGCGCAATCACTATTAAATTGCTCTACTAAAATCACATCGAATTTCGTTTCGTTCTTCCATATTTTTTGTACGTTTTCGTTACTTAGTAGGACCTTGCAATTATTTGTTCCTGTAACTGTTAGAAAAACCGTCACCACTATAATTTTATAATAGGATGGTTCTGTAAACTTAACCCATTTTTTATTTTCTTCGATATTGCCCTCAAGAGCTATGTCGGTAGTTTAGTATTGTTTTATTTTGTTGAAAATATGGTATAACAGTCACAGAATGTCCTTTTCCTGCCAATTCCTTAAAAAGTGATTCAAATACTAAAATGTGACTTTTTCCTTCATATGGAAAAACAGCTAGTATATTTAATAACTGAACCCTTATTATTTGTAATGATAAAAACAAAAAAACTGACTTTATTGAAAACACTACCATCTTTGCAAAAACTGTAATATGATTGAATAATTTATTTGAATTTTACTTTATAAGTTCGTGTTTTGAGTTATCGAGCAGTAAAATAGTTATTTGCACTAATATATTTTATGAATGTAAGTTGTGATGCTCAGTGCTCATAGGTATAACCTTAGTATGTCCTCGCTATTGGAAATACTTACTTACTCACTTAAAATTGATTTAGGAAAGTTAATAACTGATCGAAAATTACATAGGTGGATCATCTACCTCGGTACTCGATATCGACGTTTTTGATATTTTTAGCAAGAGTTTTAAAAACAAACTTGACTTTTTTCAATTGAAATTGCATACAAGAAAAATATATTGCTAACAGTAACACCAGAGATGTATCTTCTTTACCTTCTAATGATTCATTATTAATGTCATTAAAGTATTGGGTAATATTTTTATTAATTGAGATATGAAACGTCAATGAATCAGATGAAATCGCTTTTATATTACTTTTCTTTATATGTCAGCTATAACTTTTAATGGTAAATGAAAGTCGTAATTCTAATAGCGTCGCATAAAATTCATATTGTGTATAAAATGTTTAATTACGTAAAAATGTATTAAGTATTATTTAAAAGATAATTAAAAGTCACGTCAGGTCACGACTATACATAGAGTAAAGTAGAGTCGGCGGAGAGTTAATTTAAATATATCAGGTATTTGAAAATTAAATACTTTAGGTATAAATATTTCAGTTTAATCACATCACCAGTCAAATAATTTCATATAACATTAAGTATCTTAGCTTATTTTTAGTTTATTGACTTGTCTCACAATCAACTGTAGCCTTTACCACCAGGAGTAGTAAAGATAAATAAAAAACTGTGACCTCTATGGTATTCATAATGGAGTCTTAAGTTATGGCGTTTTGAAAGTCGGTAAAGTTTTTATTTACTATTCCATTGTTTAGTAAAATTAAAGTATATATTAGAAGTTTAGTGGAATAGTTTTGTATTATAAATAAAGATATATTATTCAATGAATGTTTGTAAATCTAAGGTTCGTTTATCTTTACTCATTATTCCATTGGAATATAGTACACAAATCTTTATTTCCTTATAAAAATGCGTGTCATATTTTAATTAGTTAATACCCTATTAAGTTTTACTTTATTCAAATTTGACTCTCTTTGATCTTCTTTCTCCGGTTGTTATAACTTCCGCTGCAGGTTCGCTTGGACAGCAGCAACAGCAGCACACACTTAGAATTTTATAAACAACATACAATAAAATGTAGATAACGAGGCCTACAAAAGCCAAAACGTCTAGCTGTAGTTGTTGGTACCACGGTACATCAGCAGATGCCGCTACTAAGTTTGGAGTTCCATTGTATCGAGCTACATACTCTATCCAATAGATGGCGCTTTCTAACGGGGCCATGGGACGATCATGCCACATTCGAGAAACAAGTTTTGCACGTTGTTGCCATCTGAAATAAATAAAATAAAAACAATTAATTTGAAAAAAGACTTTTTTATATGGTAATTTAACAATAATAAACGTAGATTCTAAGATTACTAAGAATACATGCAAAAAAGTCATTCGTTAATTAGAAATATAATATAATATTATATTATATTTAGCTTTTTAATAATATGATGTCTCTTGACTGTTATAATAATGATTAAGAAAAGGGCGAAAGGTAAAATCGAGTCAAAAAATACTTCATAATATGAAAATTATAAACAATTATTTGTCACAACTTCCTCTCAGATAATTCAATATCTACGAATAGTTTAAATTACATTTTTTTCTGGAAGATACATTAACATTTAACACAAATCTAATGCCAAATATTTTTTTAGAAGTTTCGTTTCTTTTAATAGAAAACACTTTTTTATTTCACATTTTCCATCTCAACGTTAACGGCACGGTCGCGGACCGTGACAAGCACCCGTGAAGTGTTATATCAAAGCTTTCTACTTTCTACAGATTTATGCAAGGGCCACTCGTTTCTTAACACGTAACCTGCTACTTTCATGCTTATATCACACTCACTTATATGGTAAAGTATTCACATTATATCACTACAGTAAAGCTGTTAGCTTAGCAGTACATGTTATACTTTTCAGATGTTTTAAAATTACAGGGTTCAAGTTATATGCACTAATATTTTGTCTATTTATCTTTTGTGCTATCCCATAATCCCACTAGTATGCAATTAATTTTCATATAGGAAGGTAGGAAGTGTTGCTAATTTTTAATATACGATATATAATATTTGAATGCCTTAATATATATCTACATATATTTATTACATTTTAAATCAAATTAATTATAATTTAATTTTTTTTGCCATAATTATGGCATAAGTAATTATGTTTTTTTTTTAAATAAAGTGGACTCTTTTGTCGGTTTATTTTTCCCTCTGTTGAGCTTAGATCTTTTGATAATGAGGGGGAGTTGGAGCTTGTTCTGACACGCTACTCACTGCGGTTGTATACATATGTTATGTATGTACATACATGTGTCAAAACTTTCTTCCAAAGCAGGTTTCTCGCTTGCCTTTACCTCCGAGTTCATAATTAATTATAATTGAAATCTAGGACATTAAAAAATTCAAAATGTTAGCCTGGATTTAATTTAAGCCTTAATATTTATCTTCTCTACGGCAAGCTGTCTTCGTTAGAAGATGAAAAAGGGCAAATAAGTATCTTTGAAATCCAACATTTTGGTTTTTTACTGTTAAAATGGCAAAATTTTGAGCTCTGCGACAAGCCATTTTATTCGAGATGTGAAACTTTTTTGGTTAATATCCTGTTGTAGCACATTTTGCTATCCAGCTTAGTGAATTACTCAGTACGTCGTACGTAAAGGTGCTCCCTTTGGAGTCTGGACCAGGCCAATTTTACGCATAGTTTTTTTTTTTATTTCGCTGTATTTTATTGTCAATTATGTTAGTTTTAAAACGTGAACTTAACGTAAATATTAATTTGATACTTTCTTACTTTTTAACATCAGGTGAATTTGTTTATAATAAGTTTCTTTTATATTTAATAAGGTTTAAAAAATTATGATCTCTGTATTTGCTTAGCGTATCAACAATAATTGAAAATAATTGTGTTGGAGAATGGGGAAATATATAAGTTGATTAAAATATTTTTCCCTAAACAAAATATACGTGCATATGTGATAGTCGTTTGGCACATTTATTAAAATAACGAGAATATTTTATAATGGCAACCCAATCTGGGTCAAACCCAATGCCTTCGCTTTAATTTTTAGTTTTATTTAAAAAAAAAAACTTTTTCTTATTATTATTTATTTTGTAATATATGTTGGGAATGAAAGACGGACTAAGAAGATTTTGTGACCGAAAAGTTTTTTAATATAAAATTTGTAATTATAATCACATACTAAAGAGGGTTGATATTTATTTATTTGTAAGTTTTTCCGCTTACATTACTGTACTCTTGGTATTAAAATTAAATTTCAGATTACGATTGGTTTAACATTAAAGATGAATATAAGATATTATATAGTAATACCATTAGTTAGTTTATACTACATACTATTTACTTATTAAAAAGCTCATAGGTAAAATTGTGCATAGGGGATATGGGCTAGTTTATACACCAGGAATTATGCCGAAAAGTTGAAAACGGTTCTAATCTTATTTAGTTCCATGTAAAATAGATTATTAAGGCTTACACTAACTTTCTGTGTGGGTTGCTTGACGGATAGTCCGAACCCCGGATTATTTTCAGTATCTCATTAATAACTTTTCTTGGTAAATCGTAATCTTACTAATTTTATAAATTAAAGCATACAAAATTTTACGTTGAATAAATCTATATAATTGGCATAACGATGATATTAAAAAAAAAGTATTTTGACGTTTTTCTTAGTGTAAAAGACAAAATTAAAAGAAATAAATAATATATTACTTTATAACCCTAATATATTTGGATATTGCAGCGCATAATAATACTGTATCACAATATCTAACACAAATTGGGAGATTTACAAACATAGGTCGCCGTTATTATTCGTCCGTAAGCGCTTTTCAGTGCTCCAAAACATACTAAAACTTTCAATAGAACAGACTAATTCTTTCAAAGATCTGTAAGAATAACTTCTCAAAAGAAATGAACCAGCCAGTAACAGTAACTTTTTTGTATATGAGCAATATTAACTGTAAATTTAATTAACTAATTATAAACGTATTCCGTAAAAAAACTCGCTTACTTTAGGAGATAATTATATAAGAATCTCGAAAAAACGTATAACGTAGAAAAAAGAAGTACAGTAAGACCTCAAAAATATATCAATTCTTTGCGTGAGCTAGAGACCTATTAATACTGAATTCGTACAAAGCGTAAAACATTTTAATTTTACTCGCACGTGGTCGGGACTGATAACTAGTATAATTTAAAAATAAATCTGACTAAAAACGATTCTTATTTACTGCGTTTAAGTCGTCATCAATGCCGAAACGGATGATGATGACATAATCAAGTTAATGTTTTCTGGAAAGTATAGAATCCTACTGTTTGTAAATAATTATAATTTATAATTTGAAGTTTTTTGAGGAATATTTTGTAGATTTTGATATAGATGTATTTTTTAATTAACGTACTATAAGTACAAGAACCATGTACATATGTTTTTTTCCATTTTTTTTTAAAATAAATAAATAAAGTTCTTAAACCTGAGAAAGAAACTATTTGCAATAAAACCTTTTTATTATTTTATGTGCAGCATTGAGAAACGTTTTAACTAATTCGACCTTGAAATTTGACTCATCGTATTTCAGATCAAAAATTCCGATAACTACGAAAATAAAATATCAAAATAAAAATACTAACCTTGGATCTAAAACGTCGTTAATAGCGTCCAGTAGTAAGTCTTTTCGCAAGTTTTCATAATTCACAGTAGTGGCTACACCAGCATCTACCAGGGTTGCAGCGTTGCCGAACTGGTCACCGAATAAAGGAACTGCTATGACTGGTACTCCGGCATCCAAGGCTTCAATAGTGCTGAGTATTCCCGCGTGAGATATAAATGCCTTTACATTCTCGTGCTCTGAAAACATTGATAAAATATAAGTTAAAAACGGGGAGGCACAAAATACAAGTACAGGCGCTAACTTTACATTTGTAAGAAACTAAATGTCTTAATAGTTCAATGATAAGTATTTCGAAGTAATTATCATAAAAAATAATTAGACTATTACATATCATACTCACTTAAGATATCGTATTGCGGGAACCATCTCATGCTCATAACGTTTCTTGGCAGGTTCTCCAGGCTTGCTCCGTCCCATTTGAATAGGACTCGAAGTGGTAATTTTCTGAACGTTGAAACTAGTTCGTTCAGTTTTTCTATAGGAAGCGTGGAGTCCTTGACAGAGGAACCTAAGTTTACGTAAATAACTCCATGTTCAGCTTCGTTAATAAATCGTTCGATTTCCTGAAAATATACATCATGATTGTTTTATATGTTGGTGTAAAATTTATTTGTTAATTGTCTTGTATTAAGTAGTTAATGAAAAGAGCAGTAATCTAACAAGGATAACCAACACATAAGACAATATATAAATAATAAATCAAAGTGTGCATTTATGAATTTTAGTCCGTTTTTATAAGTAACAGCTATACATAGAGTAGGCACCATAGTCTACCGCTAAACAGAAATACTTAATACTTTTATGTTCCAGTTTGAAGGGTGAGTCAGCTAGCGTAACAACAGACACATGGGATGTAACATTACCAACGTTAACTTAGTAGCCAACGTTGGCGATGCATTTCCGATCTAAGTAAAGTAACAGCCTGTGAATGTCCCACTGCTGGGCTAAGGCCTCTTCTCCTCTTTTGAGAAGAAGGTTTCGGAGCTTATTCCACCACGCTGCTCCAATGCGGATTGGTGGAATACACATGTGACAGAATTTCAGTGAAATTTGACACATGCAGGTTTCCTCGCGATGTTTTCCTTCACCGTCAAGCACGAGATGAATTATAATCACAAAATAAGAACATGAAATTCAATGGTGCTTGCCCGGGTTTGAACCCACGATCATCGGTTAAGATTCACGCGTTCTTACCACTGGGCAATCTCGGCTTTCGACCTAAGGATTGGTTAATATTTCTTACAGCGCCAAAGTCTGAGTAATAGTGTCCACATACCATCAGGTGGGCCATTTTTTCTCCAAATTGCTTTTGATTTTTACCTATGACAATAAAAGCCTGATGGAGATCATTCCATACCGAAGTTATGCTACCTATGAACTTACTAATTGTTATATAAGATTGTGTACACAGATGTCCTTTTTTTTAATTAGTAATTATGTCAGTTTTCTTACTTTTTTGCCTGTTTTAAAAGCCTGCACATATATATTATATATTAGAGTCGAGTAACAGAAGTGATAAATTTAGTTTTGTTTCTAGTATGAATTTAAAATTTAGTTAAATCTATGTCAAGGAGATGAGTTTTATACACTGAATTAAAAATATTCTTCATCGTCATAGCGTGGGAGTCCAGATAGCACATAATAATGGACAGATAGGTAACTAGTTATTTTTTAACAATTTTACTACAATTTTATGCGATAATATTTTATGTAGATTTACTTACCGTCGGAATAACCTTCGGAGGTCTAATGTGTATTCCACCAATGTCCACAACATTATCTGGCCGTACAAGGCCTCCGAAAACTGATTTATGTGTGTTTACAAACAACAAACTGGCATTCGATGCGATGTTTTCCAACGTTGGCACATTATCCCCTAAATATTTATACAGGTACACGTGATCCGTCACTTGCGACCCTATGTAATATACCCAATTAGTAATATGATACAACACAAAACTCTTCACTCTATCAAAGAACCACGGCTTTCTCCCGTACGGTAGTAACGATTGCGGAACGTACGCAGAGTTAAAATTGATTCCCAATCTATTGTAATGCCACGGATGTAGCGGCTGAGGGTTGAAAGCAATATACGGAACACTCAAATTTGCCGCCAATGCAAGTCCACAATCACTATTATAAGATTCCACGATTATCACATCGAATCGAGGTCGAGTTCTTATCATGTGTAGCACCTGATTATTATTCATTAGCGTCTTGCAATCATCGTTGCCGGCTTTAGTATACACTAATGTTTCAAACGGCACTCGCGAAATTTCATTCTCTATAACTGATTCAAATGACAGTCCTTTGTACACTTGTTTATCACTGAGTAATATATCTCGATAAGTAGGGGGCGCGTCTGGCAATTGAAAGTGGCTAATAAGAGTCACATCGTGGTTTCGGTTCGCTAGCTCTCGGAACAAACCTCGGTATGTGACATAATTGTTGCGGTCCAAAGAGGGGAATACACCGAGTATCTTGTAGCTTTGTACCGCGATTATTTGAACAACGAATAAAAATATGAGTATGTATTTATTCATCTTCGACGTACGTTCGTTTTGCGGCGCGGTTCTGTGAGTACTAGGGCATAAATGGATGCTTACGTATCTACCTAATAATAGGTAGATGGTATGAGGTAATCGTTCCGTTGACGCCGTGGTAGTGTCGTAAGAGTCGAAAATATTCGGTGACGGCGCGGTGTCATTGAACGTGACCCCAATTTCCATAGTAAATGTTTTTAATACAGTATATATTATTGTATGCAGCGACTGCACGGCTATCACACAGAATAATGTTTTGTTGCATGCTGATAGTAGGTAATTTGTAAACATTAAATAATTACTATCATTTCAATATTTACTTACGGTTCAACTTACACTATTATATGTGTTACGATTCAAATTAATTTGATTTAATAAAAAAATTGGCTTAATGTCAAAGTCGAAAAAGGATGCAACGTTTCACGTGTCTCGTCCGAGCGAAACATTTCTGACGGCAGGTGACCTGAACGCTGTATTTATTTTGATTTAATTTAAAAAGTGTATAAAATAAAAGGACTAAGTTTTAAATAAATACCAAAGTTTAAGGTTAATTTAGTTTTTCTTATAAGTATGATAATGTCAATTGTAATTCTTTGCACAGTATAACAAATAATTTTATAATGAAAACTAACGTCTCATGTTTCCTGAGCTCAAGTTCAAATTCCATTTGATAATAATTACCTACATACGTTATAATACTTTAACGAGTACCTTCACTATAAAACAATGCTATAAATAATTGCAAATTATATAAAAAAGCGCGTTGAAAATAATTGTAAGTTAGTGTAATATATTTAATGAAATTAATTAGAATACATTTCAAATAATTTTTTTATTTAACCATACATGTATAAGTAAATAAATACAGTTAAGCGATCAAGCTGGTTCAACTAAAAATATGTACAAATTTACAAATGATTCTTATTAATAAAAAATAAATAAGTTTAAAAACAAAAATAAAATATTTATGGCAGATGTGAAGGATCGAATTTAAATTTATAATTAAAGAAAACCCAAAAATAAATTTGGATTAAAATAAACACATTTAATATTAATATAATAAAATATACTAACGAAGTATACAGTGTACATATATGCGTCACGCATACACAAGGGCGTAGAAAGCGGCGGAGAGGGCATGACGGCATAAGAGAGTGTCATGCGGTTTGTTGAAGCAGCATAATTAATAAACACAATTATTAGTACATTATTTGTACATAAAATGGTTCCTTAGTTTGCACTAAGACTTTCCCATAAGTAAAAATAAAAATAAAAACGAATAATTTAGTTGTAGAAAAAAATCGTGCACAAAAGAACAATAAATAGGGAAATAATAGAAATATATTTTTTAAGTCCATTAGGAAAATTACATCCAACATATTCTCATGTAGCATTTGTTGATTGTGTCAAAGGTCTTGACGCTATTGCTTGTCTGAACTGTTAATACTAGTCTCTTTTATCTTTGAGCTAGATGTGGGCCAGTTCTTGAAGTGTAGACCATTATTACAGAAGTTTTTAATTAGTTTTAATTTCTTTACAAGTACCACCACTTGTAGCTTTCAGGTTTGTCTGGGTACTAACTATTCATCAGATATTCAACCACCAAACATAACATACTTTGTAATTGTGTGGGAAGAGTGAGCTAGTGTAATTATCGAAACATAGAACACATATTAGATACCATGGATGATGGCGAATTGACGTTGTAAAGAGTGGTTTATACATCTATGTAGTAGCTCGCTGACCAATTTTTGTTAGGCGCGTAACCTTTTATATATATTAAATACAAAATGGTGTCTTCAAAAGTAAGTGCCAATTGGTTTTTTTTCCTATATTTTTTATATTGTGTAAATTTCTTTAACATTCAAAAATACAGTAAAATGAAAGTGGGTATAAGTAGCTAAGTGAAATAGTGTTGTGTCCTAAATAGAGATATATTCATCTTTACTTACATTGATACTTACATATTTTCTGTTCTTCTTTTCTCGATTTGAATGTCATTCTATTCTCTATTTGTTTATATGCGGTTTATTATCTCGCACAACTTTCACAACACAATTATCATTGGATGCCTCGTCTGCAATCCAATATAAATCCTCCATTTGTATATATAATGAAGTAAATAAAAAAATATATAGCTTTTATTATATTGCCAGTTATATCGTAAAGCTGCAGAGTTTGAATGGTCGAATGAGATAATCGTTAGATACATAGCTCGTTCATTAAAGACGGAAGATTCACGATACGATCCTAAGGGTCCAACCAAGCTGGCTAAATCGAGACAAGTGCTCATTTCGCTTATGTAACAGGCATGTATTATCGAAATTAAGGGTCTTCTTTGACGTTCCGCCGCACGAAGTTTTACGTTTTTAGCGCTACTGTCGCAACTATCGAGGCTCGGGCACGGCACGCACACATATACGTATGCAGAGTGGGGTCGTCGCACTTTTTTTTCCTAAACTAAATTTTAACTTTATTGTCACTGATTTTGAAATGTTGTCAAATACATATCTATAGCGTTGAGGTGAGTAGTTTGGTATAAATAAACTTCTTGATGTCGTAATGTGGAATAATAAAAAAAAATTGACGAAAGACGAATGTGGAATGCTTTATTAAAAAACGGAACAAGTATATATACAAAAAGTGAAATAAAAATAGATCAATAGGAATACAAGAAAAACATTATATAAACATTATTGAAACAAACATTTTATGCTAAAATAATAAAAACAATATTATTATTACTGTAAAAATAAATGTTTTATTTTTTTAATTACTCAATATAAAAAATATGTGAATAAATACATAAAATAATTAAACTTCTAAAGAAAAATATATAATTCCTGAATCGAAATATATATTTTACAACATTTATTCTACTATGAAATTCACTTTCTCTCTTTCTAACCAATTGGAATAAAGCGGAATAAAAAGGATAGCGGGAATTTTGCAGTTTGACTTTCGGTTTCTTGGTTCTGCTACGGAAATCTATTACACAATAATCGACCTTACTGATAAAGTACCTTAAGACTATATTTGCCTGAGCACGTTAGCTAATAAAATAAAAGGATAGCTAAGTTCTCAGGCGATTTGATGAGGCTAGGCATTACCGAATTCAGATATCTAAAATCGGATTTTGAAATCGATTTTTAAGTCTGAAATCGGATAAATATCAATTTGCAAAACCAATGATGACGATGAGGCATGAAAACGTTTCGTATATCCTCACTAGATAGCGCTTTGACGTAACAAAAAACTAAAAGAAACATTTTATGCTAAAATAATAAGAACAATATTATTATTACTGTAATAATAAATGTTTTATTTCTTTAATTACTCAATATAAAAAAATATGTGAATAAATACATAAAATAATTAAACTTCTAAAGAAAAATGTTATAAAAATGTATAATCCCTGAATCGCGGTATTAAAGTTTTTAACGCAGCTTATTATATATACAAGCGTGGCGGTCTTCCAATTGGAAGTGTGTTCTTTAGTGTAATGCCACTACTGTTCTTAGATCACAATAACAAGGATTATGTACTTCGTTCTACGCATTTCCGCATTGAGTATTTCATTTCCCGCTGAGTTGAGAGTCAGTAATTTACTGACTAATGAGGGTTTGTTAGGTGGGCCATCACGCGTGTTTCGTTTTATGCATAAATGGGATTTGGTCATTTTTATTATTTAGTGTTCAAAACACTATTTATAAATACTTTGTTTAGTTTTACGTTATCAATGAAAATAAGAATAATTTGAATTTTTACGACAATAAATTTATTGCCTCAGTTGTTGTTTTACTGGCCAATATTATATAACTAGGAAATGGACGAAATAAGTAATTATATATATAAATATTTCAAAAAATTATATTTATTTATAAAAAAATTGCAATGTATCATTATATATGAGAGTGTTATAATTATGTAACTAGTTAGAATTTCAACTCGAGTTATTTTTTGTTTTTTTATCAAACTACAAAATATACAAAATATTATCAGTAAAAATATCGTATCAAATGATAAAACACTAAAAATACCAAAAAAAAAACAGAATACATAAGCCGGTGCGCGCCCTAAAATTTATGATGAACAGTCGGTGACAACTAAAACGTTCAAATAAATACTAAATACGCTATTTACGCACACATTGATTTTGTGTAAGTACACGGTTCGATCGCGATCTATCAATGCGGCGCAAACCGACGTGCTCTCACTTCGGAGGCGCGTGGCCGACTGGTTTGCGAGGATTATCGGCGACTCGCATAAGAAAACGCGTACAATTTCATTGTAATTTATTATAACAAAAAATAAGAAAATGTTTATTAAAAAATGAAGACTCCAGACGTTTCTTTATTGTTTTAACTTTATTATTTGATAAAATTCATTTCTAAATTCTCGACGATTACGATAATTTCGTCTCAATAAGGAAGTGCGATTTTACACGTTTTAGTGATTTTTCTGATTTTTTTTACACTTATCCATAAACATTATCTTAAATTCGAATGCTCCACACGTAAGTTAAATTCATTGGCTAACTGTGTGATTTATTTCAAGGTTGTGGAGCATCGCTTTCTATATAATTCTATCGAAATCCCGACCTTCGAATTTCAACAAACGTCAAAGAAGACCCTTAAACGCGGGTGATACCATCGCAGATAATAATAACATGTATTAGTTTTAGAATGCTACCCATAGATACATAGGTATGTATATAGTTTTAGAATGCTACCCATAGATATAAAAGGCGACTTCTTTGAATGTTATTAAAAATCTAACTGTATTGTAATCTGTGCTTAACATGTTGCGCAATAAAGTCTAAATTAAGGAATTATAATAGTGTATAACTTACGTAAGGACCTGGTGATAAGTCAATTTTGCACGAATAACAAATATGCCCTAGGTACAAATTCCGATATATTATTTTAATATAGTTTTATGAATAATTATATTTATGTAATCGATACCGTGCGACCTCTCAGCTTGTATCCTTCCAGAGATAACTCCAGCCAACGAGCGGGTTGGCTGGACAGTTATCTGTATCCATTGTTGACAGATCTTAGAGCTCGCGCGTTCTTTGCTTTCTCATAGGCATTTTCGAACATCTTCAAAAATCTAGAAGCACATGAGTGACTATAAGAATGGGATTTCCTCAATAAAATTTTTTCGTCGTTTCTTTTTCATATGAAAATTATATCTGTGACTTTATTTTAAAACATTAGTATGTAGATATAATGCTATTGTCGTGGACTTTGCTATATATACAATTTTGGGATACTTTTCTCGCGTATAAATGCTTTGTTTTTTTTTTCTCTCTTTTATTTCTAATTATTAAGCAACGTAATTGGTAGAGGTAGCCATGAGATACTTATACGTCATTTTTTCAAACAATCCAAGCAAAGAACAAGAACCAATTTTATCATAATCAACGACTGTGCAAATGAAGTAACGTATGAGAGCAGCTTGTATATAATAAAATTCAAATAATTAAATAAATGGCCGTCACAGGACACCCGACAGATGTGAAAAATCGAAATTGATGAATATTAAAATAATTTATAATGAAAGAAAACAGATAAATGAATATGGAGCCAAATACGTAAAAACAAACAGTTTTGTTGAAAAGATTAAATATTGATATTATTTTTACTTGGTGGTAGAGCTTTGTGCAAGCTCGTCTAGGTAGGTATCACCCACTCATCAGATATTCTACTGCAAAACAGCAGTACTTGGTATTCGGTATATCGTTTCGGTTTGAAGGGTGAGTGAGCCAGTGTAATTACAAACACAAGGGACTTGCATCTTAGTTCCCAAGGTTGGTGCCGCATTGGCGATGTAAACGATGGTTAACATCTCTTACAATGCCAATGTCTATGGGTGTTGGTGACCATTTACTACCAGATGGCCCGTATGCTCGTCCGCCTACCTACGTTATAAAAATAAATAAAAAGGTTACGTCTTACAACTATCATTACAGGACAATTCTAATGCGATAGTTTAATCTCATGATTACAAAAGATTAACAATGTAGTTTTTCTGAATTCGTTCACAGAAATGTTTCATATTATTACTATAATGTATATCAACGAATTTTATACCTAGTATACACGCTACACATAAGGGAGTAGATAGCGGTGGTGGTGGTATATGAGAGAGTCATGCCGCTTGCCGTGCCGGCAGACGGTATGTCGGCATGTCGGAATCAGTCCTGCGTCCAAGGCGCGCCCATAGATGTTTGCAATCAAAACTCAAATTTTCATTTTAATGTATATTTGTCATAATGCTATTTACTAGTTTATATTAATGTCAAAATTCAATTATATATTTTTTTATTTAATTATTTATTAGAGTGAAAGATTTGTTTTTTTCGTCAATTTGAGCAACAATTTTTATTTTAATGTTAAGTTAGCTTATAATTGGTATATATTTTGTAATACTATATTTATATACGCGATAAGAAAATGTATTTTTTAATATATAACGTTGGCTTCCTAGTAAATAAATAATTAATATTTTATAAGGTTCAATTTATTACAGTATATATACAGTATTAGTACAGAGCAAATTTAATTCCTCAGGACCGAACCCACAAAACCTCTAATATGTTATCTCTGTCGAAAATGTATTACAATCTCTAAGTATTTAAATACATTTCAGTTCAGGAACCCGCTGTTCTAAGCGGGTATTCTGCAGACTGGAAACTATTCCCAGGCGACCAACCGTCACTAATTTGCCCAAAACAATGACCACACAACACATACTAATCATTACTCCAGACCGTCCCAGTCTATTCCAATTTAATATTAAACTTTAAAACAATTCTAATTAAGTTAATTTTGCATTAAATAGATCAAAGAAAATGTGTAAGATATTCGAAATAATATACACACATGAATAGCCAAACCTAAAAGAAATATTCGTACGAAATTAAGTGACCTATTTACTGGCTGGCTTTCTGCTACGGGAAAATGTAATTAATTTAGGATTACATTCGCCTCTTTCAAAAATAAGGCCTAAACTTTAAATCGACTGTTTACTAATTTGCTTATTTAATGTTTGCTGACCTTTTCATTCTATGTGAGCCGTTTTTCTATTGCGTTATCCATGTCCATGATCGACTTAAATTGTTTGCCAAATAATACACACGAAATAATACCAAAAGAGAATGTATGTCCATTCTACATTCGTGATAGAATAAATTAAAAATATTGTTGACTATTATTAAGTTTATTTTAAAATAACTTAAAAAATCCTATTCGTCGTGTAATAATTATTACAATAAATAAATTAAATTATAATTCATTTGATTTTTATCACATTAAAATCAGTTCAGAAAAAGTGTATAGTATTTCTAAAAATTAAGTATTTTTTATTGTATTAATATTTAAATGTAATAATTGATTTGTATTAAAATATAAATACAACCCTATAAACAGGTAAAATGAATTATGTCGCCGTCACGACGCGACAGTTTTATTGAGTAAGGCTTCACTGTAGGGCTCAGTGTCTCCTGTAAATTAAATTTAAACAATTAAAATAAATCATTTCAAACATTTGAAAACAGTAGTAGAGTTCAGTAACAACCTGGGCTAAGGCCTCCTCTCCTTCTTTTGAGGACGGACTGCCTCGTTGGTCTAGTGGCTACATGTAAGGCCGCAGACGCGGTGATCCTGGGTTCAATTCCCAGGTCGGGCCAATAAAATGTTATTAAGATTATCCATCGAAATTTCTTTGTAGCAGCCCGGGGTCTGGAACTTGGAAGTGTACACTCCCGTGCCTCGGACGTAAAGCCGTTGGTCCTGCGCGTGAACTCTTTTCGGTCGTGTCGGATTGCCGTCCCATCGGGTTATGAGAATAAGGGAATAGAGAGTGTAACTGTATATACATACTTGTGCACTATAATATGGCCTGCGCGGTTGGCTAATCTCTCTTGATATTGGCCGCCGTGGCCGAAATCGGTCAGGAGGACCATTATTATTATTATTGAGGAGAAGGTTTGGAGCTTATTCCACCACGCTGCACCAATGCGGGTTGGTGGAATACACATGTGTCAGAATATCAGTGAAATTAGAAACATGCAGGTTTCCTCACGATGTTTCCTTCGCCGTCAAGCACGAGATAAATTATAAACTTTTAAACATTTGAAAAACGTATTAATAATGTATATGTTACCGTTATACGGTATTAAGTGTTAGATTATTATTATTTATCACAGCTGCATTGCAATTTGAGTACCAAGTGCGAAAATATAACCAGTCCCCTGTCTCCAGTAGAGGTAGCAAAACGTTGTTTAATTGTTAAGGAAATGTTTTTGCATTATTACTTCATAGTATTTCAACAGCAAATGGTACAAAGATGAAATTTATAATAAGAGACTTTGAATTTGCCTAATTTAGACGTTTGTTTGTTTCAGTATTTTCCGCTGTGGGCCAAACCTTTAACATTGTTTCCCTGATATTAGACGGGGTCATGTGTCAACGCATCTAATTCACTACAATAGAACCCGTCCCCATTGCTTTATTTTGGCTTTATCGTTCTTTTAATTTTCAGTCTATGAATAATCTAGTTGTTAATAATCACATTTGTGAATATTAACTTTTTATGTTACAATAAATAAATAACAAAATAAAAAATATGTATTTTTTATTCTGTCTAATAAATATTCTCAGTCAATTGATCAACTGATATCTACAAATCGCTTTGACAACCCTATAAATTGGCACAAAGCCCTACAGAAAGATTACTGTGCTTTATTACGACTTGTATGAAATCAACACCTTTGTCATGTCATTAATGTTAACAAGTTATTGTTCGTTATTGTGATATTCAAAAAAGCCCACATTGAACATAAATATAAAAATATATCGATCGTGTTTTTTTTTTGTATAAAAAATATATTTGAACACTGAAAAAAATCTTAAGAACCGCAGCTCGTCTCTATTATATTCGCATTTGTAAGAGGCATTAGTTCGAAGACCCGAGCCCTCGACAACATAAAAATGTAATTACAAGTGGGAAGTTCGTGAAGCACTTAAATATAGATTTACCCTTTGAAGAGCGATTTGATAGGGCGAAGGTGTGAGATCCATCATATCTCGATTGTGCCTCCTCTCAATTATTCCCCTCTCGGCTGATAACTTCATTCATTTTTCAAGGCTTGACTGACGGCTGTATTTAGATATCGTTTTTCTAGTACAGGAAAAACCGATTAGAGGTTTAGGCTCGCGATAAAAGTATTCGGTGAAAATTATCTTCCAATTACAGTGTTTGAATGTTTTCGCGAGTCGAAAGAGATGAGATGAGAGTTTTGTGTTCGGTTTTCAATAGATATAAATGCATAAAACTATCATTTTTTATTCATATTGGTTGCCATAAAGATGATTTTCTTTCTTATTTTACCTTCTTTCTTACTACATAATTTGGATATTTTGAACGTATTTTGTCTTAAGATGTTTTGTTTTAATTAGAATCGTATCTACGAGCGGTTAGAGCATCCACCCATATGGGTGCATCATACAGTGTCATAGAGCGCACCACACCGGCATATAGGCGCCCGCCTGGTGATTCTGGCCCTCCCGCGTTAGGTAGGAGGCGACCCAAAGTGGCAGCGGCATTGATGTCCTAGTTGGACAAATTGTTGCCCGAAGTTCCATCTTCCATCAAAGATCAGAGCCAGATACCTCATTTGGGCCTTCAACTCTATCACCGTCCCTTGGACCATCATACACGCCCCAAGCGGGGGGGGGAGACGTGGACCTTGGCATAAGAGGATTTTCGTTTTAGAGATGGAGACCCTCAAGCCCAACATTCCTATCCTGTCCACCGTGAGTGATGAGCCGACTTCGGCCAGGAGGGCTGCCTCCTAGAAATTTCGCCCCATCACCGTGATGAGGGTGTCGTCCGCCTAGCACAACAACCTCATTCCGAGACGGACGGTTGCCTGCAGGAGCTAGTCAAAGCTGACGTTCCACAGGATTGGGCTGAGAACCGCTGTGGAATGTCGCAGCATACCAGACGCCGCACAATTCACCCATCGCCACCCTCCCAGAAAACCACCCGATTCTGAAGGTATGCCCCCAATAGCCTCCTGAGATAGGAAGGCACCTCGTGATACTGAAGCGCCTCCCTTATTGTTTCGAAAGGTAGACTATAACGCGGTCGCCACCTCCAGCTTAAATAAATAAATATGCATTTATTTCATTTAATTTTTTTACTGAAATTAATTGGATATCTATTTTATAAGTAATTTACGAGGATCTTCAGAAAAACGGTTTATGACGTCTCCCGTGAAAGAATCGCCCGTACTGTTTACAAGTTTTTTTTTATGTACTCTGAGCATACGAAGTCCATTTAATCTGTCTTTAATCAATGTTGATCTTAGCCATGTCATGTATGCTACCATAACTTTTATTGACAACAGTAGGTACAAAGGTACACAAAATCTGGGTACGCCCATGCTCTTCTTATTACAGGTTTAGTTTGTCAAAGCGCCTAATTAAATTGCGTACAAAATTAGCTTAGTAATACTTTGATAATTAATTTTCAAGGCGTTTGATTATTTAATAAAGCTACAATAAATGACTTCGTATAAATAACGAGTAGAAATTATCTTATTGTTTTCATAATACTGGCAGATGGACAGACAAATGAACCATCTGATGGTACGTGGTCACCACCGCCCATAGCTGCAAAAAATATTACTTACATCGCCAATGTGCCAGCAACTTTGGGAATTAAGATGTTATAACGCTTATGCTTGAAGTTTGACTGGTTCACTCACCCTCCCAAAAGGAACACAATTATACTGAGAATTAATTTTTGGGGGAGAAGATTTGATAAGTGGGTGTGTTATAGAAACGGGCTTGCACAATGCCCGCAAATTTTCGATAGTTTTAGTTTTATTTTATAATTTCTTTTTATTTATTTTTTAATTATTTATTGCATACACTACGAAAACATAACAAATACAAAGAACAAGTTTTACATAATATAGTATGCAAAGGCCTTATCACTTACAGTGCATCACTTCCAGGCAACCTCAATAATAAAAACATATATTGTTGTTAGCCAGGAGAATTGATCGGGCATAGTGTGTGAACAATTTATACATAAAATTCATTAAATATTTATTAAAACTTAATAAAATATATAACATAATGACACAAATACTCTTATATATATAATCATACCTATACACTTATATATATATATATATATATATATAATTCTAGTGACTTAGATTATACGCCCATCGATTTTCTGTGACGATACTTAAAAAATCTCTAAACAACTGTTCAACCAACAAAATGAACAAAATGTTCAAAACCAAAATCAAAATTAAAAGAGATTTTGTTCGACAAATATCTTCATTGCCCATGCTTCATTTCATTTGTTATTTGTTTTAGATTTATTTCATTCATTGTGACCTCGATTAAATATTGACTTGTTAGCTGAAAGTAATTCGCTTATTAATTTCATGTTTCATTTTCAAGCTTAGATCTTCAAGTATGCGAAAAGTAATTGGATAGTAATTAGGTAGTTTGTAAATCGATTACAAATAATATACATACAAAGGAGATGATTATTACAAAAAAGGCTATGTTATATATTTAGTTCTACAGATCTAACATTTAAACTAGTAGGCCAATAGCTAATGCAATACTTAAAGTTTAAAGCGAAATATTTAAAGTAATGAGAGTAAAGGAGTACCAATTAATAAATTATTAATTAGTTTTAATGAAACCGACTTCTACTTACAACGTTTCTTCCTTAAAGATCAGGATAAAAGTGTGTCGTAAGTCACAAGCCTTTTGTTGGTTTCATCAAAGATGAAAATCGCACAACACGACATCATAAATAACTCGAGACAATCGATGGCGTTACAATCGTTAACAATATGAAAATATCAATTATAGCTTGTGAAAAGCATCTATTTATTTCTTTCTCACCTAAATCGAGGGTAGTTGTAAAAGTTATAGCTAAAGCTGTCCATAAATATGCCACAGGCTAGGCTCATCCAATTAAAAATAGGGTTGAGAGATTTTTCCATCACCTTATTTCAAAGCCATTGGTGAATATATGATATAATGTTATTTAACGCACGCAGATAATAACCCCACGATATTTAAGTTCACTGCCAAGGACGAGTTAAATAGTTACAAAAAAAAAAAACAAATAGATCGCGTGAAAATGTATGTGCTAGCTGATTCAAACCCACGTTTCAGTTAAAATCAATGTTCTATCAATAAATAAGCCATCTGCCTTAATTACTAACACACCTTAGTTAAATGTTTGATTGTATTGTATGATACATATTTGTTCTTATTATATTATGCAATGCGAAATATAAATTTTATTTATTTAAACTTAAACATTTCCGTTCTACATTAGTATTTGCTTTAGATGCATTCGAGCTGTGTAAACTTGAATTGTATACATTATTATATGAGATATATTATTGTGTATGTATGCGCGTATTGTTGCAGTCTCTTGTTATGCTACAGCCAGAGGCGATGACTGTTGAAACATCTGACTCAGACCGGACGATAGGTAAATTGGCCGGTTCGGCATTGTAGAATAATGGTATTTTCAATATACACACTAATTGGTATCTTGCTAACATTCAGTACATACACAGATGTATGTACATATGAAATGTTACGGCAGTTTTTTTTTAATTTGTTGTATTTCAAATTTCGTTCGTTACGAATACGTACAAATATATATATTTTTTAATAGGACGACAGATGAGTAAAATGATTATAAGTTTATGACTGGTACTGGTACTACTGTCTATAGATATTGGCACTAAGAGATTGTTATTATTTCGTACTACCGTCAACAATGCGAAACATTATGTCTTTACAGCTTAAGCCAAAATGGCCCAGCGGTTAGAACACGAAAATCTTAATTGGTGATTGTACTTTAAGCCCAGACAAGCCAGTGATTTACTACCATATTTTTTATGTGCTTAATTCGTGTTTATAAATCATCTAATAATCGCTATAAGTAATAATTGAGTTAAGATCATAAACTCAAAGAATTAAATTAAATACAATATAACGCACTTCACTACATGTTCAATTTGTGATTGTGTTACTATTAAGTATATACAGTACAATTAGAACGATTTAAACTACGTGCAAGCAATATGGAATATATTACGAATGCTATATTATATGTAATATGTATCGCAGGTGAAAACATATTAGTTAAGTTGCTAAGTGCTGTAATTATGTCATTCGTGTACAATTTATATTTGAATAATACAAAATGTTACAAATGGAAGCATTAAATAAATTAGTGAGTTCAACTAAATTGTCAAAGGCATGCGGTAAGATACGTCAAGAGCAATGCTATTTATAATAATAATAAGTTTGATAGTACGGTCGAATGAAATGATAATAATTTGCTCCGTCTCTAAGCTAATCTTAGAGACGGAGCAAATAATAGGGGCACCGACTGTTTCAAAGTCTAATCTTTTTTTGTTTTCTGCGTATAGTACAAGGGTTAATTATTATGTTGAGTATAACTTAATTTCACCATATCAATCGCGAGCAATTTGATAAACGTACAGTATCTGTGCCTCAAAAAAAAAATCTAGATTTTTTGGACATTCGTATTTCAACAAAACATTTATTGGAAACGGCAATTCATACGAAGAAACTTCAGCCGCTTCTACCGGGCAAATTTACGGCCTTAATACTTTTGATAATAAAAGAATCATGGAGTACATTCCGAAAAGCCAGGCTATTACCGGACATTATTATGTATATTTAATTTAAAAAATGCATGAAGTGTTTTTATAAAATGAATAATGGAAAACAGCTGTCACTGTGTTTTATCTCTTCACAATAAAGCTTTTGCTCATCGCTTGGAAGTTGCTTGAAATATCTTTAACCCTTACCATATTCATCGGAATAAGATATTAGTGACTTTCTATATCCAGGGATAAGTTACGAGATTTTTCTTACAGATAAATATTACTCTTACGTATACATTTTAGATTTCAGCTAACAACATGCGTGTGTGGTAGTAATAATATAAGTATTACATACATGAATAATGTTTTGTTCGTAATCCATATATTTCAAATCAAATTTTATTACCAATTTACACGGCGTATTACGATCGGGTGCGTATAACGGAACAGATTCAAATTATCAGATATTCGAATAGAAAATGGTCAAATTCATTAAACTGAAAATAAATTAAGTAAGCCTTTTTAATAATCATTTTTAATAAACGATACGATACCTTGTATAATTATATTATGAACAATAATATATAGTTTTAGAAATATAAAAGTTGTTTTAATTACGTTGTTATATTTTTATATTATTACACACTACACATTATGGCTAATTGCGTAGTTCAAGTTTTTCTCTTAACTAAATAATAATTTTGTAACTCAGCATCTTATTAGAAACGTTTTTTGAATACCTTTATTCTGGAAATTATTATATTGTATTACATAAATAAATATTAAAAATATTAATTAAAACAAGTATATATATATATTATATATTTTAAATAGAAGGTGATTTCAAGTGAAGATGATACAAAGCTCAAATTAGAATTTCCTACGGATTTAATATTTAGTAAGCGCTCCAATTTTGCTTTTATTTTCTTTATGTATTTTTAATAAAGGCGCTATATAAATAAAAGACTAAGCATTGAGCTGAAATATGCAATAATACATTTGCCACCGGTACTAGCTTTAATTTGGTCTCAGTCGCCGTTACTAACCTAATGATAACGATTTTAGATAAGTAATAATCGCATTCGTAATACTAAAAACCAATATATGAGCGATGACTCTGCTATTTGAAATAGCCTATTTCACAGTTTAAGCAATGTGAAAAAATATTGATATCTGCATTGATTATGAACATGGAGTAGGGGTGAAGTTCATAAGGAATAAGTGTACTGTGGAAGTATATCTGATCTGAAATTAATTTGTCTATTGTAGAGGTTAGACGCAATCATGAACATGTATTGCGCACCAATGCGGCTGGGCCATTGCGTCTAACATTGCCAGCAGATGTTATATTGATTAAAAATAATTATCTTATCTATCTGTTTTACTTTTTTTTAAATGTCACGAACTTAAGTATAAGAAGTGTCTTTACAAGTTTCGAGCTAGATAGATATTTGAAATGTTAGGTCTATGGTAACTGTATGTCAGTTTCGATAAGGTGAAATAGGTCGGTTTTTATCAATTTTTTAGATAAACTTATGATGATATGCGATTTAATTATATGGTCTAATTAAATATTGGGTTATATAATTGATATATCCTCATACTGTTTCTTGATCAATTTCCATTCGAAATTTAACTTAATTTTTTTTCAGCCGTTCTAATCTCGACGAGTAAGGCGTTTATTTTCAAATAATTATAATAAAAATATTAAATAATAATTTACATCATTGAAACCATCATATATTTGTTAATTTTTTAATTATATTAAGGTACTAATTGAAGCGTTTTAAGCTGAATGCAAAGATATCTAATCGTTTTGAGTGCCATATATGTACCACCTATGTTTTATTTATCGAGCTTACGAATCTTAGTTAAGTGGCTAAGTGCTGTACGTCATAACATTCGTGTATAATTTGTAGCTAAATTATACAAATATGGTACAAATAGAGATGTCTGGAATTGTTAATGGTTGAGATTTCAATAACAATATGTGTTCATGATATTATTATTAGACAGATAATATCATTCGCAGTAGTAAAGCCGCAGAACACGGGGTCCTGGGTTCAAACTCCTGTTTTTCTGTCAGAAACACTCAATAACAGCCTCGTGTCTAGTGATTGACAGTAATTACAATGCGCGTAACGCCGGCATACATATGAACTCCTTCTGGTCGTGTTTACTAATGGATTTCGTGTCGCATCAAATTATGAAAGTGAGCTACAAAATTCATCGCCCTAGGAATAGCTGGGTAATCTTTTTTGAGAATGGCTTCCATATCCAAAATCGACCAAGAGGGCATAATTATGTCGTCAAATCAAATATGGTGTACAGCGTACAATTTTAGAAAAACAAGATGTTTTAAATAAGTTAGAATATTATTTATTGGCTATTGATCCAAGATACGTATGAAGTAACTCTTGCGTAAGCTGCAGGGAAACCGGCTTCACAACCAGCTCTAGCTCCAAACGATGTCACTCCGATCTAAATAAGAAAACGCAAATACAAATTTTAAGTTGATTAACGCTTGCATAAAATGAAGTAAAAACTATCGGCGTTATTAATAAACGTTCTCTAGAGTGTTCTTTACCTAAATACTTATATTTCTCTTTTTTACATCATTGGTTTGACATTTTAATGAAGAAGAGAGTATCATTAACCCCCCATAAAGAACATTTATAGGTAAAGCCGTTTTTTGTTAAATATTATGAATTCTTTTACGTAAGCACTTCTTATCGTAACGAATACTTGTACTTACCAAGACCTGTGTGCCAGCGATGTTGACGGCCAAAGGACCACCGGAGTCACCTTGGCAAGTTCCCCTGCCGCCTTCACCGCTGGTGCAAATATTTGAGTCTCGGACGAAGTTGTTGCCATATACAGCAGCGCACTGAGCATTGGTTATGACGCTGAGGTTCACGGAGCTAAGCCTTTGGCTCATTGGAGTTGAACCACCTGTGTGATATATTATTGTGAAATATATCAAATAGATGAAAAAATAACAGGAGGTTCAGTAGAACTGTTTTAGTATTCAGTTGAAAGTTTTGACCTAAATATATAATTAGGGGAAGTTAACTTAAAGCTAGTAAAAACCACAGCGAAATAAAAGAAAGAAGAAAGTAAATTGATTTATAAGATTGCTACCAAATATTACAACTATGTAAGAGGCATACGGGCAGGAAGTCACTCGGTGGTAGAGCTTTGTGCAAGCTCGTCTGGGTAGGTACCACCCACTCATAAGATATTCTACCGCAAAACAGCAGTACTTTGTATTGTTGTGTTCCGGTTTGAAGGGTGAGTGAGCCAGTGTAATTACAGGCAGAAGGGACATAACATCTTAGTTCCCAAGGTTGGAAGCGCGTTGGCGATGTAAGCGATGGTTAACATCTTACAATGCCATTATTTATGGGCGTTGGTGACCACTTACCATCAGGTGGGCCATATGCTCGTCCGCCTACCTATACAATAAAAAAAGAAGCTCTTCTGATGGTAACCACAACCACCGCTCATGGACATCTACAACACCAGAGTGCATCCAGGTGCGTTGCCGGCCTTATTTAAAAATAGAACGAAAATAATATCTTACCGTCTCTAGTTAAACCATATCCGGATGCAAGAGCGGTCCAGCCAACGTAATTGTTGATAAGCTGGAGGCCACTAGGAAGAGCGATGGGCTGGATTACATCTAAAATTAAGGGATAACATTTTGAATATATGAGTAGATATTTTAATTTCAACTAATTTAAGGGTATAGTTAAGTGATATAAATCTTTTGATATAGATATTTGATTTCATATAATGTTGCAACCATACAATATTATATCAATATAAAATTATAGTGTTTATTATTATTATTTTTTAAATCCCAAGTCAAGTTTATAATACGTACTAGTGTAGGTTACGGAAGGAATGCGAATAACTGCAATGTCGTTAGCAGCGTTTGAAGGAGTCCAGTTAGGGTGGACTGCGATATCGGTGCTGACAACGCGATGACCTCCAGTGAAAATGGTGTTGGAACCGAGGACAACAGTGAAAGATTGAGCAGTCAAAACGCCGTCAGTGTAGCAGTGAGCAGCGGTCAAGATACGAGTATTGGATATCACCGAACCACCGCACATAGAGGTGAGGATGAATAAGATGGTAATCACGAGTCCAGCCTGAATACAAAAAATATCATAAAATTATTTAGTCTGTCATTGTTTGAGTTACTAAGGTAACTAAAACAATAAGGTAACTTATATTTTAATAATTCCAGTTTTAAGCGCATTATATGTACCCTTAAAATGTAATGTAAATTAATTCTATTAACTGCTGCATAAAATCTTAACATAACTTTTTTTACAGCCTAATTAATAATAACAATTATATATTTTGTATCTGAAAGAGTGCAAATTATTTTTAAATTGGGTGAAGTGGAGTAATAGTGAGATTCTGGAAATTTCCTGAGGCTTGCTAAAGTCTCATCTTGAGAGGAGGCGCCAAGCAGGACATTTTAAAAATTAGAAGAATTTAATTCATAATTATAAACACAAATTAAGCAAATTGAAATACAGTGGTTTAACAGTTTTGTTTGTAAGTTATCCAATTTTTGGTTAAGATTCATCATTATCATGATCATCTTGATGATGATGTTCATCTTGATTTGAACTTGAACTCTTGACCGTTGCGTTAATATTATTTACCTGGTAGGGAACTTGCTGGATGTCAGTGATCGAACCACCAACGATTCTGGGGGAGTATGTGACCCCTAATTCTTCTGCGGTCTTCACTTTGCTAGCTAGTGGAATACCAACTGTTCTGTGATAATCGTACGCAGAAGCGCCATCGTAATCTCCATATACAGCGCTGATAGCAACAGCTAGTACAACCGAAACCAGCAAAGTCTTCATGGTTGATAACAGTCTTTCGAATTGTTTGCGTCCAGATCCTTTTATATAAAATATATCTTATCGATATGAATATAATCTTTTAATCAACAGATACATAAAAATGTTTTTTATTATAAACAAATTGACATGTGTGAAATGAATGATTTCGTTGGATTTAAATTACACTACATTTTTCGTCCATTAAAATTTATAAATGAATAAGTCTGTTTAGTAGTTTAATAATTTTCAATGATATTTTAACTCCTTGTAACGAAACCGGTAACAATGACATGAGAGATCATCATACTTTTGAAAGTGCTAATGTTTGTAGCTTACTCCTGCCATTTTATTTTGACACTATTAATTTACCTAATTCCAACGACACCTCATTTCATTCAGCCCTTTAATATACAGATCGTTCCAAATGGACAGACAAAATGATACATACTTACATATTATGTTTTTTCTGGGAATAATATATTATGTAATAAATAATAATTTGATAACTCTTTTTGGGTTGAATTGGTTTTTCCTATACAGATAAACGATTAAAGATTTGAAAAATTACATGGATTAAAATTAATCTTAAAGCATTGCTATCAGATTAGATAATATAATTTATAAAATCTTAATCAAATATTATGTAAATGTTTCATTTTAAATCCTAATACGGAAGCACCACTGAAATGTCATATGTATGTTTTCTTTATAATTCATATTGTGCTCGGCGGTGAACGAAAACATCGTGAGGAAACCAGCGCGTGTATCCAACCAACCCGCACTGGAGCAACGTGGTGGAATAAGCTCCAATTTTTTTCTGAAAGGGAGAGGAGGCTTTAGCCCAGCATTAATAGGCTGTTTACTTTTAATTTTTTGTTTAATTTTTAAAGTTATTCTAACTAGTATCGAACCTGTACAATGTTGATCACATCGTCGGAGTTTATAATTACTTACATGAACGAAACAAAATATTTTTTCATCCAATAACAATGTGTTAGTTAATTAAATTAAAATGATTAAACGGATTATAGGCAAGGGCAATGGAAACTTGGAACATGATACAATACATCTTTACATCTGTACTGTTACTTCTACATCTGTTCGTTACCAGATTATCCTGCAAAATTATAACTATGTTTTCTTGATTAGTTACATAAATATTGGATATACAACACAAATATATTTGTTACGCATTGGATTAAATATATTTTGTTTCGTTTTCTACAAATGGCAATTTGCACACTAATTCATTATACGAGGGTCCCGTAAATTGGCTGACCCTCTTTTATATTAAGGGAAAGCTAATCCATCGAGGTCGTATTTAATCGTCGCTTCACTAGGTCCTCATGTGCAGTGTCTCACGGGTCTTAGACCTTAATCTGTCCGTAATCAAAATGAATCTCTGTGAGACCCCGTTCTTAGTTCTATGGTGCGTTAACGGAAAATCGATTAATATATTGATAGGATCGTATAACATGATTTCGGTTGTAATGATATCTGCGTTGGTTTCATTATCATTATCTTAGCGATTATGTGTATATTTTCTCTAAGATAATTATTAATACTATAACAGAAAAGTAGCAGAAGATATTCAGCACAAGTGGCAGAATTTCGATGTATGTATGTTCATATTATAAGATATATAAACATATTAGAACAGTTTAAAAATAAAAAAGAAAGTTTTAAGATTATCGAATCGCCGAGGGTTGTAAAAACATCATATCATATTAATTATGTCATCTCTTCCTAATTACGTTTACACAAATATACAATACATATATAACATAGAAACTATTATATATTATGAGATTAAGCTTAACTTCAATCGCGTAAGTAGTTATATTGTGAAGCCGAATAGAAACAACGGTAAATTTTATCATTATGATTATTACAGAATCAAATTTATAAATCGAATTTTAATTCACGTTAACTCACGTTATTAATTAAGATAACAATAAATTATGATAATACGAATGAGTTGTGATAATAGGTTTTTAGCCAATGCATATTATTTATTTATTTATTTATTCATTATTGCACACACTACGAAAACATAACAAATACAAAGAACAAGTTTTACATAATATAGTATGCAAAGGCGGCCTTATCACTGTAAGTGATCTCTTCCAGGCAACCTCTATAGTAAAAACATATTGTTGTTAGCCAGGAGAATTGATCAGGCATAGTGTGCGAACAATTTATACATAAAATTCATTAAATATTTATAAACTTAATAAAATATATAACATAATGACACAAATACTCTTATATATATATATATAATCATACATATACACTTATACATATATATATACATACATATTTATATATATATATAATATATATACATATACACACATATACATATATACATACATATACTTATATAGTAAATACATACTTATATTGATAAATAATAATTATGTAAACGACTCTTAAAAGTATTCACGGATTCAGCTTGACGAATGTCACTAGGCAAGGAATACCATAGTCTGACAGCTTTTACAGTAAATGAACTATTATATATTTTGGTGTGACTCAGCGGCATCAGCATTTTATTGTCTTGCTCGGAGCGTAGATTGATTGGTGTATGAGAGCCAAGAAAGGTGAACCGCTCTTTAAGGTAAGTTGGAGCTTGAGGATGGTAGAGTGTGGTGTAAAGTAAGGACAGAACATGCTTATTTCGACGCAACCGTATTGGCAGCCACTTTAATGCTTTACGATGCTGGGAGATATGATCGTATTTGCGTAAACCAAATATGAAGCGAATACACATGTTCTGCAAGCGTTCTAGTTTATCTAACAGCTCCTCAGAAAGATCCAGATAGACCAAGTCGGCATAGTCCAGTAGGGGCAATAGCAGAGAGTTGGATAAGGCGAGTCTGGTTTTATACGGCATAAGCTTTTTCCAGCGCCATATGAATGACACCATACTGCAATTTTTTAATTTCAGAATTTAATGTTTGAATAGCATTAGCAATGTTGTTAATTGGTGTCGTTACGTATAACTGTAGATCATCGGCATAAAGATGGTAATAGCAGAAAAGAAGTGATGAGACAGAATTAATAAAAATAGAAAATAGCAAAGGTGAAAGAACGCTACCTTGCGGTACCCCAGATTGTAGAAAACAAGGAGAGGATAACATATTGTCAAAACTTACGTACTGTTGCCTATCACATAGGTATGTACGAAACCAGTCTACGGTACTAGGTGATAGATTAAGCGCACGCAACATTGCTAAAAGTAAATCATGGTCGACATTATTAAACGCGTTACTAAAGTCAAGAAGAACAATAATTGTAATGAGCTTATTATCAATAACAAATCGAATGTCGTCGCATATTTTGACAAGCGCACTAGCAGTGCTATGACCATTACGGAAACCTGACTGAAGTGGGCTAAGGAAATTGTTACTGTTTAGATAAAGGTTAAGTTGAGAATAGACAACACGTTCAAGGACTTTGGATAAAAATGGCACGATTTCTGCATATTAATTATGAAAATATAAACATAGGTATTGAATAAGAAGAGAAAGAAGATCCTATTCTAATTATAAAATAAAAAAAAATAATCAAATTTAATTCTTATTTTTTTGTCTGTGAATAAGCCGTCTTCCTTAACGAAGCTCATTTAAAAAACGAGTAAATTAAGATTTTTCTTTCATTTTCTCGTACTACGTCTCATATTATACGCACAAACGCTGTTAGTCCGCTGGGTGAGGCTAAAAAGCACACCTGTATTTACTACTTTAATTACGTTAGCCATTAATTCAAGTAGGAAAACGGGGGTTGATGACAGAGCCGGATTTGTAATATATTCAATATTTCAATTAAGAATTTGAAAAACTCGAATATAAGAATAGTTCATATAAAATATATTATTTTAACTCACAAGTAACGGTGCAGATACCTTTTATAATGTGCTGTGTTCAATTAAACTTTATCTGTCTCCTTGAAATTTAAAGTGGCATTTTATTTAAATTTGAACGTTATCTAGTTTTTCATAGCCAAAAGCAATGAATTTTTACTGTAATTAACAATAATCAATTTTGTAATGTGTCATTAATGTAATTTTCTTTTAGTCGTTACATTTTTAGTCAAGTTTTTTTATTGTGCAAAGGTCTCTTTGTATCAACCTGAATAAATATTATCGCAAGACACCAAATACGTTTCGCACGTTTAATATATAATAGGCGCAAAGTACAGTGCGTCTCATTTCGAGGTTGTTTTCGCAAGTGCTGTGAACTCAACGACCGTGTAATGACCCTTCCACGTATTATAAAGTCTTTTTACCGCTTTTATGTACAAATTATATCCCTTTGCATACACGTCGAGCATAAAAGTACCTTTTGGTTTATTTTCCAACATTTTCTTTTTTAGATAATCGTAAGAATATGTCTACTTAAGCAAAGGGAAAATTATGGCGAAAAATTTTGGAACCCGAGTTCAAATAGCTCATTAAGCGCCTTTATAAATGGTAATTATTGAGGTCTGCCTCATTCGGTATGCGGGACGTGATTGGAATCGTACGAAATTGTAAATAGCGTAAATGTTACTTATTTTTGAAGTACTTAATGTAGGCATCAGTTGTTAGGGGCATAAAAATGGTAAAGGATGAAAGTTTTCGTTTGCGGTCGCGGCGCGTAATCCGACAGTTTCCCGATGTGAGTCGGAACGCCCCTCTGTGTCGACGGATAGCGGGAATTGAGAAATACAAGGAATACTCGTTTAGAAGTTAGAAACCAAATAGAGAAAAACTAAAAAAAAACGATCGATTGTGAACAGTTTTCTTCAAGCTACTAGTTATATCGTTCAGCTTTTAAATCGTTTAAGTTATAAAAGAAGTTTCTTCTTTTGAAAAATTCGAATAATATATTTAAAAATCTTTTAAGCATTTCATATTATGCAAAATTATAGGTATAGATCATCAATTTAAATGTGTGTATATTTCAAAATTATAGTTTTTTTTTATGACATCAAAATATATGAAATATTAAATGTAAGAATTAAAAAATATTCGTAGTAATTATTTTAATTGTAATGCTGATTCTCTACTGAATTTTTGTCCCAATAATAGACTTAGGGCGAGTGAACACTGAATTTTATACTCTTGTAACAAATCCACGTCAGGCCACTGGCGATAATCCAAGAGTTTGTGGCCTTTCAGATTGTTTCCGGGAAGCAATGTGACTTGCATATTGAGATAACGGTATCAACCTGTAGATGACTTCTACATTTGGAAACATACATGTAAAATATCAAGAAGTGTAATTATTCTGAATCTAAATTATTTAAAATAAAATACAATACAATTTATACTTTTATTTAATTTTAAAAGTATGTTTATTTGCATGTGTGAGTCTCTTATATACGTCAGATTTGATATTTTAACGTAAAGTTTTTTTTTTAAATCTAGACTTTCAAAATATAAATAATTAGATCAATTTCCGAATAACAAAGTAATTGATGGAAAAATCTTAGTAAAACCTTGGGATCCCACCGACAGCTTATAATAAAATTTAGTTTTGCAAATGCCAGTCATTATTGTACGAGTTATGTTTGTAATGAGAGTAATCATAGATAAGTTATATGCTAAACTTACCCCAGTCTTGAATTATTAGTCATTCACAATCACTCAACCATTAACTTTTATATTTATTGACGTTAGGGACCACTCTCTCAGCTCTCTTTGCTAACCACCAAATTTTCACATATATTTTGTTCCGCTACCGCCGCCACACGTTCAATAAGTTTCTTCAAGATGGCGCGAAACCATTGTCGTCATTGATTAGTCAAACGACATTCTAATTAGTAATAAGGGAGGAAGACAAATATATATATATACTATTATAAGTTAGAAAGAGTTAACCTTTATTCTTTCTAATTAGTGTTGCAAGCAATTATAAATTAAACAGTAATATTGTTGCAAGTCACTTAGTTCACCTTTTATATATAATATTTTTGTTTTTAAGTAGTTAAAATATATGCTTGAATTAAAAAAAATAGTCATCGCATTTATAGCAGAAGTATTATGTGAAGAAGTATTATCCAATAATTTCATAATTTAAATTTTTTTTTTTTTATCACTTATACATATGTGCCCAGCAAAGTAGAATAAAACTTCCCGCATCTGAACCTATGGGTTTCGTGAGAACTTGTTCATCGCTAATAAGAACCTGAGACAATGATGACACCAATCAACCAGCAAATGAATTCAGGAGGAAAATTCGGTTCAGCCATTAAAAGTTTGCAGAATTATAATTTCATGTAGTTTAAACAGAACCGATCAAAAATAAATGAGATAAAGGCTAGAAAAAATTACCATAATATTTATGTAACCGTTATGTTTTCATTAATTTATTTTCATTTAAATTAGGTAGATAGACTGGCAAATAGGCCACATGATGAAAAGTTATGTCCTTTGTAGCTGTAGTAACACTGATTCGTTTACCGTTCGAACAACAACACAACAATACTATGTATTGCTATTTGACGGTAGAATAAGTAATGATAGAGTGGCACCTATTAGGCGGAATTACACAAAGCCCTACTTACATAAAACCGATTATATATTTTATACTATTTTTGTTTGTATAAAAAAGGAAGGTGTATTTAATTTTATATTAAAACAACATAAAATTAATCCTCATTATTCAGTAATGTTTGTTCAGTTTATTCCCAACAACACGAAACTTAGTAATTTTTGCGGACATTGACCGGTTCTTTCGTTGCCACAATTGTAGAAAAATCAGAGCATTGAAACATATATGAATGAGAAATAAAGTAATAAAAACAAATACATATATCTCAGCTAAACTCCTAATAACACTTATTTTGACAGTGTAGGAGAATTATGGAGATACGCGTGCTTTCAAGCTATTGTAATCCTTATAGTCCAGTCAATTGTGCCGTAACTTTGCAATTTTGAGCTGAGTGTCTGAAACCAACGGAAAAGTTTTGTTAATGATCCCGTAATAACATATCAAAAATTCAGGGATGTGAATCACCGGGGTCATTTGCAAAAAAATTGCAAAAGGGCGAAAAAAATACTTTTTCCCGAATATCTCGAAAACTATAAGAGATATGAGAAAAAGTTTCAGATAAAAGTTGCACAGGATTCAATTTTCTATAAAAACGATTAAAATCAATTTTCGCGCACTGTTGACTCGCGTTTGAAGTGCGAAAAATGGAAAAAATATTTTTTTTCCATTGAAAATGAAGTTTTTATAAATTTTCCAAATAGGAGTGACTTTTTTTGCATCCCCCGAACATTCTCTAAGATTTTTCCCTTTAATGATCATAGATTTATATTGTGTAATAACAATTAAAAATTTAAAAATTATTCTTTTTCTATCAAGAACATTTTTTTTTACACCAATCGATTTGGCGTGAAATTTTCTATAAAAACCAAGCTTTTCTAATGAAAAAAAAAACACCATTAATCAAGATTTGATTTGGAAATGGGTTTTGGGGAACTCTCGCAGGGATCCGTCAATGGCGATGAGAGAGAGCAACGATGCGTATGTCTCGCTCGCATTCACACGAAATTTCTCCGCATGCGCGGCATATGAAAAAGCATGAGTGCAAGAGAGAAAAAGCTTTTCTCAATGAGAGCAAGGAAGACAGAGCAATATGGGTCCGTTAAGCGACGAAAATATCGTTCGGCTGAGCCGCGGGATTTATTTAATAATTGATTTTCGATCTACAAAAACGGTATTTTGGGATATATATATCAATCGATTCGGAATCGAAAACTGAATCGATTGCACCTACACATTTTTAACTTTTTTTTCCCAAATTTTATAATCTTGTGAAAAATACTTATTAGTAATTAACCATAACCATATTTACGTTAAAATTTTACTTTGTCATAAATAGTTATATTTTATGTAACATCAAAATTAGTCCACTTCCCTGTTAAAACAGTAGTGGAAACTTAACTGGCATAAGTGTTAAAATATGATTATTATATTAAGTTGTAATATACGATATGCTGTATGTTTCCCTAATAAATAAATAAATAAATAAATAAATAAAACCCTGCTAGACCTTCTGCTGACGACCATCCGGACGGGTACCATGTTTCCGTCGAGCCTTCTTTTGGCTCGTCGGACCACTGTCTTTTCCGGAGTACAGTGCCGATTACACGCCCCTCGCGGCCTCGGTTTGTGGGATGTCGTCGTGTGTGGCACTACAGGTTAGCAGACTGGGATGGGATGCGGTCCTTCTTTGCATCCTACCCATGGGCGGATACGTTTCTCGCTGGATGATCCAAATGTCGTTGTTGACTCGGTCGCTGATGTGGTGTTTCAGGGTATGGAACTCTTCATTACGTACACTGCTATACCTATCGGTGGCAGACCCCGGCCCTGGTTTGGTCACTTCTGCAAAACGGCGTCACGCCGAAAGGTAGAATGCTATCAAGCCTGGGCTGAAGCATCGGCATCTCGTGATGTAAATACCAGCGCACTTAAAAAGGAATACAGCTCTGCCTATAGGTGCGTTTTCCTTCAGGAACACGCGCATTTTGGTCTCTCGCTAAGGCTGTCTTAGGGAATTTCTGTCAGCCCTCCTTTCCATCTCTGCATAGAAGCGATGACGCGTTGGCTAATATCGCGAACGAGAAATCTGATCTTTTGAGCACTCTCTTCGCGTCCACTTCGACTCTGGATGACCAAGGAAAAATACCACCGACAATCTTGCGGTGTGATACCACGATGCCGGAAATTAAATTCCGACAAAGTGCGGTTCGTAAATCACTTCTTTCTTTGGACATTCATAAGTCTAGTGGGCCCGATGGCATTCATTCGATCGTGCTGCGTACTTGTGCTCCCGAGTTGGCACCGGTCTTAACGCGTCTTTTCCGCCACTCCTACACATTAGGCGTAGTTCCAAACTCTTGTAAGACTGCTTTGGTGAATCCGATCCCTAAAAAAGGCAATCGCTCTGATCCAACAAATTATAGGCCTATTGCTATCACCTCATTGTTTTCCAAGATAGTGGAGTCCATTATTAAATGCCAGCTCCTGCGGTACCAAGAGGAGCACCAGCTGATCAGCGACTACCAGTACGGCTTCTGTCGAGGTCGCTCAGCCGGTGATCTTCTAGTTTACCTGACTCACAGATGGGCTGCAGCAGTTGAGTCCAAGGGGGAGGCATTAGCAGTCAGTCTGGACATAGCGAAAGTCTTCGATCGGGTATGACATAAAGCGCTTCTCTCGAAGCTTCCTTCCTACGGGATTCCCGAGAAATTATGCAAGTGGATCACCAGCTTTTTGACAGATCGGAGCAACAAGGTCGTTGTCGACGGTGCATGCTCTGACTTAAAATTCGTCAATTCTGGTGTTCCACAAGGCTGCGTTCTTTCACCTACTCTGTTTCTTCTGCATATCGATGATATGTTACAAATCATATCACATTCACTGCTATGCGGATGAAAGCACTGTAGACGTCCTTTACACTGGCCGTGCTAATATCACGTCGAAGAGTTGTTAACCAAAGTGAATGGGGCCGACTAAACTAGGTCCAATTCAACCTCAATAAGACTCAAGTTTGCGCCCCTCGCTGCCACAGCCATTCCTTTCTTCCTTTTGACCGCATTCAACGTAGATCAGTTCGAATTGTTGACGATCAAGCTATTACCGACCGGCTTAATCCTTTGTTTTTGCGTAGAGATGTTGGATCACTCTGCATCCTCTATCGCATATATCAAGGGGAGTGTTCTGAGCATTTCCTGCCTTGCACAATCTCTCTGTGGAACCAGCTTTCACCGGCGACTTTTCCGAATCGATATGACATAAAAATCTTTAAGAAGAGAGCGTACTCTTTCCTCTAAGGCTGGCAACGCACCTGCAAGTCCCCGGATGTTCACGCCAAATCGATTGGTGTGAAAATAAAATCCAAAAAGAAACTCTTTGGTTGAAAAAAAATAATTTTAAAGTTTTTAATTGTTATTAAACAATATAAATCTATGATAATTAAAGGGAACAACCTCTGAGAATGTTCAGGGGATGCAAAAAAAGTCACTGCTATTTGGAAAATTTAATAAAACTTCATTTTCATTGGAAAATTGTTATTTTTCAATTTTTTGCACTTCAAACGCGATTCGCAAGCCAACAGTGCGCGATACGCAAAAATTGACTCTAATCTTTTTTGTAGAAAATTGAATTCTCTACAACTTTTATCTGAAACTTTTTCTGAAAGTTACGGCTCTATTGACTGGACTATTACAGAAAATTGCTAAAGTACAACAAAACTCGATATTAATCTCATGTCAGTGCATTGACATTGAATGGCATGGAATATAGATAAAATCATATTTGTAATTAGCTGCTAGATAAGTTGAAGAAGTTAAAATTAAATATTGTTAGCAAAAATATTCTTGTATAAACATTATATATTTACACTTGATTAGTAGTAAGTAAAATGAAAAATGTTTATAAAATGCTGCGTAAATATTTTTTATCAATCACTTGTCGAATTAAAGTTTCTCTAGTTATTGGCAGTATCAAAAGTACCCTCAAACAATTAAATAAACTTTACTGCATTTATTACGAAAGCTTTACAGTACAGGGAATCCCCGGAAAAAGCGGTAACGTCATGTCATTAGAAACATCCTTAGCGGCATAGTGCCAATCTGTATTCACTACGATCGAATTGAACGTTTTAAATGAAAATACTCTTACAATAAGGTTTTATCGTCATATGGGTCATTGAATAAAAAGTCGGAATGGCTACTTTCATTTTAATTCCATCCCATTCAATTTCCTATCATAGATTGACTTCTCTGTGTCTGGGTAATTCGATAATGGAAAATGTTTCAATCGAAACTAAGTGCCTACCATTAAAATTAATGTAGTATATTCCAAATTGAAAGCAAATTTTTAAATTTTGCCATTGTTTTTTCGCTAGTAAAAGCAGTTTTAAATTCGAATTAAAAATTAAACAATCAATAAAATGAAGCTGACTTAAGTTATAACATTAAAAATAATATTTAAATATGCACATATGTGCTATTAACAGATTTGCTTTAGGGAATACTGATTTCAAAAAACTTTTGGAGACTAGAATCATATACATCGGTTCACAATCGCCGAAGCGATAGAAGAGGTCTAAAAACAAATAAAAATACGGCCAAATTGATAATCTCTTTACTTTTGAAGTCTACTAAAAATTAGTACATTGTTACGTTGTATTGTAATGCGGAGGAAATTTCGTTACAAACAAATCATAAAAGTTTTTGTCCAGGCGTCCTGCAACAAAGGGATAGCACGAAATGTGATTATTCAGGCGGCACCGTTTGCATGTCATGTTGTAGTGAATTACTGGTCGCTAACTGTAACTTTTTTCAGGTGTGCCTCAACAAAACTGAGTAAAAAGTTATGCTGGAGCATGTTGCGCAGTCGCCGTTGGCCGTTCGTACTCGTTGTAAACAGTACCCATGATATGTTTGATATAGGGCGGGTAGGAATTCCCGTGCCGCATGTGTTGTTTACTAAAAAATGCGAGGTGCTTTTCAAAATCGCTTCAGTGCTTCTGTCGGAATTACCTGCTAGGCTCGCAAGTTACGAGAGTATTTCATTTTAAATTGAGTTCACTTTTGGCAATAAAATGGTAGCAAGTATTTTACGCGATTCGAAATAGTTTCATTAGGGACGAATGAAATAACACGGAGTGTTATATGTTAATTCATTTTTTTTCAGGATCAGTAAAAATCCGTAATTGTGAATATATGTGAATATTTATTTTGTACACATGTAAGAATTAATAGTAATTTGACTCTCTCGCGAAATTTAAAGAAGAACGCCTTAGATTATATTTAGATCAGTAAATTAATTTACAAAATTGTAATTCAATATGAGAATTTATTATTAATATCAAAGAAATAATTAGTTAGACTTTCAATGAGTCTTCAAATATCTTTAAATTTGCTTGAAAATATAGTTGTATGTAGACAACATCGAGTGTAAAGGAAATCAGAGGTACGTTTTATTTTTATGCATTTAGTTAAATAAAAATACACGCGTGTAGAAAAAGATATTCATAATGTTATTGAAGCTTTGCTTTCCTGGTACATGTGGGAAGCTTGACCCGGGACAGAGGTGAGCAGTAAATTCTTTACTCCGCCAACAAATCTACGTCGACGATAGCGGTGTTTTATTTGGGTCAGGTTCGAAGAGCGAGTGTACTCTTAGATAAGTGTCACTCTGCGAATAGTTTGTTTTACTACCTTTGCTATAACACACGGTTTTAAAAAGATTGTCTGATCTTGTACACTTTGTTTATGTTGTCGATTCAAGTTTTTCTTTTATATAAGTCATTCACAAAAGTGCAGTTGAAGTGCTCGCGTGATATGTTTAATTTTTGCAAATTAACGTTTTATTGAAAGAAAAAAATATATATTCTTAACGTCGAGCCGAGATGGCCTAGTGGTAAGAACGCGTGAATCTTAACCGATGATCGTGGGCTCAAACCCGGGCAAACACCACTTAATTTCTGTGCTTAATTTGTAATTATAATTCATTTCGTGCTTGATTCTGAAGGAATACATGGTGAGGAAACCTGCATGTGTCAAATACCACTGAAATTCTGTCACATGTGTATAAGCTCCAAAGCTTCTCCTCCAAAGGTGAGAAGAGGCCTTAGCCCAGCAGTGGGACATTCACTGGCTGTTACTGTATATTCCTTACCACTTCATATGTATCTATGGTCACTATATAAGATTTCTAAAGACTTTGTACTTTGTTTTCTACAATATACGCTGTCATTATACATTGATACAGTTTCTACAACCCTCGGTGAGCTACTTCAATTATTATTATTGTATTATCCGAATCTCCCGCCGTGGAAGATATGGCGAAGTTTAACTAAAGTTAAGATTTAAGGGAGCACTTCTAAAGGGTTATTTTAAAGGGTTGTAAATCAAAGTAATACGTTTCGTACTCAATTACGACTAAGTAGACAGCTTGCGTAATTCTGAAGTGCCCTAAGTATTTGTTGGGCAGATATAATTCTATTAGAGATGACTGCCGAATCCCTTTGAAATCATAAGATGACGTGTATGCACTGTTTATATTTATTTCGAAGTTGTGGTGAATACTTTGGAAATGTTGAAAATTACGTACCTTTTTACAACATTGAAATCATATTATTTTTAATACAAGTAGGTTCTTATGGACATTTTTGAATCAGTCGGTCGTATTATAGGATTAAATTAATTGCAAAGCCTCTATCGGCTTGGAATGTATATTCTACAGAGAAGCACCGACAATAAATTAATTAATTAATCTTTTTCTCAACATTATATAAAAAAATAAATTAATGTAGCTATAGAAATCAACGAATACGAACTCCAAATCACTTTTCTATAATCTGTCTATGTATTCCATAATACTGAATAATAATAATTTTAATTCTGGTGTAATATTATTTCTTTTAAATAAGATATATTAATTGAAATTATTTCGAAAACTTCATTGCGATATTATAAATGTTTTATAATAATTAAATATCTTATTTATTACGTTATGTCTAATACTTGGGTTAAGAAATTGATATATTTTGTTTAATTTATTTATAAAATTTACAAAATGTATTCATCCCACGTCTGTGTAACTCGTAAACGAGTTTTCGCTAATGCTTATAAAGCCAACACCTACCAGTTGAAAATCCCTAAAAAATGTCCGTGGCGTTACTTTCGCCCGTTAACAAATCCGGATTAAACACTCGTGTTCGAGGCAAACCTTTATTGAAACAATTTTAAAAAGCACTTCCTATGAGGACTGTCTGCGTGTATATAAAAAGAGATTGTTTTTCTCTCATATATAAGCGAATTCGTATATGGAATACGGATTAATAAAAAGTAACAACTTGCTAGCGTCCCACAGTTGGGCTAAGGATCTCTTTTTGGACCTTATACCACCACGCCATCCATTGCTCGTTAGTGGGTTTTTATTCCAAACAAATAGGTTTTATTACGATGTTTTCTTTAGACAAGCTTGAGATGAATTATAAACACAAACTGAGCAAACGAAAAATCAGAAATGGTTGACGGGTTAGAATCCGTAATCTTCGGTTAAGAATCGCATGATCTAACCGACTGGGCCATCTCGGCGGATTTTATGTTTTATATTTCTAAATAATTTGTTTTATTATATTTAAGGGAAAAATATCTAGGGATAGCAAGCCTGTCTTAAAACAAGTCAAGGGAAAACTTATACTTTTCAACGTTAAAAATATCGATACACTTTTTAGTTTGATATTACTAAATTTAAACAATATATTGTTTTATATTACAAACAAGATATAAAACAAAATTCCGGATCAGCAGTAGTCTCGTTTGACCTTTAGGGCCCTGTCGCTTTGTTACGCGATTCCTTCCTCTGTATTCCTGTTATTTAATATGAAACGTGACGTCATTTAAACACACTTTATATTCGAGATTGTTTTACGTAGGCACTCATGTTTTGCTCATTCGGTAACAGTTGAGCCGTCTTAGCTTCAAAGGAGAAAGATAATTCGAATTTTAAAATTTAATGTAAATAAATAAAATTTAAAACAATTAACAGTCTATTCACTTGTTAAGCATACGGCTCAAAAATTTAGTAATATACTAGCCACGCGGCTCTCTAGTCGACCGGAGTCTAAATAAAAAGTTTATATAAATATATTTTAGGAACAAACATACATTTATTAAGAGGATAAATGACAGTCCTTTTCTTTTGAGCAAAATTTGTTTTAGATGTACAAAACTGAACACACGAAATAATGCCTTATTTCATTTACCTTCTACTCGAACAAAGTATGCTCGAAATGAATTTATTTATCGCTCTTGTAAGAATTACAATAGGAAGTTTAATGACTTGGACATGTTTTCTTCTTCGCTCAATACATTTAAAAGAAGAGTTAGTATGCATTTGTGAATTTAGTCATTGTGTTATATATATATGTTTTTTCTTTTTGTTGTTTTTCAACCTTTTGAGTCTTGATAATTAATATTAATAATTTACTGAATTGCTTGTTTACTGCTATACATGAATTAGTTTTAGGTGGAAACTTGATTGGTGTGTGTACGGGTTAATTGTTGTATAATGTATGTGGTGTTTACTGTATGTTTCCCAAATAAAAATAAAATAAAATAAAATAATCTGCTATAGTTCGGTAATTTAACGAGAATAAATACAGTTAATGATAACCATTGACCGAAATCACAAATAAAACACATTTAATATTCTTAGATAAATTTAACCAGATTCCCCCGAGGGCCAGGCAATAATGTCCCTCTGAACAATGGCGAAATATTTAAGGCGAAATAATATCATTATTCGAGCAAAATTATCATTTAATAGTAAGCGGTTGCCAGAGATTGGCCTAGTTTAAAATGGGCTCGGCGTCCGCACTCATCTTGCAATCACTGTTGCATTTTATTACTTTTCCATTTCCACTGGGGTTTCAATTTCCTTTCTCATAATTAATAGCCTTTCTACGAGTTGCTGACGTTTTCTATTCCCGCGGCGCAGAACTTTGCCGTTCAATTTGCATTCCATCTACGACCTTGTTATGGCGTTCTCCGTTTGTTCAATGCTTCATTGTTTCAGATAACCCAGACACGTCAAATTGTATATCTAAAATAAACATAAATCTGTAAATGTTGCTTTATATTTGTAACTTTTTTTGGCTTTTTTTATGTGAAGTAAAAAATAAAGTAACATCATGTAAAATGTTTATTTTTGCTCCGCAAAGGGGACTGTACCGGGAGTTTGGAACTTATTCCACCATGGAGCTTTATGTTGGTTGGTGGATACACATGGTTAAAAACTTCACCTGACACGTCCAGCGCAATATGAAATATAAACACAACGTAGGCACATGAAAATTCAGTAGTGCTTGCCCGGGTTTGAAACCGTAATCTTCGGGATTATTCACGCGTTCTTACTACTAGGCCATCTCGGCTCTACCTCTATATTATGAATGAACTATGAGAATTATATGATATTTTTTAAAAGTAATATTACATATTGTACGGTTACCATATTATAAAATCAACGATTCTAACGCAGACCGAAGCTGAAAGACAATGAAATTTCACGGTTTATTTGAAGATTTATGGATCGTAAACATATTGTCGTTACTTTATGACTTGTGACGGAAAACAGGGAAAAATTTACTCATTTTTTACGATTGAATGTCCTTTTTTCATTACTGCTAATATTTTATAAGCGAATTTATAATTTAGAACGTAAGTCAATGCAATATCGAAAAATATATTGTATTTGAATTGTTTCAAACATTCCAAACATAATATGTATTAAATTTAATGGTTTGTTTAATTTTTATTTAAATGGTAAGTTTTTATTTGTTTGTTTTAATAATGATTGTTTGATTGTAATATACAGTATATTTATATCTAGTACGGTTTTTTTTTTATCGCTGGAAAATCGACTTGACGCGTTTCCCCCACATGAAGTGGGGAGGTATGTGGGGCTCACCGGCACTGAAGGCGCCGGAATACCCACTAAAAAACCAGCGGTATCCTCTCCGTCTGGTCGGGGGGCGCCACGGGATCGCTTGCGCATACTACCGTGACGTCCCGACGGTCGGCCCGCCTATGCGGGCCTCCATTTCTAAGGGGGTTCCCAGATACAGGGAGCCCCCTTAACCCCGGCGGTTATTAAGGCGGGGGGAGAAGGTGCGCATAGCGTCTTCGCCTTCTCCCCGGTCTTCTTTGACGGATTGAATCAGCGGAGGCATTTTCCTCGCACTGCCGCTCCGCGGCCTCCTTCTGCGACATGACACTCTTGCAGAAGGAGACCATTTCCAACCAGCATCTCTCGCTATCGAGCATAGCGTTAATAGCGCTCGGCAGCGAGAGATCTCCGCCGACTATTGCCGCCAGGGAATGCCTCTGAGGTCCCCACGCAGCACACTCCGTCAGGGTGTGGTGCGCCGTGTCCAGTGGCGCACCACACTCGTGGCAGGAGGGTGATACCTCCCGCCTCGCTATCCCGTGCAGGTACTTACCGAAGCACCCGTGTCCAGTAAGTACCTTTTCTTTTTTAAATAGGACACGTGAGACCCCCATCTCACGCATCCACGGCCCCAGGGTTACGCCCTATATTTTAAGCCCCGGGCGTTGGGGCTGTGGGAGGGCCGGGACGACGCCGACTTCATCTCTGCCGAGCAGGATCGGCCCTTTCCCGTTCCCGCTCCGCCGTCTCCTTCTGGACCATGACGGTCTCACAGAAGGAGGCTACGGCCCTCCACGCCGATTCCCTGCGGAGCATCGCCGACACGATTGCTCGCAGGGAGAGGTCATGTCCGACTTCGTGGACCAGGACCTGCCTTTCCGCACTCCACGCGGGGCATACCTCCAACGTATGCTGGGCCGTGTCCTGGTCCGCGCCACAATGGTGGCACATCGCCGTCGATTCGCGTCCGATCTTACACAGGTATTCTCCGAAACAACCGTGACCAGTCATAACCTGCGTAAGTCGGAAGGTGACTCGTGGCTTTCGTCTCATCCAGGCTTCGAAGGCCGGCAGGATCGCTCCGACGACGCGTTTGCGCACGTACCGTTCTTCGCAGAGACGGTCGCGCCACGTCGCAAGAGCCCTCCTATATTCCCGCCGCTTTAACGCCTCGAGGTCCAGTAAGTACCTTGTGGGACTCACGGGGCAGAAGGCCCCGTCACTACCCACTAAAACCTCCTCGAAATTCCGCCTTTCCGCAAGGCGGCAGGGCCACGGGAACGCGTTAGCTTGCCACCGCGACCCTGCCAGCGGCAGTCGCCAACAGGCGACCCGCCTCAAAGGCGCGCCAAGATGTTAGGGCGCGCCTTCCATCTCCGCCTCCGTCTGTGCCGTGACGGACTCCCCCGAGTCCGCCACTGGAGGCCGGGCGTCAGGGCTTGACGCCCCGCGGCGGATCAGATAACTGGCTCCGCCGCCAACCACGCTCTAGGCCAGGTCAATGCGGCAACGTGCGACCTGCATACGCACGTCGCCGCCGACCAGGCCGCCTTCGGCGCAGCGGGAGGGAGTTGATGTCGTCCTCCCGCTGCCGTTCTGCTGCCTCTTTCTGCGACATCACAGTGTCGCAGAAAGAGGAAAATGCCGCCCAGGCCTCTTCGCTTCCGGCCATCTTGGAGATGAGGGCCGAAAGCGATAGGTCTCCGCCTATGACCGTGGACAGGGCTGCGCGAGGCTCCGCCCAAGCTGGGCACTCTGCACGCGTGTGCTCGGCCGTGTCCACGGCTCCATCGCCACAGTGGTGGCATACCACCGACGGCTCTCTCCCGACCACTTCGCACAAGTATTTGGCGAAGCAGCCGTGCCCGGTCATGAGCTGCGTCAGGTGGTACGTGAGTGGGCCGTGCTTACGCTCGACCCACTCCTTCAACACTGGTCGAATGGCCGCTACGAGTTCCGCACTAGCTCCCGGAACTCGTAGCCTTTCCGCCCATTCTACAATGAGGTTCTCGCGGGCCTCTTCTCGCCACTGCCGGACCTCCCGAGGGTGGGGCCGGTCTCCCTCTGCTCCTGCTTCCTTGACCCGCCAGTAGACACTCGAGTAGATCACGGCCTCGAGGTCCCATGGCGGGCTTCCGGAAAGCAAGGTGGCCGCCGTGTAAGACACCGTGCGGTACGCTCGAGCCGCCCTGAGCGCCATGGCCCGCTGCGGACGTCGCAGCGAGGCCACGTTTCGGGCACTCAGAGCGTCCGCCCATATCGGCGCTCCATAGAGCGCCATCGAACGCACCACGCCGGTGTACAGGCGCCTGCAGAGGGAACCCGGCCCTCCGACGTTGGGCAGCAACCGTCCGAGCGCTCCGGCTGCAGCCACCAGTCTTGGGGCCAAGCGCCGGAAGTGCTCCTCGAACTTCCACCTGCCATCGAGGACGAGTCCTAGGTACTTCATCGTCGACCCGATGGTGATGGAAGTTCCGCCGACGACGATCGCTAACCCCCGAGGTGGGGCATTCCGAGGCCCATGAAAGACTAGGGCCTCGGATTTGTGCAAGGCCACCTCGAGGCCCAGCGCGCGGATGCGGTGGACCGCGTGAGCCACACCCGCCGTGGCCAGATAGGCCGCCTCCCGGTGGTTGCTGCCGCGGGCCGACACGAGGGTGTCGTCAGCGTAGCAGGTGACGCTGACCCCCCGCAACGTGGCCCCGCGCAGCACCCAGTCGTAACCGATGTTCCACAGGAGTGGCCCTAAGACCGACCCTGTGGAACACCGCACGTCACGACCCTCCTGCTCGAACCATCCCTCGTCGGGTAGACGATCGCTCGACCCACAAAATAGTCGGCGATGGTTCGACGCAGGTAGGCCGGGACACCGTGGTAGTTTAGGCCCTCCAGAATGACCTCCCAAGGCAGGGTGTTGAAGGCGTTGGAGATATCCAGCGACACTGCCATCAACACCCCACCCCGAGAAACCTCCTCCTCGGCGAGCTGCCTCACCCTGGCGACTGCGTCCAGCGTCGAGCGGCCGGGGCGAAATCCGAACTGCCATTCGCTAAGGCCCGGCTCCATGCTGCCGACAAGACGGGCTGCAAGCACGCGCTCAAAGAGCTTGCTCGTCTCGTCGAGCAGCACAATTGGGCGGTAGGCCGACGGCTGATCGGGCGCTCGTCCCTCCTTGCGGATGAGAACGAGCCTTCCCGTTTTCCACCGATCGGGGAACCTGCCTTGAGCCAGGCACGCAGAAAATAGACGCCGGACGCTCCCGCCGATCTCCTCCAGCGCAATCGCCAGGGCGCGTCCCGGAATACCGTCAGGCCCTGGGGCTGTCCTTTTCGAACGTAACTTCAGGACAGCCGCACCCAACTCCGCCTCGGTAACCGGGTACGCCTGGACCGCCAACTCTTCGTCCTCGCGATCCGTCGTCGGTACCATCGGTGGTACGAACGCTCCACGCTCGGGAAAGAGCTCGTGGGTGATTCGCTCCACGAGCTGCGGCTGGAGACTGCTGGTGAGCGGGGGAGTCCAGGGTCGGAGCTTCTGCCTCACGACCCGGTACGGTCTCCCCCACGGATCCCCCTCGAGGGTCGCCAGCCACTCCTCCCACGCCGCCTCTTTTGCCTGGGCTATGGCCTTCTGCAGCATTACACAGGCAGACCTGTAGGCGGCGTAGAGGACTTCCTCCAATGCGTGGTCGCGGACTCGCCTCCTCCTGCACCGAGTGTACCGACGACGGGCGGCGACGCAGGCTCTCCTCAGCTGCCGGAGTTCGGGTCGCCACCAGTAGACGCGGCGACGTGGGGTCTGAGGCTTGACTCTCGGCATCGCCACATCGCAAATGCGGAACAGGGCGGCGCCGAGTTGGTCAGCCTCTCGGTCGACCTGGACAACCGGATCGGAACCGGCGCCCCAGGCCTCCACGATGGCCGCCTCTTTTGCCAGCTGGCTATCGAGACGGCCCAGACTCCACCGCGGACCTTCTGACCGCTCAACAGCGGGATGGACGACGGGAACCGCGGAGACATCAAATCGGATGTACCGATGATCGGAAAGTGTCTCCACCCCCGTCTCCACCCTCCAGTCTCGAACACGGCGGGCCAGGGCGTTGGACGCGAACGTTATGTCGACGATCGATTCGCCCTGTAGCCGCACGCACGTGCTCTCCGACCCACTGTTGATCACCGCGAGACCAGTAGCAACTGCCCACTCCTCGAGATCCTCGCCCCTGGCATCCGTCGCAGGGGAACCCCAAGCCGTGGATTTGGCATTGAAGTCCCCCGCAACTATCACCGTGCTGGGTGATACCTGCCCAACCAGAGCCCCGACCTCGACCAGCTGTTGCTCAAAGTCGGCGAGACTCCGGTTGGGAGAGGCGTAGACTCCCACAACCGCAAGATCGCCCACGACGGCGAGGACGCACCCTCTGCCCCTGGCTACACCCTCGATGGACGGGGAGCCAGCGACGGCAGGGGCGATGATGGCCACTACCCCATCGTGGTCGGAGACCCAATCGTCCCGAGAGGGAACGAAATAGGGCTCCGATACCACCGCAACGCCGATTTGCCACTCTGCCATGCTTTGGACTAGGAGGTCCTGAGCCCTGGCAGAGTGGTTTATGTTTGCCTGGAGACAGCGCAGAGCCATCAGTGCGCGGTCTCCATTGGCTCCACCCTGAGGCCTGCAGCGCCACCCTGCTGCGGCGCTGCACGACCTCTGCCGCCCTGGCAGCCCCTGCTCCCGACGGCATGTGCTGCTGGCCGACCGGCCGCTGAGCAGACCACACACTTCGGGTCAGCAGCGGTACAGTCTCGGGCCTTATGGTCAGGTTGACCGCAACGGAAGCACAGACGGCTGCGGTCGATACCCCTGACGCATTTTGCCCCCACGTGGCCCCCCTCAAAGCACCTGTAACACCGCAGGGGCCTCGGCTCGAGCAGCACCACCCGCGCCGAGACCCACCCCACCTTTAGGCGGCCAGCCTCCAGCACCTTTTTAGCGGCAGCCACCGGGCAGTTCAGCCAAAGGGAGCCGGAGCCTTTCGAGCCCCGGGCAATAGCCCCCGGCCTTATGGCTCCCGCGGAGCAGCCCCCAGCTTCGGCCACCGCAGCCACCACCTCGTCCGCCGTGACGGAATCGTCCAGATCCATGACCCTTAGCTCTACGCATTTGGTCGGCCTATGGACCTGGACGTCGTCCGGGTTGAGGACCTCCTGGAGTTTGCAGGCAAGGGCGTCCGCCGCCTTCTCCGCGTCATTTGTGCCCGGTGGAACCTCCAGGATACGTCCCCCCGTGGCTGATGCCCGGAAGCGCACCGCAGTCAAGCCGACCTCGCTCAACTTGATGCGGCTCTTCGCCTCCGCCAGGACATTCTCGTATTTGAGGCCCTTCTCCATGGCACCGGGCTTCAGGGTGATGGTGATCACCTCGGAGCGAGGAGGGCGGAGTTTCCTCTTGGGAGGCGTCTTCTTCGCTGCACCGGTGGGTTTAGATGCCGATGCCGCCGGTTCGGTGGTCGTCTTTTTAGACGTCCGTCGAACGACGGCACTCCAGGTTATCGGAGCCTGTCTGCCTGTACTGCCCGGCTCCGAGGACGACGGAGGGGCATTTTGTGTGGTCGTCGCCGCCGCCGCTTCTTGAGCAGCCATGTTTGGGCGTTTTGCCCGCTTACGTCTGCTCTGTCCGGCCGCGTTCACAACCGAAGGCGGATCAGCTGTGACGGTTGCAGTTGCGGCCGGAGCCTGCGCCGCCCTGCGATCGGCGGCCAGCGGAGGTCGCAGCCGAGGCTCCGGAAGGAGGCGGCGTTCGATGCCCTCCATCCGCGCGTTCAGCATATTAGCGAACTGCTCGCGGCTGGAGCGCAGCGCCTCCTCCAAGATTCGCTGAAAATGCGTGTCTTCCCTCGTAATTGGCTGTGCGCGCAACTGGGCCACTTCCCGGCGCAGCTCGGCCAACTGGCCCGAAAGCTGCGCGTTGGCCGCTTCCAAGCGGGCTACCTCCTCCGTCATGGTTAGGGCCCTCAGGTCAGCCACCGCTCCTTTGATGGTGTCCGCGGCGGTTTTAAGGGCCCTGACGAAGGTGCCTTTCAGGTTGCCCGACTTGTTGGCAACCTGTAGCACCACATCCAGGGCCTCTTGAACCGCCGCGTCCAGAGCGGCGGACGTCCTCGGCGCTTCCTCGGCTGTTGTCGGGTGGCGGCTCCTGGAGCGGGCCGTCCTCTCCTCGATCGCCACCTGGGCCGCTTCGTTGAAGGCAGCCAGCGCTTCTTCTGCCTGGAGGCTGCCTTCCCTGGCTTTGCCGAGCTCCGCCTGGGATTTTCCCAGCCCGACATATTTCCCATGAGTGGGCGGTCGGCCACGCCCCCTCTTACTTGCAGGTTTCAGTCGCCTAATGGATGAGGACTCTGAGTGGTCGCTTTGCTGACCGCTCGCGTCACTCTCGCCCGAGCCCGAGCATACATCCTCAGCGCGGGTCCGCTTCTCGCCCCTCCGCCGCTTTTGCATTTCGCCCGATACTGTCCGCATGCTGCAGCCCGACGTGTCCGACTCGGAGAGTCGTTCAGGTCGGGCAGCTAGTCCTTTAAGTTCGCCAGGGTCATTGGTATCAGCGCGCGCCAACGGGGCGCCCACCTCCACCGCCATATCGTCAGTTAGGGATTCCACCGTCTGCATTGTGCAGACCGACGAGTCCGACTCGGAGAGTCGTTCGCGTCGGCCAGCAAGTCCTTTAAGTACGCCTGGGTCATTGGCTTTGGCGCACGCCATCGGAGCGCGCACCTCCACCGCTACATTGTCGATTTCTCCATAGTTTTTTGTTTTTGTTTTTAAAAGATCCATATTTAGTCCCACGATTATGGGGGAAATAAACAGTCCGCCAAGGCAGTGCCCCCTGTACCTTGGTAACCCTATTACACCGTGAGGTCGGGCGGTATCACGGGATCTCTAAACTAGTGTTTTTTAGTGAGGTTGGCTCCTCTTGGCCCGGCCGGTTAAGGCAAGGCCCTCGGTCCCACCACAGGCTGCGAGACATGATCCACAACACCTGGGTGGGGAAACGAGTTTGAGAGGCGGTGACAATAGTCTTGTTTACTCAGTAACGATACCGAAACTGAGCAAACCCGCCTCTCCCACCACTGGTCTCCGGTAGCCCAAAAAGACCCCGAAGACCCAGCAATAGCTAGGCTATTTACACAACATAACAAAATAGAATTTTATGTACACATCACATTGTAAAACAAACCACAATCAAATTGTACATAACAAAACACCACAAAACGAAAAACGAAAACTACTCCATTTGCCACGAAGCCGCTCACACAGTCCACTCTGCTAACCAGAGAAGTACCAGGAGCGACCCGTGACATAACCGTCGTGTCAGTCTTAGCCGTGGTCGACAGGCACTCCGAGAAAAAACCTAACCTAACCTAACCTAACCTAACCTAACCTAACCTTTTTCTTTCATCGGAATGCCTGTCGACCCCGTTGCCCAGGGTGCACCACGTGGAGGTGACTGACTTGCACCCCAGGTCCAGTAAGTACCTGCGTCAACCTGAACGAGAGCGTGCCTCGTTTTCTGTTGACCCAGCGACTCAAGTGGGGACGTATCGCATCCACTGTCGCCAGGCCCGCGGTGGGGGACCCCAGGTCCTCCTCCCATCGGGCTTCTAGTACGGTATGGTACAGTATCTTAATATTCTAGAAGAATTAAATAATTAAATTTAATCAAAATTATGATATCTCCTTAGTGTCTAGAATCGAAAATATCATAATTTTGATTAAATTTAATTATTTCATTCTTCTCTAAGACTTTACCGTCTTATCTACTTAAATGCCTTTCAATTAACCACTTTTAATACCTAACTTAGACATAACGTTGGTATGTCTAGAAAATGTAGCCAATACTAATTTAATTTGATATTATGATTTAATTAGAATTAATCTAATCTAATGTATAATATGTAAAATCTGTAAAATATTGTATTGTAATTTTATTATTTATTGTTTTGTATATATGATCCTTGTTTGGTCGAAATAAATTATTTTATTATTATTATTATTATAATACAATGGACTTACAAAAAGCAACAAAACAGACACAACAGATTGCCATAAAAAAAAAATTAAGCAATTTTAAAATAAATTTTTCTCTACATGTATTTTAGTATGTTTTATTTTGTTTTTGTATTTTTTTCGTTATATATATATAAGATGAATGCCGTGGTTTTCTATAATTGAGTGATTATATTATGTGTAATGTAGGCTTGTCATGTGAATTCCTTGTTGGAGATCCTAATAAAATAATATAAAATAAAAAAATATCTAGCTATGAACAGGTCATTATCCTTATGCTTTCAGAACATTCCTAATAGTGATGCGATGTGTCAAATATAAGTATTTGTAATTACAGGTTTCTCAAGTGCACCTTATTGGTATTTCATCGCTTTGGTATCGTCAAGGATGGACATCTGTTTTCATATATGTTTTGTCTTTTATAACTTGTCATTTGAAATAAGTCAGAATTTTTTTGATATCCTCATATTAAGGGTGGCCTTCGGTGTTTGGTATAAAATAGTAGTTTAGGTCCTTCTTTAAGCCTCATCTTTGTTGCTTTCACATTTATAGCATTATTATAAATTTATTCGGTGGTAGGGCTTTGTGCAAGCCCGTCTGGGTAGGTACCACCCAATCATCAGATATTCTACCGCAAAACAGCACTTATATTGTTGTGTTCCAGTTAGGAGGGTGAGTGAGCCAGTGTAATTACAGGCACAAGGGAAATACCATTTTAGTTCCCAAGGTTGGTGGTGCATTGGCGATGTAAGCCATGGTTTACATTTCACATGGTTACATGGTGACCACATACCATCAGGTGACCCATATGTTCGCCCGCCTACCTATACAATAAAAATAAAAATAAAAATAAATAAATAAACTAAATCAACCTATAAATAAGCAAACAGTTCAGTCTCATTTTCTCCTCTGTTTGTCAAACAATTTTCTTTGTTATGGTAGCCATTGACGAGCCTTAGTTGTTATCAATACAAAAATAGATATAAAGAGATAAATAGAGTACATTTAACAATATTGGAAACATAAAATGAATGATTAAGTATAGTTGAATTTCGACCACTATATGTTTATAGTCTAATTTCCACTACTGGGCCAACACAAATGCCTGACTTTAAACTTGTTATTAATTAAAAAGCGTTTACCAGAGATTTCAAATAATTTTGTTTAAGAAGAAGAAACGGGGAATTATCGTCCTGATTCAATTCCCGTGATTGAAAAATGCCTCATATAAAGTCTGTTAACGTATTTTTAAATAAAAAACAAATATGCTTACCCTCTTCGCCTACGGTTTCTTGCAAACTTTGTGGGTATGAAAGGCGAGATATGCAGTATGAGTTCACTGAGGCGGTTTTGTGTTTATTTTGAAACATAATTACACATAAATACGTGATTTTTGAAAAATGAACCTCTTGCCTTGATATTTTTGAAAGAAACGATTAGATTAGCTGAAATTATCTATACAATTCATGAAACATAATTCTTATATATGACGAAATTTCATATAATTTATTTAAATTACAAGCAATTATAAATACAACTACAAATTACTATATCAATGAAACTTGTTTTTCAATGTTAAAATAAATAATATAATAAAGAGTATATACGTTATTATGTAATAAGTTAACGAGCATATAACAAATGCGGCAATATTTTACGAAACATCCTATCATCCAAGGAATAGGCTCTCGAAAAATAACAAGTACACGTTCATATCTCGTAATGGGCCGCCATCGCTTTTAACGGTGCTACAAGCATATTATCAATAATGGCTACATCTCGAAAATTTCACGGCAACTTCTTAATGAGGCCAAGAATATTCGTGCACGCCAAGTGCTAGAACTTAAGAGACGTGTAAACTTTCAGTCGACGTCATTAAAAGTTTGGAGCTGGAAGATTTGCGCCAATACTAATTAGCTAGACGCTTATGAAAAGTGTTTATATTTGAAGTTTCAATCACTCAAGCATTCGATACAATTTTAATGTTATTTGCATGTTACTCATATATAGGTTAAGGTTATCTTGAAACTGATCTGTAAATATTACTATATCAATCATATTTACGTTGTGTTATGTTCTGAAAAATATAACGAAAATGTACCTTAGAAACGTAATCTATTATTTACGTGAGATGCTGAACTCGTCTCGTTGGACTAATGTGTTAGACTGTAGATGGTTGGCCGATGGTCTGGAATCAATCCCCGGATCGCGACAATAAAAGGTTATTTATCTTTTACGATAAAAAAATTCAGAAGCAGCCTGGTCTTTAAGAATTGTCAGTGTTGATTCTGCGTCTGATCTTACTTCAGCCATGTTAAATTATCGGCACATAGGATTTTTATACAATATATATCAGTTATTTATATATAACTTGACGTTCAATAAAGGTAATTTAAGGTACCATTGGCAATGTATCTTCTCTTCTGTTAAGGAGAACGATTTAGGCATATTCCATCGTATTTTGTTGTGTGTATTGTGTACAAGAAACTGTAGAATTTATAGCACGGAACCTGAAAAACTTATATCATAGTGTTGTAATGTTTCCAAGATCATGTCGCTATATTAGGTCTTTCCTATAAAGCTAGATGAACATTTTAAGAAATTGTTCACTAGGTGTTCGCATGATTGCAAAAAAAGGCTATAAAAATTCATCTTGTGCTCGGCGGTAAAGGGTTTGGTCCGGTTTGGGTTAACTAAGCTGGGGAAAATTATTAGTATTAGTGTTAGTTATTTTAGTAATGATATAAGGAAATCTCAAAGGTCTTTCCTATTAAACTCTAAATTACAAAATAGGTAATTCACGCTTGTCAAATAAAGAAGCATGTGGACCTGCGAAACGCAACTACCTAATTATTTACGTTATAGGTTCGGCGGACGGGTAAAAGCCTGATGGTCAAAAGGATTGGAGGAAATAAAGTGATTTTTCATTGATATTATAAACTTATGAATGATAGTACCTAACATAAATATAACTATAAATATTCAAGACAGCTACTTGCATGCTGAAAGAGGGATAGCTGGTAATGTACCGCGGTGTGGCAATATTTTTCAATTCAAACTAGGGTAGAATAGACTCTTAAGACTAAAGTAAACTCTCCATGGCGCTGGAAATAGCAGGGCATATTAGCTTATGAAAATTTATGGTTATAAGTCTATAGCTAATAAAGACTTTTTATTTAAGAATAATTGTAATTTGCATTAAATGCTGCTTAACCCAGACTTACGATTTTATATATCATCACAAGGAGAGGTTTACATGCTGTTGATCATGTGCACACTGTTGCGATCACCACCATATCATCCGGATTTTAATCCAATTGAAAATATATAGTCTCAACTGAAAGGCTATAAGTGAAAAATATTGATATAAGTGAAAGAATATCGTCCAGCCTTATTGTCCGGCCGTCCGTCTGTCCGTCTGTTATCAGGCTGTATCTCATGAACCGTGATAGTTAGACAGTTGAAATTTTCACAGATGATGTATTTTTGTTGACGCTATAACAATAAAAACAGAATAAAATTAATATTTAAGTGGGGCTCCCATACAACAGACATGATTTTTTTGCCGCTTTTATAAATAATGGTACGGAACCCTTTGTGCGCGAGTCCGACTCACACATGCCCGGTTTTTTCAATATTCATTGCGTCTTAACTCAACGGTACAAATGTTGCGTGCTCTGCTACAAAGTAATGTAAATTGATAATTTTATTATTCTTCTGTCAAATGTAACATATAGAAATGTAGACACATTGCTATATGTTAAATTTGACTTGAGTGTACTGTGTTTTCGATTATGTTATCACTATGAGTTATCGATATCAGAACAGAAGCCGAAAGATGATAATTTCCAAATAAGCTTATCCATATTATTACATTGTAATGTATAATAAAGTTTATATATTTTATTGATATTCATATATTTTGATAATAGATTTCTAAATTTTTTGTTATTTTTTTTATAAATTTAATAAATTACCCTTATCAAAGAAAATATATCGATGAGACTTGTAATAAGATCTGGTTCCAAATAAATAATAGCGCGATTAATTGAGTACGCTTTAATAAAACTAATCTTAGCTATAGCTGAAAAGAAATTGACATTTGTCGTACGTGTGCTTTCCCAACACTACGTCGCTCTCGTGACATTACAGAAGGTACAAAAAAAGTGGCGCGCTTGGAACTCATACAATTTGACGCATTTGCGGTATCCAACTATATATTTTATGTCTGTGGTTGCTACACTTAAAAAAAGCTGTTTTAAAATAAATTATATTCGAATGTCTTTGCGTCAGGCTTGAATCAAAATAATTGTATTTATATAATCTATTTTATATCTAATAAATATTAGTAATCATTAACACCGTATACTATTATATATTTATTAAAATATAATATTGTTATAAATTAAAATTTATTTATATTTAATTGGTAAATTATAAAAACCTTTCTTCATGAATAAATACATGTAAATATGTGCCAATATTCATGGTGCCGTTCACCATCAAACTGTGTGCAATAATCTCAAACAGGTATACCAACTATTATTTTTATATATAAGGTATCTAAGAAGCCCTAATAACCGACATTTAACCGATTTGTTGAATCTATATTGTCATAATAGCATATCCTTAGTTATTTCTGTTGTTTGCCAAGTATCTGAATTTGAATCCAGAAATATTTCTATGTCAATATCTAATTCTTATCGTACGAAGTTATTGTGTATGTTAATTCTATTTTTTGGCTACCACTGCCTCTGACACACATTCACATAAAATATTTACATCGGTTGCGCGTTAGTTGTAAGAAAACAAAGAAATTGTTAGCACTACTGCACGGTCACGATCGTCTCATAATTCCGGGACGTGCCGGATGCATCCGAGCGTACCGAGACAAAAAGTTTAATTGTTCCTTCGCACTAATGTGCGCTTGTGGCCAAGCTGTAATAAATCCATATATTTTTTATTTCCTCGTATACGTTGTGTCAACGTTGCGCAAAATACGGGCCGCGTATGAAAATATATATGCCGTTACATGAAATTAAATGGTCCATTAAAAGAGTACGTTTTGTGGGTGCGGGAAAAATATTATACGTGTTATTGTAATGGTTTTAATTTTACACGTTCTGTCATTTATATCAAATTACACTTCTTTTTTGTCAAAACTATAATGACTTATCTTTATAGCTGGTACTCGTACAAGACCTTTCTTTAAAACTTCGAATACCACTTCATTCGTATAACATGGCTAAAATTAAAAAGCCAAAAGCCAAGATCGCGTATTTAAAATCAGCTAATCGTAAATACGTTTTTCCAGCACTATTAGAGCAATATAAATGCTAAATACCGGTCGTTAGCGGACTACACCGATTTGATACAAGAAAACATTTAGCTTCGAGGGTTGTGAGGTTTAGTGCAAAAACCTTGGGAGAGCGACAGCTGACCATGCTATAATGACTGCAGGACAAAACATCGTAAGCGTTTGCTGTAATTGTATCGGTTTTATTTGCACGGCATAATAAATTATAAGAGTTGAGACGGCCCAGCGGTCAGAACTCGAAAATCTTAAGAATAATAGCGGATTCAAATCCAGGCACTATAATATATTTTTTGTGTTTATAATCTATTTCGAACTCGACAGTGAAGGAAAACATAATGAGAAAAACTTTGTGTTTCAGTTAAAAATATGTTACAGACCATTGAAGAAGAAGTACAAGGTGATCAATCGTTTTAATTATTTCTATTTAAGCTGCAATTTATGTGGCAACACAGGTAATTAGATAAATGGCACACGACGTGTCCATTATAAACCATTATGTAATATATAAGTCTGTGAAATGTTATATGTAATATATAAAGTTTTGTTATAAGTATAATAAAATAGCAATGACATAAAAATATGATTTATTGTTTATATTATTGCTATTTTTTAACGCGTACATCTTTAGTATAAAATAATATTATATAGTTTCGTAATGAGCTGATTTCTTAATTATATATTAATTTTTAAATTGCTCATAAAATGTAGTGATTAGTTCTTAGTTGCTATGGTCCACGTAGTCGACAAGTATTAATGGCTGAAGCAATTAAAGAAACAAACAGAAAGTGCAACGAACTCTTCACCAGTAGTGGCCACCTCTACAAACAAAGTAGTGTGAGAGAACGTAGTCCACTGCAGAGCAAACATTCTATACACACGTGAGCTTAGGTTGACCAACTACTTACGAATATTGATAATAATCTTGAAGAAACTTCTTAATTTTCTTATGCTTATTTTTTATTGTATTAATTATTTCAAGCATTTGATAAGCAATGAAATTCAAATTAAAGATTTTAACAACAAACCATGTATTATTTAGAATAATAGTGTTAATTAAATAATATCATTCTTTTTATATTTATATAATTTAATAAAAACTTTATTATAATTAATTAATAATAATACTTTTGAACGTAAAATTTTAGTAAGATATTAATAGTATGTATATAATATGACATAATACCTACGATACAACAGAAAATAGAATTTAGTTTACAGAGAGTAACTTATGATCAATGTACATAAAATAGTACTGTTTACAAAATTTCGTACATAAAAGTCCACAGCGGGTGATTGCTAATTTCTTTGGATAAAAGTGACAGCTGTGATTCTGTTAATGTAGGGTTCTTTCCAATAAAGCAAAAAAATACCCTCCCAATGCAAAAGCGCAACCGTATATCCTACACCTTAGAAAGTAAATGAGTAAACGGAACTAGCCAGCTAATTCCAAGAGATTTTCGATTACTGTGTATTCAGTATAGCGTAACACTGTATGTACAAGGAAATAATCTCTTAAAGTAAACTAGAGTTGCACTTTATTTGAACGAAACTATACGTGCACGGACTGCATTTGCAGTCTCTATGTTCTTAGATAACGCCGAGACTTTATTAATATTTACCGACTAAGAATTCTTTGAGGAAAATGTAGTGCTGAAATAATGAAAATGAAAATTTTATTTGTTCACCTGTATAATAAAGCAACTTACCAAGACACGAAAAGCTTAAAACCTTGCCATACTTTATCTGTTATCTACTTGTGAATTTCTATTCGAATAAAAATACTTTTGATTCGATTTGATTGACAAGTGAACGCAATACAATGTTACTGTTGCTTACGGACGAGAACACGGACATAATGGAGTTAGGCTTTTCGGTATAACGTCAAAATCTAGGCCGACGAAGGGACTGACAGATTGAACAAGGGATTAACCAAATCCGTGTAGTCAAGGGAAACAAAGACGGAAATATAACTATACTAATAAGTCTTGATCGTTGAGACTATCGGCCTTACTTATAAACGTTACTTAGCGACTGCTTAATTAACCACAGATTTTTCTTTTTCTGTCATTATTAATTTTATATATTTAGTTAAACAATGTTGTGAATTAGAGAAAAGAAAAAATAAGTTTCTTGAAGCTGCTTGATCTAGGTGCAAGTTGGTTTAGTCACCAAATTTTCAGTTCTTCTACCTTACGTGCCGTACATTAATTTTACATATGAATGTGTTCCGGTTTGAAGGGTAAGGTATAAGGGTAATACTGCCCATATTATTACTGATATAAGAAACATACCATTTTAGATTCCTAGGTTAGCGATTGCCTTGTAAGAAATGGTTTATATTTACTTCAATGTCAATGATCGGAGGTGACCGTCAGATGGACTTTATGCCGAAATTAAAACAGATAGCAAAAAAGGTTGACCATTCTAAGAATTGACTTGTTTGAAAATTTATTCAGTATTTTTTTATTGGACCAGTAGCATGTTTTAAACATGTTATGTTAAAAATGTATCTCGTGCTAAAAGCTACAGCGCTTCAAGTTTTGGCTACAGTAGAGTTGAAGTTTGCCCAGCTGTGGGATGTTTATTGGCTTTATTTATATTACAGTTATTGTACGAAATCATTTACGAGTATTTTTATGATATTTACTAGTCTAATAAAATATTATTATATCGTAGCGTGAAAAGATCGTAAAAACGTTTTCCTGTAACAAATAATTTCCATGTTAATACAGCTGTTATTAATATAGTTTTTTCATAATTATGATCTACATACATTTTACCATAGAATAATAACGCTTAGAAGGAGTGTAGGCCCAAGCGAATTGAAGTCATTCAAATTGTTACTAGTCTCAATACATTTGACGTCACTTCAGTCGTCACGATAAAGGGTCATAGTAAACATCTCGCGCAATTTATTAAAAAATGACTTACTGTGTAGTAAAAGGTGTAGTCACAACACTCCACATAAAAAAATAAGGATAAGAAAATCACATTTCACACGTAACTACTATTTGGCAACTTGTAATTTTAGCTAAAATACATTCATCAAAACATAAAAGGAATTTGTAAACAAAAGACGCCATTACAATAAAAATGTTGCCAGCTATGGAAAATATATATGCCACGATTGCTTAATATTTTAAATAATAAAAATGTAATAATTATTTAAAATTATTATTTTAACTTTTTTAAATTACATATAAAACATTAATACTGTTCAAATAATTATATTTTTTTATTTATGACTATACATAAAATAAAAGCAATACAAAATATTACTAAATAAATAAAAAAAAGAGATCATTATAATAATAAAAGCTAAAATTAAATAAATAATATTGCAATATATAATTATAATACTTATTCATTAATGGTAATCGTTTTTAGCTTTCCTACGAATCTAATTGCTTCATCTTATCACAATTTAGTGTCAGAAAACCTTTCAGCGTTGTTTAATTAATTTTAATGAAAAAATAATAATATCCAATATTATTGTCTGCCTACGTAATAATTCAAATTAATTAAATGCAAAAAAAATATTTCATAATTCAAGTTCAAACAATATCATTTTCTTACTTTATGGGGAAAATGTGTATTCACTTGCAACATAATTCGGTCGTATGTAACGTACGTGACACTTACACACATATTAATTCTAGTTACTTCAATTTTGAGCGAAACTATGAATGACACTATCCTTCTAAGCGTTATTATTCTATGCATTTTACACACGAACAAATATTTATGGCATTTTATTTTTCATTATAATGCTATAGAAAAAATGTAATAATTTGATACATAGCCAAAAAATTTTTAACTATTCAGATTTTTACAGCTTTTCTCTTTATAATGACTAAAAAAGTATTTTTTACCTATAGAAAATATATTATTTTTCAATTTTAGAAAGTATATTATTGCAGTCCAAACTATTATTATAAATGAGATAAAAAAAATTATATTATTTTTTATTGTTTAGGTTGTCATTCTGACGTGAAGCAACAGGTATAAGTTTATATTAAAAATTCCGAAAAAAAAACAACAAAATGAAAGTATTAAAAACAAATAAAATAAATCTAATTTAAAACACTGTTTTTCTATACTGTTAAACTTATAAACTTTACAAAAACAATATTTTTATAATTATTATAAATACGAATAATTAAATACAAAAATGTTACTGTAACAATATACGTTATATTGCATTGCATCGGAAAAAAGCGTCATTGTCCAAAGTTAATTTTATCGTGTGGTAAGGCACGCTAACCGGATTTATGTTCGAGTCGTGCTTGCCCGTAGTCCCTGTATAATAAAAGCTGGTCATCCATAAAGGCTATATTGAGAAGGTAACCTATTTATATTATCAGTGTAATTTGAGCCAATAAAGAAACCCTTTTGATTTTTTAAAACAGAAAATACCATTTCACTTCGAAATTTCACTAAAAAATATTTACCTTTTAAAAGTAAATGTTTCATTATTTTAAGTCTGTGACCAATTGATTGGCAATTGTGGAGCAATGATTCATAGGGACAGACAAGTGTCAAGTATGCGATCGTAGCCATGATCCTGTTAGTACCACGCACCAGAAAACCACAGCTCTTACATGTAGTATTAGCAGTGTTACACTAATCGACTTGCGTTGTCGCGAACATCCCTGTTAGGCTATATAATTGAGACAAAACCAACAGCTCTATAAATGCATTGTTATATACCAACACACACTTATATTGTTTATTTTGGTCATAATCTTTTTAAAAAAATATTTCAAGTAATTAACAGTCGATATGTATTAAGATGATATTAAAATATTTTCTGTTCACTTGTTTTAAAAATATGTTTTATAAGGTGGATTACCTTATACAATATATTTTTAAAACAAGCGAACAGAAAATGTATAAGGTAATCCATCTTATAAAACATATTTTTAAAACAAGTGAACAGAAAATATTTTAATATCATCTTCCCTTTAATATACATATAAAGAATAACAAAGAAAAATGATACACTTTTGTAACTAGAACCTTAACGTACGTAAAAATATAACGTTTAAAAAAAATCCGTACTAAATCCATAAGTTGAAACATTTTCAAATTTTTCTCATGTTGCTCTCGAATATTTGTATGAGAATTTCTCTTTGAGCTAAATGTTTCTGTTGTCAGGAATTTCAGATAGTTATGTCATTAAATGCGCAAACAAAAAGGATGAAAAAATATTTTCTTGTTATACGTTTTACGTTGTCAAGTTAGGGTTATGTTGAAATAAAAGTGTGTTGAGTTTTAACGTATTTAATTAATATTAAAATAAACTCAAGAATTAACATAATTTTAAATTTAAACTATGCGACTATGCGACCTTTTTCTTTTTTATTATTTGCTTTTAGTTCTTTAGTTATTACGTTGATGTTGTTATCAATACTTTTTTACGAAATTAATGTAGAAAAAAGAAACACTAGTATATTATATTACAAATATTCCTTTTTTAAAATAGAATGGACTTGAAGATCTTTAATGTCATTTAAGGATGTAAACTACGCAAAGTTACATTAAAACTTTAACAACTTCTTCAATTTTATTTAATTTACAAACTTCGAGATTCGGAAGAGCTTGTCCTATTTGCGAGAAGTCAAGTCAATACAGTAATCGGGTTCGGATAAATTAAAATATTTAAATTGTTCGTTAATCTGTCTAATTCGAAGTTCGGCAGCGTCGGGTCGATCTTGTAACGACGTTAGGCAGTTGAGTTGTTTAGTCGCTTAGTTTACAAGTTTTAACCGAATGATTCTAATATTTGTGAAGTTTTTATTTTCGTCTACGAACACTTCTTTTTGGTTCAATTCAATATTTGAACCAGAATTTCTGTTGTCATTTGTAATGTTAATTATAATTAAACCATACAAATACATAGGTAACAAATTATTACTACACTAATCGCTACCTTGTGTTAATTAGATAAGTTAAAATTACATAATATAAATATGACCGATACCATAGCGCCGTCAATGTTTGAGACGTTGTTATTGTTATGTCACTCTGGCAGAACGCCAAACTACTGTCAGTTTGACTTTCTGCCAGAGTGACATAACAATAATAACGACCAACCACGATATATGTCTGTACATGTATCGTGGTTTGACGTCATCGACGGATCGCCGTTAGTTTTAATTACGTTTCAATTATAATATAAGATGGATTTACGTAATGTGTATACTGATACGACGATTTATAAAATATTAAATAAGTAATTTGTGAAATGGAAAAAGCGAAAACAGGCACTGTACTATAGTTAGTTATAGAATATGCATTATAATTTATATTTTGACATTTTTAAAGTTTTTAAAATACGGTTCCAAAATCTTATAATGATATCAATCTATTATACGGTATTATCGATGGTTTCCTCGTCTTTGTCGATATTACTAATAGTTAAAAAAAAAAAAAAAAATATTGTTATTCATGTTACTACTAGAATTTATTTTAGAAGCTCATGAGTATATTATGTATATTATGTTTCAACAGAGTAAATTAACAATCAATAAATAATCCACTGCTGCAAAGAGCTTATTTGCTCTTAAGACGCGTCTTAAGCAAAATTACCACCCGCGATTTCACTCGCGTTCCCATTTCTATGCTTTTTCTATTTTCTAATACAGTCATTTATCACTTATATTTTACAAATCATATTCTGTAGAATATGATCATATTCTGAAGAATATGATTTGTAAAATATTAGTATTTGTTATTGTTATTTCTTAGTTCTTTTAACTATAATAAGATAATTAATACAAAGCGTTGTCAAAAAAGCGTCTCAAAGCGCTGCAGCAACAAATTTAAGAAAAAAAAATATTATACTTATTTGATATAGACCTGCTGATTTTCGTGAAAAGAAAATGTAGTAAACGCCAAAAGCTTATTATTGTTATATATTAAAACGAAAGGTTTTTATAAAAAATCCCGAGAGCCCCTTGATTATTTGTAGATATAATTCATTATCCAATTTTTGTCTCAATAAGCTTTAGTATTACGATTATAAATAAAAAAGCAAGACATTTCTTGTGATTTTTTTCGATCGATTTTTTTTCATTAATTTATGTTGCCACTCTGACACACCCCATAAAAAATTGTAGTTATACACACAATATTTTATTTTTAAGTTTGAACTGGATTTACCCATCCACAATCAAATAAGAGATAAGCAATTTTGCTTTATACCCATTTTTAAGTTATAGCTTCCACCAGTGCGGGTATACATCCGTGGTAGACTTTCATCCAGATCATTCAGTGGTGATTTGAACCAGCGATATGTTGCCGAATCAAAAAAACGTATGCGCGCTATTGCTGTGTTGTATACGTATAATAGGTTACTATATTGTGAGTGAATGTTATTCGATAATTAAATTCAGAACAATATTACGTTGTAATTTATATACAGTTCAAGGTTCCTTAGATACGTTTTTAGATCTGTCATTTCAATTATCTTTAATCAGTGTTTCTCCATATAGTTTTTGTTACTTTAAATATTTTATATAAATTTAATTTTAGAATGACATTGTATCCAGAAGCGAAAAGTTATTAGTAAATATAATAATCATCCAGTATTCCTAAGTAAGGAGTTTCGCCTAATAACTTTTTCAATGAAGGAAATTTTGATTGTCCTCCTTATCACGAAGTTAAAAATAAAGTTAGGTCTAGTTCCATTAAGGTCCAAAAGGATAGCAAAGAAAGTGACATTGTATATACATTTTTATTAAGTAATACACAGTAAACAAATTAATCTGTAAAAAAATATGGCAATCGTTACCAGTAGCTTTAAACGATCGCGATACGGCGCTCAGACAATATCATATGATCTTTATTTTGTAAAAAAAGTGTTTATAAATACTCTTTTTGTATTAATTATAATATATTGTATTAAGTATAATAATAAAGCATTCGTTATTAATGTATCCATCACAATTATTTTGAAAAAAATATTTTATAAGCCATGTTTATTGGTTATGTTCACTCTAAGTAACTAAAGTTGCTGGATTATCTCCTGGGAACTATGTATTTGGATCGAATAAAAATATTTTATGTATTACTCAGGAAACGAGTTTTATCACAAATTGATAGACAGATTTTAAATACAATGCTTTTAGCTTTTGTACAAACTATTTGATTTAAAGAGTTTAAATAAAGGTGGGATATTTTTTACTAAATAGTTTTCCTATCACTTCTGTATTTAAGTATGTGGTTTCAGCTTTATTAAAAGTAAAAGAAACCTTATATCCTAGTTCTTATAGATGGATGTGTGGTACTGTTACAATATAAGGAATAGTAAATATTTGAGATAATTGCCATAGAAATTGGCATTGTAAGAGATGTTAACCTACGCTTACATCGCCAATGTGCCAAACCAACCTTGGGAACTAAGATGTTATTACTCTGGCTCACTCACCCTTCAAACCGGATTACAACACTACCAAGTACTGCTATTTTGCGGTAGAATATCTGATGAGTGGGTGGTACCTACCCAGACGAGCCCGCACACAGTAATAGTACTAAAGTTCAGGATGCTATATTTATAAAACATATTGATATCAAGAAAAACTAAAACAGGAGTAAATCTTGTGATGAAGTGTTCTTTGATAACGGTGTGTTTTCAACAAAGCCGCAAATGAAATGCTTTCATAAGCTATAAATAATTTCTTTCAAACTAATTTACCGTTAATTAGTGGCTATTGTTCAGCGTTAAATCAATGCAATACATTATGTATGTAATGTGATTATTCTATGCGCACATTAGTAACACGGTTTTATGCCTAATCAATAACAATTACAATGTCACAGTTGTAGTTGAATTTGCAATAATGATGGGTAATAATTATTCATTTTGTTTCATTACAAAAGTATTTATTTAGTTCCTAATATTTATTATTATACTTTAATGTATATAGCATTATTGCAAAACATTATAATGCGTACATAAGTATTGAATATATGTTAAAAATATGTTTTATCGAGGAATCATTAATATTGTGCTCGGCAGTAAAGGAAAACCGAGATCCATGTATTTCTCTAAACAGAGCAAAGTTGTTGGTTGTTGTTGGTGTTAGAGGAATAAGTTCTAAACCTGCTCCTCAGGCTTCTTACCGACTTTACTTTATTGAGGAATTTATTAACTATCGAAAGATAAGTCTTTCACCCATAAAAAGCGTAAACCGCTTTGTTCCTTGTTATAGTGTAAGTAGTCACATCCATGGGCAGATAGATTAATCCTGAATGATTGACTACGTTGTTGACCTAGTGGCTAGCTTATAAGGCTGCAGACTCAGAGGTTCTGGGTTCAAGTCCAGAATTGGGTAAATAAAAAGGTTGTTGCTTTATTTCGTAGAAATTTTCAGTAGAAATCCAGTCTGAAAGTTAAATTCCCGTGCTTCGAAAAGCACATAAAGTCTTTGGTTCATCGGAACTCTTTTCATTTGAGTCTCATATGCCGTTTCATCGGATTATGAGAGTGAAGAAATAGAGAGTGCGTTTATGTTTGCGCACTCACTTGTGTCCTATAATATGTTCAGTGCAGTTTGCTAGTGTCCCTTGAGAATGGCCGACGTTGAGAACATCATCAGTAATAGGGTTTTATCCTTTAAATGCAGTAACCTACAAAATACGTTTAAAATATTATTTAATATTTTCGGATAATATTTGTAGCAATCAGCATGTGCAATCATACCATAGATACTTGTAGTTGATAAGCTGTACCAACTATTTCATAGTTAGTTAAATCACTGTTTGCAAAAGCTCACACGCATAAGTAACGAAGGGCAGAAATTGTACAGAATTGCTAAACAATTATATATAATTCTTGTCCTTAACGCTCATCAGTTCATGTGGTCATTTGTGACCCACTGAAAAATATAAAATTTTGAGAACAAAAAATCTACAAATTATTATAACAGCTCTTGTTTAATATATTTAATATACTACATAGCATATAAACTTATAAAAATTTTTTTCGTTAGCTAAAGTATCGATTCATAGTAGATATTATACGTCACTTCCAAGTGTTCTTCCCTGGGCAGTCTCAGGGGAGAATGGTGGAAACACATATTTCAAGCACATGATACTCAGTTATCGTCTTTTATTGCACATATGTAGTTATTTAAAAAATATATAGATGGACAGCATTTTTTATGAGATTTTAAGGTTATTTTTCCACACCACATTTTATGAAAATCTTTATGAAATCTTACGTCTATCTATAAGTAACAGCCTGTGAATATCCCACTGCTGGGCTAAAGCCTCTTCTCCTCTTTTGAGAAGAAGGTTTTTGGAGGTTATTCCACCACGCTGCTTCAATGCGGATTGGTGGAATACACGTGTGACAGAATTTCAGTGAAATTTGACACATGCAGGTTTCCTCACGATGTTTTCCTTCACCGTCAAGCACGAGATGAATTATAATCACAAATTAAGCACATGAAATTCAGTGGTGCTTGCCCGGGTTTGAACCCACGATCATCGGTTAAGATTCACGCGTTCTTACCACTGGGCCATCTAGGCTTATTATATAATATTAGGCTGTGTACATCTATCTATACTACTATATAAATCTATTGGTTCACACGGGCACACACTTAAACATACACACACTCACACACACACACTCTCACACAGATACACACACAAACACATATAGCTACTGGAACTATAACTACTACTACAAGATTGGTAAAGCCGTTCTTGAGTTATAAGAAGACATACAGACAGACAGACAGACAAGAATGAAAAAAATAGTATAATGTGAATCACTGCATCATAAAACGATTATTTATCACAAAATTAGGTGAAAAAAAATATGTACAGACAGAACCAATAGATTTATATAGTAGTATAGATTAGAAACTTGATATACATATAAACGTATACAAAAAGTTTACGTTTGATAAAGATATATGTGCTACTTTTATTAAAATGTTTGAAATGTCTTGTAGAATTTAGTTAGTCTACCTCAAGTTTATGTTTCATGTTCAGTTTAATGTAAGTTTATATCGATTAGACTATTACGTATTCTTGTTTAATATTATTTTTGCATAAACAGTTTCTCCTGAGACCTCCCGCGGGACGTCGGAACAGACGGTCGGACATACGATAGCAACTTCGAAACGTCTTTGTTTCAGGTATAAAACTAGCTTCGAGCTGCAAAATACGTAATGCTTTTATTTATTTTTTATATAGTGGGTAATGCTGTATATATTTAAAAAAAAACTCAATTGAAAAAGGTATTTTTTATTTATTTTTTATTTTATTTGGGAAACACGACATATATTATACAACAATTAACCCGTACACACATTAATCAAGTTTCCATCAAAAACTAATTCAGGTATAGCAGTAAACAAGCATCATATACAATCGCAAACAAAAATGTTAACCTTATAATATTCCTTTTTTAAATGGACTATATATGGATGTTCACATCTACAATCTAAGTCAATTCAACGTGTTATTTATTGTGTAATGAAAGTCATTTTAGTTACAAAAGCTACATTTTCTTTTATATTTGAGAGTAACTTTGAGATGTTAGAACTTTTATTCTTATTCTCTTAGAGTTAAACAAAAGGCATAAAGGTAGGTAAGTAACTTAGTCTTTCTTACTACTAAAGATCAAAGTACAAACTACATTCAGATCTGTATTAACTTCTAATTCTTTTTTATCCAATTCAATGTGGAAAATAAATACTTATAATTATTTGTGTATGGTTAATGAAATTGATTTATTATATATGCTCAGATTTTTGATAAATGTCGCGTGTGGGGCTAAACAACCCAATGGACAGATATGTGTTAATATAATCTTAAATACTTATGATATAAAACAAAGTCGTTTATCAGGTCTGTCCACTTGTTTGCTTACTTCTTAGAAACTACATACAAGTTCGATTTTAAATCGGCTTTCTCAGTTATTTATAGAAAACTTTTCCGATTTCTGTATATAATAATATAGTTTTCTCAAACAATAAAATGGTTCACGCTGGTTGAATTGATGTAAAGAAAGGGACGAATTAATGTATTACTAAATCGTAGGTCTTAAAAATGTTCACAAAAATCATAATTAAAGAAACTAATAAGTTAATGATGATGATGATGAAGTTAATGATGATCTTACCTTTTATATTAAAAATAACAAAGCTTTAAAGATATATTGACTTTAGATATGGATAGATTTCAAGACGATAGTAAATATTTATATTTCCAAAAACATTCATCATTAACGTCAATAGTTGATTAAACATTAAAAACCGAAGTAAGTATTATTTTTAAAAATTTTAATTTGAAACTGCTGAACCAAAATCTTACGCCGAGATTTGGCAATTGGCAAGTGTTTGTCGCATCGAGCTCAGCCGTGATCTGCAGCCGAATGCAGCGGAATGCACAATGCATACAAAGTGAACTGCGAATCCAGCGAGCTGTGATTTTTCCTTCCTATATCCTCCAGATGGCTACGAGAAGTGACAGAGATACAGCGGATACACCAATGACAGCATACGGTGAAGTTATTTATGAACTATGGTTATTTTATCACAAATTTAGTTTTAATGCTTAAATTTATTGGTATTTTAGGTCTTGTGTATGTATAAAGTATATATGTTTGTTTGTACGTTACATTTTATTAAACGATACATTTTTGTATAAAATCGAAGAATAAATAGAAAAAAAAAAACCAGTTGAAAACCTGAGAATAAGAAGAAACCTAAACATATCTAGCAAAAATATTTTCAGTGTCACTTTCGAATAATATTTTACGAGAATATTTAAATGTAATACTTCTTCCCACGCAACTCATACAACGGTTCACTGATCATGAATTATTAAGCTTGTTACAGGTAAAAATATTTTTGCATTCTCTTCTCTAGAGATATATTTTCTTTTCATATAAGTAAAAAGTAAAAATATGAATCATATATAAAAATTAAGGATCCGAATGTAGTAAGCTATATTTTTATAAATAATATAGACAGACGCCAGTGGAAACATTTTCTTTGGGCTGGTTGTTGTTCTAATAACAGAGGAACCCTATATCACAGCAGTGAGCAATATTGTAGCTTCCACAGAAAACAAAAACAAAAAGAAAAGAACGCGTTCGATTCCCAATGCGTAGTGTGACAGTTCAGTTTGTGACGTTACATATAGAAACGTTGTATTCAAATTTTACAATTAAATTGGATTTCATTGCACCTGACAAGTACAACTGCTTAATTAAGACGACTTTTTTATTTCAATTGAATAATGTTTTTGACTAAAACAATAACCATACCTAACATCACCAATGCGATATCAACCTAGGGAAGTAACATATTAATCTACTTGTATTTACAAGGGCTCACATTTCGAACCGAAACACAACAATACTATGTATTACTGTTTGGCGGTACAATACGTGATAAGTGATACCGATCCACAAGAATAGAATGATAACGTACTCTTCTAGAAAAAATGATATGTAGTATCATATAATATACCTCCACTACTACTAGTGTTAATATTAAAATATTACATATGAAGATTATTACTCTAAACATTTACAGATTTGAATCAAAACTGTATACGTCCTGTATACGTCTAAAGTCCTTGCCAAGTTGCAATCACAGCTCCCAATTTATATACTTACATTATTCAACGTTTCAATTAAAGCCATGTCAACTTTTATAACGCAAAATTATTTTAAAATAGCACTTGTTAGTTAACTGAAAAAGTCGGTCACATGTTGCCTACATACGGTTACTTTTATAAATAATTGAACACTCATTACAAAGTTCGAACCAGATTATAAAAGCAGAAATACCGAGCTCCCAATTTATTGAGTAAACTTAAAACGGTAAAGCGTTTTGTTTGTGTCGATTGTAACATTAATTCGATTGTTTAAATTGTACTGATATCCAATTACATTTACAATGCGAGAAAATATTTTTTTAATTTATTTTAGGAAAGCAGTAAATGTGACCAATGGCAAATAGTCACTTTTGCTAATGAATACAACAAAGACTTTAAGTGATATTACTTTTGGCTATATCACATAAATATAATAATAATTCAATATCAAGACTGTAACTATCCAGACTAAACATTTTCCTTCATTTAACAAAGCAGCCGTTACTGTTCTGTTTTGAATGTCTTTCATATTAAGAATATGCTAGCTCAGTGTTTAATCCGGATCTGTACGAAGGAAAAAAAAAACTAAACTCCACTCCTAGCCATCCACTGGGCTAGTAATTCTAAATTTAAATCATCCATTTTTGTAAAACAAGTTTTTTGTTTAGTAGAAGATTTCAACGATTTTTTTTACGCTTGCATTCCGTTATTACAAGCATATGTTGGTATGTATGCAGGTTTTAATCTAGACTTTATTTAAAGCGACAAAATGTCTGCAGTGTGTCTACGTCCAACAAATTGAAAATCTGAACTGGATTAAAATTGACCGCCTTTTAAACTTCAATCCGAGACTGAGGTTGTTTTAATAGGATTCCATTTACTACTCTGTTGCTGTCTGCGGTGAAATATTAGTTTATAGGCTAGCCTACTTCCCGCTTTATAACTTTAAGTCATTGATTTTTGCATTTCATTCCGAGCCGGTTGCATTTAAATGCATTTAGATTTCCATTTCCTATTATAATAAAATTGTTAATAGATAAGTTTATTAAAATCGCTTCAAGCAATTCGTTTTCCAGCGAACCTGAAGACAACTGTTCAAGAATATTTTCTTCTTTACTTAATGTACTTTAGCGAGTTAATACTTTTTCGTCGTGGAATGTTGCCAGTTAAATTTTCGCTACAGAACAAACTTTTGAAATTTAATTGCCGTGATGGAAAATGTATTTAAAGCATCGTCTTTCTTGATAATAACTTCGTCTTTTGAAACGAATTATTATTAAAGATACATTTAGAATCGATTTTAATTATACGTTGGCCATATATTTTCTTAAGCTATTCGTATACAAATTTAAATTGTAAATTTATCATACCAAAATATGGCTTAATAAATTTAAACAAAAACCATAATATTTTACAGATATGAGGATGATGTCCACTTCGCCAAGCTCACAGGAGATATGATTATGTCCGCAATTACAGATGTAGGCAATCTCATAATCCGATGAGACGGGAAATTCACTAGCGCAAAAAAAAAACATTAAGTGCTTTCCAAGACATGGAGTATAAGAACTGACAATTTTCAGACTACCTTCTGCTACTGAGGATTTTTTGACAAAAATCCAATACATTTTTAGTTCTCTGTTCTAGAGTTTAAATCTAGGACTTCAGCTGCAGTCTTATAAGCTATACAACTAGACACTAGAACAACGAGGCCAAGCGACAAATTTAGATAAACTTATTATTCGCGTAGTATTATAATACGTTTGTATTAATTGTTATGATAATTGCGAAACTCGACATAGATAGGTGGAAGTGTTATTATTTTTTCGCTCTAATTTTTTCTGTTTAATTGTTAGATTGGTAATTAAACTTGCATACCACTTTTATTGCGTCATTTGAAATTAATCTCACCTTGATAAATTCTAACTAATATTATAATTATGAGAGAGAGTTTGTTTATTTGCTATGATTTCATGTCTTAACTATTTAGCAGATCAACTTTTGATCATCACGAAATTTTGCATATACGTTGTTGGGAGTTAAGGAGAGGCCTTTAAACCACGGCGGAAACAAATATGTAATAATAATGTCAAGTTCCTATTTATGCAAAATAATAGACATTTCTATTTTATTTAATTAAGTAAGCATATTACCAACAGTCTTACTCAATTAATCTTATGTAATTTATACTCGATATATAGAGTAATTAAATAATTGTTCACAGTTAATTAATAATATTTATGTAGCAATGAGAATTTATCTAGTTAGTAGTTCACATCCGTTTCTTTTAAAATAATAATTTAACGCGTTACAAAAGTACATAGCTCAAACAATAAAATAGTTGAAACAATTAATTGAAACAATGTTGCGAGAATCATATTGCGAGGTATAAAACAATACGAGTACAATCACTGTTAATCAAACTATTGTGAATGTTGGTGTGACCAATCGGAGTTAAAGGTTAGCCTATAATAACTACATAGTCACTGCTCCACGCACGTAGTGCACACAATTGGCAATTTGAGCAATAATATTGTTATAAAAATTAGACCAAACTACTATTTCATATCATATATTCATTTTATGCGTTATTTGTCTTAAACAGTATATACATTTTTAATAGTTACAATCCGTAAAAGACTATGTAAATGTATAGTAATGTAATGTCATTATATATACAATGTCATGTCAATACAATTTCAAATCAAATGCCGCGGTTTAAAGTATAATCATTATCATTTCATTATTTCATCATTATTTGTAAGGCACTTTAGCACTTTTGTTTTAAGTAAATATGGTCTAAATTTTTTTATTTATTTTTATAGCAACATTAAATTTTGTATATTGTATAGTAAGCACTACTGATATTTGGACTATTTATAAAGCCTGTACCCTGACAGTATCTGATTAAATGTCAGCAATTTTTGTTGCGCCTTTTCCAAGCAATTTCATAACATATAGGTACCAAAATAAAGTTTAATTTTGCTTAAATTATTTTGTTATATTCTTTACTGGATCGAGTGTAGGTAAATGGAAAGGCGTGGTAGAACGTTCAGCAATATAATATCCATTATTAGCCGTAAGGTGATCTAGTTGTAGGTCTGCAAGTGCGGTAGAATGCGGACGCCCACGCCCCTGGAACCTTGGAGAGCAGGAAGTTGAAAGCAACTTTTATAATCTTAGTTTTTTTTATGACATTTAACATCGTAAATTTATATTTTTAGCAAATTTAAACGTGGTTTGTAATTAAATCAATTACAAATAATTATAATATATATACTTAAATATCGATACCAGACCAATTCTTATGGCAATTCAAAGATTTTTTATTCTCACGATTTTTTTAGTAGATTATATTTGTCATGTATAGGTTGAATTTGTATTTTTTGTGTAGTTTCTCTGCTTTGCATGGGTCAGATTTTATAATAGTGATAATGTTAATTATGAAATGACGTAATGGAGTGCATTACGAAAATGTAGTCTTCAGTGTAGTTCGGAAACAAAGGAAGTAACTTTGCTCTCTCCTTGTTTAACAACTGTTTTTATACTTCAATATTGGTTATCGGATGGAACTATTTATATTATTTTATGTGATATAAGTTGGTTTTAAATAAAATATATATATTTGGAGAGCTAGGAAATTTAATAAAACATTAATTAATAATAATTAAGATAATAATAAATTTATTTACAAGTATGCAACTATTGCTTCAGACGTTCCATTACGTATCCCATACTCAGTAGTGATATTAACAACACTTTGTCCATTAGCACACAATATCACAACAAACAACAATTAAGAAATGCTTTCGAAGCAAGCGAGCACGTACCCGCAGCGCTACCCTCTGATGACTCGGCGAATTACTAATTGATGCGAGCTTTTTACGTTTCAGGCATTACAAATCGCCGAGTCCCTTTTCTCTAAGTAATATTTATACTTTATGGAATGAGTAGGTGTAACCGTCAGGTGCACGGTTCAGGCTGAACTTGCCTGGAGGGAAGAAGCGCGAAGGTTGTGGCGTGGTGGGCTCGTAGTAGTCCTGGTGAGAAGGCTGAGGTGCATTGTATTGTTGAGATTGAATGCCACTGTATTGGGCCTGTTGGACTCCTGGGTAAATGTTGTTGGTGTTGCTTTGCTGGGGCTGGTATTGCTGCTGGGGTTGGTATTGTGGTTGAGGTTGCGGTTGGTATTGTTGCTGAGGCTGATACTGGGTTTGAGCTTGGTATTGAGGTTGTGCCTGGTATTGCTGTTGGGGAGCACCTTGGTTTTCACGTTCGTACAATTCAGGATAGTATTGTCCATCGTCTACATTGGGTTTTCCGCCATAGTTACGTGGAGCTACAGGAGCCGAGTACTGCTGAGGAGCACTGTACTGTTGTGATTTATAATCAGGGGAATTGTAACGAGGATCAGGTTGGTATCCAGGAGTGGGTGCAACTGGCTGAGGTGCGGTGGGAATATGATCCCCAGTAGCTTGGAATCCATTTTTACCAGCAACGTAGCTCACAGTTTTTCTTTGGCCAGTAGGATCGATGTAAGAGTAGCTACCCCTCCTGTTTCCATCAGCATCTGTCTCCTCTTTGAAGTCGATACCATCTTCTTGCTGGTAAGCTGCTCCAAAAGCTCCGTTTCCGCTGAGGTAACGAGCTTCTTGCACAATAGCGGCTGTTTTTGGATCACCCGCGTATTTAGGAACTCGTCTTGCTCCTTCTTGTTGCTGACACGCGACCGCCGCGATCACAAAGGCAAATACAAAGAGCCTATACATTTTGCTCAAAATGTGCACTGCTCGCGTGAAAGTAACAAAGTGTGTACTTGCGTTCGTTTTAACTCGTTTTATAAGACAGGTAAAGGCCTTGACGCTTATTGGAAGGGCTTGCGAGTTCGACCACGAGTTTATAGCATGCGAATACGACACATTATCTTTTTGCGGTACAACGGATGTATGGGGTGCATCTAGGAAGCCATTGCCGCTGCGGATAGCCACTGTCGTCGTCCTTAGAAAACGTCTTTAGACATGTTTTAATGTCATGCATGACATTTTAAGAATTTGCCTTGAAACCATGAGTTATATCGTATCATAATTAGGCGCTTGAGAAATCTAGATTGGTAATGGTTCTTTTGTTTTTAATCACTATATATTTTTTTATTATTTCTAGATTCAAAGTATATATTATTAGTTAATCCTTTTCGCATTAACATTGATTTGTTTAGTTTTATTTTCATTTGATTGACACTGAACTGTAAGAATTAAAAAAAAACATCTAATTATTCGACAAAATAATTATGAAATTTAAACAAATTATATAATATGATAATTTGCACTGTGATTTTAATTTTGCATTGAATTATACACAATTGACTAACGTAACAACAAATATTTAAAAAAAAATTGAGGCTAATTATAATTAAGAAATATTATATATCCATGGCTTAACACATCTCTTGTTACTCTGACATAATATTTTTTGCAATGTGTCTAAATCTTTAGGTTAATAGCCGACTGTTTGGATTTTTTTAATGGGCAAAAATGTAGTTCATGCACGAAATACTCACCACGCTTCCGTCTTTGTTATCTATGATTCCACTAACAATATTATATTTCAAAACTTAGACTTGACACATTTTTTATTATTACATATAATAAATATTTGAATTTAAAAGTGTAAGATATAGTTTTATAAATAAATCTTAAACCAGGTCATGTATTGAACGGATTTTGTTACAATACTTGATACAATCAAGTAATAGATCATTACAATCCCTATCAAATTATCTTTATTTACCTCTTAATTAGGTTAAAAAAATAAAACGAATTTTAGCACTGAGTTTTAATTTACTCAATCTGTGTTTAAGAAAACAAAAAGATGAAATCTATTAGTGTCAGATGAATGCTTAACAAAAATGTATCCACCAACCCGCATTGTTAGCAGCATGGTGAAATAATCTCCTCAATAGACGAGGAATCGCTTGCGTGGGACTTTTTTAATACACATATATATATATATATATATATATATATATATATATATATATGCCTCGTCGGTCTAGTGGCTAGATAGATAGATTAGGCTGCAGATCCGGTGGTCCTGGGTTCAATCGCTCACTCCAATTTAACATTTTTAAACAAATCGACAAAACAAGAAACAAAATATAATAATAATAAAAATATGTAAAAAGAAACATGCATTCAAGTAAAACAAACGTATAAAAATATAATTAAAGAGAAAGAAAAAAAAAATTAAACCTTTCGTGAAAAAAGAAAAAAAAATGTACACCAAAACCTAAAAGAAAAGGGTATATTAAAGGCTATTCGTGACAGTACTTTAACATTTAAGTATATAAATTGTCATAGTATTTTTTTAATCTTGTATGCTTTTATTTTATCACTAAATATAAATATTATTATAAGTAAGTTTTAAGGGCCCTATTTAAAGGCGCTGTTATGCCTATATTTGTTTTTGAAAACCGACATTTGAAAGTCGGTATATTTATAAACCTTGAATTTGACATATATATATAAATATATATATATATATAAATGTCTTATTATTATAATATAATCTATATCTGAATTACTTGATTTTAAATAATAATGTATTCGAATCTCATTTCCATCCAACAATTTCATTAAGCAAGTTTCCACTTTGTTCATTAGATATTTCCAATGTCGTACTGTGGGCACGTGGATGTTAGCCTTGCTTGATTTACGCGTTATACGAGACATTTGAACGATTAAATAATAAAATGATAGGTGAGACACTTAATAACAGATTATCAGAGATATATCGAATGTTTTATTAAGTTTTTTTTATTATGTAAACGAAATATTTGTTTTGAGGCTTAGTTAGACTGTGAAGTCCTAGGGACCGAATTTCAGCGACAATCTGTAACCGCGTAGGAAATAGCATAGTGCACAAGTGTGTGTGCAATCACAAATACACTCTCTATTGTCCTACTCTCATAATCAGACGCGATAGGACGAGAACAGAAGCTGAATCAACGGCTTTATCCGCATGGAGTGTTAGGCTCGGACTACAAGCATCGGATTTCTGCGGATACGGAAAAACACAAATTCATTCTTTTCAGCGGCTATTTTATCAGTCGATTGTTAGCACTTGCGCTAGATAGTTTGTTGCTTTCAGCTTAAAATAGAATCGTTAATTTTAGTTGCGATGTTATATTTAGCTATTGCGGTAGTCTATACCGCCGTTGTACATAGGCCGCCTGATGTAAAGTAGTCACCATCGTCCATCGACATTGGGAACTAAGATGTTATGATTCTTGTGCTTGTAGATACACTGGCCGGTTCATTCACAATTGGAACCGGATCACGACACTAATAAATACTGTCGCTTGGTAGTAATCAATTCAAACAGAAAAAAATATATTTTCAAAAAATAATAATAATGTCATTATTGTAAGGTCCTCCAGACCGATTTCGGCCACGGCGGCCATTCTCAAGGGAGATTAGCCAACTGCGCAGGAGATATTATAGTGCACAAGTGTTTGCGCAAACACAGGTGCACTCTCTTTTCCTTAGCTCTCATAATCCAATCCGACACGACCGGAAAGAGTTCAGGCGTAGGACCAACGGCTTAACGTGCTTTCCGAGGCACGGGAGTGCCTCACACACTTCCAACTTCTAGACTCCGGGCTGCTACTGAGAATTTCCTGACAGAAAAACCCAATAACTATTTATTGACCCGACCTGAGAATTGAACCCAGGACCACCGGGTCTGCGGCCTTATATCTAGCCACTAATAATTGAGTGAGTTAATTACATTAACTGGCATGATTTGGTGTTCTATTTTTAAAAAGATCAATTTGAGATTTGTAAAAAATCAGTTGTACTTCTGGATGCTAAATCTATAGATACTAATATAGTAATATACTTAAGTATGTCTAAATGATTTTTACATATTAAAAAAAATATCAGTATACAACGAATAATAAAATTAGTTATGCAATTCACATTATACTAAGGGAATTATTTTATCCGTAACGAATTACTAATAGGTAGAAGATAAGTGAATGTCCATGCAAGTCACTTTAAAATTATTTATACTCTATATATTTTTTTCTTTTATATAATTTAAATAACATTATATTCATTAAATTCTTATTGCATGAAATGGATAATGTTTAAAAGGTCAGTAGTTGCCCGCGCTCAAGGCTGTATCCGATTCGGTATGCGAAGGCATGGCGGACGGATTCAGTTGTATTCAGTATAAATTAATCAACTATCAGTCGCTTAATTTCCGTGGGAAGGTTTCTAGTAAAATTTTTATAAGTAGCCTTAAAGCAAACACTGCAAAATATTTTAATATCTAAGTATTGTTAAAACAGGCAAGGTTTTAAAGTGTTATAAAAATACACAACTATTATTATACATCACTTTTGCAACTAAAATAGAGCTGTGCTAGGAAATGCCTCATAATTATTTATTATCTTCGGATCCTAAATGTTAGTATAGTCCGATTGTAATCATTATAACATCTGTAATAGGTTATAGACGTACTATAACGTAAAGTAGTAAAAATGGCGGCTATTGTGATATTAATAATCTGTGATCGTTTTAATGTTGCCATTTTATAATATTTACTTAGCAATTTTTAATAATGATATTCAAGAAAATGAAATTCTATTGTGAAGTCTGCTTAAGATGTCCCACTGCTGGGCTAAGGATTCCTATCCTCTTTTGAGGAGAAGGTTTTGGAGCTTATTCCACCACGCTGCTCTAATGCGGGTTGGTACATATCAGTAATTGAAAATACAATTCACTCGTATACTTTTTAAACTCTTTATATTGACAGAGCAATCTCAAATCATTATACCTTTTACTTATATGTCAATTTAAATAACATGGTCATCTATACATAGAATAACATTTTAAATTGACACTGTTTTAAATAAAGTATTTTTGAAAGGATGTATCTCAGTTGATTAACTTTACCTAGTCGTATTATATTATTAAATTTAAATCCTATATATATAATTTGTATTCGTTGTTTTCCATACAGTGTTTATTGTATAAATATACTTGACTATGAATAATTTAAGAAAAAGAGTAGCAGGTATGGGACTAACTGATAAAATGTTTGCATTTAAATCTAGGCCTTTGGCTTATGACACATTTTCTAATTAAAACGATTTATATGTGTAATGGTAAGAAGGGTTAAATACTTAACTTATAGTAAGACCGAATATCTTTATCCATGTGAAAGTGCGCACCCACATTCTTTGCGACCGACGTCACCACATATTTCACATACAACTAACTCGACAGGATATTACTTAAGACAAAAAACTGACCTTTAAATTTATTTCCTCCTTATAATATTATGTTATACGCCTTTTGTATTGTTATTGTCACAAAAAGACGATTTTTTACAAAATATAAGTAATTACTTATAACAACAAAGCCCCGCCAATTGCTAGCTTTCTTCACTTCCATAATTAGGTACTCATAACATAGAAGCACAGATACATGTTGTACGCATTATACTCTTTCATTGCACGGTCGAGTAAGAATATGTCTAGTGCTGTTAAGATATAAAATGATATCTAAGTATTTTTATTATCATCAGGTATTAATAAAGCGAAAAACCGTGTACTCCATTATTATATTTAACTATAAAAAGTTACCTAATGGTGTAAGTGATGTTATATCTTTTGCAACTTTTTGTCTTTTTCCTCGACAGCGGCGGTAAAATTGTAGTAAATTTCGTTGCCTCCTCCTAAATTAACTTTTTGTGGAGAGGTATTCGCCTCTAAAAGATTTTTTCACGTGATTTATCGTTAACAACTATTGTTCGCAAAAAGACGGGAAGTGCTTCATCAAAATATAGTAAAGTATAGCATTTTGCTTTTAGAATATCTACTGTTGCTATGTACTAAAGCCACGTCAAATGCCAAACCACGTTCGCACGTGTCGTTCTTAGTCCATCAATTGCGAAATTTATTAATATGTAGAATAATTTATATGAATAGTCAAATTGAAGCAACTAGAATACATTCAATTAAAGTTTTCTTTCTACTTTTATTGATTTAATTTTTAAATTAGTTTTTCAACAAAATGTTTATTTATTTTAATTGTTTATTGATCAATCGAGTAAAATCTACTCATGTATCCAAACAGCTATAATATTCACAGCGATAACTCTAATGATTTTATAATTACTTAAGAACGTTACTTAGCGGCTGTTTAGTTAAACAATGATTTCTCTCTTTCTATCATTAATTATTTGAAATTCGAAAGAAGAAGACAGTATATATTAACTACCCGCTATATAACTTTTATAACATTACACAATGTTTATAAGTAAGACTGATATTATTTTGTAAAATAAATAAAATGTAAACAGGAATATGTACATTATGTAGTTATTTTTTTTTATTTTTTTTTCGGTTTGAAAATGCTGTTGGCCCTATTGGCCTCTACAGCGTCACCGGGCGGGATGGGCCGAGATGAACTCAGGCCGGAGAATGGGAGCCGACATAAATGTGGCTCAAGGGGAACGGACGTCCTAAGGGTGCCTCCTGTGAGGCCGGACCTCGGCTTAGGACGCCGTTAAAATCGGGTAAAAAATGTGTAGTTATGTGCTATTTAGTGTTGTAGGAAAATGTATTTTATGTCGGAATAGTTTCTAATTAGTCGGGATTAGGGAATTTTTACTCGTAAGATAGTGATGTGATGGTAAATAAGATGTTTTACAAGAATCGAACACAAAAGGATTTAAACGAAACTTCCAGAATATATTATGAATTTAGCTCGATAATTTAGACTTAAGCTTCGATTGGAATTGGAAAAGTCCTTTAAACTTCTCTTAATGGATTGTTCTTGCTGAACTACTTGGAAAGCTTCCAAATTACAATCAAAACTTTCTTATATATAAAGAAGTTAAAGTTACAAAAAGTATAAAAACAATGTGTAAGTTGTTCAAGTAAAAGGCGTTACAAACGCCTTATGTAATAACGCCTTATATAATATTATTATGTCATCATAAAATACTATTAATAGTTATAAAAAAAATATTCGTGTTTTACTCATATGATAAATCTTCGAGTGAAAATTGTCCTCATTACCGGAGTGGTTCCTCTCTTCCACTAAATTTTGTCCTTCACTTCTGTTGTTCAAAATACTTAAATATTCTTTATATAAATAAATAAAATATTCCAGCTCATCAGTTTCTGATTGCAGTAAGGAGTTAAATTGCTGTAGTACTTACTATTTTCGTATTGGACTTTTTTCTATGTTTCAAGTGAATAATGCTCTGCGCGAATTTCGTTTACTTATCTATCTTGTTTACCGTTATAGTAGCTACAAATATTTACAATATCAGGGCTGCTGCTGGAAAGAAGAAAGTGTCACTGTTTTATACGAATAAGTGACCGTTAAAGACCTATATTTTGATCACATCATAAGCAGTCTTTCTTAATGTTTGTCTGTGTGTGTTTTTTGATATGTCTTGTAATGTATAGAAAAACAAAGAGAAGACTTTTTTTTAATAAATGCACCAAAAATTAATATAAATCCCTGTTTTAGATTGTTTAAAAATTGCAAATAGAGTTTTATTATTTTTTTATTGAAACACATCAGTAAAATCTTAATCTTCGTCTATTAAGTTGAAAGAATCGAGTTTATTGTCATACAAGTCACAGAGAAGTTCACATCGCGAAGTTAAGTCGTCTTTCTATTGTCTTGTTTGTATCTTTTCTGCGAATCCAGGGTCACAACGAATGGAGATTAATTTATTACGTCGCAAAGAAAACATTGAAAGCGGAAAGCTCTCTATTAAGACGAGCGGGCGTGGAATAGGACGATTAATTATGATTTCTTTTCACGTCCGCGGCCAGTGCGCAGATGTGGACCTCATTTCGTGTTTTAATGGAAATTGATTGATGATAATTTGTTATGTCAAAATACACACATTTTATTTTTCAAATGACTCGTGACACGTTTTATTAGGCTTGTACTTCATGATTTAATTTATTATTATTAAGTTCTGTATAATATAGTATCAAATTAGCATTTTGATACTTCTAAAAACATCTTCTCACAAGTTTAGGTCTTTGTGCGAGCTCGTGCGGATATGGTACTAAATTATATTTAATGATGTATTATTTTTTCTCCACAGGTTATACGTAATAAATATTTTTATTGCACCTTTTCAATAGTAACAATAGCAGATACATTGCTAACTATTAAGTATGATACAATGTAATGTTGTTCAAAGCAATCTTACTTAGGAAGCTTTACTGTTTAAATTCTCTCCTCGAAGTTTCAGCAAGCATTTCTAACACTATCTAGTCTCTACCGCGTATATTAAATGCTTATACTTTGTCCTGCTGTATTGCAGTGATTATGAGTGAGCCAATGCATTCACAGGCATAAGGGACATATATGTATTAGATGCTTAGTTTATACAATGACGGTGTTATTTGCTTGTGTTTCAGTGCAGATGGGTACCGGCGACGGTGTCCGGCACTTACCAGCCAGTTGCTTTATGTATCGTTGGTTTGTCCTCTAACTTATTTAAAAAACTCAGTCTTTTTCTTGCTTTGTACTGTGTATATATAAACACACATATATATATATATATATATATCTATATATATATATATATATATATATATATTTTTTTTTTTTTTTTTTTTTTTTTTTATGTAGGCGGACGTGCCTATGGGCCATCTGATGGTAAGTGGTCACCAACGCCCATATACATTGGCATTGTAAGAAATGTTAACCATCGCTTACATCGCCAATGCGCCACCAACCTTGGGAACTAAGATGTTATGTCCCTTGTGCCTGTAATTACACTGGCTCACTCACCCTTCAAACCGGAATACAGTAATACAAAGTACTGCTGTTTTGCGGTAGAATATCTGATGACTGGGTCCTACCCAGACGAGCTTGCACAAAGCTCTACCACCGAGTGTATGTAAGCATCCTATCGGATTATTTAATAGAGAGTGCACCTGTGTTAGCGTACACACTTGTGCGGGAACACAAGTGCGCATCCTATTATATCCTGCGCAGTTAGCTAATCTCTCTTGAGATTGGCCGCCGTGGCCGAAATCGGTCTGGAGGACATTATTATTATGTAAATAAAAATAAATTGTAAGTATAGATTATACTTAACTACACAATGGACATAACTATTTAATATTAGGTGGCCTATTTGACTCTCCGCTTACCTATAACATAAAAAACAAAGAAATATATTATTTTTTTCTATAAAAAAATATATTAAATTCTATCCATTAATATCCGTGTTACAAATGTATTAAACGATTGTTTTTTCGACAACAGAAAGAACTTCTGTGGCGCCATTCGAAAACGAACTGTACTAGCGAGTCTGTTTGTATGTCAAAATGTCAGGTTGTTCAAATTGTTTCCAGTATAAATATAAAAAAAGCCATCGGACTACCGATTGGGTTGAAACTTTTATTACACATGTAAAATTTCCGGTTGAAAAACCTTGAAAATCTGTCTACAATGTTCGGCGTTGGGCAACATTCGTTGAACTTGTTTTTTTATAATGTTTGTACGAACATTGGTACCTAAAACACTATCTAATAATCTATGACATATTTATTATGTGTGTGTGTGTGTTTTATATTCCTTGAATTTATTTATCAGCATTAACATTTGCATAAGTTAAAACATTTATAATTGTAATAAGAAATATTTTATATAAATTTGTTAAATAATATTTATACGTATTATATTATTCTTAATTTGATTAATGTAGATAATACCGAAGGACTTATTTCTACAGATGTAATTAATATTCGGTCTCTACCATAATACTAAGTTATTATTGGATGTATCATAACAAAAAAATAAGATATATTATAGCCTTAAGTTTCTTATAATATTAATTAAAATATAATGTATCTCAATAATCCAAACATGTGTATATGTATTCTCTCTGTTTCTCGATATACAGAGTTCATTCGACTAGTGCAAATTGCAACATTAGAAATTGGTAACCAGTCATTTTTATGACAATACATTAAATGTAATCTTCAATTCTTAACTAATATTATAAATGCGAAATTGAGTTAGTTTGTTTAGTAGAAAATATTTAATTGACATTTTTACTGATATAAGAACGTACAATACAATTTTTTTAAATTTTTCAAGAATCTTTTCGTAATTGTCTTCTTGTATCTATAATTGTACTTATACATAGAATTATTAAATAGCTGATATTGATTGATTTTGATCGTCTAGAAATACTTATTTATTGCAAAAGTAAATATTTCGTATGGTATTCTGCATGATGCAGACCAACCAATATATAAACTCATATAAAGCAAACATTATTTGGCATGTATAAATGTCACACAGTTTGTTAATGTTATGCGCCTCGATTTGGGCGTATAGATATTTTCAATGACAATTTAAATGATAAAATAATGTTTAAATTTATTATGTAAACATGCAAATCCTTGGTTAAAGCAACTTATGTTTTATTTGAATAACTTTTTTTAAATAATTTTTGTAAAGGGCGTTTCTTCTCAGTTTTATTTTATATCTAAAGATTTTCTTGTTCTCTTTACGGAAAGCAGAATAAAATAATTATGAGCTGTGTTAAACGCACCGTAACATATGCTTTTCAATAATATAATATGAAAACACTACAGCTGCTTTCTATCAAAACATGTAATTCAAACGTGTCCTCAAGTTGGTCGCGAGACGTCACCATTTCTTATAATTACTTTTCCTTACAGTGAACAGTCTTAAGGTGAATGCCTCTTAATTACTTATGTATTTAATAAAATAAAAAAGCATGTTCTAAACATTTTCCAGAAAGTCCTAACTGCATATTCATTTAATTTCCGCTTCTTTAATTATAAATAGAAATAGATTTTTAAAGCGATGTTTTTTTATATGAAGGCATTCATGTTAATCATTGCCGAGTATGAATAAGTTGTCTGATGAGGTCTCAACATTTAATATAAAACGAGTTTTTTTTATTAATAGGATAGGTGGGCGGACGAGCGCATGGACCACCTGATGGTTAGTGGCCACCAACGCCCATAGACATTGGCAGTGTAAGAAATGTTAACCATCGTTTACATCGTCAATGCACCACCAGCCTTGGGAACAAAGATGTAAAATGATAATTTAATATTAATTATATCTATACATATAATAAATCTGTAACTGGTCGATGTCTGTACATGGAAGATATATGAGTAAAACTTTTATCGGGGGTCTTTATAAGCCCAATAGAACCCAAAACAATGATTAATAGAATTTTTGTCTGTTTGTCTGTGCGTTTGTGCACGCTAATCTTAAAAACGGCTTAACGGATTTGAGTGCGGTTTTCACTAATGTATTGTGGCTAACTTCACTTAACATTTAGTGTTTGTTTTATTTCAATCGGTTCATAAATAATAAAGTTATGTCAATTTAAAGATACACGTAGAACATTTATTAAAAAATGGTTATGGTCAAACTGAAAAGAGATTAAATATTACATGTAATATACACTTTTGCTTATGATTTATCCTATATTTTGTCCTATAATTTTTAATCTCTTTATTTATTTATTAAAAGTTTAGTATCACTACTAAAAATCAATAAATTATTATCTGTAGGAAAAGTACGCGCACCTGTTAGTTGTCAAAATCAAAAAGTTTTGTTAACAATTTCGTGTTTTCAGTAGCTTCGTGTGTGTTTTTGCATAAAAACTAATATTGCATATATATTGTGTGTATCTTTATGATCTCATCTTATATCTTTCATAACAGTACGCTTTAAGTCTGCGTGTGAGCAAGTCAGTTAACTCAGTGACAATAATTAATACATAAATAGTATATAGGTGTATAAACAAAGCCTAAAAAACAACTATAACAATAATACATGGTTTTAGAAGTGCTTGCTTTAAACATCAACGTGGTATATCACTTCTTAAAACTTTAAATAGGTATAATTTTTTCGTAAATTCGTGTTTCCTGTCAAAAGTTTTAAAACGGCAGATAAAAATTCAAACGTTTTACCTACCGAAGTTTTTTCTAAACAACGAAAGGTGTCGAAATGTTCAATTCATTCAACATTAAAATAACAGAAATTACTTTAGAAGACCTCATTAATAAATGTAACAAGTATTTCGAACCGAGGAAAAATTTAACTATGGCCTGCCATGTATTTTTTATGAGAAAACAAAGCAAACACGAAAATATACCCAACTTTATTACGAGTCTAGAAAATTTCAGTTTAAAATGTGATTTCGTTGAATTAATAGTCATTGGTCAGTGATAAATTTACAGCGAATATGTGTTAGAGTAGCTCGCCAAACATCAAAGATTATTACAACGGTCTGATCTGTCACTAAAGAAAGCTATAGAGATAGCTAAAATAGTAGTGATCGAACAACAAAATACGGAGCACATAAATAAAAGCACTGATACGTCGTCATCACCGTCACCATCTAATGAATATCAAGTGATGAAGGGGGAGTAAAAGGGTTAAACAACACAGTACAGAATAGAGAAGATGTGCATATTCCTATGAAGTCAGACGGGCAACTAATTAAGAAGAGAACGAAATTGTGAAATGTGGTTTTATTTGCCTTATCCCAATATAAACCGAATAAAAGTATTTTGAAATCTCTCAGTTTAATTCAATTGGTCTTTGGGTACGTCAAGCTTGCAACAGCATAATCATGAATAGGAAGAAGTAGATCTGTGCAATCATAATTTAAAAGACAATGTTGATGATGACCCAATGAACTCAATACGGCAAGCAAAGTATATTCAAAGAAAACTCCCAGGTTTTTAATATAATCACAATAAGGGATGACAATATTATCAAACATGATATTTGGTTCCGCCTGCCAATAATTATGGCTTGAAATCTACTAGGGTTGACATTAAAAGCTAAAGATTTCTCAGTCCACTCAAGAATGATATTGAAGTCAATATTCATCCTTGCGATAGCCATAGGTGACAAAATTATAATTAAGTCTACTAAGATATTGATTTTATATATTTTAAAAAAATCAATGCAAAATTAACAATGATAGAAATATTAGAAATGATAAAAATAATAATCATCCCATTTTTGTTTGTTAAAAATAATTAATGAACACTTAACCTACCAGAGTGGTCAAATAACTGCTTTTGAACCTTTAATCAAAATTGTTATATAGGTGTTTTTTGTATATTATATACTTTTTCTATATGAGATGGCCGCTTAAGTAGCTCATTGAGATATGTGTGTCAAGTTCAATACACAACATTTGTTTTAAATCCCCTTTTTTTTTTGTTTAGTTAAATGATTGCCTTGATTAAGTCTGATTTTATTTAGTCTCTGACAGAAGAACCTTTTCTTTTACTTTATATTGTACACATAAAAGAACATAAATCTATAGCAAAAAACGAATTAATAAATAAATTATCCATACATATAAATAATATTGAAGTTTCTGTCTGTGAATTCAAAATAAATGCCTGTTTTAAAGGTTATATGGCTATTTACGATTTACCAAAACCAAAGCAATATTTTTTTATTTTTTTACACTGTATGTCTATTTGTTCAGGCTAATCTTTCAAACGTCTTAAAATTATAAATAACCGAATTATTATAACGTCCTCCAGACCGATTTCGGCCACGGCGGCCAATCTCAAGAGAGATTAGCCAACTGCACAGGCGATATTATAGTCCAGAAGTGTGTGCGCGAACACAGGTGCACTCACTATTCCCTTGCTCTCATAATCCGATGGGACGGCAATCCGACACGACCGGAAAGAGTTCAGGCGCAGGACCAACGGCTTAACGTGCTTTCCGAGGCACGGGAGTGTACACACTTCCAATTTCCAGACTCCGGGCTGCCACTGAGATTTTTCTGACAGAAAAACCCAATAACTATTTATTGGCCCGACCTGGGAATTGAACCCAGGACCACCGGGTCTGCGGCCTTAAATCTAGCCACTAGACCAACGAGGCAACCGAATTATTATAACAACTATTTCAAGGTTCGGCTTAGTCTTTATTTCATCAAAATCAGATGAGTCTATCAAAAGTTATAAAAAATATGAATTTTTGTTGTTATCTATACACATAATATAATGACTTTTCCTGAACGATTCATTATCGCAGAGCCTAATAAACCACGGGGGTTAGAAACTTGAAATTTTGGCAGTTGATACATATTGTAATGTAAACACCCACTAAGGTAGGATTTTTGGAATACCACCCCTTAAGAGTTGAACAATTATTTAGAAACCCGTCTTTCTTAAAGTTAGAAGCATGAAATTTAATAAGCAAGCTTCTGGTTAGAAATAATTAAAAATGTATTTCAGCGTTTTTGAAAGTCTAAATCTAAGAGGGTAACTCTAAAAAGGGGTTGAAAGTTTGTATGGGGATTTCGTCATTTTTGGTGTAAGAAGAATGATATTTAGTATTAAAGTTGTGGTAGGCATAGTTTTAATACTAAATATCATTCTTCGTATTCCGTCGTTTTTAGAAATTCAACTCCAAACGGGAGAAATGGGGTGGAAGCATTTGTATAAAAATTTAAAAAATAGAATTTACTATTTATGTTTTTTGATTGATTTTGATAAACATGTATTTCAAAGTTTTTAGAAACTTTTATTTTTGTTTTGAAGAGTTGGGTGCAAATAATGAAATTCAAAATACACAATATCTTATATCAATATCTCTTAGGGAGAAATATACGAACTTCACTATGTTAGTGATGTTTGAATAAAGAAAACATATTCCATTTTTGCCATGTGTACCACTTAATTGGTAGTCCCTAAGCTTATATTATTGTAAAGATTCATTAAAATCCATTCAGTAGTTTTTGCGTGAAAGAGTAACAAACGTTCATATATCTATACATACTTTCGCGTTTATTATATTAGTACGAAGTAGGATTATTATATGCCCTGTACTGAACACACATACTATGCACCGTATGCTCGATTGGTGAATGTTTATATCTTATTGATTAGAAAATGTACGGGATAAAATCCTTATTTTACCAGCAGTACAGCAATTTTTTAGTTTATTCACTTCAAACAAACATACAAAAAATCTAATTTTACTTCTTTATAATATTAGTATAGATATAGACCACGCGCGAGCGAAGCCGCGGGCAACAGCTAGTTTCTTAAATATATTTAGAAACTATCACTATTTTTATCCTCATGAATTTATCTTTTTATTTTTATAAATATATATTATAAATAATCAATTATACTATTGGGCAGTAGCCCACCAGACACCAGACCAACACCCGTCTGGTCGGAGGATCCTCCCTTTTCACTCGGTGGTAGAGTTTAGTGCAAGCTCGTCTGGGTAGGTACCACCCACTCATCAGATATTCTACCGCAAAACAGCAGTACTTTGTATTGTTGTGTTCCGGTTTGAAGGGTGAGTGAGCCAGTGTAAGGTTCCCAAGGTTGGTGGCACATTGGTAATGTAAGTGATGGTTAACATTTCTTACAATGCCATTGTCTATGGGCGTTGGTGACCACATACCATCAGGTGGCCCATATGCTCGTCCGCCAAACTATACAATAATAAAAAAATAACTATTGTTATTTGTGATTGTGAATTTTTGCTTTACGCATCTCAAATAGTATTTTGCTATATTTTATCGATTGTTTACTCTTCGCGGGGAGTTGGCACGTAAAAAACAAATTGAATTCTGCTTGCAATGTAACCATTCAAAAGAAATAATACATTATATACAATTATTTTTGAAATTACTGTAATAATGTCCTCTTGACTGGATTAAGGATATTCTTCCCAATCTCACGGATAAAACGCCTGCGCAAGAGTTATTATAATGAACATGGTATTGGCTTCTACTCGAAATATTTTTGTTTGGGTTTTTGCTAGCCCGTCTGTGTAGGTACCACCCATTCAGCACTTATTATACCGCGAAACAGCACTAGGATTGTTGTGTTCCGGTTTGCACAAGGGACATTAAATGTTAGTGTCTAAGTTTGCTGGTGCAGTGACGATGTAAGGGATAGTCAATATTTCTATACAGTTGCGATGACTATGACTGATGGCGACTTACCATTATGCTCTCGTTAGCCAGTCTATCTTTTTTCTTTTTTTTTAAAGCATAGGTAGGCGGACGAGCATATGGGCCACCTGATGGTAAGTGGTCACGAACGTCCATAAACATTGGCATTGTAAGAGATGTTAACCATCGCTAACTAAAATGTTATGTCCCTTGATGAGTGGGTGGTACCTACCCAGACGAGCTTGCACAAAGCTCTATCAAACTATTTCAAATAAATATATAGAAATAACCTTAGGATTTACAGCCTTATGTACGACTTATATACTATAAGGATTATTAGACCAATAAAGCGTTATGATGAGTTTGTTATTGAGTTATGTGTGTACATAGTATTACTTTTTACAAAATTACCTTAATAGATTATGACTAAGTTTTTTATATCTAAGATTAAACTTTTATAATGACTCCAGTTAACTTGTTTCGTAAAGTTCGTGCAAATCGCAGATCACACGCGATGGCCTTACGTGAAACAATTTGTTGTATTTAGAATAATAAAATACGCTACAAGCGTTTCGACATGAACGAGTTTAGATATTTTTGACGTGGGTGTATGAGCTACGGTTTTTAAAGTCACCAGCTTTTCACGTTTACTTTACTATTCAACTTACTTTACGTAGCACAAAACTCTAACCTAAGATAATATTCACATGCTTTATTTGTTATTATAATTATACATCGTGTTCTTGGTTATAATGAAAAATTCGAGGAATGTGCACGCTGTATGTGTTGCATAAAATGAATGAATGTATGTCACATGTTCATATATATTACATACATGTATTCAGTAAGTTACAATTGAGCAGCGGGGAAGATAAAGCTTCGAACCTTGTTTAATTTTTTCTTTAACTAAAATAGAAGGATATGAGATATCAAAACTTCTTTCAAAGTAAAACTATTTCGTTGTACTGGAAAATTGATGTACTGACTGATTTCAGATACGGTATCTGTTCCTATCGAAAGTAACTAAATCTCGCGTATGACACTGAACGATTAATAACGTACATGATATAGTTTTAGTCTGAAAATATCTCCCTGATGAGCTAAGGCCTCCTCTCCTTTTAAGGAAAAAGTTTAGAGTTAATGCCATCCAGCCATATATGGATACACATGTGGTAGATTTTTATTTGACATTTAAAGGTTAACTTGTGATCATCATAATTATCCCATCACTTCACACGTGTATTAACACGTGACGAATTGTACGCACACATGAAAACTCATTGGTTTGAACCTGTAATCTTTGATTAAAATAACGTTTTCTAACTACTAGGCCATCCCGTGTACGTAACGTATATATTTATATAGTTTCTATCAAGTGATCGTCATCAATATTGTTGTATTTTGATTGTAATGGATCAATTTATGTTTATTAATTTAAACTTGCATATTCCATGATTTGTCTATCTTAAAATCTCACAGTTAGACACACCTATTTCCGTAGATAGGCCGCCTTTAAGACGGGTCTCAATGAGAGAGATAGCAAATATTGATTTACAGCCCTCGATACAGAAATGGAATATTAATTTCGCATAACAATGGTTGCAAGCAAATCAAAGTGTGCCAGATGTCTTCTTCAGATCTCTGCTGTTTCCTTTTGTTTGCCGATATTTTTTTTAAATCGTATTCCGAAATTATATACGTATTTTTTGTTCTCTTATTGTATTTTGAACAAGATCCATTCGAACTAGTCTTGAGATTTTTTTTTTGTTTTAATTAATATAAGACCAGTATGTGTATATATAATCTTGTAACATCTCATAAGAGATTACTTGGATACATCATATTTTTTATTAATAAAAATAAGGACTACTACATAAGTTGTTAATAGTAGTTATTAATAAATTAAATTTAGTAAATTAAATTACGTTAGGTATAATGAATGATGAAATATTTACTTAACATTTTATGTTTTCAGAGAACAAATAAACTCATTTTTATATGAAAATCAGAACACAGTAATATTTTTCATAATTAAAAACTTCATTTGATGATATCAATAACTCAAATTCGCCAATGTTTTTCACACCCCACAAAATTCAATATAATCATGGAATAACCGTAGCACGTAATGAATATTATATTTTAATGTAACGCGCTTGGTTTTCGCATACCCAACCGATTTTAATTACTGGGCTCAAAAAGCATCGTATCAACGTGGCGCGGACACGGGAAATAATTACATTATCTCATAGTCGCGTGCGATAAGTAAAAACGTGTTTACACGTTAAGTAATAATATATTTACACATGCGAGTGATGCGGTGCGTGAGGCAGTTAATAGCGAAACTATAAATGACTACACAACATATAAAATAGAAGTTACAAGCTGCTTCATACAATCTGTAATCTGTGCTACTAGTGTAACTGTAGCCTATGATTGAACAAAAGTGACCCAGTAAACACGTGTACCAGTTAGAACACGTGTATCATAATCGATTAATGTGGATTCAAACCCAATTAAGGACAACTTAAAGAACATCGCTAGAAAACTAGCATCCATCAACACGTTTTCGAAAAGCGTGGTGGTGTTAGCTTCAAGCTTCCACTAAAAGAGAGTAAGCCTATAAAATGGTTCTTCTTTGTAAATTCCACGTGCTATTAATAAATATTTTGACACTCATCTATATATCCCATAGCGCTGGATGTAATAAACAAATATGTAAACGAAATATACAATATTTATTGCAAAATGTCACGCACGCGTACACTAAAAGCGAGGCAGTTCAATCACAAAATCTAATTCGAGTTGAGTGGGCCGCAAGAGTTTCTAGCGATTTGATTTAATAAAATATTTATGGAAGAATGCAACTGTGAAACATGGCTGGTGTATTGCTTAAGTTGCGAAACAGGCAAAGAGTAATAGGAGTATTTTATAACATATATAAAATTAAATTAAATCAAAATATACTTTATTTAATTATGCTCTCTGATTTTTTTTTCACATGATTAAATAAAATGTATGTATAGTTAAAATACTTAAGTGGAATATATAACACGGGTGCATGTACGTCTATACCGCCTTGTAACATGTACTTTTTTTATTCGGTAGGAAAGATATTTACCTAACTCAAATATCACCCATTGTCCATTCTATCGCCGTATATCTATACTTTAAGTGGGTTATAGTGAAACAAGTGAGTGATTGCTGTTACGGGCACGAGCAATGATAATGCACTAGCTGTGGTAACTGTAATGGTCAAATAATAAGTCATCTTGTTCTGATAATATAAATAAAAAATATATATATTTGAAGACTAAAAATAAAAATAAAACATATCCTAGCTTAATTACTCGAAAAGCATCAATTTTCATCTATACTTATAATAAAATTGTAACAGGCCGATGTCTGTACATTAAAGATATCGGAAAAAACTTATAATCTTAAGCTAATCTAATCTAATCGCGCTAATCTTAGAAACAGCTTCACTGATTTGGGTGCGGTTTTCACTAATGTATTGTGGCAAATTTAACTTGATATTTAGTGTTTGATTTATTTCAATCGGTTCATAAATAAAATAGTTATGTCAATTTAAAAAATCAAATTTATTCGATAAAAATGCTATTAAATAACTGTTCAGTTGAATTGGTTGAAAATGTAGGTACCTATAAATGATTGTCTGTAAAATGATGATGATTGAAATTTAATAGGAACAAAAGAACGTTAAAAAATGCACCATATTAGAGATTTAGATACTTCCAATATAAGTTGAGCTCAGATCGATATGACCAACCATATTAAATAGGGTTCAGCTTACGCTGGTACTTATACATGTGACTGTGTTCGTTTGTTATATTTTGTTTTATTTAGGGTAGTAACTTATTAAAAAATGCTGTACGTATTGGAACTTATTCCACCACGCTGCTCCTGTGGAATATACACGTGACAGTATTTCAAAGAAATTTGACACATGCAAGTTTTCTCACGTTGTTTTCCTTCACCGTCAAACACGAGATTAATTATAATCACAAATTAAGCAGATGGATTTCAGTGGTGCTTGCTCGGGTTTGAACCCTCGATCATCGGTTAAGATTCACGCATTCTTACCACTGTGCTATCTCGACTTTTCATATTTAACTAGCTATTGCCCGCGGCTTCGCTGTAATTAATAGGTAAGTATAGTTAAAGGAAAAATGGTTGTATGGAAGTCTGTGATTATAAAGTAAAAAACATGAAATGTCATTCTGGTTAAAAAAGTGTAATTACGGCGTTTTCTTCATCAGTGAACTTACATATAATTTAATATTATTTAAACTCTGTTCACAAGAGGCGCTGCTAATAGAATTCAAATGGAATAAAGTTTTACTTATTGCATAAAATAATTAAATTTGATTCAGAATAATGATATGAATTCTAACGGGCTATATTTTGAAAATTCACAATATTTTAAATTAAATATTTTCTTAAATTAATTATTAAATTAAATATTTTAACCTGAAGAAGACCTGAGGTCCCCATCAGTAAGCCTGGCAATAGTGGAGGCGATCCGAACCCAATTGAGTCGCTGTGTAGCAAAGAAAAGCGGCACACTTACGTATAGGCTGAGGTAGATGCTTACCGTCCGGTAAGGTATGGCTGTTTCCGTAAGTACCTGCACGGGATAGCGAGGTGGGAGGTATCCCCCTACTGCGATGGACGGCAATAGACACGGTGCACCACACTCTGTCAAAGTGTGCTAGGCCACTAGCCTCAGAGGCATACCCTAGCGGCGATAGTCAGCGGAGATCTCTTGCTGCCGGGTGTGATTAACGCCATTCTCAACAGCGAGAGGTGCTGGTTGAAAATGGCCGCCTTCTGCAAGAGTGTCATAACAGAAGGAGCGGCAGTGCCACAGCCTCAGCTGATTCGATCCGCCGAGGAAGACCGGGGAGGAGGTGTCGGCGCTATGCGCGCCTTCTCCTCCCGCCTTAATAGCCGCCGGGGCTTGGTGGGTTCCCTGTATCCGGGAACCCCCCTAGAAATGGAGGCTCGCACATGCGGGCCGAATGTCAGGGCATCACGTTAGCATGCGCAAGCGATCCCGTTGTGCCTCCGTAAAGACATTTACGTATATCGGAATAGAAATAAGGGAATGCTGTTTTTCTCATGGCTAATGATTTGTTGCCCTATCTAGATGTGTAGATCCAGGTGCGGTGAAACCCAATAAATACTAACCTCACGAAAATAAAACTAAAAAGGTTGTATATACTGAAATATTATAAGTCTGCTCCAAGTAATTTCTATCAGTTATACGCGGGTGAAACCGCGGGCACAGCTATATATAATATAATCTATATCTGAATTACTTGATTTTAAATAATAATGTATTCGAATCTCATTTCCATCCAACAATTTAATTAAGCAAGTTTCCACTTTGTTCATTAGATATTTCCACCATTCTGTTGGCACGTGGATGTTAGCCTCGCTTGACTTACGCGTTATACGAAACATTTGAACGATTAAATAATAAAGTGATAATTTTTTTTTTTTATTATATAAACGAAATATTTGTTTTGAGGCTTAGTTAGACTGTGAAGTCCTGGGGACCGAATTTCAGCGACGATCTGTAACCGCGTAGGAAATAGCATAGTGCACAAGTGTGTCTGCAATCACAAATGCACTCTCTATTGTCCTACTCTCATAATCCGACGCGACCGGACGAGAGTAGAAGCTGAATCAACGGCTTTATCCGCATGGAGTGTTAGGCTCGGACTACAAGCATCGGAGTTCTGCGGATACGGAAAAACACAAATTCGTTCTTTTCGGCGGCTATTTTATCAGTCGATCGTTAATACTTGCGCTGGATAGTTTTATATTTAACTATTGCGGTACAGACTGGTACATAGACCACCTGATATAAAGTAGTGACCATCGTCCATCGACATTGACATTAACCGTCTCACATAACGCCAATGCGCCACCAACCTTGGGAATATATTATGATCCTCGGGCTTGTAGATACACTGGCTGGTAGACTCACCATTGAAACCGGCTAGGTACTGCCAAACGACAATATTAAATATATTGTCGTTTTATATATTTAATATATTGTTTTATTTTATATATATTTATAGTAAGTGGATATGTGATGAGTGGATGGTATCTACCCAGACCAACTTGCATAAAGCCCTAGGTACCTAAATCAATAAGATAAGAATCCGGACCGAGAGTCCGCAGCTTATAGTGACTACAAATAGTTTTTTGCCTACAAAACCAAATAAGTTATTATTGACTCGTCCGGTATTTGAACCCAGGATCTCAATCAGAACTAGGATAGGACTAGATGTAAGATCAGCAGGCTTATATGAAGCGTATTATAATTTGAACTTTTAAGCAGATATATTATGGTGTACTCCGCGTAAATCCATCGAAAGTTTTATAGTAAAAAGTATCAGTTTCTTTTGTTTTCAATACCAGAGATTAAAATATACCAAACAATTAATATGTTATTTATGACTTATTTCTAAGTTCCGGTTTCCGGTTGGAAGGGTGAATGAGCCAATTTAAATATGCTCAAGGCTCATAACATCTTATTTCCCAAAGTTAGTGGCGCATTGGCATTATAAAGAATGGTTAATATTTCTTAATGTCTATCGGTGGTGGCGACCACTTTTTTTATTTTATTGTATAGTTTGGCGGACTAGCATATGGGCCACCTGATGGTAAGTGGTCACCAACGCCCATAGACAATGACATTGTAAGAAATATTAACCATCACTTACATTGCCAATGCGCCACCAACCTTGGGAACTAAGATGTTATGTCCCATGTGCCTGTAATTACACTGACTCACTCACCCTTCAAATCGGAGCACAACAATACAAAGTACTGCTGTTTTGCGGTAGAATATCTGATGAGTGGGTGGTACCTACCCAGACGAGCTTGCACAAAGCTCTTCTACCGAGTATCTTGCCATCATTTGGCCCATTAGTTATCCCCAGCCCAATATAATTTAACTATCTTAATAATGGTTAGTGGAAACCGCATTGTCCGTTGTTCCAACTTGTACTTGCATTTATGTATAATACCATATGTTAATTGGTATATTCCTATTTAAAATATGTATATTTAATAATAATAATAATAATTAAAAGACAAATCTACTAACATGAAACACATTGTAGCACATACAAGTAAACAATATGAAGAAAATATAAATATAAAATTACGATTCAATTTAAAACAACTAACCAAAACTTAAACGAAATATAATCAAACCACATAAATTTCACAGTGGAAAATCGGACGTACTAATGAATTGTTTGCCGACTCAGGACATCGTGTGCCAGTTGGAATGGTGCCTATAATATGAGGCCAGTTTCAAGCCAAGATAATCTACTGAACCGAATCTCCACAAACTCTTCCCGTATAAGGATCTTTATATGATAAAGACGAGCACAAATAAATGTTCTATTTAAGTAATGTATTTTAGGCGTAGTTTAAGCTACCTCTTAGGTCTTAAAAGTACATTTAGACAAATACATATGTACGTAAACAATTAATATATAAGTTGCATTTTTTTCTTCAATGTTTATTTATTTATTTAACTTACTAACAATCACTTACGCTACAACATAAATATAATGAAAATACTCAGTTCAATTTTAAAATGTCTAAATGCAACGATTAATTAATTATTATAAGGAAACATAAATGACAAAATTAAAAATAATATTAAAATAGAACAAAACAAAGAATTGTTTAATAAAATTTAAATAATAATGATAAAATAAAATAGTTTTTTTTTGTTATAGTCAGCGGTAAATACGTAGACTATAAAAAAAAAATACCTTAAAGATATTGTTATTATGATATTACCTGTGGTATTTTTTTTACATAGATTACAAGTTTTTTTGTATGTAAATAAAATTGAGAAGATTTTTGAAACCGTGGAATTTGCAAGATTAAAGTTTAAATTGTTTAGAATAAATTATAAAAATCTTAAAATTGAGAAATAGTTTATTGACACGCTTAAGCTGAAGTTTTCTTACAAAACTAATCTCTAATCTTACGATCCGTTATCGCGAGATATCCTATTAAAACTACTATTATATTTAATGTGGTTTACGCCTTTAAATACGTATCACTTCGTAAAAGTACCTGTTTAAGCTGTTAATTTTAAGTGTTTAGTTATAACTAGATGGTGTAACTATCTCAATAAATAAATAAGGGGTTTTCCAATAGGGACGCTTGAACTTTGACAGCTGATTGCGGCCATGTTGTTTGAGTGACAGCTGTCAAATGCAGTGTGTTATATTCATTCCGTCCTCCCAAACCACCATGGCAGGTTACAGTGTCGAGCAGCACGTGCAAATCATAAAATTGTTTTATGAAAATGGGTCTTCAGTTCGAGCAACGTTCCGCGCACTTCGCCCGTTTTACGGTCGCGATGATCGTCCTGCCGAGTCGACTATCCGTCGATTGGTGGACAAATTCGAGTCAACCGGGTCAGTTAACAATCAGCCGGTTCCCGTGCGTCAACGTAACGCGAGATCTGCCGAGAATATCGCCGCTGTGCGCGACAGTGTCCTCGAAAACCCGCGGCAGTCAATTCCGCGTCGCGCACAGGAACTCGGCCTTTCGCAGACGACAACTTGGCGAATTTTGCGTTGTGACTTGAGCCTGCACCCGTACAAGATCCAGCTGACCCAAGAGCTCAAGGTTAATGACCATAGACAGCGCCGTGTGTTCGCTGACTGGGCATTAGAGCAGTTGGAAGTTGACGCCGATTTTGGCAAAAAAATCATCTTCAGCGACGAGGCGCATTTTTGGATGAATGGCTATGTCAACAAGCAAAATTGCCGTATTTGGGACGAGACCAATCCACACGAGGTTCACCAAGTGGCAATGCACCCGCAGAAAGTGACTGTTTGGTGCGGATTTTGGGCCGGAGGCGTGATTGGTCCGTATTTTTTCGAAAACGATAATGGTGTGGCCGTCACCGTCAATGGTGAGCGATACCGGTCGATGATAACCAACTTCTTTTGGCCTGAAATCGAGAATATGGATCTGGACAACATGTGGTTTCAACAGGACGGCGCTACGTGCCACACAGCACACGCTACGATGGAAGTTCTGCACGATCAAGCGCCCTTAATGGAAAACCCTATATATAAATATTCGTCGTGTGATAATTGGTATATTTTACTACTAATTTTACATCGGGATTATATTTTCATTCATTTTATTTGTTCGAGCGTTAGAACCTATGGTTGTCATTTCAGGAGTGGCTTACTTTATATTGCTTGCAAGGCCATTATGTACGGGCATCTACTTAACGTTTCAAAGTGCATTTGCCTCTACCTTCTTCATATGACAATAAGACCAGAACCACAAATCTATCATTCGTCTATTTCTAAATAACTTATGGGTGTACGTATGAACCTTATTAGAAAGATGTAATCTTGTATAATTATATTCATGTGTAACGATGAAGAAATGTGTAGTATGTTATTATATTTTTTAGAGTTTGTACAAGAGTATTTTTATTCATTAAGTTACACTCTCACTAAACTTCTTGCATTCAAATGTTTTGTGAGAGATACATCACATCAATACACAATATTCACCCTTTGTTTAGGAATTTCCATTTGAAAACAGCTTTCATATATCTTTTATAATTTTATCATACGTACGATGTACAGAGTTTTATAAAAAAAAATGCATGATTGGACTTTTATATTTTCAATTAAAGAATCTCAATTATTTGTTGACAGATTAATTAAATAATATGAAAATAGGTCTTTTGTCATAATTTTAATATCACATGGTTTATTTCTATATATAATAATATCGTACTGAAGTTCGTCGTACATTCCAATCGAAATAAACAATAAATTATCACTTCTAACGTTCGTACAAGGATATCTTTTCAGAAAACATTTTAGCTTCTCCGTAGTAATAAGCACTACTGAAGTTGATCGCCCGTTTAGCGTGGCTTACATTGAATCATGTTGTATCGTACCGTTAGAAAGGTAACAAACAAACACTTCCATTGAAAATCCTAGACCGTAAACACTCGTGAATGAAAATGGTGTGTTCGAATTTACTCGTTCATCGTTGCATGCAATATCAGTGTAGAGATGTGCTCTTTCATTATCGATGGTAAATATTGTTTTGTGAAAAATATAATAAAATATATGTTTGGAATGTTGTCAGAAACTATTTGAAAATTGAAACTACGCAGCATTGCTAACTTGTATGTATGAAACAGTGCTAAAATATAGAAGTGACAATGAGCAATAAAAATTGCCTAAGGTAATTGAAATAAATGTTAATATCAAATATCGATTAGCTACTCATAATTTAGTCGAATAACGTCAAATAACAAATAATGTCATCTACGAGTACATCACTATTCTTAAAACTACGGTTGACTTGTTTCTTGATGGTTGCATTTGTATAAGCGTGTTAAATTGTTAATTTCAATTCGATTACCACGATTTTCAAAGTTACGTTTAGTGTGTTCACTTACGCACTCATTTTCAAGTATGTAGATTGCAGTATTTTAATATTATTTTTATTTCTGTTTGTATTCGGCTGTGTTGTTTATTTAAATGGAGGGGCAATGGTGAATGCACTTCGACTTTTCAGGTTTCTTTTTATAATAAAAATACATTGTGAGAAAGGAGATGTAGGTTTCATCGTGGTGATTTCTTTCATTTAAAAAAGTATGAACTAACCAAAGTTAATAAGTTTCAATTAAAAAGTTTGCTTTAATTAAGATATTTAATCTTTTGTTTATTTAATTTGTTTTATACAGGTATGTTTTTGTCAGTATTTTAATTACGTAGTAAAATATTGTATTTTTTATACTTAGTTTAATTTTTAAATGAAATGTTATGCAAATAATAATGCGAAAGTCAGTTTGTTTGTTGCGCTTTCACTTCTTATAATCCATCGGCTTATCAAATATTTTTTTCATAATTTGATTTCTAAAAAACTACGTAATAAATTACTAGGAATTTGCATTACAAGCAGCTTATATTCTGGAAATGCTCTCAGCATGAATGAAGTCGATAAATTCTCATAACTAAAATTTAGAGACGAACGAAGTCGAGCAATAAAGTGTATGAAATTCTATTGTTAAATAAAAAATACCTAGAAGCGTTGTCGACGCCGTGCATCCAGCACCCGCATTTTACTTGCAAATTGCTTATCCATCGGCATCGGAAAACCGGCCTCATATGCATAATAGTATAATGTAGTTATACACACATATATTAACATTACAATAACGGACATATTGATTATGGATTGTCCCCTGCGGCGAATGTTATCAAATCTTCTGAGCAATAACTCTCGTCATACTCCAAGTGTACATATTATATATTTAAGTTATATTTTTCGTTCAAACCTTGACATTTATAGTTTCGTAATATTACTATTATATAATTTCACTTTAATAATTCGATGTAATGTGCTCCGTCGGAGCTAAAATATTTGAAATTTTATCCATTCCATTAGGAAAGCTTAAGTTCAAATTTCCTCCTGTCAAGACGGGCGGGACGCTTGTCGCGTTGTGCGTACAATCGTGAATTTCTTATTCAGTTATTTCTTGAGAAGTGTTTGGGATTTCCTTTTAGAAGTTTTAAGCCGGCAGTAAATTATTCCTTCGACAGGTGAGGTCGTAAAGGCAAGATTTACGCTCACCGACGTTGCGGGTGAGCTACCCCTGATAAGATGTATATTACCCAGGGCTCTCAGACCTATTGGGATGGACCTCGAAGTTTTACACTTGAACTACCGATAGAAACTTCATAGATAAATCGGCAACAAAAGCAACTTAACTACAATAAATGTAGTGAAGGATTTCAATTAAGTGTAGTTTACAAATAAAAATAATCCATTAATAGCTATAAGTTTGCAATGATTTATAGAAAATAATTTGATAAAGAAAAACTTAGTTAAGATAAAAATACGAAGACATTAAGTCGAGTGATGTTATAAATATACGAGCCCGCATTGCTGCCGTATGCTCCTATTATTTACTACAATGAAATTCGTTTAAGACTTGGAGGAGATTCAAATCGCTCAACAGGGCGCTGCCAGTACAATCTTAATCATTGTTAGCGTTATTACGGGCCAGCTGAGAACAAGAAGTAGGTACTTTGGGGCTATTGAATTTTATAAACAGGACATTTTCACTTAAGCATTATTTTTAACGTGTAAATTAAAATTTAATACACTGATTTATTTATAGCACTAAAGTTAAATAGAGGTTAGTTGTGTCTGTTCATAATTCCATAAAATATTTTCAGAGTTAGTTTCTACTACTAATGTTATTGTTATGAATTTTTCACAATATGATGGTTTCACTTTAAAGACGAACATCGATTATAAAGTATGTTATTTATTATTTCAAATATATTTCCTCGTGTAAACGTAGTTGGCCAGAAAAAAGTCGACATCGGTCGAGTTCAATGTTTCTTTAAAATATAATAATTACCAGTAGTTTATAAGTGTTACTTTAGAATATAATAAAATGTTAAAAAAGTTCATATACTAATATATACATTCTGTTTTTATTGAAAAAATTTATCTGTCACTCATTCATTCCATTATTCCGTTTTTCAATTTAACACACGTTATTTGGTTAATTTGTCTCAATTAAATATGTTTCATTAATTTTGCCAAAAAAAAAATCCAGAAAAATATGAGTAAATTATTAAGAAATACCCGAATATACAATTTGTAGTTTCTAACTCAAAATATTTTGTGGTACAATTTCTGAAAGGTTTTATGTAAATATAATTTTTTGGGTAAATATTACCTATTAGACTATCCGAAAGAACAATATAACTTTTATGTAATAAGGAACTATTTTGGCGTAGACTAAAAGAGTGTGACTGAAAATTAACTCATAAATGTAGATTATTTTAATATTGTTATTTAAAATATTTTAAATATCCCTCTAAATAAAGATACTTGAATATTATTTATTTTTTCATAAGTTTAATCAACGTCTATAGAAAATTGAAAATTCTATCAAATATTCATCTGTTATGACGAGAGATTTTTCATACACCTGATAGGATAGCTACCCACATATCGACAACCTTGTTTTACAGTGCTTTTTTTAAACGCCACCGTCGCGCACAAGCTCGTACATTTCAATTTGGTTTAACTCTTCCTTTTTTAACGCATTGTTTATCTTATTCTTTCTTTCGAGTAGTATTAAATAAATAAAACTATGCACACTTCCTACATTATATATGCTTATATATACGTGTATACTTACACACACATTTATTGTAGCTATTCTAGTTGATATTAACTATTTAATATTCTTGTTCCCTGGAAAAGGTCACTGACCCTTGTGAGACACTATATGTATTGAAACATTGGCCCCGTCTCATTTCGGGAAACAATTTTTAAAGCCAAAGTCACCGCGGAAAAGCTGGACCGAAAATACGATGCAAATATTCCTTCAAACAATTGGACCTGGAAATAATACGTACTGCAGCAGGAATTTTACTTTTTGTAATAGTGGAATATTTACAGGGTTCAAATAAATAAATGCACAGAGTATATTATTAACTAGCTTTTATTTTCCTGACTTGGGAATAAGTCCGTTAAGATTGAATGTATTATTTTGTAAATAAACCAGAATTAATCGAATATTTTACGTCTATTCTGAAGAGATGTTAACGTGTGTATAGTATTATATAATCACTGATTAAATTATTTTGATGAGTTTTTTCTTTTCTGGCGTGTATCTACGCTATTTGAGCGCAACATATTCTGCCAATGTCACGTATAGAAGAGATGACACATATGGCATGAGATTATTCGGTTTCAAATTTTGAAGTGTTTAATGATGATGTATGTAGAAACTATGTAATACTGCAGTAGATATCTAAAGTAATATTATAATTACATTTAATAATTAATTGAACACGACATAATTATAATTTTAATTTATTACTTACAAAAAATTTAATTAAATATTTAATAAATGGTAAGTAAACTTATGTCAAAAGAAATTTCATGCTTACAGGACGTTGAATGAAGAAGGATGTTATATTTCAATTGACACTTGACAGCTACATTTAGCAGATGACATTACTAATGCGTTAACACTAACAACAATATTATTTTATTAATAAACTAGCTGTGCTCCGCGGCTTCACCCGCCTACTTATATCTATATCTATACTACTATATAAATCTATTGGTTCTGTCTGTACATTTTTTTTTCACCTTATTTTGTGATAAATAATCGTTTTATGATGCAGTGATTCACATTATACTATTTTTTTCATTTTTGTCTGTCTGTCTTCTTATAACTCAAGAACGGTTTGACCAATCTTGATGAAAATTGGTACACACAAAGTACATGTGATGGCGCAAACATTAGGCCATATATAAGATCGGTAAACCCTACGGTATCTTATGAAAATTAATTTCAAATCGGTGATTACGTATTTCTTTACCAGTAACCATATGTGTGCGTGTGTGTGTGTGTGTGTGTGTGTGTGTGTGTGTGTGTTGTTATAGTAATAAAAAAACACACGCGCCCGCAATGAAAAAATAGTATAATGTGTATCACTGAATCATAAAATGATTATTTATCAAAAAAATTAGGTAAAAAAAAAATGTACAGACAGAACCAATAGATTTATATCGTAGTATCTTAAGCAGATTTGCTTTTCATTTAGCTCTCTAAATGATTTCTAAACAATGGAAATATATTATTTAAATAAAACATTTTAATAAAACCTTAACGTTAAATGATACTTATCTCATTGTTATTGAATAAAAAATCACGCCTACTACATAATATATAAGACTCACAAGAATCTCCATTACTTTGTATTTAAAATTCACCTTCGAAAAAAAATCAATCCATCAATGGCTTCACGGAGTTTGTTCATATTTGAGTAACTATCAAATTTCGTAAAAGCTGCTAAAGTAAACCGAGGCGTGGCAGCTTCCAGCACAATCAAAGCAAGTTGTCAACTCGATTTCCATAAACAAACGGGAAAGACGGTACAGTGTTTTAATCACACTATTTTAAAGCTTCACTTTGAAACTCCAGAAAAGCAATAAAGTAACGCTAATGATGCAGGAAGTGGGTAACAAGTGAAGTTCGCACAAAACAAAGTATTCGCTTACTGAGGTCGTACACCTGATAACTATATATACGCATATATACTCACACAAATATGCATAAATTAATGATTATGTATCGGTGAAGTTTTTAATGAATTCATAATCGAAAATATGAACAATGACATATTGTAATATATACTATTACTATTTAATTTCCCTTGCATTTTAGTCATTTATCCGTGAAACTTAAAAAAATAATAATTTAAGATAATGTAAGATCATTTTTTAATAAATTTATTTGAGAGAAGAATTTTGAGAGAATCCAAAAAATACTTTATTCAAGCAGGTACTTAAGTAGGCTTCTGTCTGATAAGCACTTTCGGATTGTTATGGGACAGGATTAAATTTAATATAACGTTACTATCGGTTCGGGTTGGAATTTCTACCGAGAAGAATCGGAAAGAACTCATTTAGTTACATAAAAAAACCCAATAACTATTTATTGGCCCGACCTGGTAATTGAACCCAGGATCACCGGGTCTGCGGCCTTTTATCTAGCTACTTGACCAACGAGGCAGTTATTATATAGTATATATATAAAACACATAAATAAACACCTTTATCATATATGTACATATATATTATTGTATTGTTTCATTAGGCATCTCCATTTACTTTTAATTTAACTTTGTTAATAGATAAAGATAACAATATCTCTGGAATTTTAATGTAGATCTTAATACCTTGCCCCAGGAATGACTTATTTACTTTGCGACGTCGGAAACTTGGTTTTATTTACGTTTACATTTAATGTCTATATTATTGTGAATATTTATGATATAAGAATATAGTAACGCAATTGTAAGTAAATATTTGTTAAAAATATCCCGAAGGGGCTCTCAATCTCCGGGACTATAAATAGGCTGGACAGTTGTTTTATAGTAGAATGAAATCAGTTTCAATTATATCTGACGTATTTTTTTACCCAAAATTACGTACGTAAATTAATAGTACAGAATAATGATTGCGAAAAAAGATTATTATTATTAAATATATAAACATAATTCATAATATAGCTTATTAAGAATACCTATACTTATATAACTACAGAAACTACAATCCTACACTTTTTATTAGTTATATTAAATACATAAATATATTTATATATTTTATTAAGTTTATAAATATTTAATGAATTTTATGTATAAATTGTTCGCACACTATGCCCGATCAATTCTCCTGGCTAACAACAATATGTTTTTAGTATAGAGGTTGCCTGGAAGAGATCACTGTAAGTGATAAGGCCGCCTTTGCATACTATATTATGTAAAACTTGTTCTTTGTATTTGTTATGTTTTCGTCGTGTGTGCAGTAAAGAATAAATAAATAAATAAAATAAATAACAGAAACTTACAACAATAATTGAATTTTAGGTGATTTTAATAAACGTTGACACTTGCGACTGATTTGAACTTTATTTATTTATATTATTGTGTAGGTAGGCGGACGAGCATATGGGCCACCTGATGGTAAGTGGTCTCCAACGCCCATAGACATTGGCATTGTAGGAGATGTTAACCATCGCTCACCTCGCCAATGCGCCACCAATCTTGGGAACTAAGATGTTATGTCCCTTGTGCCTGTTATTACACTGGCTCACTCACCCTTTAAACCGAAACACAACAATACCACGTACTGCTGCTTTGCGGTTGAATATCTGATGATTGGGTGGTACCTACCCAGACGACTTTCACAAAGCTCTACCACCAAGAAGTAAAGGTGTTAGAGCTTTGTGCAAGCTTGTTAATGATTAAAATATTCTATTGTATTGAGCTGACCTAAGAACCCCACCTGGGGTCCTGAACCAGATGATCGCATATATTTTTCGTTGGCATATGAATTACCAAGTCGAGATGGCTCAGTGGCTCGAACGCATTCGTTCGTGAATCGATTGTAAGCTTATCATACATTTCGTTTCACTTCTCGATAGCGTGACATGCGATATTGATTGTTTAAGCAGTGTTAAATTATAAATTGTTAATTAATAGAGAACGAAGAACTATATTCGTTGCTCTTGTAAATACAGATTGCAATGATAGAAGATAATACATGAGGCGTTAGTTAAGATAAGGAGGCCAATTCAACTAATTTAAAACGTTTATTAACGTTCTCGATTCGATTCCGATCCAGCTTCAGCTATTCCTCATTAAACCGAATCGGTATGTTGTTACCATATAGAAAAGCCAAAAAACTTTAATTGTTATCTTTTGTTAACGTTCTATCAAGGACGAGTCGAATCGCAACTGGATCCTTGTATTAGTAGAATGAGGGAAAAGGTAAACGTCAACGATTATGTTTCGATTCCGATAATGTGACATATGTTTTAGTAGAATTGGTCTCCAGGTTGCTTGTTAAAATATAATAATTTATCGATGCTATCCGCAAACCATAAATGTGCATAATTATATCAATATTATACAAAATATTTACTATACGAATATTGTGACGGATGCTAATGAGCATTACATTGAACTTTGAACCTAAATAATTCTTAAATAAAGTATATCAGATACAATATACATCCATTGTCTAAGGTAACATAAAAAAATCATTTTTGTATCAGTTATCAAAAAACAATACATATTTCCTTTTAAGTGATAAAGCGTTTCTAAGTGCTAGACCATTAAAATCATATTCGTCATATAAAACTTTTTTAATATTGCTCCATTAATAATAAATCGCTCCAACGCGGATAGTGGATACACGTGACAAATCTTCATCTGGCACATGCAGGTTTCGTCACAAAGCTCGCCTTCACCGCTGAACACGAGATGAATTATAAACACAAATTAAACACATGAGAATTCAAAGCTTTTGCTCGGGTTGAACCCGCAATCATGGGTTATGGTTAACGTAGTCTAACCAGTGGGCCATCTCGGCTTTAATGCTTTATATATGTCACAAAATACTTATGCTTTTAGTATTCAGAGCGATTACTGAATTTGTAGTAAATAATACGCTCTAAGACAATATAATATGAGAAACTAAAACAAAAAATATAAAAGCATTTCTTAAGCAAAGTACAAAATTCTACATATAATTCATAACATCGATATATGTATATCAAGTGAGCTATTTAAATTAAACATTATTAATAGGTATCACATTGTGATAAGTTACATATTTATATTAATAATTCAATCATAAAATTGAACCCCATGCTATTAACATACATACTTGTCCAGTTTAAACACAGCTGAATTGTCTATTTTAAATAAGACCGCTTTGCTAACAAATGCAGTGCTTTACGTCGACAATATGCTGAAATGTTGGTTTGTTACAAAGGTATAAACATTTGAAATTTGCGAAAAGCTCCACATGCCAAAAACGAATCAAAAATTTTCATATTAAAGTCTTTATGACATGAAACATAAGCCGGCATTGCATGTTTTAAGCTTGAAAGGTGAAGTGGTTTTACTTATAACGAAATATGAAAATCTAATTACAAAGGTTGCGATAATTTAAATTAGGACGGGTTCAAAGAGGTCTTTTTCGCTTAATAAATGTTTTGACATCAGGAATATGAATTACCGGTATATTTCTCAATTGAGAAAACATTTATTAAATGAAGAGATTCGTTGTCAACGAAGCTACATCAAAGCAAATATAACGAGATGATTACAAAGTGAACATATTATGACGTTTGATTTAGTTAAAATACGCTAAAATTAATTTATTTATTATAAACTTTAACATTTTAAATAACACTTTAAATACTTAACTAAAAGACGTACTAAAATAATCTCAACTATTGTGGTAGGTATTGCCCGTTGTGTTACAGTTTTAACTGGCTTACTCACAGAGGGTAAGCCAGTCTAAGTGGTGACCACTTCCCATTTGCCAGGATTTACGTCTACCTTTTTTAAATAAAAAAAATGGTGTGGTCGGGGTTTTGGGGTCAGGGGCGAAGTTCTTTACAATATTTTTTCGATTCAAAACGTGTTTTATAATGTCGATTTTAATTTATTATATTACTGTATTTTTGTCACACTAGAAAACGCCTTAAGCTCTTTTATGCAACTCTCTCTAATCAAAGATCAAGAAATTATTTAATTTTTTAAATGAAATTAACATTTTTTTTAATAATAATAGCTATTATGTATGTATTTATAAAAGAAAACTAGTATATCAGCTGTCTGGTTTCCATAGTACAAGCTCTGCTTAGTTTGGGATCAGATGGCCGTGTATGAATAATGTCCCAGGATATTATTATTATTTTACCCCTATTTTAAGGAATTTACTAATACTTAACCCTAGAAAGATAATCTTATTTTATAGTGCGGGAAAGATAAATATATTAAAATATGATTTTAATAATTTGCCCCTCCAAAGTTTATTATGGAAATTGTGACAATAGCTCAAGGTTCGAATATGGGATTTCCGTAGGGCTCGTAAGCCGTAGTATTTTAAATATTTTTTTTTTATTGTGAATGCTTATATTTAAGTATTTAACTTCATTAATAAAAAAATATCTACAAAAGGTAGAATAGGTTTGGCGTGGCTTGGCTCTCAAAAATTCGGCATAGGTCGTACCTTCAAAAGCGCTCGCGCAGTACTGAATTCGAACGCCCAACGCATCGTACTTTGTAGCATTATAGAGGTAGGCATAACGCTATTTCGTTATACGACATGATCTTGGGCCACTGTCATTCACGCTACTGTAAGGCGAGTAAAAGATCTTCGTTCCAAAAAAAATAACTCAACAATTTTCTTCTTATAAATTAAAATATCTCGTAAAATCATTAAATGAGAGAAATAAAATAAAATGTTTATAAAATTTAGTGAACTGAACTGAGTTGTATCGCATCAATAAACCCAAAACAAATATCATATTCACGAAATTATCTGAATCCATTTGACAAGGATAAAACTACAAATATTTTGACAAAAAAAAATCCATTAAAAAATTAAATCTTCAATAACTAAGAAAAAAAATACGCTTATGTATATTAAATAATAAAATCTATAAGAATGATATGAATCCAAATATTATTGAATAAAGTAGGTCGTTTGGGTGAGTGAGAAAATGTTAAAAATTTTAATCGTGTTTGGACCCGACCTTATTATTTGCAACGTCATATTGAACTGACGCGAGCGATCGGTCAGCTGGGGTGGAAGACTTTATTATGCTTATGTTACGGAACAATAATATAATTTACTTAAATGCAAAAACCAAGCAATTTGAAGTGATTAGAAATAATAAAGAACAAATATTACGTTAAGTTCATCATTGTTTAATGTTTTTAATGTTTTATCATTTACAAATGACATAGTATATTATTTATTTTTTGCAAGGTGGTTTAAATAAAATATAATTAGTAATTATAAGTAAAGTGTAAGTACATAATTAAAAAAAAAAATCCTGATAATAAACAAAAATTAAGTGTTTTTTTATTCCAATTCTAAAGATTTTTTAAGAAGATAAATTTTCTCATCTGCTTTTCAAAATAAATAAAATTTTGTAATAACTAAGAGGGTTACAATAATAGATAGACAATTTTAGATACTAAGTTTATTTTATGATAATATAATTTTTTTTTATTGTATAGGTAGGCGGACGAGCATATGGGCTACCTGATGGTAAGTGGTCACCAACGCCCATAGACATTGGCATTGTAAGAAATATTAACCATCGCTTACATCGCCAATGCGCCACCAACCTTGGGAACTTAAATGTTATGTCCCTTGTGCCTGTAATTACACTGGCTCACGCTCCCTTCAAACCGGAACACAACAATACAAAGTACTGCTGTTTTGCGGTAGAATATCTGATGAGTGGATAGTACCTACCCAGACGAGCTTCCACAAAGCTCTCCTACCAAGTAAATAAACATTGTTTAGCGAGTGATTATTGAAACTATGCTTTGTCTTCTTCTTTCGAATGCTAAATCAATAATGACTGAAAGAGCGAAATCGGTGTTTATCTAAACATCCGTTAAGTATCGCTCATAACTAAGGGTGGTAAGTACAAAATTTAATAAGTTCAATTTTGTTCAAACTATAATTGAAATACGAGTTGAATTGTATTATAATTGTTAAAAACGTTTCACTAAATGAGTTTCTGTACTTTAGCTAATTCACGGAAAGTCGACATCAACCCGTTCGCTTTAATTTATAATTTGTTAAGAATCCAATTGTATGCGGGTTTCGCTGGGGTAGTTCCGACCGCATTATATTGGCATGGCCATATTGGATGGACGGCTCGCAATGGGTTAAATCGTTGTCCGTTTGATGAAATGCTCTGACCACTGCCCCTCTCTTCATTTTCAATGCTTTCAAAATATAAAGGGCCACTCAAACCCGGTTTTAATAACGTGATTCTTAAGCGGTCTGGGTTCATTTGGACGAGGTATCTTTGTTTCAGGTACATTAGGAAACACGTTTATTTGCTGATTTGGCGATTTTTCAAATGACTTATTCGATAAAGGGCGTAAGTCGAGGTTATTATTAAAGAAATAAGTAACTTATATTATACAATCAAAGTGTTTAGTTTTGTAAGTATCAGTGTTTTATTCATAACGTTCATAATTATAAAATGTTGTTAAATAGAGAAGATAGTAACAGCGAACAATGTTATAATAAAATTAACAGATGTACATTTGTGTTTGTTGTATTTTGTACGAGAGCCGTGTTACCCGTTTTGTTTGTCTTTCTTCAACTCAGCTTTGTTATATCTACTATAGAGTGACGCACGACCCTCACTTTAATCCGATTTACTCAGGAATTTTAGACGCTTAAAAACCATCACATTTTACACCTTGTTAAAAGTATTTGACCAACTTAATCTCCACTAACAATAGTAAATTTTACATGTACATTATTCATTTTTGTCGACTATAATAACATTACAAAAATTTCTATATGTGGTATATTTTGAATTATATTTTTATATTCACAAGATGTATGCTTCAAAATTGTATGCAAATTGGTAATAAAGACACAACATTAGGCCACGTTCTAAAATATCGAGAGATACTTTAATGTCATGCAAACGAGCCGACAGTGCATCAATTCTTGCTCGAGTTTCTAAACGAGGGAAATAGAACTTTTCGCTTCTGCCGCGAAGTTAGAGAAATATTGGGACCGTTCCAGTTTAATAAAAATTGAGTTGTGACTTATACGTAACGAGGCCAGTGCCACAGGTAAGTACTTTTGTACATTTGAAATTTATATATTCTCTCTTAAAAATTTTTGAAATCCATTTATAAGTTTGATGCAACGCAAGGACTCATTTTAACTCCATTGTTAACTCGTAATCAAAACCACTTCGGTGTCCAGGTTAGGCCCTAACTTTAAGTATACATCAAGACTACTTTAATTGCTAACAAGATCAAACTTTGTAAATTTGGGACCCGACAAATCGAAATCGCTCTTAGCAAAACAAGTATTAATTTTGTATCGGCGTCCCGGCGTTAGGGCGGGCGGCGCGCAGTACGGGGTGGCCCCCGCCCCAACCAGTCGCAGCCGCGCCGTCGTCGCGTTACTACGTTCCGCACACTCTTTCTCACATATCAAAAACCTTCCTTCATTAAAAATCACGTCCCGTCAAAACCATCCCGACACATACGTTCGAGACGACGCAACGTGCGGCCGTTCCACGCGCCCACCTTCTAAATACGCTTACTTATTTGAATGTAAATAAATAATTTTCGATATAAACGGTGAGATTTGAGGATGTGATAAGTCCCAGTGATCATTATATCGCTTGCTTTGAAGTCAAAATGTGGATTGTTCTATAAAAGTGGAGTTTGCTGGCAAGTCTCTGAATACGCGAACATTATAAAAGGTAAGTTTGTTGTTAAGTAGTCGAGAGTTTTCGTATGTCATTCGTCATGCGGTATTTTACGCAATACTTTAAGGGTATCGAACAACAATTATATTTTAACTTTCTACGCATGATATAATTATTTTTCTTGCATGTTTACTAGTTTCATCTACATAATTTCATGCTTACTCCCTCAACAATCATATCAATCAAGGTAACAGGTGCTTCACGACATTTTATATAAAATAAATTTGTAACAATTATTTCAATTTATTATTCAGCTTAATAGTTTATGACGTTTTAACGAAATTTATTGATGTTTTGCTTGTAACGATGTCATAGCTTAGCAATTTTAACAGCGTGTTAAATTACTTTGTTTTAACGGTTATAATAATACTTCTTTTCAATCAAATTAATCTAAATTGGTTATGTATATTGTGTATCATATACATTCAATGATTTAAATGGATCGTCAGCCTACATCTTCAAAAAAGGAAATATTTCAATTTTAATTGATGATAAAAAACATGTAATTCCTTGTTATAAGCAAAGAAATTGCCAACAATGATTGCATTATTTGACAAAGCTATTGAAAACAAAACAGAAACATCCTTAATTAAAATAATATAGAACCATATATGAATTATGTTTTTATTAAAGGAGTTTGATTATATTAAGAAAAAAATATACTGAAACAAAAATCGGCGCTATGTATAAACAAGATAAATATATCCTACACATCTATTGACTATAAGATCGGCACGAAGGCCTCCAATACAATACAATGAGGTAAATAGTAAATACAAACTAATACCATAATAAAAAAGATTTACCTTATATCATAAGAGTAATGATAAAAGCTGATATTAAAGAAAAAAGTCTCAATGGGTTTTATGCTAAATGGAATAATTTTCATTTATTGAAAAACAATAATTACGATTTAAGACATTTATTTCTCAAAAAGAATAACTGTAACAGTAAGAGCCTGTGAATGTCCCACTGCTGGCTAATGCCTCCTCTCCTTTTTTGAGGAGAAGGCTTGGAACCTATTCCACCTCGCTGTTCCAATGCGAGTTAGTGGAATACACACGTGGCAGGATAGGTAGGCTTAGTGAAATTAAACACATGCAGGTTTCCTCACGATGTTTTTCTTCACCGTCAAGCACGAGATGAATTATAATCACAAATTAAGCACATGAAATTCAGCGGACTGCGACGTGAACTTAATTTATATTATATTTATTATTATATATATTTATATTTTATTCAGACACATAATATAATAATTGCCAACAATATACTTAGCTATCTAGTGTTAGTATAATATTATCAGTATTTAAACTTTAATTAATTGATAAATAGTTGTTGAAAGGCAGTTTATAGTTCTTTATTTAAATTAGCACGCTAAATCTTATTAAGCGTTCTCCATAATAATTGCTTAAAATGAAATGTTAACCCTTATAATTAATAAATGTAAAGTCATATTTACATTTAAATTAAATGTTATAAATGAATTGCTTCCGCTGACATCAGCTGTATTAATTCGTATTTACAAAAAACATAACATAGTTATTTAATACACGAACTTTTGACTGCTTGATATATTTATCAATTGTTGTACATAAAAAAATATTTAGTTACATAATATTAATTTAAACTAAATTATTCAGCTGTTATTTTATCTTATTCCGCAAACGAGGCGTATGTTCTTAGTATTTTCTAGAATTCTTAGACAATTTCTTATAATAAATAAACATTGTCAATAATTTGTGATATACCAAATCTTCTTATACTAGCAAAGTGTAAACCGGGCTCCAAAAGTGTCTCAAGTATACTCATAAAACCAAGCATGTTGGCACGTTCACTTGATATTATCTGCATGTTCTAGACACCTGCCGCTACAAGGGTAACTTCGAACTTGCTCAAGTAGGGTAAAGCGAGGGCTACGTTGAGTAAGTTTGGAATATTTTTATTGTATGAAAATGTCTTAACCTAAAAAACTTACAAAACATTATTGCTATTAATTTACATAACATAATTGCTACGATTATGATCAAGGCTGGGTTTAGAGATACGAGGCTCGCAGGCATTTTTAAATTTTAGGTGGAGTAAAATTGGTTGAATGGGATCCTCACCTGGCGAGGCCCCTAGGTCGGTTCCTTGTAGGTCTAGGTATGAATCTGCAGCTGGCTTTACAACAGGCTTAAAATATTAATGAAACATACTGTTTTATACAAGCACTATATTAATTTAGATTATTCCAACGAAATTAATCATTTATACAAAAAAAATTGTATTTATTTTATTTTAAATTATAAATAGTAAATATTTCTGAGTAATTCTAGTCAGTATTTATATATTTTTTTAATTTTCATTCTCATACTGATAAGTCTAAACTTTTTATTTGGAATGGCAACAACTGCCCAAGGTTTAACAATCAAATTGCGATTTTCTCGTATTGCGCTTTGGAATATATAATATTACACACGAGAACATGATCTATATACAAATTGACTAAACCTTGCAAATTATATTTAAATAAATATTTGAATTGATGTACACTTTAATTGGGGACAGAGACTAAATAATTATATAATAAAATAAAAATATAAAAATATTTTTGTTTTATTTTTACTGTCTATGTATTCCAGCCAACTTATGCAACTTATTCTAGGCGAAATTATAAGTCTATACTATTCGAAAAAGTAAGTTTTCAACTTTTTCGACCATTGTAAATAAATATATTAAAAAAACCTATTATATTTTTAAATGTAGAAGGACAAAACTAGACGTGAAACTTCACTTTACTTTAAAGAATTACTAATTTATGCGGGCCATAACTTTTTCTTACAAGAAATATTATTTTTCTACATCATGTAAAGACTACACTAGCCCTGCGAATCTATGGTATACTCGCGAATATATATTATAGTACGTTTGCGACTTGGTATGAGATAATAACGCGGTCTAGCATTTTTTGACATCGTTATTTTAAAATCCTTTATCTAAGCATAGTAGAGACGGAATCAAACAGGGACGGTTTCGTTTATCGACAAAACACCGCGTACGGCGTAACGTTAAGCGGTTTTGCTTCTGCAAATCTTTTCAAATCACAAAAGCCAGTCGTCAAGATCTCACGTCGAAGAGGAAAAGAAAATATCCTGTAGAAATAGCGCAGCTGGTCGGATTAGGCGCGAAGTTCGTGTTAAATCCGAAATGAAAACACGCCCTGCCTTCGGATGTAGGCCACCGTGTCTCCAACAAGATAAATTCAAAAAGGATTCCCTCTACACATATTACCAACTCAATAAGGATTAAAACTTCATTTGGAGGTGGAAAGCTTTAAAACTTTTCGGGGACATGGTTTATCCCTTTACTTTGCACACATTTATGACCTCATCCGTTGTACGTTAAATACAAAAATATTCAATATACATTAAATATATATGTTATAAACGAATATATTCTTATAATTTGTTGTCTTGACAAAGTATGTACATTATACTCTACTGTTGTCTTATATATTGTTTTTATTTATGATATGTTGTTGAAATAGGGTCAAACGGTATGCTTACAATATATATATTAAATATACCTACCATATATATAAAATATTTACGCCTTGAAAAATATGAATCTATGCGATACTCTAATTTACGGTAAAGTTGCACTTATGACATTTTAGGTTCCGCCTACTCATTACGATGTTTTCACCGCTAAACATCAATGCTTAGTATTGTCGGGTTCCGGCTTCAAGAGTGATTAGGCTAGTGTAACTATAGGCACAAGATATGTAACATATTCGTTTCCAAGGTTGATAATGCACTGGTGATGTAAGGAATAGTTAATATTTCTTACAGTGCCGAAGTGACAACTTACCATCACGCCAGTCAATGTGTGACTCATTTGCCAGACCGACTATATACTTTAAATAAATAAAATACATTAGTGGCAATGCCTTCCAAACACTACTACGAACTTTTAGTTGGGAAGACAATAGCAATCGAATTTGTGACTTTCATATAGCTACGAAGTCAATTAATCGTTGAGCTATTGAGCTTAATGATAAATATATAAACGATATATATATATTAGATTAAATTATTTTGGCTTGGCGATAAAATTGTACTGTACGTTACATTTCAGTGCGTACGTTAGTTACATTACACGAAAATTATCATATTTATTTACGTAAATAAATATATACAAACAAATGTATGTAAATTTTAACCATCCAATGTAAACCATAATTATTATTATAATTTTAATAAAATTTATTGTACCTTCGGGCGACCGAAGTAATGGCCGTGTTTTTAAAATATTATAGAACAGACCACTATTTTAATGAGATCCAACATGATAAAATCGTCGACTGTAAAATATTATAATTTATACAATTGAATTATTGTTTTATAAAATAAAGTAACCGGACAAAACTTAAGCGAAAAGTGAACATAAAACAATAAAAAACAGAAATCCGAACGCTTATATTAAGCTATAAAAGGAAATCATAAAATTAATAATTCAATTATTTTATTTCACGAGCATTCATGAAACTACGGTTTAGTAATAAAGAAAAAAAATAAAACAAAATAAATAATCTGGTTGGTTGTTGTAATTAATAATCAAAGGGAATATTTAAAAACAAAGGCAGTTATACAGTATAAAAAAACTGATACATTTCAATGACTCGAATACTAACAACAGGCCAACAATTAGCGACACGCAAGCAAACTAACATTCATGACTAGTTAGACAATGGACATTGTTTGCTCTTCAAGCTAAAATGGAATAGAGCTGGCAAATATTGAGCTTTGTTACATAAAAAAGCAGTAATAGAAAGCATTCATTGTACATTTTTATTGGATTTTATTGGATTTTTCATGGGATTGGAAACACTATTCAACAAGATGTGTTTAAAACTTGTCGGTAATTACTTAAGATCGGACTTTCTTGTTGTATGTTGTTCTCTTAACTACCTAAATGTTTCACCCAAATTACTAAGTACGTTGAAAATTGCTGATCATGAAGGCACGGAGGTGTAATTGTTGTAAGGTTGTTTCTGAGTGTAATATTGCATGTTTGATTACAAATTTTCGGTTAATATATTTTAGGTGGATAAAAAAGTGACTTCAGAGCCAGATTATAATTTAATGACGTTATAATGGCTTATGATTATTCATTTTACTGTTTATCTTTCGCTAATTAAGTGTTTTTTCAGAAGCAAACACTTAGGAAAAGGGTTTAAGAAGCTATAATACTATTTCACTGTACGTACATTCACGAAGAACAGGTATGTTTTTCATTTCATCATATGATATTAAAGTATCAAAATCAAAAATAAAGAGTTGCTCACTCACGTTTTGGTCGTCTATCCCCAATGAATAGATTAATTATCAACTACAACAGCATATGTAAAATTGAAAATTCCTTACATTATAAAAATAAGGACAAAAATAATTCAACGGTTAATCCTGACATTGACATTTTTAATGACAATATACGTAATTTTAAGAAAAAACAATACTGTACACAAATAATAATTCATAGCCTATAATTATATATAAATTCTTAATAGTTATCCTGGTTTTAAGATCTGACATTTGAACTGGTAACGCTTATATGAATAATTTAATTATATTTTCATTATGACATTTATTCATACAATGTATTCAAATTCACAATCGTTTATTTTATTTAACTTATTTTTTATATATTGACAAAAAACTGTGTTTAAACTTATCCTATTGTCTCATTATTTTTGTTAATTTTATAATGTTTTATTTAATCAATTAACTTTTTATAATTATCGTTTTTTACAATGTTGACTTATATTTCAATTTTAGTGTAATTTTAGAACGCCTGTAAAAGAGTAGGCAATTACCCAATTATTTATGATGACTTTTGGTTTATTGTGTGTTTTTATTGTACTACTTGTTGGTGTTTTTTATTCGCCGCCTGGTGCATTGAGGGCTAAATTTTAAAATTGGATTCCATATTCTTGATCAAGGTATTCCAACTCTAAAACGACACGATTTGCGATCTTATGATCACAATAAGTCCGGTATTCAGCAAACATGTTGGCCACACTGCAGTACTGTGGTAACTTCAACAGAACACAGTATAAATAAATTTAAAAATAATTTTATTTATACAAGATTAGATTATGAATACATAAAAATCTACTATTTTTTATTAATGCATAGTATATATAGAAAAGTAATATTTACAAATAGATTCTTATTGAATAATAGAATTATGATCGTCGCTAAAAAAGATAGCGATCGTAAGAAATAGGTGGAATAACGAACACAGAAACTACTTACTAAGGTACTTTAAATTCCTTTAACAATTCTTATAAAAAAAAGAAGAAATATCACTTGCGAAGGACCTTTTCTATTAGACAGCATTTCCTTAAAAGTCACAAATAAAAACGGACAACAATAAAAAGGCTAAGCAACTTACCTCTGTAAGTAATAAACAGGCAACTTCCGATGTAATATATCATACATAATACTAAGAAAAGAAGTTGTCAGTTCATGCGAATGATGGTATCATTTTTTCTCAGCAAATGAATTTCTTCCTTCGGATTTATTATTCGACCACGGCTTGCAGACGAAGTTTACTTGCCCTATTCATATTAACACACAGTCCGCTTCACATCCTACAAAAATGAATCCTACGAAGGTATTAGTCGTACAGTCAGCGATGCTAAGCGAATACCGCTGTGAGTAATTTTTTTTACTACCAATTTGACTTTAACGTAGACAACGTCACTTTTTACTATAAGTAAGTACGCATTTTTATGTAAGATACGTAGTTCTATTTTTATTTTTAGCAAACATTTTTTTACATATATCATCGAGCCGTTGAAAATAGAAAATAAAGTTACGAGCTAATGCAATAAAACGGTAAAAATCTTAAACAATATAGAAACGAACCACGATAATACTAATTACTTAAGAAACGTATCGCTTACAGCACATTTTGGTCATTAGTTTCTACTTATGCAAAATTTACTTAGTTAAGATTAAATTGTAATATGCAGAACATTAAGATTTCAAAATGAGATAAAATAATAGGGTAACTAATTTTATCTCAACTTTTTCTTAAATTACATTAATAATTTGTGGAACTAAGTTACCTGGAAATATAAAAAAAAATACTCTGTCTTCTTCGACTGTTATTGGATACCATTGATAGTGCAATAATATAATATAATTATTATTTCAATCGTTTTTAATATTATGTATTAATATAATTTTTTAATATACTATATTAATTTTTAACTATTTTATAAGCACCGAAATAAAAACTATTCAAATCTACTATTACGTAAAATTCTATGTTCATAAGTCAAATAATAGAAAATCTTTCATATGAAACCGTGACCTTACTGTACTTTACTTTTTCGTGTTGAACATAAAAACGTTTCAGAATTATGAAATATTTGTATATAGCATAATATTTTCTTTTCGTCAGCAATCACATTTATTAATGTAAGAAAGTACGTTTTTGTAGTTATTTTGTCAAAGTCAGATGAATGAAATTAGAATTTAGGTTTCCTTTTATGTAACTCAGTCAATTTTTCGGTCACTATTTTTAATGGTTAACATTTTTATCTTTATATTATATAGAGTTTATCAAGTTTGCTACAAATCTTTCTTCATCAAACATTGTATTTAAAAAGATGTTTGATTTAAGTTAAATGCTTTTAATGTAGAGTAAGAAATGGATTCAATTACAAAAAAAAACTGGCCTGAAAATGATGGGTCTCGCGAGTGGCACTTGAAACAAACGGCGTTATCAAATCAGTGCACCCAGTTTAAGAGCCGGTGAAATAGAGGGGGCACTTATTGCCAGCATTCCCCGAACTCCCACCTCCAAACCCTCGGGTGACAAATTAAAAAATATGCCAGAATCGACGGAAGGTTTTCGACGCTTGCAGGAATTTATCGTAAAAGGTTAACATTCCTATGAAGTAATTCCATAGAATTAAATATACCGGGTGTCCCAATAACTATTTCTACCATCTTCGAAATTATAATGTTCACAGGAACATTTGCTGATATAAAATTGCACAGTACGAAAAGGGCCATCTAATGATATCAAAGTACTCATCCCCACCCCGACCCCCTGGACTGGGGGTGGGGCAACTTTGAAATCTCAAATGGGAACCCCCATTATTTATTGTAAATTCAGATTTTCCGTAAAAAAATACGTAACTTTTATTAAAATTTTTTTTTGCGCTTCTTGATAGATCTCGCTATAATTGCAAAAAATCCTGAAACTACTGAAAGGCGATAATACATACAGTTTCGGTAGTGAATCAAACTACTACGTTTATAGTAAGTGTTCGAAATGACGACCATCCATATCAATGCAATATTGGATTCTTTTTCGATTGATTGACTCGCAAATTTTTACAGCGTAAGAACTTATTGATGCACAGGCTGTAATAATTCTTTGTTGCATGTCCTTACGTGTAGGTGGTACTTCTTTGTACACTTTATCTTTCAATGTTCCCAATAGAAAAAAGTCTAAAGTTGTTAGGTCTGGGGAACGAGCTGGCAACGATATTGGACCGCCGCGTCCAATCCAACGATTTCGAGTTGCCTTCGTGCAATCAGTGAATAATGTGGTGGACATCTGTCATGTTGATACGACATAGTTTGTCGTGTAAATAAAGGCAACTCTTCGAGCAAAAGACCGAATGTATCTCTGATAAAATCAGCGTAGAAACAAACCGAGTGAATCGGGACATCCGGTATAATATCTTTGCTTTATTGGCATTTTTATATCCTACATTTATAATATGTTACTGAAATAGAGTAATTGTAATATATTTATAGATCACAAATAGAAAAGTTTCCCAGGACTATAGACTCTCTAAATACTTATCATGTTCACCGTCTACTATTAGCTGACTTTAATATAAATATAAAACATGACGTACTTTGAGTTATAGTAAATTTTCTAACATTATATTTGTTGTTGATCAACATATAGGTCAAGTTGTAAAGCTGCCGAGGGAGGGTATAAGCGTACATTCTGCAGTATAACTATTTCTATGATGTTATACATCTTTGTCGGTTGGTTCAGTATATAACTTTCTTGTTACTTATTATTTTCTTAATAGAAAATGTATGATTTTTGTTATTTAACTTGTATGTCAGGTTTTGTTGTGACAATATTCGGTATTTGTGTAAGTGTTTCGAAATAAAATAAAGTCAATATAACTTGTGTATGCAGAGATTATTCGCTATTAGAACATAAGATGGTCATAGCCGAAGGCGCTGCAGCAAATAAACCAAATAAAAAGATAAGATAATCAACAATTTAAAGTGTTTAATTATATAACTATACTATGATCGTAAGAAATACGAAATCTTAAAATAACCTCAATGGAGGGTAGGTTAGGTTATAAGGAAGCATGCTTCCTGAAAGTAATTGGTCACTATTATCTATTATCTATGATTATTAGTATTCTAAGAAAACTTTACCACTCGTTACACCACCAATTCTATCGTTTGTCGGTACAATAAATAATAGGTGGTACCAACAAAGGTACATAAAGCTCTACCACCAAGTGAAACTAATATATTTAATTTCAAAATATCACAAAGATCGAATGTTTATTGAATATGATAAGACAAGATTACCATATTTTACTCAGCAACCCTGAAAAAATATATTTTGTTTTCAGAGCCAAAACAATTTAGCTCCAAGCAAGCAACATCGAACAGTTTTTGTTGCTCTTAAAATTCTATCCCCTATAATAATTCTCAGCGAATGTAACATAAACGTTCGTACGAGCTACTTGAAAAGACACTTCATAGAAATCACATCACGTACGTTTAGTTTTATTGTAGGCTCAGTTTATCTCCATCGAAGACAGCGTACATTCTTGGTAAATGACCTCTGTAAAACAACTTAGATTGCTTTTTTACTACCACTGAGAACTTCAGTCGAAGTCGAACGTATGAAGTTATTGGAACCAGTTGTATCTGATGAAATTGTAAGTCACGTATCATGGATGAAACTGTTGTTATAAAAATAAAAGTTATACTGTTATGTAATCATTATTTGCTACATATAGTTTTTTTCTTTTATTAATTGTAAATAAATAATATAATGAAATCGATTCATGGAAGAAACTGTAGCAATTTGTTCCTTGATTTATTTTACATTTTATTCTTCCTATGTATAATACAATAAAGATGGACTTAACGTTACAAACATTCTCTACCAGTCAACCTTAGGCGGTGAAGAAAGGTACCTTTTAGGTTACAACAATTTTCTCATATACTTACAAATACAATATACACTTATAAATAATATAAAAGAAATTAAATAGTTTCTTAATTTGTCATAGGTTCTTAATTGTTTGTAGAAGTAATAAACAAGATGGTGAACAGTAATTAAATAGTTCTTAGGCTTTTTCGTAGCTACGGTAGCTATTTCATCTATCGGTCTGTCACTAGAGACGTGATCGAATTAATGGTATCCAAAAACATAACAAATTCAGAAGGCAATCCAATTTTTCACAAAGGAACTCTTTGAAGACCAAATAGTCCAGTTCAATTATAAGTAACTAAATAAAAGGTATGTTTAATAAACTAGCGTAGTGTAAATTTAAAAACAAAAATAATACGCAATAAATTGTGCAATGTAATATATGAAAGAACTAGATTATACTCAGAAATAAAACGAGACTTCAATGAAATTAATGTGTTATTTGCAATCATAAGATCCTTATATATAATTTAGAGCGCAATGCTCGTAAGATAATTTATAAGTCAATCCGTTTCCCGCCATGAAGAGTATCTGTCATTGTTCTTGCTTACAGATTAAAAATGTAGAATATTATTATTTAATATGAAAAATGACAGATACTATTCAGAAATATTTAATTCGTAATATTTTAATATAATATAATAATAATACGTATTATACACTATTTCCAACTGCTACTAACAATTTATAACTATACCTAGGTATTTGAATAGGGAATGGTATTGATGTCATTCTGGCTGATTTCGGCTACGGCTATTACTCTCAAGGGAGATTAGCTAACTGTTCGAGCTATATGTTATAGTATACAAGTGTATGCGCAAACACAGGTGCACTCTCTGTTCCATCACTCCCATAACACGATGGGACGGTAAATCCGGCGCGACCGGCAAGAATTCAGGCGTAGGACCAACGGCGCTACGTACTTTTTGAGACACAGGAGTGTACACACTCCCAACTTCTAGACTTCGGGCTGTTACTATGATTTTTTTCGATAGAAAAACCTCAGGATCTGCAGTCAGATATATGTTATTGAATGATTATGTGAGATCACGTTTGTTTAGTAATATAGAAAATTACTAATTACTAATAATATAACTAATTAATAGCCGAGAACTCTGTACACATTTATTGCTACACTCAGAAACATTTTATATAGTTAAGCGAAAACAGCAAAGGTTAAGTGTCAATTTTAGTCTGACTATAATTATGACGTTTGCAAATACTCGAAGTATATAAAATCAAAGTGGATCTCAAGAACTAGCACAAATATTTTCAAAGAGGTTTTGATACAAACTTAAAACGTAACCACGTTTTGACAACACTGACAATTCTTGGCGTGCATCAGAATGAGTGTACAAAATGACGGATCCGCTTTAAAATACCACCAGTATTTAGTACCTATTTAGTACCTTTGTTTAAATATTTAAAACCTAAATCATTAACGAAAAAACATATTTTAAAATCCCTCTTCGCCACTGAACTCTTAACGTCGCAGTTAAATAAAGTCACTGAGCGATGCTTAAATTTAACCATGCGCAGAAAGGTTAGGTGGTAGAAACCTGACCTAATTCTAAAAGCTTAATAAATATTGCTGTTAAAGACAGCCTCAGTAAATCAGGTTCAAAAAATCAGGTTTGGTATAGATCTTCAGCATGTTTTGTCGTTTTCGTTGCCATCAATTTATCTATCATTGATAAAAAAAAATTATACTTTGAGCTTATATCTGTACTAAGGTAAAGTATTAAGAGTTTTATCTTATAATCTTGAAAGGATCACAACCCTAGATACAATAACTGTTATTGAAAATTCACGTTAATACAAGGTTGTATTTGAAATTCATTGAAATATAAAATGAAAAGTCAATTTGCACGTTCCGGAAAATACGAGCTATCGATTGATAGTCATTAATTAGAATGTGGAAAATAGTTAAATACTCGTTAGTAATAGATTTGACTTGCTTGAATTGAAACAATTGTTTTTTTTTTAAATCATATTTAAAGAGGACAAGCAAACCTGATAGACGAAAGGAAAAAAAGTATTTAATAAAGAAGCAATGTACTTATATCATATTATCTAGAAGTCAGACTATCAGTTTACAAAAAAATAATAGAATAGTCCTTTAAAAAAAGAATGTGAATGTTTATCTCTCTCAATGAAGCCCATTTATTAACGATCTGAGCATAATTAATGAAACCTGGGATTCGAATTTGGAATCTCATGATCTTCAGCCTTATAAATAGCCACGACATCAACGAATCGGTTATTGACAGCTTCCATGTGACATGAGAAACGTTTTTCTGATATATCTATATACAAACATTTACAAGAGTATATTAAATTGGCTACTTAACATGTTCTACGATGTTTTTATTCAAAACCAATTAATAATAATAAAGTAGATGTGTAAATCCCATGAAGGCAAACTAAGAAATTCAAAAAGTACTTATGAATATCGTTCAGTGGCTGTTTAATTAAACACTGATTTTGCTATTTTGTCATTATTAATTTGACATTTGAAAGAAAAAGACACATTATTGTTTAACTAATCACCCGTTAAACACACTTGGTGGTAGGGCTTTGTTTAAGCTCGTCTGGGTAGGTACCACCCCCTCATCAGATACTCTACCGCAAAACAGCAGTACTTGGTATTATTGTGTTTCGGTTTGAAGAGTGAGTGAGCCAGTGTAATTACAGGCACAAGGGACATAACATCTTAGTTCCCAAGGTTGGTGGCGCATTGGCGATGTTAGCGATGATGGCTAATATCTCTTACAATGCCGATGGGCGTTAGAGACCACTTACCATTAGGTGGCTCATATGCGCGTCCGCCTCCCTATGCTATAAAAAAAAAAACAACTTTTATAATTAAGGCCGTAAGATTTTAATATCAGCCGAATATTCGTCTACCACTTAAAAAAAAAAATCTCTTTTTATTATAACGCATTTTACATATAAGCTATTACATATTAGAAACCAAAAATATATATTTTTGAAACTAAGTGAACTACAAAAAATCTCATCTACACCAATATGTACACCTTAACGCACTTACAATAAAATCTTACTCTGACGTTATCTGACGCTCGAAATATTTTGCTGACGTCATCTGACGCTAGAAATCTTATCCTTACGCGTCTGACGCTCGAAGTCTCCGTCAGCCTCTACCGCGTTACAAACGCTAAGATGTTTCTACGTCAAAAAAATCAACGTTAGAAGTAAATCAAGTTGTTTTTAGTTTCAAGAGCATTAAGCTACTTACAAAATAATACATTATTAATGAACTATTTACAATATTTAATCAAAAGTTAAGACTCAGTAAATTACTAACGAAGTTGTAATTTTAAACTAAAGAAAGCTCTAGAGTCCTAATTATTAACTCATTTTGTTTTGATTTACGCCTTATCTCTCGTATATTTACGGGATATAAAACGGCCTCGGGTCATATACTATGTATAGGGTTTTCCAATAGGGACGCTTGAACTTTGACAGCTGATTGCGGCCATGTTGTTTGAGTGACAGCTGTCAAATGCAGTGTGTTATATTCATTCCGTCCTCCCAAACCACCATGGCAGGTTACAGTGTCGAGCAGCTCGTGCAAATCATAAAATTGTTTTATGAAAATGGGTCTTCAGTTCGAGCAACGTTCCGCGCACTTCGCCCGTTTTACGGTCGCGATGATCGTCCTGCCGAGTCGACTATCCGTCGATTGGTGGACAAATTCGAGTCAACCGGTTCAGTTAACAATCAGCCGGTTCCCGTGCGTCAACGTAACGCGAGATCTGCCGAGAATATCGCCGCTGTGCGCGACAGTGTCCTCGAAAACCCGCGGCAGTCAATTCCGCGTCGCGCACAGGAACTCGGCCTTTCGCAGACGACAACTTGGCGAATTTTGCGTTGTGACTTGAGCCTGCACCCGTACAAGATCCAGCTGACCCAAGAGCTCAAGGTTAATGACCATAGACAGCGCCGTGTGTTCGCTGACTGGGCATTAGAGCAGTTGGAAGTTGACGCCGATTTTGGCAAAAAAATCATCTTCAGCGACGAGGCGCATTTTTGGATGAATGGCTATGTCAACAAGCAAAATTGCCGTATTTGGGACGAGACCAATCCACACGAGGTTCACCAAGTGGCAATGCACCCGCAGAAAGTGACTGTTTGGTGCGGATTTTGGGCCGGAGGCGTGATTGGTCCGTATTTTTTCGAAAACGATAATGGTGTGGCCGTCACCGTCAATGGTGAGCGATACCGGTCGATGATAACCAACTTCTTTTGGCCTGAAATCGAGAATGGATCTGGACAACATGTGGTTTCAACAGGACGGCGCTACGTGCCACACAGCACACGCTACGATGGAAGTTCTGCACGATCAAGCGCCCTTAATGGAAAACCCTATATTTCCAACGACTGCCTCATTGGTCTAGTGGCTAGATATAAGGCCGGTGTCGCAGCCCGGAGTCTGGAAGATGGGAGTGTGAACACTCCCGTGCCTCGGAAAGCACGTTAAGCCGTTGGTCCTGCGCCTGAACTCTTTCCGTTCGTGTCGGATTGCCGTCCCATCGGATAATGAGAGCTAGGGAAGAGAGAGTGCACCTGTGTTTGCGCACATACCTGTGCATTATAATATCTCGTGCGCAGTTGCCTAATGTCTCTTGAGTTTCGTCGCATCGTTCGCATTATAAAATAAAAATATAATATAAATATAATAAATAAAAAAATATAAATATAATATTATATTTTTTTATATTAAGGGGTGATAGTATTATTTTTCTAGTTCTAACAGATAATTTTCATTCTTACCTTCACTTTCGTCCTTGAGGTGTGGCAAAGGTCAGTTCGTAATCGCTCTAAATATTAGTGACCTAGATCAGAAAAGATGACGTAATATAAAATCTAATTATTCTTCATATAAGTTTTACAAAAACTCTTTCCGACAAGAATATGCAGAAACGGTGAAACTGTGCGGTATTTTTGTTTTGATTTTTTATCATCGCCCATTTACTCGGATATAATTGACAAGTAATTAATATCTTTGTTATAATAGTGAGAAATGTTAGGTCGAGAAAGTTTTTGGTGTTGACCGTTGAAAAGGAAGGATCCTCCGACCAGACGGGTGTTAGTCTGGTGGGCTACCGCCCCACGGTTGTTGTCGGGTTCTTGTATATATGTTCAATCGCTCGAATAACTTTTTAATATCGCGATGTAGGATACGTCAGGTTTTTTTAGTTTTCGTATGTGGCGAGATAGATGTCGCTACATCACTCCCCTCCGAGACCGGAGGTCGATAGCAGGTTGAGTCGTCCATATGTCTTGTGATGTTTGCCGGGCCAGTGGAATGTTCCAGTGAGTCGGAACCAGATGCCGCATAGTTCACGGTGAGTCGGAACTGTCTGCGGTGATGCCCCAGTGAGTCGGGGTGATGCTGCAAATGCTCCAGTGAGTCGGAGTGGTGCAGTGCTGCGTAGTGGCTGGCTGCTGCGTCGACCAGGAGAGAAGTGCGTCTCTGCTTGCTGACCGGCCGAAGTGCAGTGTGCTGTGCCAAGGTCGCTGAGAAGACTGTGGGTGATGACCAGGAATGCGCGTCCGCTGCATGCTGGTGGTCAGGATACCCGTAGTAGTCGTGGATGCTGGCTGGCTGTATGACTCGCTGCTCGAAAGCTTGAGGAAGTGATGATGACGTCACGATGACGTAGTTTTTGCGAAGGCTGCGCTGACGTTCATGCTCGGGGTCACCAGTTTGGTGTTGAGCATTGAAAAGAGAGGATCCTCCGACCAGACGGGTGTTCGTCTGGTGGGCTACTGCCCGACAGTTGTTCGGGTTCTTGTATATATGTTCAATCGCTCGAATAACTTTTTAATATCGCGATGTAGGATACGTCAGGTCTTTTTAGTTTTCGTATGTGGCGAGATAGATGTCGCTACACATAGAATACTCATGAATGTATAAAAAAAGCAAGTCACTAAATGTCTTACTGTATAAGATACGAGAATATATCTTCTCGTCTATCTTCTCGTATACTACATACGAGAAGATCTGCTTTTTGCATCGCATTATTTAGTTTTTCTCACAATATTATCGATTACTGCCTAACATGAATATTATATTATGATCTATAATAATACAGTGCTAGTTCATATTGCAACTAATGACTCAAGTATTATATATTTTATAACTATGATAGTTTGTCAGTTTGTCTTTCAAAAGTTGTGTGATTATTGTATTTTAACTGTTTTTCGGCAACGACCTTTCGTTTTTCGATAATGTCAACATTCGGAATATGCTTATTTTATTAAAAATAAATTCTCGTAATTTTTTAGTTCATATAAAAAAAGAAAAGATTTTTCTGGATACATGCAAACGACTGTGAAATTATGACTTAAAAATAGACAAGGCGTGCCATATTATAAGGTCCTCCAGACCGATTTCGGCCACGGCGGCCAATCTCAAGAGAGATTAGCCAACTGCGCAGGAGATATTATAGTGCACAAGTGTGTGCGCAAACACAGGTGCACTCTCTTTTCCTTAGCTCTCATAATCCGATGGGACGGCAATCATGACACGACCGGAAAGAGTTCAGGCGCAGGACTAACGGCTTAACGTGCTTTCCGAGGCACGGGAGTGTACACACTTCCACCTTCCAGTCTCCGGGCTGCTACTGAGAATTTTCTGACAAAAAAACCCAATAACTATTTATTGGACCGACCTGGGAATTGAATCCAGGACCACCGGGTCTGCAGCCTAATATCTAGCCACTAGACCAACGAGGCAGTGCCATCGCCATATTATATTTTGTACTGCAAGGACATAACATCTTAGTTCCCATGGTTGGTGGCGCATTGGCGATGTAAGCGATGGTTAACATATCTTACAATGCCAACGTCTAAGGATGTTGGTGACCCCTTACCATATGGTGGCCAGGTGGCCCATTGCTCGTTTTTCAATCGATTACAATAAATAAAAAATAAAAAAATGTTAACATTGGATTGAACCGGTAGCGAAGGGATTTTCTGTAAGGAATAAATTTTGATTTTATGCTTTTAACACGTTCATGACATACTATAAATATTGATGCTAATGTCTTTCTTAACGATTCAAGACACGCCTTTCATTAAAGACAAGCCAGCTACGCGAAAGGTATAACAGTGTGCAAGTGTGCTCCTAATAACATATCAACTCTCTATTCCCTCATAAATGAAATATATTCAGATGGGACAAAAATTAGACGTGATCGGAGAGAGTACCGGTGTTTACCACTGCAAACTTCTAAGCTTTGGTCTGCTTACAATTTCTTAATAGTGAAAATCCAATAATATTTTTATCAGGCTGATCCAGAATTTGAACCAAGGACGAATCAAGTATTTGAAGGGCCTATTTGAATATAATATTTTTATTTTGAATGTCGCATACCACTTTTTTACATTACAACATCGAATTCCATATTATTGACTTTCGAGTTTGTTTCTACAGAACAGCTCCACAGACTTTAGTTTTTCACACGCCGCCGCAAGCGTGAACCGTTTGAATATTTTATGTTCGATAATTTATTGCATGATTTAGCGAGCGAGCGAATCGAGCAATGTGATGGTTCGAGTCTCGAAGGCACCGAAACCGCTTTTATTTTTGTTAAACGAATATCGTATAATATACATATTGGAGTTATTGTCTGATTCTCTTAAATACTTCGTTATTTATAATCTTTTTATACACGAGTTCTTTATAATCTACTCTCATATGATCTCATGTATAAATACAATATCAAAACTGATTCGTATAATTAGTAAGAGGATTACAACCTACAAAACTCCATCCCGATGACCTGATTATATAAAGACTGATTTTGGCCATTGGAACCCGTCTAAGGAATCTTGATTTCCACAAAGACAACAAACTTCCCTTCAGGAAAGACAGCTGACACATACTCCGAATCAATGAATAACTCATCTGGACTATATGACGTCAAATGCAAACCAATATTTATATTGCAAATGAATATAGATGCAGCAATAAACATGCAGGCACTTTAAAATAACATTAAAATTAATTAAAAATAAGATGCACCAAGGCATAGACAACACGTCTATGAAGATACAAATTACAAAGATTGTTTTTTATCAAAGTAGTGTTCTTAAAAACGTAATTAACGTAATAAATTAATTAAATTACGGTTGATTTTCATTTGTCAATTTTTCTATACAAAAACTGTCAACGTCTCGTGTTAATTTCACAGCTAAAAGTTGCTAGCTATTATTATAAATGTTTTAAAAATCGAATGTCATAAATTGAATAAAAAAAACAATAATGCCTTCGGACATTTTCTTGTTTATTTGTAAGACACAATTTCTAAAGTATACAACGTTTTTTAATAGCGGTCTTTACTCGCAAACGGCCTAACGAATACAGTCAATCTCTTAGACGTAAATCTTCGTCGGAGTCATAATTCAAGTTTATTGAGTTCCCAAACTTTCGGGCCCTCAAGCGCCGACTGCTTATATATCAAGAAATTTTACTAATATTATCTTACCCAAGATTAAAATATGAGATTTCATAAGTTTCTAACTTTAAAATTAAAATTTGTTTTTATTAAATCGAAAGTTAAACATATTCCGTTTCATCTTTCCGCGGCTAGATTTTTATTATTAAGAAATATTTAGAGATGATTCCTTTTATTTCGGATTAAGCATTAAAATTACGCTTCTTTTAACTGATATTATAGTATTACTATACTTATAAATTGAATATGATTTTTGTTATATATATAACATATAATTTTGTTCTTAAAAGTTAAATAACAGATTACTTAGATAGCGTTTCGTAAAGACAAAAGCATGTTATGAAAAATGGAAAAATATGAAAAAGTTAATAATTGTTATTCAAATTAACTTTGAAATATTGTAAATAGTAAATGAAGAGGCACATTTAACTGCGGTACCCTATATATAAATCTTCATTTAAAAGTTTATCCCTCAGCTTAATTTATTATTTATGATATTCAACAAACCGAATTAAAATTAAATTAATTTCATTCATACAAATAAAATATGAGGAAATAAATTAAAATATCTGAAAATCAATTTGACAACAAGAGACTGAGAACTCGAATCGTCCTCGTTCTTTAAATTTCGTTCTATTGTTATTCAAATTATGAATTAACAGACCATTCAAATCACTTCTCCAATTTTCTTATACCTATATTACCATTGAAAGTTATTACTTTGAAAACATTGATTTTTTAAGCGTATTAATCCGTGAATATGAAAAAAACGTAGCTATCGCGGTTGGCAATTTTGGCGAGGTGATCATTTTTACAAGTTCTTTTAACTTCATCTTTTTTTAAGCCACTGTTGCTTAACCACCGTGCTGATGACGATACAAATTAGTATTCAATTGTATTCGAGTTTATTTATTTATTTATTTAATTTTGGGAAACATACAGCATAGTCATAATACACAAATATTTGATAACAAAATTGTAAGTCTCACATAAGCCAACAAAGTTTCCACTGTTACATTGAAACATAGAGTGAACCTAATGAGAACAAGTGATTAACAGATAGCTAAAGTATATAAAATAAAGTTTTAAAAAGTAATTTAAAGTGTAATAAAAAATCAAACAAAAACAATAAGAATATTAATGACAAATATAGTTTTTTAAGGCTTCTAAGAACTTAAGCTGATTTACGTTAAATATATCTACATTACTGTAACATTTATTATAATTGTCACAAGCTCTTACCAAAAAGCGATTTTTAGTAATTTTTGAATGGGCAAAGGTATGTGGACACATGATATAAACGTTGTTAAGTACACTGAATCGACATAAATATTTATAATTTTGTAAAGAAAAACCTGATCTTTGCATTCTCTGCGGTTCTCAAGCGACAAAATATTAAGTTTATTAACAGAATTGGCCCGAAATTTTCGATAGCCATAATATACTTTGAGTATTGTGGATTCCAAATAGTTGAAGCGAATTCCATAGTAGATCTTACATACGAGTTATAAAAGAAGTTATATGTATTTATATTTCTAAAGAACCCTAGCGAAATATTAAACCCAAAATGTCGAAAGCTTTTGCGATAATTTTATTCACATACCTGTCAAATAGTAAAGTAGAATCCAGAAGCACTGCCAGGTCCCTAATCTCGGTTACCCTCTTGAATTGAATGATTGGAAATTGTGTAATCAAATAAAATCGGATCTTTTTTTCTAGAAAATGATCTTATATAGCACTTATTAAAATTAAGATATAGACCTTTAGATGAACAATATTGCACTAAAATATCTAAATCATCAAATCAATCAATAAAATTTGAGCAGTCATAACTTTTTTTTATGATTTTAAATAGTTTTATATCATAGGCATATAGAAGTTTGTTAGTATTTTGTAAAAAATTCAGTATATCATTAATGAAAATGTTAAACAACAGGGGACCGAGATGAGTGCCCTGAGGAACCTCAGATGTTATGGGGGCAAAACTAGAGATGTGTCCTTTGACAGCAACTGCATGAGTTCTGTCACGGAGTGCTAGTGTACAGATTAAATAAATATATTTTTTAATTTTAAAACTTATTTTTAATAACTAGAAGACAACGAGCTAGTCATTTAATAGTTATTTTATTATATATACATATAGTAGTAAGTAATTACTTACTGTCGTAAGCATTCATGTTATCGACTAATCCTGAATATCCGTTCTCTTTAAATCTTTAAAATACTGAATATAATTTGAACCTAGTCTAGATAGAAGTAAATTAATATTAACGTGTTTTAATCCCTACTTCTAATGAAATTTGACATAAAAGTCACTTGTAAATTTCGCGGATTTATTAATATTACGATAACTTTGTTATATTTATTTAAAAAATATTAATACTTCTATAGAAAATAGTTCAGGTTTTAATATTCTGGAAAAGCCGCAATCTATTACTAGTATTCTGTAATAAAGTTTGATCGAGAGAAGTGTTTAATAATTTATTTGATACTTTATATATATAAAATTTTAACCAAGCATTCGATATTTTGCTTCTTACTTCGTTTTGAGGATCAAGCATAACATATATGTGTAATATAGAATACCGAATCAAAAACCTTCAAACTACACATTTTTTCAATCGTTTTTTAAGTCGGATTATGTAATTATTGCTAAATGAAAATATAGATTGAGCCTTTAAATAAGCCGTCTAAAAATTATTTCATATTTTAAGAAATGACAACGCATATTTTTCAAGCCGACAAAGACTACTTTACCTCACTACTTTATTCGGAGACACGTACTTTACTACCGAGTGCATTTCCTTACAAAATTTCCTTGGAGACTCGTCACTGTAATATTATATATCTAACGTGCTAACGCTTTGGAATGCAGTCATTTTATATGTTTTACGAACGATTTATGTTTTCATAAAATGATATCGGGGATTTGTTTTGTCAAATTAATTTACCAATAAAATCTAATTACGGTATTAGTTTACCATTACCCAGTTACTTTTATCCGGTAGTAGCTTTGTGTAGGTCCTTATTGATGGATAATAGGCATTCACCAATGATTTTACCGCACGTTAGAACTATATAATATTGAGTTCCAATTTGTAATTAGCACAAAGAACATCACATCACATCTAAGACTCTGGATGGCGGCGCATCGATGCTGTAATGAGTGGTAAATGTTTCTTCCAATGTAAATATTTATGAGTGATTGTGATCACTTTCCATCAGGTGGATCATTTATCTGACTTTCTAAGATAAGGTAAAAATTAAATGACATACATGTATACATTTTGGGCAATTAATTTAAATTTTATAAATACGACAGCATCATTTTTTTTAAATCGTTCAATATTAACTCGTCAAAATATGAATAGTGTTTATTTAAGGTTTTCACAGTGATTTACGGTAAAAATAAATTAAAATCCCAATTTTGATACATTAAAATATTTGTTTGTTGGTATTTTTCTGTAAAAGAGTATTATTTTTTGTGGTATTATAAATAACATCACAATATAAACACATCGATTTAATGAAGACCAAAATGAAGGGTTAAATATTCCCTTAAAATTATAAATTTGCATAATCTTTTAATAGAGCATCTCTACTAATGAAACGAAGGTCGTTGGATATTTAAATTTTGCATATCTTATAATCTGTGCATTTATAGTCAGTTGGTCAGTCAATATATGGTCTTTTATAAAATAAATTGATGTTATTTTCTTTCCACATATTATGTAACGTGTGTAAACATTTTTAAATCACTCAATTCAAGTGCTTTGTTTAGCAGTTATATGTAAAAATATATGTATGTATATATATATATATATATATAAATATAAATATAAATGTATCGTCAAACATAAGATGGTCAGTTTTGTAAAAAAAATCAAAAAGGGCCGAAGCGCTTTCATCATTTTTTCCCCGGAACACCTTTTGCTTAAACTTTATGAATATTTCAGACGGATCAATTATTAAAATGATTTACTACTCCCAAACTCGTTGTGTAAACGAAACGGGTGTGTGCGGAGGTTGTATTTACGAAATGAAAAAATGTAAGATATATTTTTTTGTCTTTACTCTTGAAGAAACCTTGTACAAGCTGTGAATAATTAATATTGCGATTGTTGAACGATACTCACTTCGTTAAATGTAATTGGAAACTGAGTAAATTAAAATGTTTTTAATAAATCACGTTATTCTTTTCAGGTACATATGAAATATGGAAGTAACACGTGAAGGTAAGTTGTAAGTCTTTTTTATTATAATAATTACGTTCTTACAATATTATGTTTAAAATTTAGTATATAGTATAGAGCGAGCGTCCAGTAAGTCTGGTGGACTTATGTTTTAAAAAAAAAGTTCTGAAACAACTGAAGTCCTAGCACCAATATTTATTTATATTATATTACCGACGAGCCGGTTGGCGTAGATATTAGAGCCTTTCACGCCGCAGATCGTGGTTTCGATTCCCACCCAGGACATTTGTGTGCATGAACAAGTCTGTTCGTCCTGGGTGTAATTATCTATATAAGTATATATTTACAAAAGAAAACTAGTATATGTGGTATATCAGTTGCCTGGTTGCCATAGTACGAGCTCTGCTTAGTTTGGGATCAGCTGGCCGTGTTTTTTTTTTTTTTAATTTATTTTTAGTTAGGCGAACGAGCACTACGGCCACAGGATGGTAAGTGGTCACCTACGCCCATAGACAATGGTATTGTAAGAAATGTTAACCATCGCTTACATCGTCAATGCGTCACCAACCTTGGGAACTAAGATGTTATGTCTCTTGTGCTTGTAATTACACTTGCTCACTCACTCTTCAAACCGAAACACAAAAATACAAAGTACTGCTATTTTGCGGTAAAATATCTGATGAGTGGTTGGTACCTACTCAGATGAGCTTGCACAAAACACTACCACCGAGTGAATGTGTGTGAATAATGGCCCAGGATATTATTATTATTATTCCCATATTCAGACTGACTTGTTTTTCTTATATCAATTTTGCTATACGCGATTCGTGACGGGTCTTGAGAAGGGCTGTGAATAGGTTCAGGAGTTAGTCTTATTGCTATATAGTTTAGATACGGCAGAAGCCAGATCCTTAGCTGAAAAGCAATTTGACCAATTGCCAGTGCAATTGACTGTTTGGTACAAATGTATCGATTATATACGCATATATTGCTTATTGTCAATTTATATAGGGTTTTCCATTAAGGGCGCTTGATCTTTGAAATGCAAAAAAAAATACATGTAGGAGAGATATTTGCAAATTTTTTTTTTTATTTGGAAGGTCTATCGACCCCATTATGTATGGAATATGACATTATTCAAATGACCGCCACGGCTTCGGTTGGTGGCGCGCACACGAAAGGTCCAATTTTCGATGACTCTGGCGCACAAATCGGGCTGTATTTGATCGATGGCGTGGCGTATGTTGACTTTGAGGGCATCGGTGGTTTGCGGCTTGTTGGCATAGACCTGCGACTTAAGAAAACCCCACAAGAAAAAGTCCAGCGGGGTCAAATCGCACGATCTCGGTGGCCAGTTCACGTCGCCTCCGCGCGAGATGACCATGTCCAGAAATTGCTCGTGCAGAACTTCCATCGTAGCGTGTGCTGTGTGGCACGTAGCGCCGTCCTGCTGAAACCACATGTTGTCCAGATCCATATTCTCGATTTCAGGCCAAAAGAAGTTGGTTATCATCGACCGGTATCGCTCACCATTGACGGTGACGGCCACACCATTATCGTTTTCGAAAAAATACGGACCAATCACGCCTCCGGCCCAAAATCCGCACCAAACAGTCACTTTCTGCGGGTGCATTGCCACTTGGTGAACCTCGTGTGGATTGGTCTCGTCCCAAATACGGCAATTTTGCTTGTTGACATAGCCATTCATCCAAAAATGCGCCTCGTCGCTGAAGATGATTTTTTTGCCAAAATCGGCGTCAACTTCCAACTGCTCTAATGCCCAGTCAGCGAACACACGGCGCTGTCTATGGTCATTAACCTTGAGCTCTTGGGTCAGCTGGATCTTGTACGGGTGCAGGCTCAAGTCACAACGCAAAATTCGCCAAGTTGTCGTCTGCGAAAGGCCGAGTTCCTGTGCGCGACGTGGAATTGACTGCCGCGGGTTTTCGAGGACACTGTCGCGCACAGCGGCGATATTCTCGGCAGATCTCGCGTTACGTTGACGCACGGGAACCGGCTGATTGTTAACTGACCCGGTTGACTCGAATTTGTCCACCAATCGACGGATAGTCGACTCGGCAGGACGATCATCGCGACCGTAAAACGGGCGAAGTGCGCGGAACGTTGCTCGAACTGAAGACCCATTTTCATAAAATAATTTTATGATTTGCACGTGCTGCTCGACACTGTAACCTGCCATGGTGGTTTGGGAGGACGGAATGAATATAACATATGCATTTGACAGCTGTCACTCAAACAACATGGCCGCAATCAGCTGTCAAAGTTCAAGCGTCCCTATTGGAAAACCCTATATTTGACGTCAATCGAAAGCAGTATGTCAGCAATAAGTATATAATGATTAGGGATAACAAAGCGCTAAAATTCTTCATGCTTATTATGTCACACGATAGATGAACATAATTACTACCTATTTAAATACATATTTCCATGAAACAATTATACTAACAACAGCAATGAAATATAATTTAATAAAATATAAGCATATAATTTTAATTCAATATAGCGAGTCATAAAATATTTAGTAATTAACTTTATACCGCACGTATTCACTTAGTCCATTTTATAATAAACTATGACCTATATAGCCTAATGACTTTATTGTCACTAATAACATAAAACAATTTCACCATTTGGGTCATGAAAACTAACATTGATATATACACTTTTATTACATGACCAACCACATGAACGTTATAAGCCTTGTTTAGTATATTTACATATACTGAATACAAACAAGTAATTACATGGTATCGCAGCCATTGCTGGCAAGGCAGGCGTTCAAATTATACTTATTAAAGCATGTGTTAATAAGTAGCTTTCAGGAATTACATAGAAATGTTTTAGTTAATTTCTTAAAATTGTTTGTTGATTCAAAAATATTCTTTATTCAAGTGAGATTTTAGGAGAACTCTTGGGTCATGTTACCTGTTATGTCTGTATTTGGTTGTTAAACTTTTGAGTCATAACTACTTAATCGATCATCCCGAAGCACCTTGACAGTGTACAGTATACACGGTACAGAAAAAGGCATACGGTACCTAACGCAGTCAAATGCCGGAAACTAGTTTATTGTAAATCTACTCAGTAGTAGAATCGGTAACTCACTGGTTACTCTTGTCTCAGATTAGAAACATAATCAAGAGTAACATGCAATTCGTCGTGAGTATTAATCGAATTTTATATAAATGGTAAAGGCGTCTTTCCCATTGGCTTAGTGTCTTTGCAAAGAATCGCTTTGTATTAATATTCGGTGTATTCGAAAATATAGCAAACGGGTCATCCTCGCGTGAATATCATAAACTAATAACGACAATTGAACGGATACACACATTTAATTTCACTATTTGCCATGTGTGTGCAAATGGAGCAAATATAACCAAGTAAGTCCTCTACACATTGCCGTGTTGGAGAAAGTAAATACGAGAACATGCTACGTAATCAATGTTATGTTTTGTGTTGAAGTTAATATATTAATATGTTCAAGATAATTATATCAGCAACAATTTGTAGACATTAACTGATAAATTTACATTGCAACATATAAATTAAAATTGTTTTTTTAAAAGAAAAAAATATATTAAAGAATGAAAATAAATTTGTAATTTAAAATAAAGTCAGTTAAATAACATAGAAAGTCGTGTCCTTATCAGTATGGTAGAATACTGCCTGTATGTATATATGTAATTAAATCATAATTGATTATGTTCATTATTTAATACCATTAAATTTAAAACCTTGTGTATTTTATTTAAATAGCAAATTTACGTAGTATCTAAGCATTGCTTGAACAAGTATTCAATCCTTGTAGCGATTGTGTTCCCTCGTCCGTGCCATACGATAAACGATGAAAAGACCTACGCCGGACACTCTATTCATGTATATCATTGAGTGCCTGAGAGGTAACCGTGTAGAAAACCGGAGAAAATGCGAACGACACAATGAGTTGTGATTCAAGAGAGTTAGTTCCTATCACGTGGACTTAGAGGTGACATTGCATTAAACTGTGGATATGTATCCAATGGCGTCCTCGTTATTAGTTCTATGCATAGGTATAGGAAGCAGAGATTTGTGCACTGCGGATGATTTTGGCTTATATCTTTAGAAATTCGGTTTCAAGTAAAAGTCATAGCTTTTTCCTGTTTTCGGGTAGCTTAATATTAATGAAAATATAATGTATAATAAGATTATGATAACAATGTACTTCACAAAGGATAATATATTTAACTATCAAAAAAAATGTGCATTGTTTTATATACTTTGAATAAAAGCTAAAAAAATAATATTTTTTTAACCTATTGTCTCGTCATTATACATTTCGAAATCAATGACATACAAATAAAAAAAAAGCAAACGATAATATTTTTATTTTAAATACAACATTCACGACAAATAATTTATCATTTTCAAAAAACATTTTTTATCGAATAAAAACGACTTGCATGAAATAAATCCTGTGTATCTCCGATGTTCCCCTTAAAATAATATACCTGTTTGTACATCCGCAATTTTACGCAATTGTCCGAACTCCCTCGTCCGTGGCGTGATAAAACGCTGAAAAGATGATTTATATAACTGGACGGACAACGGTCCTGTATTACCAGATACGGAAGAGAATAGACTTTGTATCAATGTTTATTTGCCTTTTTAACTAAAAGCGCTGATATTTGTCACTTGTAGCGAAGTAAATAGGATTCTTTTATCTTTAATATTGCTTTAAATACGACTCTTTTAAAATACATTAGTGGGAAACATTTTCCATGTTCCCGCGCCAGTACATTAAGCCGTAACAGCACATAATTTCATCACAATGGACGCATTTACCGTTTGTAAATATTGTTATAATTACTTTTCTTTTTTTTTTCGAAGTAGTTTCTAGTAATCATTATAAACATTCGACTTCCGTAACATTATATTGCTTTTTGCGACGGTAAAATGTATTTTTAAGTAATTCGTATTTTTTAAAAGAAATGAGTCAATTTTATTTTTGAAATAAAACCCCGAATCAACACCTTTATGTATAAAAATTAAAAACAACTAAATAATTCCTCTTCACGTATCCTTAAAATATTTTTCCTTTGCCATTGTACAAACTTTTACTAGTTTTGAAATAACTTGCTAAAAGGGGAATCTTTGTCCAAGATTACCTTTCTACGCGAAATAGCTTATAAATAAAACTACGAAACTTCAATATTAAAAATTTTATTTCTTAAAATATACAATACTTCCATATTATTATAAAATGAGACAGACGATTCAAACTCGGCAAGCAACGTTGAAATTTCATGTGTTTAATTTGTGTGTATAAAGTTCATCCCATGCACGATAGTGAATGAATACATCTGTCACATGTACATAATATATCCACCAAACTATTTTTACACGGTATTCCAAAACCGGAGTGTATTATTTTCATAATGTATGTATGTATAACTCACATACATACATACATACATAGTATACATGAAACCCTTACATTTAGTCATCTTTAGTCCACTATAACTTTTAAATACCTGAACCAATTTTGGATCACGACTAATCGACACTGGCAATTTTTTTTAGTTTTTAATTAATTTCTTGGCGTTTTTTTTTTTTATAAATATTTGACATGTTCATAATTATTTTTTTATATAGTCTGTTATAAAATATAAAAATATTTTTTGTATTTGATACTAAAAAAATAAATGTACACTGAGAAATCAAATAAAAATATGTTCAATTATATACTACAAGAGCGCTTTTAGTAACCCACAAGTATATCGTGGTAAATATAAAAATGTCTGCGGTATTTTATTAAAGAATCAAATACCTTGCCCAGGAAGGATCCATTGACTTTGTGGACTATAAAATTCTTAAGATTGTCCCATGTATAGCTATGTGACATCGCCAGAAATTTAAGCTGAATTACTTTTATGTATGTATATTGAAGTCTTCTTTATTTGCTGTCGCCGATTGATTATATTTGTATGTCGCTTGTTTCGCTACGAGTAATTTTATATATATTATGAATAGTTTTATACATAAACGTTGATAAGAGTTAATTAAAACAAGGAAAGAATTACTTGAAACTAGAAAAATCTGGTATATGTATGTTCTTCTGCGTGTATATTTCTTCATGGCTATGCGTTGAACGTCATAGAAGAACAAAATAATGTCGCAGTGCCGTCTTGTAGCGTGTGGTCGAAGTAAATAGAAACCTTCTTAGTGATACCTTCTGTATGATAATAAAACTTTAATGTTAATCGGTCATATGATGTCGGAACTTATTAATTTCGAACTAATATACTCGCATCCATTTTGCATATTATTATATTATATAGTCTTATGTTTGAGGCTACAAAAAGTCGCTCAATGTTCGTAATTTTTTTTTAATAATTCATCAAGTAAAATTATAAAATAATATCCATCTACTGATTTTAAATTTGCTATGTGATTTCGATATATTTAATTACATCACAATATTACGAATGTGTAAAAATAAATAATTAATTAATTAAATTTTATTTCAACAGTATAAAATGTTTTCCTCATAAATTATTTCACACTCGGGCAGTTGTAGACTCGTTAAAATACATCCATTATAAAAGTTTTCAAATGGAAATTAAAAATTAGTTTTGATGAAGTGTTTCAACGAGTCAGCATTGCAGCGATGCAGCGAATTAATGCATTTATAATACTGACAATCAAATTATACAACCATTTTGAACTTTATACAATATTAATTCGTATTTGTTATGTGATTATACAAATTAAATTGTGTTATTCGAATGAATTAAAGTCAAAACACAATAATTATATTATTCAAGTTTGATGGGGCTTCAAGTTGGGACTAAATTTGTTAATTATTTATAATAATTATTTACAATTTGATTATGGATTAAAACTTAGGTGTCAATGTCAATATAAAAATACGATACAGAAGAATAAGCATCATCATCATCTCAGCCGGAAAATGTCCACTGCTGGACAAAGGCCCCCCCAAGGATATCAACGATAGCCAGCCGTGCGTTACCAGAATGAGTATATTAGTTGCTAATTATTTTAACTATTTCAAATTACAGTCATTTTCCCTGGCACACATAGAATTCATATTACTTGTGCGTTCGGACTAAAACTTTACCTGTCCTCTCGTTGAGGTCTCTAACTATGTATGTTGGCAAAGTCTACCTAGACGACGGTCGTTCGAAGTGTTGTGGTTTAAATATAGAATGAATAAACTTACACTCGCATGAAATACAATGAAGTTAATTGGAGATTTCTTATCATGATAATGATAATAAAATTGGCAACACAAAGTGACCACTCATAGACGTTTGAACAAGAAACAAAGTATTTCTTAGGTAATTTGGAGCTTCATAGAAAGGAAAAAAGTATATGTATAGTTAATATGCTTTCAATTCCATAATATTTCTAGACATCCACATAAGTAATATATTTTTTCGACGAATATTATTTACTTGTTATATTTATTTATAATTTATAATTATTTTAGCCGAGATGGTCCAGCGGTAAGAACGCGTGAATCTTAACCGATAATCGTGGGTTCAAACCCGGATAAGCACCCCTTAATTTCATGTGCTTAATTTGTGATTATAGTTCATCTCGTGCTTGACGGTGAAGGAAAATATCGTGAGGAAATCTGCATGTGTCAAATTTCACTAAAATTCTGTCACATGTGTATTCTGTCACAAACCGCATTGGAACAGCGTGGTGAAATAAGCTCCAGAACCTTCTCCTCAATGAGAGGTGTAAAGGCTTAACCCTGTTACTGTTTATAATTATTTTATTAAAAAAAAAGCTAATTCGTAAAATTATTTCTAAAAGAAATAAAATTCTGAAAGATCGTACAAAAGTAACATTTAAGGCTAGCGTGCCTTTATAATGGGAAGCTTGACACTAATATTCAGTGACCTGAGAGCTAGGTTGTTTAAAATTTAAAACTAGCTGTTTCCCGTTATGTCGTCTATTATTTTACTCATGACTACGTCTAGATCTACTGAAAAGTAAGAGTAGTAATTGATTCTGTAAACATTTTTTTTATTTACATTTATACACCACCAATCCACATATAGTTATAGTTTCTTGCTAGTATATGCTCCGAAGCTTCTCAAAAGGAAAGGAGGCATTATCGTAAGATTGGGATATTTACGTGCTCTTACTACATATTATGTATATGTACATTCTGCTCAAAATCAATGAATATTCACTCTATGCTATATATTTAGTATTCGAAAAATAATTAATGAAACTCAAAATATTAGGTCCTTACATATGAAATTAGCGTTTTGTCGTATTGACCACTTTGATCGGAAATATCTCCTCTTTGGTTAAGCATTCCAAATTCAAATTTATAAATTCATTAATCTGGTACATTTAATTACATTACTGAGAATTGGCCATTGGGTCTGCGGCCTTATATCTAGCCACTAGACCAACGAGGCAGTCTGTCAGACCGCAAACCCGGTGGTCCTGAGTTCAATTCCCAGGTCGGGCCAATAAGTAGTTATTGGGTTTTCTGTCAGAAAATTCTCAATAGCAGCCCGGAGTCTGGAAGTTGGAAGTGTGTACACTCCCGTGCCTCGGAAAGCACGTAAAGCCTATCTCCGGTCGTGTCGGATTGCCGTCCCATCGGATTATGAGAGCTAAGGAAAAGAGAATGCACCTGTATTTGCGCACACACTTGTGCACTATAATATCTCCTGCGCAGTTGGCTAATCTCTCTTGAGATTGGCCACCGTGGCTGAAATCGGTCTGGAGGAAGTTATAATAATATAGGTTGTGAGTAACATAATTATGGTATCTTCTGTTTGATTGTTGAGATAAACGAGGGCACGCCTCAAGCACTATCCCTCGGTTTTCTCTGGGGGACTGTCTATAAATATTGAAGTCTACGTCAGCGGTCCATCAGTGTTACAAAAATATCTTAAGATTAAACTTTCTACATAAGACATTGTCATCCCTTACGTTGACTTATTCGCAATTGAAACTTTATCAAAGAAACATATTTAAAGAAGAAATAAAAGTTTTATGAGCTTGGTATATTACAAAGAGAAAACACAATTACTCGTTGTTATTCGGTAAAGATCTTGTCATTCTTAGAATATTATGAAGATGAATTATGTATTTGAAAATATTATTTAAGTTTTATAATTGGGATACATAATAAAAATAATTAGTATGATATTTACATATATTAAGATCATACAAAGATTTGATGGAGATAAGATAGAGTCAGATGGTAACAGTTCAAGAACTTATATAGGGTTATCCAATAGGGACGCTTGAACTTTGACAGCTGATTGCGGCCATGTTGTTTGAGTGACAGCTGTCAAATGCAGTGTGTTATATTCATTCCGTCCTCCCAAACCACCATGGCAGGTTACAGTGTCGAGCAGCACGTGCAAATCATATAATTGTTTTATGAAAATGGGTCTTCAGTTCGAGCAACGTTCCGCGCACTTCGCTCGTTTTACGGTCGCGATGATCGTCCTGCCGAGTCGACTATCCGTCGATTGGTGGACAAATTCGAGTCAACCGGGTCAGTTAACAATCAGCCGGTTCCCGTGCGTCAACGTAACGCGAGATCTGCCGAGAATATCGCCGCTGTGCGCGACAGTGTCCTCGAAAACCCGCGGCAGTCAATTCCGCGTCGCGCACAGGAACTCGGCCTTTCGCAGACGACAACTTGGCGAATTTTGCGTTGTGACTTGAGCCTGCACCCGTACAAGATCCAGCTGACCCAAGAGCTCAAGGTTAATGACCATAGACAGCGCCGTGTGTTCGCTGACTGGGCATTAGAGCAGTTGGAAGTTGACGCCGATTTTGGCAAAAAAATCATCTTCAGCGACGAGGCGCATTTTTGGATGAATGGCTATGTCAGCAAGCAAAATTGCCGTATTTGGGACGAGACCAATCCACACGAGGTTCACCAAGTGGCAATGCACCCGCAGAAAGTGACTGTTTGGTGCGGATTTTGGGCCGGAGGCGTGATTGGTCCGTATTTTTTCGAAAACGATAATGGTGTGGCCGTCACCGTCAATGGTGAGCGATACCGGTCGATGATAACCAACTTCTTTTGGCCTGAAATCGAGAATATGAATCTGGACAACATGTGGTTTCAACAGGACGGCGCTACGTGCCACACAGCACACGCTACGATGGAAGTTCTGCGCAATCAAGCGCCCTTAATGGAAAACTTTACACAGACAGACACACTTTTATCAGAATTAACTTTTTATTTTATCTCGCATTAATACATTTATTAATGGTACATAAATTTATTAATGATTTTTATTTGCAGACTAGAAGATTTTTAAATTTATTTATTTACTTATAGTCAACTGCGTTACAGAAATGGTTGTATAGTTATTACTTAGAACTAAAGTAGGCCACATAATATGATTATTATTTTATATTTCACAATATATTAATCTTAAAACATATTAGCCTGTGTGTGTATGCTTTTTTGGGTGTGTGAGTGTAATTATGATTTTGCCACCTATTCGTCATCTTCATTTCGCTTAATGCAATTTTACTATCTCCTTTTTAAGGTAAGAAATAATTCGAAAAAGTAGTAAACTTTATAGTAGGTTCAAGCCAGATGTAAAATAATAGAATGTTTGATTTAGACACAGCCAGTGTGTCTAAATCAAATAGTTTACTTTATAATGTTTCATGACGAGTCCCTTACGTGCTATCTCTTTCCATCAAAATTCAGAGTCAGTAAATAAAAAAAATAGTAAGTCGTTCTTACGTCACGAATTTATTACATCGTGAGAAATAAATGATAGGCAATTGACATTGTCGACGCCCTCTAGGGGGCCAATATATCGCAAACTTTTTTACGGTTTTATAGCCGAAAATTGAGGAATAGCTTAAGTTCTTTTTGTTGGGAACTATAAATATATCTTACCGAAAATATGATATAATTCGTGTTTTGTTGTAATTTTCGTTATTGAAGCGTTATCTGGTGTAGTGAACAGATAAACTTTCATCCTCGTGCTGAGATTCGACTTCCTTAAGTTGTTTTGGTCATACAAATTTTTGTATCGCTTTTCCTTATGTGACACTTTATAGATTCAGACTCGGTTGTTATAACAAGCATCTATTTATATATTATTTCTATATAAGAAAAAAAAGGCTTAAGAGTAAATTATTATAGGTTTATATAGTTATTATATAATATACGTATACATATGTTAATCTTATATGTAATATTTTGTTCTATTTTCTGTTGATTCAGCATTTTACATTAACATTCTACTTAAAAGTTCATATTGTGATATAATAAAATAAACACAAATTCATATTAAAACTCGTAATTCGATTCACTAGCTACAAATATAAAAAATATGAAAGACACGTTAGAATATGACCTAAATCTTCTTTAGGCAACGCACAGACTATTACAAGCCATCCTCGATAGGGTAGCAATGACTGGAGAGAAGTTTACTACTGAAATTCTTCACCAGAAAAATCCAATAACTTTTAATAGGCTCAACTCGGGTTTTGGACCCAGAACCTCGAGATCGCAAGACAGAGCTAGCCACTAGACCACCGAGGTACACAAATGAAAAACATATAACGATATACTACACACTAATATTAAAAATTTAGCTAATCATGTCAAATGTCAACATTTTCCCTTTACTGCTTTCGAGAAGCGTAATAAAGATAATCTCAAATGAACTTAGGTAGTAGTATAATACCTAAGCTAAGCTAGACTGAGCACTTAAGCACATTAGGCTTCTACATTAATACTCATTTCAACTATGAGAACAGCGAAATTAATGCTGAGGTAACACTATGACTTAGCAGGCCTTATAATAGAGGAGATACTAAAAGTTTTATAAGTCAAATTCTTAAGAACCATTTTTGTGAACAATAAAATAGAGTTTTTACTTCCCAAGGTAATGTCGAATGAATAGTGAACAATGCATTATTTTAGATTGCTCTGTGTTTACAATTATAAAATATAATACCACATTTTATTTATAGTTTTCTTAGAAGCGTTTTTTAGTTAATCAAGTAAAAAGCTATTGATAGTTTTTTTAAATAGATTAATGTATTTTCATATGAGCGTTATGTAAAAAATACATTGAAAAGCCACTACATACTTTGTTCGTGTTAACGTTGGATTGGAGATAAAGTTGACGGCCCCCTGGAAACCCATTCATTGCCTGGAATAAAAGTATGTTATTTGATGAACACGCATTTTATTAAAATACATCCAGCAGCTCTCAATCAAGATTGACCGTTACGATTAAACTATTTTAATATGCCCAATGAATACATAATAAGACAACATTCATACATTTCCTATAGTACTTTACTCACTTATTTTCCTTTATACTATATTGTACACCACACAGAAAAGAATAATACATACATAGCGATCTCTTCCAGGCAACCAACGCTGCAAGGAATAACTCATAGGATAATAGGCAGGTGGCGCCGCAATCATAAATAAAATATCATAAATGTAATTAATTAATAAAAATCCGTGTGGTGTCGTGGGACACCAGATAGGAACGAAGTTCCTTATTATAAAAATATTAATTTCAAGTTCTATTCGAGGTATAAAGAAAATAATTATTCGGGTATACATTTTTATTAAGATGTTTTTATCGATAAAAATCAAAAATCTACTTTACAAAATTATCTTAACACCTTTATTTTGTTTACAATGATTTATAAAAAAATATAAAATAATAATATACAAAGAAACAGCTATTTACATGAATAATAATAATTAAGACTAATCATGTTCTATCATAGAAAATATAGCTTTAAGGTAACTAAAATAAGAAATGAAAAATTTAATTTTGAAAAAAAAATTAAAGTAAATCTTACGCTTTTTTTACGTTACGGACGTTTTTTGCCGGCTAGGGTACCCCTCCGCAACGCCCCATAAGGAACTTCGTTCCAATAAATGTCAATAAAAATATAAAATACACATATTATAAACATAAAAAAAAATTATATTATCATTAAATACTAAAATTACAAGTAACTATATAAAATAAATACAATAAGTACTCAAGCAACTCGAGTCCTAAGAAAGAAAAAATACTTAATAATAATTTTATTGGCAATATAGTACTTAAATTATTAGGAATTAAGAAATATTTAATGATGCCTAAGTTAGTAGTTAAGTTGGTAACGGAATAAGATAGTAATTTATGTTCAATGGGAAGTAACAAAAGTATGCAATCTTCCGTTGCAATCTCGATTGTAGATCAATGTTCAATAGATACCCTCTTTAATTTATTACCGAAGCGTCGAAGGGCAGTGACTTACAGCTTCCTTTGGCACGCTTGCGTCAATTTACATGTTAGGGATGTTTGATCGATCTCTCAACTTTGCTTTTTACGTCACAATGTCAAACTTTTTTATTACATTAACTGTTTTTTTTTTATGTTATCCAGAATTTTTTTTATCATTGTTTTTTTTAACATTTATCTTTTCATTTAAATAAGCAATTCATAACATTTGAAAATTATTTATTTTTTGAAAAATCTACTTAAGATTTTAGTTTTCAGCCGAATATATCTTTATACAGAAGCTTATTAAAATATCAAAGCTGTCAAAATAAGCTTCAAAAGTGCTGCAATCCGCGTATAATCCGCGTATTTAAAATTTTCATGTGCATTTTTTAAAAATATATTCGAGCTGTAAAAAATCGGGAGCATTCAATTATTTGTCACTAATCATTCGTTCGCAGTTGAAGTGGAAAACAAGAACACAAGCCGTAAATTACACAGGATCGATCACATAGGATCAAAGTCAAAATAAGTTTATAGAGTTTTAATGTTCGCAATCGGCTTGCGTGCTTGCAACAATTTGTGCTGATGCCTTATCACAGAAGCTAATGTTCAGTGTAATACCGCTTCCGACATGAAAACTGCTCAGAACATATTGTTCTTAAAGAACGTTTGAAATAACACATAAGTTCTAATATACGAAAAATATATATATATATATATATATATATTTTATATTTCGCCTGATGGAAATCAATGTGTATTTGTGTTTGGAGAAATTCTTATTTCAATACACAAGTAACTTTGAAACAATTTAAAATCAATTCAGTCAAAAAAATATTGTGAATACACACATTTGAAAAGACAATAAAACTTTTTTTGTTGTTAGATTTATCTTTACAATTTACATTTACGTACATAATATGATTATATGATAGTTTGGCAACATTTTACCTACTCCTTAATGTTCCATACATGTAGGGATATACAAAAGCATGTTATTCATGCGAAATAACAAATAATGCACGAATTGTGCGTTCATATTTTTTCCTTTAATCCAACCCGATGTTCATGCCAGCAATAATATTCAAAGAGCCATATTTTTGAGTTAGCAGGTGCGCGAATCAGAAATAGTCCCGTCAGCAAACAGAACATGGGCCATTATTATAGTTGCGTAGCTCGCGTTAGTTTTCGAGTATCGCCATCTTGACATATCGATGTGGGGCACGAAGAAGCGGTTTTTCATTGATTCAGTGGCACATCTGGCGACAAACTGCCTCGGGCTTTCCATTCTGATGACCTGACTTGACATTTTTATTGCTTGCCATATTTCCTGCGGCCTCCAAGGCATTCCCCGCTCATGGAAGGCGCCGTGAAATATCGTAGCGAGCTGTGACACGATATTATAATAAAGATGTTACATTCCTGTGTTTGAAGACATTTTTGGTAATTCGACGTTTTCTTAAAGTTACATACAATACTTATTGCTTCATATGAAAATGTAAACTTATAAGCTTCATAATTATAAGTAAAATTACCTGTTTTTGACTATCGAAACAAGTAAATGCACTTTATTCCATTTATTTGTACATGTCGTGGTCACGACGGCACGTGGTCTCAAACATATTATGATTACTTCTGGTCAAAGAATTGAATATTGCAGAATAAATGACGATGTTTTTCTTTACAACTGAACTTGTTTGGATTTAAATCTGACCTTTATGCAAGATTCTTATATTCGCTGAGCAGTTTATCTTTTTTACCAAACTATAAGGTCCTCCAGACCGATTTCGGCCACGCTGGCAAATCTCAAGAGAGATTAGCCAACTGCGCAGCGACTTTATATAAATAAAATAAATGTAAAAAACTCTATAGTTGATTTTGACTTTTATATATAGTATATTATGGTTGATTATGTAATTAAATTGAAGCGTTTTTAATTGTATACAAATTATTTCGATTTTATTTTTCTCGTTAATATGATAAAAATATATGATATTAAGAGAAACAATTTGTTTTTTGTTTGATATGTTTGATTGGCACAAAGATTGCAAATCTGTTCATACGTGTACCTTATCCATTGACCTAGTAATTAGTATGTATAATTCTCGCAAAGTTTTAGCAGATTATTATACCAACATAGTAACTGAAGTTTTATAAACATTTATAACATAGTTATTATTTTTGGGCAGTAATTTTGTATATCATTTTTGCCAAAACTTACGATAATTCAACTTTCTGTGTGAACAATTGGGCCTAAAAACTTGGATACATAAGTAATGGAAAAGACATATATGGGATTGACCCTATTACCAAGAGTCACATCTCGATTTTATCTCAAATGCAAATTATATTGCAAGCGTATAATTCGTTTTGCATTGTTCGAAATTGATACAAACTATTTCACCAGTAGGATTAAAAATACATGAGATCGAGATTTCAATCAAATACATTTTGAAAACAATGAAACTAGTGGGTCTTATGTTACTTATTTCCTATTATCAACAACAATAAACAAGAATCACGAACACAATGCAATATAAAATTACTCAAATCATTATCATGGTATATTTATTACTAACTTCCGTAGTCTGTCAAAGTAAATTTCAGACATAATTGGCGTACTGTTTTAAACATTAAAAGCATCCAACTCGATTTTCTTTCACAATAAAAATATGAATCCAACATCAGGAGGAACTAATTCAAAGTTTGTCCTCTGTTTCGACAGAAGAAAAGTTTCAGTAAACAACTGTCAAACTACGCTACGGGTGCTCTTAGAACAAAACACAATTTGTCATGATTGATCAAAGAACTTGGACAAAACAAAGACGTCGTATAAACAATAACAACGTTTTTCTTTTTGTAAAATTTTATACTTTTTATTTTGTTTTAGCGGTTTTTAAAAAGTTTGTAAGCATGTGCTTTTGGCGCATTCGTATTTTTGTATATTATCTATTTAGATATTGTTAAATACGACCTTATCAAGCATAAGTAGTTTAATAATAGTTGAGGGCTAAAAGAAAATGAACCTAAAATACGGTAAATGAAAAAAAAATTTAATTATTATCGTATCACGTTTCTGAAAGAGTTAAAATGTCTATCAGGATTTTTTTATAGAATTGGTTTCGGGAATAAACAGCGCGATAAATATTCATGAGCGTGGCAAGCTTTCTTGTCATAGGCCTTGAGAGCCTGATGGATTGCGTGTCAGGCGCCTTGCTTTACTTATTAAACAAAAGTACTTTATTTGCGAATACATGTTCGCGTCATTTTGCTACTATTATTTAAATTAATAATCTATATTTTTTTAATATTTTTAAGTAAATGAGACATGCTTTGAGTCACGAGTGTTATGCATATGCATTAACGAGAATAATTACACAAATCTCAATATTTCGTAAAACTTTATTTATAAAAAAATTATAAATAAAATTCCTGATTTTTGTAAAGTGAAAGTCTTAATGTTGTCTAACATTCAGCTTCCTATTTGGAATAAACAAAATTTCCTCGGTGTTGCCAGCGCGCGCTGATTTCCGGTAAGATTGGGAATTCCGTCGATTTCAGTAGCACGAAGCGCGGAGCGGAAACTCCTAAATCTAGGAATTTTTCCCTCGGAAATGCCGGTGCCAAGATACAGTTGGGGATTTTTTGGCACATTCATCTCGTGACCTGCTGTGTTGTAATGAGAGTTAAATGCTTAACATCGGCCATATCCGTAGTAGGGACGATATTGGACTGTAGATTGATTTCATACCGGCTCGTGCCAAAAACTGCTTTTTATGTGCCATTTTATTACATTTATTTTATTTTATCTGCCAAGCAGTTAAAATTTTATTGAATAATTTATCGACAATTTATTGAATTTTGTATGCCTATTTATTTATTGACTACTACTTTTTTTTAAAGTCACATTTTATTAAATGAAAACATACTGCATAAAAATATACATTCTCAACACATATAATATTATAGATAACAAAGTATATAAATAAGAAAACATGAAATAAGTAACAGAAATTTATTTCGCTCAATTTTATCCGTCTGTTTTATAGACATAAGTATCTTTGAGCTCAATATGTCTGATAGTGAAGAAGAAATTCTTTGGAAGGTCGGACACAGCAATTTCACTAATAGGGTCTGCGATTTTGATAGGCTCCTACAAAGAGGGAATTCCATAAGAGATATGTCAGCGACTGAATAACTAAACAAATGGTTAAGTAGTCTGTTAGGAATGATATATGATTAAATATAAAATAACGAACGTAATAAATTTGTACAGTTAAGGTAATTGGATGACTCTTAAATAAATTGTCCTATTTGGCTTGATATTTTCTAGCAAATTCATCTTTATTCAATTTTGAATTTGCTAGAAAATATTAAGCCAAATAGGACAATTTATTTAAGAGTTTAATTAAGCCAAATAAAAAGAAGGTGAAAGATTGGTTTTATATTTAAAATAACCGACAACAACATTTGCCTACGGTTACATTAAACTACAAACTCGGTAATCATATTTTAATTAGCTAAATAAAAAAAATAAAAGACAAAAAAAAACCGGAATGGTACTTCAAAAAATGTTATGGTAATATTTATAACACATAATTAGTAACTTTTGGTGTCAACAAAAATGAAAATTTTCTTCTAATTTAAATATGCTATTATATAAAAACTGCTATTATATAATATATGAGTTATTATTTACAATACATTTATGTATACTCTGTAAACAAATTTATATTATAATCACTGAATGTAGACTCCAAGCATTTTCAAGCGGTTCTCATGAAAACGCATTGTGATTACGAGCCCAATTATGTTAGTATTATTTATAGTAGTATAGAAGGATAATATATTATTAGCTAATTTAATACCGGCTTACACAAGCTTCACACGTCACCCAGCGGTATTCTTGTGAATAATATACGTTATACGATAAAATCAATACCACTATTGTATGAAATTTAAAAAGTCCAATATCTATAAACTGTGAATGTACTACACTTTGATAAAATGTAATTTATATTATTTGATTTTCAGGTAATCGATATTCTAGTTAAGTACCATGGAGATGCATTTGTAAGCTTTGTGTAATAACGTAATGTCAAAAACAGAGCATGCAATAGACCGGCTTTGTACTACGAGAAACTAAGCATTAGGTTCTGGGCGGGGATTTTATTTCAGAATATGAAAGTCGTTCAGAAATTAATACATTGTATAATATAATAAGAGAATTACATTGTCGACTGTACATAAAGTAATAAAAAGTTATGGAGCTGCTATTTTACTTAATCGAAATTGTTCAATGATAAATTGTAGTTTTTCTAAGGAATACTTTTGAGTAGTACTTAATCTTATCCTTTTATTTTATTAGAAGTTAAATATTTTTTGGTAAAGCTTGTAAGTTATTATTTTATAACAATAAATATTATTATTATATCCTTTTGATTTAGAGACTAGATCCTTATTCGATATATAAATAAGACATATTTCAATCATAAGAAACTTTTATTGGTTATGATTTGTTAATATTTGATATTTATGAAATTTAACCATGTACTGTTTGTTTCCATAAAAATAAAATTAAAATATATTTTCAAATTTATTTAACTAATTGTCGTTCTAAATACATTTTATGGTCAGTTTATTTGTTGCTGAAAATAGCGACTTAATGTTTATCGGAACATATTGATGGATGTAATGGGTTTTTAAATGTATCCTGTATTTTAAAGTAAAGAAGTTAGTACGTTAGTTAAGATTTATGTAATGATCTAAAGTTATAAAAGCCGAGGCGGGTCCAGCGCAGTGGGTGGGACATGGCTACCCGCTGTGGTTTGTAGGGCAATACATTTATTCTTTTGACTTAGTCTGATGATAACATCAAATGTACATTTAACTAAATTACTTAGTAACTGGTTTCATACCTTAAAGAGTTATGTTTCTTGTAGCTTATAAAGTAATTGTTGTTAAATAAAAGACATAATCAAATTCCAAGCGCATCAAATTATAGAAATTAATCAAAACTGAAATAGTTTCCATATGAGATTTAAAATAATATATAATTTTATTTATTTATAAGCAGTCACCAAAAAATCGTGAATGACAAATAATAGAAATTTTATAGAATTCGGACTCAACATTTTAGTGCTGCATCTGCTTGACGCGGACGAGGCGTGTTAACATAGGCCAACGGGCCGAACAATGCCTTCCATGCGGTCTCTACTGATAAACTTTGACCGATTCAATTCCATCATACAATAATGAGCTTTGTGGCCAAATATAAACGACTGAAATAGCTTGCAAACTAGGCTTGAATAATCATTCATGTAAATGGAATGCCTCGTAACCGACATTACGTAGTTTGCTCTTAATACGAGAGGCAACTCACGATGAATGGATTAACCGAATTTTGCATTGATAATGACTTTTAACATTCATAACTTTCCCAAGTAAATTTAAATATAATGCAAATTAAATTTCATTATTTTGATTATCTATTCTATAACTCACTAATATATCAATAGCACCAGCAGTTATAATTAAGTATCTTGACACATTAATGTTATATTATTTTTTAATACCTTATCAATAAAACATACTTATCTTGATATTTAAATTAAGTAAGAAATTTTAAAGAACTTGATTTCTATCTGTTTTTTTCTTTTTAAAGTCCAATTGAATCCTTGTACTCAAATTCAGAAATCTCTATCTCCATAATGGCAATGAAAATGTATGACAAAATGAAATATAATCTTCAAATTCTGCGAATAGCTGCATCAGTTGACAAATACGTAAGTCAACTCGTAATCGTTTCTGAAATATATCGTACAAATAAAAATAAAATATATGCGGAAATCCTATGTGGGATTAACGTACTATCCGCTTCAACTATAATTTAAATTAGCAAGGAATTTTAAGTAATATAATTGTAGTTATATGTAGTTTGTCTTGTTATATAAGTTTATGTACGAACTTATGGATGTTCTTATGTCATTTCAAAAACGAAGGATAGTATTACACATAGTGTGTATATAGCACTCATGTGACTCCTTAATCTTAGAAGAACTAGAGGATTTACTGCCGGGTTCAGTAAGATAGAAGTGGCACAATTGCTCCAAGATCGCGATAGCAGCTATCCACTTGGCAAAATGGCGGAAAGTGATGAGGTCACTGACCTGATTCTTTATCGTGATCGCGAGCGCAATATCGCGGCTTCTATTTACGCTATAAGTAAATTTGAAGTATGCTAATAGAGTTTGTTAATTTTATAACGATTTCACGTTATATCATTATCATGTATAAAAATGTCAAATTACAATAACATGTTAGTTTTCCGATGTATATCAAATTATTATTTTGTTATATAATGAAGTGTGTATAAATAGTTCATGATGAAATAAACTGTCATAGAATTCCAATTAGGATAATATGTAACATTTTTTTAAATAGAAAGTTTTTGTTTATAGTGTATACCAAAATTATTATTTTTCATTTTAGTTTTGGAGAGACTTTTTAGTACGGTTCGCTAATTTAGTTGTCCTATCTTTCCAAATGAAGACCAAAGTTAATTTACTCCCTTGCTAAAACTTCTTACAACGGGCTGGTCATAAAAAGCAAACAATTTTGTGAGAGGAATAATAGTAAACAGAATGTACTACCACAGAAACGACATAGGGTGCAAAATAAGCAGGTCAGTATAACATTAGCCACACTAATATAGTTCCTGTTTTCTGTTCCATTAGTCTTGATTTTGCCTACACTAAACTAATTTGTGTGCAACGTAAAGCAAAATGTATGGTGGACGCAAATGAGGAGTACATACTACGTGCCCAAGAATATTGAAACAGACGACGCTTTAACTTTGCTTACACGTATATACTCAGTATATTTATTGGAATAAACTAGACTTCTTGTTGAATGTTAGTAATGTTTGTAATATCGTAAGTTGAACGCGCCCATATAAAACATAAATAACAGAAGACAATTATATATACTGTTCGATGAATCCAAAAAATATACATGTATTGTTTTTAGAGTTTACGCTATAGCATACAAGATGAATGTATTTAACGACAGTTTTTGTTTCTTTAAATGCATGAATCGCATTTTCTTTAACGTGTTAAGTAAATAATGTTCATTGTTTCGATATTTGAAGGGAGACAGGGCGGAACGTGGAACGTGCGAGGACCGTCCCTCGGGGGATTTGTGACGCTCAGATTTTACAATTTTTATTTGCGCCTGTAAGTGCCGATGCCGACACAGCGTTCTGTGGGAATAGCGGACGGATCCACTATTTTTATTCTCCGTACATTCGAAGCCAGTGACACCTGTCTGTTTGCCCTTTGGTTAGAACAATTGAAATGAACTATCGGACATCGAAATCATGAAATTCACAGCGAATCCTATTCCATTCAATAGAAATGAAAAATCAGAAGTACAAAATTCGTGTAACACTAAAGCGCTTTTTGATTAATAGTTACAGTATTTTATAGGAAATTAAAAACTATAGCCATAGCGGCTTTAATCTAATATAAACTTTATTACTACTAAAAGGCTTATCAGATTTTAGGAATAGTGTATTAAAAAGTATATTGCGAAATCATTTTCTAATATATCCGCTATTTATTTTATATATAAGTAGTTTCTCGTTTGTCAACAATCTTAATCATGATCATCTGATACTTGATTAACCTGGGAACAAGTCTTCTCTATCTTAAACCACTTTTTTCAGCTGGATAATTATTAAATTAAATTTCCTTGCAATATCTTCTATATTGTGACCTATCAGATCATAATTCTACATCATCATCATCATCATCATCAATCATAGTTCTACAGAATCATTCATCAATATAAGCACAACTTTTTATTTACGACCCTAAATTTAGCTCTTGATCATCATTGTTCTTTATTTAAAAAAATGATTTCCACAACCGCTTCGTTACCGATATAACTCTGGTGTTCACGAAATAAATCGAGTATTTTTTGATGAAAAATGTGAACGAAAGCGTTCACGTTTTTCATCAAAAAACAATAATAATCAATAATAATACAAAAACAAATGTTTCGACATACTTAAACAGAATTTGTAAAATCTGTTGTGGTCTCTGAGTTCGTTATAGTTTCTGAAGCTTAAATTAGGATTGAACCAATTATGTAAATTGCCTATGCACTTGCTTAACACAAACGGTTCATTTCAACTAACGGGCGGTGTTATGGCAAAGCACTTAAAGCTTAAACTGTCTTATCGTATACTTTATTATCTTTGCGAATGTGAATGTTGATATTTTTAATATTATCTTTGTTTCAGACTGTTTTTAAAATTCTTAAAATTGCTTTAATTACTGTAAACATTTTTTTTTTTAATATTGCTGAATGTTTGCCTGAGGTTAATGTTAGTAATTACTATTTTATTATTCTTTTATAGACTATTAAATTTGTATATTTTGTTAAGTTTCAAAACGTTGTTTACATTATGGTTCGGTTAACAATATAACTATTTTGTGGGTGAATTTGTCAATGATTGTGCGTCGAGTATAAACATCTAAATTTTCAATCAAATTTAAATTAATTGTCAATAAATTTAATCACAACTCAAATTGGCTGATTATTCCCGTCAATTTATATTTAAATTCATTAAGAAAAATTGTCCTCCGCTAATAAATTAACATTTCAAATTTGCTTTTAATTAATTTATTTAATGATTTTGACATTTCGACAAACATTTTAAGCATTTGATTTTGACGTAATAACATCAACGTTATACTAATTCATTATCTTAACAATTTTTATCGTCGTGGATTTCACCGACTTCTTATAGTTGATCACTACACATAGTTGATCACGATATAAATATAGACATTGACATATTTTCGAATGGAGATTTTTTATCCCACCTTGTTTGTTGAATATATTTTTTTATTCTTATAAGAAACAAAAAGGATTTGCATTTAAATTAAAAACTAAAACGACTTAGTTCTTCAACATTTAATATAATAATATTATCATCTCAATTGCTAGTAAATGTTATTGAAAATGAACATTCAACTGATGCGAGTAATGCGATTCGTGTGACGTTAAATTTAATGCCATTTTATTTCCCTTATCTACTTTGTTTTACGAGGTTAAAGTAACAAAGTGACATTGCATAAAATGAAGAAACTTTGATTATGACATGAATTTATGGCATTGACATTAAATATTTTGTTCTCCATTGTATTGGCTTTTATTTAAATAAATATTTGCTTTGAGTAAATTTAAAAAGTAAATAGTTATATTTAAAACAAATAAACACTCAATGAAATTTAATTTAAAACGATTCTGTTTTTTACTTTTGTTTTTATATAACAAGTTTATTTATACGTTGAGCTACCACAATTATTGGTCTCGATTGTTTTCTGTTTATTATCAGTATATATCAATTATCAACGAGTAACTCAGTAGTAACAATTTTATACAAATTAATATATTAAATATGAATCAAAAAATATTTCGTATTTCCCTTACATAAAAAAACAACGCCTCTATACACTTTTATTATTGATATACTATCACTTGTTTGTCGTGTTATCTGCATGGATAATATTTGAAGTTACTTTACAATCGAGGGCGTACCTCACGCCATCCGTCCTTAGTGATATTTTTGCTTCATGTGGGTAAAGTATTTATGGAATGTCTTACAAAAATCCTGTAAATCGTATTGCAGTCATGCAATATGTAATTGAGCAATGAAAGATCGATATTTGTACAATATTTATAAAAAACAAAAAGGAAACAAAAACGCTAAGCATGTATGCAAAAAGCTGTGAATTAAGAAATATATAATAACAAAATCACTATTTCATATATATAAGTAAACAATAAACCAGTAAATACAAAAACGTCTTCGTTCTATCAATTAATTTTACTAGTATCACGATAATTTTCAATGCTTACGTATTTACATTAATATAGATTATTTATATTCTGTATACCTTGCATAACGTACAATTATTTATCGTATTTATCAACACAGTCTTTACTATACTTTTATTAATATCAAACAACGGTTGACTTCTAAATATTTATTTTATTAATTGCAAGAATATATATATTTAAATAATAAGTTTCATGAATATTTATTAGGCAATTGCAATTGTTCAGTAATTCAATAATAACGGATTGTATATTTACTAAAGAGTTTTTATTATCATAAGAGGTGCCATTCTGTTTTCAAATGACTTAATGAAATGACATTAAGACAAAAGAGTAAATTGTAAAATAGACGCGAACAGAGATGGCAATTGTGACTTGAAACAAATTCTAGAAAACGGAATAAGAATTGTTATTTTAAATAACTGAACGTATCCAACAATTATGAACGGTGATTAATAATGTTCAATCTGATCAAATTCAGATGTGGGTCTGAAACACCATTTATCATTGATTGAATCTCGATTTGAATTAAATGCATTTATGAACTAAGCTGGATTAAATGCTTATAACATGCATGGATAGGTTACACATGACTATAATTAATATCTTCAAACACATGTGATATGTGAATACTACTGCTGGTAGGGCTTTGTGCAAGCTCGTCTGGGTAGGTACCACCCATTCATCAGATATTCTACTGCAAAACAGCAGTGCTTGGTATTGTTGTGTTCCGGTTAGAAAGGTGAGTGAGTCAGTGTAATTACAGGCACAAGGGACATAAAATCTTAGTTCTCAATGTTGGTGGCGCATGTAAGCGATGGTTAACATTTCTTACAATGCCAATGTCTATGGGCGTTGGTGACCACTTACCATCAGGTAGCCCATATGCTCGTCAGCCTATCTAAGCAATAAAAAAACCTTGGAAAAAAATAAAATAAAAACATCTTGTAGTGTATGTATATTTGATTTGGAATTTTTCTTAGCTGCTGTGCTGTTAGGTATCCTTTGTCCTTTCATGTACCCCCGATAACATCAATTCATATTTTCATAATAATTTATTCAGTATTTAGGACGTGAAACTGTAACAAACAAAGAAACTTACTTTTGCATTTATGTAGTATGGATCACCAAATTATTAATAAATTTTTGAAATATTTTGTATTTTATACAGTTCCTTACCGGTCCCTGTAAAAGCGTTAAGTTATATAATAGCTTAAGCTTTGTCAATGAAATGAAACATATTATAGATCCATGAACTTATAAAACTTATAATTCGTTCACTTTAATAGTAAATATATACTAACAAAAACTTTACGATATAGTTTTGTACACAAAAGAAAACCATCGCGCTAATCCTATAAAAGTCTATATTCTCCAGGGTGGTAAAAAAAGTGTTGGAATCCGCAAGTAAACTGTCAAGACACGATCGACAATAATTAGTTGGAGTGTTGAGTGCGAAGGAAGCTGAAGATTGATGGCTGAGGCACAAATGTTTGCCGGTGATAAATTGCCCAATATTAGGTCATGATTCGGGGCGGGTATTTGCCTATCGGCTCGTTTCGACACTATCAGTTTGAGTTCTTGTGACGTTCTGGAAAAAATCTTAAGTAAGCCGAGGCTTACCTTTAAAGTTAAAGGTTATTCTTAGTAGTGATAATATAAATAACCTTTAACTTTAAAGGTAACCTTTCTTTATTTATATTATTTTAATTTTATTCCATTTATATTCAAACATGTCATCTTTTTAGATATAACTCTAATCCCTTTTTGTAAATATTATACTCAGACGTAAAAGGCTGATGGTTTTATATAAAGGTACTGAATATGTATTCAGTACTATTTTCAAAAGAAAATATTTAAAAAACGTATATTAATGTTATAAATATGTAAGTACATCTTCATTTTAATCAAATATTTTTTTTTTAAATACATAACAAATAAAACTTAAATAACTGTTGCTCTGGTACTGTAACATTATTTTCCAAATTTTAAAAAGAAACGAACATCCGTGAACTGCGAGCTTCGGCAAACCTTGAGAGAGGCTTTTCTGGATATAAGACACTGATCACGATGAGACAAAAGATAAATTATGAAATTATTAGTTCCCGATGATTGTATTTTTATTACAACAAAATAACTGAAGATATAATTGGCTCAGACTCAATGTTTTCAAGCGAGGCGAGAAACACAAAACGAACATACTTATAAAAATACATAAACACTGTCTTTGGTCTCAGAAACATAGAAGTGAACTCTGAAAATTTCAATCGTTATTTAGTATTTTATTTGCGTTTTAAATTAACTTCTTGTTTTTTATATTAATCAACTAATGTGGATATCAATATACTCTCAACTCTAAATAAAACTCTTCCAAGCCATGATATAGAACAGTAATGGATTATTCACTGAATCCATTCTCTCGATAGGACAGGAGATATTTCCATGCCATATTAACAATGTTTTACATCGCTTTTTAACGTTTGAACTTTGACCTTAACTAGATTTCGAATATGCAAGAGTACATTTTTAGTTCCATGCTCTTTTAATCTATCATGAAGGATTCCTGAACGAATTTTAGCAACGATGCCAGTTTCAATTACTAAGCTATTATACAACTACGCACATAATGCAACACGCAATTGGCTGATTGCCAATAAAAAAATCTTGTAAAAGACAATTTTATTTAACAGAAAAAAAAAGTTAATAACTACGAAAACTGAGGGTCTATGATAATATGTGTGTGTTTTTAGTAGTCGATAAAAATATTTTAATGTTACTCGAAGGAAGTTCACCACACATACAGCCGCACCCTAACTGAAGGTCGCGGATTCAAACCGGGGCAAGCATCATTAACTTTTTTCAATGTGGTTAATATGTGACTGACTTGTGACCAATGTGCCACCAACCTTTGAAACTAGGATGTTATCCTTTGTGCATATAGTTAAACAAGCTAACCCACCCTGTAAACTGGCGTACTACAATACTAAAATGTTGATGTTTGGCCGTTGAATGTGATGGTACCACCCACTGCTGGTACCTACACAGACGGGCTTGCACAAAGCCCTACCACCGGGCACCAAATAAGTAAGATCTTTATCTAATCCGTTAGACATTAAAGAGGAATAATATTGTAATAGAATAAAACGGTTATAAGTAAGCGCATAAATGTACTTTTTATTAAATAAATACATTCTCGGTGTTTCGAATAATAACATTCAAGTTAATAAATATATACAAATACGTCGAATCCGCATGTGAGAATTGATCGAATGTAAAATAATTTAATAGCAATAAAACAGTCAAAATCATACCTTAACTCTAACAATTTAGAGTTTAAATTTGACTTCAGGGAGGATATAGAGAACGTAGTTTGGTTATTATGTAGAACAGGTACCGCGGAAGTGCTGCGACGTTACCTAGTCCCCATTACTTGAGAGGCAAATTATGATAAATGAAACAACTATGTGTACTCAGAGTTCAGGTGAGCATTTCCGACTACTTAGAAATGGCAGCTTAAGTCTTTATCCTCTCATGCTAATATAATATCTTAAAACCAGGATTAGGTACACTGAGCTGCTATTTATTTTTAAAGGTAAACGATGTATTCAATGTCGTGTTTTTTATAATGATATCAATTAAAACATTAAGCTATATGTCTTCTATATCCTAACTAATATTACGAATGCGAAAGTGAGTTTGTTTGTTACGCTTTCACGTCTAAACCAATAAGCTGATTTTAAAAATTCTTTCATCAATGGAAAGTTGATGTCCCCGTAGTCCCAAGGGAACAGGAACTACGCGGGTGAAACCACAGGTAAAACGCTAGTAAGTTATAATTTATAATATATGTAGTAATTACTCATTTCCAATTTAAAAAGAAAAGTGCATTCTACACACTTACTAAATTCTAAAAGGAATTAAAGGTAATCGTTAAAGCATTATTAGATTAACGAATGAATCTATTACTGTTATGCTATTGAGTCTCGAGGCTAGCGGACCTAGTCCAAAACTCCATTAACAGAGTACAAGGCTTCGTTTGGTACTACAAACAAGGTCCGAAATTTCTACACCGCCTGTACCTAGTGACATAGTTTGTGTTTCATCAAGCACTAAAAGCGGCTCCGACGAGTCCATTCAAGAGGTTGGGTACACAAACATCGGCTGGTATACGAAATACTATGACTTTAATATATTTTTACGAAAATGCTTACATATGGTTGAGTTCACGTACATGCAAGTCGGTATACTAACATTGAAATTTTTGTTTGATTGCGTGTAGAAAAATGAAGTTTAATTTTATTCTATTTTGATTGTGTGAAAAATTCAAAATTGATGATGAAAGTCATTTTATCAAAATCATGCGATTTAAAAAATCGCATCAATCATGTACATATTATGTATGTATATACACATTCTATATAGTTTTAAATCAAAATATCAAATCTTAATTAATGTTGTTCATCTTTTAATCTTGTCATGTACATGTATGCTTGTTGTATAATTATTTCGTAGTATAAATTATAAAATCTCTCTAAAAAGTTTATAACACGATTCGCGAAATTGTAAATCATACGACTTTTATAACCGTACCTTAAGTATATTTTATATTACAATACCGACAATTCCTTCAATTACTTCAGTTAACATTTTTTCCAGAATAAAGCATTTCATAATACATTTATCCTCTTATATAAAATAAAGATATGATGCTAAATGAAACCTTAGTTCACGTAATGCTTAAGCAATATTTTATTTACGATATCTGATAGATGTTAGAAGTTGGATAGTTAGAGTTTAATGCCGTCATATACGTCATATATAAAGACAATGAGGCTTAGATATTATGTACTTTAAAATTGGAAGCATCCATCTTTTCGTAATGTTGAAGAGCATTAAGAAAGGATTTGGCGAAATGTTGATTTTAAAGATGGGCGTTGTAGCTCTTATATCTTAAATCCCACTCAATCAACTCGTGCCACATACCATCACGTAAGCCACAAACAATTTTAGCACACGTAAATAAACGAATATGATTGCTTTTGAGATAAGATCAATGAGCAACGTTATAATAAATAGGAGTAAGCCGATCGACTAATTCAACATGTTAATCTATTCAACTCATAAAAACATACACAGAAACGTATTTTTAAATGTAGACACGTTTGTGTTCAGGTTCTTTTATTAAAAATGAATTATTTCTTGAAATAACTTTATAAGTATATTGCTTGATAGTGTGTTGTTTCATATAACAGTGTCTTATTGCCTACGCCGATATATAAGACTGATTATTTTTTTATTCAGTGAATATGTATTGCGATTCACAGGGAAAATACTCCTTGTTACCATTCAACGTCATCATGATCGTTACAGCGATTACTTGTAATATTAAATTGCAAATAATTTTTTTTTTTTCTATACTAGACACGAAATTATGTACATTATGAAAGCTTGTTTTTAAATTTTTTAACGTTAGTTTATTATGAAAAAATATGTTGTGTAATAAACTACCTGCACTTGATGTATAATATACCTGCTCTTATTATCTCTCTGTCTTTGTCCCGGTAGTAGATATTTTTGCAATGTTTCTTAATTCTGACTAATTGGATTGATGGAGCAGCTCTCACAAATCTGTCAGTTGTAGATAATGAACGAGCTGGCAAAATGAACTTTTGTCCACGAAGGGGGAACTATTTTCCGTGTAATAATGACCTTACCTGACGTTTCGATCTTTTATAATAATGTTAGATATAATTCGGTTTTTTTTTAAAGTATTTTATTAATTTCATTAAGTAACTCAACACCGTGCCATTGACGTATTAAAATATTGCCTTCGATGACAGCTGTCAAAATTACTTTTATTTTAATGTTTTTATTAGTAAGATATTTAGGTATAGTATGTATTTACAATAATATAAAAAATGTTCAGTTAATATTTAAATAAGAAAATATGTAAATACAACTTGCTTTTGAAGTAAACATACAGACAAAGAACGAACTCTGCCTTTCTGCTTGAATAAACATAGCTATGTGAAACAGGAATAAGATTTGCGTCAAATAAAAAATAAAAAAAATTAAAACTACATTTATAAAGATAAAGTTTGAGTCGAAATTAAAATGAAAGATCAAATGATACTATTATAAGTTTGTAGTGTATTATACATATATATTTATCGACAGAAATGTATGCGACGGCCTTTGTAAGAATAATCTCGTACTTGATTGTTCACATCTTGCTCTGATGCCATTTACTATGCCATCTGCATTTTCGAGTAATGTTTTACCTACCATCTTACATAATAAATGAGGGTTCCGTGCCAAAAACGGAAATAATGGTGTGTACTCAAACCGACATGAAAAAATACTCACGACTACCATTAATTTTCATTTCCTACAATGTCCAAGGATTGCTGTCTTGAGTAAAGCAAGCGGGTATCAGGAAAGAGCGATAGTCATTTTATAAGAGCTACTATATAAATAGTTCCAAAGTTATTTTCGAGCTACGTGTTCATTTACGACGAAATCTCTAGAAGGAATTCGTGTTATTTCAATTTAAGTTTCTGATTTCAATATTTATTATCATCAGAGTTTTAATTCAAATTAATATTTGATTTATTTTATAAACATACTATTTATTGGTAACATTAATCCTAAATTATATTATAAATGCAAAAGTGTGTCTGTTTGTTAAGCTCTAATGTATTAACTATTCGACCGATCAACATGACTTTTGGATAGACAACCCCAGGGTACCTAACCCCTGCCCCACCCAATTGGACGATATTCACACAGACACACACATACATTCGTGTTATGATTTTTTCGCATTAATAATTATTTTTATTCAAATAGACTTACAAGCACTTATGAATTGTTAAGCCCTTCCACCACCACTTTAAGTAAGAATGTATTTTATTGTACATATAAATACTTATACTTTAGTTCTAATTTTCTTTTCATTTTTATTAATTATACGCGGGTGAAACCGCGGGCACAGCTAGTAATATATATTTATATTCCATAAAATGATTCAGAGTTTGCTTACAATTACATTGATATAATGTCACGGCAAATCCTACAATAATATGCGTGGGCCACAATTGAATAATTAGGCGTTGTTTGAAATGCAAACCCAGATTGTATTTGCACAATGGCCCTAGAGGCATAATTATATTCTATACAGGTATACATACATTATTCATATATAAACTTACAAATGTATCACAAGATGATTGAGCATTTCATATAAATTATTCATGCATATTGATACTAATTTTGGTATATCTGTTTAACCAAAGTACTAGTTTTCCACCTAATTTTAGGGGAAGAGGTTCACGTATTATAAAAAGAAATTCGTCCTTACGGTTCAAACTTGCTTCATACCATATTTCATCATCATCAAAATCAGTTCAGTGGTATGACGTTAAGGCGTAACAAACAGACAGAGTTACTTTCGTATTTATAATATTTTTAATAAATCATTTTTCGATATATATATATATATAGATATATATATATATTGTAATACTCACGAAGCTAATCTACAAAAATAATATATAACATTAATTAAATAAGTAATTATTACCCATACAGAGGAAAATCATAAATTTTGAAATGTGTGTCTTCTTTTGTTTTTTTCTATTTAGGACTTATTATTACAAGTACTCATAATTAAAAATATCCGTGTAATTTGTATGAAGAAACTTCTACAAAAACTTGCATTTTATGTAGTCTAGTTGTTTTATATGATACGGCCATATTATATATATATATATAATATATAAATCCCGTGTTGTACATACCAAGCCAGCCATGCATAGCATTAGTCTGAGCGCCCACCGTACTACATAATTTTGAGGTATTTAGAACCGACATATTGTTAATTTAATATTCTTTATAGATATAATTTTACCTTTGGATTCGGTCTTAAGGTAAAATATTTTACATCTTTTAAATGGCGATTCCAAGGTATTCGTGAAAGCCTACTTAAGAAATGTATATTTTATTACCTTATATTTAAATTATTTTAAAATGCTTTATATGTGAATTAATGTTGATTGCAATAGTAGTCCACACACATTGTAATCATGGTCTAAATCATAATATTGTTATTTGTGTTAATTAATTCAAATTAATCTAGTTCTGTTTATATATTTACATACTAATGATATATTCAATAAGGGACAAATTTATTTAAACAGAAGCCATAAAAAAAACATCTTTATAAAACATATGACTCGTTTAACAAGTATGAAATTACAACATAGTTGTAATATAGTAATAGAATTATAAAAACTTAAATATTTCTTATAATTTATTAAGTACTCATGTGCAATATCCGAATTAACAAATGTGTCCTTTATTGTATTTTAGCAACATGCTTTTCATTAATAAATAAATATTAAATAACTAGTGACCCGCCTTCACATTAATATTGTAATGTCGCGAACTACTCTTTGGAACTCTGATTAACAATGTAGAATATATTACTTTCATACAACCTCATCGACTTACATATTGCATGTCATAGAAGCTAACACTTTTTAGGGTTCCGTACCCAAAGGGTAAAACGGGACCCATAACAAAATCATATATCATGCAACGCAACGCCACACGGATTGGATGCTTGTCCTAAACACTACCAACATTATCATAAGCCAGCGGCTCGCTTCAGCTGGAAACTCACTTAGAGGCGTAGCATGGAAATATATCAAGTAAGTACGTTAGCGCGAGCCTTCTTAGAACCGTTCGTCGCTGGATCGCGGCTTGTACACGAATTCTGTCGGATTGCAGTATTTTAATGAGCGTAAAGATTTTATGGATGCCAATTGATTCCAGGTGAAAGATAAAAGAAAATAGTTTAAATTTATTTACGTTTAAATTTATGTACGTTGCGAGCACTACCGATTCGGAGGCTTGTTACACATCAATCATTTCTAACATCGTCATTGCGCCATCAACCTTGGTAAGTATGATGTTATATCCTTTGTGCATGTAGTTACACTGGCTCACACACCCTTCAAACCAGAACACAAGATTGTTACGGTATTCAAAAAAGATATGCCAAACCTTTAGGTGAATACCTGTTTAGAATATACTATAAATGTGGTTTTTTTTCTTGCATTATGCAAGTATAATGTAAATACATATTATTATCAATATCACATTGTCATTTATTTAGTTATTAATCAAATTTCGATTAGAATTTAATCAAGCTAGCTAATCTTACCGTGCTTTTTTTCTGTTTAACTGAAAGCTGGTACCGTCAAACATGGCATCATTACCTTTCGTGAGCATCTTTACCTAAGCATACCCTATAGTAGTTTCCATTGAATATTTTTTATATGTGGAAGTAGGCGCAATTTTAGTCATATTGATAGATTTTATAATAAATTGTGGTATTCCAAAAAGTGTTTCAAGCTGGCAGCTATGTTAATTGTCAAAATATTGTCCTTTTTCATCTCATATGGTCAATTGTGTTCGCAGCGTCGTCGCATAGAAATCGGTATTTCTTACGGAAAATAAAAGTGTAGATAAGTGAATTATATTAAATTTTATTTGATATATTGTTATTGAGGTGTATCAAAATGATTCAATCTCAATAATCTTTCATTTCTTGAGTTATTATTAAAGGTAATGTTGCTTGAGCTTAGGTACAGTTACCTCACTAGCACGAATGGCAACTTTACCTGTGAATAGGACTGTCAAATTTTGCACGAGTAGTATTCTGGATTTCAGTCATCCAGAACAGTAACTATAAATACAATATATATAGATTTTTTTTTGATGAAATATTTTGATGTTACGAACTACATATGTACCTAGGTAAGTAATTTGCTTGATTACCTTTCAGATATATTCAAGATGCCTCCAAAAATTAAAAAATAAATAAATAATGTTTTATTATTTTTTTGACAACCCTGCCGACATTCACATGTTTCTATGAAAGTTTTGAAATTCTTGGGTCAATTTTACCTATGTATTGGCAGTGCTTACTTAAACAAACATAACAGCTTCAAAAATAAATACGTCACTTTTATATATTATCATACTTTTGGATATTATAGCGTATCTATGTGAGTTTAGTAGAATTCAATGTAGTAGAATAGATCAATTAAAAGAGAAACACCTATTTGTAAAAAATCATCAATTAAAACTTAAACAACAAGCTCCATGTTGGAGTAAATTGCAAAAAAGTAAAAAAATATGGTAATGTTGACACACTTGACGGTATCTACAAGACAAGTACATTTCACGTAATTTTACGTAAGTACGTCACATGCAATATAGCCGACATTTTTTTCTTCGACTGCTATAACCTAATTAACTGTGTCTCAAAAAAAAAATACAGCGTACAAACACACTATAGTCCTTCATCTTGAAGCTGTAGTCTTTCACGAGATGTGTTAATTAAGTTAATAGGATGAGTAGGTTTTCCGTGTCAATACAACGTACAACTGTATTTTGTATGTAAGAAATTATCATTAAGGAAATAGTCAATGAATTTGAGTTTTCAGTTCAATTGACAAGTGTTAGAGATGTCGCTTCAATACAAATATATTCAGTGAACTATTAAATATGTTTATATCAGTACTACACTTAACTACTTAAACCTTGGCGTTGACTAAATTTAACAATATATTTTACAGTATCGTAAAATATGATCAAATAACACACATAAAAATCGATTGGAAATCTGAACTAAGAAAGTATGAAAAAATGCTTCAAGAAAAAAGAAAATTATTTCCATATGCTATGTTTAAATATGAACAACAAAGGATTATTTATTAAGTTACATAAAACCCTTATCTTTCTCAAGCTACACATCACTCTCAACAAAGGAAACTTATTCTCAAAGGAAATTAAAGTCAAGAATTGTATTGTCATCTGGGTGAAAAACACAAACGTAAACATTAAACCTAAGGTTTTCCATTTATCAGCGTGAGGGTTTTTAGCAGAATAAATCCTGGCAATCACTCTCGACAATTATCCTCAATTTTTTTTATTCGGAGAGAACTAATTTGTCCAATGGACTGAGTTGTTGGAGATAATTAACTTAATGATAAATGATTGCGGAAGTGACGTAGAAAGATTGTCATTTATTGATAAGGATTAACAATGTTAACTGTAGTCACCTTTTATGTGTTAGAATTTGAATTTAGAATCGATGCTATTTTTAAATATCTATGGTCTAGTATGTGGAATACGAAACAATTAACCGAAGATTGCGGATTCTATCCAGTCAAGGACCACTATATTTTTACGTCATTAATTGTGCCTATAATTGATCTCGTATTTGGTAGACAATATCTTTGCTTTGATCGTTGTTACTTGTTGAGTATTATTTATGTGTGGATGTCAACCTTATATTCAACGTGACAAAATTTACATAAAATTAAAAATTAATTTCTAAGGCTACCGTTATAAGAATTAAATTTTAACCGACATCAAAAAGGAGGAGATTATAAATATCTTTAGATCATAAGATTACGAGATTATTTAGTCTAAGGTTCTTGTCGTCTATTAGGAATTGAAACTACAAAAATGTTTCTTCCTAACATTGAGACGAAGATGCAAGACGAATGACGAAGACGTGGGTGCAAGTCCGGGCCAGCACCGCCGAGTTTTCATTTGCTTAATTCCCTTTAATATTATTAAGTTCTAAACCTTATCATCAAGAAGTAAGGAAACCGTTACAGGTTATAACTTTTATTTAAAAATCCAAAAAACCCATAACATCTCCAAATAAATGTCGAATAAATGCCGTAATCAGCTGATTTTGCCTCTCAAAAATTTCTTAGTTAAGCATTACTAACAATATAATTATCAACTCGCGTTTGTTACCGTCCACGTTCCGGGATTGTTTGGAACATCGATCACAATATTTGATTCGCCACACGCACTAATGTTGTTATCGTATACGATGAGACATGTTTACGCTTCCGAATTACAGGGATTGTGTTCTCTCGCCTGTATTGCTGGTTTGTTTTATATCAACAGGAAACATCACGTCTTTATTATTATATAAAGCTGATGTGTTTTTAGTTGATTTGTTAATTTCAGGATTTACTTATCTGATTTGATTTTTTTGCTATTTATCGTGAAATATTTTAGACTATTTAACACCACGCCACGACCCAACCAATGGCTGGAGGAGTAACGAGATTGGAAACGCGCGGATCATCTAGTCCTCTATATAAATGAAATAAATGTTTGTATTCTACAGGTTCCTTAGCTATGCATCTGATTGTTATGAAAATTTAAGGGTTCTTCTACGTATGCCCAAGAAGATGCCGAGCTTAGAGCATAACGAGACCTTTTTCGTCGTTTGTTTGTTTTGTTCTTATTCTATCTGTACAAAGCTAGGACGGGTAGCTAGTTTTATGATTAAAGCGAATTTCAAAGTTAATTTTTAATTATTTGATCGAGAACAAATTACGTATTATATTATTTATTGCATATTGAATAAATTAAGTACTTATTATCTCTTTTATTAAAGTACATTTAAAAATCGAACCTATATTTGTTGGTGATGATTGGTATATGTATTCTTCCAAACAGGAATAATCCTTATTGTTATTGGCAAAAGGGTATAATATCTTAGATTCCATAGTTGGCAGCACGTAAATATCGTAAATAGGGACTTGGCATGGCTTACTTATTCTCGATTTCTGTACATAAAGTTAACTTACCAATAGTAACAAAAAACAATACAAGAATAAGGTTTTATTATTTATCACGAAATGTTCCGATTTCAATATAAAATTTTAAAGATATAAAATATATTACTTCCTCATAAAATGCGGTCTATTGTAAATGTAGATCCAGGCAATCAATAATAATGAGGGTTAATAAAAATCGTGATTGGATACGTGGCTCCGACAACAATCGGATTAAAACGCGGGCATAACGAATAATATTTCTAGAATCGAATTATACACACTGTTTTAATCTTATGATACAATTATAATGCTTAAATCGCCCGTAAAATTATTTTGGAATTAAATTATAAATATAATGAAACAGTATTTAACGTTTTACTGCTATATTGTAAAATTTTAAAAGTAAAAATATATACAGAAGCGTCGCCTAATAAAAGTTTAACGAAAATATTGTAACATAAATTAAAACGACATCATAACGTATGGGGTTCGCTTCGCTCCAATTTTTCTTATAAAAGCGCTCACGTCCAGGGCTTCGCAAACGAGAGAAAAAAGGTATTGCTATTAGAACCGCATTGCTCGTTCATCAGAGGCAATTCCTGCGGTTCAACGGAGGGGCTATATTGCTGATGTACGTTTTTGTTTTAGCACTAAGAGTACAATACGTTCGTTACAACGTATTCGCCTTTAAATACCCCACAATTCAATTTACTTGGTTGAGTATATTTTTAGATTGAGATATCAGAATTTTAGCTTTGATGTTTCGGGGTTGTTGGATTCGTGTATTTCAGGATGGATTTAAGTACAAAGTTGTTTGGATAAACGGAAGGATTTAAACTTTTTTGCGACGATTCCTAATGAAAATGTCGGAGCTGAGTACAAAACTATTATTACGATTATAACTTCAGGACTTTATTATTTTTAACACTTCGAAGTTATATTTCGTGGATTTTAAGTGATATAATATTCAAATAAATTCAAAGTAGATTGAAAAAGCATGCCTTTAACGGCAAAATTTTAGTAATCGTTAATTATGTTCATGCAATCGTTAATTATGTTATGCTCAGTTGTTTTAACCATTTGCTATCTATCTGAATTAAAATATACTTCATTTAAATGTCACAATGAAAATGTATAGCATTTAATTGCATTATTATGTTTCATTTTAACAATTTATAATATCAACAAGATAATAAATAATGGGCCTCCAGACCGATTTCGGTCACAGCGGCCAATCTCAAGAGAGATTAGCCAACTGCGCAGGACATACTATAGTGCACAAGTGTGTTCGCAAACACAGGTGCACTCTCTATTCCCTTACTCTTATAACCCGATGGGACGGCAATCCGACACGACCGGAAAGAGTTCAGGCGCAGGACCAACGGCTTAACGTGCTTTCTAAGGCACGGAACTTCAACACACACACTTCCAATTTCCAGACTTCGGGCTGCTACTGAGAATTTTCGACAGAAAATCTCAATAACTTTTTTATTGGTTCGACCTGGGATTTGAACCCAGGATCACCGGTTCTGCGGCCTTATATGTAGCCAAGTTACATGTACCGCTAAGAACAAGGCCCTTCTGCTCAGACCACAGAGGGTCATAGCGGTGGGGGCGATACTTGGTTACCGTACGATGTCGTGGATGGCGGCGACACTTCTCGCGAGCGATCCGCCCTGGGAACTCCAGGCGGAGGTGCTCGCGAGCGGCGACTGTCCAGAATCTGTGGAGGTGGGGTGCATCAGGGTTCCAGCCCAACGAGTGCTGAATCACAGATGTGAGGAAGATCTGAGGTCCACATCAGCAGGCCTGGCGACAATGGAGTCGATCGGCCTCCAGTTGAGTCGCTGGGTAGCAAGGAAAAGCGCCACACTTGCGTATAGGCCAACGCAGGTGCTTACCGGACATTGCTGTTTTGGTATTTGTAAATAGCTTTGTAAGTTAAAGTTTATAGTTTAAATAGGTATTTCGTTCCGTCGCGGCATATATTTTTTTCTCATTGTTTTGTTAAATTTATACGTAGTCGATTAGTTGATAATAAGTACTTTTTTAAACACACAGATTTACTTTTCAGTTTTAAAAGAACACAATTTCCTATCAAGGTATCGCTTGCAGTCACAAATTCAGGGCAAGACATTTAAGTATGTCGAAATAGTTTAAGGGAATGATCTTTTTCTCATGGCCAATGGTTTGTTGCCCTATTTAGATCTGTGTGCGGCGAAAACCAATAAATAATACTATCCCAAATTAAACTAAAAATGTTGTATATACTGAAATATTATAAGTCTCTCTTAGTAATTTCTTTAAGTTATACGCAGGTGAAACCGCGGGCACAGCTAGTATTTAATAGAATATATTCGTTTACTATAAAATAGAAAAATAAAAATAATAATAACCAAAAATAATGAAATTAAAGGTCTATTGAATACAAATCAGTTTGTCATAATAGGAGTATACGTTTGTTTTTGATACATAGTGGCGTATTGCCAATGTCGATACTAAAATTATCAGAGCGAGAAAAGAAATATATATTTTATTTATTAGCTCCTTTTATAATGATTCACTACGGCATATGAAACATATTGCTATTGTGAGTGAGCCAGTGTAATTAATATATAATAATGTCCCATTTGCCAGACATTTTTATTATATTTTATTATTAAAGGTAACAAAAAAGTACCCTCGTTATTAACAAAGTAAGTGATATTTTTACGAAGTCTGTGGATGATAAATATTTAAAAGCTAGCAGTCTGGGATTACTGTTTCCGAGTTTAATAAATATACATATACATTAACGTTACAAGTCCAATCATAAAGTCTGTGTGCCTTTGCTAAAGGGACGTCATATTATTCGTTTAAAAAAAAATTATATTGATCTCGTTACTTACCGAACTTTCGGACAACAGTATGTTATTTCAACGTAAAAGCCAAAATGATCTCAAAATACACAACATCGGTAGTTTTTGCACGAAGTGCTATGCAGGCACAGCAGTGTTGCAGAAGATTGATGAAACTATTCGATCCGACAATATTGAGTGCACTAGTTTAAATAAAATAGATTTTCTATGTACTTTTTTTCAATTTCGTTCTCGACAATTTTCAAAAAAACACTTAACAATCAATTTATACTATAAAGACCAATTAATATAAAATAAAATACTTTGTATACTAATTATATTTGATAATTAACGTTCACGCATCATCACGCCACGATCGCGATGGTTTGCGTTTTTCACCAAAAGATGTCGCTTTATTAAAATACAAGTTTCTGAATCGCGCTTTTACATAAATTATTTTTTAATACATAAGTTCGATAAATATACCAACAATAAATACATAGTTGTGATTTTGTACTTACTGTATAAACAGTAGAATCGCTATAACACGAACATCAAGGGAGACGCCAAAAAATTCGAGTTATAGAGTTTTCGACTTATGGAGGATTTTGACTTAGGCGGATTTTGATGTAGAGGTTAAGATTTATTCTTAGTAATTTTGAGTTAGAGAGGTGAAATAAATAAAAAATCAAGTTAGAGAGACAAAAGGGTCACAAACATATTTTTATTTATTATAAATCAATATTATTTCAAAACATCCTTAAAATAAAACATTGCTGTTCGAGATACAGAGGGCCAATTTAATTTTTCGAGTTATAGAGGACAAATATTTACCAAAATGGCTTGCAGGGACTCACTGATTATTTTGACTAATAGAGGGTTGAGATTTCGAGTAATGGAGGTTTTGGGGCTTGAAGGGAAGGGAACAAAAAATTTTTTTGAGATTTGGCGGTTTTCGACTTTAAGAGGTTCTACTGTATTTGTTAGAAAAATATTTTTTATTTTACTGACAGAAATTGAACCATAATATAAAAAACAAAATAGTAAATATTATTCTAAGGTGTAAGAAATTGAAGGCGAGAAGATTAAATATATATCAAAACATAAATAGATGGAACTATGAAACATTATCTACACCGACAGAATTATTTGATTGCCACCGTTTATATTTAATTTCATAACACGAACCTAATATTCAATTTCAATTTAACATTAGTACGACGTGTTTTATAAAATAATTTTACAAATAATCCGTTTAAATTAATAATCCGGTTATTGGCGGAAACTAGCGGAAAATGTTTGGTTCAACCTTAAATTTAATATTCAAACAAATTTGGAATAGTATTTAGTTCTCGTATATATTTAACTTGTATATAATATATTATGTAACGATATTTACCTTTTTAGGGTTCCATATGCAAAGGGTAAAACGGGACCCTATTACTAAGACTCCGCTGTCCGTCCGTCTGTCCGTCTGTTACCAGGCTGTATCCCATGAAACGTGATAGTTAGACAGTTGAAATTATCACAGATGATGTATTTCTGTCGCCGCTATAACAAAAAATACTAAAAAACAGAATATTTAAGGGGGCGACCATACAACAGACGTGATTTTATTGCTGTTTTTTATAGATAATGGTACGGAACCCTTCGTGCGCGAGTTCGACTCGCACTTCGCCGGTTTTTTTTTTTAAATAATTATGTTACTCAAGTATACGTGTTGCCTTGTCATGTGAACGTACAAATCCTGTCCCTTGAACGATTGTCACGCATATGCAACTAGTAAAGAATAATAAAACCTGGACGTTTTTTGCAAGCGGTAATAGGCAGAACTACGCTAATAAATTTGTCAAAGCTTCGACTACGTATAACAAAATATTACATATCGTATAACAAAATATTACATTATATAAATATTACACTCGTATCAGTGTCTACTTATTAACTAAATCGTATTTAAAAAACAAAACAATATTATAAATTAGGCTTAGTACACAATACAAGAATATAATCTATCGATAAAAAGGTGTTCGTATTCGTTACAAGGCAAATAATATTATAATATATACATATATGAACATATTACATGTACTTGATCAAGTAATTAATTTCAATTTCTTGTTTGTTCTGATAATTTAATATACGTTGTTATTATTTTATATCAGGAAATTATTTTTAAGAAATATTGAATTTATTATTAGTAGCTAACTAATGTTGCTTTTAGATGACGTAATATGTACAGAAGTGGTAGCCACGTCCAAGGTTTTGTAGTCTATGTTGCATAAAGGCTTGAGAGGCTGCGACGAGACGGCTCGGACGCTGCGAATAGTGGTCCACGTGTAAGTTTTTATTCTATTCCAAACTTTATTTCTTTATCCTTAAAGACTATAGCAAATTACATATATACATGGCGCAATACGAGTACAAGATCCCACACTTGTAGCACAAAGCGGATTTTACTGAATCCCTCTTTGCTTTTCGTTGCAGCTGCAAAATTGGCATGAATGGGAACGGGCTACTTTCTGTTTGGAGATTTCAAATCGTTACGTAGCCATAGTTTCGCGTTAGCAATATATAATCATATACAACTCATGTAACACACACACAAAACATTAACGAATATTTTAAAATATTATAAGAATTATATAGGTTCGTTCACAAAGGCTCTAATAATCGGATCCCCAAAGATTTACGCCCACATGCAAACGCTACTTAACCATATGCCATGAAGCCATAACTCACGAAAAATAAGTGTTGCAGACGGTTTCTCCTCTTTCCCTTTCCATACTTATGCCTATACACACATTTATTCCACTTACGATCTTCCCGATAGACCGACAAGCGGGAGTTAAATCTGCTTTTAATTACACAACCATTTCACAACAATATTTTTTTCTTTTTTCAATAATCAAATCTCCTCTGATGTTTTTGCATAGCTTGATTATATTAACATTGTGTGTAATTTTAGGATTAAATATTTTTAATTTATCTTTAATCTTGAAATATTTCGTATTTAAATTCCGGTGTTTTCATTAAAAACTTCATTGAATTATGTGTGTCAATAATATATGTTTTGGATTTATATGAAATATTGACAATATTTGAAAACTGGACAGTTATTCAAAAAATATAGTTAAAATGAAGATCAGAAATACGTGATAAATATCACAAGTAATCTACATAAAACGTCTGTATTGTAATACATAATTATAACTCTATTGCTTTATGCGGCTTACGCGAATAAGTTCCTAGTCGATATATATTTTTTTCGACATCTTCAACAATCATATTTAAGCCAGTTTACATGGAACCTCAACGAATTATACACTTAAACCTTCTTCATAAATCACTCCGTCCATAGGTGAAAACCGTATAAAAATTCGTTCTATATATTTTGAGTTTATCACGGTCAGACATACATACGCAGCTTCATTCTGTGGTGACATTACTCACGTTTTTAAGCCAATATCATTTCAATAAACTATTAACTGCAGTTTTTATTTTTTAAGAATAATATAGCGATGTTTAGACTGATTAGACTTAACATAAAATGTGCAGGAGCCGCAGATTTAAATTCCGTTACGTTACAAGGCAGAGGTTTCGAGTTTGAAGCCGGGACAAATTTAATTACGTGCTAACGTAAGAGTTGGTTAGACACTGCCCACGATTCATTAGTCATTTTGTTACGAAATATTATATAGTATTATATTTTATCCAACATTGGAATTTATTTATTACTAGTTTCTGCTAGCGACTTCGCCTGTATGTGTGGGGGGAGGGGGTGTTTGTATGCAGGTGCTAGGTACATATTATATCCTATAATTTATGATGATCAGTTGAACAGTTAAAACGTGAAAGTGTAACAAGCAAGCTCACAGTCATATTTTTAATATTAATTGTAGTTCGATCTCTCTCCATTGGTAACATGTATATAGTTGACATATTACTAAAGCAAACAGGCAAAACTACTGTTGCATTTATAATATTACTCTATACTTATAATACTATGCCCAAAAATGTATACGTCATGAAACTAATACCCTATGTATAGTAGCAACATATTACTTTAAGAAAACTTGACAATTATCCTTTATATTGAAAAAACGTAGTTATTTTATTCAAAATTTCAAATATTATACATATTTGGATAGTATCATATCGAAAATAGTATTTCTATGAAAAGTAACGTCAAAGTCATTGATGTCTTTCCTTCGAAATTTTGCTCTTGATTGTGTTTACCGCGTAGGGAACAAAGTGATTAGTATTATAAATTTTATTCATATTATCTTCTCTAACATTTAGTTTAAGCCAAATTTAGAAAATCATCCTTTAAAAATTCTATATTAAACAACATTTCTCAACAATTTTATTTTTAAACAGGTATTAAACCAGAACCAACATCCTTAGTAATTAAACGTGTTTTAAACCATAAATGGTCCTTCACGTCTTTACTAACAAGTAAAGAAATGCGTTTAATTAACAAGTTGAAGGTAAACCTTAACATTCATCTCTGAATACACGAGAACCTTGTTAGAATCGCTCCACATCTCTTAAATACCCCTTCAATGCATATAATTTCCGTATTTTTAATTAATGCTCTTACGCTTGACCTAGTAACTTAGATAATATTAATTTAATGAATCGAAACGGATCACAATTAATGACATTAATTGGAATTACATTTTTTGCATCCAAAATATATTTTTTTATGAAATATTATAAGTAATAAGAAATAGGTATGTTTATAGGATTAATCAAATATTATACAAGTGTTTCAATAACAAAACAATAATGTACATTATTATTAAAATATTGACAAGTTCATTCATTAAACTTAAGATAGAACTGCACATTATTAATAAATAAAACAGCTATTAAGTAGTAATACTGAAGCCAACAAAACATTGTAAAAGTCAAAGAAATCCACGGTAAGTCCTTTGAACCTCCGTCTGGTTTTAAAAAGAATGCTTTCGCCTCTCATCCGAGGTTGATCTCATTAAAATTGCAGTCTCCTCCTTCCCTTAAGAGTTCTATGAAACATAGATTTATCAATAATTTGTATTGATTTATTCAACTATGAGAATCTATTTCAGAACTGCGTCGTTTCCTTCTTAATGCTGTTGTGTCATTAAAGGGGCTAAAAATTATTGCGGGTGATTATATTAGAATATATTAACTAAGGATTAACCGAGCTATGAATATGCTTTGGGTATTTAGGACAACCTTATAAAATTTCATTCAAATTGATTCAGATGACGCAAGTAATTAACTTTTGTGTAGCTTTCATATTTACCTACCATATATTTTAATCATAAGCTGATTATGTCATTACGTGAAGTAAAATAAAGATTTCAATTTAAAAAAAAATGTATACACTTCTGTTAATTAACTCAAGAAAGCGGAAAATAATATAATATCATTAAATACTCGAATCTGTAAAAATAGAAAACAAACTAAAATCACCGACCCTCTCGAACAGGCACTCAGCTGGCAGCGAGGCACCGTTTAGAATGCAAGTGTGGACAGTGCATTCAGACAGCCCTTGTCTTGTAATGGTCAGTAGATTTTTAAAGGCCTTCCCTAGCCTTGCTCATTAAATTTGCATCATAAAGCAGGCTATTCATGCTCCCTCGTCTAACTAAACAGCGTTAAGTTTTAAAGGAAAGTAACAGTTGATATTATGTTGAGATTTATTCAGCTTATTACGGCCGTTTCTTTGATAACATGAAAGGAGTATAGGGATGTATTCTTCAAAATGTTTAGCTAATTCATAGATATGCAATCATTTGATCTTTATTCAAATAAAGATCAAATGATGACGTATTGATTATTATTGTGTAAGTAAGTATATTATCCATATATTGAATTTTAAAAAGGTTGACTGTATCCAAAAATTTATTTCCAGTGCACATTTGTCTTTCCAAGAATTTTAGTTTATCTTATTTTTTCCTATTGTATTTATTAACATAATTACATCCGAATAATTAATTTTATATATTACTATATATATTTTAAGCTGTCCATTACCAGAGAAATCCACGACAAATAAACTTTTAAAATTTTATGACCTGTAGTTTGAACCCAGGACCTCCGGATCTGCTGGTTAGCTCGTACTGGGTAGACGAGCCATTCAAATGATACATCCACATATGCTTGTTCTGAATAACACGCAATTCATCTAAGTCTTTATTCCAGGATTCAATAAGTCGACAAACATTAAGTTAATATTATGATGGCCAATTCAATGATCATTGAATAGGAAAACACACATCAGTCAATACATAAATACAGTCAAGTACGTTCGAAAACATCTTCAAAGAAACCCATCAGTTAAATGAGCCGCAAAAAAATCTTTGATAAACAAGATCGGTTTTTTTAATGAATTATGAAAAGTTAATATTATTTGATTAAATAACCTCTGCTTAAATTTAGTTTCAGATGTCTAAACAATATTATATTTTTGTTCTTCTATATATTACTCGGTGGTAGAGCTTTGTGCAAGCTCGTCTGGGTAGGTACCACCCACTCATCAGATATTCTACCGCAAAATAGCAGTACTTTGTATTGTTGTGTTCCGGTTTGAAGGGTGAGTGAGCCAGTGTAATTACAGGCACAAGGGACATAACATCTTAGTTCCCAAGGTTGGTGGCGCATTGGCGATGTAAGCGATGGTTAACATTTCTTAAAATGCCATTGTCTATGGGTGATGGTGAACACTTACCATCATATGCTCGTCCGCATACCTATACAATAAAAAAAAAAAAAAAAAATTTAATGCGATATGAGAAGCACTATAATACCCATAAGAGCAAGGTTTATTTAAATAAATCCTTTTAGTGATAGTAATATGATTGAACCTATATTTGCTTAACTGTTTTACTATAAGTATTGTTGCTAAGATACAAGCAGCTTTCAACAGATATAAAACCCTTTTTTAGTTTATTATTAGATATAATAATAATAATAATAATAATGTTCTCCAGACCGATTTCGCTCACGGCGGCCAATCTCAAGAGAGATTCGCCAACTGCGCAGGATATATTATAGTGCACAAGTGTGTGCGCAAACACACGTGCACTCACTATTCCATAGCTCTCATAATCCGATGGGACAGTAATCCGACACGACCGGAAAGAGTTCAAACGCAGGACGGCTTTACGTGCTTTCCGAGGCACGGGAGTGTACACACTTCCAACTTCCAGACTCCGGGCTGCTACTGAGAATTTTCTGACAGAAAAACCCAATAACTATTTATTGGCCCGACCTGGGAATTGAACCCAGGACCACCGAGTCTGTGGCCTTATATCTAGCCACTAGACCAACGAGGCATTATTAGATATAATAAACGTTTTATTAGTAATAATAAAACGTACAACTCGACAATCATCCTCTATCAGACATATTAATTGAGTTAAATCAGAATCTCTAAAAAAACCTACGTACCTTTTTCCAGGCAATGTATTGTTACTGTAGATTGGAACTAGTTAGCTACACCACAGTTCCCTACCAACTACCAGCGGTTTACATTCAATTCCAGTTAAATTGCGTTAGCAACGCGACTGTTTCACAAAAGCGAGTATTGACTTTTGCCGGCGATACGGCGATAATGTGTTTACGAAGATAGCACTGATGGTTCGACGCTTTAACACGTATATACATAATTCCACTCGTGAAAAGACATATAATTAAAAGCGATTTATTTTGTTATATTAAAAAAAAGTTTGCTAAAGTAAACATTTACAATCTTCGCTTACTTTATAATAAAAAAACTGAGAAGAAACAGTAAGAAACTCAGAAGTTACTCATTTACATGTATTACAAAATTTTAATTACATGCGAAAATAAAAAGTACAAATTCGTTAGGGTCATTTAATATAATATGTAGATTTATGACAATATTTTTCATTACCAGATCTCAGAGACCCGTGCTGGGAAATAAGCATACAAAATTAAGTTACCATCTATCAAGTGGGAAAGCTCTAAAAAAAGAACTTAAATACAGTAACAATCCCTTTAAATAGCTGTGCAAACATTCACAATTCCGTTAGTTTCATTATATATGTTGACGTTGATAGTCAAGTTAAACGATTTTAGCAGCATTTTCGTTATAACTGAATACTTCTGCAACGCAAACTTTGTCAACTAGCATATTGCGAAACTTAACATTTTTCTTTAACCTAGTTACGACGTTAGAGGGTACGGGTCGACGACAACTTTTAAAAGCAAAAGAATTTAAAATTGGTCCATGAAAATCTCAGTAAAAAAGTACATTATAACCCTACCAATTTAAAAATAAAATTTTATATTTTGAACTAATCTCGCTTGATTTACTACGCAAATAAAACATTTTAATTCGGGTATTACCTTTTTTATTTTACCGGATTTTTCAGTTACACCTGCATGCGAAACTACGCACGCACTCAACGGCTAACACCCGTTAAGCATGCAAAAACGAAAGTTTGACGAAAAAAACAATAATAAATAGAATCGGGTCCTGAATATCTATCGAAAAAAACGGAATATATAAAGCGCTATTTAACTTGATAAGGTAATAATTGTATCATTTAAAATATGAGAAAATATTTTATAATGCCTATATAACATGTAAGGCCAGTGGCTACATGTAAGGTCGCGGACACGGTGGTCCTGGATTCAAATCCCAGATCGGGCCAATAAAATGTTATTGAGATTTTCTGTCGAAAATTCTCAGTAGCAGCCCGGAGTCTGGAAGTTGGAAGTGTGTACACTCCCGTGCCTCGGAAAGAACGTTAAGCCGTTGGTCTTGCGCCTGAACTCTTTGCGGTCGTGTCGGATTGCCGTCCCATCGGGTTATAAGGCTTAGGGAATAGAGAGTTCACCTGTGTTTGCGCACACATTTGTGCACTATAATATGTCCTGCACGGTTGGCTAAACTCTCATGAGATTGGCCGCCGTGACTGAAATCGGTCTAGAGAACCCATCATCAACTAGAATGAAAAGTATGTATTTGTTGGTGTAAAAATCAAAGGTTAGACTCGTATTGTCACAATTTCATTGACCTGAAAGGTTGGCCGAGGCCGAGCAATCGGTCTCGGCTACCAACGCAAATCCGATAGTTATCTTTAATATATTAGACATCTTGAAAATATTACTGGAATATCATTATTTAGAAAAACATTCACTCAATATTGGTTCATTAAATTGTTTTATTATAAAACTTGCCGAGAAATTAAATTATTACTGATTTATTATATATTAAATTATTTGAATTACTTTCGGGTGAAATAATTAATATATAGCTTAAATTGTCTAATCACTTCTTTTTTTTTTAAACCGGATTTTTATATCAGTATTTCAGTCCTGGAAGAATTTACGTTATTTTGTATTGTAGTTTTAAAATAGCAACGTTTAATTAAGATGTGAGTAACCGTTGAATTGAAACAAAATGTTTATAATTTAGTATAAGAATTACAAGATTCAATGATTTTAAGCTCAGTCTATAGTCACGATGCTAGTTTCGAAGTGCATTTTAGATAGCAGAGCAAAACTAATTCCACGTCGTCATAGCAACAAGAAACATCAAGTTTACTAATAATCTTCTTTATTGCCCATACATAAACAAAACATATCACTGACACGCGGTCTCTCATATATTACGGTCTGCATTTATTACCACTCACGAGAACACCATTACCGTATATTCGCTGTCATTTATATCTAAAGTAAACATCATACCGGCCAAGCCATAAAACTCATATCTGTTGCATACGAAATTATGGCATTTTTATGCTTTTCCATCTTTGATCTAGAACTGGCACCTCGTAAAATGTGTTCACTTGATGTTCTCTAGCAAATTCAATTCAATACGGCTTTTATGACATCACTCTGCATGAGCGTAGGGCGTAGGTGCATCGTGTAGCTCACCGTGGTTGTATTGAATTATTGTGGTTAACTGGTTTACGTTTTTCATCGTTCCTGGTTTCCTGAGACTAAGTGGTAATATGAAACATAATTATTTTGTATATTTTCATAGACTTGATATGGATATTTTAAGATTTTATTATTATATGAATTAAACTTTTTCTATTAAAGTATTCCATTGACGTTAACAATAGATCATCTGCTTATTGATTAGAAAAAGTACATTTTTTAAATATGTTTTTTAATATTAAACTATGAATAAATAATCGCAAATTTAGAGTATTTTTTTTAAGTTTTACATTATTAAAATCATTCTTTATATATTATGCATAACATATAAATCAACTATTTTAATTAAAACTTTCGATTAATTAATTTATTTATTTTATTTATAATGATTATTATAAATATATACCATAACCTTGATTATACAATAAACTGCATTGTTGATATCTGTGAAAGTTGCATCTGTTAGACAAATTAATTATTAAAAGAACTAAAACGTTTCATGCATGCTTCAAAATATTATGAAATTGTGTCGTTAATAATAATAGTTTATTATAAAAAATATTGATTTATTCGAAAACCACGCGACCAATTATGTTAATAGATTATAACATTATTTTTAATGTTTTAAATCTTATTTTTAAACTTAAAAACGGGTTCATTTCAAAATTCGGAAGATGATGGACACTGGACATAGAGTAGAGAGGAGCTAGTAGAGTAGAGCTTTGTGCAAGCTCGTCTGGGTACCACCCACTCATCAGATATTCTACCGCAAAACAGCAGTACTTGGTATTGTTGTGTTCCGGTTTGAAGGGTGAGTGAGCCAGTGTAACTACAAGCACAAGGGACATAACATCTTAGTTCACAAGGTTGGTGGCGCATTGGCGATGTAAGCGATGCTTAACATTTCTTACAATGCCCACATGGACGTCCACCTACCTATTTAAAACAAAAAAAAAACAGAAAACAATATAATCACATAAAAAGTACTCGATGAATACAGATCACTCCGCGCGCCTAAACAATTTTTTATTCAAATATATATGTTGCGAAACTTTTCGCGATTAGTATATATCTATGTTCTTCATAACAACATGCTTTACTATCAAAGCATAATACAACGAACACATGTCATACTTTTTGTCTAGTCTAAACGAATTGGTGTAATAAGTCGTTTATTTCTTACTACTGCTACTCTTACTCTACTCCAGTGATAAAATAATAATAATAATAAACGTAACTTTATAGTTGCATATATTATTCGTGTTCTATGCCACATCGCACCGCTACGCTTATTAACAGTATGTTTCATCGGAGAATCGTTGCAAACGTAAAGAACCGATGTAGATACGTTCGAACCGATGTATGACTGCTATAGACTTCGATTATTTATAGTTTGTCTCCTTACTAGGTCTAATATTAAACAACCTACTTTATTGAACACATTCAGTTCTGTTTATGTGCATAACGATGAAGCTTTACTGAGGCATTGTTAATAATCATATCATAAAACCATAATCAACAAAAAATAATTAATTTAAACTCCCGGTACTTCTCGGGAGAAATCACATCGAAACCTGGTTTTAGCACTACGTTTAATTGACTTGAGCTTAAGCAATTAAAATGACGGCTTGAAAGCGCTTGTCAAAAGAGCCTACTTGAATTAAGCATATTTTGATTAAGATTTGTGAAATCTTTATGTATTTATATTAGCTCAATGCCAAGGAATAACTTCATAATAAGCCAACTAATATATTATTTATTTATAATTCTTAATTTCAAATGTAAATAATAATAAATGCAGTTCTTCACATTTTAAACTAAGTCATAATTTTGTTTTTAAATACAAAGTTAACTATAACATATGATAATTGTTACTGCAATAGTCCAATGGATAGAACTCCGTAATCTTAATCAAAGATTATGTTTTGAAACCCGGGTAAGTACTGATTTGGCCTGTGTTTAATTTGTGCTTATAATTCGTCTTATTCGTAAAGCATTTGTCGGATGAAACTCTACCACATGTTAGTTACTTAACGATATTATTTTATATAACTTACACAAAACATTGGTCCTAATCAAACCCGCTAAGCCTTTATAAAATATGCTGTTATTACACCAAATTATGTTTTTATTTAGCGCCAAATTCTGTCATTCTCGCAGTCCTATAATCACAATGTTAATAATTGGGACGGTCGAAATTATCAGAACGGCTGAAAAGCACTCGCGCGGTCCGAACCTTTTCATTGCTGTCACATATGCTACAAATTGTATCTGCGTTTCAATAATCCAGATTTATCTAAGCTATATGTGGACTCAATATTTTGGAATACCAGATTTTTCCTTTTGTAATTCAAGACGTATTAAGAAAAAAATATATGAGTATCTCTGTAGTATTAATAACACACATAACAATTTTTGTGAACATTAATTTACAAACTCATTAATTGTTACAGCTGAATCACCTTAGAAAAGTAACTTTTATAAGAACACATAATTGTAAATTTCTCTATGTGTATGGTGATAGCTATCCGATGTAGGGAATACGATCGTAAATTGCTTTCGAACGTTATAAAAATTTTGGCAAAAAGGAAAAAGTTTTGATCTTTTTTCGACGGAGACATTTTGCAATATGGCTCTCGTTCGCAAACTTCAGAGGTGACCCGGTCAAAGGAGGTGAAAGAATAAAGGAGTTTTCTTTGCCCCTCATCACTTTCGAGATATATCGCATGAGTTACGTTACGGAAAGTGAAATTGTTTTAAAAGAAACAGGTGACGAGCCGTGACGTTTTTTTATATCGAATATTATTTATAGAATGTTATTTCTTCCGTTTATGTCAAAGAAGTAACAATAAATATGTATAAAGGTTAAATTAGTTTGACTTCCATATTTGTTGTTATTGATTTTGTATATATTATTCAATTTCGTAAAAAATTATGTATTTCTTTAACGCTAACAATACACAACATATTTATGTATTGTGTATCGTTATCGTTTTTTATTCACATTTTACATATATATACCTAATCCTATACCACATAGTCGGTTACCACAATCAATGTAATTTTGTTAGTTATTGCTTAAAACATTTTAACTATATTTTTAACCTTAATCCGAAAGTGTATAATTGAATCAGAGATATTTTAATCTTAAACATGATGATGATATTATGCGTGTCTGACTGAGCCAAGAATTTTTATTAGATCAAATTGATATTCGAGTTTGATTCATCTAATGATGACAACTACGACGCTAATCTTACGATATGTCTATGAAAATTAATAAATAAAAATGTTTTATTTTTTAATTTAAATTGTATAAATACTTGCTTAAAGGAAAAATAAGAAGAAAATGAAAAAATTCTTCGAAGATGAAAATAGGCTTTCGTCAAATAATACCTAAAACAGTTAAGTTAATCTAATAAAAATGATAACATTTTTCTAGAAACTAATCCACCTCATTAGAAAATTTATTTATTTATATATTAATAATTTATTTATTTATTATATTTATAGATATTTTTGATTTTATCTATGTAAAGAACACTGCAAATTTGCCAACGTTTCTAGATTTTTAGCACAAAATAGCTAGAAAGTAGGTCAGGCGCTATCGTTGAATTAAGCGACCATCTGATACCTTTTTTAAGAACGAGTGCTACGCGAAAAATTCCTTTCAACCGTCGCGAATAAAATATTTTAAATTAGTTATTGAAAAATCGTTTTTTATACAATTTTTGTTGTATACGTTTTCAAGTTGTAGGTATTTCAACAATGAAACTAAAACTAAACTTAAACTGAACTAGGATTTAATAGATTTAATCACTATTTTATATAGTTATCAAGACGTTACCATTATCATATTATACAGTTGCGAACACTTGCGAAGATTACCATCGTCCAACCGCAGAGGAATTTCGGAAACTCGCACATCCCTTCTATGTTTATGAACGAGAACTTCTAAGAAGGTTTACCATATTATTGAAACTATGGAACTGTATTCTCAGTTCTAGATTCCGAGACTTAGCTTATACTTAAGGATATTAGTGAAAATTACTTCAAGTTCTGCAATGCAGCTCTTAGGAAGGCGTGTGCTGTAATTAGAAAAGCGTTTTAGTGCTTCATGCCGTTGAAAATTCAGCACAATATCTAAGTTTTATTTTATTGCGAGCGAATTGTGTACCTTCCTCTATTAAGGAGTAGTGTAGCACTATCAAGCTTAGTGGATATACTAAAACCTGTGAATAAAATTTAACATAAATGCTTGCTAAACAATTAGTTTGAGCGCGCTTCGAGCACGCGCAATGTTTGTTAGATACTTGAACTAGTTTTCGATAGTTTCATTTGAATCGTGAGATAATATAAATATGCTTTTATGAATTTATTTTCTTTTCTTAATTTAATGAATCTTTTTTAATGTAAATTTTATTTTGTATTTGTATTCATCTTATGTAAAACTTTTTTTTGTGTAAAAAGCTCTGTTCGGGTTTTTTTCATAAATGTCTGAATACTGGTGGTAGAGCTTTGTGCAAGCTCGTCTGGGTAGGTACCACGCACTCATCAGATATTCTACCGCAAAACAGCAGTACTTGGTATTATTGTGTTCCGGTTTGAAGGGTGAGTGAGCCAGTGTAATTACAGGCACAAGGGACATAAAATCTTAGTTCCCGAGGTGGTTGGTGCATAAGCGATGGTTAACATTTGTTACAATGCCAATGGGCGTTGGTGACTTTTTGCCTAGCTATATTATAAAAAAAAAAGAATTGATCGAATGTGTATTATTATATTTTTGTTTTAATTACTTTTTTATATTGTAATAAAAATATTTTGAGACTTGAGACTTTATATTGATGTTTGATTGACATTATCTATATATATAAAAAGACTTGTCCTGACTGACTCATTAACGCAGAGCCTAAACCACTGGGGTTAGAGACTTGAAATTTGACAGTTGATGCATTTTATGATGAAAACACGTACTAAGAAAGGATTTCTGGAAATTCCACCCCTAAGGAGGTGAAATAAGGGATGAACTGTTGCATGAAAATTCGTCATTTACAAAGTTAAAAGCATGATATTTCGTATAGGAGCTTCTGGTTGGAAATAAATAAGTACACAAATCAGAGTTATCCAAAATTCTCCACCTAAGAGGGTGAAAGTTTGTATGGGGAGTTCGTCATTTTTGATGTAAGAAGCATAAAATTTTATATAGTAGCTTCCGATTAGAAATAAATAAATACGTGATTCAGGGTTTTTTAAGAACTACCCTGCAAAAGGGGGAAATAGGAGTTGAAAGTTTGTATGGCGGGTCCGTCATGATATAAGAAGCATGAAATTTATATACAAGCCTCTGGTTAGAAATAGATAAATACGTATTTCAGGGTTTCCGAAAATCTACCTCCCAAGTGGGTGAAATGGGGGTTGAAAGTTTGTATGGCGGGTCCGTCATTTTTTATGTAAGAAGCATGAAATTTAATTTTAAAGTTTCTGAGCAATAAGAAATGCATACGTATTTTGTCATTTTTAAAAATTCTACTCCAAACGAGAGAAATGAGTTGAAACATTCGTATAAAAAATTGGTCTGATCTGCTTAAAATGTACTGTTTTCACAGCTTAAATAGACCATAATTAACAATTATGCCGCGGGCAAAGCCGCGGGTGAACCGCTAGTTTCCTTATAAAACAACATTTTAAACTCACCTTGTAGACTATTGAATTTATTAACTAATACTAAATATACAATCAAAATTGAAGTTATAACTTTTCACTTAAGTGATATTAGCTTATAATTTATTATTCAGAGGCTGTCTCTGCCAGTAATGAAAAGTGAGTTAAATATTGATTCAAGTTATTAAGCCCTGATTGTTTCAAACATCAATTTATTTTTATTAATAAAATCAGCTCCGAGATAGTAAATTTATGAATTTAGTAAACGTAAATATTTTTTGTACTTTATTACTTAAAAATTATAATATTCAAAACAATTTAATGTTAATTATTGTTGATTTTAGTGAAAACCAATCTACCTTATGTACCTAACAAAGGTAATATTTTATTTCAACGCTAATTCGCCAAATTATTTGACGGGTATATAACAATAATGAAATTTAAAGAGGCAATCATTTCACAGACTATTTTTATTTTATTTTATCAAATAGGAAGCCAACGATTTATATTTAGAAAAAAAATTGTCTAATTGCATATATTAAAATATTGTAACTAAATTTATAAACAATAATTATAAGCTAACTTAGGGCTTTGTGCAAGCTCGTCTGGGTAGGTACCACCCACTCATCAGATATTCTACCGCAAAACAGCAGTACCCTGTATTGTTGTGTTCCGGTTTGAAGGGTGAGTGAGCCAGTGTAGTTACAAGCACAAGGGACATAACATCTTAGTTCCCAAGGTTGGTGGCGCAATGGCGATGTAAGCGATGCTTAATTTTTCTTACAATACCAATGGGCGTTGGTGATCACTTACTATCAGGTGGCCCATATGCTCGTCCACCTACCTATACAACAAACGTTGTACGTTTCAAGCAGATTAGACCAATTTTTCAACACATTTCTATCGTTTGGGATTGAATTTTTAAAAATGACAAAATACTTATGTATGCGTTTAGTTTTGCTCAGAAGGTTTAAAATTAAATTTCATGCTTTTTACATAAAAAATGACGGACCCGCCATACGAACCTTCAACCCCTATTACACCCTCTTGCGGGGTAGTTTTTAAAAAACCCTGAAATACTTATTTATTTCTAAACAGAGGCTTGTATATAAATGTTCATGCTTCTTACATCAAAAATGACAAACTCCCCATATAAACTTTCAACCCCTATTTCACAATCTTAGGTGGTGAATTTTGGAAAACTCTGATTTGTGTACTTATTTATTTCCAACCAGAAGCTTGTATACGAAATATCATGCTTCTAACTTTGAAAATGACGGATTTCCATACATCCTTAGAGGTGGAATTTCCAAAAATCCTTTCTTAGTACGCGTTTTCATCATAAAATGAATCAACTGTCAAAATTTCAAGTCTCTAACCCCAGTGGTTTAGGCTCTGCGTTGATGAGTCAGTCAGGACAAGTCTTTTTAAATATATAGATTAAATATTAACAGTATCCTCACCGACATTAAAATAAGTCGTTACAATAAGAGACAAAAAATTGTCAAGTATTTAAATATTTAACGTGAACGAAATTGACTCTAATCCTTATATTTTATTTAAAGTGTTATGAATATTTACGTAGCTAAAATAAAAAGGTTTCACGATGAATTAAATTTACCAATAAATTTCAGTAAATAACAGAATATGACTTTATACGAACGTGTCACATTGTTATTTACCAGTGGTACGTTCCAAATTGGAAACAAATTACAAAGCGATGGTAATATGTTGTAATCAGCGTTCGAATCAGGTATTTAATCAAAGGGAATCAATGATTGTCCGGAACGATTGTGCATGTTGATTGTCAGCAGCATTCTGTGCTAACTTCACTACGGTACATGAATTGTATTGGAATATATTTTTAGTTATAACTGTGATTATTATAAATGTGTTATAACTGTATATTTTTGTTTAAACTGTGATTGACCAATCAACGTGGTATACGATCAATCAACAGGGTATATTTTAGGTTCTGATAAATAAGTAATAAATTCTTTACAAACTGTTATTGTATTGCGATTTTTTTTTTATCAACTTACACTTATACATTTGGAAGGCATAGTTACTATTTCGTCTTATCTCCTATTAGAGCTGAACGGTAGTTGTAATTTTGTATTTTAATTACTACCTAAATATCAGGGTTTTCCATTAAGGGCGCTTGATCGTGCAGAACTTCCATCGTAGCGTGTGCTGTGTGGCACGTAGCGCCGTCCTGTTGAAACCACATGTTGTTCAGATCCATATTCTCGATTTCAGGCCAAAAGAAGTTGGTTATCATCGACCGGTATCGCTCACCATTGACGGTGACGGCCACACCATTATCGTTTTCGAAAAATACGGACCAATCACGCCTCCGGCCCAAAATCCGCACCAAACAGTCACTTTCTGCGGGTGCATTGCCACTTGGTGAACCTCGTGTGGATTGGTCTCGTCCCAAATACGGCAATTTTGCTTGTTGACATAGCCATTCATCCAAAAATGCGCCTCGTCGCTGAAGATGATTTTTTTGCCAAAATCGGCGTCAACTTCCAACTGCTCTAATGCCCAGTCAGCGAACACACGGCGCTGTCTATGGTCTTTAACCTTGAGCTCTTGGGTCAGCTGGATCTTGTACGGGTGCAGGCTCAAGTCACAACGCAAAATTCGCCAAGTTGTCGTCTGCGAAAGGCCGAGTTCCTGTGCGCGACGCGGAATTGACTGCCGCGGGTTTTCGAGGACACTGTCGCGCACAGCGGCGATATTCTCGGCAGATCTCGCGTTACGTTGACGCACGGGAACCGGCTGATTGTTAACTGACCCGGTTGACTCGAATTTGTCCACCAATCGACGGATAGTCGACTCGGCAGGACGATCATCGCGACCGTAAAACGGGCGAAGTGCGCGGAACGTTGCTCGAACTGAAGACCCATTTTCATAAAACAATTTAATGATTTGCACGTACTGCTCGACACTGTAACCTGCCATGGTGGTTTGGGAGGACGGAATGAATATAACACACTGCATTGACAGCTGTCACTCAAACAACATGGCCGCAATCAGCTGTCAAAGTTCAAGCGTCCCTATTGGAAAACCCTATAGTTTATAATATACATTTCTGATTCTGAGGTATTTTGTAATTGGTATTACAAAAACTTAAAACTTCAAAATACACTTTCACATAAATTCATTAAGTTATCTTAGACCACTTGAATGCTACACAATTTTATCGTAACTTGACAAAAAAAAATTCTTACAATTATCCATAGAAAAAATTCACAATTCTGTTAATTTGTACGGTTATAAAGTTATCTGACATTGTAATTTTTTTTTTATATAAAGTTTTTATGAGTTTGTTTGTATATCTATCCCATCAAAAACATAGATGTAAAAGTTCAATATTATGATATATACCTTGGTTGTTGACTTCAACGACAAAATAAGTGAGATCTAAATTGGTGCCAAATTCAATGGTCAGTCTTGAAATGTATTTATAACAACATAAAATATTTTATAACAACTTAAAATATAATTTCTTCTTATAACTTAGGATAATATATTGAACCCTAAGGTCCGACTTGGCTATGGAGCAAATATGTATCTCGCAAGTCTCAATATATGAGCCAAATTTGACATGTTTATGTGAAATTGTTTTTGAGTTATGAGGGGGTCTAAAGTGGCTACAAATGGTTCGTGTAATACTACACACGGTGCTGCTCGCCAGTTCTTTTAGCTTGAACTTGAGGCTTGACACTCTACCGCGTGTCTAGATTACAATATTGAAAGCTTTAACCCCTTTAAAAGCTATGTTATATATAACTTAAATGGGCAGTTTTTTTGAACGATAGACAGACTCATTAACATTATTTAATTGTATGGATACGTTTTTGAATAACCTCTCCATTAATTAGGGATTAGTGAAAAACAAAAATTAGTCCATCATCAATTTAACAAACATTAGTACATCATTGTATCAAAATATTATTTATATAATTAATACATATACTTAATACAATGCGACTGTTTTAAGTAAAGCATGTTTTAAGTAAAGAAATTAAATTAGTTCAGAATAGGCTACAAGAAAGCTACGTGGATATTCCCAAATTATAATCCGTGTCTATAAGCAAAGAGAAACTGCAAAAATCAATTCTGCCGGTTTACTGTCATCTTAAAGAGGATTCTTTATTAAAGCCCTCTCAAATACCATTCCTTATCCGAATTTATCTTCTTAATTGCAATAAAACACTGAATATTGTATCGTTTAAGAAGTCGGCCTAGCTTTAGTCCCCTTTTTTCAAACGCTCTGGTGCTATTAATAATTAATTGTGTATTTATAAATATATTCCTTCTTTGTTTCTTAAAGAGTTGCTCAGAAAAGGAATATTAATTAAATTTCCATTTGAATCAATCTTAAATGATAAAAATTTGATACTGTTCAGAAATGTTTTTGTTCTAAATATTTACATTTGGAATTAAGCATTGAAAGGCGGATGTCTTCTAAATTAATTTGTAACCCTATAAATGTAAAAGGCACGTGAATACCTCAATTTAACGTTATATACAACGTATATTTCGAGCGTACATATATGTGGAAATTACCAGTAAATTTTGGCGAAAAATAAATAAACAGGCATACACACCTTGCCATTTTGATCGTTGAATTATTCATGATGTCTCACGCGAGCCCACCTGAGCGAGGGTAGGAACTCTCCTAACACAACTAGTATCATTTCTTGGGGGAGTAAAATGAAATGGGTAAGCCACCGGCTCGATTTAGAGGCCAAATAAAAAATAACAGATCTTTTTCTGTCCGGACACAAATTTTTAAATTGCAAAGAGAATGTAGCCTAATTTACCTAACCTAATCACACTGGTAGCTACATATTATCATAATTTAAAAAAATGTTGACGTTAAAATGACTATTTGACAAAAATATTTTGATTAAAAATGTATATTTTTTGCGAGGTGAAAATAACATGGCAAGTATTCATCGCTTATTGCCAACACCTAATGAGTTTTACATTGAACTACAAGAACGAGCTGATCTTGCAGAAAATAGACGTCACAAAAGATTTCTAGCAATCTTGTTTTTACAACGAATGACACGGGGTTATTTGATTAGAAAGTATATTGCTTGGTTATCTAAGAATGCAACTAAAATACAATGCGCCTTTAGAATACATAGAGCGCGTAAAGCATACCGTGTAGCCTTGAGAAAAGCTGTTGGTTACAAACACGCGAGGTATTACGCTCATGCAGCAACGACGATACAGGTAAAGTATGTAAAGATTGTTCATATTATATTCTTCTATCTTAATTCTAATTTAATAAGTAAAACTTATTAAATTAAAATTAAGAATAAAAAATAAAACATTATTATACCATTATCAAAGTGAGAGCTAATATTTTATTGAGAATACTATTTCTAACAAAACCCTTTTTCTAAGGCTCTTTGGCGAGGACATTCCTCAAGACGTACAAAATTCTGCTATCGGTCATACAGAAAATGGCTAGCGACAGTAAAGGAACGAGGTGAAAGACGTGCTGCAGAAGCCGCCGAATTTGGTATTATTAGTAGAGCTGATGACTTGAGGATTTTGGAAGAAGAAGCAAGGCAGTGGCTTGCATTTGTCGTGTATAAATTACATCACTTACTTAGAACAAATGTTTGTCCTGGAGTTTATTCACAATCTGAATCTACAGAACTGTCAGATTTTGAGAAGCTACTGAAATCTATTCATTATACACAGTATATGAGGAGACTAAAAAGAAAATATAATGAATTCGTTAGGAAATTCCGTCCACGATTTTCTAATAAAAGATTGTTTCCAATAATCGGCGACGGTGCTGATTATTGGTATCTTTCATTGCCCGAAATGTATGAACTGACAATTCCTCATCCAAAAGCTGCTGATGAACGACATCATGCGTCACATCATGGGCCGATACATAAAAAACCCTTTCTATGGAAAAAAGTGAGACCCGAACATTTGAAAGATGATAGGGGACCATTTAAGATTCCTAAATCACCAGCCCCATTATCGCCGCCACCACCAGCACCAACACCTGATTGTTACGGGGGACCTCAAAAAGATCCCCGATTTCATTTATATGTTAAATATTATACTCCACAACCAGATCTTTTTGATTACGTCGACTATCACATAAATGTTCTCTTATCCAGGAAATGTTCAATTCAAAATATAGACAAAGATATTTAAGCTTTTTTTAAGTCACGAAGTGCTCGTTAATTTTTTGCATTGATATCACAATGGTCTGTTTTAGAATACTTGGTAGAAGGCATGTTGAGTTTTTCTTTTCTTGTTCGGAAATCCGTAATCAGGCTGCTGAGTTTGGAAGGGTCGTCCGGATGTTGCGAGCCGCGAGCCTTTTGTTGTTAAGCTTTTGTTGTTCTGAATTTTACACTTGTAATTTATTTGAGGAAACGCCTCGGTGAGAAAGAAATTACATTAAACTCTCCAAGGCAAATGTGTTTTGTAAATTAACATCTTGCCTATGTAGGTTTTATGGTTGAATTTTCTTTTATTATTCCGAATTTATTTGCATGTCGAGTAAAATTTTTACAGCATTTAATCACTCTACTGAATTTGTATGCCAATAAGGAAAATACTTAATTTTACATTTATTTTTTTAACTCTTGAGAATAATTAAATTTAATAGCAATGTACAAAATTATAAATCGTTCCTTGAATATAAAATTCCTTGAATTTGTAATGAGAATTATTTTCAATATTAAACTATATCATAATATTGATACTAATATCAGTCATGTAAATAAAATGAAATATTTTTTTTTTTTTTTTAAATTAATACTACTAACCTACCTGTTAGAATAAGGTTCTACTTGTAACTTTTATTCAAAGACAAACATACAACGATTCTTATGGGCATAGGACTTTCGCGTGCATACACAGAAGAACCCACCGAATTTTCATCATAATCGGATCAGTGGTTTAGAATTGTATACACCCATACAAACATTCAACGTCTCGTGTAGAAGGGTGACCTTTTTTCGCGGTAACAATTCCGATGGTGTATGTACATGCCTGTTATATATTGATTGATATGTTTTGCTTTCGATTCTTATCTAACGACCTTAGCATTGAGTTATAAGTATTGTAGTCATCTTTTATAAATCGAGGGTGCAATATCCTCGATCTATTTAAAATTAAAAGAATGGTCATGTTAATGAATGGACAGGTAGTTCCTGAGATTAGCACAATCAGCCGTTCAATCTCTACAGCTTAATAAAATGTAATTATATGATAGATATGTATTAGCGTTAAGTAATATTTGTTTATTGGATTTAGGATTATTATTAAGTGCCTTGATATATAATTAAGCCTACGCAGATTGAACAAAAGATTAACTTTGCCTAAATTACACTAGACCAAAATTAATCGTATATTGTGTGATAAATATTAATGTTTAATGATTTATAATATTTTTGTTTGGGAATATTATTAAATTAGAGTATTTACAACAGTACAAATAAGCTGTCGCACGAAGCACCTCTAAATAATATGTTTAACACCGCACGTCTTAGAACTCATTTGTCTAACAATGCCTGTTTGACTCGGCAAATTTATTAGGGTCAGAATAATTCAGCTTGTGGGTTTCTGAACCGGCTCCTTATTGCTACATCTTGGGGGGTAACCATTTGTTAGATGTATAATGGTTGACCCACTTTACGTATGTGCTGTGCCGTTTGATATCGGGTGTGATTTGTAAAGCAACAAGACAATAAGGCCAGTGTTTGTATAATGTAGGCTCCATACGTCATTGGCCATTATTCGTGTGCTCCTTACAAGACCGTGATAAACTATCCGTTGTAGGTTGTAGGTTCACTCGACTTTAGTTACGCGAATTTGTGCGTCAACTGAAACTGTCAGGCTCACTGAGGGTGTTTGGCACATGAATAATGTATAGGGTAAATTTGCAAGTGTTTCAATTTACACCCGACGCCACTTCGCGCCCGTTCATACGCACCCGAGAGCCGTTGAAGTGCAAAAAGAAAACAAGAGAGGCACACAAATGAGGACAAGAGACGGTCGAATTAGCACGTAGTTAGTTTACAGTGTATGTATTTGTTTCATGTTATCCTACAATCTCGACTGATTTAAACGTGGTTTCGAAATTAGAAGCGATAATATAGAACCGAGTTGAGTAATTATATAATATGTTTTATTTATTTTAATTTAATTTATTTACATAATATAACACTTAACATTATTAAATTCAAAATAATTAAAAAATATAGAAGCATTACACTTACTTATTGATAAGACGATTGTATAGTTGAATAAACATAGAAATTTAATGTAAATCACAGCTATTAGTTAGTTTTACCGGACCCATATCAACACAATGCATGAAAGCATATTGAAAGGTGGCAAAGCCAATTGCGGTTACCTCAAGGGAACCGTCTTTCACCGTACCAACGCGATGAAAACTACTTACGAGGGTTTAATTTCATTTCATTTCTACGAATGCTCGCTCGCGTTCAGGTTTTCTTGGAAAACTTTTCTTTTCCTTCCCTTATTTTTGAAATTTCAGCTTAATATCTTGTTCGCCTTAAATTAAATGGCGTGTACAATTTCTTTATATATTTTTTCGGTAAAATCTATACATATAATAAATCTGTAACTGGTCGATGTCTGTACATGGAAGATAAATGAGTAAAACTTTTATCGGGGGTCTTTATAAACACAATAGAACCCAAAACAATGATTAATAAATTTTTTGTCTGTTTGTCTGTTTGTCTGTTTGTCTGTTTGTCTGTGCGTTTGTGCACGCTAATCTTAAAAACGGCTTAACGGATTTGAGTGCGGTTTTCACTAATGTATTGTGGCTAACTTCACTTAACATTTAGTGTTTGTTTTATTTCAATCGGTTCATAAATAATAAAGTTATGTCAATTTAAAGATACACGTAGAACATTTATTAAAAAATGGTTATGGTCAAACTGAAAAGAGATTAAATATTACATGTAATTTACACTTTTGCTTATGATTTATCCTATATTTTGTCCTATAATTTTTAATATCTTTATTAATTTATTATAAGTTTAGTATCCCTACTAAAAATCAATAAATTATTATCTGTAGGAAAAGTACGCGCACCTGTTAGTTGTCAAAATCAAAAAGTTTTGTTAACAATTTCGTGTTTTCAGTAGCTTCGTGTGTTGTTTTTGCATAAAAACTAATATTGCATATATATTGTGTGTATCTTTATGATCTCATCTTATATCTTTCATAACAGTACGCTTTAAGACTGCGTGTGAGCATGTCAGTTAACTCAGTGACAATAATTAATACGTAATTAGTATATAGGTGTATAAACAAAGCCTAAAAAACAACTATAACAATAATACATGGTTTTAGAAGTGCTTGCGTTAAACATAAACGGTATATCACTTCTTAAAACTTTAAAGAGGTATAATTTTTTCGTAAATTCGGATTTCCTGTCAAAAGTTTCAAAACGGCAGATAAAAATTCAAACGTTTTACCTACCGAAGTTTTTTCTAAACAATGAAATAAATAACAATTTAACGCGGAAAAAATGGCAACCATATTTTGAACTATATTTATTAGCCTCTGGATATATATAAGCAGTATTAGCCACTGGTTATGTATAAGAAGTGTAAATAGAGAAAAATAGCAATTTTGTTCAACATTAAAATAACAGAAATTACTTTAGAAGACCTCATTAATAAATGTAACAAGTATTTCGAACCGAGGAAAAATTTAACTATGGCCTGACATGTATTTTTTATGAGAAAACAAAGCAAACACGAAAATATAACCAACTTTATTACGAGTCTAGAAAATTACAGTTTGAAATGCGATTTCGTTGAATTAATAGTCATTGGTCAGTGATAAATTTACAGCGAATATGTGTTAGAGTAGCTCGCCAAACATCAAATATTATTACAACGGTCTGATCTGTCACTAAAGAAAGCTATAGAGATAGCTAAAATAGTAGTGATCGAACAACAAAATACGGAGCACATAAATAAAAGCACTGAGACGTCGTCATCACCGCCATCATCTAATGAATATCAAGTGATGAAGGGGGAGTAAAAGGGTTAAACAACACACAGTACAGAATAGAGAAGATGTGCATATTCCTATGAAGTCAGACGGGCAACTAATTAAGAAGAGAACAAAATTGTGAAACGTGGTTATATTTGCCTCATCCCAATATAAACCGAATAAAAGTATTTTGTAATCTCTCAGCTTAATTCAATTGGTCTTTGGCTACATCAAGCTTGCGACAGCATAATCATGAATAGAAAGAAGTAGATCTGTGCGAGCATATAATATATAATTAAGTGTACTCAGATATTGATATTATATATTTAAAAAAAAATCACTGCAAAAATAACATAAATAAGTTAAAAATAATAATGTATTAAATGTATTAATTTATATAAAATGAATGTACCAACCCATCTTAATATTCAATATTTAAGTTTGTTATAAATTTTGTACTGTAGTCATATTCTTGCTTGCCTTTTAATTGTATTTGGTTAAAAAATATATAAATAATATATATATCATTTATTTATTGCATTTTATTGGCCTTACTCAATGTAATAATGCTTAAGCTATGTGATTTCATTTATATTTTGTTTTTGTTAAATTTGTGTTTTCATTAAGTAATTAATTATATTTGATTATAAAAAAATATATATCTTACTACACCTTTACTGATTATGATGGTTTAGCTGTTTGATTTTATATATGTTTTGATTATTTTAATGATTGTGTAATTATTGTTGGTGGAAACTTAGCTAATGTATGTATATATTTATATATATATATGCTATAAGTGTCATCTCATTTTTAACACTTAACCTACCAGAGCGGTCAAATAACTGCTTTTGAAACTTTAATTAAAATTGTTATATAGCTGCTTTTGTTTGTATATTATATATTTTTTCTACATAAAATGGCCGCTTAAGCAGCTTATTCAGATGTGTGTCAAGTTCAATGGAAAACATTTGTTTTAATTTCCTTTTTTTGTTTAATTAAATTAGTAGCCTTGGTTAAGTCTGATTTTATTTAGTCTCTGACAGAAGAAACTTTTCCTTTATACTTTATATTGTACACATAAAATAACATAAATCTATAACAAAACCGAATTAATTAATAAATTATCCATACATATAAATAAAATTGAAGTTTCTGTCTGTTATTTCAAAATAACTGCCTGTTTTAAAGGTTATATGGCTATTTACGATTTACCAAAACCAAAGCAATAATTTTTTTAATTTTTTTACTTTCTGCATGTCTGTATCTTTTAATCGTCTAAAAATTGAAAAAACCGAATAAGAACTATTTCAAGATTCCGTTTAGCCTTTATTTCATCAAAATTAGTTAAGTCTATCAAAAGTTATAAAAATACGTATTTTTGTTGATATCTATTCACATAATATTAATACTCTTCCTAACTGATTCATTAACGCAGAGCCTAAACTGCGGGGGTTAGAAACTTGAAATTTTGGCAGTTGATACATTTTATAACACCCACTAAGGTAGGATTTTTGGAAATTCTACACCTAAAGAGTTGAACGATTGTTTAGAAACCAGTCATTTTTAAAGTTAGAAGCATGAAATTTAATGAACAAGCTTAAAAATAAATAAAAATGAATTTCAGCGTTTTTGAAAATCTAAATCTGAGAGGGTAAAAAAGGGGTTGAAAGTTTGTATGGGGTCACTTTTAGTGTAAGAAGAATGATATTTAGTATTAAAGCTATGCATACGTATTTCGTCGTTTTTAGAAATTTAACTCCAAGCGGGAGAAACGGGGTAAAAGCATTAGTATAAAAATTTAAAAAAATAGAAATATACTATTTGAGTTTTTTGATTGAATTAATAAACATGAATTTCAAAGTTTTTAGAAACTTTTATTTTTGTTTGGAAGAGTTGGGTGCAAATAATGAAATTCAAAATACGCAATATCTTATATCAATATCTCTTAGGGAGAAATATACGAACTTCACTATGTTGGTGATGTTTGGATAAAAAAAACATATTCCATTATTGCCATATGTACCACTTAATTGGTATTCCCTAAGCTTATATTATTGTAAAGTTTCATTAAAATCCATTCAGTAGTTTATGCGTGAAAGAGTAACAAACGTCCATACATCCATACAAACTTTCGAGTTTATTATATTAGTAAAAAGTAGGATTATTATATGCCCTATACTGAACACACATACACTATACTGGATGGGCGAATAAATCGATTGGTAAATGTTTATATCTTATTGATTAAAAAATGATAAAATCCTTATTTTACCCGTACGAAGTCGGGACGGGCAGCTAATTACTCGCTGATAACGTATCTTTCTGTAGGTAAAAAAGGTTTTTAAAAACAGTACAGCAGTTTTTTAGTTTATTCGCTACAAACAAACTTACAAAAAATCTATTTTTACTTATTTATAATATTAGTATATATAAAGACCACGCGCGAGCGAAGCTGCGGGCAACAGCTAGTTTAAAATAAAATTGTAATAATAACTAACTAGATGTGTCCGCGTCTACCCCCTGTGAAGAAGTAAAATATATGTGGCTATAAGATTTTATATATATGTATGTGCATACACGCACGCTACAAAAGCAGTTTCTTAGCGCTAAATAAAATGATAGACTACAAAATTAGTTTTGGTACAGACTTTTGTTATTGGTACTTATCGGACCAACGATGCTTCTTACTACATTAAATATTTCCACTTCTTTGAATATCTATTACGTAACATCCTTAATACCTATCATATGTACATACTACCTATCTTATACATAGATAGCATTCTATGTTATGTTATTTAATAAAGATACAATGAAATATATTTTTAACATCATATAATAAAAATAACCTAACAGAATATTCAATTAATTTACATATCTAATCAGTAGCATTGGAGTTAGTGTTTATCAGATTGCCTATCTTAACAGATTTGCCTTTTCGCTCACACAGACTCTTAAAATAATTAATTTAAAAAATACATTGCTCGTAAAATTGGTTCATCATGATCTGATATCGAATATTAGCACGATATTAACAGTTATTTTTTTCTTTGATTAGTGTATGTAGGCTACCATCCATGAGGTATATGTACATAACAATGTGTCCGATAAAAAATTATCAAAGTCGGTTCACAATCGCGACACATTTGGGAACACACACAAAAAACCGGCCAAGTGCGAGTCGGACTCGCGCACGAAAGGTTCCATTATCTATAAAAACGGCAAAAAAAATCATGTATGTTGTATGGGAGCATCCCCTTAAATATTTATTTTATTCTGTTTTTAGTTGTTATAGCGTATATGTACTTGTTGTTATAACGGCAACAGAAATACATCATATGTGAAAATTTCAAATGTCTTACCATCACTGTTCATGATATACAGCCTGGTGACAGATGGACAGACGGACGAACGGACGGACGGACAGCGGAGTCTTAGTAAGAGGGTTCCCGTTTTACCCTTTGGGTAAACCCTAAAAATGTATAAACTCTTTACTTTAAAACTCTAATTCTAATTTAACTAAAATTGTCAATCATTAGATCAATAGTTACTTTACCCATTATATTTTGGTTAGTGCCCCGTAACTTATATACATTTTAAGGCTCAACCGCATTTTAAGGGCAGCTAGCTCACTCATAATATACACATCCATATAAAGTTACATATAGGGATTAATTATGCTCGCTATGCAGTTTCAAGTCATTATATTAAATTGTTAATGCATACATTCAAATACAGTTGTTTTTAATTACACATGCAATGCTTAATCATGCTTTCATAATTATTTTAAGTAGGCAAATGAACTATTTAACTGAAACACTAAAGACTCAACGTTCAGGCAATTAGTATTTCTTATAACTTTCGCTGAAAGAACTGTTCTAATTCATTAAGTCTTCTTTGAAGTGGAAGCCTTTAAAGATATTTAAGGACGCTTCAAGAAAATTGTTATTGAAAAAAATTTGTTTTCGTTTCAATTTCTTTTATTTTTTAATTTCGTTTGTTTTTATAGGGACGTCTTATGATTTGTAATAAAAGTAATATTATACTTTTTATGTATACTTTAATAACTGCGATTTTATTACCCTGAAAATAATTTCATACATAATTGTCTTAAACAGTAATGAGATAACGGAAAGAAAAAAGTGCAAAAAAACATTGTACAAATTATTTATTAACAGTCGTGGGAGATAAAGTTGGTAATATTAATTCGACTCATAAAAGCATTTTTTGAATAATCATTTTTGTTTATCGACCTAAGTATTCTTTGCCTATGTTTTTAATGTCCTACGATTTTTATTGATGCATTTCTTCAATTACATATATTTCAAGAAGTAAGACGACCAGTAAGTATAAGTTGACATCATAATTATATACCAAAGTCACTTACAATATTATATTACCGGAGATTTGATCGTATAGGAAAAATAAAAGGAATTAAATTGTTGTTATTTATAAATAAATATTAAGGGACTTTTTGGAATCGACTGAAACTACCAATATTTTTTATTTATTTTTTAATATCCTGGGACATTATTCACATAAGGCCATCTGATCCCAAACTAAGCAGAGCTTGTACTATGGAAACCAGACAACTGATATATTACATATAGTACTTTTCTTTTGTAAATACATACTTATATAGATAACTACACCCAGAATTAACACTAACAGACATGTGACACACAAATGTCTGTCCTGGGTGGGAATCGAACGCACGACCTGCGGTGCGAAAGGCAAGTCTTACCAACCACGCCAACCTCAATATTTCGTGTATCTGTTATAGTTTTAGTAGCTTTTGCTTTTATCTGTTTTACATATGATTACATAAAAGTATAGACTATGATTATATAAAAGTTCAATATCAATCGCCTTAGAAGTTTTTGCTGGATCATGTAAAAAGGGATATAACAAAAAAAAATACGTCTTTAGAAAATTGTGTAATGCTTTCGAAATCATTAACTATGTACAATATTATAATGTAAGTAACGTTGAATATGTGAAGCATGTTAACATTATCTGATTTAGCTTGCTACAAAAGGCTTACTATTAGTTGCCAAAAAAAAGCGTTGTGTGCCTTAAGCTATTTGAACTAATATTCAACAATTCTAATCTTAATGTAACTTATATTACCATATTTTAGGAATCACTTTAGATTAGAAACATCAGTGGAATTCTCATTTATAGTCCCTAACAGGTACTCAGATTTTCAGCATACGCGGTTAGAAAAGTTAGACAACTAAATGACGTTGATACTGCTAGATTAGAACATTTTGGCTATTTTCATTGTATTACGCTCAATATAAAGATGCCGGTTCGTAATGTGCTGAGAAATAGTAGCAAAAATCTTAGTTACTCTTTTTCATCAAAGATCTGTCGTAGAAACTAATAAATTATATTATAAACGGTTTCAGAAAATTATACATTTTTAGTTTCAACATTAAAAACGTAAAGCATTGACACGTAAGGGAGTCACGCGTAACTGTAAACCCTTTTCACAAAATAAGTCCCTCGCCGCATTCCACCAATTTCTTCACGGAGCCCAAGTAATTCTCAGCAGAAGTTTCCAATCGATCTGAAAGTGAGTCCGTGATCTGTATGAAAAATGCGAAGCGGCTTGGTGGCACGCAGTAATTAGTGAACCAGAGATGCTCCGGCGCGCTAACTTATATTTCTATATTATGTTAGATTCTTCAGAGAAATAATACGATAGACAAAGGTGTAAGAGATAAATTGATCGATAAAACCTTTCTCTTGTCACTGACGCTAGATTTTAAATATATTTTTTATATAAAATTATCTAAAATATTATCTTTTATTAAAACAGGATTACCATATTTAGATTCGATATAGGTTTTTATAATAATTGGGTTCTGCTGCGTAATAGAATTTTAATTGTAGTGCATAAATTAACTTAAACTTTAAATGTTTTACAGGATATTGAACCGGCTGAACCGTCAACAATAATGAAAGTTTCTAATCAAGCTAAATTAAATTCACATAAACCTAAACCTCCAATAAGTTAGTGAATTAGAGTCAAACATTTATCATTCCGAAACGATTGAATGTCAACATTGCAAATTCAAATTCACGGAGAGCTTTTTAATTGAAATCTGTAACTGCATGCGAAATAACAATTTTGATGAACACTTCACAACTCGTATAACGCTGTTTTAGTGCAGTAAAAGGATTTTCAATTTAGTGTATTTTTAGCTGGGCCTAAAATGATTTATTGGATATTTTGGTGCGTGTTTAGTAATAGTGCATTTCGTTCGAAATACTAATACTCGTAATAATACTGCCCTTATGAACATATGGGCAGTATTATCAAATATTCCCGTGAAACTACCATACATACCCATTAACATACCCTTCGATATATTTTTCATAATATTCATATGAAATCTTTTAATATATAAAGATGACGAATGAAACAAATATCTATTTCTGAATTAACTAAATGTGAGTCATTATTTTAGAAATATATAATAAAATATACCCGGCCATGAAAACAATTTTAAGAATCTTGTTTATAAAAATAAAATGAGCAGAAAATTAAATTTTAATCTGAATAAAATAGCTGGCGGAAGCGGTCGTGCTTTCTTTTGATTAAATTCAAAATAGTTTCCAGAGCGACCGCAGAGTCGACTGACTGTGACAGGCCTCACTGCTCCTTTAATTTGTGGTCACCGTGATCTTGACTACAATACTTTGATTGCTATATTTGTAAACGTCATCAACACAGTTTTTATTAAAATATATACGAGTAAACTGTAATATATTTATCAACGCAGTACTAACTCTTAAATTGAAGTGGATGATATCTGATATAAAGAATAGAAAACATAAAGAAATAGAAACTATTTTCTCCCACTTTTCCGCCTGTACTTTTAAAACTAGTTAATAAATATTTTTTATTACATTATCAAATTTTGTGCTCGTTGGTGAAATAATTGTGATATTGTGAAGAATCCTATGTATTTCGCATTTAGCGGATAAAAATGCCACATATCTATCCACCAGTCCGCATTGGAGTGGGGTAGTGGAAGAAGCTCCAAACCTTCTACTCAAAAGGTGACCTTATTCTAGATGACCTATTTCCCTTCCTAAAATAAATTATAAATATATACATTTCAATTTCAACAATTTTTATCAGCTACTATTTCGGGCTATTACGGTCTATGCACGCAACACTACCAATTAAACTAAATAGTTATTATTTACAATAGAATACGAATATAAAAGTATAACACAAACACAAATGAAATTAATAAACATCGTATTCAATTATTGTAACGAAACAACACAATGGAGGCAATCTCTAGCATACGGAAATTTCAAGCCACAAGAATTAAAAAAAAATTCATAGCAAGTTTTAAAATAGAAACAACGCGACACGTTGCATTCGAGGACGTGTGAAACGTAAAAACAAATTACTGTAGTGTCGCCTGCACTGCGAGTGGCTCAGTAACTTGAAAGGTTTTACTTGCCTGCAGCAAAGAGTACACAATAACTTAGGCCTTCAGTCACTTTATGAGAAAGTATGGAAAGGCAAGGCCTAAAACCCCCGTTGATATTTCGTTGACTTCATAAATTTATTCTAATATTCATTTAAACAATTTAAATTACAGCGTCTAAGCTAACTTTGCTACTTATGCCTGAGATGTATTAAACTTTGTTATCATATCTTGTAAATTGTTGTATTATATGACCAACGTGTAGAACAAAATAATGTGGACGGGGTACAGTAACAAAAAGCTTGATTTCGAAACTAACAATAATTCAGACGTGCAGGAAATAATAACAAAGAGCTTGCATTCTGAAACACAATAATACCTTTCCTAAATGTCTAAAAAATCTCTTTGTGTTCATATACTCGAATACTCTGGTTATTGTTTAACCATGGTATTTACTTTATATAATATACAATGGGACGTCGGGAAGCCGAGCTCGAATCTAATAGCTGATTTGTAAATTCGTTAGTACGGGAACCCATGGTGGACGTTATACTTCAGGAAACGTTAAATTAAGTGGACAGCAATGTTGTATTTTGTCACAATATTAATTATACAAACATTTATTATTTGTAAAATTAGGGATTACACTAATAATTAGCGATTTAGAGCCAATGTGTTTGCGAATGATCACCGCCTACAACCGCTGTCAACAAGACCATCATTGACATGACGTCCGCCTTGACAAACAAAACTCCATTCGGTGTTATCCGCTCTAATAAACTAAACAGAATAATTTACTAACGATAAAAAAATAACAAAATAAATCATAACTCTCAAAATTAACTGATTTTCATTATTTAATAATATCATGCGCCGTTATAATATATATCTGTGCTAATAATAATCTAATAGTATACATTATCAATTACATTATCAATTCAATCGCGCTTATATAAGGATCTACCAGTCTAATTTAAAATGAATAAGATAATCATTAGATAAATTATTATTTATTCGCAAAGACGACACGCTTACAACCTACGTGGGCGGAGCAGTGATGTTCAACGCTGGTAGAACCTCACTATACATATGTCGCTCCCAACTAGGGAACGACATAATTATATAACATGAATAATAATATAATACATATAATAATATCCTGGGACATTATTCACACAAGGCCATCTGATCTCAAACTAAACAGAGCTCGTACTATGGAAACCAGACAACTGATATACTACTTTTGTTTTGTAAAACATACTTATATAGATAATTACACCCAGACTCAGGACAAACAGACATGTTCATTCACACAAATGTCTGCCCTGGGTGGGAATCGAACCCACGACCTGCGGCGCGAATGGCAAGTATCTACCAACCACGCCAACCGGCTCGTCACGGAAAACATATTCATGTTGTTGCTTGTTATAAATATAATAATATCATGAAATCAATGCTTTATTTTCAATATTAGTGAGATGTTAAAATGACCTTGAACACATCTACTTAATACAGTTCTAACACTGAGTGATTAATAGACCAGCTGGACCGCTGACTGACGTACAACACAGAGCACAGTTTGAAATATAAAGCATCGCTAACCTTATATAAGGTATTTAAAAAAAGTTTTAATATAAAGCTCTTGAGTCTCCTTGGTCATTATAAAAAAAGAATGGCTACAGACTCGGAACTAATTCCTCGCCGCAACCAAAGGGTTAAAAAGGAAAGTAACATAGCAGGTTACTCACAAACTTTTTAACATTTGAAAGCATCAGAATAGTTCATAACATCGCAATAGTTCATAATGGAAAATTCTTTCGAAAGCACGACTTAATAAGAATTCTTTCAATTTGGACATCGGCCTCGCTCACATCAAACCGTAAGTTAATATTTTGTATCAAGACCAAAAATTTACTGATTTCTTCCATATAGTAATAAAGATACTACACAGTTCAAGTAATAATGTTTTATGGCAAACACTTTTAGGATGAATAGAATATGAAAATGCAATAACTAAAACAATTTATTTATTTTTAATCGAAATTTTTATTGAAAATTTATTTTATTTTGCATATCTATTGTGTAAATTGATGTCGTTTTGAAGTTAAAACCAATTTGTTAAGCATAAAATAGTTTCTGAAAGGAACGTAATTCGTTTATGGAACGAACTATTCTGCATCTGTTCCGTACAGATCTGTTAAATGTTTGGTTCCTACACTAGTAGACTAATTCGTTAGAATTGGGTCTGAAACGAATGCTGCCAATTGAACGCGACGCATTTAAGCTCAAAAGGTAATTGGGAACACTAAAATGTCTTTCGAGTATCTAACGGGTATCGACATAAATATAAAAATATGATAAAAACATATCAAAACTATATTATGCGGAAACCTGTAATTTTAAGAGATAGGTGTATGAGAGGATATATAATAGTTATTAATAACTTTTTTATTTTTTTATTTTTATTGTATAGGTAGGTGAACGAGCATATGGGCCACCTGATGGTAAGTGGTCACCATCGCCCATAGACAATGGCATTGTAAGAAATGTGAACCATCGCTTACATCGCCAATACGCCACCAACCTCGGGAACTAAGATGTTATGTCCCTTGTGCCTGTATTTACACTAGCTCACTCACCCTTCAAACCGGAACACAACAATACAAAGTACTGCTGTTTTGCGGTAGATTATCTGATGAGTGGGTGGTACCTACCCAGACGAGCTTGCACAAAGCTCTACCACCGAGTGATGACTCTATAGAAGTCACAAAAATGCTTGGAATCTATGAATGATCAAAAAAATTTTGTTTTTTATTTGCTTTTAACTAAAATAAAATGGCAACACAACTTATGAAGTATTGGAAGGAACGTGTGAATATCTAAAAAATGTAAACAAAACACTGGCTACGAACAGGCTGGTATAACATTAAGTTAGGAAACTCAGTAGTTACTCTATTCATCAATCATAAGTAATATGTATGTCGCGTCAACGTTGGTCGACGGCAACATCGGATGATAGGTATTTCTAACGATGTCCTGTCTCTTCATATTTGCGATGTATAAAGGTATTTCAAGCAATATAAAAATAAACAAAAATATTAAAATTTGATTCAGTATTGCTTGGACACAAAAATATTAGATTTGGAAAACAGATAAGTCCCATAGCAACAATAATAACGCGTTATCAAACCAACGATCCAAAATTAACCCATATTTATTCGTTACTGCTTTCTAAACTCACCTTTATCTGTAATTTCCTTTTTTTCAACAAAAATAGTTCTCAAAATAAGCCAAGGTCTTTTCCGTCAAAATAATTGTTTCAATTTTCAATACAGCGCGCATGAAATTAATAATTTCTCATTATAAAACATTACACAAAGCAACCTTTTTTGTTTTGTGTAATGTTTTATTATGAGAAATTATAATATATATGATGCTGATTTGACAAAAGTTAACTATGAAATAAATTAACTATATGACGTATCTAGTACCCTTTAAATACTAGTTTGACTCAATTGGTGGCGCAACCATTTCTCATACGCCACATAAATAAAATTTCGTAAATGTAAAAATAATAACTGTATTAAATATATAAAAAAAATATATATATCAAAACTTTAATATTAAATTTTTTGTTATAAATAAATTTATTTACAGTCAATTAATATGAAATCAATATAAAGTTTTTATTAAAAATTCAATACAATGTAACGAGTCATGTCTTTGTCATACTATTTTATTTAAATTAATTTTTGCGTTAAATTAACTAATACATTCTTTTATATTATGATATTTGTATGTGTGTATAACGTATGTATATAATTATAATACTATATGTATATAAGCCCGGCTTGACTTCTTGAGGGAAAAATTAATACAAAGTAAGCCCTTTATTTTTTATTTAGTTAAAAACTTAAGTTCCAAATTTCTGATGATAAAAAAAAAATTGGTTATGCTTTGCGTACAATCCATTCTTAGAGAGCGTTTACGTTGTCAAATGAGAGACTATGTTTAATTTCAATGTGTGATGAGTCACTGATATATCGCTTATATATAGTAGTTACACTTTATTTTATTATTATACGTGATGAGCTATATCGGTTCTTTTATAAAATATGTAAAATTTTATGTTCACGAAAATGAAATAACCAGTACTAAATGAATTGAAGAAAAATAATCAATATAATATTAAATCACAATTCAACATCAATCAATTTACGTTGGAACATTTTGTATTTTCACAACGGTAGGAATTTAATATTTTTAAATTAAGCAAAGAAACGTGATTTAAACAACAAATGTACCAAATGTGTTAAAATGAACTATAACGTCAACGTATTAACTTGAATGCTCCCCTTCTCTCGCTCCGCACATCTAGACTTCACACAATGAACCCAATTGACATAATAGCCACAATTAGAGAATTGTTAAAGATAATGGCGCTGACGGTCATTATTTGTAAAGTACGAAAAAAAAAGTCGATCGAAGAATAAAATATATATTTGTTCCTATTTTTTTATGAACTTCACTATATAATACTTTGGTTAAATTGTCTTCATTATTATTTATTTTAATTACTATACAATGCTATGATTAAAAGGTGTAATTTTGATACTTTGTACTTAATGATTTTACTTGGTGGTAGCTATTTGTGCAATCTCGTCTGGATAGGTACCACCCACTCATCAGATATTCTACCGCATAACAGCAGTACTTAGTTTGTTGTGTTCCGATTTGAAGGGTGAGTGAGTCAGTGTAATTACAGGCACAAGGAACATATTATCTTAGTTCCCAAGGTTGGTGGCGCATTGACGATGTAAGGGATGGTTAACATTTCTTACAATGCCAATGTCTATGGGCGTTGGTGACCACTTACCATCAGGTGGCCCATATGCAGGTCCGCCTTCCTATTCTACAAGAAAAAAGCTCTAACCTTATATAAAAAATGTGAAAGTGAGTTTGATTCATACACTTTCACGCTTTATATCTACTCAACCGATCATCATAAAATTGTGATACACGTTGTCAGGGGTACAAAAAAAGACAAGAATACCGAACACCTATCATCCGCAACAGGAGTCATATTAGATATAATAAAAACAATGTTAGATTCAGAAAGTATCGATCCTTTGAGCTAAAATTTTACTTTAATTATATTACTTGAAATTTGAAAACCTTTATATTATATTATATAATTTAAAATTCAAAATTATATACAAACAGGATAACAATTTGAAGAAGTTTCAACTGCTGAAATGTTTGAAAACATAGTCGATTAGAAAAAAATATAAAATTTCTGATTTTTGAAACATTTTTTTTTACAAACGTTAATCTTACTGATGAACTCTTTTTAGCTGCTGTTTAGTTAAATACTGATTTCACTCTTTCTGTCATTATTGATTTGACATTCGAAAGAAGAACACACGGCATTGTTTACCTATCACACCATAGACAATGTTTACGACCCTCATTAATAATATAATATAATACTCTGAATAGTATGTTGACTCACAAGAATTTGTTTAAGTACTTCGAGGGATACTATTTAATCAAATAAGTCTAGAAGTTAAGAGTAATCAAAATCGATTTCAACTACGACTCGACTAAGATATTGCTTAATAAAAACACAAAAAAGTCCGAAATGCAGAATTAATTACCGGCGTGAAAATTGGCCCGAAAAAGCTGTTCTTTTTACGTCAAATAAATTAAAAAATAATTAAATCAAAGCCATTATTTGATCTAAAGTGTCAAGAGATTGTGGCAGCGTATATATTCGGTACTACGGCGTCACGCTACGCGCCCGTCCTATTATATTCATGTGTGTGAATTATGAGGCTTTGTTTGTATGACATCGCAAAAGATTTACGGATAGAGAACGGGGATATTTAATATGTGGTGAAAATATTATGGCAATCTGCGTAAAAATAAAATAAATATCACATTTATCTTCGCTTATTTTTAGATAAAATAATTAACGTTAAGCTTCGTTTTAATATCGAGCGCGTGAAAAGTGTAATAATTTTTTTGTAAAATATAATTATAAAATGTTCAAACATTATATGTGACAAAAGATAAAATATGCTATATAAAATATTATTAATAGACTCGTCATATTATTAATATTACAAACTGTGAAAGTACATTTGTTAGAATTTTTGTTGCGAGATAACTAGTTTTTATAGTAGTAGTATTAACATTAGTAGCAGCCTATAAATGACCCACAACTGACCAAAGAACATAGAAGGACACATCACATGTAGTCTATATAAATATGCCACTGCAGTAGAAATTAATTAAATATATAATTTAACTACAGTAAAAAATCCTGTACAGCATTTTTCCACTTCATTAATTAAAAAAGAAGAGAACTATTTATTGTTTTAACAAACGCTTCTTTCTAAGCTTTTTGTCCGCTTAACATTAATAATATTATGCTATGTCGCCGGGCAAAGTTAAAACAATCGTTAATTAACAATATCAATCACAACTAAAAACTTAGAGCCGAGTGCCTAAATTTTAAATAATTTAGTTATTTATTGTAAAATAAGTAATAGCGAAGTGTGAGGTTCTGTTAGAACACATGACGCTCTCGAGAGTCTTTCATTAGCGTGTCAAAGTTTTAATGATGATGAATCGTTTGTCTAAATACGTATTAAGAATATCAGAGCTTGTTTACTTACATACCATTCATTTATAAATTAACAAACTGGTGTTACCATTATCATAAATTGTTATTAATAATTTCTCTGTAGATTATGTAATGGTAGTTGAAGTATGTTTTATTGACTGAGTTTGGCTCTCAAAGAATAGTCAACTAGATAGGAATATTATAGCGCTTAAATACATGGGAATTCTCATATTCCAAGGAAAAGAAATCCAGCACGATTGGAAAACGATCGTACACTAAATGAACTAATTCATTGAATTAATTACTTTGGGCTACAGCTGAACATTTCGCGATAAAAAAAAACTTATAGCTTTATCAGCCTGTAAGCATATGAACAAATATATTATAAATATTTTTCGTAGGGATAATCGTCTGAAGAGCTAAGCGGGAATAATGTGAGATTAGAGAGAGAAACTTACCCACAAAAAAACTTATCTACTTCTCAAACGATACGGTTGAAATACATAATTATAAGCAAAATCAAAAGGTTTCATATAAAATCATTGATATAAATGAAAGAAAAACAAACTATCATAATATAAATATTAAAGTAAATAAATAGAATCGGCGATATGTAAACGGTTCGGTCTTCGAGATAATTACACAAACCATTAATAACGGCTGTCGACGAATGAGAGATGACATTAATACAATGTCAGATGTTCTGCTTCTAATAACCCATCCCAATAAATTAACCGACCGGAATGTGAAAATTATTACGTCAAATTAAAATCTTCTTATATTATATTGTCTTAATATTTTAAACATTTATTTAAAGATATTAGTCACTGATTTAGTTAAAAAAGGTTTGTAAGTGCTTCCGCTACGCTGATAGCTCTGATTTCCGATAAATTGCTGAGCCAAGATTGTTCAAAAATATCTATCTATTTATTGTAAGTGAGATATCACCGAAGAATATTGATGTTACAGTTAAACTACCTTGCAGTTACATGAAAACCAAATATCTCTCTATTTATAGTATCAAAGACACTATACGTATGCCTATAATATTTGAAAAGTCCTCAATTCCTCACGGATTCCATAACCAGAACTGGGCTTTAATAAAAATCTGGTAGTAAAACTGTATTAAAAAAAATTGAATTAAGAACATTCTTTTTCAAACGATAATTGATCGAAAGAGTGTATAAATATCTAAATGTAAATCGTGTAATAATTAAATAACTAAAAAACGCCTCTAGTAAATGTTTTTCTGCGCAATTACTTCATTCTAATATTTAAATTAATTATAAAGGACTGTAGTTTTTATTGCTGCATACGATAGTTAACGATTCAAGTCGGATAATTAAGTCTGCCTAATGAAGGGTATAATTTTTATAATTGCTCTCATGTTTAATTGGTTATTATTTTTTCACATGTACAGGGCGTCAGTATATTCCTGTTTATTTCTTTACATTAATAATGTACATTTTCTATTCGAAATCAACAATTTTAAACAAAAAAGGAAACAATTTAATCGAATATTCGTAAAATATCTGTAACAATTAACATAAGTTTAAATCTGAAATTTTCAATACACTTAGCGCAACCTCTACTGAAGTAACATTTTAAGGTCTACCGATGGACAAAAAAAAATCAGCAGTCTTCCTTTAGTCGTCGGTATAATTATATAGTTCACATCTTTTTTTTTAATTTCAAGTCTACTGGGGAACTTTAACTCCATCTATTTAAAAAAAAAATCCCAATAAGTGTCCAAGAATAACATTCAAAATGACATAGAGTTTTGTAAGATTTTCTATAAAACATTTAAGGGAGCAAATATCAATGTTATTATTTGATATTAAGTATTATCATAACAAGATCCGTAAAAAGAGCCCTGATGGCTCAGTTTTAAGAAGATGAGAACCATAATCGATCATTCATAGTTCAAACCCGGCAAGCATCACCGAATTTTCATATTCTTCATTTGTGCTTATAATTATTTCGTGCTCAAAAGAAAACCTCGTGAGGGAACTAACCAGTAACGGATGAAAATCCATCATGTTTATCCACCAACTTACTTAGTTTTACTTGGTGGTAGAGCTTTGTGCAAGCTCGTGTGGGTAGGTACCACCCACTCATCAGATATTCAACCGCAAAACAGCAGTACTTGGTATTGTTGTGTTCCAGTTTGAAGGGTGAGTGAGCCAGTGTAATTACAGGCACAGGGGAAATAACATCTTAGTTCCCAAGGTTGGTGGCGCATTGGCGATGTAAGCGATGGTTAACATTTCTTACAATGCCAATGTCTATGTGCGTTGGTGACCTTCAGGTGGCCCATATGCTCATCCGCATACCAATCCTATAAAAAAAACCGCATTGGAGCAGCGTGGTTGAGTAAGCTCCAAACCTTTTCGTCAAAATGGAGCACCCAGCAGTGGGACATTTCATCAACACAACAAAAAAACGTAGATTGCACGCTCGATGCAAAAACATAACAATAAATGTAAAAAGAAAATTATAAATGTTAATGTATGCCATGTACTGAAAGCATACGAACTATTGTAACCAAAAGTGTGTAAAATTTCAGCTCAATCAGTTGTGTGAAACTGGTTTAAAATTCAGTTGCAAGATTTGAATCACACATACTAACTGATGAAGTTAAATCTTGTTATGTCTCGCTGAGTTTTATATTTTGTCTGCATTTCTACGTTAATATGAATAGTTTTTGTATTGCCTCAGTAATGTAAAGAAAAATTTATTGATATATTTTTTTAGAAATTTTTCACCACAACTTTGAGTAAACTCAAGTGAAAAGGATCATTTGGATTTGTAGGCTCCGTATCCGTAAGAAAATGAAATGTATATAGTGTATCGGTTTTTGTATTGAAACCCAAACCTATCTTTTATGCCCTAATTTCAACGTCCAAAATCATTTTATTATTCATGCCTTACCGCCTTTATACGTGTTTTGGTAACCTAACTAGGGAACTATAAGGTTAATAGACTGTGACATACGGACAGACAGACACGATTATGTTTCTAAATCTAAAAGTTTCTGTCCAGTGAAGTGACTTTTCATAAGAATTTTAAACTTGAGTTTTGCTTTATATAAAGTGTCTACTTGACTTGGAAAACATATATGCAAAAACATCAGTATGTGAGAGTCAGATGCAAAACGCACAGTCTGCGACGTCAGATGACACCATTTGTCACTGTCGTTCAGTCAGGCCCGGTGCAAATTGACTATAAATTTATAACGTAAATACTTTTATAATACAAGCATTATCCGCCTTTCTTATAAACGATTTACCTCTTTCTGTTATCATTGATTTGGCATTTAAAAGGAGATAGCATTGTTTATTTAAACAACATCTATAGGTAAGAGGTAAGGTGAACTGTCTTTATAATAAAACTTATAAGGTTAGGTTTTCTGATTTAGATTTGTATTTACTTTAAATATATACATGATTTTAAAATCATTACTATTTATCTCATTTAAAAAGATATCACAATTTGACGGTATATTTAAAGCGGTAAGCTGTTTTAAATAAAAGTGTAAATAAAAGAAATATTATTTAACACATTTCGTAATATACAGTCAAATACACGTAACTTTTTATTTCGATAAGTTGTAAAATGTGAAACTTTTAATATACGCGAAGATCTGACATCTTTTATTTCTTGAATTTTTGCCACATCAATCTTGGTTCTGCGAGCAGGTTCATTCTTGGAGTTGCTCTTTATTAAATTTACGGTGCTTGTATCGCGCGGGTCGTTGTCACGTCTCAAACAGATTAATTTTGAGTCACGTCAAATTTATGTAGGCCTTAATTTCGTCTTGTTATATTAAAACATTATTTTGTACACGATAAATGAATGAGTGGGTTTCATGTTTAATTACAGACGTCTATCTCTTGTTTCAGAAAATCAAAGATTTTAGCATTTGTTCCTTAAGTAAATGAATATAAAATTCGACCCCGCTGGTCGAAGGTGAACTATCTGCAGAATAAAGATTAGGATGTTATTTTACTACATTGTTCTACTACGGATTAAATCAGATAGATATATTAATATACGACCACCATCTATAGGCGTTGGCGCTGTAAGAAATATTAACAAATTATTGCATCGTCAATGCCCAACTAGTCTTGAGAACTAAGAAGTTGTATGTAAGTATGTCTCTTGTGTACTTATTGATAGCTCACTCAACCTACAACAATACTGTCAGTAGTGTTGTTTAACGGTAGAATATATGATGAGTTTGTGGTACCTACCTAAACGGGCTCACACAAAGACCTTCCACCAAGTTATAAAATTTAAATCAATAAAAAACGATGACAACCTAAATACGTGAAAAGTATTAGGCGTAATTTTTCTGTAAGATGTTTTTATAGGTCTCCCCTAGTCTTGTGGATTGCAACTACGTGATCAGAAACGCGAAGTATAACCGTGGATGAAAAACTGGTTTAGTAGCTTATGTTTTAACTTTATTACACTTATATAAGTAGGAAGATTTAATACCGTAGATTATTTGATATTAGAATATTTTGATAGTAACTACATTAGTCTGGGGAACATGGGAGATATGACCTTTTACATGCCAGGTATAAATGAGATACATTTTTTGCAACAATACCGCTAAATTTAGCACTACTATTCATAAAGGGCTAATGTGCTTGTATATTAGGACTTCTACATCATTATTTATACATTAATTTGGCAACTCTTTTCTTTGTCGCACCTCTAAAACATGGAATTCGTTACCAGCACACGTGTTCCCCTCCTCTTATGACCAGGGTTCCTTCAAACGAGGCGTGAAGAGGCATCTTGCGGGCCGGCAAGGCGGGGGCGGCTAGTGCAAGTCATTCTTCCCGACTGCACTAGCCGTCGTCGCGTTTGGACTTTACTATCACTTACCATCAGGTGGAGTAGAGTCATTTGACTTCCCGGGAACTATAAAAAAAAAAAATTAACATTTTCATTTAATATCATAAAATATTAAAACGCTAGGACCGTATATAACTTATCAAGTACTGGATATTTTAAAAACAAAAATAATAATTTATTGTGATTTCCGTAAAATGAATAATAAAACAGGTTATATTGTGTGGTGACAGAAATTAATTGAAATCTATGACGCGAAGCGAGCGTCGCGCCATCTGTTCGAAGGTTTAATTAAGGAGGTAAATGTAGTTAGGGTTGCTAGGTACGAATTAATAATATATTTCATTATATTATAAATAAACATTTCTGAGCGTACTGTTAGTCAAGTGCATTTGGTTATAAAATAAAACACCGAAAATCACTAGCACTATTGTTTATTTTAAAAGTTAAATTCTCTCTAATTTACACTGACTTAATTTCTCAAATCACCTTTTTACTCGCGATTCGCGTGAGACCGGCGAAGGGTCTATCGGCAATTGGGCTCAGGAGTTAGTCTTGTTACTAGTTCAGACCGGCGGGCAGAAACCAGGTCCGTTGCTGAACAGCAAGTCCACTAATTACTAGAACGACTAACTGTTTCGTGAAAATGTATTAATTATATAGCCATATATCGCTGATCGACAATTTATTATGTATGTCAGTTGATATTGACATGTCAGCGATATATACTTTTTTTTTATTTATTTATTTTATAGGTAGTCGGACGAGCATGTGACCACCTGATGGTAAGTGGTCACCAACGCCCATAGACAATGGCATAGTAAAAAATGTTAACCATCGCTTACATCGCCAATGCGCCAACCAACGTTGGGAACTAAGATGTTATGTTCCTTGTGCCTGTAATTACACTGGCTCACTCACCCTTCAAACCGGAACACACCAATACCAAGTACTGCTGTTTTGCGGTAGAATATCTGATGAGTGGGTGGTACCTACCCAGACGAGCTTGCACAAAGCTCTAGTAAGTAAGTAAGTAAGTAAATACAGACATAGCGACTAGGGATGTAACAGTACTCATTTTGCAACATCAAAATTTTACTGTAAGCGTTGTAATTATTAAAGATAACTTGAACATAATAATTTAAACATCGAATTTTAAAGTTATTTCACACGTACTATAAATAATCGTAATGTACATAAATACTAATTACTTCTATTATATAGTAAAAATGTAAGATAAAGGAAGATATGATTATAATCAATTAAAGTGAACTGCTTAAAGTGAATATTATATGACATTTGGCATGTTGTGTTCCGACATTTGGCAAAAACTAATAAATAAAGTCTAAGACTTCTACTGTCGCTATACTTTTGCTATGCATGTGTTTAAGTGCGTATGTGTGTTTAAGTGTACACAAGCGTATGACTATGTACAGATATATTACTACAATATTGATGGTGCGTACATCTGCATTACATGCTTAATCTATTGAGTAAGTTTAAATAATTAATAATATTTTTAATTAAATTTTGTTACCGTTTCTTTAGCCGTGATGGCCCAGTGGTAAGAATGCGAGAATCTTAACCGATGATCTTGAGCTCAAATCCGGGCAAGCACCACGGAATTTCATGTACTTAATTTGTGATTATAACTCATCTCGTGCTTGATGGTGAAGGAAAACATCGTGAGGAAACCTGCATCTACATGTGGAAACCTGAAATTCTGTCACATGTGTATTCCTCCAACCCGATTGGACCAGCGTGGTAGAATAAGCTCCAAACATTCCTCCTCAAAAGAGGAGAAGCCTTAGCCCTGCAGTGGGACATTTACAGGCTGTTACCGTACTATTTATTCAGTTTTTTTTTTTATTTGCTATTACTTGCTCTCATGCATTGTTAATTTATAACATTCTGATATTTTTAACACATAATAATAAGCTAAAGGATCTTCGTTGCTATGTTCCTGCGTATTTTATTTTGATTTCGATTTTAACACCCCTAACTGTAGTGGCTCACGGATTCAACTGAAAGTTGTGATTGATGACATGTATACGGATTACATGCGTATTGCTCGGGTCGAAATTGTCGACAAATTAGCTATCAATTTTATCCTGTCTCTGTTGTCATCGATCTTTATTATGTTTAATTAAATACATTTACAAAATAACAAACGTCCGTTTTATTAATTAGAGAGTTCAAATCAAATGAAGCATTGCCTCATAAAATATATTTTCAATTTTAACGTTAACGTTTACATAGCCTATAAGTACATTATTTATTTGTCTTTATTAGTAATTGTTAATTTATTTATTCTTCAATAATTGTTGTTTTATCATTTCTTATAAAATACAATGTACGCGTAGTTATATAGTGGATCGTGACGTCATAGAGATGGGCGGTATTGACTCTGTTGCAGTACTGACACAGATTTAATTCAAGTTTTTTTAAATAATTGATTCAAAAATAAGTATTATTATTATATTAATTTAATTTACAAAATATCCACTATGACGTACACGCTTTGAGTTACATTGGTTTTTTTTAGAAAGAGATTTAGAAATGCCCGTTTCTAAGGTATTATTAATATTCCTATTTACCCCACCAATTAAGCTTACAACTTATGTTAGAAGTGTAGACTACAATAGCCCAGAGGTCGAACCTGCAACTTTTACCTTACTAGACAACCTGTAACCATTTCACTATAGAAGATTTAAATTTTATTTTTATTAGTTTATGCTAATAAAAACAGCTATTTATTATTATTTTATATTGCATACTTTTAGGAGGATGCGTAGTTGGGTATAAGTAAAACTTCAACTTCTTGATATTGTAATGTGGAACGCAGAATGTTAAAATAACGAATGTGGAATGAATTTATTAAAAAACGGAACGGGTATATATACAAAAAGTGAAATAAAAATAGACCAATAAGAATACAAGAAAAACAAATATAGTTTTTAAGAACTATTGACATTGACCATTGTTTCAAATGATGACGTAATATTTTGCGGCGCGCGTTGTGGTTGCGACGTACTGCTACATACGGTCGAATACTGAAACGTCCCTCAAAGTTAAACGCTACTTAACATTGAGAAGCTCCTAAATTAGTATGGGAAATTGTAAATTAACGGCGTCTCAAATAATTAAGTTGCATTTATTATTTAAGTGACGTTTCAGTATTCGGCCGATACTCATACACATCAGTTTTATAAAATTATCTTCGTATAATTACATTTATGACTGAATACGACAGTTGTATAGCACCACTTTTGAAACATGTCTTCATATAAAATATAATCTTAAAACACATCTCATAAAAAAATAACGATAAGCTAACCTACACAAAAATAAATTTACATTCTCTTAACGTTCAAGCTTATTCTTTGAAATAACACAATGGCAACATTTTGTGGCTTAAACCACAACGTCTACAACCGCAACAAACAATTAAATGTTTATTTTTTCAGGAACAGATTAATCTATTCTTTTAAGTTCAAAAAGGATTGACTTTTCTATAAAATGTTTGTCGGGTGTTGTTTTCAGAGAAACTTCACCGACATCATGTATGAAACTTTATTCATTAAATGTGTCAAAGGTTTACTAAATACCAATATATAGAATCGTGGCTCATATCCTGTATTATGGTATCCCATGGGAAAATCAAATTAAATAAAATGTAATCAAAACGAACATTCAACAGTATTGTATAATATTTATCAAAAAATCGATTTATATCACAATTAATCGATTTTACAATCAAACATTTGTATTAAAAACGTTATTTATTTCTTAATCAGCAACCTTAAATGTTGGTTTTCGGCAGCCTTGTAACAAAAGTAGTCGTAGTACGAAAGTAGTAGTAGTCATTTCAGTTTTTTTTTAAATAATATATAATAAGTATGGTTTTATTTATATGGACTGGTCTCCGGAGGAATGGACGTCCGGATGTTAAATGGCATATAAACATTGGCGTAGTTACACTGACCCACTCACCGTTCCAACCGGAACACAATAATAACTACAAATTGCTGTTTAGCGATAATATTTGATGAGTGGCTGGTACTTACCCAAAAGGGGCTTCCGGAACGCCCAATGAACAAGTCAATGTAACAATTTTTATTTAGTGTCTGCAACATCGGCATGATCTAAACAGTTAAACCACTCAGTGTTTGTTAGGGCATGTGACAGTAACAGTACAAAATATATGGAAAAATGTATATATATTATATAAATGTACAAAATTAATATGATTGATACCAAATTTTCACCACAAATGACCATTTATTTAAAAATTGCATTCCATAAATACCGAAGCACGAATAATTAATACCACAAACTATAATAATTAGCTTGCAGTAATGTCAAGTGTTCGTAGGTTTGTCTTCATAGATTATCGTCACATACTATAGGTAGGTTCAATTCAAGGCTTTCATTTTATGATATTATTGTTATTGAAAGCTATATTGATTATATTATATAACTTCCTAACCACATCAAAATAAATTTTGGCCAAATAAATCCTATATCATTGACACATTGGCTGTATAATTGTCCCCTTTGAATACATTAGTCATAATATTCCAAACGCGAAGATCCTAACGGAATTCATGCAGTGATGCAAATGTTGAAGATCATAACTCATGCTACCAGGATACGAGCTCGACTTAAATTACGACGTCATGACTCTAGATGTGACCCACCACGCATGACTGGACACTGATATCGAGAGCTCTTATGTTTCCGATAGACAAATGACTATCTGCTGCTGATAGGTATTTCGGTGACGGTATGTGCTTTAGCGAAATACTGATAACTATTGAAATATTTATGGCGTTGCCGTTATGCATCCTGAATATATGATTGTTCTTGTATAGCTGTTTGATGAAAATATAGCGATATGTTTTATTAACTAAAGTAAATATATTGATTTCATATTTTTGTAGCGAAGAACATTAAATGTAATTGTCTATATAACCACCCAATTTTACTTGGAAACAGTTTTAAGGAAATATTTTATAATGACAGTTTTCTCTACCTGTTTTCAATCTGCCTTGTTGATTGCCTTGCATTCTAACAATGAATTTTGCGTTCCATCAATTGCTTAGAATTACTACAATATTGTTTAACTTGATATGTACGGTGGTTTCCTTTTATTCCCTCTCTCCGATGGAACGGCAATCCGACACGATCAGAGGAATCAGACGTTATAGGAACGGCTTTACGTGCTTTTCAAAGATCACTCTCAAGAAATTCTTGCAGAAAAAATCTTATAATTTATATGTCTAGTGTACGACACGAGGGCAATAGTTTAAGGAGTAAGCAATTCCACTTTCAGTAGGAATATATTTTTTTTTAATCTAAAGTAAACGGAAATATTGTAAAATGTTTCAAATATACCAAAGTGAACAAGAATAAAACCGCTGATGGAGTATTATATAAAGCAGGCCGTGCATCAGAACGAACAAGAGCGTCATTAAGCATGTTAGAATGTTAGGTAATAGCGACATGGCCTAGATGCACCGCTCTCATTCTGTTACATCCATCAAAAGATGAAATGAATGAAGTTGAAACAATGTTTTCATTAATTACTATAACAAGAGACAATCAAATAATTATAAAAACAAACTTTTTAAATTAAGTTCTTACATAACGTTTTTGATTAAATTCATTGTCACATACTCTTAGAGTCTAAGTAAAATTTTAGTTCGATCGGTCGAATGAAGTTCATGCAAGGGTTGACCCGCATTTAGTTATTGGTAAAGAAATATAACACGAACTGCCAATGTAAATATGAATTGTATGTTCTTATAAATAACTTTATATGAATTAAATTAAGATTACAACGTAAAAAAGTTAATTTGCAAAACAATTACTTTAATTAACATAAAACTAACGTATGATTTAGTATGAAACTTATAAATTCTGTAGTTCCATAGAACAACTACATAAACACGTTATTACGTAAGCGGCTAGTTCAAAAACTAATTACAATTTCCGAAACAAACACTTCGAAAGTAAATCAAAAATTCATATTCTACATGAAATTTTACGAAAAACTCTGTAATAAAACTCGTTTTGCGAAAGAAACAAAATATTGCGCAACATTATTTTCAAAGTAAATTTTGACTAAAGCTTAGGTGCAATATAGGAGCTAGAATCTGTTAGTTTCACAAAGAAAACTTTTCAACTAAGAACATTTACAACTTCGATGTCGAAATATATTATACACTTTTATACTCTGTTGTTTTTCCGGTATAAATATGAATTTATTTTATGAAAATTGTTTGTTGTCTTGTTGTGTTTTACTGAAAATATTACATTTTATTTGCTATTTTCCTAATTATAAATAAAGTTATTCTAGCCGATAGTAAGTAACATGACGTTTTGCCTTGCTTTTTTTTTATAGGATAAATAGGCGGACGAGCATTTGGGCCACCTGATGATAAATGGTCACCAACGCCTTTAGACATTACCAGTGTAAGAAATGTTAACCATCGCTTGCATCGCTAATGCGCCACCAACCTTGGGAACTAAGATGTTATGTCCATTGTGCCTGTAATTACACTGGCTCACTCACCCTTCAAACCGGAACACAACAATACCAAGTACTGCTGTTTTGCGGTAGAATATCTGATGAGTGGGTAATACTTATAAATGTTACTTAGCTAATTGTGCTGTCATTATTGATTTTAAATTCTAAAGAAAAAGTTGAGCTAATCACCCAATAAACAATATAAGTAAGGCCGTTTCTCTTTATAAGTAATATCGAGGCTTAAAATACAATAATACAATTAAATATTATTATCGATTTTAATTACCTTACATTTTTTTTTTTTTTCGTTTTTTCAACATTTTAAAAATAATGACGTCCCAAATTTTTTGAGAGCTAATAATATCAAAATATTTACTTAAGATTTTACAAGCGCTTTTAAATTGACATTTTACAAGATTATCTCTATCAATGAAAATCTAATACTAAGTGTTCATGTACATATGTATTATAATTTTGGCAGCAATCGCTTGGAAAGCGTCCTAACCAAAAAATATCCACCGACATGATACATAATAATTATACTCGTACACGTAATTAAATAACATATTTCTAACCATTCTAATATTATACATTTTGATTTTCTTATCATTAGGATTGGAAGTGGTAAGTAAATCTGTAAAAACAAACAAGCAATATATGCATAATTATAATATTAGTATGATGATAGTTAATTAATTATAATTGTAGTATAAGTGAAGAGCACCTAACCGAATGACTTTTTTTTTTTTTTTTTTTTTTTATAGTTCCCGGGATGGCAAATGACTCTACTTCACCTGATGGTAAGTGATAGTAAAGTCCAAACGCGACGACGGCTAGTGCAGTCAGGAAGAATGACTTGCACTAGCCGCCCCCGCCTTGCCGGCCCGCAAGATGCCTCTTCACGCCTCGTTTGAAGGAACCCGGGTCATAAGAGGAGGGGAACACGTGTGCTGGTAACGAATTCCATGTTTTAGAGGTGCGACAAAGAAAAGAGTTGCCAAATTTCTTCGTGCGCGATGGAATTGATGTCACAGTTAGTCGGTGACATCGAGAGCCAGCACGCGTAGATTTGTGAAGGAAAGGGGAAGCAGGAATGAGGGTGAATAGCTCCTCTGAGCACTCGCCGTGATACAGTCGATAGAAAGCGCTCAGTGCCGCTATCTCTCGACGCAACTGTAAAGGCTCGAGGGTGTTGGTGACCTTTACGTCGCCAATAATGCGAACTGCACGTCGCTGCAACCGATCCAAGGCCTCCAGTAAGTACTTAGCGGAGCCATCCCAAAGGTGCGAGCAATATTCGACGCAGGACCGCACCTGTGTTTTATACAACAGGAGCAGTTGTTGTGGCGTGAAAAAACGCCGCACCTTGTTCAGGACTCCGAGTTTTCGTGAGGCTGTTTTTATAACAGCCTCGATGTGATCCTTTGGATTGAGGTCGCACCGAACGTCAATTCCCAGTATGGCGACTTTGCCTTGTATCTCCAGCGTAGTGCCACAGAGGGAAGGAGGAGGGGAAAATGGTGACCTTTTCGCTGTGAGAGCGCATACCTGTGTTTTCTTGGCGTTGAACTCAACAAGATTATCAGAGCCCCATTTGGCAATGAGTCCTAACGTCCTATCGAGTTCAACAACAAGATCCCTCCGTCTCTCCCCAGTTTCCGCCCGCCCAGCTCCTGCGCTTCCGTGGTATCCCCCGTGCACTGTACTATCATCCGCATAGCAATGTATGTTCCCGAGAGAGAGCATATCATTGATATGCAGAAGAAAGAGTGTGGGGGATAGCACAGACCCCTGGGGGACCCCAGCATTCACTACATGGAATTTTGAAGCGCAGCCATCAACTAAAACGCGAAGGCTACGCTTGTGTAGGAAGCTGGCAATCCAGGTGCAGAGCTGAGCTGGCAGACCGTATGCCGGCAGCTTGGAGAGAAGACTTCTGTGCCAGACCTTGTCAAAAGCCTTGGAGATATCGAGGCTGACAGCCAACGATTCCCCACGCTTGTCGATAGCTTCACCCCAGAGGTGTGTTACGTACGCTAGAAGATCACCTGTGGACCGTTTCGGTCGAAACCCGTATTGACGATCATTAATCAGACAGTGATCTTCTAGGTAATGGATCAGTTGGTTATTTAGAATCCGTTCCATCACCTTACAAAGTACTGAAGTGATAGCTATTGGCCGATAATTAGCCGGGTCTGACCGATCCCCTTTTTTGGGAACCGCTTGCACATTAGCCTCTCTCCAAGAATCCGGCACACGTCCTGTATAGAGAGACAGCTGGAACAGGCGCGTCAACACAGAAGACAGCTCCGCTGCACACTTCTTCAGCACTATGGCTGGTATTCCATCGGGACCACTAGCTTTCCGTACATCGAGTGATTGCAGCTCTGCACGCACATCGCGCTGCCTGATTTTGATGTCAGGCATCGTGTGGCCACATGAAGGTATTGAAGGTGGCTGTGCACTGCAATCATCGATCACAGAGTTGTCCGCAAAGAGTTTTGCCAGAAGATCGGCTTTCTCTTGCGGACTGTGAGCTAGCGATCCGTCCGGATTCCTGAGCGGTGGCAGCGAAGGTTGGCAGAAATTGTTTTGCACAGACTTGGTCAGACGCCAGAAGCTACGAGAGCCCCTAGGATACGAAACAAGGTCGTGACCAGCCTGTACAATGCGCTGTGCATCCGCTCTCGTGTATGCCTTCCTACAGGACTTGGAGCTTTTGTTGTAGGTTGCTTTCAGTGAGTCAATGTTAGATGCCCCACTAACGCAGCCATTGATCCATGCGCGATATGCCGCCTGCTTAGATGACACAGCATCGGCACATTCGCGAGTGAACCAACGGTTACGCGTACCCTTACTGATGAGGTCTGAGTTAGGAATGTAGTATTCCATCCCCAACAGGATCTCATCAGCAATAGCAGCGGCGCTAGCTGTCGGGTCATTCTCACTAAAGCAACGTTCCCTCCAAGGGACTGACGCATAGTAATCGCGCAATCCGTCCCAATCTGCCGACTTATAGTGCCAAACACGACGTTTGCATACCGCTGGTGACGGCAGCTTGGCCTGTGGCACCTTGGTAGATATCAGGCAGTGATCCGAAGAACCAAGAGGAGCCCGAACCTCAACCTGATATTCCACCGGGTGAGTAGTCAGCAGAAGGTCCAGTAGAGAAGGCGCTTGCCCGTCAATATCTGGGATCCTGGTGGGCTGATCAACCAGTTGGGTCAAGTCTTGCGTGAGAGCGAAAGCATGAGCAGTCCTTCCAGCATGGTCAGTTTTGGGAGACTTCAACCATGACTCGTGGTGAGCATTAAAGTCCCCCAAAAACACCAGTTCCGCGTTAGGAAACTGCTCTTGTGCAGCATCTGCCACCCGACTAAGATGGTCAAATAGTCGGCTTGTCTCCAAGTCACCATTATGGGATCTGTAGAGGCACACGTAGACTCGACTCTGGCGAATCAGGTCCACACGTACCACCAACATGGAGAAGGAAGGGTCCTCCAAGCAGCGCAGACGGTGACAGCAAACATCCGTCCTGACGAACAAGCATACTCCGGCTTTCGCTTTGAAGGATTCTTCTAGCATGTAGCCGGCATAATTAAGGTAGCTGGTATCGACAGGACGGAGTATTTGAGTCTCCGTAAGAAACAACATTGCTGGCCGTGCTGTCTCAAGATGGTGGTGGACAGCATTGAGGTTAGCATGGAGTCCACGGATGTTACAGAACTCGACCTCAAACAGCGAAGGTATGGTGGGGGTGTGCACCGCTGATCGACCGTTATTTCCTGTATGCGCTCTCATTTGGGAAAGGAAAGGACGAGACGTGAAGCGAGCGACGCATTGCCACGATAGGGATGGTCAAAGTGTGGAGCTGTGTTTCCCCAGGAAGCTGCCAGAAGGGAAAATAAACTGACCCGCCGGACGGAAGGGCCCCCGAACCCTCCCGGTAGTGGCCGCCGGGACCCCACCGTCCGGTCACCAACCGGCACGACGGTCCACACCGAGATTATGCGTGGCCTGGTGGGGCAGCCTCGCGAGCTGGTTAAGAACGCTTGGGCCCCTGTACTATGCCACGGGCGGCCAGCGGAACAACCGTTTCTACGGGTCTCCCTGTCCGGCAGGTCAACATAATTTCCCCCGGCATTGGTTCAACACCAACTTCCACCGGACCACCACATATCACGGCGATGCGCGCTCGTGCACTGGCTGTACGCTGGCTGATCTCGAAACGCGACTGCGAACAGCCACTTCACGAGTTTTCCACCATGCGTACGGTGGTAACAAGCCAGGCGGATGAGAGTCATCCTACCACCAGATGAGCAGATGGACGCTCAGATATCCCTTAGTCGCCTCTTACGACACCCATGGGAGAGAGAGGGGCAGTGAATTGTATTCTTACTCCGTCACTGCACGGAGAGACTGAAGTTACAAAATCTCTCCTTCCATTTACAAGATGGATTCTGATAAACTACATAATCCTAAATGAGTGTACGACATTTTACCTTCATCATGCGTAACGAAGACAAATTTAAGCTCACCTATTCGGGAGACCGGGATTACAGACAGCGAGGATGTTTAGACCAGATTATTCGTACGGTGACTGCATATTTACAACAGCTGTCATAGAAAGGAACATAAAAAACACAAACAAAATGTTACTGATTGCGTTGACAGAACTTACATCTTTTTGAGTCAAAAACGTTCCAATCAAGCATATTTTAGCTCAAATTTAATCTTCATTTTTCTTAAAGCTGTCACGACTATTATGTATTTTCATTTAACAATGGAAGACTGATAATAAATTTTCTGCTCTGCTCGTATACATTGGCGACGGTTAGAGCATAAGTCATGCAAGTACATTATCAATGCGCTGCCAACCATGAAACCTAAGTAGTTATGTTCCCTAGCCTGTAATAACACTGTCTCCCTCGCCCTTCACACCGGAGCATTGATGCTTGACTGAAATATATTGTTACTGGGTACTAAACCAGGATAGGTCTTGTCGGCTTATTTTGTCTTTATAGTAACAATGTTTATAAAAAAATATAAAACGGTGCCAAAATACAACTTACTAGATATTTAAAGATTTATTTTTTACACAATTAAATTAAACATGCAATAATTAAGCAAACCATAAGCCTATATCTGAGTGATGGAGAGAAAGAGACAAAAAGAGACGCAAAGAGTTATCGTGATTGATGAAATTAATATTAATTAATTATCGGTGATGTTCGTATTCGTTTGAATTATCTATTAACAGATTTTGCACTAGTTCATTTAATTGAAACAATGTACAAATTCAGTTGACATCCTCCAAATACTCGTGCACCATAAATCCGTCTTCCTCAGCCCTGACATGGCCGGCAGGAATAATAGAAAGCATAGGGTAGCAAAGAGGAGAATTTCGACGGAATTAATTTTATGAATTTATTTTCAATATCTATATTATCATATAATGCATATAAACTTCTATGTCTGAATATAAAAAATAAATAAAAATGCAGATATCTAGAGCTGGTGTACCCGAATGTCATTACAATAAAGGCACACACGTATAAAAATATTAAAAAAAAAAAGTCATAAGGTAAAAGAATAATAGATTCAATCGTTGAAATACAAACCATTTAGCAAATCGTCCAACATAACAGAACGTTAGTTTAATCTGCGTCCGTCTTTATTCATATACATAGTCAATTGCTCGTAAATTTCGTAAGTTAGCAGACCTTTTACGCTAAATAGCTAATGGTTGGCTTATGTTATGCTCGCAACATGAGTGTAGTTAAATCAAAATTGTATGCCGTAAACGCGGTGAAAGAGTCATGATTTTTTAAGAGATACTCATCTCATACATTCGTTGATATGTAGGATATTGAGTGTATTAGCGTGAGCAACTATTTAGTGCAGATTTTTAAATATAAAAAATACCTACTAAATTTATTTCTTGAAATATGTACTAAATTATCACTTTCATAAGTTTTAATTATTTCTAATAACACTGTTAATATTAATAAAACATTTAAACTAAATTTAAGTTTCACTAGTTATATTATGAACTTACTAAATTTAATTGAATGTAATATTATACTATCGTATTCTAATTATGTCCCGATTTGCAATATTTCATTTAATATTAACAACTGTAAAATATAACATAGCGTATTAACATAATAACTCATCCTTATCTAAGTCAGCGTTAGAGGTGCTTTATAAATATTGTGTTTGTTATTTTACATGGTATAGTGGAGGTCGTCCTAAGCAAACAACTAAGTGGGCAGCTTTCACAAATTGTAAACATGAATCTCGAAAGCATTTAAATTTACCTAACCATAAATTTGGCTACACTCGCAATGTTTTTTTTTTTTCAGATTTAAATAGTTTTTAGTAGATTTGATATCTCCAACGAAATTTTTATTGTTTTAGCTTTCGTTGTTTTCTTTTTTAACTTAGTAAATTTTTTAAGTAAGTACTGAATGAACTGTTTTCAAGAAGCACTATTTTATATCCAAGGACCATCGTCAAGCGACGAGCTCAATTAGCCCAGTAGGTCATGTAGTCGGAATCTACAACTTTTTTATTATGTTTGTCATTAGCGAGGATTAACCCCCTTCTGAGTTAAATAAAAAAAACATATTTTCAGTGTACCTGTTTCGTTTAAGTTTTGTTAGAATAATACAATTTTGTTAGAATTGATAATATTAATGGTATCTTAAGCTATTTCATAGAAATATATTTTATAATAAATTAAACTCAATAATTATGTCAATAGCTACTGAAAGATTTATATACTTACCTAAAACCTCTATTATTATTTGTTTAAATTAAATATTTATTACAATTTTTAAATTATCTATATAATAAAACTATTAACCTCATTTTTAAGCAATTTTCTAAGCTTCTTAGTTAGCTATTTAATTCATCATCTTTCTTTGAAATGCAAAAGCAAACAGCGACGAAATAATCAATAGCGTTATAAAGTAACTTTATAAAAAAAACTTTGAAACAGCGCCATCTATTTTTAGTTAGTTTTGATTACTTTGAAGTTTGACATATTTTTCCTAGATGTCGCTAGTAACGTTATCAGAAGTAAAATGCCAATTGGTTGCTACTACTCTCTGCTAGATGGCGTTGAATGAAATATACAAAGCTGGCAAAACCTTCCCATACTATATTTTTAAAGTACACTCGGCGTCAAAAAAATCGCACCTTTTGAAATTTTGACTTCAAGCGAATAATACTCTTAACTTATTTATTTTACCCTACCAAAATTAATATCATTTGAAAGCACAATTAATACACTTTAAAAACGCGTATCGTTCTTTTCTGTAAAAACAATAATCACGAAACGTCTTTAAAAAAAAAGTGCTGAAAAGCTCATTAGAGGACTCACTACTTGTGCCACCTTGGACACGAATAAAAGGGGGGGTAAAAATTAATTATGGGTCATTAGCTATCCAGACATCACAGAAGTCACACCTGAACAGCTCCAGTAAGAAAAAAACCCTGAAAAATGGATACCACGGCAGAAGAACTAGAACTACTCGGTGGTAGAGCTTTGTGCACTCGGTGGTAGAGCTTTGTGCAAGCTCGTCTGGGTAGGTACCACCCACTCATCAGATATTCTACCGCAAAACAGCAGTACTTTGTATTGTTGTGTTCCGGTTTGAAGGGTGAGTGAGCCAGTGTAATTACAGGCACAAGGGACATAACATCTTAGTTCCCAAGGTTGGTGGCGCATTGGCAATGTAAGTGATGGTTAACATTTCTTACAATGCCATTGTCTATGGGCGTTGGTGACCACTTACCATCAGGTGGCCCACATGCTCGTCCGCCAACCTATACAATAAAAAAAATAAAAAAATAATAAATAAATAAGAAGCAGCTCAAGTGGTAGCACTACTGCAATCAGGACTACGCCAAGTTGATATTGCTCGACAACTCAACATAAGCCGTTTCCGGGTGAAACGAGTATCCCAGCGGTTCCAGGAGACTGGAGGCTACATCAGGAAGCATGGATCCGGAAGACGACGTTGCACTTCCGACAGAGACGACCGCTATATTGTGTCGACGTCTTTGCGTAACCGATTCTCCAACGCTGTTGAGCTGCAACAGCAGCTCCGAACAGCTCGGAGGACGTCGGTGAGCGTCTCCACAATAAGAAGAAGGCTGCGAGAGAAGAAAATCCAGGCCCGTAGGGCTGCTACTGGCCCCAAATTGACAGCAGAGCATAGGCGAGTCAGACTTCAGTTTGCCCGAGATCACGTGGATTGGACGTTCGACCAATGGAAGTCTGTCCTCTTCTCCGACGAGACTAGGGTATGCCTTTTCTGCAATGATAGGCGTAGAAGAGTGTACAGGAGGCAGGGGGAACGGTACTCACAGGCCTGCTTTGAAGAAACCGTCAGCTACAGAGGAGGATCCTGCATGTTCTGGGGCGGAATTTCAATCCAAGGAAAAACTGACCTTGTGTGCGTCTCGTGCACTGGAGGTGCACGTGGCCATGGGTCCCTGACTGCTCATCGGTACATCACAGAGATACTGGAGGACCATGTGGTCCCGTATGCTGATTTTGTCGGGCCTGAATTCACATTCATGCACGACAACGCCCGCTCCCATACGGCAATCATTGTTCGGGACTACCTGAATCAGGTTGGGATCCCCGTGATGCAGTGGCCAGCGAGAAGTCCTGACCTGAATCCCATAGAGCACCTTTGGGATGATCTGAAACGCCGGGTGCGGTCTCGTGATACTGCCCGTGCCACCCTTGAACACCTTCGGGACACCGTCGTCGAGGAGTGGAGTGACATTCCTCAAGAACGCATCGTGACGTTGGTGAGGTCAATGAAGGATCGCATGGAGGCTGTAATTAGGGCTAAGGGAGGTAACACTAGGTTCTAAGTTTATTTTTAAGAATTTGTTTTACTGTATTTTTTAATTTTGTTATGTTTTTAGATTAATTAAATTAAGTAATTTTGGCGTGTTTTTTCATTTTCATGAAAAATGTTTTTATATGCTTAGTAATCACTATCACAGTTTTATTATTTAAAGGATTCAATAACCTTTAAAATGAGGCCCCACACTTATACCTTACCATAGATGAAATAGGGTTTATAGTTGCTTGAAGTCAAAATACCAAAAGGTGCGATTTTTTTGACGCTGAGTTTATTAAGGTACTTTTTATTGATAAGGATTAATAATACCGCGTTATTTTTCAAATAGTATATAATAATTTATTAAGCCCAGATAGCCTAGTGGATGAATCAGAGGTCGAAGCAAAGGTAGCTGGTACAATCCTAGAATACACCACCGATGCATTTTTACGTGCTTAAATTGTCTTTGTTATAAAATTTATCGACCCTGACGTCGGTCTAGTAGCTTATAAGGCCCCCGATACCTAGGTCCTGTTTGAGCTCTGGGACGGAATAATAAAAAGTTATTGAGTTTTCTGTCGGCAAATTCTCGGTAGCAGCCCGTGATTTGGAAGCAGTAAGCTCCCTTGCCTCTTAAAACACATAAATTCGTTAGTTCTGCGGAAACATTTGGCAATTATGATATATCCTGTGAAATTGGCCTTCTCTTGAGTACAGCTCTCGTGAACGTCAAGTCAAGACTTGCATGTGTTGGATAATAATATTCCGTCAAATGTTCCTACCCGAATTGGAATATTATAGAACGGTGGAAGAAGCTCCAAGCTGTGGAGATGGTTTTGCCTTGCTGTGGGCCTTGCTAGACATACTTACTGTCACTGATATAATAAATATTTATGTATAATTTATGTAGACATCATGCTTAGTTATATAATAGGATGGCTTTATTTGAGATATCGATATGTAGCTTTATTTAAAAAACCCCTAAAAATCAAATAATAAACAACGGAGTGTTTTTGTTAAAACAGCAATTACGTTGATAAGTTCGGTTCACTGAGCTCGCTTCGAAAAACTGCTTTTTGAATGCTTTGCGTGCAATTTGTAGGCCGGGTAACGGTGGCGATAAATCAAATGAGTTCAGTGATTCGCTACGAGTTAATCTGGGTTGTTCGAAGTTAGTCGAATTTGTTATACTTTGTTTGTGATATTGGCTAATTACATAATATTAAATATTTACTTTCGATATAAATCAATTTGAAATTTATTTCAGAAGTTAAAAAATATTGCTATCAAGTCTATTATAATTTTTATTCATTTAAAGGCAAACATTATCTTTATTATTACATAAATCGTGTTTAAAATATGAACTGCTGATTTTAAATAATAAAAATGTATTACATTTTAATTATTTAAAATTATTATTTTAACTTTTTTAAATTACATAATGGGTAGACGCATGAAGTTGGGGTGACCTATTTCAGATAGGCCTTAGGAGAAAGCCTCACACTGCATACGTACACATTATTACAATATGATATCACCTCCCTGAGAGTGAAGCATGCCACGAGCAAATTTGTATGTATTTGTATATAAAAATGTATGTATATCCTCTCCGATCCTTGTCAAGGACGGCTATTGCAGCGTATATGGTATGTTAAAATCTCACATAATCCAGTTTCTCAACGGAACTCGGGTACATTATGAAGATTTCCACAGAAAAAAGGGTAAATGTGGTAACTTCACCAGCATCTCATTTAGCATAATTCACTCTTTCAGCGGATAATAATATGAAAAAGCCTATATTTGTTCCGAAACAATACATCTTCGTACTAATATTTACTAATATCATGCGACTTTGTTGTACAAACCTAACACCCAGATATACAAGTGCCATAATTATAATATTGGTGTGAAAGTATATCTCTTTCTTTCCTTTGGTTTATTTTTCTTAATGAATAAAGTGTTCTTTTATCACTATTTCTATGTAGGACGTAAATCTAATAAAAGGAAAGAATTGTTGTTGTTGTTGTATTTTTTAATTAATGCTTCTGTACCTTTCCACGTTAATATTACGCAATCACATGCAACTTCAGAAAACTTAGCAGGAAAACAGTAAACGCCAAACATCGTTTTACTTCATTGTATTTGCAATTCAACGAGTCTAGAAGTTTAAAATTACTTTGGGACAGTTTTATCCTTCGTTTATTATATTTAAGACGAGTCGGAATGAGATTTTAAATTAGTTTTTTAACTATAATGGATTTGAAATTCTACAAACGTAACTTCTGAAGACTCATACTAATCAATGTATCAATGTGTTGGTTTTTAATTACTGACATTAATTTTAACTTTTATCTGACCTTATCTTGTTTATTGACATTTTTAATTATTTCTTACCTGCTATTTCAATTCCTTGTTTTTTCCCGGGATAAAAATTAGACTATCGACGTTATTCTGTAGCCCGTAAAAAATCTCATATACTCAGTACCACAAGGTAATAACCACTTCATAGAAGACACTATTAAAAAAATAAAACTAACCTAATCCTAGTTTCTGTCATTAGCCAAAAGTACTTTTGACTAATTTATCTGTTGAAAGTAATATTGAGGAAAGAAGGCTGACAGAGACAATACGCGAAATTATAATAAACGAAAATATACTAAAGAAGAATTCTGGCAAAATAATCCGAGTAGTAAAGCAATTTTACTACGATAATACGAACGATATCAAGCAAATTGCAATATCGACTTCCACTAAACTCGGATTTGATTCCATCATCGGTTACCATGAATGCCTTGAACGCTCTTTACATTTGGAGTCTGGAAGCCGACGAATAGACCAGATCTCGTTACTGTTGTTCGATTCAGTTTACATTCCGCCTGGAACTCGGCAATTAGACCCCACTATGATTGATATAAGCTTTCTGCTGGATATTGTCTCGATTCTTTGCATACTCTAAGGCTTTTGTAGCTGAAATGAGGTCGGTGTTTGCTATTGGATACCGATGTCTATTTGTTTGATTCATGTTCTCGAAAGCCACACAGTACTGACGTTAAAAAGAGGAGCAGTTCAATTATTTTATTCCGATTTGATAATATTTCTATCTTAACTTTATGTATAAAATGAATGAGGCGATGTTTTATTTGAAATTCCAAACTGGTAAAACTATTAAACTAGTTTAAATATATAACTTATACAACAAGATGCAACGAGTTTCGCTGGTTTTAGTATGTAATATTATGATGTAAGAAGATCCGCTTCGCAGCTTCATTCGCTTTAAATTATGTTAGTACAAGACAATATATCTACTAATGTACTTAGATGAATTTTTGTGTTGTATTTTTTTTTTTGATGCCTTAAAACGAGTGGCCGGTTCGATGCCGAATAGCACTGAGTATGAGCGTACAGAATATCACTTCGTGCAACCTCATTACATCAAACAAAAAAATCACTTCTCTCTTCAATAAATCTCCATGTCAAATCTTAATTATATGCGCTACAATTAATTTTAAGCCATCAAATATGAAATGTTTTGACTCACAATACATAACTTAAACTAAGACAGAGACTTGAAGCTTGAAGTTTAGATGATGACCTTTCTTTCGTAATACAGAAGCGCTTTATGTGCTGCGAATCAAGCTTTTCCGAAAAATGTATTACCAACTCAAGAGTTGAGTCATCAAAATAGTTATTATATATGTATTCTTGACCAAGCACAATTTTTTTTATCAATTAATATTAAATGAGATCAACATTTTTTATTTTTGTACCTATTTCATTCGGAACTGATGTATTTAGTTGTAATCGTCTATAACGGTTTTGTAGGTATAATAAACAATTGTTAAACGTAATAAAGTATTAGATACAAGTATAAAATGTAATGCAAACATTTTATTTTAGCAAATACTAAAATAGATAAAGGCGCAAACTCAACACGAAAACAAACAATTTCGTTAGAATACAAATAAAACATTTTAGATTTGCCAGCGCGAGCAAACACGAATATTACACAAGTATATTACTCTACGTGCCGTTTTAGATTTTAAGTGTAAAATGATAAAAACGCTATTCTAAAATCGTTCACCATATGTTCGAGTTTACTTTGGTTTCAATAACTTAGAACAAAGTATATAATGGAAGTAATGTCCATTAAATTTAATTAATTAAAAGTAAATAATGTTGGGTTTCTTTTTTTCTTTATAATTAATAATAAATTATATTGTTAATTAATATTCTTAATTTCTTTGAATACTAAAAAATATAAAACTGTTGAAGTGTGACTTAACAAAACATTTATCTATCTTTAATATTATATATACGAAAGTCTCTGTCTATCTGTTACACTGTCACGGTTAACCCCATAAACCGATTCCGATGAAATTTCGAATGAAACAATCAAAGGATGACATAGACACATCTGAAAGTTTCTTTAATAAGCTTATTTATGGTAGACGTTATAATTATTACATTTAATATAATATAAATTATGATTATAATAACTAACATTGAGTGAAATTCGCCATTATGTTAATTGGTATGTAAACAAATACGGTACGGTATAATATTTTCCCGTTTAAATAAATCCCACGACGGTGTTTCAACGCTATTCTGAAAGAAGCAAATATGAAATTCGATACTCGACCAAATCGTGAAATATTGCAAACTGATAGATACGCTATCTTGATTTGTATAATTATTGTTTAAATATTATAATAATTTAGAAAATTGTAGAAAATGTCGTATATTACTATTTTCTGACATTTACAATTGATTTCCATGACGAGTTTCGTTTGAGTTCTTACAGAACAGCGTTACGTTTTAGTTTACTTGATGGTAGGGCTTTGTGCCAGCTCGTCTGGGTAGGTACCAACCATTCATCAGATATTCTATCGCAAAACAGCAGTACTTGGTATTGTTGTGTTCTGGTTTGAAGGGTGAGTGAGCCAGTGTAGTTACGCCTGTAACGTGTACGCATTGGCGATGTAAGCGATGGTCAACATCTCTTACAATGCTTATGTCTATGGACGTTGGTAACCACTTACCATCAGGTGGCTCGTCCGCCTACATATGCTATAAAAAAAGCTCCACATCGAAAACATGTTCGTTTTTCTGAGCTAGTTATAATTTTTTTTTTCAATGTTCATATTTCGTATGAGAAAAAAAAACAAAACATGTAACTTAGAATACGTAGTCGAAGAGTTTTTGCACTAGAAACGTCTTAACCAAAAGTTACGTTGTTCAAAATAAACTTCAACTTGAAATTCATCTTTACAAACAATATTTTGCTGACTTTAATGGATTCAAGCAAATATATATGAATGTATATATATATTTATATATATATATACATCATCGCGAATACATATTTTGTGAGCATGAAATTGTTTAGTTAAACCTTTTTTTTTACGAAATTCTCGGTGACCACGCATGTCACTTCTCTGGACTTCTGTTCTGAGCTCAATTATGCAAAGCCACCATTTGTTAACAGATTTTAGGTAATTCAGGAAACGTCGACTCGATTTATGTTAATCAGCTTAGTGTCCGTTATTTATTATGCTACATGCTTACAAACATTTCACGGTATTATGTGCCGTTTCAGTGACAACGATATTTAAAGCAATTAATTGCAGAACTCGCTACTGTTATGATTTAAGCGGAATTAATTCGGTCGAAGCGTTTTTGTTTAACGGTTATTTTGTGTTAATTCACTGCAAACTGCTTTAAAGCGCACTAAAACTCGAGATATCGCATGGTTGGTGATATAACCATTTGTTAAATAAAGATAATTAACAACTATTGGCATTAAATTTGCACACATAGTAAATGTTAAATAAAATTGTAATAAGGTAATAATATAACTCTACTCTATGACACGCAATTTTCAACGCGTCTGATCCATTGTGATAGTTACTGTAGTCTTTCGGGAATATAAGGAGTATTTCACGTTAAGTATCTTAGTAATAATAATTATTTTAGGGAATTATTTATTAAAAAGCTTAAATTCGATGCTCATATAATTTCGTCATATGCCAGTATAACTAAACGCTCTACCCAATGCGGTTACATTACCTTCACGAACAGTTACAGTGACGACTGTTCGTCGCCACAAAAGTGAACAATTTTCTGATTGTCATCAACGCTGAAATGATTACCGTTGACATGCCAGTTATATTTCCATTTGTTACGTACGTCGAAATTAATACCCCGAGTGCATTATACTTTAATGTACACCACAAAGGAAAAAAAATACAAAACATGGATAAGTAAGAATAGCATACAACTTTGGCGACCTTATCGCTACATAACATCTCTTTTTTTATATTATAGGTAGGCGGACGAACGTATGGGCCACCTGATAGTAAGTGGTCACCAACGCCCATAGACATTGGCATTGTAAGAAATGTTAACCACCGCTTACATCACCAATGCGCCACCAACCTTGGGAACTTAGATGTTATGTCCCTTGTGCCTGTAATTACACTGGCTCACTCACCCTTCAAACCGGAACACAACAATACCAAGTACTGCTATTTTGCGGTAGAATGTCTGATAAGTGTGTGGTACCCAGACGAGCTTGCACAAAGCTCAACTACCAGTGCCAGTCCAGTCTCACCAACGGTGTAAAGAATAACTCATAGGATATGAGGTAGATGGTCCTGTAATAATAAACAAAATAACATTATAATAATAATCTATGTATACAAGCATTACTTGTATAAGCGTACTTCACATTTTTAACTCAAAGCTGCATGAGAACTTAAATAAAATCTATACGATTATTATATAAATGACGTTATTTTTTATGCATTTTTATCACTTTTATTAGTAGGTGGGTATGTAGGTTAATTTACATAATGCATGCTTGTGATAGGCCCTGATACTATCTTTGAAATTGGTATTGAAAATTATTGTACTGATATCTGTCTTTTTAATATTGAGGATCTTTTTCTATAATAAGTGTTCTATAAAATGCAACTAAAACTAATAAAATTGTTTATTATTTATTATGTGGAAATCAGCACTTTTTATTTATGCTTAATTTGTTTAATAAGAACGTATAATTAGACTATTTTTTGTAAGCCTAAATGTATAAACTTGTAACAATTCAAATTTAAAATACGAAAATATTTTAAATATCAAATAACAAATTAATTCTCTGCCTGTAAGATTGATTTTGTCAGTACTATAATTATGATATTACACTTATTGTATTATTGAGGTTATTATCAATACGACATACAACAAAATAAATTCGATATTCTTTGTTTCAGATGCAATGCGAGGCATTTAAAGTGTCAAGATAGGTAAGCGATAATTAGAACATGAATATGCTTTGCACAACCCGTACATAATATCCTTAGGCAATAATTATGTCGGCGCATTTATAATTCAAAGCGTTCGTGTTGACTACCCCACAATTCTATAAGCGATTGTATTGAAACTTTTACATGAAACTCTAATTGTTATGGAAACGTTGTTGATAAGAACTTTAAACATAAATTCCACAGAGGAATACGTTTTTATATAAAAATGGAAAAATATATTACATTATAAACTTTTTAAAACCATATTCATGTTTTATTTCATCTAAACTAAGTGACTTGGGTTAGGTAGTTCAAAAGTTACCTTTTGAATATTAATTTCACTACCTAAATCCCAAATCATTTATATTATCAATTCCGCCGAGATTATATTAAGCAATCCCATGGGTCAAAAAGGTCTAGACAAGCTAGATAGACCATCCCAATACATATAAAAACGTTTTACAAATTACACGGTATATTGGAAAATTTAATTTCATACATAAAATATGATTTAAATGAAATATTGAACGTTATTTTTCAATCAAGCAAAAATCCTAACTGCTAAATGAAAACTAATATTTTATCTTTCCATAAAATAAAGGCTATACGCGGCACACCTGTACAATTTCATGCCATTTCACAATTATTGCCTTTAATTACACAATATGAGACTAATTTTCTACCACTTGTTACTGACAGTCTTTGTGACGTCATTACGAAGCTTCAAAGGAAAATTGCTAACGAGACTTTGACACGAGCATATGAGGGGGCAATGATGCTTCGATATTGATTTATAATTATTTACAAAGGCATTAGAAATTTATAGTTTATATCTATAGTAATATATATCTATACTAATATATAAAGCTGAAGAGTTTGTTTGTTTGTTCCGGCTAATCTCAGGAACTGCTGGTTCGAATTTAACAATTATTTTTGTGTTGGATAGTCCTTTTGTTGAGGAAGGCTCTAGGCTTATTTTTATTTATTATATTTTTATTAATTATACGCGGGTGAAACCGCGGGGCACAGCTAGTGTACACTATTGCGAAATTTATTTATTATTAAACAATACAAAAGCTATAATAAGGTCCTCCAGACCGATTTCGGTCACGGCGGCCAATCTCAAGAGAGATTAGCCAACTGCGCAGGACATATTATAGTGCACAAGTGTGTGCGTAAACACAGGTGCACTCTCTTTTCCTTAGCTCTCATAATCCGATGGGACGGCAATCCGACACGACCGGAAAGAGTTCAGGCGCAGGACCAACGGCTTAACGTGCTTTCCGAGGCACGGGAGTGTACACACTTCCAACTTCCAGACTCCGGGCTGCTACTGAGAATTTCCCGAATGAAAAACCCAATAACTATTTATTGGCCCGACCTGGGAATTGAACCCAGGACCACCGGGTCTGCGGCCTTATATCTAGCCACTAGACCAACGAGGCAGAGGAGAACAAAAGCTATATATGTTATGTGGCCTATTTAAATATTTTTGTTCAGTGATATATAGAACAGTATCTAACTTTATATTCATTTTATCCCTAATACATATTATTTTCAACCTTTATTTAACTGTACCTTTTAGTATGTGTGTGGAACCAATTTCATTCAACCAATTGAGTCGAAATTTTGCATACACTTTAGCCGCACTTTAACAACATATTATAATTTAAAATAATAATAAATGCTTGTTCGTGAAATTTTTCTTTTTTATAACTTCGTTTTAAATAATCTTAATAGATTTTTTATACATTACATTGAATTTATTATTGCTTAAGTAAAGTAACAGCCTGTGAATGTCCCACTGCTGGGCTAATGCCTCTTCTCCTCTTTTGAGAAGAAGGTTTTGGAGCTTATTCCACCAGGCTGCTCCAATGCGGATTGGTGGAATACACATGTGACAGAATTTCAGTGAAATTTGACACATGCAGTTTTCCTCACGATGTTTTCCTTCACCGTCAAGCACGAGATGAATTATAATCACAAATTAAGCACATGAAATTCAGTGGTGCTTGCCCGGGCTTGAACCCACGATCATCGGTTAAGATTCACGCGTTCTTACAACTGGGCCATCTCGGCTTATTGCTTGAATTATATAAAATACACAACGGCAGCTTATATCGCTAGAAATTAATGTGTTCAAAACGCAACGCAAGTTAATTCTTTGTAATATTTCTATAGCTTTCTTTTAAACAGTCATATTAATGGAAAAAAACATTTGAATAAAAAGCAATCGAAGCAACATTTATTGACGAGCATTTATTCATCAATATTTATAGTGTTTAATATAATAATTCAATAACAATATTAATCTGTACGGCTATCAAATGTCAAAAGAACTCATAAAATTGTCAAAATAAATCACAATGCGATACAGGTAAGCCTTCGGAGGCAGTTTTATGTTTAATTACGCCCACATAACTGACGTGATTGCATTTCCTGTGGCTGACGTGCCAGTTTATTATTTCGCCAATTTGAAACGTTATTAAATTCTTGGAGGTGAAACTGGGGCGTGTGTCGTTAGAACTATTACTAGCAGTTAATAAACAATTCAACTCTAAATAACACCCAATATTTGATTTTACTTACAACGATTTATTAGAAGCTTAATTTAAAAATCGTTATAATTTCATTCTCATTCAGAAGAAGAAGAATAATATGAACAATTTATATATTTATTAAATGGATATTACCGCACAATACTGTAGACATTTATGATGTCTACTGTAACTAGCAATATAAGAGATTTATTAATTATTTAGTAAAATTATCTATTGAAACACATCGAATTTCAAATTATAAAGATACCAGAAATCTATTCAGACAGCTTAAAGTGCATTGATCTACTCGAATCTCCTCTGAACTTGCACTAAATTCAAATACTTTTACTAAGTGCAGATTCAAGAAGGTCCTTTCAAAGCCTTCGCAAGATTCTTTTGCGATTTTAGAATAAAAATCCTTCAGGTATAAGGTCAAAGCAAATGTTCGTGCGCTTATTGGAAGGTACTTATGATGTTCTATTTCATCCGACTGCTGATTTTCTTTAATATGTAAATACTACCAAAGAAATAAAAGATGCTTACCTACTCATATTTATGGCTAGATTACCTGAATAGCTAACTGAGTGAAGCTCATCCAATTATATATTGATTATACATCATGATTATACCACCAGTAAGAAATAATTAAATATTGACTAAAAATAGTCTAAGCTATAATCAATATTCTATAATCTCAGGTGTTCCTTAAGGGAGTAGCTTTCCCCGTAGTTATTTAAACTTTTTATCAACACTATCATAATTGCTATTCCTTCCAAATTTTACATTAATGTTACTGATTTACAATTGCATCACCAAATTAGTTTCACGTATGTTGTGTCTCCTGTTTCATGCATTTTGTATATTTTGACATTAATGAAGCAGAGATGCCCTTAAGAAGATTAGTGGTCTTAATCTATTAAAGACTCATGAATATAATTATGGAGATATTATATACATATTAATTTTAAATACTTTATGCTTTAAATATTCTTTAAACTATTTCTATTGTTAAATGAAATCTCAAATTGTAAAATTGGACTTCTATTTTCTATCGAGTGGAAAATCAATTCGTCTTTTAATTAAATATCAACAAAAAAAAATGTGTTTCGGCGATAATTAATAAATAATTTACATTTATTTATCATTTTCAAGACACTTTTGGTGCTTATGCATTACAATCTAGTTTAAGTATAATTCATTCCATTACACGTAAGTAAGTCATCGTTTTTAAAAAGGTTTTATTCAATTTAGTGATTCTTTTATAATCCTCTTTACTTTCTTCTAAAAATTAATCATAGGTTTATTGATAGATATACATATTCGACCTGCGTGTATGCATTAAATAAGCTTGTAAGCGCTATCTAATTAAGGCGTAATTAACTTGTGATTAGGAGAATTTCATCAGTTGTTTAATGAATTAACAATCGAATAACATCACTGTATGATCAAAGTTAATTATGTAAATAAATATACTTGTTAACCAACAATACAGGTGCTTCTTCTTCATTAGTTAATATTCATTGTATTTGATAATTGAGTGATTTATTTTTAGATAAAATTCTAATTATTTTGGCTAAGGTAACACGTCCCCCCGTGTATTTATTAAATTTGCATTTATTAAATTATCTTTTAATATAACTAAAAATTACATAGTGTAAACGACGGGTTTTATTTACAGTAAATTTGTTATACATTTTGATAAGAATAATACTGTCAGACAAAGAAACGTATGTACAGTATGTATGTACAATTATAATTTTATAAAAAAAATACTTAGCAATATTTTATATACTATATACAAACATGATATCTATAATAAAGTTATATATAACATAGATTGAGATTATTAATAACCTCTATTTATGTGTATATAATTTAGTAATTTTCATGAAGATTCATAATGGTGATCTCGAGTTTGCCACTAGTTTTTTACTAGTATGTTATAATTCTTAGGATCAGTTAATTTATCTAGAATATAATATAAAATCATCATAATAACTTACTGCCACAATAATTTTATTTACATCTGGTATATATTTATAATGAAACAAAAAGAATATATTACTGACGTAATGACTGAAATCAATTAATATACGACATGCGGCATAGTCGGTATTCTTCGGTGATTAAGTGTTTTAAGTAATTAGAATGAGAAATTAACTGTTATTATGAGTCCTTTATAGAAAGGACTCGTAATAACTGCAGAATACTTCATTTATTTATATGATGAGTATTTTATTTTTATCTTTTTTTATAAAATGTATGCTTATTTTTCATTCATATGTTGTAAAGAGTTAATTAATTAAAATTAATTAAAGAGTTCATATAGAATTATTAACTTCCAGATTTTGCCAGGGGAGTATTTTAATTAGATGAGTAATTTTTAATACGTGAACTGAGCTAAAGATTAAAAACAGTATTTAAATTAATATTGCTTATCTAACTACGCATGACATAATAACTAAAATCAATGGATTTTAATGCAACAATATAATTTGTATAGTAGTCAAAATATAAAACAATCAATAGCATCGATATATATACCTGCGATTTTCCTATTCCATTAGGATCTCGTCCCAACTCCTAACACAAACTTACCTAATATATTAGTTAAGTGCTAAGTATATATATTAGTAATCACATGAAAACAGGAAATTCTTGAAGGATGGAAAATTACGATTTTTTTCCTTGGTACGTAGACTAACTGTATCACAATCACTTCGCAATTTTATTTTTCTTTTATGGTTTCCGTTATTTGCCTTTCAGGTATTGATGTTCCTTTCGAGCAGCTTGTATTTATATAACGAGATTCAACTGGCCATTGAATTAAATATATGAAGTATTGTACTAGTTTCTTCTTCTTACAAGACGATATAATGCGGGTAAGATATTATTATGTATACTATAACAATTCTTAATTTAAAAAAAATAACAAGGCTGTTAGTAACTGTATTTTACGTAACAACATTTTCAAAGAAAAAGAACCTTTGTGATATATTATTTAGATCAGAACTGAAAAGACCTGTTGTAATCAACATTGGACAACTTTTAACATCGCGACGTTTATGGACCATCTGACGCCATTACAGCAGTACTCAGACGCCGCGTTACGATCTCTTTATTATTATTCGTAACAAAACGACGTGTGTAGTGAATTTTCAATTTCAATGGAAATGTTTTCGACACTTTATCTTTGATGTTTGTGATGTATTTTCACCAAACTTAAACTACGACTTTATTTTAAGTGTTCCTAATATGTAAATATCAAACATGAAATTATATAATTGTTCATGGATGCTAGCGCACCTTTGAATGAATATTTGCCTATTAACTATTTTGTTATAATATTTAAAATTTGTAAACAATTACAAAATCTGTCAAAATAAAATCCGCTGATTTTCTTTCGCCGGTTCTTTTCAGGTCAAAATATTTTCTTGTCTTAACTGGTAGTAGTCAATTTGACAATCAATAAGTGTAATACAGAGAGTATAAATAAAGGATTTTGGATTTACTAATCAATAATCTTCTTTTTCTTCTCTTTGCAATACTAGAGATTGGTCGTCAGATTTACGAAACGTCTTTGTACTGAGCCCTGTGGAACTACATCAAAAACAAGTTTAATTAGAATTATTATTTAATATTAATAAGAATCAGAGAATTTCTTCAAAGTATTTACATATATAAAGATCCGAAAATAAGTCTTTAATTCACGCGTAAACATTACATCTGATATTGCGTTTAATAAAATAGTTATTTTGGTGATTAAATGAACGCCGCGTTAATTAATACCTTCCATTAGTATCGCCTGCTCAACGCTCTATCGCTAACGCAATTAGTTGCGACACTCAGACACTAGACTTGCAAATTTATAAAGAAATTCGACCAAAACAATTTAATATTTAACTTGGGCAAAATTTTAATACTTTTGATATTCCTGCACGATATAAAAAGCGTTTTAAATATTGAACATTTAGCAATAAATATTTCAAATATGTAGTTTTTTCATTATTAAAAATTGAGGTACACACATTGTAAATGAATTAAGTGTTTTTCGTAGCATATTCTTGAGAGCTATACAGTAGATTTGAATTATTATAAAATTGACTTTATAAATATATTAACAATGCATCAAGTGAATTAGTAATATGTGTTCCCATTTCAAAGGTAAAGCTAGAGGTCAGAATTAAATTTTTGAGATTCACCTCGCTAAGCAGTTCTCTTATCGTTTTGCCATTAAGACTTTAAATTATAAGGATTAGCCTTTCATCGGTATATTACCCAAACTATGTTCAAGGAAATAGATATTTCGCAGATTTGACGCAAGACCTGCGTTAATTAATACCGTCCATTAGCATCGCTTGCTGAGCGCTCTATCGCAAATGCAATTAGTTGCGACATTGAGACTTCGACACCACGACACCAGCTTTCAACCTTAACGCAAATCATGCTGTAATACAATATTCTGTAAAGCGTTTTATGAAAATGTTTGTTTAAGCTGTCACTAAGATCATATCAGAGACAATTGGTACGCAATTTGACTTAAGATATCAATTTTATGTTATTTGATGTGTCACTCGTACACTGTGACGGCAAACGTCATGACGTGACATGGCACTCTTTTATGTCATTCTCCCGCGTCTCCGCTATTGCTATAGGTATACTTCGTTGCATGTCTGTGTCTGTTTATGTACTGCAGACTCAGTAAGAATGTATTTATCTTATTAACGAAATCATCAACGTAGCATCTGCCAGACGTCCTGTGACGATTATATTTCTTTATACTTTATTGTCTTTATCATATTTAAGCATTTTATAGGCAAATTTAATAAAATACTTTAGTAAAATTGATTCAACAAGAGCCCTTAAAAGTTACTTTGACGCCGTTCTCTTAAGTTCAAGCGAAGAAAATGGTATTAGGCTTTGCGTCGGTTCAATGGTTCGCGACGTTCAGATATGAACAAAACCCTAGCTCTGAAAGTTCGCATACGTTATTTCAGATCGTAAACTTATCGGATCTCGTGAATTTTGCTAAATTATAAATTTAATAATCTAATTTTATTTTATTCATCGCAAGTTATTATTCAAGTTAACTTATATGTACTATGCTGAGAAGTTACAATTTTCTTTAAAAAGTTTTCCGTTACGATCGTAATTATATTATGAAATATACAAATTTAGGTTCGTTGATTTCTCTGAATTTTCCTACTTGAAGTTCAAATTTCTTAGAACATAAAATGTTGCTCAAAGTTCTCATAAATAATATGAAATCGGGGAACATATTACGGGACCACTTTAACAGTGGAAACAAACTCAAACGCAAATTATTAGAGCAACTCTAACCTCCCTTTCTTTACCGTCCGACTTCACTCCGTGAACTCTCAATAGATTCATTAGGACTGTAACGAGATCTTCCAAAGAGAATTACGAATGCTTTGTTTCGCTAAATGCGATTTATATTATTTATAACAATATTTCAATGTCGTTTTTTACGCCCAACATGACACATCTTTTCACTGTTTAATATTTAAGTTATTTAACACGAAAGAGTTGAAATAAGATATTGTAATCAAATTATTATTCTATGTGAGGTATATAAATTGTTAACTAGCTCGAATGTACGTAACACGTATAAAATTAATAAGTTTAAATAAGGATTAACACATTGTGACAATTTAATTAAAATTGTTTATTTTACCGATTTTTTTAAACATAAAAATTAATGGTTACTCTTAGATATCTATAAAATAAGATATATGTTGTTGTTGACTTTTCTGTAGACATTTTGAAGATCTACAAATCATTCAAGCTTAAGTTGCCAAATGGGGCTCTGATAATCTTGTTGAATTTAACGCCAAGAAAACACAGGTATGCGCTCTCACAGCTAAAAAGTCACCATTTTCTCCTCCTCCTTCCCTCTGTGGTACTACGCTGGAGATGATAAGCCAATTCGCCATACTGGGAATTGACGTTCAGTGCGACCTCAATCCAAGAGACCACATCGAGGCTGTTATAAAAACAGCTTCACGGAAACTCGGAGTCCTGAACAAGGTGCGGCGTTTTTTCACACCACAACAACTGCTCCTGTTGTATAAAACTCAGGTGCGGTCTTGCGTCGAATATTGCTCGCACCTCTGGGATGGCTCCGCTAAGTACTTACTGGAGGCCTTGGATCGGTTGCAGCGATGTGCGGTTCGCATTATTGGCGACGAAAAGGTGTCGGTGATCTTTACAATTTCGTCCAGAGATAGCGGCACTGAGCGCTTTCTACCGACTGTATCACGGCGAGTGCTCAGAGGAATTATTCTCCCTCATTCTGCTTCCCCATTCCTTCACAAGTCTACGCGTGCTGGCTCTCGATGTCACCGCCCAACTGTGACATCAATTCTATCGTGCACGAAGAAATTTGGCAACTCTTTTCCTTGTCGCACCTCCAAAATATGGAATTCTTTACCAGCACACGTGTTCCCCTCCTCTTATGACCTGGGTTCCTTCAAACGAGGCGTCTTACGGGCCGGCAAGGCGGAGGCGGCTAGTGTAAATCATTCTTCCTGACTGCACTAGCCGTCGTCGCGTTTGGACTTTACTACCACTTACCATCAGGTGGAGTCATTTGCCCTCCAAAACGGACGGCAAAAGCTTAGAGTATGTGTTATAAGTTTTGTCAGTGTTCACTTCAAAAGCGCCTTTACCGATAATCATCCCTAAGACTTCGATATATCAAGTTATTTTGTCAAAAATATGCAACATATATAGTGTTTGAGAACCAATTCTTATATATTAAATAAGTTATCAAGAAAATATTTCATATTTTTATAAGAGTACTAAGATAGAAACTTATAACTTTTACTTATCTACATTGTACACATTTGTATGGATAACTTAAATAATATTAAAAAAAGAATGAGATTATATATTATAGAATTAGAATCAAATCGATTGGAAGTGTCGATTTGACGCCGACAAAATTGTGAATCCGAAGAACGATATTTTTCAAACCAACTGCAGCCACGCGATAAGAGCCTACGAAAATGTAACCGAATTTCAATCAAATTCATGACTTATTATTATGATTATAGGTACGTTATCTGCGCGTCGCATAAAATTTGCGATTTGACTGAAAAGGTGTACTCTACCGTTACAAATTTCTCGGCAATCGTAAGGTGGCGATAACGATTCGGAAAATTAATCTCGGAGTAAAAAACGTTTTGAAGGGGAGTCTATTCGGATATTCAGTAATAAATGTTAAAATTAATGGCAAAATTACTCGTGCACTAACTTCGAATCGAATGTTCACGTTTAAGAAATGAGAAGCAATTTATTGTTCAAATAAAATAAATATATTCTACATAGATTCAAATATAGAATATACAAATATAAGTTGAAAATATAATTCAGAAAATATTTGAACAACATGTAACTGAAAGTATTCACTCTCTTTGAGACTAAACTTTGTTTGTTTGTTTTATTTGGTCTTATATTCTTTATTTTCTTATATCTCTTTTTCTAAAATTTAATAGAAACTATAAAGTTTTAACCTCAGACACATATGATACTATATAGCATGTCTCTGTCTAACATCTGTATATATATTTTTAGAGTATATCGTATGAAACTAAACAGATGTTAAAGCAGATACAAAGCAATGAATTATCGAAAATATATTACTCCATAAAATTGGAACGCGAAATCATTTCCAGATGTAATAAGTTATTATAACACTTAGTGAAAGTCACCGAATGAAATATTTGTTCTTCGCCACCCCGGGGAGTTGCCGGACCGCTCGCAGCGATTGAAATTTAAAATATTGTACCCTTTGCCATTATGCGAGCTTATTCACCCTTGAAATATCCCTGGGGGCGCCAGGTACAACGATTGGGGAAAATATTTTACACTTGTTACTAAGGATGTCGCTTTCAAGTCTGCTTTTACGCGATCCTAATCGTTAAACTAATTCCGACTTAGCTGCCCGGTTTTAAAGTTGAAAATTCATTCGACGTGTAAATAATTTCCGTGAGTATTTATGAAAAGCACTTAATTAGTGTGTCGAGAATGAAAAATTGTTATTGAAACCGAGTTGATTGAACTGGCATTTCATAACTATGTCATTTTGGATGCGACGTTAATGAAAACGCGATTAATCACCGCCCATATCTCATCAACGCTTTTAGTAAATGGTACCCGACGTATGATTCTGCAGTTATTCACTCGGGAGACAATTTTGTTTACGTGATTATGATATACGTGTGTGTGTATACCTACTTCAGTATTACTTTAAGTCATTCGAGATTTTGAAGACCCTTCACCATACTGTGATTTGAAAATTGTTTCGAGTTTCTTTGTATTGTAACTAGAAATAAAATTGGCTTTTTTATTGCTTTAAAATAAATAATAAAAAATATAGCTCTAAAAGTAATATTTGGAAAGTTAAACTCTTTTCAAATATCAATTTTACGTAGAATATTGACCGTAGAAAGTATAAGAATTTTTTAGATTTAATTATAAGAATTATTGAATACAATCTTATCAAGAAAAGTCAAACACATACGAAGGGATCGTTCGCTGCTTACAAAGTTCAGGCGTAATTCCAAACGAAATATACGCGAAATATAACTATAGAAAATGTAGTGAAAATGTGGCTCAGAAGCCGATATTTTTGTTTACTCAATTATCTGCAAAAAGCACATCCATGAAAGGGCGTTAACGATGTATGTGTCCGTCATTTTGACTCGCGTTATTTGGTTATAATTTATCTCATTTCAATGGAATATTCAATTAACTCAAACAGTGCTTACTGAACGTCAAACAGTAAATACGCAAAAATAATTAGGCAAATAACTTAACTCATTAGTCAGCTACGATTCTATAATAATAATAGGTGTAGATAGAGCGGTCCACCCGCATTACTGCGTATTACGTTCGGTTCAATGAGCGGAAGGCCAACGTTTACTTGATAAAATAAATTTGAACAAAACAAACGCATTCGTTGCGGCAATATGAATCCTCTCTGAAGTTGTGCTAAGCGGCATGGAAGTGGAAAAACGGGAGCCGGCACGAGCTAATATGAGAATGTTCTGCATACCTGCTGATGAGGTTGTCGCCTATCGCTTACCCGCATTCCTTTATCGGTTTTATTACATTTTTAACTACATTTCATATTAAATAATACTAAAGTTTTTATTCGTTTATGTTTACGGCTTTTTTAACTTCGCAGCCTTTACTTTTGAAATATTTATGGAAGAATAGTGTAGAAAGTAATTAAAGCATATTTAACACTGATGAAAATCAATCTATCGCACAACAGTCAGCAACTGTAGTATACGTGACGATCGATAGTGTAATGTATTGTACATCCAGTCTTCCAAAAATTGCTTGCAGGAAAACCGGTGAAATGGATTTCAAAAGTTTTATATCAACGTCCATTCGACGGACATGTTAATTAACTGCAATATGAAAACGTTCAAGACACACCAAAATTGGAAATCACAAACTCCGTACAATTTGAACTGACTTAATTCGAGCCGAATTGAAGTGTCAAGCGTAACTAGAGACGGGGTCGCCCGAATTAGAGCGCTCTCACACGGATCGGGCGTAAGGATTAGCGTATAAAATTCAGTAGATTTCAACTGTAAATTTGGCGAACCTTTTGCATAAATGTTACTGTCATTATCCGTATCCGGATAGTTAAAAATTTGATTACTAACACTCGTTAATAAAAATTTTAATTGTTATTTTTTGTGATATTATCTTTTGATAAAAATGATTAGAGATATTAAGACTGAAAAAAAGCTTTTTAATTTTATCATCGAATCGGATGTTACACAATCAAGAGCAGCAATCTTTAAAAACATTGATCGGTGTATTCTGAACGCGCCTATTGGTACTCGCATGGAGATGGGGTGGTCATTCGTTAGTCTAACTCTTTTGGTAAAACGACCCCTGGATAAGCCTGCAATGTTAACATTCTTTTCAATAATGAGAAGGGGGAATGTGAGCTCTGTGTCTTGTTTATTGGATTTTTTGTTGCATCTACATATGAATAGAAACTACAATCTGTTGGACGTTGGGATGCATTGAGCAGAATTTATTTGCACTTGTATTTATTAAAAATTTATAAAAAATATTACCTTGTTATATAAATATACTATCAATCATCACTGTGTTTGTGATCTATTTGAAATAGTACATTTGGTTTTCAACAACAATATAATATGTTTTTTTATTATTATTTTATTTTTATTTTGCTCGCAATTTAAACAGAGTTACACCAGTGCCGACTCATCTAGTGACCTCGGCAGGTGCAACCGGTGCAACAGATTTATAAATTGGTATCGTAGAATCAAACCCAGGCAAGCACTGTTTATTTTTAAAAGCATTTGTATGAGATGAATTATGGAACGGTATGAAGTATTAGTGTCTTTAAACATGGATTGTATTAAAATTTAAACCTAAGGTAGCCCAGTTACTAGCTGTTACTTGTTACATTCTAGTACTGTATTGTTTGAATGTAGCTCGAGCTTTAGTTTAGGTACTTTATACAGATCCAAGCAATGTCAGACACGTTTGGTCTAAGAACATTAAAACCAAATGTTACTAATAAAGACGTTGTTTTGCGATTCTTGTACCTGAGATAAAAATGTAAAACCTAAGTTAGGAGCAAAATGCCCCTTAGTGCTAATATAACTATTATATATTTATTTTATAATAAATTGTTATTATTTAAAAATGTTTTAAATATATTATAATAAAGTTACTAAAAATACGGTCGGCTCAACGGATTTTCTGTCCCTAAGCATACACCTACTTTAAAGTTTTCAAAAGTAACACGCGTGTTGGTCGCTTTAATAAGTGCCGCGCATGATAAATCGGATCAAGTGCGAGCTCGTACTAGAGACTTTTGTCTCTTTTTCTCTTGTAAGAAACTTTATTACCCTTCTTTGTCCCTCTGTTTAGGGTTGCGGGCTTAATACATCGCTTGCGGAGTAGAAAACTTAATGAAAGTGTAGCCGTAGTGAGCATCATTATCGACGGCTTTGCTCAAAGATAAAAAGACTTAAGCTATGAAAACGTATGTCGCTTTAGGGTTAAACCACGCATGATGGAACAGTTTGAACTATAGCGCCTGTAATGAATTTTCAAGGTAAATTTGGAGTCGATTTTAATGAAATATACGACTAAAATTTTAAAATTATCTTTGGTAGTTTGGTATTTTTGTTCGAATCTACATATAACAAAGTAAGTGACTTTGTATAAAACAAACTTAATATTTTTATCTTATTATTATAAAAATGAACGTAAGTCTAAAGAGTAGTTTATAAAATACGAACATTTTTCATTTCCAATATTAAATGTTTACTAAACCATAAAATGCTTAACGGTTCTCAAAATTTCCTACGAACGTGATATTCGTAACAATTGTATTCAAGCAACATTGCCCGATAAAATAACACTTCGCACAAGACATTAATCTGCCAAAATCAGGCCACTGTACCAAACGTAGCGAGTGAAGCAAAATAGTGTGCGTGCAAAATAATTCAAAAGCTTATCGCACACAGAACACATAGCGTCATATAGCAAAACGTCACAGAGTCCTGAGAACTAAAGCTTACGAACTGTGGCCAACACACTATACTTTGAAGTGGTTTACGTATCGCTGACCTACATATATCACGGTATATGCTATGAATCCAATGTAAGGCCAACCTTAAAGGTACAGCTCGATACAAGTATTAATCGACTACTAATGTGTTGCCCGCATTTGGACTGAAACACGTATTGATGACTGCACTCTGTCTATGTCGACTGGCTATTACATCAATAGTACTTTGAACACGTTTCTAATGTAACCTTTTTAAACGAAAGGGTTCTTCGAAATTCAATTTGGGGTGATTCTAGTGATTAATATGAAAAGATAAACTGTTTTGCTACACTTAATACGTTTTACAATGCGAGAATTTATGTTCGAATTTTGAAAATAAAATGTTATCACTGTCAACTTCTAAAGGTTCCTCAACTTTTTTTTTGTCATAGTTTGAAGCTATGTAATCTAAGTAGTGACTGAAAATTAATTCTTAATTTGATTATTGGCTTTTTGTCAGAGGGTACTTATATTATATCGAAACCACAATTCTAGCATTCCTTGTAGATTTATGTAAAACTGACAAGATTTGTAAAATGATCATTCAAATGTTTGCAAATTAAATATGAATAAAACATATTTTGTGTTTGGTTTGAATTCCAATCTAACATACATGAAACGTTTATCAGATTTATCTTTGCTATACATATATATATTAGTTTACATTAACATATTCTATATATACGTAGAAGAGCATCGTAACAACATTCCCGAAAGCTAGATATACATAGTTTGCAATTCAAAACAAAACGAAGTATCCAAAATTCAAATTAAGGTCTCGATGCACTTGGCCAGCGTTACTATACCAACAGTGCCCATTAAAGTGGAGCATGTGTGCGGAACTAATTCACGTACGGAAGCCCTAAATAAACTTTTGTTTTGCATAACCTTTATTCTAATAGTAATAAAGATTATTATTATACACGTCGCCCTGTGTACTGGCTCGTCGTTCACGGTCTTCGAACATATTGTATTGTAGCATGAGCTCCCGTGATTCAGAGTTCATACTTTAATAAAGAAATGTGAAATAATTAATTTTGTAGCGACGATGTTTATAAAACTTGAATATATTGTTTTTATTGTTCCGTTTGAAACAAACAATCAAAGTAATTTGTTACGATATGTTGAACTACAAAGTTCAAGCATTTTTTCATCGAAAGTCGTCATTTGAAAATTGTTAGAGAAATATGAAATTTATTTATAATTCTGAAGTTAAATATGAAGTTTATTCAAAATAATTGCATGTATATGTGTTATTCAGTCAAATTAAACTGTAACGCACGACGCGTTGAGCAGTGATAACTTCACTTCGGTTCACTTCATAACACTACCTAGAAGCGTCTAAGCAGTGTCAGGAACCGAGTGTAGTTAGGTGGAGAAGCGCGCTTTCTCTCATTTAATGTTCCCGGTACTCTAGGAGACATAACGAAACTGTCCGCTTATTTCATATCGGTTACCTTCTCGTAAGATATCTTATCACTTATTGTGTCTTTTTGACTTTTGTAACTACATATTTAAATACGGTGATTATGTCGAAACGCTTTCTTATTATGATATTGATATACACATACGCCGACACAATGCTGTTTCAAAAAGTAGTTGATTAATCCAACTTATACAAGTTTATTCGAATTTTAAATTTAAATAATTATATTTATACATTTCATTAGCTTTATAGCATAATAGTCTCTTCCTAATATAATTATTAATGTTATAATGAGCGCGTACTTCTGAAACTTCAGTCGTTAAAAATTATCTTAAAACCCTTTTAGAAGGTGCAGCTATAATCCTTACTCGGGAAGTAGCAGGTGGGCCTGGGAAAAGTTTATATGACAATAACTTGTACTTCATATTTACATTTTGTACATATTATCGGTTGCAGTGATGTATGTGGGACTTTTTCTTTGCCTTTTAGAGGCCTAAAATATGTTGATTTAAAGAAAGTATTAATAATTTTTTTTTAGAAACTATTGTAAGGAAAAGTCCTTATTATCCGTAAAACCTCTTCTTATATAACCTTCGTCTTATATCAAAAAAAAAGAAACAAAAATATAAATACGTATTTAAGTCAGTATTATGATTATCATAAAGCTCATTAATATTAAATACGTTAGTCCTATTATATAACACAGCATAGGTCGCGAGATTACAACTATTTAATTTGATGTTCCTCATTAGTCTGAGGATTTGTATTAGTGTTACGCTAATCTGTTAAACTATACGGTCGATTAAGCCCACCGCATTTGTGGCATTATTTAGCGAAAACAATTTCAGGTGTCGCCGCATATTAATATTGTATTTGGTATTTATTTTAATGATTTGTTGTTATAATTATTTTCGAAAAAACAAGCGAAATGTTACGTTGTTTACAAATGATACTGATATTATAAGGATATACATATATATAGTCTAATTGCTCACATACAGATTATTAAATTACTCTATACAAAATAAAAGAAATACAAAATTTCGAAAGAGAACTAAGTAAAGAGGCTTATCTCGTAAAAATATGTTTTCAACCAAAAAAACAAATCGATAAACAAATGACAGATAGACACAAAATTATCTACATAACTTTATAATCTATAAAGACGGTTAACTAGGCACTGTTTTCATTTCATAAGTAAATAACAGCGAATGTCCCACTACTGGGCTAACGCCTCTTCTCCTCTTTTTGAAGAGAAGGTTTGGAGCTTATTCCACCACGGTTCTCCACTGCGGGTTAATGGAATAAACATGTGATAGAATTTCAATGAAATTTGACACATGCAGGTTTCCTCACGATTTTTTCCTTCACCGTCAAGCATGAAATGAATTATAATATTAAATTAAGCACATGAAATTAATTGGCGCTTGCACGGGTTTGAACCCACGATCATCGGTAAGGATTCACGCGTTCTTACCACTGGTCCATCTCGTCATCGATGATTAATTTCATAAATAAATATAATACGATAAAAAACTACTAATAATTCAGTTTAATTAAAATATATTGAATGTGCCGAATTAATATTTTGTGTATAACCCATAAATTTAGGTGTTTATTTTAAACCACATTTACCACATATGTAAATGTATATGTATGTATGCATATATACATGGATAATATATGTGTATCACTTTGCTTGTGGTCAAAATTTAAGGAATCGTGAACAATGAAAATCATGAAAATCAACCTTACCACATCACTTCCCCCCCAAACAAAGTTGCAGGTGGCAACTAGTAAGGAATAAACAAGCTTAAAAAGAATCAATTTGAAGCGTCTAGAATAAAAGAATGTTTTCATTTTCATTGTTATATCAATAATAGTTAACACTATAACACATAACACATAAAATAGCAGTTCGTGAACAAATATTGAAGAGTTTAATCATACCTTACCTGTATATATAGACCAAAACCAAATTGTTTGGCCCTATCGTATGTTGGTACCCGCATCACGAAACCACTGAAGGGGTTTTAATGAAATTTGGTTTACTAATGGTTTATACCGTAATATAGTATATATGTAACATAGCCATATATGTTATTGATTTATCCATTTAAATATAAGGATTTTAGGTCTGAGGTTCTGCTCACATCCATGTAAAGAAGTATACTGCTACTCATTACATTACTTATTATTTTTAATATTTTTAAAGGGTATTAAAAATGCAGTACATAAAACGAAAATGTTGACAAAAACTTAATATTTTATTCAGTTTTATAAAATTTTAAATAATTTATAATAATAATTTGATGGAAAATTACCCGCTGAGAATAGGTCTGTGTATTTTATTGTCTGAACCATTGTTAGTTATCCTTTTGAGTATTTATAGGTTGGCTTAATATTGAAGAAATTTGATTTCGTACAATTAAAAAGGTTATCTTGCTCAAAATGATAATTATTTTACGCGTACCGTCTAATAAGGTTTCAAGCAATTGTCCTATTTATAAATACAGAAACCCAAACAGACCGTAATCTCATGAAAATATTTATAAACTCAGGTCTATCTACTTGCGTATGTATACGAGTTAAGAGGTAGCGACAAATAGCTCCCCATCAATAGGGGGTAAGTAGTTCTCTTTACAAATGTCCCTGGAACGAACAACACGTATTACGACAAGACAATTTACTGCAGACCTTTATTTCTATCGCATTTAACAATCGACTCCTTAGTACTGTTATTACATAAGCAATATTTAGTTCGTTTAAGTAGCTCCTATGGGACGCCATTTTTAATTAAAACGCTTAATTTCATCCGATCGTAACTTCTTGAGAAATATTAAGGTTCGTTTATAAATACGCAGCTTTTTGTGATTTTTATCGCTGTATCAGACCATTTTATAAGTAGAGATACAATCGGGGGACGTTATAAATATAAAAAAAGTTCATATTTTACTTTGTAATATGATTTATACAATACCTTGGTTAGCTTGATCTCTTAAAATATTAAAATTATATTGTATGTCAGTTTTGCAATAATATTCATTTAGAAGATAACTAATTAAATGTTGTATGAGGTTCTAATACAACAGCTAATTTACAGTTTCATGCAAAGTTGCAATATACCAATTAAATATTACAATAACAAAATAAAACGTTATATTAAAAAACTTACGAACACTCAGACGGTAAATCCTAAAATATTAAGTGGAATGATTACGATCAAAATCTAGGGGATTTTCTAAAACAGTGACTTTTCTATCTCACAATCTCTAAGTTAATTAGAGTAAAGCAAGCGGAAAAAGCATTCAAAGAAATTGGCCGGCTAATTCGAGGAATGGCCTCAGTTACGGAGAAAATTTAATTAATAACTGTCGCCGGTACAAAAGGTCTCTGAGTAGTCAAAATTAATATCAAAGTATAAAGATTGGTATGACTGTAAACTTTCACCGTTTGATGTTAATTTTGTTTTCAAATATTATACGAACGAGTTCTATTGATTCTATAAAAAAGTTGTTATTGAAGTTTTTGTGCAAATAAAAATATGACGACGATGTTTGTTGAATGTTAAAAAGTAATAACGGATGTATATTTTTTTAATAATTTTTTATTGGAGCAGTTTTGAAGTATTGTAATACTAAAGTATGTATATAAAACTAAGGTCTAGTAATAAATATTTAAAAACCTTGACAGTTACTTTGGAAAGTTTACGACGCCTTTGAATTAATAATTACGTTCGTAGGAACCGACAGACAATTTCACATAAAGCGTCCGTCAGCTTCAAAACAGCGTAGTTTTACAATTTTGAATTACACTTCGAACTTTGATATTTTTATTACAGTTTTATAAAACTTTCTAAATGTTTCGAGTAGTAAGGTTTTGTTGTTAATTTATTTGATCCTTTCAACAGTATTGTGAAACAATTCATATAAATGATAAATATATTGAAGCAAGTTTTTGAATATTCGAAAACTTAATAGCAATGTTAAGAACATACTAAATTTTAGCATTCGTTCGACAGTGAGCTGAATATGATAATATTATATACATAAAACGGCAGTTTCTTGAAGATTATATAAAGATTTTTGTTGTATAGGGTTTTCCATTAAGGGCGCTTGATCGTGCAGAACTTCCATCGTAGCGTGTGCTGTGTGGCACGTAGCGCCGTCCTGTTGAAACCACATGTTGTCCAGATCCATATTCTCGATTTCAGGCCAAAAGAAGTTGGTTATCATCGACCGGTATCGCTCACCATTGACGGTGACGGCCACACCATTATCGTTTTCGAAAAAATACGGACCAATCACGCCTCCGGCCCAAAATCCGAGATAAGAATACAGTTACAGATCATCATCATCAGCCTGTGCCAGCCCACTGCTGGACATACGCCTATCCTATGGCACTTAAATTTATAACTATATTTAAAACTATATTTGACTGGTTTTAACCATTCACTTTAAAATAATATCAAGATATATTTTTGCTAAATATATTTAAAAGATAATTTATTTTTAAACATTTTTAGCTAAAACTGCTTTATTTTAAAGAGGCAATAATTTAATGAATATTAAAAGTTCATTACACTTAAGTGACAACGATGCAAATTTGTTTATTAATACAATTAACTTTCAACGTATCGGACTTAGTACTTAGCGGATGTTTAAAAATTTAGCGCCCGAGCCTCGCTTCGCCCTACGAGACTTCACTCTTAATTATTACTTTGGGAAAATTAAGACTGTCGCTTAACGCAGAGTGCCCGACTAAAGGTTGCGCCATCCATTTATCTAAATGTATTTTATCTCGCCAGGGGCCCCATCGAACTATAGAGTTGGCGTAAACTGTATACGTTTGTTCTCTTTGGAGGGTTCGAAATACGATATTGTGATAAGATCGCTTCGCTTCTTTAAGGTGTCTCTAAATTGGTATAGTGAGTTATTCCGCTAACATCCGTCGCTATATCACAGATCGTAAGAGCTAAATTATCTGTTATACATGTATGATAAAAAAATAATAAAAGAGCTTGTATATATGTCTCTGTCATATTAGGTAATATTCGTAAGACTATTTAGCTGAATGTCGTACCATAGGATAGGCGTATGTCAAGCAGTGGACTGGCACAGACTAATGATGATGATCTGTAACGACTCACTGCTGTAAATAAAAATATTTCAATCAAAAGGATGAATAAATATATAAATATGAGTCTATTACAAAACTCTAGTCCATATTTGTTTGGCGCATTTTACTTCGGTATATATTACATAAATATATTCATGCTTCCAGGCAATTGCGTCCGCTATTTAAAGCTAAGATGGGATCTTCATACCACCTTGGTTCATTATTTAACACCTTTCGAAATATAAAATAATTTAACTTTACTTATATAATATAACAATTTCGTAAGACGTGTTACATATCATCTTGTTATATGATTACTATGGTAGCAATGTCATTAATCTGAGGTAGAATTTATCTAATTATAAAGGCGCTCCAAGGGTCCCCTGTTCTCTATGCGCCTCAAAGTAATGACGCGTACTAGGCTACGTTAAGTACATTACCTATTGTAAGTGTTCTTTGAGGTGCCTACTCTGTCGCAGATTTGACGCTTTCACTCTAATTATGAGCCTTTCCTTTTACATTTGTGTCTTATATATTAGAGGAACACGGCCTTAATACTGTATATTTCTTGGAGTTTTACTAACAATATAATGTAACACGAGGATATAGGTGGTATATGAAAATGGAAACATGTGCATGGAAGTTGGTTTAAACATTAAATTTTACGTAAGAAAATTTCAAATGAAGAACGCAGTATACAACTCTAAGGTATTTTAATTATCATTATCATCATAATTATATAATATTATGAAAACTAAGCATTAACCAGTACATGTCCCAATGCTTGTTGATAAACCATTTTATGCATTAATAAATATATTTGGAACTGAATACCAGTTTTGTAGAAATTGGAACAAAATTCAAAATAAAATATTATAGAAATCTTGAGACATGAAGATTTCTTTACAATATTTCTCTTTGGCCGCCGTAGCCGAAATCCGTCTGGAGGACTATTATTATTATTTATTATTAACTTACCTTTTCATTTTGTTGCCTATCTTGATTCTTATTAAATGAACTGCTTGTTAGCCATTGAGCTATTAACTAGCTTATAAATATAAAGCTGCAGTTAATGAGGTTCTGAGTTAAATACCCAGAAACTTAAAAATAAATTGTTTTTTTTTCTGTCAAGAATTTCCTTGAAGTAGTTGTCATTATGGAAGTTAGTAGTGTTTATATTCCTGTGTTTTGCGCGACTGTTCGTCATTCGCCTGAACTGTCATCGGTTTTTTTAAAGCATATGTAGGCGGATGAACATATGGGCCACCTGATGGTAAGTGGTCACCAACGCCTATAGACATTGGCGTTGTAAGAAATGTTAGCCATCGCTTACATCGCCAATGCGCCACCAACCTTGGAAGCTAAGAGGTTATGTTCCTTGTACATGTAATTACACTATCTCACTCACCCTTCAAACTGGAACACAACAATACCGAGAACTACTATTTTGCGGTAGAATATCTGATGAGGGGAGGGGGGTACCTTTTTATTATTTGGCTTGACGTTTAAGAAAGAGGAGAATTGTCGTGGTCACTGCCTAAAAGTTTGGGCTAAGTAATGAAAAAATATATTAGTACGGGTGCAACCTGAAGATAATATAATACATATAATAGGTATACGTAATAATGCTCTCCCTATTAACATATATGTGGACAGATAGATAATTAAAGCACACTGATAAATACTACACAGTTATATCTATTTTAATTTATATACGTGTTGTACGATTTGATAATTTAAATTTTGATAAAATATCAAAGATCTGATAACAATGACCAAATTAATGGTTAACCAATTTAGCGAAGATTTCATTTGCAGTGTAGATTTGTGGTCGGGTTTCATTTTCATTTCGTTATAAATAACAAATTTTAATCCATTAGTAGGATAATTGCTAACGCGTGGCTTGTAGAACTTTAATTATTTTTAACATAAAATAATTATCATCTAGAACTTGTATAATAAACTATTTAAATGATCTTATTATGAAGATAGTTTTAATTAACGAGTTACTTGGTTTGCGATTTGTTTGTTTGAAAAATAAAGATAAGTTGCGAAATTCGGCAATTTATTGCTAAATTACAAACGCTTACTCTTAAATACTTATCTTTATTAAAAAAAAAAACGAACAACGCTTGAAAAAAACAGCATGATTATTTGGCTTATATTTATATATTAACGGGTTTTATACGGGTACCCCGTAATTAATCGAAGATTTGCCTTCTTGCGAATGCAAAATCAATGGTGTTAGAAAGAGACAATATGAGTTTAGCAAAACAGCTGCTAAACAATTATTATTATACGTAAGACTGTAAATAAATATGTTAACATTAAATATGTGTTATCTGTCCCTTTATAATTCACTGACATTTAATAAAAAACTAAAACCGACTTTGCAAAACACGTAAACTATTAAATTAACCGGAAACAGTATCTGAAAGGATCAGACAAACTGCTACTAGTTTCGCCAGGGTCGAAAAAGTATATACACAAAAAAAAAAGTATTATTATGTATACAACTATATTGGTTTACTTAGCACATGCCAGTAAAGCTCTAGTCGGCATAATCCTCAACAATAATCATCATATTTCAGCGAATTACCACAAATTAACGCAAAAATAATTAATACATTTAAATCTTCCTCATGAATCACTCCGTCCATTGGTGAAAACTGTATGAGAATCATTTCTTTTTTTATATGATAGGTAGGCGGACGAGCACATGGGCCACCTGATGGGGAATGTTGTCACCAACGCCCTTAGACATGGGCAGTGTGAGAAATGTTAACCATCGCTTTTCTTGAGAACTAAGATGTTATGTCCCTTGTGCCTGTAATTACACTGGCTCACTCACCCTTCCAACCGGAACACAACAATAACAAGTTTTGCGGTAGAATATCTGTTGAATGGGTACTGACCCAAACAAGCTAGCACAAAGCTCTTCCACCTCGTAAAGTTCGGTAGCTTTGATTTTATCGCGTTCACACAGACAGACGCGTCGGGGCGATTTGTTTTATAATATATAGTTATCACTGATAGACTTTTGCCATAATATTATAGTGTGATAAATTGTTTTCAAGGCTCAAGTAAATAATAATAGCTATACTAGCTAAAGTTATGCAGGTCCCTATTTGTTGAACGTCTCCAAAGCGAATAGATTAGTGTTGCATATTTAATTAAATTCATTTTATTGCAAGCCCCCTGCAATTAATTGGGGTTGGGAGCAAAATAATTTAAGATACCTTTCACGTAATTAATGTAAGGAATTGCTGTGAGTTACTCATTATTGATGTTTTGTTTTCAATGATCTAAATAAATTTACATTTTAATATAACATGAAACTTAAAATAAGTAGCTAGAATTAATAAGTGAAATATAAAAATCACATTTACTTTAATATAGTCTCGTCCCTTGAGAAGAATGTTGGGAGATTATTCCACCACGCTGCTTCAATGCGCGTTGGTAGATACACGTGTAGCAGAATTATCCGACACTTGCAACCGGCAAGTACGAGTACTTGAGTAGTACACGTGCGACACGTGCAGATTTCCTCACGATGTTTTCCTTCAACGTCGAGCATGAGATGAATTATAAACACAAATTAAGCACACAAACTCAGTGGCCCTTTACCGAGTTTAAAACTTCCTTTGAGATATACGTGATCAAGCAGCTGGTTCATCACGGAATTTTACTTTCACTTTACATGTTTTATCACAAATAATATTTATTTCAACTATACAATAAAAGTCAAAATTTGAAAATAAAATAAAGCTCTTTTAGCGATAAGACATCCTTTGTACATTCATACATTTCTATATATTTAAATAGTGTTTATAACTGTATTTCTGTAAACTTGTATGTGTTGTACAATAAAGCATATTCTATTCTATTCTATTCTAAAGTAAAATACTGTCAATGCCCTACTGTTGGGCTAAGGCGTCCTCTCCCTTTGAGGAGGTTTTGAGCTAATTCACCACGCTACTCCGAAGCAAGCTGGTGAGAGGTAGAATTTCAGTGAAATTAGGCAGGTCTCTTCAAGACGTTTTCCTTTACCGCTTAGCAAGATGACACTAATGACACATATGAAGTTCAGCGTGCTCACCTGGATTTAAATCCGATATCATGGGTTAAGATTCACGCATTCTAACCACTGCCATCTCGGCTAGCCATAAATAGTTATTCCAATGAAATAAAAATATAGGTACTTCATATTTATCTATTGGTTCTGTCTGTAAATTTTTTTTTCACCTAATTTTGTGATAATTAATCGTTTTATGATGCAGTGATTCACATTATACAATTTTTTTTTCATTTTTGCCTGTCTGTCTGTCTGTATGTCTTCTTATAACTCAAGAACGGCTTGACCAATCTTGATGAAAATTGGTACACCCAAAGAACATGTGATGGTGCCAATGTTAGGCATATATAAGATCGGTAAACCCTACGGTATCTTATGAAAATTAATTTCATTACGTATTTCTTTACCAGTAGCCATGTGTGTGTGTGTGTGTGTGCGCGCACGCATGTGTGATTATATTTTTATTAATTATACGCGGGTGAAGCCGCGGGTCACAGCTAGTTTAAAATAACACGGTAACATGCAGAGTATTTAATATCATACTCTTGTTAAATCATTCCGTGTTTCTCTCTCTCGAAAATTCTATTTTAATAAAACGAGATTACGTTTGTGATATGATATAAAAAAAGTATCAAACGAACTTAGCACTGTCTCAAAGCATAATGCGGCTTTATTTAAATGTCTCGCATTTTTACTGAGCTCGTATGTTTCTGCCACAGCAGGATAATATTCTTAAATACATTTTCACTCCACAAATGCAGGTAAATAATATTATCTCGTATTACTTAAATAATCTTCTTTGGACGATGTTATAATGTCATTGAGTTGTTATTTGAGTTCAAAGACATCACAATTATTTAAGAGTTACGACCTTACTTTTATAGTTTTACTCTCGAAAAGCTCTTTGTGTTTTTCATTTAAAGTTCACGTGAAATAAAGTGAAATAAATATTATATTACAGTTCGTTTTGAATTTAATGAAAAGATAAATTGATAAAAACATTTTACTATTTTGTGTAATATCAAGACTATTTGCTCAGACAAAAAGCGATGAGGTTCTAAAAAATCAGATGTTAAAACTTTTTGAGGGAGGGGGGCACATTTCTCTCTATTATATATTGCTTCATTGCTATCATAACGGCAGTACAAAGAGAAATATACCACTTTTGTTAAATCCTCTCACTAAAACTCCTGTAAAATGTCCCATTAGTCTAAGACATTCTTTTATTTTATAGATATACACATACCAAGCACGATATGAATTATAAATGCACGTGCAAATTAAGCATACAAAATATCCGTGGAGCTTGCCGTATGCTGAACTGGCAGTATTTTTTTCATGCAATGAAAACCTTCAGAACAAATCTTGATAGCAATCTTGCCACTTTGTAAATACACGTTTACATCAATTGCTAATTACTGTTACTGTAAATGCCAGGGATACAGTAATATAGATTACAAAGTGGAAATTAAGGCATAAAGTATGATAGTATAAAACAAAATAAATTAAATATTGTTATATACTTTTTATATACAGTAAAGATTTTAAAGTATTTTGATTCGGCTTATACTATAAAAGATCATTTCTCAAGAAAGGATTTAGAGCATTATTATATTACCCGTCTGAAACAGGTCTACAATATATTATCATAGTTACATTTTAAACCCACTGAGCCATAGAAATAAAAGGTCTCAGTAATAATATTTTTTTCAAATTTCAGTGAAATAAATTTGATGAATAAACGATAATTTTATTACTTATGCTTGAAGCGAGATTTCACGCTCCGTCTATAAAACCCAACGCAGGTGTTAATGGTCTTACATTAATTTCTGCTCTTTTAGAGTGAGCCTTCCTCTCGAATGCCCCGTTTTTTATTGCTTTAAGACGTAACTCGTTACTCGATTACGCTTCGAACAATAAAGAACAGTCACAAACTGACCAGTCGTAAAATCTCCGAAATTGCTTTTAAAGCGAACCCTTACACATGTAAATCTATTATTATAAAAGCGTTAGATTCATCTTTTACTTGACATATAAAACGGGTTTTTGGGTACACTAAATTCTTTAAAATGTCACACAATAATTTAATTGTATTTAAAGTATTGATTTATAGCTGTTTAAGTTAGTAAGAATTATATGTAGTTGCTTATGATTATTTTCAAACACATTTTAGTAGAAGTTGTTGTTGTTGTGTTGCTGTTGTTGTAAAAATAACTTAAGTTAAATATTTCAAGCAAAGGAAATTTACAGTGTTGTCAATACATATAGTTGCGAAAGGAAATTGAACTGTCAGGTTTTTTGTACAATGAGCAGTTGCACTGATATATGACCAGTATCCCTTGACACTTCGCAAGAACTGCTACCGTTTACTTCAAGAAGATACAACTTACAACAAAAGAAGATAATTTTTGACAAATTACAGATAAAAAATTGTCTAATTAAAACATCGCTTATCTTCAAAAATTTACCAAACTATCCGTTATTCGTAGCATTCTAATCTGTACGTAGTAAGCCATTTATAGATGGAATTACGCGTTATGGATAATTTTAGAATCCGTTTACAAAACGAACAGATTTTTGATTATACCGGTTACATAACTAAGATTAATACTTAAAATGGAAATGTATGGAAATCAACAGTCTCATGAGCGATCCTCTGAAATCCATTTATGAAATATCCATAAATAGTCCTCAGGCGACATTATTTATTTCTCTAGGAGACAGAGGAAGATCAAATAGCCTTTGTCCTCCCCTTTTTACTTATTCAAACAAAATTACATATGCCAGCTTCTGAATCGCCATCGCCCGAAATTTTACGCGCTAGAGATAGTGTCATGAATATAAATCTATCGTAAAGACACCAAGGAGAGGCCAGCTGAGTTTACGGCATGGCTCACTTTGCATTCTTTGTACAACGGCCCTTTATGGTCGCTTTATGGACTCAGGTCCTTTGCATAAAGTCTTAGCGTTGGTCCTAATGTATTAAGATCGGTATTCACGAGAACTGGATTATTTTTCACATGTTAGGGGCATCCATTTTTAAAACCAAAGAAGCGTGAGGTGAATCAATACATACAATGTTACAATGAATACATAAAATATATCGCCTAAGATAAATGGTCATAAATATACTTGAAAACAGTTAGCGTAGTGTTTAATTTAACCTTTCACATATAAAAAGTGTTATTTTAAACGCCGAAAATTCTTAACGCCTGCAACGATCCCTGTTAACTATTAATCCCATTTTCTTTTGCTGGAGATAACGAAACTCATTTAAGATATCTCGCGAACGCCTTTCAGCCGTTTTGGGGTGCAGCCGTGGAGTGGGCAACGTCAGTAATGGAGTCGCATCGTCTCATATTAAAACTTAAAAAAGAAATAATATTTTACAAATTTGTGCTTAAAACTCTCTTAATATAAAACATTTTATAATCATCTGTACCATAAAATTCGGACCTTGTGATTCTAAATATTAATATATCGGTAAGTTTTTCCGAATTAATTTTGATCAAGGCGGTCAAAGATTACCCACCTGCAAAAAAGAAAGCATAATAGTGATGTGCCTACGCGCAAATGCAGGTGCGTTCTTTATTATATATTTCCTCTCTCATTATCATGTCAAAAAACGTTTGTATAACGTTTTAATTAAATTTTCTACATCACTAATCAATATGATAATATTTAAAAAACAGTAGAGTAGAATTATTTTTCATGAAATATTCAAAATATTGTACAAAATTGTCAATTGTCATGTCACATCGATCTAGTGATAAATTCGACCTCCACGGATTTCTTTATTCTTTTATAACTCCGTATTTCGTCTCGGCGACCAAAGGTTTCTCTTTATGTCTAATAAAATTTTCTTCAAAGTATTCTTAATTGAAAATTCAAATTTATGCATAAGCTCTGATTGTAGCATTGTGAGGTGCTGGCTACAGGCGTTTACGAGAGCTACGAGATGCCTTTGTAAATTATACGAGATTAGGTTGACGATGGTAATAAGTTAATTTTATATAACGCCTTAGCAAAAATGTTAACAAGTAAGAATTTTGCACGAGACTGTAATTAATAAGACTTGTAATTAAATTTCGCATTTCCCTTACAGTATATTGCCTTTATGAGTTCTATGGCAAAGAATAAAAAAGCAAAAATAGAGCATTAATAATTTAAAGTAAAAATTGATGGAAAAAAGACAAAAATTGATGGTCAGTGTAAAATAAATAATGTTTGTACCATGTATAATATAAATCTTTTTTTTTTATAATAGCCGAGTGTTCAATGATGTATTATCTGATACATATGTATGTGTTTGTGCATACAACTGCGTTTCCTTTTATTATCCTCCTGAGGACCCTTTTCCGGGACCAAAGTTATATACTGACCCCCTATATTGACCCCAAGAGTGGCTCGAGCTATCACCATAGCCAATTACTTTAAAATCCACGTAGTCGTCCTTATTTTGCTTAAAATACATACAAAGATATGGAACTCTATATATTATAATATATACATATACTACTTCATTATATACAAATAATGAAAAAACATAATATTATGATTATATATGATATAATGAAGTACGATATTTAATATATTAACATGAAATAAGATGCGAAACTTTTCTTATACTAATAAATTTGAACGTAATAAAGCTGAATATTTCACGTACTTAAAGTTTTGATCCTTAACTAACGGCTTAAGCCCATAGGATTAGGTTAAGTTTTAACTATCGATTTTGTATGAGACTTGAAGAATCTTTAAGTTTCGGAGTCTTATTTAACACTTTTGAATGTAACAAGATCGATATATAAATATTTCACCCGCTTGTTAAGGAGGAGGGCGAGTTGTTAGGTATCCTATCAACTTTTCAGTGTCCCTAACAACAAATACAACATTACATGATGATTAAGCTTGAGTAGTTAAGACGTGAAAGCGTGACAAGCAAACAAACTCACCTTTCTTATTGTATAGGTAGGCGGACGAGCGAATCGGCCACCTGATGGTAAGTGGTCACCAACGCCCATAGACAATGGCATTGTAAGAAATGTTAACCATCGCTTACATTGCCAATGCGCCACCAACCTTGGGAACTAAGATGTTATGTCCCTTGTGTCTGTAATTACAATGGCTCTGGCACTGGCTGGCTATAAGTAAGGATTATTTGTATATAAAGTGAAGCTTGTGGTGGTCTTAAAGTTTCTTGGTGGTAGGGCTTTGCGCAAGCTCGTCTGGGTATGCACCACCCGCTCATCAGATATTCTACCGCAAAACAGCAATACTTGCTATTGTTGTGTTCCAGTTTGAGGTGTCTGAGTTTACTGTGTATTCCTCTTTCAAATGTCAGATCAATCGTGACAGAGAGAGAAATCAGTATTTAAGTAGACACCAGCCAAACGGCGTTTATAAGTGAGGTCGTTAGTACATAAGCAATGATTAATAAAAGCAATAGATTGTTTTAACGCAGAGCACTAACGAGCGCAAGTGTACTAAAACAAAAGAATTACGACAGTAATGTTCTTATTGGGTTCTATATTTAATTTGGGACATTGCTTTGAGAACTATATGATCAAAATTTCAGCTTGAAATTATAGTGCAATGTTCCTATATGTAACATATAAAAAACGTTTTTGACGCAAAATGGCCGGGAAGCAAGTAGAGAGAGAAAAAGACAGAACTATACAATGAATTTCATTCCGGTCAGGTGTATTGAGTTGTACGCGCTCTTTGTTCAAGTTACTATTGGTTTAAATTGTTATATTGTATATTCAACGGAAATATGAACAATGTTGTAAACGGTTATAAACGTAAAATCAAATGCAGGCAACAATAAAAACTTTACCTATCACTTATATTTTATGTAAAAGTTAAATGAATTGCTTTTGCGAAAAGTAAATTTTTCATTCATTCATTCATTGAAAATATTATGATAGAATCTACGAGGTGAGAGCAATCGGGTATAATAAACAAATCGTTGTCAAATGATAATTCCGCAAAATATCTGTTTCAATTGGGGCTTCACAATCGGCGAACGCGCCCTCTTCCGCACATAAATAATCGCCCGACGTTTACTTCGGTACGGAAGTTTGATAAGGCTAGATGAAATTCTCTTTCTGTATGTATATACAAGTGTACAATAATAATCACAAACTTATATTCAATATTTTTTTAATAAATTTTAAACAATGTTATAATTTCCTTGCAACGTAATAAAACAAAGCATTAAATGAATTCAATTAATTTCAGTGTATAACAATGTTCATTATTTTGTAAAGTAAAATCTAAATTATATAATGTGTAAATAAAATAAGTTGTTACATAATAAACGTAATAAAAGCAATGGAATATAATAATCTATTTATTATTTTCTATCGTTAATTTTAGATGTCCACAGCGGTTTATGAAAGCTAAAATAATTTCATAAAAGCGTTATATCTTTGCCGGGTCACGTAAGAGGGCGCTTCGGGGGAAAATTACATTTTGTTTGGCCACGTTCACGGAGACATGGGACAACTCAGTTAACGAGTGTTCAGGATTCTCCGTAATTCTTTCATATCTCTCCGCAAAAGATAAGAGAGTTGAGAAATCTTTTAAATCGGTAACTCGGTTATTGTTTTACGGTATAGCCGATATTGAATAAAACATTTTTCGATTGTTTTGTTTAACAGTAGTTGGAGAAGGATTGTAATGATATTAGAATGATTAAAGATAATTCATTCACTGTTAAAAATACAGTAATATGATGATAGGACGTCTTTATTGTTGTACTTAAATTTCACAACGAAATAATTTTAACAATTCCGTAATGTCTGCCTCCAATTTCCTGACATTAATCCTCATAAATAACATAATCAAATTGGTATCCTTATCTTCAATATAATAAAATGTTACCGAACCGTCTTCGGAAATTTGTATATAAATTATCATTGATAGTTTATCGGAAAAATAATTATGCAAATATTGTCTGCATGAATGCACATTACACTTAATGAGTGACTTTATTAAATACAAAATAATTATAATAAAAATAAGCATGATGACACTTTATAAACTGTATTGTTACTATAATTTTATGCGTACGATTAAACATTTGAATAAATATAATAAACACGATCATTGTCGCAGGACTTACTGTTTATTACTATTATAACGATATGTGTTTATGTGTGTGAGTTGATTTATTCCGCCATAACTGTTAATATATTTGAATGTATGGGGTATCGTTAGAATCCTTACATCATCCTGAATGAAACGGGCTATAAATTAATTCAATCATTCCATCGGGGCAGACGTGGTTTTTTTTTAATTATAAGTTTTTCATATATCGATAATGTCAATCGGATTCTATATCATAGGTTTTAAATATGCGAACGTCAGACTCGCAAGAAATAATTAATCGTTTGTTGTAACCGACAAATTATACCCATGAAATAACGTCAACTATGAAACATTTAGACCCAATAATAATTATATATTATATTTTATAAATAAATATAATGTAGATTAGTTTTCATTAAATAATCTTGTACAAAAATGTTTAGGAAACATTTCAGTTTTATTGTAAGTTATTCTAAAGAGGGGAGAAGTAATATCAGTAATACCTTGTTTTAATTTCAAACCGTAAATAATAATTTGGTCAATTTTCTCTATACCATTTCGGTTGCGTGCTCAAAGTTTTTATTATAATTTTATTGTTATTTAGGCGTGTTTGTTCCTTGTTTCAGATTAAATCGGCGTTTTAAAAGCAGCCGGGCGCTAATGTGAGTTTCTGAATTTTCTCTTGTTTACATAAAGAAAATGTAATTGAAATTTCCTTTGCTGCCGTTGCAGAATTTATATGAAAAGTTTGATGTTTGCATGTACGATGTTTCACGGTAAAGTTTCGGGTCCAGTCCATCAACTTGCGTAATGACAAAATCCCTATGTAAGTGCGATTGCCAGATACATTTTCGTAATGTGAAACAAAACTACCGGCCAGCGAAAGTTTCCAAAGGCAAATTTAACGGGAGTCAACGGTAAGGAATCCCGAAACTATGAACGTTAAGAAACTTTTATGAGCGGCCTAGCCGTTTAACCGCGAGTCAAGAGCTGATCCCACTAGCCGGCTACAACTACGGCGCACCTGAGACCGGGCTTTTTATTCCTCATTCACATTTCCACCTAATTTCAGCCCGCCGCAAAGGCTGTTGAGGTGGGCTGAACTTTGTCGGGCGTCATAAATTTATTTAACGGCCTGAAGGCAATAAGAGGTGGAGTGTAAAAAGAAAAATACGATACCAACGTGCCTAGCCGTTATTGCAATTAAACAGAGGAAGTAAATCTTTCAATACGAGCGCAGGCGTTCGCCTCCCGTTTCCTGCTTTAATTTATCGCTTTGTTTTAGTCAGTGGCGCATCCAATTGACGGATTGCTATGTATTTGATTAAAAAAAGCTTAGACTCTTTCAATTGTCAATCCATTACAAAGGTAAATGCACACTGTTAACTATGTCAGGAACTCATATTCTCGTAAATGTCTTGATAGTCATGTAATAAAAAAAATTCAATTTGTTTTCATTTACATTTAAAACTAGTAAAATTTTGTAAATTATTAATTTTATTCAATACGCTCCAAATGTCAAAGGTGAGATAAAAGTAATTACTCAACCTGGTAAACAGGTTGAGTAATTACTCTACATTTACTACACTATATTTTTTAATAAGACGTTAGAACGCATTATTTAGTAATTCAAACGAAATAAATCGCGTTTTTTTACTATAATATTAAATATTAATGTTAACTGATATTCTTATTACTTTAAAAAATATCATCTACATTTATTACAATTAAAATATTTTTTGGTTTTAATATTAAAAACATATAATCTTTTTCATTACTTCTTAAACTTGCTAAGCCAGTTAATACTTGTTTTTAAAACACCATTTTGGTAAGCCTTGTGAGCAAATCGTGCAATTTCGTGGCAACAGGAAAATGAAGGGACGAGTGTAAAATTCAAATCGCTTAATGGTTCGCAAGCAAGCATTTCATTTTCCATTCGAATTGATGCGTAATTTAGAGCTGCGTGCGCGCGAAAACGACGCGAGCTCGTTTTGTTTGCTTAAGCTTTGAGCATAATATGTTCATAAGCTGATATATAAAAATCATTTATTGCTTTATATTAGATTTAACAAGAAGCCAAGATAGGCCTGGGCTGGAACACGTGAGTTATATGATTGCAGCTTCTAGCCCAGGCTAACACTACTAAGCTATCATGAGCTTCATTTGTATATGATTCATGCATACTGCCATCTGATCATCCAACAAAAAGCATTGGAGCAGCGTGGTGGAATAGATCCAAACTTCTTCTCAGAAAAAGAAAAGGAGGACTTAGCCCTGCGGTGGGACATTTACAGACCGCGACTTTACTTTACTTTTTAGATTTTACAACTAATTTAAATTAAATGACACGACATACGAAAAAACTTTTACTTTGCAGAAACGTTTAATCTTAAAACAGTTTTAAATAAGTTACATTGAAAATCGGCCTTGCAATTTTACTATCATCGCGCTTGGCGAACTTAACTTTAGAAAATCTAGTTACGAAAACGTTTTTCATAATATTGAATTTCAAAGAAGTTTGAGAAGCATATTTCATTCAAAAATTTTATTTCTTACTTAGGTTTTTAAGCATTAAGATAAAATAAAGCCTTCCTGAAACACACTGATATACACAAACATTTTTCATTATTCCAATTGTGTTTTTTATTTATTATTTAATAAATTAATGATTAATTAATGAAATCGAAGTAACGAACTTCAACCGCAATCAGTATCTGTTATTAGAGGGGATGGATAAATATAACTATTTCAATTAGCCGATTGTACGCGCCGTAGTATACAATACAGTGTTTAAATATTCATAGCCTGTGGTATTGATTCCACTGCGTCTAGGGTTATATAGCTTGAAAATCTGAAAATAACATTAAAAATCTCAGTAAAACTAAATACTGTAATTAATAAACGTTTATTAATTAAATTACTATTAATATAAGCTGAGATGGTATAATGGCTAGAACGCGTGAAACTAAACCGAAGCTTGGAGGTTCATATTCGGGTAAGCACCACTTAATGTTAATGTGCTTAATTTGTGTTCATAATTCATCCCATATGCAGAGGTGAAATACTTACCCAACTGAATTACAGCAGCGTTGTGGAATATACTCTAAATCTTTCCCTTAAGAGGAACGGACGCCCAGCATTGAGATATTTACAGACATACCACCTACTATCAATTATCCTATACTCGTAAAATAAGAGCTGAACTATTGTAATTAAATGCGGGAAAAGCATAGCATTCAAGCGTACATCACAGCTTGTTCATGAAAGGAATGACCAAAATTTCTTGCAATGCCAATATCTATAATTACCACTAACAATGTGATCTATTGACCAGTCAGCATTTCCTATATAAATAAATATTTAATTTAACCTAATACTAATCAATAAGGTGCTTATGAAAGCACATATTTCCATATCAATTTTACCACGTGACAGCCCTGACTATGCCTGTCTCTACACCCCACTGAAAGATGTTATCGGTCGCCGCACCCATATTATTACAGGCGATGAGGCAGTGTATTCATGGCCTAAGAGTAAACACTGTTATTATGTTGATCTTTCAAATATGAGCGATTTTTATATTAACTATTACGCTTTTATCGTATCGGTATCGATAACTTTCTGTGTATTAGTATTGATATTAGTGTATTTCACTTTTCATCATATTGATATATAAAATTAAACATTACAAACAATATATATATTTCACACGTAATGAAGTAGTAATGATTACACTTTATTAAGATTTATATTAAAGTCTTTTAATTATAACCTAATAAATTATTTCGAGATTAAGAAAATATATAATATTTAAACTTACATCTAATAAATGGAAACCTTTGAAACCATTGTTTTAAAACAAGACAGAACTCCAGTGTCATTCGTACTCGTACCAGATGGTGAAATAAAATAATGTTTGTTATTAATCATTTCCAAGACAATTTACGCAACAAAATTATGTATTAAACCTATTCTAGAAACTATGGGGCCTCCGCATTTGATCCGCAAATCTAGTTCTTATAAAAATAACGCTAAAATTTTACGTCCTCGTAACAAGATACTAAGCTGCTAAATAATTAACAAGTTTTAATAACTTTCCTCGTAAAAAATAAAAACACGAGTCCTGAAGGTGAGTTATTACGTTGAAATGAAAGTAGATGATAAGTACGTTCTTTTATTACTCGGTGTAATTAGACGTGCTTTGGAGTATTTCAAATATCGTCCTTGTGAAAAAATTAAACTTAGATTAGATTAAGTTGACTTTTTAGTTACCTTTGACTAACCGATTCAAATTTACACCGTTCTATTTTAAAATTATAATTTCTTGTTTATGGATTTATAACAGCCTTTAAAAATACCACTGCCGGACAAAGGTCTTCTCGTTTGCTAGAATAGCTTAACATCCACTTATCAAATATTCTACTGCAAAACAGCAGTATTTGGTATTGTTGTGTTCCGGTTTGAAGGGTAAGTGAGCCAGTGTAATTACAGGCACAAGGGAAATAACACCTTAGTTCCCAAGGTTGGTGGCGCATTGGCGATGAAACGATGGCTAACATTTCTTACAATGCCAATGTCAATGGGCGTTGGTGACCATTTATCACCAGATGGCCCATATGCTCGTCCACCAACTGATTCTATAAAAAAAATTTCAAGCAATGGAGAATACAGTGGTGGTTTCGTGGATTTGAACTCGCAATATTCAATTAAGATCCACGTATTCTAACTTATTGAATCACACACACGCTATGACAAAATACGACAATATATTATTACATGTTAAATGAATGCAAAGGATGTATTAATGTTATGAAATTATTTAAATAGAACATAATAATTAAATCTTCAATAAATTATATTAACAATGTAATTGATCGATCTATGAATTGGTCGATTAATGCTCAATAATAATCAGAAGACAATCTCATACCTCAATTAATGGAGGACCATGTTCGATGCCTGGATTCAATTATATGGAATCGAACTGCGTAATGCTTGGCGTGCACAAAGACTGGCGCCATTTATACTCCGATTACTTGATTGTCTTTATCAGATTCTAATTAAGATAATTCGCTAATTGAAACCACGTTATTAACGCATATCTCCAGTTAATATTAGAGACTTATGCGTGTATCTGTATTTATAAAGCATTTAGTTAATCATAAAATGTTTTTTTTATATTATATGCGAAGTTTTTAATATTATTATTTGACTTTTTATGAACTATTATATGTTATTCTATCTACTAATTTAATAAAAAAAGGTTTTTAAATGATTAAATCAAATAATCGAAATTTTCAAAAGTGAAAATACAAATAAATATAACTGTACTGATAAATAAACTATTATTAGGTTTAAAAACGCGATTCTTCACCATTAAAAGTAAATTATATTAAGACTACACTGTATCAAGGAAAAAAATATCGTGGACGATTTATGTTGTGATGTCTGGTATGCTATAAAAATGTTTCTTATTTCATGAAGAAACTTTCCTACGGTTGCTTTACAATATATTTTTAAATGCACAAAACTAATTTAAACAGACTATCATTAATAAATAATCGCTTTCTGGTCGAATTTATTACAAAAACGGTCATTAATAAAATTAAAAACTAAAGATTAAAAACACTTACATAATCTTATATTAAATATATTATTAGTTGTTCTTTAGTTCAAATTTTCATAATTATTCGCAAAATATTTGCAGTGACTTCAGCTTTTATCTCCATTGAATAAAGTATATAATTTTGTTTAAATAATAATTAAATATACCTAACTTTATTATGATTTGTTTGTCCGCCTTGCATCGCGACTAAACCTAGTGATTACGTCAACGATCGTAATGAAATTTGACCTGGATAAGGCATTTTAATGACCGAATATATGAGAAAATTGATACGGATGTAGACACCAGGAGCAACTAGTTTTAATATTAATAAAATATGAACTTATAATCTCATCTTAGCATCGTCGACGACGACGTAAATATACAATTTTGTAATATAAAAATACATGTTATATTTTTCGTGTGTATTTACATGATAAATCAACATAAACCCGTTCAATAAACAGGACTCATTTCGAACTATGACACAGCTTGACATGATATAAACTTATGGTATTATATTATGCAAATTAACGATGATTTTCATATGTACATATGCAAATCTGGAAGCACAGGTGTCTAGTGTTTCCTATTACGTCCCTCCCCTACCCCATTGGGTAGGGGATTTGGACGACACTGTGGCGGTCCTCTCTCGGTGCGGAACGGGTCCCCCTCTCTCACTCATTGAGAGAGGTTCGGGCTACGTAGTGGCGGGGTGGGGAGAGTACGTAGTTGTGGGAATCTACTTCTCCCCTAATCGCAGCCTGGCGGAGTTCGAGACGTTTCTTGGCTCCGTCAGAGCTGCGGTGGCCAGGCAGTCGCCGAGGCCAGTCCTGGTCCTCGGCGATTTCAACGCCAAATCGCGTGCCTGGGGAAACCCGGCCACGAACCCGCGAGGGAGGGCTGTCCAGGTGTGGGCCCTACTCTCCAGCTTGTCCCTACTTAACAGGGGGCAGGTTCAGACCTGCGTGCGCCAGCAGGGGGGGTCCGTGGTGGACTTATCGTTCGCCACCCCTGTAGCCGCGCGCAGGATAATAAATTGGAGAGTAGAGAAAGAAGTGGAGACTCTGTCGGACCATAGGTACATCCGATTCGAGATCTCCACGTCTCGCAGGCTGGCGGAACCTTCAAGGGTGCCAACCACGCTCCCGAGGTGGTCCCTTGGCCAGCTCGATCGCGTACTGGTCAAGGAGGCTGCCATCGTGCAGCGTTGGGGTTCCGCGGGAAGGTGGGAGGGTGCCACCGTGGATGAACTGGCGGGCCGCATGCGGAGTGCCCTGCAAGAGGTCTGCGATGCGGCTATGCCGAGAACCCGGCACAGAGTTCCGCGCCGGCATGTGTACTGGTGGTCGCCCGAAATAGCCGATCTTCGGGCGACGTGCAACCGTGCGCGAAGGGCTTACGTCCGCTGTCGAAGGCGTAATGGCCTCGACGCGGACCTGGAGGGACAGCTTTTGGCCGCTTACCGCCAGCTGAAGAAAGATCTGCAGCTGGCGATAAGTCAGGCCAAGGAGAAGGCGAGAGAGGAGTTGCTGGCGGGTCTCAATCGAGATCCATGGGGGCGGCCGTACCGAGGTGTGCGTGGAAAGTTCCGCACCCAAGCCGCCCCCGTGACGGAAACGCTGCCGCCGGAGCTCCTCCTGCGCCTGGTGGGGGAACTGTTTCCCCACCCGGGTGAGTTTGTCCCTCCGCCTATGGCCCCCCGCTCCGTGATAGAGTACGCAGTGGCTCCACCACTGATCACGGAGCGGGAAATGGAGATGGCCCTCGGTCGCCTGAGGGCCAAGAAGACAGCGCCGGGTCCGGACGGTGTTCCAGGGCGTGTTCTGTGCGATGCCCTGGAATACCTAGGTGCAAGGCTTCGGGGGCTGTTCGACGAATGTCTGACCAGCGGGCAGTTTCCGAAGCCTTGGAAGCAAGGAAAATTGGTGCTGTTGCCGAAGGAGGGTCGACCGCCCGGTTCCTCCTCGGCGTACAGGCCGATTGTGCTGCTGAACGAGACGGGCAAGTTGTTTGAGAAGATTCTTGCAGCCCGTCTCGTTCAGCACCTCGATGAGGTTGGTCCGGGTCTCTCAGAGGCTCAGTTCGGGTTCAGGGCGGGTCGCTCGACGGTCGATGCCCTGAGCGCCCTGAAGACTCGGACCACGGAAGCAGTGGCCCAGGGGCAAGTGGTCCTGGCGGTTTCGCTGGACGTGGCGAACGCCTTCAACAGTCTCCCTTTCGAGACAATCAGGGAGGCACTCCGATACCATGGGGTGCCAACCTATCTGAGGAGGCTGTTGGAGTCGTACCTCCAGGACCGAGAGGTCGTCTGGGCGGGGGGCGACGGCAGGTTGGTCCGGCGTCGGGTTGGCTGCGGCGTTCCACAGGGGTCGGTTCTCGGCCCAATTCTGTGGAACGTCGGCTTCGATTGGCTCCTGAGAGCCCCCGTCCTTCCCGGTATGGGGGTGTTGTGCTATGCAGACGACACCCTCATCACCGCGATGGGGCGTGACTTTCGGGAGGCGGCCCGCCTGGCCGAAGTCGGAACAACCCTGACCGTGGACCGGATGGAGATGCTGGGCTTGAGGGTCTCCATATCCAAAACGGAGGCCCTCCTCTTCCACGGTCCACGGAGGGGCCCCCCACGAGGGGCGAGTATCACCGTCCACGGGACGGTGATCGAGGTGCGGGCCCAGATGAAGTACCTGGGCCTGATCCTGGACGGGCGTTGGAGCTTCGGGCAGCATTTCGTGCAGCTCGGCCCGAAGCTCGTCAATGCCGCCGCCGCCTTAGGCCGCCTCCTACCAAACGTGGGAGGACCGGGATCGCTATGCCGGCGCCTCTATGCCGGCGTAGTGAAGTCGATGGCACTGTACGGTGCCCCGATTTGGGTGGACGCACTCACCGCTTCAAACCGGGCCCTCCTGCGAAAACCGCAGAGGGTGATAGCGGTGAGGGCGATAAGGGGTTATCGTACGGTGTCGTGGACAGCGGCGACCCTCCTCGCGGGTGATCCGCCCTGGGAGCTCCAGGCGGAAGTGCTCGCGGAGGTGTACCGCTTCCGGGCCGAGGCGAGGGAACGCGGTGACCGTCCAGGGTCGGCGGAAGTCGGGCGGATCAGGGCTCTAGCCCAGCAAGCTCTGATCACCCGATGGGAGGAGGACCTCGGGTCCCCCACGGCGGGCCTGGCGACAGTGGAGGCGATACGTCCCCACTTGAGTCGCTGGGTCAGAAGGAAACGAGGCACGCTCTCGTTCAGGTTAACACAGGTACTTACCGGACACGGATGCTTCGGTAAGTACCTGCACAAGATAGCGCGGCGGGAGGTGTCACCCTCCTGCCACGAGTGTGGTGCGCCATTTGATACGGCGCATCACACCCTGACGGAGTGTGCCGCGTGGGGGCCCCAGAGGCATTCCCTGGCGGCGGTTGTAGGCGGAGACCTTTCCCTGCCGAGCATCATCAACGCGATGCTCGGAAGCGAGAGGTGCTGGTCGGAGATGGTCTCCTTCTGTGAAAGTGTGATGTCGCAGAAGGAGGCCGCGGAGCGGGAGCGGGAGGAAGATGCCGCTGCGGACCCGCTCCGCCGCAGAAGACTGGGGAGAAGAAAGCGGCGCTTTGCGCACCTTCTCCCCCCGCCACAATAGGCGCCGCCGGGACTAGGGGGGTTCCCAGTACCCTGGGATTCCTCCCTAGTGAATGGAGGTCCGCATAGGCGGGCCGGCCGTCGGAGCGTCACGGTAGCATGCGCAAGCGATCCCGTGGCGCTCCCGTTAAGACGGGAAGGGTACCGCTGGGTTTTTAGTGGGTATTCCGATGACCGGGGCACACTCGGTGCCTTGGACATATGGCGAGCCCCACATACCCCCCCCACTGTTCCCGTGGGGGGAAACGCGTCATGCGTTTTCCCAGCGTAAAAAAAAAAAAAAAAAAAAAAAAGGTGTCTAGTGTTTATATAACTGATTTAATAACTGGGCTCATCGTGAATCGAATCAGGGTTTGTATGCAGAATATCAATGCTCTACAACGCATTAGTGGAATAGACAGAAGGCAAACAGTTGGGGGTCGTATTCAAGAGGATGAAATATGGCTTAGATTGTAATTATTTTTTTAATAAGTGCAACTATATTTTGTCTTTACTTATGATTTTTTTGGTAATTATAATATAAGCATTAAAGGGTAAATGGAACGAAATCATATATTATATTAATAGTTTAATATTCTTAAAGATTTTGTAGCTGGCTTAAGACAGTACATATAAAAAATGGTAAAAAAGCTATTTAATTTTATAAAATCAAATGACGCATTTTGCTTAAATTATATAAAATTAAGACTACTTAATAAATATATTTTTGTGAAAAAAACACAAAAATCATGACTGCGTCAAATTTTGCTTTTCGAGCCTTACCTATTTTTTGTATTATAATTTTTAATCTTGTGTTCTTTTTTACGCAGTTAGATTTTTTTACTTAGACATTTTATTTTGATAGTCCGAATGTAGTTTTGTGCCCGGCTTCTGTTTTTATCCTCAAAGTCGGAAAGGTCATTGTCACGCTGGCAGTTGATCGGAAGTTGCCGCGTTGGCATAACGCTTCATCGGATGGGCAGCGGTGTCTTCTTAGCATCTCGTTGTCTGCCTTCCTACTGAATTAAAAAGTATACGTAGTAAAATTTTAATATCGTAATCAGTCTTTTACGTAAAAATTATTGGATCCTCGTAGTAAAAGCTCAGAGATTTTATTAAAAATTAATAGTCAAAAACGTATGTAATTGGAGAAATTATAAGTTACCTGCAACTAACTTTTACTACAATTAACCAATAAATATAAAAACAACGAAACATTTTTAATTAAAGGCCTAAATAAATAAATAATTCTACATCATATCATATTGATATATGTATTTACAATTGATGCTTGCATATAGACCCAAAAAAATATAAACGTCCTGTATTGAAACATCGTCTACATAGATTACAATATAAGAAAACTCTTAGACTGTGAATCGTAAAAATAAGGTTGTAATATCAACCTTATTTTTAAGGAAAGCATAAACTCAAAATATACGTGTAATTTCCGTTCCTATCTAGTTCCGCCCTGTTTTCGCGACTCGCTACATCAAAACTGATAAGGGAAGGGTGAATGCACGAGTGCGTCCAGGTACTTGATAGTGATGAGCTCACTACTATGAATAGATTTTGATTACATAATTGAAAAATGCTCTTATGTTTGAGATATTTTTTAATTTATTTTTCCAATTTTACTTAGTTCCTAAGGTTGGCTGGCGATGTCAAGCGACGGTTAACATTTCTTACAATGCCAATGTCTATGGGCGTTGGTGACCAGTTACCATCAGGTGGTCCATATGCTCGTCCGCCTACCTATTCTATAAAAACAATCTCAAACAAAATATACTTCTGAAAAAGTTTCGATTAACGATGGAAAATACAATTTTTGTGAAACGAATTAAAGTTACAAAACATTAAATTCAGATATCTTTATTTTATAACATGCTAACTGTATGTAAATTTAAATCTTTATAATATGTATATTACTACAAATAAAACACTTGAAATGGTTTAATGAAGGTAAACTGGTAACTAGAATTACCAAGGGCAGACGTTGGTTAAGCAATGCTCATTCTCGATATTAATTTGAAGTCGATTCTGAGAATCGATTCGTCTCATCACTAGCTAGGAGGAGGGTGATGAAGCCTCCGCACGGTTCAGGAATATCAACGTGATTAATGGATTCCCAGCGCACAGAAATGATAATGACCGCCCGCGACTGAATCATCGGAATCAATGCTGAGCAATCTAAAGTCCACTCCACGATCCGAACGCGGTAATGAGGGGTGTTCGATTTGTTTAGTTAGATACCTTGTTGAATAAAACAGTTATGATGTCAGTAGCAAAATAAATAAAACTAAAATATGAGTAAATATGAAGCAGTTTATTTCGGGTAGCATTTATTTATAAAGAGCAAAAAGGTTTAAGTAATATTCATACATTACGTTTTAACTCTATTGCCCTGAGGCTCATACCTTGAGAGATGAAATCATTAAACAATGGTTTAAATTAGCTAAGCAGAAATAATGAAATATATTAAAGTGATTTTAAAATAAGCATTATAATAATAATTACATATTAAATTACTCACTGTAAAAAGTCTGTAAAAAAAGCGAAACAAAAAAGATAAAAGCCTGCTGGCTAAAGCAGGCAGACCAATTGCTCCCTTCTACACCTGTATCTGACATAAAATGAGTAAAGGTTTCTTTGTTTAAGGAGAATATTTGATACTTTTTCTACCACACTGCACTAATATTGTTAGATATAGTGGCAGAACCAAAATTAAGCACGTGCAAAACTTTACGAAGCTTACCTGGTTTTGAACTTACAACCATCGGTTAATACATAAAACACGTCAGCGATGGCAAGAAAAATCTTATACAATAGTACCTACTGACAGAAAATGACCACTTATATTATAAATGTAAAATAAACTCTGTTTGTTTGTTTATTACCTCAACAAGACTAAGCCTGGTCTTGATAAAGTTATATATACAGATAGTCTGGGACCTACATAACTGGCCAACATTAACACAATTTATTTTCATAATCTAGCTAGGATGAAAAAACTGTACTCTAAAATGTCTTTATTAACTTTTATTATTGCATAACATATTTATTGTCTAGATTAAGTAAATGTGTAAACACTTATGTGGAATGTGAAATAAAAAATATTGTTATATCGGGAAATATAAATTAAGGGATTTAATGGAGAATTATGGAGATCTACGCTATAGATAAATTTGACTTACGGTCTGTCTTAGCCGCGAGAAACAATTAGGAATATATAAGGCAAAAATGTGCCAACGTTTCGTTTCACGCGTTCACCGGTTACGTACATACGCATACCATCTATTATCTCAGATCCGTCTGAATGCACGCGCCAAAATAAAAACTGAAATAAATTCACATATTCTGTTGTTTTGCAACGCAATTATCTGCGTACAGTCTATGGCTGCGTTTTAAATAAACTTTTGTTCCATGTATCGGAATGAGTCGATATTTCGAAACTATCAACATATTCAACGCAGATATTCTCAAATATAGAAAGCGTGTTCTTCAGGGAAAGTTTGATATATATGATAATAATTTATGACTTATAATTCTTACGTTCATATTAACTCATTAATAATAATAACACGTATTAATGAGGTTGTATAAAACCGGTATTTATAATTTTTAAACGTAATTTTAAATCTAATATTAGATCAAAGTAATATTGAAAGCAGCTGTTGGGCCAGCGACTTATTCGCATCAGTATCGCATATAAATTTACTGTGTCCTTCTATGGAATAACTTATATTTAAAACATAATACTTCGAGAGACATTTACAGTCGTACTTATTATTTTATTCGTTTATAATATAATATAGTATTATTATCAGGTAGGTGGAGGGGCAATTAAACCACCGGGTAGTAAATGGTCACCGTCGGTATTATAAGAAATGTTAATCCTTTCTTACATCGCCAATGCGCCACCATCTTTGAGAACTAAGATGTTATGTCCGTTTTGCCTGTAGTTAAACTGGCTCATTCATCTATCAAACCGGAACGCAACAATACTAAGTATTGCTGTTTCTGCACAAAATTCCACCACTTTCAATATCAGGGTAATTAGTTTAACGATTCTGTGTGATTTTCTTTCGTATGTAATACTAAAAACACAGAAAGAGCGAAATCTATTATTTAACTAAACAATAGATAAGCAATATAAAACAATATAGATTAAAAATAAATTAATATTCTTATAATACATCGATAACTCGATGACAACCAGTTTATAATTAGATGCTTTGTATTCTTATAAAATAATTTATAATCTGGATATAAGTTAACAATATAAATGTAAAAAGGTGTTTGTCTCGATTTATGCCTTAATCGAGCTACCATCGAATCCGTGCCATAAAGCCAAGTATCTAATAGTATATGTATTAATGTAATATAATCAAACAAACCGTAATTTACAGAACAGAATGTCTACCGAGAGAAATCGGCAAAAATCTAAGTGTATATTATTTTAAAAAAATGCTGTAAGGGAAATAAAATGTGCATTTTTGAAACATAAGGTTGTTAATATATCACGAGATATCCATCTCATATTAATTTTACTACATATTTTTAGGTGTGTATAATGGCTTTAAAGATAAAATCTTTACATACGAAAATTTCTTATGGAATGATTAGTTAAAAATGCTGTCACATCTTCCTGCAAATTTCAAATAAATCATGAAAGATAGAGACAGTTTTCAGCTAAATACTGAACAACATATGTAAGCCCGTAAATGATTACCAACGCCCATAGACAATGGCATTGTAAGAAATGTTAACCACCAACCTTGGGAAATAAGATGTTATTTCTCTTGTGCCAGTAATTACACTGGCTCACTCACCCTTCAAACCGAAACACAACTTTACAAAGTACTGTTGTTTTGCGGTAGAATATCTGATGTGTGGGTGGTACCTACACAGACGAGTTGCACAAAGCCCTACAACCGGATAAATGAAATTGGCGTTTTGTACGACAGGAATATAAAGTCAATTTTTTTTTGTGTAAAATATATTTAATTAATCAAAGTATGCACTGTTGTTATCTATGCACTTTTGCCATCTCATAGGTAGTTCATTGATCCCTTTACTAAAAAATCATGGGGACGAGAATCAATAAACTCTTTGAAGGTGGTTTGGACTGACGCATCGGAGTTGAATTTTTTTCTTTGTAAGAAGTTGTCCAAATTCCGCAAAAAATTGTAATCTGTTGGAGCCAGGTCCAGGGAGTACGATTGTAGCTCACCTAACTTAGTGGTTGTTTGTTATGCAGTGTGTGGTCTTGCGTTGTCGTGAAGTAGCAGTGGCCTAGAGCGATTGACCAATCTCGGCTGTTTAGCAGCTAGTTCTTCCGTCATGGTTTGCAGTTGCTGACAAAAGATATCTGCCGTAATCGTTTGGCCAGATTTTAGAAAGCTGTAGTGAACGACACCGGCGCTAATCCATCAAACACTCACAAGTAACTTTTTCTGAGTCAATTTTCGTTTAGGGCAGGATTTGGCTGGGGTCTCCAGAGTTCAGTCATTACGACGAGCGCTTCCGATTATCGTACAGTATCCACTTTTCATCTTAAGAAATGATTCGATTTAAAATCCCTTCATTATTGTGTCGGTTGAGCAAAGTAACACAGCAGTCGATGCGTGTTTGCAAGTTCGATTCACTCAATTCATGAGGCATCATTCAAGTTTTTTTACTTTGCCAATTTGCTTCAAGTGGATTAATACAGTTTTATCACTTACCCCGAAGCCTGCAGCTATCTCTGAAGTGCTTTGTGATGAATCCGCTTCCACAATAGCCTTTAATTTTTCTTCATTTTCCACTTTGGTCTCCGGCCGTCCACGGGGTTGGTTTTAAAGGTCGAAATTTCCAGAACGAAAACGTTGAAACCAAAAACGTACCGTGCTTTCTTTTGCGACATCAACGCCGTACACATCATTAATCTTTCGAGCTGTTTCTGCAGCACTGGTGCTACAGTAGAACTCGTACTCGTAAATATACCGATATTTCATGTTTTCCATTGTGCGGTAAAAAGCGACGCCAAAAAAAAATGAGGAAAAAACAAATGAATGACTGTTTTCAAAACTCAAATGTATCAGCTAAATGAATTTATAAATATGAATTTGGAATTCTTAACCAAAGAGGAGATATTTCAGATCAACAAAAGTCAGTTATATTAGCGTTTGTGGTCAGTACGACAAAACGCTAATTTCATATGTAAGGACCGAATAATAATGTTTGTTTAAATCTTTCTTAGATATAGTTACATTTTATCCTTACTTATATTACCGATTTCACTTTCACACACTTTCAAGCTAACAATATTGCAATAAAATTAATATTGATGATTTAAATTCTAAATGAACGGGAATCGCTTTTGTGTTCATAGTACGAGGTGTAGTATTTTAATTTAAAACAGAACATTCCATAGCGTCCGTTCCATACTCCATAAGTCAGCTAGGTGGGATAAGCCGTAAGTAAATCATCGAGCGATGAATGCGCTGAGAGGACGAGAACTGCTGATAACGGTTAAATATGGCGAACGTTCGCACTGGACTTAATATACTGAGTCCTGATGCTGGGAAAATGTAGATTCATTTTATGGGTAACGTCCCCGTTCTATGACAATGTATTACTCAATGGAAACAGTTTTTCATTATAACCGAGTTGATTTCGACTTATACATTAGTATCGGTATATTAGTGTATTCATTTCCTTTAATCAGTTTCTAAACATTATACATGCATTATGCGTAATTTTTAGACGATGCCTATTCTAAAATTTCATTTGTTCTTGTAATAAAAAAACGAGAGGTGTGATAGGAAATGCGATTGGAACGGAATTCACCACGCAGTGAAATATATATACAATTTTTAAATAGCACAATGGAAATTGATGATTGATAGTCATGAATGGTATTTGAACAAAGGTAATTTATTATTATATATAAAAAAAATGTGTCGCAACAGTCGAGGTCTTGCACTTATCAGATCTCATTCACCAAGTTAAATTTGAATTTACATTTTTATTTGAGCCTACAGTTTGATAGCTTGATTGTCGTTAATGGTTACTGATCCACTTTTCAGGGTCTCAGCATCTCATTTAGCTTAACCTCCTCATATTACATACCTATAAACAGTTTATTATAGGTACATTGTATATGCAATTTTTAAACCAGACTAGTAGTAGTTTTTGAGATCAAGCGCTCAGAGATACAAAGACTGTGCAGCTTAATAATATTAGTTTATATAAAACATAATAAAGTACGAAGAGTATCGTAAAACAAAACACATAAACGAATTAAAAATATGGTGTTTAATAGTGCAAAACGTTTCCATTAAACATTATAGTATCAATAACAATTATTGAATTATTTTTCCACCCCCAACGTAGCATCGACTCAATAACCAAACGCGATTAACAGAAAATAAATGTCGTTTTGATAAATCGGCCCGCTGCGCTAACTGCTAAATAGCGTGTGACTAATGACAACCAACTAACCGCCGACATTGTATTGTACCTATCTTGTACTCAGTTGCACTTATAAGCTGCATATCTAATAATGTTGTTTGGATATCATATTTCAGGCACTTAATATCTTTTGTGTTTATTGCCCACCTCGAACGCGCAGTATTCATTGTTATATTTTTAACATCATCCTGATGGTCAAAAGGGCTTAAATCCAGGTGAAGACATCACATCGGAGTTTTCGTTTGTTTTATTCGGATGTACTAAGCAACATAATCACAGGATTGTATTTTAAATTCTTCGAAATAAAGTAACTTAACAATTTTATGTGTATGTCTCATTACAATTAAAAATTTTACTAACGTGAAATAAGGATGGAAAGCTTACAGGTTCGTTGATGTTTTGTGTAAAATTTTATTCGATACTGTAGCCTATCGTAAGACCATTTTAATGATTAATTTTATTTATAGCTTAAGATAATTAAGAAATTCGTTAATAGTCTTTATCTCACTCAATATCTTCGAAAACTTGAATTTGAGTTCAATGAATCCATTTTAAAGAATTAAAGGAAAGAATCTGCCACTAAAGTTTTAAAATTATTAAAATTTTGAAATTTTAGTAGTGGATTTTTTCCCAATGGCATGTTTCTCTAAACGCAAGTTCTTGGATCATTTGAGCAATGCGTTTTGACGAGCCAGCCTACCCATGTTTAAGTTAATAACTACAACACTTATTTAACGGTATAAGATAAAAAATAAAATTAATTTGAAACAATAAAATCCTTCATCAAAAATTTATTTTATTAATTGAAGTGGCTATTCGTGTGAATAGCCACTTCTTCACAGACACATTAAAACGAATGTTAAATAATTAAATATTGAAGCTTTTATGTTTTCCATGTTCTAAAAAGACTGAAAAATATAGTAAATTGCATTGTCACAAACATTGTAAAATTTCAGCTTGAAGCGACGAAACCGGTTAAACTGGTTTAGAACCAACTCATATTAATTAGATGCAGTAAAATAAAAACTTATTAAAATGAGTAGAATCATTATTACTAAAACAAATAAGTACCTAATCATTTATTAATTTAATATACATTAAATTTTAAATACAACATTTCTTTAAAAAATGAAGTTATGTATCGCATATTTAATATACTCAGAGTAAAGATTTTTGTTTGGTCTGAATTTTTAAATGATATCAAACACATTCACACATGCATAGACTCACAAACTCATTCATTACATTCTCATCTCTCAATAGTCTTATTTTACTTACCGTCATCTAGTTAGTAATTCGATATACGTTTAAGTTAATTGTGTTAGCATATTTTCGTTTTAGTTACATGTTATATAGTACTTTATATAATAAGATGTGCATGTTAACTGTTGGAGGACCAAATGAATACATAAATAAATAAATATGGATTTTGACCAAGATCATACATTACAGCTCGTCATCAATCGCGGTGAAAGCTCGGTAATAATCGTATATGACAATGTGAGCGTGTTTTTTATAAAATCCAACAAAAGTTGTTAATGCCAACAAATAATTACAAGTAACAATCACGATCAAAAGTGGTAAATGAAAGAAGTTTCAAAGTATAACAAAACTACATTTTGGTTAATATATTGTTTGTAATGGATAAGTTTTCGTATTAGCCGTGTTGCTGTTTATGGGCCTTTTGCATGCAACTGTCGACTATCATGTTGTGGTTTAATATTAGAGCACTTACACACAAGAGAGCAATGTTGGAAATTCTATATTTAAAAAAATACAACATTGACTAATACTTACATAAATGGAATGATTTCTTTGATTGACTTCTTAGTTTGGCTTGATTGTGAAGGGTTTATATACTATATAGTTTAACTTAATTTATGTTTTTGTCTCATCAATAACAACTATACAAAAGTGAAACAATAGATGTTAATGTATCGTCGTTACTCGAGGAGCTTCACTGTAAAGCGATCGTTTGAATTCCAAATTTAAAAAAAACTTCTCGTTTTGATATTCCTATTGAGTACTGTTTTTAGAAGAATCCATATTTATTGCATACAAAAGTATATATATTCTCCAGTAATACGGAAAGCATATTTTCAAAACAAATGATCATATCGACACAAAACCATTTCATCTAATGCATAATAATAGTATCAAACTGACCTCATTAATCTTCATGAAATTAGATAATACTAGGTCCTGACATATGAAATTAGCGTTTTGTCGTCTTTGATCTGAAATATTTCCTCTTTGGTTAAGAATTCCAAATTCAAATTTATAAATTCATTTAGCTGGTACATTTGAGTTTTGAAAACAGTCATTCATTTGTTTTTTCCTCATTATTTTTTTCTTATCGTCGCTTATTACCGCACAATGGAAAATATGAAATATCGGTATATTTACGAGTACGAGTTCTACCGTGGCCCCAGTGCTGCAGAAACAGCTTGAAGGATTAATGATGTGTACGGCGCTGGTGTCGCAAAAGAAAGCACGGTACGTTTTTGGTTTCAACGTTTTCGTTCTGGAAATTTCGACCTTCAGCACCAACTCCGTGGACGGCCGGAGGCCAAAGTGGAAAATGAAGAATTAGAAAAGAAGAGGCTATTGTGGAAGCCGATCCATCACAAAGCACTTCAGAGATAGCTGCAGGCTTCGGGGTGAGTGATAAAACTGTATTAATCCACTTGACGCAAATCAGGAAGTAAAAAAAACTTGAATGATGGGTACCTCATGAATCGAGTGAATCGAACTTGCAAACACGCATCGACTGCTGTGTTACTTTGCTCAACCGACACAATAATGAAGGGATTTTAAATCGAATCATTACTTGTGATGAAAATTGGATACTGTACGATAATCGGAAGCGCTCGTTGCAATGGCTGAACCCTAGAGGCCCAGCCAAATCCTGCCCTAAACGAAAATTGACTCAGAAAAAGTTACTTGTGAGTGCTTGGTGGACTAGCACCCGTGTCGTTCACTACAGCTTTCTAAAATCTGCCCAAACGATTACGGCAGATATCTATTGTCAGCAACTGCAAACCATGAAGGAAGAACTAGCGGCTAAACAACCGAGATTGGTCAATCGCTCTGGCCACTGCTGCTTCACGACAACGCAATATCACACACTGCACAACAAACAACCACTAAGTTAGATGAGCAACAATTGGAATGTCTGCGACATCCACCGTACTCCCCGGACCTTGCTCCAACAGATTACCATTTTTTCCGGAATTTGGACAACTTCTTACAAGGAAAAAAATTCAACTCCGATGCCGCAGTCCAAACCGCCTCCAAAGAGTTTATTGATTATCGCCCCCATGATTTTTTTAGTAAAGGGATCAGTGAACTACCCATGAGATGGCAAAAGTGCATAGATAACAACGGTGCATACTTTGTATAATTAAATATATTTTACAAAAAAAAATTGACTTTATATTCCTCCTGTACAAAAGGCCAATTTCATATGTAAGGACCTAATATATAAATGACATTAAAACTATACCCAATTGTTTCTTTAACGGAATTTTTCGCATAATAAACTATAACAATATTTTTGTTGTGCTCTGTATAATGGGTTTTTGTACAGAGTTAACGGACTGGCCCTTGTTTTGAAAATACATTTTGATCAGAACTGAAAAAATATTTGATAGTAGCTACAGATTTTGTTTTTGCTACCGTACGGCAAATATTGGATTTTTGTTGACACCGTTGCAGATAAATATTTCATAACCTTCGATATATCATTTTCCTGTTAAACTAGTGTTAAACATAAATCTAATATTATAAGGCAACTAATTAGATTCATTGATAATGATTGCTTTTTAACATTTTATAAATACAAGCTTACGGCCGAGAGAATGAAAAATATGAGAATTATATATCTCATGTTCACAACAGCTTAATTGATCGATCTACATTACATTGAGATAAGCATAAAAAAATTAATTAACGCCATCTAGTGACATAAATTAAAACATGTTTTACTCGGTGGTAGAGCTTTGTGCAAGCTCGTCTGGGTAGGTACCACCCACTCATCAGATATTCTACCGCAAAACAGCACTACTTTGTATTGTTGTGTTCCGGTTTGAAGGGTGAGTGAGCCAGTATAATTACAGGCACAAGGGACATAACATCTTAGTTCCCAAGGTTGGTGGCGCATTGGCAATGTAAGTGATGGTTAACATTTCTTACAATGCCATTGTCTATGGGCGTTGGTGACCACTTACCATCAGGTGGCCCATAAGCTCGTACGCTAACCTATACAATAAAAAAGAAAAAAAAAATGTTTGACCTTACAAAATGATTTTAAAATAGTAAAATAAAAATAAAACATTTTCCAAATAGGTTCGTGCTTCACGATTCGAAACCAATAACTGTTTTTCATATCATCGCCCGCAATCGCAAGGGTCGGTTGCGTGAACATTTCAGCCGCGTATCATACACGTAACTCACTTTCATTATGTTGATGCATTTTAGTCTGGTTGTCCATTGACTTGCCATAAAACACGCGTATACCCCATTTGCTCAAACAAGTTTCACTCTTACGGTCCGTGTTTTGGATACACTATAAAAAAAAGTTGAACGTACGGTTTTAAAAAAAAAGCGCTAAATAGCTCTGACTACAGTGAATCATGTTACATTTCTTTAGTACCGATTCTTTTGAAGTTTAATACCTTTAATAAAATGTTGCGGTTACGGTAACAAATATTCTGTTAGTATATCATGATCCATTATCATATTTTATTGCTCGATGTCACGACGCTATAATATAATCATTTAAAAGCAACTCAAAATAAATCTACTCTGTACAATTTAAATTATCAAAATTTACTTATATTTATTACAAATTTAAATGAGTTTAAAATCAGCTGTACTGCTGTACTGTACTGTACTGTACTGTACTTCACATTTTCAATTTCGCTGGATCCGCATTAAGTATTGATTATGAGTATGAATATAATGATGACCACAAACACCCAAACATAATTTAGGTCGTAGTAAACACTGACGAATTTGTTTATGATCGGAGGCAATCACTTAATTAAAACGTTACCAGGATCTAATATCCAGAGGGTACGGCAAATATAGGCAATACAGAGAGTACCTATCAGTTTGCGGGGCATCCGGCAGTCAATAGTGAAGTACACAACACACCACCGACGTCGATAAATTAAATTGCACCCACCGCAAGCTCCTATTTTGATAATCGCTAAATAATCGACAACGAGCCTAACAGCTTACCAGACTTAGTGATAGACGGGGACGTTAATAGGCCTAATTTTAGGGGACACGTTAGGGCTAACAGCTTCAAATAGATTCTAGTTCTTTATCAATTTATGCTTCAAATACAGAATAGGAATATTTTTTAGTTTAACTGCTCCCACATTTCGTATCCATAGAACAAATATGAACTAAATTAAAAATGTATATTATGACAATTGTTCTTACATTTTAATTTTAAATATAAATGATTGTTCCACCTGTTTATGTGCCATGCATATTATGTGAAAAAATAAATAAACTACTAGCATCCCCACATAAATCCTCATTTAAATCCGACTCGGCTTATTTAAACAATCCGTTAACAAGTATGAACACTGTTAATAATTCAAATAAAGAAAAGCGCAAACCCCTCAAGTGTACCAACCGACGTATCGCTAACATCGCGAGCTACGAATCGATTGCGCGGACGCGGCAACCCCTTATCTCGGCGTTGCGCACGTGTGAATCCCGTTCAATTTTAATTTCATGCTCAAACAATGACGCTATCGAGCCAGCTATTATTTTGTATCGTCGAGGGTTGAGTTCATCTAAGCCGAGCCGATAAGCGACGAGCTCTTTGTCGCCGTCTGCGATGATAGCTAATTCCAGATCGTGGATAGGTTCGGGACTGCTCAATGGGCACTTTTAATTTGTCATTAGAATATCGGGTTGTTTATGGAAAGGTACGCTATCTCGTTCCCTTGTTTAGTTAACTATTCTCGGCTTTCACATGTTTAATTAAATCGTTTCTGGGGTTGTTTGCGTAGTGACATAATTTTGAATCTGATCCGAAATTTCGATTTGAATAAGCAATTTTAGTTGGAGTGGGATTTATATTGAAAGTAGAAGCTACATATATTTTCAAATACATAAAGAACCGCAATAATAAATGGTATACAAATTTAGCAATAATCTCAACAGCATAAGTTGACAAATACCTATTACTGAAAGTTAAAAAAATATTTTTAGATGTACTCCTATTTATTACTTTATTTACAAATATATTCTTTTATCGGTTTATTCATAAAAAATGTGAAATTACTTTTAACTACAAAGAAATTAGAGTTGGTAAACCCATTAATGTCTAGTAATGACTTCCACTTCCGTTAAACAAAGGTCAGAAACTTATATTTTTACCATACGGAATCGTCCACAACACAAACTAAATTGTATCAACTCACGAGAGGATTAAACATAAACCAATAAAAACATCTTTTGAGTTTTTAAATCTTTTCGGCCACCAAAACATTTATATATGTACCACAACTATATATAAATACAACGAACAATTCGGCCCATGCAATATCTACCAGAGCAATATACGGGGGGAACAAGATTAAATTAGTGTTTTGGTAACTGTGCAAATAAAGGGTCGCATGGGGCGTAAGTAGTCTGATCATTAAAAACCTCTTGGTCAGATTTAAAGTCAATGTATCGATGTATGTAGCTGTATTATATAGTATTAGAATTCAAATTCGAAATATAAGAGTGCGATAAAACAACAAAAGAAAACACGAAATATGGCTAAATCGGCTCATCCTTTTAGGACCTACACGTTAAATTTATACCCCTCTTTTGCGACAATGATTGAAAAATGGGATATATTGATAAAATCTTCAAAAATTTGAAAAAGAAACATAAACACGGGCACCAAATTATATGGTGACACAATTATTATTAATGATAATAATAATAATAAAAATAATTATATTATTTTAAAAGGAAATAGATATACAATATAACCTATATAAATACGTAGCCTGTGCGTCCTGAAACTACAAACTATGACCATCATATGAAAAAAGTAAGTTTTGCATAAATGCCAAACAAACCACCACGTGTATGTAATTCGAATACATGTCATATTTACAATACTAAATAAATTGACTTGACTGCCTCGTCGCTCTAGTGGCTTCAATTCCCAGGTGGGGCCGTTGAAGAGTGTACACTCCCGTGCCTCGAAAAGCACGTAAAGCCGTTGGTCCTGCGCCTGAACTCTTTCCGCTCGTAACGGATTGCCGTCCCATCGGGTTATGAGAGCTAGGGAATAGTGAGTGCACCTGTGTTTGCGCACACACTTGTGCACTATAATAATATCTCCTGCGCAGTTGCCTAATAATCTCTCTTGAGATTGGCTGCTGTGACCGAAATCGGTCTGGAGGACATTATTATTTTTTAGAAAAGAAAAAATTAACATTAAAATAAACCGTTGTAAAGAAAAAAATTAACATTAAAATAAACTATTTAAGAAAGAAAATTTTACTTTGAGAATTGTTTTTGTTTATACGATACAGAAAATACTGAGAAATAAAATTTGTCATAATAATTTAAATAAATCATTTTATCAGACTTCAAACATCTTTTCATCAAAGAGTATAATACTAAGAAAAGCAAAATTAAGAAAAAGTATGTACTCGCTTTAATGATTAATTTGACCAAACTAGCGAACAAGAAAGTTTAAACGGTTTTTATAATAATTAATCCTCTTTTCAAATATATAAAATACATCTAAACGATTTCCATTTTAACATGCTTTTAACTTAATTTTTATACATTTATATCCTATATTATATTTTAATATCATTTTCAATAATTTATATTTTATATATCTTAATTTAACTTGATATACCTTCAATTGAACACTTTCACTAAGGATCATTGGGTACTTTATAAGTTGTCATTAATCAAAAATAAAACCGATTACAATTACGGATCAATTATATTATAGGGAATCGTTTTCTACCAAAAAAAATATGAAACATAGTTATCATAGTTAAATATCATATAGAGAGTAAATTGAAGAAACCCTTTATTTAAAATTAAACCATCAGGATGGATTTTTAGTTGGCACACCTAAATCATGTTTGATTTTAATTAACGGCCCAGACGCCGAGAGATGAATAGAGAGGTTCTATATTCAGCAATAATGTGAAAATATTGCACTGCCGTCAGCAGACTAAATTTAAATGTGACTACTTTGAGTGTATACATTTTATTTTCCAAATATCAGACTCGTTGTGATTCTCAGAGGTATTCGAACATTTTAAATCAATAATAAATGCGGTTGACGATATAAAATTGCGACGTTTTCGTAGCAAAAGTTATTTTAGTCTGAAGTAGTTTTAGTTTCTATATATTAAATTAAATGTTGGAGATGTCATTGTTATAAGTTATATTATGTTTCGTGTAGTTTTTTAATAACTAGTTTCTGTTACTCGAATAGTTTTACGCTTAATACGTTTTTTGAACATGAACGTAAACTTTAATGACTGTCTAGGGTCGCTTTTAGTTTTAAAATAAATGATTTTAGACTATAAGCTGTAACACACACGAACCTTTCTTTCATTAACTATGAATGATGTGTATTGTCTTTTTTTTTAAATTATTTGCATGTTAAAATTATATTCCTCGTTGACTAATATATTAAAAACTTTTATTTATTAATTTATATTTTTATCACAAACATAACAAAGTTGTTATTAATAATATGCGTATTAAAAAAATACTTGCATTTGGAATGTATTTAGGCAGGTAATTTGTCACCTTCACGCTGTACAAGGTTTAAGATTCTGCCAACCATGGTATCTAAGATGTTATATTCCTCGTGCTTGCAATAAAACTAGCTTGCATTGCCTTTAAAACGGAGAGAGCAATACAGAGTACTAATGTTTGGCGGTTGAATACTGATGAGTGGGTGAAAACCTTCCAGACGGTTCCGTATAAAGAGGTATAGCTTGCTTAGAGTAAAATCTTTTTTTTATGTGGAGACGTAAATTAATTTGTATAAATTTATGCTTTTTTAAGAACAACATTTCATGACTTATTTTAGGAGTTGCTCGTGCAGGAGTAGTAAAATAAGATTAATAATTAAACTTTAACTTAGCTAAAATAAAGTAAAATATTGCTCCAGTATAAATTGTAACATATTTAAAAAGACAGTATATCTAACTAAAAATAAGAAATCAGTAAAACAATATTAAGTCATAAAATGCCAACGATTCAGACAATCAGCATTAACTGAATATTGCTGTAAAAAATATATGTATATATACCATTAATTGGACCTTTAATCGCAATCATTTTCAAACTTCATTCACGTAAAGATTGACACGTGAAAATTATAGTCTCAGTCTGTACTATATCTTAAAATAAACATTACTCGAGATTACATATACTTAATTACAACGTCAGCTTTTATTTTTTCATCAAGATTTGGTACACTCTCGTTGTAATGGCGTAACTTCTAATAAGAAAACTTGTAATAGACCGTTTGAAGTCGGATCCCAGGAATGATATCGGACTAATGTACTCAAAACGGCTGAGTAATAATAACCTTTAGCCGAACTTATCGTGTGAAAAATGGTAGGAGGATCTATACAATAAAAACGATGATAATTTCCATACATAGTCTATATTTCGACTGAGAAACGTTTCAATCAGCGTATTAAAATACATTTACAAATACCCTTTTTACAAATGCATAAACAACAATATATTAATTGGATGGGATCACTGATATTAAACTTGTATAAAAAATACATAATAATTTAACATTAAAGTAGTTATTACTAAATTAAGAGTATAATAAATTGACATCTACGTCATAACATAATATCCAGTAATACCCGTCTTTATAGATACTACCCATTCATCAGATATTCTACCTCCAAATCGCAATACTATTTTTGTGTTACGGTTTAAAGGATGTGTGAACCAGTGTAACTACAGGCATAAAATATAGTATCTTAGTTCGCAAGGTTGGTAGATCATTGGTAATGTATTGTAGGTATAGTTAACCAAATGTAGTAAGAAACAAAAAATTGAATGTTTTAAAAAAAATTGAAATATGTATTGTACCTTGAGATTGCTTTGTTACCACTATTATTATATTCGTACATCGGTGAATTCAACAATTATATTGTGACACATAGGATAATGTAATATTTTCATGTATATGTTCTAGTATTAAATCCATCTATTCTAAAAACATAAATAGATCTGTGAAGTGTAGAAAAAATACAAAAATCGTAAAAAATTGTTCACCAGTTTTTTTTTTCTAGTACATTTTAGTATTATAAAACTGTTAGAAATTAAGTACTTCATTCACGCTGGATGAAAATGCAAGATCTCTAATGCTTAAACGACGTAACATTAGAATAGTCTTCGCATTAGTAATAGTTATTTTAATATTAAGCTCTGTAACATTCCTCCCTCATTTTAATAATTTTGTATATATTTTAACTTATATCTGAATGAACAAAGCTTTTCTTTGTAAAAAAGGGGTCACCTTCACGTACTGGAATTCAAGAAAATAACTATTTTTTTATGAATGTATATACATTGCAATGCCAAAAATGTAGCAAAAGTTAAAGTATTAAAATAGTCGTTTTTTTAGTTAAGCTTATGCTGAATCATATATTTATCTATGAATATTCTGGAAATGTTATGATATGATTTTGAAATAGAAAGCTATTCCTCTGTCGTATATACTTACAATCTCTAATGGCAGAGACAACGAAACAAACCCGTTTATGTAAATACGTAACACGATCCATAGCGTTGCAAATCAGTTATCAGGTCCGCCCACTGATGGAAATTCTTGTTTGCATTATCTCAATTAAGTCTACGTTTTGTTCGTGTAACCGCTTCCGAAAACATAACTTTGAAAATTTTGTTTTTACCATAATGAACAACAAATCCAAACATTATACCATTATATTAAATCAACGCGATAAATTCACTGATGAGTTTTCGATTTTAATTAATTTTATATTTGTGGCATAATTATTAATTAACAATACAGTAGTGATATTTAATTGTGCGGTTTTAATTGATATGACCTTACGCTTATTTACATAAGTATAATTTTCATTTATTGTATGTTTTGTATATGTTAATGTGTGTATGTATAGCAGTTAATTCTCTTAATTAAAATATTTTGACAAATGTGATTTTGTTGCAACGTTAATTACGGATTTATTGTATGTACATTTTATAATATTTTTTATTTTTTTTATTTTATAGGTAGGCGAACGAGCGTATGAGCCACCTGATGGTAAGTGGTCACCAACGCCCATAGACAATGGCATAGTAAGAAATGTTAACCATCGCTTACATTGCCCATGCGCCACCAACCTTGAGAACTTAGATGTTATGTCCCTTGTGCCTGTGATTACACTGGCTCACTCACCTTTCAAACCACTACAAAGTACTGCTGTTTTGCGGTAGAATATCTGATAAGAATAATTGGAAACAAATTAATTATAGCATTTTTTTTTTAAATCTATTCACAACTTTATATCACAAACTTTAGTATATAATATATATTAGATATAGGTAATAGATATAGGTTAAAATATGTTGAACAAAATATTAATAATCAAGTAATATTAGAAAGTAAATCATTAGTATTAAGTATTTTCTCAAAATACTAGAATTTGAAACAATGAAAGGCATTTATTGAAAGCCATATTATTATTGAAAGGCATATTTGATACAGAAACATTTATTATAAACCTGGTCTTCACTGCAAGTAAACAAAACATCGTTCTACAAAGTACCACGTAGGAGTAAAAGATCAACCAATTGATAACATAATATAATCTTAAATGAGCAGTTATTGTGTATCTCGGAAACGGCTCTTATTTTCGGCTCGATTTTGTATTATTTGGAATGAAACTTTGTTTTGCTTTTTGGAAATTATTTATTAATAAAACGTAATTTTGTACATAAAAAATTAGAAGCAGCTTAGGTACTATGACTGTTAAACTTAAACGAAATATAATTTATATTATTATTTCTTAACCATGTAATAAAAGAAGAAAACGATGTTGATAATAAAAGTATACCATAAATTTTGAACAATATTTTTTTTTATATCACCCGGGAGGGCAAATGTCTACTCCACCTGATGGTAAGTCGTAGTAGACTCCAAAGGCGATGACGGCTAGTACATTCGGGAATCTTATTCGGTCAACATTATTTTACATACTTTTATTTGACTTGCAATGTTTGTTAGTTTAGGTCAAATCTTGAAAGCTGAATTAGAACAATTTCCGCTTATCCTACGGATTTTAAATTTTACAAGTTCAGTTCAGATGACAATGCCTTTCTATAATAAGAATTACCTCATTATAAACTCAGGATGACTCCAGGTGGAGCAACCACTCTAATGTCAACAGTAAAAATATGAAATTTCCAATTAAAAAGTTGGTTTGAAAAAATATTTTTTACTATTAATGTATTTGTTTTAAGTGTTATTGCATAAATACTACTAATTATATTTCTTCGTGTGATTATAACTGACACTACACGTTACTATAAAAATAATCTAAGTAATGTCCAGCGACTGTCCATGTCGGATTTGTAAACTCACAGTAGCGGCATAGTCGTCAGTTCGAAGGCGAGATGACAACCCTAGCTGAGTTAATTGAAATCAAACAAAGATTAGACGCGATTGCGGTCGGATCATAGTGCTCAACTTATATCTCTTGTCGGCTTTTATTTTGATTTCAATCTTCAAGAATTTCTTTATTGAAATGAGAAAAGTGGAAAGTGTATGGTTTTTTTAATTATAGTCATAGTACTGATAGAAGAACTCATAGGTTCAGTTGAAACGTGCTCTTAATATGGTTTAGATACTAAACTAAGATATTGTAGCACTTTTAGAGTGCTATAAAATCTTTGTATATATATAATATCAAAAATATATTGGACTAAATTAATAAATGAAAATTAAATTTTAAAATAAAAATATGTATAGCTTTCGTTTCGATATAATACCAATACAATATTCATATAAAAACATTACACTTGTTTACCGAAATAGAACCATTTTCATATAAATTTAAACAGCCATGATCCACCATTTAACAAACGTTTTCAATTCTATGGTGATCGTATCCAATCATAGATATATTTACGCAGGGTTAATTGAAATCAAATAGAGTTCATCCTCTAGATCAGAATGCTAAGAAAAACTAACCATGTTTTGAAACTTTGAATAGCACTCAGTAATACTTCATTTCTTTTCTATATAAGTAGTTTCAATGAAGAAGTAAATTAAACATTACATTTAAAAATAGGTAAAGTAGTTATTTCTAAATTTTAGTATATGTTAATAGTAAAGAACCTATCTAATACCTCCATGATTTACATTAAAGTAGGTATATCTAAAATAATATAATAATATAATAATAATAATAAATCGTTTATTTCGACCAACAAGGATCATATATACATTACATATATTATATTAAATTAAATTAAATTAAATTAAAGTCAAATCAAATTATATATATAATCATTAAATTTAATACAGATTAAATTGACGATGGATGTATATTAAAAAAAACGTATTTAACTTAGGACTTTTTATGAGCCAATGTTGCCCATTACAAGTTGTCTCAATATTTGAATACAAAAGTAAATGCTACGAACGTACCCAAGCTATAGGAGACTTAAATTATAATAAAAGCATTAGCGGCTAACGAACTCCTACAATTTTTTGCCTGTTTTCAGAGAATTGCTAATATTTTTATTTTTTCCTCTAAAATTCTTAATCTAGGAGATAAATCTGGTCAGGATATCAAGCAAACTGAATACCATTGAACTATTCAAGCTATTTTAGACATAATAAATAAATACTAATGCGTATCTCAAGATTTATCTTAAGATATATTAAATAAACATTGATAATTACAAATATCAATACTTTAAAATTTGTAAGGTATATTATATATTATATTGGTTTGAACTTTTAATACATACAAATGATAAAATAATAAATTTATAATCTTACAAACTTTTTTTATTTGTTTTCGAAATCTGCATCGCGATAAATACTATTAAATAACATTCAACTAATTTGTCTATGTATCGAAAATGTTATTTATGTATTTTCAAAACTATACAAATGTACCTTTTACGTTTAGACAGAACTTATATTATCTGCTATTTATTCACGCGTATTTGTGCATACACATTATGTCAAATACATTTCATAACTTAAACCCTGCTGTGTATTTTGTGCGAATCTATTTAAATGTGGATTTCCATCTGTTGAATTAACTTTATTACGCAATAATAATTAATTCAAACATCGTTTTTTTTATTCACAGAATTTTAATAGGTAAAAATTTGTGCCTCCGCGAAACGTTATACTAGTGGTGACAAACAGATACTTGACGATATAACGGTGCTCAAAAACAAAAATCACAGCACAGTCTTACTCTGTGTAACTTACTCTGTTGTAGTGTGACTTTGTGCAAACTCGTCTGGGTAGATACCAACCACTCTAATTACTATAAACAAATTTTATGTGTACGAACGAAATAAGGATAGCTTATTACTAATGTACACAAAACACGACAAGATGCCTAATTGTATTAACAGCAGAGAAGTGTCATGACTCTTATGATAAATGCTACCTCAGCTAAGCTAGCCAATATTGGTTCATTCGATTTTACAACTTTCATAATTTCGTCAGCGTTACCTAGAAAAGGGACAAGTGCAACGATTTTATTTTAATAGCGCATTTTCAATAACTTGCATACTTATCACTTCCGGAAAGTTAGTTATTGATTTTTTTTAATAACTATGAAAATACTTGTAAGATTTAAAACATAAACAAGTAACTGTGCATAGAATTTGAGGTATTAATAGTTCTTAAATTTTCTCATCAACTTTATTTTATATAATTGCCAACTTACGTTTGTGTTAAAATTGCTGAGCTAGAAATAAGAGTTGTCGTAAAAATATTCAAATTAATTAAATAGGAAACGATATATTCAACAAAAAAAGGTATAATTAAGCATTACTTTACGTCAAATAATGTTATAATATAAATTAAAATGAGTTAAGCATAACCAATTACAGTGAAAGTATTGTGAGGGACAATACTTTCAGCGATTTTCGTCCCTTTACGATCATTTTCATTAATTACAAGCCGAAATTTAATATCGGTACGTGCAGTCGAGTCATTAGGTGGAATTAAAACAAAATAAATTCACTTTCTCCATAAGTTAAAAGCGGGTTTCGAGAATTATTATTTTAATCAATTAAATAATGTCCTCCAGACCGATTTCGGCCACGGCGGCCAATCTCAAGAGAGATTAGCCAACTGCGCAGGACATATTATAGTGCACAAGTGTGTGCGCAAACACAGGTGCACTCTCTTTTCCTTAGCTCTCATAATCCGATGGGACGGCAATCCGACACGACCGGAAAGAGTTCAGGCGCAGGACCAACGGCTTAACGTGCTTTCCGAGGCACGGGAGTGTACACACTTCCAACTTCCAGACTCCGGGCTGCTGCTGAGAATTTTCTGACAGAAAAACCCAATAACTATTAATGGCCCGACCTGGGAATTGAACCCAGGACCACCGGGTCTGCAGCCTTATATCTAGCCACTAGACCAACGAGGCATTCAATTAAATACCAAGTGTTCGTTGGCGTTTAACTCAATATCGTACAAAAAGTACTCTAATAACAACAGATATAAGTATGTGTTGTAGTTGTATTTATAATATATTTTTAAAATTGATAATAATTAAACCAATCGATATAAGCATGTACAAACTTCTACTTCTATAAGCTGCAACTGAATTTATTACGAAGTCGTAACTCAAATAAGTGAATTCGCTTTTATGTAGGAAAAACTTAGGAAACTCTGAAATTGGTTGAAACCGAACAATGGATCTTCGACAATGCCGGTCACGTTTTGTCGCCTTAAAAATACGACGCTTAAATCTATAAAGTACTCCCGAGTATTACTATTCCTTTTAAGAACTTTCTTTGAACACAATATTATAATATTAAATATTTTTTCTTAAAGATTTTCAAGTTTATTGATTGCAATCATCTCCCCATAAATTAGATCTATCAAATATGCTAAGCCAGTTTCCGTATAAATTAAGTCATCGTTTTTGTTTTAATTATGTAATTTCTAAAATAGGCTACAATAAACGTAAATAAGATTTTACATAACTTAATTATATAAATGAATCCGGAGAAATAGTTTTTGTATAATATTAGTATCAAATCGACATACTGCAAACCTCATGTCTTCACTTCTTTTTTCTTCAAATTGTTAATATAAATTGTATCAACAGTTTTTTCATTGAATAAAAGTACTTTTGAGTTAGAACAATGTAAGAAAAGTTCCAGAGATAACTATGAATTCATCACTGTTTATATATAAATAGAACGGATTTTATTTCTTGCCTCAATTTGACTTAACAAACTCAGAAACATTTGAATAGATATGTTAAATATTAAAAAAAAACAACCGTTTTATTCCGCCGTATAAAGTTTTCTTCATCTTTATTAAAATATTATCGTATGATATTTTATTCGAAGAGCAAATTAGGCGTCTGAATCTTTGATTAAAGTGAGTGTACATTAAAAATGTATTAACGGAACAATTGAATAATTTACTTATAACTTATTTGTATACTCGTCTGTTTCCATAAATCGCATCGCATAAGCTTAATATGCTTTATTCATTCTAGGTGCTCCACGTGGTTTCACGTGGCGATAAATAGTCTATAACCATTTTCAATAAGATCTATCAAACGCAAAATGATTTTAACAAATTTCACTTGTAAATCCTAAGACTAGCGCGGTCAAAGAAACAAACACAGCTTTATAATATGATCTATCTACGCTATGACTTATAATAGTGCGTATTGAGGTTCAAAGTCTTTTATCTACTTGTAAAGTCGAGACAGGTTTTTAGTTAACAATAAAGATGAAAATTTAAGCTTTACAATGTAATTTTACAATTGTTCAAAAGTAGTATTGTATAAACAAGCTTAGAACCCTTCCATTCTAGCATAATTTAACAAAGAAGTCAGTTACGTTCTAACAACTTTAAATGCTTGAGAGAAAATGTTAAAAGATTGTAGTCATATTTTAAATAAGAAATTGGTTTTAAACTTTCTTAAATAAATAAGAATAGGTAATTTTTTATATTTATTTTAAAGTGTTAAAGTGATTTATGATAGTTACTTCAAACACGCAAAATCATAATTAAGATGTAACGAATAAAAGTTTAACCGAACATTTATTTTAAATTCAAAGACTTTGTAGTTGTTTATTTTTCATGAAAAATATTTATAATATCACATTTCCTATATTAAAATATAATGAAATAAATATTAATAGACATTACTCAAATGAGTTTATCGCGTCTATTTAACGCGACTTTATCTTTATCTTCATGTGATCATGGAAGCAATGCTTTTAAGAACTTCATGGATGCTCTTACTTAATTAGACACTGACGAATATACTAGAAACTACTTAAAATGTTATAAAAATTGCATAAAAATATGCCTAGTACACAGAGTAAAGAAATGATTTGGTAACCTTAAAAGTGCCGAGTACAAGTACAACCGAAGGAATGAACTGTAGTTGATCTATATGCATCGGATGTATGCGTAATGGTGCTACCACTTAAAATGAGCAAGGTATAGTACAGATCCATCATTCAATTATTGATTATTAATTATACTTACTTCTGTTCTTTTCAGCGGCAAATTAATTTTCAATAGGTCTCAGTCCTGGATGTTTAAAAAGAACTATAGGATTTTGTATTATGGATATTATACATTTGATATATGTTGTGTGTCCAACGAATTAATTTTAAAAATAAATCACATACTAACTTCCCCTGAAATTTTATTACATTACATTGATTAAATGTGACTATTTTCATTATTAACATGAGTTATTAATGTATGTTCAATATTGTCCTATTGAAGTATTCCCTTCATTATCGACACTAATTTATTAGACAGTGGTTTGAAAAACGGAATCATAAGCCCTCGAGACCTAACCAAATGGATGCATCCTGAATGTGGATCCGAAGCCATTAGTATGATAACACTACGTCCATGCAACTTATTAAAGCAACCTTGCGGCTCTTTCAATAATGTGGTCTATGGGGATACAAACGAACGGGCATAACAAACGAATGAGTTTTCTAGAAAATTATAATCAAGTAACTATTCCCTTTAAAAACACTATTTCATTTCTTCCTATTTTAGGAATGACTCAATATGAACCAATTTGCGAGTTAGTTAACTATCAAACTTAAAGTAATATTTTGAATTACCGTGATTTGGTTTAGAGTTGGAGACAGTGTTTATGGTTACTTTTATAAATTAGATTATAAATATATTTCAGCTACGCGAACGCTTCTCTTGGAGGTTTCGAGCTCTTTCTATCACGCTGCTTGATTTCTGATTGGTGAATACACATATGCCAAAATAATAATAATAATGGCCTTTATTCAGATCCATATTTATATAAAATTGAAATGCAATTAGTCTAATTTAGAACTTCTTATATTTGTTTCTTGCTAGTTTTCTGCAGACCTGACTGCCAATTATTTGATTTCATCATCCAATCTTTTCTATGGTCTGTCTCCTTCATTCTTCTTGTTCTCTTATCATGTGCCCTGCCCATTACCATTTGAGTCTTATTTTGCTTGTTATGTCAAGGATCTTTGTCTTGTTTCGGATGACACTGATTTTAATCTGTCTTACTTATTTACGTTCAATATATTCCTTTGCGTACTAGCAGGTTGCGAGTTTGCGTGTCAAGTTCTGTGTTAATACCTATTTGGCTGCATACATACTGTAATTACAGGCACAAGGGACATAACATCTTAGTTCCCAATGTTGGTGGCGCATTGGCGATGTAAGCGATGGTTAACATCTCTTACAATGCCAATGTTTATGGGCGTTGGTGACCACTTACCATCAGGTGGCCCATATGTTCCGCCTTCCTATGCCATAAAAAAAAACATTAAAACAGGTATTATAGTGTGTTAAATAGTTTACTTATATAAATAAGCTTTTTACTTTTCATTGTGTCTTTCAGGCCCCAGTTTCTCACCCAGTCATTAGTTATCCTTCTCTTTACTTCTCTGCGTTTCTATACGCACATGTTTAGTGTTATTAGTTGCCCCAGGTAAATGTATTATCTGTGTAATCAATTTGGACGATTTCTAAGTTTATGATGTTTTTCTTTCCATTTGTCATCACTCGTATTTTTTGTGGCTTAATTTCAAACCTACCTTCTAGGTTACTATTTTTTTGTTTTTCATTTTCTTCTTACTTATAACATCATAGATATAAATGTCCCTTTTCGAATATGGAACTAAAATGTTTCTTTCAAATCCACTTAAACATAAATCTTTAAAATAAATGTACCGTACAATTCGATGCAACTTTATTTTGGGGGCTGATTAGAATAAAATTCCCATTTCGTAAAGTAAAACTTAACGTAAAATGTCCAGAGATAACGGAACTAATTCGTTTCACTTCCGAAAACTATTCCCGACAACAATGGGATGTACTTCAAAAATCGTAATATTTTTTTTAAATATAAATTCACTTGTCATTGGTACTATCGGCGACTTCACGGTCAAGCTTATGAGGGATTCCATCCAAAACCTTTATCACAATGGAAGGAATTCATTTTGAATACCGGTACAACTTATTTGTTTTTATAATTTAAAATAAGAATGGACGGAGATGCTGAGGCAATTATTTTGTGCTTATAATAAACATATTTTGGATTACTCACATGGTATTGTTTACCACTAAAAAATAAATAAAGTAACAAATCTAAATATGCCACTGCTGGGCTAAGGACTCCTCTCCATTTGAAGAGATGGATTGTAGCTTATACCACCGCGCTGCAAGAGGGGTTGGATACACATATATTCAGCCAGAATTTCATTGAAATTAAACACATGCAAGTTTTCTCACGATGTCTTCTGTCACCCCCGAATACGAGACGAATTATTATAAACACAAATTAAACACATAAAAATTCGGTGCTGCCCAGTTTTTTCCTTTTGTTCGTAAAATAGTTATAAAAGCTTTATGTAAGAACTACACAAAGAAAAAAAATCGAAATAAACAATTAAAAATACAGTAATCGTTGTAACGATAAACGTTGCATAAAGTGTTTTATGCAAATCAAATCGAATCAAAATGTTTTATTCAAGTATATTTTTAACAAGTTCGTTTGAACCATCAGACGCAACCAATGTAAACCTATTGAGAGAAGCCGGCTAGCGTCTCATTAGTTACCACGTGTACATTGGCACTGATATAAGAAATTAAAATATATCCAATTACTGTTTAACGTTTAAATGACCTAATATTTATATCTATGGACGGTGGTGTCTTCAGATGGAGATCCATTTGCCCGTCCGCTTTCCTATATAATAAAAAAAACTTACATGATACTCTACGTAGAGGTTTTTAAATTGAAAGCATCATTGTTCTTGCTTCCATTACATAAATACGAAGCCATGCCCGAAAATCCGAGTAATCTCATTAATCATCTTTGAAATTCAATACATTGACACGCGGGCGGCCATTACGGAATTCCGTGGATTTTATGATGTTTCAATTTCTATAGACATGGGCGGGAATTATTGGAATAACAACGCTTAGGCATTCGGATATGCAGACGACCGTCGGTATGCGATTCTATTGATTGCTTGTTCAGCTTCGTTTATTCACAGAGAGATTATGGTTTCGGTTATTTGATTCGGATAAACGCCCAATGTAACAGTGTCTAAACTGTTTTCATCATTATGTAATAATACACTAACACGTTCCAATTATAAATGTAATCATATTTGATTAGTTTTTATAATTTATGATAGTAGTAATTCGTCTTATATTATATTTTTACATAATCGTTATGTATAGTTTTAGCATCGATATATACCTAATTATCTAAAGAAAAAGAGCGTATTCATTACTTTTATGTTTTAAAAATGTAAAGATAGTATTCCTTAATTTTTTTACATTATTTAAATTTATTAATACCATTTTAATATACAAAGAACAAAGTGACTTACAGCAAATCCTTAATGAAAATTGGTTTTAATTTAGATGTTTGAATGAACGCATACGGGAAAAAAGACATCGGACGTGCGGTAAGATGTATTACCACTAGATAAACTGGTTGGATACGGGCGAATAGATCGTTTAGCACGATACTGATTGCTTCTATATTTAAAAATCTCGGTATAAAATCTTAATTACATCCACATGAAGTCAGGACAAGAAACGAATAGTGTTTATAATCAATACATTTTATTTTATATTTTGTTCTTATATATGTATATTAGAAAATAGCTATATATACAAGAAAAAACTCTATAAATTAAAATTGAAGCGAAATCTAAATTAAAAGTTATACCAAAATATATAATTTTTTCATATTGATTAATTCATTCTAGATGAATTATATAATTCATTCAAATAATTAATCGTGTTTGGTTAATCGGGTTACCAGAAAATTTAAAATGATACAAAGCTTAATATAAAACTTATACTTCATTTTGTGACAATTATTATGTATAATATCAATCATTATGTTCATCATATATATTTAGACAAAAAAAAACATCACTTTCATGTGTCATATAAAAATCTTAAAGATTGAAGATTTAGCAGGGCAGCAACGTTGTGGAATTCTTCTCCTTAGCAAGAGTGGTGTTACCCATATGTTGGATATTTTCGCATACTTTTTACTAAATTTAAGTTCCATCCCATCCCAAGTCCCATCCCCATGAAATCTTTTACGTGTCTTGTGAACGACTAAAAATATATGGTTACTATAATATACTTTTAGTTAGCTTACATAGTTCCTTGCACTACAAATACTAATACTATTACTACAAAATAGGAAATTTAAATAATAATAGACTCATGTTTTTATACAACCTTATAACAATCATATGACAAATAAAGCCCATTGTTACATTTATAAAAGTCATAAAGACAGATTGATGGCATTCGAATGTGTTTCTCGGCATTTTTCCACAAACCTTATTTCACACTGCTCGCACAAGACGGTGTACCTCATCAGATTTCTCATGAGCGTGGCGTAAAATATTCTCCGAAATAGGCTTAAGCGAATATCATATTCGTAAGAAAAAAAAAATTTACTCTTATAATATACACGAAATATTTACACCTTGAACAGATGTGCTTACTAAAATCCTTTATATTAGAATAATCTCAGCTAAGTCTTTTATTTTTTCGTACTAATAAATATCTGTAACATATATATCAAAGTAACGAGTTCATAGTGACCTCAACAGACGTATCTTTCTCGATAATACTTAGAGTATCAAAATCAATTTCCTTAATTCGAACACACTGTTTTAAGCACTTGTGAATCAACATATTACAGAATTAAATTGAATGTAAAGCACAAACTGACTCTTTATTATATTTCTGAAATGATATACATCTAAAATTATAAATATGATCCTATCCTCCTAATCCTATCCTGTATGAAAATCAATGAATACGTAATGTGTTATGTTATAATATAATTTATTTGATTTATTATAAACTAGCCGTGCCAGCGGTTTCACCTGCGTATAACTTAAAGAAATTACTAAGAGAGACTTATAATATTTCAGTATATACAACATTTTTAGTTTAATTTGGGATAGTATTATTTATTGGTTTTCGCCGCACACAGATCTAAATAGGGCAACAAACCATTGGCCATGAGAAAAAGATCATTCCCTTAAACTATTCCGACATACTTAAATGTCTTGCCCTGAATTTGTGACTGCAAGCGATACCTCGATAGGAAATTGTGTTCTTTTAAAACTGAAAAGTAAATCTGTGTGTTTAAAAAATGTACTTAATATCAACTAACCTAAACTAACTAACTAAAAAAAATTTAACAAAACAATGAGAAAAAAATATATGCCGCGACGGAACGAAATACCTATTTAAACTATAAACTTTAACTTACAAAGCTATTTACAAATCAAAAACAAATACTTAAGTATGAGTATTTTCAAACGACCTACTCAACCACCTTTTTTTTCGCTGAAAACAACGCGCTTACGCGTTTCCCATGTGAAGAGGAGGGTATGTGGGGCTAAACGGCGCTAAAGGCGCCGGAATATCCACTAAAAACCAGCGTTGTCCTCTTCGTCTGGTCGGGGGGCGCCACGGAATCGAAAACGAAATTGCGCATGCTACCGTGATGCCTCGACGGTCGGCCCGCCCGTGCGGGCCTCCCTTTCTAAGGGGTTTCTGGATACAGGGAATCCACCTAGTCCCAGCGGCTATTAAGGCAGAGGAAGAGAAGCACACTCCGTCAGGGTGTGGTGCGCCGTGTCCAGAAGTGGCAGATGTGGCTGAAGGTGATATCTCCTTCATCGCTATCCCGCGCAGGTACTTACCAAAACAGCCATGTCCGGTAAGCACCTGCGCTGGGTAGCGCCACACTTACGTATAGGCCAGGCCTGCTGATGTGAACCTCAGATCTTCCTCACATCTGTGATTCAACACTCGTTGGGCTGGAACCCTGACGCACCCCACCTCCACAGATTCTGGACAGTCGCCGCTCGCGAACACCTCCGCCTGGAGTTCCCAAGGCGGATCGCTCGCGAGAAGTGTAGCCGTCATCCACGACATCGTACGGTAACCAGGTATCGCCCTCACCGCTATGACCCTCTGTGGTCTGAGCAGAAGGGCCTTGTTCTTAGCAATGAGAGCATCCACCTATGGCTACATGTAAGGCCACAGAGCCGGTGGTCCTGGGTTCAAATCCCAGGTCGAGCCAATAAAAAAGTTATTAAGATTTTCTGTCGAAAATTCTCAGTAGCAGCCCAAAGTCGGGAAATTGGAAGTGTGTGTGTTGAAGTTCCGTGCCTCGGAAAGCACGTAAAACCGTTGGTCCTGCGCCTGAACTCGTTCTGGTCGTGTCGGATCGCCGTCGCCATCGGGTTATGAGAGTAAGAGAATGGAGAGTGCACCTATGTTTGCGCACACACTTGTGCACTATAACATGACATTGCGTAGGTGGCTAATCTCTTTTGAGACTGGCCACCGTGGCCGAAATCGTTCTAGGGGACAATTATTATGATTCAAAATAAAATCCGCTAGAATTTATATCATTATTGTGAATCAAACTTAAGTATTTTAAGTTTGATTAACAATAATGAAATGTTCTGTACGGGTAATTGTCAACTTAGTGAGTTGATTTTTTTATATATAACTTATAATTCTCTATTTTATATTTACATTTGAATAAATAACTATTTTGCTAAAAAAATGTTCTATGTATTTTATAAATTTAAATCGTTTCTTAATTTGTGAATAGAAAATCTACATTTTAAAATACGTTTTGAGTTGAACAAATATCACAAAGAACTTCGTTCCTGATGGGGGTCCCCCGACCACGCATTTTTTTATTTTCATCACTGTAAGTTCACTGTTGTTGTTAAATATATGGTATCGAAAACGTTATATTTTTTCCGTAATATGTACAGCTTTTTTTAATAAGCTACTACCCGAACCTAAAAAAATATATTAAAACAAATACAGACACAGGTATACCAGTCCTACCTAGAATTACCATCATAAGCTGAACCCTATTTAATATGATTGATCATATTGATCTGAGCTCAACTTATATTGGGAGTTACTAAATCTCTGAAATTGTCCATTTTTAAAGTTCTTTTGTTCCTATTAACTTTCAATCGTCATCATTTTCAGACTATCATTTATAGGTAGCTTAAGTTTCAACTAATTCAACTGAACAGTTTTTTTATAGCATTTTTATAGAATAAATGCGATTATTTAAATTGACATAACCTTTTATTTACAAACCGATTGACATAAAACAAACACTAAATTTCAACTAAAGATTGCCACGATACATTAGTGAAAACCGCATCCAAATCAGTGAAGCCGTTTCTAAGATTAGCGTGCACAAACGCACCGACAAACAGACAAATTGACAACCAAATAGCCTATCTTTTAAGTTAGACCTCTAGCAATACATTTTTGAAAACTGCATTCAATTCTGTGCAGTAGTTTTTGCGTGATGCGGGTACAAAGGTACAGACAGACAGACGAAAATTCTAAAAATTGTTGTTCTGTCATCTGTTGCTTTAATAAAGACCCCTCATATAAGTATTTTTCCAATATCTTTAATGTACAGACATCGACCTGTTACAATTTTATTATATGTATAGATTTTTTTTTATTTAAGGATTTTTTTTTATTGAAGCGTAGATATAAATGTAACATTATATAGAATATATTGACTTTGGATCGTCGAAAACTTTGTATTATTAGTTTACCTTTTCCTGGTGTTGTTACAAATTGATTGAGATAAGATTGACAAGGCTTTGTACATTGATAATTGGTCGATAACTGGATCAATTAATACTTGATCAGTTATCCCCGATCAGGGGTCTATTGGTGTCACTTCTGACCATGTAAGCAGCACGGAGTAGGGATGGAAGCGTTCTCCTGTCTCTCTTGCAATAAGCTGTATCTTATTTCTTACACAGTTTTCGGAAAAATTTTGGCCATTATTATCTTTTGTACATCGATCGCAGCAGTGACGTTTACAATTATCATTTTATCACACGGAAATCCGTGTAATTCTCAACTAAATTTATTATAAATTTGCAGTGCTGTAATTATTAGTTTTATTAATTATTAATGTTAAGAGTATTTCTACTGTATTTTTATTAAGGAAAAATATTGTGAAAGGTAAGTTAAATAAAAAAAATAACAACAATGTACTTATGTACATGCGTTAGACCTATTATAATTAAAAAAAGAAACAAATAACGGGCCAACTTTTTCAAAAAGGTCTTTATCGTAGTGTGGGACCATTGTACGACGAACATGAGCACATAGAAACCGTAGACAGAACCTAAAAATACAATAAAAAATGTGCGATCGGGGGACCCCCGGGAGAAACGATATTTTTTTTAACTTAAAACGTGTTTTAAAATGTTGATTTTTAATGATTCTATTTCTGTATATTTGTCACACTCCCGTGCCACGAAAGGCACGTAAAGCCGTTGGTCCTGCCTCTTACCTGAACTTTTACCGTTCGCGTCGGTTTACCGTCGATGGTGCTGGTTGGAAATGGTCTCCTTCTGCGAGAGTGTCATGTCGCAAAAGGAGGCCGCGAAGCGGCAACGCGAGGAAAATGCCTCCACTGATTCGATCCGTCGAAGAAGACCGGGGAGAAGGCGTAGGCGCTATGCACCTAAACAGCCACCGGGACTAAGAGGTTTCCCTGTATCCGGGAACGTCAAATCTGAAAATTTGCACACTTATACATACATACACATACAACTGCTAGAATAGAACGAATCAGTAAGAAATAAAGAGGGGAAAGGTTGCTTGGAGGACAACGCTTTATTGTTACATGACAATTTCTGCCAGGTCTTTGCAGTAGTAAAAGAACTTTGTTCCAATAAATGAAAAAATATGTAGAGCATGTTGTACTTTACTTTATGCATTATTATTATAAGCACTATACCGAACACACATATACCGTACTATATGGGCGAATGTTTATATCTTATTGATTAAAAAATGCACGGGATAAAATCCTTATTTTACCCGTACGAAGTCGGGACGGGCAGCTAGTATATATATATATATATATATCTTACAATCAATACCTGATGGATTTATAAAAAACAAATACGAATGTCGTCTCAGATTGTATTAGTTCGATACTAAAATAATTGTGCGTAGTTCAAACGCGAAGCTATCATCAAGCTATAATTACACGAATCAATATAATTAATCTATACTTATAAAATCGTTTGTCCTGATACTATCAACGCACAGCTAAACCTACTGTGTCTAGAAAGCTTAAATGTAGGTCCATAAATTAATTATGTACCGTAATGATACACTAATAAAGGATTTTTGGAAATTTTGAATTCTATGAATTTTATCCGTACGAAAACGAGGCAGTTAATTGTTGATAAATCCGTTAACAATTTTCATTAACCACATTAGAAAAAATTAAATATATAAATAATTATACAATAAATTAATTTGAGAAACTGTTGAAAAAATGATGTAATGAAAAACAAAGTGATTTGATGCGTTATATATGTAATAAAGTACGTTAAACTGCTTTTTCACCTTACGATAAATTTGATAAAGTTTCCTTACCAAACGACCGGGGTTATCCCGAAAGTGTGAAAACGTGTAAAAAGCGTGGTCTCTGAAAGGGGAATCTCATCTCGCATGACAGACGCTGCCGCAGGCCTTACCTGCTACCCTTACAGGGGTCGGAATTAGGCCATCAGTCTGAAAAATCGATGCATACCTTCTAGATTCTCAAACGTGAACTGAATATCAAATGAAATTTTTTTTTTGATTTTGAACTATTTTATTATTTTTATTATTTTAAAGATAATTGATCATTGCTAACAATGATCAATTATCTTTAATAAGACATTTTCATTATATGTATATATACAATTTCAATTACGAAACTTAAAAATTATATGTCCTTTAACATCATGTAAATTGTTTTCAATTAAGGTTTCACTTAATTTTACTGATATCCATTTACATGTTATCAGTAAGACGTCAAAGTCAAAAGTTTCATTCCCCAACTAATTTGCCTTTAAGCATCACTACCAACTTGTCTATTAAAAATTTAAATAGTTCATAAATTTCTCGAACATTATTCACAATTTAAATTCTTGCTATAAGTATGGCTTATAGTTTTAGAATTTTCTCATATTATAGCGGTAGTCTGTCGTTCAGGTCACATAACCGGTGTCTCCATATTTCATACTTGAAAGGGGAATGTCTGGCATGCGACGGCTGCACGTTAAGTGTTGGTCAGCGTCCGGCATTTCTGACTAGCTTCATTATTATTTCACCATGCAAACCTGTAGGAATTGATGGGCTCGGGCTCCCTATGAGTAATCGAATAAACGTTTACGTGCAACTAAGTTTAACGATTCGACAAATAAAGACTTGCTTAGATTCCATAAGACGTCGAATAATTACATTGGATAAAAGAAAATATTTCACAAAATTCGATAACATCTGGAGATCAACAGTACATCTGGAGATTCATGAAACGTGAACTACGTTAAATTTAATTGTGACGCGACACTACAATTAATATTCACACATGCTGGCTTCTATTGTCGAGTTTTTTTACAGAAGTGTGAAAAAGGAAGGCTCTGTTGTTCAAAGGTGCGAACCGAGTCTCATATTACCAATAGACAAAACGGTCCAACAGCAAAAACAACCGCGAATGACGACTCATATGTAAATCTAAACCAGCAAGCCATTTTGAATTTTATATCACCGTTCCAGGATTCAATTTCCCAAGAGCAAGAAGAGACGTTGGTCGTATTACATTCAACAAATAAACTTTATCCTTGAAGACCCAGAATAGACAAAAGTCACCCCGCTGTGGTAGAAGTTTCGTTTAATAATGGACTTTATTATAGTGGAGGAAGATTGGTGTTCAAAGTTCATTACATTTTGACTTCCATTGGAAAATGTCATCGTTACAGAAATAGGCGTAAGTGAACGCGTCAAAGTGTAAAATGAGGGGTATTGCGCCGTGTCAGTGAAAGTCATTAGGAATGGAATGGATGAAAATTGCGTGCATATTTACGACTCTAAGTTAATACGGACGACGTAATAAAATTGAAATCAATACATTTTTGCCTTTAATATTGGATATAATTGTGTAAATTTTAGAAACTAGATATAAAAACATATGATTATATATTATACTTAACTGAAGAAGAACTGAGCTTTATTTATGTGCATCGTTGGCTAAATCAGAGACAACAATGCTTGTGATTTGTCTATGCGCTGAACACTTCCCGTCACTTTTCTTACTTTCTGGATAAAACCGTCATCGTCTGAGATAGTTTTTAGAAGGATACTGAACTACTGTGTGAAATTAAAAATTAATCGGAAAAGGAATATGATAAAAATTAACACTAAAATTACATAAATATTTGATATTTTTAGCTGTTTATTTAATAAATGGGTATAATTGTTAACGATTTTTTACATTATTTAAATAAAAAAATATTTTTAACGAAAATTATATTGAAGCTATCTTTAACAGTCAAACTCCATCAATTGATTTTAAGTGTTTGTACGCTAAAACACTTCAAACATATAACATTTAGTTTTAAATAAAATACATCAACATACACAATACACAATAATATTGTTTAAATATACAATGATCGGAAATACTTAGAACTGTATGTAAATATATACTTATTTCAAACATTTATTGATATTCAATAACACAACATCGCTAAATAAAAAATAAATAGCAACTAAAATTTTACCCAAAATATTGTTTTGTCGTCCGTACTTGATAACCAGCTCATTAAAAGGTAGAGAGTTACTTATTCTCACACGTACATACATACATACAAGCAAGTATTCTGTACAGTCGTGTCTTATGTATGCTACAACACATTTTTTATACATTCATGTTTTCATTTCCATTTTCATATTTAGATAATACTGTATAACTTTCTTGTGTTATCTATTAAAATTGTACTATTTTACTTTTTTTAAATATAGAAATTAAAAAATCTTATCTTCTTGTTCTTTATTCAGATCAGTTGTTAAATTATAAAATGAATGTACAACAATTCAATAATTGTTATTATTTAAACGCTAAAGAGGTCGACATCAAAAATAATGATGATATCTGTTCAGCCTATTTTTATGTGAGTTTCTGGATAGCTTCATCGAATGTGTGTCGATAGAAGGTAAATCGAAGATAACATAACAATGAACAATAAGGGGATTCTTAATTTTTTTCGTGTCATACACTAGTTATCTTAATTATATATACATTGTATTACGAAGTTTCTTTATAAATTAAAAGTAAAAAATCCCCGCTTATATTATAAAACTATATTTCTCTAATTAGCTTTGTGTCATTTGAGCAGCACGATTAGATTGGCGTAATGAAACTCTATGTTTAAAACCGTGTCGAATTTTTAACAATAAAATTTAAGGAATATAATTAATTTTAATTAAAATTTGACTTATTATTTTGATTATTAGCCATAGTTTAAAATTGTCCTTGCTGAAACTTCTTTATATCTTTTGTCCTACAAAAAAAAAATAGTGTTAGGAATACTGGTTCCAAATTCGAAAATAACATTTTAAGAATATTTCAATGATTGTATTATATTTCTTACTTTGCTCTGTGTGTAGATGAAGTCACTTTGATGGCAGCGCCAGGCTCAAACGATTTCTTTGTACAAAGGGCTACGTCCAATACACTTGTGTTTCTAAACTGCACCTTTGGTAATGCATTTTTTATAATAAATTGTTCATTTTTAGTACAGTAAAAAAGATAAATAAGGAAAATCAAGAACAATATTAAGTTATTATTAAGTTAATTAAAATAAAAAAATCATTCAAATAATTCTCATGAAACAATGAAAAGCACTTGCCACGTAACATGTCGTATACTTCAATCACGTGCAAGCAATTTGCTTGTACGTAATTTTTTCGCCTATGATACAATCTTCAAAGAAAAACATATCAAGTTATTTTTGAATAAGTATTAAAAATAGCTTTATAACAGGTGCTAAGTATTTTTTAAACCTTTAATGAAGACCTTGTTGTTTCAATAGCATTTGTAAGTATAATATTCCTTTTCAATTATTGCTTTGAAATTTTCTAAGAAATTTAGTTTAATATAAATTATAAAAGAGTTTTTTCTTAAAGCAGAAAGTGAACTTATATAAAAAAGGAACGAAAAATGAAAAAAGCTAGTTAAGAACGAAACGCTTCGGTCGCTCACTTAAGCTGTTGGTTTTCAATTACTTGATTTTATTTTAAAAAGTTTTTTCTTAACATATTCAACTAAAATACATAGATATATTTCACTTAATTTTTACCCTCTCCTATCATTTAATCATTTAAATAAAACAGAACATTAAAACAATTTTAATTATAAGTAACTTGTACCAAAGACATAATTAATGTAATATGGTCTTGATAAAATATTTTTAACATCGTTTGAACATCGAAATACTAATATTAATAATCCAAAAGAAACTGACAATGCAATTTTAATATCTTACGTCGGTTTGACGTAAAATGATTACATCATTTGAGGACAATATCTGTATACAACATATAATTTAACTACCGTCTTGATTATCTCCTTAGTCGTTTTCACAATACAGCGTCTAAGACAATGTCCTGTTCATAAAATGCTGTATAGGCTCTCGGGACGGCGCCATTAAAATAAGACATAGCCGAGAGAGTATTGTCCTCTACCTTATTCCCGACCGTCTATAATTTTGATAATAGGCTAGAAAATATTCCTTTGTTTCAAACAGACTATCAGTCGTAAACTCCGGTTCGATTATTTTCAAAGAAATCCCCTTTTTGCTTTCTTCGAGTCTCGTTTACCGTTATTGCGTCAATAAGCAGACATCTTCTGGTTCTTATAGCAAGCTGTTGGTTTCATCATTATTGTGTAATCTGTACATTGAATTGATACTTTAAAATTGATAATTATTTTCAATTATATGGGTGCTTCACAAAATTGCATTAGGCTTATGGCTATAATTCTCAGGTGATTACAATGTAACGCATTGCAGAGCCCCAGCTCTCTTAAACTATTGTTAATGACCCGACGAGGGCATAATTGCGTTTTTTTCATACCCTACTAATAGCCATTCCACTAATTCGCAGGTTACCGGTGAAAATTTTCCATTTAAAAATAAAATATTTTAACGTAGTTTTAGTGGTAGTAATTTTTGACTTAAAACATGAGAATTATGCTGCTTATGTTATTTTAAAATTTTCTTAACTTTACAGCAATTAAGGCGTCACCTTGAATAGAAATATACAATAGTCTTTAAACAATATAATTATTAAACTTTATATAATGTAACAGAATATCAATAATACGGCGCTTCTAAATTACTCGTTAATTAATTAAACTAATTTGCGATTTAGTCAACAATCGAAGACAACAGAATGACTTTCAAAGGTCGTCGGTTTCTCAAAATACCACATTTCAAAGGTTTTATTGCTTGTACATATAAAAAATTGACTTTGTATTAAAATTACTTATTTGATATCGAATGTCATTTTAAAATAAGCATTCAATTACAGTTCATTGTTCACATTATTACCGTTTATACTTTCAGGGTCGATAAAGGCTGTAAATTAAATTTATATGTTGTATATTTTTATAGATATAACTTATTTAGTCAACTCTATTATGACGGCAATAACAGCGCTCAGTGCGTTTACCATGTAAACTATAAAAGATCAAAGACGTATCAAGGATTTGTATGTCTCTAAAAGACTCGTAATGAAACCTTGTGATATTAATACAAAGATACGGTTACCATCTTTACTTTTTTTTAAATAAAATAACTAGTAAGGTTATTTCTATTGATTTTCCACGTGACGTATTAATTTTATATGTACAAATGTACGAATTAACATTAATCATTTTGAACAAATAGTAAGATATCATAATATGTGTTTATGGTGTATGTTTTAAAAAGAAATATTAAATAAAGACACAAAATGTATTAGCAGTGAGTAAAATGTTTGTATATTTTATTTGATTACTATTATATCATTATTTAAAAGAAGTATTTGAGGTAATATTTGATTTTTGAAAGTCAATCCGTAGTAAGAAAAATAACATTAAAAATCTGCTCATGCAATGCACTAGCAAGTAGAATATACTTTGTGGATTCTTTATAAAGGAATCCAGCTTTAAGTTTTGAAAGTTACGATTGCGGTATCCATCTGTGTTCTATAAACTTATATTATGTTCTTTCCCAACCTACTAACTTTTTCGATAACCATAACGAACAAAAAGTGTTTGGCGTTGTCTATTGCGTGAGTCCTAACAGCAAAAGGCAACTTTTGAAGTTCAAACTAATCTTGACCAACTTTTAGAAGAGGCTAGTAGGCAAATAACTTCAGGGAAAATATGGGTCGCAGGCATTATAAGTAAACTACGAAAGAAACTTAGGGTTTTATTTCATAGAAATATTGTACGTACACGTTTAAAGTATTTATACAATTACTATAAAAATATACAATGTATATTTTTATAGTATATTTTTATAGTATCAATCAACGTTTTATTTGTGTATTTTAATTTAAGAACTACGAGTATATACTGTTCCCAATGACCTATCGTTATTAAAAATTAAAATTCATAAATGTATACGCATGATTCTATAATTATAGAATTCAATTCTATATTTTTTTTAATTATAATTAATGATTATGAATGGAATCTCTATTCAACGATTTGTGTAACTGTGCTAGAAAAATAATAATAATAAATGTTCTAGAATATACTTCGAAAAATACACGGCAGTAAAGCTAAGCTTAAATGGTTACTTGAAAAAGATGCTTTAAAGAACTAATCTTCAATACTAAAAGCAAATCATACTTGTAAACAATTTTTATTCTACTATTAAAGAAACACTTTGTTATAACCAGTTATAAAAATACTACTTGTACTCTTTGATACTTTTATATGTTTTTAATGACAACGTCGTATTTTAAATTTGTATAATAAAACTTTTACGCCAGGATTACCAAACTCTGAAAGAAAAAATATATCAAAAACCAGGCAAAGAAGCATTCATTTAGTGAACGACATTAAAGTTTATAGAATATCGCAAAAAGGTATAAAAGTATAGGTAGGCCTGAAGCCATTCGCTAGCAGTTTATTAAGCCGAGCCAACAAATAGTGAAATTTAAATAAAGAAGCTGCGCTAGGATCAATTACGTTTTTAAAAGACGGCAGCCCTTTTATAATATTTTTAGAGCTTTTCATTAAAAATTTTCTTCAAAGGGACGGGAGCTTGTCTCATTATTGCATAGGATTTGAGAAACTGCGACGAACGACGAAATTCAGGTACGGTCTACTTAAAGTGAATTTTGAGTGTATTTTATAATTTTAATTAAATTTGATTAGCAAGGTATGCAAGATAACATTCTATTCAGTTTCTCGGATATAGCATAATAAGGTGGCTCAAGGTACTTAGTAGAGTTTGCAACAATTTGTTTTAAATTGCAATTATAAAAATTTAAAACTAGTATTTTTTCTTCACTTATTATTAATCACCAACGAGGGTTATATTTGATTCTGATTTGGTTTGATTAGTTAGGCCGGGAACATCAAATGCTAAGACTGAAATCTGTCTCAATTCCCGTTTGATATTTTAATCAGATATGAAACACGTTTGCTGTAATTAGAACGCCTACTTTTGCGCTTAAGATGAGAGAGATATAATTTTAGAGAACCCGACAACTAATTTCATCATGTCACTGAACACTTCGGAAACTTCGGTGTATTTAAAATTTCGAACATACTGCTATTTAAACAAAGGTCATCTAAGTGTTATTTATATTCAGCACTTAAAAAGAATTTAAAAAAAAACGATTGTACAAATAATGACTGAAAAATAGTGGAATCATTTGTTCATTGAATCGCGCCACCAAAATGAAGGTAATAAAACGGAGTGTTATATCTTTTAGAACTTGTTTTTAGATATTATTACAAGCCCATTGGACTGACTGCAAATAGCTTAAAGACATTATATAATTTGGAACCTAAAACGAATATTTGTTTGTTCGGTTCAGCATTTTTCGTTATTGAACAGTTCCCCTGATATGAGATGAAGCGTCTAACAAGAGTGCCAGTCCGTATTCCCAGGTATCCAGAATCAGTGTATCAGGTATTTCTATCACAACATAAAGAAAATTTAATAAGAGTAAAAATGTCGATGGTAGCAACAGAATATAAATAAAAAAAAATGTCATATTCTTGATGATTTCATTATTAACAATTAAAATACCGCCAATCTTTCTTTAAAACTATAATGAATTTGAAACATTCCAACGTTTTTTATTTTTCGAATCTGTTCCAACAAGCACATATTTCATATGATAATATTCATACTTGAGCTTGGATTTTTAAAAGGTTCTCAAAGAGTGAAGAGGGGACAAGACAATAAGGGTAAAATGACTACGTAAAATCGGACCGTCGGACAAACGAGTGATCCAATAGGGGCTACTTTTTGCTTTCAAAGACTAAAAATGCAGATTTCTCCATCACTCTGGTCGTGAGAAAGGCTGGCTCAAAGGATTGAACGTAATTATTAGCGCCTAAATGTCCATGTGATTATTCGAGGACGAGAATTCTGATGATTGCATCGCTGCAAGCCATATGAAGTTCTTGAACTGTTACTAACATGTTATATGTATTTATACACATTCATACACATTATATCTATATTTTAAAAAATAATCTGTTAAGTGAGCAACTTTCAATGCAAAATTTATACAGTAAGTCTAAATATTTAAAATTTAGAAGGAACCTTTTTAGGAATGTTAAAATACGCACTGAAAAGTTATCCCATGGATCCATTTCATATTAAAAATCATCAATGCTTTTTAAAAATCCGTTATCACTATAAACGTAACTTTTGAAGTCTTAATTTATAAATATCAAGGAAACTCATGAATTTTCAGGAAAATATTCGTAATCGAATTTATGCAAATTCCTTAGCCCAGAATAAACTCATTTCACCTTAAAAACTTTTTGAAAAGAGAAATCAAGTTTGAAGAAATTTTTTTGGACGCTTTATTTGCCAAATTTTATAATATTGAAAAGATACGAACGGATTTGCGAAGTTCAACTTTTTGAGTTATTATTCATAAATGCAAATCCGCAAATTTCGGATACAGTTATTTTCAAGTAAAGGATTAAATGAAAATTAAAGATTAAATTGTTTTTTATCTTTCTTATATGATCATACTCATCACGGCCTTTCTCAATATTGAAAATATTCATATTTATTTTTAACAAAAGTAATTTATAATCAATAATTATATAAATATTAGCAATTTTTTTAGTCAATACATTAACTTTAATATTAATAATGATTGTTTCAGATTTTGCGATGCGAAGACGTAGATAATCATCGAAGATGGATGAAGTAACGCAACCTATTCGAAGTATGGCTTTACTATGGATCCTCTCAGGGCTTGTGGCAGTGGATGCAGTCAAAGTTGTCATAGAGCCTTTACCTAAAGGTAGGATATAAAAACATTATAAATGATACCTGTGATTTATAAAATCCTTAAGAAATAGACCATTAACGCTTTCGTTATACGTTAGAAGTATTATAAATAAAAAGTAAATTAAATGGAACCATATATAGTACAACAGTTGATCCTAACAAACTTTATAAAAACGTAACTTTTAGATCTGACACTCACAGTAACGTAAACAAAATCGGGCGTCCGCTCCTAATTTACTTTTTTTGACTTGAAGCACGTTGAACGGTCCCCCGAACTTCCTCCCTGTGATGCAAGACTTCGTTTTAGTTTCGTTTAATTTCCTATCTCTCTTGTCGTGGCATTTATTACGGGCGCGCACCCACACCGACGTGCTTTTGTTCAGGCATCACACCACCACTAATAACCATACCAAAATAATTTTTATTCGCGTCTCCTCATCTATTTTCGGACGCTTTATTGTATTCGCATTAATTTCGCAGTTCTCAGCTGCAAGTAACGCAAATTTCTAAGGAGTTTTTATCTGCCGCCAATGTTCTTTCTTTTGAAAGTGAGAGCTCCTATTAATATTAATTAAAAGTTTGAATAATTGAATGGATTTGGAATTGTTCTCGTTGTTGGGCTTCCCTGGGAATGAGTCGCGGCAATAATTAAAACTTGAAAGGGAAATGGGTTCGAGTCCATTATTTAATATCTGTTTAAAACAGTTTTGTCAACTTTTGTCTGGGTTTTCATGGAATTCTAATAAAGTATGATACTTATAAAGAAAAACGAAGTAGCCATACACATCTCAATGAGTATAATTTATAAAACTTGTAATATAAGTCACGAACTTAAAACAGATGCAATTAAGAGCTCATCGTCGGCATACTAATGAACGAATTATTTTATTGCTATGAAAATGTTGTCATGATCATCATTAAATAGAAATATAATTTCAGTAAAGTTTAATTTTGGTAAAGTTTAAAGGTATGGTAATCGTAAAGTAGCAAGAAACCCCCTATGTGAATGTATATGTGTTAAAGTATTAGGTTGGACAAGTACAACGAAATTCCCATGTACTCGTGACCTTTAGGTTAATGCTTGATTTATGGCTTCAGATCACGTGGTATTGGGATCGCGGTTGAAAAGTAAATAAATAAAAATGACATCGAGCTTGCTTAGAATTATTAAAGTGAATATTTCAGAAATTTTAAATGTTATTTAAATAATGGAATTATAGCATTTAATTAATATCTAATTGTTAAGAAAATCTTTAAAATTTATAGTTGTAGTAATTTTAAAACTAAGTAACCGGCTTTTCAATGGACAATGTTGTACTATGCCTTATTTACTAAAGTTTTCTTTACATATCATTTTTTCTTTTCATTTTTCATATGTTTCAAATGTTTTAATTGGCAAAACTAATAGTGTTTGAGAAGTTTTAATATAAAAGCTAACACTTCGCCCAACGAAAGATGAATAGACTTTGCGGAGACGGGAACCTGGTGTTCCAAGTTTTTTTTTACTTTGTTTATCACCATTTCTCTCGAAATAATCAATATTATTTATACAGTATATTGTACTATACACTATATTTACAAGTTTATTATTTATATCTACACCTTTACCTTAATGAAGCCACCGTAAGTATACCAACTTCGTTAAATAAAAACATGATCTGGTGGTATTACCTCTTTCTTCTAGCGACTTTTGTTCGAAGATTAATAAATTACCCCCCGGTTTTTTACATGCAGTTTGTAGATAAATAGCTGCTATTTCCATATTCGTTTATTTGTCAATCCTTAAAGTAAGCATTTTTTTAAAACGGATATGTTAACACCTATTTACTAGGTACTAAAACTATACATATAAACGATTTCTTATACTTTTATATTTAATGCTCTAGTATTGCAATACGTGGCACCTATAAAATTTCAGGTATTCCGTTATTATTGCCTGTAAATGCACTGAAAGTAACCTTAACAAGGTCTAGTGTATAGCTTCTAACGCTGTAGTGCCCGAGTTTTAGTGTTCAAATCACGGGTTGAGGCAATGAAAAGTTATTACTATTTTCTGTCAAGAAATGCTCAACAATAACCTGGAATTCGGAAGTTGGTTATTCTTACATTCCTGTGTACGAGTACGAAGGGCCAGTGATCATGCACCTTAAGAAGAGTTTATGTCAGATTGGCATGTTATCGGATTGTAAAAGTGAAGGGTTAGAGTTGCTGTGTTTACTAACACACTTATGCACGATTACATCTCCTGCGCAATGACATTTAGAATGATCCCCGCAGTGAAATTAGAAGAACATTCTCATCAAAAACACCAGCTCACTCATCCTGCGAAATGAAATTAAGTAACGCATAGTCTTGATATTTGGCAATACAATGGCTGTTGAATAGACTGTACCTGACCAGACAGGTTTGCACAAAGCTTTACTACAAACAGTCCTGGTCATATAAAAATATTTAATATCAATAAAATATACTTTGAAATTACATATATATACAGCAATATTGTTAATAGGTATGCCACTTCTATAGACTGTTTTGTTCTTTGAAAGCAAGTAATCGTATTACCACTTGTACCTATATACTTAAAGGATGTATATTGTAGCTTAACAAATGGCTTACGTGGGCTTGCAAGTATTAAACAGTGTTAGGTATACCTTTAATTTATTAACGATTTTGTAATCTAAGTTTAATAGTCCAACAAAAATAAAGTTACTAATCATATCATCGTAATACAGACAAGTGCTTTGTATTTCAAAGAATATTGTATAAATTTAACTTGCTTATTAAATACTTTTATTGGCTTGTTATTTATTTTTAAATAAAAATATTTCATATAGCATTTAACATGATGATGCATATATGCATATATTTGTGCTTCTAATGTCCAATATTTTTCTGAATTATTTAATGATTATCTTCTTTTGAATATCAAATCAATAATAGCAGAATCGTAAAAATCATTGGGCCGTAAAACTCGTAATTCTCAAATATATTTATTAAAAATACACACGCCTGATCTAGTTCAGTAATAAATAGGAGCACTTTTCGCAACTGCATTCAAAGCAGATATATCACCAAAACGAATGGTAGGAATTGCCACATGAACTTGTTCCACGCATCAACATGCCTAGCGAATAGGGCAGTAGATCTACTGGTGCCAATTAAAAGTATAGATGGTAACATGTTGGCGACAAATGGTGTGCACTCATACGTTGGACATTGGCGGCCGTTATTTGCCAGCCACATCCGATTGTGTTCAACGAATTTTTGTAACTTGCTGTATTTTTATAATTTATTATCTTTTCCTCATTTATTTTGTGGCATTTTGTTTTTTTTTTTAAACTATGTAACATTTGAACATTTATGTTAATTTATCAATAAGCATTCCATTTAAAAAAATATGTTAAATGGAATCTTTGTGATACTCAGAACTTGTAACATAAGTACGCTATAGTTTCCAAATATTTAAATTCGACCTTAAAATTTTATTCAATTTGAGCGTGATTCTCACAAATATTCGTCTAGACATATTTTGACAAATCAATTATTATGCTGACAGATAAAATATAGTAGACGTAATTATTTCTTGTGGATGCGAGGTTTTGTTACTTTTTAATTATTATTGAATCCAAAGGCTTTACAAATAAAAGTTAATATACTTACAAAAAAAATCTTAACACGCTAAGCATGAAATGTGTGTAGGAAATTTTAAATTCTTTTACAAACACGCAGTGGAGGAACGTGATAAGCTGAACGCTCTTATTACAAGAGGGCTTTGTGTCTTACCGTGAGATGAAATTGCCTGTTATTTTGCTATAAGTTGGCATGCAAGCAAGAAGCGATGCGGATGTCACTTATCCTCAGCAAAATCTGATAATATTTTTTCAGGTTTAATAAGATTTTCTCTCTAAAAATAACATAACAGATATTCAATTATTATTTACATATAATATATGTATAAAATTATGGATATATATACAAAAGTACAACCTCGGCAGATAGCCACAGACTTCTAGTATCTTAATAAACATTTTTTAAAGTAGGTAACTGATCAATATATTTCATTAATCCTTTTTTTTTAATGTTTTTTTTTTTTGTTTTTGACATACTATATTTATTATTTATACTGTTGTTGTAATACTTATTATCTTTACTATATAAATAATAAGTACCTATAATGAATAGATATAACGCATAAAAATTACTACTTCCATGCACACTAATACAAACGCTCAGATCCCACCCGCCCCCGCTCAGTTGTAAAAAAGTGCATAATCAAGGGCGCGTGCGACGGTTAGCTCCAGAATTTATCAAAAAAATCACTACAATTACTATAAACTATTACACAAGTAACCAAACTGTAACTATAAAATAAACTACTGTTGGTGGGTAATGGTCACGAAACCACGCCTCTGCTTTTGGTGGGTTCTTAGTTAAACACTAATTTCTATCTTTAATTTGACATTTAATGAAAACAAAGCATTTTTTATAAAAAGCCCATCTATTGAGTACCACTTACTCACCTTTTGATCTTCCTTTAAATTATATTACAATACTTTGTTCTGCTGTATCTCGCTTTGAAAAGCGAGTTAGTCAAAATAATAATTATTAAGTAAGCAGGCGGTTTTACGGTGTAAGAAGAGGATTATGATTCGCACAGTGCTGGTGTCTATAAATGAAGGCGATCACTCATTCCACCTTTAGTATATAGTTTGCTCGTATCCCTAAAAAATATACATCGACAAACCATTACTTAATCTCCTTAATGACTTTTTATTTTGCTTATTTGCCTAACAACATAGATAAAAGTTAGTCTTATATACTACATAATATTCATCATTTTAATTAATGTATTGCGCCTTTGAAATTGTAGATGAAAAGTTATCAAGTCTAATGAAACTAAGAAAGTAACGGCTTAACGAGTCTTAAGAACTAATTCAATATTTAAACTTAAATTCAATGTCACGAAAGGTTCTACTTAACTTTAACGATAGGGTTTGATTTTAACAGTATAATTGCTCCCAACATTCTCCAAGCTTCGCGTTCACATTTTGGTTACATTGTTTCAAATTTATATTGGTCTTCTCATAAAAGATACAGACGCTTGACTTTTGCCCAAACTAATTTGCCCGCAAAGACAGAAATTACAAAGTTCTCATCTAGAATTATACTCGCGCAACAATATTGCGAATTCATTTAAACAACTTGTAAAAGAGCTGCCTCATTTGTATGTTTTGTTGTAATAAGTATTTTAATACAAATACTTTTTTGGGAGCTGAGATAGCCCAGCGGTCGGAATACGTGAAATTTAACCGTTATTTGCGCGTTCAAACCCAAGCAAAAGGTTCTGATTTGCCTAATTGCCTAACCTGCACGTGTCCTGTAATATAAGTTCTGGACCTTCTCTTCAAAAAATGAAGGAACAGCTGTTGAACATTTACAGGCTGTTACTTTACTTATTTCTATTTAAATTAAGTGGTAATTACTTAACTAAAATATAAATAACTTAAATTGAATTAAAGGATGAGTACATTTAATTCATATAAAAGTACAACAAACACATTTTCGATTTCATTCAACACTTTAAAAAGCGTTACAATTCTGGTTTCTATAACGTTTAATATACTTTCTAGTAAAAAATCACCCTAACCATTAGGGTAACTTTTAAAATGTTCGTTTGTTTGCAAGCACTTTGTTGTTTGCGAGGTCGCCGTGGGGAAAGTTTGATACTGAAACAAATGATGCACGTCCTACGCCTGATTGACTGACGAGTAATCGTGAATTCTGTGCTGTCAAATGGGTAGATTTCCCTAGCTTATTAATTGAAATATGTCAAACTGTATGTAAGGAATAAAGTATATTTTTTATTTGAAGAATAAATATTTCATTTGAAAACACTGCCGTAAACTATAATAATTATAAATATAAAAACCCTCAGAAATATATATTTGGCTCCAAAATTTGACGGATTTAATATCGTAAATATGTATTTAAATATTATTTTCAAGTTTTTAGCTCAAATGTACGTGCAGGCAGTTCTTGAAGTAGATTTTTATATTATTTTATTAAAATATATAGTTTTATTTATTAATAGTATTATATTAATATTTATTAACGTTTATGGGTAAATAAAATTTTGAATTAAACGCAGATATGCCTTTTAAAATGTGAAAGAATATTGTTGTATAACATTTAAAGGTGTATTTTTTCATTCCATTAATATGGAACAATCTTCAAAGTATAATCTGATCATTAAAATTAATTCACAATGATCAGGTACTATACACATTACAAGTAACAAATCCCCTAGCTTACTATCTTAGTGTACGTTAAGGCATTGTCAACTTAAAATATTCACTACCATCCAATAAAAAATATAAAAATCGGTTTATAATCAGCGAAGCTATTTAGAAACATACGCACAAAAAATACGAGTAGGTATTAAATTATTATAATAACTTTTTAAAGATGGCTAAAAAATTTATACCTGATAATAAAGAATAATTCTCCGGAAAATGTTAAGAATACAGAAAAAAACGTAACCGCGTTGTAACCGAGCTATTTCTGGAGGAATGGTGTTGCTTGATAACATTTCAGTTTTATTCAAGAGTCGGAAACAAAAATGTCCTCGAGGAAATGAACGAAAAATTCACTCTGCGGCGGAAAGTCTCGTGTCTCGCGGGACGCCACAAGCAGCGATGATTAACGTCCTTTAGACGAATAACTGTTATTCTCCGTCGCAAACAATACACGAAAATTATAACACACGTCCATTATTTATTATGGGCATTTAGCTAATAGACGATAGGAATCATAGTTTTTCTTTAAAAGAAAACTACTTTGGTCAAATAAGGAAAGTTTCAGTGACATTTATGGTCTAACGTCTTATTATTTTATTACTATTTTAGTTTCAGAAATTATTTTTACACTTCTCACACACACACACACTTACACAACTATTTATTAAAGAAATGTAATTTTATACTTTTATATTTTAAAATAAAAACGATTAAGAGCTTAAAACAACTTAAGATATTATTTACAAAATAGTCTTATCTAATTTCTGTAAAACTATGAGCTATAGAAATTTCAATTTCTAAAGCGGTATATGAGCATAAAATGGTGTATATAAATAATTTTAAAAATAGAATTGTGATTGAAAGGCTTATGAAAATGAAAATAAAAAAACAGCAAAAATCAAAACATTATGTATCTATAATATCAAGGTTTTTGCATCACAAAAAAAAAACAAAGGAAATTAGCCGTCAAACTTCTAACGCAAGAGATCAAGTGGAGCCTCGAAAACAATAGGAAGAGATCTCATTTCAACCTCAAATACGTTTCCGATATTCAATATACGCTTCAAATAGGATCACATGAAAGTCGTATCGATAGACCGTAATATACAATAGGTATAAAGAATAACGCGCTTAAAGTAACCATATGCAAACAGGTCGTAGGAAGTAAGTAAGCTTCCCGCAACGTCTCAGTTTGATGATAAAATACTATGTTACTGGTGATACGATATTCTTAAAAAAGGTTAAATATAAAAAAACAAGTTAGTTTTATACCTTCATATTTTTGAGAACGCTTTGTTGTTAAAGTAATGTGAAATAATATTGTTTTTTTTTTTTTCATTTATTTATCCATTTGAGTAACATACAAAACATTAAAAATATTGATAGCAGCTAAAAAACCACTAAGGTTTATACGTGTGCTCTCATTAGTCTCCACTATAAAATAAAACATTTAAATTCTATCACAATACTAATATATAATAAGTCGGTATTCAAAACTTAAACGTGTTATTAAGGTTTTAATTATAACATTTTTGTTTTAGTTGATTTTCTTTTTTCACCTGCAAGTAAGTTCTAACGGTATTTAAATATATATATAAATAAAAGAAAAAAATATGATGAGTACATGACGCAAAAACCAGATTATTACTTATTACGTTCATTCGAATTGATGTAATTGATTTAAGTTACAGAAAAAACTTAAAAATATGTTTGCCCATTACTTTGGTATTACTCTGGTTTTTTACCAAAATAATAATTAATCTCTGTTTTAAGACAAGTAAGCTATGATTCTTTAAACGGTCAACAAACGAATTATCTTTTCACATTTCGTAGGTCAGAAAAGTACTGAGACATTGTAAATTGTATATGACAAAGCACTGAAAAAGTATGATTAGTGAATCATACCTTATATGTTTGTAATAACACTGAAACAAAGCACATTCATATTATACTTGGTCTTGATCGTGGCTTCGCCGATTTGTTAGGGGTGGAGGGGTATTTTAAATACAAGCCTTCCTTGAGGTTTTCTTGAGGCTTACTTCATACAAAATTTCATCAATATTTTTTTCAGTGTTTTTACCTAGAAAGCTTAACAAACAGATTACTTTTGCATTTAAAATATTTTTAATGCATTTAGAAATTAAAATCCAATGGTTGACAACTATCTGTTAAATAAATATTTCAGACAACGGTGGTAAGTTTTTTAATACTGATTCGGACAACCACCCGATTAAATATGTATATACCACATGATAAACACGTACACGACAGGTCAGAATAATGTTTGTGAGAGAGCAAACAGTACTGTCATTAAGAAGGTCAGATGCTTTCTCTTTGACGCAAAAGACTAAAAAATATGTTTTGCACAAATACGGTTGTATATGAATAAATGAATAAATGTAACTCCATATGAATCGTGATATGGGAATAAACATAAGTCATATTTGTTTATTTGGAAATCCTGTGATGGTTCACATTAGCAAAACATACATTAATGTGTTTTAAAAAAAATGTGAAATGTGCTTATGAAATGATAGATGTTAAAAATATATTAATAGTGTTGCAGTATGAATATGTCTATGATTTTTCAACTTGAAAATACAAACGATATTTAGAGTAAATTTTGTTTTCAAATATAGGCATAACAATTTAATAGGACTTCAATAAAACTCGGCAAAAAATATCTAGAATCAATGTACTAAAAATTTATATTCTAAACATTCTATTCTAGGATATAATGTTATTGAGATACTATTAAAACAGTATCTTTGTATCCGTATCAAGGCACAACAGGCCAACTAAGTTGAAGTCTGTATTTCTCAGAAATATAATGTTTATTTAATTGACGGAAGCTTTACGTATATATATCCTATTGAAACATGGCCGTTTTCAGAAATTCAATATTTTCCTTCGTACATTGAAATATCAGTTGTAGAGAAGACTTATGAAACGGCCTACTTCGGGAAAAAATACTTAAGTGTTGGAGAAGGTAATGAAACTGGATATTATATATTTAGAGAATAAGATCCTTACGATTTCTTTGTATTGAGGGAGAGAAATGAAAAAAAAATTTTTGTTTAAATGTATTCTCAAGATCCTTAGCACTAAATACATAGCGGAAAGTGCTATTTACTTTCTCAAAAAAAAAACTAAAATAGAATTGAGTAATTGTATATCCCTTATACTTAGAAATTAGAATGAAGAGTATATTTTTTATTGAAATAAAACTCGATACCTATTAAAATACTTAAATCACCATAAATATTTATAAAAAATGTTTTAACGTTTCAAATTATTATATTGTGTATAGTGAAATGGTTATTTTCATTTATCTTATTCCATCTTATCTTAATTAAGTATAAAACAGCAGTTCTACTCAAATATGTTTTATAAAATTTGCATTCACTCATAGTTTTCACATTGACTAAAATTATTTATACTTAATAAATGAAGAAGTTATTGAATGAATTAAAAAGAATTCATTTTTCTACGAAGTTGAAAAAAAATAGTGTTGCTTGTTGTAACAAAACGGATATTTATGTATATAATACGGTTTTATTAAGTCTTTATTTGTAGATATTCTGAGTTTGTAAAGTCATTTAGTAATTTATACAATCTAAAAGCGGTTCGCCTACATTGATCCTAGTAACGTATTCTGGTCAGCACATCCTGACCTTTCAATAGCATTCCAACCGAAACCATCTGCGTGGAAAAAAGAAGTCGATTACCCGTGTTTACGCACAAAATAAAGTTTTCTTCTCATTGGCTCCGAGATAAAGAAAGACAGAGATTAAACTCGGCTCGTGTTTGCAATGGGACCGCCCCATGTAAACGATGCTAAATACGAATAAAAAAATATCATTTGGCATAGCGTAATGGGCTCTGAAGAAAGGTTGCTTTACGACTTCTTATTTGGCGTCTTGTAATGAGTTTTGTAACGAGAAGGGTCTTGTAACATCGCTTTGAAGTTAACGCGCGATTCGCTCGCGATGTTTATATCGTTGAAAATCTGATTTGTTTCGCGTTGAAGGTAATCGCTGGATATACGAGATCCCTCATCACTTTTTTGTATTGAATCAAAAATTGATAATCGGGATGATATCAAACATGTTTGTGATAAAAAATTCGGAACATTTCATGGAAATATAATATGTAAAAGAAAAATATATTTTACAAAACGAAAAAGATTTTATAAATATACTTTTGAATTATATTATTGATCATGAGAAATAGAATACTCTTGATAGTATAAATTATATCAAAAAAAGTAATCATCATTAACCTGTTTAAACTGAAAAATTGTAGCAAATATTTATTTCGTATTAACAACAATACAATTATTTAAATCGAAATTATATTTCTTTGCGCCTTAAACTGTCTGGTGTTTCATTTTCTATCTTACCAAACGAAACGAATATACCACTATTTAATTCTAGAAGTAATTCTATGTAACACAATTCGGAAACTGTAATTTCAATACGAAATAAGGTGGGATCGTATTAAGTATAACATATACCAGAGTAAAAAAACGAAATAATGCTATTCTTAACCTCGTTTCTGTAATCCTGTCACTTTGAATTTCGCCAGAGGTGATCCTTGTTACCTCCTTTTACGCTGGCAATGTTTCGTCTTCTTTACGAGTAACGCTAAAACCGAAAGCAACCTTTTTGCTCTTCAAAATTTTTTTTTCTGTGGCCATGGAATAAAGAATAGAGTTTTATGTATGCGAATTTTTCACAGCCGACACTGGTATTTTCATTAAGATTTAATATTCAACGAAAACATTATATATTGGTTTTATATAATATATTTAATTTTTATGTCTTATTTACTTATAAAAAGATGATAAAAAGACCAAGATTTTTTTTTAACGTTTTATTTTCTTTTTTTTATGACTAATGATTTATATGAATCGTAGTTAAAGGTTTGCTTTTTGAAACTCATAAAACAAATGATGACGAAGACAAATAGTAATTATATTAATTTGATAGACAGAAACTCGGCATACTTTTAACAAAAAACTTGCCTAAATATTCGTTTACTGTACAAAAATTAAATAGAAGAAGATATTCATTTTTGTGTTTTGATTTACTCATAAACCAAAACTTAAAGTTTATTTATGAAAAAATATGTTCTTTTAAGCATTTTAATTATCAAAAATGTTAATAAGATTCCAAGATATCTAATTCGTATCGTATATTCGTATATATATATCTAATCGTATTTATTTCCCTGACATACACTAAAATTAAATGATACAAGTATACAATTTAATAATTGTCAAGCCCATGTTGAATGCGTAACTATTAATACAAAAAATAAGTTAATTAACCCGATAACCTTATTACGATATAAATAAATACAAAATCCTTTTAAAAGCACAACACTAAGATCGTGAAAAATACGGATACCAACGTATTACATAGGAACACGTTTCAGTGGTCGAGGTATACGATATGATCCCCAGTCTCAAGGGATACAGACCCTAATTGGACGTGGGCTGCCTTAGAATCGCTCGCCGATTATTTAATCTTTAATACTGGTATCTTACATTTTGTATCAATAAAATGTATACATATAGTCTAGACGTTTGTCGTAAAAGTGTTTTTTTTTTTAATTTAAAATTCCTTTTTCGTACTTAAATTATATTAAATTTAAATTGCCTCATAGAAGATCTATGTAAATTTATATCATACAAATTAATCATCACAACGATATAAGAGTTAATTAATCAATTTATTTAAGCACTTACTACTTAAATAGGGTTTATTCGATTACTTTTTCCACAAGCGTTTCATCTATTGTATAATAGGCCCAAATATTATAAGCAAGGGCAAAACCGACAATAACAATTGTAATTCAAGGCTCTGTTAAATAAAAAGGGCTAATTAATTAAACGAATAATACCAATTCACCGTATAAAGTAACAACCGTAGACGACTAATCATTTCAAATTTATTTACTACCATATATAATGGTTATTATTATTTTTATTCGACGGCGCCATGTATTTTCCATCAAATCTTCTGTTTATCAAAGAAACTGTTGTATTTGTATATTAATTATTAATACTAATTTTATAAATGCAAAGGTAATTGTCCGTCTGTAACACTTTCACGGCTAAACCACTGATTTTACATAAGCCACTTTTTTACCTAATACCTGCGCCCCCCTCCCCCTATCACGCGAAAGAAATCACGGGCGAAAACTACTATAGGAAAACATGAGTGAGACGTATTAATTTAGAATTAAAAAAAACTATATCGTTAAGCTTATAGTATGTTTTCAGAAGCCGAGATGGCCTAGTGGTAAGAACGCGTGTATCTTAGCCGATGATCGTGGGTTCAAACCCGGGCAAGCACCACTGAATCTCATGTGCTAAATTTGCGATTATAATTCATCTTGTGCTTGATGATGAAGGAAAACGTCATGAGGAAACCTGCATGTGTTAAATTTCATTGAAATTCTATCACATGTGTATTCCACCAAACTGCATTTGAGCAGCGTGGTGGATTAAGCTTCAAAACCTTCTCCTTTAAAAAGGAGGAGAAGAGGCCTTAGCCCAGCAGTGGGACATTCACAGGCTGTTACTGATGATTTCAGTTCTAAATACGAAGCGTTATTATAACTGTAAAACGTTGCATAAAGACCATTTCATTTCCGACTTTAATATGTGCTATAAAGTAAGACGTCACAACTACGACATTATTTCAAAAGAAATGCAAACAGGCTAGGTGTCGGTAAGCGCTCATCTCTGCCTTTTGAAACAGTGCTTAGAAAACATTCCATGCGTTATTTTTAAGATATTCTGGCCTGCTTTTAGTCTTTATGTGACAGAGAAAACTAGGGTAAGTAAAATAATGAACAGTATGCTCTTTGTACACAATTTTCTGTCCATACAGATGACCCATATGTAGCAGCTCTGCTTTCGAGCTTTTCAGCATATACAAGTAGTCTTTTTAAATAGACTTGAAATTTCGGTTATTGAGATTTTGCAATATTTAAAAAATATGTTTAAAATAAATGAGAAATTTCAGAAATTCATTAATTTAATTTATGAATTTACATATATATTTAATGAAGAAAAAATTTACAGTCTATAAAAAATATAAAATTCATTTCGTTCAAAATATATAATGATTTTGAGTGTACATTTAAAAACTTATTGTAGTTAGTATAATTTACTCAAAAATATATGTTTTGATTGTTTAATGTAATTTAATCAAATTAATTATTGCATTTTAACCAAGTATGTTTATCTTACTGTGTGATCATTGAGATGACGTCACGTGAAATATAAGCAATAAGTAAGGGACGATTTGTTTGCGGGGAGTTAATCTTGCATCATGACTATTAGCCTCCCGTCAGCCGTCTGTCCCAGTCAATTGTCCACGACAAATGAGTTTTCATATCTGTCCTACTAACATTACTACAATATTAATACAAGTTCTTAGTTATTTACTGTTGACAGTAGGTACGGTAGGGCTAGAATGAATAGACAAATTTGTAATTTGAAATTGCAATTTTATAAATAATATCTAATTACTAGCTGTGCCCCGAGGTTTCACCCGCGTATTATTAATAAAAATATAATAAATAAAAATCACCAAGAGCAGACTTATAATATTACAGTATATACAATATTTTTTGTTCTATTTTCGTCGAACCCGGATCTAGATTGGGCAACAATTGGCCATGAGAGAAACAGCATTCCGTTTTTCTCTGTGTTTTATTATTGTGACTGCAAACAATACCTTCGCAGGAAATTGTGTCTTTTTAAAACTGAAAGTACATCTGTGTATTTAAAAATAGGCTAAATATCAACTAACCGACTAAGTATCAATTAATAAAACAATGAGAATTAAAATGTACGCGGCGACGAAACGGAATACGTAGTACCTAACCTTTTTTCATCGTTTTAAGTTCACTGATGAAAAAAATGAATTAATATACTTTTTTCTAACCAGAATAACATTTCATGCTTTTCCCTTTAAAGTCACAGATTTCCATACATTCATTTATCCTTAACCTATACTTACCTATTTAATACAGCCGAAAATAAAAGAAAATAAAAGAAAAAAAAATAAATATATAATACCTCCCGAAAATAAAAGAATGTGTGTTACGTATACATATTGCTATGTTAAAAAAAGGCTTTTTAATAAGCTACTACCCTAACCTAACAAATATATTACAAATAAATACAGACAGAGGCTTACCAGGTCCCTTTTACATGTACCAGTATAAGCTGAATTTATATTTAATATGATTGGGCACATTGATCTGAGCTCAACTTACATCGGAATAATCTAATCTCTGAAACTCAATTTTTTAACGTTTTTTTGTTCATATTAACTTTCGATCAGCATCATTTTACAGACTTTATTAAAGTACAATTTCAACCAATTCAACTGAACAGTTTATGTTATAGCATTTTTATCGAATCAATTTTAGACGTGATTCTTCAAATAAATTGATATTTACAAACACTTTATATTAAGTGAAGTTTGCCACACATTGTGTGTGTTTAAACATTAGTGAAAACTGCACCCGAATCAGTTAAACCGTTTCTAAGATTACGAACGCGCACGAACGTGCAGACAAATAAACAAACAAACAAAAATTCCAATAATCATAATAGTTTTACTCGTATATCCTCCATGTACAGACAGCAATCAGTTACTGATATGACTGATAGTTAATTGTCTGTACATGGAGGATATATGAGTAAAAACTATTATGATTATTGGATTTTTTGTTATGTAGATAGCTTATTATTTAAAATTATTGATTATTTAAATTAAATTAAATAATATCACACGATTCAATATCGGCAAACGGCTTTTGTAAGTGTTTTTGTTCCGTACTAAGTTAAGAAATCATAAAAAAAATAATTAGAAATTAAAAAAGAAACAAAACTTGTTTATTAAATAATTATAATTTAAATAAAAATAAATTGTTTATTTAAGTAAAATTATGATACGATGAGATATCACAAAAAGTGAACACAACCGTTCTGTAGGGAGCTGCGCCCGAGCCGCGCCGCATGCTACCTCGCAGAGCTAGTGACCGACCTCACTACCACGCCCGGAATTATTTAAAACGGAGATATCTCCTAAAATATTTTTTGAAATCAAATGATGTAAAGGCAATTTTTTTCAAAATTAAATACTTGTAATGGATGTCGTATTTATTTAGATAATAATTAATACCATGTTTATGAAAACAACTTCGCAAATAATGCATCACTTTCGTAATAATTTGGTTACTATAAAAAAGGTAAGTCAACCTGCAAAGAAGGACATAATATGCTATTGCGGACTTTTTCTTAGAACTTTTTGAGAGGAACAATTCTGTCATACATGATTATTGCGTAACTTTAACCGTTTACGCAGCGTACGCAACTAAAGCTCTCAAAAGGTATCAATTTAGGTAGCGTGATATTATATAGCCTAGGACCTTGCTCGATGAATGGGCTATCCAACACAAAAATATTTTTTCAATTCGAACCAGTAGTTCTTGAAATTAGCCGGATCAAACAAACAAACTCTTCAGCTTTATATATTAGTATTGATAAATAAAAAAATCTTAACTTCCAAATTAATATTTTAATTTCAAATTAATAGCATGGCCTGCTTTTAATGTAACATCGTATACTTTTAATGTATTAAATATGCTTTAAGCAAATTGAGAACTACTGTATTATAGCCCAAATAACGGCTAAAGGGATAGGATGAAACTATTACCAATATGATTTATTAGTTTTATTTCGTGTTAAAATATAACTTTTTTTATTATATGCTCTTGTACTCGTTAAAGATTGGAATTTCTTTTTACTTGTCATTCCCGTGCAACTTAGCGTTTTGTTATATTTCTAAACCTATCTAATGACTATCTTATTCATAGATATAAAAAAACTAACTATCACTCAATGACTATAAGATCAATTAGCGCATTGGTTTCTATAATTTTGGTTTTTGTGCTAACAGTAAATTGCTCTGGCCTCGCTTTTAATCAAAAAAGTCTGGTGTTTTTTATTTAAAAATTACGTGTACAATGTAAAATGTATTGCAGACTAAAATGATTATAGATTCATCACAAAATGTCGTTAACTATTCTCTTTATAAAATCACGTATTAAATATAATCGCAAATTAATGTAGCAATCTTTGAAACAAAATAATTTGTATGACAAGTCTAACTAATGTCCTACATTAATAACGTTTGACGTTGGTGATATATTAGAGACATATTCTATAACTTACATAAGTTTCGACTACACCTTAACATATTTAAAAGCATAAATACAAAGGCGCTACACCGTCCTTAAAACAAGAACTGAGACTTATGATGAATAAGCGATGTGAATAACAGACAATTGTTCTAGTACATTCAACTTGAAGTCAATTGTGGCATCGGATTAACTACTCGGTGCGAACCAACGAAACTCCGCCGACGATATCATTTCGCTCTAATATTCAATTTAACTTTGACACTTCGCTCATCCAACTGATCCAACAACACCCCAGCCAGCCTTTTGCATTAGAAATTATAAATGACAGATTTTCGTAAAATATTCCGACTTTTTTTGTTGGGATCAAGGTCTAAGTGTTAATCGCATCGTACAATTATTATATTCTCTCTAAGTGTTTAAAAAGTAAAAAAATCTCCTAAAAGACTTTCCATGTTTTTTTTTTACAATAAACTTTTACAAATTTGTGCAAGCTCGTTTGGGTAGGTACCACCCACTCATCAGATATTCTACCGCAAAACAGCAGTACTTGTTATTGTTGTGTTCCGGTTTGAAGGGTGAGTGAGCCAGTGTAATTACAGGCACAAGGGACATCTTAGTTCCCAAGGTTGGTTGGCGCATTGGCGATGTAAGCGATGGTTAACATTTCTTACAATGCTATTGTCTATGGGCATTGATGACCACTTACCATTAGGTGGCCCACACGCTCGTCCGCCTACCTATACAATAAAAAAAAAAAAAAAACCAGTGTATTTATAAAATATAACCATTTTATTTATGTTTTATTTATAAATGCGTTAAATATGCAGTAAAAAATATTTATAATATAAATTTTAATAAAAGCAATTATAAAACATAATTACGTAAGTAAATAAGTAATTTATATATATGAAGAATTCGATATTAATTGTATTTAATATATTACATAACTAAATAATTATTGCTTCATTTCACTTATATTCTTTGATCGCATAAAGTAAATAAAACGCCGCTAACAATATAGATGTTCAATAAATTTTCACTCCACGTCCCAAACTCCTTTAAGAATTACCATAAACTTATGCAGACATCTAATACTAACTCTTAACTAGCAATTCCTAAAGTGTAACAAGTCCTTAGACTGCCTTTGAATGGAAAAGCTTATTGTAATCGATTTCTAAGCACGGTGAACTTCTAACAATATTGTTAAACTATTATTATTTTTAAGTGACTGAGAACAGAATTTCCTATGGATCTGTTCTTAAACTACATGTACATATCGTGGAAATCGATATAGTTTAATATTAAGTTGCTCTTTTGAGTATCATAGTAATAGAGAAGGGGTAAACACCGTGACGTCACTTGTTATTGTAAAGGCGGCACGAGGACAGAGTCGCGTTGGTAAGTGAGGAATTGAGACGGCACATTACGATTCGGGACGCCGACCAGGTCACTTCTCCAAAATGAAACTGTCGGTAATATTATTCTCTAGTAACAATATATAATTATGCTTCTTTATTTATTTTTAGATGTTTTTTGTGCTATATTAAAAACTTATTTTTGACGTTCCTAATACCTACTCATTTTAATTTATAGTTTTACACATTTTTAAAAGAATGAAATCTCATTTCATAAACAAGAAATATACTTATATCGTTTTATTTAAAAGACGTAGTAGTGAAAACTTAATATCGTCGCTCACGGACGCTCAAGATAAAAAAAAATGAAATTAACTGAGCAAGCAAAGAGAACTGTTTATATTTTTAACCTCTCTCTACCCTTTGACCAACCTCTAGTGTGTCTGACAGGCAATTTGCTATATAACTTTGTGTTTATTTCCTTCTTATAAATATGCGAAATGATTACAATATTCAGAACTTAACATTACACAGATAACTCTCTCATTTCATATTAAGAGTAAGAGTAACACTCTGTATGTTAAATACGTCTTATAACACACAATAAGTTTAATTAGGTTTCATATTGTTGAACAAGCTATTTTTATAAATATATATTTTTGTTATCATGGCAAGGTATCAGATTAAACCCAAAACGAACTTAACGCTATACCAATCATATTAATCTATTAACCAGGCTATATAATAAATACTATAGTATCGCTTTTGTCATTGTTACAAATATTTTTATGAGTACATTCTTATTTAAAAATTATAACTTGCAACATAAATCTTCAAACGTATCTTCTAATAAAATAAATGTTGTTTTTAAATTCGATTCCGATGATTAAGTTAAAACGACACGCTATTTAACATAGTTTATGTTTTAAAAATGTCTTCTAGCAATGAGTACGAACTATGCTTTACAACTTTTGCTATTAATACGATATTTTCTTAATAATAGAGGTTAAGCTGTGCAATAAAGATTGAAGATAAGTTAATATTTTGACCGTTAGAACAAAAAAGGTGAACTTCGATTTGAAAACCGAGTAATTTTCTTTAAGACCCATAACGCTAAATATGAAAACTTTTATACCTTTCTTTAATGAATATGGTTTTAATGGCTATAAAAATATACATTCTAATGAACTCACAACGAAGTCGTTTCGAGAATCCATTTACGAAAGTTATAATTTACATCATAAAGAGAGGTTTACTCATTAAATGGTTTTGTAAAATAATTAACTTTTTTATTATATCGAACTTACTTAAACTAATATAAAAAATAATAATTAAATGAAATTCAACAACACGAGATTATATATTAAAATTGGAATATTGACAGATGTTTTTTTATAATGTAAAATATAAAAAGTCCTGACCAAATTTCGGCTACAGTAGCCAATCTCATATTCATCATCGTCGTCATCAGCTGATCGTCATTGATAGACATAAGCCTCTCTCACGGTGCGCCAAAAGTTAAACGCCTCAAACCCAGTCGAATCTATCTTCTTTCAACTGCTAAAAATGTCATAGTGCAGATGTGTTTACACATACAGACGCAACTCTCAACTCTGTCTTATCACTTTCATTATACGTTGAGACTGTATTCAGTTACGATCGGAAAAAGATCAGGTGCAAGATCAACGGCTTTACATGCTTTCCAAGAACAGTCTTAACATTGTTAACTTCCTAATTCAGTGTAGCTTTTGAAAATTTCTAGACAAGTAAGATCAATAACTTTTTAATAAACCGACCTAGAATCTCCTCGACCTCATGATATTCATGATAAGCTAGCTCTAGAGTCTAGACTAAGGTAGCAGTTAATGTGTAAAGTATTCTTTAACCATGAACTCACAATGTAGCCGCCAAGTGCTTCATATTCAAAGCCTCTTTTTAATTAGATAGAGTTCATGGCTAAGAATAAAATGTTAATGTTATCACTTATAAATGTTTTACAAAATTGTATTGTTTTTAATAGTTAACAGACTGATGAAAGTCAAATTATTACCATTTAAAAATGTATATATTAACTATGAAACAAAAGTTACACTGTGAATACATATTGCTTCTTTATTAGCGTTTTTTTCGATTAACCTTAAGTAGATAAGTATTTTTAGAATAATCATTAATTTAAGGCATCGTGTTTTTATATATCTAATTACTTAACTTTGTGCTTCAACACAGCCTTAAAAGAAATACAAAGGTTTGTTCGTATTGCTAAAAATATTTGCGTCTGTTTAAAATAGGCTTGCCATTATTATTACTTATCAAAGAAAGTTACTTGACCCCATTGTTTATTGACATATAATGTTATATTATGTTTCCATTTTTTACACAGAAATATTTATATGAAATAAATAATGAACTACTATATACAGTAGAACCTCTATAACTCGAACATCAAGAGAGGCGCCAAAAAAATCGAGTTATAGAGTTTTCGACTTATGGAGGATTTTGACTTAGGCGGATTTTGATTCGACTTTGTAGATTTATTCTTACTAATTTTGAGTTAGAGAGGTGAAATAAATGAAGATTCAAGTTACAGAGATAACAAACATTTTTTTTTTAATATAATTTATTTTTTATTAAATAAAAAATATATGTAGGTACTTAGTATATAGGTATCTATTAAAAAAACAGTACTTTTTTTGCTTTAGATAGCTGTTCTCTATCTATAACATTGTCTAAAGTATAAAGAGTAGAAAAATTATTGTTTTTCAGAGTTGCTGGTGTGCTCTATAAAATTCTGTAAAGTATTCCATCCTTAAAGTCGGTAACTTATTTTTCTTCGAACTATAGACGTAATAAGTTTCAAATTATCGAGTTGTAAAGGTTGTAAAATAAAATATTGCTATGTTCGAGATACAGAGGTCCAATTTAATTTTCGAGTTATAGAGGGAAAATATGTACCAAAATGGCTTGCAGGGACTCACTGATTATTTCGACTAATAGAGGGTTGAGAATTCGAGTAATGGAGGTTTTGCGACTGGAAGGGAAGGGAACAAAACATTTTTTCGAGTTTTGGAGGTTTTCGTACTTATCGAGGTTCGACTTAAAGAGGTGTATTTATTTATATATATGTATATGATTATATGTATTTTTTTACAAATAAAACTTTTTAAATGCTTTAAGATTCATAAAGTCTACAATGATAAAGTGAAAAAATGCAACAATAATCGCTCGTAAAGTATTACTAAATATTTTTCATTAGCGAGAATTCACGACCATTATTATTGCAGTAGTAACCACTGCATCAAACAATCAGAAAAATTACCGTATGCGACATAATACACATGACAATAGTGGTACTTTGCTTCAGAAACATAACATACATTACGCTCAAATCGACCTTGAAATTTGACTCTTATTGCGCCGAAAAGTAAACTCTATCAAAATATGCTGCAATTCCCTCTGTAGATGTAATAGATCATCAATAATGTCTTAAGCCTCAGATATCGACCGGAATCCGATGTACGACAGTTTTGGTTTCGTGATTTCATTGCTATTAGGGCGACCGAGCCGTCCCACGTTTATTGTCCAAGATACGAGTGGATTTGTGGAAGCAATTTCCTTTATACATTTTGTTTTGTCCTTTTTCCTACAGTTTGATGGTCCACTTCGTGAGTTGTAGCTCGACTTCGATTTAACGAAACTCCCTCAATCGAAACGATACGCATCTCTACCGTGACCTGCGAATAAAAAGGAAAAATGTAATTATTTAAACAGATCACGTAGACGGGATTGAACGAAAACTAATTTAGCGCCAAAATTCGTTTCGTAAAAATTAAACATAGTTTCAATTTTGTGCCTTTTAGTTTTGCTGAGCCTATCTATCTAAATTGAGTAACTAGTGAAATTCGTTTAAAAAACCCAATTAATCAAAAAGCAATTATACTATTACAAAAAAAAAATACGTATATCTAATTCAAACGAAAAAGTAATTTATTATAAAATTTATTATTAAAATAACATCGTTTCTCTAAACTGTTTGCTCGAGTCGTCCCATCAGAGCACACTTAAAGATTCATGTAGTTCCTTCACTTTAACGTCTTCTTACTATCAAGAAAGAAACCTGTCGTACAGTTAAAGTACTATGCCTCCCTTTTTAAGCCAAATAAACATGACATCGTCATTCAAACGGACACCGTGTGTGAGGGTCTTAGGTCTGTCGCCTCGACCTCTCCTTTATCCGTCAAGTTTTTGTCACTTCTCCATTCACCCTAGCCTACATTTGTTGGGAATGTCGGTCCCGCCGAACACATTTTCTTTGCACCGACATTGTACACACTAGGGTTCTGATTAACACAATAGTTTATATTCTGGGCACCTTTGAAATAAAACAGGTTTCTTTTGTAATAGAGACGGAAGTTGGTACTTTATTTGTGAAGTAAAGTAGATCGCGCAGTAATGTATCAGTGGAAATAAAGTGAGCACAAAACGATGCCATTTGAGGAATCAATCAAAGCCGAACGTTCGCACAATCAGCGTGCGTGGACCGGACGAGCTAATCAAACTAATGGTCGCTGGAGGGCCGCGCGATTGGGCAGGAGTCGACGCCGCAACAAATCACAACAATAACAATGACACCTGATTGATTACAGCTACCGATTTAGTTACACCTGATACTTATATCCCTTTTTAAGATTGTGATTTCAATCAAACATATTGTTCACACTTCCTAATAAATTAGGGACAGGTGGTTTTATTTATATATTTTTCTAAAGAACAGTGTTGTCTATGTTCAATCCAGTTAAAAGTAGAGGTTATTGTGCCCTTGGTTTCAGGCTAGAACCACATCGACGACTTACACATCGCTATACCCAAAAATCAAAGGACTATTAATGTTATAAGACATGTTAACGAACTTAAGCGATATTTAAAAAATAACATGTTATATTCGTAGTATTATATACGAATAAGGTAACAGCTTAGTCTATTGAATAGCTTGTACGGCTATAGATAATAACTGATATGAATGCCAGTTCGGGCCTAAGTTATTCAGTTGTTTGCAATTATAAGGATTCTTAATAGGTAAAATTAAGTTTTTAACCTTCTCAGAGCTTCATGTGCCGTTTTATAGAATAAGACGCACTTCATTTTTATACGTACCTCAAACAAGAAATTACAATATGTTCCACCCTTGATATATTATATCAATCATCTAAAACTTCAATTAGTAAAGATCGTAATAAACAAAAAAATATCAAAGACAAATACCACACATCCATATATGTACACATTCAGGAACACATGTCCATAAATACACTTCCACATATACAAATGCTCACATGCAAGTGAATATTATTAAATTTTCGTTTAAGTTTATTGACTTTGCTTTTGTATAATAATTAAAACATTTGTACTTTCATCGTTAATCTCTTGCACTTATACATTATTATAACCTAATTTTCTTTATGGTCTTTCATTAACAAAATCTTTATTTAATATAGAAACATAAACGTAGCTTATATAAATTTACCACCGATACGGCGAGACTTTCTTCGCACCTGAGATAAACCGGTGAAAGACGACCTACTCATTGTTTTTTTTTATAACAATTATTACTGCTAACAATAATTGCTAAATAGCGGACTCTCTTTAAGGTGTATTATCACACTCATTTATATAATTGATGTTTTTTTATAGTTTTATGGTATTATCTTGTAACTTACTAACCCTATGTATTTAGGTAATATACATAGGTAATAAGTTTAACGAAAAATAAATTAATATGAAAACTCCCTATCAGATACTTTAATTTATTTTATAAGATAGTACATATAAGGATATAAAAAACGATACAATAAACTAAAGTTTTAATATCCATTCTCATAATCTGGTTTCTTAAAAATACTTGAAATGCAGTTCCTGAAGATTATTTTTAGTTCTAAGCGTTGCCGTCAGGTGAACGTCAAGTTAGTGTCGAGCCACGACCAGGCGGCGCTAGCGTTTGGACGTTTATTAAGTAGGAAATACGAATTTCGAACCACACAACACAAATTGAAGTTGTTCACTGGATACAATATTAATAGGTTAGTCGATCATAGTGACGTGCCATTTAGCATTTACGTTTATATGAAGTCAAACTTTTTAAACTACATACATTCGTCCGAATATATACGGAGTTGCAGTTGCAGTTGCTGAACTGACAAGCATTCACAACAATAGAAATATCTTTTAGTATTCACCTGTCGGCGCAATAATTCTATCGCGCTTTCCATAGCGCACGTACATTCGGTGCGACATCAAGCCAGACTTTTGCGGATACAACACAAAGGTACTCGTCTTTTTGGTGTCCGACGTAAAATCTAAATCAATGGTTAGCGCACTTTTGTTACTGCCACCATTACGTTACTCGGTCTCTTCGTGGTGCGCTGTTCTGACCACATGGAAACCGGACTCCCAGTGCAGGAACTTGGGAGCCCGCTACATAAAAATTCATAGAAATACGTGAATAATGCGATAGTACTATCTCTAGCGTCCGAGCGGCCTTACATTTTGCTCGATTTTCTCGCAGTCTAAATTCATGGAAGTTTTATAGTAGAGCTATAAAATTGAACGGTCTCATCGTTTTCATTTCTGAGTGAAATATGTTTAATTTCCGAAGCACGAAACCAAAAATAAATAAAACCAAAACGTACCTATTTCATAAAGAAAACTGCTATATTGTAAGATGGGTGAAGGATTATCCTGCGTCTATGCACATTGGTCCGTTACAAAGGACAGAGAAAGTTTAAAAATAATGTCGCTACCATATTTTTCTAGTCGGTCTCAAAGACAGGTAACATGACGTCATCTGTCATATATCTTACTCCGCAGCATCTACAAAATAAACGAAGAGCTGCTTATTGTATCGCTGACAGCAAAGCCGTGGTGCGCCATTGTGCAGCTCCTTCTAAGAAATATAATAGCGACTTACTTGATCCGTAGACGCAACACTGCGTCGTCATTATTTCGCGCTTATCGAGCCACGAGGCCTCTTTTCACTCTATTTCTGCCGGTTTTGTCAAAACAATTGACTGGAGTATGGGAGGTATTAATACGTAAAGACATAAAAACCACTTGGTTATAAAGAGATATTCAAGAGTATGCTTAAAAGCTCTAATAACTTTACTATAAGAATTAGGTTATGACAAATAATTACGCAGATTATGGCAAACAATATATTAAGTTTATACATTTATCGAAAAAATGAGTAGGGTTATGCAAGTAACCATAATATCTTTAACAAGTTTCGTTGGGATTTTTATACAAATCTCGGCTTTGGTGGGATCCGAGAAGTTAATGAAGTGTATCGCGAACACTTTACCCGTGTCAAACTGTCAAGAACACGTCATATTTCACATGTGTATTTTTGTGTTTTAAACGCCACGTCAGTTCCGATAAGACTACGGCAACTTGATCAGCCTTAGAAAACTTCACGCTTAGACTTTCGAATAGCAAGACTTTATTTGCAGCTGTCACTTATCGTCGAGAATGAAAGAGGTCGAAGAAGGAGGTGTAAACATAATACTAATTTGTGGGTTTGTTACGTGGAAACATATTGTATGTTGTGATACGGTGTCGTGATGCGTTAACATCAGACGACCGCCGGGGCTCCGGTTTCGCAGAAGTGTTTCGCTTAACGCTCTCTGATACCCTCCAAGTAATATTTCGACAAAAAAATATGTTCCAAGGGAGAATCATGCTGTGAGGTATTATTTTCGGTATCCTTTTTTATTGTGGCAAGTTTTTAATTGTCTAACCATTCGTAACAACACTTTTAGAAGTTAATAACGTGCACTAGAACTAGAAATAGCTCATCAAAATAAAATTGCGACAGCAAGTACGAAACAGAACTAATTACCGAAAAAAGCAAAAAGCCAACATAGAAGCAGACATCTTCATGGGCCAAGGAGCACTTCACAAAAAGTAGTTGCCGCTAAGACATATCCACATGTAGATTGTAAAGCGGCCAAAATTTGAAGCGCGTGTTTCACAGACCTTGCACCGCTACCTGCTACTTTGTGACATCTTGATGTAGGGCTGATGCGTGCCCTACATTCGTCGTATCTACTAAATGAGTATTATTTAGATTACATATGTAGTTAAAATACATGATCAGATGAATATCTCAATTATGTCTTAAGTAATATAGATATAACTTTTCAATAAAATCTATTGATTTAAATTTTTAAATATAAAGAACGATTGTAAAAATTATCAATGAAACACAAATATTCGTCAAAGTAACAAGCCTATATTTCATTAAAAAAAAAAAATACAATAATAATTTTACCTAAATAAGAGTTATACAGTTCAGTATTTTTATTTCAGATATTAAAAAATTAGATTCGAATAAATATGATGAGCTTTTATAAAAAAAAAAATTTAATCTTGTATTAATTTAAAACTGAAAAATGCATATTCTAAAAATTTGGAATGCTTCATAATATTATTCATTCATAGTTACAGTAGTAATTGTGTAACTGTTTTTGAAGTAATTAGCATAAGTATCGAGTGACAGCCCTAAGAGCTTCATCTGCCACTTGAACGATCGAAAGGTACGACGGCGCGCCGGTATCAGGAAGGAATGTATAGTGGGTGACTTGAACAGTCCCTGTCCCATTCTCGCTCAACTGGTTTTCCCTAAGCTAAATTTATGCGCCGTCTCACTCATACACGCCAACATTTTCAATACTTACCTGCGTGAAATGATATACATCTGTTCGATAGTAATGTCTCCCTCGCACTCAAACTCTGAAATGGATTGTTGATATTGCTCTCCCTTTCTATTTTCATGAACAGGGGGTAGACAGTGTACGCACGCATTTGTGTTGGTGTCCGTTTATTTAGTGAACTTGGAAGCTCGCTCTCGTGTTTGTGCATAGGGTGTCGAGCGTGGTTGTGTGCGTAAGTTGTAGAGGCGCGACATAGCTTTGCCGTCTCCATGGCTTAAAAGTTTTGTATGGAATGAAACCAACGAGCTAGTTGTGCGCCGGCCGGCACGCTCGACGGACGTATGTTTCGTACTCGCGCCAAACTTCTCCGTAACTCCTCGATTTCATAAACTTGTATTATGATATGTTTCAATAAATGATAGGTTTCGTATTGTGATTATATTATTTATAATAGAAAACGAAGTGACTTCATGTTCTAAAGACACTGAGTGATGTTTATTTTTTTGTGTAACTGCAACGTGTTTGGTTCAACGGACTGAGAAGGTTGGTCGTCACGAAATTCTTGAATAGAGACTGTAACAAATCAACCTAAAACTCCAGCATTTTTCGAACGGCTTAGTTTATTTATACAAAGGAAGTCCAAATACTTAGTGAGACATAAAATAAATGTTAGATTTTATTCCACCCATTAAATTTACGCGCTTTTACAATTGTGTATTTATATAATAACTTTTTTATATACAAAATGAACTATCAATAAAAATAGAAATCGAAAATATGTTTTTGTATATTTTTGTAAACACGGTCAAATAAAAGTTCGTAGTTCTATTAATTGTCGTGAAACATACCAATCTTTCTATTATTAAAATGAAATATTTCACTTTTATTAAAACAAAATTTTATAAGAATATAAAGGCAATTGAAATAGTTTTAATATTTGAATCTTTCCTTCTTTAAACCAGAACCGTCGGGTTGAACAACCTGTGGTATAAATAGACATTTAACACAGAATCTACACAGAAAACGTTAGTAAACATGGACTCCCCACACAAATTACAACTACTGTTAGTTGCTCAAAGAAATAATTTCCAAAATGTATCTGTAAAATAATAATAAAACTTACAACGAACGAAAAATTAAAAGCTTAAACCGTTGGCAGAGACAGGTAAATATAACACAATCAACAACTGCCTATTCTTATCCGGTTTTACTATTTAAGACACCAATAAATTACTATACAAAGATATTGGGAACATTTTTTGTTTTTAAATTAAAAATAAAAGTAACAGTTATGTTTGAAATACAATATTATTATTAGCTCAGAGAATAGCTATAATACATATAACTTTCATTATGTTTTAAGAAATTATAGTTGAAAATGGATGAATATTCGATACGTTCAACACGTATTTTTTTAATTGAATAAAAACTAAAATCAAGTATTAAATAATAATGACATCGACAAAAAATTAAGTTATTAATGAATCAGCACAATTGACGATAGCAACCTTTATAAGAAACATTTTTAATTTACCTAATGATAATATACTTGTTGCATATCATTCTATTATATATAATATATAAGCCTAAAAACGTTAAAAAATACTCATGACAAGTAATATAACTTTATAATTTCGTACTTATTATATATTCTAATCCAAAGTGATACTTGTTAAGTCTGGTTTATGTTTTCAAATAAAATTTCGATTTGATAAGTCTTGAGACAACCATGTTCTACAACAAATTGACAGCAAGTTCTAACTTTTTTACTGAGAAATAAATATTTCTATTTATTTATTTAGAAAAACAAATCATTTCATAAATATGATATAAGTAAGAAAAATCAACTTTATTTATTATTGTCCAAATTGTAATTACATATATTATTACTAAATTATTATACAACATAAACATATATAATAATATGTAACGTATCCATTATTTATCTACATCACATTGTTCATCTGAAAAAATATCGTTCTATATTTGAAATGAAGTCATCAATAACTAATGATATAATACTTCGCAATAATAACTTCGCTGATCTCGATAGCAACTGAGCGTAACGCCACTAACGCCCCCAATCTAAAAGTATTATCCATTGCCACGCTGTATCTCCCTGTCCGAAACAATTGATATCAATATTTGTATCAATAATGCGAAGCAGACGTTTACGTGTATCCGTACGTGGTCTGAATCCAGTGTACCCCTAACCAGACTGCGGACGCAACATTTATTGTAACTATGGATAATGCTTCCTTGCAGAATTTTATTATTTCTTCCTCAAGGCATTTAAAATTATTTAATAAATTGAATCTACGTTCGATTGAATCCGTTTCAAACTGAATTCTTTAATGAAATTTAAATATCAATTAAAAGAACAAATTTCAATTTATGCATAAATTAAAATGTTAATATCATTGTTTTGGTATTATATTCAATACGAAGTCCATTCCAATAAAAAAAGCTTTTTAGTTGAGCAGGATACCATGTTTCCAAAATAATCTAAGCAAATAAACGTATCTAACCTAAATAAACAGAATGTCTGCTTCAAGATTTTTTTGGCCATACGATAATAGTTATAACCACAACATAAACGTGACTAACAAGTTCCGTATAGCTAAACTTGTAATGTAATATAATGGATTTTTTTATTCAGTAACAGCCTGTGAATGTCCCACTGCTGGGCTAAGACCTCTTCTCCCCTTTTTTGGAGAAGGTTTGGAGCTTATTCCACCACGCTGCTCCAATGTGGGTTGGTGGAATACACATGTGACAGAATTTCAGTGAAATTTGACACATGCAGGTTTCCTCACGATGTTTTCCTACACCGTTAAGCACGAGATGAATTATAATCACAAATTAAGCACATGAAATTCAGTGGGGATTGCCCGGGTTTGAACCCACGATCATCGGTTAAGATTCACGCGTTCTTACCACTGGGCCATCTCGATTTTTTTATAATAAAACATAAATATACATAGTAAACAAATACTTAAAGTAGTGTAACTCAATATCCCACGTGTCGACATTGTCGCTGGGTAACGGCCGTTAAACTGGGGCCTTTTTCTACCACGTAACATCAGTGGAAAATGTATCACATATATTTTTGTATATCCAAGTATGAAGCACATTTTTATCGCACGCTCAAGCCTATGAATTATAAACCTAAATTAAGCACACGTTATTTATTATATTCCCAATTATTTTCAATTTAATCCAAGCTAACGCTTAGAAATCATAGAACATTGCGTCAATAAAATATTTATATACATATATGTATATACACACAAATAACCCATAATATATGAATAGAAATTTTATATGACTTCCTAATTCAGTAATATTTACTTATTGTATCAAAACAGAGCCGACGTATCTGATTTTAACGTAATTTCACAGTTTCAATATTAATAATCAATCGTTATTGTTTGTATGTTAAGAGCCTTTGTATCTTGAACATTTCTTGGGGCTGTGGTTGAGGAGCTATGGTGTTGTTAGCATTTAATTGATTTTGTATCCGGAAACTAATTAGAATTGAGGTTTATGTAACCGAACAATATTAATAACTTATAAGCTGGCCATGACGCAATCTACGATGGGAAGCAAACTTCATTCTTCTAAATAGACTAGAACGTTGCTATTACTTCATGTAACATTATAATATATATACTGTTTAATATAAAAACGTACTTATATTTATATGAAACTAGCTGCACGTCCCGATTACGAACCGTGTAACAAGGTTTTATAGTAAATATAAAATGCTGGAAATCGATTGTAATTTCACATACTGGAAACTACTCAGAGACCATAAAATAAACACAAAAAAATCATCAAAGTCGCTCCAGCCGCTTAGGAGGAATTCTGAAATAATGACGTACACGAAAAAATTATAAAGATTGTATTAAAATAATTAATATTTTTTATGTATGTATTTTATATGTCAGAGATACTAATTTAATAAACGTTGAAGATATAATAATCATTTCATTTGTTAATACAATTTCTAGGTGTAGTGTTGCATAATTGAAAATGATAAGAATTTTTCATCTTGTATTGTATTTCTAAAGTAATGTTATTGTATTCATATCCTTAATAAAATTGTATTTTCTACACGGTTATGAGAATAATTTATCTGATACTTGGAAAGACCACGCAAACCAAAATACAAAAACAATTGAAAGACATTTAATATGGATAAAGAGATGTTCAATAAATCTGTAATCAACTCAAGGAGTAAGTAAAAAAACTTAACAATCATTTTTTTCTTTTATCAAATTACGTAATCACATTAACTATTCACAATAAATCAACAAATATATAGCAATAAAGCTTACAATGATGTTCATTTAGTTCGCTCAATTCTTGATAAATTTAATTAAAATATTTTTCCTTATCTAAATTATTAATGTATTAATTTTAAACGTACGCAATCGTTACCCGATTTTTTGATTAAATTGAAACGATTAAAAAATAGATTTGAGACGTTCAGTAAGATTGGATCACATGTTTGTTTTACTCTAATTGTTTTAAAATATAATGATCCTATTGACTAAGCACATTCATTTATTTTTATTAATAAACATATAAAAAAAACGTATACACTTCAGTAAGAAGTATATACTGGTGCTAATACATAGCACCAGTATATACTGAGAAATCGTTTTCTTACTTACTTAATACTAAGTTACAAAATATACAACCGTTTTATATTTTCTCTCTACTAAAAGTAGCTACCATGAAACCAGCCAAAAATAAACTTATGTAATAAAATAACTCAAATTGCAATATCAGATATATTGCATAATTCTGAATTTTGTTTTTTTTTTTAAGTTTTTTGGTTGAGTTTAGTTTTTTTTTAAAGTTAACCGCATTCGCTATTACTAATGCTACACTATAAAAGTTGATTTAAAAATAAATACAATTTTCACTGGCATGAATTTGTTAGAATAAGAACTCAATACTGAAAATTGTTCAAATAGAGTTATTCTTATGTACAATTTTTATGTACTACAAAACTGTCTGAAGTCCAAGTCCCAACTCAACCAACCCCAAATAATCTACTGTGTTTTACTTGTTGTTCGTATTCTTTCCGTATCGTTCATCCGATTGAATTTAAACTTATCGTTGGCATACACGAGAACTTTTTTGAAGCAGTACCATCAACGTACAATAGTTCATGCGAGGAGAATCAATTAATTGCTTTAAAACAAAAAGGTAGGTATTGCAACGCAAACCTCAATAAGGACGTATTATATAAAATTTTAAATATTTTTTAAAAGAAAAAATAACTACACACGGATTTTTGAAAACATGCCGTTGTATTTTTAAGATAACAGTATTTCTATTTCATCTTCGTTTACACGGAATATCAATTGTTATTCTATTAAACTAGCCATCACAGTCACTATCGGTTAAACGATATTTATTCAGCATACCATTAAGGAGCTTATAATTCAACATTCTAACATTATTGTATTAATAATTCAAAGAGAATATCCGCTCCGAACCGTATCTCCTCTGGGCAGCCAATTAGCCTGCCTGGATTTCACCGTTTTCCTAAATAATGTTCGAATAAAATTAACGATTTATTCGAAATGTAAATCATAACCCCTTTTAATTACAAGTTATGATACAGTTTTATTACCCAATCTACAATAATATTATTTTGTTCTTTGTATTGTGGGTAAATGCTAATACATATATACTTAAGAATAATACTAAATGGCGCATTTACTTTCATATATTTAAATTTATTTTTGAAATGTTATAATAATATGTTATGTACACATAGAAATCTGATAATATAAATGTAAGTTTTATTTAAAAATGTAACACAGTAAAGTGAAATATTCAAGGTATCTGTGCGGGGCAATTGCATTACGATTTCAAGCTTCGCTTACAAAGGCAATATGCAGAAAGCAAGCTATTTGTGGTATGAAACGGTTTTAGAAACGCCAACAAACTATATAGTTTATTTTATTCGTTTATTTTATGTTACAGCCGTGTTAACACTATCACATAATTACCTCATGAATTTACAAACTCAATTCAAAGGTTTTAAAAATTAGTCGACTTTTTTAATATTTTTTTATTTCGTAAAACAAATACTTAAAATAATTAATAATAAAAAATGATTCAAATTTGCTCTTAAATTTAATTAATTGACTTAAAACCATTTTCACCTTCGTTTTAAAAAATAACGAGAAATCAATGCATAAAAGCTATATAATCACACAATTGTTTTAGAAGTACATCTTTTATGAAATGCAATGCTTTAAGCATTGAAATGTAGGTAAATGAAACGTGAACAAGTATTACTTACCGATCGAAGATGTGTCGGCAGATATTTTTATGGGGCTTAATGACGTGACATGGATACGTGCTGCAGAGGAAACATCAAGTATTGTGTTACGGGGCTCACTGGTCTTTATCGAAGCAAAATTTCATTATATTCCTACCCCTGTTCCACCTACCATTCAATTGAACACCTTCGCACAATTGGAAGGGTTGCCTCAATGGGTTGTCGGATGAAATTTCTTAAGATTCTTCGCTCATAATGAGCGAAGCCTGTCGTGCAACGGGCAGCAGTAACGGTGTAATTGTCGAACGAAATGAGATCGACAGATACAAAGCGAGATTAAAATCCGCTTAATGAACTCGTATAAAGTAATGTTGCTATTAAGAATTTGGCTGTGGAATCGTTTTCAATTCTCGTTAAAAGTTTTAATTTTTAATTTCACCGTTATAAATTTCAACTGAGCTGAAATTTGAGACATTTCAAGATTCTGTTGTAATTTAGTTTTATCAAAGATCTCAAATTTTAATCAAACTAATAAGCCCTCACAAACGCTTGTCAGGAGATATTTTATAATTAGTTTTGTTAACTTTATCTATTGTGTAATTTATTAAAATAAGACCCAAAGAGATACATAAAATACGAATATAAAAACATATGTCAAGTATACTGGTAGAGAATTCATAATGAAGACATCATTACTAAACCGGTTTCAATACTTGGAAATGTCGGAACAACGTACACTTGAGACTTGTCGCGCTACATATTACTTAGAAGTTTATTATATAAGGGCGTTGAATTTATTTTAACATATATTTAGTTCAATTGTGACTCAGGTAAATTAGTAAATTTCTTTATTAAGCCCATATTTTAATTTAAGTTTGTGTGTATTTAAGTTATATATTTTCTAAAATATGCAATATATTATTTATTTTAATTATAATTTTGTACGAATTTAAATTAATATTATTTAAGAGTTCACTTCAAATATTTAGAATTATAAATAAATATTATATTATGAAATTAATATATAATAATGTTTTATTTAACAAATTATGTATCCAAAATATATTACAATGCTTGTTAGTACCGCCCGTACTAGCCCTGCTAGCCTCATATACTTTTTCATTTATTATTCGTTTCACTTCGTCTCCACCGACGTATTTATAGTGTAATAATGACTATATAGTCTATAACTTTTCACAATAAATGAATAGAACATACTGGGGGCCAATTCTACTAACAAATTGCCACTTTGTCGCAATCGAATTGAAGCGTGATCATTGAACCGTTTATCCGTTTTCCTATTTTTAATTTAACTATCGACTATTGGCATAAAATTTAACAATTAAGTTTGGTTATGACATAACGGTATATGTTAATGTCATATCGGTTCGGTTCCGATCCGAATAAATATAGAATACTCAACGCTGGATCGGAATCGAATCGGGAACGTATCGTAATCGTTATAACTATATAGTAGAATGCGGCCCCTGGTAGATCCTAAGATTAGCGTGTTCAAACAAACAAACATTAACTTTTGTAGATTAATTCCATACTATCTATGGGTACGCAATAATTTTCACTGAGTTTAATATTGCCATCAGTAGTCCTCAAGACATTTTTAACCCCTATGGTATCTCAAACATTAATATTTTCAAATGATTGAAACGAAAAAATTCATCAATCTTCGATTTCAAATCCACACTTTACACGACATTTTGATCCCATTGGATAAAAACAGAATGTGAAAAATAACGCCCTCTGTATTTTGAGTAAGGGATAATTTCAAATTTTATTTACTCCCAGGAATCTGCCATCAATTGAAAAATCATTCACGACCCATCATCAATCATCGGATATGAAATGAAACCTTCTTATGGTGTTTTTTATACACTATTTAATTATTTATGTGTTTCCGAATTAAGGCGTCTGATAATATAAACCTTTTTGACTATTCGATGAATTTATACAACCAGTTAAGCTGGTACCGATTATTTTGAATTGATTATTTTATCAAAATATTTTAATTCTATAAGAAATCTTATTTATTACTTTGCACCTAATCACGTGTCTTATGCTGATAACCTACTCCACCCCTTTCGTGGTCCCTTTTTTGAGGCTTATCTATTTAATTCATCGCAGGACTCTTTCAGACCCTGACCGTATTCACGATATCGGCCACATGACGAAGGGCCTAAGGATTCGAGTTAAATTTACCAGAAGACATTTATTTATTCACTGATACCCACGATTAGAATCTCTTTTGATAACTGGTTAACGATGAATGATTATATTTCAATATTATAATGGATTAGATAGATAGAGAACCTTTGAAATATCAAATTAAATTCATAATGGGTTATCTTGTTTGGTTTAACCGGTGTTGGTACAGTTGCATATCGTAGTTTCCATTACACGAGGTGTGTTTAATGCTATCGTCGATCGTAATGGTCGCAAAGACCATTAACCTACCCCACAACACAACTTTTTCAATGTGAACTCGAAAGCAAAATTGTCATTTTTTATTTTGTAATGGGCATGCATTGTTGCAGTTTTTTTATCCCATTATTTCATTATTGGTCTCCTGGTGCTTACTCTTTTGAATAAAATGACTTCTATCTCGGTATCTTTATTGACAGTATATATTATTTTATCAACAAAAATATGCTTATATTCATTTACGTATATATTATATTTTATGTATCGAGAGGTATATATGTAAGCGAATAATTATTTCGAGTATCAATAAAATATTAAGAAAAGCATAGCTCATTGTTCACTGTGTAAATAAAAAACAACAAAGTCACTAACCGCCGCTATAGCTTTAAAGAGCATATTTTAGGCCTAAATAGCAACATAAGCGTCCATAAAATTCATCCGGTTTACAATACATTATTTATTATTTAGTTTTATTTATAATCATTGAAATTTAATGGTGCTGGAGTTTTAGATTCCTTTTTTTTAAATAAATTATTAAATTTTAATTTATTTATTTTTGATTTAAATTTATTTCTTTACAGGATACAAAATAATGAATTCAACGCGTTACAATAATTAACAGTTGTGTAGTGTTGTGCATATAAGTGACTGTGATCAAGAAAGATGCGGACTATGAGAGCCCTAGCTCTATCTGTACGTTGGTTTGCGTTCCTAGTTGTTGGTGTAGAATGGCAAGTCTATTCCCAGGCTGTGCAACAAACATCAGAAATAGACAGTTCCTACAACTTTTATTATGAACAACCGTGTTGTACCGGACCTGTTATTAAGAGCAAATATCATGTCAGACATAAGAGAGGTGAGTTATTTACATTTATTAATATGAAAGAATATTTAATTTTATTTATATTAAAAATTCTATAACCTTTAGGTCATATTAATCTAGTAACCGCTCGTATAAATTTCTTAAGCGCGTTTTAAGAGTTTCTCTCGATTCTCAGAAGGCTCTTTTGCAAATCATGATTCATGATATAGCAGAAAACATCAAACAACATGCAAAACTTTTTGCGTGTGTGTGTAAGTCTATACATGTGTTCCAAACATTATCACGAACACATGCAAAACCACGACGCTTTCAAGGGTACGTCATGTAAAGTGAGATAGATATATGATTTTAAATAAGCAAGGTGAGACAAAATAATGCTTTTGTTTCATTGCCCTCCCCGATGTCGGGAGATTTTAATACAGTTGTAGTTAATGTTTCTTTATGATCACTGATTTCCTGAAGGTCTTAGTTCTTTATCATCTTGTATCATGCTCATATTTTGATGTAAATTTTTTATTAATATTTATAGATCAGTCAAGGAAAGTCAAGTCTATGTCGTCGTATATCAAACTTAGAGTTATTCATTTTTTAAGGCAATTCATGAGCAACAACCCAAATTAAAATATTTTAATATAGTATGATATTAAATCACAGCATTCTAATAATCTATATTATTTTTAAACTATAAATAAACAATAGTGAAAGTCAGCTCCTATATTTACATAAACCATGATTCTTAATGTTGTGTTGAAAAACTTGAAACTTTTGATTTTCACAAACGAAGTAATTCACTTCCTCACTTTGAGTCATGTCAGTATGTGCTTTGCCTTTTAAAACATTAATTCAACTTTCCTTGGCCGGTCTAGAACGTGGTCATCTAAGCCGCAAAATTAATGTGCAATTTACCACCTCCATTAAACTGTGGCTTAAAACAGTTCGCTTAGAGCGTAATGAATGTGGAAACTTGAATCATTAAGCCTCGTCACACTTAATGAAAATCCACTAATGCTATACTCAGGTTTAATCACATCAATCTTTGTTTAAAAGAACATATCTCAAAAGATAAGCCATAAAAAATATGAAAATGCATACTGATATTGGAAAAAAAAACATTTATTTCAAGTATTTATATATGTAATGATATATTAATTTAAAATAGTTTCCCCTTCAATCCTTAGTGTAATGAAAAAGCAATCGGCAGAGCGAACTCGGGTGCTGTTTAACTCAACCGTCATCAAAAGTGTCAATCACGGGGATTTCCGAATAGCAAAACCGATTATCGGGTATATTAAGTCGGTTATTGTTATCGACAGCGGAGCTCCGACCATCCGACCGTGAAGTAGATTAGGGACATCATATAATGCCATATTTTGGTGCCAGCTGCACGCATCGCATGCACGCCTCTAGCAGGCACATTTTTTACATAATTCCTTATAAAATTCTACTTAAGAGAACATGGGTTGAATTTTTATTACACAGCTCATTTCACGCAAACTTTCTATTTTGTAAATTCAAGTAGTTATAGAGACGAGAATAATAGTGCTATGTCGCTAATTACAGGGGTTGAAACCTTGAACGATGGGCAGGGTCGCTTCAAAAGGGTCCGAATAAGCTTAGGATGATTCTTTGCTACCCTGAACGAGAGGTTCGCTAAATAGTGAACGTTGTCTGTCATTAGCTACAGAAATAATTTGTAATAATTATCTATAGTTAACGCTAAGGTCCTGCCTTTACGCCTCATATATTTTGATGAATATTCCACTTATGCATCGTACATACGAGTAGAAATATAAAGTTATATTATAATACAATCATTATCATACCGAAGCGATCTTTTTGCCCGTGCCCAGCCAGCTAATGCAGAGCTAAAGCAATGTATCTTACCGCAGGCCCCAGGCCTTTTTTACTTAGGCCTAACTTTGAACATATTTTTAAATGTTCGAAAACTAATTATTTAAATTACGAAGTGTAAGCAGCACTTTTTATTAAATGAATTGTGATATTTTTCATAAAATACTATCTAATTTTGCCGTTCACTTTAATACATTTTGAATTTTAATTTATGAAGAAAAAAATGATAAATTTTACTTATAGCTATAAAATGCAAATATTTGTATGAGAGCTATCATCAACTCAAAGTTTTTTAATAATAATTTCATTGTTTTATATAAAATTTGTCATTTGTGTTATTATATAATATGAAGTCATGAATGAGCTTTTGACATTTCATAAGTAAAATCCACATTATTAATATTTCTAGAGACTAACAAAGTATAAAATAATTCGATATTGTTACTGTACATACTGTACATATAAATGTATTTTTATTCAACCAATATATTTTTTTAAGTATCCCCAAGTGTCCTTTTTATTTATTTTTTTGTTAGGAAAAATAGCTGCGTATAATAAAATCGGAACGACAACTAAAAGAGCTGGTACGTTCTATTTATTTTACTAAGTTGTTGAAGTAAGGGAGCCAGATCGGAGGCAAATGTCCATGCTAGTGGCGAGCAAATAAAAAGTGTATAGAAAGATTTGAAAGAAAGGACGCACTCAGCCGAGCAAAGTGAAAAAAAGGAACACAATGAGCGAAGGAAGGAACGGCGCACAACGTCCGGCGTAGTCAAAACTTGAAGCGCAAGTTGCTTTGACCGCTGACCACATCTCACTCGAACTGTCCAACTCGCTAAATAATGTTCAACAAGACGGAATATTCGTTAGCTTTTTAATTTACAAACAGCAAACGCTTGGTAAAGTAAACTTGAGCTGGAAATCTCGGTCATGGCTTATTTATAAAGTTTTTTATAGTATTATGACATTGTTTGTTTAAAACATTCGATTTTTGAATTGCTTAATAGTAATTATTATAATAATAATATTTTGACAAATAGTTTTTTTATGATTGTAGCTACAATCTACGCCCATCTTAATAGAACCATTGAAGAAAATACGAGACATAGGAATCCGAAGGGAGATGACATTACTTATTTTAGACATACGTACCACAAAACATTTTGTTTGAAATTTGGTCACGTAAATATATAAGAAGGGTGTCCCATATCGTATCTTGTAAGCATTGCGATTGTCCATTGTATTCTCACGAGACAAAGGGTTGAGGACGTTGGGAGGAAGCTTACCTTCGTCAAACCACTTTTTGGAATCAAACGTTCAGGTATTCGCGACTGATCAACCCACTTTATCTCAGCTGCGTTCACGCTTCGACGAATTCTCCAAATCATCGTGAACTTTGTAAATAATCGCGGTAAGAAATAATCATTTCATGCGATTATTTTTTCCAACCATATATCAACTTGGTAAAAATATTTTAGGTGTTCCGTATTCAATTTCAAAACTTATCATTTCGTCGTGGCTGTTCTTTATTAACATCTATATCTATGTATATTTTGGATATCTATAGATCGTCACTTCACTCCTCAATTTTAGAAATAATAACGTTTCCTTCGTTGAATATTGAAAAAAAAAAGTCACATATTATATTAAGAAGTTAATGTTATATGTTTAATACTATCAATATACAATTAAAATTACTATAATTTCATACTTAACGTGTTATTTTAGCTGTAAGTATTACAAGTTTGTATTGATAACAATATAAATAGTTATTTATAAGTATTCTCATAGTCTTAAACAGGAACAAACTTGGGGTCAGCTTCACAAATAATAGTTGACCGTATTATTTTCCGTTTTCCATCTCCTCGAACAAAATGCTCTTATTCAAAGTGGAAACAAAACTTTTTCTTTTCTCGCGTTGGAACGTTAAAAATAACTTTGCCATGAAAATATTTGAATAACAAAATAAAAACAGTATTTACAATATTCGAATAACAATGTTGTAACTACAATACGTTTGTAAAGATAATATCTTGTATAAATTCTGTATAAATGTACTTTATACGACTAAAATAGAAAGTACGAATTTAAAATATAACTAAACCATTATCGTGCCCTTTTTAAATAAACATGTATTCAAACATATTATTATGCATCTATTATATGTACACACATTTTAGGTATATCTCGCAGGCAGACGCGCAAATGGGAAACTTGGTGGTAAATGGTTACCTCCGCCCATATCCATCGACACTAAAAAATATAAACCATTCCTTACGCTGTCAATACGCCCCCAGCCATGAGATCTAAGATGTTTTGCCCTTGTTCCTGTTAAAACACTAGCTCTCACACCCCTTAAGCCGTAACACATTTAATTATAAGCAAGCGAATAATTATGACATGTATAGTAAACTAAATAATGAATAGATGTTTGACAAGCTTATCAAAGATCTATTACAAGTTAAAATACGTAATATCTATTAGTATTTTAGTTAATGTATTATAGTTAGCATAACATTAATACACAATATATTTCATTTTAACTTTTTTCATTATATAATAAAGCATGTTATATACAATCTATTCCGTTTTTATATTATAGTTATAATGATATCGAATAATACTTATTTTTGTTTGTGTTCGATGCACTCACGTAAATTATTCTATTGAACTGAAACTTTGTATAGTTGTCGTTGGCACGTGTTTGTAGGTGGGCTTTTCCTGACGTGACAAAGCCAGTCCGGTTGCGGGCTTCGAGACTTACCTCACTACCTATTACCTCACTATTATTTTAATGCCTAAAATGGGATAATGGCAAAGATATGATTGAATAGTGAGTGAAGATTTGTAATATAATACCATCGACAAACAATAAATGGCGCGTGAGTCGTGAATAATTGAATAATGATAATGGAAATGGAAAATTGTTTAACAAAAAAAATTAAATAGGCACTCACATGCCGGAAATTAGCTAGTGGTAAATAAAACTCATTTCATTCTCAAAATGGTTTTAATACACTAACATTTCGTTGATTGCGAACACGATTTGATTTATTAAGTACGAGTACGGCCTACAATCACATGGTGGACATTCCGATAATTCCGGATTAAGCGAAATATTATCGCAAAACAATTACCGAAATTATTTTAAATTTACAACGGAAACATAACCGTATGATCGAATTACAATTTGTCACATTACAAGCGCGTTGAATCGGTTATTATTAACGAATTGAATCCGATCATAGTAACTATCATTATAAATTTTAACGAGGTATTACGAGAAACAGTATTAAACGATTTTAAAATATATTAACGAATCTCTCTGCAAGTGATAGTGTTCTCAATATCTTTTATGTTTCATTGATATTTAATTAAATACACTAATCCACTTGCCTTATCCATAAATAGGCTTCAGAATATTAGATTAAAGTCGTATTTTATGAAATTAATCCTCGCATCCTTAGTTACGTTGCCGCGGCATATAAATTAAATTTTGTTCAGCACTCTATCCCCTTTAGACCTTGATCCGTCCACATTAACTTTATAACGCGCTGCTTTGTTCACTTTAAAACAATTGTGGTTGCAAAGAGATCCACGAATTCCAGTCGTAAAATACTCATCACGGACTAGCTGACGTCTACTACGACCATTGTTGGTGAAAGGCATCAAAATTCTTGCCGTCTGGAAAATTTCATCCTTTGTTCTCAGAATGCCCGAACGTCGAAGCCGAACAAGTTACTTAATCTCTGCTCCATCCCTTTTATGTTCCGTTCATCAATACTTTTAGAAGTTGCACCTCAATCGAATTTCGCAACCTCGCTTCTTGTTCCTATGTCACTAGTCATTCTTCTTCTTCCAGTAGTAGCGTCCATGTCTCTACTTGTAAATTAATATTAAATAGCTCATTAATCTTAAAATGTATATTATAATGATGATTTATTATTGAGTATAATATTCAAAATTAAGTTAATAGGTACCCATTAGTAAGGTACAAATATTGCATTATTAAAAAAAAAACATACAATACATAGAAATTGTTGATTTTTAATGTTCTACAAAACTCATAGGCAAGTGTAACCAGCTCTTTTAATTTGTTAAAAAAAACATTGTAGAAAAATATATCCTTTTAAATAATACTTACACTTTTATCGACTGCCTCGTTGGTCTAGTGGCTAGATATAAGGCCGCAGATCCTGGGTTCAATTCCCAGGTCGGGCCAATAAGTAGTTATTGGGTTTTCTGTCAGAAAAATTCTCAATAGCAGCCCGGAGTCTGGAAGTTGGAAGTGTGTACACTCCCGTGCCTCGGTAAGCACGTAAAGCCGTTGGTCCTGCGCCTAAACTATTTCCGGTCGTGTCGGATTGCCGGCCCATCGGATTATGAGAGCTAGGGAATAGTGAGTGCACCTGTGTTTGCGCACACACTTGTGCACTATAATATCTCCTGCGCAGTTGGCTAATCTCTCTTGAGATTGGCTGCCGTGACCGAAATCGGTCTGGAGGACGTTCTTCTTCTTCTTCTTACACTTTTACCATATATAAACAAGCATAAAGCCATTCTCTATTCTAATTGAAGTACTTACATATTGTTTTATTAAAATATTTAAAACACAAGAGGACACTAACTCAAAATACAAGACTTATAACTATCAAAATTGTTAGTCATATTTCAAAATGTACATCACAAATGCAAGACACAAAGATGCACATTTGTTTCAACTAATCTCCATATATAATTTATTCTTAGAATGAAATGTAGCAAAAGAATAAAGTTTATGGAGATCTTTGTGAAAATGAACAATATACTCAGCGACTAACACTACGCTGGCTTAGTAGCATTTGCAATGTTAATTTTATTCCACTTTAGACACCGCAACGTTTTTAAAATATCCAGTTAAGTGTATGTTCTACCCTTTAATATTAACAAGGCGGAAATACTTGGCTTACTAAAATACAATTTGATCATATACTACATTGATATAAGAGTTATTATTCAATAACCTATAATAAAAATCTGGAGTTATTATAATAATAATAATAATAATAATATCCTGGGACATTATTCACACACGGCCATCTGATCCCAAACTAAGCAGAGCTTGTACTATGGAAACTAGACGACTGATATACTTACATAGACTACTTTTCTTTTGTAAATAAATACTTATACAGATAATTACACCCAGACTCAGGACAAACAAACATGTTCATGCACACAAATGTCTGTCCTGGGTGGGAATCGAACCCACGACCTGTGGCGTGAAAGGCAAGTATCTTACCAACCACACCAACAGGCTAGCCAAATTATTTAATTATTATTTTTTTTATTTATAATATCTGAAGAAACTACTGAACCAAATATACACAAAACTTATATCATAAGATGCAGTGATTTTCGGAAAAGATTTTCATATATAATATTACTAGCACTTCGCCCGCGACTTCGTCCGCGAAAATTTAAAAACTGTTATATAAGGACAGTTACAGTTAGTTGAAACAGTATCATTTTTCTTACTTAAATATTTTTTATACCTATCATAACTTCTCAACGAAAAGTGCGATCTGAATAATTTAAAGTGGAATTTACACGTACATAATCAACCTTAATTATATAAAAACCTTAATAATTTAAATTGTTACTGTGGCTTAACTATAATAGTTAGGCATATACCATCGCAGACTTTTTTGTAAGCAATCATGAGTACTATTAATATATAGAACACTTTTATATACCGGCAATAGTTTTCGCAGCGCACGCCAAATAATGACTTTTATAGGCAACATTTTGATACCTTGGGTTACATTGTTCGTTTTTTGGTAGGGATCTCTAATTTTTTTGAAAATATAATATAGCCTGTATTACTCTGTAAAGGTGTAGCTTTCTAGTAGTGAAAGAATTTTTAAAATCGGTCGAGTAGTTTTTAGTTAAATCGTAACAAATAAACGAAAAATCAAATCTTTCTTTGTATAACTAAATATTGTATAGATTATTATATAAATAGCTGCGCTTCACTGTTTCACCCGCTTTAAATTTAGACTATTGTCTTGATAAACGTGAATTTGATTTTCTTGTTATATGTTATAAAGTAAAGTTTGTTTCAATGCTGAACTAACCTCTCCCTTTGAAGGTTTGGACCTTATTCCACCACTATCTTGGATTATGATTATTATTTAAAAATAGTCGAAATTTAAATTCAAGATTACATTTTTTATGTTCAAATTCAATCTCGTATTTTATAGTTACGTACTAGTTAAATAAACTTATAAGCTTGACGCTATTTATGAAACTTAGCACTATTGAAGCTTTACTTCCTTAATACATTTTAATGACATATACAAAGTAAGAATATCATAAACATTTCCAACGAGTTTAGTTCAGGTCACGCAGATTTCGTAGTCGTTAAATTGTCATTGTTCAAACATTTTTGTGTGGTTTAATTGATTTTGTAAAAGTATTTAAATACTTCAATATGTTATTACAGTATGTAGCTCTATATATTATATTATTATGACGTATTTTTTTATGAAAATTTAATTTAAAATACTTACAATCTTTTCACCTAAATAAATTATTTTACATTTATGTTATGTTATTTGTAATATTTAAAATTATAAAAGGTTTGTATTAATTATTTTTATACAAAAATCTACATTAAATTTATGCTTAAAACATTTTAATTGATCCTTTCAACACGAAAGAATCTTTAGTACTGCTATGACAGCTGCCGCCCGCGACTGCGCCCGCGTGTGAGAGGAGCCTATGTGCTAAGTCAGGGTAGAAGCTATCTTATTCCAAATTTCATACAAATCCATCTTGTAGTTTTTGCGTGAAGGACTAACAAATGTCGATTAACCCTCACAAACTATCATTTATAATTTATTAATAGGATGGGATATGAAAAAGGTTTTAAGATTTCACTTACAAAATGAATAAATCAGATAGAATTAAACTGCATAAAACAATTCATATAACAATTTTACCACGAATTTCGACTCATTGCATTACACGTTCTTGTTAGTTAGAAAACTCGTTCTCTTTTAAAATTTTCGTTTGTGAAAATAATGGAATAAGTTTAATTAGTTTCTGTTGTCGGTGCCTAGTCTTAATTAAGCTTCGAATTTTACGTAGATATATTTAGTATCATTTAAAAAACACGGTAAATTGATATCGGTTCTTTTTTACATTTTACGTTACAAGATGTGAAATCATTTTAATAGCTATTTTATTTAAATAAATCATATATAGGTTACAAATAGATAATTATCATGACCATTAAAATATTCTTACTTAATTAATACTTTTTTTTTTTTTCATTTTGTTCGGTATTCAAAATGTATTTGATCAACGTTTTAAATTTTACGTTTCATATTTAATTAATTGAAACACATTTCATAAAGAACTTCTCGTATTAAATTCTCCTGATATAATATTTTTATAAAATATAATCCGAACGTATGCGATTTTATTATCATTGCTCTTTAAGGTTCGCTAAAACGCTGTGAATTTCAATGTAAAAGTGCCATTTGTTCAATATACTTTTATAGCAGCTGTCTTCGAAGTTATAATAATAATCATAATCCTTTATTTCGATGGCGTGTGTCTCGAATTCTCTCGCAAAGGAACAGCGTACAGTTCGATCAATACGTACATTTAGTTTATTCGAATGCATTTCGTCAAAGGTAATTCGATCCGACTGAATCGACGTCCTTTTGTTTTGGCACTTATACGCCTTTAGTTTGTTTTTGCTGTAATACAACACTCAGACATTCGTGTTAGTATTGACACTTCGTACCAAAACATTAAAGCGATGAAAAAATCGTTTGATTCGGTAATGTTTTTTTTTATTCATATCTAATCAAAAGAATCGATATAATTGTAAATAATAAGAAATATTACATAATTTAAAATTAATCAATATGAGAACGTTTTACATACGATATAAAAACGTATCGTTTAACAAATACAAATTAAAAATATGCCCTCGTAACGATACATGGTTAGAATATGAATGACGTTTATAATAGCCAATTTTGTTTTACCGAAACCTGTCTCCCTAAAAGATATCGTCAATCATGTATTACATTCAATCCGCGAAACAAAATTGATCTACAACATTAAGCGTACATTTACGATCATGATATAAATTGCCTGATATCACCGCTATAAAACAAACCACAGGATTACCGATTTAAATTCGTCGATAGCAAAGCAGTTAAAGGGGGCCTTTATAAATTAACGATGCCAATTTCCCTAATGACATTGTAAAAGGAAAGTTTACGATTAACGTATAGATGTATATAACAATACGTACGCCGTATATAATTGTATTGTGTCGTTTAGGGTTTCGTGACGCTCCGTTCTAAAGATCTGCGGGCACTATTGTTAGTCCTTAAATTCAGAAATAATCGATATTATCAAATGTTTCATAATTAAGGATATACGAAATAATTAGGAACTGATAGTATTTAAAACTTCTTTGTAATTCTCAGCTTACTAAATATGGAAGATTGGCTTACGTGCAAATTCACATATGTAGGTATATAAAATTAAAAATTAATCTTATTAATTTCGTTAGCTCACAATGTCACTTACTTTTCAAATGTATTGCGCTAGTCTTTACAGTTATATTATTTTTAACTTACGATTATAATCAACTAATTTTAGGTGCTGGATTGACTTCCGTTCATTTTAATTTATGATATGAAACAAACACGTCGATCCGTGAAAGAAGAACATCGTGAAAGAAGGATAACTAACAACACATACAAATAACAAATTAACAAACATACTTACGCATTTTTAATCTTAAGGTGATATCTGTTATTATCGTGTGATTGAAGCTATAGAGGTTACCCTTGTAGGAGCTCTTGCGCAGTTGTACTTGAGATTGTCTGTCGTGACCGGAAAAAAATTAAGCGAACTTAATTACGAAGTAAGAAACAGCTTAATTCTATTACAAAATCCGTTACATTATCCATTTAACTAGTAATTTTTGGTTAATGTAAATTTATTCTATAATTCTCATTACATACATTATATTTATAGATATATAGAATAGAATTCACCCTTTACAAACTGTTAATTGTAGTACATGGTACGTAATTCATCCAATCATATTACATGCGCCAAAATAATACGTTGGCGTCTTAAAATTAATTATACACCGTCTTTATCAGGTGTCTGCCTCGGGCCCTTTTGAACTGCGCCAATCACTCTAATATTTCGCTTTAACAGTCGTATGTGAAGTACTTTCATATTTTAAAATCGTTACATATAACATTTTACCTGATTATATGTACTTAAGTTTTTTATATACTTGTATTACTACGCTATACAATGTATGTGTTGTAATGACTTTTTTATTTTATTTTATTGTAAACAGTTATATACAACGAGCGCTCAAGCTGCAAGTTACCAACAAGAAAAGTTTCAACACAATAAATGCAAAATCAACTTAATCTGATGAATGATAGAACTCATACTGAACAAACAATTCCACAAAAATTACAAATTGTGTAACCAGGAAATTAGTAAAAAAATGTTTTTTTCGATTCCAAAATTGTCCTTAAAATTAAATTATTTTACCGAATTCTTTTGTAACGTAACAATTCCATACCATAATGATGGAAATGAATCCCAATCCTTCATTAAATTAGGGCCGTCCCCCGATACAAATAGGTAACGACTTCACCCGCCGCTGCTTCTAAATTATATTAGATTATTGTTATACTTTTTTTTACTTTGTTCCCCCGAACTAACGTAATTGGCTTGGGATCACGCTACTATAACTATAAACTGCGTTATTGGTTTGGCTTTGTAAGACTATTTCCTATTGTGTTTTAGGCTCCCATTTGTTCAACTATTAACTCTATCCAATAGTTATCGACATATGGGAAAGTTGTTACTCCAATTTATAGCAAACAGAAAAAAAACACGTATATTTAATTTACTACTCAACATCCGAATGCTATGTGTTTTTAACTTATTGTTTCGAGGTGTTAATTTTTGAACCGGTGCTAGATTTTAGACGGTTAATTAGCAAGTGTAATGTTACTAAATGGCATTAACATTTAAAATAAATTGTATTATATATACATTCGAAAATATATATACAAATCACGGCTAACGTTACAACATCTACATAATATATATATTACATAAATTAATATAAATCAATATCAGTCAAAGTGCTTAATAACTATTTGAGATCCATATGAAAAATAAATTGAAATCACTTGATTGTACTTGGATAATTAATTGCTTGTGTATTAATTTGCAAGAAATAAAACGAAACGCAATTCATATTTGTGATTTTAATTAACCCTTTCAATAAATCATTGTAGATTTATGATTTTATGCAGCCGATTATGATTAAAAGCTATGATACATAAGCTGTTCGATCCCAAAATGACCAATGAAAAACTAAGTAACATTTGACTAAGTACATTAGCGGGTCCCTTTTACGCTGATTGACTAATACTCTCTACAATGTGTCATTTTTATTTGATTGTTAAAGAAGAAACTGTTTTTCATTTCATATATAGATATTACGTTTAATAATTTTTTTTTTTTTTTCTATTCTCCACAGACATTTCATCCATAACTTTGTTGTAGTTTTTTATTATTTGATTGAATTTAGCAGTTTGATGTGCCTGCATGTTTTTATTTCCAGACAGCGTCGCAATCGAAATTTCCAGATTACAATTTGCAATTTTGCTTTTTTTTTTTTATTATTGTGTTCCAGTTGTCTGACACAGAATATACTAACGTCAACTGAAGAATATCACGTTATTAATTATCCTTCATTTCTAATCACAAAATCTAACTCGAATAAGTTATTCTTACGCGTCTTTATTCCATATATTTTATTGTAAATAACTGTTTGATACTTTTTTTTAAATTAGGAAACATTGAACGGTTAAACATTTTAAACAATAAAGTCTTATCTAGTAAGTATTCATTTGTTTGAAAGTAATTCTCTAGAATATTTCATTAACCCTTAACAAGTACTAGATATATGTACTGAAATACGATATGTAATTAAAAACTATATTACTTATTAGTTTGAATGCCAAAATTATGTAAACATCGACGAAATAATGTATTTTATTTTTTAAATTCTATGAACCTTAATAGATTTTATTTATAATGAATCATAATTTTAATTAAATTGACAACTAAAATTCTAAATATTGATTTATATAACATATTGTTAGCTAAAATAAAAAATATATCATTAGTATTACTGTCTGAAACATTTATATTTTGAACTCTTGTTTAAATAAAAATAATAATAACATTAATCGATTAACGGCAACTTTAAATTTAATCGACACATATAAATTCAAAAGAAATACAAAAATGTGGCCTATTACAATATTAGTAAGATTTTGCTTCCATCTGTACATCACGACTTGACATATGTTTTGGAAGCCAATATCACGTAGGCACTCAGCTCGTGCGTACATGCAGACCGATCGAGAACACTTTGATCCCACTCGATACGAATCGAAATCGCGATTGATATCGGCCATCGAGGACCACTGAAACAATGACCCCCTTTATCACGCCGCTGTTGACTCTGGATTAGTGGACTCATGCTTCACGCCAGAACCTAACGCGACCTCATTGAAATCAGAATCGGGGTATTATGTTTTAGATATTACAATGCAAACCTTTGATTATAATATTACGATTTACATTTGAAAAGGAATATGGTGATTTGTACTTAGAATAGTACGATCTGTACTTATTGAGTACGTATAGTAATAGCCACGTTCATATGAAAGTATTTTCATAAATATAAATTTATTACGAAAGTTCACATCGTTTGTGCACTAATAAAAATAAAAGAATAAAGAAGTAAGTATACAAAATAATTATTTAATTACACAGTATACCATCAACAAAAAATTATAAAACTATATATAGAAAAATAAAAAGGAGGCTGTCTTTTTATAAGCATTTAAATCGTCATAGCGCCGCACGCCATTTCAAAGCGAGTTCTCGCGGAAAAAGTCTCAATAAGTTAGTAGGCTTAAACAAGCTCTTTTGAATCATTAAAAACCCGGTTCAGAATAACCTCAAGTAGAACAAACGACCTGTAAGGAACCTCAGTAGTAAGAGGATTTCGGTTGAAGTAGTAAGCCGTTTAAAAAATCTACTTCGTAATGGAAATTACTCGTACTATTTTATTGAAGCAAGTTAATTTTATTTCTACGTATATATGTGTAATTATTGCAGCGAATAAATTTATTATTGTCAGTAACCTGCTAAAGGCTTACTTATATTAAATGGTTTTCTCATCATAGAGACCAGTGTTACAAAAGCAAAGAGGTGTTCCATAGCTAGCTAGCTATGGGTTAAAAGTTATTATACTTATACTTAAACGATATTGTAAATAAATATATTTTTAACTAAAAATTTCGCAAAATTGAATCATCTTCATTAAGAGCGAAAGCCAAGAAAATTTCAGTTTTCACCTTACGAGTACGAGTATAAATTAAAAGAAATATAAAAATTAGAGGACTTTTCGAAATTTATCCTATAGAGATTATTTTATTCTTTTATGCTTTCGATCTAAAACAACCTTTGAAAATGCAATGTAGTCATACAATATTTTAATTTTATTTTAAGCTGGAATAAGTCCTGTAACTACAAGATTGGCAATTTTGTTATTTTAGCACTCTTAATATGCTTTTATAATTAACTACCAGTGTCATTTAACTAGCGTTAAATATAATTATACGTTTTAATTTAACGCATTTTGAAATATATAGATATAAAGCCTAATTTTTTCTCAAAAGCCAACTAACAAAAAGGGTTTTTTCAAAATAATACTAGGGGGATTTAAAACAATATTTTATTCGAAATGAGCAAGCTTTTACCTGTCATAGATTTTTGTGAATCATTATTAATAGGTCGGTCAGGCAGATTGTTTAGATAATCGCGCGACATCCAGTTAGCGTCGCTGAATTAACACGATTGCAATTGACAGTCCACGGACACTCAATTTAACCAGACTCCATTACTAGACGCTTATCAAAACCATTGATAGCAAGCCGTATTTGGATGACATAAATATTTTGACATCGACATACGAGTATAACCAATATAAAAAATAAAATGGAATAATTTAACCACGATAATATACAAAAAATTACAAAGCCATTCTAAACTAAATACAGTTATTTCTAATTTTCGTGTCTTTTTTTTGTAGGCAATGAAATATCGGTTACGTTAATGAAATAAGTTGTTTCAAAAAGGTTTTATGCAATAAATATATAATAATTATTTTTTACAATATTTTATTTTATTTGCTATCTATTTGCCAAAACTGAAATTTAAACAAATTTTATACACATTTTACCATTTTAAATTTTGCTCGTTTTAAGAAAAAAAAAAATTTCAATAATTCTTTTTTGAAATTCACAAACAATTATTTGCTAATGAGAGTTATAATATTTTTCAACTTACAATATTCAAATGCGAAAAGCAGTAAAACCGTCCGAAACTGATCCACTTTAATACACTTTTATTAACGTTTTCCATTTTATCTGCCGTTTCAAGTATCTTAATGTAAATATAATTTCTTATTCAAAGAAAAAGAAAAAACAGAGCAACCGCTGTAGTCAATTACAAAGCTTTAAAATATCGTCGGCATTATTCCTCGTATTTAAAAACGAAGGGTTTCCAATCCTTTAAACCGCTAAAAACAACTCAAGATTCCATCGCATTAAACCAGCTAAATCTGTATTTTTTGCGAGCGGATTGCCACTCGGCTAACCCTGAATATTTAGGTATTTTGTTAATATCCCAATCCTCCTTTTTAACTCAGCTCGGACTTAGGCAACGGCATTCACCGTTAACAGTTTCATGATTAATGACTGAAAACTCTTTGATGGCTTTTTAATTAGAGCTAAAATAGGGGTGTAATACCGGCGCGGGCGGCCGTCGGAAGGTTGTTGCGGCCACCGCTATATTTCATAGAGGGTGCGGCGGCTTCGAATTTGCAAGGCTAATAAATTGCGGAATACCTAGGCCTTATTGGCTCAACGCTGAACCGCTCGAGCGTCACTGGATTATATTCGTCAAGTTCCTGAGTCGTTTCTCTATATAAATGTAATCGAAAAGTAAAATGCTAAGCGTCTTCTTACCTTTGTGCGGCGATCTACATAAGAACGTTTACTTATCAGTAACACAGGAATGGAATTTCTAACTTTGCATTACAAATTTATTTCCTCGAACCTCAAGGTTCGCCTTTCAGATTATTCTCATTCTTCAGTGAAAATAGCGATTAATATTCAATATGAACAGCCTATTTGAGTGATTGTTTCTGGAGCTGGCTATAGAGATCGGCTTTGTTTGTCGGCACTTTCCAATTGGAGAAATAAGCGGTTCGATTGTAATAAAATACTAATCTTAAACTTATGAATAATATTAGCTCATTTCTTGATTTCTGTTAATGTAATGAAAGGGAGTAATTGAAATTATTTGTTTTTTTAATGGATTCGTATTTTTGTAAAATGTACGTTTTTATACAAGTATGCCTTTCCGAATTGTTGTTCCCTTTACCTTCAACGTTGACGCGTCGAAAACAATGACTTGCGAGAATGTACTAAGCAGCCACTCTGAGCAATTAGGAAAAACAAAACAGTTTTATACGCCAGCCTTACGTCGAGTAGCAAATTCTTCCAAATTTTGTTGCTTCGTCATCCTTAAATTTCGTAAACAAAACAGCTTGTGGGCTTTATTTAAGTATTATTTATACAAGACGATAAAAATACATTACGAAAACTTTTATCTTATACATTTTACAATGAATTGAATTTAACAAACAATTCATGTAATTATATGAATGACAAAATCAAAACAACATTTAAAATGTAGATTTTACCGGAAAATATTATACGAGGCAAAAGCTTTTAACAAACGAAATAATGCCCGACATGCGTTGCAATGCCTCTTTAAATTTGTTTGTTAACCATAATTCGATACGACTTGCACTACAATATTCTCCGCGCACAAATGCATACCAATTGAAATAGCAATCGATTGTAGGGAATAAAAGTTAATGTAATGCAGCACTATTTAGTAGTAATTTATTAACAAAGCCCTACTTTATGAAAAAATACATAGTGCCTACATGGATATCGAACAAACGGTCTTATCTTAAAGCTAATACTTATGTATAATATATTCATATAATAAGGTCCTCCAGACCGATTTCGGCCACGGCGGTCAATCTCAAGAGAGATTAGCCAACTGTGCAGGACATATTATAGTGCACAAGTGTGTGCGCAAACACAGGTGCACTCTCTTTTCCTTAGCTCTCATAATCCGATGGGACGGCAATCCGACACGACCGGAAAGAGTTCAGGCGCAGGACCAACGGCTTAATGTGATTTTCGAGGCACGGGAGTGTACACACTTCCAACTTCCAGACTCCGGGTTGCTACTGAGAATTTTCTAACAGAAAAGCCCAATAACTATTTATTGGCCCGACCTGGGAATTGAACCCAGGACCACCGGGTCTGCGGCCTTATATCTAGCCACTAGACCAACGAGGCAGTCATTATCATATTCATATGGTTAAATATTAAACATCTAGTATGTCCTGTGCTTTAATTACACTTATTAAAAAACGTAAAAGATTTTGCCGCTAAATGTAAAAAATAATGATAATTTTTATAAAACGAAAGACTTGAAAACGAGAAGATCTCACGAAACTGGCAATATAAATTTTAACATTTAAGTTTCCCTCTTAAATTATTTAAATGTAATTATTCACTGAATATTACAAACGTAAAATTAGTACAGTTTTACAAGATGGCGTTAACGAAATCCGGGAACAATGTAAAAAGTTACGCTGCCTGCAATGGCCTCAGCTGCGCCGGGAAACTGTTCGTAATATATGGTTGTTATTAGCGAACAAAGTTTTAATTTCAGTCTAATCCGAATGTAATATATTGCTTGTTTTATTTATTTAATCAAAGTACTATAGCTTATTTTTAAATTCATGGCGTTTTTGTTAAACGTTTATAAAAATCAATTTATTTATGTATTATGGTTTAATAAAAATAAAAGTCTACTTTTAAGTATTTAATTATTAGGTATGAATAATATTTTACTTAATAAGATGAATCGATCATATTATGTGTCTCTTATTCACTGCCATTTTCTTTATCGTTTTATTAGTTGGCATTCCTTCCCCTCGACTGGCTCACAGGTCACATATATTAATGGATCCATTTCATGCCGATTGTTCCCTATTCTAATAAAACGGCTGTTGAAGGACAAAGGCCCGTTCATATATTAACATCGTTTAGATATCATTAATACATTTAGTCACTTGGAATCCTAACTAATATTATAAATGTGAATGTAAGTTTTTTTGTTTGTTACGCTTTCACGCCTAAACTACTAAACCGATTGTAAAAATACTTTCACCAATGGAAAGCTATATTATCAGCGAGTAAGATGGGCTATATTTTATCCCCTTCAACCCATGGGAACGGGAACTAAGCGGGTGAAACCGCGAGAAAAAGCTAGTATGATAGAAAGGTTTCAGAGGCTCATAAAATGTATTATTTGTTCTTAATATTTGCTGTCAATGAGAGTTAATAGTATTTGCTATCTTTTCAAATAATGTCGAGATGAAACCGGAATTGTTTCATTAACGTCATATTTATCAAGCAGTTTATAATACAAATATTAATTACAATATTAATGGAACCTTGATACTCTTAAATTACGTCATACATTATATTTTTCACTTCGGTATTTTTATTATATAATTCGATTTATGAAAAAGCAAAATAAATTATTACGTAGTTGATAATAATTTTCATCAACATTCGACCTTAGTAAGCCGCTTAAGTCAACAAAGAATACACTAAGCGTTTCCCGTTCAGAGATTAACAGGCACAGCAATTAAACTCACATTAGCCTATAAAATATGAATCGGTCGCACTGCGAGGCGCTAAGCAATTTGCTTAAGCTGCTTGCAAAATGTTTTCCTTTAGGAAACTCAAACAAAACAATTTCTCGGAGTCAGCATCGTCCATTCGGCATCCGGGGGTAAGTTTAACTCCAAACAATAGTTAAAGGAACAAAGAAAGTTAGACTGCGGTCGAACCGTATGTGAATCGACAGTCGCCCGTTTGTTTTACGCTTTAACTCTATAAGCAATGTCGGCAGAAGTTGGTATACAGTACTAGATATCTGAAGATTTTATTTTCCATCATTTATTATACAAATCACTCGCTTGATATTTTTTTCTGCATTTTTTGTATTGATAAGTCAATCTCGTCAATTCAATTTAACCTATTCAATTGTCATACTCATTCAAACCTGTTCAGCGATGTTAACGTCATGCGTGCACAGATATTGTTTTCATCCAATATTTCACATCGTCTTTAAAGTTTTCAACATATAATAAAAAACATATTTTTATACAATCAGAAAACGCGCTTCGGTTATTTATTAAGATTCAATGATAAATTTTACTATTTCATTAAACTTCCTTATAAAATGAAATACTGAAATTAAATTATTTCTACAATTTTATTTATAAAATTCAAGGCTTCTTTGGGTATGTTTTCCAGAAAACTTACGTTCAAAAGACGCTTCCCTTCTAACAAGACACAGAGCCAGAAAATACGAGTATGTAGGAAATGCCATTAGAGTTTTCACTTGGGTCGATCTGGGTCTGGTGATTTATTTGCGGGTATGAGGCGTGAAGCAAATGAACTGCAGGCGCATTGAGATATACGAGCTCGCGCTAACTAGGGGGAGATCAGGAATGCTGGGATTGTAGATGCAACTTTAATGTTTACTATAATGTGATTAGTTAGAGCTAATGGAAACTCAACTCGTTTATAATGTAACAAGAATGTTAGCTTAACGACTTTAAAACTGTTTAATTTTTTATGTCGATTTATAAAATAGACAAATGATTATTTATTTTTTAATCAATTTTAGGTCGTTGTTTAATTTTGTATTCTTTTTCATTTTAGTATGTTACTTGAATTTAATTCGATTTAATTGTAGTCTATTTTAAGTATTAAGTGTATTTTCTGATCTACATTGTTCGATATCCTTAATTATAAGAAGTTGTAATAATAAACACTGCTTGTCTATCATAAGACATTTATCAAAAATTATGATTGTAAACTAAATTATAGTCTATATTAAAACAAATTATTTTGGTTTCAATTTCATTTTAGGTTCAATAGTCTTTTTTATAATATAGCCTTAGTAAATAAGAGATTTAGGCAACAAAAAGGTTCGAAGTACATGTACATGAATAAATCTTAAAATGCATTTGCGTAAATCACAACCAATTTTCGAGCAAAAAACTGTGCGTCTACAAATCGGTTTGCGGCGGAAGAGTCATGCCAGATACCGCTTTAGAATTGTCATTGCTAGCGATTAGTCAAGCTGTTAAGTGCTACTTTCCACTTGTTTTTCTCTTCGCAGTCGAAAGCTGTAATTTATGCGACTTTACAGTTTCACTGCGAAATTTGCAATCGGCGGGGATCCCCGGCAAAACCGAAGGTTTATTTATGGAGGTAGAGTTAGAGCTGAAAGTTCTGCGGCTACAGTGAAGCCTTTTTTGTTTCTTTCTACTTATTGAGGAATTAATCCTCTTGCGTGTATCAGTTCGAATTTTTATTCAATATATTTTTTAACGGTCAGTTAAGATGTAAAAATGTCCTGTTTTACGTTTACGTGGTGATAATATATAAAAAGCATTTACATGAAGCTATCAACTTTGTAACGAAGATCTTTTATTTGCAGAAGTTAAACCGTAACTTAGACGTACAATCTCGTATATACCCGTGTAAACTTCTTAAACAAAGTCCGCGTTCCTTACACAAACTTTATAAGGAATGTCAACAGTGGACCGAGGTGACAAAGGTGCAAAGTCTTTGAAGAAATATCCTCAACAAATAAAACGTTAACAAATAGGCACACCCGAGACAGTTAACGAGAGGTAAAACAAATCAAAATACACAATAAATATATTTGTTTTTATATCCACACGGATAAAAGAAACATTACGACACAACATCATTAACACGGTGAATACACAATAATAACTTATATAAGATATTAATTAATTAGCTAAAATATATTGTACATTCTTCTGATGAAATGTTAGAAGTAAAATTTAACTTAGAAATTATTTATAATCAACTTATTTTTCTTAGTAAAACATATATTTAAAAAAAAAACGAATTCTGTTATGTATCTTTAATTTATCAAACTTTAATGATGAATAAATATTTAAATAATATAATTCATAACGTTTTTGTAATATATGAACAGGGAATATAACCAAATAAATCGTATTGTATATAGTATCCCTTGTTTCACGTTGTTTATTCTTGTATTGACAAGCAATCCGTAGCTAAAAGAACCAGACAAACATGAGAAGTGGGCGGACTCCGTGATTGCTCAAGGCAGCGCCAATGTTTGCTTATCTGCCTTTGCCTTTGATTATCTCCTTCAGATTTATAAAAAGCAAACTAAAACAGGCCAAATAAAATTTATTCACTAAAAAGTTTACACCTGAAAGGTCAACATATTTAATTTGAAAAGTTGATATACCAGCTTTCAATTTATGTATTTAAGTTTTATCATTTAATTTGTACGTATTAATTTTTTTATATGAAAATGGTAAAATGGTACAGTATGTTTTTTTTTTATTTCGAAATTAGGAATTTCTTAATTTCGAAAACTAATACGCACTAGCAATTTCAGTTTTAATTTTTAAATGAATAGTTAAAACCTGACTGCAATTATTTTTTATTTGAAGATCTGGATATAATATTTTATTTTTACTCAACATACATTCATTTAAAGTAACGAATGTCAATATTTTATATGCGTGAGTTTAATCCACAACACTCTTCAATGCGAAGTCACTGTCAAGAGTCGAGTGAGTCGTCGCAGTACTCGTTTCCGCCCTTTGATTTATAACCAACCGCCCTCGACGGCTTCACTGCGAACACTTAAAACGATTCAGTATTTAAATACATTTTTTACACCACAGAACAGTGTGAAACTTAAACTCTTACTTGTAAGGTCGAAAGGAAGCTAGCGCTGAAATGGAATCAACATAAAAACTTGGCTATTTTAAAAATAATTCAATGAAAATTTTGTTTTTGTTCTGTATAATCTCCTGACCTACTGAAACATTTCAAACATGACTGAGATATTGTTCAATAAAGACTGCAAATATAAATATGAGAAACTTTAGTTTGCAATCTATACTCACATATAAAAGGCTATGTTTTGACCGAATAACTCGAAATTTTAACACAAAGTAAGCTAGTTTGGTGTTTATTTTACCTAACCATAAGTTGTTTCATTTGAAAAAAAATACTTAATAATTTAACTTTAAATTAAAATGAATATTGCAATTTAATTGCTACTTTTTTTTAAATTAGGAATCCCAACAAAATTAATTAGCATATCGATGTTTACTAACAACTACAGGAATAAACATGACCAGTGCTTTGATTGTTTTTACAAGTCCGCCCTCATGTTTTTGTTGCACGCTGCAGGCGATTCTATTTTGTTTCCTGTCATCACCATTGTTCTCCTACAATTACAAATTTATTTTCAGGCCAATTTCTATTTGAAAAGTTAATAGAAATATATTATGACACTGATTACCTTTTTCATTTCATAGATTTTTCATTGTTTTTAACTGATAATTGCGGCAACATTTAAAAACGAAAAATGACACTAGTATTTTTACACTTCCATACATAATTGCACTTCTAAATAATATAAATAGGCATCAATTAAAACAATGATTAGAAGAGAGGAGTGTACAGAGTGCAATATGTAGACTTTCATTATATTTTTTATTGTGTATTCATAATATTTTATGGTCTATCGAGGAGAGAGTAAAATACATCACACATACCATCATATTAGTACTTACAGTAAAGTATTGGGCGTATTCCAGTCTGAAGTATATTATATATAACCACCTGTCTTTATAAATATAAAATGAAATTGAATTATTTTATAATTTTAATATATATATTTTTTTTTAATATGAATCTATATAAAGATCAAAGTAAACTTACGTATAGTGTCGAAAATATACCTTACCTTTTGATTAAAAGAAAATGCATAAAAAAGGTCTCCAATTTAATGAGTCTATGTAGTGTGTACTAAGATAGTACGTACGCTCATTAAGTAGATCATTAAATTCATTGACGTTATCCTCATCTTACCCTTGGTTGTTAGCAGCTTTGTATGCAATAGCTCTCTTTTTAAGTATACAAAGTCGAGTCTCCTTTCTTAACATTGATACATGTAAGGACTACACAAAAAATCAAAAGCAAAAATGTGGCTTCACTGTACCTATGTCTATGCATACAAACACAACATCGTCTTGTACATAGTGTTTGTTAAGCACCACAGACTAAAAATTCATAGTCAGTTTTGAATTGAATGTGATTTCGAAACTCGAACATTTGAACCACTTACAGCCGTTCTTCAGTCTGACATCCCAAACAACAAAAGTTTCTCGTATGTACACCTCACTTCTAAAACAATGAATGCAATGTATGTAAAACGAAGGGGGTGTCGCCACACGATAGTTCTCATGACGGCCCACCGATGCGGAAGGAAGCCGCTCTCGAGTTTTTTTTCAAAATGGCTGCCTGTCAGACGTCAGACTGACGCGCAAAACAAGAAAAAACAAGATGGCCGCTCACGTAAAAGGGGTTAGTATAAGTTGTTTAAACAAGGGACTTAATAAAATATATAAAGACTTAGATTCGCAAAGGATTGAAAAGCCGTTAAAAATATTGTTAAAATTATTTTACTGTTTTTATTAATGGAATAGTAAGAACAACTTATTAGTTAAAAATATTCAAGTAATGAATAACATGATAGTGAAGGTTGGTGATAATTAATTTTTATTGTATACCTCTATTTTATTTGAATACTTGTTATTAAAACTTGATGAAAAAGCCAAAAATTACTTATTCGACAAGTTTTAATGACGGTTCAACTTTGTAAGTTCATTTTTGAACGATATTTCAGACATAATAAGACATGTTTAACTTTTATTTTAAATTTGGTGATATGTATGCATATCCAAATATATGTACATACATTGCATATTATGTTAAAACATACTACACTTATTAAAAGTTCTTTTAAAAAAATTTAGATAATAATCATTTTAAAAATATATTACATCATGTAAAAATAAAATTATCAAACCGATACCTATATATAAGAACATTATTATAATGGAAAACATTTCACGAAACATAGCGGTTGAAAGCTGTTGAAACGCAATTCAAGAAATATATAACCCATAATTATTTTCTCATGTAACGAAATGACCTTTGAAACCGCAAAAATATAATAACCAAACGGCCTTTTCCTGTTAAATCAAAGTGAAGGAGCTCTCAAGTAACGGGCTGGGCAATATGAAACAGGCCGATGCGAGACTCGCACTCCAAAGGGCTCGTCTCAGATGTCACTAAGAGAGGCCATTCGCGGGCCCGACCACACCCCCCACTCGACTCGCACATAAGCCTACGCGGCCCGCTTTATTTATTATGTACAGCCATTAACGCCACTGCCATCATGGCGGCGTTTTTCAATTTTTAATTTCCCTCTTACACCACAACACCGACACTCGACAAATAGCCAGAATTGACACTCAAGCTTGTAACTCATTCCGTCCAACTGCTTACCAACATAAACGATTCTATTTCGCGTAATTGTTTAATTAAATTTCAACGAAAAAATAAGTTTCCCTTACTTATACCTATACAGAAATAATTTGCTGATTCGTCACTACAATGTGTTAAACTTGTTAGGCTTCGTATGTTTACTCCCTAAATACAACCACAATAGTATTTTGTAAGACTTCTAAGACAAGCCAATAAAATGGCCGACTTTCAATAAAGCAGCCGTTTTCTTTAATCAACTGATTAATATGCCTTTCTAAAATAAATTTAACATGATTTAGAAGTTTAGTATTAGTCCAGAAGTGTCATTAAACTTATGTCCGTAACAGCGACAATTTTGATGACAGCTAACATCTGTTACTAGTTGAGTGGAAAGAAAATTCAAACCTACAATCCGAGCTTTATCCAAAAATTTATAATAATAAAAAAAAACACGGGGATTTGAAATATTAACTCCAATAATGTTTTTGATCAATGATATAATTATTGTTAAGGATGACATAAATTTTAATCTAATATCTAATCAATATTATAAATGTGAATGTGAGTTTCTTTGTTTGTTACGCTTTAACCACTAAACCGATTTTAAAAAATCTCACCAATGGAAAGCTACATTATTAGCAAGTAGCATAGGCATATTTTGTCCAAGTATTCCCACGAGAAGGGGAACTATGCGGGTGAAACCGCGGGCAAAACGCTAGTTCTAAATAATTAAATTATTAGTCTATTATCTTGTCGTTTCGTATCTACACTTACCCTTAAGTCGAGGAGATAATACGGCCACGAGCGAGCCGCAACTATCCGTCTTGTCCATCCGTACAAGGCGGTCTCTTGGCGCAAGTTCCGACTGCTGATTCCCTAAATTTATTTCATTAAATTTAATTCTAAACTCTAAGGGCCGGCTGGGAATTCGGTCAGAAGCAAACGAGTTAAAGTTCACGAGTACCTCGCCAAATTAATCTTAAGGGAGTTTCGATGTTATCCTCTTCCTAGCCTTCGAGTTGGTACGTAGTCCGTCTGACGTTATAAATTAACAAACCCTCGCCAGTAATTAAGCGAGAGGTGTGCTTTGCATAGAGCTTAACGAACAAAAATTCAATTAACCTACATTTTATTCAAAGCATTTTTACCACAGTGGGTGTTATTTGTAGCTTCATGTAGTGTCATTTCTTTAGGTCATATAATATTCATGCCTATAATTTATACTAAAACTGTTTGATTTGGTTTCAGGTAAATAAAGCAGTCAATATAAATAACAAGGTTTGCTTAACTTTTTCCTAAAATTTTACCAAAATATAGTTACATAATAACCAAATTTAATTATGAGAAAAATGAAAATACTTGTAACATCAGCCGAATATCTTATCTCAATGTGATCTTTCACGTGAGTCCCAGACAAGGATAAGGATTACGTCCAGATAAAAATAAGTTTCTTCAAATAGAATCGAATAAGTTATATCTATAAAAAAATCTTTCAGATATTATCAGTAAACAATCATTACAATTCAATTAATATTTATATACGAATTTTATCTACATGGGCGGAAATAATTAGCGCAAAAATACAAATTGAATCTAGTTGCATCTCCCATGTTTAAGTAAGTATCTAAATAACGTAGTGTTGGAAAACAGGAATCCCTGAAACATTCCGGGCAGTCGTGTAGAAATCTCTTTAAACATACATCTGTGTTAGCGACGAACTCGAGCGTTTCTGCCAAATCTAGTCAAGTCGAAACTTTATAATTAACACAGTTAAATATCCATTAAAATTCGTCAAATGAGTCGCCTCTTCATTTGCATATTTTACAACACAGGTCGAGTTTTTGTGCTGTTAATTTGTAAAAGTCCCAGGACGCTCGTACGTACTCCTTTTCTGGCTAGTTCACGAAATTAAACTAAATGTTTATTAAATACTTTTACTAACTTACATTAGTACAATAACATGTTTGAATTTAGGTAATATCGTTTAACTCACAGTACGACTACAAACTGGTTAACGGTTTCGCTAGCCCTCAGCTGAGCCCCAGCTGTAAACATATCATAAATTAAATAATAATACCAATTAGGTCGTAGGGATTCTATGTAATTAATTGTTGGGATTCGAAACTATTGTAAAGTATTAATATTATGTTGAAACATAAATTAACAAAGGCATACAGGAGATGTAATCATGAGCAGGTATTGTTAAAAATATTATATACGAACATGTAAAATATTATTGTAAGAAAATCGAAACGCATTAGTTAATCGTGTAGTATGCATTATTAAGACTGGCAGTCTTAAACAAATGCATCGACAAATGCTATCGCAGAAGTTATTTTCTCAATGCAAAACCACCAGAGAGCGCTCGTCTGTCAATCATTTGCCCTATAGATAGCATAAAATATTTACAAGCGTAATTCTGAGTGCCTGCGAATCCATTATGTGGCCTTTTATAAATACTCGCCCTATCGTATTGCGGTAGGGTGATTTAAAGGCCACAGTATAGTATTAGTTAGATTTGATATCCTTACTTTTATAAAATACAGTCTACTGACCATTGTCATAGAGAAACTTTTGACATGCTAGCAACATAGTTTCATATATAATGTATGTGTTGGCTTTAACAGACCGGCTTAACTCAAATCGTTAGTTATTGATAGTCGGCGGTCTAGACGCGTTGACTTTTCTTTTTTACAATTTCCTGTCACGATTTTATAAATAATTTTCTATTCGAGCGAAATGGAAATGATTATTATACTTTGATTTTTATAAATGATTAACTTAATAAAATACATTATAAAAGTAACGAAATTTGCGATCGTCCAAAATTGTGCAATGTCACAATCAAAATCAAGACGTCGCTTGGCAGCTGGTAAGCCGGAGCGCCCAACCATTCTATCATTGATCATTGTCAAAACTTAATTGATGTTTGACAAAGTGATGTCACCGCTTATTTGGGTAACTGGAGAAGCTTTTAAGAATAATTAATGTACCAATGAACTTTGGGAGATTTAAATTTGTCAACCATTACGAAGCATTACGTGAAGGTTTTTTGGAAACTGATTACGAAATTATTACAACACATATTTCGAATTATCTTTATTAGTTATTAAATATATTAAACATAAAATAGCAGTAGATGTACCACTACTGTGCAAAGATCTCCAATCTTGAGGTGAAGGCTTAGAGCTTATTCCACGACGCTGCATTTACATACCCTTTCCCCTTTAGCCTAAGGCAAATGCTGTTAAAAATACCAATTAAGCAATTCTGTGCTATTTTTCCGCAATTGATTCCACGTTCTTAGTTAGAAATCAATATCTTACAATATTCGTTCTCATTAAATAGTACGTAAAACTGCATTCGAAACTATAAAATACAATATGATGTTGAAATCGTTTCGTCTTAAGACATCTCTAAAATTGAAATACGACGATACGTAACAGCAGCAGTTGAATAGAATCCCCATATAGCCTGCAGCTAGCTAAATTAAGAAATGAAAAATGTCAATGGAGATTGATAAAAGCTATCTACGATATTGAATACAGACACGAACTATTCATATTATATGGACGTTTTACTCTAAGTTATATGATTCTAAGAAAATAAATTAATATTAAACATAGTGCTATTTTATACAATTTTATATTTGTTTATTTGCCGTTGTGATGTTGACTATGAAATTGCTATTTCATACATTGCTCACTAAGTTCACTCAGCACGTCAGGTAAATAAATATAAATTGAAAAATGTATACGGTTGTAGCAATAAGCCCATTATTGAAGTACGTGGTACTAAGTTTGATTGCAATGAATTTTATTTGTTATGTAGTCTTTTAATGTAAAAACACCTTTTTAGAATATGTAAATAAATAATTGAAATAAGAGTAAAAGATAGGACTTCAACTGGTCACTGCAGGCTTTCGGAGAGCTCTAGAAATAGTGAACACTAAAAATAGAATCAACATTTTATATAATAATAAATTATGTTATGTATAATAAAATATTTAGAGCTGACATTAATTCTTGTCATTTATCCAAACAGCAAACTCATCAGTGATTTTATTCATCTCATAAATATGCTCGGAAAAAACTTATTTTTCTTCCCTTTATCAAGTTGACATTTTCTTTATCATTGAGCGACAGTTTGATTTAGCATCATGGTATTGGATTTAATAAGATCATTTTTAACTTTAATCGCTTCAATGTCATTTGTCTTAATTATATTTAGAATGAATGACATTTATCTTTATTTGAAAATGTTGCAAATACACCATAAGTAATATTAGATAAACAATATATAATAATTTAAATTTGTTAGGTAAAAAAAAACTACTATAACCCTAAAAAATTATATAAGGTCCTCCAGACCGATTTCGACCACGGCGACCAATCTCAAGAGAGATTAGCCAACTGCGCAGGAGATATTATAATGCACAAGTGTGTGCGCAAACACAGGTGCACTCTCTTTTCCTTAGTTCTCATAATCCGATAGGACGGCAATCCGACAGGACCGGAAAGAGTTCAGGTGCAAGACCAACGGCTTAACGTGCTTTCTGAGGCACGGGAGTGTACACACTTCCAACTTCCGGGCTACTACTGAGAATTTTCTGACAGAAAAAACCAATAACTATTTATTGGCCCGACCTGGGAATTGAACCACCGAGTCTGCGGCCTTTTATCTAGCCACCAGACCAACGAGGCAGTCAAAAAATTATATAAGTTTAATACTAATCTATACATACAATATATAAAAACTATAATATTGTGATTTGAAATTTCACAACACAAATAGAAAAAAAAAACAATTCTACATCATAACCAACCTCCATTTTAATAACCTCAAAGAAAAAAGCCTTACCTTTAAAGGACTAATTTCAATTTTCTTCTAAGACCGCAAAAATCTTTCTTGATCCTTAAAATCCCTTCACCCCTAATCTGAAAGTTAGGCCTTTTCGAGCAAATGTCGTGATATCAGCGCTCCTCAGAGTAAATAACGAGTTGAAAAATGACAGTAATAACTATAGGGATAATGAGTGGGGCGGAATGCCCTGAGGAATACATGGGGTGCCTGAGTGTACCAAATGTTGCTACTGCACCGAGGTAAGCCAACCTCGTCGTTCTCTTGTAGAATTTATACTTAAAACGAGATTTAAAGCTAATGATTAGGTATTGTATTTCTTCATCATAATTATGTAATGAGAATGAACTTTATAAATGAGTTGTAGGTTTATTAACTAGCTCGCGAATATAACACAGAAATATAAATTTAATACAAATGCCATATATGAGAATACATTCACAGTTAAATTCTAATAATATGACGCCAATATGTTATAAAAGAAGTAACAACTCAGCGTGAATTTTTTATACCTCACGCGTTTCTTAAAAATAGCTTTATATTTAGATTTTCTGCATTGTCAACGAGGCACGCTCGACGAATCCTTATCGGAACGCCTCATTTCCACTCAATCCTGTCTAACGCGCCGTCACACAACGAATAATTTTACTTTTTAAAGCAGATGCGAGGGGCGTATTGTTAAAACTCATGTGGTCCTATTAGTAACATCTCAGATTGCCTGAGTTACCAGCATATTGCGAATAATAGCGCAATATCGCGTATATTGCGCCATTATTCGTGTAATGGCATCATTCCATAGCATCTTTGAAGCATGTCATTACAAAAGTCACCATGACTACACTTTGCTCACTGAAATGAGATTTGCAAATGATAATGAGTAAGAATATGTATACATTTCCTGTTTATAATGTTTCATTATAAACATTTTGTATGAGTCGTCATACTTTGAACTGAAAATTTTAGACTGTAATTACGGAGTGGCGTTATCAGCAGATAAAGATCATTCATAAAGGACAGATAAATATATTTAGTAGCACTAATTCTTACAAATTCTACGCTACGTTAGTCTAAAATATCTTAATTGTACTATAATATTTTTTTATAATCTAGTTTTTAAAGAAAGGCGATAAAAATAAACACAAAGTTCTTAAAAAAGGAATCGTTAAAGTAAAGTAATCAACGCAGTTGACTTCTTCGTGGAAATTTAGCAAAAAAAAAAGTACAAAATTTACATCCATCCCACGGACAGTACAAGTTTACGAAGACACGAAAAACCCAATTAAAATTTGTTTGCGAATGACTGAGTAAACGGAGCAAAAATTGTTACAACGCAAATAAGGACTAGGTAAGCTTCTTCTCAATTTAGGTTCATAATAAGATATTAATAAAGATGTTCCAGTAGAACGACAAAAGAAAGAGACGAGCTCGCTTTCCAACTATAATGTTAAATTACAAACCCAGCCGACTTTATCCTGAATACAATAACAATAAAATTCTTGACGTCGAATTCGGTAACTATATATTGCAAACAAAATGTTTTATAAACAATAAGAAAGAGTTTCATTCAATATTGTATATAAAACTATATAATATAAAAAGCAATTTCTGCCTCTGCTTCATCTGCGTAAACTTTGGACGAAGTATCTTTATAGTTCTATATTTATAGAGGGTCTATCAACTATTAAAAAATAAAAATTCAAAAAAAAATTTATTAGTGAGCAACCACATTAAAAAATATATCCTCATAATTTAAAATAAATATTTGTTATTATTTTAGCTTTGTAATATGTAATAACGATCAAATAGGCAGCATATTGTCCTTAATTATTAATTTTAATTTCTGATTATTTAGAGCTAGCCGAATTAATTATTTTAATGTATTTTCAGTTCAAAAACAATTTTAGGACAATAATACCATTTATTTGATTTTACTTAGTAAATACAAATAACAAACAATAATCTTAATAAAACTTAAATATGAAATTAAAAGTACATAGGATGATTGTTATCTGTCTTAATAAATAGTATATTCATTTGGTCTTTGCCTTATCTTAAATTGCCATGTTAACACAGTGATAGCTAGCCGATCAGAAATATTCAGATATATCGACATCATTTAATCCTCCCCTCAACGAGCTTGCGATACGAAAATCTACTCATTTGTCTGGTCTCCCCCATGATCTGACCCTGTCAGAAGAACATATCAGATATCACGTGATATTCATATCGTTAAATTTCGTTTTATGTTTCACTTAAATATTATAAATATTATTTTAATAAAAACTCTTTGTTTATATCAATAAATACGTGACATAGATGGTATATAAAAAATCTTTATATATTATAAATAAATTACAAACGGATAAAGGTTTTTAAAGTATACTTACGTGTTCTTTCGACTTCAATAATTTTACTGGTCCAAGACTTATCAAATGCTGCGACCGGCGGACTGGCGACTCAGCTCGCCACTTAGACGGCTTACCTCATCTACCCGGATCACTTGGAATAGAACCCCCACGACGTATTAATATAATCGCGAGGAAGCTTTATTTTATACTCCCCAAACCCCCCATGCCGAGGATGTATGGCAGTTATAAGTCAGCCGAATTAATCCCTATCACTTGACAATAAAATGGAAGTAACATCTCGAGAAGTTAATAGAAATTTATTAATGTCGAGGGAGACAGATCTGTGATGAATTTTTATATCAAATCCGGGAATATGCTTAACTTGCAATCTTTTGTATACAAAAATTCCACTTTGCAATATTATTAATGTGTCAAATAAAAATATAATATTTTTCGGCCTAAAAATGTAATAACCTTAATAATACTAGTGTTTATTTCTTGATTTGTTTGAGTCGCTATTTCCAAACATCAAATACAAATTGTTTGTACAAACATACTAAGGCGTGCTTATCTCAAATTTGTTCCTGATCGTAAAAACCTTTTTGCCTATTGTCTAGCTTCATGAATATTTCATTCATCGCGACAAGAAAAACTGTTTTTCCACACTAGAAATAACAATGCTAACATTTTTATTTTTTTGAGACTTCCTTATCAAATCATAGCTATCAAAATAGTTGTATTAAATACGGATGTATATTGATTGTATGTTATATACAAGTATATGTATCTTCTTTACGTCGTGAATCCTCAAATAATAATGGAATGTTGATCGGTCAAGTTGAAACAGCTTATATTACGTCCATACAATGAGTGATGAACTGAATTAGGAATATTTGGATAAGTCCATACCAGGACTTATCCAAATATTCCTAATTCAGTTTAAATCTCATCAAACGCAAGTTCAGTCAAATAATTTTCCGCTATTCCGCCTCCTTATTGCCGGCTGCACCGCGGACCGCATTTCAAACAAATTGAAAATCAATTTAACGAAGGGGTCTTCATGGAATAGACAGGCGACGTCAAGAAACAGACCTCTTAGTAACCGAGGGTAGAAATAGGAAAATACATCACCTTAAAACGAGTAGGGAAGATTCATATCAGACAGGAAATTCGACTCGCGTCCCGCCTCAGCTTAGTGAATTTTTTTAAGGAAACGAACTCACCTACTTTCATTTTCACGTATGGAGTACTGATTCATGAGTTTTATCTGCCATGAAATGTGAGCTTGTGAATTTATTGAATATTACCGGCTTGTCCTGACTTAAAATAAAACGTATAGCTGAAAATAATATCCTTTTACACTAAAATCGGTTTTATTTAAGATTAAAGTCCTTAAAAAGTTAATGAAATTGATAAAACTTTTGTTTATGTTTATTAATATAAAATGTTAGTTTATTTGTATAATATTCAATAGAAAAAGTGTTTTTATTGTAATATGCAAGAAGTTATGTATATGTACATATGTACATATATGTATTATAACTAAATGTAACAATAATATTATTATTCCATCATAAGTCCTTAACTGTATATATTATAGTACATTCTAATACATTAAATAGTTTTTTTAAGATAATAATTATCATATTGTAATATCTTTTTGAAATCGAAGCAATTCCAACTCATAAAAATACATGCATAATGTGCAATCCGGCGGTGAATAATACTCCCGAGACGTAACTTAATTTTCTGCATAAAAATTGGCATTCTTTTGTAACATTTGTTGATTCACGCACCCCATTGCGATACGAGCGATTATTATTTCGTTCGAAAACCCATCAAAAGTTACAATTGAAAAGTTAAAGTATTCCGGGCGGGACGCTAAGCCTCCCTCAGTATCTACAAATGAGATTGCTGTTGAAATATTCTTTTGTGTACACAATCACCGTCTCACTCCAATAGTGTACTTAATTACTATCACGGAATTTTAAATTTATATTTTATTGAATACTAAAGCAGAATCAAATTTCTAAAAACACAAGCAAACCTTGAAATCAATTGCGATATATATAATATATGTAGTAACATTTAACGAATTGAATCATATAATGCAGTTGCTTTTTTGTATTTTGAAAAAAGGTTTTTAAAATCCTTTCAAGCTATTTTTGGAGCTACTTAATTTTAAATTTTCTTAATATAATTCTAATGAAATTGTTATTAGTAAATGTTTAATATCAAATGTAAATTATTTGACAAAGATTTTCTTATCAAATAAAACAAAAACAAGAGACAACAGATTCTAAGATGCCGGAATACGACAAAAATAAACGTGGATATGTTTACACGGCAAAGTTTCGAAAACCCTTAAAATCGATAGGATACTCAACTAGAAACTTATCTCGCTCCACGCTGCATTCCAAAACAATTTTATTAAACTTTTCTCCCACCTCAGCTATTGTGGGAGCGGGCGAGATTCTATGCAATACCCTTACTCGAATTCCTTCTTCAATATTTTTTTTTCAAAAACAAATTACCCTCTCCGAACCCACCTTAAAACACGAAAGCACCGCCCTGAATAATTAATACAATGGAAGGTTAAATTCGTCCAAGTGTCAACTTTCCCCTAACTTTTTTAAAATACGACACCATCAAAAGTGCGGTCTGCGTTACCGATGTCTAGACCTTTTATCTTTCTGAGGGTGGTTTATTTAATTTTGCTTATTCTATTGGAATTGACAATGATTTAGAAAAACTTTTCTGGCAAAGTGTTGACGCGAGCGTTATTTCAAAGATTTTTCTGTAGGGAAAGATGTTTGATCCTGATTGACAAATTTATCCCTCCCAAGTAAATAGCATTCGCTGTGTTGTTTGCGAAGAGATATTTAAGTCTCAAAGCAAATCTCGAAAAGCTAGGGTGAATTTATAATATATGGAAACACAAAAATCATGTACCTACTCAGTTTCCCAATTCGGTTTTGAACTAAAAACAGACGGCTTTACCTGTAAATATCAATAAGAGGCTGATTAGTTAAATAATGCTGTCTTCATCTTTCAAATGTCAAATCAATAATGACTAAAAGAGATTAATTAAATTCACTATATCAGTTTTGTTTCATAATAATTATTGCTTAACTATTTTTACAACCTTTTATTTAACTTGCTATGCTTCTTTGTTAATTTGTTTGGGTGAAATCTTGCAAACTGAATTAGAACCACATAATCTGCGGATTTGAATGTTGATATCGTTTTGATAATGCATTTTTATGGTAAGGATGAACTTATTCTGCATTCAGATTTGGCTCCATAAGAAGGAACTCTATAAGCATTAACACAAAATTTTCAATATAAGAGAAAAATGTGCTTTTTTTACTGATTGAAGATTATCTATTGAATATCCCTAACTAATCGACACTTCACTGTCATGATTACGAGCACAGTCACGTGACCAATATTAGATATGGTTTGCAAATTTCGATTAGAAGTGCACTGTTTTTTATACTTTGACGTAAGCAATGCCCTTTAAAGCCCGACAATAATTTCCCTGGGGAGATTTCGTTGGCCTTTGACAGGGGTGTTCCTGGACAGTTAGGGTGACTCAATCCAAGAACTTGGCAAAAGGTACTGAGGTCATTCCTACCCGTTTATTGTTCCTTGACGTTTATGGTCACTGAAAGGGCACAAACAAAGGTCAGAACCGCTGGACCCTAAAAAGTAATTTCGCAGCAATTAATATTGTAGGAAAGTCCTTCAGTTCCATAAAATTAAATGCTTATCTAATGAGTGGATCGATTTTCAATAACTTTCACAGTATTCACCGAACAAAGGATAAATTTTCAACGTTAATTAAAAATTTATAGAGGTAACAAACGCGTGGATCAACGGTTTTAGTTTTTATTGTCGAATAACGCCTTTGTGATGCTCAGTTAACAAACAATTGTTTATGTATTGAAATTGACATTATAACGCTAGAGTGCAAACTATCATAAAAACTGCTCAAATTGGGCCCAAATTGGGCAGCTTTATATATCGGTAATATTGTTCACTTGAGAGTTATTTAATTGCGTCGGTAACTATTGTATTTAATTTTAAATATTTTATTATATGAATCAGAAATAATTTGCCGGCAATACAATGTCCAACGAGAATTTTTAAATTAATCCTATGGAATGTAGATATTTCTTCTTTGAGAAAAATAATCATTTAGGTTAAGAGACAAAATGGGAAGCATTCTATGTTTTATACAATTATAATTTAATTAATTATAACAATCAATGTACTACATCTATCAAAAATACTAATATTTATCATTGTAGAGATGTTATGATGAGTTATTTCATTCTTCTGAATTCACACAAAAACTTGTGACACGTTTATATTTAAACATTATGATATTTTACAGTTGTAATATTTGTTTATAAGAAATGTAGGTTTTCAAATGATAAATACATATGTAGATAAGTGACAATAACCAAGTTAATAAGGTTTTTAAATAAGTCCTAAGGCCCAAGTTATTATCGTCTTATGACATAATATGTAATACTTTATATAATATAACTCCGTGTATATTTTGTAGCATATTACATGTATATACAATTTTGTGTACTTATATTTGTATACTTATAGTTATAGCTATGATATCATTTACTAATAACCGCCTTCACGGATTTCTATTTTGCTTAAAAGTTGACTGGCAGATAATGCCTTCAGGCATTAATCCCGCCTTTTGTTTCAACAGCACATTGTGGTGATCAATAAAGCTTAAAAAAATTAAAATTACTTAAATGTTTCATCACAGATATAATCCTTACCATAACTAGCAGTATATTATTTTAAAGCATTTTCTGTGCGTAATCATCACCGTTTATATTTTCCTATTTAAGCCAATACCACTTTCGGTGATATTACAAGATATTTGAATAAACCCATGATATAAATACATAGGGCATGTAAGATTTATAAGCACAGTAAGATAAATCGCTTAACAAAGAATACCTAGTTCGATATTTATATTATATTTGTTTATATTTAATTATATTAGACTTATACTTGTATCATTGGGTAACCCTAATTATACCCGTGTGAAGTTGAGGCGGATGGGTAGTCCAATAAAATTTCCTTTTCACTTTATTGAACATATATTTTACTACGAAAAGATTATCTGTTGCATCAAAGTTAAAATTTATTATATATTATGAAAGAATTTTAGTTTATACTTTGTTTCCAACCTTAAAATGCTATAAGCGAAATCAACCTTTCAACAAAAACCTTCGTGGCTCTGTCGATAAAAAATTAAAAAAGGGTATAAACTATTTGAAATGTACCTACATATATTCGCAATACACTAACGTAGCAAGTCAGTGTTCGTACCTAGCAGACATTGACTATTTCGTAGCAGACAAGCTTACTCACAACAGCGATAGGTGATTTATTTGCTCGTACAATTACTTTTCTAGTACACGATATGGTAATACTGTGTCAAAGCGCTGTAACGTTTGTGGATCACGACGCCAACTTAAACACGAAGCCAATATTTTCCCGTATGTATGAAATGCAAATACAATTTAAAAGTTTGCATACATTCGCACTGAGACTAAGAACAAGCCTATACGCGACTCGCTTTATACTATAAACTGACGCTATTTTAATTTAAATATGCGCAAACGGAAATAAGCTAAAGTATGTTATGGTATCCTTGTTCATTTCAAACTTAATACTAGTTTAAACAGTAAGAATTATGTTCTCTAGTAGCTAGTATTAAAAGTTGTTATATAAACTCGAACAAACCTACTTAAAGTTTGAAATATAAATTGTTTCCCGTGATAGTTCTGTAGGAACTTAAATTAACATCACATTTAGAGTCAACAGAACCACGAGGAACAAATAACTACGTTTTCATTTCATTTTCTTTGCAATAATGTGCTATTATAACTTTATATAATTAAAATCTGTTACTATATAATTATCATCTTTGTTTAATCCCATAGTTATAGTTTAAAAACTGATAAACATTGCGTCACAACACGATCACTTACAATTCAGATTCTTATAAACTTAAAAAAATTATTAAACTTTAAAATATTTAAAAGTACCCATCTCGGAAGTTCTCTCCGGTTACGATTGCGTAAAGTTTCTATTCAATGTACAGGATTAATATTCGCGTAACGTCAAAGAATGAGTGGGCCAATGTAAAACAAACTTCGCTAGGACGAAGCGTAAAATAAGGATTCATAATTCAAATCGAAAAAACTTTCTCGGGCTCGGTAATTTTTCCCATCTTATAGCAAGTTTCGCCCGAGGGGTCGCGAGTCTTGGCTCGAAGAAATCTAAGCGAAGGTTTACATTTTTAGCCTTTCGCCGTGTCCTCCTCTCTACTTTATATCGTCTTTTGATTACTCTCTCAACAAGTTATGCATATTGTAAGACTCTTCGGCGTCTCTGGGTAGAAGAATTTCGGCGTCTTCTTTATTCGATGTCTTTTCGGCGTTGATATCTCATTTTTCATACGTTTTATCTCCGTGCTGTCTTTATTATGAATGAATTTCGTTACGACTGATGGGGTTGTTAGACATTTTTTATCTCGCCATAAACCTACGTGAAAGATTTATGAATCGTATTTGTTAATGTTTTAGAAAATTTATTCATAAATCTTTGAAATTGCGAACAATGAATATATTCAAGATATATTTTAGTATATTCATATATATGTACGTACTTGTAAAGCTGTGCTACATTATAATGCTCCGTTAATTCCTCTTAAGACCAAACCACCCTAATTGTAATCGGGGACCCGTAACCGTGTTTCTAATGCGCCTAATGTATTTTTGGACATTCTGCAGCTTGCCCAGAGCCATTTTTCTGTTTGTATGGACCCTATGCATTCGCTGTCCCCCTAATACTTTGTAACAGTATTATCATCGAATATGTTCCCAATTTCCATTGTCCGGCAATGCATGAGAGTGGCAAAGCAAATGTAATGAACATAAATAAGAGAAATGTATTATTTATATGTTTGGATTATTTATTTATTTATTATTATTATATTAGCCATGCCTCCTCCACGATTTGTCAAATTGTTGCCATACATTTAACAAATGTTACTTAATTATATTACAAGCAGCTTGAGATATGTTGTCAACGTCAATAAAACTATATTGTAGACACTCGAGTCAGCTCTCGTAAAACGGTTTCCTATAAACGTAGCAAAGCGGTAAATTAGATTTTATTTTATTTCTTAAACAATTTGTGGCCGGACACAGACAAAGGGCACATAGTTCGATGCCGGTCAGCAATTCAACGGTTTATGCGGGCACGTTTATTACTTACCTACACGTTCGAATGTGTTGCGAATAAGGGCCTGACTCGATCTTATATCGATATCATTAATATTCTCATAATTTCAAAACAAAAACAAACCAAGCAATATAACTAGCGATGTAACTATTTTATTGATTTTCAAGTTTATTAGTATTACATATTATTTATAATTAATATTCTGTTATATCATATTAAACACAACAAACATTGATTATATAAAAATAACAAAGAAAATCGATATCGGTAACAACGACTTTAACGTGACTATTTATAAATGACCGATAAAATCAATAACAAAAAGATAAAAGGCAACGTTCTTGCTCATATTTCACGATTGAATCGTTAATAATAATTAATGCACATTTAAATTTTCGTTTAAATATAAGTATTTTTAACTTTATTTGACTTAATTTATTAAAAATCTCTCGATTTTAAATAAATTGTATTAATTCGTGATTGTGTTAATATAGGTACAACCGTATCAGTCGAATTGAAAATCTATAGTATAAATGATCACATGTATCATTTTATTATCCCCAAAACAATGAATTATATTAAATAATTAAGTAATCGGAATATTGACATCGAATTAAATTACTAAATTAAATTTATATATTTTATAAAAAAATATAAATTAATTTAAAATTTGCAAATGTTATCGATATCGATTAAAGCAGTGGTCAATTAGTGCACGTTCCTAATAGATAACGTGGTAAGTTCGCAATGACTACTGGACCCCTGCGAGCCGGACAATGGCCATGTTCTTGTTCGCATTAAAACGCAGTTAAACGTTCTTTATTGTTTTATCCGTAGCAATAAATGTCCACGACTCCTGGGAAATGTAAGTACGATTCGATTTCGCTACCTACGGTCATTAAAGTCGCCCTTTATTACCGAAATTTGCTGTACTTAAATTACGAGTTCCGATTTATTAAATAAACAATAAGAATTTTTGAAATATTTTATAAGCTTATTATAATACCAGCTGGTCATTTATAAGAACTTTTTTGTAAATAATTAGGGATCACAATAATTGTCCCATGATTTTTTCAGCGGCCAGCTATATCGAGAAAACTCTTAAACCAAACCAAAGTTGAATGGATCAAACGATAGGTACATAAATAAACAGGCATTGGAAACTTCGACCCCTTCTCATACTTGATTGAACTAAATCCCGTTATCCCTTTTCTCGAGGGCTAAAGAGTATTTCGAACGTTTACAGTTTTCAATGTATGGGAATCATGGCACGGAGAGGGTCTTTACTATTTTGTCACAAATGTCATAAAAATCGTAGGCTTTGAAATGTGTAACGTAAACAAAGGTACAATGAGCGACCACGATGCCATTAGACGCACCCTGATTTGCCGTGATAAAAGATTCAGTGAACAAAACGGGGAAAACACAAAATCAGATTGTCTCAAAATCACACGAGTGACAGAGTAACGTACGTGGCCCGCGCATTTATAATTCAAGCGTCGGGGTCGCGAAATGGAATACACTTTCTTGAGCTTAACCAATCTCGATCTATTCTTGTTTTAGTACCCATTTTTCTTAGGCGTACATTTATTGGCTTCGTTAACATTTTGTTTATTGAAGAACATTAAAGGAAGAATTGCCGATAAATTATTTCCATTCCAATGAACTAAATATTAAATTACAACAATCTTATGATTCAGTATAAAACGGTAGTTGTGTTAATTATTTCTTTTTGATTAGCTGTTCACTTATATTACTTAATTTAAAGAACAAAAATGCAACATATTTAATTAATGAATTTATTTAGATTTATAGATTACTTTGACCGCCTTAGCCCCTGAAAGAACCTTTCTGAGTCAGCATTAATTACATTTAGTTATGTATTAAACAAAAAATATATTGTTTTTTAAGAATAAACAATACATAACTATCGAAGTCGATTGTAAACCTTGCAAATGACGCTGGGTTCTACAAACAATGGAAATAAATATGTTCTGGCGTGACGTACATGGTGTCACTATGTAATTCGCTTATTAATGAATTTATTTAGATTTATAGATTACTTTGACCGCCTTAGCCCCTGAAAGAACCTTTCTGAGTCAGAATTAATTACATTTAGTTATGTATTAAACAAAAAATATATTGTTTTTTAAGAATAAACAATACATAACTATCGAAGTCGATTGTAAACCTTGCAAATGACGCTGGGTTCTACAAACAATGGAAATAAATATGTTCTGGCGTGACGTACATGGTGTCACTATGTAATTCGCTTCGGTAATTACAATCGAGAATAGAATCATGGCGACGACCAGTAATTGCTTAATTGAGCTATAGCACGTTCTCGAAATTGGCACCCGTTCACACTTCAATAATTATCGGCGGCAAAGTTTTGCACCTCTGAATGAAGGTTTTAGTCATTACTGCAGCGAAGAGTCGAAGTTAGCCATGCATTCGATTCCAATTGAAACTTTTGACCGTCCGATTATAATTATCGTTATTCAATAATCTTCAAACATTAACATTCTAATATACTATCATTCAGATTTTATTACACTTATTATTTTAAAACGAGTTATGATTTTGACAATTATATCTATCACTTCTTAAGATTCGCGATATGGGTTTAAGATATCTTTAATCTAGATTTTATAAAGTAAAAAATCGCTTGGTGTAAAAGTTATATGTAATTCTACAAAAAAAAGTTGGAATACAAATGAGAGAAAGCTGCTTGCATTATTCCCACCACTTTAAGCTATCATGATTTATACAATAGCTGTTTTTATTTTCGATTTGTATATGCTTATTTAAGTTGTCAATATATAATTCTTATATGAATAAACATAAAGTTTTCTAATCAAAATATTGTGCCTGATCAAGCGAAGTTGCGAAATACAAATACAACCTTTGTAAATATAATAACAGAAGACTGCCAAAAGAACATTTATATTTACAAAAAGGCAATTCAAGGATAAGTTATGTAATTTAAATTTCTAATTTAGCCGCTGTAGCTGCATCTAATGTTCTTTAACATCCCCTATGCTGAACATCGAACTTTTCCTAATTAATTGAAATATTTTAATCGTGGTACTGGCATAACGAAATTATTATGGACCGTTTAATTTCCTTGCCCTACGCCCTTCGGCATCTTACTAATGTGTTATAGCGAAATTTTAATCAAGGGCGTGTGGAAATTATTAAATTATGCAAGCTGTCGTATGCACTCGAGGAATATAAATCTCTTGCGTTTGTTTAGGTAATACCTTCTAGCCGTAATTTAGCTACGAACTCTAATAAAATTATAGCTCCGCTCAGTAACATGCCCAGATGGTGTAGCTAATGTCTTATAATACGGTTACCTAAATAGCTTTTGGTTAGAGCAGCTTAGGAAATATGTTAAAACTTTGTGAAATATTGTCAAGAAAATATTGATTTTTAACTACAGTTTAGAAATTTGTTACTTTTACAGTGTATCTATTTTATATACTATGTAGTGTATAATTGTCGACGTCGTCGTTGACTTTAAACGTAATTGTTTTAAACTATTCATCTTGTTACGAAGTTAGTACTTTTTGGAATAGAATTGACATTTCGGAACGAGTTTAGTTTCTTTGACACGAATCGGCACTTTAGCCGTTTGCCAAATGAAATAAGTGTAGGAGCTTAGAGAGACGACAATAAAGTTCGCTTACATGTTTACGTAGTTTCTCTACGAATACACTTCGAACGCTATGCTCCGAGGTCGAAGTCAAATCTGAGTGTAAAAATAAAATCAAATTAAGTCTTTGATCTTGGCGAATGAATTGCGCTGAATTGGACTCGTGTCGGGCCAGATCAAATAATTTTCGCGAAAATGAACCCGGGGATATATTTAATTAACTCAACTTCCCCTATTAAAGTGCACAAGAATTCCCTGGTGAAACAACATTAGCATTCGTCAGGAATTTAATTCGTGCAAATGAAAAATGTTTATTTACACTTTTTCACATTTATTCTATTCTCCCTACCGCGTGTACATGCATGCCAGAAAGGGAAAGCAATTAATTTTTATTGGATTTTCTTTTCGCTACAAAAGTTTTAATTACTGCGGATTGGGAGGTGCGTGGACCAGTGCTTTACAAAACCGCGCCTCCTCTTTCGGATCTCGCTTCAACACCAATTATTTAGCGTGGTCACATTATTTCTGTTATTCGCTTTCTCTTTCGAATATTTGTCACATATACACAAATTCCGAATCACTCTGTTTTGTTTTATGGTTGCAGTTTTCTGTATTTAATTAACCAGAAAGCGGAAACAAACAACCGCAGAAAGGTGATCGACGTTAGGCTTAGCTGTAGCAGCTTGTGCGTATAGAAATGAAGGAGGCCGAATCTGAGCTCATCAAACATTAAGCCCTTACCTGGGGTCCACTAAATAAATAACATGGGCAAATGAAAAACACCCACGTCCCACTCGGATCGAACGGTGAGAATTGGAAGGAGGGCAATAATAAATATGCATAGCGCGTCTATGCCACATCCTCTGTGATTAGTAGGTACGTGGGGGCGCGCGACTGATACGGCTAGGTGAGTGATAGCGAGGGGGCAAAGGAACTAAGGTACCCCCTAGCTAATAACGGAACGTGTCTCTCTCTATTGTATCGTTGGAATTTCTTGGATATTGCCAATATAGGGTGTTCACGTGTGCGTACTTTTGTTTCTGTCAATGCGCGTGTCACACACGGCTGCGTCTAATAATATTGTCTTTATTGAAGGGATATATTTAATCCAATATTTGCATTGCCATATTATTAGCACCACTAGCAATTTATTACACCTTAATAATGTATTCTTTGCGATACAATATAATACATAAATATCACTATTATAGCCGACATATAACAATTAATGTTCGTGTATATTTTTTGACCTGTTATTTTTATAGAAATGTTACGAAATTTAATTTGTATACTGTCTAAACCAAATGCAATAAAAGAATATAAGTGTACGCACATTATAAATTAAGGTTATATTTATCGTCATTAAAAATATTGCATAATATACACATATTTATTTTTTAAATTTGAAACCATTTTTAACTTCATTCCAATTTTTTTATTTAACTTCGCCTGTTTATCTCTAAGTATCAAACTTGCCACTGATTTTTAAATCAGGTCCATTCAACCGATTTAGTCTAAGCTTGTACAATTGGTGCCTGTGACAATATAAGATATAAGTAAGCATAACTTTTTTTTTAAAATATAAGTAGGAAGACATATGGCTAAATGATAAATAATCACCATCGCCCAAAGACGCAGTAAGAAATATTAACTAGTCGTTACATCATCAATGCGCCACCAACCTTGGGAACGTAAATGTAAACGTAATGTCAAATACCGTATTTAAAATAATAAAAATAAACCGTACGTAAAATAATCATCAAAAAATATTGTTTAAAGAAATCATAAAAAATTATTACATCATTTAAATTACCGATTTTCTTTATTTTTTATAGCTTTATTTTTATCAATTTTCAATAAGAGACCAATAAAATTTGAAAAAGAGTAGAAAAAAATACCTTACATATTTTTCTCAAATTCAATCAATAGTCATTATGGTCGAAATTCGACCTATAGACGAACTCTAGTATTAATAAAACAGATTATTCTCACTGTACAAATAAGTGTTAAGTGTTTCGAAATGTTAAACATTAAACAAGGGTTACTAGCTAAAAACTCGAACCAATTAAAATAGGATTACACGCCCAATAATAATACTTGTACCGTATGCAGTGATTCACCTCCACGGATTATATTTATTGTTATTGCACGCAGATTGCACGAGAGGCGTTGCCATAATCGAATTAGGAGCCCGACACAGTCCTAAACAAATTTCAATTTCCAATTATGAGTTCCAGGAGAGTCCGTTCATCCCTCGAGGAGGCTGTGACTTATTGCGTGGCCGGTTTGGCGACGGTAACGTATTCTGAATAATTGTGCCCAGTACAGAGACCGATTGAATTTGGCCCCCAGAGCCATAATGAATACGTTCTGTACGAACTATATCTACATATCTTTACATTATGATGTTAACAATCTGAATTAAAATCTTCTATTATAACCGTTAACGGAAATATTCAGAATTGTATGTGATTTTATTATTGCATGATCGAAGTGTTCTGTAAGGAAAAGTAAAATAAAACATTATGAAAAGATATATTTATATATATAAGAAAACATTGATCAATTAATTTCGTATAAAGGAGCAGCTTTCATGAGTTTTATTAAAAGAGACGTCCCAGAAAGCATTTGCAGCGTCACGCGTCTTATTGATTTCATATGGCAATAAAAGAATCGAAGCAACTTTAGCCTCCCCATACACTTTTACCGGTTCAATGAGCGTAAATTGCAATAGGATTCCATGCCATGGATAGACCCAAATTATTTTTTATGGCAACAAGGAGGTGAAATGATTACCTGAGCTTAGTTCGCTATTGTAAATATTTATAAAAATCAGTTACTTCCATCCCTATGGGCGCATTTCTCATTATAGATGAATAAATATAATCCGAACAAATCAATACTACACTTAAAAAAATGGATGCTGTTGCAGATGATGTCTTACAATCTTCGCTGTAGAACTAAATTATAGATGTGTGTATACATATTTTACTTGTGGTTATAAACCGGCCACCTAATTCCAAGTTTCTTGTTAACTTTATGAAAGATAGATATTATTGCATACATATAAGGTTTTTGTGTTCGTGTCATAATTATGCCAGCATTAAAGCCGACTAAAAGGTTAATATTAAGCCAATTTGAATAAACAAAACTTACTTCTATTACCGTCCACCACCAACTTACAAAGAGTATTTATATTTTTCAATGTCTTCGATTCATAAATATTACATACTTATATAACTCAGTCATTTAAATAAATATAATTGTATATTCAAACACGCTTGACTCATGTGATGTACATCGTATATAAAAAAGTGCCAATATTGAGTTAATTTAAATAAATTTCAGTGATAATTTATTTTCCACTTTGTTAAAGTACAGCGTGATTGAAGTAGAAAAATACAGGCATCGTGTCTACTAGACTGGAAGACGATCCTGTGATTGAAGTTTACTCAATTCACTGCGTTTGCTTAAGATTTTATGTAAATTATTTTGGAGCGCCAAGGCTCTAGTAAAAGTACACGTTATATATTAAAAAATCACTCGGGGAGCGTAAAATATACTTCTTATTACTGACTTTACAAAAATGGAAAAACTTTAAATAATTATATAAACATTTTAACATATAAATTAATATAATGATCATAATTATAAAAGCAAATTTGAATTCTGCCAAGAGTAATTAAGACATATTGAAATGAAAAAAAAAAGTTTCATTTAAACTAATAATAGCACTTACGTCGTTATATCACTAGAAAAGTAAAGTTTTTTTCAGTTGAATAACACCGGGTGTGTAAGACAAGCGGTTATCAATATTAAAAATATACTCGATTGATGCGGTAACGTCAGTAAACGCGATACGCCGAGATAGGCGTGTGTTTAACCGAGATTGATCCCGCTTAAAACATTATCCCGCTAACCTAATAAAAGTAACAATTTAAAAATAAAGTTAACTTTCAACAGAACCACACATAATGTTTTAGACCACATAATAATAACTAATGAGTGACATATTCTTCCCTATAATATTTGATAGTGATAATACTATAGATGATAAATCTCGTAAAATGCTAGTGCAAAGGACGTATTAAAATACACAAGTGTATTCAAACAAAAGTACAATGGCAAGGCAAAAACTACAATACTATAGTTCAGACTCAGGACCAACGAACAACAGAAACACTGCCAACTCAAAATAACTTTTTATTGCCCGACCCAGGTTTGAAACCGTGATTAAAGCTCGAGGTCTAAAGCTTGATATACATCGCTCACACAAAAGCTTAAGATATAATAAAAATTTTAAATTCCATGTACATAATATAAGCACATCTTATATTTTTTGCCATCGTTTACCAGGAACATCCAAACATGATTACATATGTAGGTACATACCTTAAAAATAATTAATTAAGCTATTTTGATATTATAGTTATATATATGTACATAAATGTAGTTCCATCATAATTTCTGAAAAATGAAAAAGGAAACTAAATGTAATCAATTAAATTAAAGTTTCAGACGTATCATGGTTCAATATTTGAAATAAAAAAGTTAAATCGCTTCAGTTAACTCTAATTACGTGTGCGCACTTGGAAACCTTTAATGTAAATCTATTAAAGATAGATTGTGCAAATAAAATTAAAAAGGATTAAGCAAATTTGTGTCGAATGTGTGTTCATTGGATTCCGCCTGATGCTGAGCGTCGAGTGCAGGAAAAATAAACATCTCATTTGACTTTATAATACAAAATCTTTTTTTTTCGATTAAGTATTTATATCCTATAATTTATGAACGTTTATAAGGGTATATGAATCATCGAATCAGTAAAAAGTTAAAAAGAAACATAATCATAGAAAGTAAGTATCAAGTTTCGATATTTACCATTAGCAAAGCAAAGAAAATCTGCAGTCCCGAGGGCTTGAAAATCAAACAAAGCGAACATTTGAAATATAATATGCTTCCTTATTAAAACAAAAATATAGGATTAAATAAAAACAAAGTAATACGTAAAATATCATACATGTTACCGCCAGCAAAGGAGAAATGAAGCAAAATGTTTATAGTGAACATTGTTGGGGTAATACTTGTAATAAAATTTTATACACCTTAATATTTTACCGAACGATGAGTTGAGGCATGTGTGAAATTATGTAGCCTCAGCGCGCTGCCAAAATTTACAACTTCTCCCCGAGGTGTGAACGTATGCTAAGTGTATTTCGCTGTATGGAGACAACTGATATTTCTACAACATATTAGTGTGTATTTTACGATACAAACATAATAAGCCTAGTTTTAATTTAGTAAATTCTTTATTAAGTAAAAAATACAATTACAATGTTACTCGTAAAACATTAAATGGTTGTTATTTTTTGAAAATTTGGAGTACATTAACCCCAATAGAGGTAACAGCATGTCGCATTACCAGGCGTCCCGAGGGCAGCTTACCTCAGTACGGCGACACCGTTTTTCCTGCGAGATAATTTATGTAAATGAAATTCCCATTACCCTGTTTCTTATTCGAAGCCGTGTACGCGCCCTGACATGTTTTCATAGCACGTTTATTGCCGTGTTTTGTCTTTATTATCTTGTCTTTCCTGTCACTATTTTCAGCCTGTCGGCACAGCGCTGTATTTCATAATTTTTTGCTACTCTTCGTGAAGCACACATACGTTGTTAATACCACTCGCTGAAAGCCATCTAATACACATAACACAAACAACAACAACCACGCTATATTTTTAAAACTCATTTTAAAATTTAATGAAAACTTAAATGACTATATTTTTTTTTTAAACAAAAGCTGTGAAAGTGTTCGTGTAGTAAATGAAGATTGAAAAAGTTAATCAACTTCAAAAGGCTATTTGAGCAGAATCACTAAATTAGTTCTTACATTATCCTCGATGAAAGAAACACTCCAAATACCCCAAACACCACAGGGTTTTTCTAAACTATTACCATTTATCCATGGATACCCTAATAAAGGCGCTAAAGTTTTAAGAGCGCGTTTGGTAAAAATACGGTGTCGCAAAAGTTTTCTTTATTAGTTCCCCCTTTAATCCGACCAGGCGTGTCCCAATGTCTTTATGGCGTATTTTCAATCTGAGTCTGGGCGGAAGCCAATAAAAATCAACTATTTGTTCCCTGATTCCCGTGCATCGGTTCGAGGGGAGTCTCACTTCTTTACGACTTCTTTTACGATTGGAGGTGCATTCGGAATTAGTCCGCGCAAACGGGAGAGCCTTTTCGTGTCTGCAAAGATGAATGGTAAAAGGATTACAATGACTAACAGACTGAACTCCTTCCTTATGGTTAAAATATCAAAGTTTTTAAGATAAATCCGATATCACAATCAGCTTTCTCGTCAACATTTTCATACATTCCTCTTAACAATGGAAACCAACTGCAAGTAAGCTATTTTACAACTTAAATACCAGAATTTATATAATTACGAAGATAAATTAAATGAAATTCATTAATATGCTATGATTTGATTACGATATGATTATTATTTTTTATAATATAGGTAGGCGGACGAGCATATGGGTCACCTGATGGTAAGTGGTCACCAACGCCCATAGACATTGTCATTGTAAGAGATGTTAACCATCGCTCACATCGCCAATGCGCCACCAACCTTAGAAACTAAGGTGTTATGTCCTTGAGCCTGTAATTACACTGGCTCACTCACCTTTCAAACCGGAACACAATAGTAGCAAGTACTGCTGTTTTGCGGTAGAATATCTGATGAGTGGGTGATACCTACCCAGACGAGCTTGCACAAAGCTCTACCACCAAGTATTATATATTTTATATATGAAACAAAATGAAGAAGTTTTAATTATATTTTATCTCTGTAAAATAAACTCCATTCAAACGTATATTTCCAAGATCAAGTAATGTTTATTACATGTTAATATATCTTTAGTGTTATTATGGTTAATTAAGTTATCTTAATAAACAGTGAAGGGTGAAATTCAGGTAATCCGTCAGTAACATAGCTCTTTATAAGGAGCGACATATTAAATAACGAGACTTCGTGCAACTTGTCTCGTCCAGTACTTTCGTATTCGACGTTTATTAAATGGAATAATTTATTTTCTAAATTCATTAAGATATGAAAATTCAAGCATCTTGACTATTGTTTCAGTATTTTGATAATAATAATAATAATATTTAATAGTAGATATATCTTTATTACATGTGAGACTATAATTAATTTGATGATAAATAGTAAATAATGAGTTTCTTGCCGGTTCTTCTTAGTAGAATTAACATTCCGAATCGTGGGTAACTTTACATTTAATTAACAAAACTCTAACATGACGATTCAAAAGTATCCTTATAAAGCTACTTGATTGATTCATATGATTTTTGTTTATTAATTCATAAGAAACATAACATTAGAAACGTGGAGTTTCTCTATCTTGATTTTCGTTAAGCGCATCGTTCGATCGAAGTCATTAGTTTTACCCACCAGCACATCTCAAATAAGCGGCTGGATGCGCTGCGCCGATCTCAAATAAATAGACTATGGACAACACATTTACGATCAGATGATTATGTAAACAACGTAGTTTATATGCAGTTTTATATCATGACTTAAAAAAGGATATACAAATCATAACCACGCGAAATTGTGGAAAGAATGCTAGCACCATTTTCCCGTTGAATCACAATTCCGATTCTCTTAGCAATAAATGAACCAGCCTATTACCAGCGGAGGCAGCCTATTACCAGCGGAGTTTATAAATTTTTGATTTATATGTTTAATGACTACATACGATAATAATGCACTTAAAATTTTGTGGTTCATCAGTTTGTTCATAACATCATAAGGATGCGTCGTGTAGCGACGTCTTTTAAGTCTCAGTTAATACGCTATTACGGTTCGTATGAGATTACTTGGTTACATTTTACGAGACTTTTAATCGCTACTCAGTTTCATTGACCTTAGCGAAGGAACAACGTAATATCAAGATATATTACTGGGGATACATTAATGAATTAAAAAAAATGCTTTTATATATAAACAAAATCTACGTTGATAGAACAGAAATTTTATTATTGACTAGGTAAGAATTGGGCTTTTCAATGCAAGAAGACTTTTTGCTTTTCAATCCGACTGGTAGTGACTGGATAGGATAAGCCCGTTCAAACAAACAAACTTATCAGCTTTGTTATATTAGTATAGATAAACAAATAAAAATAATTTAAAGAATAGAATAAAAATTATAATATACATATGCGCAAAGCTTATAACCGTTGAAATATCTATTTAATATAATAAAAGACGTGTTTAAATTTAATGTTATAACTTAAACTACTAATACTTAGTCCTTTGTTAAGCGTCTCTTGTACAAATGCACTCAATTGTTCTCACAGTAAAGCATAAAGCGACACTCATTCTAGTCATTGTTCAGAAGCAGAGCTACAAAATGTTTATCTTTCAAGAGAAAAGTGAACAGTTTTATATGAAAAGCGTTAAAGAGTTGTTTTAATTAACACACATATTTACTAAACTTTAATAAAATTACATTATTTGAGGTAAGTTTTTGTTACTTAAAAATAAATATAAAACGTTTATTTTAAATAAAAGTGATCTTTTTGTATTTAATTTAACAGTCCATAACATATTACTTTTTACTCGTAGATAAATTCTGTTTTTATTAAAGGAGTGATGGTGATGTATTTCTGAATGAATTGGGCCACAGCACCAATTATTAATTGTCTATTCTCTCACACATGTCCGATGGGACGCCATCCCGACATGACAGGAAAGAGATCGCGCAGGGACAACAGCTTTATGTTGTTTCCAGACACGGTAATATTACACTAAACTTTTCTACTTTTTATCTTAGTTATAAATTTTATAACATAGCATCGGACCAAGGGATCTTATTCAACCGTACTTCAATATATATACCTTTTTGTGTTATTGGTACAATTAATTTCGTTACAATTTTCCTTAAACAATTACGTAAAATTTACTATATATTAAATGTAAATTGGCCGTCACGAGCTATGACGGTACAAGATATTCAATATTGAGCATAAAGTCGATGCAAAGCGCTTCAACGTTTATGCAGTCGGTACATTACATCGACGCGTGTCGCGATTAACTCGCTTAACTCACTTCGACTTGCCGTCTGAGTAACGGTGTATTCAAGGAGATCGTGACTGAAATCTCATATTATAAGCAAGTTAATTTAGTTCTGCGGTAGTCGGAGATGGCGTGCGAATGCTAGGAGTCATTAGTAATATGAATGAAATGAGAACTATATTTTATTTAAGTTGGAATTCATTATGAATTTACTGTTTACTTATGTATTTCATTTATTTGGAAAACAAACAATTACGACTCGGCTGATGTGAAACACAAATAATTTATAAATAAAAAACCAATAAAAATTGAGAAATGACAAAGGATTTCGTTATTAAATAAATATATTTTCCGTATTATCAGAATAATATATAGCGAATAAGTATATAATAATACAAAACAAGAGAGAGAATGGCAGTGGAAAGGAGACATTAAAACCCATATGCTGTCACGGCATACTAACGGATTCTAACTAAAAATATGTTGTATAAATATAGCAAAAACATTCAAAGTTCTTTATATCAACACACAACTTTTAAATCAACCTTTTAATTTTAACATCGATGAAAGTCAGTCTTATCTGTATATTTATAATAATAAAATAACCTAACCCTTTAACTATCGCCTCATGTTAAAATAATAATCCTAATCACATGACAATCCCAACGGAATCAGCCATAAAAACGTTCATAACACAACGCACCCACAATATTTAATTTAGAGTTTGTCGTGTTATTGTTAAAGACAGAAGCGATAACATGGAACACAAACACCGCGGGGCACGTTCTAAATTAATCCAATCCACGAAATAGGTATTACAGGGCTAATGGGGCAAAGTTTTCATGTAAGCCAATTGTGTGCTGTTAATCTAATCGGTACTTTGTACACTGATATCGGGACCGTAACAATTGCCAAATAAAAAATACGCGGATATCCTGTCGGTTCTAATCGCCTGGTAATCCATCAAAGTAACCTTCTTATTTGCTGCCTTATGAACTGATTACGTAGTTTCATTATATTTTTATTTCACTTGTGATTAAATCACATAAAAATGTGATGGTTTTTTAAGCTTTTTATGACACACAAGACAATGACGCATATGACATCAAGAGGCTATATTTGAAAGCGGATATACTTATATATACTAATATTTTCACCGAAATGCGCTGCATTTTCTTGTATGTTTTATATGTGTATTGGTTTAGCACTTTTTAATAAAGACTTACAAAATAACGGTATAAATGAAACGATCAATTTTTTCTACTCATTTCTCCCATCTGTCGCTCATGAGGCGAGTGTTATTAACAGCAACATAGTAACACTAATACTCGTTCAAACCGATATATTCTTTATATATTCCTAAATAATATTTAAATCGTTCATATTAAAATTTTTTATAGAAATAATATTAAAACTTCAATAAAGTAATATCATATATATGTGTTGTATTGTACATTTTCGATGGTTCTGCTATTGATATCAATATCCTAATAATTGGCACAGCACTTACTTTGCTATTTTGAGCTTTCGCTGAACTATAGCTTAAATTATAATTTTGTCATTAGTACTTACGTAATAAGTATCGAAATACTCTGTAGACTTTTTAGAAGGATAAGTCATTTGACAACTCATTCAGGTAAAAATTATTCCTATATTTAGAACCAGTTCTCGCCCACGGCATCGTCCGTCTATTGGGCAGGTGTTAGGCTTAACAAACTTATGTCCTTATGTCCTCAAGTCAGGGTAAGGTCAGGGGCTCAAGCTTGCTACATGCCGATTTATCAAAATCGGTTCAGTAGTTCAGCCGTAAAAGCGTAACAGACAGACATACTTACTTTCGCATTTATTATATTATTATATGTTTATAAAAATACTTTTATACGGTGCCGTTTTTATATATTATATTTTAATTGTAAAGTTACTCGCAGACAGTGCTACATAGTTTGTTGTTTTCCTGAGAAATTTGAAACGTCAACAATGTAATAAATAGCTAGAGTGTGCTTAAACTATCCTTGACCAAAATAGTTTAGCACGATAGCATCTCTTGATACGTGCGTTGTGTAACTTCTTCGACTCCAGCTGTGAGCTTGACCCCCCTTAGCCACTTGACCAGAGCGACCGAGCTCATGCGATAAAACAATTACCCCGACCGAGTCCGAAACACGAAAATTTACAAATCGGAAGGCCAAAATTATATAATAAGGTTTAATTAAAAGCTCTACCTCGTTTATAGTTGAGATAAAATCTACTCTATTTCGAAATAAAAGCAAGAGTAACTAGATTATATTTATATTTCTTAATTAATTCCTTTTTTTTGTTAATTATTTTCTCTTATTAATGAAAGTTTTTTATCATGTATAAAAAATTTAAGATATTTTTGAAAGCTCATTCACTCACGAAAGAAAAAGAATTCGGTTTAAATTTATCTTATATTTCTAATACAATTGAACATTACTTTAAGTAACCAACAACGTATCTCTACTTTTTTAAACTTTAAATGACACTAATTTATAGTCTGTATAAAATTAGTACATAATATTACAACAATTAATGACAAACCTAAACAGATTCACAACACAGCTGATGTTATTATTTGACGGCAAATCATTTTGCTTAAATAACGTTTTATATCACTATCATAGTGTTACATATTTTTTTCTATACTTCAATAAAGTATTTATTAAAATAATACGACTGAACGCATTGGTCATGTTTTCTGTCACGGGATAAACGGTTCGCGTGTCGACAAGGCTCATTGGAATCTTGATATGGTACGGCTGCCCGATAATTATACTCCGAATCCTAGGCCTTTGTTAGAACATAAAATAAATAAACTATGTTTATGCAAATCAACTCCAGATAAGATTGAAATGATTGAAGTGGTGAAATAACATGGCTTTTTTAAAATAAACAAGCAAATTAATAGGATTATAAAAATAAGTACTTGAAAACTCCGTCGAAAAAATTTCAAGCGTATTGTTATCAAATCTTGATATTTAATTACCGTTTTTTATAAATAGCCGAGATGGCCCAGTGGTATGAACGCGTGAATCTTAACCAATGATCGTGGGTTCCCGGGTAAAGCACCACTGAATTTCATGTTCATCTCGTGCTTGACGGTGAAGGAAAACATCGTGAGGAAGCCTGCTTGTGTCTAATTTCACTGAAATTCTGCCACATGTCTATTCCACCAACCCGCATTAGTGCCACGTGGTGGAATAATCTCCAAACCTTCTCCTTAAAAGAAGAGAAGAGGCCTTAGTCCAGCAGTGGGACATTCACAGGCTGTTACTGTTTTATAAATCTATATTGTTTCGTATACACTAAACTGAAACATAGCTACCATAAAATAAATAATATGAAAGTAGGAAAGGAAAGTAAGCCTTCGATTTCTCTCGTTGGCTATCAGCTTATATAGTCTATTTAAAAAGTAGCTATTACCTAACATTAAAATATGCTATCAGTAATACGAATACAAACGGAATTACTTCAACACAGTAAAGTTATTACTCTAGCTTCGGTGATTTTATTGATTATACAAACAATACGGGTTTTGACCAAAACGGTTCACAGTTGATCATCTAGCGTACGTAACACACTGGGGTGAAGCTATCAACAAGCGTGGGGAATCGTTGGCCTCGATATCTCCAAAGCTTTCGACAGGGTCTGGCACAGAAGTCTTCCCTACAAGCTGCCGGCATACGTTCTGCCAGCTCAACTCTGCTAGATTGCCAGCTTCCTACACAAGCATAGCCTTCGCTGTTTAGTTGATGGTTCCGCTTCACAATTCCATGTAGTGAATGCTGGGGTCCCCCAGGGGTCTCTGCTATCCCCCACATTTTTTCTTTTGCATATCAATGATATGCTCACTTTCGGGAACATACATTGCTATGCAGATCCACGGACGCGCAGTAACTGGGCGGTCGGAAACTGAAAAGAGACGGAGGGATCTTGTTGTTAAACTCGACAGGACGTTAGGACTCATTGCCAAATAGGGCTCAGATAATGTTGTTGAGTTTAACGTCAAGAAACACAGGTATGCGCTCTCACAGCGAAAAAGTCACCATTTTCCCCTCATCCGTCCCTCTATGACACTACGCTGGAGATACAAAGCAAAGTCGCCATACTGGGAATTGACGTTCAGTGTGATCTCAATCCAAGGGATCACATCAAGGCTGTTATAAAAACAGCCTCACGGAGTCCTGAACAAGATGCGGCGTTTTTTCACGCCACAATACCTGCTCCTGTTGTATAAAACACAGGTGCAGTCTAGAATGCTGGTGTAGAGTTACGTGGTAGGTTAGGTTCCAAATCGATCTTTTAGACATAAGACCACCATGCCCAGCTGTGAGATATTTTTTAGTTACTTACAATGATTACGTTGTATTTGGAACACTCGGTCGATTATTATTTCAACATACATATTGAAAACCTTCACCAAAATATTCCATTATTTTATACAAAGTCTGTCATTCTTTTATTATTTTTATTTCTGAAATAATTAAATACAAGCAATACTTTATTATTACAACTATATATTACAGATAATAAAAATATAGAAAGAAACGATTTCCACAGTTATGGTTAAGTTCAATCGCATGTAATCAAAAATATAAAAATCCACAGTAAATTACATAGAATGAAAACATTGCACGTCGAACAATTTAATAACATACTCGTAGCACAAACTCAAAATACAATGTATCATATTTTATAAAACTACGAAGTTTAACGTAATTCTCGTGTAAGGAGATTGAGTGATGAAAAATGTATCGCCATTGAATACATGATTACGAACACTTGTAGAGATAGCGCAACGCCGTCACATAACTAAAACGCTAACTTTAAGTAGTGTTACCGCCTCGTACTTCAGAAATTTCATCGTGTGAAATTTACTACATTTTGTTGAAAATTTAAAGTTAAATTTTAAGGTAAATCTGTTAAAAAAGAAATGGAGAAGTATCAACTTATTTACTTTCGTAAAGAAATATACGTTCATGTGTCTAAAACAAGTTACGTATCGTTAATTGAAATAATTCAAGTGTAAAAACCATATGACGTCACCAGCATTCTGGCGAACAACAGAATTTTTATTATAAAACCTATTAAGGGGAGTATTTGGAAAGTATACGTTATATTTTATCATGTAATACAGTGCTAGAAAATTTCTATAGAAAATTGTCTTCTAGGCGTCTTTATGTAACGTCAAAACACTAAATATACACAAATACCGCACCGCCGTATCTCTCAGTAAATAAAATATCGAACACCTCACATATGCAAATTCAGGATACAAGGTTGTCGTCCCAGCGGCGTCGCGAACAGCAATACCGATTCCTGATTTGCACCTGCTCAATTCCCTACCCAATGCACTACCTGTTCTAACTTCATTTACTGTGAAACATTGTCACTTTATCGCGACTATTAATCGAAGTTCCTGCGCCCCGTATTAGCATATTGGAACTTACTTCAGCGTGCAAAGTACTACATGTTTTATATTAAAAAAAGTGTTTCTTTCAAAAAATATGAAGCTGTTAATTGATTTATTTTAATTAATAAATAATAGTAGTAGTAGTAGTTAGTATTGAATAACGAAACAAACGTTTGTCTGTGTTATTTAAGCGTAGGTGATACAAGCTAGCTTATTACTGTATTTTTTTTTCGATTACATATTAAATTTATTAATCCTAATAAAAATACACATATATATATAAACTTCAGTGTTCGAGATTTCATTTCTTATATTGCTGTTATTAGATATACCTTTAAAAATTAATAATCGTAAATAAAAAATACAATTTGCACTCGGTGGTAGAGCTTTGTGCAAGCTCGTCTGGGTAGGTACCACCCACTCATCAGATATTCTACCGCAAAACAGCAGTACTTCGTATTGTTGTGTTCCGGTTTGAAGGGTGAGTGAGCCAGTGTAATTACAGGCACAAGGGACATAACATCTTAGTTCCCAAGGTTGGTGGCGCATTGGCAATGTAAGTGATGGTTAACATTTCTTACAATGCCATTGTCTATGGGCGTTGGTGACCACTTACCATCAGGTGGCCCATATGCTCGTCCGCCAACTTACACAATAAAAAAAAAAAAAAAACATATATATATATATATATAAAATTAATAACAGCAATATAAGAAATGAAATCTCGAACACTGAAGTTTTAAATTAAAGAAATTTTATAGTCTGTATGATACAGCTTTACAAATTCTCTTTTAAATAACACCGAGTAGTTTAAAAACCCAAACATCTCGCCTGACGAGTGAGCCTAGCTCGCGCGGAAGACTTTTCAATGTGTTCACCTTATTCGCTTGTCCGACGCCTCTATATGGAATATATTTTTCACGAAGCTACCCGTCGCTGTCTTTTATACTGCACGAGTCTGCATTTTGTGTTGAATAAAGAAATTAAAGCCATGACTCGTTCTTCACAATATTTCGTTTTATTACTTTGAATCTCTTGAATTAAACATCGTGTTTCGGGTTTTTTTACTAGATGAAAATATCTGATAAAATTAGAGATAAAAAAACGATCTGTTATTTATTATCTATATGTTATTCTAAAATTTGATAATGTCTCGTTTGACTGACTATCAACGCGCAGCTTTAATTGAAAGTCATTTGAAGATTTTCGTTACGTAATGAAAAAGTAACTGAGAATTATGATTTTGTAAAACCTGATTTTAAGTCAAACAAACTCAAATTCAACTGTGGTCCTTTACCCTCTCGGTTTTCGACTTCCAATCGATTTTTTCAACTATTTTCAAATTTCGTGAGATTACTATAAAAGTCCAAAGACAGAGTGTTGTACGTGTTCATAAAGCCTTTCGCTTAAAGCCACGACGGGTATTGCTATATAAATTTACCCATTTATTATATTAGGATTAATAATTTTAATATGTAATCGAAAAAAAATACAATAATAAGCTAGCTTGTATCACCTACGCTTAAATAACACAGACAAACGTTTGTTTCGTTATTCAATACTAACTACTACTACTACTATTATTTATTAATTAAAATAAATCAATTAACAGCTTCATATTTTTTGAAAGAAACACTTTTGTTAATATAAAACATGTAGTACTTTGCACGCTGAAGTAAGTTCCAATATGCTAATACGGGGCGCAGGAACTTCGATTAATAGTCGCGATAAAGTGACAATGTTTCACAGTAAATGAAGTTAGAACAGGTAGTGCATTGGGTAGGGAGTTGAGCAGGTGCAAATCAGGAATTAATTTTAATCGTAAATAAAAAATACATATATATATACATTTACGAGGCTACATTTAAAACCTGACATTTCATTTATATGGAAATCACGTGATTTTTACGATTCGTGGTAAATTTGTTTACGATTTCCTATATATTCTTACGACTTGAATCACTATTGGCTGTAAAACTATTGGGTGATTGGTGCGTGACTTCATCCCCTTTGCCTTCATCCCCAACGAAGCATAGAACATTCTACTTTAATAATAGATAAGCACGAAATAATTGCTTAAATTATACGAAGACAGAAGCCACTACTATTTTTAATACAATAAAAATATTATTTATCTACGATTGGGGTCGAATCGAAATCGATTCTTTGATATATTAAATATCATAAACTATATTGACACGCGAACGTTAAAGGCTCTTTGATCTGACGTATTAACTATGATCGAAGCCACCTGCTTCGTATAATCTTTTAAATTTCATTTTAATATGTAGTTGATACTTTTAGTTTATTTATAGAATATGTTTTATATAAATATAGATGTAAAAATATCTTATTTTTTTATATACGACAGTTAATTTTTAATCTTATCAAACATTATTTCAAATATATAATACATTCCATTTTTTTATAAGGTAAATATATGTACATAGTATACAAAAATTCATAGAAATATTTCTTATTTTCAGATCATGTACGAGAATTCTCCTGCGGCACACTCTACTATAGAACCTTCTTTGTGGATTCCAAACGCGATGCGCTCTACGTCGGAGCGATGTAAGTTTCATATTTCGCTATTTGGTACATACATGCAGATAATAGGTGGATTTAAAACATTCAATGCAGTAGACTCATTGTATAACGTATAGCAACGTCTGCACATAGCCTCCTGGGAAAACGTATCCTTTCCTGTTTTGGAGTTTTGTTCACATGTGACAGAATTTCATCCCACACACGCAGATTTCCTGACGATATTTCACTCATGCAAAGCACGAGATGAATTATACACACATTAAATATATAATAACTTAGTGCTGCTTGCCAGGCTTGAATCTGCTATCTTTAATTTAGATACACGGCTTCTGACTACTGATCCATCTTAGGTCATATTACGTGTTATTATTATTACGTGTCTTTATCAATGAAGTACTTAAACTGCTATAAGAATTGGAAAAGGCAGGCATAGATTTTATCCATTAGGTGACGAAGCGAGTACCAGGTTGTTTTTAACAAAAATATAAATACCTTTTTCACCCGTACAAAAACGGGACGGTCAGCCAGTAATATATAACTTGTAATCAGAACACGTCAAGCTGTTAATCTATTTTCTGAATAGAAAAAAAATCCTTCGTAATTATGAATATTTAAAAATTTTATGCTTAGATACACAAATAGTAGCCAATAGCTTTATAATTACTGTTTTAAATATATTTATCGTGAAAATACAAAAGGGACCTGGTAAATAACCATAGATTCTCTGTAACGAATATAAATCAATTGAAGCAGAGTCGATGTGTCTTCAACTATCTATGATATTATATCCCATGTACCTGTCATTGGCTCAAATTTAACATTCAAACCAGAACATCCGCAAATCCCTACAGCAATACTCATTCGTTGGATAAAACCCATCCCAGACTGCACAAAGTCGATCAAAATATGTTATTATTATAGTATAACAATAAATCGACTGTACATTAAACTACCGTTGTAATATACTTCTCATTTTCTATAAAACGTTTTCAATACACAATCATTGATAATGATCGCACGCAAACTTTGTGACTTTGTTAAAATTACTCATTTTTGATAGTAAAAAATGTTTTTAAAAAGTTTCATTTGATAGTAGGTAATTAAAGACTAATATTTTATATTTTATTTGTTAATTGTATTATTCCTATAAATTACTAGCACTTTGCCCGCGACTTCTATTGAAGTATGATAAATTTGTTTTAAATATTTAAAGTGAATTGTACCCTTTTTTTAAAAATTAAATTCTTAAGCCGTGTCATAAAACGATCATTTAATTAATGCAAAGTCATTATGTATTCTGCTACTAAAACAACCTTTATAAATATAAACTTAGATTTAAAAATACAATTAAAATAATTTTCTTTTATCTATAATGCATATGTACACCGTACTTAAAAACCTTATTCTTTCACAGGGATCGACTATATCGACTTAACATGAACAACATCAGCTCGTCACACTGCGATGTAAGTTTTAAATAAATTTATATAATTTATAGAATTGATTTTTCTTTTATTATTGACATGTTACAACTAAGGCGGAAATAATAATATTACGAATATTTTAAATTGAATATTTATTCTTTATGTAACATTTGCAAAGCAAATAAAGTTTCTGATAAATAAGGTCACGAAAAAGGTTTTATTTCTATCGTTGTTTTTTTAATAATGCTAAAAATTGAATTTTCATTGTTCGCAGAGAGATTCCATAAATCTGGAACCCAGCAATGTTGCTCAATGTGTCTCCAAGGGAAAATCGGAAGTAAGTATTTATTATTTAATAAATCTACTCATGAAACCATATACTGAATTCATTATTACAATTATTTTTTACATATTTATAAAATTATTAACAAAAAGTCAACATGATTGCAAAGTTAACTTAAACGTTTCTGGCAACTAAAATAACATTGTAAATTCATCCGATATCTAAAACTGAGAAATAAAATACCCCAGATCTAGTTTCATGATAAATTTAGCGCACTTAACCGTAGAGAAGTTGCCATTATTGCCTCATTAAATCAATTGCAACTCCTTTGTTCGGCGCAAAATTGCACACAACTAGCACTATTTCCATCAGGGATTAATCCCATTTTTAACTGAGCGGCGGGCGGTGGCATATTTCATAGCGGGAGCTCAAAGCTACGTTCCACTCGCTATATTAAGGCCGTTAATTTTGATTTACAATCGCGGCGTAAAAGCAATATTTGTTTTATTCCCCGTCTCCAAAGATTGGGTGATTGTTGCGAGTTACCACACTGCACGATTCACTAATTCGATAATGCGCAAGACGCGAGTGATTTCTACGCTCGACTGAACCTCTGTTTTAGGGTACTGCAGCGTTTGTAATTGATATAACAAGTACTTTTGTACGTTTTTATACACTATAGTAACTGAGGACACGTGTATAAATAATAGTGATGTTCTTTATTGTGTTTTCTTATCACTATGAAACTTTTTTATTGAATTTCTCTGTTTTATAGTTTAACAACAGATTCACATATAATAAAATTTTACCTACTAAAAAAATATTCAGTACGCAATCACAACAAATATACAACATAATATTAGAATTAAAATTAAATAAATTACACAATAAAAACGATTTATATTCCTAACATACATAAGAATATTTAATAATTAGAAAAGTCAAGCATTTTCCCTCACGAGCATATATCCAACAAATAAGCTTCGCTAGTAAAAGATCGAACTTTCGTAATAGTGCGGAAGTAAGGCAATAGACCACATGCTACCCTTCAACTCTTGCCATGAAGAAAAAAGTAAATTTGTTTTATTAGTATTAAAGAGGGCCATAAAAAAGAAATATCCCCGAGTCTATCACCCTGATCGTGGGAGGAACGACTCCTTGTGAAAGCTATAATCAAAGTTTCTCGCTGTAGACGAGTTCTCCTTTCTCTAAACACGATGTCGTAACACGAAAGAGGCTGGAAAAACGCCGTCGGCGATATTCTGTAAGCGGTCACAGAACCGACTCGTTTTACCGATTTAAGTTCCTTGCTTGCTTTCTTTGTTAAAGTTACCGAGAAAAAAATGTAGATAAAGAACAATTATTTAAAATTACAAGTTGCTTAAAATGTATTCATTATACTCTTTAAGACTGAAAATCGTATTTTATATACGATTTTATTATTTCTATTGTATGAGTAATACATCGAGCTACAAGATGTTTTTTAACAGCGTCTAAAATAACAGTATTTTACATAGAATGTAAAGTTACTTAAAGAATCGTCACCAAGAAAAACAAGTATAGTATCCGTCGTTAGCAATGCAAATGAAGTTCGTATATCAGCACCAAGAAGTTATTTGATGTTAAAAAAATAAGTACAGTTCAGTGAGAAAACCATTTGTTAAAAAAACGCGAAGAAAAGTAAAGTCCGCCGTAAATCTACTTACGTACAAAGTGGCGAATAATTAACGAAATGGACCAATCGAAAGCATTAGTTCCGAATGAAGTTATGCGAGAGCCCGGCTAAGTGCCGTTAAAAGAAACTTAGACGTGAGCCTGATTGTTCTCCTGCTTAATTCTGATTGTTTCCGAGCGCAAAACACTTCTGTTCACGTCAGTACAACGTCTGAAACGTTCTAAGTATATTAATCCGATAATTACTTTAGAACAATCTCCAGCAAAGTTGCCTCTGTGAGGCCGAATCTAAGAGAGTGTGGCGTAAGTTTTTACGAACTAACAAAGAACTTGAACCAATTCCTTATTTATGCCGTGCCTATCGTAAATAATAAACTATTTCAACACACTAAGATAACGATGGAAGTTTAAAATCTCAATTTGTAAGCAAAATAGAAAAGCCACTCGTATGATAACTCTTAAATCAAGCAACGCGACAGCCCGACCGGGACAAAAAGCATTTGTGGTATTTCTATTCCGTCCTGTATTTCGTAAATTTCAAAATCTGACAGAATATCCGTACAATAGTCGTGCTCGTGGACGGCTCTCGTCGTGACGTAGAGAAAATTAGTTTCAATCTCTCGTCCCGCCACGGCTACCGCAGGCCCATCTATTCGTACAACTTACTATATTGCTTTTCAAAATATGTCAAAACAACTGGTGATTTTAATAACATTTTACAGTTTTTGACGTAACGATCTCGGTTTTAAACTTTATTGCATACAGACCGTAACCGCAGCTTCGTTTAAACGATTTGATGTTATTTTGCAAAATATTGATATGAAGCAATGATATTTATTATCTTCATACCATTTATATTGGTTACTATATTAGTTAACGCATCATACGTACACGCACACAATATGGTAAATTAGATAGTTATATTAAATTGTCCGAATACAGTAAGTACTCTACCATGGAACGATTATAGTACATTTTTAACACATAAGTTTTTTCCTTGCAATTTCGTAACTAAATTACATTAAAGTCAAAAATGAAACTTTCATTTTTGAATTTATACTTCACTGCAGTAGATGTTACAATAAACTTACTTATTAGAAAATATTACTGTATGACTAAAAAGAAATCGTTTTATTTCATCAAGACTAAATGAGGTGTGTCGTATTGCACAATAATAACAAAACCTAATAAACGCAAACATGGAGCAATCGTTCATTTTGAGCCGCGTTTTATTCACTAAAGCGGTCATCGCATATTCCTGTCGTACGGAATATTAATGTCCCGTTCAATATTTATGTTGGACGCAAATTTGCATAATCACAGCCAGCGAACACTCACCCACACTTGCCCGAATTACTATTATTTCGATAAAATTTTCGATGCACCCAATATGTATTCCTTCATTGCAGTTCATTTATTTATCGTATCGGCTAACCAATTATCCGTATTGCACCAATTTTGATTGAAATGTAAGAGAATGAGTGAATTAACTGTAGTAATTAGCCTTCATTCTGATTTATACATGAAATTTCAATGGCTCTTTACCTAAATTAACTGCCGATTAGTTGAGTTTATAATAATAAATTTAAAACATTTACGTTTCTATTATAACCTACTAAGTTATCGTATACTTAATAAATGTTTCCACTAAATAAAAAATAACATTTCTATATTATTAGTGATCCGCCCGGACTCGCAGGGATATTATTAAGCAGATAGAAATATTGAAATACCTCAGCCTTTTCTTTAGAACTGTTTAAGAGGAAAAAAATCCACTGTACATTATTTTCATATAACTTCATATCGACAGATACATATTATTAAAACGTTAGCTCTTTTGCAATATATTCTTAAATGATTTTATTGAAAATTGAATAGAAATACACGTCGTACTTTCTGTAATTAGCCCAAACATAAAGGACTCAATTTATTATAAAGCTATATACTTACAATATGTTACGAACAATGTAACGAAGGCAACTAGCACAAACTAAAAATTACTTAGTAAAATTTGACGCTTGATAGGATTATTAGAATATTATACTATTTTTTTCATTATAATTGTGCATTATAGATTCACTATATATAGATAGAAGATCGATAAATTTACAAGTAGATAAAACTATAACCAAGCTACATTAGTACGTAAATTTATAGAGCATTCAATATCGAAGTAAAATATTGAGAATATTGTCTATACGTCTATGGAAAAATTACGTAGGAATCATTGGATAGGTTTTAATTAAACTCAGTTTGGTATTTGCGTGTAGCCTGGATCGATATATAGGATACTCTTTAGAAAAAGAAAATTCCCAGGGGCTAGAGAAAAATACATTTCTTTAAGCAACAAAATAACAAACGTCAGATAAAAACACTTGGCAACAGAAACGCCGATGTCAAGTAATTACAAATACAATATTAGATATATTATATATATTCTCTTGCATTCGTTAATATTGTTTTCTGTTACAGCACTTCGATTGCCGAAATCACGTCAGAGTAATCCAGCCAATGGGCGATGGTTCAAGACTGTACGTTTGCGGAACAAACGCCCACAGCCCTAAAGATTGGGTACTTTATGTAAGTGTTACCATATTTATTATTACATTTATAAAAAAATATATAAAGTAACAGCCTGTGAATGTTCCACTGCTGGGCTATAGCCTCCTTTCCTTTTTTGAGAAGGTTTGGAGTATTCTACTACGCTGCTCCAATGTGGGTTGGTGGAATACACACGTGGCAGAATTTCAGTACACAAATTAAGCACATGAAAAATCAGTGGTGCTTGCCCGGGTTTAAACCCACGATCATTGGTTAAAATTCACGCGTTCTAACCACTGGACTCAGACACTGGAATAAGTTCTCATCTTTGAGAATGATCCAGCGACTCCTAAACTTAAATGTCATTTTAACACGAATTATAAATATAATATTGTTATTCCACTATATAAAATGTTGAGTCTATATTATCCCGTTGCAAACAAAGTGACAACAACATATAAATGTCGATCATCTGAAATGCTTCGTATATTTAATTGAACAAACCTTGGCAACAAAACTACGTTAATTGAATGGACATTGCACGAGCTTTAACTTAAAGCCTTCTATCTTAAGCCGGATATCTTGGCACTATACCATTACAGGCTATTATTATCTTTAGATCCACTTCAAGTTATCCCAACATGAGCCTTGGACACGAGCCAAAGACGCAACAGTTCCTAGGATATCCGCACATGTGTTACATAAATAAAACAGAATAATAAATTTACTTTTATTGCAAGTTTTTACACGAGTCGTACTTAAGCCTCTATTCTTCGTGCAAATGCACCCGCAACGTATAGCAATAGCTTCGCGCCAGCAACCGCGACAAATTTCACGGATACTGATTTCAAATGACGCCATAAGATGAGAGAAGATTTTTCTTTCGCGTTGAAGTTTCTAACCGAACGACTTCGTAAAGCTTGCAGCCAATGAAAAATTTTACGTGGAAATGTATATACGTCCTAAACATTTTGAATGAAAAATTTCCATTCCATATAAGCTACCCAATATTTATGTCAAAGCTTCATGTACTCGTATTTTAACAGGACTCGACCACTCGAGCCGGTCCGAGTGTGGCGCGGCGTTAAGTCGAGAATTTTTTATTTAATTATTTTTTAAAGTCATAAAAAAAGCTTTTCACAATAGGTATCGAAAGCAGACCGCAATAAATTTACTGTGCTCTGTTCACCTCTCACTTACCCTGCTCTTGACTTTCATATAATTTTATGATGTATCGGCGGTCGTTTTGACCCTTCACACGTTTTATCGCGTTTCAGGCCGAATGGATAGCAGTTTTTACGAGCGTTTCGCAAATTTTCATTTTTAAAGTATGAATACGATAATAGGATATTACAAGCCACGAAAGCGCATCGGTTTTGACGCTACTAGCCTCGGTCGGCCGGTCGGACGGTCCTCGCCGATAACGAAAATAATGGTTACATTTTATCCAACGCGTACTTTTCCCGAAATACGTTTACTGTCAGGGTGATCAATGTTGTTATTATTTTAAAAATGAAAACGGTTATACTATTCTTGATATATTCGTTGTCGTTAATTCACAATTAGCTAATTTAATATTAATTAAAATCACAATAACAAAATGTTTATTGCCTTAACTAATATACGATACATCTAAAACGATAAATCCTATTAAAAGTCGGAAACACAACGCAGTGTGGTTGAAAATTGAAAATATATTAGGTTTGTGGGGAAGGAAACAGTGAATGCGAATGTTGATACTTGCCCGCCGATATATTGCACAGAGCAAGATACTAATAGAGACAACATTTATTATACAATTAAAATTTATCTTTGATTAAAGTTATTAAAATGATCATTAATTAGAAATTAAAAGGTTTCCTGTTATACTGGTTACAGATGCTAAGTTAAATAAATTAAATTTATATACGAGTGCAGCAAAAGTTTGCAAAAAACTTTGACGACGCTATCAACTTTGGTCTCCTTGGACGTAATTTAATTTTTTTCTCAGATGTCATATTATAAATATTAAGGCAAAAATATTGCGGTATAATCTATGGTTTGAGTAATGCGTTCACTCCCTCGCTAGGGTAAGGGCGCGTCAGTTTCAAAAATTGAGTGAAATCACATGTACGCAATTGATAGGCTAGTAGCGGTGACGCACTTGCTATAGGACGATTACACATACTATTTTGTATAAAGTTGATCCGTGATCCATAATCTCTATAGAATATTAGGTTCGAATGAAATACTCAAAGAAATATAAACCAACCTTTAATTCGCATAAACCAACCTTTAGATTCAGCAACTTCATTCAATATTTTAGTATTATAGTAACGTATCTACTTTTTGAAGAGGACAATATTTTCAAATTTAATCACATCCAGTCTTAAGATTGCCTCATAAAGTGTGTGCGTAGCTTTACTGCAACCACCAATTCATATCTATTCTGTTACAAATGGCGGTTTTCGATCGGAGGGACATCGGAAACAAATGACAGGCGCGATTGCATTCCAACCGCTTGATGTTTATTGTTTTATTTTCGTGTTCGGGCGATGATAAAAATACTGTTTTTTGTAATAAATGTCTATTCCATAATGTTAAAACAAACATATAAGTCCGAAGAGTCTGTCACAAAATATTAAATTAAATTGATCACTTCTCTGACTGCCGTTTTTTTACACACCACGAATGCAAAGCGACAAGACGTCCTATTTTCAAATAAAACTCTCAACTCCAAGTGAGTTGCGATTTTTATATCTACAAACTTTATATTACATTTATATAATACACTTATACCAAGGAAACATTCCAATGGACATAGTAATTAATCTCTTTTTTAATTATAATAAAAAAATGTGTGGTCCATATCCCTTTAAAACTTAATGAGCAATAATTTTTATATTAGCTTAGGAATTAAATTCGGCCAGAGCTATTAAATAAAATCTTAGGCTGATTACTTAATAACGTCATTTTTCGTCCACAACAAACCAGCGTTAAAAATCTTACTTATTTAGTGAAGTGAAGTGAGTTAATGAAATTAAATCGATTTTTTAAAAAAAAATATATTTACATATAATTATATTCAAAATAAAGGCCTATAGCATATCAGCCTAAATAAAACATTAAGTAAATATAAACTTGAAACACCCGCAACGTTTCTTACTGAAAGAGAATAAAAAAACAATCAAATGCAATCGTTATCCTGAAAAGATTAGTCACTGTGAGTAATAAAACGAAAGTGATTCGGAACAAACAAAGGTATCGTTTGTTACCATTAGATCCTGTTTACACATTTACGAGAAGATATTTAAACTAAAACTTTAAATTAAAATACAATTATTTAACATACTAAATATTTAAAAGGTACCATTTTATTACTGTAATTTATTTTAAAAAAAGCACTTATGGACATTTACAACGATTGGCATTTCTATAAAACAATAATTTGTTTAAAATAGTACGGTAGTATGTAACGGTAATTTTTAAATGTGATCTTTACTAATGTCTTGATTGAAATACAAATCGTAGTTAAAACATTATTGTGACTCTCAAAACGTCAACGATATAATGTAAACGTACTATTGCATCATCCGCATAACAATAGAACAATTTGTATAGCTAGCAGATTTAAAACACATCGCATTCATCTTGTTCGAATAAAATGCGATAAGCCCCGCTTATTGATTGTTCCCATTTAAATTGAAAACGTTAAATCTGTAGCTCGTCACACGACTGAAATAAAAGTAATAAAGGTATGGTCTTGTTATGCGAAAATATTAAATTGATGATGATTGATATTTCATAAAAGAATTATAAATTGGGCTAAATGAATATATTGATAAATTCAAAAGTATTTTAAAAAGCATTTCGATTTTCATTAAGTAATGAAAATTTTCAAATTAATCGCATATAAATGGTAGTTGCGGAAGTGAAATAAGCTACACTAGCCATATTTTTTCATGTGGAAATTTAAGCGTATATTTTATTTCAATTGGCTGCGGCGATCTACTTGTTTAGTGTCATACGCCGCCGTCATTACCACAATTATAACGAGTGTAGGCCGCGACGCCGTCGCCGCCGCGTCGAGAGCACTCTGCAAAATCACTTTATAAGCCATATAGTGCATTCAGCTCGTACGCAGATGCTCTCATATAAACATTTTTCTACTAGAATTTACGCTAGCCGTTAAACTTAATACGAACTACGTCTAAAACAGTAGCTATTCAGACGTTATACTCGAACATTTTTATCGTTTTCTCTCATTAAGATTCTAGTGGGTGGATCGCAAACATGAGTTTATGAAAGAAACTTGCTTCAGTGCTCGTACAGTTGTTTTCTTACGGCGAATGCTTCGTTCTGAACTAAGCAATGTTGATATGCGAAACACGGGGCAAAGTTTCTGTGGGAGCGCAGCAAATTGAAGTTTTGCCGAACATCAGTTATGACAAACCTAATACTCGCTTTTAAACTTATTTATGTACAGATTCTGTAAAGTTACTTCGGAGACGTGAACGTAATCAAAAGTGATTTTCAATTTTATATTTTTACGGAGCATTTACATATTTCCTTAAATATATTAAATCTTAAACTTCATAAAATGTAACTTTTATATGGTCTGAGAAAGCGAAGTAGCAACACCTTTAGAATAAAGCTTTGTTTGACATATCTACTACTAAAGTCATGATTATTACAATAATTAATAATCTGTATATCTTCTATCATAATATACAAATATTTTCTGGAACTCTTCCAAATTTAAAAAAATAACGAAAGCTGTTGAAAATTTCGAAATTAGAATGTTCCAAGACGTTTCCATGTAGTACGTATATTTTCGATACATACATTGTACATACATGTTTACGGTTAGCATGTACAATCCAAACACATATTTCACGCGACAACGTAGCTCAGCGCTCAGGTGCAGTATCTATCCCATTCAGAATTAGGAGCCAATATCGCCTGCTGTTACATTCATTGCACGTTGTTTTGTGATATCGCCGCATAAAGGTACCATTGTAAACACTGTAATGCTTTGAAATTTGTAGAGCAATTACTATTACAGTTTAAGCTTCCTTTACTGAAATGTTTGCTTTATTCTTCTATTGAAAACGTTACAACGGCTTATTATTAGAACATACAAACGTTATATTATTATTTACTTTGTTTGTTTAAATTGTAACAAATGCTTACTATTGTTCTATTAAAAAATGAGTTTATAAGATCACTTAGAATTTTCTATTATCGATTTCACTATATCTGTAACTTTTTACCGTACAGCGACATGCTAAACGTTAACATGCGAGCATGTATCAGAGGTATATTGAGTTAATTAATTCACAAAACGTATATTTATATAAGATAATGATAGTTATTTCCAAGTTACTTTAAAATTCTCCTTAATCTTTATGTCCGTATATTAAATTGTTTCGTGGAATTATAACTTATGAGTTGACACGTGATATATAGAATACTGAGCTTAAAAAAGTTGCTTCTAATTTGGACCAATACCATCAAACTTTCGTATTACACTTAGTGACTATGTTAACATGGTCAGGTATAATAGTAAGAGTGTCAGTGAAAACACAAGCACGAAAAACATGAAATGTTAGTTCCCAAGGTTGGTGGCGCATTGGCGATGTAAATAATAGTTAATATTTCTTACATCGCCAATGTCTATGAGCGGCGATGACCACTTGCGATCAGATGGTCAAATTACCCGTCCGCCTACCATTTAAAAAAAACATAATATAGTATTAATATTTTAATAGTGATATGCAATCTATTATGTCAAATATTGTAATTAGTTTAAAATGTCCACCAAATTAAAGCTGTTTTGTGAGAGCCTTTGAACAGAACATAATCACCTTTTATACTACCGTCTATTACTACAATCGTTATAAACCTTTTACGTTAACCAAATATTAATAAATAAATGTAATCTGATACAAATATAATATTTCATCGCCACCATTACGATATACATTTCATATGACAAAGTTCGTTCGATCTCATTATCTGATAGTGACAGAGTTGCCAAAACTTCACCCGCGGCATCCTGTAATTTAAAGATCATTTGTGTTTCAAAGCCACCATCACAATAACGTACGATCACTTAATATTATATGCATATTGTTTCAATCAACACTAAAACATAATCTCATATGCATAAACTATACATAATATGAATACAGACATGAATACACAATATTGATGTACCAAATATAAACAATATACCTAGTGGATTTTTCTTGCCCTATAATGTATGTTTAATGTAAATTTTCCTGGTAGTAGGGCTTTGTGCAGGCCCGTTAGGTGGGTATCACTCACTCATCAGATATTCTGCCGCTAAGCAGCAATACTTAGTATTGTTGCGTTCCGGTTTGAAGGGTGAGTGAGCCAGTGTAACTACAGGCACAAAGAACAGGAAGGTGCATTAATATCCAAGCTCGTATAATATCCTGGGACATTAATACACAAGGCCATCTAATCCCAAACTAAACAGAGACCGTACTATGGAAACCAGACAACTGATATACTACATATACTATAAAACATTTGTAAATAGATACTTATATAGATAACTAACTGTACCTAGTGGCTTCACCCGCATATAATTAATAAAAATATAATAAATTATTTTATTACTATAATAACAAACACGCGCACGTACACGCACACACACACACACACACACACACACACACATACACACACTACTGGTAAAAAAATACGTAATTAACGATATAAAATTAATTTTCATAAGATACCGTAGGGTTTACCGATCCTATATATTGCCTCTCATTTGCGCCATCACATTTTCTTTGTGTGTACCAATTTTCATCAAGATTGGTCAAGCAGTTTTTGAGTTATTGAAGACATACATACAGACAGACAGAGAGACAAAAATGAAATAAATATAGTAGTATAGATACGGTATTTGACATTACGTTTACATTTACATTCCCAAGTTTGGTGGCGCATTGACGATGTAACGACTCGTTAATATTTCTTACTGCGTCTGTGGGCGATGATGATTATTTATCATCTGGCCACCTGTCTTCCTAATTATATTTAAAAAAAAGTTATACTTATATCTTATATTGTCACAGGCACCAAGTGTACAGGCTTAGACTTAATAGGTTGAATGGACCTGATTTAAAAATCAGTGGCAAGTTTGATACTTAGATATAAACAGGCGAAGCTTAATAAAAAAATTGGAATGAAGTTAAAAATAGTTTCAACAATGGCCTAACATTTGCGCCATCACATGTTCTTTGTGTGTACCAATTTTAATCAAGATGTGGCAAGCCGTTCTTGAGTTATAAGAAGACATACAGACACACAGACAGACAGACAAACAGACAGACAGACAAAAATGAAAAAAAATAGTATATATAATGTGAATCACTGCATCATAAAACGATTATATATCACAAAATTAGGTGAAAAAAATGTACAGACAGAACCAATAGATTTATATAGTAGTATTGATTACACCCAGACTCAGGACAAACAGACATGTCTGTCCACACATAAATGTCTGTCCTGGGTGGCAATCGAAACCACGACTTGCAGCGCGAAAGGCAAGTCTACCAACCACGCCAACTAGCTCGGCTTGCATTAGCAAGGTACGAAATGACTATTATTTCTTACCTCACCAATGACTATGGGCGGTGGGGACCATTTACTATTAGGTGGCCAATTTGCCCGTCCGTCTACTTATAACATAAAAAAAAATATACATATATATTTAAATTCTTCCAACAGTCACAGCCTCAATATCAATATATTGCACATACACAACTATTTATTTGACTTACCATATAGAATCCAATACAGTATGGCACCTGAGTTCACTTGTTTCGCCTTATACAACCTTGTAAGTTTTTACTCTTACACCTAAAATTTTTACACATTGCTACACTATACCTCTTTAGGCAATATATGTACAATAGTTAGTTAGTTAAATATAAATATATATTTATTCTATCGCAAAATCAATTTGTTTTATTTAATTAATTTTTTAATAGTTTAAAATGCTTATATAATAAAAACATTCTGCAGTTCATTCACATTCCATGTTTGTACCCATTATCAAAAATAGGTGTTGGTATTTTTATTTGAGATAAATAGACTTCAACAAAGTTCGTATCTCTATAGTGCGCACTTCTATAGCGTTCAAGCGATCGCCATGCCAATTTGGTATAATATAAACATAAGTAAGACAACGCCTACCGATCTTAGCTAATTTCAGATAATATTTTCAATTACATTATATAATATTCGCATATAACTTCTTGTATTGTAGTAAATGAGTCTAAAGAAAACTCAATACATGTAAAATTAATAGCTCTTTATTTGACGTGCGTATAGGTTGAGCATTTAAATTCGTCTGCCTAATGACATGGCGAAAACGATTAACTAACAATTAAAATGTACACAACTTGAGTATTGTGTGGGTACCGTCTACCACGATGACATATGGTCACATTCGTATAAATAAGTGGTAATAAGATTGCTATGCTTTTATGACAGGCGCTAACACTTCTTTATATAGGTCTCCCTTCTTTTTATTTATACAATTGCTAACAAATGAAAATAGAAAATTGAGAACAATATTAAAATTTTCCAACGTAAAAAGATGCAAATCCCTTTAACAAAGTTTCACTCAATGTGTAATAATTGCCACAGCGGACGATTCCTTTCTGAAGCTCGAAGATGCTAATTTTGTAAACAAACAAAGCAAAGGCCTAATGAAGGTTGCGAATCTGTCCACAACTTTCTTATTCTACGAGGGAAGGCCCCGAGCTCTTCCGTCCGATTCATTGGGTTGTTTACTCTGGACTTACGCTCACTTAGATGAAGAAAATAATGATGTACCACTCGCTATGAATAGAATACAGATCTATTTATTTTATTTAGTTTCAGTTTACACCGCATACTTTCTTAATTTAATTTCATATTATTCGTACTAAACATTCGTTTCCAACCTAAAGCTTCTCTTTTCTATGATTATCTGTATAATTGGACACAATTAAACCCAAATAAGTCAAACCGCAACATTTATTACAATACCTAGTTGCTCATTTATTTGAAAACCCTTAATAAAATTGAAAGTAATTAACATATACAAATCAAAGCTTATATATTCCACGAATAAAATACATATGAATAATATAATTAGTATAAACTGTGATCATACTTGTAATTCAATCTGACCCCTTAATTGTTTCGAAATCATTATTAGGTTTGTTAATTTTAGCGTTTAATTTAATTCAATAATATTTACTGGTTAAATGTGAAGCTAAAATCGTCATTCATTATTTTATTACCATGGTAGATAAACTACGTATTTTGTATATTTACGACTTAAGAGTTGAAAGTAAAGAATAAGGAAAGGCCATTGTGCCCAAGGCGTCCGTTGAGGGCACGTCCTCGCACGGCTAATTTAATCCTCGGCTTATTGAAATAAAAACGACATAGGTTTTCGACAGGTGCCGCGGGCTAAGCGAGGGATGGAGGGGAAGGCGGGTCACAGGTGCCTCCGATGGTCGCAGCGTCGTTAAAATTTACATAAAGTCTCAATCCACCGCGACGGGCCTCGCTGCCCACCCCACGTTTATGCTACATTTAGTAATTTTATGATAATTTCGAAAACCGTACCGCCACCCATCGCATTATACTAATAGAGGAGTTCGGTAGAAAACGCCTATACGATGCTGAAAATATTCGAGCTCCTTTCAAATAATAAGTTTCGGTCAATAAATCGCACAGGACGTGAAACGGACGTGGATTTTTTTGGAAAAATTAGTCGCAGATGTGTTTTCGAGTACGGCCAGTTGGAGGGCGGTGCGCTAGACGCATAAATCCACATGACTGTTTTTTTTCCATTGCCTTTGATTAATTGCACATAAAATCGAAATGTAAAAAATAAATTTAAATTTTTATATTCGTTGGTATAATAAATACTAAGTAGTACCCATTTTATAAACATTTTCACTAAGGTCGTATTTAGCACCCACTTTGTTCAAGGGGAGAACAGTTTAAGTGGGAATAAAAATAAATGGAGTTGTTTTGTTGCAGTCCAACCTGACGCACCTGCCTCGTCACGAGTACGTGCCGGGCATCGGCATGGGCGTCGCCAAGTGTCCGTACGATCCGGCCGACAACTCCACCGCCTTGTGGGTGGAAAAAGGCAACCCTGGCGCCCTGCCCGCTTTATACTCGGGAACTAACGCCGAGTTCACTAAAGCAGACACCGTGATCTTCAGAACCGACCTGCATAACTTGACAACGGGCCGTCGGGAATTTTCTTTTAAGCGGACTTTGAAATACGACTCCAAATGGCTGGACAGTGAGTAGACTATTTTATTATGAACTTATTTTACTGACTTATTAGCCGTTACTCAATACTAAAGTAACATGCACTTAGGAAATAATCCAATCAATGAAACTGCCAAAATTTGTGCACAAATATCAGCTTTATCCAACTAATTATTATACAAACAACATATGATAGATGCAACCATTGTCCTATAAAGCTTGATGAATGAATTCGTTAATCAGTGAATCGCTACATCACTGATCAGCAATCAGCTGTAGGTTGCTGGTAATGATTAGAACAATTGATACAAATTATCGGCGCTTACACGAATTAGACTGGAATCGGCCTGTTCGCGACTAAACAATGGAAATTAAACTGTTTTCGCTCTAACGAGCTGTAATGTGCCCCAATCTTTGCCCGTTAATTTGGGTGGCGCAGTTACGAAAATGGAAATGCTGCGACAAATTTTCTTGCCCTACAATTGCTTTCACTATGTATTCATTATTGTTAAAATTCGTGAACACAATAAAGGTATTGAATTGAATAAAATCATTGTTATATTTAATCATGTTTGATTTATAGTAAGATAAATATATTCATAAAGATTGGTTAAAGTCATGAAAGTAATTTTATAGAAAACAATAGTGCAATCACGCATAGTTCGCAAAGCAACATCATCTAACTAAATAATGTATGCGACCGATTTTAGTCCCGTATTTGTGGTAACGTGCCATTGTATATTAAAGCTATTCTGATCGTAACGCTTCGATCAAGCGAATAGAATTCACCTAGCCTAATTTAGGACTATTGTTTCAAAACTAGACATTATGACAGCCTCGTTGGTCGAGTGGCTACATGTAAGGTCGCAGACACGGTGGTCTTGGGTTCAAATCCCCGTACGGGCCAATAAAATGTTATTGAGATTTTCTGTCGAAAAATTCTCAGTAGCAGCCCGTTAAATATACATTTTATTACTAATCATTCATTTCATGGTTATAAATAAATATCATTATGGGATTAGTTTGATATTTGTGATAATAATTATAAGTACAAATAAAAGAATTGTTATTTAATTTCACATATCGAATGTGTTTTCATAAAAAATGGACTGGTTTATCAGCTCTATTAATAGCAATCAAATAATTCATTGCGGCATAAATTTCAAAGGCTTTGAGCCTTATTAAATTTTAATGCTACTTTAGCTTTATTAAATACAGGATCACCTATGGAAACAATTCAATATGAATAAGGACTTTTAGCTGTCCTGATGGCGATAATGTCACGTGTCTTAAATCCTTAACACGCGGCGATTTCATTTCGGCTTCCAACAAATGAGCACGTATTAATGCGAGCTGCGAACGCCTCATATTTGACATAATTGACACACGGCTTCATCTAATATTTATTGCATATCACAGAGAATAACAGCAATTTGATACTATGGTATTAACATGGGAACGCTCCGCTGCGAATGTATAAAATTTATGTTTGTAATTAAACCAAAATATAATGTAAGCAGTTAAATGTAATGTCATGGCAATGAAACCTTTCGACTCACATTTTAATGTTTATTAAAATTAACGAAAACGCTAGTGCTGCCTAATTTATTGAGTTCTTAATTTAAATATTCCAATAATACATTCGTATTTTTGTTCCAATGTTAAAAGATAATAATATAACTGTGTATGTGTTTACAAATACAAGAAGCTTATAATGCATGCAATTTGCAATGCAAAAATCCTGTAGAAAATAAAAGGTGTTTCCTTTAAATACTAACTATTTATTTATTTGTATATTAGAACCAAACTTCGTCGGCTCATTCGACGTCGGCGAGTACGTGTTGTTCTTCTTCCGCGAGACCGCCGTGGAGTATATCAACTGCGGCAAGGCGGTGTACTCGCGGGTGGCGCGGGTCTGCAAGCGAGACACGGGCGGGAAGAATATTCTCAGCCAGAATTGGGCTACTTACTTAAAGGCTCGTCTCAACTGCAGCATACCAGGAGAATTCCCGTTCTACTTCAATGAGATACGTAAGTAACATTATGAAAAAACATGGGTAATAATGTTGTGCAATAAATTTCTATAGTTGCTTTCAGTGCGACAAAAATATCTTACATTAAGTGAACAGTTATCGATATAACTAATTATATCTGACCTCCGTATAGTCTGCAGCGTTAGTTATTAATGAACTGAGCCCCTGTTATTTATTCCCGCTATATATTGTAGTGAGTTTGTTCTATTCATGAAATCGTCGAAAAAATAAAAAGATTAATCCGTTTGTGACATGACAATGACATTTTGATACTTCAGTACTATAATAAATTTGTAATAATAACGACGAATAACTTTAGTAATCATTTAGGGTTTAACATTTATTAGCTATTTATCTCTTGATATTTAAAAAAAAAACAATCCTTACGAAAATTTCTTAAACACTTTTACTCACACATATACGCAATATAGTAATATATATTGCTCTAGCTAGCTTATAATAATTTACTGTAGCACCCTGGAGTCTGAAAGTCCCGTACCTCAGCCTGTAAAGCTGGTGGTCATGCGCTTGTACTCCAGCCGTGAAGGATTTTCTGTCTCATCAGACTATGAAAATGAGGATATATCGAGTGCAATATATTTTGTACAGTTGACTTGTCTCCCTTGAGAATAGCAGCTGTGGTCAGAAAGCTGTCATCGGAAGATAAGAAGGCCATAATCATGGTGACAAACATAATCCCACTTATGACTTACAGTAAAAATATATTTGATATCTTATTATCCATTTTTTCTTGCTTAGCTTAACGTGAAAGCAATTTATTTTTTTGGAGTCGTATGTAAACTGCATTTTATATATTCTAAATATTTATAGTAAGTGGAAATACATTTCAAAAGATCTATCTTCTTATTTTTCAAGGCACAAAGCAAAAATTGTATCTATTCTTCACATAAGTTAAATATTACAGCAATTTTCTGTACCACTTCAAAGTACAATTCTGTGTATCCAGACTGACTTACCGAAGTTCGACAACTAACTCCGGCGCTGCACCCTAATCCCAAACACGCAAACAGTCACCGTCAATCTCCAGCAAACATTTCACTTCGATTCAATAGTGCATAGGAAGATTTAAAACGACAAAAGTCTAGCCAATTCCTCTCGGAAACCGGGGCTTGCAACTGCGCTCATATAATATTAACGTTTACCGCTCAGCCTTCACCACGGTTTTTCACGCGCCCCTATTGCATTTCTGCATAAGTTATGAGAACGTAATAGCTACATTCGAGTGTGTGCTGTGTACATTTACGTTTAAGCATGATTAGATTCGTAAGCAAACTTCGGATAATTTGACTTCTCTTTGATTAAGCCTACGTTTATATCGTACGTTTTATTATTCATTCTATAGGACACAGTCGTGTTGAGTATGTTTTGCTTGTTTGCTTGGGACTTAATGACTTGTAATAGACATACATTAAAGCCTCATACTCTTAAAATATATTCTTTAATTGATTATTTATGTACCTAAGTAACTGATATACGAAACAAGTGTATGCACTTTTTTTCATAAACAAAATATTAACAGCCTTTATAATATGAATAGTTATCTATTTATTTAAAAGAATCATTTCAGCGCGGCTAAAATAGCGTTTATAGTTTTATAAGTAAGTAATGTAAATATTAAATCATATAAATTATTGAATTGCTAGCTTCCTCGCGTGTATCATTATTTAGTTAGTCTTTGTTTTAAGTCAGAGTATAAGCTATCTTTCCCAAATTTCATCCAAATCCATCCAGCCGTTTTTACGTGATTGATTAACAAACATTCAAATTTTCACAAATAAAACATCACCAAAGTTATAGAATACATTGAAAGATAATACATAATATGACTCTAAAAATTTGTTTTCAGTTTTATGACATTTATAGACGGTCCATCAAATAAACATTACATTAAAACACATTTGCATTATATTGATAACGAAATCTAAATGTTAAACAAATGTTAAATATTTTATGAATTTTTAATTATAAGTTGATCTTGATTGATTAGACCACTAATTAAAAAGAGGTTAACATTATAACTTTTAACCAAACATGTGTTCCATATATCGCGTATTTAAATAATAAGGCCAAGAGTTATATATTTATAGCCGGCACGCGTCGAGCTTTCGTTTGACAACTGTTTCGTGTTGTGTTTGTAAAATATGTGTTTGCTTTTCCCCAAAACATCGTTTTACGCCTTACCTAAATTTAGTACAAGCCTTATTTATGATCTGACAAAACCATTATTATGGATTTTTTTTAATCTTTCACACAAAATAATATAAACGTCGAATACTATGGAACACAGATTTAATGTATTAAAATAAATTTTACTAAGCGGATTGACGATTATAATTGCTTTATATAGTTTAATATTGTGGCAACGTCTGGTGACATGGAGATATAAAGTTCGGAACCACAATTACAGTAATTTAATAGCGAACTCGGGGAAGTTTTGACAACTGTGCATAGATTAGGTTTGTATTAGCGCTGATAATTTGAATTATTTGAACAATACTTTGTAGAAATATGACAGCATTTATGATTAAACATTTATATAAATCTTTTACATAATAGCAATATAGTTCAATGCAATATAAATACATAAAACATAAAAGGCACAATATTCACCCAATATATTGTATTATCCCATTAAAAAATCGAAGTCATTTTTTTTCTATATACCTAAAGAATAAGTTTATAAAAAAGGCGTACGAAAGAATTTATTTTCTATAGAAATATTTTTAACCATAACGATACAAAGTTAATCTTAGATCAGAAATATTTGCCCTATTTTCTATTACCTGGTATTAAATACTCTACACGGTATAATTACGCTATGTTATCGAACAAATTTCAGTTAGGATCTCAAGGGAGACGTTAAAAGCGCGCTCATTTCACTGAAATATTAACTTTGTAAGGTTATTTTGAATGTAATATATAAGGCCGAGTTTGAAGTAATGACTTACTAATATCACTGTTTAATGAATGCTTAGTATTTATTGTTTCTATTAAATATTATTTTATGTATTTCCGTGACAATACTTAATGTTAATTCATTATATTATTTTTATTTAATTTTAATTAATATTTTTTTCTAACAGAGAGTATCTACAAGGTACCCGGTGACGACAGCCGTTTTTACGGAGTTTTTACAACAGCGTCGACTGGGCTGATGGGTTCTGCAATTTGTACCTTTACAATTGGAGACATTCAGAAGGCATTCGAAGGTAAATTCAAGGAGCAAGCAACATCCAGCTCCGCATGGCTACCCGTCATCAGCAGCAGAGTCCCTGAACCGAGACCTGGGACCTGTGTCAATGACACCTCATCTCTGCCTGATACAGTGCTTAATTTTATAAGGTAAATAATCTTTAACATATATTCCTGTATCTTTATTCTTACAATAAATAGTGTTAAATTTCGAAAGTAAAAAGGTTTCTTATTTTTGTTAATACCATTGTAAAATATGAATTGTTAAAATCCCAACGGCTAAACGCTGGCCGCATATACATGATAAAAAAAATGATTTTTTTTTCTCATAATTTTATTTATCCAAGAGAAATATAAAACCAGTTTACACGCTTTATGACCGAAGATTGAGCTCACGCTAAATATTGTCACAGTTTGAGCATACAGCGCACTAGTCTTTCCGGGTTGCCGCCCCTCATTGAAATCCACAGGCACTTTTATCTAGCGACACGTCCTGTTAATTATCCGACGCTCTCGCCCCGGGAGTGTTCAATTATTTTTTTTCCACTTTTTACACAATCCTCAGCGTTGAGATTTTAACACTTCACCTGAACCAGTCGGGCGAAAATAATACATAGAAATTTTTATTCGAGCTAGATTGAATTTTTTTAATTAAATGAAGTATGCTGTTGTTGGCGTTGAAGTAACGGCTTTTATCTGTGATGGCGGCACGTTATACTCGTTGTCAGCTTTGCGTGTATTGTCGTCGTGTTTCCTGTCTCTTCGATATGTCACTTCTCTGATTATTTGTTCTGAACGTTTTCATTATATAAATATATTAATTTGTTAACAAACAAATACTAAACTACTAAAAAACTATTCTTGGCTGAGTTTTTTATTAATTTACACATGCACTGTTTATTAAAAATACGAGGTATATAACAGCAATTTATACTTTTAATTCCACTGATTAAATGAGCTTATAAGCTAATAAGCCTTTTATATTAAAGCGTTATAACGATACGTTAAAAACAAAGGAATGTGGCAATAATAATGATTATCATAAAAGCAGGATTAAAATAAAAATAGTAAGATTCACATTTTTTTATTATTTATTCTATATTCAAAATATTTAATTTACACAAAAATATTTGAAGATATATCTGAAGAAAGTTTTTGTTTCTTATAAGATTATATACTCATAGATTATATACATATATATAAAATCATATCATTTTTATTCAAAAATATTTCTGTGTTCATAGGTCGCATCCACTGATGGACAGCGCAGTGTCACATGAACATGAAAAACCAATTTACTACAAACGAGACCTGTTCTTTACCCGCCTGGTGGTGGACAGGGTGAAGGTGGACATGTTAGGACACCAGCTGGACTACACAGTCTACTACGCTGGCACCAGTGAGTATATCTATCTCTTTCTCTCATTCATTATCCTAGTTAGTACGTTTCTCTCGTTTACACGTAACAAAAAAATGAAAATTTATCTTTATGTAGGTTTTTTGTACACTTATAGCTATACATATAAATGTTACTGTAAGTATGTATAAGTGAAATAATGCTGTTTCTTCTTTAGAATGTCAAATCAATAATGAAAGGATGAGATAAACGTTTATAATTAAGGCCGTATATCTCTCTCCTACTTAAAAAAATTTAACAATCAAATTATATAATGTATGTTTTTTATATACTTAATATGTCATTAACGCCATAAACTTCCGAGCAGGATATTATTTGAATAATATTAGCTGAAAATCTATTAATCCATTCAATCCCTAGAGAACTCGGCTATAAACTGAATACATTACACTTCTCCCGTTCCGCTATCAGGTATAAGTTGCTTTAGTTATTCATAATATCAACATAAATTCTCCGGCGCGAAGGTAATAAATATGAAACAGAGATATCTGAAATATATCCAAAGGTTATAAACATCGATGGTATTATTGAAAACGATTTAAAATGACTGACGTAATTCAATAATATTGATTGATAAGGGTTGAAGTATCCAATTGATGCCGTGCATCCAAAACAGCATCGAAGTATACACTTATACATTTGCTTTGATTCCCCTTACTGTATAGAATTTGTATATAAATATTTAAGATAAACAATATTACAGTTTTTATACACATAAGTTAAATTTTACTTAAGAGAAATCAAGATCAAAAGTATAAATGTGAATACGGTATGAAATAAATTATTGAATGTTCTGAGAACAATCAGCGAGGCCGAAACTGGGATGACACTGGGAACAATCACGAGAGGACATAAAATTTCATAAAACAGTACGAATTAAAAATGCCTGCGTACTGGGAAATTAAAAAGTAGCGGCGAGTGAAAGTGACACAAAGGCCATAATTCGTCTCGCCCTGACGGCTGGACGTTCGAATTCTCGTCCGAATACCATCATCGCCACCCCCAGGCACACATTCGCCAACGAAACAGGGGATTTAGTCCAAAACACGGAAAACCGATTATACGTTCATTGTTTGTATCCAAATAGCGGGTGCAACACCTCTTTAACGTTTTTTGTAAACACTCAATTTATTAACTTTTAAAAGCTTGCAATAAAGCTTTTAAACTGTATGCCCGTTTGGCTAGTTCTCTGGCATTGCAAAGAGAGAATTTCACCTTTAACGCTTTAAAAATTATTTTTCGGTCTTGTATTGTTCTCTTCATACCTTCACGTAGAACGACTCGAGCCTGTTTTAATGTAATATAAATTGTGACGGTCGCAATGGAGCTTGTACAAAAATAATAAATATGAAATAAACATTCTGTATCATTATTTAAAATGATTTTCAAATGGCAACGTAGTCTATGTTATGTTAGCAAACCAAGCTCCAATCGCACCGTAGGTACATGTTCCGGCGAACATAACCACATTTTCGTAGTCGTTTGGCGCAATGTAGAGCGCGCTCGCAGGTCGGCGTAGACCGCAGAGACCTCACGTCACATTTTCAACGCCATATAAATTCGAACCACCGGTCTAAACAACACCTCCGAGTGGTAATTTTCGCCTATGTTGTTGCAATTTTCACCAATTTTCCTCGAAAATCGTTCTCGAACGAACAGCCCTACCGCGAGACTACAGAATAGATTAAGCTCACGTAGATATCTAACGAAGGGGGAGTTCGTTTACGGAACAACTTTTACGAAAGGAGAGCTACGTTTGAGTTGGCATTTGAAATGCTTGTGTGCGGAATATTAAATTGTTTAAGCGTTACCTTTGACGTTCCCTCTCGTGCTTTAGCCACGTACCGTAATAATTACTCTAAGTTAATCTGCATAATGTAACTTTGTTTCTATGTTCGATAGTTGAGCAAAACCTTTTACTGCGTATTAACACATTGTAGTTAACGGTACGTTGATTACTAAGCACACAGAAGCTAACTAGGTAAAAATAACATTTTCTGAATCAACGGCTACTTACTAAATGAAATATCTCGTGTTTCTTGTAATCAAAATAAATATTACTAAGAGTACCTAAATTATAGTAAAACTGGTTGTAGGTAATTTTCGAAAATCTGTATCTCTCTTAGTTCGCTATTATTTACACTCAAGCACCGAATAAGTTGAGCGAAATTCCAACATCATAAAGAGCCTGGAGGCGTCTCGTGTAAAAGGACAGTTTACTCTTTCAATAAAGAGTTCGTTCGTGCCGAGTTGTCTGCCGCAATATTACTTTCCCGCTTAGCCCATTTCGAGTGCTTACCGCGTTATAATATGCATTAAACTGCACCGGAATCGGCGCGGTACCGTTATACTACCGGCAAAGTTGTAGCGGCGCTCGAGGTGCCGGCAGACAATGAGAAATGAGCGTATGATGCCCCGCAATGCGGGCCCGTCTCGCTTCATTCCATTTGTTTTATCGCGCCTAAATCACTGTTGCCACACAACTTGGAGTCCGTAGGCCTAATGAAAGTTTGACAGTGACTGTCATGTACACAGGCCCCCTGTTTGTCAATGGAAGGGAGCCGAGGTATCAAAGACGTTAAGAGTATTTAGAAGTTAACAAAGTTAATTAAATTCCTCGAGTTGACGTCAACACTGAGACTCTTTAGTATCAAGGGCGCCTTTGTAAACAACGAACGCAATATTTATGCTAACATATCACACACAGACAATTTCTCGTATTAACAACGGTCTCTAAACTTAATTACAACGTTTCGAAACATAAAAGAAAGTTATGTATAATATACGCCATACGCAGATGGCTGCGGTTTCGTTTACCAAAAACTGGGAAATCAAATAGCTCTAACTCGCCCTAAGCTAGCTTGACGTCATATGCGAGATACGGGAGCTATTAAAAACGATTTAAAATTCACAGTCGGCTTTAGGGTCGAGTCACCACTGGAAATATGATAGCCATTTGATAACATCATTACACTCGAAGTCGTAAACGCTGATCCTTTGATGGTCCAAAATTCAGTTTTCATATATCGAAGAATTCATTGCCGTATTTCGACAAAGATATGGACCGTTCCATAACGGCACGTAATAATTTAACATTCAAATTTATGTACGCTTGGATCGGTAATTTGCAATCTACTTACCATATACATATACGAGTATATTATATTTAGCTGTACGATACGATATCGCTTTTATAAGTATCGGAAACCCATTTTGCTGAGTGCATGAAGTCCAAGTTTTGCCATAAACATGAAATGCGATTTCGGTAAAATGATATGTGAAGGTGGTTAAATTATCGTATCCTCTGACGCCATATATTGCGATCCTTGTCTGAAATCGAGGAAATATTCTTCCCCGAGCGTCTCGTAGTTACTCTGACGGAGTATCGCTTCGGGGTTCATCAACTTGCAATGCTCATAAAATTAATGTGAACAACATTTATAAGCTAAATATGAAACTCTTTAATGTAATATACACTTTCACATCATTTTATATTATTATTTTCTATTGTGTTTATTCTATTTTATTACTTTTTGTATTTACGCGAAAAATAATTATTTTGTAAGACATAATCTGCTTAATACGGGTTTTCAACTTAACAACCAATAAAAAACGATTTCACTTTTAAAGAAATACAAACAATTAGTATGTTCGTAATTAGTATTCAAATCGCGTCCAGTGAGAATAAACATTGATTTTTTATTCCCCCAAAACTGGAGGGGAGGCCGTGGTCGTTGGGATCAGGAATACTAATGCGTTCACTTTTGAACGCTTATTCGCGCCCCGCTAAAGGCGCTCAACGTTTTTTGCATAAAACATCTCATCAAAGGATTGCTTAGGTCCCGCGGTATATTGAATATCAAAAGGTGTACGGGCGAGAAAGTTTTGGGGTGGCGTGGTCGCGGCATCCCTAATGCTCCGACCACCGAAAACCGTCTTTAAAAATACACATTTGCAACGTGTTTGGAATAAAGGTTCGCTTATTATAAAATGCGAAATAAAAAGTATACAGCTTTCCCCTTTACAAATATTTCTTAAAATAAACAATTGAAGCGAAGTAAGATAGATAGTTACACAAATATTTTTACACAATTAATAAAATGGCTCATCGTAGCAAGTTTATTGTGTTATTTTATTGGTTTTCACAGGCATTGTATATTTTATCGATGATATTGTGTCCTTCAAAAGACGAATACAATCGAACCCAAACGCTAATAGGCGCGGAGGGAAGTTTGACACGATACAGAAAATTATTCATATCGATCGAATCATAAGTAGTATAAAATCGGTCAAAGGGCTCATTCGATCACATAAAATTTCTAACGACAAATCTCATAAAAGTCGGTGGAGAGTTCGTAGGCAAACCTTAGAAGCCGCGTTTTTCGATTTACGGTGCCTATAAAATACATATTGCAATTCGTGATAAAAGTCCGCACGAATTTGTTGATATCAATCGCGGAATTTATATTTTACTGCGTTAATAAAATTACTAATTTTGTACCTACTTCTTATACTTTTAATCTTTATTGTAGATTTTTGTTGTCAAATATATTTTAAATTACTATTTAGAATAATTAACGCTTCTTAACATCTTATATTCTATTTTAGTTTAAAACATTGCTATTATCTTTTCTTGAAGTCTATAAAAACATATACCGTTACGAGATTATTTAGTGACTTATAAATCATAAATCAAGTTTACCCAATCCGACCTTAAATTGTTTATGAACGTACCGTATTAATTCCTGATGTTGAACGATAAAATGCTATGAGGACGGCTCGCATTGAAACATGAAAAAGTCGATAGGTAACCGTCAAGGCGTGAAAGGTGGATTTAAAGGAAAACCTATCCAATTGGCTACTGGAGAATCTATAGCTTAAGCAGGGACTTTTTATGAAAACCAATAAAGATGTTAGAGCTACTTTGTGTTTGGGAATTTATACCACTTCGAGAAATAAAACTTATATTGTTCGGGGGATCGCAAAAAGTTTTCACTTAAGGTCTGTCGGATCGAAATCTTTATTGGATTGCTGGATTATTTCTTTGAACCTTTATTGCAGGTTCCTTGATCATTGGCCAGGAAAATATAAAACATAATTACGATCTGCAGCAACCCTTACCTTGCTACGAATACTCTAATTTTATTGAAAATAAACTCATTTTATTACACTGCGTCTATGAGAATGCTTGGTTATAGATTATTCTAATCTATAAACGAGATAAGAGTACATACATTATAGCCATTAACTTTTTTGTACAAAATTCCATTTCGACATTACATTCCGTCATGAAATTGTACGTGTACATTTTCATCTCTTTATAAAAAAAATGTTTTTACATCACCAGTCAAACACGCGTATACTGAAAAAACCGCAATTTCCTCGTATCGCTGATTGTAGGTTTCTCATTTGACGCGGCCCTAAAAGAGTTTACGGTGAGACGTGCCCCGTGTTACCTTATGTACCTAATTCGTTACTAAAGACGGGTATTCCTGAGGGAATCTCCAAACACAACCAATGTGGGATTGTTTAATTATTTTGCTAGAAACGTCTGTGATCGGAATTAATGACTATAAATAAGGGAATTTATAAGCCTTAACATTACACGAATTACATTCATACAGTATCGATGTTTAAATCTAATTAATTTTCCTTGCTCAAATATACCGTGAGGAGGATATTAAATTATCGCTTCAGTCTTTTGTACAAAATCCTATTAGCTTCTTCGTGATTTAATTAGTAAGTTGTATGAAGATAAGAAAACGCTTGTCTGATATAATAAATAATATAAATTATAGTTTACTCGGTGGTAGGGCTTTGTGCAAGTTCGGTAAGATCATTTGTCCGCCCGCCTATATATTTTATAAAATAAAATTTTTAAATAACCCGCTTATGTCATTACATTGCACGAGACTCAAATCAAACCAAATAAGTTCAAGCTTAAGTGGTTTACTACTCGTAGTTGCTACACTGTCCACCTTTATGTAGAGATCAATTTAGGAATTCAGACAGTTAAAAATAGTTTAAATTCGACTTTCTAGATTCGTTCATATAGTGACTTTGCTGGTTACATACGAGTGATTTTGATAGATTATGAATTGTTATACTATTATTTTATTATTTAAAATGTTGTCTCAATATTCTTACTCGTTTATACGAAGTTTTTTAATTATCTGTTTTATTCAATTATATTATATTTACATTTCATTGCAATAATGAATATTATAGTTTCACGAACAGAACACAACATCAACTGATTATATAATACTAGCCCATATAACCTTATATATTTTAACATGTTACATCAATTTATCCAAAACGCAATTGCAACGCAGGGTTATGATACTTTAAACATATAAAATACAAATTTTGACATACATAACGAGTTTATAGTACAAATTTAAAAAAAAAAATAATAAAATTCCACACAATGTTGCCGTCGGAGAATTGTTGTTCCTTCACATTAGTACATGTCACGTCTTAAAGCTTAAAACGTGTAACGGGGTTGCCATAAACAGATTCAAATTCTCCTCCTACCCAAAACGACCTCGCGTATTTACTAACAAATACACTGAACGCTTTCCCTTGTACTCTATTATCGCATCAACTTGATCTTCACATGAAGCAAGGCTTATACATTATGCGAGAAATGTCAATGAAAGTTCCATGTATGTAAAATAGGTAGTTAACAAACTTACAACTAAATTTGAAAGCCTCCCTTTGCCTACTCAGACATTTATTGGAAAATCTGTTCTTGTTTTCCATCATTCAGGTTTGCGGCAAAATAATGTTACGTTCATATAGATACATATACGTACGTAAATTTATTAATTCTGCATAATATTGTATTTTTTTATATTTGTTTAAACACAATTTTTTTTTATATTTATACATTTTATTTCATTAAGTATATTTTTTTGTCTTAACAGATAAAAAATAATTCGCGTTATTTCGTCATCTACAAGAACCGTTTCGGAGTTTTAAAAGTTTAAACAAGTGACGATCATCTTACATTTCTTAAATTGTGAATAATTTTGTTTAATTAACATTCTTTTGTAAACCTTATTTTCAGTCGTTTAAAAACACTGAAACAAGCTCATTTAATATTGATTTCAGGCTTTTTCCGCAGTTAAGGCGGTGATTAGGGTTGAGCTATGATTAGATCTATACAACGCTAGCGAAGGCCAAATATTAAGGTATCGGGTAATTACCTTCTATGGCAGGTTTACGTTGGCACAATTGCCCTGAATATGTTTCTCATTATCCTTTATTATACCCCATAGTAATCACACATTCAATTGCATATGAAACGACTATAATTGAATCTCGTTTTGGCTTTGATGTCGACTCGATAATGTGGTATTTTTTTCACGTTACATTGTTACGTGTTACATTGACTTAACGAACGAGAACCGAATTATATAAATATTTTGAAATTAGAAGTAATGACGTAACTGAAAATGTTCTGACAGGCAGACTACAGATTAGCAGGATTAATGTTGTCTTTCTCGAACCATTCCATTCATATATATAGTACTCATACATACACATTACAAACCAACTGCTTCTGAAACGCTGATAACTGTTAAATTAACTAATTTTACTTCGATTTGAATTGTAATTAGTTGCTGACAACCGATGAGGCATTGAGTGTTTAGTAAATTTGACTTTGACAAGCGTTTTAGAAATTGAAAATTAGTAAAATTTAATAGGATAATACTTGAATATCTTTATTACTTTGTTTTTCTCATTTTATCCATATTCTATTTTCATTTTAACAGAAGGTCGCGTGGTCTAATTAAGCACCTATATTTTTTGTGCGCTTAATTTATTTTCATAATTTTAATTTGAGAAGGAACATAGTGAGGAAACCTGCATGTATTGGATGAACTTCTGTAACGTTTGAGTATAAGATTCAAATCTTCTCATTAAATGGAGATGATACTGTTAGCCTTAAATCGATTCACACGATCGATCACAAATTTAATTAAAATTTCAATTCCTCAAATTTCACGAAAAAAATTCCTATTAATTAAAAAAATATTGAAACCAGTAATTTACCACTTGATATCTGTCCCCTTGTCAAACTTGTCTATATATTCTCTTAATATAAATTACAAAGCTATATAGACATCTATGAAATACGTATATTAAATAAAATATCTCATAAATGAAAAATTTATAATATTATCAATTTTAATATTTTTTTTATAAATTATATAGAAATAAAACTATATGTGATATTACTTAGAATCGTTAGGTTCTTGGACTTCTACTTTCATTATAATACAATTAATAAGGTATTAGTTTGATTGTACAAACATATTATCTGTTGGCTATACTTCACGAGTCACACTAGCAACGTTAATCCGCTATGGCTATACCCGGCAACACATAATTAGATATTCTCTCTACAAAGTGATTTACTTGATAGTCGGCCAGACAACCTATATATACAGATTTATCTCTAATTAAACTCCAATTAAAAAATAACTAGACAAATGCCTTCAATTTTTAATGTCTTGCAATTCAATATTACAGTGAAATATATGATATTTAACTTTATATGTTTAAGCATTTTGGCTACAACAGAAACAATAATTTTATATTGAATTGTAAAAAATAATAATAAAAAAAGTGTGTATCCAGAGAGTCCAATGGAAGTTTACGTGGAATAATATAAGTATACCAGTGTATCAGTTTTACTACAATTGAATTATTATCACTTTTTTATTTTTATTTATAAGTCTATTAAATAATGGTATTAAAAATTTAAAGTAATTGACTAATTACGAAATCAAATAGCAATTTAATTTGTCAAACATATTTCGAACGAAAATTCTATATGTTAACTTACTTCATACAGTATTCAAGGAATATAATTGCTAGTGCTTGTTCACGTCAATCTGACTTGTAGCAGTTCCGTAAACTAATGTGACGTCGAACCGTTTCTAGCTTTAATATAATATATGTTAGATACAACTTAATCTATTGGTATAAATTTATTAGGCAATAAAAAAGTCACAACTGGCAATCCTAAATCGCTTCACTATCAGTATTTTGTAACTATAATCAAATCATTTTTAAATTTTATATTAAATTGTAAAAATTGTGGCTTCACCCACTGGGCACAGCTAGTAAGGCCGCGTATAATTAATAAAAATATAATAAATTATTTTATTACTATAAAAAAACACATGCGCGCATACACACACACTAACTTATATACACACATATGGCTACTGGTAAAGAAATACGTAATTAACGATTTTAAATTAATTTTCATAAGATACTGTAGGGTTTACCGATCTTATATATAGGTCTAACATTTGCGCCATCACATGTTCTTTGTGTGTACCAATTTTCATCAAGATTGGTTAAGCCGTTCTTGAGTTCTAAAAAAACATACAGACAAACAGACAGACAAAAATGAAAAAAATTGTATAATGTGAATCACTGCATCATAAAACGATTATTTATCACAAAATTAGGTAAAAAAAAATATGTACAGACAGAACCAATAGATTTATATAGTAGTATAGATTACAAGCGGTGTTTACCTATAATTAGTTGTTACGCTATTCCATGTGTATTTTTTTTAAATGTATTAAGTTATATTTTTAGTGTATACAAATGTGGGTAAGCCTTAATAAATTAATAAATTGTAGGCAATATAAACACCAGCCTTGAATAACAAAACTATGTATTAAAGTTAATAAATATAACTATATAATATATATCATAATGGTGATAATAAAATTTTGTTATTGTATATATTACGAACCACAATTAAATTTATATCGAGTTTGTTTCAAGACCATAAAGTTGTTGGAAGAGATCGCAGCTTGGCGATACGACCGCGTTATTCTGTATCATAGATATTTTTACATAATTCATATTGTAAAATTTATATCTGCGGTGTATATGATATAATTATTAAATAGAGAATATATATTGATCTAAGTCGCGCATGCTCAGCACATAATCAGAGTATGCTTCATTACGAACAACCGAAATACAATAACTGATTTATAGCACTGCTACTATAACTTAACGAACACAATAACAATGAGGATTTGGGATGGCAGTGTGAAGTACAAGTACAACAGACGGTACGCTAGGGATGACGATTTTAGATAGAAATATATCGAAATTCCAAATTGTCACTCTGTTCTTAATAACTATATACTTGTATTAATAATAATATAATCATTCTTGAACAGAAATTAAATGTTTGTTAATAATAACGGATCTAATATAACATTAAATTATTAATTATAATGAAATAAATAATAAAATACGGCCAAGATTAACACAGAACTCTGGGCTAGCCATATTTAATTTTCATTTGACAAATAAAACATGCAATACCCATTAAATGGCAGGTAAAACTGACACCAATTTAGGTAATCTTATTATAGCTGTAATATAACAAAAACTTTATTATTTTGTAATTATAATACAAAATAATAATACAATTAAATTATTAAATATAAAATTTAGAGTATTTTGTTAGAATTTAATAAAGTAATGTGTTTTCTTTAGCGTCATGAATGTAACAATTTCATTGGACAAAAATCCAATATTAAATTCCAACATCTTCTACAAATCAAAAACTTCAATATTGCAAAGCTGATCACCCTAAGTATGACACGTACCCAGTATATTACTGTTCGTAACTGTGTTAGGTAATTTTGGTACATGTCTAATCCAATTAGCTATTATGATTCGTGGTCCGAATATTAATTTGATGGTCGTTTTGTAAGGCTACATTCTACGAACTTATGTTAACAATGGCACTTACCCTGATCACGTATGAAACTCAATTGGTCTCCGTACTGCATTTATTAATATCATAAAATCATTTTACTCGGTGGTAGAGCTTTGAGTTTTTTTTTGAGCAAGCTCGTCTGGGTAGGTACCCACTCATCAGATATTCTACCGCAAAACAGCAGTACTTTGTATTGTTGTGTTCCGGTTTGAAGGGTGAGTGAGCCAGTGTAATTACAGGCACAAGGGATATAACATGTTAGTTCGCAAGGTTGGTGGCGCAATGGCGATGTAAGCGATGGTTAACATTTCTTACAATGCCATTCTCTATGGGCGTTGGTGACCACTTACATTCAGGTGGTCCATATGCTCGTCTGCCTAACTATACAATAAAAAAAATAAAAAAATGTCATTATTATATATAACGAATACGAATAATAAGAGTATTTTATTTTTCGCTCAGTTCTTAGAATATTAGAAGACGAGAATTTTAACTAAAGATGGTGAGTTCTAAACTGATCAACGTTGATGGAAAAGAGTAAATACTAAACTGTATGCCGATTCATATAATACATTCAGAACCGATGGTAGTTTTAAATATATTTTATGTTGAAATTGCGCTTCAAAATTTATATTTTTATATAAACCATAACCAGAAACACAAATTTTGTTGTTAATTGGTTCCAAAATGACCTCGCTGCCGTTAGAATAAATGACCAACTATTGTTTTAACAGATTTTGTGGTATCAAGTTTCGTACAGTGCAGTTCGCGGTTGGGGGTCGGAGTGGTTTAAACCATTCGCCAATGTTTAGTAAAAGCAACAAACCAACAATCGCGATTGGTTCGTTGCATGCCTCATTTAATGGCTTGTGGTTTGTTAAACGCTTCAATGACTGATTCTAAGTAATCGAAAACTGAGTTTATAGCGATATTCGTGCACGCTATCTGCCGCTGGCGGTTCGGCTGTCTGGCATTTTTATTTTTTTAAGAAACATGAAATCAATAAAGTTTTATTTGACAAAAAATGTAAAAGTTATATCACGTTTCAATTGAATAAATTTATTTCAAGCAAGCTGTAACCCACTAGTTTCAAATCCGTTAAACTTGGATGCTTGTTTTATGCAGTTTGCTAGAAAACTTAAATAGCTAGCATATAAGTTTTATAGCTGATAACCTTATTCAATAACTTCAGCTATAGAACTGTTCCAGAAATTAGCACATTCTAACAAATTTTACACCTTTATACTATTTTTATATTTGTAAAGATTATTTTGACGTTTTATCATTAAAGAATAATAAAATATAATTGATCATAACAATAGCAGAGGTAAATTTCATTGTCGTTTCGTTGGCTTAATTGCTTTACCGTATTTTGTCGCTTTGTTTTCTAAACTTCATTGAAAACGCAAAAGAAATGCAAAAGTTTAGTATTTCAAAAAATTAATTTACTCCGAAAACGTATTTTAAAAGTAAACGTTTCCTACTTTACTTACGGGCAAAGGGCATAATACATACAATAAACAGCCTTGCAGACTTCGCTAATTGATCCCCGATGTAACGAACCATTGTAATTTCTCTTACGGCTAGACGCTGCCTCCACAATTACACAAAACCTAATTACAACGAACGAGCTTATGGGAGGGATGAAAAAGATACAAAGATGGTTATATCTTGAAGGCAAGGACATCAAACGGGGTCTACCGTTTTAATGTTTCTTATTATTCATGTTATACATTAAACTAAACCACTTTAATACTCTCATTATAATAAACTAGTAATTGTTGCTGACCAAGAATATGATGCTTCTATTTTGTTATGTTTTAGTTCTATTATATATTACGAAGTTCTTATAAGTTGGTGTTTTATAAAAGAAGCTTTATATGCTTTTATATCTCATATAAATTTATTATAATAATTCTCATATTACAATTCAACAACCATCAATTACAAATAGCTTGAAAAACGTCCGACTCTTGGGCAAAGGCCTCCTCTCTCCTTTAGAGGAAGTTTTAATAAAACGATGTTTTTTTGTAATGTATATCTCTTGTATCAATTTCTAGGAACGTATTTATATATTTATGTCATAAGGATTCAATTTCACTTTGTTAATTTAATAGAATGCAAATGGGATATCGCCCTCCTAGTATTAAAAAACAACGTATCATAATATTGAAGTGAATTAAGTCAAACGACATTCCAATATATTCATGATTGTTACAGATGAAGGTAAAATTCATAAAATCGTGCAATGGACTCGGAACGGCGACAGCCAGTCAGCTTTACTTGACATCTTCGACGTTACTCCCGGCGAACCAATTCAGGTATGTGAAGAATAAATTGCATTTTAACACCCGCTTTTCACGTATGAACGTGATAAAAATTGAAGCTGAAATTTTAACATTGATGACAAAAATATTTTCAAGTGCTGTTACTCGGACAAGTACTCGATTTTTAGTAATTACAGTTAACTCTTTACATAAGTTATTAATTTTTTTTATTTAATTAAATGTTAATTAACGTTTTTCAACCCAATTTCACTTGATTTATAAATTAATTTAATAGAAATGTATTAATATTCTATTCTGTACTATTTATTTTAACATTGAACATGCAATATTCAATAATTCCATTACATATACAATGTATTATTTCGCTCTTCAAACATTATGTTAATTGACAATCAAATGTTTTACAGCTCAAATAAAATCATAAAACACAAAAATCCCGCCAATAAATATTTCTATTTCATTTCAAATTATTTACATTTACGTAACTTTATTTGATGTGTCATATATTTGAATTACATACATTTTGTTACCCTTAAATATTGAACAATACGTCAATTACCTAACAAAATACGGAAATATTTAGTGAAGTTATTAGGTATATTATCCGAACCGGTGGTAGTTTCTAGTTTGACTAACAATAAATAAGTGTAATGCTTCAATGTTGAAAAAAGTATTTTATTTTTTTATATTTATGTTATACGTACTATCTAATATGTACCTATCTATTTTTATTTTTAATATATACCTTAATGATTGTTATTATGGCTAGCTTTAAAGCTACACTCACCCAGGTCTTGTATTCAATCTACGGGTCTAGCCAATGAATTTCTATTGAGTTTCAATAAATAAATTATCAGTAGATGCCCGGTGTTGATGTTGGCAGTGTTTACACTACCGTGACTCGGAAAGCATGTAAAACCGTTATTCTCGCGGCTAAAATCATTCCCGGTCGTGTCGGATTTGCTATTCCATCGAATTATAACAGTGACAAAATAGTTAATTTACTTGTACTTACACACACAGGCACACAATAATTTGTCCTGCGCTTGGCTGGCAATCATCTTCAATTGCAACCAATAGTTTTAAAACATTACACAATCCTTAATAATAACTAATTATGTTAGACAACAAAAACAACAAAAAATCATAAGGTAAATCATAAGGTAACTTTTACCAGGCAATGGCGATATCCCGCGTGCACGGCTCCCTCTACGCAGCGTCAGACCGGCGCGTGCTACAGCTACGTCTTGCTCTGTGCGCGCGCCGCTACGATGCATGCGTGCGTTGCGCACGCGATCCTTACTGTGGATGGGACCGGGATGCTGGCGTTTGTAGGGAATACATGCCTGGGTAAGTTTATCTTATAATACTTGACGAGCCGGGTGGCGTGGTTGGTAGATACTTTTTCGCGCCGCAGGTCGTGGTTTCGGTTCCCACCCAAGACAGACATTTGTGTGTACGAACATGTCTGTTTGTCCTGTGTCTGAGTGTAATTATAAAAAAAGAAAGAAAATTAGTATATGTAGTATATAAGTTGTCTGGTTTCCATAGTACAAGCTCTGCTTAGTTTGGGATCAGATGGCCTTGTGTAAATAATGTCCCAGGATATTATTATACAAGATAAGTAAAATCGAGCATCTCGTTATTTCTCGTGGATGTTTCAATGAGCGTATAATTAATTGATAATTTGCAGAAAGGTTTTTTTATTAAATAACTTGTACAACTTTTTTATAATAAAAACAGTTACATGTCTGTATCTGTAATTGTGTGCCAGAAATAATGTTTCAAAATATATTATGCACAATTAAATCAGCGTAGAAGATTTTAATTTATTGACATCTCATTATATACACGCTTGACAACTTATCAGAAGTGTGTTAGCTGTGTATACAGTATATATGTACAAGTGCGGTCCAATAAGGGACATATTAATAAATAAATCAAAACTAATCAAGAAAGCTAATTGAAAATTATTTAGTAATTAACGATTGCAATAGTATAATATAATATATATATAGTTAATTTAGCTAAAACTTTATTTTACTTATTTAACAAAGTGTAGGTCAATTTATTTTTGTATATTCAACGCCTAATTTAATAAACCATGCTACGTAGTTTTAATCTACCGCAACGTGAAATTTAGTAATATTATGGTACATTCTATTAGCTAAGCAGACAACACTTCGGGCCGTGCTTCATGAATTGAATAACCGGCATCCATTGTAAACACTCTAGTTGTCCAATTAATCAACAATGCAATTCTGTTATGTAATTTGGTATGATTAAAATATAATATTAATATTTTATTTGTGATATAAAAGTTGTCTGATCGTTATCTCTGTCTTTTGACTTTGCTATCGTGAGAGTAATTTCCGTCCCTAATCGCAGTCTTCTCTAATATTGTCAGGCTTGGGCCTAAGTTGTTCTATTAATATGGACTTGGATATTTTTTTTTTTATTCTATAGATTGGCGGACGAGCATGTGGGCCACCTGATGGTAAGTGGTCATCAACGCCCATAGACAATGGCATTGTAAGAAATGTTAACCATCGCTTACATTGCCAATGCGCCACCAACCTTGGGAACTAAGATGTTATGTCCCTTGTGCCTGTAATTACACTGGCTCACTCACCCTTCAAACCGGAACACAACAATACAAAGTACTGCTGTTTTGCGGTAGAATATCTGATGAGTGGGTGGTACCTACCCAGACGAGCTTGCACAAAGCTCTACCACCGAGTAAATACCGAGATATAAAACTGTAATAATGTTCATCATCACTATATGAATTACAACTCAATTCAATTTTTTTGTTATATTTAAAGCTGTTGCGACGTCCCTTTGATAGCCTATTTAGCGCAGTATTTTTAACATATTTTTCTAAAATATTAATAACGGATCATTCCTTTTGTTCGTATTTACTCGCAAATTCAATACTTAATCCTTTCTGGGACATGGTTTCGCTTCTATATAAAATTCCGCAAATATTTTTAACTTGATTTTAACAAAATTAAATCTCTTATTACTTTAGACGTATTACTCGAATATGCTTAATAAAATAAAAAATATCGTTGATTATCTTTCCGAAAATATATTATTTAATTGTACTAAGTTAACATGCCAAGGTATATTGGTGGAAAAGAGTAACTACTGAATTTCTTCCTTTTTTCCTTTTTAATTTAATTGAATAATGTTAAAAACATGATGAATCGACAATGTTTTTGTGGGCATACTTCAATTATGAGTTATTTTTTGGGAACCACCACGCATAATTATTATGCATATTTACCATTGATTGTTGATATCTTGGATTAATAATGAATAACTTTATGAACAAAATCAATACAAACAAATTTGTGAACCCGTTATACATGCTCAACTATTTGTACATTTGACCTTAACAACTAGTTAGATAAACATTATATTGTTCTTTTTTTAAAAATATATCATATTTTTTCAATCCACAGGTTAATACAAGACGTGGCAAATGAAACAGCAGACATATGTGACTCATCCATCGCCCGCAAGAGCGTGTCAGCGACTTGGGGTCAGAGTTTACACCTCGGCAGCTTCGTGAAGATGCCAGAAGTATTGCAACCTAGAGCCGTCACGTGGTTTCACTACTCCAGAGATAAAGGAAGGCATACTATTACTTTTAAGTAAGTTAATTTTAAAAAAATACAAATCACATATAAATAATAAATAATATATTTATTTTTGAGCAGTCTTAAGCCAATAAATTATATTAATATACGTAATAGTCATCGATTTGAACATCAAATTCGTACAAAATAATTTTCGAATATAATTATGAATTCTATCTATCTAGTTAACTCACGGCATGAAAGCTAGTAATTTATAAGCTACCATTAAAAGAACATATCGTGTTAAATCAAATTTATGATTATAAACTAGATCACACAAAATGGTCGACAAAATGGTCACGTTCCAAAAACAAAACATACAAAGCAACTTATCCCAGTATGAAGTCGATTCGAATTTTAAAAGGCAATTACAATAAAAATTATAACAATGAATTGTGCGAACGAAGTGAACACATATGTAACAACATTAATTAAAGTGCTTCCAAAACCACCATTATCGCACTTCCTCAGTAATTAAAATGCAGAGGGAAACTCGAGATTCTGTAACATTCTAGTCCTATCCTTTACGTTTTTAAGCGAGGGTTTATTTCATTAGCGGAGCTGTAATTATTTCTTGAAACACAGATAATAGGATATCAAATTCGTTAAGGTTAAATACAAAAGGGTTTATAAAAGACAATTATATACGAATTGTATTCGTTTATTTACATTAAATGCTTACTTATATTACGTACACAACGATCTTATTTATTTTATCAAATACAACTTATGTAATAATTAATATATTTTTTTTAATATCCAATATTCCGTGAAATAGGTTATTGAAATAAACTTTTTATATACATTATCTTATCAGGAAATATTATGTTTGTTCAGAACTCGACAGATTGCCACGTTGGTATAGTAACTATCTTATATGGCTGTAGATAGTATGGTTCTAGGTTCAAATTCCGGTGTTTATAATAAAACACAAAACCATTACCAACTTTCTGCCCCCAAATTCTCAGTAACAGATAGGAGTCAGGAAGTTGGCAATGCTCTACTCTCGTGCACCGAAAAGCGTATTAGTTCTGCGTACATTTTCCCCGATTAGGGCAATGAAAGTGAGAAAATAGAGATCACCTATACATGCGCATAGAATTGTGTACTATATTATACGTTTATACCTAATACTCGCTTACCTTAGTATATTCTCTGCTAAGTATGACGTCATGATGTTTTAGCTTATTGTATCAATTTGTGAATAGTAAACCTGAGAAGTACATCGAGACATCAGAGCACGGTCTGCTCATCATATCGGTAACGGAGGCGGACGCGGGCCGCTACGACTGCTGGCTCGGTGGCTCCCTGCTGTGCTCCTACAACATCACTGTCGATACGCACAGGTACAGATTCGTTTAATTTAAGTGTTGTTAATATGTTTATTTTATCATATCCGTCTTTAATAATTGCTAAAAATTGCATGGCGTTTCTGTCTATTTGTTCGGTAAATCCTTATAAACTGCCTACATCGAATCTCTTTCCTTCCAATTAAAATAATTCTATTATTAATTAATGATACCGGTACATAAGTTATTTATCGAGGAATGCTTAATCGGCGTGATTTTCCCGCGTCCGTGTCCATGATGATGGTATGGGAACCGCAGTTTTCCTGCAACATGTCGAGCATTCCGTGATAAATAACGTAAGTTAAACCGGAATAATTAATTATAATAAGCTCACTTACGCTTCGTTCGTGTATGATTCTTATATTTAACAAATCGTATGTGTACATCAGTGTCCAGTTGCTTTCCTATCAGTCAAATACTAAAGTAGATAACGAAGCGGTTTTTGAATAACATCTCATAGACAATCCTGCAGTAAGCAAAATGAATCGTTTATTGAATATCGTATCAACCTGACATTAGTAGTAATAATAGCACGCTTAAAATATAGTTTCAATCTCGTATGTTAGAATTACTAAGTTAATATTTTTACAGATGCTCACCGCCTGAAAAGAGTAACGAATATCAGAAGATCTACTCGAACTGGTGTCACGAATTTGAAAAATACAAGACAGCTATGAAGACTTGGGAGAGAAAACAAGAGGTAGATTAAGGTTTCCATTACCTAACATTGATAAATTTATATCCTATATTTAAATAAATATAGTGGTATATATAATGTTCTAGATTACAAGTTTTTACTACCTACGCGTGTAATGCTAAGCCAAAATCATAATATCAATGGTATTAGTATATAAGCGATAGAACACATGCAGGAAAATCAAGTTGACCAAGGCGTCCTCTCCCGTTAAGGAGAAGGTTTGGAGTTCATTCCACTTGTTCCAATCTGAATTGGTAGTTTAACGGTGATTTCTTTCACCGCCGAAAACGAGATGAGTTTTTAATAGAATTTATGTACATGAAAACTTGACAAGATCATTTTAGGCTCTTTCTTATTCTTTCTCTTAACTTGTTACTTGTACTATTTAGGTTGTTTTATTTTTCAGCAATGCTCGAGACAGAACGACTCGAATCAGAACACTCATCCGAATGAGATTGTGTGATAGCTTCTGAACATCGCCTATCTCATGTTTCAATCAGTCAACTACTACGCCGGAGCGATACCAGTGCCGTACGTCTCAGCGGGCCTCAAATACTTCAATATTTTCTCGTGAATTATTCACAACTATCAGTGAAGAGTTCAATGGCCATAGTGCCCCATTAATGCCAAGACTAATAAAAATACAGCGAGAGCGAATAGAACAGAACAAAGTAGTTCAATTTGAAAAAGCGCTCAACCTAATGAACCAAGTACCCCATATAAATTAAATCACTAAAATAACTAAACTAAAACAGTGTTAACGAGCACTTAAATATCATGCAAATCAAGATAAATAGCAATAAAACAACGGATTTGTTACTAAAGGGCATGAACAAGAATACCAAACAAATAACAATTCAGTATTAATTAACTTAAAAACTAAAATATATATAAAATCAGCGAATAAAAGCTCAAGCAAATCACAACTTTAGTGTTAAATGTTTAATAGCAGATTAATAATTTGATATCGTGAACTTAGTGTACCGTTATTTTGTGAACTCTTCGTAACCTGTGACAGAACAGTTCCAACAACACAGCAGAACATGAGAAGGCGATTGGATAAATAAAAATTATGGACCTCATTTATTAAAAATTAAGGACAGTTTCCTAGCGTCGTGCGTTGCTTTGTTGGAATATTGAATGTAAAAAGGACTTATCTTAATTGTAATGTAAGTACGCTTCTTTCGTTGAATAAGTAGAGTTTGTTAGTAATGAATACGGAATTAATTTTGGATATAAACTATAAATTATTCAGCGCATTTTAATTGCTATACGCGATATCTGTAGTGAGCGAGTGCTATTTCATAATTATTTACTGTAATTATTCCCCGTTATTTCCTATTCCGCTAGCGATCTGCATATTATTTACCTTTTAAATTAATGTTTTCGAATGGTAATTCATCGTTAGATTTAATAAATGAAATAAAATAAATTCAATAGCTGTGAAGCTCGATTAATATCCGACGAAATTAATTGCACGGTACGTTGAAAGTTTTAATGCACTACGTTCAAGTTTGATTTCTGAATAAGGACGTAAATTTGGAAATTAATCATACAGTAATTTGTATACTAACATTATAACAATAATTATACAATTTTTTTGTTTTTCTCGATAACGACAAACCATGTATCTTGATCCAAGTTGTAATTAAGTTTGTTAGTAAATGATCAAGAGAAGTTAGCTCTGCTCCACTAATGGGTGAATAATACGTATCGCTTCGTATTTTCAAATCTCCGAGGGTTGTGGCTCGCCTCATTATTTTTCCCTTTTCGTGTAAATAGTTACTAATTCTTTTACTAATGTAAGTGTACTATAGAATGCACGTCCCTAAACGTAATGAATATAATTTAAGCCTGTGATATATAAGAAATTCGTTTAGGTGATATAATTTTTAAGTGTCTACTCAAACATACACTGGTATTGTAATCAAGGATATATTATTTAAAATCAAAATTATCAAAAGTATGGATAATAAGGACGTTTTAAAAATAATATAATAATATGTTTCTAATGACAGAATTAATAATACTCACAGTTATAGTGTAGATCAAAATAGATGTCACATTCCTTTGCCACTGCCATGTAAGTATAGATATATAATTATGACGGGTTATATTTTATATGTTTCATTCAAATTTTAAATAAATTGAACCATTGTTTTTAGATGGGATCGAATATAGTTATATATTTAACCCATGAACATATAAAATAGACTTTTTACGGTACAACCGTATAATTGACATAATAAAACAGCAATAATTTTTACTAAAATTTCAGCAAAGCTTGCTCATTTGAGTAATATGTACGCTTATACATACGGAACAAAGACATATTAGACTCCATATCTCAAAGTCTCGAGTACAATAAACTCAAAAGTAAATTCAAACTATATATTATAATATAAAATATATCGTTAAAGTTACCTTAAAAAATTTACTTTTTTACTAAATTTAATATGTTCAATATTGAATTTGACTGCACTTTTAAAAGTACCAGTATGTTTTCGCGTACATATTTACATCATTAATATTATATTCATATATAAATTGAAAAATTAAATATAAGCGTAACGTAGCCAGTGTTTAGGAAATACTCTGCATATTTTTGTACAAAAAAATTTAATCTAAATGTGTTTAGATAATTAGTATGTAATGGATGTTTATCACGTATCATTCTCATTCGGGTACCTACTTGAAATAATTCGTTCCGTTTACACTTACGCTTTTTTGTTCTCATGAAATATATAATAAGTAACATTGCCATGAAAAACCATTTATTTTATTAAAATGTCATGCTACAAAATTAAATTCTTGAACTAGAAATAGCAATCCAATTCAAAGAACATAACGAGAGCGCGAAAGTGTAAACGAAGCCATTCGACTTCATATCATTTTTACTACGAGTACATAAGAGCTTGTATCATATTGTACTTTAGTCATCAATTTCTATTTATAACGCAGTCGAATAGAATATACAAACGAATTGCATTTTATGAAATCATAAAGATATATTTTCTAGTATTTTATTAAAATACCTTAGCGTTATCAGCTATGTTTATCGTCTGTAGTAAAATTATTTAACTTTTATCATGATTACTGTAGACACCGATTCATTTGTTCTGAACGTAGTAAAATGAAACTTATACCGGCCATTTTATACAGATATATCGATTTATTCGTTTATGGAAAATCTTTTATGTATTCTATAGATAAATTGAAAAGCTCAACTAATAAAATAATCGTTTACATATTTATTCCGCCATCTAGTATAATTATTGTAAACTTAGGTGCTTATTATTATCATTGTGTTTGCAAATACGTATATTTTATGTCATATCATAATGTAAATACGTGAATCGAAATAGATATAACATAGAAGTAAATATCTGAGCTTCGTCGTTTATTAAATTATGTATTACCTAAGATATTGTACTTAAGAATTTTAGTTATTATAAAACTAAGGATATCCCAAACTTCGGGATGATCTTGCGCAATAATTATAGCTAAATACTTACTATTGTCTGAACTATTGGAATAGCTCTGTAAATTTCACATGTTACTACTACGTAAGTTAAATTTCAAATGTAGAATTAAGATTTTATATAATAAATCTATGAAATGTATCTTGCAGTTTGACTTTTATTTATCGCACCGATATTTATTTTTTATATTTTTATTCAACAAACAGTTAAATAAGTTTGATTTATTTTTTGTTCCGCCATCACACTTAACTCAAATTAATGAAAGTACAAGTAAAATAATGATAATGATCCTGACAGTTTCCAGCCCCGAAAATTCTCAAGACAGACTGGTCAACTGCGATGTCATATTATACTTCACAATAATCTGTGCGCAAATACAAGTTCACTCTCTATTTCCGTACTCTTTATCCGATGGGACGGTAAGAGCAACACAATCGGAAAAAGATAAGGACCAACGGCTTTACGTGTTTTCCATGTCACGGGACTGTAAACTCGGCCAATTTCCAGACTATGGGTTGCTGCTAAGAATTCCTCGAAAGAAAATACCAATAACCTTTTAATGACCCTACACGGTTTTGAACCCGGGACCTAGTCAGCACAAGACCAACGAGACAGTCGTTGTTAAAGTACAAATAGAAAATATAAATATACATTCAACCGTGTCACAGATTTTCTAAATGTACCATTTGTTATTTTCTCAATCGTGTATTTTAGGAATCAAATATATTACAAGAAAAACGATATTGAGAGGTTCAAGAAAATAGAGGCATGTTTAAAATAGTGTCAATTCATCAAGCCGCATACCGGGTTGACATTTTCGTCATAACAGCGCTAGGGGCCCACCCCACGGACGAGGGTCTATAAAAAGTGAGGGCACGTAATTATATAGTGCCACTAAACTAATTTCACGATACATTGCCTACAAAATCTGTGCTTGGCACCACCTCGCCTGCCAACGAAATGTGATTTCGCCTTCGGACGCCTGATTACTATTGTTATTTGCTATTTCGTATGAATTACTAATATTACATTACGTTAACGCAAATTATTCACATTCGTAGCTCTGTTGACTATTATTTATGCTCGAAATGGCATAACCATTTCTGTTGTAATAATATAGCGTTATTATATTACTTACAATTATTAGTTAGTTTTGTATTGTTTTTTTACGTTATAGTTAGGTAGGTTACCAATGTTCATATACATTGGCGACGTAAGAGATATTAACAATTCCTTATATCGCCATACGCCATCAACCTTAGAAACTAAGATGATATGTCCCTTGTGCCTGAATTCACTCACCCTTCAAATCCGAACGCAACAATACTAAGTATTGCTGTTTAGTGGTACAATATCTGATGAGTGGGTGGGACCTACCCAGACGAGCTTGCACCAAGCCCTACCACTTTTAAGTGAATTAGTGCACAGACAAAACTATTAGCAATAATTCACTTGTACTTGTCATACCATTTTCAAACCATTAATGCAAGTCACTATAAGTTTTAAATGTTTAACTGCATATGTTTGTAGTTAGATATTAAAAACTTATAGTATAAAACTTACATGTTATACAACACAATATAAATTCGAGCATCGTACGACAACTTAACAGTTCGTTTCAGGATGCAGTCCGAAGATTAGATTGCAAATCGCGTCATAACCGGGGGAAAGTTAGTAAATTTGTCAAGCAACACCACCTAACAACTTTAACTAACATATGACTATTATACGTAACAAACTGCATATTGCCTGGAGTTCTAGTACGTCGTAAGTTATATTACTTCGTGTATGTTCTTTTAAGTTCTAAATAATGCAGGGGAATTATTAGTGCGGACGGTAGACTGCGGGTAGAGCAATAAACATGTGATTATATACCCGGCTTGTTCCTAATGCAAAAATGTGTTTAAGAAAATTATGCAGATATCGGAATTTTTTTATTATTACTACTGTTTTGTTCGTACATTTCGAATAATTTTACATTTTAAACGCCTTTAATGACTGTACATGTTTTTAACAGTTCGAGATTCAATGTTTTATTAAATTGTTATTTGTGACATAACTTACACAACATAAAACATAAATGTTGTTTAGAAAGTGTTTAGTGAAACAGTGCTGTGTTTTATTCTTCCGAATGTGAAATCAATGATAACAGAAAGAGAAAAATCAGCGCTTAACTACACAAGACTTTTTATTAAGACAATATAGCACTTCAAATCCTAACGTAGCATATGCTTTATATATTTGCGAAGATAGCGAAGTGAGAATATAAATATTTTGTGTTCTCCATAACGAATCGCTGTGATCAATGAATGCGGAGCGTGTAATCTTATATTTCACGGCGCCCCCGCTGCGGACTTCATCTCTATTAAATAATTACTTTCGTCACGATGTAAAAAAAAGCTTGGTAAGTGATTTTACACGTGTAATTAGTATTTAACATTTGGCAATAAAAATAACAATCAACAAATTTATGAAAATGAATTTCATTTAAATATGTTTTATCAACTTGAATCTTATTTTATCGACCGCCAAAAGATAATAAATATCGTGTAACATTACACGTATATTAATTATCAAATATGTTAGCAAGATTACTGCGTAAAATTCACTAAATATCAACGGTCAGATTAATATTGTAAGCCAATTATGAAATTTGTTCTTACAACATCCTGCCGGCGAGGGTCTTGAAATCTTTATTGGAAATTACTTCCGACCAATATATCGCCAGACAAGGGTCCATGTCTTAGACACATTTGACATGAAGGACTTGACAACTTTTTCTCTAAGATTATTTTTAACTTAACAACGTTAATTTTAAAATAATTATAAAACCACACACATTCTCGTTTTCAAATAAAATTAACAACCCTTTTTGAATCAAAAGAGTTTTCAAAGTAAGATAGCCCTATTTTTGAAAAATCTAAGATCCTCTGTTGTTTTCACAACCCTAAGAAATAAACAGAAGGCATCGTAGACTGCAGTGTGGCCAGGTCAGGCGTGTAATCCTTTATTACAACGCGGGATATTCCGTGGCGCTGTGGTGTCCCACTCTCGTAAGCGCATTATACGAATTAACAATTAGTCATGCCTACGTCTGCCGAAGTTTGCACAAATTTACATAACAATAAAGCCCTTTCGTTATGGCGATTTTTAAAATTAATTGGATTGCGAACCGTAGAAAATTTGTATTCCCCTCGCTGTATCCCATAATTTTCTGGTCAGCTTGAAACTCGTGAAAATTCCGTTTTCATAAAAACTTAAAATATTGTAACCTGGTGTGTTGTTTTTTTTAGTATTGTAAATTGTAAATAGACATCATGTATTTCTATAATGATAGATTATACTTTTAGTTTAACCATGTATCTAGAAGCACACTTCTACACACCATTTTTTTCATACATAACCCATGAACAGAAGTTCATACCTATTACAGTATACATATATTTTATATGATTTTAACCTCGAATTCTTCGAGATCCCTATACTCGCAAATAATATATATTTACAATTAAGTAATTATCTATTAAGTACTAATTACTATTTGCGTACCACGTCATTTAATTTTAAACAATTAACAAATACATTCAGCCAAATTATACCAACCAACAAATTCATTTAGTGCACGATGGGGGTTTTCGCTATTTCAGCTTATTTTATATATTCAGGTTTGATTTAGACATCATCCCTTTTAGACTCCCCGTTGAGAAACACAAACGTATGAAAATGATGTTAATTCCAACTTAGGAAAACATTTTAATCTAGTATGTGCAGCCCCCTCGCTAGCCGCAAAGGGTGAGAGAGGTGAAATGGCATTCATTCTGTGTTAGTCAAATGGTCAAAGCCGCAGGTTAGATGTTACCTTGAACCTTTAATCTGGACAATAGTTTAGTTTACCTTGACTGACATTCCATTGTCATCAAGGAACTGAATAGATAAACGAATTAAGAGAATTATTTATTAACAGTAATTAAATTAACGTAAGGAATGTGGCATAGACCTAAAGTTTCTAGTATGATATATTAAACGTAATATTTTCGATTTTGTTTATATGGAAGACATTGACGTTGTCACACTCAAAATCCAATTAATTTATTGAATGTATTGTAATGTCTTTCGTAATTGTTTACAATTTTCAATATTATATATATATATATTGAAAATAATTCAAAGATTATATATATATATATATATATGAACGTTATGATATGAACACATACATTGAAATCACTGAAGTGAGTGTAAGTCGGCGTCGCACCCACTATTCAAATGGATACCGATAAAAGCGCAAAACTAAATCGCGAGTCGAATGAACAAGAACAATGCCGAGCTTAAATTGTAGCATTGTGAACGAACCGAATGTGATGAAGAATAGACTCATTTGCCTCTAATAATATTAACGTTGTGACCCTTATACCCTCAGTTTTTGTTTGTTAATCTGCAGGAAAGGGCGTAACTCATTTTGTCAACATGTAATTTAATTTCACTTGAACCCCTGCTACAAGTGACATTGTAACTTCGGGACAGCACCGGACATTGGTTTAAATAATCTGTTTAATCCGTTAATTAAATGGTTTGTATGCAGATGTCTTTGTGACTGTTTGTTTCTTTAAGAGATATTAAAATCGATGCAAAGATGAAAATATACAGTGTATGCAATGAATAAAAAATGCTATACGTAACGCTACTAGGTTTATTTCAATACTATAAATTATAACTTCAATCCGTTAAGCCGTTTCTAAGATTAGAGTGCAAAAACGCACAGACAACCAGACAAAAATTCTAACAATCATTGTTTTGGATTCTATTGCGTTTATAAAGACCCCCGAAAATAGTTTTTCCTCAAATATCTTCCATGTACAGACAGCGATCAGTTACATTTTTATTATATGTTTAGATATTTTGCTATCGACTTTCTGAGAGTTTTTTAATCTTTGAATTATTTTTCAAGTAGGTTAATTTTATATAACTCAGTTTGTTCATGATCATCAATTCGAAATCGGTTAAAAATATCCTCTACTTGGCTATAACTAAAATCCAACGAAATTCGAACAAAAGGTGACGTCGGGTATCCCTTAAAAATGCTTAAAATGCAATTTTATAAGAACAGTTTTTATTTATGATCCCCACGAATGTAAAATGCGAACATTTTACTGCGGGGTTATATAAAAATACGAAGAACAAACAATGCTCGTGTATCTTATATTAGGGGATGTCGGACCGTATTTATCCGACCGCGATGCATCAAAAGGGATCCTTAAATTTATTTTAATGTATGGAACTCAGGTAAGTGTTTGACAATGTTTTCTAAGATTTTTTAAGGAGATACCATTTAGTTGACAAACATATATAAATATTGGATAAATATTAGACGTTCATAAGTACCTATATATATCGTTTTTGCGCAGGGAATACAAAAGTATACAAGTAACTGACTTTGTTTATCATATTGGTGGTAAGATGTATGCAGTTAGTTAAATGGTTGAAACGGCTTTAAAATGCTGTAGCAAGATTTCACTCACACATGCTAACAGGTAAAATTGAATTTTAAACCAATAAGAGGTGCTAGAGCAGATATAAGAAACAGATGACTTACAGGAAGAAGCGTGTCCATTTTCTAAAATAACCACTTAGTATGTAACGAATTAATACTAATAAGTTGTTTTATATCATAATACACATAAAAGGACTTCGTACACCAAAACAAAATATCATAGCAGTGTTTAATGTATACTTGCAAATATAAAAAAAATGATACGAACACTCATTGTAACAATGTTAATTATAACTAATAAAGTAAATAGAGCCGTTTAAAAGACCCTTTCGAATGAAATGAAGATTCGAATCACTGATAAATTTGATTATTCTTCTTGACAAAGAGATTTCATTTTGATAAATCAACACTCATTGTTAGTGAGATTTGTATGTTTGCTTTTCACTCTTTGTGAGATAAATAGAATTCAATGACGTGATTTACAACAAACAGAAAGAAAAACAAAAAAAATTAAACATAACAATATTACTGTTAAAATATTTTTAGGTATTTGTTATTTATATTAAAAAAAAATCTATGATTATGATATGAACTATGCGGAAATATTATATAAAACATTGTAATTAAGCTTTCCTTTTTTATGTCGTAATAATATTGAAATTATTAAAACAGAATAAGTTTTCTTGTATGAGTTATATGCAATATGACATGTAATATGCCTCCTTTATACAAAGTGATAGCAACATTATTCTCGCAGCGTGAAGCTAAGTGGTGTAAAATGTGAAATATTTTAGATGCAAGAATTTATAATAAGGATCGCTGAGATTACACCTTGATCTCATCTATTTTAAATGCAGCGGCTGGAAGTGGGACATTTTTATTGCCCCCGAGGTCTAGATTAGTTTTGTTCTGTGAATTTGATGCATATACAATGAGCTCGATTATTCAACACCCCCGTGCAACTTGCTTAGTATTGTAATATGAATTTAAAATGCCGTATGACGCTACAGTTGCCGAGGAAAATATTTATTTTATGTCAATACCGCTGACTCAATAAGAAAATCTGCTAAAAACTCTTCTATAGTATAATTTCACTAATTTGTGTTCATAAAAAACATTCCTAACTATTCAAAATTTACTCTAAAATCATAACTATGTGTAGTGTGATGTAAACAGTTTAATTTAATGGTAAATATATTTTCAGCTTCAATAATACCATTTAAGACAACGGCGGTCGTAAAAATCGCCATATTTCATAAATTGCTTTCCAAACTTATCCATTTCAATTCATCCACACAATTTAAGTCAAGCGCTAGCGAAGTTGAATTTGAAATGCGAAGAACAAATCGGACTTGCGACAGGAGTGACATTCTGTATCGAATGCGAGTACAAAAGTGCGAATATGAACATGTGCAAAAAATATCCCGCGTATGCATTTGGGAATTTCGCGTGACAGAGAATTTAATACGAGGGGAGTCTAATATTAAACCTCGGGGACCCATCACTTTTAATATCTGGCCGGCATCCTAGAGGAGTTCTAAATTATTTACCAAATGGAAAGGTAATGGTCGCGGAAGAGTGCGAATGAAGGTATGCAAATTTTATAAACATGTATTGTTACCCATAAAACCTGTTAACCCCACTCCGGAGTAATGAAGGATGTGAACTCGTCAAAATGCTCAAACAAGTAATGTTCGAGCCGACCGGAGCGAATTTCGTCGTACTTTGTAATTATGAATCACGGACTTTTAGTGAACAACGGTCGTTTAATTCACTCATACGGTATTTAGCAGTTGGAAATTATCCAAGTTGCTTTTATGAATGAATTTTGATATTACTTTCAAACTCAAATTAATTAATTCATTTTACGCACATTGTATTTTTAATTATGATTTTTCGTAGATAACTTACGAATGTAAATTTCCCTCTTAAATCTTTTTACCATCACCCCTATAATTGGATTCAGAATTCAATCAAAACTGAACATTCGACAGTGCGATAGCAACTGGGAATAAATGGAGAAAAATCACTATTAATCCTACACGTGTCTGCGTTTAGGGCGAAGGGTTGAACGAGTCACGGACCATAAACAGTCACGCTCAGCGGCCAGCTAATGACGAGTCGCGACCGCGACGAGGCGCGCGAGCTTCGGATATACGATATTACAGCAGTAATTCTGAATATTATTATCCTGGTCGATTTTGGCCCGGCGGCCGTTCTCAAGGGCGCAGAGCATATAATACACTAGTGTGCATGCTAATACAAGTCTACTCTATTTCTGCACTCTAACAAGTCGATGAGACAGCTTTAACACGACCGAAAATAATTGACCAGACTCACGACTAACATTTTTCCACCATTCATCAGATATTCTAACGCAAAACAGCAGAACTTAGTATTGTTGTGTTCCGGTTTGAATGGTGAGTGAGCCAGTGTAATTACAGGCACAAGGGACATAACATCTTAGTTCTCATGGTTGGTGGCGCATAAGCGATGTTAACCATCGCCACCCACAATCAGGTGGCCCATATGCGCGTCCACCTACCTATGCTATAAAAAATAACCAACAGACAAACGATACATTAAATTAATTATTTTATATTAATACAACATGTATTAATATAAAATATAGAAAATATATACATATTTTATTTTTGTAGCCTTAAAATTTAAATGCCTATTTTCTTAAGACAAAATACTAGCAATCAATATTCTTGTCTGTATTTATTAAATATTAATTAAGATATATATCACGTATTTTTTATGATTGCATATCTCAAAACACATAACAGAACGCGTACTCAACTTATCGAGTAAAACACGCACTTACCAATCTAATAAAAACATCTGATTTGTTATCTTAAAATTGTTATGTCAAACAATAATTTTGTACGATACATTCGATTTAATTCGCAATATAATCCTTGTTGATGAAACATTGTGTACTTGTCTTATAAAATACCTTCCACCAAACATTTAAGATCCTTTTCGTTTTTTATAAATTATTCAAATGGAACATTAACTTCCTTCTTATGTCAAATCATAAAATGAATCTTCATGAATATAGTATGCGCTGTCTTTTACGCCATAAAATTTCGCAAAGAAGTATGAAATTGTTGCGTTCTAAGCTACTTAAATACTTTCTCATGTACCTATAAATTTCAATTTACAAAGAAACGTACTGTTTAAGCTTAAGAATTAGTCAATAACTAATTCATAAGTTATATGAAATAGGCTTTACTATTAAATGAATAATGCTAGGCAATTTTATGCAATATTGCAAATATAGTTTTTTATATTATGTCCCTTTTTTTACAATGTAAAACTATTCGTACTTCGTACTACAAAAAATTACAACTGCTAATTATTTATGTAATAGCCCAAACAAACAGACTGATCGATATCTGCTTATAACTTTTTATCATTATTTGATAAAGTATTTAAAGAAAATTAAAATAATAAATAAAGTAATTATAGAAGAAAAATTAAAACTATACGACATTTCTAACGTAACCCTAAAAAATCATAGCGACAGAATGAATCAAATAAAAACAAGGAGCGGATTGGTGTGCGTAATTCGATTACCATACATTGTACATCTTGTATAGAGTTCGTTAATCAGCGAACAAGGGTTACATTCTGTTTACAATGTGCCGATTTAGTCAGAAGCAACGAACGGGAAACTTTTATTGCAAAATAATCAAATTATACAATTTAGTTGATATTACAGAATTTAATTTTATCATTTTGATTTTTGATAGACAGTAGAAAGTAACAAATATTAGACTTCATACGGATAAAATAAGATTTTATTTGTTATTAAAAATCCTGGAATTTGATTGCAGAGCCTACCTACCGGACTTCAACTTAAACAACCTTGTACCCACTCAAACATTCACAAAAAAAATCATGAAAATCAGTCTTGCCACTTAGGAAGAGTTCAGCGACATAAACACACAGAATTAAGAAAGATACTAATTTATAGCAAGAAGTTCAATGAAAACACAAATGAAAATATATAAATTAAAATTACGTTTTTCAGCTACATATCATTTTAAATTATACTTAAACATTTACAGTGACGCTTTTAAGTTTATTTAATCAGCTTAGTGTCAATCAAGATTTAAACCCAAGGGGATAGTTGCTTAAGTGAAATGTCACCAGAAATGTTTTAGACAGTATATGTTTCTCTTTTAAAGATTGTATTTTTAACTGAGGAAAAGAAGAGGTTCCCAATTCGAGCATTTTTTTATTATGAACATGCCTCACTTTTTACCGATGTGTCCGATTTTATGTGGTCGAGTGATAACGGTGGTCTGTTTTTATAACTATATATTGTATACGTATCTTTATGAGTAATAGTTTGGAGTTTATTCCACTACGAATGCCGAAGGATGAATGTCGTAGAAAAGCTTAGTATTTATGTGTTATTTCTTATAAAAAGATTAAAATTATATAATATCGTGAGAATGGTACTATATCATAGATAAGCACAAAATATATATTTTTTTAATTTAACAACACGCGGTGATAGTAATATTTTTTTTATTATAAACAAAATCAATATCAGATTATATTAAGCAATACATATGTGAGTGAACCCGTGTCACAAGGACAAGAGGCATAACATCGTAGTTCTGAAGGTTGATAGCGCATTGACCACGTAATTAATAGTTAATATTTCATACAATGCCAATGTCTGTCTATTTGCTTGTCTGCCAACTTACAGGATATAAAAAATACATCCGATTTAAATTAAGACTAAAAAAATATCTAACACGATACGACGTCTACCATAAAATGGCTATCGCGAAACTTATTGAGACGTCCGACGCACTGATTACAGAGCAAAGAGAAAAATGTTTACTTATTTTTTTAAGCTCTACTAACAATAGACAATCGGAGCATATTTTAAAAGACACAGATAAAAAAACTTCAATAATCAATAATATTAAATTCGAAGCCTTAAATCTATAACTGTGATTAATGTGTGTAGCAGTGTGCAGTTGCAGGTGTCCCTATATACACTTGATTTGTTTCCAATGGTGCATATGTGATCGGATTATGGTTAAAGCAAGGAGACATAAAGCCACAGTTATATAATATTCAAGCGGATTGTGTCCGCCCAGCCTTGTCATAGGGGATTAGTGGTTTAAACACCAATAGGTTATAATAAAAATACTACCTTATTGTTATTTACCGTCTGTTTTGTATGGTCGAAATAAGATCTATCAATATAGACTGTCACGTATAATGTAGACTGTCACGTTGAGGGACACAATGCATCTTATGCATAATTTCATGAAAATATTCGTAGCCTAATCGTATTTTTTTAGAACTGGCAATACAGTTTTTTTTATTTTATATTTTTAACTTATACAAATAAACGTCTCCTGGAAAGTAGCTGTTTTACAATTACGCCCTTATTCGTAATTGTAATTCGGAATACGAGTATATTATGCGAAGCTTAATTAATTAATTTTATTCATAAACATTTTAAGGCTTAATTAACTAGTTATTAATAATATAATTGTAATACCGATAATAATGTTGTCAAAAATGTATTTCTGCTAAAACATCTTGAAATAATAAATATAATTATGATATATGCAAAAACCGTTTTTTAGACGATATAAGTCAATAACAATAAAATACTTTGCTCATAATACGGTCGATATACCATCTAACATTCCATAATTATGTTAGAGGCAGGCATACATTGCACGGGATGCGTTTCAGACAGGTGTTTGGTTACGATTGTGGTTGTTACGCGATGTTCACCGCTGACCGCACATGCCACACGACCGTCCCTTGTGACGTCATATTATGCGACACGACGACGATACGACTAACAAATCAGTTCATAATCGAATTATTTTAATAAATATTTATTATATATTTACATTAAAACCTTAAATAAATACAAATAAAAATTAAAAATATTTACAATACAAATCGTGACCGCGTGGAATAGTGGCAAGAATGCTAGCAGCATTTCCCCCTTTGAATCGCAATTCCGATTCTCTGGGCAAAAAATGAACTAGCCCTCCTGTCACCAGTAGAGGCAATAAGACGGGGTGTAATATTTTGGATGAAATTTTTTGCACTATTAGATGCCACCAAGATCATGTCACCAACATTGGTGACTTGATAAGAGGTCCGGCCTTCCGTTCCGTTCCTTCCCGGAATTATTAAAATTATTAGAACACGACATGTCAATTTAAGAAAGAAAATAAAAATATATCTTAATTTTATTTTAATAAAATTAAGACAGATTTTTTTTTTGACCTTGGCGTCAAATTTTTATTTTAACGTAAATTATCGTAATGTAACAAATTTGCAAGAAAGTATGGGCCCCATTGGGTGACATAACTAAACTATGCAATTTTATGCTATCCGGTAAGGTGATTTCATCTTTTTTACCACATCTTTATGGTGCAAGACTTTGTGCCTTTAATAAAAAAGACGGAAGTATTCGTCCAATTGCAATTGGGTCCACTTTCCACCATTTGGCATCTAAATTAGCTTGTAGGTACATAGTAGTACAGATAGTATTAAAAGGGCTCTTGCCACCATTGACGTTCCTGCTCTTATTGAGCCTCATGGAATTAGTCGTGATGATGGCAAGAGACCCGATGGACTGACATTAGTTCCCTGGGAACGGGGACGGGCCCTTGTATGGGACGCAACATGTGTTGACACACTAGCCCCGTCTATCAGACGATCAGATGATATCAGAGAAAGAATGTTAAAAGCTGGTGCTGCCGCGGAAAAAGCTGAAACGAACAAACGTAACAAATATTCTTCTCTTATTCAAAATTATATTTTTATTCCGTTTGCAGTTAAAACGCTTGGATCATGGAGTAATAGTGCAAAAAATTTCATCCATAATATTACACCCCGTCTTATTGCCTCTACTGGTAACAGGAGGGCTGGTTCATTTTTCGCCCAGAGAATCGGAATTGCGATTCAAAGGGGAAATGCTGCTAGCATTCTTGCCACCATTCCATACGGTCACGATTTGTATAGTAAATATTTTTAATTTTTATTTGTATATTTAAGATTTTAATGTAAATAAAAAAAAGAACTACTAGCACGACTTCATACGGGTAAAATTCATTAAATTTTACCCCTTAAATTTGAAATTTAAAAAATCCTTTCTCAGCGAATGCTTACGTTACAAAATAATCCTATGCTAAATTTAAACTTCCCAGGCGTGCGTTGATAGTCATTTAGCATAAACGATATAATAAGTATAGACGAATTTATAATATAATCTGTTACTCTTTTGTGTGATAATAATTGTTTTAAGTTATTGATACTCACATATTAATTATGCATTAACATTTGAAAAAACCCACATCGTATGTCGTATCTGAAACGTTACGCGTTGTTCTAACACCAAAACCGATATACGATGGACGCAGAGTATTCTGAATCAATGCCATTAGGTGATTCACACGACATTAGTCCGAGAATAGAACCCCTTCGTTTCGATTACAGTAATTGAGGCCCTTCGCGCATAACGATACTATATAATACAAAATGAACTGAAACTGATTTTTTTTTATTACAAACAATTTCATATAAAAGCTTTGTTTTATTGAACTTCACTGGTTCTTAGGTGTGACTCAATTCTTGTATCTCTGTTTTATACCAGTTCCATCCGACCGATTGAGCTGAAATTTTGCACACACTTTTATTACTGTTGACAAAACAATCTAATAGCTATACTAAACATGCTTAGTAGCGTAAAAAAGTCACTATTAACGATTCAAAATTGTGACAAAATCAAAGCCTTACACTCATACAAAAGCATATTGCCACAACAATAAATACTAAAACATTTCCAACACCAAAAATAAATTCTATAAAAGCACAGAGTTATCATGTAAAGTGTGAATAAAATTAAAATGAAAATCAAGGCTTTAAGTTACGAGTAGGTAAATATGAACGCGATCGCAGTAAACCAGCGAAAAACAAAACAACATGTGATACATTCACATAACATTAAAAGCTCCTTACGTTTCGTACATTTCGAGTGCGGTATTAAAAAGCATTTGGAAATGTTTGCTAATTCTGGGCAGAAAAGAACAATCGCGGCGCGTGAGTGCTATGTGTTCTGCATTACTGTTGTTGCGTGGTACGGTTCACGTGATTAACGCTATTTAAAACGTTTACATCAATCACATTTAAAATATCCTATTAATTTGTACACAATACGCAAGCTTAACGTTTTTTAGGTATATAAAATAATAAAAAAATATATTATAAACGATTTTAGATTTTTCGATTTAATTACTAACATAATTAAAATATCATTTATAACTAATTTATTTTTAAATATTCACTGTTCGATTCTTAAAAATGATTTAAGAAAAAAATACATCATATATTTAAAAAAAATTAAGTAGAAAGTGCTTAAAAATAATACTAACAAAAATACGACTATCTCACGTGACTTAGAGCGAACAATAGCACGGCAGAGATTAGGGAGAAGAGACCGGTATACAAAACATGAGCCTCTCCACTACAGCTTTGTCCATTATTAACTTCCTCTATACACCTGCATTTAAAGACGGCTATGTTTTATTTTATTTCCTTTCTCTGAGTATTGCAGCGTTTGAACACAAACGGGTACGTTGCGCCGCGAATTTTCCTCTAAGTGCACGCTCTAAGCCAAGGCTATAATAAAACTTAACTTTTATAAAAGTGTATACAATCTAGAAACTCTTGCATATTTGCTTTATAAACAATATCATATTTTTAAAATTGTTTTATAATAATAAATATAGAAACAAATCTCAATTATTACTATATTAGATATTATGATTTTCAGGAATCATATAATTCATTATAATATCCAAACGAAAGAAATAAAAAGAAGCATTAGTAGAAGAGTGTAAAGGTTATTGCTTCCCAGCTTCCCAGCAGAATTTAATTTATTTACAGGTGGTAGCTTTACTTAGAACTATACCATAACGTGAAATAAGACTGTAACGCGTTTGATGGTTAATTATAATAAATAACGTTGCAACAACTGATTAATAAGAAAAAAATATTAAATTAATCACATTTCAAACATCAATTGAGGTTTTGAAATAGAAAATATTGATATTAAAACGGTTAATTGAATTAATTGTCTAAATTAAATTAAGATCGCTATACCTAAATTAAATACATATAAATGTATCACTTTCCCTTAAATCTGATAGTGACGTTCTATCACAAGTGAATGTCATTTCCCGTCCCTATGCGGGTGTTTATCTGATGGAGCGTGGACAGCGTCATTGCGATGTTTACTGTGAAGATAAGCGTGACCAATTTGCGCCCAACGCATCATCGGAAGTGACAAGAAATGCTACGATATCTTCTGTACCTTACTATATCTAAATCTACATATTAATATATAGCTCTAATTTTTATCGAGCATAAGTAGAAACTACAAGAAAATCATTGTTACAAAACTTGAAAATCTGATAACTTATAATCAGAGTCAATGTCTAGTTCTAATATAATTTTAATGGCGGAAAATTAATGGGTTCTCAAGAATTTTCACTATATCCGTCGTCAGTGATAGCCTCATTGTGACATCTGCAAAGCATTTACTTTTTAATCAATAAATGCAATATATCTTGTCGAATAGATTAATAAGAATCCCATAAAAAAATAGCTCATTAAACAAAACTGTAACTTCAGCTTTTTAAAACTAGTTCGTACTGGTGATGGGTTTTGCCCCTTATACATATATGTCACATTATATGTTATCTAATCTAATTCAATTACTGTAGATAATAAAATATCTTTTGAAAATTCAACAAACACAACTGTTACATGTATTCAATAATTTAATATGATTTATATAAATATAAATCTCACCATAGTGCTAGTTTTATTTATACCTATGTTTCTTTTTGGTCACGGAGTTCAACGTGTAAATGTTTTTTTAATGTATTAATCAACACGAATGTGACAGTTGTTAAGCAACACATAGAAACATCGAATACTTACTGTTTTTTACTATCTTTACAGTGCATTGCCTTCAACATAAACGACTTAGAAATGTCTCCCTCGGTCATCTATTGACCTAGGCCGAGCTCCTTACCGTCATTACTCATTGAAAACTATTCCGCTCTAAGTAGTTACCCGGGTAAAGTCCAGTCATGCGAGCACTGCACCAACTTCCTTATGGGGTATACTGGGTGAGGGACGTTTTGAATTTCGAATGTCGGAAGTCGTTCCGGTGCAAACTAAATGCACAGATGTGAGGACATTTTACGAGATAGATGTATTTTTAAGTATATTTTTTTTCGCTTATCATGAGATGACAAAGTGACCACAGATGGAATTAAAAACATAGCTTTTACATAGACCGTGTTTAACTCGAAACAAATAACACTCTATTTTTGAATAGCTAATATGTATTAATAATTCATCTAGTATTTAACGGTTAAATAAAACATAGAAAGAAAACCTGGATGAATCTACATAAATATGAGATAATCAATAAACGCCGATCAACCGTGCAGCCTCATATTGGATTAACCTTCTTATCCCACTTAATAGCAATTGCCTTTATTTCAATTTGTCTTTTTTCCAATTTATTTATGTAGGTATTATGGTTGATTAAATATTTTTTATAATTAAATCAAATAATATATTAATTCAATACATGTTAAATGAAATAGTACACTACGGGAATTACCCACATGCTCAAATAAAATGTACTACGCAATCGATAAATTTAGCCTCCAAGGAGTCTATTACTTACTTAACTTAAGGACATGGCCACAAACTTAGTTCTGTACTTCAAACAGGCAACATAGAGCGTCAAAACAATTTATCATCATTCATTAGTAACCCCCCGATATATCAAGCGCGTGTCTCCTGTGACCGGATTTGGAAAGGGTTTAAGTTCAAGGGATACAATGCGTAACTTTCAAAGCTTTAGCCGTTATCTATTATAAAACTTAAGAATTTTTTACATTCGTGAAATAAATAATATTTCAAAAATGGTAATAGAATAGAATATAATATGCTTTATTATAGACCAAAAGAGTTACAGAAACATGCAGCTATAAACACAAACCAAGAAACTATTGTAAAATCGGCGATCTTTTTTTTAAAACTATTTTATAAAGGGTTTTTTACTCAAGGGTTTATGTCAAACACATCGTATCTTAACTACCTTACATATCAAACTATCTTATAGTTTAAAATTTAATTCATTATAAACAGACATCATACAACATATTGCTTTAGACAAAGCAGAAGTGGATGCTTAAAAAAAAAATAACAATCTGTCAATGTTATGTATGACGAAGAAAATACGTAAAATTCTGATCTGTTATGAACTTTAAATGTTAATAAAACGACGTTAAACTTTTTTAGCTTAATTCAACGCAAGCAACCTTTTATAAGTTACTAGTTCAGCAGCAGTCATGTAAACGTACCGTATGTCTTTTCTTGTGATTCAAGCTTGCTTCATACCAAATTTCATCAAAATCGGTACAGTGGTTTAACCGTGAAAGCTTAACAGACAAACAGGATTTACAATATTAGTATATAAATGATAATTGTCTAAAATGTACTGGTTCTTAAAATATCTCAAAACGGATATTGATTTACGAAACGTTTTAACGAAATAAATGTATATATATGTATTTACATGATTATGACGACATAAATTATTTAATCTAGTATCATCAGCGGTACCGCTGATGATACTAGATTAAATAATTTATGCTGATGATACTAGATTAAATATTTATTTAATATCATACCGTACACGCAAGTCGATATGCCTTTAACTTAACTTCGCTAATGGGTCTGGTTTTGAAACATTAGAGATCAACCAAATAACAATATTCCTACGGGTAAAGGTGCAGAAGAATAGGTATTTTTTGAGCCATCAAGAATATTTCAGAATGATTTTATTCATAAAACAATATCAAATACAAAGTTATGAAGTGATGAATATTAACATTCTTCAAGATGTTTTACTTCGCCATCTCCAGCCTTAATTATAAGCACACGGCAAAATGACTTAAAATATTCAATTTATATTAAGATTTTTATGAGCTACAAACACATTTACATACATACATGTGTGTGGGAACATATGTATAAGCATCATGCCACCTACCATGTATAATGTGAAGCAAATTGTTTACGACAACCCAGTTTCCATAGGAAACTATTTAATTCAGTTGCCGTCGGAACTAAGTTGGCGAGACAAGTGGGAGCACTCACAGGAGACTAGAGACACAGTTCTGAACCCCTCTTAGCACTGATTTGCCTTTATTATAACTGAATTATTAACAAATTAGGTTTGTTTAAAATAATCCGTGAGTAAGAAATTTAATATATGGGTTAATTGAAATTCGTATTATTTAATAATAGCAATAAGTCATAATTAATTTATAAGGCATATTAAAAAAGGAATATGGTAAATGAAACATTTAGAACATTTGAAATAATAACATAAAATCCCAGACGCAAAAACCAGAAGGGGCGACCGGCGCTCGATTGATGTTTTTAACTGTCGCGTGATGCTAAATCCGGATGAATACTTAACCGGCCGGACATTTAGGCAGTTAGTCCACTAAAAACTTGTTTAAGTCAGCCAGACATCAGCTAAACTCACAGCTTTTACGCTACCTAATGTCGTTTTCACGATATCATTGCTGAAGGACTTAAGTTTACTTATCATTTACATAACTAATGTTTTAAAATACCATAAATACACAATACATTGCTTATATTTACGTTTTGCTTATTAATGTGTATAATTAATACGATTTTAATAAACATTTCGCATTAAGCTACCTTATTGGCCTACTGGCTAGCTAATGAGGCTGCAAATCTCGAAATCCCAGGTTCAATTCCCGAGTTGAAGACCTTCATATAATGTTTACCATGTATTACAAAATATCCACACAACAAATTAACAACTATATACAGGTTCAGCTCAATCGAATAAACAACGAAAATAAGCATTAATTTTTATATTGTACCTACACGATCTATCGATTTTTCATCACAGAAAAATAATAGTGATTTTACGTAGATAATGCTGTAAATAATTATGTCTTTAATATTTTTACCTTGATTTATTACCTAAATATGTAACGTACTATATATAATGTATAATGCATGATGGATTATTATTTGTATCTATAGTTTCAGTAATGTTAGGTAAGACAAAAGAAACATTATCACAGGATAACATTTAAAACATTTGTAAGCAATATTTGTTAATATTACTATGATATTATCAGAAAACGTATCTAAACCAACATAATATTTGGAGCTGTCTAAAGATGATACCGTATTTATGAGTATGTTTTATCATATATATTTTTATTATAAAGAATATGGCCAATTTCTGTGTGGCGGTTTGCATAGTATCGAATTTAATTCACACCAATAAGTTGTGGTATTTTATATTCGCGAATATTCCAAAATTAAATTGCTGTAAATAAAAAGCTCAAAAATCTCGGCATTACAACAGAATAAACGTAAACATTTTCATAAAATCGTTTAATAAGAATTTTGTCAATAAATATAGATTTTGCTATAAAAAATGTCAAATGGCTTGATGAATATTTATTTTTCTCTGTGGTCCATTATGATGGAAGTTGACAAACGGTCCTTAAAATTCATCTTGCATTACATAATATTTTGAAATAAAAACTCCTAAGTTCACAGAGGTTAAAAACTACGTAGTAATTCATTTTTCATTGTACAATATATTTATCTATGTGTGCGTGGACTTTGGCCACCTCATTTGAAGTATTAGATTATTTTAAAATAATACATCTAGTTTATATGCAAAGACTATTATCGCGGTAACATGAGTCAGTAACGCGAAATATCGTGTCGAATGTGCGATCGTGTCGTATTAAGTAGACGATAAGCTTTAACTGGCGCGTAATTGCAGTAACAAGGGTGCTCTAACGTTATTTAGTTCGGCGATGTTAATGTCCACGACCGTGTCACGTTCGTTACATTTAAATAAAATTATTTTTCAATCTTTTTTTTAGTACTTAAATATGTACGCTTAGTTAAAGTTTTTAATGAATTAGCCACATTTATGTTCCGTGAATTATATTAATAAACAAGACGTACAACAACATCGCAATACCTCATTGTTAAACATATTTTTTATTGCAGTTAACAATTAAACTTATTTAAAATAATATATGGGTTTTATCTTATCATGATTTTGTGCGAATTAACATTAATTACAATACGCATTTACGTCCATGGGTTTATCATAAGTTTTTATCATTACCTTTAACCCTGATCTACTTACAACAAAACAACATTGTGAATTGAATTAATTGAGTAAGCAACGAATTAGTAAATAATAAGAATATATTTATGTTAGGCGTCGTAAAACATATTAATACTCTATGTCGTATTATTCGGTCTGCTTTTACTCCAACATCAACATCAGATATGATTTTTTTGCAGACGTGGAGTGGCAAAATCGTCAACAAAATATCGTTGTCTGACTCAATTATCCCCTGAGCCGTCAGTCACATGCCATGGGATCGATACAGTTATGTGTAAACTATGGGTAAGCCCGGGTTCACGTCGGGATAATCTTTGCAGCGACAACGTTAGCACGCACACGATATCGCTCCTATCATATACTTTGATGTATATAATGTAGCACACTATATCTATTATAACCGAATAAAAAAACAATTGAAGTATTCTGTAAATAACATTATAATGAGCCAAATTTATTACATAAGTCAGATCAAATGAAATTCCTTAAGTAGCACATAGAAGCAGTATTATACTTATTGATGGTTAAATTAGAAACTGTCACTAGTTCAGAAAATAAATACTGAGATAAATCGGTCAAAGAAAATAAGCGGTCAGGTTAAAGAGTATTTGCAAATAATAATAAAAAGAGAAGAAAAATAGAGAAACTATCCTGATAATAAATGATATATAGGATAGGTATCTTAGAATATATAAGACACTAAGTTTCACAATTTCATATAATTGATTTAATTCTTAACGATCAATATTTTTCAGATTTTTACAGATTAATGTTCGAAATGACGATACAAAACTTCTTGCGTTTAACCAAATTTATAAAAAATCGATTAATTTTATAAGAACTGACTACATAGGTGTTTGGAAATATTATAAATTTTACAAGTTAAGTGCTTTTAGATGCACCTCATAAAACTGTAATGGAAGAGGTAAAAGAATTTAATCCTCTAATGGACATCCTTTTAACACATTAATACGTTTAAATTTTCCAAAGTGTTGATGACGGCGAACGGCCTTCATACAGAAAATATAAAAAAACCCTTTCGAAAAGCGATGTGAATTTGATCCGAAATCTGTTCGACCATATGTAGATTTTTGTACGAGTTTAAAACAAAAGTTTGACCATTCAATATAGTTTGGCCAAATTTTTATTTCTATTTTATATATAATTGGTATACTATAATTGGTTGGTCGCTTTCCACCTATCCTTCGTATGCGTTTTAAAGATTTTGTAGGAATATTTTATACTGAATATTTATTATAAAAATATCTTAAATTATTCTTTATTATAAATAATTGAGATATCTATAATTTTTAATTCTGACATAAGTACTGGGGGTGATAGTTATAATAGAAGTTTATCGATAGTGAATTTACTTTGTTGCTGAGGATCAAAGTTGGTTAATTCGAACTCCAAAATCTACCAATATGTTCCTCAATGAAGTGTTTCCATGTACCGAACGTGTATCGCATTGCGTTGATCCTCTCAGCCTCTTGACATCGTGCAGTCGTAGTCATCTCGAGTCGATATCGAGTATCGAGTAATCCGTGCAAGTATCGAACTAAACTCGAGCGCACCAGTAACATGAACGCATACTTGGAAGAGCGAAATTCGATTAATGCTTAAGCTCACCACTACTCACTGTATTACAGTTGTCGACAGATTGACGGATATATTCTTATTATTCGTATGTTACAATATACACACGAAATTATAGGTGTACATGGTAAATACTGTACCCATATCATCTTAATTTTATAATTGAATATTACACAGTTACGACATTCGACCGTCATACTAAAACATATGGAGTTAAATAATCTTTTCAAATACCACTTATAATTTTAGTTATATAGGTAATCCAGACCAAGAACCGTCTGGGGAATCATTATTTTCACTTGAAATAAGCGAGGGAGGTGAAAACAAAATACTCGTAAGCGCACTAGTTAACACTAGGGCTGGTAATGGGTTCGCATGCAGCATGGGCCGACGCCACCGAACAGCGGCGCCAATTAGAATCAGCACGTAACCCAGCGTCATCATTGCCACATTGCCAACTCTGACGCATAAAACGAATTAAACTTAGAGGTGACGCGAAATTGTTTTTCTGTAATGAAAAAATCGTACGATCTTTTTAGAATAAAACATCAAATTACTTAGTAATACTATATAAAAAGTCTTTATCAAAAAGTCTATGATTTACGAGAGCGTGTTTATTTGTTTCCTTGTTATGCATTTACGTTTTAACTACTCAGTCGATCATCATGAAATTTTGGTAAGACGTTGTCAGGGGTTCAGAAAAGGACATAGGATAGGATCGGAAAGAAACTATATAATCAAGATACTAGCATTTGATGCAATTGTCACTTTTAATATTTTTAAAAAATATATATATTTATAATCTTGGTGACATTTTAGCCCCGCGAGTCCAGTCGGTCGCTAAAAATTTAATCGAATAAATTAGTCATAGAGCGTAAATTTAATTAGCGCGATAATTGGCGCACAGGGCGGGTTTAAATCGCCAAGTAGAGCAATGTACGCCCCTATTAAAGGCTTACTTAAAGAAAATTCTTTAGGTGACTCTTGATAGCATAGCTATTTTAATGTAAAATGCCATACATTTAAATAATTTCAATCAACTTTTAATCGTTCAAAATAGTGTGCCATAGTATTAAATTCTGATTAGTCTACAAATATACTATATTATGAAGAATATAGAAATAAAATGTTAATGTTTAAAATTTTATTTCAATGCGTATTGTGATTCAAAATTTTTAAGAGTCGAGATTTTCATTCTCAAAATGATTTTCAATACAATGAACGCATCTTCTATTGATTCAATATTTGCATTGAACTTTCTCGCATATCATTTATATTGAAATAAAGTATTAAGATTCACTTGAAACATATCAAAGTAATTGTAATAATTTAAGATCTCTTATAATAAAATAGCATACAATATTATAAAAATTAAAGCGAAATAGACGGTAGGTTACTATTACTTTCCAACTTCGCTAAGTTTTACCTAAAATTGTTGCCAGTTACATCAAAGGCTTAAAACATTTTATGGTAAAATTTTATTCGTATTTATGTATTCTGTCCGAATAATCAATAAACGAGAAAGCGCTGAACAGTACTGGTCGCTCTTTAAAAAATCATTGATACACAGCTCTGCACTCCTACTGCATGAATATCGTAACAACCAGTCTTTATTACGACTTAGGCACGTTGCCCACTAAACTATTTTAGTTTTGCAGCTTCTACATCTTGGAGCAAATTTGCTTTAAAATATCGGTATTATCGTTAATCGTATTAACCGTATCGTATTAGTCAATATCGAAATTGATAACGTGCTGTTCAAATGTCGTCTCGACGGACGTCATGATTGTATCGGTAGTTTGGTTCTATACACCTCTAGCTTTCGCTAACATGCCTTTAAGACAACATCAGCCGGTGCCAATCAAGGCTCATTGTACTTTCGTCATTCAGATATATTGGACGAGAGACTAAACATTACCGCTGGACTAGATATGTACCAGAACTAGTGTTTACACACATACCTCGGTATTCTAACACTAGTAGGTACGATTTCCGGTGTAAATTGATTTTAGTTAATATCTAGTTTTTTGTTAGTTGTTTTAATAACGAAATCTTCGAAACCAATAGATTGAAAACCGATTGATAGATCGATTGAATGTTTTTGTTAAAACTAAAATAGAAAATTGTAGATTCAATATTTCAAATTTATTATAATTATTAAGTAGGTACATAAATCATTCTTTTTTCTTAAATTAATCCTATGTATAACCTAAAATATTATATTATATAAAAATAATACGCACTTTTGCCGTTTCGTTACAATAAAATATAGAAAATATAATGAAATAAACACACGCAACAATGTGAACAAAAGTATTCTAATCCTAGGAAAGAACAAAAATAAATATTAGAATTACTGTTTTTTTATAATAATATATACCTAACAAATATGGTGGTGGACATAATATTTTCTGCTTTTTAATATAAAATTAAGAAATATATGTTATTCATGATACAAAATCTACCACGTTGTCAACTTAAGTAAATAAGGAAAAATAAAGTATAATATCCGCTAACCTCTATTGCCAGTTAGACCACTCACTAGTCCGTAGGGGGTATAGTCTGAGTCGAGTCGAGTCGGGAATGTTTGAGAGATCATGTTATGAAGACAGTAAAGCGGTTCGACTTCTAAATGGTAGTTTGATTGACACTCCCTTGTGTGAATTATGGGGTTCTGAATCATTGTTTGTGATGCTCATCGCAAATAGCAGTCACGTAAAATAAACATTTTTTAACATTGAAATAACTTGATTAAATAACTGCATAATATATCAATCAAGTTGTAAACAATATTTACATGAATGTAACTTTCCATTAAAAACCATGTAACGTTATAAGTTATATTATGTCGTTATTGTGATTAAAAATATATGTTTATTTATTAATTGTTAATTTAAGTGTTACATAGATTCCCTGGCATTCATTTCATAAAAGAAAACGATTGTGTTTGTGAAGTGAAAATGCGTACAAAATAATATGCTTCATTTCAAAATGAATAACAAGATCACATAAGTACATATTCTTGTTGTTGTTTGTACTGTAATTGCCTACATATAAGAACTACAGTTCAAAAACCTTACAAAAAATGTTACTTTACATTTTCATTTTTTTATTTATTTAACACTTTATTGCACAACAACATATAAATAACACAAGAGTAAGTATATATATATATATATATATATATCAGACTGCCTCGTTGGTCTAGTGGCTAGAAATAAGGCTGCAGACCCGGTGGTCCTGGGTTCAATTCCCAGGTCGGCCAATAGATAGTTATTGGGTTTTTCTGTCAGAAAATTCTCAGTAGCAGCCCGGAGTCTGGAAGTTGGAAGTGTGTACACTTCCGTGCCTCGGAAAGCACGTTAAGCCGTTGGTCCTGCGCCTAAACTCTTTCCGGTCGTGTCGGATTGCCGTCCCATCGGATTATGAGAGCTAAGGAAAAGAGAGTGCACTTGTGTTTGCGCACACACTTGTGCTCTATAATATGTTCTGCGCAGTTGGCTAATCACTCTTGAGATTGGCCGCCGTGGCCGAAATCGGTCTGGAGGACCTTATTATATATATATATACACATTTATATATATTTATATGTATATATACATATATATATAGCCATATATATATATATGGAATAGTATGTAGTTTATAATTTAATTTTATATGTATATGTGTTTATTAAAATTGTTCTTATTAAAATATCTCCTTTTCAAGTTTGCACTTACCTGTTCTCTTACTAAGCTCTTTTCAACAAAGGTTGTCTGTGAGAGATCGCTATAAGCGATAAGACCGCCTTTGCGCACCATTTTTTAGATAGACTGTTTCTTTACTCTTGTGTTATTTATATGTTGTTGTGCAATAAAGTGTTAAATAAATAAATAAATAAAAAAATGAAAATGTAAAGTAACATTTTTTGTAAGGTTTTTGAACTGTAGTTCTTATATGTAGGCAATTACAGTACAAACAACAACAAGAATATGTACTTATGTGATCTTGTTATTCATTTTGAAATGAAGCATATTATTTTGTACGCATTTTCACTTCACAAACACAATCGTTACAGACTTGTTATCGATACCATAGCGAATATCGTCACATACCTTAACGAGAGCTGTAACTGTGCTATGGCCTAATCTGAACCCAGATTGAAAAGAGTACCGAGTTTTATTGATAGTGAGGAACTGGTTTAATTGAAAATGAACAACACACTCTAATACTTTTGAAAGAAATGGAAGAATAGAAATAGGTCTAAAATGAGTAGGCAGCAAAGGATTGGAAACTTTAGGAATAGGAATAACAAGAGCTTTACGCCATACAGATGGAAAGGAACCATTTGATAAAGAATAGTTAAATATATGGCAAAAAGTAGGTAGAATACTGTCAAGGGTAAAAAGTATCAGTTTTCGACTAATTCCATCACAACCAATTGCATCCGATTTGATGCTTAGCATGTGTTTTTTTAATTATCCCATGGTGATAGGACTGAATTGGAAAGATGGGTAGTCAGGGATTGGCAATGAATTGAGATAGTTGAGTGTGATGGATTTGTCTTGATGACTTAGAGAGGAATAAGAAAAAATAAAATGTTTATTAAGATCATCGAGATTGAAATTGGCAGGAAAGGTTTTCCGCTGACGCCCAATCCCCAATGATCTCAAAAACTGCCACATCATAGAAGTTCCGCTATTATCGATAGCCTTAGAGATAAACTTACGCTGAGCATCACGACAAAGCCTACTGCAACGATTTCCCAGCTGTTTATATTTTGCCAGATTATCGTTTGTCGCATTTCTTTTATATCTAGCTTTCGCAGCATTACGTTTCACCATGAGTGCTTTAATATCCTGTGTTAGCCAAGGAGCTGGTAAGTGCTTAAGCTTGATAGGTCTTAAAGGGGCATGTTTTTCTAATAGATCATTCAAAAGGGAATTAAAAATACTCATTTTGTCATCTATTGAACTGGCATTATATATTGCAGTCTAGTCGATGTTATTTAAATCAGTCATGAAATTAGTAGTATTCAAATTTTGATAATTTCACCGCATGACTATGGTTGGTTTAGCCCGCGGAGGCCGAATCCTATAGGATAAAAAAACTAAATCATGGTAAGAAAAGGCCTCAGCAGGAAACTGACCATGTGCATCAACATGACTAGGAGAGGAAACAACCATTAAGTCCAACAGCGATGGCGAACAATTCGGAAAAAAATGAGTTGCATTCGTACGAAGTACATTAAGGTTACAGCTATTGATTATATTTTTTAACCGATTGGCGCGTTGATCATCTCTAATTAAACACGTGTTAAAATCTCCCATAATAATTGTGTGATCAACAGACGTACTAAATTGTTAATGGATTTTGTTTTATTTCTCAATAAAGTAACAAACCATTTCTATTATTTAAACTACAATATAAAGTATATTTCAAATAAAATTGGTTTTGTAGTTTCGTATATGATATAATTAAAAGATTCCTTGATCCATACAACGGCGTTGTTAAAAAAAAGACGCGCGCTAATCTAAAACCGCCATTTTGTTAATGGACAGAAAGGTAAAGTAATTAATTAATTATTGGCGCGACTTGTGATTTGTTGACTGTGTTCAAATGTGTTATTTGGATTTATAACAGTAATCGAATGAGTTATTTACATCAATATTTATGACTTTTTTTTTATTGCATAATCAGGCGGACGAACATATGGGCCACCTGATGATAAGTGGTCACCAACGCCCACAGACATTAGCATTGTAAGAAATGTTAAACATCGCATACATCGCCAATGCTCCACCGACCTTCGGAACTAAGATGTTATGTCCCTTGTGCCTGTAATCACTGGCTCACTCACCCTTCAAACCGGAACACAACAATACAAAGTACTGCTGTTTTGCGGTAGAATATCCGATGAATGGGTGGTACCTACCCAGACGAGCTTGCACAGAGCTCTACCACCGAGTAAATTATTGATTAGGTGTTCTATTTTTAAAAAGACAATTTCAAGGTTTTTTTTAATTCAGTTTTATTTCTGGATGCTACACAGATAATAATAATAAAATACAAATTAAATGCCATATTAACATTATCGAGTACCTATTACATTACGAGTACGTATCTATTTTATTTGCTGTAAGTAGTTTTTATATCTCCATTCTTAATTACAGAAATCCCAATCTATTATTAAAACATAATCTATTGTTCAATAACATAAATCTTGATGTCAGTATCGTTTTAATGACGATAATATTTAATCTGAGATTTCAAATAAGTATTACAAATATTAGGTAACATAATAATAAATATGTTGAAATATTTAATACCGAATATGACTATTTAATCTTAAATTGTGTAGAATTTTACACCAAATATGCATTTATTTATTTGCTTAATATAATAATTAAATTATCGTTCCTTTAAATATGTCTACGTATAATTTTATTCATTGATGATGAATTTTTTTCAATATTTATGTTTATATATTTATCAAATTTGTATCTATCTTTTTAGTCGATTATCTATTTAAGCAACAATGATACATGAAAGTAACATTTTTATCTTAACTTAAATCCAGATAATATTATCGATAAATAAAATAGGTAAATTTTGTGTCACTCACGGTTTTAATTTAACAGTAAAGAGTGACAGTTTACTTGTTTTTAAATTTAAAATATTATTATTTTTCTATACCATTATCTTATTATTTACTAAGCTGTACATTTATCATCTTTATCTGTTTAATTGTTTTTATAATCGAAAAATTATCTAAAGGGGCCAAGGTATATAAAGGATGTTGAATTACTCGAAGGGACCCAGTTACCTCTACAATGAAACTAGCAGTGGTTCTCGTGTCTTTGTTCGTATACGTTTCAGCCAAGTCATACCTCCATGACTTACCCGACGCAAACCCCGCCTATGGATACTTAACCAAGTACGGTATCCCCGAGGCTGAGAGAATCCAAAAGGCTGAAGAAGAATTCTTAAGAACACCATCTGCGAAAATTACTGGTGGATCTCCTGCTGCTATTGGACAATTTAAATATCAGGTTTTGTTTGATATCTACGTATTTACTAATGTGCAATATATAAAAAATCGATATATAATGAATATGTTTTCTTTGCATTAAAAAGGCGGGTTTGATAAGCGATATCGTCGGCATATCTGGCAGAGGTGTGTGTGGCGGTTCTCTAATCACCCCTAATCGAGTCCTGACCGCTGCTCACTGCTGGTACGATGGCAGGAATCAAGCTTGGAGAGTAACCGTTGTTCTTGATTCTATCCTCCTCTTCAGCGGTGGCACAAGAATTGAAAGTTCTGACGTCCAAACACACCCTCTATGGTTCCCGCTACTTATTGCTAATGACATTGCTGTCATCCGGCTTCCTGTAAATGTACAACTATCGGGTATATATTTTATATGTATTTCGTTTTATATTTTAATATTCAAGTGAGCCTTACGTTTGTGTGTAAGTTAACGTATAGTATCAAATGGCGTAATCGCCGTAATTCGTGGCGGTATCGAACCGGTGAAAGAAAGCTATTTTCATCATCATCACATTAACCTTTCAGGTTCGAATTGGTTTCTACTTTGATTATCAATAAGTGTAATGCTTTAGTATTAGAAAATGTTGGTATTGAATTTTTCGGAGGTTTTCTAAACATTCTGTAATAACATTTCTTAATTAAACTAGTGAAAGATTTTACTTATTGCGATCATTCAAAATTACTCACTTCTGTCCGCTTAGATCAATGTTTGAATGCTGTTGTATGTTATACATAGCAGAACAGCATATTTATAGCATTTAACATATTTTATGATTTTTAGTAGATAGTTATTACTAAAACACAAATTTTATTTTTAGTAACAAAACTTTTTATGCAATTCGATTGTTTTTCAATCTCAGACCCGAATTACGTATATTTTAAATGAAACGTCAATAACGATTTCAGAAGCCGTCGGAACTGTTGCCTTACCTACTGGGTCTCTTAGTACCGAAGATTTCGTCGGTGAAGCTGCAACTGCGTCAGGTTTCGGAATAACTAAAGATGGTGAGAACAATATGTGATAAGTAATAGGATTTTATAAAATACTTATAATAATCCAAATATATATCCGCCAAGTATATTTTTGATGCATGTTTTCTATTAAAAAAATATTTTCAGGTGCTGGTATCTCCAACGATCAGTTCTTGAGCCATGTCACCATGAATGTTATTTCAAATTCAATTTGCTCACTGGCTTTCCCAATGGCTATCCGACCATCGAATATTTGCACCAGAACAATCGGAGGAACTAGCACCTGCAGAGGAGACTCTGGTGGTCCTCTCGTCGTTCAAAGGAATGGCAAACCAGTATTGGTAAGTGTGCATTCACTATTTAAAATAAAAACTTTCAAAATTACGCATTTTTACAAAATTGCATCATTAATTTTATGAAAAGATTTCTTGTTATATTTTTTATTTTCACTATTACAATCTTAAGAAAACACATTTACTTACACATGTTTTCTAGAAATATTTACAATATATTTTCGTCATGTTGATTAAACTGTGTTTTTTAGATTGGTGTAACTTCTTTCGGATCTGCTTTCGGCTGTGAAATTGGTTTTCCCGCTGCATTCGTCAGAGTGACATCATTCCTCGATTTCATTACCCAAAATCTTTAAGTTAAAATAATACCTATAAGTTTTTTAAATATACCTAACAAGTACAAGGAGATTTTTATTTCTTCTAAATACCTAACCAAATTACCAAATAAACATTATAATCTTAATATAAATTATATTAAACATGTAAAAAAAAACTTCTTTCGATTGCAATGAACTTTGCAACTTATTTATCTGAGTCGAATCGAGTAGATACGGACTCGTACAAGATAAACGATATAAAATAACAGCTGATTGTGTATGATTGCACCAGTAACAGCCTGTGAATGTCCCACTGCTGGGCTAAGGCCTCCTCTCCTTTTTTTGAGGAGAAGGTTTGGAAATTATTTCACCACGCTGCTCCAATGCTATTAAAACCAATTATAAAAAAAAAACAATGTCACAAGAAACATCCTAAGGTTATGAAATGTCCCCTTAGAGCCGATTAGAGCAGTAAAACGAGATGATATTTATACGTTGATATGATTACATAACAAAATAAAAAAGGGATGGGCTTAATGCTACTCTATTATCCACTTACTAACCCAATTATAAAAATAAATATTATTTATAATAATCATATTGTACCTATGTATAAGTTTACAACATATATATATACACATTTGTATATACAATTTAAACATTACATTTAAGATTCAACTATTCACCAGACGCTCTCATTTGGAGAATAATTTATTTCCTCTAAATTATATCGGATGTTTTTCTACTGACAATAGGCAAAATATTCCAGTGGAAAATACTACAGGCTTTCATTGGGTCAGAAAGACATATAGTAAGAATCAACAATAAAATTACATTTTTGGAACGAAGTTCTTTTACGCGGCTTACAGTAGAGTGAAATGGCAGTGGTCCAAGGTCACTAGAGTAACGAAAAAGCGTTTATACTGTGCCTACCAAATACTACAAAATGCGATGCGTTCGAATTGAAGAGGTTGCTATAAAGGAGGTTGAAGTGCTTTTCAGTGTGTGTGAAAAATACAGTAATGAAAACAAGGTTTGAGTCGAAAAAATATCGCACAGAACTTCGTTCCTGACAGGGGTTCCCCGACCGCACTTTTTTTTTATTTTACATAGGTATTTAGAACGATAATGATTGATAATAGTGTACAAAATATAGAATACGAACTCTATTTACACGGAAAGTAGAGCCTGAAAAAGTGCGGCAAATTTAAAAACTACATGTGACATCACTAAGTATAGTACGAATAAATTGTCTCGATACTTTCCAAAAAAATATATAAATATTAAGATTAGGTTTAATTTTCTCAAGTAAAATAAGCATGTCAATGAGTTTAAATTTTATATAAAATCGATCTATTAGGATCGATATTACTCTAAAATATTATCTTGAGAGCAAATAATAGTAAGATGCAGCAAAAAACAAGTCTATAGACATTAAACTCAATGTTATTCTAAATAATAATGAAATGTTAATTATTCAAATATTAATTTATTTTATGAGTCATCAAAATCAAAATAAAAAAATCAGTTTCTGGTAAAATTAAATTATTAACTAAGATTATCAATTAAAACCAAAAAAATGTAAACTATTGTATACTTACAATAGTTCACATTTTTATGCTGGGTGACATTTGCAGAATTTTGCCATGTATTTATTTTCTATTCATTCTCAGGCTCAACTTTCGTATGCCAGACTATAATAAATATTGTCGTAAATCTGTCTACACAAATGTAACACAATCTATGTTAGAAAAATAAAAAAATTTAATTTCCCGCCATAAAAAGCATCTGTCAATATTCTTATGGCCAGATTAAAAATGTAAATTATTATTGTTTAATATAAGAAAGGACAGATACTCTTCAGTAATATTTAATAACTTCACGCCCGCCCCGACTTCTTACGGTTAAAATAAAGATTTTATCCCGTACATTGTTAATCAATAAGGTATAAACATTCGTCAATAGATCTATCCGCCCATACAGTAATCTGCTAAGGCCAAATAATAATGCATAAAGCGCACGCCCTGCATTTTTTTTCATGCGTTTATTTATTATTTTATTCTTAGATCCTATCTACGGCTTCTGTGTGTGGCACATCGAAGATTCATCCCGTTTTATAGGGAAAAGTGATACCTTGGGTTATATTATTGCAATTCACTAGGGATATATATATTTTTTAAATAAAATATAGCCTATGCTATACGCTAATTAAGTAGCTTTCATGTTAGAGAAAGAATTTTTAAAATCGGTTTAATAGTTTTTGAGTCTATCCATTACACACAAACATCAATCAATAAATCAAACCTCTTTATAATACAGTATACAAAATTCGTCAATTACATCTAATATTGTGTATTACAATCTGATGGAGTCTTATAACAGTAAGATAGATAAATTGAACAGACGTGAAATGAATAAATATATAAAGTATTTTATTTTTATTTAACATGTATATTGTCTTCTATGGCATATCATTTAATCTGTGGGTTGAATGACCATTGACAGTACATACACCATGACGGCGTAATATTTTGACAATTGAAATATATCTGCTGTGAAGTCTAAACATTATTCGTTATCCAGAGTAAATTAATAATAAAAATGGAAGAGATTGGCATCGTTCTACCTGAAAAGGTATATAGCAATGAACAAATCATTACGCAATGTTAATGACAGTATTTTATTTTGAATATTTCTTTTGTAGGATGACCAAGTGGCCGACACAAAAGGACTTTCATTTGCAGGTCCCCAATCTTTTGAAGAATTGGAATCTGAAGATTTATATACTAAATATAAGGTAAATAAGCAATTTTGAATAGAAAGGGCTTTGTTTCTTTTGAGTAATTGAAGTCAATCTTATACGACGCAGGACGCCATTTCATTTCGTTTTGTTAGTTTATATTAAATAATTTCCAAAAAATAACAGCTTAATCACTCACACTAAAATATATAAACCATATTTATACTTTTATTTCTATATTGTACTTATTCATAAATCTTAAAACGTTTACAAAACACCATACTTTATTTGCCTTTTTAAAAATTATTGTAATTGGTTGCAGAAATTGCAACGCATGCTAGAGTTTTTGGAAGTGCAAGAAGAATACATAAAAGACGAACAAAGGAATCTAAAGAAAGAATATCTACATGCTCAAGAGGAGGTTAAAAGAATTCAATCAGTTCCCCTTGTAATAGGACAGTTTCTCGAAGCAGTTGATCAAAACACTGGAATTGGTACATTTACTTTTAGATATATATTTATATATTTTTTACTTTTCTTTTAACAACAAGGTTATCAAAATTTAATATTTCCCTTGCAAAATTATAGAAATGTAATAAATACCTTAATTCCATTTAAATTTAAAATACTTAAATAATTGTAAGCATAAATACATATATAGATTTTCTATCGTTTGATAGCCTTTTGTGTAATATTCTTTAATGTAGTATTTTTTTTCACAGTTGGAAGTACAACTGGCTCAAATTACTATGTACGCATTCTGTCTACAATAGACAGAGAATTATTAAAGCCATCTGCATCAGTAGCCCTGCACAAACATTCAAATGCACTCGTGGATGTCTTACCTCCAGAGGCTGATAGCTCTATTTCTATGCTGCAAGCAGGTATGTCTAACACACTTACTACCAAACTTATAATAGTATTGACAGCTAATATAAAATGTTCAACATATTCAGTTAAGTTATCACTCATAAATTGCTAAATATGTCAAAATAAAATTAAAAAATAAACTTACAACATTAAAAAAAAAATATCTACAAAAGTTTACTAAAATTTCAGTATGATGAATTATACTGAACATAAATTATTCTTAACAAATTTATCTATACCTCTATATATAATTAAATATTCTTAATTCACAGATGAGAAACCGGATGTCCAATACTCAGATATTGGAGGTATGGACACTCAAAAGCAGGAAATCCGTGAGGCAGTCGAACTCCCACTGACTCATGTTGAGCTGTACAGGCAAATTGGAATTGAGCCACCCCGGGGTGTACTCATGTATGGACCACCAGGATGTGGTAAAACCATGTTGGCAAAGGCTGTTGCTCATCACACTACAGGTAACTAAATGTGTATGCTATAGTTCATAATGTCTCTGACCTATAGAAACAAACTATCAATATCAGTTGGAAATATACTTCAAAATTAATAACTTGAAATTATCAGTATTTTTATGATGATGTCCATGCCTTTGGTGTATCTTACTACTACTTGAGTTTGGAATTATCTTGACAGAAAATCCCAATATCTTTTTATCCACCCAACCTGCAGTGCTATTCTGTAAGAACACTTCTCTGCTCACCTCTCACTGCTCACTCTGAATAATTAATTTGGACCCAGGACAAAATACCTATAGATAATATGATATCTATTTTTAATATCAAAGTTGGTAATTGTCTTTTGTAAACATATTATATAATTTTTTTACAGCTGCATTCATACGTGTAGTAGGATCTGAATTCGTACAGAAATATTTAGGAGAAGGTCCTCGTATGGTACGTGACGTGTTCCGTCTCGCGAAAGAAAACAGCCCTGCCATCATTTTTATTGATGAAATTGATGCCATTGCTACTAAGAGGTACTTTAATTTATAACTATGGCATAATATGTATTAGATGATGTTCTAGTAAATTGATGCCATCTTTATTCATAATTCTTTCAGATTTGATGCACAGACAGGTGCTGACAGAGAAGTTCAGAGAATCTTGTTGGAGTTACTGAATCAAATGGATGGTTTTGATCAGACTACTAATGTTAAAGTAAGTGTATCTTAGAAAACACTATAAAATAACATTAAAAAAAAGATATGATATTTATATTTGGTTTACATAAAAACTTGTAGGTTATCATGGCTACCAATCGTGCTGACACTCTGGATCCTGCTCTGCTGAGACCTGGTCGTCTTGACAGGAAGATTGAATTTCCTCTCCCTGACAGGTAATGTTCGAAAAATTAACTTGTCCTTAAAATTAAGCATTATAATATTGATAATATTATATTATATATAATATATATTATTTATATATACTCATGAATTATTGTATTTAGGCGTCAGAAACGTCTAATCTTCTCAACCATCACGGCTAAGATGAATCTGTCCGAAGAGGTGGACTTAGAGGAATTCGTAGCGCGCCCCGAACGCGTGTCTGGCGCCGACATTAACGCGATCTGTCAGGAGGCCGGCATGCACGCTGTGAGGGAGAACAGGTACCTTTTGTTTTATTATGCTTTTATACAATCACACGGAAGTTATTCATTTCTATATTTAATCTAAATAATAAAAATAATTGTCCAGTTATTAAAGATTTTATTCATTTCAATATTGTATTCCCTTTTTAAAATTATATTTTATATTATAATTATATTTGCTGCTCTGGGGCGTTTCCTACGAATAACGAAATGAACGAGAAAGCGAATGTGTGTACATTAGTTCTCCTCTCCTCTCCCTTTGCCTTGCTTTCAAAAAACCACTCATGTTTTAAAACCTTACTTTTGAAGTTTCTAATACCGCACTTTAATACTAATAATAATGTCAATTTTTAGGTACATTGTGCTCCCCAAGGACTTTGAAAAAGGTTATAAGAACAATATCAAGAAAGATGAAAGTGAATATGAATTCTACAAATAAGTATTTAATTGTAATATTTTGATGTAATTGATTAAAATTAAACCTTATAACATTTGTTTTTAATTATTTAGTAAATCAACTATTATGTATGTACATAAGATAATATGTAGTTATGAGATATAAGTAACTTTTACTTGGTGGTTGGGCTTTGTGCAAGCTCGTCTGTGTAGGTACCACTACTCATCAGATATTCTACCGCAAAACTGTAGTACTTGCTATTGTTATGGCCCGGTTTGAAGGGTGAGTGAACCAGTGTAGTTACAGGCACTAGAGACATAACATCTTAGTTCCCAAGGTTGATGGCGATGTAAGCAATGGTTAATATCTCTTACAATCTCTATGGGCGTTGGTGACCACTTACCATCAGGTGACCCATAAAAAATACTCAGTATGTATTAATTTATTATATTTAGAAGGCTAGTTAGCATCAGATACTTATTAAAAAATGAAGAAATGTTAGTATAAAGATGACATATGGGATAATAGACATGGTTATTTGTAACGACCCAGCAACCTCGCAGGACTAGAAAGCTAACACCATAAGCAACAACTGGAACTACGACTTATGATATTTTTTTAGATTTTATTTCCATACAAAATTAAGTATTAATTTCCCACTTGAACGTTTATGAGTCTACGCGTATCGCAAAGATCGACGCGTCGCGTCGTCCTTTCGTTTATGAATGAAATATAGACCTACAAATGTCACGACAGTACGACAAAAACTTTAAAATCATTTTTTTGTCATGTATTGAGTTATGTCCGAACTCGTAGAACAAAAGTTGTTGCTTATGATGTTAGCTATCTAGTCCTGCGAGGTTGCTGGATCGTTACAAATAACCCTGTATAGTAAAAAAACGACAACATTTTCAAAATCTATATTTTATAACAGTTCTTATTTAACGATGTGATAATACAATATATTTGGCATATACCTTATGAAAATTGATACACATAGCTATGAATAATTAGTCTTCTAATTTGTCACTTGAGAATGATGAAAGTATTTTGTGATGATCATGCTCAACTACTGAATATTGTATATATTTTATTTTATTGTATTCGAAGTTGTTTACATTTCTATTCGGTTACATATTTACATCTGTAGTATTTTCATGACAATTAAATAATCCTTAAATGTTAACTAAAATTGTCAAATAATCCTTACCAATCTTCACCATTTTACCGAATGATAATTATACATTTTAAAAATTCACATTTGTCAATAATTATTATCTTGCTTACAATGAAATTATTGAATACATCACACTTTAAGGCATCTATATTATTAAATAACAAACAACAAGTGCAATACGTGCTTATAATGAACTATATTTTAGGCTTTGTTAAGGCACTTAAATCTAATTAAGGCAACAAAATAATTGTCTAATATATTCTTGTCAACACTGAGGTACTGGTGACTGCCTCGTTGGTCTAGTGGCTAGATATAAGGCCGCAGACCCGGTGGTCCAGGGTTCAATTCCCAGGTCGGGCCAATCAATTTTTATTGGGTTTTTCTGTCAGAAAAATTCTCAGTAGCAGCCCGGAGTCTGGAAGTTGGAAGTGTGTACACTCCCGTGCCTCGGAAAGCACGTAAAGCCGTTGGTCCTGCGCTTGAACTCTTTCCGGTCGTGTCGGATTACCGTCCCATCGGATTATGAGAGCTAGGGAATAGTGAGTGCACCTGTGTTTGCGCACACACTTGTGCACTATAATATCTCCTGCGCAGTTGGCTAATCTCTCTTGAGACTGGCCGCCGTGACCGAAATCGGTCTGGAGGACCTTACTGGTAAGTTCTAGAAGATCCAAAAGTTTTTTTTAAATTATAATTTCGATTTGTTATGATCGAATAGTAATTTTTTGTTTAGTTTTTTTTTTTCAAAATACTTTTCCATTTAATTGATTTGTAGATAAAAAGTAAGGCGGATTGAAGTTGAATTGTCACTTTTAAGTACTAATAAAAATAATAATTTCTATATCTAGCTGCCTACTTCAACATTCCGTCAATTAATGTGAACTAACGGCCCAATACTGAAACGTCCCTCAAAGTTAAACGCTACATAACATTGAGAAGCTCCTAAATTAGTATGGGAAATTGTAAATTAACGGCGTCTCAAATAATTAAGTTGCATTTAATATTTAAGTGACGTTTCAGTATTCGGCCGTTAGAATATATCTTCATTGTATATTTGTTTAAACGTTGCGTATAAGCTTGTATCCTTTGTATTTTTATGTGTACTTCAGTTGGAGTTCCTTAAAAAATAAAATAAAAAATCTGATCGCATCTGTTATGCCGTGTGTGAAATAGAGACACCATTAAAATGAGTGATTGATTCAGGATTAATTAAGAGTGGCTGTCCTTTATGACAAGTTCTTACTCTCAAAATATAATAAAGGAGAAAAACAATTGTATATGTATATACAATATTGTTTTTATTACAATAAAGCATAGTAGTCATATAAAGAAGACGAGTTGTATGATGAGACGAACTAACCCACTCAGGGCGCATTATATGCGGTATAACTTTATCCTAAACTAAAAGAACATGATTTTACTTGTAATATGACTTATTTTTCATTAATTTATGTGCAATATTACTAGTAGTTTTGTGACCACTGTGCCTTTAACATTTTTGTTAAAAATACAAATACAAAATATACCTGCTGTGTAAACTTGATACAATTCTTTATTTTATTTTTTAATTTCGACAAGAAGCGCTCTAACATAATCTAAATCCAGTCTGTGTTGCCAACCTCTGAGAAGCATTCCCCCCTAAAACCACTTCGAAATGCCCCCATTTCCCCCTGATCGATGAATTGAATTGAAAACCAAGTACTGTGCAGCGGTTGACCTTTTTTTTCGGTTTACCCGTTTCCCACATACTGTGATGGCTTAAATGGCCTACGTGGCCCACCATTTCTCCTACAGCCCTCCCTTAGCCCCAGTTAACCGCCCCTACAAAAACCCCTAAACAAATGTTGCCCCTAAAATACCCCATTTCATATGATTTACCCCCAAATTTAGGGGAAAAACCCCTAAGTTGGCAACAGTGAATCCAGTGTGAAGCTTGTCTAATATACCGATTATTTTCACTAGATGGCGCTATTTTCATTCTATACAAGTCGAAGTTATCGTCAACACAATCGAATAAGTAAAAAAAGACACACTAGGCACACCATTCTTTCTTGATATCATATTAAGAACAGTTAACATATTATATGGCATTTAGTAGAAACATAATAATGCAGTGATGGTAAACAATCGTAAATACATAATAATAATTGTTTATACAATTTTCATTCTGTGTCAAATATCTTGGAATGAAACGATTAATATACTTACATTATAACAACAACATAATTTTAAATATTTGCACTACAATTGATAATATTTAACCCACATTCACCATTTTAAATTTTTTTAATTATCGATTCATAAGATTTAACATTAGTAATAATTATAATAAAAGTTGACTTAAGTACAAATTCAATTTAGCCAATTTTAATTGGATATAATACTGTCATAATTAATTTTATTTAAGCACTGATTCAATCACCATACTACAATCACTCATACATACAATAGGATTAAATAATTAATTTTATAATTACAAGAAGTTAAAAGTGTATATTGATTTTTTGTTAATATAATTTGTATGCATTGTTCTATAATGTATACAAAATAGTTAATAATGGACGGGGTGGAAAGATATGATTAACACTAACATTAAGGGCAATAAGTTACACAATAATATTAATCACCGAAGGAAATGTGAAATATTAGGTATTATGAGCTAAGAGGTGGAATGATTGTCACTGGGGTAGTAAGCATGGCGTATTTAACTTTTGCCTCTGGCTTTTGAAACGACAGATTAAATATCATGCAACTATTTAAAAAATATAGTTACTTCCATATAAACTGAAATAGATTACTCCTTTTGGAAATTTTGGATTCGTCGTAATAATTTCGATATAATAAGTATAATCTTGTCAATTTCTATATCCTGTAAAAAAAAAAAACATTTGAATTTGTGAAGTTTTGAGACTTTCTATGAAACGTTAAACGACGAAATAGACCGCATAGAAGTCAAGGTTTTTTTTCAATATAAAATATTTTAAATAGAATGAATGACATGGTGGTTTAGTTAGGGAGTATGAGAGCGGTCGTACCGGTTCACGGGTTCACTCGTTGCGCGGCATGAGCGGCACGAGCAGCGCGGGCGGGCCGGCGCGGCGCAGGAAGGGGTGGTGCAGCAGGCGCGCCGCCGAGTGGCGCTGCGCCGGGTCGCGCACCAGCGCGCACTCCATGAACGACAGCAGGTCGGCCGGGCAGCGCGCCACGCCGCGCGGCCGCGGCGGCGGCATGTCGCGGATGCGCCGCATGGCCTGCAACGTACAAAATAAAAATAATCTAAATACTTTATTCAACATTAAAGCATTACACTTGCTTATAGTCAAACTAAAAATTACCACCGGTTCGGAAAAGAAACACCCAGACGAACGGGTCCTTCTTTTCCGTGTCCTTGAGAGGAACGGGCGAAAGAAGCTCAGCGGGTTTTTTTTATATACAGTGTACAGACAATACACTCTCATTCCAATTGATAAGAAAACTGATTCAAATCCAATCTACAATTCTAATTAGCAGGTGACTAACCCCACCAAGCACAACAGAATGTTTACGTGTTTTATTTGTGTTTATCTTATATCCTATCCTTTTAAAAGAAACATTGTTAGGAAACCTTCTTGAAACTCTGCCACATGTGTATCTACAAACACACATTAGAGCAGTGTGATGGAATAAGCTCCATAACCTACTCCACAAGAGAAGACAGAGAGGGCATTTTCCCAGCAGTGTGACATTTAAGATGCTGTTACTTACTTTCTACTAGACTTCTTATCTTATAATTAGGTTTGCACTTGATATCTACTCTAATGATACATACCTGTAGCGGTGGTTCGTTAAAGAATGGTGGTTCACCATCAACCATTTCTATAAGCATTATCCCCAGAGACCAAATGTCAACTTCGGGACCATAAGGCAATCGTAGTACCACCTCTGGAGACATCCAGTATGGTGTCCCAACCAAGGATTTACGTTTTGGTAATTCCTGAAATTGGTGATGTAATTAGAGGAAATAAGTAATTACTGAGTTTGACTAAGACCTTGTTTGTGTCAGTAGAATCTACATTCTAAACTGATTGTCTGATTGTAACATACAATTAAATTAAATTTTGTAAAATAATGATTTAAACATACTTGTAAGTGCCTTAAGTTAATTATTATCTTATTTGTTTTTTATACCTGTGATACTTGAGCACAGAAACCAAAGTCAGACAATTTGACACGTCCATCTTCTGTCATCAGTATTGAATCCGATTTGATATCCCTGTGAATGACACCTTGACTGTGCAAAAATGCCAATGCCTGTAAAAACATATTTATTAAATTAGTGAGACAACTTATTATTATTTCAAAAATGGAATAATATTGTAGTAAAAAATCGAAACATCTTAGTTTCCAAGGTTGGTGGCGCATTGGCGATGTAAGCGACAGTTAACTTTTCTTACAATGCCAAAGTTTATGGGCCTTGGTGACCACTTACCATCAGGTGACCCATATACTCGTCCGCCTACCTATTCTATAAAAAAAAACTCGACATAGAACTAGATCATTAAATGTGAGAGGATTATTATCATCTAATACATCGACGAAACTTTACGATATAGACTTGTATTTAACATTTTAGGATAAACTCAAGCAGCGAAAATTAAATATGTTCCTAACAGCTTTCCTGATCAAGTGAGGTATGTTTGGTTTACCTTTAAGCACTGTTTGCAAACTGTGGCTATCTGTTCCGGATCCATCCTTGCGTGGGTTACTATTTGTGTAAGGGAGGCTCCAGCCATGTATTCCATAACTACCCATAGTTCATCACCCACTAAGTAAGACGCATGCGTCTCTACTATGTTCGGATGTGGATAATCTCGCATAATCACCTGTTTAAATTAAAAATATTCAATATATAATAATTTAATTTTATATTATTTCATTAGACTATGTCAAATTTCATTTATGCTTGCCCTTTGTCATTAATGTAGGGCAAAGTATGTAATAGGCATTGAACAATTTCGCCAGAATTTTATGATTAAAATTCTTTTGGAGAACTCATAATATACTCTATTGATTATTTAAATTAAATTCCCTTAGATGAGTTTTCTGCAAATATGAGGTTAAGCCCCACGGTCTTAGCTCCATCAGTCATCATTGACTTAATTCTATTTCATAGACAATATTCTTAAAACTGAATCATGTACTTACAACTTCATTGAACAGAAGTTCTCTACGATGCTGATTCTTAAGGTTCATCATCTTGACTGCAACTCTTCGTCGCGTCCTCGTATCGGTAGCGGCGCAGACTACTCCCGTACTACCGTTTCCAATTTTACTGAAGCCGGTCAGCGTTTCACGAGGGTCGCCTTCGCTCACCACGAGGCGAAGAGCAGCTCTGAACTATACAGGAAAAAATTGTCTAAGAATATAAAAAAATACTAACTAGATTTTTTTAGTATTATTAGCAAAATGTTTTTCTTTTTAATGTTTTTATCGACATTTAAAATGTCAACTATGTATTATATGCAACATATAAAAAATCTCATACAAAAAAAGTTTTTCAAGACACAACAAACCCAACCTAAGGAATAACGAGGTCACGAGCTATAGCCTTAGGAGCTTACACATAAAAGTACTTTTCAGGACGCCGCTTCAAAGAGAATATGTACATAGTACATGTGTCCTAGTCCATCTTTAAAATTTCCCATTTCGGGTAAAAAATATGACACCATTTTGTGTCAATGTTTCATATTTTTAAATGATGCCATAATGCAAAGCTCAAAAACAGGCCCTTAGTAATTTTCATTTTTCGTATTATATCGAATTTGTACTGTATAATATATTTATTTATATTGCCCTACAGCTTTAGTACATTGTTATTGCAAAACAAATACGCCTGTTTTAAAGTATATTTCAGTTAAGATAATATTGTTATTAAAGACCACAGAAAGGTCAAACATGTCATTGAATAAAACAGTTTAAACGATAAATTCCTTTATCATAATTTCAGAACATATACCACGAGTTATTAAAAAAAATTTATTAAACATATTTATTTATTATTAGGTACGGTCGAGATAAGAATATTGTTATTCTTAAAAATATATATAAGTATATTATAAATTTAAAATATATTTATATATATATATATATATATATATATATATATGTCTAGTACAATATAAAAATCTTCTATGCTAAATTTGAACTTCGTAAAATTTATGTAGCTGTTAAAGCTTAATTAGAAAACAAGTATCTTCGGTATATATTCTTACACATTTTAATATTAGTAAATGTAAGAAAAAACATTTACTAGTATTCTGGATGGTATTTTGCAGGACTTAAATTAATTATTACCTGTTCATGCGTCAAACGCAACTCATGCTTTGATTCAGTGATGGGTATGTGAGGGGTGACTAACGGTCCTGGCTGTTGGTGTCGTACTGTATTTGGATATGAGTCACCTGAAAAAAAATATATAATTTGCAGTACAATACAGTGTTATGAGCATATTAAAAGTACAAAAATTTAAGCAATTTGATAACTAAAACGTAATTAATTCATTTAATATATCTATGGCAGTGGGTATATCATGTTAAAACTAAGTTAACTAAACAGATGATATGTGGGCAACAATTTTTATAACTACAAAAAAGGATTACCATATAATCATAACTTGTTTAGCATAGTAGTGAGTCATATTGAATAATTAACATATTTTAAATATAATTACACAATTTGATGACTTAACATAGTATTAGATCTATATACAAACTAATTCTAACCCCAATTCAATTATTTAATATTATTCAAAACATCATCATATTTTTAACTAGGATATTTATCATATTGTATCTACAATCATGATATATGCATGATAGTTTTTTTTTTTAAAGTAAATATTATACAAATACTATCACTTAAATTATTTCTAAAATCGGTTTCTAATTAAATTGAAAATAAACTATTTTCTTTTTAAAAGATAAAATATTAAACAGATACAGGTTATCGAAATTATTATATTTGTCACAAAATCTAAGTGCATTTAATTTCAGGCAATGATTTATATGTATTTAGTGAAAATGTCTGTTAACTCACCAACATTGTTATTTCCATTAATGCCATGCTGCAACCCTTGAACCATTTGGGGTTGAGGGTGATTGTGTTGATATGGTACATTAGCATTCTGTATATTTTGGTATGTCATAGCTGCCAGTTGATTGTCATTTATTTCTGTCACGGGTCTCACTGTAGCTTCATGAGAGTGAGACCACTCAACGGGCGAATCAGAGACAGGCTTATTCAAAGCATAATTACTTTGTTCCCGTCTTAGGGTAGGATACTGTTGTGGAGCTGGAGGCACAGGAGGCGACTCTTCAGGCACTGATGGAGGAATATTTGGCTGACTACGGAGATCTCTCCTAATTCTTGGTGGACTCATACTCCTGAGTGAGTTTGATCTTGCAACATTAGAAGTTTTCGGCAAAATAACCCCGTTCTGTACGGGTTGCGTTGAAGGGTTTGCAGATACAGGCCTCGACAAAGCCGCTACTGAGGAAGAGCGATGTTCACCCCTTACAATAGTCTTCAAATCTAATATCTCGGTGGGAGTAATCTCAGAGGGGTCAACTAATGGCAATGGCCTATTTGTGGATTTTAATATCTAAAACAAAAAAGATTACTAAAGGTTAATGAAGTCACAAATCTGAGAGCTAAGTATTAACAATTTTTATGTTGAAATTACAGTAAAATTCACATTGGAATAAATATATTAGGTAGAATGAGAAATTTTTAGGCACATTTTAATTTAAAAATGAATATATTAATTAATTTGACCAGATATCATCCCAATTGTTACCTGATTATTGCCAACAAGGGAAGCCCATTGAAGTGGGAGACCAACAAACTTTCCTTCTCTTTTATCAAAACCAGTATGAACTCTGTGTTCAAAATTACTTGGTGGAGAAATTAGTGGCTTCTTCTTTTTCTTGGAAAACATAATGCATACAATTTATCTATAACAAAAAACAAAATCAAATTATTTGGTACAATTATTTGCTTATAATATTATTATGCTATTCTACCTTGTAAAATTCTAAATTTGACTAAATATAATGTAATTACATTACAAGATGTAAGTACGAACATAAAGTTAAAATGACAACAACAACTACAACGAAAGGAAAGTGAATTCTAAGCCAAATACCATGAATAATCATTGGATTAAAATTGTTTATGCACATTACACGCTTTATAGAAAGTTCTATATAAAAAGTAAAACCCATTCCAAATCATTAAGTAGTTACCTTGCACTGCACCAAACACACTTTGTTAATTTAATTTCACTTCCATGAAATTCTTAGTAGCCATGTCAAATACACAATATTACCAAATAAAACAAATCGTTTCAAAGAAATTGTATGTATCAATACTTCCAATAAATACAATTTGTAACCCAGAAAATTTGCTTGATGTAACTATTTAAAATTTTGTCACCACAAACACATCACCTCACCCAAATGAATACCATACAAAACTATTCAAGAATGCAATCGAGAACAGAATACTAAAATATTATTGTAAATTCCATCCCACACCAGTGGTGCCATCAAATAAAAGATGTGTCCCATCCCATTGAAGGCGTATATCTAAAACAGGCGAGTTATTTAAAAAAAAAAACGGCTTAAGGCACAACAGTATTGATAGTGTGAAAAGCCGTAGTTTTTTTTTAAATCTATGTTTTAGTTTGACATTTATTTTTATTTAATCTGGACACCGCACCGGGTGGTGTAATGAAATTAAAATGAATGTTGCTGTTGTGTAAATAGAAATACTCTACTTACGAACTAGCTACTAACAGCAGATTTCATACATACATAAATCAATTGCATTAAGCAGTTATTTATTAGTGTATATCATAAGTGTTTTTCTCTAAAAATATGAAAGAAAAGCGTCATAAAAAAAAACATAAGAAATCCTCAAAACATGAAAAAAGTGTCGAGAAAAAAAGAACGGTAAGTGTATTGCAACTAATTAAGCATTATATTACAATTAAAATAAATTAATCATCTTATAACCATACCATTCAGTCTTCAGAAAGTTCTGACTCTTCATCTGAATGGGTTGAAAAGGAAAAAGTATCAAAGAACGCTGCAGGTGATCGCGAAGAATGGATGTCGATGACTGGAATGCTAAAGACATACACTAAAGATGACATCAGACCGAAACAAGAATTGAAAGAAAAGAAAAACATTGATTCATATAATCCGTCTACAAGTACCAGAGAACTTAATCCATATTGGAAAGATGGTGGTTCTGGTGTACCATTAACTGCAGAAAATTTCCGAAAATCCAGGCAATTCTTAAAACCATCATCTAATGATGATTTTTATTCAAAATCCAATACATACAACAAATACAAACAAGATACTTCTCAAAATTATAATTCAAGTCAAAGTAAATCATTTAATTGGCGTTCGGAATCAAAAAACCGAAAAGAATCCATAGAAGAAATAAGTACAATTAAAACTAGTGATGCTTCGACTAGCTATAGCTTAGATAAGAATAACTCTATATCGCCTACAGGTGTCGCCAAAGGCAAAGATAGCTTATATCTTTCAGATGAAAAAATGAATAAGCTTGCTTCAAAGATTGTTAAGGCAGAAATAATGGGTGATATTAAAGTAGTTGAAGAATTGAAAGCGAAATTGGAAGCAGCCAGAGAGTACAGAAAGAATAATTCTGATGCTACAAAGTTGGATGAAGATGATAGAGTCCTTCTGATGTCGACATCTAGTAGTGGAAATAGCAGACCATTAATGAATTATCACAGTGATCCAAGGAGTAAAGGTGGCAAGCGGAAGGCTGAAACACATGATGCCTGTGGAAGAGTTAAATACTTTGGAAATGATGATAAACATAATTTAACACAAATGGTGGGTTTGTATAAAATAAATTGCTTATTCTCAAAAACGAATGAAATATTGTAATTAATTTTTAATTTTGTTCTTTTCAGTTTGAACAAGAAAAATATGGTTCAAACTATGATCAGGATGCTGAGTTAGCCAGAATTGCAAGCAAAAGTAAAAATCCAAATGACGATCTAGAAGATATATTTTTGGATGATATATCAAAGAATAAAAATATGGCAAAGGAAAGTGAAAAGGAAAAACATCGTGCCATTAACCAAAGTGTCAAATTAGAGAGGTCTTTGGAAGGATGTAACTATTGTTTTGACTCCAAAAATATGTTAAAACATCTCATTGTTAGTTGTGGGAATAAAATATACATGGCTTTACCGCCTACAAAATCACTTATTAAAGGGCATTGCATTTTAAGTACTATACAACACACTACATGTGTAACTGGTTTGGATGAAGATATTTGGAATGAAATACTGGTATGCTTAATTGTTTTATTACTTTGAGAAAATAGTTTATAATTGTATATATACTGAAACTCTTTTATTTTAGGACTACAGAAAAATTATCACCCAGTTTTTCCATACACAGAATAAGGATGTAGTATTTTATGAAACAGCCACAAGACTACACAGATGTCCACACATGGTAATAAATTGTGTTCCCTTACCACGAGATGTGGGAGACATGGCATCAATTTATTTTAAAAAAGCTCTCTTGGATTGTGAAGCTGAATGGTCTATGAATAAGAAAGTTGTTGATTTAAAAGGGAAAAATATCAGAAAAGGTATTCCTAAAGGCTTACCATATTTCTGGATTGATTTTGGAATGGATCCAGGTTTTGCTCATGTCATAGAAGACCAACAACTCTTTCCGAAAACATTTGCTGAGGTATTAAAGATTTTATACATTACTATAAAAATAATGTTAGTTATTATAGCATAAAAATGATTAAATGTATTAATTTCACTTACATCATTTACCAAGAATTCTTTACATGTTTAATGTATGGATCCCATAAGGTGAGGTGACTTAGACAAGTTCTATATAGGATGATGGCAACCACAGTCTTCCCAAATCATGATTTAGGAAATTTTGACATGTCACAACCAGAACATTTCATAGTAATATGACCACTTTTATATTAGTACTAATGGCAGCAAACGAAGTAGTAAAATAGCTTATTTTAAACATACTTTAAAGTGCTTTTTAAAATATAATTTTTATATTTTTTTACTATTTTTTATAATACCTCAAATTCAAATGCAAAAAAAACCTTGTAGAATTTTGTCTACGACTTTTTGTTCAACTTGTTTATTGATATAAATATTATTATGGTTTAATAGGAGTAGAAAATCTACTGAAATATCATATTTACTTTTAGGAAATTATTGGTGGTATGTTGGACTTGGATCATACTTTATGGAAGAACCCTCAACGAGAATATGGAGACTTACAGAGAAAAAAAGTTGTAGAATTCATAAAAGATTGGAAGCCTTTTGAGAAATCATTTAAAAGTCAAAACTAGAAAGATGTATATAATAAGTATAAAATATATAATTAATAAATAAATCAAAATATATTTAAGTATGTTTTTATATAGTTGAGAAATGATGTTATCCCAAAGTAAAAGAAAACACATTTTAAATTTATTAAGAATATTTATTATGAATTATTTTCTTGTAGGTCTTCTTTCATCATTTCCTCTATTAACCTCTGCCTTTCTGCAGCCTGTCTCATTTTTGTTAAAACCATTGATTCATAGTCTCTATCTGAAACTAGAGAACTAACATTTGTAGCCTTTTTCATACTTAAAATTTGTCTATCATGAACCCACTTTAAAATAAGGGGATTATCTGGAATACCTGAAGAAAAAAAATGTTAATCACATTATTCTAAAATAAAACAAAATTTTAAAATTACCTTAGGTCTAGTTCAAAAACATTCCATATGGGTTTGTTTCAAATCTAAAGCTTTACCTTTTTCAAATTCAAGAGCCATTTCAGAAGCTTCTTTAGATGAAAATTCCACAAGAGCACTACCCCTCTTTTTTGGTGACATAATTAATGCTGTAATATTGCCATACTTTTTAAAAAATCTTCTTAAATTGTCTTCATTGTACCCTCCATTAGTGGGATCGTTTTTATCAACTTTCCAGCTTATTTTTATTCTATTCAAACTAGAATCCCATATAGGTTCATTAAGGTTTTTCATAGTTCTTTGAATTTCCTCTTTCATTTTTTGTTGTTCCTCTTGCAAAAGTCGGCTTCCTTCTTTTTGTAATCTTTTTATTTCAGCAGCAAGTTTTTGTTCGTCAGTTAAATTTACATTTGAACCACCTGAAACTGCTTCACGTTCTCTTCTTTCTAAATCCTCTTTGAGTTTTTGTCGTTTACTGTCTAATTCTTGATGTCTTAGTTTTGCAGCTGCTTTCGCTCTTATCACCTTGTCGTATGCAGCACGTGCTGCTTTATCAGTTAATATTTCCAAAGCTTGTGATAGTCCATGAAAAGTTTCTGCAGCTCTTGGATTGTCGGGGTTTTTATCTGGATGACATTGTAAAGCCTTTTTTCGATAAGCTTTTTTTATCTGTAAGTAATATATTAATAAATGCTGAAATGTGTTTAAGAAAATGTACTTAAATATTCAAATGCCTTAATATTTAAATCAATATACCTCAGCTTCTGTGGCTGTAATCTGAATGTCAAGTAATCCGTATAGATCTATATCTTCAATGTTTGTCTTGGCCATTTTACTAAAGATCTAGTTATTTCTTAAAAAAATTTTTTTTCTTCTTTCCCTTTTTTTTATTTTGTAAATAGCTAAATGCTAGTATTGTGATAAAACTGACAAGTGACAAATGAAATGACATTATGACAGTAATGAGCAGAGTTGCCATTTCGAAATTTTAAGTTACCGTGTTTTGGGATCTGTATTGCCGTGTTTTGGAATAAAAACTACAAAATTGCCGTGTACATTTCTATTTCATTAGTATACATCATCATTTATTATCACACCACACTAATTTAAGTAAATAAACAGCAGTAAGTACATATTTTTAATGTAGGTAAGTTCCTTTCAAAAAATAAATGAATGAAATGAATACATGAGTTACCTACCAATAAACATAAACAATGAAGTGTGCGGGAATCTATGTCGAATGCGCTTCGGGATTTCCTCGCTCAAAGAGTCATGACCATAGAGTAACTTTTTTTATAAGTAGGAGAATGACTACGTCTAGTATAGTCTAGTGATGTGTGTTATAATGACTTGTCGACTCAATCAAATTATCGAAAAAAAAATAGTAATAATTGGACGGCATTGATGGCAATAATTATACTGCCATGTACCGTGTTTTATTGCTGAATAGAGCCAAATTTCCGTGTAACACGGTAATTTCTGTGTAAATAGCAACGCTGGTAATAAGTAACAATCTAGTTTCATAGATATTACAATTCATTTGTTGCTAAGATCGAAAAAATAATTATTATTGATACAATCAATGCATGTACCAATGCAATAAAGATTTTAAAAAAATTAAAAAATCTTTATTTACCAAAAAACCAATTTACAAATGTGTGAATGAATCCGTTGGTACCTACACTAGGAAGCCTTTATCGTGAGAACCCATTTTAGTTTATCAAAGTACGTATTGGTTTACGCTTGGTTAACAATGTTATGCTTTAGTTGTAATTAAAATATTATTGATTGATAGGAAGTTGCCTGCATATTATCTATAATATATTCCTAATTAGGTAAACATTTACTATGATTACATCCCCTTAGGTAATTCGACTGAGGAGCTTCTCAGTCGAATCATTATCTTACTTTTAGCTTCTTTTAACGAGCAGTGTTTCAGATCACAATAGATAACTACTTTATTGTAGATAAGCGAATCTATGTAAGGACTGAAATGTTTAGCAAAACACGAATTAACCTTCGGAAATGGTATTTTGAAAACCCGACGCTTGAGTAAATTCTCGAAATCCCTTGAGGCAATGACCGACCGGTGGACTCTTAGTCCTTGTTTCAAAATAAATAACTAACGCACGTTAAGTACTTTACTGTCTTTGTTAAGTTCTGATGACGGATATTTAAACGGCTTCTTTAGCATGGTTTTGAGAACTGACCTTTGAGCTCTTTCCAGTTGTAGCATATGAGATTTTGATGCGCTACCCCAGGTTGTCAAACAATAGAAATGTAATCATAGAAAAAGCGAGATATACCGACCGCAATGTTTCTGGAGATGCTTTATGTCTAAGCAGCTTCACGTTCATGAGGTTAATAATTTTGCGAACTCGACCTGAGAGAGATTTTATGTGTGCCTTGAAGTTAAGATTTTGATCAAAAAAAAGGTTACAAAGTAAATCTGTTAAAATTAAAAAAAATATCTATACATGAATGTTTAATTTTGTTAATCAAAATCAGGATTTACTTTGTAATTAATAATAAAAAAACGTGATAATATTTATTATTAATTATAATATATTTAATATAATTTAAATTAGTACTTGAGATTTGCTAAATTATTACAAGTACTATCTGTATACGCTAGATGGCGTTAGGTTGGTAACTCTCAGGTAAAGTAGTCCGCGTCGGTAATAGTGGCGCCCTAACGCGTTACGTTACGAAGTGGTTTCCTTCCCATAAGAAGTTATCACTTCAATAAATAACTAACAAAATAATGGTAAAAAATATTTTAAATTGCCTGACATATTTTAGAAATACTATCCAGAATTCTAGGCATTGCAGCAATATTTTAATCAATTAAACTTGACAACTTTGAGAAATAAATTCAATCTCTCTGAATTGTATACAATTTATCACTTTTCCATTTCAAAAAGCCTATACTTTAAAAATAAACTTGTCCCAAAGTATGAACTGGTCAATGGTCATACCTAGTTTAATCACTCAACTAAATCAACTTAGTGTTCTGTTTTTTGTAATTTGTACTGTCAATGTCAATTTGTCATGCGGATATTATTTGTGAATTAAATTTGTGTTATTTTAATAGCCGTATCCTAGTTATATATCATCATGATTCGAAGATGCTTACGTAAGTAAATTAATTAGTTATTTTTCTATTCCTTATAACACTTATATACCATAGCCAATGTACTTCTAGTTCTTCCGCTGAGGAATGGTATTACTCTCTGCCGTAACAATTCAACTGCTCTTCAGCCTGAACAAGCGGAGTCCACACAAGAAAGTGAGTTTGTAATATATTTAAGTTATAAATATTAAAATTTAATTCAATGTATAGAAACAAATATACAAAAATATTAAAATCAAACAGTCGACACTATTTACTATTTTCATTTCTTGATGATGATTATTCAATTTTTGATGATGTTGTTGATTTTTGTCACTAATGCTTTATAAAATTGGATTATTTTATTACGATCTAAGTTGTGTGTGACATTGCTAAATAACCTTTTTTACTTTATTTAACCATAACATACTACCTTTTTTAATTCCAGGCAATACACCAGCAAAAAATCCACTTGATCACCCAGACTATTTTCAAGTGCATAACCTCTTTACTGTTAAAGATCTATTTGATGCAAGAGTTCATTTTGGACATAAAGAAGGATCACTTAATGAATTTATGACACCTTATATATATGGTTCCAGACAAGGACATTTAATATTTGATTTAGATATTACTGCAGAACATTTGCGTAAAGCACTTAATTTTACAGCTCATATTGCATACAGAGGTGGAATTGTCTGCTTTTTTAATAGAAATGCCTTAAATGCTCATTTAGTAGAAAAAACTGCACTGGAATGTGGTGAATATGCTCATACAAGGTTTTGGAGAGGAGGCATCTTTACAAATGCTAATCACCAGTTTGGTGCAATTACTAGATTACCAGATCTCTGTATATTTCTAAATACCCAAAATAATATTCTTAATCAACACACAGCAGTAAGAGATAGTGCAAAATTATTAATACCTACTATTGGGATTGTGGATTCTAATTGTAATCCAAATTTGATAACTTATCCTGTTCCTGGGAATGATGACACTCCAGTTGCCATTGAATTATACTGTAAACTGTTTAAAGCTGCTATTACGAGAGGGAAAGAAGCAAGAATGAAGTTTTTGCAGGAGAACAGTTAAAGATTCTAATTTTTATCAAACATTTACTTTAAACAACGGTTGAAACATATAGAATAGGAAAATAATTTGTTTTGTAAACAATAACATTAGATAATATTCTTAATTAACAAAGATTACATCTTTTATTCTAAAATTGTCCCTTATTGCATATTTTACTGGTTAAATACATAATTACTAAACAAATATAATAATCAAAAATCAAAATAATCATATTGATTTACACAATTTTAAACATGCAATGTTACATTTGATATGTAGTATTATATATAATGATTATTTTAGCCCAAGAGAACTTTCCTCATCAAATGAGAAGGTGCGTTACTATCAACTTCACGACTTTCCCAGCTGCCTGTGATACATTTAGAGCTGCATAGATATTGTAGAAGCGGAATGCGGTATCTACCGCAAAAATCAACGAACTTGATGTGTTCCACACGATTGTCGAAAAATACACCTAAAATTTGCAAAAGTACACTTTAAAATGTGAGTTGATTTTTCATAAAGAAATTTGTTGCTAATAAAAATATATGGTTTAATATGACATAAGGTTTAAACTTATTTAGAAATTTATTGTTCTTGTTAAATTTACCTTTGCATTTTGGGTTGACGCAGCATTGTGCTGATTTTAAATATTTGATCAATGTAGTAGGAATATCCCCAGGTTGAATTGGAATGTTATGAAGTTTGATGGCACGAGCAGCTAGTTCAAGCAGTGAGGCTGGCTGTAATGACATGTCCCTCACAAACCTTACAACGAGTGGATTGTCACGAAGACTTAACTGTAAAACAAACATAAAAATATATTACCTATAAGTAAATATATTACTTTTATATTACAATATTAACACTGCCTCTAGTTAGCCACTAGCAACAAGACTAAGTCTTGTTGCTAATTTATAAAGCTGCAGAATCTGAGGTCCTAGGTTCAGCCTCTGGGTATAAATGGTGAAGCATGTTCACAAAAAAAACCATATTGCTATAATTATTCTTAAACAAACCCCTAGTTGGATTGTATACAGTCCAGATTTTAAATCCGATTTATAATTATTATTTGTATTTACAAACATTTTAACTCACCTCTGTCAAACCATTCAATTTTATAATTTGTGTTGGCAATGTCTTAAGTTTGTTCTTATGTATCAACAATGATCTTAGATGCTTAAGATTTGCAATGCTAGCTGGTAGTTGTTCTATTTGATTATTACTTAGCACAAGGGCTTGAAGTGATGTCAAAGCTCCCACTGATTCAGGCACCTCGGTTATTTGGTTAGCGCCTACTGACAATATTTGCAAGCTGTAAACAACAAAATATTTTATTAAAAAATAACATCAAATTAATATTATACATATAATTGGTACACTACTTTTATAACATTTGTACCTAAAAACTTACATACAATAAATACATATCTATACATAAAAAATTATAACTATAATGTGTTATTCATAGTTCATACAGTCTATTTAGAAAACAAAACACAAGCATAAAAAAAAATTACCTGATAAGAAAAATACAACTTAGAATTTATTTTTTAACCCTGAAATAGAAATATTTACTTTACTCCCTAAAATCGACTTTACAGTTTATTTTATTATAAGAATATATAAAAAAATATTTTGTTTGGAAGCTTTATTAAAATGAACCATATTAAGGTTTATCAAAACAAAGCGCGATAAGTGTAAAATATCAACATGAATGGCATGACAAAGAGCAAGTTGTCAGAGCACGTCTAATTTAAACATTCGTTGATAAAACATTGGTAATTTTAGTAAGTTTACTACACATCTTAATAAATATGTCAAAAAGGAACACAAAAAAAAATATTGGATTATTTTTAATGACTAATAGTGTTTTATTAAATTTGCCTTTCGTTTCAAGCGAAAATTAATTCAATAACCGTAATATAATAACTGGTTTAGATGTTATTTTGATCGGTTGAGTAGATAAGGTATCAAATTGGAACAAACGAACAAATATCGTAGAACTGTAATGGTTTCATAGGCTTTAATTTGTTTATAATCTAAACTAAATATTTTTTTATATTTAATTTGTTAATATGGAGATTTTATATCTAAGATATGATGACTAAATCTGGAAAGTTGCTTTACGCGATACTAGTTTTCGCCCGCGTGTTAGGTATAAAATGTAGTATAATGTCCGCCCCTTTTTTGTAAAATTTTTATCAAAATCGGTTTAGTGGTTAAGCATGAAAGTCTTACAGACATACAGAGTTAGTTAATAATTAAATGAATTTAAACTTCAGTCTTCAAATTGCTGGCCAAGAGGATTGCTTGCTCTGGACGCACCCGTTTGCCTTGATCTACAGCACAATTTTACTTATCAGCAACAGACAATTCGCATTCATTTGCAATATTATATACCTATTATTCATAGTAACTTCCTTGTTGGTCTAGTTGTTAGACCGCAGATCGCGAGATCCTGGGTTCAAACCTCTGGTCGGGCCAATAAAAACATTGGGATTTTCAGTATCAGCCCGCATCCTAGAAATTGGAAGTGTGTACAATCCAGTGCCTCGAAAAGCACGATGGATTGGCAATCCGACAAGACCGAAGAAAATTCAGGTGTAGGACCTACGACTATACAATCCCGTGCCTCGGAAACACCGCCATCATCCAAACTGAGCTGTTGTTGAGAATTTCTTGACAGGAAAACTCATTCACTTTTTATTCGCTCAGACCGGTATTTGATTCTACACCAGTCATCCAGTGGAACAACTTACTTCTTAAGAAGTTTATAGTAGTCAGGAATCAAAAGGAATGAAAATGTAGTCTTTGAAATTGTAAAAGTAATTGTTACGTAATTTTTGAACATTAATTTAACGATATTTTATAACAGACAATGTTCAATTATATAGTTGTTTTCGTTAAGATAGTTGCAATCATTGTTTATAAAACTTAAATCAAGAGCAACATTCTGTGACCCGTATGTGACTAGCGCATTTTACTTTAGACTGTGTATATGATTAATATAATTAACGTTATTGTTATGGATTTTATTGTTATTACTGCAATAGTTACTTTTCTTGTCGAAAATTAATATATTTATATGATTATATGGGCGTACACTACATCATATCACCTCAATGATATTCTAAATATAAAAAGAAGAAAATAATAATATACTTACTAATACTTTTTAACATAGTTGTATAGATATTAGAAAGATGATTGATGAATTTCAATGACTGAAGTAACAATGAAATTACTCAATTCCTACGTTTTATTCTTATAATATTGAGGTAACTTTTTGTAAAAAAATAATTGCAAATAGCAACTTACAGCATAGTATTTTTTCAATCTATTCGTTTTATATTGAATGCAGTTCCAACGGTGCCAAAGGCCAGTGGCATTAAGAGTTCTATTATTTCATTAAACATAGACAATTCCATGAAAGAATTAAACAACTGAATGTTTAAAAACACTTTGTAGGTATGTCTGTACCAGTTTTGATAATGTTATCTTACGAACGAAATCCATTCGACGAACAATGATTACCTTTTGGAGTAGCAAAAAATAATTTTAATTTATTTACTATTTTATGCCAGCGAGTGACAACATTGCATATTTAATTTTCATTGTAATTTTTTCGCTTTTTTGTTGGCGTTGAGTGATAATAAATAATAATATACCTTACTTATAACAGTCACATAGCGGTTGTTTAGTTAAATACTGACTTCACTCTTTCTGTGATTATTGATTTACCATTCGAAAAAATTTTCTTATTAAAATAAGATCAAATTCTTTTACTCAGTATTATAACTACTTACTTATTGACTGGCAAATTAATCACACACCACCACCACCGGTTCGGAAATTGACAGATTTTGTTATTGTTTATAAATTTTAAATATAACAAAGATATAGACAGGAAGTGTTCATATCATTCCTAAGGTATCATCCATGAACTCGCTAATTGTATCTTTTGCATACCAAAGTTCCTTTACATATATATTTTTTAATTTAACGACAAACACATTTTAAAGGCGTCTGGGATTCTGTTGTAAAACACTCGAGTGAATCTGTCGAGTAACAAAAGTACCTAATTCGTTTGTGTTTGTTCCTTGTATGAATATCACATCATCATACATTTTCTTAGAAAATCATTAATATTTTCCGTACATTTATTACATTACAGAATATAATATAATGTATTGAAAAATAATCTATAGTAATATTATAAATGCGAAAGTAACTCTGACTGTCTTTTACGCTTTCAAAAATAAACCACGAGCGATTATGATAAAATTTTATATGAAAGAAGCTTGAACCCCAAAGACGGACGAAAGCTATTTTTTAACCTAATACACAGTACACTATATGCTTTGATACTTCACTCTCATAATCTGATAGTATGGATTATCTGATAAGACTAAAAGATTTCAGGCGCAGGAGCAGGATCAACGCAACGATTTTATGTGTTATCCAAGGCACGGGAAGGCAATCATTGCTAACTTTAAATTTCAGGCTGTCACTGAGAATACTGGACTAAATGAAACAATAAAAGGGATTTAAAACAAGACAGGAACAAGGTCTGCAGTTTTATGAGCTACTAGACTAACGAGGTAGTCATACCTCAGTCATATTTATATTATAAATAAAACTTTTCACTGTTAACTGTTTAAGATTTTAAGGATATTCGGCTTAACTCAGAGCCAGAGTTATTTAAATACAAATTATGTTTAATCGGCGTTTTATTTAGTTTCAGAAAGCACCAATTTTGCTTTGGCTGACGTTGCCTCGTCTGCTATTTATGGAGAAACATTATATTTTTAAGGATATATTTAAAAAAAGTTAATATCTATTAACAACAACGCGTGAATACTTTGGGAGAAATTCCTTATCTTCTGTAAGAGATATATTCAATATCTATGCTATCTAAAGTTCACTTTATAAGAACATGCTTAAGATAAAATGTCATTGCCAGACAGACGATTTACTCTCTTAACTTTTAAACGATGATGCAGTTCCATTGAATTCTTTTAAATTCGAAAATTTACATTATGTTTTGAGTAAAAAAAGATGGGGCAAATAAATTGTACAAATACGCCAATCATATCCCATGGTAATAAATGGCATTTGACTATAAACTGCATAACAATATTCTCCTGACAATATTTCGATCAAGGCGGCCAATAACAAAGACTAGGTAACTGCGTAGAAGATATTTAATACGAGTACTCTACGAGTACTCTATTCCTCTAATGATCCGATGGAATAGGATTCAGATCAATGACAATTTTCTTTCCGAGTTTAATAATGCCAAGTTCCTGTCTTTAAGCTACTACCAAAAATTTCTTGAAAATAAAGTAATTCACTTTAATCGATTCGACCCGGATTCGAATATGGGACCTTTGCATCTGCAGCCACGTAAGCCAGACTAGCCTCATTGGTCTAGTCTTTATTGCCTTGGACGAAGTTTGGTCAGGAGTTAACATTATGAACTTTAACATATTCGTATTAGTATGTAATGATGATTACTTAATATTCTAAATTTTATTATTAAGGTTGAAAATCAATAAACAAAATATTCCGCTCCTTTATTCCGCTTATGATATTTAAGATTGTTAAACATGTTTGTTATTTATTGTTTTAATTATCGTATTCGTTTTAAAACCTACCTGTTCAATTTCCATATATCCTTTGGTATATTGATAATGTTATTGCCACCTAAGTAAAGATATTTAAGTGACGCTAATTGTAATACTTGTTCTGGAAAGAAATTCAGCTTATTTCCACTGAGATTGAGTTCTCTTAATGTATTTTTTGTTGAACAGAAGGACTTTGGTAACGACTCATTGGTTAACTCATTGTGTTTAGCTATTAGCGATGTAAGTGGACAATTTTTCAGTATATCAGGGAGTGAGGTCAGCCGATTGTTGCTCACATCCAAGATCTTCAAGTTGCTAAATTTGTTAATAGCATCTGGTATAGACTTGATACGATTACTATAGAGAAGTAATATTTCGTAATTTTTATCCGCACAATCCTTTTCATCTAATAAGCTCATCAATTCAGACGATATGGTCTCACAGTCCAATGAACGATTTGAGAGGTCGAGGGTTTTTTGTTCTCTACAGTCGCTATCGCAACTATCCGACGTATAACACTCCATTATTGCTCTGCGTAAGGAGCAGGCACTTAAAATAACAGTTTTTGATTAATTTTGTTCTTGATTTACGTCATGTTCAGGCCTAATTATAACTACAAACAGGCCAGTCGCCCGTTTCGAGGCGCACGCGCAACTGATGTGATTTTTCATTTTTGCCTTCTTCTTGTGAAACGATAAGCTGCTGTGTGCACAGTGCACACATTCATGATATAACATAAACACATACACGGATAACCGATAACAGAATTTTATACTGCGTAGTATGAAGTATCTCATAGCAACACATTGCCCTCTTGAGTAAAAAATCCTTATACCAATAAATAAATGTATGTTTATACATCTACATAATTATTTTTGGTTAATAATAATTTAATAAACGGCTGCGAATATAATGAAGGTATACATAATATTGTTATAGTAGTCGCATGGAACAGTTTGAGCTTAGGTGGAAGTTTTAAAAACAAATGGTGTTATTCATTATCAGATGCTACACTCGTTATAATTATATCGAATAATGAATTAAACATAAATGTTATGAAAAAATCCTTTATTTGAAAGTTACGAATTAATTATCTGTTTAAAGAAAAATAAAACGAACCTGTTTTACCGACTATCTTTGTGTAAAATTATGTAAAATAGATGGTGCTTAGATCAATTTCTTTTATTACTATTGTGATGTCATTTAATTCGTTCCTGTTCTAGCAATAATTTCTATATTTTATATAAAAAATAATGACTTCAGGACTCAATTTAATCAATTTAAAAGATTTTGACTTTAAAATAAGCACAAATGGGAATCAGATTACTATCAATGATTAATGTATTCTAAGGCATCTTAAGCCATCAAACAAAAAGTATTTGATATTTTTTTATAACTGACAGATTATTACGATATTTTATTGAAAAAATACGTTAGCGTAACGTGTTATTTAATTTTTTTTAAATATTGTTAAATAATCCGCTATAGAGACAGGTTTGCGTTTAACGAAACGTCTCCCATTACGTCACTGATCGAAGGTCCGAATAAGATCCGAGCGAAGGCCGAAATTAGCCGAACGAACGAGCGAGCATAAAGTCTGTGAAGTCCTAATGAAACTAAAAATTTGTCGTTCACATTATTGATGTTAAATTTAAAAATCCAACAAAATGATCTTGTAAAATCTTATTAAGACACTTTTACTATAATTTTAACAATATCGTAGTGATATAGTTTTGACTATTGAATCCCTAACTTTGTATTTCGTCGGCAAAGTGAGAGAGTTCAGTGCGAGTGCAAGCAAGGGTGGTAACGAGAAATGTGAAGTAGTATCTATGAAGTTCAGGATTCGGCCGTTTATTTTATACCTATAATAATGAGCGGACGCCCTAGGACCACGTCATTCGCCGAGGGCAGCAAATCCGTTCGAAAAACATTCGAAAATCAACCACCGAAACCATTAGGAGGAGTAAAAATTAGCAGTGAGTACCACCTAACCATTCTTTGTCGGCCATCGTGATTTCTTAGACTATGACATTTCTCTGTACTGACACTTAACTAAGGCTGGTATTAAAATCGACGTAGATTTCATTTAACCCGAACATTTTACATGAAATCGATATCGATGTCGAAATGTCCACATCATTTCAGTGTACCTATAAAATGGCTACAGCTTTTGGATTAGGTTTGCCACATAAGCCCTGGTTGTTAGGTGACAGATATCACGTCAAAATAATATTCGATCTTATAATAATTGGATTATCTTACAGAATACGTCATTTTTCAAGTTCTAATCTCTAAAGTAATTAATTCAATACTTTTATTAATAGATAAAATTTTGTATATACGATAGAAATTGAGTCTTTTTTTGAGGTTACTTTTTAATGACGTAATTAAAGATAGGACCACTAATTAATTTTTTTAAGTTTTTTTTTCTTAGCACCTTCTGAACTTACAGTAAAATGTGGCCAGCATTTCAATGAAATCACCACATTTAGGATATTCCTCAGCTAGTCTATATGTATAAAACCTAGAAGTCTTGTTTTATTTCATTGATTTTGTAAACATTTGTTTAAATAAATACATCATAAAAAAATTATTCTGATAAATGCCGTGGTTGAAGTTTTTTCTATCATATGGCATTTGTATCATAATATGCAATTAAGAGAATATTATAAAAAGGCAATCAAAAAATAATAATAATTAAAATTTCATGTTACTAGACAAAGAAGCAAACACTTTTAATTCAATCATTACATTAAATGATGTGATTATTTATTCTGTCAATTCCCTTTTGATTCACTTTTATTTTTGATTTTTCTTAGTAGAAAATATAATACTAAGTTACTCATAATTTAAAGGGCATGAATTATGCATACATGCTCAAGAAGGATGTAAAACATATACTTAAGAAGGATACTAAAACATATTATGCCAAATGTCCCAGTGATGATATGATTTTTGTAAGACTTATGAGTTAATTATTAATAAATATTCAAATAAAATCTTCACTTTCTTAACTGATCAACTAAGTACATTATTACATATATCAATAAAATTAATTACATTTTTGAAATGATAAAGGTTAACTTTATCATTTCAAAAACTTAGTTACTTATATATCATAAATATAAATTTTAATATTGAAAATATATAGTTTCGCAATAAATGTTACGCTGTTGTTATATATATATATATATATTTATATAATATAATTTCAGTTAGAAGAGAGTTTCTGTTCGGGATCAAAAGAAAATACATAAATAAATGTTTTATTTTATGTAAAGTATTAACATTGTAATTATGTGTAATATACCTACTACGCCCAACAAAGAACAATTAAGAAAACTTAACTAATTAAGACTAGTCCATGGATAATCCAACAAAGGTTTTTGTTAAGATATTAGCTAGTAATGTTTATGAATTAACATCTCTCACAACTCCTGGTAACCTGTTTTTAATGTAACCGTTATGATTAAATATTTAATCTTTTCTTTTGTCTAAATGGTTATTAGTAAAATTGTTTAGGGCTACTATAAATACTAGATTCATTTGTAGACAAGACTAGACTAGAATCTTAGTATTGTTTTAATAGTGAAATATCTATTATACTATAATTATTCTTTGTAAAATTTTGTTAAAATATATTTTATAGGTATTTCATACGTATATTAGTAGGAGTTCACAGGATTTTATTAATAATATTTTTGAATGTGTTTGTGGGCACAATACGAAGAATATTTGTAGTTTTATTATTTTTTCATAAACTAAAAACTTTGTTCATAAACTATTAAAACAGATAAATTGATGCATGAGTGTTGGCCTAGTTAAATATAATTAAGAACTATTCTAGGCAGTTTAAATTTTAGGTGTATTTTTATGTTATTTTATATAAGTATCATAATTAACTATAAAATCACAAATATGACAATGATCATAGTTGTTATAATTTTATTTATGTATGGGGTATTTATCTAAAAATAGTTTATGCTTACGAAGTCATATAAAAGCGCGCGAATGGCGTGCGTACAAAATAACTTTCATTGTTATTCATGTCAATTATCGTTCAATTTATTAAGTGAAAATAATTATTATATTTACAATAAGAATAATGGTTCGATTCTCTTTTGAGACACGTTTTTTATACGTACTTGTGATTATTTATTTACATTATTACATTGACAAATTGAAAGTACGCAAATAAAAATGCCGTGTCCCGTAACGGTTAAACACCTCGTGGGGCGCGAGGTTTGCATTTTTGATAAAGTTGCAACGCAACCTTGGCGCAACGATTCATGGCTTACTAATGAGGCCGCTGTTACGATTTTAAACTTTTTTGAACGTGTAAATGATTATAAACTTGTATTTCTATTGAAATCAAAAGTTTATTTTTTAAATGATTAGAATCGAAGTATCAATTATGAATTATATCTAATTATATGAATTTGAAAGACTTGCGTAACGAAATTAAAACGAAATGTGCTATATATACGGAAAATACACAATAATTTCCATAAAGAAAAATCGTCCAATTTTATCATATCATCATCAGACCAACAGTTATCACACGGTCAATCTTATACAAATTAACTTTGTGCTTCAAAGTATCTTGATATTTTATGAAGCGTTAGTTTCATACGTATAAATATTCTAATATCAGATATCCTAAGGGCAAGGATTGATCTGATACCAAATTAATCGCTTAGTAATCGTGTTACCTTAGTGTTTTTAAATACGTCCTAACCAGCCTATATGTTCTTTCTCTGTGTATTGTTAAATAGAAAATCATAAACGATTGAAAAAAAAAATGGTGATCGATGTTAGTTTCTATTAGTAGTTAGCACGACCACTTGTCATTGTTATCGGCTGCGTTATCAGTGAGTGTCGGCGATCTTGCTATCTCGCGGTCGAGGCAAGAGCGCTCCATCCTGTCATTCACGTCATAACTGTGCCAACGTACTCTCTGTTTTCGCCTTTCGCTCAGGCAACCGTACGAATTTTTGCGTCGCAGACATGGTCGCCACGACTGGTGCATGTTGCAACGTCTTTAATATTTAACTAGTTTAATATTCGTGTGAAAACATAGAAATAATGCACTCGTACACACAAATGTGTTATCCGGGACAAGTTCATTGAATTTTAAGTGACGTTATGTGTTATGTGTCAATTTATATTACCATATTGTTTCTAATAAACAGCGAAAGAATATGATTAAGTGTCCAGTGTGTGCTAGTGATTTAATGTTCTTTAATAATCATCAAATTTTTAATAATCATGCTGCGGCGTCGAGGTACTTATACGGTGAATGCTGATTCTGGGATACGTCATGGACATACTAAGACTACGGAGCTAACGACAGCTGTAACTAACAGAGTTGGTATGTTAGTAACTGTAAAACAGGTTAGGGAAATAAATATGTGAACGTGGTTTAACAACACATGTTAATGAGAGATGGTTACATTCTATAATGTAATTGTAATGTTACCAAACATTTTGTTGTTCGAGATTACACTTTTTTTTTGTTTATAGTGATTAACGATGTAAGACGATGTGTCTAACGAAATTTTACTTAACGAGGTTCGACATTGTTATCTGTAATTTTAAGTTTCGTATTTTTTATGGATTTTATGAAAGAGGTATTTTGTCTGAAATGTAATTCGATTAAAGTTATTTAATTATTTTTATAAAAATCAGTTTTACGAACGTATGAAGCTAAGTAAATACGATGTTTTATGAATAGTCTCAAAGATGACGATTTATAAGTATAATTCAATTACGTCTTAGCATACAACGTTGTATAGTATGATAAAAACATTGTCATCACAATTTTATGGCTGATATTCGAAATTATACGATAAATGTTTTTACTTGTGATAAGATCAGATATGCTTTCAATAGCATAGAAGATAAACTCCCTTTAACTATTCAACAATTCATCGCAGCTCGACCAACTAGCGCGTATTTAAAATGGTTGACATAATTAAGCGCCCTCCTGGTACGTCATAGGCGATCATAAATAAACCTCGTGACGCGCTATTTTAATAAATAACGATTTATAGCTTCAATTTAATTTTATAAAATCATGAATATAAAGTATTTTTAAAATTCAAAGCTTTCAAAAGGCGTTATAGTAGCTAATCTAAGTTCAAGTACCAATCATGGCTGAAGAATCTTGAAGCACGCGTCAAGAGGGGTTACAGTACTCAAAAGATGAAAACTTTAAGCAGTCATTTTGTATAAATAATGAGGTTGTTGTGCTTTCACATCATTGAGATGAATAGAATAGTAGTAATTCGACTTCGAGATATGCCCGATATTTTAATTTGACTGAATATTCAAAACTCCTTTTCAGAATATGATTTGGAATTAAAATGCAACTACATTTTGTAATTAACCAAAGTGTAACGATGTATCGAATATCTATTACAATACATATACAGTATACATACGTCAGTAGAAAGAAATATTGGCGTATCATCATCAGCATCGGCTGCAACACATCTGTTTAAAATAATTTCAATAATTACCTCCGGGCGTTTTCCTTTACATACGTTTCAGAACTCTGAACACTGACAAATATTTAAAATTTTCATTACTCATTTTGTATGAGTGTTGCAGTACTTCGTCATAGATGACTTTACGTACCGTACGTAGAAATGTATGTTTCGAGTTGGATTTTTGCCTAAAAATGTTTTAAAACTTTTATATACCTAAGGTTTTTTTTGTGTTACTTACTAATCTGCAAGGTATAAAAAGAAATACAGTGTTCAGGTCCACTTTTGCAACTAAATCCGTTATTGCTATAAGTATCTACATATTATAATGTGGAGTCGATTGGGAAAATCCGAACGTATTTCCCTGTAATATAGTTTTTTTTTGCTTTAATTTATTTTAATGTTAATATTTATAAAAAAGAGATATTATTGTGAAATAGTAATTCCATTTTGTACAGACATATCAATAAATATTGTATAACTTGCTGATAGCATAATCTCATCGCGTCTTTGGGATAGGATGTTAAGTTTGTTTGATAAAACATATCAGTAGGCAGGTAATTGAAAAGTAAGATTATACAGTTAAGTCTTAATAAAATGATTAGATATTTACAAGATTAATAATCAAGAGAAAATAGCGTCTCAGTCCATCTCAGATGTTAGGACTCAAGGATATAAATAATATGTACGGGTATGAAAACATAATTATAGGAATAAATTTAATCAATCGAAAACATTGTTTGAAATTTGTATCATCGTTTAGTGTATGATTCATTGTTATATTAATCAAACGATTACTGATCTTAATTTTAATTTGGAGCATTGGAATTGCGATGCGACTGGCCGCGTAGTAACTAAAAGTGCATTTTCTGACGTACGGCATGCGTCACAGATGGTGTGACCAGTTTCTCTATTATGCGCGGATAGTGTTTCGACAAAGTCGCCTTGGCAGTATTGAAAAGATACGTATGCCACGCAGCCTACGCTGGGTGTCGCTTTACATTAACAATGGATGCGCCTCCGAGTGTGACTAGGAAATGAAGTTCTTGTTGCAACGTTCTGTTGAATATCTAATTGTTGCCTTTAGAAGTCATAGTTAAGCTGCAACATAATATTAAATAATATTATTTTGGTTGTTGATCAATATTATATAATGATTATATAAGTATAACAATCGAATTAAAATAAACCAATCAAAGTAAAATATTATTCTTTTATGTTTTTTGAGTTAAAAATATCAGTAATTTTGAATATTATGGATATTTCTATCGAAGTAAACAGTTTTGTCAATAGATTAGTAGCAACACTTATCTATAAGAGATACATTTTTAAAATCCAAAGCGTCGATTAACCAGTGTTAGTACTGCGTAACCACAGATAGGTCAATGCGTAGCTAAAAAACGAAAGCGTATCGAATAGCGGATTCTCGTGTATTCTCACATGTAGAGAATCCTTCTATCTTTGCCAAAAGTTATAATCTAATTATCTTATGTTTTGTGATGTGATGGTTTTATATCTTACTTGAGGTAATAAAATAAACTTTAGATCAATAATAGATCAATGCGTCTGTAGCGACATCTATCTCGCCACATACGAAAACTAAAAACTGACGTACCCTACATCGCGATATTAATGTTATCCGAGCGATTGAACATATATACAAGAACCCGACAACAACCGTCGGGCAGTAGCCCACCAGACCAACACCCGTCTGGTCGGAGGATCCTTCCTTTTCAATGCTCAACTCCAAACTGGTGACCCCGAGCATGAACGTCAGCGCAGTCTTCGCAAAAAAAAACTACGTCATCGTGACGTCATCATCACTTCCTCAAGCTTTCGAGCAGCGAGTCATACAGCCAGCCAGCATCTACGACTACTACGGGTATCCTGACCACCAGCATGCAGCGGACGCGCATTCCTGGTCATTACCCACAGTCTTGTCAGCGACCTTGGCACAGCACACTGCACTTCGGCCGGTCAGCAAGCAGAGACGCACTTCTCTCCTGGTCGACGCAGCAGCCAGCCACTACGCAGCACTGCACCACTCCGACTCACTGGAGCATTTGCAGCATCACCCCGACTCACTGGGGCATCACCGCAGACAGTTCCGAATCACCGTGAACTATGCGGCATCTGGTTCCGACTCACTGGAACATTCCACTGGCCCGGCAAGCATCACAAGATGTATGGACGACTCAACCTGCTATCGACCTCCGGTCTCGGAGGGGAGTGATGTAGCGACATCTATCTCGCCACATACGAAAACTAAAAACTGACGTACCCTACATCGCGATATTAATGTTATCCGAGCGATTGAACATATATACAAGAACCCGACAACAACCGTCGGGCAGTAGCCCACCAGACCAACACCCGTCTGGTCGGAGGATCCTCCCTTTTCAATGGTGGACGAGGAACTTTACACCCGGTTCCTCCCTATCTCCAAACGTCTATTTACTGGCTGTGCTGCTGAATGAATGATCACAATTTTAAGATTATTAAAAATATTCATATAAATAGTGTTCCAAATATTGAACGGTATAAATTACATAAAGGAATGTACATGCGGCACATTTTTAAAACGTATAATATAAAACACTTTTTATACAAAAATATTGCCCTTATGTTCATTAATGTCCCTTTATATAAAAAATGTTTCATTTATTTATAAATTAATGCGTGAAATTGTATGTGATATCATGTCTTTTATGCATATAATTGTTCTATCCACGGTGTCCAAATATTCACGGTATGTCACTCAACTTCTAAATTCCTGGACCAATTTTGAGAATTTTTTTCGTTGAGTGGATCCCTGGATTGGTTAGATTAATGAAAAATTATCAACCTTTCGAAGCCGGGACGGGTAGCTAGTTATTGATGTATTTTAAAAACTGGTTATTATTCGTTAGTTTTTTAAATTTTATGGGAGCATGATTTTCTTGAAGCATAATATTATATATATATAACTAGCCGTGCAACCGACAGGATCAGGATAGGATAGTATTCATCGACAGTGTCTCTTGAATAGTTAGATTTTTTTTCTAAACTGCTACTAATGCTACTCCTTCTTATGCTATTAAAACAAATCCCATTTCACGCGTCAAAAAAAAATGCTTTTTCTCGAAAGCCGTGAGTGTTATCATAAAAAAATTAAGTAAAGTTACAGACGGTAAATACCACACTGCTAGGCTCAGACTCCTCTCCTTTGAGACGAAGGTTTGGAGTATACTCCAACTTGGGTTGTCACCACACTCCAACATATCGCATACACATGTGCCAGACTTTCATCCCACATGCAGGTTTCTTCTCGTGTTTTCTAAGACCACCGAACACGAATATAGTATTAAACAAAAATTAAGCACATGAAAATTTAGTGTTACTTACCTGGTAGAACCCCCCATCGCAGGCAGAAAATCGGTTATAAAAATTTTGTAGACCATGCATTTATCTAAAAAAAAATGTTCTTAATATCATTTTTTCAAATCACCATTCTGGAGAAATCACCATTTGAAATATCTGAAATAATATAATATTATTATGCACACCTACATCCGATGAAGTATGTATGTAGGAAGCCGTATATACAGGTTGTCCGGTAAATAATGAATGTACTAGATGTTCCGCAAAAAATACTTACCTAGTAATGTAGGAAATTTGCCTCTGAAAAAGAAAAACAAAATTTCCTTCACATGTTCACGTTATTGGGCATTGCTACCACAGACTAATGAAAAATTAATGGAGTGTTTTTTATCAAATTAATGGAGTTTTTTAATGCAATATGCATTATTATTGAATACCCGGGTAGAATAACATTTATATCTTAATACGTATAACTTTATTGGTTTGCGCGACGCACGCTAGTAAAGCACGACTGCACGATTCTTTCATCTTTACCTATCATCGTCATATTTCAGCGAATTTACACAAAACCTTAATGTATTTTACATCAAAACCTTAAAGTTTATTCAACCGCAGATACTAAAAATAAAAAAAAAAAATTTCATAAATAAATTTAAAAAGCATTATATTAACGTTGATTATTATTTACTTTAAATGAACAAATTTTCTTTGTCAGTATGACGTCATCTGTCACCTAAACCCGTACAATAGAATAATTACTCGTAACTGTAAGCCATGCGTAGGATAGGAATCTTGTACTAGTATGGTTTTCATTTCTATGGGATCTTTTTTTGTTACAACATTACCTATATGTGTCATAGAAAATACATTTTTTTGTTTCTACTGTGAGTTAAAACGCATGACCATTGATTTTATTTCTAAAAATGTATATGTTTTTAATTAAAGTATAGTAATATGATTTCTAAAAAAATCACTGTGATGACAAATTTGATAAGTTATCTTATTAAGTAGTTATATTTTAGTAATGCTCGAGTTTTTATGACTTAATGCTTATAAAATGGATTGATTTAAATTACAACTTTTGTCATCATCATAACCAGTTATCGATTCGGTCAACACACTTAAAGAGAACTAGGCCACGTTGCACAAATTAATAAACTGCTCTCATTTAGTTTAATATTTATTATCGAGTAGTATATCTCCTTAAAACATTATCAGAATTAACTCGCACTAAGTTTATACTTGTCTGTGAAAGATTCTAGAGAATATAAGTAGTTTTTATGTTCTCTGTTATCGTAAACTTGTACTCGGCTTGGTTAAATTGCGATTCAGATTTTATTTAAAAATTGATATTAAATTACAGATTAATAAACAATACAACGCTGGTGCGATGGTCTTATTTTCATTGCAGCTAATTTGTATATGTTTACGCTGTTTATATTCTAGTCTGTTTGATGTTTCAAGGTATATTTATTGCATTTTTTGTATGTTTCCTTGTGGTTTTATAAGATCATAAAAAAGGGTCAAAATTATGAGCCGATGATCTTATTTTTAATAAAAACAAAGAGGTTTCAGCATATTGCAATTTTTTTTTAATCAAGGCTTTACTTTTCTCTATTTTATTTACTCTTGGATGTTATTGATCGATATATTTTAATCTTACTAAATGTTTTTGATAGGTATTTATTCCTGTATTTGAGACAAACAAACGATTCAAAAATGATATTCATTTATCAACACAATCAAAATATTTTACTAAAAAAAGCAAGTGATTGAACTACTTTGAAAGCGGTTAAATTTGTTTACGTTGTTTTTTAACGCTTGTGTGATTTAAAAATATATGACGTCACATGACTAAATTATCAGCGACAATATAAAGAGAAGAACACGCGCGCTTGCTTTGTGATACTGATCAAGCTCGGCACGAATATGCCACATAGTATCATATGACGTCCATCTGATTTAATCTTTGTTCTTTCGATTTATTTACTTACATACAAAAAAAACCATCATATTTTTGTTGCTGAATATGACACATCGTTTAAACGATTTATCAACAAATACCAGAAATAGTCGCGAAATTAGAATAGTTTGTTGTCGTATGACTTTAGCGAAGCCCGAGTAAAAGACGGCGGGGCGGGGTGTCACACTGTTTACCGGCAGTTTGCTACGACGCGCGCTCGCGTGCGATACTCCGTCAAACTGGAGTTTCCCGGTGGCCCAATATGCTTGGACACTTTACTTGGAGTTTCCGACGGCCCCGTGACGATGGCCCTGCGGCCTGTCAGCGAGGTGGCTGCCCGCTCCGAACCTTCACTGCTGCGTTTACTTGACACAGACAAAAGTGGTCAATTAAGCCGTGCGCGTGATCGCCTTTCTTCTTTTTGTAAGAAATTGCGGCGTTCCATCAGTGAGTTTCGCTGTGACTATAAAAAAAAATCATCAACGCCAGTCTCACCTATCATGCCTACATTTGTATCATTCAGCCATCGTGATGTTCATTTACTATCTCATACATGTATGTCCATTTCAGTGTTCTAATGTTGCTTTTGTATTTTGCCGTGGCACACAGGCGACGTGGATACACCTAAAAAGACCGAGCTGGCTTCGGAAAAGAAACCTGCCGCCTCGCATCGTAAGTGCTAGAGATGTGGCGCACAAATTAGCTCGGCTGTAGTTTTTAGTTTTATCACATTTCTACAAAATTTCATATTATTTTAATCGCATTATATGGAGGTAATAATCCTCCAAGTATTGATTACATTAGACAAATGGAATCGTCTTGTTTAAGGATTGTTACCTAAATTCGTCTTAAAGTCATCTCATCTCACACCTAATATATTTTGTTTTATGTGTTTGTGTGTACGTGTTTAGTAGCTATATTTGTATTGGATGTTGTTTTTCATTTACTTAGATATAATCGGTACATATTTTTATATCTTTCATCTTATAAAATAATTCCTTTGTATTTTTATTATAATATTTCATTTTTTTATAATGTGTCGTATTTAGTTTACACAAACCCACATTTTTTTAGTGATTGTAAATTTCTCAATCGACAGACGTAGATAAAATTTATCTGAGATAAAGAAAGACATCTGAGATATTAGTTTGTCTTAATATTATTTATTTAAAGACAAAATCCGAAAAGATTCGAGATCCAGGCCGATTTGCTAAATCACTTGAATCTTAAAAGAAGATTGCGGGTTTAAACTCGGGTAAGCAGTACTGAGATTTCATATGCTGAATTTAATTTGTGTTTGTTGAAAAAAAATACATGAGAAAACATGAATTAATTACTTCTATTTGTATCCACCAAACCGAATCGTAACAGCGTGCTAAAAACAAGCTCTCAACCTCTCGAGAGAAAAAAGACAAAATATCATGAAAAGTATAAACATAACCTTTAGTTAGAAGTAGTAAAAGTAAAATGTCGCTTTCATTTAATAGTTAAACTAATACAAATGGTTTGTATATTTGTACCGTTAAATTACTTTTAAGCGTATTTTTTACAATAATTAGTAAGTAATTTTTTTTTTTACTTTGTTCATAGTTAAGGTGATTATTAAAATGGACTTCGTACTCTTAAACCGAACGCTCTATATAATATTTTATTTAAATAAATTATAACTTTGAAAATAAAATATTTGTTCAAGTCAAATATACATATAGCACTCGTTCGCCAAGTTTTATCGAAATTTCAAATCGCCTAGTTATAGAAGAGTATCTATTTACTTTATTCGTTTCTAAACACGTAAGTTAAACGTAACTAAGACACAGGTCGTACAAACGGATTAATGTTTTGGTGTATAAGTTTTACTGCAATGGTATACCTTTCAAATTTGTTCCTACTAATGGTAATTCATTCCTTGGACCCAGAATTATCCGGTTAAGGGGGTTTATATATAAATACTATTGAAAGTCACGTTCACTTGTATCCTGTACCCATAAAACATTCTATATTTATGGTTGTACATTTAAAAGTATACACTTTGTAGGTCAATAGCGAACTCCCAGTAGCTTTGAAAAGATATATACGCATTCATCCAATTATAAATGTTAAATTTAACTTTCTAGGCAAGATATTTAGTTAAAGCCTGTTTATTAAAAATGTAAATTAAAAGGAAAAGCATTTTTTAAATTAATCATTTATACAGGGTTATTTGTAACACCATAAGCAACAACTTTTGTTCTACGAATTTTGATATTGTGTTAGATTTTATTTTAATACAAAAATAAGTATTAATTTAATTGCTCCCGCTTGAACGTTTATACATCTAGTCGTCCTTTCATTTATGAATGAAATATAGACCTACAAATGTCACGACAGTATGACAAAAACTTGTAACATGTATTGAGTTATGTCCGAAGTCGTAGAACAAAAGTTGTTGCTTATGGTGTTAGCTATCTAGTCCTGCGAGGTTGCTGGTGTGTTACAAATAACCTGTATAGTTAGTATAACATACTAGTAACATTTTTGCGTTACGGAAATACATAATACACGTTATTTTTTATTAATAATAATATATCTGTTTATGTCTATCTATGTTTGTCGATGTCTCGTTAACTTGAAGGCATGGTTTCCATCAAAGTCGTATTGAAACACTGCAGCCACACCCTTAGCAACTCTTATTGACGCAAGCCCGACCGTCCTTACCCTTGTTTATCATCATGTTTATCTAATGTACTCTATTCCCTTTATAGCAGCTCGGAAAGGTTACCTAATCTTGCATTCCTAAGTGTATCGTTAATAAGACTTAAAATTCTGTCGTGTGTAATGTGGTTTAATTCAATTAATAATAATCTCCTTACAACGATGGTTAGACAGTGTCTGTTTATTTATAGTTTTAGTTAGGTACTCCAAGTGTTTTTATTTCAAATTTAAATTCGAGTCATATATACGGGAGGATCCTGATAGAAAATATAATGTAGATTTTTTTTTATACAGCGTGTAACAAAATTCTTGTCCGACCCGTGAAGTGGTTATTAGGTATCGTGTGTTGGTTCTATTTATGTAATAATTTTTCAAATACTAAGCAAAAAATTTATCCAGGAATTATTATTTTTTAATTATGTGACGAAAATTACGTGGCAACACAGGTGCGGGCAATAGTGCTCGAGAGCTCGGGTAGCTAAGACACGAGGTCATGCCCTCAGTAGTCCACGTTTTTACCAACAACAGTGTCGTTAAACACAATTAATATATTTTTTTAAGTAATTTTTTGCTTAGTATTTTAAAAATTATTACATAAATAGAACCGACACACGATACCTAATAACCACTTCACGGGTCGGACACGAATTTTGTTACAGTGTCCGTTTGACAAAATTAAAGAGTGAAGCTAACAATTTCTATGTGATGGTAGTAAGTTATAAATTACGAGAATACGTAATCATGCAATTATTTACGTACGGCTAAGAGTAACTAAGTTTTTTTTTTCCTTGTTTTAGCGTTATTTCATATTATACGATTGTGATAGAAATATTTTACTAACTTGTTATTTAGAAAATATTGTGGTTTTCGGTATTACACTTGAGCAATTAACATAGTTCGAGTGTTCTATAAAATCAGTATGTTGTGTTTGGAGAGTTTGTGTGTATTGTATAACATCAGTTTCGGTTTCTGATTAACATACTTGAATAACTGTTATTTTATTAATAAATCCTAAGCTGTTTATCAAAACATATATTATATATACAACATTTAATAAAATATATTATGTTGTTACATAGAGGGTGGGAAGTGACGTATTCTATCATTTAATTCTATCGCGTAATATCTTTCTTGAGTATTTTAATGAAACTGTGGCTTCAACTGCCAGTAAAATTCATATTGCTGAAATAGGTTTGACCAAAAGACAGCCTTCATTCGAATGATTTTTCGTCTTTTATTTTTTTTTAATGATAAAACAGTATGGTTATGTATCAAATGTAGATACTAAACTGCGCCATGATCTAGACCAGTTTTTAGATATAAAATAATATTTATAAAAAGTACAATTGTAATGTGTACTAGGTTATATAGTCGGAGTAATAAACTAAAGTCGGTCATTCCAAGGCGACAATTTGCGCACCATTAAATTTGACGTGAAAACGTTTTGTTGCTTTACTCATCCATATCGGTCATATAGGTTTGCAAAGTAAATAGTAAAGTATAAAGTAAATCAATTTAATACAGTCAAGTCGGTAAAGCAGTGTTTAATTTTCTCATGGAAACCATTCAAACGGAACAATTACTATAATATCACAAAGCGTGTTTTTAGCTCTGTATTAATGACATATCGATAACAAATATTTTATGTATGACAAACAATGCAATTACATATATTTTTTAACAAGTTCAAACCTTCATTATTATATTTCTTAATGGCTGTAACGTAGGCAACTGCATTACGTTAAACTACGTATACAACCAATTAAGCTGACCGATATATATTTTATTGATATAATAATAACGTCGCATTCGATTAATTACTTTATTGCTTAGTACTTAATATTTTAAGAGATTAGTGGTTATTTTATTTAGTTATAGTTTGGTGAATCGATTCTCCCTTATCGTATATAGTAAATTGATAATATAAAATCATTTCGTTATTCGTTTCCGTAGTGATGATAGAGTATTAATGGGTGATAGTAAACAAAGCAAATAATAATAGAATATGGATAATTTACTTGATATCCATTTAATATTTGCAAACTTGTAAATTGAAATTCTCCCGCGTAATAACAATCAATGTTTATGTTAGACTAACTTCCAGTCAGGCTTTAAATAGGGTAAGTGAAATATAAACATTCGGACGTTTTTGCATAATGAGACTGTACTGTAAAGAATGATTTTAATTTTGGCTTTTGTCTGTTGTAATGACAATAAGAAAAACGATGTCTGTTGTTTTTTGTTCTTTGGCAGAGTTTACATCCATTTATGACGTCCATCTTGAGATTATTAGTACTATAGTACGATTTATATTAATAATTGTTTTTTTGTTCATAAATTGATATTTACTAAATTTATGTACTTTTTAATTAAGAATAAACACTTTAATTAGGTAAAAATTTACGTGGCACAGTCATTATATTTGTGTGCGTTTATTATCTTAAATACTAAATGAGCAATGCTTTTAAATACACCTACATTTAAATATATAGTATATCACGGAAACGGCTCTAACGATTTGGCTAAAAAAACATATTTAGATAAAGCTTTTTCTGAAAAAACGATTTGAACGTTAAGCTTGTTAGTGAAAACTTGTGTTTTGTTGATATAACATATTATTTGCATTTGTTTATTTAACATATAATGTTCATATAGAATTATAGGCTGTTAAATAGAGCCTTGAAGTTAAGTACCTACGGCTTTTAAAATTGATATTTTGGTCCCTCACTAATTGACCACTGTTCCGTGAACATGCGTGCATTTTACCACCGTGTACTGTGTTCCTACAGCTCTATGAAAGGTTATTTATTGACTTTCGGATAGCTAAAGTTATATTCGTCACGAAATTGTTATATAATGTGTTACTTTTTTTTAAAGTTTTTATCGCTATCAATTTTTTAAACAATACAAAACATTATGTACCTACCCGTCGTAGAGAGAACACTCTCTCTAGTGTTTCATTAAAAATCGACTGTGAAAATGACATTTTATCAATCGTATTTCATTTAACTTCAAAACGATTTAGAGTTATTTTACAAAACATGTTATTAACAAAAACGGTGACTAAAGAACATGAAATATAACTTCCGCTCAATAAATAAAACTACTTTTAAAAATACATCGTATTTACTTCTTTGTTGTGCATTTCCTTTGCGTTTTACAAATATCGTCGATCATCGTGAAACATCACTGTGTCAAAATAATGTACATTTATAGTATCGCCAATTTTATTTGAATATTTCAAACAAAGTATTGCTAATTTTTTTTAATATATTGAAGTATGTAGTGTACACGTACCGTAAAACGTGGCATCTCTACCTTCCGTGAGCATCTTTACCTAAGCATACCCTATACTAGTTTCCATTGAATATTTTTTTATATGTGGAAGTAGGCGCAATTTTATTCATATTGATAGATTTTATAATAAATTGTGGTATTCCAAAAACTGTTTCAAGCTGGCAGCTATGTTAATTGTCAAAATATTGTACTTTTTCATCCCATATGGTCTATGAAAGTTTCTATGAAAGTTTTGAAATTCTTGGGTCAACTTTACCTATGTTTTGGCAGTGCTTACTTAAACAAACGTAACGTTTTATAGTGCCAGGACGATCGGTAAATTTATGTAGCGTGCTCTCTGGAGCACACAATCTATGCAAACTGTAGGCTAGGTAAAGATGCCAAAATTGTGTCAATTTTACCCCGCTCATACTTTTGGTTATTATAGCGTTTCTATGTGAGATTTAGTAGAATTCAATAGTTCAAATAAAAGAGAAACACCTATTTGTAAAAAATCATCAATAAAAACTTAAACAACAAGCTCCATGTTGAAGTAAATTGCAAAAAAGTAAAAAAATATGGTAATGTTGCCACACTTGACGGTATCGATTTAAACAGCTTAGAAATTTTTATTAAGATATCGTTGTGTAATGAAAACTTTAATATTTTTTTTAAAATATCGGAATACGTTCTCGATGGCTTTTTTCTTGTCATAGTGCATTTTCAATTTATTCTAACATTATATATTTTTTATTAAAATTATGTCGTGTTTGTTCATGATGTGTGTAAAAACAAGATGATGGATAAAATTATGTATCTTCAAACATGTTTTAGTAATAAAAATAATAATTTTAAAGGTAATTTTAGTTATAAAATCATACGTTGATGTTAATATCTTATTACAATCACTGTTTAATCAATTTATAGAAAAAAATATACATTACATTTTTACACGAAAATAATTTATTGATCCTAAGTATTGCATAATTTTCACTCGATCTATTCGAAAAAAAAACCGTTTTTTTTTAAATTAGTAATTTAAACAAAGGCAATATAGTGAAACGAACTTGAATTTTGAATATATTTAAATGAAGATAACACAACACATACAATTAGTACAACCGAGACGAGTGATAATTGACGTAATTATAACTTCCATCATCGTTACATCTTCCTACGAGATAACAAATACTCGTCAATGTTTAGTTTAAAAATATTTTTATAAAAACCGAATTAATGTATGCATTAATAAGAAAATCAATAAAGTGCACCGTATCTATCGGAATTATCGACGTAACATGTTTTATCACTAATGATTAATTAGGTACATTTATGTATTTCATACTTTGAGTGACCGTTTGAAATATGTTGTTCAAATGTGAAATAAATTATCTTTATTTACATATTTTTCTTCCTATATGTAATTTAGTCAAGGATTTTGTTCCTTAAATTTTATTCTATTTATTAGATTAGATTTTTAGGTACAAAATATCAGCTAGACTAACCGTCTATATTATTTAGGTTATTATAATTTACATATGTACATATATATCATGTTTATATGCCTAAACAAATATTTAAACTTACAAGTAACAATTAATGGCATTATTAATAGGTAAAATTGATAAACATGATTAGTGAAATCTTTATTCGACTTAAGTCCAAGTTTTTCGTGTTATAGATATTTATTAAAATACTCTTTCCAGGCAAGGACGGCTCGAAGGTGACGACCGTGGTAGCGACGCCGGGGCAAGGCCCCGACAGGCCGCAGGAGGTGAGCTATGCCGACATGAAGCTCATCGGAAACGGCAGCTTCGGCGTCGTTTACCAGGCCAAGCTGTGCGACACTGGCGAGCTCATTGCCATCAAGAAGGTGCTCCAGGACAAAAGGTTTAAGGTTAGTGCTATATTTAAAAAAAAAATAATTTATCTATAAATTACATTTTAAAAGTCTACATCACATCGATTTCCAAGATTTCCGTATTTTTATATTATTTTGTTTGTTAAATATGAGTATATTGATAATTATGTAGGTAAATTACTAGTGATACTGAAAATTAATCTTAAATAATACACAATTAGCTATACTAATGAATCACACCGAACACACTAATGTAATCATAAATACATTTGAATTATGATTCAACGTATTATGATACGTTCTCACATGTACACAATACGGTATATTAATTTATTTTAATTTTTTTAACCCAATTACAGAATCGAGAGCTGCAAATCATGCGACGACTGGAGCACTGTAATATCGTCAAGTTGAAATACTTCTTTTACTCAAGCGGAGAAAGGGTAAATCTGAATTGACTAATCTCTGCGTTTATTAACAAGTACTGATATATGTTAAATTATGGTTCAATGAATACCATTATTTATGTTGTATTATGTATACCATGTGATGCTTATAGTTCCATTAATGAGAGTATGTTATTTGTATGTTTTATTTGGGGAAAGGTGGCAGTGCCCGACGCAGTTAGCTCTCTGCTAAACGCAATGCAGTCTCTAGAAGTCGCAGTATGTCTAATGAACAAATAAGATTATTAAGCTAGTGTGCTAACGCACATATAGGTCAATCTTTTGGCAAAGGTTACCGATTTACATATTTCATTGATCATCTCACACTCGTACTTGAATTAGTAAAATATCGGTCGGTGACCTACGAAACCTTGTGCGGTTGTGTGTTGATGCAACTTTGTTATCGAAAGCGAGTTCTAATCACGTCATCAGCCATGAGCTTTTGTTTAAAATCGATTGAGGCTCGAAACTGCCATTATCATGATCGTTTGTTTTTTTTTTTACCATTTAAATGTTCTTTAGAAACTTGAGTTCCGCTTGAGTTTTGTGTTTTGTTATTTGGAATAGTTTAAAGTTTTCATTGCCATTTTTGCATTTATCATTTTATGTCAATTGTTACTGCAATGTCGGTTTCTATATGTTCCACGTCACTGAAACGGTAGAAAATATTCACATTCCCATCAGCAACAACATAATGGAGCCTAGGGATACACAAATGTATATATGAAACATTCATAAAATTCGAATGTTCGCGACTTAAATAAAATCTCATAATTTCGAAATATGCAAAACTAATCGCTTCAATACTGTGTTGTGATTGGTGTCTCTACTAATGTTAGAAATTACTAACCTCGGATTTATACTGTCGAAAATTTTGTCACGTCATATTCACTATGAATTATAAATTATAAAATCTAAATTACAACGTTTCTCGTATTAAGTCAAGTATTCGACGTTGAATCAGATACTTATAATTACTGCAAAATAGTTTTTATAATTTGAATAGAATTATAATAACCTTGTCTATCAATCACTAAGCCGTGAGAACTTAAAACTTAAATGTTGCCTACAAATTCAACTCAAACATAATGGTTATAATATATATCTATATATATTAAATTTAAAGTTAGGTGATATCACTATGGTTGTACTATTTAATCTCCTTGACAAAAGTTTTTAATAATATCATAAAAATGGTTTTATATTCCTAGAGTATTCATCAACATATTTAGTAGATGTTGATATATTTATATTGATTGCTTATTGCTGTTGTAACCACATTATTAAGCTTACAATTGTTTATATTTATTAAAGCATATATTTATTCGTATTCTAGGAAAAATCCGACTTCTCCACGTATTAACTTAACATCGTCATTGATATAATCAAAGTATCAAAACAATGTAATATAAGAGTCACGTTATTAGTTCAAGGTCGAGACTCAATCCTTAGTAGTTTCTTTAAGTTCCAAGCGCCAAAAACCTTTGGACGTGAGCCAATTTAGTCTGTCAGTTATTATCTACGCGCTACATTAAATTTGTTTTTTTTTTCACTTAAACAAGTTACGATTTTGCGAATGTTACAAAATCATAACTACATATTTATTTGAAAATTAAGTTTTTTTTTTGGTACAACACTTGCAACGAGGTAGAAACAGTTAATAAAAATTTCGTTTTGTTTTACAATTGAAGTTTTCATAGAAATTTTACTGTCTTGCCTTTGTGTATGAAAAAATATTGCAATACAGTTAGAACCTACTTCTAGAAGTATATATATTTGCGAAAGAATGACGAAAATATATAAGGAGTTGAACTTTGACATGCATATGCAAGCAAGTGGGTAAGAGAACAAGTAAAGTCCATATATACATATGTATTTACTTTACTAGTTCTTTTATTTATATTATGATGTAAATATATATTCTGCTTTTATTAGATGTACCAAACTTAGAGAAAAAAAATCATTTCAAAATATAATGAACACTGGCACAATGACTCATGAAATTGTAATATGTTAGTTGAAGCCATTTTTTTTTTCTTTATACCATAAATTTTTTATTGTATCACTTTATACATCTTAATTTATTTATATATTTCGCTTATGTCATTATAATGACTTATTATTGAGGAGATATTATATTACTTTCTAAAACTTTCACATTCATATTTTATATTATGTATGTATTTAGATTTAGTTTGAACTCACTCGTTGCTAAACCCAACCAATATTTGGTTTATTAAAATCCTATGCAAATAAAAAAAGTAAAAAAAAAAAAAAATTAGAATAATGATAATAATATGAGATTTTGTCTGCAGAAAGATGAAGTGTACCTGAATTTGGTGCTGGAGTACATACCAGAGACAGTGTATAAAGTTGCACGTCATTACGCCAAAGATGAACAAACCATACCCATTAGTTTTATAAAGGTAAGTTTATAACAATTGAGCGGGAAAACCTAAGATCATTTGTACATTTAATTAAGACAATTAATATTGTTTTATTTCCTTAATACAAGTGCGGAGGTCGAACGGTTTGATTTGTTAATGTGTTATAATATGAATATTTATATATCATTTAAGTAAAATTATAGTCCATCATCGGATGTTGTTTAGCTAACTTCATGAAGCTCAGGCTACTTCTTTAATAACATGCTGGAATTTGTACAATTGATGACTTTGAATTAACTTTAAACATACATATAGCGTTACAATTTATTAATTTTATTGTTTGTCAAATTATTGAAGATTTAAAAAGGATTAGATTTTAACTTCTTTTTTTTATTTTTTATCTGTTATCATCTAAGTGTTATAAACAATAATAATCTTAATATAGTTAAAATATATATATTGTATGTGATAATATATAATAAAAATGAAACATTTACGATCTTTCCTTTACGCACAAAAAAACATAGATACCTCAAATGTTTTTGTAAGTTACGTAATTGAAGGCATTACTTGAGACCTGCTCAATTAAACACACAAGTGAAATGAGTGGCATGCAAGCGTATTGCTCCTACGTCAGACAAACTGTCTTAAGTTATATAATTGTATCTTTGTTAGTGAAAATCTGTGATTACAAAAAAATAAGTCGATGTTGCTTAATCGAGTCATAGTTGAAATCATAACGATTTTAAACTATTTTAATTTCAACGGTATAAATTATTTATATTTAGAGCCAAAAAAGGTATTGTGATTCACTCCTGTTTGTATTTGACTTATTCGTTTAAGTGTATCAACTTACTTGAGTAGGAATGTGAATGAAGCTGAAGTAATTGCATGCAGTTCTTAGTTAATATTAATGTGTGAAATTCAAAAGAGAGAGGTAAAAGTCTATTTTTAAATTTTACTTTGAATAATTATCGTCTTTTCTAGTAATGCATGCTCATACTAATAGACCGTGTCTCATGTACAGATAAACGACTGACATAGGATTTTGGCTGACTTTTTTTATATTTATAATTGAAGTTCAGGTGACACTGATCATTAATCTTGACAATGATACACAATAAAGGATACTTGTTTTTGTCTATGAAGTGTTTTAATTAGGATAACTTTAAACATGTTGTATAATTCCAATCCAATATTGTATAAATCCAAAAGTGCAGTTGAATGTAATGCAAATATTAGGCGTTTATATTAGGCGTAAATATTTGACGTAGCGTCTTCTCGTCGTTAATCGTCATACGTTTGTTTCCAGCTGTACATGTACCAGTTGTTCCGAAGCCTCGCGTACATCCACTCGCTGGGCATCTGCCACCGGGACATCAAGCCGCAGAACCTGCTGCTGGACCCGAAGACGGGCGTGCTGAAGCTGTGCGACTTCGGCTCGGCCAAGCACCTCGTGCGCGGCGAGCCCAACGTGTCCTACATCTGCTCGCGGTACTACCGCGCGCCGGAGCTCATCTTCGGCGCCATCGACTACACTACGAAAATTGGTGAGACACCCTGTCTACGATGCGATTGCGTACTAACTGAACCTAGCTTTTTTAAATACTTTAAACGCCGTAACTATGGATTAGTTAGACAGAAAAATAATCGGTCGATAATTCCCATGAGTATACAAGACATATGAAAACGAAAAAAATTGACTCAGTAAAATTGCATAAATTAAATTAGAAGGAAGTTATTTAATGTATTGACAACTGACACTGCTTTAAGCAGACATTTGTACAAATATTATAAAAAGAGACATCGGCTATGCTCGCTCCAATTAGATGAATCCTATCCACACAAACATACATACATATCCCCATACATGAAACGGATAGATTAATTCTCATATATTCACAAATGTCTTGTTATAAGTCACATAATGATAATAATTGCAAAATCGTCCGATTCCCGCTAAGTATTATGGAGTCGATCAAGAGATTGTTTAAGCGCATTTACTAATCGTGGACGTAAAGGTAAAAAGCGACCGTATGACTGCGGAGAACCCATTCACCGGTATCATATCATAAACAAAACTTAAAAAAGGGAGAGTTATATCGAAATCACAGACATAAAATCCTATTTTATTTCTAAGGAGAGTTGCTAAATTCTTCCGTTGCGTATAACAATCGGCTGTGACTCCAATGATCGGGGCAAGCGAATAGCGATTATTGTAAAAAAAAAAAAAAACATTTGTTTACAGCAAAATATAAATAAAAATATAACACTCAATTCAATAGCTAGGTAGTCAAGAATACGAGCCCAATTGTATTTAAAAAAAAAAAACTAACGAGTGAATTAAACACGTCTGAACAGATTTGGATGCTCCGTTTAATTGAATTATTATTATTAACTAAAATGTTATATTCCCACGAATTCACTTAGTTATGTTTTCCAGTAGACATCCCAACGATTAAATGCATCAATGCAATTTTAGGTTCTTACTGTGAATATTCTTCGTGGTACTGGTTGCATAACTAGGTAGTTTGCTAAAACGATATTATAAATTTATTTCCGGTGGCATCTACACTATCAAAGCTTGTTTCGTGGATAATTTGTTACGATTTCGAGGAGCCGGTTGGCGTGGTTAGTAGATACCTGCGATTCGCGTCGCAGGTCGTGGGTTCGATTCCCACCCAGGACAAACATTTGTGTGCATGAACATATCTGTTTGTCTTGAGTCTGGGTGTAATTATCTATAGAAGTATTTATTTACAAAAGAAGTAGTATATGTAGTATATCAGTTGTCTGGTTTCCATAGTACCAAGCTCTGCTTAGTTTGGGATCGGATGGCCGTGTGTGAATAATGTCCCAGGATATTATGGCGGTTTATTTCAACCACAACAGGAGAAATCCCAAATAAAAACTTAGACGCCGATATAATTGATCACCGATATCAATTGACGCGATATCATTGGTCGAGATAATAATGTCCTGGGACATTATTCACACACGGTCATCTGATCCCAAACTAAGCAGAGCTTGTACTATGGAAACCGGACAACTGAATATACTTACACATACTACTTTTGTTTTGTAAATAAATACTTATATAGATAATTACACCCGAAATTATAATGTCCGTGAAATTGTAATCGGAACTTCGAAATTAATGCGGTTATAACTAGTTAAGTGGAATAGTGTTGTATTATAAATAAAGGCAAATTAATCAATAACTGTTTATAGAGCATAATACAGCAGAATCTCGCATGAATCATCGCATGAAATTTGTTAATCTACGGAGTGTGTATCTTTATTCCTACTCCGTTTGGAATAGGGTATAAACAATAAAAGAAAATGTAATACTTTCAGACGTATGGAGCGCAGGCTGCGTCGTCGCAGAACTGTTGCTCGGGCAGCCGATATTTCCCGGAGATTCCGGTGTGGACCAGCTCGTTGAAATTATCAAGGTCCGTTACATTTTAATTATATTCATACGTTATTTTTATATGTTTCGTGTGAAATAAACATTTGATTCGATAGACCTTGGCCGATTTAAAAACATAACTATATTAATGCATGCAATGTTATTATTGTAACGCTGATTTTTAATCGAATCGATATCGTAGTGATGTGATTTCTTAAACAGGTTCTAGGTACCCCGACTCGAGAACAAATACGCGAAATGAATCCAAACTACACGGAATTCAAGTTTCCACATATCAAAAGTCATCCATGGGCAAAGGTAAAGCATTTATTTTTATATTATATATAATATCATTGTTATATACTTCCTGCTCTATAATTAATGCGGGTTCATTGCATTATCTAATCGATCAATATTAAATAAGCTATTTATTATATAAATTATATATGTATCTATCATATAATATGCTCCTTCGTAATATTGCAGTAACATTTATACAAATAATATTTCAAACTTCAACACAATTCACAAGCTAAAAACTTATTCGGTGTAAATAAAAAAGAATACGTTTATTAAGGGGGCAATAATAGAAGTTGACATTTGTGAATGTGTGTGACGATAAAGGCCAATGGTTGCAGTTAATGTTGGAGAGACTGACGATGCCCAAGTCTGCCACTGACCATCAGCGTATACGAGTAAGATTACGTTAAATAAACCAGCGGTCGGCAACCTTTAACATCACGCGGACCCCTTACGAAGAAATCCGTTTACAATTTTGACAATTTATTCTAAACGTTTTGAAGAAGCTTTTAAGCATTATTTGATATCAAATTTACTCACGGTAACATGTCGTTCTACTTAAATACAGCTGAAATTTACTCTTATTTTTATAGAAATTTTCTATATGTTAGTGTATTTTAAAATATGAAACTGCATACTAAGTGGCCGCAAACCAACGGTTGCCGAGCGTTGTTCAAGACGAACTAAGTGCCTTCTTTATATGCCACAAAAAATAATTATGTACCCATTTTTAAATTTACATATTGTACATTAAGACTAGTCACATGGTTTTATTTTACAAGTGTGTAATTAATCGTTATCAATTAATTTAATATTTTGATATTTTTTTTTACGTTCACACTAAAGCTTTTTCTCCGGTTAAGTCTAATTAACGAATGCAGAGATATACTTACTAATTTTTTATCAAAGTAATGTGAAAGTGTAGTTGTTTTTCAATATTGTATCCTGCTTTCACACAACGCTTTAACCTTGGATTGCAAATATTACTCGATATAAACAAGGAATACACTTACAACGAATCTTTTATACCGATCGAACGAATAGTTCCTATGGAACAGGCAAATTCTAAAATTGGTAGTACGGCAATGTTTTTTTTTTTTAAAAATTTATGGTATGGGTCGGTGGACGAGCATATGGGCCACCTGATGGTAATGGTCACCAACGCCCATAGACAATGGCATTTTAAGAAATGTTAACCATCGTTTACATCGCCAATGCGCCACCCACCTTGGGAACTAAGATGTTATGTCCCTTGTGCCTGTTATTACACTGGCTCACTCACACTTCACACCGGAACACAACAATACAAAGTATTGCTGTTTTGCGGTAGAATATCTGATGAGTGGGTGGTACCTATCCAGACGAGCTTGCATAAACCTCTACCACCGAATATTTGTATTGACGTGTTCTGGTTTAAAGGTTCGTGCCGTATCGGCAATGTAAGAGGGATGGTTAATATAACATAGTATCAATGCCTATGGGCGGTGGGAATCAGTTACCATCCATGTGGTCCATTTGCCAATCTGTCGAAACGAAACGGTACAAATTAATCTTACTATTACCGATGTGCTAATTTACATACAACTGCGAAATATTGTTACTCAGTCACATAATATTAAATAACAGAAAACTCTAATGTGTATGTAACTCGACGTTAACTTTAAAGTTAAAATTAAAATTTTCTATTTAAAGAATAATAATAATTTCGTATATAAATATGAACGTAGTTTTAATTTTAACAGGAATTGCGTGGTTACAAGCTGTTTTGTTTCGTATGACATGTCTCAATAGTTTTAGCATTTTAAACGAAGGCATTTAGTATTTTTGTTCGCATTATAAGCAATAAATAATTGATAAATATTTATATTAACGTCCATTTTAAAAAATGACATAAGTAATTTAATGACGTAAGTAATTTAATGACGTAACGATATATTGTTGTTTTGTATTAAAGTAATGCGAATAAATTTGTCGGTCGGTTCAGAGTTACAGTCTTAAGTTCGGCATGAGTTAACTAGGTCACGACTAATTGGATTAAAACAATTTTTGTAACTCATATTTTCGTAATGTTTGTTGGTGTTCAGTGTGCATACTTGCCAGTGCTAAGAATGCAGTGTTTCTGTCACAACGCCAGTCGCTAGTCTGAAACGGCACATCATCATCATGACAACTGTATCAGTCAACGGCTTATACATTTTATTCTAACCATTAACATTGTACATAGTTTTTGCTATTATTTGTATTTTCTTATTCCATGGTGAAGGTAAACATAGTGAGACATCTGCATGTGTCGAACGAACTTATGGCATATTTATATCCGACGACCCGCGGTGCAGCAGCGTGAAGGAAGTTCTGAACTCCGTCCATCGCAGGAAAGGAAGCTTTAGCTCGGCAGTCGGACGAGGGCTGCTACTAATTTTTACTTCTTTAACTTATTTTATGAACACTTTTCGATTATATTCAATAAAACTTAACGTATGCAATCATTCGAATGGTCGATTTTGCGGTAGTCGAAAATATTCAGGCTGATCGATCGATAACAACGTAAGCCCGACTGCTACTCACTATGTGACGTGATCCCCTACCGTACCGACCGCCGCAGGTGTTCCGCGCGTGCACGCCGCCGGACGCCATCTCGCTGGTGTCGCGCCTGCTGGAGTACACGCCGGGCGCGCGCCTGTCGCCGCTGCAGGCGTGCGCGCACAGCTTCTTCGACGAGCTGCGCGAGCCCAACGCGCGCCTGCCCAACGGCCGCCCGCTGCCGCCGCTCTTCAACTTCACGGAGTACGAGCTGGCCATCCAGCCCTCGCTCAACGACTTCCTCAAGCCGCGCGCCGCGCCCGCGCCCGACGCGCAGGCGCCCGCCGCGCCCGGCGCCGCCGCGCCCGAGCTCGACGCGCCAGGTGCGAGCCCCGCCGTGTAGCGCCGCCCGCCGCCCCGCACCTTCTATATCCTAACGTTTGCGGCAGGCGAGAACGCGGCGAGCGGGCCCAGCGGCGGCTCCCCGGCCGCGTCGTAGGCGCCCCCCCGCCCTCCGCGCACGTAGAGCCCTCCGCCCGCCCCGCCGAGCGCCACGCGAGCGAGTAGCGCCGACCGCCCTCGTCGAGCGGCGGAGCCGGCGCCTGCGCCGACGGGGCGACGGTCGCGTCGGGTAGCGTAGCGCCCGCAGTGCTCGCTGCGGCGAGCTTCCGGCGTTCGGGCGCTCCCCGCTCTTGAATCGAGAGTCGGTCGTATGCTATTTAGTGATAGTACTTTTCGTGTTGGCCATCGGGAAAAATTAAATGCATAATAGGTGTTTTCGGCGAGTAATCGTGTGATACTGTAGTGTAATTGTCGATAAAGCTTGAGCTGTCGTAGTCGGTAAGAAGGGTAAATCCGCTGTAGAATCTAAACCGTCGCAATGTGATTACTTTGTACTTTTGTAAGCTCAAATTCTTTCCTCGTGTATATACCTTAACGCTGCCTTTTTAAAAATGATTAACGACAGATCGACGTCTCGGTAATTTGTATGTTACAATTTATTAAATCGTGTAATATTTTCAATTTTTATCATCTTTTTCCTAAAAGGTCAGTAATTATAACTTTTAACCCTCCTCATATACAACCGAACTTTCCAACCCTTTTCATATACAACCGAAGTAGTCACATGCTTGTTTCACGTAAATCACCTATTAAGGTAGCCACATGATATAGCGTGGATCGTAACTTTGCTTGGGCCGTATAATCAGTAGGGAACTTACAGTAGCGCATTAGAATATTTACTACGGGAACGTACCTATTCCTGACTTGCGATACGAGTACGCAGCGTACGCCTGTTGTTGCATATTTCAATTATGAACTTATCAGATTGAGCATTTTGTTGCAAATAAAAAGCATACTTGTAAATTTTTATAACTAGCGTAAACTGATCTCTCAAGATAATTTTAATATTTAATAATATTTCAGAATATTATGTATTTGTATAAACAATTCAATGGATTTAAATTTTAGATTTACTACATTATAAATATTTGTTTAATCGGCAACTTTATATTAGTACTTTTTATTGCAGTGTACCTTCTTATCCAACGCTGAATAAATGAAATGTATTTAATAAGCACTGTCGGTGTCCTATTGTAACGTCATAGTTTTTTCGATAATATTGTATTCTATATTCAATAAATAATATTTCTGCTATGTAAAAATATGTCATTGAGAACACATTAATAGTAGTCATTTATAAAAAAAACTATGTTAAAATAATGAAAATCATTGTCATAGTTTTAAGTATTTTAACTATTTCATTTTTTGCACTTCGAGTTGGCGTACAGTTATTAGGTAAAGGTATTAAAAACCTCTAAATATAGAGTAACAAAAAAAATGTTTTATTCATGGTTTAAATGTAGCCTAAAAATTAACCTTTGGTGTAAAATAATTTGCACTAATTCTTATAGAGCACCAACACAGATTAGGCAGCTGGAAAGCGTGACGAGTTTGCAACGGTCTGGTTTGGACTTTATCATAATAACCACACATTCTGTTAAGCATCGATACATAACGTAATTACATTTTCAATAACGCATCTGTAGCGTGCCAAGCTATTACATAATCTCTCTGAAACAAGTAATATGAAATTGGTCCCGGTACGTATATAATATACGCTCGTATTATTACATATTTGTATGTACTAATTACTTATAAATTTTTTAGTATGATAAGAGATATATTGCGCTCGGCGCACGATTTCAAATCACACATAGTGGAGCTTAGTTGTCGTCCCCTGCGGCTATTCATTTGCTGACACACCTTTATAATTCGTGTAAATATATTATAATTATTATCTTTATGGTATGACTCTGATAAAGTTAATCGGTAGAGAGCGGTAACGCGCTCGCTCTTACGATTCCCGCGGTCTTTTCGTGCGCTAGATGGCGTGCAGTACTATTTGAGCGGAGGAGACCGTATGAATTCAGTAAGGTATTACGATAGTTTAGATACGCATATTTTATTAAGTCTATATAATATGATTTTTGTAATCGACGTTGCTTCTAAAGACCCTCTGTGTAAAAAGTTAAGACATACTAGTGACCTGAATGTTTGAAGCGATGTTATTGGAACGTCTTGAGCCCACTGAATTCTCACTTTCACGATTTGCGTGCACATATACTAAATGAGAATTTCCCGTAAAATACATTACTTCGAAATGGGGTTGACTTATATAAATTATTTAAAGTAAAAGAGTTTTCTTATTGCTAGTACTGTAATATTAAATTTAATAGTGAGTGAAATTTGTATTTTGTTTTAATTTGTTTTACTGAATTTGAATACATCGTAACACCCATATCGTTGTTAGTTATGAATGAAAATAACATAATTATAAAAGTAAATATTAAATGAATAGTAAACGTGGCTTTTTATTTTATACATAAATCCTACCTTAGTATTAATTTCCATCGTAAGTGTGACATTAAAAATTTGTCCATTAAACATTTGTTTATTATCACAACATCAAATTATTGTTACTTAAATATTACCGTCGAGAAACAAACATTTAAAAATGAGACCATAATTATAACCCCTTTTTTAGAAGACTGCTAAAGTGTAAACAATTTGTATATGTAATACATATTTGTAACAGATTTGCATATTTAATTTAATCACTACACACTAATTAAGAAATTATCAATAGGCGTGTCGGCGAATCGTTACGATGCGTTATCTATTACGGACAGCAAAATATATCGAGGTGCAGTAGTTACAACGAATAATTAAAAAAAAATTTAGTATAGCCATTGTAGTGATAATTATTTCAAATACTGAAGATTACAAGAACAGAACTATTTTTACCGCGTACAGAATTACACTGGCCTCCAAAAAAATCGACCCACCTACATTTTTTGTAAAAAAGCCATCGTATGGTTTTAAACTACCACATATTTATATTTTTAAGATTGATAATGAAAAAATGCAATTGTAGGATTGTACAAAAACAGAAATAGTGCGCAAAAAATAGGTTTTTAGGTAAATATGTGACAAAACACGAAAACACAAAATTTTACGCAATTTTATTTTTTTGTGTACAAAACGATTATGCCGTTTGTTTTTAAATTTGGGTGCCTAAATCTTACTTTAATAGGGAGTGTTTCCTCCTCTTGACCTAATCACTGCCTGCATACGCCTATTAAGTGACCTGATTAGCTTTTTAATGTCTTCCTGTGGGGTCCGTTGCCATTCTTCAGTTAGGGCAGCTTCCAGTTGATTCAGGGTTTCTGGAATTGGATTTCATGCTCGAACCGTACGTTTTAGCTGGTCCCAGAGGTGCTCTATCGGGTTTAAGTCCGGACTATTGGCTGGCCACTGCATAACTGGAATTTCGACTTCCCTGAGATAGTCTTTAACAATTCTAGCGACGTGAGGTCGTGCGTTGTCGTGCATAAGTTGGAAATTATCCCCAATATATCCAGCGTAAGGCATCACATGAGGCTCCAGAATGTCCGTTATGTAAGTTTCAGCATTAACAGCACGATTACAGAAAAAAACCAGCTCTGTGCGTCCCGTCAAAGAAATACCTCCCCAAAACATTGTAGAGCCTCCACCAAATCGGACTGTTTCTCGAATGCAACACTGAGAGTAGCGTTCTCCTGGCCTTCGCATGACTTTACGTCGTCCATCAGAGCCTACTAGAGACATTCGGCTTTCATCACTGAACAATACTGTCTCCCATTGGTCCAGTGTCCAATCGACGTGCTGCCTAGCAAATTGTAGTCTTGCTTGTCGATGGGATGCTGTGAGTTTTGGTCCTGTTGCTGGCTTGTGAGGGGTTAAGTTTTGCTCTCGAAGTCTTCTTCTTACAGTATTTTCACTCACAGACACTCCACGACTTTCTCGGAGTCTACCTTGAACGTCAACAGCCGAAAGATGTCGGTTTCTTAAAGACGTCAAACCAATAAAACGGTCATTGGTCGGGTTCGTGACACGCCCCCTGCCAAATCCTGGTCTCCGGCGATACTCCCCAGTCTCCAAGTAGCGTTTGTACACTCTTCGCACCGCTGAACGACTTAATTTTAGTGTTCTAGCCACATTTCGCTGACTTAACCCCTCATGAATAAGAGCTACGACTTGAGCAGCTTCTGCTTCAGTAGTATCCATTTTTTATGTTTAAACTTATTAAAATTATTGTTTCAACAAAGTTTCATACACTTAATCAATAATAAACATCGAACCGAGATGATTCCGCGTTAAGAACTGGTAATAAACTAACCATGCACTTTGTGCACAAAGTAACGTTTTCTTATCAATACTTTAAAAATATTCCAAATATCCTCAATAACACTTACAACTCCTCAAATCAATATCAAGTGGGTAATAAAATGTTAAATGTATGTCCCATAAGTAAAACAATCCACCTAGGTCGTTGCATAGTTAAGATAACAACTTTGTAAGTAAAAAAATACGGGTGGGTCGATTTTTTTGGCGGCCAGTGTATTTTGATATGAAGTGCAGTTGGTATAATACGATATTTCTGGTTTCTAAATTTGAGATCGAGTGTAAATGAAGTGAAGCAGTGTTGACACGAAGGTGAGTCGGGTGATCCGAACGAAGGATATGTAACTATATTATAAACACTATGTTTAGGCCCTGTAACAAAGATAATATAAACTTCTTTGAACGACCATGAACCATTTTCAAGAAACGGACAAGAAGATTTTAAAAATTTAAAAAATAATGGTATTACTAACTTAGAAGATAATTAATCCCAAGTATATTTTCACAATACATTATGAATCAGATTTACATAACTCGTGATGGTAGTAGGTAAAAACTTATTAAAAAACGTTTTTATCGTATTTAATGTGAAAATTCATTAAGATTTGTTATATTATTTTAATGTATGACAATTTATTTTTTACATACTCTGCAAGTTAACAAACAAGTTAACGAGCAACTAAATAATAATGTGTATATGAGCATGACTACTTCTTAACAAAACAAACAACAATAAATAATAACCAATAATAATAATAATATAAACAATAATAATAATATATCTATGTATTATTACATTTTGCATTACGATAAAGTTAAAGTAAATTTTATGCACGATAAAACCGTAGTAAAGTAATCCTAAACACACGTACGACACGACACGTGTATACGACATACACAGGTCTTGCAACTGAGTCCAATTTCAGTGGTGAGAGATAGGTGCGAGTGTGTTTCAACTGCTAATTCGCAATACCATCCGCTTAACGTACTACGTCGCTGCTATCGAAGCTGATATTTTTCTCTTTGTAGTATTGTGTTATTTAATCATTGTTATATCGTTTTATTGAGTTTTGCGGATTTTTTGTTATTTTTGTTTTGTTTGGATTTCAAAAATTGTTCGGGATACGCGATATTATTACGCGAATTGTCATGCCTCTGGCGGCCGTAAATTGAACTTAACAGCGTCATTATGTCAACGTACCCACGGTCTTATACACAGGTCTTGCAACCTAGTCCCAATTTCAGTGGTGAGAGATAGGAGCGAGCGTGTTACAACTCGTATTTCGCATCTTCGCCCGCTGTACGTCGCTGCTCTCGCCTCGTTGAGTGACATTCGGCGTATATTTTTCTCTCCCAAGTATTGTGTTAATGTTATATCGTTTTGTTGAGTTTTGCGGATTTGATAATAATAATAAATAACTTTATTGCACACTCACAAAGGAAAAAAAAAACAAATCAAATAAAAAGAAAAAACATAATAATAATAAAATAAAAGCTAAGGAAGGATGATGCATGCAAGGGGCGGTCTTATCACTCAAGTAGTGATCTCTTCCAGCCAACCTGTATTAAGGTGCTAGCAGGACATAACGGGCGAGTGCATTATATATACATACATATATATAAATATACATACTACATATATAAGTTTATATAAAATACAACATATCAATACAATAAACACATATAAATAAAATAAATGTATAAATAGAACAAAATAAATAACAGGTCATTTACAACACTACAGCTACAGTGGCCAGAGTGAAGTGTGAAGGAAGTGAGTAAGTACGGTTAAAGCGATAGGTAATAGTTTTTAGTACGAAGTTTGAAGATGGAAATTGAAGAGGATTGACGGATATCGAATGGAAGTGCGTTCCACTGCCTTAGCCGTGAAGGAGTCAGCATATAATTTGGAATGGCATATGGGCACACTTAACTTATTATCACTCTGGGAGCGAAGATTAAGTTGAAGAGTCGATTCTGAACCAAGAAAAGTAAAGCGTTCTATTAGATAAGGAGGTGTACAGGGGTTTGTTGTTATTTTTGTTTTGTTATTGAACTGCCTTTTTTCGATTTGAAAAAGTATTCGGGATAATTATTATGCGAACGAATAGAATAACTTTTGTCAACATGGGACGGGCTTGTGCTGTACCCAAGTGCAAAACTGGGTACAAATCCGTCAAAGAAAAGTGTTCGGTTTTCAGAGCGCCAAAACACACTGAACAATTTAAAAAATGGCAAGCAGCGATTCCTGGGAATGTTTTGAAGCAGTCGCAGGTCGTGTGTGAAAAACACTTTGAACAAAAATGTGTCCTCAGGGAATGGGTGAAAAATGATTCGGAAGGTCAGATTATTGTCAAAGTAAGTACATTTGTAGCGACATCTATCTCGGCAAATATGCCACTTTTATCAACTTTTAAAATGTAAAAAAGTAGTTATAGTGGCATAACTACAGTAGTTGGACATATGGTATCGCGGACTTTTTTGTAGATATTAATACGTTCTATAATACTGTAGAACATTTTTTTGTTCTATCATCAATAGTTTACGCAGTGCACGCGATGACAGATTTTTTATGACTAATTTTTTCACACCTTGGGTTACATTATTGCATTTTTATTAAGGATCCCTTTTTTTTTTGAAAATGTAATATAGCCTATATCACTCAGTGACGATGCAGATTTCTAATGGTGAAAGAATTTTTGAAATCGGTCCAGTAGTTTATTGTGTGAAAACATACATACATACAAAAATATTATCGTTAAGTCTACTTGAATTTTATAATATAAAACTAATTGATATTGTACCTACACCATAAATATGTATTACAAATAATCTCCACTAGATTCAGGGTTTCTGGAAGAGATCTCTTGTTAGAGATAAGTTATCCCTTTGTACACATTTTTCATTTATATAATTTTCTGTATACTATGTTGGTACATAAAAAAAAAAAAAAAAAAAAAAAAAAAAAAAAAAAAAAAAAAAAAAAAAAAAAAAAAAATACAATTGTGCTTATTATATATGTATATTACATCTAATCTAAAAGCGAGAGCATCGGCCACATAAACGTCAAACGTGATATAATTTTGGAAAAATAGTATAATTTTATCTTCCATGTACAATATTTTTTTGAGTATCTGTATCCAGTACGAACCTTTCGTCACGCCTCTGGCGGCCGTAAGTTGAACTTACAAAGTCAATATGTTAACGTACCCCGCTACTGAAGTTGCAAGACCTGTGTATACGACCGTGTCTAAACATTAATTTGACATTTGTCACTGTCATTGTCAAAGTAAATGGATACATTTTTACTTACCTACTGTAATAACATTAAGTCATTTATCAAGTGAATAATATTTAATAATTGCATTCAAAATATGCATTTGTACGAAAATTAAAAGGCGACATGATACTAAGCGATAACTTTAAATAGACTAGTCATATTTTGTACCCGTTTCCGTAGCTTAAGTTTGTTTTAATCATGCATGAGGCTTATGAAGTGTCTCACTTACTTAATGCTACAGTTCAAATAGAAGCAATTGCTGCCTATGGTAAGAAATTCAAAACGGTTATGAATCACGTATTGATTACTTAAAAATTATGCTAGAATTTGTATTTATTGTTTCTAGATGGACATCTCTTTCTGGGAACAAGGCAAGGGCATTTGCTTATGTACTCCTTGACATCAAACAATGGAAATCAGAAATATGAACTACAACTGCGCAGGTATTGCAAAAACTTCAGCAAAAAACCTATTCAGCAAATTGAAGTTGTACCAGGTAAGAGAACTCAAAGAAATTACATTTGAAGTTATCATGATACACTTAATTTTATTTTATGTTTTTTTTGCAGAGGACAATTTACTACTTTGTCTTACTGACAATGTTTTGTCCTCCTATGATATAAATGGAGTCAACTTTCCATTAATCAAGACATTTTCTGAAACTAAAGGAGCTTCAATTTTTGCATTAGACAATAAGGTGAATTTAAATTTATATCCTTTTTTGAATCTGTCAAAGTGTTATATTAAAAATATATGTATATCTCATTTCTTATAATTGAAATAAGATAACATAATAATTTTTTTTTTTTTTTCATTATAGTCTGCTACATCAATGACTGGTGAATCAAATTCAGTGGTTCATCTTTGTGTAGCAGTAAGAAGAAAGTTGCAGTTATATTATGGAAAGAATGGAGAGTTTAAGAAGCACCTTTTTGATTTTACCATACCTGATGTCCCTAAAGTAATGGCTTGGGGACAACAGTACTTATGTGTTGGGTTTAAGGGCGAGTACACTTTGTTTGATGTTAGTATTCCCTTTCATTACAGATTAGCTTACGCTTGGCATTGTAGCAATTAGCAACTTGTTTTTCTTATTTTAATTTAATTACCTAATCAGATATTATTTAAATTTTACATAACATCCTAAAACATCCATTATTTTAATTTTGTCACTAAAAGCATTAAATTTGATTGAAAGCTGAGGACAAAAAAAAAAATTTTAGAAAATTTTCCATTTATCTGTAATTTAATTCCTCAGTTGTCTTCACGAGATCCAAAAGAATTATTTCCAACAAGCAGTTCCAAATCATTAGAACCTACTATAGCAAAATATTCAGAAACATCTTTCTTGCTTGGCCGAGACAACACATCAGTGCTTGTAGAGGAAGCTCAGGAAATTGAGATTAAGAAAACTATTAAGTGGAAAGAGGCCCCAATAGCTGTTGGTAGGGCAATATTTAACATACATTTAAACTTTGAACCACGGTGGTATATACAGGTCTTGCAACTTCAGTATGGGGTACGTTGACATACTGATGCTGTTAAGTTCAATTTACGGCCGCCAGAGGCATGACAATTCGCGTAATATTTATCCCGAACATTTTTTTAAATCCAAACAAAACAGTTAAATAACAAAACAAAAATAACAAAAAATCAACAAAACGATATAACAATGATTAAATAACACAATATTTGGGAGAGAAAAATATCAGCTTCGATAGCAGCGACGTGGTACCTCAAGCGGATGGTATTGCGAATTAGCAGTTGTTACACACTCGCACCTCATCTCTCACCACTGAAATAGGACTCAGTTGCAAGACCTGTGTATACGACCATGCTTTGAACTTATAATATACGTAAATAACCACGTTGATCCTATAACACGATTTGATGTTTCAGTTTGGGATGAGCCATTTGTACTTGGTTTGATGCAAGACCATGTTGTCGTCCAAACAGTTGAGCCTGCATTATTTATACAAACACTGCCTGATTTGAATAAAGCAAGACTGATGTATAGGTAAATATTATTTGGAAGTATTATATGGAAACCATTGAACCTCTTAAATTTATATCAAAAATATTTGTTTTTACTGGTAGTAGGGCTATGTGTAAGCTTGTCAGATATTGTACCGTACAAAAGCGGTTCTTAGTTTTGTTGTGTCTTGGTTGGAAGGGTGAGTAAGTCAGTGTAATGATAGACACAAGGGATATAACATCCTAGTTCGTTGAGTTTCTAGGTTCGGTGGCGCATTGGAGATGTAAGTGATGGTTATCATTTCTTAAAATGCCAATGTCTATGTGCGGTGGTGACCACTTACCATCCGGTGGCCCATTTGCTCATCTGCCTAATATTTTTGTAAAAATATATAAAATAAAAAATGATTCATTAATTCACAGGTGTAAGCGTGGTTTGATATTTGTATCGTCAGTTGGGCAAGTGTGGTGCTTAAGCTCCGTGGATGTTATCAAGCAAAGGCAGCAATTGTTGAAGGACAAACAATTTCAAATAGCTATAGATTTAACGGTAAAAAATATCTCTTTTAAATTCGTATTCATAGCGTTCAGGTATAAATACATATATATCAAGCTCCAATACAGGACACACTCTATTTGTTGGCGATTGTCCATTAAAATTATGTTAACATAATGAAACCATTAGTGAACATTAATATAGTTGATTCCAATGGCAAGAAGAGTAAAGATAAATAAACCTTTGACCTTGTCATTAAGTCATTTATCAAGTGCATCATTGGTTGATGTCTAAAATAATCTGTGGTATTAATTATAAATTTGTGAAAAAAACCTAAGGTTCGATTATCTTTTCTCTTCCTGCCACTGTATGTTGTCTACCATATGTTGTTTTATAATTTATTAGCAATTAATACATAATTACGTTGAATAATATTTCTATATGTTAAATTAATGTTTCTATGTTCCGGTTGCATGCGTATACTATTCATCCAAATATAATTAATCTTTAGCTAGAATTTCGCACGCCCGCGAAAATAATAAGTCCAGGGATAGGAAGTAGTGGGTAAAAGTTAGTAAATAATACAGTAAAAAAAATAGTAATTTAATAACATTAATAATTAGCCTAGTATGTTGCTTAGACTGTAGAGATGTCGATGTCGTGGGTTCCAATGTCCGATCGGGCTAGTAAAATGTTATTAGGTTTTTCTGCCAAGTTATATTGGTAGCAGTTCGGAGCTTAGCAGCTGCCATTGTTTACACAGTCTCGCCTCGGAAATCATGACGGATTTCCGTCCCATCGGATTATGAGAGGGAGGAAATAGAAAATTCATTGTATTTTCGCATACACTTGTGGTGTATAAGGTAATATCTCCTGCGTTGGCTGGTCGCAGTTCAGTCAATAATGGCCGCTTGACTGATTAACTTTTTCAGGATAAACGCATTATTAATCGACTAATACGTAAACAATGTGGTGTGTTAGATATTTGTCCATTTATTAAAAGTGCCTAAAGCCAGCAAAGTATCAAATTTCATCTGCGCGCCACTTACACGTCACATATACATTTATTTTTTTGAATTTTCATGTGCTTAATTTGTATTTATAATTCATTTCGTGCTTAACAGTGAAGGAAAACATCGTAAGGAACCTGCATGTGTCTAAATTTCACTGAAATTCTTTCACATGTGTATTCCACTAATCTGCATTGGAGCAGCGTGGTGGATTGAGCAACAAACTTTCTGTTCAAAAAAAGAAGAGGAGGCTTTAGCCCAGCAGTGGGACAGTCACAGGTTGTTACTGTTACTGTACTGTAAGAATAATCAAGTAAAAGTTTAGCAACTTTGACTTCGTAACGAACACTGAGGTTTAACGTTAAACGTGGGTGTATACTATAAAATTTACTATATTTTGTAAAAATTTCAATTACATGAGTAATTATTATTATTGAGACTTTCTTAAATTAGCCGGGCGCTCATTGTTTTATTTAATATATTACTAATATAAAATATCAGTCAATCTCAACACTAAGTTAAGTAAGTATATTATATAGGGTTTTCCATTAAGGGCGCTTGATCTTTGAAATGCAAAAAAAAATACATGTAGGAGAGATATTTGCGAATTTTTTATTGTGAAGGTCTATCGACCCCATTATGTATGGAATATGACATCATTCAAATGACCGCCACGGCTTCGGTTGGTGGCGCGCACACGAAAGGTCCAATTTTCGATGACTCTGGCGCACAAATCGGGCTGTATTTGATCGATGGCGTGGCGTATGTTGACTTTGAGGGCATCGGTGGTTTGCGGCTTGTTGGCATAGACCTGCGACTTAAGAAAACCCCACAAGAAAAAGTCCAGCGGGGTCAAATGGTGGCCAGAACGGTGGCCAGTTCACGTCGCCTCCGCGCGAGATGACCATGTCCAGAAATTGCTCGTGCAGAACTTCCATCGTAGCGTGTGCTGTGTGGCACGTAGCGCCGTCCTGTTGAAACCACATGTTGTCCAGATCCATATTCTCGATTTCAGGCCAAAAGAAGTTGGTTATCATCGACCGGTATCGCTCACCATTGACGGTGACGGCCACACCATTATCGTTTTCGAAAAAATACGGACCAATCACGCCTCCGGCCCAAAATCCGCACCAAACAGTCACTTTCTGCGGGTGTCACAGTCAGCGAACACACGGCGCTGTCTATGGTCATTAACCTTGAGCTCTTGGGTCAGCTGGATCTTGTACGGGTGCAGCCTCAAGTCACAACGCAAAATTCGCCAAGTTGTCGTCTGCGAAAGGCCGAGTTCCTGTGCGCGACGCGGAATTGACTGCCGCGGGTTTTCGAGGACACTGTCGCGCACAGCGGCGATATTCTCGGCAGATCTAGCGTTACGTTGACGCACGGGAACCGGCTGATTGTTAACTGACCCGGATGACTCGAATTTGTCCACCAATCGACGGATAGTCGACTCGGCAGGACGATCATCGCGACCGTAAAACGGGCGAAGTGCGCGGAACGTTGCTCGAACTGAAGACCCATTTTCATAAAACAATTTTATGATTTGCACGTGCTGCTCGACACTGTAACCTGCCATGGTGGTTTGGGAGGACGGAATGAATATAACACACTGCATTTGACAGCTGTCACTCAAACAACATGGCCGCAATCAGCTGTCAAAGTTCAAGCGTCCCTATTGGAAAACCCCATATATAATTTATTCAATTTGATTTAAAACAATTTTTAAATTAAAATTAAAATTTTATAAGATTAATGTCATTTAGTGGCGCCAACAGGGCACAGATTATATATTAATCATAATAGTTGCTGTTAGGTGATATTTTAAATAGACAAAAAAATTATCCTGTTTATATATTAAGTATATAAATATACACAAATAGCTTCCAGTGTGACCAATATGATATGAAATGTAGTCATTTACGTTTTTCCTTATTAACACACAAATAACCAACATTACAAAGTATAATATAACCAAGTTTACCGACCCACTGTGTTTTAAATGACTTTAATAATTATTAAAAAAAAAGAAAAAAAATAGTGAAATTCCGATACCGAGTATAGAAGTCAAATACAGCACTAATATATTCTTAGGATTTTACCATTTTACGTCTTCATAATTAAATATAAATTTTATAGTCAACCAAATCCAAGGTAGGTGTTTGAATTGCTCAAATTTTCCTTGATTATGTAAGTTTATTATAAAAATATTTTATTAGAAATAAAAAAATGTCTTTTTACTAAAAATAAACCACGTTTTGATAAAAGGTAATCAAAAAATTTGAAAAATAAATAATTAATATTATTAATTATATATATATATTTTTTGTTTTTGTCTTAACATTACTTGGCTAGGTAATGTTGAACTTACATGTTTAGTTACCTTAATAGTATCTATTCTTACTGAGTTATGTTTCTGTTTGATTTCATTAAAAATGTTGTACATAATCTCGTCAGTCATTTCAAACCATAATTAATATTTTTAATCAGCACTGTTTATCAAAGTCGATCGTGGAATGCGTATGTTAATTGCAAAATATATTTTATTCTGAAACGTTAAACGGTAATCAGTAAAACAAGTCGTTTTAACTTTTTGTTATAAAATGTTTCATTTTAAAGGAAAAAACCGACAGGCGAAAATAATTAAACTTTTGCATGTAAGTATTTTTATTAGTGCTGTATTTTACAAATTAAAACATTGTTAAAGAGTTTCGCGGTGTAAAATTATAACAAAATAATGCTTTTTCGAGCTGCTAGTACTAAGAATAGAAAAGGGACTATGGCCCTATTAGTTCAGGTAAGTGTCGTAAATCATGTTACCAAAGTTGTATAAGCGAAAAAGCTCTAACCCCGGTATTTATTTTCAAAGCTACATTTAGCTAAAATATTTTAATGTAAATTTTCGAAACATTTCAATTTTTTCATTCGTTAATTATTCTGAAAATTTGATACTGCTTAGATTTTGTTATGTTTTTTTGGAACTTACAAAATTTTCAATGTCTATATTATGTTAAACTTACAATTCACCACTATAAGTGCTATCTTGTTGAATTGAACAAGTAATATCTTTATATATTACTATATTTAAAGGAATTACTTTATTATTACTAGTTTTGAAATATAATTAAATTTTTATATAATTATTTGTTTTGTTTGTTAATTAGTATTATTGATAAAATATTTCAATTATAGCAGTGCAACGTGGAATGCTTCTATATTTTATCAAGGTTTAGTCAGCAAAATAAAATTGCCATGAATATATCCGATAAAATCCGCGCGCCACGTAGATGCTATTATGTCTGAAATTTTCACAAAACTGTCAACATCAACTACTAAGATTCAACTCAATCGGATGGATGGTATAGTAACGCATACAGAACAAACATTTTATAAATGGAATACATAAGAAACATGTATTTTATATATAGTATAGATAAATTATAGCATAAATATTTTTTGAGTTTATTGTCTTGGCTCCTCTTTTCGTTTATAGTCTTTCTCTTTTAACACTAATACATGCAAAATCAAAGAAATTTCATGTTCTTATTGAATATTTTAAAACTAAAAAACATAGTAAATTGCTTTGTTAAATAAATAATATCTATTATATTTGTATTTGTATTATATTCTTGATTTTACCATCTTGCTCGGAATTAATTTTTTTTTCAGAATTTGTCGGAATATTCCGCAGAAGAGAAGAAGCAAACAATACATTCCATTCAGATGCTATTCGCTCTCGAGCTATTTGATATAAAGCAGTATTCGCAATCTATGAAGGAGTTTATAAAATTAAACACCGATCCAGCTGACGTCATAAAGTTATTTCCTGAACTCGATAACAAACCAGGTTCTGATAGCACCAAGAAACTAAAAGGGAAAGATTTAGAAAATGCTTTGAATGCCCTGATAGAATATCTAGTGGAATTAAGATCGAAAATTGGTAAAAGTTCGAAGGATGCAAGCAGTAGTAAGGGGGCACAAGTAAATCAAAGAAATGTGACTCAACAGCTAGAGTTGATCGATACGACGCTATTAAAGTGCTACTTACAGGTCTCATATATTTTCTATTCTCATATGACTAAGAACTTATCAAACATAACATTATATTAATTTTGTGTACAATTATGACGTTATATGGAATGAATATCTGATAACATATTTCTGACACGATTAAACATATCTGCTTAATTTTATTTTTAGACAAACGATGCATTCGTAGCTCCTCTTTTGCGTCTGAACAACTGTCGTCTAGAAGAAGCTGAACGAACGTTGCTGCAGCACGGCAAGCACAGTGAGCTCATCATACTGTATCAGACAAAAGGACAGCACACGAAAGCGCTGCAGCTGTTAAGGGAGCAGGCTAAACAGCCGGACTCTAGCTTGAAGGGTTATCATCGAACTAAGAATTATTTACAACATTTAGGTAAGTGTTATATCTATACTCCAGCCAAATTCGATGTGGAATGTTTAATAACAAAGCGTTGCTTAGCAACCAACGTCAGGCAGATGCTCAAAACATTTTTAGAAATATGTACAACAATTATTTTTGATGATAATAAAAATTAAAAGGACCGGGTAATTCAGAATTACTCATCGTAATCTAATATAAACAATATTTGATAACAACAAACTTATAACAATAACGAATTAAAAGTAAATAACGATAACAATATCTAACAATTAATAACAGAACGGAAGAACGCCAGAATCAAACACTCGCGAATTGTAAGCAAAGCTAACAACAAAACAAATATTATGGCGGGCGTATAATGCAACAAAATTACGTAGTTACGTTTCGTTTAACTTTATTTACGTTAAAAAAATATTTTTTTTAATTAATTAAAATGTAACCGCAATAAAATTTCTTAAATTTTATCTGATATATATATTAGAAGAAATTCTAAATATATGTGGTTGAAACAGTGATTATAATACTATATTTATGTTAGCCAAAACAAGATCTTTTTTTTTTAATCTGTGTGTAATGAAACGTTGTGTGTAATGTTAACATTCTTAACCTGTTGTGGTTATACTACCATTATAATACGACTAAAAATATACACCACCAATTACGAAGAACCTGTATCGCTATTATATACCTTCCTAAATCTGCCAATTGCTTAAAAAACACTCCAAATGTTACAAAGCTGCGATTTCTTTACGTCAGTATTAAAATATAGGGTTGTTAGTTTTGTAGTAATATTATAGTGGTATTTAAAGATTTTTAAACTTTTATTTTAAGCTAATTTTCACATAAATTATGTATTGACCGGCTAAATTAAATTTTTGGGTTCGATATTAAATTAAAATTTTTGTGTTTAAACAGGAAATTGTGTTATAATTAATATAGTTGTAATTATAATAATAATTATTTTTTATTAAGAGTGTATCAACCCTAATTATGATGAGTCATGGTTTGTTTACTAAAATTCCAGATCGAATTTGGCTGGAGTATATATGTATATATTTCCAGTTTCTGGTACAAGAGCTATTTTTGAGAGACTAATATACATAAAAAAAATGAATATTTTTAATTAGTATAAAATAATATTCTATTTTGTTCTGAATATTTTTTTTGTAAAATTTTCATTTGTATCAGGGTATTTTTTTAATTACTATTTTTTTTTTTTTTTTTTTTATATAATATAGGTTAGTGGACGAGCATGTGGGCCACCTGATGGTAAGTGGTCACCAACGCCCATAGACAGTGGTTTGTATTTTATTTCTTAAAAAAAAACAACATCACCACTGCGCAACTAACCTTGGGAACTAAGATATTATGTCCCTTGTGCCTGTAATTACACTGGCTCACTCACCCTTCAAACCGGAACACAACAATACCATGTACTGCTGTTTTGCGGTAGAATATGTGATGAGTGGGTGGTACCTACCCAGACGAGCTTGCACAAAGCTCTACCACCGAGTAAAATACTATTTACAATCCTAATAATTAAAAATTAATGGTTTCAGGTGGTGAACATATTAATTTAATATTCAAGTTCTCTGATTGGATATTAGAGGAACATCCAGAAGAAGGTCTAAAGATATTTACGGAAGATATCGTTGAAGTGGAAAATTTACCGCGTGCTAAAGTACTGGATTTCCTTTTAAGGGAACACGACCCTCTCGCGATTCCATACTTAGAACATGTTATACACACGTGGAACGATAATAATCCATTGTTCCACGATGCCCTTATCAGTATGTACAGGGATAAGATCACAGTTAAAAAAGCGAATTCGACGGAAGAGGAGTTGCAACATCTAAAATCTAAACTGTTGACATTCTTGGAGAAATCAACGCAATACACCCCCGAAAGGGTTTTATTACACTTTCCAAACGATACGTTGTTCGAAGAAAGGGCTATTATTTTGGGGAAACTTGGGAGACATGAACAAGCTTTGGCTATTTATGTTCAGATTCTTGGTAAATAGTGCCTCAATATTTTTAACTTGTCAAAATAAATACCATTTCTAAACTACATCTTATATTGTACTAAATATTTTCGATTCATTTAAAAATTACTTTATTATTCTATTTTGCCATTTGATATTTTAAGGTGACGTGGAAAGAGCAATTCGATACTGCGAAACTATTGGCGAGATGTCTAACGACAAAAATGTCGATGTCTATGTTATTTTAATGCGGATACTATTGAACCCCGATCAGTGTACTTCATTAATCGGACCATTGTCCAATGTGCAACGACATCCGAAGTCATCCGTGCCGGATCTGGAGACTGCACTTAGTATATTAGAGAAACATGCGGATAAAATATCGCCCATAAAGGTTTGTATCAGTACAGTATAGTAAGAGTAACATTATGTAAATTTATCACTTGTAAAGGTGGAATATACTGCAGACTCGGTGGTAGAGCTTTGTGCAAGCTCGTCTGGGTAGGTACCACCCACTCATCAGATATTCTACCGCAAAACAGCAGTACTTTGTATTGTTGTGTTCCGGTTTGAAGGGTGAGTGAGCCAGTGTAATTTCAGGCACAAGGGACACAACATCCTAGTTCCCAAGGTTGGTGGCGCATTAGCGATGTATGGTATGGTTAACATTTCTTACAACGCTATTGTTTATGGGCGTTGGTGACCACTTACCATCAGGTGGCTCATATGATCGTCCACATACCTATACAATAAAAATAAAAAAAGACCTCCTTAACCCCCTCAAGGAGCAGAGTCTACAGTTTACTTCATTTTGCACGCACGAGGCAGAATTTAATTCGCCCTTACGATATTTTTCTTTAATGATTATAAAACACCTTAATCAATATACAGCATACAATAAAATAACAAACGTTTTTATATTCATGTCATCGAAAGGTGAACTGTCTTTTTATTTATTTAATACTTACTGCACAACAAAAATAAAAGTCATATAAGTATTCACTATTCACACTCCACGATCACTAAGTTTTACTGAAAGGTCATCTGGGTTATTATCATCTACTCGTCAGTTTCGGTTCGAGGTGGGTCAGTATTATACTTACAAGGGACATTACACGTTAGCATACGTTGTGAGGGGTGTGTGCTCGTCACGATGCCAGTGGCGCCGCTGGTGACCGCTCGTGTGCCGCAGGCGCTGTCGGTGCTGCCGGACGCGGTGCCGCTGGCGCGCTTGGAGCGCTTCCTGTCGGCGGCGCTGCAGCGACAGCTCACGCTCAAGCGCCGCACGCAGCTGCTCAAGGGCCTTCTCTACGCCGAGCATCTGCAGGTCAGTACTTTTAATGTCTTTCGACTCTGTATGACCACTCGAGTACTACGTAATAATGCATAAATACTAGTAAACACAAAAAACACTAATGTAGTTGAAAAATGAATAATTTCGAATGCACAATTAATAACTTATACTTAATTAACAATATAGTTTTGTATACAAAATATAAAATATATGTCCGTAAATAATGATGTAAAGTCAAAATAATGTCCGTCAATTACATGAGGAGTTTTAACAGAAATCATGTGTGTACCTGACATTAATAATAGGAGCCGTGTAATACCTTTGGTGTAAAACTTGTGATATGCAAGGAATAATATAATTTACACTAAAATATGTTCGTCCTTTTTTTATTATGACTTCTACTTGGTCAATAAATATGATAACTTTTACAGGTTCAAGAACTAAAGCAATTCCACGAATCAAAAACCATAGTGATAAACGATTACAACGTGTGTCCTGTTTGCAAGAAGCGCTTCGGGAACCAAAGCGCTTTCGTGCGATATCCCAACGGAGACATCGTTCATTACTCCTGTAGAATTGATAAATATTTCTGAACGTCATAAAAAAAAAAAACTTATAATATCTTAAGAAAAGTATTTATATATTTATTGAGTATAACACGTGCCAGTAAAGAATAAACAAATGCAGGCAGTACTTATGCTAGTATGGACAGCGAAAACATTTTGAATTTTATTTATCTCTTATTAAGTTCATTATTAAAAATACAGTAACTATATTTAATTTATCATGTAATTAGATTACATTGGACTTGTTTTGGCGTTGGTAAACGAAGTCATGCTGGTATATAAAGTAAATTAATTCTGTACGATACGATAGCCGTTCTTGCGCTACCCGAATCCAACGGCTTCCCGCGACCCGTTGTCGGATACGGGAAATCCTTAGGGGAGGCTTTTGTCCAGCAATGGACGTTTTCCGGTTGAAATGATGATGATGATTTATATTAGTGAACTTTCTTTTCGAATCGTAAGAAATGCATTTTTAGCAAACAATACTGTTTGAATAGATAAAAGATCGGTCGCCATTTATAACTCTTTTCTTTAATGGCACGGGTTATAAAATATTTTTATATTTGGATTTGTTTTTTTTTTTATGTCTCATATACATGAAATCAATTCAATAAACAAAGCTTTTAACCATATGTTTCAATGTGAGTACGTATAATATAATAAAATTGGTATTATATTTGAAAGATGTGAATTGCTAGTGAAAATTGTTGATGTTTACTCGGTGGTATAGCTTTGTGCAAGCTCGTCGGGGTAGGTACCACCCATCAGATATGTACCAGCACTTTGTATTGTTGTTCCGGGTTTGAAGGGTGAGTGAGCTAGTGTAATTACAGGCATAGGGGACATAACATCTTAGTTCCCAAGGTAGGTGGCGCATTGGCGATGTAAGCGATGGTTAACATTACTTACAATTGTCTATTGGACGTTGGTGACCACTTACCATCAGGTGGCCCATATGCTCGTCCGCCTAACAATACAATAAAAATTTTTTATTATAAACTTATATTAATATATATCGTATATAATGAGAAGTCTTGTGATCTCTATGTGACTGATATTATAAAGCGGTTTCTTATTGAAGAGTGCTGCGTTTGTTTTTTTTTTTTTAATAACGTTACCTTCCACTGTTTAATTTTTGCAACTCCCACGTTAATGTATGAATTTAGAAAGGCATCTCATAGGTTTGGATTTGTACATACATTCTGAATCTATGTGCTTACGACATGGTATTGTTTTTTGAATAGTACAATATTAAAATACTTGATACTTGAAATTACTACTGGCACCTCTTAGATTTTATTAGTATGTAGTAGATTTTATCCAACTTTTTTTTTTAGTTTTATTAAGTAAAACTTTGTATCATTAGTTGTAAGTAAAAATAAATAATATTATTATTTATGTCGGTCAAAATATAATATGATTTTGATTAATAGCTAATGATTTGTATTCTAAATAGTAAATTCTTCATACTATTCTTGTATCGTGTTACGAATTTTAATCTTATATCTTATTCTTAAAATAAGAAATATTTTACATTAAACGCTTATAAATTACTTTTAATCTTATATATAACTATGGCTCTATAAAGTAAACAATGTGTAAAAATAAAAACTACATATTAAAATATAAATATAGAACAATTTGTTTTATTTATAAACCCCATCTATGATATTTTTTAATATCTACGCCTACTTCTAAAATATTTAAAAAACTTACCATTTTTTTTAACTTAATTTTCGGTGTGACCTGAAACTGAACATGCAAATATTGATTTTATTATTTAGTGGTAGGCTCTTGTGCAAGCCCACCTGTGTAGGTACCACTCACTCATGAAATATACGCCATATAACAACATTTAGTATTGTTGTATTTCGGTTTGAATGGTAAGTGAGCGAGTATAACTAAAGGCACAAGAGACATAGCATCTTAGTTGCTACATCGGACATCGCCAATGTCTATCGGCGGTGGTGACCATTTACCATCAGGTGGCGCATTTGCCAATCCATCTGCCTATTACATAAAAAACCTTTGTTTTCGCCGTATCAAATGGTGGTCGTTTATGTACATTATTACTTTTAAAATTATCTAATTATATGTAGCATACATTAGAATAACTAAGAAAGAAAATGTTGAAAGTACATCGGTATAGAATATGAGGAATCTCTTTTGAAATTATTATTAAATTAAAAATAACTAATGTTTCGATAAAAATATTATTTTTGTTTGTTTAAACGGATAATTTTCATAAATTACAGAGCTTATTTTAATATACACTTATTCATCATAAAGTCTGGACCAAAAACTTTAGATTAAATTAAATTAATATAATTTATTAATTTGTAAGCAAAACATTGCTATAAATTAAATGAAATAATTATGTTATAATTATACATTTTGTTTTTTGTTAAATGGAAGGTCAAACACTTTTTTACAAATGAGTATTACCTAAAAGTTATCTTACTAAATTTGGGCGTAGTAACCTTTATCGAACATAGATCGTTTAATTAATAAATTTTTAATATATTTATTTAAAATATAAAATAATTATTATATTTCTAAAATTGATAAAGATGTATACAACTGGCTCATTTATTATATAAAACCGTAAATTTATAAATAAAATTACGTAGCATAACAATATAAACTAGAGAATAACTACGTGCATATAGTTGGCTAAAGCTCTAAAACGATAATACACAGCGCGGCCGCTTGCAAATATATGGCGGCCGTGGTAACGTACTTATTTTTTTGGTCGGAAATTAATGGGTTAAGGTTACATACTCTTTGCATGAAGCAGCTAGGGTATTGTGCTTGCTTTCCTCCGCTTTACATACATCCATAAATCATAAGTATATATTTTCGGATATTGGTACGTGTTTGTTTGTAAAAGTTATATATATACTAAGTACCTATGAATTGTTCTTCTCTTAAATTTATTTGTTACTTTTAACACACTCACTCATGTTATTTTCTGGTCTAAAGTTGTCTGGTAGAGCTATTTAAGCATTAAACCCACCTTTTGTACTGTATTGTACGATATATTGTATTGCGCAATTAAGTGTTAAATAAATAAATCTAAGCCTCAGTCTAAACTTATAATTGAACCGCTCGTAAATTTATTTTTGTCTTTTAAAATTAAACTTTTATTTCTATGTTTAAACGCCTTTTAAGTTAACGATATCTAAACTCGCGGCGCTTTCTTCTAGTGAGACGAATATAAGCTTCGCACTATACCTAGCTTTTGATCTGAGTGGGAAAAAATATAAACTAGCTGTAAGTCTCGGGTCTAGGTAGACTAGGTTAATAAATCATCATATATAAAATAAATGAATACATTTGAAAGATACTTTTACTATTACCTCAGCTAAGAGGCCTATGTGTCGTGTAATAAGAAAACATGCCTCAAAAGACAAGCGATATTGTACCAGAAAAGCTGAGGCTAGATAAAGCGGAGTCAATGGTATTATAATATGTATTGTGTTTCTTTATAGCAATGACATATTTGTACAGCTTAAGTAACTTGTTTTAAATAGGTTTAGTTTGAACATTAAGTGAAGTATTTTTTACACACCCTAGCGTTCATTTTTCAATATTGACTGAACAAAGTTAACGACAACTACTTCCTCTTAACTGTCGAAGACGCCGACGACACCTAATGCTGCATACATTAAATATCACGGAATACTTAATTTATCAGTGCGTTAATAATTGTAGAATGAGTGAGCGAGCGTGACGCGTGTTCGTGTGACGCAACGTCGTCGACGCCGATAGAACGTGGGCCGGCTCTCGCGCCACTCAGCCGCACGCCTCTGTGGCCCAATGGATAAGGCATCGGCCTCCTAAGCCGAGGATTGTGGGTTCGAGTCCCACCAGAGGTATCTAACCACTTTTTAATAAAATCAACAAGTTATATTTAAATAGTTTCGGGTAATAAAGGTAAAAAAGGTGTTGGCTGTACCACAACAACAAAAATGTACTGTCTATTTCTTACCGAAATATTTTTTTAATAATTTAAGATTAAAATAAGAGCGAATTAGGGGAAATGAAAGAATTTAATTGTAATTAATATGAGAAATATTTATAAAAGTATTTAATGAAGTGATTTAGTTTGAATCAATATTTAAAACATTATCGTTTTGGAATAGATTTGCAAATTAAGCTTAAGTGTCAAGGTACTTCGAATAATAAATACTTAATTTTTCTTTTTAATAAATTGACATCATCTTTTATTTATTATATCTGTGTGTCTGTACACTAAAATAGCACGAAAAATTAGTAATCTATATACACTAAAACTTTCCTAATACGAATACTTTGTTAAAAAATCATAAAAATCACTTGTGTAGTATTTAAAAATTACGCATATATATCTACATGAATATAATACAAGTTTGTGGGTAAACTTATTTACTAAATACTTTACGGAATTAAGTATTTGATAGTTTTATTTAACAATATAGTTGTAAATATTAATAATTTTGGAAATCGTATATACCTAGATAATTTAATCCATCGCGCTTTATCATATTTCTACTTAACACGGCAACCTGTCATTCCAGGATTCTATAACAGCGTTGACAACTGCACGTTTTACCATCTGAAGGTAAGGTAGAGATAAAGGTATCTGCTATAATATTGGCGTCGGTGCGAGTTGTCACATTATAAAAGTCCCGTATCGTTGGGGAAAGCTGCTAGATATGATAACGATATAATTTTATTGATAACGCTCGCTGAGGCATCGATCAGTCGATATGATCGCTTGCAGTTTGTCGTACGGAACTGACCGTTCAATAAATAATAATTATACATAACACATCTTATCGACAGAGATTTAAAGCAGTAAATGGATTATGTTCTTTCGTCGGTACTGATTAATGTTATATATAAATATTAAAGTTAATTAGACGTTTGTTCACGATTTTTATTGTGTATCGTGTTGGTTGGTGTATGATGAGAATGATGGGCGACGGGGAGATGGGCTACGGTGACTATTACAACTACGACAACAACTGGTCTATTATTCCTTCGGACTATGGTGCTGATCCGAACTGTCAGTACAGACAGCCGCAGGTCGAAGAAGACTATCGTTATGGCACCTATGCGTAAGTAGTTATTATAGTATACGTTTTGTTAAACTTTAAAAAATACAATAATGTTTCAAAGATAATTTTCACTCGTCGTCTTCGTGTGAATCGTCACGGCAATACTATAATATACAATATTCCCATTGTTATCGATGGAATTTAAAAGCTTACGTAGGTATATATATTTCTTAGTGCGAGCATTATGCAAATAACATTATATGTTGTTGTATGAAAGTCGCAATGGTAATAGCTTAATCCTTGCGTTAAATATTAACAGTTTCCGTGAAAGTATATAGATTCCCGGGATTGTCCATTAAATGACTCGTAGTCTTGTGCAGTTCGCTGACGGTTGCTGATGAAAACGGGTCGTGTATTATTTTAGATAAAATAAACTTGAAACTCGCTCATTAACATAAGCTAGTTTTGTACTGTGAAATGTATAAATATTAGGAAATATATAAAAATAATCCTGTAGTCCAGGGTAACGCAAAGATTGATTAAATCCAACATTACATATTATCTACAATACAAACACAATAATCTACATTTAATATTGTCTATTGGAATGCTGTAACCAATATTTTTTATACCCTTATTTTGGTAGTAGGTATTTAATAACTGCAAAATCAATACTTTAATTGGAAGCTTAATAATATAAAGTTGTATTCCTAAAATAAAAGATAATAATTAGACAAATAGTTATGAATTCGTTACTTTATTTCCTTATTATACAGATGTAGAACATACATAGGCAATAATTTATAAAAAGTGTACAAATTCTAAAATTTCATTTTAATAAATAGCTACGTGACACTTGGCTACCAGTAACTGGAAAATTGTGATAATCCTAGAAATACCATATAAATAGGTCGCTGTTGTGCCTGAGTGCATAGACATTTACTAAAAGCACGGCGTATAACTTTATTGCACACAAAAGCTACCTCACTCTACATTTCACAATATTGAATATTGAAATAAAAAAAACTATTTGCAATTGCCTTTTGACAGTGTGGTGTATTCAATAAAGTATCACGAAAAAATATAAATACTGAGTTTTATATAAAAGGTTTCTTAAATATTATTTTTTAAAACCTATTGTTGCTTCCGTTATTATGATAGTAATCAAATCACTTCTAGTTACTAATGACTCCATCATTTTACAGGAATTATGAATCATATTTACCTACTATAAATAACTTGATTAGTAGACCCATGCTATGGTCCAATTATGCAAATCAATAGTGTCATGCTAGAAAAAAAAAATATATAAATTTAGTTATATTTTTTTTAGTAAATAAAAATCTGTACTTTATAAAAAATGTTTTCGGTTGGTTGGCGTTCCTTGCGTGTTCTACGCCAATCGTTCCAGTGGCAGTAAATCGCAGTGAGTACCATCGAACTCGTAATCCGTCAGCTGTGTCCTCTCCCATGCCTTCGTGGAGCCCTTAATTGGTTTGGAAGCCCTCTTCGCGGCTTGTCGTGCGCGCGATCGTTTAGGCCCAATACGCCTAACCAGATTGCCATAACAAAATATTCGTGAAATCTCATCGACTTTTACTCTCGCTTGCCGTAGTAAAATTTTCGTTATTGGGAAACTTTGTACATCGTAAATTTTCTATAAGTAGAATAAGTGCTGACGGACGAATATTATGTATGATGTGTTTTTGTCACGAATACTGGAAGTAATTCATTTCGTTACGCTTTTGTTGGCTTAAAAGCCACAGTAGCCTTGATTTAGCAGGCATCGTTGTTTGTAATTGAGGCATTACGTACGAAAATTGTCATGTAATTTATTTTGTCAGGCGGTACTGTAGCAAAGAGGTAATGACAGTCTGGTCATAGGGTAGTTTTTTCTCGCGATAAACGGCGCTTGGTACGAATCGCGCGGGGGGCACGGTACAATATAATATACCGTCTAAACTTTTACACAAATTACTTTCCTATCGTGTCGGCTATCAGCCCCTATTATTTTATCATTACCATTGCAAATATGAAATGATCGTCTCTTCGAATTTAACTCCTAATGCTAGGTTTCAATATTGATGTAAAAAACATAATGTAGTTAATTTATTTATTTTATATTTAGTACAATTGCTATTTTTTATTTTCCAATGTACATTTTTTACTCTAAAGAATCAAAATCCAATAAATCATTTGTACAGAACAATAGATAATCAAACAGTTACAGATATTTGTTAAACACCTGGCCGAATAAACACGTTTTAACGGTACGTGCATAAATAACATTTCAGTTCGTTTTAAAGACTTTGTATATAATTTACTAGTTAGTTGTGATAATAAAAAGAGAAGAAAGAAAATATAGCATTATACAAAAGAAAAGTTTTTTCTAAGCCTAATAAAAATTATCTTACGTTTAAAACGTACCTAATATTTAACTAAAAATATTAGGCCTTTTAGGTCTTGTTTGCAAGCACATAATTTGTCTAACTCTGTAGTAATTATGTTACAAATTTAATAACGCATTTTTCTACTTTATAATATTGTAATAAAAAGTATTTGTTTGCAACATGTAATGTGAATTCGTATTGTAATATCTTTTCGTACATATATTTTGTATAAAAACCTATAAGGACAAAATATTAGTTATAACCATGCAAATAAATGTTATAGTGAGTCGCTAGTATAAATTTAAAACTGTTTATTCAAAATTCATACATATTATGTAATAAGTATTATGGGATTTGGAAATATATCTTTCTATTAGTTCACTTCAGCGATTTCGTGAGTCAATTTCATCAGTTTTGTAAGCTAATGTATTGAAATGGCTCGAACACTCAGTAGTACTTTTCGTGTAGTTTGTTTTATGTCTAGTATTTTAGAATTGTATGTGGCATTTGGATATTAGTTTTTTACGTGGCAGTATTCACTTTTTGTTTGTTGTTGGATCGAAGATTATCATAACTAAATTAGTTACTTATTTTTTATATTTTTACATGCCATAGCTAACTTGGAGTACTATACTTCTGCTGTAAATGAATACTTTAGCGTTCCTTTAAGTAGATCTATTGTATTAATTGAAGTATCAGTGGCTAATAGCATCACTTTGTAAGTTTATTTAGATTTAATGAGTGTTTAATGTGGTAGACATTAAATCGAATAAAGAAGCTTTCTCTGCTCTCACTGCCTATGTTGTTAAAATTTACACTACAAATATTTTGATAAGAAGGCATAGTTGTATTTATTTAGTAACTAACAGTTGCCCGTGGCTTCGATCGCGCTTAAGTAAAGTATAAATGATTGTTTGGAGTTTGAAATGTCATTCTGGTTAGAAAAATTATATAAAGGGATTTTTTTTTTATTATTCTTAATTAATTAATTCTTTTAATAATCATCAGTGAACTTACTGTAAATTCCTGTTATTTGAATTAATATATTTTATCGTGACTTAAATGGATTAAAGTAAATTTGATTTTATACATGTGTTCCGATTAACGTTTATGTTGCTTAAATACCCCGGACATCTATCCAGCCGTTGGATATAGTTAATAATGTAAATGAGCAAGCGTGCGAACATAGTCTTTTATTATGAGAAGATTAATAATAATAATAATAAAAGTAGTGATGTCCATGCTCAATCTATATCTAAGCTAACATAACGTACATAATAATAAACATTTTCATATTTGCATATAAATCCAAAAAATACGCAGTAAAAGCTCTTGAAAATATTGCTATGATTTGGAATACAAAAAATTAATATCAGTTATAATTTAAGATAGTTATACGAGTAGTATCGGATGATCGTAGAAAAGTAGCAGAGGGCGCGAGCACCTGCCGTCCTCCCCTTACAAATCTGGCCCTCGCAGCTTACCTCAGCTTAGTATAGGCAAAATTTACATGCTGCATGGTATATTTTTTAATAAAAATATATATTATTATTCACTTACATTCAATAAATAAATAAAACACTATCAACTAATTATAAAGGTACCGTATTAATATATCATACAAGTATTATATTTTTTTTCTTAAAAGGAATAACTTACATAAGATATGTAATATTAATTAAACCTTGCGTACAACTAATACTTTCACAAGCTCAGCGGTAACTATTTAATAATAATCATTATTTGTATATAGGTACCTAATCGATGGTTATAAACTGAACTAATTAAAATATGTACATTATCTAACTATTAAGCGTATACTCTAAAAAATAAAACGTCGATTATAAAGCGATGGATTTTAAAAACTCATTCTCAATAAGTCAATTAAACATTGGTGCGCTGCACGCCACTTAGGGGTTGGTTCCCAATATGAATAATTGCCCTTTGTTATTGTTGCCCTTTAACGCATCGTATACTTTAAGCGCATCAATTTATGAATCACAGTAATATTTTTAAATATTTTTTTATTTATTAGTAGTAATTTTTGCGAGTTTATTTTTTTCCAGAAAACGTCCAAAAATGTACAAAAATTAAAAAAAAAATTTGTTAAGTGAAGCTTTTGTGTTAAAGGATATTATGAATGAAACGATCGCCTTTGTGCTGTTTTAAATATAAATATTTATTTTGTAAACAACAATTTAAAATAAAACATCCGAGTTTCTTTTGCCGGTTCTTCTCAGGTCTGAGGTTTCTTTCTTAATTAATAATAGAATTTTGACAATGAGTACCTATAGGTATTCATTTATTGAATTAACATTTTGTCTTTCAATAAAGAAAATCTTACTTATAAAAAGAGTCGGAAATATTATATTTAATATTGTCTGTGTTCATAACTATTTCTGCAGACAATTACTAGTTACAAAAAGAAATAGTAACATATGGAACGGATTATAAACACCTGGACACGAACTCTCAAAACCTTTAAATGGCACTTAAACAATAAGGACATTTAAGACTTTTGTGGTTATAAGATAAGGATCGTAGAGCTGAAGTGAATATGTATTTGGGTAATATAGTTGTATTTATTGTGTACCTTTCCTTACCAATTAAATTATTTTATTTATATCAATGTTATATACAATTACAAGGGCGTGGTGCCTATTAAAAAATATATTCTTTCATTAAAAACTAATGCAAATATGTCTCAAACTAATCTGGCAATCGAGAGGCTAGACGGATTCTAGTCTAATGAACCTTGGCCTTAATGTCAATTATGTGGTCAAAAAAGTTAACAATACCAAATCCTAGCTACAACTTAATTTATGTCAGGTATTGCTTAGCAGCTAGGAGTTATTATATACAATAAACAAAGTAGGTTGGCAAGAATCATAATTTTGTAATAAGTCAGTCTAACAGAATCAACCTTAAAAACAGCTGCTTTACCGACGCTTTTTTGTAACATTTTATATTAATACATTACATTAACTATAAATAATCTACATGTAACTGATTATACAAAATTATATTCTTTAGTTTAGACGAAGTTAATTATTTTGTAGGATTGGATATAATATTCTTTTGCATTGCTTAAGCTAATTATTTTATCAGTTGCACACATGCATCTGCTAATCCCTCCGGATAATCGATTATTACCATACTAATAAAAAACAGATGTTCAAGGGGTTTCAACAAAGGATTTCTAGTTTTGTTGCGTTTGGTAATACTAATGTTGTTGGGGTATTGACAATCGCTCCGGGTCTTACTTGGCGCAAAGGTTGTCCATTGCCGTACAGCGCGGAAACGCGGCCTGTGTTATGGGCAGCTTTGCGTCGAGTGAGAATCTGGAGGGAATATTTTAAAATTTGAAACAATGCATGTAAGATTGATTGTATAAATTGTATATTGTCTTTGTTTATTTTTGTATTAATAAATGATTCGTCGTCCGTATTAAAATACTAATAAAAACTGTTTTTTTTTCATTTTTACATATTTGTTATAATTAAATATTTGACTACTATATGTTGAAAAATACAAAATAAATAATGTAAAGTAAAGAGCTCTTGAGAAACGTGTCGAAGACATTGATATTTAATAAAATAGATGTGTGACATTTACTAACAGTAAACTTACATCTTGAGAAGTGACTGTATATGTATTTTTTGATTGTTACTAATTAAATAATTTAAACCAAAATGATTTGAAATAATGTAAATACTAAATTAATTAACTAAATATACATTATTTGGCTAACATTTGCCAAATAATGTATATTTAGCAAATGTTAGCGTCATAAGCAAAAATTAAATATTTTTTAAATAGGGTACAGACTGTGTTATATGTAATCAATGAAAACTAAATGAAGTATAACATTTTGTCATACAAAAATAAATGATGTAATTACATAATATGTAGTAGGCAGGAACAATAGGTATAATACCTACTCACAATTCATTATATCATATACAAATATCTCCCAATGTGTCCTTCAGTTTAAATATCTTGCTACCCATTAATATATTATTTTAAAAATTGTTATTTAAAAGTCATAATTTTCGTAAATTAGTTAAATATAAACAACAAATAAAACTAGAACAGGCAGAGGATGAAACAATGCGTCAGCGCCCACGTGCAAGTCATAAACTGATGAATGCAGGTTTTGTACCTGTTCATGGAACTCCATCGCACTTTGTATTGTTTTTCGAGAGGCATTGTGCTAAGTATTAGCACATGTGCAACTTTGCATTGGAACTGAAGATAGTCTTGTTATATTGTCGTCTGTTTAAATACCTGCTATAGTTTTTTTTAAATAATAAAAATTTTGTTTATTTTTAAGTAATCCCCCACAGTCAATTAAAAAAATCATGACAATACTAAATGGTAAGTGATAAATAGGCAGTGTATAAATGCGTTCCCATCATATTGTAACAGAAAAAGCCAAAAAAAAACACCATGAGCTTACATCGAGTTATTAAAAACACTCTAAATGAATATCGTTATCCGGGCATTTAGAGCGGCGTCCATAACGAACCCGGCTCAACAATGGGCTTAACGCGCGCACTCATTACAAAAGCAACATAACGTAACGCTACGTTGAAAGCTCCTCTATTCAAAAGTATACTCCAGTTTTTTTTGTTGGGAAGGCTTCGGGAGCTTTGCGATTGGTTTGTTTACGACCCGCCCAGTCGAACGAAAGCTGTGATTGGCGGAGGTCAGTGGAGCACCCTCAAACTGAGCTGAGTAGGCTGTCGAAGTACGAGGGCGGTGCGGGGTGTTCTTCACCCCGAGGGCCACTCGAGGGTTGTTTAGTGCGAGCGCAGCGTCGCGAGACGCAGCACGTGTTCACGCGGGTGTTTCGTGTTAGTTTCCAAGATTATTCCGAAGGCGAGTTCTCCCGGTCGGGAGATGAAGTGTGAGGAGGGTGAGAGTGCGCGCTCGCCGCCGCCGTTCCTGCCGCCGGCTTCGTTGTTAGCATGGAGCCCTATTTTGCTGCCGCCATGGGGACCTGCTTTCTTACCAGCTCTCTATCCGGCGGCTTTTCGTTCCGCTTTCCCGGGGTAAGGGCTATTTCGCTATCTTAAAAGTGCGATTCGTGTTATATATATAAATTGATAGCAGTAATATTATATATAGTTATAGAAATTGTATTTTCGAAATTATTTTTAAGGTCGTTTTCGGATTATTTTATCATATTTGAAAAACAAATATATCATTGCTTTAGTCGCTTCACAAAGAAGTTTGGATTAAAGGAATTGAAGGTTTCAATTAAAGGAGTTGGATTATTCTTATAATTCTTTGAACCGTCACATGTGACAGTTTCCTTGCATTCTAGTGAGAGCTTGTTAATAGTTATGTTTACAACCTGCTAAAGGCCGCCGCCGAGCGCTTATGAAGCCTCTCATTCATAATGTCACGTACAACACCCTAGAACATTTCACAGCTACATGTAATTTTGATGTTTTAATAGATATCTGACTCTTTAGTCCTTCTTGAGTCTTCGGTCGGTCTTTTATGTAGGTCACGTTTTCTGGAGAGGTTCCCACTTAACAAAGTACGGTCATCAATTCATGACGAGATTTGAGTGTTTTTTTTCAATTATGTGCCCTTGAGTCGTTTTTGTATATGTGTAAAGATAATATTTGTTGATAGATATACGTATGTATGTATGATACACATTTTCAGAATATCTTTTCTCGTGATTATTGTATTTTAAATATTGGTATTTATATTATCAGATAAATCATAATTCCCTTGCTGTTATCCCAATTCTCACTGCATGAAATAGAGTTACCAGGGTTTGACGGCCCACCGCTGAATAGCCCTTTACGGGAATGCTTTTATTGGCGGATTGGTTACCCATTACAATGCGGACAGACAAGACTTTTAATATTTTTTTGATGATATTTTATGATTATTCCTTTTTAATCATCTTTTTAATCAATAATTATGATGTCATATTGATTCATGCACTTTATAAAAATGTCAGTCTGCTCTCACAGCACCCACGTGATCAGAAAGGCTAGTTCTGTTCTACTCTGCCGGAATCATACGATGAAGTAATAATAAGCACCAGTTTATTTAATAAATCACACCTAAATATATACTAAGCAGTACAATCAAATTTAAACACTAATATTTATTTAACTTTTAGAATTAACGCGTTTAAGTCTTCGTCAAGCGTAATTTATATATTCGTAGTCACAATTAGTTGGACGTTATTACGCGAGTATCAAACAACAAAAAACGCAATAATATATCAAAGTATTGTATGTTTGAAGTTTTAAGTGTTCTTAGAAAAAGTAGTATTAGTATTTATTTAATAAATTATAAGCCGATTATTTTCATTATTATAAATAATCTTATTGTTGCAGATTACTTGATAGTATGAAGATGCCGGGTCAACGGCCAGGATTTCAAATTTCTGATATTCTGGGTCTCAATGAAGCTAAAGGCTTAGAAGCTCCAGCGCAGGGTAGCCTCAGCTCGCTGGAGCTGCCGCCCTACGCGCCGCCTCAGCATTATTCGCATGAACTATTGAGACATCATCAACCTTGGCTATCCTTGGATCAACATGATGGCACCGGTAAGTAACGTACCAATTCATCATGTTTTGATAACTTTATAAATAAAAAAAGACCATAGAATATCATATAGAGAAGACATATATACTATAGAATTATATAAGCAATACCTATAATGTTTAATAGTATTAAATAAGTCTTACGATACCCGCTACTCCGTATGTCAGGATACCTAAAACGACTTTCTTTACATATCCTTGACTCCAGGTATAAATAGTATCTTCTATCCAGGCCGATGTTGTATGTTTGGTTCCCATATAATGAATCTTTAGTCACGGTCTGTTAGCAGTTTTTGTCAGTATAAGCGCAATTTTCTTTAATATTTAAAAATATACAGCCTTTTGTAATCGGTCGGAATGGTTTCAAGTTACTCCTGTGAGTGTATTGACAGTGCTTTCTATGAAGAGCAACTTTAGATAATGATGCTTAGCGTAAGTTTATGACAGCTTTTCATTAAACAAGAGCGGTAATATCACACAAAAGCAAACTCCACAAGAGTAGCTCTTGTAACATTCTGTACAGACCTTTTTTTTAACCTTTTTTTTTACCTAATATACAATAGTAAGGTTTGGTTATATAAAGTGTGCTGATAATTTTAACTATTGTTTTTCTTAATGGCTAGTTAGTGGTAGTTTATTGGTTATAAAGAGTCCTCCTAGGTTTAGTGCTGATTTAATTACAAATAAGATTATCCAGTATATTATGATAATAAGGGGATAAAATGAATTCAATAACAAACTAATATTATTTTCATTTATCAGGAAGTTTTATCATAAGTCATAACTGTATTTCTCGAAGATATCATGCTTAACTATAAAGGAAAAATATTTTAACTTGTCTTTACGAAATGACATATTTATCCGAAGATAACAGATAAAATGCGATATTATGAAGAATGTCGCCTGTGTAATATATGAAATAAATATAATACATAGGAAAAATCCATCAACAATACGCTGCGTGTACACAAAATACAGTATTTAAAAACAATTTCAACGTTAACAGTGGAAGGACGTAACGAAATACACATTTAAGCGATAAAACTTCAATTTGGATATCTTCAAATTTATCACTCTCAATGAAGACAAGTACCTAGACGAATTATCATACACAAATATATTGACCCACTCGAATATAATAGGTGTTCGGTAGTCGGCGTCGAGAGGGCGAGATTATTTTTTGAAATGCTCCTCCAATCGAGTGCCTTCAGCCGCTAATCTGTGGTTGTCATTAATTATGTTTATCGCTTATCTAATATTTCGGCACTTGTTGATATATTTGATTGCTTGTTCAAAAATACTAATCCCACGTGTGGTGATTAAATAAACTACTTAAAACCGGTAAATGGTTTACGACGCATACCTGCCGCGAATAGTGTTACCCGTTTTTTGACATTATTTTTTTAATATTCTAAAATAAATATAAATAAATAAAAAATATCCTAAGCTTATTTTAATAATAAAATTACTTTTATCTAATTTGGTCATAAGTCATAAAAAAATTCACTATACCAATAGGTAGGACAAAAACCTTCCTTAAAAAATACAATTTTTTAAAGAAGGTTTTTGTCAATCACTGTTTATCATAGCTATACGAATATGTAAATATATTTGGTTTGAATTTTTTTTAAATGAGTGTTTTGAATTTTTAACGATTTGTAAAAATGAGGTTTGTCAATGTATTTTGTATCTTAAGGAAGTTCTTATGTATAGCAAATATGATAGTTTTATTGAATTTCGTTTTAAATGGGGAGCATAATGTCACGCCCTTAGATTGGGGGCTAACCGATTGTTTAACTTTTGAGGGGTGCGATGCGGAACGAATTTGTCACCAATAGAGAATTGGGAGGCAGCTGGCTATCAATTACAGTGTTTGCGGCTGTTAGGGATGCTATTTGTTCATTATTTGATGACAGTTATAGATTCCATTGTTGTTCCGGTAATGGTTCTTGGTTAGTGAAAAGATACACTCGTGATATAAACCCAATTTAGAAATCGTCGATACTTTTCTTTTGTTTCATCAAAACTACGACAATGCAACATGAAGAGAGATTGATACATGAAAACTGTATAATAAATTTTAAATTTGTTGATAGTGTGCTTATAGTTCAAAAATAACATTCATTTATTGAGGTTACATCATATATCATTAATATTATATAGATAATTTTGCGAAATATTATAACACTGTAGGAGATAAAATTTATACACCTTAATATAACCAATTATATAACCTTTCGTTATATTACAATTAATTGCATGTTTCCTATATCTATACATAATAAAGTAATACCTATTATCGCGAGCTACACTTAGTACTATAGACGTTCTCAGAACAATAGTACAGCTGCCGATGGGTGGGTGTCTCCCCGCTCTCCCCACCGTTACCACGCCCAGCCTCCTCCCGCCTTCTGACACATCCGTGTGAAACTGTGTCCAATATGTTAGGGGAAAATGGAGAACAAATGAATAATGCTTTATTTGCGGTGATTTTTTCATGTCCCATTATTCTCTCGCGTACGTTCTCTAGTTGGAGTTAAATAGAGCGACCCTAACAGATTAAGTGGAGATTTAGATGCGAATAACATTGTATATGATTTGAACTACAAGTATTTGAAATGTGTAACAGTTAATAAAACCAATTTAAGCTTACTTGATAATTAAAATAGTACTTAAATACATACGCATTTCTGGATATAATATCTTTTTTTATATATTTCTAAGGTTTTATATTATTGTCAATTTTAAATAGAGTTTTTGTTATAGGTATCATTGGGCAACAAGCGAGCCCGGATAGCACGTCTCGTGCATCTGAGCTGTCTTATGTAGGCCCGGCAGCCTCGTCTCCGACAGTCGTCGAGGCCCGTCACGACCAAGACCACGATCACGACCACGACCATAGCTTAGAACACGACGACGACAACGACCATGATCAACCACCGACAGGCAACGATTCCGGTCTCTCACACAAGAAACGTAAACGTCGTGTGTTATTCTCTAAGGCCCAAACGTATGAATTGGAAAGACGGTTCAGGCAACAGAGATATCTATCGGCTCCAGAAAGAGAACACCTAGCTAGTTTAATACGCTTGACGCCGACACAGGTGAAGATTTGGTTCCAAAACCACAGATACAAAACGAAGCGGGCCGTTCAAGAAAAAGGTGCGCATGATTTGAACGTTGGTGGTTTGAATTCACCGAGACGTGTAGCTGTTCCAGTTCTCGTGAAGGACGGTAGACCATGCATCGGAAAGCCGGATGGGCTGCCGCCACTTGGCATGTCTCTTCCTCCATATCAGCCGATGCATCATCAGCCGCCGGTCACGGGGCACGGTCCTCAGCCGAGTGGATGTTGGTGGTGAATACTTTTCTAATTTAAAAAGTGGTTAACTAGTCGTTGTAGCCGTTTGCGAAGGCTTTGCAATATTTAAAGACCGGTTTTGCTTTAAGCGATGTAATTTCCTCTTGTGTGAGTACATTTATATATACATGGAGATTCAGTTTGTGCCAACGGCGCGCTTATCTATCTGACGCATGCAATCGGTTTACAGCAAACTGATAAGTGTGAAGGTAACATAGAAACAGAATATTGGCATTGGTCTCTTTAAATAATTTTGCAAATTCATCGCAATTTTTATTTATTACATAAGTTAAAAAAAAATAAGGATATTTTTTTTTCGTTCTGAGAATATTATAATGTATGAATTAGTTTTGACTACCAGCTCGAATACTGATGGTGTAACACATTTACTTTTAGTTGCTAAATATAAGGTATTTGTTCCTATTTTATTGTAATACCTTAAACGAATAAGAAATCTTAAAAGAAGGACTCTAAACTTTAGTATTTTGAGGAATTTAACACATAGAATCTTTTCATATATTTTTTTAAATGTTTTGCCAAAACTTATTCTCAATTTAGATGTTTTTTTACAGTTTAGTAAAAATAGTTCAACTTGATTTTTAATCACTTTTAAAGTACCTAATCTTTTAGATTGTAGGTGAATGAAAAATATAACATTAATAGTTTAATTCAGTCATTAAGTGAACTGCATTTTAGTATTCATTTGTAAATTATTGTATAAAGCAAGCAACAATTATTATCTAAGATATCATTATGAAAATGACCAGATTTTATCAGATTGCAATATTTAGACGTAAGGTTCAGTATTATCATAGTCGAATACGCCTAGTGAATAGTTATTTATGTATATTCCAAAAAAATATATTTATAAAATAATTTCATAGTTTAAACATAGTGTAGAATTTAGAAAATGTATATTGTGTACATATTGATTTATGAAATATGTTTGATAAAGAATAATATTTCTTTTTACCAGACTTGTAACTTTTTACATTATATATTTTATGTAATTCTTATAATTTCTTTTTATACTTCATAAACATTCCAGCGAAAAATAACGTAAGTGTGTTTCTTCGATACCCTATTCGATGTATTGAATTTGTATAAATGTTTAAATACTAAGTATACCTATAACTTATGTGAATATTAAACTGATTGATGATATAAATTTTTCTTTTACTCATTTAGTAATCATTAAAACCAATCATCCTACTAGTAAATATTTTTATGATTAATAATATTTTTTCTATTATAACCGGCAGCTATAGGTATCTTATTCTCAGGTTTAATAAGTTATAATATCACAAAAATATCACGTTACTGCCTTCAATATAATGACCTTTCTTTTTAACCTTGTATAAAACTGTTTTAGTTAGATTTACACAGTTTTTAAGAAAGTAACAAATTAAACAATTACCACCTAGGATGCTTGGCTCAGCTTTTCGTGTCATTAATAATACACAAAAACCATGCAGAGTGTACATTAATTTGCCTGTATTAAAGACATGGTTTTTCCGAATTTTTGATAAATGCAATATAATTTTGTTATATTTTTTATTTAAAATTTGAAGAATAAATGAGAAACGGATAAATTTAAAACACAATTTTCTTAGACTTGACTTGACTTGAAACAAGTTGTTAAGGAATTTAATAAGTATTCTTTATGGCGCTTCTCCCATACCATTTGAGTCGATAAAGACAAACTAAAATTTAATAAAACGAAAATTTGTTGATAATAAATTATAATATAGTGTACAAATATAGTACTCAAATACTGGTATACTGTCCATAAGAGCGCAATCCGAAACGACCAGATATAGCCCAGGCTCCGGACCTTCATGTGCTTTCAGACCCATAGCGACTTACTACTCCCGTGGGTGTAAACACTGCCGCCCAGATTTCGGGCGGGTAATAACTTTTATTGCCCCGACCCGGAATGAACAAGCGCACAAACATAGAGGTATCCACGTAATTCTGTTCAATCTCATATTCTTTTTATGGAGTATTTGATTACTGATTAGTACCTAGAGGAAACAAAATTGTTTTTTTTTTTTATTTCTTATTAAAGTTTGTAGAGATGATTATCCTTTTAATATAACAATTATAAGTTAATAAGGATATACAATAATAGAATAATATATTGTACTAATCTTGCTTAAAGTACCTAATAAAAAAAATTATGTTATGTTCAAATGAAAAATATTAGTATCATTGATTAATATTTATTATGCCTTATTAGCAATATCTGTTTTAATATTTACATTCAGTTTAATCATTTGTGTAATAATTTTATTAAATGATTTATTGCCCGCAATTTGTACGCGCTGCTGTGAAACTGTAGTTTTCAAATAATGAATACAAACATACCTTTCATCATACACGATTACACGACGTTTTCATAATTGTGCAACATTTTCATAGTGTCATTATAACATGGTACTGGTAGTTACCGAAACGTAAATATTTTAATACTGTCAGAAACTGATAGTTTTATATTTCTTGCTGCTTTACAATACTAAATACGATAACTCTAATCTAAATGAGAGAATTAAAGGAACCTACAGAAGAGGTACTTCAAAATAGGTTGCTATTTGACGTTAATATTTTTATCACATTCATCAAGATTTACAACTCGATTTAGATAATTAGTTTAAAAAGAAAAATATAAGGAGGAAATAGAAAAATATTCATATTTGTAAAAGCCATACAATTGTATGTCTCGTGTCATCGTCATTTCTCATTATTTTAAGCTTTCAGTGAAAACTGAAGTTATAAAATTCTTCTCTGGTTTTTCTTTAGCATCAGTTGTTGAGAACTAAATGATTGCGTATAGCAAATCCTACAGAGGTGTATGTGATATGTGAGTGACCATTGTTTACCCGTCAAATATTTGCGGCACCGTCATTTATCTAATCACGGCTGCCGATAGCTCGCGACCCGATTACTGACATACTTGTTACGATATGTTTTCTTTACACCTGCTCTATTTTGTTAAATGCTTACTTCTAGTTTATATATGGTTGACACCCAAAAACACGCGCACGCCCATGCTGTGATATATATTCAAATTATTCGTCCCTTTTTTTGTTTTTATTCTTAAATGTTGTTCTTTGTTTCACATAAATAATTTTATTTCATTCAGCTTGAAGCATGCACCTATTCAGTTTATATTATTCTGTGTATATTAACAAGGCCCAGGCCTAGATGCTACCCGTTGAGAGTCAACTGCATTTCGAGCTATAGAGCGGGGTGCATAGACTCCCTTATAAGCAACCCGAGAAACCATTATGTTCATCTACTACTAACATTGCTTAAAAGGAAACATTATTATAACAGGCCTGACTAGTGTTAGCAAAACACTGTGTGTTATGTTATTTTACGTTTCTCTAAAACTAAGAATCAACTTTACACTCGAAGAATGCGAAGCTTTGTTTATTTTAAAAATATATTGTATAGGGTTTTCCATTAAGGGCGCTTGATCGTGCAGAACTTCCATCGTAGCGTGTGCTGTGTGGCACGTAGCGCCGTCCTGTTGAAACCACATGTTGTCCAGATCCATATTCTCGATTTCAGGCCAAAAGAAGTTGGTTATCATCGACCGGTATCGCTCACCATTGACGGTGACGGCCACACCATTATCGTTTTCGAAAAAATACGGACCAATCACGCCTCCTGCCCAAAATCCGCACCAAACAGTCACTTTCTGCGGGTGCATTGCCATTTGGTGAACCTCGTGTGGATTGGTCTCGTCCCAAATACGGCAATTTTGCTTGTTGACATAGCCATTCATCCAAAAATGCGCCTCGTCGCTGAAGATGATTTTTTTGCCAAAATCGGCGTCAACTTCCAACTGCTCTAATGCCCAGTCAGCGAACACACGGCGCTGTCTATGGTCATTAACCTTGAGCTCTTGGGTCAGCTGGATCTTGTACGGGTGCAGGCTCAAGTCACAACGCAAAATTCGCCAAGTTGTCGTCTGCGAAAGGCCGAGTTCCTGTGCGCGACGCGGAATTGACTGCCGCGGGTTTTCGAGGACACTGTCGCGCACAGCGGCGATATTCTCGGCAGATCTCGCGTTACGTTGACGCACGGGAACCGGCTGATTGTTAACTGACCCGGTTGACTCGAATTTGTCCACCAATCGACGGATAGTCGACTCGGCAGGACGATCATCGCGACCGTAAAACGGGCGAAGTGCGCGGAACGTTGCTCGAACTGAAGACCCATTTTCATAAAACAATTTTATGATTTGCACGTGCTGCTCGACACTGTAACCTGCCATGGTGGTTTGGGAGGACGGAATGAATATAACACACTGCATTTGACAGCTGTCACTCAAACAACATGGCCGCAATCAGCTGTCAAAGTTCAAGCGTCCCTATTGGAAAACCCCTTAGTATGTTTTATACATTCTTTTTCTAGTTTTTAAAATAAAAAAAGATTTTAAAATATGCATCTACTTTTTGTTAAGCAAATAATATTATTTTTCAATTTTGAAGTGAACGAATTCTCGAGCATTACTACTACTTAAATTATTATTTGAGTTCTCATCTAATCGTTCAAAAAAAATTATAAGTATTTTTGTATTAAACAGTCTTCTATGTATGTTTATTTTTTCTTAGGATGATCGCAGTTGAACAGTATTTTTTTAAATGCGCGATACTATTTGAAAGGAGTGTACATTTCTGATAAATACCTACTTTAACAAAGAGCTAACGCCTCCGTGCATTGATTGAGTACACATCTCACAAAGAGATGTCGCCGTTTATTAAATAAATAATAACCCGAGCACAAAGGGATCGCCGCCGGTAGTACGACAATGGGCAAACAAACTGAGAATTAATTTCGATGAATTCTCAAAACGCCTTCGATTCTGTCGCAGCAAAAGCCCAATAGAAAAGTGTCGAAGCGACGGTTAAGCCGATTAGCTCGATACACAACAAATACAACCTTTCGGGGACTGACTGCTGATTTTGACACATGTGCGTTCGTTATTCACGCTGACGATTTCAATGAGAAATTTTAAACATCACAAATTGATGGAATCCTAAATCGTGTTGCAGGTATGATTAAGATGCAAATATTAATTTATTACTTTTAAACTTATAATTAACTTATCTACCTTTGTACATAAAAGAATAACTGACTAACATATCAACGCACAGCCTCAACAACTGGGGCTGGATTTTTGCAAATTTGCATACAGGTTCCTTTTACACAAAAGGTTAGCAAGCACGAAGGAAATATTTTTAAAAATTTTAAGAGAAGAGCTATAAATTGGTATTTAACAACTCTGAATGATGGCGCGAGCGTAGCCGCGGGTAAAGCGTGTGTTTTATTACGAAATTTTGTAAATTTAAATTATATAAGTGAAGCAAAATCTTCACTATAATCACTCATTATTACTAAATGAATAAAGTTGAAATTCTTAAGTTTACAAAATTTACTTTATTTAAGGAGTTTCGAAATTCACATTCTACCGAGACAAACCGGCAAGAAACTTTTTTTATCGAATATCCTACTTACATGATATAGCACAAAACAGTGTTAGTGTCGTGTAGTATAAGCTTTTGACTAAAAACATAAACAAAAATATTTCATGACTTTCATTTAATTACATTACCGCTTGTCATCTTTGAATCGTAGTTTAAGTTTAGTTGGTGGACACTAACTTGTCATTCAATAGTAAGGGTGAGCTACATTGACTTGTTCTTTCCGTAATACGATATTAGAACTAAATACAAGGATATGGAGTATATAATCGTGTGTTCCTGGATGGCTCTAAGCGACAATATTGTTGATGTAAGCGCAATATCGTTATGATGGACGAGCGGGTGTCCGGTCAGCGTGCAATCGAGTTGAAACGCGATAAGGGCGTTGATGCACTACACTTCACACCTTGCTCGTTTGCTTGTGCCTTGATATGCTGATAACATCAATGATTATCTGAATGCATAAATACCTATTAGACTTAATAGATGGTGCAAGAAATATACTGTACAAAGCATATAATAAAATAGAATAAATATTTTCTTTTAATAACCTATCCCTTAAATTGAATCATTTTAATTTTTTTATTTTGATATCTTGCTAGCTTATATAATATATCCACTCAAACAATATAAAAACTTTTTTAAATATCACCCGTCAACGTATGCGTAATAATTATATAATTATAATATATATGTATATACATAACCCTTAACCTCGAGATCCAGTAGCATCCCTTACCCATCCCATAGATTGTTAACTTTAATTGATAAAAATATATATATTTAAACCGACAGTATTGAGTTTCTTATGAAAAATATTAACGACAAAGTAATGAATTGCTCAAGGTTTATATACGTTTATGATTTTTAAATATTATTAACTAAACTCTTCTTCAAACAAAAACCTTTAACCTATACTGAAGTGTCCACGCATTATTCGCATATTCGCAAAATGTTTTCATGTTCCAAACAAAATTGAATGTAACATAAAATTAAGAAGCACCCCGTTGCTATTATCGCGCCAATATAATACGGAATCATTTATGAACTGCACAAATTGCATTTTCACAATTTACATGGATCGCAGTTAAGCCAATAAGTAAATCAAAGTCGTCAAGCACGGTACTAGGCTTGAAGAACATTGTAAGAGCTTAGACGGCACGCGCGGTTCCCATTTTGCGGCTAACCCACCCTCACCCGGCGGGCTTATAGCCGTCGCTAATAAACACGTTATGTACCTACCTAACGAATATTAATAACTCAGTTTGCTATGATGATTTTTGCTTTGAAACTTGCCTGTTGACGATGAAGATATGTAGATTGTGTGATATTAAAATATTGATAAAACTATTATAATGATAATAATATAATACATTTATGATATTTAGAAACAAGTCAAAGAATATAAAGTGACAATAATACAAAGGGCTGCTTAAAAACCTTATAATATATTTTGAGAAACTGTTATTAGTATTTTTTTTATTGTATAGGTAGGCGGACGAGCATATGGCCCACCTGATGGTAAGTGGTCACCAATGCCCATAGACAAGAAAATATATATATATATATGCATTGTAAGAAATGTTAATCATCGCTTACATCGCAAATGCGCCACCAACCTTGGGAACTGAGATATTGTGTAATAACAATTACAGGCACAAGAACATAACATCTCAGTTTTGGCTTCAAACCGGAACACAACAATACAAAGCCCTACTGTTTTGAGGTAGAATATCTGATGAGTTGGTGGTACCCACCCAGATGAGCTTGCACAAAGCTCCACCACCGAGTATACTTTGAAATATCTATTTGTAGGTTAATTGCTAATGTAATCAAGACGTAGGCAAAACGTACTGATTGTATACTTTTTGGCGTAAAGTAACTGTAAAATGCAAAAAACTGTCTTCTAAAACGGAAGACTTGCATGTTAAATACATTTGTGAAATATTTGCTGTTACTACATCAAGGTTGACTTTCTTTTGTTAACCATTCCCTATACAAACGTCTTTAACACCTGAATTTTATGAAGTAAGCGCCTGAATATTATCTGCGCGCCACGTAAAAATGTAACGGCAACTATTCTATGTTCGCACAAAAATGTTTTAGTTTTTCTATTTGTATCACAAGACCCATTTTTCACGTGCCAGCTAGAACGCACAGACATAAAGGTTTACGACAGGCCGTCATATTTATGGCGCGGGTATTGTGATATATTTTTTTGTTGTTCGCATTAGGTTTTATCTGACTTTCCGCTAAATCAAGTAGCTACTGGCCGGTGTCAGGAAATACCCTCATATATATCATCGTTGGCGGATACGAACATTTTGGGGTTACGATTCGATTCCGTAGGGCCGCGTAGATCGCGTTTTGCCATTTGTTTTATCGAATAAGCAACTTAAATATTTCGTTTTTGTGTCGCGTTAACATTTTAAAATTTATTAAGTAAATTTATATATATAATATATATTTTTAATTATTGTAAAATTTCTTTATACTTTTTATCTATTAATTTTAATAAAATTAATTTTTATATAATATAATAAAGGTAAACTTCTCACTAATTACAAATCTTCAAATCATTGTTGATGTAGATATAAAACTAGTGTAAAATTTGTCGGATTACTGGATTTATTAACGTACAGCATGGAAAAAAACGTCTCTGCCTTGTCAGCGGGGGTTCGAGAAGTTCTATAGAGTAGTTCGATTAAGTTGTCTCGCGCCCTTTTTTTAGCAAAAAAAGGGAAAATGAATAGTCCGAAGCGGAAATATTACAGAGTAACGGCATTTCCGCACGATAAATCGCCGCCCAATCAAAGGAATTTCCGCGCTACATCGTCGTATATCTTTATTAATGCTATACTTTATTTTATTAGACTTTTTATCGGTACCATTATCATTGCATTGTCTAATTGTCTCCCACGTCTTTCTTTACTTAGCAATTATTTATAGGTTATATATTACTGTTTTTTCAAAGGTATAGTGTTATGTAATTAATAGTTATTAATTAATGTTAGGATAAATGTAGAAGATATTTTATGAACCTTCAAAGTCAAATAAAAAACTGCTATAATTTTATAACGTCCGACTGTCACACCCACACGAAATCCATTTTGTAAAACTTGTCTATAGAAACCGTGAACTGCTATGTTCACGGTTTTTATATATTTAACGATGAAATCCGATTTATTTTAAATTAGAATCAGTAAACTCAATGAAGAATGACTTGAAGTACTGTATACCATGAAGTGTTTTTCAATACACATTAGTTGTATTCAAGAAATTATTAAAATTTGTGATTATGTTGAAATATCTAAAACAGTTCGCTAATATTGTCAAACATAGTATTATATTAGGTCCTTACATATGAAATTGGTGTTTTGTACGGGAGGAATATAAAGTTTTTTTTTTTTTTTTTGTAAAGTGTATTCAATTAATCAAAGTATGCACCGTTTTTATCAATGCACTTTTGCCATCTCATAGGTAGTTCATTGATCCCTTTACTAAAAAAACCATGGGGGCGAGAATCAATAAACTCTTTGAAGGCGGTTTGGAGTAGTTTGGACTGCCGCATCGGAGTTGAATTTTTTTCCTTCTAAGAAGTTGTCCAAATTCCGGAAAAAATAGTAATCCTTTGGAGCAAGGTCCGGGGAGTACGGTGGATGTCGCAGACATTCCAATTGTAGCTCATCTAACTTAGTAGTTGTTTGTTGTGCAGTGTGTGGTCTTGAGTTGTCGTGAAGCAGCAGTGGCCTAGAGCGATTGACCAATCTCGGTTGTTTAGCAGCTAGTTCTTCCTTCATAGTTTGCAGTTGCTGACAAAAGATATCTGCCGTAATCATTTGGCCAGATTTTAGAAAGCTGTATGGAACGACACCGGCTCTCGTCCACCAAACACTCACAAGTAACATTTTCTGAGTCAATTTTTTTGGATTTGGCTGGGTCTCCAGGGTTCAGCCATTGCGACGAGCATCACAAGTAATGATTTGATTTAAAATCCTTTCATTATTGTGTCAGTTGAGCAAAGTAACACAGCAGTCGACGCGTGTTTGCAAGTCCGATTCACTCAATTCATGAGGAACGATGGGTTCGTTCAAGTTTTTTTACTTTCCCGATTTGCTTCAAGTGGATTAATACAGTTTTAGTACTTACTCCGAAGCCTGCAGCTAACTCTGAAGTGCTTTGTGATGGATCCGCTTCCACAATGGCCTTTAATTCTTCATTTTCCACTTTGGTCTCCGACCGTCCACGGGGTTGGTTCTGAAGGTCGAAATTTCCAGAACGAAAACTTTGAAACCAAAAACGTACCGTGCTTTCTTTTGCCACACCAGCGCCGTACACATCATTAATCCTTCGAGCTGTTTCTGCAGCACTGGTCACGGTAGAACTCGTACTCGTAAATATACCGATATTTCATGTTTTCCATTGTGCGGTAATAAGCGACGCCAAAGAAAAAAATAATAAGGAAAAAACAAATGAATGACTGGTTTGATAAAACTCAAATGTACCAGCTAAATGAATTTGGAATTTTTAACCAAAGAGTAGATATTTCAGATCAAAGTGGTCAGTACAACAAAACGCTAATTTCATATGTAAGGACCAAATAATAATTTTGAAATAATTTATTGTTGAATTTTGTTTACCATTTCAACTTCCATATATTAATTGTTCATACAAATTCTTTAAGGGTTGTTAAGAGTTTCGACACATAAGGAGTGTACTCGGTGGTAGAGCTTTGTGCAAGCTCGTCTGGGTAGGTACCACCCACTCATCAGATATTCTACCGCAAAACAGCAGTACTTTGTATTGTTGTGTTCCGGTTTGAAGGGTGAGTGAGCCAGTGTAATTACAGGCACAAGGGACATAACATCTTAGTTCCCAAGGTTGGTGGCGCATTGGCAATGTAAGTGATGGTTAACATTTCTTACAATGCCATTGTCTATGGGCGTTGGTGACCCCTTACCATCAGGTGGCCCATATGCTCGTCCGCCAACCTATACAATAAAATAAATAAACATAAGGAGCACTTATTTATTTATTAAGCCTTTATTGCACACAATTTACAAACATAAAAGAACAAGTAGTATGTATAAGTACTTTTAAGTGTATCACATTTTTTAGGATTATTAAAAATAATCGAGAAGAGACGCGTGTAGTCCTAGTGTTTGAATAATTAAATCTTTCTTCATAAATATGATAATATAATAAATATTACACTACACGTTTTGTTTTTGATTATTCGCGCAGTATACATCTATAGTTAATATTTTTTATATGACAACGCCATCATGTATAATCTGTGGTATTCTAGATGGTATATTTAATAACTCGCGATGTGGTCTGTTACCTGTCGTCTGTCGTTATCAGCAGGGGCGGCTAAATCGGAAAATCGATATGAAGCGAGCGCGTTTATTACAAGTCGCTTGTCCGTTCTATTTAAAAGTTTCCGACTGTGTTTGTTCCAGTGGGGGACTTAAACAGTTCCGTTTTTACTTAAATAAGATAACACAAAAAAAACAATTTTAGTTGCTGATATTTATTGAAGTATGATATACAAGAAAAGTAATGAAATTAGTCAATGGTTTTTTTTATAAATATAATAGAGATTTTATGGAACCGTGTCTTATAAATAGCATAAAGTGTCATTTCTATGCGGTGAACAAATAATAGCTGCTGCGTATCGTATCTCATATTCCCCTTGCTGCGACAGGAAGAACGGAATTGAGACGTCAATGTTCATTCGTTTCCGGTTGCTAATGTAATATAATTGCGTCCCGCTGATTGTTGTGAAAGAGCTGTCAGATATCAATTAATGAACCACAGATTATAATTACTGCCCACCAACATAGACAATTCAATCGCCTACAGCTGACCATAATTCAACAAAGTGGCATGGGATAAAATTATGTCTCAATTTGATTTTTTATATCTTTAAATTATTGGCACGGGTTTATTCTCATGTATTTTTTTTATCAAGTACTCTTTTGAAGCATAAATCTACTCAGTGTATTCTACTGTATTCAGCTTTCGTTCGACCACCGTGTTAGGTGCGTGATTCAGCAGGCGGCTAATGGTCATTTGGTTTGTTGAGACATGATTAATTATCTTTATCAAAGCTCACCAAATCAGACCAGCTGATGGCTCAATGATGAGCGTTGCTACTGGCTAGTATAGAGTAGCAATACAATAGGTAGGAAAAATTAAATTATACATTAATAAAAAATGATTATTTTCATCAGCTCTACAAAAATAAATTAATTCACACCAACAATTTGGAACCTTTTTAATTTTTAAATAATTAAATAATATACTTGTATGTTTATGTGCTCTTATTAATATAAAATGAATGATACAAAAGTACATATGTACATGAACAAACTATTTTTTATTTAAAAAATGTTTTTCATTTATACAAAATTGTTACATTATCCATTTATCATTCCATCTACTAATGATTTGCTGTTGAGAGTTCTTCTTTTAAATATTAATATACAGTATGGTCTTAGTAGTTATGGTCGTACCTACAAGACATATCTTGATACTATTTATAACTTACAAGTTAAGATTCTTAAAACACTAGTGACACCTAAAATAAAAAACCAGTTTTATGACAATGCAAACGGTCTCTTTAAACATTGTAAAGTTTTACCAGTACACGCTCAAGTAAATTTTTTATTATTGAAAGAACAATTTTTCAATTATTTTTTAAAAAATGTTACCGAACATCCTGTATGCACTCGGGCCGTTTCCGCGAAACGGATCTGCACTAAGCGTGCAAACAATAAGTATGGCGAGCGGACTACCGAGTTTATTGTTCCCAGACTAATTAACAAATTACCTTCAGATCTGTGTTATAATATTTCAAATAAAAACATTAGGCTTAACCTTAAGCAATATTTTTTAAGTTTACTTTAAGTGTATATGTACGTATTTTTGATCTGTAGTATTGTGATAGTATTTAAATGTTTTATTTTGTATTGTGGTAGTATTGTGATAGAATTTAAATGTTTTATTTTGTTGTGTAGACTAATGATAGCACACGTATAAACCTTAGTGGTTTTTTTTAGCTGCTATCAATATTTTTAATGTTTTGTATGTTCCTCAAATGGATAAATAAATTAAAAAAAAAAAAAAAAAAATAAATGAAATATTTATCATAATTTTTACTTTAGGAAATAAAACACCTTAGTGAAAGGTAATAAAATACAATGTTTTTTTTTCTAAACTTTTTTCTATTTAGTGTGTCTATTGTACGACGAACTCGGAAATTAGATTACAGCGGGGTGTCCGTCCGCTGACAAAAACAAGCGCTGGACGTCGCAATAATAGTAACTCTTATAAATTTGTTCACATTCGCAAAACAGGATGAAATAAATTCAACCTTTCATTAAAAAACACAATAATTAAAAAAAAAATGACAAATCATTTCGATTTTTAAACACCTATCAGCACATGAATAAACTATATCACGTTAATCCTTGAGCTATTCTTTGCGGCGGATTCTTTGAAATTCGGAAGCCGGACTGAAGGGCTTTTAAAGACAGCTACGCGTGGGTTTAGCTTATAATTGGCTCCATTATATTGGCCACCGGAAAGACGACCCACGTCAGAGCATCGCGCCGTAAATGGATTTGTAATCTCAACATGAGAGAGAATATTAACGTGCTAGTACCATTATAGTTTGGCAGACAGACTGACGCCAAACTACAGAAATTTATGAGTTATTGAAATTATAATGAACATGTTTTTAGTTATTTTACATGTTATATTTCGAATGACATTGCTGATTTTATATAATTATATATTTGTTCTATTAAAATGAATCTTGTATTGTTTTATGTAGCAGTAGGTAAACCTTTGTAAGAAGACGTGTGTAGATATAATTTTGATAAGAAATACTGATTTTATCTATATTGTGAAGTACTTTTACAATATTTAAAGATAATAAACAATATTGATAACAACGATTTAATGTCTATCTATTGGTATTGTTCGATAACACTAAGTATCGCAATGATTTGTACCTAATTGGTAATATTATTGATTACAGCGGAGATATTTCGCGCTACTACATACCTACCTTTACCAAGAATACAATAGATATCCATACTTATATCTAGACCGTAAATTTCCTGTGTATGTGTATAAATTATCTCGGTAAATATTAAAAATAATAATAATTGTGTTGTGGGGAATATTATTGTCGATTTAATATACTAACACAAATATTGAAAATAATGTCATGTCATGACATCATCAACATCATGGATCGGACTTAATACCGCTTATGTGCGCCGTTTAACATTTTTTATAACTATATTATACTTTTAATATTTATACTTTTAAAGAAGTTAAAGTTGGTATAAAACTATAATACACTGCATATTTGTAAGCCGGATTCAATGCATTATCCAGGGGCGTTCAATCAAATAATTTGTTATTACACCAGAAATGACACATCTAACATTAGCGAATTTCTTCTATTGATGGGTACTATGACTAAAGTTATTTGAAGTAAGTTTTATGCAACCGTGTGATGCGTAAAATTGATTGGGTCCAGTTATTGACGAAACGGAAGTTTCAGCCCAATCATTCATTGAAGTATTTCATTCATAAATTCTACAACTCGTTGTAGTAAGGGCCACTCGCAGGTAGTTTTTTGTTTACGTAGTCCGTTTCTTCTCATTCATAACTTTTTTGCATTTGACCATTGAGTTTCTATGGTGCGTGGAATTAGTGCGGGTGAGAGTACTTTTTTTATAATTGCTCTTGCAAATTATAATCCTAAATTTCATTTTTAAATATATTTTTTTAAGTTATTGCGAGTATGTGTTTTTATTTTGTCTGACACAATTTATCGAAATCCTTAATTCTCAATGTAAATTAAGAATTGAATATTGTTCTGAAATAACAAACATACTTGTGCGACAAAATCAGCTTTTTTTTTTTTTTTTTATTGTATAGGTTGGCGGACGAGCATTTGGGCCACCTGATGGTAAGTGGTCACCAACGCCCATAGACAATGGCATTGTAAGAAATGTTAACCATTACTTACATTTCCAATGCGCCACCAACCTTGGGAACTAAGATGTTATGTCCCTTGTGCCTGTAATTACACTGGCTCACTCACCCTTCAAACCGGAATACAACAATACAAAATACTGCTGTTTTGCGGTAGAATATCTGATGAGTGGGTGGTACCTACCCAGACGAGCTTGCACAAAGCTCTACCACAAAGTAAAAGCTTTATTTCTTCATAAAGTACAAAGACCCTTTAACCAAAACGAATGATTAATACACGAACGTTCGTGATATATATTGCGACTCAATTATTTTGCACTTTAACGATAAATCTTTTACAGTAATTTTAAATACAATTGTTTTTGATTTCAATTATCCTTTCAACAGACTATTAGAAATAATTTCTTTACTATTGGACGGAATCAAAAGCGGACACTTTAAAGAATAGTTGAATGGACATCTATTTACTACTACGAGTGTTTTAGTGCGCAAAAAATCTTAAGTCAGGTAATGTCCGGCTGCGAATGAGTTGACGACTCGGTTCCCACGATGTAGCCTCAGCTATTACGTCTCGACTTCGACACTTGTGTATCCTTTTGTTTATTGTAAAAGATCGCTTGTCACACAAAACAATTTGACTAAACAGAACAGGGTAACTGAAACAAAAACTCACTATTAGTTTATGAATTATTAAACAGTTAGTCACGAATGTAAAAAGAAAAAGCGGTATTTTGTTATGATGACATGAAGTTTACAAGATTTTTGGACGCAAGTCAATTAAAATAATCAAATTAAATCAACAATCGTTTTAATTATTAAAATATAAATTATAACAATGTTGTTTTTATTTTGGCGAAATATTCTAATGCTACTAAACCACATTCTCACTTAGAATTCTGATTGTTCGGACATCCGCACGGAAATGTCCGGTTACTATAGTTGTGGTCGGCTGTATATACTGACTGCACCACAATAAACATGAATGAACTGACCACCCAGTGAGTCCGCGTAGTGGTCCTCGCCGCAATGTGCAGCAACAAGAAAGTGTTTCATCTTATATTGCTCATTTTCTAATATTTATTCTATTAATTAATTATATTTACATATTTGTTGTTGTTCTTGTTGTATTAATTATTATTTATTTTTTTTAATCTGTCGCAAAATAGTGATGGGATTGTTAAATATACAAGCAATAGTACGATCTATATTTTATGGTGTTTATTTGTACGACCGAAGACTCTTCGGTCGAAGATCTAATAGTAACGTACATTAATTAACCATATTATTAACGAGTTAGAACATTATACTAGCGATAAAATATGTAATTATAAAATTGTAACTTGTCTGAACAGCATCGCTGTACTGAATAGCAAATGGCGAGATGTGTGCCAACATTTATCGACCTTAGCCTTAATACACACTGTTCTCGTTTATTGACGGTCAATTTATTTTTAAGCTGCACAATTATCTTGCATGCCAAAGAAAAGAGTCACAAAATATATATTATTTATTTCGAATAATAGACTTGTATGAATTTAATTTAAAAATAAATAAGTCGGTAGGTAGGTTCAGCGTACGATATTATCTCTCATTTGATGTCCAATTAGAGAATATAGGTACATATTACTACGTATTATGTTTTGAATTTGTGAAATGAATTTTATACAAACTCATTCGGGAGTTCGTTATCCGTCGAAATAGTACGTACCTACACATATATATAAATACATACATACTTACGAGGTATGATTTTAAAATCGCCATATTTTTTAAATATTAGGTTATTATAATGAAGTTTCTTCTTACTAAAATCAATGGAAATATATAATCTTAAAATCAATTACATAGCATATATTATATAACATATTCATGTGTACAAAACTTTCTCGTTTGTAATCCACGTGTCATTAGATACGTTAGTTACGTCCATTTATCACACCTTTAATTCCAGCCCACATTATTCTATTGTAGACAAGCGTTATTCTGTAAACGCTGCTTATTATAGAAGCTTACTTTGTATAAAAATATGTGCTCGAGTATAAAGGTAAACATTGATTTTTTCAACTACCTAGAGAGAATACATATTTGGGATGCCACTGACAGACGGACAAAAGGACAATGAGGGATGTATCTTGAATGCCGACCGCACACTATGCGCGTGAGCACCCAACGGACGATCTTCAATAAACTTACAAAACTGCATTGATTGTATTTAAACTGAAGTAGTAAAATACATTGATCACACTTACATACAAAGCAATGAAAAACACTCTAAAAAGACAAAACTACTACGAAGACTTATAATAGTAATGTTTGGAATTTTAAACACATAAAAAAAAAAGATTTTTTTATTATTCGCCATTTTAAATCGAATAAATCAACTTTATATTTGTTTATAATATCGTAAACTTAAACAATAAATATTAACGCATAAATAAATTATATTAATAATTTGGAACTATAATTTACAGTAATAGGTTATAAAAAAAAAATATGTCGCCAAGGTTGCTGATATAAATTAGCACGAGCAGATGCGGTTAGCATTAAAGATCACACCCACTTCTAAATAATGACTTCTCCGCCTCTCTACATGATTTCCTCCAGTGCTAAAAAAAACTATCCTCAACAATCTTCTATGCTCACAATAAAACAGGGCCGTGCCCGTACATTTTTTGAAAAGATTAATTGACGGGATTTTATCTACACTCGAATTGAAATAAAACAATTTTTGAAAATATATTTCGCGAGAGATTTGACGGAGTGAGGGTTTAAGAAATTGGGTATGGTTAAAGCCTACTATGGATAGAAACCAAAGGATGTACACATAGGCAAATTAATAAATTTATGTATTCATCCTTAAGGTCTACGACTATAACGCAAGCGTAGCTATCTGTGTTATTGATGTAGCACGATATTTATACTTATATTTTATAATATCGTGTTAAGCCTAAAAAATATTTAATTAAAATACTTAAGTTTGTAGTTAATAAGTGTTTTTGTTAAATTTCTATATTATTTCTCATTCAACAATGTCTTCAAATGTATTTCCAGCACTGATAGAAAGGGACGGAAATAAATTTATATTATATGTTAGGTACTATTCACTCGCTTTCTGGAACAAAAGACTGTCGTCGCTATTACTTAGCAAATCACAAGGCAACAGTATAAGTAAAACTATCACATTAAACCTTCTTGTTATTTAAAAGTTAGCTTAAATATAATATAATAGATTAAGAAATATTTTTCCAAATCTATGTATGTATGTACTTTTAATATACATAATTATAATGACAAATACATATCATTTTCATTCTCAATTATATTGTTAAATAACAAAAGAAAAAATTAAAAATTTAAAGATATATCGTTTAATATACTTTACTTTAATACAGACAACAAAACCATTATTTCGAGAAATTTTGTTTGTATAATTGCGTGCGAAATATTTACCCTGATTACTTGAATTACCTTTCAAAAACGTTAAGCTAATACTTTTACAATTAAAAGTGTTCGAAACTCTTCCATTTATATGTTATACTTTTTTGTCTTACTTTTTCATATACTGTGACACTGATCTTACAAATCCCTGAAAATCTGTCTCGAGTAAATTGAAATTGGAGAGAGACAGACAGTTTGACATGATCAACTTTCAGCATACGTGTGAAAGGGATAGCCGGTTGGGAGTGAGAGCTCAATAACGAGGCAGCCAAGGGTTAGTTGTTTCTCTTCGGCCTGATACTCGGTACGAAGCGAGGCAATATGCGAAGATTTATGTACCACCCTATGTATGGGGAATACTTACGACGACGCCTTACGATGCAACTTATTTCCATTGTCGTTGCTTACTTTCTTTATAATGTTTGCACCTTGTTATTAGTTCTACATCGATGTAAATGAGAATATATACTTGTGTCCATATTGACTACATATCTTTTAATTTTGTGCTTCTTTACTAGACTAATAAGAGTATTACAAGCGTTTGATTTAATATGATTGCTTAATATTTTAAAGAATATAACCACGGTTTTAATTTAATCATTGTTAATTTCAAAATACACAGTTCATGTTATTTTTGTTAATTTGTAGAAAATATTATCCTTCATAAAACATAATCAAGGAAATATTACGCATCAAAGAAAAACGAATAAGTACATAAAGATGTATATTTTATATATATTATATGTATATTCTTTTATATATATTCAAAATATTATTTTTATTTATGTTAAAAATAACGTTGTTACGGATCAGTAAAATGTAGTCCACAGTTAAAAAATGCATAGACAATGACTGGCACAACAATGACTAAAACTTTGGTTATAGGCAGTAATTACACTAGAAAGCACTTAATTTTTATGATGGCGTTCAACCAGTCAAATGGCTGTCTCGCTAATGAGGATGGATGGCGTAGTTATTGCGCCGATAATACTGTATATACCTTTCGTGTGGGATGTGCGGTTACTCGCAAGGTACGTATGAATACATATTTGTTTAAAAAAATATTACTCTTAAATGATACTTAGCATCTGTTTTTTTTTAATTTAAATCTAGCTTGCATCCGCGGTAGAGCTATAGCTAATAAAATCGACTTAGCTGATATTATATACATATTTCACCGAATTTAAATCAAGATGACATACGTTACTGCTTGTAAGTTTTTTTTTAAATATTATTTATTTGTCAAGCTTTTACAATATTATTTTTTTAACACATCGATATATTTTATTATAAATATATTTAAAGTAAATTCACCTACGATACAATTGTTATAGGTATTGCATCTGAATTGTGAGCTTTATTTTCAGATTGATATGTATTTGAGTTAATATGTTCCATAAGCTTAGAACCTCCCTAGGAAGCAATGAGAGGACAGGTCCCTCCTACTTAATCTGAAAGTATCGCTAACAAATTTAATATTTACTCATTCTGACTTATCCTTATAAATCGTCGACAATATTAAAACCGCTATTACATTTTGATTGTTGTGTCGCAGCCGCCCCTGCAAATTTGAGGAAAGCGTAAGTAACAAGATGTCGGCTTGACTATAAAGGAGATGTTTGTACTGTGAGAAGACTAACTTTTTTACAACAATCTCATAAAACAGTCTTGAACATACATTCGAACGATGACTCCGTTCCGTATATTCGGATCTGAATTGTATAATCTAGTAGAATAAGGCTCGAAAAGGTGCAAGTGTGCTTAATTTGAATTTCCCAATGATATCTAGAAAATACAAAGTTTGTCACAATATGTTTTGCTAGCACATTATTATTTAGTTCATGCTTATTAATCTTAAGTTAATAATAAAAAAGAAAGTAATATTTTTGTATATAATACTACGTGTGAATTATAATCGCTTAAGTGTGTAACTTGTTCTGCAGCGTAGAGAACTAGTACCCTCGTAGTATGCGTATCCATGCGCGGATTTAAACTAATCCCGAAGTATGTCCAGCCCTCCGAGCGATCCGAGCTTATATTGACTCATATTACGTACTAACTTTATTAAAATTTTATGCCTATTATTTGTTACTAAATAACGATTTAGTATATAAACAAATACATGTTCAAGTATTGGTACGTTGTAATAAATTATAAAATTTATTAAACTTTAGGTTTAGTATTATAACGTTATAAATACATATATAATTAATGGATTTTTGATTTAGTGGCAAGTTTATAAGGCTCCATATCGCACATATTAAAGACTAAAAAATTATAAATAATATATTTGTGTATTCAGTCCAAAAATTCACAGTAAGAGGCCAAAGTTTAGAAGTTGGCGTGGTTGGTTGGTTTTAGAAGTGTTTACACACCCGTGTCTCAAATAGCAGATAATGCCTGATCTCTTCGGTCATGTTGGGCTGCCGTTCTATCGAGTTACGCAAACAAGGGAGTGAGTGGATCTGTGTTAGCAGTTAGCATACACTTGTGCTCTAAAATCTTACCTTTGACATTTCTTTGTAATTTCTTGCGCAGATTGATATATAGTATTTCTGATTGGCTAAGAGAACGTTATGATATTAATGTAAAAAATTATAAATTTAGTATTCATATTATCAAATTATTAAGTATTAACAACGTTAAAAACGAACAGTTGTGCTAGAGCCTTTGTTTAAAAATGTATCAGTAAATAGAGATGAATAATAAAACAGAGATTGCGACAATGACGATCTAATTAAGCGAATAAAGGGTGACACCGCAAATCTGCTGTGATGGATCCTTTTAATATCTGGGCGAGATCTCTAACATCAGCTATATTAAAATTTAAATTTAAGCAGCCATATTGGTTTTCTTTGGTTATATATTAAACTCTAGTAAGTCAAAGACAAGTGTATCTTAAAAAAAAAGATACATTTTATAATATTTTTAAGAACAATTAAACATTATTACCATATAACCCATATTCAATTGAAGTGTTAGAAAAGAGATATAACATACATTGTATATTCTAAATTCAAAGCGGATGAAACCGCATGGCAATTTATATTATGAGGCTGGAAAGTTTGTATGCTTAAACACACTAGTGTTCAAATCGGATCTGTTGTGTTATTAGAATAATATTTTCTGTTAGTCCACTCACTGAGAAGCGGTTATATTCTTACGGCCTTATTTATAAACGTTGCTTAGTTACTGTTTAGCTAAACACTGATTTGTCTCTCTCTGTCATTATTGATTTGACATACGAAAGAAGAAGACAAAATATTGTTTAACTAATCACCAGTTAAATAAAGTTTATGAATAAGGCGGTTAATATATACAGCTCTATCTTATAACTTTATGGAACGGAGCAGTAACCATAAACGTTAATCAATATGGTAAACTGTACGAAAAAGGCTTGTATAATTGACAGGCATCGATCGTGACTCATTTAATTATTTATTGATGTGTTCTAATTAGTATAATTTTATTAGCATTAGTTATACTAACATTATTTATACATTTATATAGAATAATATGACCTTAACTTATAATAATAGTCTGCTATTTATATGAACAAATGATCGTCATACTAGATTAATATCACCGAGTGAACTTTAATACGAAAGGATAATATTGCTAGTATGTCTGAAATCAGTTGTCCGATCAAAATAGCTCGGGTGTTAAGTAAGATGTAGCAGCAGGGGTCGGAGGGTGCGCCGGAGGGTGAGGATATTGCCTAATCATTCCCTTCTCACCCTACTAACAGTTGTTTTAGCATTCATCGCTTTATATCGCTCCCCGGAAGATTGATTCCCCATTGTTAGACGCTTACCTAAAAAGATTTTACGGTCATGGTAGTGTGTAATTTGATTTGCGGTGCTATTTGTTTTTATATTAAATATAGTTAAACTTTGATTTTTGAACTTTTATCTGTGATAGATAATATGCATATCTTATGTATATTTTAGATTTCTAATTCATCTGATTTAGATTATAATGGCCTTATTTATAAATGTTGCTTAGCGGCTGTTTAGTCAAACTCTGATTTCGTTCTTTCTGTCATTGATTTGAAACCTTAATGTTTAAGTAATCACACAACCAACACATAAGTAAGGCCGCATATGAGTAAGTTCGTGATGTTGTTTGCTACCCAACCGAATATAACTTATTACTTCATTATGTCCTATCATAAGTATATGTCATAGGGAATGCTCTACAATAGACTACGATCAGGAGCAGACGCTTCTAAATCACCTCATCGACTTAGACGCGTTAGTCCTGTCCTTGATAGTTCGAAACATATCCCCGTGATGACGGAAAATATGTCCATTCAGCATTCTTTGATAAGTATCGTCAGTAGTCCAAGATTAGATATAATTTTTAATACATATGTATTTCATTTAGGAGTAAAAAGGTAATATATTTTTTGTTTATATTTTATATAAATATTATGTTCATCCAACAGTTAAAAATAGCAGTAATATTTTTGGTAATAGTCCATATTATTAATATTTATTTCAAGTCATATCAACGTTTCAATCTACTGATGTAATTGAATTGCGAGTTTAACTATGCGTAAAACAATCCGAAAATCAGGAAAGTAGCAACAGCCGTGAAACCCGGTCGCGTTTTCGGGCTATTAATTCTGACAAAGCGCTTGTGGGACCCGAGGAAAGGGTTGCCTCGATCACGGTCTACGAACATGTTTTGACAGTTAAGCATAATATTTATGAAATCGTTGCCGCGGAACATCGAAAATTGTATTTTTTCTTTTGAAATAAATGAGTAAAAGTTGTAGGTTACACGCCTCGTCCCAAAACATGAGAACGTATCATGTAAGGTACAGTGTTTTGTAGAAAAACTAATACAACTTCCTTTCGGTATATTTAACAAAATTTTGTAGGAACTGCGCAAGTATTTACGAGATTCATGGTAAGTATTGATTAAAACAAAATATATTCAATAATTGTCATCGGTCCACTTAATTGAATCATAAACAGCATTCATGCCTTATTCACGGACTGCCGTCTGGCATTGTATACATCTTTTTAGAAAGCAATATTATTACAATAATGTTAAAAGAAAATATCGCTGGATGCTTTAATACGTCAGATCATTTAATAATCAGTATCAGATTTTACATAGGTTATCAGTATTACACTGGTATAATATGATACCACCTTTACACCTAAATTTGGTTGTAAAGGTATGGTGTATATACCTTTACTATCAAATTTGTTTTTTTTATATGATAGGTAGGCGGACGAGCATGTGGGCCTGATGGTAAGTAAGTGGTCATTAACACCTGTTGGATTATTAATTAATAATTAAATAAACTATATAAGCAAAAAAATTATCTTGTGCAAAAAGGTTGCATTATATTATGTTTATGAGCCGCTGGCTAGTAATAATAGAATCTGTCAATTTTAAATATTTCGTTTTCCTTCTACTACAGTCTTATTAATTTATGACTACCTCGTTGGTCTATTGGCTAGATATAAGGCCGCAGACCCGGTGGTCCTGGGTTCAATTCTCAGGTCGGGCCAATAAATAGTTATTGGCTTTTTCTGTCAGAAAAAATCTCAGTAGCAGCCCGGAGTCTGGAAGTTGGAAGTGTGTACACTCCCGTGCCTCGGAAAGCACGTTAAGCCGTTGGTCCTGCGTCTGAACTCTTTCCGGTCGTGTCGGATTTCCGTACCATCGGATTATGAGAGCTAAGGAAAAGAGAGTGCACCTGTGTTTGGGCACACACTTGTGCACTATAATATCTCCTGCGCAGTTGGCTAATCTCTCTTGAGATTGGCCGCCGTGGCCGAAATCGGTCTGGAGGACCTTATTAATTTATTACATATGGAGAATATATCTCTTGAAACGGAGTCGCTCCTTTTCTTTTCCCTAACCTCCTACAGGTTATGGGCCCAGTTTAATAAATAAATAAAAATATAATAATATGTCCACGTATTCATGTAAGTCTTAAAATGGATAATTTAAAAATTAAAAGTAATATAAAATCTTTAGGTGGCGAAAAACACACAATGAAATTTCGTATTCGTGCTTTATTGTCTGAATTAAATGTTTTAAAAGTAATCGACGAAGACCTTATCATACTGAATAGCGAATGGGAGATAAACAATAGGATTACTAAAAGTATCATTGTTGAATATTTATCTGACTCTTTTCTCGGTTTCGCCAAGGAAGATATAATTAAATATTTAGACCGGCTTTACGAGTGGAAAATTGTAGCGACCCAACTTGCACTGCGTAAGAAATTATTGTCGCTGAAACTTCAAGGTGATATCCTTCTTATTAACATTTTGCTTTATTTGACGAATAAATATCCATCATCTTACGACGGAGTTCAAAATGTGATCGAGACAAGCAGATAGCTTAATCTTGGCATTTGCAAAAAGCATTTTAGACCACGAGGTGAAATGAAATTAATCTAATTATACCAATGTAATAATATTAATTTTTTAATATAAAAATAAAGTGAAACATGGTGGGTATTAAGTCTAACAGAAGAAGATTTTATAAAGTGGTATCAGTACGTATTTTTGTATACAAAGCATATTGGAGGATGTGCTCTACTACCCTGTTGTACCATACCATCTACTCTCCATGTCGAAAATGTAACGTGCTGGGGTGGCCGTAGTTGTCAATCAGAATGGCGTCGAAATATAGGATAAAAGTGGTAATGTATTATGCGAGATATGTGTAAAAAATAATTTGATCAATATTATTTTTGTGGCATAATTAAATGTGAGTCACACTTTCTTTTCAAAGTGAGCGATAGTGATAAAAATAGATATAAATAATGGCATGGACGTTTGTGCCATTTAAGTAAAAATATTTTTTTTAGAATTAAAAACTAATAAAATATTTGAAGACTATTAAGAAATTGATACAATATTACCAACTAATTATTTATGTGACATCTGAACAAATGGAAAACAGAGTAGGCTGCCATTTGATCGAGCTAAAGACAAAAGTTACATAAAGACTTTTATTTAATGTGCATTCAGATGCGTGTGGGACCTGTCACTCCTACTACAATTGATAATAAAAATTATTTTGTCCTTATTGTTGATCAGTATACTCATTACTGTATAGTATATTCAATTACATATAAATCTGACGTCTTTTCTGCTTTTAAAGACTTTGTGGCTAGTAAAGTAAAGTAAATCAAAATTTAATACAAAAATAGTTAAATGATATTTTGATAATGGAAGGGAGTATTTCATTATCACATGAAATGGCTTACTTTGTTAAAAAGGTATTTAATATCACTTAACAGTACCTAGAACACAGTTAAATGGTGTGTCTGAATGAATGGTAAGAACCATTACAGAAAAAGCACGTTGTATGTTAAGCAGTAAAAAAAAATACAATGAAATAAAGTATTTTGGAGAGAAGCGGTATTAACTGCTGTTTATTTAATAAATATATCTCCAACTGAAGCTTTAAAATATAATAAGACACCGTATGAGATGTGGCACAGTAGAAAGCCTCGAGTTAAATATTTAAAAGTATATGGTTTAAACTGTTTTTGTTCACAATAAAGTTATGAAATCTAAGTTCGATGAAAAGTCATGGAAAGGTATACTCTTAGGTTATGAACCAAACGGTTACAAAGTATACTGAGAGTGAAAAGATTTTTGTTGTAAGGGACGTTTTTGTTGACGACATTCATTTTATGAAATCCAGGCCTACTTGTAATATTGAAGGGAATATTAAAAATTCTCATGACAAAACTGATGATGACTTTATGTTGAAATCAGTATTAGAATCTCATGACCTTAAATGTGCGAAATCAGATGCCTCTAAATCTAATATATATAAATGACTGCTTTAGTAAAAGGATAAATAATCATGACATTAATGAGTGTGAACAAACAGTTGATGTAGAATCAGAATTTGAATAAAAACGCAGAAAATACTGATGATAGTTTTGGACTAAGGAATGCTAAACTTAGATATTGTCCCTGGTTTTTATACCAATGATAATTTTAATGACTCTAATGAATCTAATGTATTTAAAAGGTACAACTGATTTAAAAGTGTATTTTTAAAAGACGTGATTAAACCAATATTTTTTGTGGTTATGTTCACTCTGACTGGGGTAGAAGCAATACAAAAGATAGAAAAAGTACCACTGTGTATATTTTTCAATTATTCAACCAGTGTACTATAGCTTGGTGTACCAAAAAACGAGTTTCAGTGGTTGCATCTTCTACTGAGGCTGTATATATGTCTTTATATAGTTAAGGAAGCATTGAGGCCGAAGTTATTAAGCAGATAGCATAAATATTTGTATTAAAAAGCCTTTAATTATATTTGAAAATAATAAAGGTTGTATTAATATTGCAAATAACCACCAGTCATAAGAGATCAAAACATATAGACATAAAATTTCATTTTTCTATAAAGCAGGTTGAGAAAAATGTAATAAAATAAAATTATATTCCCACAGGTCAACAATTGGCAGATGAGTTTACGAAGCCAATACCAGCATTTGCCTTTCAAAAAATGAAAAACAAATTGGACTTAAAATAATTTTCTACATAATAACGGGTTCAGTGATTTTATTTTATTTTTGTTTGGGTTTGATATAAATTGAAAATTTTGATTAAATTAAATTAATTTGAAATTAATTATTGTAGAAAAGTGACTTGATATTAAGATTAAACTCATAAATGGTCTGATTAGGCTTTTCTGGGTTTTCCCTAATCCTTGCAACAAATGTTGGGCCATTGTTATGTACTCGTAGTTCCCAGAGAAAGACTGTAGTAGCTTAAATTAATCTATTAATGCTTTACTAGTTTAAAGATTTTTTTTTGAGAAGATTTTTGTTGGCTTATTAATTAATAATTAAATAAACTATATAAGCAAAAGTATAATCTTGTGCATAATTATGAGCCGCTGGCTCGTAATAATAGAATCTGTCAATTTTAAATATTTCGTTTTCCTTCTACTACAGTCTTATTAATTTATTACATATGGAGAATATATCTCTTTTGAAACGGAGTCGCTCATTTTATTTTCCCTAACTTCCTACAACACCCATAGACATTGACAGTGTAAGAAATGTTAACCATCGTATACATCGCCAATGCGCCACCAACCTTAGGAACTAAGATGTTATATCCCTTGTGCCTTTAATTACACTGGCTCACTCACCCTTCAAACCGGAACACAACAATATAACATACTGATGTTTTGCGGTGAAAAGTTTAATTTAATTTTTAAGCAAAATAACGCAAAAAGTACCATTTGATTTAAAAAAAGCAGCATTATAAACTATATGAATTTAAAATTCAATCTCAGGGGCTACGGGTCATTGTGCAAACATCAGCAAACGGCAAACGAAATGAGATCGGAAGGAACGCAACTGAAGACCCTCGGACATTCATCATTGGTTCAATAAGGTACAACAATCGAACAACAAGCCATTGAGCGTTCTTCCTATTGTGTGACGTAATTTTATCAAAAATATCGGACATTACAATAGGATGTCGCGCCGACAAAAGTCGGAAGAGCGGATGCGATTCGCGTCGATTCACTGCCGACAAACGTACTGCGGTAATTTTTTACGCAATCTTTGTTACAAAAGATATGTATTGGTAGTTTGTCACGCAAGGATGTTTCCACCCACAATTCAGCGCGGATCATCGCTCATTACCAACAATCGGAAATGACTCTAACAAGTTTCGGAACTTTAAAGCCACTTGTACTTCGGATGTAGTTTAGTCATTAGTTTATGTCATGTATACACAGGTGTTAAAACCTCGCATTCTTTTGCACGAAGGCTTGTACAATACTTGTGCAAAATCAAATCTTTTATTTATTTTTTTTGGTTTAAATCTTATTTGATTGATTTATTGATTCCTTCATTACGATTATTTAAGTTATGTGCCGAAGTGTGTGGTGTCCTAAAGTTATGTAGAATAAAATTGTTAATGGCCGAGTTGACCAATTAATTTATTGTACCATTAAGGCCAAGCGACTTTGTTGACACACACGGCGTCATTGCTGCTATTATAGCAGTTTTACTGTTATCGTGTATCGTATAGCGACCGTTGGCTGCGCACGCTGTAATTAGCCGGCTATGGTAAACTGACTCGTAACTACGACGTTAAACTGACCCTACTGACCTGACTTTATTATTATTTATTTCCAACTATGACTGTCCATTGCTTGTTCGATAACAATTCAAATAATTATAATGAAAGAAATCTAGCATTGTAGTTAATACAAGTTTATTTTACGAATTCATTTTGTGTGTGTTACATGATACTTTAACAGATAATAGGACCAGTCATTCTAGCAATAGAAAAGGATATTATATAATCGGTTTGTCCGATATTTTAACATTAGTGGCTTGTAACAGATGTCAGTTCTATATTGATTTTCGTTGTACTAAGCCTTATTATTTCTGATTAATATTTAAGGTGAAAATAAAAAACGTTTTACACGAATTTGAAGTGTGCTCCCGGATCGAATATTATAGTTAAGGCCTTCTCAAAGTTGCTAGTCATGTTATTTCTTAAATAGTCAATAGTTTAGTAATCTCTGTTTCGGATGGGGTACTTTCCTTATCTTTTCGGCTGTCTGTCGTTACAATGGGTCCTAAAAGTACACACACACACACACATATATAAACACATAAAAAAGAAATATATTTCATTTATGTGAAGCGAACATTCAACCACACTAAGTACTACAATAATTAAAATGTTCCTTTCTATTGAAAAGTATGTTGGTAGGATGTATCACCTGAAATATTTTTTGTCTATTTATTTTTCCTGTAACTACATATTGACGGCATTATTTAAATTCAAATGGGAACTATAACAAATAATACTATGCCGAAACGAATTATTTATTATAACAACTAAAGCTTCATTCGTAGGCGAGTTTAAGGGTTACGCCCTACGCTGACCGACAAACACACAAAGACATTGGTTTCTATTCTTCTAGCGAGGAAGGAAGTGGATAGTTTTTATTCGATTAGGATTGCGAGTCGGTGATCTACAATCATAATATTATTTAATATTATGCTTTAAATGTTTTAAACCTATCTATTTATACGTATATGTTAAGTAAATAATTTCTGAACGTAAAACATATATTACAAAAGGTAAATTAATGTAATATTATATAACTACGAATTAACAGTTGAGCATACCTTTTTGTAAGTAATAAACTCATTATTATACGCATTAATTTCACCATTACATTCTATTTAAAAAATATATATCGATTTGTTTTTTATAATATATATTTAAAAAAAATATTATTATTATTATTCTAAAACACATTGGCAAAAGTGGTTTTATATATTTCTGTTTCAACTTTAGTCAACAACATGCAATTGTAAAATTGGATAGTAAAATATGACAGTTATTTCTTATTAAAGCAATTCTATTTTCATTTTGAAATTCACGTTAAAGCGATGTCGGCTGTCACTTCAAAGGTTACGAAGGAGATTACTGACCGCAGACTGACGACTTAGGCCTGATGAATGCTAAAGAAAATCTAATTTAATCGTTGCTCGGTACTAAGTCTGACATCGCAGTTGCGTTAAGGAACGAAATTATTAAGGTAACTGACAGTTTTTTGGCAGAATATTAACATATTTTTTATTAAATATCTAATTAAATTCTAAATTTCTGATTTAATATTAAAACAGGTATTTAGGTATTTCAAAACAATGTAGTATTATATATAAGCAGCTAATTTTGATATATATATATATCAATTTAATCAAGATACTTATTTTTAAAATCACAGCTTAATATAACAGAAAGAATAATATATTATTTATTCTTCAAGTACATTAATTTAAGACCTTTGAATCACTAAATGTTATAAAACAAAGTCTCTCCGCCACGCCGCGCCCGTCTGATTGTCTGAACGCAATAAACTACCAGACAGATTTTCATACTGTTTTCACCAATAGACGGAGTGATTTATGAGGAATGGTTAATTGTATGATTAATTAATGTTCTGTGAAAATTGACTGAAATATAATGATGATTATTGAAGATGTTGGAAATAAAATTGCAGACTGGGAACTTTACCGGCTTGCGCCGTAAACCAATAGAGTTAATTACATATATATAAACGTTTTATGTAGACTCTTATTCTACCTAACTAGTTAATTATATTTTATGAACGTCATATGCTTAAATGCAAGAACATCAATATTATACTTAATACATAATACATACTATTGAGCTATGGTGTTTTGTATATGTTTGTATATCTAATGTAACCTTAAATCATATTTTCTATTCAATTTATTAAGTACTTAAAACATAATAAGCACATTTTATAGCAACATAATGTGTCGTAATATTATTTATTATCAATTCATTGGTATAATAGAAACAAATAAAAACTTTACTTCACCTACAATTAATCTATTAAATTATGAATAACGTTGAAAAATATTTTATAAATACAAGCAAAAAAGCCTTCGGTTAAGAAACAGAGTTAATTATCTGTAAGTAACACACTAAGTAGTGCGCCCGTCACGTCGAATTATTGGTGAAAAAGGTTTAAACCATAACGGTTAACCAAAATATGCATGTTGTTATTTTAATTTATGTAATAAGTATTTATTTCTATTTTCATGCTTCCTATGTCTAATATTAATATTATAAAATGTCTAATATATGACTACCTCGTTGGTTTTGTGGCTAGACATAAGGCCGCAGAACCCGAGGTCCTAAGATCTGTAAAAAAGATAGTGAGTTATTTCTGTCGAAGATTCTCAGTAGCAGCTCGGAGTCTGGAAGTTGGGAGGTTGTACAATCCCGTGCTTCGGACTTGAACTCTTCCGGTCGGGTCGTGGTTGCCGTCACTCTGATATGAGTGCCCTCACTGACGACACGATGAGACGGAATATAGAGTGCACCTTGTGCATTATAATGTGTCCCGCGTAGTTGACTAATCTCCGTTGAGATTGGCCACCGTGGCCGAATTCGGTCAGGAAGAACATCAACATGTCTAATAAGTCCTCATTTATATGTCAGTAATTTTAAAACGAAAAAAATATATTTTGATTACTCAAATATAATGACATAGGTTTAGTTTTAATTGAAAAAGACGCGCGAGTACGATGGATTACCCCTTTTTTATGATATAAATGTAGAATCAAATAGGCAATATATCAATTTGTGTTACTCTAAAAGTATCATCCTTTTATTGCCACTGCGATACTAAATTTGGGTTGCTTAAAAAACACAATGATGATAATTTGTCATCGTGAAATAGCACCTGGCCTCCACGCGACCCCATAATTGTTTAGTTACCTTCTTTTGAGTCGATTCGCAACGCACTGACTTTGTTATATGATTGTTTAATGTATATTATGTGATCTTCAAACTTTATTTAAAGAGTTCTTTAAACATGCGCAGATGTAGCGTAATGCGAGTCGAAGTCAGCTGTCTCAGTTATCGTCTATTCATTTATTATTTGTGAAAAACTATCTATCTACGATTTATCTATCTTAGATAGTTTTACTCACAAGTAAACTTCAAATAATTAATTTATGGTCAATTACTTATTATAATATTATTAATTTAATTTATATGTAAATTGAAGAATAATTTCTTAAGCCTTTAATAATGTGGACTTCCATTATTGTAAATTGTAATTTAATGTTAGTCTATCGGTTTAACGTATAATTAAAATAATTAATATAAAATACGTAAAATACTTTTTTAAGCATAAAAGTTTTACAAAAATTATTAATCCGATCTGTAAACAATAGATCATAACAATTTTTCGAATGATAGCCCGGCCGACTATGGCGCCGGCAGCATTCGCGGTCGACGAATCGACTTCCTGCGCACCGTTTCCCGGCAAAATGGATCGCTTCCGATGCGTATTTGTCATCTCCGAGCCAGAGTACAGAGTGGAGAAGGTTGTATAAAAATTTGTATTTTGAATTTATATTTTACAAGCTTTTTAATAATCTTAGATTACAGATTAAAATATTGATTAATAATATTTGATTAATCTTAAGCATATTTATATTTTATATACTATAATAATATCCATGCATACTTCTTCTTGATTCCAAAGTCTTAATTTACTGGATGAATAATTAATATATTTGACATGAGACGCAAATGTTTTGATACTGACAGAGAGATAACGTCACCGACTGCTTCATATATTTTTAGTACTTTAGTTTTAGTAGATTTAATTGTCTTCGTATACAGCAAAATTTTCCTGACCTATTTGTGCTACGATAGATATAGACAAAGCAGACAAACCGGGTCTCCGCAGAAGATTTTATAGTCTACGTGTTTGTGCACATTGCATTTGTGTCATTCACTTTACTCTCACCGAATAAAATCTGAAAAGCAATCCGACAAAGTTATTATATTATATTCATTATTTTACATACTTCTATATGACATACAACCCTGACTGACGGACCATTAATCCACGGTTAAAATTATATATTTTAAGCATTTCGCGGTCGGTGTAACAGCGCGTCGTGACAGTGTTATCGGTTTACAGACATTTATTTCTCATAAAGAATACAAAAAAAATATTCGCTTAAAATGAGAAAATTACAATATTATATGTTAATATGGTTTAAAATAATAGTGTCTCGGATACAGTAAATAAAAAGTTAAAAATTAAAAAAGATGAAGGTAGTTTTAGAAAAAATAATTATAAAAACTAACAAAGCAATGCATAGCGGTCAGACCACATTAACTAATAGTTACTTTGTATATATTTGATAAGGCGAGTCTTGAATATAGTTGAACTTTCACTGTATAATTTCGTCGGGTAACTTATTGTAAATTTGCACTCCGTCGAACATTATATTCTTTTTTCCCATAGTTAGTTGTAATATTTGGCAACTCTAATTTATTTCGTCTCCTTGTGTAGTGTGTATGTGTTTTCTTTTGAAAGTTTAATTGGGAGTGTATCTCTTGAGTAATTATTTTCCTATTATATGAACTAATATCCGGTTTTGATTGAATACTTAAAATTTTTAAAACTTTACATACATACACATTTTAAAACTTTTTTTTTTCTAGAATGGTCGATTCCATAGTTTTCGGTATTAGCTAATTCATATCGCGGTGTAGCAATCCGTTTGCGAACAACAAACAAGCCGTTAGCGTATCTTCTCTCGGTATAAAAGCTGCGGGGAAAAAAGGGCCACTCCCTAAACACTTTTATCATCTACTTAATGATCCACAGTTATATTGATCTATTTTAATAAGGTAAATTTTAATACAAGATTTTTTTTTGTAAGTGAATAATAAACAGTCTGTAGAAAAATGTGGATTTCCAGTAAAGATCCTTATAATCTTACCCGTTTGATTGTAGATGTGATATTACAAAAACAAATTATTTCTACGTACAGGTTAATGAAAATTCCACATACATTTTAAAAATTATAAAGAGACTGAAAATTGTATTCGATTAATGTTTGTATTGCATTAAAAGCAAAACTAAGATCTCCGAGTTGATAAGTGAAACGTTAGGTAATCCAGGGCGTGGGTGTCGTGTAATTGTGTGAACTGATTGCGTAATTAGCGCGACGAGTCACCGGGGGCGCGAGAATGGAACACCCTCTGTTTTTTAACACCCGTGGGAGCTATTAATTACGTCTGTTTGTTTTAAATGTTTGAATAACTTGCATAACAAACACTTATTATGTTGAAAAGTCATCAGCGATGTTATAATAATAGATATATTTATTTTTTTATACATGTAGTTACAAGTTAATAAATTGTATTTATTTAATTCAATTCAGTACACATTTTTCCTTATTTCTAATAACATTTTTCATAAAGTTTCAATAAAAAGTAATGGACGGTAGAGATTTCTTAAAGGAAAATACGTTTTTAGCTGTTTATATTCGGATGAATTATCTAATTCCTTTCTTTTTAATTAATATTTCAAGATATATTTGATTCATTATGTTTTAAAATATTTTGAGCACCTTTAAGGCAACTAAGAAATGATTGCAAGCAAAATAATGTGAGTGCATCAATTTATTTCAATTTACACGAATGTATTGTTTCGACGGGTGCGGGCAGCGTTCCCGCGCTTCCGGACGTTGCTTCCGACACGAGTGCGACGCGTGCCGCCATCTTTGAATTATACCCTACAGCGATTGCCGTTTGTTGCCAGATAGAAAAACAATCCCCTTAACTGTGAATAGTTTCGATTAATTATGAACTTTGTCATTTTAAAATTAAGGACATGTTTTGTGTGCATATATCAGAAAAGTTACGACGTTTTGTTACTTTTTTTTTTAGTTTTGGTGATTGTTTTATCTAGTACGTTAATGTTTTTAATAATTATCTAGAACATCATGTCGTGCAGTGAATATGTTATCGTCCCATAATCATTTGCAGAATAGGTGTAATTTTAAGTAAAAGTCACATTAGGTCAGTAATTATACCGGTTCATTTATTTGGGTATCTTTATTTACTTGATGATGTAGACATTCTCGACATTGATAATCAAATTCAATCAATTGCTTGATCATTTCTATTGGCTGGGTTTTGATATTTGTTCGTCATTGCTCTCAGTTAAAATCAGTATCAGATATGTATTAGCAACATATTATGTGAACTTTAGTTGCTAAGGAACACGTTTATATAAATAATTAATTATAACAAACAGTTTGATAAAGTAAAGACAAAATAATCTTTGAAATATATAAATTTTCAATCTGTACATAGTTTTACAATAATTAAAATTAATTACTTGATGAAACTACAACAAACGTAACAATAGCTTCAATACAAATCACACGTTCAATATTTTAACAGTAACTACGTGGATATGTGTGCTTCAGGCGCTTAAAACAAACATTAGTCGAACAATAAAGCAATTAAATGTGCCATTACCGTAACAAATAAAGTAAACATCTATGTGAGAACGCGTTGATGCGTTTGTTCATCGAGGTCGGTTCGGGCGCGTATGTCATGTCCACAGCAAACATTTGCGCTGACGCGCCCTGTGTACACTCGATCGGTTATATTTGCCTGCTAACAGCACGTCAATCTCGAAAATGAATGAAATCTTAGACGATGTTCTTGGTAATTAGTAAGTATATTCTATATTATATATCTATGAATAGAGAAGAAGTTCAAGCAACACGATATTGATTAGTTTTAAACGACCGGACTTCAGTGATTTTTAGTAATATTTTCACATAGCAATTATAATATTTTTGAATAATATGCCCCGTGCATTTTATTTATTTACACTGCGATATGGTTTGCGTCATAAAATGTTTCATAAAAAACTGTTTTAACAAATTATTTCATAAATATAGATCAAATTTATGTTTAAGTTTAAATTTGCTAAAGTTCACTTTTAAAATGCTTTCTATCTTTACGATTGAATAGTGATACGAAAATAAAATAAGAAGTTTTCTGTTTATCGAACAACTTGTCCAAAGGGAAGTGCTCCCAAAAATATTGAGTGAAGCTCGCATGCAGCGGAGAGCATTACTGTAAAAGTTTTGTGTAACAATGTGTAATGTTGCCATTTCTATGCGCAAAATTCCCGCCCGGAAGCGGTGAAGCTCATGTCGTTGCCGAAGGAATCGCGCAACTTTTTCTTTGTGGCGCCATCTACAGCTGTCCGATACACTGACATGTTTCCGGCTTCTCTTCAAAACATCTCAAGCTGTCAACTCGTGAGCGGATGCCTTAGAGTTTCCTTGAGGGTCTTTTTATTTATTCAATTCTTGAAGAGATTTATTTGTTTCTTGTTTGTAGTACAAATCAGTAAATGTTATAAATATAGAAATGTCCGATACATTATAGCTAATTTTAAAAGCTATCGATAAAATATAAAACACGTTATTGTTTTTCAATTAGTTAGATGAATCCACTTATTTTAACTAGAATTGAGAAATGTATGTATAGTAAAATCTTTGAAGCGTCGTATAACGCATCATTTTCACTGTCTGTGCGTGGGCGGGCACTATTCGTAGCAAGGCCGGACGATATAGTATTACAGTTTCTTTGACTAACGTAGTTTGACCTGCGATTGCTAGTAAACTTCCCTTTAGTTTCGATAGAGTTTAGTGTAGAAAGAAGAGGTAGAGATCTCGTTAAAATGGCGGTCGTTCATGATCGCTTTCGTTGTGTATTGTCTTCCTACGCATATCGACACACGTCACTAGTTACCAGATCATCTATATCGCTTATGTTATTCAGAAAGCTATTTCTTATCCGGTTTCGGTGTGGAAATTATCTAATAAGGATAAATTTTCTTAATAAATCTTTCTTTTGGATTTATTCTATTATATCTTGCTTATGAGATAAATCTAATACAGTTAAAGAGTTAAATCTAAATGGATTATATTATTTGAACTAAATTAACATTTTTACATAACAATCTGCTCTTAGTTGAATGTTTATTGCTTTATAAATATACATGAACATATTGTATTAGAGGTTGAGAAAAGACTTCCTCTTCTATGGAAGATTGGAAATTATTTCAAGCTTATTACAGGATAAAGTTCAGGATATTTATAGGCTAGTCCACCTTTTGCCTGTTTCATAATTTTTTTCCTCTACCGCAGTGTAAGAAATAACCGCAAACACGAAGGTGTACGAAATTGAACCCTCGACAATCATTAAGTATCTACGAGTCCTATCCACCGGCCTGTCTTGGCTCACATGTAATAATATGCTTTTGCGTAACTCTTTATCTGTATTGGCTGCCAGTTTGGGTGGCCGTCTTAATATTTCTTATTTGAAATTAAAATATACTTTTTTATATCCAACCTGCTCCAATCCGCATTGGAGCGAGGCGTAATAAGCTTCAAACCTTCTCCTCAAAGAAATGGAGAGGAGGCCTTAGCCCAGCAGTGGGACATTCACAGGCTGTTACTACTTTTTATATATGTTCAATAACATATTACAATATTTTCCTTACATGGAAATTAATATAAAATAGTAGCATCCGATACTTGGTGTCAGGTCTTTGTACAAAGTAGCACGAAGCCATCACGTATTGCAGCGCCAAACTGCAATTCTTGGTATTATTGAGTTCCGGTTCGAAGGTGGACTATCAGGTGGTCTATTTGCCTTTCGACTTACAAATTTTAAAACATAAAATGATACATGTATATTTTATTAACATATAGACATTAACATCTTTATTATCCTATATGATGATCCACGTGTTCGTCAGACTTAAATTAGATCTCTACACAGATGTCTCATTGTATTGTAAATACTAAGTTCTTATTTGTGCCAATTGTTGACATGGTAGTCATATAAACTACCCTTGTTGCTTTCTCTCATACGTCGCTTTTCTATATATACTTGGATGATGTTATTTTAATAATAGTTCTTTAATAGTTATTTTAAATTAGAATTATGTGTTATGTGCATTTTCTTTTATTTCCAATTTAATACATGTCGTCAAAAGATCATTGAAAATAGTTATAAACATAACATACTTTTTTCTGTGCAAAAATATTTTTGATTTATTGTATCATGCATTATATATGCCTATATATTTAATTGTTAGGAATATAATCTTTCAGGCCTTTGTTCACATATTTTAAAATCAAACACACTGAAAATCATAAATGTTACAGAGGCAATAGAAAACTGGAAGGTAAAATGTCCTAATGACGATATCCCTAAGAAAGTTACCAAACAAAAACTTTGGGATTCACCACTAGTTCATGTTATACAACAAAGTTTGAATCAAAATTTAACAAGTGCCAAAAACCAAGCATGCCTTCTAGCTTTATCAATTAAAGAGTCAGGTCACTGGTTGCATGCGGTACCCTCAAAAAACCTTGGGACGCTTTTAGACAATGAATGTTTTCGCATAACAATAGGTCTCCGACTGGGAACACAGTTGTGCATTGAGCACAGGTGCCCGTGTGGAAAAGAGGTTGACACTTTCGGTTTACAGGATCTTTCTTGTCCAAGGAGTTCAGGTAGGCTTTTCCGCCACGGTTCTCTTAACGATACAATAAAAAGGGCTCTTGCCACCATTGACGTTCCTGCTCTTATTGAGCCTCATGGAATTAGTCGTGATGATGGCAAGAGACCTGATGGACTAACATTGGTTCCCTAGTAATGGGGACGCAACATGTGTTGACACACTGGCTCCGTCTCATATCAGGGAAACAAGCCGAAGCTGCCGCGGAAAAATCTGAAACGAACAAACGTAACAAATAGTCGTCTCTTATTCCAAATTATGTTTCTGTTCCGTCTGCAGTTGAAAGGCATGGACCGTGGAGTAATAGTGCAAAAAAAAAATATCCAAAATATTACACCCCGTCTTATTGCCTCTACTGGTGACAGGAGGGCTGGTTCTTTTTCCGCCCAGAAAATCGGAATTGCGATTCAAAGGGGAAATGCTGCTAGTATTCTTGCCACCATCGGTCACAAGAATGCTCGAGTCGCGGTCACGATTTGTATAGTAATTATTTTTAATTTTTATTTGTATTTATTTAAGGTTTTAATGTAAATAAACATTGTAAATAAATTTATTCGATTTCTTAGTCGTACTATACATTTCTTAGTCTTGTTTGTTTTTGGTTCTTATGAGCAGGACAATTTAGAACCGTTATTAGATTCACATTTCAATTTGATGATAGATTTGTAATGATCATTCATAAGAACAAACAAGATCATAAAGACATATAGTACCTAATCACCCCTCCCAACACAATCATATGATAATAATGAGACACGATCGAAATGTGCAGAGTGGATCTAATTAATTAGTAAGCCTTACATTTCGTTTGATTTGACCAATCTAATTCGTTTTACTAAGAAGCGTTTAGTTTTGTTCGTAGATATACTGAAAAGTTAAATTGTATATTATATTGATCCTATGATCCATTTGGAATGTTCTGGGTCGGACGTTAAACAATTTTGAACAATTTTCAATTGGTCACAAAAGTATAGCTAGTATGATGGAATTAGGTATATACTCGTACGTAATCGGAATGACGCAGATTGAAGATAGAGTCCCGTCATTGCTATTTTCAATTCCCAATAGGATTACCACGTTTCCTTAGTTTTTATACTATTATTTTTTTTAAGTTTTTTGTCGATATAATCGAGAAGCTTAGACAGCTAAAGGAGATTTCATTTTTATTAATTATTTATGCAATATAAATAACTAACAAAACGATGTAAGCTCATTATATAACTACACAAATATATGACTGTATATAAACAATTAAATGCATTTACATTAGAGCTATTTGAAATGTTGACAATTCATAATTAAAATGATTGATATAGCATTTCTGTAAATGTACTGCAAAGCTTTTTCTATTTAAATAATTATTAGATAGCTATTACCTCATTTGATAGTCATCCTATTTTTTTTTACATATGGAATCCGAACCTTCACGTGACGATTATGCTGCTCGTGCGCAGCGCTTCGTGAAACGTAAACAAACCATATAAATACAGTCGCTTTCATTGATAATTCTTTGCTCGCTGCACTTTGAATTTATGAATCATGACAGTTTACTCTCAGTATCACTTTTACTTAATAGAAAAAAAACGAAATATAAAGAAGTCTTTAAAATCTCAATTATAGTCTATTGTAAAAAAAAGTTCCAAGATTTGTGTTCTAAAACCTAAGTCACGACAATAAAAACCTTAAAATCCCTTTTTAAAAATAAAGATTGATGACATTCACATTCAAAATTTAATCAATCAACCAATTTGATTACAATATAAATATTTATAAACAACTTTTATGAAATGGAACGCGTTAACGTGATTCCAAAATCTATTTTGAAACTGAACGCTGTATTTTGTCATTGAATGAAGTTTAGTAATATAATATTTATAACAATTTCAAAAAAAAAAAAAAAACGAACGTCTGAACGAACTGCGTTGTATACTCAAGATTTTATTTAATCACGAGCTGTGACCGCAATTGCGAACACGTATACTTTGAACATAGACAATATATTTTTACTATTTTATGGGAATAAAAAGGTTACTCTTTTATTTCTAATAATAAATATTTTATACCTACAGCCAAGGGTATGTATGAGTATTATAATACTGAATGACTGCCTCGTTGGTCTAGTGGCTAGATATAAGGCCATAGACCCGGTGGTCCTGGGTTCAATTCCCAGGTCGGGCCAATAAATTGTTATTGGGTTTTTCTGTCAGAAAATCCTTAGTAGCAGCCCGGAGTCTGGAAGTTGGAAGTGTATACACTCCCGTGCCTCGGACAGCACGTTAAGCCGTTGGTCCTGCGCCTGAACTCTTTCCGGTCGTGTCGGATTGCCGTCCCATCGGAGAGCTAGGGAAAAAAGAGTGCACCTGTGTTTGCGAACACACTTGTGCACTATAATATCTCCTGCGCAGTTGGCTAATCTCTCTTGAGATTGGCCGCCGTGGCCGAAATCGGCCTGGAGGACTTTATAATACTGAATAATAAATTTGTTTATGTCGATAAAAGTTTGTCTACATTCTGTTATAGCACATACTATACTAATTGTGATAACTAATCTATTTACTATTGCTCCATTAAAGATATGATAGAACAAAAAACAAATAACCTTCAACCTGTTGACCCCGACTTTGTACAATGGATCTCCGGATCTACGAATTTATAAGCTAGCCACAAGGAAAGAAGGCACTCAGAAGAAGAAGGATTACTGAATAATTAGCGGTCACAAGAAATGCTTACATACAGATACAATGATTCATAAATTATTTATTATTATTTATAGTTAATAACTAATATTACATAATTATCTGCTTCAAGATCTCCTACAAAAGGGTGTACTAATGATGCAACTATAATATTTATCATAAATCCAAAGGCACTTAGAGAAATATGGCCAAATCTAAGTCTGATTAGAGGCTGTAATAAATATTCAGAATAACGAATAGTTTTAAGAGAATACTAGCAACACCTATTTCCTAGATTACGAATGTTCTTGTTTTCCCTCCAATGAAGCGAGAATAAATTTGTGCTACGAAAGAAGTGCCTTGTACTTTTGGATTGCAACTACGGATTCTTACTATGACTTACTTAAATCTATAGAAACCGCATTTAAATATTTTCATTACCTTGCTATCAAGGTCCAGATGACCTTGATGATACGTCAATAATGTAAAAAATATTCACCTAAAAACTCAAGATTTATTATGGGTAAGTTACTTATTAACTTTTTAATCATTTACGGCCTCACTTTTTAATTTGTTTTATCGGGTTATACAGCGTATATCTTCTTCTTTCGAATATCAAATCATAATGACAGAAAATATGAAATCAGTGTGTAAATAAGTAGTACAAACATGTATAGTTCTTAGTAGCGGTTTTCAAAAAGGAAGAGCTACTTTGTATGTTACTTGATACCTTCGAGTATTTATATAAATATTGTTAAATAATGCATATTTTATTGAATTACATAGACAATTCAACTAAACCGTAAAAGAGCGTTCTAATGAAGTATGACTGGTTTTAATTACAACATAAATTTTATTGTCATGTTTCATTTCGCAAGCAATTTGTAGTTTTTTATTGACATACAGACACTTTTATCGTAATTAATTAATTTAGATTTTTAACTGTCGGTGCTTATATAAATATGAAGCTTAAACTATAATTTAGGGTATATGAAGACAGAAAAATATTTTAAATTGAAAACTTTATCGTATAGTCATTAAAGATTGAAAGCATAACAATTACTAGAGAGAAGAAACGTTTCATAATTAGTTGGACTATTGACAGTGAATTTCGATGCTGAAAATAATAGGCAATTAATTATTCAAAAATAATTGTTGTCACTTTTGATTTAATACATAAAATATAAATGACATGTTATGTTCGCCTAGCATACGAATTAAAAATAAAATGACGAGCAACAGATAGTACACTGGCAAACCTTCAGTAAATATTTAATATACAAACTTTTTTATTTATTTTATTAAGGTGACTCTTTTAAAAAAATAATTATTATCACCCTTATTAATTACAACATTTAAAAAAATATTATAATTGTTAATTCTTGCAGATCCGGCGAAGTATTGCTCGTTTGTAAACATTTTAACCTCTTGATATTTATTTAAAATGTACCTAAGAAGATTAATAAACATTTATCATATTTGTTTACTAATTAAATCTACCTAAATTAAATAAAAGCTAAATACTAAAAAAAGTTTTTTTTTCTAATAAGATTTAAATATATTATTATTAAACTTTTCACACAATTATTGATACGGTCAGCTAGCATCTTAGAAGTTTAAGTCAAGACAAGTATTCTGCATTATTATTTTCCATTATCATAATAAGATTGTATGGTAAATGTGGCGGTTGAACATTGTAATAAAAAAAAGTTTTCTAATAAGTAATTAATATCCTATTAAATTACACTGCAAAGAAACAAGTGATAATCGTCTGTGGTAATTTTAACTATAATGTTTTTTTTTTCGGAAAATTAAGTGTTATGACTAGATCGAAGGTGTTATTTTGGTCAGCTAACAAAAATAGTGGTGGTGACACTAATTTTGTTTCATTACATCATTATAGTTATATGACTGTAAAGACGGAAGATTTTACGTTTAATTATTGTTTTTATAAGATTCGTATATCTTGTATCTCTTGAAAAATAAACATAGCACTGTATTCATTGACGTAAGCAACACTGGGTTTTTCATCAAGTATTTTCATCTTGCATAGATTATAATATCAACAGAAGAACTTCTAAAAATATTTCAGACATTCTAGAGGTCACTGTTTATTGATGGGTTGACCTTGCGTCGTCTAACGAAAATTAAATTATAAATAACGTAATATCCATTAATTATAATTAATTCTTGTCAATCTTTGTAAAAATGTATGAAACATTATTTTCTTTGATTTAAGTGAATAGAAAACTGAAATTGTAAACTAAAACATTTAATGAAATATTTTAGTTACTTCTACATTTTGTAATGTTCCAGTAGGAAAGCAGATGAGAATAGGCGAAAAATCTCATGGTAAGAGCTCATTGATATTGTGTGCTAGTACACAAGCTTCCTCATCCTTCAAAGGGAACAATAGGAAAACAAGTATAAAATCCGATCGAATTTCTGCCACGGCGGCCAATTATTATTCTACTATTTATCAGCAATGGTACTTATCCTATAAACAAGTACACTCTCTATTCTCTTCGTGATGTGATCTGATCATAGTCTAATGGTCATCTCATTGAACTATGATCGGAAATGAAAATCTGTTAAGACAGGAGAAAGGATGTAGGATTAACGGCTTTACTTGCTTTCTGATGTGTAGGTGTGTTACACTGCTACATTCCAGCGGACAGCTACTAATAATTTGGTAACAGAAAAACTCAATAACAACTTAATGCCTCGACTCGTGATTGAACCCAGGATGCAAAATTCTGCAGCTTTAAGCTACTAGAACATAGATTCTGGTAACAATATAAAATAGTGATAAGACAGGTGTACACAAATGAGATAATGTCCTACGACCTCCAGATTTCTAAGAAATTAACAAGTTTTTTAAAATTTAACAATTTTTTTTTTTAATTTAATTATTGAGAAACACATGTCATATCTTTTAAATTAAACATAATAATCAGGGGACTTAATGAACACAAATCTGGTACTTCAGTGACTATAATGCTTAATTTATATGTAAAAATATAAATGTAGAGTTTTGAACAGTTGGAAATGAATTTCAGTCTGCCTGAAAAATTGAGAATAAAAATACTTGAGATAAAATACTTGTATGTCTGCCTGTTGTTGCTAGGTAAAGGTATTTTTGTTCCGAATATATAAAAATTGTAATATTAGTAAAAGCATAGTCATTTTTGTTTATTTTGTTTATAGAATATTTAAATCACCAAAACCGCATGAGGTGCTTAACTTATTTTACTCATTTAAAATCATAATAGTAGACATATTAATTAACTTAGATACATACATATGTATATATAATTTCAAATGTTTTCGATGACAGCCTGTATGTTTTATACTAAAACATTTTAACATAACAGCTTAATGTTTGATATTAAATATATCGCAGTTTTAGAGCAAATTAGGCAGTTAAACAGAAAAACGAAATGTTTACTGGGCGGCGTAGCGTGGCGGGGGCGGGCGGGACGCCTGGGCGCCGACGCGCGGTTCGGCAGTGCGCGCCCGCCCAGGTCCGACACTCGACGTCGGCTCGTCAGCGATACAACACAGCTAACATTTAACGATCATTATATTAATCGGTAAGATATTAAGTGATTCTCATTCTATAACTCGCGAAAGTGTATGCAACGTCAAGTCCAGCGAAGCTCTTGTGATCTCGGAGTGTATATAGCCGTCTCTATCCAGCTGCACAATTGTTCTCTTTCTATAGCCTCCCCCTACCCTGACTTAAGTTTTCGAGGGAGATTAGACTACTACTGCAACGTCTTGACAGGGTAACATTGTGTCTACAGCACGTAAGTTACCTAATGATTAAAAGTGTTTACATATTATGCCTTATTTAAGAAGATATATTTTTGTCTTATTGAAATTACTTTAACATTATGTTGAAATATTAAAGTAAGTATTGTGATGTTGATTTGTAAACGCTTAATAGTTTTTTCATCAAATTACATATTAGTTTTTTCGATTTCGATTATTCTCATTTAAGTGTTTCGTGTGATTGATGTCATATATTATGTTTTTAAAATTTTGTTATTAACCTTTGAATTCCTTCCGACTTATACATTTTTAAATTAGGATAAATATGATTCACTTTTATCATTCGAATACATTCATGTGTATAATATATCTTTAAAGATTTAATTAATAATGTCATAACTTAAGGCTAAAGGTGTCGGTGCGTCGTAGGGCCACCTGTTTCGTCGGCGACGTTACGCAGCATCGGGAATGCTGTGAATCCGATACGAGAGCGCGCCTCGACTATTTTGGGCGGCTCCTATCCGAGCCAAATTTGCAATCTGTACTAATCGACGCGCCTTCGAGTATTTTCGTAATCGTTTCACAATACCTTTTTTTCGTTTGCATCTTACGACACTTACATATTTTATAAAGTAAGTCTAGTAGACATTGTGATAAACGAACCTGTTAAAAAAAAAATTGTTAAAATTTAAGAATATTTACAGCTGTAAGCGATAGAGATCAGTAAAACAGCATAATATATCCGACATTGGCCTTCATTCTTGGCCTCAATAATATTTCTGTTTTTAGTTTAAAAATTCAAAACATAAATGATATTTTCTTTTAGTTGGTCTACAATTAAATTCGCGCATTTATAGAATTGTATCGGACCGTTTCTCTGTAATTGAAATTATTTTTATTGTTTTTTAATTTTTTTAGATAGGTTTCAATTTCATAAAGCATTAATGATGAAAAATATTTTTTGAATTTATTTATTATTCCACAAGCTGTAGCTGTAGCTGTCGTGTAAAATAATAGCTATACTGGTTAGACACCGATAAAATTCAATTAAGTTTATTTTATATCAATAATATTGTTCCATTTAATTTATATAAAAAATAAAAAAGATTTAATGGACTAATTACGATTCAATATTATTTAAATATTTATGTCTTAAAGTTAAATAATGTACCAACTTAATCACTCCAGATATTTGCTTGCAATTTGGAATTCTTAAGTGCACATATCTTTCAGAAAGTCCAACGCTGTTCAATCGAAGGTTGATGAATGGTGATTCTGCTTTTCTAAATTTAGATCAATGACGCAAATACTTAAAGCATTTCATAGCAAATTCTAAGAAGACGTAAATTAATCGAGAAAAGTATGTAGGTGGATAGTTTAGACTAGTTCAAATTATTAGTTTAGAAGTGTTAGCTTTATATTTACATAAGTGTTTCATGTTACATGCATGATAGATTATAAAATAAATAACCTAGAATTATTTGGATAAACTCAGGCTATTTTGTAAGCCGTCAATAGTTCCTTTACTGCTAATGTTAAAATATTAATTGTACTTAAAATATGTCGATTCATAGTATAGATTGTAAAATTTGACAGCTAGCTCACATAATTAACATTATTTTGCGACTCGGCCGGTGACTTATCTACGTTGAAACTAGCAACAAGGTCGTGACAAACATGAAAATAGCTGAACGATGATCAAGCATTAGTAAAAACGATCGTTCTCGAGTAATTCTCTACATCAGCGAGATTGGCGGTCAGCCAAGTCCATGGGCCATTCGAAACGACGCAGCTATGAAGATGGCTATTTGTGGCCCAGCTGCTAACGTTGCATACGTCATTGCTCTATTTACGATGAACGCCAGCGCTATTGTATTTATTATGTCACCTGAACGACAAGAGATACAAAATTTATTTGTTTCCAACGGAGCAACTGAAACTAAGTGATATATTTTAATCAAATATCGTTATAAAGGGTTTCGATCATCGCCCATTGTATATCGCGCTTGTTGTAACTGGTAGAGCATTTGGGACGTTAATTTCATATGAAAATAAGTTAAAGTATTCATAAGATCTTCATACTTCTTAACTATTTCTAGGAAGAATACTAACCTTGAGTTTCTTTACAGAACACGAGCACGACATAAATCGCCAAAATGTTTAAAAATCATTTAGAAATGATTGGCAGAAATGAGACGCCATCGAAGAAAGCCAGATTTTGGCAATCCTTCGTGCGTTCTCTAAAAGGTATATTTAAAATAAAGTATATTTATAAATTTTAAGCATGTTTTAAAAGATATAACATATTTCAAAATTAATTAATAATATTTTTACTGCAGTGCACACTGCACATATAATTTACAATACGAATTTTGTAACTAGGATCGGAAGATATCAGAGCCGAAGAGAGGTACAGGCCGACGCGCCGCAGCGTATTCCCAGAGCTGTTGTCAACCTACCCCTACAGCAAATCTATCTACGATGACCCCATCGGCGCCGCTGAGAGGATCTCCGTTCCCGGATACCGCTACCTCCCAGTACACCGTGAAGTATACGGCTACTCCCCGCGCCCCATCTACGCTCACAACTATCCTCGCTCCCTGGAACAGTACAGGCCAAGTTAGTATTAAATATTAACAATATTTTCGACCGATTGACGCTACCGCAAAGTTTACCGCAGGTGTAATAATGAAATAAGAGTTTAAAGCTTGCTTTAATATTCAAGTCCATTGAAAATAATTAGCAACAATAACACACCCGGATTTCTTACACACGTGTTATTTTGCACATTGTCTTTATTATAATATTATCAATAGTATTTTGCTTGTTAACATTGATTGATTAGTATAATACATAATATGTACATATATGACTCATACTATATTTGACTTATGCACAATATTTACGGTCTATGTATATTACATACAATTTTTTTAATTATCATTAACGCTATCAAGGAACCATAGTGTTAACATTTTTGTTCGATGTAAATATTGGCATTATTATTTTAATTGTTTCAGCAAAAACCGGAGCTGCTTAAAATAGGTTTTAAGCATTGTTATATACCATGAATATTTAAGTTCATGACTATATAGATGTCATCGAAGAAACATCTTTAAAAAAAGTATAGATTCAATTTTTGATATGTAATGAGAAAAACGAAATGAACATCATTTTTAATCATCGTTTTATTAGTTGTATTAAATCTTTGCAATGTTAAAATATTATACCAAATTGTATAATTTTGTTAAATAAAACTTATGCATTTAAATCGTGACGTGGATCCTGTTGAAAGCTCGGAGATTTAATTCATGATGAATCGATAGCCATTACATATATTTTACACCACCATAGACATTTTGATTCGATATTTTAATTGTTTCTGTTCTTACTTGTGTTGTACATGTTAAATCGTGTGACTGTACTGTTCTTTGCAATATCAAAATGTTACATGTCTTTTAAAGCTTAATCTATAGAAAGTTCGTAGCGGATAAGCAAACAAGATCATGAATAAAATGATATATACCTGTATATTATTATGTTTAGATGTTGCTCATGTATTTATTTCAGTATTTATTGTTTGCTTGCAATTACGTCATAATTCATCATCGCATGTAATATTTAATAGAAATCATCTCTTACACATAACATTTACTCACACTTATAAATATCATAAGCCTGCATTCGACGTCATTGTTAAATCTTCAAGCATTTCCCAGGTTACAATACTTTTATTTCAAATTTCCCCACCAAAGTTATGTAAGAAATCAAATTGTTCGAATCTAAAAATCCATTCAACATAATAAGAGGTAAGTTCTTTGTAGGGAGCTATGGTTACTACTCTCCGTGTTAATTTTCATTATATATTTAAGCTTTCATTCTCTATCTATCTAACAGTTACTAATTCAATTTTATCTTCTTTTTATGTCTGATCTTATTACGTGTGTAAGTATTTATAGATGGCATTGAGTGAAATTTTGTCTTTCTTATTTAATCTCAATTTGCATTAAACCTTTATGTAAACTCCTTGAAAAGTCCATTTTATCGGATTGGCAAACCTATTGATTTGTCTATTGTGTTCCCTTGATTATTCTGGTTTATTTTGTCAATGAATAATAATAGTTATATATATTTGTCTTGTTGATTTGTTAAAATGAAATTCTTTTAACAGTTTACCACGTGCCGAGACGTGTGCGACGAGGCGTTGACCCCTTCGACTCTCACAAGGCGTGGCAGGACCACCTCGACAGACTGGCTGCCATCGATCGCTTGTACCCCTCTCGCTACGGCCTTTACTTGAAGGACCGGGCATACCCCATCACCGACTTAACCGCTCCCATCGTCGACCCTCTCTCGCCTAAGAGCCTTAAAGGCATCGAATATGAACCCGACTCCAAACCTCACTGGGGAACAGGTAAATTCTAACCAACTATTTGCACGTTTGTAGATTAAGCTAGACTAAGCCACAAATGCCAAGATTGGTCCATTCGATTTTTACTATAGATAATCCTGATTAATATAACGTATAGAATAATCATGTCAACTTGTTTGCTGAATTTGCATTATATTATACGTTTATAGTCTTTTTAAGTGTCTCGTAAAAGATGATTATTGTTAGAATTACGAATGGGCGATACTCGGTGTGTGAGCTGTTTCACGTTATAAACTTGGTAATGAATGGCTCCAATAGTTTAATAGATAGTTTTTTTAAACTTTGAAACATATCTTATTGGAACACACATGCCGATGTAAATCACGTGAATTCAGAATATTGTAAACGAACCATCACTCACTGTTAGATTCAATATGAATTGAAACTGATTAGCGAGAGAGTGCTAGCATTAATTAAAATATGTTTTAAATTTGTGAAAAGGGTGTGAATTCCTTTCTACACAAATTTAAAAAAAATCGAACAGTTATCTTAGGAACTAAGATTTTGATTACATCACGTTTGTTAACGAATTCATCTTATTAAAATTTACACTATTGTTGAAACATTATTCAAAATTTTGTACATAAAAAACTGTTATATTGTTTACGTTATATCAACATCATATTTAATATGAATTGGTTTTAAATTTATTCATTGTTAATCAAGACACCCCCGATTAGAATAGGCTTTTACTATTATTATATATAAATACTTTTACTGTTACACCGTACTTTATAAATAGTACAAATTAATTACATTAACTAACCCATTCATATTTTTTTTATTAAAATATAAAAGACCAATACGTGTTTTGATTTTGTAGTTTAGTACCTCCCTTTCATTATCGACGACAAATTTATAAATTTTTATTTAAGTTTTTTTTTTATTACAATTTTGTAACAACTTCTGGCATACATAAGCTTTCATTCAACATGTGCATGTACTGCATTGTATATAGCGATACACTCACTGGAATGTTCACTTTACTAAGTACGATAATCATGTCAGTGAACACTACACTCGTTACGAATTTAAAATGGAGTAATAAAATAAAAATACCACGCTGTAAGTCATAGATTTGTTTGCGTGGTATTGACTGTGAGCCTTACCGTGAAGGAGCGTGGCCATCGAGGATTTCGGACGTATTCAAAAAGGACCCATTTTTTGCGGATGCCGAAAAATGGGCCGATTTTGACCGCACGCTCCGAGGGAGATCTCCCACACCTGTGAAGCCGAGGATTAGTCCACCGCGAGACTGTGAGGTCGCATTCGATGCCGACGGTAAGGGCAACAGACGATCATTTTTTTGTAAAATTCCTTCTGTTATATAACTATTTAATATTTCTGTTCTATTTGAATCCTATTGGAATTGATCACCGTCTTCACTCCAGCACTTTAAGTCACATTAATTATTAAGTAACTGGATGTTCTGATAAAACGAATATTATTATTTTAATGAATCCGTTGAATAAGTAATCAGGACGTTCTTATTCACAGTAAAACAATCGTTGTAGATTTAATCTTGAGTGTATGTGTTCTTTGTATAAAAATTTTTTTGCATGAAGAGAGCACTTATCTCATATCACAGATAATTAATAGCCATTAATTAATACTTTAAGTATACATTGTTTTATTTAACCAGTGTCTTCACATTAAAACTCGTGTTCAAAGCATGTGCAATTGTACATATATAATATATCTATATATTTAAGGTTTTAAAAAGACAAGCATATTTTTTTATAATGATATTTTAAAAAAGTTAGTCTATTAATAAGTGACTCAATTGCCATGCCTAGAAGACTCAAGTAATATAAATATTAATATTGGACTAATGCATTTTTTAAAAAAGACTTATTCTTGGTTAGTTCGCTGTGTTCATTTTTAATATAATCTAACATGCAGGTAGAATTAAACAAACGTTTATTTACTAAGTTTGATCATACTTTCGTAATGTTCTGTATGTATTACTTGTATGTTAGTTATAAAATGTAACGCTGCTTCATCTATTAAGTAATGTAGGTGTTGCTTAAGTGCTTGTATCCGGTGCAGGAGCGATGACGAAATGAGAATATAATGTCTGTTGTCCCGGCATTAATAATTGTGACCTATAGGTGCACCGCTGTACAACGCCGGCGGACTGCGACGCAGGCCTTGGGCCGACATTTTCAACCCGAGCCCATCCTTGCCTATCTCGGCGATCACGAGAGACCCCTTCTGGTACGACTGGCCGGAGCTGAGACCCATGGCAAGATGGGATCGCAGCCCATCCTACATCCGTGACTCGTACCTCTCGCCTGTTAAGCGCACCTTCCTCTGGGACAAACACCCGATCAGACCTTTAGGTTAGTGAGTTGCTGTATATATGTACGAAGCTTTACTATCGAGTTATATAATCTGGCTTCTCATCGATTCGGCAGCTCCAATCATTATTTATTTTATATTAAGCTTAACGACGTATCTTAATTACAAATCTCTGGTCATAACAGATCTTATGGTCTACGACAGGTTCACAGTGGACGATTTGAGCAAGACTTTACCCTTCATTCGTAGTATGTAATACAAGCATCAGTATCTCTTCAATGGGTAAAAAGGATATATTTATGTAACCTGATTTTGTTAAAGTTGTTAGAACGTTTTAACTGTGTGTACCCATTGTGCTATGATGTATATTGTATACCGTATATGTAATTCACGTCACATGTACTGTATAATTTTTACCAGTAAGCCATATAAGGTCATTTAAATATGAAATAAAATTTACTAACGCCTTTTTAAAATCAATATAACAATAAGGTCAATGTTTTGAGAATGTTTCTATGATCCCAGTCCATGCGCTGTTTTATTATTTATTATCTTAGACGGTTTATCTATTACGTAATCGATAAATGTTTAAAAATGTCTCCTTCATCCGCATGATTTTTTTTCTGATACATTTTCCTGTAATGGAAAATGAAATGAAAACATCAAACTTATAGAGTTAAATTATTGCATCAACATAAACATTAACACTACACTTACGTACCTACAATAAATAAAAAAATATGAAAAGGAAGAACGTCACACACACACAAAAAAGTACATGCCAGTATTTTTTAAATAAAACTTACATCGACTATTTACACAAATAAACCGAATTTACTACTTTTTTTTGTATATTGTAATATTAATAATTGATTTTCTTTTCAGCTGCTGCTTTCTAAAGGGACTGTCGTCGAACCGTACTTCTTAAGTTAAACTTTACAAAGCCTATAAATTTACTTTATCATTGTTTTCCTCTATCAATAATGACTATGTTACATAAAGTGTTAAATGCAAATAAATATCCGGTAAAAATTTCTTCAATATCTCAAAGACTGCAATAACATAGTCACTGCCATGGAAATGTACTTTGTTACAATAATTTGTTTTTATTATTATTATTATTTTTATGTACTTCAAACAAAACAAGAAAAAATCAATAAAAAACAAAAAGCTTAAATTTTGTTTTATTTTTCAATAATACTAATATTGAATATAAGAGGCACCTATATGAAAATGTCTACTTAGTTTTAAAAGATCTAATAAGAAAAGCCGATTTTATCGTTAACAAGATTCCTACTATTGATTTCGGATTCGATCATTCAAATATAACGTATCATCTTGCATTTTATAAATATATTCCTTATATTAATATATTTATAGTCTATTCCAACCACAACAGGAATAAACCCAAATAAACAACTTTGACACCGAATGAATGCGATATTATTGGTCATCAATGTCATTGGTCGAGATCTTGAACAATCTATGATATTCACTATGGGCTCGCGAAAAGATGGCGTTTCCAATATGTTAAATTAACGTGGTTATAACTAGTTAATTGGAATAGTGTCGTATTATAAATAAGGGTAAATTAAGCAAGAACTGTTTATAGTGCATAATACAGCAGAACAATTAGAAAATCGTATGCAATTTGTAAATTTACAGTGTGTTTCCCTTGTTCCTACTCCGTTTGGAATAGGGTATAGATACCCTTTAGGTACCTATGTCTAAACCAAATGATGTCTAGCTATAACTAGCTACAGCTTACATCGCTTTTTTTTTAGATAGATATTAAGTTTAATTTTGAATTTATTAACTTTTCAATTGCGAAGTTTATTGTAACGGATCCAATTTTAGACCATAAGTACACATTCTAAAAATCTTCATATTTTAGATCTCTAGAATTCGAGTCTGTCGTAAACGAGAATTGTCAAAGACTTGGGCTGAACAAGTATCTAAGGTAACTAATACAGATATATATACAGATATATTATTATTTACAACATTAGTTACCTACAAAAAGGCTAATGTATGATGTTTAAAACGAAGCACAAAAATAACTAGTCTACACCTCCTTGCCTATTCGGAATGAGATTAAATCAAGTAAACAAAGTATTATTAAGAGCAGGTAAATTGTAGAAGTAAATTCAGTCCGAAGTTGAAAATAAAATGTTGTGTACATAAAGTATGTAAAAAAAAATTCTAGATAGAAATATCTATTTGTTTTTTTTTAATTTATAGTTATTTGACATCGTTGAATATATATAATAATAATAATTAAATATTAAATAATTATTATAAGAATTATATATTTTGTTCAAATGACTAAAAATGCAAACCATAGAGAATAAAATTACTCAATACACTGTTATCTAAGTCAATAATTGAAATCAGTCTATTGTCAAAAAAAAGAAGCTTGACAATTGACATTTGTATTTAAAATTTTGAAATAACGTTCGTCAAATTAATTATTCTCAAATCTCAACTAAAGTAAAGAAAATGAAGGAGAAGGAACATTAAGTATACATAACCATATCTGTAATATACATTTTATAATCGAGAAAACGTTGTTCGATTGAGTTTAATAAAAGGCGTCTGTGTCTAACATCATGGGAGAAAATAACGATAACCAAATGGATGATGCAAATATAAGTAGTGCTGAAGTAACTTTTGACAGTTTAACTATATTAAAAGAATTCAGTAATATAGCAAACCTTGTTAGGTAAGTTTTATATTAGATATATTTGTATTTTTGATTATATATATGTCTAATAAACCTGTGTTCCAAACATATTTTTTTATATTTGTTTCAGAAATGAGGACTTTCTGGACATAGTCCCAAAAGCTAAATTAAAAAGAGTTAAATGGGTCCCTATGTTTAATTGCTTGAAACAAGATATTTTTGATGAAATGGTGCAGGAACTTAGCTCTATGTGGGAATTTGAAAATATGTCTGAGAAACTTGAAGTTTTAGAAAAGCAAAAGGAAAAATTTGCAGAAATCAATCCAGAGAAAACAGTTTGGTAAAATAATCTTTGTAAATTTGATAAACCCAAATTCAGTTTCATTTACTGAACATTTGTAGTTTTATAGTGAGCACTTAAGTTAACCAGTATGTTTTTATTGATCAGTGTATTTCTTTTGGTCTATTTATTATTTTAAATATATGTATTAAAAAATATATAGTTAACTGTGGTTTTCATAATTGTTTTAGGAGACCAAAATACAATGATGTCAAAAGCCAACTAAGAGCTTCGGATGCTGTTAATTTACGTAAACAGAAAATATTACTGGAATCGCTAGCAAAACAATATGAAACAAGAGCTAGCAGACTCAAAAAAACCATCACTGCAAAAAGAGGTTACTTAAAAGCATTGCAAATGGACATTCAAAAGTATCAAAAGAAAAATGAAGAAATAATTACTAACATAAATGAAAAAATGAAAAATCATGGGAAACTAGCAGAATTACTCGTACCTAACATGGTCAATGTTCACGATATAAGTTGGTCTCAAAAAGAGTTGGAAGTTGATGAATAGAATGAAACAGAATACACTAGATTATTGATTAAAATTTATATTTCAGAAAAATGTACACAGAGAAAGTACAACAAAACTTCATATTATCTAGATAATTCCAACTGAATTAACTCTGAAACTATCTTTTACAGTAGAGATGAAAATAGAGATTATTATGTAAGTGAGACAGACAGAATCACAAAATCTAATTTGCAACATATCATTTTGAATTAGCTATTAGCATTAATTTTCACAAATGACTAAAGTGAAGATTCTAATCATGATAAAGCAATACAGACTCTACACACTAGAAGTTGTGGAAAATGTTTGAAAGTGAAGAAACATGAAAAAATTTAATTAAATAACAATCTTTGCAATATACAGATTTTTTACGTTATTACCATTAAAAATTTACAATAATTTGTTTAAAAAAAAAAAAATGAAACAAAAATAAAGCTCTTACTTTAAATAGTAATATTTATTAATGATTATTTGACATTGTTAACATAGCTAAAAAATAAAATTGTACAATGCAAAACCTGCATATAATTTTTAATATTTCATATAATTATAATAATATAGCAATTGCACTATTGTTGCGAGGACTACCGCTTCTAACGTCATTTCAATTGATTTCGAGACTTAATACAATATTTGAAGTTAAAGCCTCAGTAGGGAGATCACGCCAATCTGCCAATAATTTTGAAACATCTACTTATTTGTTAGAATAATACTGTGTGGGGAAATAAACGAAAATTTCACTGGGACTTCAGCTAACTTCAAAAATTAAGTGTAACTTTCAATGGAGTTCTTAAACTGTAAAGAACTCTTATTAGCTAATCGGCAAATGTTGTTTTAGGCCAGCTTCACAAAATAACTAAATAAAAATATATTGGTACGAAAAGGTGGTAAATTAAAAAGGACGATTTGTTTTTTGAAAACGTTTTCGTCTAATAATTTAATAAAAATTTACAGGAAAAGAACTATAATTTTCAATTTAACCAATTTTCGTCGCTTATACCAAGACCTATATATAATTTACAATTATAGGCACATTAGTTACAGAATAAACAAAGCAATGGTGCTTTCGATCCACTACAACTTCAAAACTATTCAATGTTATGACGATCATGTCCAATGCCCGCATCTTAAGATAGCTCACCTTCAACATCTATATTAACGAAATAATTTTTCTATAATATCAATAAGTCAAAAAACAACAAGGATATGAATGGCTGCCATATGTCAGGGATCGAAGAAGCAGGTCATGTGACATCGCCGAATAAACGTACCAGCAACTCTCACAAAACCTCTGTAAACTAAAGTCATAAATTAATATCACTCATATTTAAAGTAAAATTAAAAATAAGAAGGCACAAGCAATAATCGATAAATAATTTTTAACAATACACAGCATCCCATTCGGCTCTGTCCAATGACCAGATGAAACATAGTTATTACTATACTCGATACAATTAAATTATTTGTAGCATCCTTCTCACTGTGCAGCACACTGGATTCCAAATGTCAGTTATTTCTTCTTGGGAGGCGATCTTTGAGGCGTGGCTGGTCTTCCGCTGTTGATACCGTTGTATTGGTACTTCGCTTTTTTCTCGGATGGCTTTAGTATCTATTTAAATTAATAACATATTATTAATTTAACACATTGTAGAATAGTTTTAAACAAACTTCATGTGACTTTCCTATTTCCATACCTGAAAAGAGCACATTAGTGTTTCGTCTACAGACATCATCCCGCCAGCGTTGTCGAACTCTCCGCAATAGTTTGGTGCAGAGAAGAGTGTTACTAGCTGCCGCTTGGCAAAGAACTCATACCCGTCTTCTACAACCTTAATTGAATTTGTATTAGAAAATGATGTTAATGTAAATTGCAAAACCTTTGTTATTTATTAAGTATTTTTTTACCTGATGAGCCCTACAAATCAAATCCAAATCATGGCGATTGAGAAATTTGCTGACAACATCGGGACCGAATGTAAATGATACACCACGGTCGTTCTCGCCCCAGCCTTGCACATCCTTATCTGGATCTGACCATAGCAGATCGCAGAGCAAACCTGAAAACAGTATACGTTATTATATAGTACAAAAACACACCTAAATGTTGAATTTCTAAAATGTGTGAAACTAATCTTAAGTTCTTAGTACTATGAGATTATAGCAATTCAATAAGGGATAAATTAATTAATTTAGTTGTGTTTAAACACAAGTGCATAATAACTTGTTATACTAAAGGAGTCTGCCCACTTTACCGCACCATACCATGACCGTGCTATGAACGTATCAGGATCGGAAAGCAATACGATACGCTCTACTATGACGGTGCTGATCGGTGACGGGACGGTCTAGTGGGCATAGTTTAATACTTTCCAGTGCAAAGATTTTTCTTTTTGTCGGAGTCCTTAAATCTCTAGTTTAATCTGGATTAACATAAATAATTCAATACCAATATTACTAAGAAATAAGATGTGTTTTTTAGTTATTGACGCACAAAAGTTAATCCGATTAATATAGTAATATTATACACTCGGCGTCAAAAAAATCGCACCTTTTGAAATTTTGACTTCAAGCGAATAATACTCTTAACTTATTTATTGTACCCTACCAAAATTAATATCATTTGAAAGCACAATTAATACACTTTAAAAACGCGTATCGTTCTTTTCTGTAAAAACAATAATCACGAAACGTTAGGGTCTTTAAAAAAAAAGTGCTGAAAAGCTCATTAGAGGACTCACTACTTGTGCCTCCTTGGACACGAATAAAAGGGGGGGTAAAAATTAATTATGGGTCATTAGCTATCCAGACATCACAGAAGTCACACCTGAACAGCTCCAGTAAGAACAAAAATCCTGAAAAATGGATACCACGGCAGAAGAAGCAGCTCAAGTGGTAGCACTACTGCAATCAGGACTACGCCAAGTTGATATTGCTCGACAACTCAACATAAGCCGTTTCCGGGTGAAACGAGTATCCCAGCGGTTCCAGGAGACTGGAGGCTACATCAGGAAGCATGGATCCGGAAGACGACGTTGCACTTCCGACAGAGACGACCGCTATATTGTGTCGACGTCTTTGCGTAACCGATTCTCCAACGCTGTTGAGCTGCAACAGCAGCTCAGAACAGCTCGGAGGACGTCGGTGAGCGTCTCCGCAATAAGGAGAAGGCTGCGAGAGAAGAAAATCCAGGCCCGTAGGGCTACTACTGGCCCCAAATTGACAGCAGAGCATAGGCGAGTCAGACTTCAGTTTGCCCGAGACCACGTGGATTGGACGTTCGACCAATGGAAGTCTGTCCTCTTCTCCGACGAGACTAGGGTATGCCTTTTCTGCAATGATAGGCGTAGAAGAGTGTACAGGAGGCAGGGGGAACGGTACTCACAGGCCTGCTTTAAAGAAACCGTCAGCTACAGAGGAGGATCCTGCATGTTCTGGGGCGGAATTTCAATCCAAGGAAAAACCGACCTTGTGTGCGTCTCCTGCACTGGAGGTGCACGTGGCCAGGGGTCCCTGACTGCTCATCGGTACATCACAGAGATACTGGAGGACCATGTGGTCCCGTATGCTGGTTTTGTCGGGCCCGCTCCCATACGGCAATCATTGTTCGGGACTACCTGAATCAGGTTGGGATCCCCGTGATGCAGTGGCCAGCGAGAAGTCCTGACCTGAATCCCATAGAGCACCTTTGGGATGATCTGAAACGCCGGGTGCGGTCTCGTGATACTGCCCGTGCCACCCTTGAACAGCTTCGGGACACCGTCGTCGAGGAGTGGAGTGACATTCCTCAAGAACGCATCGTGACGTTGGTGAGGTCAATGAAGGATCGCATGAAGGCTGTAATTAGGGCTAAGGGAGGTAACACTAGGTTCTAAGTTTAGTTTTAAGAATTTGTTTTACTGTATTTTTTAATTTTGTTATGTTTTTAGATTAATTAAATTAAGTAATTTTGGCGTGTTTTTCCTTTTTTCATGAAAAATGTTTTTTATATGCTTAGTAATCACTATCACAGTTTTATTATTTAAAGGATTCAATAACCTTTAAAATGAGGCCCCACACTTATACCTTACCATAGATGAAATAGGGTTTATAGTTGCTTGAAGTCAAAATACCAAAAGGTGCGATTTTTTTGACGCTGAGTTTATATAACTAACATTTTGATAGATTTTTATTATATAGTAGGGAAGATAATTTAAGGTATTGCCGCTTTATAAGCAAACACTGCCTATATATGACAAACGATAATACATAATCTGTAAGTGAGATTCATACGTCTCAAAAATATATACAATATTAGTCAGCAACAAGATATTTCTAACCTTACCAACTAACTAATAGATACTGTTGTTTAAAATAAAGCTTTTATTTAAATCATATAATTAAATATAAGATAGAACAATTATAATTGTCAAGTAAAACTTTTATTTCAAAATATCTTTTCTGTTTTCGGTCATCAATATCTAGATATACTCCATATACATACATACACATACATCATTTATTAAAAAAGAATTCCTAAGAAATATTCTTATACTAATTAATCTATACTAATATTATAAATGCGAAAGTAATTCTGTTACGCAGCAGGATTGAACCCCAAGGATAGGTTACTTTTTTTATACCCCGCTTCCCCTTCGCTCGCCGACGGAGACTATTATTATATAAATATAAATCAATTAAAATTTATTCTTTTAAAACGGCTCTACGAAAAAACGTATAACGTAACGATCTTTTTATAAGGAAATATTTGCTTACTTCACCTGCTACTACTAGTACGAATCTATACAAAAGTATTGACAATTTAGAAGAACGACTGCCTCGTTGGTCTAGTGGCTAGATGTGAGGCCGCAGACTCGGTGGTCCTGGGTTCAATTCCCAGGTCGGGCCAATAAATAGTTATTGGGTTTTTCTGTCAGAAAATTCTCAGTAGCAGCCCGGAGTCTGGAAGTTGGAAGTGTGTACACTCCCGTGCCTCGGAAAGCACGTTAAGCCGTTGGTCCTGCGCCTGAACTCTTTCCGGTCGTGTCGGATTGCCTTCCCATCGGATTATGAGAGCTAGGGAATAGTGAGTACACATGTGTTTGCGCACACACTTGTGCACTATAATATCTCCTGCGCAGTTGGCTAATCTCTTGAGATTGGCCGCCGTGGCCGAAATCGGTCTGGAGGGCCCTTTTATTCTTTTATTGACAATTTATCTGACAACATTTTCATCATTATGATATCCTTCATTACCGAAAACGAGGTGAATTAATCATACGATAACTCAGTTGCCAAGATTCGAAACCGCTGGCTTGAGTTAAGATCCACGTAATGTATCCGCTACTCTACTTCGACTCGTAATAAACAAAAGCAGACAAACAATCCGTAACTTATTATTAATTATGTTATTGATTACACAATTAATTCTCGATTATGATTGTGACGAAAATAGAATATATGAACATATGAATTAAAATGTAGTTTTAAATTCAATTAAAATTAAATATATTTATCATGTATGCTAAATATTAATTTCAAATGAATATTTACGATATCATTACGTAAAATAAACAATACAACGCAATGTTAAATCTATTTTAGAAAATGATTTAGTCCAGACTTTAGACCAAATATAAAATTAATTAATTAATATGTAATTATTTTTTTATCGTTTACCTGTATCGGGAACATCTGTCGGTCTCATTATCCGTCTAATTTGCTCCATACCCTGCAAGTCTGGTGAGAGACCGCCGTGACAGCAGAAAATCTTTTCATCGATAATGGCGGCAATCGGAAGGCAATTAAAGCAATCAGTGAACGTCTTCCATAACTTTATATTGTAACGACGTTTACACTCATCATAGAATCCTGTTGAAAATATTTTAAAGGTAAAATATTTTAAATATCCAAGAAATTTAAGCCATCTGTTTTTAGATCCAAGGCTAGAAGTAACTACTAACTAAAACTTGCTAGCATTAAACTCAAGGTCGTTTCTTAATGTGGATCGTTATTTGAGGCACGTTGTAAAATTGCTTCAAAAATGTTGTATGCAAAATCTAGCTATTCGCATATTTAGCTAGTTACTTGTAGCCGTTTAGATTTGTTTAATAATTAATAATAGTTTACCATAAATACGATTTATACTCGCGCATTCGTGGTTGCCTCGCAACAGAAAGAAATTTTCGGGATACTTGATTTTGTAAGCAAGCAAGAGGCATATGGTTTCGAGAGATTGCTTGCCGCGATCCACATAATCACCCAAAAATAGATAGTTGGCTTCTGGCGGAAAGCCGCCATATTCGAATAGACGCAGCAAGTCTGTGTACTGACCGTGTATATCACCTGAAAATAATATTTGATATTACGCATATTTATAGTATATTATATGTACAATAGTATAGATATTTAAATAATTCACTGGACATAAGTATTTAAATCATATATGATGCAAAATTTACGAGTTCATAAATTATAATAATCACTTATGAAATACTCGTATAATGCGTTATTTATTGATCCTATTTATATAAAATAGGAAACACGTTTAAACATCATTATGATTAAATTCAACCACAGTATAACAATAACACCATATGTTTTATCATTAAATTTGGAAAAGTTATAATACCAAACATAATGTATTTAGAATATTTTTATAACATTCAATACTTTAGTAATAATTACAATACAATAGTAATGTTAAATATTATTGAGTTAAAAAAAATTATATACTAATCTATTGAAATGAGTATAAAAGTTTATATGACTAATGAAAAATTTATAATTTTCATAATACAATAATAAATACATACATACATTAATACACATTATTAATGTGTCACATTTAGAATGGATATCAATAACAATTTGTTAAAAAATGTCCAATAACACCAATCATTACTGAAAGATAATTTTAATATAAGTATATATATCCTGTGACATATGTTTATTAATTTTTTTATGTACAAACTTAATCAGTATACAAGTAAGAGTGTGTTTATAAATAAAAAATCTCTAGGACCCGCAATCTCAAAGCTCTGGCAATTTCTTAATAATCTTCATACATAATTTTTCTAGTACAACCTTTAGATTAAAATAAAGCAAAGTTTCCCATAGCATTTATATCCATATGACAAATACAAATTAATATGAGTAGCAGGAAATCATTCTGGAAACCTAACCACATAGGTAGTTTTAAGCCAATAACAATTACTCATCATGAATATGATTACATTAATAAAACGAAGATTTGAGAAGAAATGGAGTAAATATCTTACAAACAGTGTACTGTGTCAATCATTTCAGCATATACAGGAACAACAGATGTTTTAAAGAAAAAGTCCAGTATTTTAAAACATTAAAATGTATAACTAAATTAATTTTTATGTATTGCAATTCACAATCAGTTAACAAGATTTAAAAATTAAAATATACAATGTTTATCATGAATACTTATTATTAATTAAACAATCAAAAATAAAATTACCACAAATTTTGAGCGGTGCCTCTAACTCCAGTAGTATCGGCTGCTGTAGGAATATCTCCCGAGACTTGGTGCAGAGGCCTTTTACCTCCGACTCTGACATCTGCACTGTCTTTCCAGGACGGCATCCTCGAACTGCGACAAAGATAAAGCCAAAACTATATTTTCAAAATGTGTTATTGTAGTTTTCCATAAGCAACAAAACGCAAGTTATGCAATGTTTGAAATAATTTATTAAACAATTGCTGCTTTAAGAACATTTTATACAGTTATTATACAATATCACATAACTATAATATACAACAAACACTTAAAAACAACATAACCTTCTAGTAATTAGCGAATGACGAAGCATGCTAAATATAGCAGTACTTATTACATTTGGTGTCATCAGGGACATTCAGATTGGGGGATTATTTAGGGGCTTAGTGGATTGTATAATTGACTTTTAATTCCATAAAGTTAAATTAATATATGGTATCAGGTCAAATGCAATGATTATCTTTTACATTTCAAATGAAAATATTAAAAATATAATCTTTTGATTTGCTAAAAAATAAAATATGATGTATGAAGTGCCAATATGTACAGTAAATGTGAAATTTAAATATGCAAAGTCGCTATTTTATTGGTTTATGTAATTAATAGATAGGTATATATCAAGACATTTGAAATATGTTGACGGAGGAATTAAATCGAAATATCACATGAGGGGATGTAAATGAGACAAGTTGAACAAGTGGATTCCAATTGAAAGATAGAAACAAGAGCAATAAAAAAATTATAAAATCTAGCTCAATACGGAAAATAGAATTTTGGAGGTAACCATACATTCTCCTGAAAAGATGTCTTTGAATTTCCCTTTTCGTCGCGCTGTTTCTTGTTGCAGCCTGTATACTGATGTAACCCATAAAAAGCAGCATGATAAAGTGAAATTAACAAGTAAAGTAACATACAATGCGAACAAAGCATAACAATAAGCCCATGAAATTCTTCGATGAAGAATCTGTCATCTTTAAATACACACTACGTCGTTCTGGAGTCATCCAATATTTTACAACACACCCTATTGTTAAGACGAAAATAGCCGTCTACAATGCTTTTGAGCATGGACATCAATATTAGATTCAGATAAGAATTGAGGATAATCGATTTATTTATGAGTTAGACGTTTCTATACCTATACACTCAACGATAATTACGCAACTATAAGCGAAATGTAGATTGAAATATTTGTTGCTACAATACTTTTAGAGGTGCGGAATCATAATATCGTAAAATAAAAAGAATTTACTGTACTTTACCTTCTAAAAGTCTGTGAATTAGACTGTCAACATTGAGTTCGTCAGCCATATTTACTACACCACGATTTATTTAATGTCAAAATAAAAGTCAAAATCTTCAGGAACTACCTACCATCGAAGCAACGCGATTAGTTAATCGTACTAACATAAAGTCATAAAATGAAAAATATTTTTTACTTTTAGACAAGTTAGTCAAGATATTCCGATTTATTTTCAATTATGTTAAATTAACTTTGATGATAAATAAAAGTATAAAATCAATTGTTAATAATTTATAATAGCAAAACCAGCTGCATGATGTATATATATTTTTTAACACTAAAAAATAACGAAAAATAACCGATTAATTAATAATAAAATAACAGACATAGACTTATTAAATTATGCTCTAATTTAAACAACTATGTATGACGCTTTATATGTAAAACGCTTTGGGATGTTTTAATAAGAATATTTAAGAAAATACGCAATAAAACATCATAACTGCGTAGTCATTTAAAAATGAATACATATCTATAACTCTTGTACATCATTTTTTAGTTATTTCACTGTTAGATTTAAGTACAACACATTTCGACAGATTATTTTACATTGGTAAAATAGTCTGTCGAAATGTAGTAGATTATACTATAGTAAGCCCATAGACAACTTATGTTTTGTTTTAAAATTCTATTTTGAAAAGGCAAAATGTCGCTGTTCTGGGTTGTCAAGCTATTTTCTCATCGCAATGTGCCGTTCTGGCGCATAGTATGTATGAAACTGTACAGATTGGCGTGTGCGTTGTATTTTATTTTAGACAAGACTTGACGGCTATTTAAAAAACTCCATGGCTCTTTGTTGGATAATGGTATATTACGGATTCGGTTTTTCGTAAACATCGGTAACAAAACAACGCGAAATATTAACATAGTGGATGGAAAATCACTTATTCGACGCGTGATAAACGGTAAATGATCATTACGGAGACTTGTAAGATTTTTTACTTCCTCTATATTGTTAAGTGATGGAGGAAAAAGTCGAGAGTGAAAACAGTTATAGTAGTGAGAGTAGTAGTAGTTCATCAGATAGTTCGAGTGGAAGTTCCGAATGTGATGAGGAAGTCACTGAACCCGTACGTATCTTGGGGCATACCTTGGAACTCCCCCAGGAGCTCTGTGAAGATTACTCTATTTTTAAAGAGTTCTTCTCAATGAAAACTTGGGATAGCTTGGAGGATAAACATAAGGAGCATCTTAAAGAGTTTTTGCCTACCTTTCCCGAAAATGATGAAGAGGAGAAGGAAACAACTATAAAAATGTTATTTAATTTTGAACCATTTCATTTTAAATCTCCCTTAAACCAGTTCTTTGGTAATCTCAGACAAGGTAATTATAGGCCAGATATTGCTAGAATGAGGAAATTTTTAATGAAAGCACGAGCAAAACAGCAAAAACATAAGGTACACAACTAACATTTGTATTGTTTTTTTGTCACTATATATATTTGCAAATTAAAGATTGTTTACTGAAAACTTAAAAAAAAAAATAGATCAGTTGCTCACTTACCAGTTTTTAATTTACAGACTAAATCATATTATGCCAAAATGTTACCAGAAGTGCTAATATCACGTGAAAGGTTGCTGGCTGCTGCAAAAGCCTTGCCTCCTGGGCCTGTACCTTTCCTACCAACTTTGCCGCCAAAACCATCTCCACGAAATAATTACAAACCAATGTATGTTAGAGCAAGACAAAGATATTTTGAAGAGTTAGCAGCTATCTGGAGTGAGGTTGGAGGGGAAGAATCAGAAGATGAAAATTATCCCGAAGGTCCACCAGAAAATACATTCAAAAAAAGAAAAACTATGCATTCTGGACAGGTAAATAATAATAATTATTATTTAATACAATTATTTAATAGCTTGATGCTAATAATAAAGTTTATTCATTTTATTGCAATATTATATAAATTTTTATGAACCAATAAATGAATTATTATTATCATAAAAACAATGTATTTTTAAAACTATTTTTAGAGTGGAGATACTAATGTTTCTGGTACACTTGGAATTACTGATCCATCACACCCAGCATCATTTGACTGCTTGAAGAATGTCCTAGCTACTCACAGAGCAAGGAGGCAATATAGAGAGGTTTTCTGCTAACATATATTAAGTAGTTCAAACATTAATTTTTAACACAGTGAAAATAAAGTAAAGAAGTATTTGATTCGTTTTTAAAAATGATCTAATTATTAAATTATAATTTATCAAACTGTCATACTAATTACAAAGATGTAAGTTTTGTTTGTTTTTTCCCAGCGATAAAATGTCTACAGATAAGTCATACATATATATATATATATATGTATATTTATATATACATACACATTATAGATAATTTACAGTAAACAGTCAAACAAGTCACGATGGGCAGTCACTAATACATATATATATGTTAATTTCAGAATCATCCAGAACTGAATACTGCAGGTATTACATTAGAAGACATCAAGCAGAGAGTAGCTCTAATGAATGGGACAAAAAAACTAATGTTTGGTGGGCAGAAAACAGAATCACCAATTCAAAAACTGAGAAAAGGTGCTAAAAAAGAGGCATATCAAAAACAAAAAACTCAAGATGTTAAAGCAGCTTTAAAAAAATTCAAAGAAGAGCAGGATGCTGTTGAAAATAAACCACTTCTTCCTAATATAAAAATAAAATGTGAACGTGAAGAATCAGACTCAGAGAGTTCATCATTCTTAGACCCCGTAACAAGTCCCAAGCAGACTAAGAGATTATTAGATCATGTTGACATTAAGCAAGAAGTTTCTGATATTAGGTATGTATGTAATATTAAATCCTAGATTTCTATATTCCATACAATTTTATAATAGCTAATAATAGTAATATATCTTCATTTTTAAATTTAAAACCATCCTACTTAACTATTTGTATCCACTTTAATTTCTTGCTCATTATACAAATTAAAAAAAAAAAATACATAGTACCATGGATTATTGTAGATCTCTAGCATGTTAATTCAAGGTCAAACTTTTTTACTATTTTCTTTCTAAAAGTTAAGTTATGTTGATAGATGTTGTAGTTTTCCTAAAATAAGATTTGTTTAACTTTACAATAAAATTTTTTGTACACATTTACCATGTCATTGTTGTTGTATTTCTTTCTTTTTATTTATAGTGCAAATAGCCATGAGAATGATTTAGAGAAAACTATTAAACAAGAGCCTCAAGATATTGCTTCTTTACAAAATTCTTCTAAAGTAAACCAACCAGTGCCTATTAAATTAGAAGATTTAGATGGGATTGGTGAGTGAAAAATATATATTCAATTTTTTTTTATATTTATACATGTTTAGTAATTTTTTTTTGTAATTTGAATGTGAGATAACGGTTGTTAAGATGTGTGTTGAGATTCAAAAAAATATTTACAGTATGGGTAATGTATGATAATATTAATTAGTGGGTTAAAAATGACCATTTTGAATGATCAATTAATTTACGGTGAAGCACCCCTTCATTTTGTCAAGTTTCATTTAGTAAAGCAATCTTTTTGTTTAAAATCAGAGGTTCTATTCTTATCTTATTAAGAAATATGAACCTTCATGAATGTGGTGATGCTTTGTAATTTTTAACATATTTTGCCCAAAAATTGTTTGTTCACATTAATATTCCTTCGGAAATGTACCTTCATTAATAAATAATATTGGGAAATTACATTTTTAGTAACTAATGAAATAGTAGTTATTATTATATAACAATTAATATTATGGGTATTTAAAATCTGTATGGATATTCCAAACTCTAAAAGTGAAAGCATGTTTCTATGATAGTTTTAGTAGATTTTATTATGACAAATTGTAAAACATTTGTAGACATGATGGCCCTCCCAGTAGAACTAGCTGATGACTCGGGAGAAGTTCTGCAAGCTGATGCATCGAACGAAACAGAGGAGACACTTCTAGAAGCAGATGAAGCATTGACGGAGACAACACATGCGAATTTTTTATCACTCGTCCGTGCCTTGTTCCCTGCTCGCGCTGCACACAGAGCCTCCAAACAACAGTTACACGCAAGATGTTCGGCAGTTATGAGATCTCCTATTGCACCACTAAACACATGGTACAACTGTAAGTAAAATTTATAAAAGTTAACAAACTTCTATGCATATGTAATATATATATATATATATATATATATTATAAATGCGAAAGTAACTGTCCGTATGTAACGCTTTCACGGCTAAACTAGTGAACCAATTTTGATCAAATCTGATATAAAGCAATCTTGAACCCCAATGCAACAAGCAATTAATCAAAGAATTTAATAAAATTTACCTTTGTCATTATTCTTTGCCCACTAAAAAGTGGATCTTTCATTTCCATCATTGCAACATAATTATAATTGGTTCAGCTACCCTAAAATATTTACAGATATTTTATGTTCCAATAAACAATCATTTTACTTTCTTTCGCTACGCTTATTACATGTATGTTTGTAAGTACGTATAAAATATGCATTTGCGTAAGTGGCGTTCGAGGCACAGGGCGTTAATGAATCGGTTTGGTTTGTGGGAAGACTCAAGCCTTGAAAAATAATTATATAGTATTTTTAGCCAATAGAATTTTAAATGTAATACTTATCTATATGTTTCAGTGTCAGATGATTGGTGTGCAGAATTGAATTCAGCATTGGATTTTCTTGCCGGGGAGAGAGGACCACATCCTGATGACTTTGTACCATATTTGCAATATATGCCCGACACACAGGTACTTACTGTATATGTAGTAATTTATTTATTTTATGAAGTTAGATGATTAAATGGCGATGTAAACAGTTTAATTCTTTACACAAACAGTTTTATATACTTTGTACATCAGCTTACTCGTCATAAATCATAACACAGTCAAGCTCAAGGTGGGCAGAAAAAGTCGCATTTTTTGCTTAGTTTGACTTTGAGTCATAGTGTACTGTAAAAAAATAATTACAGATGTATCAGTGGATTGGTGCGGGAAGAGACTGCGATGCCATATTGGGTCGTCTGTGCGAGCGGTGGCTGCGGGCGGCTTCTCCATCTCCACCCAGCACTGAACCCCCACCACCAAGGTAATGCATAGTTCAAAATTAATAAAATTAATGTAGATATTGTGAATATTTATTACAAGGCAAAAAAGTGTGCCTATGGTTTTTCTGCATTGTACGTGTTAGCACATTACAACTCGTTTTATTTATTTTCTAGATACCCAACATCGTGGGTTGTACGACAACCGACCACCGCAGAGATAGCCGAGTTTCGATCGCAGGAGCGACGCCGCTACGCCTCCGCCTCGAAGCCTTTCACTTTCGTTCAATATGGGTTTGCACCTATTTTTAATAGCACATATTTGTTTTGCCAATTTACACTAGCTATAGTGGGGAGCATATGGATCGTTCCCATGAACTCGTACGATGTAATCTTTCTCTCCGAGATCGGCAGACTAGTGTAACTACCTACCGAGTAGCTCGTCATAGTGGCGCTCCGCTCGCGCAGGTACCGCGCGGCGGTGGGCCCGGCGACGGGGCCGCGCGGCGGGGCGGGCGCGGGCGCGGCGGGGGGCGCGCTGCTGACGCCGCAGCGCCCGCGCGCCGCCGCCTTCCTGCCGCTGCTGCGCGACGCGCTCGCGCGCCTGCCCAACGGGGAGGGCTCGCGCCGCGACATCGTCACGCTGCTCAGGTGACTGTCTATACAGAAATGCTACCGTTTTGTTACCGACGAGTGAAGCGGAGCCATCCGTCCATCCCGATGGCTCGAGATCCGTGGATACACGAGCCGTTCTCGACTCGAGACTCGCTCAACTTACAGTACCCCGCTCTTCCCCTCGCGAATAGAAGAGCGCGTCTTCGTGGATTGAACTAGCTGTAATGTATCGAGGCTTAATTGTTCTTGATAAAAGAAGTTAAATAGTATCATCTCTAGTTGGTGATCGTTGCTAGTTAAGAAAGTCGTCGTCTTGGACTTCCTCGGCTGGTACTTATTGATGTTATATCTTTCAGAATGTCACAGTGGATCGTGCCGTGTAGCGAGCAGACGTTGTCGAGTGCCGTGGCAAGCGCGCTGGAGCGTCTGTTGACCGTCAAACGGGACCCCATCGTTAAGTTCGACCAGAGGACCGCTTTGTGGACGTACTTGCACAGACATAAGTGAGTACTTAAATTCCAATTATTTTGTATATTTTTTTGTTTATATAGATCTGTTGTCAAATTCTAATTTATTCAGGAGTGAAGAAGATTATATCAAAAATGCGCGAGGGCGAAATAAGGCTAATGCAGCTGCTATATCTGCTAACTCTCCGCAAATGCAGGTTCGTTGTCCAATAAACATATTATTAAATTTTATTATTGAATTCCCTGTGAGCTTTCTTAACACTTTAATATTTAAGTATGATTTTAATTACGCCATGTATTTTTTGTTTGTTCAGATGGAATTAGATGTAGGCAATACAGAGGAAATAGTAGAAAACGCTTCAGATAGTGACGTTGACGTTGACGATAGTGGAGCATCGCCCTCCCTACCGCATTTATCGTCAGCTCAACTATTAATGCAAGCAACGCAAGCAACCACTAACAAACAAATCCCAGTAAATAAGCCAAAAGGAAAGCTGGTAGCGACGCCTCAGAAATCGAAACCAGTAACGCCCAAAAATACCCCGCAACCGAAACTACCCTCATTGATCCAAACGAAACCTCAGGCTAAAGTCAGCCAAGTAAACGCAACGCCAAAATCAGTGCCAAAGACGATAGCGCAAATAAGTCAAAAGCAAACGAGTTTATTAACATCGAAATCGATGCCGGCGCTCACGAAGCAAACTGTACCGAAGCAGAGTGTGATCCAAACGAAGCTAGTGAAGCAAGGCGTGCAATCTCCGAAGCAAATACAGAACAAACAGAGCATTGTAGTACAGACGGTGAAACAGAACGTCCCGCCGCTCACGAAGCAGAATAGTGAGTCGATATTGACACAAATGTCGACGTCCATGCCGTCGATAGTGGTCACACCGCAACGTTCACCGCTTATGAAACAAAAGTCCTTAAAGGTGGAAACCTCACAAGCACCAGTAAGTTATATAAAATAGGACGTATTATAATTTCTGGTTGTATAATTTGCATATGTTCATGTTATCATAATACTTTACCTTATAGGTATCAATGAATATATCTGTTCAACAAACGCCCTCAGTGACGACTGTTATGCCAAATGCAACGGCATCAATTCACCAAAATGTCATGAATCAATCAGCTAAGGTAATTAAACAGTTTGAAATTATTTGACAAATACAACAATAACATCTTGGTGGTAAGCTTTACATTTAATTCAAAACTGTGAACAATTCAATTTGAATAAAGAATATTTTGATTTTAATTCTGTTAAGCATCATTCAAGTTTGTTAGGCATTTATTATTAAATTTATATTTTTACTCCCATAAGTTTGCTAATGGATTTTTCAATCATTTTCAGCTAACGCAAGTAACGCGATCGCTTCTAATAAGGCCGCCTTCTGTTCAATCAGTATCAACTCCAAATATCACCATCTGCCCTCCAACTACACAGGTACTAGGTCATCTCAAGTCATTATTTATTTATGTACGTTGACGTCATTATTTAGTATGGGGCCATTCATTTATTACGTATTACATGGAATGAATGGTATCAAGTATTACATGGAACACCGTATTTTTGTATAACTAAACATACCTTACATGTAAGTATATTCACACACCGATCTTGATAAAATACAGTAGTGTGCGTTTAAGTGAAGTTAAGTTTTAACATCATCTTGTACACACCTGAATCTGCGAAATGCTTTTTGATATTGTTTGATGAATTATATAAATTGTAGACTTGAAATAATAATTACTTAGTTGAATTAAAAGCATTGTTCTGTTTAGGTTACACCGAATGCAAGACGCGGCGTCGTGAGAGTTCTCAGTCCAGCGACACCGTCATCAGGAAAATCTCTAATATCACCGAGAGCACTCATGCAACAAAGTAAATACCAGAAATGAGTAGACATTATTTTTTAAATATATTAAATTGCGTTTTGGCATTATGTAGTTAAGGTAGTAGACCTTTGAATATTTTCTTAAAATAAGAATAAATCAATAAAAGTGTTAACTGGAATTTCAGGTACGCCATCTACTAAGAAACGACCATCCATACCAGGCACGACATCTGTAACAACAGTAGCACAGGTTCAATTTAACTAATATGTTTTAATTGTTTTTACCTTTGTTGATAAACCTTTTGCTTATAAAAACGTTTAAAAATTACAGAGTACCGCGAGTACTACGAACGTAGTATCAAGTATACCTACAGTCGTAACGTCGTCACTGAGCACGAGAACAGTGCAGCTGGCCGGCGGGCGGACGGTACAATTAGCGGCCAACCAAACCGTCCATCTACCTAGTGGTCAGGCCGTTCAATTGAGCTCCGGTCACACCCTGCAACTGTCTTCGCTGCAGCTACCCACACACAGCGTTCGGCTGCCGAGCGGGCAGACCGTTCAGCTTGCTTCCCCGCAATCCGTACAAGCCGTCAGAGCGGTGTCGGCGGCACAAGTGAAAAATCAGAACGCACGAGCACAAGCTTCGTCCCCTACAATAAAAACCATTAACCAATCTGTCCAGATACCGGTCTCCACGGTTCAATTGGCCGGCCAGACTGTCCAGATCGCCGGTCAAACGGTGCAATTGGCCGGTCAGAGCGTGCAGTTGACGGGTCACACGGTGAAGCTACCCAGTGGACAGAGTGTTCAAGTCGCTAGTCAAAGTGTTCTTCCGTCACAGAGTGTACAGCTGCCGAGTGGCCAGACTGTTCAGTTAGCGAGTGGTAATATGCAAACTGTTCAATTAGGTCAGAATGTTCAGTTAAGTGGTCAAACTGTGCAGATGCCGAGCGGGCAAAGTGTTCAATTAGGTTCGCAGACGGTTCAAATTGGTGGTCAAACTGTGCAATTATCCGGTGGGCAAACGGTTCAGTTACCTAGTGGGCAGACTTTACAGTTAACGAGTGGCCAAACTCTTCAGCTTGCGAGTGGACAAACTTTACAGCTAGCGAATCAACAAACACCCAAGTCTATAGCGCAAGTAGTTAGGAGCCACTCTGCAGACAAGTCTTCCCAACCTATAGTAGCAAAGCTGCTCACTAATGCACAAGTAAGTCACACTTCACATCTATACCTTTATCCTTACTAATATATTATAAATGCGTTAATTTAATGATGGGAAAGTGAGTTTGTTTAATTGTTACGATTTCCTATCTCGACTACTCACCTGAACGTCGTAAAATTTTGTATAGACGTAGTCAGGTGTACAGAAAAAGACATAGGTCGTTATATTACCTCAAACTAGTATGATATATAGGTTGAAATTTGAGATGGGCTTGCAAAAATAACTTCCATAACAACAGGAGCCTCAATCGAATATTTAAATTACCACAAGGTTTCCAACAACTCGGCCGTCGGGTTTCGCTTAACGGTCGAGCTCGACCCATACGCTCCCGCGGTTGTGTTATGAGTCGCGTGTGCCGCAGACGCAGCTGCTGTCGCTGGAGGCGGGGCGCGGGCGCGGCGTGCGCGTGCTGCCGCCCGCCCGCCTGGCGCGCCCGCTGCTGCTCGCCTCGGGGAAGCCGCTGCACAACATCATCCTACAGGTGAGCCACCACCCACACGATACCGAGGGTGGTCTCTTAAGCTAGCCGGTACATCGACGAGTCAGTGGAAACGATTATATAGAGATCGTTCAAAGCAAAGACAATGTAAGGGTGCAAGTAAATTTTAATACTATTTACGGTACCAAAGAGCCACTGTAACTTGTGAACGCTCGTTGACACATTTGCCGCCTACCCAGAAAAATGTCCACTATGTCAAATGTCAAAATGTTGCACTACAAATAATTTTAATTGTTTTTTAAAAGTAACCTTTTGTGAATGTCTTAAATATATTTGCTATAAAAAATGTTTACATGTGTACAATTGTAAACATTTTTTTCTGCCGAGTTTTTAATGCCAACAGATTTTTTAATTATTGTTATTTTCCAGCAGAGTGACGGGAGCGCTATACGAATGACTTCAACCGGTGGAACGTCCACATCACAAACTATAGTTTTAAGTAACATTGGTAAGTTATACATGTGAATATATATCCTATTCTAACCACAACAGGAATAAACCGAAATAAACAACTTTGACACCGAATGAATGCGACATCATTGCTCATCGATATAAATTGTCGCGATATCATTGTTCGAAATCTTGAATAATCTAGAATATTCACTATGGACTCTGGAAAAGATGGTGTTTCCAATGTGCGCAAATGTTTCAAGTTGTGATGGGAACTTCGAAAGTTAAATTAATGTGGTTATAACTAGTTAATTGGAATAGTGTTGTATTATAAATAAGGGTAAACTAATCAAGAACTGTTTATAGAGCATAATACAGCAGAACGATTAGAAAATCGCATGCATTTGTAAATCTACGCTGAGCTTACCTTTATTCCTACTCCGATTGGAATAGGGTATATACTTTATTCCAATGGTAGGAGTAAACATTAGCAAACCATAGACTTGCATATTCCATACGATTTGCTATACAATATTATTTATTTAGTTAAACAACACTACTCCACCGAACTACTTATATCCACTCCTCGAACATATATGCATTTTTTTCTCAAATCCCTAATGAATACCATAACATTGCTTTATTATCTCAATCAATAATGTCACGTAAAATTCAAGGTCAAATCCGTACAAATACAAACACTGATTCCGCTCTTTCTGTCATTATTGTTTCGACATTTGAAAGAAGAAGACAAAACATTGTTTTTAACTAATCACCAGCTTATTAACGTTTATAAGTAAATTCATTCATTCATTCATAAAAACTTGTTTTTGTTATTTAATAATTATTTTCTAATTATTTATTTTTATTTGTTAAATATTTGTGCTTTATTCAATTTTATAATTATGCATAATATTTTTGACGTATGTATGTTTCAATATAATTACTCTGCTATTTTTGTTTGTCAGGTGCGCAAACGGTGACGACTTCATCGACAACGACCCCAGTATTGAAGTTACAACAGGTAAACGATAATATTAATTGTGTTTTAAAATTTGGTTAAATTCTTTACATTACTTTACTGTTTAATTTTTTTTTTTTCGTCCCTTAATTTTGTACGTTTATTACTGTCATTATCGCAGGTGAATCCGATACACCAGGTTAAACTTCCGCAGGGAATTAAAATACAACAGGTGATGTGCATGACGTTGAAACATACGAGTGAATTTAGTTTCGGTGATTTGTGCATGAAATTTTGATAGAATATGCATGACTGGATTTGTATATAAATAATCAGGTTGTGGGAGTCGGAATGTTTCTATACTGTATCGATATTTATATCACTTGCATAGATATTAACAATGAACTCACAAAATTATTTAATTAATAGTTAAATAATCGACTGCACTCAATTACAATATGTTTGGTTTAACAAAGCACGAATTGGTTTGCGAATTATGTAATTGTTGAAAATATGTTATAATTTGTCACTAAATTTTGCACATTTAGTTTTAATTGTACGGAAACGAGGTACGGTCGTGTCTTATATCTTCGTAAACACACGTTTTATATTTTAGTAACGAAATGTTTATATATTTTTCTTAAATATTCAAACGATAAAAGGACATGTTATGGTAATTAATAACACTAACTTTCTGTAGGAGTTAATACTCAAGGAATATTATTAAGCATGAAAATGTCAACGCCCGTTATTATGCTGTATAGTGTTTATTATAATTACATAATAAAAACACAAAAATATGAAGACATAAAAACTTTGTTATTGTAATTTTTTGTTGGAATATCTACATAAAACCTACAGAAATGACAAAATCTATAAACTGGCTTAATAACTTTCCTAAATTAAGCGATTGTTAAACAGTAATAATAGGTACTTAAAAATTTTTATAAATACGAGAAGTAACAACAAGTTTCGTTCTCAGCAATGTAAATTCATCCTTGTTTGGGCAAGGTGTGGCGTTTCTTTAATAAAATTCCGTAAATAATTTTACCTTTGTCAATTAGGTACTTAATTTAATTCTCATGTTGAAAATGCTTCGATTATAGAGGCGCGTTACTCGTAGAGTAGCAGTCGGTGATATTCATGCAGAATAAATAATGACTAAGTACTTGGGCAATCGATCTACGCTCGTCTTTAATTTGTTATAAAAAATGCGTTTGTTTAGGAAATACATAAAATGTCGGGCGTGACTCAAAAATGAATTGACAAATCAACAACTTCGTACAATCGACTCGCTCGAACAATTATTCTTTCCTAGTCAAACAATATGCGTGTAAAAACAATATTTTTCTAAACGAGCCATTTTCCAAGTCTTCAAAGTGGATTGGCTCCTGAGAGCCCCCGTCCTGCCCGGTATGGGGGTGCTTTGCTACGCAGACGACACTCTCATCACCGCGACGGGGCGGGACTTTTGGGAGGCGGCCCGCCTGGCCGAAGTCGGAACAACTCTGACCGTGGACCGAATGGAAATGCTGGGCTTGAGGGTCTCCATATCTAAAACGGAGGCCCTCCTCTTCCACGGTCCACGGAGAGGCCCCCCTCGAAGGGCGAGTATCACCGTCCATGGGACGGTGATCAACGTGCAGGCCCAGATGAAGTACCTGGGCCTAATCCTGGACGGGCGATGGAGCTTCAGGCAGCACTTCGTGCAGATCGGCCCGAAGCTCGTCAACGCCGCCGCCGCCTTGGGCCGCCTCCTACCCAACGTGGGAGGACCGGGATCACTATGCCGGCGCCTCTATGCCGGCGTAGTGAGGTCGATGGCACTGTACGGTGCCCCGATTTGGGTGGACGCACTCACCGCTTCCAACCGGGCCCTTCTGCGAAAACCGCAGAGGGTCATAGCGGTGAGGGCGATAAGGGGTTATCGTACGGTGTCGTGGACAGCGGCGACCCTCCTCGCGGGCGACCCGCCCTGGGAGCTCCAGGCGGAAGTGCTCGCGGAGGTGTACCGCTTCCGGGCCGAGGCGAGAGACCGCGGCGACCGTCCAGGGTCGGCAGAGGTCGAGCAAATCAGGGCTTTGGCCCAGCAAGCCCTGATAGCCCGATGGGAGGAGGACCTGGGGTCCCCCACGGCGGGCCTGGCGACAGTGGATGCGATACGTCCCCACTTGAGTCGCTGGGTCAACAGAAAACGAGGCACGCTCTCATTCAGGTTGACGCAGGTACTTACCGGACACGGGTGCTTCGGTAAGTACCTGCACGGGATAGCGAGGCGGGAGGTATCACCCTCCTGCCACGAGTGTGGTGCGTCACTGGACATGGCGCACCACACCCTGACGGAGTGTGCTGCGTGGGGACCTCAGAGGCATTCCCTGGCGGCGATAGTCGGCGGAGATCTCTCGCTGCCGAGCGTTATTAACGCCATGCTCGATAGCGAGAGATGTTGGTTGGAAATGGTCTCCTTCTGCGAGAGTGTCATGTCGCAGAAGGAGGCCGCGGAGCGGCAGCGCGAGGAAAATGCCTCCGCTGATTCAATCCGCCAAAGAAGACCGGGGAGGAGGCGTAGGCGCTATGCGCACCTTCTCCCCCCGCCTTAATAGCCACCGGGGCTAAGGGGGCTCCCTGTATCCGGGAACCCCCTTAGAAATGGAGGCCCGCATAGGCGGGCCAACCGTCGGGGCGTCACGGTAGCATGCGCAAGCGATCCCGTGGCGCCCCCCGACTAGACGGAGAGGATACCGCTGGTTTTTTAGTGGGTATTCCGGCGCTTAGTGCCTGTGAGCCCCACATACCCCCCCACGTCATGTGGGGGAAACGCGTCAAGGCGTTTTTCCAGCGATAAAAAAAAAAAAAAAAAAAAAAGTCTTCAAAGTGACAGAGTCTGAGCCAGCGGCCACTTCGTAACTGACATGTCATTTGAAATCTGGCACGCTTATAGCTTTCGGCCTGTGACCGACCGTAAAATTGGGAAAATCTTATTTTAGTGCACTTCTCAATCGTCAAATTTGTTAATTTAAAACGTCAATTTTTCGCCATCTCGCCAAGATAAACGTGATTTATGTTTTGAGATATTTACTTTTTTTAAGGCCAACGTTTTATCCGCTTAACCGTGTGACGGTCGAAATTTTTTTTCGATTGGTTTTGGATTTATTAACCAATACACTATGGATGTTTATATATTTGAAAACATCAAAATACATTGTTAATATAAATATTGTTACACAATTTGCTTTTCATATTCTATATACTAAACGATCAGGGTTATAATATTATGATATAATGTTGCAAAACTAAAAAGCATTTAGAAATATTGATTACTATTAACGTAATAATTAATGTTATAGTACTTATTATTATATTTATTCTTTATCATACCTATAAAAAGAGGTTCATTGTACATATTATTTTATATGCTATTTTTCCCTTTTAGGCCGTAACGAATACATCAGCTGCGACATCTAGTGGAGTTCGTAGTGTATTAATGGATGGACAGCAGTTGAAACTAGTGGGCGGGCGACATGTACTTGCCCGGTTGTTGAAACCGTCTCACCCACCACCCTAGGAGTACCTAATGTTTTAGTATTTTGTGCTAAAATATAATAAAAAGACAATGAAATGGGCGACAAAGATTTCAATCAAAATAGAACATTCTGAGTAATGAATGGACGGCAATTTTTTTACTTTCCTTCAGAATGTTGATTAAACATAATTCCTAATTGGCCTTCTTGGTATAAACAAAAGAATGGAGAATGAGATTATTATCTATGGCTTTTATGATGACATTTATATAATCTGTAACACATTAAAGTGTATAATCCACGGTCGTATACACAGGTCTTGCAACTTCGATATGGATGGGGTACGTTGACATAATGACGCTGTTAAGTTCAATTTACGGCCGCCAGAGGTATGACAATTCGCGTAATAATTATCCCGAACAATTTTTCAAATCCAAACAAAACAGTTAAATAACAAAACAGAAATAACAAAAAATCTGCAAAACTCAACAAAACGATATAATAATGATTAAATAACACACTTGGGAGAGAAAAATATCAGCTTCGATAGCAGCGACGTAGTACGTAAAGCGGATGGTATTGCGAATTAGCAGTTGTAACACACTCGCACCTCATCTCTCACCACTGAAATTGGACGGAGTTGCAAGACCTGTGTATACGATCGTGGTATAATCTTTATTTTTTAATTAATTACACCATCGGTAATAATATTGTTCATTCAGCAATGTTGACTAATTTAAACAAAATTTTCTAACAGTATTTTTTGTATGTAAATTTGATATTAGATGACTAATTTGAAAAACACCTGTTTTTTGGCGATCGCTAAAGGTGCATTAAATTTTATATTTTGTAGCATGTACATTTAAAATGTTATAAACGATTGTTTTATCGAAACATAAAATGAAAGTTTTAGGTTAACTGTTTAGTATTTTTTAATTTAATTTAATTATTTTGCTTAAACAATATTTCATTTAATTCCTAATGGAAGTACTAATGGATCATATTATAGATTTTGTATAAAAATATCTTATGAATAGAAGATTAAAAGGTGATTTAATACAAATTTGACATTAAATTTTTTCATTATATATAAATTAAACAGTTTTAATTATATAAACAATTAATCTATCTCTGTATCAAACATATAACTAATATTATGTTACTGTAACATTATGACACAGAATGTAACGTTAGGTTCTCACCTAATTTAAAACTGTATTTTAATTAACAATGGACATTTTTTTTAATATAAATATATCTTATAAAAAGCAATAACACATATGGTAATAAAACAATTGTTATTAAAATTTAATTTCATTAGGTTAATTCGCATAGTTATTTAAAAGCATTTGTGTGAGTTGATTGATTTCAACATTAATGTATATGACATTATGTTTTATTTGCATTATAGAATTTTGTGTAGACTACTCTTATATATGTTTATACAATAAACACATATTACTGAAATGACAACACTCTAATCTAAACCAATTTGACAGGACTGAAAAACTTGCATTACATTTTTTTACATTATAGTCGATTCCAATTGCACGAGTAATAAAGATAAAGAAACAAGTTTGACTCTGAATTGACATGATAACAATCTTTGTCTTTGTTTGTGTTTATTTATATGTATTTGTGAAAAAATAGCCCTTTGAATTGTTATGGGAACTTTGGAAGATAATTTACATCGGATGAAGATGAACAGAGCTATTCATATATCGCATGGAATATTTAAATGTATGGTTTGTTTACCTTTACTCCTACTGTCACTGGAGTATAATACAAACAGGTAGCAATATTTTTAATCCAGTCAAAATAGTTTACTTAAGAGATCAGAATTACTAACAATGGTAATTATACATATATGTACTTTATTCTAACTCACTTTGTTGCAGATTTACTATTAATTCAATATTTGTTGACTGCTTATTAATATTATACTGATGTTTTAAGTAGATTCGGTTTTCATGTTTAATGTTATCTTGGAGAAATCTTTCTTAGCATTAGACTTTATAAAAAAACAATATTGCTTTTATTAGTAGTGCTAGTAAACGTCATTTCATTGGATGTCTTATTCGCGGATTGTGCAAAATCGATATTTTTACTTCTATTGTTCGCGAAAGATGATTTAAACATTAATGTAATTTCAAAGAAATATTTGGACTCATACAATATAACCATCTTGTTAATTTATTTATTTATATATATATAACCTGCTTCTTCGACAAAACAAGAAGAATTAAAAATAATTTTATTTTTATTCTGTATGAATCTTGTTTAATTTTAAAAAGTTCGCGTACGTCAAAATTGTACGTGAATTGTGTGAAGTTGCCACACTGGAAATATTTTATGATATTTAACTCCAATAATTTCTAACTAATCGTTACTTGTATATTTTGACGGTATATGGTGGTGTAAATATATTTTTTATTTATTGTAAAATAATGTAAGTTTTAGTTGTAATTATTAGTGTAAGTTAGTTAACATTAATGTAATGAATTGGTTGCAATATCTGGGATTTTTACTTCAATATAAGTCAATTAAGATAAAGAAATATTTCGTTTTTATTTCAATTTCGCCCTTAACACATAAGATAATAATTTGTTAATGTTCATTAATTGTGTGAGTAATTAGACAGTAAATGAAAAGTATTGAAAGATTTTTATTAAAAACAAATTATTAGTTATTTAAAAAAAAAATTCTAACAACATTAAACTACTTACGGCCTTATTCATAAACGTTGCTTAGTTACTGTTTAGCTAAACACTGATTTGTCTCTTTCTGTCATTATTGATTTGACATACGAAAGAAGAAGACAAGATATTGTTTAACTAATCACCAGTTAAATAAAGTTTATGAATAAGGCGGTTAGTTGTTAAGATCAACTGTGTTATTTTTCAAATATGAGTGTTATGGTTTTCTTACGTTTTTGATAACATTTTAATGGGATAATTTTATAAAATAAAATTATGTTTGTACGAACTCATAAATTTAAACTTCGTAAAAACAATTCTTAATAACTAGTACCTAATTAAAGAAAAGGTGTCTTTTGAATTAAAACAATTATTAATATTTATTCTGTTGTCACTTGTCTGTCCATAAAACTAAATAATATATACCAAGTTCACTATGTGCCGACAGAACATTAAATATCAGTTTGTAATTTGAAAAAAGAAGTAATTCAATTGATAAACTTAAGTGATACTCAGGAACAAAGCCAAGCTTAAAGAAGAACCGGTCGTTGATCGATGTTTATTAATCAATTATTGTTTTGAATAAAAAACACAAGTTTCGGTGGGAAAACATAATTTATTTTATTATTTATGTACATGGTGGGTGTTCCAGCTTAAAAAATAATCACATTGCTCCAAAAACTATTCTGACACAAAAGCTAACTAACTTAACATCTATCAGTATATAGTGTGCGATATACATTTATATCATATAAAATATTACTAGCGTGATAATGACTTGATAGTGTTTTGTATGCGTATCAGGCGCTTAAGACTGATTAATTCCAATCACCTTCGCAATTTATAAGGGCAAAGCTAGAAATCCGCTAGATGTCGTTCTTTCAAATGTCAGTGCAGACCAAGAATGTATTAATTTTATTGTATTATTACAATGCCATTGTTGGATAAATACTATTAAAATTGGCCGTTTTTAAACGTTTTTATTAGCTTTCTAGCGCCCTTTGACTGTTTATAGAAATATCAAAACGGTTCCACATATCATTTACTAACTAGCTATAGCCAACTTCATACACACACATTCCAAGACCATACTAACTACATTTATATAATTATAACACACAATAATAATTTTGAAATGAATAGTGCCGTTACAAAAATAGGATGAAAACAATCATTTCACTACTGAACAACGCAATCCTATATCAGTCTTATGTCTAGTTTAAAACGATATTGAAAATATATATTTGATGAATAATGTCACACTGAAATAGAAACACCAAGATCGATATTAAATTTCACTCTTAACCTATTTGACTATATAAACTAAATACGCTTACTTTGATATACCACAGGGATTCGTTAATACTGACGAGTCACACTTGAAAATTTCAGAGATATGGAATAATACTTGTTAGAAATATCATTGAACCGTTACTTACTTTATTAGTTGTTATATATTCAGAGATACGCTTGTTTGAAAATTAATTTTGAAGTAGAAATTAAATCGCTTAACAATAGTAAAAGTTACATCTTGATAAAAATAGATATTTTTTCTATTAAGCTGGTATTTTCTGAGAGCAGATGTCAGTTATGCCTCTAAACGGTTACCAAATATTTTACAATATTATATCGCATCCTGAACTTGCAATGTTCGCTTTCGGGAACAAAGCCTAGCTAACCTTCCATTATATACAAACAATAGGCACTGAAAGTTAAAAATATGATTGGTATGTAAGATCTTAAGGTAAGGTCTTCTTGATTGACGAGAAACAACAGTTTGTCGGCTAAATCATTACAAGGTGCTTCGAATGCCTTATGTACAATCGAGGTTAAAGGCAAGCTATGTAAATGAAAGCGTCTTGAAAACGATTAATTTACTTTCAATTCCTTTATTTAACGTTATTTATAGCAGAGACAGTTGATTAAGTTGATTGCCTTACATTAATATAATCAATAAGGCGCCAAAATGCAAAACGCAACATAGTTTTTTTTTCATAATTTAAAGTATAGATATATTTTATAATATCAAACATAAGCTACAATGCATTTAGTGATATGATATGAGTATACAATTATTGACAAAGATTTTAATATCATAATGTGTGCACGAAAATTCAAAGCCGATCTCTATAAAAGTAACCTTCGAGCCGTTTATTCGGCCAATCTTTCTGTAAATACACGTGGCAATCTGTTGGAAACATTGTACTTATTGACCTCACTCTTCGATCTCTTCTGGATTCTCTGCGGTCAATAGGTTAGTGTTGTCATCCGCTTGTAGGTCGGCGGTTAACTTCTAAAACAAGGGCCTTTGATTATATATCCATATTAACACGCTTGTTTTATTACTAAAACCTTATTTCAGTTATTTGAATGTTTTTAATAGTAATATGTGCAAAAGAAATTTACGCATAAAGAATGTGTAAATGTAATCTGGTTTTACTTTCTGTAAAATAGTTATTTGTAAATGTTTTCTGTAAAAAATAACGTCAGTAAGTGTATACAAGAGCGCGTGGCGAAATCAGAAACAACAAGAATTATTAAACGAACGAAGGAGTCACGAGGTTGATTTTAATGGAAAATCAATATGTATCATTAAATAGAAAAAAAAAAAATTTCAGCAAGGAAACGAAGTTATTCATTTTAAAAAAACGAAAGACAAACGTATATATTTGTTCATATATTGTTCCACTTAGTCCATCCGATAATATAAGGGTGCTTAATTATTCTAGTTCTAAAAAAAGTTAATAAATATTTGATATTTATCTTATAGGACCAACTATTTGATAGTGCTCAATTTTCAACTACGTCATTCCCTCCCCTTTTACTGCAAATTAACCCAGTTGTTTTAAATATTTTTTTACGAAGTAAGTTAATAGTTATTAAATTAGTTAGTATCATACCCCAATCTGTGCTGATGCCGTTGTAGATCTCTTGCGGCGTCTCACAGCGAGCGTCAGTAGCAGCACTAAAACGATAGAGGATAACGCCGCAACCAGCAGCGGCAAAAGCAGATTATCTCCAGGAGAGTAGCCCTGTTTTTTAATAAAAAAAAATAATAACTTAGTTAATATTTTAATATGTATAGTCTATAATTATGCCGCACTCCTGCAGGAAGTTATATATATTATTTGTTTACAACAATATTATGTATATTAACAAAAAAGTCGATATATCCGATAGAAACATTATATATCTCGTGACACCAAGCTTTGGACCTCGTTAAATCAACATATCCGTCCTAGGGACAACGTATTCCATTAAAAAAAAAAAAATCATAAAGAGAGACCATTTGACATTTAACAAAAAAAAAATCATGTTAAAAAAATACAAATAAGACATTCTCCTGTAGATTTTATAGGTGATACATTTGTCTTAGCTTAAAGTTAGTATTTGTTAATTTTTATACAGTAAATATAAGTTTTAATTTTTGAATTCCTTGCTGTTTCTTCTCGGTAGAATCTTAATTCCTGATTTATACCGATGTATAATAAAAAATAATTAACAATTAATATTTTGTGAATCTGTTAAATACATTGAAATGAACATTATTAGTAGGGATATATTTGTTTACTACGATTGCGAATGTATGACATATATTATAAACTATCAAGCTACTATAAGGTCCTCCAGAACGATTTCGGTCACGGCGGTCAATCTCAAGAGAGATTAGCCAACTGCGCAGGAGATATTATAGTGCACAAGTGTGTGCGCAAACACAGATGCACTCACTATTCCCTAGCTCTCATAATCCGATGGGACGGCAGTCCGACACGACCGCAAAGAGTTCAGGCGCAGGACCAACGGCTTTACGTGCTTTCCGAGGCACGGGAGTGTACACACTTCTAACTTCCAGACTCCGGGCTGCTACTGAGAATTTTCTAACAGAAAAACCCAATTTCACTATTTATTGGCCCGACCTGGGAATTGAACCCAGGCCCACCGGGTCTGCGGCCATCTAGCCAATAGACCAACAAGGCAGTCAAGCTACTACTACGTATGTTGTCTACTTTTTTTTTTTTTTTTTTTTTATTGTATAGGTTGGTGGACGAGCATATGGGCCACCTGATGGTAAGTGGTCACCAACGCCCATAGACAATGGCATTGTAAGAAATGTTAACCATCACTTACATTGCCAATGCGCCACCAACCTTGGGAACTAAGATGTTATGTCCCTTGTGCCTGTAATTACACTGGCTCACTCACCCTTCAAACCGGAACACAACAATACAAAGTACTGCTGTTTTGCGGTAGAATATCTGATGAGTGGGTGGTACCTACCCAGACGAGCTTGCACAAAGCTCTACCACCAAGTAAACATAATATTTTATTTCTTAATCCGTTACACACACGTAATAAATATCTTAAGCAAATTTAAAAAAAAATTTTTGGTTTTGTAATATCCCATTCCATAAAGTACATATTTGAGTCTAATTTGCTGATATTTACAAACGGCTCTGAAAATGAATACTTATTGTACCACTAATATTAAAAACCTATTCTTTCTTATTAAATGAGTATCTCTTTTATCCACGCCAATACAACCACGCCCCTATTTCGAAATAAAGATTTTTATTAACTTGAATAGGAAATAGCAAAGGAATTATAATGTTATAATTAATTAATTAAATGTATATTATATACATGGAAATTGGTATAATTTTTATTCATGAACTTTATAAAATGGTATTTTAAATCTTGAATATGGAAAACGCAAAAGGCTTAGGCTATTTTTATTTGACTCTTCAATCGTTTTAAGTAGCTTATTTTAGTATAATAAATATTATCTTCATTCAAGCCAGGTCTCATTAGCGGAATCTTAATGAGAATCTCGATGAATAAAGCGAAACGTAGATATTAACTTCTACGTGTTTTACATAAGGATATTTATAAAAAACGAAACTAAATGTTTTAGATTTTATAATCACATGTTTTAATTATCATTTTTATATGGTAATATCATCAATTCGATGGTTGTCTGATTAGTGATATTTTTTCTTCGTAAATCAATGATGGTTGTGTTGATAGGTTTTCCACTTTTCGGCTTTAATATATATATATTATTATATATATTGATTATTTTTTTTCATTTTTTATCTTATGTGACTTGTATTTAGTGGTAGTAAACGTTCCGCGAAATAAGGATTTTAATCATGTTAAATGTATATAGTTTTTCTACACTGTGATGATACCTTTATTATCTGTATTTCAAAATAATTTAAAAATATGGAAGGAAAAGCGTGACGGATATTGAATAACCAAAAGGCTGTTTATATAAGTTCTTGTTTTTTTGTGATTATGCAACATTATCTTAATATTTTTGGTTACAAAAAAGGTTGTAAATTACAAATGAACGTTGTATTAATTTCGATATCGACGTTATGATAGTTTGTTAGAATTGCACGGATTTATAAATTCAAGAGGCCTTACTTTTTTTTCTGTTGTTTTAATACACATTTGATAGCTGTTAGATAAAAGCAAACAATTATAGTCTAAATATAGTTAAGTAATTTTGCATTTATTTCATAATTTGTACTACCCGGTTCTTGCATTTGGAATTGGTTACGCGTTTATCGATCACGCAATTCACGCTCACGTAAATATAAACATTACATAAGTTAGCTAACTCGTAATCGTGCTCACCGTCCATTGGAAGTAAGATGACGTATCGACGAACGGCCACTTCGCACCGTACCAGCCGTTGTCAGTCGCTTTCGCAACTGTTACTTCGTCCGAATCTGTTCCCGGCGACACGGAGTCCGGCTTCAAGGGCGGCAGAGAAAAAACTTCGTCTTCTTCCAAAGATTCTTTAAATTCTTCATCGTCATCAACCGATAAAAGTGTATCTTTCAAGTCTTTCATGATTGACTTTTCAGTTGTTTTAACTAAATCAGTAGTCATAGGAGTTTGCGTGGTCGTAGATTTTGTAGTAATCAAAACATCGTCAAATAACTTTGAGTTTATAGTAACTGGTTCCTGCGACGGCTTGTATGTACGGGAATAATATCTAAAAAGATTCCGGATTGTCTTTGGTTCAGGTGTTATGGTAGGTTTAATAATTATATCTTTTTCCCATGGCTTCATTGACATTGACATGTAATTGTCTAACAATCGCACACTACCAGACGGGGTTCCTACTAAAGGAATTTCTTCATTATCCTCTGTTGGGATCGGCTGTATAGTTGTAGAAGAGGATGAAAATTTCCAAGATCTTAGAGCAGGCATAGTCCAAGGTGGTGTAGTAGCCCTTTCGCTAATTATTGTAGTTGCGATTGTTGTGGAGGAAGTAGTAGTAGTCGAAGTCGACGGGGCTACACTCGATTCTAATTTCGGAGTTATGGTTGATAAGATTTCAGCTGCAACTTTTAGTTCCTTTTTTCGCGATTTTACAATTTCTCGTCCCGCCGGTGTTAATGGCGCTGAAGTCATAATTTCATGGTGATCGTGGTGAATTCTTCGAGCATAGAGTGCACCATTAAGAACATAAAGTGGAACAGATGCAAAAGCTAGTGCGATTATTATTCCGACTATTATTAACAAAATATATTTTAAAGCTGACTTTCTCCTTGAACGTCTAACATGAATAGAGGGACTATAATCGCGGCCTTTGCCTTTCAATCCACTGTTATTCAGAATTTCTTCCGTTTGAGGCAATATAGTATATTGAAGACTGTTCTCACCGTGTCTCACCGTCTTGTACATGTTTGTAAGTCACAAAAAAGAAACACTACGAAAACGATTTATTATACGCGTAATCTAATCACATACTCGTTTTGTAATTAATGTGAAAAAACACCTTTTGATAAACGTATCCGGGTAACGCGATTCATTAATGTTGTGGCCGGTCAGTCCTAGTCACGGGACCTCTTCGTACTTTGTGCAGAGTTGGTGATTCTCTCCTTTTTTCAAGTGCGGGACGCATGCGCGACAACATTGAGCGACTGCGCGTTCCCCTTCTGTCTTTCCGCTATCGGCTCAATGGCCTCAGCTTTGAGGTTATGACTTGGATGCCGGCTGCTATAAATTCTACATAACACTTACGACAATAACAATAACATGGGAGACGGTTTGTCTCATTAGCGACATGACAGTATTATGTCTATGTCCTCAGGCAATCTAGAATACAGTAAAAGAGGTATAAAATGCCTTAGCTCATTATAAAATTATTTTTAGTAACAATTAATTTAATGTACAATAACTGCTTCACGGAGTAATCGTAGTAAAATATATGTAGGTACCTAATTTAATTACTCATTTGCATAAAGTCTTAATTGTAAGTATTTTTTTTATATCTCTTGAATAATTTTATTAATAATATATCAAATATGTCTTAATTTAGGAATACAAAAAACCTGTATAACTGGTTTAAAATATGAATGCTTAAATACTTTTAATTTCTATGAGACAAAATAATTTATTTCTAGGTACTTCTGAATACTATTTTTTTCTTGTTATTAAAATGTTATTTTTAATACTTTTGTATATTTTAAAGTTAATTCAACAAAAAAATTCATAAAGAAGATGTCTGGAGTCTTGTTGAAATTTTTATATTCTAAAATTCAAATAGATTACGAGTTACTATGATCCACTTGTAGCATCTTAAGGTTTCATACTATGACTCAGGTTTCACGAAATTATATACCTTTACATTTTTATGGCGCCTGATTAATTCGAGCACCTTTTTATGATAATAACCGAACTACAGATGATAAGACACATCGGTTTTTAATTTTAATAATATAGTTGTTACCCTGTATTCGTTCATGTGAACATTGGGCGTATTTTTTTTTCAATTTAAAATTGTACTTTGCCATATTACATATTTTTTTACGCTTAGAGTCTTACATGAATTTATCCCGTTACTTCTACGTGATACGGGATTAGATTTAGGTATGTTATGTGTGTAAAAGTTCTATCCACAATTTTAATATTTCATGACAAACAAATCGATAAATATTTATTTTTAAGTAAACGGTCTCGTACGTTGTTTAATATAAATATATATAGTAATAGTTTTCACCAGCGTGTGAAGGAGAGGGAAGATAGTACATCTTAGAGGTTAGAGGTAGATGTAGGACTCGATGTCCTTTTCCGTATGATCATCGGTTGAGTAGTTATGATGTGAAAGTGTAACAATTAAATAGACTCACTTTCGCAATTATAACTCTAGTTAGATAGCTAAGCTAGCGTAAGCAAACACTTGCAAGTTTTGCTTTGACCTTGAAAGGATTGTTGTGCGTTAAAGTGATCATAGAACTGCTTAAAATACTTTGTTATACCGAGACGCTTTACCTATAACTCTATCGTATATAGGCAGGCATTTTTTATATTGATTAATTTTATTTTGTAAATAAAAATATACATTTATTAAATTAGCAATTTAAGTCGTAATTTTCTATCATTTCATTTAAATTTACATAATAGCAATTTTTCGAGAGAAACCGGAATGTAACTCACTGATTTAAACTAATTTCTGTACGTTACAATACAAGAAGCGAAACAAATAGCAGGGTTTGGATTTTAGTCTTTGTATGTAAACAAGTATATTAGTAAGTTACTTATTAGTTTCGGGTAGTTCCTAAGCGTTGAAGAGCTTCCAATGAGGTGCTGTGAGCAACGTCATAAAGTTCAGTGTCATAAGTTATGTGTTATACTCCACCTAACATGGCGGATACGGCTTCCTTATTATAAGTCAGGCAACGAAAATAAAATGTTAGTATTAAATTTATGTTTTTCGCAGTCGAGTTTTAGCTTTCGAAATATTCCTTAGTATTCGCAAATAACTGTTGATATCGTGCATAATGATTTTATTTAATAAAAATTTAAATTAATGAAGTGGCACACGAAATTACAACCAATAACATTTATCTTCATTATTAGATCGTTCACAACATTCATATACAATTAATCAATTGTTGAGCTTAATAAGTGTTATGTTAATAGGATTGTTTTTTTGTCATTTTTTTTACCATCTTCAACTCAATTTAATTACATAACTTATGAAACAAGGAGACAGAACTCTGCCGCAGGCAATTCTAATCATTGTTAAAAAAAATCTACAAGCAGCATATTAACGAGTTTTTGCGTCCGGTCAAACTGCGAACACACCATACGAATACTAATTCACTTGACCTTGAACAGAGTCACGTTTCCTTTCGAAATGGGTCCGTGAATGTGATATTTTTAGAATAAAAGTAAAAAAGAGTGGAGCGAAACAAAATAAAAGGGTTGAGCGGACGAATCGTCCCACTTTTTGTTGGTCGACCATCCTTTTCTACTTTGATGAAGCGACGGGTTAGATAAAGGGGCCCGTTTGTTCCGCATCCTTACAAAGATTCTTAGATTGAACGAGTGAAAGAAAAAACGTTTATTCGACACGGATGATATTCCCGAGACCGTTGATATTAAACTTGTCAACTGCTGAGAGGTTTAGAGTTAGAGACAAGCTTAAATATTGTACTCTAATTTATCTTCACTATAATTACAACCTCTCGTATGTAATGAAAGAGCATGATATTCGGTAATTTTTATACAAAATACATTAATATAATTGTATGTGTATTTTCCATGTATATTCTTTGTTTGATGAAAAAGAGTTGAATGAGTTTCTTGGCGATTTTTCTCGGTAGAATCTGCAATTCGAACCAGTGTTAGCTTTACACTAGTTTTAACCTTGAAAATGGCGATTCAACCTTCAACCTGGAATGAAGTATATGTTGAATTTATTTTTATAAGCGTTTAATCTTGATAATTGTAAAACTTTAGGGGATATTTAGCCAGCAAAATTAAATATACTTAATTATAAATAATCCTTGTTATGATCTGATTAGTATAAAGTGGCAGTTCTTTAATAGGATTTAGTTTCGTACAATGACATGGACAAAGCTGCTATTTTAGTGTGTTTCTGGAACACAGCCAACGCTGCGGGGCGTCGCGTAAATAAACGCATACGACAAACGCACTGTGTGTTTTCAAGTAGCAGTATCGAAACTACGGTAACTATGATGCAAGATGCTTAGAAAATATTCAAATGCCCTTACGTTTTTTGTTCGTTTCATTTTTCTTATTTGTTTAATATCTTAAAACATTTTATGAATACTTCCATTAGACATTAAGAGCTTAATATAATTCAAATATAATTGGCAAATCAAATGCTTGTATGGACAAAACCCATCTACAAGCGATGACGAATGAAATGATCATAAAATTAATTTCTTAATAAACATAAGTATAAATAAGTAAACATACATGAATACCTGCTGATTGCCGTTATTGCTAATATGTTTGCGTAAATTCAATTTAGTAATATACATATAATATAGAGCCCAATTATCAAAAGTGCTATATTTTTACTTCTTGTATTTATTTTTTACCATTTTATATTCCTAATAAAAATAGTTTGAAATTGTATAATTAATTAATAAATATTTTATTAACTGTTCACAGCATATCACACATTAATGATCGTAACATTTATTATTGTGGGTATCAATAAGATGTTTCCTTATTGCTGAGTATGTGTAACTTATTTGGCCCACAGATATTCGTTATAAAGTTATTAATAAAATTAATTAATAGATCCGCACAAAATGAATTGCTTACTATTTTTTGTCATTTATATTTTTTTGCATAGTTTTCGTTACATATGTATTGCGGATAGTATTTTTTGTAATATTCTTGATATCAACTTTAAGGAATGGTTAAATATAATTCTGTAAAATGACAGAAAAGTGCAGTATAAATCTTACTTGAAAAATAATATGGTTTTAATATCTTCATATATTTATTGTATCGTCTATTGTTTATATAAGTGTTAGCCATCTCTTACGTTACCAATGCGCCACCAATCTTGAGAATGTCCCTTGTGCATGTAGTTTCACTGCCTCACTCACCCTTCAAATGGGAACACATCAATACTAAGTTTTGCCCTTGGAAAAATATATAATGAGTGGATGGTACCTACCTAGATCAGCTTTTGTGCAAGCTCTATAAGCCCTATAACCAAGTAAAACTATATATATAGAAAAATATTTGTATATAAAGTACCAAATGAAATGAAAGTCTTTGGTACGTCTTTGTTCGTGTAATCCTGACTTGATCCATTGAGATAATATTCACATAATATATTTGTTTTGCCAAGAAGGTGGTTTGAAACTTCCGCTAGTTATCGAGAGAATCGAAGTGCTGTGTTACATATGATTCATTATGGTACATTAATTTTCGCAATATGTGACTGTTTAGTGCCGACAAAAAAAACATCAAACACAAAAACCATAGTGATAGGTGACGCTGCTCACGGTTGAAGCTGCGAGACTCACTAATATATACTTATAAATATTTTAAAATGTTAAACAAAATGCATTTATATATTTATAAAAACATATTTTTATTGAGACTATACTGTCTCAAAATAAATTTAGCCCAAATCTGAATAGGAGTTTTTGCGTGGATCTCGAAATATTTACATAACAAAAAAACTGACGATTGTAAGCTTATGTGGGTCGTAAAAGACGGATACATTTTGAGTTCTTTACCCTCGTTATCTAATGTCTACTCTTGATAATTTTCTTGTCAGATAACTATACCCTTTTTTATAAAAACATATCTTAATCATATGTAAAAAAATAGATTGTATGTTACATAATGGTCGAAACTTTATGAAAATATAATGATTTGTTTGTAATTTTTATGACTTTGATATTAATAACAGTCTTATAATATACTTATTGTAATAAAATACACTTTAATCGTCATCGATTTTCGTTTTGAATCTATTGTTGGCTATTATCCTTAGCTACAAGAACAGGTACTATGTATAATATAATATATAATAAAGGATCAAATACTTTCCAAATTTTATTCCGACTTATGTCTTTGTATAATATTATTTTACAATTTCTTACGAAATCATGCTATTTGGCAAAAATCATAGTTTGTTTAAAATAACCTTAGCAACCTTGAAGGTTCAGAACACATCCCGTCGACACTAACGAGTTTGCCTAAGCAAACATTTTCACGCACATATGTTTGGCCATTAATATTAGCGTGATCTCTACAAATAATTTTGCGTTTGTTGAAACAATTGAATCCTTTGCATCAGATCCTGAGCAATCAGAGTTCTATCTATGTGGCTCTGTAAGCAACGAGAAAGTTTTTATGCTCGATTTTTATCATGTGTTTCTAAATATCAACGCCACTAGGGGTTTAGATAAGTACTTATCTTATCCGAGAAGTCTTGGCCTTAGATAATGAAGGAACATTTTAATTCTACGAGTATGTTGATACTCTTTCTTTATTTACTTAAGTATTTCAAATAAAGATTGTGCTTGTAATAATTTTATTTCCAAATATGGCTTTATTAACACGAAGAAAAGGCAATTTTTGACCGTGATGTATATAGGTAAGGTGTTAATAAAGCCTAATATTTTAAGGTTGATATGAAAATAATTTACAAATACCACATCTTCCTATTTAAATGAGACGGTCACAAGGTATCTATTTGTAGCTTTGCGTGTCGACATCCGGTTTATATTATTATATTTATTGGTTACTTTATATATAAATGTCAAAAGAGAATTTTATGCGGTCGCAAGCCGTCGCGTTGACACTTAGTTTTGACACTGATCGTCAATGACTTTTAAGATGTGTTCCATTGTTTTCAAGTCGTAGATGTTATTTATAATTGGCGTGTGATCGACTGTGACGGCGAGGGTGCATCGTCCGCTCCTGACCCTGTCTGGCCCAATGCCACCACATATCTGCGCCTGGGCATCCAGCCAGCACTCTGAACCTTCCGCATCGTTCCGCAAATTATCTTTTTACAACTATCATACAGTTATTTTTGACTTTACTATTTGATTAATAAATGAATCAGTGACAGTATATTGATAAAACATTATTATTTTTCAAAAATACATTTTTGAGATAGTAACATAAGTAAATATTTTATCTTTCAATAACTAAGTATTGAACACCAATGATCAAAGTCGTATATTAAACTTACGACGATTTATTTCCGAACTATGTCGGTTTATGAACACTCACTGCTATCATCAAGTTTACGTAAACGTCAAAGTTACGGTTCTAGTACAATTTCATAACAAACAAAATGAATTGGTAGACTCCGTGATTCCGTTTGTTCAACGAATCAGAGGAATCACTTCAAACGGCAGTTTCCAATTCATTACCCACTGAGCTATAATGGGTAATTAATTGAGGGATTGTTGGCATTGGCATAGGCATAGGCCGTTGAACCGCACACGTGTGTACACTGCGTCCACAGGGCGCTGCACTTGTGCGTGTAACTCACAAGTGCACACGTTTATCTTTAGTATCTAGTACAAATAAACAGTTCCGTGTCAAAATGGTAATGATTCTTGTGTGGCGATGTGGGGGTTATATTCAATTTTTTTTTTTTACTTTTTCTTTAAAATTATGTAAATTTTAATCAGAAAATGAGTGTTATTAAAGTTCTCTTTTAATGCATTATCTTTCCTACAAAGTCGAATAATGACGGAATTACCGCAAGCGAGAGAACGTAAAACAATCGATCGGTATTAATATGAACTTTTGATAGTAATCAAGCTTAACATCTGGACATGATAATAAATGTTATTTAGTTCTTCTTTAAAGAGTGACAAAGGCCATGAGGCTGGTGTGCAGGTTGTTTAAACTACTAACGTCAAATAATGTTTTAATTGCTAGATTTTAATTCAAAAATATTTTAAATAATTAAAGTATTAAAAGCGGTATCATAAAAGAAGCTCTAAAGAAAAGAAAAAATAACCAACCAAGCTTACTAGTTCACAACATAGGTTTTATAATTTGTATTTATCGTGTAAATCTTTTTATCCTGTGAACGATTCGTAAAAAAGTAACACGTACTATAATGTTAAATATTTGGTTTGTCTTGGACGATCGCCAGGTGATCTTTCAAAATACTTTGCCTTGGACTTGATTTTGTTTCACCGCGGGGTGACGCTCGTCTTCCCCTTCGATTCAAAGTCAGTAGTCACATTATGAAAAGCAGACTAGACGATTATGAATTTCGTGGAATTTTCCAAATGACTCAACAAGATGAGACATTTAAAAACGTTATTTATTATAACGCTCGTGTTTATTTTCTAAGAATTAGTTATAACTACCTAGTATCTACATAAATAATTTATGGCAAATATGTTAATACCGCATTACAAGATAATGTATAAGAATGTAATATATTGTATTGAAATTTCAATTACGCTTATTAAAATTAATTTATTCAAGACGAACAACAAGTTAATTATGTTCTTTATATATCGTCTATACTACACGATCACAAAAGCGAACAGTCAAGGCGAGACCTATCAAATAGTAGTAGGTATATGTAAAAATACATAGCAGACACTAACATAAACTTTATAATATTATCTAAATGAGCGGGTTCGTCGTTACAGACGGTGTAGATTGTGTTAACTAAATATTATTATTATTATTAAGCGTCGCGTAATATGCATGGTGTAAGATAAAGCTGCGCTCCATATGTGCTCCTGAGTCGTTCCCACGATGCCTCGTCCCCCACCCCCGCGAATACCATGTGGCATCGACCACTAAATACAGACCTATTCTACGCTCCTACAATATGGCCCGTTAAAGACTAATAGCTGCACGCGATGAGCGACGAAGTTCTGTTTAATCTGGTCCATTATTACCTCCCGGGTCTTTATATTGCATTTTACGCCTAGGGCTTCAGGAGTGATAGCTTGACACTAATTGATAGATGGGTAATTGATTAATGAATTATTAATACTCAAAATGCATTACTGTGGAGCGATGTGAGTTGTCAGCAAAGCAGTCAACACAGTAAAAGGTCTAAGAAAACGTACGCGAAAGTATTCTATATTTATGTGTAACACGAGATTTAATATCGCGTTGACAGATTATATACAATACACGTATGATAACAATAAGAAAAGATAATTTTTTGTTTTTTCTTCGTACAACAAACTCCCATGGAATGTAAATTCCCAAACAATTGAACCATATATCCCTCCTTTGGGTGAAGATTTTGCAGATGGCAGACGTGGATGTACAAAAAGTTAGTGGGTACCCAATGTACTGTAATGTACGGCTTCGATCAGATTTAAGCACGCTACCTGTTCGTGTTCCGTGTCATTTTTCGCAGTTTTTAGTGTATTTATAAAAAAAAAAAAATAGGCTGAAGATTTTTTGTATATTTTTTGCTTAGTTATTTTAATGTTGTTAAAATAAAATTGTTATTTTGGAAACGTATGTATGTTTGGTTATATGTTTGGTATTTGTCGAGAAAACGATTTTGTACTTAGCTGTCAATTGCCTTAGTAATTTTTAGCACTTGTTGCTTTTAGGGTGAGTTGAAAATGGTTTGTTTTGTTAGGCATGTTTCATGTTCAAATCAGGTTTTACTAAAAAACCGTAAGGTACCTTTATCATGAATCATTGACACGATAGAGTAATCAACGAGTTTATTTTAATGTGTGCGTAGTAGAACAGTATAGCACTTAATTATTAACAACCAGCAATAAAGTTAATGCCTCATTAAAATTCACTTAGAATAGCTGCTTGCGATTTAATATCCGAATGATTAACATTTTTTTTCATGCATTACTATCGTAGTATGTGTATCTACTGCATTATTACTTATGATCTGTTATCAAAAACTACATAGATCCGTCTTTGGTATAGCATAAAAAAATAACAGGTTGAATATTTGCGTTGTTTATGCGACTGTACTCGGTACAGTCGGCCCGAAATAGTATACATGTGCAGTGAAGTGTGACACCTGACCTAACCCAACTTGCACTTGTGTTGTTGTGATTCTGTTTTAGTGTTGTGCAATAAAATTGTTTTGTCGATAGAAAAAATAAATGTATATATATGTAGGTACATATTTGATCATATCAAGCTTATTTTGTACGAGCTACCCTACTCGACTTTGTACGGGCAACGTAATAAGGTAAATATTTGATAAATAATGCGATGTGATATGAACAAATATTATAACAAAATCACGATCGATCCCAGGCCACAGCACTCTATTTGCTATGCTAATCATCATGCCAGCTTATCACACGCCACACCTCTTTGTTCACATGCGGTAAATTAAATAGTATGCCTCGTTGGTCTAGTAGCTAGATGTAAGGTCGCAGACCGAGAGTTCCTAGGTTCAAATCCCAGGTCGGGCTGGTAAAAAGTTGTTGAGTTTCCGGAGTCTGGAAGTTGGATGTTTGTACACTCCCGTGCCTAGGAAAGCACGAAAACCATTGTTCCTGCACTTGAACTCTTTCCGTTCGTGTCGGATTGCCGACCCATCGGATTATGAGAGTTATAAAATAGAGATTGCACCTGTGTTTGCTCACACACTTGTGCACTATAATATGTCCTGAACAGTTGGCTAATCTTTCGGCGTGGCCGAAATCGGTCTAGAGAACTATTATTATTATTATCTAGTAATATATTTAAAAGTACTTATACAAATTGCAAGTGTAAGAAGCAATTTTTAATATCACAAGACGCTCAAAATTAAAATAGTATAATTAAATTCTCATATATGCTCTCTCAGATTATTTGTGGGCCTTTTTAAGACCAATTATTTAATTGCACATTAATTTGATAAATCTCTTATCAGTGTCAGTCAACTCATTAACGACTTCGTTGGAAAAATTAATAATTAAAAATAGATCCACGATTATATACTACATTTATACACTTCATTAGAACCTTCCACAATAAATGATGATGCAAGCCGTATAAAAAATATTTCGTGCTTAGAAGAAGCAATCGAAAGAACAGCACAAAAATAATCTATTATCATCTTTTATGATCAATATTAGATTTTTCTGAAAGTATAGTTTTCACCTTATAAAAAATATCGACTGTTAAATTATTAACTACTTCAAATTTATTGAAAAAATAGGGATTCTGAAAAATTATTACACATGGCCATGAGTGGCTCTAATATCTTTCTAGGGCGAAAAAACAAAACAACGATTGTGAAATAATTGTTTTATTAAAGCAAAACATTTTACAATAAATGATTAAAATTCAAATTATTTATTAAAATGTATTTATATAATCTACATATTATATATATTATCCACTGTTAAACATTAAATCTCAAAACAATAATAGAATGAAAAGCGGAAAATTGAGAACAGAATAAAGTCTCCTTTATTAAAGAGTAAAGAGTTTTTGAAATCATATTACTAACATATTAACTAGTCCAAAAACTACACACTCACATCACTAACTTATTTGTTTCTTAAGTGAGTGGGGTTGACGGGTCGCACAAAAAATGTGTCCCTTACCATGGTGACAACGGAAAAACTTCGAGGTCCTTATGAACAGATTTTTACGTTATTGAATTTCTCGCTCTTTGGAGAACCTCTTAATGGGCCATAAACAACCTTGCGTAGGTTCCAACTATAAATAACAAATTGACAGTTAAAATTACTAAGTCCATTTCGTCTTTGTTACGCAAAAAGTGATTTTCTATGACTGTATATCTTAATGATTAAACTTTATTTGCGGTTATTATATTTCCGTAATGGCGTTTTTATTTTTTGTTCCATTCGAGAATTTTATTAGTCTTTTAAAATCAAAAATTTAATAGTTCTCATCAAGACACGTATTATTCTTCAAATATTTAATAATTACAGTTAGATAATCTTTAAAAAAAATTAAACATACAATAATTTTCACTAGAAAAAAGTAGTTTTAAAATCTTATAAACTAATTTAATTAAATACTAATACTTGAAGATTGCAAGTGTATTGAGTAGATATTATAAAGGAATTTAAGAACAAACTTTTATTTAATCTCTGCACTAAAACGAATATAATTTATAATACTATCTAGATTGTATTGTCATCAGTTCCAAAACTTTGGGCAATATTACAGTTTATCAGTTTTGTGGTTTTAAATTCAGTTGCAAAATTTGACCCACACATACTAAAAATAGATACAAAAATATTGTAAAAAGTTTAAGAAGTGTATAAAAATGAATCGTGTTCCATCATACTTCTACATCTTGTTAAATTGTAAAATGTCTGTATGGATGTCTGTTTATTCTTCGTCGTTCGTCATATCCATGACAATCACTAACATCATGAATGACACGCTATTTAACCGATCATAAGTGAAATTCCTTCTTAGGTCAGAAACGTCAGATTTTGGACTCTGATTTTACCTCAAATTGACACTTTAAAGCTTACGTGTTCAAAACTAATGGAAATACAGAGTAAAAAAAGAAACATTATTGTTATATAAATACGTAAATTTTGATATTTATTTACAAACATTAGATACTTTTTAGTGACAAAATTTATGTAGTATTATACTATAAATAAAAATGTGAACTTCTTAAACTTATCATGAAGGGAAAGAGAGTCAGGAGGCGCCTGTCCCTTCCACTACTGAAGAAGGATATCGTGGCATCATCTATTCTACCGCCAAACAGCAAAACTTAGTATTGTTATGTTCGGTTTAAATAGTGAGTAAGCTCGTGTAACTACAGACACGAGGAATATAACATATACACAACATGACATAACATAACTTAGTTCCCAAGAGTAATGGCGCGTTGACGATGTAACTGATCGTTAATGTTTAAGTCCCAAAAAATATCTGTAATATTATTATTATTATTATTATTATTTTTTTTTTTTTTTTTTTTTTTTTTTTTTTTTTTTTTTTTTTTTTTTTTTTTTTTTATAGTTCCCGGGATGGCAAATGACTCTACTTCACCTGATGGTAAGTGATAGTAAAGTCCAAACGCGACGACGGCTAGTGCAGTCAGGAAGAATGACTTGCACTAGCCGCCCCCGCCTTGCCGGCCCGCAAGATGCCTCTTCACGCCTCGTTTGAAGGAACCCGGGTCATAAGAGGAGGGGAACACGTGTGCTGGTAACGAATTCCATGTTTTAGAGGTGCGACAAAGAAAAGAGTTGCCAAATTTCTTCGTGCGCTATGGAATTGATGTCACAGTTAGTCGGTGACATCGAGAGCCAGCACGCGTAGATTTGTGAAGGAAAGGGGAAGCAGGAATGAGGGTGAATAGCTCCTCTGAGCACTCGCCGTGATACAGTCGATAGAAAGCGCTCAGTGCCGCTATCTCTCGACGCAACTGTAAAGGCTCGAGGGTGTTGGTGACCTTTACGTCGCCAATAATGCGAACCGCACGTCGCTGCAACCGATCCAAGGCCTCCAGTAAGTACTTAGCGGAGCCATCCCAAAGGTGCGAGCAATATTCGACGCAGGACCGCACCTGTGTTTTATACAACAGGAGCAGTTGTTGTGGCGTGAAAAAACGCCGCACCTTGTTCAGTACTCCGAGTTTTCGTGAGGCTGTTTTTATAACAGCCTCGATGTGATCCTTTGGATTGAGGTCGCACCGAACGTCAATTCCCAGTATGGCGACTTTGCCTTGTATCTCCAGCGTAGTGCCACAGAGGGAAGGAGGAGGGGAAAATGGTGACTTTTTCGCTGTGAGATACCTGTGTTTTCTTGGCGTTGAACTCAACAAGATTATCAGAGTCCCATTTGGCAATGAGTCCTAACGTCCTATCGAGTTCAACAACAAGATCCCTCCGTCTCTCCCCAGTTTCCGCCCGCCCAGCTCCTGCGCGTCCGTGGTATCCCCCGTGCACTGTACTATCATCTGCATAGCAATGTATGTTCCCGAGAGAGAGCATATCATTGATATGCAGAAGAAAGAGAGTGGGGGATAGCACAGACCCCTGGAGGACCCCAGCATTCACTACATGGAATTTTGAAGCGCAGCCATCAACTAAACCGCGAAGGCTACGCTTGTGTAGGAAGCTGGCAATCCAGGTGCAGAGCTGAGCTGGCAGACCGTATGCCGGCAGCTTGGAGAGAAGACTTCTGTGCCAGACCTTGTCAAAAGCCTTGGAGATATCGAGGCTGACAGCCAACGATTCCCCACGCTTGTCGATAGCTTCACCCCAGAGGTGTGTTACGTACGCTAGAAGATCACCTGTGGACCGTTTCGGTCGAAACCCGTATTGACGATCATTAATCAGACAGTGATCTTCTAGGTAATGCATCAGTTGGTTATTTAGAATCCGTTCCATCACCTTACAAAGTACTGAAGTGATAGCTATTGGCCGATAATTAGCCGGGTCTGACCGATCCCCTTTTTTGGGAACCGCTTGCACATTAACCTCTCTCCAAGAATCCGGCACACGTCCAGTATAGAGAGACAGCTGGAACAGGCGCGTCAACACAGAAGACAGCTCCGCTGCACACTTCTTCAGCACTATGGCTGGTATTCCATCGGGACCACTAGCTTTCCGTACATCGAGTGATTGCAGCTCTGCACGCACATCGCGCTGCCTGATTTTGATGTCAGGCATCGTGTGGCCACATGAAGGTATTGAAGGTGGCTGTGCACTGCAATCATCGATCACAGAGTTGTCCGCAAAGAGTTTTGCCAGAAGATCGGCTTTCTCTTGCGGACTGTGAGCTAGCGATCCGTCCGGATTCCTGAGCGGTGGCAGCGAAGGTTGGCAGAAATTGTTTTGCACAGACTTGGTCAGACGCCAGAAGCTACGAGAGCCCCTAGGATGCGAAACAAGGTCGTGACCAACCTGTACAATGCGCTGTGCATCCGCTCTCGTGTATGCCTTCCTACAGGACTTGGAGCTTTTGTTGTAGGTTGCTTTCAGTGAGTCAATTTTAGATGCCCCACTAACGCAGCCATTGATCCATGCGCGATATGCCGCCTGCTTAGATGACACAGCATCGGCACATTCGCGAGTGAACCAACGGTTACGCGTACCCTTACTGATGAGGTCTGAGTTAGGAATGTAGTATTCCATCCCCAACAGGATCTCATCAGCAATAGCAGCGGCGCTAGCTGTCGGGTCATTCTCACTAAAGCAACGTTCCCTCCAAGGGACTGACGCATAGTAATCGCGCAATCCGTCCCAATCTGCCGACTTATAGTGCCAAACACGACGTTTGCATACCGCTGGTGACGGCAGCTTGGCCTGTGGCACCTTGGTAGATATCAGGCAGTGATCCGAAGAACCAAGAGGAGCCCGAACCTCAACCTGATATTCCACCGGGTGAGTAGTCAGCAGAAGGTCCAGTAGAGAAGGCGCTTGCCCGTCAATATCTGGGATCCTGGTGGGCTGATCAACCAGTTGGGTCAAGTCTTGCGTGAGAGCGAAAGCATGAGCAGTCCTTCCAGCATGGTCAGTTTTGGGAGACTTCAACCATGACTCGTGGTGAGCATTAAAGTCCCCCAAAAACACCAGTTCCGCGTTAGGAAACTGCTCTTGTGCAGCATCTGCCACCCGACTAAGATGGTCAAATAGTCGGCTTGTCTCCAAGTCACCATTATGGGATCTGTAGAGGCACACGTAGACTCGACTCTGGCGAATCAGGTCTACACGTACCACCAACATGGAGAAGGAAGGGTCCTCCAAGCAGCGCAGACGGTGACAGCAAACATCCGTCCTGACGAACAAGCATACTCCGGCTTTCGCTTTGAAGGATTCTTCAAGCATGTAGCCGGGATAATTAAGGTAGCTGGTATCGACAGGACGGAGTATTTGAGTCTCCGTAAGAAACAACATTGCTGGCCGTGCTGTCTCAAGATGGTGGTGGACAGCATTGAGGTTAGCATGGAGTCCACGGATGTTACAGAACTCGACCTCAAACAGCGAAGGTATGGTGGGGGTGTGCACCGCTGATCGACCGTTATTTCCTGTATGCGCTCTCATTTGGGAAAGGAAAGGACGAGACGTGAAGCGAGCGACGCATTGCCACGATAGGGATGGTCAAAGTGTGGAGCTGTGTTTCCCCAGGAAGCTGCCAGAAGGGAAAATAAACCGACCCGCCGGACGGAAGGGCCCTCGAACCCTCCCGGTAGTGGCCGCCGGGACCCCACCGTCCGGTCACCAACCGGCACGACGGTCCACACCGAGATTATGCGTGGCCTGGTGGGGCAGCCTCGCGAGCTGGTTAGGAACGCTTGGGCCCCTGTACTCTGCCACGGGCGGCCAGCGGAACAACCGTTTCTACGGGTCTCCCTGTCCGGCAGGTCAATATAATTTCCCCCGGCATTGGTTCAACACCAACTTCCACCGGACCACCACATATCACGGCAATGCGCGCTCGTGCACTGGCTGTACGCTGGCTGATCTCGAAACGCGACTGCGAACAGCCACTTCACGAGTTTTTCACCATGCGTACGGTGGTAACAAGCCAGGCGGATGAGAGTCATCCTACCACCAGATGAGCAGATGGACGCTCAGATATCCCTTAGTCGCCTCTTACGACACCCATGGGAGAGAGAGGGGCAGTGAATTGTATTCTTACTCCGTCACTGCACGGAGTATAATCCTCTCCATACAAATATTATGTACATTTTCGGTGCACATATTCTTAAATATTAAAACTTTTTTCGGCGTAGTATTGTCTGTTAATTATTTTAACCCAAGTTGAACTATACTAGTTATTTGACTTTCGAAGACCTTTTGAGGTTAACTGCTATGCATAATATTTCAATCATAGCAAAGAGGAAAAAGGATGGAAATTAAATACTATAACGATTTTTTATATAATTATGTATTGTAATGAAGGGATATGTTTTTCCTTATTAAAAGATTGTCTGAGGATATTAATTTCTAAGAACTTCGCACAACATAAATTATATATCAACTTCTTAATAAAAACATATTTTTTACAATAAAATTTAAGTATTTTTTTTTGCTAGGTGGTAAGTCTTTGTGCGAGCCCGTCTGGGTAGGTACCACCCACTCATCAGAAATTCTATACAACTAAACAGATAAACTTAAAAATTGATTTCTATTATAACTACTACTTAGTATTAGTATTGTTGCGTTCTAGTTTGAAGGGTGAGTAAGCCAGTCGTAAGCATTTTAGTTCCTTAGGTTGTTAGAGCATTGTCGATGTAAGGAATGGTTAATATTTCTTTCATCGTCAATGTCTATGGGCGGTGGTGAGTACTTTTTATTAGGTGGCCTGTTTTCTCGCCTACCTATAATATAAAAAAAGTATTTTTTGTACGGACGTATAAGTAAAAAAACGGTTTATATTTAAATTATACATACCTAAACTCAAGCATTTTGATATAATATCACCAATAAAATCATATTTCGTAAGAACGGCAGTAAATAAAATCTTTATTTTGTGAAATGCGATCACGTATTTGCAAGCGGATCTCTTTGATTATACCAGTACGTGGGCTGGCTTTCTGTGCGAATCGGAATCAAATGAATTGTATGAACATAAAGTACTTTGGCAACGTTCTACGTGTGATGCAATGACAATAAAATATATTAACGGGTATGGAAATACAGTAAATCTACCTGAAGTTACGGACGTCGTTTGCTTCACATCCATAATCTGTTAAGCCGTCGTAATAAAATATTTCAACGATAAGTATGTCGTTGATGTGCACATATTTTGTTAATGTTTTAATTTAATGCAAATTAATTAACCTTTAACACCAGTAAGTTAAATACAATTTATGGTTCATGTATACTATTTAATGAAATCAAACCACACACTAAATATAAACGATTAACTACACTAAGCTCGTAAATAGATTGGTTAAAATAAATGAATACGAATATAAAAAGAATGATACATACAATTTTATTTGATAAATTTAATTACAGTCATGTTTTATGTTCGTCATATTTCGTTTTTTTCTGATAAACACAAAATATGGCAATATTTTCATTATTTGTTATGGGCAACCACTTGAAGTGTTTTGTTTTAGAATTTTCATATAATAATGAGAATATATATTTGAAATATATATGGAGTTATATTAGCCCATGAAGAGTGTAACTTGTTTTAGTAGACAAATGGGCTCGATCCTGACGCGAAGGAGTACACAAATGCATACATTGTCGTGTCACTTGCGTACATTGAAAATAAATATTTTTTAATCATTACATGGAAATATCTATACTCTGTACGTTCACGTGTACATTATGTAACAGTGGTTTTATGTATTAAATTTAAAGAAAATTCTTCGTTATCTTCACATTTGTTAGAACGAGCAAACATCGAGTATTCCTTTGTTTTATTTCGTAGAAGCGTCAGAGGTCGAGTCTCGCATGTAAAATGGGCGCTGGCGCGTTTTTGTAAAGGCAAAACGATCGCGCTTACCGAAAACAAATGTTCGCTATTCATTGTCTCCGATTCTTTGTAAACTTATTACATTCTATCGGTGTCTCCTCTCGCTATTATTTGTGTCAAATGTTTATTTTCGACGGGCACCTAAGCTCGGGTAACGCGGTGTCTCAGCAACATGTGTATCTTATGATTTTCTGTATGATGTACAAACACATCTGCATAAATACACATTAAGAGGCGGCGCACGTTTTATAATAAACATACGACTATAGTCAACTCTACGTGTATGTAAATGTATGACGTACGTTTTCCAGGAGGTGTACAATGCACTTTTATAGTTCGACAGACGCGTCGGACTCGCGGCAAAAGTGAAGTGAAATGTCGATAAATTTTGGAAATAAAATAAAGTAAAGGAGACAATTAACATACTTAAAATAAGAGTCTTAAATGTTGCTTACATTTAAGAAGTTTGAAGTTAAAAATTTGAAACTGTTTTCAATAGTGCAAATTATTATAAGTACTTATATCGTATTTATAATTAGTTTTTTTTCTATAGAGATAAATAGGTAATTGATATTTGTTATCGGAATTATTATGTTGATTGACAGGTTTGCTTGAGTTGATATAGATTTTCGGTATAACCGGTATTAAAATATACTATGTGAAAATTATCCAAAGTCATTTAATCATTATGATGTAAGAAAAAATATAATCTACATAGTACAAAAAAAAACATATTATATATGATATGATTCATAAATGAACATATTTTATAAATTTTTGTATTAGGAAAATACAAAAATGTGTTTGGTACATGCCATTTTAACGGTATTGTTATATCAAAAGAATTATCCGATTAAAAAGAGATATGTTTCAATTCTTATCAATAGACTTACTCGACTAATATCGATATTTTTATATCGAGTATGAATAAATTAGGACAGACGACTCTGCAACCGCAAGTTGTAAGCTGGTCACGCACTTCCCTAAATGGCTCTTGTAGCATTGTCTCAAGGGGGCTTAGTGTTTAAGGATTGAAGCTTTCTTCTTGAAGAGTTTTAATGACTACGAATATGCATTACTTTAAAAGGAATAACGTTGATCGAATTATTTTCATTTTGCGTTTTTATTTACAATTAGACATATAAACAAAAAACAAAGTTATTTTTTCACTAATTACAAAAGACACATTTTAAGCCTGGAAAACCATATATAATTTGTTATATTACCGTTGTGTTTATAAGTTATTAAGGTAAGATCGATTAAAATAATATTTAAAATACCTTAATTTTCTTTTAATACGTCTTTATTTTGAAATAATTATACTACCAATATTTTATCCTACCTATGTTAACATGATGCGTTTATCCCTTAAGATATATGGCACTAAAGTTATTATTAATGATTAATTAGTACGACTAGGATGTTGTGTAGTTAATAAAGCCATTTGTTATAATAATTTATCTCGTAAGTTTGTAATATGATTTTTTTATTATATAATTTTTCATCTTATTTATTTTATTAAATATATATATTTTAATAAATTATTGATAATGATGTTTTAAAAAAGAAACAGTGAAATATGTTCAATAAATTTTTTTTTTATCGATTTCGACTTAATCTTCAACTCCATGCACGTAATATTGCAGGGAGTGCGGGCGTGTTTGTTCGTAAAATATAAAAAAGTTAGGCTATGTGCCATATGCAAAAATACATAATACATTTAAAACATACAAAATATTTAAAAAAGAAATATATTTCTTTATGGGTTACTAAAAAATGAAATTAGATGAATGTTTTAATGATAAATCGTGTTAAGAAGATATAAGCCGTTAGTATTATTAGTATGTATTATCTCGACCATATACACAATATAATTATTATGTCTAAGTTCACTCTGATAAACTGATTTGTCTGTTTAGATAATGTACTTTTAAATATTTTATGAGAGCAGACTATCAATCAATAAAGTTAAGGTATCTTCGTCCATAGAAATTGACACTACGAGAAATAAAAAATGCGTCGAAGGCCGTCAATTAGCCATGGCATCTAAAATCTATTAGTCTATCTCTATAGTGGGGATGTAGAGAGATTTTGAAAGTCTTGTGACACAAGGTATCCCAAATGTAAAATTTTAAACATCAACTGTCTAAGTAATTTATATGTTTGTCTCAAAATCCGAGATACTTATATTTTATACTTTGATAATAAAATTCTATAATTATAAAACGGACATTTTAGAGTAATTACACCAATCACCAATAATTATCGTCTTATATCTAGACACAATTCGTCACCATTTTCGTTATCACAGATTCACTTTTTTGTTAATAATCTTTTCTAGCTATAAAACTCATTTAGTAAAGATTCGACGTCACACTAATCATGATATACATATATCATATTGTTCCTGGGTTCAGTGTCCCGTATTTCTTAATTTGGCGTAATAGTACGAAGAGATTTCAAAGAATTTGCAAAAACGTTAAATGCAGTTTTAATGAAACATCAAGTATGGAGAACCGATCTGAAATTCCCGGGCAACCGTATTCAATCTGGATAAAGTCTATGGATTTACGGAACCCTAATAAGTGATAATAGGCTGGTTCCAAATCAGACAAGCCTCTTAAAACCAGGACGTTAGGCTCGTTTTTAAAGTTTTTATTAGTTTGGTCATATTTGATAATTTGATAGTATACACAATTTTTGACTATCCTTTATAATGTATGTCACTCAAGGAACGAGACACGAAATTCAAGCTATTAACACAAAATAAGGAAATGAAGTGAACGACGTCGTGCGATAAATCTAGTTATTGAGAACAAAGAAAACTATAGAGCGGACTTATTTAAAGGTAAATTTACCTTCCTCATGCGTTTAGATACGAGGTCACGGTTCTTCCGGGTTACGTCATTTAAAATTAGAGATGATTACATTTATTATTATGTATGGCCATTAAGTTGTATTTAAAACGAGCGTTGTTTCTCATTGATCTAGTACTATATGTATCCGTGAGAAAATATTAATTATCAAAAGGTCATAAGTAGGAATTACAATTTATGTATCTGGTACAAATCGTCTTGAAACAAGATTGTAACATATTAATTTGATTTAATTTCTTGCTCAACATTATTAGTTTTTTTTTGCTTGTAATGGTAACATTGTTATATTATAATATTAATTAATAAATATGTTGGTTCATATATATTCATATAGTTATATTTCAATATTATTTATAAAAATGAATAGTCAATCCAAAAATTATAAAGGAATATGGCAAAATTATGTTATATCTATATTTATCAATGATAAATTAAATGTTATATTTTTTAATATATATCTTATCATGAATTCTGCCATTGTCATCAATCCATGCGTACCTACAGTACCTTTTTTTGTCATTCGTATATATATATTTATAGTAATAAATATTATAGTTCTTATGTTCTCTTTATATAAATCAGATGCGAGTTATTAAAAAAAACCGATATAACATGTTAATTGTATTTCTGGCATTTCGACGGTACCAAAGAAAATTGGCTATCTGCTAAAATAAGATTTTTCGGTAACGCGATATTTTTAAATTTCGAATTGTTAATATTGAATTTCCAGAAAAGACGAGTAGTAACAAATTTGCGTAGTATTAATTTTAGTCTTTATCAGCTTCATATTATAATAATTAATATAAAAAAATAATGAGCAAGCTGCCAGTTATCTGCTTGATTTTAAAACTATTTTAGCATTTCCTGTGTAGTGTAAACTTGAGTATCGGTTACTTTATAATTCATGAACTCTCAAAACTGCTTGCTGCTTACTCAAATAAAGTACGTATATTTTGGTTTGATTTGATTCTATTCCTAAATCCATCCATAGTCCTAAATATAGTAGTTCTCTTTTCAGAATAAAATATAATGAAGTTAATTTTAAAAAAATGGGAATGGTGTAAAAAAATTTTGCCTCTCTATGCTTTGATGCCTTCATTAGGTTAACAAGCCGAGTTTAAATTTTAATTAAATATTATATTTGTAGTAGTATCGATTTCGGAGACGGCGGCCAATCTTAAGAGAAATTAGCCAAACGCGCAGGATATATTATAGAGTCCAAGTGTGTGCGCAAGCACAGGTGAGGTCAGGCGCAGGACCAACGGGTTTACGTGCTTGTCGAGGCACAGGAGTGTTCACACTTTCAACTTCCAGACTCCTGGCTGCTACTGAGAAATTTTAGATAGAAAATCTCAATAACATTTCATTGGCCAGACCTGGGAATTGAACCCAGGACCACCGTGCCTGCTGCCTTACATGTAGCCACTAGACCAACGAGGCAGTATATTTATTTCGGCACATAAGCCTAAGTTGATACATTCGAACATTAAAAAAAACATTATTTAAAATCGTCCGTGACATTTGCAAACAGTACACTTCATAATTATTGTTAAAGCAAATAACTTGCCTCCAACATTTATTTGTCTTTTAGCGTAGAAGTTCTCATACAATAAAACAAGTTATGATATCTTTAACGTTACAATTAGACTATTTCTGCGTTTTATATTGTAAAGTCGACACAGGATAGATAAGAGCGGCACCCATTCGAAACATCCTTATTCCAAGGACAGGCGGCGACAAATCAGCAGCCAAATGCTAATTCATACGCCACGGTGAATACCTTATGCGAACTAAAAAAAACTACCGTATCGTATATCTATGTATATATGTTTCGTAACATGAAATCATTAAAGATAAATAGGCTGGCCAGTAAATATTCTATAGTTGTATCAAAAGTAAAATATAATTCATTCATCGAATGGACACTATATGTTTACTACACGTCCATTTATAACACCTGAGTTCACTTAAACAAAGAAAGCAAATTAAAATCAGTTTGTTGGCAGCCGCTGTACTCACATCCGCCAAAAACAAAGTCCTTGACCTTCTTCATCCGAGTTTATCTGACTTAAAAATAAGAGTAGCCGTGAACTGTGGTATGAGTGTGCGAGTAGATGTACTCTGCTGCATGAACGAGAGACTCGTTGTCGCAAGCCGGTCGGCCTTCAGTGCTTCACAAGGCCCCTTTGTGTGTTCCGTACATCAAAGTACGGGCTCTTGTGCATAAAGACGTATATGGTTTTCAATTTAGGATGAGTGCTTGTGTAGAACTGCCTAGATGCGAAGACGACGGCATTGTACCCATCCTACACATTTTGTTCCTTAACTAAAATGATCTTAATGGAATTAAAATTCTATTTGACGAAATGTCAGTGTTGTTCCTTTAAATATTAACATTTTGTAGTACATATTTTATATATTACGTGCAGCTGTGTATACAAAATGAGCGTGTTATAGTTTATTATTTAGGTTAAATACAGTAAACAAGGAATTGGGACGAGACAAGTGTTTCGTATTTTACAATATTTATGTTATACCATTTGAGTTAATTAATTATGAAAAAGTCCTTTGTGTCTACTTATAAGTCAGTTCGTGGAATCTCAAGGCACCAATTAACTTTAGGAGCGAGATGTCGGAACAGCGGGTCTTTGTTTTTGGCGAAAATTTGGCACGTCTTGGCAATTTTCGTAAATCAGATAATATAAAGTCGCATATTCCAAATAAGACGAGTTTTTTTTGCTTTATAGCGTACACAGACGAAATAAAGATTGTATGAACTAGTACTTCGCTATTATTTGTCTAGGAATTTTCGGCGTATGAGTGATGAAAACTGTTCTACCTTAATTTGTTTGCGCGATTATCTTTATGTACTTCGCCTAATCCCAAAAAAATAGCATTACATTTTATTATCATAACGTTTTCCGTTGTATGTTAAAAGTATACGAAATTTTGATTTTTCAAATATATAAAAAGCATATCACTAAAAATAAAATATATAAAATTATAGGATTTTGTGTTTATGATAATTTTTTCCGCACTTTTAAGCTTTAAATGAATCCGATTACAAGATGTTTATCCAAAATTTTCATTTGGTATCGCGATTAACCGTAAAAGCAACAATGAAAAAGACGAAAAAAAAATAGAACTATACCAAACACTTTCAAGGATGTGGCAAATTGTAAATGTAAATGTTTATAGTCTTAAGTACCTGCAATTCTCGCCTTTTTTCTCCAAGACGTATCAAAGAAAGCCGCAAGTGAGAACCAGTTTTTAATATGCCTTTAATTTAAATAATAGCACCTAAGGCGAGCTGTCGAGCAGATATTTTTACGATTCTCTAGAGGACTAATCGACTAAATTATATGCAAACAGCGTTAATTAATAGGGCTTTTTATATTTGCTATTGCAACATTGTTGCAAGTATGGGTAAATTGGTATACTGTTTACGTGAGGTGATAGTATAATTAGGTGGTAGCCGATAGGCCTTTGAGCAAGCCCTTTTGGGTAGGTACCACCCTCTTATCAGATATTTTCCCACTTAACAGTAATACTAAAATGAACCTGCCTTTGCACACTCGAGCACTGTAACCTTCCTGATTAGTTGGCTTTTCTGGTAAGTCTACTATATAGTTGAAGTAAAGCCAAGGTCTGTGCTGCACAAAAACCTACCACAGGAAAAACGTATCAAATAAAAAAAACAAACAACTACTACGTAATCTACATTTATGTTAAACTATATTAAAAACAAAGTTAAGTCCCACAGCTGGGCTAGGGCTTTCTCACCTTTAGAGGAGGCTTAGAGCTAGAGAATAACCACCATTATATAAGTCGTTCAAGTATTATCATCAATAATTAACGAAACTAATACTAATTACTACACTAACTATGCTTAAATATTGAATGCTTTATCGTTCTCTAATCATTATTTAAATGAACTAAGAATAGATTGAGACGTTTATCTTATTAAAGATTAGGAATAATTTATTAAAATTTATAGAACATTTACGAAAATCGGCTTAATACTTCAATTAAATTAAAAAGTCTCGTTTTGTGTTATGCTTTCGGTTTTTTTAATCAGATACAATTAGGGCATGGTCGTATTAGTATATTTGATCGTTTATGTAGAGCCTTGAAATGCTAATAAAGTCGCCGAAGAAGATTCATATTAAGTGCAATATTATGTATATTTTCAAATCTATACTATATAAATCTATTGGTTCTGTCTGTAATTTTTTTTTCACCTAATTTTGTGATAAATAATCGTTTTATGATGCAGTGATTCACATTATACAATTTTTTTCATTTTTGTCTGTCTGTCTGTCGGTCTGTATGTCTTCTTATAACTCAAGAACGGCTTGACTAATCTCGATGAAAATTGGTACACGCAAAGAACACACTAAATAAATAAACTAAAAATACACACTAAATAAATAAATAAATAACATGTAATGGCATGGTATCTTATGAAAATTAATTTCAAATCGTTAATTACGTATTTTTTTACCAGTACACTAATTACAAAACAACATATTAAAATAACAAACACACATTCTAATTATGAGAGATTATTTTTATTTTATACTAGCTGTGCCCCGAGGCTTCACCCGCGTATAATTAATAAAAATATAATAATACACACACACACACACACACATATATATATATATATATATGTGTGTAATTATGAGTATGATATATATATATAAATATCATACTCATAATTAGAATGTGTATTTGTTATTTTAATATGTTGTTTTGTAATTAGTGTACTTATAATAATGTTAAATTATAATACCTTTATTAAGTATTTATAAATATTTATTTATTAGGCATATACAAAATTGCCCTAATATCACCTTTTTACTCCTCGCATTTGTTTTACTTTGGTAGTTATTGACGTTATTGGCTTTATAGTGTTATCAATAATTTCAAAATTCAAATTTATTAAACATTTTTTTTACTACTTAGGTCCCTATCTATACAACAAAATAAATGGTGACATATTTGTTTACAATTTGCCGTATGTAAAATGTAAAAAAAAACTAATAGATTTTTTGCTCTCTAAAAATTATGAAGAAACTGAAAGATACTTTGATCCAACCTTTTAGTTGATTTAACAAATACTTTAAATATATTTCATTTTTAATATTTTATTTTATTCACACTCTCACACACACACAAAACACACCGATACACACCCACACAAAACACACACACGCGCACACACAAACCTCGCACAAAAGCTATCACGCACTCCCGGCACACACATTCATAAAATCGCTATCTTATTGTTCCTTTTTGTAAATACAACTATTGTTATTTGTATTAAGCCTCAAAAAACTAATATATACTTGTATGTAGCTCCACGCTTACTGCTAACCCATTTCTGGGGGTTGGTAAATTGCTATCCTTAACACAGGTTATTTAAATAACCCATGAAGGATAGTGAGTTCCAGTCACCAAATAAAATTAAAGCAAACTAAAAACTTTTTAGTAAATAATAAAATGGAAGTAGGAGTAGAAAAAGGCTTTCGACAGGGTCTGGCACAGAAGTCTTCTCTCCAAGCTGCCGGCATACGGTCTGCCAGCTCAGCTCTGCACCTGGATTGCCAGCGTCCTACACAAGCGTAGCCTTCGCGTTTTTGTTGATGGTTCCGCTTCACAATTCCATGTAATGAATGCTGAGGTCCCCCAGGGGTCTGTGCTGTCCCCCACACCCTTTCTTTTGCATATCAATGATATGCTCTCTCTCGGGAACATACATTGCTATGCAGATGACAGTACAGTGTCGGAGGATACCACGGACGTGCAATAGCTAGGCGGGCGGAAACTGAGGAGAGACGGAGGGATTTTGTTGTTGAACTCGACAGGACGTTAGGACTCATTACCAAATGGGGCTCAGATAATCTTGTTGAGTTTAACGCCAAGAAAACACAGGTATGCGCTCTCACAGCGAAAAGGGTCACCATTTTCCCCTCTGTGGCACTACGCTGGAGATACAAAGCAAAGTCGCCATACTGGGAATTGACGTTCGGTACGATCTCAATCCAAGGGATCACATCGAGACTGTTATAAAAACAGCCTCACGGAAACTCGGAGTCCTGAAGAAGATGCGGCGTTTTTTCAGGCCACAACAAATGCTCCTGTTGTATAAAACACAGGTGCGGTCTTGCGTCGAATATTGCTCGCACCTCTGGGATGGCTCCGTTAAGTACTTAATGGAGGCCTTGAATCGGTTGCAGCGATGTGCAATTCGCATTATTGGCGACGTAAAGGTCACTAACACCCTCGTGCCTTTACAATTACGTCGAGAGATAGCGGCACTGAGCGCTTTCTATCGACTGTATCACGGCGAGTGCTCAGAGGAATTATTCTCCCTCGTTCCTGCTTCCCCATTCCTTCACAAGTCTACGCGTGTTGGCTCTCGATGTCACCGCCTAACTGTGACATCAATTCCATCGCGCACGAAGACATTTGTCAACTCTTTTCTTTATCGCACCTCCAAAACATAGAATTGGACATCCTCTTATGACCTGGGTTCCTTCAAACGAGGCGTGAAGAGGCATTTTGCGGGCCGGCAAGGCGGGGGCGGCTAGTGCAAATTATTCTTCCTGACTGCACTAGCCGTCGTCGCGTTTGGACACTACTACCACTTACCACCAGGTGGAGTAGAGTCAACTGCCCTCCCGGGTATTACAAAAAAAAAATGTTCGAAACGTGCAAATTCATATTATAACAATTTCTTAAACTATCTATTACAACAAAATGTATTCAGTAATAAAGTTTGTTTTTATAAAGTTTAACGAACCCATCATGTGTTTTTATTCGTTGAATGCCTACGGTCGCCAGAAATATCAGATAAATATTTGTGTAATAGTCGCAAAATAGTTCGACGTCACGACATGTTGTGATCTGTTAGATGTTTAACGAATGCTTACTAGTAACTGATATATTTGCATATTTATGTTTATGGCTATAATATTATATTAGTGTGTTATAATCGTAACGATTTAAAAATACTCCCAAATTATTGCAGTAGAAACTCTTTTGGCGCGAGAGTAAAATTTCAATTATCTGCAATTTTCTGAAGCAAATATTTTTCTTTTCTGTCAAGTCTACTTAGCAGCGTAGAGCTTGTAAAATATAAACGAGTCTAAACTTTATTATATATGCTAACACTACTCGTTTATAGTAACATTTTATAATTTAAAGCTCCAACGAAAGTGCTGAACTTAAGCAAATAGCTCTAATTTACTTGAAAAATGATAAGCTGCAAGTAGGCCTATATTTCCCAATAGTTGCATTATAAAAGCGATATATTATGACTTTATAAGTTAAATATAACCTTTTAGGAATTAGTTACGCAAGTTCATTCGTAATGGTAAGACGTTTTCGTGGCATAGTTACAAGTCTTAAATGCGTCTCTTATGTAACGTGGTCATAGCGTGACTGTCGCCATTTGTATTCAACAAATATTTGACCACATTTTATAGATTGCATCATTATAACAGAATATTAAAATTTAGTTAAATAAAATAAGACTAATTCTATAAAATAAGTTGCGTAGTTACGTGATCGAGTCTCTGGTTAATTTGCATGTGTTAAAATAAACAATAACTTATATTATTTGTTAATTAAAAGTTATTAGTATTATAACGGTGAAATGAAATATAATTAGTGATTGTTTAATAATGTCAAATTATATACTATTCGCGAAGTATGTAACAAATGATGGTATACTTTTGAGTTCCCTGTGAGTCATACTGACAGTAAAATTATTCGCTTTACTTCCGCTATAATGGCAGCAACTCATGCATCAACATATGTCCTGCATGTTGCAGCATTGCGAATTTCTGTGAATCAGACTTAGCATTTTAAAGGTATAAGAAAAAGGGAAAAAAATATTGTAATTTTATTTCTGAATCCTCATTACATTAATGATAAATTTGAAGGAAAATTAAAATTGAAGATAGAAGCGAGTAAATGCTTCGTACATTTTTGTCTAAAAAGATATATCCTTTATAATCTAGATAATTATGTGCTGACACTACTGCGAGTTTTAATTATAATCCATCCAAGGATAATATTCGAGTTATGTATGTTTTTTTTGTTAATGATATAAATAATATTATAAACAATGTTTCCTATTTTAAGGATTTTATATTTATTGATTTTATTGTTTATAATTGTAGTAAGCCGATACGACCGTTATTCAGGTGCAGAATTAACTTGAAATTCGAATCACGAGAATGTCTAACTGTCAATTTACTGACTATTTTTCCCAGCAATGTATGTATTTTATTTTAAATAACAAAATATACAAATCTTAATTTAAAAATCTTTATTGAACAAATTACTGAGGTTTGTACAGAAGGCGGACCTAATGCCAGAAGGCATTTTATACCAGTCAACCTTTAGTCAGAAATAAACGAAGGCGGTACTACAACTGAACAATAATATTTAATAATACACATAAATGTAAAATAAATACTATAAGAAATATGCAAATAAGTATGGTAAAAATAATAATAATAATATCCTGGGACATTATTCACACATGGCCATCTGATCTCAAGCTAAACAGAGCTTGTACTATGGAAACCAGACAACTGATACACTACATATCGTACTTTTCTTTTGTAAATACATACTTAAATAGATAATTACACGCAGACTCAGGACAAACAGACATGTCCACGCACACAAAAGTCTGTCTAAAAGGGTGGGAATCGAAACCACGACCTGCGGCGCGAAAGGCAGGTATCTACCAACCACGCCAACCGGCTTGTATAATAATAAATAACAATTAAGAAACATTGTTCAGGTAATGTTCTCGCAGACGGAGTCTTAAAGTGAGCTTTAATATGGCTCAAACCCAAGGTTCAAATATACTTATACTTCTACTACTTATAACATATACTAGGCTATAATAATACTATTATCATTCTCGCAGCATTTCCTAATATGTGCTTAAAGCCAGCACATTTTCAGGTTTTAACTGCTTGTCCCTTACGCCTTTATTTTATATGTTATTTTGTGTTGCACATATTTAACAAATTATTCTGAAGAGTATAGTATAGATTTTTTTTTAACTATATACACAGTAATTTTTCTCGCCTCAATAGCGCCGCAAAGACTAATTTAAGAAATAAACATATATATGTTTGAAGGGACATGCTACTTTTTTTCTACCAAGAAAATTGTATGCTTTCATGTATTTCTATTGCAACAGTTTCGTATGTATATGTGTGTATATTGTACCCTTACTTTTACCCGTGGTCAAATAAATGGTTTCATTAGAAATGACTAATGACTTCCGATTTATTTTACCCATATTGACTCATCATTGATGCATTATTACCGGACTATTACTGATTCATCATGTCATTTTTGATTGCTTGCAAAACGGACTAAGGTAAAACAAATTACAGATTACGCAGCAAAATTTCAAGATCCACAAATAATATAAATACTTTCATGAGTCATTGATGACTCGTAATCATTGTTAAATATTTGTAATACGTATTTAAGTATAGTAACATTCGTGTTAAATATGATTAAAACAAAATAATGATTACTGATTACTGACAATGATTACTGGTTGAAATAAATGAAAGTAAATTAAAAACCTCAACCAAGGATAGACGAATCAAATCCGGACAAGCACCACTGAGATTTAACGGTTAATTTTTGTTACAAAATTAACATTATACAATCAAAAAGTTGCATTAACTTCATTATTTATAAAAAAAATTACCTAGAAAAAAAGTATAGATTTCTTAGTCTTGTTTTAATACTTTTTCGTGAAAAAAATGTCTATACTATTAGAAGCCAGTTGTAAATTATTTTTTTCTATTTAACTAGGCCATTTACCTTTGGCATTAATAAAATTATTAAGTAATTTAAATATTTACGATTGCAGATTAAAAAGTGATATCTAAATAAATTCAATTCTTTTAACAAAAAAAATATATAATGTTTATTTACAATCACAATACCTGTCAAAAATGTGACAATCGATTATAGTGCCGTACGTGTGAGCCGGAACACCAATACGGCCTCGTCTGAGCCTTACAGGAAGCTACTGCTTCCGAGCGGAAGTCAGTGACGGGGCGCGTCATTTCCGCAAACCGGCCGCCGTCGCTTATCACAAAGCACTGATTAAGGTGTATTCAACTTTCACGTTTTTTTTTTCAATTATTGTAAGATAACATTGATACGATAACATACCAAAGAGATAATTCATAAAATCGTAATACACTACTTTTCACTCATTTGTATCTACGAGGATTTATTTACATTAAGAAATATAAGAAATTTGATCGTTTGTGAATCTGTGTTCTAACTTATAACTTAATCTAAGTGTATTTAATTTTACCGCAAATAAAAAATAATTTCATAAATTACATATATTTTCATAAATAAATCACAGCTCTCATATGTCTTGACATCTGTGCTTTTTATTCCTAAGAAGTTTTCTATTAAAGAAACAGAATTTAGTCAATCATGATGCATCATTAAGGAAGGGCATGAATGATTATTTATAAATCTATCAAAATGACTAGCGAAGCTGGTTTCCTTATAATACTTCCTGCACTATCAACATTATTTATTGTAAGCACAAATTTACTACTTGAAAAACTCAAGGTTTGACCGGATTTGAACCCACGACCTTCTATTTACTATTCACGTGTCTACAGATATACTAGGCAGTGCCGCCTATGCCTCCTAGACTGAACACAAGTAGATTATACCACAATTTGTTTTTTTGCGTAAAGTTCGAATACAGATGAGGAGCCGTGTTGGCCCAGTGGTTAGAAGACGAGAATCTTAACCGATTACTCCCGAGTTCAAGTTCGGCTAAGTACCACTGGATTTTAATGTGCTTAATTTTTGTTATAATTTATCTAATGCTCGGCGGTTAAGGAAACCGTCATCATCCTGCATGTAGCGCACGAAAATCTACCATAAGTCAATTGTTGCCAATCTGCAACTACAGCAGCATGGTGGAATAAGCTCCAAGCCTTCTATTAAAAAAGATAGGCGACCTCAGCTCAGCAGTGGGACATTTATATATTATGTCATTACTTTACTTTGAAGAGTAAGGTAATAGTTGTGTCACTTTAACTTATAGTATTTTTTTTATTAGTAAGTCTTTTTGTCGAGATGCTTTTAACTTAAATCAATTATTAGAACACAAGCGAAATTGCGCCGTAACCTCTTGGCTTGCATGCCCTCAACCTACAAAGTACTTATTATCATAGATCATTATATCGTTGCTAGAAGTACGAAGTTTCTGTATCGTGTTCTTGGATGTCGCCTTACTTATCCTATCGTAATTTCTGCGACCCAAATGTGTTCCTCCTGTGGCTCGTCTACTATCGTTTTTATTTTAATAATTATTATCATTTGTTATATTCTGTATATTTTGATATTATCAATTCAATAATTAATGAGTGTTATTCAACTAGAACTTACATGTTATGGTGACGGAAGCCAGCAACACTTCCTATTGCCCTCAATCTCGATTATGCAGTCGGAAGAGAAGGGACTATTGGTAATTCTACATGAAATGTATTTCGGTCAAAATATATAAAGTTACGAAAAAAACCCACTGAAACACCCTTTATATTCAAAGGAATCGCGTAATATTATTAAAAAATTGAAAATCCTTCGATTAAGACCAAAAAGACTCACAAAAGACTATAGAGATAACTTGTCTTTCGAAATGCAGTTAACGTTGATAAAAAGATTTATTTATTTATTAATACGATGTATAAATAATACTGTTCTACGAACGACATATTTAGTACTCCAACAACGTTGTTATGTCAAAACTCATAAAATGCTGTTACTAACCTACAACTACTTTATGCATTAAAATTTCTTATACGCAAAGTTTCTAAATGCAGGAGGTCATAATATCGTGGAAAAATACTTAACGATGCAAATAGTTTGGTAACTAACTTGTGGTTATTAGGTGTCCACTCTTGAACTGCGCTTTTATGGCTTAGCGTAATTTCTGTACAGATTCCATTTCAATATTTAATATACATTGCTGTTTTTATCATATATCTAACTGGTGTGTTAAATATGTAGCATTCAATGTGTTGAATGTTCGTCGATTCTTCAATGGGGTGTGCGATGTTGGAGTGCAGTGGTGTCAAGTGTCGTGGTAGAGGGTAAAGGCAGTTGCGTGGGCTCGCAGAACGAGTGCGACCGGTCCCCAGGTGCCGGACTGTGAACAGGCCCGGAATTGTAAATTTTATAAGTTATATTAATTACAATATGCGTAAACCAATTCAATACATTATCTCATTTGATGGCGCTGGTAGGATTTTAATTTTCTTGTGTTCATTAACAGACGCTTTTAAATAAAAATTGCAGTTGCATTATTTTATTATAATGATGTTTATATAAGAATGTATTTGCAATATAATATAGCAGATAATACAATAATTTTATTACGCGAACGTATGTTTCTCTTTATTGATATAAAGATGTTATATCAATAAAGAAAAACATACGTTTTACTGTTATACATGTGTTTCACATATTTGTGTGCACTAGTAAAGTAGTTGTAGGTTGGAAGTAAAAAACTTGCTTGGGTATTGGACTTGTCCAAATAAAACAAGTAACAATAGCTATTGAAAATTCCCAGTATCCACATCCCATCCAATTGAGTTAAAACGACTTTTAAGATTTGTTTACCTATTGTCTTTGTTCGTTATATAGAAGAGAAATTAATGTAATACATATGTGTAAAAATGGAGTAATTGCATATAAATAAACAGTTTTATTGTATTAGGAGATCTATAGGAAATTCAACGTAATAATCATCAAATCCAGCAGTCGGATAGAAACATTCCATTGGTGCCCTTCCGCTACATAATTCAAATATAATGATTGGAGTAGAACTGCAGTACAAAGGTAGTGGAATGATTTTAAAATAATTAATTTGTTATCAATTTTATTGTTAGATTACTTCGTGAAACTATTTTTTAATAAAATATTAATATGAATTCGACGTTCCCTTAAATTGGCGCCTCAGGCAGGAACGCGGGTTTATCTCTAATTTAGAAGTCTTTTATATTTAAGGCTGTAAATAAATATTCTCTTAAAAACTCAAAAAAGTTAAGAGGTAATTCTTTTTTATATGTTAATGCTGTTGGTATAAATTATTAACTATCTACAAAGTTTCAAATTTAAAAAAGAATCATTTTAAAAACGGGTACCTTTTCAAATTTCAGTTATTATAAAGAACAAAATAAAATAACGACAATTAATTGAAGTTGAATGCGTCCCCGTTCAATAACATAAGCGGCTAAGCAGGAAAGTCAAATACGGTTGTTTGCGTAAACACTGGACATCAGCTGGCTTGCAATATGGAATTGCGATAAGGATATAAAACCTATTTTTAAAATACTTTAACAATGTAATTTGCAAATTACCAAATAAAGTACGTGAACGTAGATTAAAAAATGAAATTACATAATTATATTTTCATTTCGTTTTAAATATTTTGGTATATATTTAAACAACAACGTATATTATTTGAATTTGCTATTTTAAATTAGTGTAATATATTTTTTTATTCGAACTTGATAATTTGAGTTTTAGTTCAAAATATTAGACGCGAACTGAACTAAATTAATACGAAACTTGTCACAAAACTAAGCTAATTGTTACATATTTGTAAAAGTCTAGTTATTTTTGTCATATAATTATTTTCACAAAGTGATTTTCATTTTATAAGTTATGTTGATGACTCGTAAATGCCATAAAAGTGCCATGCCATGAAACAGTATCCAAGTACGTTGTTACTCTTAGGTTGACATCACAATACATTTGGTTTACAATGAATTTCAGCTGAATATTCAGGTCAAACCCAGGTACCCTACAGGTAAGTGGTCACTTTTCATGAGGAAGTTCCTGAAAAGACGAGTAACGAGGACCAGGCCCGAACCGATTTAGGTATTACAGAAAGAGAGCGAGTTCGATACCACAAATCTTTTTATTTATTTAATACATTTTTGGTGACCACGGGTCAAGAGATTAAACAGCTATCACTTTTATTACCATTTATATTTATAAAACACTTATTCCTTTGTGTAATATCTTTGAACTACATTCTTATCATAAATACGTAAGTATCAATAAATCTCACTATCCGGGTTTCAATTATCGATAAACATAATATTTTCACATTATCTATCAATCTTGTAAAATAAACGAGACCTAAATTTCTATTATCTATTGTGGATAAGTACAATCATTTCTATAATGGTTCAATCGAGGTGAGTGACACTATATCGCATATTCTTATGATTTAAATAACTATATACCTACTACACCTATTTAATATTTTGATTGTTACGGGCACATAAATGTATGTAGTTATCGGTTGTTTGTCTTTCATTATGTATACGCTCATTCTATCGGAGCGAAGCCAGGGTGGGTAGCTAAAAATTAATAAAAAAAGTTATTTTAGTTTAAATTATGTAAACGTTACAGACAGAAAGCGCGATGCTTTGTACATTGTACAGTGCAAAGTCGCTTACAATACAACACACAGCAATGTTAATTTTCCGTAACAGGATAGCACATAAATTATTTCTTTATACGTTATATATATAATCAATTATTTCAATTTTCAGGGACTCCTAGCACAGGTTAACTCAATCACTTAAATGGGCTCAAAATGTAAATGAAATGTAAAAAATTGTAACCTAGGTTTAAGGTAGAGGAATAAATAAGTTTTTTTGAATGAAAACCGTTTTTTCTATTAGATTTGATTAGGCCTAAAAAAATTTTGCAATTTCCATAACTTTTTACTTCATACGAATTTTTTTTAAATTAAAGTCATTATTTAAATAAAAAAAATCATAATACTAAAAAAAATATTTTTGACATTATTTAATAAGTGTATATAAATATAAATGTCTTAGAATTTGGACTAACATTTATTTTAGTTGATTTACAAAACGCTATTGCGTTGCTATTCGTAAAACGTGGGCGTGGTGCAAACGACACATTTGAAGCTTGTCAATTTATTCAGAATCGCCGACGTCACTTCGTGGAAATCTTTAACATGATCTTTAGTTTATTTTTGAATTAGTAAAACATGATAATGATTGATTTGAATCTACTTATAAAAAAGTGAAATAATTATAGATATTAGGTGTGGATGAAAATCATCAATTTTTACTTGCCTTATGTTTTTGTGTATATCTATAGTATACACCGGTAAAGTATATTTCGAATGAGATTAATTTTATTTTCCTACATTTAAAGTTACGTATTAATAAATTAGTACTCTTAATATTTTTTAATGTTTATCACATAAATTAAATTTTAATCCACCGATGGATCGATTGATTACGATAAATAAAAGAATTTTGAGATTTGAGTTTTGAAAACAGTCATTCATTTGTTTTTTCCTCATTATTTTCTTGAAACGAAAACGTGAAATATCGGTTTATTTACGAGTACGAGTTCTACCGAGGAACCAGTGCTGCAGAAACAGCTCGAAGGATTAATGATGTGTGCGGCGCTGGTGTCGCAAAAGAAAGCATGGTATGTTTTTTGAACGTTTTCGTTCTGGAAATTTCGACCTTCAGAATGAATTCCGTGGACGGCCGGAGACCAAAATCGAAAATGAATAATTAAAGGCTATTGTGAAATCGGATCCATCACAAAGCACTTCAGAGATAGCTGCAGGCTTCGGGGTAAGTGATAAAACTGTATTAATCCACTTGAAGCAAATCGGGAAAGTAAAAAATCTTGAACGATGGGTACCTCATGAATTGAGTGAATCGAACTTGCAAACACGCGTCGACTGCTGTGTTACTTTTCTCAACCGACACAATAATGAAGGGATTTTAAATCGAATCATTACTTGGGATGAAAAGCGGATACTCTACGCTAATCGGAAGCGCTGAACCCTGGAGACCCAGCCAAATCCTGTCATAAACGAAAATTGACTCAGAAAAAATTACTTGTGAGTGTTTGGTGGACTAGCGCCGGTGTCGTTCACTACAGCTTTCTAAAATCTGGCCAAACGATTACGGCAGATATCTATTGTCAGCTTCTGCAAACCATGAAGGAAGAACTAGCTGCTAAACAACCGAGATTGGTCAATCGCTCTAGGCCACACATTGCACAACAAACAACCACTAAGTTAGATGAGCTACAATTGGAATGTCTGCGACATCCATCGTACTCCCCGGACCTTGCTCCAACAGATTACAATTTTTTCCGGAATTTGGACAACTTTTTACAAGGAAAAAAATTCAACTCCGATGTCGGCAGTCTAAACCGCCTTCAAAGAGTTTATTGATTCTCGTCCCCATGGTTTTTTTAGTAAAGGGATCAATGAACTACCTATGAGATGGCAAAAGTGCATATATAACAACGGTGCATACTTTGACTAATTAAATATATTTTACAGAAAAAAAATTGGCTTTATATTACTCCCGTACAAAACGCCAATTTCATATGTAAGGACCTAATATTTGGCAATGACAAAACACTAAATTACTATTTGCTTCTCCGATTGTCAACCTTTTTTATAGTGGTTTGGCTTATTCTAGATTGCTACAGAGGAGATTTAGCATTATCAATAAAAAAAATTGGAAATGAGAATAGCAAAAATATGTTCGAAACATGCAATTTCATATATTCCTCAATTTTTTTAAATTGAATATTATCGAATTTCCCCCAATAAACGAACACTAATAGTAATTGCATGGAATGTTTCAAGCATTAAATGTTGAATATGACAACATCCTTCGAAAATGTTGTTGTCATACACAACATGTAAGGCGATGCGACGTGTCTTCGGTGTTACGTGACTTATGTAATACATACATGTGGTAATGGGGACAAAGTCAAGGTCTAAATTTCACTCAGACGTGTGGCCTGTGGGGAAACCCTGACGGAGCTATTGACTAATTAAATTATTATATCACATTTTATTTTCATTCAAGTGAAATATATAGTATTTATTTATTTGTGTTATTTTGTTAATTCAACAGTGCACATATATTTCTTTTTAACTTCAGTACAATAATTGAGCAAACATGACCAAAAAAGTTTATATATTATGTATCTATTTATCAAATGCTAATTACTAGCAATACAATAATACGATAATTAATACGATAATAATACGATAATTAATATATAACAAAACAATATAATAATACAACTATTAAGCAATGTAAAATCTATAACTTTTTCCGTATAAGAAAATTATTTTGCGTAATCAATTGTCTGCATATTTTGTCATATTTTATTCCAATAATTGCGTTAAAGAATCTTTGTTCTTCTTTTAAAAATTTATATAAGATAATTTACTTCAAACAATATAGCTATCAAGATTGTCGAAGAGGAGATGAATGCTATAAACATCAGTTACATGGTGTAACGACGTTACCAACGCGTTAATAAAATACTACCGACCACTAAATCAAGAGCGAAAACAAAAAGTGACCACGGTACATGACCAGTGACGTCTAAATAAGGCGATGAATGTACTTGAAAAAAGGTTCAGACATAAAGGTTTTTGTTGTTTGTTATTTGGTTCAGTATAAATTCAATTATAAGAATAAATTTGTTATCTTGTATTGTTGATACGTCTCTTTTTCTCGATTTAAAACTCTTTGTGTGATAAACGTAGAATAAATAAAAGACGCGCTATGTTGAACTGATTAGGTTTTTATAGAATGAAATGAAATATACCGTTATATACTTTTTATTGCTTTAAATAAATATTTTGTAAGTTTTAATATATAAATAAAAAGTCATAAAAACATAATAAAACAAAAAAGCAAACTAAATTAAATAAGGTATTCGAGTCGCCAGAACCATCTTGTTTTGTAAATCAATTTTAGCATGAAACACGAAATGGTCCTGATGGTAAGTATAACCTTAAACCATAAATATGACGTATAAGCGAATTTAGACCGCCAATGCGTCTACTAAGGGATCTTAAATGTTATGTGCCTGTAATACAGCTGCCTTTCTCATCCTTTAAACTGGAACACAGTAAAACTAATTATCGATATTTGACAGTAGTATAATACAGACAAGTGGGTGGTACCTACTAAGTCGATAGTCCTACCATTTATTGTTAGCATATTTTTTAAAATCTGATGTTTTATGATAGATCGCAACAGTATTGCATACTTTTCGTCCTTACGATTTAGATTTAAAACAATTGTGTGTTTAGATAATTTATGTTAACAAATAAGTTACCGAAATGTTACATCATTCTATTAAAATATATATATAAATATATATCTGAAGCCACACCTCTCTGCTCGTACCGGTTTCGAGGCAGACGTTGTTTTGTTGCGAGAATCGCCGCCAATTAATTTGCCTCCATTAAGTTGAATAAAATATTTTTTTTATATTTTAACTTAGTTAATGAAATTCGAATAACAACACTTATATTGTACTCATAAGTTGTAACAATGAAACGTGCTTTGATAAATTAATTACAAGATTAAAAATATTTTTACAAGGAAAACCACAATACTTGAAATAAGAAAGAGTTTTAAAATCACGTACGAAGTCGCGGTTTATTAGTAGTATTTATAAAAATCTTGATTCTATTCATGGAGATTTAGTAATAAAACATGCATTATTTTCACAATGTGAGTATTGTTAAAATGAATGATTTGCCTCTTTTATTACAAACTTTGAATACATTGCTTACGTAGCTCTACTAGATAAGATCTATGCCACGGAGTACGCAATGGACGGGAGGCTATTATTAAGGTTTGAAATAAGAATTGTGATGGTAACAAAGAACAAGAAAGAGAATAATCTAAGTTTACACTTCAAAGTAATATGTTAGAAAAGCTAGTACTTGTAAAATTAGTTTTTTCCATTTATTTCATTTTTCGTTTTTCATTGCGTATATTTTAGTTGAATCACATATTTAGATGAGACATGAGGGAAGAGAGGTTACCATGTAACGAGGGTCATCACTATCATTGCAAACTATATCTCCTACTTTATACGTATGTAATATTGAATTTTTTTAATATATTTTTAACGATTAATCATAACACCTATTATTATGTTCTAAATAACTTCATGCAAAATGCGAGTTGCAAAATTCTCTGTCTGCTCGAACAATGTTGCTATACAACTTCTGCGCTTATTGCGAATGCAATTTAGTTGGTAATTGTTAAGGATAAATATAGTGAAGTAGGGACCAGTTTGCATTAAACGAGATAGCCCTTGCCTTTAATAAATCATTTACTTGAGCTCGCTTTGCATAGGATAATTTTAGTTCGTGATTATATTGTTTATATAAGTCGACAGCTAATAATATGAATAACCTATTAAATGGCCTTGTCCATCTAAAAATTAGAGTTCCTTGACTAATGGTACTAGTAAGTAGTAACCAGTAAATCCCATTTTTGGCACGAATTAACATTATGATTTTCGTTCGTTTGAAAATGAGCCTTGAGATATCATCAGATTTGAATATCGTATGAGACAGTTTCGTTAACTATATCCATATATGTCCGTATTTTAGACATTGTATATTCTTTCAAATTTTTATATATTACTTTTATATATTAAATGAATGACGAAGTTCTCTCAAATATATTAAAGCGTTGATGTTAATAAGAGATCAGTAAAAACATACCTATTTTTATGTGTCATACATTCGTAAATTAGAAAGAGATATTCGTCTCAAATTCTAGAAAACATATTGTGAACGTGCATAATTTGTAAAAAATAAAACGTTATTGAGTTGAAAATATATAATAAATAAAAACAATGTATCGAATATGTGCAGTCTAGTTTTTTCTTTATAGTATTGATTGGCGGACGTGCATATGAGCCACCTGATGGTAAGCCAACAAACGCCCATAGACATAGGCATTGTACATTTTTTTTTTTTTAAAAAGGACATCTCCCTTGCTCCACCAACCTTGGAAACCAAGATGTTATGTCCCTTGTATCCGTAATTCCACTGGCTCAGTCACCCTTCGAATCGGAGCATAACAATACCAAGTACTGCTGTTTTGCGGTAGAATATCTTCTAACAGTCTTGAAAAATAGAATAAAATACAAATTAACTTTACCTTAAAGAGGAAAAAGGTTTTAGTCCAGCAGTGGGACAATCACTGGCTGCCAGTGACAGTCAGTGAATGTTACTATTTACCTAAAGATATATATGATGAAATAGATCGTTATATTATAAATTGCTTGTGCATAAGAATAACTTTATATGGGTATTTTTTGTTTTACTTCATTAAACTTTAAAGTTATTCATTCGGTTCTTATCATAAGATTTTCCTGTATTCTTAATAATATGTAGATATAAATGCATAATAATAAGCTACTACATAAAATACCATCAAGAACAATAAGAGTAAAAAGATATTTACATTTGCTCTAAGAGATTAATCCATTCCATTTTTTATTATGTTGACATTTTCCCAATATAATTAAGGATTCTGTTTTTCATGGTTCCGTTGTGCAATTGTTAAAATAACACATCCTTGAATTTTAAACTTCTTTTATTTCATATATGTTTTGATTGATGAGCTTCGAGACGTCAATTGTTATGGGAATTGCTTATTAAAAAATAATCTCGTCTAGACGCAGTACTATTACAGAACCCGCGTAGTGTAAAGTTAGTTCGCACGTAATCGATTTACTTTTTTTTTCGTTGGATTTTTCTTTTTTACGGCGCACTGGGTGAGGCAGACTTGCGGGCGTTACGGACAGCAAACCTGTTTTGAAAAGAATCAGCGAAGTTTTGCCGCCTCGACCACGAATACATATGTATTATGTATACGTAAATTTATTATTACTGTGCAATGAGTTTGCCTGCTTAGAATTTTAAAAATGTGAGCATATAAGCATCCCATCAATTTTCATTCGTCTCTAATGTAACATGTGCTTGTAAATAGTCAAGTACCTTCTGTAAGCAGTAATTTTTTAAATCTTAAAATTAAATTACCAGAGATATTAAAAAAAAAAAAACAAAAATTATGAACTTAACCTCAAAGATCGATAAAGGAATGTGATACATCTCAGCTGATTATATCAATCTTTAATTTCAAATGAAGAGGGCACTAAAATGTTTATGACTAAGATATGCATTCGTATTTTCAAGATCGACCATCTTCTAAGAAAATTATTACTGACGTTAAGTATGATCTTTTTTAAGGCTAATTCATGGTTCAGAAAAAACGTGACTAGCGTGCTATTATGTAATAAGTAAGTATGTGTAATTTTATATGCAATATCGAGGTGTATGCGAAGTATTAGTTATGCATTGCGATTATATTGCGTGACCGATTTATTTCTCAGTTCATAGGTGATTGATCCAGTTAGTATATACAATAGCATATAACATACGGTTTACATTTTCAATACTTTATGTTTATTAAAAAATTACATACTAATGACCCCCTTATTCTGCTGATCGAAGTCAACATAATTAAATTTATTTCAAATTAATTTTATTTCAATTCGACTTGTTATTGGTCGATGGCAGCCGATGACGCAATGGGAGACCAATGAGCGTAGTCCGATTTTTAAACCGGACTTTGATCAGCGTTTCAGTTAAATGCTTTACATTGTAAAAGTTATCACGATTATCGAAATGAATAAAGAATGAAGTCGTCGATACAACAGTCATAAATAGCGGTGATGTTATAATATTTAATTTATTTAACTTATTATTTATATATAAAATAACATATAATATATATATATATAGATATATATATATATATATATATATATATATATATATATATATATATATTGTATCATATATATATATATATATATAAACCGAAAAAGATAAATATTTACATATTCTCAGTCCATGTCTCATATGAAGACACAAATAATATAAATATATGAGGCAATATTCCTGCTCTTATTGAGCCTCATGGAATTAGTCGTGATGATGGCAAGAGACCTGATGGAGTGACATTGGTTCCTTGGGAACGGGGACGGGCCCTTGTGTGGGACGCAACATGTGTTGACACACTAGCCCCGTCTCATATCAGAGAAACAATGTTAAAAGCCGGTGCTGCCGCGGAAAAAGCTGAAACGAACAAACGTAACAAATATTCTTCTCTTATTCAAAATTATTTTTTATTCCGTTTGCAGTTGAAACGCTTGGACCTTGGAGTAATAGTGCAAAAAATTTCACCCAAAATATTACACCCCGTCTTATTGCCTCTACTGGTGACAGGAGGGCTGGTTCATTTTTCGCCCAGAGAATCGGAATTGCGATTCAAAGGGGAAATGCTGCTAGCATTCTTGCCACCATTCCACGCGGTCACGATTTGTATAGTAAATATTTTTAATTTTTATTTGTATTTATTTAAGGTTTTAAAGCAATTACATAATATTGTATACATGTAGTAGTATAGTATATTGTTACATATAGTAATATGAACACAAAAAATATTGCCGTAGCGTACATATATATATGAAATATTCCTTAATTGCTCCATGACATTAATGACCGATAGATTTTCGAAAATTAAATCAATATTTTGTATCATATATTATATCCCATACTTACTCGTACTTCGTAATGAGTGAATCATTTTGGAGAAAGTAAAGGCAACATACTCAGTATATATATTATATTATAAATTGTTATATCAAAGTACATTAATGATTCTCGTTTAGAATTTGAAGTTATTTCCAGTCAGTCAGCTGCCAATCTCATAGATTAGCTAAATACTCAGGATATATTATTGTGCACAAATGTGACCCCAACTACTGGTATGATATGTTGAAATTAATAATCTGTCGAATATACAACACTTTATCAGTATTTGTTGTTTTTTTAAAGACTTAATTTTAAGTGTCTTAGCAGGCCTTCTTGTTTTTTTTTTTATTATAGGCGGATGGGCAATTGGTGCAAAGGTAAGTGATCATAATTTTTTTACACCAGTCCTTACATCGCCAATGCTCCATCAACTTAGATGTTATGTCCCTTGTGCCTGAAGTTACACTGGCTCACTCACCTTTCCAATCGGAACACAATAGTACTATTGCTGATTGTCGGTAAAATGTGTTCTTATGGGTGTTACTCAGACGGGCTTGAATAAAACCGACATATACGACATAGCAAAACTGAGATATCAACCCGATAGTGGAGCTTATTTAAATAAATATATTCGTAACGTTATTTTACTTGTCTTACTCGGTGGTAGAGCTTTGTGCACGCTCGTCTGGGTAGGTACCACCCACTCATCAGATATCCTACCGCAAAACAGCAGTACTTTGTGTTGTTGTGTTCCGGTTTGAAGGGTGAGTGAGTCAGTGTATTTACAGGCACAAGGGACATAACATCTTAGTTTCCACGGTTGGTGGCGCAGTGGTGATGTTGTTTTTTTTTTAAGAAATATACAAGCCACTGTCTATGGGCGTTGGTGACCACTTACCATCAGGTGGCCCACATGCTCGTCCACTAACCTATAATATAAAAAAAAACTATATATGGGTTATGATATAATAATGTTATATATTAATTATATAACTATATAATTAATATATAACATTATTATATGCTGGTGTGAAAACAAAAGCCGTCTAGACGCGGAACATTGTTTGTCCATCACGCTCTTGGCCAGTTTCATATTATTATTGTTTCCTATTAGCTTATAAGAATCGTACGCGGTCATAAAGTTGTTTGGACTTCCGTATCCCAACGTTGGTATTCGCTTTGCAAACCTGATACACAAGGAAACATTTACTGCAAGCAAGGAATGCTTATATGCACTATAAAATTGTTCATTTATTTCTTTCTAATCTCCCGTCTTTTTTATTTTTTATGGAAAGTTGTCAATTGCATGTTATAAAATCGATTGTACATTATAAATTATTAATGAAAAATTCAAACTAAAATAGCCTGTTCAGTTATTACCTTTTTTGAATATGCAATTATTACCTATATACATTTGTAACTTGATATAAAAAATAACAAAAAATAAAAATAATAAAGACAAATTAATTGATATAATTACAATGATCGTAGGTTCGATTGACTGCCTCGTTGGTCTAGTGGCTAGATATAAGGCCGCAGACCCGGTGGTCCTGGGTTCAATTCCCAGGTCGGGCCAATAAATAGTTATTGGGTTTTTCTGTCAGAAAATTCTCAGTAGCAGCCCGGAGTCTGGAATTTGGAAGTGTGTACACTCCCGTGCCTCGGAAAGCACGTTAAGCCGTTGGTCCTGCGCCTGAACTCTTTCCGGTCGTGTCGGATTGCCGTCCCATCGGGCTATGAGAGTAAGGGAATAGAGAGTACACCTGTGCTTGCGCACACACTTGGACTCTATAATATATCCTGCGCGTTTGGCTAATTTCTCTTGAGATTGGCCGCCGTCTCCGAAATCGGTCTGGAGGACTACTACTACTACAAATATAATATTTAATTAAAATTTAAACTCGGCTTGTTAACCTAATGAAGGCATCAAAGCATAGAGAGGCAAACATTTTTTACACCATTCCCATTTTTTTAAAATTAACTTCATTATATTTTATTCTGAAAAGAGAACTACTATATTTAGGACTATGATTTTGAAATAGAATCAAATCAAACCAAAATATACGTACTTTATTTGAGTAAGCAGCAAGCAGTTTTGAGAGTTCATGAATTATAAAGTTACCGATACTCAAGTTTAAGAGGATTTTTTCTTGCCTAACTACAACAGTCATTATAATGCTTAAATTTTTAGAATAGAAATGTACGATCAATTGTACAATTATTAGAGCTGGTGGTTTAGATTCAAAACTTAGTAGTACATGCAATATATGCACATTGCTTATAAAAAAGGAGTGAGGTCTTTACAGTCATTAGAGTGTTATATTAATAAATTTTAGTTAGAAACCGAATTCCAACTATAATGTTGTTGAAATTAAATAGTAAATAAGTAGTAAATATATTAAATCAATCGTATTCATCAATTCAATTAATACAAACGTTTAATCTTAATTAAATGTACACAAACAGACAAACGTATATTGTTTATTAATTAACAGATTAAACACTTCCTTAATAGTTAAGTCAAACAAAGTCACAGTTTTTCCTCCTATCATATTAATTATCTATACACGTGTAAGTACCATTGTCAATTTAAATAATCACTTTTTTCGTAAATACGGTACATTTTTATTTTGATATTGTTGAATATTTTCTTTAATGATTTTAAATATATAATATATTTAAACTTTGAAACAAATATACAACATTACCGAACCGATGGTAGTATCTGATTTTACAAACAATAAATAAATGTAATGCTTCTATGTTGAATAGTTACAATACATTAATGCATTGTTTTGATTTAATATTGTGACCTGTGTTTTGGGTTTTTTGTACCGGCTTCGCATGGTTCGCTGATAAAAAGAAAAATGTATTTTGGAAAGGATTTGCGTATTAGTAGTAGTTAGTATTCCGCTTTTAGTGAACGTCTACGTCAGGGAAGAAATATCTGTAACAAATTTCAAGTCAATCTGGCGCATAGTTTAGGACATCTCGTGATTAGTGGGAAATCGTTTATATATAAATAAATAAGGTTACGTGACGTAAAAATCGAATCACACAAAAATGACGAAAGTAAACACTTTATTAAACACTTATGCCATGATGTTTATGTCTATTGAGGTTATAACACTATTCTTCTGTTTCCATTCGACAACTATTGGGTTTAAGAGTGTCACGTGTCTGTAATTACGCTGGTTCACTCACCCTTCATTACCGGGACACAACTACAACGTATAAATAATCTACAATGAACTTTACTACCAATGAATCGAACGAACATTGATGTGATTATAAATGAAATATGAGCTAAAGATGAGATGTGGAAACAACAAATCTGCAATACGAATGTATTTATGGAGAGTTGATAGAATTTTTTCGTAAATTTATATTATTATGTTTTTACAAAAATTAAGTAATATGTTGTAAGTGAAAAAACCTGCTGTGCCATAATTTGGCATATTATGTTTACAACCATATCTTTATTTAGAACGAAAATGATCTTTTTATTTATCTTTAATTACAAATATAAGTCAATAAATGTCTGCAATTTTTTTAGATGTTATTTATTAATAAACAAAATTCAAAATTTGCTTTTAAATTAACATAAAGATAGAATGTCCAGACGATTGCGTCGAGTGAGCCTAATACAATGAGTGAGTTTTTTTTTAATGAATTTGAAGTTTGTCTCGAGGAAAAGGCTGCAAAAATCTGTACATGTGTTGAAGAAATTCTATAACATTTACTAGTTATTTTATCAAACTCTTCTCCAGCTCTCGTAGATACGTGATATGAAGCCGAGATGGCCCAGTGGTAAGAACGCGTGAATCTTAACCGATGATCGTGGGTTCAAACCCGGGCAAGCACCACTGAATTTCATGTGCTTAATTTGTGATTATAATTCATCTCGTGCTTGACGGTGAAGGAAAACATCGTGAGGAAACCTGCATGTGTCAAATTTTCACTGAAATTCTGTCACATGTGTATTCCACCAATCCGCATTGGAGCAGCGTGGTGGAATAAGCTCCAAAACCTTCTTCTCAAAAGAGGAGAAGAGGCCTTAGCCCAGCAGTGGGACATTCACAGGCTGTTACTTTACTTTTTACTTTACTTGATATGACACATCAGCTAGTAGATTTCAGAATTTATCGTACCATGTCTGTTAGCAATACACGTTGTGTAATGACGCCATTATTAATTACAAATTTCTGTAATTGTGTATTTCGAAAATTAAAAGAATTTCGTCAAAATTACAGCCATTGTATACTTTTGATAAAACAAATTTCCTTAATGTTTGTTTTTTATCCTTTCAAATCTGTGAATTTTGATTTGAGATCATTCAGTATAATTATTTCTGCAAATCCGGTGCGAATTAATATAGTAACCGGCGTTTTTTTTATGTTTATTAACGGGCTGTGAATTACGAATTAATTCAGTTTTTATACAAATTAACTCCATATATAACGAAACAACTACTATCATTTTTGTATAACAAGGAAGTAGCTAGAAGCATACATAAATCTGTTATGATTAAGCTTCAAGGATGTGACTCGTCATTTAATATAGTGATTTCTAGTCACGGTTTTATTAACATTTTAATTCATGAACTCTATGTATTTATATTATTAATAAATTATCTGTAAAAAATTAGCTAGAAGTTGTAATTGACAGATTTATAATTATAATAACAATATATTATGCAAAAATGATGTAAATCACGTAGAACTATAGAACATGACGAAAAAGATTTTTATATGTTGTAACTTGATATTAAGGATTGAATATATGGTTCTAAATAACTCGGTTTATTGTTATAGTGTCACGACACTGATTTATCTCTTTCTGTTATTCTTGATTTGACATTCGAAAGAAGGAGACAGTGCATTTTTTAACTAGTCACTCGCTAAACTACCTTTATAAGTAACCAAAAAGTAAGTAAGTAAGTAAAAAGGTTCTAATATATGTTACCGCTAGTTACCGCTCTATATATATTTTTTTACAATTAAATTTTTGATTTTTGTATGTCTGTACTTTTTAAACCAGACTGATTATACTCTGGTAATGGATTGTCTGAAGAATAATACGTCTTTAGAACAACAATGGATTTAAACATGAGTCATGTAATGCACTTCATTGTAATTGCAAAAAACACGCGATATGTTAGTGTCTCGATAGGCCCTAATTAAAAATGGTGACACTTTAAATAAGTAATAGATTCATAATGTAATGTATTTTTAAGATCTACAAAAACGATATTTAGGAAAATTTAAAAGTAAAGTCACACATTTGAAATGTCTCTCTCAAGGGCTCCTTTAAGGGTTGGTTCGACATGTGCAGGTTTCCTTACAAAGTTTTCCTTCATCGCAGAGTCCGAAATGAATTTTAAACACAAATTAAGGACGTGAAAACTTAGTGGCTCCTAAAAACTTGTTTTTTCACGTGTAAAAAGGAGTCTTTTAGTAGAATCGGGTTATGTGGGATTCTTGCCCAGTAAAACCACTGTGATGACGATACTACATCAAACAGTTTCCGGGAACATCAAGGTCTCGTGGTTTGTTTATAAATCAATGGTGTGAAGAGTATGTATTTCTTGTAGTACCAAAGTCATTGGGTGAAGACGATCACTTACCATTGTGGTTCATGGGCTTAGCTTATAATAATAAAATTTGTTGATTCACATTATTTTTATATACATGCTTATATTGAAATGGCAAATTAGAGTTCGCGTTTTGAATGTCGATAAAATTGTTATCGGAGCTATTGAATGAAAATTAAATTGGATGTACGTTAAGTGGAATAATATTATATTATAAATAAATATATATTCATCAAGAACTTTTTATATTGCATAATATAGCAGAGCCATTAGCAAATCACATGGAATATATAAATCGAAGATTTGTTTATATAGTTTTATTCTTTTTCTTCGATTGGAATAGGCTTTAGTCACAGATATATAGGGTTTTCCATTAAGGGCGCTTGATCTTTGAAATGCAAAAAAAAATACATGTAGGAGAGATATTTGCGAATTTTTTTTTTTATTTGGAAGGTCTATCGACCCCATTATGTATGGAATATGACATCATTCAAATGACCGCCACGGCTTCGGTTGGTGGCGCGCACACGAAAGGTCCAATTTTCGATGACTCTGGCGCACAAATCGGGCTGTATTTGATCGATGGCGTGGCGTATGTTGACTTTGAGGGCATCGGTGGTTTGCGGCTTGTTGGCATAGACCTGCGACTTAAGAAAACCCCACAAGAAAAAGTCCAGCGGGGTCAAATCGCACGATCTTGGTGGCCTGTTCACGTCGCCTCCGCGCGAGATGACCATGTCCAGAAATTGCTCGTGCAGAACTTCCATCGTAGCGTGTGCTGTGTGGCACGTAGCGCCGTCCTGTTGAAACCACATGTTGTCCAGATCCATATTCTCGATTTCAGGCCAAAAGAAGTTGGTTATCATCGACCGGTATCGCTCACCATTGACGGTGACGGCCACACCATTATCGTTTTCGAAAAAATACGGACCAATCACGCCTCCGGCCCAAAATCCGCACCAAACAGTCACTTTCTGCGGGTGCATTGCCACTTGGTGAACCTCGTGTGGATTGGTCTCGTCCCAAATACGGCAATTTTGCTTGTTGACATAGCCATTCATCCAAAAATGCGCCTCGTCGCTGAAGATGATTTTTTTGCCAAAATCGGCGTCAACTTCCAACTGCTCTAATGCCCAGTCAGCGAACACACGGCGCTGTCTATGGTCATTAACCTTGAGCTCTTGGGTCAGCTGGATCTTGTACGGGTGCAGGCTCAAGTCACAACGCAAAATTCGCCAAGTTGTCGTCTGCGAAAGGCCGAGTTTCTGTGCGCGACGCGGAATTGACTGCCGCGGGTTTTCGAGGACACTGTCGCGCACAGCGGCGATATTCTCGGCAGATCTCGCGTTACGTTGACGCACGGGAACCGGCTGATTGTTAACTGACCCGGTTGACTCGAATTTGTCCACCAATCGACGGATAGTCGACTCGGCAGGACGATCATCGCGACCGTAAAACGGGCGAAGTGCGCGGAACGTTGCTCGAACTGAAGACCCATTGTCATAAAACAATTTTATGATTTGCACGTGCTGCTCGACACTGTAACCTGCCATGGTGGTTTGGGAGGACGGAATGAATATAACACACTGCATTTGACAGCTGTCACTCAAACAACATGGCCGCAATCAGCTATCAAAGTTCAAGCGTCCCTATTGGAAAACCCCATATATAGTATAACTTAAGTATCGGTAGCTGTGGCAGTCGATTATTAAATAAAAATGGATTATGGTATGAGTATATCTTGAGATTATAATAATTGATTGAAGATACCTTTGAACCGATCACCATGATAATTAGCACATATTTGTATTTTTACACAGTTTTTATATATCCACTTTGTTAGCGTAGAAGCATAAAAATATCTTCCGTTGAATCGATCGCCTCAATCGATGAATACATATTAATCATTATTTGTATATATACGCAAGCAAGTCGACTTATGCCGAGTTTTGCTAGATCAGTATAAAAATTAATATTTCATCGTATGCGGTTCTAACCATTCATCCGATTGAGTTGAAATTTGTACAAGTGTTGGTGCCACTTGCGTACAAAAATTTTGTCATAATAACATAAAGGCAGGATAATAATTGTAAAAAATATATATTTAGAATCAATGCTGCGCATATGGCATAAGTAGTTATATTATATAGTAGCGTTTAGCTCGCGGTTTCACCCGCGTAGTTCCCGTTCCCGTAGGAATACGGAATCAATATGTGGTCTATGTTACTCGCTGATAATGTAGCTTTCCATTGGTCAAAGAATTTTAAAATAGGCTTTGTGGTTTAGGCGCGTAAGAGTAACAAACTCACATTCGCATTTATAATATTAGTTAGGGTAAAAATCATATTGATGTTTATTTGTAGCGTAGTAAATTTAATAAGATATTCCATTCGCGATACAAACTATGTATTAGTTATTTATATTTTAAACGCAGAAGAATCTCTTATCTTCTATAGAAAATGAAAGAGATGTGAAGTATCAAAAACAGCAATAGCCGTAACAATACGGTATTTGTGTATATATTAACAATTACCTAGTTAGTTTCTTTAATATTACAAACACAATTTATATTATACATATTATATATTACATTTTGAGATTGTCTCGCCAACCTAATTTTATCTTGATAATAAAAAATGGGTTAATAATATCTACGTTAAGAATCGTAAAGATTTAATTAACTATCTCATAAACATTTTAATTTTTGGCTTATCTGTAGTAAGATTAATTAATTTTAGCTATTAAAGTATTATACTTTAAGTAAACTTGGTCAAAAAGCAGTCTTTATTTAGTTGCGATAAATATGATAATTAGTTGTTATTCGAATACAAAAAAGTATTGCGTATTTAGTTTGTTTACAAACACTGAATACCAATGTTTTTTTATTTTTATTCTGTCTATGTAGGTATACACATGTGACTGGCTGTAAGTCACCTGTCTTCGTTTTTAAGAATACCTGTTTAAGTGTCATACCAGAAAATATACTAATAACAGATAAAAAATAATATAATTACCTTATTTTATCTGTTCGTTAATAGCAAGATTGACTTATTTCATAGTATTTTTAATTTTTAAAGAAGACATTGGCATGACTAATTAATAAATTTTTTTAAATCAAAATTGTATGTATCTCTTATATAGCTTAAAAATCAACGTAGTTATCGGAACGTGAAGAATTAATCTCAAAATAAGCGACCGACTTGTGTAATAAAACGCAAGTTTTTATTGTTAAGAAACAAAATTTTAATTATAATAAACGTAATAGCCAATAACGAAACTTCGTGTATTGGGTTATGTGGAAAAAAAAACATTTTTTATAAATTCCAAATTTAAATTGTAAAGTTGTCAACCAATCAACTAGAACGTGACCCGTTTTTTTGTTTATCGTAAAAATTTTCGAGTCATCAAAGAGCAGTGGTTTTTGATAATAAATTTGCAACTTTACTTCCTGCTTTATATCGGGAGCGTAGCTAATGTGACGTCATCAAACACAATCTCTTTTCAAACTGGCTTCAATACATAATAGATGACGTATATTTATATATGTGTAAAGTTCAATATGTGTGTGCGTTTATCTATGAAAGCTTCTGTGCCCAATTCGACTGCATCGATTAGTATTACTTTGTTAAAGATATAATGCAATAATAATTATTATCTATTGAGATATAGAATAATAGACAAAATTTATCGAATAGTTATCGTATCTCGATATTTAATTTACTTGAGATATATAGTTGAGTTCAACTATTCAAGTTCTATTATTATTGACAATCTACGGTTCACTTAGGGGAAGATAAGCGTTTAATGACATTATTGCTTAATAAAGAAACTTAGCTCACCTACAACAATTAGTTTTACTTTGATTATTTAATTAAAAATACAGAAATTATAAGACATTGATATTTTATGATTAATAAAAACTTTATAAATTAAAATGTTTATAATTTAAATGATAACTTATTCCAGTGTAACATTGCTACCCAAAAATGTACAAATTAAAAAAAACCTCGTAGGTATATATCGTTTTGAAATTCGAAACGAAAATGTAGGGGAACACAACGTTATTTTTACTTGACTTTATTACGAATAACATCCGACACCCCACACCTCGTTAAATACATTGTATACATAAATGCTCTGAATCCTTTGTTCAAATATCATTCGAAAGTTAATTTAGCTTTAATAACCCAACCTTTCTTTGTTTGATATTAATATACCAAGAAGTGACATGCTTACTCATTAATTCATGATATAATCATGAGGACATTTGAGACAACGCTGAGGTAAACTATAGATTAATAAGAATAGCACTGGTATAAGATGTTTTGTCAGTAATGTTCAGTTTTCAACTTCGGTAGGTTCCTAGTTAGTCGACAATACAGATTACTCGAGACTCGGTCCCAACCTTGAAAGTTAAATTGCAAGAAGCCGATAAACAAGCCCGGCTCGACTTCCAGTACTGTGTTTATGTTAATTTATTTCATTATACGATTAACATATCTACAGTAAAGAACTAATTGGCAATTGTAAGAACGAATATTCATTTAATACAAGTACATGGTATACTTCTTATGTATTATAAGTGGACGTGTTTTTCCTAGATGATTACAGAGAATGCTCGTTAAATAGACAAGAATGTCTCAAGACTACTTTGCTTTACTTATTTCTTATGCAATGAGGAAACCGATTGTATATTTTTAATATAGATACATGTATTGACTCGTCGTACAATTGAACTTTAAGCTGTTATGTTTCCCTCTTTTAAATTACTTTGATTGTCGTCAATATATTGATTATTTTGTTTTCTTAATTGCTAGTAACATTTAAAAAAAATATTTTCGAATCAACTCTTTATTCTGCGATATGTCAAGTTATTCTTGCATAGTCTTAGTCAGGTATGATGTCTATCAAATTAACATTTATAAAATAATATTTATTGTATTTTGGTTCTATAGTATTATATGGACAATATACTACTACTTCAACATAGCTATTGAGTAGTACTCAATAGCTATGTTGAAGTTTTAGTCTACAGAAAGTGCCATTATGACAGATTTAATGTATTTGGAACGCAAATAAACATTGACTCGTCATTATCTGTTTCAAAACTATGTCGAATTTAATCTACATTAATTATGTTAGTTAAAAAATCGGAATTAGGTTACTGAATACATAATAGATTTTATTCAATAACGTATTATAAATAATTCGCTAGCATAAAATTCGAATTTCAAAACGATTAAGACTAAAAGGAATAGTGCTAAACTAATTTCAGGGGCTGATTTGAATCGGAATGATGTGTGCTGTCGCAAGTGCCTAATTCGGTGAGAGGCGGTTACTCAACTGCCTGTTGCCAACAAGGAAGTGATGGTGTGGGGCAACTGGTAACTGACCTTGGTGAGCTCGCGTACCGCTTGCTCACTTGGTGACGCTCCGAATAGTTTTGCTTGCTCATCTAACTCGTTTCTTTCGAATGGAATGTACGATTTTAACAGAACACTGTTATCTATTACCACGATTGGACGAATAACGAAATTACGGAGACGGTTATCCTAATACAACTAATAAATATGTGAATTTCGATTTTTATTTGTACATTATTTGCAGTATATATTATAAAAAAAATAAAAACAATTATATCACGATACGAGAGTTACTATGCACAACAAGGGGAGAAATTTTCAAACGAAGTCGATTTTAGTGTTTATAAATATTATCAAGTATTATCTATTAACATTAGATTAATTACTAAATAGGGTTTATGGTTATGTTAATTTTTAAATTATAATGACCGGTGTTTTTATTTGTTATAAAGGATCAACAACATCTTATTTATATTTAAAACCATTATTTTATTTTTTTTACACATAGCATATAGCTTCATTGTTCATTGCTCATTAAAAAGTAACAGCATGTATATGTCACACAGCTGGGCTTGCCTCCTTTTTTTTGAGGAATAGTTTTGGAGCTCTTTTAACATGAAAATTAAGCGGTACTTGCTGGAGCTTGAACCCACGATCATCGGTTAAGATTCACGCTCTTACAAAAGAAAAGGTTAAACTGCATTTTAAGATTTGTATTTTTATTTATAAATAAACGCCCGACCCACTGTTCACTTCGTTAAAATTCATTAACCAAAGCTCATGGTTGTGTTTTATACGTCCAAATATTTGATTTAAAATCACGTAGTGTGAAACGGAGTGACTTCACATTTTTGCAATACTCTGTGAATACTATGAAATTAATGTAACACGGCCGTTACGAATTTGAAATTTAGAACAGACTTATACGGTTGCGTCGGCGCTGAATAATTTCAACTGTCATTTATAAATGTCAATACTGATTTTCATATTCAGTTTGAGGAACCATAAAAATATCGACACCTTTACACTTACTAGAGTAAAACCAATCTTTTAAACATGACGCTTTGACTATTCGGTTGCGATATATTTACAGAATATTTGGTAAAGGTACGACTATATTTTCAAATAAAAATAATATTTATTACTTACTATTCATTATATACATATATAGTTTCGAATAAAATTAAGTTATTTTTTTTTAATCCACATTTAATTTCGAAATTTATTTATGCAATACATTTCTCTACTACCATTTTACATAATACTGTTGCAACTGAATAAATTTCCAGCGATACGATCGATGTGTAGATAGCCACTTTGGAAAGCCGTATGCTATCATTTCTGTGAAGAAAAACACGCTGCGCTTGATTTGAAAATTGTATACAATTTAGTGGTCTAACGAGACTGCACAATAGTGCCGATTGTTGCTTTAGGCTATCTTCGTAATGTCGTATCTTAAATGATCGGAGTACAACTTGTTCTGCAGCAGTGCATGTAAGGGAAGACGCGTATCGACAAAACTCATCGGGCTTAATTAAAAACAACATTTTATTTAATGTATTGCAATACATACATATCCGTAAATTATAAGTATTTCTTATATGTTGTCATTAATTCACATAAATCGAATGAATTCGTCGAATAAATTTGTTCTAGATGATTCTGTTTTTATTGTGTCATTCGAATATCAATGAATATTATATTGTTTATATATATGTACATATATTTAGGTAATATTATTTTAACGTATGTATGTCGGCGAGACTGTGGTGCTGTCATTAATTTGACTTTGTTATATCACTCTGGCGGAGCGTCAAACGGAGTGTCATATCGTGGTTGGACGTCATCGACGAATCGCCATTAATTTTAATTACGTTTGAATTATTCTTTAGTTTGGATTACAATATAAGATGGATTTACCTAATAGCTCTATATTTACGTAATATGTATTTACCTATACGCCTATATAATATATTACTTCGAGATGTCAACACATCTATCATCTTTTTACTATTTTGTATCCAACAATTTCCGATTTATATTTGTGTTGATAATCTATGTCCTTAAATAAACTTTAAAGTGAGCCTTATCAAGTTATCGTCGTCAACTCGACACATTAAGCGTTCAGTATTTGCCTTGTGTGTTGATAAGCATGCGGGCTCAGGTAATCAATATTTCTTACCAGGCTATGTTTACACCGTGAAGGCACATAAAACCAACTACGATTTAAATAAAACCAATATTTTATTTATGTGGAATGTTGTATATCTTATAATGTGTTACGTGAAAACAGAAAAAAAACGTTTTTGGTAGATTCTCATCTCTCTCTCTTCTTCATTACATAAACATAATTATAGGTAACCTTTGATCAATCGTATAATTAACCCGTAAACTTAAGTAGTTATATATAATATTTTTAGACTTTATAAGTAAATAAACTATTTATCGTAATTATTTACTTATAAATGCATGTACATATATGACCAGTACTTTGGTCTCATGTCAAGTTATAAATGTACTTTAAAAATCATAAATAACACTCAATAAATATTTATATAAAAAATTTAAAAACACTGTGTTTATCAGTAATATTTTTCACATTTTCCTTTGTTCGAATATCTTTGAAAAATTATTTTCTACGGAACCCTAAATTCGATCGACAATAATGTCAATTGACTGCACTACAGTTTGTTGTGTCAACAGTCAAGAGAGCACAGATAAGTAAAATGTCTATGTGTAAGACCCCACTGAAGCGAACAAACGAAACAAAATATCTCTTGTTCCAAATTATATTTTTGTTCGGTTTACAGTTGAAACACTTGGATATAGTATTAAAAACCTTTATAAAACATATAACACTAACTTATTCTTATTCTCTTACACTTAATTCACTGGTGTCTGGAGGCCTGGTTCATTTTTTATTGAGAAGGACGGTATTGCGATTCAACGCCGAGATGTTTTTAGTCTTAAATATATGTTAATAAAATTGTTGTTTTTAAAAAAAAAAACACAATGAACAAAATTTTAAGCAAATTGTGTATCAAATTTGGGCCTAAGGTCTTACTCTCATATCGACTATAAAATGAGTTTAAAAATTCACATAGCAATATTAAAAATCATCAAAGTTACCTTTACCTTTTGAAATACATGATCTACAGTCAAACAATAACGTGCATTTAGTATGCATGAAAAGGTTAAAATGTATTTCCTTAACTTCAAATAATTCGATATACATTATGTGATCGCATTTATGTATCTTTGACAAATAAATCTCATCTGTTTTGAAAGCCGTGACATAATAATTATTATCTAAATAAACGTCATAAAAATATTCTTTCCGAAGATAAAAACTGTCCTTTGATCTTAAAAATTGGATCATTTATCTAAAGTGTTGTATTGAAACTTATTATTGTTACATTAAAATGCATCACAAACTATTATACGATAAATATCAAAAGAAGCTTTTTTTAGCTATATTTAATTTAAATAGTTGCTGCATTAAAATACGTCCAAAACTATATCGTTAATTCTCAGCTTTTATATTATAAAAATATTTTATATGTAAATAGCATTTATGATTTTGCAACTGTTCGTTAAATATTAAAATATTCTAAGGTTTCCAACTAATTTATTGTTGAAGGTTAAAGCTTCATACCTTCACTTATTGTCAAGGCAAGCCCTTAGGATTACTAGAACTGAGAATTGATGGAATATTTCGTATTTGTATTATTTGTAAATCGAAATTAAGCCCGCTATTCATGTCGATTGCAATGACATTTGAGCTCCTATCACTGACCCAAGATGACTAAGCACTAAGCGGTTATAAGAAAACTTGTTTAACTAAAGATGTTACAGAGTAAGAAGAAGATGGTTATATACGACTAATGACACGGGAAAGGGAGATAGTGTACTTTTGGTAGATCCCTCTTATTTTTATTGGGAAGTGAGGGCAGAGCGATCGAATTGAAAGTAAAAGTGAACGTTTTTCTGTTTTTAAATTTGTTAGAATCTTACAGACCTTGATTTCCTTTATCGGACTATAGATTATTGTGGCCATAATTTATGGAAACCGGATAGCAATTGTATATTAATAAACTAATATAAACGTAACCCATAATCCTACTTTATTTAAACGAAAAGTATACTTAATACATTTATGATATGAGTTAGATTCCTAGTTGAGCTTTAGTTTAGTCCCCGAGTTCTCTATTTACACTATCAAGACATTTTCAGTAGCAGCTCGGAGTTTGTAGACTATTATTTACATTTATTTGCTTAAAAAGCACTTAAATCCGTTGGTACTGCGCCCGTACTTTTTCCTGTTGGATTTCTTGTCCCATCGGATAGTGAGAGTGAGGTAATAGAGAGCGTGTGCACACACCTATAAATTAGCCTTGAGGATATCATCATCATCATCATATATTATAATTGTTTTTTAGCTTATATGTTGGTTGTTAAAAGCGAGAAGTTGAAGATCAAACAAAAATATATATTTTATTATGTAAAACCTGTATCTTTTGTTACATAATGAAATACGATCTTGGAACGTGCGAAGCTCTTATAACCTGATACCCTATGTTAATATGTTTTTTTTTGTGCAATTAGCTTAAAAGAAACGAGTTTCATAATTATAGCGAATAACATATTCATTTATGTTTACTGTTTGAAATAACACATTCATAGACGGTTAAAAAATGTATCGTGTTAAAATAGATTGATACACTTCATTCAAGAAGATTCTTACGAGATTTATTTAATCGTAAGCTTACCACTAGTTCTGGATGTGTCTGTATTCTACACTGAAACAGCAATCTCATTATTTACTTGTTTCACATAATTAAAACAATGTATTTCTATACTCCGCATAAAACTATATAAAAGAAAAACTGATTCGTACATTCAAATATCATGTCAAAAAGTATTAATAAATAAGGCTTAAAACTCGATGTAAGATTATGTAGATAATAAAAAGTGTGGAGCTAGTTAGTATTCGTTGATTTTCATTCAGGATAAATAATGAATTGTATTGCATTTAATTTATATACCTATGTAAATTGGGCAAAAAAATAACTACTGAGTCTGACGCCAGTTGTTTTCAGTAGAATCTGTTTACATTCCAAATTCAAAAGTGCTTTTATGTGACTACTTGAATAAAGAATATTTTGATTGATTATAGCTCAACGAATTAGTATTATTCGTAACGTCCGACTTCAATGTAAACTTTCGATCGACGTTCCAAAGCCAGACCCAGCGTCAGCGGTCGATACATAGATTTCTTAGCAGCGAACGACGTCTTGATCACAACAATAATCGATAAACAGTGCTCTCGGGTTTTGTTTTTTGAATTTTGATATTTTGTTCTGACGCAAGACACGAAGTTTACGCTATAAGGTTCAGAAGACACAAGACCCAAAGCCTTTGAACGTCTTCGACTATGCTGACATCGGCGTTTTAAAGAGACAATAACAGTACACTTCTTTAGTAAACATCAAGACGCGGTGTGAGGTGTGTCGTTGATATAGGCCGATGGCGTTAATGGAAGTCCACAGACTAACGGACAATTTAGTATATTCAATGTCATCTTATATAAATTAGATGTCTTGTCTATCGATGATTTGTTTAACATAATCTAAATATTAATTGGCATATTTATGTAAAAATATAACATGTAAAAAAATTATATACATATTAAATGCCTTTCGAAAAGTAATGAATTTGTTAGATCCGGTTTTTATTATGAGAGAGGCCGTTTCCAAAAATGCTTTACAATAATATTACTCTGATATTGAATCCGTTTGAAACCAGAATGAGCAATTGATTTCGTAATGTTTGAAGAAAATTATTTATATTAAGCAGTGCAATGTTACTAATATTTTGGATAAGGATGTTTTATCTTATTACAATATATAAAGTAACAGTCTGTCAAACTCCCATTGCTTTTTGACGAGAAGGCTTGAAGATTGAGATGTGGCAGTTTTTCACCCAACACATGCAGGTTTTCATACGATATTTTCATTCAAGGCCGAGTACGTCATGAATTATAAGGACAAATTAAGAACATGCAAAGGGGTGAAGGGTGAGTGAGCCAGTGTAACTACAGGCACGAAGGACATAACATTTTAGTTTCCAAGGTTGGCGGCGCGGCGCATTGGCGACGTAATGAATGGTTAATTTTTCTTACGATGCCAATGCATATAGGAAGTGTTGAAAATTTAAACATCAGAAGGCCCATATGCACGTTCGCCAATCTATTTAAAAAAATAAGATTCATGTGTTCTAACCGCGGCTATCTATCCATCTCGGCTCTGCAATATAATTGAGATTTTTAATAATGCAGACCACTTCTTATTAAGGATAGCTAATTAGGTTTTTATGTGTATCGTGTATTTTATTTATTATACGTGATAGCGATCACGAGTGCAGCGTGAAGGAAATGTCGTCGCAATAACATAACGTTGAAGTCATGATGAATCATTACAATTAAGATTATCTTGATTTTCACATACACAATACGCTGCACCCATATTATTATTAGTGACTATAAAAGTTAATTTAATGTTAAAAATAATATTAACCTACAAAATATAAATATATTCTCGATGATGTTATTGTTAGGTAAAACAAAGTGATATTTTTTTGAAACATGGTTTTTTTGTGCTTCTGTTATTTGGTTACAAGAACTCCTTAGATTTTTTTATGGTTCTAAGAAGCACCCGGGTGTGCCGAAGCAAACAACGTTAGCGCAGCTCATATCAACAATCGTGAGTTTGTCATTTGGGCTTTCAACCCAACGGTTCAGTCCTTATCGTCAGATAGCCTCGACCTCTTCCCCTGCTACCAATTACCTACAATTGCATTTTAAGCCTTATTCATATAACAATAAGTAATATCTAAACTATGCTAGTGATATATCCTTATGGAATGTGTACATATATGATATCAACGATACGTTGCCAACAAGGAAGCTCAAACAGTGGATACGATAATGTATGTTGAAAGACGATTTTATAAAATATTTTATGTCACTGTAATGTAAGGTTTTATTAAAAGGATTAACAAAATATGGATATGAATTTATATGAAAAATATACACACAAGAATGCAATGTCCTGATACTGAGTTTCAAATATACATGCATATATTTATTCGATAATATTAATTTAATACGAAATTAAATGTAAAACCTGTCTTAAGTAAAAAGATTTTCTCAAGAGATAATTTAAAACGTTTGCATGTGATAAAACAGCGGTAGTTATTATATATACTTAATATGAAAATCTTATCAAAATCGATCAATTTATCCTTGATTGCGTATTGTAAACGGTGCTTAGGTATTTGGTTGGGAGTGGCCACCAGAAGTGTAAATTTATCGCGACACCCGCCTTACTACGCCTTCATGTTATAAGCTATGGTACAACCCTAGCAACTGTGATATAAAATCAATCTAATAATTTATACTCTACAATTAAACAAGTCGCTCACAAATCGTCGGAAAGATCAATTTACTCGAGGACCTTTGCATTAATTCAGTATTGGTCTACACTTAATGTTGATAGCATTTCCGTTTCGAATTGCGGAAACGCTATCAATTAATTTATTATTTTTATCTCATAATATAAAAATACTAAATGAAAATATTTATTACTTATAAAGTATATAGTTTTATCATGATACCGGAACTTACAAATATAAATACTATTTTTATCCATTTTGCAATATTATTCTTGCATGTAAACATTTAAAAAAACTTTTAGATAGATTCGATTTTATATTAAGTTGAAGTTGTTTATAATTATATAACTGATTTATATAATAATAATACTTCATTGTTATCCATTACATCCATTCCTGAACTGGTGTTACCCGTGCGTCAGAAGTCAGTTCCTTCCCATTACATTATTACATATGTACCTATTATTACAATACTGCCTCGTTGGTCTAGTGGCTAGATATAAGGCCGCAGACCCGGTGGTCCTGGATTCAATTCCCAGGTCGGGCCAATAAATAGTTATTGGGTTTTTCTGTCAGAAAATTCTCAGTAGCAGCCCGGAGTCTGGAAGTTGGAAGTGTGTACACTCCCGTGCCTCGGAAAGCACGTTAAGCCGTTGGTCCTGCGCCTGAACTCTTTCCGGTCGTGTCGGATTGCCGTCCCATCGGATTATGAGAGCTAAGGAAAAGAGAGTGCACCTGTGTATGCGCACACACTTGTGCACTCCCTTGAGATTGGCCGCCGTGACCGAAATCGGTCTGGAGGACCTTATTACAATACAAATTGCAAAGTATTATATTACTTATTATTGTAAGTAAATCCAAACCATGTGTTTACCTGTGTGTGCATGTGTGTATGTGTGTATGTGTGTGTGTGTGGGCGTGAGTGCGTGCGTGGGTGCGTGCGTGCGTGCGTGCGTGCATGTTTGTGTGTGCTGCTTGCTATATTCTAGATGTACATATTATTTTCTTTTCAGGTAGTTAATAGTTATAATATTTCTCAACGTCTTCATAATTAAGTTTTTTTAACCATGTTTTAAAATATAATAGGTATATTTTAAATCGATACGAAAATGAGTTATGTAATTCAAAAAACAATTCTATAATTTGATGACAAGCCATCGAGATGTATTGGTATCCGAGTGTTGGATAGCAGGACTTTACAACGACTGCTTTGGATTATTAATTTTGTTTTCGATACGAATACTTTCCTCTGAAAAAAAAGGCTGCTAATTAGCATTTTAATTTTTTTTTATTAATAAATAATTAGCATTTTAATTATTTTTTTTATTATTTTAGGTTCCTTGGTTTTCAGTGTGATGCTGAAATGATAATTTTCATAGTGTTTACTTATTTATTGAACACTTTATTGCACAAAAACATATAAATAACACAAGGGTAAAGAAACAGTCTATCAAAAAAAAAAAAAATGGTGCGCAAAGGCGGTCTTAACGCTAATAGCGATCTCTCACAGACAACCTTTGTTGAAAAGAGCTTGAAGAGTGTTTATAGGTTGATAGGACTAGGTGGTCCTGATTTTGGTCCATTGTTTTTTATACAGACTGAAATTAAAAGTAATTCTTCAATCTGGTAATTTTAATTTACAATAACATGCCAACATAATTATATAACACATGAAATTATAATTTGAGCGATATATTATTATATTAATTATAACATAATGATTTCTACGACCTGACGTGTTACAAGTACATTTTTTTAGTAAAACGATCTCTATTGAATATCTTCATATTAATCAAGGAACAAAGGAATTTAAAAAAAAGAAGCTTTGAGAATAGAAGGAAAATAGATGGAAATATGCAGTTTTCTTAAAATCATAACGTAATTCGACAATAAATTACACGAAGTTAAACTAAATTGTAAGTTACCGCATCCGTAATGCTGGAGTCATGACTCGACACGAAGTGTTGCACGACGAAGTTATCGGATGCCTACACAAACACACTCGGTCCCTTCAAACTGCTATGTTGTTGCGACTTCATCGTACAACTAATAACTCCTCGTCACAAGATTTAATGTCATGTTTAATACATGTTAAAACGGTAGGTATATAATATATTACTGTGTCATACATAAATATATGCATTTTATACTCAATATGGTTCGTAAACTATATTATAATCATAAAAATATGCTTGCTACAATTTAAAATAAAATAGCAGAAAATAATTATGTTTTGCTTTAAAATAAGTTCAGCATCTGCGTTATATTAGTAAAACTAATTAAAACTTTGAGTATAATCTATATATAATAGAGTTTATATGAAACATTGCAGATTCAACGAGCTGTCACTATAAAAATACATTTTATAAGCATTGTTTCAACCGTAAGGCAATTTGTACAAACAATAATTATTATTTACGCTAGAAATTCAGTCAGTTAATGTAGTGAAGCAAGATTATTTTTGCTCAAAGGGACGAGCTAAAAGTAGTCTCAAGAGTTCTCAGAAAGCTCGGCGGTGGTCGCCGCGGGCCTTTTGTTTTTAAACGTGACTCGCGATTTAGACGCACGCGAATTAACTAAATTTGGCTCAACTCGCCCGAACTGAAGGTTCGGTTTTGACGCGATGACATTTACTGTACTTGGTTCAGTTTTTAACTATTAAACTTCTATGGCAGAAATATTATGGTATTTTGAATGATATGATTTGATGTTTCCATAAAAGAATACATGAAGTCTCATACTGTTATTTCGAGTGTTTGTCCTTAAATATGTTTATTTAAAAATGTAAATTTGACTATGTAAAATAATCTCGGAGATAACATTAATGTGTATTAATAATAATGTTACGTCTAATTAAATCTAGAATGCTAATTTAATGAATTGATTATAAGCGTCACATCCTGTCTCAACAAAATATTGCGTTTATTTTAATTCGACCAAAATTGTTTCACTTTAGAGATTAATACGAGACTATACGTTTACGTTACGTTACGTTATACGTAATTAAAGTGGCTATAGTCATTTTAATTATCATATAATAGTCATACATTGTGATCGTGTTGATCCATTTTAGAGTACACCCTTCTGCTTTAAATAGCTCTTTGAGGGGGAAAACTAGATTGGCACACCGCCATACGTTTCATGCGGGTAGTTCACATTCCCCGCACTTCCCCACTCGCTGTTTTTATTAAGTGACGGTTGGCGGTCGCCCGCTCAACATTATTAATATAAGTGATTTCACATTGATAAGCAAAGACTTACTAATGACAAAATACATACTTATACTTTTAATCTCGTTCATTCTACCCTACAATTTTTTGTTCATTTATAAAAAGTATGTAATAGATATATTTTAATAAATAAGACGTTTTCATAGTACCGATATTATAACTTAATCTATATATATATAAAAAGACTTGTCCTGACTGACTCATCAACGCAGAGCCTAAACCACTGGGATTAAAGACTTGAAATTTGACAGTTGATGCATTTTATGATGAAAACGCGTACTAAGAAAGGATTTTTGGAAATTCCACCCCTAAGGAGGTGAAATAAGGGATGAACCGTTGTATGGAAATCCGTCATTTTCAAAGTTAGAAGCATGATATTTCGTATAAAAGCTTCTGGTTGGAAATAGATAATTACGTATTTTAGGGTTTTCGAAAAACTACCTCGCAAGAAGGTAAAATACGGGGTTGAAAGTTTGTATGGTGGGTCCGTCATTTTTTATGTAAGAAGCATGAAATTTGATTTTAAAGCTTCTGAGCAAAAATAACTGCATACATATTTTGTCATTTTTGTAAATTCAACCCCAAACGAGAGAAATGGCTTGAAACAATCGTATAAAAAATTGGTCTGATCTGCTTGAAATGTACTGTTTTCAAAACTTAAATAGACCATAATTAACATATTTTATTACTTTTTATTATGTCGCGGGCAAAGCCGCGTGTGAACCGGTAGTGTATTATAAAGATTAAAGAGTATATTAGCTTTGCCTCGCGGTTATATTGACTTATCGGGATATCCTAATAAGGATTTTTGTTTCACCCATACGATGAGAACTTATCCATATTCCACTAGGGTTGGTCTTAGTTTGAAGCTGTATAAGCCTTTTTAATAAACGGGCTATGCTACTATATTTTTTATATTGGTCTTGTAGTTCCCATGATAAGAGCGTTCAAACATACGAACATTCTATCTGTATAATAATAAAATAAATTAAGGAAAATATAGACTGTAAAAACATTATATTTTTTGTTTAAATTCACTGAGTGATATATTAAAATAAATGACTAAGTACAATTAAATAATTAATTATGTGTCTTTTAGTTAATACTTCTCAGTAATGCGAATATTATTGGTGAATATTGTTAAGAAAAAATACAACTAGCGTGAGAATTAAGTAAGCGTGATGAGGGCGGGTAGTACTAAAGTAATAAAAGATAGTTAACTGAATTTGTCATATGTTATATTTGGCTCTTGACTACAGTTTAGGGGCTGGTTACCGTGCGTAACGAAATCTGAGGGGTAAATTCATGCGGGTTCGATTAAGCTTTAACATATTTTTAACACTATATTTCAATATCAATGCATATTCAACTTTATTACCATTTAAATAAGGTTTTAAATTAATACTGGGAAAAAATTGCAAACAGCTATTAACGGGGAAATCAAAACAGGGAAGATTGATGCCATGGGAACGTGACGTGGGATTCTGATAGCTTTATAATTATTATTAATAATTTATTATCGCTTTCTGAAAAAATAAGTAATCAAGCAATGGTTTGATGGAAGACTAAAAAATATTTCGCTTTTTGTTATTATGATAATGATATCCATTTTTTGTAACTCAAATTCATTTTTAGGATTCTGTACTCTTACAATAACGTAAAAATCACCAAAATAATTAAACTCTTCATAAGTAATCTTATAATTCCAATAATAATATACTTACGTACATAAAAACCACCGAAAAAGTTTATTGTCCATAGACCTTAATTAAGTAAGATATTCATTGCAAAGGCGTTTAATGTAACTTAAAAAAAATACTTTGAATTGCTCTAGTAATTTTCTAATCTACAATAATAGGTAGTGATGCAATAAAAATACATATAATATAAAAAAGCAAAATATATTATAATTGGCAAATGATACGTCATTATTATTTTGACACATTTTATTTTAACAATTTTATCAGATATGATAGCACGTAATCATCGCATTATTTTACATAGCTATGTAATATTATTTCATCTATTTACTTGTCCGAAACGGTTTTACCAAACATATTTTTAAAAGTAAATAACTCCCTGGAAGAGACCCACTTCTATGCAGGCCTCCTCCTCCCTTAAAAATAAGGCTTAAAGCTTATTGCATAACGCTTTGATTTGGTGGTGTATCAGAATTTCATAAGTCTTACTCGCGATGTTTCCTTCACCAACAAGTGCGATCACAAATATATATAGGGACGAGCCTTCTAGACATCAGATGTACAAGTTATTTTAATATATAACAGGAATTCTATATATATTTATAAAAAAAATGCTATTTTAGATATATAAACAATAATACATATTATTTGTTTTTTAAGCCTAATTAATAACCTGTCGATGTCAGAACCGGGACAGCCCGTCGATAATATTTTGAAGATATTATCGACGATAATATATATATACAAACAATAAAGATTTCTCGTAGTAAAGGTTCTCCTTGATAAATGTGTGTCTAAAATTGAATACAAGGTTTAACTTCTTTACTGGATTTACACTGGATAGCACGTTCCTCGCAAGATATTCTGTTAACATATCAACGATATAAACTCCTTCTTTTTTGAATTCGATTTAAAATTAGAACATTTATAGTTCTATTTCTTTAACAAAATGAGTACCTCTTATTCCATATTCAGTTTTTTATTTGAAAATCGAAAGCTAATGGTTATTGTAGTTGTAGTGGCTAGATATAAGGCCGCAGACCCGGTGGTTCAATTCCCAGGTCGGGCCAATAAATAGTTATTGGGTTTTTCTGTCAGAAAATTCTCAGTAGCAGCCCGGAGACTAGAAGTTGGAAGTGTGTACACTCCCGTGCTTCGGAAAGCACGATAATCCGTTGGTCCTGCGCCTGGACTCTTTCCGGTCGTGTCGGATTGCCGTCCCATCGGATTATAAGAGCTAAGGAAAAGAGAGTGCACCTGTGCTTGCTTACACACTGCACTATAATATCTCCTGCGCAGTTGGCTAATCTCTCTTGAGATTGGCTGCCGTGGCCGAAATCGGTCTGGAGGACCTTATTTATTGGTAAGTTTCTTCAGATATTTACGATAAGGTCAACTTAGTTGTGTAATAACTTAACCTTTTTTAATTCATATTCAGACATTATTATTCTTATTCAAATATGTTGATAAGATTCTTGTATGAACTATTAAGATTAATATTATTTTATTAAGGTAGGACAAATTTTTTATTTAACATTATAGGAAATATTATTCTTTTTTTAAATATTTATTTAACTTATATTTTTATATAAAGTTTTTTTTATTATTTTCTCAGTTGTTATCATACTGTTATTCTATAAAATGTTAAAATTAATATTAATAGTATTTTAATATCAATAAATATTAAAAGAATGCTTCTAGCATGTTGATCCTTTTGTATACATATTTATATAACATAATAACTACATAAATATATAAAATTATTGATAAATCTAACATTATAGACGCTTACAAACATGTATAAAAATAGATAAAAGAAAAAAAAGGGAAGATTAATTTAGAAAGCTATATTTAGAAACATGTAAGTTAATTAGTTTTGTATATACGGAGTATGCATTACGTTTATTGTAACGGTCACGCTTTCGCCCCCGGGGTAAAGGTTAACGTATTCACTTATCAACTAGGGGTTCGATCGAAACCGTTATTGTTAAATTATAATTCGAATCTATAACCATATTAATAGTGACGGGACGTTGGTCATTAACGATTTACCGGTATTTATAATTTTTTTAAAATTATTTATAAGATTAAGTATAGCGCACAAAATGTATTAATTTAAAAATCCATTATACCCTAAAAACGTTTTATAAAGCATTTTCCGTTTGAACCGTAATTAACGTTTTAGAATGAGAGTGCTAATTTTTTACCTCATATCTTAAATAAAAGATTTAATGCTCTGTTATAAAGTCCTTTTAATTATATATTTCAAGGAGCCATGAATTCTTAATGACAGATGAAGTTACTAATAGGATCCGGTTCGAAATATCAACCGGTGTACTCTTCGTAAAACATACCAGCTCATTATGTAAATCTGTTTATATTCGTGGCAGAGCCTTGATCTTTCGCACCTCCCCTGGTATTGCGGTCTCACCCCTTCTAAATTTAATAAAACATATTGCCGTTTATTTAAATAGCTCATCACGTAGTTTATGCGTGTTTCGAGTGCCGGTTAAAGCTTTTTATACTTTAAATTTGCGTAGTATGGGGGACACGCGCGATGCACGCGACCCGCATGGCAGTCTAGCTAGGGTGCGTTTTTTTTAAAAGAACAATTGGCAAACGACTGGTTTTGGACACACTTCGTTGTAATAAAAGAGACAACGCCAATAAAAGTTTTATATCGCCGCGGTTTCGAGTCCAGAAACGCGGTTAAACTTTGGACGACAGCAAATACCACTTCTCTCGACAGTGTGCGGTTAAAATATTTAAAGTATTTTAAAAACATTTCCTTCTCTATAAAACTGATGAGGCCTTCACATTCACTCTTTACTTTTAAATGCTTTGTTCATTTTACGAATGTGACGTACCAACATGTTTAATGTGTACCGTGGTCGGTGCGTAAACTGCTTGCGAGTCTTTTGTGCTCAGAAGTCGTGAGTCATCGCCTTGGCTTCGAGATAAAACCTTAACAAGTAAATAGTTTGTCATTAGACACTAACATTGTCTTAGCTTATTAACAAACATGAAAATATAAGACTAGCATGATAAACGTACGATATATTTTATCGTTCATCGACCCGCAGTCGGAGGCCGATCATTAAACTGACTATCGATTTCGTAAAACATAAAAACATGGAGGCCTTAGTCGTACATGAATGTATGAGATGAAGTGGGTAGGTATGTAAATTTTATTTTATATTCATAAGCTCTTTAACACATCGATACCTTGATTCGCTGTTATTGTTATATCCGAGAACTGATAAATATTAATCCGTCTCATAAACACGTTGTCCTTAAACCGATACATCGAGAGACATATCTACTACAATATTAGTGGAAAAGTTGTGATTTATGTTTTTTAAATCAAGTATTTTAAAATAGATTTGAAAATATCTGCTTTAATATTTTCTTAAGAGACAAGATGGTTAGCACAAGAAAATCTTAACCGATGCTTGCGGTTTGAAACACAAGAACTACTGAAATTTAATGTGCTTTTTGTGTGTTTTAATTCATCTCGTACTTAAGAAAAACATCATGAGGAAACCTATACATTCGAATGAAAATCTGCCTAATGTGTATCCACCAACCCGTTTTAGAGCAGAGTGTTGCAATAAGTTCCAAGCCTCAAAAGGAGGGGGCCTTTTAAGGCCTTTTTTTTTTGACGCTGGGAAGACTCTTTACGCGTTTCCCCCCACGGGAACAGTGGGGAGGGGGTATGTGGGGCTCGCCATATGTCCAGGGCACCGAGTGTGCCCCGGTCATCGGAATACCCACTAAAAACCCAGTGGTACCCTTCCCGTCTTAACGGGAGCGCCACGGGATCGCTCTCGCATGCTACCGTGACGCTCCGAATGGCCTTTTAAGGCCTTAGTCAAGCCAGGAAAATTTACAAACTATTACTTTTACTTTTTAATATTTACTTAATCCTAAGTCAGCATATTATCGTTATAGATTATAATGACAATTAAAAATGAATATCAATTAAGTGTACATAATTTTACTTTCTCCCGGCTATCGATTTGCAAAATTAATAAACACTGTCAAGTCTTTATTGAGATTTGATTATAAAACTCTAAAATCTCTTTGACGTAACCGTTTATAAATGTTGCTCTTTCAAAGAGTATTTAGTGAATATTTTTATTATACAAACTGCAAGGTTACTTTAACTCGTGTTAAGATTGCCAAATAATATAAATGGATGGGAAATACGGTTCAACTGCTTGGAAGGCAATTGTGCTGACCATTACAGAGCTAGTAAGGAGATGGCCCTGCGTAAAAAAATAAAAGTGGTCAGAAAATGTGAATCTTCTACTCTAATTCGAGCCACTACTGAGAATTGGGAGAATAGAATATAATAGAATTTATCGTTTCGACCTGGAACTCTAACCTTTTGGATTTGTAACCTTATACGTGGTGGTAAGCCTTTGTGCAAACCCTGGGCTGGGTATTCAACCACCAAACAACAACACTTAGTATTGTCGTGTTCCGGTTTGAAGGGTGAGTGAGCCAGAGTAACTTCAGGCACAAGGGACATTATATTTTAGTTTCAATAGTTGGTGGCGCATTGACAATATAAGGAATGTTCAATATTTCTTACAGCGAAAATGTCTATGTACGATGTTGCACATTAAGCATAGGGCCCACCTGCCCGTACACCTTCCTATTTCATATAAAAATAAAATAACAAACTTAAATAGCAAAACCCCAATATTATTTTCAAAACAATTTATAGTTAAGTTAACATTAAATAACGAACAACGCCATCAGAATCGTCTACCTGGACTTCGTTGGGTTCTTTCCATACTAAATAATTATGTTCAGCTTGGGAATCAAAACCACAGTCACGTACGTCTGAGCTTAAATAGTTAAATTGCCTTCATCGGTATTTCGTGACAAATAACGTATGGCTTTAGAATAAGAAATCAACATCTTGATGACACTAAATAAAAATATGTCTTGATTTACATAATGTGACAATAGACATGTATTATAGATATTGCATAATAATAAGTATTTAATATGTAATGTCAATTTTATGCTCTTGCTTAAAATAATTTAGATGTTTAAATGATTTAATGAAATTATGAGTTTAACTTTATTTTAATATATTTAATAATTTACAAAATATATATCAATGGTATTTATATGAAACGTGGTTTGTTGTATGGTTTTTTATTGATGGCCAAACTGACAATAAATAACAAAATGAAATATCTTCTAAATATAGTAATTATCTAAACTTCTTTTTGACTCGAATAACTTAGTAATTATCGAATAACAAAACTTAAGTAATATTTCTGTAGTGATATTTTTACCGAATGCAAATATTTGGTAATATTATTTTAGTATGTAAAATGTAACATAAGAGTATAAAGTGGGTGTAGTCTACAAAGTAATTACGAAATATAAACAATAAAATAATACTAAAATATGAAATAGATTTAATAAAATACAGTTAAAAAATCGCGTTAAAACGAATGAAACAACTTTTACTAAAATTATATATATTGCCTTAAGAAGTGAAGTTGCACTTTTTTATGATCAATCCGAAAAGCTAGCGATAAAACTGACTGGATAATAAGCAATTCTTCACTTTTTAGTTTGTTATTGCGTCATTTACTTTGTAATGAATCATGGACACGAGCTTCAATTAAGCAAAAAAAATTATGGAAGAAATTGTAATAATATTATAATGTAAATTTGTAGTGTTCTTTTGTAAAGTCCGAGTTACTTGGATAATTTTTCTTTAGTTTGAAGCAATCATATAAAACTAGCAAAGATATATTTAAGTAAATAGGATCAAGTGCCTAAATAATTTAATAGCAAGATGATACAATTGGATTACTAAAACGTTCATATAATGTCACACATCACACAAGTACCTTTTTAATGGTATAATATTCGTCACACGGAACACCTGACATAAAATGAATATACAGCCCATCCCAGAGAATGTTTATCGTTTGAGAAATATTATGATTACAAAATATTATAGTAAGAGCAATGTAGTTTTAATTTTAACATACATAATCTCAAAAGATGAGCACTCATAAGTAAACTATTCTATTTGTATACAATTGTCTGTTAATTTCAGAAACAAATATAATGCCTAATATAATATAATTCTACCTCTACATAATATCATAACATAGTGTCAAAACGCTATTAATTATTCGATTGTAATCAACAATTACATTCGTCAACTAAATAAGTTATAGAAGGTTTTATAAACAAAAATAAACCACGTCTAAATCTTAATTGACACAACTATAATTACATATTTTTTCATAAGTATGTTACGAATTGTTCACAATACCGGCGTAATTTTTTCGCTTGCAAAGATCAAGGTTGCCTTTCGGAGATAAAAGTTTTTACTGACGTTCGTGACCAGTCTTTAAGACAGTAAAAAAAGTGCGTGCTAAATCTTAAATGGATATCAATAAGGCGTTACCATAGAACAGCAATATACATCGAAACGTAGGTACCGGCGGAAATAATTTTTAATATCGAAAATTTAGTGGCAATTTAATCACCTCTAAACCTGGTCCCATTCAATTCGTAATCTTTGTTAAATTTGACATGTAATGTGTATGAGGTGCACGTACATTAAATGCTATTATTACATTGGTATATGTATTAATTCTACTTCGATGTTCAAGATACGGAAAGAATTAACTTACCGAACGAGCAAAAAGCCAAGGTCGCTTGCTACATGCGGATACGCCGAACTTAATATTCATTTGCTGTGTTACCAACCCACGAATAAACCTAACATCGTATTCAGTGTCTATCGCAATATATGTACGCCTTATTGCTCATCATATAAAATCATATAAAAATTGACAGCACCTATATACCAACCATTAACAGCACGCTTTTGCATTTCTATTAACATATATTTTCCATAAGCGACGTCTTGGCATTTATTTACATATTACATTATAGAAATGTAAGAATGATTATGAATGTATTTTTACCAACAACGAATGTTTGTAATCTATTTGTATAATACCATCCCAATGTATTATTACAAAATGATCTATTAATGAACTACAACTAACAAAAGCGAACAAAATACTTTTATAATTAAAATTGTTCTCTTTATATAAAACTGAAGCAAGTTTTAATGAGCTTTACATTTAAATTATGAGTACTAAACAATAAGAATTTGCTTATTGTAAATAAAAACAATTTTATATAAATGTTCACATCATACAAAAATATAGAATAACGTTACGAATATAATTTACGAAATAAATATTTACATGATAATGTCATCTCATGATAAAAAACTTGTTTTAAAAATATATAGTTTGTAAAGTCTATTTGAAAATGATTATATTTGGTAGCAAAAACTGATGTTCCCTGAGAAATAAAGTTGGTCATTAATAGTATTCCTTAATACTATCTTATCGTTATTTATATATATAAAAATTATCTTGATAGTTTTTTAAGCAATGTGTTGAAAGTCTTAAACTTTATCTTCCTTTATAAAAATAAAATATAATTTAACGTAAAGCAATCATGTTTAATTATAAGCATAACAATTAAAAACGTTATTTTTATATTATTTAATCTACTCAATTTTTTTTTTACTCGTTATGCATCGCCAACCACAGTTTGGTAGCATTTTTAATAAATTTGGTCGGTTTAAATCAAGTCGACAAGGAAGATCATTATCTCCGAACTGTGGTCACTCAGATGTAAGCACGTATTAAACAAAAACTAAGATAGAAATCGTAATTTAATAGCATTCCAAAGAATCTCTAGCGTCATCTTTTTAAATTTCATTTAAAATAGTGTACAGTTTTTCAAATAAATTAACCCTTTTCATGTATAAAATAATTATATAGGTTATATTGTGTTTTCTTTTAATACTTTTTATATAGGTATATAATTATAATCGGTTCTTTATATTCCGTTTCTCACGTGATAATTATTTATTTATTTATTTATTTATTTTATTGTATAGGTTGGCGGACGAGCATATGGGCCACCTGATGGTAAGTGGTCACCAACGCCCATAGACAATGGCATTGTAAGAAATGTTAACCATCACTTACATTGCCAATGCGCCACCAACCTTGGGAACTAAGATGTTATGTCCTTTGTGCCTGTAATTACACTGGCTCACTCACCCTTCAAACCGGAACACAACAATACAAAGTACTGCTGTTTTGCGGTAGAATATCTGATGAGCGGGTGGTACCTACCCAGACGAGCTTGCACAAAGCTCTACCACCGAGTAAATTACTTAAGCTATTAGTAATTAACTTAAACACGAATAATAATATAATAAAAGTTATTATTTTTATAATGTATAACAATATATTTATATGTCTCATAAAGAACTATTTCATTTAATATGTAATACATGTGAAATGCATATATATTTATAATTACCTTCGTCCCTTCCAAAATTAACTTTTGGAGGTATGAAATCGGTTATTCACACTATACGACCACGATTAGGTCACTTAACTCAGCAAGAGTACCAGATTACAACATTTTCCATTCGTTATTGACAACCACCTGAGTGAATGGCAAACTGGAGGAACCATTATTTTCATTGAATATACGGAACCCTAAAAATAACAAACATTTTGCATATAACTTTGTTTAAAGAACCTGATTACACCATATTTGGCGTATTGCTTATGTTCTTGTATAAAGTTCAGATAACAATGCTATAAATTTATATTCTCAGTCTAACCAATCAAATACTCGAAAGCATGTAAAATTTGAGTATATTAATATTAGATTTTAGAATTTCTGCCGAATATTCCTTATATGACGTAATTATTAATACTATAAAAATATTACATCTACATAATATGATAATATACACATGTATATTTAACGAAACAATATTATTTATAAACTATGAATCTGTTCTATCTGTTCTATAAAACTTAATATAGGTATATAATGGGCAAGAACATATCATTAGACGACTTCCTATTGTGTATGTAAGTGTGTAAGTAAGCCAGTGGCGTGGTACGAGTGCTATTATCTAACAGTGAAAGTGTGAGTGTGTGCGCTGTGACGTAACGGCCGGGCTTGCGCGGGCGCACCCCACTCCACTCTCACTGATGCAGATTTTCAAGCAAACAACTAGGAAGTTCCAGGCGTACTAGATATATTATTATTGTTCTGTAATTTTAATGTTATTTAATGAAACGGTTTGACATAACAATGACATTATTGAAAAATAAACTCGGCGAAATTTAACACGCGTTGAAGTCTTTGAATAAGATAAGTTTTTTTATTCGTTTTTAATATAAGACTTGTTTATTTTGTTGCATAACTTTTTTTTACACAATAAAAGCAAAACTTAGATAGAATGGGTTACTTTTATTTAACCTCAAAACGCAAACCAGAATTCTGAAATTGAATATAAATGTATTTAGATTGTATTTGTAACAATAAGCAGTAAATTATTGAATAATCTACTTCTTGTTTCGTAAGTGGTTGTCGACGTTAATGAGTGTAGTTGTCGGTAATTGTTCTAGTTTGTATTAATATATTGCCACAGAGATTATTTATTATGAATAATTGCTCACAATTTAATTATTTTCATACAATTATATGACAACTGAAAGAATGACACTGAAAGAATGAAATTGAAATTGAGTTATCAAATTATTATTTTTATCAATTTATAGCTTTTTTTACTATTTTTTATTACATAAATTTTATCTGTCGTCAATTTTAATGAATTTTCAAATATTAGGTTATTGTTTCGTAAAAAAATAGAGAGATTAGAATAGAGAAATAGAGAATTTTAGAAATTAATTTAAATAAAATATATTTCATGCAATGAATAAAAATAAGGCTTTTTATTCTGACGTTGTAATACATAATATAAAGCATTTTCTCTACTGCCATGTTCAAACAGTCATATTATAAAATAAGTAAAGTCAAAGCGTGACGCATTAGATCTTTCGGATCGATGGTCGAGATGGGTTGGGGATGTGACTCGATAAACTCCTGCGCAGTGGCGTGGAGCATGCGCTGACCGATTCGAACCGCCACGCTCCATCGATCTAAATTACTTTGACTTTTTACTTGAAGGACCATTGCTTGATGGTTCTTTCTTTCTTTTTTTCGTTTTCGTTTATATTCTTTATCTCACTAAGATGAAATGTTTCTGATATTGTCTTTTATATTAATATATTGGACTTTAAAGTAAGCTCCCTTGCTTTTCCTCCCATTATGTGTTTCCCGTTTGTAAACAACAATTCCTTAAGTTATTTAAAACAATTAAATAGATTATACCTTTTATATGTCTTTTATTGGTAAAAGAAGCCTTCAAGACGGGTTCACATAGATATATATATATCTGTCGACATTGATATATGATACCCGTATGTTTAATTTATTACTAATGTCATAAAAATAAACAATACTAAAATGAATATCTTAGTTAATAATTTCAATAGCAAATATTTTATTCACGTCGTCTTAAGGGAATTTTTAATTAAAAACTCTAAAGCCTTACATTCTAACATTCATGTTTAGTTAATTATAAATTTATAGAACAACGTTGTAAGTCATTTAATTTGTAATTCAATCACAAAATATTAAACAGGAACATGTACTCAGATAATATTTATATTAGCTAATCTACTTTCGAAGGCGAGGAAACAGATTGGTGTCACTTACGTCACAATACACGAAGTCGAAGCGGTTATTATCGTTTTAGCATACTCATCCGACCTTTCAGTGCTTTGTTATTCAATCCTAAGTAACTTTCGCTTCATAACTTACAATATGCATGAACATAATATACAACGATTATGATTTTAAATATTTCTATGATACTTGGTATAAGGATAATATATTAAAAAACAATATGTTTACACAGCTTACATACGTTGTGTAGATATGTTTGACAAACATTGGTAATGAATATACCTTAAAAGTACGATAAACATCTATCGATATTTTTAAGGCCTATGGTACAGCGGTCACCTTCGCGTGCCTTGATATCTTCGCGCGCCTTCCTATCCCTTTCCGGGATTAACAGGGATATAGAGTATTTTATAAGTTAGTCTAAGTTGCACAATTTACATCTCATACCATTTCTTTATCGATAGGGCATTTATAAATTAAGTTAAAAAACTCAATCGATTATTCACTAATTTAAATTATTTTTACTTTATTTATTTCTATATACTCTACAAAACTTGTACGGAAAATACTGTTAAATGTTCTTTCATTAATTATCTGGCTCTTAGCAAACATACATACATTTATCTATAAAAAAAAACGAATTAAAATAAACGAACGAAAGAAATTGAAAGAATGATTACTTAAATATTACAATACATGTTTAAAAATAAACTAAATAAGAATACGTAGCTAGCTGCAATAGACAGTTGGTCGTGTAAAGGCGCTGCATCGAGCAAATATAAAAGGCTTATTACTTGTAATTGCATACATGACTTTGAAAGATGATATAACTGCTTAGTTGTTCCTTCGCGTATTACCGATGTAATAACACATAGTCTAGGCACATAGCATAATGTGAGTGATAAGTGTGTGACTTTTGTTACTATGTAAATAATAATGTGTACTTAAAAGTTTCGATCGTCGAACGCTTAAAACTTATTCTCAATTAATTTAACTGTTTTTTTTATATTGTTGCTTATATAATATAAATATGTATATGTAAATTAGGTTAACTAAAAATTTTAATGATTTTTCTCCTATCTATACTTTGTATTGCGTATCTTCTTACATATTACGCGTAACATAACTTAGTAATTTCGCGCCTCGTAATAAATTTACGATGTAACAGTAGGAAGTTAACAAAAGTTTCATTTATTTTTAACAAAAAAATGCCAACAGCCTGAACTATTGTTATTTATTTCTTGACCATACATTGCATTGTTCATTTACTTATGTTTCTATAAGTTTTATGATTCAAACTATTTTAAATTGGAACGTGTCTCAGTTTTACTTCCTCTCGTTTAGATTCGGTAATGTATTTTAGATAACAAGTTTATCACACTACCATTAACGTAGTTTTCAAATGTGGGGTCAATGCGATAACCGGGTTACTTTATCGTCGGTTTAAAAAAAATCAATTTATGTGTAATATATACAAAAAATTAAAACATCGACAGCGAAATGCAAATAATGTCATCGAAAACTCCAAAATAATGTTATGCAATATGTTGTCATATTGTGTCGTTGACGCAACTCTTGCTTTGGTGGGTCGTAGTAAGTATGTCGGCCATTTCGGTCAGCCGATGGCCCACTGCGGCGTGTGACATAACTTTGCTTCCGCCGTTCGCTCAGTGAAAGGCACTAACTATAATCATGCTGCTTCTAACAAAGTTTGGTATTTTCCGAGAATTGGCATACTTGCAAAACGACTTAATTAAATAAAAATATTGTCAATATCAATGTCGTACGCATGTAAATAATTTACTTAATAAAAGACGCCATTTTGTTACAAAGGCATATAAAATATTTTAGACGATTTACGATAATGTTTCAGCTATCAATAACACATTTTTATTAATACAGATTAATAGTAAGATATAAATGAAAATTTCAAGTTTATAAACTATGTCTAATATTGAATATTAAATTAACTCAAACTGGAGTAGTTGGACTGGAAATTGGAAATAAATGAATGTCACTTAGCGTATTGTACTTGGTGTTTTGCAACATTTAATAACAAGTCTAGCTGGCAATTTTACTAACTCTACCGGTCATTCAAATAGCGATATAGCTTACTAGTACTGGCCCCTTACAAATACACTCATTCCTAAAATATAGACACACAGCGTATTTATATTAAGCATACTTTTGCCTACGTGTTATGGGGCTTTTAATTTGTTATAAATAAAATTTATTAGTTTAACTTGTGGTTAGAAAAGTACATTACATTCAATTTAAGACACGAGTGGTAATGTTATAAAAGTGCCGTTAATATTTTATAGCCATTCGTTGTCTATAAAATGCGTTTGACTTTATTACTGTCGAAATTAAGTTTTATATTATTTTGGTTACGATATAAATTATTTATTTCAGTTTAAATTAAGTCAAATATAATAATTTGTAAGTAAATAAATTAATTTCTTTAGATTTATTCGCCTTAAGCTAACCATTTATGTCGTAGCGAGTACCAGCATAATAAGTAATATTTATAAAGCGTTGGTTAAGGCAATTTTGCACTTCCGTGTTCGTAACAAAAAGCTACGCTTGTGAGTTTAAAGTTGTAATTCAGCTCGTTATTTTTTATAATGAAATCAATAGAAACGTTACTCAACATTTTGTAACGTAATCCTGTTTATTTTTTCTCATTGTGTAAGTAGAATAATGGTACAATGAAAATAACTAAGTACATAGACTCCTGCTACTCAAAACAAACAAGCACTAAAAAATAACAAAATTTTAATAGCTGTTTTTAGAATACAACCTCTAAAAAATAGAGTCATGCAACTAATTTCTTTAAGAAAAAATGCTTTACCAATTCGAGTAAAAAATATTTTATAGAGGCTGACAAAGGAGGGCAAAACCAAGTCAACCGCGTGTTAAATTAAGTTCAAGTTTGACTCTGAGAAGTAAAAAGTTTACCTACATACCCACTACGAGAACAATCACGTAATAAACATACGTAGTTACAGCATATAATACTTTTTGATGAGTGTCTACACGTTATGAAATAATATTCTCTATTCATTTTTCATCTACACAGATGAAAAATGTCAAAGTATTGACTTGAAATGTCGTTCCATAGCGCACCAGGTTTTTAATTCATGTATTATATAAAAAAAATAAAGATATATTTTTAAATAAAATGCAAAAAATTTTAAATAAAGGGCAAATAAAATGTTATTCCGTTTTTCTGTCAAGAAATTCTCAATAGCAACCCGAAGTTTCGAACTAGTCTTAATACTACCGCGCCTCAACACGTAAAGCCTTTGCTCCTGCGCCTGAACTCTCCGGTTGTATCGGATCACCGCGCCAACGGATGAGAGATAGAATAGCAGTTTCTATAACTTGCACCTGTGTTTACGCAAAAAATCAAGCATTATCATATCTCCCGCGTAGTAGGCTATTTTCTGTTGATATTGGCCGCCGTGACCGAAATCTGTCAGGACATCATCCGCATCATTAAGTCGCCAAAGTTATGATTCTCGTGTGATATTAATTAATGCATACTAACGTCGTTTTATGATAGCAACGTTCTGACCTCGCGCAATAAAGAACATTGTATGTGGAAGAGTCTGTGACCGAATTAAGAGACCAATCAATTTCAATTACTGTTTGTTAAAATGGTCTATTCATAATATTGATGGAAGTTGTATAGAACGAAGTATTGGATTTAAACATTGGATCCATTTTGAAATTGTTGGATATGAAACATAGCGTTAAATCGATAATTAAATTAAAAAATGTCTTTATTGATGTTTACAATCATCTTTACCTATAAAATCGTTTGTGCTGACTAACTATCAGCACACAGCCAAAATTACTGAGTTTAGAAAGCTTAAATTTAGATTAAAGGTATATTTTGTAACGTAACATCCTCTAAGACAGGATTGGAAATTTCAACTTCAAAAGAGCGGAATATGCTGGTAACTGTGTATTTATTTTACAATACGAAATCGGGAAGAGCAGCTCGTAGTCTATATCATACCAAGCAAGGTCGACCACTATGGCAACATGAGCACGTGACATTGGCGGATGGCGCCAAGCCGGGCCGATGGGTCAATTGGTGCCTAATTGTGTATTCTACTTATTGTAGTACGCGTGTCGTTGGCCTAAAGTATATTTAGTTCCCTATTTATAGCCTAATCGTGCTTTCACTAGCTTATACTTACTTACTTAGATAGCGTTTTAATCTTCAATAAAGCCGGAAGGACATGTAGACGATATCTATATCTATACTAATATATTAAGCTGAAGAGTTTGTTTGTTTGATCCGGCTAATCTCAGGAACTACTGGTTCGATTTGAAAATATATTTTTGTTTTGGATAGCGCATTTATCGTGAAAGGTCCTAGGCTATATAATATTACGCTACGACCAATACGTGCGGAGCAAAAATGAATAACGATGCAAAAACGGGAAAATTGATACTTTTTGAGAGCTTTAATTGCGTACGCTGTGTGAATGGTTAAAGTTACGCAAAAATCATGTATGGTAGAAATGGTTCTCTCAAAAATTTCTAAAAAAACCCACGATAGCATACGTCTTTGAAGGTTGACTTACTTTAACCTTTTTTATAGTAACTAAATCATTTCGAAAGTGATGCATAATTTGCGAAGTTGTTTTCATAAATATGGTATTAATTCTTATCGAAATAAATACGTTATTCATCACAAGTATTTCATTTTGAAAAAAACATCATTTGATTTCAATGATTATTTTAGGAGTTCACAGTTTTAAAATAATTCCGGGCGTCGTAGCGAGGTCGGTCACTAGCTCTGCGAGGTAGCATGCGCGCGACTCAGGCGCAGCTCCCTATGGAACGGATGTGTTCAGCGAACTGCTTTTTTACATGCTTTTTGTGATATCTCATCGTCGTATCATATTTTTTCTTAAATAAACAATAACTTTAATTTAAAATTATAATTTTTAATCAGTAAGTTTTTTTCCTTTCTTAATTTCTAAATGTTTTTGTTTTTATTATTTCTTAACAAAGTACGGAACAGTTGTAATCAGCAAACGGCTTTTGTAAGTGTTTTTGCGATATTTCATCGTATGATATTTAATGTAATAAAAAAAAAAAAAAAATTTTAGTTTACTGGGCCTTTATCAACGCAATAGAATCCAAAACAATGATTATTGGAATTTTTGTTTGTTTATTTGTCTGCACGTTCGTGCGCGCTAATCTTAGAAACGGCTTAACTGATTCGGGTTCGGTTTTCACTAATGTTTAAAAACTCAATGTGTGGCAAACTTCACTTAAAATTAAGTGTTTGTAAATGTCAATTTGAAGGATCACGTCTAAAATGTTTTCGATAAAAATGCTATAAAATAAATTGTTCAGTTGAATTAGTTGAAACTTTAGCTACCTATAAATAAAGTCTGTAAAATGATGATGATCGAAAGTTAATATGAACAAAAAAACGTTAAAAATTGTCAGTTTCTGAGGTTTAGATTCTTCCGATGTAAGTTGAGCTCAGCTCAATGTGCTCAATCATATCAAATATGGTTCAGCCTATGCTGTTACATGTAACAGGGACCTGGTAAGCCTCCATCTGTATTTGTTTGTAATACATTTGTTAGGTTAGGGTAGTAGCTTTTTTTAAATATAGCAATATATGTAACACACATTTCTTTTGTTTTTCGGTAGGTACTATATATTTAAACTAGCTATTGCCCGCAGCTTCGGCTGTAGTTAATAGGTCAGTTTTCAGTATAAAAGGATAAATGGTTGTATGGAAATCTTTGACGTTAAAGGGAAAAGCATGAAATGTCATTCTGGTTAGAAAAAAGTATATTACGGCATTTTTTTTTTCATTAGGGAACTTAAAGCGATGAAATTTGGTACGCATTTCGTTTCATCGCCGCGTATATTTTTATCTCATTGTTTTATTAAATTTATACTTAGTTAGTTGATAATTAATCTTTTTTTTAAATACATAGATTTACTATAAGTTTTAAAAGGACACAATTTCCTGCGAAGGTACCGTTTGCAGTAAAAGTCAAAGCACAGGGAGAGACATTCAAGTTTGTCGGAATTCATTTAAGGGAATGCTGTTTCAAAATAAATCTAAAAATGTTGTATATACTGTAATATTAAAAGTCTGCTCTTGGTGATTTATTATATTTTTATTAATTATACGCGGGTGAAACCGCGTGTCACAGCTAGTATTTTATATAATTGTATTTAATGTACAACTGGTAGCGTTTGATTTGTGCTTGATTTATGATATATATTTATAATTATAGTCATTACAATTAAAGCGAAGTAGAAAAGTAGTAGTAGTAAGTACCCATACATAAAAAAACAGAAATTATTCGTTTGATACGAATTATATAAATGCCAACATTAAGAAATTAATAGTGTTGCGCTGTGTCTCCAATATCGATAAAATATTACAATGTAATGATTTCTATCTATCTTTTTTCGAATCGACTCAAATAATAATTATTCGAACGTAATCGCTACATAATGCAATATTGAGAAATGAAACACTAATGATCGAAATATTCTATACGATTATATGATGAAAATTATCTTTTTTAACAAAATACATATTTTCTTTGTGATAAAACTAAAAAAAAATCAGTAGGATAAATTTAAGAGTAGCGTTTATCATAATCACAATTTCTCAAGTTTAAGCATTATATAGGCTTTGTGCGTGCGCATGCATTTTTCAAACCAAATTTAGTCTAGTCTAGCTATAAAACATCTTGATACTATATTTTTTTTAATACGATGAAATTCATATAGCTACCCGTCTCGGTTTCGCACGTGTCAAATAAGGGTCTAAATAAAATATTTATATCGTAGCATATATTGTAACATATGTATGGTTTACGCGCCAGTAAACATCCCAGTCGTCACGTGTTTTTCCAACATTTTCAATAATTATCATCATATTTCGCCAATTTACAAATAACTTTAATAAATTATACACGAAAACCTTCCTCATGAATCACCGGTAGTTCCGGTAGTTTTGAGTTTGTCGTGTTCAGTGTAGTTATATATTAATTGTAAATTTTAAGCTCATATGGATTTCTAACTTTGCTATTTTAAATTTTTAATTATTGATCAGACAAAACACAACCCTTAAAAATATAATGCAGTTTATATACAATATTTGATTTTTTAAATTTAAGTGGATTACGCATACAAAATCAAATAAAAGATTAGCAGTTAATTTTTGTGATGCTTTCTCTTACTCAACTTAATTATAAAAATTCTTGTTATAATAAAAGTAACGTACATTTGTTTTAAATAAATAAAATGTAAATTAATTTAAAAATTAATCAAATAATATATGTATATTAAATGAAAAAACGCAATTAATTAATATTGCAGAGTACAAGATCGCTTAATCGTACTACAATTTCAAAATAAAACACGCGCGGCTGCTACCAGCGAAGCGATACGTCCTCTTTCTGTAAAGCCTCGGAAGGTAAATTTGCATTTTTTGAATTACTTTTAGAATGCAATTAATTTGTTTTTAAATAAAAAAATAAAAAATGATGAAATGAGAAAACAACCAATAATTTTTCAATTTTATATTATTTACATTATTCACACAAGGCCATCTGATCCCAAACTAAGCAGAGTTTATAATAATAATTATAATATCCTGGGACATTATTCACACACGGCCATCTGATCCCAAACTAAGCAGAGCTTGTACTATGGAAACCAGACAACTGTTATACTACATATTATACTACTTTTCTTTTGTAAATACATACTTATATAGATAATTACACCCAGACTCAAGACAAACAGATATGTTCATGCACACAAATGTTTGTCCTGGGTGAGAATCGAACCCACGACCTGCGCCGCGAAAGGCAGGTATCTACCAACCACGCCAACCGGCTCGTCGTTTGTATCTACTATGGAAATCAGACAATTGATATACTACATATATAACTTTTCTTTTGTAAATACATACTTATATAGATTATAATACCCAGATTTAGGACAAACAGACATGTTCATGCACACAAATGTCTGTCCTGGGTGGGAACCGAACCCACGACCTGCAGCGCGAAAGGCAAGTATCTACGAACCACGTCAACTCGCTCGTCGTTTGCTGTGATAATTGGCGAAAGTTTTGTTGAAACAGTAATTTGTATGTATATAATGATTTCCACGTAATCAAGACTAGTATTAGAACGAACAGTATATTCGACCTTAAATTTAATATCGAATTTTCAGTCACTTGCGTGGTATATTGCGACAAATTTAGCGCAAGGTACTTCCTATGCAATCAAAGCGAAAACCCAAACTTGTCAAAGTTTGCCAAAGTATACCTCTTAACAAATCAGCACCTGTTGCAAGGTGTTTATAGTGAGATACTGTTTCCAGAAGTTGGCCTCGTAAACAAAAACAACCGAGAGCGCTTGTTATCTGCACATGTCTAAAATTTAATCCTTACTCACCAAAATTGACCACGTAGATATATTGCTTCATTTAATACTCTGAATAAAGTAGTGGTAACCTAGTGATAATGTTATTTATTCATTTTATTTTCAAGGAATATAAACTTTTACATACATAATATAAAAATGGCTATGTAGTGAAAATTACAATACAGGCATAATATAACAAGTTCTAGAAATAACACGCCTTCCAACAGATTGTTCTGTGACATTGTACCCAACGCTGGCAGTCCCTTTCTGAACTAGACCCAGTCTTTGAACTAAGTAACCCCCAGCTCTTTGGTCACCAGAAGTGTGAACCAGTTTCTATCTTATCTGTATTAAACGATATTATGAATTGAGGAATAATGACCCTTGTCCTTCTTTTACTAATTAATCTTGTATTATTTGACTCACACATATTCATTCTTGCACTTTATTGAAGAGAAAAGCGCAGTGTATAAATATTCGGTATGCAGTCGGATATTACGTTAGTATTTTTTTTAATAGTATTGGTAGGCGGACGTGCTTATGGACCACCTGATGGTAAGTGTGCACCAAAGCCCATAGCTTTTCGCATTGTAAGAAATGTTAACCATCGCTTAAATCGCCAATGCACCATAAGATGTTATGTCCCTTGTGCCTGTAATTACACTGGCTCACTCACCCTTCAAACCGGAACACAACGATACCAAGTACTGCTGTTTTGCGGTAGAATATCTGATGAGTGGGTGGTATCTGCCCAGACGAGCTTAATAATTATTTATATTATATATACATTTTTTTATATGCATAATGCACCGAATAAATTCCGATTCACTCACTTTTTTTAACTATCAACTTTAAAACAAAGTAGACGGCGGGCCATTTTATCTTAATTTATATGAATTTGAAATATGTACGTCGAAAAAAAACCTATTTAATACACACCTATTATAACACTATGCCCAAATAAGTTTAAATCTGAAAGCATAATTTAATGTTTATGAATCCCTATTAATTCAGTAGTGTGAAACGTAGATAAAAATAGTTTTGTTAAAAATAAAATTTTATATGCTAAAATATTTAGTTTAATGTCATTATTGATAACGTCTTAAAGTTTTAACATTTTAACATTTGTAGCATGAATTAAAATATTTAAATATATTAAATCTCAAACGTTATTATTATATTAAAATATTATAACATTTTATTGCTGTAACGTATATTCTATAATACATAATGTTAATCATAAATGTTTATAACAACATAATTGCGTACCCTATATAATATATGTAGGTATCATAAAAGCGTTATTACCTATATTGTCTAAGACATCGCTATAGCATTTTTTTAATTGTTCGTTCCTCTTATAGAACTTCTCGAACTTCTATTTGATAATGTTATCTATGTAACACAACAATATTTATCTCTAAAACTAAATAATTCTTCGTCGCTACAATAACCGATAAGCATTATAACAATTAACTAATCTACACCGATTAGGTACATTTAGGATACTTGAGAATGATTGTCAACCCTTTTGTGAAATAAAATTATTAGTAATTAATATACTAATATGTATGATGTTCCAGTAATTGTGTGGCTATATTTTTAAATATAGAACGAGCTTACATCACAATTACTCAATGTTTTATATAAATAGTAATAATAAATTTTAGTAATTTTATTCGCAATGAATTCTTAAAATCATAACAGATTTTTAAACTTTATTTTATTATTTTAAATTTCACATTTAAAATATTGGTTTTAAATTTTTAAATGTTTGTTACGGTTTGCTGAAGAACGAATTAAGTAAAATAATTTATATGATTATAAAGTAATTTACTTTTATGAAAACTTCTCCAGGGTATTTTTAAACATTGTATCTAATTTTCGCCTTTATAATTATAAATTATGTTAATTTAAACTCAATTAAATTACGCCGCTTAAAATAAAAAATATATAAAAAATTGAGGTATTTTTATGGAACTGATGATGGCTTTTTACAACCAAGGGTAATGTTTTTACATTGCAAAAACATTTAATCTGTGACTTTATTCAGGGATTTGTATGTGGTAGACATACATACAGATAGACAATGTTACCATATAGATAGTTTCAATGTAATTACATTATATATAAATATAGACATTAGATAAATATATAAATAAAGACTGCAGCTTTAGAGCTGATTTTAGCAAGAATACAATTACTGTGAGTTGAAGTAATCTTATATTTATTAGTTTCTTAGTTGGTAGAAATACTAATTAGTATTTACTAGATACCCACGCACGTGCTTACTGTTTTAATTAACTTCTTAACCCTCAAGCTTGATCTTACAAGCGCGATTGTGTTTATAGTGTACATGCTAAAACTATTATACACACAACACCGTTTTGATTTCTTTTACACAAATTTAGTATAATAAGTCTAGATTAATTAGTTTATAAAAAAGGTTTTACAAGTAAAAAATACCAGTGAGTTTTGATTATTTAAAAAAAAAAAACAAATGATTAAAAAAAAATTCTAATTGCTTGATTAGTTTAGCAACAACTCAACATGATACGTAGCTTTATCGTATATTTATGTCAGACGATTCGACGAAAACAAGTTTCTTCACTTACTCGAAAATAAATTATAATTAAAAACTGATATATTCTAATCGAGGACATCGTCAACGGCTAGTTATAATTTAAGCACATAAGGCCATTACATGTTATCGTCGGACAATGTGGGGTCGGCGGGTGATAACGGGCTATCGGCGGGACCTCGACGCATTTCAATTATTTGCAATATATTTTACGCCATAACACTCATGCTGGACTACACTCTCGCTTTCGTAGAGATGCCTTTTAGAAATGTTTCGTAACTTCGATATCCGCTTACGAATTACCTTTGTTTTCCTAAATTATACTAGGTATGTTTCGTTATTTTTCCTTTTCGCGAGATATTTTTTTATAAAAAGGATTGATACTTTATATCAACAACTATACGAAAATCTAGTTAAAAAGAAGGTAAAGGTGGTACCTATTGTTTAATTTGTGAATTCGCTTTTGATTTTAGAGGGATTGCGACGTCCCGGAGGAATACATCGTCGACCGAGATATCATAAGTTATTATATCTATTACAGAAATAGAAGTGAACAAGTCGTAAATAATTCTTATAGAATTATCTTACGCCTTACAACGCATAGCATGTGTTCGCGTCGCAATTCCAGTCATATGTAGCATTTACAGAATTATTATCGCATTTTTTTATTTCTCGCTACAAAATCTAGTGATTCATGGCTAATAAACTAATGTAAGACTCAACCAGATACTTGCATTTTAATTTATAAAACATGAATAAAATTAAACGTAACAATTTTGAATATACAAACAGACGCGCTTCAATTACTGTATATTAATATGTTGTGTTTTTTATGAAATAATATTCGATACACATCCGGGTTAAGCCGACGGAAATATAAATAATAAAAATACGCTATCACAACTGCAACCTACTTTTGGGCGATAAGAGTAATTAATGAATAGTGTCGATGATAAGCCCTCTATTTATCCCTCGTATTATTGTTTATCTTCACGAAAGTAAAGATAAATAATACGGAGTATGTAAATATAAAAAAAATCGTTCTGGAAAAGTATGATACAATAAGTTTTGAATGAACTTTTGAATCTAAATAAGAATTAATTTCATTTCAAAAGTGACTACACTTTTATCTGCCTAATGTAGTAAGTACTCATGAAGATAATAAATAAATTATTTAACTGTTTTAAATATAGATTAATTATCTCATAAACCTTTACTTTATTAGAAAAGCCGACGAGAAAATAGCTTTTATTGAGTAACTAAGAAATATATTAATTCGCATTGCAGAGATATTTCTAAAGACAATTGTTAAAGTTTCGTCTGCGATTCTGAGATTGCATAGAATGTTTGGGCCGCCTCACGATTATGCAATAGCCGTTGGCCGACTATTTCGCTGGAAAAAAATCAAAAACACATTTGGCGTGGTGTAGGTTGAGCATCCACTAACTGCAACGCTATAAAACATCATATTTTACGTACGAAATGAGAACTGAATTAGTATTTTTTAAGCCCGACGGCTTTTGCCAATACGTTACAATAATATTAAATTATAAAGCGATTCCTTACTAGGAATTAGTGTGCGATAAGGCTTATTGTTTCCACTCCCGCACGCGATTTATGTGACGGCTTGAATAGCCTACTACGGGTTTAACTTTACGAACATAACTTGTAGACGTTTTATTTTAAGACCATTCTGCGGGCACACTTTTTTGAGAGACCCTTTTGTTCTTAAATTATGTAACTCCGCATTTTGGGCGACTTGACAAAAAATTACTTGCATTGATGATTAATAGTTTGTTTTGTTTTACGGGGTCGGGGTCCTATTATAGAAAAAAGTTTACGTTTAAAATAATATAACATATTTTAATATTATTATTATATATGCACATGTCTTATGATATAGTATAGGGTAATTGATACTTCTTGTTCCGAACGATGACGAATTTTCTTGACATATCGAAAGTAAATACATACTATGAAGTGAATCGCATACAACGACGCGACATATTAAATTTAGTATGAATATGAATTGTATGAACAGATAGATATATCAAGGAAAAAGGGTTTGAAAAAGTGTATTTGACCAGATTTAAGACCGTCCGTGACTGTAGTACCTCAAATTATAATGATAAATTAATATAAAGTATACAATTTATTTTGTGTTGCGATTTCATTATTTTGTTTACTTTTGATCGATTTCGACCTCTTATGTCAAAGTAATTAACGAAAAATCATACATACTAGAAAAGTAAAAATATTTGTTTTAATTTTATCTGGATACGTTGTACCTGCATATCGTGATATAATGTTTAACATCTCGTTTATGTTCCAGCATCCCTAGTCGTAAACTATTTACGTTGTGACCCGCATGTATATATCATTGAAAACCAAATGACGTACTCGTACATTTCGATATTGTTTTATTTATAATATATCACGCAGGTAGTAAATACAATTCTACAATGTATCTTGGCACAACTCACTAAGAACAAAGAGAAAAAACGAAATAAATATTATAATATTGACATAGTATACCAATTTTCGATTGTTTAATAAAACCCGATTATAACACAATTTGATTATAACGAAGAATACTTTAAATACACTAAATAAAACTAATAATAAAATATTTTGTATATCATTAGCCAGAGAAAATACTATTAAAACGTTAAATAAATGTATAAAAATAATCGGTTGATTTTGATAATAATATTTCGTATCTTTGATTTCTTATTTTTTTATAAATGTAAGATAAGACATTGCAAATAGACCATATGATTGTAAGTAATCACCTCTGCCTTACACATTTGTATTCCATACATTACTAGTACGTCGAAGTCCGTGAGATTTAAGTTGTAGTATCTTTGTTTGTATTAAACAATTGATAAAAAAAGAAACGTTTTAATAATCAAGTCTAAGTTATGCCAGTTACGTTTTGAAGATGCGATATGTTTACAGATTTTCTTTGTTTGAGTTTTGTTTTAATAAATAACAATCTGTGATACACTACGGTGCGATAATTCTGTACAAAAATATAGTCTACATTTAAAGTTAACAATGTTTTTATATATATATATATATATATATATATATATATAGGAACATTTAAAACTGTTAATATTTATGTATGATAGGTACCTATCAAGCTGTTGAAAGATGCGTTGGTCACTAGGTACTAGATATTTGTATAGTTAGAACATATTCGAGTTTATCACGGTCTAGGTAGTACTTGTCTTACTGTTAAGGTTAATGACCTCTGAGATAGAGTATTTTTTCCTTGACATTAATGTGTCATGTTATTATTTTTACTAATATAATTAACTGGTATAGACAGTCGTCGTCTTGTACAACTATTATATGTACAATATGTATCATATTTTTACGTAATAAAAGAATTAAAACTACGTGTTTTATAATCTCTTTTAATACTCATTTCTGTAACACCTTTATGTGTTATAGAAATGACATAGGTAATTTTCTACGAGTGAAATAAACTTAATCGACAATCAAAGTCACATAAAATAATTACCCGATCGTAACAGTTAGCAGTAAATGTAATGGTATCCATTTAATTATATTATCTAGATTATACATAGGTAGAATATTACGTCATTTCTACGTTGTAGGTAGGAAGGGGCTATTACAGACATGCGTGCACGTTTGGCGACACGACGTCGGTTGTACGAAACCGGTTACTGGTTTCCTCATGTGATCAACGTTATTGGAACTATTAGTGATTAGAGAACACAGTATTTATTGTTAACAAGCTATAGATCTCTATTGTCCTGTCTTTTTCTTTAACATAAGATGTTCATAGGATAGAAGAGGATAACTAAATCCTAGCTGGCTTTGGATGTAACGATGGAGTTAAAACCTGTGTCTCAAGCGCTAATCGACTTGGTATATGCAGATTATCGATATAGACAGATGCGTGATGTGGAAAATTCTAGTATAATTAATATGCGGTAAAGTGGTGTCTCTTGATGTAACGAGACGCTCTTTATTCAACATACACATTGATATATAGTAAACGGTTAATTGAAGACTTTTAGAAGAAGATTATAAAAAGTGGCTTTAGTTTGAAAAGCGGATGTAAAGCTGACTGAGCATTCATAAATGTGTTGATTTATTATCTGAAACGAAGAACACCGTATAAAAATATCGTCGTAATATTTTTAATTTTTTAGGCAATTACAGGCAATTTAGAGGCTTACTATAACTATTCTTTGCTAGAATTTTTTTACAATTTTTTTTATATTTATTTAATACTGCATAGTGTTCCACATATCAACAACAAGCGATTTTTATAACAATTTTTTTTATAATATTAAATATTTTCAAACCCAACTTTTACAATTATGTATACGTATATGGAAGGAGTAACAAAGTGAACGATATTATTATTTCTAACTCTAATTGCACATGTTATTAACAAATTCACTTCCTTTTAGGATATCGTTCCAGAAACATTCTTAATTACATCCGATTCGATAGCACAGAAAAATAGGTTAATGAGTAGTACTTTAATCACTTGTTTACAAAGGAAAACCGCGAACTAGTAGTGAATAAAAATACTCTAAGCATTTTTATCCTTAACGCACTTTGGAGACGCTTATTAGTTCCATGTATTTTTTTTACATTTAAAATAAAATATAATTCTTTATTTGAATCGTAATCATTTTTTTCTTCAAATTTTACATATTTTAATGAGTTTACTTAAACTTGCTTTTGTAAAAAGCTACACGTAATAATAACAGTATTTATGCTCAATGCAATTACATTCAGAAAAGCAACAAATTTATTTTTGTGTAAAGTAAATTTTTTTTTTTTTAAGTTTACCGGTTTCTGTCCTTACACACTGTAGGCATTTGATTTGACTATAAGCTAAAAATTAACTTACCATAGAAATCGTTACAGCTATTACAGTGATGAATTCATTGTTTGATTGTTTAATTATAATGGTGATTACCAGTTGTGGATCAAAGCGTTAATTCAATAAATTTTCTTTTTACCCTTCATTTGATTCATTGACTGGACTAAATTACTGTTAAAAAGAGCTTATTCAAAATACAAAATAGTAGCTGGGAATTTAAATTTGCCGCGATATTATAGTGCACAACAGGCCTATTCTGTCTAGGAAAAGGGGTATAACACGGCGATCCTAATTCTAGACTGCTGTAATAGTTGACTGAAAAACCAGGTTTTCAATCCAGGATCTCGGAATTTATAGCCTTATAAACTAGCCAGTATGCTAATGAGGCAGGCATTGTATTTCATGGAAATGATTTAGGAGAGGTATAAAATACTCAACATTTAATAGTTAACAATTAAGATCATTAGATTTTCAAAGTTAAAATATTATTTATAACTAATATATATAGTTCCTGAATGTTAAGCTAAGTTTATCACTAGACTATAAATAATTTTAGTTTATCTTACATAATAAAACAAAGTTAATAAAATAATGTAGAGCCTTTTATTTAATATGAATTTTTTTAACAAAACAGTGTTACGAAAGATTAATTTCTATTTAAAATTTGTTGATTTTGTTTTATTATGACGAAACGATTACGACTAGATAGATGCGTGCACGTGTAATTACATTCGGACACGTAAACCTTTGTTTTAACATTGCTCTTATCACGCCTCTATTGCATTACGAATATATACTAGCAAAAATAAATAAAAAGCAAAGGCTAGGCTTCCCTCTACATAAAATTAAAGTATGAAAACCTGAACGTATCAACAAATTTTTAATTTCGCATTTTTTTACTAACAAACAAAATTTTTTTTTTTCTAAAATCGTAAATGCTACGGTAACTGCATTGGAATACAATTAAAAATATTCAACAAGGATTAATGATTGTTATTAAAGAGTTCTATATTTAAAATGAAGTTTAAATATAAGTCGTTTTTACTTTTAACTAGGTACCTTTTAAATATCGAACATTTGGTAGGGAACCCGTAATTTTGTCTGTCTGTATACGCTATAAACAATTGCTATGTCGAAAATGTGTTTACAGGTCAATAATCAAGTGTCCGTTTCAATGAACGCAGCACGGAAATCAATGAAAGTTGTATGGAGTTTACGATAGTTAGTTTTAACCAACATTATTTTTTGTTTAATAAATAAAAGAAAAATTTCGTAAGACAAGACAATTTATGTAATAAAAAAGAAGAATATTATTTCAATAATGTTGTGGTTACGACCATCATTGGATTGCTTTTTTGATTAATTTATAACGTTATATATATTTAGCTGGTATGTCTTTTAATTTTAAAACGCATAATACTTTTATGGTGAGGTCTCTTAATAACTAGAATATTCCTCGTAGTTTGAAATACAAGACCGTTTTACTGCATGCTAGCACGTTTATTTAATGTTCCTAGAATTTCAAACACATAGTTGTTACGATATTCTGTTTTCTACAGCATGAAATTGTAATTAAAATTCACAATGATAATTAAAAAAGCTTTAAAAATAAGCGAATGTCACCGTTCTTAGCAAGGATATTATCATGTTATTTTAACATGTTCATAATTAAGTCAACTTTCGTATTATTGTGGATCATGTTTGTCATTAAAATAATCGACGTTATTATGAAAACCGAATTGTAATATCTATAAATCTATATACTTACTGCTAGGCAAGGGTATCTTTTTTGTTGAGAGATTTTTCCTCTACGGGGGTCCAATCGGTAGGTATATTTGTGCTTTGTGATAGAATTTCATCTAAAAAATACAGATTTCCTAATTATATTTGATTTTAACCGCCGAGCACGATGAATTATAAACAAAATTATGAAAACTCATAGTGGTTGCCTGGATTTGAACCCACAAACATTGGTCAACATTTACATGATATAAAAAATAGTTAATTTGCACATTCATTAGAACTCGATTGCAATTTAAAAGATTAAAGTAAACGAACATATATCGATAAAAATCAAATTAATAATTGTAATTCAGATATATATATTATTTATGTAGAGACAAGGCCTCTATTTAAAGTGTATATAAATGTAACAAGAGTCATTCACATTCACATGTTTACTGTCAGAACCCGGCAGTGTTTCGAGGTGATCGCTGTGCAGCATAAAGGGTACCGACGCGGAATTAAAAGTGCTCTTCTGATTTTGCCCTTTATCGAGTTAATGTTAAACAATAAATATCACAATTATATGTAACCAAGTCGGTAATAATTATGTCGTTTCTTGTTGAAAAATACTTTATTCAACGCATAAAAAACTGTTAGAAGTCTGTTTTAGAGTAATTCAGCAGCGAGTGGATTTTTTCGACTTTATAAGAACTATAACTTATCGTAATAAAGCATGAACTTTATCTTAAAATAATATAGAACGTTTTTTGTATTTCATCAAGGTAAACAAAAATATCCGATTTAAAAATAGCAATTTATTGCAAGAATTTAAACAATTTCGACTTAAATTAATGAAATGACAACACCATGAAAGACAAATATTCCTCAGAAACGCTGTTTTAAAGATCCACTCGTTATATTTAGATATCTATATATGTATCTTGTCATTTTAATTAATTACCACTAATGTGACAATGTATATACGTAATATTACAATTACAAGGCGTGATTTGCGTCATTGTTTTATTCTATATTTATAAATATTCAGGCGTCTCAGTGGCAAATAAATATTATATTAATATTTTACTTGGTGGTAGAGCTTTGTGCAAGTTCGTCTGGGTAGATACCACCCAATCGTAAGATATTCTACCGTAAAACAGCATTACTTGTTATTGTTGTGTTCCGGTTTGAAGGGTGAGTGAGCCAGTGTAATTACAGGCACAAGGGACGTAACATCTTAGTTCCCAAGGTTGGTGGCGCATTGGCGATGTAAGCGATGGTTATCATTTCTTAAACTGTCAATGTCTAAGGGCGTTGGTGCCCACTTACCATCAGGTGGTCCATAAGCACGTCCGCCGACCAATACTATAAAAAAAAATACTAACGTTATATCCGACTGCATACCGAATATTTATAAACTGCGATTTTCTCTTCAATAAAGTGCAAGAATAAATATGTGTGAGGCAAATAATACAAGATTAATTAGTAAAAGAAGGACATTTCATCATTATTCCTCAATTCATAATATCGTTTAATACAGATAAGATAGAAACTGGTTCACACTTCTGGTGACCAAAGAGCTGGGGGTTACTTAGTTCAAAGACTGGGTCTAGTTCAGAAACGGACTGCCAGCGTTGGGTACAATGTCACAGAACAATCTGTTGGAAGGCGTGTTATTTCTAGAACATGTTATATTATGCCTGTATTGTAATTTTCACTACATAGCCATTTTTATATTATGTATGTAAAAGTTTATATTCCTTGAAAATAAAATGAATAAATAACATTATCACTAGGTTACCACTACTTTATTCAGAGTATTAAATGAAGCAATATATCTACGTGGTCAATTTTGGTGAGTAAGGATTAGATTTTAGACATGTGCAGATAACAAGCGCTCTCGGTTGTTTTTGTTTACGAGGCCAACTTCTGGAAACAGTATCTCACTATAAACACCTTGCAACAGGTGCTAATTTGTTAAGAGGTATACTTTGGCAAACTTTGACAAGTATGGTCCGCCAACCTATCCTATAAAAATATAAAATAACATCATTTATTCACATAATAACAAACAAAATAAATTAATTTAAAATTTATTGTTTCTTATAGATGCTAAATGCATTCGAATTGGTGAATATATGTAGAGTATGTATCGAGGTCATCGTAGTGTATCTACTTTGAAAACAGAAAAATAACGGGGAAGTTATTTTTTATATATATGGCGATTTCGGCATTTTTCGTAAAATAATGTTGTAATATTTTTACGATACATTTTATGAATGGCATTTACATTATGAGCGGGTTTTAACTGTACGGCTTCGCGACTGTTTCAGCTTCATTACGTAAGTATTTGGAACAGTACAAATCGTTTATCGTATAACACATTGAGTTACATTCTGCAAAGCGTTCGTGATAAGCAACGTCCGCGCCCGCATTCGCGCATAACCCGTCTAATAATTTTTACGATAGACTAATTATTATCAAACAGACTTACTAGTTGCTACAAATATAGGTAATAAAGTTACTCGTTCGTTGTAATAAAAATAACCTAAAATTGAAGCATTGAAATTATATCCTCTTGACCGATTTCGGCAACGGCAACTGTGCAGGACATTTTATACACAAGTGTGTACGCAAACACAGATGCAGTCTCGATTCCCCCATTTTCATATTACGATGGGCACGGCAATTTGGCACTACCAGGCGCAAAACCAACGGCACACTTCCAATTTCTAGACTCAGGGCTGATACTGAGATTTTTCGCCAGAAACCCCTACTTTTATTGGCACGACTTGAGATTTGAATCGGCTTTGGGATCTTCGGGTTACATAGCCACTAGTGACTAGACCAAAGAGGCTGACTGCATTGAAATATACGGTGAGCAATACTTTTGTGAGGCTGCGATACCAACATGCTAAAATACATAACCTTTCAATGGTTATAGAAATGACACCTCAATTGTACAATAAATCAGTTAGTACAAATTAACAATATTTAAACAGTACTTGTCGCTCTGATTCAACAAATTATAGGTTAATTGCTATCACCTCCTTGTTCTCCGAGATAATGGAGTCCATTATTAATTACCAGCTCTTTCGGTACCTAGAGGAGCACCAGCTGATTAGCGACCGCCAGTACGGCTTCCGTCGGGGTCGCTCAGCTGGTAATCTTCTAGTTTACCTTACTCACAGATGGGGTACAGCGGTTGAGTCCAAGGGGGAGGCATTAGCAGTCAGTCTGGACATAGCGAAAGCCTTCGATCGGGTATGGCATAAAGCGCTTCTCTCGAAGCTTCCTTCATACGGGCTTCCTGAGAAATTATGCAAGTGGATCACCAGCTTGTTGGCAGATCGGAGCATCAAGGTCGTTGTCGACGATGCATGCTCTGACTTAAAATTCGTCAATTCTAGTGTTCCACAAGGTTACGTTCTATCACCTACTCTGTTTCTTCTGCATATCAATGATATGTTACAAATCAATAACATTCACTGCAATGCGGATGACAGCACTGTAGTCCTTTACACCGGCCGTGCTAATATTACTCGGGAACACGTCGACGAGTGTCGGAATAAGCTTGTGTCTGAAGTCGAGACCTAGTTAACCAAGGTCTCGGACTAGGGCCGACTAAGCTAGGTCCAATTCAACCCCAATAAGACTCAAGTTTGCGCGTTAACTGCTAAAAAGTCTCCTTTTGTCATATCCCCTCATTTCGAGAATAATTCCCTCCCTGCCACAGCCAGTATCGGGATACTTGGCGTCGAGATTTCGAATGTTGTTCAGTTCCGCGGTCAATTGGAAGTTAAAGCCAAATTGGCTTCCAAAAAGCTTGGAGTGCTCAACAAAGCGAGACAGTACTTCACGTCGGCCCATTGCCTAAAACTTTACAAGGCGCAAATTCAGCCCCACATGAAGTACTGCTCTCACCTCTGGGCGGGTGCTCCCCAGTACCAATTTCTTTCTTTTGACCGCATTCAACGTAGAGCAGTTCGAATTGTCGACGATCAAGCTATTACCGACCGGCTTGATCCTTTGGATTTGCGTAGAGATGTTGGGTCACACTGCATCTTCTATCGCATATATCACGGGGAGTATTCTGAGGAGTTGTTTGGTTTAGTCCCGGCCGCTGAATTTCTCCATCGGACACCGCGCCAAAACGCAAAATTCCATCCTCACCACCTCGATGTCTGGAAATCCACAACAGCGCGATTTTTAAGACATTTCCTGCCTCGCACAACCATTCTGTGGAACCAGCTTTCGCCGGCGACTTTTCCGAACCCATATGACATAAAAACCGTCAAGAAGAGAGCGTACTCTTTCCCCAAAGGCCGGCAACGGACCTGCAAGTCCTCAGATGTTGCAGATGTCCATGGGCGGTGGTAGTCACTTTCCATCAGGTGAGCCACCTGCACATTTGCCCCCACATACATAAAAAAAAAAAATAACATAGAGCTAAGACTAACCAACTATACAACTTTTTGTATAATCAGGCGATATATTTTTACTAATTGTAAGTATAACGACAAATAGTATTAAAAAAAACAACTTTAGCAGTAAAGTGTCCATTATGTTGATGTTTTTACGCATCCTTAATGAACCGAAAGATTTAACGTTTTGTAAGAATTTTACTTTACATTGAGGGACGTTAACCTCAGATATAATTCTTTTAACGAAGTCATAAACATCATGGCTTCATATCATGAAGTACATTTTTGATTTGATTCAGATTTTTATTGTTACTTTATTATTATTTATATTAAGTCGTGAGCCATTGTAATTTTGTAACTTTTTCATTAAAGTATTCATTACTAGAATAATGGTCTTTACCTCGTTGGTCTAGTGGCTAGATATAAGGCAGACCCGGTGGTTCAATTCCCAGGTCGGGCCAATAAATAGTTATTGGGATTTGCTGTCAGAAAATTCTCAGTAGCAGCCCGGAGTCTGGAAGTTGGAAGTGTGTACACTCCCGTGCCTCGGAAAGCACGTTAAGCCGTTGGTCCTACGCCTGAACTCTTTCCGGTCGTGTCGGATTGCCGTCCCATCGGATTATGAGAGCTAAGGAAAAGAGAGTGCACCTGTGTTTGCGCATACACTTGTGCACTATAATATGTCCTGCGCAGTTGGCTAATCTCTCTTGAGATTGGCCGCCGTGGCCGAAATCGGTCTGGAGGACCTTAATTGTCTTTAGTTTTAACAACTAAACCATTGTTGGGGATATAGATTGGAGATTTCCTTAACATCTATTAAAATAAAATACAATCAATTTCTTAACCAATCTCGCAACAAATCAAATCCTTTGGTGCCTGGTATATTTTGGCTTCATGTGCAAGAGCTATCGAACTGTAGATAATGTGCCGTCTATAGAATTGGATCGGTCATATCCTCCAAAGAGTACACCCCTAAAATAGCTTTGAATTCGAAGCAATAAAAAAAAGGTAGAGTGGTCGTCTGAAACAGCCCTAGCGCCAACTTATGCAATAGAAGTTAAAAGCGTCAGAAAACGTGAAATCTCGAAGCTCAACGCCGAGCGAAATGGAATCAGTAGACGCCCTCTGCCCAATACAAGGGTATTAGGCTCCTACGTCAATTTATGTAAGTAAATCAATTGTATTATTAGCAGAGCCGTTCTTGTAATGCTACATAAGCAATCAATTGCAAAGTAATTGCTTCAAAATTGAGCCTTCCACAATGGTTATTTACAGCATTTGTGCAACTTAAACTACGGAAACACTACAATCTATGTAGTGGCATGTTCGTTTAAAATGGATATAAAATTTAACTGCACATTAACATAGGTCGTATAGTTGCGAATGTGCGCACCAATGTCACCTTTGTTGTCCTTCTATGAGTGTTATTAAAAACATCATATAATATTAAAAGTATCTAAGTCAACAATGTTAAGTATCACTTTATTAAGTAATTTATTTGTTATATATTAGATCCGGGTACGCAGAAGTTACCTCTGTTCAGAATCGATTGTATATATAATCTGCTTTAGCATAACACAATATTATACACTCATAATTACTAATAGTAGTATTCGTGATACATATTTGTATTGACCATCGTTATTTATTTTTGTTTTACTATATTTTATGTTCTTCAATTGTTTATGGTCCAGAAATAAGTAATAAAAAACAAATACGAAACTCGTGCTTAATCTTATCAATTTATTATTTAAAAAAATATATTTAAATAATATTTTACTTTTGTTCATACGTCAATAGTCTTTTGAAAAATACTGGCTATTGTCAATATGTGCCTTAAGAGCTCATGGCCTACAATATACCAAAGAAAGGATCCTGTTTTCTATTACTTGACCATTTTTACGACCTTTGTATTATTAAGTGAAATTATTATTGTTAAGTTTCTTTAACTTAAATATCCTGTCATAATTAATTAAAGGGTTTAAGTGGTACATCTATAAAGTCGACTTTGGTATTTTGTAGTTAAAACATAAGAGAAATTATAAATATTTATTATGGCAGCACACTACAGTTTTCAAAAACATTACTAACAAACAGATATTATTAATGAGTTTCTATAATACTCATAATATAATAGGTTGCCTTTATTTTAAAAGTATACAAAAATACCGGTATACACATAATAAGGTCCTCCAGACCGATTTCGGCCAGGGCAGCCAATCTCAAGAAAGATTAGCCAACTGCGCAGGAGATATTATAGAGCACAAGTGTGTGCACAAACACAGGTGCACTCTCTTTTCCTTAGCTCTCATAATCCGATGGGACGGCAATCCGACACGACCGGCAAGAGTTTAGGCGCAGGACCAACGGCTTAACGTGCTTTCCGAGGCACAGGAGTGTACACACTTCCAACTTCCAGACTCCGGGCTGCTACTGAGAATTTTTCGTTATACACATACATATAATATGGGAATAGTCAAAAAAACTATATACATATTTGTTATTGTACTATTTAACTCCTACGACTACTTGTATACATAAATAATTACTTTGTTATAATAATAAATACATTTAAATAAATTATTTATCAGTCATAATTCGGCATATTTGAAGTCAAATATAGGTATATGTTACCGGATGATGGTAAGGAATATTAGATTATAATAAATCTATTCAGATTACAAACTGTCTTATCTTACCGTTTTTTTTTAAACCTTTAAACGTTTTATTTTAAATTGAATTGCTTTAGATTTCTTATAGACTAACAGCCCTTACAATTTTACGTTAATTAGCATATAACCTAAAATATAAATCATAGTAAATTAAAATAAATTGAATAAGTTTTCAATTTAGTCAATACACAAATTGAATGGCATATTAATTGACTCGCAATAACCGAAGTCAATGTTTGGGCTTTCGAGTCAAATAGCTTGAATTACTCAAGGACTTGCTCTGTCTGGTAACAATGCAATATTTAGTACATTTACCCGCTTTGGTTATGGACACAACATTAGTTCTTGTAATAAACTAACTTACTATTCATTTCTAACCAAGACTGCCGTGTGATAGCGCTCTGTGTTTGTTCATATTCAGGATGTTTACGACCAACAGTCTAAGACCAATAATATTTCGTAATATCCTTTTATTTTTTATGCGATAAACTAGATAGGTAATTAAATTATTTCTAACCTACTATTTTAAAATTTACGTATGTACCTATCCATTTAATATATTACAAAATTAATTAATATATTATTTTTGAATATAATTATTATTGTTTTAACTTCCTTTAATATTGCTATTTTATTAGTAATCAGTATTTTGAACAAAATGTGTAATATAACCAAGCGTCAATATAGGAGTAAGCACTACGTGACCGTTATTTGACACTGGCTTAGGACATAAATAACGTCGCGTAAACCTTAAATATATCTAAGTGATTCCGCATAAATATAAATATATTATTATCTATGCATACATTTTGCTAATAATTCTAATTAATTTGATAATGAATTTAAGCCTCCGGATAGGTAGTTAAGTGACTTAGAAGATTTTTAATAAGACTAAATAAAAAAAACGAATTTGAGTTTTAAGTTTTATACGTGGGAGGATTGAAATACTCGGCCTAACTAAGAAAACACACCTTATTGTGAACACACCCCTTGGAAGAAAAAAGAAGAAAGCTAAAATCCGGGCATGCACCGCTGAATTTTCAAATGCCGAACGTGTTTATAATTTAACTCATGTTCGGCAGTGATGAGATTTTAACGAAACCTACATGACTTGGATTAAATTCTATCACATCCACGAAAAGATATACTAAGCTACAGTGGAGCTGCGTGGTGGAAAATTCTTCAAATATTTTACTTAAGAGACTTTCTATTACCAATGTAAATGTTGCGATCATTGTTAATCAATCTGTCTTAAATCTATAAGGAACTGCATGACACGAAGAATTTAACTAATAATCGTTAGTGTCAATTTAAAACTTAATACCTTTTCCAAAAATATAATAATCCCCCTGGAAATAACTGTTGTCTGATGACAATCTGCAAGTTCGTGATCAGATAAGCCACGAAGTTGGTTAATTATTTGATATTATATAATTTTTTACTCATTTTGTGACGAAAATAATATTGACAAAGGGCAAGTCAAACTGATAACTTTTTGTAACATTGGTACAAAAAACAACTCGATATCATCCGTTCGTAGATAATATGCTTATACGTTACGTTTGATGTTTGTCGAAAATATTATATTCCTCCTATTTTTAAAGTAAACAGCCTATGAATGTCCCACTGCTGAGCTCAGGTCTCTTCTCGTTGTTTTTTTTAAGGAGTAGCTTTGGAGCTTATTCGACCACGCTGCTCCAATGCGGGTTGGTGAAATACACATGTGGGAGAATTTGAATGAAATTTGACACGATGTCATCCTTCACCGTCAAGCACGAGATGAATTATAAGCACAAGAATTGAATTATAATTATAAGGACGTTAAAATTCAGTGGTGCCTGCCCGGGTTTGAACCCATGGCATTTGATATTACAAAAAAAAAATGCGTGCAAATACAAGAAACATGAATGTTGGACTTAAACGTTACATATGAAAACGTTGCATTCAAATTTCATCTTGAAATTGTTAGCGCGATCTTCAATTTAATATATATGTTTTCATGCCTTTAAATTTTAATGAGGATCTCTAAAATTCCCTACAGTTTATATTTCTACTCGCGTTTCAGAATATTTCCCATGAGATGACATCGGAGTCGCTGGCAATTTAGCTAAATAATAAGAAATACTATATTATCTATTACGTAAATTAAACATACATAGGTACGTACTATTGATATGCCTATGTTAATTACAAACTTACAATACAACAATAAATAATTAAACTAAGAATTAAAGTCATTTTAAAACTATAAAAACTCATGAACAAGGCCATGACATGCCTATAAAAATAATTGTTCAACATGTCTTCATGAAACAAGATCTTTTTTTTAATATTTTTAAATTGTCACTCAATTTTCAAGAATATTGCAAAACGCTGTCATTTAACATGTAAATTAAATTACATTTTTCTTTGGAGATTAAAATATTGAATATGGCTGTCAATTATAATCACCTTGTGTTTTATTTATATCCAACACATAGATGATATATCATATTTACAGGAAAACAGACATTATTCATATATTACAGTAGAGCGTCGATTATCCGAACCAATTGGGACTGAGACTAGTTCGGATAATCGAAACGTGGGTACATAAAAACAGCACATACATGCATATATATTAAAATTTGACATGCATATTAACGTTGAAATATATATATATGTGTATTTTCAACACCTGAAAAAAGTCGAATACTTATTGTTATTTTTTTTTTATAAAATCGTCAATTAATAATTGCTGCTGTAATTCGTTTTTGAGCGGCCAAGTATCAACAAACAATGTATCTTTCGCACCAATGTTCAGATAATTGAGCGTTCGGATAAACTTAGTCATCGTTCGGATAATTGAGGTTTCGGATGATCGAGGTTCGGATAATCGAGGTTCGGATAATCGAGGTTCTACTGTATATAGAAAATAATTAGGTACAAAAATCGGTTCCTTGATGACGAAAAATATCATAATCTTTTTTTTTTCAATTAAGCTAAATACTATACGATTAGCTAAATACGATATATAATTAAGCTAATACTTCGTATAGATACTTTTGTATTTTCTATCTTATTTAATTTCTTTTTAATCAAAATCTATCAAAGTAGTAGATAATCACGCCATTGTTGTCGTTGTTATCGGAAAAGGATGGTTGCAATATAAGTTTAGTAATAAAACAACCTTTGTATTTTTAGACAAAGATCTAGTAAAGATAGAACCATCAGCTTACTCCTGAACAGAACCTAGTTCCCGTATGCTTGCTTCAATATAGCGCATTACACTAAAACCGTCCAACGGGTTTGCAAACAACGAATGCCATAATAAAAAGTTGCTCGAGGGACGCGGCGAACGATCTTTGTGCACTTAGTCATAAACGAAGCGGAAAATAAAATTGAAATAGGTTAAATTTATTTTTATAATATTAAATGAAATTATTTTCTATTTCAGATAATATGCTTAAGTTTGTCAATGTTATTTTGTGAAAATTACTGTTGTGTAAATTAAAACATTTTTCTACATCACATAGATGAATTGTAAAATAATAAGTGGCAATTTTGTACTTATACTAAATACATTGCTAAATCTGTATAGTAATTTCATAAATACATAGAGGATTAAAAGAAGCAAAAAAACTTTATAATGTGTTTTTTAAGCGTTTGGAAAATTTAAATAAATTATAGCAATTATAATCACAAAGGACTCTTTTTAAGTCTATTTAAATATTTACCATAATTGCTAGGTGACTAGGTGCTTATCGTAATCTAAACGGCTATCTAAATCTTAATTGGAAGAATAATATTATATAAATATGAATAGGACGCAAAATATCCCTGTCCCTGGGATATTTTGCGATAGAAATTATTTCTACGATAGAAATAATTTATTTTTGACAGGGATATTTTGCGTCCTATTCATATTTACATAATATTATTCTTCCAATTAAAATTGAGATAAATGATATATACTGTATATTAATATAAATGCTTTTAAATACGCTATGTCTTTGTTTACTAGCACAACCTTAGACAAGCGCGGGCGGAGGATACTCGATTGGTCGAACCAGCTCTAAAATTACAAGTTTTTGCGTTTGTGCACCGTTCTGGCCGTTTATTTTTTAGCACTTCCTCACCAAATTGTATGTGTCTATATAAGTATAAACTAGCTGGTTTAACTTGTGTTATAAGTTCTGTTATTAATATCCCTTTAATTACATATATTTGCGTAGAAAAAGGTATAAGTTAAGATATTTTTACACGTAAGACATTTATCTTTTGCAATAGTTAATGTAACCTATGTAGGTACATAACTATAAAGCACAGTATTATAGTCTTTAGGTATGTAATTGATACCTTTACATTTACGAGAAGTTGAACGAGTAGATAACTAGTAGGTATTAATAGTTCATTAAGACTGTCGGAGTTGCGGCCAAGTTGCTAGTTCGCATGATAATTATGTAAATGTATATAAAATGTCCTTTTACTTGATTATGTACATTTTAATTAAAAAAAAAAATAACAACCAAAAGAAGACCAAGATGAGGTAGTTTTATCAGTTTTTATTATATGGCGGGCAGACAACAACAAAACAGATCACCGAATATTGCCGATATCAGCCGAACGTAGCCGAGTTGAAAACGAATCTCGCCTCAAAACGTGATTGTGCTGTTTGATTTGAAAACAAAATCCACCCGCCCGCTGTCGGCTCACGAGTCACGGGCGAACCGAATTGCAGGCTCAGTGCGCGAGCAAGCGTGATACGGAATGAACGTGTGGTGCGTTTTGCGCGGACGTTGACACTGCGATTCATTTTTAACTTGCGACTTATGCAGCCAGAATTATAGACGTTTTGGAGTATAAAGTTGGACAAATAAAAAGTTTTTATTGTCTGAAGTTTACTTCGATGCAGTTCGCGCAGAGTTTTGACCAATATTTGTGAATTTCCGTATAGACGCGAAAAAAGTGAAGACATTTCGAAACAAAGGACTGTTTTGTACATTTTCGCATTGCTTGCGAAATTGTGTTCAAAAAATTTAAAACTGGCTCAATTGTGGATATTAAAAAAATCATCGCCCTCAGCCAACTAGTTCGGAGTCAATCTGTGGTCACCGAACGAAAAAACAAAAACGCGTCGATTTTATAACATTTAATACAACAGTAGTATTTACAACGGTTTTTTAAAAATTCTTGTTGATAGTATCGTGAACTCTTCAAACTTGCTTAAATTATAGTGAGTCTGCCTTAAAATCGTGCATAAGTGAATTAATTGCACGTTAAAAAACGTAAAACAAGCATTAAAAACCTGGATCGTAACTAGTGTCGAGTTGATTCTACATAATGTCTACTGCCATAATGCATCAGTCTGCGCTGTACGACTTTGGTGATCTGTTCTTGAAGGTAAGCATAGTTTCTTTACTTAATTAATTATCAAACCACCCACTCATAAAAAAGGAAATTTTACAACGTTATTTTATAACTAAAAATATTTAAAGGTCACCAACTCTTATTTGACATGCCCGCATCTCTCAACGCAACACGTAACAAATATTTCTTCAAAAATTTAAAATAAACTAAAAATAAAATTAAAAACGTATCTCGTTGAACGCATTATTCATTAAAAATGTTTGAATCTTCTTATGATTCAATATTTTATATTGTTATTTTTTTTGGTTATCACCTACATGTATATCATACGAGTATCAAATTTTAAAATAAAAAATGTACTTATATCTCGTGGATCCAATTATTTTAGGTTATTTTTAAATAAAAGACGTAAACACATGTATTTCATCTATTTGTCACAATAATTATTACATACTATAAACAACATTGTTATCGCGAATGTAGGTATAAGATAAGTTAGTCTGATGTTATGGCATATGCTTCATTAGGGTAAAGCGATTTATTTTATTTACTAAAATAATTCGTCTGAAAAACAGACGTTTTATTATAACATGTCCAGTAACAAGACAATAGAATCTGTATAATAGAACTTAAAGTGGAGATGATTCGACGAAATTCATTAAAAAAAAAAAGTTAAATTAGAAGTAGGTACCATTTTTTTTAAAGACATTTATGCAGTTTTATAAAACTTGTCATTACGCAACCTACATATTAATAACAAATACAAAATCTGCTCTTACATACCTTCGACATTAATTGATCTAGTTAAAGTAGTTATTCAACTAGCTGTATGTATACCTACATAAAATAATAATAAAAAATGGTGTTTAGTTACAATTTGATATTTTTTTTAAATAACGACATTGATAATATATTATATTCGTAATGTAATATAGTAATGTTGAAATTACTATTACTATTATTATAGTAATGTTTAAACAATATGATTAGCTAATTATATTTCCAAGAATTTATTATTAATAATCGAATCCTTATTTATTTGTGATAAACCATTCGTTATAATGCATACCAATTTTTAAATAGTTGAATATTTAATTTTCGTTGACCTTGAGATATTCAAAAAATTTACACTACCTTTAATGTGCGTATAACGTGACTCTTCGTTCCTACTTTACCGCGGCCGTCAAAATTTTCTGGGTATTAGGTATTTGTGACTATGATAGATGTGAAAACTGTAAAATTTTCAACTCGGTGACAAGTCCCGAAAAAGACGGTAAATAAATGATCACGTCATATTATAGTATGATTGTGAATCAAACTTATTTTGTCTGCTGCTACTACTCGGTTCTTAGAGTAGTGATAAATATATTAACTAACAGTACAGACAAGTAGTTATTTAAGAATATTATAAGTACGAAGCTGTACAAGGTAAGTTTCGCTCGTGCCTTTTACTGCAAAGGTAGTTCCTACAGCCATAATTATAGTATATGTACGGAATATCTGTTCAGTTCTTGGTGCGTGGTGTTATGTTCCTGTAGTTACGACTTGTCTAATCTTGTATACGAATGTAATAGCCAGATTGAGAATCTAGCTTAACTGGATATTCAGTTTTTAGGTATCATTTCCTTCGAAAAGTAAAAGTCAATCATTTTTATTATACTGTTTTTAATTGACTACGTCACTATGTCACATCATGTATTTTTTTTTTGAGATAAAAGACATTTAAGTAGATCTTAAATTTGTTGCGGTGATATTTAAAACGATAAATTAATTACATTATCTAATTGATTCACTAGGTAAGTTTTTAATACGATATTTTTGTGGTGTATTATTTCACCATACTTTATTGTATAAAACAAAACTAACATTATACATTTTGATTAAAACTATAATTTTGCCCTTAGTTAATATTTTAATCTTCCTATTTTTGTCTTAACCTATCTCGTTGTTATTGCTTGACAAATCCTTTTCAAATCTCAGCAGGGGTAGAGAGCAGACGCGGTTAAGTGGTGTGACTGGTGTGGCTCCCATTATATTCTATAACGTTCCACGAAACAGCTCTTATGTCATTGTGTTAAAGATTACTATCGCTCGGCTAACTTGTTTTCGACCCTATACGTAGTGGCGAAGCAAAACCGGTTCTAATGACTAATTCACATGGTTATAAATCGTTTGCTCTTTTCTACGCTACCTGCTCATGGGTTTTTGTGGTTTCTTTATATTGCGTATAAGCCACTTGTTGCTCGGGGCTGCCCTGTTTTGTATTCCGTTGAGCACATAATATAAGGGGTAGAGATGCAGGCCAACTTATGTATAAAATATAGGCACAATATGTTTTGAATATTCATAAACAAGTTTTTAAACATACTCGCGCCATCACCGCTTTTTATCTAGTGTTAAACAAACAAGAGTTCGTAGGTATTTAAATAAGTTAATGTCTCATTATCATGTATATTTATATAAGTTCTTATTAACAAAATTATGTAATGTAAGTAAAAAAAATTGTAGTATCGGATTTGAGACCATATCAGCGATCGTATCAATTAGGTATTGTGATGTGAACACAAATGCAACAGAGAGACTGACTTACGATACCAATGAAATCGCAGTGGGAATTTTGAAAGGTGCATCGTTATTCTTTTATTTTTCTTTTCAATAGCAAAAAAACTTTTAAACCGTTGGGCTCTTAAATACACCTACAACCTTCATCTACCTGCAGCCTATTTACAAATACAACTGCTCGGCACTATAAACTTTTTTTTCTTTTTGGCAAAGATAAAGAGGTTTTTGTCCTACAATTCTCTTTTGTTCGATAAGGGTATTGTTAGTTTCCAAATTTTTTATAGGATCGGGAAAGTCGTTTGCAAGTGGGACATTTTGTGAATATATCCTTTCTGCTCGATTCTTCAAATACATAAGAAGATATATATAAGAAAATCGCTTATACTATAAGGTAAGGTTAGAACTATATATAACTATAATAGTCTTAAATATTCATCAAAATTGTAATAAATTATGAATATAAGTGTTGCGTACTGGGGTCATTTAATATAATGATTTTGACACTACTTTAACCAGTTATAGGGTTAGCTTCGTTCGTTGTTAGTTGGTCAGTAAGGCGTGTAATCATGTGCGGCGTCGGAGCGTACAATCGCACCGTGCTCGCACGCAAAACGCATTGTAGCTGTCCATACTCTATAGTACTTGATAATTATTTCGAACCATGTTAGAAATAAATAATAGGGGGAAGTCAGGCGCATTATCAATGTTTTCGTCGAGATAAGTTTGTATTTTGCAATGTTTAATAGCCGATACCGTGCACGTATAACAGTCGAGCATATTCCGCAAATGAAACGTTCAAGTTTGAAATTAATGGATTCAATAGAATTTCGAGGAAAAAGGAAATACCTCCGGCTTATATAAGTGAGCTGTGAGTTTAATATATAAATAATATTATCCGTGAGTTAATTGCAAAGGCGGTGCCGGTTGTAATCGTCACGCGACTCGATTAACTCTCCACGTGTGTTTGATAAACTTTTAAAATCACACTAGCTTCTACCGAAATGAATTAACGGATATATACCAAAAGAACAAATAATAGGTACATTACAGAATTGAAAATAATTGTCATTCCCCATTTTGTTATTATTAGTCAAGATGTCCAGTTGGTAGTCCAGGTAACGCATGTGCTAACATATTCAAGTGCTTACATACGCGTTACTTGACAATATCTGCATGCAAGTAAATATAAGCTTTCTACACTTTTCGCAATCGACACTCGAAAGGTTTCTCAAATAGCCTTTTCAGGCCTCAGTTGCCTACGTTTCTCAACACCTAGACGTTGCAGAAACCTTCGAGTGCAACGCAAACAATAAGTGTCGATCGTGGGAGCTGAGGTAGCAGTTAGTGTTGTATACAATAACTACTCGGATTATTTCCTCGTACGCTGTGTTAGCGAAATAAGATTCCGCGTGAGTCTTAGGCGCCATTTTCCTTGACGAGCTTATCCCATTCAGCTAAATTCACACCTTAACGATTTGATTTCCGCTAATACATAAACATATTTGTGTTTTTTTTTATCAAATACAGAAGCATAATTACGTATTTAATTTCAAACCATACTCGTTTATCGCACTGACTTTATCACGTTCACCTCTATTTAATTACGAAATGAAGCCACTGTAGTGGAAATACTTCTAACCGATTACGAGCGCTCGACGTTGCTCGATTACTTGATTAACGCCTCGAAACTTCAAGCGTGTTTTACGTTATTAGTATGACTGATCAGGTAAACAGGCCATGCCTTAGAAGATAATCTTATGCGAGCGATTACATGTACGAAATCAACCAATATTTCTTTCTTAGACGTCTCCTCAAGGTGCGATTCAACCCTCTATACCCATCAAACTTAATAGCCTCGCAAGAGGACACAACTCGACCTACATACGTATGTACTCTATGGTCAACAGCAGTGAAGGCATTGCGCTTTCCTAACACGAATATTTGTTTAGTTTTTTAATAACTGGCTTGCCTTGAATACATTGCTTAATTTAAAGATGGCTTCAATACTGAGCCATTTGGCGATGAATCAAAGTACCGAACGGAAGGCATCGCAATCACCATAAAACCTAAAGTAACCACAAAATCTCAACATACCATAACAATAAATACACTTGATCATCTTAACAACGACAACGAACTAATGGCATTTACGCGTAGCTATATATAAAAGCATATATATGTTTATTGAAAATTATGTATAAGTTATTTTGTCCCACCGAGTTAAAACTTGAAAGTAATGTAGGTAAATACAAATTACATTGAATTGTAGCTGCAGGTTAAGCCTTGATTCTTGGCGTGAACTTATTCTCTTTAGACACGCATATTCTATTTATTATATTTACATACACGATTAACATTATTTGAATTACATTTGGATTGAACTTCCTGTAGCAAATTAAATTAAGTATGTTGCGAGAAATATATATTAATTGATTTGAATCAATGTTTTTGGTAAATATTTATTACCTACATGAAAATGGTACCTAACTTTTATTGCCTTTTAAAAATCTTACCTAGTTAATGTCGAAATTATATTATTATAACCATTATTTTTGTTTTATAAATGTTTCATTGGTCAAAAATATATAGTGTTAAAATCTCGAAATCGTATCTGTTTTATTAATTTAATGGTACATGTTATTAAAAAGTTTTGTTTGATTCGCGACGCTCTGCTAATTGTTTCAGCAGAACAAATGCTAGGGTTCATTGCCGAGTAGGCGGTCGTCGGTATACTCGTTGGTATCGAAACAAACGTCTTCTGTTGTCTATCGAAATTAGACCTTAAATCGTATTAAATAAGTATCACAACTGCTTATATGATGTTTAATTTATAAACTTATTCGATTGTAGAGTGAAACGTACTTATATGAATTGAAATCATTCTAGATAACGAGTCATCACGTGTTACCAATAATTATCGCAATTTATTTACACGATTTCATTTTATAAAAATTAAATTAAGTCATATTAATGATGGTCTTTTTTGTACCAAAATAAGTACGTTATTACGGACAAAAAGCTGTTGATTATATGCATTATATCCGACCACTAAGTATGTGATAATCATAATTTTTGTATGTACTTGTTATTAATTTTATGTTTACTTAATTGATGTATTTTGAATAAATATCATCAAACAACCAAATTTGTCAACAATGAAAAATAAATATTCGCACATATTGAAACAAAATTTGTACATCAATATTAATCGACACGAGAATAACTAAAAATAAATGAGATAAAAGTAAGTAAATAATTTCAAATCATTATGACTATCCATCGAGTTATTTATCTTAAGCAAACTCTCACCACTCTACATGAATGTTTATTTACTTTTAGATTAGAACATTCATATAATTAGTTGTTTCGTATGAGTAACCAAACAGTTAAATACATATATACCTAAGTAGATAATGCCTATCTGGGGTCTTATGTTGAGTGTAGTGCATAAACAAAGGGTACCTACTCTATCTTATCGCCTGGAAACATTATTAGTGTTGTTATTGAAACAATGTGTTATTACTACACTTTCTTCGACGCATTTATTTGTTATGTATAAATAATACTTAAAAATAATACAACACACCAATTAATTTATTACAAAATTTATCGAAATATATGATTAAAGCTGTGTCTCAATTTATTTTTTAAATAACTTTGTTTCTAAACACTTGCCATTTAAAATCACTGAAATTGAAATATGTGACATAACCGTCTAACTCGCTTAATTGTTCTTGCCATTTACGAAACATACGCCTGACAAACGTTCTATCATTAATAGATTTATATATGAAATTCGGCATTAGGGTTACATAAACACATTTAATACATTTTAACTCGGACGTAACACTTATCGTTAGCCTGTTCAGCGTCGTAGACGACGTTGTGGGCTTGCTGCAGTTTTGGCACACATTGCGGTTGCGTCATTGAATCGAGCACAAGCGGCGCCGTGTAACACTTTTACCATAACCGCTGCGCCCGCGCCACCTCTCCCCTTACCTGTATTAATCGCTTTACATAATTGCTTAAGAACATATCAACCTCGCTTGCGCAACATAAAAAAAAACATAGTATACGATTTCGGTTTCGAAGAGGGTCGCCGTTTTTACTCTAGTTTATATACTTTAATGAATATTAATTGTTAAGTTATGGCAATATAAACTCTTATCGTATGAATTAATCGTACGCTTATGACGTAAGTTTTGTTTCGTTTTATTGCCATTATAATTAATGATCATAATAAAAACATTTTAAGAATCATATATTATAAACATTTTTTTTAAATATTTGTACAATGGAATTTCGCATATATGGTAAGTATGATATGGTCAATAACATATAAATAAAACTTTTAGACTAATTTGTATAAAAAATAAACGTTATTTAAGTAAATGATTACGTTACATCACAACGGAGCGGTTAGTAGGACGGCCGGGATGTATTACAATTACAGCACAGTACTGCCGCAGCCCGCAAGTAGTCGAGTAGAGCGACATTCTCTCAGCTGAAACGGTTTTAACTTTCTTTTCTTGTTTCGTAATGACACGGCCGAACGGAGAGGAGCTGCGGCGTCAGAATCAGCGCCGGCGCCGTTTCACAACCTCCGCCTTATTGATTTTTAATCGACAATTTACTAAAACGTTTAAATAACTTAACCGCATTTCATGGCCAAGAAGGGAAACCCGATTGAATTTTATCTTATATGCTTAAAGAAAAATAATCAATTTGCGTTGCAATAGATACGTATCCGTTGAGACAAGACTCATCTTGCAGTGGTAACGCAGAATGCATCACACGTTGCGCACGATTCGCACGATTGCAGTTTGCATAAGAGTATTACACAAACATGAAGCTATTACACTGATTTTAATCCGCGCGTGCAGCAGGAAAAAAACTTTCCAACCCTTTACAAAGACGAAACAAACATTTCAACAAGTTTTTAAATTTTCTAATAAAATAATATACATACAATTGTACTTCAAATGGCAAAGTAACTTGTTTCACATTTACTTGTATTGAACTTCCTACTTTATCTGCTCGAAATTTACCTCTTGAATTTCCCCTACCTGCTTACTGTTCAATAGAGCCCTTCTTTACGGCTCTGCTTTTCATATAATTAAATATAATCATTTGGATAGAATTGGATTTTGGCGTCCTTCTTGTATACAAATGAAGTTATGTGAATAATTAAACAGAACAAGTTGCTCATTAAGGTGCCCCTTGTATGTACGTTTATGTAAATGGGGAGTTACCCCAATTTCAAAGCAAGCTGCGCAATTGGGCACCTGTAGAACGACCTCGCGGGTGTTGAATGTGTCATATAACCCGATACATTGTATTATAAATAACTAACGTATGTTTATTTATGGGCTCGGGTTCTACTGACCTTACATCGTTTAGTCATTGCAATGACTATTTAAATGTCAAAAAAACATTTTACATAAATTTTCTTAAATCGTGGTAATTTTGTTAAAATCACCTTAGTTTTCAAGTCTATATTTAAATTTTTGCTCGATATATGTAATTCTAAATGTTTGTACATACCTAGTTCATTTATAGTGTTATTACACGATTCTATACTCTCATGTATATTTTGGTACTATGCACGCTATACTATATATATAACGCTTTAGCGTTTTGCATTATTACAGTCGTTCTTATATCGTGTTAAATTGCCGACAGTTTCTCATTGTTTAGATAGCTGTCAATTAATTGGGCGCAGTTGCATTTACGTTTATCACGTTGTTTATTACAATAGACACTTAACAGTACACGACACTTATCGGCAACAATCCTCATTGTTGATCTACGTCACGTCCTACAAACTAATTGCCATATAATATTCCGCAACGTCCATTAAGCTATTGAATAAATACTGTTTATTATTAAACGATTTGATATGAAATGTCAAATCTGATAAGTTGATCATAAAATGTTTAACTGTTAACCAAAACAATGATTACTACAATAAGATGAGAGTATAATGCGAATGTTTTGATCGGTGAGCACGTTGTTACAAGCGCAGTGGCCGCAGTGATAGTTCTCCGTTTATAGATAGTGTGTCAATAATGAAAGGAAAGTGGCACGCTGGCCGGTAGGTCAGTGTCGCGTTGCATAACCACTGTCACACTCGACGTGCCAAATTGGGAACATATTTATCTGCACGTACACTTCCTATTTAGTAGGACACCTGAACTATTATCAACGCTGCGATCGCCTTATTCATACTCATTATGTGCATTAGACGGTTTATTCAATAACGTCACACCACGAGTGGTTTTATAAAAAATGTTTAATTACATTACGAAGAACACTATTCACTGACATGAAGTAATAATGTCTCAATGTTAAAACATGGTGAAAACACTCCTATGTTTCAAGTCATGACAAAATCCATACAAATAATATAAAACATCGGTTAAAGGTCGACTTTTTGTTTTACCATATCTATTGTCATTTTATATTAGGGCCAAAGCTCAGAGGACAGTTTTCTTCAAATGGCGGAAGCGTAGACAGCGTGTAGGAAGAAGGCGTGGGTCTGTCATAAGCCAGAGCCGTTGAACTCTGCAAGGTCTTAAGTCTTCCTGAAGCAAAGGTGCTTCCTTAATCGTTAAAATAATTTAGTTTATGAACTTATTGTCCCCTTATAACCTCTTAGAAACGTGTATAACTACTTATAGTTATATTACTTGTAATTATTTAAGATTTTCTTTACAAAACCTGGTTGTTCTCTATATTATCCGAGGCGTTGAACTTAACAAGTCTCACGATTACCTACTTCCTTCTTCGCAAACCGCGATATCGCTTCCCTGTGCTGGTTACGTACGTGGTAACAAGTTGGTTATGAGAATTTTCATCCTAATTTCTAATTGTAATTAAATGTGATGATGTATTTTTAAAAATGACCGTTTATGCGCAGAACGTGGATAAAATATCTCTATCAATATAATTACGTAATGCTGTTAGCCTGTTACTTCTCCGATTCTATTACCGAAGTTATCTAAGTATATATGCAACATACATATGTGATGGACGTAATGCAGACGTAATGTAAAATTAATTTGTTGAATGGCTGAGTAACCATCAATCAATGTAATACTAATCATGATAATGCCTAAAGTATTTTTTTTGTTTCTAACATCTTTCGTCTCGCTCTCTGCAAAAACAAATATAGGTGTATTACTTACTATTACTATACTATTTGAAAAAGTTCATTCTCTTTTTACTTCGTGTATACTCTACAAAAGGGACAAAGTAAATCATTTTTAATAAGTGGGTCTGTATAAAAAAATGTAATAAATGCGTTTTGAAATCGCGGTCCAGTGCATCGATGCGCACGAGTGGACCGACCTACGCATTCAAGGACCCGTGAAATGCATGAAACATGCATGAATTATTGCCATGCAATTCTTTTTTTGTTTTTGAGTGCAAACATTTCTCTTAAACTTAGTGATACTCTGACATAACAATTAACAACTAAACAGTTCAATCAATAATAAAACTTGTACACGTTCTATTTTGTTAGTATTCAATATAAATATTTACAATGAGAATGACACGACGAAGCTATCTTTAATCTCAAGTAAAATAAATAGTATGTCGTACTTATCGTTCGTGTTACCTGTTACGAGGATCGTATACCCTTGTACATCGGTGAGTGAGGAATCATAACCGTGACAAGTAGGGTGGTCTATGGCTTGTAAAAAGCCATGCTTCGATGCCTTGCAGCGATAACCGTGGAAAATTTTAACGAATTTTTCTATAAAATACAGATTGAAAGGGAAATGTACGAGCAATATGTAGAATTAATAAAATTAAATTTGGTGTTTTAAATATTATCTGAAATATTAAATGTTCTAAAAAAATCTACCCCGTGACGCAAGTTGATAAGCTATCCGAAACTAGTTCAGTTCAGAAGTTATCGCTGTGACCCGCGACCTAACTCGATAGTTTCCTCGAGCGCACGATCTGGTGCAGTTTGTTCAACTTATGTTTCGTCACAAGTTTATTTACAACTATCTACATGCCTGCCGCGGCTTTGCACAAGTATGGTAAAGGTACGGTTTCATCATCAAACGCCATCGTTGTTACCTTACGACTTTTCTGATTTATTTAAATAAAACTTAAAATTATTATCTTATTATTATTATAAAATATAAAAACTAGAATCCATATAAAACGAGCAAACAAAATCTTCTCTCTTCTATGATTAGTGGACAACTAATGCTAAAAATAATCATCAGATATCCAAGTAAGTACTAGAGTTGCAGATTCACATGATTTCAGCAATTTAATATTTGTTTTATGAGATTAAATTCCAAGAATTGGAATTCAAGTGTGTAATATACATATAATGTGTATAATAAGAATAGCATTATGTATTCATTGCGCGCACGGTGATACAGTACAAATATATATGCTATTGTATCGCCAAAATTAGCCATTGTTATTTCATACACACTTAGAGTATATTACAAGGATTGTTTGCGCATATTCCATTGTGTAGACTAGGCCAAGCGAGATACTTTAGTATCACTGCACTGCGATGACCCGCATGCGCATGAGCCTGAAATTGGCAGCCGAATTGTAGCAGCCAAACACAGTACCCGAGATACCCGAGCTGTATGCTATGCTCCCTGCTGAATCGGGCTCGAATGTGTTCTAGGCATCTATTAGAAGGTCTCAGACCATTTATAGGATTTTCCACCGACGCCTTCCATCAGGAAAATATAAAATCTACAGATTTTCTGAATTTTTTGAAGTTTTCGCGAGAGTACCCGAGCTGTTTGCTATGCTCCCTGCTGAATCGGTCTCGAATGTGTTCTAGGCATCTATTAGAAGGTCTCAGACCATTTATAGGATTTTCCACCGACGCCTTCCATCAGGAAAGTATAAAATCTACAGATTTTCTGAATTTTTTAAAGTTTTCGCGAGAGTACCCGAGCTGTATGCTGTGCTCCCTACTAAATCATGCTTGAATACGTTCTAGACATCCAAAAGAAGGTTTCAGGCCATTTATAGGATTTTCCACCGACGCCTTCCATCAGGAAAATATAAAATCTACAGATTTTCTGAATTTTTTGAAGTTTTCGCGAGAGTACCCGAGCTGTATGCTGTGCTCCCTACTAAATCATGCTTGAATACGTTCTAGACATCCAAAAGAAGATCTCAGACCATTTATAGGATTTTCCACCGACGCCTTCCATCAGGAAAATATAAAATCTACAGATTTTCTGAATTTTTTAAAGTTTTCGCGAGAGTACCCGAGCTGTATGCTGTGCTCCCTACTAAATCATGCTTGAATACGTTCTAGACATCCAAAAGAAGGTTTCAGGGCATTTATAGGATTTTCCACCGACGCCTTCCATCAGGAAAATATAAAATCTACAGATTTTCTGAATTTTTTGAAGTTTTCGCGAGAGTACCCGAGCTGTATGCTGTGCTCCCTATTAAATCATGCTTGAATACGTTCTAGACATCCAAAAGAAGGTCTCAGACCATTTATAGGATTTTCCACCGACGCCTTCCATCAGGAAAGTATAAAATCTACAGATTTTCTGAATTTTTTGAAGTTTTCGCGAGAGTACCCGAGCTGTATGCTGTGCTCCCTACTAAATCATGCTTGAATACGTTCTAGACATCCAAAAGAAGGTCTCAGACCATTTATAGGATTTTCCACTGACGCCTTCCATCTGGAAAGTATAAAATCTACAGATTTTCTGAATTTTTTGAAGTTATCGCGAGAGTACCCGAGCTGTATGCTGTGCTCCCTACTAAATCATGCTTGAATACGTTCTAGGCATCTATTAGAAGGTTTCAGACCATTTATAGGATTTTCCACCGACGCCTTCCATCAGGAAAATATAAAATTACAGATTTTCTGAATTTTTTAAAGTTTTCGCGAGAGTACCCGCGCTGTTTGCTGTGCTCCCTGCTGAATCGGTCTCGAATGTGTTCTAGGCATCTATTAGAAGGTCTCAGACCATTTATAGGATTTTCCACCGACGCCTTCCATCAGGAAAGTATAAAATCTACAGATTTTCTGAATTTTTTAAAGTTTTCGCGAGAGTACCCGCGCTGTTTGCTGTGCTCCCTGCTAAATCGGTCTCGAATGTGTTCTAGGCATCTATTAGAAGGTCTCAGACCATTTATAGGATTTTCCACCGACGCCTTCCATCAGGAAAGTATAAAATCTACAGATTTTCTGAATTTTTTAAAGTTTTCGCGAGAGTACCCGAGCTCTATGCTGTGCTCCCTACTAAATCATGCTTGAATACGTTCTAGACATCCAAAAGAAGGTTTCAGGCCATTTATAGGATTTTCCACCGACGCCTTCCATCAGGAAAGTATAAAATCTACAGATTTTCTGATTTTTTTAATGTTTTCGCGAGAGTACCCGAGCTGTATGCTGTGCTCCCTACTAAATCATGCTTGAATACGTTCTAGACATCCAAAAGAAGGTTTCAGGCCATTTATAGGATTTTCCACCGACGCCTTCCATCAGGAAAGTATAAAATCTACAGATTTTCTGAATTTTTTAAAGTTTTCGCGAGAGTACCCGCGCTGTTTGCTGTGCTCCCTGCTAAATCGGTCTCGAATGTGTTCTAGGCATCTATTAGAAGGTCTCAGACCATTTATAGGATTTTCCACCGACGCCTTCCATCAGGAAAGTATAAAATCTACAGATTTTCTGAATTTTTTAAAGTTTTCGCGAGAGTACCCGCGCTGTTTGCTGTGCTCCCTGCTGAATCGGTCTCGAATGTGTTCTAGGCATCTATTAGAAGGTCTCAGACCATTTATAGGATTTTCCACCGACGCCTTCCATCAGGAAAGTATAAAATCTACAGATTTTCTGAATTTTTTAAAGTTTTCGCGAGAGTACCCGAGCTCTATGCTGTGCTCCCTACTAAATCATGCTTGAATACGTTCTAGACATCCAAAAGAAGGTTTCAGGCCATTTATAGGATTTTCCACCGACGCCTTCCATCAGGAAAGTATAAAATCTACAGATTTTCTGAATTTTCAGATTTTCTGATTTTATTAGCAAACATTCTAATAGATGCCTAGAACACATTCGAGACCGATTCAACAGGGAGCACAGCAAACAGCGCGGGTACTCCCACGAAAACTTCAAAAAATTCAGAAAATCTGTAGATTTTATATTTTCCTGATGGAAGGCGTCGGTGGAAAATCCTATAAATGGCCTGAAACCTTCTTTTGGATGTCTAGAACGTATTCAAGCATGATTTAGTAGGGAGCACAGCATACAGCTCGGGTACTCTCGCGAAAACTTCAAAAAATTCAGAAAATCTGTAGATTTTATATTTTCCTGATGGAAGGCGTCGGTGGAAAATCCTATAAATGCCCTGAAACCTTCTTTTGGATGTCTAGAACGTATTCAAGCATGATTTAGTAGGGAGCACAGCATACAGCTCGGGTACTCTCACGAAAACTTCAAAAAATTCAGAAAATCTGTAGATTTTATATTTTCCTGATGGAAGGCGTCGGTGGAAAATCCTATAAATGGTCTGAAACCTTCTAATAGATGCCTAGAACACATTCGAGCCCGATTCAGCAGGGAGCATAGCAAACAGCTCGGGTACTCTCGCGAAAACTTCGAAAAATTCAGAAAATCTGTAGATTTTATATTTTCCTGATGGAAGGCGTCGGTGGAAAATCCTATAAATGGCCTGAAACCTTCTTTTGGATGTCTAGAACGTATTCAAGCATGATTTAGTAGGGAGCACAGCATACAGCTCGGGTACTCTCGCGAAAACATTAAAAAATTCAGAAAATCTGTAGATTTTATACTTTCCTGATGGAAGGCGTCGGTGGAAAATCCTATAAATGGTCTGAGACCTTCTTTTGGATGTCTAGAACGTATTCAAGCATGATTTAGTAGGGAGCACAGCATACAGCTCGGGTACTCTCGCGAAAACTTCAAAAAATTCAGAAAATCTGTAGATTTTATATTTTCCTGATGGAAGGCGTCGGTGGAAAATCCTATAAATGGTCTGAAACCTTCTAATAGATGCCTAGAACACATTCGAGCCCGATTCAGCAGGGAGCATAGCAAACAGCTCGGGTACTCTCGCGAAAACTTCGAAAAATTCAGAAAATCTGTAGATTTTATATTTTCCTGATGGAAGGCGTCGGTGGAAAATCCTATAAATGGCCTGAAACCTTCTTTTGGATGTCTAGAACGTATTCAAGCATGATTTAGTAGGGAGCACAGCATACAGCTCGGGTACTCTCGCGAAAACATTAAAAAATTCAGAAAATCTGTAGATTTTATACTTTCCTGATGGAAGGCGTCGGTGGAAAATCCTATAAATGGTCTGAGACCTTCTTTTGGATGTCTAGAACGTATTCAAGCATGATTTAGTAGGGAGCACAGCATACAGCTCGGGTACTCTCGCGAAAACTTCAAAAAATTCAGAAAATCTGTAGATTTTATATTTTCCTGATGGAAGGCGTCGGTGGAAAATCCTATAAATGGTCTGAAACCTTCTAATAGATGCCTAGAACACATTCGAGCCCGATTCAGCAGGGAGCATAGCAAACAGCTCGGGTACTCTCGCGAAAACTTCGAAAAATTCAGAAAATCTGTAGATTTTATATTTTCCTGATGGAAGGCGTCGGTGGAAAATCCTATAAATGGCCTGAAACCTTCTTTTGGATGTCTAGAACGTATTCAAGCATGATTTAGTAGGGAGCACAGCATACAGCTCGGGTACTCTCGCGAAAACATTAAAAAATTCAGAAAATCTGTAGATTTTATACTTTCCTGATGGAAGGCGTCGGTGGAAAATCCTATAAATGGTCTGAGACCTTCTTTTGGATGTCTAGAACGTATTCAAGCATGATTTAGTAGGGAGCACACCATACAGCTCGGGTACTCTCGCGAAAACTTCAAAAAATTCAGAAAATCTGTAGATTTTATATTTTCCTGATGGAAGGCGTCGGTGGAAAATCCTATAAATGGTCTGAAACCTTCTAATAGATGCCTAGAACACATTCGAGCCCGATTCAGCAGGGAGCATAGCAAACAGCTCGGGTACTCTCGCGAAAACTTCGAAAAATTCAGAAAATCTGTAGATTTTATACTTTTCTGATGGAAGGCGTCGGTGGAAAATCCTATAAATGGCCTGAAACCTTCTTTTGGATGTCTAGAACGTATTCAAGCATGATTTAGTAGGGAGCACAGCATACAGCTCGGGTACTCTCGCGAAAACATTAAAAAATTCAGAAAATCTGTAGATTTTATACTTTCCTGATGGAAGGCGTCGGTGGAAAATCCTATAAATGGTCTGAGACCTTCTTTTGGATGTCTAGAACGTATTCAAGCATGATTTAGTAGGGAGCACAGCATACAGCTCGGGTACTCTCGCGAAAACTTCAAAAAATTCAGAAAATCTGTAGATTTTATATTTTCCTGATGGAAGGCGTCGGTGGAAATTCCTATAAATGGTCTGAGACCTTCTAATAGATGCCTAGAACACATTCGAGACCGATTCAGCAAGGAGCATAGCAAACAGCTCGGGTACTCTCGCGAAAACTTCAAAAAATTCAGAAAATCTGTAGATTTTATATTTTCCTGATGGAAGGCGTCGGTGGAAAATCCTATAAATGGTCTGAGACCTTCTTATAGATGCCTAGAACACATTCGAGCCCGATTCAGCAGGGGGCATAGCAAACAGCTCGGGTACTCTCGCGAAAACTTCGAAAAATTCAGAAAATCTGTAGATTTTATATTTTCCTGATGGAAGGCGTCGGTGGAAAATCCTATAAATGGCCTGAAACCTTCTTTTGGATGTCTAGAACGTATTCAAGCATGATTTAGTAGGGAGCACAGCATACAGCTCGGGTACTCTCGCGAAAACATTAAAAAATTCAGAAAATCTGTAGATTTTATACTTTCCTGATGGAAGGCGTCGGTGGAAAATCCTATAAATGGTCTGAGACCTTCTTTTGGATGTCTAGAACGTATTCAAGCATGATTTAGTAGGGAGCACAGCATACAGCTCGGGTACTCTCGCGAAAACTTCAAAAAATTCAGAAAATATGTAGATTTTATATTTTCCTGATGGAAGGCGTCGGTGGAAATTCCTATAAATGGTCTGAGACCTTCTAATAGATGCCTAGAACACATTCGAGACCGATTCAGCAGGGAGCATAGCAAACAGCTCGGGTACTCTCGCGAAAACTTCAAAAAATTCAGAAAATCTGTAGATTTTATATTTTCCTGATGGAAGGCGTCGGTGGAAAATCCTATAAATGGTCTGAGACCTTCTAATAGATGCCTAGAACACATTCGAGCCCGATTCAGTAGGGAGCACAGCATAGAGCTCCGGTACTTTCGCGAAAACTTTAAAAAATACAGAAAATCTGTAGATTTTATACTTTTCTGATGGAAGGCGTCGGTGGAAAATCCTATAAATGCTCTGAAACCTTCTTTTGGATGTCTAGAACGTATTCAAGCATGATTTAGTAGGGAGCACAGCATACAGCTCGGGTACTCTCGCGAAAACTTTAAAAAATTCAGAAAATCTGTAGATTTTATATTTTCCTGATGGAAGGCGTCGGTGGAAAATCCTATAAATGCTCTGAGACCTTCTTTTGGATGTCTAGAACGTATTCAAGCATGATTTAGTAGGGAGCACAGCATACAGCTCGGGTACTCTCGCGAAAACTTTAAAAAAATCAGAAAATCTGTAGATTTTATATTTTCCTGATGGAAGGCGTCGGTGGAAATTCCTATAAATGGTCTGAGACCTTCTAATAGATGCCTAGAACACATTCGAGACCGATTCAGCAGGGAGCATAGCAAACAGCTCGGGTACTCTCGCGAAAACTTCAAAAAATTCAGAAAATCTGTAGATTTTATATTTTCCTGATGAAAGGCGTCGGTGGAAAATCCTATAAATGGTCTGAGACCTTCTAATAGATGCCTAGAACACATTCGAGCCCGATTCAGTAGGGAGCACAGCATAGAGCTCCGGTACTTTCGCGAAAACTTTAAAAAATACAGAAAATCTGTAGATTTTATACTTTTCTGATGGAAGGCGTCGGTGGAAAATCCTATAAATGCTCTGAAACCTTCTTTTGGATGTCTAGAACGTATTCAAGCATGATTTAGTAGGGAGCACAGCATACAGCTCGGGTACTCTCGCGAAAACTTTAAAAAATTCAGAAAATCTGTAGATTTTATATTTTCCTGATGGAAGGCGTCGGTGGAAAATCCTATAAATGCTCTGAGACCTTCTTTTGGATGTCTAGAACGTATTCAAGCATGATTTAGTAGGGAGCACAGCATACAGCTCGGGTACTCTCGCGAAAACTTTAAAAAATTCAGAAAATCTGTAGATTTTATATTTTCCTGATGGAAGGCGTCGGTGGAAATTCCTATAAATGGTCTGAGACCTTCTAATAGATGCCTAGAACACATTCGAGACCGATTCAGCAGGGAGCATAGCAAACAGCTCGGGTACTCTCGCGAAAACTTCAAAAAATTCAGAAAATCTGTAGATTTTATATTTTCCTGATGGAAGGCGTCGGTGGAAAATCCTATAAATGGTCTGAGACCTTCTAATAGATGCGTAGAACACATTCGAGCCCGATTCAGTAGGGAGCACAGCATAGAGCTCCGGTACTTTCGCGAAAACTTTAAAAAATACAGAAAATCTGTAGATTTTATACTTTTCTGATGGAAGGCTTCGGTGGAAAATCCTATAAATGCTCTGAAACCTTCTTTTGGATGTCTAGAACGTATTCAAGCATGATTCAGTAGGGAGCACAGCATAGAGCTCCGGTACTTTCGCGAAAACTTTAAAAAATTCAGAAAATCTGTAGATTTTATACTTTTCTGATGGAAGGCGTCGGTGGAAAATCCTATATATGGTCTGAGACCTTCTAATAGATGCCTAGAACACATTCGAGACCGATTCAGCAGGGAGCATAGCAAACAGCTCGGGTATCTCGGGTACTGTGTTTGGCTGCTACGATTCGGCTGCCAATTTCAGGCTCATGCATGCGCTCGGGATGAAAGTGAAACTTGTGATCGTGTTTTGTAGACTTGTTACTATAATTTATATAATTTAATATAATTTATTTTAAACATATGAAAATGTTTTATATAACGGTGATGATACAAACAATGATCGATGTCATGGAAACAATGAATTCAAGTTCAAAATATAATTCAAATGCATTTTTTGTTTATTGTTTTTTTAATAGAAATTACATTATTTAATCAGAATATGTTATAATCGTAAGTCAGAAGTTTGAATAAATGAGACGATTTTTGTGCAAGTTTTATTTAAATTAAATAAATCGACTTAACAGTTAAAACTTAAAAGTCGAGTTTTCTCGGGAATTTATAATAAGTATACAAAGAAACCAGTCAGCGCAATGATGAAGCATATCAATTTGCGTTAATTTTGCGCTAAAAAAAGACGTCGGGATGTGCGTTTAGGAACGGATGTTGCACATCTGTTGCTTTGGAGACATAATAACAAGTAATTAGCAAAGGAAGATGGCGTAGTGTAGACCACTGGAGACGCGGGTTCGCACAATGTGTTCCGCACATTGAAACGACTTCCGGACGTCTGCTTACCCTTTATAAACACTTCAATGAACTCATAATTCCAAATATGAGAAAAAATTACTTTTTTTTTAAATACATGAAAACGTCAAAAACTCTTATATCAAGGCGAATATTGTCTTCTAATATATTATCTAGTTAACGTTAACGTATCTATTTATCAACAATGGCCCGCTTATATCAATTTGCGATATAGATTTCATGAACAAAAACATTTATTATCACATATGGTAAAATTATAACAGACCGTATCTTTGTATACATATATATTCAACGTTCAAATTTGGTATCAAAGTCTTCAGGGTAAGTAGTCAAATTGTAGTTGGTTACTTAATAAAAAAGTAAAATGTTAATTCGTCAATTCTTATAGATTAACACCTAAAATTAACTATGCGATGAAAAATGTTTTCAATTAATTCAAGTCATAGGAGCAAGTTGCGGACACAACCTAACTCAATATAAAGATACAAAGATAGCCTATCTACTAATAAAAGATAACTTCGTAGTATATGTACGAAAAAGATTCGTGAGGGTTTTTGTAACGCAATTAATGCGAAAAAACCACGCTTAATTATTGTGATGCAAGGAAACGCAGTAGCTCATTATTTTGATAATAATAATATGTGGTATAGCTATTAAGAGTGAGGTAATGATAAAAATAATTATAATTAAAGCTGATCATTAAATGCGTGGAGTATTTGTTGATGGGCCCATTCGCCTTCCGCGAAGGTCATCCGCTCGCTTGCTCACCTACGCGACTCGCTTGACGACCGCACAAAGACAACTACGTCATTATTTAACATTTTCTACCGCGGATTCCTCAACAGAGCTGGACAAAAACTTCAAATATGTTTATAAATAAATACTGGTCTAGAAAAGCTTGTTTGTCGAAGCCGAGTGGACATAAAACTTAGTATCTAATATAAATTTAATTTACATAACATCAAGAAGTTGATGTCATGTTTAAAAGATACGAATTATATAAACAGTTTCTTTGTCCAAAAGTCACCCATTCTGACTCTTGACCCTGTGAATGATATTGAATTCATCGCTAAATTATTACTGACTTCATTCGTTATTCGTGTATCCTTAATCTGGTTTTTTAATCATACGAACTTGGATGTTTCGAAATTTAACAAATTAAATAAATGGTCATGATCATATAAAGAATGTATGTATGTGGTATTTAATTTCACGTCCACTCGCTACGATGAATTAACCGCATTATAACTTGTATATTTTTTACTTGCTCATTAAACGCCTTTATCTACTCACGAAGTCTTAATGCTTACTTATTGTATGACTTAAATAATGTACGTAGATATACATCCTGGTTCTTAATACAATTACTCTCGAGTACAGTTTTATTGACGTGTTTTCTTCATTTGAAGAATCGAGATTTATAACACTTTCTTGATTTACGCGATGAGAAACTTTTACTTTTGTCAGAGGTCAGGTGTTTCGGGGGTGTTACTTTCACCGTTTTAAAAATAATACGGAGATCCGAATTTAAATTTTAGTTCGCTATTTCATAACATATCTAGCTTGAGTAAGAAAATAATACGTACCTATTGTAATTTATTTAGAAACTTTTTTTGTTAAATTGTAATTCATAACTGTGTGGGCGTGTCGACTGCGTAGTCAATGTTGTTAATCCAGTATTTCAGTGTTGTTGCCACACTGTTGCAAAACGCAACTCTGCGTGTTATTCGATGCAACTGCGGCAACTTTACTATCCCCGCTTCGAGACAACCTTCGATTTCCCTCGTTATGACATACTAGTATTTGCTCGTCAAAACCAATTTCAACCTCCGCATCAATATTTTATATACGCATTTTACTCAAGTTTGACACATAGTAGTAAAATTGCCACAGGTGTGTCAAACTACGTAAAATCTGTTATGCGAGGGGCTAAATTTTCAGTGACCTCAATAGACACTTAGATATCTATTCTAATTCCATAGCCGATCCTATAAAGACCCTATAAAGTAATTTCAAAATGCAAGCATTACCTACTACATTCTGAATACGAGTCAAGGATTGTGTTGACGAGCTTATTCAATTCCATATGAATGAACTCTTAAGCGAACTTCTATAAATTAGAAATAAAATTATGTTATTTAAAACAAATTTATTTAGCATAAGATCAAAAGTTATAATTGTTTTAGCCCGCGGTCGAAACGAGTGGCAATTTGTTAAAATGTAAAATAATTTATGTCTGCATAGCATCAACATCGACGTTATTATGAAGTGTTGCAACATAAAAGATACCTCATATTTCAATATTTTTTACTTCATAGATTTATTTACGTAAGCGACAAGATCAGTAATTTATGTGAAGTTTTGAAACATACTTACGGAACAATGAGTAGTTAGTTATAAGAGTATGAATGTCCCGTGATCATAGTGCGAAACCAAGGCTCTTATGTAAACAATGCGCCAGAGCGGGGACACTTGGACAGTCCTGTTGCGGCGAATGTAAATTACCCTCAAGCTCGTGAGTAGAAACGCCTTCAATTCGGTGATTATGTGAACTGTTCCATAGATTGCGTTGGCGTATCATAACTTGTAGAACAGAGCATTGTTTCGTTGTATACGTAACGCATGTGGGCTTAAACTGCAGCGGAGAAAGTGGCACAGCCAACGGCAAGGCCGTCTCGTCGCTCTTCGACCTTCAGCATCCATTTCCGGGATTCCATTTATTCTTAAACATCTTAAAATAAACATGATTATAAATAAACCTCTCGGCAATTAAGGTGCGTTCTCGATGTCGGCCGGCTTAAGTAGGACGGTGGTCATCGACAAGCCCTTTCCTATTAATCTCGTTGCGTAAACGCTAACTTTACTACTTTATTGCTGATTACTTCAAACCGAAAGATATTATTTTCTTAACAATTAGATAACACAAAATTAAAGTTCATTTAGAAATATTATTAATTCAAGCTTCTAACTACATAATTATTTTACTACAATTTTAGTTCTTCAACTCTGAGCTATCTTGAAACATTTAGCATCAAGGCGTTACTTTCAAGGTAGTGCAGCAGGGTGAATCGCGTGACAAAGACAATATGTTGGTTGCGACATCGTGTGCAACAGTCGATTTCGCGTGTATCATGCCGCAGCAAACTTAGCGCAGATCCGCAAAACGTTATGTATCTATGACAGATCTATTACTACTAGATACTACACGCGAGATTATGATAAGTGACAACTGGATATCGTAACCCACATCGTAACCAACATTTTCTTAACATTAAATATCAATTTATTCATCTTTTATTTCTTCCGTTCCATACAAGAACATTATACTTTTTGTTTAGATGTTAAAAATCAGTATGTTATTGACAATGTAAATGTCAAAACTGCTGCTATAACTCACTAAATATTATATATTATACTTGTCACGATCGCAATGTAAAAAAGTGTCAATCTAAAGTTATTAAAACTTTATTTTACTGAACATTAATACGCACGTTTTAATACGCAAGTTTTTGGCTTTCCGTACATGTTAAATCACATGAGTAATTTTAGTTAACTTTAAATTAACCTCTCATAAAACTTATCTCTATAAAAAAATAATTTGTATAAAAATTTAAAAAACAATTTGGGTTATTAAATATAAATAAATTAAAAGGTAAAAACCATATGTAATAACAAACCAAAGGAAAGTTTTATTTAATTATTTGATTAAATTTAAATGTTTATTCTTTTATTTTACCCAATTTACTTTAATTAATATTCATTAAAATATTAAATGTGATTATTAATGTTAGCCACTTTACATTTCACGCAGCTTGTGTTATTTAATAAAACACATTTAAATAAATCATACGAGGTAAACTCGTTATTAATTGGATTCATATTTAAATTAGACATTATATTGCAATGTTATATTTGAATACAAAGCGATATTTGTCTGTTATTAAGTAACAAATAAACCTTATCCTCATTAATGTTTACCTCTCAATATTTATACTTATTTATAGAATAGTAAGTACACTGTTTCATACAAGTAATAATGGGGCACTGAGATGGCTTTATTGAATCGCTCCATCATTTTCAATTCACAACGTCATATTGATCACTGATAGCGCCGAGGTCGATTGCGAAATTAATACATTTACATGGTTTCAAATGGTTTATTCTAAGGTGTTTATTAACTAGTATTAGGTTAAATAATATGCACTGAAAATAGAGGACCAATTGTATACAATATACTTATAACATTTTCACGTCGTAGTAATATTGTTGACGCATTCTATTGTCAGTACATTTTGTTAAATTGTCTTGGAGTACAATATTAAAGTATATTATTAAATTCAATTAAAAGAAAAGTATGTACGTACAGTGCAGCACTAAAATTATACACGGTACGTATTTGAAATGGCGTTGAAAATTCAAATTCATACGTAACGAATCGATACGAACAGTAGTTTTCCATATGCAGTGTTAACTATTTTTTTATTTAGTGGCAATGTAAACATTGGCGATACGGCCGCTGAATTAATGTCCCCAATTCAATTGAAGTGTTTCATTAGCACAAGTGGCCCCGATTGCTTCGTTGATCGTGCTCGACAATCTGCGAGAGACTGACGACACTAATTTTATATTACACATGTTGACTATATGTAAGTTTTTTTTCTGACATATTTAAGACAAATATATTTCTCATCCATTTCGTAATATAATGTTTGATAAAATGTAATGTAATGTAAAATAAATGTCTACAAACCGCATCAAATATTGATGATATATTTTTAATGTTTTATCAATATCTAAGGCCTGTTGTCTGAATGCTGCAAAAATAAAATAAATAAACTTAAATAAATGTGCTGTGCTATACACGGATCAAATACTTATGAATTATTTATAAACAAAACCAGTTTTTTAATAGCGTTGTGCCGTGTTTATCTCGTGCAGTGGCTTTAATTGCTATGTGTTTTCATATTTTTCGTATTATATGATCAATTTATACGCGTATTTCCCCAGTACATAACCTATTGATTTGCCTTGTTAAAAAAAATGTAATTTAATTAAAAATTTATAAGAAATAGTTGCAATCTTGAAATATAAATAAGTTATTATATAAATTATATTATCAATACATTATTTCCCTGGTGACGCAGGAACTATTCTTAGAAATATAATGACCGGCAACGGTCGCATTAAATAGTTACATAAGAGAGTTATTACTTAAATACCTGTACTAGATGATAAATTACGAACAAATCAAAGTTTTTTAAAATCATAAATATACCATCAATATTAAGTTAAACATCCTGATTTTTACGAGAAAAGTTATATTAACTAACACAAAAGCAAAGAAATGTAAATATCGTATTAAAGTCTTAAATATTTAAAACTGAACATTGTAAAGTCGTCTGTCCAAGTAGTAATTTTAAACACCCTCATTGTTACTTACATGGGATGACGGATGGGAGCTAAAGCCAATATAATTTTACTGTATGTTCGACAAACTTTTTACTTTGTTTAATTTATTTATACATGGGACAGCGTCACAGTTATATATTATATATACATATGTATTATCACCAGTATATAGAATTTTCTAAAATCCGTTTGAAGATCGTCCTCTTATTGAATTGTAACAACATACATATATATTAAATTGTTCAAAGACTTTGCGGAACATCAAGCCAAATATCAAGGGTTAAAGCATATAATAAAACATTTCAACATTTATTTACTTCTCGGCCGATAAAATACCTAGTATTCACACGACTGTGTGTTTAGGGTCCAAGTCTCGGCTTCAACTGATTAGCAAATTATATTCGCAATAAATCTCAATTTCAAGCTTCACTTCGTTCTAGTGGATACCTAGAACGCTCCATCAGATTTAGTCGGTGCAAATTAATTACGGCTGCCGTCTCCGAGTTTTCCAGCTAGCTGGCTACGGTTTTACTTTCTTGTAGGAAGTGCTATCGCTTTCGACGGAGACCGGTCGAGAGCCTACTCGCCGACTATTCATTTTATTGAGGCTAGTTGGGAGCGCAACTACGTGCGGCTAACATTCCACTATCAGTGACAGCCATCGGATTGTGTGATTGTTAATGTAATCTTACAAGATAGATACATGTAATACATGTAATATACTAAAACGAAAGCACGATTTTGTTTCTGTTATAATTGAAAGTCAATCTAAGATTTCTTAACGCAAGTTTTATTATTATTATTTGCTGATTACTCCAGCATACTAATGTTTATATTTTCTTGTTTCAGGTGAGCCCCGACTATCTGGTTGATGATGGAGTATTGAACTCTGTAAGTTGAATGTATTGAGTATGTCAAATTATCATTTTTTTTGTAAAATGATGACTTAGCATACCGCTGACTGTAGGAAATAGTTCAATGTATTGTTTCCGTTACTTTTACGTTTAGTAATTGTTTATTTTACAAAAAGATACACACAACATAGCCCATACACACAACATAGCCCGATCAGCATAATAAAGGTTTATATTATATATGTACAGTATTAAAATTTAATGGACGCAATATTTTTTAAGCATTGTTGACAGCTGCAAACTATTTTTATCAAGGTTAATAAGGTTAACATTAAGCAGCTTATTAAAATGTTTATATTCTTTGGACATTGGCTTGAGGTCAATGTACGAAAAAAAATTAAAACTAAAATGATAATCAAAAAAGAAACATCATTTTATAATAAATATTTTTTAATTTAAGATTGAATAATTGTAGATAAAACTTATGTTCACTATAAAGTTCTAATTACAAGATTTAATATGATAAATATAAAATGATATAAAATATTCATGAATTTTTAACATTTCAATTAAATAAAAGTATTTGCTTCAATAATTTAACGTATTACATATCGGGTAAAAACTCCTTACACGGAACTCTAAAATAATCTTTACATAATCACCAACGGATGCAACTTCGTAATCGTAAACTACTAGCCGTTTCAAAACTTTTAAATGTCATGTTAATAACTTATATGTTTCGAGAATTTTGATAACTTTCTAAGTAACGATAATGATCCCTGCCGTACTTAAACAATCAGGCTAAATGTGTATTAGTCATAGAAACGTTTTTCCTTTGTATATTATCTCTGTGTGAGTCACATCGCACAATTTGCAGGGAAAGCGTAGCCCGGTAGTGTGACGCAACAATAAAAATTGAACGGACAAAGGAATTGCTGCTACTTGATACTTAACTGACGTAAGGTCTAGTGTAGGTCGACACTGAGCAACGAAAAAAATCCCGCTGAGTTTCTTTCGCCGGTTCTTCTCAAGTCTGAGCTGTTTGTTGCCGAACCGGTGGTAGATTTATGACAATCAATAAGTAAGTGTAATGCTTAAATATTGAATAAAGATTTTTGACTTTGACTTTTGACTTTGATAAGAAACATGTCATGAGGAAGATCCTCTCGATAGACAAATACTTAAGATAAGATTATCAGCTCAGCGTTCAATATCAAAATTGAGGCTGATCTGTTTAGCTAAGCGTTTAATCGAATATATCATTGATAAGAAACAAAACTTGAAACCAAATCAGTGGTTGACGAAATAAAAGCAGTGACTGGCTTTAATGATTGATATATTTTGTTTAATTAGTTTATAATGGAGTTTATATAAAGAAACAAATAGCACTTTTGACGAAAATCATAAGATAAATGTATTTCTAAACACGACTACTCTTAATTATGCTTCTCGACTGTTACCAAGATCGTGAGTAACATTGTTTACTTGTTTGGTTCTGCAAATCAGCTTCGGGCGTTGGTGCATCTATAAATAAGGAGGTGCTAAAAGCGGACCAGCCGGGGGACGTGCTTCCTCCGCTTTGAGCGACCGAAGGGTAAACAAGCTCGGATGCTGGGCCCTTTGTTGACACTCGCTTTACGGTCGTTCTACCTCGCGAGGTTTATGACGTGCGCAATAAACTCGCGCGTACTCTGACGCCTGCGTTTGCGTCTATCCGCTTGTATTTCAACAAAGGTGAATGTCCATAACAATGTGCACCTATGCTATGCCCAAGCATAATTTAAATTAAGGCATCTTATATCTTACATTTCTGTCTATATAGAGTGGTATCTATATATATTACAGTCTGCTCTAAACTAAACAAACTTTTGTACAATGAAGACAATTACTTACTACAATAATAATGATTAGTCTTCCTAAACTATGTTTTTTTATTATTGGTGGTGTCAACGAACCTTATGTGTATTATGAGAGATCGTCATTAATGCTATGTTACAATATGAAGTCGTTAAATGACATCCATTTAACAATTCTCGAAACATCGCCCCCTACGTGATTTCCTGTTTGCTCAGCGTTTTGCCTGGGAGTCTTAAATACATGTTTCCATTGTTTCTTATAATAACAAGAAACAATTGATAGGTATTCAAATAGAGGTGAGCGATGGAATTTTTACCATACCCGTCGTGGTCTGGCATGGCGATCACGAAGCTGGCCCATCTGCATGCGCGCTGGCCGTCGCGCGTCCGGTTACTCATCTAACAGGCGCTCGCTTTATGATTTCTTTATCATGCCTACGCTCTTAACCACCCGATTAGTGTCCTGTGATATAGTTTTAAATTGCACTGCAATGTTGCTATTAACATTTTTAAAAATTATAAAACTTTCGCTTATTTTGCAGCTATTCTGTAGACTAGCCGACGGTATCTAATTTTAATTATTCTCCTGCATATGTAATTAACAAATGTAGCTCAATTTTTTTTATGACTGCTGTTCTCAGCGGGAGTATTATTCCATCTAAATCATTTTTTTTTGTCTATTCCAGTAATAATTCAATATATAAAAACTAAATTAACATCCACATGTTAGCATGTTACTATTTTTATTTCTTAATAATTTGTTTGTGATGAAACATTTTATATCGCCATCTTAACATGAAGTGAAAACGTAATCGTACTATGAAGTTAGTGTAAGCAATTGCATTTCAAAACCAGATAACATTTTGTTGCTAAAAATAAATTCAGTAGCAACATATGAATACATAGTGGCTACGTAGAATAATAATAGGCAAACAATGCGCGTGAGTCTACCGCAGCGTGTTATTCGTAGCTCGCGACATCCACCCTTTTATGCAAATCATAATAAACAAAGACGTTTGTTTGAGACAAAGGGGCGAGAAAGATTGAAAGGTTAATGATTGCCATTATTGGGAGGTTGTTGGTAACATTGTGAGGGGGCCGCAGCATCTCGGCTTGTTATTTTCGCGCAATCATTCAATAAACTTGATGGAAGCAATCGACAAGACCCTCTGCTTGATCCTCAGAGAAATGGATCAATTTTGATAGCCGGTCACTAAGAGTAACCGTTTTAGACTTTTGTATTTTAAAAATTACCTACAAAAATACATGATGTAACAGTCAAAGTCGTATAAGTTAACAAATTGAACCCCATAGAAAATTTAAAATGAGAGAATTAAATGAATTTTCGGTAACTGTTCGTAACTGTTAAATTCATAATTATTAAGTAATTCATTTAGAAATATTTCTATTTAATACCGTCACGACGACCGAGTGTTTTAAGTCGTTAAAAGTTCATTTAAATATAGAACGCATTTGATTAGAGCCAATTAATCTTCAATTAAGCTACGAGTGTTCTCTTGTTTGACTCTGTCGCTGTATCAATTGTCGCGAGACAGTCTTCGTAATGGTTTAAGTTCATGCTCCTCGTATCATGTTACAGGAAATTATGAATAAAAGACGGTACTAACCATTATAAACACAACTTAAGAAGAAATTATTTAAAAAGGTTTTATTCGAAGCACAGACAACTTTTTCATGCATCAACTTTTAAAAACAAAACAATCTCTATGACACATTATATCGATGCATAATGGTCACTTCTCGTTTGATTGATCGAACCCGTTTAAAAATTTAGGTTAGCAGAATATTTCGCTTTAATTTAGTCATGTAAAAGTCTCTGACTATTAAAAGATCTTTGTTGAGTTTTTCTTATTTGAATAGTTAAAAATCCATACTTTAACCGTTTTACATCTGTTGAAAACCAGAAACCTCAATTTATTTTCTTTGTTGTGTAGAGCCATTGCCCTCTTAGGTTATCTGAAGAGATATATTTAGCAGAACTTCGTACGTATACAATACTGACAACATCGAGGTGTAAATTTTACTGATTGCGAGAGCAAATATACGTGCTGTCATGGGAGTGTTTGAAAGTTCGATAACCTGTCTAAAATAGTTTTTCGTTTTCTAACCTTGGAAACAGTACTGAGTTTTAAACGTGACAAAATAAAATAAAACTTCCGTTCTAGTTAATTAATAATATTACTGTTTATCAATAAATATTCTTGTAAACATTTCAAAGATCTGGAGTCCATACATATGAGATTACGTCGTGCTGAGTTTTGACGTTTGATGCATACTAACAACGTAACGTATCTTGTATGCAAGTTTCGATTGCACCAGGTTGCGAGCTGTTGCAAGACTGTGATGTCTAATCTTCAATACAAAAGATTATGTAATTAAATAAAGTAAAACCAGAAATGAAAACCAGCTCTTGATAAATATCCGACCGTAAATTGAGTCGCTGTCCTCTGTTTCTACAGATATCTGAATAGACAATTAATAACGATTTTTTTTATACAAACTCAACACAAAATAGAATGCATCCCGAAACTTTTACTCGAAATGCCTTAAATTGATTGAATAGCTTAGATTTTATGTAACAATTTTGTTGGTTATATGCAACCGTTCTTAAAAATAATAATGAAGAGAACAAACTGAACAAACGTCACTGGAGCGAGGCGCGTGTTTACCGCGTTGACACAATCGAACGCTAATATACTGAACACACACTTAACAAGAGACGCAATCCGTACCTGGTTCTTCGAAAATTTCATACACCTTCCTTTACAGGTCGATGGGTAGAAATATTTACAAAACACGTTTGCTACTAGACGTTTACCCTTTAAAGTGTAAATGGTGAACGTGCCGTCCGGCTAATGGATACATGTTATTATAATAAACTGTGGTAAATACGCCATGGCCGCTCACGTTCGATTGCCCTTAGTTTCGAACGCAATGACCGCGGTCGCTCGAAATCGACAGTGATTACAAATTTCCCTGGAGTTCGTTCGCGACGCAATGTCCGATGGAAAGCGCTTAACCAATGTTCCGCTCTGATAACTCTCTAATTACAACTTCGCTACTATTTACCATCGTCACTTGGTATCATAGATTTAACCCTTGCTCTTTTCACTTAACATTTCATCCGCAACTAAACTTCCTCTACCACACGCTAATTTACCTGCTACACTTTCATTGGATTAATTACAATTGAATTTTCTTATATTTATATATTTACAGACGGCCAACGACTCAATTTAAGGCTGGATATTTATATATATTAGTTATTGGGTTTTTCTGTCAGAAAAATCTCAGTAGCAGCCCGGAGTCTGGAAGTTCGAAGTGTGTACAGTCCCGTGCCTCGGAAAGCACGTTAAGCCGTTGGTCCTGCGCCTGAACTATTTCCAGTCGTGTCGGATTGCCGACCCATCGGATTATGAGAGCTAAGGAAAAGAGAGTGCACCTGTGTTTCGCACACACTTGTGCACTATAATATGTCCTGCGCAGTTGGCTATCTCTCTTGAGATTGGCCGCCGTGTCCGAAATCGGTCTGGAGGACCTTATATATATATATATATATAAAAGGTCCTCCAGACCGATTATATATATATATAAATTGTATTTGTCCAGGTGGTATATATAATTTTTGTTTCTATATATTTATATATAAGCCTGACTTAAAAGGTTTTCGTTGAATTGTTTACTTGCCAATTATTGCAAACCGCAAAAAAGATCTTACAAGTCAGTGACTTGAGTAAATAGAAGGATAATAGTTATATCCATGGAATTTAGGTATTCGCGTTTATGTATTCACTGCGTATTAAGTGCATAAGCTTCAACTTGTTTACTAGGAATGATAAAAGGATTCAGACAAAACTGTCGACAACAACATCTTCGGCATCAGCTTAACAAATGTCGCGGTATAATTTGTCGTTGTATTCAAAAACACAAGTGTTTGCGTGTTTACGATCTTCGGTCGAGGTACAGGCGTACAGAATATACAATGATATGTCATTCACATCGATTGAGGCCGCCGCATACAAGATGTGATCTATCATACATAATGTATAGAACCTATGTTCCGCGTCGCGCGCTTTGCTGACCTTCGCATCGCTATCATTTAACCAACAAATTCTTAAAATTATTTCTAATAACGCCAAGCATTGCTTACTTACTTATACTTTATTAATATTTACTACTTGCATCATTTTCTTTACAAACGGGTTATTATTTACCGTCTGCTTTGTTTAAAATATTCCTATTTGAAAAATGTACATTGTTTAATGTGTATTTTGTGTGTGAGATGTACTTTAACTGGCAATGTATATTGTTATTTGTTACATAACAAAAGCCTACAGCAGGTTGTCAAGTGAGCTATAGATCACGGATCGATCACTGTGAAGAGTACTGTTACTTAACACGACACACGACCATTGCCCCTCGGCCGAGAGCTGGCGCGGCGACAATTATTCCTCATTGCGCCGACGCCACGAGGCGACGCCTGCTGAACAATAGTGTACAATCACTGCGATTGTGCCGGCCGAGCGCTAGTGTCAACTACCTCTTGCATGAACACCACTATTGTTATGGTGATGTCTTGAAGCCAAGTTAGACACTTCACAAAACAAAAGATATTTAAACCATTAGCATTTTTAAACAACCACTGGCATTGGGAAACCAAAACGCATAAAGGGCTGGTATATATTACCAAATTAAATTATTCTTGCGGGGAAAACCAGCTAGACCAGCTATTTATATTTAGTTAAAGCTATTAAAAATTCGTTTCACTTTAAGACTGCCAGTTAAGGTTCAGTTAATTGGAAATATTAAACATTTAACGTTATAGCTAAGGGCTGCTCAAGCAGGTAGGCGAAGGCAAATCAATGTGCAGGGTCCTTTTTTTTTGTTGCCTGTAGCAGGTATCCGACCCTTCAAACAAGATTGTGGTCCTTTTTAGGGTAGAGAATATCGAAAAATTTTATATCAAGAAAAAAGAACTATTATTATATTTAGTATGTATAACAAAGTAAGCAAGATTTTAATATATGCATAATATTAATTGATTTCTTTTATCTATTTCAGAACCAAACTCGCCCAGTGCAGACGATGAACGCTACACTAAGCAGCGCGCTCGGTCCCGTTGGCACCAACAACGCTTCTACCGTCGGTTGGGATCAGCATCCTGTACTTGCACGAGCTGCTTCCGTTCCAGCACAACGAGCTCTGGCTGGTTTGTTAACCAGTCTTGGTCATCGACGCCTTGAACGTACTACAAGTGACCCAGCTCCCCCGCCACCTGCTACTAGCAGATACAAGACGGAACTTTGTCGGCCATTTGAAGAAGCGGGTGTTTGCAAATATGGTGACAAATGCCAGTTCGCTCATGGAGTGCGTGAACTTCGCAACCTTCAGCGTCATCCTAAATACAAGACAGAGCTTTGCCGTACGTTCCACTCTGTTGGATTTTGTCCATACGGACCTCGGTGTCACTTCGTCCACAATGCTGAAGAAGCGAGACGCCGTGAGCCAACATCTCCCGGTGGATCCCTTGCATCATTGTCGTCCGGAGGTTCACTCGCGTCATACATGAGCGATGGTTCCCGCTCTCCTAGATCGCCGCACTCGCCGCTAACTCCACAGTCTCCATTGGCGCCGCACTCGCCGCCAGCAATGTCGCCGCCCGCGCACGCCACTTCCTTTGCTTTTCGTCGTGCGCACTCACCTGATCCAGAAGAGGAACGGCTGCCTGTGTTCAACCGCCTCTCTTCCGCTTTCGGCGATATCGTGATCGCTTAAGTTTGAGCGGTTACCTAGTCCTAAGTCAACAAACCGAGCGTAGCGTATAAGGATCGTCCGTCAACTAGTGCCTATTCGACGTCTTCCAGACTGTGCCCGAGCGCCGTCCCGCTCGTCGCGCCTCGCGTCCACACCCGCTCAACGAATGATCTCCAGTTTATCGACGCTCTTACTACTTCGCCCTGTAATATTGTAAAGTTAATGAAGTGTTCACTGGCGTCTCGAAAGTTTGCGGTGTGAATATATTAGATATACATCAGTTTTAATTATCGGCACGCACTTGTAAATGGCACCTTATAATATTAGATATTTATTGCGTAGCTCGCGGAAGTCTTCCCGATGCGATCCTCCGCCGAGCGGTGGTCTTTGTAAAGTTAGCTTATAGTAACATTTTATTTATTTCGTACTGCCTATCCGCGCTCGGTACCGTACCGCGAGAAGGCGCTCGTGATCTATTTTTAAGGATATAAGATAATAATTTATTATTTATTTCGAGTCTCTTTAACTTTAATTATTATTATTTTGTAGCTAGCAGTTGCGATGCCACACCGCATACGGACGAGGCACGCGTCGACGGGACGTGGCTCGTTATATAGACCTCAGCTCGGCTGATTCGGCACTTCGTTCACACGACACTTCGTTTTAACGATTGTCTTAGAGTTTAGACTAAACAGAATCAGTCGACGCCGAATGGAATTCGAGAGAAAGATGGGCTTAAATAATTCAATTCATTCTTATTACTTTTGAAATTCGATTAATTATACCCTTTTCTTTCTTTGTTTGTTTTCATTGTGCTGCCGTGGCATACTATCTCGACAATCTTGAGCTAAGGAACACCGTTAATCATATCAATAATCTGCAGCTCATTTGGGAAGTATCGGAACGTTCCTGCGGCGCGCTGCCTCCAGCGGCTCGCCTGCGAGAATTCTTCCTTTTTGCGTCGAGCGAGCGAGCAGCGAGTCTAAACCTGTTTGAAACTTTTGGTGATTGTTTTTTTCGTCCTCGCAACCGCACTCGACTCCCTCTCGCTCCAGCGCTCGAAGACATCGCGCTCGAACGCATGCAAAAAATGACAAGTATCCAAGTTTAAGCCCGTCGATCTCCCGAGAATCCATATACCAATATACCTGTATTGTATAAAGATATAGTGACGACAATAGTATATAAAGCATGTTGATAGAGGTGGATGCGTTGCGGAGCGGCCCTCTCCCCTCGCGCTTCCACGCCGCGCCCGCGCACCCCCTCCAATAAGTGCCTTTTACTTTATAACAAAATAAATCGATTATAATATTTAATTTTTAGTTGATCGAGATAGATTGATTTTTATTTATTGTCTCCTTTTGAATATAATATTCAAATTGGCACGGTTATTACTTTTGTACTTTGACAGAACTAAGTGATTAGTTTCGATGTAGAATAGTTTTTTCTTTGAATTTAAAGTGTGATATTTTATAATATTTATATAACAAAGTTTAATGTTTTAATTAAGGGACCAATTAAGTGATTAGGAGAAATTCTGAAAGAAGTAGCCAGATACGCTTTCGAATACCAAGAAATTGTATCCTCGTGCCTCGAGTTCATATTTTTATACATGTTAGATCTACAATTTTGTACTGTATTAATAAAAACACCTTTGAACCGTTGGTTTTTCTTTAATTTGTCAAATAGTACCGAGGTTGGTAGTGTTATTGTGTTTTTCTTGTCAAGTGTTTAGTTTCAGTTTTTCTCAATCTCATGGCGAGTTGCATGGAATCATCGTGCAAACAGAATGATAATAATTTTGTACCTAATGTTAAGGATTAGATATAGGCGTTTTTCATAAAGTTTCGCGAATATTATTTATTATCAGTTCATTACGAATTATAAACCATTAAAGCTGATTTATTTAATTTCTTTTGTATTTAAACAATCATTTAAATACTACGATTACTTGTAACTTAATGTTTAGTAATATATCATCAGTCATTTAATGTAACAGGCATTAGTTTAGATACTCTAGTACCTATGTCAGTTGTAATTAAGTATTTAATTATTTTTTTAATTTAATCCAATTGTAAGTTAATCTTCCAAAAAATTGACTACATTATTTCTGTTACGGACAAAAAATTAAGGCTAAAGCTTGTCTATGACATTTTCTTGTAAGTTTTCCTTATTTCCATCTGCATTTTTATTGAATTATAGTCAAAATATGTTATTTTTTTTTATTTTTGTTTACCCCTACCCTTTTACATCAATCCTTCCTTATACTTCTTTTGATTTTAATTCGTGATTATTATTTAACTTTGTTTTTTTTTTATAATTTATTTGTAATTTTATTTAATCTTAATTTTAAATTATAAAATGTGTCTCCTTAAAACAGCTTGCATCATCATTAATCAAAATACCTTTTGCTTAAATATTTTTTGAAGAAATGAATATTGACAGATATAATATTAAAGTTTTATTAAATTAAAGCGCGAAAAATGTTATTAAATAATAGCACCGAATTCTATAAACGAACCTGGAACCTCTCGTGACTTTTGTCAAAACGAGATATTTCATAAGAACGCAACTTATGTAATCTACATGAGAAATAAACAAATGGTGGTGTGATGCAGTTCTGCTGTCGTAAGTATTAGAAAGGTTTTTTTTATAATAACTTTAAGCAAGTAATATTTTATTGCCTAACTATCAAATGTTAACTGTTAATGCTTGTGTTAATAATAGCTCGGGGAATAGCAAATATTACATTGCTGGTCATTTACTATTTCTAATTAAAATTATTCATTTAACAAATAAAAAGTCGTTCCATAAAACGTACACATAATTACTATTCATCAAAAATCACCATTTTGTAAAATCAATTTAAATTTAGTAGTTATGTACAGAAATCGTTACAGTTTGGAATAATTTATTTAATTTACAATAAGTTACAGGACAGTTTCTTATTTTATTTATCAACAGTAATACTAGGTATTGGAATTAATATTGAAAAGAAATATACATATAAAAAGACAAGGAACGTGTAAGCGATCTTATAGTTTGGAATGCTGTTCTGAACTACTTATCTACTGATTCATACTAATTACAACACAGCAAGCTTACTATAAAGAAACAAACCAAATAAGGGAGCAGACGGTGTGTAACATACCAGATGGAATAATGCAATTCCCTTCATAGTTAAGTTCGATTTTAAAGGATTTCCTAGGAAATGCAAAAACTTTATGATTATGTAACATTGAATATATATTTAAATAGGAATATCGAGTAAATATTTAAATTGAAGTTACAGGAACAAAGCCATTTGAAAGATGAGATCTTGACTGAGGAAACGTCAGCGTCTAAACTTTTTAAAATGAAATATATATATTATATGTAAACAGATCTCCTTAAAAGAATACCTAGACTCATATACATTGGCTGTGTTTTTAAGCCGATTGATATATACTACTAAATGTGTAAGTATCTAAATACAACAAAAATTATATTAAAAGTTGCAACGGTAGTATTCCACATTAAATAATATAATATTTATATTAATAAAGCTGTTATTTATTAAAAATAATCACCATTTTATATTTATTCAAAAAAATAAACAAATTGAATATTTTATAATTGCGCTGAAATGAATCAGTAATGAAATGCTTTAGTTATAATTAAATGCTTACTAAATAGACTTTATATGATATCGGATTTCAATTCCTGGAGCTGCGTCGGCCACTCTAGTAACCCAACACTGAGATAAGGCGGCCTTGACAAAACGACTCTACAGTTTAAAAATGACTATGAAAATAACATCGAAACGGATCGAAATCCACTCTTATGTCTATAGTGTTTAAGTTCAAAACACCGCCAAAATGAGTAACGCTATCGGTGCAACTTTATACAAATAAAATATAAAACGGATGTTATTATATGGGACTTACTTTGAACTAAATATTGAATATCATAATTATTATATTCGAAAAGTTATGAAATTTGTTTCAGGTTAATTATAAAAGCTGATAGTTAATATGCTTGATACGAAACTAATTAAGAGGAAATAAAGTTACGTGTTTATGTTTATTACGCATAACTTGAATAAGATGCTTTTTAAATATTTTATGAATATTTAATAAACGGAAAGAAATATGTTAAATCTTAATAATATTATTATTATGTTGCATATTTATCTCGCTCGTCTGGGTAGGTACCACCCACTCATCAGCTATTCTACCGCGAAACAGCAGTACTTGGTATTGTTATGTTCCGGTTTGAAGGGTGAGTGAGCCAGTGTAACTACAGGCATTAGGGACATAACATCTTAGTTCCCAAGGTTGGTGGCGCATTGGCGATGTAAGCGATAGTTAACATCTCTTACAATGCCAATGTATATAGGCGTTGGTGACCACTTACAATCAGGTGGCCCATATGCTCGTCCGCCTTCATATGCAATAAAAAATATATATGTTGGAGAAGCATCGTAATCGTTGACATCGTATTTGTGGTTGCGGGCTTAGTGGGCGTCATCAGGGTAAAGTACAAGCACAAAACACAACTATCACGGTTTCACAGTATTTTAATTAACAAAACAAATTAATTAATTAACGTTTTAACGAGTAACAATACCGAGCAGCGGGTTCAGGGCACCGATCCGACTTTAACAGACGAATCCACTTCAACGATCCAACTCGATCCGTTGCTTTCCTCCGAATGTGTCCAAAAAACTGTATACCTCTCCAAAGATGGCGCCTCGACCCACTCGAGGCACATGCCTTGCTCTGATTGGTGATTACGTGAAATACAATATTCATAACTTTTATTAAATGGTTAAGGTTTTTAACTTCTAGAAAAACGTAACAAATCAAGAATTCTTAAAGTACCTAATTAAAATGTAAACAAATAATATTGTATGCAAACATCAATCAATCCGACTCATAGCTTCCTCCGAAATATATATTAAAAATAAAATATATATATTTAATCACAATCTACTCCTAATGAAAAAATATACACGTCGATTACATGGTGAAATAAGACTTTTTTTTTTAATTAAAATAATTTCTCTTAACATTTATTTTATGTCTAGCCAAGCGAGCGACTTATAAATGTTTAAAATATTTACCCCCAGTTTGAAACACGTCAGCTGCAGTGACCAATCAGTTGTCACTCGTCATAATTTTTTGCCTATATTTAAAAAAAATGTTTTTATAATTCTTATTTCAATTCCTACTATGTACTTATTGATCTTTTTTCAAATAAAAAAAAAGTGAATTCGTGTTATATCACCTCATTCTTTAACGATTGAGATTCAGACCTGTATACAATTGTAGACATATAAGTAGGTTGTACTCGGTGGTAGAGCTTTGTGCAAGCTCGTCTGGGTAGGTACCACCCACTCATCAGATATTCTACCGCAAAACAGCAGTACTTTGTATTGTTGTGTTCCGGTTTGAAGGGTGAGTGAGCCAGTGTAATTACAGGCACAAGGGACATAACATCTTAGTTTCCAAGGTTGGTGGCGCATTGGCAATGTAAGTGATGGTTAACATTTCTTACAACGCCATTGTCTATGGGCGTTGGTGACCACTTACCATCAGGTGGCCCATATGCTCGTCCGCCAACCTATACAATAAAAAAAAAAAAAAATAAGTAGGTATATAGTATTTAGTAAAAGTCGTAACTAGTAAACATTGATTTTTTAATCATGCAAAAAGTCAGCCAAAGCTTTGAAACCTGTATTAATTTTTTCCAAGTAACCATCCAGTACTAAGGCAAGGTCTGATAAAATAAAGTTTTGTTCTATAATGCGAATGAATAAACTTTATTTGTGTAAGTGCTATAAGTTTACGAAGTTTCAAAATAAGAAAACAAGTGTAAAATCGAGATCAACAGCTGCTGTGACATATAAATGATATAAATATACAGACGGGGAATCAATTCTTAACACAAATGGCCTTTATTGAATTTCATTATTCGAACATATATATATTTAAATATTTCTTTTAATAAAAACATAAATAAAATGCAATTTATTTGGTCCATTTTGTATGATTATTATGATACGTAGGTAAATAATAAGCCCTTTGCGTTGGACGTCTTAATCGGTACTCACGCTCATATCTATCACATATCAAGACTAAGAAAGTAAATACGAGGCGCAGTGTTAGTACAGTGATAATAATAATTGCTGCTGGTGAGTGATAAGGGACCCATTATCTAATATTTGTACATTCAAAAGCGATTAGATAACAAGTAAGATGTAAATCGTCAAGTTACCAAACGAGTTACATAGTCTCCAAAAGTATACTTTATCGAGGGCTGTTGAAACGAAAATATACTTCTAAGTTTCAATATTCTTGTAATTATGACTTTATTACAAATAAGTACCTAATACAAATAATAGAATTGAATTTAATATTTTTTTCCTTTGTTACATTTTGAGGACGATATAAATCTTATCGGATGAATGTTCCTGTCCCAAAGTTATTTGTTAAATGCGTTTGTCACACGAAATTTATTTGCTGTTTTTTGCTTATTTGCATAAATAGCTCTAAAACAATAAATTGAAGAGTAAAATAGGTAGAAATATAATATATTAATTTGACAGTTTTCAAACTCAAATCAAGTTCATAAATACATACCTATAACGATATTTGAATATTTGTATTATTTTAATCGTACTCGAAGATTTAAAGTTGTAGGAAAGCTCTCTATAAAATTCAGTTGGTAGATTCAGTTATATGGTTTTGACAGATTCACTATATGTAAAAGAGATGTATGTATCTACAAAACAACTGCTGTTTATGCTTTAATTATCATAATCTTAAACAATATAATATAAGTTTTGTGGAGATTACAAGACAGTATACATAAAAAAAAAAACATAAATTCCGTACGAATATGACATTGTATGTATTTATTTAAGTCGGTACTTGTTTTTACTTAAATAGTCATGTATATAGATACGATAATAATTTGTGACGAGTACATACTAATATTATTTATTACTACTACTATACTTTGATTGTGATGATCATTATTTCGTCCTATACCACCCACTCAATAGATATTCTACCGCAAAACATCAATAGATACTTGGTATTGTTGTGTCCCGGTTGGAAGGCAGAATGAGCCAGTATAATTGCAGGCACGAGGGAGATAACATCTTAGTTCCTAAGATGGCGGATTGGCGATATAAGCGATGGTAAACATTTCTTACAATGCCAATGTCTATGGGCGATGGTGACAACTTACCATCAGGTGGCTTATAAAAATTAAAGTTGATATTAATCAGAACACTAAACTAACTATATTTATCAAATTTCAACTCTCCTTGACCTTTTCTAGTGAGAAACCCTTTTTTATCTTTAATGACTCGAATAAGACGCCTATTACTCTTATGGTTTCAGCATCGTTTAAAATCTTACGACTTGGTACAAAAATAGTTCACTTTGATTGCTTATATACTGGTCACTTTGTTAGAGCCCTCTAATAACAAGAATTAATAGTAAAGCACATATTTTCTCTTGTTAATAAAAACTTTTTTTTAACAAGAAAAAATATGTAGACGTAGATACGATCCTGAGCGTGTCAAGTGTTTTTCATGCAATTAGGTGTCATTTCATAAGAATGTTTACTCAATAATCATCTATTATTTTTATTACCTTTTCCGAATTGATAGAATTGAATAATTTCGACATTACATTTATTGCCCTCATTGCCGTTAATTAAGGAGTTCTCCTAAACAAGATAATTTATTTGTAAACATAGCATTTATAGTAAATATATCTTCAAAGTAATACGTATTTAATACATGAAATTTCTACCTGTAACACATTAAAAATATTTAATGAATTAAATTATTATGATCACATATGAATAAAACTCAAATATTTTAATATGAGAATTTGAAACTTTTAAATAATCCATTATTTAGTTGATCCTTCAAGTTCATCACACAATAGTCGCAAATATCTTAGCAAAATAAATGACTATTTATTTAAGTTTTACTCATATTGTTGACACAACTAAATATTAAAAGTCACGTTTCCAAGGATAAACAAACGTAGAAAAAGGAAGTAACAAAATTTGCATTTCGCTTGCCAGTGAAACCGGTCGTTCCGTATTTATTTATGGGATTATTTGAAATTCGAAGGGCACAAGATTTATCATTACTATCGTATGTACGTAAATACGTACGTCACTTAATCTCTATATAAACAAATTTAAAAAATTATAATTTCAATTGCAAATGTTTTATAAAATTAGCGAATTTTAACTTCTTTCGGATTTATTTCAAAAATAAAGAATCGTATTTTGTCACTTATTTAAATTTAAAAAAATGTGTAGGCAAGACAAACTTTGTAATAATCAAGTAAACGACAAATCTACTTTTCAACAGTAGCATAACATTTAAAACATTAAATTTAAAAGATATTTATAACATTTAGAATAATTCAAGTAGCCATGTTAATACATACTATTCTGATGCTATTGAATACATATTTTTTATTTTATATTAGCAATAGGAGTAGCTACACAGACGTGACAGGGACGACATTAAATAATTCTATGTAAACGTGTTTAGTAAGTTGTAATGCTTATAAATGTATAATTTGATTTTGAAAATACAAATGGCTGTACCGTGTATAATAGCTTTAACAGTTATTTAACTACCATAAAACAGTACAGTTTATAGAATATAAATCCTATATAAATGCAAGAGTATCGAGTGTATCAACGCCGGCGAGTGACCCGCTACCGGGTGCCGACAATATAATTTTTACTGCGTGTACTGTCGCAGACGTAACGCATAAACAAGGAAAAACACAGCACTTCCGTGGACTTATATGTGTCACGTGTTTCGAATCGCCATAACGTTCTCAGGACACGGAGACGAATATGCGATAACAAAACCCTTAAATTTACTTGTGTTAACATCTACATGGTTTGCAATGTAATGTCATATTTCATTTTATATTTTCTCGAATATTGTAACCACATTTGTAATCAAATGAGTAATTAGCATGATTTGTAAGCTTGAAACACATTTATTGATTGTCGATGTACATTGACGCATTTGATATTCAATATGACTGGTCCTGCATTTATTGCACAAGAATTTAAGAAGTTTTTTTATCGTAATATATTTCAATATTACGCATTTTCTAATAAAATGTTTGTAGTTTTCTCGAATATTTTTATTCACTTAAGGTTAGGTATTCGAGTAATGAGCATGTTTATGTACTGCGTTGTAGGTAAGTGTACTCGAGCAATACGGCTGGCAGCAATCGAGACAAAGGATCGTAAAGATATGTAGCGTGTCGTAGGCTTTACGTAACACAGCACTCACCTGTGACATACGCACTTGTACTCACCGTCGCAAATAGAATATCCTTAAACATTAATACAAATAAAAAATAAAACAAAAATAAATTCACAAACTAGTTCCATCTAATAAAATAGACATTTTAATATTAATGGTATAACATTATCCAAGCTCTAAAACATATATTTATCTTAGTAGAGATAATTCTTTATTAAACCTAAAAAATGTGCATAATTAAACCTATGATTTTCAAAAAGTCCAATATTATTATATGTCTTATGAACTGAACATAGTTTCGCCTTACATACAAACAAATATTTAGCAGTTAACTTTTAGCACTATTAAGAAAAAAATACACAAAAGTCATCGCTATTCGCTAGATATTGTTTGACATGATATTTGTTAACGTAAATTTAAACCGCAATTAAATTTTTTCGCTATTTTTATAAACGCTATACCGACGATCTGAATCGTATAAATATGTTAATAGCTTAAAATTGTATTTACATATTTTTGATACCACTTAAATATATACATAATTATGACGTAGAATTTTTTATTACTATTAAATGATGCAATGATGCTTAATATATACAGGTAAAGTCTCTTAATCTTTAATTTATATTTTAGTGATGATATTTCATATCTTTAATATTATATTCACGTAAATAGTATAATTCATTAGTCATTTATCTGGTTTGCTGTATTTACGTGTTGTATGTTTACACGTTTACCTCGTCAATGAAGCCTTATTATGGGAATTTTGTACTTATTTTAAGTCCTTAATAACTTAACATTGCACATTGCGTTGCGTAAAAAATAATAATTTTCGTTCATTATAACGGCGTATATCTTTAAAAATATGACATACAAGATATAATTAAGTTTGATAAATATATGAATCGATAAATTTTAAAATGCAGATATTTTTTTTAAATTAAATTTATTTCCTTTTATAAAGCGTTATTGATTAAATGTAAAAAAAACACACTTAAAGTTACTTTATTATTAACATTCTTTGTGTTTTTGCGCTCCTGGTGTATGAAACTTATGAATAGACCAAAAATAAACTAGATTACGGAAATTTTAAATACCGACGGTAATTTCGAAGAAATAAACTCCTGAACACCATAATGTCCCACGAGCTCTTACAGTAAAGATGAACGAGTTTCTGTGTCCAAGACATGGACACCCTTAGACTTTGGCGCCGTAAGAAATATTAACCATTCCTTACATCATCAATGCGCCATCAACCTTGGGAACTAAGATGTTATGTCCCTTGTAACCCATAGTTACTCACTCACCCGGCCAACCGAAATACAACAATATTCAGAATTGTTATTTGGCAGTAGAATACGTGATATGGTGGTACCTAAACAGACGGGTTTGTACAAACCTCTAACACCGACTAAATTATAATAAGTTATTAAGAATTATAGTGTAAAATATCATGAGATTAAAAGTAATAAACGTGAAAAAGTTAAAGCACGCGTTAAACTATTCTATTGAATAGGTACGTTTGAATACCGTGTCTCATTTATCAATATATATCATCAATAAGTTTTTAGTTTTCGAGACCTGAGTGTCTAAAATCTTCGCCCACGATATAAAATTGAAAAATATGTACTTATATACATATCTCATATATTTACTAATTGAAATACAATTAGTAAATATATGAGATGTTTTTAAAATATCTTTAATAACAGAAATATTACATATGTGCTCGCTATATTAAATGTCACATTTATTCTTAATTGCTTAATAACATAGTAATTATTACAAAGTAATCGTTAATAAAAGGCCAAATCATGTTATTTGTGACAAAAAAGGTCGGTAACTATAGTTTTTATTTCTTATTTAAGACCAGCTTATACTGCGGTATCGGACCCGAAATAGTGGATATTATAAAAAAATAAATAATATTTAAAAAAAATAAAATTGTGTTGTTTTCAATTATAACAAAAATTAAAATGTGTGTAAAATAAATTTTTTTTGGAATCCCGGAAGTTAATTCAATTCCAGGATACCGTTTTGATACCTACTGATCAAGTTTATATGTATATAGACTCATACACATACATATGTGTACACGTTATATGTTATACCATATCACAAGTGTTAAACCGTCGTGTTCCGTGCTTTATCTATATACTCTTAGGTGACATTCTAACTACTTTGTAAATAGAAGTGGAAGTAATTTAATTTACGTAAAACTTGTATATAATGGTTGCATAAACTAATTGAATAATAATTTCCTGAACTAAGCAGGAAACTAGATGCAACATACTCTAGATGCTTATAAAGTTCTAGTTTCTTGACATGTATTTTTCCGGTGCAAGGCACTTCCTATAAGACCTGATTGTGACCAATTAGGATAAGTTTAAGCCGACTTGTCCCAATGGATATAATGCTCGGATTAATCGAGGGTATACGACCGTTTTATATTTTTAAACTGAGAACAAGTACCAAAATTTTGTAAATTTGTATTTAGATCATATTATCTTCTTGTCGGCGATAATAAAGCGTTTTATGGCAACACTCATAATTCAAACACAATTCTAAGATATATTGTACAAAGTTAAGTAAGTTTCGTATAAAAGGCATTTTCCAAAATTACCAACATAACAGATATTTAATATTAAAGTAATTTTCATTTAAATATTACAAATATTCGAGTTGTAGGGAAACTATAATGTATATCAATTATTCTACTTTCTTCATCAGACAATGATATCGTTTAATTTACTATTATTACGATAACGACAGATTAAATTGTATCGAATAAAGCGATAGACAACGATAACATTGATGCGCGGACTCAAATATAAAATATAGTGGTCTCGTTATAGAATATCTTGTACTTATCTCGTTCATTTCGTTGTGCATAATATAATAAGCATATATGACGTAATGATATCAATAAATCTATTTCATATACATATAAAAACATTTGTAAACATTTTAAAAGATTTAAATAAATTAATGTCTTTAAATATATAAATTATTATATAAATGGAAAGTTTTATATTGCTATATCAATCGACTGAAATTAAAATGTTGTCTCGTATTACCGTATATTACACGGTTGTTAAATTGTTATTCAATTAAAAATTTGTTAATTTTACATAATAATTATATTGAACCTTTATGTAACAAGGAAAAGAGAATGTCCTGACCAAAAAATCCTTAAAATAAATAACTAAAATTCCAAACCAAAAGAGTTCCACTATCCACTTCCAGTCTCCGTCACGCATCAGCTCGACGGTGCCAAATGAATGTATTTATATATTTTTATATGTTATGGGTAGGCGGACGGGCAAATGGGCCACATGATGTTAGGTGATCACCACCACCCATAGACATTGGTGATCTAACCAGTAAAAGTATTAACCATTCCTTACAGCGCCAATGCACCACTAACCTTGGGAACGAATTATGTCCTTGTGCGTGTGTGTGTAGTTACAATCAGAGGCGGCGCATGGCGAGAGCGGTGTGAGCGACCGTCCTGAGGGTCTCGCGGTCCGGGGTCCTCGCGCTTCGGAAGCATGCTACGCATTACTTAAAAGCCGTAAACTCGACGAAAATTTGGACTCGTCATGAATAGAAAAATATATTTTTTTAAGTGTAGGAAGTGCAAGGCAGGCTTGCTTGTACTTTTCACCGAAAAAAAAAAATCGTTCAAACCGGAACGCAACAATACTTAATTTTGCAGTTTGGCGATAGAATATCTGATGAGCGGGGTGGTAACTACCCAAAAGGACTAGCACAAAACCCTACCACCTAGTAAGTATCATTCGAAATACACATACTTGCTAAATCCTTAATTGATACGACAAAGATAGCTTAAAATTGATTTTCTAGATTTGTTTACATGCTGACAATATACGTAACATACAAGTGAAGCTCGCATAAAGCATGGAATAATACTACTAGATATTCGTAATTACTTTAATAATATCATATATAATTACTTTAATTTAATTGACATTTGAAATTAATATTTATTGCTATTAATATTTCTTCATCACAGTCTGTACCTACTTACTAAGGGTACGTAAACAATACATATAATTATAGATTTTTCCTTATTTATTGGTGTATAAATTAAAATACAAAGCGGTGGTCTTATTTATTTACAATATATATATAAAAATAAATTATACGTAAAGTAAGAACCATGTTATGTCCCACTATTGTTTTTTTTAAGGAGCAGGATTGGATAATATTTTATAACACTACTTCACTGTGGATTGGTTACATAGCTGAGTTTCTTTCGCCGGTTCCTCTCAGGGTTGGGTGTTTCTTTTCCGAACCGGTGGTAGTTTCTAGTTTGACTATCAATAAGAAAGTGTAATTGTTCAATATTGAATAAAGTAATTCCAATTTGAATTGAATGTGGCAGATTCCGACCCTGGTTACATCTGAAGTTGTACCCTATATACAATTCAGCCCATCGAATTAATATTTTATATTATGTATATTTTTAAAGGGTTACAGATCCTCGTTGTTGCCTTTCGGTTCGCCGTTCGTACTTCCCTTTACTTTGTCATTAAAGTATCCTACAGCCCAATTATCACGATCTTCAAGGTGTACCTGTCGGAAACTTTCAGGACAAGATACGCAATCCGATTCGACACACGATTTACATAAAGCCTTTAATGGTAGTAACAAGTTAGTACTCCTTTAACATTCTTCAATAGAAGGGCTATCTTACATGAGAGTATCAGTCAAATTGGACTTGTTGTTCGTAAGTTAGAGCAATAAACCGTACAACCTCCAGCTGTATGACATAGATTTAGGAAGTGCTTGAAATTTTATGTATTACAATTCCTCATTAACGTTGTTAAAATAAATGAATTTTTCAAAATAAATTGGAGTCGATATATGTAGACTAAATTATAAAACTAATATGCAAAAAAAAAAAATTGCAATAAAATGGACATAACGACGAAAGATATAATAAAAATAGGGACTGTACGACTCGTTGTAATGTATTGATTTTAGAACGTTTTTATTCTTAGCTACCTTAAAAAAGGAAGGAGCTCTGTTTCCCCGTATGTGAGCGATTTTTTCTGAAACATTCGACCGATTATTGTTGCACTGTAATTTATAATTTTAGATCTAGAGTCTTCACATAGTTATATAAAATATTAAGATATCATTATAATTTACAGATTTATATATATTTAAAAAAAAAAACTGTATATTTTTAATACATACAGCCCACAAAAATGGGCAATAATCTAATAACGTTGATCGTATGGTGTTAAATTAACATTCATATAAAAACGCAACTTGAATGTATTTTAGCGATGCCATTTCCGAGATTGCCGTTGGCGCATCCAGTTATCGTAAACGAAAAAACTAAACTAAATAAAGTTTAATGGGTCCAGTTCAGTACTTGCCCAATGACCACCGCTAAGATGGCCACTTTCGAGGGCTTAATCACACTGACTCAACTTCTTGGACTCTGAGCTAAGAATACCGCGGAGTTGAACGACCTTACAAACATACATTTTTAGTATCGCTATTGACTATTTATTGCTTCGTTTTTATGTAATAGCCCCCAAGAATTAAATTAATAAGATTCAAAAACAGACCCGAGTTTTATTGTATTTTTAATAACGCATTATTATTCCTATAACGTCACACATAAAAACTGTATTTTTTTTTATATTTGTGTCCTCTGTAAACGAAAACCAAAACTTTACAGTGATTAAGCTTGTTCTAATCGTTATATTTAGAAGTAGAGTCTGTAGAATTATTACTTCCCTCTTAATTTAATCGAGTTTATCTGTATCAATGTTTAATAAATATTTCTACAAAACGCAATAAAAAGTATGTATATATAAGAAACGTTTTTACATTTATTATGACTTTTATTGTTTGTTATAACTAGTAAATAGCCAGCTCATTAGTCAAAATTCTACCGTATTTAATGGCTAATAATAATGAGACTTGATAGCAGAAGTATAAGATACATTGTTTTCAATTACAATGTATTACATTTCATTTTTGATAACGTATAAAATTCGACACGCGTTTGGATATTGTTTGCTACTAACCTTATATGACGTGACGAACCAAAATGAGGCTTATCTAAACAAAACATTGTCATAATTATAAAAAAAATGCAGGCTATTATCAAAACAGTTTCGATGGGTTGTTAAGTTTGACGAGCAATAACTTTATAAGAAGGGTAAAAAGTTGTCTTTAAGCGTAGTAATATGAAACGAAAACTATAGTTATTGATGTATTTATTAAAATAGATTAAAAGCTACAGTATTAGTTTTCAGGTGAAGTAATATCAGATATTAATAATATATAACTTTTTTAAATGCTTATATACCTGTACCTGATAAATGAATGATTTGGAATACTATTTTGATAAGGTTATTTGAGGTTAATCGAAGAATACCAATTGAGTTTAAACGACCTTCACTTATATCAAGAACGTTCATGATTCTAAAACTGAACTTATGAAATCTATATAAAAAAATATAAAGACGCTGTCCTAAAGTTAGTAGATGTGATTAATAATTCGTTGCCAAAATAAATAAATTATCGCAATTTTTTTAAAAAGCATCCATGTATATATTTTTTTCTTATAACTGCCTGTGTTACACGCAAAACTAATCACAAATTTGTTACAAAAATCGGTATAATTATAGCTTATATTATACCTAAACATTCTCTTTTATCTTCTATAAACAAGATTTGCATTAATTAGTCAAAAAAAGCAAACAAAAATCGAAATAAACAAAGTTGCGATCACAACTCGTTATTAAATATGAATTCAAATCGTTTAACGCGAAATAAGCTAATATGGTTACTATATATTGGTAATAACAGTCATTATTGCTCAAACCGCGTATTTGATGTGCTCATAAAGTAACATTATAGTTTTGATGTGCGTAAATGAATTCATATTATTAGCGGGTCTGGTCGGTTATCGTGTAACCCACATAAAGCGATATCGGATTCCGCTGTAGTGCGCTGAAAGCGAGATATGTCTTTGTGTTCTTAAATAACAACATTTGAAATACGGTTTCAAATCGTTGATTTTTTATCGTTCGATAATATAAATCATTTTATAGGTACTAGCTGGCCGGTCTTAGATTATCTTAGTTCTTTTCTTCATTAGTTAATAATCTAATAAACTCCTAGCCTCTTAAGCCAGAGTTGGTGATCAATTAGATTGAACAAAACGAAAAATAAATTACAATTACGGAAAATTACGGTTTTAAAATTGTGGAATTGTATCAAACTTAATCGCAATGAATCAAATATTTAAATATGTTGACAATGATACAAACTAAAAGACAAACAATAAATGCAGTTTTGTTGCTGGACACGATTTTTAATGCAATTTTTTTTACTGTCTGAATTTAATTCACCATTCTTTTTTTAAATGAATATATAGCATTATATAATTTATGGAAGTCAAATATAAAATAAGTCTATTAATTTATAATAGGAAGGCAAATAGGCCAACCTAGAAACCGGTTCCCCATGGGAACTGTAGTATTAATGTATTAATACTCCTTACTTAATCATCAAACTAAGTTACTTGTGCCTGTAAGTCTTAATTTACTTACCCTTCAAACTGAAATACAGAAATACAAATTACATTGCATATGTAATTTGTATTTTTGTTGATGTTTAGTGGTAGAATAGCTGACAAGTGGGTGGTACCTACAAATATAAGCATGCACAAAGCCCTACCATTAGTACTCGTAGTTGTACCAATACATTATCTTTATAAAAATAGGCAATAACAGATAATCTTTTTCTCCGCTGTTCAACAATAATGTTATCAAAAGGAAAGAAAGCCTGATTTTTTTTTTAATACATACAAATACATACAATTTTTATCTTCAAATTTACAATAATGATTAATCAATTTCGATCACTGTGTGAACACAAGAAAACTTAAACTAATGTAATGAAATGTTGAAATTATTTAATAATCTGAATATGTCACTTATCTTAATACACTTAAACTACTACTACAATATCGTCTTTTTAGGTTATCTGTGTAGTGTCTTTGACTGATATGTAATTTGATAATAAAATTCTATTATACATACATTAATTGATTACTATTGCAACCAACGACTTATTATCAAATTTAAAAATATAGAAATATAGACACAGGTATGTGACACGAATATATAAGCAGATATGAATCAATGGATACAATGTGAAACTAATCCAAAGATATCACCGTAGGGCTAAGTAGTGAAGGAAATATTATGAGAAAACTTGCAAGAAGCCGTCAGAAATTATGACACATGTACAATAAATTAGAACCCGTCCCAAGCTTGCACTGTAAAATAGGGAATTTTCGCATGTTATATTTTAGCAATGTATTATACATTCGTTAAACATTATAATCATCCTTTACCATCAGTTTGTTTTAATTAGAAATAGGTAACCAGAAATAATTGTAGCATAAACGTCAAGTTCTAAGTTTCTTAGAGATAACTTCTCTTTAACATGCAGCCTACAATGTCTCATATTAAGACCTCTATAAAATTAATATTCGAGGCTAATAAATTCAACTATGTAGGATGTGCTTAATATTAATGACACAGGTAAAATTACTTCCCTGTCAACTTTGACCTTTGGATACATGCGAGGCGAGTCTTGTAACAACTATCGCCTCTATTGTCCTTAGCCCGGGGCGTGGCCAGCGAAACAATAAAATATCATGCATTATTAAATGTACATTGTTTTGTGAATTAATACATTGAATATTTGCATTATATAACAAATTGTTAAGTCAATCAACAAATTGATGTATCAATTAGCAAAGTAACATCTCGGCCCCCTAGATAGTAGACATTATTTCAAGCATTTTTATTTACATTAATAATTATAGTTAACTTAGCTGTATCCAAGCTATTATTACTCCCTTTCAGAAACACCCAGGTAACTTTAATGTGTCCTTGTTAGGTCGATATATTGTCAACGTTTAATGATATATGTATATAGAAGGTCCTTGCCCGGCTTTGAACTCGCGACACTGGGCAATTTTGGCATAAAACAATATGACCTCATGATTTTGATTCAAATACTATTATTATTAACTCGTATCCATACGAGGTACGAAAATAAAATACTTATTTAACATTTCAAAGAGACATTACATACGTCGATATATTACGAGTATATAAATATTATAATAAAAAAAGTGTTGTTGTTGATAACGGATTTATGTACATACATGTATGATGTATATAATTTGATACGGATTTCTCCGAACGATCTGTAGGCTGTTGTCAGATTATTAGTGGTATCTATATATTTATTTATAAAATCTTATTTTACGCGTTTATATTGGAAATACTTGTGTATGTGTAAGAGTGTGACTGAAACTGATTTATCCTTAAATTATTAAAATAATAGCTTGATTTTTTGTTAAATAAATATACAAAACAAAGACATGGTGGAAAGTACGCTCTTTATTTTTTGTATATATTAAAATTATGTTATAATTTTTTTTTTAAATAAAACTTTTTTGTTGTACTTCTGCACCCCTAAGAACTCAAAAGAACGTCTTAGGTAAACTACCAGACGTCTGGCTGATGATCTTTAGACAAAGTAATATTTAATAGAATAAGTAACTCTATTTATTTCTAAGATTTAAAATACATATATATCACATATTATATACGGAACTGCCAACCAACTTACACTTATGAGTCATTAAAATTTCAGATATACGATGGGATGTGTCGACGCCACTAATATATTATATCAAATCCAAATATTATTTGCTCGGTCGGAAATATATCTTATCTGTAACATATCGTTCCTGAAAAACAAACACCCAATTAACATTGATTCAAAGCATGTTATTTGTATAAGAAAAATAAAGAATTCCTTTCAAAATACAAAGACATTGTTGTTATTAAAAGACGTATAATTATGCATCAACAGTATAACAAAAGAATATATGAAAAATGTTAACACACACACACACACAGGCATACATACACAGAGAAAGGGCACTAAAATAAATATTAACCTTATCACCATTTATGAATAAAATGATACATGGTGCACCCTTCCATTTAGTTCGGATTTTTGCTAACTGGGAGAGCTCAACGGTATCTTTGATAGGTACTTATTTGACAAACATTAGCTAAGGTCGCAAGGGTTGCTTTGATAGGATAGAATGCTATTAAGTCAAAGGGCCTCCCATCCTTCAATTCTAATCCGGTCCTTTTTATAAACATAATATACTTAAGTGTTTTGCTTAGTGGCTTAAAATTTTCTAAAATGATTTTAATTACTAGTTTGGCATAAATACTTACGTAGAATGGAATAGCATTAAGCATCAACATAAAACGTATAATTGGTTCGTTGTTTTGCCGTTCATTTGTTGCACTCTAATGTATTATTATAAACAATTTTGTATCTGTCTCGCTCCCACTTCATACCAAATAATTTCATTACATACCATGCACCATTTGTATAATTAAATAAATATGAATATTTGATCAATTGCTTTTTGTTTGTTTTACCGCCGTGTCCAAGGAAATATTTAATGGAAATGGTGGTAAGATAAGGCCCTACATATATTATTTTGACTCATTGAATAACAACTTAATTAGTTAGTAATTAATACTATTAACGAAATTAAAAAAATAAATTGTCTTTACTCAATAAAAAACATGTTTTTCCTCTTTTATTACATATATTTATATAAACCTTTTATATCTACCAACTGATGGAGCTGAAGATCGAGCTCACTGGCGTGTCATTGGAGAGGCCTATGTTTTCTTTTTATTTAAGAGGGGGCAAAGGAGCTGGTGTTACACCTGATAAAAAGTGACTACCAACGTTCATGAACATCTGCAACACCCGTGAGCTTGCAGGTACGTTGCCGGCCTTTAAGGAATGAGTACTCTCTTTTCTTGAAGATTGCTGTCATATCGGTTCGGAAAAGTCGCTGGCGAAAGCTGGTTCCACAGAGTGGTTGTGCGCGGCAGGAAATGCTTTAAAAATCGCGCTGTTGTGGATTTCAGGGACTAATCCAAACAACTCCTCAGAACATTCCCCGTGATACATGCGATAGAGGATGCAGAGTGACCCGAAGATCACTATTGTCTAGCAGTGGACGGCGAAAGGTTGATGATGATAATGATATATAACGTGTAAACGTAGCTTCGGTATTTAACTATTTATTAGGTAGTTAACACTGTTGACATCGTATTTTGAAAAAGACATAAATATATTCATAACTATGTTTTCATAAACTTCCGATCATTGCAATTAATGAACCACTCACATATTTCATATATTGCAATTAATGAACCACTCACATATTTCATATATTGCAATTAATGAACCACTCACATATTTCATATATATTGTATAGTAAATACGTTATTATTACATTATTTAATAACGTCTTTCAGTCACAACTGTGGTTATCCGGATGTGCGTGTTATGCAATTACATAAAATAGCAACATAGTTATAAATGGTACTAATTTATTAATAAACGGCAAAATGTCATCGTTTCCGATCACTATAATACTAATTTTATAAGCAGAAGATTAACATTTATTTTAATAATCTTACGCGGCTAACGTAATATAGTTTTTACGATGTAATACTACGCTAACTTCAATATAAAAACTGTTAAAAAGTACATACAGAAGACATAGTACGTTCATCAATTATATTCTTAATTATTTTTTTACTCGGTGGTAGAGCTTTGTGCAAGCTCGTCTGGGTAGGTACCACCCACTCATCAGATATTCTACCGCAAAACAGCAGTACTTGGTATTGTTGTGTTCCGGTTTGAAGGGTGAGTGAGCCAGTGTAATTACAGGCACAAGGGACATAACATCTTAGTTCCCAAGGTTGGTGGCGAATTGGCGATGTAAGCGATGGTTAACATTTCTTACAATGCCATTGTCTATGGTGACCACTTACCATCAGGTGGCCCATACGCACGTCCACCTACCAATACAATAAAAAAAATAAAAATATCGAATTTTATTTTATAAAAATGTTTGCAAATGTTGTTTTCGGATTACGTTTTATGCTCTTATATATCTCAAATTCTAAATGGCATGCGCCGAAGACCAGTCAGACATCTATCCCATCAACAAGCCATGTGCTATAGTGACGTCAACCACATTATAGTTGAGTCCATAATGTTATGTACTTTTTTAAGTGTATACAGAATCATGTTTTGTTTGCCTAATTATTAAACTACCAATATATCCCAGCTGAAACTTAAAAAGCCATTAAATGCTTGATTATGCTTGTATCTTATGGCCTGCACTAGTCTTGGGGTGAGGGCTGGTTAATTTTTCACCCAGAAAATCGGAATTGAGATTCAACGACAAAAATACGCTCGTATTCTTAACACTAATTTACACAGTCATGATTTGTACAGTAGCTATTTTTAATTTTAATTTGTACATGCCTATTCACATCCTCAATGTCAATAATACTTATGTAAATGAGTACTTACTAAATATTGCTTAATTTACTAAAATATTGGTGAATAGAAAAATATTTTACATTTATAATAAAATTATTAAGAATGACGGCACTATAAATAATGTGTATGGTAAATTAATACGCATGTAAATAACTGCAGAGCACATCAACATCGCAATTTAATATTCTTGTGACAGAATACTCAGAAGTATGTGTTTGCATTTGTTTCATGATTTACGTATAAAGCGCTAATTGGGTGTGTTCAAAATATCTTCACTACGAAGAAATTGAGCAGACACTCGGTAGTTTTTATGCACAGTAAAAATAATGCAAAATTCGTACAAGTAAAATAAATGTAAACGTTATTTTCAATTTTATTTTATTATTTTTTGTGGTTTATGAGCCACTAGAACGATAACACAGCTCAACGAATGAAGCTGCAACCATAAATCATGACTATCGCTGTTGTAGTAGGTACTGAATTTTAGCACTAACTTTAATCGCAAGCGTAACTCACGTAATAAATAAATATATATTAGTATTTTATTTTTATTTTAGGGCAAACATATTTCCATTAGTGTGCACGAGGTCTTATAATGAAATGCGTTGCGTTTACTATAGTTACTTTTATTGTCGTTATTCTATTGTATTGTTGTGAGTGCGTTCGATAAACTTTGTTTAGAGCTAAATGAGCGATACAGTGGTCGTTGACCTCTTCCTGAAATAGCGCGGTGCGTTGAGATTATGCGTTGATAGCGCCGCAAATTGAGATCGCGGTACGGATAAATGTGCATTATTAGCAATAATTACACCAATGATTCAAATATACGTGCGAGATTTTACTATCATTTTCGTATTTTTTTTCCATTATCTGTTTGATTTGTATAAGTTTCAATATTAAAACTCATAAGCACTTTATGTAATATATACAGTAAAAGTAATCTATATAATAAATACTCCTCTAGCTACTATAATAAAAAACAAATTTAAAGATTAATGAATTTTGCATCTAGTATGCCTTAAATACTCTCAGAGAGAGACCAATTTGTTAAGATTATTTTTTTATACACTCTAAATATGAATTTGTAATTACAAAATGATTCGCCAATAAATTGCCAAGCGTATGAAATAATAAAAAAATATTTTTATATAATATGAAGAGATGACTAAAGTAAAATGAGGGGACATTGTAAAAATTGCATCATAACGATATAACGATAGGAAACTGCTTTCACTGTCGTTACAGTAATAACAGAATTATTACAATAGCAAATTTGACGTAATCTATTTCTAAGTTTTCTATGTATTTTTCAACTTAGGTAAAAAAAGGCGAAAATATATATAATTAAGGATAGAGTGATATCACTCACTAGAGTGAATGTTCAATATAATATCGAATATAAATATCCAACATTGTTGGATCGGATTAATGATTAATTAATTTGTAACTTTTTTTTTGTGAAAGAGCCAAATAAATGATCCAAAATCAACTATCAATAAGGGCCGAAATGGCCTAGTAGAGATAGTGGATAAGATTGCGGGTTGTAACCTGGGTAAGTCATTCTGAGCGAGTAGGTAGATAGGTTGAGAAGAGGAAGAACTGACTGGTTAGGTAGGTAACAGTGGCGTAACTATAGGGTGGCAGAGCTGGCAAAACGCCACGGGCCCCCGACTGAGAGGCCCTGAGCTCAGAAGTGTACATTTTACGAATTTTTGTTTACTTAGATTGAGGGTCCCCGTATCTTTGGTAGCTACGCCCTTGGGGGGTTCCATTCTATGGATTTGCCACGGGCCTCAATTGGTATAGTTACACCACTGGTAGGTAAATAAATCAATGGACAGGTAAATGGGTAAATAATTGGTTGGTTGGATGAGTAGATATAAGTATGGATGGGTAGTTAGTTCGGCAGATTAGTGTATGTGTGAGCTATAGTTGTCGATTCCACAAAAACTAATGACAAAAGTTCTTACCCATGTACATCCCTTCCTTCAAACAAATTACTATAGTGTTTTTGAGTTCAGAAATTGAAATACAAATACGAATTCGCCGTCATCACTAATAAAACCATAAAGTGGGTAATGTTATTTGTACGTATATTTCCTGCAATCTATCTTGCTAATATCTAATCACTTATCGCGGGGGATCTAATTATTTGACAAGGCGAGATAAAGTGTATAACTAGTGTAGGAAACTTTAAGCCTAGAATGAACATGATAATTTCAATAAGGTACAGACGATATTCTTTTTTATTTGTTTGCGACCTTTAAAGAATGACCAATTTAATTGAATAAATATATGTTTCAGTTAAAATCCGGTCATAAAAAACCCAAAAATAATATGTTTTTAGTATTTAGTTTAGACTTGGTGGTACAGCTTTGTGCAAGCTCGTCAGGGTAGGTACCACCCACTCATCAGGTATTCTACCGCAAAGCAGCAGTACTTTGTATTGTTGTGTTTCGGTTTGAAGGGTGAGTGAGCCAATATAATTACAGGCCATAACATTTGAGTTCCCAAGGTTGATGGCGCATTGGCGATGTAAGTTAAAAGTAACAATATTCATATTTATGTTTTTATAAAGAACAAATTAGTAAAAAAATATTTTAAGTTATATAGAAAAGCAAAATTGATACTGCCTATTTTTTTTTTGTTTGAGTTTGTGATTTATCTATGAAGTACATCTGTATTGACGAGACGATAAAACATCTTTATTTTTATCAAGCGGAAAATTAAAGTCAATGACACCACAGATTAAAAATGTTCAAATAATTGTTTATTTTGCTGCAAATTTAATGATTCCCAAAACCTGCAATTTTTAATAGAATCCGAACTGATCAATCGTAACAACAGACGGACAATGACTTTTCATTGGTATTGTGTGTGTGTTAAGAAGATCGCAGCAAGATCTTTGAATCTAATCGAGAAATCAATCTTATTATATGGTATAACCTTTAAGTTAATTCCACTATTTAATATCCAATCAATTAAACATTTTCATTTCTCATATAACACGCGCATAAAAAACAAAAATTTGAGCAAGTGGATGAAATGTTTCTTCGTCTTTATTTAATACGTCAATTATTTCTTTTAAAAAAATAAGTACATAGATAATATTTCTAGTCTAAAGATTACAACGTACGTCTTGGATTAATGGCTACTTAGGATCAAAAACAATGTGTGATTATCGTTGAATTTTATTCGCTTATAAAACATTATCAAACAACCTCTGTCTTAGCACTATCAGTCATTGTAATGAGATGATCGTTACTCACTGTCAACTCTATGTTTGATCATACTATTGGTAAAAAAAGATTAATTTTTACTTAGTTTTATTTTATAATACTCATTCAGATTTCGATCTGCGTTATACAAAATCAAAAATCACCACATTCTTTCTTCAAGTTGGCTGTTATAAGCACTTTTGAATCGTCATGTTACAGTATTAAATTAAATGTTCCTACCACGGTTTGAAATGAGTAGATTTCCGTGAAGAAGTTACATAGGTATGTTAGCTAAATTACTTTTTTCACTTATTATTTTTTAAAACTATAAATGCCTACAATCATTCTATAACAGATACAGATGGCGCAAAAAATCACTGAATACTTACTAGTACTTTTTATATATGATTTAATATTATTCGAGTACAAGCATGTTCTAAATGCTTATACAGCACGGTGAAGTAATAGTGACAGTAACATATGCATATATGTTGTTGATAAATAAAATCCATATCACTTAAGATTCCACTTTGAATGTACGTTATAATTCTATAACCGTGGATGAAATGTTAAATTGCAGCCATACAATGAGTATTCCAGACACGTCCTTCGTGTCCAATTTCAAAACGTATCTAGCCTTATTTTTGAAGAGGAAAACGTAAACGTAACTGTTTTACGCCGTTTAAGGTGCTAAAATAATAATTATTATCTAATGTGGTATTTATTTTAATTGAAATAAGGATTTAAATAGCGTATCGTAAGTAATGACTAAATTATATGAGAGGAAATTTAAATTGATTATTCCATAATATTTTGGATAGCGTTCGTCAAGGTTAAATACTATATGCAGGCAGTTCCCGAAAAACGATACTACCGTCAGGAGACGAGTAGCAACCGTCCAACAATCTCTCTTGTCGGCAAAATGCAGACTAACGAATAACTACTACTACTAATATATACTTTTATATGTATGTATATGGCCATATTAAAAAACGAAAGAAAAATCAGGGTCTCTCGTTTACTAATAATAATATTATTAATGATTAGTCTATTCATACAATTACGCTATTAATGAAAAGTCTATTCATACAATAGCGTTTTTCTATCTTTAGACTCTTAAAAAAATGTTAACGATGTTATTGAGCTATAACAACAATATGACCACAGGAAGTCACAGTAATATAAAAAAACAGAAAAAATATTTGATGGTTATTGTTATCATTACGAGTGAACGTCGTACCACACGGACGAAGTCGCTTAAATTCCTAGTAATAGGTACGTGCACTGATTACAATATTTATACTTTTATAGCTAGCTAGCAAATATAGTACGAGATCCGGCTGCAAGATCACTACGTTTCATCATAGAAAAGTTGATACATTTATATATGTATATCGTATGTATTTAGTAACTATACATGAATTTTTTACATTAAAAAAAACGTTATTTCTTAGGAAGTATAACTTTTACACTTGTCTTTTTCTTTATTGCCGTGTGTTAACAAATAAAGAAATATTATATTTATTTATTTAAAACTATATTTTAAGTACCAGAAATAAAAAAGATAAAATAAAATTCAAAAGAAAACTTAATATAAAAGGCATGCCTATCCCTTGAAAAGATTGTTTTCCACAGACCCACAACCAAGAAGAAAACTATAATTTAGACAATAACAACTTCAGTTACAATGTGCAATTTAATAAGATAAAAAAAAAATTCAATACTCTATTCTATATTCAATTTACTTGTAGATAAACGTAAACAAGTTGTACTTAAATTGAAATGAGTCACAGATTTACGTTAGTGTTACATCACTGAAATGTTTCTTAACAGTATTGCACACTTGCATACAATATTAAGGTAGGTTACGTGTGATAACGTTAATTTGAAATCATTACATACTTAGTCAAATACTGTTACTTACAAAGTAAATGTGTAAACAATTACTTAACTTCTGAGCTATTACAGTTAAATTATTATAAAATTCATATTCGTGTATATTTCAATTTCTTATAACATTAGAAAAAGAGGTAAATTCTAAATTAAACTTTTTTTTTCATTTGAAAAGAAAATCTCACCTTGTATCTTATTGAAATAATCGAGAGATAAATTTAATGCAACTAGCAAGATGAAAGTTGAAAATTATTTTCCATTTTCATTCTAGGTAAGTTAATTCAAAGAAAACTTTTAATACAGTATTTTTTATTACAATAAATATCCTAAATATCCGCTTTTACAATATATAACTATAACTAACATTTTTTTTAAATACTTGTGTAACAAAATTAATAAGGTGAATATCTAAAAAACTATTCTAAGTAAATATGTTAGTTATGTGCCATTGGAAATTTTCGATTTATTTCGATTTCCCGCGGAATTCACTTACATATCTGCGGTAAATGCCGCATCACCAAAATTTCATGGACAATTAGAAGTTAATATGATGATTATTGGAACATAGAAACATTAATATTTATGGAGAAAGAAGTTGTTTATGAAACAATAAGACGTTCATACTTTTTTTTCGACTTTGCATATAAAAATGTTCAAGCATATAATATATTTAGTTAGTACATGTCTCATAATTTCATAGACTTTATAGCTGTTTATTGACGTACGTTAGACGTGCATCACCGCGAGTCAAAGTTAGTAAGCGATAAATCGTATATACTATAGTACATCCCTCAGTTATGGATATGTGCAGCTTAAGCAGAAACTTAAAATTAAAAAAAAAAAACAATAAGAAAATTTTATTGTTAGGTATGAAATGTGCTTTGTACTAGTAGCACGCGCTTTGCTCTTTTTCGCTTTAAGTAATTATCAAATTAAAATAATTAACCTAGCTAAACTGAAGTTCATATTACGGTACCACCTTGCTGCATACCAAGTTTTATTAGAATCGGATTCTTGGTTTAACCGTGAAAACGTAAGAGATAGAAGTTTTCTAGGTGCCAGCCCGTCCACGTCCGCCTACCTATACCATAAAAAAGACAGATTTACTTTTGCATTAAGAATTTTAGTATAGATTAAATAATGTCCATAGTTTTATTTCGGTGTATATTAAACATTCAATTCAATACAATTTGTATACTACAAAACAATATATGTCTTATGATTGAAACATTTTTAAAAAAGTTTATATTTTTTCTAAGTTTACATCTATTATTTGAGCAAAAAGTACATAATTATATAAATCGCTTATCATTATAGTAATAAGTAATTTTATTTCACTTTTACTGTTATCGGAAAGCCTCACAAATTGCTTGATACGCTCACTGATATAAACACAATGACAAAACGAAAGTATACTTGCATAATTGTTACTAAACTACATAGGTTATCAGAAAATTATTATTTATTGACTATCTCCGGTATTACGCATTACAGAGAGAAATACAAAGGCACATAAAACAAAAAGCGTATTAAATTAATTATTAATACATTGTAATAAAGTAGTATTATTCATTAGGTATTACAGTAACAATTATTAATATTTCCTATATAAATTCTTGTTATGTTAAACCTTTACTGTATCTTTTGGTGCAAAAATAATGTCTAGTATTTGACGTGATAAAACTTGTTGTAGTTATGAAATCCTAATTTATTTTAAAGTCTAAAGAATAATAAACATAAATTTATTATATTAAGCGTGATCAAACTCGCCCTATTTACTAACGAAATTCAATCGTTTTTTGTGAACATGTGTATTTCAAACCTTTCGAATTATATAAGTGTCGTTCCCCTACTTTTATATATAATTAATACCGACTAAAAATGTACAGCTTTAGACGTTCTAGTATTAATATAATATTAACATAAATAATATAAAGATTGTATTTTACCTTACCTACCTGTTTATATACATATTAATATCAAAAAAGAATGGGGACGTAGCTCAAATTAAAATTCACTATACATAGGAAAGATTGCAGTTTGTTCGTCATTCACGACAACCGTGCTGTGCATGACCGATAGCTAGTTCAATGACCCGCTTATCATCGTCTATACATGCGTCTGTACACGGCGATATATGCGTATAGTATAGTATAGTTCATTTTAATTAGTCTACGTGACCGCATTAGGGATTGTGATTGAAGGCTAAAGCTTTATACGAATACGTGACAATATTGTTGTCCTCTAATTACGCATCTCTTAAGTCTACAGTCTATAACTAACGATGCATTATTTACACTAGATATTCGCCTGCTATAGATTTACAAAGAAAAGCTACATTTATAGTTGTATACATTTTCAACATCGTAATTTGTATTTCAAACAGTGCGCTGTCCGAGTACGAGTAACGGTAATATATATATTTTTACCTATTTTCCTTCGCGTGTTGCATCGTAGGTACGATATGCATTTATATTTGAGTAAGCATTGAGTAAGCTATTGACGTTTTATTTTCAGGCATCAAGACAATGATAAAATTGCATAAATATCATAATATGATTATCTACTAAAGATTGTAAATAATACAACATTATATGTGATATGTATACAATGGTTATCTTAAATATTATCTTTGGTATTTCCATTCGCATCTCGCTAATCTCATGAGATTTGTGAACATGAGAAATTGATGATACTTTATTATAAAGGCTCAAGATAAAAACATAATACACAAGTATTAAAAATTCGGAAACACGACAACCTATATAGACACAGGTTTGTAACTAATAGAATTGGCTAATACGTTTTCAGGTCCAGGGTACAAACAAAATATACTCATGGACATATTTACAGGAAGGAAAATGGATAAGTAACTTCATGGATAAGTTCACTATCAAAGAAAAGGTGCTTAACCAGATTTAAATGATAATGTCTGATCTCAGAGAACCTCAGTCACGCGAGCTATCTAAGAACGCTACCAATCAAGCTGCTTAAATTTTGCGATTTAACACAAAATTTAAAATCAAATTACTAACGAAGGATTTTCTATGATCCTGTGCTAAGACGCTTACTTCGTAAGTTCTAAAAGTGATAGTGATTGTATTAACATAGGAGAGACACACAAAGCTTTGTATGTGCTCTTCACATCGCAGACAAGCGGTCCCTGAACGCAGCATATTTGAGATTGTGTCGGGTGTATGGGACACGGCAATAAAAAAAATCTCTAAGTTATATACATATGTATCCTTAGCTCGACTTCACACAGTTGTGGTTTCGGATCTTAATTCTTAGAGATAGAAAAAACGGTAAGCCATTTCTATTAACATAATTGTCACATTATCGGAATTTAATCGAAACATAATCGTTGACGTTTAGCTTTTTCCCTATTCTACTAATACAACGATCCAGTTGCGATTCGATTCGTCCTCGAACGTCATAAGTTGACAATTAAGTTAGACTTGCACTTGAAATGGTATTATGGCTTTCGTATATGGTAACATCATACCGATTCGGTTTAATGAGGAATAGTCGAAGCAGAATCGGAATCGAATCCAGAACGTTAATAAACGTTTTACATAAGTGGAATTGGCCTCCTGTAGATCATGTTTGAAAAAAACTGAAGAAAAATTAAGTAAAGCAAGCAATAGTCTTTCAAATTGCATTGGCATAAGAATGTCATTATTTGTCTGTTTTATTCATTGATTCAAATATAAGAATAAATGACTCATGTAGCAAATTTTCAATTTTTTTAAAGAAAACAATGACAAATTTCTTTATAAATTCTGTATTAAGATTTCGATTTTTTTTGCATTTGGTTTAATTCAACAAGTTAAAACATCTATACTTTGCAATATGAATTCCAATTGTTTCCTCAATAATTAAGAAAAAAAAACCTAAATTTTAGTCTGTTGAAAGTCCATGAGTGTATATTTATGTCACACTAACTAGTATTAACTCGCGTTTACGCTCGTAGCTTTTATCATTATGCGCCCATCATTTGTTTTAGTTTAAAACATATTATATTTAAAAAATATTATTATGGTAATCCTGGTAAGGAACAATATTTCTTACAGATAAATGACTTACCGCAGTGAAAGTCGCGTTCGGAATAGTTTGTAATATGTATTAATATTTTTAAAACGCGTATGTTATACTAATTATCTCTTAGAAACGTTATACTTTTTATATAGAATACTATTTTATATATCCTAACTAATATTATAAATACGAAAGTAAGTTTGTTTGTTTGTTACGCTTTGAAGCATAAAACATTAAGCCGATTTAAAAAAAATCACCACTGGAAAGCTAAATTATCAGCGAGTAACATAGGCTACATTTAGACCCCGTATTCCTACGGGAACGGTATTGTTAAATAGTCCTGTTATAACTTAAAATTTATTACAGTCAAATCTGTAGATATTCACGTGCCTTAACCTAACACCGTGTCTCTTGTATATAATAATATTAAATTATTATTATTATTTGCTTCTTAAAATAAAATCCTACATTAATAAACGGTCCTTTATTAACGCGCTCTATTATATTTATACAAAGATAAGATAATATTTTTAAATTACATAAGTTTATTAGTTTGATAAGAAATGTTGTTTAATATTATGTTTTCGGGAAATCGGTTTATCGGAATATTTATTGCTTAATTAATAATATTACATATTAATTAATGGGAGCGTAGTAGTAAAGCAGAGCTAAGTTGAAAGAAAAACAAATTATTAATAATATTATAGTTTAATACTACATAAAGAAAACAAAATTACTATGAGATTATTTTAATATTATCTAAGTATACCAACAGTCAATATAATTTATAAACTTCGTTCGATGTAAATTGTTTGATCAAGTGTTGGTTTATCAACAGAGCACTGTTCTCGTAACAAACTACTCTTTATGGTTCAACCCTGACAGTGCCAGCCCTACCGGATGTAAGCCGTTTAAAATATCACGTGCAGCCATTGCGATGTCACAAAGTATGCTAATCGACTAATTAACTTTGAGGGTGTAATTTGTATGATAAAATCTCGAACAAAGGTGTAGGTTCCTAATTATACTTTAAAATTTGACTTTATGTTTGTGAAAATATATTTTACGAAAAGGCCACCTACATAAATTAGCAATCATGGTACTTTTTTTTCCTATAATCGATAAATAAGTTACTTAAAATTCCAAATAAAAAATGTACCTAAAATTATTTTTAGATCTTCAATGGATATGAAGTATGACTAAGTATCGGCAAAATGTTTCAATTTAATTGAATTATTAATGACAAGTGAAAACTTCACGAAAGATTTATTAGTGACACCAAATTAAAAAAATAGATTCAATATACTTTTAATGTGTATTTATTTTTCATGTTTATGTATTATAAATTATTTGTATAATGATTACTTTAACTGGCTTGAAATTTGTCACAAATATAGTAATCTGGTAGAAGTGGCTATCAGATAGACTTAATCTAACCAGATGAAGCCTTTTTCCCCTAGTCTAGGGGAAAAAGGCTTTATTAACCGTAGACCTATCGAGCTAAGACCTAATTTGTCTCGACGAGAAGGATATGTATGAAAAATGACTATAGACATGGATATGAAAGTTACAGTCTCAGTACAAGTTACAACAAAAAAAAAAAAAAAAACAAAAACTAATAAGTTTATTAGTTCTCAAATGTTTTGATCCTCAATGGTGCCTGGAACCGCGACATCTTCCTATTGTCATAACTACAATTTTTATTATTTTACGTCACTTAAAGACTTTATAATCCTTAATACGATACATCACATGAACTCATACCATAATTATAAATTAATAAGTTTTATTTATTTGTTTTTTCGAGATTAATTTGTTATATACATTTCACCTATATAGAACTTTTACATAACAGTAGGTTGTAGTTTTCAGAAAGATAAATTATATTTTACCTTTTTTAATTTAATTTTTTTATTTACTTTTATGTACGTTTGAGTGATTTGGAGGACTTGGCTTTGTGCAAGCTCATCTGCGTAGGTACCACCCACTCATCCGTTATTCTACCGATACGCGTCACTACTTAGTATTGTTGTGATCCGGTTTGAATTGTGTGTGAGCCAGTGTGTCTCGCATGTAAATAGCAAATATTTATTTTGGAGCAATTTTTTCCAAAATATTACTAGATTTGCATAATGAATATAGTAAAAGGTTTTTGATATAATTCATTATTCATTTTACACAATTTTGTGAAACCTTTATGTTGTATTTTCTTGTGCTTTTTGCCATTTATAAATATTTTAATTATATATTATTAACACGTATTAATAATTATTGAAAAATTTATAAATACGTTTACCCTTAACATCACCCTTTTTTATTTTCCTGCGGTAACATTCTCTTTATTTCCGTTTAACAAATGTCACTCTAGACAAAGACATTGACAGAAACTTGAAACCACGGTCTTGTACGATTGACGTAACACAGCTGATAATTCTACTTGATGAACGCTTCATTTTTCATCAAATAAATCAAAATACGAACCTAATTCAAATTTTGAAATGATTGTTTACTTAATTCAAAACCTTTTCTTATAAGTACTAATTCTTTATAAATGAACCTCGAATGAGAATTTCATATTAATAAAATATTTTTCATTTTGTTTACTGCTTAGATATTAAGTTATTTAAAATGTTTGTCTTAAATGGAACGTTAATGCTCTCTGACACTTAAAATGTAAACAGTATTGAGTAGGTAATAACGTAATGTTACGTATACATGTAAGGCCCTAGCCCCTAGTTGACGACACGCGGATTTGAATAATTTAATTTTATCAATTCAAGGTCAGAATACCACATTTGTATTTTAATCAGTCGACTTGGTCCCAACCCACCTAACTCGCTCTGTAGATAGTGCACGTATTATATCAAAAAATAATAGCAATGGCGTCAGCGATGCTAAAACTTCTCAAATCAGAAGTAAGTTGTTCTATATAAGCCGGCATTATTATTTATTGAAAAGTCCCAATCATCTTTATAAAATAAGTCGTAATTTAAATTAAATGCATGGTCACTTTAGATTTAAAAATTACATAAATAATTTCTAAATATATTAATAATAGTAAAATATTCTCCATATCCTTACATATATTTTTAATTTTATTATAATAATACTGGTTCCTTTGTAGAGTTTCTATAAATAGTAGGTGATTGTTTTTCTGAATTCTCAGTAGCTTTGTGCTATTGAGAATGTAAGACAAAGATATACATCATTCAGACAATTTGGTATTTAAACTGCCTACATTATTCATAGCCTACTCCAGGGGCTTGTTGCGCAGTAGAATATTTGTGCCTGAAATTTCATCATATTCTGATCAATAATTCACATTAGAATGTGTGTAACAGTACTCAATATTTTTAAAAAGGAGGACAAATAAATGGTATTTAATTGTCTGCCATTAAAATTTGGCATAAATAGTGAATTCATATTTGTACGGGTTGTAGGTTATACCTATCTTATAATTTAAGGACAATCTCCTTTTATCAGAAATGTTTTCTCTTTAAAATATTAACGTTTAGATTTCTTTACATTTTTGACAATTCTCAAAGTATAAAATTTAAAGGTTGGTTAAAAAAACTTTACAATTAATAAATATTGGTCATTTACTTTTTTCAGACTCGTTTACTTGTACGTCGGAACTACAGCAGCTCGGCTCCCACAACAAAACTATTTATTGATGGACAGTTTGTTGACTCGAAAACAAATAACTGGATTGAGCTTACTAACCCTGCAACAAATGAAATAATTGGAAGGTAACTCAATAAACCATGGCGCTTTTGTAATCGGTATATGGTAATTTTTGTAGCATGTTAACTGCTGTGTACAATATACTCTCTCATTAATCATTCAATAAAAATACAGGCTCAATTAATTTTATAATTTCATTTTGGTATAACACTCTGATACTGAGAATTGTTCTATTTGTTAAACAATGATAATTTTTAAACAGTATCAATTCTATATAATATTTAAATAAAATTGTTAATTCATATACAAAAATTATTCATGTTAACCTCTGTAGAATTATTCTACAGATTGTTTTATTTATACCTCAACTAGTTTTTGCGTGCGTGTCGGGGATCATTGATTAGGTGTTGGGTTTAAAAAGTATATATCCTTCCTTGTGGTTCAAACTTACTTCATAGCTAATTTTATCCAATTCGCATTTATAATATTAGTATAGATTATATCTTTTATTCTATATTTTATATATTTTTTGTTTGATATAAATTCCACGCTTATTTGTTAAAAACAATATTTCTTTTATAAAAAGTATTTATTTTATGACCTATAAAATGTTCATATACGTACACCATGCCTACACCTTAAGCAAAGAAAAAGATATATAAAATTTATATTACTAGATGAATTTAAAGTATTTTGTAAAAATGTAATTTTCCCTATTTTTCCAGATACAACTATATAATTTTATCTGAATCGTAACTGATAGCAAATTGTTTATTCTAACTCTTATTTGCTTTTTTACTTATGTCATAAATAGTCTGACATTGAAAGTGTGTATTTCTGTGATAGTAAAGATTATTTATCAGTTGGAAACCTTTGAATACAGATAAAAAATAGTATAAACTTACTTATACAATAAAGGTCAAGTCAAAATGGGAATATTAAACTGCTCAATTAAAATTGCTAATTTCATTACAAATAAAAAGAAACAATTGAATCAGCTCACAGCAAATATTAAAACAAATATTGTGTGAAATATATTTCTAATTCCACTGTTTGTTTACTTCAGAGTACCAGAAACAACTCAAGAAGAATTGAATACAGCACTTGAATCTGCAAAAAAAGCTTACAAATCATGGAGCCAGAGTACTATTATGACTCGCCAACAGCTTATGTTCAAGTAAGTTACAACTTAAAAATTATATGTAAATAATATAATGAAAACTGTTTAATTAATCCCAATAATTTATTATAGGTTTGCACGTTTATTGCGAGAAAACCAAAGCAAATTGGCAGCCAAAATCACAGAAGAACAAGGCAAAACAATTGCAGATGCAGAAGGAGATGTACTCAGAGGCATTCGTAAGGACATAATTAATTCAAATTTATAACTACACAATTTCAATGAGAACTATCGAATTTGCATAAATTCAAACTATTATCAATGTTAAAGGTTATTGATAACTTTAGAAACATTAGATAAGAAATAATATATAAAATTTAACCTATGTATAATGTACCATGTGTACATATTTTTAAAACTTATAACTTTTGTGTTTATTGTCAGTCACATTTTCGAAATTTATACTATAAATTTAAAAGATAATATATTTTCATATAATGCCTAGCAAAATATTATTGAACATTATAGAAACTTTTTATAACATGATTATGTTCCTTCCATTGTTTTACATAATTAGTACATACTCATTTGATACTTAAAATGTAATTTGTTTTTCAGAGCTGGTAGAACATTGTTGTAGCATCACTAACTTGCAACTAGGAGACTGTATCCAAAACATTGCAAGAGACATGGACACACATAGTTACAAAGTTCCTCTTGGTGTTGTTGCAGGTAATGTTTTCATCTGTACAGTGTGGATAAATATATGATAAGCGTCAACATTCAAAGAAACATCCAGCCATAGTGTGATGTTGATACAGACTAGAAATGTGTGACTTCATATTCGCTCTTACAATTAAATATCCCTACATGACACTGTTCACACATCACATCTACATTGATTAATTTTTTCATAAAAAAAACTGAAAAACAATTTAACAAGTGTATCTTTTGTTAATAGGTTACATTTAAATAAAAATCTGTTTTCGAAATAAAGGTATTATATAATAAAAATACGCAATATAATTGTAATTACGTCATAAAAAAAATATTTTATGAATATTCTGTAATTAAATTTATTTTTTAAAAATAGATTTTTTAATTATAACAATATTTTTAGGTGTGGCAGCTTTCAACTTCCCAGTGATGATTCCATTATGGATGTTTCCACCAGCTATTGTGACAGGCAACACTTGCTTAATTAAGCCCTCTGAACAGGACCCTGGAGCGACTCTTATGATGATGGAACTGTTGCAGGAGGCTGGTGCTCCTGCTGGTGTGGTTAATGTTAGTATGCACTATACAATTATATATAAATCACTAATATTTTATAATTCAAAATCATTGTACAAGATAACACATTATGCACTACAGCTACAGCTATTTCATTTAATATATTATATTAAAGACAAAAAAATGTATATTACAAAAATATTTATCCCAAAAAATATATAAATTTCTTAAATATTATTATAACATGCTTTTTTTAATATTGAAGTTTGGCATCATACCATGTTCAGTTCAGTTGATTAGGTGGTTCAAAATATTTTTTATGTAATTTTTTTTCTTTTTCAGGTTGTGCATGGAACCCATGATACTGTAAACTTCTTCTGTGATAATCCTGACATCAAGGCAGTGTCCTTTGTCGGCGGTGATGCAGCTGGAAAACATATCTATACAAGAGCTTCGGCTGCTGGTAAAGTATTCAATGTTGTAGTGTATCATTTAACTTCGAAAAATAAATCTAATAGCTTTAAACACATAATAACTACTAAATTTTTAAAATTATCTACATGGTGCTAAAATTAACTTAGGAAAAACATATTTTTATGCCAAGTGAACCATTATTTTTTTATACGTATTTTTTTATCATAGATTTAATAAATGTCGTATAATGATCAGGAACCAAAGCTCTACCAGATATACCACATTTTCGCCTCATGTTCGTGCCAAACGATTTCGAATTGCAGACTAATTTAATTCCATCCATTGATGGAACGGATGGATCACATCCTATAGATCATAAACTTATATTAATAAAATATAATGTCTATCTGTCTTGTCTATCAACAGGCAAGAGAGTCCAAAGCAACATGGGTGCGAAGAATCATGGTGTGATAATGCCCGATGCAAACAAAGAGCATACACTCAATCAGCTGGCGGGTGCAGCTTTTGGGGCCGCTGGACAGCGCTGTATGGCTCTTAGCACTGCCGTCTTTGTTGGTGAGTTACAAATATATTTATATAAAGATAGTACAAAAATTGCATCAATTGTATGAACAACCAAGCATGCAATTTTTTTAACCTTAATTTTTTTGACTTGAGTATTGGAAAAGCGAGATATATATTTGTTAAATATCAATTTATTTTAAATAATATATATTATTATAAAAGAGTAAATTTACCTATTGATCATACAATATCATTAAGAAAGGATGACGAATTTGAAGCCTTATAAAAAGCACTACTTGGTGGTAGAGCTTTGTGCAAGCTTGTCTGGGTAGGTACCACCCACTCATCAGATATTCTACCGCAAAACAGCAGTACTTGGTATTGCTGTGTTCCGGTTTGAAGGGTGAGTGAGCCAGTGTAAAAGCCACAAGGGACATAACATCTTAGTTCCCAAAGTCGGTGGCGCATGGGCGATGTAAGCGATGGTTAACATCTCTTACAATGCCAATGTCTATGGGCGTTGGTGACCACTTACCATCAGGTGGCCCATATGCTCGTCCGCATAAATATGAAAGAATGAGGCTTTACAAGAAGCCTTAAAAATATAAATTTTATACATAAAAAATAGACTGGAATGAAGTCACAACTACAAACTAGACAATCATTATTTAAACTTATTATGATATTGTAATTAAATACATTTCTTCGTTATAGGCGAGGCAAAAGAATGGATTCCAGATCTGGTGAACCGAGCACAGGCACTTAAGGTTAATGCTGGCCATGTTCCTGGAACTGATGTGGGTCCAGTTATTTCCGTTAAAGCTAAGGAGAGGATTTTCAGGCTTGTAGAATCAGGTCAATAATTTTTAAATTAATTTGTAATCTAGAATATGTATAACACAGGTTATTATTACCTAAATAATATAACTGACACATTAAACCACGAAATCATGGTTTACAGGAATTAAAGATGGTGCCAAAATTGTGCTTGATGGAAGAGGAGTTAAAGTATCAGGATTTGAAAAAGGCAACTTTGTTGGACCTACCATTCTCACTGATGTCAAACCAAACATGGAATGTTATAAGGAAGAAATCTTCGGTCCGGTCCTTGTATGCCTCTTTGTCAACACTTTGGATGAAGCTATTCAACTGATAAACTCTAATCCCTATGGAAATGGTACAGCTATATTTACTACTAATGGCGCTGCTGCTAGAAAATTCGCTTCGGAAATAGATGTTGGACAAGTAGGCGTAAACGTACCCATCCCTGTTCCACTCTCTATGTTCTCCTTCACTGGTAGCCGAGGTAGTTTCTTAGGTACAAATCATTTCTGCGGCAAACAAGGCATTGATTTCTATACAGAATTAAAGACAGTAGTTTCATTCTGGCGTCAAAGTGACGTGTCTCATACAAAAGCCGCAGTTTCCATGCCGACTCAACAATAAGAATCTACCATATTAATCATTATACAGTGCCACTCATAGATGTAAGGAAAATGTATACAGCATTTATTTTTTTAAGTTGTTCATTTTACAATTTTATATCTTCCAATTTTTGTGATAGTCAGAATCTGTTTTACTATTTTTTGTTTTGTTACACAAATAAATATATATATTTTTAATTTGTCATTGTTTTATTCATGATATAAGCTCCTTATCTGTAGTGTAAAAAACATTATAAAATACTTTTTCTTGTGTGTCATTTACGAAAATCGATTCTAAATTAGTTTAAATAAGACAACTACATAGTTTTGAAACGGAAGATGTTAGAAATTGAAAGGCTTATTATAAAGGCCAAAAAAAAACATTTATCAATTTACTTCATTTCTACGTATACGCTAAATCTAAATTTTTAAATAACTATATCAAGATTAAAAGTAATAATAGTCCTCCAGACCGATTTCGGCCACGGCGGCCAATCTCAAGAGAGATTAGCCAACTGCGCAGGAAATATTATAGTACACAAGTGTGTGTGCAGACACAGGTGCACTCTCTATGCCCTTACTCTCATAGCCCGATGGGACGGCAATCCGATACGACCGGAAAGTTCAAGCGCAGGACCAATGGCTTTTACGTGCTTTCCGAGGCACAGGAGTGTACTGTACACACTACCAACTTCCAGACTCTGGGCTGCTACTGAGAATTTTTCGACAGAAAATTATATCAGAGAAATCAGAGAAGGCACCGTGACTCCATAAACGGGGAACCCACGTGAGGGCTATACGAGTGTCTTCTTCGTTATCGGATTATGCCTAGAAAGTTTATATACTTATGCTTGGTAGCTGGAATTAGATAAAGACTTTATTTATAATGATATTATTATCATTGTAAGGAAGAATATGATTTGTTTTATGTTATAATCAAAAAATGTTTTCGAACGCAACTTTATTAGTTATACAAAATCAAATGTCATTTATTATGTTTGACAGTTTATTTAAGCTGATATTTACAAACAAAGGCAACTATACAATAACATATGTTCAAATTTATTTCGGCATGTCTACATCTCTACATTTGATTTATATATCCAAAGGAAACAAATTGACAATATTATGTAAACATTTAATTGTTTAGTGTCTTCAAATACTTTGATCGACGATCATGACATCATAACCGCAAGCATTTCGAGTTTCCTGCGTCCCTTGTTATTACGTACTCTAACACCATGGAACGTACACGTCTCTTGTCATTCGGTTGCATTAACTTTATATTTTACATGTTATTTATATCATGCTGCAACTCGTTAACACCACAGTGTAGGAATGAAAAAGGAGAACCTGTTGATTGGCAAGTATTTATTTATTAATTGTTAAAAATAATTAATAGGTGACTTAATTTCGGTCTTTCAATATTATTTATAAACTCAGCAAAAGTTTCATATTAATAATGTTGTGTTACAATTTTTTTAAGCAATAGAAAAAGTTATTCATGTTTCTTAATGTATTTCATTTTCTAAATGTGTCACAAATTATATTCTTAAATAATTATTCATCATATATGAGTCAATTAAACAAAAGATTTATAAAATATTTTGTGGTTTATCTTTGAACAAATTATTTTAAGTGTTACTTATTTCTAGTTTTAAAAATAAATTACAGGTTCTATGTGTATAAGTTACCAAGAGAAAAAAACCATTTAAATCCACTTGTAAGGAGAGGAGTTGCATATATGCATCTCACACCGTCAAAGCTACGAGGAGGCTGGATTATGTCAGATCTCTCTATTGGCGATCCAAGATCTATGGTTGGAAGGACATTAGCTCCTTTGTATCAGGTCTATTGATTAAATTTTATGAGTTATATAATGATTTAAACTATACATTAAAAATCACAGATATTTATAGAGGAAACCACTTTCCAAAATGACGACACTTGAAAAGAAATCTAATTTGTTTTGACATAGCAGTACATATAAATTACTTAGATTATTATCATATATAATAAAGCTGATGCTTTTACACTAGAAAAATTATAGATATGTATTGCAAAAATTGGTGTACTGTTTTTTTTTTTAAAGTAATTTTGAATGCAAAATTGAATTCAATTTTTGAAATGCGATATAAACTCAAAATATTAAATTTATTTTCATGTATTATAACTTTCTTTTTTATGTAATTTGTTTATATATTGCTAATTCATTATGTGCAAACCAACATACAAACTAGATATTAATTATTATTTGTTTTTGTTTTATAAGTACCTTTACTACTAATTAAAAATATGCTGTCACTAGCTTTACATTTATGTTTTCTTAAAGTCTTTTATACAATAAATAATACTAATATTAGACAAGATAGTATCCAAGGTTAGTATGACTTATGAGAAGAGTAAAAAAATATTATATAATAGGAATGTAATTGTAAGGAGTGTGTAACTCGCTGTTAATTATTACTTTGTTTTAGGATAAAAATATTATATCACTCGTATATAACGACCAACCACCAGCTGCAGAACATACACCTGATTTGTTGCAGTCAGTCGCTGAAATGTATTCAAAAAGTAAAAAAGGTAGATATGATCTTAGTACAGAATTTATCTCAAAAATTATTATTTTAGATTTCTAATTATTTGGCTACATGAAAAAAATTATATTTTTTTACAAATTTATTCTTTACAATAATAGATAAAAATAACAGTAAATCTTTTACTGTCCAACATCGGCTCCACTCCTAAGGACAATGATTAGACCTTATTTCACCAAGCTGCTCCAGTGAGAGTCGGTATGGCAAATTAACATTCAATACTTAAAGGTTTCATATGGACAATATAATAATCACAAATTAAGCATAATATTGGAGGTAGTCCACCAATATGATGTATCCAAGGTTTGTGCTACCTGTGTAGGTACCACCCACTAATCACATATTGTACAGCCAAACAGCAATACGTAGTATTGTTTTTTTCCGGTTTAAGGGTGAGTGTGCCAGTGTAACTAAAGGCACAAGTGACTTAACATATTAGTTCTCAAGGTTGGTCGCCAATGTCTATGCGTGACCAATTACAGGTGGACGATCGGCCCGTCCGCCACACCATCCGCTCTTGATAATCGCCCGAATTTAAAACCGCCTTCTTTGGTCACGAAAATAAAAAGACACGATATATTATCACTGGCAAAATTTATCCTTTCAGTACAAATGAAACAAGCAGGAGTGAAAAAGTTTAAGAAGTTCAAGTTAGGTGAAAAATATTACGACGACTATGATTTAGCTGAAATGTGTAAAATGCATTCGAAGTTTATGAAAACAAGAGTAGAGAGTGGCCATACAAAAGGCGTTGTACTGGGCGACAAATTCACATCACTGTGGCTGGTTCATTCCGTCCCGAGGTTTCCGCCTCTACCAGATAGTAAGTACCCACTTACGATACTTGTAATAAAATAATTGTAAACGTTGTGTTCGTCAGCCTCAGTGGTCTTGTAGCTTAGAAGGCTGCTGATCCCGAGATTCAGGGTTCGAACCCCGGGTTTTATTTATTTATTTAAATGCAAGAAACAAAAAGTAAAATAGCACCATAGAAGTAATGAACAGAACACATACATAAACCAATATTTTTTCCAATTACAGATAAAACATTGAGAAAAAAAAGAGAGCAAAAAAAAAGCACACATTCATAAATAATATTTAAACTACAATAAATATTAATAGTACGAAAAAAGTCAAGTTATATAAAGGTTCTTTAATTTCTTTCGGATAATTATAAAGTTGAGTTTTTCTGTTGGGAAGCTCATAGCAACCCAAAGCTTTCAAGTTGTCCGTGCTAACACTCCAGCGTCTCGGAGAGGACGTAAGGTCAATTGTCATGCTCCGGTCGTGCCGGATTGCCTTTCCATCGAATTATTAGAGTGAGGGAATAGAGAGTGCACCTCCGGCGCGTTTGGCTATTCTTCCTTAAAGCTAAATTTTATGGAGACACTAGAGACTACAACACTGCTAGAAATTGTTAAAAAATGAAAAAAAGTCAGACTATTACACCGTTTTTATGACGTCATTTGGCGCTTAAGTCTATTTAGAATAGAACACATTTTATAATTAAAAAATAACACCCTTAGATAATAATCTTGGGTCTATTTTCATTTTAATAATCACCATGATATAAATATGAAATGGGATGTTTATGAAGTGTTGGTGTATAAATATTATTGTATGTGTATTTGTTGAAACGTCATGAGTCATAATATGTTTACAAGTCCTAAATAAATAGTGTCGCCTGCACTGAATCATACAATAAGTGATACATACCGTAATGAATCAACGTGGTCGATATTTCAAGAGCCATATTTCAATTAGGCTAATATAGATAGCGAATTACCGAACTTGGTCGATGCCATATTAGGCTAAACCATTTTTGTTGCAAAAAAAAAACTGTGGACATTGCCCCTCTCTATTCACACACGGAAATCTTCTTTTCTTTATAATTTCAAAGGACATTTCTGTCATTATTCCTACACATACGATAAAACATGTTATCTATGCATTGTATTATATGTTTATAATATATACGTTTAGTATTTGTGTACTTGTTTGAAAGCTATATAACTCAGGATAAATCTCTCTTTGACTTTACACTATAATTTAGATGTATGTCTACAGCTGTACCAGCTCACTCACACTTTGAACCGGAACACAACAATACAAAGTATTGTGGTAGAATATCTGATGAGTGGTAACAACCCAGACGGCTTGCAGTAAGCCTTTCTACCAAGTGAAACCTACTTTTTTTTTTGTCCATATTATTTTTAGGTGTGCCGGAAGAAATTTCTTTAAGGGATTAGCGTTTATACCTAGTTATCTTATGTAATTTTTTATATGTATTTTATTTCTGGTTCCTAGTGTAAGAATGTGTACTTTGATTCATTCCTTATATACAAAATGTAAGTGTGGAATATTTTATATATTATTTTATTTTAGTGCAATAATAATATTTTGTCTTGTAATTTCAGTGAACGGCTTGAACGTGAGTTCGTACAACTACCCAACTACTGGAATGAAGTATGGGCAGACGTTTCTCTGTGTGTCCGTTCCGACGTCGACTCTCAACCAAATCGGAACGCAATTGAAATACAACGAGCCTCTGATAGTCTATCAACACATACCGCAGGAGTTCGATAGCGAATTACCGAACTTGGTCGATGTCATACGTAATAAGACCATTGATGCAGCTCCTTGGTAATGTTGACTATTTATTCAGATATTCCTCTTGATATTCACACACTTGCCTTCATAATGGTCACTCGGCTTAACTATTTTGGAGGGTAAGCCAAGTGTGACTGGATAATAATGATTTCCGGACCGATTTCGGCTAAGGCGGGTAATTTGAAGAGATAAGGTAACTACGTAGGACATATTATAGTGTACAATAGCGTGCGCAAACGCAAATGCACTCTCTATTTGCTTATCACGTAATCCGATGGGAAGGCAATCCGATACGACCGAAAGAGTTTAAGCGCCGGGTCAACGGCTTAACCTGCTTTCCGAGGCGCGATAACTTCCAACCTCCAGACTCCGAGCTGCTGAGATCTGCTAATGAGATCTTCGGCAGAAAAACCTATAACCCAACCCATATTTCGAAGTTTTGTTTTGTTAACCCAATCTCAAAAGGTATGGTCGTAATACGTGTATTAATAAATACTCTTCCATTGAAGGTATCACATAGAAAGTTTCGAGACGTTAGTTGGTCGAAAGTTCCTCTCGTTTGCGAAGAGCGCGATGTTTAACGATGACTTGTACAGCGGTCTTGTGGCTGAAGTGCTCCAGTCAGATTTGCTCGTCGAGTCCTGGACTAACGGACCCGGGACTTTGGACTCGGAGTGCACGAGAAATTTCCAGTAAGCACAGTTTATATTTATCAGTGTTTAGGATTCTCCGTGCTCATCTGAGTTGGTACCACTCATTATAAATACCAATCACATGTGGCGGTTTTCCAATGGGAAGGGTGAGTGTGCCAAGTGTATATCACTCGGCACATCACATATACATACATATGTCAATGTCTAAGGGCGCTTTTATAGAAAAGGAGTACGTTTAAGCAATGGTTTCCGGTGACACGATATGAGTTTTCTTTATTACTTTTCCATAAAGAGTTCATTTTCGTAACAATGAATTTAGACTTCAAAGATCAAAATTCAAGAGGCGTCTAGTGATCCGCCCAACGAATAATCAAAGTTTCAAAAAAACAATGTAAAATATTTTCAAAGTTGGCGACACTACTGAATCGGAATTATATTCAAGTAAATTAATTTATCGAGGAATGTCTATGGTTTTCGCTCTCTTTTTGCAGGATTTCATAACGAGTTTTTCTCGACAGCGATAATTAGCATAAGATAAACCATTATATTTAATAATTATTATATTATGAACACTTTCCCAGAGTCCGCAATATAGAGCGGCTAAAGTTTCCGATCGCCAAGATGTCGTTCACGTCGCACAACGACCACTCCAAGTGGACGGTGGCGGTCGCGCACAAGATGCACAACACGCAGGACACCAAGGTCGCCGACTACTGGGTCTGCGTCGGAGACATCAACAGAGCTGTGAGTCGACACACACAAACATACACACACACACACTTGCATTTATTACAACTTTTATTCATTCGTTCGGTACAGTATTTATATAGTTTTATTTTGTGATACGTCATACAACCAAAGACATTTTTTGAGTAGTGTTTTGACTTTTCCGAGGGTGTGAAATGCGTTTACTCATTCAATATGCGTGCGGAGTGGGTTTAGTGAGTATCCACGTAAAAGTTGTACCTTTTCCGTTGTAGTGGGAACCCCCGAGATCGCTTACACATACGATACTCGAAATACGAATATATTTTTCTTTATATTTTAATTTTTTTTTTTTATCATTTCATACACTGTTTAGTCGAGGCTGGTCGCTAGTTCAATGTGAAGTTACTCTGAGCTTGTGAGAAAAATGTAAGCATTTGTGTGTTCCAGTTACCACAAGAGTCCCGTGGCGGTGGTACCGTGTGTACTTCGGGGCCGATACTGTGGGGGAATTTCGCACACCTCATCGAATCCGTTCAGACTTGCAACTAGATAATAAGTACGTAATTAAAAAAAAAATACAAAATTCTTCTGAAACTGTGATGTTTAGGTTAAGAAGTATTAAAGCATTTTGGATCACACGTCTAAAAATATTTAGAGATGAGTAAACTTGTGCCGTCTGTATAATACCTAGTGTTCGGTTTTTTAATTAAGTTCCGTGTAAGTTATTATTCATAGATTAATGTGATAGGCCGAATATGTATTTTACCGAATACGGTATATATAATTATTCGATTGGATTTTTTTACTCGCTCTATATTAAGTTGCCTTTTATGTATATTTATTGATATTATGTAATAAAAAAGCGATGACATACAAATAATTAAGAAAAACGTCGATCCAAAGTATAAATAACTATGTAGATAGTTTACTAAGAAAGTAATAAATCTACGAATCAAGTCTGAGTATCTATTATCAAACATTAATTTATTTATCGTAATAAACCTTTGCACGAATATTAGCAAATATAAGAAAAATATATTAAATCTAGTAAAGTAATTGCAGAATATCCAATTGAAAGAAAGAGATCAAACGTTAGCTAGGAATATATATCATTCATTAAACGTAATCGATAATAAAAAAAAACCTAAATCGACTTGCATCGAAAGTTGATACAATTTGATTACTGTAAGTTCTCACATTGAAGTTTTAATGGAGGTGTATTCTTCAGAATGTTCGCGATTTTAGCGGAATATTCGGCAAACCTCGCAAATATGTAGAACAGGGAACGTAAATATAACGAATATTCGGTCCATCTATGATTATAATGTCAAACACTAACAACGGATTTGGGTACAATTCTACGAACAAATTTTCACTTTATCGCAATCGAATCGAAGCGTAATCGTTGTCGTTTGTATGTTTTCCTATTTTTTTATGGAATTATCGACTGCTGGTATAAAAGTTAAGTCAAAATTAAACAATTAATTTTGGTTTTGACATATCAGTATACGTTAACATCATATCGGTTCGTCTAGATTAGTCAAAGTTCGATTGGAATTGAATCGGGAACGTATCGTAATCGTTATAGATTAGTAGAATTGTCCCCCGGTTGAACCAACTTCGATCTGCATAAGTAAACTTATATCACACGCTAGGTGAGTGCCCAACGTTTGTTGTGTTTTTTCTTTATTATTATTTCAAATTGGTCATTGTCAATTTGTGTAGAAGTGATATATATATATATATATATATATATATAATACATAAATGTTTGGCGTAATTTTGTAAATAGGTGTGTCTTTATATCGTAAGAATGTAGAACTATCAAATAGTATTAAGCGAAATTAAAATAAGCTGTTTTAGTATAATATAAAATAAAATGTAATTCTTAAATCAATTGTTTCATTTATTCCTTAAATTTTCTGATCTCTTGATACATGACACATTCGCTCCATAATCAAGATTAGAGTCAGGGGCGTAGCTTGCCTTTGATGTGCCCAGTATGAAAATTTGGTAGGGTCCCCCCTTCTTTCTAATTGCGGCGATCGTTCGTGATTCTCGTATTTCTATTGCGTATGAAGCACAGAACCAATTTACCAATGGAGTATAAATGACAGCCTTATATAAAGATTAATATATTTACGACACCTCCGGTGATCAATAAGCAAGCCAGGTACGCGAATTTAGCGCCTTGATCAGGTCAGCTAGTTAAACTAGCTATTAAATTTTTCGAATGTGTATAATATTTTCATTTTTTCCCGGTAAATTTAGCGTACGGCTTTGAGAGTCCGAGTGAGATTTTGGATAACATTTTACGAATGTTTGCTTATAAGGGTTCGCTAGCCCTGTAGCTAGGGGGCCCCGTGTAATTGATACGGCTGTAGCTACGCCCATGGGTCTTAACAATATATTATACGGATTGATGGTTGGATCTTGGATACTCTTTAACGCAAAAACCACTGAATGGAATTATATGAAATTTGGATTAGACACCTATCTATCTGACACCTCCCGCCCCCAAACGCGGGTGGAAGCTAATATTATCAGATTACTATTACCATAGTTATCTTAGCTATTACCGATCATCAGATAGAATACATTTTAATAGACTTGTAGCGTACGCTATCTACACATATATAGGTTACGGCTTTGTCCTTTAAATCTCCGGAACAAACAGTAGTTTTTATTCTAGATTTATAAATATATTTGAAAGAGAGAAATGTGTAAGTATAAAAATAAAAGACGTCTTAATAAGATATATTTTAATACAACACAAACATTATATACATCAGTGTTTTACGTTGTTCATCAAGTTGATAGTTAGTGCTATCAACTATTACAAACGCACTCAAGCTTATCTACGAAAAGTTATGAAACCTTATTTTATATGTAACTATAATGGCTTCACTGGACTAACGGACAATGTAACTTCCATAAAAACCGAACGTAGACAATTTGGCACCGTGCGAATTACAAAAATTCGATACTAAAAAGCAGTATTTGCTTGAAATGAAATTCGTGTTGTGACGTCATCGCTGTCGTAGGGTCGAGTGGTACAGACTGTTGACAATCAATCAATTTATATAATTTAATTGTTTTAAAAACTTGGCACAATGCGTCTACTATCCCGTGCCGTCGAAGGGATAAGCAGGTCGTGAAATCCATACTAGGATATATTATATTGTGGTAAAACGAAATAAGTGGTATAAATTTATTAGCTTCATACGTTCATTGTGATATAATTTTGTATAATTAAAAGACTCTTTGGATAAAAATAACAATATTATTATGTTTTGTGCATAAAATAAAAAAGGCAGTTATAATTAAAGCAATTGGTTGATTATAAGAATAGTAATTAAATAATAGAATAAAATTAATAATGTGCTTAACAATAATATTATCAAATTATTTAGAATTTGAGAAAAAGCAAATCAATACAGACACTAATCTAATTAACGTACCTATTTACATGATTAGTACAATTTTTAAATGAATAAATGACTTGACAAATTAGAATTGAGTCGACAGAAATTTTGGAACGTAGTACTCCAATATATTTAATGTCGGATAGTAATCAATGAGCGACTCTTAGAGAGGGCATCCTCGTAAACCAAGAGTCTTGTTTAATCTTCAAGTAGTAGGAGTCGCGCGGTGAAGGGCTTGTGAGGGCTTCTTCTAGGACTTTCAAGGCGCTGGTCGGAAGAACCTTGGCGCTGTACTCCGCCGCTTCTCCGGGCATGGTGACGGCGCAGGTCGCAGTGGATGAACTCACATCAGAACTTGGGGTTTCTGGGCGACTGTAAATGAAAGTCAAAATGCATGCCGTTTAAAAACTTTTTCGATTAGATTATTGAGGTTGAAAAAATCGGCATAATTGAAATAATAATGGTAGAAAATAAAAATCCAGTTCTTGAATACCTTGAAGGCTGGCTTGGTAGTGTAAGCTGTACGGGTGGCGCATATATTTCGGCGGCCGACAGGTCCGGCGCGTGCAGCAGCACCACGTGTAGCCTGCGCGCGCGCAGTGACGCTCGAAGCGCCCGTGCGGCGCCCCACGTTCCCCATCTCACTGCAGCAGCCCCCGCGTTCCCTTCGCTCGCTTCATTATCTAACCGAGACAGGTTCTCGCAAGCGGTATCCGATGTCAGTCCTAAATACAACGTTAACATTTTATTTAAATAATAATTAATTAAACATAATTATAATTTACTCATCAATTTTAAAGATTTTTTCCTAAAACAAAAATAATAATATCGAAATATCACTAGTTCATTAAATTATATATTTTTTGACCAAAACGTAGGATTGGAAATATACAGCTCCGTAATAATTATTATATTATATTATTGTTCGGTGCCCACCTTTCCATAACCAAGACAACAAGAATATGTTCATATGGGGGAAACGGGTAAAAGGTTTTTTCAGCGAGTTAAAATAAAGGTACAACTTATCACGCACGGTTTAGTTGAAATCAACCTATTTGTTTACATCTTTATGTTATGCACAATGAATTAGAGACAAATTTTAAATAATCCATTATTGATGCTTTGAGCGATTAATTTGAGCAATACTTTCAAAAAGTATAGTTATATATTGTTTACCAATATAGAATAGCCGTCCAGCATAAGGATGATCTGAAGCAGCAGCGGCAAGCATTGGGGAGAATGTCCGCGCGACACGCAGCGCTCCTAGGACATTACTGCGCAACGCGCTTTCCCAGCAGGTAGCTCCTCCACGACCGCTGCTTCCCGCTGTATTGATAACTGCCCATACTCCTAGAAATATATATATAATTTATTATTTAGATAGTTAACAAATATACGGCGGACGATCTGTTGTAAATGTTTTCTTAAATGTGTTCAAATGTGTTATTAGAATTTTTAAGAGTAACTGAGTAATTTTTGTCAATTTATATGATTTAGTGTTCTATTAAAAAAAAGACCAATTCGAGGTTTTTTAAAATCAGTTTCACTTCTGGATGTTACAATATTATAAAATGTAAGGATATACGGTATAATATCATAAAACGGAGACCATTTACACCATGTTTTACTAAACAAATCTTGATAAAACTGAAACAATGCCCTAGGACCTACGTGCATGGTTGTAGATTGGGTCAATAGGTCCACGAATGAAATACAACATTAATGTAATTCAAATAGTATTGTTTGTAAAACTTCTATAATAAAAACAAAGTGCGATTAAGCGTAGCGAACTAAATAATTTTGCAATCGGTTCGTGGTACCTACATATTGCGTAGCTTAAAACTTTTCTCATGATTTTACGTTGGTTCCAATTACTTTGCGACATGATCAATAACTATCTATCCCAAATATTTATAATTAATATGTTGGATAGTCTTACGTCGTGATAATATTAATAGGCACATGGCATATATTTCAATATGACGGTTTTTATATTATGGCGGCATCTGTCCGCTACCGGCAACATTATTTACTTGAGTGTTGATGCGCTTATGTTATCGCTAGCACTCGTCCTTAGTCACTACGTATTACGTAACTCTTCCCATCCTCGATAGATGGCTCTTGTGTAGTAACTTGTAATATCTATATACATATATATCTCAAATAAAGAAGGGTATTCCAAAACATAATTTTAGTTTAAATTATCTATATATCCAATCTTTCTTTTATAGTGACTATGAAAAGGTTTTAAGCATTAAGCTATGAACTTATTTTTCGACAGTCTATACCAAGCACTGCTGGTGTAGTGGTATCATGCAAGATTCCCATTCTTGCGACCCGGGTTCGATTCCCGGGCAGTGCAATTAAGTTTTTTGAATAATTTCACGTAAATATTTAAAAAAATAATTAAATGAGCATTTTTGCTGATTGTTTCCGTTTTCTTACGGTGTAGCGTAAAAGGTATTTTGATTGTTACTTAATATTTTATCATTTCGAGAAAACTAAATTAAATAGTTTTTTGACTGAATATTAAATGAATTCTTCTCGGTAGAATCATCAGAACATTCTAAGCCGGCGATAGATATATTTTATTCTATACTGTAACATGACGATTTAAAAGTGCCCTTATAAACCTACTTAAATAAAGAATTACATATTTGATTTGATTTTCAAAACATAACTAAGTTACGTTACCATGTTCACCAGCTGGCAAATGCTGCGCCGTTGCTCTCGCTGCTTCTTCTAATAGATCTTCTCGCGCTACATCCAACTCCAGTGTAGCTAGCCTTGGCGGTGGTTGGTCCTCAGGGGTGGCAGCCACGTGAGCCTGTAACCAGGATTCGGCCAAACGCGCCCCGAGTCCACCTTGACGGCAACCGGCTATGACACGCCATCCTTTACTGCTTAGGTACGTAGCTATCTATAAAATCAAATTATATTAAATTAAATAATGTTACCTATCAGGTAGCTCAAAAGCTCAAAATATATGCATTTTTTTAAATCTATAATATTAATGTAAAAGTAGTTTGTATATTTATTATCTGTGATAAAAACAAATGTAAATCAAAATGTATTTTCTTTCATGATTTATTGTATTTCATGGAGTGATAATAGTTCCATATCTGTGCATTGACATTTACAATTAATGTTATCGTATTTTATTCCTAATGGCATAATTATGGAGTTATAAATATTCTAGCCGCGATTATTTATATTTGAAACAATGTTCATTCAATTTTAATAAGTTCTTTTAATTTTAGGTACTAGTGTTATAAAATGACATTATTACTTTCTTTATATGTATATTTTTATACATAAATTTCACTGAAATTCTGTTACATGTGTATTCCACCAACCCACACTGGAGCAGCGTGGTGGAATAAGTTCCAAACCTTCTCCTCAAAAAAGAGGGGAAGAGGCCTTAGCCCAGCAGAGAGACATTGACAGGCTGTTACTAAAATTTAATAAATAATGGGAGGTCAATTTCCGTAATATTAACAATTCACTGCCTCGTTGGTCTAGTGGCTAGATATAAGGCCGCAGACCCGGTGGTCCTGGGTTCAATTCCCAGGTCGGGCCAATAAATAGTTATTGGGTTTTTCTGTCAGAAAATTCTCAGTAGCAGCCCGGAGTCTGGAAGTTGGAAGTGTGTACACTTCCGTGCCTCGGAAAGCACGTTAAGCCGTTGGACCTGCGCCTGAACTCTTTCCGGTCGTGTCGGATTGCCGTCCCATCGGATTATGAGAGCTAAGGAAAAGAGAGTGCACCTGTGTTTGCGCACACACTTGTGCACTATAATATGTCCTGCGCAGTTGGTCTCTCTAGAGATTGGCCGCCGTGGCCGAAATCGGTCTGGAGGACCTTAATTAACAATTCACATAAAGTGTATACCTGAAGTCCAAGAGCGGAGTCAACTGAAGTAACGAGAACGGTTTTGGCGCTATCGACAGGCAGCACCTCCGCTACCCGCACCTTCCGTAGCAAATATAGAAGTAATGCGCCCACGATGGAGCATAATGCCGCAAACTGCAGGCCCAGAGACAACCACGTTAGGGGATCCATCTTACAATGAGTGCATTGTTTGAATTGTTATCTGAAAGAGGAAAACAAATAGTTAATTATCTTTTTTCATTTGTATGGTAGTTGAACAGGAAAATGGGCCACCTGATGGTAAGTGGTCATCACCCATAGACATTGGCGATGTAAGAAATATTAACAATTCCTTACATCGTCAATGCGTCACCAACCGTGGGAACTAAGATGTTATATCCCTTGTGCCGGTAGTTACACTGGCTCACTCACCCTTCAAATCAGAACGCAACAATACAAATTTTGCTGTTTAGCAATAGAATATCTGATAATTGGTACCAAACGGGCTCACATAAAAACCCTACCTCCAAGTGAAAACTTTTTTATCTATAATCATATAAAGTTACAGATATTAATATAATCCTTAAATAAATAATATTAATAACCCAAAACAATGTATCAACACTATGTATGGCTCCAGAAACTTCCTGTTAGCTTTTATTTAAGAAATGAAAATTGTTGACAGCAACCGCTTCATCTATTTTATGAAAAATATCCTATGTTAAAACACGTTCGAAGTAATTTAAAATGTTATAAAACTATTATAATTTTAACGTTCTGCGAAAAGTTTTACTGTGCCAATAACAAAAACGAAACTGTTTAATAGAAACAGTCATGCGATGGCAATCAATTTTTTTTTATAAATTATCTAATGAAATAAATATTAAATATAATATAATACCCAAAGTATTTGAACGTCACACAATTTAAAAAAAAATTACTGTGCATATATTCAATTATGACAATTATTATAATATCAAAACATTATATGTTTTGTATGAAGTAAATGTTAAATATTTTAAGCATTTGCACGTAAATGTATATGTAAAAATATAGATGTGGATAGTAATGTATCTAATCACAGAAATTGCAACGTCCTTTTCAGATTTCATACATGAATCCTCATTTTGTGTAATGCAAAAGAAATAAATAAAAGGGTCATTCGCCTCGAGGGAATCATCAATTCATCACCTACACATATCAGTCAATACTGAAATACGTAATCGATAAAAATCTTCGACAATATTTTATTTACTTTAGACTTGCTTTTATTTTGATTGAATAACAGGATTATAAACAAAGCAAATTCTATTGTACGGAAGATTTTTTTTAAACTTCTACTAGAATAGTATAATAATAATCTATAATATAATAATGTAACATTCCTAGCACTAGATCAGAATTTTATTGTTTAATTACAGCGTTCATTAGTTGTTTGTCAATTGGTATAGTGCTAGATTTAGTTTAGTAAACAAATCGCATAAAGGCCGTCGTGTTCGTGACGTTAAAGAATTGTTTTCAGACAATGAACTTCATATACGAATTGCAAATTCTTCGACTCTTTGAGTATTGTTTATCGCTACAGCTTACTTGTAGTTTATTGCATTACATAGATTTTATTTGTGTTAAGTTAAAAGCGGATAAAAAGAGACAGGAAGCTTTGGTTTAAACCGTCCTTTGATAATACGAAATGAAATATCTACGTGCGTCGCATTCGAATGTATATCAACTTTTCAATATCCACATTAAAAACAGTTCGCAATAATACAGTTTTTGTATTAGGCAGAAGAGCCACATCCAGCCTAAAATGTTAAAGACTCTTGGAGATCCAAGACGATCCTAAGTTAGACGACGACGATACTATAAATTTAGTCGCAATTATATATTATATAAGTACTTATAGTCTAATATTGTTGTTTTTATAAATAATAACAATATATAAGCTTTATATAAAATCACGGTTTCTTTCAATGATTGACAAACTAATTATGTTTATACAACATATATTTCTATTCTATATTTCTATTTTGTGTTGTTATCACCATATAATTTACTTATAAATGGTTGGCATTACAAAAAATATATTTACGATATCGTCATTCATATATCGAAGTATTCCTAGCACTAGTTTGTTTACTTCATGATAGAATTCGATACCGTATGTGTGTTAAATGTGTGTGTGTGTTAAATTTAAAGACGTGTTTGTGATTTTTAATGGCTGCGTGCGTAACGACAGGCTTATAAATTACATTAGTAGTTACTTTTTTATGTGTGCTACATCGCCTCCCGCAAAAAATGGCAGGCATTTTTTGTACTAAGAATTTGCGCATGGCATCTTCGTTTGATTTAATGTTCAAACATTACGGAATACGGATTTTGTAAATGTATGAAACATACTTTAAAACGTAACGTAAACGAAAACTATATTTAAAAGCTTTAAAAAAATATCCTGAAACAATTTTATAGTCAAAGAAATCGTGATTATATTAATTTTTAATATGAATACATTAAATGTATTAGCCATTAAAACATCTCATAGGAGACATAGGGGTTGAAGTAGATTAAGCCTTAGGAGGGACCTTAATTACACCTATATATTTTGAACAAAACAATATTGACTCGTATTAACGACATTATGCATCCGTCCTTCGATGTCTCCTATACATCCGTAAAGTAAATTCATCAACAAAAATGTTTCAAACAATAATTAAAATGCAATAAAATCGTTATGTTTACCTTTGCTTTTCCGACTAAACAAAACAGAGAATGTTTCATTGAAGTTTGTTTGAATTTTCTACAAATTATCATCATGAAAACACATAACATATATTGTTGTGGTTTTGACAAGTTTAAAAATGTTTTAGGAGTTGCGCTTTTTATGAATAAAAGTAGATTTAGTGTTTCTGGTATTGTCATTTTTTAAACAGTTTTTTTATCTGTTCAATACTAGGCCTATAAAGTTCCATTGCTGAACATAGGCCTGTCCTAGTTAGCGCAACACCGACCGGTCCTGTATACTCTGTATCTAGCGTTGGGCCGCCGTCTTCTTTAGCCCGTCAGGCCATTTGATCCGGCCTCCGGGGACAAAGCATGACCCTATTTCCAAGTCATGATCTCCATTTGACCATTTCTCTACCACATTGGTTAGTTTGTCTAATATGTTATGTATGAAATGAAAATAAAATGGAGTTGGTGTAATTTTACCATTACATCTCATATGAAATTAAATATTTTTTAGTAAATGGTTTTTTTAAACCATTTTTGATTGCTGTTCACTGAATAATCGACACTGACCTATCGTCGTTAATACTATATTTATCACAGAATAAAAATTTGCTTCTCAAGGTTTGTCAAAATCAAATTCTCAAAAGCCGCGATGTTAATTAACTATATATAAAGACGAAGCATCATCGATGAATGTCATTTGTTTCAATAATTACAGAGTGACTTCTAAGAATAAAATTTATTGTAAATAAATAAAGCGAGTGTGATAAAAAACGAATAAAACTAAAGTATATGCGCTCTCTCCGCAACGTTTAAACGAAACAAAAAGACTCAGCGGTTTCAAGAGCATTAACCCCTTAGAATAGCTTTTCCTTTCATTTGATTTTGATCACGATAAGATATTTAAGGATTATATTCTTGCCTTTGGTGAATTTTCCCATATGAAAATCTTTCATATTTTGTTATAATTTTTTTTAAAGAATGACTTCCTATAACCTAAATTGTATTTAAATGACCTTAGTGATATAATTATCATAATATTGAAGATTTGAAGAAGTTATGCTCAAAGACTAGCCAGCTGCGCAAGAGATATATAGATGTGATCTCTTTATTCCCTCACTCGCATAATCATAGGGCAGTTATATACGAAAGAAGAGAGATTAGGCGCAGGACCAACGGATTTACGGAGACACGGGAGTGTGACTGCCAACTTCCTTACTCCGTTCAACTAACTACGGTCGACTAACTCCGGTAATGCGAGTTTATTGGGATAGAATACAATATTTATGAACTAAGTAACTTGGAATCTGCAGCCCAAGTTGGTGTCATTATATGAACTAGTTTTTTTAAAATTTATTTAGTTAGTTTAGTTACCTTAATTTGAAATAATTAGCAAAAAAAGGGTTCAATTAACATAATATCAAATATATGAGACTGTTTTGACTCAAAGGCCCACATAATTTTTTTATAGCTCAACACAAAATTATTTACTAAATTATACTTACAAGCGTTATACCAATAATAAAATTGTATGGAATTAAGTTTTATAACACAGTAAAAGTCTTTACAGGATAAGCTCCCGTTGATTGATATAGAAGCATTCTTTATATACATGCCGACCACAGTTTACATAAAAAGAAAATATTGATATTCCTTATAACGAAAGCGACGCTAGTTATGGTCTTTCACATACGCTAATTATTTAATTTTAGTATGAAGGATAGAATAATTAATATCTATACTAATACGAAAGCAAATCTGTCAGTCTGTTATGATTTCACGACTGTCAACAGGCTGACAAAGCCGTAGTTAGTGGTTTCACTAAACCTATTTTGATCAAATTATTTTGATAAATATTGTGTACTTGGAGTCCAAGAGTGGGTAAAGAATTTTACGATTCACATCTCGAAGGCATAAAATAATGATTGAAAGATTGTGTGTCAGTTCTTCAGCTATGAAGAAAAAACCAAACATTGAAGAAAGTTACAAAATATTAATACGACAACGATTTTATAGTAAATGTTAAAATTCATTGCGGAGGATTGTTGTTAAAAACCGAACTCCATGCGGACGAAACCGTGGGTTCAATAATAAGTTTTGGGACAAAAATATGAATGAAAATAAAAATTAAAAGACGTACAGTAATATTAAATAAATTATAACATTTATTTCTTACTTATCTTGTAAGTAAGAGTAAGCTAAGCTGTTTACAAATCGTAACTATAATAATTATTATGTTGTGTATTTTAAGAAATTTTCTTTATAGCAATTTCTTATCACCAAAATGAATTGTAATATTAATAATTAACATGCATTACGTCAGTTTGCTCAAATAACGTAACTATGAGCTTAACGATCTTGGATTGTTATAATTACGTGATGCGACGATTGTAAGATAAAAACGTGAGAAAGATTTTATTGTGCATTGTTTATCGTTATCTTTTTAGATGAATGAGGAAGTTCATGGTCATATTTTTACTCGTATTTAACATTGTTTTTTATTAATATTAAAACAGTTGTTACGTCTGTTTTCTATGTCTGTAGCGCTTAACGCAGTTCTATTATTAAAGATTGGTAGGGCTTTGTGGAGACTATTGAGGGGTTGAATTGCTGTTTATCAGTTTAATTATCACAAGGAGCATAATAACTCAGGGTGCGTTTGCAACTCATGGACGGTGTTCGAAATTTATACTTCATATAGAATAGTGTCTCAAAATAAAATTTGAATAATTAGTCATTCTTAAAATAGTAATTAATTATTTATCTTTGTATAAGTAAATACAAGCACTTGTAATGTAGCTGAGTTGATGTGAAAAAATTACAAAAATGTCGACAAGAATATCTCTTAATAAAATATTTGCAATGAATGTACATAAATGATTTTAGACAGATGATTCCTTATCTATTAATTATGAAAAAATACAAATACAATTACATAATTAGAAATGGAAATTATAAATCAATGCTATCAATTACAGAGCTTGCAATTAAAAATCTTTAGCGATGTATTGAATACATTGGCCTGGTTTCAGCGGAAGAGTACGGTTAGCGGTGAAGTCTGGAATGGATGCAATTAGAATTCATCCATCTGCATCTGATAGTGTAATGCACGTAATTACAGATTTGAAGCTATTCATACGATAGAGATACTCTTTTACCAAAGACGGTTACTACAGTTATATTTTATATGATTATTACGTGTATATGATTGAATAAGGGTAATTATTAATATATTCCAAACCGGTGGAAGCTTTTAATTTAATGTATATCGTAAAATTCAAATTCAAATGTACTTTTAAGAGCCTATTTCAATAAATTAAGTGGGTGTATTTCTATTTTGGCCGATTGACAGATTCGTATTTTTATTTTATTAAAAACAACAATTATTTATATAGTTAAATGAATACGTCTTATATTTAGCTAATTTTAAGTTTAAAAGTATACACAGTATTTCTTTATGGCTATATTAATACTTATTTTGTGAGCCTGAGATGTCACATGACATCAAATTAAAAGGAATAAACAAATATATGTAAAAATAAATAGATACCTAGTTGTTCTTAGTGTAGTAGAAAAATATATCGAGAAATATAATTGAAATACATTGCGTATTGAGAAGTAGGTCTTATAAGACGGTATAGGTGTGGCTATTTTTTTTTCTTAATCTCGTAAGTAATTTACCGTTTATATAGTAGAAACTGACCATTAATAGAAGGCGTGTAAGTTACGAAGGAGATTGACAAGGCCTTGTTTGTCTAAAGATAGATGCCGTAATGATCAATACATTTTTTGTCCAGAAAAAGTAGCCTCACCCAGCCTCTATTGGTATGTATACAAACGTAATTAGATACTAGTTAGTTTGAAAAGCGCGCGGTGCTATATTTCACAATTCTTGCTAATACCTTTGAGGGTTTTGTTCGTGTAATATGATTTGTTCCCTTCTCTTAAACAAGTGGTTAGGTTTCGTTGATACAATGATATGCCGTTTTGTCGGCGAATAATATTTCAATAAAGAACGTACATATTTGTTTTGAGGTTTTGAGAGCAACAAACGTTTTCATTTTTTAGCTGTAAAACGCTATGTAATGGTTGTTTCTTTAATTACAAGACAAAAAAACTTTGTGAGTAAAAGGAAAAGTTTGTTAAACTTAGCATGATAATCCATTCATATGCTCAAAAATAATTAATTAAAACGAGAGAGAATACTTAAGTAAATGCTACTAATAATACTTACATGTAACTGAACGACTGGTCACTGCACCACAGAATCTAACACTAAGATTTTACGAGTTGCTAAGCTACAAAACGAAAATGTTAAGGTGCAGTTAAAATTAGCCGGTCCTGACGCATCTAGCAACGACTGTCCTGTTATAACATACATCTCTTTTATTTTATGATGCCCTGGTACTTAAGAAAAAATATAAGTCACCGTCCTCTCGTTTAATATTCCGTATACCGTCGAATTTAATTTGATATAAAAATTTACACATTTTTTTCCTGATCAAATTACATTTTAGACTTCTATAAGAATGATATTTTAAAGTAAATTGATTAAGATTTTTATATTATATTAATTAATGGTGGATTGATTAATAGGAATAAAAATTATATTTTTGCAAAATATATTAAAATAAAATTCATTGCTTTTATAAAATATAGTACAAATTACTCACATTTAGTACACTGTACTTAATTAATTAATTTAACAATTCGTTGAGTTTTATAGTGTGTATTACCATGTTTCCTGTTATGAAAATATAAATAATATCTAATTTACAGTGATTTTTTTAGTTATAGTGGCGTATGCCTAAACCGTAAGAAGAGACTCATCTCTAATCAATCATCAAAAATCTTATCAGAGGAGACCTTGTTAGAATTGGCATAATTATGCCAATTCACAGCTGCAAAAGCTGCATGCAAAAGCACAGCTGTGGGATAGATAGGTTGAGGATGTCCTTTCTCTCTACCACAATGCTCCCATGGGGGTTGACGGATTGACACATGTAACAGAATTTCAGTGTAATTCGTAACATGCAATTAGATTTCTTCAAGATTAAAATAGTGGTTTATTTAAAAAAAGTCATATTGCTTTGTACAGCATTGCATATCACATATCAAAACTACAAATCACTAATGGGGTTTCGATATCTCTATCTAACAACGTGTTAATAAAAATGTCAATTTGCCGTAAGCCCGTAACTCATATATCATTATTTGATACATAGTTGGCGGTGTAGATTTCAATACTAGCAATAACGAACCGGGTACGTGCGTCCGTGCGTCCGTGCGTAATTATTACAGGCTCGCCAGTGAAGCGTTGCGAACCATTTCGTTGTAGACGAATTACCGTTGCTTAACTCGGTGTCCGTATACCGATTTTGGCTGTGGTCCAAACAATTGTTATACATTTAACTTGAATACAATTGAACAAAGCTGAAGTATTTCACTGAATGCCTTACATAATATGTCAAACAAAATATTTGAAGTAGCTAATTTTCTATATACCTACTAAATTTAATTTTGCAAATTTTTGGTTTTAATTTTTTTTTTGCGCCAATGCGCCACCAATGGGAACTAAGATATTATTTACTCGGTGGTAGAGCTTTGTTCAAGGTCGTCTGGGTGGGTACCACCCAATCATCAGATATTCTACTGCAGCAGTACTTTGTATTGTTGTGTTTCGGTTTGAAGGGTGAGTGAGTCAGTGTAATAACAGGCGCAAGAGATATAACATCTTAGTTCCCAAGGTTGGTGGCACATTGGCGATGTAGCATTTCTTACAATGCCATTGTCTATGGACGTATACTCACAAGCGTAGGTTCAAAACGGCAACTCCTTTTTTGGGAATGGCAACGAAAATACTACCAACGTTCAATTTTATATGGTTGATACTGAGAATTTCATAAAAGAAAAATCCAATTTTCCCATCCAACACTTTAGTAATCCGACTTAATACTTGACCTCGGCAGTCTCGACTGTCGGCAGTCTTTTGAATTGGTCACTTGACCCGTTGAAGATACTTGTATTTACTTTGCTCTTTTGGGTTATTCAGCTATTTACTTGAATATTTCTTGTAACTTGTACCATACAAAAATACCTAGATGTCAGATATTGATATTCGTGAAGTGTGTTTCAGCGCCTACGCATTATAGTATGATACGTGTTCATATTAAAATGTCTTACACCAATATATATATTAGTACTATTGCGACACATGTTTCACTTGACAATTGAAAATCAAATGCCTATTAAGCGCTCATAATTGTTACTACTGCATGGAGATAGATAAATTTATGGAGACTTTGCCACCACACTGCTCCACTTTGGGTTAGTGGAATTAAACGTGTGATTTTGTAGGCACATGCAGATATCTTGGATGGAACACGAAATTAAGTGTTGCATGTCTGGATTTAATCCACCATCTTTTGATAATCACACTTGGTTAAGATCTACATACTATATACTAATATATGAATTTTGACTCTTTTTTAAATTCCAGTTAATCAAATTTTACAATTGAAGTTTTAAAGAGTCCCATGAAGGTGCTGAGATGGAACTGAAATTTTTCACCCACATTTGATTCTAGTGAAATATTGTTAGTACGATCTAGTATTCTTTCATTTTATTTTTATATATCAGTATTGAGCGATATGAATGTGTTAACGTGAGAAATTTTAATAAAGTTTAAATTTTATATTAGATTATAAAATGGTAGAGCGAGGGATAATAGCGGCCTTATTTATAAACGTTGCTTAGTTACTGTTTAGCTAAACACTGATTTGTCTCTTTCTGTCATTATTGATTGGACATACGAAAGAAGAAGACAAAATATTGTTTAACTAATCACCAGTTAAATAAAGTTTATGAATAAGGCGGTAAATGTTTAATTTATGGTTCTTGATTATTATATAATAATATCATTTAAGGTCTAAATAAAATAAAATAAATAAGTTATTATTCATATATGTGAACTGTCATGTAATAAAGATTTTTTATTATGTACATTATGATATAAGCCAATTAAACAAACTGCTAACGTTTCGCCGAATATAATATGAATTAAAAAAATTAATACTCTTAACTCTTAAGATTTAGATAAATTGCTCCCAAACAACACTGTGTTAACAAACCGTAACGTCTCATTAATTAATTAATTTTCATATTATTTTCTAAAAATGCTTGTTTACATAGAATGTTTAGTAAACTAAAATATAGAAAGGGAAATTAAGGCTATATTTTTTACGAATGTTAAAATCGTTTCGTATTAAGTTTCGCAATGTTGCAATTCATACTTAAATAATGTTAATATAATAATAATGATTACAATAGTACCTATTGTAGTCTGTGATCGTTTTTATATTCAAAAACAATTATAATATAGATCAATAGGGTATTATTTTATTTGTGTTAACAACAATAATCGAGTGATATGCTTTTCATAAAAATATATGTTTATACAATAAATACGGTGATAGCAACATAAGTATATTGTACAATTTCCATTTGATTTTTGCTCTACTAAACAGAGCTTAATTTTTGGCTGAATTAATCCAGGGATACTATAATACTCGAAAAATTCGTATTTCTAAAACAGTATGTTACTTAACAGTAGCTTTATAAATTATTCAATATCTTAGTTAATATCAAACACTTAATAAGTGTTTTAGCGTATATTTTTAATTATGTGACGCAATATCCATTGTTAGCGTCGCGTCCGTGTCGCGGGTGTCAAGTGAAAGTCTCGAAAGTATCGGCGGGACGGAACGGACATTGGAAATGCAGATTTTTGATTGTTTCCAGTTTTTTATTATTGGTATATCATATTAAAAATTTAATACACTTTATAGAACATGTTTGATGCAAACGGAGCTCTTACAAACTTAAAAATCACGAGTTATTATATATATTTCAATATACGTACGCAACTACGCAATACATTTATTTGCTCCAAAACGTATCGGTAGATACATATTATGTGGAAGTTTCATACAACACATGCATATTTCTTCATCATGTTTCCTTCACTACCGAGCACAAGATGGATAATAAATACAAATTTAGCATAAGAAAATTCAGTGATACGAAGACTGTTGGTCCACAACCCTTAGATTAAAATTCAGATATTCTATACATTACATCATATCGTATATTATTGTAACAACTAGATTATAATTAATAAATACTTTTATACCGATTTAGGGAAATAATCTCAAATATATGTAATTAAAACACGTAACACTGATACAAACGGTAAGAAAAATTAATTTCAATAATAATTAATAAAGTTTAACGGTACAACATCAGTGACATTACTGCTATTTAAAATCATTTTTGCATCAACCCAATTCATCGTACATCGTTTTAATCTTAAGTGAACATCAGATCATCGACCTTGTAAGGTAATCGTCCTCTGTGTAGGTGTAGGTTCAAGAATGGGAGGAAACGGGGCCGGAGGACCGATTGTCTGCCTTTATGTGAGCATTGTATAGAGAAACGCTCAAACACTAAACAACAATCATTTATTTAAATAATAATCGACAGCTGGTTGTTAAGAGATTTATTACTTAAATCTACTTTTGTTTAGTTATCCTATATGTAACGGAATCTTGCAATTACATTTTCACCGCCTTTGGCCTCGAATTATTTCACATTTTATACAATCAATAATTTATCTTAAAATATTTTGAAAATACTAAAAAGTAAAATACCGTTTTAATAAACCAACCAACCAATAAACAAAACTTTGTTTCAATGAATTAAATAGTAAAATATAACTCTAATTAACGTATATAACTTTTTAGTTAATGAAATGTGCTTTCTTTTAAAACTATAGCGAAGTTTTATGCTTAATATGTTTTACATTTTATATTTATGCTATATAATTTGAGTAAAATGAAAAGAACATAGGGTACCTAATACCTGGCATCCCTCACCTTTAAACATGGGCGAAGCTTTGAAAACTAGTAAAATAACAAATATGGAAAACTTTTCCTTTCCACCTTTCGTGTGACATAATATTTAATTATTCCAAAATTCAAATATAAAATATTGATGATATCAGTTATATGATGATTTAAATATTAATGACATTTGGTGAAAGCAACCGATTACAAAATATAAATCTTTAAGTAGCGATCGAAATTGATTTTTTGAATGTGAGACAACTATTACATAATATACTATTTTATAATAAAAGAAACGACAGAAATGTATAATACTCATATGTACATTTTTTAAATATGGTACGAGATGCGATTGTACAGTAGCTAGAACGTATGAATGTTAAGTCATGATGGCGGATTCAAACCCGGGCAAGCCATCACTAATGTGATTAATTTATGATTATAATTCAGTTCTACTCGGTCAGGGAAAACTTTGTTAACCATGTAGCAGCTTGGTGGTATAGGCTCCAAGCCTTCTTCTCAAGGTGAGTCGATCCCATTGCATTGTTACAAGGGTGTACTTGATTTTATCATTAAAAAAATGATGTTATTTAAAATAGAATAGGATTGGATTGATGTTCAAAATTTCGATTAAAATGAAAACATGTACTTTTCTTGCTCATGTACGTACAATGATGATATACTTTTCTTGCAAATTTTGAAACAAAACCAGTTCTTATGTATGAAGTCTGGTATAAAAGTAAGCTAATTCAATACTTAAGGCTACGCACGCTTTGTTGAGACGATCACCGAGTTCAAATACCATGTAATAGTCACTTACCATACGCTACATCACTAACTTATAAAGCTTATTTAACGTATTCTTGAAGAATAACGTGCTCAAAATGGTTTATTATATTACACAACTAGCTGTTTAATTGGTTGAAATACTCCAATTGGATGAACAATGCGTGAACACATAAAATACGAACAAAAACAAAATCTTGATATATAGGACATCACTGTTAGCAAACTTGTATCATATAAGTAGTAAATTAAAGATTTGGTATTATATATGGATAATCTAGTTTGTTCCTTTATATTAAAACTTTACAGAAATAATAATTATACTAATATTACAAATGCAAGTTATTTTGTCTGTCTGTCTGCTACATTTTTACCCAAAGAAGAACTTACATTACTTTTTTATATCTAAGACACGCTCCCCCTCCTCTAGAACGCGGTAGAAATTATAATCTATATACATAGGTATTCATCTAGTCCGAGTAAGTCGTCATTTAGAAAAGAGCTCAAACAGAATATTTCCCTCCGAAAAATCAACATAGAAACAAAAATATTTATTCAATATAGAAGCGTTATATTTATATATTAATTGTCATAAATACCGCCGGTTCGAATAAGAAATAAATCATTAAAAATAAACCCTGTCTAGACGAAGATGTCTATGTAACCTATTTCTATATTTAAATTATAAACTTTTTTTCTTGTTGTTTTATTTGGAATAAAAACAAACAATAATTTATGATTGCAAAAGAATAACAAACTTAAACAATCATTAAATCAACCATAGTATGACTAAAAGTTGTAACTCAGAGTCAAATTGTCAGTATATAATAATGATTTTTGTTCGATGAAATCTTTACACGAAGAATATTCAATACACCTTTCCAATTATTTTCCACTTAATTTAACAAAGTACAAAAGCCTATTATGATAAATGGAGTGGAAAATTGAGGATAATGTATTATTAATTGCAGAACATATACTTGAATTTTTTGTTACGATAATACGAAATAAAAAATAGAAAAGTTGTCTCATTGACAGCTAAAATATTTCTATATGTTGTGAAATTTGTATGGATAATTGCATTTGACTTGTTCTATAAGAAATAATTAACGTTATATACTTTTAAATCTCATGCAATATAATTGATACAAGAATTCTAAAAGAGTTATTTTATGATATTAAAATAATATTCTTTAATGAAATATCCATTACGTAATTTAGTTATCTATATATATATTTTTTCGTAATTTAATAAAATGAAATATATACTAAATTGTTCTAATTCTAATCTACTTTTAGTAAAGTAACAGCTTGTGAATGTCCCACAACTGGGCTTAGGCCTCCTCTCCTTTTTGAGTAGAATGTTCTAATTAATAAATGTTTTTTTTTGTTGTATAGGTAGGCGGACGAGCATGTGGGCCACCTGATGGTAAGTGGTCACCAACGCCCATAGACAATGGCATTGTAAGAAATGTTAACCATAGCTTATATCGCCAATGCGCCAACCAACCTTGGAAACTAAGATGTTATGTCCCTTGTTCCTGTAATTACACTGGCTCATTCACCCTTCAAACCGGAACACAACAATACCAAGTACTGTTGTTTTGCAGTAGAATATCTGATGAGTGGGTGGTACCTACCCAGACGAGCTTGCACAAAGCTCTACCACCGAGTAAAATTAATAAAAATCTAAATGAAATGCCACAAAAGCCAATGAATTTTTTTTATTCAAAATGCTCAATGATATAGTTTTAAAGAAGAAATCTTAGTACCCATTAAATAACTAACGAGAAATCTTTCTTGAAAAGATAATTATTAAGAATAACAGAGATGAAACATCTTCGTCGTTTAACAGTTACGTAGACTGTTACAAAAATATTAATATATCCTGTTTGAACGTTCCTACAGGAAACATTAAGACAAAAGACATTCTTGGTTTTATTATCGGTTATTTGTGGGACTGTTATAAGCACTGCATTAACTTGGGATAAAAATAACGGTGACGGCATGTTTCATTGACATATTCGTTATTTTTCAAATGTAGCCATGTATTAGATAAGTAGTTAAAATGCTTTATTTATTAAGACTACGAGCACTAGTTAATATTTTTTTCAATAATTGCTTCGCTTTTGCTTTAAATCGACTCGAACAAGATGAACATTTCAATAAAAGTCAATTAAAAACATAATGTAATTAAAGAAACTAATTTACGTTTACATAAATTATACAAAAAAATAATCTATGATTAAAGAAAATAATGATGCTACTCTTACTAAGAAAATTAAACAAAAAATTGTCGTAAACAAATGAATGCATTAGCTTTTAATAAATACCCGTAAGCTAAGTAACGCATGACAGTTAATGGTATTCGTGAGCAAGCAAGCAAGGAGCCGATAAGGCCACTCCCATACATTCCAGCGGCTCGCTTGACATACATTTATACAGAATTGAAATGATCACGCGCATGTAACACGATGATTACTTCATTTTGTCTGTAAATTAGCTTTACAGAACTGAAATATTGTTTAGTTCCTCTTATTATATGACATATGTATATATTTGTAAATGGATCAGGACTTAACATAATTAATTATTAACGTACAAAAGATTAATCAATCAGAAACACATTTTTTAATCAATGATTGACTAATGATAAATGCAATTAGTTACTTTATAGTGAAGAAACAGTACGTAAGTTTTTTTTATCTCATAATTTTCGGATGGCCCAGCAAGTAGATCTAATACGGAGTTAGGCGGATCTTTACCAAATTTAACGGGTTGAAATTCGTACAGGCATATGAAATGAAAGTGGAGTTTTCATTGTTTAATTTCTGTGTATCAACCATCTCGTGCTTGTGTTAGGTATCGTGAGGAAGGAAAATTCCGCACCCAAGCCGCCCCCGTGATGGAAACGCTGCCGCCGGTGCTCCTCCTGCGCCTGGTGGGGGAACTGTTTCCCCACCCAGGCGAGTTTGTCCCTCCGCCTATGGCCCCCCGCTCCGTGATAGAGGACGCAGTGGCTCCACCACTGATCACGGAGCGGGAAATGGAGATGGCCCTCGGTCGCCTGAGGGCCAAAAAGACGGCGCCGGGTCCGGACGGTGTTCCAGGGCGTGTTCTGTGCGACGCCCTGGAATACCTAGGTGCAAGGCTTCGGGGGCTGTTCGACGAATGTCTGAACAGTGGGCAGTTTCCGAAGCCTTGGAAACAAGGCAAGTTGGTGCTGTTGCCGAAGGAGGGTCGACCACCCGGTTTCTCCTCGGCGTACAGGCCGATCGTGCTGCTGAACGAGACGGGCAAGTTGTTTGAGAAGATTCTCGCAGCCCGTCTCGTTCAGCACCTCGACGAGGTCGGTCCGGGTCTTTCAGAGGCTCAGTTCGGGTTCAGGGCGGGTCGTTCGACGGTCGACGCCCTGAGCGCCCTGAAGACTCGGACCACGGAAGCGGTGGCCCAGGGGCGAGTGGTCCTGGCGGTTTCGCTGGATGTGGCGAACGCCTTCAACAGTCTCCCATTCGAGACGATCAGGGAGGCACTCCGATACCATGGGGTGCCGACCTATCTGAGGAGACTGCTGGAGGCGTACCTCCAGGACCGAGAGGTCGTCTGGGTGGGGGGCGACGGCGGGTTGTTCCGGCGTCGGGTTGGCTGCGGCGTTCCACAGGGGTCGGTTCTCGGCCCAATTCTGTGGAACGTCGGCTTCGACTGGCTCCTGAGAGTTTCCGTCCTTCCCGGTATGGGGGTGTTGTGCTATGCGGACGACACCCTCATCACCGCGACGGGGCGGGACTTTCGGGAGGCGGCCCGCCTGGCCGAGGTCGGAACGACCCTGACCGTGGACCGGATGGAGATGCTGGGCCTGAGGGTCTCCATATCCAAAACGGAGGCCCTCCTCTTCCACGGTCCGCGGAGGGGCCCCCCACGAGGGGCGAGTATCACCGTCCACGGGACGGTGATCGAGGTGCGGGCCCAGATGAAGTACCTGGGCCTGATCCTGGACGGGCGTTGGAGCTTCGGGCAGCATTTCGTGCAGCTCGGCCCGAAGCTCGTCAATGCCGCCGCCGCCTTAGGCCGCCTCCTACCCAACGTGGGAGGACCGGGATCGCTATGCCGGCGCCTCTATGCCGGCGTAGTGAGGTCGATGGCACTGTACGGTGCCCCGATTTGGGTGGACGCACTCACCGCTTCCAACCGGGCCCTTCTGCGAAAACCGCAGAGGGTCATAGCGGTGAGGGCGATAAGGGGTTATCGTACGGTGTCGTGGACAGCGGCGACCCTCCTCGCGGGCGACCCGCCCTGGGAGCTCCAGGCGGAAGTGCTCGCGGAGGTGTACCGCTTCCGGGCCGAGGCGAGGGAACGCGGCGACCGTCCAGGGTCGGCGGAAGTCGGGCGGATCAGGGCTCTAGCCCAGCAAGCCCTGATCGCCCGATGGGAGGAGGACCTCGGGTCCCCCACGGCGGGCCTGGCGACAGTGGAGGCGGTACGTCCCCACTTGAGTCGCTGGGTCCGAAGGAAACGAGGCACGCTCTCGTTCAGGCTGACGCAGGTGCTTACCGGACACGGATGCTTCGGTAAGTACCTGCACGAGATAGCGCGGCGGGAGGTGTCACCCTCCTGCCACGAGTGTGGTGCGCCATTCGACACGGCGCATCACACCCTGACGGAGTGTGCCGCGTGGGGGCCCCAGAGGCATTCCCTGGCGGCGGTTGTTGGCGGAGACCTCTCCTTGCCGAGCATCATCAACGCGATGCTCGGAAGCGAGGGGTGCTGGTCAGAGATGGTCTCCTTCTGCGAAAGTGTGATGTCGCAGAAGGAGGCCGCGGAGCGGGAGCGGGAGGAAGATGCCGCTGCGGACCCGCTCCGCCGCAGAAGACTGGGGAGAAGAAAGCGGCGCTTCGCGCACCTTCTCCCCCCGCCACAATAGGCGCCGCCGGGACTAGGGGGGTTCCCAGTACCCTGGGATTCCTCCCTAGTGAATGGAGGCCCGCATAGGCGGGCCGGCCGTCGGAGCGTCACGGTAGCATGCGCAAGCGATCCCGTGGCGCTCCCGTTAAGACGGGAAGGGTACCGCTGGGTTTTTAGTGGGTATTCCGATGACCGGGGCACACTCGGTGCCTTGGACATACGGCGAGTCCCACATACCCCCCCCACTGTTCCCGTGGGGGGAAACGCGTCATGCGTTTTCCCAGCGTCAAAAAAAAAAAAAAAAAAGGTATCGTGAGGAAATCTGCGTGTGTCAGATGAAATTCTTTTACATGTGCTGCGCACGGCCAGTGCGCAGTAATGTAGCGTGATGGAAAAAATATGAAAATCATTTACTGTGAGACATTTGTCCAGCAGTAGCCATTTACTGTACTAATTTTGAATGCGTATAATCGGCGTCGTCAACTAATCACTTGGTGGTAGAGCTTTGTGCAAGCTCGTCTTGGTAGGTACCACCCACTCATCAGATATTCTACCGCAAAACAGCAGAACTTGGTACTGTTGTGTTTAAAGGGTGAGTGAGCCAGTGTAATTACAGGCACAAGGGACATAACATCTTAGTTCGCAAAGTTGGTGGCGCATTAGCGATATAAGCGACGGTTAACATTTCTTACAATGTCATTCTATAATATGGGCGTTGGTAACCACTTACCATCAAGTGGCCCATATACTCGTCCGCCTAGCTATACAATAAAATAAGCATAGATATAATATAAATAGATAAGATGACTTTATTTTTATTTTGTCCGCTGCATGAGTCACAGTGCAATATTAAATATTTAATCCCTCCCCTGTCAACTTTTTCCAAATATTTATGCAAACAAGTACAAACTTCGGCACTACTGTCTTCGTCTGCATAACAATAATAAGACCACGCAAAAACAAAACAAAGTTAGCCTTTCTATAAGTTTTTATAATCCCATGTATAACAGTATCATTTTCGGGTTCTCGCTTCATACACTGTTAATTTGTAAAAACACACCGTTTAGGACATATTGCAGATCGAAGTTAGCTGTTAAAACAGTTTTACTTACTAGGTTTCTATGTATTTCAGTTCGTATATATGTAGCGCCTTTTACTTCCTTATGAATTTTATACTCCTTTAAATCTTTCGACGTCTTTTCCTCTGTATTCTCATACTTTGTACAAAATTTACACTTATCTTTCTTTGGAATATGGAAGCCAATATTATATTCTGGCCGAAATAAATTTGTAAATAATCGCTCACATAAGAAGGCTACATTCAGATTTTTAAGGTTTTTTTTCAACTGTCTCACTCTAACTCATGGTAGCAACGATATACAGAGAAAAGGAAAGCAATATATTCCCTGTCCATTTTAACGTAAACTATTGTTCTAGGAATACATGTTATTAAATATGTGATGTAAACATCGTTTGGTGAATAGAAATGATAATAAAATTAAAGTAAAGGACAAGGTAATATTTCACTTCTTTAAAATATTTAACATAAGGGACAAAAACATTTTTTTCTTGAATGTATATATTTGCACAAAATAAACTCTTTAAAATTTATTTATGAGTTTAGTGTAAAGGACAATTTTGTAGAATTTCAGAGACTTAGCTACCGTAAGGAACACCTTTAATATGTTAGTGTCTTTTACAGTAAATTGGTACCATATAAATACTGCGTTACATTAATCATGAATTCTACACAGTTCTCAGGCGTCCTTTGCATTACTTTTTAAGATAATTTTCTACCAAATCAGTTGATGTAAAGAACGTCATTTTTAAAGATATCGAAATTCTTAATATACCGTTGGATAGAGCGGAAAATTTGCAATCGAACTGTATATCAAACTCAATTTCGACAAACTATCCTTTACATTAATTCATATTTCCTGTGACGATATATTAATTTAATTATAATTTTTATTGATTTAATTTTCTAATCTACCTAATAATGGCACGTTATGTACATGGTATAAGATTATTATGTAATAAATATTTTATAGCATAAATTTTACTTCAGACAGATTACGTAACGATGTAAGGTCGATTTTTTTAAGCCCAACAAACATGAATTACGTATAAGTTAAATATGTAAATGTCACCCGTCTATCAAGTTCCACTTAAAATATCGATGACTTACGAAACATGATAACGAGTTATATATTTATCTTCAAATATAATTAATAAACGTTTAATGTACGTACTACATTCAAGTTCATGATTTATTACGAGAACTACGGATTTTATGTTCTGTTCTTTAAACTTCGAATTGTTTATATAATATGACTTATTTAAGCAAGTTAATATTACAAAACATATGACCGAACATACATTTTATACATTATTTTTTACTAAATGAAGCTTAAGTTATTTATCGAAGAATGCTCGACATATTTTAAGGAGACTACTTTACAATCATAATTATATTATAATCATCAAAATAATATCAGAATTCGTTTAGCAATACGTACGTGTGTGAGTAATAAATAAACACACAACACGCATTAATACTTTTAGTAAGACTTCTGATACGAAAGTTAGTTATAAAAGTTAATAACAACTTTTACTTAAGTTGGCTTAGTTAATAGAAAGATAACGCAAAGAGAAGAAATAATTCATTAAGGGGAAAATAAAGAAATACGCACGCGATTGAGGTTGCAGGTCCAAAAGAGGTAGAGTTTTTTTTTATTGTAAAGTTGTTTTTGTTTTTTTTTTTTTATTGTATAGGTTGGTATATACAAGTAATAGAATTTCAATAGACGCATTTAAGTTTCACTGAAATATTTTCTTTTATCGCCGAGCTCGAGATGTATACAAATGTAACACACATGAAGCTCATAAAAACTTATATTTCGTTTGAGCCCGCAGATTTCTTTGATGTCAGCTACTAACTTTATTATAAAAATATGTAAATCTAATTCAAAAGATTCTTTATTAGCTTAATTGCCCGAATTGTTTCTGTGCGTCGTTGGTTATACGCTTTCAATAAAAAAATCTGTACAAATAAAACGTTCAGTGGTTTGTAAATAACCGCCGTTACGTGTTCGTGGAGCGTTTAGTAATGTTTAGAAAGTTTTATTTTTGTCACTGTGAAAGTGCTGCATATCCACCTACATGACGCGTGCTACAACTAAGGTTGCAAGTCGCTGTATTTTATACAATATATCTACAAAGGCTGGATGTATTTAGATATAACTATGAGTGAATGAATTGTGCGCGATGGCTCAGTGGTAAGAACGCGTGTAACCGATGATCGTGAGTTCATACCCGGGCAAGCACCACTGAATTTCATGTGCTTAATTTGTGATTTCAATTCATCTCGTGCTTGACGGTGAAGGAAAACATCCTGAGGAAACCTGCATGTGTCAAATTTCACTGAAATTCTGTCACATGTGAATTCCACCAATCCGCATTGGAGCCGCGTGGTGGAATAAGCTCCAAAGAAGAGGCCTTAGCCCAGCAATGGGACATTCACAGGCTGTTACTTTACTTTATGAGCTGACAGTGAGTAATACTTATATAATAAGTACGTTTAAAATAATATATTCTCTGAATTACAGCGTGTTGTTCTTTTTTTTTTCCTTAGTTCCTTACATAATTTTTTTTTTTGAAGTTTTGACAGCCCTATTACAATACATTACTTGCAATCTGCAAGCATTAATAACAGAATATAAAAATTTAAAAGTGAAATAAAATTATTTTCAAGTTAAGATTCAAGAAACTTAAAGATTTAATAAAACTACAGCTTCTTCGAAAATTATTTTCAAGATAAAAAACTTTACTGTACATGTGTGTTACATGTAAATTTCTCTATGAATTTTAAATTGCCTAGAAGAGATCGCTTCCTGAACGAGTTTACCTCCATTATTCAACATACACAAGTACCTCTTCACTAGCTTATGTGTATGTATTTGTCAATGTGTATTGTATGTTTTTGTCAATGTGTATTGTATGTATTGTATATGTGTACAAACAAGAGTATTGTTGTTATTATTTTATTATATAATAAACAAGGCGATTAACTCGATGGTGACAGTATCGTCCATTCACATCGACAACGTAATAATAATTGTCGTTCTATCAGACTGTGTTAGACACGATGATTGCTAACTAATAAATAGGTAACGCTGACGGCCCGGATCCAAGACCCCTAGGCAGTTTGGCATTTAAGCTCCCTCCCCATTCTGAAGCGGTTAGTGTAATATTAAAATTTTAGGCTGGGTAAAGCCTCTGGCGGCTGACGGGGTCCCAAGGCTAGTGCACTGAAGGCCTAGGATACATATACGATACCACCTATGCCAGCCATGTAGGCAATACATCCGGAGCTGGAACAGGTGGTCTGTGTATCAGATAAAATCATTCAGCGAATCTCATTTTATAACACATTGTCTTTATATTGGTTAAACATGTGTTTTTTACGATTACATTAAACGTTTAGATTTGTAACGATTCACGTTTACGCGGAACGTTTCGCTCTTTGATACAAGGAGATGCGAAACAGAAGCTTAATTTAAAAAATAAATAGAACCGACACACGATACCTAATAACCACTTCTAAATTTTGTGACACGCTGTACATATGTATATATAACTATATATTTATATTTAATAACATAAGTTTCACTAGATAATATGAAACAAATACACCAAGTGTCTGTCTATCTGTTTGTCTGAATGTAAATTAAAAAACTACTGATGAATGAGGAGTGATTTATGAGACTTAGATTTGTAATTCGATATTGTTTTCTGTAAATTGGCTGAATACGATAATTATTGTTGAAGATGTCGGAGAAAATCACGCCGACTGGGAGTTTTACTTACGTGCGCAGCCTAAACCAGTAGAGTTATATGTATCTGTGCGAATCATCACGAGCGCTGAGAAAGCAAAGGCTCTCGTGAAATACAAATAATTTTCTTAGTATTACATACATAATATAATTTTACGTATATAATATAGCATTGCATGAAAGGGTTATAAGGAACCTTGTAACTTAATGTCAACTAGATCGTTTGCTTTATTACGTGTAGGTTTAATAAATCAGAATCAAACCAGATCCAAGATAAGTATTTCTTATTAACCTTTTCAAAAACCTTTGATTTTTTTCTACTTAGCCTTAAATTAAATTAACTTAAATTTAAAAGTGTTTATACTATTATTTATCAAAACTGCAATCGTTATATAATATTTCTGTTCACTAAAGACGTACGTTGGAACCTATATGCTCCAAACGTCACCCTTAATATATAATTAGAATATAATTATTACTTTTAGTAAGTATACATACCAACAGTCTAGTTAATATTTAACTTAAGTTATATAAAAAATAATTACACGATAAAATCGACACCGCTCGACCTCCATACGACAATAATGTTTTACGACTACAATGTTATGTAAGTTTTATAGACGTCGTCGTATATACTACTATGTAGATGAAGTAAGCGCAATAAGAATAAAATCCTCGCTTGAGTTTAAAAAATAAATTTACGCTGCCAATCATGACATATTTCTGGTCATCCAACAGCGCGTATTGTATGTATAGAAGAGAGTATCGCCACATTAAAACAAAAAAATAATCGTCTAGATATAACGTTATTTTATGTTGCAGGTTGCACAAAGTAACACAAGAAAATTACAATTCAATATTTTATAATCTCTACCAATCAACGATTTAAAATTAAATATATTTAAATTTACTTAAATTAGTGAATTATCACTAATTTAAGTAAAGTAACAGCCTGTGAATGTCCCACTGCTGGGCTAAGGCCTCTTCTCCTCTTTTGAGAAGAAGGTTTTGGAGCTTATTCCACCACGCTGCTCCAATGCGGATTGTTGGAATACACATGTGACAGAATTTCAGTGAAATTTGACACATGCAGGTTTCCTCACGATGTTTTCCTTCACCGTCAAGCACGAGATGAATTATAATCACAAATTAAGCACATGAAATTCAGTGGTGCTCGCCCGGGTTTGAACCCACGATCATCGGTTAAGATTCACGCGTTCTTACCACTGGGCCATCTCGGCTTTACAATTAATAAAATAATTTAAGTAAATTTAAATATAATTATGTATTTAAGTGTGTATAAAATAATTTTCCTATTTGGTTATTGTGTTAATTATACTGCGTGGGCTACATGAAGAAAGTAACGGTGCTGTAGGTGTTATTAAGAAATAATAACCGTTACCTTACGATGCCTATTGGCCAAATAGAGGATACGCTGAACCACAGAAGACATAGTTTAGGAGATAACAATCATTAATCTAAAAGTAGAATTGGTATTTTCTAATATATAAAGTTGTATGGCTTTTTTATTATAAACAAATAATCGTCGGTAACATGTTTTCGCAATCCTCATCTTGTTAGAAATTCCTTGATAAAAAACGCAAGCGACACTGGGCTTACTAACAGTAACGTTTTATTAGAAACATTCAAGACCTTTTTTATATTTGCAACATAAACACATGCGTACGACTTTATCAAATGATAAATGTATATTTCAAAAGTAACGGTAAATAATAATGCATGATTATACTTTAATGATTTTGATTTTCATAGATTTCGTGAGGTTAATCATTCCAAAGTCTTGTTACAGCAAGAAACAATCACAGAATAATAACAACGGTATGAAATAGACCCGTGGGACGATCTAATGTGCAATTACAATTATGCGGAGTCAAGGTTACGTGTCGTTACGACTACGTTGCCTATAAGTCGAGATGTATCTAGTAATTATATGAATGTGTGCTTAATTGCAAATTAATTAAATATAATTATATAGTTCATTAGTTATTTTTAATGTCGAAACTTATTTTAAGCTGAATAAAATATATAGTTTATTGTACGGGCAGGTCGTGGGTGCGATTCCCACCCAGGACAGGCGTTTGTGTGTATGAACATGTCTGTTGGTCCTGAGTCTGGGTGTAATTTATAAGTATGTATTTACATAAGAAAAGTAGTATATGTAGCATATCAGTTGTCTGGTTTCCACAGTACGAGCTCTGCTTAGTTTGGGATCAGATGGTATTGTGTGAATAATGTATCGGGATATTATATTATAAACCAGATTTGGACCTACCTACAAATTCCCCTATAAAAGGAATTCGACATCAGCCACATTTGCTGGTCAACCTGACGGTTGGAGTTCCCTATTACTCGGCTGTGTCGTGAGCCATTTGTTATTACTTATTTACTTGTTCTGTGTGTAACCAGCCACCATTTTTGTGTTAAAACTTTGATGAAAACGGTTACGTTATTTTATTAATTATCAAAGATTATAAGTGTTATTGGTATAAAGTTTGTGTTCCTTTTAATCTATTTCCCCTTCTGAATCTAAAAATATTTATTTAAATTGAGTACTTAACAATTGGTCGTAATTATAAATGAAATGATATTTAAAATTATCTTTATTATAGTTGAAAGTGGTGACAATTAAAATATTAGCATGTAATAAGCACCAACAATATGCATAATTCTTTCTTACTAATATTTTTATTTCAAAAATACATATATATTGCAACTCTTTTTTATTGTAGGTTAAGTATAGATAAAGTCCCTGGAATAAAAAACCTGGATTTTGTTAAATACATAAAAAAATATCATAGAGAGAGAGAACGAGGTCCAAAATAGTTGCGGCCGTTTAATATTAGTGTATTAATATTTTTCTTTTCCAAGCCATAGTAAGTTTTTTTATTTATTGTGATAGCCTGTAAATTTTCCACTGTTGGGCAAAGGTATCCTCTTATTTTTAAGGAAAAGGTTCAGAGCTTATTCCACCACGCTGTGCCAATGCGAGTTGGTTGTGAGTTGGAATATCAAAGCCATTTTTAATATTAATATTCAATGCCTACAGTTAAGAAAAACACGATTAACCTTTTCTGAAGTCATTAAAAGATTCATAGAAACGTCTCTTTTAGTTGAATATAACTTTTGTTGCAAAGTCAAATAAAAAAAAGGGAAACAGGATTTAAAAAAAAAAGTAAATTAAAGTAAAAAAAAGTTTTGAATGAAGTTGAGAAAGATAAAGTAATTAATTTACTTTGATTTGTATGAAACCGATTCGAGACTTTTATATAAAATCAATTTGACTTCTGTATGATAAATATACAAACATATAAAAGATAAAGCCAATTTTTAGGCGAACAATTTCAAAGAAATAGTTTTGTGAGCAGTTCGCTTTTAAATGGTTGTTTGGGGTATAATGTCGGTAGCAACGACAACCGCGTCCCGAAACATTTTGTTATACCATTGTTACCAGCTACAAATCTATTTTTAAATCAAGTATAACCTTGTATAGATTGTCTATGAGTACAATGTACGCTAAGACAATAAAAAAGTACCTAATAGCCAATTGTAGCGTTATATACAAATGTTGAAAATAAGTATATAGCTTCTGTAATGTATAAAGTCAGTTTCAAAACACAAATGTGTTATTGCTAAATTTTGCTATAATGGAATTCTTTCTTAGTATTTTTTGCGGTTGAATAATTTTAGTTTTAGTGTCGTCTTGGAACGCAACGCTGTTTATTTTTCCGCTAGCTAACAACCAGCTGACAACTTCATTTGTTTCACAAACGACATTGCGATGTTAAGTTGTTCTACGTACAGATAAAGTCAGAATCTTTAATCATAATTTGAAAGTTTATTTTAAATACTTATAGACTTAGTTTAACGGGAGTTTCGTTAAACACGAATTTATCTCTTTCTGTCATCATTGTTTTGAATTTTTAAACCGATCTAAACAAAATTTACAGGTAAAACCGCGTATGTTTTTCAACGATAAATTACACGTAAACAAAGATACGTGTGGTAACCATTCTTAACATTAGCTGTCGAAAGAAACAAGGAACGCGGTGAATGTCGCTCGTTTCATTGTACTTTGTAATAATATAAAGGCAAATTAAATGGTTAATTAATTAGCCCATTCTTAACATGAAGTTCATAAACTCAACAATAATTAACGTACCATATAAAATCAGTTTTCATCGGTTTGCCGTGGATAGATAATATGGTTAGACCCTGAATATGGTTACGGCAAATATAGACATGCAAGAATGCAAGCTGAGCACTTCCTGTTCAAACCACTAATGCATATTCTAAAACATAGTAATTTAACTCTTGGTTATGCTGTGAGTATAAGAATAAAACTCGCTTAAACTCAAATTGAAATAAAATATTATCAAATATATACAAAAATACTTTAAAAATTTGCCTGAATGTTTTTTTATTTTATAGAATAGGTAGTCGAAATAGAATATGGGTCACCTGATGGTAAGTTGTTGATGGCGCATTGATATATATGATGATGTTAATCATCGCTTACATTGCCAATGCGCCATCAACCTTGGGAACTAAGATGTTATGTCCCTTGTGCCTGTAATTACTCTGGCTCACTCACCCTTCAAACCGGAACACAACAATACCAAGTATTGGTGTTTTGCGGTAGAATATTTGATGAGTGGGTGGTTCCTACCCAGACGAGCTTTCACAAAGCCCTACAACCTTGTATGCAAATTAAAACACATTAATGTACAGTACTAATTAAATTAAGATGGGACCACTTTGAAGCTTTACTGAAACCAAAGCGGAAAGAATTATAAACAATGCATAAAAAAATCCAAACGAATTGAGAACCTACTTTTTAAATCAACAAAAAAATAAACGTTACCATAGTAACATTTTATCGCTTGATGTCGCAATATTGCTTATAAATTTATTACCCATCGTAATGTCAATAATAAGTTATGTATAGTTTGAATGCCAGGTGAGATGTAAGATAGGCAGGTTGTTTAGTGTTTATTTTTAATTTAAACAAATTGTATGCAAAAGTATCAAATAGAATGGAGGTCGTTACTTAAGTACACTATTTTTTGAATGTTATTCTTCATATTAATTCAAATTACTTTAAATATTCTAATTATCTTTTAGGGTCATTTAAATATTTTAATTATCTAAATATGTACTCATATAGTGTGCAACACGCATATGTTTATTTATAGGTATATATAATATACTACATACATACATATTGTATATTAGGTTTCAGATTTCAAACCATATTTACTTATTTAAACTCCTGTTTCAAGAGTTAGTGCTTTTTTCTCTTGAAATTAAAATGTTCCTTGCTTATTTTATATAAGGTATATAATATGCGTGAAGCATTAATTTGAAAAATAATTAATATCTCAATAGTTTAATGCACATTAAGTTACCAACAGGTAATTTCGTCTATACTACTTATGCGTGCATTTATGCAATATTTTTTGGTATATAAAATATAATGTACGGCTTAAGGTTCAAAGTCGTATGTCGTATTATTAGGCGCGGCAAGGTAAGGTAAGTAGGTCAACGTGAATTGACGGACGCTCAATGTTTACAAACAAAATCGTTTATCTTATTCCATTGTTATATGAAACGATTTCTATTTAACTTTACGAAAACATGATACACAGTTATATAGCTTTAAGACCGTCGTGTTCACAATGTTAACGCACTTATCATATACGTGACAAATAAAATTAGTGAAAAATAGGGCTTGAAACTGAACAATTTTTTCTGTGCCGGAGCATCACGGATGTTTGATTTATCTTATGTCTCATGATATAAAATGAACGACTCATGTGAAAAAAAATACATATGTTGTATATGATTATGGATAGTTTGGTTGTCTGTGAAATAAAAAAAAAAAGCTATACAATCAATACATGTTTTATTAATTATTGTGTATATAATTGTTAATATTGATAGTTTTTTTAATTCATTATCTTTTATAAGGTAAATTGGGTTATAATACAATATAACCGTAACATACAATGGAAACATATGCTAACGTGTTACTATTCATAAAGAGGCCGATCGCATACCACTAAATCAAGAAGGTCACTATTTATCAATTCTCGAGACGGGAAACTGTCAGCGATTTGTCTGCGATACAAAACTCTAGTATATAAATTGTACAATATAAAAAGAACCTTATTTGTGTGAAATAAAGATTTATTTAAATTGACATAAAACAATGACAGAATTGACACTAATATGCACCTGTTATATTGACCATATGTGTGCATTGTACATTAATTGCCTTATTTATAAACGTTGCTTAGTTACTGGTTAGCTAAACACTGATTTGTCTCTTTCTGTCATTATTGATTTGACATACGAAAGAAGAAGACAAAATATTGTTTAACTAATCACCAGTTAAATAATGTTTATGAATAAGGCGGTAAGTGTAGTCGAGGTACTGTAGTAAATAACTTAAGAGTATTTATGTAAAATGGAATAGGTATATTTTATCCGACTTAATTACTGTTCAGCAAATTGAGAGTTCAATTCAATTAAATTTTTAGGTTAATAGCTTTTATTTTCAAACGAGATAAGATTAAAGTAAAACCGTCAGTGTTCTAAACTCAAAGCACAAACTTATGAAATTAAAATAATGTTTTTCACAGAGTGAATATTTTAATGATAAGATTTTAGTTTAGCTTACTTTAAACATTATTCTACTAAATGTTGTTAATGTTATAACATACCAAAAAAATTTTGTTTTTAAAACTTAAAACAACCTTTCGATCATGTGTGATGGTACTAGGCAAATAAACCAAATTTCGACAAACTCTAAGTATAAGTACTATTAAAGAGCTTTACTATCGACCTCTTGGCGCCGTTATCAAATAAACTTGGATTGTACCAAATTATTGTATTGTCACATTAGAATTACTTTAGATTCAAACCTTTATAACAAGAAGTAGGTTGAACTTTTGATTGATTGATTGATTGCCTAGATTCGTCAATATTCTGACTTTGTTGTTGACAAGTGAAGTCAATAATAATTATTGTAACTCATATTATAACTATGAATGCGAGTTTATTTGTTTGTTACGCTTTCACGCTTATAACACTAAACCTATTTCAAAAACTCTTTTACCGATGGAAAGCTTAATTATCAGCGAGTAATATAATCTACACTCTGTCCCCGTATTCCCACGGGAACGGGAACCACGCGGGTGAAACCGGGGGCAAACCGCTAGTGTCTAATAAAATAAGAAAGTAATAATTGGCAAAGAAGTTTTATGTTTTTGTAGGCATCGACAAATCTATTGACAACAAATGTTTTTATAGGAGTAGGTATATAATAGGTATAGCTCAACAAAAAGGTAATAGTTTTCCATAGTTTATTGTTTACTGAAATAAAAATTAAAACAAATAACTCACTAACATTTCGAAACTTTTTTGCATGAATATGTCTCGTTCTTTTTCGCATTTGGGTGTTTAGTTATGAAAAATAACTTGTTTTCCGATTGAAAGCTAATCGAGTCCTATCTTATATCGCATTATGAAATTTCTTGTGATTCAAATGATTTAATTTATACATGTTGAGTAATTAAGTTAATTATAAATTGTTTCGCAGTTAACACATCTTCGTTTCATAATAAAGCGTCGTAATTCTGTACATTGTGATTTATGGACCGTGGCGGTAATCCGCCCAATTCTGTAAGCGTGAAATTTGTTGGAATTGAATACGCGAGGAATACAGCCATTATATTAATAATTTACTACTGATTCCAATTTAAAGAGTATGTGGCATCCATACTTACCATATCAATTATAGATATATGATGAGATGATAATGATTTGTTGATTATAACAATTCAATGATGATGATAATGATAAAAATATTATTATTATATTTCAAACGTGTTACCATTGAACATTATTTATTATCGTTTATTTAAGTAAAATATAATTTTTAATTCAAATAATAAATTAACGATTCTCAGTAACCTTTTGTTCGTATATTCGTTTACAAAACAAATGAGGTTATGTGTAAATGTGAACTTTTATTAAATAATTCGAGCGTCGTCTTCACTTTTTATTATAGTAGTTTTACATTACAAAATTTTAAAGTATTCAATTGAACGATTCGCACGAAGTGAGATTTCACGGTTTAGGACTTCGTTGATTACGTGAAGGAAGACCTGAGCCTAACGTAATTTCACTAAAGCGAGAGTTACATAAAACCGGTTTATAACACTTTCAATGTAACTTGTGTTGTTCTATACAAATAAATAAAACATTTTAATAATATAACGATTTAATTAATTATCTAAGGTTACAATTTTGGAGGTACTTTTTGTTTTAAATATTATTCGCATCTGATCGAAATTAGCATACTTATTTTGCAGTGATCATCCTTGATCCATATTTTTCTACCTTTCAAATTATATAAAATTTATCCTCCCTTAGTATAATAAATACTAAAAATTGTACTACACTTTTTCATGTTTTAGTATTAATATTTCAAATTGCCTCTGTACTTTGCATCTTGCCGTAATATTTTTATAACCTAATTGTATCTTATTTAGTACTCTTATTAATACTTTTAGTACCATAACATCAATTTTATATTAAATGTATGTAATAAATACTTATTACAATAATTGAATGGTAATAAATTATCTATTACGGAGTTTACGTTCATGTATTACGGAATCGACTACGATTTTTGCATTTAATTGATATTACATAACATTTTTCGGGGTAATCAAATTCATCCGCTGTTTCGCTTCTGTTATTCGTTTATTTCTAGCGAATCTATACTAACAATGAGCGATGATTGGACTACAATTAAATAACTTATAATGCAAGAAATATTCTTGAATTTTTGTAATAATAGAAGTAAACAAAAGGAAAAATATCTTGTGTTCTCCAATTGAAGACTTATTAGGAAGGAAGTGGGCGCGTCGTATCTCCTTCAATGATTTGAATAACCCTTGGCATATACAATTCAGTAATTTGTGGTTGTAATAATATAATAACATAGGCGCTTGCATCGTAATCGCATTTATATTACACTTAAACGCGTCACACACGTATTAATAATTGCTATATTTTATGTTACGAAATCTTGAGATTAAATAAGGTAAGTTGAGATACGATACCAAACTATTCATTCGCAGGGCAGTGGAAGTAGAAAAGTAGTCATTATGGCTATGGCTAACGAGAAACCGGGTTCAAATTACGGTTCGGGTGAATGGATAAGTTATTGGATTATTCGTTCAATAAATTTTCCGCATCCTGGAACTACAAGTTGTCAATATTAATCCCGTGTCTTAAAATGCTCGTAATGACGTTAGCCCTAATCTCTACTATATGACTATATATGTGTGAGAGAATGAAAATTGCATTTGTGTTTACGCCCTTACTGAATCACTATAATATCTCATATGTAGATGATCTTTCAAATTGGCAACGTTGGCCGAAATAATTATTCTATGGTACCTAACAATCAATAGATTGGTATGGATTTCTTATATTTATCTTGAGTATCTTATCTGACTATATGATTTCTTAACTGTTGCGATGATTCAGTGAATTGCATAGAGAGTGATATTTTAACTTAGGATATAAATATTATATCTCCATTATGTATCACTTGCTTTATGTCGTATATCTGGCAACAAAAGCGAAATAACATAAAATAATTCGAACAGTTAATCGTTTCATTTAAAATTTATATTTTAAATGAAACGCTGTTTGCCAGAAAAGGACAGCCAATAATGAATATCTTCACATAGATCAGTACATTATGTTAATTATCTTAGCGGATAATTGTTTTGATATAATACATGAGTTATTACGCGTCACTTTAAAAGTATCATAATATAATTTTCTTCTTATTAAATAAAATATTCTGAATAATTTGACAAAAAACATTAGTATTGAGCAAATAAATTAGATGCAGGAAAACGTGCAAAGTATCTTGACTGCTTCAGTTTTTATTCATTTCTTCTTATAAAAAGCTAGACCTAATCGATTACAATACCATTATTTTAAACGACGATATAAGAATTGGCAACCGTATATTTGCATACAAGGTGTGTAATGACTTTATTATCATTATTACTCAGAATAAAACTGGCCATAGAGTAATTATATTCGAAACATCAGAATAACTTGTTGCTCTACAAAAATTGTAAGTATTAAGTGAGTATATTATTTTAATATAAAAATGAAGTCTGAAATGTAATATGTTTTAATAAAATGTCTACATTCTAGCAAAAATTGTAAAAAATGTTAGGTGATAATTGGATCTGTATTCGAGTCCTGATACGAGTATGCGGTGGTAAAAAATCCACTAATACCTATGACCTTCGGAGCGTAACGGGCGAGTCAAGGTGAATGCAAAGATGACGCCAGCTCCTGTCCAGTGGATGTAGTATGATTTATTTAAAACACCATGCAAATTTATTAGTTGTAGGTAAATCGACACCGTCACGTTATTTTATACTACAACATAAGCCTCGTAAAAAATTGTTATAGAAATATCCGTTATCGTAATAAAACTGTAATTTTCGCAGAGACGCCTGCTTCAATATAAGTTTTATTTACAGAACTGTTCAAAAACTACATATATCAGTTTTGCAAATTAACTCTATTTTAGTTTAATTTTATTTTGTATTTAAGGGTTTTTTACATCAACCTTGCTCTAGTATATTACTTTTTGTAATTTTGGACTTAAATGTTGTGTTGCGACAACTTATCATGTGATAAATTGTCGCAACACAACATTTAAGTAAAAATCTGTAGAAAATCCCTCTAGAAAGTAAATAATGAAATGTGTTTATTGGCACTAACTTTATTATAAAAAGTAACAGCCTGTGAATATCCCACTGCAGGCTAAGGCCTCCTGTCCTTTTTTGAGGAGAAGGCTTGGGGCTTATTCCTCCACGCTGCTCCAGCTGCTGCGGGTTGATGGAAAACACATGTGGAAGAGTTCCAGTGACATTAGACACATGCAGATTTCCTCACGATGTTTTCCTCCACCGTCAAGCACGAGATGAGTTATAAATACAAATTAAGCACATGAAAATTCAGTGAGCTTGCCCGTATTTGAGCCCACGATCATCGGTTAAGATTCACGCGTTCTAACCACTGGGCCATCTCGGCTTAACTATATTATAAATACTTAGTAATATGGACCGCAATTTTAAATCAATCGGACCTGTGAAAGGTCGGATCCTTTTGTCAACAAGGAAAGTTGATAATCTACAAATGCCTGAACATAAAAGACAGATTACAGATTACAGATTTCCATAAAAAGTCATGGCACCGACCATTTATGTCTAATACTTTTCTAACATTTTACTGCGCTTTTTTACAATGCAAACACTGATATAATATTAGGTCCTTACAAATATATGAAATTAGCGTTTTGTCGTACTGACTACTTTGATCTGAAATATCTCCTCTTTGGTTAAGAATTTCAAATTCAAATTTATAAATTCATTTAGCTGGTACATTTGAGTTTTGAAAACAGTCTTTCATTTGTTTTTTCTAATTATTTTTTTCTTTGACATCACTTACTACTGCACAATGGAAAACATGAAATATAGGTATATTTACGAGTACGAGTTCTATCGTGGCACCAGTGCTGCAGAAACAGCTCGAAGGATTAATTATGTGTACGGCGCTGGTGTCGCAAAAGAAAGCTCGGTACGTTTTTGGTTTCAACGTTTTCGTTCTGGAAATTTCGACCTTCAGAACCAACCCCGTGGACGGCCGGAGACCAAAGTGGAAAATGAAGAATTAAAGGCTATTGTGGAAGCGGATCCATCACAAAGCACTTCAGAGATAGCTGCAGGCTTCGGGGCGAGTGAGAAAACTGTATTAATTCACTTGAAGCAAATCGGGAAAGTAATAAATCTTGAACGATGAATTAAGTGAATCGAACTTGCAAACACGCGTCGACTGCTGTGTTACTTTGCTCAACCGACACAATAATGAAGGGATTTTAAATCGAATCATTAATTGTGATGAAAAGTGGATACTGTACGACAATCGGAAGCCCTCGTCGCAATGACTGAACCCGGATTTGGCTGGGTCTCCAACCCAGCCAAATCCTGCCCTAAACGAAAATTGACTCAGAAAAAGTTACTTGTGAGTGTTTGGTGGACTAGCGCGGGTGTCGTTCACTACAGCTTTCTAAAATCTGGCCAAACGATTACGGCAGATATCTATTGTCAGCACAGTTGCAGTCAAACCATGAAAAAAGAACTAGCTGCTAAACAACAGAGATTGTATTAAGGTTATTTGCATTATTTAGGACTACTAAGTATTCATAAATGTTATAACTACCTAATATTTGTTTCTATGTATTTATTTATTTAGTTTTTTCGTGTATGTATGTTTTAATTTTTACTTATTTTAATTATAAAAATAATTATAGTGTCATCTTTTTATGAGTGTAAAAAGATGACACTATACACTTTGTGTTTTATGTATTACGTTCATTATTATTTTTTACTTCTTATAATTTCAATCATAAAGGCTACCTGGAAGATGCCGGCAATATGAAGAGCCATATCTATAGCTCTTTTTAAACATATTGTTTCTCTCGTTACCCTGACTTTGCATACAATCAAATAATGTATATGTGTATTAATAAATAAATATAATCTCACATAAGACAAAAAAAATCACACAAAAACATTATCAACTATTATTTCAGTTCAAGAGGCGAGGCTATAATTATTTAAAATATCGCCTGAATGCAGGAGATAAATATTGATTAAATATGTCTATTATTATACCATCTGACTCTGAGTCAGAAGTGCCATCTGCCGTTATTACTAAATCTTCTATTCATATTGCATTGCTGTAGGCGTATCCTGTCTGTACAATGCATTAATGAGGTAAATATGTAGATATAACTTTGCTATAAATCAACATGTATTTACTAAAGTAGTTTTTTTTTATTAAACGAATTCTTCCCAACTCAAGAAATGTTTTTAATTTAAAGCATTTTAAAATGTCTAAAATTAAGTATTATAACAGTTAAAGGTTTCAAAAAAGCAACGATGTTGTATCAATATTTATGAACTGTTTGTACTATTATTTAACTCAATGCATAGTGGAAGCTCTAAAACATAGGTCTTCATTTTATCCGATTTATTTTGTATGTTGTAAATTCAGTGCTCCCGCAATATTCCATCGGCTCGTACAATATACGGAAGAACAAGTCTAGGGGTTTCGGTGATCAGTTTCCATTACAAATTCCAACTGCCTTTCTATATGACTATAAAATTCCAATAGGCTACAGCACTTATACGTTATGACATTTCTATAACGTGAGGAGAAGGCAAAATACGAATTAAATGCATTCTAATTAAGGTTAACACTCTACATTGAGTGTTGGTTATGTAATAGATGGCATTCTAATGTTTATTTATACTTTAGTAGCACTAAATATTGTTTCAATAGAGCTATATTATACACTATTTAATTTAAAAATAAATCATTAAATAAGAAGTTATAAAAAAAGCATATTAAAATTAAAATTTGAAATACTTATCGAAATTGAAATAAGCGGTCTGTATCTAAACTGCAGTAGCGAAATTAATAAGCTTGTATTCGATCTTAAGCAACCTTCATGCCATCTCTAGTAACTTTATTTAATTATAGATACATTGAAATTATCTGTTATTTTATAGACTAGCGAAATAATCTGTGCTCGCTTGGCGATTAAAAATAGTTAAATGAACCTGTATTTTGTGCAGAAGTTTTTTTATAAGTAATTAGACGCTAATGCAATGTAAAATTATATTATATTGGGGTAAATTTATTCGGTTTTAAGGGATGTAATGTATGACTTTATGAGGCTGTCAATATATGCACTTATATAGAGCTATGATGGGTATTTATAAATAAATTTTAAACACATTTAGTTCCGTTCTATGGAATGAGCGAGTGATTACCATTTGAATTAGCATTTTAGTCACGTACTACCGGTGGCCGTCGCGTGTAATCTACTCAGCCTTAACTTGATTAGACAATATATGTAGTATCAATATATCTATATATTATACCCAAAGAAAATCCAAAAGTTATTTTACTTCTTCTGAGTGATGTGTATACATAAAATAACTACATAACATTTTCAATTTCTATATACATATACAAAAACATATTAAAACTTCTATATTTTTAATATTTAAGCAAATTTAAATGCTATGAAACAGACTTGTACTTTTAAATAGGAAATTGATTTGATTTGGTTAATCAATTTATTTGAGACGTTTCAATGTCAAGATATTATTAAATAAAATTATTACGAACAAGAACGAAATAAAATAGAAACAGATATGTAATAAATATATCGTACTTCCTATCAATTTGTTTTGTAATTCTCTGGTGGTTTGCATTGACTGAGTCTTATTGTAACCTTGACCGTGTTTATAGCAATAAATCAGAATAAACGTAAAACGTATATAATGCACTACACCTGTACATAGTTTAAACACGTAACGTGCTTTTTTAATTGACATATTTATCTTGTAATCGTAAGGATATTTACTGGGTGGTAGAGCTTTGTTACTCGGTGGTAGAGCTTTGTGACTCGGTGGTAGAGCTTTGTGCAAGCTCGTCTGGGTAGGTACCACCCACTCATCAGATATTCTACCGCAAAACAACAGTACTTTGTATTGTTGTGTTCCGGTTTGAAGGGTGAGTGAGCCAGTGTAATTACAGGCACAAGGGACATAACATCTTAGTTCCCAAGGTTGGCGGCGCATTGGCAATGTAAGCGATGGTTAAGATAAGAAATGTTAACAATTGCATCGACAATGCCATTGTCTATGGGCGTTGGTGACCACTTACCATCAGGTGGCCCAAAGGTTCGTCCGCCTCCCTATACAATAAAAAAAAAAAAAAATTATACAGTGGTGGTCATATAATTAGAAACACTTCTTATGAATAAGGAAAGTATAACTTCAACGCACAAATGTTCGTAAAAAATATACACATTCAATAATTAATAATCGTGCAATAATATAGTCACTCAAATAAAAAACTCATTAAATGCATAAAATATAAAACATATTTTACTTTTAATTACAAAATGAGTCTTACACATGTAGGAGTTTATTTTCTGTTACTGGCTTGGACGTCTAATTAGAAACATTTTAAAAAAGAATACATAGCTCGTTCTTTTTTTGAAATTGGAGAATAACATTTCTTTTTCTATTATTTTGGTGGTATATATATACCACCAAAATATAATAACTAGTAATATAATACTTTTATATATAAGTGTGATGAGTAATCCTGCCTAGTACAGGTATTATTAAATAATAATGATTCTTCAAACTGCCTTTCCTAAGTGGATTTCCTTGCGCGTTTCCGCCGTTTAATAGTTTCAAAATATCGAAAACATTTAAGGAAACTTCTATAAATACTGGCATTAATACGTATTAATTATTAATGTGCGTATCTATTAGGGATATTTAATTAATAGACCGTAAAATCGTTGAACATAATATTCGTTTTGCACGTCAATTGCTACATAACTAATTTTGCAACTTAATATTAACAAAGGATATAAATAATTATATACATTTATATGTAACAAAAATTAATAACTGAATAATAATACCTGACATTTGTTCAGATCTTTACTATTATCGAAGTTACACAACTTTTCAAAGGCGAACGCTTGGTGCTTATTCCACCATGTTGCTCCAAATATTGTGTTTTGCAATCGCACGTGACAGAGTTCCTTCCGACAAAGGCAGGCTTCATCGCCATTCTTTCTTTTACTACCGACCACGAAACATATGGAAATGCTTGCTCGAAATTTAATTAGCGGCTTCGATTAAGAATAATTTGTCCTACGCAGTTTAGCTTCTATACAACTAATAATTTTGAGGTCCTAAGCACTTTTCCGTACAGTTAATACAGTGATCCTAACCAATATTATGAATGCGAAAGTGAGTTTGTTTATTTGTAACGCTTTCACGTCTTAACTACTCAACCGATTATTGTGAAAATTTTCATACAAGTAGTCAGGGGTAGAAAAAACAAGGTATCTACCACCGCGGAAACTAGTATGACTTAAATCTTAATTATAATATTTCAATACAATTCGATTAAGACATTTGAGCATAAATCATTTTCTAAATAAAATTGTCTATAGTTTTCAAACAAAAAAAAAACTAGACAATATCTTATTAAGCTGCATCATCATCTACTATGAAAACTATATTTCAAATAACTGAATAATTTATAAAGTATTACACATTGTGTAGTATAGGCATTGCCCTACATACTGTCATGAATGTAAATCTCTAGGGAGAGGCTATTGACATTGAGCATAATGTGTAACCATCCGTCCCATGACACTGTAAATAGATCACAGCTTTGGTATTCATATGCAGACTACGTCATTTATACTGCTCCTTGTGTACTCAATCAAAATAGATATTTTAAATATTTACAATGCTTATTTACATTAACACCTTAAATAATTACAAATAAAAATAATTACTATACAAATCGTGACCACGTGGAATTGTGATAAGAATGCAAGCACCATTTCCCCTTTGAATCGCAATTCCGATTCTCTGGGCGAAAAATGGACCTGCCCTCCTGTCATCAGTAGAGGCAATAAGACGGGGTATAATATTTTGGATGATTTTTTTGCACTATTAGTCCAAGACAGAATTATTCTTAAATATATTATTTCTTAAATAAATAATGTATTTAAGAATTTAATGTAGAGCAATAAGTGTTAGTATGTTATTGTCAATCTCAAAAATAATAAGTATTTCAGTTTAGTCTGAAATTAGTTAACAATTAATAATTGGCAGTCGATATGTACAGTTTCTTCGACCAACTCTGGTATGATGAGAATATTTATGTGAACAATTCAAACCGTGTTCTTCTTTGAACAGAAGTCTATTGTTTATCTATATTGTTAATCGTTAAGGAGACAAGTTGCGTGTTAACGTTTGCGTTTTGTCACGTAATGAGACCGTACTGCCGTCACGTTGCAAACCAGCGAAACATCACAGCTTTCTCGCTTATAAAAATTCCTGTCCGTTCTTATCGACACCTTTTGTTACGTTTCTTGTCGATCTATTGAACATTTATAGAATTAATTTGTTTAAATGCAATACACATTTATTAAGTCATTTATTTAATGATTTCCCCAAATTGCTTTTTTTATGTAGACATTGTCAGAATATTAAGGAATTTAGAATTATATTTAAATAAAAATAATTAAGAAAATCTGTTTATTGAGATAATTTATTTTATCACAAATTGTACCACAGATATAAAAAAGTTAAGTGGGTTAAGAATTTTCATTTCATAATTAATTCAAAGCTATTACGATAAAATATTGTATTGTTATCACAATTAGTCTTTACTTAAATCACTTAATATTCTTTGTGCGTATGAATCTATGAAATATTATAAGGGTCTGATCTAATCATTGATATTAAGATTAACATTGCGATTAACTAGTTAGACATATACCTAACAAATATCAGTACGTAAATATACACTCATTCCATTGTTCGCTTAAGTCTGTCATGTTAATCTCGTATAACGTACTTATCCAATTTTAACCACAATAAAAACGCACATAACCAGTAGCATCATGAAAAGATAAACGGCCTTGGTATTGTACGTTAATCGCACTTCGCATCTTTATAGATGTTTCACACGGCAATGATATAGTTCGTTCACATGTGCAGTGTTTTGAAGCGTATTATGTTCAACTGGATCAGTTATCAATTTTAAACTCGCGATAAACTATATACATGCAGACAGGAAAGAAGCTAGGGCCTTTAGGACTCTAAGGCTACGTCTCCACCAAAGTGAAATTGCATTTTTATATGTTGTTAACACGCATAGATTGAAAAGTTTATGTAATAAGCTTAAGTTGTCAATAAAAATTAACACAAAAATAAAATTGTCACAAGTCAGTTATACAATTTGTAAATTTATCAAAATTAATTGATAATTTGCAAACATAAAACGTTTATCTGTTCTTGTTATTTAATTTATATTTTTTACTCAATATAGTCATATATTATACGATATTAATTTGAAAATATAAAGAAAGTATTGGAGTGACTAATCAAATTATATTTATACTATATTATATTCATCCTCATTAATAATAATAAATAAATAAATATTGTTAAAGATAAGGAGACAGCCATGTTGTATAATATAATCCGGGTATCCGGGTATAATCAGGTTGTATTACTATTTAAAAAAAAAACAACCTTTGGTTGTGTTTTGAAATTTTTGTGTATTTAATTTTCAAGAATGACGAAGACTTTCAAACTTGAACATGGCATGACCAAGAGTGCTAAAACATTCAAATACATAGCTTATTATTAACCATTGCACGCCAAAGGCGAAAAGTATTTCTTCATGACTTTAAAAGTAGTTTCGTTCCACGAATATTATTATGCATGAGCATTTTCAAAACAGAATGACCTTTATTTCTTTCCGGATAAAGAACAAATTACCTCGATAAAAGATTTGAAGACTTATTTAAGGTTATACGATTTTATTTGATATAAATTAAATCCGTTTGATAGAAACAATCGAATTCCATAAAGTTAGACGATTTGAAAATACAATTCAAGAGTCTTAATTTAAAGTTATACACTAAAAATAAATTTAAAATTTGAATTTAAATTATTCAAGCTCATCCAAATAATTTTGAATTGAATACTCATTTTAATTGAACTTCGTTATAAAACGGTAGTAGCAATAACAATCGTATTTAATTATTACGATGAAAGTTATCATAGCACCGTTATGTTATTAGATTTGATATGCTGTATTAATATCAAAATAGTATGAAAAAACTGTTATAATAACAAGTTAGCATTTCAATACTCCAGCGAAAGTAATCATTTGGTAAAATAAAATAACTGAAACATCTATTATGTATGTGTTGTTACCAATGACATCTGTCGGTACATTCACCCTTATTACGTGATTCGTAGACGTCGAAAATTATCGCGAAGTTTTCGAAAGGCTACATCGACGATTTTTAGAGATCTGCAAATGTTACTCACATTGACCGCTGCATTGATGATTGACTCTAATCTGAATGGTGATTGGTTGGCAGTCGATGACGCAATACTAATGAGAGTATTTATTCAGATTAGTAAATATGGAAGTGTAAAATCAATTATAAATGTTAGATGCTTTTATATTCAGCAGTTCGTAGCACACTAAACACAATAATATATATAATATTATATGAAAAAATATATCTCTTTCTCTTTACTCTCTTTTTTTTTATTTACATACATTACTATGATTACTTTATATTATATAAAAAAATTTATACGTAACATCTTAAATGAATGATAAATTCAAAACCATTTGCAATTTGCATTATTCATTGGACATTTCAGTTGGGCCACACAAAATGATTACTTAATTGCCGTAATAAATAATTAATTTTATAAATTAGACCGATTTTAATCATGGTTTTTCATCATAGAAGTAATACGGAACTCAATTTGAAATGTTATCGTTTACTACTGGATACTTATAAAATTACGCAACTTAAAATCGACTAATGTAAACAGGGAAGCGACGAGATGGTCCTTATGCAACACACAATAACGTACGATAATAACATAAGGACTTATACACATTAGAGTGTAGATAGTTAGATAGGTTCTTATATAATTGCCTTTGTGATAAAAACACGCTTGTGTAATCTTACATCCAATGCAAAAACTATACAGTCCAGTATTGAACTATTAACTAAATATATACAAATATTATGCACTTTCTTACCTTGTTTATTTAACTGATATGTTATGTTATTATGGGTGATTCAAATTTTGCATTTGAGCTTAAGCAAGTTCTACCCAATGTATAATGAGTTGAAATTTTTCAAATACTTTTGTAACATTGTATAGTCACGGACCCTAAAATTGCGTAACCGATTACTTTTTTTTTTTTTTTTTTTTTTTTTTTTTTTATAGTTGGGCGGACGAGCATATGGGCCACCTGATGGTAAGTGGTCACCAACGCCCATAGACAATGGCATTGTAAGAAATGTTAACCATCACTTACATCGCCAATGCGCCACCAACCTTGGGAACTAAGATGTTATGTCTCTTGTGCCTGTAATTACACTGGCTCACTCACCCTTCAAACCGGAACACAACAATACAAAGTACTGCTGTTTTGCGGTAGAATATCTGATGAGTGGGTGGTACCTACCCAGACGAGCTTGCACAAAGCTCTACCACCAAGTAAATTAATTTGATTCGTCTTCGTACATGGAGACTTGGCAAATTAGCTTTATTTTATTCCTTCATTTTTACCTGATATTTACGATACATTTCAGTTAAACAACATTGCTAACTTTTTCTCAATCTAAGTTTAAGGATTTAGCAACCCTATGATTATACATAATAATAGTTTATTTTTATACATATATGGCGTAATCATTCGCGCTTAAACTTAACAAATAAATAATGTTACAATTCACTTTAAAATATTCAAAATTATATTGAATTTCTAAACAAAAACACAATTCAGCAATCAGCGCGTGCACATAATCTCCATATTAATATGAGTTACGAGTTATAACAATGGCGAAATGAATATAACAGTCTATAACTAAATTGTTTATGTAAAATAAGTGTAATAATAACTATATAAATAATAATAATAAGATTATTGTTTTTATAAATAGTTTGAATAAATACATAGTTTTATGTGTATAGAAAAGTGAAATAAAGTACACAAAAACTGTTAAGCAAAGGTTAAAAACAATATAAATAACATTACAGAAAAATAAATAACCTTTTTTATATAAAGATACATTTGTTTTAAAATATTTTCCGACGAGAGTTGATAACATAAGACATTTGCATCTACACGTTTTCCTTTGATCGGAGGCAAATTAAGTCGTAAGTTTTGTAACAAGTTTCACGCAAGAGATACATAATTAATCCAGCTTTAACATTCCCCGTGCATCCTCCGTGGATTGCGAAATTCAAGCTGAAAAACTACGAGAATGTTAATTTTTTTTCTTTTACATAATATAATACCGGCCTAATTTATGTTATTAAACTCTTTTCATAAGCCGCGTTTAGAGAGATATATAAACGTAAAGATCATTTTTAATTTTATTATTTAAACACTGATTTTACTGTATGTATATTTAGGTATATTTTTTTTAATTTTTTTTATTTATTTATTTAAGGTCGCTTTTTAACATCTATGGTCATTAGCGACCACAATAATAAGACAATTATTATATTAGATTATACACATGAATTAATTTCAAAAAATTTAAGGTTTCTTTATATCCTTCTTAAACATTCTTTTAAACTATTAGGTTGATTACGTAATCGTTTTTCATTATTGAAAGCCATTTAACACATTCAACTAAAAGATGAAAAACAGTCAAGTCAAGTCCACATTTACATTTATTTTTGACGGTTTTGGTTATTAAGTGGATGTGAGTCATATTGGTATGGCCTATACGCAGTCTGGTAATTACTACTTGATCTCTTCTATAGCTGAATGAAATAGGGGGCTTGTCAAAAATTGCATTTCGTATACCAAATAATTTTGATGTATTTTCTAATTTCCAACTCTGATTCCAAGCTTTTTTTATTTCATTTTTGAAGTATTTTTTAATTTCACTTGTATTCGGTTTGATTGAGACAGACATCATTTCCAGTAGTTGCATTTCTAGCTTCCTTGTCAGCTTTTTCATTGCCAATTATTCCTTGATGACTTGGAATCCATATAATTTCAAAAATGTAATTACTTTCCAGAAGATTTATCATTTTCTGTTTAATATCTATAACAAGTGGACATGTATGTTTTATATTTTGTAGTGCTATCAGACATGATTTCGAGTCGGTATAAATAATATATTTCTTAGAATTTGATTCGTTCTGTATTCATTATAATGTTTTAAAAATTGCTATTGCTTCACAACTAAAAATCGAAAAATAATTCCAAAGTCTATATCGATAGCAAGTATCACCAGACACAACTGAACATCCTGATCATAACTGAACCATGCGTATAGGAAATTTTACAGTCTGTATTATACAGTTGTGCTATTGTTAATTTCAGTATATAAGGTTTTATATATATATTGAGGTGTATGACCTTTCAGGTTATTTGCTATTTCTAGATTGATGAGGAATTCAAGACTCTCCCATGGACCACAGGTAAGTAATTTCTTTGATAAAACTGGTGGGATCTTAAGTTTTATTTCCTTTAAATATTTTGCTACTCTTATTCTAAGGGGTTATGATAGATTAGGTTTGAATTCATATTCCACGTCAGAGGATTTTTCTTTAGTGTAGTAGTTATATATTGGATTTTCCAGTTGGGATAAGATATTGATAGCATATAAGACAACGAGTTCCTTTCTTCTAAAAGCTAAAGGCATTTCTTCAGCTTCAGCTAAGACACTTTTTATGGGGCTCGTCTTAAATGCACCAATGCTAAGTCTTAAAGCTGCATTCCAAAGAATTTAGCGTACGATTTTTTGCAGAATCATATATAACACACCCATAATCTAGTTTTTGTCTAATTAATGCATGATATGTATCGATTAGACATTTTCTATCAGAACCTTAAGTAGTAGATGATAAAACTTTTATTATGTTTAAACGATTATAGCATTCAAATTTCAATTTATTTATATATATATTCCAACTCAGTTTTTTATCAAATATTAATATTTAGCTATAATGTTTGTTTCTGATTTTAAATAAGTATCATTATTATACTAAAACCTTTAGAAATAATAAAAACGAAATTATACCAATAAAGTAGCAAAATATAGCACCTAATATGTGAATCTGTATTGTTTGTATAACAAACACTCTTTGAATCGAGAAGGAAAACATGTTGTCATAGGTTAGATCATTCTCCTATATTTAGGGTTTGCATATCTCTCTGTTAAATTCATTCATATATACTAGCTGGACCGCAGTTTAACACGTACCTAAGATTGCGTTAGTAATGCCGTAAGATTGCGTTTTTTATATTTAAACCTTTTACATTTTTGGTAGGAATAATATACATATCTTGCCCTTCACTATTGTTACGTTAACCCACGTTACACCAAGCCTTATTTTATCAAATTCAAATAGATGTATGTAGGTAATTTGCATATTTTTTTGTAATATAAAATATGGATAAGTAAAACATACGTAATATAATTATTATCGAAGTCTTGTTTTTACTCATCAAAGTAGTTGTACATAGATGACATCACGGTGGTCTAGTTGATCATCAGCTAATGAACTATAACGGTAACTGTTTTGACATACTTCGCGCTAATTGAGTATTTATTTTAAATCTCATATATTACACCTAGCTGTTACCCATCCGCTTCTCTCTGAGTAAGGTTATTTTTTTTATTTTATAATTATATTCTTTGTATATATAACTAGTTAAAGCGATCTGCTTTGCAATTATTTTTTAATATTTTTTGTAGAAAATGTTAAAACATGTGTTTATAAAAATATATTTTAATAATGCAGAAATGTTCATTTAAGCTGTCTACAATAACTAAACTAAGTTTTAAATTAATCGGATGAACGTACGCATAGTATACGAACCGAAATAACCATATATATAATAAAAAAGAAATAAAAGTCTATGCCCTGTATTTTATACACATTTACGCGAAATTTATGCCTATTTTTATTAAAATTCGTGAAACCACTCGATCTTAATGGTACAAACATCGAAACACACATAATAACTGAATATATTTGCGAAAATGTTGCCTGAAAAAACAATATAGTTAATCATAGTAAGTATTATCAATTTTGTGATAAAATAAATTGTTTTTATTTATTTATCGAATTTCGACTTAACTGTTGCTTTTCTTGTATGTTATGTAAAAAAATTCATTTTTTTTCTATTACGTATGTTGATATATTTTGGACAAATTATTATTTTTAAAAATATTTATTTTCAATATGTTTGTCGACTATCAGTTATTGGATATCTATTCCGTGATAGCAAACGCTCACTCTGTCCATTCGTTCCGCATAACTTAATTGGAAACCGTTCTCCATGCGTATCTAGAAAACTAAACAAGCTTGTAGCAATATTTTAATGGTTAACTTCTATACAAGAGAAAGTTATTAAGTATTAAGAATCCAGTTATTATGTATATTCTACGACAAAACAGCAATACTTGGTATTATTGTGTTTCGGTTTGAAGGGTGAGTGAGCCAATGTAATTACAGGCACAAGGGACATAACTTCTTAGCAGCCAACGTCGGTGGCGATGTAAGCGATGGTCAACATTTCTTACAATGCTGATGTCTATGGGCGTTGGTGACCACTTACCATCAGGTGGCCCATTTGCTCGTCCGCCTAGCAAAATTTAATTTCATTATTTTATTATATGACTATTTTAAAAAAAATTAAAAAGAATGTATTTATTTTTATTTATTTATATGCTTTATTATACACGCAGTAACAGAAACATACATTAATGGAAAAAAAGTAATAAATTCCGGTAGCACAAAAGGCGGTCTTATCGCTAATAGAGCGATTTCTTCCACACAACCTATATTTTATTATAAAAAAAAATAGTCTAAAAGATTGACTGGAAGAGCCTTTATTCTATTTATTTTATTTTATTTTAAAAAATAATGCCTTTATTTTATTTTAAAAAAAATGCCTTTATTATACATACACAACTAGCTCTACATTCGTATGTTCTAACGTTAGTCGTATTTTAGAAATATTTCCTTTGAATTTTAAATATTTTTATAGAGTCTCTGATATAAGATAGGCGGAAACAAATAAAACAAAAAATAATTAAATACGGATACAATGAAACTGTTAAAAGAAAGTAAGACTTTTGTGTATTACTATGTATTAAACAAGAATAAGCACTCGTTTCATTCGCAAAGTTGCTTTTCGGTTTATAAGTGTTAAACTTAAAAATCCCCTCATAGAGGTCATTGTAAAATCTAAACTCTATCAAAGAGAATACAATGTTCATAGTAAAATAAATAGAACAAGTTAGGTGTTATAAGTTAAACAGCAGCTAATCATACATAATAATTCTTACTACATAATCTATTACAGTTACATTTACAGTTTCTCCTACATTTATTACGTTAATGCTCATTACCTGTAACATGAATACAAAAACTACACACGAAAAAATAAAAGGTGTTATAAAAATTAATACAAAATTGTAATTTCAACTACTTTCATATATTTTTTTTTAACTTTGATGATATTCAATATATTTTGTAAAATAAAAATATATACTTTGAAGCGAAAAAAGATCAAATTGTTTATTATTTTCAGCCAGCGCAATTTTAAATTTAATGTAGAAACTTTATTGGTATATGCCATTCAATAATGTATTATAATAAATATTATATTTAAAAACAACAATAATCATTTAATTACTAAAGCTAAATGCAATAAAAACAAGTATTACAGCGATCCTGCTGTTTATGGGTAATGAAAATTAAAAAAATATATTTCCTTATAAATTCGAATCACCACTGCGAAATTGATTTAACTGTTAAGGTTCTGAACTGAAACTAAACGGGTAGCTATCTTGTTTTACATGATCTTGATGACAAAATTGGAATTATCAAAAATACATTTCATAAAGAGTAAAATATTTAGACTTTTGGGCTATTGATTTTGTGCTGCGATTGAAATAAATCGATAGTAAAATTAGCAAAGGATAGGTATTATCCACTTATCAGTTATTCAGCGGTTTAACGTTTGTTGTGTGTTCCGATTTAAAGAGTCAGTGAGCCAGTTTAATTATAGACACAAGCGCCAATATTTTAGGAAGCTTACGCTGCAAATCGGTGACCCCATACCAAAGCCCATTTATTTAGTTTTTGTGTTATTAAAAAAAAGGAATACGAAAATAAAAATAAATGTATCTTTGTGGTTCTTTTATTGTGTAGTTTTATTTCAGTTTAATAAGTTCGACCTCCTCCGACTCACGTATTGTGGCGACCTGTAGGATTCTAACTCGCATTGTTAAATTCTATTTGTCACGTAACATCCACCCATTTTATAAGGAACATTACAATGTCTATTGTTATTATTTCCTGTTGAAACTAAATTGTTTCAGTTTATTTGGTTTTGCGTTCAAAATAGATATATCTTAAAATAAATATCAATTTAATTAATTGATCTTTATATAAATATTTTATCTGTATAAATATAAAAAATTAATTTTTTTGTTTGTAAGCGTTAATCTAAATACAATTATATGCTGACTTTGCAATTACCTTTTTTGTGGTAAATAGCACATTAATTAAGAAGACATGTCAACAGTCATGATTTACAAAGGCGGAGTATTTTTTACATTATATCATATATATTTAGAGCAGTTTAATCATTTAATATTCAGTTATATTTGAATAATTTATAAATAGTTACACGCATTATGAAAATTTTTAGTAGATAATTATTTTAATAAGTGAGTAATGATACTAATTAAATATGTAATGATGATATAATTTTTTTTTTTTTAATTTGCTGATTTGTAATTTAAAAAAACTAAAAATTATTACATAAGGAAGTGAAAGTATAAAAAAATAATTCACGGATTTAGTTTGCATGTATAAAGATTGTGATTAAACATTTTTGTAAAAGTTCATATTTTTAATGTTATGCAGTTGTTAGTTGTTGAATGTGTTACGTTGTCCACCTCAATTAAAATCATCTTAGAATATTATCTCAGTTACGCCCTGTGCTTCGCCATTTTATTTGCTTATATTTTGAACATGGTGATTTTTTTATGTAAGGATGTTGAGTACGTTTTTGTGTTAAAGGATATTATGAAACTAATCATTTCTAAGATAGTAGACCTTGGGAATAAAACATAAATAAAATAAATGAAAAAAAAAGATCCGCTGAGTTTCTTTCACAGGTTAGTCTCAGGTCTGATTTATTTCCGAACTTTGGTTTCACTGAGAGAATAGATTACTAGTACTACAATAAAATCAGTAATACAATATAATTAATAGAAATGTTGACTTTGATATATGATATTAACATACATTGATTTGACAACACATTTTGGTGCTCTTTTAACCAATAGGACCAGGGCCATACGCTCTCCTTTTACCATGTTGAATGTTACCATTTTTGTACATTCTGAATTTAAGGTAAACAACAATAATAATAAAAACTAAATTTATTAGACATTTGTAATAAAATGAACAGTAAAAGTTTTCTTTTAATTTTCTAACCTAAATTATACTTCCCACATAAAAATTCTATGAGAATATGTGTTTCGAACTTTAATACTGAGCTAAAACTAAATCCATGCATTATTTATATGTATTATCGTTATTCAAGCTATTGAAGCTTTTATTCGTTTCTTATAAAACAGTTCTATCATAAATTTCATTTTAAGTAGCTGTTACATATAGGTATTATAAACAATCTGTTATGCCTTCTTCGCATGTTCGCAGCACATCTAGGCCGATCGTTGGCGAGAAATCGTTTCTGTAAACAGATTTAATGCCTATGCAAATCTCTTGTTGGAATGCCAGTGAAAATCCCTCTTATATCTAACGCGAGTCGAGATCGAATCATCCTCATTCAATTACTCATTCGTAGTGACGTAGGTTAAAATGTTATGACATAAGTGTATTCTTATCATCAAGGACTTCAATGATTTAATATTAATAAGATTGTATATAATTCTTTAAAAAAAGGAACGAATGTTGAGACGAATATAAGCAAGAAATTAAATATAACCTATTTTTTGATTCAGTGGCATAATTATATACGTAATTTGATGAACAATTAAGTAACTTTTACGTAATTCTGAAGACAGAAAAAACATTGTTAAAGGATTAATTTAACTTTTCGTTTGAAATCGTTTGTTTCCCAAATGCAGTACAGTTGGCATAAAATTTGTTTTTGCTACAATTTACATTCTATATCCGAAATGTAGTTTTTGGTTAGTTACGTTTGAATTTCGAAAACAAACAGTCGGTTGTTGTGAAAATATACACCGAATGGGTATGAAATAAAAACAAATCCGAGCCAGTATTGCAGATTTACGGGCAGAATGATAACTAGTACTGAAATAAGAGAAAAACTCTATGTTTTCAATATCCGCGTTCAATGCTGTTGCTTTGAATATAAAAATAGGGAAAAAATATTTTGTATATGTAAAACCTCGGCAGTTTTTTTACCCGTCAAATATAAAACAGAAGTGGTTTGAAATAGGTCAACTTTGTATAGAGCTCGTGTGTATATTTTGGGTTAGTAATTAGATCATTACTCAATTTATTACAGTTTATAAAGTAATTAAATAATTGCATCATATTTGGTTTAATCTGTTACAATAAGCGGTCATCTACATAATATGTAACAATATAATTATTTATATACCGTTGTATATAAATCAGTTTTATAGAATTAAATAATTGTTATCCAATTTGACCCATCAAGTTTAATCTAGTTTTTATCAATGTATTCCCTTAAATAACTAATCCTAAGGTAAACTAGATGATTATTTAATTACATATAATATTTACATATTAAATAATATAAGGTCCTCCAGACCGATTTCGGTCACGGCGGCCAATCTCAAGAGAGATTAGCCAACTGCGCAGGACATATTATAGTGCACAAGTGTGTGCGCAAACACAGGCGCACTCTCTTTTCCTTAGCTCTCATAATCCGATGGGACGGCAATCCGACACGACCGGAAAGAGTTCAGGCGCAGGACCAACGGCTTAACGTGCTTTCCGAGGCACGGGAGTGTACACACTTCCAACTTCCAGACTCCGGGCTGCTACTGAGAATTTTCTGACAGAAAAACCCAATAACTATTTATTGGCCCGACCTGGGAATTGAACCCAGGACCACCGGGTCTGCGGCCTTATATCTAGCCACTAGACCAAGGAGGCAGGTTTACATATTAATGTATATGTTAAAAGCCGGAACTCATTGAAACTAATGAAACTACACCACGATTGAAATAACGATCTGCTTAGTTAATACAATGCGAACAGAATACGATCCCGCGACCCTCATTGCAAATTCCATACCATCTTTGTAAACTTTAAAGACTTGCACAGATAAATAATATATGCATGCATATTTATCTCTAAAGTCCAGGTGTAAAGTAACACCTGCTTAGAAGGGATTTAATAGAAACGGACGGTGAAATATTCATATGTTAATTTGGCACCTGTTACAAGACCCATTAAATTTGTTACAAGTTTAAAGATTGTCAAAATTTACAACGTCGTAACAGCGATCGCTATAAATATTACATTGTTAACAATTGTTTATAAAGTGATGAATACAGTCCGATTAAAAATCGTTTTAAAGGATCTTTAACTACTTAAAATAAATTAATGAGCATAGCTGAAATAAATTGGCCTAAAACCTTATTATAGGTAACAAAACAATTTATATGAAAGCTCCTTAATACAAGAAAAATATATTTAATTTCAACAAGACATGCGTTAATTTTCCTCGTCTATATTTGTTAGATACAACATGTTATTAATTTTAATTAAAGCGTCGTTAACTTGAGCATAGTGTTAACAGTACAATTAAGCCATTAATATTCCATTACTAATCATCTTAATATAGTACGTACTTAATCAACAATTTGACCGGCGTCCAAAGTTGTGTCTAATCCAAACGTGTGCACACTGATTTATGTTATTTCATTAAAGTTATAACACTGGCCACTTTTACATAAAACAATACAGTTTCAGAAATATTTTTTGTTGTTCGAAATTGAAACTGACACCACCGTGAAAGAAAACGCGCGCGCCTACTTGGTAAGGCGTCTTAGCGACTAAAACACTACTTTCAAACTGACGGCAAAGGCGACTTCTGGGGCCAGCGGAGCAATGTACATCGACTACCTTGCCAGGAATGTCGTGCTGCAACCTCAGCTATATTTTTCTCGACGTGAAAACTGGTTCCGATTACGGACTAAAAAATATTAAAAAATGTTTATCTTATTTTATATTAACGATTCCAAATTATACTTAAAACGCATTTCGACGTATGATTAACCATTTCCCAAAAGTTATTATTTAGTTATGGTCCGTCTAAATACATAATTATTTATTAAATATCTAACAATTCGATTATATATTTACATAACATTAGATATTTTTAATTATTATTGTTAGAATATATTATTTTTATACTTATTTTATCTAAAATTTAAATACATATATAGTATGACACAACACATATGCTTTTAATATTAGCAGCCTGTGAATGTCCCATTACTGGACTAAGGCCTCTTCTCTTTTTTTTAAGGACAAAGTTTGGAGCTTATTTCACCACGCTGCTCCAATGCGGATTGGCGGAATACACATGTGACAGAATTTCAATGAAATTTAACACATGCAAGTTTCCTCACGATGTTTTCCTTCACCATCCAGCAGGAGATGAATTATAATCACAAATTAAGCACATGAAATTCAATGGTGCTTGGCCGGGCTTGAACCCACGATCATCGGTTAAGATTCACGCGTTCTTACCACTAGGCCATCTCGGTTCTTTTAATATATGACATTATTTCCTTCTACTTATCTAAGTCGACAGCAAAAGAAATTATGTATTTTAATGTACTATTTCATTTGTCGTCCAAGATTTTTAGACATTCGCTTCTTATGCAGAGCGAACGCATTTTTGATGCTAAAATTAAACTATTTAATTAATATATAATTGTTAAATGATTAAGTAAATATTACAATTTTCACAATGATATTTTAGTCGAATTAAAAAAAACATAATGTAACATTTTATTGCATGAGAAAGTTGTGTTTTCTCTACAATGTGTATTTATTGACCATAGCATTAAATTGGCTGCCATTGAAAGTATCTTTTCATAAATTGTGTTTATTTATTTTTTCAATGTCATAGCAATGGAACTAATTTTATAAGAATGATGAGAAAAAAATGTATGTCACTCGCTACTAATCTATAAGAAATATAAAAAGAAAGTATTTCTGTAGAGAACAATATCAGTTAAATTAATTTTGACAATAGTATAAAAAGATGTAACTGAATATTATGTTTACTGCACACTGTGAATTGTGCACCTATTTTTTATTGGGCGTACAAAATTAAGCTTAAATAGCCATAGAAAGCAAGTGTTTATATCGTGTCAGTTGAGTTATTTCTTCAAATCAGTCACGCTTAGGAAGTGAAACAGCACTACGTGTCAATGACCGCGATGACAGTGACGATATCCACTAATGAAATGTTCTGCATTGAGACGTTTAAGGAAACACTTCTGTAAAAGAAATAAATATGTACTTTTTGTTTTGCATAATACATAGCATGTTAATAAAATTAATTTTTGATTCAAAATGTGACAATGAAATATGTTAAAGAATGTTGAAATAACTGCAGTGTTATAAAAAGAAAGCAGATTAAGAATTGTATATTGATGTGAAAATGGTAGGAGCTAAAAAATATTTTTATGATAGTGATGAGTTTAAGAGTCGGAATAATCTACAAAAAACAATAACAAAATTGACAATTTTTTTTTCGAAATTTCGGTTGGCCTATGTTTTGTTAGCAAAAATGACTGTTGGCCAAAGGGACCAAAAATGACATTATAGACATTAGATTGGTTGTTTTAAAGTTTATTTATTTACATAATACGATTTTGCATAGCATCAGGCAATCACAATCGTCACACATCTACTTATAGCAGAGTAAGTACTTTCTTTATGAATAATATCAATTTAATTAAATCCTTTAAAAAACATACTATAATAGGACGTCGAATTTCGATGTTTACGAAGCTGGATAGATTAGTTTGTTTAGACTGTAGCGTTAGTAAAAGTAGAAGCGATTTAGTGGAATTTCTAACATGTCCATTAATTTGATTTATGTAAGTATCTTTTTTAATACGTCGGATTATAATTGCAGATAGTTGATGTGGTGAAATATCGAGACTAATGTCTATCATCTGTCAATTTAATGACTACATTCCGCAAGCGCAACGTGTCTTGCATTATTTATTAAGTCTATTCACGCTGTTATTGACTGCTTATGATATATTTTTTAAGAGATTTTAAATTTATGTTTCACGAGTTACACAACCCGCAACTTTTTCTGTGAAGTCTAAAATACTAGTGCTTTTTGGCTATAATAATTCATTAGTATATTTTGTTTTGTTGTTATTTATATTTATCCTGATATTGTATTATTAAAATAATTAAAGAGACTAGAACTAGAAGAAGACTTTAATTATGTTTGTTTCGGGAATTAGTAAATTCCTCTTATTTAAAGAACCTTTAGCATATGGTACTTAGAATGTTCTTTTAGATCTTTACCCGATAAAGTCTGAATTTTGAATGGTAATAATAATAATAATATCCTGGGACTTTATTCACACAAAGCCATCTGATCCCAAACTAAGCAGAGCTTGTACTATGGAAACCAGACAATTGATATACTTACATAGACTACTTTTCTTTTGTAAATAAATACTTATATAGATAATTACACCCAGACTCAGGACAAACAGACATGTTCATGCACACAAATGTCTGTCCTGGGTGGGAATCGAACCCACGACTTGCGGCGTGAAAGGCAAGTATCTTACCAACCACACCAACAGGCTAGTCAAAATGGTAAAAGTATAACTTTGAAAACACTTTAATGAATAATCACCATTAATATAGACTTTGAATATACATAAGTAATATATTAAGGGTATTCAAAACATGATTTTTCTTAAATCACATTGTGGCGAATTGCCACAGATAACCTAATCCAGAATGATATCCGATACAACAAAGAGAGAGTATAATCTGTCACATAACGATGTGGTACCGGGCCCTTTAAAATTCGACCAAGAATTAACCGTTAGAGTCATGGTGTTGTGACACAGTCATTATAATAAAAATCTTAATAGTCATAATGATGAAGTGGAGTGCTGTTATTTTGTCTTTAACTGTAACTAACTCATCTCATTTTCGCACTGGTACCTATTTGTGGCATGAGCCAATACGTAAAATCATACAAGTCGATAAATGTTTTCCAAAACGAAATATTTTAAAAATACTTCAAGAATAGCTAAAATACTTATTTATTTATGTATTTACTCTTTGTGTTCGTGGTGTACAAAAAAAATCTTAGAACTAATTAAAGTGTAGTGCAGCGGACATACCGCTACATATGGCTAATTAGCCATTTCTTTCAGGTATTACTTACCTCAAAAACGTGAGGGATATTACCCTAATTTTGGCGTTTTCTTTGTTTTACAACTATTTTAAGTAATTATTTGGTAACTTTAGCGTTTTTTTTTATTCAACAACTATTATAAATAATTTAGAGGTCATGATTTCTTATTTATAACAATTAGAACATTTTGGTGTCCTGCACGATTGTAAACGTGTAATCGAAATAATATTATTGTTACGAAATTAATGAATATAAATATCACTTCACTATCCGCGGCATTGAAACTACTCCACGCTCAGTTTAAAACTTTATCACAATTTAACATACATGGCCACAATGGCCAACATTATATTACTTCATAATTACTTAGACTAGAAATACGCAAGTCAGGTTGTTTATATGCAGGGTCACGATTAATTGCTATCGGAATAAATTTTATAATTAGACACTGAGAACTTTGTCGAAATAAGAAACGATAAAATATTAAGCATTTGTTATATTTTAAACAGAGACGATTTTTGCTATTCTATTGCAGTATATCATTTTATTTTAATTTATAATAGTTTGGACTGTAAGGACTGACGGAATAGGCTACCAGATAGTCATTTTTAAAAAAGTTAAGTTTTAAAAGATTCGATCGATGTCGATAGGTAGTAGAGACTCTTAGTAGTTGTCATGCTTAGAATTTGTAAAACTGTTCTCAATAACGTTTCATACATTGAAGTTTTTAAGTATTTAGGAAAAAGGAAGTGGTCGACTGTGCCCATAGACAATTTTCTCTGTAAAACTTGTAATCAATTCAGCTGCCAACCATTGAATCTCGGACGTTTATTCTTTGCAGCTTTAATAACAGGAACACAGCAATACTCAGTATTGATGGTAAAATAACCGCTAAGTTCTCTTCTTCTATAGAATATCTAATAGCTGTAAAGAAGTATATCTACTTATAACTTCTAAGTTTTTTGTAGATGCTAACAGTATAAATAAATAGGTAAAAGAGAAATTATACAACTCGTTGAAAATTGTGAACGTGGGTTGAACAACCTTGGCATAGTAAGCTTCACCTTGCTCAAAATCTAATAAATATTAAAAATTGTAATTAGTTCTTTTGCTAATACAATAAAAACATGTATAAATATTTTAATTAGAATAATAATTAATAACGAATTTAACACCTATTTAAACTTTGCCGAAAAATTACAGTCGGGTGAAGCTATAAAAATGAGATAAAGCTATGGAATAATTTACAAATAATAATAGATATTTTAATTAATTATAAGAAAGCGGGAAAGATTATTGACCTCATGTTAAATGATAGATATCCTTCGCGCATAGACACTGGCACTGTACGAAGTGTAAGGTAAAGAAATAACAGTATATATTATTTTGCGGAGAGGTGGAGGAGGCTTAAAACTTTCCACCTCTATGCTCCAAAACGGATTAATGTGGCCGATGTTTCGCCGCCGAACATGAGATAAATAATAAACACAAATTAACCACATGAATATTCATTGATGCCTGCGTTTAAACCAATCTTCGTTTAAGATTTACGTGTTCTAACAACAGGGCCATCTCAGCTCTAACGATAAGAGGTATGAATCGCTGTCTCTCCTAGCTGTCAATGCGCCGTTATGATATTAATTATTCATTATTATTATGTTTATATTTCTTGTCATTGTGTCCTGTCTCATGCCCTTCAAACAGAATGCTATATTTTATTGTTTAGCAGTAGACTAAATTATGAGATACTACATAAAACCCTACCACTGGATTTTCATCTTAGCTTGTGGTCGAAATAAAAATAAATGACCTTTGTTGTATTGATATGTAAACAATATCAAAATAGCGGTACTCCAATACGGTTGCCGTTATATCAGCGCTTCGGCACCATGCAAATAGCGCGGATAACAGCCGGGCGATAATGTGGCGAATGAAGCACAAACCACGACCATTTGATCAATTCATAGGTGATTGCGGGTTGATTTTATAATACTATGAATAATATTTGGCCCTGCAATTCTATCAATAGGTATTTTTACCGTTAGTAAAATTGGAAAAATATATCTACGAGATAACTTTCATCTCCCCCTAATTTTATTCAAACACATTCATTATGGAGTAATTGCGTAACAATCATGCAAATAACTCAGTTATGAAATCAGTTAAATACGCACTTAGTCTAGTACTAAAATTTTGCTTATACATTTGGACTATACTTCCCTATATACTTTTATTTATGGTAATAACAGGACGTTAGACGAGTAAATGAGCCACTTGATGGAAAGACATGTCATTGTTGAGTATTAAACATGCCTTACGCTGTCAATGCGCCTTGCATCCATAAGATCTAAGACGTTATGTCTTACTTATACTTCAAACCGGAATTCAGCAATACAAGGTGATAAAAGTTAGCGGTAAAATAAGTCGATGGTACCTATACAGGCTTAAACAAAGCACTACCATATGTTTTACGAAGCGAAAATTAGTGGAATGTCAAGGCCCTTTAATTAAAATGAAGCGAGGGCTATGATTGGATTTGCTGAATGTCAAATGAGCTTTAAACTGAAATTACATATTTGAGTCGATATTATGAAATGAAGACGTTTTCACAAGAAGGTATAATCCATATATTATATTCTTATATTCTGTTCATAGTTGTTAATATATTAGTGTGATACAACTTTTGTTTATTACAACACGTATACATTTCTTCTTATACACCGTTCAATTATGCTTAGGGCTTTAGCATTGTAATAAAATGATAATATTTTAAAGTAATAAAACATCATTTCGTCTCGTTCTCATAATATATTGCATTCGCATGCACATACACAATTACAATCAACATCATACACACCCACGAACTGATTCCATAAGAACGATAAAAAACAACATCGAAACCTATTTTTACAATAAAAAAATAATCCAGGAAAAGTATACATATTTTGTTTAATCAACATAGGTATCAGCTGTATTTTATTTATTGTATTTAGAATTTGGACCACACCACTATTCTGTAGTTAAATAGAGTGGATATGCGGCTTTCCATACTAAATCCGCCTTGCTTGTTTTAAAGGTATATGTATATACTTGGTTAATATTATGCTTTGTTATTTAAATTTTACTAATGTTAGAAGGTTGATTAAAATATGCTTTGTTTTTAAATTCGATGAAACGCTAAAATACCAAGTTTTTATTTCTTATGATTGTTATCAGCGCTATCCAAGTTTCCTTAAGATTATAATAACTACTAATAAGCTAATAAATATTAATAACAAATGTTTTGTTCTAACTATTAAATATTATCAAAATTTTTACACATTTTTCCGTAAGTATTTATAACAATAAATTATTTTACACTGAATAATGTATTAAATTTTTTTTAAATAATATTGTTAAAATATTTGTTTTTAGAACTAAATTTCAATAGTTATTTCAATAATTGGGCGTTAAGTTTTTGTAAAACACGATTACAATATTCTTTGATGTCGTGACTTGTAACTGTACAAGTAACGATTTATTAGTCAGTCTATATGTTCATAAGTTATTGTTCCAAATGTTGCTTCACAAAACGCATTTTGGTGTAACACTAGTTGTTAATGAAGCAAGTGTATCTAATTTGGAAGCCGTACAGGGCGGGCTTGCGTAACTTTTAATAGTTAAACAGTTTTATTACCACAAGCGAAGGCAGTAAGTTTATATGCTCGTGCGTAACTAATTTCATGTTTGGAAAGTAGAACGATAATTTTTATCTATGTTGTTTTGATCTATTCCTAAAATCGTATTACTAAAATAATATTTTAATTTTATAATACCAATACCAGTTAAGTTACGAAATAACTTATGATTTAGGGTTGTCAGTTGCAAATAGCAATCACGTATGTATCTACTAATGCTAACTACATAACATAAATACTAATAAATAAATGGTATATTTTTATTTTTATTATATTGAATTTTTTTTTTTTTTTTTGTTATTTTCAGTAATGATAATACAATAATGAACTGTAAATTGCCAAAGTGAAAATTTCATTTAAAGTACATATGTTCATATCAAAGTACATTTGCCTTGCTTTGCTTTTGAATTGTCCTCCCCAAAAATAACTAATTAGGTATTTGTATGTAGGTAAATTATATTATTTAAATTTAGTATAAGTATACATAACCACTGTCACACCACCATGATGAGGAGCTTTTAAAAAAAATTATAATGATTATCTCCAACAAATTTAATTTTGCCGAAGACTGGTTTGCACCAACCATCAGGCACTTTGATAAGTTTATGAACATGTGTAATATCGGTCGGTACTGGCTAATATTACGATGGCGGTCAGCCAGTTCAAACAACTTCTAGCTATTTGATTTGATCAAAAAGCTATTTTTTATTTATTTGACATCGACCTTTCGTTTCAAATTAATGTTGTAACTTTAAAATACAAGATTTTATTAGGAAATCGTATCAACTAACTATTTGAAGTATTTTAAAACGACGAAATATTTTATTCAAAATATTGTGACCTCACTAAATTAAATTTGTATAAATCATTTCTAGGTTTCCATAAATCAAGTAATTCTTCGTTAATGTTACTAGCTATTGTTTTGGCAGGTTCACTACGGCAAATTTGATCAAAATCATAGATTAGCTTAAAATCATAGATTATCTGGAATTAATTTATAAATCGAATCATAACAACTACCAATTATTTGATAAACATTGTAAATAAGCTTTATTTTAAATTGAAGCATAAATTTTGATATAATAACACGACTTTTTTTTTTGTACAGTTTGTTGTGAATGCGAGTCGTATTCTTAGTAGTATTAGTTGACTACAGGTTATAGAGCCTTGTGCAAGCTCTACTCAATACCATTCTCATATCCATTATTCTACCAATAAATAGCTTGCACTGATGTATTCACCAATAATTTGCATTAAAGTTCTGATTGCCTTGTGTCTGTGTGTGTCAGTGAGTATGTGTGTGAGAGAGAGAGAGAGATTGTGTGTTTATATGTGGTAGTGTGTGTCTAATTATAGGCATATTTGCATATCATCTTAAATCCTATAGTTGGCGATGCATTAGCGTTGAATGGAATAATTTAAGTTTGTTACATCTGGCCCATCTGGCAGTCTGTCTTCTTACTAAAAAAAATAATTCAAATTTAACGACTTCGAGAGGATTAACTTCACAAATATTGCATAACTGCTACTAATTTTTAATTCAGTATTTCTTATTAAGATTTGACTTGAAAATATCAATAAATTTTAATTTGTTGAGCTGTTTTCAAGATGTGGATGAATGCCAAAAACTGTCATAATTCATTCGTATTATTAGTTTTTTGTTACACGTCCGGTCTCTGATATGCACTAAATTACTACTTATATTGTTATTATTATTGTTATCACAATGTATTCACGTGGATATTCAAGTTGTCATTATAATCTTATAGTTACAGATAAATACATTAAAATTGATATACAAAACTGTCCAAAAGAATATATAGTGATTGATTTTTTTTATAGCTAACCATTTTGCTATCTCTTTTTTCATGTGTGGTTTAAAAAAGGATAGAGAATCTCTAATCCAATTAGCTTTGAAATAGCACACAATAAAATCGGCGTCAATACGTATACATAGGGTCATATTTTATACTCTTGGAAATAAATAGCTCGTGGTTAAGGAAAGTAATAATAACGTGGAAACCTGCATCTTTAGGAAGAAATTTGAGACTAATATAAGACATTTATAACCCACTAACCCATAGTGGTTGAGTAAAGAGTCTCTTGATTCTGCATATGGAAATTATAATGTTATAAAAATGTAACTCAAAAGAATTTCATAAGCGTCCCTGTTAACAACAATTTTGAATAAATTAAACTATTTATTGTACTAGATTGTCTTGTAATGAGCGTCAATTGTGTTTGCAAAATTTTTAAGCCCATTCGTTCGGTAGAATGGCGATAAAATGAAGTTGCTAGATGTACACACATACATACTAGTAAATGCTTACAATCAACCACCCAATTTATAACGTATTTTTTTGTTCAAAATAATTAAAAGTTAAATGAGTAATTAATATGCTAATACCAAATATTTATTCCAAGTTATAACTGTTCATAGAAGCTAAACCAACGGATGCTTTTATACAGCTTATCTGTTTTATTAACTTCCCAGTAGGAAGTTACTGTTGTGGATCCGATTTTTCAGTCCAAATATTACATACATTTCCTATAGTTTTTAGAACAATGTCTGTGTGTGTATATAAAATGTATTATGTTTTGCTGTCCAGGTCCAGTGGCTACCTGATGATAATACATGTTTCGTAGTCCTGGATTCCTGATACATACTTTTCTTTCAAGTGATTGTTAGATTAGGAAACTAGCAGTCTTACACACTTGTAGTTGAGAAGTTAGTAATGTGGTGTACATTCTGAATCACAATATATAATTTTAAAGTAACAAGCAATTGATAAGTGCATTTAAAATAAAAATAGATAATCATAAAAAGATCCTCCACGGACTAGGTCAGAACTTCCTGGCTCCGCAATTAGATTAGAATTGTTTATCGACTTGAACTCCTTATCCAAATATATTACACGCCAGTTCATGATACCGTTGAATTTATCGATCGAGACATCTTATAAACATGGAGCTGAAATAAATCTTATTATAGATATAATAATAAAAATACAATATTTTAAAGATATTTTTTGCAATGCTCAATGCTATTTTTTTTTATATCTTAGGTGGACGAGCATATGGCCCACGTGATGGTAAGTGGTCACGAACGCCCATATGTTTTTCTTCCACTTATTTCTCTCACTCGTCATCTCAGTACTTACACCTTTCTTACACATATCCTTTCTTACGCAATCATCCACACTTTCTTCGGCCTCCCCCGTCTCCTATATCCATCAACATTCATACTCATCATCCTTCTAGTAATATGTTTTTCATCCCTTCTCATCACATGCCATACCACGCTAATCTATTACTCTTCAACTTTTCGTCTATTGGTGCTACTTTCAGACTTCCTCTGATATACTCGTTTCTTATCTTGTCTATTCTAGTTACAATGTTCATCCCTCTTAACATTCGCATCTCTACCACATGCATTCTTTTTACATCATCTTCTTTTGCTGCCCAACATTCAGAACCATACATCACGATAGGTCTTATAAATCTTTCCTTTGATCTTCAAGGGCATTCGTGGGTCACAAATGGTCCCACAGACCTGTTGCCATTTCATCCACCTTGCATTTATCCGATTCCTCATATCCCTGTCAATGTTACCATTGTTCTGGATTAATGCAATTAATTACCAATGCCATACCATAAAAGGAAAATTCATGTAATTGAAAAATTCTAATTTTAATGTACACATTAACTCTCTTTAATTCGCTTTCTTGTGTGGTTGCCTGTTTGTTTGTTTTTTATTTGAAATCGAAATCTTCAAATAGGCAAAGGTACACACCTACATGTTCTTATATTTAAAAAGTCGTGGTATTTTAATTGTGATTATAATAATTTTTATTTAATAGGTCATACTCAAAATGATATGAAAAAAATATTACATACTAGATTTAAATGCAATTAAGCATAATTATATTTGATAAATATTATTTATTTATTTTATATTTAACACACCCAATAAATGATACACTAATAAACGTAATACTTAAAATTAATAACACTTAAATAGTGTTATTTTAAGGTTATCTCTACATGAGAATTTTAGTAAAATTTTATTTACTTCTTTATATTTTATTAATTTTTAACTCACCCACTTCTTAAATTAAGGTCGTTTATAAAAATGCATGACTTTCGTAAATATGAAAGTATACATAAATACTATGAGTTTTAGTAAATATACGATACACCTATACTGCGAATTAAAATGATTTATTTTATTTACAAAAAATAAAAGACAACTTTTTCGTATTAAATGTTTAATATTGCTATCATAAACTTTGTCAAATATTACAATTATTAACATCAATTTCTAATAAGTTGGAAACCAAATATATATAAGGTCAATTCGGGGAAGACCGGCATACTTTATTAAAAACTTGGTTTATTGATCATAATAAACTACCTTTACGACTAAAACTTATAAAACACGTTTATAAAATTAAATAAATTGTGTAGTAGTAAATATTGACAAATTGGACGGTACTTCCGTCGATGTTCGAAACTGGAATTTGAGTTGAATTTGCGAATTTAATAACAGCAAAGTATATATTCCTAATTAATGTATATAACTAAATAAATTATATAGAATTCTGATTTCTCCGCATGAACGGATATCTTTGCAATTATTTTTAAGTATATCTGTTTTTCAATACAACAGTAACTGTTTGTGTAACTTGGCATCATTAACAAACAAACATTTATAAGGATTGTATATTAAGCCTAATACGTAATAAGGAAGTTGAGAACCTAGTAAATAGAAGTGAAGCTGTGATTAGCTGACGTTGAAAAAATATTAATCCAAAAAAAAAGACGATTCAAATTTAGAACATATAGCTAGAATACAAATAATTCACATAAAGTAAAGCAACAGCCCAAAGCCCCGGAAGAGTAGGTTTGGTTTGTATAAGAGCACCATGCTGCTCCAACGTCAACTTACGCACCACAAAGTACAAGATGGATTATAAACAAAAATTAAGTAAATAGTGGTGCTTTCCCGAGCTTGTACCAACAATCTTCAGTAAAAATTCTCGTCTTATAACCACTGAGCCATATTTTCTAGATTTACATAACTAATTAAAACTTTAAATTTTAAACCCCAACAAACTATATTGATAAAGGTTATAAACATTAAATATAATTAAGCTTTTCATAGCTTTTCATAGTGATACATTTATTATAATCATATGAAAATACATAGAGCATTCCGATATTGTATCCTGAATACATAATCAGTTGTTAGTTAGATGAAATTAACCGTATCGCGCGCAAAATATTATAATGAAAGCCATAAATTAAACAGCGTTAATTCGATAAAACTCACTAAATCGCATGGCACTGATGGGATCAACATAAACATCTTTATTTACACAGCCATGAAGCTATACACATTGTACAATCAGCGCTCTCTGCCGGAAACAGCTAACACTACGTTGAATCGTTTGAACAAACATAAATGAAGACACTTATATAAAAATGATAAAAAGATGTTTTTAATTTGCAAATGTATTAATACGAACAATAAATGTATAAGTCACTGGAATTGATTTATAGACTCGAATCTGATAAATCAAATTATTTTTATCGAAACAATGGTTTCATCGTAAAATATATCATAAGCAGCGCGCAATTTTGTTTCTCCGGCCGCCGCTAGATGCTCCACTGTGCACCCTTGAAGCGAGATTCAATATGGCGGCGCCATTCGCCTCTGGAACAGGGCGGGGAGAACAGTCGTTCAATCGTCTCTATAACATCTACGCGTATTTTTGTCGAAACCATCGTCTTCGTGACTCGAACGCGAGTGATATTGCGAAATAATCGGTTGTTTCTGTGTTAATTTAAGCTGTTTGTGTTATAACATGTGCAAAATAGTGATTTGTGGTGAATAACGTGCAAGGACTTTGGGGTAACAATGTCTAGTAGTTGACATGTTTATCTGTGTCGTGTGTGAAGATTTTCTCTTCGCGTGAGGAGGTGTAGTGCGCTAGTGTGCGCGCTGGCGCCTTGTGTGCGTGCCGCGACCGTGGATACGCGAGGATCCAATGATGGATTGCATTTCCACGGATGTATAGGTAAAAATCACCTCTTGTACCTTCAATGAGTGTGTAATTGTAATGGCCCACCCAACCACATGCACAGAATGAGTACCGTTTTGGTCTCATTTCACAATTGCTTTGTTTTAAAACGTAGGTAGATCTTTATATTGTAGCGCATGTATTTTGGTGTAAAGATGTATACTTGAATCGATAGGGATAATGTAGCTTAGAGAGCAAACAATGTAGAGGCTGTTACAATCTTTTGTACTTTTTTAGTTTCCCATTAGTGTCGTGGAGGTCGTAAGACCTTGAGTCTGCTTTATTCTTACAAAATATTTCGTCTCAAAAAGATATTGTTACGACAGTACATCTTATATTACCAGATTTGAAGTAGTATATAACTAAAATATAATTTATGTTACACTTAACCCTATTAGAACCCACTTAACCCTACCAATAAGAAAGTCAGTCTACTAACACAAATTTAAACGACATTTTAATAATTGGTTGTTATCCGAAAGTGCTAATAAAAAACAATTTAAAACTATGGAGCTTTTGTATTAATGAAAGCGTGATTCAAAGGCACAAAGTCTTGCTTATACGAATGAATCTTAATTCATTACATTCATGCAGAGTCGCGCCAGAATATGGTTCCCCTCGCTCTGTTCGCTGCCTCTGGTTATCAGCTTACAAAATGACTGAAGCCATCTCACTCGAACGGACAGCTAATCTGTATATAACCGTCTCCTTTCGGCGCATATTGCGCGTTTTTCTTCTTTTACCGCGTCATATGCCAGTGTTAAACCATGAGCATAGTTTGGAGCGTTTGAAAAATAAAGTCGATTCAATGCTTTTCATCGCCGTAGCATGGTATCCACGGCGCGGGAATTTGACCTTAATTGATTGGAAGTTCTTTGTTTAAGGGTTCGGTAGGTAATGTTAATAAGGGGTATGTTAAGGGTACTGCGCATCCACAGTGCGCAGTTAGACGTTTAGTACCCGCCCGCGTCGCACGTGGATACCTTGTGGACGAGTTGGACGGCCCACCGTGATTATTGTGTTGACAAGTGCTCGAGACAAATGACAATATATTATAATGTAGTGACAACAAACGAAAATCGTAAGTTGTTATTGTAGCTTATTGTTCAGATCTTATATAAGTTCAAAGCACTTTGCCGTTTTCGTTTAATTACAAAAATTTGTAAAAATAATTTGAAAATTTAAATGAAACTAATTCGCGATACTTAAATATTGAAAATATTATTTTGAGTTCACGTACGATGTATGAATGTGTACATATGTACTAACAAATACTTTTTTTAAACATTAGTTTTAGTCAACATTGAAACCACAAATGTATGCAACATAAGATCACGATGCAGATAAACCGGTTAGGATTATATTAATTCACTAAGCGAAATTTGCAACCCAATGATTGCTTGAATTTCTCACTAATTAGTATAACTCCTGTATACAAACCAAGTTCTCCGATCTCCGGTACGAGGTCGAAAAATCGACCGAAACTAGACTTTCAATTTAAGTTCAAGTATTGGTATTTAAATGACTAAACATTTATTAAAAAAATCAAAACAAGATTTTGTTCTTATTTCCTGCATTATAAGAAATAATGTTTTAAGTTCCCTTTCAAAGAATTGTTTACAGTTTTTTACCTAGTAATAGAGTTCACTTCTTGGAAAAAGGAAACAACGATATTAAACGAATTTTATATGAAAGCAAAGTTCAGAAGCGAAGTTCGTTTCTTCTGAAACGATGGAAATTGCATAAAAATTGGTTGTAACAAAATTTATTACATATATCTGTGTTCACTGAAATATAATTATCCTAAGTAAGATATTCCTTTAATGTTTAATTTTTTATCAAATTATAAAACGTTAAAAAAATATCAAATTGTATAACATAAATTTCTATGTAGACGCTGAGGGTTTTGATTGATCTTAAACAATTACTTACTAAGAATATTTTATGGTAATTAAAATCAAAAATATTACGCTATATGATGTAAATGGATTAATAATATATATAGACATAATAACAAAGTTTAGTGCGCTTGTAAACATAAGATAACTTTATCTAAGTTTGCAGCGAAGCTGTGGAATCCTAAAACAATTCAGACACAGACAAACAGGACAGGAGATGAGTGTTTGATTCCCAAACAAATACTTGACCCTTCTCGGACGCCGCAAACTGAGGATTGGCTTGCGAACTCTCTGAAATTGACGTCCCTGTGACGTCACTGACATCGCTTATCCCGAATTAAATCTGAGAGAAATAAATGTGGAATTAAAGACATGATTTTATTGCGGTATCTTTTAATCATCACAATATTGTTATAAATTAAGTAATTTGACTATCTTCACTGAATTAGATTCTCAGTGAAATACGTCAAATTGATTTTTAATACCTCATCAGATTATTGAGTTCTAGCTTTTAGCAATAACTCATTAAACTAGTTTCTGTAAATATTTTTCTTCCTGCCCCGCGATTAATAGGATTTGTGAGGTAACGATTTTATCAGCCTTCTCCGATCGGTTTCGACGTTCAGTTTGTAAATTGCAAACAAGATTAGTATCTCTGGCTTTTACAATTTAAAACAAGTATATAATTCGTTTTAAATTTGGTTTCGAGTGCTATTAAACGAATGAATAAAACTTTTGTTATAGATAGCAGAAAGGCGATGAGCAACTATACCAATTGACATTTGTCAATTTTGCTTACACATTTTCAGACCAAAAAAGTGGGAGTAAGCATTGACATATCGCTGTCGTCTATGATCTAAAGGTGTATCTCGCATTCCTAATTACACTAACTTACTCTTTGTTTATACCGGAACATAAAATATTGCACACTTTGGAATATAAAATAAAAAAATATTTCAACATGCAACACAGGGAATTATAAAACTGACTTTAAGATTTTATACATTCTTAGTTTGCACATTGATAAGGTTTTAAGCAAAAAAAGATTACTAGCGGTCTCCACACTAGTAAAATATATATATATATATATATAAAGTAAAAGGTGACCATAAATAATATAACAATTGGTGACGGGCAAGTACTTAGATATTATAAACATCTAAGAAAAGTGTGATTGATGTAATTGAGTGTATTGATATACTTATATATATATAAGTATATACCTATGCTGTATATGTATACTATACCTAACATTTTTGAATGAAATATGATAAATGTAAACGAATATTTTTTTAGCCACTTATATTGTAACTCTGCCTTTTGTATGCTTTATCTTAAGCTTGACCAGTATTTCTTTTTGTGTTTCTATATTTCAGTCGCGAGCATGGAATCTGTATACGTGTTATGCTTTTTTAACAGTAGATTTAATCGCAATATATCTAATGTGTAGAGGAGAGGATACGTTAGAAATTAAAGTTAGGAAACATTTTTTGCAGACCAAAAACAATTGAATTGTTGTGTTAATATCGTGATAGGATAATGAAGTTCATACAGTTGTAACAACAAGCTGGTAAGTAGTAAATTATTATAGTTGCAGCAAGTTTTGTTACTTGGCCAACTGTAGTGAGACTTCATCGAGCAGAACTCTATCTTGCAGTGAACACAAGTGCGCGTAACTAAGACGTTTGGAGAAGGCAACTTTAATGCTATTAACGTTGCTCCTTAATTGGTTGATATTAAACAGAGCCACACTGATGTGCCGTAACGTGGAAGGTTAGTCGGTGACGGTCCGCAAGAGTCATCCACGCAAGATCAAACTGATTTACTCATTTATCATAGTTACATACATTACTTTATTATTCTGGTAGAAAAGAGTGGCATGCTGTTAGAATATATGTGCACTTTCTTCTCCATATTGGTAGCTTATAATTTATTGTAAATTAATGTATTTTTACAATACAATTTAAATGCATAAGGTTTGGCTTGTCTTGTTACAAATGTAATATTTTCGGTCTGTAAACCACATAACTAACAAAACTCATTCAAACATACATTTTATTATTTATTGTTTTTAATATCACGACGACGCTATAATTCGTCTATTTCGGTGATCCATTTGAAGTACTTTTGTTAAATCTCAAGACTTGCTACTAGAAGGTGCAATTAGTCATTGCGATCACTTATTTAAAAAGCTGCAACCCAAATACTTTACAAATAAAATATTATATGTTTTTTAAAAGTCTACTTTTTAATAAATACCAAATACGTATACATAAATTTTTCAGTCGTTCAAGTCGTTCATCATCATATCATCGTTGCAAGTAGTGTTTTAATAAGTATCTAATAAAATGGCTCGGATACAATCAGCTAACCGTAGTCACATTTAATTATTACTCAGGAAAAAATAGGTGTTAGATTCAAATACAGATATACTAAATAATTTTTTTTTACCGTTATGCTTAATTGGATATATTTTAATTTAAACGCCACACATTTGTATAAACAAAAAAAATGGTTCAGTTAACAAGTATCATTGTTAAGTCTGTTTTGACCGTTAAGCATTTTAATTATATTATGTATATCGAAAAGTTAAAGGTACTTGTTACAATTCTAGTGGAGAATATTTAAAATATTTCGAATATGTTAAATAATACACTTAATTACTATGTAATATTCTTAATATGTTCACGAAAAAGACGAATGAGGTTTATATGCCTAAATATATAGTTAGGATAAAAAATTGTTCAAAGATAGGGTTAAGTAAACCGACGTTTGATATAACATAATATTCTATTATCAATTGTAGTTATTACTGTATAATATATATTTTAAACGTAATTGTCCTATGAAACATAATAAATAACAAAACGCACCCATTCTAATCCGCAACATCATAACATGAAATAATTCTTTGTTAAATAATATCCGTAGCATTTAACGTATAAATAAAGTAAACACGATTACGAGAGGCTTTTATTTAATCCCAATAAGAGGAAACGAAGCGAGTGGTGCCCGAATAACGTAACGGTTCACTTTATTTCGTAAATCCATGTTCACAAAGTGGTTTTGTTTGCTCACGCGATAACAGCTGCGTGTTAGGACTATCTTGGCTCGACTGTAAACTTGTTAAATGTTTTGTTATAAACTTTAATGCTGTTTCCTCACGGATACCCTCGAAACAAATGCGCAAGACGTCCACAAGGCGCTAATGAAGAATATTTTAAAGATGCGCTTTCTTAAAGTTTCATGCGATTGGTGATTGAAATTTATTACTAGTTTTAAAGTTGGTGTTCCAACACTTAATACAAATACATTTATTTCCTGCTTCATTATAAGAGTGCTCTCTTGATTAAGATTATTCTCATTTATGAGAAATAAAGACATGGGCTTGTAAGCTTGATAATATGTATTTATAAACGATTAAAAAGTGGGAATATTCAAAACATTCCGCCAATCCGAGGGCTCACAAAATATTCTGTCCGACTTCGAGAGATTCAAGAAATGTCATTTGTGATTGAGGAAAATGTTGCTTATAAGAGTAATCATAATCTTTTTATGGAATATTAGTGTAAAGATTTCGTAAATATGGTCTTGTTACACAAATATTACGCCTCGACCAACAATAAGCGAGTAAATCAGAGGTAGCAAAAGCTACGTGGGTGTACATTTTAGATTCGTATGAAATTACAATATTTCATTGAAGTTTTCTCGTATGCCAGTTTAAATACTATAAATATCCGCAAATAGGTTTGTACCAATAGGATGTGTTTCAATAGAAATGCAAACAATAAATTGTCGACGCTACGTCGCAATTGCCTGGGGAGAGAATGCATTCATTGCAACGTCGAACAATATTTGTGTAAGTTATTTCAATGTTAATCTATTTGAAAAATCTACGGTATTGATATTTTGGTATCATCTCAAACTGTACGAAACAATTGTACAAATAATTAATATTTGCCACTGAACGCTAATTCTAGTTAATAAGTATAATAGTAAGATTTTAATTACGCTGTACAGAATTCCCAGAATTAGGATATAAAAAGTTCGACGTAAAATGTTACCGCAAAGAAAATTTATAAAGTATGTTGATGTTTGGAGCTACGTGGCCTATTAAGTGCATCCATTTCCATATACTAATAATACGTACAATTTTAAAAGATTAAATTTATGTTCAGTCAGTTATCTGGTTGCTATTTCGAAGAAATTATTGCAATAATTTCTATCGACACGAAACACAATAAAATATGTAATTTATATACATTTAAGTAACGATAATATTTGATTGTAATAAATAACAAATAAACTATTTACATATAATACCCATAACGCAAGATGACCGCAAAAGATAAGAAATGACTACAAAAAGGTTTTTTTTGGACTTATGACGTCCGGCATGTTTGAAGTTCACTTGGTGATAGGGCTTTGTGCAAGCCAAGCAATTCATATTAGTAAGCATCTCATATTCAACCACCAAACAGTAGCACTTAGTATTGTTGTGTTCCGGTTTGAAAAGTGAGTGATACGGTGTAACTACAGGCACAAGGAACATTATATCTTAGATATAGATTCCAAAGTCCGTGGCGAATTGACGATGTAGTATGAGCGATGGTGATTATTTACCACCAAGTGGCCCATCAGCCCGTAGTTTATAAAGAAAATGAAATTCCTTGCAACCCTGCTAAATCAAATAGACCAGTCATGCGTATGTGGATGTATTACATAAATAAATACTCCATAATGTGATATGATACATTGAGTGCGTTTTTTCATAATGAATTGACTGCCAACGTAATAATGCATTATGTTGTTTGAATTTTACGCTATAATCCTTGCTCATATTGTAAGCGTCAGTGAATAAGTGTTTGTTCATCCCTATAAAGGGACTGAGCTTTAATTTAAGAATACGCTATTAAGAATGCGGGGAATTTATGTTCTTACGCAGTTTATAAGAAGTGCACTCCTGCTATAAAGACATTGTAGCATAACTATATTTTATAACTAAGCTGAACGTATTTTTCAAAGTAAAACAGTTATTGTCGTAAACTTTTATGATATACATTATTCATTTTATATATTTTATTTGGGCATAAAACGTGCAACTTCGTCATAAAAAATGAAATAAAATATACAATCTGTGTCTAATTTAAAAATAAGATTCGTTACATCATCTTTATTTATTTTAATAAAAATAATTATTTCTTAGTGTAACTTAAAATTATAAAGATACATATATATTTTTACATCATTAAGTATGTAAAAGTTGATCACGTGAATAATTAACAAACGTAAAATGTTTTTGAAAATTAACTGAAAGCAGAATTTAGTTCCTCTAAAAGTTTCAAATTTTCAGCTTGGACAAATTCCAAGTCTAATACTGAGTTGCTGAGCTTAAAACTTCGTCAGACGGAGGTGTAATTTTTGTCCCACCAACTGCTAATCTACAAACAGTGGCCGTATCACAGAACTAGTCGTAATTGAGGCAAAAGGATGCTTAGAAGCTATAACGATACTAGAAACGAAACTTTTGCTTGAAAAGGTTCTTAAACAGTAAATACAAATCCAACTTAATCATATTTGTAACCAAAAATCATAGAAATGTGATACGCTTTACTAGTAATGCATTAATAAAATATCATTTAATACTACAATGGAAATTATATATACACATATGTGTATAATTCAAATTAAAGATAGACTAATATCTACTTACTTTATTCGAGTAGACTTTTACAAGCACCTTTATATCGACATTTTACAGATTTATTCGTAATGTAGATTTTACCGAGAAGAACCGGCAAGAAACTCGTAGTCATTTTCCAATATTTTAGATACAAAGTTATGTCAATCGAATATAATTAAAATTATATACATATATCCAGCCTAAAAGTCAACAAGTACTAACTTCTAAATTTTTTTAACATCTATATAATCTTATGTTGAGTAGGTTGCCTTATTTATTAAAGTTTCTTTAATAAACGATTTCAATTTAATATAAATGTAAAATACAAGATACTTCACATGATATTCTCATATATCTTATTGTTGAAGCGATGTTATAACATTAAAACATACTCACCTTAGCAAGTTGAAAAGCAAATCGAACTATTTATTGTATTAAAGCTAAGATGAGATAATTTTTTTGAAGCACTTGGTGAGTCATGCGACAACTACAGTGTTCTGTGATAGTAACGTTGCCGTTCTGTTGGAATGTAAAACCATTAGTGTTAGCTGTGTGATCCGAAGCGTTTCGTACAAATACGTAGCGCATATTTGTAAGAGTTGTTTTCAAATTGGAAATTATTTTCAGTTTGAAAAAAAATAAATGTTACGAATAAATTTCTATTCAGATGCAATATATCAAAGAACGATCAAATATATTCAGTTGCAACTTTCGATTTATTATCTTATATTACCTTATTTAATCGGTTTGCTGAGCTTGTGACTTTGTTGATATTTGTATAAAAAAATTGAGAATTTTAATATATTCTTTAATATTTTTTATGAAATATATATGTATTCTAGTTTCTAGTCGCATATGGGTAGCTTGGTTTTAAAACTGTCTCTTTGTCTGTACCCCTGACATCGTGTATGCAAAATTTCATGATCGATTGAGTAGTTAAGATCAGTTTATTTATTAGTAAGGATTACATATCACAATCCAGAGTTTTATTCAAATGAAGCTAGCAGTTTTTACGTAAATTTTACGAAGACAAATAAATTGACAATATTTTAAAAAATGACGCATAATAGGTAACCCTTTTTATCCAAATACGCTCACTATGTATGCATAAATAATATTTCGAAACCATTTGTAAATGTAACTAATTTCTTTTTTACATTTATTTTAATACACACTTTAAAATTTTATGCTAGTTATTTGTATTATTAAAGTCTTTAAACGAAATAATATGAAATTTATTCCGAAGTCAGTACCAAGTTACGTAAAGCACCTACATATAAAATTCAGTCCGTCTTGCGGCAATTAATAAAAAGTTAATTCGAAAACTTTATAGTACACTCGACACGTTTTATTCATCCTGAAGCCTTTCAACTTAAAATTTGCAAGGTTGTCGGAAATTTATGAGGTGTCATTATGGAAGTTAAGTTGCCGGTCGGACTGTCGCCACTCAGATTATCATATCATATCATATATTATATTTATATCAATATATTAACGTTTTCAAAATCATTAACATTTAATTTAGGTAATGCTTTTAATTAAGTTATAAAATATATAATCAATAATTTTGTTAATTTTTGTAATCATCTAAATCAAATTTTACATTTACATATATAAACAATTATTTATTATGTTCACAGTAGTAGTAAAGCACATAGTACATAAAACAGGGTAAAATTACGTAAATTAAATGTATTTAATAGTTTGAAGATAATTGATTGGTTTATCGAAAACTTTCAAATTATCCATTCGAAACCAGATCTTTGGTCGATTCGAAACCAATCTCGTTATGGTAAACAAGACAGCATCGAAAGCTTTTGTAATTACATTATATTCAGTGGAGAGGAAGTGTGCGTTGAACAAACGACTATAAATAACCCGTCAATAATGAGATCTCCTCGACGATAACAGACAAATATTTTCAGCGACTGACAGCACTGAGCTTCGAGGCGGTTTTCGCGATATTATTCGCCAATTTACGCTTAATCGCCGCCCGGTTCAACACAAAAACATCACTTCCCTCATGTCGATATTTCCTCGAGACGACAGACGACAGTTAATTAAGTTAAGCTTTGAAATAGCGTGAGAGACTGAGGAATTACTTTTTATTACATCAGACTCGATATATATTATCTGGCTTATAAAATTATTCGTAACAGTTACAAAAGTATTCTTATTGATGATAAGGTAAGAAAAATATGTCAACAAATGAGACTTGAAGACAACGCGTCAGTTTAAACAATGCGGCCGTCATGCTCGTTTCAAACAATAAAACGTTGGATAATCAATCTCAGTAGAGCATAAATTGAGTCGGGGTGACACGGTGCACGTATAAAATGGCGACTAATAGATGCTAGAGTTATCTCTGAACCCCGAGACATGAGAATATATTGAGTCAGCCGACAGCGCGCCGATATCAGCAATACGAGTCTACCCGTACAATCGACAAATCGTTTAAACGAAATATCGGACAACAACATTCATCTCACGGGCATGTAACAAAACTTTTATAAAGATAATTAATATGAAAAATATTTACGTTACCTGACTCGTCTTCATTATTTAAATATTTATTTTGGGGATATTTATAAATATTAAAATAGATAAATAACTGCAAAATATAATCTTAAAGTTATTGACCGTAGTGCGAAAATTGAGTTGGAATGACTTGCTCGTCGTTTAAAGTGGCGATTACTGGACGGTAAAGCAATCAGTCATCGCCGAGATATTGAGGCATATTAAGTCGTATAGCTTGTTTCCAGCGGAGCTTCAAACAATAAAGTATCGCCTGCACTAACGTGAATTGAGTCGAAAAGAGTACGAATAAAGTTATGATTAATGCTTTCAGGCAACGAATGCAACGAGGCAACAAATGCTTTCAGTTCTTACGTTGAAGTAGCTGATATACTTAAAAATAATTTAATTTAAAGAAATGTATTGGTATTATAATTATTGTCCAGATACTAATAATGTTTAAAAATGATTGCAATAGAGAATTGGAATTGCAATTCAACGGCAAAATGCCGGAAGCATTCTTGCCGCCATTCCAAACGGTCATGAACTGGTGCAGTAAATATTTTTTTAATTGTATCTGTCATTTATAAATCATCTGTCATATTGTCAATAAATAAGGAAGATACATATGTGTGAAATGAAAATATTTATTATTATTAACTGAAATTATTAACTAAATAAATCAGGGCTATTCGTGTTTGTAGTTTTAAAACCTGTATAGCTACTGAGACATATAAACCAGTAATTAGGCTAGCAAATAGCCTACTATTAGATGCAATACAACTGTCATATGGCTTGTCATAAACATAACTATTGTATGTATACCTTGACTGCCTCAATGGTCTAGTGGGTTCATGTATGGGTGGTCCTGGGCTTAAATCCCAGGTCAGGCCAATAAAGTGTTGAGATTTTCTATCGAAAATTGTCAGTAGCAGCCCGGAGTCTGGAAGTTGGAAGTGTGTACCCTCCCGTGCATCGGAAAGCACGTTAAGCCGTTGGTCTGAACTCTTTCCGGCAGTGTCGGATTGCCGTCCCGTCGTGTTATAACAGCTAGAGAATAAAGAGTGCACCTATAGTGCATAGAGTTTGCTTACACACTTGTGCACTATAATATTTCCTGCGCAGTTGGCTAATCTCTTTTGAGATTGGCCGCCGTGGCGAATTCGATCTATAGAACTATTATTATATGTATTATACCAATCAAATTTAGTTGAATTGTAGCGGGCATAAATTACAGTAGTTATTATATCAATCAGTACGTTATAACTAGGTAGAAATTACAAATGTTTTTGTATATATATATAATTAATAATTCAAATAAGAAAAATTATACCCTGCTTAATTCTGTACTTCTTAAAGGAGTTTGTATATCATTTGTTTATATAAAGCCATTTGTAAAAGTCAGTAGACAAACATTTACGCAATGCATTGATCTCTCGCATTCGTAGTATAAAAAAAAGTAAAATCGGTCGCAGTCATTCATCTGTTGGATTGGAGTGTCACCGTTTGTATAAAATACAGCGATTAATTATAGCATAAACAATATATCAACACGGTGTAACATTTATTAAAAACAATCGAGTAAATGCGGAACGGCTTAATAGAATATCATCGCTTGCTTCAAACGTTGAATAGTAATCGAAACACAATCCATAAATCGGAATGATACGACTAAAGTGAAAAGTACCAACAAATATAAAGCAATCTAACAACATTGAGACATATCGAACGTTTCCTTTGAGCAATAAAATGACAACTAATCGATATCAGTAGTGCATGAATCGAGTCGGAGTGACTCGGCGCACGTATAAAGTAGCGATAAATTTGCCCAGTTAATAGTAGCCGAGAGTAAGTCCGGCAAACGGTCTCGAAGTGACAAACGAGCTAGCGAGAGATTTGCTCGGCGGTTCCGAACTAGAAGTAGACTATTATCTGTGGCCTGCCGCGAAGCTTTATTATACAATTGAATGTCTTTAATTTTTATTGTACGTAATAAAGTACTGTGAAATATTTTTTGTTAAAAAAAAATTAACACATTTTAATTAAATTAATCACGACCCGTTATTAATGTGGATTAACTTTAAATCCTTACTTCTTGGGTTAATTTATACACTGTTAATAATGAATTAATGTAAAAATATTTTGATCAACTCGAATCCATTATATAAATCTTTAAATAAGTACTTGCGGAATACCTACTATACTTAAAATAGAGAGGCAACTATAAAGTTTGAAAAAACGGTTTGTTCAAGTCTGTAAAAACTAAGGAAAATCTTTCTTTCTATTTGATTAAAATTTCATTGTACTCAACAACTTATTATCTTCATAGAAAGCTTATAATCGACTTTTTCTCAATTTTTAAAACTATTATAGATATTTTTTACAGATGTTATTATATTTTACAACAAGGCGTAGTTTTACTTAGTGTTAAGCTAAGGATAGAATGAGTGAATGAATGAGTTCACAATTCCCCCAGTCTGTCTCGTAATTCCCCATCGCGTTGGTAATTACGACACATTTTAATTTTATAATCTTAAGTCTTAACTATAATGAGTTAAAACTCTAAAAACTGAGAGCTTTTTAAAAAAATATGGCAATCAATTTGTATGTTTTAATAGACACAAAATATATAAAATTAATAAAGTATTTATTACCAATAATGAATTAAATATTATAACAAAGACAATATCCATTAAATCTATATGCATATGTAGTTCGTAACAAGATTAAACTGTGCCAATGGAAATGTAGGAATCTTGTATTGACCCATTAAATTATACTATCATTCGCATTTAGACAACTAATATTTTACTTTACATATTTGTCAATGAACAGGGATAATTGTCATTTCCACATGTTAATGATAAATTATGATGTAATATCGCTATCAGTGCAGGTTTATTTATTATATAAACTGCATAATATGTATATAAATATTGTTAACTATTCTCATAATATTGTTATTATGTATCATAAAATTACAATTGTAAACTTATGTTACATATGGATTATATTAATTTGTATAGTATTACATTACTATAGTTGAGTTAATGTTTCATTTGTTATTGTAATAAAAAATAACAGCTTTTCCGTATAAAAAAACATCTATTAGGAGTTTTTGTAATTCATAACACGATGAATACTTCTCGATCCGACCGTATTAAGCTTTGATTATATAATACAAGCTATGACGCTAGGAATATTATCTTGAAGTATTTTATTTATTTAAACCTTGATATTAACTAGAGGAAAAAAAGAGAACATTTCATTTGATAACATCATGAAGTAAACTTGAAAATCATAATTCAATTATACATCGCAATTTAGCACTTATTATGTAACAAAATAAGTACTAAGATGGTCCAATCAATGCTGAATGAACATTTATTTACCCAACAAATAATAGAAGAGTAAAATTGACCACGCCCGATTACTAATTAGTAATTATTAAAAATACATGTTTTATAAAGTTTTAAAAGATATACAGATTATCTCACGCAGTTTTCTATCGCTGTCTAGCACTAAACAAGAAGTTAATTGTAAACGTAAAAAGTATTGTCTGGTTCTGACCCTAGCGCTTAACAAAGAATGCAAGTATTCAACCGCCTGGATAAAAGGGAATTTCATATTAACGAATTATTATTTTATATTTAACAAAACCTCTGTTTAAGGCGGTAATAACTTAAACTGTTTCTGCTGTTTATGCTGCACAGATCATTAGTAATGTTTAATATTGTATCTCAATTTACATAACCGTGTTTCGCCACAGTCGATCTGTAGTTTCAAAGTAATAGTCGTTGCCGCAGGAGCTTGTTAAGCCAAACTTGCTTCCGCCTTTGTACAATTAAGTTGTTGAAATATGAGTCATTTGAACACAATTATGGGATATCATTTTAAATGTTAACGATAATAACAAGAAACGGTTAATTCTGTTTTTGTAACTCTTTTATACATATATGTACAATGTACACGCTCCCTCTAAAAATAATTAAAATCCGAAACATACGTTGTAGACGTTGCCTTATTTCTGGTTTCGAGTCACAAAAATATTTATTCGTATTGGAGTTGATCAAGCATCAGGTGTGAATGATAGAATGTGCTAGTTGACAGACTGAAAGTTGGTATACAGTTACTCAGGTCGATACAATATCGGCCATACAAAGTTGTGATTGCATATTGGTGTATATCAAGAGCACTATTCATATATCATAGTAGGATCCGATAAATCTATCCGTCACAAAACATTTATTGGATATTCTGCTACGATTTAACTGGGCCGGATATTAGCATACGGACCGACTGCTTTTTGACGGGCCTGCCATCGATAAAAACGTTCGCATGACATAGTGTGAATACAAAGAACTGACAACGGGCCAGCGACACAATCTTCGGTCCGACATAATGTAAACAACGTATAATAGTAGACTATACAGTAGAACACCCGTATCACCAGTATCCTTCGAGCACAACGAAGCATTAATGGTTAATTCGCAACTGGTCTGCTTGTAAATTGATTACTTCACATTAATGTAAAAAATTCTGGTAATTAGTTGATAAAATAATCGTTATTTAATTTACCTCCTTAAATGAAAACGTCTGCAATATGTGACTTGAAGTTATCTTGATGAACAATTGATTTACGAACAATGAAAGTAAGAACTATAAACTTCACGTCGTTGAAAATATTTACTGAAGCAAAATATAACGTGCACCAACTTGAAAATGGTTGTACAACCCCCAAGTTAGATTTATAGTATACAGACGGAACAAACAAGCTATCATATTAACAGGTATTTAGATTTACACCAATAAAATAAATTGATTATGTTGTGAACACAAAAACTAAAGCAACTATAATATTTTAAATATGTTTTAAATAAACATTATTCATATCTTCCTTGTTTCGGTAAACACGCTGTTAACCTCCATTTAATGTTCTTGTTTGCATTGTGACAAGGTCGCACGATGAGCATTACATCATCTCTGAAAAGGTGTCAGAATCCAACATAAGCTCCTGTCAAAGTAAAAACGCTTCAAAAGGAGCGAGAGAACGCATTGACTTGCGTAACATTTCAGTAAGGCAATTAGTTTTTAATGCACGCCAAACGTACCTTTGTTTTGATCAGCAAACCCTCATTAATATTTATAATTGATACTTATAATAATTTTAAACATTTAAAATAAGAATGAATTCTTATTTTACAACGGTTATTATATGTATCTATAATATAGTCGGTTAACGTACGATGTACATATTATAACATATTCATGAAACTGTTAGGTTTGTACCAATGTGTATCCTTTTCCTATTTTAAAATTTCAAATGCGTGCGACGTGACAATCGATTGTAAAGCGAGTCGGAATAAAAATGTATGGCTTGTACTATTGGAAAGTGTAGCGGAAGCATAAATACGAAATAATATCACTATTACGACATAACGTTGGATATGGTTAGGTGGAATTAATTGTAGGTGTTATCAGGCTAACGTTAACAGTTGCAAACAAATATAGATGATCTTTTCACAGTAGACCCCTGACTTCGTTTAACAGTTATACTCTATTTTCATAAAATTCAGTTTGACATACTACTATCATATATAATACTGTTCCTTTTTTGTATAGTTAAGGTTGCTTGGAAAGGATCGATGTCTTAACGATAAGCGCGCCTCAGTCCTCTTGTAAGATGTACCTTTTCTCTATTCCGTGTTTAAGTTTTATTGGTTTAGAATAAATATATATTGTACTGTATGACAAATAAATAGTGCTAATTTGATATAAAGTTTTTTGTATTATGACTTATTTGACTTGCATACTTTATTGTGATAACATTTTGGAGATCAATTATAATCTGTCTAGATTTTTTGTGCAGATAGATAGGTATATTATTTTGACAGCGATTTTATTGTCTTTTACGTTGAAATAATAAATTCTATCTGAAAATTATACAATTATTTAACATTGGTAATATCTCATGAAACTACATCCTAACATAATTTGAAAGTTCCATATCTATTGAATTGATTGTTATTTAAATAAATCCGAATAAAATAAACAAACAGACAAATCGTACATCTTATATCATTGGTATGATTCCGCTTATAAATATTTTATAGAAGCCAGAATATCTCAATTCAATATTCATCCTGTTTCCATAAAAATAGTTCGTTTCATGAATTTCCTATTCGCATTATTAATATATCTGTTATATTATAACTAGGTTAAACAATAAAATAATCGTTCCGATAGTACTTTTTTTTCACAAGAAGTGGAAAGATTTTACCATTAGTAGTTTTAGATCGAAGTTTCATCGAAAACCTAATTGCTGTAAATTATATTCACAAATTTTTTTTAGTATTTTTAGTTTTTACTAAAATTTTGAGTAAAATGGTAAAATATGATTTTATCCCGTGCTATTTTTTAACCAATGAGATAAAAACATTCGCCAACCGATTTGTTCGCCCATACTGTGCTAATGCATCTTACAACACGCCTTGCGTATTTTTCCACACGTTTATTTAAACGTCGCGTAATATTTCTAAAACTACTGATTCGTAGTGCAAAATGTTCAAGACAATATTTATTTACATAAAACATTTAAAATTAATTTGTTCTTAATTTTAATAAGAATTAATACTTTGTAACGATTCAGTTATATGATACTGAAGTTGCTCTTATGTTTTTTCTTATTATTTTAAACAATTTTTGTGTAAAAAATATCTGAATTATATAAATGATAAGTATATGTTGCCTCTGACATGCCAATAGACATTTTGGGAGCTCACTATATAAAGCTTTTATGTATTTTTTGGCAGAGTTCACTTTGAAATCGAGTGAACCTACACTTTTCAACCCGACTACTTCGGCGTATTAAGGGTTTATATAACCCGAAATGGCTTCGTTTGATGCAGTACAACATTTTTTTTTTTCAAATTATCATTTTGTTAATAACATACATGTGTATTATATTATAATAAAATTGGGGCTTATTACTAACGCCTAAATGTTGTGAAAGCACGACAAAAATTCCCCGTTAGAAAAAAAAACTATGAATGGGAAAAAAGAAACAAAACAATAATATTAGTATGATTTTTAAAAAGTCTACGCATTAATTTGTTGCTCATTTTAGAAATGAAATTTTTCGCGGTTTCTCAGTAAAAATATTTGGTCGGTTAAGCTTCGTATCTTTCTTAATAAGAAAAAATGCCTTCTCTACTGGGAGAGAACAGTTTACGATGCTTTACTAAACCTTTATAATACAAACTGAGTTTACGCTACGATCCACCTTATGAGTTAAGATTTAGACAGACTTCGAGTTATGGCCTTTTGTGCTTGATAAATTTTTAAACTTCAATAAAGATATAGGTTCTCTATTCGAGTCTTTTGTGTACTGTTTTTTTTAAATTTGTGATCCTATTTGAAGAAAAAGACTAACGTGACAAATAGTAAGCTTTTAGTTAAAGTGTATATGCAAGCTTTAATTTATCGGCAAATGTTTGACCTCTATTTATGGAGATATATATGACTTAGTGTTAAGAGTCGCAACGTCATCGATAAAGTTAGCAAACTTTGAATTTGTTCGGAAACAAGTTAACTTTGATAGTACTCAAGATTACAAAGTACAAAGTGTTCAGGCCATCGTATCAGAACTTGCAAATAGTTATGTTGTTAAATCAATAGTTGCAAACAAAATCTTACTGTTGTATTAACTGGTGTTCGCGAGTATTCGAAATCCGTCCATAAACATAATTGAAAATTTGTGGAATAATATAAGAATTTGGATGTATCGAACATAGTTTTTCTACTCTTATTTCCTATTTTATTTTAATTGATTACACTGAAGCTCCTTAAAAGTCAGCAAACAAAAAAAAAAAAAAGAAAATCAGTTGAAAAAAAGGAGAAAGCCTATTTATGTATATAATATAGATACTATAAATAGATACAAATCGAACAAAGAAGATATATTGAAACTAGTTCCAGTTGAATCTTTACATCATAAATTCTACTAAAGGAAGGACAATCAAGACATAAATTACCTCATAGTTCATACCTTGAATTTCAATCAGTTTTCATTGAAAGGATCTTCGCTAACGTAGCAAGGGTAGCTGCCTCTTAGCTTCAGATTCAATATCCTCAAATCTTATGAAATTAATTTTTAAACGGATTTCAATTGCAACAAATAAGGATTATGACGAAGATATCTGTGCTAGTAGTGATAAAAAACGTAAAAATATAGTAGGTAACTAAGTTCTTAAATTGATTACAATTTTTATTTATAATTTTTAAACAAACCGTAACGCATAATGGTCGCAGATTCGTCCGCGTAGTACAAAATATAATAAGAATGTGCGATTTCAGTTGCTTATTTGTTTGACTTAGTAATAAAAAGTTAGATATTACGGCGATGCCAACTTTTCTTTTTTAATCAAAATTCCAGAACGAAGGTCTTTTAGTTTCGAGTCTGTGTCTTATAATATACGCCGTGCGTTAAAAGAAATCCTAAGACAGTTCGCCTTAGAAAATAATAGTCATACCAGCCAGATTTCTAATGGGACGGTTTAATAGAACAGGGCTACATAAATGAAGTAATTTTATTATTATAAATAATATTTTCTATTTGTATAATAAAATGTCCTAATAAAACTTAATTGTTTACATCATTAATACATAAATATAATACATTCGTTAAACCTGTCATTTTATAACAAGTATCATATTATACTAAATTGCATTAAGATGGCCCGATTTAAAATGCGTGTATTTGATTTTTCACGTGTTTAACCTTTCATGGAAAACGTCGTAAAGAAATGCGTGCATCGATAAAAATTCAGTGACGTGTATTATATTCACTAACCAGCAATGGAGCAGCGTTGCGGAATAAACTCCATTATTAACAAGAGATGAGGTAATTTTCCAGTAATGGGACATTTACGGATTGTTACGGTACATTTCACATATTCTAGATTTAGATTTTATAAATGTAGAAAATCCATTGATCATAGTATTTTAAAAATAAATAGCTAGATTGCTGTATGGCTAAAATCACAACGCTAAAATAATTTCAAATCGATTCACGCGGATATTTACCGTAGGCTGCGAATCTCGTGCCAATATTACAATGTATTTATGTCATAATTGTATCAATGAACAAGTATCAATCATTAAATCATTGTTGTACTTATTTGTTTAGAACGCAGTTAGTAGTATATTTCCGAATTATTTAGATAATACTAGCTGTGCCCGCGGTTTCACCCGCGTATCATTAACAAAAATCAGCCTAGAACCTTCCTCGATAAAAGGACTATACAATACAAAAATAATTTTTAAATTCGAACCAGTAGTTCCTGAGATTAGCCGGATCAAACAAACAAACTCTTCAGCTTTATATATTAGTATAGATAAGCCGGTTGTTCTGTGTGGAAAATGATCAATTCATTCACTTAAGTATTTTGCATTACTTAAAATATTAACGATTTACAATCGACATAAAACAATAAGTACGCCAGTACAGTACAGTTAAGTAAATGGTACAGAAATATATGTACTTTAAAATACTTACGTTATCTTGAATAATTTGCAATAATAAATAAAGTAAAAGCCAATAAATATCTCACTGTTTTGGACAAAAGCCTCTTCTCTCGAGGAGAAAGTTAGGAGCTCAATCCTCCACTCTGTCTTGATTTCTACACATTAGACAAGATTAATCCCGACACATGCGATCTGAATCACGATGTTTTCTTTTAGCGCCGAGCTCGAAATGAACTCACTAAAGCTCATTAGTGCTTTCCTGAGTTTTAATACGCAATTTTCAGTTATAGCCAAGTGACTAGACGTTCTAGTCACTTTGCTTATGTACAATTAAATAACAAAATAAATCATCAATTTCCATGTCTTAACGTTTGTCTTAAAGTTGCCAAACATAATAATACAATTGTCGAACAATAATAATAACAAATACAAGTTATATATCTATACCTGTTTGGAGGTCGACTACGTGGACACCTAGCAATACAGATGTAGCGACAAATAACCAATATTGTTGAACAGCGGTTGCACTCAGGCAATTAACTTGAGAGCGGGACACGACCTGTCCCCCAATATAGGGCTACTTTATTTGTGGTCGTACAAAACCAATTCACGTTATTGATAAATTTATTAAGAGAACATAACCACATTTCATTATTCGTTTTATACAAAACGGAGAGTAACTTAAAATAGCTCGCTCAATTAATTGACTTGAAAATAGCATGGCTTCTGCACCCAATCGCAACGTCCATACAATTTGTGCTTGTCAATAAATACGATAAACTTGTGTTATGTGGGTAGGTAGTATATATATGTAAATTTAAAAATAATGGTTTTTTTATAAAAACAGTCTAATAAACATTATTTTCTTGTATGATAACGTTTGCAATATAATTCTTATCAATACAATTTATAAACGAAAGATAATAATAGGTATTTGAAAAGTAATTTCTTTGATTCATAGTATATCAAGTAACAAATAAAGTTGGACATTGATAGACAATTAGCTCTATAGCGAAAACATAGCTCTTACCCGTCCGTGTAACACAATTTGGAAACACAATTTGTGGTTGGATAACACCGAATGCAAGAGTTCATATTAATGTTGATAGCATTTATATGACTCACGTTTGATATATTTGATAAGACTCCCACGCTCACTTGTGTAATGTGTATTTATTAATATTTCTCTGATTTATATTTAATCCATACAAATACGACATATATTGTTTTATTTAGACTTCCCGCTACGCTATATTAAGCTTATGAATTATAATTAATAACGAGTATACCAAAGCTAACTGTATTAATGTTATATGTTTTTTAAGAAGAAACTAACATAACAAACATTACTGTAGATTTAATGTTATGTATTAGATACTTCTTTTTTCATTTATAGATGTCATAACAATATTATATTTCCTTTATAAGAATAAAAAAATATGTTGATTATTTCGACCAGCGTATTCTACGTTACAGTTCTAACAAACGTAAACTAATTAAGCTTTTTTAAATATTAAATAACATATTTTATATATATTACATATTATACTTAAAATTGTCTTTGATGTATTAAATTAAATTGACCTTTTGTAGAAATGATATCAGAAAAACACATGAACTAAAACCAGTACTAGTACAGAAAGAAACAAAACGTTATCAAAACAATAACATTCAACATTGTGTTCAACAAGAAACTCTTAAAAAATAATTAATATTTATTTAAACATTTTAGTTTACATTCATTAATATACATATAAATAATTACGCGATGTCGTAAAACAGTTTTCAGCGATATCTTAGAATCATATAAAAATGAAAGAGGAATATGTCCGAAGATCGATTATCAACATGTTATTATAATGCAAGTTGTATAATCTTTATCAAGAATGAATATTAATTGGTTAATCTAACCTGTTAACATATTTAGATCTCTCCAGAAACGTATGGCTCTTTATAATATTATCCTTTTTCTTTTAACGGTTAGAAAATTAAAAGTATTAAGGTTTCTCGGGTTTTAACCAAATGGAATTACGTTTTTATGTTATACTGTTTGGAGTAATTTTTCAATGCAAATTGTTTTCAATATCGTAACATTTAACACCTCCCAAGGCTTCGTAAAAAAAACAGAAGCTAATTAACAGCGGCCGGGAGCTGCGAATTGGTCGCCATTAGCATAAAGATGACTTGTCTGGTGCGATGCGATTGGGTAATAAGGAAAAAAGGTTACAATATTGTAAAATCGTTTATTCTTTATATACATTTATAAATGAGATACCTGAGATATATTTGATTTTATTATGTATGTATTAATAAATGTACTGCTAATACAAACGTTTGTTATATAATTTTAAGTGTTTTATCTAAAAGCCATTGTTTTGTGTTATTCATACCCGAAATAAATTTTAATTAAAAATAACTAAAACATCCGTCATCAGTGATGGATTTGGCAGCCTAATCTGAATTCGGTCGATGGTACTAAATTATCGTATAGCCATCGGAATTTTACTAAGTGTTCTTATTGATACGAATTCCTAGTTTTGTTTATAATATATAAACTGACTGACTTTATTATTTACATACATGTGAAGCTAATATAAATCGTGTAAAAAATTTAAACCAAAATATTTAAACAACAAATACTGCTTTAAAAAACAATAATGGCTCTAAAAAATCTTGTTAATTAATTCGAGTTTAATATTAATCCTTATCAAATACTACAGCTTTTCATCACAATTTTCTCAACAAAATTTAACAACATTAAATTATTTATATGAATTAAATACATGGCAATAGTTATCGTTGGTTCACTTAGTTTTATTCGCGCACTTACTCGACAATCGATTGAAAAGGCACCGTCGAAAAGCTCATAAAGATTACATCGAAAGTGGAACGGTGATGCTTTGTTTCCACCGCTTCACGTTCAACTTTCAAGACGATCGAGCGACCCGTCTGTAAAGATATAAAACTTGCAAGGCACGAAGCTAAGTGGTAAAGGAATTAAACAGCGATTGACTTTCGTTTTAAAACAGATTTTAACCTAGTTTAGATTAAAGTACATATTATATATGTATATTTAAAAAAACAAATCGAAATGAACATACTTTATATAAGTTGGTTCTTGCGAGCCCTTTTGAGTCATTTAACAAAATTAAAGTTACCACTGGTTCGGAATGTAGTAACTTAATAATATTAATTAATTAAATACAATCAAATAATTATCTATACTGCATGAATATCAACGAATGTTAATTTCAGGATTTCTTTGTCTACGAAAACTAATACATAGTCTTACGCATTATTTATCTTTTTTCTTTAAACAACAAATTTACATTTATTATTTGGTAAAGCTAAAAGAAAGGACACCAAACATTGCGAACAAGCTGAAAGATGATATAAATTTCAAAAGTATTTCATTTCATGATCCTTGTTAAGATAAGTTTTATTAAAAGCGTATTTATAAATGATTGATTGCATAACTAGAATGAACATTAACTTGTCAAACTTTTTATTTTACGCCTTTATATATTTTTTAACTACCGTCAAGTGTGACAACATTACCATATTTTTTATTTTTTGCAATTTACTTCAACATGGAGCTTGTTGTATAAATTTTTATTGATATTTTTTTACAAATAGGTGTTTCTCTTTTAATTGAACCATTGAATTCTACTAAATCTCACATAGAAACGCTATAATAACCAAAAGTATGAGCGGGGTAAAATTGACACAATTTTGGCATCTTTACCTAACCTACAGTTTGCATAGATTGTGTGGCCCAGAGAGCACGCGACATAAATTTACCGATCGTCCTGGCGATATAGAAGCGACGTATTTATTTTTGAAGCTGTTTTGTTTGTTTAAGTAAGCACTGCCAATACATAGGTAAAGTTGACCCAAGAATTTCAAAACTTTCATAGAAACATATGAATGTCGGCAGGGTTGTCAAAAAAATAATAAAACATTATTTATTTATTTTTTACTATTTCGAGGCATCTTGAATATATTTGAAAGGTAATCAAGCAAATTAGTTACCTAGGTATATATGTAGTTCTTTAACATCAAAATATTTCATAAAAAAACGTATTTATTAATTTATATTGTATTTAAAGTTACTGTTCTGGATGACTGAAATCCAGAATACTACTGGTGCCAAATTTGACAGCCCTAGTCACAAGTAAAGCTGCCATTCGTGCTAGTGAGGTAACTTTACCTAAGCTCAAGCAACATTACCTTTTATAATAACTCGAGAAATGAGAGTTTAATAAGATTGAATCATTTCGATACACCTCAATAACAATATATCAAATACAATTTAATATAAGTCACTTATCTACACTTTTATTTTCTGTAAGAAATGCCGATTTCTATGCGACGACGCTGCGAACACAATTGACCATATGGGATGAAAAAGTACAATATTTTGACAATTAACATAGCTGCCAGCTTGAAACACTTTTTGGAATACCTCAATTGACTATAAAATCTACCAATATGAGTAAAATTGCGCCTATTTCCACATATAAAAAATATTCAATGGAAACTAGTAAAGGGTATGCTTAGGTAAAGATGCTCACGGAATGTAAAGATGCCACGTTTGACGGTATACAGTCAACGTAATTTTCTAACCTTAAAGTAATAGATGATTATAAACTACTAACTATTATTATTTACACTTGTTTATCCAACTAGTGAAGACAAACTAAGAAAAAATAATATTTTAAATAGTGTTTTTCTCTCTATCTTTAATGATGTCTCAAAAATCAACAGTTACGTAAAACTCAGTTACGAAACAGTCCAATTATATTGATTGTTGAATAATAATAATATTCCGTTTACATCAATTAAATTATGTTTTTTAAATTATATTAATGGTACAATTGATTTATTTGCAAGTTTGACGGCAACGATGCAATAATAATCATACAAAAATCTGTTTTTTTATATAATAAATATATATTTACATTTACGATTTAAATAAGTAAATACTAAGCAAAGTTTAAAATAACTGCTGTAAATAATGAAAAAAAAAGTTAAGTGATATTTTTAATAAATTAATCATGGTATGATTAAGCTAATCTTAACCAAATAACAGCTGACACTTTTAATTCGTAGTTAATGAAATACGATAACACATGTATCGATTGCTCGGAATTACAAGTTTTCAAATTCAAATTTACGATTATTGGACATTAAGCGCACCGGATAACATCAAGTACGAGTACACTTTGCAAGCCATTTTAGATAAATATAAAAGGAGATATATTATGCTCCATCAACATTTACTGTAAAGTTTATTTCTTTAGTAATTTCTTAAACAAAAATGTTAAAAATTTGTTATTATTTATGCCTTAACAAAAACTACTAACAACGCTTGTAAGTATTAATCAGTAGACAAACGTCTGTTATATGTACCACCTTCGTTATTCTACCGCTAAACTTCAATATTTTATATGGATCTGTTCCGATTTCAAATGAGTTAGTCCCTGTAATTACAGGGACAAGGTGCTTAACATCTGAGATTCATTGGTAACATTAAATTAGGCAATGGCGTACGATGCCGAGCTTTCCGGATAATAATATATTATACATATAATACATATATTGTATGTATATAAAAAGCAAAAAGCTTGAAGCCATCTTTAAACGTGTTTGAACTAAACCAATGTAATAGCTATCAATACTACTGAAGAATTTGTATTGATTCTCAAAAGTCTTATGTTATTTAGTAACGTTTTCGACGCAATGGAAACTGAATAAGTATGAATCTATTAACCCGAGAGGTACAAAAGAATCTTTATCTTTCATTGCCAGAATTTATATTGCGGCAAATTGTTTTGAATATTGAATTTAGCACTATTTCATTTAATAATTTCAGAATACTTAGTACTTATTACTCAGTGTAAAATAATATTATTTGTTTCATCAGTCTAATACGTTTAATTTATAGTTTTAAAGAACGATCTAAAACTTATCTCATTGATCGAGATTCGAGCAAAAGTCTTTTATTTTTCACAAGGAAAAACTAGGATATCTACGATATCTTCTCTGTAATAAATTTAAATTATTTGTCTTCACAGAAAAAACGAACTGTATAACTCTAAAGGTATTTTGTAAAATCGACAGTTAGTAACTAAATAAGCGCGTTAAAGTTGGATTTTATTTTAAATTTATTAAAACGTAAACTTTTTGTATGAAATAAGTGTTTCATTATATTCCATTCTAACTTAATTGTCTTTGTTATTTAGCGCTAGCAGTGCGTCAAAAAGTAGGTAAACTGAAGTAGAAGGTTGAGTTACAGAGCGTTCTCGACATTAGTTGCACATTTTATACTACATAAAGGTAGTTATTTTGACTAACACCAAGCTGTTACAATTAAATATTTCACGTACACTTACTAAATACAAGTAGAGATTACTAAAAAAAAGGATTCATTCTGTCCTGGATACATACAGGTAGTTTTGTTCCTTAATGCGTGAGAAAAAACGCGATACGATGTGAAGATGCAGGCAAAAGACAAGATGTTTTAATGAATTGTTAGTAAGTCACAGTCGGAAAGATTGCATGGATTGATAGTGAGTGATTTTATTTAATTTTTCATCCGTGATGGGGATTTATGCAGGCCTGCTTGGATATTTACTTACCACCTACTCACCAATTAACTTACCGCCAAAAAGACACGAGGGACATATGTCTTCGAATCAGTTGTTAGCGGCGCATTGACGGCTTAAAAAGTGCTGTATATTTTTTATAGTGCCACTTACCAGCGGGTGGCCCGTTTGTTAGTTTGCCTTCTGAATATCTACTAGTTATTCCGATAAATGAAATTAAAATTAATCAAACTCATACAAAACAAAAGTAGTATGGTATGGCTAATATGGTCGCACCTCCAAAACATGGAATTCTTTACCAGCACACGTGTTCCCCTCCTTTTATGACCTGGGTTCCTTCAAACAAGGCGTGAAGAGGCATCTTGCGGGCCGGCAAGGCGGGGGCGGCTAGAGCAAGTCATTCGTCCTGACTGCACTAGCCGTCGTAGCGTTTGGACTCTACTACCACTTACCATCAGGTGGAGTAGAGTCATTTGCTCTCCCGTGTAATATTAAAAAAAAAAAAAAAAATTTGTGTATATATATTTGAGTTACAGGTATAAATAGCTTCAGCCATAGTTAGTGCCTTATAAAACGTAATCGGAGAAAAGTTGTCGGTCGCACTTTTCAGACGGACGCTGTCAACATTATAACAGATGAGGTCAAACTTTGTGTGAAAGATTTGTAGATCTCCAAAATATAATCTATCATAATCTACAATATACCTTTCGAATTATACGAAAATACAATTGTTTTAATATTTTCATTTCTCGTAAGGATTTGTTCATGTGGTCATCATCATACTAAGTTTTTTATTTGTTACCACTTGAATCACGATACAATTGACTTGTTGCTAAGGTTTTGTGCAAACTCATCTGGGTAGGTACCACACTCTCATCAGATATTCTACCGCAAAACAGCAGTTCTTGGTATGTTGGGTTCCGGTTTGCAGGGTGAGTGAGCCAGTGTAATTACAGGCACAAGGGACATAACATCTTAGTTCCCAAGGTGGGTGGCACAAGCGATGGTAACATCTCTTACAATTTTTATGGGCGTTGGGGGCCACTTACCAACAGGTGGCCCATATGGTCGTCCGCCTACCTACACAATGATAAAAAATATTAAATAATCTAAATTTTGTTTCAGTATTTTGATTAAAATAGCATTTGAACTAGACGCTCGCTATAATTATACTAAAGATGGAAACAAAAATAAAAAGTCTATGTTGACTAAAACAAAACACAAAAGCCATAAAAGAGTAAAATAACTCAAGAGCGCGCCTAAAGCAAAATTTCAGATTTAACCCACGCATCCCTTAGACGCGTCTCGGTATCCGATCTAATTTCTAAGCTTCTATCTACAACGACCAGCAATACTCAATTTTTTTTGTCGTACTATTTCTTCAAATGATATGAAAAACAAATATGTCTTGAATATGGCTGAAATGCGTAGATATAGTTTGACGCGAAAACAAAATATAGGAAACGTAAAAAGCTTATTATCGTTACAAAAATAAATAATATTAATTACCCATTTTTATCGAAATAACCCATTACAGTATAAATAGATTAAAATTTGGTTGTATTAAGCATAGTTTCGATCGTGGTAAGACAACGAAATGACCCATAATTATATAATTAGAATATGCTTAATACCACCTCTTAATTGTGCTTGTTGGTTAAACGTTAATATATATAATATACTACAATACTGTTACATCATTTGTAAGCACTTCGTAATAATTATACCTATTTCGTTATAATTAATAAAGGTTTTATTATTGCTAAGTTATACATTTTATTTTTCTACGGTTTATATTCGGCTAAATGTATTTATAAAGATTATCTATCCATAAAAAATAAGCTTGTTTGCTAAATGTAAGACTGCAAACTGAACCGAATAACGAAATGAAATTCGCAAAGTTTAGGAGAGCACTGAAAACTTTAAATAAGCGGAATTTAATATTGTCCGAATTCCGGCGTCTGTAATTTATTACGTTGTAGATAAAATAATTTGCTCTTTTTTTGGGAACCACATTTAACTTTACTCAAGACTAATGAAAACTTCGCTACGTAAGGATTTCACTTGATGACTTAAGTTTTGTTTTCGTTACGACGCCGAACTTGCTTTTTGTTCTATGAAATTGGATGACATGCTTAATTAAAATATATCATAATTTTCAAAGCCTGAAGAACTTTAGTACTACAGCAACGGTTATGAAATATAAAATTACAAATATGTCATATAAAATTAAGATAACAATTTTAAATGATCCTTCCTTGTTAGGTTATAAATATATTTGATGGTTTCCTTAATATTTGCAAATCGAAAGTATTGAAAAAAAAAATATTTTAGCATGTAGATTTTTCCAATTGATTAAATTCGATTGATTTGTTACTTTCTCGCAAAAACATCATTTCACCAAGCTTCATTTAGAACTAAGGTCATAAAATAAGGCAAAAAATTCATTTTACATAGTACTACACTAATACAGTGCCAGTTGAATATAATACGATTTAACACAAAGCAAAGTAAAGGTTCCTTATATTAAGGCTAATAAGTAAAGTAAACATTGATTTTGAACTGCTTTATACACGATTCAATAACGTTACAAGCGAAGCTCCGTTTTGTTCACCTCGGAGCATCTTTCATTCAGTTAGATACGGTTACTACGTTTACCTTGGTATATCCAGTATCTGGGTCAGCTGAAACTAATAGAAGCTTCTGACAATAGGAATAAACGATTTTGATTCATACTTCAAAGGATGATTATGAAAATGCTTGAAATTATCTGCTTGATACCGACGGAAATAAATAGAACTCTTAATGAGTTAAAGATCATAAAATATGTATATTATAATATGAATGAGTCTACAGGTTCATTCAAATAATGGGTGATTTAATAAATGTTGTAACATTTTTATGATATTATATAAGGTTTGAATTAATTATTAGTTCAAAAACAAATGCCGACTGCAATACTTTGATTTTACCGGCATAATTATAATAATGTTCCTATCAAATAGTTTCTATTAAAATGATTATTTTAGTAATTACATGAAAATCAATACATCCTTCCTTGTTTTGGGTATTCGTTTCTATGATAAACGGTTTTAAAATGTTTTATTTTAGTAAAACTCTTTTTAAGGCACATGAATGCAGTATTTTTATAGATGAATAAAAGCGTGGAGTTAGTATTTATAGAATTTCATGCAAGATGTACAAATTTTATTGTATGTATATAATGATATATATACTTAACATATCTTTTGTAATTTATTTGAGTAACATCTGATTTTCTTGCCTGTTCTTCTCGCCAAAATATACAATATACATTCCGAAGCGGTGGTAGCTTTATATGCTTTATATTTAATTAACGTTTCAAAAGTGCTTGTATGTAGATTAAAATTAAAGTATTTTGATTTTCAAACAATAACTCCCCTTACTAAAATATAAAATACATCCTCAATACTAAAATCGTCCTCGGATTTAAAACGTATTCACGTCAATCCCTCGCGACTGTGTATCTTCCAATGCAGTCAAACCCGTTTTTGTTTTTCATATTGAAAAGCTTTTTTACCAGATATTGTGATCGATGGTCGTCACCAATGAAAGTTGGACAAACATTTTTGCAGTCTAATTTATAATTCGTGCAGGAATTTTCCACACCAATCAATCAGTTCTGGAACTTATTTTTTTTGGGTTTCAGTCCCGAAACAACTGATGACCGATGCATTTTATAGTTTTTTTTTTAATCCTTGGCGAAAATGCAACGCTCTATTCTCATACGTTCTCGACTACTTGAATCAAGTATGAAAACGAGTTTCAATTTTATCGAAACGTGATAATCTATAAAATTAATGTATAATCATATATTTTATTAATGAAGTAAGATAATACGTATAAATATTAACTAAACATTGACTTTACCGGTATATTAGATTTGTGCGAACGCGCTTGGGTACGTAAGTTCCACCATTACTCCATTCGTTTTGTTGTAGCTTGAGTTGAAGAGTTAGCCATGTAATTACAGGTATATAGAACAATCTTAACACGTTATATCCAAAGTTGTCATTATATTGACACTGTAAGGAATGGGTTACAGAGTGCATTCGTATTTAAAATACAAATATTACGTAAAATAATAATGAAACGATTTCAGTTAAATAAATAATCTCATTTGAAAAGGGACCAATCGTCGGAAATAGAAACTACCCTACATTTGCTTTGTTCCATAAACTTAAGCGTTCTAACAAAACAAACAGTTCCTTTCTTTGTTTTGCAATACTTATGTAATAATTTGTTTTCGGTTTAATAAATTGCGATAAACGTTTCGACAGATATTTGTGACCTGAATTTATGTAATAAATTAGTTTAACAGAATGATAGGTTGAATTTAATTTGGCCGCAGTATAATAAAATATGTTTATGTAATTGTGTTAATTGTAACTAATAAAACTAAATACCAAATAAAATATCGTCAAATAATTTGGAGCTGGTTTTGTAAATTATATATTGTAATGCATCTGGCTTGAATTGAACATTATTTTAGATTAAAATATAAAGTTATATAATTAGTAATAAACGTACAATGTAACTTGAAGCAAAAAGTAGTTACAGTATATAATTAGTTATAGATAATACACTGTATGAGTTTTATGATGTTTTGCATAAACTAGTTGTTACCGGCTTTCTTCGCTAACGATAAAATAAAACAATATTCTTATTTCAAACCTAATAAAAAAAAAATAGTACCTTATACTTATATTTTACGTATTCGATATAGAATTATTTTTTCAACACATCGATGTCAACCACTCCGATGTCGTTATATATGTATATTATGTATTATACCTAATAAGATAGTTCGATGAAAAAGAATAACTTTCTTACTAATATTAGCTTTGATCTCATGAAAGTAACTAAATACCTTTATTTCAACGGATTAATTTATCTTTATATCAAATTCTGATTGTTACTCATTAGTTACAGTTATGTTATGAACTCACCTTTCGTTTAATTTTATTATCAGAACTAAAAATCATTTACATTATAACCTACAACATATCTAACTATTCAGACTAATTAGTCTTTCTCACAACTCCCTCGAGATTTTTATCAAGAATATTTTCTAACATAAAATTACAAAAAGAAATGATTGAGAATTTGTTCTTAAGACCGATACTGTAGCTAATTAACACAGGTAGAATCATCCCTTGAAAAACTAATTGGATAAAATTCTTAGACGCGAGATTGAAAAGAATCGAGATCGTTATTAGAAATAAAACTTCAAGTATTATGCTTGAAGATATTTAATTTAATATACAAAGTCATTTAATGAAATTAGAATCTAGTAGTAATACATTATTATTATTATCATATAAAAACTTGTTTAAATGTTTAATATAAATTATAAAAAGGCGAAACCAATATTATTATTAATATAAGAAAACTAAAACCTATTTAATAAGTTTTGTCAATTGAATAGACATTCAACTTCATTATGTGTGTAAATACAATACAACTCAATTATTATGATAATTGGAACACTATCTACGTAGTTACTTAATCGTGAGTACGTCATACGAGATGTTCATTTTATCGATAGAAATAAGTAAAGCGATCAGTCAAACAGTAATAGGATCGCGTTGGAATGATGACACGGGTGCTTAGGGCCCGGATATGACGTCATCACCGTCGCAATAGCCGGTAAACGTCACTCGAGTTCGGACAAATTTCAATGTGTGTGTAGAGTGTGCATTTAAATGTACTTGTGTAGTACGTCAGCAACGTGGCTGCGTGGGTTTGTGAAAAAACTGTACAGAACTATGATCTGTAAAGTTTTGTAATTGAGTCTATTTTTGTGTGAACATTGGTATATTTCGATTTTCGAGCAGCCTTTGTTGTGTGCACTCGAGTGAACCGACGTTTTTTAAATCAGTCTATTGTTTTTTTTCAATAGTTATGCTGCCGTTTTTCGTGTGTATAAATATTAAGTTCTATTTATTTTTCAATTTTAAATGTATATATATTTTATTATTGTTTTGCTCAAACTCGAAATACAATGGATATATTTCATTTTTACGGCCCGTATATTTTTTTCTTATTTTTGTTTCTAATCCTTTCATTCTTAGACGCATTTATAAATGCAGTTTGAACAATTGGAAACATTCCAAGAACAATAAAATCCTTTCCGCTTATACTAATAAATTCAATTTAATGCTCAATACAATGACTTTACGAATGTAAAAGTTATTTAATAAATGACATCAGTATTTCATAGTCTAAGACTTAAAATAATTTATTTAATGACATGTAAGTACCAAAAAATAATTAAATATGAATTATATAGAAAATAATAGCACTACCCATTGCGATAACTTTCCGTTATTTAAGCGCTTTTTCGCGCGAAACTTTTCTTTAATCCTTAAAACGTATGCATAATGTTATGTTAAGAAGAATTATTATTTAAACATCTTAATTGTATTAAGATAATGATTTAGCAAAAACATTCTGAACAACGTCTTTATATTAGAAAACGAAATCACTACAAATTTCAAATCTTATAGATATATGTTGAAAGGCAGACAGTTAGGACATTGCCTTTTGTATATTGTACTAGCTACTTATCCCGTGTTCGCACGGGTAGAATAAAGGTCCACATAAAACTTTTTTTTTTTATGTCGTATGTACGCGGACGAGCTTATGTGGGCCACCTGATGGTCATTGGTCACCAACGCCCATAGACATTGGCATTGTAAGAGATGTTAACCATCGCTTACATTGCCAATGCGCCACCAACCTTGAGAACTAAGATGCCCCTTGTACCTGTAATTACACTGGGTCACTCACCCTTCAAACCGGAACACAACAGTACCAAGTACTGCTGTTTTGCGGTAGAATAATTGATGAGTGGGTGGTACCTACCCAGACGAGCTTGCACAAAGCTCTACCACCAAGTTTATATTATAATACACGTAACTATTGTGGCTTTTTAACGACCTTAATCGGCTGGATTTTTTCCGACGTCTTAAACCAATACCTAAACTCCTTCCTCGTGAATCTCTCCGTCCAATGGTGAAGAAGACCGTATGAAAATCCGTTTTTTGAGTATCGCGTTCTGATAGACAGATGCGACGGTGTGGACTTAATTTTATATTATGTCGTGATTATAAACATATTTTTATATAAAGTTATCTTGGATTAAAGGCACTAAAACATCTCCAAAATATTGAATACTAACTGAATGAGGAATTATGATATTTGAAATATAATTCTATTGAGAGTATTTTAGATTCATTTAGATACACATAACAATTATCAAGTAGGTGGAAGTCGAAATATCCTCTATGACGATCAAATACTAATTCCAATATATAACATCTGTCATTTTGTATGAAATAGCAATCTCACGTTTTATTTTTGAATACTAACATAATCTTGCATAGTCTTGCAAATGAAAAAAGTATGAATTTAACTTTGGTAAGTCACATTTTGAAATAATTTTTTTCTGTTCGAGTTAACGTATTCGTAAGGATGCTCGCTTCATCGAAATCTTATTTCTTTTACCGTCGTCACCTTATGATATGTTGTTCTTTAAAGATGCAACTTAAACTTCAAAACTTTCCACTCCAAACGACAAAGAGAAAATTCAATATTACAACACCACCGTAAAGAGCTCACAAAAGTCATTTTGAACGTAATGTAGTGTGCATTAAAATCGCCCTACGTATGATCATTGAGCCGTGTCTCTTTCAACAATGTTCAGCCTTAATTAAAATACACAGAAAGGCCATGATTCTCTGAAAGTAGATTTAAGTAGGGGCGTCCTTTACTGACTCCCCTTCATATAAAGGGAGACAAATTGTAAAGAGACGACGATCAAAGTGAGAATGAATAGTGGAATTACTTGCGCCTGCGACTTGTAATTCTGACACTTGATTTCTTCATTCAAGACTCATAAATCTCCAGTAGCCCGCTGTGTTTGATTAAAATGTATAATGAAAGATCACCCACAATCATCGAAAGTAATTTGGCAATTTCTTCAGTAAAGCGTTAAGGCATAATAAACTTGTTTTGTAAAAAGCATTTTTTCATATTTCAACTCATTAATATGCTCGTTTCGTGTTCAAAACTCGCTACATTACGTTTTAAGATACACAACCACTTTACTGAATAAATTTAGTCAGAGAAAATTAATTATTGCTTAAATACGTTTAATAAGTAACAGCATTTTAAGTGCATACAAAAACCAATAAAATTAACATTCGTGAAAGATAAATTAAAGTTTTATTTAATTATTGAAAGTTTTTAAAAATGAAAATAAGAAAAAGACTCATTTTTGGCGAACATGATCCGCTATGGTACCACTTATTAATGGAAAAAATACGAAGTTATTTATTTTTTATAATTACTGAAAAACACTTCACTACGAAAAATAATACGGTAAAAATACAGCATATTATTCATCTTTGCAAGAAGAAATCGGAAAAACATGCCTGTTTTTCCGGAATCCAATATCGGCAAACAAAACCAAGTGCAGGGAAATGAATTCGACGCAATTAAGTAACCAGCGGCTCGTGCAACCGGTTGCGTTGACCGTCCATCGGATATTAAAACTACAACGTAATAAATTATACATACCTCTCATCGATTCACATCGTTCTAGCATTTGCGATTAAGAATAGCTACGCATCATCATACTTAGCCTCGTGTTTCTTTACATCAATAATTTCATCTTCAAATGTAAAACGGAAGCAGTCATTCAATATATTCACATGATATTTACATATAATAATCATTGTTAGATCCGCATTAAGATAAAACGTTAAACTATATTTTTGATTTCATGGTAAATAAGAAAGAAAGTTTTGCATTTCAAAAAAAGTAAAATTTGTACACTGTCTTGACCAATTTGTTTCTATTCGTATATTCGATAAAAATAATAAATAAATAAAATAAGATTGTTTATCGAATAAAGTATTTGACTTCAATTCAATAATGTATTATCGTCGGTTGTAACTTACACTGCGAAAATAAACCTCTTTGTTCATTATGATGGTAATATTTATTAAATAAACAACCGCCTCGTTTATTGTTGACATAACGGTACAAAACTAAAAGTATTAAACTATTAATTCCCAAAATATAGCAGATAAATCAATTTATCTCATTTATTAGACTATCATATTTGAAAAGGTGCCTTGTATTTATTTTTGTATGTATATTGGCTAGTTTATAGGGCAAATCCAGAAGCCTAAAAGTAATTATTAAGAACAATTGTGTTCTTCTGTCAAGAAATGCTCGTAGCAGCCCGGAGCTTGGGTGTTGGTAGTGTTTACACTCCTTGCCTGGGGTCTATCCGGGCGTGTCAGATTGTCGTCCCATCGGATTATGAGAGTTATGGGAGAGTACAACTGTATTTGTGTACACGCTTGTGTACTATTAAATCATTGGCTATATATGTTTGAGCCGTGCCAGAAATTGATGAGGATATCAAAAAAATATCAAGTTTTTAAGTCATACGATTTTGACATAATAAAGTACAATTATAATACAGTATGGCTATTTATCAAAAGTAAAATCGGCAATTTTATAATGACACGACCGCACACAGCAGTACAATTATTGGAGAGAAACTGAAATGGATAACATTTTTATTTCACACAATCATCAATAAATAATGATCTTATCGGGCGATGTAAAAATACGATAGCGGAGTTCTCAATTGAATTGGTTCTCATTGACAGTAAGAGAAAGGTAGCGAGAAACGATTTATTGCTTATTTTTTAATAATGGACACGCGCGAGCTATTATATCGGTGTATTTATGTCCAATACAGAGAGAACCTTTTTGGCTCTTCTTATTCTTGGCTACAACTTTCACGTTATATCAATATTTAAAATACTTTACACACCGTTTTCTAAAAAGAACGACTGTATAATCAAATTTAAGTTATTTTTGGGTTTGCTTAATATTTATTAGCATATTTATATATAAATAAGCCATCGGCGGCAGAATATAGATGTACCGCTGTTAGAATATTATATACTTAAATTAATTCTTTCCAAAAAGTATTTTATTATAGCTATAATTATTTCTAAATTATCACATTACACTAGTGACAATTAGTTGAAAACAAACTTGTAATTCTATGGACTTGTACATATCAATAGTAAAATATTGCTACTAGAACATATTGCGAATATAACTTAAAAAAAAAAATGTGTCACTGTAACTTGCACAAATCACGCAGAACATTAAGGAATAATTTGTGCAGATATATAATACGAATATATATTTTTTATTACGAAAGACGACTCTTTGTACGCTAATGTTAGTCAATTATTTGTATTTTCTTATATAACCACTGTTATAAATAAAGCAGTTCATTGCACTGCTTATATTATTATTAATATTCCATTTGGAAGTTTTTTTTTTTTGTAATGAATTGTTCTGACTTATGGAAATAAAAAAATAAAAAGTAAAAATATTCTTGTATTATCTGTTCCGATTCTGCGTTTTTATGAAAAATGCTTGTGTCTGCATCGACGAATAAATAAAATTATATTGAAATTGAAAGCGTGAACAGACTAAATTCTACCCAGACGATATTATTATAATAATGAACTCTCGCAAGACATTCTTATTACAACAATACCCTGTAGATAGACTTTAGTAGACTTTATTATTGTTAATATGTTAGTATCAATATTTTTGGCAGAGAACCTCAAAAATATTCCGTGTAAAAGAACAATCGATAAAATTATATATACATTTAAATCACATTATAGACAATAAATAACGCGCCTACACGTCGCGGTTAGTAAATTAATAAATCCTCGTGTTTACTAAACCCATAGCGCCCCTTGTAATGTGATTTAACTGACACTGCGCTCCGGGCGTTATGTAACATCTATCTCAGTTAATATTAGGTGGGAAGTCAATTGCGAATAATTTGTTTGAGGTGCTTATTACAATTAATGTTTGAAATTGTCAGTTAATTGGTAAGGATGAGCCGAGACTGAACAGGGATTAATAGAATAATAATATATCTGTAGATTTATCTATTGTTCGGTATTCGCAACTTTCTTACTATATGATTATTTACGAAGATTTCCTATTTATTAAACTCATAGAGCTAATCAATATATTGTATGTGTGTTGTTTGGTTATTTTATTGTTTTATTTGCTAACTCATTTTTCATTTATTATTAATTAACGCGCCAATATAAAAAAATATTACTAGAAATATTATTTCTGAAATTTCGAAAAAAAACTGCTATAAAAGTTTGGTCACCCACGCTTGAAATCTTTTTGAAGTTAACAAACTATTTTAGAGGTAGTGTTTGTCAAAATTTAAAATGAAAGTTTATAAACAAATGTTCTCATTGTTTAAATCTGTATGTATGTGAGTGTCAATACTCCACCAAAACTTAAGTGACTGAACAGATTCGTATGTTTGAGGTATCGTTATCACACATCATTCCTTTTCAAAACAGTACAGTCGATTTTTTTTTTTTTACTTGTCATAATTATGTATTTTATCTCATACCGAGGCTCGTCGAGGTTTCAAATACGTTAAATGTGGATGTACTATAGTACATTCCTTCTTCACATAGTTTGCAGAATAGTTGCCGTTTATGCTTACTTCTTCGTTCCTTTATATCGTAACGTGAAGTAAAGCGTCAATAAACGGATAACCCGGGCTTGTGTGTATTACACACACTACAAACTCAAAAACATCTCTATAATGATTTATCTGTGGTAATATATAAACTTGTATAAAAGTTATATATAGCTTATTTATAAGGATGACAAAGTGAAATGTAAAGGATATTCAGACGAAGCGAAAGCCTTAAAATATTATTGTTACAGGATCACATTGTTTTCAAATACTCATATAACTCCAGAACGTACATATGCATAGAGTCTGTGCATACAACGCAATGCAGGCCGCGGCGCGCCGCACTCAGTTTCAGAATATTCGCTATTGTATATTTCAACTTTAATTACAATGCCATTCATAAAATTGAATTGAACTACGCGAAATTTAATCCAATATTATCCCTACTATTATTGTTATAAATGAGAAAGTAAGTTTTTTTTTCTGATATGCCTTAATACGTCTTAGCTAATCAACACATAATCATGAAATTTTGCATACACGGGGGTCAGAAAAGGACAAAGGGTACTTAACACGCTCCCCGTCTCCCTCACACGCGAGCTAAGCCGAGAGCGGAAATTTTTGCATAATCATCATCAGAGCGTTTATAAACTACTAGTTATGCTGTAATAGGTATAGGTGTTTATCAAAGCGTGCAAATGACTCCTGTTTTCGGCTTTTATTCTTCAACCGCCACCAGACATTTTTCACATATGAACCATCCATCTATTCTGACGATGTTCTTTATTAAGTTTACAGTAAATTATGGTTTAAAACTAAAAAACACGCTTTAATAGCAGATAGACCTAAAAAAAAGAAAATTTAATAATTTGATGTCCTCGGACAGGTGGCAATTGCATTAAATCACCAAAAATAAGACATTTATACCTCCAAAAAAAGCGTCTGGACTTTTCAGTTGCCGCAGACGAGAATCGATCATGCAGAGCACCTCGTAAGGAACCATCGAAATTTCGTCTATAAAAAAAAATTCATCGTTTTGCCAGAGTTGACGCATTACTCTTAAATAATTACCAGTAAGAAGTGGCATATTAACAATAACTCCATCTTCCTGTACAAGGCAATTTAAGCATACGGTTTAACGTAGATCCACCGACCAAACATGCTGCAACTCCAGTTAGAGCTTCTATTTTTACTACTAATTTTCCATAACATCAGTTAACTTGGTTTTGCAATAAATGAAATAGAAAAGTTTTCCCAGTGCCTGCTCCACCAGTTACGAAAATCCTCTCTCTTGTTTCTCTCCATTGAGTTGCTTCTTTATACTCAATCCGCCCAGAGGTCTGGTAGAAGGGTAAGGCTCTTATACAACTGGGTGTACCTGGTTCCCTGAGGTTGACGCTTGCGACATGATATAATATTCTGACTGTGACTAATGTCTAATCGATTTGACATTTTTGTGTTTTATATACATATACAGGATGTATATGTCAATCCTTTTCTATTACTGACATTATTCTACATTTTTAAAATCTAAAATACGCTCCGAATGTTGTAGATATATATCAGTACGATATGTGTACTGCAGAAGAGGGCTATTCGCGCAATCTATAATCTGGGAGCTAAAGAATCCCTAAGACAGAAATTTAAAGAAATTAGAATATTAACTGTTGCTTCTTAATACATATTATGTAATGTTATGTATGTACGGAAAAACATTAATGATTTTGTGAGAAACTGTGATACTCATAACATTGGTACAAGGAACAAACACAAATTATGTAATTACTCCCGTTACTCGACTGCATAGAGTCAGTAACTCTTTTGTGGGGCAATGTATACGGTTCTACAACAGGAACCCAGAAAGCGTTCAAAACGCCTCAGTGGCTAAATTTAAAAATTGTAAAGGGACGCTTGTGTGCTAAAGGTTATACAATTAATGATTTTATGGATGATAGCACACCTTGGGAATGACACGATCGCCGCATGGCTATTTCAATTATTTTTTTGTAAACAGTACATGATACAATTAAAAAAAACCCGCTGTCTTTCTTTCGCCGGTTCTTCTCAGAGCTGGGTATTTTTTTCCGAACCGGTGGTAGTTTCTAAATTGACTATCAATAAGAAAGTGTAATACTTCAATATTGAATAAAGTATTTTGAATTTGTTGTCGATTCGAAACCGTTATACGTTCTTTAATTTGAGGGGAGTGTTTACCGTATCGACGGAATGAACATTAAATGTTTGACAGTTACGAAATCCATGAACATTTTGTATGGGATAATGTTTTTCTTTTATTTATTTATTTTCGTCAATTATCCAATGTTTTTTTTAGTAACTCTGCTATTTGGGACGGAGACAAATACTACAAACCAAAAACCATCAAAATCGGTCCAGCCGTTTTCGAGTTATAAGTGTTCGAACAAACCCGACTTTATTTTATATATTAAGACTAGCTGTGCCCGCGTGTACCTGCGTATTTTCGAAACAGCCATGTCCGGTAAGCACCTGTGATGGCCTATACGTAAGTGTGCCGCTTTTCCTTGCTACCCAGCGACTCAAGTGGGGGCCTATCGCTTCCTTTGTCGCCAGGCCTGCTGATCTTCCTCACATCTGTGAATCAGTGCTTGTTGGGCTAGAGCCCTGACGCACCCCACCTCCACAGATTCTGGACAGTCGCCGCTCGCGAGCACCTCCGCCTGGAGTTCCCAGGGCGACCTACGACATCGTACGGTAACCACGTGTCGCCCTCACCGCTATGACCCTCTGTGGTCTGAGCAGAAGGGCCTTGTTCTTAGCGGTGAGAGCGTTCACCTATGGCTACATGTGGCGGTCGAGCCAGTAAAAAAAGTTATTGAGATTTTCTGTCGAAAATTCTCAGTAGCAGCCCGAAGTCTGGAAGTGTGTACACTTCCGTGCCTCGGAAAGCACGTAAAACCGTTGGTTCTGCGCCTGAACTCGTTCTGGTCGTGCCAGATCGCCGTGCCATCTGGTTATGAGAGTTAGAGAATAGAGAGTGCCTGTGTTTGCGCACACACGTGTGCACTATAACATGTCTTGCGCAGTTGGCTAATCTCTTTTATAACTGGCCGCCGTGGCCGAAATCGTTCTAGGAGACTATTATAATGATTCAAAATAAAATCCGTTAGAATTTATATCATTATTGTAAATCAAACTTAATTATTTTATCCAATAAATAAAACTTTATTCCATTTGAATTCTGTTGGCAGCGCCTCCTGTGATTGATATATTACAAACAAATACAGACACAGGTATTATACTAGGCCCCTGTTAAGGACCAGCATAAGCTGAACCCTATTTAATATGATTTCATATTGATCTGAGCTCAACTTATATTGGAACTTTACGGTTACTTACTAAATCTAGACTATCATTTATAGGGAGCTAAAGTTTCAACTAATTCAACTAAACAGTTATTTTATAGCATTTTTATAGAATAAATGTGATTCTTTAAATTGTCATAACTTTTTTATTTACAAACCGATTGATATAAAACAAACACTAAATTTCAAGTAAAGTTAGCCACAATACATTAGTAAATCCAAATAAGTGAAGCCGTTTCTAAGATTAGCGCGCACAAACGCACGGACAAATTGACAACCAGATAGCCTATGTTTTAAGTTAGACCTCTAGCAATACATCGGTGAAAACCGCATTCAATTCCGTGCAGTCGTTTTTGCGTGATGCGGGTACAAATGTACAGACAGACAGACAAAAATTCAAAAATTTTTAGTTTTGGCTTCTGTTGCTTTAATAAGGAACCATATAAGTATTTTTGCAATATCTTTAATGTACAGACATCGACCCGTTACAATTTTATTATATGTATAGATTAAGATATACATTTTATATACAATGGCGGAACCCATTTTTTTTTTTCGAAAATCGCAATTGCCGTACTCCGCCGATGTCAGATATCGATTTTTATCTCAATCGGAGAACATACACATGTGGGGGGTATGTGGTGGGTGGTCAATCAGGGGGACACTTCGGAGTTTTGCTCCTACGCGGAGTTTGGCCTTCGGCCTCACTCGCGGCACTGCCTTGGCCTGGTTGCATGAAAATGCACTTGGGAGAGGGGGTCACAGGGTGGGGGGATAGTAAAATTTTTGTATTGTATGGTCTTTAATACGTGTGCAAATGTTCAAATAAATTGGACATCTTGTAGTGGGTGAAACTTGCATCGAAATAATCCGTTACATACATACATACATACAGGTCAAGCTAATAAAAGCGTGTTAAAAACGTTTACATCCAATAAAATTAATTTTCGACCTCTGGATTCAGAAAGCATCGTTTGGTTAATTTACCCACTCACTAACCATTCTTACATTGCATGAACAATGTAAAAAAGAATAAAATGCTCTATTAAAATACCAATATCAAAAGACAAAGGACATTACGGCAGGTGATATTATAGAAACTGGTACCTTCAATGGGCCGCCAACCATGAGAAATATATTTATTTTTGTTTGTAACACATAAAATTTGTAACCCTTATATTAAATGGAAATTGTATATCATTTTATTTAGTGTAAATAAAATTAAAACACAATTCCGACCGTGTTAAAAAACATATTTTCATGGAATTATTGTTATAACAATATCGCTTAAATATGATCGATAGATCGAGAGATTCATTATAAATACTGTTATAAAACGCGCCTTCGACTTCACTGGCGTCAAGCTGTCTCGTCCATTTTATTGCTCTTGTTTTTGATATTATCTGATATAGTTTCATTCATAAAAAGTAAATTGATAAAAAGCTATAATTGCAAGGCCTAATTTGAATGAATATAAGGGGTTTTCCAATAGGGACGCTTGAACTTTGACAGCTGATTGCGGCCATGTTGTTTGAGTGACAGCTGTCAAATGCAGTGTGTTATATTCATTCCGTCCTCCCAAACCACCATGGCAGGTTACAGTGTCGAGCAGCACGTGCAAATCATAAAATTGTTTTATGAAAATGGGTCTTCAGTTCGAGCAACGTTCCGCGCACTTCGCCCGTTTTACGGTCGCGATGATCGTCCTGCCGAGTCGACTATCCGTCGATTGGAGGACAAATTCGAGTCAACCGGGTCAGTTAACAATCAGCCGGTTCCCGTGCGTCAACGTAACGCGAGATCTGCCGAGAATATCGCCGCTGTGCGCGACAGTGTCCTCGAAAACCCGCGGCAGTCAATTCCGCGTCGCGCACAGGAACTCGGCCTTTCGCAGACGACAACTTGGCGAATTTTGCGTTGTGACTTGAGCCTGTACCCGTACAAGATCCAGCTGACCCAAGAGCTCAAGGTTAATGACCATAGGCAGCGCCGTGTGTTCGCTGACTGGGCATTAGAGCAGTTGGAAGTTGACGCCGATTTTGGCAAAAAAATCATCTTCAGCGACGAGGCGCATTTTTGGATGAATGGCTATGTCAACAAGCAAAATTGCCGTATTTGGGACGAGACCAATCCACACGAGGTTCACCAAGTGGCAATGCACCCGCAGAAAGTGACTGTTTGGTGCGGATTTTGGGCCGGAGGCGTGATTGGTCCGTATTTTTTCGAAAACGATAATGGTGTGGCCGTCACCGTCAATGGTGAGCGATACCGGTCGATGATAACCAACTTCTTTTGGCCTGAAATCGAGAATATGGATCTGGACAACATGTGGTTTCAACAGGACGGCGCTACGTGCCACACAGCACACGCTACGATGGAAGTTCTGCACGAGCAATTTCTGGACATGGTCATCTCGCGCGGAGGCGACGTGAACTGGCCACCGAGATCGTGCGATTTGACCCCGCTGGACTTTTTCTTGTGGGGTTTTCTTAAGTCGCAGGTCTATGCCAACAAGCCGCAAACCACCGATGCCCTCAAAGTCAACATACGCCACGCCATGCCATCGATCAAATACAGCCCGATTTGTGCGCCAGAGTCATCGAAAATTGGACCTTTCGTGTGCGCGCCACCAACCGAAGCCGTGGCGGTCATTTGAATGATGTCATATTCTATACATAATGGGGTCGATAGACCTTCCAAATAAAAAAAAAATTTCGCAAATATCTCTCCTACATGTATTTTTTTTTGCATTTCAAAGATCAAGCGCCCTTAATGGAAAACCCTATATATGTATGTATCGTTTTGGAATCGATTTATTTTTAAACCAAAACTTAGAAATAACTATTAAAACAATGTTAATTGTAACCTCTTTATGTCATATTCAGAAAACAATGGCAGGTCAAAGGACAAAAAATGTCTGGGAGAAAATCGCAGCATTCCGTTATGAAAAAAATTCAAAAGATTCGGTGCTAACACCAGAGTCTATAAATGGAACTAGTTTTATTTGGGAAAATCGGAAAAAAAAGATATTGTGTTTTAATTTTTTTGAGGTTATAAAATATTTGTAAATAGCCCGTTACAGTAATCACTTATACTTCATCCACATAAAATCAATGTCAGTTTAAAGTAGAGCTTTTACTGGTGGTAGAGCTTTGTGCATGCTCGTCTGGGTAGGTACCACCCACTCATCAGATATTCTACCGCAAAACCGCAGTACTTGGTACTGCTGTGTTCCGGTTTGAAGAGTGAGTGTGCCAGTGTAATTACAGGCACAAGAGAAATAACATCTTAGTTCGTAAGGTTGGTGGCGCATTGGCAATGTAAGCGATGGTTAACGTTTCTTATAATACCAATGTCTATGGGCATTGGTGACCACATACCATCAGGTGGCCCATATGCTCGTCCGCCTACAATAAAAAAAAAAGAAAGATGACAGTTCGCTAACACGACCGATCCGATATCGATACAATATCGTAATGATTCTTACCTATTTTAATCAATTACGTATTTGATACGAGTAGATTAGCTTTAAAGATTTAAAGATCAACATTTGACCACCAATTTCATTAAAGATAAAAAACAGCGCATTTTAATCAAAACATAAACAACCAGTCCATATCGATCTTTCGTTTAATTGAAATCTAATTTTACTAATACTTATACTCTACATCCCATTTGTTTGGTTGACATTTTGATGGCAATTCGTACATCAGTTGATAATTGAATAAACAAAAATAATTCAGATTCTTCGGCTGTAACAAAAATGAGTATATATATTTAAATAAATGAAATCTAAGGATGCAAAAAAAGTCCAGACATAAATCTGCCATTGTTGTTTGTGTAAGCAAATATTGTTAAATTGGCAACCCTAAATCTGTTAACTTTGTCATTTGATGTCGCGTTGACAGTTGTGTGACAACTTAATGTGTTCTCCGTGGACCCAGAACTTCAATTTCACATTCAATTCCGCGCTCACGAAATCCTGCTGACCTGAATCGAGCTACAATAATCTTGTTACTCTGGTATTTTCAGTACATGCAGATGATTTCTAACTTAATTTTATATAAAAAGTAAATTGAAGTATTCTTAGGGTTGGAAATGATGAAGCGCATTTCTTGTATAGCGGATATTCAGTATATCATACATTATATAAATTGAAATGTTCAAATATTTACAAATTAAACGTGCCTAAACAAACTTTAATTTACTAAACTTAATACATTTTACTTTGTTGTAGAGTCTTGTGTTAGCCCATCTGGGCATATAACATCATATAGATTTTTCTACGAGGTAGCGATACTTAGTTCTGTTGTGTTTCAGTTTAAAAGGTGAGTGAGCCAGTGTCACAACAGGCACAATGAACATAACTCATAGTTCCTAGTTCGGTGGCGCATTGACAGGTGGTTAATACAATAAGAAAACCTCTTTAAAAACCGGTAATGAAAGCTACCCGCGACGTTTTGTAGATTGTATGATCCTCTCGTTCTTTCATCTTCCATATAAAATTACAAAGATCAAAACAAAATAAACAGAGATTAATAATATAACTTTGTAAGTGAACTTTGTAAGTATTAATTTTTGGAAATAAATAGTAATATAATTGAATTCTATGTTATATTTACTCGTTTCGAATACGAATGACAAAATATTTATAACATAATGTTTTGGTGAAAATAGTTTTTCTATCCCTGTAATTTAAAATATAAATAGACTTATCAGCTTTACGTACACAATGTAATGTCATTATATGATAATATAATAATTATATTTTGCATTTGTGTGTAATTAGCATAACAATTTAGCTGTGCCCGCGGTTTCACCCGCGTATAATTAATAAAAATATAATGAATAAAAATCAGTCTAGAACCTTCCTCGATAAATATACAACACAAAAATAATTTTTAAATTCGAACCAGTAGTTCCTGAAATTAGCCGGATCAAACAAACAAACTCTTCAGCTTTATATATTAAGTATAGATACCAGGATGATCCTAATTTAAATTAGAAATGACATTGTGAGTTTGTTTGTTTGTTACGCTTTCATGCCTAAACCACTAAACCGACTTAAAAACTATATTTTTTTTTATTCTTAAAAAATGGAAAGGTTCCTGATCAGCGAGTAACATAAGCTACATTTTGTCTTCGTATGGTTATAGATAATCCTAATTTATTTTAAAATACGAAAGTGGTTTTGTTATGCTTTCGCTTCTTAACTACTAAACCGATCATCATTAAATTTTACATATATGTACGTTGTGTGAGAAGAACATAGGCCATTTGTCTTCCTGCTATAAATAAAAAGCAGGTACATCTAAACGATATCACATTCATAGAGAATGATATAACATAAAACAATAAGTTAACGATGCTCTTCGTGGCTACCCAACATTCATTAGATTAACTTGACAAGAGCCGGGCTCATCGCTTAATTATCACGATTCACGACAGAGCACAAATCATCTTTCTTTGTCTCGACCGCCAGCTCTACTTGATAACTATTATAATTGTGTTACGTTTAGTAAAGAATTAATTTGATCTCTCGTCATAAATTCAAAGTTGAAATACAGTTTTTTTTAAATTTATTTATACAATCCTCTCCATATTTAAATTAAGTTTTATAAGTGTCCAAAAGATAATACCTTGGTATTGTATATTAAAATGACTGGATCTCTTTATTTCACACAAATTAGACATTGTTTTACAGGTACTACAAATTTCACCTACATAGTTCTATTTATTAATCTCTGTTTATTTTGTTTTGATCTTTGTAATTTTATATAGAAGATGAAAGAACGAGAGGTTTTTTTTTATTCCGTTAAGGAAGCGCTAATCGTTTTACGGTAATTCTTTGTATCAGCTTACACAAATTAAATGATTCGTATTAAGAATAGTATTAACTATAAATATACATCTATTTATAGTTAATACTTTACTTATAAGTTACAGTAAAAATATTATTAAAAGCAAGATTATTTCGGCCGTTTTGATTTGAATCACAAAATTTTGAAGACAAGATAGTTATTTCAGCCTGAAACCTATGTTAAATTCAGTAAGACTGGACCTAAATATTATAATAGGTGAATTTATATAATAATTATATAAACCAGTAACAGTAACAGGTCGTACCACCAAGAGTTATTCTATTATAACAGATAACACAAAGAACACCCACAATTTCACTGGCACGATCACTGTCGATACGCAAAGAAGGGTCACACCGATAAAACTATGATTTACCATTAAGCTAAAGATCAAATGATAAGAAAATGTTTAGAGATAGTAACGAATTCGTACAATGCAATTTCTATGTATCATTATGTCCCCGTTCTGCCCTTTATACGTCATAGCTCTAAGCATTGTGAAGATATTACTTGAAACGGTAATCCAAGCTTACAAAGTTGGACGCATTTGCTAAATATCTAGTCGTTCCATTGTCTCCGAACCACATGCAATATGAACAGACAAATAGATTTCCAATAGATAACTCCTCGCTTAAATATGAATACCGTTCGAATATAAATAGAAAACCTTGTTTATAAAAGAAATATAAGTATTTTGTATGATTATACTTCAGTGATATTCAAAGAACAATGGCAGATATTCTATGTATGGAAGTTTTTTAGCGTCCTTAGATTTCATTTATAGCAAAAAAGAAGTTATTTTTTATAAAGATTTTTTAAATATATCCTAATTTTTGTTAGAGCCGATGTTATTTATTTTTATTAAAAGTATATCAACGGATGTACGAATTTCCAACAAAATGTTAACCAAACAAATAGGGATGTAGAGTACAAGTATTAGTATAAGTAGTTATCTCAATTAAACGAAAGATTGGACTGGATGCTTATGTTTTGATTGAAATGCGCTGTTTTTGTATCTTTAATGAAAGTGGTGGTCAAATGTTGACATCTTTAAAGCAAAGCTACTTGTATCAAATTCGTAATTGAATAAATTAGTTAGAATCATAACGATATTGTATCGATATTAAACAAAATCGAATCGGTCGTGTTAGCGCACTCTCAGCTCTACATTGGACTTTGAATTGACAAATGACGTTTTATCTTTCTCTATATATTATCTATCCATTTCCATTTGATTTTATGTAGATGAGTGATTACTATAATGGACTATGTACAAATACGCAGTTTATAACCTCAAAAAAATTAAACACCAATATCTGTTTTTTTCCGACTTTCCCAAATAAAAATAGGTCCATTTACAGACTGGAACTAACGCCGAATTTTTGTCATTTTTTTCATAACGGGATGCTGCGATTTGATCCCAGCTATTTTTTAATATGAAGACCTGCCATTGTTATTTAAGTCTTGTATGAAATCGGTTAAAAATCCACTGTACCAATGGCACTTAAGTTTTTGAACAATGGTATAATATTTTTACATTCAAATCAAATGAATTTTAAATCTATCAAAATTCATGCTGCGATATAAATTATATACATACGAGTATTCTATTCGAGTGGATTATGCTTGAAATCGATTTTATCTTTCCTTACATAATAATAACCTGTACTTGAATTTGTATCGATATGTTAATGTACGCTGCATAAAACTATTAGTACTTGTAGGTATTTCTATGATAAAAAATATATTTGTTGACTTTTTTGGCTTATAGCCCATCTAGGAAGGAAGACAAATTTTAAGATTTACATATTCTATGCGATTTTTGTATAGCTCTGCTGTATTATGCACTACAAACAGTTCTTGGTTAATATATCTTTGTTTATAATACAATACTATTCCATTGTACAACTTATAGACACTTTAATTTTACTTCCAAAGTTTCGATATCAACTTAACCGATATTCAAGACGCCATTTTTTCGTGAATTCGTTATGAAAATCGTAGGTTTAAGATGTAGCGTTTCTCGGTGGTAGAGCTTTGTGTAAGCTCGTCTGGGTAGATACCACCCACTCATCAGACATTCTACCGCAAAACAGCATTACTTGATATTGTTGTGTTCCGGTTTGAAGGGTGAGTGAGCCAGTGTAATTACAGGCACAAGGGACATAACATCTTAGTTCCCAAGGTTGGAGACGCATTGGCGATGTTTTTTTAAAGAAATACTCAATGACACTGTCTATGGCCCATGTGCTCGTCCGCCTACCTATACTATAAAAAAAATTACATGTCAAAGTTGTTTATTTGACTTTACTCCTATTGTGGTTGAAATAGGATAAAGCTTAATGAATCCTAACAGGACAATGACTTATATCTTGGACTCCTATAAATTTAAAACCGTAATTTGAACGCAACAATTCCCATTAAGAAACTAACTCTATTGCCATATTTTAAACCCACGCAAACGAAGGCGCGATAACATGTAGTGTTATTATCTATAATTAAGTAATTGGTATTTATTATTGATATAGATATTCCGTAATTAACTCATTAAAGTCAATAAATGATTGCGACTTTATTTAATGTTAACAATTTCATTACGTAATGGCTTACGAATTCCCATCAGGATTACGATAGCGCGAACTATTCTTTTACCAACATTTGACTATGCTGACATACGTTTACCTTGAACACAGATGTGCAATTAAGCTCGAGCATTTCCTTTTGTAAATTTATGGCTTCCATGAGAACCTCGTGCTCCTATATTGGGAAAATGAGGGGCTCCTTGAGTATTAAAGTTTACTTGTTTTCTATCTACTCTACTTCTCTAATATGTGCAACTACTTAAGCTAAATGAATACATCAGACGCCCAATCTATTTTTTAATGGCGTTCCACAGGGTAACTTCTTCGTTTCTTTTTTATTCCTAATTTATCAGGCTGACCTCAGTACCTACGTTTTTCAAAATTTAACACACCTGTACGGATGATACTAGCTTAACATTTATTTCGAAAACATAGGAAACCCTAAAGTCTATTGCTGCATCCGACAAAATCAAAAACTGGTTGAAGTGAAATCTATTAATTTCAAACCTACATAAAATAAAATACATACGATTCTCGAAAGCCACACAACCCGAACCCAGGATTAGCTAAGTTAAGTACACACCTGTAATTATCCTCTTTTAAGTTTTTGCTCTTGTGTAAACCTCTTGTATATCTTCGTGACAAAATAAAGAGGGCTGGCAGAATGAGGAAACTTACACGGTGTTTAAAAAACTCAGACACGAGTTAAAGAACACTAACCTCACATCACAACGTGTACGCTCTAGCGCAGTCTGTACTGAGCTACAGCGTAACAAACTGATATGACTCAACATAAACACTATACATATTAACATATGAAATTTTAGCTTTAATAGCACTTATGTGTGAAAGAATATAACTATAAAAATTAAAATTTTATATTCATAGAAACTCACTCTTTAATGCCCATATGCTTAAGCGGCTGCCCGGGCAACTAAAAACTACAGCTTAAAATAAAATTCAAGCATAAACAATAAATTTTTCCCTCTATAAAGGTTTACCCGCAAATCATTTATCGTGTGACAGGGAATAAAGTAAAACGCGAAGATGTGAAACTCGAATAATTTTAATAAATAATTACAATGACATTGAACATTTTCTTTAAAACAACATTTAACAGTAACAATATAATATTATATGGCTTTATATTTACAATGTCATTGTATGTATTTATTTTGTAGTCCTTTATCAACATTTTTGTACAATCTATGACCACTTTATAAAACATCATAATTATTAAAAGAGGCGCAAGTTAACTTTAAAATTATTACATAAATTTTTACTCGTACCTTTTTGAAATTATTTTTTTTTTTATTTATATTATTTCTTATGACACAAAAATACATATTTGCATTGCGTTGTATAGTCATTAACAAATCCAAAAAAAACACCGAATAGTAATTGTCAAAAAAGTTTTAATTTGTCGCTCAAGTGGCAAATCTAGTTATTGAGCTTCTATGTTGGTTCTTAAATTTTTTCGTGAAGAAAGGACTTATGTATCCATGCATCCCTTATGGCAGCCTATCTCCTTTATATCAAACCTCTTAGGAAGGGTAATTCTTGCTAAGTAACAACGCTTAACGTAAACAAGTCCTTTAATTACAATATGAAATTATTTTATGCCACCATATATAGGTCTGAATTCAAATTTTACTTCGTGGTTTGAGTGAGCCAGCGTAATTACAGGCACAAGGGACATAACTTCTTAGTTCCCAAGGTTGGTGGCACAATGGCGATGTAACCGACGGTTAATATTTCTTAATACCAATGTATATGGACGTAGGTGACCACTTACCATCAGGTGGCCCATATGACCGTCCGCCTACCTATTCAATAAAAAAAAATATAAAAAACTCATTCGAAGAACAATATACATAAATCAATAATATATCTTAATAGTGACTGAAATAAGTATATAGGACCCAACGTCTTTAATCTCTGTTAAAAGTGAATTTGAAGCTCCTCTTGAGATCGATCAAAGACTTTGGCTTATGTGTATGAGAGCTCTTTTTCGACAGTTGTAAGCTATGTGAAGCTTGACTTTTTCCTCAGCTTACCTACTTTTTTATTTTATCTTAGATGTAATGTCACTGTCCGATTATCTTTTCTTTTCAAATATTTGTTGTATGTATAAATTGAATACTAGTCTTTTTATAAATTTGAATGCTTAGGCAAAGTTATAATTGGAATTATACTAATATATTTAGGTTTTTTAAAGTTTTTTCATTTATTTGAAGCAAAGAAAAAACAAAAACATTGTGTGAAGGTGTTGTAACTGTAACTACAACTGTGCGTTGTACTATATTATAATTTGAATGTTCAAATAATTAATAATTAATTGCGTTTCATCTTGTATAGTATAAATAATTATATTTACAGCTTAAAACTCATATATTTCACAATCAGCTGTTTTATATATGTAAGTTTGATGTGTTATATCATAATATTTAGTTATACTTAATTAGGCTTTTATTTGTTTCAGAATGTGAACACTATCATCGGTCGATCAATGACTATAGCGGACAATGCGGTCACAAGCTGCAAAACCCTCGCCTAAGAAGGGAGCATTGGGAAAGACAACTTTTAAAGCAACTACTACTAAACAAGTAAAGAAAAAAAAAGTCGCGCCGAAAAAAGTTAAGCTTCCTCTAAAATCTACACCAAAGGGCTCTAAAAAAGCTACTGGCGAAGACACAACCAGCAATAAGAATGACAATGAGCCCTCATTTAAAGAAAAAGATGAATCATCAAGTGAAGCAGCAAAAACTTTATCTGTTAAAGCCCATACATCTCGAGAAGATTCTCCATCAAAAAAGTCGAAAAAAGAATCTAAGGAGACGAAAGATAAGGCTAAAGTACCTAAAAAAGTTGTTACTAAAAAGCCAATTAAATTAACTAAGAAAAACAAAGCAACTTTAAAATTAAAGAAAGAAGATAAAATAAATGATAATATAAAGTACAAAATTAATGTAGACGCGGTTAAAAAATCAACAAAAATTACAAAACCTGCAACTAAGGCAAATTTGAAAAAAGGTAATTTAGGAAACCAAAAGAAAAAAGGATCCCTTTCGAACAAAGATTTTGAACAAGTAAAAAAAAATGAAGATGAAAAAAGTTACAAAGGCAATGTCGTTGAAAATATTAGTAATTTTGCTAAAACTGATAATAAAGAAGGCAAAACTTTATCACTTCAGTTGGAAACTAAAACTGACAAGTTAGTAGAATGTGCTAAATCAGAGAGAAACGAAAGTAATATACTTAAAAACTGTACTCAAAATCTTTCAACCAACTCAAACGCTCAGGTAGAAACTACAAAAGTCGAGACTGAGCGACCGCCTAAATTTTTCACATCTAGTCGGTCACCAAGGACAGTTGACATAGACGTTAAATGTTGCAAAAATTCGAAAGGAAACTTAAGCGTCTCCGAAAGATTTGTGTCTTTGAAATCTGATGACAACAATAAGGAAAAAAATACATCAAATAATCTCGTATCTCAAGGTCCGGAAATCGACGTGTATACTTTCACTGAAAAAGTAGATTCACCAAAAAGTATTCTTTCAGATTTTAGATCTCCTATCACTAAAAATATAGGGAGAGTGCGGCCTATAGCTAGAGTGAAAGGTACTATTATTGACAAAAAAACAGATTCAGAAAGAAAAAAGTTTTCTCCACATAGGCCCATTGAAGAGGTAGTTAAACAGTTGAAAGCCAATAAACGGTCGGAAGATTTAAATACGGGTCAGAATACTACAAATGATGTACCGCCTGGCTTAGATTTTAGTGCATTCGCTAGTGAGAAAGAAGTAGAAGATAAACCACCCATTGTAAGTAAATCGTATAAAATGGTTGCAAGAAAATCAAGCATAACAGGCAAACCTTTTAGTCCGATTAAGTTTCTAGATCAAGAACCTTCTACACAAAAAGAAGTAAAGCCTACGACTAAAACCAGTAATTATAAGAAAACTGTTAGCAAATCTAAAAAGCAACAGAAAAAAAATTGCTTATCTGATGAGGAAATTAATACATCTACCTTTTCCTTAAATAGTAAAACTTTTCACTACACTTCTTCCGAAGAAAGTGTAAGTGAATCAAATGATGATAATGATAATAAAGAGTCTTCAGAATCTGACAGTTCTAAAACTAAAAAGACTAAAAATAAAAAATACAAGAGAATAACTGACAGCGCAAAAAAGACTACTTCAAAAGAGCTAAAAGAACTTTCAAAAGATTCTTTGATTGACTTAAAAGATACATCAGCATTATTGGGTAATGAAAAACCTAGCAAAAGGCGATTAAAATTATTATCTATGTGGACTGGTCCCAAAAAGCATAGAATGGCATCACTAAACGCCTTAGCTAAGGTACATTGCTTATATGAGAATGAAAGTAGAACCCATATGGAATTGGGCTTAATGAAAACTGTTGAAAGACCAGTCATTCCAAGTACATCTAAAGCTTCCTTGCCTAAAAAGAAGGAAGTAAAACCAAAAGAAACTGAGAAACAAGAGAGTACTTCTGAATCCGAATATGAAAATAGAAATGACAAAGATAAAGAAAGTTCCGAAAGCTCTGACGATAATCCACCTCAAAGAACATTACGAGGTGTACCTGGGATAAGAAGTGCCGGTAAATACTGGGACCCAAAATCTTCAACCTCATCTAGTGAAGATAGCGAACTAGAGTCAAAGTCAAGCAATTCTACGCCAGACAAAAAGAAAATAACGCCCAAGTCATCTATAGGAAAATCTGATTCAGATAAACCGCCCCCTAAAATGAAAAAAACTGCTGGCGTTCCAGTTAAGAAAAAACGCAATAGAAATGAAATCGTAATGGACTTAAAAGATATGGTGGTTCAAAAGCGAATGGCTAGTTTAAACGCTACAGCTATTTTAGCTGCAAGCTATGAAAAGCGTTCTCCAAAATCTAACAAAGACGATACTACTTCAGATTCTTGCAGTGATGAATCTTTTTCCCAGAAGCCAAAAAACGTGATAAGTTCCGGCGTGAAGTCGGAATTAAAAAACGAAGACACTAAAAAAGAGAGCGAGGACGGTAGCTTATCCGAGGACAGAAAGCAAAAAGTTGAGGTTATTGTCAATCAAGACACAGATGTAACAATAACAGGTGTATACTCAACCCATCATCATGAAGGATTCTGTACTGTGTCAGGAATGCAATATCGTATCTCATCAACAAGCCATACTCAAACTACAGCAACGGCTAATTGCGAAAAGGTAAAATTATGTAATATAAGTCCTAATTTACATATTCCAAGTATTTATTAATTTAAACTTAAAAAAGTAATGATGAAATTATTGAATTTATACCTTGAATGTTGTGTATATTTGAATGTTTAATTTAAAGTAGCCCGAAAGTCAATAAATCTTACATCATTTTGGCATATAATAATAAAGATGGTTACGCAGGCGTTTCGAGCCTCATTAATACGCGGTAATGAAGTAAGTTCTACTTAAACACGCCTCGGGACCTCATCCGCATGTTATCCCTCATCGTAACACCTACTCTAAAGCCTGTGTACAGAAAAGGGAACTTTACGTTGTTTTTAATAATGACGACTTTTGATTGTTGCCAGAAGTTTATTCGTGCGAAAAGATACATATTTTATTGGATATAAATTGTAGTCTTAATTTTTATTGATAAATTATTCAACGAGTTAAAGGGCTTAAAAATAGTATATCTCATTAAGCAATTATATGACTTTCGGTTAAAACCATCTAATAGCAGTCGCCCCTTTGTTTCGAATTTATTTTTCCAAGTACTTGTTCGAAGTTGTTTCCCTTGAAAAAATATGGCTTCGAACGGAAAACAAATACTTTTGTATATTTTAATGTAAGTAGAAAGAAAAACATCAAACGAATACTGTTTATTATAGGACGGCTGTTCTCGAGAAGACGGATCTCGTTATACGCCTCTCTCTGCATTATCATCTATGCAGCCTCCTGCTGAACATACGCATTCTCATCCGCATCCAGGTAAGGTTTTTATTATTAAAAAATATAAATATTCTAAATCTATTCATCGACAGTATAGTCATCGAATCTTAAAATCGATAAAAAATAATTATGGTCGTCGAAATGAATAACGGGATAAATATATATTATATAACTAGCTGTTGCCCGCAGCTTCGCTCGCGCGTGGTCTTTATCTATACTAATATTATAAATAAGTAAAAATAGATTTTTTGTATGTTTGTTTGTAGCGAATAAACTAAAAAACTGCTGTACTGTTTTTAAAAACCTTTTTTACCTACAGAAAGATACGTTATCAGCGAGTAATTAGCTGCCCGTCCCGACTTCGTACGGGTAAAATAAGGATTGTATCTCGTACATTTTTTAATCAATAAGATATAAACATTTACCAATCGATTTATTCGCCCATCCAGTATAGTGTATGTGTGTTCAGTATAGGGCATATAATAATCCTACTTTTTACTAATATAATAAACTCGAAAGTTTGTATGGATGTATGGACGTTTGTTACTCTTTCACGCATAAACTACTGAATGGATTTTAATGAAACTTTACAATAATATAAGCTTAGGGAATACCAATTAAGTGGTACATATGGCAATAATGGAATATGTTTTTTTTATCCAAACATCACCAACATAGTGAAGTTCGTATATTTCTCCCTAAGAGATATTGATATAAGATATTGCGTATTTTGAATTTCATTATTTGCACCCAACTCTTCCAAACAAAAATAAAAGTTTCTAAAAACTTTGAAATTCATGTTTATTAATTCAATCAAAAAACTCAAATTGTATATTTCTATTTTTTTAAATTTTTATACTAATGCTTTTACCCCGTTTCTCCCGTTTGGAGTTAAATTTCTAAAAACGACGAAATATGTATGCATAGCTTTAATACTAAATATCATTCTTCTTACACCAAAAGTGACGGAATCCCCATACAAACTTTCAACCCCTTTTTTACCCTCTCAGATTTAGATTTTCAAAAACTCTGAAATACATTTTTATTTATTTTTAAGCTTGTTCATTAAATTTCATGCTTCTAACTTTAAAAATGACTGGTTTCTAAACAATCGTTCAACTCTTTAGGGGTAGAATTTCCAAAATCCTACCTTAGTGGGTGTTGTAATCTATCTATCAAATAATGTATCAACTGCCAAAATTTCAAGTTTCTAACCCCCGAAGTTTAGGCTCTGCGTTAATGAATCAGTTAGGAAGAGTAATAATATTATGTGTATAGATATCAACAAAAATACGTATTTTTTTTTTACTTTTGATAGACTCAACTAATTTTGATGAAATAAAGGCTATACGGAATCTTGAAATAGTTCTCATAATAATTCGGTTATTTAAATTTTTAGACGATTGAAAGATTAAACTGGACATAGAGACATGCAGACAGTAAAAAAAATAAAAAAATGATTGCTTTGGTTTTGGTAAATCGTAAATAGCCATATAACCTTTAAAACAGGCAGTTATTTTGAAATAACAGACAGAAACTTCAATTTTATTTATATGTAAAGAGATGTGTGGATAATTTATTAATTAATTCGTTTTTGTTATAGATTTATGTTATTTTATGTGTACAATATAAAGTATAAAGTAAAGGAAAAGTTTCTTCTGTCAGAGACTAAATAAAATCAGACTTAACCAAGGCTACTAATTTAATTAAACAAAAAAAGGGAATTAAAACAAATGTTGTCCATTGAACTTGACACACATCTGAATAAGCTACTTAAGCGGCCATTTTATGTAGAAAAAGTATATAATATACAAACAAAAGCAGCTATATAACAATTTTAATTAAAGTTTTAATTAAATTTCAAAAGCAGTTATTTGACCGCTCTGGTAGGTTAAGTGTTAAAAATGAGATGACACTTATAGCATATATATATAAATATATACATACATTAGCTAAGTTTCCACCAACAATAATTACACAATCATTAAAATAATCAAAACATATATAAAATCAAACAGCTAAGCCATCATAATCAGTAAAGGTGTAGTAAGATATATATTTTTTTATAATCAAATATAATTAATTACTTAATGAAAACACAAATTTAACAAAAACAAAATATAAATGAAATCACATAGCTTAAGCATTATTACATTGAGTAAGGCAAATAAAATGCAATAAATAAATGATATATATATTATTTATATATTTTTTAACCAAATACAATTAAAAGGCAAGCAAGAATATGACTACAGTACAAAATTTATAACAAACTTAAATATTGAATATTAAGATGGGTTGGTACATTCATTTTATATAAATTAATACATTTAATACATTATTATTTTTAACTTATTTATGTTATTTTTGCAGTGATTTTTTTTTAAATATATAATATCAATATCTGAGTACACTTAATTATATATTATATGCTCGCACAGATCTACTTCTTCCTATTCATGATTATGCTGTCGCGAGCTTGATGTAGCCAAAGACCAATTGAATGAAGCTGAGAGATTACAAAATACTTTTATTCGGTTTATATTGGGATGAGGCAAATATAACCACGTTTCACAATTTTGTTCTCTTCTTAATTAGTCTGACTTCATAGGAATATGCACATCTTCTCTATTCTGTACTGTGTGTTGTTTAACCCTTTTACTCCCCCTTCATCACTTGATATTCATTTGATGATGACGGTGATGACTACGTCTCAGTGCTTTTATTTATGTGCTCCGTATTTTGTTGTTCGATCACTACTATTTTAGCTATCTCTATAGCTTTCTTTAGTGACAGATCAGACCGTTGTAATAATCTTTGATGTTTGGCGAGCTACTCTAACACATATTCGCTGTAAATTTATCACTGACCAATGACTATTAATTCAATGAAATCGCATTTTAAACTGAAATTTTCTAGACTCGTAATAAAGTTGGTTATATTTTCGTGTTTGCTTTGTTTTCTCATAAAAAATACATGTCAGGCCATAGTAAAATTTTTCCTCGGTTTGAAATACTTGTTACATTTATTAATGAGGTCTTCTAAAGTAATTTCTGTTATTTTAATGTTGAACAAAATTGCTATTTCTCTCTATTTACACTTCTTATACATAACCAGTGGCTAATACTCCTTATATATATCCAGAGGCTAATAAATATAGTTCAAAATATGGTTGCCATTTTTTCCGCGTTAAATTGTTATTTATTTCGTTGTTTAGAAAAACCTTCGGTAGGTAAAATGTTTGAATTTTTATCTGCCGTTTTAAAACTTTTGACAGGCAACACGAATTGACGAAAAAATTTTACCTATTTAAAGTTTTAAGAAGTGATATACCACGTTTATGTTTAAAGCAAGCACTTCTAAAACCATGTATTATTGTTATAGTTGTTTTTTAGGCTTTGTGTATACACCTATATACTATTTACGTATTAATTATTGTCACTGAGTTAACTGACTTGCTCACACGCAGTCTTAAAGCGTACTGTTATGAAAGATATAAGATAAGATCATAAAGATACACACAATATATATGCAATATTAGTTTTTATGCAAAAACAACACACGAAGCTACTGAAAACACGAAATTGTTAACAAAACTTTTTGATTTTGACAACTAACAGGTGCGCGTACTTTTCCTACAGATAATAATTTATTGATTTTTAGTGGGGATACTAAACTTATAATAAATTAATAAAGAGATTAAAAATTATAGGACAAAATATAGGATAAATCATAAGCAAAAGTGTAAATTACATGTAATATTTAATCTCTTTTCAGTTTGACCATAACCATTTTTTAATAAATGTTCTACGTGTATCTTTAAATTGACATAACTTTATTATTTATGAACCGATTGAAATAAAACAAACACTAAATGTTAAGTGAAGTTAGCCACAATACATTAGTGAAAACCGCACTCAAATCCGTTAAGCCGTTTTTAAGATTAGCGTGCACAAACGCACAGACAAACAGACAAACAGACAAACAGACAAAAAATTTATTAATCATTGTTTTGGGTTCTATTGTGTTTATAAAGACCCCCGATAAAAGTTTTACTCATTTATCTTCCATGTACAGACATCGACCAGTTACAGATTTATTATATGTATAGATTAGGTAAATATAATTTGTTTAAAAATTGTATTCATGCGGTAAACGTACACAGAATCGTTGGCGTAACGCCAACCGTACAGATGTCAATATGGAGTCTTGGCCCCGAGAGTCGCTTCCTGCGAATATCATAACACCTATTAATATTATTCTCTCGTGTTCCCTCTAATTCACCATCTAATGTTCTAGCAGTTGCTGCCAAAAGGCGTCAATTGACAATTACTTTTTATTGTTTTGCCTTGCTTATTGCCTTTTCTTTCATCTGTTTATAAGATTCTTCGCATACTTTCCTTTGAATATTTTATAAACCCTGAACTGATTTATTATTAAAGATCCTAACCTACTTTAAGAATATTTTATAACAGATTTGACCTATAAACGCGAATTCAAGCATATAAAAGACGTATAAATTCCTAATCTACTTCAACATTCAAACTCTTTAAACCACTCCGACTTCTTAGAATTGGAATAGTTTCGGAATTTTTAACGATTTGTTCAACGACAAACAGCTTTATATCAGATTTCTCAAATGCTTTTGTCTTCTAATGAAAACAAAAAAACGAGAATTTTGCCGCTTTCATTGTTACTGTTTTAGCAATCTCGTCTTAATTCGTATTATAGATTAGATATATCATGTTAAATACCTGGTATTCAAATATTTTATTTTTATTTAACTATCCAAATTACAACTTAGCTTATTTCTAATACAAGATTAAGGATATAATGAAAGAATGCAAACAACACGTAACTAAATAATTTGTAATATGTAATAATGCTAAGCAACCCAAGTTCGCGATTCATATTACCCTCCGTACTAGGTGAACTGTAAAATTCTCGATCGTGTGTCACTAGCTGCATAGTATATGCAAAAGTTACATGCTGCTTCCATAATTTTTCAATAAGTACAGTACTTTTATTTTCTAACAAATCAGTATCATTAAAGTCAAACCGCCTTATTCATAAACTTTATTTAACTGGTGATTAGTTAAACAATATTTTGTCTTCTTCTTTCGTATGTCAAATCAATAATGACAGAAAGAGACAAATCAGTGTTTAGCTAAACAGTAACTAAGCAACATTTATAAATAAGGCTGTAAGTGACCTGAACGCGGACATTCAAGTACCTTGCAGGGATTCCGTTTTTTATTTTTTACTTTTGCTCTATATGATTGAAGAATTTTACAAACAAACAAAAATACAATGAGTTTTGTTTTTTTTTTTTTAGTTTCACGCGATAAATTCTAATTTGATTGATATTATAATTTTATATATTTTACGTGTAATTTTTAAATATAGCTTACTATATCGATATATTCGGAGAGAAAATTGTCTGTATGTGCTGTCTATACTATAACCGATTTACAAAACTTCGTATGCGAGATTTGCACGTCTTCTAAATTACGGAAATTACACCTAAATTATGTTAAAAAGGGAAAAATTATTATAGTATAGTTTAATTGGCACAAAGCACTAATGCTTATCAAAATAAATAACACATACTTTTTAAATCTTTAATGTTGATCAATATTGTATTTTACACTTTGCTATTCAAAGTATTTCAGAAAAAGTAAGAAAGAATAAAGAATTTTATTATCAATAAATAAGCAAAACATGACACGATTTAATATGTATCGTTTATTATTTATAGTTGTGTTGTTTTATCATTTTAGAATCATACCTACAACATATCGTTGCCCTCTTATTAGCCGTACGAGTACGTATTAGTGCCAGTCCGACGGTGGCAAGAAGCCAAGTTACCCCCATACTCATAATATTAAAGATCGCCTACTTATCTCCGCCGTCAACCTACACTACAAATCAGCACTATTGAAGCTGATTGACGCACACTTTAGTACATCTTTATTCACTCTTTTGTAATATACATTTTCGGTAAAATTTATAAAATGCATTTTTCATCGTTCCCGAATGAGCTTCCCATATATATGATTGCTTATCTTCGGTTTCTAAGCTTTTCAGTCGCGCGCAGTGAAAACCGTATGGTTTTATATTATAACTGTGCCGTTCTTGCGCCGTTACATAGAAAATGTGTAGTGAGTGTGCTTCTACCGAAATGATTCGGCTTTTCCAAGGTATGGCTAGATTCTCGTTCCAACTTTTAAAACCATACGGCTCGAATCTTGAGTGTGCTAAGCAGCAATGTTTAATATAATATTAACATTTTCAAGTGCCATGATCAGAGAACTACTTCAGGAATTAATTGTCTATGATTTATATTCAGGTAACCAAAACAAAAATCATTTAATCTGAAAATATTTGGAACTAAAATATATTTACTGTAAAATTAAATTAAGAACATTTAATTGCTTTCTAAAAAATTTAAAACAATCAAATACAAGTCAAAATGGCGACGTTTTACCAATAGTTTATATAATACCTCGTATCTTCCGTACCTTTGCTTATGTCGTTCTAAATATGTTTAACCTAGAATCCCGATGCAAACTGATGTATCCGATTAAAAATGCAACGTTGACTGGAAGCACGTTTGTTGTTAAGTCAATCAGAATTGTAACAGTCTCGTACAATGGGACGATGCAAATGGGATATGGATTCCGGGAACGAATTTTGACAGCGTCATGATTCAAACAATGAATGTCCGAAGTTCAGTCAAAAATAAAAACTTGGTATGATTGTCACGACCGTCTGTTACACTAACATAGCAACGAAAGTAGACCCGATTGCGTTTTACGTAATCTCTAAACGAATTTGTCAAGACTAAAACGTTTGTTATCCCTTTTAGCCCAAGACTAAAAATAATACAATAATAAATATTACGAGTCGGCCCCATAGTTTAATAAAAAAAGTTTTACTTTAGGTACAAAATAATATTTTTTACGATATATTTCTAAATACAAATATACAATTATTAAAGGTTAATTCGCAACATTTACATTTATGCACCTAATAAACACGATCAGCGAATCGAGAACAAATTAATTTATTTGCAACGTTAAATTCTAATTTCGTAGCCAGAGATCATTTTTATTAGATAAGGCTCTGTAAATATTTATTTTTCAATTTCACAATTATAATTAAATTCTTTAATATGCTAATTCATGTACATCTTATATATTTAACTAGTCAAATGCATGCTACGATAGCAATTGTTTTGTGTTCTTATATATTATTTATACTGCCTCGTTGGTCCAGTGGCTTCATGTAAGGCCGCGGACATGGTGGTCAGCATCATCAGCTAATCGTAGTCCACTGCTGAACATAGGTCTCTACCAAGGTGCGCCAAAGCTCCTGGTCCTCCGCCTTCCGCATCCAGTCGGTACCCGCCACCTTCATAAGGTCATCGGTCCACCTGGCTGGAGGGCGCCCAACGCTGCGTTTACCGATGCACGGTCTCCACTCTAGGACTCGTCTGCTTCAACGGCCATCGGTCCTACGACATACGTGATCAACCCACTGCCACTTCAGCCTGCTAATTTTGCAAGCTATGTCGGTGACTCTGGTTCTTTTCCGGATAATCTCATATCTGATCTTATCCTTCTCTGAAAGATACTCCAAGCATAGCTCGCCCCAAAGCACGCTGAGCGACTTTGAATTTGTGGACTAGTCCCGCAGTTGTTGTCCACATTTCGGCACCGTATATCATGGCAGGTAGACGCATTGGATGAAGACTTTCGTCTTCAAACATTGCGGTATAGACGACGTGAGGACTTGACGAAGGTTGCCAAATGCTGCCCATCCCAAGCGAATTCTTCGATCGGCTTCCTTCTCGAAGTTGTTCCTACCGACTTGTATGACCTGTCCTAGGTAGGTATATTCACTAACAACTTCGAGAGGTTTCCCTTCGACGTATATCAGTCCCGGCACGACATGCCTATTGAACATTTCCTTGGTCTTGTCCAAGTTCATACCGAGACCGACACGCCGGCAAGAATCGCTTAGGCTACGCAGCATTTCGGTGATTTGTTCCAGCGACTCTGCTATGATGACAATATCATCGGCAAATCGAAGGTGTGAGATCTACTCGCCGTTTACATTGACTCCATATCCAGTCCAATCCAGAGTCTCGAAGACGTCTTCCAACGCGTTGGTGAACAGTTGCGGGGATATTACATCCCCCAAACTCGTCAAGTCGTCTGGCGAGTCGGTTCGTGACGACTCTTGAGAACAGCTTATACACGTGACTCAGGAGGGAGATTGGTTTTATCACCTTTCTTGAAAAACATACCACCTCACTCCCGCTCCACGTTTCCGGGGTCTTGCCATGTTGAATGATGGAATTAAAGAGGCTTGCTAGCTCTTTCAGGACCGGAATCCCGCCTGCCTTAAAAAACTCTGTTGTGATTCCGTCATCTCCCGGAGCTTTGTTGTTTTTAAGCTGTTCTAGAGCCGCCCTAATCTCACCTTGGCCAACGACCGGGAGCTTCTCGGAGTAATGACGCGTAAGAGGGGCGCGCTGGACATCAATACTGATTCCCACAGGTTTATCCGATCTTGAAGAGCATAACTGCCCATAAAACCTCTCTACTTCTCCGACGATCTCAGACCTTGAGGTACGACCCTACCATTTTCAGTTTTAAGTTTGTTCGCGGCCTCCCAAACTTGCGAGCGAACATTTCCGATCCCCGATTTTGCTCAATCGCAGCCTTGATGGCACGGGTATTGGAGCATCGGACACTTGCGGAATGTGTTTTGCAGTATTTTGACCAGCGTGACGGTTGTCTCATCAATATTGCTTACGGTTTCCAACGCGGTGAATTGATTTTGAAGCTCCATTTGGAACTTTTCGGAGCCTTGAGCAGCTTGGAGCATGGTAGGTCGGAGAGTAGACCTCATCATTCGCGATCTTTCGGCTTTAAAGTCAATATCTAGAGTGCCTCGAACCAAGCGGTGATCACTACCGGTATTAAACCTGTTGATCACTGAAACATCTCTAAATATGTGCCTTTTATCCGAAAGGATTAAGACTATCTCGTTTCTTGTCACGTTATCGGGGCTTCGCCAGGTCAAAGGAAGAATTCATGAAAAAGAGCCCCTGCGCTTCGAGAAAGTTAAGCCGTAAGGTCCGATTTTCGATTCACCGCTATCTTGTACTCCCACTTTAACATTAAAGTCTCCCATAACAACATTGTAGTGGGCCTTCGAGGTGTTGTTAAGGGCCTTTGCGATGTCCTCGTACATCGCTTCAACCACATCATCAGAGTATGCCGAAGTTGGCGCATATACCTGTACGACCTTCAGGGAGTACCTGTCGGAAAGTTTTAGGACAAGGTACGCTATCCGGTTCGACACACTACTGATTTCTACAATGCTGCGAATGAGATGCTTTTTGACTAGAAAACCGACACCACCCTGGGAGAGCTTATCACCTTCGCGGAAGTAGAGTAAGTTACCGGACTCTAGAGTTATCGTGTCCTCCCCCTGTCTCCGGTCTTCAGATAACCCCAGTATATGCCAGTTTATATGACTTAACTCTACTTCTAATTCGGCGAGGTGATGGTCCAGCCTTATCGAGCGTCTATTATATGTTGCCATGTGTAGTCGTCTATGGTAGCCTGCCATGAACCGGTGATCCTTCGCACCCCCTGCCCTGCCGATACCGCGACCGCTACCTTCTTCATTTGGGAGCATCTTCCATTTGGGAGGTTTTTCGCTGCGCTGGGCAAGCGTGTTGGCGAGCGCAGTAGGGCGGTAAGTTGTTTACGGGGGAGACGCTGCTGCCCATCCCCCCTTTTCCCCGTCCCTTAGTCGCCTTTAACGACACCCACGGGAAGAGATGGGGGAGTGCTATTCTAAGCTCGACATTCCACGGGTGTCCTGGACACGGTGGTCCTGGGTTCAAATCCCAGGTTGGGTCAATAAAATGTTATCGAGATTTTCTGTCGAAAATTCTCAGTAGCAGCCTGGAGTCTGGAAGTTGGAATTATGTACACTCCCGTGCCTCGGAAAGCACGTTAAGCCGTTGGTCCTGCGCCTGAACTCTTTCCGGTCGTGTCGAATTGCCGTCCCATCGGGTTATAAGAGTTAGGGAATAGAGAGTGCACCTGTGTTTGCGCACACTCTTGTGCACTATAATATGTCCTGCGCAGTTGGCTAATCTCTCTTGAGATTGGCCGCCGTGACCGAAATCGGTCTATATATGGATATTCGACTATTTGTTTGATTATAATTATTTCAAAGATATATAATACATATATGGATTAAATTGCAGGATGTGTGGTATCATTAATCGAAAATCTTATAAATTATTTTATTTCATTATTTATTTTATCTCCAATAACACGCTTACTACGTTAACGTAAAAGATAAATAATTCATATAAATCAACACAGAGAATATCTTCGAAAACGGGATTAAACTTTTCTCTTCTCTGAATATTCAACCAGACGAAACGAATAAAGAAAAACTTATTAAACACAAAATTCGCAGAATTTAACCTTTCGGTATTTATTTTAAATTCAATTGTTCAATGAAATATAACTCGAGAACTTCTGTTCTTGTTTTACTATGTAATAGTTGTGCATTATTCTTATGCTATTAAATATCTACATACAAAAAACCATGTGGATTGATTGATGCTTTGTCGCGTAAAAAGAAAAACAAACAATAAATTATTAATAGTAAAAAATAGTATAGATGGAAATATACCATCAATTAGGTAGTAGTAGGGTTGCTTATTAATTGTAAAATTACTTTTGTCAATAAGGTTAATTCACGGCCTAAGGGGTTGCACTCAATAAGCCAATGTATGTAACTGAAAACCATCATTCAATTATCCGTTGTTTGCATTCACCCTTAGAATCTAAGCAGTGTGGCCTATTTGTTATCTCGCTGAGAAAAACCATTTCAACGTTTTCCAGCTCAAACAGGCACAAAGCAACGAAATACCGGGAAAATGAAAACGCGGGAAGACTGAAGTTGTTGAGTTAATCATGAAAGCCGAACGCTAAGCGACTCGGCTCGCTTTTTGTTTTGTCTGCCTTAGGGATAAATGTATGACAACTCGGAGATATGTAAATGTATATTTACATTTGTTTCGTTTCTATTCGCCTTGCACTTATCACATTTGAAAATGATATGATATGCAAATACAAACAACGATGATATTGTTTGGCTGTTTAGCGTTTCTTCTCGAGAAAATATTTAGTAGGACTTTTCGATAACATCTATTTCTATGTATGTATATATATTCATTGTATTATTATTATTATATATTTAGGTGGGTTGACTTCTCTCATTTTAATAGTTATACGTTGTCTTTCTACCCAAGTTACATATGAAACATAGATGTCATGCTTTTAATTACAATCTTTTGTTTATACATAAATGTAAATAAATCCTGCTATTACAGGATTCTGTCATTTAAAATGATGAGCTTTTAACTTACATCTTAACTTACTGCAAAAAAAGCAAATCTATACATAAAATAAAATTGTAACAGGCCGATGTCTGTACTTTAAAGATATTGGAAAGAAACTTATATGGGGGGTTTTTATTAAAGCAAGAGAAGCCAAAACAATAATTTATAGAATTGTTGTCTGTCTGTACCTTTGTACCCGCATCACGCAAAAACTACTGCGCAGAATTGAATGCGGTTTGCACCGATGTATCGCTCGAGGTCTAACTTAAATCATAGGCTATCTGTTTTTCAGTTTGTCTGTTTGTCTGTACGTTGGTGCGAGCTAATCTTAGAAACGGCTTCACTGATTTGGGTGCGGTCATTAATGTGTTGTAGCAAACTTAACTTGAAATTTAGTGTCTGTTTTATTTCCATCGGTTCATAAACAAAAAAGTTATGTAAATTTAAAGAATCACATTAATTCGATAAAAATGCTATAAAATAACTGTTCAGTTGAATTGGTTCAAATTTTAGCTACCTATAAATGATAGTCTGTAAAGTCACGATTGAAAGTTAATAAGAACAAAACAACGTTAGAAAATGGACAATTGCAGAGATTTACCGCCTTATTCATAAACTTTATTTAACTGGTGATTAGTTAAACAATATTTTGTCTTCTTCTTTCGTATGTCAAATCAATAATGACAGAAAGAGACAAATCCGTGTTTAGCTAATCAGTAACTAAGCAACGTTTATAAATAAGGCCGTAAGATACTTCCAATGTAAGTTGAACTCAGATCAATATGATCAATCATAATAAATATGGTTCAGCTTATGCTGGTACATTTACAAGGGACCTGGTATGCCTGTGTCTGTACTCGTTTGTAATATATTTTGTTAGGTTAGGGTAGTAGCTTATTAAAACAAGCTATACATATTATGGAAAAAATATAACGATATATGTAATACACATTTCTTTTGGTGAAGGTACTATAATATTTAACTAGTTAGCTATTACCCGTGGCTTTACTGTAGTTAATAGGTAAGTATAGGTAAAGGATAAAATACGGTTGTATGGTAGTTTGTTATTTTAAAGTAAAAACCATGAAATGTAATTCTGCTTCAAAAAAAAAGTAATTTACGGCGTTTTTATTTTCATCAGTGAACTTACAGTGAAATTAAAAAATGGTGCGGTCGGGATCGATATTTTAAAGCGTTGGAAATTTACAATGTCATTTTAAATTTCCAACGCTTTAAAATATCGAAATCTTTTTTCTACTTAGCTGAAAAGTGTTTTTTTTTTCAAATAACTTTCAAAGCTCTATAACTTTGTAAATATTGCATTTTCGAAAAAATACCAAAGATCATAATAGACTTAGAAAATGTAGTAGAACACAATGGGGTTAATTGTCCCCATGTCGCAAAATTTTGATTAGGGCTACTACTTTGGCGGGGGAGAAGGTACACATAGCGCCGACGCCTCCTCACGCCAGGCCCACCGTGGTCTTCCTCCCATCGGGCTATTAGGGCTTGCTGGCCTAAAGCCGTGAACCGCGACCTCCGCCGAACCTGGACGGTTGCCACGGTCACTTTCCTAGGCCCGGAAGCAATACACTAAGCGAGCACCTCCACCTGGAGTTCCCAAGGCGGATCGCCCGCAATGAGCGTCGCCGCTGTCCAAAACACCGTACGGTACCCTCTTATCGCCCTCACCGCTATGACCCTCTGCGGCCTCCGCAGGAGGGCCCGGTTGTGAGCAGTGAGCGCGTCGACCCATATCAGCACACCATACACAGCCATTGACTCACCGGCAAAAACGCGCCGGCATAGTGTTCCCGATTCTCCCACGTTAGGTAGGAGGTGGCAGCTGCGGCGTTGACGAGCTTCGGACCGATCTGCCTGAAGCTCCATCGCCCGTCCAGGATCATGCCCAGATACTAAATCTGGACCTGCACCTTAATTACCGTCAGGTCAGAGTTGTCTTCAGCACCCCCATACCGGGAAGGACGGGGGCTCTCAGGAGCCAATCGAAGCCGACGTTCCACAGAATTGGGCCGAGAACAGACCCCTGTGGAACGCCGCAGCTTACCCGATGCCGAAACAACTTCCCGTCGCCCCCTGCTCACACGACCTCCCGGTTCTGGAGGTTCGCCTCCAACAGTCTCCTCAAGTAGCTCGGCCCTGGAGAACGCCGCAGCCTTCCCAACGGCGGACCAACTTCCCGTCGGCCCCTGCCCACACGACCTTCCGGTTCTGGAGGTTCGCCTCCAACAAGTATCTCGGCACCCCATAGTATCGGAGTGCCTCCCTGATCGTCTCGAATGGGAGACTGATAAACGCGTTTGCAACGTCTAACGACACCGCCAGGGCCACTTGCCCCTGGGCCACCACTTTCATGGTCCGAGTCTTCAGGGCGTTCAGGGCGTCGACCGTTGAACGACCCGCCCTGAATCCGAATAGAATTTCCTATGACATTCATAGGTATCGCTTGCAGCTAACAAAAATAAAGCGTAGGGAAAGACATTTAAGTATATCGGAATAGATTTAGGGGAATGCTGTTTTTCTCATGGCCAATGGTTTGTTGATCCGGGTGCGGCGAAAACCAATAAATACTAATATCCCAAAATAAAACTAAAAATTTTGTGTATAAAATGAAATATTATACGTCTGCTCTGAGTAATTTCTTAAGTTATGCTAGTTATTAATAAGATAAGCTGTTGATTTCGGCAACGGCGTCGACTCTCATAGGACACTTGGCTACCGCGCAGGATAATAGTGCAGAAGTGTATATAATACATAAACACAAGTATTCTATTTCTTGACTCGCATAATCCGACAGGATTGCAAATCCGACGCGATTTGAAAGAATCCTGATGCAGGACCAGCAGCTGTGTAAGCACGCTGTTAGCAACGCAAAGCAAGTTGGCAACTTACATATTCTCTTCTACTTCTGGTCTCCTACTGAGCATTTGCGCCTAATACGCAATATGCTTTAATGCCCTAAATCTTGGTTTATTTTGTTTGTTTGTTTGTTTACAATATTCAAACGAGACTGTTAAGGCCATGTATCAAATGTACATAATAATAAAAATATGCTAAAGACGATAACTGTTGTATATTCCTTCTAAGGAATAATTCTATGAATTCAGACTGAAGGCTCTTTTGAAGATGTAATAAGGCACGAATAATTAAATCTTATTTCATTTGCAATTCGAACAATTTTCCCTCATACAATTATTGCATTTATTTTATAATTATATTTTCAATTTGGTTTTAACTATATTGATATACTGTATATATTTTGTGCAGTGCCAGAATTGGGCGGACTAACGCGCCGGGCTGCTGGTTGTTCTAGCGCCTTCTCAGCACCGTCACCAGCTGCACATCATGACCCAGGTAAGACCATAACAAGGACTATATTACACCAATAAAATGTATTAATATCATTATCTGTAGTCTCTACTAAAGGTATATTCGTATAAAGATTCAGATCTGACGTAATCTGCTTCAAGAGATTTGTCTCGGTAAATTGAGGAAAAATACGTAGAAAATAGCAACAACATTCATTTTGGACCCTTTAGTAAGGACACCGTAATAAAACACTAAAGTCCACAATCCATATACCCTCGTAGTTTTCGACAAAAAATACCTTCAATGAACAGAATAATATGTTGTTATAATATGGAGCTTACATCTCCCTCGTGACGTTGATAAACTTCTCAAACTTCACAAACAAAAAATTTTAAGTTTATTTCTTAAGACGGTTCAGGCGATTCGATTTTAGTTTGTTGTTCAGCAAAAAAATTGAAGTGTATTGCCAGTTGATAAAAGTTTTATTAATTTGAAATTGAATCAATAAAATTTGAAAGAAGTCAAACTCTTATTGAATATCTTTTCTTGCTTCAATTTGATTAATAATGTATTCAGAAGATTTAGTTTAGATTTATCAATAATCATATAATCAATAAGAGATCCAAGTCAAAATGCTAGTAGATAAAATATATTATGGTTCTTATTTAAACTGATATATCATTCATATCAAAATACTATGCTTTTATAAATTAAAAAAAAGGCAATGAATTATCAGTAAGAAAGTTACTTGATGGTACGGCTTTGTTTAATACCGCCCGCCCGGGTAGATACTAATCATGACATATTTACCGCTTACTTAATAATTATGATTTAATACTTATGATTATTGTTTTCCGGTTTGAAGGGTGACTGAGTCTAATGAAGTCAAGAGTAACTTAGGCACAAGGTATACAATAGTATAGTGGCCCGTTTGCGGAAATTTGTTAAATAATAATAAGAGTGCGGCAGTTGGCAGTATTACTCTCCCGTGCCTCGGGAAACCATTGTAACCTCGTTAAGCCGCCAGTACAGCGTCCGAACATATAATGAAGTATCGTTAAAGGTCAGTGGGCTAGACAGTCCAGACAGTCTTGAAAATTATTAAATACTTTGCACTTTAGAATTTTGAATGTCCTCTTTTTTTTTTTTTTTGATAGTTTACTATTATTATAATAATGTCAAAAATCGGACTTGAGAAAAACCGGACAAAGAAGCTCAACGCGATTTTTTTCTTTATATTTCATTTTTTACAATTATAATTAATATATACCTAATAATAGAATTATATTTTTTAATTTTAATGGCCTAGAGGCGATCGCTTCATTTCCAATATGATATTTACTATCATGTTAATATTATTTGATCTCAATTTAATTTAATTTAATTATTTATTCTTAATATACAGGATTATTTGTAGCGACCCAGCAACGTCGCAGGACTAGATAGCTAACACCATAAGCAACACCTTTTGTTCTACGACTTTTGATAATTTGTTAGATTTTATTTTCATACAAAAATAAGTATTGTGGGGACACACATAGCATGACGTAACAACATGTACATCTTGCACTTTAAGCTAACGACGCTCAGCGCGACTCAGAGTCGGCAGTCACTTCTCTCCTCGGTCCGAATTAACATGTCTAATTGAGCATTATGCATAATTTAATTTCCCGCTTGAACGTTTATAAATCTACGCGCATCGCAAAAAACGACGCGTTGCGTCGTCCTTTCGTTTATGAATGAAATATAGACATAATACATTTCGTTGCTACTATATAAATAGTTTTATGAATGTGTTATGTATTTATGTATGTATGTAATAATTGTAATACGTAGCCATGTAAATAAATAAATAATAAAAAAGCTCTCTTCAATCGGATTGTTGTTCTATCGACCTATTGATTAGAAAGTAGAGAATGATTTAGTGCTTTCACACACATTTGTTTACTATATAGAATCTCTTGCGCATCTTTGTAGACCCTTGTGGAATTTGTTCAGAAGAACATTTTTATTATAATAACGTATCGCGAGGGAAACACAATCCGAATTAGATCCGAACTAGAAGTTTACAGTGTTTTTTAAAACAAATCATTTTTATTTTTAAACCAATGCTTTAAGCAACCATAAAATTATTAATCTGAACTTTGACTAAGGTTAATCTTCAGAAATTTGTATAATAATGGTCCTCCTGACCGATTTCGCCCACGGCGGCCAATCTCAAGAAAGATTAGCTAACTGCGCAGGAGATATTATAGTGCACAAGTATGTGCGCAAACACAGGTGCACTCTCTATTCCCTAAATCTCATTACCCGATCGGACGGCAATTCGACACGACCGGAAAGAGTTCAGGCGTAGGACCAACGGCTTTACGTGCTTTCCGAGACACGGGAGTGTGCACACTTTCAACTTCCAGACTCCGGGCTGCTGAGAATTTTTCGACAGAAAATCTCAATAACATTTGATTGGCCCGACCTGGGATTTGAACTCAGGACCACCGTGTCTGTGGCCTTATATGTAGCCACTAGACCAACGAGGCAGTCAGAAAAAAAATTTGTATATATAATGATACATTTATATACAAAAGATATTTGTATACATTTATATAAATATATGACAAAATATTATTTCTGGAATTCTATTAGCTGATGAATCTGCACAATGTCAATGATGAATATTATCAGATAAATATACATATCGCGTGTATGTTATTGAGTTCGAATGTAACAATCATCTAACAAAAGCAATATTGTGGCACGTTGCTGTTTAAATACATCGATGCCAATTTTATCAATATTATTATAGATTGGTAGCATGAAATTGTTCCTAAAAGCTAATAAGAGAATTTTACGGCAATAGAAAAGTATACTGTTACTTTGTTCTCAATGTTATTCTACTAAATAAATGAATATAGTTTAACTGACAAGACTACTTGAACTGAAAATTACTGAATGAAAATGAGAGGCTAGCATTCAAGGCTACGGATCCCAAGACTGTGTTCAAATTCCCGGGTCGGGCCGTTAAATAGTTATTGAAATGTTTACATTATCACGGAACGCATGTAAGTAGGTCGTGCACGTGAACTCCTTCCTATGGATAATTAGGAAGGATGGTAAGGAATTGCCATCCCATCAGATTATGACAGTAAAGGAATACAATATGCAACAATATTTGCGCACACACTTGTGTTTTTTTATAACCCTTATTTCATAGTTTTCATAAGGAACGGCTACCGTAGTCCAAATGCTACCAAACTTGGCCAGAAGCACATCGTATAACTCACAATTTCTTACCACGCAGGCAAGATATGTTCAATCCTATAAACCATAAAACACTTAAAATATAACTTCAATCCAGTAATCCTGCCCGGTTTTTAATCTTATGTCTTCAGTTATGATCTAGTGGTTCTATTCACTATATCTTGAATGACAACTGAACAATACATAGTAAAATGTGGATCACGAAAACAGATGTAAAATTTAGTTACAAATAGCGGCAATAATCTAATGCGGCAAATGTTAACAGGCTTAAATTTATTTGCATTCCATTTAAAAAAGAATCACACGGCTCCTCTATTGTCGGATTGTTATATTTAGAACGAAAAACGAATAACACGCTCTCGTAAACTTTATTCATTCAACGCCACTTTCGTCTACAATTCGGTAGATTTTTTCGGTAACATTTGGTGGTTTTTGTGTTAAATTGTGTATCTGTGAATGCCATTGTATATTTTGTTCCTCGAGATATTATAAGGATGAAATAATAAAACAAGAATATTGTTCTTGACCTACCTAATATTTGGAAGAAACCCCGTATAAAACGCTGTTATATATTTTTTTACCTCTTAGCTAGAGGTTTTCAACATGTTACATTGTTTGAACACAAAAACGTATATGAGAATAATATTACTTATTTTTAATGGTTTAAAAAGTATAAAATGGGCCAATTTGATTAAATTGAGCATTGAGAAGTATTAAAGCACCCGCTTTTGTCGCTTAATTCGCGTTTACATTACGAAACGGGGTCTCTTCCAAATATTAGGTCCTTACATATGAAATTGATGTTTTGTACGGGAGGAATATAAAGTCAATTTTATTTTGTAAAATATATTTAATTAATCAATGGATGCACCGTTGTTATCTATGCACTTTTGCCATCTCATAGGTAGTTCATTGACCCTTTACTGAAAAAACCATGGGGGCGAGAATCAATTAACTCTTTGAAGGCAGTTTGGACTGCCGCATCGGAGTTGAATTTTTTTCCTGGTAAGAAGTTGTCCAAATTCCGTAAAAAATGGTAATCTGTTGGAGCAAGGTCCGGGGAGTACGGTGGATGTCGCAGACATTCCAATTGTAGCTCATCTAACTTAGTGGTTGTTTGTTGTGCAGTGTGTAGTCTTGCGTTGTGGTGAAGCAGCAATGGCCTAGAGCAATTGACCAATTTCGGTTGTTTAGCAGCTAGTTCTTCCTTCATGGTTTGCAGTTGCTGACAATATATCTATATGCCGTAATCGTTTGGCCAGATTTTAGAAAGCTGTAGTGAACGACAGCGGCGCTAGTCCACCAAACACTCACAAGTAACTTTTTCTGAGTCAATTTTCGTTTAGAGCAGGATTTGGCTGGGTCTCCAGGGTTCAGCCATTGCGACGAGCGCTTCGATTATCGTACAGTATCCACTTTTCATTACAAGTAATGATTCGATTTAAAACCCCTTCATTATTGTGTCGGTTGAGCAAAGTAACACAGCAGTCGACGCGTGTTTGCAAGTTCGATTCACTCAATTCATAACCCATCGTTCAATATTTTTTACTTTCCCGATTTGCTTTAAGTGGATTAATACAGTTTTATCACTTACCCCGAAGCCTGCAGCTATCTCTGAAGTGCTTTGTGATGGATCCGCTTCCACAATAGCATTTAATTCTTCATTTTCCACTTTGGTCTCCGGCCGTCCACGGGGTTGGTTCTGAAGGTCGAAATTTCCAGATCGAAAACGTTGAAACAAAAACATACCGTGCTTTATTTTGCGACACCAGCACCGTACACATAATTAATCCTTTGAGCTGTTTCTGCAGCACTGGTGCCACGGTAGAACTCGTACTCGTAAATATACCGATATTTCATGTTTTCCATTGTGCGGTAATAAGCGACGCCAAAGAAAAAAAAAATAAGGAACAAACGAATGGCGGTTTCAAAACTCAAATGTACCAGCTAAATGAATTTATAAATTTGAATTTGGAATTCTTAACCAAAGAGGAGATTTTTCAGATCAAAGTGGTCAGTACGACAAAACGATAATTTCATATGTAAGGACCTAATATATAAATATAAAACTTATTCCAATTTGTGGAGCTGAATTTAATGCAAATTTTCACATTTAAATAGCCTAAGTTAGATTGTGTGGTTTTTAGAAGCACGCAAATATAACCGTAGACGACTCATTCATCATAAACATATATATTTAATAAATAATAAAACTTATTCTAAACCAATTACATCCGACGGGTAATTACATAAAGAAAAACTTTTTTAAATGACACCTTAACATTTCTCTCAATTTAAGCCCTTAGGTATAAATAGAGATACTATACAAAGATTACTTTATTATTAAAATATTAATTTTATTTACAAAGTAACAAAGACTTAAGACATTTTAATAATAAGACTTAACTCAACAAGCAAAGATTTTGTGCTCAAATAAAACGTTCTAGCTTCGAATTAAACGCAGTAGATACGATAGAATAAACTTGTAGCAATGATTTTCAACGAGATCTCTTTAATGCTCAACGTTGTAACTTCTTTCAACCCTCAGTCGACAGTCGGTTAAGTAATTAATTCTTTTGCCGGCCCCTTTGAATAAATCACTTCACAGCCAACTTGAACATTATAAAAGTTGTCTTTTAAATTTTAAATACTGTATTCAATGATTCATGATATCTTTTCGTACTTTCGTCTTCTCTTTTGTGACAGGACCGCTCTATGACGTTTATAAATCTGTATTTATTTAACACATTATCATCTTTACTGTATAAAGTAAAGTTTATTTAATAGTTAAAAGTTTATTTCATTATGTGGTAATGAAATATTATATAATATGTTATAAATTTATTTATGTAACAATTGATTTATTTACGTACGCACGTAAGAAAATCAAGTTAATATTATAAACGTAAGTTGTCACCGCGAATCTCGGTATTCTTTCTCTACTTTATCTCAAGTCACTCTCAATAAACACGTCCCGGTGGTCACGCACTAAAGAACTACTTCTGCAAACTTATTTTGCACTTGAAAACGTTAAAACTACGATGTAAATTTTAAACGGAGATCTCTTCGCTCCCTAGCGAAGCCTGAATTAACTGCATTAGATCTCTGAAATAATAAGTTATCTAAAACTACTGAAATACTTCATTCCAATGAATAAATTTAATATTTTTTTTCTAATAATATTATATATTTAGGGTTTAAGAAGTTTATTTCTTATCTATATTATAATTATCGGTGTCTTTATACAAAACAAAAGAGATTACATATATATATTTTCTCAAATCAAGCTTTGACAATGTTTTACAAAAGATTTTTCATTGACTATTCAATGAAAAATCTTCTTTGGGTTTGCTATTGTAAAGTAGTTTATATTTTTAAAGTTATTTGTATATGGGTTATGGATATCTATGTATATTTGACGTAACACAAAAAGTAATTTCGATTTTAAAATTCGCCGTTTGTTTCGTCTGAAATGTATAAAACCTATAAATTTACATGTTAGAAAACTCGATAACAATGATTCGTGTAAACTGGTGAAAACTCGATATGCATAGGTTTGTCTAAAAATAAAACGAACGTACGAGGCCTGAATAAAAATAGCTGAGAGAGGCCTATTATTAAGGCAATATTCTGTTACGCGCTCTGAATTCATATTCATCTGCTGAAATGTCAGCCTCCGTTTTACTTCGGTTTAGTTAAACAACTCTTTCTATATCCTTTGTTAGTTTGAAATTCAAATGTTTCATAAAATACTTGAAAATGCGCATACAAAGGTGTGTTTTCATTGAAGTATGTTAGTTTTTCTGCAATTCTTTAAAAAGTCACTAACAGTAATTCAACATTGAGACATATTTTTTGACAACTTAACTAATTAACTTAACGTAATTACTATAATACTGACACTTTTGATTGGCATCAACTCTGTTACTCGTGTAACAATATAAAAGTAACTTATTTTGCTTTTGTCAAGTCGCAGATTTAAGGGTTGACAGTATATTATTGTTTATATCAAGACTATTGAAATTGTTTTTTTTTTTAAATACGAATAAAACATTTTCAGTATAATAAAATTCACATATTTAAGTAGAAAGGATAAAGTATGAGAGCAGTAAAATATAGCATTAGAAAATATCGTTCAAAATAAAACGTTATTTTATTTTTATAAAACAAAATATCCAATATGTGCGAGTCAATTCATTTGAAGCAGATTTACAGCTATCGATATAAGCGGTCGCTATTCCAATGTTATTTTTCGGTGAAAATATTATTTGTTGGCGGATAACACGATTTGTACTATTTCCACGCCATTGGGAGACGGCTGATTCGCGGTATAAATATTTGATACCAAGTAACTTCACGTTATCCATGCTATCAGTTATCGACCTGGAAAAATGAAAAGTTGTTGACAAAACTAGGAATAGTGCATAAACGATAATAGGTTCGAATCTATGTTATTTTAAATTTAAAATATAACTAGTGAGTTATTTCAATACTTTTCTATTGCTATAAATCAATCTCTGACTATTGAAGCTATGATGCCAATAAAATACAAGTAGAATAAGGGTTTTAGCAGAAATAAGAGCTTGCAACGTACCTTCAAACGTAAGAGATGTTTGAAGGTCTGTAATAAATAATAATTAAGAATTCTGCATGCAACATGATAAATTTGTATTTGTATACGAAATTTGTATCTGTATATCAATAAACATAAAAGGTCGATGTCCGTAATTACTGCACCCAGTTTAAGTAAATACGTTAGTTACAGAACTGTTTAAAAACTTTTATTATATTTATTTAAAAGTCTACCGGCAGACATCGGAGAAATTTAATAACGAATTTATTAAAAATGTGCCTATAACGTCGGGTTCAACGGCAACTGGCGATTTTGTGATTACCTCGAATTATAAGATAATAATTAACTTAAAATAATAATACCATAATAGTAATAGTATTTTATATACTATATCGCAGTAAAATAATTTATACTACATAATGACTTAATAAACTCACCAATCAAACCACTAAATTATTTTTGTGGCGAAATATTCCTTCCTATATTTTTAGTGTGTGATAAATTAATAATAATAATAATAAAGTTTGTACTTAATCGATTGACACTTCAATAATTTAGTTCTATAGTAGTCAGTTTGCCACAAATTGTCATTATGACCATAATAGACCACTAAGACATAAATGGTTTCATTTGGCTTGTTGTTCGAAGCTCATTTGGTTTTATTTTGTTAAATATAACGTATACTATATTATGAGAAAAACATGTTGTTCAGTATTATTAACTATATTTCAATTCATATTATTGAAATAAGTATCAATCTATTTGCTCAGTTTTAACACTTTATTTATGAAAAAGCAAAACCCGCGGCTTAGCCATCGTGGAATTCAGTTCGTGACAAACATCCTTTAAAATCAGCCATTTAAACGTACATAATGACTGTTTTAATTATATAAAACATAATTTTGAAGTCACAGACAAACGTTTCAATTTTGTTTCTTTGCATAGTTGTATAGAACTTGCAAATAGCGACAAAAAGAGGCAGCTATTTTGAAATCGCACACAAACATTCCAATTTTATTTATTTCTTTAGCTAACAACTTACTGTAACAAAACTGTTGTTTTATGAAATTGTTTATAATATTTTTTTTTTTTTTTATAATACCACGAACTTACTAAATATAGAGTAACTGATAGTTTTTAAACTTTTGTTTCCGATCTTTAGTTTAATATAAAGGTCGTGTGCTACCCACATTTATTACAGTCGGATGGACAACAAATTGTATTGTTAGATACAGAGTCGAGAACATACTCCTCGATACAGAGGTCGAGAAAAATGTACCAACGATAAATACTCCGATACAAATTTTGTTAGGTGAAATTATCATACAAATCATAATAATAAATATTAGTTCCGATCTGAATATTACATCACGATTTTAACAAATGGTTATCGACGCGTTTGCTTTATTTCCGGTCATCGATTTGTTTACACTAGTACTGCTTAGAATTTATTTTACTATACCATAGTGTACGCTACAATAGGTTATATGTAAGTCGTAAATGAATGATTTGTCTGACATTGTATTTTAGACGCTTTAAAAAAGTTAGTTATTTCGACCTATCTCTATTTATAGTTTGAACCCATTGTATTCTGTATTATTGCGTATTGCTTAATGCGATTTACCACTAGACACTCCTTAATTTACACATGAATGATTGTTTATGGAGTTCGAACCAATCCGTAGTGTATTTCCAAAGTATAATTCTCTTTGAAACCAACTGCGACTAAAAAGTCACTTGTAAGCTATCTTATAAAATCTCAGACCCTGAGTTCTTGGGTTCATATCCTGGATTGGCTATGTAATAAATATTAACCATGCCTTGCATCGTCAACGCCTTACCAACCTAGTGTCATTAGGTTGACTGGCTCTCCACCCAGACTGGCTTGCACAAAGCCCTATTACGAAATAAATATAGTAAATGATAAATTTATTTTAAACTAATTAACGTTGTTCATCATATTTATATAACTGCTTACAAGTTATTCTCTTATTACGCAAAGTTAAAGTGGTCTTCATAAATGTTTTAAGTTACAACCTAAGCAAAATTTTCTTAGCTTTAATCTTGGAAATATTGCGTTCAAATTCAAATGGAAGAAATATTCAGTTTCACTATAAAGCGAGTTTTATTCGTTTGCGCCATGTGTCTCGTTTCAATTGCAACTTGATGAAATGCGTCTGACAAATATTCTTATTGTTTTCAATGGCTCTTCGTGAATTTGTATTTTTTGATGTTTTGATTTTAGAATATTATTTTAGTCCTGACATCGCAATATCAATTAATAAATTAAAAATCTTTATTAAAGTTTTTGGTAGTTTTATAATTTTGAAAAAAGATTATATTGTAAATTTTTTTTCAAAATTATAAAAGCAATAATACTATTACATACAGCTTTTTATGTTTTTAGTGTATAATAAACAACTTATTAGCTGTTTAATAACACACGGTCTTACCTTGTGTTATTAAGCAGCTTGTATGTTTGCACAGACTTTTATAATGCAGACCATTTTTTACTAAAAGCTCCAAAAATAAAAGCGTAATAAGTACGGTTATATTACACCCGAAAGCCGAAAACAACTTCACCTTAACCTAAATTTCTGCAGGAAAGAAGTATAAAGCGAGGTACAAGTAAACATAATATTATGTCTAAATAACTAACTTTAGTATATATGTAACTATTATTATCTGTACTTTCACATAATCGTAAGTCATCAGATGATTAATGAAAAAAAAATAGATGCAAAAAATGCATTAAAGATCAAAAATCTCACGATAATATGCTCCTTTTATACTGTTGTTTTGTTTTGCCGATTCTCTACCATAATTACATTGGGATAAAGATACAATTTGTGAGTAATAAAGGTCGTTAAAGCGTTGTCGATCTCTAACCCCCTAACGTTACGTTGCTGACATCGAAGACATTACATAGAACCATTTACATAAGTACGTTGTTCAACTACGTAATCCTTCACACTGTGAAGCCAAAGTAAGAATTTTCTGTCTCATTGGGAGAACTCGCAAGTTTTATTAGAACGAGAAAGTATATACTTGCGAAGTGTGTTTTATATGATCCTTACCTATACAATAGGTGTAATAAAAATTTCAACATGATTAATTAAATTTAAGACACTAATGGCCTTATTGTGTCTTCTCCTTTCAAATGGGCAATCAATGGTGTTACAAAAAGAAGAAAAAGAAATCGATTTATGTATTCATGTTTTAATTAAAATTCTTTAATTTCCCAAATTCGTTTTATCTACATGAATATATAAAAATAAATTAGTTCTTGATAGTAAATACATTTACGATTTGAACATTTATTTACAAGATAGAATAGACTAAAATATAAATTAACATTTTATACATTTACCGTGCAGCGAAATGGCGTACAAATATTTGCAGTATGCCTCATGTTTATAAGTTTAGCTGTTTCAAATAGTTTCAGCTTCGTTAAAAAAAAAATCGTAAATTACCAAATTAATATTTAAAATAAATATATATCAAAAGTTGCAAATGGCTGGACTTGAACATATAACTCTTATTATACCACGATCAAACTGTTCAAATAGTAAGCTATGTTTTTGCTTGCAAACATTTGGTTCTAACTTATGACGTCGACAGTTTTTCGAATCGTTTTTAAAACTCAAGCTACAACGATTTACGAACATTCTACGAACATTCTGGTTCAATAGCCATACCAAATGGATGTTTGTAAGAATAGGGTTTTATAGCGCAGAATTGTTATAATAGCGCAAATGCATCCAATAAGTAGATAAGAAAACCTAACCCCATCCAGGAAATGCTGCTAGCATTCTTGCCACGATTCAATGCGGTCACGATTTATATAGTAATTATTTTTAATTATTATTTGTATTTATTTAAGGTTTTAATTTAATTATAACTAATGAGTTGACATGATAGTTTGTGGTGACTTCAATCATAAAAAAGCAAACGTCTGAGACGCCTACATCGATTAGTGCCTTCGTTTATGCCGGCCATAAATTTCAACTAATTACGTCGATCGTCTGAAGGCATGCACGTTTTGTGAATATAATTGTCTCTTTCAGCTTCACGGACCGCTCTCTTTTCTCAGTTAATTGGACTCCATTATTTATTTTTCCTTCCTTGTTTTCGTCTCTTCAGCTTAGACGTGGAAATGAAATGCTTTTTCGGATGCTCATTACGTTTGGAAGGCGCTATCTGGTTGTTTGACTTTTAAATTGTTAAAAAAAAATACTTTACTATTTTTTCCTACTTAAAAGCTTTACTTATAATGAAGTTGTGACGGAATTATTTCTGAAAAAGGTAAGGACTTGTAAAATGAAACGGTTATCTGTTCCGTTATATACAATATTTCTTTGGAATGTATTGGCTTAAAATGCATAGTAACTAATTTGGTATGTAGAAATAACAGCTATAATATTAATAGTGTTTAACTGCAAATTCGCTTGCTCGAAATTTCGAGCTACGACTTCCGACTTCACACGTAGGTACACATCGGTATCTGAAATATATATTTTGAAATAAATATATACAGCCAAAATATTTTTATTAAAACGATTTTCGACCATTCTCTGTACTCTGTACTTTGTAAAAGCTTTATTATTATGTATTATTATAATTCCTACAACTGAATTTGAAACCAGTTACAGTCAACATTCTAGCATTATTATTGTAAAGAAAAACTAGCTGAATATTAGTATTTTAAGTTATATTGGCAGCTATATTTAAGTAAATAAAAATATAGCAACATAAACATTCTATGAAACTAATATCTGCTTTGAATCTAGGATCCATGACAGCGTTAAATTCCCAAATCAATCGGATCATAAGTAGTTGTATGAATCCGTAAACAAAACAAACGAAGCCTAGCTCTTAATAACTCAATATGTCATTTTAACCTCGTTATCGTAAAATACTACCTTCTTTAGTCGTAATTACGTAATAGACAGGCGGACTAGTATAAATGTGGTTGATGTATTTGTATCCATTCCCTGTTAATATTACAACAAGATTGTGATATTTATTTTTTATAAATTTAGTTTCCAACCAATTTTAGTTATTAGAGTACAAGGCCTTAAGGACTTACTTGAAGGCATTATTTACTAGTCAACCTTAAGCCATATCAGACGTATATATGACTGCAGTACTATATTTATATAAACAATACAAGACTTAATTACCAACACAGACAAAAACGGTGTGTTGTATTCTATTATAGTTTCAATTTAAGTTTATTTTTATATGTGCTTAAACATTTTCATCTTATCGTGTTAAAGCATATTTACAACTGTAATAAAATTGGATACTGAACGAAGTGCGATCGTAACGGCCTGTTCGAGAACAAATTTCATTCCTGACATCTCATTTAAAATATTTAAACGTGCGTGATTTTCACCAAATTGTCATGCAATATACGAGTACTACTTCGTCATAAAGTCTTCGCTTAAAACCTTAAAAACATTTGTTTCAAATTACTTTCTCCGATGCTTAATGACTGCGATGCTCAACAACTTTGATCTGCTTTAAAGGATAATTTATTGTTAGTGGTTTCTTACACCTTTTCCCCTATGTGTTATTACTAACCACCAATTAAATATATAATAAAATAAATGCGCAAAAATATTTCTGCAACATGCAAACAAAACTTAAGTATGTTTATATATTTATTATATTAAGCTGACAATATTTTCTAGCCAATTAGATCTTTAATATAATAATATTTTAAAATAAGCTTCTTTTTTGGCACGAGACAGTTTATGGCTCGCAGTGACATAGGTAGGTGACACTTTCCATCACATCACATCCTAAAAACATAAAATAGAGCCATAAAACTAGTATTAAGAAATGTCTTGTTTAAAACGCGTGATCGTCGAATACAGTTCTTAATGATATATATATTTTATGCGAAACGTGAAAATGAAATTGTTTCTCGCACTTTTGGTTTAAGTATATTGTAATAAACCGTTTACATATGCAATAAACGTACCTGATAGAAACTCATGAATCTTTATATTGTGGAACATGTCGTAAAACAGAAACTTGTTATCATAAATTGCTTGTGTTGTCTACGAAGAGAATTGATTTCTCAGACAGTCTAAGAATCACTGCATACTCCTGCACTAAGGAAGCATAATACATGTGGGTAAAAGAGTATAATACTGCATTTGCAGTTTTACGATCTTTTACCATTTATTTCATAGTGAAATCCAAAAGAATCCGGTCGTCATATTGTGAGTGTTTGGTGCAACAACTATGACATTAACAACCAACGGCTTTTTATTTTTAAAACTTTACATATTTTACGGTAATTGTAATATTTATTAATTAATTACAATTTGTTTAAAATAATACTTTCCGTTTTATCCGTAATTATTAGTTAATAATTCTTTAAGTATAATATTTATTACAATTCATCCTTTCCCTCTTATAAGTACATTTTACTAAATTAATGCCGCTTGCTTAAGTAGCAGTACTTAATACAAATGAAAAAATATAGTTTTACCTATGACGCATAAAATGTATAAAATCTTCATTTTAAAATATCTACGTGCGAAACGCTGTGTTAACATTTTTAGAATTAACTTTACATTTCGATCTCAATTTTCCCTTAAACGATATCGTCGCTATCGGAACTGTGTTTGCTTTATTTTGTTTCACACCATGTGTGCACTTTATCAGGAATTTTTTTGGGCTAAAAATAACTCAGTGAACCTTTTTCAATAGGTGCAATATCCATTAAACCTACGAGGTACACGTGGCCAATTTACCGTTATGAATAAATCGTAGGCACCTCGGCTGCAAACCAGCAATTTGCGCTACCGAGCCGACCGTTTCAGCTTTATTATTTCCCCACTTCATATTTCGGGCGTTTATTAATGATTTTGTAATTGGGCTGTCGCTTGCATTCGCATTCATCCGCTCGATTACTTCGCATGCCAAAAATTCTGAATTAAAACGTGATTAAAAAAGCCATACATGGTCGGTCGCTCTTCTTTGAAGTCCTGGATGTCATTAAATCAACGAGAAATAAACATTTCGTGATATATGTTTTAAAAGCGTAACATATTTTTATCCATTTCTGTAAAAACATTCTGAACAGTATTACTTAAAGCATGAATATTTATCAAACGAGACGGACGAAATTCAACTCGACACAATAAAACCATTTGTAAAATATACTTTTGAATTTAAAATTCAATTTCATAGCAATATTACATGATTCAATCTTATAATGTATTAAAAGAGGAACCGTATTACGCGAATGAATAAAAATTTACATTACTTAAATTTTATTCAACGCTTGATGTTAAACAAATAACTAAATTAAGAGTTATTTTTAAAACTAAGAAATTAACGAACGTAGTAAATATTAAAAATACGTTCCTACCAAAACAACTTAAGAATTTAAAATTCAATAAAAACCACCTCAGTGTATGCCTTTTAAAGTTAACGAATAAAATGTTTCTTTAAAATGGCACAAATATCAATGACCTTTTAGCTATTGTACATAAAATAACCTATTACATAAACTTGCCTCTCTATTTAAAAAATAATCTGTAATTTAGGCATACTTCATCATTATAAATTAAATGCATCAAAATTGTCATAATATCATAATAAAATATACTAAACTAAGCTCTTGTAAGTTTGTTGTTTCTACTTTTAAAACGTCATGATACCTACAGGATTAAATTAAATATAAAGTCACTGGTTCGTAATTTAGATTGCTACCGAGAAGAATCGGTTAGAAGCTCGGTAGTCACTTTTATCTTTAATTAAATTCATACTCAATGATGAAAATCGACGAATATTAACTTCATGCTCTTTTATTACCCTATAAAAATAAATATCCTTGCATAGCGTAATAAAACCTGTCAATTATTGTTTTTCTTATTGGAAGATTTCAATTTATAAATAGACAAAGTTAAAAACAGCTGCGTAATTTTATCAAAGAAATAAATATTATGTCTCAAAACAGACAAGTTAAATACATGTTACAAATTGTTTTAATAATTATACACTTAATCGCAATATACTATAAAGTATTTAGACTATCTTAATTTAAATAGTAATATTGTTTTTGTTCATATTCTATGTGTTTACGTATCGTACATCCGGTAAGGGCTTCTACCCATCAAAGTTCAATAAGTGGCGTGCGAGTCGTTGGTCGAAATTAAATACTAATTGTAACGTACACTTCAATGGAATGGCAAAAACAATGAATAGTAAAACCTGCGTCTAATACAACACTCTCAATCGTCATCTTATCATTCCATACAATCCTTTTATTAGCTTTTTTCGATAATTGTTTGTATTAACAAAAAAGAAAACATCAGTTTGACGAAAGCAATTTACGGTAACTTAAATTGTAATTACAGCTAACTACAAGAAATAAAACATACCCTTTTGCCGTATAAAGAACACTAATTAACAAATAGTAATATTTTATTTACCAGAAAATTATTTGACTTTTACGGAAATTAAATTAAACATAAAAAAATTACAAGTATTTTGTATTATAGCGCTTAACGGTATTCTTATTTTATTTCTTAGTAACATGTAGTAACTTAGTGATTTGCAGTGAACACATCGGTCGTCTGTTTGTATTAGTGTGTGTTTAATTCCATAAAATGGAATTAAACACACACTAAATAAATTCAAACGAGGCGTGAAGAGGCATCTTGCGGGCCGGCAAGGCGGGGGCGGCTAGTGCAAGTAATTCTTCCTGACTGCACTAGCCGTCGTCGCGTTTGGACTTTACTATCACTTACCATCAGGTGAAGTAGAGTCATTTGCCACCCCGGGAACTATAAAAAAAAAAAAAAAAAAAAAAAAAAAAAGATAATGTATTGTTATCTGATACAATACTAGAAAAACATCCTTATTAACCGTCCACTTTTTATACAATTTTCGTTCTTAAGAGTGTTGCAATATTTAAAAAAAATAACATAACACTAGAATTAAAATTCCACCAAAAGTAAAAACGTTACCTTTTAAAATGTATGTCAGCTTTCATAAAATTCATTCATAATTCGACGCTCAGTCGCATTTATCATCCGGCGCTTGTCCTTAATTAATATTAATATAAATTATCATTGATAAAACTATTGAGTCTTATGTTTTCTTAGTTTGAAAACATATTATAAACATTGATTCCTTTTTTTGACCAAGCGGCTTTTAGCTACGTACCAGAAACGTATTTATTTTAGTACTTTATATTTATGTTACATACCAAGTAACGAATTGAATTGCAAAATAGAGGTAACAACGATCATTTGTTTGCAAGCGATCAATCCGTTCGATATTATTTCTAAGTGGTGTTTCGATACATCATAGAAAATTGCATTAACAAACGACTTCAATATGTTGTTATTATTTTATTCATTCGTTTGTCGATTCACTATTTAGAAATATCCAAATGAGGCGTTATTAGAAATAGACAAGTATCGAATACAGTTAATCGAAACCTATGATAGATATCATATCTCGTTTTAATGACACTATATATTTTTTTCTGTTCCGTATGTTCGTTGTAACTGTTCAATATACATACATACGAAACAGTTACAAAGAAGTTTAGTTTTTTTTTGTTCTATCGGATTCATGCAATAATTACTAAAGTAATTGATTTGGGACTTTCGCTTTACTAATCTATACTTTCAAGAAGTTACCGTTCAAGCGGGAATTAAAATCAATACTTATTTTTGTATGAAAATAAAATCTAATAAATTATCAAAAGTCGTAGAACAAAAGTTGTTGCTTATGGTGTTAGCTATCTAGTCCTGCGAGGTGGCTGGGTCGTTACAAATAACCTGTATATTAATCGAAAAATAATGTATACTAAGTTTTATTCAAAATCGTTAACTCCAATTTGATTTGAAAATGAAATAAGATGACATTGCTCGTTTCATATTGAAAGCCTTCTTACATCATACGAGTAGATAAAGAAAATTAATCTACACAAAAAGTTAGGATATTTACAATATGGGTAAAATAAATTTTATAACTAAGTGTCCGAAACGTCAGTTCGAATGAGTGACATTTTTGTGTTTTTATAGGACCAGTTTAAGCGGTACCTACTGAAGCCATATTTCTTAATACCTTAAGTTAAACCTTTTGACTTTTAACTACCAACTAACTTAAAAAATTGAGAATCTCAATCTTTAAACATAAATTAATTTTATAAAGTCAATGTTTTTCTACGCAAATTGTGTAATGTACAACAATATTGTTATTTCGTTAATTGTTTTTTGCGGAATACCTAAACCCTTTCACAGTCATGTGCTTAATATGTTCTTCTTCAATATGATAGCTGCTAGCTGTCAGTTTAATATTATCCTCTCAACTTTTTATTGTTTTCCTGTTTTTAAAGTCACTAACATCTCAGTTAGCTTAGATTTGCTGTTAATTTTATGTTCTTTTCAGACACTCAGAAGGCATATTTTCAGATTGGCTAAGTTTTGCAACCATATACAAAACAATAGTCAAGAAAATGAAATCTAAATTTGTCATAAGCGTTTTTTTTTTTCGAAGAATTAATTTTAAGCCTATCCTTAACTTGTTTGAGTTTCTTTTTTTAAGTACTATGTCATCCGCAAGAGAAAATTTTATCGCATATATAAGAGTCTAGTCTGCTAAAGACACTCTCCAAAACTGCTGCAACCTTACTTTTATTAAACTGTAACGGTACTAAGACTATAACAGTATTTCCCTAAACTACTGCAACACATATAAATATATTTTAATTTGAGTAAAACCAATAATCAACACAAGCCTATTAGAAATCGAGATCTGAGATCACGCGAAGCGAAAACGACGTCAATGCGACATTCTCTATAAAGGAACGGTTTCACTTGAGTGACAAATCTAAACAAGTAACCAAGATACTCTACAATCACTACATTACACACGTGACCACAATCTATCTCTATACAGAAGATACTGCGCCGTGGTTGCTTCGCTTGGTTACTTAAGTGTATTCGATTCTTCATTAATTCTCGAGAAGAACGGATATCTTTATTATTAATCCAGCTACTATATATCATGTCAGACTACCTATTAGTTGATCAATCCATTATACTAATACGTCAAGTTTTAATTACCAATTATTTAATACACATAGCATATAATAGTACTGAGTCAAGAAAGCTTAAATATATGTTTTTTTTAACCCCCGACGCAAAACGAGGGCAAACGATAATTATAAATTTGACGCGTGTCTGTATATCTGTTTGTCTGCCTACATGAGATCGTAACTCTCGAACGGATGAATCGATTTTCATTCAGTTGCTTTTGTTTGAATGATATCTTAGTCGAGAGTGTTTTTGAAGAAAATTGATTCAGCTGTGTAATAGTTATGGGGGGTGGAAGAGGGAATGAATGAACGATAATAAGCGAATATATCAAATGCAAGGATTTGATTTGTGTAGGGGGGAGAGGGTTAGTTATCAGGGGCTCTTTAATTTTTTAATTTAATTTATTAAATCGTAAGCAGTGGAAAATTTGTCACTGTTAATTCACTTTGAATGAATTTAATCCATACGATATAAGAACAGGCTTTTAATTAAAAACATTACATTAATAAAACCATTTCTACTTATAGCGAAAAAACAATAACTGACCGACTTATCACGAGATCTCTGAAACTATACGTCCGATTCTTTTAATATTTATTTATTTAATTTTCCTTTCGCGTCGTAGAAACTCATTAAGTAGTAATTATACTGAAGTCTTCTCCACAATGGATTCATCATATCACCCGTACGAAGACGAGTAGCTAATTATTTTAAATAAGTAAATTTATATAATATTTTCGTGATTTTAAATGAGCACTACCAGTGTGTATATCTTGCCATATTACTTATTCAAAGAGAAAATTGATAATTTTTCTTTGTTTCGTAATACACATATTTTTATGATTTTTTCTCAACTTTTTCCATTTGTATTTTGAAAAATAGCGATGTCGTAATCACACAGCAATATTCAATAAACTTTTACTCTCTTTGAATTTTTATGATATCGAAATTCTGTTAAAGGTTTCTAGGCCAGCCCAAAACTTTCTTATCAACGTTTGTAGAAATGATGTTTGTAGAAATGTCCTCATTTATAACCTTTTTTAGTGGGTGGTTAGTTAAACTGTTTTTTCATTTAAATGCCAAAACAATAATGAAAGAAAGAGCAATTAATTGTCTTTACTAATCAGCCGGTAAGCAACACTTATAAATAAAGCCGATAATGTTTTATATTAAGCGTTATAACAGCTAGCACGACTTTTGTATGTCAACTATATAGTTTAGTTATTCAGGAGTTCTAATTCCGAGACTGGTTATTTTTGGGGCAACCTCGAAAGTAGTATATAAAATTCGGAAAGCCCCCGTAACGCGAAAATATATCGAAAGGACAATGACCTCACGGGTTTATTCGACAAACGTGTAGAGTTTATTCGATAAAATTTATATAGTATTCTTGGATATATATTTGTTGAAATAACTGTTAACATTTGGCTTTTTGTATGGCGTTATTATATCATATACTATTAAATATATTATTATTCATTAATAGGCTCGTTCTCGTTCATTTATGTCATGGAATGAATTGATCAAATATTTAATATTTGTAATAATATTTATCGTTAATAACAAAAATAATTATAACATCAATTAAATTATAATTACTCTAAAATGCTGTGTGTGCCAACACATTGAAAGGCTTAAAACAGCTAAATAGAAACTGACACGTGGATGTAAAAATAAAGGGATTTTCCAATTAACCATTCTGCTTTCCGTCGCTTTACAATTCGATGAGACCAAATATTCCCAAACTCCATTGCTCAATTCGACTGGAAACCAACTGTTTTTTATTGTACAACGATTTATTTTATCGAAATATCCCGCTTACAGTTGGTTAACGACGCGAAGATTTATATGTAATGCAGACAAATAGTTGTATCCCTGGCTTTGTTCGTTTTGACATTGGATATAGATATCAATTTTTGGATTATACTCCAGTAACCGTTTATGTTTTGGAATATAAAATGAAACCTGTAACATCGACCTAGAACAGCGATAAGCGACTAAAACAATCACTTATTTAATGTCTTTCGATGCTGTATACCATTACATTACATACTTTATTTTTATATAATGTGTTCTTATTGTTTAAGTGAGTACTTATGTTCGTCGTTCATTATGTAATTGTGTATATTGTGTACGTATAGAAATGATTCCGTAATAATTTGCTTATATATATATTTTTTTTTATTTTCAGGTATGTCACAATAATCAGTAATTTTATTTAGAAGTAAGTATTTTAGTTAAGTACTACCTTTTAAACTACAAGAAAAAGGATGGCAACCGCCCTGAGGAATGATTTTACTGATAGATTGGTTAATCGCCACCATACCGGTTCTTGCTGAGTGCTGAGTGTAGTGGCTGATTACGCTTACCAAAAAAAAATCGCCTCTTACAACACTTACAGTCGTCGGCCGGAATCGTTCGAATTATAGAATTACATCTGTTTAAAAAAAAGGTCTAATAAATATAACTACTATTCTAATTAAAATAACATAAATACATGCCGCCGCCAAAATGCTATGCTTATGACAACTTAAAAAAGTATTTCAAATATGAAATGTTCTTTTTGATAAATGGCTTGTCATCTTAAAACGACCCTCGTTATTTAATTGACATATATAAGTATGTATTGTTGAATCGGCGCTCCAGCGCTACCTAAATGAAACCAGAACGGGCGATAACATCAGTCGAAGTTCACATCGCGGTCAACAACTGTCAAAATGATAGAAGGATGTAACGCTATGTCAACAGAGGCGTCCAACACAATTGTATCATCGTTGTTGGGATATAAGCTTTATTTTCATTGTGGTTAGACCTATTATTGTATACTTTCCGTATTGACGCGTTAAATGTGAGTGTCGCTGTAATCGCTACTTGAAACATCGCCTGAACAGCACAATGGGTCACCGAGTAAAATCGAGCCCTAAATAAGGTCCCACCGATTTTATCACACGTCGAGGCAAATTATCTTTCTAGATGTCGTTGAAATGCTCGTAAAAGACCCGCAACGGTTATATTAGGGTAACATCAGTGATCTCGGTCATGCAAAATGACTTTACAGATCAGCCCTAATCACCTTAATGTCAAGATGATATCGCCCTAATTCTTGTTTAAATCAAATTAAAACCCACAGGTAGTAATGATATTTTTTTTGTGTTTATACTTCTTTATATATATTAAAATAAATTAACATTGTATGCTTGTTAAGTACTTGTGACAGTTTGTTTCAATATGCAAAGTGCAACATAATATTTTCAAAAATACTAACTTATAAATTTACACCAAACTATTTAGATTTAATCATATCTTTGATTTAAAGTGCAAATCTACCGTTTAAGATATAATTAATAAAACCAAATTTATCAGTACATGTTACTTTAAATATATCTATCTAACATATAAAAACAGCCTTTTCATAAAATCCTCTAATTATTTTTAATAAAAGATAAAAACATTTCAGATAAACGGTTTCAAGAATAAATAAAGACAACTCCATAGAATTCATACAAAGTAATATATAAATAACTTTGGCGCGTGTTATTCGATACAAATATGTATTGGTCTGTATCCTATGAAGATGTCGGTAAATCATCAGAGTCAAACATACATTTTTGTCGGTCACGCACAAACAATTAAAACAAAAGAAGAGAAATTTCTGCTATGCTTAATGACAATTTATAATACCGTGTTTGGCTTTAAAAATCATAAGTGTAATTAAGATGCTTGAAAGATCATTTGGAATCGTTAATATTTGATAAATATCAAGATAAGCAGTTATTAGTTCGTGATATTAATAAATAAAATGTCCATTAATTTATTGCTCATATTTTCAGTGAAATTAAAAGTGAGTGAGTAAAATTGGTAATCTTTTATTTACTTTTACACGGGTAATTCTAGCTCCAATTTTAAAAACGGCTTGTTTGCCCCTTGTTACATAAAAAAAGAAATTTGAATTTATCCCAAAAGACAATGATTGCGGGTGGTTAATAACAGAAAAAATATATATATAATTTTCTCAAAAAAAAATCACGATGTGTCTTCTAATTTTTACATATTATTATTTATATTGTCATTCATATAAGTTATAATTTTTTTTATATTCTTTATTCAAATGACATTATAATATGATATCATTAGTCAATTAAAAAGTTATGCTATAATTATTGTTGTAACGCACCGCGCAAATAATACTCTTGTTTTCGTAAATGGAATCTTTAGAAAACATCCTTGACCCGATGCCCTACTTCATCCTTTATTTATAAAGCCTTCTCGTTAACTATAATAATTACTCGCTTTTCAGTTACGCTTTTTAACTTATTTTATTTGAAGCTTTGATTTGATGATTAGTAAAAAATATATTGAAACGTATATCCATTTAAACAATAAACTTAATAATCTGTCAATGTCCCAATGCTGGGATTAGGTCCACAGTTATATTGCTTGAAGATAAGGTTTTGGAACGTATTTCACAATGCTGCTCAACTACGGGTGGGTGGATACACTAGTGCAGATTTTCATATCATTTATTTCACATAATTACATATGGAAATATGTCACCGCTGAGCACAAAATAAACAATAAACACTAATCAAGCACAAGAACATTCATTTGCCCAGGATTTTTAATTTGCAATCTTCGATAGCAAGTAGAGAAAGAAAGAACATTGAGAATCTTAAATTCGCACGTTTGCTCTACAAAAATCATATTTTTTTTGTATTTTTATAAGATTAATTTTAAATACTGGATTGGATTTTAATACTAATGTTTTATTACTTGAAAATAAATGATGATATGAATGAGTAATCGGAAACTTTGATGGCGTGTCTGACCAGCGCTACAAACATTCAAAACGTTGAGGTATGAGCTTTACAAATATTTGTCATTTTTGAGAATAAAACATGAGACGTGAGTGAGGTAGCCGCCGCGCTATTTTGTCATCGAGTTAGAGAGAAAAAAACGAATCTTAACATTTCAAATAGTTACAGGTCTAGGTATAATAGGTAACTATTTAAACATCTCTATTAAATAAAAAATAATATTTATGTGTTCGTCTAATATTTGTTCCTAAACTGTTTATCCAATTGTGATGTTTGTGTGTGTGTGTGTGTTCGCTGCGTATATCAGCGAATGCCCTGGGCATTCGCTGGCATACGGGACTGTTAGATACTTTATAAACAAAATTTACGTAATTAATGACTATATTTAACTTATTCTTCAAAATGTCTCAACTTTATATAATTGTGGAGAAATTTATATACTTATATAAATCCCACTTGGGAAGCAATAGAAGATTTGTTTACTTTATAAAGGTCTGCGTGGTCGGCACCGTGGGCGTTTAAGCCATTTATAAACAATACCATAATAACCTTATTTACATGTTGATAAGGAAGAATGTCGAATGTAAAAAATATAATATCAGATTGATAACAATATCAAATTACAGTTGAATTAGGTAGTGTTTAATAGAAAAATTATTTTATTTTTTTATTAACTGTGATTGCTTGAACTAAATCACAGTTAATGTTTTCGGATCGTCTATAAGTTTATCTATAAAAATAAATTAGCTTTATTACGTTTAACTTAATTTAATTTAAAAGAACAAGTTTAATTTACGACTAATAATTAAACACTGAAAAGTGTGTAAAATATGTATAATTATTTTTTATTATATCTTCAACTAGCTGTGTTCCGCGGTTTCACCCGCGTATAATTAATAAAAATATAATAAATAAAAATAAGCCTGGAGCCTTCTTCGATAAAAGGACTATCCAACACAAAAAGATTTTTAAATTTCGAACCAGTAGTTCCTGAGATTAGCCGGATCAAACAAACAAACTCTTCAGCTTTGTATAGTTTATTTTATATTAGTTAAGATAACGAAAAAAACTAATACGATAGGTACGAAGAAAAAAAAACTAAGTGAAATAAAATCCTGAATATAAATTTATTGAAAATATAGTATGAATAATATAATGAAAATAAAAAAGATCCGACCGACTGAATAATAATATATGCGCCGCGTCTTGTAAACCTTAGACCTGAGAGAATCTTGATAATATAAACTAATATACTACCGCTTAAATTCCATAACAAAAGATCCTAAAATATTTTATCGCCGTCGATCCGTTCGGCGCTACCGCTTGCAGCGGTTTAGAAGCGCTACAGCCAGCGCTTTTCGTGGGTATAGGCGCGCTTCTAGAACATACTTCCCGCGTTTTGTCAGCGCATGCGTCGTCCATGCCTCCCATCCCTTTCTAGCGAATTGCGCGGCAGTCTCTATTGCGCACTGAAACGCGTAGCCACGCGAGAATCGCGTTCGACATCAAAACAATTACACGATGATCGCCGACTTTCCACCTTCACGAGCTATGGAAAATCTACTCTATACGCAACAGCGTGTCTTTGGTAGCCGCCTCGTGCCGCAGGGCCCGGCAAACGGTACTACTGTTTGTAATAATTGTATGAAAGCGTATGACGTAGTAAGTAGAGCCTAAAAAACTTACATATACTTTGTCTTATAGTTTACCAATGGGAGAGATTAGATAGATTGTACGACCGCACCTTTTGGCCGCCGGCAACTATACTTTTTATTTAATTGAAGACAGATATTTACATGTTTTTTTTTTCACGTTACTGCGTCATTCGTTTTATTAATCGGTGCACCATAAACTTAGATAAGGCATTGCGAAATTACAGTTAATGCCGAAGAAGCGTTTCGAAAATTAATTTTTCTTACGACCTATTGCGTTCCTAATTTAAAAATATTGTTTAATTCTTAAGTTTCGACTGACAGTCCGACATTAGTTAACAACGTCATAAACTTAGAATATAACACATCAATCAAATAGTAAACAAAACCGAATAACAAAAGTCCTTGAAGTCGCCGGTTCAATGTCATAATTTCAAAGTAATTGGGATACACGTAATTGTTTACTTTGAAGATTTTTTGTCTCCTTGTGTTTGCTTACAGTAAAAATAATTTAGAATTTTCTAAATGAAGTTTATAACACACAATATGTTTTTCTTTAATTACACTGCTTAGGTAACAGTCATTGGATATTCAATCATAATATTTTTTTTCTTCATCAAAGTAGTTTTAAAAGTGTTATACGAAGACATTAAGAGAACATTAACATGAAAAAACATTTATATGGTATAAAGATTAGATAAATAAAACTTATGAAGATGCAAATTCAATCAATGTGTTGTTTACTATTATACAACTTGCCTGCTTTTTATTTGCTTGCAAAAAACATAGGGCTATTTTCTAAAACAAATTGTATGATCACAATGAAAAATAAATATTGCAACGCGAACTCTCAGTAAGAATACTAAGACAAAGATATCGTTTTATGATAGAATTGAACGCATTTTTTTAAAAGACGATGTTTCAGTTCGATTTTACAAGTATAGCATAAGTGATGAAAGTTGAATCAATCCACGACAGGCAGGTGAGTAACATGTCTAAGGTCAGATAGGTCGCGACGACCTCCAGGCGCCCGTTGCAACGTCACAGTCTGCTGCGCTGTACCCACATGTACCCTGTGGCCAATTTATGTACTAACCGACATTTATCTTCTCTTGAAACAAATTTAAAAAAAACACCTATATGATTTGAATACTGTCGAATAAAAACTTTTTCAAAGATTACTAAAATATGAATGTAATAAATTTCTGACGAACTGCCTAAATTAGGGGTTTGATTCTTACTCTTGGCAAATTTCCTTGCATTATCTCTCTGGCAATCTGGTTCCTCTTTAAACATTACCTAGAAAAACCAGTCGAATGTATGTTATTATAAATATAATAAAATATAATATGCAAATTGCCCTAACACCGATCAGGTGTTCTAATTAAAAAAACTTATATATATATATGTACACCTGCGAAGGTGAGCCGGTGTTATTCCATTTCGGCCTCTGTGCATCTAGGTTAGTACTGTGCACTCACTAATTATTATTAATCCTATTACCAAAGTACTAATTTATTCTTTGTATTGATGGAGAGAAAACAGCTGGACACAAGTATTTTATACTTTAATTGCCAATGTTTATGGGCGAGAGTGACCACTTTTCATTAGGTGGCATATTTGTTCGTAGTCCTTTATAAAAATAAATACAAAAAAGTAACATGAACAGTGGTTAGAACGCGTGAATCTTGACCGATGATTGTGGGTTCAAACCAGGGCAAGCATCACTGAATTTTTATGTGCGTAATTTGTGTTTATAATTCATCTCGTGCGAGACGTGCATCGTGAGGAAACCTGCATGTGTCTAATTTCACTGAAAATCTGCCACATATGTATTCCACCAACCGGCATCGGAGCAGCTCGGTGGAATAGGCATATATATGTAATGTATTGTTGGGTTTGAGGAGGGAAGGGAAACAAGAAATCTTAGTTCCTAAGATTGGTCCAATGTCTATGGACTGTTGTGGCCACTTACCGTCAGATGGCCTATTTGCCCGTACGTCTACCTATTTTAAAGCTGAAAAGTATAAATGTTTATTTAAATATATATATATATACATATATATATATATATATAAACAAGTACGTTTATATATATATATATATAAACGTACTTGTTTTAACTAAAAAAAAAAAACTAAATATGACATTGAATTACAATGTCAATGTACAAATGTCATTCGTGCAACAATGTATGTATGTCGTCTTGTCTGTAATCATTACAACTTATACTTATACATATTACTTAGGCCTTAAATGAACCACCAATCTTAGGAACTAAGATTTCTTGATCATCAAACCCAACAATACATTACAATTTATTCCAGTTTGGCTGTAAAATATCTGATGAGTGGTTGGCACCTACCCAGACGGTAATCCTGTAAGGGTTTGTGCAAAGAAACGTATAAAACAATTAATACATATAAAGTTCAAATTGAGATTACCAGATGACATATTGTATGTCTATGTTACATGCAAATTTAAATATAGGTCCTTGGTATGACATAGCTTCAATAGACATGATGGACTTTAAAAATACTTGTAAAGTCCTACTTGAATGAATTACGTTTTGATATTTACGAGCTACTATGTCCGCAACTTCCTTTGCGTGCTTGTTAGAATTAAAAAAAAAAATAGTTCTTCATTATCCACTGGTAACCTTTACATTTCTTAGAATAAAAAGTTACGCTCTGATATCCGTGGTTTCCTTGTATTATTTATTTGGGGACGGTGCAAAGTTTTTTTCTCTAATCATTATATTTATTTTAGAATATTATTCCCCAATTATTCTAGTTATTTTAGAATATTCGTAATTCCTATGATCAAACCTCGGATTAGATATTAGGGTTTTCCCGACAGTATAGCTTCTTCTATACTGATTGTGAATAAATATTTTCTTGTTAACTTTAAATTTGATTGTTAACGGTTAATTTTGTGGCTTGCATTGACATATATGATAATAATTTTATCAAAGCATTCACATACGTTAGCAAAACAATTGCACACAATTTTGGTTTGGAAACTCTAAACCAAGTTTACAAAGCGAGAGATGTTTAAATTCAACTCATAGATGCAACTCTCAGCTTTAATATCGTTGAGATATTTTAAATTATATACAATAGTTCTTTATAAATACAATGTACGTCATATGTTTGATTTAAAACCTTAGTTAAAATTTATGATTTAAATATATATTTTAAAATAAAAAACTGAAAACGAAATTCTAATCATACCCTATTAAAAGTTATAAAAAACACTTTGAAATTGTTTCCTGTAATAAACATTGAATAACAGGTTATTCGTTATCAATACACTTCACCCTTGAAGTCAAAAAGGCGTGAAAACATGCAAAAACGTGGGTTGGAAAACTTTTATGGCCGCAAAATGAACAAACAGTGGCGAAGTAATTCGACGAGTGTCGTAAAGCACTCTCGCTGGCCTAAATTTTCCAAAACATCGGGTTTTTTCCCTCACATTTCTTTTGTTTTATATACTGTTATAATAATTATTTTACGCCTGTAATTGTTTGCGCTTTTGCTACCACAAGTATGTCTGGCTTCTGGCGCAATGTAATTAAAACAACGCAGCCTTCTACCTGTTTAAACACGTATAGTTAATTGTTATTTATTTATGTTAGAAAAGGAAAAGTAAAAATGACGCTTTAATTTGAATATACTCGCGCCATATATATTGACTATTCGCCCATCTTGCCATCTATCCTTCTTAAGGCATAAATCCTTAAATGGTCATAATTTGCAACATTTCAGTCACCGTAGAAGCTTAGGTGAGACCTATTTGCGACTTGAAATTTTTTGTTTGGAAAATGTTAAGAATTTTATAATTCTAAAAGCATAATCCAACTCGTCAGATGTTTTGAATTCTGCGAAGGCGCTTTTTTTTTCATTTATGCAATTTATACACATTTGATTAAGTTATTATTGCATAATGGCCAACATATGTTTAGTTGCTTCAGGTTAATAAAATCCTTACATTAATCGTCTATTAAGTTTTAATTTAAATCAGATAAGCCGTCTTCTTTGCAAGAATTTCTTGCTATCATTTCTTGATAAAGTTATAAAAGTCATTTATTAATAATAATAAATCATTTATTTCGACCAACAAGGATCATATATATATTACATATATTACATTAAATTAAATCAAATTAAATTAAATTAAACCAAACTAAATTAAGTTAAACCAAATTAAATTAAATCAAATTAAATTATATCAAATTAAATCACATTCAATCAAATTAAATCAAATTAAATGAAATTAAAGTCAAATCAAATTAAGTCACATTAAAATTAAACAATGTCATGAATGTATTTAATGTCAATTCAAATAAATAAATTATTTAATTGACTATAATATAATCAGTCGAGTACTGAACTCGTACAAAATATATTTAATGCAATGTCGCCACAATTCAGTAATTCATTTTTATCTTTACCTAACTAATTTGAAAGAATACGCTTTATTGACACATAATTTAAGTTTGTCTTCCCTGTGGTTAATTTATCTGACTAGGATTCTCATTGAAACTTATTTATGTGTTTTGCAGTATATATTCTTTTTTTGAATCATTCATACTTAGTTGACCTATATAGTTATAGTAACCTAATAAAAAAAAAATAACTTTACAATAAAACGATTCAAACAATATACAATAAATAATCAATCGATCAAAAAGTCCATGAATCAATGAATTATTTTAATTATCTAATGTCAGAGTTGTACGTACGCGTATGGTTTTTAACAAACACAATAAAGTCGATTGCATTGCATAATCACGTCCTCTCATTAACTACGTCATTGTGGCACCAATTATACCCGCGATGAGTGCACGATGTACTGCATACGAACTTTCGACGCTGGTCGGATTTGCAATTCCGTCTATCCTGGCTTTTGAAGTGTCGCTCGTGCTATTCATTCCAATTAGTTTCGTATAAAATATATCTTAAACGAATATTATATTTACAATTTAAAATGGAACATATCAGTAAAGAATAATTAAACGAATATACTAATATGATGATATCAATTAAAAAATATGAGCGGAATGAATATACGATCAGTGGGATGACTTACCGGGTAACAACCTACCCAGACGGGATGCACAAAACCCAAAAAATAAATAAATTAATATATCTGAACAAATTAGTTTTAGATGTAAATACGACCAGTATTTATTATCATTTAGAATTATTTACCTATATCTTTTCAAAATCACTAAATATTTTTTCAACATTCAAATTCAACCCGACATGGTTAGAGCTTTTCATAGCAATATGAATATAACTCAAAAAATACTCTGACGTTTGAAATTAAAGCGTCGGAATGAGATACTCAAAAATTGTATCAACAAGTTCACACCAACGAATCGACTGAATTATAATCCGACTATAACAAATAGCACGAATTATATTGATCCTATAGAGCAATCATATGATTACTTGTATTGGATAATCATATCCTCTCATTGTGAGTAATAATGTCATCAATTATTGAGACTGTATTCGACCTTTTGATACTGAACGGATTTTGATAGCCTTATTCTATTTTACTTATTCTTTAGAATGTTGCTGCAATTATAATGACGTGGAGTTTCGTAAGAATAAATTGAAAGTGACTTTAAATTCACGCAATAAGAATTATTGTATAAGGTCTTTTAAGTTATTAGTTAAAGCCAGCAAATTTCCAGACTTCACCCGCGCGTGCGCGATGTCATTTCAATGCTCATTATATATATGTATTGTTTATGTGTGTGGACTGCCTCGTTCGTCTAGTGGATAGATATAAGGACGCTGACCTAGAGGTCCTGGGTTCAATTCCCCGGTCAGGCCGATAAAAATATTATATTTTTCTATCAGAAAATTCTCAGTAGCAGCCCGGAGGCTGGAAGTTGAGAGTGTATACTCCCGTGCCTCGGAAAAAACTTAAAGTCCTGCGCCTGAACACTTTCCGGTCATGTCAGATTGCTGACAGCTCTAGATTATTTGTACATATAAATAATTATCCAACTTTGTCTCAATAATATATAGCCGCATTAATACGAGCATAAATACACTTTTCTATATTAACTTTTTAATTCAATTATAAACAAGTATGATTAAGAGTTATAGTTTATCATTTTTTCTTAAGATATATGAAGCGAATGAAATATTTGCTGTCTTACATACAAACACATCCATCGAAAAATACAGATCATTGTATTTAAATTTGGACTACCAAAAATTGGACCCGTTATGCAACTATCCAATAAGAATAATAAAAACATGACTATTTGTTTTAAATAGCAATAATATAAATATTAAATAAATTATTTTATTATTAAATTAAGTTTTGTATAAGAAATTGAAGTGCTAATTATTAAGTCATTTCGCGTAAAGTTGATATTATTTGTACGTAATTGGCTCATTTTCGAGAAAAAGTGGGCGTTTCAGAATACTGATAAAAGCTCCGATACGCGTGGGTGGGTACTATCCTCAAATGTCGATGTTTGTTTATCAATATATAAAAACGATCAACGTCATTTTTTATTATATTTAAAACTGTTTTGTGTAATCAAATACGAAACCGGTTCTGAAATTGAAACAAGGAATAACATACTTACTAATACTATAAATGCGAAAGTGTTTATTTGTTTGTTACGCTTTCACGTCTTAACTGTCCAACCGATAATCATTGAACATTGCATACAAGTTCTCAGAGAGTCCCGCGGACTGAAACTAGCTATAAACGTTATTTGAAATGCGACATCGAATCGAATTTTTATTTTGTTGTAACAAAGAATTTTACATTTAAAGGAAATTATTTTGAAACAAATTTTTAATACTCTTAATAAACAGTTCATTATGTTGAATTAGTTCCAAGGGGACGGAAAGAATTTTTATGAAAAAATATATGTAGATATTTTTTGTGGATTACATAAACTTCCTTAAATTAAGACCATTAAGACCGTTTTTCATACAAAATAATAAATCCAAAAGATAATATTAATGTGATTTATAAAACAAAACGGAAAGTTTCTTGAAACCAAACATCAGTCCCAGTAATAGGATAACAGGAATTTTCAATACCGGAAATTCCCGGGAACATTCTTTAGTTTCCAATGTTGACTTTCAATTTACAAATTTCGAATGTTCTTACAGAATATTTGAATAACATCTCAAGTCACGTTTTTTCTTGAACACTTTCTCTAAGATTTTTCATACATTCTTTTACTTTTGAATTAATTATTTTAATTATTGTATTTATGAAAGTTTTGCTCAATAATTTAATAACATTAGGATTATTAGTAGCGTTACTCTTTGTCACATAAAATAAATTAAAAAAAGCTTTTGTTTAAATGAAAATGAATACCCATATATCCGAAGATCAAGATAAGACGAATTACTTTTTTTTTTATTTCGCTGGAAAAACCCATTTACGCGTTTCCCAATAAGAAGTGGTGGGGTATGTGGGGCTCGACGGCGCTGAAGTCGCCGGAATACCCACTAAAAAACCATGAGCATGGCGCTGAACAAACTCGACAAGGAGAGATCTCCGCCGATTGCCACCGCCAGGGAATGCCTCTGATTCCCCACGCAGCACACTCCGTCAGGGTGTGGTGCGCCGTAAGACGAATTTCCTTTGCGGTGAGACATTTACTCTACTTATATATAATTAGGAGCATAGGATATATTATGTATTTTATGCTATAGAGTAACTACCATATAATAAGGGCCTATATAAAACGTTTATATCGCAATACATATAAGTGTATTGGTTTAACCGACGCACGCCACTATACTTTCAATCGGCATGAATTCTTTCGACATCTTCAACAATTATAGTCATATTTCAGCTAATTAAGACAAAACCTTAATAAATTATACACCTAAACTTTCCTCATAAATAACTCCGTCATAAGTTATACAGCTACAGACGACACACTCGAGATTTAATCCAATAAACTCGGAAATGTATTAAAAATGTTCAAAGGTAATCGAAATCGACTTATGAAAAGATTAGCTAGCAAGCTTGAATTTACTTTTAATCTTCAATCTTTCTATGACATATGTACATACGTACATATAACCTTGTTAAGAAGTTGAAGTTTATATTTATTTATACTCTCATAATTACTATTATAGATTGAAATTAATTATTAAAATATGGTTTACTTCTATATATTTTAATTTATATATATTGTTTATAAATCGTTGTTTAGAAAAAAAGCTTACGGTGCTTAAAAAAACACTAGTAGTTTAGAAGCTGTCAGTATTTATACTCCTATGTCTCGAAACATGTAACACTGTTGGTTTTTATGCTCTACAATATTGACTTGCAGTTAACTAGCATCCACTAAATACGGTTGCCATGGAAATTGTTTAGGACGATGTCAATCATAGCTTAAAGTGATTACCGGTCTCTTACAAAGAAATAATGAAATGAACCGTGTCACTAGATACCAGGAAGTGAGTTACGATTTTATTTAAATAGATAACACGGTAACTAAAATACATAGCGTGTCTCTTGAGATATTGGTCTGTATAACAAAGTGAAAGTGATGTGTGATGCGACGGGGCACGATTCAACTCGAATGAAACTAAGGGCTTGGCATCTTTACTTTCTCTTCATCGAGTACCAACTTAGTAATTTAATAAGAAACTTTCCTAATAATGCGCATTAGTTCTCATATATGCATAACTTCGAATGTTTCATAGGTAATGTTTTTCGTGGTACGTAATATTTCAAAATTTATAGTAAAATGTAAGCTATTAAGTAATACCCAATAAGTTTCGATATTTAATATAAACGATATGAAATAGTGAACTCACTTTTTTACTCTACTCACAACATGGTTAAATTGCTATTCTAACAAGTTAGATTAGTTGATTATGAGTATCTGATTCGTAATTCATATAATATGTAGTTTTATGATTAACCTGTATTTCTCATATTAAGTAAATTATATTCTATTCGAGAAATAAATGTCTCTGACCGTAAAAAGTATTATTTCACTTTGTAAATTTATAATAATACACAATGAATGAGTTTCTCAACGGTAGCGCTTTGTGCAAGCTCTTCTGGGTAGGTACCACCCACTCATCAGATATTCTACCGCAAAACAGCAGTACTTGCTATTGTTGTTTGAAGGGTGAGTGAGCCAGTGTAATTACAGGCACAAGGGTCATAACATCTTTGTTCCCAAGGTTGGTGGCGCATTGACGATGTAAGCGATGATTAACATATCTTACAATGCCAATGTCTATGGGCGTTGGTGACCACTTAGCATCAGGTGGCCCATACGATCGTCCGAATTCCAAAGCAATAAAAAAAAAACATGTTGTTAATACTATAACTTAGCATTTAAAAGAGCAGAATAGTCTTTTAGTTTATTAAAGGCTAGCTATAAGCCAACCAACCCTCTTGGCTAATATTTGTATATTCAGCTTATATTTTAGATTTTATATTTACATATTTTTAGTATCTAAACTAAATACTAACCGCCTTATTCATAAACTTTATTTAACTGGTGATTAGTTAAACAATATTTTGTCTTCTTCTTTCGTATGTCAAATCAATAATGACAGAAAGAGACAAATCAGTGTTTAGCTAAACAGTAACTAAGCAACGTTTATGAATAAGGCCGTAAAAGTATTTCATACATATACAAGTATCAATACGCTATCTTTAAAGAATATTAACCATACAAATGTATTTTCAAAGGTTTTATGTTTCTTCTAAACAAACTTAATGAGGTAGGTACTTGTTAACGACGTCTTAACGTTTTCTCAAAACAATACTTCATCTCTTAATGTTTAGCGGCAGTTATCTTTAATCGTATTAATAATAAAAAGTCTAATAAAAACGTAAGCTCAAACCTGCACTGAAAGCGCAGTGGGCGGTGTACGTCACTCGACCCCGCGCCCCGCCCCCGCCTACTAAAGCCTGACGCACATTGACGACTGGACCGTACGACTGACTGTCGCACACCTGTTTAACAGTGTAATACTTTTTTATATAATTTAGTTTGTATTACTCGTACGTGTGACGTGTCCGTGGATACTTTTAATTCATTTTGTTTAAAAATTTAAAAATAGAACCAGCTTCACTAAATATCACTTAAGCAAATATTATTGTTTTGTACTCAAACCAATTGAAGCCAATTATTATTTTCTCTTACACAAGTTATTTAATAATTGTAAATTAATTTCGAATATTATATTTAAAGAAAGTTTCTTTGTTTTCATATAAAAAATCACATTGTTTTGTACTAAAACATGTTCAAATATTAATTTAACTAAAACAGATTATTCAATAAGTCAATTACATAATATATAAATAGATTTAGTAGTTTATATATAAGTATAATAAAATGTTACAATGTAAAATAATCCTAACCTACATTCCGATCATTATTAATTTTGTTCGCAATAAACCGGCTTTAATACTTCTAAGTTCTAACTTCTAAGTTTGAAGTTACAAACTGGATAAACAAAAGCTAGGAGCGGAACGAAAGTACTGGGAATTCCTATTACGTTAGAAGCCACGGTCAATAGCTTAAACTGTTTAGAGAGCGGATTAGAATGTTTTGTACGATTTGTTTTTTCATGTGTTTCATACTTATCACTTTTTGCTTTGTAATGTGTTATTTTTTAAATTATGAGTGTTAACTTCAAAAGCAAATGTAATAACACCTACGTGTCCGTTCTGCTCGCAATAATAAATAACGCTCTGTATCCATTTGACACAGCTAAAAGTAATAGCAAGAATTAAAATAAAGAACTAAAATACTGAAAGCGAAGACATTATTAAAAATGATGACTGTAAAAGAACATATTTTATCAAAGAATTCGTAAAAGCCTTGAAATGTCTAAGGAGTAAAAATTATGTTTCCTTAGACAAAGGTCAATAACTTATATTTTTTACAAGCCGAGTTTGAATCACGGTCTTGTATACAGGTCTATCAACGGAGCCCAATTTCAGTGGTGAGAGATTGGTGTGATTGTGCTACAACTTTTATTTCGCAATAACGCCCGCTGTACGTCGTTGCTATCGAACGTGGTTGAGTGACACGCGGCGTATATTTTTCTCTCCCAAGTATTGTGTTATTTAATCATTGTTATATCGTTTTGCGGATTTGTTGTTATTTAACTGTTTTGTTTGGATTTGAAAAAGTGTTCGGGATAATTATTACGCGAAATGTCATGCCTCTGGTGGCCGTAAATTGAACTGAACAGCATCAAAAAGCCGACGTACCCCCACTACTGTTGTTGATAGACCTGTGTATACGACCGTGGTTTGAATGTTTTGAGAGTAATCGTGTTTACTCATAGCCTTATTTGTCATGACACGTTTCAACAACGTCAATTGCTTACCTGTTGAATAAATATTATCCAATGAAGATTAAAAGAAAATTAACTAATCTTATTTAAAAGTTGTCCACGTATTAATTGGTTATGACTAAATATTAAAATTGTTATTCTACCTTCATACATAATATGGTGATAGACGAAGATTCCGAAAAATGACAAAAATCTTTCTTTCAACTTATTATAAAAATAATCGTTTAAAAATATATTGACAAGAGAATTATATTATCAATCGTACCTTCCGAATTATAAGCATAACAGCGTGCTAAATAACGAAAGAACGCGCTTCTTAATTTATATTTGAATTTTTAAATTATCCATTACGAATTAACACGATTAATTCGTACATTTAGTCGTATACACTACTAATTTTTAATTCGTTTTAAAGTAAAGAACACTGATATTACAAGCTTGTTAAAAGACCTCAATTAAAATAACTAAAATAGGTCTTATCTAAAAATGAAGGTTTTAAATTAAAAGCGTCATAAAGAGCGTTAAAAAAATAAAAACCACAGATTCTTAAAAACCTCCTTCTCCAAGAACAATGAAAAGTAAAACATTAAAAGTGAGCCTGAATTTTCAGTACATCTTAAGGACCTAACAGAAATGTCAAGTGCACGACAAAGGAGCGAGGTTATTCGAGTTGCCAAAAAGCTGGGCTCGCTAACGATACCTAAACTTTTATATACATTTTGTGTCTACCAGAGATTCTCTTGTAATTATGATTGCATTTAATGATTTTCATTTCTGTAGTGGTGTGATTTTCAAGTAACTAGTTTCATATATTTTAAATCTTGATATGTGTTTTCCATGTCAACTAGATGTTCATCACTTTCGTCTATTACAACGGCGTAACTTTTTTTTTTTTTTTTTTTTTTTTCACGCAGTGGAAACCTTCAGAAAGGTACCCGACTCTCTTGGGGGAGGAACCGGGTTATGTGGGATTCTTACCCACTAAAACCACTGCGATGGCCGTCCTCGGCACGGATCGGAGAGGCTGCGGGATCGTGTTGATATAACGCATCCGCAGCCCCTCCCATGCTGTGCTCCGCTCGTGGCTCGGCGGAGCTCTCCTCAGGGGGCGAAGGTAATCCCGCCCCCCGCACTCCTCGCTAGTGCGTACGGCAGCGCGAGGCCATTCCGGCTGCCGTCCTCCTCAGGGCCGTTTGAAATTGGACACGTGAGGCCCCCACCTCACGCATCCACGGCCCCAGGGTTACGCCCTATATTTAAAGCCCCGGACGTTGGGGCTGTGGGAGGGCCGAGACGACGCCGATGTCGTCTCCGCCGAGCAGGATCGGCCCTTTCCCGTTCCCGCTCCGCTGTCTCCTTCTGCACCATGACGATCTCACAGAAGGAGGCTACAGCCCTCCACGCTGATTCCCTGCAGAGCATCGCCGACACGATTGCTTGCAGGGACAGGTCTTGTCCGACTTCACGGACCAGGATCTCCCTCTCCGCACTCCACGCGGGACATATCTCCAACGTGTGCTGAGCGGTGTCCCGGTCCGCGCCACAGTGGTGACACATCGCCGTCGACTCGCGTCCTATCTTACACAGGTATTCTCCAAAACAACCGTGACCGGTCATTACCTGCGTAAGTCGGAAGGTGACTCGTCGCTTTCGTCTCATCCAGGCTTCGAAGGCCGGTAGGATCGCTCCGACGACGCGTTTGCGCGCGTACCGTTCTTCGCAGAGACGGTCGCGCCACGTCGCAAGAGCCCTCCAGTGTTCCCGCCGCTTCAATGCCTCGAGCGCACTCGGAGGGGGCGCGCTTTCACTGTTCTGACGGAGGATGCGGGTCTGTTGATAGACCCTTGCGTCCATATCCGCCAGAATGTCCAAGGGCGGAAAGCGCGCTAGGACAGTTGCCGCCTCGTAGGATATCGTGCGATATCCCCGCACTATGCGGATGGCCACTCTCCGCTGCGAACTTTGGATCTTAGTTCTGCAACGGCGGACGCCCGACAGTCTGTGAGACCACACGGGCGCCCCGTAGAGGGCCATCGATCGCACGACACCGGCATAGAGGCGGCGAACTTCCTCCCTCGGTCCCCCAAGATTAGGCAACAGTCTGTGCATGGCACCAGCTACCTTCTCGATCCGGGGGGCTAGGCGCTCGAAGTGCTCTTCGAAGCCCCAGCGACCGTCCAAGGTTAGGCCCAGGTATTTCATGTACCTGGCCACCTGGACGTTTGAGTCACCAACGCGGACGTGCGAGTCGGGCGGCTCCCTGCTCCTCGGCAGTTTATGGAACCATAGCGCCTCTGTCTTATGAGACGCTATCCGAAGGCCCAACTCGCAGATCTTATCGACGACGATGTTCACACCGAGCTCGGCGAGCTCTTTGGTTCTCTCAAAATTATCCCCCGATGCCAGCACCAACGTGTCGTCTGCATAACAAACGACGCTGACACCGTCAGGGAGAGTGACGCGCAGGACTGCGTCATACGCGAGGTTCCACAACAGGGGCCCCAAAACTGACCCCTGCGGGACCCCACAGTAAACCTCTCTCCGGTTCCTCGTACCGTCTTGCTCCATATACGAGACGTATCTGTCACGCAAGTAGCCACCAACGATCGCCTGCAGGTAAGGGGGCACACGATGGTATATGAGTGCCCTCCTAATAGCGTCCCAGGGCAACGTGTTGAATGCATTGACGATATCGAGACTTATCGCCAACGCTACGCCACCCTGGGCCACCGCCTGCTCCGACAAAGACCGGACGCGCAAGATCGCGTCGACAGTCGAACGGCCCTGTCGGAAGCCGAACTGGCACTCAGCCAGGTCGGGGCCAACACGTGACAGATGCCCGCACAGACGAGAAGCGACAATTCGCTCAAAAAGCTTGCCAGCCTCGTCTAGCAGACATATGGGACGGTACGCAGAGAGAGATTCTGCGGCCCTGCCATCCTTCTTCAAGAGAACCAAATTCGCCTCTTTCCAGACCTTGGGGAATGTGCCAGTACGGAGGCAGCTGTCGTATAGCAGCCTCAGCCTACTCCCCAATGAAGCCGAAGCTAACACTAGCGCCCGCCCTGGAATCCCGTCGGGGCCGGGCGCGGTGTTACGGGCCCGCATGCGATCGACCGCACGGCTCAGCTCCTGCTCGGTCACCCCCAGCTCTCCGGACCAGGCCGGTAACGGAATGGGGGGGACCGGGGGACTTGACCGGATCACCGGGAAAAGCACTTCTATCACTCTCCTCAGTAAATCCGGATCTAAGATCTCCGTCAGAGGGGGCATCCACGGGCGCAATTTGCCCAGCACTATACGATATGGACGCCCGAACGGATCTCTGTCGAGTCCCTCTAGGAGCTCGTTCCAGGAACGAGCGTTGGCATCCGAGATCTCGACTCGGAGCGCCAACTTCGCTTCCCGGAATGCCTCATATGCTTCAGCTTTCTGGTCTGGAGTTGCTCGCCTTCTTCTTCGGGTTCGGGTGTACTCACGGCGCGCACGCAGACAAGATTCGCGCAGTTGTGCGATCTGCGCAGACCACCAGTACACCGCCTGGCGCTCGGAGCGGCCCACTCGGGGCATAGATACATCGCAGATTGACGTCATCGTATCCCGGAGACGGACCGACTCACACTCTGGATCGGACAAGACCTCTTCAGCGCTTTCCGGCCAGGCCGCGACGATGGCAGCAGCTTCGAGAAAGTCTCGGTTTAGCTGCTTAAGGGACCATCGACGCAGCGGGTTGCTTTCTCGGTGATGGCTAGTGCGTTTGGGACGGCGGCAAGCTACATCGAATATGATGTAGCGGTGGTCAGATAGTGTGACCACTTCTTCCGCGACACGCCATCCTGACACCATGCGAATGGCAGCGGGAGTCGCCCATGTGAGATCGATGACTGACTCACCCTGCCACCGCACGCACGTGCTCTCCGAACCCCGGTTCAATAGTCGGAGGTCCAGAACTGCCGCCCACTCGAGTAACGTCTCTCCCCTAGGATCGTCTCTATGGTTGCCCCAAGCTCTAGCGTGAGCATTGAAGTCCCCTAAGACGATCAAGGGACCGGGTAGGCATCTACGTATGCAGCTTGCCAACCCGTCTAAGTACACCTCATAATCGGCGAGGGACCTGTTAGGAGAGACGTAGCACCCCACGATGGCCAAAGAGCCCCACCGAACGGCCACGAATCCCTGCCCCCTTTCAAGCAGGGAACAAGGTGGGACTCCATTACCACCCGCCCAATAGGCGGCGACGGCTCCAGTGACGTCCCCAAACCAGCGAGGGTGGTCAGGGACGTTATAGGGCTCCGCCAGGATTGCGAGACCTGTGGACCGCTCCGCAACGGTCTGCATCAGCAATTGCTGAGCGCTGCGGCAGTGGTTCAGGTTCGCCTGTAGCACCCCTACACCTGCGAATTGGAAAGCTCCATTGCCTCCTGCGGGCTGGGGCCCGGTGCTGAGGCGGGAGCCTCGGCTGTCGTCTGGATTGAGGCAGGAGGAGGAGCCTTATTCTTCTTCCTTCCCTTCCTCGGGCAGCATCCTTTGGCTCCAAGTCGGTGAGCTGAAGGGCGACCCAAGTCTGCACACAAAGGACACTTCGTCGACCGAGAGGTGCAATCCTTCGACTTGTGGCCAATCTCACCACAGGCGAAGCACCTTTCACTCCGGTCGACGGTGCTTGAACACCTCTGCCCAACGTGACCCTTCTCGAGGCACCGGTAGCAATGCAAAGGCCTGTTTTCCAGTGCCTCGACTCTTGCGGAGCCCCATCCAACACGGATGCGCCCCGCCGCCGTCACTTTGCGCACGGCGGCAAGAGGACATCGGACCCAGACGACGCCTAATGACATGGGCGTTCGTCGGATTTCACCAACCTTCACGTTCTCCGGCGAACATCCACCCACATCTGCGACAGCCGACGCGACTTCGGTCGGTGTCGTGGCATCGTCTAGATCCAAGACCCTAAGCTCGCCCGTTTTGATTGGGCGAGTTATCCTCACATTAAGGTCCGTGAGGACTTCACGCATTCGCGTAGCGAGACGGTCGGCTTTCTCATTACACTCGGGGCCGCTGATATTCAGCAGCATCCCGCCTGTCAAGGCCCTTCTAAGGCCAACCGACTCGATTCCAAGGTCAGACAGCTTAATTTTGCTCTTGGCAGCTGCCATGACCTCGGCATAAGTCGTCTCTTCACCTTGCTGGACAGTCACCGCAACTGCTGCGGTCGTCGGGACTGTCCGCCGTCTCTTTTTTTGTGGCTTCCTCGCTTCCTTCTGAAGCTGGCGAGGAGCCGCTTTCGGCTGAGACTTGGGTGGCGCCTTTCTCTTTGTCACTGTTGCCCAAGTCTCAGGAGGCGCCGTAGATGACGTAGCCTGCGGTATTATATTTGTCACCGCGGGTAGATCCACAATAGGTAAGTGGATCGGTGCTTTGTTCCGGCTCCTTGTCTTCCCTTTCTTTTTCTTTGTAGGTGGCTTGTGGACCCCTAACGTCGCCTCTGAGGCCGGCTTCCTCCCTAGTGGAGGTCTTATAGCCCAATCGGGAAAGATGTCGGCCTTAAAGGCGGCCAGTTTCGCATCCATTAGAGCCGTCATCTGCTCAAAAAGTCCGACGACACTGACCCCCGGTGTATTCGAAGATACAGGAGCGAGGGAAGTGAGTGGGGCTTTCGATGCGACTGCCGCTGTGCCGCGCTTTGCTTTTGAAGCGTTAGCGTGCTTTGATGGAGCAGCAGAGGCACTTGACTTCTGACCCACTGGATTCATACACTTCGTTGATGTATCTGTGATTTGGGGCGAAGTCACAGACGCGAGCGGACTCTCCTTGGCCTGGTTCGATCCGCGCTCCTGCGTCAGAGCCTCGACCCGCTCGCTGAGGCTGGCATTTTGAGCACGGAGATCAGCAATCTCACGCTCCAGCCTCAACACGTCCTCACCTACGATCCGTCGTCGCGTTATCTCCACGAGAGCAGCGTCAGCGGTGCTCGTTGCGATACGCAGGCCGCGGACTAGGCTCCCTTTTATGTTGCGGGAACGGTCCGCGACCTTCTCAATTGCCCTCAAATTGGTTAAAATGCAGGCCGCAAGATCGTCTGTTGTGCGCATCTGCATTTCTGCACTCAGTTCCACAGGTCTAGGGAGGCTTTTCTTAGCTCTTGTGACTAATGGTGCCACAGTGGGGTCGAAGAGCTCGTCTCCAGAGTCCCCATCAGATGTCAAACAATAGGGCCCGAGGCACCTAATTGATGAGCGACTCGACAGGCTCATATCCGAGTCCTCGTCCTTTGCCTTTTTAGGTCTGCCTCTTCCAGGCCGCGCCTTCGGCACTTTGGAAGGTGGCAGCATATTGCTCATATCTTCACCTTGTTTGCTGACACATAGACGTTTGCGGCCTTCCGGCCCCGTCTGTGTGTAGCTCCGTGCAGCCTCCAAGCTGTGAGATCGAGTCACAGTCCTGTCGTCTATTTTCTTTTTGGCACCCCTGCTGGCCTGTACCTTCTTCATTCCCTCTTCAATTTCTTCTCTATCTCTCTCCGTCTCGGTTTCCTTTAAACGTTCGCTATGTTCGTCGGATAAAATCAATTGTGCAGCTTTGTCCCCCCCAGAATTCGATATGGGACAGCCCGACCCGTGAAGCGGGTCGAGGAGGGATTGACACCCTCCTGGGGTAAAATTTCCGTTAGTTGCACTCATATTTTTTATTTTTGCCGGGGCTGCCGGCGGGAAATGAAATGGAAGGTTAAGGAAGGAAAAAGGATAAGGAAGGGTGGGATTAGGAGAGAAAACGCAGTCGGGACCGAACAACCCATCGGCCATGCATCCCATCGCGCTGCGAAGCCACTTAGGATTGTGGGTGATTTTTGGAGAGGTTGTCTTCCTCGCGGTCACCCTCTCACTGAGAGAGACCCCCGGTTCCGCTCAATGCGGATTACGGGTTGGCCGTGTCTAAAAAAGAAGACTAAAGGCTCGCCCATGCCTACTGGTTTTGGTTCGCGCCGGATTATTCCGGTGCCATCCTATATAGATGACGTTCCCCTATCCACCACCTGGGGACGCGCCCGATGGGAGGCCAGCAACTCCACACGGGCAACGGCGTAACTAGCTCAACGGACCCCAATGCAAAATACCCTTTTGACCCTCTTATGAAAAAGAACGTGGACTGTTGGGTGAGAAATCGGCTAGTCAGACTAGCCTTCTCAGCTTAGAGGACCATTGCATTTTTTAGAATATACGAGTAAATATCTACAAGTACAATCATATTCCTTAAAAACATTTGTGAAAGCCCACCTCCATCCCAGACCGCATTGATTGCATTTACATAGCTACGATACTACGGTCTTTGGTCTAACGTAAAGTCGGATTTAGCTTAACTACTAAGAAGATGATGATAATGATTTTGAATACAAGTTTTATATATATTACTTGACAACTGTAAGTGTAGTTTTGTTATAGAATTGTTTCTTGTTTCCTGAAGGATATGCTTTATACACAACCTTGTTCACTTTTTTTCACATTGATTAAAAACTTACAAATCCATCTATACATATTTTTATATGTTTGTATGAACATAAATTATGTAAATTTCATTCTCCTAGCTTTTAATTGAATTGTTGTCTAATTGCTTATGCTTATAAGACTGCATATCTCGAGAACATGAGTTCAATCCCAGGAGCTCGCCACTAAAAAGTTATTGGGTTTATCCATCAAGTAATTTTCAGTAGTAGCCCGGAGTTTAGAAGTACATATTTATACCATCATATCGCGAAAAACACGTAATTTTGGTATCGGGTTTTTCGTTTTTCGGATTTTAAGAGTGCACTTGTGCACTATAATATATCCTACACATTCGGTAAGGCGCCGTGGCCGAAATCGACATACCCAACTTATTCGTTTCGGTTTGGTGAACATTAGTATATTTTATAAATAAATACTTAATTCGCTAACGTTTACTCCGATAATATAATGCTTTTGCTGTCCTCGCTCCAACAATACAATTATATTATTTAAAGCCATCAACGAGTAGAAAATAATATAAAATGTAACATAATTAAATGTATTGTGTTTACATTTATCGTCCAATTAAGTTTCGTATCGTAACTTTAGGCATTAAAAATCAACGGCTACTTATGAAAATTTATTTTTATTCGTTAAATATTGGAAACTGGTAGTGTGTATTTGTTTTACTTTTTCGTCAACGTATGTGTGTACAATGTACATACAATAACAAATTGAAAGCAGCAATTATAATCATTAATCTATTTGTATGCATGTATGTATGTACAATTTTTTGTATCTAACATTATAAAACGGTATTAAATGGCATATTTAGAACAGAACAATATACTTGTTTAAATTCCTAGTTCTCACAAACATACAAAATCAATACATGAAAACGCTTATGAAAATCCGTTTATATTTAAGCATAAAATGCGAACAATCCTCTATTTACATGTGTGAGAGTTATATAACAACGTCGTAAGAACGTAACGATATTACTCGTCTTCTCTGTCCGAACAGACAAACACTTGCATTATTCATACGCTTCATACCTTTAAATGATGTTATGAAGCAACCGACAGATTTATAGATACACCTTTATGTTGAGATTTTATTACATTTAGGCGCTCAATATTTTGTGTGAGCTATTTAGCGTATTTTTAAAAATGGAAAGCTATTCTAATTAAGCCTTATTAGGCTTTATTTTCTTGATGGGAGGAGTATGTCGGGTCTGGTATCACCCACTCATCGCATATCCTACCGCTAACAGCCATATTTAGCATTGTCGTGTTCCGGTTTGTAGGTCGAGTAAGCCAGTAAGCACGTACAAAGGACATTACTACTTAGTTCCCAAGGTTGGTGATGCATTGGCGATGTAAGGAATGGTTGATTTTTATTACATCGCCAATGTCTATGGGCGGTGGTGACCACTTACCATAATGTGATCCATATGCTCGTCTGCCTACCTATTTTAAAAAAGATAGATAAATTATATCCTCTATTTAATTAATGTATTGTGTTGAAGTGTCATATTATCATATATTTGATTTGATCGGATTTTAGATGAACCAATTATAATATTTGTAAAATTATTCATATTCCATTTAATATATTAAAAAGTAATACTTGACCATCTTTGTATCCACCTTGTCCTTAAATATGTTCAGAAATTAAAGGATCGTTTGTTTCATGCGATGCGAGCAAAATTAATTGAATCGATTAAAAATACGCCTCCAAATTTTTATGTAACTATATTTACACAACTGATATTCAACTTTCATACTTACTTCATAATGTAATATAAACTGATATTCGTACCTCCATAGCTAAAATGTATAATAAAACATAAACATATAACAATTCTATTGAAATAGAACAAAAGTATATTTTCTGTAAACTTTATCTTTATTTATTAATAGATTGTGTTCACCGATGCTATTATTACTAATTCACACTTACATAACTAGGGCATTTGATGGTATTTTCTCTTAAATACTTCCGTTGTTATAAAATTTCAACGATTATGTAAGGAACAAGATATCATATATTTGATTATAAATCGGTCAGTGAAAATATCGGTTATCTAATGAATTAGATAAAAGGCCGTAATTGAATCGTGCCAGTTAATAAATATTAAATGATTTCGCTATCATTTCTACCCCACAGAAATCTATATACACATACATTACAACACAGACATATATATATATATATATATATATATATATATATATATATATATATATATACAGTGGTGGTCGTATAATTAGAAACACTACCAACGGTCCTTGACATTATATAAAATACTTCACCGCAATCGTTTTTATTTTGAAATTAAACTATAAATAGGACAACAATATGTTCAACGATTTATCATTTATTAGAAAAACAATATAAATCCCATTACACAAGTGCAGTTTCAATATTATATTACGGACAAACATTTAAATCAGTTTTAAGGTATGGACAATAATGGTCAACTAATTAGAAACAACAACAAAAAATATAAAAAACAATATTTTTTTAAGTATTAGTAATTAGTATTGTTATTTACGAAATAGCTACTATCCACAGCCTACCAATAGTTATAATTAATATTTAGTGACGTATCCCTTATTTTCAATAACAGCACTGCAACGACGTGGCATTGATTCAATCAATTTCATACATTTTTCTAGGGGGATTGAATTCCATGCTTCAACAAATGCTTCATATAGTTCATTTTGACTGGTGTTATGTTTGTTTGAGACTTTCTTTTTAACGATATATCAGAGATATATTTTCTATCTGGTTTAAATCTGGACTATTTGCTGGCCAGTCTAAAACGGATATACGCTGTTCGCTAAGGAAACATTTGACGCTATTGGCCGTGCGTTTAGGGTCATTGTCATGCTGAAAGATCCAGGTTATAGGCAAATGATCGTCCGAGTAGGGAATCCATAGCGCTTTCCATCGGAATTTACCATATTTATTTTTGTTCCATCTGAAAATAACACTTTTCTATTCTCGTACCGTCCAATTAACATATTTTTTAGCGAATAATAATCGCTTCTCTCGGTGTTGCTTAGTAAAAAGCGTTACCTTTCGAGAGATTCTTCCAAACAATTTAGCTTCCACTAATCTTCGGCGTATCAGTCTTGACGAAATGTTTCTCATGTGGCCAGTAACAGAAAATAAACTCCTACATGTGTAAGACTCATTTTGTAATTTAAAGTAAGATATGTTTTATATTTTATGCATTTAATGAGTTTTTTTATTATATATTTAATTAATAATCATGCAATAATATAGCCACTCAAGGCTATATTATTGCATGATTATTAATTATTGAATGTGTATATTTTTTGCGAACATTTGTACGTTGGAGTTATACTTTCTTTATTCATAAGAAGTGTTTCTAATTATATGACCACCACTGTATATATATATATATGTCTGTGCTCGATAGCTCTTACTTATCTCGTAGCGAAGACACGAGGTCATGACCTCAGTAGTCCACGTTTTTACCACCAACAGTGTCGGTAAACACAATTAATATATATTTTTAAGTATTTTTTTGCTTAGTATTTTAAAAATAATTACCTAAATAGAACCGACACACGATACCTAATAACCATTTCACGGGTCGGACACGAATTTTGTTACACGCTGTATATATATATATAATTATATACATATATCATTCAGTAATTAGAGATGTGTCGGCTTTTCTTATTTATGTTAATGGTTGTTAATATATGTTTGACTTATTGTGGGACAAACAAAAATCTAATATTAATTTCAATGAATGTTGACTCGTTAAATAAATTGTACGATTTGTGATAAACATCATTAAGAAAAAAAAACATTTTCTACGAAGATCATTATTTTCTATAAACGATAATATTAATGTTCTGGAAAAATCTACAAGACAATTCATCCGAATTTCGCGTAGGCGTGATCATTGTTCCGTTGTTAAAGCTTTCTAGGTCAATCTGGGCGGTAATTTATTTGGAACTCGCAAACTCGATAACAAAACAATGGGTGTGACACACTCTCGTACTAGACGGTCGAACAAATACTAAAAGCCTGAAACCTGTTTCGCGATTTATATATAGAGCGTTGTTAAACAAAACCGATAAATAGTCCAATACTCGCATTCCTAGTGATGTATTGATGAGAATTGTACCTGTCTAATGGATTTATGTCGTGTAAATCGATAGTCATTTAGCTTTCAGCAAAGACACAATTGATCAAACACATCGACATAAATAGGTGTAACGCTAGTGTTAAATGAATCTTTAGAATTCATAACTGTAGTTAAAAGTTTGATTTCATAAACTCCGTAACAGTTAAGGAAAAATAGTTGTCTATAAAAGTTAAACTTATTCCGTACTTGATACCGTTGCTTTATAAAGACTTTGTTGTGTAACTAAAGAGAAAAATACTTCCAACTTGCGCTCTATCGCTGAAATTATTACATATCTTTTGTGTCCTAATTTAACAACATAAAATACTGAAGCTATTAAATAATACTCAACTAAGCTATGTAAAACTATATAAAAATATTTTACTTTCTGTGTCTCCTTAATTTAATAATTTAGTAAAGTTTTCTGCCGTATATAAAATTTTATAAGATTAATTTGCAAAGTATTATTTATTAGTTGAAAACGTAATCCGAAACTTTAGCTTACGTTTAAAATACGAATACTATACTGTAATATCTATGTCCGAACCGGTTTAATTAAGATATGTTTGACCTTGCGAGGCCGTAACGGAGATATTACACTGACTCTCATGACGCACAAATAAAACGATAACGAAAAAATCACTAATATAAAACAAAGATTATTTTAAATATAAAATTACAAACGCTAAATTCCAAAAGAAGGATATGTAGATTTTATTTCACACACAATAGCGATTACTCTTTCACAGACTAAATCCATTCTATTGATGTTTTCATAGCGTTTTATCGTTAAACTGAATCACTTCGTAAGCCACTCACAAAGTTTAAATCCTAAATTCAATTTAAGGTTTTATGACTATTTTATGCGTGCGACCTTCGGATAGATCGACGGCCTTTTTTATTATAAAAAGGATATTTTATTTATTTGTTCGATATGATCGTTATATTGAAATCTTAAGTATTTATGAATAATCAAAATAAACTGCTTTTTAAGTGAGTGAGTATGAGTTTACGTCAAACTAATCATTTCCTTTCAACATAGTTTGTTTTAAAATGTCTCGAAGTTAAAATAGTAGTAAAATATATTTATATTTACCAAGTTAACGTATTAAGATGCTACTCATCTATACATATAATAAATCTGTAACTGGTCGATGTCTGTACATGGAAGATATATGAGTAAAACTTTTATCGGGGGTCTATATAAACCCTATAGAACCCAAAACAATGATTAATAGAATTTTTGTCTGTTTGTCTGTTTGTCTGTGCGTTTGTGCACGCTAATCTTAAAAATGGCTTAACGGATTTGAGTGCGGTTTTCACTTATGTATTGTGGCTAACTTCACTTAACATTTAGTGTTTGTTTTATTTCAATCGGTTCATAAATAATAAAGTTATGTCAATTTAAGGATACACGTAGGACATTTGTTAAAAAATGGTTATGGTCAAACTGAAAAGAGATTAAATATTACATGTAATATACACTTTTGCTTATGATTTATCCTTTATTTTGTCCTATAATTTTTAATCTGTTTATTTATTTATTAAAAGTTTAGTATTACTACTAAATATCTATAAATTATTATCTGTAGGAAAAGTACGCGCACTGTTAGTTGTCAAAATCAAAAAGTTTTGTTAACAATTTCGTGTTTTCAGTAGCTTCGTGTGTTGTTTTTGCATAAAAACTAATATTGCATATATATTGTGTGTATCTTTATGATCTCATCTTATATATTTCATAACAGTATGCTTTAAGTCTGCGTGTGAGCAAGTCAGTTAACTCAGTGACAATAATTAATACGTAAATATTATAAAGGTGTATAAACAAAGCCTAAAAAACAACTATAACAATAATACATGGTTTTAGAAGTGCTTGCTTTAAACATCAACGTGGTATATCACTTCTTAAAACTTTAAATAGGTATAATTTTTTCGTAAATTCGTGTTTCCTGTCAAAAGTTTTAAAACGGCAGATAAAAATTCAAACGTTTTACCTACCGAAGTTTTTTCTAAACAACGAAATAAATAACAATTTAACGTGGAAAAAATGGCAACCATATTTTGAACTATATTTATTAGCCACTGGATATATATAAGGAGTATTAGCCACTGGTTACATATAAGAAGTGTAAATAGAGAAAAATAGCAATTTTGTTACACTCGATTGGTGGAAAAGGTGTCGAAATGTTCAATTCATTCAACATTAAAATAACAGAAATTACTTTAGAAGACCTCATTAATAAATGTAACAAGTATTTCGAACCAAGGAAAAATTTAACTATGACCTGACATGTATTTTTTATGAGAAAATAAAGCAAACACGAAAATATAACCAACTTTATTACGAGTCTGAGACAGTACGAGTCATTGGTCAGTGATAAATTAAACTCCATTAAACGCCAAACATCAAAGATTATTACAACGGTCTGATCTGTCACTAAAGAAAGGTATAGAGATAGCTAAAATTGTAGTGATCAAACAACAAAATACGGAGCACATAAATAAAAGCACTGAGACGTTGTCATCACCGTCATCATCTAATGAATATCAAGTGATGAAGGGGGAGTAAAAGGGTTAAACAACACACAGTACAGAATAGAGAAGATGTGCATATTCCTACGAAGTCAGACGGGCAACTAATTAAGAAGAGAACAAAATTGTGAAACGTGGTTCTATTTCCCAATATAAACCGAATAAAAGTATTTTGAAATCTCTCAGTTTAATTCAATTGGTCTTTGGGTACGTCAAGCTTGTAACATCATCATCATGAATAGGAAGAAGTAGATCTGTGCGATCATCATTTAAAAGACAATGTTGATGATGACCCAATGACCTCAATACAACAAACACTCACACGGCAAGCAAAGTATATTCGAAGAAAACTGCCAGGTTTTTAATATAATCACAATAAGGGATGACAATATTATCAAACATGATATTTTGTTCCGCCTGCCAATAATTATGGCTTGAAATCTACTAGGGTTGACATTAAGAGCTAAAGATTTCTCACTCCACTCAAGAATGATATTGAAGTCATTATTCATCCTTGCGATAGCCATAGGTGACAAAATTATAATTAAGTCTACTAAGATATTGATTTTATATATTTAAAAAAAAAAATGAATGCAAAATTAATAATGATAGAAATATTAGAAATGATAAAAATAATAATGTATTAATTTATATAATATGAATGTACCAGCCTTCTTAATATTCAATATTTAAGTTTGTTATAAATTTGCTACTGTAGTCATATTCTTACTTGCTTGCCTTTTAATTGTATTTGATTATAAATATATATAATATAAATCATTTATTTACTACGCTTTATTGATCTTACTCAATGTTATGTGTTATTTTATATACATAATGCTATCTCATATAAGTGTCATCTCATTTTTGTTTGTTAAAAATAATTAATGAACACAACCTACCAGAGTGGTCAAATAACTGCTTTTGAACCTTTAATCAAAATTGTTATATAGGTGCTTTTTTGTATATTATATACTTTTTCTATATGAAATGGCCGCTTAAATAGCTCATTGAGCTATTTAAGTCAAGTTCAATACACAACATTTGTTTTAAATCCCCTTATTTTTTTGTTTAGTTAAATGATTATGCCTTGATTAAGTCTGATTTTATTTAGTCTCTGACAGAAGAACCTTTTCTTTTACTTTATAATGTACACATAAAAGAACAAATCTATAGCAAAAAACGAATAAATAAATAAATTATCCATACATATAAATAAAATTAAAGTTTCTGTCTGTGATTTCAAAACAACTGCCTGTTTTAAAGGTTATATGGCTATTTACTATTTACCAAAACCAAAGCAATATTTTTTTTATTTTTTGACACTGTCTGTCTGTTTGTTCAGGCTAATCTTTCAAACGTCTTAAAATTACAAATAACCGAATTATTATAACAACTATTTCAAGGTTCGGTTTAGTCTTTATTTCATCAAAATCAGATGAGTCTATCAAAAGTTATAAAAAATATGTATTTTTGTTGTTATCTATACACAATGTAAAGAGTTTTCCTGAACGATTCATTATCGCAGAGCCTAATGAACCACGAGGGTTAGAAACTTGAAATTTTGGCAGTTGATACATTTTATAATGTAAACAACCACTAAGGTAGGATTTCTGGAAATTCCACCCCTAAAGAGTTGAACGATTGTTTAGAAACCTGTAATTTTTAAAGTTACAAGCATAAAAATTAATATACAAGCTTAATAAATAAAAATGTATTTCAAATCTACCCCCTAAGAGGGTAAAGAAGGGGTTGAAAGTTTGTATGGGGATTCCGTAGTTTTTGATGTAAGAAGAATGATATTTAATATTAACGCTACGCATACGTATTTCGTTGTTTTTAGAAATTCAACTCCAAACGGGAGAAATGGGGTGAAATCATTAGTATAAAAATAAAAATATAAAAATAGGAATTTACTATTTGTGTTTTTGAATTAATAAACATGTATTTCGAAGTTTTAGAAACATTTATTTTTGTTTTGAAGAGTTGGGTGCGAAATTAAAAATATACAATATCTGATATCAATATCTCCTAGGGAGATATACATTTTTTAAACGAACTTCAATATGTTAGTGAAGTTTTGATAAAAAAAACGTATTCCATTATTGCCATGTGTACCACTTAATTGGTAGTCCCTAAGTTTTACCTCAACCTGACCCTTAAACCCTAAAGAGTTAGTTTTGTTTAATCTAAGTTTGATAATATAAAAAAATATATTCGTACTCTTTACATTAGTAACTATATCTAACGTCGTGGATAGATGACCGAGGTATTTAAGCAACAGAATTGTAGACCAGAAGACATGTTCATGCTTCTTACTTTAAAATCACATACCAATCCAAATTTCAAATAATCGTTTATCCTTTACTTATATTTAAGCGCAAGCGAAGCCGCGGGCAGCTGCTAGAATAATTAATATATTTATACCTGCAAAAATAAATAATCCTACACTCATCCCATTTTGGGTGTCCGCACAATTGACTACAGAAATATTATGATATTATTTACTTTATTGATTATTATTCCGCATCACTGTATATTATTTAAACCATGACGTTATTATTTTTTTACGATTACTTTTGCTCTTCCCGCGTTTTAAATTTAAATCGGTAATACATACTTAGTAAATACGTTATATATGAGATACACATGTTGTGCGTGAATTTACCGAGTATTTTTGTGAATTATATAATTAGTTATGTATCTAAATATATTTGCTTGTTTCGGTAATCCGCAAATCTAAATTAGACTTACTGAGTGGGAAATGAGCGGTCAACTAAAATAACAAGCTATAAATATTAAACTACACGTGGTTTATGCATTTATGGCCTTTATGTCAAAAACTATTAGGACTATTATCCTATGAAACTGGTACCAAAACCTGAAGGTACTCGAGTTTACGACTTTTGCTAGATTGTTCATTTTCTCTCCCATATTTGAATATCCGATGACATTAAAATGTGTTATTTAAAGACCACTGTCTTATAAAACTTCCGAATATGTGCACCGAATCTAATGATTTATTATTTAGTTATTAAAGCATATTGTTTAAAGCATTCTTATCAATTAAACTCACGCCTATCTCGGCAACGTTAATCAAAAGACAACATAAGATCAAATAGTGATAAAATTGTATATGTATGTAAAATAAAATTAAAAAAAAATCATTTGATTAATAATATTCGCATTTTTAATTTTAGAATATTATTATCTTGTTCAAAGCGTTATTTATAAACAATCCAGTTTTACTTGAATTTATAAATACCTAAGGCTATAACATTTACGCGTAATCCAATGTTGATGATATAACTCAACCGAATATTCGATACGTAGAACAGCGCCTTGTAATGCACAAACAGAGCGTGAGAACAACATAACAGTTGTTTCTCTGCGATAATATCTAGACCAACCCCTTAATAAGGTACATGAAAATGAACCTTAAATCAAAGTAATAAGATTCATGTGCATGCAATATTCATGTCGTACGGCGTCGGTCGTCTCGTCACGTCTCAATTAATAGGGAATGATACGCCACGGTTTATTGTGATGCTCCTATGATATTCCGTAGCTCTCCTTCGAGTAAGCATTAATTAGTGTAATGCTCATTGAATTCTTAAGTATAGTACTCGATTAAATGTTCGGTATATGTACGTGTACAAGAGATAGTATGGTTTTCTTATAGGGAACCAGCCAATTATAAACATACGTTTTTATAATACTCAAAGAATGCTTATGTTTGTAAACGAATAGTTTACTAATTGATTTATGAAAGGTTACGTAGGCTATTTTTAGGTTAAAAAAGGAACGGCTATAAATAGATAAAGGCTTCCATTTCTCTTAAGAAGAAAGCTTGGAGCTTTATCCACCGGGCTGCTCTAATGCGTTAACTTGGTGTCCATTGATCTAACAACTTTTTTTTCAAAACCTTGTAGGAACCCAATAGACATAATTATAATAAAAAAAATGAATGCAAAACGTAGATACTTGTCGAAATTAGGACAATCGAATATCAATATAATGACTGTAACTTTAAAAAGTTAGTTATTAAATAAAGGTAAACTTAATGTTACTGTTTTTAAAATAAAATGACCAAATAATATAAATATTTAATTACTATATTTTCAGGTCAACTATTTTCAAGTCGGTTTTCTCTTAAATATTTTATAGCGGTACACAAGTCCGCGTTATCTCGAAATGTGCAGACGTAACTCGTAATAGGCAAGTAATTTCGTGGCTAACAGAAATCTGTCACGACCGAGAACGATGTGAAAGCTCGCTCCGATAATACAAACACGTCTTAGGAGGCTTATAAACAGTGAATACTTCATGAAAATAACTGTTATCAATGATGAATCAATGTTCAACATTTTGAAATTTTGAATGTGTTAAAATTAAAAAAATGTTCTTCTTTAATGTTTTTACAACGCGCAAGGTATATTAATCGACTAACTTTAAAATGACAATTTAAATCTCTTTGCAGTATTAATAAAAATGTCCTATATTTTATAAATACTTAATTAACTATATCATTAATATTCGATTGATCGCAAAAAAGACGAAATGAAGAAAGCATTCTTACGTATAAACACTTTTTAAACATATAGATATTTTTTCATTATTGATAAATAGTTTTAGACCGTTCCTTCGCCCTCGCGTCAGGGGTGTTAAGTACCTTATGTCCTTCTCTGTATAATTTTGCAAACGCGTGATCAATGATCAATTGAGTAGTGCAGACGTGAAAGCGTAACAAAAAAATAAACAAACTCACTTTTGCCTTTATAATATTAAGTAAGGATGTTGAGATTTCTCTCCCTTCTGAATTTATTCGACTTTACTATGGCTCCAGTTATAATTATCTCATATATAAGTAAAATTCTAAAACTACGATGAAAAACATTTGACGAATCCCTAAATATTGCGTAAAAGTTCTCGAAAGAGCCCACAAGTTTGCCAAATCACTTTGGTAAGTTCAGACTCCCAAGTTGGCGAATCACAGCCAACTTTCTTGGAGTTGTGCCGAAATTTTGAGCTAACATAACTTTATTTCCTTCCTCATTGCCTTTAATAACTTACTTAGCATAACATCGTATAGATTTAATTTAAACGAGTTAAGTAATCTTACGAATTGAAATCAAATGCCATTTTCGATATCATGTTGCATTCTGTGTCGTGCTCATTATAATGGCTCACAATTTTATTATGATTTTCGAATGTAAATATTACATACCCTTTTATTGGATAATAAATAAGTATATGTCAATGCGAATTTAAATAAACAATATCTCGTTTAAGTCGAGTTTATCGTCTTAATGCACTGATTGTGTCAATAAATATATACAATAAGCGTCAATTCACTTTGTAGGTATCATAATCATAAACTTCAAATGTATTAACGAATATGATATCGTTATTGAATTTACATATGACAAATTTCATTAGTTACTTTTATTAATTCGCTTTTAAGATTTCATTGTTTGGTTGATAATGAATAATCTGAATTTTAAACGTAATATAAAATCTAATAATTATTTAGACTTTAGATTATATGTATTGCATTATTGAGAAAAATTTCTTACCTGATCTTTGGACTGACGTGTATATAAATGCAAATAGTAATATAAATATTTATATATAAAAGATATAATGATTATATAAAGAAAAAATAATGACAGGCAATGTTTTGCTAACACATTCTAAAAGTAGATCAAACTAGTTCTAATTAATAGAATTAATAATTTTATTTTTACGATTATTATTTTTAAATAGATCGAGCGGTTTTTACATGCCTAACTGCACGATAATTTTTTCTCCAAATTCCTTTACTTTTGTTTAGTTTGTCTATCCTGCAAGTGACATAGGATTCCGTTATAAACGCTTAGATAACAGCGCAGTGGGACATCTATAGTGATAAGCTTTATCTTATCTCTTCTCGTAATAATACAAAGGGCGGCAGACCTTGTCGAGGATTACGCGCATATGCATAATACACATCAAACTATACTCATGTTATATTTACCAAGTGATAACTTTTTTTTTCGTCAAAATTGACGATTTTATTTGGCAAAAACATGAACGTTAACTGTTCACGGCGAATACTGGGTGACACTTGAGAAGTGTCGGTGTATATTATTTTATTTGTAGGGCGATACAAGTCACTTGACTTGATTCCAACCAGCGCTTAGTTCCGCTGCTCTTAAAGTGACTCAATCACTTATGCTCAAAATCACAATAGACCCAACCTTGGTTTTGTAACGTATTCACGTCACGTCTCCCCATACATACAGTAGTCACCTATTTTTTCCTGTAAAAGATTTGATACTCGATGTTTTGTATATTACATTTTTATTATTTATTTATAATAATATAATTGACGGACCGGTTGGCGTTGGTACTTGCCTTTCGCGCTGCAGGTCGTGGGTTCGATTCCCACCCAGGACAGACATTTGTGTGCATGAACATGTCTGTTTGTCCTGAGTCTGGGTGTAATTGTCTATATAAGTATGTATTTACAAAAGAAAAGTTTATCAATTGTCTGGTTTCTATAGTAAAGGCTCTGCTTAGTTTGGGATCAAATGGCCGTGTGTGAATAATGTACCAGGATATTATTATATTATTATATTATTATTATTGTAATACTTCGGCATACTGACAGTTGACATTGGCACTGTAAGAAATATTAACCATTTTTAAAAATTTTTGGAAAAACACCAGACACATCGTCAAAGCTCCGAAGCCAAAAAAAATATCTGATTACAGAAAACGAAAGTTACAAAAATAGATAATATTAACTTAATTTTCAAGTATAGTAAGTTACAAAGATAGTCCTAAAAAAGGATGCTATTGATATTTATTTTGTACTGATATATTTTAATCGCGTTTGTATGGAGTTTTAACCGCGCTCATTCCGATCATACCTTTTTAATTTGCTAAAAGAGTTATATTAGCCGTGGTCTCGCTAAGTTGTAATATTCTGTACGAACATACGTCATTTCTCGCGATCTACGATTTTGGTGCGTGTGTTCTTAAAATGTTATAATTAAAAGGGGTCAATGACGGATATTATTTTCTGACATTTCATGACCATTTTCTGCGATGAGTTTCGAGTTTGATCTTCCAGAATAGCACCTATTTACAAAACCTAGGTACTTTAAAGCGTTATTCACATTATATCTTTATCGTAAGCAAACAGGATATGCTCATCCATTAACACATTAAAGCAGTTTAACACAGCTAAAGCAGTTTATAAGACTTTTTAACGACCATTCTAACATACGAATGTATTTCAACATCATTTCAAGTATCAGCCCTTAAATGCATCACAACTATATAAAGGACCCTTTACTGTTAAGCAAGTGATTTGTACAAGAAGCTTAATCCGCCATGAACAACGAGCACGAGGTGAATACTTCTCTTGAAAAACCTAACTTTCTTATGTATATATACATAATTGAATAGCATAATCACTAGACCATCTCTTTTTAACACAAACATATGAATCAATCATTTATGTTCAATAAAACAGTTATTATTATAAACCAATAATTATAATGAGTTTAATGTTAAAGAAAAATCTAGATTGATATATTTATTCCTATATCGCTGGCTGATTGCTTAACGTAGTTATTAACAAACATTATAAATGCAGTACGTCTTTATTAAGTAGGTACGTACGTGCTCTTACTAAGTAAGTTTTTATTTAAATTATTTTTTGCCCGTTTTACCTCATCGTAAACTGTTATTTACGATAGGTATAATGTAAACATTAACCTAATAATTAATTCTTTAAGCATCTGAAGTCTTAATCGAATGCCATATAGTATTAAAAGAGCATATAAATGTATTATTTATAACATTTATGCGCCGAGATGCCAAATTTCCTAGAACGTGTAAATTTTAAAAACATCGTGAGAAAACCTGTCATCTTCCACATACATATGTGTCCACCAACCTGCATTGCAACAGCGTGGTGGAATAAGCGACAAACCTTCTCAAAAAAAGAGGAGTAGTGCAGCAATAACTTGTTTTATTTGATTCGTTTTAAAAAGTATTACTATTAAATTAAACTACATAATATATATTGACGAGCCGGTTGATGTGGTTGGTAGATACTCGCCTTCCGCGCCGCAGGTCATGGGTTCGATTCCCACCCAGAACAGACATTTGTGTGCATGAACATGTCTGTTTGTCCTGAGTCAGGGTGTAATTGTCTATATAAGTATGTATTTACAAAAGAAAAGTAGTACATGTAGTATATCAGTTGTTTGGTTTTCATAAAGCTCTGCTTAGTTTGGGATCAGATGGCCTTGCGTGAATAATGCCCAGGATATTATATTATTATTTATGTTGTTGATTGACAAGCGACACGCATATATCGTTAATATATCACTTTATTATAATAACATTCAAACGTCTATATACGTCAATTATACTTAATTTTATCTAAGTCGAATGTATTCAAGGTTAGCTGATCATTATTAAATATCTTATCCTATTACAATTATTGTGATTTCATTTAAATTATGCATTTAATAAATTAATTTGATGATTGAAAGACAGATAATACGAATACAAAGAATAATAGTATCAATGAAATCGTATTGTAATAAAACTAATTTTAAACGTACATAAATTGCGCTTGTAAATTATTTTTTGGCAGGCTCCTAAGTTTAACTAACAATAATAGTGTAACTCCTGTTTAGATATCGTTGACATTAATTGAAATTGTAATATTTTAATTATTTACACCTCAGGAGACCAGTGTTATCGAAAACTTGAAAGTTATCAAATCAAAAGAATAACAAAAATAATAACATCCCGTCCCAATAACGGCATCGGCATCGGGCCAATCTTAAGGGTATACTGAATGGGACATCAGGAGCTATTAGAGTGGACAAGGGTTTGTCTTTTGTCTCTCTCTCTCTCTCTCTCTCTCACCTATTTTCGATTCAATGCGATCCGATACGACCACAGAGAGATCAGACAAAGCACGGTAATATAACATATAGTTATACAACTCTGACCTGCTAATGACCATTTGATGACGCCACTCCTCTCAATGTCTTTAACTAAACCGACTCAAGTTTTGAATCCAAGATATCCAGTATCGAAAGCCGTAGAACCTCACCACTAAACCAACGAGATAGTCAAAAAAATGAAAATCTTCCCGCTTATAAGCGCTCCATTTCAAACACAAAGCGGTTTTATTTAAATCGAAACGTAATTTGACAACATAAGACGAAAATATGGCGCACATTATCTTTTTTCCAATAACAAATCACATAAAAATAAACGTCTCCGTTTTCAATTGTCTGTAAAGGAGTCGGAATGGGAGCGGAAATAAAGCTGCAACAAACAAAACATTAGGTGGAATGAGGGGATGAAGCTGCCTTTATTATGGCGATTGCTCCGCGCGGATGCTTTTTAATTTACCTTTCTCTGTATAATTAAAACTTGTGGCTACGTTTTTGAGAGCCAACAATGGATTTTTTTTTCAAGTTGAAACAGACCGCTCGATCCGTTTGAACTGATAGCCCTATCAACGTGTGCCAATCCAAGATTGTTAAATTTTATTGATACGTTGATATTTTAATTGTCACATTTAAAAATTCGTTCATTAATTCTGATGATTAATTATCGGAATAAAATGTTGTTCCATTGTAATTGTTGGTTAAATACTGCGTTCCTTTTTAAAATGCTTATTAACTGGCATTACTGGTATGTCACATGTAATGTTAACATTTTCCAATTAAAATTAACAACTTCTTTTTTTTTAATCTTGAATAGATGAGGTATTTTAATTGATACAATAATAAATAAAAATTCAATTATAATTATGATGTTTTATTATGTAATGGTATTGTAAACGCCTAAGTATTAGGTTTTTATTCCGTAACTTCTTGATAAATTGTGGAAGCTTCTTGTTAAATTGATGATTGATGAATAATACGATTACTATCGTCCTATACATATGTATGACTTGACTAGGTCATAAACATATGTAGGACTGACTTACCGATCGAAGTCTTAGATTTGCAAAATTTTGCAAATCCTTAAATAAATTAATTTTATGAATCATAATCCGGCCCCGACAGGGCCAACACTGTGGTCAATTTAGTAATAAATTTAAATAACCTTTTATTTTGACGGTCAAAACCGCGACGTGGTTACTACTAGTCTTTTTATATGAAAGAAAAATGTCCGATGTTATATTTCTTTGTCCCATTTCGTTTATTGTTTTTTCACAGTGCAGTTTTTTCCATGATTCAATTTCTATTTACCATAAATAATCGTATAAGACCACAACCTATTCACAATTTAAACAAAGTACATTTAATAGTTTAACACACTTAAACATGATCTCATCACTTTCGCCGTCAAAGGGCGTATCCCGTATATTGTTGTAGACAGACGGCCAACTATTGTTCACCACAATGGAATAACGAATAACGAAACATCGTATTCATGTTACTCAACTTTCCATTTTGGACGGGGATTATTTACATTTGATCTCTCTCCTCATTATAACGTCCAATATTTTAATTGTGTTGGTGATGTAGTAATACATAAAATTAAAACGATAAATGACGTGTTATTCTAACGTCGCGTCGCAATGGATTAATATTATTCTCTAATATTAAAAAATTGCAGATATGTTCTTGCTACGCCAATGTCATACTTAATTAACTTAAGTTTCGAGTCTGGTGTTTTTCCAAAGATTTTTAAAAATGCTGTCGTATGTCCCATTTACAAAGCGGGTGATAGAACAGATGCCAGTAATTATAGACCTATTTCCCTATTAAGCTCACTTTCGAAAGTTGTAGAAAAAATTTCCAATAAGAGACTAACTAGATATCTGGAAAGCAATAATTTCCTATCAGAGAGCGAATTTGGTTTTCGCAACTCTCGTTCCACTGATGAAGCTGTTCTTCATTTATCATCTAGAATAACCGAATACCTAGATAATAAAGAGAAATGTCTAGGGATTTTCCTGGATCTACAGAAGGCGTTTGATACAATATCCATTCCGATCCTACTAACTCGTCTTGAGAATATCGGAATACGCGGTAATGTACTTCAGTGGTTTCAGGAATATCTAACCGATCGCAGGCAGTGTGTGAGAGTCGATAAATATATAAGTAACTTTAATAAAATCACCTACGGTGTTCCCCAAGGAAGTACACTAGGTCCAACGCTATTTTTAATCTATATCAACGATCTATGCAATACCAAATTAAAGGGTGCTGATATACAGATGTTTGCCGACGATACAGTCATTCTATTTCACGGGCCTACGTGGGTTGATGTGCACCATCTGGCAGAAAATGGACTTTCCACTATTACTTCTTGGCTGGAGGACAACCTATTAACACTAAATACCAGTAAGACGAAGTATATCTGTTTCAGTAAGACTAAGGCATCAGTACCAAAAGACTCTAAGTTGTACACTCATACATATCCATGTAATAGAATCGACAACGTATCACGCTCTCATTGTACATGTACAAGTTTATCTAGAGTGTCAGATATCAAATACTTGGCAATAATTATAGATGAAAGACTTAGTTGGATAAAACACATAGCATCAGTTTCCAAAAGATTACGAAAATTAATATACATTTTTAAAAACCTAAGGCATATTGCGGATTTACCTCTCCTAATAAGAACGTATAAAGCTCTAGCAGAATGTATAATTATCTATTGTATTTGTTCATGGGGTGCTGCTGCCAAAACAAATATGTTAATGGCTGAGCGTGCCCAGCGAGCACTGCTTAAAGTAATTATGAATTTACCATACAGATATTCAACAAAAAAAGTTTACGAGAAGGCGGGTGTTTTATCTGTAAGAAAACTTTTTGTACAACTGTATATACAAAAATACCATAAAACAGTTGTCCCACTCTTACCCAGAACTAATTTCAGTAGAAGAGATCGGTTTCCATATAATAAAGTTAAAAGTAAATTTGCACAGCAAAAATTATACAGTCTTGCACCTAGATTTTATAAAAAATTAAATCATTTATCAAGAATAATGGACATTAATAATTACCAATTAAAAGACAAAACTAAAACATGGTTAAAAAAACTTGATTATGAAGACGTTGAGAAGCTATTAACTACCTGAAAAGAAAATAATATGTACATCTAGAATATAGCAAGCATGCGCGCACACACACACACACACACACACACACACACACACACACACACACACACACACACACACACACACACACACCCTCACGCACACGTAAACACATGGTTTGGATTTACTTACAATAATTAGTAATAAGACAATTTGTATTGTAATAATAGGTATGTAATAATTTAATGGGAAGGAACTGACTTCTGACACACGGGTAACACCAGTTCAGGAGTCAGGGCTATATTTTTTGTAGAATATGTATGTAATGGATAACAATAAAGTATTATTATTAAAGTATTATTATTAATCACGATTAAAGAATACCCTATGATACTCTGTAATGGGCTATCTAACTCGAAAGACTTTTTCAAATTGGTCTGGTAGTTTCCCTGTATAACATAAAATTAATTAAAAGGGGATAAGTTATTTGAACAATAAAAACAAGGGTATTTGAGCATTAGGATTATAATATTTTAGGATCATAATATAAAACTGGCTTTCGTTCGATAAGGTAAGAAGAAGTTGACAAATAGCGGTATAAAGAAAAACATTCTAAGATCATTTCTTTGAAATGTTTATATTTACACATATACCATCACCCGTACAAACATACAAGCGGCTTGTACGCTTTACTTTCTAACTACTTGATACCGATAACGAGCTAAACACTTTAAATTCCATTACTAATATATATTTATATGCAATTAGTTAATGTTAATTACATACTAATATTAACAAGAAGTATTTTTAGGATTAATGTATAAACTCTCAAATCGATTGGCATGAAACTTTCATATTTATTAGCTTTAAGATTCGAGAAGGCTGTATTTAGTTTGTTTATATTTTACAAGTAATACTTAATAACGAAAACATTCGATCGACGTAAATGTTAAATGTCGCATCCTGTCGAAACGATAATTTTATTTGTAATTAATTGGGCATCTGGCGAAATAAATCCTTACCCATACTAAATATTATAAATGCGATAGTAAGTTTAGTTGTTTATTTGTTTGTTACGCTTTTACGTCTTAACTACTGAACAGATCACTATGAAATTATCTTATATGTATATATATAACGTGTATGCATATATATCTGCATATATATCTGCATACACGTTATCTTGATCAAAGAACAGGACATAGGGTACCTAAAACCTGTCAGTCGCGTACAAAGCTGCAAGCGGAAACGTGTTAGAAAATAATTTAAAGCTTTTTATCTTACTCGTAAGTGAAAACTAATTTTGCAACATTGTACTTTTGACAAGCAGTTTAAAATATTTTTAAAGATGTTTGAAGAGCATAAAAAAGTTCGCGTTGTAATGGGGAAGGTGTAAAAGCTTTAAGTAATCAGACTAGGTAGGATCTCAACGCAAGCAGAGTCGAGGCTAAGTTATAAAATGCAGTATCAAACAAACTCTTACATGCGCTCCGAAAATGAACGGTGTCTTTTTAATAGAATAATAATAATGAATATTCGAATCTCCACAAATATTTGTGTTCATATATTTTTCAAGTTCTATTGCTTTTCGAACTCCGTATTGTGGAATTTTATATTTTTTTTTATAATTTTATATGACTTTAGTGACGTAGGCTTTATGTAAGTTTTATTAATTATAAAAAGATAAATAATACCAAGCTAAATAAAATCCTAAAAATGCATTATAATTATGACTACCAAACACCGACAGCCAAGTTATACATCGACAAAAAACTCAACATTAAACAACTTCAAACACATATATAAATAAAAAGAACATAAAATCCATTCAAACAAACATCACTTTCACAAAAGTACATCAGGCGCAAAGTCGAAGCATTTGTAGAAGGAATCACATTAAGTTACCGCATAATATTTACTACCGGTTTAGAGGAATGTATTAGTTGTAAAAGATGTTTTATTTAATATAAATAATAATAATATTATAGAAGCTTCATCAAATCAATAAGTTATAGATTATATAAAACAAAAGATTGAGGCTAACTTTCCAATAAGCGTCAAGACACTCTTTATTTTAAGCACGTTCTAAATAACCTTAATTTTACTCTAAGCCATTTTCCCATTCCCTCTTTTCTGACAATGATTTGCGTCGGTCAACCTAGTAAAATACGGTGAACCTTAGTAACGACAGCAACAAAAATAATAATTCAGTCCGAAATTATCTAATAAAATTTATATTCAAATTAAATATCAAACATGACATTTAACTAATACTAAATAACCAATTAATTATAGTTAATTAAAACCAAAGCGCGAAAATCATGTTTAATGTTAAGTAGTTAACCCAAATATTGTGGTCATTTTATTAAGATAATATTTTTAATAAGAAGGCAGACTGCTTCATTGCGAAAATATTTTATTTAAATAGTGAAATGTTAATGGTACAACAGTAAGCCTACATAATTATCCGTCGGTATCTAACTTTTCAAAGAGAAAGCGACCGCGTAAACGTCCCCATCGGTTTCAATAAATAGTTCGCTTAAATATTAGCTCCTGAGTTACTTGGTAATGGCGGCTTTGTCCTGTCTGTGTGGTCACGCGATCGTACCGACCTTCCAAAGAGAACGCTTTAATTTACAAACTTTATATCAGTGATAGTTTTAAAGAATAGTTTTATGCTGACATCAATATACTTTCCAGATAGCCTGGTATTAGGATATATTTATACATATATATAAATAAATATAAGCTGTTACTGTTAATATATCCTCATATCAGTTCTCATTCTCTGTTATGAAGACTATTTGAGGCTTATTTACTCTAAAGCTTATATCACTTTTTGTCTTTATTATTCTCTCACTTTAATATATTAGCAATCATCATGTATATTGCCTGAACGTGATGAATTCTATTTCACAAAGCTACTTGTAAAATAAGTCCGGATTCGAACCAGCGATGAAGATCGCGATCGGTTATCCACGTATTTTATCCAATTGGCCATCTCGGCTGTTACGTACTAATAAAAGTTTTTATATTAACACTATAATGCTCTCGTTACATAATTTATATTCTGCCTAATAAACTCCTATTATTAAGAATAATTTTCCATTTGATTCGACACGCAGACCCTCTACGATTTACTGAGTTTAATATCTCAGAATTTCTTCCCAAATATGATGATTTACAATGTTTGCCTACTACAAAGCGAAGCGAGTTGTAAATACAAATTAAACGGCTGAAAGAGATGTGAGCGGCCTAGGTTTGAAAGTGCCCCTTGTTCATATTATACGCAAGTACAATACGTACTCGTATGTAGAGATTAACTTTGTCATAGTGTCTTAAAACCAATATTTCAGCCGTGCCAATAATGTAGGGCATTTATAGAAAAAAAAATGTTCTATCTATTACGCTGTCAAAACCATCGATTCATTGAAATGACATACGGACAGCGATAACGAAGGCTTCTCATGTATCTAATAAATTATTATATAACCTGTGCGATATTGTTCGTACTGGTTATTACAGTAATTAAATTATCTTCTAACAGTTTCTAACAGTTTCTACTATACTAGTAGCTTAGTAATTTAATATTCGTGCGCTCTCAGAATAAACTCAAGTTAAACATATAATAAAACTACATACAGAGTTTGTAAAGTTCACCGTATTCAAGTTTTGCAGCAAAAACAGTTTAGACTAGCCATCGTTAATGTTTGATCATTTAAATATGTTTACGCTAGCATTAGACGGTTTATACAATAAAGAGAGCACATTAAAAGCGAGCGTTTATCAGTACTGTGCATTCACACTCCCTAAATAGGATTAAAAACAAAACTAACAAACTTGTAACAAAATGGCCTCGTAAAATGTAACAACGGGGGATTTGCTCGAACAAACAGTTTTTGATTTAAGTACGTTGAATTTTTTATCGAAGTTCTCACTTTGGCGGCTAAACTCGTTTTAAATTCTTGTATATGATAAAGGCATTCGTTTCAAACGTAATGAAACTGTCTTCATTTGTATAGCAAAAGCAGCTATTACAATTTGTCGTATGTCACTTTACTGGACTTTATTAAACATTTTCTGCATAGTCAAAGCATTTAAACGAAATCACTTCGTTCGGGAAAGTGCGCTGTGACTAATGTTAATTATTTTTCACATTGCATGTTTGTGATTTTAACGAAGGATTTACAAATTTTAATATAAACTTCGTTGTATTTATATAGTTCTCATTATTTATTTAGTTTAAAGTTCTGAATTTTCGAAATGTTTCAATCACAAGTAATCAATTCAAGTTATCTCAATTATTTATTTAATTGAATAAACGGGTATCGATATTTTATAAAAAATATTTATTAGCATATATCAAAAGATTAACAAGTTGATAATTGTGCCAATCGTTTTTTAATAAAATAATTCTCCAACTTAAAGTACTATATATTTTTAAGTTCCTTGTAGTTATGTTGGTAGTTATGTTTACTATAATCAATTTTTAAGTAATAAACTACATTTTTACATACCCATATCCCGTTTATATGTATCCTATAAAATAAATAATATTATAGCAACAACAAATGGCTTTTGAAGCGAAGCTGATAAAATTAGTAAAATCCATGTGGGTTTAATTTTAATCCAGCTCAATAAAACACGCAAAAAATAAATCATACAAAAAATCAATGTCTATGTCCATGTAATTTTTTTTTTTTTTTATCATATTTACATAGAATATTTCATGAAATATTCTATTTCTGAGTCTATTAATATATATTTTCTGAGTCAATTAATTATTATTATATATACTATAAGGTCCTCCAGACCGATTTCGGCCACGGTGGCCATTCTCAAGAGAGATTAGCCAACTGCGCAGGAGATATTATAGTGCACAAGTGTGTGCGCAAACACAGGTGCACTCTCTTTTCCTTAGCTCTCATAATCCGATGGGACGGCAATCCGACACGACCGGAAAGAGTTCAGGCGCAGGACAAACGGCTTAACGTGCTTTCCGAGGCACGGGAGTGTACACACTTCTAACTTCCAGACTCCGGGCTGCTACTGAGAATTTTCTGACAGAAAAACCCAATAACTATTTATTGGCCCGACCTGGGAATTGAACCTAGGACCACCGGGTCTGCGGCCTTATATCTAGCCACTAGACCAACGAGGCAGTCATATAGACTATATAGACAAGATGTATACTATAGCGGAGCCTAGCGTGCCGAGAGTCATCGACTCGAGAGGCAAAATCTACAAGATCTAACGAAAAATAATGCGTTAAATAAAATTGTAAGCAGTATGTTACGGTCAGTATCAGTATCTTTTGACAGTTTACAATCTCGCGAGATTGATTATAATCTAACGGTATTTACAATTTTACGGTGACATATATATATATTAATTTTTTGTTGATTTCGTAAATCGTAATATGAATTTAAGATTACATTAAAAATTATAGAAAAACCACACCGCCCAAAAGATTGTATATATTTTACTAACTATATTATATAACGTGATAAGAAGGCAATATAAATCCATTGAGTATTAACATCCACTTAGTAATAAAAACATTTTTCAGCGAATCCTAATAAAATAAACATAAGCAAAGATGTTTTCGTTATCTCTTATGTTTATTTTAAATATAAATTCCAGGTAAAACTTTTTGTAACTCCTTAATAAAGTTACGAATGTAGTACATTATTTGATCAATACTATATTAAAATAATATATTTGAAGTACTAACTTGAATAAAATACATTAATTTTGACGTAAACTATATTATGTAGTTATAATAAACAAAATGAATGTATTACAAAAAGTAATGTTATTAAAAAAGAAAATAAAACCGCTAATAAAGCTGTTTAGTCTGTTTATTCGATGCTATATTATAAAAGTAGTACTCAAAGATAAGACTATAATTAATCCTAAACACACTAACTAACCTTTCCATTATTTTTTTCTTTGTAGTAGTGATCCCTGGTACATGAAATAGGCGGGAACATTTATTTCGCAATGTATGTCGTAGATTTTTCAATTGTAACAAATATAAATAACAGTAGCGTAATAAATAATTTCAACAATTTATGACGACTATCAACCGGAGCACATGGTGTAAGCTTCGCAATATTTATTTCCTATTTCAAGTAATGTAAATTTTGTTAACAAAATGTTTTTCAAGTATAACTTTTTTAGGTTAAGAAGAGCTTATGCTCTTTTTAATGTGTGCTTACCCAAAATATACAAAAAGATGGTATAATAAGGCCATCGCTGCAGTACCCCTGCAATGCAGTCTAGATAACTTGAAGGCGTTCATTTTTTATCGAAAGCCAAATCAAATATACGAATATGCAAAAATGAGTTCTTCTCAGTTATTGCCAAACCAGGAAATCAAAACTCGTAATAACCTCTAGCCGAATTGAAAGTGTTTCTAAGAATAAATTCATTTTTTGCAACAAATACGTTTGAAAGGCTACCGCTTTATTAAAGTTGGAGAATTTTTTGCTTTAATATACTAGGATATTATGTAATAAAGATTGGTGTAAAAATGCTTACTCTATTCTAACTGAATATTATGATAATTTATGAAATTATTATATTAATATTTGGTTACGAATCGTAACCGAATATTGCGTGTTACGACCTGAGCAAGAAACACTCAAATTTCACACGTTTAATTTGTGTTTAAAATTCATCTCATGTTAGTCGGTGACGCAAAACGTCGTGAGATAACCTGCATTTATCGAATCAAAATTTGCCACAAGTATATCCAATAACTCGGATTGGAGCAGCATGGTGGAATAAACTCTAAACTTCAATAGAATATGTTAGCCCAGCTATGCGAAATTTAGATTTAGCCCTCAGTATCTACAAGACTGCCTCGTTGGTCTAGTGGCTAGATATAAGGCCGCAGACCCGGTGGTCCTGGGTTCAATTCCCAGGTCGGGCCAATAAATAGTTATTGGGTTTTTCTGTCAGAAAATTCTCAGTAGCAGCCCGGAGTCTGGAAGTTGGAAGTGTGTACACTCCCGTGCCTCGGAAAGCACGTTAAGCCGTTGGTCCTGCGCCTGAACTCTTTCCGGTCGTGTCGGATTGCCGTCCCATCGGATTATGAGAGCTAAGGAAAAGAGAGTGCACCTGTGTTTGCGCACACACTTGTGCACTATAATATCTCCTGCGCAGTTGGCTAATCTCTCTTGAGATTGGCCGCCGTGGCCGAAATTGGTCTGGAGGACCTTATCTACAAGTAGAAAATCTATAATATATCATTACGCTTACAAGTTTCTCTTAATGTTTTTGTCAGCAGGGTCTATAGTAATGTAATTAATAAAAGTTAACCATTTCACAATACGTCCTTAACGTTTTCTGGGTTTCATTATTGTTTGAGTGCTAAAAATTATATAATAAAAAAAGGACAGTCACGCTCAAGGTCTTGTTGAATTCTAATGGCATTCACGAATAGAAGTGCATTATGCCGTTAAATAAGATACGATTACGTGGTTCATTTTTATGAATTTAAAATGTTATTGGTATAATTTACGCCCTGCGAAACACACGGATAACTACTAGCAATTTATATATGAGATCCCTAACTGTATTTCGAATGTAACGAACGTGATGTGCGGGGAGCGGGCGCGGTACTAATAATGATTGGCTACCTGGCTCTCCGCTCTCGAAACTTCACTGTTCAAGTCTTCAGTCGCCGTTGAGCGCTTCTCCGAAACGGTGCATGTTCATTGTGTATAGGAATGTTACTCGAACAATAATTCAATAACTATTATGTGATTCAAAAGATTTATTCAAACGGAACTTCGTCTGCTCATATAATAAAGGCGAAGTTCTAGACCGGCGAATGAACTGACGTTTATCGTATTACCATAAAATCACAATATAGGTCATTATGTCAGCGAGTATTAGATCGCTCCCAGGTTAACATTGTTGTCATATCTGGACACCAAAATATTGTAACGGAAAATACTTATATCTTTAAATCTCAATAAATTTTAAATATTTAACATTGTACCATGGGATTTTATCTCGAGACCATAAAAGTAGAGTTTATGTAATTTCCCAAAAGAAATTAACAGTTTATCTAAAAGAACTTTAACGATTACTTGAATTATGTATTTCAAGACTCGACTAGAAGACTATTTTTAACAGCTAATATTTATACGATGTTTTAAAAACATTCCTAAACTGAAAACTATAAGAATTGTCGCAAACATTCATACGATTACATGTACAATATCTTTATTTTGTACCTTACCTGACTTTTTTTACGCTTGCTCTTTTTTTTTTATTTGTTGGATGCGCTTACGAAATTTTTCTTAATAATAAACTCAGCGTCAAAAAAATCGCACCTTTTGGTATTTTGACTTCAAGCAACTATAAACCCTATTTCATCTATGGTAAGGTATAAGTGTGGGGCCTCATTTTAAAGGTTATTGAATCCTTTAAATAATAAAACTGTGATAGTGATTGCTAAGAATACAAAAAACATTTTTCATGAAAATAGGAAAAACACGCCAAAATTACTTAATTTAATTAATCTAAAAACTTAACAAAATTAAAAAATACAGTAAAACAAATTCTTAAAACTAAACTTAGAACCTAGTGTTACCTCCCTTAGCCCTAATTACAGCCTCCATGCGATCCTTCATTGACCTCACCAACGTCACGATGCGTTCTTGAGGAATGTCACTCCACTCCTCGACGACGGTGTCCCGAAGCTGTTCAAGGGTGGCACGGGCAGTATCACGAGCCCGCACCCGGCGTTTCAGATCATCCCAAAGGTGCTCTATGGGATTCAGGTCAGGACTTCTCGCTGGCCACTGCATCACGGGGATCCCAACCTGATTCAGGTAGTCCCGAACAATGATTGCCGTATGGGAGCGGGCGTTGTCGTGCATGAATGTGAATTCAGGCCCGACAAAACCTCCAGTATCTCTGTGATGTACCGATGAGCAGTCAGGGACCCCTGGCCACGTGCACCTCCAGTGCAGGAGACGCACACAAGGTCGGTTTTTTCTTGGATTGAAATTCAGCCCCAGAACATGCAGGATCCTTCTTCAAATTCCTCTGTATCATTCTTCAAAGCAGGCCTGTGAGTACCGTTCCCCCTGCCTCCTGTACACTCTTCTACGCCTATCATTGCAGAAAAGGCATACCCTAGTCTCGTCGGAGAAGAGGACAGACTTCCATTCCATTCCATTGGTCGAACGTCCAATCCACGTGGTCTCGGGCAAACTGAAGTCTGACTCGCCTAGGCTCTGCTGTCAATTTGGGGCCAGTAGCAGCCCTACGGGCCTGGATTTTCTTCTCTCGCAGCCTTCTTCTTATTGTGGAGACGCTCACCGACGTCCTCCGAGCTGTTCGGAGCTGCTGTTGCAGCTCAACAGCGTTGGAGAATCGGTTACGCAAAGACGTCGACACAATATAGCGGTCGTCTCTGTCGGAAGTGCAATGTCGTCTTCCGGATCCATGCTTCCTGATGTAGCCTCCAGTCTCCTGGAACCGCTGGGATACTCGTTTCAGCCGGAAACGGCTTATGTTGAGTTGTCGAGCAATATCAACTTGGCGTAGTCCTGATTGCAGTAGTGCTACCACTTGAGCTGCTTCTTCTGCCGTGGTATCCATTTTTCAGGATTTTTTTCTTACTGGAGCTGTTCAGGTGTGACTTCTTTGATGTCTGGATAGCTAATGACCCATAATTAATTTTTACCCCCCCTTTTATTCGTGTCCAAGGTGGCACAAGTAGTGAGTCCTCTAATGAGCTTTTCAGCACTTTTTTTTTAAAGACCCTAACGTTTCGTGATTATTGTTTTTACAGAAAAGAACGATACGCGTTTTTAAAGTGTATTAATTGTGCTTTCAAATGATATTAATTTTGGTAGGGTACAATAAATAAGTTAAGAGTATTATTCGCTTGAAGTCAAAATTTCAAAAGGTGCGATTTTTTTGACGCCCAGTGTATGTTTAAATAACCTTAAGTTACTTTCGGTTATCAGTGGTAGTGGCTTTCTCTATTCTGCTTTATCAAAACCAAGTAATTATATTTAATAAATCGTACATAATACACGAAATTTATATGATGATTAGAAAAAAACCAAATTATAATATATTATAAAATCTCCCTTTCACCTGTGGAATATCACGATAGAAATCACTTTTATTTGGCAATAGAATATAAAAATTGAATCATATCTCAATACTATTATTAAAACAACATTTATTTTCCTGCATCATACGTTTATGTATATCGTTATATAACACGTTCATGTATATATTTTTTCCTAATGACACTAATTTCTAAAATCAATATACATAAGTATTTTATACGAATTAAAATTTGCTACTGAACAACTCATGTCCATTATGGTATAAAGAAATAGCTTCTTATATAACCATTTAATCTGTTACATTCATTATGTAATTTTATTATTTTTAAGGCACTTTGCCTTTTGTTATTTATCGAGAAATTCTCGACATGACTTTTCGGTAAGACTACGGCTCTCAGCATCATGTGGCAAACGTGTCGACATCACATCGAAATTATTTAACGCTATTTAACGTTAGTAAATTAAGAAAATATAATAATACAAATATATAAACAATTACGGCTCATTAATTTATGTAATTACAAGTCTTTATATACAGAACGTCAACAAAGATATTTAAAAAATCGAACAACACTAAATAATTGTATGTATATCAAGGCATGTTCAAAATAAATAAAATAAAGTGTAATCGTGCCAGCAAAAAGAAAACTAAGAAATCGATAGGCGGTCAGCGGGGTGTCGCTAATTTGCCGTTTGAATAAACGCCCCGCTTTTATCGAATACATGATGCGCGCGCGCCACACAGGCCGCAAACACTACTCATGTTTAAAACATCAGACGTGCCTCGCTACAATTTAACATCAGCGTACGCATTCATTAACAATATTTTTTAATAAACAATATTTATGACATGGGATATTTTCTAAACTTTATAATCCATCAACTTCAAATTATAAGTTTGAAATGTCAATTCCATAAACGAAATATTTATTTTTATATTGTTAAATTAAATATGTCAAAAGTAAATCCCACTCTTCGATTACCACCAAACACTAATACTTTGATTGGTTATGTAATCACCAGCACAAGGGACTTAAAATTTTAGGTCTTTTGTGGTGCATTGACAGTATAGATGGCTTAAATTTCTTACAGGTCTTTTGATGAATGTGACCACTGAGCATCAGGTGCACACATGCGCGTCTGCGTTCCTACAAGAAATTACACAATAAATAATGTAGTTTGGTTTCTGTACCATTTTGTAAGGAAAAAATTAATACTAAATGTTGGGTTCAAACTCGGGCAAGCACCACTGAATTTTCATGTGCTTAATTTGTGTTTATAATTCATCTCTTGCTGGACGGTGAAGGAAAACATCGTGATGAAACCTGCATGTGTCTAATTTCACTGAAATTCTGTCATATGTGTTCCACCAACCCGCCTTGGATCAGCGTTGTGGAATAAGTTCAAAACCTTCTCTTCAAAAAAAGTTATTGCTGTAGAAAAAGTGGCGCTTTTGATCTAACGATTTTTTTTTTTAATTATTTTATATCATACCTACTTTGTCGCTTATATATTCATTTACAAAAGGATATCCACATTCCACATCATAAAAACGTTTCATAAAAATTCAGTTTATTAATTCCAATGCAAAAATGATACATAGAATTAAAAAGTTGCAATTACGTTAGTAAAACCTTTTTGAAGTAGAAGCGACAGTCGGTGGGCACTCGACACTCGAAAGTTCAAACAACACTGAATGACCAGCTGAGAGGCGAGCATAACTACAGACTGTCAGCTCTGTCAAGCACCACTATTTGCTTTTTACTTTTATCTACGCTATAAATTTATAGATAACGTACATATTGTTTATAAAAAAAAAAAGAAAATAACCGTTGCGTGTTCAAACATCAATTAAATGTATGTATAGTATAATATAACACGTACTTCTTAACACCACCGTTTTATTTTATTCGTTTAATTGCTTTAAATACAGTTATAGGAAATAATGGTCGTGAACAACAATTATTTAATTGAATTATACCGTGCAGACTTTTAATAATGCAATATGAAAATAGATAGCTACAAGTATTTCTTAACAGCAAACACCTTAGATATTCTTAGACTGTATATCATAAAAATCTAACACTTTAACTTATAATTTACTATTTTATAATACAAATAACGAACGCCTATTATTTATTAAATAAATTAAATTCATTAAGAATTATTGACTTTGGCGTTTAAATGTATGTCTATATTCATCACAATTTATTTTGTTACAACCCATAACTTTATCTAATGCTGTAGAGTGAAGCTACGATAATATTATTCAAGTTAATATACATCTATATACTTAATATAGTTTATATTATTAGTATGAATGTTAATTATATCAGGAGCTACTAGTTTGATTTCATTTTATTTTACGTTAGATAGTCCCTTTATTATGAAAGCTAGACTATGTACAAGGCTGACAATTCAGCCAATGTAATAGTATAAACCAGATATGTATATTTGAATTAAACATAGTGATCGCTGATACACGCCGATACAAAGATTAGTAAAATATAAAGCTTATAACATTTAAGAATATATATAGATAGATAGCTAACTAAATAACGACTTTTATAATTAATAAGAATGGCGTATAATATAACAACATGTAAGCAATAATTTTAGCGTATTATTATATATCGTAGATAATAAGTTATCCTCAATAGCTAAAGCATTGAAATAAGGACAACCAATAAAATATGTCGCGATTTTAAACACATTATTACAGCCTTCTGCGGAATGTATTTAGAGAATATAATCACAATGCAGTGTTTGTGATAATTGCAAGAGCTGCAATGAACAGTATATTAACATAAATCGAATACTCCACAAGATCCTTAAATAAAGAGATCAATATTACTAGTTCAAATATTATCCATCTCCATTTATTTTTTGTTGAATCGCGAATTTACTAACTAGTTAGGCGGACTGATGAACCACCTGATAGTAAGTGGTTACCACCGCACATGGACGATGGCGATGTTAGAAATATTAACCATTCCGTACATCGCCAGTGCGCCACCATCCTTGCAACTAAGATGTTATGTCTCTTGTGCCTGTAGTTACACTAGCTAAGTCACCCTTCATACCGGAACACGACAATAATTATTGATATTTGGCAGTATAATATCTAATGGTATCGACCTACCCAGACGGGCTTGTACAAAGTACTATCACCAAGTAAGCCTTATTTCATTTTAGATTCAAATGTACGCTATTTTAAAATAAGCTGTTTGTTTCGTTTTTTAAATAGTAGTTAAACACTTTATTATTTTTGTAGTCGTTACTCGACAGACTCTAAAACAATATACTACCCCAATATACTACCGAATAATAGTCCATTATTCCTTATAACTGTAATTATATACACACGTATGAATATAATGGCAAACCTTTTGTAATAATGAATAAATTATAAATGACTCGAATAGAATTCAATTATTTATATATGTTTTACTCGTCTGAAACTTAATCCCAATATTAATTGACCGATGTCCACAATAATACCCTTGTTTATTCGGCTGTAAGTTGACAACATAAACCTTAAACAAGCTATGATGCAATTTACGTGTTACGTGTGTCCAAATGCAGGAATTTTGAATCATCCTTGAGACAGCAGATGTCTCATCGTAGCTGACGCAAACGTATTTTTATGTATGATAGATTAAACGTCTACTTTTATACGAGCGATCGAGGTTTCAGATGTTTTTTTAAAGTATGGCGTGTTTAGATTGATTTTTAATACTGTTCAATAATATTTTTCTCGTTCAAGTTTTTATATGGTCGAAATTCAGAAATTTTACCAATTTATCGACCGTTATATTGATCATATCTATGGCACATTGCTTTGCGAATGATATAAAGAAATAACACCATTTTGGATACAGAAGAGTTAAAACGTAAATAAATAAAATTATAGACTGTGTCTTTTTTATATACATATATTCCGGGTAGGCAAATGACTCCATTCCACCTGATGGTAAGTGGTAGTTGAGTCCAAACACGACGACTGCCAGTACAGTCAGGATGCATGAACTGCACTAGCCGCCCTCGCCATGCCGGCCCACAAGATGCTTCTTCACGTGTCTGGCATAACTTGTGATTATTACATATAATATGGTAATAAACTAAAACTATATTATTAAACGTGCATTATGCAATTTTTTAAGTTTATTTTTCCAAACTTAACCAGTTAATATGAGTTTTTAGACTTCGACATATAATATTAAACTTTTATAAAAAATAAAAACAGACTTTAATAAATAATATGTTTTCCCAGAACTATTAATATGAAATGTAATACAAATAATAATTATTAGCTACATTATCAAACAGTATGAAATATTGTAAAATAAAAACAAAGTAACTCAATGATGCATGTGAACATTAAAAACGCATATTGCGTCAGTTTCATCGTCAGAAAACATTTCTCTTATCTTTGTCGATCCACGTTGAAAATAATAAATTGGCAGGAAGAGCCGTCTGAAACATTTCCAACGGTAAATAAAATGAACATTTTAGTTTCCCACCGTCAGATTGAGACACGCTACGATACGATATCCACTTAGCATTAATTTTCTAATCCTTTAAGTATCTTTCAGTGAGTTGTTTCGTTGTAATAAAGTTGTTCGAAACTTGGGATCGAGATAACTAACAAGTTAAATAAGTCGCGTATCGGAAACGCCTTTATATTTACGATTCAACTTTAAGAAATTTATGTTTATAAAATATCGTTCGATTATATTCTTTGCCTAATAACTGTATATAAGCAGAGCTAATTACTTTTAAAAAATCCAATATATATGTTTTTTTTAACACTAATGATAGTTTAATTAATTATTCTAGTACTGGATTACGTATGGTGCAACAAAATGCATCTTGTGACTCATTAAGATTGCACAGTCGTGGCTTGGCGAACCCATTCATCAGCGACTCGAATTCCAGATATGCTAATGACATTCCAACCTTACAACTATTTTGATTTCATACTACGTTCCAAGCTATGAAATGATTTATTTCATTTGATACTACGTGTTATATTTAAGTATAAAACATTAATAGCCTTACTTATAAAAGCTGTTTAGCGGGTGATTAGTTAAACAACGCTGTGTCTTCTTCTTTCGAATGTCTAGTTAATAATGACAGAAAGAGAGAAATCAATGTTTAACTAAATAGACGCGGAGCAACGTGTATAAGTAACACCATAAATATGAACATGTCAACAAAAATGTAGAAACAGTCATTAGGGTATACTTTATATGTATTAGCTTAATGCTATTTTAAGATTTTTAAAAGGTTTTAATACAAACATCTCATGAATCTCATTTACTTCGTGGTATGGCTTTGTGAAAGCCCTTCTGGTTATGTACCACCCGCTCATCAGATATTCGACCGCTAAACTGCAATTTAGAGTATTGTTGCGTTCTGGTTTAAAGGGAGAGTAAGCCGGTGTAACTACAGGCGTAAGAGAAGCATTGGTGGTGTAAGGAATGGCTAAAATTTCTTACATCGCCAATGTCTATGGGCAGTGTTGACCACTTAACATCTGGCGGCTCATTTCTTGGGCTACCTATTACATAAAAACAAGAAAGTAAATATTTATTTTTAACAATCAATGTGCACAATACTATGAAAACGCGTAAACCATTACGTGACTCATATTATGATAACAAAAAAATGTTTTTAAACGTACAATATATATGTATGTACATTTTTACGTTAATTCTAATAAGGTAGAGAACAACCGTCTGTGACAATATAAAAAGTGTATAATAATATTAATATTTATGAATGTAAAATTACCGGCACAGAATAGAGCATATATTTGCCTTGCTTTTAGGACATATATTTTTATGATATAATTTAAATGTAATAATTTGAAAAATGTCACAAACTGCTAATATATATATGCATATTTTTACATTTAAATATTATAGTAAATAAGTAGTAGACTTTAACAAATTACGAAAAATAAATAGTATGTCCTTTACTAACACATTTAACCTGCAATTTGCAAAGATAATATCAATCGAACTTTTGGTTACTATCGTTTCGAAATGTAGATTATACGGGTTAGTAACAGCGTATAAAAGTCTCATTGCTGGCCGAAAACCCTGTCCAGAAGAATGTTTTGAGCTGCAAGCTGCTCTACGGCAGGTTTATGGAAGCAGTTACACATTATACATATTATAAACATTTGTTTTAGATTATGCGTCAATCTACTTCAATGCTCGAATCCTTTAATTAAATTTTAAAAACATATATCTCAGGGTACCCGCTCTTCCTGCACCTCGTACAAATTGATTTCCATAATATTTAACAATACAGCTACGTAAGAAATACAAAGCATTTGTTATGCAACGCTATTACTATGATGTACATAATATGTGTATGTGTTCTATATTTATATTAGATAGCTCAAGTTGTAATGTTAAATATTATTACCATATATTCTATCAATTGCATAACAAAACATCATAAATGCGAAAGTGAGTTTGTTTGTTTGTAACTCTTTCACGTCTTATCTTCTTAATCATCATCAAATTTTGCATAGACGTTGCCAGGAATACAGAAAAGGACATAGGTTAACATAACCTAACCAAACATCTGCTTCCCTCACACGCAAGCGAGCGTAGTTAGTTAAATATGTTTATTCTGAATACATAATGATACTGTAGTGACTAACAACTGAATGCATTGCAACATAATTCATCATCCGTCGATGATCAGCGGTATCTTGCTGTCTAGTTATAATATCGATTTGAATTATCGCGTAATTATACCTTGTTTATCAATTGTTTGAACGAATAAATTATCCTAACGGTATTGATTCACGCTAAGAGCTATTAGAGTGTCAGCAAGTCAATGTGTAAATCATAATAATGACATTTGGAAAGATAATGAAACCTTCAATTCACCTTTTAAATAATTTAGGATATGCTCGTGACGGTATAAAAGTGCCCTGAAGTCTTACCAGTCGAGAAAGATTGGATGTTACCTTTGATGATAGTAGAGAGTGCACTTATGTTTGCACCCAAAAAAGTGCCTTATAATATATACCGTGCAGTTGGTTAGTCTCAGCCAGGACGTAGTAAACACTGCACGGGTCCGGACCTAAAAATCTAAGGCCGTTGGGCACATTGAAATTTCAGGCCACCCCGTTCACAAGCGATAATGAGTAAAGTTATATTATTTTTAACTAGATATAAATCCGGGACTAGCACTGCATGTAATAATAGCAAGGGTTAACTTGGTAACAAAGCTGATTTATATACGGAAATGATAAAACTATGAAATATTTCGCAAAAAGACGTAGATCGTGATAATAACACCATAAAAGTCGAGCATTCGTGATTCGGCAAACAATCTAACCATAAGTGTGGATAATGCATAATTGTATTGCACTGTTGTTAACATATATGGCTTACTCCTATGTACATTATTTTCACAGCCTTTCCAAAAATGACATGTTTATTGCGGAAATATCTTGTTTACTCGTATTATGCCCCAGCAAACTTGTGGATACGGTTCCAAATTTGAAAAGCTAAATAGGAATTGGTCATGCTGCCTGCCTGTTGCCGCTTTAAAAACTGTATCATTTGACTTTTCGTGTTCTGTTTTTTTGTACTTTATAAAAAAAAAGGATTTCAAATTCTTTCTAGTTTCTGTGTGTTGTGCTCTTCATCGTAAGCGAATATTGGCGAAATAATTAGTCTTTTATGTTTTATTGCAACTAAAATATAGTGAAGAATTACTTGTTGACACGATAACATATTTTATATACCTTAAAACTGTTTTATTATAATTTAAATAATATTATTATATATTACCAAACCGTTCCATGCGGGAAAATAAGATTGTTCGCGGGTAACCGTTGGATGCAGGCAGCGCAAGACCCAAAATTCATGGTCTTTGTCCAACAGTGGACGTATTTTGGTTACCAAACTTTGCTTAGCAATTTTGATCATAGATATGATAGTGTCCTCACTCTGTTATAAATTTAATTTTAGTTATTTGGTAAAAGTAAAATGTACAATCTCCATCACGAAACTTAAAAATATTATTTTATTTGCATTTAAATAATGAATCAATATTATTTTGGTATATATATTAATCACATGAATAATATATTGGAAAATATGAAGACGAGTAAGATCTTATTTAAAGGAATATTAATGCAATAAATTGAAAGCTTTAACTTTTTTTTTTGTTGGTTGTTTACATAAAAAAAAGTATTTATGCCATTTTTGTTAACAATTCGACAGGAATTAGACAGAAAAATATATTCTAAATTAAAAAAAATATATTAAATCCTACTTAAAATTCACATGAAAATACTATTTCATATAAATGAATCAACGCCTGTAGCGCCTAGTCACGCTCTTTGTTTTAGGTCATTATATTAACATTGTAGGGTTTTTGTTGGTGTAATAAATCTTTTTAATTATTATTTTCAATAGTAAATGTATACTCCTACCCTATTCTTAAATCTCTAAACTCTTACAACAAATAGAGTACTCAACATTGTCATTTTCTAAGAATATATATGAATAGCTTCACCCATTGTTCCCAGTATCGTCTACTCTAACAAAATTACAAATAGTCGAGACGATTTTAGAGACCGACAAATACGACACGGCTTTTACAAAAGACCGCGTTTCCCGCTGTGTTATCGAATAATCTGATGTTCAATCTCTCTCGGGCGGGTTGCAATGACAGGTAGCTAGCATGCCGAAGAGATTCCCGGGGATTCCCAAGGAACGCTGAAAATTCCAGCAACAAATAAACGCTTCAAGCTTGCTATCTTATTTTTATGTCTCAATAGGATAGCTTATTTTAATTAGTTCAGAATTTGTTTAGTCATTTCCTTACAAAAATGGGTATTACGCTGTGCGAAATATTGTTAGAAAACTTTGTTTTGTGTTTATTTTAGTTGTGATTGAATTTAACTGACAAAATGTTCTCTAAATGTTAAGCGAATATATAGCATAGAATAAGTAGCATCTATTCTATACTATATATTCGCTTTGAAAATAATATATTTTTCTTTTAATACTATTTCAATTGACTGTTCTTTGTAAAATATTTAGACTATTGAATTATATGTGACCAATAAAAATGTATTGCTTGATTTTATTCAGTTATAAAATGAATCAAAGGTACTAATATTGCTAATTATTTACAAACTTTATTCTATGAACGAACATGAAAATATAATTCAAAATAATAAATGTACAATACATTGAGTTATGGCTGAACTTGTACAGAAATAGCTCAATGACTCAAATCTAATCTATGCTCTAATCCACTGGACGCCGAGGAAAATTATTACGCCGGGAAAAACTCTTCTTGATATTTTATAAAACAACCTCGATTTTTTATTTAGTACAGTTTTATGTTATTATTATATATAGTTTATTAACATTTTTATTTTCGAATCGAAATAACATGCTCTATTCAAATGTTTTTGAAGCTCGAAAATTATTGATATTTATTATTTAAAAAATAATAAATATAACGAAAGCGGAAACAATACCTTAGCCTATATATTTGAGTATTTATATCCCTTGTTTGTTAGTATTAACATTTATAATATTTATCAATGTTAATACTAACAAAGCTAACTGTTAGAGTAAGCGCTGATAAACTATAAATAAAAGCCCTTTATGTAATTGTACATTAATTGCAGCATTTGCAAATGTTACCGATTTGCCATGTGAATTTGAACCGATTTGCCAATTTAAGAACAAAATTGTTTCATAAATTGTAAAAGCCCTTTTATAAATTATGCATATTTATAATTTATGAGATTCATTACATTATATAATTATTTTTTTTTATAATTATGCATAATTTTAAGAGTAGATTGATTTTGATTCGTATTTATTGCTTTAATGATTTTTAATTTATTGTTACAGGTAAGGTCGCTGAGCGGATTTTGCGAAAATTATTATCAGTGGGTTAATCTTTGAATTAATTTTACATAAATTCCCGTTAATAATCATATTCAAAAATATAATTTTAAATTAAGTACAAATAAATTAAATATTATTCATTTATCGAGAAACATTTATTACTTCTCAAATACTTTATAATAAAATTATATGAATACTTGAAAAGATAACGGAACTTTTCCGTATTCAAAGTCGAACGAAGGCAACATGTAAAAACCTAACTACATAATAAATAACTTCACTAAACCCACTTTATACTGGCGCTTAGTAGGGTCAGATGGGAATGTCAATCGCGACCTAACCGCGGTGTCTAACATCCATTATTACGACATTATATCACATGAAAATTTTATCATCGTCACTACCGGCTTTGAAAGCGTTCGGGAATCCGTTCGGGCTTTATAACGCTGCAGACGTGACGTTTCGTTCCGAAACCCATCCTATAGAAATGACGTAGGGCTGTGCATCAAGGACAATTATTAAAAGAAGGAAGTGCGACCCTTTTATTGCTCTGACAACCTCTTATGTCTCCCTTTTAACGCGCAGTTAACCCTCTATTTCGCAGAAATATTCATTTACTTTTATTTAAATATATGGAGTGTTGTAAAATGCTTATCTATTTCATTTAGGGTATATCGCACTTTTAATACTACAGATACATACATATATGTGTTTTTACTTGTAACATATTGACATACTATATGTTATTAATAATTTAGAGTGTATTAAATTAGCACCAGAAACATTATGTTTAGTTAGTTTATATCTTCGTAATAAATCTGCAAGGTACCAACCCTAAGCTCTTGTGACTGAATGCTCGATTGTTGGACCTCTTTGTGGGCCACAATGAGGAATAAAAACACATTCCGCTTTGTTTAGACGGGCTATTGCTCGGCCGCTGACTCACCAGACATATCAATCCACTGCGTCGGTCTCGGAGTTTACATTAGATATGACAGTTTTGAAGGGAACGAAATTGTTTAAATCCTTTTTAATAACTGAGCTACACATAAATATCCTTGATCTTCTACAAGATCGTCAACTCTTCATAATATTTTAGGAGTTTAATTGCCCGGAAATAGAAACGCGCCGCTTGTTTAACCGCTTAAATGATTGCTTTTCGATAAGTTACGTATTCAGATAATAAAAAAATTCTGAGTTGAGTGTCTAAGATGACTATAACGTCTTACTTCATTTTGTCTCTAAAAAACATAAAAATAATATTTTTATTACGTAGAAAAAAATGTATGTATATTTATATTAGTAATTATAGTTAAATACGCATTAAAAGTTAAATAAAAAATATCAAATCAGCAAAGATATCACATCACATGCCACAGACCGTACACAAAAAAACCATTAATTAACCGTCGAATTGGTAATATCTATCTCATTTAAAGTAGGATATAGAGTTTCTTGGACCAATTGATGACTAGCTATTAATTTTTAAATAATAAAAGAAACTTCAAACAATCACGTAACAAATATTAAGTTTAAAACCATTCGTTACCTATTAAAATACGGACAAAGAATCGAAAAGGCCAGATTTTGCAGTAACGGTCCGCACTAACCGTTAAAACTGGTTCGAGTTGTATTAAACCATTTGTACCTGCGATATTATGGGCCCGTAACCGGAGATTTGTCCGGCTTCCGCATTTACAAATTGCAACTGCAATATAGTTACTAAGGATACTTATAAACCGATTCTATATCATATTCATATTTAATATAATATAGAAATTATTTATTTATAAAACTATTACCGAACTTACTTATATTACAATGTTATAAATGGGATTTTTTTTTTGGTTTGATATTTGTTTTCATCTATGAACCTGTTTTTAATAAAATATAGCGTAGAAGTTGATTTTTTCTTTGAATAAAACAGAACACGATTGTAAACTGATAGCGTATTGTACTTTAATTAACAGCTAGTTACTTCATTGATACCAACATTAAAAAAAGACCTCATTTAGCATAAAATGATTATCCACGTGGTTAACTAGTAGAAATACCTACAACATAACTTTATTTACTGTAATAGCGGTGCTTTTCTAATGAAGCTAACATTTAAAGTACATAACGAAATTCCATCTAACCTTTACTCGGGAAAAAATATTTAATTGAAATAAAGTCATTTTGTATATCCTATATGTAAATCACCGAAAACTAACTCTAAGCTTGTTTATCAATTATATATATAGTATTGTATTGAAACAAACACCTGATTCATAATTATTGTTTATGTCATATAATATATATAAAGTGTCTCATATTCTATGTTTGACTAACAAACGTTTAATCCTTGTGTTTAGTTCGTGTTTTATAATTTGATAGTTCGCGTAGAAGTATGTGATAAATACAAAAAAAAACATGTAGTCTTTAAATATTATAGTTTTGAATAATTACACCATTATCCTACAGCAATTATTATGTAATAAATTATACCTTAGTATACGTTAAAACACAAAGCCGGTTATGTTACAAAAGTAACGATTTTATGATAGCTCTTAAATGCGAAACAATTTGTTCTTTTATTATTTAATAATCAACGAATAAAATTTAAATAACTTTTTTTGTATAATTATCTAAAACTAATTTGTTTTTTTTATTCACCAACGCTTAATATAACAATTTGGTGTAATGAGTTTCAAACTTTTTTCTAAGCGGAGAGAGGTCTTTTTCAGCAGATGGTCATTTTCAGATCAAGATAAACAAATACTAGGGCTGTTTTTAACTTGTATGCCGTTACTGTTAAATTTTAATACAAATTCCAATTATAACTTAATATTAAACAATAGAAGGTAAACATTAATACATATTACAGTAATAAAAAAGGCTGAGAACAAAAGGCCAAAAAACCGAGACAGCCCATTGGTAAGAACGCATGAATCTTAACCGATAATCGTAGGTTCAAACCCGTGCAAGCACCACTGAATTACATGTGCTTAATTTGTGATTATAATTCATCTCGTGCTTGACGGTAAAACAAAACATCATGAGGAAACCTGCATCTGTCAAATTTCACTGAAATTCTGTCACATGGGTATTCCACGAACCAGCATTGGAGCAGCGTGGTAGATTAAGCTCCAAACCTTCTTAATGGAGGAGAAGAGGCCTTAGTCCAGCAGTGGGACATTCACTGGCTGTTACTGTATAAAAAAAGGAAATAATCTTCTGTAAAGAACTCAATTTTCACATATGACAATTTCCTTTTGCTATTTTCATTCCGCTATAACTAGTAATTAAAACTTTGTTTACACTTGACACAATTTAAATATGCACATAATGAAACAAATGTAGTCCAATTAGTATAAACTTTAGTAATGATATAAGTGGTTTAAAAGTTAGCAGCTAAAAAGTCTTGTAAGAGAAACTGCAATCCAAAATTTTATCTAAAAAAAAAACGAAAAGTTTGCACATTTTGGATTTTTAAACAAATAAGCAAGTTTACCTTCCAGAGGGCAGTTTCCGAAGCCTTGGAAGCAGGGGAAGTTGGTGCTGTTGCCGAAGGAGGGGCGACCACCAGGCTCATCCTCGGCTTACAGGCCGATAGTGCTGCTGAACGAGACGGGCAAGTTGTTTGAGAAGATTCTCGCAGTCCGTCTCGTTCAGCACCTTGACGAAGTCGGTCCGAGTCTCTCAGAGGCTCAGTTCGGGTTCAGGGCAGGCCGTTCAACGGTTGACGCCCTGAACGCCCTGAAGACTCGGACCACGGAAGCGGTGGCTCAGGGGCAAGTGGTCCTGGCGGTGTCGTTGGACGTTGCAAACGCCTTTAACAGTCTCCCATTCGAGACGATCAGGGAGGCACTCCGATACCATGGAGTGCCGACCTATCTGAGGAGACTGTTGGAGGCGTACCTCCAGGACCGAGAGGTTGTCTGGGCGGGGGGCGACGGCAAGTTGTTTCGGCGTCGGGTAGGCTGCGGCGTTCCACAGGGGTCGGTTCTCGGCCCAATTCTGTGGAACGTTGGTTTCGATTGGCTCCTGAGAGCCCCCGTCCTGCCCGGTATGGGGATGCTGTGTTACGCGGACGACACTCTCATCACCGCGACGGGGCGGGACTATCGGGAGGCGACCCGCCTGGCCGAAGTCGGAACGGCTCTGACCGTGGACCGAAAGGAAATGCTGGGCCTGAGGGTCTCCATATCTAAAACGGAGGCCCTCCTCTTCCACAGTCCACGGAGAGGCCCCCCCCGAGGGGCGAGTATCACCGTCCATGGGACGGTGATCAAGGTGCAGGCCCAGATGAAGTATTTGGGCCTGATCCTGGACGCGCGATGGAGCTTCAGGCAACACTTCGCGCGGATCAGCCCGAAGCTCGTCAACGCCGCCGCCGCCTTGGGCCACCTCCTACCCAACGTGGGAGGACCGGGATCACTATGCCGGCTCCTCTTTGCCGGTGTAGTGAGGTCAATGGCACTGTATGGTGCCCCGATATGGGTCGACGCACTCACTGCTCACAACCGGGCCCTCCTGCGGAGGCCGCAGAGGGTCATAGCAGTGAGGGCGATAAGAGGGTACCGTACGGTGTCTTGGACGGCGGCGACGCTCCTCGCGGGCGATCCGCCTTGGGAACTCCAGGCGGAGGTGCTCGCGGAGGTGTATCGCTACCGGGCCGAGGCGAGAGGCCGCGGCGACCGTCCAGGGTCGGCGGAGGTCGAGCGGATCAGGGCTTTAGCCCAGCAAGCCCTGATAGCCCGATGGGAGGAGGACCTGAGGTCCCCTACGGCGGGCCTGGCGACAGTGGAGGCGATACGTCCCCACTTGAGTCGCTGGGTCAAAAGAAAACGAGACACGCTCTCGTTCAGGTTGACGCAGATACTTACCGGACACGGGTGCTTTGGTAAGTACCTGCACGGGATAGCGAGGCGGGAGGTATCACCCTCCTGCCACGAGTGTGGTGCGCCACTGGACACGGCGCACCACACCCTGACGGAGTGTGCTGCGTGGGGGCCTCAGAGGCATTCCCTGGCGGCGATTGTCAGCGGGGATCTCTCGCTGCCGAGCGTGATTAACACCATGCTCGACAGTGAGGGGTGCTGGTTGGCAATGGTCTCCTTTTGCGAGAGTGTCATGTCGCAGAAGGAGGCCGCGGAGCGACAGCGCGAGGAAAATGTCTCCGCTGATTCGATCCGTCGCAGAAGACCGGGGAGGAGACGTAGGCGCTATGCGCACCTTCTCCCCCTGCCTTAACAGCCGCCGGGGCTAAGTGGGTTCCCTGTATCCGGGAACCCCCTTAGACATGAAGACCCGCATAGGCGGGCCGACCGTCGGGACGTCACGGTAGCATGCGCAAGCGATCCCGTGGCGTCCCCCGACCAGACGGAGAGGATACCGCTGGTTTTTTAGTGGGTAGTCCGGCACCTTCAGCGACGGTGAGCCCCATATACCCCCCCCCCCCACTTCACGTGGGGGAAACGCGTAAACGCGTTTTTCCAGCGGAAAAAAAAAAAAGTTTAATTTAAATAATTTACTTAATATAATATTGCAAGTTACCATAACTACCTTTGTAATTTTTATATTTTTATTTATCTATTTTTCCGGAATAATCATCAAAACGGATAAAAATTACATTTGTGAATAAATGGAGGTTTTTTTTCATCAAAATTGATCGGTTGATTCCCCCAAACTTCGCGGGAGAAACTGCGGAACATGAGTACCTACTCGTTTGTACTATGATATACGCGATTCAACGTAACGTTTTATTGTCATAAGCCTTGATATTTACACTTCCTAGTCTTATTTGGTACGTTATTGCATACCAGGATATTAGTTAGCTATTTATTAACACTGTTGTATTTATATGTATTAAATTTTAATGTATTTATATAGATTAAGTATTTACTTCTACCGGGGTTACATCTTACATGGAACATTATTCCATAAATCGATTAAAATCTCAGCTATTTGTTCGTGCAAGCATTTCGATATACATTGTATTAAACACGTACTTATTTTCTTACAAAGTGTTTAAATTATAGTTAAGGGAGAGTTAAGATAGTAGGATAAATATATGCCTATATGCCTAGCGATGATAGTTGAAAATGACTACTACGATTTAATAATCGTAGAAGCTATATATTAAAATAACATCAATGCCTATATTGAATGAATACTATATCGCCTAAAGTATTTATGAAATTTTATATTTATACACTCGGCGTCAAAAAAATCGCACCTTTTGAAATTTTTACTTCAAGCGAATAATACTCTTAACTTATTTATTGTACCCTACCAAAATTAATATCATTTGAAAGCACAATTAATACACTTTAAAAACGGGTATCGTTCTTTTCTGTAAAAACAATAATCACGAAACGGTAGGGTCTTTAAAAAAAAAGTGCTGAAAAGCTCATTAGAGGACTCACTACTTGTGCCACCTTGGACACGAATAAAAGGGGGGGTAAAAATTAATTATGGGTCATTAGCTATCCAGACATCACAGAAGTCACACCTGAACAGCTCCAGTAAGAAAAAAACCCTGAAAAATGGATACCACGGCAGAAGAAGCAGCTCAAGTGGTAGCACTACTGCAATCAGGACTACGCCAAGTTGATATTGCTCGACAACTCAACATAAGCCGTTTCCGGGTGAAACGAGTATCCCAGCGGTTCCAGGAGACTGGAGGCTACATCAGGAAGCATGGATCCGGAAGACGACGTTGCACTTCCGACAGAGACGACCGCTATATTGTGTCGACGTCTTTGCGTAACCGATTCTCCAACGCTGTTGAGCTGCAACAGCAGCTCCGAACAGCTCGGAGGACGTCGGTGAGCGTCTCCACAATAAGAAGAAAACTGCGAGAGAAGAAAATCCAGGCCCGTAGGGCTGCTACTGGCCCCAAATTGACAGCAGAGCATAGGCGAGTCAGACTTCAGTTTGCCCGAGACCACGTGGATTGGACGTTCGACCAATGGAAGTCTGTCCTCTTCTCCGACGAGACTAGGGTATGCCTTTTCTGCAATGATAGGCGTAGAAGAGTGTACAGGAGGCAGGGGGAACGGTACTCACAGGCCTGCTTTGAAGAAACCGTCAGCTACAGAGGAGGATCCTGCATGTTCTGGGGCGGAATTTCAATCCAAGGAAAAACCGACCTTGTGTGCGTCTCCTGCACTGGAGGGGCACGTGGCCAGGGGTCCCTGACTGCTCATCGGTACATCACAGAGATACTGCAGGACTATGTGGTCCCGTATGCTGGTTTTGTCGGGCCTGAATTCACATTCATGCACGACAACGCCCGCTCCCATACGGCAATCATTGTTCGGGACTACCTGAATCAGGTTGGGATCCCCGTGATGCAGTGGCCAGCGAGAAGTCCTGACCTGAGTCCCATAGAGCACCTTTGGGATGATCTGAAACGCCGGGTGCGGGCTCGTGATACTGCCCGTGCCACCCTTGAACAGCTTCGGGACACCGTCGTCGAGGAGTGGAGTGACATTCCTCAAGAACGCATCGTGACGTTGGTGAGGTCAATGAAGGATCCCATGGAGGCTGTAATTAGGGCTAAGGGAGGTAACACTAGGTTCTAAGTTTAGTTTTAAGAATTTGTTTTACTGTATTTTTTAATTTTGTTATGTTTTTAGATTAATTAAATTAAGTAATTTTGGCGTGTTTTTCCTTTTTTCATGAAAAATGTTTTTTATATGCTTAGTAATCACTATCACAGTTTTATTATTTAAAGGATTCAATAACCTTTAAAATGAGGCCCCACACTTATACCTTACCATAGATGAAATAGGATTTATAGTTGCTTGAAGTCAAAATACCAAAAGGTGCGATTTTTTTGACGCTGAGTTTATAATAAATATAATAGATGAAATAATGCACGTTATTGCGTAATGCGTATTATTAAATTTATATAAAATAAATGTTAAAAAAATAAGATCAAAAACATCGAACAATATCATTATCACACCAAAAGTTTATACGCGTAATAAATTTTGTCGTAATAGATAAGAGCAAGATAACGCTTGACCTTAACCGCACCGCCTAAGTATTTTATCAGTAAACAATAAACACTGCGATAGTGATGCGCCGCGCTAAGTGAAATCGGCTTTCACTATCACAATCAGTGACAACTGACAGTATGGCATGATTACATTGACAAATCGGGGTAGTCATTGATGCGATTCGATATTCAATGTCAACTTAAACTGCGATTTGAACTATTCTAATTTGTCTGTTTCAAAAGGAACGAAATTGTTTAAAAAACAGTTTTAACCATATCAAACATATCAGTTGAAGTTTTTAATACCGTTGAATTAATTAATACAAACATTAAGTCACTTGTTTCTTTTTATTTAACGAATTAAAAGAAATTAATTACCACTTAAATAAAATTAGATTCTTGTTTTCTACTCGATGATAATATTGACGCTAATTAAATTAAAAACTTGATGTCATTTTTGAACGCAACGTTTGGAAAGACTACACTATTTCGAAATTAACGGTCAGTTCAAATGATGAAATATCACAGCGGGGGTCCGGACGAAGAACAATTACGTCACAACAATCATAATTTATTGACAATCTACCGCCTTACCGGCCCGGTCTTGTCGGGCCCGGACCCTTTTACACCCGAATAAAAACCAACAGGCACGTCTCTACACAAAACATTTTCAAAGAACACGCTTTGTGAAAGATTGCCGTTATTATCTTAATAAACCAGCAACGCCACATTGTCATCTCTTTTTAACACATAGGTATCTAGTTCGACGATAAAGGATAGCAATATGTCGCAATGATAAAAGGAAAAGGTGACGTGACGTAGACAGGATGCTCGAGCGCAGCTGGCTGGAACTTTTGTCTTTTTTTTTCTTAAAAAAAGATTGGTTTCGCGCGGCTTAGCTCGGAACGACCCGTGCTTGTTTCCGTAATGGGGAACGGAAAATGTTAATGAGCGTTCGACAATACGTGTTGAATTATGTGCTCGCACCGACTCAGGACTGTAATTTAAAAGAATTATGGTTTCGATTGCCGGCACTTAATTGTTTTAAACGTCTGTTACACATAAGAACACGGATAATTATTGAAGTAACTTTGGGAAGACAGTCATTAAAACGATATTGTATTTTTGTTTCGTCAGTCGATACCGCTTTTGCAATTTCAATTACAGATTTATAATCCTTAGTAATTTAATGATTGTATATGAGCATTTTGTTACTTAGTAACAAATGTAAGGTAATTGAAAGAAAAATATAAATTTAAAAGTTATGAACATTGTATGACGGTATGATGACCAATTGTCATAGTTTATAAATCCAGATGAAATCACGGTATTGATATATTGTATTAGTAAAACAAATCATATAATTATATATAATAGACCGCCATTATGTCGCCCCCGCAATCGGTTTTAATAGGGCTAGTTTAAAAACCAATTAAATTCAATCAAGCAAGCATCCCTAGTTTCCTCGAGTGCGATGTCAGATAATGAAAACATTAACGGTCTAGGTGTCGTCGTGTCTTGTCATCTCGTAGCTGCCGGCATGAAATTCCTGTAGGAAACAAAAAACGGATAGCTATGTCTTATTGTGAATAAAATATCTTAAGTAAGTTATTGGCGTCTATAAATTATATAAGCCTTTTATTTTTATTATATACAGATGATTTATTAAATATAATAATTTATTATTCCTATTAATATTTAATACTAAATAAATAATTTTACATACAATATTTTTCTAACATTTAAATATATAACATTGTATCTTTTTGCGTGTGACAACATTTGTTTGGTAACATATTTTACACTGCAAAGTGATTTTCCGTTATTTAAATGTATCTAGAAAGGTTGTAATTAACAATTTAATTTAATAATAGTACATATATAAATCGTCGGTCCACCTCGCCACAGGGCGTCCTAAACTACGTTTGCCTAAGCGTGGTCTCCACTCTAACACGTGTCGGCTCCATCGGCCATCAAGAGGATTAAAAAAAGGTAGCAGGTAAGGGATTCATGCGGGCTGCCCAAGGTCGGGATGGTTGGCGTTCTTTGGGGGCTATCGTCCAGCAGAGGAAGGTGACAAGCAGAAAAAAAAATATATAAATTGTATATTTTGTGATCAAGTCGTTAAACGGTGATTTTAGGGTGCCAGGACAGTTTATGCTGACTACACATATAAAAGAAATACATTAATTTAATTACTACTGAATCGTAATAATAAATTGATAGAAAAGTCCGCGACGCACAGATATACTTTAGATAAGCCAATGAGACAAGTACCGCCTTTAGGTTAAACAAAATGGAATGAAATAATCGGTAATCAAATGTATTTGTCACTTATTGTTTAACATTTAATATAGACTAAAATAATATATTAATTATAAGCGTTTTCTGTTTCCTTGTAAATTAAATTTCGCAATTGTGACAAGTAGTTCTAGAGATATTACAAACATACAAACTCGTGGAGCGTGCCGTAAGATGTATAGCAGTAGGGGCAGATACGCATGGCACTAATATGGTGATATTTATTATATCTTTTAAAATTATGCTCTAGTTAAACAATGTCGTCTTAATATTAATTAAATATATCAATAAATAAGTCATAAATATAAATTATTTTTTACTTGGTGGTAGGGCTTTGTGTAAGCTCGTCTGGGTAGGTACCACCCACCCTCAGATATTGTACCGCAAAACAGCAGTACTTGGTCTTGTTGTGTTCCGGTTTGAAGGGTGAGTGAGCCAGTATAATTACAGGCACAAGGGACATAACATATTAGTTCCCAAGGTTGGTGGCGCATTGGTGATGTAAGCGATGGTTAACATTTCTTACAATGCAAATATCTATGAGCGTTGGTGACCACTTACCATCAGGTGGCCCATACGCCAGCCCGCCTCCCTTAATATATAAAAAAAAACTTTTTCCTGAATTGAAAGACATGAAACATGCCCGATATATTTATTATCAAAACAACGTTTTAACGCAAACAAATGCGAATAAAGCCAGTCGGGGTCATGAAAATATTGTAGAATTGTGAGTTGAACAGTGCGTTTCTCGATCTGAGTATTCACTTATAAAATAAAATCAATAACTTTTTAGAGCCTAGAGGCAATCGTTATTTATTGGACCAAGTCTTTAATGTAAAAATACCGAGATAAGTCGTCAAGAACCTCTAATCCAGTTCCTCGTGAATTTACAAACAAGGCAGTTCCGTAGGACAGAAATCGTTTCATATATATTTTACCACAATTCCCTTGCTTGGTTGTCTTTGCGTCTCCCCAAATATCGTACACATTTGAAACTACCGACACAAATTAAATTCACAACTACGTTAATGTAGCAGCAACTCCCCAGGACTACTAAACGCGTTTTTGTTGCCTAAATGTAATTTATACAAAGTTTTGGCAAATTATTTGGTTGCTTACAGCTAAAAGAAAAAAATAATTAAAGTTATAATATGTCCTTAGCTACAACGCAAAATTTAAACAATGATATTTGCATTAATACTCTTTTCATAAATTTGTAGTCACGGACTCTGAAATCTACACAGAAACTCTTGGTGTATAAGTTATAGATAGAGAAGTGTTCGGTGTGGACATTATTTTTCAACTCAACTTTAAAATTACGTATTATTATTTATTAGTAACTAACAAGAAAATACACGAATTACACTAATTATTACGTAAAATAACATATGTTTGAAATAATTTAAAAAATAGAGGCCAAAGAGGCTCGTATATTCTTATTTGTAACGAAAAATGTTGTGAAACAAACTTTATATTCGCAGTAATGAACTACAAGACGTCGATAATGATCTGTTCAAAAGTGTTCTCTTGCACTGTTTTTTGTGAAAATCGAACAGACATTCCTACGCATTAACTTCACATAATTAAATTTTATTTGAAAGACATTGAGACAAGAAAAGTATTTTAAGTTTCGAGTTCCTTAGGTTTCCCGCCAATTCTGGGTATCGAAAAGATATTTTCGTTTGAGTGAGTGAAAGATATTCACAAAAAATCCATTAACCTTTTAAATCGCGGCAATACTCATCGGTTTTAAAGAAAGAACGCATACCGAATAAAATAAATGGACCATCAAAGGCATTTATCGAATTATAAAGTAATTGTTGTAGATTCCACTGTCAACATAGATTGACTTTGAAGAATTCTTAGCATTCTAACATACTCTTATGTACACTAAATTGCGAATAAGTTAGGTTCGGAATCTTAAGAGCGTCACTGAGTTTTACAAATTAATTGGAATTATGCAAACCTCATAACTATATATAAGCATTCTAAGTCTAGTGAATTTCTTTGGTATTTACAGAAGAAAAGAAACAAGGTGGGAGCTATAAATAGAAACATTGCTGACGACACGAAGTTACGTATTTAATTAAATGAAAAATATTGTTCATAACTTTTATAAACCTCAAAACAATGTATATCAAATATAACGTCTGACGTACATTTTAGCGTTGTATAAGCATTTAAAATAAACGAAGCCGTACTAAGCTATATCTACTGGAATCGTTCGAAACTAACACTAATATGCTGCAAGCGCTAAAGTGTTTAAGTGCAAAACAAAACAGTAATAAAAGCGACTATTGTCTTGAGAAATATATGAGAGGAATCGTGTTACTATACCAATGAATGGTGTAACGAATCTATTTGCAATATTGAATTCTTAGAAATTGCTACCCAAACAGATGTGGCCAACTGTTGTAACCATTGAGCGCTTTGTTAAGCTTTAATTATGAAATGGACAGAGCATTCCTTTACAAGAAGTACTAAAAGTACTTTACGCCACCGCTTGTGATTCAAGTAATAAATTTGCGAATTGGCAAATATTCATATGCAAATCGCTGTAAAATATGTTTTACCAGAATAGTCTCCTACTTCGATAACTTATTCGATCGGAATTAGAAGAGCGGTATTTTGTAATTTATATTCATGATATTATATATACATCGTAATATTGACATAGATTTGTTTTTTAGTACTGACTTTTAATAAGAGAACAAAATAATTTAAATAAATAATAATTTTAAACAAAATAATTTAATTAAATAATAATTTAAATAAAAAAATATCCATCTGAAATTCCAAAATCTGTGTTTTTAAATATTATTATTACTAAACTATCTATGGGCATATGTGTGGGCAATAGTACAATTTAATACATGTTATTTTAAGTTATTTTTTCTGTTTTTAGTAACAAAAGTTCATCACTGCATAGTTTCTTTATATTGAAAATTAGATAAAACAACACATACACTCGTTACAAAGAATAGCGTAGGGCGTACGGTTACGTGAATTAGCCAATAGCGTAAACACACTTTTTGCTATCAAAGTAATTATTCCAAATAAGTTTCACAAATACTACTTATATGTAATCTAGTGTTCTTGTTTACTTAAATATAAAATTATAAATAATGATTCAGGCGTACTCTCAAATAGAACTAAACTACAATTGGTTTACTTAATATCGTCATATATCACGCGATACCTGTATAGAACTACTTCGGAATGAAACATCAACTTACAGATTATTATTAAATACCTTGTAATCACGTAGGTGTGAAAACTTTTTTGGTTGCCCGCTCATCTCATCGCGTACTTAATACATATGTATATAAATTTTATTATAATGATATAAATTAAAAGCTAATGTATCCCACTGCGGGGTAGATTGGTTTTAATTAGAAGGCTTTGAAGCGTTAAACAATTCCCCTTCTTACGGTAGTAGATAAATTTGTATTTGTCGCAGTTCCTCGAAGCGTTATATATATATAATAATAGCAAGGCGTAACATTTTAATATAAATATATAATTAAGACATCAAAATCCCTAAGATGATTTCACTTTTAAATTAACGTAATTGTGATGTATTTTAATAAGTTGCCATTATACGCATCGCTAACATTTTTTAAGTCATTTTTAAAATATTACAATACTTTCGTACAAAAAAGAAATAATTTAAAAATATCATTCATTTATTTATTTACACTAGCTTGTGAGGAATTTAATATATGTAATAACTTAGGTGTTTATTAAATTACATTAGATCACCTATCGATAGTATGATATTTCTGTACAGATTGTTTAGAAATCTTTAATTAATTATATTTGGAATTGTTACCGTTCTGAGTACCTAATTGATAAGATAAAATATAAACATATCGATGTGAGATAAAATTATACGTACATGCTAATTATACTGCTATAATATAATACTGTAAATATAGAATTATGAGTAAAAATAATTTATATAAAAATTTCAAACCTGAAGTTATTTTAAATAAAGCAATATCTCTCTCTAAAAGATTCAAACATTTAACATAACATTAACTACTTTACGACTTATTTTTTTTTTTACTTGGTGGTAGAGCTTTGTGCAAGCTCGTCTGGGTAGGTACCACCCACTCATCAGATATTCTACCGCAAAACAGCAGTACTTTGTATTGTTGTGTTCCGGTTTGAAGGGTGAGTGAGCCAGTGTAATTACAGGCACAAGGGACATAACATCTTAGTTCCCAAGGTTCGTGGCGCATTGGCAATGTAAGTGATGGTTAACATTTCTTACAATGCCATTGTCTATGGGCGTTGGTGACCACTTACCATTAGGTGGCCCATATGCTCGTCCGCCAACCGATACAATAAAAAAAAAAAAAAAAAACTAATGTGAAATTTAAAATAACTAAAATTATAATTCAGTTATATTATCTATGCAGTGCAAAATCAAAACAACAGTTATACCGGTGCGCAAGCGCAAACGAAAGCTCGCGCCGCGCGAAATCTTAGTTGTGACTTGAGCAAGTGTAAATTGGCTACATGCATGTTTTTGTATTTATGCATTAAAATGCACAGAAACGAGCTTACGGTCACACGGTTAGGCGCGCCTAATGAGAAAGTTATCGAGCGTTTATTGCGTAGTTCAGCGGGAAGCTTCGCCGCGTCGCCAGAGGCGCTCCACCGCAGGTGTGCCGCGCCCCGCGCGTCCCTGTCCCCCTCCATGCCCCCGCGCCGCGGCGCTACGACGCAGCTTTCTTTAGTACACGCCGCCTCCCGCCAGTCGACTGTCAACCACGGAGGCGGCCGATCGCTTTACTCACCGCAGAAAAGCGGCGCGCCAACTGTAAACACGACGCACTTTCTGCGCACCGCTTCCGTTCGCGAAATAACCTCAAACCTTCTGTCAGTGTCGTGTTGTGCCAAACCAGTGGATCAAAACGAGTGCGAATGAACTTCCTTCATATGTAAATAAATGTCACTTGTGTCACGTATAGTGTAGTGCCGGCGAGCGTTGATCAGATCGTGCAAAGAAATTGTGGGTTGTCGTATTGTGGGAACTGCGAAACGGGTTCTGTCCGGTTATCTGTAAAAGCTACCGAAGAACCAGGCAACTTCTGATTGCCGGCCGGCTTTCATCTTCTCTACGAGAACTATCTTACTTCATAGCAGTTTGGCGACATACATCAAAACTTTGATACACGTGTCAAATTATCATTTAGAGAAAACAACAGGCCAAAACTGTAGGTAAAACATATAAAAATATTTTTACATCAATTGATACACAATTTATTTTGAAAAAAAAATCATACAAATTATGTTTTATATCGAAAAACAAATCTATATATTAACTCTTTCAATTAGGAAGTTTGAACGTTCAAATTGTATTACCAATATGATAACAAGTTAAATATTTCCCAATAAGCAATCTATCTGAGGTATTTACCATCTAAAGTTTAATAATAACCAAAGCAGTAGTCTAATATCTGCACGGTGAGCTGGCGAACTGAGCTTGTCAACGCTATCAATTAATGCCATCGAGGTGGCCCAGTTAAACGAATCTCGCAAAGCTGTTCAGACGTCGAGGAAAACTTATAAATATTGTTTACTTACAGTGATCATTAAATATCACGAAAGAAAAAAATCAATCATATTAATTAACCTTACTTAATTGGGGTATGACACCCCAATTCTGCGTCAAGACTAACATCATTACAATGTGGTTGATACTTAAACTCTAATTAGTAGTATAAGTTGATTCATTAAGCTAATTGACACAAACAAACATCCCCAGACCCCGGAACTTCATAAACATACCCTTTTAAATCATTTTAATCTAAAGTACTTCATATTATTTACAATTATTTCGTACATTGTATATTACCCTTATATGAGCATAAGTTCTATAACGTAACAAAAGGCTAAGTTATGCATACCTATTCTATTTTTATTGATCAATGATATGCCGTAGGTTGCTTTGATACTTTAACCTTTATAGTTCCTTGCTAATTATACAACTTTGTTTTAACTGTCTAGCTAATATTCTAATTACATTAACGCAACCACGATTCCATAAAGTTAGACGTTGAATAACTTTGCAAGTTAAATTAACTTCATACAAAATAATGATCTAGATAATTATATTGATGTTATTAAATAACATTGAATGGAAACGCTTTACATTTACTAATATAACTGTCGTAATTATAATAAAACATTTTCCGTGCTTTTTTTCAATAATTAATATTAATAAATACAATAGGATATTATATGTATATTAAAATTAGCGGTTTATAAAGAGAAGTAGTTTGGCTCAGTGAAAGGCACTTTCTCTAGCCCTCCGGCCCTAAGAACGATAACTCTATTACAGAAATTTACACCGCACTATCCATGGATATCACTTACACCCACTGAAGGATAAGCGATCCAAAACATGAATCAAAACTTATAAACTAATATGAAATAAGTCAAGCTCGCTTTCTTTATTTATCTTATTTTTTTATTGATTCATGAGGCTACAGATGGCTTTCAATTATAACAGATTCGAAATTATTATTTGTTGCCATGCCGTTGCGTGTTTCAGTTTCGATGATATTTGCAAATTAATTATCCATTTATTAGTTCCAATATTGAAACTGATATATTTATGTTAGTGTTAAATGTAACATGGAATATGATTATCATCTAAAATCATTTGTTACAATTAGCCTGATTCCGGTGGTCCGTTAGTCGTTCAAGATTTTTTTTGCCTTTCTACCTCACGTTTGGACATATGTAGGTCGAAGTAAATCGCATTGTTCATCTTTGATTTATGAGTTGCTTTATTCTACTCAGTTACCTAATCATACAAACTTTCTAATACAATAACACCAATTTCATAAACCATCAATTAGGTTAATGGTCACAAATTAATTAACCAAATACGATTACGATATTTGATAATCTTAAAAATAATTGATTTGATATTTCGCACAATTTAAAGCGTACGTGAACTTAAAGCTAAGTTACGAGCGATCGAGCACCTAAGTGAGGTTTACGCAAGGTTTGCTTATGTAAGCTATTTGTGATCCTTGTGCAATCACGTCGTGCTTTCGTTAACTAAAGTTTTGATAACTGTTCATGACTTTTTTTAAATTATATATTTTTATTATGAGTTCATTATTTTATTTCAGAAATTAAATGATGAGTTTCTTAATTATATTAACAAACCACTTGATGTAATTTTTATATTCATTGCTTTAAAAAAAATGATACAGATGGAAAGTGTTATTCAGAGTCTATCGCTCTGTCCGATATGGTAATCGATGCTGATAATATAAATTTGTGATAACGCAATCGCATATATAATACTTTTTCTCTTCGCAACTTATTCTAGTTATTTTTTTATTTGAGTTGGCATTGTATTAAAAGTCATCATTGTAATAGAATAAAAACTAAATCTATCATAATACCATTATTATCTTCTAACGGTGTTCCTTCGATACCTACTAGTCTTAGTCCACTACGAATCTGACACAAATTGGGCTAAAGCCAACTTCGATTGCCAACTGCATTGAAGGGCTGCCACTGCCTTTTCTAACGATTGATAACATCTGCCTAGCCATGTTTGACATGGAATTAAATAATATATATTGCAACTACGTAAAACACGAACTAGACATATAACTATGATATTTTTAATTTGGTTAAAGTATTCCTTCTTCCAATAATTTACAAAAAAAATAATTATCTCAATTATTGTAAGTTAATATAGATCTATAAATTTTCAAATTAAAGTTAGTCATTCGACGAGCTACCACATTTTAGATAATTAATTATTTATTGAATGCGTTACCATATTTTCCACTTGTACTCTTACTGGGTTTCTGCCAAAAGACGTTGCCAAAATAATTGCATTCATCTAAATATTAGCTAACAAACCCAGCCAGAATGTTAAAACTGAAGAAGTGTTTTGATAAAAAGATTAATAAATATTTACTTAATCTCACGAAGCGCTACTTTTTGTCTATACATCAACTAATGCTAATTAAGATCAAAATCGATGACGTATCGGGCCATTCTGCATGTTGCGCTCGAAATCTTGATTTATAGTTTAGTCAGTTTATTACTCATAATTAATAACCTAATTAATTACGAAACTTTTATTTATGTTCCGCTCCTTGAATATTGATGTGTATATAACAAATAACAATGTTGAAAGCTTTGGTCGCGTCAAGTTGTGGGGCAGGTAGACAGGGCGGAGTTAAAAGAGGCGAGGGGCCTCGGGTCTTCCGTCGACTCTAACAGCTGTCATAGCAGCTGCCTGGCTTTGATCGCACGTGCGGCTACACCTATTATTAATACCTTTTTTTTTAATTTGGGAATTGTTACGGAAGACTTTGTGAATAAGAAATTGTAGCACACCTTTCTGATCAACGAATTTTTGACGATTCTTTCTTTAAATATCGGTTTCATCTATACATTTATAAAGATTAAGCGTATTATACATTTTAGATTAGACTATAGATAAATATCACAATAATATAACAATATTAAATTGTAAGCACCCTCATATATAGAATACAGTAATTTGGAATTGGATAATAATGAATTATTAGTTTCATTGCAGCGATCCGACAAGTTTCCAGCGGTACACGTGACGCTTGTTTATGTACGAATTCAAGGTTACTGCATATTGCGACGTTCAGCGCACATAAACTAGCTAATAGGAAATACGATTTTTTTAACACTTGCGTCATTACAGTGAAATATATAAAGCGCTCTTTTTTAAACGAATTTTATTGTGCAGCGATTGAAAGAATAAAAATATGAGAAAATAACTTCAACAACTAATCATGAATGCTGTCACAAAAAAATGTTTATTGAACCGCACAATATTTATTGAGACTGAATTTGTTTTATTTTAAGTTAAGCTAAAAATAGAATGTGTTCTGTTAAACGGTTATACTTTAATCTAATAGTTATCATTATGAGCGTGATAATTTTCATGCGTTTTTGAAATATAAAATATTGAAACACTTGTTTCAATAATTCATTAATAATATACTTGTTAAATATAGAGCGTTTATTTTATCATACGTAGTAATAAATGGTGGCAAGGTGGCAACCACAGGCGCCAGTAAGAGGATAATTATTGGAAATATTTGACGTTCGATTATGTTGTTAAGGAATTGTTTCGCAGCTATTTAAAAGGGTAACAATAGCGCATCGATTACTATAAACGCAAATCACACAACGACGGCATTGCACCTTTTGACCCGGTAAAGCCGCATTGCAGCTCGCTGACACTACACTAAACCTATACGATTTGGTTTACGGTCCCACATGCATGCCGCTTATCTTAATAAACAAATTTGTTATCACGCGATCCTTGAACAGTTTACGAAATAAAAAAAAAAACATATTTGCTGATATATTTAAATGATGCAATCAATTACACGAACGAATTATAATGGATTCAGTTCACCTCGTGACATTCGATCCGTTATGTTAAAGGTCAAACTGTTTCAAACATAGATCGATCATCATACTTTTATAATATTTGAAATTTTGATGCTACAAATATTCAAAGTAAACTTTGAAAACAAATTAAAAGCGACCCCAAAGAGTTTGAATGCAAATTTAATTACCTTCACCATTGATATTTCAGTTAATTTGGCATTTGTTTTAAGTAAGACAAGCGGTTTGCATTTGATAAACAAACAGTGCCTTTATAGACGTGTGACACGGAATACGGATTGCAGACGCCGCCGAACACTGCTGTGATATCTTCTGTGATGTGCGACTCAGCATACGGATATTTTTATATGTGATTTATCAGTGCCCAGTACAAACCGAGTACAAAAAAAAACGGATTCAAATATATTTATATTTACATTGGAACAATGAAGGAGGAGTGTAAACTGTGTAGTGTAAACGGCTGGTGCGGATCACAGGGATCGACAGATTTTTCTATTAATTCGCTGATGAGGCCAGCCGCTCAGCATCCCGGGCAAATGGAGCCTCGTCACGACGCCGTGCTCCTCTCAGCCTACCTGTTCAAACTAGGTGACTATCCATTGTATACGCTTCACGATTACTACTCCAACGTCGGTGAGTATCGTGCACTTAGCCGTAGACTTCGCACCTTTATTAACTAAAACTAACACGTAACTTAAATTGATGGTTTTTGAGAACATTGTTTTCATACTAATTTATACTCACTGTTTGTCGGTGTAGGGTTGAGGTAATTACTTTGTTTTAATTACCTATGTTTTTCGTGTAATAGAGTAGTTTGAACACGGTCGAAAATTATAGCTTGTTAAGTGTTTTAATTCGATACATATGTAAATAATTATAGTCCTAAGATGGAACGTTTGTGGGTGTAATTTCTGCGTTAACCCTTACTTAAGTTATTTATTTTTAATGAATTACATGATTAGTTTATCATGAGTTAATTTATTATATTTGTGTTTGATGATTCATAACAATATGGCGAATATTATTTGTAACAAAACCATAATGTATTTATTTTACATGTCGTTTTCAGAATCGTAATGTATGCTATGCATACGTAAAATAAGTATCGGACTGTATATATTCCACTGCCAATCAAAGGTCTTCTCTCCTCTTAAGGAGAAGGCTTAGAGCTTATTCCACCAAGTTTCTCTGATGCGAGTCGATAAATATATAAAAACTCGGTGTTCAGTAGTATTTGCTCGGACTTGAACCCACAACCTTCAATTAATATTATATAATAAATAGGGCCATCTCGCCTCCAAACGTAAAATCATTGGGACATTATTTGACAACATAACATTTTATTTGCAAAATAAAGTATTAAATATATATTAAGTATTTAACTTTATAATGACATAGTCAATGTAACGAAATAAATATTCATTTATTAACCATATCAAAGGCGACGAATATAATTTTCTTGAACAATCGTGTCAGTAATAAATTTATAATGTATTAACACTATTTACACTTAAAAGCAGTAAACTAAAACGTGGTAATTCAATAATAGTTAAACAGGATATCATAGATAAATAGAGCCAAGCGTGTTATATTGGCCTCGGGTAGATCCGCCAGTAAATCCGGACTTAACACTTCGTCCTCAAGCTCGTTTCACACCCGACATATTCTAAACTATATTTAAATAAATATAATACAACTTAAACATATTAAATAATAAAATTATTCTAAAAATATATATACATCATATAACATTTTGAAGAATTTGTTTGTTTCGTTGTTTTAATAGCTTGTAGCTGTTTGTCCTGTAATCCTATTTTAATATGGTCCTACAATACTCAATTATTACATCACTCAGTACATATAAACACGTCTTATGTACAAACACGTGGATCTGAACAAAATATTCTGCTGTTTGAAAGTTTTAAATCCGAACACGTGCTGAGTGTTGACGTTCTTAGTTTGTCTTTATTTCATCTCGCGCTTGATGGTTAAGGAGAATATAGTGAAGCAACCTGGAAGTTTCGAACGAAATTCTATCTAAAGTATAGCTACTATCTTGCCAAGAAGCAGCGCGATGAAATAAGCCCCAAAACTTATGTACTTAAGAGGAGCCTTAGAAGCGGCGTATGTACATACATGAAAATTAGTAACCACTTTTTATTAAGTTATGCTACTTCGGTAAGGTCAGCTAAATCATAGCTTAAATTATAAAAGAGGAATACAATATTTAATATACTATTTTATAATTCAAAGCAATTTAAGCTTTATATATGTATGTACTTCCGGTAAGTTTAAAAAGATGAGTACTTTATTGTATTTTTAAAAAATTACGATAATGTACTCGGCGAAATGATTTTCGATTTGTTTTTATCCTTCCGAACAAATCAACTCATTAATAAAACTGTTTTGTTTGTAATGATCAAAACTTGTTTTCATATATTATTTATAAATTATTAAATTAAATAGATTCAACTATTAATTTTATCAACAAATAACAATATTATAAAATCCATTTAAAACAAAACTTTTTCTTAAACAGACATTTTGAAAAGATTATGTAATTTAATAATACTTTGTATTGTCAGCAATAGTATATGCAAAATCTCAGCTCAGTTATTTAGAACTGGTTTAAAATTCAGTTTGAACAATCTAACAGGTGAAGTTAAATAAAAGCTTGTAAATAGATAAATCATTATTATTATTCGAAAGAAATTGTATTTATAAACAGGTAAATTTATTACTTAATTTTGAAGCCTGCACATAACCAGATTGTTAATGTTTGAGCAACAGAGTAAGCCATTGTTCATCTCCGACACAACATTTCAATTATTTGTAATAAAATATTAGATTTCTCTTATTTTTCATTAGTTGATACAAAATTATATGCCAATAAATGCTATCTCTTAACTAATTTCATTACATCTAAATAAAATAAACTTTATCCATATTTATAGAGGTATATATATATATATATCAGTCTCTGTTTACTGCGTATACCTGTTATTAGTTAAAACAATGCATGCCGGTTTTAATAAAACACAATAATCGAATTGATCCACATAACGTTTAGCCATACAGGCCTTATAAACTTGACAATAATAATTTGATTTAGATAATATAATTATATAATTATATCTTGCTTTCAATACTATAATAAAAACAAGAAATATATATCTTAATAAATAAATTTGTCAAAATAATATAATAATTAAATAATCTTGTTATTTTAACAATAAAAAAAATCATTATGATATGATTCCATTTTTACAACTTACGTCGTTTTTTTATCTCGGATACTAAGATACTAAAAATTAACAGTTACATATTTTATTAATTTGTAATTTTTATTTGTACGAGTATGATAAATTTCAAACGCCAAAAATCCCATTTTCCGTTTTCGATAACAAGATGCGATGACTCACCAGGGTAATCCCGTGACGCGATCGTGGAAACATTTAGCGTAATCTCTGAACAATGAAAATACATATACTTGTTAAAACATTTAATTTAGCAATATTATTGAATTATAAGATGTACAGTTTAAAATGCTCCTTCCACGACATTGAGTGACTATGGTTAAAGCATCATTAACTAAAGATCTGCTATTAACAATCCGTAAATGATCCACATTAACAAAGGCTTTTCTATTATTAACACAGGATAGGAACTTAATCCGCCAGTCACCAGCTCTCCGTTGCGAGATGACAATTAGATAAGTTAATTATTCTGCGAAGCTCAGATTTCCTCACCATTTTATCCTATTTAAATCACTTTAAAATTTATTTTATACCTACATATCAAAACTACTAATATTACATAAGATGGTTTTTATAAACTTCATTCGCCAAGCTCTAAATGTGCTGACTTCAGTTACCTCGGAAGACGGTAATGAATTTAAACGTCTCTGAGAATATCTTTTATCTGTCAAGTGTGGCATAGAGAGGATAACACATAGCCTCGTATCGGGTTAAATATTATTAGGCGTTTGTGCCTCGAGAACAATCTATTACATGTGAACACCGATATATTTTCACCCCCGAACAAAAGAGGTTAATGCCTTGCTCTTACATTCCATTTATCTTGGACGTTTATGTTATTTATAATAAGTCGATCGTGTAATAAATAAGTCGCGCGATTTTTTTTACCTTCACTGGTGATTTTTACTCGACACGTTGTGTCTGAAATATTCAGTATATAAAATTAAGACTTTATTTTGTAAAGGCGTAATAGAAAGCTGTTTATTTACAATAGTAAGAATGTAGTGTGAAAATAGTTCTTACAATTATGATGGTTTGCGTTTTGTGCGCTATAATTTAATAATTAGTAAATAAAATATTTCAGTGATCTTTTAGCACAACATAAAAATAAAGTTTTGTTTTAAAAAGAATATAACAATAATACGACCACACGTCACATTGGTGATTAATCGAAAAATACGTATTGAATTGCCTAAAATTTTTATGTTTATGTACATATAACGTTACATATACATATTATATAGTTTATTTGGACTATTTGTCGTCACTACAACAGAATTAGTTACCATTTCATATGTGACATGTTTTAAGTTTATACTTGGAACTTAAACGAATAAGATTAACAAAAGAAACAAAGATCTCTTATTTACGACATCTTTATTATAATTAAAGTTTCTTTATTTTTAATTATAATTAATTTAAAGTTTCCTTATTAAAGTACCTTATTATAATGATAAATCACGATTACTTATTAACACACAAAAATATTGTTGATGCGAACATTTCGTTAGTGATAACGATTATTTATTATCAAATGTGATAACAAAGTGAATGTTTTCCTTTCAAATAACTCAGCTTATCACAAATACCGAATATATTAAATAAAAAATGTATCTTTAAATCCTTTTTTGAAACATTCAAAATTAATCTTATCAATTTAATATTTCCCATTAATTATTTTATCATAGATTTATATTTAACAATAAAATGATAATACGGACCTAAAAATGTATGTAATATATAATTGTTAGATTCCCGTATTAAAGGAATTGCCTGCTATTGAATAGTACTAATTTAACATTAAGTGTACAAAGGAAATTTTAATATCCTAAAATATAATCAGTTTTTCTTTAAAACGAAATTTTCTATAAATGACTCCTCATTTTCTATATAAAATACATATTAAATGTCTGCATAATTTCAACTTAATTTCAAAGACTTGTACTTGTTTTTATTTCCTTAAAATATGATGCAGCAGTGGGTTAAATTGTGTTTTCTGTTAAGAATAAGTTCGTTGCGTAACAAACTAAAATAACTCATCGGAAAGAGGGGCGGAGCACTATAAAAACTAAGTAAAACAATAATCAGTGGAGCGCGGCCCTCTCACTCCCCTTTGTAAGCGAATAGAAATATATCGTGAAACACTCTTTTTAAAGAACAAAACCAAACACGCGCGTCTGTTAAATACAACTTTGTTTGATATAAAAGTGTTGTATTTAAAGCGAAATTTGAATCAAATATTTTTTTTAAACATTATTTGTCTATAGTGTGTTAGGGACACAGAATATGAATATCAAATATAAATATTTTTACGAAATATGTGGACTGGCAAATGGGGCACCTGATTAGTAAGAGGTCGCCAACGCTAATAAACATTGGCGCTGTAAGAAATGTTAACCATTCCGTACATCGCCAATGCGCCATCTTGGGAACTAAGATGTCCCATGGGCCTGCAGTTACACTGACTCACTCACCCTTAAAACCGGAACAAAATAGTACAGCCACCAAGTGAATCGTTAAGAGTAAAAAGCTGTTTATTTGAATCCTATAAAATTGCTCTCCAACTGGATAAAATTTACAATTACTGAGAACACTCAGTTATGCAATCGGGAGCGAACAACAATTCAATACCAAAGTAAATAAATTTCAGATTTTTCATTACATGGCTTGTCTCGGAAAATATTGCATTCAGTAAACCTTAGCGTTCATAATGTGATTAACATTAATATAGTGTCGTACAATCTTATAAATATAATGTCGTACTAACTTTCTCGATATAATCTGCACTTTATCTGGTAAAACATAAATTACAACTTTCAACTCGCTCACCTCAATCATTAAAATCATTTCATTTGACAATGTTGGAGTAAATAAAACTATACCCACCGAAAATTAAAAAAAAAACAACGGGGTGCCGGCAGAAGTGAAAACTTGAATATGTTAATATTCAAGCTGTGCATTTTTGATATTTTGGAATGATTAGGGAAAAATTTTGCTCGAATTGCTTTAATTATCAGTCAGAAATCTTAATCAGATGCGGGTCTGTTGATAGACCCTTGCGTCTGTATCCGCCAGAATGTCCAAGGGCGGAAAGCGCGCTAGGACGGTTGCCGACTCGTAGGATATCGCGCGATATCCCCGCACTATGCGAATGGCCACTCTCCGCTGCAAAATTTGGATCTTAGTTCTGCGGCGGACGCTCGACAGCCTGTGATACCAAACGGGCGCCCCGTAGAGGGCCATCGATCGCACGACACCGGCATAGAGGCGGCGAACTTCCTCCCTCGGTCCCCCAAGATTAGGCAGCAGTCTGTGCATGGCACTAGCTGCCTTCTCGATCCGGGGAGCTAGGCGCTCGAAGTGCTCTTCGAAGCCCCAGCCACCTGGACCTGCGAGTCGGGCGGTTCCCTGCTTGTTTATGGAACGATAGCGCCTCCGTCTTATGAGTCGCTATCCGAAGGCCCAACTCGCAGATCTTATCGACGACGAAAGTTCAAATCTGCGTAACTTAACATTGCCAAATAAATGTTGCAATTTTTATACGATTTGAAAATATAAAAGTAAATGAGTGGCCGTCATAGTTCCACAACTCTTTTTTTAAATTTAAAATATAAATAATATGATTTAAATCATTAACTATGTTATCGTCATAATATTTCCACGATAATTAAATAATATTTTGAAAATATTCCCATTATCTCGAATTTTACACTAAGATAAAGAAAATTATTTATTTTTTTCATACACAATCTTCAAGTACATGTTTTTTCAAAAAAAAACCTTTCATATTAAACAGACTTTTATTGTAGTACACAATTCTAGAAAATCTACTCCTTTTGATAAAAATGCTTCCGGTCGCTTCGTTTTCTAATACAGATTTTTTTTATTCCTATATTGATATCTAAAGAGTAAGGATCCGTGCTGTTATTTGACTTAAATTTATACATATAATATACAGTGGCGTATTAGTCTTGACGAGATGTTTCTCGGGTCATCAGGCGAAAAAACTTCATTTTTAATCTGGTTGGAGCCTTTACTTGGGTCTTTTTTAGCAACACGAACGATTAGCGTATCTTCTCTGGGAGAAGTTTTTCTTGGCCGAGCCTTTCTAAGAACATTTTCAACAGTTCCATGTGTTTTATAATGATCAATTGCATTAAAAACTTACTTAACAGAACAATTTAAATGCTCAGCTATTCTTCTGTACGCCCACTTATGATCTATATGTAAATTAACAATTATTTGCCTAGCAACCTGCAACTTTTATTTTGCCCATTTTGAACAAAATGAAATTCAGATTAAATTTCGAATTGCCGCCAAAATAATAAAAAAAGAAATGTTAATCTCCAATTTCAAAAAAAGAACGAGCTATGGATTATTTTTTAAAATGTTTCTAATTAGGCGTCCAAGCGGCCAGTAACAGAAAATAAACTCCTACATGTGTAAGACTCATTTTGTAAGTAAAAGTAAGATGTATTTTATATTTTATACATTTAATGAGTTTTTTATTTGAGTGGTTATTGAATGTGTATATTTTTTGCGAACATTTGTACGTTGGAGTTATACTTTCTTTATTCATAAGAAGTGTTTCTAATTATATGACCACTACTGTATATATATATATCACGCAAATTAAGCACACGTATGTATACTCCATGATACTCGCCCTCATTATTATCAAACCACTGAACATTACGTTGTATCGTAAGTAGGTATCTAAAGTAAAATAAAAACATAAATATCTCACTGCTGGGCAGTCTCTTCTTCTCTTGAGAAGGTTTCGATCTTTATTCCAAAATGCTGCTCCATATGAAGCGGAGTTTCAGTGAAATTCGATACATGCCTCCGAACACGAAATATATTATAAAACTCTTACCGCCTTATTCATAAACTTTATTTAACTGGTGATTAGTTAAACAACAGTTTGTCTTCTTCTTTCGTATGTCAAATCAATAATGACAGAAAGAGACAAACCAGTGTTTAGCTAAACAGTAACTAAGCAACGTTTATGAATGAGGCCGTTAATGTCTAACATTGCTTGTCCGATTTTGATTTGAATCATGCGATCTCCGGGTAATATTCACGAGTTCTAGCCACTGGGCCACCACAGCTCCTATGTTCTACTTCAGAATAAAAATGACCTGAATTTATAGTTCAAATTCCTGTAAATAGCCCAGTTCTGGACAACATACCACCTACCCATTTACTCGAACGCCGACACGCAAATTAGTGGTGAGCTCTTCGTTCCATTTATAAATAAACTAGATATGCCCCAAAATTTCACTCACGTAAATTCTGGATTATATAAGCCTGTTTGCCAGATTGTTTGAATTCCCTGGTCTGCTCCTAGGGTTCGTAGTATGAAGTTATTTAGCCTATATTATACTACCTGTCTGTAAATGGACTAAATAACGCAAAAATAATTATTCAAATTGGACCAATAGCTCTTGAGATTAGTGCGTTCATATATTCTCTCCAATTTAAGAACTGAAATAGTTAAAAATATACGTTTTATGACATATCGAAAACAGTAATGTTTCGTTAAAAAAATGTGCCAATTTAAATGCTTTCGCGCCAAACGGAAACAATCACAGATAACAATCCCACATACACTCAAACTTGGTTTAACGGGAAGGAAAAATATTAAGGGGCCTCCATAGTTATTGTAAATGTAACTAGTTTTTACATAATATATAATGTGATATTATAATAAGGATTAAACATAGATGAGGATTTTATTAGGCCATTTTAAATATCGTATTAAATTTGGGTTGTTTATGTTTACACATTAACACCAGTAAATATATATTTTGTTATTTCTGTTTTATTTTCATAACTGTAACATTTTAAAATCAATATAAATTCCAATCGGTATTAAAATCAATTAGTAAGCGCATAAAATGTCGTATGTGTACTAAGTTTAATGTGTTTCCGCTTTCCCTCATTGTATTTTCATCGCTGACACTGTTTATTTGTAAGAAATTAATACATACGGAGTAATAACGCAAACAATACTGCAACCACAATCCGACCGCTCTATATATTTATGTTATGTTAAGTGTTGGTGCAGACAAAAGATTTGATCGTCTAGAATTTTCGGTTTTTAAATAAACATTAAAAGATTTTTTTAAATTAAAATGGTTATTGTTGCTACTGGAAAGTAATACACATTTAACTGATTTTACGTTATAATTTGCTATTAAAACTTTGGATAGTAATGTACACCACATAATGTATTTTATCCTTGAAACAAAAGGCAGATATGAAATACATAGAATATATATAGAAATATAGTTTTTTGTGCATTATAAAATTTTATTTATGTTCTGCATACAAATTAGACCAAGATGACAAAAATAGCTTTAAATCAAAGCGAAAAATGTATTGTGTCTGCTCTAGACGCACCCTAATGCATAATTCGCAATTGTTTACCGCATTGCCAAGTTTATCATGCAAATATATTCTTTAATTTAAGTTTCGGGTTTATTCATTATTTGACAAGTTGCTTTTGTTACTTGAGCTTGATATGTATTCAAAAATATATTTTTGTTACAGGTAAGACGACCTCGACGTGCAATTTGTGTGACCCCATGCCTTCTTTTTCGCCTTATGGTGAGTGGTCAATTAAACATTTATAATAATAATAATAATAATAATGTATTAACTAGATCAAAACACCGAAGTATTTTTAATACGTATAAATAGTATTTGCTCATATTTTTAAATTGCTGGCGCGTGGTTTCTTCATCGTTAAACGTTACTGCTCCGTCACCGTGGGTCATAGGCCATAGTGTAATTGTATATACTCTATAACCTTACTGAATAAATGAGCTAACTAATACTAATATATTTTTACAAATCGGAATGTTAGATCCTGAGATTAGCGCGATCAAACAAACAAACTTTTAAGTTTTATATAATTGAATTAATTTACGACGCCATATTAATATTTTTTTCAATTAGAAATAATCTGTATATATAATGTGTAAAGGACATGATAACTACCAATAACGAAAATCATTCCGCCGCTGAACGAGTGTAATCATATTAACCGTGTTTTCTTTTGTTCAATTGAATCCAGCACTGTAATCAAGTGGATTGGACTGGGTCACGAGGCCGTTCTGACCCGTCGGGCGCGCTGAGCCCGCACGTCCCGTATACATTATTCACAAAATATACCAACAAAACAACCAATAAATATTTCACCCTTACAATGAACGCGTTTTTAAAGTGTGGGAAACTTTGAACTTTTTCTGTTTGTTTGTGTTGCCGCGCTCATGCGGGCGGAATGTATTTACCGAGATCATTATACGTCTAATTCTGTTATTCATATGAATTGCAAATAGCGAATATAATTTTATTAAATTTTTCGAATACAATAATTCCGATTATTTTTGTTTTTGAAACTATGTTGAACCCCAAATCAGACGTATCCTTTCACATTACAATGCATGAGTGAGCTTGATTAACCTTCAAAAGATCAAGTTTCGTATCTTTAATCAGTCCAGAGTTCTCAGCATTGTATTAATAATAGTATTAAATTCATCCAAATAATCCCGCTCACTAATTGCTCGGCTTCATATCTTGACAGCAATTAGATTTAGTCACTTCACTCGATTTTTGGCCGCTCGTAGCGCCGTATATCAAACTAGGGAAACATCAAAACGGTTTATCATTAAAATTCAATAGCGCCATATAACTGACAACATTCGGTTTATTTTCAATCGTTGAAATACTAAACGCCTCATTTGCAAATTAACACTATTAATTTAATTCCAGAGGGCCTCATAACTATTATATATAATTAACATTTTCGAATCCACTAATTAACTACGTTATAGCTTCCAGAAAAGATAATAACTGTATTTAAAGGCATAGATAAAATCGAAGTTTGGGACCGGTTACCTAACTGAACCGTGTGAAATAATTTATATATATATAATTAATTTATAAATTGAAATAGATATCGGAGGAGATCAGATGAAGAGCCGCATCTCGTCAAATAAAATAAGTAGCATTGTAATAGTACGGCCCGCATGGCGTCCATAAATAATATTAACAAAGCGTGCGTCGGTACCCCGTCGACGAGCTAGCTTAATCTATTATCTCAAGCGCTCTATTTGTGTCGTACGGCACTCTCGATTGATTGTCGGTATAATTAGCAGTAGGGAAGCTATCTCTATTCCCTGCCCGGCTAATTGCCGCCCACGTTCTTTTTGTTTTAACGCGAATGAGTAATACGTGTTCGATTTCCTTTGATCATTTGAATGGTTATTGACGTTTTGTTTTTGTGGAAATAAAATTCGTTAGGTGTATGACGTATTTGTGGTAGGTAAGAGGAATTTTATTCGAAATACACATAAAACAAATACTTATAAATCTAAATATTTTTGTTGTCAATTATGAAATGTTATTATCTTTTCAATTTATTATTATTAAAATATGATGATTTCGGTCATAAGCAACATGTGTCAAACTTATCGATCGCGATGAACTAAAATATACCTATTAAGAATATTCAGTATCTTATCGGATAGATTCACTCATAAAAATTGACCTCGTTTAAATCTAGGTCGTATGTAAACCATTTTATTTTGTTAAAGATTTTAGGTCATAATAAATGAGACCAATTTCAGAATCTCTAATTATTTATTCACTAGCTGCCCGTCCTGACTTCGAACAATTACAATTAATATAAAGTTCGGGATGCTCTTACGTTACAAAATAAACCTATGTTCCAGATTTCAGCTTCCTAGACTCAGTAGTTTTAGATGTGCGTTGATAGTCAGTGTGGACAAACGATTATAAGTATAAGTTGAATAACTTGACATTTCGATCGTCTGAAGTACAGATTGCACACGATATGCAAACAAGTACACCACAACATCGCAAGGTCGGCTTCTGGTAAGGAGCTTCCTCGTTCGTTTCAGTGATCTCACGGACTGTTATCTTTGCGCGTATTATCAATATCATACACATGTATATATAAATACGGTAGGTTATGTAAATCGCGCTAATTTTTGCGAAGGTTGCCTTGAGACCTCGCGAAAAGCTGTTACGACCTCGTGTTTATCATTGACTTGATATCGTGATATGCGCAGTAATTTTGTGATGATATTCATTTGTTACTTACATTACCGCCTTCTTCTTGTCCACTTTGTGCTCCGTGATTTTTTTGTGTTTTTTTAATCTGTCAAGTCGTAGCGTTTTGTGACTAGATTTTTGTCTCGGTTATGTCTTGGAAGAAACTTTATGCGCGTAAGTTAAAGTTTAGTTTTATTTTATTAATTTATTTTTTATAATATTAATTATGTTATTATTGTAGCATATTTAGGTTATGTAGATTTTTATTTGAGTTATATGTTTCTGATAAAAATACATTAATGTATAATTTGCATCGCACATGTTATTTAAATCATCGTTAAAGTTTAACTTTATAAACGAATAAAGTTGGCTATACAAATAACAATTTATATACTATTTATTCAAAGTTTTAATTACAAGAACACGCAAATCCGTCTCAATAGTTAGTTACATAAATTAGCGACGTCAATTAACCGCTTAAAATACTATGTTTATAAAGCGAATTGAATTTATTAGCCTTAATTATTTTATTAATTCAACATAATTCAAATAAATCGAATGAAGCTAACTTGACAAGCGTTACTTAGTCGACATAAATATTATTTATAAACATAATTCAACTAAACTGATATATTCCGAATTGACAGATTTAAGTGGATCAAATTTAACTTCATTTCATTCCTTTTAACATCTCATAAACATTTAAATACTTCGATATTAAATTACTGCAAACAAATAAATTGCTTATTTTCTTTAAAGTCCGCTATTCCTTAATCTTTTAACGGCCGAAGAAAACCGTATTATGAAATGTTTATAGGAATAAATAACAGTTATAAACACTTACGCCGTTTTAGAGGACGCGTTATTTTTGTAGCGACGACTAATAATAGATGTTTCAAATAAACCCAGCTCAGTCATCAGTGATACTCACGGTGTATTGTTTCGAAACGAGAAACTGTACTCGCTGATTTGTTTATTTGAATATTATATATTATAACATATGTACGTACCGCTTGTTAAGTTACTATTTAGTATAATTTGTTATACGTATCGTATATCAAGAGTAATATTATAAATGCATAAGAAACTTATCTGTTGGTTACGTATTCGCTATTAAACTCTGTACAGATTTTAATGATATTTTACATATACGTCGCCGAGATATTCATTGTAAAAAACCGAGTTCTCGAATAATAGATAAATATTTATACGCGGATCGAGAAGTGCGTAACAATTAATATTATATTGAAAAAAAGTAAGATATTTTTATATTTTTAATCTCAACTCGTTAATCTCACTCGAAAAAAATATTTAATTACATTCGACCAAACAAATATAGCTTTCAAAAACATTAAAATACTATAAACTTTAACTGCTTTATTGACGGCAAGTTTTCAGATTCAGTGAGTAAGTTAAACATAACAATACTCAAAACCGCAGTAACGGCTTGTTAATAATAAACTTATAAATCAAAGGGCGCCGCTTTACAACGTGTTAACTCTCACCGGCTGGTTGTAAACATACGTTTTATTGTGCCGAAGGGGACTATCTACAATTAGTTACACCAAATTGGTCAGACCCACATTCGTAAACACCCTGACGTAGTTATTGTCCTCATGAAAAAATGTTTGTTGGGGTTTTCGTCTTACCCTATATGGGTACTCTAACAAATCAGTGACACTGGCAAAGTTTAATCAACGAGAGTCCGTTCATACCCCGTGTTTCTTTACTTTTATTCGTACATATGCATAGTTCTGTTATTTTTTACCAATTTTTTACTTATTTTATTATTTATTTAATTTCCAGTGATTTTTTCAAGCCAGACGAAGAAATTGCGACTATATCACCATTGCTCATAAACACCGGCAACGTCAATGCGCCACCGAGCATGAATCTAAAAGGATATATTCCTTCTACATGTTATTACACTGCCTCACTTACCCTTCAAATCTGAACGTAGAAAAAACTATTACTGTTAGCCAGTGATATCCAATAAGACAAGTCTACAAAACAAAATAAGCGCGAACATAACAATAAGATTATTTATTTTTTATAATTATTAATATCCATATATCAAAATATCAAAATAAAATGCAAAACGTTCATTGTACATCATACAAGTATCGCTTAAAGCTTAACAAAGATTTTAATAGATTCATATTATGTAATGAAGTGTATCATAGGCGGGGAGGCTTCAGGGCAAAGACCTAATCTCATTTAGCCTCGAAACTGATTACAGTATAAAACTATAATACGCTCTACTTATATAAGTTAGATAGTAAATGGAAGTCGCTAAGACTCGTGTAGGCTATTCGTATTCGATCATCAATGTATGAACTTTGATCTGGCGAAGAAACCTTGCATTTTTGTATGTATGAATGCAATGCGACCGAATTCATCATAAACTATATTTGAATGACCGAATATCGAAATGTATTTTACTTCTACCATAGGTACTATATCAAGTCAAAATACACTTTATTCAACTAGACTCTTAGTCTTTCTCTATTCGTCACCAGTTAAATATAATTTAAATCTCAACATATAAATTAAGATATATATAAAATGCTTTCGGTTTGAATATTAATGATTGCTCTTCTCGATTAACGGTTACATTCTTCTATCGCGGTATTTATAGCCGTGAAATGTTAAAAACATCTCATATCGCTGCTAATAACATCAAACTCGTTTTAACTACGATGTAGATTAGCACCAATTAACTTTATACGACGGCAACAAAAACACACTGGAGATATAAAATTCCCGGTTTTTGGTATACACAAGGGGCATGAAACGAGAACGTCACATCTAAAAGATACAAAGCGTAACCTCTATAACAAGTAAATGTCAAACTATTTTTAGCGGTAAAATCAATCGTACCTTGACACGTGACGACACAAGTCCCGTCGGTTCCCTAAATGATAAAACCGAATGTCCTTGTCCGGACGATGTGAACATTACCTCAATAAAATACGACACGATGACATCTACCAATAACTCGTCGTTTAAAATTCGTGGCTCGTCAGGGATTTGGCACTTCAACGCGGACTTTGAATTTATAATACTTTTTATAGTCTTTTTTGGATGAAATTGACACATCACATTAAGCCATAGCAGCTGCAAAAAATATTCGAATTATAAGGACTGGTGTGATAAATGTACTGTTATTAAAAGAATCTGATGTCCTTAAGGTACTATTAATGTATAGCATATTATGGAAAATATAAGAATCTAGCTCAAGGCGGTACACTTGGTCACTGCAAATGATTTAATTTCTCATAAAAGTAATAAATACAATACTATACCCGTGTATTACTGCAATGTTAACTATTTTATCAGGTGAATAAGGATGGAAATGTAATTAAATAGTAGGTTAAAACAATTATCTTAATTTACTTAAAGTAACTACTTGATTTAGAATAAAGACCAATAAATTTGGAATAAAACAAATTAAAACAAATGTTCCTCAATTTTTTTATTTATAAAGTTGTTATAATTACTGTACTTAGTTAAAGGTATACTTACTCATATTAGATTGCTTGAATAATTTATAAATAGTAAACCAACATAGACGCTTCTATTATTAAAATAAAATTGACATATTATTTAATAGATAGTTTGCCGAAAAAAATGACTTACTGGATATATTTTACTCGTTTCAAGAAGAAATATTTATAGCTTAATTCGCGTGACAATAACGGTAAGGTTCATGTCTTAAAATTCCCGTCTCCAGGTTTCTTCATTTTGTTTTTCTTTTATCGCTTCACACGAAAAAGAAGTAGGAAATACAAAAGTGATTCCGGAACTGATAGTCTGTTTATAAAGACATTAAAAGGTTTATCTACTAAGTCATCTTCGCGTAGAATTAACTATGTAACAATTTATCATATTTAAGTAATGAAAGAATTGCGCACTTAAAAACGTAATTGTTCTTTTGTTTGTATTGTATTATTATAATACGTCAATAAAGATATTTTTCAACTTTATTAACAAGAAAATTTATAAGGTTATTAAATATCAAAAAGACGAAGGTATTTGTATTAAAAACGCAATTTTCTCTTAATAGCTCAGCTTATTTAGAAATGAGGTGTAATTTTGACAGCGGTGGGTGGCCTTTGTGTCCCCTTAACACAGATAGGCTCAAACTGGAGCACCTCATGCCTCTAAACTAAACCAATGTTACTGCAATGTAATCTAATAGATATATCAGTGGTGTACATAAACTATTGGGGATTTGTTATACTCTGTATACATTTTATTTAGTTAAAACCCTAAATTCCTAGACAAAATCAAAAAATATTCATGAAATAAAATTTTAATTACAATTTGCTTTCATAACTTTATGATTAGTGGTCAACTGGGCAGGGCATTAAGAATTATACACCATACCTTACACCAACCAACCACGACATAAGATGTAACGTGGAATAGCGTCAATAATTCCAAACCTCGCTCACCCTTCAAACCTGAACACAACAAAACATGGTTGAAAATATATTCACAGCATAAAAATGCAATAATAACTTCATTATTTTTCTTCTGGTATTTACTTGTGTAAACGTTCGCGACCGTGAAAAACATAAAACAATATAATAGTTCCGACCACAGTGCGATAAGTAAATTTGCTTACCGAGTAATTGCGTTGAAAAAAAAAATGGCTTGCCTTAATAATGTAAATATAATAATATAATGTTTCGGCTTAATTACAAAAATTGAACGTTTAGAAAAACTTGCTATTATTAAATTAACTTAGTATTTGTAAAGTAACAGACAATTAATACAAACATAAAGTGCATATATCGGGAAACGGTCCTATAGAATATATAGTTTTTATTACATAATGTATTTGAATCAAACCAAACAGACAAGTAATTTTTAATTACTTTAGACATCGTCTACGTATTTGTTAAACTCAGCAATTTAACAGATACTTTACTATTTTATATTGAAGAAAAATAGAGAAAAATTATGCAATTAATAACATATTTAAAGACCGAATACAAAACTATATCTTTCTTTATTTTTATATACATTATTATTTTTAAATAAAAACAAATGGTAAATCGTTTGAAAAATAAAACCTTAAATATAAATAAATCGAAACAGAAGAGACACTTCTCTCGGTATCGGTTATTGTACATATATACATACATAATATAGCTGTAAATGGAAAGTACATGACATATCTTTAAAAAAAGACATATCGGGCTGTCACACGCATCACGCAAGAACCACTTGATGGATTTTAATTAAAGTTAGCATGGTCTGGCATCCTGGCTCATTATGCAGGAAACTTTTTATTACAAGCAACAGCGAATTCCTAAGAAATATAAAATAAAACAGTATCTCCTTAACTTAAGTGCACGACTTAACTCTCATGCACAGGAATTCATAAAAACAAAATTTAAATAAAGAATAAATTAATATTATACTTAATGAAATCAAAGTATTCTTGTATGGTATCGAGTAGGTTATAACAAGCAAAGTTTACTACCGGTTTAGAATGTTTACCAAATCAACTCGCGAAAAATTCAGTAAGAAGATATATTAAATATTATTTCCAATAAAATATATCCTATATTAGAATCAACGGATACCAATTCCACATTTTTTATCATTTATATAATTTATATCGAGTATATCTTGTCTAATAATTATTTTTATACCTACATATTTTTAGATAATTAAATACCAAGCTTAAAAATATATGCGCAATTTTATTATAGAGTTAAATACATCTCCGAATAAATTAAGTATATCGTTTACATTAATTCTTGACACGTCGTGATAAAAGTGTTGATCTCAAATATATGTACATATATCGTCAATAATTCCACAAATGCTTGAAAGAAATGGTTTAAAAATAATGAAATGGGAAGCAGGCCTACATGAACATGATTAAAACGAAGAACCTGTTTTAAATTCATACATTTCATACGTCCGTTTCGTGCAGCATTCCGAATCAGTTATATCTGCGGACTGCGACTGTTACCGCATAATGAACTGCAAATAGCACAATAGTGTTTACGCTGACAACTTGGATGAAGTGAATATTAGCCTACTTTCGTAGCACTTGGAAGCAGGAAAAATTGTTGATTGAAATAACTGCTCTACTATAAATACAAGAGAACAGAACTGTTACATTTGTAACAAATCAATTTTAAAATTATGCTTCAGTACTTCAATGTCCCGAATTGTTTGTGATTATTTGTTAGTAGTGCATCTCAACAAGTGGGTCTACTAATGAACATGGGCAAGACTCAAATCATGTCGAACGTCCATGTCGCACCCACTCAAGTAAAGGTTGGAAATCCTGCACTCGAAGTTGTGGACAATTATGTTACCTAGGTCTGAACATCCAACTAGGAAGGTCCAACTTCGAGAAGGAGGTCAATCGTCGAATCCAACTCGGCTGGGCAGCGTTCGGGCGGCTACACGATATCTTCTCATCCAAAATACCGCAATGTCTTAAGTCGAAAGTCTTCGACCAGTGTGTGTTGCCAGTGATGACTTATGGATCAGACGTGGTCGCTGACTATGGGCCTCATAAGAAGGCTCAAGGTCACCCAACGAGCAATGGAGAAGGCTATGCTCGGAGCTTCCCTGCGAAATCGAATCAGGAATGATGAAATCCGCAGGCGAACCAATGTAACCGACATAGCCCGAAGAATTGCTAAGTTGAAGTGGCAGTGGGCGGGGCACATGGCTCGCAGAACTGACGGCCGCTGGGCTAGAAAGGTTCTCGAGTGATGACCACGAACCGGAAGACGCAGCGTGGGCAGGCCCCCTACAAGGTGGACCGACGATGTCGTGAGGATCGCGGGAAGCCGTTGGATGCGGGTAGCGCAAGACCGACTATTGTGGAAATCGTTGGGGGAGGCCTTTGTCCAGCAGTGGACGTTTTCCGGCTGAAATGATGATGATGATGAAGAGTGCATCTGAACGACTTATGTGATTTAGTGCATTTGTTGACTTTTATTATAACTATATAAAGACACTTACAACACCAAACATCTACCAAAATATTATTTTTTATTTACAGCTCCATAATTTTGGTTTGATATGGCTCAGCAGATACCCCCTGCGGATCTTAACCAAAGATCGCGGGTTTAAATCAGGACGACCGCAAATGTGTTTTCACGTGTTTATTCGAATATGTAATTTATCTCGAGCTCGTTGGTAAGGGAAAACAACGAGAGGGAATTAATCTACATGTGTCTAATGCAATGCTGACACATGTGCATGTATAGAATAAACTATACAATATATTTTGATTTGCAGTTAACGGGCTCTTATTGTTGCAATATTACTTTAATTTTGTTGCTTTTAATATTAACCTTTTATTGATTTCTCTGTTTTATTGTAGCTTGTGTAATTTATTATTATTTTTCTTGCAATAGTTCACTTCGATATCTCACAACTTACACTATGCGTGTATGCTTCAATTGTTATAATTATTTATTATAGTCAATGTACCATATCAGCGTATGGCATGCCACAATAGTATTATTCAGTTCTTACAGAGTAGCTTTAACCATAATATATAAATATTTATTTTGTAACCGGTGGTAGTTTTTAATTTGACAACCAATAAGTAAGTGTAATGCTTCTATATTTTAAATAAATAATTTTGATCTGATTTGATTTATACTGTTATTTTTATATATAGTGCTTGCAACCCAACACATGCTACAGATGTGTTTTTCATAATGTTTTTTATGTCATGTTTACTGTCATATGTTTACCGTATCTTTTCAAATAGAAACGGTTTCTCACACAAATGTAGAGCACATAACAACGAAAAACAGAATCAAATTAAAGATTGCATTAATAATAATTTCTACAGATTCCTTTCTATAGATAAACAAAATTACTAATAAAACAACCAGTCTTATCGTCCAATTCAATTACAATGAATTAAAACAGTATTTTTCTTTGATAAGATGCCTCAATTGGTCATCATACAAATATCATAAATATAAAAATTTACAATTTGCACGCGATCTCACCTGGATAAGAAAAAATTAAATGCCCCATAATAGTGCTTAACAACAGCGCTTGCGCTTAGTGTTTTTACTATATGATAGAACGATTCATAAAAACTATTATTGCCAGAGTTTTAATTAAAATCTCATATAACGTAGATCAAACTATTATAATTTAACATTTAAACCTCTAAACCATTATATATTAAATACAATCAAAGAAATAAATATTTCATGCAAGTATAAAAATAATACCGTGATTTATTATTAAATAATGATGAGTAAATCACAAGCAGCGATTTGTTGTCATCAATAAATCTTCGTAACCATCACAGATATAATCGCAAATAATCATAACGTTAAACGTTATCCATCACAAAAGCGCTAACTCATTTCAATAAACCTTTGTACAATACGTAAACAAGCGATGAAATCGGCTGAACAAACCAAAGTCTCGCCTATGTAAATAAAAGGGTCACAAAGACATCAAGTCCTATTTCCATGTGATATGTAGGTATAATTCAGTGGGGCGATCACTCAAACGTCTGGTTTGCGATGTAGGACAGGCCGGCGCCTCGGGATCTCATTGCGTGAAGTCGCGACTGACCGACGCTAGATACACTGAATTTACTTTGTATGTATTCGGAATACTTTTAAGATGTTTCTATTTAACTTTATTTCAAGATTGTTTGTATGTTCTCAAGATTTGTTACTTTTATATAAAAATATGTACGATCATTTGCAATATACAAACAATTACTGATTCTTGGAAATGCATTGAGATAATACCTAAATATAAATCGTACCTGAAATGTGTTAGTATACCGTATTGACTAACTCACCAACGCACCTGCAATAGCCGTTACTCACCGACTTCTCGAAGCGGAAAAAGTATCCTTTATCCTATTCTATAACGTAATCCACATTCACGTCAAATTTATTTTCGTTCAGAAACTAATAAAGATGAATGCCATAATTCATCAGAAGACGATCTTTATTTAGCTGTATCATGAAAAGCGTGAAGAATATTCAATAACACTTTCCAAGACTCCTGAACGTCTGAATCAAGTTCTAAATCCATACATAACTGAGTTATTCATAGCTCAATCGCATAGCACCGAAAAATGCTTCCGTATTGCCAATATTTTTCCTTTTCCGCTTACGGCTTGTACGAATAAACGGTGAACTCGAACAATTCCCAGCGCTTTTCCGTACGTTTAATTTAACCACTTCTTTGAATCCCTGAACGTCCAATTTTCGATACATATTTGAAAACGTGTCAGCACGATACTAACTGCTTTAGTTATCTTTAAAAAAAAATATATATTTTTATCCAAATCAAAAAACACGAAAACAACACAAAGAACTGAACACAGTCAACAAAGAAAGTAGTTGAATCTACATGATACATGTATACGTAGGTAATATAAATACTTGAGTAAATAATAATATGTAACTATATTTTTTAAGGTTAAACGAAAATATCCCGAGAAATATTGAAAAAATAACCTGAACTATCTTATATTCTACATTAGAAAATGAGGCCATGAATCTTGGCACGCGGAGTGTCGATTGAGTGATAATCGATTCGTGATTGTTTTATGAATCACACTCCGAAGATGCTACTTGAGTTAAAACAAAAACGAATAATACAACCCACACAATATATATCTTACTTATATCATCTTACAATACAAAACACTTTTTAAGACGCGAAATCCCTAATTAAAGTGTTAATTAGTTGACGCCCACGTTGAAGAAGATATACTTAATTATTGATAAACTTTTGACTTCATTCGGAACAATAGTTGTAGAAATAATGTTAAATGCCGTAACAAAAACATTTTATAAATTATACGTATTTAGGATATCTTTGTGTTTGATATAACTTATATACTTTTTAACGTATATTGTTTACAGTTTACGAAAGAACATTGAATATTTATCATTTGCAAAACTAAATAAATTACTATGAAATGTATTTCGGATTATTCGTAAAGTTCATTATTCAGATTAACCAATACATACACACGAACAGTCCATAAAAGATAAAAAAGGACACTACCAGGCGACACGGGTTGATATTTTATGTTATTTTTTGTTTCTCTTTTCCAACATTATAATAATTAGCTACGCTCCTCACATTTGTATAAACTTATCTCTAAAGTCTCATATGATCCCAAAAGCGTGCATTTAATAGTGTAAAATACAATAATGGAAATAAAAACAATCCAAGTGACGTGTTGACATAGCTAACGATGTTATTAATTTAACGAGGTTATTAATTTAAGTACTCTAAATTATTACTTCGTTAAAGTTTGTTTTTAATCGATTTGTGTTAAACGAATTCGATAACATTTTTTTTATTATATATGATATATATATATATTATAGTATGATTTTAAAATACTTTAACGTAACGGTTCAGTGTTATGTAACCATCGAAAACAAAAGAGCGCCTGAGAAATATTGTTCAAGTCCCAAAAACTAAATAATAAAAAGATGAAAGTTAATTTGCATGACTTGCTTGATTATCTTATATCCGTTTTTTCGATTTGAGCCTTTTCCGCTGTTTATGTTCTCGTCACTGGTTAAATTAAATACTAATACTCAGAACGATTCAAATATTCATATGTATATAACTATAGACGATAATAACATGAAACGAACTCATCCATTCATTTCGTTATAGTTGTAATTGAAACACAAATGATAGAAACTTAAGATATCTTATATTATAATCTCATAAGTCATTTGTATTACAATTAGTGAGAATACATGCAGACAAAATGTTAAAATAACATTTTCGTCTGTAAGAAATAAACTGATAACACGCATGAATCACGATAAAATCGTTCTCAATTTTTATCTCTTTCTGTTTTGAACATTTAAATACAAATCGTGTCCGTGCTACTTGTAGTCTATGTGGGGGCCAACCCTCGACAATTCAAGGTCACAAGGGTGCGCACAATCCAATCCGCTTTATTTATGAATGCTATTTTAAATTGCATCCATTTTAGTGTGTATTTACCGTGTGAAATTAAACGTCCATCCGTTACTTACAATGTTTTAACTATACCGTTAGCGTATAAACTAAATTATTAAGTGTATGTTTAATTTCGGCCTAATTCATTGTTTTACTTTATTTTCAATTGACTATTAATTTATGTTGTTTCTTTTTACCTGACTGATCAACGAAAATACAAACGTATATCACGTATAACAAAAATAGCTTTAAAATACAATAAAAAGAATACGCTTTTGAACTATATACATCCACTTTTACAATTTTAAAATCCAATTTCATTGTAGCATCGGTGAAAAGAAATATTAATTTTTGAAAACAAGCGAGAATTGTAGCAAAATGCTATCGCGCATTACTATTTGTTCTCATTATAAAATATAGGTATGATCATTATTTTCTTAATGTTTATGTTCACGTGACCGGCGACTTCTAAACCGAGAGTAGCTAGACATATTATAGTGCACAAGTGTCTAGTCTTTTCGTAAATATCCCAAGGATTTGAAAGGACCAGGAGGCGCAGTATTTACGGCGCGAGAATCCTTAACACTACCAACTTCCAAATACTGGGGCACTGAAAATGTTTCATCAAAAAACCCAATAATTGTGTACAAGGCTGACGCGGGTTTTGAATCAGGACTTAGAGAGTTGCTGCCTAATAAACTAGTAATGAGACCAACGAGGATTGCTTTTCATACTTCATACATATATATTCATTAAATACTTCCTTTCATACGCTGTATTTAAATAATGCGATTTAATGTACATTAAAAAACAGTTTTTGTAACAGTTATCAAAGTCGTGAAATTAATGCATAACAAATGATATGAATAAAATCATCGATTCGGAATCCAATTACAATAATTCAAGATCAGATCAAAGTATGGCTACATGTATTGCTGTATAGTTGTTTCGCTTCAACGAACGACTTTTATTAGCGTTTTCCGCGAAACGCGATCATTTCATTGTTTTTACGAGCCGTGCCGATTTATGTTATCAGCTTACATGTGCGAACTGAATTTGTTGATTATTCCGACTTTTTGCTTACGTTTCACTTTACTATATTGACATAGGAGCTATTTTTGTGTTAATTATTTCAATGTTAAACTTTGGATTCTATTTGTTATTAATTGCCTATTCGAGCTGTTTTCGTAATTGTATTTTAATATTTTCACTTGAGCAAATTGTTTTCTTGTTATTAATTAATATTATTTTAGTTTGATTGAAAAAGCCAATAAAATTCGGGACAGATTAGATATGATAGTATGTATACATATATTATTATTTCTATGGGCGCAATAAGAGTAAAATCTGTAGTAGAATTCGTGGACAACGTTTCTTTATGTAATGTTTGAATAAAACGTTTCTGACGTATGATTTTTTTACTTATGTGATGTTTACTAAATGTACGCTCTTTATTTATTTTTTCATTTTATTCTATATAACAATCATCTTTAAAACAGAAATAAAGTAATGATTATTATATAGTATATAGTAATTAAGTTGTTATTTACAATGCATGCTTTAATTAAAAGTGATATGTAAGCACTTTGTAGAAACAGCCACCTTTAACAGCAAGGGTAACGCACGCGAGTGCCGCAAAAAGCCGCGAATAAAAAAAATACGTGAACATTCGTCGTGTCTAACTAATCTGGGGACGACGACCTCTCAAATACGATCTTTGACTCTAGCATTCTCGAATGCAAAAAATAAACATGGATTTCCATTCAAAATGGCGCGAAATTGCGTCATTCAAAGACGGACATCTATTAATGGCGACAATATTATACAGAGCTTAAAATATATTTCGATCATTATACATTTTCATAGAGTTGGCATGGATACTATCAGGTTTTATGAATGTTATGTCTCTTAAATATATTCTATTACAAATACAATAATCCATTATGATCAAACAACTACAAGTATTAATAACTCATAATATTGACGCGCCAAGCGATCTTACCGCCTGGAACGCGGATCAGCTTACTTAGCTATGCCTAAATCTAATCAAGTTAAAATATTAAAGGACTATCTATACTAATAAATGTGGATATTTCTTTTTTGTTATACCTATAAAAACAACTAAACTAACATTCATACAACTTATAGCAGAAGACGAGGAACTCTTCGAAGAAAGCTTTGTTATATAATATTATTATATAAATAACTGCGCTTCGCAGTTTCACCCGCATCAAATTATTTTATACGACATGTTTTTTTCTGCATACAATATTTGCTATAAATATATACTATGCCATATGTTTTCCACTTATTTTCATTGCGTTTTCGTTAATTATTTAAAACTTCAATTTGTTAAATGATATAAAATACATTTAATAAAATATCAAGCTCAGTTAATTTCATAGTTTTTTTTCTCTTTATAATTTGACTTCGTTTTAATCAATATTCTTCATTTGTTTTATTACATACATTTATTTCTAATTAGTGCCACTCTTATGATTTGTTTTCTTATTTTTTAATCGTACAAATTATTTCCATATTAAAAAATTAAGTCATTATATTATTCCGTAAATACACAATTATGTAACATTTTACTTGAAATAAATAACATTAACTATATTTATCTTACGTTAAATAATACTTATTAAGGCATTTCCATGAATAACATTATCACAGCTCATTCAGCGCTGTGCAAGAGAATCATTATTTCGATTACGTCATCTCTGAGGCCAATGACTTTGACCAAACCCGGAATATTTCCGCCATAACTATTTATCAAACTATTCTTTTAATATCTAACAAATTAGTTGAAAAGTCTCTGTAATAATTTATATATGGACTGTTCAATAATAAATAAAAGCTTATTACACTGGGCTTTACTTATAAACATTTTTGGATAAATATATCTTTATAAATAATTTATCTCTTTCTTCCATTATTGATTTAACATTCGAAAAAAGAAGATATCAATATTTAACTAATCACCCCATAAAGCCTTATAAACAACAATCATAGCTAAAACTGATATTAATTTGTATTTTTAGAACGAAACAATAATATTTGCATTTGTAAATATGTAGTTTTAAAAATATAAATTGAACATCAAAAATCTAGTTTTCAGATACGTCTGCACCAGCAATCTTGCCAACATTCTTATCGTTCCTTTTTACGAATTTGTTGTTTGAACGAAATACCACAGGATCTAATGCGCAATTCTTGTTTCAAATTTATTGCTCTTTACAGTATTACGAATGTTCCGTTGCATACACTCCTAACGGTGAATAATATTCCGTGTTGCCAGAACAATAAGGACTAGAAGCAAAAAATACAACTCAGTATGCTCACTGTACCGTCTTTCCTCATATAGCAGCTAATAAAAAATGTAGAATTCCTCGTTGACTATTCAAGCATTTAATGTCTAAACACCTTGTAAGGAACATTTTAGCGATGGCAAAAATTGCTTATTACGATATAGCGTGGGGTTATCGATAAAATATTATCTATATAGGCATATTTTATTTTTTTTAAAGATAAAAGTACATCTTATATCAAAATTCTACAATAACTATAACATCTTTGGTTTTTTTTAAAGTGTTATCGTGTTGATTATTTGTACTCATTTGAAATTTTCTGAGATATATAAGGCTTTTTTTCAATGTATATTTCACTTATTTATACCTTAATGTTCGATGTAACTGTATGGCTATCTAAGAAATAAACGGAACGGAATTATACATCTATGTAAGAACTAGTTATGTAAATTGAATAGACAAATAAATACGTTTATATTTGCCATAAAGATCGGTTCAAGATAAACCATAAAATACTTACGAACCACGAGGATAGGACATTTTCATTCACTATTATTGTAACCAATTTGAATAAGAATAATTTATGTTAGTTAATACATTTTACACGGCTTAGTTTATAGAAACTTGTTTTATTTTGCGTTTTTTAATCACTCTTCACTCGTCACCTAAAACGAGTATAATTATTCCTCATACTTTATTAAACAAGAATAATATTGACAGAGTTAATAGCGTCTAGATGGTGGTTAGAAGGGGACCGTGTAACAAGTGGTTATGCCACTTTAGTTGTTTCACGCTTGTTGTGCTAATACGGGCTATAACTTAAATATGTTTCATATAAATTCAGAACCATTACCTTCCCCTTTCAACGCAGGGCTTCCGACTGTTCATTATTATAGTCGTACGTTATCAATTAATTTAAATCTGCAATAAAACAAATATTGTTGAAACAAAAGTTTCCATTGAATAGCGCTGTAACTTTAAATTGTTAAACGTGTCTTTAAATAATTAAATGTATTGTTTCGATAATACATATATCGTTTTGTAAGTTAAATAATATTTCATCTTTATACATAGTTTCTATAATGTCGTAAGTTCGATACTCAATTTTTTTAGATCGTTTAAATACAAATGAAATGCAGCAGATATCGTATGCATTTTTTCAAACATCGACGTAAAAAAATTGTCAGTCTAGACAGCAGTATTCATGTAACATTCGGTGCCTAGCAACGTTTTGTTATTTTCACTCAACATTCGTGATTAAAAAGAAAGTTCTTTCATTCACACAACCCAAAACAGCATAAGCAGCCAGCGTCATTTTTAAGTTCTGTTTACTGTGTAAATGTAAATTCTAATCACATTCCAAATTAGGATGCGCCACTTTAAAACCTTTTTAAACAAGTGCTCTATACAAACAAAAATATTTTTTTATTTGGTTAATTATAATTGAAGGTACATGACCTTTGTAATAACAAATAATACATTCGCATACAATGCATTTGGAGTGTTCAACTGAAGTTTTGAATGCATTTTTTATTCTTAATTTAAATTTGTAGTTATTTTAAGAAGAACGTTATGTCAATAATTACGATAACGGAAGCTATCGTTATAGTTACGTGAAATAGCCGCGTTGCTTATGACGTTTATTCGTTAGAGCTAAGAAACAAATTACATCATTGATCATTTTTTTTACCTTTATATTCCCGCCACATCACAGTCGCAACTGGCGATTGCAATTGTTTTCACGGTCAAACAATAGGTAGTGTGAAGGAACTCGCAGATACAAATTCATTCGAATCTGTTATTATTACGATCACGAATATTTGATTTTCCAGCTAAATGAAATAGCTCATTTTAAAACAATTCATACATTAATACCTTAAATATTGAAAACATAATTAAAATAAATCAAAATAAAGAAAAAATAAAATCCAGCATAATTTTTACCAAAATATCTCTGAATATCGGATCTTAAATTAGAGATCAGTTCTTGTATAAATACTTTATTTGCAGTTATTTTTAGTAAAATTAAATTTGTTATTTGGACGTAGATAATGATCGATCAATCGATTGAATCTTTAATCGATTTTAATCTTAGATTGTTGATATGATATTAATTTCGGATGTACTTAGGTTCATCTAAATAAAATATCAATCGATTTTGAATCGCTTTCATTGCACATTTATAATGTAAATATTCTAATGAGATTTGATCCACTAACAATATATTAATATGTCAACTTCAAGCTTCGAATAACCGACCGAATGATGTTTGTTACGTAATAGGTGAAAGTGCTTGTACAATGGATTTTTACGATTCGTTCCAGTATTATCTACTTCGGTGGTCCAAACATTAAGTTACCACAGGGAGTACCGTTACAAATTTGCGTTTCGAAAATAATACTTGGTCTCCGGTTATTTTCTCGAAAATATTTGTCGTGCTACTACTAAATTTAGTCTATATATTTTTTTAATTTTGTAACTGTATTATATAATTATAATTTTTATTTATTCTACAACACATAATAAATATACATATTATTTTACAATTAATTTAACTCAGAAGTTAGTTTAAGAGGATAGGATATCTTTGGTCGCTCAGACCTATTTATTATATCATACACGACCGCCTGCGGGTTCTTCGTTTGTAGATAGATCAAGTTTCTTGAACTTTCTAAACAATGAAATAACATGTCAGCACCAAGTTCAATTTCTTAAGTTATAAGAAGTGATTCCCATTTGGTTTTAATATCACATAAATGTACGTATGCAAAAAAACTTAAAATTTTGCTTACAGCACAATTAACTCGCGTCTCCGTAATATTTTTATTAGAATCCTAAGATTGTTCCGAATACAATTTATTTACGATAAAATTCAATTTGGGTAAGATAATAAAATATACTGTAAATACAATTCTGAAATCTAGGGCTTGTAAAGTAGATCTCTGCAATTACTACAAGTAGCGGTCACTTAGATCATGATAGTGCACTTTTTGCGCCGTGTAGCTACTCGTAGTTTATTAGCTTGCTTCATGTCTATAATAATTGAATGGTTAGTTGAAACTAGTATTGCAGATGTTTGTTTACCGATTACGAGGTAATAATGTATGCAGCTTTCATTTGTGTATAGATTTATTATTTATAAAATAGCTTATTTACGCCTGTAAGTGATTATTTGCGGGTTGTTTTGATTCGTGCGCAGTTTGCGGTAAACTTAATAGCATACTCTGGGTTGTTATTTAAACGATTACAAACAATCTATGGTAAAGCTTGTAACCTGAATAGATAAATGTAACTTAATATAAAATAATTTAAATTAAAAAAAAATGGTTTTTTTTCAATTAATAAATGTAGATTTCAATGGATTTCAATATATCTATACCGATAATTCGCGATTGTATTTTTTTAAAATTTTTAATATAGAATATATTTGATGATCACGAGTTAATACATTTGGCTTTTATTAATGTATGTTTGCATACAGCTTATTATTGAGTCGGGTCTATTCATGAAAGCGATTATCTGGCTTGTTTGATTTGTGCGCAGTTTGTGGCGAGCCTACGTGTTGCTAATTGAACGGTTAACCTTAACCGGTCTCACTGTTTGTTAACCGATTACGCGGCGAATTGTCGGTTGTGGTTTTTATCTAACTTACATTTATTTAATTCCTTCGCGGTTCTTGCATGAAAGCTTATATTGATTTATAATGAGTTCTTTCTAAAGTAAACACGTTAACGTTTTATCATTAATTCTATTCAGATTAACTGTGGTATATTGTAATGTTATCTATTTTTTGGCTGGATAATAGGTCAACTAATGGTAAATGATGTATGAGATATTAAACATTACTTACACCGCTCTTGCGCCGCCAATCTTTGGAACTAAGAAGTTATGTATCGTGCATGTACTTACACTCTCTCACTCACCCTTCAAACCGGAATACAACAACACTAAATAGTGTTGTTTAGCGGTTGAGTATGTGTTGTGTGAACAGTACCTACCGACCGGCCGGCCGGCCGGCTTGCACCAAGCCCTATCACCAAGTAACTATGGTATAAATATGATTTATAGATGCTATTTAGATATTTGTTCTATACATAACATACACTTCAATACTGTTAATTCTAACTAAACATTGCCCCTCAAATAATACCGTAATTTCGTTATATTATATACTTTTGCAATCGTAAAATATATTAGCAGAGTTAAACAAAACTTGTTGGCAATAAACTTCAAGTCCTCTCAAATGATTGTACGATATGACGTCTACATTTTATTTCTTTTAAGACTTTGGAAGTACGTAAAACTTTTGCGAATGTATATGAAATACTAGATAAGAATCTAAAAAAAGCTTTGCTCTTTATAATAATATTAGCGGAATCACCGACTGCGCAAAAACCCGTCATTTATACGCCGAGCATCGTATGTCAATTTTTATTTAGAACCGTTCATGAAATGTACTCCAACATTTATAATTTCACTATACGTTATATTGCACATCAGCAAATCTATTACAAATATTAGTGATATTAAAAACACAAAAGTAAGTTTGTTTGATCGTTTGTTTGTTACCCTTTCTTGTCTTAGATACTCAACTGACCGTTGTGAAATTTTTAGTCCAGAAGAAGAAGACATACATGTAGGTATCCCTACAACCTCCCCGTCACACGCGAGCGAAGCCACGGCAGAAACTATTATAAAATATTTTGAAATAATTAATAGCTTTTACATTTGGATTTTGGAACTGTGTAAACAGATTTTACTATTTACTAATAATGGAATAAACATTTTTAAAATGTATTGCCAACAAAACAAATAAAGAATAAAAATGCATGAATAACACAATCCGAAATTTAAACGCATTCTGAATAAACCGCAGCATTGTTTATTGAATTGAGTTTTCAACTAGCATGCAAATTTTATATTTTTGTACATACAGTACAAATACCTACTCAATATTATGCAGCAATTCAATTTATATTAAAAAGTCTGTATAGAGTAAAGTCTAGGAAAATATACACACTTTATCGATACGACAGCGATCTCTTAAAAGCAAATGTTTATGACATATAAGTATATAAAACATTATACCTATACATAAAAACATATAATATAGTTAAATATTTAATAATAATAATGTCATTTGTACATATATCAATAATTATAATTGTATTATACCACTAGATTTTCTTGTGTATATTCAATAATTTAAACATTAAATATTTCATGTTACCTTATATTAAAAGTAAACACGATGTTTAAAAATGACAGAATACAAAAACTCACGGAGCGACATTCTCCTCGTGCGAAATAAATGACTAGCAAAAAAATGTAATCCAAGATAAATATACTAACATTGACCCAGAGCACGTCAGTGGGACACAATAAAACGTAGCCGCGAAGATATCGCCGCAATCGATCCTGTAACGTACAATAAAACCGGTAAATAAATAAGTACAAAAGCTGCTTCAAAAACCGCCCTTAAGACGTGGAGCAGCTGCGACACTGACTCAAGGCAAACCACCCGCTTCTTTTAGGCCGTCTTTTGCAACTCAAATGCAGTTTTATTCTTCATTTCTTTACACTGACTAGAGCCACGGTAGCAATATACGAGTGAAAATGTAGTCTTTTTATCGGTATTTATATTTATGAGCTGGAAAAGGCTAAGTTATAGCCTATGAGCGCCACATGAATCGGTACATAAGTTAGCGGCTGCTATTAATTTGTAACATTGGCGTAATTAAGTGCGTTCGCTGCGAAACGTAATGATAAAATAATAGGCCATGATGGTTTCCAGCGAAATTAATTTATTTGTTAGGTTTTTATAAACTTGATCATGCACTCTTTATAATAAAGACATTTTTTATAAATAATTTCATGTCATACTTGCACCTTTTGTAAACGTCATCAACAATTTATATATTTTTGTAATATTTTAGTTTTTTTACTTGTTATTCCTAATCAAAATAAACTCAATTTAATGTTTTTAACAACTCTTATTATGTTAACATCATTTTTATATGCTCTCGATGCAATAAAACTAGTCTTATTTTGCTAAGTCTTCATTAGTTTTTATACAGATTAAAGTTTTTGTTTTAAAAAAATGTATGAAATTTAACTCCGAAGTCGACTTCATTACTAATAGCTCAATAATTTCCTTTTGTCCTTTTATACGTTTGTAAGATTTTTCTTTTATTTAGCCAGTTTGTTCAAGTTTAACAATGATATGAATTTCTTTATTATAAGCAGATATTTTAATAGTTATAAACAAAACAAAAAGGTAATCATTTTTTGGTTACCTTTTGTTCACTTATATGTAGTTGATAAAGTTTATTCTACTTTATTTGTTTTTTTAAACCGCTCTAAAAGAAACAACTTTAAAGTAAGTCTTACAATGGGACTGTTTTGTGTATTTATTAACTTCATTTTTAATAATACTGGAAAAAGTCTGTTCTCTTTGAGTAATTATTTTGACCACTACGATGTATTTATTGAGTTTGGTTTTAGATCAGATTAATAATTATAACATATATAACTATTATATGACTACAAGTAACTTATGAACTTGAAATCAATGAAAAACAATATTTGTTCAAAATTTAACATTTAAAACAATTACTTAGCTGATATCTTTCTCGTAAAAACACAAGACCAAGTAATAGAGAAAGCTTACAAACAATAAACATAAGTTACCTTAAGTACCTAACGGTATAGGTTCTACAGTCGGTAACATCATTCGGCGAGAACGTATTTAACGAACTTGATGGAACAGGTTAACTTGTTAATAGGAATATTAAATTAAATGTTATAAAGTACTAACGCTGAAAGACATAATCTGACCAATTTAAAGAAATAGCAATAAATACGCATAATATTTATTAACTTCTTAATCAAAGTTTACGTCCGCTAAGTATAGATGGAAAATCCGTATAGCAGGAAAATATCTTAATACGTTCTATATTTATATAGAAAAATGTACATTCCATATAAATAACTGAAGTATATCGCTTGTTTATTATGAACACAACTGGAATAACTTTGCTTATTGACTGTACAAACAAACGCACAAAATAAAGCTCGAATAGCTTAGTCCGTTTATCGGATCGGTCGCGAGAACGGCGCGCGGCATGTCGTCATAATTAGCTGTCCTTTACACTTAAATTTATCTTAACTGCGCTACGTTCGTGTATTGCTTTCAAGTTAAGGTATTATCTATACGTTAATAATGCTTTAATAAGAAACTTGAAATTCGAGTATTATACTATGCGAGTAGTATACTTTAAAAACATTATTGGGTAAAATTTAAGAATTTATTCCATTATCTCCCATAATGTTTCCTTGATTTGTTAGTACTTTAGTAGTAGGCATAAATTGCTTCACGATGTTTTCTTTCACTTCAAAAATGATATGAACGTCAATAGTTAACACAATCGTAGAGGCTGCTTGAAACTTTTACATACCATTAATAACTGTATTGGTATTTAATTCAGTGTTACCGTATTTTATGTAAAGCTGCATAATATCTAATATGTCTTTAAATAGTTTACCTTTTGAACTTGGAGATTTATAATAGCAACTGACCTTTTTTAAAACGTACATAAATAGTGAATAAATCTTGTTGGACTAAATACATAGTAATGAACTTTGTACATATAAAATTATATGCTAAACTTTTTTACGGTCATTGGTTAACGTGCGTGAAATGTCAAATATGAATCGAACATGATGTAGCAAGACATACGATACGATAGTTTCAAAACTTATGTAACAGCTAAGCGCATAGTTATAATTGTTTTTTTTTTTTAACCAATTGTATATTTACAAGTACTACTTTTAACTGTATATTTATTAACTTAATTAATAATTTTAAATTACATCAAGAAAATTAGCTAAATCTTAAATTAACATGAATAAAACAAATGATTTTATGAATGCTAATAGCATTTTTTCTGAGTATATAATAAACGTAGAAAGATACATTTTTCATGTTTACATATTTGTAGTATTTTTAATTTATGCGAAAAGTAAATTAATATTTCATAAAAAAAATAATATTTATTACAAACATTCAACAATCATATCAAAATGCTTACAAAGCACAATGTAGTGTGCACAACCACACAGACCATAGTCAGAAAATAGGATTTTTGATACAACCCAAGCTACTCACCGTTTCGTACATAATTAGATAAGTTCTCCTCCAAGTATCTTAATATCCATTATAAAACTTACACCTTTTTGTTTTATAAAAAAATAAGTATTTAATTAAGATGAATATTTTAATTTAATAACAAAATGTATCTATTGCAAGAATACGTAATATGTTTTTCTTTGTTAATGGTAATCTTTTTCACGGCTTACGAGTTCATGGAGCGAAATTGTCTAGTCTCGGTTCCAATTAGTAATTGCAATTATATTATATATATTTAATACTATGTTAAGTATTTTATCTATAAATATTTATATGATATGCGTTTTTATAGGATAATTTTTGTAATTGGAAATGTTAACAACCGCAAAATTAGCCCCCCGCAAGCGGTGAACTTAACATTATTAGAACAAAGTAATCAACCAACGGTTATTCTTGTCTGAAATGTTTTTTTTTTTTTAATAAAAATAAATTTAGCCATTCATCATCAGCTACACCCATTCCTATTCACTTTCATATTTTATTAAAAAATCAAGACGCTTTAATTGCCTGAATAATTATGCATTAATTATAATTTTTGGCTAAAACATTTACATTCCTTTTTGAAAGTGATTTATTTTAATAATAATCGTTTCAATCCTTTCCCAAACCTAAATTTGATTATTGATAAAAAAAATTACTTAATTTGCCACAAAGGTTTGCTTTTAAATTACGTTGATGTTCTAAACGTACTTGAAATACTTACACGGTAAAATTTTATTTCCAAAACTCAATTAGAAAAATTAAATATTTAACTCTTCCGTACAACGTAAGAAAAAACTCTTTGAATTTTCTCATCAAGGATATTCTAAAGATTCTTTTCATATACGCTGTAAAGTAGAGCACTGTAGCGGGTCACGCTTTAAAACTTCTTTCATGCAAAAGCCTTCGTCTACGGGTCGTTAATAAGCTATACTAAATCCTTTTCAACAACTTTATATGTCATATGAACAATTATATTTTATAACTATAATTACATATTTAAATTTTAATTATATTTACTCGTTAAATATATAATGCGCAGTTCTAAAAATATAAATTCACCAATTAGATGTGAAAACTTTTGAAGCACGCTTATCAGTACCATTTATTTTATTATTCTGTTGCAATAATGTTATCAGAACATTTTCCATGATAAAGAGGTCACGTATCAAACGGATGTGGAATACCACAGCCAATTACGAGTTTCGAGTTAGGAATTATGTATTCTAAACATTTAATAAAATATAATATATAAATGCATATATGTAGTCCGATAGACCCTTACAAGCAATCTTGAATTGTCATGTCTAATAAGCTAATTAAACGTGTAGCTACTAATTCCGAATTTGGATTCAACCGCATATCACCGTTAAACAACTAATTTTAGTAAATAATTTCGGTTTATAAACATATTTATAACTTTACTTCACAACTATGTATTATATATAAGGTCCTCCAGACCGATTTCGGCCACGGCGGCTAATCTCATGAGAGATTAGCCAACTGCGCAGGAGATATTTATAGTGCACAAGTGTACTCACTACTAAGGAAAAGAGACCTGTGCACCTGTGTTTGTGCACTAGTGTATAGTGCACAAACACAGGTGCACTCTCTTTTCCTTAGCTCTCATAATCCGATGGGACGGCAATCCGACACGACCGGAAAGAGTTCAGGCGCAGGACCAACGGCTTAACGTGCTTTCCGAGGCACGGGAGTGTACACACTTCCAACTTCCAGACTCCGGGCTGCTACTGAGAATTTTCTGACAGAAAAACCCAATAACTATTTATTGGCCCGACCTGGGAATTGAACCCAGGACCACCGGGTCTGCGGCCTTATATCTAGCCACTAGACCAACGAGGCAGTATTATATATTCTGTATTACCGAACGAAAAACTGTATGAAATACGTTTTAATTCATATAAATAGAGTATTTTATACTGTTATTAAATAATTTAGAAACGTGTTTTTTAAATTGATGAAGTAGCAAACAAAAATATTTGTTTATTACAGAAGTACATACTATGTCCCAGGAAGTGCGCATCGACCTTGCGAAGTCGGAAACATGATGTTATAAGTTTATATTTACTTCTTGTTACTGGAATGTTTGTAACTGTTTCTAATAAATTGATCAATGTCATTGAGGATATAAATAACGTTGCTGTGGATTTGACGCAAAATTTCAAATTCAAATTTCAATTCATGTTTTATCGTGTTTTACGTGATTTGATGGTTAACTCTTATGTGTATTGTTATTAAATTTTTAAATTACGAAGTCGTATTCGGTTAATAAACTCGTTATAAAATATAGAAGTTGATTATATAATTAACAATATTTGAAAGTTTCTAAATTCTAAACGAATATTAAACGTATCGCCATCTGGCGTTTCTTGCATGAATTTGGTTGCATGGTTGAAATTATTTATGTTATTTGGTTATTGGTGGTTTGTCCGATGGATTCTGTAAGGTTCTTTCATAGTACTTTTTTGAAACAACCCAAACATAAACATCGCAACCTAATAATTATATAGAAATTGTCAAAAATATCCCTAACATGATAACCTTAGAAAACAAAAAAAAAAAAACAAACTGTTTTTAACTGAGTGATATCCCACCTTACAAAAACTCTGAAGGCCTATTAGTTTCATTGGTCCTTGAAGAATTGTTTACATTTTGGACCACCAGAAGGTGTTTTTTGTAGAACGTTCGTTGCGTCTAACGGATGTGGGACACCGCATCCGACATCAGCACTTAAATACTAAAAACATTTTAAAATTGTATTATTTTTTTTTATTTATCTAAAGAGGCCATGGCTATGTGCAACTTAATTGAAGTATATTTAATGGTATTAGTGCTAAATTTTAACAATATGAGTATAGCGCTTTTCTGTTTTAAAATACGTAAGTAACAAAAAATCAAATTAGATTGCATTGGCAATTGGCATCAAGTTCTAAGATATATATAAAGTTTTCAGTTTCTGAAGAATTTGTTCCAAACAGATAAACAAACAAACGCGAAAGCCAGTTTATAATAACTTCAGAGCATCTAATCTTAATGCTTTGCAGATATTTAATATCAAGAACAAAAAAACAGTCAGATTTCAACAACAATTTGACTATAGACTTCTTTAAATTGAAATAAACACACAAAAGAGTCCTCATAATAAATACGACTCAAATTATGTTTATGTTATAATCATATAAAATACTTTATTTTATCCTACATCCAAGAATCCAAAGCCAAATGGCAGATCTATGTCTGGAAGTTCTTTGGCGGCCTTAGATTTCATTTATAGCAAATTAAATAAGTTATTTTTTTTAAGATTTTTTAAATATATCCTCATTTCTGTTAGAGCCGACGTTATTTTTTAAAAGTATATCAACTTGTATAAACTGATGTACGAATTGCCATTAAAATGTCAACTAAACAAATACTGATGTAGAGTACAAGTATTAGTATAAGTAGTTACTGTATCGATTCAATTAAACGAAAGATCAATATAGACTGGTCGCTTATGCTTTGATTGAAAAGCGCTGTTTTTTATCTTTAAAGGAAATGGTGGTCAAATGTTGACATCATTAAAACGAAGCAACTCGCATGAAATTCGTAATTGATTAAAATAGCTAAGAATCATAACAATATTGTAACGATATTAAACAAAATCGGATCGGTTGTGTTAGCACACTGTCAGCTCTACTTTGGACTTTGAATTGACAATTGACGTTTTATCTTTCTCTATATATTATCTGTCCGTTTCAATTTGATTTTATGTAGATGAAGTATAAGTGATTACTAGAATGGGCTATTTACAAATACGTAGTTCATAACCTCAATAAAATGAAACTCTTATTCCGACTTTTCCAAATCAAAATAGGTCCATTAATACACACTGGAACTAACGCCGAAACTTTGACATTTTTTTCATAACGGGATGCTGCGATTTGATCCCAGACATTTTTAGTATGGAGACCTGCTATTGTTGTTTATTTTAAATATTTTTATATGTTAGACACTAACTTACAACAACCTTTGACAATCTAAATTAAAAAAAACTCGAAAATCAAGCGATAGGTATTATAAAGTCAATTGAGACGTAAATATATTCACTTGAACGTTCATTTCATATTCATGAATTCATAAATTATCTTGCTATATTTACTGAATGGGGCAATTAATAAACAACCATGCAGACCATGCTTACTTAAATCTGACATAACAAGGAAAACCAATCAACATGATGGTGTCAAGTAACCGCAAAATATTTAACATCCACTTTGACATAAAAGCAAATTATTTTGTGAGAGAGAGAGAAGTTTCTGTTTGTGATTTATACACGAATGAGTTTTTTATGATGTTTTTATAACACAAAATATTTACATGTTTAGCCAATCGTTGAGGACATACTTTAGTTTATGTAAAGGTATTAGAAGCTTGCACGATTTCGGTAGCGTAAGCATGTAATGATCATAACATACATATAAATTGCTTGTAAACAATGAACATAGGATGTGTGATTCTATGAGAAGCATGCTGCCGGTAAGATGCGTACGTAGATAACTAACCTACCGGCTACATGGGACTGGTCGAATGTAACAGTAGAGTAGCTGGATGAAGTTACTTCTTCGTCATGTAAGTTTTTTGTAAAGATCGTATATTTTATCAATAGTAGACTATTATACAGGCCCGCCAAGGCCAACCGTCTACTTATATAGTATTCTAGCGTCCAATAGTGTTCCATTTAGAATCACTATAAAAACAGGCACAAGGGACATAATATAACAGGGGAATAACTTAATATCTTAGATTATAAGTGACGATCGATCGCAGCATCAATAATAATATTAGACTTATTCATGGTATAAGAATTTGACATTAATATTATGTTATACATTTGTCCGCCTTCCTTCTTATTTAAAATAGAAATAGGAAATATATAATATAGATATTGTTAACCTCCTTAAATACAACACAAACATAGAATGTAGTTTTAAATAGTAAACAAATTAATATAAGAGTACGTGCAAACACGGAGGTATCCCAATATGGGATATCTTCCAATTAACCTATGAGTTACTGAGAGGAAAATTAATAAAAAAAGTTAAATAGAAAGTTGTTTACAAAGTAATGCAATTTAAACAACTTTTCTTAAAACATCGCACACTAAATAAGTAAAGAATTAATTAACTAATTCGTGAACTTTCACGAATCTGCTAAATAAATGCATATCATCAATATGTATGGTACATAATATTAGTTCAGCGAATAATAACCGATATTATCATTATTTACCTTACCTTAAATAACGATCATATTGTAGTTTATGTGCAAATACGAAATATTTTTATGCATCTTGTCCATCGTTGATTATGTATTAAAACCACGTACATTTATGCATATGTAATTTTCATTGGTTGGGTTTATTACGAATATGGAGTGGACATTATATTTCATATAACGAGTGACTGTCAGCATATGCCGGGTCAATTAGCATGAATTAACGCTAGATAGGCTAGCTCCGAGCAATAAATTGCCCTATTGAATAGATAAGGATAAAGATAACATATTGAAACGAACCGCGGACTTAACTCTAATTGATTGATATACTACACAATGTACCTTGCTCTGTAAAAAAATAATGAGCTTTTAAAAATAATACGTCTTTAATTGGACTTCTGTATTTTTCTGCGAGATGTTTATCGAATGCTTACAGTCGCATCTAGATATTTTCAACGCAGTATAAAGGCAAGAGGGGGCTCAATAGTTAGAACACGTGCGTTCTGTCTGTCATTATTATTTTATGTTATTATAAATGTTTAACTACAATAAAATGATTTTATTTTAATATATTATTTTGTCGCATATCACTTTTTGACAATAAAGAAAGTAATCAAAAAAGTAAATGTCGTAGAGAAATCTCCCGCGCCCTGTTCAGCGTTTCAAATGCCTCTTAATCTGTAATCGTAACTACTGATTCCAAATTAGAATTAAAGTCGTTAATCATTAATCTGATTACATTTTGCCCAAATCTAGTACGGACTGGTAGCGATGGTCATGGATTCAAACTCGGGCAATCATCATTGAATCTTCATTTGCTTTGTTTGTGCTTATAAATGCTCGGTGGTGAAGGACATCACGAGGAAATGTTCATGTGACGCATTAAAATCTGTCACATATGTCCAAACCTTCTCATCAAATAGAGTCTTTTCAGCTGGGAGACATTGATAGGCTGTTTATATACAACAACAATGTATACAACTACAATTAAGATTTTAAATAATACAGCTATTTTTAGATGGATTAAGATATATTTGGAAATACAGATTAAAATAAAAAATATTACTGTAGAATGTGGCCATTGACGAGCTTATTTAATAAATATCAATAAAAATATATTTGAAAATAAGTTAGGAACATTAGTAGGTAGGTATATTACTTGAATTTGCAATAATGATTACTGTCGAATTTTGACGACCAGGCAAATACTAGCATAAATTAAAATCTTAAAAAACCAAAATTGGAACCACGGTATTTTTCCATCCATTTTAATTAAATATTTATTTAAAATATTACACAACGTAATTAATAAGTCAAAGTCCACCCGATCTATTTGATACAACTCCGCGATATTACGTATTTACTTCTGGCTCTATGTTTTAATACCTTTAAACAACTACCTGTTCAAATTTTGTATAACAACAAAAAAATTGTTAATTGTTCATACATTAACATAATACACATTAATAATAAAGACGTTAATATGGCTATTCTTACGTGAACCATAAAAAAACAACTTTTTATAATGTACCGATTTCTTGGAATTGATGTATAAGTCGTTGTAGAGTAATAAAAACAAGTAATATCATGGTTGTTAAAAAAAATAAACATTTAATTTGCAACAGTAATATTAAAATTTTGTTGTTATATATAAAAAATAAATTAAGTTGAATTGTGTTTTAATTAACATTATTATTTTGCCGCAGGATACTATCAGCCGGCGGGGCCGCTGATTAAAGAAACTAGCGCAGACGCAGAGCGAGCGCTTGCAAGATATCACCCCCCACCGCATTACCATGCCCCGCATCCACCTGTGAGTATTTAAACAACATTTATTGTAATACTACAAAATGGATCATAAAGTTTAATAAAATTAATGTATCCATGTATTCATCACCTACATATAAAAGTAGTACAATTGTGAAGAATGTGCCAAAAGTAATCGCTTCTTTTCATTAAGCACACACATTAGCATTTCCGTAACAGTGAGCGTAGGTTTAATCCAATTGACTAGCTCGTATAAGTCGATATTTGTCAGTAAAATATATTGTAATAAAATTCAACAAAATGTATTAACTTACAAACATATGTGTAACCAGGTATTGCAACAGTACGGGCCTCCTTACTACCCAGCGGAGCTATGCTACGGACGATATTACCGACCGCCGGGGCCCTATCACATGGGACCTCCACAACCTGATGCACAGGTTAAAAGAAAATTTTCAATTTGCTAAACAAAATATTTTATATTTTTATTAAATTTGACGCTCATTTTTTATCTTATAATATTTCAGATGGTAAGCGTGGCAAGTGAACCATACCCTCCACCGCAATATTATGGAACACCACCATGCTATCAACATTCACCTCAAAGAATACCATACGTAGGTTAGTGTCTAACGTCATAAAATTAAGAGAACATCATTATGCTTTTGATAAAACCGCTATCTTAACTAATTGAATATCCATTTTACGAGTAATATAGTTCATTTTCTACACTATATATAATGACATAAGTAATGCGAACTTTTCAACCGGGCCTTGTTCACAGAATACCGAGGATGCCCTTGCCCATTAAACGCGTGTCCAAAAAACGTCCTTATTGGGCCCGCTACTGGTAAAGCCCCTACCGGTGGCGGCCCAGCGGACGTATCTTCAACCCTCGCGCTGCCCGGGGGCGCCTTCCGACCGAAGGTGCGGGCGTGCGTACTCGACTCTGCCGCCGACACTCACGGCAGCGGGAAGGTGAGATACGAATACACTTCGTGAATACTGGCCATTAATATACTAGCTTTACTTTTTGTTACTGAACTACTATGTTTAATAAAATAAACCTAACCTACCTTACCTAATATTCAAGAAATAAATTAATTAAGCAATTTAATAACCTTAATAGATATGTAAATCTGTACTGTATTCATTTTTTAAATATAATATGTTATTTTAGGATCCACCTTTAGAGTCAGAGCCACCTGAACCACCTACGGCAGCGGATGCTCCACACCCATGCCCTGTACCGACCATCGGTGGTGCTTCCCCTAAGCGAGAAATGTACGAAATACGGGACAATCTTCGACTAAACGCCGACATCCCGGGTCCAACTGAAGCCGTAGGACCACCTTCTCCGGCGAGGGGAGCGTGCGCCCCGCAACCTCCGCCCGCAGCACCTCGTCGAGCTCGACTCGGCAAAGCCATGGCTAGACGTTCACTTGCAGGTGACGACACTGGACTTTTAATATCGGTTCCACAACCACCATCCGTTAATAACAACGATGCAGATGATGATGTTCTCGCCATATCACCTCCTATTTGCGTCCCCATTGATCTTTCCTCATCCGATGAAAGATCGACACCGTTGGTCGACGTTAAAAAAGAAAATGAGGGTCCTACCTATGCAACCTCGAGAAAAACAGACACGCAAGCTCTTAGAGAGCACAATTGTACAACAGCCTTAACAGACGCGGTTGACGTTACGGAATCTGCGAAAGCCGTTAAACGGAGATATTCAAAACCAAAGTTGGAAATAGAAATGAAAGATGTACAACTCGAGGACGCTTGTAAAACAAATGGAATCGGGGAGCATGTAAAGTTACAAAAACGTAGAAAAGTTTCTGGTGAACATACACATGTTACACGAACTGAAACGATAACAAAAGAACCAAAAAAGAAAAATTGTAATAAAAGAACATCTAAAACATCACCTAGTGACAAGAAAACGCATAAAAGGAAATCGGAAATAAGTCTTACGGAGCCAAAAGCTAAAAAAACTTTACTCGAGGCGGTCGATAATGATGATCCGCGGCTAATGAATATAGCAGCAGTTCCTGATAATGTTTTATGTATGAAACCTAAAACTAAAAGCGCTCTCCTACTCGACAATTTAATAAAGAAAAATAGCATCGACAGGCCAGATGCCAAAGGATATACACCAGATACAAAGCTAAATCCTGCAGAACTTTTTCTAGCACCTAACGAAAACATTTCCCAAAGCAATATAAAGAAAACATTAAATATAAATAACAACATAGTGGAAAATAATGTTCCTGTAAACGGCGTACGATCAAAAACGATTGCAGCAGTAAGTCAACTTGTGGAAAAAAAATTAGCTCATAGAAATTCTTGTAAAATTGACAAGATCGATTCCAAAGTTACGCACAATTTAAAATCAGTATTATCAACTCCCACCGAAGCTTTAAATATAAAAGAGGACCAAATTCATGAAGTGCTATTGAAAAGTGAAACAAATATAGAAAAATCTATTTCTAAACTTACGGTTGAAAACGATACTAAGAAAAATGCTGATATCAAGGATAATGGTGAATATAAGGAAAGTATTAAATGTGCTAATAATATAATAGAAAACTCCATCTCCTTTGACATTACAAAACCAATAAAATCTACGAAATGTACAAAAACCAAGAGCATGACCAATAAATTGGAAAAAACTGAAAATATGGATGAATCTCAAAAAACAGAGAAGAATTCAGAAGAAAGTCCGGTAATAGACTCCAATTCCTGTGAAAAGCCTGTTGATAATATGGTTCTAGATAAACCACTATCTAAAAGATGCAAACTGGGCATAGATAAAACTAATGGAGAATACAAAAGCAAAAACGTTGAGACGTTAGTTAAGTTGCTAGCGTCAAAGAAACAAGTTACAAAATCAATAGAATCTGAATCGAACGTAAATGATGTAGAACAAACAGACCTCGAAAGTTATAAAGAAAAAGAACTCGCCGTAACAAAGCGTTGTAAGCTAACAGGAGAAAAAGTTAGCGGAGAAGCTAAAAGTAAAAATGTCGAGAAGGTGGTCAAGCTACTTGTTTCAAAAAAGACAGTTATTAAGACAGATGAAGCTTCGTTAGTTGTTGAAGATGCTTGTTCGTCACCGGTTCCTAGTATTAGGAAAACTAGAAGAAGAAGAAGTGGAGGACGACGCATGCGACGAGTGGCAGCTCCTCTAGCACCTCCCGATTTGCAGCCACGGGCACCGCCACGGTGGAGCAACGGGTGGAACTGGGACGGCGAAAATTACATTTCTAAAGTCTACCTCAATGTAAGTATGATACAACATCGAATCAATATAATATATAAGGTTATTCCAATTTTTAAATCGAGCTAAATGGAAAGAGATCTTCTGGGACATGCGGATGATATAGGTCTTGGTCTATTTATCTTCCTCGTTCATATAATTCATGTCTAGCCTTATTTGTAAGGAGACAATCATTAAATTGTATTCCAAATAGTAAATATATAGTACTCCAAATAGTAAGTATAGACATTCGCACAAAAACCTCATTAAATATAACAATCCTGTCCCAAATTATCAATACATATATTGATAACGTAATATAATATTATTTTTATTATTATTATCATAATATATAGCATTTTTATGAGAGCCCTATACCTGGACAACAATGTCGCTCATAAACTACCAATGTCCAGTAATGAATGACTGCCTCCTCAGAACGATTCCCGCCTGGACCGCACGGCGCGCTGCTGGCCGCGCATGTCGCACGCCAGCGGCGACCGCGTGGCGCGCGGCGACTGCGTGCTGCTACGAGCGTCGCAGGCGCGCGCTCAGCCCTTCGTCGCGAGAATAGCCAGCTTGTGGGAAAATCCCGATGACGGTAACTACATTCAAATATTATGCCAAATTACTTTACCAAAACACTAAATTTAAAGTAATTACTTCGAAATATATATACTTTTTAAATCTGCCAATAACATTATCTCAACACGCCTAATGAATCTAAATGGATGTCGTGCATATTTCAGGCGAAATGATGGTGTCCTTGGTGTGGTACTATCGGCCGGAACACACGGAGCGCGGACGGCAGGCGACAGACGCGCCCGACGAGGTGTTCGCTTCCCGCCACCGCGACGCTAACTCCGTCGCCTGCATCGAGGACAAGTGCTATGTGCTCACCTACAACGAGTACTGTCGGTGAGTGTCTCTGCCACTTTCGAATACAAGTTTTACAAATTATTTCAAATAATAAAAATAAATCTTCGTTCAAAACAAATAAAATTATAATATTATTATTTGCGTTTTTACAGATATAAGAAACGGCTAAAAGCAGCCGAAGAGGGAATTATAATAGCGCCCTCAATCGTCCCGCCGCTGCCTGCGAGCGAGGTGACCTCAGCGCTAGCGCCCAATGACACCAAGCTGCCGCCCTCCGTCTCCCCAGAATTAGTACTGTTTTGCCGAAAAATCTACGACTTCAGGTCCAAGAAGATACACGTACCCAACAAATGAACCACCGACCGAAACGTTTGGATGTCGATTTTTACAAAAAATTTATTCGGGCTCGGTGAACCTCAAGATTTTTGTAAGTATTTTTATTCAACTAGGAGTGAACACCAAAGCTTGGAGTTAAGTCAATGGGCGGTATTTCGCGATCGAGAGGTACCGAGTTCTGTCTCGGCTTCTCTGACGTGAGAATTGTATACTTTACATCGTAGTGTCTCGTCAAACCTTAATTAGTACAAAACCCGATTCCAGTAGATTGTGTGTGGCCATTTTCTTTTTGAATATTCGCCGATCGGTCGTTCTGTTGCTTGTATTGTAATGTAGTGATGTTTCTTGTTTATTAAATTAATTTGCAAATTGTGTATCGATCATGATGATGAAGTTTTGACAATGGATGCCTTTTTATAAAATATAAGTAGTTTTAAGGAAATCATGAATGCATAATTGTGAATAGCGACATGTTTATTTTTGCTTTGGGATTGATGACTAAGTATTGTGTATTCTTACTTCTGTAGAGGCAATGAGTGTGTGTAGTAGATGCTGACTTACTCTCTCGTGTTACATCTCTCGGGTATTTCGGTCTAACATTATTTTTTCATGTTTTGTTTGGCTAAAAGGAAAAGGCATTTATATGAATAAAATTAATTTTAATTTACTGTTACATTGTTATCTACGTAGAGTCTATAATAAATTATTATTTTAATAAGTTTAATACAGCGCAATTAAGCTATGTTATATTGTGACTTGATTTTGCAATCAACAAGGTAGTCAAATATAATATGGAGTAGGTTCAATCGACTCAATGAAATAAATAAATAATTAAATAAGAAGAAAACGGAATCAAGCAGATTAATCATTTCTTCTGTATAGAAAAATCATTTTATTTACTTTAGAAACATATACTGTTTTGATACCGATTTTTTCATCACAACTTTCTTCATTAGGTTTTATTTTATTTATATAGAAAATACATTTTCCTATTATTATATTATTATTAGCATAAAATTAATAATGAGTCTCATAATTTGACAACGTAAATTTACATTAAACTATTTTGTGTACATTTTAATATATATATTTTTGATTATTTAATAATAATATCTGATCCGATGTTAGCCATTTTTCAAAACAAGTTAAAATTTTGTAACCATTAAATAAAGGCTGCTTATTGAGTTAATTTTTCACTATTGTCTATAAAGACTGATTTTTCAAAGGCAAAAAAGAAACTTGTATTGCAACATAAAATTGTACTCATTATTTTGTAAAACAAATCGTTGACACAATTTTATTTCATATTAAGTGTCAAATTTTACACTTAAAAAAATAACAAGTGGGAACATTGTAACATATTTTAAATATAATATTAGTGCATAGATGTAAACAAGTGTTGGACGGAAAGAGATATATTGTACGATTACTATAGCAAAGTCTCTTATCATTAGAGTTTATGTCCGAGAACACGAAAAACTCATTTTAAGTTATGAAAAGACTTTCACATTTCAGACTTTAATTTAAGTTACATAAAGCAAGTTTTACAATACCGTGTAAATTTAAAGTGTGATTGTTTTCTTCTATGTATTGTGTCGATTATATTTATGTAGCAAAGAAAATATGAAACGTTATTGTTCCTGAGTGGGATATAATTTAAAGGGCATTTATATGTAAATGCAATTTGTGCACAATTGCTTTCTTTCTGTTTCTTACAATGTATCTCTAAAATATTTCCGTTGTTGGCGGTCTTTCTATATTTTTTTTGACTATATGTTGTACATACTTACTTAGTCTTAATTATGTGTTACTTTATTATCTTTCCAGTGAGATTTTTTTATTATATTCAACAATAAACATCAAATGAATTAGTAAAATCAGTCGCCGCACCTTTAAATGAGACGAAATGTAAAAAAACTAAAAAATCTAAAAACTATTGACAGTATTTTTATTTTACGGATCTGGATACAAGTTATTTTGGCCACCATAGCTTCTTTTAATGACAATTAATAAATAGCGCACGTCTATTTTTTAGAGTCGTACTTTCCAAAACAGTCATAATCTTAAAAATCATTTAATAATTTATTTATATATTAAAAAGTCAATAAAACATATCTCATTTTGAACCATTTTACATTTCGTCTCACATGAAAATGCGATGAAAAGTTCGTATAGTTTAATTTTTAAATAAAAGAAATAAAAACTTAATTCATGTTTTTAATTAAAAAAATCTTCCATTTATACAGAACTGTAAAAAAATATTTTATTATGCTAATTATTATTATAATCTCACTGGTGTCTATTCCAAAGCTTAAGTTCTCACTATTTTCTTATTCTTTGCTTGATGCCAAAAAAGTTAGATGCAAACGTTTTATTATTCAATAATAATGTAATACCATTCTCTTTTCTATTTAGGTTATACGAATGTCGATGGACTGTGCGCGCGAAACACTTCGAAATGATATAATGGGTAGAAAGTATTCCAAATCATTTTAAAAATAGACAATAACGGACTAAAATTAAAATATTATGTATACAATAAAATATACAAATTATATAATTTTAACATTTCAAAAATATATACATATATATAACCTAGAAGTATTCTTCACGTACACACTTCATCGATATTATTACTCATTACTAATTAATTATAGAATTAATGAGTAAATTCCATAATAGTACTATTACTATGAGTGAGCTCTCCCTTGCTTGTAGATGGAATGTTTTAAAGAATGTTACCTGGATTCCGCAGTTGCAAATTTCTTATAGTCAATGATAATTTTTAGAATTAGGTTTACTAATAAGGAAAATACCTTGTTTTTATTATTTATTTGTTTCAATGGAAATTATATAGGTATATTTTTATTATTGTAACCTACATAGTTACGTTGGCTGTAATTTAATATTGATGTAAAAGTAATATATGTATTTTTATTTCAACCTGTGTTTTATTTTCCTCATTAGGTAACAAATCATTTGAGATATTTTATTATTCCTGATTATAACTAAAGTGATGTCTAATTAAAATAAAATTTACTACATAAACTATTTTTACTATATAAAACACTTTTTATTTTTATTTTTTTCGTTGGAAAAACGCATTTACACGTTTCCCCCACATGATGCGCCGGAGTACCCACTAAAAAACCATCCCATTCCATCTTTTCGAGGGATTTCAACAAAATAATCGCCGCGAATAGATATGCAGTGTATTCACGTAAATCATTCATTCAGAATAGTTAATTTGGTTAATTCGGCGATCACCGTCTCTCTTTTCCCCCAAGCTTCGGGTCCACGGCACTTCCTAACTCCTCGATCCCGGAGACTACGCCCTCGTGCTATCTAAACCCCAGCAACAGTGACCCAAGTATTTTTTACGTTAGAAACCACTATTTTCAAAGTCTCGTTCAGAAACAACTAGCAACGTACTGCATACTTCTGCGACCCTGTTTTTCTCGCTGGAAAAACGCGTTTACGCGTTTCTCCCACATGAAGTGACCCCCACTTGTGGGGAGATGGAGAGCCCAACATTCCTGTGAGCGACGTCCCGACCACGGTCAGGCGGACCGCCTCCTGGAAATCGCTGTCGCCGTGGTGAGAGTGTCGTCCGCATAGCACAACACCCAGGGCCGGATTTAGGGGAGGCCAACCGGGACTACAGCCTCGGGGCCTCCACAAAAGAGGGGCCCCCACAATGGAAACTTCGGAAAAAATAGTAAACACTAGTAAACTTTCCCTTTGATATTTTTTTTTTTCGCTGTTTTGCCTTTTCCTCTGTACAAACATGATTATGTTGTCCTTAAATATTAACAGAAATCATTGAGCTATATTTGTTCACTCCAATCAGGCAATCAGTAAAATATCAAAATCTCAAATGGCCCTGATGAGCACTTGCAATTTACTACCTATCTTGAGGGAGTATCCCAATGGCTGAGTGGGGTGGTACTTGCCCGCTTAGGTTTTTTTGATATTGCATTGAGAATGTTTTTGGTTCTGATGGTATCAAATTGCAACGGAGAGCGCACATACACACAAACACACGAATAAACAGGTTTAAAAAAAACAAAATTGTGTATATATTAAACAGTTATAATAAGTTCACAGTCTCTGTTTACAAGTTATACACAGATTAACCCCATAAATGATGGGTACAACACGATTACTAGCCGGGCTACATCTACGTAAATCTAGTGTTTAACATAACTTGTGCATAACACTATACATAAGCGATACCACGGAAACACCAACACAATATATAATACTCAGAGTGGAAACCATTCATCTATATCAGAAACATCCAACCTCTAGTAGTTAATTTTGAAAATTTAATATAACATGAATTATTACCATGATAATTAACTTACAAACCATTTTATGTAATATACTCGATTTCATATTTTTTAAATGCAGTTTAATTTTAAACTAAACACTATTTTATAAACCAAGATCTTATTTTTACAATGACCCAAATTTAAAATAACTTTATAAACAATATCAATTGTGAACTTAAATTGTTAATAAAAAAAATACTAAATCACTAAGGTCTTACAAACAGTATTCTATATGTTACATGTAATATAATAAATTATGAAAGTTTTTTCTTTAACATAATAAAATTAACTTTTATCTACTACGGGTAATTACAATGCATAAACAAAATGAAGAATTCAAATAATAAAATATTCTCTTCTTCTAATTTTGTCTTGTAATAATTACTCGTAATTTTCATAGATATCTTACAAAATTAATATAAACAATAAATTTACAGCTTACACTTTGAACATTTCATGTTAAAACAATGAAATGTGGAAAAGTATACAGGCAGGCTTCTTAAACGCTTTTTTATTCTTTTCAACTTTTATTGGGCATGGTGAAATAATAACTGCCATACTATATTGGCAGTTACATAAGTTATTGTGATTCTCTTGACACATTAACGAAGCAGTGATGGAAAAAATATATTTAAAACTGTAAAAACCAAAAGGACTTGGAATTTATTATTATCTTGAATTTACTGTATTTTATTTTTACTATATTTGAAGTTTTCGTTTATTTTCATTGTAATGCTGGACAAAAGCTTCTCTTCCTTAGATAAGAGGTTTAAAGCCTATTCCACACCGTTCTAACTAACAGTAAGTTGTTAAATAAATATGTATTTACTTGTACATATTTAGAGCTGTTGCCGTATTTTATCTGACCCATATTCCTCACAAAGCTCTCATTCATCACCAAGCATGAGATGAATTATGAATAATGAAGACTCACAATCAGCAGTGCTAGTCTGGATTTAGCGTTGAAATCACTGGGCCATCACAACTCTTTTACTAATCCACATGTCTGTCTAGAAATCCATTATAAAACAGAGGTATCATAATCTTATTTATAGTTATTAGAGACATGAACATCATTTGAATAACACTATTTTTCCAATTTTCTAATAAAATTACATTTTCTTCAAATTAATAATGTTGTCAATACAATATATAGAATCTGGTCTATTTTTTTTAATCTTTAATCTTAATGTAAATTAAAATTTCAATGATATAAATATATTAACTAATTTTGATATAATTTACACATTTTATTACATTTCCATCAAAATTTGAAAATCTATTGCATTACTAATTTACAGTACAATAAAATTGTAATCTCTGTACTCATACACTGCAAACTATCATTAAAATAAATTATCTAGATCATTTTCTTTATCTAAGTTTATTGAAGTCAGAACATATTTATTTATAAGTCATCAAATAGAAAATATTAAATTTTCAAATTAAAATATTTCATGATCTTTGACATTAAGTTAATGTATTTTACCCAAGTCTGAAAAGGCATATTTGGACTGCTGTAATCCCAATTAAGACCTTGTCATATAATTTAGATTTTATATGTTTGATTTAAATTGAACCACTCAAATATGAAAACCTTAAAAACTAAAATAATTCTAAATAATTTTAAAACATTTTTTAACATTATTACACTATACAGCAAAAGCTTATCACACATGAGATAACATGTAACAATAATATTCAAACTTCCATACATGAAAAATATCTACTATAATTTTATTCATGGCCAGGATAATAACTCAGAAGTTACAACAGCTGTTGGTTTTTCGTGCTGTTTTATAAAATGCTTTACTGTGCATTGTAAGACTATCAGATTTTTCTACCAAGTCATCTAGCTTTTCACCTCTTTCTAATACTGCTTTAATGGTATCATGGAGAATAATTTTTGTTTCATCCAAATCATTCTGTATCTTCGTTAAGGCGTCCGCTTCTTTAGGATTTTGATATTTGGCCAAATACTGGGGCAAAACAGGAAAGTCCACTGTAGTTTCATTTGCTGTAGGCCAATTATTAGGAGGCACTTTGACTGCAAATTCGTCCAGAAACTTTGTTATTAGTGTGTGTGCCACTCTGTTTGGATATTCTTGATCCGATATTAATACTCCTGCCAAGTTGTCAGCTCTTACATAAACTTGAAGCATGTATTCCCCCTCTTTGACAGATTGCCTTGATGCTGGTTGTGTTCTTTCGACCACTGTTTTACTTATAAAAGTCATAAATTCTTGAACAGACGATCTCTGGAAGAAGCTGAAGCTCTGCAAATCGTATGCAGCCTTTAATACTGTAGCACTATTCACTCCCTTATAGAGAACTGCTAATGCGTATACTCTCACCATTGTCTCAGTCAATGATGTTCCGTTCCACTTCCAAAATAACACCCTAAAATAATGTAACATTAACACAACTCTCATAAGTTGTAAAGTTAAAATTAATCAATTGTCAAGAAATGTACTTACCAAACTGAATATGTTCCAAATTATTATTGTCTAATTCTAATGTTTGTTCTAATTAGTTTGTGTACCTTTAAAAGATTCTGTAATCTATTCAATTATGTAGACTTTAACCCAACAAATTTCTGTAAGGCCATCCAGGACTGGATAGAAATAAAACGGAAGAAGAAACAAGAAATCCATTCACATATCACAACACTTCATTTTATTAGGTACGCTCAAAAACCGTGTAAAAATTTGAATCGATGTTTAAAATCGGCTAATTCTTAATCGATTATAAAAAATCGAAAAAAATAAACAATCTTTTTTATATTACATGATATAAAATTTTGCAATAATATATCTATATCTATATTTATAATAAGATTCCAACGATACTAGAAAATCGATCAGATTGTTGTGATCAAGTGTAAAATTCGAAGTTTGTTACTTTCTCATTTTTTACAACAAAATGCGAATAAGGTCTTCTCTCCATTTACTCGGTGGTAGAGCTTTGTGCCAGTGTAATTACAGGCACAAGGGACATAACATCTCAGTTCCCAAGGTTGGTGGCGCATTGGCAATGTAAGCGATGGTTAATATTTCTTACAATGCCAATGTCTATGGGCGTTGGTGACCACTTACCATCAGGTGTCCCATATGCTCGTCCGCCTACCTAAACAATAAAAAAAAAATTTAAAGAGAAAGTTGCTGATTTTTCTATATACTTATAGATTGGTTGATACACATGTGGCAGATTTTCAAACACTGAGCATACACTTGTTACTTTGCCAAATAATATTGGTTTGAGTTTTATGCTTATTTATTATATTTATTAAAATAAGATTCAAATTATATAGATGATGAAATATCGCGATTTATAAATTTATTTGTATTTTATTATTTTGCCCAATCGTATGTTATTTAAATTATGAACAAGAATAACTACCGAGTTTGTTACTTGTTTTTCTAAGTATAAACTATATTCTATAATCCTGTAAAATAAAACTTCAATTTTCATTTTGACTAGAATAGAGACAATTTTCTTAAAATAATGTCTATATATGTATTCAAATTATTAAAAATAACATTAATATTTAAAAGATCTACCACTACTTTGTTGTGTTCAAAAGTAATCTCATTATTATATGCCATACCGTACACATAGTGCAAAGCTGTAATTGAATTTATGAATTTACTATTAAAAATATTCTGTTTTAATCAAATTACCCTAGATATAAAATCAATATTACCATAAGATTGTCAACTCTGCGGTCTATTAAATCCATCTGTTGTTGTCTGTGCCCTGTGGTTTGCAACTTTGCAAATGTTATCTGTCGTCCAGTCGCCTCGCCTGTCGATTGTGTTGACTTTGACTATTGTATTCGTGTTTTGTGACTTGTGTACCATTATCTATAGTAAATATTAATTTGGTTTTTGGATCTACATTGTAAACGGAGTTAAAAGATTCTTAACTAAATTGCAATAACTTTATCTCATATTTATGATTAAAGGTCGCTAATCCTTAGACTGTGTTTTTCTTTTAATTAAAGATTTATTAACTAAATTAGCGATACAAACAAGTATGTTTTAGCAAACAATAATATTATTTATAACGTTACATTTTGTGCCCTAAAGCAAAATGTCTGAGAACACTGAAAAAGTTGAAAGTTCATGTGATGCACGACGTCGAATATTAAACATAGCTGTCTCAACGGTTCTCCTAGAAACTGGCTTTCATGCTACGGATAAAATGTCTTTAGAAACTCTCACAGAAATTGTTCAGTGTTGTAAGTTAAACTCTTTTTCTTAACATATTATTACAAAATACTGGTAATAATTAGTTAATTTGAGTAATACTACTCATTATTACCTTCCTTCAGTTTTATTTTGTTTACAGTTTTAACAGAAGTTGGTAATTCAGCTAAAGGCTATTGTGAACTCTCTGGAAGGGTGGAACCAGTTATCGGCGATGTCATGATGGCTATCATTAATATGGGTATGTTTCTGTTAATAATTTACCTTATAATTACATGTAAATTACATAAATTAATTAAATCTTTCTATTACATTCCTTATTTACTCAAAATTGTAGCCACAACCAATTAAAATTTTAAAAAATATTGTAGGTATAAACCTTCAAGGTATTGAGCAATATGCAGCTCGGCCAAACAGGCATGTAATTCAGCCTCCACAGCAAGCTCCAGTGCCACGCACACCAGCCATGTTGTCAGCTGGGTCGAAAGCTAAGCCAGCACCTCATATACCATTTCATCTGCCACCCTTACCTGATCCTCATGCTTATATTAGAACACCTGTGAGTATATATTTGTTGAATAATTTATTATTCACCCAACAGAAATCGTAAAAAAATAAATTGCTGTTTTAAAAAATGACATTCTACGACTTCATTCTCAAAAATATTATAAATGTGAAAGTGAGTTTATTTGTTACGCTTTCACATTTCCACTACTCTTTCCTTATGGTTGGAAACTTGGCTATATGTGAAGCATAAATTTATATCAAAAAAGCATTGCCAAATGTAAAAAAAAATACTTCAAATTAAATACATAAAAATGACATTAAATAAAATGAATACACTGAGTTGTTTTTTTCGCCTGTATTTCTCAAGGCTGGGTGTTTCTTTTCCGAACCGGTGTTGGTTTCTAGTTTGACAATCAATAAGAGAGTGTAATACTTCAATATTGAATAAAGTATTTTGAATTTGAATAGCTTTGAATAATAAATATAGCTAAAATTAAAGTTCATTAAGGAGGAGAAAGTCAATATTATGCTAAAATAAAATTGTTTTTTTGTTGAATTAGACACACAAGCAACCTGTGACCGAGTATGAAGCAATAAGAGAGAAAGCTGCTAACCAGAAGCGAGATATTGAAAGGGCATTAACAAAGTTTTTGGCTAAAACCAGTGAGACACACAATTTATTCAACACTGATGATAATCAAGTATTTCCTTGTAAGTTGATATAGCAATACTAACTACTAATTTTGAATTATAATTATCATTATATGACAATAAATGCTACAAATGTATGATTGAAGGTGACCTTCCTATCCTAACCTTAACTTTTCTGTCTGGAGTTTGTTTTCATTTGTTATCCTGATGTTATTGATGCATCCATAAATCCAGATGTTTGTATAGTTACGACTCTGTGCAGAGTAGTCAGCATTCGGACAAAATGTTTCATATGTGAGCATGGCAGTCAATGTAACAACCATGCCATTTATACTTTGTTCTCTTTTATTTTCAGTATTCATAACTGTTAAATGTTATTATAGTTTTTAATTTTAATTCCAGTTGATTGTGATTTTTTGTTTGAAACAATTTATTGTTTATTTTTTCAGTAATAGCATGCAAGCCAACTTTTCCAGCATACTTGCCATGTCTGTTGCCAACAGATCAAGTATTTGATTTTGATGAACTTGAGTACCACTTCCAAGTTGCTAACAGAACAGAAGACATGCCTGCTGATAAAAAAGGTGAGCATAGAAAATATTTTGTATTTAACTCATCCAGTATAAGTTTTAAATTGGTGAAAGTAATGAACTGAATGAAATAAGGAACAAAAATTTAATTAAAAAAATGTTCTAGATCAATCTGATAATGAAGGTGAAAATGGAGGTGATAATGAAAATGCGAATAATTCACAATCTGAAAATCAGGATGCACCCGCTTCATCAAGTCCGGAAAGAAATAAAACTTAAAGATATTAATTTGGTCACTACAAATATTGTCAGATGTACATAGCTTTACATATAAATAAAAAAAATCTATTACAATAATCTAGTTTTACTTCCATATGTAAGTCGTTATATTTCAAAATGAAACATAATATGTAAGGTATCTCAAAAAGTGTTGTAAGTAAGATTATGTACCTTGATACTCAACTGTCAATGTGAAAAATGTCAATATAAAAATAACATAAGCAAAGTTCTTGAAAAAAAAACTAATTACTATTCATTTTAATGGCTTTGCAACTATTATTACAGTCTTGAAAAGTAAATAAACCATTAAAAATAATGTTGGTGTAAAATTAATTCCATTCAAATCATAAATGTCTTGGGAAAGAAAATAAAACAATTAAACATTATATATAATTTATACTTAAATAGACATTCATTTCAAAGATGCAGCATTAATGACAGGCAAAGTTTTAATTCCATCTCTGTTTACCACAGTTACTTGGAAGTTAGGAAGACTAACAAATAAACGCCTATGCACTTCTTCCACACACTTTTTCAGGATATTATAAGCTTCCTCTTCAGTAGCATCTAAAAAAAGTAAAAAACAATGTTATCAAAGTATTAATAAAATTAAATGACATACTGGGTTCAAAATGGTTTTTTTTTAAGACAGATAATGACAATAGATCCTTTATGTAATATAATGAATAGACCTTACTTTTCTTAATATGTGAACTTACATATAGATCTGCTTCTTGTTTTTTAAAGACAAAGATATGTTTATTATGTATTTGTTAAACTTAAAAGGGAAGAAAACACATCAGTTGATACACCTACAAATTATATCTCAATACTTCATTCTTTATTTTATAAATATTTAATTTAAAAAAATAGTGTTTCATAATTTAAATAATTTTTAATATCATGGACCGTACATAAATCTGCATCTTATACAGGTTTTTAATTTTTTATAACTTTATTACAAAAAGATTTCATCATGTTTAAAGCAAAATATTAATTGAAATCTAACAATAATCACACATATGAGTAGAAAAAAAAGTTTGTAATTGACTAGACATATTCATTTTAAAACATTCACCTATCCAACATAATAGTTATATATCATTTTTTTAACTTCAATAAAAAAATTACCTTTCTTATGATAACGATCCATAATACTCAAACTAAGGTATCCACCATAACCATGAGCAGCAAATGGTACTTTCATACTAGAAGCTAGATAATCCATGAAGTATAGCTCTGGACCATTCTCCTTGTCATAGCCTCCCATTAGCAAATTCACAAAATATGGACTCTAAAAAATAGAAATTCATCATTGTTATAAGTTTCGCAAAAGTACATTATGCAATATAAAAAAGCTGAAGCATTTTGCATGCAACTTTAACACGAACACATACACGTAAAAAGTTACCAATTTGGAGGCACCGCCAACATTAGTAGCATATAAATGATTATATATCTATATTTAACCAAGGAGCAAGTATACTTACGCTGCTTCTTAAATATTCGGCAAGATTTCTTCGAGTAAAATTTGCCGCGGCGGATGGTCCTAACTCATATCCGTTACGCATTTTGTAAAGTTGAATGTTCTTAGCAATATATTCCGCAAATTGATTTGTATCTCCAGAATCACCAATAACACCCATTACCAATTTATCGGATATTTTGTAAATCTTTTCTTCGTCTGTAAAAGTATAATAATTAGACAAGAAACTAGTACTAATGCATTAACTATTTGAAAACAAAATCTCCTTAACTCACCGTCTTTCATTACCATAATACTATGGCCATTAGTTTGATCAGCAGCAATCATAACAAAGTCGTTGCATTGTATTCCCAACAAACATTGCAAATTGATATTAGACATGTTGGTCAGATATTTCAAAACTTAAAAGTAAAATTATTTTGTTATTCGGTTGCCGCAACAATGACAATACAAATCTCATAGGTATAACCTTAAAACTTGTCAAATCATTTTGAATTACAGATAATTTAATTTCAGTTAATGTACTAAGTTAAAATCTGAAAGTATGTAATTAAATTTTAGAAAATTGTGTAATAATAATTATCATAAAAGATTTCAGATAAATTATTACTAATTATGTAAAATGGGGTGAATCGAGACAGAGTTAAATATTGTGAATTGTTTCGGTAGAATTGAGTTATTTAAAGTAGGACAGGATCTTAAGGAATCAATCAATCAATTCGATAACTACGAGTACAAGTAAAACACTGATGATCATCGAATATCTCTAGACTTGACAAAATCAATATACTATCGCTGGATTCTCTGGATGTGCAGCTCACTCACATCACAGAACTAAATATTGTAATTATGAACATCAGATTATTGAATAAATTAAGCAATTGTGCATAATAATACATATATCCATAGGTCTAGTTATCAAATAAAGTACTATATCTGTATATAAAAAGAGCATAATACCTACATAGTCTACCTATTTATGTTAAGGGTATATGAAGCACTATCTTGTGTGATGATACTTTGTAATTTATTTATAGTTAAGTAACAAATTTTCACGATATAAATGGACCAAATCCGTGACTGAGAAGAGAAGAAATAATAAAAAGACAAACTTGAACACTAAACCTACATTTAAAAAAAGTCAGAATATAGAACCACCTTCTTCTTTTTAAGTCGGTTAACTCCGGCCGTGCTTGTCACATTTGTGACATAATGACAGTTATTATCCTTATCACTCTTAACTTGACAGCAAATATTATTTGTAAAAATGAAATTAAACATGCTGAGCTGACTTTTACTGATGAATTTTATTATTTAAGTTGTTTCTTATATTAAGATGTTTAAAAAAATAGCTGTAGGTATTTCAGGAGGTGTAGATAGTGCAGTTGCTGCACTGCTACTAAAAAGAGCAAGTAGGTTTTTTATTAAAATCCAGCAATAATTATTCCAGCTTATATAATATTTAGTAACTTAAACGTTATAATAAAATTGTCGATTTCTAGATTATCAAGTGGAAGGAGTTTTCATGAGGAATTGGGATGGAAACTATGAATTTGGATTTTGTTCAGATGAAAAAGATTATGAAGATGCCTCATTTGTCTGCCGTAAGCTTGATATTCCATTGCATAGGGTTCATTTTATTAAAGAATATTGGAATGAAGTCTTCACAGTCCTGCTGAAAGAGTATGAGACAGGACTCACACCAAACCCTGACATATTATGCAATAGATATATTAAATTTGATAGTTTCTTTGAACATTGCAGGGTTAATTTAGCAGTTGATGCTATAGCCACTGGTCACTATGCAAACACATCATTTGGACCCTTTTTAAAAAATTATAAAGAAGATGAAGGTATAAATGATTATTTTAAACATTATTAATGTTTCACTTGTATTTGTCAATTAATTATTTTTGAATTTTTCTTAGGTGTAAGACTATTACAGCCAATTGACAAACACAAAGATCAAACTTTCTTCTTGTCGCAAGTAAAACAGTTTTCCCTTAGAAGATGTATGTTCCCTATAGCAAATCATTTAAAAAGTGAAGTTAGGGAGATAGCTAGAAAGGAGGGATTACTCCAAGTAGCTAATAAGAAAGACAGTACAGGAATTTGTTTTGTTGGGAAAAGAAGATTTAAAGATTTCATTGGCGAAGTAAGCTTTACTTTTACATTATTATTTATTGAATTCAAATTTATTTTTACAAGGTTTAAATAATTAATGAATAAAGTAATATTTGACCAAATTAAATATGACAAGTTAATTATTTGAATAAATTTCTTGAATTACAATGAATTTCATTATTGTTACAGTTTATTCCTTCAAAACCAGGATATTTTATTGATATTGACACTGGTCAAACAGTCGGAGAACATACTGGAGTTCACAAATGGACAGTTGGTCAAAGGTGTTGCTTAAGTAATTGCAAACATCCATATTTTGTATTCAATAAAGACTTGGAAAGGAATAATATTTATGTGGTATGTTATAAATTAATAATATTTTAGAATAAACGCTGATTCTACATGAATTATTTTTAATACCATAATAATGTAATTTAATGATTATGGATAACTTTATGGAAATTTAAACTTAATATTGTTTTAGCTTTATTTAGTAGGAATTAAAAAAAAAAATTATATGACTCCAATGCTAGCTTAACATAGCTTGTAAATTTAATGTTATATGTAAATTTTTAAGAAAGCTTTATTAGGTTTCAGGTACTCATCATCCAGCAATATGGAATAATCTCTGCTTTACTAAAGAACCTCATTGGATAAATGAAGAACCTCAAGAATTAACCAATAATAATGTTTTATATTGTTCATTTAGATTTCAACACACTAAACCTCTCGTGAATTGTAAAGTCATCAAGAACCCTGAAGGGCTAACTATAATATTGCTTAATAAATTAAGAGCATTAACTGAAGGTCAATTTGGTGTTTTTTATAGACATGAAGAATGTCTTGGTAGTGCAAAAATTAAAAACGTTTGTCATAACTTAGTATACTAATTAATATGTCAATAAAATTATGTTAAAACATTCTTGCCTTTATTTTATTATTTTAGTTTTAAATAACTATGTCAAATTTCATTTTTAATCGTTAATATGATTACTTAAAATTTTATCTATTCTATCATAAAAACATTGGATTAACTTAAATGTGAAATCACAATAATTTTTAAAGTTTAAAATAAGACACTACAACATAAATATTTACGCTATATTTTGTATAAAAACCTGTAAAATGGTATTTAAATTTAACAAAGTGGAAAAAAAATATTTAAATCTGACATGATGACAACTGACATGACAAAATATTGGTAATTTACTTTTTGACATCGGTTACCAGAAGTAAAACGCACGGTCTTGTATACAAGTCAACGGAGCCCAATTTCAGTGGTGAGAGATTGGTGCGATTGTGTTACAACTTTTATTTCGCAACAACGCCCGCTGTACGTCGTTGCTATCGATGTATGCGGTCACGTGCCGGTTGAGTGACTCGCGGCGTTTATTTTTCTCTCTCAAACTCAACTCAAGTATTGTGTTATTTATTTAACTAATATTGAAAAAGTGTTCGGGATAATGATCTATCGTCATGCCTCTGGCGGCCGTAAATTGAACTGAACAGCAACCATTAAGCCGACGTACCCCCACTACTGTTGTTGATAGACCTATACGACCGTGGTCCAACTTGTTATTCACTTTTTGATAGATGGCACTGGTGATTGCGGCAATGTAACACTTCGATTGTTGGTTGACAGTTTAATTGATAAGTAGTATCGATTTTCAGTATATTAGCCATATCATACAAAAGCTACAATTTAAAGATATAGCCTTATTTTCAAAATATATAGGTATGTAGATTGATGTCCTCCTCAGTCCTCATCGATTACGGCCACGGCTGTCTTAAGAGAGATTAGCCAACTGCGTAGATCATATTATAGTGCACAAGTATAGGGTTTTCCAATAGGGACGCTTGAACTTTGACAGCTGATTGCGGCCATGTTGTTTGAGTGACAGCTGTCAAATGCAGTGTGTTATATTCATTCCGTCCTCCCAAACCACCATGGCAGGTTACAGTGTCGAGCAGCACGTGCAAATCATAAAATTGTTTTATGAAAATGGGTCTTCAGTTCGAGCAACGTTCCGCGCACTTCGCCCGTTTTACGGTCGCGATGATCGTCCTGCCGAGTCGACTATCCGTCGATTGGTGGACAAATTCGAGTCAACCGGGTCAGTTAACAATCAGCCGGTTCCCGTGCGTCAACGTAACGCGAGATCTGCCGAGAATATCGCCGCTGTGCGCGACAGTGTCCTCGAAAACCCGCGGCAGTCAATTCCGCGTCGCGCACAGGAACTCGGCCTTTCGCAGACGACAACTTGGCGAATTTTGCGTTGTGACTTGAGCCTGCACCCGTACAAGATCCAGCTGACCCAAGAGCTCAAGGTTAATGACCATAGACAGCGCCGTGTGTTCGCTGACTGGGCATTAGAGCAGTTGGAAGTTGACGCCGATTTTGGCAAAAAAATCATCTTCAGCGACGAGGCGCATTTTTGGATGAATGGCTATGTCAACAAGCAAAATTGCCGTATATAAATAATACGTTAATACTAAATAAAGCAAACCTTAGATAGATCATATTTCTTGCGATTTGCTAGTAGCTCTGCTTTTTTATACATTACAAAATATTATTGATTGATGATAATGATTATAGTTGGTTATTAAAGTTGGATTATACTATACTAAAAATTAATAATACACACTTAGAACCTAATAGTGTAACTGATTTTATAAAAACTTCGAATTGGTCTTTTTTTTTAAATAGAACACCAAATCATATATATAGGTGTAAATTACTCACTAAATACTCTTAAAAGTCCAAATAAAACACTTGAATACTAATCACAAGTAGTGCCAATAACTAATTAATTACTTTACCTTTCTGTCCACCAACAAAATGGCGGTTTGAAAGTTACCGCGCTTCTATTTTTGGAACGAAGTTCTTTTACGCGGCTTACAGTAGAGTGAAATGACAGTGGTCCAAGGTCACATCATATAACGAAATCGCATTCATACTGTGGCTACAAAATGCGATGTGTTAGGCGTTCGAATGTAGGAGGTCGATATAAAAAAGGTTGAGGTGCTTTTTGCTGACGGAGGTCCCCGGATCGCACTTTTTTTTAACAACGCTGTTGGGTCACGTATGGATTAAGGAATCTTTTAACTATATATAGATGGCAATCCTTGCCAATTATTATGATTCATGAATTTAATAACAAATGTGTCCATTTACAGACCGTATTTATTTCGACGAAAGAGAGTTGATATAAAAACCAATTAAAAAGATGATGATGAAAATGATGATTTTTATAAATTTATGCTTCTTTTTTTGGTATCTATCGTATCTATCGATATCACCAAGTGAAGGTGCGGTTCGTTACTAGCGACAGCGATACCTGTCAATAGTGTCAAAAATGTGATTACTGAAAATCAGAAAATAACTAACTATTATTGATTAATGGGTTTCCAGTCTTTCGATAACTTAATTGTTTCAAAAAACTAATTTAATTTTTATATATAGCTTTTGCTAAGTTAGCAAATCGAAACAAATATATTTTACCTTTTCTACTATAAGCTTAATAAAAACATTTGCGACAGTGGCATTAAGACTTATAATGAAATAAAAGCTATATTAAATCTCACATACTAATATTTATGATTAACTAAGTGCTGAATTGCATTTAGAAATTTGACATGCATTGCCGGTAAATTAAGAAAGTTTAAGAATAATATATAAAATTTTACAATATGGCTGAGAATTAACTGTTCACTGATGTTTATATATGTGATGTGAGCATATTTGTACTTTGCTTAATATACGAGTCTTAAGTAATCCAAAATGTCAATACCGCCCGTGGATTTTAGTGTACCGCCGCCAACGTTTAACATACCTCCGCCATTAGCGCCTCCTCTTACTCCTTCCTTGGCTTCATCTCAACCAATATATAACCACCCACCTCCATTTTTACCTCCGGGTCATCCCACTGACATACCACCTCCTACTTATCTGAATATATCATCAGTTCCTCCTGTTAATGTGAATCCAAATGTGTCAATGTACCCTCCACCGTCTATTGATACTCCAGCACTGTATTCCTCTATGCCTCTGGGGTCTACTTACCCTCATTATTATAATATGCAGTTACCAAGTTGGAAAAATTATGGTACTTCTGTTTCTTCTGTTACTACTCCAAATCCTCAAAAAATAACAACTGGAGTACCTGAAAACAGTTACTACAATAAAGACTCAAGAAGTCTTGAAAGTGAGCGTCGCAGCAGAAGCTATTGTAGCTCTTCAAGAGAATATTCATCATCCAGATCTAGATATTCTCCATACCGGGAAAGAAGTTATGATAGAAGTAGCAAATATGATAGAGGAAGATCAAGGTATCGGCAATCAAGTCGCAGTCCAAGTCGTCATAGCAAAAGTCCTTCAAAATATAAACAGAGAGAGAAAGAAGATTATTATATTAGACAAAAATGTGTTGAGAGAAGACGTGAATTTGAGAGCCAGAGTAAAAGTTCTTCCAATTACAGAGATCACAGAAGTCATAGTCGCAGCTTTGATTGTCATGATGAAAGAAGACACTATAAAAGCGCAGACAGATATAGACCTCCCTCTCATTTTAGGGAATCACATTCACATAGCAGTGTGAGAGAGTTGTCATCAAGAAATTCTCGAGATCCCTCAGTGTCAAGACCATTAACTGATCGTGAAAAAATATTGATAGATTATCAGTAAGATTGTATTTTATTTCAAGTAATTTTTTATATATTTATATTGATTTTTATTATATTGTATAAGATAAAAATCTATATAAATGTTAAGTTGTTTTTGCTTATTAAACAATATAACAAAATAACACTAACAATAACAATTGAAATTGCTAACAAAATAGTATTTTAATAAAATGTTGGTATTTATTTAAAAAAGATTTGTACTTGCAGGAAGAACTATTGTCGGACTTCAGAAGACTTTGTAAGAAAAATGGAAGAATGGTCAAAGGAACATAACTCCGATGATGAGGAAGTAAGTTATTTATCACATTTCTTAGAAAATCCTATTTAAGTTAATTAAATAATGTACAAATTGAAACATATCATACAAATTCTAATTTTATTTTTAAAGCAAGAAATTATTTGTAAAATAATTTGTTTTAGAATTCAAATATGTGGTACAGAAGTTCACCTGCTGAGCTTTACTATAAACCTTCAGATGACGGTATCGGTGTTCAGCAGACTACTAAGTTAAAGAAAATTTGTGAAAAGTTTTTCAAGAACCTTATTGAAAGAGGAAGAAATGCAAGACCAGTGGAAGACGAACTGCCCCCTTTGAAGCCACCAAGAGTTAAAATGTGCAAGCATAGAAGTAAGATTTAAAATTTAGATATTTTAAATATAAACTTTTACAAAAAAAGAAACTTATTGTTTATGTATTGTTTTTATAGCGGAAGATAAAAGTTCCTCGTCATCAGAAAGTGATGAGAGTGTGGATGAAGAGGGCTTGCAAGGTTACACAGACAGAATCATGCTGGAGTTACAAAGAAAGCAAAGCCACCCTAGGAGACTTCACCCTGAACTATGGTTTGTATTAAAATATATAGTAAAGAGCTAAAATCGAAATACAATAACCTATACTCATCAAGATTGGTCAAGCCGTTCTTGAGTTATAAGAAGACGTACAGACAGACAGACAAAAATGAAAAAAATAGTATAATGTTAATCACTGCATCATAAAACGATTATTTATCCCAAAATTAGGTGAAAAAAAATGTACAGACAGAACCAATAGATTTATATAGTAGTATAGTAGTAAACGAGTACAATAACAGTTGTAACGTGCCAATTGTTCGGCTATACTCTGACGGAGTCTCGAAGTATCACAGAGTGTGTGTCAGGTTCAACAACTCTGGCGAGATGAACGGCGGGCCGCTGTGTCGCTGCAGCGCGCGCGCTCGCCGGCTCGGCATCCGGCACGGCGTGTACGCGGGCGAGCGCTCCTTCCCCAAGTGCGTGCCCACCGAGAGCAACGTCGGCAAGCTCTACCACTACTGGTGAGTGACTCGCTCTGGCACAAGGCAGGACCACGTGTCATTCCACGCTTAATAGAACTGTGCCCCCAGGAATATGTGAATTTAAATTAAAAAATTGGGAGCAGTTCAAGAGACAATTAATATTCAATATAATGTAATACTAAATGCATTGCAAAAAGGTCTCCTGTTAAAAATAATGTTTGATGCTTATTCCGCCACCTGTTGGTTAATGGTTAATAGGTGTGGCAGAGTTACCTCGAGCACAAAGACTTTTTCGCGATCATTATTTCATCACCGGTCTCGAGATTTATTGGAACACGTAAAAACTTAAAGTTGAACTTTCCTTGATTTTGAACTGTTTGAATTTATTTGATTTTTATGTTGGTTAAATCTTGTATCTCCTATGTATTCTTTATTCCAGCATAACGGTATCACCGCCGACAAATTTTCTCATAAAAGCGCCGACAATTATAGGACACGACGAACACGAATTCTTATTCTCGGGATTTTCAATGTTTTCACATTACAAACTGGCGAAACTTCCTAAATGTAAAGTCATAAGGTTCAATATCGAATATACGATACTGTACGTCGAGGAACCAGCGCCTCAAAACTTCACTGTGGAGGAATTAAATCTATTTGGTAAATAATTTTAACTATGTACCACTTAGGTCAGGCATTGACGATCAAGGGATGGTTTTAATGGAAGATTGCTCAATAAATTCGCGCGAGCCATAGCCTGTTTGTGCTGTTTGAGCGGCACTGAGCGCTTTCTATCGACTGTATCACGCCGAGTGCTCAGAGGTTTTATTCTCATATCATTCCTGTTTCCCCATTCCTTCACAAGTCTACGCGTGCTGGCTCTCGCTGTCACCGCCTAATTGTGACATTAATTCCATCGCGCACGAAGAAATTTGGCAACTTTTTTCTTTGTCACACCTCCAAAACATTCTTAACCAGCACACATGTTCCCCTCCTCTTATAACCTGGGTTCCTTCGAACGAGGCGTGAAGAGGCATCTTGCGGATCTTAAAAAAAAAACAATTTAGAACATAAATTCATATTAGTGTAGAATTGAAGATAGAATTTTCTCAATATGATGAGACATTGTTTGGTAACATTTTTTGTATGTTTCAGAGGAGTACTTATTCACTGAGTTATTAGAACTGATAGATTTAGACTTGGGCAAAGGTTCCGAAGATTCCTGCTCGCAGTTCCATTTTATGCCTCGATTTATTCGATATCTCCCTGAAGGCGGCTGTGAGGTACTTGTTTCAGATTATTTCGGTCAACTATTAAATATTCTAATTAACCACACAACGAACCTTCTCTGGCGCAAAGTATTCGATTGTATAATTGAGTCTCTCTGTCATTATTGTATTGGCTACTTAACTAAACTTATATACATATTTATTATATACTTAGGTATTTTCGGTAAAAAAAATATGAAATGTGTAGAAATTTTGTGATAATAACATAAATGTAAATCGTTTATTATGAAAAATAAATAATCACATATTGCTATTCATTTAAGTTATTAATCGATTGCTTTAAAACTCTACACAATGTTTAGTTTAGTTTAGTAATTGTAAGTTTGGTTTCAAGGTCCTGTCGATGTGCGAGGTCCTAAAATTTCTACTCAATGAAAGCGGCTTACTCGTCCCGCCGGATATGTTGTCTGAATACCATGATATGGATCATTATAGCTGGCAGAAGTTTGTCGACAGGATCAAAGGTATTATATGAAATTGAATCAAGTATAAAACGTTTTATGCCTTGCGAATATATTTTCAAACTTATAAGAAAATCAATTTAAGCTCTTGCGAATTATTTTATTTATAATATTGTTTTCTATTTAGAAATGAAACAAGAATGTATGCAGCTGGACGAAATGTGTACAAAATATTCATGTGTTTTGTCGTTAGTACCAATTGCGATTTGTATTTGAAAATCTTTTATTATATTATCTGTATTTATGCTTTCGTAAAATTTCACCTTGATCACCAGTTTGGATTTGGTTTGATTTTTGTAATATATCCAGGAATGTTTAAGGTCATTGTACAGTCAACAAAATAATATTCCTAAAAGAAATGTTAATGGTTTTTTTCTTTTTAACTTCGTAAAAACACTCGAGTATATTTATTGTATTAGTACATGGTATTAATGGTCGTATATAATTTTATGAACTTATTCAGAGCAACTAACATAAATAACTTTAATAAAAAAATTTTTTTTTTTAGACTTATTGCATTGTTTTAACAATCATAGATGTAATGTAAGTTACATGGGGCAGAAGTTTAAGGATATCTATTTACAGGTATGATAGTAACGTATCCCGGTAAAAAACCGTGTTCAGTCCGCGTTGATCAGCTGGACCGAAGTCCGACTATAAGTATCGGAGAAGTAAAGGACCCTTCGGAAATGAAAAATCATTATCCAGAAATAGTACATTTCGGTATTAGGCCACCCCAATTGAGTTATGCTGGCAACCCTGAGTGAGTTTTTGTCTATGGACGGTAGAGGTGTAGGAGAGTTATCTGTGTACATGAAAAATGTCCGCCAAAAGCAGTAAATTGGGTGGCGCCACATTAGCATCAGGGTAAATTTTAATTGGATTGAGAAATAAACAAGGAAAGAAAAACATCCGCTAAATTATAGCGCGCTTTTTAAAATCACGCAGTTCCTGAAATAAAATCACTCTAGCTACACGTTTTCTAATAATAATTCTTTAAGGTCATATTTACTACATTGTACTACGCAAGTAGTTGAAATTTTTAATAAGTAACTACTTTAGTCGACAGTAATATTAATTTTTTTAACTCGGCACACTTCAATTCGTTTACAATTGCTTATTACTACATTCATACCATACCCTTTGTCTACACTAGCGCCAATTTATAGCTTACCGCTGGACACTTTTTAAAGTTTTCTACCATAAGAGATAATCCTCCTTCATCTCTACCGTCCATATTTTTGTCGTATTATTGGTTTAATTTAAGAATGTGATTGTAGTCAATGCGAACACGTTTTTTTTGTTGAAAGGCATTTTCTAATATTTTATTTCAAAGATTTTTTTTTCTTTTTTTTTTGCTATTGAAGTTGTATTCAAACTTTACAAATATAAAATTAACTTCCAAAATATTTGAAATTAATTATTGTATTTACGCATTAAGCTCGTTTTTATCTTTATTTTAAAATACTACTAACTTATAAAATGTGAAAATAAAAGCGTCTATAAAAGAAATATTATCATAAAACTTATAACTTTAAGTTAACTACGTTCAAACTTAACTTTGAACGAATAAACATTCTAAAAAACGTTCTTAACGAAATTATTATTTGAATAAACATATATTGAGGATGACGAGGAGCGGTTAATAAAAATAATCTAAGATGAAATAATAATTATGTAACATATGAAAGTAAATCCAATTTTAAATGCTACCTATACCGTTAACGGGTTTTGTAAAACGGTTTTAAATGTTTCAGATATCAAAAGGCATGGCGTTATTACGTTAAATATCGCCATCTCATAGCCAACATGGCGAAACCGTCTTCCGTAGAACGCCAAAAATTAGCTGCCAAAGAAGCGAGACTGCAAGAAATGAGAACACAGAGTAAGATGAAAAGAGATGTCACGGTTGCCATATCTTCCGAAGGCTTCTATACCACAGGCCTTATGTGTGACGTTGTCCAGGTAACTGTTACTTTACACATTGAAATCTATCAAACGCTATGGAAGAAAGAAAGAAATATTGATATATATATATGATGAGCAGAATGGTGTGGTTGGTAAGATGTGCCTTTCACGCCGCAGGTCGTGGGTTCGATTCCCACCCAGGACAGACATTTGTGTGCATGAACATGTCTGTTTGTCCTGAGTCTGGGTGTAATTATCTATACAAGTATGTATTTACAAAATAAAAGTAGTATATGTAAGTATATCAGTTGTCTGGTTTCCATAGTACAAGCTCTGCTTGGTTTGGGATCAGATGGCCTTGTGTGAATATTGTCCCAGGATATTATTATTATATTATTATTTATATAGCTGTAAGAATGATTGGTCGATTGTATTGAACTTTGAAAACCTTTTTAGCATGCCATGTTAATACCGGTTTTAGTTAGACACCTAAGATTCCACAAGTCTCTAGAAAGTTTAGAGGACAAGATAGGCTATACGTTCAAACAGAGGGCACTCTTGCAAACGGCCTTGACACACCCTTCGTATCGGGAGAACTTTGGAACTAACCCCGACCACGCTAGGAATAGTTTGACTAATTGTGGAATACGACAGCCGGAATACGGGGACAGAAGGATACATTACACAAGAAAGAAAGGTAAGCCTAATGTCCAATTATTTTCCCTCTCGAATAATTATGTAACATTATTATAATGCCTTTACATTTTTGACATAACCAACCAAGTTGTAATAAATGAGAATGCAATATGATTCGTCACCAGTAACTTACCTATTGTGCGAAATCTTTTATTCTTAGCACTGTCTTAGAAGACGGTAATAAGTTCTCATATTTAAAAAACATTTCGAGTTTCGACGTTCAACAAGTAGTTCATCATCGCTTAATAACGAAATGTTATATATGTACCTTTAATAGATAGAGAGTACAAAATAATGTACGCAATTATAAAAATGATATCTACAGAGCTGTAATTCCTTTGCAGGCATCGTGACCCTCATAAACATAATGTCTCGTTTCGGTATGACCAACGAGACGGAATCCGATATAAAACACAACGAGCGTCTCGAGTTTCTCGGAGACGCAGTGGTCGAGTTCATATCCTCCATTCATTTGTTCCGAATGTTCCCGGGACTCACGGAGGGCGGCTTAGCGACGTATAGAGCTTCCATTGTGCAGAACCAACACTTGGCTCAGTTAGCGAAGGTACAATAGATTAAAGCTTTTATAAGTTATTTTAATTTGAAAAAATATCATTTTTATTTATGAGATCGTCTCATCTTATCTAGCCGTGGCATTTTTTTTTAAATTAAGGCCACACAAGTTAGTGAGGTCACTCGATGGTGGTTCAGCCAAATAAAAACTACTGATAGATTCAAGTTAAAAAAAATAATTAGTGAACATTTGGCGATTTCATCTCTCTCCAAAATTCTAGAAGAATATAATTTCAAGATCGTTTTCCACGAACATAGTCGCTTCTGGAAAGTCGGTACACTTTTTTTTTTTTTTTACATCTGTATAAGCTTGCGCTTGGCTGTTATCACACCTGATGGAAAGTGATGATACAGCCTAAGGTGGAGCGCGCCTAGTAGGTGCCTATTCACTCTAGACTTGAAGGTACCCATAACAAGCACAACCCCGACAAAGATGCGTGTGTATCCTCAGAACATAGGCCTGGAGCAGTACATGCTGTACGCGCACGGGTCGGACCTGTGCCGCGAGGTGGTGATGCGCCACGCGATGGCGAACTGCTTCGAGGCGCTCATGGGGGCGCTGTTCCTCGACGCGGGGCTCGAGGTACGCGCCGCTTGTACTCGTTGCGTCGGCTCTCCGTTTATTTGCTAAGAAATAATAATCTCTGCTCGTGTCGACTGGATCCCGACGAGCTACATTAGAAAGATATTCAGAATCGACTACACTTGTGACGCAGTCACACACTTGCGATATGAAGTCTTCGTATCCGTTCGCCGAAACCCGCTAGGAGATAACATTAGAGTCTAATATTATACTGATCTGCGAGTGAGGTTCAATGTTCCATTCTTATTAGATGAAAGAAATAATCCGCTCGGGGTATCTCGATTACATCATAGCGCTTTGACACCATAAAACCTGTATTGTATCATTTTATTGTTTCATTTCTCACAAATGCCGACTTATATACGTTTTAATTTTCATTCATATATTATGTAATTTTATTAATTTACTTTTATTAATTATTACTAGGTCACGGACAAAGTTTTTGGTTTAGCGCTCTGGTACTTCGAGCCTGAGCTACTGGAAGCTTGGTCGAAGGAGCGACCGCATCCGTTGCAAGACCAAGAGCCGTTGGGCGACAGGAAATATATTAAAAACTTTGAGTTCCTACAGAAGTTGACCGAATTTGAAGAAAGTATAGGTTAGCCAATTTTTTGTATTATAAACACATCTAAACAAACCTAAAAAAACTACATTACTATATAGGGGATGCTATATAATCTTATAAAGTAATTATACTAATATTTATAACATAAATGGTTTTTTTTTCAGGTGTCCAGTTCAAACACATACGTCTGTTAGCGCGTGCATTTACTGACCGTTCAGTTGGATTTACACATCTGACACTAGGATCGAACCAGCGCTTGGAATTCCTCGGCGACACAGTGCTGCAACTGGTCGTATCCGATAGACTTTACAGACACTTTCCGGACCATCACGAAGGGCACTTATCTGTAAGTACATTTTCATACATCGCAAATCCACATGTTTAATAAATTTCTAATAATAAAATAATGTTTAATAAGATTTTCTATGAAGTTAGCACAGATTAAACTCGCGTGTCTCGGTATATAAAGCTTGGTCCTGTAGCTTAAAAACGTTTCGTGATCGTTATCGGTCAAAATAACTTAAGTAACAAGTTATTTAAGTAATTTAATCAAGCATAAGTTATTTATTGGTTGTAAATGTTATATTTTTTAGCTCCTCCGTTCGTCTCTAGTCAATAACCGAACTCAAGCAATGGTATGTGATGACCTCAATATGTCGGAATACGCGATATACAACAATCCTAAAGCCAAACCTACCACAAAGAAACACAAGGCAGATTTGCTGGAAGCGTTCCTGGGTGCTTTGTATATAGATAAGGTATCTATGTAGTGAAATAATTGTTAGTCTTGTTACAATGATAAAATAGTTTAAAAAGTAGAGGTCCGTAATTCATATTAATGTCCCACTATAGAGATAAGATTTCCTATCCTTTTTGAAGAGTTTTGTAGCTAATTTCATCACGCTACCCCAACAGGTGTTGGTGTGTACCAATGTCAATTCCATCCGATACATGTTGGTTTCCTCACAATGTTTTCCTTCACTGCCGAGACGGCAGAATAATAGACCTTATTAAGATATTATTACCCTTTCAATCTAAAACTAACCTAGCTCAATCAATAATGATTATAATTGAATCAATAATTTAAATAACATCTTAGTAGTTAATTTATAAAAAAATGTAAATACATAAGCGACTGAATGATATTTCTATATATTGTTTGAATATATTACAACGCATAGGTCACTTTTATTTTTGTTCTATTTGTGTGTAACTGTGAGTAATGGTAATGGTTGTAATTATCTCGAGTCCTTTTTGGTGGAATCCGCAATCCTAACAGGTGGCAACTTTATTTGACATTAACTAGTATATACTAATAAAGATTTTCTTTTTTTGCATTTAAGAATTTAGAATACTGCCAGGCGTTCTGCAACGCATGCTTGTTCCCACGTCTGCAAGAGTTCATCTTGAACCAGAACTGGAACGATCCAAAGTCCAAACTGCAGCAGTGTTGCCTCACTCTGCGTTCCATGGAAGGGGGAGAACCTGACATACCGCTTTACAAGTTCGTGATTTGTTTTACCACTCACTGGCACATAATATGTTCTAATAGAATATGAACATATAAAATTAGTATTTCATATCTTTTTCAACAACGACATTGTCAAAATCTTTGAGTTATTTATACTGCCCTACTCTTTACTATATTTATTAATTTATTAAGATTCTCCAGGAGTAAGATTAGATGATTAAGACGTATTAAGGAGAATACCTCATGCAATGAAAAAGGAGATATTGTTTACATTGTAAAATTTAGCATATACACATATTAAAAAAAAAAAACTACAGGGTTAAAACACTATATAAACGGATACATACAACGGGCTGTATAATATGGGTCGTCGGTCGTATACAGGGTGATCGAGTGCCTGGGCCCCACCAACACGCGCGTGTACACGGTGGGCGTGTACTTCCGCGGCGAGCGGCTGGCGGCGGCGCGCGGACACTCCATCCAGGAGGCCGAGATGAACGCGGCCGAGCAGGCGCTCAGCTGCGCGCACGGTGACTCCCTCGATTACTATTCCGCCTTCTTATGTTTTGTTTTAGCAGCGGACACGTAGCTGATCATTACGAGCAATATTAGTTATCTGCTATTCAACTCATAGTATTCATTTCAAATTTAAGCTTTAAAAAATACTCCATACTTTTTATTTGAGCTGTACATAGTATATTTTATCTTAGAAAATAAATGTTTTTTTTTTGGAGATAAAAATTAGCATAATTAGACAGATCAAAAATTACGTTTCGTTCTCAGTAGCAAAATGATAGGATTTTGTTTTTGTTTCTTTTTATTTTTATTATAATCTGCTCACTCGTCCTTTCTACGAGCTTATTATATGATTAGACCTTTATTTCAGAATTATTTCCGCAATTAGATCATCAAAAAAGACTGATTGCGAAGACGATGAGGAAAAAGAAGAACCGTCACAAGGGCAACAATAAAAACTCGAAACCGGAGAAGGATACGTTGTTCCAAAGAAAGATTAACGACGAAAATGCGCCCAAAGCCTACAGGCTCGGAGTCCAAGAGGAAAGTTCGGATGAAAGCGTACGGGAACCTTCGGACACGGAGCAGCCAGTCCCAGAAGATCGAGAATCCAACGACGATTCTGGTTTAGACAGCGATTCGGCAACCGTCACCGATAAGTTAGAAAACATACAGGTCAGCAGCCTTCTGACTGACATGGAGAAGTTAAGAGCGGACCTAATAAAAAGGAACGAATATGACAAGTTGTTAGAGAAATGCCGCAAGATTGACTCGGATGATGACTAGTTCTTAAAACTTATTTAATTAGTGTTATAATTACAATAGTTCCATGTTCATGTCTGAAAGGCATATTATATAAGCGTATCTGTGTAAAAGGTTATTGGCGATTTCTATGTAGATTATAAGCAAAAAAAAGTTACAATGTAAGCCTAAATGTTTAATCAATATTCAATGAATGTATTTTTCTCTAGCAACTTGATACTTACAAAAAAAGAACCTGACTAATTTACATTTTAACGTGACGACTAAAAAAAAGCAAATAAATGTTTATGAAATGTAAATACCCCGATTTAAATTAATGTTTTAAGAATTAATAAGGACGTTCCATTAATCTTCGAAAAAACCTGATAATATGCAATAGTAAATACTATATTGAAATACATGGTTGTCAATTTCATTTTACATTCATAGAATCCCATTGATTTTCCGAGTCGTCAACTCGTATCGCATACTTGATATATGATCATATCACGATCAAATAGCAATATTAATAACCATACTTTAGTTCTGGCAAAGATAATCGTTAGAATTATAGTTGTAATATAATTTACTAATGATGGAGAAGTCTCGGGTGGGATGCCACCGACCACTAATATAAAAATTTAGTGTTGCAAATGCCGGTCACTATTGTACGAGTTGTTTGTAATGAGAATAATTATAATTGATAAGTTATATGCTAAATTTACCCCAGTCTTGAATTATTAATCTTTCACAATCACTCAGGCACTAAGTTTTATTTATGTTAGAGCTCCCTTTGCTAGCCACCTTATTTTCACATACTTATATTTTATTCCGCTACCGCCGCCGTACGTTCAAGATTTTTTTTCAAGATGGCGCGAAACCTTTTTTGTTGGTTGGTCAAACAACGGCTCAGTAGTAATAAGAGAGGAAGACAAATATATAAGAGATAACGTGTATTCCTCGTAATTAGTGTTGCAAGTATTATAAATTAAAAAACACTTGATATTTTTATGTGTTTGGTAATTAAGTAAGTAAGTAAGGTCCTCCAGACCGATTTCGGCCACGGCGGCCAATCTCAAGGGAGATTAGCCAACTGCGCAGGACATATTATAGTGCACAAGTGTGTGCGCAAACACGGGTGCACTCTCTTTTCCTTAGCTCTCATAATCCGATGGGACGGCAATCCGACACGACCGGAAAGAGTTCAGGCGCAGGACCAACGGCTTAACGTGCTTTCCGAGGCACGGGAGTGTACACACTTCCAACTTCCAGACTCCGGGCTGCTACTGAGAATTTTCTGACAGAAAAACCCAATAAGTATTTATTGGCCCGACCTGGGAATTGAACCCAGGACCACCGGGTATGCGGCCTTATATCTAGCCACTAGATCAACGAGGCAGTCAGTCGAGTTTGGTAATTATGATGGCAATCACAGAAACTTGTCACCAAGGCATGTTTTTTTAATAAAGTTGCAGCTTTGGATTAATGAAAAGACTTTAAAAAATATATTTATTTTAATATTGGAGCTATGTCAATAACAACAGAGTGTGAAGGCGACTGGTCCTTTAAGTTTGTTGGCGCGTAAAGTGAGCCATTGCTTCTGATTGGGCACGTACATCTCTGCAGGCATCAGCTGTTCAGGCGCGTCGTTATCTAAAATCAATGTATACGTCAGTAAATTTATTTTGAAAAGTATTAAAACGTATGATTTTAAAACATTTACATTGATATTATTTTGTGCAAGCAATAAAAAAAAACTTGCACCGATACTTTTACTCGGTGGTAGAGCTTTGTGCAAGCTCGTCTGGGTAGGTACCACCCACTCATCAGATATTCTACCGCAAAACAGCAGTACTTTGTATTGTTGTGTTCCGGTTTGAAGGGTGAGTGAGCCAGTGTAATTACAGGCACAAGGGACATAACATCTTAGTTCCCAAGGTTGGTGGCGCATTGGCAATGTAAGTGATGGTTAACATTTCTTACAATGCCATTGTCTATGGGCGTTGGTGACCACTTACCATCAGGTGGCCCATATGCTCGTCCGCCAACCTATAAAAAAAAAAAAAAAAAACAAAATATTACTTTGAAATAACATCTTATTACTTGTCTCCGTCTTTGTCTCTGTACTTTTTCGAAAATATTTAAAGAAAATTTTGAGCAGTGGAGTTCAATAATATAGTTAAATACCATAAACAATGCGAAGAACAATTTCTATATTGTCTTTTGGTGATTATTTTCCTATTGTTAAAAAACCTAAGATGTTTCGCTCTAGGTTATTTATCACGCATCCTATGTTTTAAAAAGCAAAAAAATTATGAAATACTATTAAATCAAATTAACCTCAAATCTTTTTACGTAAATTTATCTCAAAACTCAAAAGATAAAAAATTTTACAATTTGATTGATACTTAAAATATAAATGGTAAGCTAAACGCATAGGTTGAGACGTGTTTTGTTTTAAAAGATATCATAAATTATTATTTAAATTAATAACTGATTGAAAGGCGTTGTATAGTTCGTACCATCCTTTCTAATTTTAGCGGACTGCACTGTGGAGTCTTGCATGGAGATAAGATCTCCCGGGGCGTGCAGTAGCAGCCTTCCGACTCCTTCACAGCGTCTGCGAATACAATTATGATTTTTATCTAACATCTATCATATTGGTAAATAATTAAGTTCTAGTAAAACACTCTGTATTCGTTTCAATATTACCGCCTTATTCATAAACTTTATTTAACTGGTGATTAGTTAAACATTATTTTGTCTTCTTCTTTCGTATGTCAAATCAATAATGACAGAAAGAGACAAATCAGTGTTTAGCTAACCAGTAACTAATTAACGTTTATAAATAAGGCCGAAACGACCTTTAGTCGTGTTATAAATATATTGCTATAGATGTACGTGTTAACTACTAGAAACGTATTCTGCATAGAACCTGCTCAAAAATCATCTGGCGTACTATCAATACAAACTCGTCAAAGCTACTAAGATGAACCAATAGACAATTTACTACTTTTGATGACGAAAATGACGATAAACAAAATATTAAGATAAGTACGAGTGATAATATGATTACAAATTGGGTGTTTTTCGATATTCAGACATATGGTTGGTCTTTCGGACCAACTGTTGTATAGTTAACATGTGATTTAAGAAAACATATTAATCATAGACAAAGTAAAGGCTCTTATTTAGTCTTTGTGAATGAGTTATATTTGTAAGTGTATTATTGGCGCCATTTGTCTCGTCTTGTTTATTCAACTACACATGTTAATACTATTTACGTATTTATCTAATCAATAATATTGGAATGAGACCATAGATAATTCAGTACTTTTTAATGATTTCACATATTTCTAACAATATGTAGTAGAATGAGTAAGTAAATAATTACATTTTTGTTCTAATTACAAAATGTAAGTCTGAGTATGACTTTTAATTTAGTAATCGATAAAATTACTTAGATAATTTTTCATTCCGTACGTACGTACTTTTAGAAGTCGAAAAATAATTTTCACCTCAATACTTCATTTTGTAACATTTGCTTCTTCGACGGGGCCTCCAGTTGCTTGCACTCATTTAACCAGTTGCGAACTTCATTGAAGTCTGCTAGTAATTGTAACGCTGCTTCTTTTCTGAAACCAATTTAAATATCTAGTATATACCTATTGTTCACGTTTCATTATAATTTACAGAATGTTCTAGAGTTAAACAGAATCTACTAATTGTATTGAGAATAATAATAATAATATATATGTATGTATACGATATATTTTTGTTTTTAAGGAGCATTTACACCAACGGAATTTTTACTACAGAATGGGGGGTATTATCAAGGCTATTCAATAATCTTACGTGAATTTAACTTTCGCGACATATATGTGATGCAGCCACGACTCGCACATGATCCGCAGCACCATGTTGAGGGTCGTGATATCAGACGTCGCCTTTATCACTGGTAACAGCATTTTATCTAAGAGCATAAAGTTGATCAATTAAAACGTTAATTTGTTCGTATCATAAAATTAGTGAGTGAGCCAGTGTAACTACAGATGAGAGGCACATAACATTTTAGTTACCAAGGTTGGTGGCGCATTGACGATGTACGGAATGGCTATTTATTACGTCGCCAATGTCTATGGGCGGTGTTGACCACTTACCACCTTGGCGGCCCATCTGCAAGTACGCCTAAATATTAAAAAAAACTCTTCCCTGCAACCCATGGGGGGTTGAGATGGCGTCGCTGTATTATTTGTTGACCACAGGGCGGACTTTACCTAAGAACTCATATACGTAGCGGGAGTGCACCGTGTCTGGTTGAGTTATCTTCCTCCACTCGGCGTTGCTCGGGAATATCATCGTGAGATGCGCCAAACTTATCGTAGCGCAAACTGATGATAACACGCCCGTTATTTCTTCAGTTGCCTCCTAGCGAAATAAAAGAAATAGCTTTTATATATAGTTAGTAGTAGTTAGGTATGTATAGTTTTGTCAAAACATCAAAAAAATATATAATTAGATTACTATGTAATTTGTATCGTTTAATTGTATATTACCTTTAACTTTTGTATGTTGACTTTTACTTCGGATACCAACTTTTCCCTCATTTTTGCGCAAACATTCTCGTGTACACCAATTTTTCCTGCAAAATATACGAAAGTCGGGCATCAATCTACTGTCGGTATATAACGGTAGTCTGCATGACATAATAATTACATATGCAGAATATAATCCATGCGATTTGCAAAATTACACTTTATAAACAGTTTTTGATTAATATATCATCATCATTATCGACACAATTTCACTTATATCCTACATACTTTAATTTTGCTTCCAACGTTCCGATAACAACTTCGCCGATATTCAAAACGCGTCTTTTGGACGACACCCTGCCGCCAAGTTTGCATAATGAATACCATAGACTATCCAGGATCTCGACCAATAATATCGCGTCGGTCGAATGTGACGTGGTGTTCGTCTCTGCCCGTCGTGCGGGTCGAGGCGGCGCTCACCGGAGAGTAGCGCGGCGGAGTGGTCCGCGAAGCGCAGCTGCAGCAGCTGCTCGTGCGCCGCGCGCAGGTCGCCGTGCGCCACCAGGAAGAAGTCGTCCACGCGCCACGAGCCCGCCAGCCGCCGGCTCTGCGCCGCGCACCACAGCCGGCACGTGTGGATCGAGTGGTCTGCGGCGACACGCGAACGTCTTACTCGACTACGCGGTCTCGACTCATGACACCTATTTTACTCCGTTTCGTTTGATGTAAATTGCAATAAGTTAACGTTACCGCTAAACAGCAATACGAATGCCTAGTAGTCTTTGGACGAACTAAGAAAATAATTAAGTCATCACTTACGTCACAGCACGAGTATTATGTACTATGACTGGTGTTATTATATAATATACGATCGTGTTTAGTACGATGTTTAATATGTAATGACACATCGGTCTAGTGGCTAGCTTATATTGCCGTTAACATTTTTTCTGTCGAAAAATTTCAAGTAGCGGCCCGGTGTCTGAAGTTTAGCAGTGTTTGCACTGGCCTCGAAAAACATGTAAGGCGGTCGCTTTTGTGCCTAAACTCATGTAAGTTTCGGATTACCTTCCCATGGAATTTTAACAGGAAATAAAGAGGCATTATGTCTCCCTTGAGAATAATTATCATAATGGCCGAAATCGGTCAAATGATAATACATGTTGTTTAGTATAACTTCACTTACCAAGTCTATGTAATATCGGTATTTGTTCTACAATCGGCAAATCCTCTAGAGGTGCTCCTAAAATATAATCCCACGTGACCTCACAATGATTATTCAGTGTGACCAATTCCTGTAGCATTATGGCGAAATTAGCACCTGATACTGTCGCCTGAAAAATAATCGCTTATATTAAATATCATTATTATTATCTACCAATACTTGTTCGTTTGACCTGATTAACTATAAACGCACAGCCAAAACTACTGAGTCTAGAAAGCTATCTGGAATATAAATTTATTTTATAACGTAAGCTTCTGATAAGGCAGGATTTTTGGAAATATTGACTTTAAAGTGGAGAAACGGTAGTCGTACGAAATCGGGTTAGGCAGCTTTTTAATGATAATGTTAATAAATACTTACTTCGTTTACATATACCGAAATATCAGAATAATCCTTTAGAGAGGTTGGCGTCAGATTTGTTGTTAATGTCGCCCTAATAAAAGACAAAAAAATATCGATGTCAATAGACAATTCGCAATCAAACAATTTATTCAGAAAAAACCGTTAAACGTTTTGGCGCAAAATTATGTAAATTCATAATTATTCAAACTAATCAAATATATTAGAAATTTTATTGCTTTAATATATTTATTTCTCACCCAAAATGTTTATCCCATGAAGTCGATGTGACATGGCATCCTAACGCGTCCGCCAAGATTCTTAGTGACGATAATATTAAATCCGGAGTATCTAAAATATGTATTAAGTATTTTATAAAATTAAAAAAATAAACAATAACAATGTAGTAACTAGCTACAAACTGCAATCCTTTACATAGTTGTGTTCCAATTTGTAGAGAAAACTTACTATTGTCATTGAATGTTGAGAATAACCATTCGCGTAGGTTTTGGCTCGTTTTTGGTGATCTGCAATATAGCGGTTGCAAAGTTTTATTAGTTATGCGTTTTTCCCGCGGTTTCACCCGCATAGTTCCCGTTCAAACTCACATTCGCATTTATAATATTAGCTAGGATTATCATATAAATACTATCTATTCATTACTGGTGGTAGAGCTTTATGCAAGCTCGTCTGGGTAGGTACCACCCACTCATCAAATATTCTACCGCAAAACAGCAGTACTTGGTATTGTTGTGTTCCGGTTTGAAGGGTGACTGAGCCAGTGTAATTACAGGCACAAGGGACATAACATCTTAGTTCCTAAGGTTGGTGGTGCATTGGCGATGTAAGCGATGGTTAACATTTCTTACAATGCCAATGTCTATGGGCGTTGGTGACCACTTACCATCAGGTGGTCGATAAGCTCGTCCGCCAAACTAAACTAAAAAAAAAATGCTGTTAAGTTAGCGTATATTCGAATTATATAATATTTAGAATTCGTATAACCTTGATATTATGACGCCTGTAAATACCAACACACAGCAAATTGTACGTCTCGTAAAGTTATTGATTTTTATATGTGTGTTATTAATTAAGCATAAGAGTAACTTGTTGGACCGTTAGAAAAATAAACATGTACTATTAATTTCCATTGCCTCTATTGTATCTAAGCTTAGCTTATAAAACGGTAAACAGTAGGTATTTTTTATACATTTGCAGTACACTTTCAATATAAATATAATTCACATTTTATTAGTAAAAAATCTCGGATGGTTTCGGATCCTAAGAGCATTCATTGTTTTAAGTCGATATTCAATAAATAAATACAGAAACTCTTATTTAAATGGCTATGTACTTTATATCGAGGAAAATAAAATGCGAAAAAATTATACCTTGTAGCTAATGGAAACGATGACCACCAAAGCACGATGTGTTCCAAACAGCTGCCGACGTCACCCCAAAGTAAGTTTTGATAATATTCTGTGACCTTCTGTGCGGATTTCTTACTCGCTTGTATTCTACCTATAAAAATATATATATTGGTTTTGAATGTTCTCTACGATTTATTTTTGTAAGGAAAAGTAAATGTGTTTTACAAAAAAGGTAGGACGGGCCAATGGGCCACATGATATAAGTGGACACCACCGCCTATAGACATTGGCGCTGTAACAAATATTAATCGTTCATTACATAGCCAATGTTTCACCAACCTTGGGAACTATGTCCTTTGTCCCTGTTACACTTGCTCACTCGCCCTTCATTTAGCGGTAGAGCCACGGTCTTGTATACAGGTCTATCAACGGAGCCCAATTTCAGTGAGAGATTGGTACGATTGTAATATAACTTTAATTTCGCGTCAACGCCGCTGTACGTCGTTGCTATCGATGGATGCGGTTACGTGCCGATTCAGTGACACGCGGTACGTATGCGTTACGTGTGAAAGAGAAAGAAACAAAATGCTATTCTGTCTTCGTTGCACAGCACACCATCTATCGTCATATCTCTGGCGGCCGTAAACAGAACAGCGCAATCATTAATCCGACGTACCCCCACTACTGTTGTTGATAGACCTGTGTATAAGACCGTGGGTAAAACATCTTTTAGGAGGTGTGCGAGAATAGGTAGAAGTAAAACTTCAACTTCTTGATGTCGTAATGTGAACTGACGAATGTGGAATGTGGAATGAATTTATTATAAAACAGAACGGGTATATATACAAAAAGTGAACTAAACATAAACCAATAGGAGTACAAGAAAACATAACAATTATAAAAAAATATCTTGTTACACGGTTGTAAATCAATTATCGAGTGTGAGTGCTTGGTTTCCGATAAGCAGTTTTTAAGAACTATACATAGTCGTAAATCGATTATCAAGTGTGTGCTTTGTTTCAAGTGATGACGTCATATACTGCTATAATCTGATGAGTCGGTGGTACCTACCTTATTATATAAATACCTTTTATATATAAAGTTCGGTAATAAGTGATAGGTTGAAAATAACAATCACCTGACTTTAATTTCTTCACGCCTCTAGGACCTAACAGCACCGGTGATATATTAGCGACAGTGTCTAGGAGAATTTCGATGTACATTTCTTCACTTTGAAGTATTCCATTGACGTTTTCTGAAATTATATGTGATCATTTATAATATAAGCTCGCATTAAGAAAGGGCATTTGCATGTGAAATATTTTATTTTCTAAAATCAACGGATTTTTTCCATGAAAGTACTTAAATATCTGATTATGACGAGACGGTTGGCGTGGTTGGTAGATACTCGCCTCTCGCGCCGCAGGTCGTGGGTTCGATTCCCACCCAGGACAGACATTTGCGTGCATGAACATGTCTGTCATGAGTCTGGGTGTAATTTTCTATATAAGTATGTATTTACGAAAGAAAAGTAGTATATGTAATATGTCAATTGTCTGGTTTCCATAGTATATATATACAAGCTCTGCTTAGTTTGGAATCAGATGGCCATATGTGAATAATGTCCCAGGATATTTATATTTATACTAAGTTTTGAATCCTACATAGAAGATAATTTACATATTTGCAATAACTCAGACACTTAATAAAGTGTTTAGATGAAGATGATTAATTTAATCGTTTTCGTCTTAGACAAAGTTTAAAACTTAGTATTAAAATTAAAAAAAACATTACCATCATTATTAAAAACATTGTCTAAAACACATTCGTTGCCAAGTAGTGACGTGTAAGGCACATCGGCATCTGAATTCTGTGGATTCAACATCTCCGTCAATTTCTTATGACCGTTCTTCAGGTCGACGAGACTCTGAGCTTGTTTCATTTTCGCTTTTTTATTATCTATGAACGCTTGACGACGCTTCGTTAAACTCAGTCGGCGAGTTGCCGACGAATTTGGTGGCGTTATGTGTTTTGTTAGTGTGCTAAAAATATATACAATAAATATAAATTGCAGATTCAGAAAACTTATAATATATAAATCATTTGTATTTATTAATTAGGTACATAACGTGTTTTTTTTCTATTGAGATAATTTTATTGTATGCTTCAAGTTATTTAAGGGAACAAGATTTATTATCATGTTGCCCAATGGATGAAACATGAGTCCACCTTATCGATAAAAATTTAAAAAAACAAAGCTTGTCTCAAAAACGACGCAGGTGGAAATTTAGAATTGTTCCTGCCGCTAGAAAAAGTATGGCTTCAGTATTAAGGATAGTGAAAGAACCCTTACACTGTGGATCTTAATATGAAAATGTAGTTTCAAAGTTCGTGAAGTAATTAAAGAAAATTTCGCCGAACACTATCATAGTATTTTTTCTTAACGACAACGCTCCACTCATTGCTCGAAACATGCGTTCTACTCAATCTATATTTCCTTCCTTAATTTTTAGTTACCACCAAAATTAAAGATCCATATATAGTACTAAATCTAACGATGATGTCGCGGTTACCTGTCATATAAAATCACAAAAATAATGAATTACATAAAGACTTACTGGTATATTTCCAAACTATCCGCGTTAGAACTGGAATCGCAATCGCCATGATCTTCAGGTTTGTACATCATCACCAAACAATTTATTAGACGGTGACAATTGACTTCCGTTCGACTCTTCGCTAGGACCTATTCACCAATGAATATACTTAATTAGGTAAGTTTTAGTTTTTTTTTTTTATTGACTTGAATGCAGACAGTCGCATGTTTCCCGCAAACTAGGACGCGACCTTAAATTTCACTGTGACTTTCTTGTAAAAGAATTTGGGTTATTCCTATTCAATTTCTTTAAAGACTTTTAAGCATTTTTCAGAGTTAAGCTATAGTTTACAAGTCGAATGAGTTACAATTCCAAGTGGTTTAACCACTAAGCAATGCTTCTTTAACGGCACGAAAAAAATTGAAGTTACAAAGGTCGACGGATTTTAGGTAGCCAATCAATATTTTACACACACATATATCTAACCAATGCTATTAATACATTAACAGCTAGTGAGTTGAGCAGTAAACAGATACATCGTTACTAAGCAGTGTCCAGTCCTGTTAAGAAGTTGGCTATTCCATCATGTTGCTCTCACGGAATGTATAGTCACATACATGTAGCATATTGTTATATGTGATAAATGCGGTGTTAGTGGAGATCTTTGTTTTCACCGCCGGGAAAGATACAAATTACATAAATAAGTAATGCACGCGAAAACTCGTTATTTGAAGTTTCGAACCAACGTGTGTTCCGCGTGTCTGATAACTGGGTAGTGTGCTTGGACGAGTAGATTGGGGATATTGACTCTTATTATATAATTACAGTAAAACTTCGATTATCCGAACCAATTGGGACTGAGACTAGTTCGGATAATCGAAACGTGGGTTTTTTGGGACGAGATCATAATCAACACCTTTTTACATAAAAACAGTACATACATATATATATATATATATATATATATATATATTAAAATTTGACATGCATATTAACGTTGAAATATATAGATTAGCTCGCTCGCTGCGCTCGATAGCTCTTACCTATCGGGTAGCTAAGACACGAGGTCATGACCTCAGTAGTCCACGTTTTTACCACCAACAGTGTCGTTAAACACAATTAATATATTTTTTTAAGTAATATTTTTGCTTAGTATTTTTAAAATTATTACATAAATAGAACCGACACACGATAACTAATAACCACTTCACGGGTCGGACACGAATTTTGTTACACGCTGTATATGCATGTGTATTTTCAACACTTGAAAAATGTCGAATTCTTTTTATTATATTTTTTTTTTATAAAATCTTCAATTTTTAATTGACGAATTTACGCGTTATAGCTGACGCGTTTTTGAGCGGCCAACTCTCAACAAACAATGTAAAGATACATTTTCCACGCACCAATTTTCGGATAATTGAGCGTTCGGATAAACTTAGTCATCGTTCGGACAATTGAGAGGTCGGATGATCGAGGGTCGAATCGAGGTTCTACTGTACATATTTTTATATTTATAAGTTATATTTAAACTCACCTGTACTATTTTTGTTAATGTTAGCGGCTTTGTTTCACTAACGACATTCGGGTATGTGTTACTGCAGACGTTGAATTTAGCACTAAATTTCTTATAACTCAAGCCGATTAAGTTGTTGTAAATACCAATTAAACTGTAAAAAGTATATATAAATCAATACATACAATATCCTGGGACATTATTCACACAAGGCCATCTGATCTCAAACTAAGCAGAGTTTGTAGCAAGGATGTTGCGAATATTCGCACCCGCATCCGCAAATGCGGACCTTCCGCATGTATTTGGACATTTGCATCCACATACTCATCCGAAATATACAATGCCGATTTTCTTGCGGCTGCGGATGTAATACAAGTTGCGACAAGAAAGAAATGGGCGGGGCCATGAGGGGATGAATATTTAACAAGATCACAAGAGTTAGATCCGATTCGACAGTCAAGAACAATTTATATATCATCGCCACCTACTTAGATCCTCGCTTTAAGCACAAATTTTGCACACCGGTGACTGAGGAAAAGATTAAAGACGACATTTTGATGATTACAATGACAAATACTGAGAATGACGATTCCGGTTCTCTTAATGCCAATTCTGAGGGGGCCAAAAGAATGAGAATGACTGATTCCACGGTAAATAATATGGAACAACTAGGATCAGGGCTATCAAGTTTCGCCAGAAAGCCATGCTTAAAAAACGACCTTGCTATGATGGTAGATTCGTCAAGTGAAGATGAGAATCAAGAAGTACCAGAAAATGCTATCACTGAAGCTGTACTCAAAAGAGGAATTACTTTCTTACCGCGCTAAAAACAAGAGTCAATGTAGATGAAAATCCTCTTAAGTGGTTTCTGTGGTATACTACTTTTCTTTTGTAAATACATACTTATATAGATAATTACACCCAGACTCAGGATAAACAGACATGTTCATGCTCACAAATGTCTGTCCAAGGTGGGAATAGAAAATGACATAGGGTACGAATGTACCAATGTAATGTAACAACTTGTATGCAAAATTACATTATGATCGGTTGAGTAGTTAAGACGTGAAAGCGTAACAAACAAACAAATTTACTTTCGAATTTATAATATTAGTGCGGATTTATTAATAAGTTTATGTGTAATTATGTATAGTTAGCAAAACAAGTTACCTTAAACACGATTCAATAATTTTCCTCGAGTCCTCTCTGTGTAGGCAAGTTGATAAAATTGTCAGTATGAGACTATATATCGATTGTAACATTATGAATCTTCTGCTACACAACATGTCGAAAACGTGATCGTGTTTACTTAACACGAGACCATTTTCTTTTTTCAATCTAGCTAATTTAGGATTTAATTTGTAAAATGATTTCACTACTTTCATTAAATATTCTATTATTTCATCTAATACCTGCGAAAAAAACTTATTTTAAAAAACTGCAGATTAAATTCAACAAAATAATTGACGATGACTAATTTTTACTATGATCCAGATTATATCAAAAATATTTTAAATGTTTCCATAAATTAAACAAAAGCGGAACCTGTATGCTGACTAGCTCCATAATAAAACTGCGATTCGTTAATGAGTAATTGTTAGTTTTCCCAACACAATTCTTCCATTTATTATCTGTTTCCATGACCACTTTCGTAATGGCATAACAAACAATCTCCATCTCCCTGCAATGACTAAAGAGTTCCTTTTCATCCACCGTTTCTTCGCTTATCCATTTCTTACTAGTTACTTTTGTAGTCATATTTAAAAAAAGAATCAAATGTTTTTATAAAAATAAACAAAAACTGTTTAGTCTTTGACGCTAACTGTATGGTGTCATCATGAGAACTGAGGTGTTATCGTATTTTGTAAAAGAAATCGATGCGCAGCGATGTCGGTGCCAGCTTGCTTTGTAAAGTTCGCGTCTTACTTCTTGTAGGACAAGTTAGAATTGCAAACGTTAAAGTTTTTATGGCTGTTCAACCTCGACCTTGGGCATAATGGACTAACTTAATAATGAGCAATGGATCTTGTCATTGTAATTTATTACGATGTTAAATAAATTAAGCGAGACTTTGTATTAAAAGTTTGAGCATTTTGTCTAAAATTTGAAACATGACTTTTAATGCAATAATGCTTACTTTGAATGATAAGTGAGATAACTTTAATTCGTCATTCGCTTTTTTTACCCAATTTTTTAGTTTTTATACTTGGTTGAAACTGGCTTTTATTAAAATTTAATAGATAATTGCTATTGCAGTCAAGGTTGGCTCAAGGCAAATAGCGCAAGATTACGTAAAGCAATTCCCCTAATGGCTACCTATGATCCGATATTGCAAGTGAGTGTACACGATAGTACTTATAAATATTAATTATATAGAAAACCACACAAAAAGAAAGACCTTATATTGTACAAGTACTTTATATTCACGAACAATAAATAAACGACACTATTTAACAAATGAATTTGCTAATCTTCCATACAGTATTGCAAAGCAGCATTAGGAGGAATATATCACAGTAAACAATTTATTGTTACAATATTAATATCTCTTCATTATCTGTACAACTATACAAACACATCTATACTCTATTAACAATATTTATATTGCGATCTCTAATAGCTACTTTACATAATTTCATAAACAATTGATATCAAGTACAGTCAATGCTTAATTTCTATCTCAGTTTTAATTCGTAGTCATATATTTTTAAATGTAAATATATTACATAATTTATTTGATGAAAATTACAAAACAAATCGAAAAGCACCCTTCGATAGAACCATCCACCTATATTACACTTCTAATATATTTTTACAATGTTTTACATAAAACGCTCCCAACTCATAAATCAAATTGCTGAAATATATTAAACTATAAGTTCAATTTAATATACAAACGGCATAGATATAATGCAATTTAAAAAATATATATATATGAAAGAGCCCAAGTAACTAAAGAAGTTACATACTATGATTTTGAAGAAAGCCTTCATTTTATTAAAAATCACCGATTTAGGTTACGATAAAAATTCTCATTGTTTATTTAAGTAAGCAGACAACTTGATTTTTACCATAATTTTGACACTATTATTGAAAAAATGTGTGTCGAAGTAAATAATTTCTTTTTTATTTTCAAGTCAGATAAGTATGCCTTTTCGTGTCATAACAATGAAAATGTATTCGTGATCATTTATCATGTTCATCCATCCAAATGATAGACTACATGTTTGGAGAGTATGTAAATTATAGATTGAAGTTAGTCACGAAATCATAAAAGCTGTTTTTGATTTAACCACACGCGTACATTTTGATCTATAGATGGATAATATAATTTACATAAAGAACGCTTGTCTATTACCACATTAGATTTTATGTGACCTAAAAACCATTTCAGAAATATATAAACCTGTATTGACAGATTGATTTTCTTTTTATTTAACATAATTTAAGCTTCAAAAATAATACGCCGTCCTTGAAAAATATTTTCATTTAAAGCGCACTACTTGTGATCCTTACTTATAAATGTATTAAAAGCTAGTGATTAGTCAAACAATACTTTGTCATCTTCTTTCGAATATCAAAATCAATAACGACAGAAAGAGAGAAAACAGTTTAACTCATCAACTGCTAAGCAACGTTTATAAGTTGAGCCGTAAATCATTATTAAGAGTTTACAATAGAGCGTATATAAGCATGACAAGAAATCGGCAAATCGGCAAAAAAATTATAATAAAAATCAGCAAAATCGCAAAAATATTCAACTAAATTCTTACTTATTGGTAATAAGTTAGATTGAGATTCTTTCAAGATTGAAAGAATTATCTAAAAAAGACATTTAAAATATTTGAAAACCAAAAAATACACATTTGTGATGCAGGTACTACGTTCACGACTAATTTATTTAGTTCAGGTGGTAAAAAAAGTTAGCAAATTTGTCGTTACCTTACTGACATTGAACACTCAAATATAATAGTAAATTAAAAAAAAAAAATGATTTTCACAGGATTAGAGACAACTCTTCGTATCTAATATTAATAAATCAATTTAGATTAAATCTACTTCGTACAGATAAAAAATAAATACAAAATATTATTGAGCTTTAGTTCCCTATAAATACAATCGTTTTCATTAATTCATTAAGAGCGTGTAGTGAAAGAGGTTTTAATAAACTTCATGCATAATATGTATGGAATCTACAACACGGAGTCTAATTATGAAAAAAATATTATCATTATGATATGGATATATAACACAGATTATGGTCCTAAGCTAGTCATTGAGGTATTAGACCATTTATTTATAAAAAGATAATAAATATAAAGAAATGCCTTAAAGTTTAGAGAATTTCAAGTTAATGTTGTAATGAAAGTACAGTTAAGTCTCAGTTAAGCCGAGATGGCCCAGTGGTAAGAACGCGTGAATCTTAACCGATGATCGTGGGTTCAAACCCGGGCGAGCACCACTGAATTTCATGTGCTTAATTTGTGATTATAATTCATCTCGTGCTCAACGGTGAAGGAAAACATCGTGAGGAAACCTGCATGTGTCAAATTTCACTGAAATTCTGTCACACGTGTATTCCACCAACCCGCATTGGAGCAGCGTGGTGGAATAAGCTCCAAACCTCCTCCACAAAAAGGGTAGAAGAGGCCTTTGCCCAGCAGTGGGACATTCACAGGCTGTTACTGTAAGTCTCTCGCGGAGTTTTTAGCGCAAGGTGCGCTTTCACATTTATAAATCCGCCTCTGACTCTCATAAAGCATAAAACAATTTTAAAATCGAACGTCGGAACAGTTTATGAATTATCAAAAACTGATTTATTTACGCTTGCATAGTTACTTACGCCGATCATTGAAGAACAATGACAGACTCGCGTTATATAACTTAACATACCCACAGCAACTCAGTTTTAACATTGATATTTGTGTCATATCACATGTATTGACAATATTACGTCATGACTTTTAAAACACGTCACACATTACAAAAAAATTTTGAGTGATATATTCACTTTTAAAAATCCACGTGTATTACACAGATGTTAAAATATTTTTTGCATTCATTATTGCTTAAATAATAAGAATTGTCGTCGGAGGGTTAGAGACTAACCGCCTTATTCATAAACTTTATTTAACTGGTGATTAGTTAAACAATATTTGGTCTTCTTCTTTCGTATGTCAAATCAATAATGACAGAAAGAGACAAATCAGTAACCAGTAAATAAGCAACGTTTATAAATAAGGCCGTAATAGTGTAATAACACATTCGTTTTTTTTTTTTTACATTCACCACCTTTATCTGTATGGTTATTGCTTAGTATCTACTAATGAGTGAGACGCAATGAGTGTTCAGATTAAAACCGAATCAGTTAATCTGACTTTGATCACAATTACATAAACTGTAGGTTAACGAATTAAAATTAGAAGATCATTTAAATAACAGTGTCAATTCACTGAACTTATAGTTCTAGGTTAAAGTATTAGTAACAAGACATAGGTTATTGGTAATTTAGTGTCTTTAAAAATTTTCTATTAATATCGACGTATAATGAATTGAAATATAGTAAGCCAAGTTCACACATGATTACTTTCTTATATTTTTCTACCGCTACACGTGTACACTATTAAGATAGTAAACTATTTTTTTATATATATTTTGCAAATGCAAATAAATCCTCACATATGTACTTATAAGATATGAAAACACATTTTACACTATTTACACAGGAACAAGATACTAAAAAAAAAAAAAAAAACAACCAAAAAGGTTTGGGTACGTGTGCCTATCTGTCATAATTAAAAAAAAAAGTTAAGTAAGATTAGTTACAAATGTACCTATCACTGCACTAACACGTATCATTAGTAATGGAGAAAATATACCCTTGAAAACCACGATAAACAACGCACATTTTTTTGATATCCAATGATATTCCCTACACATAAAAAAATAGCCTAACGCTAATCAAACTTAACAATTTTCTATTGCTTTACACATAGAAGCTCGATATTTACAAAGGGTAAATTTCTAACGAGTGAACACACATTACAGCACTTAGGACCGATATCAATTTACTAAAACATCAATCCGGCATATCTATACTGGTCACAGGCACAACTGGTTTCATTGCTTCGTTCTTCTTTTGATTCTTCTGAGATTTTTTGCTCTCTTTTACTTTCCTGTGAGCCTCCTCGTCTCTGTACGGCTCCTGAGTGACAGGAGGTTCGGCGGGTATCACATTCGAGCCTCTATTCACGTTATTATTGTATGCAATGTTTGCATACTCCTGTAGGAGGGGGAACACTGAGAGAAGGAACTGACAAAAGTCCTTTCGTATACCAAACCACCCTGAAATAATAATACCCAATTTACATCCGAATTATTATGAACTTTAAAAGATTACAAAAAAATTGACATAACAAATATTTATCTATTATAATCAATATTGATTTTATGTACAAAAAGAATAACACATTACAGTAAATATTATTATAATTTTACATAAAAAAACGTACGCAATAAAGAATTAATACTCATTTTCAAGGTATTTTGAATATGCATATTATATTGCCTTTCAAGTATGCATTAAAGTTTAAACTTAACGTTACTTTCACAAATATACAGTAAGTAAATGTGCGTACGAATTATTATCTCTTATTATTCGGACTTTCGTTATTTGATTTTGGAAATCGTTTTTTTGCCAACTTCATTCATCATAATTTTCCGTCCGAACATTTTTATTCGTGTCTATAACTTTTAAATGAGACATAGCGCCCTAAATGATATACTTTTAAGAGTACGAGAGATTAGCTAGGATATAATTCAACTTACGGCAATCACAGAATGCACATGAATATCATGTAGCACTGGATTATCAGGCTTTATATATATTTATAATGCACTTGATTAAATTAAAGTTTCTCTAATGGTGCATTCTAACCTAACATTTATATTTTTATAACTTTTACTGATTAGCTATGTTATTCTCTTTTATGCAACGATTTTCTTTGTTACCTCATTTTATTAGATTGCACTTGGCACTGACATTTTTTTAACGAAATTTAATCGTCATCTTCAAAAAATCATAAAAGACAAATATCCGAAAATATTATTTCAGTTTGTAATCACAGTTATACTTAGAGATTGGATTACATGACATATAAAAAACTTGATTATTATAAGGATGCAAATATGTTGAAAATCGACAAAAAACTGTCTGTGAATTAAATTGTAAAAAAAGTAAATTTTATTTATTTATAGTTAAAATCAATATATATACATAAAATTACTGAATCATTCATTCGTAAATAATCAATATTAACTTTACAGAAGATATACAACAATAAAATTAACGATTAGAGAATGCCTCTGCCAACGCATTGTTTTTTTTTATTTTTATTGTATAGGTAGGCGGACGTGTACATGGGCCACCTGATGGTAAGTGGTCACCAACGCCCATAGACAATGGCATTGTAAGAAAAGTTAACCATCGTTTACATCACCAATGCGCCACCAACCTTGGGAATTAAGATGTTATGTCCCTTGTGCCTGTAATTACACTGGCTCACTCATCCTTCAAAGCGGAACACAATAATACAAAGTACTGCAGTTTTGCGGTAGAATAACTGATGAGTGGGTGGTACCTACCCCGACGAGCTCTACCACCGAGTAAGATTCAGTCAATACCAAACCGTGAATCTCGACTCATTTCCAACTTACCATCAATACTTGCAGGTAAGTTGGTAGTAGTGCAAATCTATCATTCATTATCTTACTAAATCAGAAAACGCGGCAGCTGAGTCTAAGAGCCGAACGGACACAATATAATAAAATAAAATATTGTAATTAAGCGAAAGTATACATCATCACTAACTTTTATATAAAATATATTATGCAACGACCGCTGAGAATAGTTTAAATATGCAAATGTATATAATTCGGCCTCTGGTAGTTTAAAATTAAAATTTAATAGAGCATCCAAATCAAATGTATTTATTCAAGTATGTTTTACAATAAAACGGTTTAGAATCGTGGCTATTTTAACTCAACCACCGTTTCGGGAAGCATCTAACGTAAAGAAACGGTAAAAAACTCGAATAATTGCTCTTTTTAATATAATTCAGATTTATGATGTCATTAGTATTCACAATTATTTATTATTCCTTATCAATCCTTTGTTGGAACACGCGCTCAAATCCAAGCATTAAAGTGACTAATCTTAAAAAAGTTTTTAAATTTGTTAAATAATAAATTTATTGTACTTTACTCGGTTTTGCTCGGTGGTAGAGCTTTGTGCAAGCTCGCCTGGGTAGGTACCACCCACTCATCAGATATTCTACCGCAAAACAGCAGTACTTGATATTGTTTTGTTCCGGTTTGAAGGGTGAGTGAGCCAGTGTAATTACACGCACAAGGGACATAACATCTTAGTTCCCAAGGTCGGTGGCGCATTGGCGATGTTTTTTTAAAAAATATACAATGCCTCTGTCTATGGGCGTTGGTGACCACTTACCATCAGGTGGCCCATATGTTCGCCCGCCTACCTATACTATATAAAAAAAACCTTAGCAAAAAAATAGAGGGGGGGGGATGTCGGAAAGTTTCCAAATATACCTAATTCATGAGTAATGAAAAGGTTGTTTTAATACTCACATTTGTTCCCTCCTTTAGAACTGAAAGACATGATAATAAGTGTCGCATATGTCACAAACAGAGGGCTGACTACCACGATGTACGAGAGGTCTAGACCATCGTCGAGTTTGTTCGTCAGTAAGACCTGTGGAAAAAGAAATCGTCGAGAAAATATTTATATTCAATTAAAATGTTTAAGTTTTCAGATATAAATATAGAATTTATTTGATGATAGGGTTTTGTGCGAGCCCACCTGGGTACGTACGCCACCCACTCATGACAGATTTTAACGCCAGTATTGTCGTATTGCGGTTTGAAGTGTGAGTGAGCCAGTAAAACAACAGACACAAGGGGAATAAATCGTCTTAGTTTTCAAGGTTGGTGGCGTATTGGCGATATAAGAAATAGTTAATATTTCTTAAAGCGACATTATTTATGGGAGGTGGTAACCACTTACCATCAGGTGGCACCATTAAACGTCCACCTAACAATTAAAAAAAAAATTTGATAAAGCTGACAAAAAAATTAGATATAAGTGTGTAAGTTTTATATTTAAAATTCGATAATATTTATTGACAATACACACCTGAAAGACTAATATAGGTATAACAGTGAATGTGTAAGCTAAAGCCGAGTTGAAACTGGTCCGTCGTTGCTGTATGTTCACCTCCGGCGTGCGTAACAGAATTCCAGCGAAAATTATACTGTATAGCACCCCTAGAACAAAGAAAACATAAAACTATAAATAAATGTTCATTACAAATATAGATATTTTGCAATGAATGATTAATTATTTTGCATAATAAGTGCACTCACTATAAGCACTTTCTAAGATATTTTTTTTTGTAGTTATTGCTATAGTTAACAAAGATAAAACATAAATCAATGTTTATTTGATACTAAAACACAATTTTGCTTCTGAGTTCTTGTTTCAATGATTACCATAACTGTTATACAACGAATATGCCATATAAACGACGGCTATCCTATCAAGGTACCAGTCAATCTAAATTGTGATAAAATATAAAATCATACATACACTCACCTACAAGGCTCAGACACATGAGTATCCATAGCGGCACAAATACAACCTCCCAGGACCAATTTATGAAGTCGTCCAATTTCAATGCCAGAAATATGAATTGCAGTATATTTACAGCACAGAACAACTCCAACTGTAAATAATGAATTAAATTCACCATACTTATATATATGTACTATAAATATAGTATTAAGTATGTATATATAAATTGTTAAAACATTTTAGAACAATATTTTTGACCATCACATTCAGGTAACATGTTGTTCTGTTTTTTAGTTTACTTTTTGTCATACAAATTTACTAAGGAACTTAATCACTAATTTTCAAAGGACTGCAATATTAGAGTTCAGTGAAGGCCAAAGCCATTCACTAGTTTGAAGCATCAAATCAAATTATACTTTATTCAAGTAAGCTCTTACAAGCACTTTCGAATTGTCATTTTACAAGATTGAATAAAAATTTAAAGTAGATTCTACTGAGAAGAACTGGCAAGGAACTCAGTAGTTGCTCTTTTTCTACAATTAAGTTTCAAAAATAATTAAATGAAATTGAATTATTATATATCCTTTTTTATCATCTATATAATACTTTATTGAGTAATATGCATTGACTAAGTAAGTGAGCTCACTCAATTGGCATTATTCTAGTCCATTCTAGTCCATAGTGACCACTTACCTATAATACTATCAAATCTATTTATATTCTTTACCATTTAAAATAATAAAATCTCTCATATGCAAACAATGACTTTACAACACTGCAATTTAGTTCATATTTAATCTATAATGTAAGTCATAAGTATTTTTCGACACCAACGATCTATACTACACTAACTCAAATTTTAGGCTTATGCTAACTATAAGTTAGCATAATTTGAATTGAGTGATTTCAAAAAGTACCTTAAGTTAGCTTTATATAAGATTTGTAACTTCGTTATTTTTGTTTTGTTTTTCTTCACAATTTTTTTAATACATATAAAAATAACATATTTTCAGCAACTTGGCATAGAAAAACGAATTTCACTAAAATTCGAGTTAGCGTAGTATAAATGTTTGGTGTCATTATACTGAAATGGCCAATAAGGTCAAGCTTACTAAAAAGAGGATTTGAAGTACTATAAGTTTTTCTACATACCTCATAGCTACGATCATGTTTCACACACCATATACAGATGGCTATTGAAACTATACTTATAAAAATTAATGGTATGAAGACAAGTATCCAAACATGGCGAGTTGTTGTTAACTGGTCACATACAAGCAGCTCAAACATAAGTAGAATCAAATGTATAGCAAGGCTTATTAACATTGCTTTATAGTGAATATAGGCTTCACCTTCCAATCTGTAATAGTAAAAATAAATCAAAGATTGTGTTTAATTAGTAACACTATCATTATAAAATTGAATCCAGGTATCCGGTAGAAATAAACTACATTGAATGAAGTAAAAACATAAATATTGTGATATAATAATCCACTGATGAGATCAGAAGACACCTGTCTTTATTAACAAATTTAAATACAAATTCTATATTAAAATAATATTTTATGAGTACTGAAAATTATACAAACCTGAAATGCGGATACTGCCACCAAACATATGTACCAACTGTAGCACCAAGAACAACCAGGAATTTCCATGTCCATATAGGCGTGAAGACTGCCCAGTAAGACCAAGTTATAGTGTTATCCAATTTTAATGCTAATAGCGCCGTGAATATTAGCAAACATGTATGTACGACGAATTTGCTAGTAAAAATAAAAACAAAATTAAAAAAATCATTTATTATTTGTTAGGTACACACCACTCATATGAATATCTTTATTTTACCTAGGATTAAAATCCTGGAATAGGGTCTGTAAATTCATTTCCATACACATTCACCTGTTTATTTTTAAAATCAAATAACATCTCACGATCTCTTTGGGGTCGCAGTGTTTGCTTTTTTTAATTTGATCTATATATTTTAAAGGTATCAAATACAGATTATACAAAGCTCAAGGTTATGACAACGTCATTTCAGTCTATTTTCTTTTCATATTATTGAATTAAGCTATGGATTTTCACACATTCAAGATTTAATAAACGAAAATGCTAAGTATATTTTTCCCATTTAAAATATAAAACGTGAATATATATATTTAGTTCACATGCTATTTATTCACATGTCATAGAATAAAAATTAATCGCATAATGTTCAAATATGAAGGCTAAAGTCTATAATATTTTCTACAATGTTAAGATTTCGTTTAAAACAAACTTAAAAAGTTGAATATTAACACACTTTTAATTTTGAATATTGATTTTTAACGCATGATAAAGTTAATATTTGTAAAATAAAAATAAAAAATATATAAATAAATAGGAGTATAGATACATAATTAAACAACACTATCCTATTTTGACATTATCACTTGACACTTATTTTAATATTTCATTAGCTTTTCCTCAAAAGTTTAAATTATAAGAATACGCTTGAAGTGATATTTAAAGTGTCTCTAAGAAAAGGAATCTATTTATATTTGTAAAGTATCTTACTAATTAAGTTATGGCTTCTCCGTCTCCTAAATCACCAGAACAAAGTGAAAAAAATAAGCAATACGACCGGCAATTAAGACTTTGGGGGGACCATGGGCAAGCTGCACTAGAAAATGGACATATTTGCTTAATAAATGCTTCTGCATTAGGTACGGAAATATTAAAGTCAATTGTTTTACCTGGTGTAGGAGCAATTACTATAGTTGATCACAACTTAGTAAGTGATGAAGATATTGGCAGTAATTTTTTTTTGGAATGCTCAAGTAAAGGGCTTAATAGAGGCTCCGAAACTCTCAGACTTTTATTAGAGTTAAATCCTGCTGTGCAGGGACATGCTGTGTATGAACCTGCAGAACAAATACTACGTGATAACCCTGAATTTTTTAAATCTTTCAGTGTTGTCATTGCCACATGTGTTGGAGAAAAAATCATTCAGGATCTAGCACAGCATTTGTGGGATCTAAATATACCTTTTATTTTATGCAGATCTGTGGGGTTTTTAGGATTGTTTAGGATACAAATAAATGAACATACAATAATTGAAACTCATCCTGAAAATGAGCAAATTGATCTACGTTTAGACGTACCATTTCCCATCCTTGCTGAATATTTAGATGCTTTTGACATAGATACTGTTGATCTAAAAGATCATGGTCACATTCCTTGGATTATTATTTTATATAAAGCAGTACAAAAATGGCAAACTACTAATCAAAATAGATGGCCTATGAACAGAAAAGAGAAAAATGAAATTAAAGATGTAATACAAGATTTTTTTAGAAAAGATGAAAATGGTTTACCAATTGAAGAAGAAAATTTTAATGAAGCTTTAAGAGCAGTTAATACTGCATTAGTACCTACATTTTTACCTGTAAAAATTCAAGATCTTATTTATTGTAGCTCTGCAATTAATTTAACTAAAGAGAGTTCACCATTTTGGATAATGTGTTCAGCCCTAAAAGCTTTTGTGGAAGCTGAAGGAAAAGGTAAGCTACCCTTAAGAGGTGTTCTTCCTGATATGACAACATCAACGGATCATTATGTTAAGCTTCAAAATATGTATCGTGCACAAGCAGCTATGGAAGCTGAAATAATTTATAGGAAGGTGCAGGAAATTGTTGCACAACTGCATTGCGATAGTATCAGTGAAGCAGATGTAAAACTTTTCTGTAGACATTCTCATGATTTACATTTAATGAAAGGTTCAAATATAGCCGAAGAATATAGATTGGGCAATACAACAGCATCATACATAGCAAGATATTTGGAAGAACCAGATATTATGATGGTTCACTATATTCTTTTAAGATCTGCTGAAAAGTTTCAATCAGAGCACTGTCGAGCACCTGGAGAATGGGAACCAGAGGGAGACATTGCAAAGCTGAAAACATGTGTTACTAAACTACTTAGTGATATATCATGTACCCCATTTCCTAAGGATGATCACATTCATGAAATGTGTAGGTATGGTGGAGCAGAAATTCATAGTGTTTCAGCTTTTCTTGGAGGATGTATTGCACATGAAGCTATTAAAATAGTTACAAAGCAATACAAACCTGTCAATAATACTTTTATCTATGATGGTGCTTCAACTAATACTGCTACATTCACATTTTAAGGCAGCTTACACTATTTATTATCAATAAAAATTGCATTATAAAAAGACTTTTATTAGAATCTAATGGGATACAAAAAATATCTAATATTTCTTTTTCTGGTGTATCATTCTGCTACAGCAAAGTCGAAAAGAAGGGTAATATTGTAAAATATAATTAGTTATATTAACACTTGTATACCATCTTCTTTCATAGCTTAACTACATGACACATTTTATAGTGTAAATCACTTTTATCTATCATTTTTAAATGAAAGCTTTGATTGTAAAAATATTGCCATTTTAATAAATGCATGATTCATAAAAAATAAATTAAAATATGGTGATAAATTAATAAGGTAAAATAATAGATACAATGTTCTTCTTCAAAGTTGTGTATTTCCAGATAGGATATCAACAATAAGTTATTGAGATTTTAAAAGAAATTGTAGTAAACATTCTCATTAACAAATTCAACTCATAAATTAGATAAAATAACACATATCACATGATAAAAAAAATTTAAACAAACTATACATTTGGCTAAAATCCACATGGCAGGCTTATGATACATCAGTTTAACAACAGTAGGATCTTTAATATAATATATGCCTGAGACTGTGAAGACATCAGAGCTATATAACACAACATTGAGAATCTCTCATTTGTTACCTACTTATTTCACCTTAGCCATAACTTCAACCGCAATGCATCTACTCCATTTAGGTAGTATCGAAATAAGCGTTTGTCTCTCACAAAGCCTAAGTTCTCGTAAAGTTTAAGTGCTGGTTTATTTGTGATTTCAGTTTCTAAAACAACTTCATCGGCATTGTCATCTATCATTGCCTGAAAAAATAATAACTGTTATGATTATACTGGTACTCATATAATTTTATTGTTCAACCTTATTTATAAAATTAGAAATCTTGTCACTGGATTGCGACACCAACAATTTATACTACGCTAACTCGAATTTTAGGCTTATGCTTACTATAAGTTACCGTAATTTGAATCGTGTGATTTCAAAAAGTACCTTTAGTTAGCATAATATAAGATTTGTAACTTCATTATTATTGTTTTTTTTTTCTTCACAATTTTTTTAATACATATAAAAGTAACATATTTTTTGCAACTTGGTATAGAAAAACGATTTTCACTAAAATTCGAGTTAGCGTAGTATAAATTGTTGCTGTTGATTTGTTTTATTAGCATGTCCTAAGTATAATCAACATTTCTTATTAGAAATTTATATTATATTGTAATTATACAATTTGATAAGTTTGCTTATAATTAGCATGTAACACTTTTAATTACCAATATAAATGTACAGTTTGGTTAATGTTTCCTTTTTTGTATAATACTATAATAGAAATTTAAGATTTTCAAATAAAATCATTGCAAGAAATGCATATAGTACTATAATTATAAGTTTGAATTTATAACTACTGCAAAAGTTGTCTCACAGTGTTGTAATCTCCTTTCTCAGTAATCTCTATTAATATAATCATTTTCTAAATATATACATTAACTACAAGTATTCTATTAAAATTATACTATTACTTTGTATTTATCTTTTATCTCACCCTTATTGCTTTCTGTACTAATTTAGAACCTATCTTCCTTTTCCTATATTTCTCATCAACGGCCAGCATTGCTATGTATCCTCTTTTGACATTATTTCGATGCATATCTAACTTACAAACAATGGCACCAATACATTTTCCTTCGTGACTAGCCAAGAAGCAAAGTTTAGGCCAATTATGAATGAAATATCTATATGTATAGATAGAATAAGGTTCTGACAAATCCTTCTGTATAAGTCTCATAATTTCTGGCATTTGTAATTCAGATTCATACGATATAATTTCAATTTTTTCAGAATGTTCTTGAGGAGATGACGAGTTTTCTATTTCGTCTACCCCACTACACCTGACCTTGTTTAAGGAGGCATTTTCGTGACGCTGTCTAGTTTTCACGACATCACTACACTGTACACTATTTACATTCATCTTGACTTCACTAGGTGCTGCGTCTTGTGCTATTATAGGTTCTACATTTAAAACATTGACACTATCTTTAGAATGGTCACTCGTACCATTAGTTAAGTTACTATTAAGATTGTTAATATGAAGACTATTAACTAATGCTTCACTTAATTTGTCCTCATTCCACATGTTTGTTTCATCATTCGTTTCCGGAGGATCTTTGGCCTTTTTACTTTTATTTTTCATACTTGCATTTTTCTGACTGCAATTGATATTCTGTAAATTTTCTTCGGCGAGTTGACTCATATTGGTGGATTTCTATCTATCTTATTTACACATTTAAACAATCATAAGCTCATATCAATTTCACAAAAGCATTTTATTTTTATACAAACATTTTCTTGTCAAAATCGTAAGAGTATTACCGACATCTTGGTATAAATGTATTACTATTACTACGATAGAAAACGTGGTTTGCCGATGCTAATCTACGTTCTTAAGTTATGATTGATTAATATAGAAAAAATACTAATCAAAACGGGACATACGAAAATATTTAAGGAAATATATTAATTTTACAACAAGTCCAAGTTTAATCCCTCCACAATCACATTGCAAAAATGATGAATCTTGTTGGTGTTACCATGATTAATTTAGTGTTGCCAATGCCAAAACGAATAATACTTAACCCATAAGAAAGATTAAAAAAATAATTAAAAATATAAAATAAAAGTACCCTGTGAATTTAATATTATTTTACTACCTACTTAACTTGCAAGTAAAAATATTGTTTGTCATACAAAGTAATAGTTTGGAACATGAAACTAATGTTAAATATTTCTATATCCATTTATCTATCACCTTTTTTGGCTACTTATAAATCTTATAAATCTTGCGAATTGTAATACCATTATTTTTAGGTTTTGTTTAAATTTACAAATTAAGCAAAGCATAAACCAGTAGTTTTCTTATTATTCAATTTTTTTAAATATACCATATATATCGTAAATAATGTTATGTAATATAATAATTATTTGTACGTATAACCAATTAGGTACATATAGAGGTTATATGTACAATAATACAGTTAAATGGATATAAATATGTAATGCCAATGCTGAATGCAATGCTGACGTCACAAAAAGTATCATGGCCGATAAAAGCGCGCGTGTTTCGTGTGTACCAAGCAGGTAGTGGCTGGCTCTGGCTATTCTGTATGAGTACTCGACTCGAGACTCGTTCACTCGACTCGAGAGAGGAGAAGTCGATCAAAGGCACGAGTTCAGTATCCGGTTGACAGCCGGTGAGGCGGCGGCGTCATGATTCCCTAGCGTACGATACGCGCGCCGCCTCTGCGCGATTTTCTATCATTTGTAAATAAATTTTGTACACAATTACATATTGTGCAGTATAAGCTAAATAACTGAGTGCAAGTGACTGTATAAAATACTTTGTAGACTGGATCCGTATATTTAGGCGCATTGAACTGTAGCGAATTAGAACCTTTGATACAATTTTAATTTAACACTGAATAAGTAACATTGGATACTTATAGCCAAATATTAATGTGTAGTACACGAATTCATTAACTTTGTTAAATAAATATTAGTGTTCAAAGATACTCCAATTTTTGTGTTACTAAAATGTTAAGTGTTACGATTGAATAGTGTTGAATGAGTTAAAATTAGTATTATTACAAAAAACTAAATAAGTAGTGAGGTGTATTTGATCGTAAAATTTGATGATTTCCAAATCAACAATGGCGGATCGTGAACGTCCTGCTAAAACCCCCATTAGGGTGGGTTTTTATGACATAGAAAGGACCATAGGCAAAGGAAATTTTGCCGTCGTTAAGTTAGCACGACATCGAATAACGAAGACTGAGGTAAGAAATTAAGAATGACTTAAAAAAAAAAAATACAATTATATTCGTATAAGATTCTTACTGGAATAATATATTGTATTATATACATGTACATACCGATAACTGTATATTGAATTGGTCTTACAAAACATATATATACATATATATACAAACAAGACAAAAAATAATGTAATAATCACCGTTTTATATAGTTCATTTTTATTATATATAGACATCAATATTTTTGCAAAAGTATTAAAAAACAAAAACACATGTTACATAAATATGCATATAACTAAAATTGATAACTTACGGAAAATCATTATAATATTATATACCTATATATAGGTATATTAACAACAAATGTACCAGGCCAAAAATATAATAAATTTAGTGTAATTGATGCCTTAAAAGCAAAATAGACAATACTATTATATATTTAAACAGAATTTCTTTTTAAACATCTAACTAATACTAATACAAAGAATCATCGTGCAAATATGCATGACCAAAGATATTTACGAAAGTTGTGACGTCAGACCTTGTACATTATGCTATATGTATGGTAATATCCTTTCATATAAACTGAAATTATAGTATATTTAAGATAATCAAAGAAGAGGTACACACGTAAAACAAAGCGTACAATAATACAACAAATATTTTTACTGTTTTTTAAATCTACAATGAAATATTATAAGTAGGTAGGTACAAAGTGGAAATAAACAAGGATTTTACTAAAATACGTGTAAATATGCCTTGTTATATAGGAGGCACTAAATTGTTTAATTATATTTACATTCCTTATCTACTCAACTATAACAAAATTTGTCGGTATTACGTAAAGTAGTTAATTATATACAGGAATTAGTTTTAGTTTATGTTCAATAACTTACTTGTTTCTAAACGAAACCTTGTTTATGTAAGCCTTTGATTTGAAGTGTTTTATCGTTTCCTGCTTAATAATTACCTGTATATCTAATGTATTAAGGTCCTTAAAATTCGAATGAAAGTCCAAAGGATTATTATTCGAATTACGACTTTACTACAGACACATAATCAGCATTTTCCACTGAAGAAACTAGAGGACTTGCCATTTTTTAAAACTAAGAAAAAAATATGTTGCTTAAAATTACTAAATACAGACACTAAATTATATTAATAATCATTTCAAAGTTTTTAATTTCAAACAAAACATATTATACCGAAATATCGAATAGGGATATCCTGAATATGGCCTTGGCATAAAATATTAAACGTATGACGTATTAAACGATCCTGAGACTGTTTAGAGAAGAAATATTTACAAAATCAATTAAAATAGTCCATGTTGTATGCGACCGTAGCATATTTTGTATATATTTGACAATGTTATCAACACATCGACGGAAGCTTCAAGCCGTGAAATTTCGGTTTATGCATTCTATCTATATACGGCTATAATCGTTATCGTTAAATTTTGTTTTCGTTTCAAATTCTCAAGGTTTAGTAGGTTCAACGCAATAAAAATAAAGACCCAAATAATTATTTTAAAACAATAGCCAGCTTTGAATTTATACGTAAGTCTGTAGGTATAACGCAATGTAAATTATAAACGTAGCTTATCTTTAATATTGCGTTTTTTTAAATTACCGTTTCGTAAAGTTTATAATTAAGTAAATGTTACATTATGATATAAAATATTATAAATAATTAAGCGATTTAGTCATTTTATTTTATATAGTGAGTTTTATGTTGCCTATTGAGTTATAGCTCTACCTGTACACTATGTGAATAGAGTGGGATAGAAATTTTTCAATCCGAGTTTCTTAACGAACGGTGTTCAATCTGTAAAAAAAGTTAATTTTGTATGAGATATTTGTAGATTTAAAAAAAAATCTACAGAATATTCCATGATAGTATATTACATATATATATGTAGGTGTTTATATTTAAAATATACGTCACAAAACAGAATTTTTTTATTAAAAAAGATTACGTTAGCTCACCCAGCATTAATCGTCATCAAAATACCGTTTAAACTTTGCTTTGATTGGGACCAGCAGTTTAGAGAAATTAAAACATATTTAAAAAACTCCACGAGGAAAAGAGATAGAATGTGTAATAATATATAGGTACTCATATTGAGAATACTACGGGGTACGAGCAGATAGATTCGCGTGGATACTTATTACGGTAGAAAATTAGTTTTAAACAATAAAAAAAAAAATAGTAAGACTTTCCTGTTTAATTATGCAAAGTAGGAAATTTATATAATTCAATTGTGTTGTGCTAAAACATAAGGGTGACATTTTATTTTGAATTTGATCACGCGTGATACTAGTTTGTATAATAAATATGTAAGTACAATATTTTATTTATTTATTTATAATTTAGTTAATCGGTATGTTTAATTACCATATCGGTGTGACTCAGAGGTGAGTGGAACTTTTAAAAATGTAATTTACATACAATTATTTAAGTAAATGTATCTGCTTTAATAAATAAACAACGAGTAGGTACGTAATGAATACTTAAATTATTCAGTTTTTATTAACTCATGACTTTAGACATAAAACTAACAATAAGTAACAGTTAATTTTTATAATAGCATAGCACATAATTATTGATAAAAACAATGCTACTTATTTTAGAGAAGTCACAGTAACAATGGCTCTATTAGTGTGTAGAGTATAATGTCGAACATGAAAATAGACGAGCTCTTAATCGTTTGTCAGTTGACCGAGTCACGACTGTAATCTGTGTACTTATTGTTTTCAAATCGACTATATTATATTCGTGCCGATATAGCTAACAAAGCAGAAAATTACGACACAGAAACTCATTCCATCTCACATTTCGATCAGCAGCTGAAGCAAGTGAATATTCTATCAAATTGGACGTGAATTCTTCTACGTCTATATTAATCGCGACTTCAAAAATAATTCTAAGTGGTGGCGCGTCAAGTTTAATATAATTAAGTAGATATCAACCATTTTTTTCTATATATTTAGTAATATATTAAAAGGTATAAAAATACTATTGGTCTATATCTAGTTAGGTTAGGATGGTATCTAACCATATAGCAAGACTAAATAACGTCACATAATTAGTATTTGGATTTGAGACCATTCGAGATATCATCGCAAGTGGAGCTTGGCGAGCTTGGCGCAAGTACATCTTGACGTAGGTATGATCTGAATTTGTGCGATTGATTTGTTTGATAGATATAATAGGAAATAGTAATTCGTCGTCTCTGTTCGTTGGTCTAGTGGCTAATTACCAAGATCTAAATGTCTTGGGCTTATATCCCGGTTAACACCATTAAAGAATTATTGGGTTTTTATTCAACAACTTCTTAGTAGCAGCCTGAAGCTCGGAAAGCCGTTGATTTGCGCCTGAATTCTCTACTGTCCTGTTTGAGTTCCGATCCATCGGATTATGAGAGTGAAGAAATAGAGAGTGCATTATGTTTGCGCATTCCCTTGAGCACTATAACATGTCTTATTGATTGGCCGCTGTGATCGAAATTCGGTCAGGAGGACATTGATAAAGGTCTTTGTAATAAATTCGTCACGTGCTTGTAATTTCTATAGATCGAAGGCACACACAATTACCTAGAGCCCAGACAGCTATAGTTTTAATTGAAGTACAAAAAAAACATGAATACAAAAATATATTATCTCTTTGTATCCACGAATATAACCCTTGTTTGCTTAACGTCATTTTATTACTCTAAAAGATAAACGAACTGTAGACATATTAAGATAGCAAATATTTTTTTAACAAGTTATTCGGTACAAGGTTATGTCAATTCTCACGCAGTGTCAATCTAAACTGTATCTTCTTGAATACCAGTAATGCACGAACGAAAGCTTATATACAATAGTGGATATATAGACATCTAAAGTAGTGCATAGTGCATTAAAGTGGGTCGTTGGCCCAGTAGCGCTGTGAATGACTCATAGAATTTTAAACGGATCGGTGACTATTTTAATTTAGCTTGGTGATTTATTTCAATTAGACAATGCAAATAAGCAACGGTGAGCCTAATTAAAATACGTTGATGACATTACCTAAAGTAACAATATGAAACGTTTTGAATGAATGGATCGAAGTAACATACCTTCGATCGATCGAGGTCGGTTTTAAGAATGTTAACTAACAAAAATATAATAATATATTATCTAATAAAAACTACTTTTCAAGATATATATTTTTTATATAGTTGATGAGCAAACTTAAAAATTTACGCCTGTTTTCATATTATAATCTTAGAATTCATAATATAATGAAACGCGCAGTGACAATCTGAAGAGTCATAAAAGAAAATACATAGGTATCATTTTAACAACAAAAAACAAAGAGCTAAAGTTTAGTTTTTACTAAAAATGGTCTTATTAACCTTTCAACTCTGTAAGGTAATCTTTAAGAGGATAAATTATTTTATTCGAAAAATGTTCTGAACAGGTGTATAAAAGGCACTGGAGTTTGTATGCTAAAATGAGCTTATCCTTTTGTAATTATATCCTCTGTTACTAACTCACACTCGAGCGACTATAGTTTCAAACTAATGATTATCAAGGTCCCTACATAAAACTTAAACAAACTCTTCCTACTTGCGTTATGTTACGCTCCAGATATTTCAGTTTTAGTTTTTTAATAACAATTTTATTTGTTGAGCAGTATATGAAAAAGAATTGTCCAAACCACAAATATTGTAGCTGTAAAGGAATGTTAATATAACAAAACTTTCTACTTTTTTGCTATAACCGGTTAAGTATTTACAAAATATTCCGAAGAACCTGACCATCAATCAGAAACTCGACATAGTCAGGCGACTGAGGTCGAATGCGCGTTGCCGCATCCCAAAATACTACGGCATCGACCTTGTCTTCAGATGCAGGCATCGTATTGTTTTTATTATTTAACATTTTTCCGTGTGAACCATTAGCGCTAAGATGATGGCCAGACTAACCCGTGAATAATCAATAGTACTCTGACAGAGAAACGTCGCGAAAATAAAGGTATTAGAAGGCTTAAAAAAAGATTTCAAAAATAATTATAGCTCTTATAACAATAAAGTTCTCCAAGAAAAATACAGCCAAAGTTAATAATATTTATAATGAAAGTTTTCGCTAGATTAATCAAAATGTATAAAAGCAGCATATCTCACACTGTTACATTTTTCACACGCATCTACTCATCGTGATCGATGTTGCATTATCATGATCTTATTAAACACAGTGCATATTGCGAAGTGATTTGTTAGAATGATTCATATCTCACGCAGCCGAGCGGTGCAGGACTTTGCAATTGTGAGTTAAAATCATTAAGAAAGTGAACATAGATACGATTTGTGATAGCAACGTATAAGTCAAGCGAACATTTTGCCAGGGATTTACTGCGTATGGCACGCGCTAGGTTTACACTTGGGCGCTTGAAAAATGCTCGTTTGACGCAAATGCGTTATCTATTTTGGACTTCTGCGTCAGAAACACTCTTATCTGTGTTCTGCAGTCTAGCGGCCACCCGGTGTCTGTACTTTCTTAGATTTAAATCTTAAGATTTCCCCTTTTGTCCACGTTTTTTTTTTGGTTTACAAAATATTGCTTTTACGAAGGTAACGGTAACGAAACGAAGGTGGTCTTAGGACTGACCAGGGTGTAAAATCTAAATTGAAATAAAACATTACTATTCGTTTAAGATTCTAAAAAAGTGAAAGGTAAATTGAATATTCATTCTACAGATACACATTACAAGTAATTATTTAAAATTACTTTCATATGAAATAATATAAGTGGAAACAAAGGTAAAAATTCTGAAACATAAAATGATCAACTAAAATTTCTTTCCTGTGAACCAGCAACGTCATACTTTTAAGCAACTCTTTTGTCACTGATATATTTTTTTACATATATGTATATGCTTAATGTAATTAATTTGAAATAAAATAAATGCCGAAAAAGTATACTTTTAATCTCGTTTTGTAGACCACCAACCACTAGGTTTGTTGTATAATTTAACATAATTTTCATCATTAAATTTGTTTTTAAATTATTTTATTTTTAGATATAAATGCTATAGGTATCTAATTAAAAAACTGCTTCTGCATATGATATTAATTTATATTTATCTATCTAGCATAACATTTTGTTTCCAAACAGTGAATAGAATACGAAACATTTTTTAGCATATATGCGAAACTTGTGTACAAAGCATTGCACTGACAGTAGCGTACAAATTGAATCCAGTGGGGGTAGGTAGATATCCTTGAAAAAGGTTTTCCAAGCCACCAACGAAGGGAGGGAGGTACTAGAATGGAGGGCACTACGGTTCCCACCGTGGTTTCGTTCGACGTAGACGAGTAAAGCACTTTAAACGTTACGTACATTTGCCGTATTTTTACACGAAACTTTTCACGTGTAAAATAAAAGTTGCCTAAGTGTAAACTTCTAATTTTAAAAATATTTCAGCTTACTTTCCTAGTTTACAATGTGCCTCGTATTTATATAATTTGTAGCAATTATTTTTATTTATTAATTTCTGTCTTTGAAATACTCATTTCAACTGTTTCGTACTTATTTACGTAACTATAATTTTATTTTAGACAATTATATTTCAATTGAAACTCAGTCAAAGCGTGCTATGATGCAATGAATATTCATGCAATGATAATTAATTCGAGGCTCTCATCTTAAAAATTTCAGCTCGCTCCGTCTCGTTGCTTTGTAATTATTGTTGCAAAACTGAATCTTGTAGCGTTCTACTTAAAAGAAACAAGAACGTTGAGTTCGTGTTCTCAATGCAGCATGTACTACAGAGTGGGTAATGTTTCATCATACTCTGAAAAATACTACGTGCAGCGTAATCTCAAGCATAGCAGTCTGGGGAAGGGAGAAAATCTATCTGTCTTTGTCACCCTTACGCTTGCCGCTTCCTCGTTACTATTGATCGTCGTCTAGACTTGTTGATCACAGTGGTTTCGGATGGAGGATATAGATAGATACTAAAAATTTAGTTTTCGACATCGACGGTTGTCACTCTTCATATATCTTTAAAGCATTATTTATGACGCAAGATGATTATTTTTGAGATTAAAATGATTTAATATTATAGAAAATACAACAATATTGTCGTCGCCGAAAATATGACGTGCGCCTCTGTTTGATAAATATCGATTACAATAATTAACAAAAGTTCTGACGTCATAAGAAGATTTGTGTTTTATAAAAAGTACTCAGCCATTTGTTAAGCCGCAGGTGCGTCAATAGTATTATACGTATACGATGTCTTAAACCTTATCATAATTATAAGATAAGAATTGACGCAAATGTCTGTCGCTTAGGGTTTAATCCATTGGTTTAGATAATTAACAACATAAATATACATAATACTTTATATCGGTTCATTATTTATTATTTCAATGAAAATATTTACAGAGTTAATGATAATGCGTGATAACAGAAACTTTGTATTTAGATGACTTAGTTAGTCATTTCGTCTCAACATAAGCTTGTTGTGAAAAGCAAACTAACTAAACAATAAGATAGTTCGTAATCATTAGACTGGCCCATTTAAGTCATAATTAATTATTTTGTGTAATATATAAATTGAAAAATATAATATAGTTATACTATAGAATAATTCTTCCAAACATTATTCTATTACGTATATATATCAGTATCATTATTATCAGATTACACGTTTTATCGCGTTGTGAATATCAATCTATAATATATAGTTTTCAGGGCTTAGGTTAAACTGTCTTCGAACTCATTTCATTGTTAATATACATTGTGTCAGTATCACGAAGTCCTACACGAAATAAAGTATCGATATCATGTAAGGTTTAAGATAAAGCACACAAAGACTCTTCAAAGCTTTAAAATAATCACCTGTCAATGTATCACGTATCTGCTTGAATGACATTTTTTTATCAGATAATGGTCTTGCACTAATGGACTCTGTGTAATATAAAGAAAGACCTGTATCACACTGGATCCGGAACTAATCCTAGATGCCTATCGCTATTTGTTTAAAATTCGAATATCATTTTTAAACGTATGTATTTTAAAATACATCTACTTCTATGATAATTGATATTGAATACCATCAATTTGCGATGAATGTTGAATGTCATGCGCAACGATGTCGGCCATGATGTATAAGTTCTTTGAATGATATTGCAAAGGTCTGTGATAGTCAGCGATTCTGTGACATATAAATGTATGTATTGGATTTTGATTAAATGTAAAACACAGTTCTATTTTATTTCTAAACATAAAAATGAAATAAGTTATTTAGAAATAAACGATACAAACATATAACTAATGGCAATTATTTCGGTTAATGCTTTATTTTAATAGGAAATAATAACATTACTCTTATTAAATTACTGCTTGATTAACGTGTTCACATTATTTTTTAAAACTATTTCCGTAATTTGGTCGATTTATATATATGTAACATATAAACAATTTTGTATGTTAGCATATATAGATTTGCATGAATTACTTAACGACCTCCATTTGGACAACTCGCCCGGAAACATTATGGATGTAAAGTGTAACTAACATTTCCTGGTACTAAAATCACGCCTGTAAATGGTTTTAGCCATGACACAAATGGTCTTTTGCAATTCCTCAACTTAATGTTAAGAAATTAACTTCGCTTAGAGGACAGCAATAACATAGTTTTTGCAATTAGAAGGATTTTTTTAATGATATTTATAACCTAAGACATAATTAATGTACCAGTGTGAACAAACGCTACGAACAAAATAATTTCGTTTCAATCCTTTGTTTTCAAATTGATACTTAATATATATATATGTTAAAATTCCTTCCAACTTTAAACATGATTTGTCAAAGAGTTTTCGTAAAAGTACTATGAAAACTTAACTTAGACAATTTCTTTTACAAAATAAGTACTCGTAATATACATTTTACGAGGTTAAAAGGTAGCACAGACATCTGTAACGCAACGTATTTTATATGCTTAACGCGTTATCTCTACATAATATACATATTAGAGCCCATGTCCCAAGAGCCACGTATCTTATGAACTTAATAGCATAAAATTAGGTTGCGTTCCATACCACTTATTAAGTAAAAGAGGTCGGCTGTGTTTCTTTTCTCTAAAGAGAAATAACAAATCTATTTTATTTCTTTTGTCTCATTATTCGACAATTTCATTGTATAAAGTATTTCATTCAAACGAAATTATTTTATATATCTTAAACTTATAGGTAATTTTATAAATATTGTTAAAGAAACAAGTTATGATTGAATTGTTTTGATATATTAAAATATACACCTTCTTTTTAATAAGCTATTTTCTGTCTTGTGAAGTTTGAAGTTATTAAAAACCTGAGCAAAATGTGATGAAATTGTCTTTTTTAAACAGTAGTCTTTTTTTACACATAGAGATCAAATTACAACAGTTCAACAGTTTCGAGTCTAATCGTAGTAAAAAAATCACTACTGACTACAGGTCTTGTTAAATCTCACCCCGGCTCATCACGCGTCACTGTTCCTACACTAGCGGTTCAATAACATCAGGTTATTGACCGACAAACAGGTGACCGTGCACTTAAAAAAATAAAATACACATTAGTGATCAAATTTAAGAGAAAACACTTTTTGCTTGCGTCTTCAGCACGAATTAATCACCATTATCACAATATGTTCAATTATCATATTCTATAAACCTATCATTTGCGTTAAGGATTGTATTTAAATAATTCTTATTTTTGTTACTGGAAAATATTATTTAAAGCCACTTGAAATAATATTTAATAATAATAATAGATTTGTACATTGTACATAGTTCCGAAAAGTCTCATAGGATTACTAAGTAAGATAAGACTTTAAGATAATATCCGTTACGTCATGTTATTATATAGTATCTTACACTTGAGACCGAAATAACACTGATAGAAATATTAAATAACAATTATATATTTTATTTAGATTTTTTCAACTTCAGACCTGTTATTTATGAACGATATGTAATAGCGCCGATGTATTACTGTCAGTAATCGCCTGATAAAAGATATCTTAGAAATCGTCTCTCGCATGAATTGGCAAAGAATTCATCTCTCGGATTGTGAGCCAATACAATTCATCACGTCTTTGTTATTAAAACGGCATTTTAAACGATATATTTGATAATTGTGTTGTAAATATAATAAGTAAGTACTCACTTTTTAAAATTAAAAAAGAACAATGATGTGAAGAATAATAATCTTAATAAATAATATGCTTTATTGTTACTTCAAAAGAAAAATATTAAGCAGGTGTTTTTTATATAAATCTAAAGGTCAAGTGAAAAGCAAAATAACTTTATGACAGGAAATACCGACAAACGTAAATTAGTTTAAAAGTAAATCGTATCATCAACTTTAACAAAGACGCTGACCACAGAATTTTATCGTTCCGACTCAGTCACAATTCGGGAAGTTTTATGGTGGTAATAATTTTTATATTTGTAACCTAATGAATGAAATCCGCTACCCATCATAATAAACGTGATCAGATTACTTTATAATCAGTTGTAAGGTGTGATTGATGTGTTTTCATTAATCCCATGTGTTAATTATTTTATTTAAAATATAGGGTTTTCCAATAGGGACGCTTGAACTTTGACAGCTGATTGCGGCCATGTTGTTTGAGTGACAGCTGTCAAATGCAGTGTGTTATATTCATTCCGTCCTCCCAAACCACCATGGCAGGTTACAGTGTCGAGCAGCACGTGCAAATCATAAAATTGTTTTATGAAAATGGGTCTTCAGTTCGAGCAACGTTCCGCGCACTTCGCCCGTTTTACGGTCGCGATGATCGTCCTGCCGAGTCGACTATCCGTCGATTGGTGGACAAATTCGAGTCAACCGGGTCAGTTAACAATCAGCCTGTTCCCGTGCGTCAACGTAACGCGAGATCTGCCGAGAATATCGCCGCTGTGCGCGACAGTGTCCTCGAAAACCCGCGGCAGTCAATTCCGCGTCGCGCACAGGAACTCGGCCTTTCGCAGACGACAACTTGGCGAATTTTGCGTTGTGACTTGAGCCTGCACCCGTACAAGATCCAGCTGACCCAAGAGCTCAAGGTTAATGACCATAGACAGCGCCGTGTGTTCGCTGACTGGGCATTAGAGCAGTTGGAAGTTGACGCCGATTTTGGCAAAAAAATCATCTTCAGCGACGAGGCGCATTTTTGGATGAATGGCTATGTCAACAAGCAAAATTGCCGTATTTGGGACGAGACCAATCCACACGAGGTTCACCAAGTGGCAATGCACCCGCAGAAAGTGACTGTTTGGTGCGGATTTTGGGCCGGAAGCGTGATTGGTCCGTATTTTTTCGAAAACGATAATGGTGTGGCCGTCACCGTCAATGGTGAGCGATACCGGTCGATGATAACCAACTTCTTTTGGCCTGAAATCGAGAATATGGATCTGGACAACATGTGGTTTCAACAGGACGGCGCTACGTGCCACACAGCACACGCTACGATGGAAGTTCTGCACGAGCAATTTCTGGACATGGTCATCTCGCGCGGAGGCGACGTGAACTGGCCACCGAGATCGTGCGATTTGACCCCGCTGGACTTTTTCTTGTGGGGTTTTCTTAAGTCGCAGGTCTATGCCAACAAGCCGCAAACCACCGATGCCCTCAAAGTCAACATACGCCACGCCATCGATCAAATACAGCCCGATTTGTGCGCCAGAGTCATCGAAAATTGGACCTTTCGTGTGCGCGCCACCAACCGAAGCCGTGGCGGTCATTTGAATGATGTCATATTCCATACATAATGGGGTCGATAGACCTTCCAAATAAAAAAAAAATTTCGCAAATATCTCTCCTACATGTATTTTTTTTTGCATTTCAAAGATCAAGCGCCCTTAATGGAAAACCCTATATATACACGCGAAACTGCTAAAATAGTATGTTTTATATGTCATGTCAAATATGGTAATCAAAAGTATTATTTATAAGATACTTATCAAAATTACAAAGAAATATCCGGACACTAATCACGATTAAAGTGCGTAGACACATTATTTGTATATTAAAATTAGTAGCTCGTCCCGACTTCGTACGGGTAAAATAAGGATTTTATCTCGTACATTTTTTAATCAAAAATATAAACATTCGCCCATACAGTACAGTGTATATGTGTTCGGTACAGGGGATATAATAATAATGCATAAAGTAAGTGCTCTTTCTTTCTTACTGATTCTTTCTATTCTAGCGGTTGTATGTGTATGTATGTGTAAGTGTGCAAATTTTCAAACTTGACAACAAGGATTGTGTGCTGCCAATGAGATAACCTCAATTCTATACAAATGTAAATATAATTTGAACTCTTTTTTTAACTTATAATTCGCTATTTTATATTTAATTTTGAAATAAATTACTATTTTCCTAAAGTATTAAATGAAATTTATCAATTTTAATTCTTACTTTACATTTTTGCATTGAAAGCATAATAAAAATAACATCAAATATACACACGTGAAAAGGAGAGTTGATTAAGAAGGGCAGCGCTTTTTGGTGTGATAAAAAAGTAAGAGCAATTTCCTCCTTTTTTTTCGCTGGAAAAATGCATTTACGCGTTTCCCCCACATGAAGTGGGGCTCACCGGCGCTGATGGTGCCGGAATACCCATTAAAAAAACCAGCGGTATTCTCTCCGTCTGGTTGGGGGGCGCTACGCGATCGCTTGCGCATGCTACCATGACTTCCCGGGGTTCCCGGATACAGGGAACCCCCTCAGCGGTTGCTGTTAATGTGCGCATAGCGCCTACGCCTTCTCCCCGGTCTTCTTCGACGCATTGAATCAGCTTAGGCCTTTTCCTCGCGCTGCCGCTCCGCGGCCTCCTTTTGTGACATGACACTTTCGCAGAAGGAGACCATTTCCAACCAGCACATAATCATGAGATCTCCACCGACTATCGCCGCCAGGGTATGCCTCTGAAGCCCCACGCAGCACACTCCAAAGAATAATTTCGTTCTGACCGATTTCGACCGCGATGGCCAATCTCAAGAAAGATTTGCCACCTACGCAGGACGTACTATAGTGCAAAAGTGTGTGCGTAAATACAGTAGTACTCTCATAATCCGATAGGACGGTAAACCGAAGCGAACGGTAAAAGTTCAGGTAAGAGGCAGGACCAACGGCTTTACGTGCCTTTCGTGGCAAGGGTGTGTGAGTAAAAATATACAGAAATATAATCATTAAAAATCTACATTTTAAAACACGTTATAAGTTAAGAAAAATATTTTAAAGAACTTCGTTCCTCCCGGGGGTCCCTCGATCGCACATTTTTTATTGTATTTTTAGGTTCTGTCTACGGTTTCTATGTGCTCATGCTCATCGTACAATGGTCCCAGAGTATGATATAGACCTTTTTGAAAAAGTTGGCCCGTTATTTGTTTTTTTTTATTATAATAGGTCTAATGCATGTATATAAGTACACATTTTTGTTATTTAACTTATCTTTCAAAATATTTTTCCTTAAGAAATACAGTAGAAATACTCTTAATATTAATAATTAATAATAATAATAATAATTACAGCACTGCAAATTTATAATAAATTTAGTTGAGAATTATAAAATGATAAAATGATAATTGTAAACGTCACTACTGCGATCGATGTACAAACAATAATAATGGCCGATTTTTTTCCGAAAACTGTGTAAGAAATGAGATACAGCTTATTGCAAGAGAGACAGGAGGACGCTCTCCAATCCCTACTCCGTGCTGCTTACATGGTGAGAAGTGATCAAGTGTTAATTAATCCAGTTATAGACCGAGGTTGAAAATGATTGAATTACTAATATCACTGTTAAAAAATAGGGGTTGATGGTAGAGGGGTGAACATTTAGGGTTGTATGTATTTTTAATGCCATATAATAAAAAAAAAATGTCCAAGAAATTAAAATACTAATTTTTGGGTTGAGCCAGCCTTAATACTTAGGGGTATAAAATTTAGTTATAAACCTATACTCAGATCTACAGAATATACATATAAAATTTCATCAAAATCGGTCAAGTCGTTTCGGAGGAGTATAAACACTAAAACTGTGACACGAGATTTTTATATATATAGATGTGTGTATTTTCTTGGTATATTTATTTGTATAACATATTAATCATTAAAGTAAATAAAAAAAGTAAGTCCGTGTGTTTTGTTTTTATTGCAACACTATAATTTAATTCAATGAGTTCAATTACCGGCATTAATTTAAAGATACAATTTAAGTAATGTCAATAATTAATTGTTTTCATAACAACTTAGGCGATAAGGAAGCCTCCGTTTACTTGTACATCCGTATGGATGTACAAGTAAATATTTTAATTGGACGACAGACCATCCATTGTTTTAACAAAACTGTTTAATTTTAATATAAATGTTGATATATTCCTCAAGATAGGATATCTATAATGAGTATTGAGTTGCTCGTTTTGATTGCAAGGGCCTCCATGACGTAAAGATACGTGTGTAATGGTCCTATCAGTACAATCAGGTCAATGTCAGGCGTCTGACCGGCATCGGCACATCACTAACCGTCTCCGTTTTCAAATATCACGTCTATTTTAAAATCGGCAATGTTTATTTTAAAAACTCACATTCGCAAATGGCTTATTGAATACTGTAGCAGACACGGCCTTAGAGTTATCAGAAATAGAAACAGAAACATCGTATTAGAAATGTCGAAATCGTTGTATGACCGGCGTATTACTTATCGTTATAATACGAGATTGGAAAGTCAATTAATAAATCAATATTGGTTGTGTGCTAAACCTTAAAAGCTTTTTCTTATAATCTATGTATTTATCATCAATAATAAATTCAACTCTTTATATCATATGTTTCTTTTTAATTACTGGTAGCATTTATAATAAAAAATAATTACAAATCGAGAGTCAAAAGTCAAATCAAACAATAATACTCTAAAGGAAATTAGATTTAAATTACATTAGAAACATTTTTATTTGTACCAAGAAACCGCAATAATTATCAAGTGAAATATACAAAATATGTTAGTCTTAATCAGTATTTAACAAGTTTTGTAGTTTGTTATAAGTGGTACTTTTATTTTTGGTCTGTATTTTCCATGAAATTTGATAAGCATTATTGATGTTAACCTTTGGATACTTTTGAGGGGATTACATTTTGTTTGCTGTTTAAGATACACTAAAGTTTTAAGAAAACTTTTTGGATTGACCTTTTGACTGGTTGTACCTGAGAGTGCAAGGAAATATTTGTAAATTTGTTAGACAAATTAAATTATGATTGACAATTTCCAATATTTAATTATCGATGTCTTTTAAAGGTAAACAATATTAATAAAAAAGGAGAATTGTTTTTTTTTTCTGTAGATAGAAGTGACGAGAAGTCCAATCACGCATATCGCGTCAATTGGCTCAATCGGAGCAAACCAAGTGACGCTCGTCCTGACGTCAGCGCCTCTTTGTCTGTATGGAAACAGCAAATCACCGAATAACTGTTTTGTTCCGTTCTTCATAAAAATGCAATACATATTCATTTAAAGGTTATACGTTTGGTGATTTATCGTTTTACAATATCGGTCGTGAACTAAACGTTTAATGCAAATAGTGGAATGTAAAATAAGTTTTTTTGAATGATTAATTACGTGTATTATAGAAATAAAAAACGCTACATTACGGTTATAATTTTAAGCCAGCCATTAATTGTTTTTATTCGTTATGATATCATGCTTAATTTTAGTTTAAATATAATTTTGAATTATACTTATTATAATATATTTCTCTTGTTACAGGTAGCAATTAAGATAATAGATAAATCACAATTAGATGCCAGTAATCTTCAAAAAGTCTACCGCGAAGTGGACATCATGAAGAGGCTGGATCATCCTCATATTATTAAGCTTTACCAAGTAAGTTCGACTAAGTTATTTGCAAAGGAAACCGTAATCATATTTCTTTGAAACATTTACCATTAAAATTGTTTGTCCATTGTTAAACATAATTCGAGCGTTGATCAGTGATTTATAATTATTGTATTCTATAGATAGACATTTCTTGCGTTTCTTTTCATTGACGTAAATGATTGTACCAATTGAATGTAGTTGAATATTTTCCGATTGTATTCAGATAATTTAAAATAATTATCGCATCGTATTCGAATTTTAATTACTCTCTGACTGTACGCCCTTGTGACTAGCGATTTCTCCGTATGAGTTTTATTCTGTTCAATTTTATTCCAATTGTTCCATCCGCTGTTAGTAGTGTACTCTCAAATCCACTTCTACGAATAAATAATAATATTTTTCTTTTGATTCCTTTTCCATAAATATTGTCTTTATGTGTTTACGAGTATGTGTTAAACTTCGATAGTGAAATATAGTTTTGGCTTAAAATTCTCTGAACATATCCACGATCTGTAATCATTTCCTCTAATTTAAAACAACTATACCAATATCATAATACTAAAATAATCCCTACTTATCTTCTGTTTTATTCTTATGAACAAAATATCTTACACGCTTGTGCATAACATCCTTATAAGGTATGAGGAAGTAGAAGTGATACACACAGTAAGAAGTATTTTTAATAAAGTTAGATATAATGTTATCTTTACTCGATGGTAGAGCTTTGTGCAAGCTCGCCTGGGTATGTACCACCCACTCATCAGATATTCTACCGCGAAACAGCAGTACTTGGTATTGTTGTGTTCCGGTTTGAAGGGTGAATGAGCCAGTGTAATTAAAGGCACAAGGGGTGGCGCATTGGCGATGTAATCGATGGTTATGTTATCTTACTATGCCAATGTCTATGGGCGTTGGTGACCACTTACCATCAGGTGGCCCATAGTCGCCGCGTCTGTCTCTCTGAGCGCGATCAACTCAAAAACTAACGAACGGATTTTTGTATGATTTTCACCAAATGACGGAGTGATTCATGAGAAATGTTTAGGTTAACAGTTTATAAAAGTTTTGTGTAAACTGAAATATGATTATTGAAGATGTTCGAAACAATCATGCACATATCAGTGTAGTGTAAGTTCTAAACCCATATAATCCATATTAATTTTTTAACCGATATTGTTATATAAGTAATCGAGTGGTAAAAACCTCAAATACTCTACAATTACAAATATTGTTAAACCTTATAAAATTGCTTTCAGCGCTATGTAGGTACATAGTTGTGGGTAAGCGAATCGAATATAATGATCATATCGTTACATACCGTTTGTATCTAACTATCCAGTGTGCAGTTTGTAAGAGGACAAACACGTATATTTACTGTTGTTATAGTGTTCAAAGTAAATGTCACGTGAAATTACCGTTCATAAACGGGGCTACGTGCTATTTGGGACATTGACCTGTGATAGCGTCAGATTAAACTGTCCTTTGCAAATTTACATACCAAGTATCGTTTAGTTTTTAGAAAAGAAAACAAAATGTATGAAAATCGTATTCTTATAGGCAGTGTAATCGATATGTCACGTGATTAGTAATAAAATAAAACAATGGTAAATAAAGAATGTTTTTAAATGTTTCTGAATTGAATCTGTTTGATTCAAATGGTTTTCTAAAGGGCCTTTATATTTTTCTCATAAAACGTTCGACAAATGACTACTCTAAGATAAGCAATAACGATACTTTTGCGTGTTGATTGTTAATGCTATTAAGAAATCATTTCAGAAGACGTAACCTACAAATCGCAAATTAAGATGTTCTTTTAAATAAATATTACTATAAGAAATGTTTATGTATCTATAAATATTTGTTAAATCCATTAGCTAAGAATCTTTATCTATATAACTCGGTAAATAAAGTATTCATCAATATTAATATACAAATAAACGTGTATGTGTGGAATGCGTCTACTAACATATGACAGTATGACAGATCTATGTATTTGCATTGCGTTTCAGTCCGTTGCAGTTGTAATATATCTTAAACTAGTGTGTATACGAAAATCATTTCACTATCTATTTAAAGCGGAGTAAGATTTATTAAGTTATCAAATTTAATTTTAATAATTAAATTTTATGTTTATTTTATTATTTGCGCATATCACTTGTTGTTTGATTACATAGCATAGTGACATTATGTTCAACAATTTATTTATCTATTATTATTACTATAATTTATAATTGTGTGCTTTGTATTTTGATAAATAACTTAAGTAATTGTGTAATTACTATTAATAAAGGTTGTATCACGTTTTATTATCTGTAGAATAGTAAATACGAATCTAAACATGTTATTTTAGAGAGTTTGCAACTTTTGATTAGCATAATATGTAAAATAATAAAAACTGCCTGAGAAGCAGTTTAGTCTTTTTTTATAGCATAGGTAAGCGGACGAGCGTATGGGCCCCCCTGATGGTAAGTGGTCACCAACGCCCATAGACATTGGCATTGTAAGAGATGTTAACCATCGCTTACATCGCCAATGCGCCACCAACCTTGGGAACTAAGATGTTATGTCTCTTTTGCCTGTAATTACACTGGCTCACTCACCCTTCAACCCGTAAAACAACAATGCCAAATACTGCTGTTTTGCGGTAGAATATCTGACGAGTGGGTGGTACCCACTCAGACGAGTTTGCACAAAGCTCTACCACCAAAAAGTCAGTCAGATAAATAATTTAAGGTATCTTATTTGACTCCTAATGATTACATAATTTTTAATCATACGTACGCTTGTTAATCACGACCACGTTGAAGCATAGTGACATCTTAAAATAGGTCAAAGTATATCGTATTATGCACCTGATTCCTGCAACTGGAACAATAGTATTGCATGATTCGCTTTTGAAATCAGCATGAATGAATTGAACACTATTTGTAACTGAATAGTAGTTTTTGTGTATGGACAGATCAAACACTTGTCAGATCAGTTGCTATTGTCGATACGACATTCATCAATTGTTCGATAGCAGACGTAAAAAAAATGATTTAAGTATAAAAATTAGAGTTCCAACTAATCTGACGTCATTAGGAATTACCTTATTGATATGGGAGAAGACCGATCTTTTTAATTGAAAAAATGAACATAAAGTATTTCCCCTTTAAGTTTGAGACTATCGATTATTTCACCAGACTAAAGTTGTGGTAAGCAATCAAACATCCGTAATATGACGTCAAACGATACAATATGTAATTATGCAATAGTGGATAAATTATTTACAGATAACATAATTGTTTATAATTAGAAATTAGGTATATTTACTTTGATTTTGTGAAACGTCTATCTACCGCATCTTCGTAAAATAATATTTTTATATTTTAATATCTTTAATGTAATACTATGTTTCCGATGAGACTTAACTAGACATATTTTTAATTGTTGCAGACCAGATCGTTTTTACATAACAATAATTATGAGATGTATATGAAAGTGCTTTTTTATATATTCTTGTTTTAAATTGCTTATCGTCATATTTTTCGTTTGTTTTATAAGTAAATTAAAAAGGTGAGATATCTCTTAACAAAAAAAATATGTATATAAGTTTTATATGATGACTGTGCAGGCCTATCTCGGTGGATAGAGATACCCACAACAGATAAATATAAAGAAAGATGATGTCTTTAAGTGTTCTCAACTTGTATATAACACAATTTCAAAAATGGCTCATTGCACCATAGCAAATTATTTAAACTTCGAGATTTGTTAATTTTTTTGAAATCGAATTCAATACAATTCTGTTAATTCTATTGTTTAATTAATTTAGTAATTAGGTAAGCAGGTTAATGTCCATTTAGGTTTAGACTGAACGCAGTGAGTGTAATGTCTTTTATTCACACGCAATAAAATTAACGCAAGTGGTACTGCCGTCTATAATAAATGCGATTGTTCCATTATTGGTGGCATTGTTGTGAAATTCATTAATTGAAAATAAATTTAAAGAAAATGACTTAAGTAAAGTCGCGGTCGATAGTAAGAAGTAGTTTCTAACAAACAAGCTAACAAGAACTGAAAAAAATAGATGCTTGAAGCATATGTGCGTCCCAACACTAAATTGCTCTCGTATGTGACGTCATAATAGGTACTCAAAATGGTATGCTTGGTTTTCATACAATTTAAAGCACTCTCCGTGTTTATTTCTATATTATACACTCATAAGTTTTTCTTCAGCCAAACATCAAAAGTCTGTATTGTAGCCAGCCAGTATTGTTGTCAGCCAAACATCAAAAGTTTGTTTGTATTTGTATTGTCTGTAACATCTTACATGCCATGGTTGGTGGCCAATTGACAGCGTAAGTTAATTTTCTTACATTATCAATGTCTATCACCACCAGGTGGTGAAGACAACCTACCATCATACCTATTGGTTCGGCCGTTCTATTTTTATGTAAAAAAGATTATATCAAGTTCAATTTCGTAATTTGTAATTAAAATTTAACCTAAACGTTTAACCTTGGTCATGCTTCGTAGACTACGTTACATTAAACTTTGATAAAATCAACAACACTGGATGGGCATTCGATAGACTGTTATTGTTTACATATTGTTTAAGTATAACACGTACTTCTCTATACGATCTTGAGAAATATTACTAAAATCCAAGGTGACTGAAGAAGATAAAAAAATATAAGGCCGAATAAAACGAAAAACACATTCAATATTTAAACGTATTTTCATAGGTAATTTAAAAGGTTAAGAACCTACAATTAATTGATGTATCGAGTGGGCTTACATGGATTTTGACGGTCATACTAAAAGACAGATACGATGACTCAGGCGATATTTATAGATGTTTTTAGTTTTACGCGGCTGAGATAGTTCATGGACACGGGCTAGCCGTTTTACGTATACGTGAGCATGTTACAATCTGTAACATCTCATTACCGTCTATTACTAAATTAGATGTGGAATTTTTTTCACGCTTAAAAGTGAACGTTCAATGTATTTTAATTTCAAATAATAATAAAGTCGAAATATTGTTTTGCTACATTTTTTGTGGTCACGTCGCTCGTTAATAAGATACTTCAGTTGAGTTTCTATTTAATAAGCGAATGTGTTAACTACTGTTGCAAGCATTTAATTATTATTACGTTTTAATTCTGGGTAATATAAATTTATTAACTTGCCAAAATGGTCGACCTACGAGTACGTCATATACATGACGTCTTAACATTATCGACCAATATATAAGGTGTCCGAACTTTACTATAATTCGATCCTATGGTCTACAGTATTTTCCTTTGGACAAACTGCTCTTTCATTGTAAATTACTTTATAATTGAATCGAAAACTTGCTGCTCAACCAATAGTAGCTGTGGTGTAAACTTAGTTTGGAATTTAGGTATTTCTTGTATGTAGTATCTAACTAAGGAAATTAATATTGTTAATAACTATTATTAGCTTGGTTATGGGAACGTTTGAAAATCATTAAAGTATAATGTTATAAGTATATTACGCCATTATGTAAATTGTATGCGTATATCTATATAATTAGTCGATGTTATGAATAACTCAATATACAATAATATTGATATAAAGTATAAATAATAAGTTCATTAACTGTTTGTCAATTAAGTTATTTTTTCATAATTTATATATAATATATTTGTTTGTGTGAAATAATGTGATGAATCATTCCGTTAATGTATTATGTTTTCCACAGGTTATGGAGACAAAAAATATGATCTACATTGTATCAGAATATGCTAGTAAAGGAGAAATTTTTGGTAAGTAAAAACAAAAATACAAAATCCTTTATTCAGTCGGCGTTTACGAGCACTTTTGATTAGTCATCGTCAATCGTTTTAAAAAATTAAATATAAACCAACTACCGATTCTACCAAAATAAAGTGTCGAGTATCTCAATACTGAATTAATAAGTAAGTTATAATTTTATACTCACTCGGTGGTAGAGCTTTGTGCAAGCTCGCCTGGGTAGGTACCACCCACTCGTCAGATATTCTACCGCAAAACAGCAGTATTTTGTATTGTTGTGTTCCGGTGTGAAGGGTGTGTGAACCAGTGTAATTACAGGCACAGGGGACATAGCATCTTAGTTCCCCAGGTTGGTGGCGCATTGGCGATGTAAGCGATGGTTAACATCTCTTACAATGGCATTGTCTATGTGTGTTGTTGACCACTTACCATCAGGTGGCCCATACGCTCGTCCGCCGACCTATACAATAAAAAAAAATACTACATATAATTTCATATTTTAACAAAAATAATTATTAGGAGGGTCATATAATAATAAAATATGTATGTATGTATACGTATAACAACTTATTACTTATTGCATTATTATTTTTCACTATTACGAACTCGATTCCACTTTAATAAAGACATGTTATACTAAAGACTTATAAATTGGTATATTTTTAATTAAATTTAGCGTAGGTTTACTTTCCACGGGTCAGCCCCGGGTTAAATGAATAATAATGATTAATAATTGGCTGTCCCGACCGGCGACCCTCGTTACTGGCATTATTCTTCGATCGTAATGTGGTAGACATTTATTCTAAAAATTTTTATTATAAAAATATTCACTTTGACATTGATTAATATGATACCGATATTCTTTACCTTATACAAAGAGGTTATTGGGCTACATAAATGAATATATAAACAAAATGTGCAATTCATTAAATGCGAAACTCTTGTTCGGATTTACGGAAAACTTGATAACGGTAGAGTATGTCCTGTATTATTGTATTTCTATATCTTGTATTAGATTTTTTAAGCCATAAAAAATGCCATTTGTTTTTACCCTTAATGAACTCTGCAGTGAATAGCTAGTTTGCATTAGAGAAGTTTTTCTTAATATCATAAATGCGAAAATAACACTGTCTGTCACGCTGTCACGATTAGAACACTTAACCGATGAAATTTGGTATAAAGCAAGCTTGATCCCCGAAGAAGTATATAGGCTACTTTTTTAATCTAACCTGCGGGCGAACATTAGTAATAAATAAACATATTGTTAGGAGACATAATTTCATTGAATAAATCATTTGTATTGATTGTAATTCTAAGAATTGCTTGACATCAAATTATCGATGAATAAGCAATATTATCGCAAATTCGTCCCGGCTTATTTGAATATACAAATTTTCGGCCCACGCTTAAGGTTAAATATGGATATAGTAGGAGTATATTATAATCACGAGTTGTCTTCTAAGTGCCTCGTGTGTTTCGCGAGTCATGTTTATATTTCAAGACAAAAATTACCATTTGAAATCATACTTGGAGACCGCACTTTTATCCTTGGTAATATTCTCTATAGTTTTATATACATATGTTCATATTTGGCTTATGTTTAGCATACCTCGTTGATGTAGTGGCTACATGTAAGGCCGCAGACACGGTGGTCCTGGATTCAAATCTCTGGTCGGGCCAATAAAATGTTATTGAGATTTTCTGTCGAAAAAATTTTGAGTCGCATCCCGAAGTCTGGTAGTAGGAAGTGTGTCCACTCACGTCCCTCGGAAAGCACGTAACGCCTGCTGCGCCTGAACTCTTTTTGGATCTTGTCGGATTGCAGTCCCGTTGGGTTATGAGAGTAAGGGAATACAGAGTACACCTGTGTTTGCGCACATACTTGTGTACTATAATATGTCCTGCGCAGCTGGGCAATCTCTTGAGATTGACCTCCGTGGCCGAAATCGGTCTGGAGAACTATTATGCTTAGCAACCGAAATCAAGGTGTTTGTTTAAATATATTTCATATATAGATATAGCCAAAATTTAGTAAAATTTCGTAAGTTATCCCAACTGTAATGTAACTGGAACTGGGAATTATAGGTGATATAATAAGCATGTCTTAAATGAAAGAAAGAGACATGATCCAAAAATACAATATTGAGGAGCTCCGTAACAATACTGGGCAGTCTGTACTGAAGTTATTACCAATTTTTATTTTCTGCTTACGTTTATATATTACAATCTTCAATTATCATATTAGCTGAAGATTGGAAAACATTCATTCTGTTACCAATATATCTTACATATTACGAACTTTTATTAAAACTGAAATTTCATGTATTTATGATACTTATTATGGCCTATTAGAATTTTATTAGTTAAATATACTTTACAAATATTTATTTTGTAAAGTATATTAAAATATAATATAAAAACATCAAATAAAAGAAAGGGTCAGAAATTTATTCAGTAAATAATTAAATCAAAAGTCGTATAAAATACTAGAAAAATCTAACACGAGATGCAAAATTCCCCGAAATAAAGTGACCTCGACATCGATTAAGGACGCCCAAAGACGTAAGTTCTTTGACGCTTTGTAATGACGTAAGCTGGCGTGCAATGACGTCACTGGCTGTCGGGGTTGAAGGGGTGGGGAAGCAGTATCGCATACATCGCTGACGATGAAACCCTCCGTCATGAATACCCGTTCTCTACTATATATTAATTTAAGTTAATAATCTAAACATCACGAAATCGTGTCAAGAAAATTAGTATATCGCGCAGCTGTCGTAACCTGCTATAATGATAATACTCATTTGCAAAACTATAATGATATGACGGGAGTTAATTAATCTTCGTTTGTAATATTAAAGTCTTCAGTGTAATAATGTTATCCGTGATTATTACGTAACAATATAATATTGATTCGAGTTGTAATAAACTGTAACTGCGACCAGTCAAATCAATTTCTGATGAGTCCTTCATTATAATAGATTTTATCTTCCTATTGATAGAAATATATATTTGTTTTTTAGGTATCTAATTGATTGGTGACTTTGCAAAAAAAAAATTGCTATATAAAAGTTATAGAAATGTTTAATACTTAATCTAGTACTGTAACGGTTTTATTTGTATATTAAAACAATATTAAAAATTAACGATTATAGTTGTCTTTTTTAATAGTTTTTAGCGTCATAATTTTGTTAATTTTCTTAAATAATTAAGATGTATATTTTATAATATTTATTTATTCGTTAATAGGCTTATCGTTACATACCTAGTATCTAACGATAAGCCTATTATATGATTATCAAGTCGTTACTTGTAACTCAAAAACTATCGGTAACTGATCGTTAATTGTAGGAACCCGGCATCAGTATGATTAAATACACGACGAAGATGGCTTGATTAGATGAATTTGGAGATTGAGGGCGGATTTAAATCAATATAAATTAAATAAATCCTGTTACAAACTGCATTAATGTTGCTAAGAGACGAACATAAGGCGATTTAAATATACTTTTGGTTTTATTACGAACCTTAAAATGTACATATTTTGCTGGTATTCATCACTGCCTCGCTATGCAGAATTGTCGGTTCTTTTAAAATCTCTTTCAGTATAACTTTTAACATATTTGTATATCTCAAACTGCTTAATCACGTTGTTAAGTAAATATATTAAAATCAATAAGTTAGTTTGAAATAATTGAAGATAAAATTTATCTCTATTGGTCGTTAAATTCGTATACCGTAAAGACGAGAATGGCATGAAAGTTACTCAGGTGTTTATGAAAATCGATATAGAACTGACACGTGTTAAAAAAATATTTAAGATTTATTTTAAGCTAAATAATTCATTATTTGTCGAAGAAAGTTATGTCGGAAACGTTTAATACCATACTAGCTACTTGCGGGAGCGTTGGGCGGATGAATAATTTATACATGCACCTGCGCCCGCTGATGTAATTCGGTACAAAATCGAAAAATAAATGTAGATAGAATTAAATAAAGCACTTAGTTCAAACTCTTAATTATGAAAAACATTTACCGTTTACATTTGAAGGTAAAGCGTATCGCCGCAATTTCAATATTTTGTTCAACAGTAAGTGTCGATGTGTTATAAATATTACCATTGAAATGCTATTGCATCAAATAAAATATAACTTAGCAATATAGCATTGACGTAAGTCGGTATATCGTCATAATATAATTATTACTTTTTATTATAATGCAATCCTATTTAAGACTTTCATGTTTTTACTTCAATGATGTCATTGTATGATGAGCTATCAAGCTAATTCTTATTATAGTTTAGATAAAGAATAAAATAAGTACATATAATATAAATATACCTTTGTAAATTTAATATAACGAACTTATTGTTATGCAAATGAATGATGATTAACTACCCTTTGATAAAGTAGCGTAGCATTTATTAATGGTAAATTTTAATGTATACAATTTATTAAAAAGATACAGTTATTTTGTTTTGGGCATAAATAAATCACCTTCAAGTCATATATATGAGAAATTTGGAAAAATTTTGAACAATTGAAAGGTCAAAGTTCAAAGGCCCTATTCGAAAATTATTTACACTGCTTTATGCGCTGAAACAATCAAATACGCAAAAATTATATCAATTTATATCCGGGTATATAAATTACATTTAATAATAGCAAATATACATAAATGATGACAATAAGATCGTTAATAACATATATTTTATCACAGACAAGATCTAATTTAATTCCCTATTTTAGAATTTAAATTTACCTACTTATGGTGTATATATTTAGAATCATTACATAACAGTCAAACTGTTTTATTATTCTCGCGTCTCATGGTTGCTTCAAGTAAAGCTATTGTCAAATTCAATTTGTTTTAGATTACATAGCGAGGTACGGCCGGATGGCGGAGCAAGCGGCACGGCGCAAGTTCTGGCAAATCTTATCCGCTGTTGAATATTGCCACGAAAGGCGGATTGTACACAGGGATCTGAAGGTTGGTATAATATAGAGAAATGTTATGATTACATTTTCAGCAGCAAATCGTCTTCATATTGCTTTTAGTAGAAACTTTAGTATTTTTTTTATCTTAGTTGTTTTTACTTTTCTAATTAATGTTATAAATGCGGAGATGAGTACAATGCTAATGTCTATGGGCGTTGGTGAGCACTTACCATCAGGTGTCCCCTGTGCTCGTTGTCTACCTTTTTTATATATAAAAAAAGAGTTTGTTTGTTGTCTTAACTTTTCAACGGATCATCATAAATTTTGCATACACATTGTCACGGGTACTGAAAAGGACATAGAGTGCCTGATACCTGTTCCCCTACTTTCACACGTGGACTAAGCCGTTAACAGAAACTAGTATATTATATATCTTTGTCCTAATGAAAATTGTAAAGAATTACAAAAATAATCATAAAGTCTGCTTGCTTTCGCTGGTTTTTCTCAGGTCAGAGATATTTATTTTCCAAATCGGTGGAAGTTAGTACTTTGACGATCAATAACTTACAATTAGTATGTATATTGAATAAATTAATTTGAATTTATTGCAAGTAATGTTTAATGGAGGTCGATAAGTAAAACTTGTTTAAAACCCATTTATTGACAGATAAACTAAGGAATTCGAGTGAAATAAAAGTACCCAAATATTTTTAATTCAAGTATGACGTATATTCTTTCTTATCTAAATATTTACGAACTTGAGAGTACATAAAATTTCAATAGTAAGATAAAACCGGAAGCAGTATCTCTTATCGTTTAAGGTTAGATGGGAAGGAACCTATGTGTGTATAGTTATGTATTTTATGATGATGTAGTTTTATGAAGCCGATAATCCCGATAGCACAAGCTAAAGAAAAAAATAACTTTTACATTAGTTCTTGGCAAATTAGACGCTTACTTTCTCTCAATATACTAACTTATATATAACTAGTTTTCGACCGCAGTTTCGTCTGCGTGTCAGGTGGGAGGGGTGGCAGGTGTTAAGTTTACAATGTAGCTTATGTCCTTCCTTGAGGTTCAAGCTTGCTTCATACGAAATTTCACCAAAATAGATTCAGTTATTTGGCTGTGAAAGTGTAACAGGCAGAATTACTATCGTACTTATAATATTAGTATAGAAGCTAGACTCTGTATATTAAAAGATATACTCTAAAATTGGCGACGCGCAATATAATTTCGTCAGAAGTATACATATATAATTTTATAACCAAGTGTTTCCAAAATCGTGTCACAAAACATTGTAATGGATCTCGTTAAGGTTCTTATTATATCGGAGCACGTGTATAGGTGTTGAACGATCTAAGTTTTCTCATCTAGGCGGAGAACTTGTTACTGGACGCGAATATGAATATCAAGATCGCCGACTTCGGGTTCAGCAACTATTATGCGACGGGGGAGCTTCTGGCGACGTGGTGTGGGTCACCGCCTTACGCCGCGCCCGAAGTATTCGAGGGAAAACGTTACACCGGCCCTGAAATTGACATATGGGTATGTTATTGCTTTTCTTTTGTTAGATTTCTGACGAACGATATCGGTACCATAGTTTTGTGTATTTTTTATTTCTTATGCACTTGTTGGCATCAAATTTTGCCCATAGCTTTGGTACAGAAGACAAAACAATCTAAAACTAAGAACCTATAAATGTGTCCATTGTTAGGCAAAGGGGAAGAGAAATTATTAAGCTTATTCCACTACACTGCTCCAAAGCGGGTTGGTTGATTTCAACACAACGAAGTAGAATTTTGTCATACAATTTGTTCTACACTTCGGAGCACAAGATTTATTACAAGCACAAATTAAGTACATGAAAAATCAGCGGGCGCTCGCCCGGTTTTGAACCCACACTTCTCGGTTAATATTCACATTTTCTAGTTAAGTATCTCTACTAAATCTTATCATTTTTACATTATATTTACATTGATTAAACAAAAGGGTGTGCTGTAAAACTTTTTCATATTGTGACTAGATATTATTTGCCAATTTCAATTTCGAAATAACATACTTTGACAAAAATTCTTTCAGATATTTTTAAGACTATTAAACTTACCAGAGAATTCGTTATAATAAGGCTAAGGACGTTTATATAGCTTATGTGAGCTATTTTATGTCTCTCGTGTAAATAAATAAAATGTTTTAAGATAGTAAATTTACTTTGTATGATAGACGGTTTGACGCAAATTGACTAAATTAAGGGAACTAATATGTTTTTTATTATTTTGCATTTTATTTAAACATAACATTCTTGTTTATATACATACGGCGGTTTCGGGATTTTAAATTTTAGTCTTTATTGTTAATAAAATAAGAATCAGACGTATTGAAATCTATGTTATAATTTTACGGTACATTTAATAAGACTGGTAGCATTTGCCTTGACGTTTTTTTAATACGAAACGTTCGCAGTTTACTCGTAACGAGCTGCTTTAATTTCCTTTCGAAATAATTTATGCCTTTTAAATGCTATTAACATTGCTAGTGAGCTAAAAGAACCGTTTCATTTAAGAAAATGTATAATAAGTAATAAATTATGAAATTAAACAGATGTGCAAAACTGCACTTTGAAGGTTTCTGGTCTGCTATTGGGTGAATTTATGAGCTTTGCTCATTAAACGTTATAAGATTTGAGGTAAGAAGGAATTTATTATGACTTTTCTTCTTATATCGGATAAATAACCAGTTTAAAACAATCATGAACATTTTGTTTCGTCCACATGAAAATAGCTATTTTTCCGTTTAATGATATGAAGATATTTTCTACCAATTATACTTGGCTTATTAGATTAAGAAATGGCATATCGCGAAAGACTCAAATCGGTCTTACAGTTAATATTTTCGTTGTAATTATCCGAGTAGTTTCGTCAAAAGACTATCTTACGTATTCCACTTGAAGATGTGAATGGTTTTCAGAGCCTCGGGGTAGTGCTGTATGTGTTGGTGTGCGGCGCGCTGCCTTTCGACGGCTCTACCCTTCAATCGCTAAGGGACAGAGTGCTTTCTGGAAGGTTTAGAATACCGTACTTTATGAGCGAAGGTAAGTGTGTTTTAATGTTTTCTTTTGTTTTTTTGCAAAAGTGTTTCGTTATTAACAGATACATTTTATAAACGATTTCTACATCTTTACTAAATTTAAATATACGAGAAAATCTTCTAACATAAGCCGATACAAATATTGGATAAAAATAAAACAATATTAATAGACACATTCAAAAGAGTTAATGGCAATGGCATTGTTATAAAAAAGAAGCCTGCAACTGTAGTAATAAACTAACAGGCTAATCCGAAGTAATTTACTTCGCAAGTCGGAGAGATTTAATGCGGATGGATCTTGACAGACACATTACTAAATGGGTATCGTCTCCCTTGCTCTTATGCAACTAAAGGTTGAAAACTTTAAACCCAAGTCGTAAAACTATTGTTACGAAATAGGTCATTACGTAAGCGTGTAGAATATTTATATTGTTATCGTAATTACGTTCTATTTCTTTTGTGACCAATCGATTAAACAACATTCGATTTATTTTTATCGATATTTATTGTTATTTAATCTCTATATGAGAAAAATGTATTTATGTATAGAGTTTTTAGTTAAGCCAACCACAGGACATTTGATAACACTTCCATTTTGCCAATAATTACACTGGCTCACTATTCAAAACGAGAGCTACTCCTATGAAAGTATTGCTGTTCTTCGGTTGACTAATTGATATGTGGATTTGGAACCCGACTAGACTATACAAAAACCTATCAACGGTATTGTTTAAAAAATCGACTGCTTGTATTTATTTATTAATATGTTTTACCAGATAGATGTTACATTAAATAATTGATTTCACAAAATTGGTAAATCCTTACAACACGTTAAAGTTACATTAAGGAAAACTAATAATAAAATTATGACTGTTGTTAATATTTAATGCATTTATCACTTTATTATTTTTTATGATATCATCATTCATTTAGAAATTAATGTAATTTGATTATTAAAATTCACTAAATTATATGATTATATTTTGAGTCCATTTTAGAGTTATAAGACTAAGTGCCTTTTCACTTACATACAATTGCCCTTTAAGCGGTTCGGCGCCTCTTGCCTTCGCCTGCAACTGCGCCTTTGAAACTGCAGTTTAATCCTATGCGTATCTCTCACCTTTCACATAAAACTGAAATGAGACAAATCGAGCCGATGGTATTATCCCATATAGTCGGTCGCACTCCTACTAGTGGATTGAACACATCAACGTAAATTTCATTAGACATTCCGCGACCAACATCCAGGTCCTGAGATGTTAGCGGTCAAAGGTCATTTCTCGTCCTTTGCCTTGTTTTGTTTTTAATTATAAAATTATTTGTTATTTGTAAGCATAACTTTTTATGACTGAATATTTTAATATTACCCTTTCCACCATTATTGGAAATGTTGTATAAGATCACGTATACGAATTCGTTTAAAGTTTGCGAATTTGCGACCTTCACAAAGACATAAGTGTTCGTTGAATAAATGCATATATGTTTTATATTAAGATTCAGCAGTTCAAAAATCGTTCGTTTGCCAAGTTTAGTGTAATTGAATAGCCCTTCTGTTTTACAAATAAATGTTTGTCATACATAATGTATTTTTATGAACGGATACTCTTTCATACAACTTTAGTGCAACCTTCGCTGAAAACGAATACAAGTTACAAAAAAAAAAAAATTACATAATATTTATAGTTATATTGAAAGTCTGAATTATTTATCGAGCGATAAGAATACAATTGAATGGAATAACATCGACATCAAATAAATAAATATATTAAATAACATATTTGCTATGGAGCTGGTCTCTTATTTTATAATATTTTATGAGCAATTCTTGTATATTATACATATCGTAACGATCGTCGATCTGTGTTACCCTAAAAAAATACAAATAAAATTTATAGTAACTTAAGCTTTAATATATAAAACTGAAACTGGATAAGGTTTGATTTATTCAACGCGATCGCTATATGAAGTAAAGGAATTTCCTAGCAAAAACAAGTCAGCTTCGCATTCCAGATCAAAATGAAACAGTCGAGTACATAGAAATCGGCAGCGCAGTTTCTGTTAACTACATTTAGCAATGTTTGACGTAATAAATCTATCTCAAAATTTACATGGTTAATGAATGATTGGTATTCACCATAATTTCGTTCTTACTCATGTCTTAAACATACGATAATGATTTAAAGAAGTTAATTTTTTTGACGAACAATAAACATGACATTTAACTAATGACAAAAAATGCGTTTTTAATTTTTTTTTAATACGGCAATAACTTGTTCGTATATTTATAAATTTATGTCCAGTCGAAGGTTAACGATAATAAGGTTGTATTATCATGAATCTTCCTGACCAAAAAGTACAGATAAAATATAATGAAATCGATAAGCTACTCGATAATGTGCTTGCGTCATCACCTTGTTCAATCATGCATCCCGCAGGCCCGGCTCGTAAACATTACGTTTTCATAAACTAGAAAATTATTATGTGCGAAACAGACTATAAAATTGTTTTGCATTATTTTTTTTTGTCTGATACACATATCTTTATCGATGTATCTAGATATAGCAAACACCGAAAATAGAACTAAAGTATGTGACGTCATTATTGTAATGTAACTCCGAGTATGGCCGTGAAACCGTGTCATGTACATAGATATATTCTCTAAAGAATTGAAATTTCTTTTTAATTTGTAATATTAAGATTAATTACTAAAGATCGCGTAAGTCTTAGTAAAGTACATACGACATAAGCGTATTCTCACATATTTGTCGTAATTCATATTAAACGTTATATGCTTACTTTAATTTTATAGCTCCCAAAGACGGTTTACGTAGATATATCGAAAGTACTTGTAAGAAAATATTTTTAGGTGTTGAATATACATGCAATTTAAAGTCGCAGCTGTGTCAAACTCGTCATGGCTATCAACTCTTTATATCGCTATAAATGCATGTTGTCTGACGATAATGTATAAAGCTAATATTTTACGACAACTACGTCACAATGTATAGAATATTGAAATTAAGGTAGTACAATATACAAGAGGTAAGTTATACGTAATATGATCGAGATGAACTAACATCTGATAATGGCGTTAATTGTTATTTCAATATTGTCCCTACGTCTTTGTGAGTTAACAAGTAGTTCTTCATAATTAATTGCCGAGCGTGCTTATTATTATGCTATATTAATATTATAGTGGTTCTATTGTTTTAAAATATATTATAAGCAATATTTATCAGCGTAGCTTATGTTCGTGACACTTAATAATAGGTGCCCACCGCTATCGAGATAAAGTTACTACATACATCTATTAACCAAACGAAAAATATAAAATGTGTACCTACTTGATTTTTATCGCAATTACTGCGGCTCGATTATTCCTGTTTAATTACTTCTTACTATTTTATCCCTTAATTTTATCTATTCATGTATAGAATAAGACGATTGATTGAAAGAATAATTCAATCAACAGATAAATAACTGATGTGCAATAATGATAAGTTCCTATCCTCAAGACAGCGACTCATACGAAGTACTCATATTTAAAAATGCCCTTATTTGAATATCCTCATGTATACGGCGATTTGATTCCTTAAGTTTGTTTTATTTACCTCGCAGCTGTAAATATTTGACTACAAGTAAAAGTAGGTAAAATAAAACATCACGCGTTTTCAATGCATTTGCTTCTGTTCATTCAGTAAACACCTTGATGCCGATGACGGTCGTGCCAAAAATAGTATTATTGACGCCTTCTACGTACACTGAAACGTCGAGCATAGGTTTGACGCAAGAAATGTTAATGACTTTATACAAACATACTGAATATGAGAACAATGCATATGTATAGGTAAAGATATATTTGAATATTATCTGTTAAATATAGATAGACAATTCATTTATTCAATAGTACGACATCCATGGCTTACTTGATACGAAATAATTGTAAATTCTATAGACACGCGTGCATTTGTAGTCTCAGTTCTAGCATTTATTTTACGATACTCGTAGTTTCTATCTGAACGAAATTGTTGCGAAAAGTACTCTTGATACCTACTTATAAAAGACCTTATGAACAATATTTGAAATGAAAGAAGTTACTAAATAAGAAAACAAGTGCCTCGAAGTATCAAAAGGTACATACTATTTTATTTAAGAGGCTGCTGTATATTGTGGACTATTTATCCCTAGAGTCTTGGCCTTGCTCGACTAACGCTGGAGGCGGCGAGTCTGTTAAAGGAAAAACCTTATGGGATACGTGACTTGAATACCCAAAACGTAGAATGCATATTAAATTTATACGAATATTATTAACAGATGAAAGAATTCATTTAATATTTACAAACAATTTTGATAGTTCAGAATCAAACATAATATAGTTATTGGTGGAAGGGTTTTTGTAAGTTCGATTCAGTTGGCACCACCGATCGAAAGATTAGTGAGACATGTGAGTGAGCATAATAACATTTTATTTGTCATGGCCTGGCGTCTCGTTGTCGGTATAAGAAATAGTTTATATTTTTATATAGAGGACCATATACTGAATAAAAGATTTTGTAAAGGATTAACATTCAATTAATTAATTTGTTCGATGTACTGTAATTTCGGGCCTTAATGAGTACTTAAAACATAAATAACCAAATGCATTGTTGCCTCTATTTACACACAATATTTTTTTTCAAGTTAACAGTTAATTAAACATATGATAAATATTTTCTTGATATGCTTATGACTGCAAGTTTTGCAATTATAACCAATGATATCCGACTATAATGTTTACTGGGTCGAAAAATATAATATCGAGTTTCAACACAGTTCGCGCACAATAAGCTCATCCATCCAGTTATCGACTAGTATTCATGTTGTGTAACCAGCCAATTTAAGTAATTTACGCTGGCAATACTAGGTCATATCACACTTCAATAATGTCATGAAAGAATAATACATAACTGGCGATCACATTAAATCAATTTAACTTATTAAATTTAAATATTTTGCTAAAAATAGAAGATAATGCTTATTAAGCATAGTTTTTGCTGATTTACATAAAATACATATAAATTAAATTGTAATAAAAAAGCGAACCACTAAGTTTCATGCCCGTTCTTCTCAGTAAAGGTTCTCATTAAACATACAGAAAACGTGGTTGCTTTGCATTCAATTTAATCCTGAACTTCAAAAGTACTTATAAGGGCATATTCTTTGTTTAAGAATAGAATATAATTAAATAAAGAATATTGTTATTTTGTTCATAAATTATACTGATAACTATTTACGTTGCTTCATTAACTTAAATCGTCCTTAGAGTATTTAAAAAATACATAAATAATCGTTATAAGTTTTTGGTATCTTATAAAATCCAGATAATTCTTTTATATATAATTAATATTTGAATGAAATCAAAAACGACGTGAATTAAATCTATTTAGCATAATTTCTTGTTCTTTTTTTTAAATCATACGTACCGCTTCTACTAACTACTACTGTTAAAATTGAAGAATGTATTCATGTTGCAAAATTAAAATGTTTTACGCCTAACGGGCTCACCTGACTCCATACGTAAGGTAATTTATGAATAATTCATATTCCTTAAAGAATGAAGCGCGTCTTGGAAATTTTCCAGTGAATTGAAAAGTTTTGGGAAACTCCATAATTTAAAAATCCCTGACAAATTCGACTGGAATCTGGAGTTTTGTGGTAATTTACTTTAATATTTTGAACGCTTTTTATATTTTCTTTTATTTAAGACGATTGTAATTAAAAAAAAAGAAAATATCGTTTATGAAATTAACATTGGAATGAGAAAATCTGTATAATATGTTATTCCAACGAAGCAATTAACACGCGACGCTCTTGATACGCTAACGTATGTGCAAATGCATTACATATGATAAATACAGACATGTTTGAACGAAGACGGTTCCTATATTGTATTAATTTGTTATTTTATAAATTAGTAACTCGATAGTAAGTGGTCACCTTGGCTCATAAATATTACATCTTGGATCATTAATGAGCCTACAATATGATTTGCGATGTTATATTTCTTGTGTCCGGTATTAGACATCACTGTCCAAACTTGTCGGTAGTATAATCCATAAGTCGAGGCTCCTTGTGCAGACCAGACAGATTTTTTTTACTTGGTGGAAGGGCTTTGTGCAAGCCTCTCTGTGAACTCTCGCCCTCTATATTATTATACTTAAGTATTGCTTAATTATTATAGTAACTTCAGCTAAAAGAGACATTACATCCTAATAGTGTGTAATAATTCATTATATATATATAAATAAATATATAGTTCAAATAATAAAAAAATTGAAGATATGTCGGTCTATGTTAAAACGACCATAGAAACAAAATAAATATGACAAAGGAAGAAAAAGATTAAAACAAAAATACATTACTTTATAATTAAATTCTGAATAAGACGAAAGATTCGAAGTGCGTCACGTGTGTCGTGTTTACATCTTATATTTTATGGCCAGCGATTAGTTGCTGGCAAGCATCAGCGACCGCCGGTGACGGCGCGGCGGCTTCGCTCGTAAAACAGCACAAGTTCATGGCACAGCATGGCTTGCGGCGCCCACTGGCTTTCCACGATTTTATTAAATAACACCCGCACATTTTTCACACGATTGCGTCAATGGTCAGGCAGAGCACGCGATATTTGCGTCCGAGCGATTATTAATAGAATCGCCTGGCGAAAACTTCACTAGTCATCGATTTTATTTTAGGAGGAAATGAACCAAGTAAATAAAATAGTACGAAATTACTCCAAGTTGATGCGCGGCGTGTTTTGTTTTGCGCAAACTGCAAGATTTGGACGCACATTCTATTTTGCGCGCGCTATAATTAATCGAATATTTATAATTGAATTCGTCACTATAATCGAAGCTATGTTTTGTTTAATGCTAAGTAAAGATATCCTCCTCTCGCTAAGAATGAAATATTTTCATAAGATTATTTTCGGTGGATACGGGATTTATTTATTCATCGACGGGCGTCATTCTCTTTCAGCATAAGAAAGCCATTACCCATATTTTAGTTTCAATGACGCATTTGAATGTTTTATATATAAAATAATTACCAATGAACTCTTCAAAAAAATATGTACAATGGCTACTACGCTCAAGTGATCTTTTTTATATGATGATATTTTAATGATTCAAAAATATGTGTTAAAATTTATTTGAATAAAAATATTTTGATTTCATACTTTCACCATATTCATTCCAAAATAAATTCGTAAGGTAAGCTTGTTTAAATTTAACGAGGAATTTATTGGATTAAAAGTATAATAAAATACCAATGCATTGATATTAGTCCTGTTAGTATATTTTCAGAACTAAGAGCATCTTATGTGTTAAAGGATTTAGTATTAATACGAACTTATAGAATCATTTTAATATTACATTGATATTATAATTATATTTGGTATGTGAAGAGAACAATGCAAATGAAATATAAACTAGCGCATACATTATAAACCATAATTAGATAAAAAAATATAAAGTAAAGTATTGCATTTTTTTTTTTTTTATAGCATATGTTGGCGGACGAGCATATGGGCCACCTGATGGTAAGTGGTCACCAACGCCCATAGACATTGGCAGTGTCAGAAATGTTAACCATCGCTTACATTGCCAATGCGCCACCAACCTTGGGAACTAAGACGTTATGTCCCTTGTGCCTGTAATTACACTGGCTCACTCACCCTTCAAACCGGAACACAACAGTACCAAGTACTGCTGTTTTGCGGTAGAATATCTGATGAGTGGGTGGTACCTACCCAGACGAGCTTGCACAAAGCTCTACCACCAAGTATATTGCATTTGTTCATAAATAGAATTTTTCAAAAATTTGAATGTATTAATAAAGACACGGAGCAAATACTCTATATCGGTCAATTGACGACAGCGAATATGTATGGCATTAATGTACTTACGTTATAACCAGTAGCTTGAGCGTTTGACAAATATTTACTATATCGTCCGACGCTTTAAGATCTTATCTACGGCATATTTAACATATTTGTTAGATGTACGATATTCAAATTCGCTCTGTTATATATAATAGTGTTACGAATGTGTTTGCTTTTATGTATTGTCTGAATATATCTTATGTATAAATAAGTATGAAATATCTTAGTTACCTACATATATTAAAATTAATTCTATTTTCTTTTTTCGTTTTATTAAGATATATTTAAATTTAGAATATTATTATAAGATTACACAATTTTCTAGGAAAAATTGTTTATAATTGTAACCTACCACCGTATAACAAAAACGAACACGAGGTATCTAAAAGATTCATTATCAGTTTTTGTTTACGTCATTCTAACGTAGTCACGTTATAGTCTACCATTGCCTAGTCAAGTACAATCATGATCAAAAGATAAGAGATATGAATATCATAATAATTAAAAAAAATTGACTACTTTACACTTAGACTACAAGGAAACATATTTTTTTTTAAGTAATGTTAATTATAAAAAACAGACGAAATAAGTATTTTAATACTACCATAAAACATTATAAATATAATTTTTATACTGTATACCTACCATATTTTTATACCATGATACCATAAAACATTATAAATATAATTTTTATAATGTTTTATGGTTTTGTTAGTAACTGTACGTTATTTAGTATAATGTGTTGGTAGTATGTCATAACACTTAATAGTTCTGTATCAGAAATGACTCAAGGATCTTTTTGGTCTAATAAATATCGAACAAGGGCTTCCTGATGACGAAATATTGTTTTTAAAATTAAAAAAAGTCGATTCTTTTGGATATGTTATGTAAACTTTTATCTAGCTGGCAATACGGCTAATGAGATGTCTGTGACGTAAACGTGAACCATTTTCACGAGTCGATGGCTATGATACGAGTACAATGCCAAGGCGTCTTTTCCGTCACCCGTGTCCCCTGACCTTTTCGATGGGGTTGTAGCGCTGCCTCGCCTCGAATGACGTCATTCAGTTACTCGTACGCTCGAACGTGATACTGAAGAATAAATATTGGATTATCCTATTTAAATTTGCGTCAGAGTTAAATTTAAATTAGGAATTATTAGTTTTATAATTAAAACTGTAAATTAAAAAGTTTATTGATCTGAGTTAGAAGGATAACCGACTAGACATTTTTAGATTGAAAATGATACAAATAGATACTACACGAGATTTTAATATGATTTTGAATTTAATGTTTTTCAATTGCAATTTTATGTTAGCAAAAGTTTAACTATTGTCACTTATGGCGTTAAGACTATATGACACATTCGTATTTGAAATTTCAGACTGCGAGTCATTAATTCGCAAGATGCTAGTCCTTGAACCAATGAAGCGGTATACGATAGAGCAAATCAAGAAGCACCGTTGGATGGCAGCGGAGCCTTACACGGTACCTTCTATAACAGCAGACCCGATGAGGAGCCCTGCGCATGTCGCACATCACACTCAAGAGCCAAATGAACAAGTGCTCCGACTCATGCAAAGCTTGGGAATTGATCCAGTTAAAACCAAAGAAGTAAGTAAAACTACCAATATATTCAATCACGCACTGAAAATTACTGTTTTAAGTTAGAATTTCTTAAATTATTAATTAAAAATATGAAAAACATCACTAAATTGTTTTCGGTATTCTTATTCGTTGATAAATAAAATATGTCCATTATTATAATTGTGACGTGTATTATTAAAGGGAGCAAAAAACCGCGTAAACAGAGTGTACCTACACATCAAACAATTAAGTATAACTATCTAACAAAAGAAACTAAAACTAACGTAATTACAGATATTATATAACATGGTATACATAGATAAAATGTAATTGGTTATTAGTTGATAGAATACTTTGTAATAGTAATAAGGAACATTGTTTTACAAAATAATATTCAAGTGATAGTTAGACGTGGTCGAAATCTAGTATCCGAATAGGACAGTTAGTAGAGGACTCCAGCAAACCTGGGGTATCACGACACAATTTCTTTCACCACCAGAGTCTTCGCTCGAACAGTTACGACCATCACGCGGCCATCTACCTGCTGCTGCTGGAGCGTCTGCGCGCACGCGCGGGCGACTCCCGTAGGCCCACGCGCCGGCCCTCCTCCGTCGCGGACCAGGCGCTGGCTAGAGAGAACGACGCACGACGGGAACACCATACTAGGTACGTCCTTTTTATTTTACATAGAACTATATATTATGCTTATCTCCTTTCATAATTCGGAGTAGAGTCAGTGTTTGGTAACTAAATATTTGAATAACAATTTGTATTACGAGCTCGTATATGTATGTACCTCGAGCCCTCGACCTCACCGACATAAAGTTATTTGTATGTATTCAGTAAAAATTAAAAAAAATATATATAGAAAAGTCTCAACTCCCAACCCTGGGAAATTATAATTGTTGTACTTTGGTGCTTTTTATTGCACCGGCTCACTCAGTCTTCTACTAGCAAACATCAATTTAAATTATTGTTGATTGGTAGTAGAATATTTGATGAAAGAGGCTATCTACACAGACAGGCTTCCAAAAAGCCAAGCAAAATTAAGTTTAACATTGAACGTAAAAACAATTTTACTTGTTTTATTTCATAATATATTTTATTATTAACTTATATTGGAACTATTTTGTATTAATTTTCAGATTGCTGCACGCGGGTGAACAATCCAGAGATTTCAACAGAGCGACAGCCGCTCCAGCTGCACCGGCCGATGCCTCATCAGCGGAAACGCAGCGGCTGCTGTCCCTAGCGGGTGTGAACATGACCGAGCAGAGACTTCTCCAGCGAAGTTCTGATCCTTCGGACACGCACCGAAGTTTTCTAGTCGCAAATCTCGAAGCCACAAGGAATCAAGAAACGGACTCCACGAGGCTGCTCTCCTTAAGAAATGTCGATGTTTCTCAATCGAATCAAAGGCTAGGTGCAAAATTAAGTGATACCACGGTTCCAACGCATAGACTACTATCGTCTGCGTACGAGCAACAGCAAAATATACTAAAACAGTCCAGCGAAGATTGCCGAAGGCTGTTACAGCAGTCGACCACGGTGGGACCAGAAACACACAAAGCCACCACAGACGGTAGACTTTTGACGTCGTCAAGTTTTGATTCGAAATGCGCCATCGATGGCGGTAGAGGTGCATCGGCAGCGGATCATAGTGTAATAGCTAATTTTCTCCAAAACTCAGCTTCAGCTACGAATTTTAACGTAGAGACCATGAAGTTACCGAGTTCCACTACATTTACAATGTGTTCTGAAGCCGCGAAACTTATGAACACTTTACAGCAATCACCGTTACCTCTAAAGGGTACCGTAACTTTAAGCACTAGCCCGATACCTTCTCAGTTCACAGACACGAAACTGAGTAGTGTTTTAGAACAACCAAAGCCACTTGAATCAAGTAGACTAGTATCTCAAGCGCAACAGCAAGAACTTAATCGGTTACAGAACAGTACACCTCCATTTAAGGATTACATGAATCATCACCTTCCGAGTTATTCCTATCTTCAGACAACAGTTGTTGCACCAGTAACGGAATCGAATTATTCTGCTACGTTGGCACCGAATGATTTTTTACCAAATACTCTCTATAGACCCGATAGTAAATTTTCGCTAAATAGATATACAACCGGTCAGACGTTCAATCAGGTTCTTCCCACTGGCACGACTGAACCGACAAAATTTCAACAACAATATTCGTCGTCTACCGATGAGGGTTGCGAGACCGACATGGAAGATGTTCCAAACATTCAAAGTGGAGTACCCAACCGGTTGAGTTCCTACGCCAGTTCCAGCTCAAGTAGCGGTGTAGTTACTTTTTTCAATAACAAAAGCCTCAGTCAAAACCTCAGTTGTGATTCATCGCAGAGTAATTTCTCCACTTTCGAGAGTATCGATTACCAGTTGTCCGATTGTTCAAACGATTTAGCCAGCAGTCTCCCCAGTTGCACGTCCAATGATGATAAGCTAGCATACGAAAATAGTTCCCTAGTTAATACTAGTCCTATGCACCCATGTGTTTATATATCTTCGTATAATAATAAAACTACTGGCACCGGATTTATCGCGCGACATAATCCTATCAACTACCAGTCCGCCAATAAGAACTGTACTCGGGCAATAACGCGAAGTCCCGTGGATTTTAGGGAAGGTCGGCGCGCCAGTGACGGTCTCGTTGCACAACAAGTGGCACAGTCTAATGATACACAAAAAAATACCCTAGCTTTTAATAGTCAAAGATTAAACGAAAACTGCAAAGCGAAAGGTGTTCTAGAGCTTCATCTCGTGCAGAAAGAAGCGCAAAAACTTAAAACGCAATATCAGTCGTCGCTTCCGGCCGAGGAGATGACGCAGAGACAGATACAGCACAACCAATTTGCGGCAACTTTTACCCCACATTTCTTGGACACGAAAAATCCTACCTCCAAACGTATAAGCCTTCCCGAAACATTCAATTATTCGAGTACCTCGCCTCCTATGCCGGCTAGTCCGAAAATGGTCGCCGCCCTTCAAGACGGCTCAGATTTGACACACGGGGCTTCCCTATCGCAGGTTAGCAAACCACCTCTGCAACAGCAATTGATGCAACACAGGTTGTTTCAACAGAAACGACAGCTGCTTCAGAAACAGATGACTCCGCCCAACCTGTCCGCCCACGAAATGAGCGCCCTCCACAGCCTGCAGGTCGGCCTGAGCCGACGGCAGATGCTCAGGCAGCAGAGCTACAAGATCGCCCAGCAGCAACAGATCCTCCCGCCGCTCCCGTTGACCGAGACCGAGAACAGGGATCTCCTCGCGTTCCAGGCGATAGTCGAGGACCCGAACCGGATAAAGATCAAGGAGGAGGGCCAGGAGGAGGCCAAACTCGCGTACCGGGGCTCGATGGACATAAGCGTGCACAAGGAGAGGCTCGGCAACGAGAACTGGTCCAACCTGCCGTCCAGCCTGCAGAGCGCGTGCCAGATCTCGGAGCTGGCGGCGCGGCGCGACGACGGCGACGCGGACGCGTGGCCGGGCCAGTGGAGCCCCGCGCTGTTCCCGCCGCCCGCCTGCTTCCAGGTATTCCAACAGATCAACTAGTAGACCTCGTAGGAGTAGTCGTAGTGTCCGTAGTTGCACGTCGGAGCCCGTTCCACATTGCGCACGTCTATGACCTTCGAGAGACTTACGTGCGAGCGAATTACCTGTTTTGCTGCTAAATTAATAGCTAAATGTATGACACTTTATGTAATATGCGCATGTAGAGCGTGCTAAACGGACCGATCTGTATTAATCTGTGGAGGGTCGACTCGCCGCAGCCGTATCGAATGGTCTCATCGTCTCACCGTAGTCGTATTCGTTTGTGATGAAGCCGAACACGATACCGATGACTGTTATTCACCGAAGGCATGAACTCTAGAATGCATGACAATAACTAGTGCTTTAAAATAAATAGTCTCGTTATATCACCATTATTATATAAAGTAACTGCCGATAAGTAAGATGAATAAATTTTATTAATCGTTACATTACAATACGATATTGCTTATAGTTGTAAAATGTTTATACAGTTTTATCAATGTTTACATTTAGAACTTTGATTGTATTCAGTAATTAAATATATATATGTACTCAAAACGTGCAAAATTATCTCTCATCATCCATTCCTATTAATGAGAACTGACGTACGAAAACTTCTTCTAATATTTTACAAATTCCAATACTTTAAAATTAACTTGCCAAATTTTGTATTATGATAAATGTATAATTAGTAAATTGCATTTTGTAATGTTTTCCAAGCATCACTTTGAATGTTCCTACATATTTATTCATATTTATCCCAACAGTACATACCTAATACTTTCGATTAGTTATAAGTAAATATTTATTATGGCTACCATAGATTACGTCAGTCGAAAACATCGTTTTCCTTGTGAAAGTCTGTTTACAGGTTTTTAATATTATTTGCTAACTATAACTGTAAATCTATGTAAGATGTGATAGCTTTACTTAGAAGCAAGTTTTATTTAAAATACAAGTAAATGTAAAATTTATAATTTCCTTGTTTTATTTTGTCACCTTATTATTTTGGCTTTTTATTAGATCACGTGACAGCATGCACACTTAGAGAAATTGCAATAATACGAAATAACTTTTGATATTTAAATTTTAAAGATGAAATGAAATTAACTCGAAAATAACATTGTAACTCAGTATTATATGTCAGTTGTATATTGAGCACCGAATTTTGAGAAATTTCGTACTTTTCGAATACAAATTTGGTCAAATGAAATGTCCTTTAAGTAAGTTTGACGATTACGGTTAAACGAAATATGCATGGGTCTTGAGTACACTGCCAATTTATTTCACATGAAGCAGAGTTACAGAAACATTGGTTGTTACTCAGATAATGTAATTACTGAGCTTTTCTGCTTGTAAGTCACGTCTTATTACTATTGTGTGATCGTAATATGAGAATGCTAAAAGAACATTGCCCGCACTTATTCCCTTCCTTCCCGCTCTAATTATGAAATTAACCCATAGATCGTAACTCCAGAGCTGTAGTAAGTCACCGAGTAAAGGGTATATTTTGTGAAGACAAATGATTTATTATTTTATATAAAATGTATTGCAATTATTGTTATTTCAGTCCAACTGGCAAGGTCACAGTCTACCACCATCAACCAACATGCTGCCTTTAAGCGAGAGTCCTATTCTGGAATTAACCGAGCAAATGGAATCAATATAAATAATGGGATATTTTCTGTTACGGCGCTTCAATTGTTTATTTAAAGGATATTTTAAAAGTTTTTTTTTTATATAAAACATGGGAAAAACCCGCCTTCGAAAGATTGATTTTTAATTTTTCGAAAAAAAAAAATGTGTTTATTATATTTGCACATAGATACATATAACATAAATTTAAACGAACCAATTAATGTAATACGGTATTGTTAACACGTTAAAAGTTATAAGCATTTATCCATTCCAACTTTATTCATACATTCCAACGTTATCGTGTTAAAACTTATTAGAAATGCAAAATAGTCCAATGAAATTAGCGATTACATGGGATCTGTATTCCTAAATATTTGTTAAATTAATATCTAATAGTGTTAAGCAATGCGACAATATGAAGATAGGTTAAAATGTTACACCTAATTAAAATATTTTTTTTATTTGCGATAGTCACTTGCGTAAATGTAATAGTTTCGAAATTGATTTTCCCGCGTAGAGTTATTAAATCAACTAGAACACAAATGAACAATTAGCAACCCTAATAAAAAGACAAAAGCTATTTCTAGTTAAAAATAATCCACAACGAATATTATTAACAGACCAATTATTTTTGAAGCCTCATAGAACTATAGATTACGTTTAAAAATAATAACAAACAAAATGACAGCTCAAGTGACTATGGCATATAGAATCCCTGTACATAAAACTACCTCCTAAATAATATTTTTTGTAAAACAAGACTGAATTCAGTGTCAATTCAGATCAATGACCCGTTCGAAAACATCCCCGGGCATTACGAAGTAATATGTATAACGAATTGTACCGTTATATACAATACGTGTTAAATAGATGTGTGTTTTCGTTTTCGTAGAAACGTCATATTATTCCTTATCTAGAATTTTTATAATAAATTAGACATATCAATTTTATATGTATAAGTATTTGAATTTCAGGTTAAAAAACAGGTTTTGAGTTATTTTACGACTGACAGATAACACTTAATAAACATGATGTTTTTGGTAATAATATTATAGTTAATATTTCATATAACATTACTGGAATTTGATAAATATAATCGAGCACGTTTGTATTCGACCTCATCGAGAATTAGTATTAACCAAAAAAAGAAAATGCTGACTTAGAACGTATTTAATAATCGCTTGCGTACTTACATTACACATCACTTAATTTATTGTCAGCGAAGTAATAGCTATTGAATTTTAGATATAACTCATTATAAAAGGTTTACGAAGCTTTATCGAACAATAACAATAACTTACATACGTAAGAAACGTTACATTTTAGTAGGTATTTAAAACTTATTTAGTAGGACGTAGTATATAGGCGTTTGGAAGCTTTTACACAAATAGAAATATTGCCACTGTATTATAATCCGTCATTATTGATTAACCTTCATGTTAAACTCGTTTATTTTTAAGATTATAGTTACGTAGATGGTTTTATATTCATTGATGAAATATGAACGTAGCGTTTGAAAGCATATCACACTCCGCTTTTAAAGCATCTGAAGTACATACCTAACATTTGTAATAGTAATACATTCGTCCAACATAGAAATAGGTGAAGTGTGGACTTAACTCCATATCGTAATGAGTTACCGTCACATGAGACGCCTGTTAGGCTGCTGGTTATTTAGATAAAAGCTGGACCTTTCAGTGATATATGCTTTTAAAATTCCGATTGAGGAAAATTATATTTTCCATGACAGCTGAGTGTGAAATAGGTATTTATTGTTAGTATCTACAGTAATTAATAATGTTATTGTGATAGCTTTTGATTCGCAAATGTATGTTTGATGCAGACTTATGATCGGCTTTTGAATTGCGGAATTCTCAAATGATATTACGATTACAGTTTTTTTTTATTTGATTGTGTATCTATCGTTTGCATCAAATCTACAGTTTATGGTGGATTTCGTTTATGCAATCCCGGTTGTGATACTGCCATGGACGACTACAATTATTTGTAACAATCTATCTATCTAGAAAATTCGAAATACAATACTTCACTATAATAACTGTCTTTTATTGTATGATGTTTATAGTTATTAAGCTATAGAGTTTATGTATACCTACATGATTCAAGACTTAAGGCTTAAGATTTCAATAAATGGTATTATAATAATACTTTAAGATGAGTAGGTATGAATAAACACTACATACGTCATATCAATCATTCTCACGTTATAACAATATCTTTATAAATATTATACATCCAACCAAATATACCTACATACATTGATTACAATGCAACGTTTACATGAGTAGTATCTGTGTGTTGGAATTATGAATAATAAGAACTTAGAACACAATAGGAAACTGGTTAGACCGCCATTTCAGTTGATGTAAGTTTGGATGTAAATTGCATACTAAAGTAAAACGTAAAAAATATGAATGTAATACGTCCAATTTGTCCGAATGACTTAACTGTATTTGAAATACTTGTTTATTTGATATACATTACGTATTAACTTATTTATTCGTTATGAACTAAATTAACATCGATTTGCATGGATGGTATACATATTTGACTTATCTTTAAATAATAATTGGGTCTTAAAGTATTCAAAAGCTGGCAGCATTATTTTGTAGCTCAGTGACGCAAAAGTCAGTCGCACACATTGCTTTAAAATTTGTCATATTTAGTGATCATACATAACCTAATTTTATATTGGAGGTAGATAAATATTAAAGGTAATTTTTTAAATTCCTTATAAGTACAGTTTATGTGTATCAATATTTCACGTTTACATTAAATAAGTAGCAAATTTTGCCTAAAACTAAATAAATATTATAATTTTATTTATTTCTTATCATTATCAGTGTTGCGTTGACAAATATTTTTTGTATCGTAGTCGATAAATGATTATCGACTACGAACTGCTGCATTAGTTATTATTTTACTTTTCGTTTTCAGTGTTCATAACGATGGCGCCTAAAATAACAGAAATTATTAAAGATGTTCAACGTTTTTTGTCTTATTCATTTGAAGTAACGCCAGACATAAGGGAAGCGGAATTAGTTAACTTGCACTTGGATCCTTTGTTCTTTTCTATAACATGGCATGCTGAGACGCACCAGTGTGTAAATTTAGAAATTGCCCCATTAAAGCTTGCCAACTATCTGCGAAATAAAGGCAAGAATATATTATTACATATCTCTTGTACAAATATGAGGAGAGATTATGTAAACATGTTATTGACGGCTCTACAAGATAACGGCATATGTAATCTGTTTATTATTTTAGGAGGTGGGTTAGCAATATTATAATTACGTAATACATATAATTATATTTATCTAAAGTATATTATTATAGTTTAAAAAATAAATAAATGCACATGTGACGCTTGTTTTGAACCCACAAGCTTATGATTCAAGTGTTCTAACAGCTGGGCCATATCGTCTAAATAACATTATTATTATTCGAATTTATAAATGGTTAATTTCGCGGCTTCTGTAGCATGTTAGGGGGGAGAGGCGAAAGTAGGCATTAGGTAAAAAATAGTGGCCTATCCGTCCTTGCGGTTGGGATCATACCAAATTTTGTCAAAATCAGTTCAGTGGTTTCTTTTTTTTTTTATTGTGTTGTTAGGCGGACGAGCGTATGGGCCACCTGATGGTAAGTGGTCACCAACACCCATAGACAATGGCATTGTAAGAGATGTTAACCATCGCTTACATCGCCAATGCGCCACCAACCTTGGAAACTAAGATATTATGTCCCTTGTGCCTGTAATTACACTGGCTCACTCACCCTTTAAACCGGAACACAACAATACCAAGTACTGCTGTTTTGCGGTAGAATATCTGATGAGTGGGTGGTACAGTCAGCGTCAAATAATTAGAGACGCTCAGAGTATTCAAATAAATAGACGCAACCAAAAAGTCAATAATATCGGTACAAACAAAGTTCCTTTATTGTTGTCAACAATATACTCGCTCAAAAGGTCGAGACGTTTAAAATGTCATATAGATCGTTTCAGTCAAAACGCCATAAATATGGTTACAGTCATCTCGTCAATGGTATCCAAGCATTCTGAGTGTTCAAAAATACGGAACACATTAGAAAAATTAACTTTACTGCTATATATTTTAAATATAATTTCTCACATCAAATAATAATAAAATATTTATGCATAAAATGAAAGGGATAGAAACAACTCCAATCCTTTTCATTTTAAGCACGAGGTCATAGATATGTGTTGTTTTTAAAAAAAATCGTGCATAGTCGTTTACGATACTTAAATCGCAAACCAGCCAAATCTATATGAGCACTTTAAACATCATAATATTTAATGGGGATTGTTTAATATTAAAAAAATAGGGATATTTAAATTATATGAGTAAATAGCATTTAATATTTAATATTAATTCTGGAATTGTTATTTTGCGAATATCTTCGAGAATCGTTTGTTGTCTGTTGTGTTTTAACTGAATCGAAAAAATACTCTTGACGGAGTGTGAAATGGAGTTGGCTGGTTTGCGAATTAAAGCATTATTATATTGTAAGCAATAAACTGTTGACTGAAAATAGATATAAACCTCATTGATAATGAGATTTAGTGTATATATCTCGTAGAGCAAGAGTGCTTCTATATCATGTTCATGTCAAAAAAATAAATATTAGTTTTTATACTAAGACAAGTAGTCAATTTTACTTGTGTACCTAATTAAAATTAATAGATTTCATATCAACGACAAAAAGAGTACTTTCGATCAAATTACTTTCGAAGTACAAAACACTAAAAACTCTCGTCAGGTGTAAAAAAAACAATCATTTTTAGCTCTTATTATTTATTTAATTAAAATCGTGTATAGCCACCATCTGCTAGAATAACGTCAGAAAGACGTCTTCGTATTGATGTTACCGCATTGTAACAAAAATTGTCTCCTCTCATGGACTCCCAAATTTCTTCTACGTGAGTTCTTAAATTTGCGGCGGTTCGTGCTCGCGTACTGTCCCATACCTGAACCATTTTGCCCCACAAATTTTCGATCGGGTTTAGGTCGGGGCTATGAGGCGGCATCGAAATGAACTCCAGGTCTCTATTACCTTCCAAGTAATTTTGAACAACTCTGGAGTTGTGCACGGAACTGTTGTCTTGGACAAACTTAATCCTTTCATCAGGAAAAAAAATTTTGGCTGTTGGGAGCAAAACGTTTTCGAGAATGTCTTTGTATCGGGGGCCATTCATTCTTCCTCCAACCTGCGATTACACCACTGCGATTATTAGGGAGGACATTTCTTTCATCATACCTTGTGTTCGATGTTCGGTATAGAGATAAGCGTCCCTGGGCAGACGAGCAAAAAACTTTCTCATCTACAAAAATTACATTATCAAAATTGAAACTTAAATAATGTTGTGCAAATTGTAAACGCTGCGCTTTAAGCCTTGGTGTTAATATAGGCTTCTTGGCGGGAATGCGATGGCGTAACCCATGTTCTCGTAGCCGTCGTCTTATTGTGCTCTGTGACGTGCCAAATTCCACAGATAAGCTCCTGGAGTTTATAAAGCGATTAGTAATAGCACGCTGCACTATATTTCTATCTTGATTTGCACTTGTTTGACGTGGACGACCAAACGAAACATGGTTTTGCAATACACCATCACTTTGCCATCTCTGGAGCCAACGGTATACGGTGTTTCTCTAAATATGGGGTTTTCCAATAGGGACGCTTGAACTTTGACAGCTGATTGCGGCCATGTTGTTTGAGTGACAGCTGTCAAATGCAGTGTGTTATATTCATTCCGTCCTCCCAAACCACCATGGCAGGTTACAGTGTCGAGCAGCACGTGCAAATCATAAAATTGTTTTATGAAAATGGGTCTTCAGTTCGAGCAACGTTCCGCGCACTTCGCCCGTTTTACGGTCGCGATGATCGTCCTGCCGAGTCGACTATCCGTCGATTGGTGGACAAATTCGAGTCAACCGGGTCAGTTAACAATCAGCCGGTTCCCGTGCGTCAACGTAACGCGAGATCTGCCGAGAATATCGCCGCTGTGCGCGACAGTGTCCTCGAAACCCCGCGGCAGTCAATTCCGCGTCGCGCACAGGAACTCGGCCTTTCGCAGACGACAACTTGGCGAATTTTGCGTTGTGACTTGAGCCTGCACCCGTACAAGATCCAGCTGACCCAAGAGCTCAAGGTTAATGACCATAGACAGCGCCGTGTGTTCGCTGACTGGGCATTAGAGCAGTTGGAAGTTGACGCCGATTTTGGCAAAAAAATCATCTTCAGCGACGAGGCGCATTTTTGGATGAATGGCTATGTCAACAAGCAAAATTGCCGTATTTGGGACGAGACCAATCCACACGAGGTTCACCAAGTGGCAATGCACCCGCAGAAAGTGACTGTTTGGTGCGGATTTTGGGCCGGAGGCGTGATTGGTCCGTATTTTTTCGAAAACGATAATGGTGTGGCCGTCACCGTCAATGGTGAGCGATACTGGTCGATGATAACCAACTTCTTTTGGCCTGAAATCGAGAATATGGATCTGGACAACATGTGGTTTCAACAGGACGGCGCTACGTGCCACACAGCACACGCTACGATGGAAGTTCTGCACGAGCAATTTCTGGACATGGTCATCTCGCGCGGAGGCGACGTGAACTGGCCACCGAGATCGTGCGATTTGACCCCGCTGGACTTTTTCTTGTGGGGTTTTCTTAAGTCGCAGGTCTATGCCAACAAGCCGCAAACCACCGATGCCCTCAAAGTCAACATACGCCACGCCATCGATCAAATACAGCCCGATTTGTGCGCCAGAGTCATCGAAAATTGGACCTTTCGTGTGCGCGCCACCAACCGAAGCCGCGGCGGTCATTTGAATGATGTCATATTCCATACATAATGGGGTCGATAGACCTTCCAAATAAAAAAAAATTCGCAAATATCTCTCCTACATGTATTTTTTTTTGCATTTCAAAGATCAAGCGCCCTTAATGGAAAACCCTATATAAGAAAGAAGAAAAATCTTAAGAGATGCTAATAATTCGATATGTATCTCATAATGCGATACTTACGGATATTCCTAGTTCATTTGAAATATCAGTTACGGAGACACCTTCCTTCTTTAAAAATACAATTTGATGTTTTGTGGAGTCACTAATGCGATATGTAGACATATTTAAGCATGAAACGCTATTGTTACTGCTACTAACTTTCTTTAATATTGCACTTGATATTGATATAACTGACAGATAATTGACATACAATGATAGATAAAAGAATGACATGTAAACAATACTAGATTGCCTAAAGAGGTTTTCATCTTTGGGAAGCCGTTTAGGTCTATAATATGCTAGTTAATTTTTCTAATGTGTTCCGTATTTTTGAACACTCAGAATGCTTGGATACCATTGGCGAGATGACTGTAACCATATTTATGGCGGTTTGACTGAAACGATCTATATGACATTTTAAACGTCTCGACCTTTTGAGCGAGTATATTGTTGACAACAATAAGGGAACTTTGTTTGTACCGATATTTTTGACTTTTTGGTTGCGTCTATTTATTTGAATACTCTGAGCGTCTCTAATTATTTGACGCTGACTGTACCTACCCGTGGGTGGGTAGCTACCACCTACGTTTGTCTGTGTGTCTTCTTCATCATCATCATATCGGCCGAAAGACGTACACTGCTCGGCAAAGGCGTTCCCCAAGGAATTTCTTGTTGGCCAGTCTTGCGCTGCCCGCATCCAACAGCTTCCCGTGACTCTTATTATAATTAGCGTTGGTCCACCTTGTATGAGGCCTGCCTACCCTGCGTCTTCTATTTTATGGTCGTCACTCGAGAATCTTTCCGCTCTAGCGGCCGTCAGTTCTGTGAGAGATGTTCCCCGCCCACTGCCACTTAAATTTAGCAATTCTCAATACCCCCCAATGATTGTGTGTCTTAAGTATAAATATAATAAGCATGTAGCTTAGATACAGAAAGATAATAAGACAAATAATAATAAAAATATTATCATTTCAGAAAAATTTGATTCAAGCAAGTCAGATTTTAAATGTAGTCAAGAGCTGATTCTGTATATAAGAAAGCGTACTGGAAACTATTTTTGTATTGGAGTTGCTGGATTTCCAAATAGCGATGACAAATTATCGCATCTAAAAGCAAAAGTTGACGGTGGAGCTGATTTTATTTTAACACAGGCAATTTTCGAGCATAAAAATTATGAACGTTTTGTAATGAAGTGTAGAGAAGTAGGCATTTATATACCGATTATACCTGGATTATTTCCTTTTGAAACTAAAGAAGAACTAGAAGGTTTTTCGGAGTTATGTAAAGTACGTGTAACGAACGACTTAATGGAGATGCTTGAAAATAATTCTGGAATAGAAGTTGTTGCAAGATTGATTAACGATATGGTAGAAAAACATCAAGTTAAGCATTTTCATATATTTACTTTAAATAAATTGCTAAGAACAGCGAAGCTAATTGACAAAGTTAATTCGACCATTAAATCAAATGTTATATAAATAATACCTAGTTTATTAATTCAATTTTTAAGTACCATATATTTGTACATCCTTTAATCGTAAAATTAAAATATGTCTGTTGACTTTTGATAATTATTTATTAAAATTGAGTTATGTTAGTAACAGTCCATACACAATGTCGTATATCAAATACGATAATATAATATGCTCTGGTAATACTGAACAAAAATTTAATTAAAATCAATTTGTCATATGTCAAGTGTCTTGCTCTATGAATGTCACAGTGAGGTTATATATTTCGCTAAAATAATTATTAATTCTATTATCTGACTAAAACCTTACGTAAGATTTATATTTCCAATAAAAGTAAGTGCAATCCGCTTTTATACAGTCTTATTACTTTGTGTATAAGAGTTTATACATTTTTTATATGTGGGATCTTTATAACACAAAGTATTAAGATCTGGTTCGTTTTTTGTAGTTAATGTACACCAAAAATTGTCCAACAGTTTAGGATTAACTTGATACAGTTCTGAATTTCCGTTTTAGGTGCATAATAGTTTCAAAGATGTCTTTTCCTGATAAACAACAACGAAAAATATGTTGGGATTCTAGAGACAGATACTGGGAATGTTTAGACGATCAAAATATAAAAGACAGTTCAGAAAAGCCTAAAGCATGCGCTGAGTTTAGGAGAATATTTGAAAAATCGTGCCCCCCAAAATGGGTGACGCACTTTGATAGAAAACGAGATTACGATTTATTTAAACAAAAAATGCAAAAAGAAGGTTTTGAACCAATAAAAGACACGAATTAATTACATAGTAATCATTCTTATTACATGATTGTAAATATAGTTCTTTATTTAGTAAATTATTTTTATTTAAATTGACTTTTATTTATTTATCCATAATTTATTAACAACCAATTAATATTTATACAACTCACACATACAAGGTACTTAATATAATATTACATGACTAGCATTATTAAGTTTATGCTTATATAATGTATTTTGTTAACAGACACCAAGTTGAAATTATAATGGAATTATTGGATGCAATTTTATTCAAATCAAATTTAAAGACTGCAGATATAAGAGCAGAGAATATTCAGGTAATCATTTAAATTTTATTGGAGATATATTATTTTCTTGTCCCTCTTAAAAGGTTAGAGAAAAATAAATGAACTATTGTCACTTAATCTTTCAGGAGGTGCTGTTGGCTGTAAAAAAACACACTGTTAATAGTGAACATTCAAGTGAATACAGTGATAAAATTTTAGAACAATTATGGCTACATTTAGTAACAGAACTCCAAGAATTTGAAGATCAATTACTTCTTTCAACTTGTTTCTATGCTATACTATGTAAAACAAATAGACAAGAAGTCTACTTAAACAAAGTATTAGAGATTGTTAATCATGAATTGAATTTAAAAGAAAATGATTTGAATGGCTCCAAGACATCTTTGGCAGTATCTTTATGTTATGGTATTTTTCAGTCTTCATTTCTACTTCAACAACCTATAAAGTTTAATGTGACAATTGAGAGTACATTAGAAGCAATATTTCAGTTTTTAGCACTTAAAGCATATGAGTACACTCAATATACATTTATTGTTTTTAAGATTATGACCTCTTTCAAGAAAGTTGTTGGTACAGAACTACAAAATATTTTATTTAACACAAATAACCAAATAAAATTGTTAAACCTGATCAATCATAATTGGGAAAATCCCATTACTGGCATAAGAAATCTAAATAGAATTGTGTTTCAAACTTTATTATTGGTATTAAATCAAAATATTTATGAAACAATTTTAAATCAGATAAATAGTTTTTATTGGAACAAAGCAAAATATTTGATGCTAGCTGAAATTATTGAACAATACAAAGGGAAAATTGAAAGATTGGTTTCTGAAAATCAATGGATTGATGGTCTTGTATACAGCTTGTCTAAACCAGGATTAGTGTCAGCAGGAGCTGATATGTATAACTCTGTGTTAAAAAAAACAAACTCGGACGAAACTTGGACTTCACTGTTTCTGGTTAGAGTTATAGGTATACTTAGTGGAACCAGTTTTAAGACAATTGAAAATTTTAGCAACTATTGGTGTCTAAATACTCTTAAAAAATTTCCTTCACTAATGCAATTACTTGTTAATGAATTGAATAATATTAATAACTCGGACTATACATTATACAGCACTATGTGCATAATTAAACAAGGAACTAAACTTGGATTATCAGGAAAAAAAGTATCAAATTGTAACTATGAATTAAGAAAGGAAGAGCAACTTGTTACATTTGCTTTAGAACACTGTAATACCTCAGTTAGAATAGTGGCATTTGAAATAATAAGTATTTCACAGAGGAATTGTTTACCATCAAATATTGAATATAAACAAATCCTTAAATATCTGTCTGACAATGTTAACTCTGATTGTACAGTACTGAGAATAAGTATGATTAATCACTTAAGTATTTTTTTAAACAAATTACACATATTATATTTAAACATTATTATAACAAATCATAATCAAGATATACAACATTTGATAACATTTTGTCAAAGTTTACAAAACTTTGTTATGGAATCCATAGGCTCCAATGGTAATTATCAAAGAAAACTAACATCAGTTAAAATTGCTCAGACAGTTTTGAAAAATTTTCACCAATTGAAACCAAAGAAAAGAAACAAAGACACAAGGGAAACTAATAAGTCTTTGGTTGGATTTCTAAAGGAATGTGGACATTGGAAATTAAATGAGCGTCAATTTATGATGAAACTTCTAGATTTATTAAAAGATCCAGCAAATGATGTGCATGAAGGTGTTCTTCAATTATTATCAGAATTCTACATCCCAGAGCTGAGTGATACATTCATAATGAACTTCTTGATAGAAGAGGGCTTAAAATGTATTGCAAGTAAATTTTTTTATGAGATAAGTTGTGGGCAAATTATGTTTAAGCTTGTTATAAATATTCTATTAAAAAATGTTAGCATTGAGAGCAGGTTTAACAACCTAGAAGATATTTTTCATTTTGCCTTTAATGAAATCTCTTTGGAATATTCCTCTAAACGAGATATTGTAAAATCAATAGAAGATGGGAAACAACTGCATTCATTTTTGAATATTTTGTGTATAATTTTCGAAGTATCAATCAGAAATTCTTTTGAATTAACCATTTCCAAGGATGCCATATTCTCATTGCTCAATATAATAGATTCTATTTCCAATCAATTTGTATGGGAGGAGGATTTGTCAACTTGCTCAGATTTTTCAAAGATGAGTGATATGGTGCAGACACTTATAAAAAAATCTGGTCTTGAGACTGATGATGACAATGACCACACAAGAATATCAGACTTGCATCAAATTGTCTTGAATTGTTTATGGTTAAATGTTAAGGTAAATTTGCTTCTATCTTTTATAATAGAAAATGTACAAATGATAAATAATGCCATATCAAGGAAATCATTCAATAAGCAATTCTATTTGTGGTATTATATAATCTTTAATACTTAAACTCAATTTATAATATTAACTTAACTGAATTTAAAAAAGTTCTTTGCAAGGTAAATTGACTCTTTGTTTATAGTTTGTACATTAATGTAGATAGTAACAATAGTTCTGACTTTATTCTTTTTGTTATATAGGCATCTTGTGAGTTAGCTTCTCTTCTGATACAATATTATAAACTCGATCAGAGTATTTGTGAGAAATGTTTAAACATAATTACTCACGCTCTTGAAACATCACGACACAAGGGTGCAATTGAAGCAGCTGGAACAGCACTTGGTAACAATTTAACAATAACATTATTTAAATACAAAAAGTTATATATTTTATTAAAAGGATATCTCTTAATTTCTAGGTTTTGGAATTCAGTGTTTATCATCTTTAGCAGACGAGCAAGTTGTTTCAAAATTGCCATTTTGTTTACTAAAAACTAAATTAAAGGAACTGTTATTTGAAACAACTAAGATGTCCTCTGTTACAAGACGAGGCGCCGGTTTATCTATTATGGTTCATCGAATAGTTAGTAGTGATCTTAAGAAAGGCAAGGTATGTATTGATATATAAAAATGTTGATCCTAATTTCTAAAACTAATTTTTATTGTATTATTATTTCTAGCCTCTATTTCATTATTTTATGAGAACACTGCTGGATACGTGCATGAGTATAGACAACACGTATAATGAAGGTACTTCTGAGATTGATAATGAAAGAGATTTACCGAAAGCTATTTATATACATTTTTTGACAAGGATTGTAACTGACAGCAGTTTGGCCTCCGATACGATGTATTATAGTGCTGAATTAGCAGCGTTGGCATTTAATAATCTCATAAATAATCATTGGCAAATAAGGTATGAGTTACAGCTACATTAAAGTGAAATTAATTATTTATTTATTTTTATGGATTTTATATGGAAATACAATTATTTTCAGAAATGCAGCACTTCAACTGTATGGAGCTTTAATTCCAAAACTTATTGGCCAGAAAAAAGCATCTGGGTCTGATGAAAAAACGATTGCTACTGTAGCATTTGATGAATTTAGAAGTCATTCTCCTAAATTATGGGAGTATATCATAAAGCAAATTAAACAAAATGATTACAAAGATATAATTCAGGCACATTCTAACTTAGTACCAATACTTAATGTTTTAGCAAGTTTGGCTAAAAGATATAATTTCTCATATGATTTAAAAGAACAAGTCAGTGCTGATCTAAGTCTGTTACCGAATATCTTGTCTTTGTTAGGAAGTCCGATCTACACAGTAAGAAGATTGACATCACTGTGTATTACAAATATATATTCATTTGATAAATTATTTAATATCCTTGAAAATAACAAAAAATTTACAGAAAATTATCTGCATGGAATTCTCATGTTAAATGCAAATTGCTATAAATATTATTCTAATACTGAGCTAATAAAATTAGACAGATTAAGTAGAAAATATCAAGACATTTTGAAGCAAAGTTCTCGATCATACTTGTGTAGATGGAGTCTAGATAAGTTTTGTAAAGAATCTGAAAATATCACAATTGAATCGATACAAAATATACTGTGTGAGGTAAACACTAAGAGATATGAGCCGGGAATATCTCTTTGGGCAAACTCAAAGATTCAGAAATATATTGAAAATATGTCATGGAGCATAGTTCCTGACACACTGAGGTTACTTTTAAAGACACAGGAGTTCGACTTATACTGTGATACATTTATTAAAAGAATAGAAAATGATATGAAACCATTTGAAGATTTCTTATTAGAATCTGCAGAAGTACTCTTGTCGTCTGAAATGATTTTTAAAAGTTCATCATTATGGAAACTACTTTATAATATTTCGTTTAAAATAAACATAAATGTGGAAATTTATAACATTAGTGGAATAAATGAACATATAAAACATACTTCATACAAACTAAGATATTTGATTCCAGTCACTGCTAGACTTCTGGTTAAGGAAAGAAATAATGAAGGTTTATTATTATTGTCAAAAAGCATCTATATATTATGTAATCCTGAAAATAATGATGTAGACATGAGACATATAGCAACATTAGCTAATAATGAATTTGGAAATGAGTTAAGTAGTTATTCTGATGATGTAAAAATAAATGCCATTAAATCGGCAATTATTCTATTGCAAGATGAAGATGAGGATGTCAGAAGTTTGTGTGTACATTTTTACATTAATTTTAAAAATGAACCTAAACATCCCTTCATTTGCTTAAATGATATTTTAAAAAAGGAATTTTTGTATGAAGTTTTAAGTGAACCAAAGAGTATTCAAGTAATTTGCAATGATTTGTTAAGTTTTGTTGACTCTATAGGAGCAAGTAAACATAATGAATATAATCCATTTTCTAATGATTCAAAAAATATTTATCTTGAAAAAGATTTATTTAAGCTAACATTACAGAATCTAAGTGAATTGTGATCTTAAATTAAACTGAAATGTTTTAATATTCTTTATTGTTATTCTTTTACCTTTAACATTAATATAATAAATATAACAGTATTTTTGTGTCATTCATCAAAGAAATATTTTTGAGTTGGTGTTGTGTCATCAATTTGTATAGACACAATGTGACGCCCTGGTACCATGACTAGACCTAAAACCCGAGGTTCCTCAGTTTCACCATCTACACCTTTGAGATATTCTGAACAAGCTCCTAGAAATTTAAAATATTTTTTAATATAAATTATTAATTAAATATTAAATTATCAATTTTGATATAAAAAATGATTACCTAAAATAACATTGGCATCTCTGTCAGTACACAGAAATACTCCTATAAGGATTCTTCCATCTGTCATCTCTATCCTAAAATTCATATTCAGCCACTTTCGTAATTTGGTTTTGCCCTCTAACTCAATAAGTGCCTGAAAATAAAATAATATTATATTCATAATTTCAGAAACAGTAAAGTTAAAATATACTAAAATCAATTTTTTTTATTGTAATTTTGCATAGACTGGCATAAATTGTTAGTCATTACTTTAGAAACCTATGATAATTATATAAAATAAATATGCAACATTTTCAAGTATGTACACTATTTTTTTAAACTTTGAATTAGTTTTCATGTACATATATTATATACATACTATACTATACTATATGACACATTGAAATAAATGAATGTATATTGTAACATTTCAAACACAAAGTAACATATGTCATTTTATGTATACTTTATTATGTGTATTTTAAAATAAGGTAAGGTTAATTTAAAATAAAAAATATATGATGTATATATTTGCCATAAATAATATTATTACTATATAACGATTCATAACCACATTTCTTTAAGATAATTTAATATTGTAATACTTACCTTTGGGTCCTCGACAGGCTTTACAGGTGAGTCACTCATTTTATTTCCTTTATTAGAATTACTGATATAACATAATAATAACAAAAGTACTAGTTTTGTGTCTATAGCTCATACATTTTATAATAGTTAATACTAAAAATAAAAAATGTTTCAATTTTATTTTATTTTAAAAAATTGTGGTCCCGTAGCTAACTACGATATATTTGAGAATAGTTTTATTCACTTCTGCTTTATAATTTTTGCTGTTTTTTTAGGCCCCAGACCCAAGTTATAATAAATAATAATAAGTAGATAAATGTAAATAATCTGATTTTATAGATTGAGTAAATTTGAGAGTTTGAGTCTTGAGACAGTTATTTGACTTTGACAACTTAATAATGGTTTAAATATCATCTGTATTTTTTACTTTAACAATAATGATTCTGGATAATTGGTTACATATTTTAGTGTTTGTTAATTTTTTTGCTAATTTATTTACATTTCGAACAATGAAATTTTTGTCACTCACCCAATTATTTGCGATTATTGAATGTCTCATACTAAAAAAATAAAATAATTTATATACATTAAAAAAGGGGTTAATTAAAAAGAAATCGTAAAATCTAAACTATCATAAAATTCAATGTGGTTACATAATCTGAAAATCACAATTTTTAGTTATTTTTTTAATGTTTAATTTTTAGACATTTTATATCAACCTTGATTTCTTTGATATTCTAATATTAATAATTTGTTGCCAATTGCTAGTCTTGACAACTTGACACTTGACAGACTGATAGTGACAGTATTGGCTTGACAGTTAAATCAATATTTCAATCAAAACTTTATTTTAATAGCCAAAAATTTATTTCTTAAAGATTACTTTATTAAGTCAGAAAAACTAATTTATAAAAATGAAAAGAAATCTAGACATTAAAAGTGAAGATAACTTTATGAAACGATTTAAGTATTACAAATCAAATAAACCAGAACCATCCCTTGATAAAGTTGTTAGATTACAATATGATATTCCAATCGAGGTAAAGCATATTATTTTTGTGTAATACCTTTAAAGTACGTATTGATTATTAATATTCTTTGTTGATATTGATAGGTCAACAATATTTCTAATGTTATTGAAGATGATTCAAGAACCAAATTACTAGGTTTAAGAAATTTTACAGACTGGAAGACATATACATTTAATAAACATTCAGGTTTATTTTTGATAGCAAATCCATTTACAAGCTTAGGACAAAGATTTTGGATCAGAAAATGTTTAGAAGATTATCCTAGGAAGCCTAATAAAACAAATATTGATATTGAAAAACATATAGAAGATTGGTGGCGGGAAATACACAAGGATGGTGAATTGGATAGAAAGTTGCAGAAAAAATTGAGATGGACAACATTAGGATATCATCACAACTGGGATACTAAAGTAAAATGTTAATATGCTTATTTGTAATTTGTAGTTATTATATGTAATATTTTAGTAAATGGTTTGTAATGTGTAAAGAATGCTTAAAACATCTATATGCGTTAACTGATTTAGTGAGGTTGTTTATGAAGAATGATGTAGTACACTTTAAAAATTGTATAAAATATAAAGAAATATTATATACATATATCTTTTTAAATAATAATTGTGTACTTTAGCTGTTTGTTTTTTTTTGTTTATCAAACTAAATTAATGTTATATCTTATTACAGGTGTACTGTGAAAAAAATAGAAATGTTTTTCCCTTGGAACTAGCAGAGCTATGTGATGTTGTATCTCAATATCTAGGCTTCATAAACTTTAAAGCACAAGCAGCAATTGTTAATTATTACCACATGGGATCCACACTCTCGGCGCATACAGACCACTCTGAGGTGAATTTAGAAGCACCACTATTATCATTCAGGTATATATTTTGAAATGTTACATTTTTAATTATGAATCTCTTTGATTTACTATTTTTTTTAAACATGGCAACTTTCTGTTTTAACAAATACAATGCAAAATATTTTTTTGACACCATATAAAAAGCTTTATGTATAAAGCTGTGTACTTTATGACTTTGTTTTTTTTTTTTCAGTTTTGGTCAGTCTGCAATATTTTTGATAGGTGGCCAGGAGAAATCGCATGAACCATCTGCTATTCTTCTCAATAGTGGTGATATACTTGTTATGTCGAAGGAAGCCAGGCTTTGTTATCATGCAGTGCCTAAAATATTACAAGCATCAGATCAACCATGGAATAACCATGAAGAATTAATACAAATTACTGACAATGAAGTTAAAACTAAATATATTCATGAGCAAACATTAATTAAAGAAATTAATAGATATGCTGATAATAAAGAATGGACTCAATTCAGTAGTTATGTTGAAGAATCTAGAATAAATGTGAATGTAAGACAAGTTTTAATGGAAAATCAAGAAAGATTAGATAATTGATATGATATGATATATTAATATACAAATTTATTTATACTTTTACGTTTTCTTTTATTGAAATGTAATACAATATATTAGTTACTTTTCGATAAGGGCCCATGTGGCTGTTCCGTAACAACTGGAAACAAAGGTGGAAATGTCTTTATTTATAATATTTAACAAAAGAGACAAGTTCATATATAATAGAGAAGGCTTCAATATTTTGATACAAAATTATGTAGGTACCGATTGTCTTTGAGTAGTTGAATTACCTTGAAGGTTAGTTCTAGGAAAAAATTGATGGTTACTTCGATGTTGGTCACAAAGACCCCAAAAGCATTTTACATAGTTCTCGACGTAGCATTCGTATTCGTCATTTTTATCAAAATTAGCGAGTCGATGCATTATCGGCTTATAACAATCACCACATCGACTTTTTCTTAGTTTAAAATACATTTCTAGGGTTGCTTTAATTTTGATTAAAATAATACATTAAAATTTGAACATTGTCATTCGGTTAATTTAGTTGAAGTATATATATGCGTTTTTTTGTGAAGGTAAACATCATTCAATTATAAGAGGTTATTCAATACGGCCAGTTAAAAGATGCAAAACACAAATATCAATATTAAAACCTCTTTTAATTAAGCTTGGAATAAATATTATGCAATGGTCGCATCACGTTTATTTTTAGATGCAAAAGGTAAATGTGATAAAGCATGCTACTAAATAGCACGCCAGCATTATTATCGTTTTAGTTTTAATAGTTTAACTGTCAACCTTACTACTTTACTTTAAGTTATCGGTTAAATATATGTAAAACATTTTGTTTTTTTTTTTAATCACAGATTTTAATTAATTTGCATTGCTGTAAATTTAAATAATAAATGACGTATTGCATTAATAAATTGCCACGGTTGCAATTGGCAGTGTTCACAAGTTGTAGATGCGAGCTTTTAAGGATGGCCTAATATAGGTAACGCATGTTTTTAAATAAGCCCATTTGTTTAATTTATAGCCATTATTCGATTCAGTAAGCTTTCTAGTGGAAGCTCATAAAGAAGTAAGTTCATTTTTTTTACATTGCTGAGAGACTCACTCTAATTGAACTTAATTGTGTAAATATAACTTTCCAGGAAAATTAATCTTACACTAGAATGCAAATAATACGTGCCTTGTAGGTACTTTGGCAGTATGAAAAAATAGACCAAATTGCGATAAAGTAACGTGAAATTTACAAACTTACTCGTAGTTATTTTTCTTATTTACCTACATAGATATATATATTTTGTATTATTATATAGTTTTATTGGTTTTTTCAAATTTAAGCGAATTTAATATATTCTACAAAACTAGATTTGATATTGAACATCCGCCGAGAAACGTGAACGCTTCAATATTCGTACAAGTTCTTTGTATCGTCGTAGGTATTCATTCGTTGCGATCGACAGTTAGCTGCTTCATGCGATATCGAATCCAGCCCTTTCAATACGAAAGCGAATAGACGACAAAGCGGCACGATTTCCCCATTTGCTCAATAGAAATGCCATTTAGCGTTTCAGTTCAAAAAAGATGATTATCCTTAAGTCTGAGCATTTCATATCGTTTTCCTACGTCGATTTTCAGTTCATGTGCAGAGTTCACTTCTGAATTCGAGGATTAGACTTTTAAAGACGTACTTTTTAACGTTTTACAATAGAAAAGTTTGAAAGTGCCTTTTTCTTGCAGCCACAGTTAGATACCAGCTATAATATTTTAGAGCTTAATTAGTTATAGTATATTTAGATTGATCAGGACTAAAATATATACCTAGGTATAACAGAATTGACCAAATATGTATTTTTTTAATACATGTATGCCGACGAGAGTATCGGCCACCTGCTGGTAAGTGGTCACCAACGCCTTTAGAAATTGGCAGTGTAAGAAATGTTAACCATCGCTTACATTGCCAATGCGCCACCAACCATGAGCACTAAGATGTTAAGTCCCTTGTGCCTGTAATGCGGAACACAACAGTACCAAGTTCTGCTGTTTTGCGATAGGATGTCTGATGAGTGGGTGGTACCTACCCAGACGAGCTTGCACAAAGCTCTACCACCAAGTAAACAAGGAAAGTATTACATTCAAGCCGGTGCTAATTTTATTTTGACTATAAATAAGTGTAATGTTTCTATATTGAATACAGAAATTTCAATTTACATTTACCAGTAATATTATTTTGACGGCGAATAATGTTAGAAATCAATTGAGTTTTCCGCTATTGCTTTAGAACATCCCAGGCGCGCTATATTGGATTGAAGTCACGATTTCGACCAGGTTAATCCAAACGATGAAACCCGATATTTTCCATACGCGCTGCCAAATTACCAAAAGAGTAGGCGGGAGCGATATTATACATAGAAATATGATCATTTCCAAGAGCAATCAATGCGAACTGTGTGTGAAGAATGAGTATTTCTCCTTAAAGAGGAACTGTATCCAGTTGTACGAATTATTCGATATCCAAAACTTAACAGCCTGTAAATATTCCACCGCTGGGCAAAGGTCTCCTTTTTGAGGAGAGGCTCCAAACTTACTCCACTACGCTGTTCCAACGGTTGGTGGTTCCTCACGATGTTTTCTCTCACTACCTAGCACGAGATAAATTATAAACGAAAATTATGTGCTTAACATAAAATTCAGTGGTGCTTGTCCGGATTTGATTTAGGAATAATCGGTATTCTCGTCTTCTAACAACTGGGCCATTACGGCTCTTCACCACACAAGGTGATTTCTATAAAACCTACGTCTGAAAATTGTACTCCGAGCCTCCTTTAGTACTACACCTACCGACGACTCGCCGACGACACACCGACGACTCACCGACGTCGCATGATCTCATTGATTATGTTTCTATCATATGACCCAGACATGAAGATTTGGAATTCTCAATGCTTGACTCATCACCATCATGAAGCAGGCCACGCGTAGCTTGGCACCACTTAAATTATTTTGGTTAATTCTCGTCTTTTTAAAAATCTTAAAGATTGCTAAATAAAAGAAAAAAACATCATAGATATACTTATGCGTGGCATCACGTCGCGATTTTCCCGCAAACGCAGAGTAAAAGTCATATATATCTCTATACAAATTCTCTTATATAATATGCAATCGTTCACAGTTATATCGCAGTATAGTACAGGTACCTAAAAAGCATATTATGCGATCAAATATTCGTTTCTTCTTGAGCTATGATGCTTTAAGCATGAGCACGGTACTAAAATTAGCTATATAAAAATAAAACACTACAGCCGAGTGTAGATGAAGAATTTAGTTAGTTAGTTAGTAACAGCCTGTGAATGCCCCACTGCTGGGTTAAGGCCTCTCCCCTTTTGAGGAGAAGGTTTGGAGCTTATTCCACCACGCTGCTCCTATACGGATTGGTGGAATACACATGTGACAGAATTTCAGTGAAATTTGACACATTCAGGTTTCGTCACGATGTTTTCCTTCACCGTCAAGCACGAGATGAATTATAATCACAAATTAAGCACATGAAATTCAGTGGTGCCTGCCCGGGCTTGAACCCAGGATCATCGGTTAAGATTCACGTGTTCTAAGCCGAGATGGATTTGGAACTAATTGTTTTAAAAATCTTGGTATATAAAATCAATATGTTCTTTTTTAATTTTGAATACATATTCTGGCATCAAAGCCCCCGTTTGGCATCTAAGTAGCCGATAAATGTAACTCTTTGTCATAATAAACATAGTTGTGTTATTCATATATACCACAGCTATGTCCATCTTGAAATTATAAACTATGAATAACTAAAAAGTTTTAATTACAATTGTTTAAAGATTTTTTAATGAAAGACAAAATTTACTTTATATTAATTATCATCATCATAATTTGCACTTGATATTAATTAGATAACGCGGAATTATTAATAACGCCTTTATCAGGGGACTACGATATAAGTGGACTTAACGGGGTGTCCTCACAATAGTAGGCAAATTGAGTTAGGTAGGTACATTGTCGTAAACAAGCACAGTAATTTGCGAGTCGACATGGCTCGAATCACCCGATTAGATTCGAACAAGTATACTGTCATACGCAACCAAATTGAATGGATACTCAATGAACTCAATGGGGAGTGAGAGACGGAGAAATAATGCCAGTTCAAAAATATTCAGGCTGTAATTTAAAAGTCTCTGACAACAAAAAAATATTCATAATACGAACCTTTTTAAACAATATTATAATATAACAATATTATATAATGTTTAATTAAATTTAATTATATATTTCGTTGACATTTAAATATGACTGAAGGTATATATAAAACACTGTGCTTGTTATTGGAAAATTAAAATGAGTCGCTTAGATATCAAAATAAAACTATATATTAAAAACTTTTATTAAAAATTGGTTTATCAATTTGCAACCATATTAAAACGAATTAAGTGACTATTTAATTTGGTTAAAGATATTGTAACTATATACACTAGTGGTGGTCGTATAATTAGAAACACTACTAACGGTCCTTGACATTATGAGATACTTCACCGCAATCGTTTTATTTTGAAATTAAACAATAAATAGGACAACAATATGTTCAACGATTTATCATTTATTAGAAAAACAATATAAATCCCATTACACAAGTGCAGTTTCAATAATACATTACGGACACACATTTAAATAAGTTTTAAGGTATGAACAATAATGATCAACTAATTAGAAACAACAACAAAAAATATAAAAAACAATATTTTTTTTAAGTATTAGTAATTAGTATTGTTATTTACGAAATAGCTACTATCCACAGCCTACCAATAGTTATAATTAATATTTAGTGGCGTATCCCTTATTTTCAATAACAGCACTGCAACGACATGGCATTGATTCAATAAATTTCATACATTTTTCTAGGGGGATTGAATTCCATGCTTCAACAAATGCTTCATATAGTTCGTTTTGACTGGTGTTACGTTTGTTTGAGACTTTCTTTTTAACAATATACCAGAGATTTTCTATCGGGTTTAAATCCGGACTATTTGCTGGCCAGTCTAAAACGGATATACGCTGTTCGCTAAGGAAACATTTGACGCCATTGGCCTTGTGTTTAGGGTCATTGACATGCTGAAAGATCCAGGTTATAGGCAAATGATCGTCCGAGTAGGGAATCATTGTGTTTTCTAAGATATTTTTGTATTGTCATTGATCCGTACCGCCACCATGCTTGACTATACTCCTTGTGTATGAATAATTAAAATAATTATTTACAGGGCGTCTAACATAGTGCTTTCCATCGGAATTTACCATATTTATTTTTGTTTCATCTGAAAATAACACTTTTTTCCATTCTCGTACCGTCCAATAAACATATTTTTAGCGAATAATAATCGCTTCTCTCGGTGTTGCTTGGTAAGAAGCGGTACCTGTCGAGAGATTCTTCCAAACAATTTAGCTTCCACTAATCTTCGGCGTATCAGTGTTGATGAGATGTTTCTCGGGTCATCAGGCGAAAAAACTTTATTTTTAATCTGGTTGGAGCCTTTACTTGGGTCTTTTTTAGCAACACGAACGATTAGCGTATCTTCTCTGGGAGAGGATTTTCTTTCTAAGAACAGTTTCAACAGTCCCATGCGTTTTATAATGATCAATTGCATTAAAAACGGTTTTAACAGAACAATTTAAATGCTCAGCTATTCTTCTGTACGCCCATTTATGATTTATATGTAAATTAACAATGATTTGCCTAGTTGACGCGTCACTACTTTTATTTTTGCCCATTTTTAACAAAATAAAATTCAGATTAAATTTTGAATTGCCGCCAAAATAATAGAAAAAGAAATGTTATTCTCCAATTTCAAAAAAAGAACGAGCTATAGATGCTTTTTTGAAATGTTTCTAATTAGGCATCCATGCGGCCAGTAACAGAAAATAAACTCCTACATGTGTGAGACTCATTTTGTAATTAAAAGTAAGTTATGTTTTATATTTTATGCATTTAATGAGTTTTTTATTTGACTATATTATTGCATGATTATTAATTATTAAATGTGTATATTTTTACGAACATTTGTACGTTGAAGTTATACTTTCTCTATTCATAAGAAGTGTTTCTAATTATATGACCACCACTATAATAACTATATGCGACTCATTTTAATTTTCCAATAACAAGCACAGTATCTTATAGCTTCAGTCATATTTAAATGTCAACGAAATATATAATTAAACTTAAATAAACGCAAAAAAAAAATTGATTTCAGGTAATTGAGAAATGTTAAAAAAAACGACTTTGTTATAAATATGATTATTATTGATAGTATAATTGGTAAGGCTTTGATTATGATGAATGAAGCCATTGTAGGATTATGTCTGAAAACACAGGTCGTTGAACTTATCTTAAATTCTTAGATATCGTTTTAATAATTGGTTGAAATCGCTGATCATTGCTTATTTTGTATAAATACATATTATATAATAATAAGTATGTTATAAGTCTTACTACGGAGCTCCCACTACGCGTCTCATTCCGCTCAGTCGCACTTGGTTAGTTTTTTTTTATTAAATATTCATCTTCTCATAATACAATCATTGACACATTACCTTTGTATGTAAAATGAGCTTGGAGGACATTTGGCGGTTTGAGCAAAAAGCAGTGGCATTCTCTCTTTTATTGACATTAAATAGCCGATATAAATTCCGTTGGCGGATTACGAAATTTATTGGATTCAAAATTAAAGGAGACCGATTTCAATGGCGAACGCTGACAGGCTTCGTTTATGGGTAAGTTGAGAGGACTGGTAAAAAGGTATAACTATAAAAAACCTATTAAAAATATTATCTTTTTAAATAGCTTAGATAGGGCTGGCAAGATTTTGCCGTGCTTAAGTTCGCGCTAAGAAATAAAGAATATCACAAAGTTGAAATACGTATATTATATTAAGTAAAAGCCTCGCTGCTCCAATGCGGGTTGGTGGAATACATATGTGGCAGAATTTCAGTGAAATAAGACACATGCAGGTTTCCTCACCATGTTTTCCTTCACCGCCAAGCACGAGATGAATTATAAACACAAATGAAGCACGAAAATTCAGCGGTGCTGCGCGGGTTTGAACCCACAATCATCGGTTAAGATTCATGCGTTCTAACCACTGTGCCGTCTCGGCTTAAAATAAAGACCCCCGATAATAGTTTTACTCAAATATTTTCCATGTACAGACAGCGATCAGTTACATTTTTTTAATACGTATAGATGAATCTAGCTTAAAATTGTAATTTTAATGTCTGTCTTCATACTATTTTGTTAGTTTGCTTATTTAAAAAAATAAACGAAATATCTATATTGTTTATATGATCTATTGCTTACATTGTCATTATAATCAAACTTACATAGAATTAAACTATGTTAGCCTTATTAGGCCAACAGCATTTATATGGAGTAACTACACTTCCAGCTCTATTGCGAACAAGGCCAAACAAAACTTACAAATTAGGTCACATTAATTACTTCTTCTTATTATAAGGATTTCATACAAATCATGTTGGATTTAAGAATTTTAACGCTAGTTTAGGTTATTGAAAAATCATTAATATTTTTATAATTTTATTTTTAGGAAAGCAGAAGAGCTGTGTGTCACATGATGATAAATGGCGTGATTTTTCCTTATCGCCAATAGGCACTGTAGACTGTTAATACGCTGCCAAACATCTCGTGTTGAAAATATGCTCTCTTGTGGTTGCAATTACACCAGCTTACTCATTCTTCAAACGCGTACTCAGTAAAGTAAATTATTACTGATTATTTTGTACTTACGATAAAATAAAATAGACGACTGAGACTCCTGTTTTTATAGTTCAACTTATCAGTATTAAGTTCTGAGCTTAATAATCGAGGAGTAGTTTCTCTAATGAACAGCGCGAATAACATTACTATACAGATAAAACATAATATATCCATCAACTATAATTTTGAAATCTACTATTCTAATCTTAAGATTTAAATTAATAATAGCAAAGCTCTAGTCACCCAGTATACGTATTAATCTTGAAATTTCTAGATACATAGCCATGCAATAATGGGATGGGCTTGTTTGTGAACCGACCACAAAGTACAAAGCGTGTTTGGAGACAACTCTATTGGATTCACGAAATTAATCTGACTATACAACCCTATATACATAAGAAGTATATTATATTAATGTAGATTTACATCAATCGCTTACACTTAGCTAATTGAATGGTCGGAAATTATTAACCGATTAATAATTACAATAAATTAATCGACAATGGTTCGAAATAACTAGGGACTTGCAGTAAATATTAAACAATATATTTAATTATATACATAATTCACGTTTGGTGTGGTGTATATGTAATATTAATGAAACGAAATTCCAATATTTATTTGTACTAAAGCTGTCTCTATAGAATTTGTTTTATTTAGTATTTATTAAGTACATTTTAAATGTAGCAAAATTGTTGAAATTGTATAATTGCTTCTTTATTAATTTATATGTGAGAGGAATCATTGATGGTGATAATCATGATTTATATATATCTGAGTTGGAATAAAGGAGAATAAGCAGTAAACAGAAAATGTACGTCTATTTAATAAAATATAAATATCAAAAGCTGTTCCATCGCCTTTAAATCAACGTCTGCAATTTGGACGTTTCGAAGCGATTACTTAGTCCGCTGGCCGGTGCACCAACTGGAGCATAATTCACTTACGAGCTGACTTTATATTACATAAATAAAACCGCAACAAATGATTAAATATATATATAATAAATATTAAATTTATTAAATGAACAATTATTGTTTTATAAGAATATTTTATGTTAAATCAACTGTGTGTGGGTGTGAGTAATTTCTAATTTAATATAAAATATGTAGGTATGAATTGACTTTCACTCGAAAATTTTAAGCTTTCTAAAAATAAAACAAATGGATCCGGATAAGTCGTTCATTTCTATTTCCCGAAGGAGTTTTTTTATACAGACGTCCTTGTCCAATTAGATCGCCGCCGCATCAATCACAGTATTGACAAGGGCTGTTTAAAAAGTTAACTCGGGGATTTGGGGATATTCTAATTTATTGAGACCTTTACGAAACGTTGGATTGCGCGTGTATGTATCATCTAGGTAATAATATAATTAATTGGAATATATTGTTACTTACTAACAGCAGTACTTTGTATTGTTGTGTTCCGGTTTGAAGGGTGAGTGAGCCAGTATAATTACAGGCACAAGGGAATTAACATCTCAGTTCCCAAGGTTGGTGGCGCATTGGCGCTGTAAGCCATGGTTAACATTTCTTACAATTTCCATTGTCTATGGGCGTTGGTGACCACTTACCATTAGGCTGAGGTCCGGCTGAATATACAATAAAAAAAATACTTCATCATTTAAAATTGTAAATGAAATTATTCACATTTTCAGGGAATTACCATAATAAAGTGAAAAAAACCCAAACATATTTTTAAAGTTAAATTGAATCAATAGGTAATGATGATTGTTATGATGAGGACGATGATGGTGATGTAACCCTGACGTTTTCGGCTGAAGCGATCATTCTTAATTGAGACCAGCAAACTGTATACGAAAAAACAATGTATAGGCGTGTGTGCAAACACAGGTGAACTGATATGGCCTCAATCGTCTAATCCTCTATCCGGCGGCAAGAGAAAACCCAATCTTTGTTATTACTCAACCCGGGACTTGAACCCATGACCTCTCTGCAGCTTTATACTCAAGTCACAGGACCGAGACGAGGAAGTTAAATAAATTGCGAAGTTAAAGGTTTCTTAAACGCTTAAATAAATCAAGCTGTACCTCACTACACTATAGTGCCATCGTTCTTTTTAATTACACCGATTTTTTTCAGGCTTTTTTACAACTTAAATATGAATACCGCGCAGTTTCAGCTAGAATTAGGGGCATGCGAGTTTGGAGGTTCAACGGGTCTAGTATAGACCAAGCTTAGCAGTTATACCTAGTTTTTATCGCAACCAGCCGTTAATGCACTTTATAGCGGAAAATTTTAATTGGTATTAAATTTTGTGGGGTCAGGTTCGGAATAAGCTCCTATAATTGAAGTGCAGCGAAACCTGAAACTATTTTTAGTCAAAACAGCCAACTTATGTTTATTTTTTTATAAAATATGAATCATAAATGGCTTTGCCTATAAAACCTATAAAATTGTAATTTAAGGGCTGATTAGTTAAACAATCCTTTGTCTTCTACTTTCGAATGCCAAAGTAAAGATGACAGAAAGAGAGAATTCATTGTTTAACCAAATACCGTTTATAATTTCGCGTGACTCCAACGCAAATTCGTATGCCGTCGAAATATGTATTTTCATTGTATATAATTACAAGCTTTGTAACGTAGTTAGGCTGGGTTTTGGAACGTCACCTTGTATGAATATGGAGAGTCGCGGTTGTCGCTCTATCTTAATATGCATGAACTGCTAACTTATTAATTCACTACACAACTATGGCACAGCCATGGGAATTCACTTACTATGCCGCCAGCCGCGTTCAGTTTACTTTACCATTTGCCTGTTGACAGTGAAATATTCTATAATATTGAACAAAGCTGCGCTTTGTCGATCGCGATGAAAGCCTTCGGATGAATAGGACACTGTCTGTATTGAAAAAGTTGGTTTTTATTTTTATTAGGTATAGATTATATAAAAATGAGATTTTAGAACTATATGTTCAATAAGTTTTGATACTGATGTTTTGAAATAAAAATCGGTGACAATAGAATTATCTTTGATTATGAATTCGTATGATGCTTCTTGTTATTCTTGAAATTTACTGAGGCAGTTTTAGTCTAAACTCTTAAGATCGAATTGACAGTCGGTGAGCTTGGACAACCTTTTTTCTGGGGTTGAAGATCTTGGAGAGATCTGTCAGCGGTTGCGGCTGTCACGAAGTTTTAAATGAAATCTGGGCTATGTCTTTGTAATTACAAACAACTCAGCGTCGTCGTAAGGTCGACGTCGACGCCGTCAAGCGTGTAATGGACTTTTCAAGTATTCGTAACGTGAAAACTTTCACTTCAGCTGACTTAAACGCCTCCGACAATGTGCTTAACGATGTTTTTAACTACTTCACTTCATTCCGTCACGATTGTAGGTTAAATTAATTATTCAACTGTCATTCTGAATCACGACACGATCTCTGTAGGTTGCCTAGATTCCGGGAAGTTAAAATGATAAATCGAATTATTTATGAGAAAGTTACTGTTTTCTTCTTAATTATATCTATTTCTATTTTCTTAATTATATCTATTTAATCTAATTCAATAATACTTCTATTATTTAATTAGATTAATAAAAATAGTCAACTTTGTTTGTTAATTAAAAAAAATAATTATATAAAATATTAAATATATTTTCCTCTTTATCTCGAACTCTTAATTTGTCATTTTGGCACACAACCACAACCAACAGGCGACGGTACGCGCGTACAAACAGAAGATAGGATATTAGTGATATTTCAAAACCGGCATGTCACACACAAGTACACTTGGTCAAACGCAAGCTTGCATAATTTTTGGAGTAAAAAATGTATCTGTCTAGAATATTGTCCAAAGATCTTCCATTACATGTAACTGTATAGCTACCGTGCAAGTATATCGTTATATAACCGTTTTATAACTATACTATTTTTTTGGAGATTTTCGTACATAAGTACAAGCGGAAGGATATTTAGAATTTAGTATGATTAGAGATGTAACATGACACGATAACCATTATTTAAAAAAAATGTCTTATAGCTATACCATCGTAAGTTTGGCCCTTCTGAGAGTTTTCGGAGCGCATGGCGCACCATACACTCGGATATACACGATATGACGTAACGAGTTGAAACCTTGAGATTGAACTAGCCATAAGATTAAATAGACCAATGATATTTTGAAATGGTGTTTAATTATGTATTAGAAATGTCTATGTATATGAGTTTTTACACGTGTAATAAATAACACACGGTCAATGGTACAATTATTATCTGACAATGAATGTACTATATTTTTAGTAATTAGCATTTCTGAAAGCCTACGTTGTAGAGAATCAAATTGCCAATAACTTAATTTCGAAGTCGGGCGAATTGCTAGTAGGAGTAGTAGTATTATTTAAGGTACCTATATATATATATATTTTCATCACCTGAATAGTAAATTATTCGATGACTTGTTAACATTTTTTTAATTTTTAGAAATTCACACTGATTCTACTCTATTGTATGTACATTTTGTATTGTTAGTTATTTTTTCTTGCAACATTTTTAAATATAGATTTTTACAATATTAACAGTTTTATCATAAAATATCTTTTCGATAATTAAAAATCACGGCTAACGAGTGGTTGGTGGAACTTTTTGCGTGACTACCGACTACCTATCTAAATTCGTTTTCTCTGTTATTAAGAAGCGCTCAAAGGACACAATTGCAACGATAACGAAATGAGAGGGATCGGAGGATCTTTGTGCAATCAGCGCGATTTATTCCCGGACGTGCTCAGGCACTCCTTGACCGGGTAATTGTGGTAACAACTGCAGCTCATCAAAAACGTGCCACTAGTCGAAATATACGGAGAATTTCCCTTACAGAAAAAATAAATGTACGTCCTAGTAAAAATATTTCCATTAATAGTACCCACTATTAAGTATGATATGTCTTAAAATATTAACTCTGTATTTTAATGTAATGTTTCAAATAACAAGAAAATCAACGCGGTTTCATTTCTCGTTCGTATCCGTAGCTATTGTCATTCGGTGTAATGGGAAAATTACCAGATCGAAACAAAGGTCGCTTATTCGTTAATCTGTAAATTTTCAACATGAAATTATGTAATTATTTTTAAATTTCATGCGTAATTACTATGTTTTAAAGTTAATTTATAAATAAGAAATCCATAATTCATTAAAAAGTTATATCAGCGAGTACTAATTAATAATAGAATTCCTTCTTAGTGGGCAATTAAATCCGGAAATTTGTCCATATATGTACGGAGCGAGTCTGTGTGCGCTGTCAAAAAAAGATGGGGGTCTTAGACCAATTGCAGTGGGGAGTATCTTCCGTCGTTTAGTGGCTAAGCTGGGGTGCCGTGCTGTCAGAGAGGATATGGCCAAATACCTCCAGCCGCACCAGTTGGGTTTCGGAACCCAAATGGGATGTGAAGCAGCAATACACGCAACACGTACATTTGTAACAGATCCAAGGAACGCAGATTATATAGTAATAAAATTAGATCTTAAGAACGCGTTCAACTCCGTGGAAAGGGACGTACTCCTGGATGAGGCCAGTAGAAACATTCCTTCTCTTTATCCATTTCTTCACCAGGTTTATCAGTTCCCTTCTAACCTCTTCTTTGAGAATTCCCTAATACTCTCTCAAGTTGGTGCACAGCAGGGGGATCCGCTTGGCCCTCTTCTGTTCAGCCTGGCAATCCACAAGGCAATCTTATCTCTAAAATCTCCTCTTAATATATGGTACCTAGATGATGGTACTATTGGTGGAAAGCCAGAAGACGTGAGGCAAGATATCCGCACTTTGCTTCCCCTCTTTAAAGACCTAGGGTTAGAGATTAATTCATTTCAGTGTGAGTTTTTTCAATGTGGAACCGGCCCCTTTAATAAGTACACTCTTTTCACTTCTATTCTACCTGGCCTCGAGGAGCAATCGCGTGGATCTTTTAATCTACTCGGTTCACCAATTTTTCCTGAGGCAGTTCCCGAGGCTATTGAAATCAGGAGACGTCTCCTTTTGCATGCTCAGAGTCGTCTCACTAACATCTCGGCGCACGTAGCCTTGGTTCTTTTAAAAATGTGCTTTGCAGTCCCGAAGATTACCTATCTTCTAAGGACGTCTCCTGCCTGGTTGTTCCCACAAGACGTGGCTTCCTTCGATAGCTCCTTGAAGTGTATGGTGGAAAACATTTTAAATGTCTCGTTGAATGATACCCAGTGGAGTCAAGCCTCTTTGCCTGTACGGTTTGGGGGTCTGGGTGTGCGTCGAGTGAAGGATGTATGTCTGCCTGCCTTTCTTGCATCGGCGCATGGGGTGGTTAGTCTGGTCTCTAAAATTCTATCATCCGAAGGAGGCAGGACTACCATACCTTTTGCTGCTGAGGGAGTTGCGGAATGGGAAATGCTCTTTCCTAACGTAGCCCTTCCTGGATCTCCGGAAAGGCAGCGTTCTTGGGACGATGTAAGGTGCAAGTCGGAGCTCGACCAGCTTATTGGTGCTGCTGGAGGAGTGGATCTGGCCAGACTCAGAGCGGTGTCGAGAGCGGAGTCTGGAGCGTGGTTGCAGGCTTTGCCTTCCCCTTACATTGGAACTCTTCTCGACAATGACTCTTTGCGTGTGGCCGTGGCTCTCCGCCTGGGCTGCGATGTTTGTCAACCACACCGATGCATCTGCGGGTCCACGGTAGAGGCTAACGGCCATTACGCGTTGAGTTGCGGACGATGCTCGGGGAGATTTCCTCGCCACCACGCCCTGAACGACATTGTCCGGAGAGCATTAGTGTCAGCGAATGTTCCATGCGTCTTGGAACCACCAGGTCTCAGTCGCTCTGATGGCAAGAGACCGGATGGTTTGACGCTTGTCCCATGGCAAAGGGGGAGGAGTTTAGTGTGGGATGCCACCTGTCTCAATACCTTCGCGGTATCACATCTGACCCACACCACACGAACGGCTGGGGCTGCTGCCGAGAGTGCAGCTGAGAGAAAGCGGGAAAAATATGCCCCCTTGTGCGCGAATTACATATTTGTGCCACTGGCGTTCGAGACGTCGGGATGTAGGGGGTCGGATGCCCTTACATTTATTAGGGAGATCGGCCGTCGCCTTAGGGAGAGGGGTATTGACAATCGCTCTGGGTCTTACTTGGCGCAAAGGTTGTCCATTGCCGTACAGCGCGGAAACGCGGCCTGTGTTATGGGCAGCTTTGCGTCGAGTGAGAATCTGGAGGGAATATTTTAAAATTTGTAAGATTGATTGTATAAATTGTATAATATTGTATATTGTCTAAAAAAAAAATAAAAAATAAATAAATAATAGAATAAACTGGTAATGAATTTTTGACTTATAATAATTAGTGAATATAGTTCGGCTTATGTTGTGTTTTCGTATAATCTAATAATGACAAAGTCTAAAAGATGTCTCATTTGATGTATGCGCTTCAGGCGGTGGGTGGGTAATTCAATAACTAAAGCTCATTATTGACAACATCGCCCAATTACGGTAACAAAGACACATTCAGTACATTAATCCTGACATAATAGGTTCTAAATCTTGTGGAACATATATGTGAATATGAAATATTTAAGTTAATATGTACCAGTGGTTGGAACATATAAATCTTAACCTAAGATTGCGGATTAATTTAGCGTTGTTTTTCATCTCGTGCTCGTGGAAATCATCGGGAAGAAAAATGGCTCGGATGAAAATCTGACACATTGTTTTAACCTTTAGGTGGCACTGGTATTCTAAATTCCAGCTTGCATTGGAGAAGCGTGGTTGAATAAGCTCTAATCGTTCTAAACATTTGAAGAGGCATTAGTTCAGCATTAGGTGATTTAGGAAGTTCCTTTACTTTCTTTATGAATATCTTATTACTTACTTTATATAATTTCCATAGAGTTATCACTTATCTAAAGAGTATTAGTTTTTATATAATGCCATATTTATGAAAGCGTTGTATTTTTTGTTTAAGGGTTTTGTCAACATGTACAATATGTATGCCCCGTTACACTGAACTGCCTATATAACATTATCTGTAGTGGCTTGTCATATATTGAGTCCATTGGTTGGTCCAGTCCAAAGTTCAAGAAATAGGCTTAGGTTGGTAAATTTATTTTTCTGCCAAAACCCAATAGTACGAAATAACGGTACATGTATATTTCAAGGAACTTCCTGACTTTATGCTAATATCAAATGCCTTTTTCATTGTCAATTATATTATAGCCCATCGTTACTGATGGTAGTAAAGATGGGTTTTAAATATAGATTACGCGGTGTCGATCGGGATCGCGGATATATCTAAAAAAAAAGCAATAAAGAATAACAGCCGTGAATTTTTTTTTATAATTTTGAATTACAGGGTCCATATGGATCAACATTTTTTTTTTTGACGCTTGGAAAACGCATTACTCGTTTCCCTCTACGGGAACAGTGGGGGAGGGGGGGATGTGGGGCTCGCCATATGTCCAGGGCACCGACTGTGTCCCGGTCATCGGAATACCCACTAAAAATGGAAATCGAATGGTGCACCACACTCGTGGCAGGAGGGTGACCGCCGCGCTATCTCGTGCAGGTACTTACCGAAGCATCCGTGTCCGGTAAGCACCTGCGTCAGCCTGAACGAGAGCGTGCCTCGTTTTCTTTTGACCCAACGACTTAAGTGGGGACGTACCGCCTCCACTGTCGCTAGGCCCGCCTTGGGGGACGTCGAGGGGCTATGACCCTCTGCGGTTTTCGCAGGAGGGCCCGGTTGGAAGCGGTGAGTGCGTCCACCCAAATCGAGGCATTGTACAGTGCCATCGACCTCACTACGCCGGCATAGAGGCGCCGGCATAGCGATCCCGGTCCTCCCACGTTGGGTAGGAGGCGGCCTAAGGCGGCGGTGGCATTGACGAGCTTCGGGCCGAGCTGCACGAAATGCTGCCCGAAGCTCCAACGCCCGTCCAGGATCAGGCCCAGGTACTTCATCTGGGATTCTCCCGCACCTCGATCACCGTCCCGTGGACGGTGATACTCGCCCCTCGTGGGGAGCCCCTCCATGGACCGTGGAAGAGGAGGGCCTCCATTTTGGATATGGAGACCCTCAGGCCCAGCATTTCCATCCGGTCCATGGTCAGGCTTGTTCCGACTTCGGCCAGGCGGGCCGCCTCCCGAAAGTCCCGCCCCGTCGCAGTGATGAGCGTGTCGTCTGCATAACACAACACCCCCATACCGGGAAGGACGGGGCCTCTCAGGAGCCAGTCAAAGCCGACGTTCCACTGAATTGGGCCGAGAACCGACCCCTGTGGAATGCCGCAGCCGACCCGACGCCGGACGAACCTGCTGTCGTCCCCCGCCCAGACGATTTTCGGGGATAACTCCGGAACGGAGAAGCCGATCCGGGATTGATAGCTCGGATGCAGGGCAGAGGGCCCTACAATGTTGCCGAACAGTGAAAAAACGGTTATTTGTAAATAAGGGTAGAAAACACGAAAAAACTCAAAAATAATTATAAAAAATGGACAAAAAAACACAAAATACAGAAAAAAATTATGAAAATGTAGGGAATAGCTAGAAATAATTATTAGATTTTTTTCAGAATTTTACGAATAGACTATCAATGAGAAATTATGAAACAATATAAAATGAAGAAATAATTAAAAAAGTAGACAAAACCACAAAATACAGAAAAATATTATTTAAAGAAAATGTAGGAATGTGTGAGATATAATTGCGTGATTTTTTTCAGAATTTAAAGACACTAAAAATATATAAAATTGTACCTCCGCCATATGGATCACCTTATGGTAAGTGGGCACAACCACCTGTAGATATTGGCATTTCAAGAAATATTACTCAACTCTTATAATGCGTCATCAACTTTGGGAGCTAAAATGTTATGTCTGTTGTGCATGTATATAGTTACACTTGGTCACTCATCCTACAAACTGGAATACATCAATACTAAGTATTGCTGTTTCGCTGTAAAATATATGGCGGGAGCACTACCGTGCCCCCAGATGTATTGAGCTGGTAAATACCCACCCAACAACGGGCTTTCATATAGCCATGATGAACCGAAAATTTGAATTGGAATTTAAGGCAGTTTCATCCAGATTGGACTGATTGAATTTTTGTACACGCGTATTGTGGTGGTAAAATCGAGAACAGTTTTGGTTCATACTGTTTACTTAGACTTACTTTAAAGCTTTCGCTTCTAGCGTGAGATTGTGTGACATTGTTTTCTTTCCCAAGTCCCAACCATAATATTGTCCCAAACATAAGGTTGTAGACAATGTAAATTTTTTACATAAAATATACGCATAAGCCAAAGTTGTGTTTGGAATCGAAAATATTGGGGTGTTGAGTATACGTCATCAGTGGACTAACGAAGTGGGGTCCGGTACGTGACGATAATTCGGCCCCACGGGAGGCCTTTGTGCAATCAGTGCGGTTTCTTGCGGGGATATCGAGTGCCAATTTTTAGAGATCCGTATTTATTAAAAATATACAGATTTACAATCGAACGATCCCAGTGGCATTACCATGATACGATGCATGGTTGACTAAATAATTAAGCAGTTTAAACGCTACTTTAGCTAATGTGTAAGACCAATTTGCATGGCAGCTTATATACTTGGTGTTCCAAAAGATAGCAACAGTGTGAGTATATTGTTATTCATAAAATATTATTTTTAGTTTTTTCTTAATTGTAAGCGCATTACTATAAAAATTCATTTGACACTATGTTTATACATAATCAATTTAAAATAATTAACTAATTAAATCTTATTATTCTATGTTATTAACTTAAAGAGTATTTATTACAGTCGCAGTAATGTATGATAAAAGATGAATTTAAGATAAAATGCTGTACTTCATTCCTTAGCCTCAATTGGTCTTAATATAAAATACCGTTATAACTAATTCCTATTTATATCTTAATATTGTAAAAATGTTTCTTCTATAATTATTTTATTAAAAATATATAAACTATTAATTAAAACAAAAAAAAAACACGCATTGTCAGTGTGACGTATGACAGTGACAGTAATGGGAGACGTCAAAAAAAAAGCTAATGACTCAAAAAAATAATACTCGAGGGAGTTTGTTAATTATTTAAATAGCTTAAGGTATCATAAATTGAATAAATAACAATTATTAATCTATTTTAATATCTATCGGAACCTTTTTATTATGAATCATTTCGTGTTTCGCCGACAATTTATTTCTCATAGTTACAGGAAGAAATATCTGTGACTTTGCTGGTTTTACAGACTATTCCCAATTGACATAGAGTGTAGACGATGATTTTTGTATATTCTAGCGTTTTCATCAAACTATGTTAATATATTTATATTTCATGGATATTTATTTGTAAAATTAATAATGTACTTGGCTATTTATATTAATCATTTTTATAAATGAAATCTAAATTTGAACAGTAAAATTTTATAGTATTATAATAAAATTAATACTTGGTATTTGTATATTAATCTCTTTGATAAAATATCTATGATTTTATAAAAATGTGATATCGTATTATTTATCGTTAAACTTGTTCGTATTAGTAAAGTAATAAAAGAAACGAAAAATTTTCAATGAGACAGATAAATATCCCGCTTATCTATTTCTATACAACGTAATTCTCATAACCAGATCCAGTCCTCGGGCGTTGAGTCAATATGTTACCGGTACTATTGTCCTGCCGAAGCTCACTGGCTCTCAGTCAGATCTCGAGGCGAGTTCGAAATAATAAGCCTTGTAATTAGGATTTATGGCCCCTTTGCGATGATTAAATGGCGACCGCCATCATTAAAACCGAGTAATGTATGGGCTCGGAAACATCGGTATTACAGATGAGATTCGTAATCACAAATAATCTAGTTTCTTATTTATTTGATAATAAAAAATCTCATTTCGCTATTTCAATTGAACAATCACTTAAATTTTTTACATAATATGTAAATTGCAGTATGGAATTCAACCTAACAGAAAAAATTAATATTATAAAACAAAAACAATATTTTACACTCAGTTGTTTTAAATGATTGTCTGACAGACAGTAAAATGTATTATTTTTTGAGTTTAAAAATGTGAATTATATAATTTTTGTCATTCCTTTCGTATCCATTGCTACGATAAAATAAAACCTACTAACCGAAGCAGAATTACTTTCTGACTTTTTCCCGAGTCAGTGAATCAGGATAGGTAGGAAGGCCGGCAGTTCCTGGCCGTCAATTAGACACGCGGGAGATTTATACGACGATCTATCTTACGCTTCCCGTAGTGGAAATTGTTTTTCAAAAGATACTTTTTAAATGCGGTGGATAATAAAGTACGAACAAAATGCATCCGAGATATATTTATTTACTTCGGAAATATTTTAACGAAAAATATTTTACAATTATTATACTTATATTATGTTCATCGATGATTACTATATTGATACCGGTTCTACTATATTGATACTTTATTGAATCGGCCTTACATTAAATTTAACCTTTTGAAATGAAGATTAATTTGATTAAGAATTAAGTATAATTTGAGTTTGTTAAATTTATTTGCAAATAAAGAAGTGTGTAAATACGATGATAAAATTGAAAGTGTTAAAATGTAGAACTATGCTTTACTTTTTATTAACAATAAAGTCAGTTCATTAGACATTGTATTTTCGACGTTGTAAAACGAAACTTCCGTACTTCATACTTTATCCGAAGCATAAAAGGTACCAATGTTGGATTGGTAGAATTTATTCAAGAGTAACTTGACATCATTCAGACGACTACTCATGCATAGACATATGAAAAAACTATGCAAGTAAATATCTTATGCTTAGTATCATAGTTAATAATGATCTGTAAAAGTAAAGTAAAAAGTCGGAGACTGTAAATATTATACTGTTTATCTAAGGCCTCCTCTCGTTTTGCGATGGAGATTTAGAGTTCATTCCACCACGATGCTTCCATAGGATTGGTGAATACACGTGTGGCAGAATTCATTCGACACATGCTGGTTCTCTTACCGAAATTCGGAAGACTTTCATATAATTGTAAAGTTTAAAAGTTCCACGAATAAAAATAGCGTATTACCGGAAATCGAGTTCCAAAATGTAATGTTTAAGGTACTGAATTAGTACTTTCAGAATAACACAGCAGGATATTTTGTTGATTGTGAAATATATTTTTAATGACACAGAAATACGAAAACGAAAGATATTCCTTTGAATCTTTTACACACAGTCTGTATATTCGGCGACGGTGTCGTTGAATTATATAGAAACGACATTTCGGCGAACAAGGACCTATAAGGTTCCTACGTCGCGCTTTCATACATATTAACTTGGGTCATCCCTGTTTCAGAGAAACCTACGGAAGCGAACGAGACGTTGGAATAATTTCCTTCAATATTAAATGAGTTGGAAATAAATAAAATGTGTACGACGTCGAATGTGAACGATGTTTTTACGTTGAATTTTATTTGACAGGGTTTTATATGTATATATATATATTATTCATAACATTTATTTTAAAAGTAAAATCAGTTCAAACTATTTTAGTATTCAACATGTATACTTTAAAAGAATATGTTTGACATCCATAATTACGTAATATTAGCAAAATATTTTGATAATGACCGTATACTAAATATACATAACAAATATGAATGAAATTTTAGGAGTTTTAGTTTCATTAATAAAACACAAGATTTAAATTACAGAATAATTCTATTATACTCGTGTATACTCAATAATCTATTTTAAATATAACAAATCACGTTATCCTTAAGGATTTTTGTTTCGTAGGGAATTTATTTCGTTCCGGCACAAGATTCTTTCGAGCGGGTTTTATGTCTCGTTCATTCACAAATCCAAAGATAACGGGCCGGTGTAAGACTTTTCTGTACAAAGTCTCAACCGGAGAATGGTCCACAAAGAGATTCTTCACAGATTGTGGGCCCGCTCGGTGTAAAATTGCATGGATACCACATTACTGTCCGCTGCTATTAGATTTGAACTCTGAACTTTATAGCTTAGCGGAAGGAGTATGTATCTTGAATGTGGGTCAGAATAAATAAAATATGATATTGTAGCGTAGCAATAGCGTAGTGAAAATTAAATATTATTTCATGTATCGTATTTCATTCCGTGGTTTATATCAGGAGGTGGTTTAAAATGATTAAATGTTTGAAAGTATTAAAGGGAGTAAGTACTGAACAATAAATAACGCTCCCGTAAATTGGTGTATTAGAACGAGTTTCTTGTTACACAATAATTAATTATACGGGTACATGAGTTTGCTAAAGATTGTATAAAGCAATTTTTCTTAAAATCTCATTACTAAAAAAAGGCTGCTCAGAAGATTTTGAGCTATTTTCACCACTTTATTTGAAATTACAGGCAAAAACTTGGCGAACAGTTTTATTTATTTGTATAGATTATTAGTTTCGCTCGCGCGTATTAATTATAAAAAAAGTATCATATGTCCTTCCATGGGGTGATCAAAATCGGTTCACTGTTTTAGCCGTTAAAGCGTAACAGACAGCCAGAGTTACATTAACGTTTATAACATTAGAAGATGATATATAAAATGTCATAATGTATAGTATACTACATGTACTTACATTATGTAACTCTTAAATATTAGAACTAACACGAACTATAAGTTAGTTAGCAGTTGTTTCAAAGATGCCAGAAAAAGTTTTGTTATTGAAGTGGCATGTAATTTTAGTGGACGGAATCGGGTTGGATATTGCTGTAGAGTGCTCTTGTCCAGCTTAAGTCATAAGAGTTAAGATTTTGCTAACAAACTAATATTATTATTAATACCTTTGTCTGTTTATTCGTAGCCACATCACAACTCAACTAGGCTTGATTAGGCATGTAAGTTATGGGATTAGTGGAAAAAATAATACGGTATATACAGGAAAAACAAATTTGTCGTTGGTAGAGTCAAGAATGCTATTATCCTGTAAATGAATTGTCTCTTATATATTATTATTTTTATGATTTATATAAACTGCGATAGTTCACTTTACAATGTGATCCGTTAATTAAGTAATCCTTTTGGCAAACTCAATCATTTTTGTCTTGATTTTGTTAAACAGAACATTATTTTAATAAAATAAACATATATTATTTTTCCGCCGTTTTCTGGTTATGATTTAAAGCAAACACCAATCGCTAGCTGTTAAGCCAATGTTACAACAGATTTGCCGCTTTCATCCTCACTGTGGATGCGCAGAGACGGCTCTACGCAGCGCTGTTTGAACGCGTGCTGGCAATATGTAATAACTGGATGCGTGTTGCTGGAATATCGTCGAAAATTCAAACTCAAGCTAAGGTAGCTTTAACAAACAACAGTTTTTAACATACTTTTTACCATGTGAAAGTTACCATTTAAAAATGGACATATTTATTTATGAAATGTTTCTTTGCTTTTGAAAAAACCCAAAGATATTGTCTATTAGGATAGACTGCATGAGATGTTTAATAACAATAACTGACTATAACTTATGCTAACAAATAATAAAATTCAACGATAAACTTCATATGAATTTCAGAAATCCTATTCTAACAGCATTTAAGCCGGACAAAACATATTTTAATTGAAATTCTGTGATTTTGATGATGATGATGATGAGTAAATTAGATAGTTACATCGAATTTTATAAATTATGACATTTGAATTAAACAATTTTAGGAAAAAAACTCTTCAACATTTTTTGTTGTTGTAAAAACAACACATTGTCGTAAAAACGACTTCTAAATACAAAAGTCATGTAATGTAATACAAACGTTTGTAGTTGTCTGCTAATTAAAATGCCTCACAGTTTTGCGAAGTTAAATAAGTATTACGAAGTTTCTTTAGGAAAGTATATAGTTTAGTTATGGCGAATTTACCGCCTAACTTTATTATTCGTATGGGCCCCCAGTAACTAAAGCAACATATAAAATCTACACGAAAATGTGACCCGAAGGTATCGTTAAAGTGTACGAAACGAAACGACTTTGAGACAAATACAAGTTGGTTCAGATATAGAAAGATGGGATATTCCTCAAATAAGTTTGCTTTCAAGGAACTCACTAAAAAATATAAAAATAACTCATGAAAAATATAAAACCAAACAATCGCTCTAAGCATAAGTCATGTTTAGAGCGTTACCTAATAAAGAAATTATTTTCATAACGTCAGAGAAAATAAATATTATAGAATTGAGAGAGTCGTAGGTAAATTATCTAGTATTTTCTATATTATATTAAAAATCGTAATTAATAATGTCATATTAATCATGTCAATTAGTAATGTCATAAAATATACCAACTATAAAAGTACAATACAATCACAAATTTCCTTTACATATTATCTTGAGAAAAGTCTTAAACTTAAAACTTGTAAAATAAAATAACCACGATTCTCGGTAAGTAGCTAATCTCGGAGACAATCATTCAGCGAGCGGGGACCATCTTAGAGTTTTTCTCATAACTCAAAATGAGATCATAACGTCGCAATCCTCGGGAGGCCTCAAAGAATAACAAAGAAAAGACTCAAAATTACGTAGGTCGAGTAATTTTCGGGGCGAGCAACGGAGAATGGTTCCAGTGGGACTTAGGCTGGGACCCGTAGCGATTATCTAGCGGTTTTATAAGGTTCTTATGTTTTATGACAGATATAATGTTTAAACATACCTTTTAGTATTGGTGGACAAACATCTTAAGCATCAATTTTGTGAGGCTTACGGAGGATAATTTGAAATGAAACTTTATATTGTGACTTGTGAATATTGTTGTATATATAAAGAAAATTATAAGTAATCGTGTCTTAGTTTAGATCTTTGATGTTTATTCGAGCTATCACATTTCGATCTACTGAATTGTATTAGATTCTTATACATACAATTACTTTATTCTTAAAAATACATTTTCAAAGTAAATTTATAAAATCTATACTTCGCACAATATTCTATTAATGTAATTTGCTACACGAAAATATTTTGTAAAAACTGTCTAGAAGTGATGTGGTAGAACCGAATGGAAATATAAATAAAAAATACAAAGCTCATATAAGCTCAATAAAAATCTTTATATAATGAGCGAATCATTATATAAAGATAGTAAATTATAAATAAATGATAGAAATGTTACTATCTTTAAAAAGCCTTCCTTAAAATAATAACTTTGTATTAAATTTAATTTTTTTTTATTTATTTATCATTTACTTCCATTAAGGTAAAAATACATTTAGAGAAAATTCGAATGAAATCGAGTTGCAATGAAATAAAACGGATTAATAACTGGTAAAATTCAATCCAATATCATCGCTTAATCAGATAGCGTTTCAAATCAATATATTCGAGCATTTTGGTATCCTCTATCGAATACGTAGGCAATGCTGTAATTATGTTTGCATGTATTTGTGTGCACGCCAAAATAGCTAAAAGGATTGTAAATTTCCGAAGCTACAGTTTGAAACAAACAAAATAATACCAACATGATCAAGTTGTATTACTGTGAATTTAATTAATTTTATTTATTGAATTTATTTTTCCGAAAAACTTTATGTTATTCGTATTATGCCATGTAATTTTATGCAAGTGTTATATTTTATTGAAATAGACTCTATTAAATAAATCACTTTTGAATCGTCGTCGTTCTAATATAAAGCGTCGTTTATTTTAATATACCATCGGTTCGGAATGTAGATTCTATTGAGAACCAGTAAAAAACTCAATACTCTTTGTCATCAATAACAAAAAATTATATATATGTAATAGTTACAAAAATATAATTATCTCTCCTATATTTATACGAAAAATACCAATAATGAATACGAACTCCTAGCTCATCTATCATTTATATAATCCGTACAGTATTATAAGCCTTATTTATTATTTTTATTTAAAAATATATTTAAATTTAGTTATAAGTAAATATAATATCATGGTCTAAGTACTAACTTAGAGAAGGCGAAAAATTGGTTTTACAAATTTATCTTGTGTTTGTTACCGATATACGATATTATTGTAATATTGTGACTCTACTCTTTTATTAATAACATCTTGAGGGAATCTTCAACTCAGATATTGTAAATATATAGAATTGTCAAAGAGATCCTTTTTGAATTTTTTTTAGTTTTTATGTCTGATATCTTACGTCACAGTAATACAGTAAATATATAGTTAGGAGACACCTTGGTACATAAAACAGTGCCGTTGAAAAAAAAAAAAAGAAGCGCGCTAATTTAAAACAGCCGCCATCTTGTTAGTGCACATAAAGGTAAAGTAATTAATTCATTATTGGCGCGATTTGTGATTTGTGATGTGTTCAACTGTAGTATTTGGATTTAAAGAGTAATTAAGTGAGTAATTTACATCAATTTATATGATTTAGTGTTCTATTTTTGAATAGACCAATTGGAGGTTTTTATAAAATCACTTTTCACTTCTGGATACTAAATAAAGTATATTGTATGTTACTCTTTGTGCAAGCCCATCTAGGTAGTTATCACAAAGTTATCACTTATGCTACTGCCAAATACAATGCAATACTTAGAATACTGACTTAAGTGACATAACATCTTAGTTCCCAGGGTTGGTGGTTCATTGGCGATGTAAGGGATGGTTAATATTTTTTACAGTGCCAAAGCGGGTGGCTACTTACCTACATGTGGCCCATTAGCCAGTCTGCCTACCAATATTAAACACTAGAATGTTTTAATATGGAATATGTTATAATAAAATTTATAAGGTATATTGATAGTGTACTAAATACATAAATACTATGTTACGAAATCCTTATCTATTACATGTATAAGTAATCATAGCTAGGTAATCGCAGTTCACCGTATTAAAAAAATGTAGGCTTAGCAACATATGCATATTATTAGCCGCTGCTTCGCCAGCGTGAATATCAGTTTGTGACGGAAAAAAATATTTAAGTGATTAGGTAGCAACGGTAGTCTAAAATAAAAATAAGTAGCCATTTTAACTTGGAATGGAGCAGTTATTTATTGATATAACAGAAAGACACTTAAATGTTTCAACTTGTATTTTATTATTGATGTTTTGTGATATTGATATTATAACAAGTTATTCCCGAATCGGGATTTGATCTCTGGATATCAAAAGTTGCGCAATTACCAATAGTAACAAACATAATAACAAATAATGAATAGATCTATTGGTGGGCATGATTTTACATTTTTTACAAAGTGGAATAACCACAATAAATAAATTACCCCTAAGAATTGATTATAATATATGTACTTATATATAGCATATGTAATGTAATTAAGTTAGTTAAATTATCCTTGATTAGTAAACCTAAACGAGAAAGTTCTGGAATGCCCTCGTACCGTTTATTTACAAAGTGCTACTACTTACAAGGCAATCAAGTGGAGAGCTTCTTTAAAATTGAAAAACTGTGGCGTTTGTGGGTTCCTTTAAAAACGAAGTCCAAGCACTAACATTTTATTTACGTTAAGAGCTTTCGCATTATCCTTCGAAATTTCTCAGAGCTGACCTGAGCTAACTCTTTAAGAAATTGGTTGGGTATTATGTTTTTTCCTATTAATGAGCAACAATAAATCGCAAAGTAACTTGTTGTGGGCTGTGTGAGACTTTAATGGTTTAGCATTTAAGAATATCCCTTTCCTGGATAAATAGAGTTACTGTTAATATCCTCGTATAATAAAAGCATATACGATATAAATTATTTATATTATAACACTGATCATAAATTACCAATAGCTTAGGACATACGTAGATGGTTCTCATTTGTACTAGTAATGGGCTGTCCATTATAAATCGGTAATCAGGCTCTTACAATGCTAATTCATATACGGAAATCAAAATGTACTTAAGATAGTTATTATATATATTACATATTAAACAATGAAACTACAAAATATATACGTATATGAAAATAATGAGAATATCTTGTGTCAGACAAAGCAGTTTATATGCGTTGAGTAAAGCAAGGACAAAGTAAAACGCGATGAGACCATAGAAAACTAGAATTAGTAGAATTTGTTTATGATTATAGTAATCGTCGTTTAGTAGCAGATAAGATAAAAAATATTTACTGACACTTCTCTAAACCTAGACAAAAATTCTAATGGCATATAATGTCAATATTCCTATGTGACATTCATAAGACCCTCTGGTATTTGGATACTGCAACAGAACTGCAATGACAGAGGTACTTGCTCATATAAAAATAATTATGAATTGTTAAAGAAGTGTCTTAATTTAATATTGAGAACTTTGTTGGTTAAGTTTCAATAATATTTCTAATTTGATTTATTATAATTATACCATTTGTTTCCAAAATACAATAAAATAGATACTTCTAACTGCTATTTCAAAGTTTATTATTTGATAAATGTTTAAGCTTATGAACCATTATTATCAATGGTTTCATAGAATTTTGTAAAAGGCTATGTCAGCAGAGCTCTTAATGTTTTTCATATTACTTTAAAAATAACTGAAGATTAGTTAGATAATTTTGAAAACAATGTTGTATGTTTTGAGTATTTTGTATAAGCTGAACAAATTAATTTAAGCATAATATATATTCGTTTTGAAAAAATAGCGACTGTATACAATCATTAAGTAAACAAAAATGTCGCTGATAATTTAAGATATCATGTTACTGTTTCAATGTTGAAATATATTTCAAACGGGAAAACCGATGTGTTTCCCGAACAGTCCTTGTATCAAGTGTTGGGTCAGTCGAAAATTCTCTAATATCTTCTGTAAAGGTCACCTCCTATTATTTTTTGTCATGAATTTCATATCAGTTTTCTCGATATTTTTATAGGTTATTTTTCTGATTCCGAAGATGAAAGTATACTTCTGTTTCTGATTTGATTCGTTATTTTATTTACAAAACGCAACTTCGGGATTCTGTCAAGAGTAAAGGGTCTAGGTGGATAGGGTTATAAATGAAATCAATACGTATATAAACGACGATAGTTATATTGCTGTAATAAAAAATCTACAAATGTCATGCAATTTATTATTAAAACGATGTGTTATTGATATACTAATTGTTTTGCATAAATTAAATTTAAATAATAAGCAGAGACAAGCATAAAACTAACAAGTAGGTGTGCTTGAAAAATACTTATAAATAATCTTTTTTTAAAAATTAACAAAATCGATCCTTTATAAGCGGCCGTTACGAGGCATTGGTTCGCAACGCGTCGTTGACTTGTCCAATAAACGAGTTATTTATTGACCAAAATATTCAGAATTTGCTGTAAATATTTTGGACGTGTAAAAAGTTGACTCTTAATACGTTAAAATTGTGGATATCTTTTCACGAATTTACCAATAAAGGAAAAAAGCATTTCATGAATACATTTATTTACTAACGATTAATCAATTTATTTATTATTTATATACTCTTTTTCATGTATACTCGTAGGTACATTATACCTGGTTAATATTTAAAACATTGTAATGTTTATGAAATTTCAAATATTGATTTCATGTTTACATAATAATTTGATTTGTTGTAACTTACGTAATGGAAAGGTCATACGTAGTAAAGTCAAAAGTAAAAAGGAAAACAAATAATGCGAAAAACAAAAAAATATTAATATTTCCTACGTTTATACTGGAGACATATTATATTCACATAATACTTATCGTACAAAGTTAGTAATATCTGTAGGGCGTAGGGTTTCACGGAGCAGTCATATATAACCCGAAAGTTATGGTCACGTTCTGTAGCGTCGAAATAGTGTTCACGTAGTGATACTCTAGTGTGCGTTCGGTACATTTGTTTACGAAGTTTATGGTCTAGACCAAATTCGAGCTAATAGGCTTATACCCTATCGGGAACATTGCTGGCGGCTGTATATGGCAAAGTTAAAGTTATGAACATTGTACTTGACACCACATTAATTCTTATTCATAAATATTAGTTTGCGTTTGGTTAGACCGTTTTTCTCTCGTTTTGTTGTATTTGACTGTAATATTGATGTATACAGGTATCGTTATTAAGAACGTTTTGAGTGCCGGATTAGTCGTTTATACGGGTTTTCTAAAATATATTCTGAACAAGATATTGATCAGATCTAAAAGAAAATACTATATACATGTATAGCTGATACTATATTAATTATACTTTGATAAAAGCAATTGAAAAATCATATATAAAATTATTACTGATATACATATTTGGCAAATTATTTAAATTTTAAGTGTGATTTAACACTTTTTAACCGATGAAAATGAGTCGTAAGTTATTTATTAAAACACAATTTCGACATTATTAAATTTTTTAATAGAGAATATTTTTAAATTATCTTGGTTGTAACTGTTAATAGATACATGCATATAGGCCAATGTCTACTCGGTTTTGCTATTACGCTATAAAATACATGTTTTTTGCATGTATTTTAAAAGTTTGTATATCAAGGTATTAGTGTCATGAAATGTGACTGGAATGCAATGTATTTTTTATAGTAATTTATTATAAGATTGTATATGATCTCATTAAGTATATATTATTATCGCTGCTGGCCACTCGGCTCATTATAAAAGTTTATTTAGCTAACGACAAGTGTTCCTGTAAGCTGTATAAGTATGTTTATAGGGGGCAACAAGATGTTATAGTAAATTTATCGTATAAACCGGAGTTAGCTGGCACACTTCAAGACTTCCATGCGCTTGTAACGAGCATAGAATGCAAGCCAGCGCCAAGTTTCAACAAAACACTTTAAAGGCACTTTGGCTGGTGTTATGGTCTGTTTGATACTTACGATGTATTGCGATAAGATTGTCGTTTTGTAAATATCGTAAACAAGTTTTCGCTCGCATTTTGGGAGCGGATCGGGGAGAATGGGCGGTGGCAGATGTTACGTATCAAAAAAGTAGCCTTTGTCCTTCTTTGGGGTTCAAGATTGCTTAATACCAATTTTCATCAAATCGGTTTGTCGTCATTATTGACGTTACGATACGAACCGTTTCCTTGTCTGCTTAGTTTTTATTTTTTTTAAAAGAATAACTAATATTTCTATTTCCCCTCTACAACCAGAAGACAAGCCTAAAGGGACATAATCTAACCGGCCGTAACCCATTGCCGCTTATATGTGCTATGTTTTTATTTCTTATTCATTATTAGTTGGTTTGTGACTTGCATATATACATATACAGAATATAAAATTTTCGCTGGGACGAAAAACTGATTTGATTAAAAAAAACGGCGATACAATCAGTTATTAATTAAATTGATATTCTTTTACTTCTTAACGTATGACCGAACTCAATTAAAACACTGTTAATATGAGAAGTGTCTCGAGGAATAGAAATGTGTGTAAGAAAATAAATTCTTTTAAAATAAGCGTTTTAAACATTTATTGTTTTTTTTAAATATCTTTATCGCAAAGCTTAAGAATAAAAATAATAATTATATTAATTAAATTATTTACAAACAGTAATTACAAATACCATTTAATAAAATAATATGCACAATGCTAATTTGCTTATAATAAATAATATTTAATTAATATATAATAAGAATAAAATAATTGTTTTTATTTTAATAATACATATATATTGGTGTTATAAATGGGATTCGCGGACAAAGAGGAACTATTACAATAACTGGTCCCACTTCAAGCTAAAAGCTCTTCAAATTAGGTCAGTTTCGTCAAACTTGAAATAAATATTATATAATTATGATGTTTATTTATAAAGAGCTGTGCTCCGCGGTTCCGCGTTTCATCCGAGTTGATATTTATATATATAACGTTTTTATTTATTTCAGGGATTAGGCTACTTGATAAATAAAATAAAAAAAGTTATAAATATTGCTTACATTTCAAATTAACTAAAGGTAAAATTTAACGTGCTTGTACGTAATATCGGTGAGAAAATTACTTGAAGACATATCAGAGACCTTAAAACCGACTAGAATCATATTTCAAATTAATAGATAATAAGTAATCCTGCATTAAAAGTAATAAAACACCCTATTGTAATAGGCATGAAGATCATATTACAGAAAATGTGTAGTTTGGGTAGGTAGGGTCACTGTGTGTAATTTCACGACATCTGAAACAGGTCAAGAGTCGGTATTCAGTGTTTCACAGGGTAATTTATACGACGTAGATTCTGACACAAATGTAAATGAACTCAGTATTCATCATATAGTTGGAGATATCCTTCATTTGTTATGTACATACATGAATGATATGTTGTACCGAAAATACATTTTATGGTAATAGTTTTTGAAATGAAAACGATAATAATTTTGTATCTTTATTAGATTTGGATATTATATTATAATATCGGTTTTAGCTGTAAATGTTGTTTAGGGAGTAGGTAGTTAAACGATGTTTGCACTGGTGGTAGAGCTTTGTGCAAGCTCGTCTAGGTAGTACCCACTCATCAGATATTCTACCGCAAAACAGCAGTACTTGGTATTGTTGTGTTCCGGTTTGAAGGGTGACTGAGCCAGTGTAATTGCAGGCACAAGTGACATAACATCTTAGTTCCCAAGGTTGGTGGCGCATTGGCGATGTAAGCGGTGGTTAATATTTCTTACAATGCCAATGTCTATGGACATTGATGATCACTCACCATCAGGCGGCCAACATGCTCGTCCGCCTACCTATACAAAAAAAAAAAATGTTTTGTCTTTTTCTTTCGAATTTAAATCAATAATGACAAAAAGAGAGAACTTAATCCGATTATCAAAGTTTATTAGTGAAGCCGTATATGATTAAAATTATTAACAAAACGAAAATATACGACAGATATATAGATACGACAAAACACAGCTAAAAGTAAGGAATAAATAATTAGATCAGGGTAGATAAGATGGCGACGAGTTACATTGCTTAGATCCTCCCAATGATACCTGAACTAACTAAGGTGGAAAAATTACAAAATTGGTTTCAGATGCGTTGTCCTGAATAGAGTCAGCCACAAAGTAAATCTTAGTAACATTAAAACGCGTAAAACAGACTGCTTACATTAATAACTAAATAATAATAGAGGTGCATGTAATAGATTCGTTTTTTATTGTTTTATATAAAATATAATAATCTCGGCTTTCGGGTCTTAGCTTTTAAGGCTCCAGAGTGTTGGTGACCTTTACGTCGCCAATAATGCGAACCGCACGTCGCTGCAACCGAGCCAAGGCCTCCAGTAAGTACTTAGCGGAGTCATCCCAGAGATGCGAGCAATATTCGACGCAAGACTGCACCTATTTTTTATACAACAGGAGCAGTTGTTGTGGCGTGAAAAAACGCCGCACCTTTTTAAAGACTCCGAGTTTCCGTGAGGCTGTTTTTATAACAGCCTCGATGAGATCCCTTGTCAATTTCCAGTATGGCGACTTTGCCACTAGTACCACAGAGGGAGGGAGGAGGGGAAAATGGTGACTTTTTCGCTGTGAGAGCGCATACCTGTGTTCTCTTAGCGTTAAACTCAACAATATTATCAGAGCCCCATTTGGCAATGAGTCCTAACGTCCTATCGAGTTCAACAACAAGATCCCTCCGTCTCTCCTCGGTTTTCGCCCGCCCAGATACTGCGCGTCCGTGGTATTCCCCGTGCACTGTACTATCATCTGCATAGCAATGTATGTACCCAAGAGAGAGCATATCATTGATATGCAGAAGAAAGAGTGTGGGGGATAGCACAGACCTCTGGGGGACCCCAGCATTCACTACATGGAATTGTGAAGCGCAACCATCAACTTAAACGCGAAGGCTACGCTTGTGTAGGAAGCTGGCAATCCAGGTGCAGAGCTGAGCTGGCAGACCGTATGCCAGCAGCTTGGAGAGAAGACTTCTGTGCCAGACCCTGTCGAAAGCCTTGGAGATATCGAGGCTGACAGCCAACGATTCCCCACGCTTGTCGATAGCTTCACCCCAGAAGTATGTTACGTACGCTAGAAGATCACCTGTGGACCGTTTCAGTCGAAGCCCGTACTGTCGATCATTAATTAGACAGTGATCTAGGTAATGGATCAGTTGGTTGTTTAAGATCCGTTCCATCACCTTACAAAGTACTGAGGTGATAGCTATTGGTCGATAATTTGCCGGGTCAGATCCCCTTTTTTGGGAACCGCTTGCACATTAGCTTTTCTCCAAGAATCCGGCACACATCCTGTAGAGAGAGACAGCTGAAACAGGATCGTCAACACAGGAGACAGCTCCGATGCACACTTCATCAGCACTATGACTGGTATTCCATCGGGACCGCTAGCTTTCCGTACATCGAGTGATTGCAGCTCTGCACGCACATCACGCTGCCTGATTTTGATGTCAGGCATCGTGTGGCCACATGAAGGTATTGAAGGTGGCAGCGCACTGCAATCATCGATCACAGAATTATCCGCAAAGAGTTTTGCCAGAAGATCGGCTTTCTCCTGCGGACTGTGAGCTAGTGATCCGTCCGGATTCCTGAGCGGTGGCAGCGAAGGTTTGCAAAAATTGTTTTGCACAGACTTGGTCAGACGCCAGAAGCTACGGGAGCCCCTAGGATGCGAAACAAGGTCATGACCAATCTGTACAACGCGCTGTGCATCCGCTCTCGTGTGTGCATTCCTACAGGATTTGGAGTTTTTGTTACAGGTTGCTTTCAGTGAGTCAATGTTAGATGCCCCGCTAACGCCATTGATGCAAGCGTGATACGCCGCCTGCTTGGATGACACAGCATCGGCACATTCGCGAGTGAACCGACGGTTACGTGTGCCCTTACTGATGAGATCTGAATTAGGAATGTAGTATTCCATCCCCAACAGGATCTCATCAGTAGGGAAGGTGCTTGCCCGTCAATGTCTGGGATCCTGGTAGGCTGATCAACCAATTGGGTCAAGTCATGCGTGAGAGCGAAAGCATGAGCAGTCTTTCCAGCATGGTCAGTTTTGGGAGAGTTCAACCATGATTCATGGTGAGCATTAAAATCCCCCAAAAATACCAGTTCCGCGCAAGGAAACTGCTCTTGCGCAGCATCTGTCACCCGACTAAGATGGTCAAATAGTCGGCTTGTCTCCAAGTCACCATTGTGGGATGTGTAGAGGCACGCGTAGATTCGACTCTGACGAATCAGGTCTACACGTACCATCAACATGGAGAGGGAAGGGTCCTCCAAGCAGTGCAGACGGTGACAACAAACATCCGTCCTGACGAACAAACATACTCCGGTTTTCGCTTTGAAGGATTCTTCAAGCATGTAGCCGGGATAATTAAGGTAGCTGGTATTAGCAGGACGGAGTATTTGGGTCTCCGTAAGAAACAACATTGCTGGCCGTGCTGTCTGGAGATGGTGGTGGACAGCATTGAGGTTAGTGTGGAGTTCACGGATGTTAGAGAACTCAACCTCAAACAGCGAAGGTATGGTGGGGGTCTGCACCGCTGATCGACCGTTATTTCTTTTATGCGCTGTCATGCCATGGAAAAGAAGGGAGAGACGTGAAGCGAGCGTCGCATTGCCACGATGGGGATGGTCAAAGTGTGGAGCTGTGTTTCCCCAAGAAGCTGCCAGAAGGGAAAATAAACTGATCCGCCAGACGGAAGGGCCACCGAACCCTCCCGGTAATGGCCACCGGGACCCCACCGTCCGGTCACCAACCGGTACGACGGTCCACACCGAGATTATGCGTGGCCTGGTGGGGTAGCCTCGCGAGCTGGTTAGGAACGCTTGGGCCCCTGTACTCTGCCACGGGCGGCCAGCGGAACAACCGTTTCTACGGGTCTCCCTGGCCGGCGGGTCAATATAATTTCCCCTGGCATTGGTTCAACAGCAACTTCCACTGGACCACCACATATCGAGGCAATGCGTGCTCGGGCACTGGCTGTACGCTGCTGGCTGATCTCGAAACGCGGCCATCACTGCACGGAGAAACATTTTTAAAAGTATATACGTTTAATGGAATTACTGTTTGCATATTTCCGAAATATATTTTATTTTATTCGTAATTACTTATATAATCAATCAAAGCTAACTTAATGCTACTAATTACTTAAATCTTAAGTATTGCGCGCCTAATGGCAGTCCATTAATAAAGTAATTAAATGAGAGTTTATACATAATTTAAATCTTAAATTACGATATTACCTTTGATTGCCTTACGAAAGGAATAATAGTAAGGCTTTATGAGCGATATCCGAAGCGATTTCAAAATAGAAAATAATTTAAAATTAGAATATATTCGAAAACAAAAATAGCTTTACACGTTCAGTAACAGTTTACTTGTATATATCATTCATATGTCGTATTGGGTTGACGTGGTTGTAGCTTGAATTCACGAGTAATGCCTGAAACGGGTCAAGGGTCGGGTTTCAGTTGCTGGCTTAATTCGTACACTGATTTTGGCAACACTGCTTTACTGAAAACGTCATCTAAGTTGCTGCGACGTTTAAGTTTTGCTATTAAAATGTTATAAATGCTCTTCTTATTAGAAATTTTTACTGAGTTGTATATATAAATACTATAATTTATGCGTATATTTGACGTTGATTTTCATTGGGAAATCGTTACTGTATTATCCAGTTTTTCTAATAATATAATGCTTAAGTTACCGATCGTATTATTAAGGTATCTTTTGAATGTATTGTGGATGACAATAAAAAAATATTTGAAAGTTTTTTTTTTCGTAAAATATTTATTGAATTTCCCAAGGAATTCGAATACTATAAAAATGTGTATACCGAAATGGAAATGCATTCCTTAGGGGAGAGGTCAATATACGATAGGGTCCTGTACAGAGTATAGAGTTTTTATTTTTTATTATAAGCATAAAAAATTAAATGATAGTAAAATACTTTAATTTAAAATGTTATGCATTCATGCTTTATATCATTAAAGTGAAAAATTGTGCGTCGTAGCATACGGCTGTATATAATTTATGCCTGTTGAGTGATAAATGGAAATAAGATAAAATATATTTAAGCTTAAATAACTTTTTTTAACATATTTTCATTACATTTAATTTGACTCCTATTAATACTGTTCAATGCCGTTAAAAAAATATATATACTGTATGGTTTATAAGATTTCAAGATATCCTAACTAATATTATAAATGCGAATGTGAGTTTGCTGCTTTTTCACGCTTAAACCACTAAATTGATTTTAAAAATTATTTCCCCAATGGCTATTTTTTAACGGTTATTTTTTAACGGGCACTACGCGGGTGAATCCGCCAAGAAAAGCTAGACTTATTATATAAAAATGAAGCCATTATTATCATACTACTATTTTAAAGAGGTAAGTTTTTTGAAATAATTTTACAACTACTAATCTCATTGATATGTGACTCATGTTAATATCGTTTCTAGTTTCCAGATATCAACAAAGTTGGAAGAAAATTTACAGTCAGGGCACTTCTAAGCGAAAGCTTATAAAGTTATAACAGATAAGCGAACATTTTATTTAAGATCTTTAAATTGTGTACAAAAATTAGCGACGGTATAATCTATCTTCAATATACAAATATATATAATTTTGCGAAATTACTAAATAAAATCAAATAAAGAAGATTTTTCCTCTGCGTAATCACTGCTCTGTGGTGTAAAGTTTCTGCGCCCTTACAACTGTCAACGCAGTTATTCACCCTACGTCAACTAGGGTTAAGAAGTTATCGCCATCTCAATGGGAAAAGTAATAAACGAGTTTGAATTTACAGTTGGATTTAGAGAGAGAAGTTCAGTTGTCGACTGTCGATAACAGATTTATGTGCAGCTAAAGATGTTATAAAAGAAAGTTGAATTTACAATTATGTAGTTACTTTATGATGGTTTTGTGTTAGCAAAGAGTGCAATTGTGTTTGCACTCACAGTCGTGTTCTGTAATATGTCTTGAGCAGGGGCCGAATTCTACTAAAGTTTAACGATTACGATACGTCCCCGATTCGATTCCGATCCAACTTTGACTAATCTATATTTATTCGAATCGGAACCGAACCGATAATACGTTAATATACATTGTTATGATACAAACACCTTAATTGTTAACTTTTATGTCAGTATACGATAATTAAATTAAAGAGAAGATTAACGAATAAATGGCAACGATCACGCTTCGATTCGATTGCGATAATGTGACAGTTTGTTAGGAAGAATTAGCCCCCAGTTGACTAGTCGTGCTTGACAATGGCCGCGTTGAACGAAATCGTGCAGGAAGACATCATCGTCATCATCATAATCGATAATAAAATAAAACCGTTAATAATTTTTTTTTTAAATGATAGTTAAATGTTTTTTAAAACGGAAAATAGAATAGATTATTAGAACTTTTTAAAAACTATAAAAACGAATTCCTTTCATAATAAAAAAAAATATTACTTTTAATATAACTTATTAAAATTTGAAGTAGTCTTTCATTTTACTTTTATATAATTAAAAACTATTGTTAAAAATGTCCAGTTATGCTTTGCTTTTAATATTATTATAAGATTAAATTATTTTATTTACCGGAGCACCTAGTTTTAAATTAGTCCTAGTTATTAGATTATAATAATTTTAAATGTAAATAAAAATAACTATATTTGTTTAAATATATTCTAATTATTAAGTTATTCAGAGGCATATAGTGGTAAGTTGGTAACTGTTTCATGGAATAGAAGCTGCACTGTACGAGCACACGGTATTGCGGTAAAACTGTAAAACTACAGTATGCTGCGGCGAGGCATTGTACCTTGAATTACGTTTGCAACTTGTTATGTGCTTTTATTGTACTAGTTTCATTTGATATTACTGTTCAAAGTTTAAAATTTATTTAATATTGACAAGTTATTTTCTAATGCAATATATTGAGCCTTTTAGTAGGATTTTTGATTCCGAACATATTTATAACATGAAAAAATATATGATTCAAAGTGGATTGTTGAGTATAATGTTATAGATACATCAGTCTCGTGGGTCCTGAAGCTTACAATTCAAACACAGATCGCGAATAACATTTGTTTAGCCTATACAAATGTTAGTGTGGGGCTTTCAACTCTGTGACCACCAGTGTAGAAATTAATTACAATGATCAATTTGACAATCTGTGGTATACAATTTAAATCTATGTTGCATTTAAATTTATTGTAACATAATAGTATATCGGCTGGGTAAGGTAACCTGCGTGCGCGATGAGTTGAGGATCTTTATTTTAAATAAATGTGTGATTATTGGGCTTTTACTTAAGAACAGACTTCGAACTCGCCTGGGGAATCGTGTCATGAAATATCAGAAAGTGTTATGCGACACTGACCATAATAATTATAACATTTCAAGAAAACACTCATCAAAATAGTATATCATAATAAGTCGGTTGTCAACATTTCATGGATGAGTAATGAAGTGTATTCTTACAGAATAACACTGCTTTTGAATACATTTTGAAATCGTACACAAATTACGCATAATTACACGAGGCGACCAGTAGGGTCCATCGGGCGGTGCGTCTCTCGAGCTGTTAATTGTAGAACAGAGGCTATTGCCGCTCCATAAATCTCCGTCGACTTAACGTCGGCACTGTGAAATATTAACCGCGCGCCGGTTTTGACGCCCGGCCTAGACAGCGAATAAATAATAAAACGCTGGAAGAACTTGCAATAAAATTTGTAGAGGAATCAAATTGTAAGATAATAAACCATACTTTAGAAACATATTATATTACATAGTAGGTTATAAATATTTTAAGTAGACCATTTATATAGGAGTATATATGTATATATATATGTATGTATAACCTCCCTGGGAAGGGGAGACGTTCTGATGATATTGTTATTGGATACATTTTTGTAGAAATAAATGGTTGTATAATTATAAATTATATTGATTGCGTAAAAATCTAAAGAAATATTTTATTTATATTATAAAATAAATTAAATATAAGAAAACATACGTATTTGTAATACGCATAAGCTAAGTCGTGAAAATTTCTCATTTTATTTTAATTTTTCTTTTTAACAATAATAGGTAGGTATTAATTTACTATCAGTCACTTTTAGAATTCATTTTATTCTTTTATCGTTTCCAGGATTCTCCCAAGCTCTGTGAACTGAAATGTGTCTACTATGCATAATGTCGCATTGGAAGGGTGCTCTCGCATCAATCAAGGAATTAGAGCCCTAATCTCATTTGTCCTATTACTGCCCAGCCCGTGGCGTAAAGCCCTGAGCATGAACCACATCAATATAGGTTATTTGGAGGTATAAGTAAATATGTTCATGGTAATACACTCATTTCAAGTTGTCTTCCAAATATATGGAAATATAAAAAAATATATTTGAATGGTAATTGCAGGATATAAATTATATTTTCATACTTTAAGCTCATCTATCAAATGAGCATCCCTGTTACGATATGAAACATTCGTTTCTCACAATATCTAGTATAGCACAATGTCCATGGTCGCCAAAATAGTCGTTTATCATCGATACTAGCGTCCCCGTACACGCTTTTCGTGTTCTAAATTAATCTTTCTATGTTAGAGGCTTAAAGCGATTTCGAATACAAAAAACGCTACCAACAATGCAACTTGTAGAACATAAAAATTGATTATTCTCTTATATTTTATCAGTATAGCTTTTCACGTTGTCCAGGCCGTCTAAAACATTGAATTGATACATAAAAAACTAACATACATGACTTTTGCAGTTTCAAATTAGAACTTAATGTTTGTTTTTGCAATTTTAGTATATTAATAAATATATACATGCCATATAGGTTTATTGGTTAAACTATCATAATAATCGAACATTTATTATACTATTGTATTAAAAAAGTTAGGCAAACAATCAATTATTCGAGATGAATTTGCTCAGAAGATTTGTCCATTATAAAAAGTCGATGAGATCATGAGTGATGTATGGTTTTGGTTAGGAAAGGATTCACAATGTTCTAGCTTACATCATGTCCACCTCGTGATTGATGAACGTTGACATGACCTGAATTAACTAGCACAATGTTTGTGTTACGATCGGATGGAAGATGTGGTTCCTGAATCACATAACAAATAATAAAGTTAAATAATCTATTAAAAAAATCATGATAAATATATAACTATTTTGATACAATAGTAAAATAAATGTTCAATTATTATGATACTTTAATTCATTGATTTTTTATACGGGATATATTCAATTGATTTTATATGATTATAATATTCCAAATCGATGGTAGCTTTGTATAAAATTTATCCTCGTAAAATGGCGGCAATGCTTTTAAAAGGCTATATGAATAAAGTATTTTTTGATGTTAATATGTAATTTGATTTTGCGATAATCTTTATAAAAAAGGCAAATTATTAATAGTTTGCCTTTAATAAATGTTCCTATAATCTTATAACATTTATAAACCAGATACGTATTAGGTTCATGCAATTGTTATGCGATTCTCAATTTACGGGCGCAGTTAGCTTTACAACTGGCATAAATTGCTAAGTTTATTCATCGTCTCACTCCAAGCATGAAACATTAAACTTCTGGGGTCTATTCTATGTCATAAATATCACATTACTATAAGTTGAGTCGTTAAAAAATTAACCACGCAACTCAATAATATGCTGCTTGCGAATGCGGAGTTAGTATTAATTATAATATTATTACATGAAAATTGCAACAATATAACATTGTTTCAAATAAAAAGTCATTATTGCAATATGTAATACGACTCATTGGATTTCCATTCCATATTATGAATGTGAAAGTAACTCGTATGTCTGTTATGCTTTCACGCGTAAACTACTGAACTGATATTGATGAAATTGAGTATAAAGTAAGCTTGAACTTTACGGCCTCCTTTGGGGTTCACACGGGCTACTTTTTTACAACTAACACGCGGGTATAAAACACTAGTTCTTGCTTGCTCTTATATATTAATGATAAGATGGCAGATTAGCAAATGGTAAGTGGTTACCACTGCGTATAGACGGTGCTGCTAGACATATTAGCCATTCCTTACACAGTCAATGCGCCGCAAACCATGAGAACTAAGATATTATGTTCATTGGATTAATATTAATACCGATTGGATTCCATCCAATCCAAAGATCTGCACGAAACCCTACCACAGAATAAAAATTAGAATCACTTAAATACCACAGAATATAAATTAGAATCAATTTAGGTTACTCAATTTATAAAATATTATCAATCACACCATCATACGCGGAATGGCTGTTATAGTTAAAAGGGCGTATGTACAAAAATAAACCTTGAGATAATTGTAAGTGATATAGCGATGTCTTGTTGTTTAATAAACTGTGTTTTTAGGAATAGCGAACTTCATGAAATGTCTGTCTACATTATATTTAGTAGAGTAATACACACATCCTACTTGTTAGTCGTTGTAACAGCCTGTCACATTCATATACGTATGTTGAGTGGTGACGATATCATACTTGAAAACAAGTGTCATTCTTTATAATACGTCAATATGTTTTTAATGTCAACTATTTGATCAAATGAATTGTTTTGTCAATGCTAAATGACTAGCGAATTCCACAACAGGGTCAGAAATGTCAATTGTAATTAATTGCATAGCAAATATAAAATGTCAATAAATAATAATTAATTAATTAATTTCAATAATAATTATTTTTAACTTTTCGCTAATTTTGTTTTATATGTAGCTGGTTAATGATAACTTAAATTAATTCTTTAATGAACTAGTTCAAACTGTGGTGTCTAGAATATTAAAATTTGATCAAGGGTTATTTGAATAGCGTAGGCGTATCCGGCTAGCAATGATTTTTGAAATTCAACCTTAAAAGTATATGATTTTATTCCGTTTACCATAAACTCGGTTAAAAGTATTTTATTTAATAATAAATAACTTTTAATTTTATTTATTAATATTTAAATAAATAAATTTATTTTAATGTTTACAGCATAGTAGTGAAATTTGTAGAAACCTATAAATTACTCAAGTATACGTCTCTAACTTAAATAAACTTACTACATTAACTTGAAGCACAATTAAGATTATTAGTAATGAAATATTAAATAAAATATTATTTAGTTTAAAGTTATTAATATAAGCAACAATATATACAAAAAAATACTAAACTTTGACCATATTAATTTATGTTTTTGTCGTGTGCAGTGCACAAATTGTTAGGTACAATCGTATCATACATTATCAGAATAACCTGAATGATACGAGTGAATTTAAATTGGAAGTCTTATATGTCCTTGTCATAAATAATGTTTTGTACGAAACGTACATATACAGGGTTATTTGTAACGACCTAGCAACTTCGCAGGATTAAATAGCTAACACCATAAGCAACAACTTTTGTTCTACGACTTCGGACATAACTCAATACATGAAAAAAAAAATGATTTTACAAGTTTTTGTCGTACTATCGTGACATTTGTAGGTCTATATTTCATTCATAAACGAAAGGACGACGCGACGCGTCAATCTTTGCGATGCGCGTAGATTTATAAACGTTCTAGCGGGAAATTAAATTAATACTTATTTTTGTATGAAAATAAAATCTAACAAATTATAAAAAGTCGTAGAACAAAAGTTGTTGCTTATGGTGTTAGCTATCTAGTCCTGTGAGGTTGCTGGGTCGTTACAAATAACCTTGTATATAATACATGGTGAAATGAATTTATGGAGCGAAAGTAGTGGCCATGCTTATTCTGAATTAGAATTTAACAAAAATCAAATATTTATAACAACGCTTAAGACGCTCGTGTGTTAACAACAGTTTTAACAATTTATTAATTATATTTTCGTCCATCCATCAGAGTCCAGAAGTTAGGTAATGTTACTAAAGTTATAGTATCTTCATAAAGGCTTTCCAACTACGATATCGACCACGATATTCAATAATTTGAGCTTAAATTTATCAAACGTACTCGGTTATAGACGTACACTGTAGCGAATTTCGGAACAATGATGGGAAACTTCGAAACTTCATTAAGGATCCAGGATTCACTTGCATCGATTTAAGTCGCTCTCAGAAACAATTAAGTAATTTCTGATAAAACTTTATATGGGTAAAGGTAATTTGGTCCATTTTCATAAATTTATCAGTAAGACAAACATTAACATAACGTATGCGATATTTGATAGATAAATAGACCAAGTTGATGGAATATGTTGGATATACCTGAAGGCTGAAATCTGGTGGAGTCCTTAAATCATCTATGAGTTTTTCACATACTACGTTTGTGTACATTTGTTCTCTGTTATTATCACGGGAAAATTGCTAGGAAACCGACAAGTTTTACCTTATCTTTGTATAATCGCCAATTTGCATTGCAGTTGCTTTTTGACAAATTGAAATCTAAATATTTTTTATAAACTTTTAGATAGCCTTAACATTGCAAGCTTAAAAATACAGTTTTATTGCCAAATACTCGTACATATTTTTTAAACAAAGTGATGTAAGAATACTACAATATTTTCGCACAATCTGACCTTTCAGACCGTACCCTATTTTTTCTAGTACCTTTTTACGCATACTTCTAAACATCGTTTCAGGTCGTGTAGTTTTGAAAGCAATTGCTATTTGGTTAAGTGATATTAATATAGAATACCATTTCTTTGCTATATTTGATATGTTGCAATTGTAAGAAAATTCACGTTCCGGTAATTTAATTTTAGATTACCCTTATAATAATAAGTAATTATAGATGATATAAAATAGCAATATATTGGATTTGTAATCTATATTCATCCTAAAAGTAGGGGCTCTCATAATGCAAAATAGTCTTATAATTCCGATTGGTAGTTTTTGTGTATCTGCGATAAAAATAAACAAACAAAAGTTGCCTGTTCAGGACAATATGACCCATAATTTCTTCGAAATAATGTTGTGTCCTTTTTCACAAATATTATATGAAATTCTTATATACTTTTTGTGAGGTTTTAGTTATATAGTTTCAAAAGCAGACTAAATTAATCTTGTGCAGCTTAGCAACTTTAATCTTCTTTGTTCAAGTTCTATGCTACTTGCAACACGCTTGTTACTTATAATGGAAAGTTTCGTAAAGTATATATTATAGAAAGGATTTTGATATTGTTAATATATAAAATTAAAACAATGATGTCATAATATAATGTGCGTGCACTTTTATATGATTGTGAGTGTAATGAGATTTAGTAAAATGTAATTAATTAAACCTTAATACTTATACATATATTGTATTGTTGGTATACTTTAAATAATTAGACTTATTATTTAAAAAAAATATAATATAGGTAGGTGAACGGGTAAATAGACCACTGTATGTGCTCACCATCGCCTATAACTTTGGTGGTAAAATTGGTGCTGAAAATACTCACCATTCATTATATCGCCAATGCGCAACCAACCTGGGAACTTATGTATAATGTTTGTTGTGTCTGCAGTTACACTGGTTGACCAACCGTTCGGACCCTACAGTACTAAGTATTAGTGTTTGGCGGTAGAATATTTGATGAGTGGGTGGTACGTACCCAGACGGGCTTGCTCATAGCGCTACCACCAAGTACTCACACAATATCGGTCGCGCTTATTATATATATTTTTTTTTTAAATTATTAATGTAGTTAAAGTATTTTTTAGTTTTTTGATAATACTTAACGGTAAGTTATCGAGACGAAATGAACGATCTTTTAATAATTAACGAAAATTAAGAAGAAAATAAAGCGGTTTCAAACAAGGTTTTCAACAATACACAAAATTGAAGATCAATTCCGATATCCCGTTTTAATGAATACTGGGAGATTCTTTTCGCATAGTTGTAATAAAGAGGAGCGTCGAAACTTGAAATTAAGATTCTTCGAGTTCCGCACGCGGGGAATAAGATTAATGAAGGGCGGCACCTGGGGGTCGCCCCACTAACGATGCGACGGGTCAGGGGGAAATAACTGTTAAAAATAATAAGCGGAAAAAATTTCCTACGATTTCTATCAAGGCTGTCGGATATTAACGTTTCTTCCTCATAGAAAGCGATAAATTCGCCAAAATTGTAAGTTGGAAGGAGTTTTTGGCAGTAGATGTAATGGTAAATGCAGTTTTGGCAGCTGATGAAAACGTCGAGGCAATAATCGAACCCGTTTTGCTTTTGTGAAAAACATTGTTATTTGAATCTCGTATTTCAGTGGTATTTAATGATAGAAACACTTTTCTGTAGAAGATTTCAATAGCTTTTAGTATTTTTGTTTGTTGGTCTTATTTTTTTATTGGCAAAAGACTGTAAGGTTTTTCTTATTTAACTTTTCTATTGGATTTAATGTTTTGTTTTTATAGACTAAATTTTCTATATCATATCTACTTGGTGGTAGAGCTTTGTGCAAGCTCGTCTGGGTAGGTACCACCCACTCATCAGATATTCTACCAAAACCACAGTACTTGGTTTTGTTGTGTTCCGGTTTGAAGGGTGAGTGAGCCAGTGTAATTACAGTCACAAGGGACGTAATATCTTAGTTCCAAAGGTTGGTGGCGCATTGACGATGTAAGCGATGGTTAACATCTTTTACAATGCCAATGTCAATGGGCGTTGGTGACCACTTCCTATCAGGTGACCCATAATAAGCACGTCCGCCTACCTATGCTATAAAAAAATACATATTTACAAATCTACAAACTATTCCGATTTACGTGTTACTCAAATGCTATGTGACGATAAAATATTTTTTTAAATATTTAATTTATCTTAATATCAAACATCCATCGAATTCCTATCGAGATCAAATATACGTTAAAATATAATATCATATCATGATTAATTTGTTACAAAATTATACTTTAACTCAAAATTTCGCTTTAAATATTATGTGAATTCATATAAAAATTTCAATAATAGAACGTGTGCCCCTTAGTTTATATTTCTGCGTAAAGCCTTATATACAATTCGCCGCGTAACGGTAACATGTTCACCATCCCGTCCCCATTCTGATGCATTAGAGCGTTAATAAGACTATATGTAAGTGTCACCCACAATGAGAATAATAAAAGCGCATAATAGTGAATGAAAATAGCTCGTCGACTGTTACTGAATATCACAATGCCATGCGACAACAATGGCCAGGACCTACATTCCATATAGACTAAATGAAACAAAACCCCTTTGGAAAATGAGACAAAAATGTTTGTAAATTGAAAGCGAATAGGGGCTTTAATAACGATGGAGTGTGAGTTATGTTCCTTCCTGGTGTTGCTGCCAGTAATTTAGGCTGCGTGTATCGTGCAATATAGAATGGTGCAGAGTAAGGCATAAATTGAAGAGAACGTTTGGTAGCATGTTGGCGAACCATAAATATTTTAAAGAATTTCAATCTACCGTTTCTGCAGTACAATGTATACAATTCAGATTCAATTTCACTTGGATACGGTGATGTATAATTGCATACGATTCTGTTGTGTACATAAAGAAATATATTCATCCTCATTCGAATAAAATTTATGTTAATGATAAAAAAAGAACAAAATTGATGTGATTGTGAAGTTATTGGTGTGAATGTAAAAATGTTATTATCGACCTTTAAAATACGAGAAAATTTTTTAAGATAAATTAACATAATAATTTCTTAGTTAATGTACGAAACACAAAACATGAGTGCAATCATGTCAGGAGCTGACATTGTAATGACGGTATGCCGTAATGTAGATTTTATCCAGTTCGGTACACGCTGGTGCTAAAGCTGCTACGAAAGATTTTTATTACTTTTTGCATGTCAACCGTGAAGTTTATAGTTGCAATTATTGTTGAAACACTGCAGGCGATTTATGGCAGCAATCGTGAAGTTAGGGTAGTGTTACATCGTTCTGGTTGATCGATCATGGTTGACCTGTGTTTAACGAGTATCGACATAGAGCGCAGATATGTAATCTCTATTGTACAGTTTGAACGTAAACAAAATATTATGTATATTTTATTACTTTGTTGGTTTTATTTTCTCTTCTAGAAATGTTGGTAAGTGCGATAAATTTATGTAGAGCATTTCAAAATATATTCTATGTATAAAAGATACTTACTTATTATAATGCAACTAACTAGTATATTCTAGTAATAGAGCCTTGAAATTTTGAAAAAACTATATTTTTGTTGCGCTCAAAAGTGCTCAAATATTGCACTATTGAATAGTAATTTTATTCCAAAGCATAGTAAATTTGTCATTAAAGGAAAGCATTTTCGTGATCTATTCAAAACACTAACTTTTTATATCATTGTTTCATAAATAAAGTATAATTCTTTACAATACTTTCTCGTTCAATACGTACAGAAGTAGCTCTAGATAGCGAAGATTTCAACCGTGTCTATTATTAGTATACCGAACGCTTTTAAAGTGAAAAGTCTGTACATATGAGTGCACGACTTCGCACAGGATTTTCTTGAAGAGGTACTAAACAGTAGCGTCTAACAAGAAATGTTCAAAGAGCTGCTCGGAACATCTCATTTCGGCAGAAATACAAGACAATGCTTTTAAGCGATTCGCCCATTGTAGGAGGGACCCGAGCTCATATTTTACATTACGCGCTACATGTGATTTTTTTTTCCAAACTTTCGTTTCGCCGAAATTTCATAAATATGCACCCCTTTAGATGAGACTTGTCAGTATTTTGTCTGGTTTTGTGATCTGTCACGTACTTATTGGATCCTTTGTTTTCTTTGAATGTTTCGTATTTTGACTTTTTTTTGCTAGATATTACGAAAAGTAAAGAAATTTACTAAAGATAACTCCACATATTCCTGAATATAATCATTTTGAAATTATTTGCTCCAGTACGCTATGCAATCAATTGTTGCGAAGAATATATGTTGTTAAATTAAACAATTAATAATGTACTTAATAAAATTAAAAACTATATTTTTTGAAATATTTCAATTTACAAGTTTATCGATTTAGCTTGCTATGTAAATTTACACGTCTTCCTTGATGATTTATATAGTAATAAACGTCATGAATCACTAGGCGTCGTGACTGCTCGTAATTGCTTTGCCAATCGAATTAATTTCTTCGGTTAGTACTTTATGGTACTGTTTTTGAAATTGATTCTTGCGAGATATCAATAATTTTGAAGCGCTTTTATATGCGTTATATTTTTGAAAGCTTATAGACGCTTTATGTTATGTAGCGCTGATCGTGCTGTTTCAAAATCATTCAAAGTAAAATTATCTTGTTGCTGTTGTTTGTCAATTTTTTGGTACCTATGGTAATCGTTTTAGGAATATGCAAACGTTGTGTGTGCTTAAAATACAAAACACACAGCACATTATGAAGTTTATAAATCATTAAATATGTTCAATCGTCCTTTTAATTCCAGCTCTTTACATATTTCGGTTTCGGCAGTTATTCTCGATGGATAATAACCAACCACACAAGTGCTAAAGAGTCACTCACATAATCCGATGATGTTATATAAAGTAAAATAATACCTTGTACATGTACCTTCTCATGTGAATGATTTTTTTTAATAACATTCCGAATAAATACATTTTTTTCTCTAATTAAATTAAGACCTACATATGTCAACAAAGGATATTTTGTATACGTTGATACGATTGATTTGTTTTTATTTAAAAAGAAACCTTTTTGTTGCAGTATCACTCGGTATATATCAACAGTATACTGCAACAAAAAGCTAAATATTAGTCAAGTGCTGTCTGTCCCGCGCGTCAGGAAAGGTAAACGGGGATTTTTTTGTATGTTTAAAAGATACGATTAATTAATTCAAAATTCAAAATTTCTTTTCAGGCCGAATTGGCCTAGACTATCTAGAAAAAAGTAGCGTGTTGTATGTAATTGTAATGACTACATTTTTCCTTCGTCGGCCCTTACTTCTTCAATTTATTACATTTGTATGAAAGAAGCAAAAGCTTGTAGCTTCTCTGTAATGAAAGGTAATGATTATAGGGTATTTTGGAAGGAGGCGGATTCTCTAAAGAAACGTAATTTTGTCAGGGATTACGGTTTCATTCCAGAATGAACAATAAAACAGGCTTGCGGTCATTGTACAGATTTCATTTTTGTTTCAGAGCTTGGTTAATTTTATATTAAAGCTGCTTAGGTAGGATTTTCTTTTTTATATAACTAGCTACTAGCTTAAGGGTTACATCTTATTATCTTTTTAAATAAAAAGTAATCAGTGGCTAACATCTAACTCGCACCCGCCTCTTTTTAGAATCAGTCTTGTGACATACACATAGACATACGTCTATTAAAGTCTATTTTCTCAAGAATATTTAAATATTTTATAATATCCTCTGTGACAAAATATTTAGACATTTATATTAGGATTATTTTTTATATAATTAACATATCATAAAGGCAACCATGACTTATTTATTAAAATAAATAATATAACCTCGTGAACGTAGAAACGTTTTTACAGAAGTAGAAAAACACATTTTATAATATTGCCAGCGTTTGTTTCAAAAGCGCCCGATTTGAGGTTTATTCCTACAGTGTACCAAATGCTTAATTTACAAAATATAACACATAAATGTACCCACATTTTTCCATATCCATTGGATTAGTAATTCACAGGTGAATCACTAATCCAATGGATATGGATAATACTTTACGAGGCAAACAATTTTATAGTGAGGACGAATCTTTATGGAAAAAAGTTATAAAAATTATAATATTAATATGTTGTCGTTCAGTAAGGTAATCGACAGGGGATGACGAACATCTTTTTTACGCCTTTCTAAGCGAATAAGGAGCTTATGCTGTATCAGTAAACTATCGTACCCTTAACAGTAATCCTCGTGTAATAATACGTGTATGGCGACTTTACTGTTGCTTAGTGACTAGATATGAGGCCGTAAATTCCGATTCCGGGTACAATTCCGAGGTCGGGCCAATAAGACGTTTTTGTGTCGAAGATTCTCAGTAGCAGCCCGGAGTTTAAAAGTTAAAGTAGTTAGTAAAAATTTATGTTTTGCAATTTATTAATTCAATAGTTATAATACACATTTTTCGTACACCATTAAAATTTATTTCTTTTTCTTTGATGAAAAATCATTAAAATATAGTAATATAGGGATAAAGACTAACCTATTAATTATATTCCTTATAAAAACCGTAATGGTATATCCTTAAACTGTTGACATGAAATGTCAAAAAAAGGGAATCAACAGAACAATACGAGCATTTTTGTATAATTTATTTGTAATTACATTTATACAGTATATTATGTTTACATTATAATAAATTTCGCATAAAATGACAAAGTGTAATTACGAATGTGCCGCAGAAGAGACAGCGCCGGATGTGTTAGAATTTGTTGGTCCCGTTAAAATTATTTTAGTTGATCAGACCAAAACTGCTTACGCATGTAAAACGTGTTACGCTGCTATGATAGTCATGGCCCAAATGCTAATGGCCACCTCGACAATTATAGTGATGCTTTTCTCATTGAGTTACAAGAGAAGCACTTGCTATAAAGCTTTGCATATATTTCTATGTACTGTTGGGGTAAGTCTCATAACAATATGTTACATTAGTTTGGTTGAGTTAATATTTGCACATTTTGTGTATTTATATTAAAAAAATGAATTGCGATTGATTGTTCTAAGTATGTATGTTTTATGTTTACAGTTTCAAGCCGTCATACCATCAGGAATTTTGAGTCTGAATAAATTAAACGGTTCTTCAGCGCCAATGAAACAATCAGATCGCAAATTTGAACATATTTTCTTGCAGTGCTTTGGGTTTACATGTGCGGTATCTGGAACAGTCGCAACATATTTCGCCTTTTTTCCAAATATTTTTACTTTACATTCTTATTTCGGTACATACTTGATTAATATTATTTTAATATACATTATTTCTCTACGTATGTATATTTTTTAATTTTTTTTTTCAAGGTTTGGCTGCAACTAGTTTTGCAATGTTATGTCCCTTTACCGGATGGTGTTTTTGTGGGTTCAGCAGCAAACTGAAAACCCCTAAAGAATATGGAAGATATCGACGCATTATATACAGCATTCATAAATTATTTGGCATTTTGACAGTTTTACTATCCTCTGTATGTTTCGTTAGTGGATTAATAAAAACTCCTTTCTTAAAGTGGCTTCCGTTAGACGAAATGTTTTATATAACGGTCATATGTTGTGTTTTCTATACACTTGTAATCATATATAAACCATTAAAAAAATTATTTTAAAATTACTTTCATTTTGTTAAACGTAAGCGATCTTTGACAGTTTTGATATAATCTTTAAAAAAAAATGTTTACATGTCAAGTTGCCGTATTTTATTACGATTGCTAGGCATAAATTTTATTAAGCCAATTTGTAAATAACAAATTTAAAAGTAATTCGATAACATGATATAGTTGTGTATATACCTTGACTTATATAAGTTATGGGTTTATTTATTAGATGATATTTAATATGTGGTAGAAGATTTTCATAATGCCAATTAAAGAGGATAACAGCGGTGCAAAATCGCGGGGTTCAAGTATGCGAACACTACGTATTCTTATTGTTGAACCAAGAGGCCGATACTGTCGGACGGTATGGTGTGCCATCGGTGTTGGGATTGTGCATATCTTGATTGGAGCAACAATCATGGTTATCCTAATATATTCTTTGCTTGGGGCAGACTATCATGCAATTTTGTGTTCTGCTGCGGTAAGTTTTTAATATATTTTATTTTAATTCTTAAAATGTACGTAAATATATTGTATATAATTAATTATTTATTATTTTGGCCACACCTACATCAATACATCTGCTGAAGCTGGAGTAAATCGCATATAATTATGTCTTAGCTCTGTAACTTATTTTTTAATTGTTAATAATTTTAAGAAATAACGTTGTCACTACATTAATTATAAATCTTTAATATATTACATGTTAACAAACGGCCTCTACGGTTAAATTAATTAAATTAAATTATGAACAATTATTTATTAATGATATATTAAATTACTATGTTAAATATAAAGAGAATCATAGATTCTCGAGTTACATATTTTGTACTCCAATATCTCCATTAAATAAATAAAATCTAAATGTTCTAGCTTCCGAGCTCTTCTGAATAAGTTAAAAGGAATAGTTTTAAGTAGATACTCGTAATTTACTCCATTTTCTCTGTTCGCAGTACCATTTCTTTTCAGCTGAAGCTATATTAAGTCTAAACTATGCAAATGGATGGTCGGTCCCAATGAGGTTAAGACATAGGAGATTTTCACATATGTATTTGCAAATATGCGCAATGATTTGCGCAGTTTCTGGTACTGTGCTGGTATTATTAACAAAAGGTATATCAGGAAGTGTTCATGGAATTACTGGTACGTATAGCTAGCCTGTTTTATACTTAAAATGATAAGGGGCCTATATTGAACATACAATTTACGACACATATTTTACATTAAAAATAAGAAATAATACATAAAAGAAAAAATATAAAACACAAACTAAATATATACTTAGAATTATTTATATGTATCAGTTATTTTTTAGAGTTAATATTCTTAACTAAGTAATTAAATTTTCAAGTATACGCTTCAACAATAATTTTATACTTTAAAAAATATAGTTATTAATTAATTACATAGGAATAAATGGATACTAAAGATTTCTTATATATAAACTAAATATCAAATAATATTGATTACGTGTACTGTCCGTAATTATGAAATACTTGGCAGCCATGGCTAGTAGTGATCGAATCAGGAATTCTAATATTGTCAGCCCGTGATGTAACGTAATGCGGAAATTTGGTGGATATCGGATTCCGCTGATAGGTGGCATTAGTAAAACTGATAATAACTTTGCAAACTAATGATAAGTTTTAATATAATTGAATCTTTCAAATACCCAGGGGTAAAATTTGCAATTGCATAATGTGCAAATACATAATAAATACAATTTAAAACGTCGATGACTTCAGTAATTTTTACGAACATACCTCAGTCATTTGTATGAGTTCAAAATCAAAAATCTTTAAGCGTTACACTTACTTATTGATTATCATAAATCTACCACCACCCGTACTAACATCAACCGGCAGACATTGTTCTGCCTGTGTACAAAAACCAGCTGTCATGGCGATTAGTTTAACGGTATATAATTTGATGTAATCAATGATAACCTTCTCCATGAAAAAATAGTATATATAATACATATACTAACTTTTATGGTAAACGGTTAAAGGGTATCGAAATATATAAATCTCAAACAAATATGCCATTTTAAAAAGAAATATTGATTTTAAATGTTTTAGTTTTATAACCAAAATATTAAACAAACTTTTAAAGCTTCTCTGCAATGCAGTCAATTTATCTGATAGGAATGTTGTCTCCAAAGCGCCTTCTTTAACTTACAAATAATATTGCATAAACTATGTACTTACGCCAATGAAAAACTTTGTTTAAAGTCGGCCAAAGCATTATCTCTATATGATATATCACAGAATTTATACTCGGTTGACAGTTTCGCTGTCGTACTATCGTCACTTCAGAAATGACTTAATCTCTCGAGTTATAATTGAAAAGGCTCTCAGCCTCACTGTGCTTAATTCGAGTTTGTAGATTAAGGTAATCCGTAATCTCGTCCGCCCAGTCTGTAAATGTCCCTCGGTCCTGTAATTACCACCTCACCTACATGTGGCTGAATTACTCACATTTGTCACATGCTGGTATTCTTATGATATGTTTCTTAACCGAAATCATTATAAACACAGCATTATGCATATGTTAATCTCGTCGTATTATATCTATTGGGTCAACTCAGCTTCAAAATAAACCCAATTAAAATATACTATCTATTATATATCTATGCTACTATATAAATCTATTGGCTCTGTCTGTAATTTTTGTTTTCACCTAATTTTGTGATAAATAGTCGTTTTATGATGCAGTGATTCACATTATACTATTTTTTTCATTTTTGTCTGTCTGTCTGTATGACTTCTTATAAATCAAGAACGGCTTGACTAATCTTGATGAAAATTGGTACACACAAAGAAAATGTGATGGCGCAAATGATAGACCCTATATAAGATAGGTAAACCATACGGTATTTTAAGAAAATTAATTTCAAATCGTTAATTACGTATTTCTTTACCAGTAGCCGTGTGTGTGTGTGTGTGTTTATGTGTGTCCTGATCATACTCTTAACCTTTTTTTTTGTCTTTTAGGAATAATAACAATAATATTCGCTTGTATAACCTTCTTGCTGGGTCCGTTTGCATTGTTCCGTGGAAAAAATATAAGGCTGCTACATACGAGTTTTGGAATACCAACTTTTATATCTTCTACTATATGTCTTTGCAGTGGATTATTCACACCTGAATTTACTGCGTGGGCACATGCAACAACTTCGTTTATTTTAATAGGTTTTATTTCTTTCTACGCGATTTTTATAATTGTTACAATTTTTTTTAAATGTATGATGAAAATATAATCAGATAATTATGGCTTAATTGTTTTTATTTACAATCACCTTTGAATTTTAAGCTGAAATTTTAACTCTTGATGCAATACAATTGAACCAAATTATAAAATTTGTTTCATTATTTTAAGTAGGAAGTAGGGAAAATAATCGTGGTAATCCCTTTCATAGACATTAGCCTTGTTAAAAATATAAACTACCTTCAATTACAATGCCTCCGTACCGATGATGTCTCTTGTGCCTTTAATTACTAGCTCACCCTTTAGCCGAATCACAACAAAATGTTCACAATCGGCTAAAAATAACCGATAGCAGAGCGAATATACACTACAAAATCTCCAAACAAAAAAAAAAAGAGTATTTATAATAAGCATAATGTGCTAAGGTATTATTTAGAATGTTAATATAAACTATTCATATAACAAATTTTTAATAACTTTTAAAATATATAATAGTTTCACAAAAATCAACAACGTAATATTCAAGTACTTAATAACTGTATACAATACTTACAGTAATTGCAGTTAGCACTTATCGTAATACTTTATTATTATCGGTTATCGGGAATACGTGAGAAATATTATCAATGATAAAAGATGCGTGACCAAGTGGCTTCCTCCAAGGACATGTCATACAAATGTCTTGTACGACTAGTACGTTTAAATCTTTTACTGAATGTGTGTCACTAATTTCGTTTCAAACGTGAACTATGTCTGAAAATACAGATCGAGTTACATTGCTGAATGATTCTAGAGAATTCATTCAAAGTGATGCTGCGACTGATAGTTCTAGTAACGGCAATTATCAATGGATGGTGTTCAGAGATTGTATGAATACGTTTGTGCACTCTTTAATAGCTTTGAGTGTGTTTGTGACGCTGTGTTTCGCGTTCCAGTCAATTCCATTAAGTGCCTTTCAACTACATATCTGCCTCTCAGTTGCTGGGGTAAGTGTCCGTTGTACTATTTTATCGGATTTTATCTACTATAATAGTTAAAGCTCTCGAGATTATCAGTGATGTTATATCATTTTAAAGAACCCCGATTTATATCTATTGTTGAAAGCAATTGAAAGTTTTACAATGTTTGATATTAACGATGGAAAATAAAAATCGACGAAATCGATGACCAATTTCTTATCAAATATTATTATTATTATTGTGCCAAAAGTATGGTCCTCGATGTCTAAATAATAAAGATATTATTTTATTTATTTATACTTTATTGTACACCACAACAGAATTTGTTTAAAAAAATGTAGACAGCCTAAATAATAGTAACATACAATTTTGGCGACCTTATCGCAACATAGCGATCTCTTCCAGGCACCCAACGGTGTATAGAATAACCCATAGGATATGAGGTAGGTGGTGCAGTAATAACAAAATAAAATAACATTATAATAATAACCTTACCAAAAACAAACTAATAAAAACATGTCAATAAATAAAAATACACATACAATATATCTATACATAAATTATATTATCAATACATACTACAATTATTGTTAAATATAATTGAACAGTAAATTGGTAAAAAGAATTATGAATATAATTCCAATTCATTTTTTTATTTGGAGACTTGACTAACCTTTATTTATTTTGGTATAGGTAAAATTATAATTTATTCATAACACGTTACAGGCCACCGAGTCTTTTATATTTAATAATAATATAATATTTTTTGGACGTCTAGTGTCTTAGAATTGATAATAAGTAGCTTAAAAAATACGCAATGATAATTAATGTATATTATAACTATAAATTATTAATTAAGTCAGTAAGTTCAATATTTAATTTATATATTTAAATTATTTGAGATAGGTATTTGTTATTTGCGTACTGCTAGTTACTGAGTTTATTTTATAAGAGATTTGAATTTTTTTCTTGATTTATTGGCAACTTATTTGTCTGTAACTTAGTTGAGCAAAATAGTTTTTTTTATGTAAGAGGAGGCAAACGAGCATGAGATTCACTTGATGGAATGTGACTACCTCCGCCCATGGATATCTGCAACACCCGAGGGCTTGCAGGTGCGTTGCCGGCCTTTAAGGAATGAGTACGCTCTTTTCTTGAAAGTTGCTTTGTCATATCGGTTCGGAAAAGTCGCCGGCGAAAGCTGGTTCCACAGAGTGCTTGTGCGAGGCAGAAAATGCCTTAAAAATCGTGCTGTTGTAGATTTCCAGACATCGAGTTAATCTATTTGTAGTTTAACACAAGCGTAACGTCAAGCTAAATTTAATATGAATATATGTATTATGTACTAGTTCATCGTATCTTGTCCGCTTATAACAATAATCCTTTTCAAGTGGTACGTGACTTCATCTGAAATTAGTTACGTATATTCTATTTAAGTATGTGACATGCCGAATCCCTCTGTCTTACTATATAACAGCCTCGAGCGAAATTGGCTTAGTTTAATACTTTGACAATTTATCATAAAACTTCCTTGAGGAATATTATCGAATTAGGATGATATTAATTATTATTTATACATTGACTTAAAAATTGGAGCGTTTACCAATTCGCCTTTTTTAATTTTTATTTCTTACGTGTTGATATCTAAAAATATATTAAGTAATGTTTATTATCACATTAACTCAATTGGCAGTGGCATACTTCTATAAGTTTCAATGCTTATGGGCGTAGGTGACCATTAGGTGGCTGTTTGATTTTCTATCTTCTTCAAATATGTAGACAAAATAAACACTTTACAAATATTTTATGATGTGATATGTTCTAATACGAACATGTCAGCAACCAGTTCAGGAAGAGCTCTCTTAAAGACCATTTTTTGTGTAATGATGTCAATTTATTTTAAAAACAACTTTAAACAGCATTACAGGGTGGCCATGTGAATTTTTTGAGAGAAAAATTTAATAATTTAATTATTGGCGTGAGTTGGAACGAAACTGGTTATTGTGACATATTTATGAAAAAAATATACATGCTTTATTTGAATTCCTGTAGAAATTATGGAGATATGCAACTAATACAACACAACATAACACAAAATATTGTATTAGTTGTAGATTTGGTAGCGTTTACATAGAAAAAGCTCGATGCTTACTAGTACTAAGCGATAGCGTAGATATATGGAACATATAAACTTATCTACGAGATATCTTAAGGTAAAAAAAATTTTCAATCTTTTAAAATGAAATTAAGCGATCACTTCTTTGTAAACGTCATTGGAAGTCATTCTATCTCAAATAATTCTTTTTGGGCAAACAAATGTAAAATTGTCCGTTAAAGAAATGTCATCGCTGTATCCCGGCCATTTTAAAACATAGTCTAAGTAATCTATTGATTGATCAAACGAGTAATTGAATTCTCAGTGAAATGAGTAATCACATGAGAGAAATGACGTTTTTAAATATATTTTATTATATAATATTAGTTTTTAAGCTCATTATAAGTGAACTCATCTGCCTTTTAAATTTTTCTCTACTGGCCCATATGTACATATGCGTTTAAATGTTTGTTTGTATACTGTCGACATAAATATATTTATTTATCCAAATATATAAAAATAAAGATTATAATGTGTATATGTAACTCTTTTGCCCATTAAACGAAAAATAGACTTAACGCTTTTGCAGATAAATTATAAATAGTCTGCAAAAGTGGGCTCTGACAATGAGATGCTTAGTTATTGTTAAGCCGGTTTTAACGTACTCTAATTATCTCTTCCGATAATTAAATTACGTAGGTATGATTATTAAATACAATTAAAATTTATATTTATTGCATGAAAATCAACAAATATGAACTAATCGCATTTTATCATTTATATAATCTTATGTTGTATTAATACACTTAATGACGTAACGTAAAAATGTACTTAACGACGTCTTGACGAAACAGAATAATGTATTGTTGTCGGTAAGTAGAATCATTGCATGATAACGTGAAATAATATCTTATTTATAAAAAAATATGCGCGTTTACGCGTCTACTAGAAATTGTTATTGGTATTTGTGTACATGCTTCTGTTACAGCACCATTAATGGCTAATAGATGGGATGCGAGTCGTGACGTATATTATTTCATGAAAAAAATATAAAGGCGACGGCATAAAGGCAATAACTAGTCGACAATATGGTCAAGTCACTCATCAAAAGCTATACTTAAGCATTAACATATATGCTTAAGTATAGCTTTTGATGAGTATATGATATCGGACATTTCTGAGTACTACAACTAGTAAAGTCCTTTTAATAGAAGTTAAGTTGTAAAAGCAGTAATATTATTCAAAAAAATATTATACTTAGTATATTAAGAACTGAAGAATATTATATTTAGTATATTATGTGTATAAATATATTAATTGAAGTGTATGGATATAGTCATAAAACGGACAAACCTTAAATCTTTCTTTATGTTTACGTTTTTAGATTATATAGCTATGTTTGTAGTGTTACTGGATCTATAACCTTCATTTATATTATTATATATAAATATATCTAAACATATATTATAAAATATACCATAAGCGATTAGAATAACGAAGCAGATTTTATGTATGCGCTTCGAGCTATACTCGTATCGATGAAATTGAATTTGATTAATAATATTTTATTTCACTTTCAGTATCAGCTGTTGATGTCACATGGAATACTTAGTATAGCGTGTTATAATGGTTGGTCTTCGTCTATGAAACACTCGCACAGACGGAGGAGTCATTGGATCTTGCAGCTCGCCGGCTCGATATTAGCAATTGCAGGTTCTGTGATTATGATAAGACACAAATCTGTTAATTTTAATACGGTTCATGGTAAATTAGGTGAGTGTAAGTTGTATTTGCTGTTTAATTTCTTATGAAAAAATGTATCTGGCCTAAGTATATGCCGTAGCCATGTTGCACTGATTAAATAATACATTAATTGAATTTTTAAAAATAAATGTTATTTAAAAAATATTTATTAGTTATTAGTATACTAAATTCCAAATGTCCACATAATTACTATAACAAGTTAGCCGCCATTTAATCAAAAAAAACTTGGCTTAGAGTAACCAAATTACTGCAGCATGTTTTAGAAATATGAACCGTAGTCGACAATACTAGACTATAATAACACATCACTCATTTAAAGCAGCATGCAATCAGCATTAAAAAAATGGAAAATATAATCAATTATTGCAAAAACGTTTTTAAATATTACGGAATGTTTTGTAATCATTAAAATAGATTTACTATCTATAACATTATAACTTTTTGCACATCCGTCACAGACTGATCTAACAAAAGATAATAATGGATAAAAATGTGATAACTGTAATCACTATAGATAAATTTAAAAAAAATGCTAATTAATTAATGTTGTTGGTTTGTAAATTTTAGTTTTTATACCTAGAATTTAAATCTATAAATCAGCTGATTTGAGAATAAAAATATTATAAAACGGTATGTACAGCTAAATAAATTTTACATAGGCTAATATATACTAATATATGCACCCAGTTACTGCTTTTACTTTCCTTTTATTATCTCTGAAATTATTATTTGAAATTACTTACTTTATGAGCAAATTTTTGGTTTGTAAAATTTATGAAATTGATAAGGATATTTCGATCTTGTTGCATGCAAATATTTCTCGTTTGGATTAACTGGTATTTAAACTGTTAAATTTTGCTTTTAAGTAGAAACTATCGTTGTCCAATTGTAGGTTTTACGTGATAACAAAAAACATTTAAATGTTTTTAATTGGTTATTTGAATGCGACAATTTTCTTAAGATTCCAAAAAATCTCATTTTTAATAATATAAGTCTGACTGTATTAGTAGTTTATACCAATAATTGTTTATATGAGGATTTTTATTTTGCTGACTGTATGTATTAATGCAATCATAAAGCGTCTGTTTTCAGAAATAGCAGTTTTAAAACAAAGATGAATGAATGATGATGAATGATATATTCATAATGTAATTACGCATCACGGATATTCATATGATTAATAATTTTAATTTTCAGCATTAGCGGCTCTCGCGTTAACATGTATAAGCCTTTTCAACGGAGTTATGACCTTATACAAAGTAGGTATTGGAAGTGCTGTATCATCTCAAGCTTTTAAAATAAGTCATTTAATAATTGGATCATCGGCTTTCGCTGTTTCATCTGTGTGTCTGTCATTTGGTTTTATCAAAGAATCGTTCACGAATTGGTCTTCAATTGAATTCGCTTATATTATGATTGCCATAACATCAACGTATACTACAATAATTGTTTTAAAACCTTGTGTTACTATTATAAGTAAACTTACAAATAAAATTAAATCAAAAATATGTTAATTGATTAGTCAACATTATGTGTTTCGAATTTACGAATCTCGGTTCTACCGAAAGTATTATTTAAAATATAATAATTATTTCATTTACAAAAAAGGTTGTAATAATCCCGAGATAATAAAGAATTATAATAGCAAATAATTGTTTTTATTTCTCTATTACTTTTTAATTGTCGAACGTAATAATAGAAATATAAATGTTTGTGTCAAATTCTAAATTCAAATGCCTTATAATGTACGTAATTTTTTTATTATAGTAATATTAAAAAGCTGAAGAGTTTGTTTGAATGCGCTTATCTCAAGATTTATAAACCGATTTTAAAATAAAATTAGCATTAGATAGCCTATTAAGTGAGAAAAGTCGAAACGCTACGACTTACGGGGCCGGAGCAGTACGGTTTAACTTAGGCAAAGCCGCGCGGAGCAGCTAGTACTAAAATAAAATTGGTGAATCGGTGGTATTTTCAACTATCTTAAATTGATAGTCATAAAATTAAAACGATTATGTTATTATATCATGACTTTTTTACCAGAAAGTTGATACATATTTCTCATTACAATTTGCAAGTATGTAATTTCTATTTTATCTCTACATTTAAAAATAATCAATTTCGCCGTCTTGATTTCAATAAAGGCTCCAATCACGTTAGAAATAATATAAACATCATATTTATAAAAATGACATATGACTTTAAAATAACGTTAAAAATGTGGCAACAACAACATCAAGAGCTCAGAGCAGGAAATAGTTTATAAGCACTAATCGTTTCACTGGATTATACCGTTATAAATTGTAAAATCGCATCCAAAGGTTGGCAAGCCTGTATAGTGTCGCATTTATCAAAAAGTACATTAGCAAAGGCAACAATACTCTATTTCAGAATGTGCGTATCGAGGGCTATTACTCTTCTCTGCAGTTTCCTTTAGCTTCAGATGCCATAAAGATAAGCTGCTCCTACACGAAGCAGTTATCTATTGTGATCGCTTGCCCGTTTTCGAACGAGTTCGCTTGATATGTTTGCGAATGTAGTTTTTTTTTTAAATATTTGTTACATCTAAGAGATGTCTAGACTTTACTATGTATTTACTTCATTTAATTTTATGAATGTATCGTCAATAAAATGTTCGGATGTAATGACGCAAAAGTTATGATAACTAAGTTATGATGCTTTATGTTTTCTAAAATTATAAATACTTGAATTTTTTATATTTTCAATTTGAAATTTTGACGACTATTTTTTAATTGTGACGCGTGACGCATTACAACAATTGATATTTTAAAATCTTTATAAATAGACATAAAATATATTAAGTAGACAAAAACTCTTATGAAGAAAAGTATCACTATCAGTTACTTTTAATTAATGTTTATATTATACTTTAAATCCTGCAAAGCTTTTTATACACATATTATACATATAACATAATATAAATGTAACAAAAAAAAAACCAGAAATAATGTTCAATATGTTTTATTATACATGTAACCAATTTTGTTATTGAATTTACTTTTTACATATATTGTTAAAATAAATTGTAATATTCATCAATTTACAGTAAACTCGATGAGGAGTTCATTATTTGGAGTAAATGTTATTAAAGAATTATTATGAACTTATTTCTTTCAAGGATTCTGAGATTCGAACGCTAAAAGTTTTTATGTAATACCAATATGTTAAATAATACTATGAGCTCACTTTTTGAAGACACGTAAAGTTTTGCTGTAGAATGTAATTGTCGGGTTTATGATTATAATTGCAGTGAAACAGGCTGTGAAACCCATGGTGGCGTATGTAAGGGGGAGTGTTGCCCAATTTTTGAAACTATTCTTGTCAAAGCCGTAACAGAGGGAAATACAAGATGTAACGAAGGCCACGATACCGAAACAGATGTGAGTGATTTTAGACAAATTTCCAGGAAGATATTTGCGCAATTCGTAGGCGTAGAGCGATGACAATCCGTTAACGAGACACACGGTGGTAAACACCATAGCCACCAGACCTGTAAAATACGTGATTTCAAAATTGATATCAAAGTTAAACAAAATAAAAATATAAGTAATTATTTTTTTACACTTTAGTTGAACAGATTATAGACTCACCATATTGACCATGTAACGTGTTCCAGTTGACGGATTTATCTAAAGCCTTGATTATGCTTCCAGCTACAGCAAGTACTGAGCCCAAAATTTGCAAGATAGTGTGTGCTCTGCGTTTGTCCACTAGCCGAAGACTAGCAGACCATCCATTATGAGGGCATAAACTAAGAATTGCTTCAGCCATTAGAAGCTGGTACTAAAATTCATAATAACTTATTATATTTGATATATATAACTATTCTAACTATTCTATACAAACAATAAATAACTATTCTATACTACATGGAAATTCTAATAAATAAACATAAGAGGAAATATTAAAAGAAATGATAGAATGGGTTCGTAAAAAATGTTTAAAAAAAACTAGAAATACTCACACCAATCACACATAAAATAATATGTAGCGGAGTCGTTCGCATCGGCAATCCATTTCTGAACGAAAAAATAATCGAAATCCCCACTGTAGCTCCAATTAATATGTGAGCCAGCAGATTTAGTGAAGATTGAAATATCTTCAACGGATAACTCTCTGTCTTTCCCACTTCTGCTTTTGGAACTTGATCAACATTTTTTAAATTATTTACATTGCCCTCGGGATCCGCGTTAAAGGTAGAAGAAGTTACGTTCGGAGGCATTTTAAAAAATAGTGTTCACGTAACTCCTGCTTGATGAATATTGTATATGAAATATTTGTTTCAGTTTATTTATAGTATATGTAAGAGTAGATAATCATTGTCTAGCTTATCATTATCAACTGAAGATTGTAGACGCTACAGATATTCAATTGTCTGTAAACTCTAAAAGATATGTAACTTTTCATGCGTAACTAAACTTTTTTTGATGTTTGACGTTATATAATAACCGCCTTATTCAAGTTTATGAATATTTAACTGGTGATTAGTTAAACAATATTTTGTCTTCTTCTTTCGTATGTCAAATCAATAATGACAGAAAGAGACAAATCAGTGTTTAGCTAAACAGTAACTAAGCAACGTTTATAAATAAGGCCGTAAGTGTATAGCAGTAGTATAAGCTTTTTTTAAATATATGAATATAAACTATGTACGTATTACTTCCTTCCAAGTCAACACTTGATTTATGGATTCATTTTCATATTTGTTATTTATTAAATTTAAGGCTTATGTTTATAAAATATATATTTACAAGAAATATTTTTTAATTTAAGATTTATAGATGCTACATTGTAATCGATTATTCAGTGTAATACGTTTTCAGGCACTATTTATATAATAATGACAGAAGATATATTATTTACCAATTTAAGTAATTGTACTAATTTTCCTTTCATTTTCATATTTTTGTTTTTCTTGAGAAGTGTTAATTAGTCTTATTTAATTTTGTAACGAAATATGTTTACAATTGATAATGTTAAATTTAATCTGGCTTACTTTGTGTTATGTTTTATGTCCCTTGTGCCTGTAATTACACTGGCTCACTCACCCTTCAAACCGGAACACAGCAATACAAAGTATTGCTTTTTTGAGGAAATCATAAGAAACACGATCTTTATGCAAGGAACGACGGTCCAAATTTTGAATTGATTTAACCGTGTCGTGTGGGGTATCGTATGAAAGGGCTTCATTGGCACAAGCTTAAGCAGATTTTCAATTATTTTTATGATGAATAGTTTTCGATTTATGACGAAGAATAAAAAAAAAACCTTTTCCCTTTTTTATAAGTAGTAGGCAGGTACTTAATAATTCACAAGTAAATCTCTAGTGGTAGTGCCCTGCTGCATACCTTCAGGTTGTAGCCAAATGGGCCAGCACATTCCTTGGAACTTTCCTTAGTACCACGGGCTGGGGTGTGTGTTTACGTCAGGGAGGATATCTGCTCTCGTCGCCTCGCCTATCTTGAAGGGACGGACCTATCCTTTCTCTGGCTGCACGTAGACTGCGATGATCATTCGCGAATCTCTGCGTGCCTATATAGGTCCCAAGCGGTAATTCCGAAACTGACCGGCCTGTCAGCACATCCAACGGCCTACAGATTCCATGCTGCAGCAGATCATGATTCTTCCCATCCGCAGAGATCGTGATTCTTGACGATTTCAACGCCCACCACGCCGAATGACTTAGATCACGTACCACCGATCATGCGGGGAGATCTGTGGTCGATTTTGACTTGGCATTTGATCTGACACAACTGGTTACCTTCAACTTGAATCCCAGATGTGGGGGATCATAAACCTTCCCTGCTAGACCTTCTGCTGACCTCTCATCCGGACGGGTACCATGTTTCCGTAGACCCTCCTCTTGAACCACTGTCTTATCCGGAGTAAAGTGCCGATTACACGCACCTCACGGCCTCGGTTCGTGGGATGTCGCCGTGTGTGGCACTACAGGTTAGCAGACTGGGGTGGGATACGGTCCTTCTTTGCATCCTACCCATGGGGGGGATTAGTTTCTCGCCGGATGATCCGGATGTCGTTGCTGACTCGGTCGCTGATGTGGTGTTTTAGGGTATGGAACTCTTCATTCCGTACTCTGCAATTTATACCCATCGGCGGCAGGTCCTGGCCCTGGTTTGGTCGCTTCTGCAAAACGGTGTCACGCAGAAAGGTAGAATGCTATCAAGCTGGGCTGAAGCATCGGCATCTCGTGATGTAAATACCAGCGCACTTAAAAAGGAATACAACTCTGCCTCCGGGTCTTTCAAAAGCGTTATTGCCAAGGCGAAATCACACACAGGAGCACATTGGCAGGATTGGCGAGAGATTGGACCTTCGGGAATACGCACATTTTGGTCTCTCGCTAAGGCTGTCTTCTGACCGACAATCTTGCGGTGTGATACCACGATGACAGAAATTAAATTCCGGCAGAGTGCAGTTCATAAATCACTTCTTTCCTTGGACATCTATAAGTCGAGTGGGCCCGATGGCATTCCTCCGATCATGCTGCGTACTTATGCTCCCGAGTTGGCACCGGTCTTAACGCCTTTTGGCACGGTCTTTTCCCTCACTCCTACAAATTAGGCGTAGTCCCGAATTCTTGGAAGACTGCTTTGGTGCATCCGATCCCTAAATAAGGCAATCGCTCTGATCCAACAAATTATAGGCCTATTGCTACCACTTCCTTCTTTTCCAAGATAATGGAGTCCATTATTAACTACCAGCTCCTGTGGTACCTAGAGGAGCACCAGCTGATTAGCGACCGCCAGTACGGCTTCCTTCGGGGTCGCTCAGCTGGTGATCTTTTAGTTTACCTAACTCAAAGATGGGTTACAGTGGTTGAGTCCAAGGGGGAGGCATTAGCAGTCAGTCTGGACATAGCGAAAGCCTTCTATAGGGTATGACATAAAGCGCTTCTCTCGAAGCTGCCTTCCTACGGGCTTCCCGAGAAATTATGTAAGTGGATCACTAGCTTTTTGGCAGATCGGAACATCAAGGTCGTTGTCGACGGTGCATGCTCTGTTTTAAAATTCGTCAATTCTGTTTCGATAAATCAATAACATTCACTGCTATGCGGATGATAGCACTATGACATCCTTTGCTTGCTGACGGCCGTGCTAATATTTCTCGAGAACACGTCAACGAGTGCTAGCATAAACTTGTGTCTGAAGTTGAAACCTTGTTAACCAAGGTCTCGGATTGGGGCCAACTAAACTTGGTCCAATTCAACTCCAATAAGACTAAAACTTTACAAGGTGCAAATTCAGCCCATGGAGTATTGCTCCCACCTCTGGGCGGGTGCTCCCCAGTACTAGCTTCTTCCTTTTGACTGCATTCAACGTAGAGCAGTTCGAATTGTCGACGATACTTTGGATTTGCATAGAGATGTTGGGTCACTCTACATCCTTTATCGCATATATCACGGGGAGTGTTCTGAGGAGTTGTTTGGTTTAGTCCCGGTCGCTGAATTTTACCATCGGACATCGCGCCAGAACGCAAAATTCCATGCTCACCACCTCGATGTCTGGAAATCTACAACTGCACGATTTTTACTGCATTTCCTGCCTCGCACAACCTCTCTGTGGAACCAGCTTTCGCCAACGACTTTTCTGAACTGATATGACAAGAAAACCTTCAAGAAGAGATTGTACTCGTTCCTCAAAGGCCGGCAACGCACCTGCAAGTCCTCAGATGTTGCAGATGTCCATGGGCGGTGGTAGTCACTTTCCATCAGGTGAGACTTCTGGGTTTGCCCCCAATTACATTTAAAAAAAATTAGTAATTTTGGTGTATGTAGTACTTAACAGTTTGCACTATTATGCATATCTGCTTATTTAATTTAAAATTTTGTAATTAAACCCAAAATATGTACCTACAAATTTCTACGGAACCCTCGGTGGGCGAGACCGACTCGCACTTGTCCGGTTTTTTTTTAAATTTATAGCAATATTAAAAAGCTGAAGAGTTTGTTTGAATGCGTTTATCTAAAAATTTACAAGTGCGATTTAAAAACAATAATAATTTAGCATTAGATAGTCTATTAAGTAAGAAAGGTCTAGGAATACGCTACGAACCACAGGGGCGGAGCATGGGCTTAAATCAGATGAAGCCGCGCGGAGCAGCTAGTACTAAAAAAAAAATTGGTGAATCGGTGGTATGTTGAACTATCTTAAATTGGTAGTGATAAAATTATAACGATTATGTTATTATATCTTATCTTTTTGTAACAGAAAGTTGATACATATTTCTCATTATAATTTGTAAGTATGTCATTTCTATTTTATCTTTACATCAAAAAGTAAGTTATTTCGCCGTCGTGATTTTAATAAAGGCTCCAATCACGTTAGAAATAATATAGGCATCATTTTTATAAAATTGACATATGACTAAGATATTACGTTAAAAATGTGGCAACTACAACATAGTAGCTCCGAGCAGGAAATAGTTAATAAGCACTAATCGTTTCACTGGATTATACCGTTATAAACTGTAAAATCGCATCCAAAGGTTGGCAAGAATGTATAGTGTCGCATTTATCAAAAAGTACATTAGCAAAGGCAACAATACTCTATTTCAGAATGTGCGTATCGAGGGCTATTACTCTTCTCTGCAGTTTCCTTTAGCTTCAGATGCCATAAAGATAAGCTGCTCCTACACGAAGTAGTTATCTATTGTGATCGCTTGCCCGTTTTCGAACGAGTTCGCTTGATATATTTGCGAATGTATTTTTTTTTTTGGAACGAAGTTCCTTATGTGGCGTTGCGGAGGAGTACCCTAGCCGGTAAAAAAACGTCCGTAACGTTAAAAAAAGCGTAAATTTACTTTCAATTTTTATTCTAATTTCAATTATTCAATTTTTATTTTAGTTACCATACAGCTATAGTTTCTATGATAGAACATGATTAGTCTTAATTATTTATAATAAGGAACTTCGTTCCTATCTGGTGTCCCACGACACCACACGTTTTTTTAAATATTTTTTATATCTAAGAGATGTCTAGACTTTACTATGTATTTACTTTATTTAATTTTACGAATGTATCGTCAATAAAATATTCGGATGTAATGACGCAAAAGTTATGATACACAGCTTTATGTTTTCTAAAATTATAAATACTTGGATTTTTATATTTTCAATTTGCAATATTGACGACTATTTTTTAATTGTGACGCGTGACGCGTTAAAACAATTGATATTTTAAAATCTATATAAATAGACATAAAATATATTAAGTAGACAAAAACTCTTATGAAGAAAAGTATCACTATCAGTTACTTTTTATTAATGTTTATATTATACTTTAAATCCTGCAAAGCTTTTTATACACAAAATTATATAAAAGTAACAATAAAAAACAGAAATCATGTTCAATAAGTTTTATTATACATTTACCAATTTAGTAACCAATTTTGTTATTGTATTTACTTTTACATATATGTTTAAAATAAATTGCAATATTCATCAATTTACAGTAAACTCTATGAAAAGTAATCGAGTAGGACTAAGTTCATTATTTGGAGTAAATATTAGTAAAGAATTCTTATGAACTTATTTATTTCAAGGATTCTGAGATTCGAATGCTACAGGTTTTTATATAATACTAATATGTTAAATAATACTGTCAGCTCACTTTTTGAAGACACGTAAAGTTTTGCTGTAGAATGTTATTATCGGGTTTATGATAATAATTGCAGTGAAACAGGCTGTGAAACTCATGATGGTGTATGTAAGGGGGGGTGTTGCCCAATTTTTGAAACTATTCTTGTCGAAGCCGTAACAGAGGGTAATACAAGAAGCACTGAAGGCCACGATACCGAAACAGATGTGAGTGATTTTAGACAAATTCCCAGGAAGACATTTGCGCAGTTCGTAGGCGTAGAGCGATGACAATCCGTTAACGAGACTCACGGTGGTAAACACCATAGCCACCAGACCTGTAAAATACGTGATTTTAAAATTGATATCATAGTTAAACAAAATGTAAGTAATTATTTTTTTACACTTTAGTTGAACAGAACATAGACTCACCAAATTGACCATGTAACGTGTTCCAGTTGATGGATTTATCTAAAGCCTTGATTATGCTTCCAGCTACAGCAAGTCCTGATCCCAATATTTGCAAGATAGTGTGTGCTCTGCGTTTGTCCACTAGCCGAAGACTAGCAGACCATCCATTATGAGGGCATAAACTAAGAATTGCTTCGGCCATTAGTAGCTGGTACTAAAATTCATAAAAACTTATTATTACCTGATATATATGCAAACAATAAATAATTATACTATACGACAAGGAAATTCTAATAAAAATAAACATAAGAGGAAATATTTAAAAAAAAATCTGATAAAATGGGTTTGCAACAAATGTAAAAAAAAAAACTGGAAATACTCACACCAATCACACATAAAACAATATGTAGCGGAGTCGCTCCTATCGGCAATCCATTTCTGAACGAAAAAAGAATTGATATCCCCACTGTAGCTCCAATTAATATGTGAGCCAGCAGATTTAGTGAAGATTGAAATATCTTCAACGGATAACTCTCTGTATTTCCCACTTCTGCTTTTGGAACTTGATCAACACTTTTTAAATTACTTACATTGCCCTCGGGATCCGCGTTAAAGGTTGAATCGGATGCGTTCGGAGGCATTTTAAAAAAAATAGTGTTCACGTAACCCCTACTTGATGAATATTGTTGTATGAAATATTTGTTTCAGTTTATTTATAAGAGTAGATAATCATTGGCTAGCTTATCATTATCGACTGAAGATTGTAGACGCTACAGATATTAAATTGTCTGTAAAATCCAAAAGATATATAACTTTTTATGCGTAACTAAACTTTTATTGATGTTTAACATCTATTCATATAATAAAATTGTAACAGGTCGATGTCTGTACATTAAATATATTGGAAAAATACTTACAAACAACAATTTTTAGAATTTTTGTCTGTCTGTCTGTACCTTTGTACCCGCATCACGCAAAAACTACTGCACATAATTGAATGCGGTTTACACCGATGTATTGCTAGAGGTCTAACTTAAAACATAGGCTATCTGGTTGTCAATTTGTCGGTGCGTTTGTGCGCGCTAATAAACGGCTTCACTGATTTGGATGCGGTTTTCACTAATGTATTGTGGGAAACTTTACTTGAAATTTAGTTTTTTTTTTATGTCAATCGGTTTGTAAATAAAAAAGTTATGTCAATTTAAATAATGATATTTCTTTCTATAAAAATGCTATAAAAGAACTGTTCAGTTCAATTAGTTCAAACTTTAGCTGCCTATAAATGATAGTCTGAAAAATGATGATGATTGAAAGTTAATAGGAACAAACGAACGTTACAAAATGGTCAATTTCAGAGATTTAGTAAGTTGCAATGTAAGTTGAGCTCAGATAAATTTGATCAATCATATTAAATAGGGTTCAGCTCATGCTGGTACATTTAACAGGGACCTGGTATACCTGTGTATGTATTCGTTTGTAATATATTTTTTTAGGTTAGGGTAGTAGCTTATTATAAAAAGCTGTGCATATTACGGAAGAAATATATCGGTTTCGATACCATATATTTAACAACCTATTGCCCGCGGCTTCAATGTAGTTAATAGATAAGTATAGGTAAAGGATAAATGGTTCTATGGATGTCAGTGACTTTAAAGTAAGAAGCATAAAATGTCATTCCGGTTAAAAAAAAGTATATTATAGCGTTTTTTTCCATCAGTGAACTTACAGTGATGAAAAAACCTTACACACTTACGTATAGGCCAATGCAGGTATATAAGCCTTTTTTTAATATATGAATATAAACTATGTACGTATTACTTCCTTCCAGGTCAACATTTGATTTATGGATTCATTTTCATATTTGTTATATAATAAATTTAAGGCTTATATTTATAAAATATATATTTACAAGAAATATTTTTTGATGCTACATTGTAAGCGATTATTCAGTGTAATACGTTTTCAGGCACTATTTACATAATATAATGACAGAAGATATATTATTTACCATATTAAGTAATTGTGCTGATTGTCCTTTCATTTTCATATTTTTGTTTTTCTTGAGAAATGTTAATGAGTTTTATTTATCTTTGTAACGAAATATGTTTATAATTGACAATGTTAAATTTAATCTGGCTTACTTCAGATATTTCATTCAAAATCATGTAAAATTTACCGATGTATTTGTGTTCAATTAATGATCTTACAATAGAAATAACAATATAACTTTATTGCATACCATGGCAAAATATATATTTCAATAGGCGGCCTTACCGCCCAAAAGTGATGTCTTCTAGGTAAAGTTATGGCAAAGGAAATATACTAGTAGTAGCAGCATGGTGCCTTATATACATTTAATTGTCAATAATAAAAACGAATATAAAAATAATAGTCTGTAAATGTCCCAATGCTGGCCTAAGGCTTCCCCTTCTTTTTGATTAGAGGGCTTGGAGTAGGCACATGTGGCAGAATTTGTGGTTTCCACGCGATGTTTACATTCACCGCCGAGCACGAGATGAATTATAAATAAAAATAAAAAATAAAATTCAGTGCTGCTTGACCGCAGTCATTGGATAAGATTCACGCGTTCTAATCACTGCACCGTCTTCGCTCTGATAAATTAACTGTTATGAGAGTAAAACACTTACTTATTGGAAAGTTATAATTTCAATTTCGATAGTGTTCCACGTAATTCGTTTAAGGTAAGTATTAGTAAGTATCGAATCGGACGTAATTTATACTTTACTCAGTAATAATAATTTATCAAAAATGCCATCTGCGATAACGCCGACTTTTATAAACGTCGAAATTACCGTTTAAGATGATATTCGTCGTCAAGTATTCATCGTCATAAATGTTAATTGTTATTGCTGTGACGTAATTTCTTTTTAAATTATCAGTAACTATAGTGTGGGTATATATTTTTTCAATAAATTGTAATAAACTGGCTTCATTACCCTCGGGTAGCAAAGCGTATTGGTCCTTAGCTAAATCGGTTGAAGCGAACTTAAAAAAAACTTTTGTCACTCCTCACTGCCTCCCCTTCAAAAGCCTGACGGGACGCTAGCTCACACCGCTAAAGTTAAGGCAAATCTGTTTGCATCTCTATTTGCGGAGTCTTCACGTCTTGACGCTGGTAACGCGACACCTTCAACAGTACCAAGTGCCCACACTCATATGAGTGATATACACATTTGGCTAAAGGAAGTTCGCAAAATGCTACGCAGTCTGGACGTGAACAAGGCTAGCGGACCTGATGGCATCCCTGCAATTGTCCTGAGGAACTGTGCGCCTGAACTGTCTCCTATCCTGACGTGTCTGTTTCTCTCAAGACTGGTCAAGTACCTAAGTCCTGGAAGCTTGCTAACGTGCAGCCCGTGCCTAAAAAAGGTAGTCGTGCCGACCCTGCCAACTACAGGCCCATCTCGGTTACGTCCATACTGTGTAAAACTATGGAACGTATCCTTAACACTAGGCTCCTGACGTACCTGGAAGCCAATTACCTTCTTAGTGACCGACAGAACGGATTTCGCCGAAATCGGTCCACTGGCGATCTTCTGGCGTACGTCACACATATCTGGAGTGAGGCCATCGAGAAACACGGGGAGGCACTTGCTGTTTCCTTGGATATCTCGAAGGCCTTTGACAGGGTTTGGCATGATTGGCCTTATTAGCAAGCTTCCTGCGTATGGCTTGCCTCCTAAGCCTGCCTGCCTGTGTGCGTGGATCTCAGATTTCCTGAGGAACCGATCATTACGAGTGGTGGTTGATGGCCACTCGTCGGATCAAATGGCTATAAATGGTGTTCCCCAGGAGTCAGTGCTCTCAGCGACCCTATTGCTGCTGCACATTAATGACCTGCTGTTGCCCGGTATCCATGGGTACGCAAATGACTCCACAGTTGTCGAGAGCTCCAACGCACGAGCTAGTCAGGCCGAAATCCAGGCTCAGAGAGAGGACTTGGTTGAGCGCTTAAGCGTGACCCTTAAAGCGGTGTCCGATTGGGGCGATGCCAATTTGGTCAAATTCAACGCAACCAAGATGCAGGCGTGTTTGTTTTCCGCCAAAAAGAAGGAATTCCAGTTACTTCCCTCTTTCCGAAATGTATCCGTGCCTATAACTGACCACCTTGATCTTCTTGGCGTTACTCTCACATCAACTCTAAATTTCGGCTCTTTTATTGAGTCCTAATAGCCGCTCGAAAACTTGGTATCCTCTCCAAGGTGAGACGTTAATTTACTCCTGAACTGCTGCTCACTTTGTACAAAGCACAAGTGAGGTCTTGTATGGAGTACTGCTCTCACCTTTGGGATGGCTCTGCAAAGTGCCACCTTCAGGCTCTAGAGTTGATTGAGAGACTCGCCAAGAGGCTGATAGGAGATGAAACATTGGTTGAGTCTAGGCTCCAAAGTCTCGAACATCGACGTATAGTTGCGTCACTTTTCGTATTCTACCGAATACATTTCGGAGAATGTGCTCAGGAATTACACGAGTTAATTCCGCCCGCCCCATTCTACTATCGGACGACCAGGCAAACTCGACCTAAGTGGTACATCGTGGAAATTCCCCGCCTACGTACGAAGCGCTTCGAGTCCACATTTTTCATTCGTACCGCAAAACTGTGAAATACTTTGCCTGAGTTTGTATTTCCCGATAGGTACAACGTTGGTGTCTTTAAATCCAGAGTAAACAGGTTCCTTCTAGGCAAGCGTGCTACATCGTAGACCGTGTCGTTGCTTACCATCAGGCAAGACAGCGGTCAAATGCTTGAATATTAAAGATTAAAAAATAAAAAATAAATTATTTCGTATTATATATTTGGGTGAAATTATACTTACGTAAGAGTTAAGTTGAGTTGTGCAAAACCTTTTGCTTTCAAGGCTTGCTAAGGCAATTTCAATCCGGGTTCGAATTTCTTGTTCACAGTCCTATGCTTCATTTATACAAGTTCCGAAGTATTTGTACATACGCACCCGCTCTAGGTATTTGCCTTCCGCCAGAATTTTTGGCTTCAGATCCTTGTATCCCTATGCCACCAGAAACTTAGTCTTGCTAACATTCATGCTCAACCCTGCCTTCGCACTGCACTCGTTGACCTATTCACCAATGTCTGTAGGCCGTTTTCTGAAGAGGCTATAAGGCACGGTGTCATCGGCATTTCGTAGGTTATTTATGACTTGACCATTTATCTTGATGCCTACCTCTAACCCCTCCAGAGCTTCAGATATTACAGCTTCCGAGTATAGGTTAAAAAGCAGGGGAGACAATATATACCCCTGACGTCCGTCAAACCTCGGCGAATTTCAACTTGATCGGTCTCTGAATGCTCAACTCTCACAGCTGCTTTTTGGTTCCAATACAAGTTCTTAATAACCCGTAAGTCCTTACCGTCTAGACCAACATCCATTAACCAATATCCATAATAGACATTTCATGTATATAGTTATATACTACAATAACACAAAAGCTGCATATGGATCGAAGGTAACTCAGATTCGAGGTTCACAAGGCGCGCCCGTTTGCATAAATGTGGATATGCCATAAGTCGGGGCAAGGCGAAATCCTGCACTAGGCGATCCATTCATGTCAATTTTTTCCTCGACATGAATACATCGCATAGTTTGTCCGTGTATCCTTATTGAGCTCACATTGAGCTGAAATTATGTTCGGTTAATTGTTCATTTACAAAAGTTATTTCACGAAATAAATTGAAATAAAACCTGTTGCGATTTATGAATCCATGTGCGGGTCGACCCTGAACAGCCTATGATCTGTTGGCAGTCTTAAGTGAAATTGGTTTGTGGTGAACTATTTATACATATAAGTATTGTATTAATAGCTGACAATGAGATCTTTTTCATTCTTCACCTTCTTAAGAGGCCTTTAGCGAGCCGTGGAATATTTACAGGCTATTTTTTTTTTATGTGCAGCCAATATATTATTATTGTTTCATATTTTATGACAACAGCGACGAGTGCACAGATATTTTACATATGATGACGTTCTCGTCTAAAATTTAAATTTACATCACGTTAATTTTTCAAAAACTTAATCTGAAGGACTTGTTTCTTTTCAAATATTTTATGGTCGGTTTTCATAAGAGTACAGAAAAATGGCTAATTTGGATCATTCATAGGTATTCTTCACACAAATAATATAATTTAGCACATTGTAATATTCCATTCCTTTCAAAACAGCGAAAAAATATAGAGAGATCGTCCGATTCCGAGTTTTTGAATACAAGTCTCAGATTGGGCCGATAAAAAAAATAGTCTATCATTCTGACGTCAAGTTTTTATGTCCGTTTGTCTTTGCACAATCATTTATAGTAACTATGTGATTCATGAATATCTTTACAAATTATAAATGTGAAAATTCATTTACATATTAATTGTATACAGCCTACACTACCACTGCTATGCTAGCAATTTTTCTGCATGCACCACCAAAAATTACAAAGTATGAACTCCATCGCATGAATGATACGCGAACGCAAAGATTACGAATAAAACAAACATTAATTTTTACAAGTAAGATGATAATTATTTATCACAATTTTAATGATAATTTTACTCGTTACGATAGTATATCAAAGTATTTTAAGTATAAGATTAGAAATATCACGAAATAAGTCATCTTTGAAATTTACTTTTCAAAAGTAAGTTATGTGTTGTGTTGATAACCTTATCGTAGAATGGATTATAGACGAGGAAAATGTTAACAATTGACGTCATTTGCGCCCTTACTAATATTATAAATGTGAGTTTGTTCATTTGCTTTGACGTCTTAATTAACCAATCGTCATATTATTATACATTCATAGATTCAGCACTACATAATAGGATATAGGTTACCTAGCACATTCCCACTCCAAGCGGGTGAAGAAGCAGGTGAAAAGTAATTCAAAATATTTGACGAGGATTTTAAGTCTAGCATATTGTTATATCTTTTTTTCGTCCAAGAAAGGATATTGTTATCTGAAACATTGAAATTTAGAGACTTTTATGTTATAATTATGACAGTCTCAGTTGCTTTGAATCTGCACTTACCATAGTATTTATTAACTGAATTATTTTATGGCACTGTTTAGTGGTGATAAAGTTGAGATTAAACTAGAAGAAAATTAAAATTATGCGTTTTGCCTCATTTCATATCTCATTGGTGTGATGAAAACTTACATTCAGTGATACGTCATTTTAAATAATTCTGTCCCACAGGCTCGAAAGTCCACAACTGGACCTTCTAATATGTGTTGCTTATTTGAATTAAAAAACAAACGCCTTTGAATAAATGATCATTCTGTTCGTATTGTAAATATGAAGACGTTTCCATATTAAATCTAACTTCTATTAATTTATATTTAAGTCGACATTGGCAGAGCTAATTGAAATGAAGGTCAAGTGAAATTTGCATGTTTATGGGAACCATTTGGGTTTTTACTAATATAATTAAAATTGTATTAAACGATTTGGGGTCGTGGTAGCTACAAGTTGTAAGAGTGAGCGATATTGAAATCTAACTAGAGTTTTTATATTATAAAATAGATTAATTCGTTTTTTCTATTATATATCGGATTATATATCTTAGTATAAAATAAACATAGAGGATATAAATCCGGTTAAAATAGTGTCCATAAAAATATAGTCATTTTATTCGAAATCCAGAAATTATTGCTCCTTATATAATCAACAAACAACAAGGAGTGTTTTGGGTCTAAAGTTAACCCAAAGTTATCAGGGTATTGCTTACATTAGAAACAATTTTAATGTCAGTTGTGAATATTTTGCACTATCATACGCCGCGCAAACATCGAACCTCCGGGACCCGTATAATGAACCGGTGTTGGTCAGCACAATTAAAGGGTCCCATTTGGACCTCTGCTAATGGAATTAAATCCAATTAGATTTTAGGGTTACGAGGTGAAGTTTACTGACGGCAAACAAATGGCGTTCTGGAATGGTTTGCACCTGTTTAGATTATTTGGTTGAAAATAAATTTGTATCTGCCTGCGGAGATAAAATATTTTACTCACAATAATATAAAACGGCAATATATTAGCAAATAGATTTGCCTTATTACTTTACTATACTTTCGCCTTATTTCAATATAATGTTCTGTTGTAATATAATATAATGTTAAAAATGAAATTTATAGGTACAGACCACAACAAGATAGCCAACTGGATGGAACATATGTCAGTCTCAACCAATGATCACGGAATCAAATCCAATTAATCAATGCGTTCATCTCGTGTTCAAAGGTCCGGAAATCTGCACGTGTCGAATGCGGAAATCTGGACTGGACCAGCGTGCTCGTACTTACTTTTTAAGAGGATTGGATGATTATTGTCAACAGTTACTTTTTTAGATATTTTTCCTTACTTAAGGTCTTGTTCAACTGAATATTCTTAACATATAGAATTTTTACTAGTATAGAAGATAGTTTCTTTTGCATTCGTAACTTTCTGCAAACGCAAACAGTCTGCCAGATAAAATCAATCAGACTGGATCCCGCTAGGATCTCAATTCAAACATACGAAGTATTTCGAACTTGGTTGGCTCAGAGTGTGCTTGTTGCAGCATATGCGATAAAATTCATGAAACTTCCCTTCGCGAAAATTTTCTTAAGTAACAGCGTTTCTTCATACATGTGGTTTTCCATCAAAGTTTTCTCTTCCGATGTTCAACGAGAAACAGAAACTTGATACCTTATAGGCATGTTAAATTTTCAAACGTTGCAGACAAGGTTTTTATAAATTTATCCTGTAAAAGGATGTGTTAAACCAATAAGTCTTTATATTATGCAATTATGTAGCAGAATAAAACATAACAGATTTTACTTAACAACTTATATTTTTAACTCCTTACTCACAAATTGAAATTTCACTGTACTAAAAAAAATAGTTTTCGAATAGATGATTCTGCATCGCAACTCCACTACGGCTTGGTGGATAAATATTTCTCTAAATTTCGGTTGGTACTTGCGTCACTTCCATTGACGTTTCATTTACTGCAGAGATCTACATGTAAGGTAAACATTAGCATGTTTTGTAAGATTTTATTTTTAAATATTATTTTATTGTACATATAGATCGATACATTATTCTCCATTCCAAATTTATATTCAATAACTACAACAATAACTTATTTATTACTTAGTATTAATGTTAATTTAATAATTCCATGTCGATCCTACTAACATTATAAATGCAAAAGTTTGTGAGGATGGATGGTTAGATAGTTGTTACTCTTTCACGCAAAATATACTTAATGGATTTGAGTGAAACAGAGAAATAGCTGATATCCTGACAAAACGAAGGCTATCTAATATCTGTCCTTTTCCTTCACACATTGGCGTAGCCGCGTGCGGAAGCGAGTAATTTTTAAATTGTTTTGATAAGTTTGTTTTTTCAGCATTTGTAAATTTATAATGTAAACTATTGTTATTAACAGATGATTGTCTCGTTGAGTTATCTACTATCTCATACTCTAAAGGCTGTCGGGCCTTTGTATGACTAAGATCCAAATTTCGCAGCAGAGAGTGGCCATCTGTATAATGCAGGAATATTGCATGTATGCAATGAGACATCAAAACTTCTGGACATTCGGGTGGATATGGTCGCGAGAGTCTACCAGCAGACCCGCATATTCCGTCATATTCCGTTCCGGCAGGAAATCCTGTTCCATGAGGTATGACGAGACCTCTTCTCACGAGCAAGCGTCTCACTCGCGAGGAGTAAGGGAAAAGGACCGACATTCGTCTCTATGAGGAGTTCTCCACAGAAATATTAATAGCATTAATGAAAGTTTATGTGTTTGGATATTTGTTACGAAATCATATCGAAACTACTGAACGGATACAAATAAAACGACACATATAGGTAGAGTATACTCCAAAATATGAACTTGGATGGATGGATAATTATTTATTTCGATTGTTAAAAATTTGATTTATTTCAATCTTACAAGCAAAAATGACTAATTTAACGTGTTCAAAGAACAATTTTTACACGGGGAAACCTATGCATATTTTTAAAATATTCAATAGTTTCTTTAGAAAATCGTTTTTATAAACAAAAATATATTTTATCAATCTTACATACATTGTTTCAAATTTTAAAATATTTCCTCCAGATTCTCACTTGACTTAAAGCTGCCCATAACACAGGCCGCGTTTCCGCGCTGTACGGCAATGGACAACCTTTGCGCCAAGTAAGACCCGGAGCGATTGTCAATACCCCCTACGAATATCAATTGTTAAAAAGATACGAATGTCAATTGTTAAAAAGATACGAATGTCAATTGTTAAAAAGATTCGGTACATTTAAATTTACAATTATTTAAGTGGAATTTAGTAATAATCATTGTTTATTTATGTAAGTGAGCATTTGGAGCTGTTACAATTTCTGATAGCAACGTTTGAATTTTTGTTCAGATATGTTAGATGCTATTAGACGTTAGGACCTAGTTCCTAACTGATTTATTTGGACTAAATAGTTCAATAATTCTACATCAGCAATCAATTATAAACATATTAATGGTCTTACTTCAAAACAATTAATTTATCACAAAAATTTCTTCTGTTATATTTATAATCTCGGTTTATTAAAAATGTAACAATGATTTAAGCCAACAATACTTTTCATTTAATAAACAAATGACTTTTATTACAAATTTCTAAGAACAACCACGAAGAATTGAATAACAGAGACATTTGTTAAGGCATCGGGGCCGGCTTTCATTTGGTGTCTCCTCTAGGCACTTAAGTTTACATTAAACTTGTCCAAGCGCGAAATTGATCTTTTAGAGAGGGACCCTCAACGAAAATATAAATTGCCACGTGTTACAATTGATTTCTCGACGTACTCGTCCAGTTACACTACTAAGAAATTTATTGATTTCAATTTTATTGATACTATTGCTATTTGAAGTGAAAAAATATTTTAATCAAATAGACTTTTACGACCACTACCAATAGTCGTTTTAAATTATCTCTCGTGGGGTCTTACTTTACCTCATATGGTATGGATTTTTAGAAAAAAAAAATGTATGTATGTATGAATGATATAAATATTATACAATATTACGATGTATTTTGGTTGCTATGCGGTAGTTTTCTCTGCAGGATGGTTTGGGTGGGTATTAACCAATAGTTATTCTACACAAACATCTATTTTTCGTGAAGTCTTATAGTTCTTTGGTTGATGACGCAATGACGGTGTAAGAAGTGACTTCTATTTCTTTAATTAAAAAAAACATATAAATAAAATATTAATCACTAGGATAGAATTATGTAATTTCTAATTATATTAAATTTGTGATTTATTGAATTCCTAAAATGGAATAAGTTTTAATCTTGGTGAAATTTTATTAAAGAATTTTGTTATCGTCTATTATATTTGTCTCCATTGAAAGCGTGTTAAACGGTATATCATAAATTGAAGTGTCTCGGATTACCCATACACTTTAAATTAAACTGCGTAGGTTTTTTTGAAAGTATAAAATCAGGCGTATTTTCAGCGTTTAACATATAAGAATTACTAAAACCAAGAAGGCAAATTATATTTACACAATTTTATTTTACAAATAAAAATTACCTACTTTGTTATTTTTGGATAATAAAATAAAATTTATACGTGACATAAATGTTATACTTGCCTTTATCCTGTGAACTTAAATATAAATCTGAAAAGTAGGTTTATTATATCCATGTATTTGGTTTCTATTAAATTCGAAGCTTAAATTATTTTGTTATAATATTGAATGTTCAAGCTCGTGGAACTAAATTATAATGGATGCAACCTTTTTTAATGGATATAGATAGTAATTTATGACAAATATATACATTAATTAACCGGAATCGGAACCGTCGGAAAAGTATGGCATGGTGATTTTCATGTATGGCTTCTCGATGATGATTACATGTGCAAAAATTAGCCTGTTACAAATAGTTGAATTGATTCTTTTAAATTAACATATTCTCTTCGGTATGGCGGGCTGTAAGTCACACCGGAGAAGTATGGCATTACTCTATCGCTTACTTATTTTTTCATCGACTATCGGAAAATACAAGAATTTTTGTGGAACAAATCGTTTGACACTCGTAATTTATCCGACACGTTCGATTAACGTCCCACGCGATTGGGCCGCCGGTATCAGCGCTATGACCATTATTTTCCTTTTCGTCATTACGTAATTAGACCCCTGAAGAGTCACCATACTGGCCCACATTTTGGACCGGGATATACTGACACAAATGACCGGAAAATTTGTGTCAGTATCTCCCGGGCCAAAATTTGGGTACTATGTGATATATATTTAGAAAAATGGTTTTTAATTCGTTCGGAATCGCTCTTAATTTACTCAGAAAAAAATAAGTGTATGCATTCAGTCTACCGAGCGACTTGCTCAACCGAACCAATTCATTCAAGCCCAGGGTGGTGCTTCGAATAAGAAGCTTATTCAAAACCGTTGCTTTGATTGCCTCACCGACAATAGCAGCTAACTCGCTCTAAGTATCTGCTATTGTCGGTGAGGCAGAGTAAAAATTTCAACTCGAACTCGTATTACTACCCCTTACACTTAGACTTAAGTATTTGTTTCAAATTAACTAAACCCAAGATGGCTTTTTACGTAATATCCAAATTAATTACATTATATCTTTATAACATTGCTTTTAAACTGTTACCCGAATTTATTTTTGAAGAAACTTTACCTCCGTTAAGGAATTTGTTTATCCGAAGGTATCAAACTTGACTCTAACAGAAGGGGATGTTTCGCAGGGAGTAAAATGTTTCGTTTTCATACGCGCAGATATTAAGGTGAAATAAAGTACACGGAAGAGACAATTAGGAAATAAAACGTAATACTTTAAAGTATAAATTACTTCTATTCCATGAATTTAATATCCTATTATTATGTATTTTATCATTATAATGCCCTGAAGTTTATTTTGTATGTTTTAGCTTTCATTCTTGTCTGCGGTACTTCTACTCAATGCATTAATGATTTACTGTATGTACTACAAACTACTCAAAATGCTCTTTTTTAATGTTGCATATTCTCATCGTTTTGTAGCTTTGTATCTTGATAAATGAGAAATTAAACGGTTTACCAGTTATGTCGGTTAGTTTCTTAAATTTGAAATTATTCTATGTCTAAAATGTTCTATCAATGAGTAATAGTCTAAGAGCCCGTGAACCCCAGACCTTCGTTATTTTATAAAAGCTGAAAGTTTGTCAGCGCATGCTCCCAACTTAGGTAAGAAAGATGGACCATTATGAAGTTTGGTACTAAAGGTGTGTAAAATACCGATCTTAATTCCTTTAATAGTATTACCTTCATAATCCTATTAAAAACCTTACGTTATAAGTAAAATGAAATTAAAATTTTACTTACGTTATAAGTAAAATGAAATTATAATTTTACTTACGTTATAAGTAAAATTATAATTTCATGAACATTAAGGGTGTCTGGCAAGAGGTTGCCACGATGTTAAGTGTCTGGCAATGAATAACGTGATTTTTAATTATGTTATGAAGGTAATACCAAAAAATCGCAGTTTATTATTTGATGAATTTAGATCGGTATTTTACACACCTTTAGTACCGTTTACCTGCCAAAGCCACGGTAACCCAAACTTCATAATGGTTCCTCGTTCTTACCTGTGTTGGGAGCATGCGCTGACAAACTTTCAGCTTTTATAAAATAACGAAGGTCTGGGGTTCACGGGCTCTTGCTCTATAATATTTCTCTCTGGTTGGTACCATTGGTTATAGTAATCATATGTAAAATCTATTTTTTTTTCTTTAATCATTTATATAAACCTCAAATAAAAAAAACGACTATTTATAATTACATAATCATTAAACATATGTACGTAATAACATAACATGATACTGTGATCTAAAGTTAATGCTTAAAGGCCTTTCCATATAATTTCGACATCTATGTCATTCCCAAATCACAGTGGGAGTGGGACGTAATCAAGGATTAATTTTCTACTTGGATTATTTTCAATTCACCTTAGTGCGTGAGCTTGGATATGTCTTTAATTTAAAGGGGGCTTTCACTCGCTTGGTAATTTCGACTAGAAACGACATAAGCTGCGTGTATTTTATATCTTACTGTAGAAATGAACCATATAATTGAAATACCTTTGTACATTAATTTTCAAAATTATATGATACAAAATTATTATAAAATCTTGGTAATATTATATTTAATGAACTATACAATTGTTTTTTTATATTTTTTATATAATACAATTGATGTATTCAATGGATGGTGATTGGTTGGTTGGTGGTCAAAGCTCAATTCTGTTGTTTTAAGAAGGATGAGTGTGTAACACCGTACATGTACCTAATTATGCAGGCCTCGCACATCTAGACATAACCGCTGCTATAAAATCCAAGTCAATTTCATCCGAATCGTAACAGCATAATTAAGTTTGGTCTAAATCAATTCAGCACTATTTTTATTTAAAAATAATGTTGAATATGATGTTGTAGCATGGAAAGATCAATTCGGACCAAGTATAATTATGTATTTGATAAAATAAATAAAAAGAGGTCAAGCAATAATTCTAAGGAAATTTCATTAACTAACTAACCGTATAAAAAGAGACGTATTATACAAACTGTTGAAAGCAAGCCGGTAATAAGTTTCTTCTCACTGGTACATTTCGTTCGAGATATCGTAAAAAACTCGTAAACCGCAGTAGCATTTTGTTACGCCTATCATATTCCGCAGCAATTTCCGCCATAATAACTGTATCATGCGAAATATTGTAGGATATTTTTGATCTTGTTTTAATATGAAATAATTTATAATTTGTATATTATGCACTATAACAGCGTAAAATGTAGTTATTATATTCTACGTTATAAATGGTATGTAAAGTTTTATGATACTTTTATAGATCATTAAAAAAAAATCCATTGAGCCGACACTTAACAATATTCTATATTATATTTTAAATATACTGTATCATTTTATTGACAATTTTTACTATCATCGAACGTACATCAACGTGTAATAGATGTGTATAACCTGATATTGTTGAAAATGTGAAATTTATGTGTCATATTTATCTTCGCACACCTACTCGTGAATGAAGGCTTCTTTTCGTTTTATGGCCTGCGCGTGGAGATTTACGACAGTGCTAAAATAAAATACAATTTCATACCGTGCTGTGAATCGTTGTAGTCTAGTTGATAGACCACACGGTTCCTTTTTTGGGTATTCAATCCATGCGTTCTATATTTAAATTCTCTACATATATTCAGGTCAGAATTGAATTTAGTGAGAATTAACTTAATGCTTACCCTATCAATATATTGTGATAGTCAATAGTCTATAATTATTACTGTTACAGAGAATTATTGTATTTATGTGAATACATTTACCCTAAAGGCTTAGTTTCTTAAAAAAAATAATCATCAAGTAATTTCAGTGAAAAGAAAAATTCGTAAGTGTTAAAAATGATACCATTAAATACATCACGACAGCGACACTTATTAGATTGGAATCTTGGTGTAAATCACCAAACCGCATTATGAATTTCGACTGAAATACTGTAGTCATAAATTTAAGAAAATATCAAATATATATTCTTTATCAACGATATTTCAATGATTTATTATTAAAATTTAGCACTCTTTGTATATTATAGCTAAGTATAATAATTTGAATTTAAATAAATATAATATTTTAATTGTGAATTAAAAACATGATTTAATTTATTCATTGAAAAGCTTAGTTCGAAATAAAAATATTTACAATAATTTAAAGAAATACAAGTGTTAAAAAGTATTAAGTACCCATTTATGTTTTACAATAATGTTGCTGAAACAAAAATGAAAACACTTAAGTTTTAATCATTGAAAAGGAGTGCAAGTGAAGTACCTTGATAAAACATTATTAACATTTTATTTTATAGTTATTTGAAATAGTCGAGGTTAAACACGGCTTTTAAAAGAAGCTCGCAGGTTCAAATGCTGAAAAAAATGTTTTCATATTATGCTCAACTTGATTTTGTAATTTATCTTTGTGTTCCACCAAACCGGCCACTATACTATCCTTTCTTTTTTTTATGGTGTTGGTAGGCGGGCGAGCTAATGTGCCACCTGATGGTAAGTGGTAACCAACGCCCATAGACATTGGGATTGTAAGACATGTTAACCATCGCTTACATCTCCAATGCGCCACCAACCTTGGGAACTAAGATGTTATGTCCCTTGTGCCTGTAATTACACTGGCTCACTCACCCTTCAAACCGGAACACAACAATACCAAGTACTGCTGTTTTGCGGTAGAATATCTGATGAGTGGGTTGTACCTACCCAGACGAGCTTGCACAAAGCTCTACAACCAAGTCTTTTAATCGTAGTAAATAAATTGATTTCATTCATTTATAAATAACGTGTAAAATACTTTGTGATGCCAAGTAATTATTTACTAATTAACTGTGCGCGTGTATATGTGCGTTGTGTAATCGAATCCCTGTTTAATTTTCCTCGTACAAGAGGTTTAATAGTGCGTCTACTTTCGTCTGATGTACGTTTATGATTAAGTAGTTAATTATGAAGTGAAATATGTAACAAGCCGTTTACATTTTGCCGTTATTATATTACTTATTGAATTAATAATAATAATAATTATATATATTTTATTTCCAATCATAAATTTACATCGATTGTCATTATCTTACAATAACAATTGTCTTTAACGCTTTGATTTCACTAGAAAATCCTACGAGTATTTTGAGTTTCCGGAAGTACACAAAAAGACCAAGCAAACACTACACAACTTTGATCAATAAAATTCGTGATCAAGGGCCAAGGATCGAAGTAACAATCTGTCTTCTGGTCTATTGGATATTTCTATTTGTTTGATATAACATTATTATATATGCGTATAAGTTGTGGTGTGAACGGGTCGAAAAGCGGGCGCGATTGTACAGAAACTACTCGAGTGTGTCTGGGTGAAGGTAATTTATTACCAGTGGAAATAAAACGGGTGTTTACTACTACTTTGTAGCTTTTCAGCTAAAGCAAGGCATTTATTTCACTTATACATGCCCTAGACTGCAGTTGGATCTGAGATTGGAGCACTTAAGAACTTTCCTTTGTTGTGAGTTCTTGTATTGTATGAAAGGAAATGACAAATGAATTCTTAGAAGTATACTTTTAGGTATATTTATTTTATAATATAAAATACTGATAAACCGCTGTTTTCTTTAGCGGTATATTGGATTCCGTTATCAATAGATTCTCTTAATTTTTCTATGTATCCTGTATCTGATTTGCAGCTCCTGTTGATATGTGCCAGTATATAATTAGTCGATTTTGATTGATTTTTATTATGTTGATGGCAAAAATAAGTTTCTCTTACCTAACATCACTAAATATTATTGAATTAGATTACTTTTTATCTTCTATAAAACAAAATTGTGTTTCATCGAAAATAACCTAAAAAAAGTTACCATTTGATGTATGTATTTATTTTATATATCTTTTCTCATATTAAGATTCTAGTAGGCAATTTGAGACGGCATAGAAGTCTGATTTTTTTGTTTGATAATAATTATTATTTAATTAATATAATTAATTATAGGTAACTGAGTATAATATAAATCACTGATTCGATATTTATGACATGACGTAAAGAGAGAAGTAAATATTTTGTTATTATTAATTAAACAAAAATTGTTGCGTGAATGCTTAGCTGTATATAAAACCAGTAATCATACTTATATGTAGTCCCATGCACGGCAAAATACTGAGAAATTTTCTTAATAAGTATATAAAAATAGCGCGACAATGTTTACAAATTACAGGCTAACTTAACATTCAAATAAAAGTTTATTTCATTACATGTCCAAACGATAAACGATTTTTCTCGGCTCTTTTTTTTAATATGTGTCGATTAAAACTAGTTCTGAACGGATAAAAGTTTTGACTGATACAATAATAAAAAACGGATTCACGAATGTTTTAGGTATGACTAAAATATTAATCATACATTGGTCATTTTTGTTTCAAGCTAAATTTTGTACATCGATAGATATATTAAAATTTCATATCCATTATGATAAATATGAAAGAATGCTATCAATATTAAAAGCGAGATGCGCAGTACCGTCGGACGTCCGAAAAATATTTCCGGTCCGTCCATTGCAGACAGAAATACGTGCCAACATTTATACATTATGTTGAAATACGTTTTATAGATTTTCTCTAGATTAAATTCGATATTCGAGGAGACCTATCTTATTCATGCGCGTATATACTTTTAGTGATATTATTTTATCTTATCTCGTTGTCACAATAAAAATGAATGAATAATTAGCGTGATGGCCTTCATTGATAATATCATATTCATTATTTTCTATAAAAATAAATAATAAAATGTAGTCCTGGTTTTGAAGTAATGCTAAAATTAAATAGAAGATGTTCGACATTTTAAAAACCTGATACATATACACAATAATTTAATTAATTATCTGTTTCTAATATCATTCACATTTAAATAATTACGTATTTGAAAAATGTTATTTTTTATCATTCTGTTATCTTAATCATTGTTACGTTTTAAATTCATATGTCACATTTATAACTTACATAGTGGATAAAGTAAGGAATTTTATTTATGCCAATATAAGTCACATTACACATAATTTTTTTTGACAACTTCAATAACCACTGATCTATTTCAGACAATTTACACAAACGTTAATGAATTATACAATCTTAAGTTCATCATGAATCACTCCGGTCAATGGTGAGGATTATAAAAATCCGTTCAGTCGTTTTTGAGTTTAACGCGTTCAGATGGACAGACAGATGCGATGTAGATAAAGTGTAGTGATGATCGTTTGTTTGTTTGCTATCATAAGCCGAAACATAAGAATTATGGATTGCCTGGATAATAAGGCTAGTTAGTATTGATGTAATTGGGCTAGTACTGCGTTCATTCTGTCAGGTTTCTTGCTTAAATGCTTACGTCATTGAGTTGCCGACGCAACAAGCTCTTTATTGTTAAACACATTCAAACAATTTTCAAAGATACCACTGCTAAAATCTTTATATATTTTTTTTGTAATAATTTCATCAAGTCATCGATATTGTAGTCAAATTTTCACATATGCTAAGTAACTACAAATGTATTTTTGAATTAATTTGAACTTTGCTATGAAATTTTAACTTTGAGACGGGTTACCGCTAGCTTCAATTGCGCATAGTCCAGACGGCAACTTCAAAATTAATTTCGAAGTTTGATCGAAAAATGTTTTCCTCTGTCGTCAAACTGAGTTAGTGCTGTATCCCCCGGGAGACGGACTTCGTTGTATCCCATCTGTTACTCCAGCTATGCCCTTCGTTTAGATTTATACTTACGAGTTTTAATTGAATGAATAAAAAAACTGTGTTTAACATATAGATTTTTTGTCGGTTATTCTATTATTATTATTTTTATAATTTTGGTTTTCAAATTGCTTTATTTATTTGTGGACTTTATTTTTGTTATTAATAATGCAATTAGTTATTTTTGGCTTTATGTACAGGATTTGTCAAATTTCAATTTTCAAAACTGAAGTTCAATTTAAATTAACAAACAAAAGTTGAATAGTTATTGTAAATCGCCATCTGCGCGACTTCCGCCTATGTAAACGAACCGGTACTCCAAATATGTATTAGTGGCAATACATACATATTTAGTATGATGGTAAGTGGTCGCCAACGCCCATAGACATTGGCATTGTAAGAAATGTTAACCATCGCTTACATCGCCATTGCACCACCAACCTGTTTATGCGGTAGAATATCTGATGAGTGGGTGCTACCTACCCAGACGAGTAGGTAAGTAGTATGTGTATGTATATCACGTTAAAACGTTCTATTAACATTAGTCTTGCAAATAGAATACAAAGACAAATCATATTTAATGTCAACAAACAATAACCATTTAACTGTTTCAATTCAACCACGTCATTGATATATCGATTCAATAGTCGTTTTTTTTTTCAATCGTTCCAAACAAGTCTCGTGTCATTAATCTTCGGACTACCGGTAACTAAACACAGCGATAACTAACGACTTGATCATATCGAGAAGTAAATCGATTCACTGGGAACGAGATGACTTTCATTATAACTATTGGATCATAGATAAAGGTCACGATAATTTTTAAATGTATTAAATTGTTTTGATTAGATCACACTGATATAATATTATTATATGAAATTTATGATTTTTAAACGTTAATCTAATACGCAACTTTTAAAAGAAGTAAAAAAAGACAGAAAGAAGAAATTGACATATATACATATGTATTTACTTATTAATGAATGTAATTGCGGTTGTATACTTTAACTAGCGGTGCCCCCGCGGCTTTGTCCGCGACATAATCAAAAATAATAAAATATGTCAATTATTTTAGCTGTGGAAACAGTAAACTTCAAGCAGATCAGACCATATTTTTATACTAATGTGTCTAACCCATTTCTCCAGTTTGGGTTTGAATTTTCAAAAATGACAAAATACGTATGCCTTTGTTTTCAAATTCAAATTTCTTTATTCAATATAGAAGCGTTACACTTGCTTATTGATCGTCATAAATCTACCACCGGTTCGGAAATAAATACCTCAGACCTGAGATGAACCGGCGAAAGAAACTAAGCGGGATTTTTTTTTAAGCTTATTCTTTACTATTATAATTGATTTACATTATAATATTCTTATTTATTTGAAATAGCCTAGACGCGATCGTTTCATTCCCAAGGTGTGCAATCATCTAAGAAGTCATTGATTGCGTAATATCCTTTAGCACATAAGCGTTCCTTAACAATTCTTTTAAATTTTACAATTGAATATTTTTGAACGCTTTCTGGGATCCTGTTGAAGAAGCGTATACATTGTACCATAAAATACTTACTAACCCTGTGTAATCTAGTAATAGTGGTTGTAAGTTTATACTTGTTCCTGGTGTTAACAGTATGTACGTCACAATTTCTGGGAAAATCTTTTATGTTTTTGCGTACATACGTAACATTATCAAATATATATTGAGAAGCGACAGTCATTATTTTAATTTCTTTAAATTTACATCTTAATGAATCTTTTGGGCCCAGGTTTTTACAAATTTGACGTTGGGAATAGTGAATTTAATACATTTTGTCTTTTTACTGTTTAATAATAAATTATTAACACTAAACCAATGTACTATTTCAGAGAGAGCATTATTTACCTAGTCATATATAGACAAGCGTCTTTTAATTTTAAAAATTAAGGAAGTATCATCAGTAAACAGTACTATCTCATGTTTATTATTTAAAAGATGGGGCAAGTCATTTATATAAATGAGAAAGAGAAATGGACCAAGAATAGATCCTTGAGGGTCCCCACACCAACTGGAGCCCCGGGAGATCTCTTTCCATTTATATCAACCCTCTAAATATAATAACAAGATAAGGTGCAATCACATCAATAACTGACTTGACCACCTTAACAGAGATTCCCCACAGATCGGCCGTTTTCTTAACATCTAATGAATTAAAAGTTCTTATTATATCTTTAACACTTACGCTGTTAAAGTTAAAGCAAATGTTACATTTAGTTACATTGTTTTTCATTAACGATTCAGCAACGGTAGGAGAGGAATTGAGTGATTTAGTGGTTGAAATTGGAATGTCAGCAAATAATTTTTCAAAAATACTAGCAAAATCCTGTTCAGAAGTAATGGGCTTATTATCGATCGTCAGATGGTAATCAGTGGTGCTACTTTTGTCTTTTCCAGTTTCGCAATTAATAATTTTCCAAGTCATCAGTCAGTTTTTGCTGAGAAGCTTTAAAATTTTCGAAAACCTTGAAATACGTATACATTTATTTCTTACCAGAGGTTTGTATATAAAATTTCATGCTTCTTTCTTCAAAAATGACGGAGTCGCCATGCAAACTTTCAACCCCTATTTCACCCTCTTGCAGGGTAAATTTTCAAAAATCTTGAATTACATATTTATTTATTTCTAACCAAAAGCATGTATATAAAATTTCATCCATCTTACATCAAAAATGACGAACTCCCCATATAAACTTTCAACCCCTATTTCACCCTCTTATGTGGTGAATTTTGGAAAACTCTGATTTGTATATTTTTTTATTTTTAACCAGAAACTTGTATGAAATATCATGCTTCTAACTTTGAAAATGACGGATTTCCTTATAACGGTTCATCCCTTTTTTCAACCCTTTAGGGGTGGAATTACAAAATACTAAACACACAATGTCTTAATATCAATATGTCCTAGGGAGATGCAAGTAATATTACTTCTACTTCTACTTCTACTTGTTAATAATACGGACATCACTATGTTAGTGAAGTTTGTATAACAAAAACAAATTCCATTATTATCATGTGTTGAATACACACAGATTTATTTTAGGAGAAGCTCGAAGAGAGGTAGATTTCATTCCAAGAATACTACCCATTAGAATATATAATTCGAATTTCAATGTAGATATATAGTTCCCTCTAAAAGCTTGCTTCCCCATGACCAAAAGTCCCAAGGCCTGTCGTTGAACATGGCGAGCGATAGTGAGAACTGTTATCACATGGACAGTTTTTATGTTGCATGCTCTAGAGTGAGCTCTGCGAGCAGCTTAATAATTTATGCCCTCAAAAGGAAATATCGCCAACGTCTTTTTTATATAGGTAGACAGACGATCAAATGGGCCACCTTAAGTTAAGTGATCACCACTGTCCATAAACAATGGCGATATAAGAAATATTAACCATTTCTTACATAGCTAATGTAAGACCGTAAGAACGAAGATGATATATCCTATTTGCCTGTAGTTACAGTGGCTCGCTCATCCTTTAAACCGGTACGCAACCATACTAAGTATTGCTGTTTAGCGGTAGAATATCTGATGAGAGGGCGGTACCTACCCAGACGGGTTGCCACAAAGCCCTACCACCGTTTACAAAGAGGTGCATCGATTATTTATTATAAATAAAATTATCAGTGACTCGAATAATTTTGTTTACTCTGAGTTTGATAGAATAAAAAATATATATTGGTACACTTGCTCATTTATAGTTTTAACTATACCCAACGGCGTAGATAGATGGCGACGAGGTATTTAAGCAACAGAAACGTAAATCGGAATATTAACATAAATTAAATTTTACTTCAAGCCATTTAAGTAACTATAAAATATTAAGTCAAAGTACAGGAATTCATAATATGTTCACTGATGATTATATAAAGAATAATCATCAACTTAAAAATAATAAAAAACCCTTACTAAACTTTTTCTTACCAGAATGAAATTTCATGCCTCTTACTTTAAAATGACCGACTTCCAAACAATCATTTATCCTTTACTTATATTTAAGCGCGGGCGAAGCCGCGGGCAACAAATTTCAAATCTCTACGCCTTATGGTTCCAGAGATATCGTGATGGGTCAATATATCGGTGGAAATCTCTTATATATATATCTCTTATATATATATATATATCTTCGTCGTCTTCTTCTTTCGTGTGTCAAATTAATTTAACTAGTGAAAGAGAGAAAGCGACGAATAACTTAACTATTCATCCACTATCGAACGCTTATTAGTAAAGTTATTATTTCGTGTCCTTTAAGATCTAAAATGGATACAAATTACTACATATTATAAAACAAAGTGTCCCCTTTGCGTCTATTTGTGTGAACGCGATAATCTAAAAAACTACGGAATGGATTTTCATACGGTTTTCACGAATGGACGGAGTGATTCATGATTAACTTAACGAGATTCTATTAATTAACATTTAACGTATAATTCATTAAAGTTTTGTGTAAATTGGCTGAAATATGATGTTTGTTGGAGATATCGGAAGAAACTATGCTGACTGGGAGCATGACTGGCGTAAGCCAATAGAGTAATAAGTAAATATAACGATATAAACCCTTATTCAATACGTGTAAAACGGTCGGGTTGCTATACTACATGTCATTGACAATATGTTTGATGCACATATAATTGTTCCTATATTATATTTCATTGGTTATTTTATAACGGTATACACGTGGAAGAATACTTTATATATGTATATTTAAAGTTTCTGAAAAATGTTTAGTAAAATATTAGCGTTGACAATAATTTTGCTTATGCTATGAGATGTGATTTTTTTTAAATTGATATCTGTATTATATAATAAATATAAGAAGCATCAAGACGAAAGATTAAATATAAATATCTCAACGTAAATATGTTTGGGTATTTTATCTATATTTTGTAGCGAAATTTTATGAAATTTCGCACATATTTCCGATTGAGCAAAAGTTTGTAAATAACTTTTGGAATTACTTAACTTAAAAGTTACGGCAGTTGTTTTCATTGTATAAAAACTTTTTTTATTTATCACGTTGCTCCAGATACAAAGTTTGTATTTTATATTGTACATTCTATTTCCGACGTTTTATATCACATTTAATAAAAAAATATCTCTAACGTAATAACTATCTCATTTTATGCTTCTTAAAAGCGAATATGCTGATTTTTTATTTATTTAAATTCAATTTCATTAGTTATTTATTTGAATATAATGATCCATGTTCATTTGGTTCCATGAAATATTTTATTTATTGAATCGGTTATTGATACTTTAATTGTTATGTTCTAGCAATTATCCATTTTTGCTGTTGTCTGTTGTTTTGACTGCCGAGATGGCCCAGTGGTAAGAACGCGTGAATCTTAACCGATGATCGTGGGTTCAAACCCGGGCAAGCACCACTGAATTTCATGTGCTTAATTTGTGATTATAATTCATCTCGTGCTTGACGGTGAAGGAAAACATCGTGAGGAAACCTGCATGTGTCAAATTTCACTGAAATTCTGTCACATGTGTATTCCACCAATCCGCATTGGAGCAGCGTGGTGGAATAAGCTCCAAACCTTCTCCTCAAAAAGAGGAGAAGAGGCCTTAACCCAGCAGTGGGACATTCACAGGCTGTTACTTTACTTTACTGTTGTTTTTGATGTCAAAAAGCGAATAACCACATGGACAATGTACAGGTGAACTACTACAAGCATTCAAATCACTTGAAAATCTATTTTCAGAATGCAATAATGCGCGTTTGCGTTACTAAATTAAATTTATTAAAAAAATGATTATTAGTATTTCGTTCGATCTATATAACAGTAATACAGTTCTAGCAAATTGTATAAAAATGTTGAAGTAAGTCATTAAATATTTTAATCTGTGTTTCTAAATTGTATTGATATTTTATGTTTATCTGTTATCCCTTATTCTATTTATACGGTCTTAGCGTAAGCTATTTGAATAAGGATTTGGATGTGTTTTTGGGTCGGCCGCTTGCTGTTGCTAAACCTAATTATTTATGGCCCACCACCTGCCTTACGAATAGTAGTTGTTAAAAGGATAAGTACGTGGGTGCATCGAATAGTTTTTAAAATTACGTTGCTTTAGTATTTGGCTATTCAGGAATGGTAAATAATATCATATTATTTATATCCTTATTTTGCAAAATCACGGTTATGTATTATTATTTATGAACGTTTCATGTGAAAATTCGTTTCATCCAAAGGGATGGTTTGATTACGTAGTTTTAATAAGTACCTCAATATAATTACCTCAGTAAGCTGCACTTGAAAATTGGTGATTGAATTGAGTATAACGAATTTTAGCTGAACTGAACCGCTGGTTTTGCAGCTTTACTGACTTAGCCGCGAAGGAGTTGTTGTAAACCTTCAAACCATTCGAAAGATGATATGTGTGCTCGTTGTAAAATCACCATTTATACTAAGTTAGAAGTAACCGAGTACGAACTTAGATTTTTCAGCAAAGCACACTATTAAATCGTGTATGTAAAATAAAAACATTTGATAAATTAAATAATTGAAAATTTCAATGCAGTCATTGCAGTATAGTCGGGCCTAGATCTCTAATTTTCGAATCGTAAATTACAGGACCCTGAATACAGAACGATTCATTGGACTCCTGATATATCGTAGTGCCCCTGTGACGGTGACTTTGTAATCCAAGGTAATTATGCTGATTTAGTACTAGGATTAGATTTTGTTACTGGTCAAGTTTATTAAAATAAAATGTATATTATAACAAAATGTGAGTATCCGTTACGTTAGTATTGATTCATTAAAAAAAAAAAATGTATTTTTATAAGCCCTAACGTGAAAATTTAATAGGAGTTAAAAGTTTCCTTGTTAAAGTTAAAAAAGACACGCGCTAATCTATAGCCGCCATTTTGTTAGTGGACAGAAAGGTCAAGTAATTAATTAATTATTGGCGCGACTTGTGATTTATTGAATGTGTTCAAATGTGTTATTTGGATTTTTGAGATTAATTGAGTGAGTAATTTACATACTTTTGTATGATTTTGTGTTCTATTTTTACAAAAGATATTTTTATAAAGTCAGTTTCACTTCTGGACGCTAAATCAATATAATGTAGATTGATTTTGATATATAATTGCAAAATAAATAATATATATATGTCTTTCAAAAATATGGATACAAAGTTATGTTGTTAAAACTGATCGAATTGTTGTTGAAATTTTATACAAGCATATTTCACAGCTTCGACAGCTTAGAATTTAGTTTGTGAGGAAATTCTTTAAGAATCTGCCATTTTAACGAATTGTTATTAAAATATTTAAATTGTTCTCTGCGGTGGTAGTCTAAAATAAAAAGACGATGTATTAACATATTCAGTTAAAAAGATGCAGTTATTTTGAAATAACAGACAGATACATCGAATTTATTTATTTGTATATATAGATTAACGGCCCATCATTTAAAAAATAACAGAAAACGTAAAATATAAACTACAAAGCTGTTAAAATCATTACATTTTACAAAAGCTATTGGGTAGAATTTCATTTTTATAAATACTTATTGATACGAGAAAACACTAGCATAGATCTATCATAAAGATTACAAATAAAATCAAATTGAAAAAGCTGAACACAAATTGAAACGTTTATTCCATGAATATAAAGCACATTTTCGGGTGCGCGCTTTAACTAGTTTAAAGAAATGGTTTGTTGTATCCTCACATTCGTGTAGGTAGCATCTCGTTAATCTATCAGTAGGGATACGATTGCCCGCTGTCATGCGGAAGCACATCTTTGATCTCGGCCTTAATCAATTGGTATCGATGTATCGATGTTCAACCATGGATTCATCGACTCGATTTGAAAACGATTCTGCCTACGCATTGCGTGCGATATTCTATTAACATGTGAGTTTAAGGTTCTCTTTCGAATCGCTCACAGTATAACTTTTTGTATATTTGATGCACGTGACTTTAACATGAATAAATTTTATTCGTCCGCGGTCCTTTGTTATTATGTATAATAATTTTGTTATTATTTAATCCCACATTAAACATTTTTATTTAACTAGCAAAAAGATAAAACTACCAGGATAAAATCAATAACACATTAAATAAATGTGTTATTGATTTAATCTTGGTACAATAGAACGGATTATAAAAATCTTCTAAACTTCGAGCAGAGACGAGAATTTGTTAAGATGATATATTTTCTATATATTTAGTGATAGGGCACTGATCTGATCACTTCCTAAAGTCTAGATAGAATTCGACCATTCATGAATAGAATAAATATTCTAAATAAATCAATAATAGTTACCTTAATATTTTTTTATGTAAAATAGAAAGGCGAACGGGATGATGGTAACTGTTCTTCCTTATTTTATATATTTATTCCTTACATTGTCAGTGCCACCAACCTTGAGAACTAAGATGTAATGTCCCTTGTGCCTGTAATTACGCTGGCTCACTTCAAACACTACAATTCTAAGTATTGCTGTTTGGCGGTTGAATACGTGACGGGTACCAAGACGGGCTTGCAAACAAAATCCTACCAACAAGTAGTTATTCTTCTTTTTCTCTCACTTATTCCGGCTTAAAGGAATATAACATTTAAGATCCGTTTAATCGTTCCGTTAAATAATAAGACATACATTTTTTATATTGTCATTGGAACCGAGATAACACAGTGGCTAGATCAACATAGCAACCGCCAAGTCCCATGTGCTTAATCCGTGCTCATTGAAGGAAAAAATTATGAGGAAGTGAATTTCCTTACGTCGCCGCCGATCACGACACCTGTTATAAGTACAAATTAAGAATACGAAACTATCGAACGAACTCATCGGTGCTAGCACGGGTTTGAACGAAGTTTCACTTGTCTGTACTCAGTGTTATGTGTATTTTTTTTATATTTAGTTTAATGATTTTTTAACATATATATTAATAAAAAAAGCCCTCGGGTGTTGCAAATGTCCATGGGCGTTTGCCTCTTCCATAAAAAAAATAGATAAAATGAAATAATAATGTATAACGTTAACTTATAATTGTATACATGTATGTCATGACTTTCCTATCAAATGAGCTTGGTCTCTAGAGCCTCGGCTGATATAATAACATCGTATAAAATATGGTTTTCAGCACGCCTTGGGACTACGGGCCAATCGAGTTCACAAATTAACAATAAATATTCATGCAGTGAACGATTACATTCGCGATCGAAATGTTATATAGATTCGTCGTATGATAGTATTTGAGATTTTATCAATATACTGAAATAATCTAGCTTTTTTTTCATACATTGTATACTCGTAGACAGATGAATTTATTTACAATTAATTATTTTTTATTTTTTATTGTAATAATGATAAGGTGTAGGTTCAGCTGAACCTCATTTTAACTTAATTTCAAATAAATATATTCATTATTTTTATTAGCAACCATTACGGTCGGATTTTGACTAACGGGCGACAATTACTTTAATATAAAAATTGAATACAAGCTAAGCTCAATGGATACCCAGATTTGAACCGACGACGGTCCTCGGCTAATATTATCGATATCTATCCATAATCAGTTCTAAAACGTGATCGTAAACGATAAAAAATGACGAATATATAATATAAAAATATACAAAACAAAAAGGTTGTATAATTATTCCCTTTTCGAATATTTAAATGGAAACCCACGGAATTAAACGGTTATTGTGACGTATTGTAAATGAATTTTCACGATACTGTTAATATATGAGATATAATATGAAATTTATTGAGTATGTTCGGATATCATTACTTTATCAATTCATTGATGATTGTCCGTTATTGGGGAGTCATTTGTGTTCATAAAGATGGAATATTGCTTTAATAAATCTCATTTGCATTTGATTAAAGTCAAATAAACTTAACTAATATAAGTTAACTTAATTATTATGTCATGTAATGTAAAGTTATTAAGTAATTAAAGTTATTATAATAACATAGAAAAAATCAATTGAAAATTATAACCAATACATAGGTGCTCGTAGATTTATATAAATTCCAATTAATGTTTAGTTTTAATTAATATGGATTAAAGAGTCATAATTATATTTTAAAAAGTTCTTAATAATAATGTAGGAATCACAGTAATCGTTTTGGTTTAACAAATTTTTGCACCATTATATTTTATAGTTTCCAGAAATTACTATGATCTCCATTTTCAGTATCATTATGCGTTAGGCTTGTTAGTAGACGATAAAAGTCGCAAGGTCAGGATCGATACTATGGCTTTCACATTGATCGTCGGTCCCTAATTTATGTATAAAGGTCATGTCACACTAATTGATGACTCGAATGCAAATAGTGAGGATAGTCCTTTTATTGGATAAAGTTTTTGGATACAGAACAAAGTAATTGATGAATAGGATCATAATAGAGAAACGTGATCAATGAAAATTAGTAAAGTATTTCTTATCATAAGTATATAGTCTACCAGATCGATTTCGGCCACGGAGAAATTTTGATAGAAAATCTCAATAGAATTTTAATGGTCCCATCTGGGAAATGAACCCAGGACCACCGTGTATGCGGCCTTATATGTTATCCCTACACCAACGAGGCCGTCATAAGTGCTAGTAATACGACAGCTAAGTTTTTTTTAAATTGGATTTTCGCTTTGAAAACCAATTGCAGTGCCATTCTAGGACGTTATGATTTAATATAAAAAAAAACATATTTGTATGTATGTATACTTAAATAGATAAATATAAAGTAATTGTATCTTTTTCGTACACCGAACTCGCTGTTGGGATAATCACAGCATCCCAAAAAGGCTTGACCCTTGATATATGCTGGCTGTCTGACTGACTGATTCTATGTCGTCGGCTCTTAGTTAGGGGATCATTGTTGTCCAAAGATTGATGATAGGCTAATCGTCACTTGATGAAGATCCCGACTTTAATGAACGAATTCAACGGATACCCTTATAAAATCCAGAAAACCAGTTTTAATATTTCGGTATGAAAATGTTTTGATGGTGTAGTGAGTTCAAAAGTCATTCATTTTAAGTATTAAGCTCTTATTTATCTTAAATAATAAGGAAATATGTTACGTTTATAAAATAACATATGTTGTTGATTTTATACTATAAACAAAGAACACAGAACAAAGCCTTAAAAGATCACAATTGTGGCATTTAAATAAATCAAGACTACGTAAGTCTTTGAAATATGTTATGTTGTATAACTGTCAGTCGAATGAAAAAAAATATAATACAGCGAATTTTTTAATTTTTTTAATGAAGAATTCTTTACATTTCTATTTTTAAATACCAAATTTAATTAATTTTTTAAATTCACGATTTAGTATACATATGAATTTTTATTGAGGGTTTACAGCGGCAGATCTTGAGCTGGGTTCATAGTTTTCCAATCGTATTAAACCAAGTTATTGACAGGCACTCGTGGAGGACAAACAGGTAAATTGGACATGAACAAACAAATAAATCATAACAAGATCCCTAGAGAACGGTTCGAAATCCTTTTGTAATTATTATACGTAAAATTGTATTAAAATATGGTATGAAGGTTTGAGGGAATAGTATCATTATTGTAATGGAAAATATCATACTAATATTATGGAGTCGTAAGTATATCTTTTTTGTCTTGAGTAACTTAAAAATTTAACGTATTGCTCAAAATGGAAACTTATATTTATAGATAAGTTCATTATACGTCCGAAGTCAGGGCGGGATACTAGAAGTATGTAATTAATCCTAACAAATATTATAAATGACGATGTGAGTTTGTTTGTAACGCTTTCAAGCTTAAACCTCTAAATCGATTTTAAAAATTGTTTCACCAATGGAAAGTGAGACTACATTTTGTCCCCGTATTCCCACGGGAACGGGAAACGGGAAACAATACGATAGTATAGTATAATTACTACATATATCTAATTGGTTGTAGTATAAATATCGTTTATACGTCAAATGCATGATTAATTCTTAACTATCACATGAGAAATGATAAATGATTGTAATAACAATACCTATGATGTATATCACATTCAAATTAGATAATAGTTTTCTAAACTGATAAAGTATAATTTCTTTATTAATTTTCGGTTATTGTAGCTATGTAAGTCGATGTTCCCAGCTGTGGGTGGGCAGTAATAAGTGTTATTACATCACCTGCAGGCGCTTTTGATTGGCTGACCCCCGAGCAAGCTATTGCGGAAATATAACTTGAATACAACGTGTGTATTGACAGGCCTAGCTGTTGCATTCGGTAAAATTAAACGATTTGAATTAGCTTTTGGCTCTCCAGAATTGCAACCCATATAGAATTGAATTACCTTAATTAGATTTTGTAATTATGTGAAATATTTCATGGTCATGATTATTTCATGTAACTCGGAGATTAGAAATAAAATATATTTGTACATATAATATTATTATGACGTCAGAATATATAGAGTATACGCAAATATATATAACTATAAAGTCACCAGCAATAATATTCGTAGCGTTAAAATTTTAATTTAGTAACTGTAAATGGAAACAGATGAAAATGTAATATCCGCCGTACCTTTAACAAACGCGTTGGTTTGGCTCTCAATTTGCTCTTAAAGTGAGCAAAACCTATTCGGGAGTGGAAAATTCGTAAAATTTGGAAAAAATTTTAATTAGCTCAACCAAAGTCAGTCAGAAATACTCGAAAACGAAGAGTACCCGCGAATTACAAGCAGGAATTAATTAGGAAATGGCCTTCATAGGCAACTTTGGAATTGTCGCCACCTGGCATCCGTGGTACGAAACAGCGCTTGTAAACAAAGGCCTCGAAATTATCTCAGTTGGAAATTATTCCATGTTTCACAAATTACGCGTTCATCGAATATTAATTTATATTCTTGATGTTTATTCATATGTACCAAGTGGAGATATTTATTTTGTGAAATGTCATTTGTATAAATAAAACGATATTTGCCCTTTTTAAAATTGATAACCAAATCGATAAAGATATATTAGTGCGCTGAATCTTGTAAAAAATATATCGTTAATTTTTCAAACATTCATTTACATAATTCGTTATTTAATATACCTTAGGGTAAAAAATCTTTAAAGATATAACGCCGAGTCTTATTCAACTGGTGACAGGAGGGATGGTTGAATTTTTGCCTACATAATTAAAATTCTGATTAAACGAAGAAACACTGTAATCTTGCCACCACGCGGTCATGTATTACAGTAGCCATTTTTTATTTTAATCTTCGTTAAAAACAACCTTACCTAAATAAAACCACGTTAGCTTACTCGGTATGTTATAAAATATTATGTATATTTTGATGTATTTAATAAAATTAATTTAAATATCACTTACATTAAAAAAAAACGAAATTAATTCCTCATATCAATATACAGTTACAGGATAATAACTGTCTCGCCTGATTTATACGTGCTCTTTCTGTTGTTCTCATTGTACTGAGAATTAATCTCATAATAATATACAATGGGGAAATAACTTTATATTTGAGAGCAGAAATTAAGGTCTGAAATACAACTACTATTTGGTATATCTATGATCTTCAAGGGGAGTTAACAATGAGGGTTTCTGACGACCACGTTCAAATGCTCTTTGATCTGACTGCAGAGGGAGCCGACAAATATTTGAGGTAGATCGCCCTTTATTATGGCTAAGAATGGTTCGAGGTCATTGACCATGCTAAAGAATAAAGACCGAAGTCAAGAGTGGAATTAAAATTGCAATTAAGTTGTTAACGATGTCTCTTTTACTTAAAAAATTGCAAAGTAATACATTTCTTATGTGTTTAATTTAATTTAACAGTTGTTAGTTTTTGTTTCTGTAATTAAAAGTTGGAAGTTAATAAAACAGGTTTCTTTAAACGGTGTCCTTTAATTATGGAGCTTTCCATGCTATGTCAATCAGGTTACACGATCAAGTCCTGCTTTGTCTCAACTTTTATATAACTTTGTCTAAATTATTATTTTTGAAAAAAAAGACATCCAATCGTTTATACCTATTACGCTCTTAAAGGCTCACTTTGTTAGAGCATAAGTTAAGATATGAATAATAATTATTTTAAAAGAAAGATCTTTTCTGCCCACATAATTACATTACTAATTAAATTTCCTAAGAATAGTATTACTAATAAACGTTGACTGAACTTTATTTAAAGTCGAAATTAAATAGTTTTAATAAACGCAAGATAATAATTAAATAATATATAAACGTACACAGCTTACACTCTAAAAATATAGAAACCATATTGAAAACCTCTAAATGTAAATATTTGTTATAATTATAAATACAAAAATCGTTTCATAACATTAGCTTCGAAATAACAATTTAATCGATTAAAGCTAAGTGACTTAAATAAAATTGTAAAATATTTTTGGGTGTTCGATTGATTTAATACGTAAGTTAAATAAAATTTACATTTCAATCTAACCACTACACAAATTCCATAAATTAATACTATTTTATGTCGAAAAAGTTTAAACAATTTGCATAAAATAATTAAATCCGTCGTAACTATATAGGCCATATAAATTTTGGCAAAGGAAAAAAGATTTTGCACAGCAGGTATTCGGGATATGTGCTATTAACATACTGACAGTGATCAGATAAGGGAGTTTTGTGAAAATTTAGTGTATGGTGTGTAATTACAGGCCAGTGATAAAATCGGAAGGACACGCCCTCGGGCTAATGTATCGTCGAATCTTTTATAGCACGCTGCATGTAGCCGCGATCATTGATTCGGTGTTTTCGGTAATTCTTAATTTGTTATCATCCGATGAATAACAAATTGATTATCTTTTAGTTTTCGTTAACATTGAAATTTATCATTATCGATTTTCAATTAATCGATTTGACTTTAACTCCTTTTGTTGAAATTATTTGTTTAAAATACACATATATTTTTAAAAAATGTTTCTTGTGACATTTTATATTCTTAAATGACGTTTCAAAACTAAAAATTAGTCTCGTTTTGCGGATATTGTTTAATCAATTCAATTAGTAATTAACAAGTGAATAGCAGTCTTTAAGCAAAATAACTCCATTCAAAAGCTGTTGTGTACACAACTCACAAATGAACGTGCAATATTTCAGTTCGGAACATTTACTTCTGTTTCACGCTGAATACATTGTAAGTAGTTCTCGTGCCGCCACAAATTCTTGCGCGGCCGACATTTTAATTAAACATCAGTTAATTTTGGCTATTAAAAGGATTTCGTTTTTTGTTTGTCGAGGAATCAACGTCTCGGCCACTTGTTGCCACTTCCCACGCGAGCGATCTGCATACATTTCCAGGCTCTTTCATTCTCGCACTTAGCATAAAACAAGCCCAACACCAAGTCATTATGCAGTCTCGGATTTCGAGGTAGTGCCGCATAAATTTACGCCATTATCAAAATATCATGAATGAGGCAAACCGAGCATGAAGCGGATTTAACCAGTTTAGGGGTCATTAACGCACGCAACGCGTATTGTTCGCGACTGTTTTATTTGCTATGACGTATACTAGTTGCCGTTTGCATGTATGAGCTACGTGTGTAATCACCTTTATATCTTTAAACTTGTTTCTGACCGCGCATTTAATTTACTTTGATATCATGATGCAGAATAATTTTATTTCATTTTTGTAACTGACTATTTTTTAAATTAAGGTAGACACAATACTTTTTACAATGTTAAAAAGTATACGAGCCTTTTGTGTCTACGAATTTATTCGCAAGAATATTGGGTAGAGCCATATTATAAATCAAAATAAATATATATATTTTATGCGAAATTTAATTTAAGTGTTTCAGAAACGTAATATAACATACATCGTAACATATCAGTTTAAATAAATGTAAAGCTATCCTAAGAAGAATGTGGCCAAAACGAAGAAGTATCTCTTTTGTAAGAACTAAGATACATATATTGATTATACATATATACATACATATATATTGATTATATATATATTATTCACAAATAAATGATCTCATCATTTACTTACGCATCCTTTAAAGCGGAACATAGCAATAGTAAGTATTGCTGTTGCAGTAGGATATAACATGAGTGATTGTTGATTTAGATTTTTTGATTTTAATATTGATTTTAATTATGTATGTATAAAATTAAAGTAATTTTTTTATTAATTTGACATAAAAATCATACAAGGACTATGGGCGTCCGTGCCTTTGATTGTATTATTTTATCTTTTTGATATTAATTTCGCTCATAATCAATGCTCATAATGTAGAGTTTGTGTGAAGAATTTTACACTTTGTACTGAAATATTATATTTGTAATATTTGTCAAACATGCTTAATTAATATTATCATGATTTATTGAAATTTTTATACATATTTATTTGTTATATTCACATAATAATATTTTTTAATGTAAATAAATTGGTCGAAACTTCAATCAATTATTTAGTTTGCAATATAGTCATTGTAGATAAAGGCTCTCGGTTTAAAATATAAAACGTGTTAAGACGTTCTTTCTGTGGCGGTGTCTGGCATTTCGACGGAGTGATTCATGACGGTAGATGGAGACGGCCGCTAGATTTATCGTGGTCCTCTTGACGTGTGACGTTATTGCGCCAAATACCTTGATAAGGTGGACAAACAACGTTTTTGTATAATTTTTTCTTGAATCCTCAACATTTTTTTAAATAATTTATAAGTATTATAATTTTGAATTTTATCTTTGATATTAGAGAATATAAGTATTTGAGATCAGTTTTAATAAAGATTATACTTACTTTAGCTGTTAATTAAAATTTTCCTTTGAATAAATAATTAAGTATAATACCATTAAATACATTCGGATTTTTTATCACACTTTATTCCTATACATTTTGAATGGGACTTTCATTCAATTTAGAAAATGTATTAAAAAAATTAAATTATGTAGATTTTTTTCGTAACATTGCTTAACAGGTGATTAATTAAACAATACCGTGTTCGTCTTTCGTACGTACAAATTAATAATGACAGAAAGGCAGAAATCGGTGTTGAACTAAACTTTCGCAAAGAAACATTTGTAAGTAAGGCCAATACTAATTAACTTTGTAATTCGGATTACATTATTGATTTATCTGTATCGTTCTAAAAATCTACTGACACTAAACTTTTATGCAAATGTGATCCAATAATTGATGATACAATCATTTTGTATTTGTCTATTGGTAATAGGACAGTCGTCGGTATACATCACCTCTCATCCCCACAGCTAGGGGGTACAGTTTTTAATATCTATTAGTAACGATAATTTATTAATTATTTAGGAATTTAGTCTGTCTCTGTAATGGAAACGAAGTTTCATAACTAATTTAAATTATATTAAGTCTCGTATTCCTATGTATTTTAATGAATATTCATAAGCTATTTAATCCAATTTATGTAAATTTCGTAGAAAATATAGTTCTCTCGCTTATACAAATCAAGTTTGCAAACTTAATAATTGTAGCCACTTCGGTAAAGTAATAGTTGGAGGCAGAAGAAAATAATAACGCACATTCGGGGCACGTGTAGCTCCATCCATCCTCGTAATTGCCGACAGCCGGAAGATAGCTACGGAGTTATGACGTCACATAACGTGCTAATGACGCCGTAACTGCATTGCCCCTGGCTCTCGCTTCAGCAATGGATGCAATGCAATTTACTAAGAACCCGTTAACGCGACATTTTAACACGTTTCGCACCTGTGCCCTTTACTTTTAGAGAAAAGAAGTAAAGTTCATTACATTTTAGTCTAGCTTGTCAACCTATGTACTATATAATACGACTATATTACATCTGTTTTTTTTAAGTATAGGTTACCCTAATTAATATACAAATTGCAATATAATTATTCTTGATATTATGTGTTTTAATGTAACGATAAAATCTTGTTTTGATAATTTAAATTGATTTGTACGCAAAACTGTTGGAAATTTACCGGTACGGTTGCTTATGCAGATTGAATTGAAAGATATTTAAACGTGAAAGTGAAAACAAAACAGGCTTCTCATGTTTTTGGAAGTATGCATCATAAGCTAATGAGTCGGTTGGACGTAGAATATCTTAGATAATATCATGATCGTATCGTACAAAGCTGAAATGACGTAACATTAATAATAATATTATTATTAGTACGATACATATCTACATATACTTAAATAATATTTTATTAAAAACCGCTGCATTTATTTTATAATCATTATTATCAGTAGTCAATCGCCATCCATCACTTTTTTCAGGTCATTGCTCCACAAAATTCACTTTAATACTTTAAATTTATCTATCGTAAATAATTTATCTAATATCAATGTGCCCTTTTTTGCGTTGTAGTTTTTTAAAATGATAATAAGTATATATTTAAAACTAAAAACTTCTACTTGTAGTATGGACAAAGTGATAGGTATTTCTTTTTGGGACATTTTGGAAAATACCAGTTACATACATGTTAAGTGTTATAGTAAAACATGTAAAATAACAGCCTAAAATATTTCATGACTGGACTAAGTCTACGGGTTTGGAGCTTCTTCCACCACGCTGTTCGAAAGTTAATATGCTTGCTCGAGTTTAAATCTGACCCAATCATTGTTTAAGATTCAATTGTTCTAATCATAAGGCTATCTCAGATATGAACAGAATACCCTAGGGCCTCGTGTCATCGTCCCTTATAAGATTCTAGCATCTACGAGTATAAGTCGTTCTTTGGCCCGCAAATGTATATGAATATTTTAATTTATTAACTCGACAACTAACTACCCATCGGGTCCAAATAAAAAAAATTAAGCCATCTCGGATCGCTTACTATTTTAATATTACTTATATTTAATATGTTTGAAAAATAGCATAGTAAGGAGATTCCTTGATCCATAGAACAGCGTTATAAAAAAAAAGACGCGCGCTAGTTTTTTTTTAATTTGTAATTTGTTGAATGTGTTCAAATGTGTTATTTGGATTTTTTTTGGTTAATTGAGTAAGTTATTTACTACTTTACTATGATTTATAATATTATTCAATTTGTATGGTTTAGTGTTCTATTTTTAAGAAGATCAAATTGCGATTTTTGTAATATCAGTTTTCACTTCTGGATGCTAAATATGTATTTCTATCGACATTCTATCTTTTTTATATTACGATCGCTTTTAAACAATATATCGATCGGATTATCATTCTCGTTATCCTTCAATTTCAAGTCATTTCGTCATCCTATCACTATCCACAAGTTTTAAACTTGTGGATAGTGATAGGATAGCAGAGGAGCTATATTGAAAACGATCTTCATAATGCGAAATTAATAAAATTTTAATCCTGTTCTTACACTAGGACGCACAAAGCCGTAAGCGGTAGTTGGTATTATTTCATTTTAAATACCTTTTAATGAATGACTTTATTACTCTATGCATAAAATTCATCAATCTTAATTCAAATTTATATTCAGAGCGACTCAATGTATTGCTTATAGTTGTAAATATTATTACGGAATCATAAAAAGAAAATTATCAACGATGTAAGCGGAATACACCCACCCACACCAAGGCTTGCGTGCATACGTAGCGTTGATCTTCTAAAGTGGCGATCGCTCGCTGAGAGATCCGATTGATTTTCGTAGTAAATTTATTGTTTGTTTTTCTTTACGCCCAACCTAAGCTTGTATATGAAACATAGTTACCACAGAATATAGAGGGAGTTTTAAAGAGTAAACTGTTAATTATAAAATTATTTTGAATGGTATATAAGCAATCTATTAAGGCGAATTACCGTATGTTACGTATGCTATGTAGGTATCTGTTAGAATGCTAATCAAAAATTTATCCTAATGAGTGGATAGATAATAATACCAAACTAACGGCAATTAAAACTACTAAAACGTTAAAGTAACATCCTGTGAATGTCCCACTGCTGGGCTAAGGCCTCTTCTCCTCTTTTGAGAAGAAGTTTTTGGAGCTTATTCCACCACGCTGCTCCAATGCGGATTGGCGGAATACACATGTGACAGAATTTCAGTGAAATTTGACACATGCAGGTTTCCTCACGATGTTTTCCTTCACCGTCAAGCACGAGATGAATTATAATCACAAATTAAGCGCATGAAATTCAGTGGTGCTTGCCCGGGTTTGAACCCACGATCATCGGTTAAGATTCATGCATTAAACGTTAAAGCTTAGTTAAATATTTTGTTTAGAATCAGAGTTTTTTAGTTATAATAAGTTTATTTATTTAAACATAAAACATAATTATGTAAGTTGATACAAGGATTACAAACTGGTAAGCTTATCTACTAGGACCTATCATAAGTAGCATTAACTAAACATTTTGGTTTTGCTTCTATTACATTAGGTGACTGGAACTCACTATCATCATGGGTTATTTGAATAACCTGCGTTAAGGATAGCAATACCAAACCTCATAATGGCTAAGCAGTAAGCGTATAGTGAAATACATGTAAATACATATACTTATATATATATATATTATTTATTATTATTATTATTTATTTTATAGGAATGCGGGCGAGCATATGGACCACCTGATGGTAAGTGGTCATCAACGCCCATAGACAATGACATTGTAAGAAATGTTAAACATCTGACCTTGGGAACTAAGATGTTATGTTCCTTGTGCTTGTAATTACACTGGCTCACTCACCCTTCAAACCGGAATATAACAACATATAATAAAATAACAAGGAATGCTGTTTTGCGGTAGAATATATGATGAGTGGGTGGTACCTACCCAGACGAGCTTGCACAAAGCTCTACCACCGAGTGGTATTAGGTATTTAAGGCTGAAAGTAAATAAAATATAATATTTTTATCTTTGAGACATTCCTAGGACTTAATTTCCCTCGCCAGTTAAACCTAAAGCTTGTATTAAGAGTGGAACAATGCCAATAGCTTTAGGTGTTCGGATCGTACCTACGACTTACACACGCTTAACAGTTTTTAGCGTTGAACTATTGTGGCTTCAACATTTATTATACACAAAATTATACAAGAATTTTCTTTTCCCCACAGTCACTGAAGTTTGATAATTAATTGTTATTTTTATACTGACATTTTAATAATAATAATAATAATAATAATAATAATAATAATAAACAGCTTTATTGCACACAGAAAATAAACAAAATACAAGAAAAAAGCTTAAGATCAAAAACACTACAAAAGTATGCAATTTTTTTGTAAGTATTTTACTACATTTTAATTAGTTAAGTTTTTAAATGGGATGCTTATACAATTAATGACCTTAAAGTTGGAAGGACATGAAACAATGCTCTTAAATAGATACCAGGCAAAGGGTTCCAACATTGTTTGGACAGCTTATTGCGACAACTGAAAAGTGTATTAATTCCACTCAGTGAGCTCTCTCAACAAATATTTTGAGTGGACTGGAACAGCAACGCCTGAATTGCTCGATATAACGAAAGGGATGCCATCCCGAAGGATTCAGATAAACAGTTTAAGTATTCTCTTTGGCAAACTTTGAATACGAAATTGAATTCGCAAAATAAATACTTAATAAAACAAATGAAAAAGGTATCTTAGTTATTCTGAAGATAAAGAAAACTTTTTGTATTTATATAATTATATTACAATCATTTATTTTCATAAAAAATAAGTTGTATTATATTTGTCTTTACATCTCCTAACTTAGATGTTATTTCAAAGTAATACAATTTTGTAACTTTACTTTGATAATTCTTATACTTTTACTGGTATATTTTTTCATATTAAGTATGAATAATTAAGCTGATTTCTATTAAGATATTCCAATTTATTTTAGATTTCATACAAAAAGTTTTATGTTGTATGGACTATACATATAAGTGTAAATATCGTTGGAACGTATTTTATTGATCGTATAACTTCTGAACGATGTTTTTTTTTTTTATAAAAGCGGTAGGCGCTGTGAGAAATATTAATCTTGGGAACTAAGATTTTATGTTCCTTGTTTATTAGTTACAATGGCTTATTCACCTTTAATACCGGAATATAATAATACTAAGTATTGCTGTTTGGCGGTAGAAAACGTGATGAGTAGGTGACTACATGCACAATTCCTACCACCAAGTCAACAAATCAAATTGGCCAATTGACGTCATAATATTCAAACAATACATTTAGACGAGATGATGGTTCATATATATATATACTTTTATAAGACTAATACATAATCACATTAATTTCATTTCGGCGCGTTTTTTTTTAAACGCTGTTGTATGGCTCAATGAATCTTCTAACTATATTATTATTTCAGACATTTTACATTTAATTAATGTTAAAATAGTAGATCCGAGATGGCTTAATGGTTAGAACATTTTTGTTTTATTTGGACCCGATGGGTAGCGTTGTAGTCGAGTTAATAAATTAAAATATTCTTTTATATTTGCGGGCCAAGCAACGACTTATACTCGTACATGCTAGAATCTTATAAGGGACGACGACACGAGGCCCTAGGGTATTCTGTTCGTAGGGATAAAATAGAAGACTGCTGATACAAGACGCTAATGGCTTAACATAGTGAATACAATGTTACTTTTATAACTAAGATAATAAATTGAGGCTCTTTATCACAATATAAAATATATTTGCAATATTCGATATGTTTTATTAGAGTTTTACTTTATGGTTCAGAGGTTGATTTAAATCCTGGTAAGCATTACTCAGTTTTCATATGTTCAATTTGTTTTATATATAACCTTGTACTCAATTGTAAAATATATAGATTTTGGTGAACCAGTTTAGTTATTTGTCTGCGTCGTAGGTCTAGTCTATAACTTTTGTGACTGTAAACTATGTGATCTTGGGCTTCAACTTAAGGTCAACCTAGTAATTTTTTTTTGAGGTTTTTCGTGGTAATATTCTCAGTAGCTGCCAGAAGCTAGGAAGTTGACAGTGTCGTATTCCTGTGTCTTTAAAAGCAAGTAAAGTCACTTGTACTGCGTCTGATCTCACTCATAATTCGTGGAAGAGAGAAAGATTATCTCTCATTAGAGATAATCAATTATCTCTCATTAGAGAGAGCATAATTGTGCTTGTAAACACATTTATGCACAAAAATAATTCTGCTTGTCCTCGAGCCGTATTCCAAATTCGGTTAGATTAATTTAAGCCTAATTTGAAACAATGCATACTTTATTAGACTTGCATTAGAATCTATCCGCTTCCTTATTAAATATTCTCCTTTTTTTTCCTTACTTACGTAAGGTACCGTTTAAAGCTTATTCTGTCTCATTCTTTTATAGCGGGTTTTCTTGATGGATGTAACACCATTCTCATTACCTTATTTATTTCGATCTGCGTGTGTTTTATATACTTATATGTTTAACAGAGAGCCGTGATGGCCTAGTTGTTAGCAAACCTGATTTGTAATAGATGATTCAGAGTACAATCCACCACTGAGTTTTCATATGTCCTTTATTTGTGGGTATAATTCATCTTGCTCTCGAAGGTGAAGGAAAATATAGTGAGGCATTATGAACATAGTAATAAATCAATAAAATTTATGAATGTGAGTGAGTAAGACAAATATTATATCTAAGTGTTTTATATTTCATTTTCGATTTTTCTTTGAAGATGATTTGAAAACAGATGATAATTTACGAACGCTCTCTAGTATATTTCATGCCAATAATGTAATGTTCATTTTCAATTGAGAGTATTAAGCTTCGCGACAAATAAATTTACGTCCTAAACATTATATGTTCACAATAAAGTAAACATTTTCATAATAATGAAATCCGAAATTCACTTATTCGACTAGACAGAGTTTGAGACATAGACGTCTATGAGGTTCTTACTAACTTAAAGGTATTCGCAAGAACACGGGGTATGCAGATGTTAATGAAATTATTTCTGGGAAAGTAAGATCTGAGACGGGTGCATTGCCCTGGGAGCGAGCAATTTGCATTTTGAATACTAATGACTGGCTGCACTCACAGGCGACAAGGCATAAGCACTATAGAATAATAATAAAACAGCGTAAAGTGTAATTACTGATACGAAAAGCTGTTAGTACTTAAGACGTTATAGATTTGCATGAGATGCGACAGTCAGGTTTATTTGCATATCGTTGAGTTTTTGAACGATCGCTCGCTTTTAGTAGTCCGTTACCTTACGATATTGCAGGAACGTTAATTGCTCGATAAAACAGCTAATATTTTAGCCCTATCGAACTTGTTCTTCTAATTTATTCATGTAATATTTTGTATAGGCCATTAGATAAATCAAAAAGATTTATATTTTTTACGCAAAATAAAACAGAAAATATATTAAAATGGAAGGGGTGGTCTATTAAAGTAGTTATTAATATCGTAGGATATGAATAGTATGTTCGTATCTTCGTCGTATATTTGTTAATTATTACTTATGAATTCGACAGGTGTACAATTTATTTTATAGTATGTATATTCATCCGTTTGTCTGCGAAAATTCATTTAAAGATGAAAGAGACAAGTGCATCTGCGGTTGCCGCTTATCTACACGATGAGGCCTTAGGCTTTTATTATTTTTAATTACGATATTAAACAGGTTAATATTATATCCATCCATAAAGAGGTTACATATGTATACTTGATGGTTATTATTAAATTAATTTTATTGTTTATGTTTTCCTTTATCAGTTGATTGTCGCGTTATTTTCGTTATCAAGCTCATTTAAATTAATTTAAATACGATAATTTATTTAATAACGGTTTTCGTATAAAAAACGTTATATATTTTGTGTTTAAGATTTTGAATTAGTTAGTATAGAGGTAGTTGTTTTGAAATCACAAACATATATTTCAATTAAATTATTTTTTATTGATTAAATATACTAAAAAATGAAAGGAGAATAAATACACTATTTCATTTGTAATTACGTCAAAAAATGTATATTTGATATAATAACATGTAGTATAATAATATAGGATTATATAACATATCATACGAAATACCTAAATATGGTTTTCCTGTGTTAGAGTTCTTGTAATGTCTCTAAAAATAAGTAGGTCGTAGAAACTTAATTTAGGATTCCCCTAGGTCGAATACAAAAACAAAGCGTGTTCGTTCGCTTTCTCATATCTGATATCATTTGCATGAAAATTTCATTATCTGAGCTCCCCACATATTGACAACGTCAAAACATTCTGGAACATTCCACGTACAAAAAACGGTTAAGGGTGACCCTTATTAAGCACGATGGTTCCATTAAATAGCAATTATTTTATTAGAATTTACTTATTTAGGTACCGCCCGTTATAAAGTTTTATAAGGCCGAAATCGTTGTTAATACAAATCCTTACATATAAATTAAAAGTTACTTAAACTTTTAACTTACCTATGTTTTTTTAATTAGTGACCAAAAAATTCCTTCAAAAATTGTATTTATTTATTTGTATATTTTACTGTACAAGAAATTTAAATAGCAGAGGGATGGGCTTAGCGCAACTGTATTATTTACTAGCTAACTTCAAGACGTACATGAGAATTTACTAGAAGATTATAAAAGAATTATAAAAGAAAATATTAATAAATATTAATAATAACTATGATTAAATGTAAGCTCTATACGTAATCGAGTATAATACATTTATGTTTATCTGTCCATTGTTATGTAATTTATCATCGAAATAATATACCCCTTGATTATAATTATAGGCTGAAATCAATCAAATAAAGTGTTAAAACTGGGAGGGGTCTACAAAGTAGTGTTTATTAGAGTATATTATTCTAAATAATAACGGAAGTCAGAATAAGGACAGTGTTTTAAAAGGTAGAAAATAAAATGAGTAAGCTCTGAAGATCTATAAATATTTCACTAAAACATAGTCAGTAATGGATCATCAACAATAAAAGTATTCAATAATAACTTGTTTAATAACCTCAAGGAAAACGAAAATATCGTACTGTATATGTTCATAATGAATCAAATAATAATGTAAGAATAAAGCAATTTTCCATGAAATGATCGTGACTCATTAAAAATTTCATTAGGTAGTTATAAAACGTTAAAAAGTTTACGACTAGTATGAGAATGAAATACTGTAGTAGTACGTGTTTATTCGACCTACAAATATTCTTGTATCGGCGTACATTTCTACTAAGTAGTTAATAACTATGACAATATATTCAAGCTTATATATATTTTATATAAAATAGGTAGAACGCGCAAAAGGCCACCCGATGGTAAATGGTCACCTTCGCCCATATATATTGACACTAACCCTAGAAAACAGAAACACGACAATACTTTGCTGCATCTCAAAAGAGATTAGCCAACTGCGCAGGAGATAAAACATATATGATTCATAAATGGCATTCATTTTTGCATATTGTAAAAAGCCTACGTCGATAGAATTAGTTTTTGTTTAAATTCAGAAACAAAAACAAAACTTTTCTCTTTATAATATTAGAATAATAATTTCGGAGCGTAGTTGGACTATTATAAGCATTATCATTATAACACGATAATAGTTGTTTGTAAAACTATTTTGCGATAAAAAAAAAATAGTTTTTGCTTACGGTATCCTGGAAGTTGGATGGCAATGGGCCCAGTTTAGTCGGGACAAAGCGATAAGCAGTGCTTTTATTAAATTTTCTCGCATCGTCTGACTAATGTTGCCCAGCTGACGCGTATCCGACAGAATTACTTTCTCTTTTTCACTCGCTTGTAAAATTTATACGGATTGCTAAATAATTCTGTGGAGTAGTCGTTTTATTTTATTTTTGTTGAATTTCATTTTTGTAAATTTATTCGTGTTACGTTTTTTCTGGTCACACTGGCTTATATATCAATCGGTAGATAGGATGAAGGCTTTGAAGTGCGAAAAAAAATTAAATGCCATTGCTTATTCAAAAGCGGATGACGTACAAACATTAAATACCAATACTGTTTTTAGAGAGTAGCTTTTATTAAATAGATAGAAAGAGAAGAAACATTTACGTATATGACATGTGAGTGAATAGTTTTTGACACAATAAAGTGAATCAAACGTAACATTCTTACTTCTGTCTTGTGTAGGAATAGCACTATTAGTTTTTTTGTAATTACTTATACAAAATGTATAAATAAATACATAAGCAAATAATCAATTAGTGATATTGTAGTGTTTTATTACAAGAAACAAAATCTTTAATAATGTTATCATGAAAATTTAATTTTAATTCAAGTTAAATGTTCACAGTGTATAGTGATTAATACCAATTAAAATCTAAAACGAACCTCCTTACCAATAAACCACTCAATTATTTAATTCCATTGTTTTATTCGATTCAGTCAATCTAAAGGTGAAGAGACTTAAAAGGCGAACGATTTTAAACATCCACAATAGCAAAACGTTTGTTCTTGTTCACATTAATTAAGAATGTTATTTGCGAACACTACAGATCGGGGCCCTCGGAGCGTCGATTCCACGAAATTCATTAATTAATTTAAACATTCATGCTTAATTATCGGACTCTTCAATTAAAATCGTTTTAAATTTGTTGCTTTATTTGTTCTCTCGTTAAATTTCGTACAAGTAGCGGTATTACGACAGTATCTATATTTATTGGACATTAGCAATTAAAGAGTTAATTATATAATAAAGTGTTTATTGTTTACGATCTCATATCGTTAGCGTTTATTAATTTTTCGTGAAGTTTAATAATAATTTGCCACTGAAACGTTTATTCATTGAAACATTCAGTTTAACAAACTTTGGCTATAAAAAGGGCTTGTTAATTAATTAAAAGCTTTTAATTAGCCATAATATTATTTTGTATAATAATGGGGGCACTATTTTTAACACAAAATAATATTACAATATATAACGAGTATGTATAAATAAATTATAATGTAGGTAACTTTATTGTCGCTTCAATGGCTTAAAAACTTTTAATGGTTAAACTTGTAATCGATTATATTTTCATTGATTTCGTTCACACCGTTACAAAAATAAAACTTTGATTTAAATATCTAAATAATTCATTCCAATTTCAAGGTAAATAAAAATTACGACGATATAAGCAAATCAACATTGATAATTTCGTAGTAGCCGATGCATCAGATATCGTTCAACGAATCCGTGTTCCGCACGATACGTTCAGTTCGGTTTTAAGATAAATCAGACCAATTTATCAGGAACAACCGTAGCCGTTGTGTGGTATTACATTATACACGATGCGGCCCGGCCATTCGGAAGATCGGGATTTGAAACCACTGTTTGCATCAGTCGTTTTCGTGTTAAACCAACGAATCGGATTTTTGGTTATCTTATCGTATTTGGTCAAAAAAATATTTTAATGTATAATTGAAGCCGTGGCTTACATACCTTAGATTAACACAGGTTCCATCTTACTTTTGAGGTTTTGTGTAAACGTTGGCAGGGTTTGTTGTTATCTGCGTTTATTATCTATTGTCGTGATTTGGGTTGTTGTGTTTGTCTTGCTATGATTTTGTTGCAACACCAGGAACCCACAAGGGCTTACTGGTCGGACTTTGTGCGGGCTCGTCTGGGTTGCCAGAACAAAATCATCAGTTATTCTATCATTAGAAATACTGTGGTTCTGTGTTTCGTTTTGAATGTTAAGAAAGCAGTGTAATAACAGACACAAGGGCCTCAACTTTGATATCACGACTGGCAGTAAATAATGGCTTACGCTTCTTGCAGGCTCCTTCCTAAAGTAAATTATACAAAAGGGTTACCTTGTAAGGGTCGTTAGTGTGCGACTGCTTATATTGCAATATATTGTATTTTTATTTTATACTTTTGATAGACGTTTTGAATTAATTAAGGAGCAAATTAATTTTTTTAAGGATAATGTTTATAATGTAAATTAAAAAAAGATTAAACATTTACGCTCAATATTATTAGTTATTGTATTTATTATAAGATTTTTGAATTATTTCTACTACAAAGTTTCATATAAATTAATTGTTCTTTTTTTTAAACATTTTATTTTAATTAAAAATGTAAGAAGATCAAGAAGTACAAAAAATACTTTAATATATGTTTGATCTCACTTTATTTATACATTCAATAATATTGATAGATATTATCTGTGTAATAAGATGACACACTCATAGCTATACGAAGCTCGTTATCTCCTAAGAATTTTCTACTCCAATACCTTTAATATCACGGAGCATTGTTAAAACATTTTCTTTCGAAAATATAAATGTTATATTCTAAAACGAAAATAAAATAATCTTCTACAAAAAACGCGTTCATAATATAATATTTTTCAAAATCTTTTTTTTAAATTTTAAATTGAGAGAAAATTATATTTTTAGGAATCAGGATGGAAATAGATTTTTTAAAATGATTAATTAAAAACCACTATACAACAATAAAGTAAACGTATATCGACATGTATAATTTACACACAAAAATAGAACATAGGAATCAATACTGAGCAACTGTAATATTATTGATGAGTTATCTGCCTCAACCGAGAGTCCAAGCCAGAATGAATAATGATGAGCTCGGCAGGGCCAGTCCCCACCACGATGATCATCGCGTCATCAAGTCGAGCCGCTAGGCTTCGCTCCTTTGAAAGATATTGCTAACAATATATAAAATAGAAAAATTAATAATAAATTAACAAAAAAAAAAAAAAACTATTTTATTAGGAATTATAAAAAAATATTTATTAATAAGCTTCGTTTATTTATACGTAGGATAATGAAGCTTAAAAATTTCAAAGTAAACAAAGTCATTTGTTCGGCTTTTGTTTATTTTATTAAAAGTAAAAATCAAAGAGTCTAAGCGTATAATCTTTCTAAAGGTATTCTTTAAATCAAAGTAAAAATAAAAAAAAATCAAATCAAAGACGCTAAAATATTCTGCCAAATGTTTCTTATAATAATGTTATGAATTATTACAGTAACAGGTTACAAAGGTCTCCACTGTTGTTTAGTGCGTTCTACTCCTTTTAAGGAGAAGGTTGAGAAGCTATACCACCACGCTTCTCCAAAGCAGATATTCATCCGATACACGTGAAAATTGGGTGGTGTTTTGGCAGTGGTTGCAGTTCTTGTGCCATATCTATATAATATGTAATTATAGATTTTTTGAACAATTTTAATTGTTTTTTTTTTAATGGTATTATTAAACATTTTACTAAAATATTGTATATTTTATATGGAAATGTAATTCTATTTCGTATTAACACTTTGCTTGTTAGATTATATCAGTAAGAACACTCCAATATGTTAGTATTGACTCGGAGGTCATAAAAATGTAAATGGTAACATAAGAAAACTTACATTACTTGAAGATAAACGCCTTGTGGGTAACATAAACATTGCGAAGAGGGCAGTTGACTCAGATTTTTATACAAACACAAGTTTGCACCACTGAGGACGTTCCGATATTGTTTACAAAGAATAAAGAAGAAAAATGAAGACTAGTGGAGCCCACGCGTATGTTGTGCCCGCGGATAGTATCTGGTCCAAGGGATAAAAATTTGAAAGAAATTATTTAAAAGTTTAATACGTATATATTTTTATCAATCGAATTAATTATTTATTTTGCGAAACGATAAAGTATATAGAGGTTTTGTAGTTATGGTTATCGTATATTTGTATTAAGTTTATTAGTAAATACTTTTAACAAGTGTTATAGAGAAAATACATTTTTGATAGTATTTAAAAAAAACAAATTTTAATTATGTCGTATTCATGATGTATTTTTTTGTTAACTAAATTTTGTTTAAATGAAATCGCGGCTAACTTTTGACAGAGACCAAATATATAGATTTGCATTCGGGGCGGTTGGTGTTACGGTATCCAGAAAACTTTCCCGGCGGGCATTCTCTGAAATTTCTTCGTGGTCTGCTTTGGGAGCTAGACGCAGAATATGTAGTACCAATAACATGCTTAAAATCTATATAGGATCATTTTATAAAACACACTTTTTAAATAAAATGATTAACTAAAATTATGGCGACTATTTTCAGCTTATCATGAGAATCCAAAACGCGATTAAGATATTGTCTGTTTCATCAAGAACATTATAAAACAAAGCAATTAAATTGATTTAAATGAAATGTTTTGCTGTCCAAAATATACACAAATAGTCTTTAGTTCGATTGAGTTTTGTAAAACACTTTTTTTTATAGTACAGGTAGGTAATCATAGGTATTTGAGTCGCGTTATAATATATATGATATAAGAGTAGCTATGTAGAGTGCTATGTATTACGTTCTAACGATCTCATTTTGTTAAAAATAAATCAAACAAAAGCTTAATAAATGTTAATATTTTGTGATTATATCACTTCAAAGCTATACGAGTACTCGTTACTCGTACTCTAGTTTAAGTGGGACATTTCGAAATAAAGAACAATGTCACATAACTCACTGCATTTCAAATATGTTGCTTCAGCTATGCAATATAAACAATTTGGAACGAATTTTAAAAGTATGACCTAATTTACTTCTCATGTCATTCTTTTTAAGTCCACTTTACATTCCGTATATGAATGAAACTGAAAGCATAATCAGGTACATTTAAAACCGAATGTAAATGATGTAGGTCACCTATATGAGTAAAAATTTTAATACCTTAACTATTGATAATTGTTCCTTACACGTTGAAACACCATTAATATTTGCATGTTGATTGTGACTTGTAGTTATTATTTGCCAACATGAATAATAGGAAATCTTATAATAATTGATGACCATCAGTACGATTATTTACTTTGAGTGTCATACTTATTTATTCATAAAATATTTATAATGTAATATAAATTCCACCGTGCCATCTCTCTCTCACTACATTCCAATGCCATTGTTGTTTTCATAGGTATTGAAGTTTAAAACCTAATACAAATTATTTAATTATAAATTAGTAAGTAATAAATATAAAATAATATAATATGTTACTAAAGTTTTCAAGGAAAATATCAGTGAAAAATTTGTTAACATATTGTGTTTGGGTTTTATGTGATATTTGGTCAAAATCAGTAGATGATATTTAGTCCATGTATAAATATAAAATCAACTTTTCCTGTTAACTAATTTTAAGCAGGCGTAGTCTCCCCTGTGATGTAAGGGCCACAATGACTACGACACATACTACGATACTACGACAAATCTTAACCACAGATTTATTTAAAATAAATCGTTAATAGATAGATGAATTAGTCAGCAGGTAATTTTATATATTAAAAGTATATCCACAGAATATACATTTCCACAATGAGGATATAGGAAAGCCGGTTAATTTTTTATCCAGGGAATCGGGATTGCGGTTTAACATGGAATGCTGCTCGCATTCTTTCTGCCATTCCGCTCGGTCAAATTTTGTACTCTGTTTTTAAATTTTCATCGGCATTTATTTTCGCGTTTTCAATAAGAATTTTCTACTTGGTAATAATTAACTGCTTTCTTCCTTTTGGTATTTAAATCAGACATCGTTGCCCTTTTTGAAAAAAAAAAAATTACTGTTCTATTTTTGTGTAATTCAAAAAGAACCTTATCTATAAAGTCCGTCATACTGCACGTTTTATCCTTAGATAATGGAATTTAAAGCGTTTTTCAAGAATGGTTTCAAGAATGGTTTTGAAATTTAAAATACTCTCAACTGTAATTTCTTCAGAGCTTTTTCTCTATTGATGGAAGAAGTTCAACGCTTTGTTACGAATTTTGTTGCGGTATGATTTGCATTTAGAGAGCTTGTAACATCGGTCGTTATCTTACGGATCCAGCTTAAGCGTTACCTAAGTACGCACGTAAGCTAAAAGATCGCGATCAGAATATTTTTCATATTCAAAGGGTCTATTACAGTATTAAAATCATATTTTAGTACATTTTAAGAATATAAAAAGTAAAAAAGTGGGTTTATATGTCTAAGAATGTTTTCTTATTATTACTTAGTATTTTTCTCTACAATAATGATTTTAACATATATAATAATATAATAATATCCTGGGACATTATTCACATACGACCATCTGATCCCAAACTAAGCAGAGCTCGTATTATGGAAACCAGACAACTGATACTATACTACATATACTAGTTCTTTTTTTGTAAATACATACTTATATAGAAAATTACACCCAGACTCAGGACAAACAGACATGTTCATGCACACAAATATCTGTCCTAGGTGGGAATCGAACCCACGACCTGCGGCGCGAAAGGCATGTATCTACCAATCACGCCAACCGGCTCGTCAACGCCGGTTATAATATAAGCCCGTATAAACGCGAATATGACACAGTGGTTGAAACAAGTGAATTTTCAACGAAGATTGTGGGTTCAAACCCAATCAAGCACCACTAAATTTTCATGTGCTTATAATTCATATCACGCTCAGCATGACGACAAACATCGCGTTGATATTTGCATGTGTCTAAGGAAAATTTGCAACATGTATCCACCCAATACCCACCCGTATTGAAGCAGCGTGGTGGAATAACCTAAATAGGACAGGAGGCCTTAGTCCAGCAGTGGGACACTAATAGGTTGTTACTTTACTTTTACATAACATAACATACAAAAAATGTGCTTTCATGTGCACGTGTTATACTCATTAAAAAAAATATTCAAATTTTGATTTTGTTATTCAAACTAATAGTGTAAAAAAAAAACAAGAAATGCTTGCAATCTAACGCATATTTTTAATAATTTAAATTTCAAGTGGCCTTCAACTTGAAGAGGTATCAAAATAAAATATTCTATGCTTTAGCACATTTCACAGGAGTTCCAGCAGGTAGTCAAACTTCAAAGCGGCTTACAAACGGACGCCCCTAGACAACATTCGTTAATTCACTTTGATGTCCCACGCCCTCTTCCCTCGGAAAATTCATAACGAGAAAACGCGTCTTAAAAGTTTTAACTCAGCGTTAGCTGAAATATCATTAAATGTTCGCAACAATTTTTATTGTGTAGCCTTCGAGCGTTTGTTTTAGAAACAATTTTTTTATGAAATATCTATGAGAATTCATGGCATCTTTTATATTAAAATATATAACATTATTTACTGTTTATAATTAAACCAAGTTTGTTTTTGACTTAAATGGAAATCAATAAAATAAAATAAAACGGCCCAAAAAGTATTCATTTATTTAGTAATCCAACTGCTTATATATAAATGAATTATTACGTCACGTATTTATTAATAGAAGAAATAGGATTACATAATTAGTTTTAATATATATTGTATTACAAACTAGGAGATAGTAATGAAAGTAAAATTATAGTCAATTTTAAGTATAGAGATGAGACCGTGACTATGCCCATGCGTACTTTCGTGTATATGTGTGTGTGTATTGGCTTGAGTATGGTAGCAATATTACAATTTACAAAATTTTGGGATTTCATCTTAGTTTGTCTTCTTTTTGTTTTGCGCAGAATTTTATTGGTAAGCGTGGTAAAAACATATAATGTAACCTTTCTAAAAGTACTGCCCAAATGAAAAGTCACCTTATATTAAAGTCGTTATGCCATTTTTAGGGATGAAATATTTTCTCCTAGATGGGACTACTTTCAAGTATTCATTATTTTCATGTCCCCTGTGTCCATAGTATACTCGTTCTTGAAAATGGAACACAACAATAATAAGGTAAAATATCTTATAAGTGGGTGATATTTACCACTGGTTGGTGTTGTAAGATAATGACGAAAAATCAAGGAACACAGCATACGAGTGCAAAATCAGCCATATACTTGCAGTGTTAAAAAACTGCGTTATTCGTATTGAAGGGAGAGCCCTCTACATCGGGGGAGATAAGGGATTATAATATTAAAATGGCTATAAAAATAAATACCTAAAGACAAACGAGGCGCTTTCCTAAGGCTAAGGAAAACATATGTTGCTTAGTATGCACAGCTGTATGTTGACCGACTGCCTCGTTGGTCTAGTGGCTAGATATAAGGCCGTAGACCCGGTGGTCCTGGGTTCAATTCCCAGGTCGGGCCAATAAATTGTTATCGGGTTTTTCTGTCAGAAAATTTACGGAGTCTTAAAGTTGGAAGTGTGTACACTCCCGTGCCTCGGAAAGCACGTTAAGCCGATGGCTCGCACCTGAATTCTTACCGGTCGTGTCGGATTGCCGTCCCATCGGATTTTGAGAGCTAGGGAATAGAGAGTGCACCTGTATTTGCGCACACACTTGTGCACTATAATATCTCCTGCGCAGTTGGCTAATCTCTCTTGAGATTGGCCGCCGTGGCCGAAATCGGTCTGGAGGACCCCCTTATTTGAATGTATATAGAAATAAAAAGTACTACTACTATATATACTAGTTTCTATAATTAATATAAAATCTAATTAAAATAAATGTACATAAAAAAATATAATAAATATAATATACTGCATATAAATGTTCGCCGACGACATCAGTACGATATAATAGTTATTTAGTTTTTGGTACGTATGCACATGTTTGTGGAGAAAGTTAATTACAATTTAAAATAAAGTCTGTTGAAGTAAACTAAATGCGAGATAGAGCTGTTTATTTTTGTATCTGTTCCTTTATAATGTTTATGTTATAAAAGTATACTTAAATAAATGAAAATATTAAAGTAATTAAAGTATTTAGTACTATGTTCTGAACTACAAAGAGTGATTTAATTTACTTTGTAAGCCTCTGTCAGTCTTGACACGTGTTAGCCTAAATGGCCGCAAGACAATCTGAGTACAAAGGGAGAGCCCGCTTTGATGATGCTCATTATTTTTTATGAATTCTTACTCACAGCGTACGTATTCACTAAACCTCGGAGGAAAACGTTATAGCAGTTTCCTTAGGTTTTGTTCGGGTGTATATCTAAAGTTTTATAGCCATGCATAATATGATATTAAGTACATTTAAGTTAGTAGTCGTGCAAAATATATTAAACTAACTTTTTGTATTTAGTAAATTTAAGCTATTTGAAATGAAATTAATCACCTTTATAACTGTATAATAGTTGATGTTCCTCTATATAATGTAACTCCGAAAAAACGTAATATATAATCAAAGTATAAGTGTGGACCTTATCGAGCACTATTGAGTTTCCACATGCATAATTTTTATTTATCATTCATCTCGTGCTTGACTTCGAAGGAAAACTTTCTGAGGATACTTGCATGTGATGGAAGTAGTTTCGCGTATATAATACCACGTGGATTAAGCTACAAAATTTTTAATAGATGAGGAGGCATTTGCCCAATAGTGGAGTAATAACGAGTTTTTACTATTAATTTGCTGTCATGAGAAAAAAAATCATGAATTGTTTTGTTACATAAGCGTGACATTTTTATAAATAGAAAAATATATGATTTGATAAATTGTCGTACTAAAATAGTTGCACGTCAGGTAGACGGTGATACTGTATGTGAGTGGCAGCAACTAACAAACTAGGTATGAACTCAGTTACTATTCTCAAACTTTTTCTCTCGTGGCTAACAAACAAACTATATTTATATCAACTTTTACGATTAGACTTTGGAATAACGTTTTATATTAACAATTGAAACTATAAAGAGCTAGATGTTAATTTATTTAACAATGTTTTTTTTAATTTGCATATTAAAAATAATGTGATCTATTTTTAAAATTCAATTTAAGATAATTTCGATGAAGCTACATAAGATTTATATGCGTTTTTGTAAGGAGACGATTTTAATGGGTTTGCCTTGCCTAATACCAACGAACTAATTGGGTATTGTTGACATTTAAGTAACTATAATTGTATATATTATTGCAGTTATAAAGTTTTCTTTAACGTGATAATAAACATTATTTTGGTGAAGTATACATTCAGAACAGTATGAAGTCAGATAAAAAAAACTAAGTGTTTTATATTAGGTCCTTACATATGGAATTAGCGTTTTGTCGTACTGACCACTTTGATCTGGAATATCTCCTCTTTGGTTAAGAATTCCAAATTCAAATTTATAAATTCATTTAGCTGGTACATTTGAGTTTTGAAAACAGTTATTCATTTGTTTTTTCCTCATTATTTTATTCTTTGGCGTCACTTATTACCGTTCAATGGAAAACATGAAATATCGGTATATTTACGAGTACGAGTTCTACCGTGGCACCAGTGCTGAAGAAACAGTTCGAAGGATTAATGATGTGTACGGCGCTGGTGTCGCAAAAGATAGCACTGTACGTTTTTGGTATCAACGTTTTCGTTCTGGAAATTTCGACCTTCAGAATCAACCCCGTGGTCGGCCGGAGACCAAAGTGGAAAATGAAGAATTAAAGGCTATTGTGGAAGCGGATCCATCACAAAGCACTTCAGAGATAGTTGCAGGCTTCGGGGTAAGGCACTTGAAGCAAATCGGGAAAGTAAAAAAACTTGAACGATGGATACCTCATGAATTGAGTGAATTGAAATTGCAAACACGCGTCGACTGCTGTGTTACTTTGCTCAACCGACACAATAATGAAGGGATTTTAAATCGAATCATTACTTGTGATGAAAAGTGGATACTGTACGATAATCGGAAGCGCTCGTCGCAATGGCTGAACCCTGGAGACCCAGTCAAATCCTGCCCTAAACGAAAATTAACTCAGAAAAAGTAACTTGTGAGTGTTTGGTGGACTAGCGCCGTTGTCGTTCACTACAGCTTTCTACAGGTTTTTTTAGTAAAGGGATCAATGAATTACCTATGAGATGGCAAAATTGCATAGATAACAACGGTGCATACTTTGATTAATTAAATATATTTTACAAAAAAAAAAAAGACTTTATATTCCTCGCGTACAAAACGCCAATTTCATATGTTAGGACCTAATATTTTATATAAACAATATTTACAAAAAATAGAGAATAAATTATACATACAGTTTTCTTACACAGTAATACATATAGTTTCACTTTTATAAAATAAAATATAATAATCTGTGCGCAATAAAACTTTTTTTGACGTAAAAATATGATTAAATTTATAAGCCATAGCAAAATGACCTTCTGAAAAGGTTTTATGTAAAAAAGAAAAATTTCAAATAGGTCAAGAATAAGTTGTAAAATATTTTTGTATATTAATGATTAGTGAACTGCATTATACTAATTAAAAATAAACTTATTTTAATAGAAATATGTTATCGTTATTTGTATATAAAATCTATTATATAATCCAACATGCGGAAATCCTTTACAATGATTTGTGTGGAAACACATTCATCGGTCCGACTACTTAATACTTATTACGCTTTCAGCGATATTGCTTTGAAAGGCCGATGGTTACATGCTTTCATAACGTAGATTGAAAGCGATACAAAGCGACCGCAAGAACGCTTTGTGGTCCATATTTTATTTTTGTCCTCTGCTTACCGTCGACTCGGTGCATAGTTCGGCGAGTTTCTTGTTGATCAAACAGCAAACATTCCTGTGGTGAAGGTGAGAGGATAGCTTTGTTAATAGTCATTGTTGATATCTCAAATAAATAAATTCGATATTCTAAATTATTAGCTCCTATTATTGTTAGAAATTAGTATTTCATTTCTATATATCATTGTGATTGACTGCTTCGTTGGTTTAGTGGCTACATGTCCCCGATGGGATTCCGGGGCGAGCGTTGGTGTTAGCTTCGGCATCATTGGGGAATAGGCTGAGGCGTCTGTTCGACAGCTGCCACCGTACTGGCACGTTCCCTAAGGTCTGGAAGGAGGCGAATTTGGTATCTCTTGAAGTAGGATGGCAGGACTGCAGAATCTCTCTCTGCGTACCGTCCCATTTGTCTGCTGGACGAGGCTGGCAAGCTTTTTGAGCGAATTGTCGCTTCTCGTCTGTGTGGGCATCTGTCGTGTGTCGGCTCCGACCTGGCTGCGTGTCAGTTCGGCTTTCGACAGGGCCGTTCGACTGTCGACGCAATCTTGCGCGTCCGGTCTCTGTCGGAGCAGGCGGTGGCCCGGGGTGGCGTGGCGATGGCGATAAGTCTTGATATCGTCAACGCATTCAACACGTTGCCCTGTGACGCTATTAGGGGGGCACTCTTACACCATCGTGTGCCCCGTTACCTGCAGGCGATCGTCGGTGACTACTTGCTCGACAGATACGTTTCGTATATGGAGCAAGACGGTACGAGGACCCGGAGAGAGGTTTGCTGTGGGGTTCCGCAGGGGTCAGTTTTGGGGCCTCTGTTGTGGAACCTCGCGTACGACGCAGTCCTGCGCGTCGCTGAAGGTGTCAGCGTCGTTTGTTATGCAGACTAATGTATGGTAATGTATGGTAGGCAGAATTTTGGGAGAACCAAAGAGCTCGCTGAGCTGGGGGTGAACATCGTCGTCTTCCGAGTACTCTCGAGCCGTTGAAGCGGCGGGAGCAAAGGAGGGCTTTTGCGACGTGGCGCGACCGTCTCTGTGAAGAACGGTACGCGCGCAAACGCGTCGTCGGAGCGATCCTGCCCGCCTTCGAAGCCTGGATGAGACGAAAGCGACGAGTCACCTTCCGACTTACGCAGGTAATGACCGGTCACGGAGGGCTGTAGCTGGACCATGACGGTCTCACAGAAGGAGGCAGCGGAGCGGGAACGGAAAAGGGCCGATCCTGCTCGGCCCTCCCACAGCCCCGACGCCCGGGGCTTAAAAGATAGGGCGTTACCCTGGGGCCGTGGATGCGTGAGGTGGGGGCCTCACGGGTCATATTTCAGACGGCCCTGAGGAGGACGGCAGCCGGGATGGTCTCGAGCTATCGTACGCACTAACGAGGAGTGCATGCGAAATTACCTTCGCTCCCTGAGGAGAGCTCCGAAAAGTGGCTACATGTAAAACAGACACGGTGGTCCTGTCCTAGGTTCAAATTCTAGACGGGTCAGTAAAATGATAGTGAGATTTTCTGTCAGAAGCAGCCCGGAGTCTGGAAGTTCAAAGTGTATGCTCCTGTACCTCGGACAGTTCTTAAAGCCGTTGGACTTGCGTCTGAACTCTTTCCCGTCGTGTCGGATTGCCGTCCCGTCGGGTTATAAGAGTTAGGGAATAGAACTCTGCACATGGGTTTGCGCACTTACTTTTGCACTATAATATCCAACATCGGTCGGGAGGACTATTATAGTTGATTGTATTTGCCTCCACTAGTATCAGAAGGGATGGATCGTTTTTCGTTTAGAGAATCGGAATTATGATACAACGTGGAAATGTTGCAAGCCTTGTTGCCACCAATCCATGCGGTCACGATTTGTACCAAAGTTATTGTTAACTTTAATTTAATATTTGCTTATTTCAGCTATAATATAAATAGTTGTTATGAAGATACATATTGATTTTATACTCTATAAATAACTTGTAAATAACATATGATGATTATGTAATTCTGGATTCCAATAAACTTCCGTGGGATGTATACAAGTTAATAAGTCTACACGAGAGTCAAAACATGTGAACGTTTTGGCTTACGTACTTATAAACTTTGCATGAATATATTACGAAAATTGACTTTAGCTTAATTGAAAAATGTTTATAGTATATTATTCTAGAATTAGTATATAAAAATTAAACTACAAACAAATTTGGATCTATTTAAAAACAATATTAAGGTATTTATTCTAGTTCTTTTTTTTTATGCCACCTCATGGTAACTGGTCACCAATACCCATAGACAATGGCATTGTAAGAAATGCCAACCATCGCTTACATCGCCAATGCGCCACCAATCATGGGAACCAAGATGTTATGTCCCTTGTGCCTGTAATTACATCGGCTCACTCACCCTTCAAACCGGAACACAACAATACAAAGTACTGCTGTTTTGCGGTAGAATATCTGATGAGTGGGTGGTACCTACCCAGACGAGCTTGCACAAAGCTCCACCACCGAGTGAGAATTTATTTACGGGATCGATTTCGATAATGCTAAAATATGAATGTTTTAATAGGGTTATATAAAGCTAGGCTATTACTTTTTTATAAGTCGGTTACGTAATACAATTTAATCGAAATAGTATCATTTCTTTTAATTCCAGTATATTTCAACATATTATGTATAAAGTAGCTAGATAGAAACTTAATTACAAATACAATAATGCGTTACGAAGATATACATAAATTGAATTTAAAAAAAAACAGCTATAAATAAAAGTTATTTTTAAATGAGTATAAGATTAAGCTATTGCTGACATAACCTAATTTGCTGAACAGTGTGACGTCATAAAAAGATGATCATTCAGTACTGTTTGTAATGTTAGTCCTCGTGCCTATAATTACCATTAATGGGTTTTAGTAACTGCCTCGGTTAAGAAGAGCGCGAAAGCGAACAACAGTATCTATAAAACCGTGAAAGAGACATGTAATTTCAGATATATCTTTAATTTATACTTATTTTATATCATAAACATAAATGAATAAAATGATTGATAATATAAGTATAGTATTTAAATATAATAAAGCGATACTAAAGTGGTTGAATTTATAGATTATAACAAGTCCGTACTCCACTTATTATAATTAAAATTCAACGGTGAACTTTATGGATACAATTTCATTTCACACTAAACAATCCATTATTTCAAGATGATTTTTAATTATAATTTTAATTGCTTGAATTGACTTTTAAATTGCTTCATTAAGAATATGCTAAGAAGTTAGTGTTGCAATAAACATTAAAAGTCGGGTATTGATGATAATTTTATAAGTTGTAATTACTAAGACCAGTTACACGTATCTGCAGTGGATTTCTGAATGCAAATGTCTTGCTACTCGTATTGTCTCGGGACAACTCAATTACTTCAAGGAGCAAGAAACAACAATTAACAATCTCATACTGTCACTACTTTACGACTTTTACTAAACTCGTTTCATGACACGTGCGGGTAAATTAATTTAGCTTTTAGAGTTTATTAGCGTTAAGTAAAATATCGTAATAGATGGGTAGGTATTATAAGAAGATTTTCGGTGATAGTGGTAATTTTCAACGGAGAAGAGAAATAGCGCAGGAAATATTGAAGTGCAAAAATTGGGTGCGCAAACGCAGGTGCGGTATATTCACTCACTCTTATAATCTGATTAGAAGGCAATCATGAACACGGAGAGAGGTCAAACGCAGGACCAACGGGTTTTACGTGATTTTCGTTGTTTGGTTGATTATGTGATATGATAAATGTTAACAACAAGCCCGCGCATCTTTCAACAATGACAATATCTAAACTTCAGGCATTTTCTGCGAAAATGTTGACATAAAATAAGGTAATTTTTTCTTGGAATTTTCGGGGGGTATATCGAACACAACGGCACCGAAACGATATGACATAGAAACTATCAAGAGAAGAGCGTACTCTTTCTTGGAAGACCGGCAATGCACCTGCAAGCCATCGGATGTTGCAACTGTCTATTACAATTAAGAACGGTAATATATCCAATACATTTGTCTTTTAAAAGAGGGTATAAAGTGGAATCGTTAATCCTTTATTTAATTTAAATGTAAGTAGGTAATATGAACTAGTCTTTAAGGTCAATGGGCGTTAATGGGCGGTATATATTTGCAACTAAGATTTTAAGTCCCTCTACCCAGGCTCGATCACTCTTCAAACCATTTGGTGGTATCTAAGGAAACGAGCTGAGATGAAACCCTGGCACCAGTGAGTTTATGGGTAAAATGGAAGTTTTTTAAAAAAACATATTTTTTATATTAATTTCGTAGATTGGAAGTGAACTCTGATGAAATCAATATAAAGTTAAATCCTCATTGATAGTGCTGAAGGCGTGTTTATTTTATAAATATGTAACAACCATGAATAATACGTAATTATTTTCCATTGCGTCATCATTAACATAATTTAATAATTAAATTTCCATATAACATTCGTTTTATAGCGTCCTTAATTATCTTTCATTATGAATACTTATAACAATTGTTTATGCATAACATAAAAACTTAACGCCTGTGTTTGTTGTTTATTTACTTTACGAATAAAATAAATCCTACGCCTAAGGGTCCTAGATTCTCAGGATTCAACATAAAAGCCGGCTTAAAAGCTGAACACTAAAGGAAAAAGCAAGGTGTTATAAAAATTTATTTGAAAGCGCTAGCGTAGTCGTTAGGTCATGCAAACATGCTGGTTGGGCTACATATTACATATTTTATATTGTATGAATACGGTTTTGGCCGTACTTCGAAACAAAGCGTATATTTTTGTTCATTGTTTCTGGTATGGAATTGTGCGTATTTATTCTGTTTTGTGATTTAATTTCTTATGTTCAATTATTTTAAAGTATTTACTTACTTTTAAATATACAAATAATTAAATCTTAAATATATAGTAGCAATGGTAGTTTTTCTTAGCATTTTGACGACAGTAAAATATTCTAAGTAATTCTTTCTTTTGACAAGCAATTTTCCTAAGAGTTTTTAGTTCGATAGTTAGGCGAATGACTGTTAACTTTAGTCATTTTAAATATAGTTTTAAATTCATATAATTATTTACTACAATTTTGAATTACATTTTACTGTGCAAATTAAAATGATAATATTATTTCTTTATTCGTTAACAAGTCATATCTTTGTCACATATCTCTATTACAAAGGTCGCCAATAATAGAGTTTAGTATACTAGTAATAAATACGATACCTCATCGTGCAAAACGTATACCGATTACCAATAATGGCACAATGGGGCCATATTGAAAGGCCATGTTGGCACCTGCTTTGCCAATAATACTGTGAGCTTAAGTATACTTCGCTGCACAGATCGTAAAGAATTATTGAAACTTAATTCCCTCGTCGGCCATATTTTACCCTTAGTGCAATAAGAAAAGTAGCGATAATATTATGTGTAATGTAACAAAATCAATACGACGTTTCATTCTATGTTGAACCATTTGCTTGTATAGTCAATGTTAGTCACGATGTTTATTTACGAATGTAATCGATGACGTAATTGTTTTTTTTTAATTTTATTTATGAATACGTATTCCAAATTTAAATTGTGTATGTACACGTGTGTGATATACGCGTACATGCGTTTTTATCGTTATTTCTCATTTGGTGATTCCAATTTTTAACATAAGTGTGTTAAATTTTGCATTATAATAAACGAAATTGCAGAAATAAAATTTTACTTTTCGTAAAATATATTTAGCGCGATAAGCAGAAAATATGACAAAATTTTATTGTTACACATTTGAATTATGCATTGCAGTGTACGTTCGTGAATTCTGATGCCATTCTAAAGTCAGCTACTGTTTCGCGTTTTGCGTTGTCAATGGCTTACTCATATGTTTTGTTTTCTGTGTACATTTATATGACGATTTAGTAGTTCTGTTTTAATTAAACAATTTTGATATAAACACAATGTAAAGCAACTGTGGCTCATAAATGTCCCACTGTCAGGCAATGGCTTCATTCTACTTAAGAAAGGCGTGGTACTTATTCTATCACGCTGCTCAATTGAGGGTTCTGTAGGCTCGAAAGTAAGATGTTTTCTTTTACCGCAGAGCACGAGTATAATCTTAGTGGTGCTTGTACGGATTTGAACCTGGTACCTATACTGGTATTCCAATTTCTTCATTGCCGCACTGAATGCAGTTTTTATATTAATATTTAATCTAAATATAATTTTACCCTTTTTCATAACTTATAATTAAAATTAAAAGTTTTGAAATAGGGGTAGATTAGATTGCCTAATTGAAAAAAAATGTATAAAAGGAAAATAACGAGTCATAATATAAAATTTGAATATATTAAATTGAGTTTATTTCTTTCTGTGAACAAAGTTCTTGATAAATAAAAATGTTTTTTTGTCCTCTATGCCTTATTAAACGATTTATCTGATTATGATGGAACTTGAGTGTGTTGTTCTGCTTATGCCAGCGAAAGTCCTGCCCGAAAATATGAAAAGTACGTTTTATATAGACCCTATTCAACCCGTGAGAAGCTTTGAGGGGGTAGCTAATACACAGAGATATTAACATTGATCGTTATGTACCTCGAATCTGCCCCTTGCTACAAGCTGGGCTGCATTTATTAATTTCATATATGTAATATTGTTGTACATTATAATTTATTGTATATTGTGGCACATAAGTTTCTGAGCTGTGGTATACCGCTGATGTATTTACGAGGCGACTCGACGTGTCGCTTCTCATCCGTGTAATTTAATAGTCATTATGACACTGTAATTAATGAATGTTTCAGCTGACCTAAATTAAACGCAATTTTAAGTTAAAACTGTTATTTGTACAAAATGAAATTTTTAATTTAAATTGAAGCGCTGTACCAGTTTGCAGTGCGCCGGATAGACAGACAATAGCTTATGGTATGGAATTTTTTTTCGTTGTCATTGAAAATGGTCTAAATCTATTGTTTTTTATTTAACAAAACATACGAGGACATTAGAAAAGAAATTTTATAGTTTTAAATGTTATGATGATCTTCTTTCTGTAACTGGTAATTCATATTCAAATTCTTTTAAGGAACATTTTAGGATTATTTGTTAAAAAAATAATAATCTGAGTTATTGAACATAATATTATGTACAAATCGTTTCAAAGCCAACGAATTCTGACATTAAAGGGCAGCTTAGAGTAAAGTATTTATATGTAATTAAATATTAATTTGCCTAACAAATACAGCTTTTACCCTTAAAACTTTCTCATGACCGCGGTAAAATTCCGCCAGGTGTGGTCTTAGAGTGGTCCGACTAACAAGCACTAGCGAGAGCGATAATTCAAACAAAATAGCAACCGTAATAAATTCATCGCCATGATCGTTAACAATTAAGAGTTTTTTTTTTACGAGTTAAAATTAATATTAATATTTTTCATTCAATGTTACATTTTCATTTAGTGACTTTTACTTTTTAATAACGTTTATATAATTTTTGAAACAATTTCAACAATTTTAATCGAATGATTTTAATTAATTTTGATCTTAATTGATATACTAAAATAAATAATTAAAAAACAAATGGCTCAGATATCGAGTCGACATACGACATTTGACGAATCCCTACGAATAGTTTACCACCCTCATTTCACTCATGGTGGTTTTTTTCTTAAAATTTAATTTGAACAACCCTCCTGACAAAACTATTCAATAAAAAAGTATCATTAAAATCGGTTTGTAATAGGCAAAGATGTAATGTAAATAATGAAAGTGGCTGAAATTATAACTTCACTAATCTATCTTTAAATCGTATATATAACTACAGTAATACATAAGGAGACTTTTCGTTATGCAAAATTGAAAGAACTATTTAATGAATATATATAAAAGTAATACCAAAGGATGCAGCGTGCTTCGGGGAAAGTTTCGGTATATAACATTATTATATAAGCAGCTGCGCTTTTCAACCTTTTATTTATTGACCGGACGAGTCAGAGTTTTATATTTTTAAATAATATAAAATAACAATTTATAGACTTATCTATGTTTGCAGGGTTACATTGAAATAATATTTTATTTTATAAACTAAAATTAAAAAGATAATGTATTTTTAAAGAGACGAAGTATTTTAACATTTAAATAAAAACTTTATGTTATTTATAATATAACATTTTACTTAGTCTACACTCAGGAGATAAACTTAGTGGAATATATTAAAACCGCTGTCTGGGCGTATATCGCCGGTCACTCACCTTTGCGCGCCCGCATATTAATGCTTGGACCACACCTCCGCTCCCTTGCGGTCCAGTTTACAGTAGTCCTTTGTTTGGAAGCATTGCCCGTGGGCTGTCATCAACCGTTAAACGCTGTCCGGTGAAACGAGAGCCGTGTAGCTTTGTTAATTTCATGGCGGTTTGCATTTGTCCTTGGGCGAGACCTTGTTACAAATTTATTTTACAACGGCGATAAAAGGTAAGGACGAAAAGTCTGTAATTTGGACCATTTTGATGTTACAGCATTTTTATGTTTTTACGCGAGTTAAATTTGTCGCTGAAATATATCTACGATTAATCCTATGAACCAATATGGTCCAGTAGTTAAAACACTCCATCGGAACATTCATAACAAATGATTAAGGGTTCAAATCCAAGTAAACACCTCTTTATTCATCTCGTACACGGTGGTAAAGAAAAACATCGTAAGATAGCTTGCCTGATTCGGACGAAAATTTGTTACACGAGTGGTGGAATACGCTCCAATCCGCCTTCTAAACAAGGAGCCCTTAACCCAAACGTGAGGCATGTACATGCTTTTATTAGCTTTAAAGTCTATATAAATTGTAGTGGTATTTTTATGTATTTCATTAATATATAAGCAAGGCTATTAATATACAAGTCAACGAACAATATTATGCTATTAGACTTACCCTTTAGGCGTTAAAGTGATATAACGTATTATTATTTCATCGTTTATCGAATGCATCTCAGTACTCTTCAATCAATGCCTATTTTATTAAGCCTCTAGTATTTATAGGGTATTCAATTCTTATTCGCTATCCCTCACTGAATTAACATATTTGTAGCTTCAATATAGAATTGGCAAAGAAAGGCAAATTCCATTCAACGATACTGCCAAATAGGGCGAATTATCTGGATTTTTACGTTAAAACGGTGGAAAAACAGTGGGACTCACGAGAAACGACTCATTTAGATATTGCCATGCGAGATAGGGTTGAACAAAACGTTTAATATATTTAATTAAAACTCGTTACACATAACTGTATCAGCATTATTAAATACTGCTTATATCATTTAAAATAATTACAATAAATATTTATAATACATTAAAATATATACCATTGAAACAATGAAAGGTATTTGAATAGAAACTTTTCAATTTCACAATAGCTTCAACCCTGACTAACAAGTGATCGTACTTTATTACTTGGTTCATTAAGCAAAAAGTATGCTGATGTTAGAGGAAAACAAGCAATTAATTAGTTAAAGTAATTGGTAGGAGGTATCACAAGCCGTAATATCTCTTTGGAATAAAATTCTTTTAGCACCGTGAATAATGTATGAAATCTTTTAATCTTGTAAAAAGTTAGGAATTTATATACATCTATGGCGAATTTAAAACCACTGAAATTTCTTAGCTCGCGTTTGTGAAATGTAATTTACTTTATTAAATTTTAACTTTTAAAATACTTTAATAGATTCTTTGAAAGTTATTTTACTGAAATAACGTATAATAAATAGTCTTTGCAATTACGTCTTGTTTTATAATTGAATATATACTACGATTACTCTAATAGCCTCTGGGCTAAATCGCCGACAAGTAATTATGTTTTAATAAGAAATTGCTTAATTTATTTTCGGCTCAGACGTATAAAAAATATGTCCTTGTTAAATATTATTTATCAAAACATAGCATGAACATAAAATGTATTTATATAAATGCTTGTGTATAAAAAAGTAATGTTACTTACTCGGTGGTAAGGGTTTGTATAAGTTCGTTTGGGTAGGTACCAACTTCTCATCACATAATATTCTAACAGCAATAATTTTTACTGTTGCGTTTGAATGGTGGGTGAGCTCCGGCTCACTAAATAAAGACACAAGAGACATAGCATTTTAGTTCCCAAGGATGACGTTGGTGCGTTGACGGTGTAAGGATGTTTAATATTAAGTAATGAAGAAAAGGGTATTGGTAACCCCCTTACCATTAAGTGGTAAATTTGTCTGTCTGTCTATTTGAAATATAAAAAAAGTAATAAATAATGTATCCAAATAATATCAACTAAAGTTTAACCAATCAAAAATAAGTTGTATCGACATAAATAAGATGCTTTATTTATATATTATTCAATATACAAGTAAAGGGACGTAACAAGTTTTAGATTTACTTTAGGAACAAAAAATGTAACAGCTTTCGGTAAAACTTTTAACGACCTCCGAACGGCCGACGTTCGAAATGCCCCCGTCATCACTTTCGTTGTCCTCTTTAATTGAATCCAATTTTTCACATAAAAATCGTATATACATTTTTGTTTACATGAAATTCCTTTAGAAAAAAGTTGAATCTGAGCGATATATTGTCTTTATTCTTTTACAATCATTGTTTTTTATTTTCGAGATATCCAAAAAGCTTTTGTAAGGCAATTAAATAATCAAAAAATCAAAATCAAAACCGACTTACGGTAATGTGCTATCGCATTAGGTAGGGATTGACGGATTATTATTTAAATGTTATAAATACCTTACCATTGACAATGTCACTTTCAATTATTTTACCATCGTAAGTTCGAGTTTGTTCTTGCAGCTTTTAGGTAAAATGACTTCTCAGTTGAATACAGAACACATTGAATAACTTATTTACACAAATATAAAATTGAATTTGGACCGTATTGACGTCAATTCCTAGCGACGTTTTAGATGCAAAACAGGTGAGTTTTTATTATAAATTTAGAATCATATAATTCTGAATCATATTTCAGTGAATATAAACTTAATTATAATTAAGGTTAATAATTGAATACTGACTAAGACTAGCTCAGAGCTCAGGAATGAATATCGTTTCGCTTAATACTTAATGATATGGTTGCGTGATTACAATTCGTTAAGAAAGTACGGCCTAAAACAGATGTCGCGACGATTTACATTAACATTTGCAGCTGAGAAATTCCGCTTTAAATACTCATTCCCTTAACAAAATGTAAACAGAAACTCTAAAGGCGGGGGAGCGTTGCTTTGCGCTCCGCTGATATAATTGAAATTTTGTTCAACACCGTCTTGCTATCTGTCGATCTGTCCCCTTGTTTATATTTTCACGAGAATATTATAATTAATTACGTCTTTATTATCCAAATTATTATATTTATTTGCTATTATTAGTGTTCGTATAATGAAGACTAGTGAAATTTGATACAATCATTATAATAAAATTATTTTTGGACAACAAAAGAAAATCGGACTATGTGGAAGTTTTGTAATATATTTTTAAGTAACATGAACGTAGACTTTCAAGTATGGCTATGAAGTCTGTGAGAAGTTATAAAATAATTTTGAAATTTTACACAGTCATCTATATGCTACACTAGTTCCCGCCCGCAGCTTCGCCCGCATGCGAAACACAACGAAAGCGAACATGCGGTACAGGTATATTCTTTCTCTAGCCCTGACAACATGTATGAAAAATGTCCTTATGATTGGTAGATTAAAAATTCACATTAGCATTTTGTAATATTGGTTAGTATAAAAATATTAGTTGTTTTTGTTGTACGAGCTTATTAGTTCGTGCATCGATCGTCATATTTAATTTAAGTTTTATCTACTAGTTGTCGATAGTTGTGCGAAGTTTCCTAACATACTACCTGTATATACTTAGAATAGATTGCGCAACTTCATTCGGATACTTTGAAATACAAAATAAAAGAGACACGTCATGTACTATACATTAGCTAATTTTTAATATAAGCATAGTGAAACACATTTAAAGTATTTTGTTAAAAATCTCTCATTATTTTTTTATTGAAACATTTATTTTAACCAAATATTTGGTTTATTTAAATTCAAACAAAAAATTGAACTAGACAAGAAACAAAGGGCTGACATTATGAGACCTTTACTAGCATTATTTGATCAACAAAAACGTTTGATCCGGGCTTCGCTCGCTGTTCAAAGTTTCACTGATGTGGGTCTCATTCTGATTTCGAGTAGTTTAATTTATGAAGAGAGCTTGATCATTGTTTTGTTGCTTAGATGATTTGTTATTGGACTAGCATTGTATGATATGCCTAATGTCTCTCTACATTGCTAATAAATTTTGAAGTACTTAACACGATGGATAAATTTTATGAATGTACTCTGCAGGCTTGTTCCAAGATACAAACATTAGTGTATCATATTTGTGGGAAACAGCTTTAAAATTTGCTAGACAGCTTTTTTTAGAAAATTTTCAGTCGCCGCCTCTCGGATCATACCATTGTCAATAACCTTTCTTCAGGACAAAACTGTATTGATTTAATATGACCTCAATCGGTCAGGTGGCTTAGAACTTACACTATCATATAACCGTAAATATATTGTTAGTCTGTGCACGCAAAGTGCAAACATTTGTATCGATTGTAATAGAACTTGGGATGCCGGTAGGTTGGGTCTAATGACCTTTTGCAACCTTGGAGGATAATACATACTGTATATAACCAAACAATCCTTATTTGTTACTATAATTATTTTGATGTTAATATGTTTTTCAATTTCAATCAAACCAGAAACAAAATTGTTACCAGGAAAAATAACGAAAGAAAAATAATAATTAAGTAAAGCGGCCCACATGATAAAATAAGAATCATTAATGTTCCTTTGTTACATTATTTGATTGAAAATCATTTGTTTTTGCTCGTAAATGCTATCAGAAGGCGCACGCTACGTAATGCCCAAAATTGCTCAATTTCCTGGCCCAAGTTTCGACTTCGCTTAACGTCTTAATGAAGGCTAACTTTGCAGAACCTATTTGTTTTTTGTCTTCGAATAATATAATTACTTTTTATGCTATACAATGTTTTTGTTTCGTTTCAGTATTTAATATAGTAATTAAGCAACAGACAATAATCATCGTTTTAGAATTATCCCTTAGTCCGTTTATTATGTTCTCATATCTCTTTCTTCTCAGATTTTCTTGACGCATCATCTCGATAGATCTACATTCCACTCCGGTGGATTGACGTTTACTATAAACTTTTCAAAATGACGATTTAAAATTGCTTATGAAATCCTACTTGTGTAAATTTTGGTTTAATTTAATTTTTTATTAGTTAAAAATATATATGTATAATATAATTTGTTAATAAATTATACTAGTTAATAGAAAAACTTTTCAACTATACAGCTCCAAGTATTATCTTGATCATGCAGTATAAGTATTTTTCCTAGAATGGCTAATAACTGGGGAGCGCTAAAGGAAAATTGAAATAAAAAATAAAGGTGATCCAGGTTGATCTCGACTTAAACTAGATTAAAGTTAAACCACTCAAAGTTAACTAGGCTAAGCTCCAGCTGCGGATGAATGCAATACTATTTTTTCTTTTTCTACGTGCCGGCCTTACTAAGCCTATTAAATATTTTGCCGACTGCAAGTGGAAAAAATATCCGATCGGATAAGTTTTAAAGCAAAAGACTTGAGAGAAAAGTGGATATTAAATTGTTATTTCTTATCGTAATTTCCGTTATTTTATCATTAAATCAACGTTAATGTATACATACGTGTTTATATTATGTATGTTTACTTATAGTGAGATGAATTTAAATGTTATAAAACTTTAAAAGAACCGAAAAAATATGAAGTCTGATATTTATAGTGATGATCTTATAGAACATCACTTTGTTAACTGTGTGTTAAATTGAAATATATAAGTAGATAACTCATTAGATGATAAATAAAGTTGAATATTTGTTTATTGGATATCCGTCAAACGATTTTATCATCAGTTATTCTATCGTGAAACAATGGTACTTCGTAGTGCTGTATTCCATTTTCAAAATTGAGTGAACTAATGTAACATCAGGTACAAGGGACATAAAACTTTAGATTTTATAGTTTGCCTTGATTTTATGTAATAGAATGTATATTTCTTATACGGAATCACCATCAGATCCGCCCAGTTCCTCGAATTCGCTCGAATTCGAATTACTTATTCATAAATAAAAATGTATTGCTCAATACAATTTACTATTTGGGAGTACCTAAAAACCCACAAGATAAAACGTTCAGAAACTCGAGCTTTTCTAAAATGCTTCGTTATTTTCCTTAGAAAACATTTCTAAGTCGATAATACCTTCCTTATATCACGATCCATGTTTGCATTCACTCAAATTTCTACAAAATTCGACTCGTGTTTTGGCATGCGCGGACCTCGTTAGCGCTCCACTTGGTCTCCAATTATGAACTAAGTTTTGTCGGATGCGCTTGAGGAGTCAATTAAATCGGCACATGAATTTATCGTAAAACGCTACTTCGTACAAAATAGTCTGAACTGTAAGTAAGTCACATTAGGAATTTAATTTTTGTTCGTGGAATGGTAGTAGCTGTTAACAGTCCGCTTCGCTAGGCGAAAATTAAATTATCTATAGCAGTTTAACTGTTTTTTAGTCACAGCTCATAATTTATTGTCCTACATGATACTGCTGGACAAAGTCTTTCTCTTCTATTAAGAAAAAGGTTTCGGAAATTAGTTCGTAAAGCTGTTACATTGTCGGTTAGTTGATTTCATTTGTCCCATTAAGGTTTCCTCACGATGTTTTCCTTCACTGACGAATAATGAGCAATACATGAATAACTAATGTGCTTGCTAAGATTTGTAACCACGATCTTTAGTTTAGATTGGGTTTGCCTCATTGGGATGCCTCGGTTCTTTAATTAGAAATAAATATGTAACTTTCACATGTTCTATATCACGACACATACTCTATATAATTATTTTATGCTTAAACTGAGCGAGGTTAAGTAACAAACATTGGAAATGTAAAGACACCCAAACTCTTGCATTTATGATATGTACGTATATGTATTTAGACTATTTTAGAGTATTAAAAAAAACAAGATCTAAATTTTTGCTTTTGTGATAATCTTATATTTTAACTTGAACATATTTAGTAACAACAATGTAATAATAGTTATTTATATAATGCATTGTATATATTTATTTAAACATGGTATCTCAAATATCTTCTATTGTTAAAAAATTGTTTATTCGCTGGCTAAACGTTCAAAATTATTAATTTTCCTAAAGACGTAATGCTTTTGAATTATATTAAGTGTAATGAGATAAACAACAATGCAGGAAGCTTAAGCTCGTTTTAAGCTGAATACCCTCTATAGTGTGGAGTAAGTTAAAAGAAATGTGCCTTTAGAAAAGAAATTGGCGATATTTGTTTGAGTACCAAATATTGATGTTTTATGATTGGATCAAAATATATAATTATGGATTTTTTATACTTGAGTGTAATGTGATGACAGACTGACACATGGGTCACCTGGTGCTCATAGACATTGGCACTATAAAAAATATCCTCCTCTCATTTAGAAAGTGGAACATAACAATACTTACTTGGTGGTGATGTTACCAGTGTGATTACAGGCACAAGGGACATAATATCTTTGTTCCCAAGGTTGGTGGCGCATTGGTGATGTAAGCGATGGTTAACATCTCTTACAATGCCATTGTCTATGGGCGTTGGTGACCACTTACCATCAGGTGGCCCATATGCTCATCCGCCTAACTATGCTATAAAAAAAAAAAAACTAAATATTGCTGCTTAGGTATAAAACGTGTGATGACGGGTTGGTACCTATCCTGACAGGTTTTACAAGCCTGCAAAGCCTTTCCACCAAGTCTTTACCAGACATCTGTTTACTTTTTTAAATTGAAATCTCACTCTTAATATTTTCTATTGAGATTAAATGTTAATTCACCAGAATAATGATCTTCATAGCCATTTTACTGATACATATTAGCCTACTTCAGCAAAACGAAGTATTGTCTAACGAAAAATGTAAAAGGAAGATATATCTATCTATCGATATCTATTGAAGATTATGTTTTTTTTTTAATTGAATGTTATACATTGATATAGATTCGAGATATTTTTAATGATTTTCAACTAATACAAGTTATAATGTAGAAAGTTTATTAAAAAGCGAAACATCCAACAAATAAAATAACACTCTTCGATGAATTGTGTTCAAGAAAAATATTATTAATAAACTGCACGAGAATAGCTTTATTGATACGGAGTGTTCCGTCTATCTTGAAAAGAACCAACTGAATTGGCTTTTCTCAGTAAAATCCACTTTTCAAAGTGCTAATAATGTTATAAGAACTGTTGAATGACGTCTTATCTTTATTTTACGATCTACACCGGAAACAAAAGCTTGTTAGATATTATTTATAATAATAGTTATTTTGCACACAACAGCTTAATATTTATAACAACACATGAAAATGTATTTATTAAAATTATACATTTTGTTATACTATGTATATAAGTAGGAACGGCAATAATTGTTTCATGTAACTTGGACCTACCTAAAATTTTGATCCTTTTCATAAGAGATACGTGTCGTGAACAAGCGTGTAGGGACTTAAGATGTTGCATAATACTCTTCGTAATACACACGCTATTTTGATTAGAAGGATAAATCCATTCAGATAACACAGCTTTTCTGTAAATTAAATGATAAGGTAAACAAACGTACAAGTTGCAAAACACGACTCATTTGAGTTAAATTTTAATTCAGCGGTTGCATACAAATGAATTTTTGTAAAAAGATTAAATAGTTTTTATTTTAGTTACTTGTTTAGTTAGTGTCACCGCTAAACTGTGACATCAATTCTATCGCACATTTGGCAACTCTTTTCTTTGTCGCACCACTAAAAAATGGAATTCTTTACCAGCACACGTGTTCCCCTCCTCTTATAACGACGAGCCGGTTGGCGTGTTTGGTAGATACCTGCCTTTCGCGCCGCAGGTCGTGGGTTCGATTCCCACCCAGGACAAACATTTATGTGCATGAACATATCTGTTTGTCTTGAGTCTGGGTGTAATTATCTGTATAAGTATGTATTTACAAAAGAAAAGTACTATATGTAGTATATCAGTTGTCTGGTTTCCATAGTACAAGCTCTGCTTAGCTTGGGAACAAATGGCCGTGTGTGAATAACGTCCCAGGATATTATTATATTATTATAACCTGGGTTCCTTCAAATGAGGCGTGAAGAGGCATCTTGCGGGCCGGCAAGTCGGGGGCAGCTAGTGCATCATTCTTCCCGGCTTTAGCCTGTAGCTGTCCTCGCGATTGGACTCTACTACCACTAACCATTAGGTGGAGTAGAGTCAGAATAAAAAAAAAGTTACTTAAATAGTGTCGTTTCAGTGCATAGTAAACAAGCTATTACATATTATGTCATATAATATTATCTATTACTAACTAATCCGATTTTGCTTACATTATTACATGTATCGTGAGACCATATTCATTTTAATTTGGTAATAACCAATTCGAGTTTAATATTTCACTCATAAAATAACTTTATTGAATTTAAGATTGAAGTTTATCACAAAATTTTATGTTAATTTGCTATCAGTTAATGTATTGAGTCGTAACTAGAGACAAAGTAGCTTGTTCGAATAGCGGCGAGGAAGTCTCTGGTCGATTATTTGCCGATCCAGACGACAATCAACAATTCAACACAATTTGCATATGAGCCGTATTGAATTGAGACAAGCAGACGTCCGAGAGAATCGTGATGGGATAAAACTGGCTATAAAGATTTACTGGAAGTGTAACGACTGGCGGATATTTAAACTTTTGTTTGACTGATCGACTTCTAATATTTTTTAATATCATGAATTTATGTAAAAACGATATATATTGTTACAGAGAAAAAAAAACGATATAATACTTGTAAAAAGAAAAGTAGTTTGAGCACTATTGTTTTTTAAAGGAAATATACTTCGTACAAATATCCAGTATTTACTTTTTAGCATAGAACGTTAATAATGAATTATAATTTTCTGTTTAAATATACCATTCATATTAACACTTCTAGTTTTTATGTATTGAATCAAATTTGCAATTCAGTAATTTACCCACGAAGGGGAATGCGGTTGTACTTTCATTCGGTCTATATTCATCATTTCATTGTTGTGAAATGTTTCATTTATGACAATTATACTAGGTAAGTAATTTTAACTTATTTATTACGTAGTTATAATTGTTACACGACTAAAACGAATATATGTTTGTTTTAATAATAAAAATAAATGATGATATTTCGGTTACATGACTAGAAACTAGAAATATGAGAAAAACATGTACTCTCTATTTTCGCACTCTTATAGTCCGCAGGAATGGTAAACCGATAGGATCGAAGAGAGGTCAGGACCCAACATTTTATGTGTATTCGGAGACACTGTAGTATCCGCCGAATTATATTGCCAATTACGGTCTAGTTTAAAATGTAGATTTTAATTGATCATACTACTGTATTTTTGTCACAATAAAAAGCACCTCATCTTCCTTTATATCGCCCTTCTAAATTCGAACACCTAACGCATCGCATTTTGTAGCATTTGTTAGGTACAATGTATGAACGCTATTTCGTTATATGACGCGACCTTGTTCCACTGCCATTACAGTCTACTGTAAGCCGCGTAAAAGATCTTCGTTCCGAAAAAACCATGAATAATTTTTTTTTAAATCTATTACTTGGTGGTAGAGCTATGTGTAAGCTCGTCTGGGTAGGTACCACCCACTCATCAGATATTCTACCGCAAAACAGCAGTACTTGCTATTGTTGTGTTCCGGATTGAATCACTCACCCATTGGATTGGGTCATTCACCCAGTGTAATTACAGGACATAATATCTTAGTAAGATAAGATATGTCCCTTGTGCCTGTAATTACGCTGGCTCACTCACCCTTCATACTGGAATAGAACACCACTATATAATATAGCTTGTGATGAATGGGTGTTACCTACCCAAACGGGCTTGTATTATAGCACAAGAACAAATTATTTCATTTTAAACACCACAGGGGCGCAAATATAAGGTAAAACAAAACAATTTTGGTATAATTATTTGACATATAGGAAGTCTTAATGATAGCTCTATTTTATGAGATTTTCATCCTTTAAAACCCCTACATTGACGGTCTTCTAAATAAATCGGAGAGGGTGTTTAGCATACCCATACCATTCTCCAGACATTGCTTACCTAAGTCTCACTCGAAGAGAAGAGCGATTGGTCTGATCTGACATTTCCATCGTGTGCTGGTTGGTATCGGTTGCATATTATGCGTTTCACGTCCTATATTATATAAATATGCGCCAAAACATTCGTGACCGGTCTATGTCTACTACTAGGCATATTATAAGTTAATATCATTTTATATGTACATACATGCTTAAGGCCGTCAGGACGACTTCAACGAAGGGTTTGTGCGCGTACCGTTCTAGGAAGAAACGTCAGCCAGCTAGAGCCCTTCAGTATTTTCCCCGCTTGAACCCCACGCACGCACTCGGAGGGTTGTCTCTACCCCTAGCATAAGCTTCATGCTTAATTAAAAAAACAATTGGTGGAAATCAGTAACTACTGTGTTTCTATATCGTTCTTCTCGGTGGAATGTTCGAGTACATTCCAAATCGGTTACATTACACAGATACACACACCCAAAGATAATTCAAAATTGCTTGTAAGACTTTAGTTGAAATAACTCAAAGGTGAGTCTGTGACAAATAAATCGCTATCAAACAAGATGCACTGTTGAGTTTTTGAATATATTGGGTTAATTAAATAATTGGCAACTTAATTTTAATTATTATAATGTACGACGCAGCGCAGTTTATAAAACTTATTTTTAGATATAATGATATAAATCTCTTTTTATATGCTAAACTTTGTAAGAAGTTTTAAAAGAGCGAAAACGATATTTAAGGTCATTTGCTTCCGATGATATTAATACCATAATTTACCATAGAGTCTAAGTAATATATTTCTTGTGCCTGTAAATATACTGGCTCACCCATCCTTGAAATCGGAACAGCACAATACAAAGTATTTATGTTTAGTAGTATGTAGGGTGAGTACCCACCAAGACAGACTTGGGCAAAGCCAATTTATGTCTCATGATAAAAAGTCTTTCATTTTAATTCCTATGACTGAACCAAGTTTCGCGGGGGTGTTAACTTAAAAGAGTAATTTTTTTATTAATTTTTTTGTTGTACTGATGGTTAACATTTCTTACAATGGCATTGGTTAACATTTCTTACAATGCCATTTCTTATATCCCAATGCGCCACCAACCTTGGGAACTAAGATGGTATGTCCCTTGTGCCTGTAATTACACTGACTCACTCACCCTTCAAACTGAACACAACAATACAAAGTACTGCTGTTTTGTAGTAGAATATCTGATGAATGGGTGGTACCTACCCAGACGAGCTTGCACAAAGCTCTACCACCGAGTATTACATACTGAGTTTCACAATCGGTAACTTTAAAATGAATGCAGCTTCGCCAAATATAAAATATGATCAATGATTTTGAAATATAATGACAATTTCAGTATATTATGAACTTATACATGATTATACATATATATTTATAGTATATAAAGAAATGGTAACTCAGTTTTAAAACAAAATGTGTTAAACTTGCTTGAATATTACGAACGTAAAATTTTATAATGCTTATTGTGTTGAAAAAAAAATATTTTACTATATTATAGTTTTAAATATAAGCATATTACGTAACTTATTAAAAAAAGTTTAAATCTAATTTAGTTAAATATCCTTTTTTATAAATTTATTTTAAATAATAGCACATTCTAGTTGAAATTAATTAACGAACTAAACATACAAATAAATTATATTTTATGTATAAAATATTCTTAGCTTTGAGATATAGTCATGAAGACAGCAATTCTCTTTTGAATAGTGAACATCTTCGGATAATTAAAATGAAGAGAATTCTGAGTTATATTTATTAAAAATCATGTCCCTGGTAATTTTGTAAAGTTAATGAATAGTTAGGTGTATATTCGGAACGGATTCATAATTAGGTTTTTACTGCTTAAGAGTAAAAATTTGCACTTCTACACTTCAATCGTAAAAAGTGATAGAATATAATATGTATCTTAGCTTAAATTCAAGAGTTCAAATCCGGAAATGTACTCCTGACTTATAAACTTAAATTGTGTTTGTAATCTTTTTTATAATGTAAGTAGGCGGAGGGGCAGATGGGTCACGTGGTGGTAAGGGGTCACCACCGTTGCTCAATGCTATAAATTGACGCCGAAGGACATATTAACCATTCCTTACATCACAATTGCACCACCAATCTTGGGAACTAAGGTGTTATGTACCTCGTGCCCGTAGTTAAACTGGTTCACTCACCATTCAGATCGTAACTCAATATTACCAAAGATCGCAGTTTGGTGGTAGAACGTATATTGTAAGTGTTATTTTACAAATAAATAAATAAATAGAATAATAAATAATATATCCATTATTCACACAAGACCATCTGATCCCAAGCTAAGCAGAGCTCTACTAATGGAAACTAGACAACTGATATACTACATATACTACTTTTCTTTTGTAAATACATACTTATTTAGATAATTACACCCACACTCAGGATAAACAGATATGTTCATGCACATAAATGTCTGTCTTGAGTATGAATCGAACCTACGACCTGCGATGCGAAAAGCAATTGTCTATCAACCACGCCAACCGGCTCGTCAAATAGAGGAATATGTGATGATTGGGTGGTACCAACCCGGACGGGTTTCTTAAGGTTTCTTCTTAACTTACCAAGTAAAGTCTCTGCAAGCATGTAAGGGTCGGATATTCTACCACATAGATATCCACCAACCCGCTTCGGAGCTGCGTAATAAAATAAGTTACAAAACTTCTACAAAGAAAGATTAGTAGTTAATTAGTCTATTCATATGTTCAGTTTCGGATACTTCATATACATATTTAAAGTACAAACATCAGACAATCACGGATCCTTTCTTCGTTATACTCTTATTACTAGTTACTTTATTTTCATAAATAGCTTTTGTCATTAAAAACGAAGCAATTATAATACTATGTACTGTATACTATTTTCCAATTAATAATTACTATTGCGGTAGAATTTAATAATTGACTCGAATCACAGAACTGTTGAGGTCGTTAATGAATAAAAATTAAACGATACAACAATAATGAAAATTATCGCGATTCGTTATGAAAATGAAATGATTATAATAAATTTTCACCGCGGTTTTAATGCGTTTTCCCGTCATTTTAATATGTATTACATTTTCATGAATTCATTAAAATTTATTCACTTATTTTCTTGTATTTATACACGTAATTTTTTATTTTTTTTTATATAAGTGAACTTTTACTATTATAATATAATTAATAAATTAATGAAAAACTAAAATATAAAATGAGTACAGAAGTATTTGAGCTTCAGATCTCGCCATATGGAATATTCTAGAACCGACGTCACATTTTTGATTTTGCTTTAACTAACCAATGAAAAATTATCGCTTTCAATGAATATGTGATAGAAATAATAATAATAATAATAGAATACATGAAATATTAAAAACACGTAACCAATAAATGGGGATTTTTTTTAACGATAAAATTGTCACGATTATCCACGATAAGTGATCACTAGTGAGATGCATATAAGAAATTCTTCGCAATACTTCTAAGGTTTGAGGTTGGAATACGAAATACACTATTACCACTTACAGATTTCGTATGCCAGACGTAAGCCCGTTTACGACATGTTAAGCAAATTTCTCGAATCTGCAATTTTTTGGATAAAAATATCTTCTTAAATGAATATGAAGTACGTTTACGCGAAACACAATCATGTCATTGTCAATAATGTTAAATTTGTTTACCTTAATTTGGGCTTTTGAAGTGACATCATAGAATTTTTGTTTTTTGTTTTTATTGTATAGGAAGGCGGACGAGCATTTGGGCCACCTGATGGTAAGTGGTCACCGACGCCCATAGACAATGGCATTGTAAGAAATGTTAACCATCGCTTACATCGCCAATGCGCCGCCAACCTTGGGAACTAAGATGTTATGTCCCTTGCGCCTGTAATTATACTGGCTCACTCACACTTCAAACCGGAACACAACAATACAAAGTACTGTTGTTTTGCGGTAGAATATCTGATGAGTGGGTGGTACCTCACGAGCTTGCACAAAGCTCTATCACCGAGTGTAGTTTCGTATCGATCAACTATTAATATTGTTATCTATTTGATGTTTTACTACAATTATTTTGTTGATTGCACAAGTAAGAGTTTTTTAGATTATGTCCAGCAACGCTTATAGTTTGTTAACACTACAGTTTTAAGGTTAGATAGAAACACAGAGTACATTGCTCGAGAGTTACGAAACTTCACTGTATAATAAATTTGCATTTCTCATCAACCGACTTTGAGTAATTGTGTATTACATTTAAGATCGCAGAACGCATTTGTTCAAGTTAGGTTATATTGTACCAGAAAACCAACCAGTATTTGAGAAAAACAAACAGAAATCGGCTAATATTGTACTGTTCCATTGGCTATTTGATTTCTCCTAAATACCAGACTGAGGAATGCGACCCAAAAATTTCAGCGTTTCTTAGACAAAGTATTTTTTATTTATTGTTATATTTTTAATTAAGCCGAATAATAAACTCTTTATAGATTGCTGCATATTTTATTATTATTTCGTATCGAAGAGCAAGTTATATGCTCAGCCTATGTCATCATTAATGTCATACTCAAGACAAATTGCTAATTGCAAGCTATGTTTGTTTAGAAGATTAACTATTAAGTTTTACAATGATAACGTATGTGGTGTTGCGTTATTTCTTAAATCATGTTTTCAAATGTCTAACAATAAGAACACCATAAATCGTCTATTGACTGATTTACGTATCATATTTGAAACAATACGATGCAATAAATTTATATGTTATGACTACTCTTTTCTATGGTAATAAGGTACTAAATTTTTATGACCTCCTTCAAATTCCACTTGTATAAATGTATAGCTATGCAGATTACAATCGCTAGCAATATATTTGTATTGTTACTCATGATACACATATTCAATTTTATTTACGATCATTTTATATAACTTGATTTCTAGGCACGGGAGTCAATTAAATTATTACGTGTCTGTTTTTTTTATTACTTTACATTATTTTATAATATTTCCTTTAAAAAGAAAAAACTGTATGTAAACTTATCTAAATTATTGAATTCAATATTGATAATATTTAAAATAAATTGAAATAATATGTGTAAGCTGAATTGACGTTAGTCAATACTTGTAAAGGCTACTCTCCTAGTATAATGTTAATGAACTAACGGTCTATTTGGTTTAGTAGCTTATGAGGCTGTAATTTTTTGTTGGTTCTTCGATGTCTAAATTTCGAATCAGTGTAAACTTTAGATATAATTTTAACTTGTAAAATTATTTTGATTTAATTTGTGGTGTGTACGTTTCAGATGTAATTTCATATATTTTGAATTTAGAATCCGATTATCACATAATGTTTGTAAGAAAAAAAAAAACGTTATCTCAGTTTATAATATGATCCGATTGAAATAAAATAACACTTGAATAAAAAAATGAATCGAGAAATGATTATTGTTCCCTCCAAAATTTTCTCACCTGTTATGTTTTTGTTTTCTGTTCCCCCACGTAACGAGCATCCTGTTTTGTGGTTAATTTGAATGCGTGTTTTTTTGCTAGAAAATTTGCCCTCAGATTTTTGTTACTTCTCCCTTTTGTTATGTGAAAATTTAATATTAAAACCTTTTTAGTATCGTTCTCGTTCATTTTCATTGCATAATTATTCAACTTTGTACAGCCATATTTTCTTAATTGAAATTTTTACTTTACGTTTTCGTAAAGATTACCTTAAAAAAAATTATTAAAAAAACAAATAGGATAGTAAGTTTTTAAGTGTACACTTCAAAACTTACTTGTAATATAGATCCTTCCATCCATCATAAATGTTTGATAGGTTTTATATAAAAATTGTGTTTTTAATTTTAGATAAAACAACGTAAACACAACAAGTTTCGTTCTTATTATAATTTAATTTTCTTTGTTAAAACACAACAACAACAATTTGATGAACAGCTTCATTTTGATTTTAAGAACTTTGATTCATAATTAAATAATCTAATAATGATAAAATAATATTTTTATTTGTAATATACTTAGGCTACATTCATAGATGAATTAAAAAAAAATGAAATTATGTGAAACAGTTCCAATTACATTAAACACTTCATTTAATGTAATTGGAAATAGAATTTTTATTCCCATTTCGAGTGATTCACTCTACTTACGTCATCAGAATTCGTCCCCTAAATACAATCTTCCTCTGATAAGGTCAGAATATCAGTTGTTCGCTCTAAATGCAAATATTACCGCACCCTAGAGAGGTGTTATAGCTACGGTTTTGAGGTAAAAAAGGATGAAAACAGCGCCAAATGGCAAGAAAGCGCTTTTTATGCTGACGAAATTTGGTAGTAAAAGATAAAGAATGAATAGACCGCGTTCGGAGATAGGCCCGATACTATTAAGTTTTAGTGTATGAAAATGAATCACCTTTGTTTCCAATAAATGTATATCTTGGGAAATTGTTCCGGAAAATGTAACAACGTCCTTCATAAACTAAAGGGGTTTATTCTAGTTCGTATCGTAAGTAATAAATGAAAACCTAAATGTCCAGTAGTTAGAACGATAATCTTATATCAAGATTGAAGATTCAACTCCAGGTAAGCATCGTTATTTTTTAAGCGCTTAATCTGTAGTTTTAACTCGACATGTCTTTAGCGGTGATGGAAAATATTGGGCATGTATCGGATGAAATTTGACCACGTGTATAACCAACCCGAATTAGAGCAGCTTCAAATTTTTTTCTCAAAAGGAAGGAGGCTTTAGGCTGTGGGATATTTAATTTTATACTCTAAAATTTGTTTATATTATTGATAGTATTTGTATATACCGTTGCAATTACTTTACTCAGAATATGCTTTGAACTATGTTCTACTGGAAAGGACAAACGTGTCAGTATAATTACAGGCGCTGGGGACATGACGTCACGAATATTCAAATCTCCGATATTGCCGATGTTCATGTCATTATTTACTATTTGTATGGCTATCCTGAACTAATAAATTGGAAACTGAATTAGAATACGTAACGTACTCGTACATACGTACGTGGGAATACAATATTGAAAACAATAAATAAGATAAATGCTTTGTACGTAATAATTCAACAATGTAGGTTTTGTACATGAAATAGTTTTATCTATTGCTTTTTATAAATTTGCTAAGAATTCTTTTATAAATAGAAGTTGTATTAAATATAACCAGATGTTTTTAGATTGTGATATATTTCACGTCTCTTTTAATAGCTTTAATCGTAATATCAAAAATATGTTATCTAGTGGTAGTATTAGTACTGATTGAACTAATTGTCATTGAATGAATTTGTCATTTCTCCCTTCCCAAGAGAGAGTCTCTTTCGTACCTAATCCCTAATTGATCGATAATTGTATCCGTTATCCAATGCATCTACGCCTGTTATGTGTTAGTTATTAATTATTGGAAACTATTTTGGTAATGATTTTCCAATATTTGATATTCATAAAATTTATTATGTACTGTTTGTTTCCATTAAAATAAAATAAATAAATAAATAAATATATAGAAAATCAAAACTAATTGGTTTCGTGCAAGCCCATCTGGGTAGGGTGGGTCATTCTCTTACGTTAAACAGCAATACTTAGTATTGTTGTATTCCGGTTTGAAGTGTGAATGAAGAATCAGTGTAATAAGAGGAAAACGGCATATAATATTTAGTTCCCTAAGATAAATATTTTCGACATATGGATTGGATAAAATTTGTTACGGTCCTGGTAATGGCTATGTGTGATGGTGATTTTTTTCTTGAAAGCCTTAATTATGTAACTTATTTCTTATTTATTTGCCATTATATGCTCTTATATACCAATCGGCCAGACATACTTATATTGAGATGTTTTTGGTGACGCTGGCTGGTGCGCTAACGATCGTGCTTTCGATCTTTACTCACGACAAATATTTGTATCGGTTATGCGATTGTTTTATGTGGTTTGGATGTTTAGTTCTTTCGTGTTTCCGGACTATCCACACCGAGTTTTTAATTTAAGCGTTTGTTAGTTTTTGTTATGCGTGTATATACGAAAGATAATCACAAAACCGAATAACAATACGTATTAATTGTTCGCGTACCATATCCGAATAGTTTACTGATTTTATATAAGTCAAAATTAATTATCGAATTGAACAGGGATATTTGGGTTGGTTTCGGGAGTTTACGGATTTCGTTACCAATCTATTCCTGGATTGCATTAATTATTAACACATACGTCAATTTCATGTTTATATATACGAATGAGAATATTGCGTTTAATTTTTTTTTCAATTATCGCGCAATTTTCTTTCCTGATTATAAATGATTGCGGAGGTGAGCGTTTCCGCGATAGGAAACGAAGACCCCGGGGAAATGGAGTGCCGATTCATTCTCTGATCTCGTATATAGAATACGGAATTGATTTCGTATATATTTTGACCCCGTTGGGACACGAGTGCGTTTTGTTTCTCGCTTTTTTCATTCATACGTGAGTTTTTATTGAATTCCGGAATGAATTTACAACGACTGACCTCTTTTTAGAATGACCTGGAATTTTAGATACGACTATGCAGAGGTTTATTTTTAAGATATGATTCATATTACTAACAGAAAATTGAATATGTTATGTATTAAACTAAGACAGTCTTTATTTAATACATAACATATTCAATATTCAAAGTTCAAATCTGAGCAAGCACCACTGATGACGATGGTGAAGGAAAAAAATAGTAAGGTATTGAAATTTTGTCACAACTGAAACCACCAACTCGCATTAGAGATGCGCGGAGGAACAGGCTTTATACCTTTCTTAAATGGAGTGGTGTCCTTAGCAACTCCTTAGCTCAGTAGTGTGACATTAACAGGCTGCTACTGTACTGTACTGAATGTAAAATATATATATTCTATTGAAAAACTCAAAATATTTTACGCAAACAATCGAATTATAATAATGTTGTAAGAAATGAAACTAAAATACATTTTTAGTTGCACAGTTTATTATTTCTATAAATCTCCAGTTAGCACTTGTATTATTTAAATTCTAACATACATTTTATAATTCATTGTTATTAGTATTTTGTTTACTAAGTAGTAAAAACTGATTACATTAAGGTGATTTCAGTTTACACGTAAACAAAACAACAGCCCACTTGTTTAGAAGGCAAAACAGTACGCAGGAAGATATACTATAATTGTTACTGTTATTTTCTCGCCTCGGCATGTAGTCTGAATCGTGAGTTTTGATAATAGCCCCATATATAATATTAATACCCGATGGAACGAGATAAGAGAGGCGAGAGTTACTTGTTTATTTTTATCACAATACAGCTAGATGAAAATCTATACTCTTTTGTTTAAATGCTCCCTTACTATAAAACAAAGGCAGATCGGAATGAATTTCTAAGAATACAATAGCAAAGTAATACCAGCATTGATATCGACTTGGTAAATAAAGGATTGAAATTTCCTGGATCACTATTTATAGAGATTGTTGTCTATCTGTGAATATGTATGAGTGAATTAATTGAGCCTCGACAGCCTTTCAGCACTATCTTTGATCATATTAATAACACAAATAATATCTGACAATATTGTGATTAAAATCTTCTAAAATATCATAACTTGTAATGAAAATGCGTTTAATAATTTGTCATAACAATATATAAACATTAATAATGTTTATAAACATTAATAATGTTTATAAACATTAATAATGTTTATATATTGTCTTGTTATTTTAATATTATTTGCCTCGTTTATCTAATGGTTAGCTTTTAAGTCGGAACTGTAAACAGTTACTGGGTTTAAGGTCTGAAATTTCTCAATATTAGCTCTGAGTCTGGAATTTGGCAGTGCCTCTGATCTCTCTCTAATCGTGTAGGATTGCTGCCTCTAACCAAAATAGTTAATTTAAATTATAATGTTCTATCAGATAAGAAATATAAAATCTGATTAATAAAAAATCTAAATAACTTAAACTTTTAAGTCTTCTGAGACCTAATTTAATGACCTTTTGTATTCATTGTTTTGTATACATTCAAGATAACTTAAAATAGCTTAAGGTGCAATACGCAGGTAATGACCGGTCACGGTTGTTTTGGAGAATACCTGTGTAAGATCGGACGCGAGTCGACGGCGATGTGTCACCACTGTGGCGCGGACCAGGACACCGCTCAGCACACGCTGGAGGTGTGTCCCGCGTGGAGTGCGTAGAGGGAGAACCTGGTCCGTGAAGTCGGACAAGACCTGTCCCTGCGAGCAATCGTGTCGGCGATGCTCCGCAGAGAATCGGCGTGGAGGGCCGTAGCCTCCTTCTGTGAGACCGTCATGGTCCAGAAGGAGACGGCGGAGCGGGAACGGGAAAGGGCCGATCCTGCTCGGCAGAGACGACGTCGGCGTCGTCCCGGCCTTCCCACAGCCCCAACGTCCGGGGCTTTAAATATAGGGCGTTACCCTGGGGCCGTGGATGCGTGAGGTGGGGGCTTCACGTGTCCAATTTCAAACGGCCCTGAGGAGGACGGCAGCCGGAATGGCCTCGCGCTGCCGTACGCACTAGCGAGGAGTGCAGAGGGGCGAGATTACCTTCGCTCCCTGAGGAGAGCTCCGCCGAACCGCGAGCGGAGCGCAGCACGGGAGGGACCGCGGATGCGTTATATCAACACGATCCCGCAGCCCCTCCGATCCGTGCCGAGGACGGCTATCGCAGTGGTTTTAGTGGGTAAGAATCCCACATAACCCGGTTCTTCCCCCAAGAGAGTCGGGTACCTTTCTGAAGGTTTCCACTGCGTGAAAAAAAAAAAAAAAAAAAGCTTAAGATGCAAAAAAGCGTTGAAGTGATTTTTCTTACAGCTACAGGATAATAAATATTAATTAAAAATAGAATAGTAAATAATTTAACATCAAGCAAGTACTATACAGAGTTTTTTAATAATAAATGATAATGAAATAAACAAAAACTTAGTAATATTTTACTATTGATTTAACTCCCCGTCTTATTGGCTCCACTGGTGACAGGAGGGCTGGCTCATTTTTCGCTCAGAGGATCGAAATTGCAATTCAACGGGGAAATGCTGCTAGCATTCTTGCCGCCATTCATCTCGGTCATGACTTATACAGTTTTATTTTTAGGTATATATTTTGCTTTCATGCTTATATTTGATAATGAATTACATGACACGTTAATGTTTAAATTAAAGTAGGATAAAACATTTTTTTTTATATATTATACGTTTACAAATTAGAACAGTCACGATCAGTGACAATATTTATTATGTTATTACTTTATTACATATTAAACTGAAATTGAAATTAAAAAAATATATATTAATGGAAGTAATGTAGTAAAATAATGAACAGTTAAATGACTCGTTAATACAATTAAAAACAAACTACTTTTGAAATGCAGATTTAAATCAGTTCTTTCACGATTTCAAACTGTGAATGTCCTGAAAATTGGAAGCGTCGGTTCCCTGGAGAGCTCATTAGATGTCGCACGGGACCGCGCGGGTTTCACTTTTGCATCGATTTCAAAACGAATGGGGGAGAAGTTCTGATGCCGTGATGTCAAGAGAATTACTAGTGGTCTAGTCTTCGATACAATACAATCATTGGAGTGATATCGTACGAGACTCGATAGTCATTATGTATCGTTGATCAATTTATAGCTATATCTATCGTATATTGCAATTTGTAACCGATAAGACAAAATAAAAAATCGACTAATTATTTTTTTCTTGTTCTTGCCAGGTCAGGGTATATTTAACTTAAAAATCTGTTTGTGTAATAACTCTATTTTTAATAAATATATTTGGTAATGGTTTCCTAAATTGTATAATTTAAGTCGTTCACCTCCACGCGGGCCGCCACCGCGACCGCGTGTAGTGATTGTGACTATGCTGGAGCATCAGGAATTCTACGGCATTGCCCTCGTCAGGGCGTTCCGTGAGTGCTACCATGAACCACGATGCGGGAGCTATCGATCGTATCATTGGTTCGATATGATCTAGCAAGACTACGGTGAGATCAAACCAATATTTTTCCCGCAAACTTTTAAAGCCAAAGGAGTGATATTGAGTGTTTCTCGCATTTGTAATTGTCTGAAGTGATGTTGAGCATGGCACAATTAGTGGTATCGCGACGCATATACTGCGCTCTTCTATTCAGAGTAAAATACTGTACTGGCCCTACTAGTCAGTATTTATTTTTTTGTATTTTTTTAAATGCGGGTTTTTCTATTGATTTAAAGAAGTGCTTTACAGGTTACACTATCAGTCAAGATCAGGAATAGCCGAGCGGAGTGAATCTTCGTGTTCAAACCACTAGCCTGCTCACCGCTGGTGCTGCGGGCTGACCATTTCCGGTCAACAGTCCCCAGCCTGCCAGACGTGGTGCTTCAGTGCTTCGGTTGCGACACATCAGCCTGATCATTTAAAAAACCGTTCGTTCAACCGATGAACAGTTTAAAATCCCATCATTAAAGTAAAAAAGACCTGTGTAAGTCCGTGTTTAATATGGGTACGAGGTGACTGAGAAAAGACTCTTGTAAGACTTTGAAAGAGCGTAGACGTGACTCGGAAACGACTTATTTAAAATCCCATCAGTACAGTCGGAAAAGACCTGTATTACATCTCACTCGAGCATCAGGGTGACCGCTGTAGGGACATCAAAATAAAGGCATCATAAAGACACTTCACTTACACCGACAACTTCTATCACAAGCTGCCAGAAAGTCTGGATGAGCTTTTACGTATTTTTACTGTAAAACCAAGTTGTACTGTTTCCACAAATTTCAGACAGTGACCAGGGTGAAGGCGCTAGGACGCTGTCTAGTCAGGAGAGGCCGAGTTAGCGGTTTCTGCCCCCCAGAGTAATCAACATGGTCCAGTGTATAAAAAGCCACGGTAAACTGCAGAATCACTTCACTTCGCCTCCGTCGCTCGACTTGATCGTACGTCTTCCTTATAACTTTAAAAGTAAACTTCAACGCTAACAAGAGTTATATACCGGACGAGACGGTGTATATAGAAAATGTGAATATAAACAGAATATCTGAAAAATAAGATCAATAATTTTAGTAACATGTAACAAAACATATATTGTTATTTTTAAAGAATTTCAATAAAATGCGAACAATTGACCAAACCTTTGTGTTTTTGATAGAAGAAACTTTACTGCAAGGGCCTTAATTGTTAGGTGGAGAACCAAATGTGCCACTTGATTGTAAGTGATACCACTTACTGCTCATAAACATTGGCACTGTAAGAATTATTAACTTACATCGCCAATGTGCCACGAACCTTGGGAACTAAGATATTATGTCCCGTCTGCCTGCAGTTATTTTTTCTCTTTTGATATATTTTCCATTCCTTTTTCTTTCATACTGTTGTTGTTGCTTGATGCAACAATGTCTTAGTGTATCTAGATATTTTTTATAGTTCGTAGCAGTAAAAATTACGATGCTATCGTAATTTTTTTTCCATTTTGTATTGTAGCTTATGTATTTATACTAATTAAAACATTAGTAACAGCCTGTGAGTGTCTCACTGCTGGGCTAAGGCGTCTTCTCCTCTTTTGAGGAGAAGGTTTTTGGAGCTTATTCCATCACGCTGTTCCAATACGGGTTGGTGGAATACACATTTGACAGAATTTAAAATGTTAAATTTATCCTTCTTAAGATAATATGATACTTAATAAAGGACATTTTAAAATTACGTGTAGTATAATTTTAATGTCGACTCGAGTAATAAAATAATTAAAGAACTAATTGACAGATATGTAATAATTTAGACTCGTCGCAAGGCAATTTCTAAAATAATAACAACAGAAAATAGACTACGACGCATGACATAAAGGCACTTGCACACAATGTACTTATAATGCAATAATATCTTAAAGGTATATCAATAGTATATTAATAAAAGTAAATAGTAATATAAAGTCGATGTAATGTTATGTAAAGTCAGATCATAATTAAATAGTATTGCGAACCACATTTATTACAAGCTGCCCGAGGCTTCGTACGTGTAAAATAAGGATTTAAATGTTAATATTTCTAATTTCGAAAAATGCTTCTATAAAAAAAACCCTGTCATAAGTAATGTTCCAAATTTCAAGTTTTTAGAATAGGTTTCGGCTGTGCATTGAAAGACTCCAGGAACAACAATATTTTAATATAATAAAAGCCGAAGTGGAGCAATACAATGTGGATATTAATGTTTACATTTTATATTTAAAATAACAGTTAATTATAATCCGAAATAGATAGTGTTAACGTCATTTAATATCTAATAGTCTAACAATTCAAACGCTAACGATTCGTGAACACGTGACGGTAAATTACAATTTGTAACCGGGCGTTAACGCTGGTGACAGATTTATTCTTCGTATCCACGTCCTACATTGAGTCACAGCTCATAAAGATGTCGTTACACTGAATTAATATGAGCCCCAGTTGAATTAATTTCGTGTAATAACCCGTTTTTGAACAGCCGATATATTTTTTTATTGGATTGCTGTTCTGTTTTTCCGAAGCTGTGAGGCATGTGTTAGAAATTGAATGAATATTCTCCAGACATTGTATTTCTAAGCTTCATGTGAAAACTATTTGCTTAGTATGAATTTATATCGGGGCATAGTCAGTATTAAAAACTGAGATGTCCTAGTGGCCAATAAAATCTTAATCGAATATTGTGGGTTAAATACACAACACATACACACACACAACATAACTGAATTTTCATTGGTTTAACTTGTGTTAATTACTTGTCTCGTGGTGTTCGCTGAAGAAAAATGTCCTGAAAAAGCTTGAATGTGTCGAATGAAAATCTGACACGTACATCCCGCATTGAAGCGGTGTGGTGGATAAGCGCAAAACCTTTTCAAGGACAGAAGGCTTGGCCCAGTAGTGGTACATGTTCTGGCTGTTTCTTTATTTCACTAAAAGTTGATTATTTGAACGTAAACAAAGATATAAATAGAAAACTCCGACACTTTTGTGTAGAATGGAAAACTATTAAGGATACACTAAAACTTTGTATTGGAAAACTGTAGATTTCAAAAAGATCTGCAGAAAAGTCCAGAACACTTTTATCTAGGACGAAATAACAATGCTTTTTCGATTACTTATTTGGAAAATTAAAAAAATAGATATATTTATTAGAGTAATTTAAAGGGTAATTGTTCTTCTGATTGGTATTGTATGACTTAATAAAAAATACAAATAAATTAGATATCTTTTTATGAATCACAGATTTTGAAGGGTCGCTTTTCGCATACCACTTAAATGATATGATTATAGTAGGCTTTAGTTAAGCCTAGCTTAAAGGATATTTTGTAGACATGATCGTGAGGTACTTACCTTTAGGATTTATGGTATATCATATTGTAGTCCTTATGCTTATATATTTAAGATCTATAATTGTGTACATCTTGTGGCCTAATGTACCAGGCTTACCTGAAAATCCATGAAGCGTGGAATTGCTCGTTTATATGCTAAATGCAAGATCCACTGCATTTACTAAACATTATGCTGATATAATGTCACATTATATACTGACCAAATAAAGCCCAGAATACTATTGGTTAAAACATTTTATTTCGTATTATCTTGTTTATGTTGTATTTGCATTTCCTTCGAGTGAATAATCCATGTAATGTCTATCTACTGTGATTTTTTTATTTTTTATTTCGTGGCTTATTAAGTTTTTTATAGGTTAATCCAATATTGGAACTCATAATTGCAATGAGTTCCAAGCATCATCCAGTAGTAATTACCTAACGCCTGCATCCATTGAGAGAAAGGATGCAAATTAATGAAAGTTAGAGAGAGAGAGAAAGATAAACACAGACAGATATTAGAATTGAGTTCCAAGCGACCACAACGAATTGCAAATTAATTTCACTTCTAGACACTATGAAATCAAATATATTTTTATTCAAATAGCCTTTAACTTACCAGTAATTTCTTCTTAATATATTTGTTTAAGGAAATATATTTTATGTTTGATTTTATAATGTAAAGATACCTTTTTAAAAGTTTTTATTTAACATGCAATGTTGGTTTATTAATTTGCTTAGGTCATGTCATCTTGTAAGCTGAATTACGTAGTACCACTTAAATGAAATTGGAATTAAAATTTAACATGTTGGTTCAGTTCCGATGACAATGTATTTTTAGGGTAAGCATGACCTGATTCTATGCTCAGGGTTGGGTGCAGACTAAGTAACTCTTCAGTCAACAACAAAGAAACGAAATTTTGTCTATAAAAGATTTTTTTTTAACATTTATTTATTAATATTAAATATTATTTTAAATTGGCATATCCTTATATTTCAATTAGACCACTTTGTATCTTGTTTTAGGGCTTTGTGCGAGGCAGTCTTGGTAGGTATAATTTAGTAGTTACTTCCGCCAAACATTAACATTGTACTCGTATTGCCGTTTTCCTGTTTAAAGAGAATGAGTGAGCAAGTATTTTTATTACAGGAACAACGAATTATCTGGGAAATATCCCATAGTTTATGATCTATAATTAGACCTTTAATTAATAGGTACCTATATACTCGACTACTTGTTCTAAATTCAAAAATCATATACCAAAATCTTTTGTGTTATAATATAATAGCTTTAAATGAGAAAAGCGTTATAACCATATTTATAAAAATATATATATTTTTTAGCAATTCTCTATATAATTCGAATATTTTAACAATTTTTTATCATAACCAAGTTATTTTATTGAATGTTATCTTACATACGTATACAGCAATTACTTTCAAATTAAGTCGCTTTAATGCGCTAAATACAATAGAAAATGTAATTTAAATAATTTCTAAGAATTTGCGCTTCAATTAAATTTGTCAGTAAGAAGAAAATGGATCTTAAGATTCCAAGGAAATTAACTCAAGTGAAGATTAAAAATTTTCATCAACCAACCTAATTAACTTCATAATTAAACATGGCAATTCTGCTTTATTATACTATTGGAATTACTCTCGTCGCTACCCTTATTAAATTTAATGCTACAATCTATTGACGTCTTAGTAACGGCGGATAACATTAATAAGAACAAGGAAAATTGACTACAAGTAAAATTTAATTTTGCTTAAATTAAAAACTAAATCGTTTCATTCTTATAAAAATGGGTCGAGTTTATCGTTTCCATTTAAAAATTCTATAACGTCTCAGTAATACAAAAGCTTTGTCCGAAATGAAAAAAAAAAAACGAAAGGAAAAGACCTTTCAAAACAAGCATTGTTAATTCTTTTTGGAGTCCCCAACTTTTCGCCATTATGAACAATTTAAGTATAGAACTTAAATTAAGTGGAAAAGTTGACCGCGCAAAGATTACAATTCTAGCGGTACGTAAAATGTAAGGGAACGGCAAAAAGTTAATCCTTTAACTTAAAAAAAAAAAACCAAGTACATCAAATATTTAACATACGTCAGCTTTAAAAAGCATTTTATGTTTTACCGTTTCCTATACAAAATAACAACGTACACTTTGTTTACGTAAAAGTATAGTAATATCTGTGCTATATTTACGATGGCTGCGCAATTAAAATAATCACGGCGTACAAGTAAATGTACTATCATTTGAAATGGAATTTTAAATTAGAAATGCAGATTGCATGTATCGTGTTCATAAGTTTATACTCTTTGATATCGTTCAACTTACATTAAATGCCCAGATAGCTTTAGTGACAGACAAAGATAAAATTCATTTGACAGTAAGAACTAGGCCTAGTACTAGTAATGACTACAGTATTTAAAACCTTAATTTTTTGTTGAACTGTATTAATACTTTAATGAAATCTTAAAGTCTACATAAAGATTGAAGCTGTTGCGTTCATCTGATTGAGTTGAAACTTTGTATTATTATTAATACTTTGTGTGTGCAATTTGACTTATTTAGGATTATTTTTTTAAATATGGATCATTACGTCAACGGTTTAGACCTAATGGCTGTTATGTAACAGTATGGTACCAGAAGGAGCTCCCCAGATAGTGAACGCCTTTCGTATTGGTTGGTGCTTGTGAAAAGGTTTCTGGCGTACATAATGCAAAATGCGAGTTATAACGAATATTTCTTGCAAACAAAAAATAGTAGGCATTGAGTTGCTTGACGGACATCAGATAATACGTTAGACAAAAAATCTAATTCAATAAAATAATCACCTAACAATATAAGTATTAGATGACGTATGACGCCACGAAAATATTAGAGATGCGATCAAAAGATTAAGATGAAAAGAAAGTTTGAGAGAAGAAAAAATATAAATGATTTTATCTTAAATATGTAATATAAGCTATATATTCTTATAAGTTGCTATTTCAATTTGTGTACGCTGCAGAGACGGGCACACGACTCCACCCTCTAGTTTCATACAAATTGATATTTACGGTAATAGCCGGAGTTTTTCAGCGAGAACGCAAAGTTAAGGATAACAGGCTCAGTTGGATACCGTCCGGAATCCAAATGGGCAAAAACGTTGGTAAAGAAGTGAAAAACGGATCTAAAATTTGCTACGAGAGGAATTATTTAAGATCAATTTAATGTTTTACGAGTACCGTCGTGGAGCTTACTGGCGAAAGGCGTTGTGAAAATTACATTTACAATGTAAGAAACTTCGACTGGAGTGAATTAAAATTGAATAAGTAGATATTGTACTATCTTATAATTCTCATACATTTTTTTAACGCTAGAATAGTTTAAAATATTTTATCTAAGCATTTTTTTTATATTACATTTGATTATTATTATTGATTGTCATAAATCTATTTCATCAGCAGATATAAGAAAGGAATATATTATATTATTATTTAAGGAATTATACTAATTAAACGTATAACTTTAACAAATGTCTGATACGATAGGTTAGATTAGTAACTACGATTAATATTATCTGTATTCATAATAATATCACAATTTATTTTGTTTTAATTATTTTTAGTTGAATAAAAAAATACTTATCACACGTAGCAACATTGTAAGTGCCAGCAGGTCACGCATAGCTAAATTAAGCGAGCGATACTTAAAATCAAAGGAACACAAATTCAAATTTTAAATATAATAGAACATGTCAAATTAGCTCGTATATAAGATAGACTGTCGATTGAAACAAATATTGTAAGGTAAGAATTTTCATCACGTTCAATCAACCTATCAACCTCTTATTAGTAGCGGTGGAATCAATAAGTGCGGTGAACCGCAACGTCCCATCCAGACGCTTATCGAATTGAACGCTAACCAATTAGTCTTAGGTACTGAAGATTTAGTTAAATATTGATAAGTAAATTGGTAGACCTAAACTAAAATGTTAAATTCGTATTCGAAATTTAAATATATTGTGATACATAGAGTAACAAACGTAAGGAGTTGCCAAAGCGAACCAGTGGATAGAACGCGTTGATTGATTAAATTTTATTCGGTGGTAGGTCTTTGTGTAAGCCCATTTGGCCCACTCATCATATAGCATACCGCCAAGCAGCAATACTTATTACTGCTGTGTCCTTTAGTTATCTAAATAGTTATTTATTTATTGATGAAGAATTACCAACATGACATACAGTAATAATTACAAATTAATAGGTCTAAGGATACAAGTTGCCATACTTATAGGTAGCTACATCATGCAAAAATGACACTGAGCATCTAAAATAATAGTAAAAGAAAAGAAAAATTTAAAAATAAATTGAAAACAATTTGGAAGTATAAAGAAGACGCCTAATATATTCCTCTTCAAAACAAAACAGGAGACAGTATTGTATACATAAAATTTACCACTTAAAAAATTTTTATATCCTGTAATCAATATTTGAATGTTTCATTCCATCAGCGTCTCTGCCACGACTATTCTTACACCCAAAAAAACAAAAACAAATATTTTAAAAAATCTATGTCTAACTAAGGTTTTGAAGTCATTATTTTATATGTCATTGCCAATAATACTTGGATACAATTAATAAGGTCTGTAAATAAGTCAGTGGGTAAACTCGAATAAATTATGCGGCGCACCGCATAGTCCCGTCCGGACGCCTGTCGAACCCAACGGGAACCAATTAGTCCCACCCGGGGATATTTATTTGCGGCGATCCAAAACAAGAGCCCTGACACTTAATATATTGATTTCTTTATGTTCATCTACAGTTTTATAAATATAGTAACCTAGTTCTGCTTTTACTGTAACTCTCACTGGGTTATAAATTTCAAAGTGACTTAGTATGTAAATTATAATGAGTACACTCAACATACACTACAAGTTGTAATTCAATCTTAATTGCATTGTTAATAAAATAAAAAAAATATATATCCTGTTTATTATTTTCAGCAATATAACATTTTATATATTTCTTGAATTGTCAACAGTTTAATTCAAATTTTAAATCATTAGTGATAAATAACTCGTTAACCTACCTGTTAAACGTGCTTTTAAATTTCGGAGTTATCGTGAATTTTCGGTCGGGTGGCTTATAATAATAACCTTTAGTAAAACTATAAAAGAAAATAGTGCGAGTTTATGAGACTGGTGGTAGGGCTTTGTGCAAGCTCGTCTGGGTAGGTACCACCTACTCATCAGATATTCTACCGCAAAACACCAGTACTTGATATTGTTGTGTTACGGTTTGAAGGGTGACTTAAGTGAGCCAGTGCCACAAGGGACATATCATCTTAGTTCCCAAGGTTGGAGGTGCATTGGCGATGCAAACGATGTTTAACATTTCTTACAATACTAATGTCTATGTGCGTTGGTGACCACTTACCATCAGGTGGCCCTTATGCTCGCCCGCATGCTCCACCTACCTATACTATAAATAAAGTCAACGTCATCAGTCGACGGTGACAGGAATCGTGTTTTTGAAAATCGAATATTAATATGTAGGTATGATATGAATAAAAATCAAATTCCTTACTAATTATAAGTATAAAAAATGCCTTTTGCATTAAACATTAGCAGTGTTTTATGACAACAAGTTTTTCATTTTAGAGTAACATTCATAACAAAACAAAACCAGAACATTACGACGGCATATTTCTTTTTTGTAACACGGCCTAATTAGTCATTTTTTAAACGTAGCACGTCACAACGTATTGCGTGAATGCCACTCATGTGTTTTTATACTGGACCCGTATACAATACTCGGTACAATCAGCTGCATAATCAATGGTATTTTTGTATTTAATATTTTTCGAGAGCTGCAAGTTTTTAACATTAACCAATGCTAGTGGGTTTGTTCGATAGCGACGGTAAATGCGGTTGACACGCAAGTCACGCGACAAAGTTTATACCTACGTAATAATACTATGATTAATTGTTGTTAGCACTTAATTCGTTACACGTGAAATGGTGCACAAAATATGGGTTTGATAGAACAATCATTTGTCACTTCAATTTGAACGTACCCTTCTTAAGGTAGTTCGCTGTTAATGTTTTATTAGCATAAGGTTGTAGCGACATCTATCTCGCCACATACGAAAACTAAAAACTGACGTATCCTACATCGCGATATTAAAGTTATCCGAGCGATGGAACATATATACAAGAACCCGACAACAACCGTCGGGCAGTAGCCCACCAGACAAACACCCGTCTGGTCGGAGGATCCTCCCTTTTCAATGGTGGATGAGGAACTTTACACCCCGGTTCCTCCCTATCTCCAAAAGGTTATTACATAATAATAGTATTTTTATTTTAGTTATAATTCAACTTTTTATAAGTTATCATATATTTACTATGATATGATCTAGCATTTTTGTACTATTTTATGTCATAATGCGTTTAAGTTTACTTTTATTACCATTAATTTTATACATGTGCTATATATTTTAACATTCTTCATCATTCATGTTTTAGTTGTTTATTTTGTACACAATGAAATTTATTTTTTTGAACCACTTTTAATATTACGTTTTTGGTTCGGCATAAGAAAAGCTACAATAAACTCATTATATTTATATTTTACATAAATTAATAAGCTATAATTGTTAATCTATACAACATAATACAAAATAAATACACATTTATTATATTAAATATCATGTTACTGTATATTATAATAAGGCAATAGCTTTTAAAATTTTAATAATAAGCACAATTATGCGTAACGTAATACGTATATGAAATAGGTAATTATAATCGTGAAATCGGTAAACAAAACACTTCAATCTTATTTCGTATAGCAATTTGCTTACTAGCTATTATTTAAAATTGCGTTGTAAAGGGGAGTATGAACACTATAGGCAGTTATCTTTACAGTGCCATTTTGTTTCACCCTAATTTAACTTTGGCTATTGGAGGTTCATTTTGAGCTAACGAAGTTATCGTGGGAGACGAGTTGTTATGTGAGTGACGTCATGAGACACGATATTCTATAACGACGTCAACTTTTGAATGTTACCATATAAAAAACTTATTATTTAGTGGTTTATTTTTTTTGCTATGTTCATTGAATGGTTTTATTTCACAAATAAGATCAATATTATATTTCAGGAAAACTAAATTTTTTAAATGAAATGGATTTGAAATGAAATTGTCAATCTATGGAAAAGGCATAAATCTATTTTCGTTCAAAAGAGAATTGCCGTCATTATGGGAGCGAAGGTATAGTGTCAACGTGTTTGCACATAACATCTCTTACACACATGGCTAGTCAATGAGATGAATCACTGTGCCTAATACGTCATGTTGATATGAGCTTTATTTCCGGAATAAAAATTATCTGTCTGAGCACATGCAAACGGTGACGAAATAATGAAATTAAAAAAAAAAAATGTACAGGGATTTTTTTATAGAAAAATATTATATATTAAATAGGAAAAATGAGTGGCAACATTATATGTTAATCTTTTAAGCATACCTTATGTTATATTTATTACGTTATGTTTTGAATATGGGTTCTGAAAATCTAACAAAATGTTTGAAATAAGGCATTAACAAGTAAACTAACGGTGAGAAGGATTTCTACTGGCCTGGGTGGAAAACACATACTAACCAATTCTTCCGTAAAACTTGGTATTGCTTTACTTCCGTTGGTATGATGAATTAGCCAGTGGAATTATAGGCTCAAGACGAGTATCATCTCATAAATTGCGTTTAGGTCTGTATTTTGAAAAAACATACATATTTATATATTATCACGTTTATATAATTTCTATACGGAAATTGAACGAGTAGTGCATTAAATAGATTTAAAATGGCTTAAAAGAAATTTAATATGAACGTTATGATTTTTTTTAATTATAAATATAAATATTTGAATCGAATTTTAATCATCATGTTTATAGGTGATGGTTTAAAATAGGTACTTTCATCCTAACAAGTATGACGATAGATTATAATATATGTACATTAAACATGCTTTCACCAGAATCATTAGAATAAATCTGAAATGGAAATGTAAAAATATCTTTTAAAAACAACCCTTCGATCGTTTTTAAAATATTTCATATAACGACCAATGTTATCAAGGCTTTCGTTTAAGCATTATCTAAACATTTTCGTTTAGTGATTCTTTTCAAATTTACGTTATTTACTCGTACAGTCTGGGATTTACATAACGTTCGAATTGAAAGGTTTGATATCGTGTTATTTTGAATGTCGCATCAATATATATTTGACTTCTGAATCAAACAATATGTTTCTATAGCCGTCGGCACATAAAAGCAATTCAAAACAGCGATTTACATTTCTCATACTGTTATCTTATCCACCATTCAAGCCTTCATATTTCGTGACGCTATGAGCAACTTTAGTTCGAGAACCGATCGCTATTACCGTCCGCTGATAACACTTACAACTAAAGTTTGGTTCATATATATAAATCCGATTCGAATATATTTGTGTTTTAGGTGACTAATTTAGGTCGCTTTTAATGGTTCAGAGCTAATTCACGTCATAAATCTTCGCGGTACTTAACTTTATATCGCGCTCGTCAACTCTTGAATTATACAGCTTCGAAATAATTAACAATAACGCGATTATAGCCCTTATAAATTTCGCTTAGAACCGAAAATTCCACGACAAATTTATTCATGTGAAAATTTATTATAAAGAACAATAAAAATCTCGAAACGAAATCCATTTACAAAACAGAGTTTAATTTGTGCACTTATCTAAAATTTATCGAAAAGGCTCGATAAAGAAAAAGGCGCAAGAGAAAAGTAGAATTCAGATTGAGAAATGAAATGAATACGGCTTCAGGCGTTTCGTCGCCAATGAATAATTTATTTTAGAACCGCGTTTTCACAAAATTACTTGCCATCTTATTCGAAAGAGTATGCCGTCGCTCAACCGAACCGTTGACTCGCTGTTATTATATAGCGTATACCTATAACGCTGTAGACGGCTGCGGGAACTCTTGCTATTATTTCAAATTTTGGTTATGTTATTGTTCCTAAGATGAGTCCCAGCCATTTTGCTTCACTGCGTCGAAGGTTATTTAACTATTACTTTCAAAGTATTTACTTTAGTAACAGTTGTTTTAAGGTAATTGAAATTAGTATTAATTAAACGAGAGTAAGCGTAGAATATAATATGATAAACAATGGATGGAATTTATTAATAATTTTTCGTGATTGGCAACATTCATTTATCATTATCATTTAAACGATAACGAAGTTTCAACACTGTGAAATGTGAAACCTGTGAATGACATCTCAATCAATTATTGATTTTTCAAAACTTATTATTCCTTAAATAATATTTATCTAACACAGAAGTTACATTGAAATAACTGGCGCACGTAATTGAATACAGATTCTAAGAATCACATGTTATGTTACGGTTTTTTATATTGGAATAGTTTATATTGGAAAGCACAATTACTGGACGTAAAGTAATAAAAGTTTCTAAGGCGTCGTACGTGAGTGAGGTACTGAGACGTAACGCGTGACGAATGAGTAAAAATGCGAAGGTATAAATATCGGTAGATGTCCTCTTGAGGCGAAAGTGGATTGAAATAATGTTGGATCACTTTGGGAAATACAACCACTTGTACCTTATATTGTTGTTTTATATTTTATATTACGCCTCTAATTTTATACAACTCATCTATACTAATTTATAAAGCTGAATAATTTGTTTGTTTGATCCGGCTAATCTCAGGAACTGCTGGTTCGAATTTAAAAATTATTTTTGTGTTGTATAGTGCTTTTATTGAGGAAGGTAAGTTCTAGGCTGATTTTTATTCATTATATTTTTTATTAATTATAAGCGGGTGAAAACCTAGGGCACAGCTAGTAACATTATATAAACATTAAACTTTTCATTGAAGTTATGATTGCTTAAGCCTTAAAATTCTGTACCGCTTTTTGACATAAAATAAAAAATTGTTCTTAGTCCAATGTTCTCATTCTCTTTTCATTTTTAAACAGCTATTACAGAGTTAACCGATATAATTACTGAAATTAAATTTACAACATAATCGTTGGTAGTGAATGGTACCTCGAAACGAAATACCAATTTCCCGAATTATGGCATACCTCATAATCACGGAATAGCGCGACGTCATAGCGCGTTACATAACAACTGATGCCATATGCAAATATTAACACTGGCATAATGACGTAACCGCAGAATGGGGATTGCTGGTCGCAAACGGTACGCGATTCATGTATTGTCATGTCTGACACTTTGAAATAGAAAAGAAATGACTATAGATAGCATAATGACTAAAGTTAAATTAAGTCTTAACAAAATTTTAAAACTTAGAATTTTCTAGAGTTTTGCTTGTTATACATGATCATGGTTTAAACGAATTTCAATCAATCGCTTATGCAAACATTTGTTTTGTTATTATAGGGAAACCGCAGATTATTGACAGCTGGCTGGTATACTGGTTTCGATTATTAGACTTCAATGCCATACAATTACGCTATTATAATTAGGGAATTTATATGCTTTTGACATACCAAATGAAATGAATGTTTTTTTAATAATAAATAATAATGTAGGGTTTTTGTTGCAGATAAGCTAAATTGTAAAATTCACATTTTATTTGTGGTAACGATTCGTCTAGTTCTCAGCTGAACCCTACATGTGTCGTATGGAATTCAACTCTATGTATACTGAGTGAGTGCAAAGCGTGTGGAATAAACTTGACTATCGTTTTTATGTACTGTTGTTAAAGACTATATAGAAATGTTATTAAAAAATGATTCAGTTTAAAAATAAACTATACTAACCTGATGACACGAAGGTAGTAGATCCGATTGCACGCGGAAGCGAAGAACCGGGAACTTTTGACACCTCGGAAGAAGCACTTGTACAGCAGTGGGTAGCGATAAGATAATTGGTCGAAAATAAACACGGAAAAACTTTGATTAGAGTTTGTGATGTTTTGTTTAAAGTCCCAGAACACATGTTTTAACTCGTAATAGTTATTGTTCGTGCATTTCAATCGATCGCGCATGCAAATATTAACAGAGGCATGATGACGTAACCGCAGTCAATGGGATTGTTGGTCGGTATGCTGATTTCAGACTCTCAACTCCAGTGTTTACTCATTATGCGGTAATACTGAACAATCCAGTTAATATCCCTGATATTTTAATATCGTTACTTAATAAAATCTATACGTACTGAACTAAGTGAAATCGATAAAAAACCGAGATAGTCCAGTGGCTAGAATACGTGGATTTTACGTGACTGAAGATGTTCATTAACAGACAATCATTAAATCAGACCATTCGGTTTTTATAATTATGCTTAATTTGTTTATGATTTGTTTTATGTTATCTATCTTGGTCAGCCAGTGTAACTATCGACTAATATATAACCTTTGGGGCATATATTAGTTACAAGTAATGTTTTTTTTTAAATATATTTCCCGGGAGGGCAAATGTCTTTACTCCACCTGATGGTAAGCGGTAGTAGAGTCCAAACGCGACGACGCCGACGGCTAGTACAGTCGGAAAGAATGATTTGCACTAGCGGCCTTGCCGGCCCGCAAGATGCCTCTTCACGCCTCGTTTGAAGGAGCCCAGGTCATAAGAGGAGGGGAACTAGTGTACTGGTAAAGAAAAATTTTTTTTAGAGGTTGCTGAGGTGATGACTACTTACCATCAGGTGGGCCATTCGATGGTAAGTGGTCACCATTTGTCCACCTGCCTACATATTTTATAAAAAAAAACCCGCATTTGAACTGAGTGTTGGGATAAGTGTTAATATTTTAGTAACAGTCTTCATTATCTCGAAAAGCTATATCAATGCTAACCGTAGCAAAGGTTTAATTTAGCCCCTTTTATTTAGGAGCTCTGCGAAACATTTTCCAAACGAACACCTCAAAATAACAAATTGGTTTGTCGCCAACCCTAACCGTCTTGAGTGCTTACGAAACAATTATTTTTTCTTACTTATTTTGAAGATATTATTTCTCTTTTACACATTAATTTAAAATGAAAATAATTATGTTATATCGAGATATACGGGATAATCACCTTCATTCATAAAAACACCTATTTAAGATCCGTTTGTTGTATCCACCAAGATAAGCTCTTTATATTTACATTCTTCATTGCGTCGAGTAAGAAAATGAAATTGATTTTTGTAAATAGCCTTTTTTGTTTCTAAACCTCACAAAAATACTCAAATCGAACAAAACTTTTTTCTCTAGCTATATATAATAATACGAGTTCATCGGACGAGGACTTTATCTGAAAATACGAAAAAAATACCGATGTAAGTGCCAAGGTACTCAAGAGAATTAATATGTAAATAATAAATCGTACGCTGACGTCATCTGACGCTCGAAATCTTACGCTTACTCGTCTGACGCTCGAAGTCTTAGTTAGCCCCTACCATGTACCGAATGATTAGATCACATATAAGTAATAATAAAGCATATTCATAAATGTAATTATCTTTAAAATTCATAAGTTAAACACTTAAGGGAAGTACTCTGAATATGTTTCCTTGATAAAAGCGACGAACATTTGTAGCGAGTGGCATTTAAATGAATATTTCCAAAAGAAAAATTGTTCCAATTCGTATAATAAAGTAATCGCCGCCAAGTACACTCTCGCGAGGTGCCAGTTAACGCCTCCTGGAGGGTTAAGTGAGGATAATTTCCCTTTGCGTGCCCACTCCTAATGACGAAGGGTGAGGGGGACGACGAATTTGAGGATACCATAGCGAATACGGAATACTGAAGATTATTTCTCCAGATCATCTTATTAAAAGAAAAATATTTTATTTCAATAAGTGAATATTACTATTATTATTTTTACTCAAATATTTATTAATGGATCGATTTTGATGGGACTTTTATTAGAGTTATGCATGCAAATGCATGTTGTGTATGACCATAATGTACTTAAATCTCTGTATGATGTATTAAGTTTTTTTAGTTCTGATCCTATTAAGTTTAGTAAATAAACGTATAATTACAACAAAATACTTTATTGTATATTATAAACTATTGTTGTATAATAAAAGAAAGGTTATTTGCTCGTCTGCAGCTTTGTCGTCCTATTTTCCCGTCGCGTCATCTGCATATTATGATTATCTAGGTCATGTCAGAGCTTCTAAATTTAAATTTCTTCTTTTAAATTAACTTTTGTCATTATTAGACCAGTCCGTGTCAAATCTAACCGTGAACGTTGGATGGCCGCATAATCGCATATTTTCTATATATTTTACTAGCTGTCCGTACCGTCTTTTTGTTCCTAAGTTTATGTAATGCTATTTCTTAATCAAGGATAATATATCCTTGCTTGATAATATATCTGCAGTTGAATGGTAATCCTATTTCAAATAATTTTACATAAGAACATAATAATGATATAATGTTTAAATGTCAATGATTTAAATGTTTTACGACTATGCTATGTATAGTTGATTTTTGTTATTAACAAGCTCTTACACTGAAATTTGTGTTTTAACCATGATAATTTTTTATTTTATCTGAGAATTAAATCTGCGGTGGTCACGTGTCAATTAGGAGAACAATGAAACTTCAAACATAATATAAAGTGGGTATCTCATTGTAAAAGTTTAATGTAAACAGTTAAAAAGTTCGTTGGCTAGTCAACTATTAGGACGATTGTGGGTATTTGCTTAATATTAATTTGGCTTAAAATAGATGAAACTGTAGTAACAGTCAAAATTGTACTAGTTTGGAGTTTATTAATAGTTCAAAATATGCAATTATAATATTTTTCCCGGGACTTTTCGTAAACACTAGGAAACATTAAAATATATTAAGTGTGGGTAACGTGATGTTTGTCGACTTTAAAAATAATTATATAATAAACATATTTATTATCAAATATCAAATATCTATAAAAAAATATAATATACATTTTATTTTTTCAGTAATTCTGACGTGGACACGCTTCATTGCAAGGCGTCATTTCCTGACACTGTAGCGTGTCGAGTAGCGCCACCGCATCCACTAGGCAATCGAACTATATAGTGTTTACTTTTATATTTAATGCATGCAATGTACATTAATTGTTACTTTTTAAAATTATTGCTAGAAATCGAAAAAATACACAATCATAATGAAGGGCTCGCATAAACTAGGGCACGGACTAACACTGGACGGTCGCTGGGGCTTCGAGGAACATTTGGAGCGCCTAGCCCCCCGGATCGAGAAGGTAGCGGGTGCTATGCACAGACTGCTGCCTAATCTTGGGGGACCGAGGGAGGAAGTTCGCCGTCTTTATGCCGGTGTCGTGCGATCGATGGCCCTCTACGGGCGCCCGTTTGGTCTCATAGGCTGTCGGGCGTTTGCCGCTGCAGGACTAAGATCCAAAGTTCGCAGCGGAGAGTGGCCATCCGCATAGTGCGGGGATATCGCACGATATCCTACGAGGCGGCAACCGTCCTAGCGCGCTTTCCGCCCTTGGACATTCTGGCGGATATGGACGCGAGGATCTATCAACAGATCCGCATCCTCCGTCAGAACGGCGCGCCTCCTCCGAGTGCACTCGAGGCGTTGAAGCGGCGGGAACATAGAAGGGCTCTTGCGACGTGGCACGACCGTCTCTGCGAAGAACGGTACGCGCGCAAACGCGTCATTGGAGCGATTCTGCCAGCCTTCGAAGCCTGGATGAGACAAAAGCGACGAGTCACCTTCCGACTTACGCAGGTAATGACCGGTCACGGTTGTTTTGGAGAATACCTGTGTAAGATCGGACTCGAATCGACGGCGATGTGCCACCACTGTGGCGCGGACCTGGACACTGCCCAGCACACATTGGAAGCGTGCCCAGCCTGGGGTGTGGAGAGGGAGATCCTGGTCTGTGAAGTCGGACAAGACCTGTCCTTGCGAGCAATCGTGTCGGCGATGCTCCGCAGGGAATCGGCGTGGAGGGCTGTAGCTTCCTTCTGTGAGACCGTCATGGTCCAGAAGGAGACAGCGGAGCGGGAATGGGAAAGGGCCGATCCTGTTCGGCGGAGACGACGTCGACGTCGTCTCGGCCCTCCCACAGCCCCGACGCCCGGGGCTTAAAAGATAGGGCGTAACCCTGAGGCCGTGACACTAGATGACACAAATAGCACTGAAAATTTTATAAATATTTATTTTTAGCACAATATTCATAGCTTATATATTCCTTATATGTCGTATATGTCAATACATATATATTATGAGCTTAATTCGAGCGGATAATATTCTTAGTATTTTATTATTTTGGTAACGAAACGTAAAGATATACATAAAATATAAAATTATAATTGAATAATTTACTTAACTATTGTTTTAATTTAAAAGCAACTGATATCTAGGTAGCTTAATCAACTCAAGCCAAAAATAAATCTAATCTAAAAAAAATTTATTAAAATTAATTATTCATAATCAATCCAAAAATATATAGTATGATTTTTATTATATTCAACTAAACACTAATAGGGAATGTCCACGTTGCAATTACGTGCGAGATGTTTGCCTTAATTAAAACTTGCTCCTTTTAACCTATATAGAAATTGATTTAAGCTGGAACAGATTAATATTTTGTCTATATATTTCAATAATAAACTAATAAGATTTTTTGTATGATACATCAAAAAATGTTTTGTAATTATACTTTTTACTACGGAAATATAATTGACTAGTATTCGCCCGCGGCTCCGGCCGCGTTTTGGGGGCGGGGGCCGGTTATTAGGTAAAAAAGAGTACGTTCGTTGGTGGGGTTTCATACTTGCTTCAGAACAAATATAATCAAAATCGGTGCTCTTGTTGAGACAAAGTTACTTTCGCATTTATAATATTAATTCAATAATTCATTGTAAATTTCACATTTGGCAAATAGAATAGAAAGGCTTCTAAAATGATGAAGAAGTTTAATTATCTGTCACAGATAATGATAATTTATACATCTTAGGATTTTTTTAAGTAGAACTTTCTTAGCGCAATTAGACGAAAATTCGAGTCAAATTTTTTGTACGTGTAAAAACTGATGCAATTAGTCTTACCACCATCAATTCCAGCGTTACTTAAGCCGACTATGTTGAAAACTGTCTAAGGATGGTGTGTTATTTTGAGGTGGGTATCCATTAAATAGTTATTTTTTATAGTCAATGATCGCATGATTTTCTGACATTTCACAATCGTTCTTATAGAGTAGATCTACAAATAGATTTGAGTTGTACGCGCTTTTATAGAACGTTAAATGCTTAAGAAAAAAATAGATATTAATTGTCACATCTAGAACTTGTATGAGCATATTGTGTTCGAGTCCGGTAGCTGAACATTTGTCTTACAACGGCACTCATTAATTTACGAGCAATATCCCATCGGCACGGCAGATAACGTTAATTGGAGCATTGTTATGTAATAGTTCATTGATTTTAATACCGCTGCTTTAAACGCTTCGTTCTGCTATTCGCAGATATTGAATTCTGATTTTGGATAATGTAGTTAATTTTGAAATACTGCGATGATGTTAATTGGCTTATTACATTTTTATTCGTAATAAAATATTTCTATATATTTATTAAGAACTATATAATGTTTTTTATACGCTGAAATAAATACACCTCTCTTTTAGTATTTCTACAGTATTATTTGTACAAGGCTTATACAAATTTACTTTCTCAACAAATCGAATTGAAAACTTAAAAACTTACCAAAGGCTTTCAATAATATTTAAAGATAATAAGTTGTTAAATCGTGAAAGGAAATATGTTCTTGACTTGTCAAATCAAATATTATTAACAAATTTGACATAAGTCCAATCAAAATTTTTTGAGAGAAATCAATTCTTTTTAACGTTGAGATCAAATAGGAATATATAACAAATTAATAAATACAAATAAAAATTAAAAATATTTACTATACAAATCGTGACCGCGTGGAATGGTGGCAAGAATGCTAGCAGCATTTCCCCTTTGAATCGCAATTCCGATTCTCTGGGCGAAAAATGAACCAGCCCTCCTGTCACCAGTAGAGGCAATAAGACGGGGTGTAATATTTTGGATGAAATTTTTTGCACTATTACTCCAAGGTCCAAGCGTTTCAACTGCAAACGGAATAAAAATAAAGCATTATTAAGCATTTATTTATTTAAGGTTTTAATACAAATTAATTGAGAAATCTACAGATGCCACATTCATTAGAAAACGGCAATCGTTACCAAAGATTGCGGATACAATTTTGGGTAAGCCCCCTATTTTCATGTGCTTAATTTCTTTTCACATAACATCTCTAGCTCAAGCCGTCAAGAAAAAAACCGCGAGGAAATCTGCATATGAAATTAAATCTGTTATATATAATATAATAATAAATAGCAATACAAGATCAGGTTATTGAGACACGCAACTATCAAAAGTATATAATAAAAAATCCACCTTACCGACGGATATGTGTAGGCGATGCAATAGCTCTTCTGAAACCATACAACATATTACTGGAGCATGTAAAACAATATCTCAAACTGACTACAAGCACAGACATGACCAGGTCGCCTATATAATACATCAAAAACTAGCTTTAAAATTTAAACTTATAGATCCCCAGAATCGTACAGCTTATTATAAATATAATCCTCAAGCGGTTTTAGAAAACCAAACCTTCAGACTATATTTTGACAGAGCTATCTTAACCGATAGAACAATTCCTTACAATGGTCTATTGTGGATATCACTGCAATAGACAAATTAAATAAAACTGGCTACATCATAGATATTGCTATACCAAATACTCATAATTTACAAAACACTATTTCCGAAAAATTAGCAAAATACACAGAACTAAAAGATGAAATAACCAAAAATTGGCACCTACAAAAAGTTATTATAGCACCGATAGTTCTTTCTACTACAGGCGTTATCCCACAAAAACTTCACCAGTCACTTAAAGCTCTTGACTTACCTTCACATACGTTTATTCAACTACAGAAAGCTGCAATATTGAATACGTGCAGGATAGTACGAAAATTTATGCAGTCAGACAAAGATCAAATTACATTGCCAAACAATCAGATTACTTAAAATTTTAAATTAGAACCTAGACGATATTCACTTGACTTTGGTCTATGAACATTAATTTACCGGGTTATACCGAGATTCCCAAATTAAGACAACTTAATAATAATATTCTTTATTCAAGTAACTAGTGACTCATTATGGTTAGTAAACAATATTTCTTACAGACTAGCTTAGTTGTATTATTACATTATATGTGTCCGCACGGGGTGGATAAACTCTTAAGCTATCTTCTCAACAGGAGATCAGATCTTAGCTCAGCAGTGGGACATTAACAGGTCGATTAAACTTATATAAGGTCTGTATATAAGGTTTCGTTTAAGTCCAACAACATCTTGTAGGCTTATTAGTATTTTGTTTTAAGTATTTTTACTTCTAAGTATTCTTACTTACAGTATTCTTACTTCATTCGATACAACCAGATAGATTCGTATATTAACAAAATAAGTATTTGAAATTTAATAAACCAAAACCAAAAAGGTAGCGAGGCATACTGTCTGTAAAAAGTTCCTGACTCAGCATGTGTTGTGTAAAATTACCACGATAGCAGTGATTTCGGCTTGGGTCCTAATAGAGAGTAAAATATGCCTTTGATAAAAGACTAGTATATAGTATTCACTTTGAGTATAAATGTTTACTTATGCTTAAACGCTGCTTTTGTAGGTAAAGAGTTCGTTATTGGTATGAACAAATTAACAAACAATGTATTCCAATTAATGTTTCAATTATTTGTTTTTTCATGCCAAGCTAATTGCTCAACGTTTCATTAATTTGAAAGTGTAGATAGCGTCACGTGGGCGCAGACCACTCGTCCAGTGCTCCAATGCGAATTAATAGTCGTTATTACATTTGGCTAACGAATCAGAAATTATTGTTGGTTGCAAATGTATCGATTATCATGATTTATACGCATTACTTAGAGTTATTTAATCTGATAAAATTTATGTACAATACAAATGCAATGCTTATGGAATAATCAGTAATAATCATTTAAATTTCTTATACTAGATACCAACTTCCAACTGCTTACGCGTATTACCGCGAATGTTTATTTTTAAGTTGATTGTCTAATAAGATGTAATTTATTCTTTTTTGTAAATCTGTTTATTATGTATAAGGTACATATCCAATAAGACTTGATGATAAATTCCGTGTAGAGAAACAATTTGTTTCAAATTTAACGCATTTGTAAGCAAAATGGTAAGTAAGACGTCTCCGAGATGAGCTACAGAATTTACTTCAAAGGGAAGACGAAATACAATATTTTAATGTTATTTACACTGTTTTCAACGTTATAATAAATTTTGCAGCTTTTCAAAGGTGTCGCAGTGTAGCGCGAATATTCCTTAGCAATCAGGTCTGTGTGTTAACAAATCGTACCTGCGGAAAAGCGACATTAAAACGTGTAAAATATTAATTTTAATATATTCAGACTGAGCCCGCTGCGGCCATAGCTGTAAATTAAGTAAGCGGAAGAAAGCTCATTTATTTTTGGTCGGATGCGGTGAATTTCACATCCGCGTTAAATACACAACCCGACGAGAGCCGTAGGTACTTGTTTCGACTGTTTTCAGTAAAAATTTCATTTACCCCACAAATTACTGTCTTTTTTTCATTCGTTTTTCATTTTTAGACGAATTTTTTTAGCTTCCGTCATTAATTCTCACGTTGAGAACGTCCAATTAAAATTTAACTATTTAAAAATAAAATATTCTTGAATTTAAATTCTCTCAATTGTAGGTGGGTTTTATAAAAGACACGAGTTAATCTTGCTCCCGTATTTTAGTGCGACGGTTTTCACGTCGACATGACGTTGCTTTCAGGATAGACTACGTTTTCCTCGAAAACGCACTTTTCTAACGCACTTTGAACCTATCACGATACGTGTGGATGGGACATTCAAAGTGCGTTAGGATCAACCCGATAAGCCAACTTAAAATCCAAACTGAACTCATACTACATGCCAAATAGATTATTAGAAAATTTTCTTTTTGACATACTACTTAAGAACTCTTTCTAACTTAAATAGAATTTACAATGGCCAATTGTACCGACAATTGCCTCGTCCTCATTAAACCCTCATTGAATGCCCATTTAGCAGATACGAAATCTTATAAATGTAAGTATGTAATTACGAAACGAAACATCGGACAGCTACAATAACACATGTTCACATAGAGTCTATTCATTAACCCTCGGGCGCCGTATCGCACATCTAAAATACAACAGCAGACCAATTAAAGTTGACCCCACACTACGTTCCGCTACTGCACTCTTAATCAGAGACCAGATACAGGGTTAATTAATGTGATTCGCTTATATTTTCGCTAACAAAATTGGGTTTACTTACGTAATCTACTGACGTAAAAGCTATTTTCTTTGCACGAGATTTATTTTTTAATTTACTCTATCATTTGTACTATGTGGTAATATAAATATGCATTTTTAATAAAATTGTTTGAGAAAATCTCAATGGTTTTATATTTTGGTTTTTCAAAAATAGTTGTTTGGAATGAAACAAAAGTACACTATAAAAGTTAGTTAGAACATAAAATCCACAATTAAGAACAAGTTGCAACAGCTATCTGGGGCAAGCTGCCTTTAATTAAAGAATAATTAGGCCTTAGAGGTTCAGTCTCGTGTTTTTCTTTAATTTACCAGTTTTTGCTTCAACTTGTCTGTCTACGCTACAAACTGAAGCAGACTATATTCTGTAAAGAAAATTTAGTCAAATTGAAGTACTCTTTGAAAATCCTGAAAAGGTTTTATTTCTACAAGAGGTGAAAATCTAAAAAGTATTTTTTTTTGTTTTAAGATTAAATTTTGGTAGGATTTTGTTTACACATAAATAGCATTTAAAGTGAAAATGTAAGCTCCAAAAAATTTTCTACAAAACTAAAATGCTCACCGATTTTACTATAATAAACAAAAACATATAGTCGATTGCAATATTTTAATATTAAAAGATACTTTTTTAAGGGTTGAATGGAATATACGTCGTTGGAAGTATTGGGCGGAAAAATTCCGGTCGAATGCCACATATTGAGGCGGCCATTTGCGCTGTCATTCAAACGTCCGTTCACTGTGAGACCTCTGCTATCATTTTGTAATACGTTTTGAATATATTTACGTACATTTTTATATTTAGTATACGAACACTATTCATTTATTATAGTAAAACTTTAGTGGGTTTGTAAGTAAAAATTTAAGTGCAAATTTGATAGCAATGTTTCAATTTGTAACGTTTATGAGACAAAAAGAAAGGAAATAGTTTATAAATTGAACGCGATTAATTTTAATATCTATCCGGAGTAATTAAATATAAATGTCGTGGTTAACATTGACCAAATTCAAATTCAAATTCAAATTTCTCTATGCAATATAGAAGCGTTACACTTGCTTATTGATTGTCATAAATCTACCACCGGTTCGGAAATAAACACCTCAGACCTGAGAAGGCCGGCGAAAGAAACTCAGCGGGTTTTATTTTAAGCTTATTCTTTACTATTATGATTGATTTACATTATAATATTCTTATTTATTTGAAACAGCCTGGCCGCGATCGTTTCATTCCCAAGGTGTGCAATCATCTAAGAAGTCATTGATTGCGTAATATCCTTTAGCACATAAGCGTTCCTTAACAATTCTTTTAAATTTCACAATTGAATATTTTTGAACGCTTTCTGGGATCCTGTTGAAGAAGCGTATACATTGTCCCATAAAAGACTTAGTAACCCTGTGTAATCTAGTAATAGTGGTTGTAAGTTTATACTTGTTCCTGGTGTTAACAGTATGTACGTCACAATTTCTGGGAAAATCTTTTATGTTTTTGCGTACATACATAACATTATCAAATATATATTGAGAAGCGACAGTCATTATTTTTAAATTCTTTAAATTGACATCTTAATGAATCTTTTGGGTCCAGGTTGTAAATTGCACGAATAGCTCTCTTCTGCAGTACAAAAATCGTATTTATGTCGGCTGCATTACCCCAGAGTAGAATGCCATAAGACATTATACTGTGGAAATAGCTGAAATACACTAGGCGAGCCGAATCAACATCAGCCAACATTCTAATTTTATTTTACCGCGAAAGCTGCAGAGCTGAGTCTATTTGCCAATTTATTATTATGAAGGCCCCATTGAAGCTTAGAACCTATTATACCAAGAAATTCTGTTGCTTCTACAGAATCTAAAGGTTCCCCATTTAAAAGTACATTCGTTTTTACAAATTTGACGTTGTGAATAGTGAATTTAATACATTTTGTCTTTTTACTGTTTAACAGTACATTATTAACACTAAACCAATGTACTATTTCAGAGAGAGCATTGTTTACCTCGTCATATATTGATAAGCGTCTTTTAATATTAAAAATTAAGGAAGTGTCATCAGCAAACAATACTATCTCATGTTTATTATTTAAAAGATTGGGCAAGTCATTTATATAAATGGGGAAGAGAAATGGACCAAGAATAGATTCTTGAGGGACCCCCACACCAACTGGAGCCCCGGGAGATCTCTTTCCATTTATATCAAGCCTCTGAATCCGATTGCTCAAATACGAATTCAGAAGGCTCAGTGCTTTATCTCTAATGCCATAGTGACGTAGTTTCCTGATCAGCGTTTCATGTTGCACACAATCAAAAGCCTTAGATAAATCACAAAATATCCCTAAGGCATCCTGTGACTCTTCCCAGGCTCTGTAAATATTTTTAACGAGCTCGACACCAGCATCGGTTGTCGAGCGATCCCTTGTAAAGCCAAATTGATTACTGTGTAGCAACTTGTATGTGTCAAAATGTAAGGTCCTCCAGACCGTTTTCGGCCACGGCGGCCAATCTCAAGAGAGGTTAGCCAACTGCGCAGGAGATATTATAGTGCACAAGTGTGTGCGCAAACACAGGTGCACTCTCTTTTCCTTAGCTCTCATAATCCGATGGGACGGCAATCCGACACGACCGGAAAGAGTTCAGGTGCAGGACCAACGTGCTTTAACGTGCTTTCCGAGGCACGGGAGTGTACACACTTCCACCTTCCAGACTCCGGGCTGCTACTGAGAATTTTCTGACAGAAAAACCCAATAACTATTTATTGGCCCGACCTGGGAATTGAACCCAGGACCACCGGGTCTGCAGCCTAATATCTAGCCACTAGACCAACGAGGCAGTCAAAATGTACTAACATCTGATTAAGCATAAATTTTTCAAAGTTCTTACTATGCGTTGGTAGTACAGAAATAGGTCTATAATTGTTGGGGTTTGAAGTACTACCAGATTTAACCTTACTATGTTTCATAAGGTCAGGAAACACGCCACTAAGAATACAATTGTTAAATATAATAACAAGATAGAGTTAAAGCAAATGTTACATTTAGTTACATTGTTTTTCATTAACGATTCAGCAACGGTAGGAGAGGAATTGAGTGATTTAGTGGTTGAAATTGGAATGTCAGCAAATAATTTTTCAAAAATACTAGCAACATCCTAGTCTGAAGTAATGGGCTTATTATCGGTCGACAGATGGTAATCAGTGGTGCTACTTTTGTCTTTTCTAGTTTCGCAATTAATAATTTTCCAAGTCATTTTTATTTTATTTGGTGCGTCTAAATTTTTCTTTCTTATATGTAACGACTTGGCCATGATACATACTCGCTTGAACAATTTAAAGTAAGCACTAACATGATTAATCAAAGGAAGAGACCGGTTGTAAGTTCTTTCATTATAAAGTTCATACAACCTTTGCCTACTCTTATGAATTCCTACAGTCGCCCAATCATTAAATGTGAGAAAACTCCTTGAATTGACTGTCTTTGAAGTAAATATGGCCTTGAATTCATTTTTAATTAATTTAAAAAAAATGTTATAAGACATATTAGAATTTTCATGTAAGGGTAGATATGAGAGTTTTGCCATAATATTACTTCTGAACTTCTCCATTCGATTCATATTGATTGGAACAAACGTTTGTTTTAATTCTTTATTATTATTTTTTATTCGTGAATGAAATGAGGCCAACTGTCCACAATGATCGCAACTTAACATATTTATAATACATTTATGACATGGTATACAATTAGTAAATATGTTATCAATACATGTTGCAGTGGATTCTGTGACTCTAGTTGGCTCTAGGAATAAGTTAACAAGGTTATATGAATTAAATAGAGATCTGAATCTAATACTTGTACCACAGTTTTCTAATAAATTTATGTTGAAATCACCGCAAACAAATATATATTTATTAGAATCAGATAATTTCAATAATACATTTTCCAATATTTTTTCAAATAATTCATATAACCCACTGGGAGGTCTGTATACGCATACAACAATGACACGCTCAACCTCTGCACAGGCTATTTCAATAGTCTGCTCTATAGAAAGGCGCACAATATCCTTGCGTTCTTTAAACTTGAATCTTTTACTAATGATTATTAATGAGCCACCGCGTATTGCCTTTTTTCTAGTGAACAGACTAGCTACCTCGTGACCATCAAAGTTAAACATATACTGGTAATTTAAGAGCCAATGTTCTGTAATGCATAAAATATCAATGTCATTATTGTTAATGAATAACTCCATTTCTAAATCTTTCCCTAACATCCCTTGGATGTTTTGGTGCACCAGGTTTACATATTTGTCATTTGTTTTAGTAATTGTTTTCCTATTTATTGTGTTAACTGCTATTGATTTAGCAGATAATAAATTAATATTGACACACTTCACACTACAATATGTCAAATCATTAAAAAATTCTAATTCCTTGCCACCTAAGCCCTGCATATTTTTATGTACAATATTTAAGTCATTTAACTTAAGCTTTGTCATCTTAACTAGTTTAAACCTACCGTAGGTATTGGGTTTCAGTTATTTCCTTATTATTTAAGGAATAATAATTTTTTAAATTGTTCTTCGTTATATTACATATAACGGAGTTTTGTAAATTATAAGCTACTAATGTAGCTATTTTTTTCTAATATTTAATGGGCAGCTACATTGTATCTTGTGTCAATTTAAATTTACCTATAAATTTATTAATATCAAAAAATATAAAAGCGTCACTATGACCATATATATCCATATATGTTAAATATTTGTAATTCACAGAAGACCATAAGAAGTGCTTATTCCCTTATGTTTTATAAGTATAAAATTATATACCTTTTAATTTAGTTATTTAAGTTAATTTAATTTAAATCAAATAAATAAATTCATAAAATAACTTTTGTAGTATTGAATTGTCGTTTTATTTTCACATACCACCTTTTGCAATAACAATGTTAGTATAATGTCACAACACTTAGATGAAATGTTTTTTAAAGATAGAAAATTATAGTCGCACCCCTATAAACATAAGATTTATTCAAGTAAAAAATATCCATAGTTAATTATGTCAAGTGGCACCAAGTCAAAAGTGTAAACGTAATATTATGAAGATTAGGATTGATACGAATGTAATGAGTAAAATTCATAAACGTTATTTTTTGTAATCGTATGATATTTAAAACATTTCACCCCGAAACCCTGGCAACACTACTCGCAGAGCTATGAATATGGTTTTAAATTGCAATATGCCGTTCAGTATACATTGCCAGTACGCAGGGGATAACTTTAAAAATAATATGCTTTTTATAAAATACTTGCTACTAACTTTGTCTCTTGTATAAATTTAAAGGGATTTCAACAGTGACGTATAAATAAAATACTGTTGCATTGTTGTGCATTTTACTTTTTGCGGTTCTCTTTTCGATAAATTGTACCTGTAACATAATAAACACTAGACGATCTCTTAATAATATTATTACGTTGTCTACATGGAAATTGGTAATTTAAAGGTTTTCTTTGGTATTCTCAGTTAAAGGGTACAGAACCTCTCACCTTCTCAAACGCGGGTGATGCTACGTATATATATAGTAACAGCCTGTGAATGTCCCACTGCTGGGCTAAGGCCTCTTCTCCTCTTTTGAGAAGAAGGTTTTTGGAGCTTATTCCACCACGCTGCTCCAATGCGGATTGGTGGAATACACATGTGACAGAATTTCAGTGAAATTTGACACATGCAGGTTTCCTCACGATGTTTTCCTTCACCGTCAAGCACGAGATGAATTATAATCATAAATTAAGCACATGAAAATTCAGTGGTGCTTGCCCGGGTTTGAACCCACGATCATCGTTTAAGATTCACGCGTTCTTACCACTGGGCCATCTCGGCTCAGCTACGTATATAATATATTATAATGATTTCACAAAGTAATTTAAAATATTTGCTTAATATTTTATCATTAAAGTTATCCATAGTATCATTTTAATTGGTTCAATCAACGTTAGAGGTCGTTCAGTGTATAAAATAGCTAGCGATTGAAATAGTTTGAGGGGACATGCGTTATTCAAAAACGTGTTATTTTGTTGCAATATTTTTAACGCGCTAAAGTATATTATATTTTAGAATGCGTATGCGTATTTATTTGATTATATGAATAAATAACTTTACCTTTGTGTCCCTAACAAAATGGCGGTTTTAAATTAGCGTTCATCTTTTTTTTTTACAACGCTATTGTTTGCATCAAGGAATCTCCTAACTACATATATATACATTTATTATATTATATAGATATTCTATACATATATAATTTGTAAATGCATTTTAGAAGTAGTACAATACGAGTATAACTTGCTAAAATTTAACAATCGCTTCTATTAATTGGTGACAAATAGGTGTTAGGCGTTGTGTGTTCTAGAAAATGCAATATTCAGACGGCCAGTTACGCCGTCATTGGAGCGATTAAAATATGTCATGTTGTTGGGTGGATTTCAGAAATTGATATCGATGTTGTATTTGTGTTATTTGGCTTATAAAACTAAACGGAAATAATAATTTGAATTGTTTATTTCATGTTTATTTTTTAAACATTTACACCGACAAGCGCATTGCTTGTATACAAGCGTGCGGCTATTGTATCTTTCTGAAAACTACGAAATAAATGAAAGATAATATTCTCGCTTTCAAAATCCTGTCAATATTGCTTTGTTCCGGCAATCAAACTTTGAATTTCCCATTCAGATATTGGCAGAAATCAAATACGTGTATAAGTAATATCTGAAAAGTGAAATGAGTGAGACCACAAGAAATTTCAATTTTACCAAATTAATTAAAATAATTAAGTTGACTATAGTAACTTATAACTAACAACCGCTGTCCTAAAAGGTTATGGCAATTTTATTAAAAAATACTCAAAGGACTTTTATAGCAATACACTGAAGCCTTCATTGTACATATTTATGAGTATAGCGAGTTGTGTACAATGCAATAAATTCTGACTATGGTACATTTATTGAAATATGACACCTATTGCCATTAACAAAAAACCTAAAATGGTGTGCTAATCGCGTAGAGGGGTGCACGTAACATTATTATAGGTCTTGCAGTGTAGGGTCTGTCACTCAATTGCTTCGTTATTGCAACGTGACTGCAATCACCGATGAACGTCCGTGTTTGGGTTTACCACAGCTGAAAAACTCGCTAGAAATGGTAATTAAACTTTTTCAAGACATTCTTATACATAATGTTTACTATCCAGTAAGTAATATAAGTAAAAATATTAATACAAACAATAAATTCCTAATGAGATTTTATCAGATGTCAGGGTCAGACAGGCGACTGGCCCTAAAATATTTCTGGTAAATCTTTTTGTTTTCATTCATACATTTTTCTGTTCTTTTTTAACGCTTTTACGTTTCTCCCACATGCTTGTGTATGTAAGACTCAACGGCGCTGAGTGCGTTAGAATATCTCTTAAAAAAGAGCGGTACAGACTCCATTTCATCGGGGGGCGTCACGGGGTCGCTTGCGCATGCTACAATGACACGCCGATGGTTAGCCCGTCCATGCGCGCTTCCAATACTTAAGGAGGTTTCCGGGGCAGAGGCCCCATTAGTCCAAGGGCAAATGAATGATGATTATACTTGTCTTATTATTAAATTGTAAACGAATATTATTCGAAACTGTATGAAATTCCTGAATAAAAATAAATATTGAAATTAAATTTTTCGGTTATTGTAAATATATCGTGTTTTGTTTTCAAATAATATCCGCGTACTTGTGTCATTTCTGTCTATTTTAATCTGAGGAGTTTACCTATAAAATAACGTCTGTTTTTACGCAGTTATTGATTTAGCTTTAACGATAGCAATTGTTTTAAACCTGTCTGTTGTACTGGTAGAATTATTTAAACTTTTACTAATATGAATAAAAAATAATAATATTATAAGCTAAATAAATAAATCATAAGGATAATAATAATCTGGGATATTGTTTATACATACACTTACAACTCGATTGCTATTGAATTTTTCTTTACCCAAGACAAGTCAAGTTAATAACCTTATAGTATTTTCATTTTTTTTATTGCATAGGAAGGCGGAAGAACGTATGGACCTGATGGTAAGTGGTCACTGACGCCCATAGACATTGCCATTTTAAGAGATATTACCATCGCTTACATCGCCAATGCGCCACCAACCTTGGGAACTAAGATGTTGTGTCCCTTGTGCCTGTAATTACACTGGCTCACTCACCCTTCAAACCGGAACACAACAATAGTAAGTACTGCTGTTTTGCGGTAGAATATCTGATGAGTGGGTGGTAACTACCCAGACGAGCAAGCACAAAGCCCTACCACCAAGTAAAATGTTTAATATTTTCAAATTAAATTATTTTAGAAGAAGTTATATATTCAATATACGGCAATAATCACAGATATATCTTAACCGAAGAATTCAGTTCAAATGCGCTCAAGCATTGCGGAATTTTCGTGTGCTTATATTTCACCTTTGTTCGGTGGTATGGGAAAATATCTTGAGGAACCTGCATGTGTCACACGCATTCGAGCAGCGTGGTGGAATACCCTTCAAGCCTTGTCCTCCAGAGCTTAGCCCAGCTTAGACATATACAGGTTGTTACTAATTCACTTTTAAATACTATTCAAATATTAATATTATATACATAAAGTAATAATAATAAATTTCGTATCTGATAACTATATTAAAGTTGATATATCAATATAGTAGTATAGTCGAGCAGCTAAGTTTATTACAAATTAAATATAAATACAGTATTTTATGTATTTTTTTGCTACCTGAATGTTTTTCAATCAACAATAATCTTGGTAACATTTATCGAGCGCTTTAGTATGGCTTATATATGATATAATAATGAGCAATCGAGATTTATTCGAAGTAACAACTTAAAAAAAGAAAAACGAGTTCGTCACGAATTACATTTTTTTTATTTTATTGCATAAAGTATAGTTTAATATTTTATACAGTTAACAACAGTTGTTGTCAGTTGTTAGTTCCGAATTCACATGTGCATGACAATCCGACTCGTTTCGATGCAAGCAAACCTTTGAAAACATAAGCCCCAAAATTGGGCTGAATCCCAGTTTACTCAAGGCGCATGTGTTTCCAACAACCGACACACAGCTCCTGTGTTCACATCGTTTCGATATAACTTTGCCTTTATTTCATCACAACGTAACACAGTTGTTGCCGTGTTTCTAATAGGGAATGCTCCAGTGTAGAGTATCGCATGCGTTATTTGAATTTGTAATCTCCTAGCTACATCCTTGGCACGCGCCAAGGATGTAGCAGATTAAAACATCTGTAGCGAAACCTGATAAATAACAATACATTGAAAGAGTTTATTTATTTTTTCAACCTGAGCATTATATCTCACAATTATATACATTCACATAATAACTCATATTATGTTTAACAGATATTCATTTAAATCCAATTAACTCATAAAAAACTAAATTTCATCTTAAATCAGTAAATTATAAAATTAAATTTCATAGGAAATGCGATCTGATATTCAAATTCGATGACATCGTCACTAAATAGGTTGTGGAAGCGGATAATCGAACTCATTCGATAATATTTGCAGGTTGGCAAATTGCAGCTCTCGTTCAAACCTGACAAGTTTAATCAAGTCAATGGAAATTTGTCTTTGCGAGTTCTGCACACGTTTCCAGGATCCAACTGTGAGATTTGCTTTTGAAACATTCTTGCTTTAGTTCAACGTGAAGTGGGTAAACCGATGTTCACTTACTGTTGACGTTTTATATGTTTAATTCGTTTTATCTTTTAGTAGAATACATATATGTATTAAATGGTTCAGAAGCAATTTTTACAATTACGATTTTAATAATTAAGCGCTTAAAACATTTAAAGGTTAACACCTTTTTTTATTAAATTGTATATAATTTTTTTTTATTTATTCCGCTTACAAATATAAATCGAAATACAGTCAAAATATCCTAAGTAACATTTAAGTTATTACGCGGTCCGTGAACGGATGAAGTTAATACATTATAATGAAACATCAGCCCATTTTTTACATTACCATTAAGTTGTTGGGGGAAAATAAAGGGAAAGGAAATGGGACCACTCAGTGTCCGTTCCGTCAAGATCGGGTGCGAGAAAATTCTTTTCTCAATCGACTGACTCCTATGAATACTAATGCTGGGGAGGAAACGTCTACAAATGGAACTACGGATGATGTTTGGTGTGTAATGGCGTTGTGGGTAATGCGTTTCTTTTAGATAAGATGTACACGTCGCTATCTGCATAGTAATGTGTCGGTATTCATCGCTACATCTGACTATTTTTAGGGAAAAAATTCACGTGTTTTATAAATACGAATATGTTTCCTTATTTCCTCAAGGATTTAAACTCAATAAAAAACGAGCGTTACATTTTAGATTCAATTCAAATTTAAATAGAAACTCGGAAGTATTGCACAGTTAGTAACGAGGCGAGCAGTTTAAATAAAATGACGACCTTTTTTTACACGTGTACCGGTATTTTAAATTCAAAGTAAATATTTACAGAAACAGCTACCCGCTTGTGCAGTATTCGCTAAATAACATTCGCGGAGGTGCAACGCTGTAATGTGGGGAAACGGCGAAAATTTAGCTCAATTTCCATGCGGAAAATTCTATGAAAATGCACAAGGGAAAATGTTGTTCTTATAATTGAGCAGGTGCACCTTAGCTGTACGTGGCATTTCTGTACATTTGCATATAAATAAGCGACACCCCTGAAAGGGCGCCCGAACCTTTACATTTTTATGAGTGAAAAACCAATTATCACAAGCAATTATCGAGTCAGCTAGATTGTGAATCGAATTGGATTTTTTAAATGTGATCGAAATTTTCGTTTTGCATTTTAATTGATAAAGATTTTTCAACCCAGGATTCAATAAATTAAGCAAGTATTTTATTATTACATTAGCAATTAACAAAGTCATTATAAATGTTACTTAAATGCAATTACGTAGTCCTGTGTTATAAGTGATAAAAAAAAAATTAAATAAAGAGCAAAATCAATATATAATCAAGGTACAATTAACTGAGTTTCATCTAATTGAGTAGTTCCTAATTTAATTGGTGCAATTAGTTAACCACTAACAAAGCCAGTTTAATTAACTGAATAGACAGATCTATTAGCATTGCTAACAACAACGTAACAACATTAGTTTAATTTTTTTAATAATTACTTCATCATTATTTCTCCTTTGCCTGTACCATGAACATTTTTGAATAATGAATCACAATTTATTCCAAATTCAGCTTTCAGTACTATATGGCATAAACGTGTACTGAAGTATGAACAATACAAAAGTAACGTGCATAAGCTATGTTTGAACTGGAATTGGTCAGAAGCAAGCCACCGGTTTCGTACAGAATAGATTAATGCAACTAGAAACAAACGCCATCGGCTCAATCCATGAAGCTATAGGCACATTCGTCCACACCGCAACACATATATCTCGGTCTGCACACATATAATCTGGTGATACATTGGTCTGTGTACTCACGCCCTCGTGTTTAGGGTGCTTGTTGTGCATAACATGAGCGAAAGCGTTTTAAGCTAAAGCGTTTTATTCCATTATAATTATGATTAAGCTTAAAAATAACTTTTTAACGTTCTAGGTCTATATAAAAATTTATGTGTCACACAAAAGTTATCACACATGAGAATCATCTAGTAATTTATGTATATGTTGTATATTTGTAGATATTGAAGTCTTGGGTTTGAATTAGATGTTGGGTCAATAAATATTATTGGGTTTGGCTTTCAACAAATTCTTATTTGCAGCCTGGAATTGAGAAGTGGATGTTATTCTTTTGAAAGTTATGTAATGACGTCGGTAGGTCGTCTGTCACATAGTCTACTGAGGGTGAACCTCTTTTTCGACACACATTTTTAGACTATAGTACATGTATGTTGCTGACTGTATATATTTTACTCGATGGTGATAGAAAACATCATGAGGGAAACCTGCATCGACTGATGTAATTCTGATACATCAAGCCAGCATTGGAGAGGCATGTTGGAATAAGCTTTAAGCCTTCTTTTCGAGGGAAGAAAAATACTTTTGTCACGCAGTAGGAAATTTACAGGTTATTTCTATTAAAATAAACAAAGCGCTAAGTACAAGTGAACGTGACCTATTTTTTTAAACAGAAACGTTACATTGTTAAAATTTTGTGTCTAATCGCCCCCAAAAGAATTTCATTTCAGTAATTATAATATCTATTTCCGCTTTTTGCTTATGTCTAAAGACATGGACAATGATTGTGTGGTGAAGCGATGTTGGGACCGTCGCGCGGCCACCGCAAGGCTGACGTGGCATGTGACGACCCTATATATAAGCAATACTGGGATGTTTATTAAATACCTTTACTGTTTAATAGAGCTGGCTTTAATTTAAATTTTAAGCTAAATATAGCTCTTATTTAAAATAAAAAAAGTTACAGCGTGGTCCTCCGTATGTGTAAATCTCAAATTTAACATAGCTATTGCATTATATCTGGGGTTCTTATTTTACACATTTTTTTAATCAATTTTCATTTGCATCCTTATTTAAAATGTATGATTTATTTAAACGTAGCTCCTTCGTCCATGTGTGAGGTAAATTGTAATGTTAGTATCTAAAATTTTATCATAAAATATTATAGTTTGTTTGAAAGAATGATTAAACAGGATATTAAAAATAGCAAATATTTTTACATAAATTTACCGGTAAATACAGTAGTTAATTTAAAACGCAACTATTCAATGAATGAAAAAATTTAACGCATAAACGAGCAGCATTCTAACATGAAGTAGATTTAGTGAAACGTCTGTTTCATCAAGCTAGCTAGCTATTCATATATATTTATAAACGTTGCTTAGTTACTGGTTAGCTAAACACTGATTTGTCTCTTTCTGGCATTATTGATTTGACATACGAAAGAAGAAGACAAAATATTGTTTAACTAATCACCAGTTAAATAAAGTTTATGAATAAGGCGGTTACTATTTAAACTTTTATTATGTATGTATTTTTAGCCCGAAAAGAAAAAGAAAGTCAATATTCGACAAATTTGAAAACGCGTATGTGTATACACATACATAATACATAACAAAAGCTTAAATAATAAGTGAATAGCTAGCTAGCTTGATGCAACAGACTACTAATTAAGTGCATATGCGTATGTGTGTATACGAATACTATTTAAATTTGAACTCTTAACATGAAAGTTATGAAAGTTTAGATTTTGCATGGGTGGATTTTGCGACTGGTGGGACGCGACATTTTTTTATGAACCAGTTTATTTTTCAATTATTTACGCAATCTTTTTTTTTGCAAATAGGATTGAATGTAATTTAAAAATAAAACGGGTTTATCTTTCTGTGACAGATCGTTAATGTTATCGATTCTGCCCATCACCTGTTATGCGAAAAAAAGTATTATCGTGGATAAAAACTTAATATAATATGTAATTAGCGACCAGTGAAATATTAATTATTTAAATCGTCATTAATAGAATTATAAGCCAAATTATAATTCATCATCGTCAAACCTTTGTCGTCCACGGCTGGACATAGGTCTCTCCAATGGCACGCCACTGAGCTCGAACTTCAGCTCTCAATTTTCATCCACTGCCAGCCATTTTTCGTATATCGTCATCCCATCTAGCAGGAGGGCTACGCTACAAGAGGGCTCCCTGTGTCCGGGAACCCCCTTAGAAATGGAGGGGCGTCACGGTAGCATGCGCAAGCGATCCTGTGGCGCCACCCGACCAGACGGAGAGGATACCGCTAGTTTTTTTAGTGGGTAATCCAGCGCCTTCAGTGCCGGTGAGCCCCACATACCCCCCCACTTCACGTGGAGGAAACGCATCAAGGCGTTATTCGAGCGCAAAAAAAAATAAAGAAAAGGAAGGAGGACTACGCTACGTTTGCCAAGGAGTGGTCTCCACTCCAGAACACGTCTAATTCAACGGTTGTATGACCAGTCCACTGCCACTTCAGCTTACTAATCCTTTGGACTCTGTCGATAACTTTGGTATTTGGTAGTACAATTATCATCACAATCATAAAATTAAAAATTGAGGAAAAGAACTCAAAGAAATGCTGCTGTCAATGAACGTTATGACGTGAGTTTATTTTAAAAACCGGCTTTAAGACATTGCTACTCGTATGAATTTACTATTGAAAATTTATACTTACTTTTTTTTTGATTTCGGTTAAAAACCGATAAACGTTATAATTGATGATAATAAATTAGACATGATATATTGATAGCAATATTATACAGATAATGCTTCTTAGTACATACAAAAGATGAAAATAATTTTATCAAATAATGTATATTGTTAACTATGAAATCTGCGATTTTGGCTGTAAGCTCAACATATTGTACTGATTGTGGCCAAAATAAGGCAATAATTCATTCCATGGCTATAACCATAAACTAATATCGGTAAGGGACGTCCTATCTATAAAAACTTTGACGTCATACCATGAATTATTGGTGCGTCGAATAAAAAAGTTCCTCATGATAACTTGGAAGTTTTGTTAGCGTTATAAATGTATAAGAATGATTTACTGTACTTGTAAAAATGTTGGCAACATATAAAATCTATAATTTTATACTAGCTATAGATTTTAATGTGCAACTTTCGTTAAATATTGCATAAAGCACTTTTAAAATTATTTTCAAAAATGATCAATCTTAAAATGTTGCGATTAATTTGGTTATCTGGTATTTATTAAATAGTTGAATCTGCACTAATATAGTACATATAAATAATTTGTAATTATAATTAATATTCGTAATTATTATCTAAAAAATATTTAAGTACTAAATAGAGTTCAAGAAACTGGCAAATTATTGTACACATATTTATATTTTGAATCACGAATTGTGTACTTTTAAAAAAAATATATTATACTTAATTAAAAACGGATGTTGAATACCATTATTATTAAATAGATTATACTTTAAAGCTTAAGTCTAAATCTATTACACGAACAAAGGAAAACAAATTATAAACATTAATCTTTAATCGAATTTCTATGTCGAATTTATGCAAGAAATACGTCGTAATTTGTACCATACAAATGCCGCGAACCAGCAAAGTTGAATAGCGAAATTTGAAATTTTATATCTGTCATAAAAATGAAGGTTACATTTAGAGTTTGCAAGGCTTTACTCGGTTTTATATCAGCCGGGCTAATGAAAGCAACCTTCTGTTTTATTATCCACTTAACTTCGTACGGAGCAACGCAACGGCGCTACCACGCTAAGAACGATAAATATATTTAACGATAAACATTAAGACAGAACTATTACAAATTATTTTACTATTTCAAATTATATACTTAATTACCAAAATAATACAATCTAAAATGAGAATTATGTACAAAGCTTTATTAACCGCATATTTTAATTTAAAGTGTTTTAAAAGAGGTTATCTTATATATAGGTTATAAATTTATATACTTAAAAATCTATGTATTTATTAAATAGTATAGTAAAACGATTGTACATTTAACCTTTTAGTGAGATACGTTGTGAATTACATATAATTATTATCGTTTGATTAGGCACCGGACTTACTGCGATACGGTAGTATGATGCGATTATCCTTTATATATATATATTTATAGCTACAGAATATAAAAGAGCTATTTGATACTATCGCGGTAAGACCTTAAATATGACATTTTATTTTTTATTTGAAAAAGAAAAAATTAAGTAATTGTTTGCCAGACTATTTCAACATATAAGCAAAAATATCGAATGCACCGCTGTAGTTACTCATACATATTCAACATCAAAAAGGTACAAATTCGCGAACATTCGCCGGTCAGTCGCATTCGACATCAACGGAAAATTCGCAACTGAAAACCGAAAACCTATTTATTTTATGTAGTGCTCGTACATTAAAATTCGCAGTCGTTGTGAAACAGTCGCTGTGGGACATTGATCTACAACTTCCTAGCTGAAGTTCCATCGAACTATGCAAATTTTAGTTAACACTTTGCACAAACGCGTGCTGGCAAATAATTCTACACCAGTGCTGTTTACGGTTTTTATGGTTCCTTGCATAAAGGCTAACACGTACTTTGACGGCGAATAAACAAAATATACATATGCAAGCGTTCGCAAATATTTACTAAAATATGCATAGTATAAATATTAATGTATTTTTAAAATAAAAACGTTTCTTGTGGGAGTAAAATAGTATCGTAGTTTTTGTGTTTTTTTGTTTCGTGAAAATATACGAGAAACTTTTTTTTAATATTTAGTAAACGTCTTTTCATTTTACCATTTTGCAACAGAAGTAATAGTTGGAGGTCAACTACAACACACACGCACGCGCTTGATTAAATACCTTTAAAAAAGTACATTCGACAAAACATAAACTTCCAAATGTGATGTTGACAATTATATAGAAGTATTATATAAATGGACATATCTCAAATGTTATACATTTTGAATTTGAATTCGTTGTAATTCTATAACTATATAGACAATTAATATAACTTAAAGTGTGAGTTAATCAGAGCAGGCTTGTCTTGTCGTGAAACTTAGTTCGACTCAATATTTGCCTTACTCCACTATGTTGGAGTTTCGACCACGAATAGTTGTTACCTGTTTGTGCCTATCCTTGAAAAGTTTTACTTGTTATGTATTCAATTTTAACATAAATACTACTTAGACAAATCTTCATCTTTTGATTGCATTTATTGATGAAGTGAAGAGATTTGCCACGATAGGTAGGACTGTGATAGAGTTATTATATTAAGTTGTTTGCAATTTCAATTAATAATAATAATAATAATAAGGTCCTCCAGACCGATTTCGGCCACTGCGGACAATCTCAAGAGAGATTAGCCAACTGCGCAGGACATATTATAGTGCACAAGTGTGTGCGCAAACACAGGTGCACTCTCTTTTCCTTAGCTCTCATAATCCGATGGGACGGCAATCTGACACGACCGGAAAGAGTTTAGGCGCAGGACCAACGGCTTAACGTTCTTTCCGAGGCACAGGAGTGTACACACTTCCAACTTCCAGACTCCGGGCTGCTACTGAGGATTTTCTGACAGAAAATCCCAATAACTATTTATTGGCCCAACCTGGGAATTGAACCCAGGACCACCGGGTCTGCGGCCTTATATCTAGCCACTAGACCAATGAGGCAGTCATTTCAATTATTCAATGCATGAAAGAAGCATGTAGATTTTATTTTAATTTTTAATACTTTATTGAACAAATAGTAAGTAATTAACAGCCTGTGAATTTTTGAGAAGAAGGTTGAATTAATTGAATAAATTTAATATTAAAATTAATTATTTGAAAGAAATAAAATCTAAGCCCACTCATTATTCATCCAATAATCTTTGAATGTTTATTGACTAAATTGATATACTCTTGCTTTAATTAAATTTACCTGGGGGCTATCTATGAGGGAGGCGTATTATCAGGGACATGGTATCATACACGGCCGTCGCAACGCCAGCATATGGTACGCTATAACCGTAAAATTTTATCGTTTTCGATGCTGAAATGATACACGAAACAATCTAAATTACAGCAGCGCGTCCTGGCAACGGGCCAGTCGTGTATTGGTAATGACGGGGACTTTACAATTTGTTACGTCATCTATTGTCACAAAAGGTAGTTTGTAACTGGGTCGTAACTTTGATGTTTCGACAAGTTGACGATATATATCGATAGTCTTTATTCATGAATGCCGTTTCGCGATGCAGTAACGAGAGTATAAATACGAAATATATGGCATGGTGAGTCGATATCATCGCTGCTGCGTCGATTATATCGAATGATGATAATGTGACCAGTTTTTTATCGATTTTGATACAATCGAGACGTATGTCAAGTGTATTAATACATAAATATTGAGAAGTATTGATCGTGTTTCAACGTACCGTCTACAGGACAAGTCTCGTAATATATTGTAAACATACGTGAGGTTTTATCGGGAATATTCCGATCAGTGGATAAAGTCGAGATCGTGCAAATATCGACCTTTTATATTTTGTAGAAGGATTTATACAAAATTATATTATGATAATTTTAGCAGTAACCACAATATACGTTGTATTTTATAAAATGCTTCAAAATAGTATAAATCAAAATCACCTTTCGTGTCTGCTCGTTTGTTATAGTAAATTTAAAATTTATACTTGAATCCTCAAGTATAAATTTTAATGCGGATTTTGGTGCGGGTTTAGATATTGTAATGGCATTGATTGTGTATAAACAAAGCAAGATCTTGTAAAATACATTACAATATAAAATAATATATATGTCGTTGGCATATAATGAAATGTTTGAAATATAATATAAATATGTCAAGATTGAAAAATGTTTTTTTTTTTATTTTTAATATTCTCGAACGAAATGTTGAATGGAAGTAGTTTCGTTAAAATTTCATTTTTATTAAATTTGATATGTAAGATTTTTTACATAGTTATAATTGAATTATTAAGTGACACATTTTATAACCAGTAAAACAATACAATCTTAATAACTATTTTGGCCAGTTTAATTAAAAGTTAATCCGTTTATTATTTGATTAAATGCCTAAACTGAAATAAATCTCCTTAGCATAACAATACCTTACCATCAACTAATGTAAGTAGTCCCAGTAAAGTTTTCCAATTACCCTCCAATACTAAGTGTATTTTCAGCAATTTATGTTTATTGCTAAGTTATTCGAAGTAAGAGGTCCTTTACGAATACTGCTTGGGATAGAATAAAGACAAAATTTGTCTACAAAAAAAAATGTTTAATATTTTTATTAGGCTTGCAATGATCAGGGATTGGTTGCCTCACGTTAAGTGATATCTATTGATATTGGATCTACGATGTTAACAATAGGATCACTAACTCTATATATAGGCAGCTTGCACACACGACCTACTAGAACAGTGCAGTGTATAGTCTTATGATACATGATAAGTCTATAAGTCCCATGCCACTAATTTCTACCACACGGACATTTAATATTTTTGTTTGTGTTATATCATGGCTTGCCCTTATGTCTGATTACAATGTCATGTAGTATATTTTTTTGTTATACAGGTAAAGTTTTTTTTTTTTTTTGTATTTTTTTGATTGTAAGTGCTCATTTACCAATCCTCCGCATATTAGTAAGATATAGAACCGCTCCTTGCATCAAGTCTTAAAAATACTAATAATTATTAATAGGATAAATAATGATTGACGTGGACTCACCTAGAGGCCTTCTCAATGATCTTCCAATATTGAATAGATTAAACTCTTATAAGAGTAATAAGTAGATACATTTTTTTCTAAGATTTTAATGACAACTTTATATAAGTATTAGACGTAAGTAAGTAGTGTTATTAGTACGTGATCATAATGAAACTTTCAGTCGATTTAAAATCGCATGTATGCGCTGTCCGTTATGAATAAGATTGGTCAAATTATGGTGATCGTAAAAGTAATACCGTTGTTATTTTTTATTGCACTGCGACGAAATGCAATTGTTATGCGAATTTCTCCTAAAGGGGTTTTTAAATATTTTTTGGTCCTTTCAAATTTTTCATTTAAAATGTATTGTATGATTTGTGGCACTACTGTGTAGGAACCTAATATTGTATCATTGGTAGTTCGTGAATGTTTTATGTTTTAAATAACTTATAAAATACGCAAGTTTTATATAATGTTGACGTTTTATTTTATCATAGAATCAAAGTTTTTGTCGTAATCCACGAATATCTTGATGCAGCGGTTGATTTCACTCTTATGCCTACTGCAAAATCTGATGAACAGTATGGAAGTATGTATCTCCAAGGTGCTGTATTCTGATCGAAAACCAAGTCTGGTGGCAGGAATTCGTAAAGTCGTCTGACAAGACGATTAGTAATGAGGATTCTTGAGAACACCTTATATAATTGATTCACGAGTTGTCATATCGAAAAACTAAAATTTATACTAATTAAGGAAAAACATTCTTAAATGTTAACAGACTTATTAATAAATATAAAGTGCTTTGTTCCCTCTCAAACATAAAATTACTAATGACAGAAAGATATCTTAAAAATATCTTATATAATATATTTTTAGAAATTAAAGATATTTCTGGTCAGATCCAGTTAAAACCGGCTTGAGCTTTGGTATGAAAAATTCGAATTTTGAAATTCTTCAAGAATTTTTACTTCGCGTAATCTTTTACATCGTATATCATACTGCACGTTCAGGGACGTCGCGATATATTATTGTATATTTTCGTATTCTTCTAACGAAAATATATGAAAGTAATATCTTACAAGTATCACTCAGCTCACTGAAACAACCGGATGATTTACTTTGCAATTCTCTTTTCGAGAGCAGCCCTTACCCTTGCTGTGGGAAATGAATTAAGTCTAATGTTTTACTTTTCAGTTCTCCCTCGTTAAAGGATTTGTTTAGTTCTTTTATTGTAATTTAAACTTCGCAATTAAATTACATTAGGAATGACAGTCAAAGTAAATAAACAACTTCTTTTAAAAGACTTTCATGTCATTTCTAAATGAATCGTCCTTATGAAATTAATATGTGAATAATGTTGCTTTTAACTTTATGATGTTTATATTTTATCGCTCTAAGCAAACATTGCTATGCATTGCAAATATTAAATTTGTCCTAGTTCTATCAGGTCAAAAATTAAAATTGAAAATCTAATGAAATTCTCTCATATAGTCAAACCGTTATTGAAATGGAGTCTTGGATTTTTGAATTTCTGGAAGCGTTACTTTTCCTAAAAGTATTTTCAAATTTTTTTTAGTATATGATTTATATTATAAATAGATTTCATCCGCAGGTGAAATGGAAGGTGGTTGATACCCTATGTCCTTAAATTTCATAATCATCATACAAAATTTCATAATGATCGCTTCAGTAGGAACACTTACACAAAGCTAAACAAATAAACAAACTCACTTTGTCATTTGTAATATTAGTAAGGATACATTGTATCTATCTTAGTTTAAGCACAATAACAGTCAAATCGCATTTGTAATTAAGAAAAATATTTCAATAAAAAAACTCTCATACTAAAAACATAAGACTAAACCAAATGAAACCAAAAAAATGAACCTTGTAATAATAATTATTTATATTATATTTTAATAAACTCATTAAAATACTTTCGTGGTATTTAAATAAAACATTACAACATAAAAATTTACAAATTTAAAATCAATTATACTGTTATAGAGAAGTCTTTACAAACACTTTTAAATCGCGCAATTTACGAGATGAAAATAAATCCAAGTTGGGAATGTAGATTATACCAAAGAGAACCAATATCTACTTAAAAATCACTACTAAATCTAATTATAAAATATTGGTAAAAGAAACCTATATTTCTTTACGAGAAACATATTCTTGTTATGTTTCAATCTGATGATCAACCCTGTTAGTGCTATTAAAAATAGATAAAACAAAATATCGGGACGGTCTCCCGGGCCCCGCACGTGCTGACGCTAGCTGGCAATTCAATTACCGGCCAACTACACCATAAACTAAATAAATAGTGAACATAATATAAGACGATAGTGGGGATTTTATGAGAAATGTGAGATGTTAAATTGTGAATATATGTTACTAATATTTATTATTAATAAGGAATCGTATATTTTTGTTAATTTAAAGTAATGCCAGTTCAGAAATCGGAATCATATTTGAAATTAATAAAATAAAACTACATGTAATGCAATGTCACTCAATTGTAAAACTAAAAACGCAAGAATCAAAAAGGTCGTTGACTCTCCAGAAGCGTGACTAGATTCTAGTAGAGAGATTTTAAAAACATTTATGATAAATGTAAAATATGATCGTTGATTTTTATATATTTAATTTTTTTTCTATTGCTTACATATTATCAGTAAGTGCTTATAGTGTCATAGAACTGTTTTAATGGAATTTCAATATGACGTGACGTCATTCTGCTTATTTTCTTTTCAACACAGGTAAATTTTTAGTTAGAGCTTTGAATAATATTAAAGAAATATTGTATTATTTAAATAAATTTTAAGCTCATTTGAGCTAAATATTACTCAAAGTAATTTAACAAACACGATTAACAACTTAGTTATATTACCAATCACAAACAACAACGTTTTATTAAAAAAAAAAAAAACGCTGTAAATAAAAAACATGGTTCGTGATTTTTATAATTAACGTTATTGAAAGCAATTCTGCGAGTACAACTTTAAAACATCTACTATAAAAACGAAACGACGTTTTATTTAAAACGTACATTTTCGATATTGAACTCAATGTCACTGAAAATTAAAACGAGCAATTACGTTTAGTGTTTTCATTCCCCGATCGCAGTCGCACAAAGGAATTTAATAACGTACATAGCTATTTGCTCATTACGCGTAATTGTACGGACATATCTATGTACAATAAGCTTCATAGTGATTAATCTTGCATTGCAATCTGCGAATGCATCCGCGGCAGCTGGCTTGACAGACTGACCGATTTGATATGCACCCTTCCGCTGAGACTGATCTCACGTCAGCCATGATTGTTCCCTTCATATTCTGTATGTACTAATGGATATATCGGAATTCGGAACTTTACTAATGGCACCGCGTCTAAATTTTAATGATATTCACTCGAAATGTTTTAATCTGTGATTATGATTACGATTTGCTTTTTAAATAGGAATGGAATCGATTGTAAATATTAATTTTCCAGTAAGAATATTATCATTGCATACTTTGGGAGTAAAAAATGATTATCTATCGATTGAAGAGAGCATCAGAACATAATTCCAATTCAGGTTACTTTTGGATGTGACTTGATGGACTGTTGATGGACTTAGTGCAGGCGGGCTGCCTGGGGAGGTACCATCCACTCATTAGATGTTTTACCGCCAAACAGCAATACTTAGTATTGTCGTGTTCCGGTTTGAATGGTGTGTTAACCAGTGTATAACATAACATGTTTTTTTTTATATATCTTAGTTCCCTATATGTTGTTGGCGAGAAATTGAAATTGAACTATAATAAAAAACTCACTATATAGTCAGTTTTGTACACACTTATATAAAACCTTTATTAAAGTCGATTAACAAAACTAGATTCAAAATGTATGTATATGTTCATAAATTGTATTATTTCTCATGATACAAAATATAACTCTGTAGATTTTGCCGTTTTATACAGTAGAAAAAATTAAACATTTTATAATTGTTTGATAACAGAATAACTTCGTGCAGTCTCATTTTAAATATTAGAATAAAGATTTTCTGATAATGAGAACAAACCGGTTTTCTAACTTTCATAAAACATTTAATAATGTGAAGATTTTTAAATACGAATATAGCTATTTGAATTTCATCTGAAAGCGTTAAATTACTCTCATACTCTGTGCATATATGAGAGAAATAACGTCAGCTTTGACAATACAAGGAATGCATTTGTTGAAATTTAAAGTTTTTTACGAATAAAACATTAACCATATATGAATAAACTCTTGTTAATCTAAATAATAATAACAACGCCTTTTTTCAATGAATTACTGATTCCGTCATCCCTCACACCAAGCGTAATACTTGTACGCGTATAAGCGGGACAAAAACACTTTGAGGGGTCAGTATTGAACCTGTGATTTTCACAAAACTATGCGGCTTGTTAAACCATTAAGCTATTGAAGCTAACGACTTTTTTCTCTTGTGTACGATATTGAAATATTGATTTTTAAAACACTCAACAGTAACTATCTGCGAAAACATCGTTTTACATTTTTATTCGTATCGAGAAACAATTAAATATTCATCAATACGTTCTTCGGTTTACGGTACTTGTATTTGAATAATTGGCTGATTTTTATTCAGCCGAATTAATGCAATCGATACAACACTTTTGTTTAATTATTTCCAATCGAACTGAATATCTTTCTTCATTCGCATCTGTTAGTCGAATAGCTGTTAGGGTCATTGACTTCATTTGTTATTATGGAAATAATAAAAAGTGTTTTTATTTATATTTTGTGTAAATTGGTAAGCTAGTTTGTAACATATAATTTACGTATTTAATAAATTAAACTTATATTTAACTTATATATTTTAAATGATTATAATGTAAAATAGATTATATATTTAGATATATAACTTGATACATCTTTTATATTACTTGCACAGTCTTTTATATAATTAACTATAATACTATTAATTTCAGAATCACCTTATAGTCTTCATATTTGCTTTCGAAGAATTTAACTGAACTTTTAATAAAAAAAAATGTATTTTAAAATAAAATATATTCCATTAATAGTGAAAAACATCACGTTTGCCAGTATCACTCGATGCTCGAAATCATGTAAGCGTTTTTATTTCACGAGATGTTAAATTCGTAAAAACAACAAGCATTAAACTCTCAATATTTACATGCGCTACGAGTCTACAATCATCTCCGGAGCCCTATTTAATTAAAACAAACGCCTTCTAATTACCGTAACATTAGTTTTAGGTAAATCCAATTAGAATCGTACGTGACTCCGTCCAATATTAATGCGTGAAATCCATTAAAACGAATATGCGTGTACACGTGGCACAATATAATTATTCTAACTTGCAATTAGCGAAACCGACACCATTACGTTAAAGTACAAGTTGAATTAATGGTGGGTTACAGTCACTCGAAAGTTCCATTATCATTAGAAATACGGTGGATAGGTGATACATATGTTGACGTTCAAATTGTGTAAAGGTAGAGTACCATAGATGATATATAAGTATGTCTTAACCACTGTTAGAATTCGTGTTAAAATAATTATTATAATGTAATTATTTTTGTATAAAATTAATATCGTGTTAGATACATTCATTTAAATATGCAATATGTTTATTCAATCGAGATTTTTTTCATATATTATGCTCATTATTGTAGGTATAATTCAACTAAGCTTAAGATGTCGATTTCTTATCTTATATACATATTCTTATTATTATCTTTTTTGTCAGTCCTTAAACAGTACAGAGCATATTTTAAGATTAGATCAAACTTACAATAATTTTATCTAAGAGACAAATTTATCAATTATCAAATACATAATATGTATAGAAACATTTAAATATATATATATTAACGTTTTTACTTTTATATAACAAAAAAAAATACAAAGAACTCGACACGTTACTTAAAAATAAAAAAAAATATTATTAGTTTATTTTAATTGTCTTTTAAAAAACCAATTAAGTCCAAATATTTTCCAATGATTCGTTTAAATAAAATAATTAAAGAATTGTTCTTTCGGTTTGAATTATATTCGCGTCAGTAAAGCGTAAATTGTTTGTGGTTGCATTGTTTTGACAGCCTCCCCGCAAATCACGTTGTACATACCTATTACCAAGCTATCGTAAACAGTGATCACTAGGACATGGAATACAAACTGAAATTAATTTCGCCCATGTTCTGGTGTAGTTTCAATGACATAGATGGACACAATTCAGATCCTGCAATTCCGCATCAGTAAAGTCTTTTAATGACGTAGAGAATGTAATGTATAATTACTGAACTACTGTTTATCCCTTTGTGAAATAGAGATAGTATGTTCTTGTATAATCGTGTAATTTAAAATAATACGTATGAGTATGTGTGTTACATATTACTCGGAAATCGTATGTTTTTGACTCATTTTCAGACTTGCTGAAAAGTAGCTTACTGATAATTGGATAAAGTAAAATAACTTGTTGTTTATATTTTAAGATATTAGTACTTTTGCATTATAAATTCTTCAAATTATAAATCTTTTCCTAAATATGGCTACGAGTAGAGCTCAAGAGACCTTTTGAGACTCAATAATATCAATGTCTCGATACATGTGATAAAAAAATATTTAACCTGACTTAAAGTTTTATTCAAAATGCATTGATACATATATACCCATGTCATATAGAGAATACGTATATTTTTCATGTGTTATTTATGTCCTTATTTAGTTACGTATACCCTGAATGGTTAATGCTGCTTTTATTATTAGTCTTCCTAAACTGATAACAATTATCATGTTGCTAATTATGCTGAGTTAACGAACTCGCTCAATTCCTAGATAATATATTCAAAGTAAAAGACAGAAATAATAATTTTCAGTACCGCAACATTCCTTCAAGCACTCAATTATGTTCATAGTAATCTTGTTTTATCAGCGAAACTTGATAATTGCAACTTCAACTAGGCTGCAGTGATTATTGCAAAGCAGGAAATTAATGAAGTTATGTTTGCAAATTGGCTTAAATAACTCTATGTTGAACTCGAGATAATTATTTGCTTCATCCATATTTATAGTAAGAATTAATGAGGGCTCAATTTGAACAGTCAATATAATTTGTAAATATTTTATAGATATACTGACACATACACACACAGACACGTAAAATATATAGCGGCATAAACAATACAATTTTATTGTATGTATGATTTAAATGACGGTTTTAAGACACTTCGTAAGTTACGAATTTAAAAACTTTCGTCTTCTGATAACTTTCTGTTATTAAAAGTTCAGGGAACTCGTCTTTATCGCTCGTAGCAAATATTTTTCTTTACATACATTATAATGATATACTTAAATTTATCTATTGAGCTACCTTGTGTTTGCCGTGAATTTTTAAATGTAATATCAAAAGCAGATGGCCCAATCAATAGTTTGCGTGTATTTAACCGATTTTGAAGAAACTAATCAGTATATATGAGTGCAAACATATTTAATACCTCCATTATATACTGTATACAAAAAGGGGGCCAGAACCCTTTTTATTTATAAATGGGTCACCTTATAGTATATTCACTTGGTGGTAGAGCTTTGTGCAAGCTCGTCTGGGCGGGTACCACGTACTCATCAGATATTCTACCGCAAAACAGCAGTACTTGGTATTGTTGTGTTCCGGTTTGAAGGGTGGCGCTTAGTTTCCAAGGTTGTGACGCATTGGCGATGTAAGCGATGGTTAACAATCTCTTACAATGCCAATTTCTATGGGCATTGGTGACCAATTACCATCAGGTGGCCCATACGGTCGTCCGCCTACCTATGGTATAAAAAAAAATATGGTCACCTTGATGAGTGGGTGGTACCTTTTTTTTTTTTTGACGTTGGGAAATCTTTTTACGCCTTTCTCCCCACGGGAACAGTGGTGGGGGGTATGTGGGGCTCGCCATATGTCCAAGGCACCGAGATTGCCCCGGTCATCGGAATACCCACTAAAAACCCACTAGGGAGGAGTCCCAGGGTACTGGGAACCCCCGTAGTCCCGGCGGTGCCTATTGTGGCGGGGGGAGAAGGTGCGCAAAGCGCCGCTTTCTTCTCCCCAGTCTTCTGCGGCGGAGCGGGTCCGCAGCGGCATCTTGCTCCCGCTCCCGCTCCGCGGCCTCCTTCTGCGACATCACACTTTCGCAGAAGGAGACCATCTCTGACCAGTAAGCCTCGCTTCCGAGCATGGACGGTGATATTCGCCCCTCGTGGGGGTAGTGGGTGGTACCTAGCCAAACTTATGTTAGTTGTATAAAGTCCTCCCACCAAGTATTTATAAATTGGTTAAATAAAATAATTGGTCCCTATCTTCTCTTTCACGTCATCATACTATAAGATAATTTGATGAAATAACAACTATCGAAATAAATGCTAGGTTTTTTATACCATGAATGAATAATACGTTTTAAAAATATCGATAACAATTGTCGATATTTACGACAATGTTCGATGAACTGTGAAATAAAAGGCGTATTCTTAGGGCGTTGTTACATTAATCAAATCAATGTGTATCTAATACCTATTTACAAGAAGTGTACCAGCGGAACATAGAACGGCGTCTTCAGTGCCGATATATCGCTTTCTCGCGTGATGTCGTTAGGGCCAGCTGTTACCTACTTGTTTTTGCTGCCGATGTTTTATACAACAATATTAAACTTGTTTCTTTATGATTCGGAACAACGGTAACGGAATCAAATTTTCCCTGTGATTTTAGACGTTTTTGTGTAACAATTTTAGATAAAAGTTATTAAAGCAAAAGTATATTTATTTATAAATAAATATAAAGTGATACTTTTATAATTAGGATAAATCACGAAATGTAAACTTTTCACTTTTGTTTTAATTTATACTCGTAATTCTATGAGTTATTAAGATAAGAAATGTATAATTAATTACATCTGAATGAATCTTAACCGGAGATCGTGAGTTCAAACTCAGGCAAGCACCACTGAATTCCATGTGCTTAATTTGTGATTATAATTCATCTCGTGCTTGATGGTGAAGGAAAACATCGTGAGCAAATCTGCAAATTTCACTGAAATTCTGTCCCATGTGTATTCCAACAAACCGCATTGGAGCAACGTTATGGAATAAGAGGCTAGGCCTTAGCTCAGCAGTGGGACGTTCACAGGCTGTTACTGTTACACATACTTTAGGGTTGACCTTAGAGATATTTTGTAAATCTTTTGAGTTTTATTTTAAAACCGATTGTAAATTTTTACCGCTTACTACATTTACTTTTCCCGAAACTACATCTACATCTCCTGTCACATGTCATCCATACTTCAAACATATATATAATTTAGTTTATTAAATCAGTCGCAACGTCTCTGTTGACTACGGAATAAAATGTGACAGGGCTATGGTTAAAAGAACAAAACCATATTATTCAGAATAATGGTCGTTGCCGATAAAAAAAAGCATAGGAATGAGATCGCGAGCGTGTAAGGGTCGCATGAAATCTGACATTTTCCTGACTATAGGCGCGCTCTTAATATATTATATAATAAATTAAAGCGATGCGCGTAATAATCAATATAAAGGATAGAACCGTTGCGTATATAGCTCTAATAGATCATTTACAAAAACATAAAGGGATTCCCACACGTCAATGTATCAAAAAAGTGAACGCCATATCTTAAATAGAATGCAACGCGAAGCATTTAAAGGATTCGTATAAAAGCACAACAATGGAATGAAAACATTGTTTACAATTAAAAACAACAGCAAATATTTTAAAATCCGTGCCGTGGACAAGAAATATTTTTTGTTGTCAACTCGCAGTCATGCAGCATGGCGTGTACTCAATCGACCTTGTTAGAAGAGGCGGCGTTTCCCTGCAGTGGGAAAATTAATGGACTCACTTTGCTTCACTTTATCATTCTAGTTGGTTTATTACCAACTTTTTACCGCTTATTACCATATCGTGCTTCTGCAACTTACTATTTTGCCTGTTATTACGCCTCGCTGCAAAATATTGCACAGCAGTTTGGACCTGTGTCAAAACTAATGATTACTTTTTTGTAAACTTAATTATTATTTCTACTGTTCTGTGTTTGAATTTATGAACAATCGTAATAATAATAGTAATAATTTACCTCTAAAGTTAAATTTTGAAATATGGTCTTTTATTATTCAGTTTTTAATTTTGTATTCATTTTAAATTTAAGAAGTTTCTGTGTATACGATGACTCCGTGCCACGAGAGATTTTACTGACGCAGGATTTTCTGTAAAGTAGCCTTAGGCCTTTACTTTGATGTGAAATTACTTTCGGGAAAAATGTTTAATTCAATCACGAAGTATATCTTCGCTCCAAAAGTATTTGGAAAAATTCAAAATCAAAGTATGTTTTATTTAACGAAAAGCCTAAAAATACGTCGATATTTTTTTTATTTAGTAACCAATAAGCTTTTTAAAATTTTTTTGAATACTTCAAATTATTTGAGTTCTTCTAACATATTCTTAGATAATAATTATATTCTTTTTTCCAAAGGCAACATTACTTTATTGAAAATAAAATTAAATATACACATTTCAAAAAAAAAAAAAATTGTAATACTATTTTTTCCTCTTCAGATTTATTTTAATTTATTTATTTATTTGAAAAGGCACATCTACAGTTCATATATTAAACACTTATTTAGTAGCATATTTTAGCTTAGTTAGTTATATCTGATATATGTACCAATTACAGATATTATGCACAGCTCTGACAAGGTAATTTAAATTTAATGTTCAGTCCTTAAAGTTATGATATTTGTGTGTTTTATTGCAAGGCAATGGTCTTCTATGATGTTAAGCGGTAAGCATGGAGCTTATTCCACAACGCTGCTACGGGTTGTTGGAAACATTTTACAAAAGGGGAATACCCACGCAACAATGTGACAGTAAAAAAGGGTGATAGTTGAGTATTTTAAAATATTAAATTTGTCAGATATCTAAAAAATATATAAACAATGCTGCCATCATAAAAAAGAGTAGAATAAATAATTATTATTATAACATTTTCTTGTAGGTTTGACGAGTTTTGAGAACGTCAAAAGGTAGGTTTTTATAAAAGTTATTTCACATATTTATATTTTTGGGGTATATAAAAAAATCATACATTATTTGCGTGGGATTTAACTTATGACCAAATTATAATTTAGCAAGTCATGTAAATTGTAAGAGCTAACATAATATTAATATGATATTATTATAAGGGGTCCTCCAGACCGATTTCGGCCACGGCGGCCAATCTCAAGGGAGATTAGCCAACTGCGCAGGAGATATTATAGTGCACAAGTGTGTGCGCAAACACAGGTGCACTCTCTTTTCCTTAGCTCTCATAATCCGATGGGACGGCAATCCGACACGACCGGAAAGAGTTCATGCGCAGGACCAACGGCTTAACGTGCTTTCCGAGGCACGGGAGTGTACGCACTTCCAACTTCCAGACTCCGGGCTGCTACTGAGAATTTTCTGACAGAAAAACCCAATAACTATTTACTGGCCCGACCTGGGAATTGAACCCAGGACCACCGGATCTGCAGCCTTATATCTAGCCACTAGACCAACGAGGCAGTCGCAATATGATATTAGGTTAATATATGTACATTGATTGATGAAAATCTAATAATAAGAAAGATGGTTTATTTATTATCCCTATTTATCTTTATTAGATTTTTTTCAAGCTTCAATATATTATTTTGATGTTTTTCGGGCGATTGAAACTACAAGTAACACAGAGTTCTTCAGTCATTGTTCGGAATGTTGGTACTGAACAGATAATTTATTTTGTCTAAATAAATATTTAAAATAATCGTTATTAAACAATATTTTAAATTACTGAAAGTAATTTGTTATACCGTAGTCTACTTTAGTCTATTATTATACGTGTTGTATCAAAGAGTGACACCTAATTTAAACTTGGCGCATAAAGCAGCTAAGGCATCAACTGAAACTTGGAAGGACGTGAACTTTCGACTTATTGCGGCGTCGGGATGGTTCCCAAAAAAATTCTAAGAAACATGCTTAAGGATATAATATCTCAGTATGAAAAAAATCCTATCGCGAGATTATTCAAAGGGTGGTGTGAAAACTAGATGGCAACTGCCTTTTACCGTGACGTGTGATGACGTCCCTATCTTGGCCTAGATCTCATTTGTGTTCTAAGAGCCCCGACCTTAGTGCTTCACCACGAGATGCTAAGAAAGTTACAGAAAACATTATGTTAGGATTATGAAAAGATTTATCTAGCTTACTCATATATAATATAACTCCGGCTTTCATCCCGTAGATTCGAGATTAAGACGAACGTATGACTAAAAATCTTGAAACAAAATTTAAGTTATATTTTAAAAGTCGTGTTACATTTTAACTCATTAAAAATTCTTTAATATTTATTATATTTTGGACTAAGCGGATTTTTATTTATATACAAATCTCATCCCGTATTTTAATAAGGTTGACTATAGGCTAAAAGAAAAGAGTTTCTTATAATGTATTTTTGTCGGAAAAAATCGTGTCCATCTACCTTTTATTTTACCTTTTATTGGCAGAAGGCTCACTTTATGGAAAGTGAAACTACTACCACGACCACGAATACCTGCAATACCGGAATGCTTATAGGTACCTTATAGGTATATTTTAAAATAATAGAAATGAATATATTAAAATATGTGTATAATAAAAACACCTATTTGTTAAATAGCTATTCAATTACGATTATTATTAAATATATTCGTTGTGCTCACAGATAAAAAAAAAAATTAAAAACATTTCTCAATCATAACTAATTTATAAAGTATTCGCTTAATTATTCTATTTTTGTATCATAATTCTCTGGTGCACGTGACCTAGTTTAATATTCTCATTTGTAAGTTTTCCATTGTGTTTATATTTCTAAAATACAAAGTCGTTACTAGCTCCACAAAAACTACTGTTATACCAAAATAATATAATATTCTACTGGCGCCTGTTAAGGGAATTTGGAAATAATTGAACTAAATAAAGATTAATATATCGTCGACAGAAAGTAAATAGAATTGTTATTAGGTCACTCGTTTTTCATTTTTAACAGCTCCTAAATTAATATTTGCATGACGCTAATGAACTGCGAGTATGCTAAAATGTCGATAAAAAGTAACCGACTCCTTGTCTTCGAGGGATTCAATTAAACATTTTATGATTGCCACGTTTAATGGTTTAAGTGGAAATGAACCATGCTCATTATCGTAAGTCACATTCTTCGGTGCGATTTTAATTATTATATTGAAGAGTATATAGAAACAAATCAAATCTAATGCATGATAACGCGCACATAATTGTTGACTTTTTGAGAATGTTCCAAGAAGTGATTTTAGTATAAGACTAGTAATTTTCACTATTTTTGCATACTGAAGAATATCTGTTAACTTAAGCCTGTTTAGTTTTATTTTTTACATACAAAAATCTTACGTTCAATTAGTTAGATTTGGAATTTTTAAGTGTATATGTTGTTATATGTTGTTGTTGATATTTTTTAATTTGCGGTAACTTAAAGGATCATGAGCCAATAAGCAAGTGTCTTTAGTTTTTTGCATGACGGCAATATATTTATATATTTTGTGGTGTGTTTTATTCAGCAAATAATGCAAGACCGTTCCTAATTAATAATTTCATTTATTTTTGGGATAAATATATATTATAAATGTATGAAACGCCTACATATGTGAATATATATTATAAATATTTGTTGTAATAATTAGAAGCCAGAAACCGACTTGACCATATTTCGGGCAATTAACTATTAGTAAATACATGGTTCACACAATCAACAAACATAAATGCCATTGTACGAGTGGCGCCTTTTAGCTCTTAACTTATCTAAGTAAGCTTAAGAAACGAAAACATTTTTTAATTTTACGTGGCCAGGAATTGATGGGTCTTGGGTTTTTTTATTGAATTGTAATATCTTTCATATATCACGATGATATTATTTAGTATGAATTATTGAATTTAATATACACCTACTTTTAATTCTCTTGCTCGAAAAAAGCATTTACGCGTTTCCCCCACATGAAGTAGGACGTAGAACTCGCCGGCGCTGAGTTATCCGAAATACGTACTAAAAACTTTGCGCTACCCACTTCGTATCTTTTGGGGGGGCAATGACGTATACTAGTACTATTTAATGCACACCTGATTAACTTTTCAAGAAATTGATTTATTAATATTTTAGGTATTACTGAAATATATTCGAGTCTCAAAGGTCGTAAAATGTGTACTTGATTGTTTGTTAAGACCAAAACGATTCAGTCCAATATTTGATATCGATATAATCGCTCCGTATGATGAGCTTTACATTTCAAATATGTGAACAAGGCCTAAAACAACAGAACAAATTCCTTTTCGCTTATAAACCACAAAGAAAAGCGTATTAATCATAGCTCTGCATATCCAGCAGTACCGGCTGTACGATATATTACGATAGTAAGGCGCTCTGATGCGAACAGTTGGCGTTAATGGGACCTTACCCTAGGGAAATGCGCTCTTGATAATGTGAACAGTAATTTTATGTTGCAACAATAGCGACTCAAACGATTTGAATGAGATAACTCGGATTGTTATAGTTCTTGCATGAATTAATAATAATATATAATAACATGGTTTATTTCGGTTTGCGTGTCAGTTGGACTTTATGTTCACTTATCAAATTCAAATAAATTCGTTTTTGTGTGATATAAATGTAGTTACTTTTAGAAAACTAATAGGTTGTGACTTTTATCTACACAAACTAATATCATTTGGCATCAAAAAAATATCTATTAATCTCATTTCATTCTCGTATATCAATAAGTCAATGATTTCGAATGTATACTTCATTTCATTCGAGTAGCATTATACAACATTGTAAATAACCTAAAGTGTATATTAGTTACCATGATAAAATTCAGCAATTTCCCATTTTATTATGATAGTTATGATGCGTAACTATAAATGCTAAACCAGAATTCATTACTACTAAAGCAAACAGTAACGGCTCTGATGTTATTTTATGATTATTATAATAGGCGTATCATCGCCAGATAAGGGTGGAAACTGTGCGTATCAGCCATTGTTGTTGACCACACATGCGTTGTTCAAAATGCCGCTAGACAAATATTTGCGGTTATTTAATGTGAGGTTGTTTTATCGTTTAGTCGATGCAATTAGTCACAGATAATAAATAGCTTAATCATTAAAAATAAAAGTATATTTTTTAGTTATAAAATAAAAGAATGCATTCTTGAAATTTAAAATTGAAGCTTAAAATAAACGTGACTATTTTTTTTTTTCGTTTATTTTTTTTAAAATTAATTACAAATGTTTATTAGTAATAAGAAAGATAAAATGTTTCCGTTGCTAAGTGACTGCCTTCATTCTCCTATAGAAGAAAAAAAGTAATTAAAGTAAGAAATAAAAAAAATAAAAATGACCCTCTTACATCGTTCTTGCAACATCAACAATATGATTTAGAAGTTATATTAAATGCAAATAGAAATAGTTGTTCTTCTGACACATTTATTTACTTAAAAATATTTTTGGGTTAGGTTAAAATTTTCTCGCTCGTTCAAGATATTCAGTTATTGTTTTACAGTCTTACATTGTTCTAATTTTGGATAGAACAAGAAAATTGTGCGGCTGTGTACATTATATAGACATACAGTATGTAAACGGTACATTCACCAGGTACTGCTTTTAAGCGATAAAGTACCATTGTTGAGTGGAGATCACTCTAGCGCGACGAGCTTGCAATGAGCACTAAAATTAAATAGTTATTGATAAACCTGTACAGACAAATATAATTGAAGTGTTTCTCTGTGATTTGAAAATAACTGTATGTTTTAAGATAATATTGTTATTTCCATGTTAGTAAAGTCATAATAGCCATGGTTTTTATTTGTGTGTGTGTCGGTCAAAAATATAAAAAACTTTGTATTACAAATGCACTGTTTCGACTTTATTTCATCAAAATCGGTTGTGAATCAAAAGGTATATTAAGTTGAAGATTAATGTATTTATTTCTACAGCTATTTTAGACATATAAGTAGATAATAATAGGCATCGTTCCATTTTTAAAACATGCAAATTCTTGTACACTTTAATCGATAACATAATAACATGACAGAGTGTAATTACACTGTGGTCCATTACCAGTACACTAATCTTTATGTCTTCTATGAAGTTCAAATAAAAATAAAATTCTTTAGATAAAAAAGGCTACAGTAGGCGCGTGTTCGTTTGTGTTATCTACCCTAGCTTAGAGTCCCTTTAAAGTAAATAATACATACTCAAATAATAAATCACTGAGCATTACACCTCGCAATGGGGGTTAAAGAAACCATAAACGGCCACGAGTCTAATGTAACAGAAAAACATTTAGACCTCGATGGGTTTTGTTACTAAATTGCTATTTATTGAACACATGTTATGCTTTGAAATAACGTTTTTTTATTTAAGTGTAATTTACAATAACAACATAAATAATAATCTCGTGTTTTTAAAGTAAATATAATAATATAATATTTTAGATAAAAATACTAAAGTACAATACAAAATACACGTATGGTTAAGTTAAGCTTTTTATATTTATGTTTTGTCAAGATAAATGTGACGTAAATATTTCCGAACAAAGACGGACAATCCTTTCATATCCATCAAAGGGCGGCGCAAGAGGTTTCTGTCCAAGCCATAATTCGTAATAGAATAATATACGAAATCTTATCATATTTTCGCACTTAGAAGATGAAAATCTATTCACGATTCATTGTGACGCTCACACAATACTATTTTTACTCCTAAGAGGTGTGTTTTTTTATTTCCTTTTAAGAAAAGGAGATTGGAAAAAATGGTATGTGTCCGTATCAAATCTTTTTATCAAATAAACAGTTTTCAAAACACTTAAACCAAAGACAAAAATACTGAAATATAAATTAATTTGAGACAAAATTAATAATGCGCATAAAATAATTACAATAACAAGTATCCGAACGACATTGTCTAAATTGTTCGTATACATAAATATGTCGTCTCAAATCGTTTTAGAGACAATAATTAATATGTATTAAACAAAAGTATTAACTGTATTTTTTACAATGACTGATGACCTTAAATAAAAATATTTAACTCTATAAATGTATTATGAAGTGTTTCTTTTGTTTGGATCTTGTTCTTCATTAGGTTTATTAGATTTTGTTGATATCAAAAACACATAATATGAAGAACATTTTTGGCGTCTTCACAATCGCCATGACGATGTTTAATATTTTATATACATAATTGTATAAATGTAATTTATTGTTATGAGGATCGCAATAGTTTGATTATGTTCTTGTATAGATTTAAAAAAACTTGGTATGAAATATGGATAATACTTAAAAATTTATATATTATATAAAATTATTTGACGACGTAATATTCACATGCTAAGACACAACGAACCGAACATCGAGTGACGTCGATTCACATCGATTTATTACCCACGGCCGCCATAAACCACGTACCAGTTTAATTGCTCAGCCGGCTGACCTATGGCTGATATTTGTCCATTTAAAGTTGGAAACCAAGGATCCTTGATTTCAACAGTCAAACAGAGGCGATGTTTGCGCAAACAAAATATGCAAAGTAGGTGCGGGCTCGCGCGATACGGGCGTAATTATGTGAGAGCACGCGGTACTATCCATACACCCTCGTCCTACATTCGAAGCTAATAAAAATGCAGGAAAAAAAATGTGGCAAATTATCAATTATAATTAGCTCGCTTCGTTGTCGGAATAAAGTTACAGGCTTAGAGATAACTGGACGACAGAATTTCAACAACGCGCATTTAATCGTTGCTTCACTTTTAAAAGCCTAGTATTTTACACGAGAGTGGTTTTAAGGCTTCACGATTCATATTCAAATCGTATAACTATAGTTATTATACTTAAAACTCAAAGAGCTTAAACACTGACTTGTTATTAAGAATAAATTTTAAATAGAGCGAAAATAACATATTTTATTCGTAGATTGTAATCATATTTTTTTGTATAAAAATATTTACTGGCTAATTCCTAGAGTTAAATCTTGCTTAATATATGTAGTTCGGTGCTCAATTCAATTATCTCAATGATCACAACACTCTTAAACATACGATTTTCTTGGATAAATCGAAAAATAATGGTTATAATATGTAATATGTAATTAAATTTAAGTAACAATATAGTGTCATTAAATAATATAGTAAATGTCACGTGTTAGAAAAAAAAAAAGATTACGTGTGCTAACTAAAAACCACAGAATAATAGTTTTAGCAGAACTGGTGTATTTGTAATTTCCAAGTGTTATAACTATATATATAGATTACCTAACCCGTATGAGTCTGATTCACACTGACACTGTTGTTAATAGAATAATGATATCAGTTCCCAATGACGATATGTTCTCTTGTAACATAAATAATTTATGTGATTCAATCACCAAAGAAATAAAACGCATTTGAAATATTAAAAGCCATTTCTATTTATTTATTGTTCTTGAACAAAAAATGCAAAGCTTATTAACATTAAACAACACATTTTAAACAAGTTCTAAAAACAAACAAGCTAGCGAGGCACTAAATAGTGACTATAAAAAGCGTGTTATTTCGTTCACAACTTAGCACCAAGCAAATAAATTTTATCAAAGCGCTCACAAAACTTAACACCTAAATATCGTTTTTCTACAGGATGACGATGATTTATTGTTCGTAAGACGAGCTCAGCTAGCGAGGTTTATCTCCCCTAAGTGCGATTTATAACACTAAGATGTTTAAGATATTTTAATAAATCACAAATGCGTATCGAATTTCTAAAGTATAGCCCCCTGTATTTCTTTATGGGGACCGAACTAAGGGTTGTAAGGAATGTTAATCTCGCGAGCGAGTAGAGGAACACGTCTCATTTTTGATGTGATGGGTAATGTAATCTGTTTCATACTTATTTATGTATATTAAAATTGGTAGTATAATATTTAAATAAAGTGTCAGAGGTACTGTTCATGTTATTGAGGTTATAAGGTTATATGATTTTTTATACCCGTATGTTATAATATATAGCATATTAAACAAAATAGTCATAAAAATCTAAGCCTAAATGTAATTGCATATTAAATATTGCTAGTCTCCGAATACCATTTATTATGCCTGTAACATAGATTTCTGATATTTTATTATATCAGGAATAATCAATGGCTGTAATTAATAACTAGATCAAGCCAGTCTTATTAGCCAGCCGTCTAAGGAAATAGCATTTTATATATTATTTTCATATTCATTTGTGTTTATGATATCTTATTTTGTATATATCATATCTATATAAAGGTATATTTTATAAAAAAGCGATTAAAATTTAATATCTATAGTATTACTGATTACAATTTTATTATTCAGTGGATTATATTTATAATAAATGCTGCTATCAGCTCCCCGTATATTGTTATGACGTATGTCATGTATTCTATTTTATTATTACAAATTAAATTTTAAATGAATGATTTCATATATAGTGTGATGAGCAATCAGCATGTGGGTGAAGATTGATAAACGATTGCGATGTGTGGGCGATGGAAGCAACAAAGCCAGACCTAAACATTTGTCTTGCACTTATAGTTATCTGAACTTACCTCACAATATCAGGGACAATCTACACATATCCTCTTGTATACGTCACATAATCATAGTATTTGTACAAAATTTACTATATATTTATATACTCTTGCGAGCACTTTTGAACTATCGTTTTATAAATCGGAATGTCGGAATGTAGATTCCATCAAGAAGAACCGACAATTTACTCTTCTCCGATAGTTAAGCTACATTTGTAATTAAATAATTATTTATTTACTGTACAAAATATACAGCTCAATCTACCAATTCGGATTTAAATTATTTGTGGAAAATACATTGAAATCCGATTAACTATACATAATTCATGCAATTTTGACTCCGTATAAAATATACTATGCTAAAGCTTGTTTGTGCTTAGGTATGCGTTAATTATTTAGATAATTATATCAAAAGCGGAAGTCAAAAGATTAAACATTTAAATGAAGAGCGATCACGATAACCGTGAAGGTAATGATTTGAAACATTCTCTTTCGTAACTGCGTGCAAGTACTTGGTGGTAGAGCTTTGTGCAAGCTCGTCTGGGTAGGTACCACCCACTCATCAGATATTTTACTGTAAAACAATAGTACTTGGTATTGTTGTGTTCCGGTATGAAGGATGAGTGAGCCAGTGTAATTACAGGCACAAGGGACATAACATTTCAGTTCCCAAGGTTCGCAATGTTTTTTTAAAGAAATGTACAATGCCAATGTCTATGGGCGTTGGTGACCACTTACCATCAGGTGGCCCATAAGCTCGTCCGCCTACCTATACTATAAAAAAACAACGGGTTGCACTCCGGGAGTGCCGGCAGAAGTAAAAACTTGAATATTAACGTTGTGCATTTTTGATATTTTGGAATAATTAGGGAAAAATTTTGCTCGAATTGCTTTAATTATCAATATAAAAGTACTATCAATTATGTGATAAAATACAATATTAATTTATTGCGCTATCGTACATAAACATGACAATTTATATTACATTAAAAATTTAACACTTTAAAATCCGTCTTACGAATATTCAATCAGGGTCACGTGACCTGACGCGAGTTTAACATTTTTTATCCATCATAAAAAAGTGCACTACGCCGCTAAAGAAGTTTTCACATAAAAAAAAACAAAAACTATTGACTGTGATTTTCAAAATTATTCTTTGTAAGTAGTTGATTTAATAAGAAATATAAAGAAAATAATCGCAACGAGACGTTCAGATACACACGATTACTTGTGACATCTCTCTCAAATTATGTTCTGGCATAAGACAAGCTTACACATTTTGAGTGCTTTGTGACGTGATAATTCGTTTCACTTTTGTCACTTAAATTTCCTTGTAAATAGCAGCTTGTAAAATAAAATGTCTATGTATTCTTAAGTGAAATTACTTTGACGTATATTGCGTGTAAGTACAAAGCAAACGTCGTTGTTGTTCTACTTCGTTAAATAGAATTTACGCAAAAACATTACAGATATTTCAATGAAATATTACTTGAAATGTGTAGTATAAATTATATAGACCAAAATTTATACAACGTTTTTGGTAGTACAAAAGACAAAGCAAAGTGTTATTCTTGAGTTTATTTCATAAGAAAATAATTATTACTATTAACATTCCAATAAATAACTTCATTAAATATATTTGTTTTAAAAGAAATAACCACTTATTCGCCGTAAAGGACATCATAATTGTACACACATGGACTTATAAAATAGAGTAAAAAAGCACAATTGCTTTGCAAACGAATGCACCGAGAATCACTTATGAGTCGTGAACGAAATTCAAAAATTAAAAATCTTCCATTCCACGCCGCGTCGTGTGCATCGTGAATGTAATGAATACCTGTCAGACGCGCGTGTGGGCGAATCACCGGCCCTTAAGGTGACCGTCCATAGAGCACATGGCGTCGTTTAGCGCATTATCAAGATCTTATATCGTTGCATAGCGACTTTATAATATATCAGTCTCAATGTTCGAATAAAATCTGTAATTAATCATTCATTTCCAATACTCCGAAATGTTCGGCTTAAAGATTATCTTGATTGAGTTAAAAAAATCACTAACTACCTAACAAGCAAATGACAATTACGTTTTTTTTTGTTAAAAATAATTGATACTGCTCAATATGTGTTAATGAGTTATATAGATGAATGTACTATTTTGATATAAACGTGATGATAGAAAAGCCTTATTGCAGTGAGAGGCTCCATTCACTAGGTGGATGGTCACCCTTATTCGAATAAACATTTACCCTTCGCTCAACAGTAATTGTTTAAAATTGAGCCTAACTGTGTGGGCCTCGCCTGTTGTCCGTCCTGTTAAATGTCTTGCTAGTTCGCTTTGTTTAATATCTGCGATAACCGTCTAAACACTAGTAATGTTTTTGAATGATAGGCTTTCTCTATGATTTATTGAGACTTTAAATTATTCCCCGCACTTGCAACTAAGAACAAAATATATTATTTTATTTGCTTTTCGTTATATTACAACATTTCATCTGTAGAATATCGATCATAAGTAGATATTGTTTCCACGCACACTCAAAAAAATATGTGTGATTTTTTTGGCGTCGTTTTGTAACAGATTATTTCATCAATGTCTTGATGGATGTTGGCAAAGGAGAATAATTATGCAGCCTAAATCATTAATATTATATATTTATTTTAAGTTTAAATAACAAATAAATTCTACTCAATAAATTTTTATTAATACGGCCAGTTAGATACAATTAGCTGTAAGGATCATTTCAATTAATTTAACACTGAACAATAAATAGAGATATTGGAATTGTAATTGAGTAAATTGGAGGCTGTAAATTAAAATGGCCCGTTCGTTAATTTTAGGCTTTGAATTTTGCTAAAATAACCGAAATTTGGTCTGAGAGTAAATTAGGGCATTTCCGAGGCCGTTGAACATGAATGACATTTACCTGATTAATACTATTTTACTAGTTACTGAACTGAATTAAACAGATACATCAAGCTGAGATGGCCCAGAGGATAAATATAGTCGAGCATCACAGAATTTTGCATGTACATACTCGTATATTATATATTTTCAAGAGATTTACCCAGGTGTGGGAGGGAATACTTTTGACTTAATAGTATAACTGCTTCATGTTCTTCCTATTTTTTTAAAAAAAATTGTGGTTTTCATTGATCTCGGATTGATTTCAAAGGAACTCGCAGGCTTATTTCGTATCGATACGGATGTTATATTAAATACATATTTTATTTTGCTGACAGATAATGATATGAGCAGATAATTTTCAATATAAACTAAGCAGTATACAAGTATTATAAAAAAGATAATGTGAGTATTCATTCTATTTGTTATTATTTACCTGAATTTTAAAATTAAATAATATTTCAATGAAAAATAGAACAATATCATTGAGGGTTGAAAGAGATACTGCAATAAGCCAGTCAGTCACTGTATTTGTAAAGGAGCACCTATTGTTCTTGGTATGTCGAATGTATCGGCTGGGGACAATGACGACCTCAACTTTAATAGCTCGCAAAGAAAATTGTGAAACTCGCTAAATATTCTTATGATAATAATGATCTCGTATTATCAAATTACGTTATGAAATTATACTGAATTAGTTAGTTTTTTGTACAATTTTAACTCTTTGCTTATCACGCCTCTTTGGCGTGATAAGCATGATAAGCTAATTAAGCTACTCCAAGAAATGCTAGTTGCTGTTTATGTAATGTTTTTTTACATAACTGGGATATCTTTCGTAGAAGCTTAAGTCCATTCAGAAAACGGAATAAATATTTAAAATCATTTCATTTGATTACAATTATGATTATTAAATTCATAATGTTCGTCTAAGTTTATACGAAAATATATTGATATCATAGTTTACATAATTAGTTATGTATTAAATACATTTGTGTAATTAACATCAAATGGAATGTTTCGAATATTGTAACATAATTAGTTGAGTCGATCTGTTTACTTTGGGTTATATACTCTTAATATATGTCAAGTGAAAATAAACAAACATATTTCATTTATGATTATAATATGTAAAATAGTATGCAATATCAATAATGCGAATCGACGACTGACTGATTACAAACAGTGCGCCACAGATGGTTACAACTATCATACATCACACCATTCTAATTATTGTTGCGGCAAGTCTAAATCAATTTGGCCGGCCTCCCGTCTGGATTTACAACTCATTTCTATAATAAAACAGGATTATTCTACTATGCGACGCTATAACTTAGTCTGTTAATGGTGCATGCACCTCTGTTATGACATCCATAATTATGTCAGATGTCCTTTTGTTTGTGTTAAAAGTCAAACAAGTAAATCGTCGCGTCACGATTTCGCTCCGCTTATTAAATAACGTAGGTAGTATTTACCTTGACCGGAGTAATTTAGTCGGGTAAATAGTCCAGTGTGACCCTACGGTCACAATTTGCCCCAGCGATGGCCCTCGGCCTCGCTTGAACTTCGGTAACGATGTTATATCGTCCAGTGTGTCCCTTGAGGCGCAGACTGACCCTACATCTGTTGAGTAATTCCACCTACAAAGATATAGCACTTACAATTCTATTTTATAGATATTACACAATTAATCATGTTAAGTCTCTAATCTCGTTGGCTTGTTTTGCAACGTTTGTTTTCGCAATCGACTGGGCGATACAGGTGTCTCGAATGCTTTTACAAAAATCTTATTTTCTTGATCGTTTTATTTTATGGATTTTTAATATCTCCTTACCCTTTTCTATTGATATTTTAACTGTGCAATTGCTAACATAAAATAAACACAAAATATTCCCACGAAACCGTCCGGTCGTCTCAATAGAAGGTATCAATTCAGGATAGTAATATTGGCTAAGATTTCTCAATTTATCCGCAGGTGGCTTTTCTCAGCAAAACTGTTTTTCTATCATCTTGCCCCCGAGCGTTGGCCCCTCGGGAATGCAGCGAGTCGTCTTAATAGACTTAGAGACGATCAGCAGACTGCGTCCCCCGAGGCGTTCATGTCCCCCTTCACCCTGCACTAAATTCTCCCAAAAATTAGATTAGCTTCTTTTGTGGTACGTCCATTGTCTGCACAAGACAACTTGAAAATCCTGAAGGTAAAATTTAAATATAGTTACGTTTTTATTTCTTTATTAAGTTAGCGATCCACAATGAACTATTGAGGTTATTTGAATATGGAATTATAAAGAGTGCTATTTGAGGCAAGTTCAACTTTGATTTACTTAAATTAATAGTTATTTGTTCATGCAAACAAATTTATATATTTCAAATATGTATTTTAGTTTAATAGTTACTTTACAACGTTGACTTAAGTACGAAATTGGTATATTTAACTATATTAATATCGTTCATGTTTTAGATGGAAATTTACACAAATATGCTATAGTAAAATTTACTTCATAAACGCGAGTACTCTTCAAAGTGTTTCATAACATGTAAATATACATTAATAAGTTACTCGCAGTCGGGACGTAATTACCAATATGCGAATTTCGTGTAACCATTACGACAAATAAGCACGTGCCTATGACATAAATATTCACATTATTACTTAGTCGGTTTTGCCCTAACGCTTCTGTGCAACGATTTTTTGTCGGACTCCCGTTGTGCATTTAGGTATAAAGAGGGTTTAGGGCGTAACATATCGTCACTGTAGGGTGACGGCAGCGTGCCTACTGTTTGCTATTATTCGCTATAATGTGGGTGAAATTTAGCTCGTTCCGACTTCAACATTCGGTAATCTGCCGTTGCTTTTATTACAAGCGCTTTTATTTATAGCGACGTGGGGTCTGCATCTAAATCCCGGATTATTTGGCTAACAAATTATATCGAATTTGTTAAGAATAGGACGCGCCTGTCAATAAATCAGCCGTTGGATTTATTGATGAAATGTGACGAATTTATGAAACGTAATAAGTTCTGTTTCACATTGTGTCGGCGATGTGGTGACGTTAAGCAATATTATTATTTTTATATAAATGTAGTATGTTCGGAATAAATATTAAATTATTCAACTATTCGATTTAATATACTATCAATATTCTCAATTAATTTATAATTAATTTGTAACGGAATTTAATTTTCATTGATCTTATTTCAAATATAATATATCATAATTTATGTGATAAAATAATTTATCTTTCAAATTGGTTAGTGTTCGATTTTCGAATTTAAAACAAAAGTCAAGTGAAGGAACTAGCATATTGTAGGAAACAGGTAAAAGCGGGTCACAAACAAGCAACGGTGATTAATGGCTTTGTACAATAACAAATGTCCTACGAAAGGTATACTAACTGCCTCTATTAGGAATAAGACGTATACCACTTAAGACGACAGCTTTTTTACTAATTTGTCACTACTGCTAAAAGAACGAAAAAACCTATACGCTAGAATTAAATACTAGGACGTGAATCTTAACCGAACCGGGTTCCAAGCCGTGCAAGCACCCCTGATTTTTCATGTGTTTAATTTGTGTTTATAATCCTGTGCTTAATACTGAATGAAAGCATCGCCAGAAAGATTGCTTGTATCAGAAAAAAATTTACTACATTTTCATCAACCAATCCGCATTAGAGTAGCGAGGTGGGATACGGTCTAAAATATTTATCTTAAATGCCGAAGGGCAAACGCCCAGCAGTGAAATTTTCAGACTAAATTTATTTTAGATCTTCTTATTTTTTTTTCTTTCCTGATGTTAGGTATATTATCATAAGTCTACCAAATAAAAAACCCTTTAACTAACTTTTATGCTAATTTATTAAGTTTAAATTAAAGAAAGTCAGTTTTCATATAAATACCTTACAAAAATAAAAATATTTTCATGTTATAACACAAATATCATTATTTTATTTGATTGTAGAGTATGTGTGTATCATGCCGGCGCCTTTACGCTGGCGTGGTGGGCTCCATGGCACTGTACGGTGCACCCATTTGGATGGACGCTCTCACCGCTAAGAACAAGGCCCTTCTGCGGAGACCACAGAGGGTCATAGCTGTGCGATACGTGGATACCGTACGGTGTCGTGGACAGCGGCTACACTACTCGCGGGTGATCCGCCCTGGGAGCTTCAGGTGGAGGTGTTCGCAGAAGTGTACCAGTTTCGGGTAGAAGCCAGGGCGAGCGGTGACTGTCCAGGATCTGCGGAGGTGGAGGGAATCAGGGCTCTAGCCCAACGAGCGCTGATTCGCAGATGGGAGGAGAACTTGAGGTCCCCATCAGCAGGCCTGGTGACAGTGGAGGCGATCCGCCCCCACTTGAGTCGCTGGGTAGCAAGAAATAGTGGCACACTCACGTATAGGCTGACGCAGGTGCTTACCGGACAGGGCTGCTTCGGTAAGTATCTGCATAAGATAGCGAGGCGGAAGTATCACCCTCCTGCCACGAGTGTGGTGCGCCACTGGACACGGCGCACCATACCCTAACGGAGTGTGCAGCGTGGGGGCCTCAGCGGCATACCCTGATGGGTTCCCCGTATCTGGGAACCCCTCTAGAAAGGCCCGCAGAGGCGGCCCGACCGTCGGGGTGTCTCGGTAGCATGCGCAAGCGATTCCGTGGCGCCCCCCGACCAGACGGAGAGGATACCGCTGGTTTTTTTAGTGGGTATTCCGGCGCCTTCAGTACTGGCGGGCCCCACATACCCCCCCAATTCATGTGGGAGAAACGCGTAAGGCGTTATTCTAGCGACAAAAAAAAAGAGTATGTGTGTATGCGTTTCATTATCAACAGTAAGTTTTTTTTGGTTTAAAATACATAGTAGCTTATGTTAGACCACACTTTTTTTTAATCGAACGTCAATGTTTGTTCTATCCAATATATTTTCTTACCAAATCACTCTTAACATTAATTTTATATGTTTGGCACGTATTCATACAAACGGAACGAACACATGTCGTTAAATTGAATCGCATAAGAAACAAAAACGAATGAACATTCAACCGGTAATAGAATGCTTCCTAAGCATTTATGATTCTCAACTCATTTCGTTCGAGAGGTACGTCATAATGCGCTGAACGGACCATTACACCTCAAAATTACTACTCATTCAAACTATATGTCAGAGTGCTTTATAATCTAAATATGCCGTAAAGTCAAATCAGTACAAGGAACGTACAAATTTAAACTGTACAATAAAACCTAACAACGAACAATATATTTGAAAAATGACTTGTTCGTATTAATTAATAGGAACTTGTATAAATCCTTAGACTAAAATAAACAAGTAACTCACAAATATATATGAATAGTGATTATTGCTATCCGTTTATATTTGAAATACAATTTCTTGTCTGCCTTATTACAGTTGAGCCCTGTATGCATGTTATATCTATATAAATATCATAAAAGCAAACATAAATCTGTCTGTCTGTTACGCCTTCGTGGCTAAATAACTGAACCGATTTTGATGAAATTGAATATGAAGCCTGCTTGGATCCCAAGGCTTTTATGTCTAATATGTGCCCCCCTCAATACGCGAGGGAAGCCTCGGGCGGATATTAGTGATATAATTTTTGAATATTGATCATTATAATTATATTACTAAGCATTTCAGTTTTACCTTTAGTACGTTAATCCTTTTATGCAAATAGTGACATATAGGTTCCTATGATTTGCTCACTAACCTTGTTAGGAGCTTATACCTTTTTCAGTCTCATTGTCTCTGGTAGAAGACGACCGCTTACCATCACATTGACGAGTCTGTCTCCGAAAAACAAAAAATAAAACGTTTGAATATCAATGATCTATTTTGATTCAGAGTGTGTTAAAATGGTATAACCCTTTCCCGTTGAACTGTTTACGATATATAAGTGACTTGGCGCATCTGTGGTTTAGATTTATTTCGATTTCCTTTACACTTCGGACTTCCTTTACTTGAGTCATAAATTTTGGTGATAAAAAATTAACTACCATTCTTTTTTAGTAACAATGTCTTTAAATAAAACGCGGAAATGAACTCTTTCGGTACCGACTTGAAATATTTAGTTTGGGTTAGTATTGGGTTATATGTAATAGCAACTTCTTATATGAATCTTGTTTAGACGTCAAATATTGTTTCTTTTTAATTAAACTTAAAATAATTAAAATGTCAATATAGCTAGTATATATCATATAAAAAAGTAAAAAAGTAACAGCCTCACTTTGAAGAGAAGGCTTGGAGCTTATTCCATCACGCTGCTCCATTGCAGGTTGATAGATATACATGCATTCAAACTTCAGTGAAATTAGATACATGCAGGTTTCTTCACGACGTTTTCCTTCACCACGCACCAAGCACGAGGTGAATTATAAATTCAAATTAAGCAAAAGAAAATTCATATTTGCTTGCTTGGGTTTGGACCTACGACCATCGGTTAAGGTTCAAGCTTTCCAACCATTAGGGTTCGAAAGCTATAGTATTAGATGTTATAAAACATAAAATATCCACACGACGAAATTGCTTAGGACATAATTAAAGTGCATAGAATATCAAAACACAAATCGTTTCCATAGAACTCCTATATTCTCTCTGTAATATTATGGAAGCTGTAAGAGCTAATAAGACGGAAATAGTTTTCGAACAATATAAAGTAACGGTTAGTCAATTTATAATAACAATTAAATGAGGGTGAGAGATGAAACATCTTTTTATATCAGAATACTTTTCGTTGACATTTTGTTACCATGTGCGGTCGACTTGACGACGGAGGCGATACCACATTTCGAGCATCTGGAATCAATTACGTTCTTTTACAGAGAGCATAATAAAGATAACGTTTGAATAATAGCCCGTGGAGAATATTTTACGAATGACTGCCACTTGAACAAGTGACTTTGTAATTTTTTTAAATAAACACGTTTCCTTCTCTTTGTATTTATTTATCAGTGACAATTAATCACTAACTTAATGATTTTTATACCTACATCTGTTCTTTGTTAGGTATATACGATTTTCAGTCAGTAACTTTATTGTTTGTTATTGGTGATCGTGGGTTCAAACACGGGCAAGCACCACTGAATTTCATGTGCTTAATTTGTGATTATAATTCTGTAATTTACATAATTAGCATTTCTGTGCCTCGGAAAGCACTACAGCTGAACTCTCTCCGGTCTTTTCGGATTGCCATCACATCGGATTATAAATGTGAGAAAACATAGCGCATCTCTTGGCAGTTGTTTATTCCGCGTTGAGAATTGCTATTGCCAGTAATGTAATTGTTTTAAAGAATTATAAATAATTGGTTTAGTTAAAATGTCTATATGTACTGTTTACATTTTGTATTATAAAGCAGGAATAGCTGCTCAATGCTGAGAAAAGTCTGACAAGAATGGTTCTCTTCTGTATTATAATCTCTCTAATTAATTATTTTCGCCGGGAATAATATGCTTATTTCTTTATATATCAATTCATATGTATTATGCACAGTAACACACAAAATTGATACTCATTCATTGGTTTATTTTTTGGGTTTATTATGTAAAATGATTATATATGAACATTCAGTTGGAAAGGAAAACACAAACAAATTAAAACACTCAAATACTACAACAAAATTAGTAACTTTTACTAATTTTGATTATTATTATTTTATACTAGGTGTTTAAACAAACGTTTAACGTACAAACGAGAACACCGATTTATTGGTTTTAGATATAATATAGATATTCGAACTTCGTTTGAAATTTAACATTAGGGATACGAAATTCTCGGTAAGAATCATTTCGTTCATTACCATACATTATTATTTCTAAAGCAAATACTCATAAACATTATGTATTTTTATTATTACTGAATGTTCGAGGAGTTTTCTTAAGCTCGAACCTGTGGTTAGATATATATTTTGATAAGATATTTTGGGATTCCGTCGTGAAATAATATTTTCTTATAATTTTCTATTGGCAGTTTTGTATCGAGATAAAATACGATAAATTGAGCATTGACTAAGATGACTTCAGATATTTTTTCAATAGTTAATATTTCTTACTTAGGCAATTATTTATAGATGCGCTTATAGCCCAGTGTATAGAATACGTGCAACAAAATTGATGACTGCGGGGTCGATTCTGGACAAACAACAATGTATTTTCCCCGTGCTTAAATTTTATTTATAATTCATCGTGTACTCAGTGATGAATGAAATATTGACATGTATTTTACACAAAGAAGATCAGCGCACTCGAGACCTTCTGTTTGAGAGGAAACGGAGTTTTAATATTGTAACTGTATACCTAAATATGCATTAATATAAATATATTAAAACTACCTATCACGGTATAAAGTAGTTGTGATACTATGAATCATACACTTTGCAACTGTAAGACAATTGATACAGCTATAAATCTATAATTGCGACCCAAATGCTCTTAACATATTTATTTTTGTACAAAATATCCGAGCATTTTCAATATTTACATAACATCAAATCAAAGTGGACGTCGATTTTACGACTGAATGAAATGAAATTTGAATTAGATTCGCTATACGTTCATTAATTTTGATTTTAGGATATTCGTCAATGTTTTTTATTTCGACATATCGATTTATTGTAATATGTAAACGTTAAAAAGGTTAATATATTTTACAATACCGTAATCAACGCTAAAAATCTTTTATCGAAAAGTTTTGTTTTTGTTTAAGACAGTTTCATATATTTGTACGACTCGTTAACTATATTCTTAAATGAATAATTACAAAAATATTCATTTATTAATTTTAACTACTTTTAGCCTTCTTGTTAGCAAGTTGACTTTTTTAATTTTGATTTATATAAGCTTATTTAAGTCTACACATTAAATTGTTATTATTTAAATAAAAGTATTAAAAAATAAAAAGTGTCCTATAAATGTTTACTCTATATTTAAGCTTTATTTTTATGCTCATTTCTCAAAACAAAGCGTTAGCGCGATTCAGAAATTTGTTTGTGGTTACAAATTTTAGTAAAAATTCATAATTAGCATAAAGATAAGGTTAAATAACTAATTACTGATATTCTGCACGTGTAATTAACTTAATTTTATTGAACTAATACGAGTGTAAATCAAGTAAAGTCGAGTTCTACATCATCATAACTTAAAACGGTTTTATATGTGATTTACATGTAAGAAGCGAACTCGTAACTAGGGTTTTAGTACTCATAATATAAGTTACGGCGGTGCTCATTTTGTGTGCAAGTCGACGGGTTCAATTAAAATTGTAATTAATTGCTCCGCTCTGAGCACTGACAGCCTCAACGCGAACATCATTCACTTTTATATTTATGCGAATCCACTCGACAGTTGAGGAACGATACTCATCATTTCTTATAACTCGGCCACTTTGATTTCTACGCTGCTTTAAGATTTTACTAAAGCTATTTATTGTTGTTCATTTTTCTCGGATTAGGCTTACATAACGAATGGAACAATTTTTATAAATGGAATTGAATTTAATCTTATGAGTTTAATTAAAATAATAAAAAGACTGGTTTCCACCCGTGGCGTCGCCCGCATGGAAGGGGCTCCTGCCTTGCAAGTGTTAAGTACCCTATATCATTTTCTGTACCCAAATTTTCATAATAATCCGTTAAATAGTAAAGACGCGAAAGCCTCACATCAAACAGCCAAACAAACAAACTCACATTCGCATTTATTTAGTTAGAGGAAAATTATAAACAAAAGATTAAACATATTTTATTAATCAAGGAACGTAGCTGATGATAATTTTGTTAATAATAATCACGAAACGTATAATGAAATCGGGCCTTATTTATTTTGAATCAATGCGTCCAAGTTGAAGTAAACGATTAATACATTTAACAATTTGAAATAAGTTACAGACATTTTTTGTCATTTTGAGTACAGTTACATATTTTTAATTTTATATTTTAAGTACTTAAAATCTTTTATTTTGAATTTTGTTAGTAAAGATGTATTGAAAATGCACATATCATGAAGAAAACTCTGCATACGAATAAACATATATATTTTTCATAATTTTTTTTAACAACTATAATATTTTCAAATCAATTTTTTTTAATTTTAAAAATGGAATAAGGTAAAGAATAGTTAAGTACCTATTATCTGTAGCTAGCTGATTGAAATCGAGGAAGAAATTGAACAATGTAATTATGAATTCCGTTTTCATGCACTCTATCATCAGTAACAAGAAAATATTATATAATTTTATCTACATAGTGTGAGACTCGTGTATTGAGATAATGTGGCTTCTCTGATATTTCCCATCGATATGCAACAATACTTTAGTACTGAGTGTAGCGACTAAGTAATTTATCAACTATGTATATTATTGAATGTATAGCCTAGTCGCACGGCTTTGCTCTGACTCGTACATCGCTAACAGTAGCATTATCAGAGTCCGAAAGGTCGTATGTCAAAATGAAGTTTAACACATTTAAAACCTTAAATTAAATTTTATAATTTTAAAGCTACGTAAATCATTAGTGAACATTGAACATGTAGACGCAAAATATGAACATTATATTGACAACAAAATCAATTATATGGTGATGATAAGAAAGCGTAGACTACGTATTTGTTTGTAACTACTGAGTTACTTGTCAGCTCTTCCAGAATCTATTTTATGAATCAGTGGTAGCTTTAAATTGAATTCAATCCGAGTTCTACATCCAAGTCATAATAATCAATAGTTTTCATAAGATGATGATTTGAATACGAAATATTTAGATTTACATGAAGAAAGAATCACTTTTTGTCTTTTGTTGGCAAGTACTCATAATTGACATACGTCAATTTGCACTAACAATGATAACATGTAGGTTAACCGTTAACGTATTTGTAGCTTAACGTAACTGTCTGGATATAGAACACAGGGTTCGAAACTTACGTTGAGCCCATAAAAAATATTGGGTTAAGCAATTCCGGTACCATAGTTTAGCTACACCAACGCTCGCTATGTTACAGCTTACTATGGTCAACAGCATCGACGGTTGCTGTCTATCATTTTTGAATAGACACGTCATATTATTGTTTTTAGCTTGTAGTAGAAACATTTGAATGAAACTGTTTATTTTTTTTATTCGTTTTCCTTTTAGATTTTTGTTTCGAGGAGAATTTATATAATTCTGATTATATATAATTACTAAAATTAAATAAAGGATAAAGTCCTTTAGCGGCAGGTTGTCGGGAAGAGATTATATTGTTATAAAAACAATTAAATGAACAGCTAAAATTTTACAATATACAAAAGAACGTATGACATTTTAAATCCATAAATATATTAACATATTCATGGCAATTGCATTTTACACACGTTTCCCTAACATTTGTTTCGCAGCATTGTTCAATCAGATCCTGACATCGTTCGATAGATGTTTCATCAATTTTACTCACTAAATCGTTCAATCTTGTATAAAATTCATGGGGTGTAGCTCTGAGTAGAATGATAAATAAGTCAGAGGCTCGCCCGAATATTCTCATTTAATACGTGACTTGTGTTGTGAGAGTAACCCCCAATATGAGTATCGCGATGGATGAAAACGTTTAAGCCTTATCTGTCATTTCTATCCCACTGATACTATGCAAATTTTAAGAGCTTTTTGAATTTATTTGGTGACACAACCTTATTTTTATAATTTAAGGTAGGAAGACAGAGTAGGAAATTCAGAGTAGGAAATTAGGAAGGTCAATTGGTGGATAGTGCTTAGGATATTTTTTTGGTACCCCCAAAGCATAGGATAATCTACTGCCATACATAATTAATTAGTATTGTTGTACAAGAGACATAACGCCTTATTTCCCAAGGTTGGTGGTGCGTTGGCGATGTAAACGATGGTTAACATTTCTTACACTGCTAATGTCTAAAGGCGTTGGTGACCACTTACCATCAAGTGGCCCACATGCTTGTCCGCCTACCTATCCTATAAAAAAAATATCTGAAATTATACTGGTTCATTCACTCTTAAAACCGGAATACAGCAATATGATGTACTACTATTTGGCACTACGATCATTGATCTGATACTAATCGAAGCCTTTAATAAATTCCGTTGAAAACATGTCTATGAAACCTCATTGTCAATTCAAATAATTCAGAACAATGTAAATACTCGTAATAACAATATAATCTAGGTCACGTGAGGCCTCTTTATAGCTTCGTATCTATGTTTATTTATAAGTATTGTTAACTTAATTTATATTATGAATAGGTCAAAAGCACTGCAATGCGACTGCACTAAAATATTATATATATTTGAATTACAATCTATATACGTCTGAGCTAGTTTTTAAACACGAATATGTCATTAAAATTTATGCGATAAAGGTTTCAAATATTTTTCAATTTTATTTATTATATTAATAAATATCCTAACTAATATTATAAATGCGAATGTGAGTTTGTTTGTTACGCTTTCAGCCTAAACCATATAATCGATTTTAATTAAATTAAAATTATTATTTCACCAATGGAAAGCTATATTATCAGCGAGAAACATAGGTTATATTTTGTCTCCCTATTCCCACGGAAACGGGAATGACGCGGGTGAAACTTCGGGAAAAAGGCTAGTATGTAATAATTCATTATTATTTAGAGATATTAATGCAAAAAAGTTAATAATAATTGTCACGTTAGATTCCTTAAATGATCGTTTATTCGATGTGTTTTTTAAAATGTATTTAAAAAACTTTTATTATATTAAACTATATTTTATTTTATTAAACTAACCTACTTTCGGTACAATTATGATTTACATATTCATCTTTGTCTGTACTTGTTCAATGAATAGCTTAGAACAAATAATGAAAAAAAAGAACTTTCAACATTCAGCACCGATATAGTTTCTAAAACGTTTTTTGAAACATTATTTTTCATATGTAAAGTAATGTAGAGAATCCAATGGGTATCAGATGGTATGTGGTTACCGTCGTCTATATGCGCTGTACGGAGTATAAAATACTTCTTAGAGGGCCAGTGTCAATGCGTCGTCAATTAAGATATCAACGATGTTTTATTCCTCGTTGAATGTTTTTCCACTGGCTTCTAAGCCCTGCTAAGTATTACATCACAATATAATGGATTATTTCTTCTGACAATCGTATCACTGATGATCGTATTTCTATGACATATGTATCTTGTATAATTGGGAGCAATATAATATAATATAAACTGGGAGCAATGTGGATTATCAATAAATGGCGAAAACTTATCCAATTCGAGTACCGGATTACAGACGATGCTCAACGACCTGGCAAGACAAAGTGGTAAGGTAGGACTGGTGACCAATGGCAGGCAAGAACCTATCGTAATTAATAACAGCATAATTGACTGCGTCAATAAATACATCTATATAGGGCAGACAATCTCTCCTAAAGATCTAACATCAAAAGAAATAGACAGACGCATTGGGAATACTTGGAACCAATTCTGGAGCCTGTGAGTTCTGGAGAAAGGAAATAATGAAAAACAAAGATACTAACATAAGTATCAAACGGAAACTATTTGACACCAGCATTCTACCTGTACTCACTTATGGCTGCCAAACCTGGGCACTTACTAAAGCACATGCAAAAAAGTTAGAAACTTGCCAAAACTGCATGGAAAGGATATGATATGATGGGAAAAAGACTATGCGACAAAATAAGAACTGAGACTATAAAGAAACACACGAAAACAAAAGACGTTATAAAAACAATTATAAAGTTAAAATGGAAATGGACAGAACATACGACTAGAGGAAAGGAAAAGTGGTCAAAATCAATAATGAACTGGTTTACTAGTCACAATAAAAGGAAAAGAGGTAGACCACTTAGAAGATGGGTGGACGATATTAAAGCTGTATCAGGAGGCACATGGATGAGAGCTGCTTACGATAGAGAGGAATGGAGGAAGTTGGAGGAGGCCATTAAGGGGCACACAGACAGAGTTGTCGTTGTATTAAGTTAAGCGAAAAAAATATATAAGAAATGTAATATATAAGTGAAAGTGTTAGATATGGAACAAAACATAAATACTGTAATTGAAATACTGTCTGAAATTAATTAAGGCTATTATTATTTTTATTATCTTGTATAATTATTTCTATTAATGTCATTTTAATGTGCAGGACATTATGAATTAAATGATTGATGTTCGGTTGTTGGACAAACGATGAGGTAACAGCTGGCCAATGAGATATTTATCAACTACTAGAATAAATGTAATTTTGCAATTATCAAAATTACGTACATATATATTCTCTATATTGTGTGTTTAAATACCTTTTATTATAGTATAGGTAGGCGGACGAGCCTATGGGCGACCTGATGGTAAGTGGTACCATAGACATTGGCATTGTAAGAGATGTTAACCATCGCTTACATCGCCAATGCGCCACCAACCTTGGGAACTAAGATGTTATGTCCCTTGTGCCTGTAATAACACTCGCTCACTCACCCTTCAAACCGGAACACAACAACACCAAGTACTGCTGTTTTGCGGTAGAATATCTGATGAGTGGGTGGTATACCCAGACGGGCTTGCACAAAGCTCTACCACCAATGTACCTGGTATTTAAAGCCAGACATTGATTATGAGCTAGGGTTACTCATGGACTGTTCTCAGACAAGTAATAAGAATACCTAAGCGAGTGTAAGTAATTAAGGACACAAGAGAACAAAGTTTCAATATACATCAAGTAATACTGCTTATAGGTCAACGTTCTACAACATATAGGTCACAAAGTACCAGTAAAAATAAGGTCTTATAATTTTTTATTTTTTATTTTAACATATTTCCGGAAAATTCAAAGAACAGATGACGTGAGAATAACATTAAAAAAATGTATGCACAAAGGTCTTATGACTTCGACAGCGATCTTTCATAGATAGCCTTTTAAGTAAAAAGTGCACTAAAAGCAAAAAATAAACAATTATATAAATTCATTTATATTAAAATGTAACAATAAACCACAAATAACATACATAGACACACACACACACAAATAACGCACATATCAATAATAACCAGATAACAATAATAATTATATTACATATTATTTAAATTTTATTATATTCATACATTATATCAAAATGGATAAAAACATAATAACTTTTCAAATTTTCCAGGCGGTCACGATTTGTACAGTAACTATTTTCAATTTTTATTTATTGATAGCCTTAATGTATATTATGACGATAAAAAAAAAACATTTTTCGAAATGTTAGCAAGCTATAAAAATTTAAGTATTTTCTCGCACACGGAGATTTGCCACCAGTTGTCGTTTCAGTCTTACACATACAGTTTCTACGTCATACTTGTGAAATATATTGTCAGTGATAATTCTTTTTATGGAGTTACATATGCAAATCCTTATTAATTAGTATTGTTTCTAAGTACAATATATATATATATATATACAATAATACAATACGTGATCGTGACGTCAGACTATCGCGAAAATATCGCGTTATATTAGTAGTAACTTGTCTTTTGTCAATTAAGGATATTCATCTTTGATTACAAATTTTCGATTGGGTGAAATTAATTATGGATATTGTCTAGGTAACTCCAGACTGGTGACGGATTCTTTGGGGTCAATGGCATTACCCATAGAAGACTGAAATATTTTATGTACGACTACTTTAAATCCATTATTCCATTTAGTTAGAAAACCTATATAAAATTAATCTAACTAAAAGAACTCGGGAGACTGTCTGCTATTATATAACAGTTGTCATGGCGATTGAATATTATAAAAGTTGATGTCCAGCACCATCTAACAGTGATTTTCAACAAGACGTACATAGGATATTCTATGAAACAAAAAAAACATATAATATGTGTAAACATACAACTTTCATGGTGATCGAACGGTGACGAAGTCGTAGGTTAATCAACTCAGAGGAAACAGCACATATCTTGTGATTAATTACATGAAAACGAATTTTTAAAATTATCTTTCAAATAAAAATACAAACGTTCTTAAGTTGTATGACCTTTTATTTAATGTAAGTCTTAATACAATCATTTGGCATCATTAACACCTTAAAATAGTCTGAACTGGATGATCTAATTCTTACAAAAACTCGACTTGACAAAACGGTATTGCCGCGCTATAAGAAAACAATAATATACAGTGTTTAAAACTTAATTATTTCAACAAAAACACGTCTCGTGGGAAGCCGGAGGGAATTGTTAGTTTTAATTCAAAGCGTCCCGCCGTGCTACTTAGAATTTCTTATTGCTCATCTCGGTATCTATACGTCTACATCTGTGTATCGTATTATCTTACTTTAAATGTTTAACAAAACCACCGACCGTTCGTGGTATGCATACATACTGTGCGAATTTAAACACAATGAGATGAAACAGTTTTCTTGCTTTTGACTTGATTCTTGCGTCAGCTGTTGTTACTTTTACGCAACAATAAACATTATTTATTTCTTTAATTTTCAAGTTCAGTTGTTTACAAGCCGAGATGGCCCACTGGTAAGAACGCGTGAATCTTAACCGTGAATCTTAATCTTAACGCGTGCATTGTGGGTTCTGGCACCCGGGCAACCGGGCAAGCACCACTGAATTTCATGTGCTTAATTTGTGATTATAATTCAACATCGTGAGAACTACATGTGTCAAATTTCACTGAAATTCTGTCACATGTGTATTCTACCAACCCGCATTGGAGCAGTGTTGTGGAATAAGCTAAAACCTTCTCCTCAAAAGAGGACAAGAGGCCTTAGCCCAGCAGTGGAACATTCACAGGCTGTCACTGAAAAGTTTTGTTTAATATTACTATTATATGATGGGGCATTTATCTCAAATTAAATATAATGTAATCATTTAAAAATAAACAGACTGGCTTGCACAAAGCCAACGTGTCGTGCAAAGGTGATGGACGAGCGAAATAGTATGATTATAGATGAGACGACTATAATGTATTACATTCTATGATTGAGTAATATTTCAGAAATTTTTTACCATAGTAAATGGCTGGCTACCACTAGGCGGTACAGCTTTGTGCAAGTTCGTCTGGGTAGGTACCACTCACTCATCAGATATTCTACCGCAGAACAGCAGTACTTTGTATTGTTGTGTTCCGGTTTGAAGGGTGAGTGAGTCAGTGTAATTACAGGCACAAAGGACATAACATCTTAGTTTCTAAGTTTGGTGGCGCATTGACGATGTAAGCGATGGTTAACATTTTTTACAATGCCATTGCCTTGCGTTGGTGACCACTTACCATCAGCTGACCCATTTGCTCGTCCGCTTACCTATACAATAAAAAATAAAATAAAACTTATCTCTTCGCTTATGGCCCGTTTGCCTTCTTACCATTGTAAAAAGAGTAATAGAAAATTCTATATGCAAAGTTCTTTAATTTGAGAAAACAATAGTCATAGCAAGTAAATATACAACCCAAGTAGACCATGTATACGGTTACTATTATGATTTTTTACTTGTACATATCTGAATTTAAATAGATATTCTTAATTGAAAAAAAGTTTGTGTACTTTGATACAATATGATCACTGCTTCACAGTCAAAATATACTTTAATCAAGCTGGCTATAACAAACACTTCGGAATCTTCATTTCAGAATTTTAATTTAAAGATAAAGCTACCACCGGGTTATAATATAGATTCTACCGAAAAGAACCGATGAGAATCCGAGTAGTTGCACTTTTTAACAAACAAAAAATTGCATGTTAAAATCGTATAATTATTATACATTTATATATCCTGTATGAACATCAATGAATACTAACTCCAAGCTCTTCTTTCATTTATATAATCCAGTACAGTAAAAGAAGCCTCATTTAAAAAAAAATTATAACTTTTAAATTTTGTTATTAGTTAATGTAATACGACTATAATATGTTAGATAAAGTTGTTGTAAACATTATCATAGTTATTTATGCACATTTGAAAGTTGAACTTCAGAATTCAGTTGGGCTTCATTGTTTAAAAAAAACAATGAAGCCCAACTGATTGAAGTTCATAATACGAACGATTAATTTAAGTGCGCCTTTCGAATAAAATACGATAGTATTACGGTGACTTCCAACGTCAACTGGGTCAGGTAGACGTCGTTGTATTTTAAATATGTATCATGTGAGCGACAAGCAGAACAATTGACTTTATTAATTTATATTCTTTGAAACAAATCTATTAGCAATTAACTGAACTCGGTACATTTGATTTAGACTTGATTTTTAAAGTGATAACTTCTTATGGGGAGGGTAAACGTAACGCGTTACGGCACCACTATTACCGACGCGGACTGCTTTACCTAAGAGTTACTAATCTAACGCCATCTAGCGTATACAGATAGTACTTATAATAATTTAGCAACTCTCAAGTACTAATTTAAATTATATTTTATATATTATAATTAATAATAAATATTATCACTTCTGTCGAGCGAACCGAGGCGCACACGTTTTTTTTAAATTAAAAATATTCGTTTACCAAGTAGCGCTTGAAAACAACAGATCTTATAAGCAGTTTTTAATCATATGGTTAAATAATTTTATTCAGATAAATAATGTAAAGCATGCATCAAGAAGTAGATTCTATCCAGACGAATCGACAAGAAATTTAATAGTTACTTATTTTGTCAATTTTAATTGACGCAAAGACGAACACGCTTGCCCTTAAAAAAAAATTCAATAGAATTGTACCCCGAGCCACCTTGCTATGGTGTAATTTTCTGCCACTCTATGGGTTGTTGTTTGCCGGAAACCACACAGCTATACTTAAATTATTATACAAAAAAAAAAAACAAAACTCTATGGTAATAACACATATTAAAGCAGTCTTAAACATTTTTGACTGAACATCCTTTTTTAATCTTTACTTAAATTTAGGCAATATTTTTAATGGTGTGACTAATTATAGTTATTATATAGCATTTGATTCAGTCACGCAACTGTTGGCATAGTGCCTTGTTACACCGGAACTGCCAACTAAGATCCGGTTCCGGAACACAGACAGCGAAAATGACTACGTTTTATTGTTTAAGGCTTGCTATAACGATATGAGGTTTGCGTGATTTTATGTTTGTTGCGGATGATAGCGATTAAAACGATAACTTATGAAACTAAAGCTTCTTATCGTAACTGTAAATATTGTAGTGTATCTTTGATTTGATTTGATTTGCTGTGTATTGCTTGATGAATAGTTAAATTACAATAAAATGCGTTCAAGACCGGGCAAGCAGCACTGAAGATGTATGTGCTTAATTTTATAATTCACATAGTAACCAGTATGGAAGCAGAATTATAGAATTAGAAACCTTTTTCTGAAATTGAAACAAGCTCAGCTGTAGGGCATTGACAAGCAGTTAATAAATTTTATGTATATTATTCACATTACCTTATTAGAGCAAATATATTTAACTCGGTGGTAGAGCTTTGTGCAAGCTCGTCTGGATAGGTACCACCCACTCATCAGATATTCTACCGCAAAACGGCAGTACTTGTTATTGTTGTGTTCCGGTTTGAAGGGTGAGTGAGCCAGTGTAATTACAGGCACAAGGGACATAACATCTTAGTTCCCAAGGTTGGTGGCGCATTAGCAATGTAAGCGATGGATAACATTTCTTACAATGCCATTGTTTATGGGCGTTGGTGACCACTTACCATCAGGTGGCCCATACGCTCGTCCGCATACCTATACAATAAAAAAAAATAAAAAAAAATAACTGAAAATTTCATTTCATTTACACGCGCTAAAACATTTTTTATTAGTAAATCGATTGTCATGAAGATGAAAGTATCAAAGAAGTAGATGAGCAGGACCAACTAGTGGCGAGTACAATCAATTGTAAAGTAATTATACTTTTCTATGAAAAAAAACCACAATTATGCCTTTTAACTAGTAAATTTTATTGTTATTTTATTCAAATGATGTCTATTATTCTTAAGCAAATATAGTAACATTTATATAGTGTTCGCTCGGTGCTCGAAATTCGATCATAATTATTAATAAAAGACTTGGAAAATCATGTATGCCTTGTTTATCTATATATATATAAATGCTTATACTGGTAAAATAGTCAACAGCTATTTAACAAGAAAAAAAAAAAGAAAATCGATTGACAAACAGAGAAGAATAAAATAAGGAACGGTTTTTTCTTTATTTATTTATATATAGATTATAAAATATTTGATGTATAAACATAACCCACGGAGTTTATTTATATATGCAAATGAAAGGTCAAGGCATTTTAACATAAATATCAACTTATTTTGGTCTTTGTGTATGCAACTAACAACGTAATCAATTTTCGCAGCAATCGCATGGATAGCTCGAATGAAACTTTATACAGTAATAAACAAGATTCTTGTATCTGGTAATTGTGATTATGGAATTAATTTGTTTAGTCAATACTCATATATTATGAAAGTATAATAAAATAAAATGAAAACTTTATTTTATTTCTTGTAACACTGCTCTTTATTTATAGCGTGTAAAATACATACATAAAAAACGTAATAGGTAATTGTACACCTCGTTAAATAATTAACAAAGGAAACATAATCATAAACATGAGTCGAATCGCGTATAAAACAACACGGTTTCTTTGTCCTAAAAGGAGGTAGGTATAAAAACAAAAGAGGTAGTCGCTTAAACCGGTATATAATTTAGAACGCTACCACTGCTCCCATCGAGTCATCCATTCCACTCACCGATTCGTCGCAGTTTTTACGAATAAAAATTAAACCATAAACTGCGAGGGTTAAACACGGTACTTTTCTCTCAACACTGATCATCATTCAACGTCAACCCGTAATGAGAACGATGGTTCCGTAGAGATGAAATACATAAATCAGACGAAATTATTTACCCACGCCCATTCACTGCATATCGTAGGATTTCTTATGGTCCCGATAAAAAGTGCGTCTTTAGTCATCTTCCAGCGGAACCCGGAAACTCGACAAATGGCGTATTTCGTTGGCGAAGTTAGATCGTTTATTTACTGTTGGTCGGGATAACCAGCTTTATTTTGTACTCACTTATGTGAATAATATCTTAAAATTAAGATGTTTTTTAAAAAATAATTATGTTAAAAACTTATTGTAAATATTCCAATAAAAGGCCACACTGTTATCTTAAAGCTTGCAAATGTACATGACATTTATTCTAGAACTTTCTTTGAACCAGTATTCGTTTTATATTCACAAGTTTTATTTACCGAGTCATCGCGCTTCTTTATAACGGTTATAATATTAAAGGTCATATTGTCCAATAAAGTAAAGTGGAAACTATAATTTTCGATCTTACGAAGAATTGCTTAATTTTTTTTTTCTTATCTTAAATGTTAATTTGAATTTTATTGTGTCGATTATATCAGGTTTATAAGAATCATTATTATTAACTTTTTGCAAAACAAGTCTGCGGCGTATCATCCAAATAATAAAAAATACAGGATCGCATCAGTTTCGAGAATAAACATAAAACATAAGTAATTAGGTGTCAAATAACATTGGTAATAAAACTGGCTTCCCGAAATACATTTAATAAAAAGTCCCATAAAAACAGTCGAGCACAACAAAGTAAGGGTGAACTGTGATTTTATTATCCTACAGATAAATAGCAAAGGATTTATAAAACATCGCGAAACATACTTTAGATAAATCTTAATTATCTGATTTAAAAGGTTAAGGGAACGAATATTAATATCTTATACTGATTGATTCGTGATGGTCCAGTGGCTAGGAAATGTGAATCTGAAAATGAAGATTACGGGTTCAAACCCTGGTAAGCACCATTGAGCTCTTATGTGCTTCATTTGTATTTATTTATGTATGGATTATTAAAAAAAATCATGAGAAAACTTGCATGTGTTACATAAATTTTTGCCACTAACTCACATGGAAGCAGTATGTTCACTTAGTGGTAGAGCTTTGTGCTTGTATGTCTTGGTACTGTGTACCTGTGCATTCTGCCACTAAGCAACAATACTCTTGTTGTTGAGTGGTAGAAAACAGCAATACGTAGTATTTAATACGCAGTATTGTTGTTTTCCGGGTGGAAGTGTGAGTGAGCCAGTATAATTACAAGCACAAGGGAATATAACATCTTAGTTCTCAAGATTGGTGATGTAAGAAATAGTTAATATTTCTTACGGTGCCAAGCCTATGGGCGATGCTGACCAATTATTATCAATCTGCCCGGTCGCCTACCTATATATAAAAAATAATATTATAAAAAAAGAAACAAAAACTCAATGTTATTTATTTTCAAATTTAATAAATTAAAATATATAATTTCATCTATCTAACATTCTTAATTCCTAAAATCGTTTATCCTGATTGACTATAAAGACAATGCCAAAACTAAGTCTAAAAAGAAAAAGGAACATAGGCAGGCATAACTTTAGACAGGATTATTGGAAATTTCTACTTTAAGAGGGTAAATAAGGGGTAGTTTTGTATGAGCTTTAGCCGTTCGAAGGCGGGATGGGAAGCTTAGTTTATATATAAACAGATTTAAATATCACTTATTCTTATATAAATAACACTTATGTGAACTGCAATTTAGTAAAGCAAGCTATATGTTAGGCTAAGAGAAAGAGGCTGCCCCCGGGCTCGTTGATGACTGTTATTACAGAGCTTCTGAGACGAGCCACATCTAAAATTGATTTTATCGTGACGACATTATTACTAAACACGATAAAAAACTTCAGTTAGTTTACTCATTCAACTATGTAATTACGGACATATTATTTACGGCTCAAAAAACTATTAAGAATTACGATTATAACAACTATTATTATATAGATAAATTAAATTGAATTGAATTATACAAATATTCTTGAATTGTAAAACATAAAATTCTTCCAATAAATTCAGACGAACTGTCGAAAGAATAATCAGATTGTTCCGATCGGTTGAAACGAACCAGACGTTCCATACGAAATTTACGACCGAACTTTTGCACATTACTTTCCTTATCATTCACCGTGTAGTACTGAATAATCTGACCGATCAAAAGCGATGACTTTAAATAGTCGAGATCTTAAAAAATATTTCAATGCAAGCAATTTCTTTACTATATAAATTACCCGCGTAAATAGAGTCATGCATTGCTTTGAATCTTTAAATTTTATGTCTAAATTATTATTGTAAACGTATTCCAATTGTCATGGCGTTGTATACACCTACAGTGAGTTACAAGAAACGATCAAAAAGTATCGAAAACTATTAATCTGAAATAAATCCATCGATGTATACATATAAGTCCATTTAATACATGACAAAATGCTGCTCAACTCTATTAATAGCTTAACAGATAAGCTTGCGATCTTTTAGCGTATGATTCTTGTTTACGGTCCTTGAAAGCGCTGACATCGTGGGTGGCACAGGCTCAGACATTATCAACTACCAACCTTAATGACAGCTATTCGGTAATGGATGCACGACTAACGCAAACAGGTACTTTTATGATAATTAGTACGATCCAATATTTATTTGAAAGGCTTTATTGGCCGCCCTTTCATCTTGGCTCTTGTTTATTAGTATTGCTCCCGGTACAAATCCGGTTCACTCAAGGCTAATTAGGTTTGAACAGAACGCTTTAAGGTTCCGATTAAAGTAATGGTAGCCATTTTAAATAATTAGATATCGATATATCAAGTCAACTTATTAATAAAGGCGATGTTTGTTTTTCATGTTTAATCAATTATTGTAATTCCTGTTGCATAGCTAAAATTGCATACATTGCTGGATTTCTTTTTTTCACAACATAAGTATATTTTTTATTTACCAGATATTATAGGAAGCTACTGATTGTTTACAATACGGCACGATATTAAAATATTAAATTACTTATTCAATATAATAATGATTTACAATAAAGCACAGGCTCTACAGAAATATCTTATTACATAACGCAGCTTTATATGAATATGGTAGAATTGCTTCCAGTATATGCAAGTTTTCTGCTGATGTTTTATTACATTGCCGAATACTATATGAATAATAAATTCAAATTAAATACGTGAAAAACAACATCACGTGCACAGATTCGAACCCAATCTTCTGTTGGGATCCTCGATCTATTCACTGAGCCATCTCTGTTCTTATTGTAAAGATAAACCAAACATTTTAAATGTAATTTTTGTTTGTTAACAATCAAAAAAGATTGTATTCTACTGGCAATAGCTACCTATCATAAACATATATAGTGATTATAAAGATTTCAGTATAAGCAAGTAATTTTATTCCAGGTTTGCGTAGTAAATAATACCAAAATAATATCAATTTATAAGATGGCTCCGAGGCTTCTGAAAATATACAACTTGGCGTCATTCCGTCATTAGAGGTAATCGAGGTAATTTTTCACACATTTTTTCAAGCGAGGCCGTGTACACTTAAAGCATAATTCATTTTCTTCTCGCAGTGGAAAAAAATGATTGATGCTGCATACACGAATAAGTTTTTACCGAAATAACAACACGGTTTTATGTAGTCATTAAATGCGTGTGTGCTGGTGGCCTGACAACTATTCGATAGATTTTTTTTCGATAAAAAATATAATTGATTGCGCAGTACTTATAAAGTACTATAATTATGGCGCTCGCGAAGTTTGAAGAGATATAGTTTGATCCGATGGGAACTTTGTGCTTACTTTCAGATCGTTCTGGAAGTTAAACGTGACTTGCTCTCTCGTTTATTTCTTTAAAACTCTTCTCAGATAATGACCTCACGTTATTATTATATTTAAAACAATAATAAATTGTAATCGAACGTAAAATAATGTTTGGTAATCGGGCACAGTTTATAATCGGGCAAATTATAGTAATAAAATAAAAATATTTAATATTTATATAAAAATATTGACTTATTATTGTCAATGTTACTATATATTTATGTCGCTTATAATTAGTTAATTTGAATTCCACCCATAACTATTCTGTTAACCCCAGAAACGTTGAAAAATGTAATAAAACGCCTATAAAATTCAATTAAAATGTTCGATGTCCTCGTTTGAATGTTCCCTATTCTATTTTCATTTTGCAATAAACTTAGGATTTATATTTGAACGAAAATAAATACGAAACAATAGCAGTAAATCAGTTGCATTGATGATAATAATAATATTCCCTGCTGACAGTTGGTACATGCCGTAACTCATAGAGATTTAGTCAGAACATAAATTTTATTCACATTGTTTATTAATAACACCTATATTCTCACTGAGGAATAAAATGTCCTGGAATTATAACGAATAATTGATGTATGTTTTAATGTGGACGCGCTAAATGGGCAAGAGGCTCATTTGATGGAAAGTGGCAACTTCCACGTATAAACATCTGAAACAGTCGCCGGTCGACTTGCAGGTCTGGCCTTTGAGGAATGAGTAAGCTCTTTTTTGAAGGTTCTCAATCCATATACATACGTATGTTTGGAAAAACAGCCGGCAAGTCGCACATATTATTTCATCAATCCCGTCTTTCAATAAAAAAACTAACAGTAAAGTAAAGAGTCACTAAACATTTCACTGTTGGGTTAAGGCCTCCTTTAATTTTGAGAATCCTTAGAGCTAATTCCAGCATAATATGAATTAGTTAAGAAGCAGTAAAACAAAATTTAATGAATATGAACTGCAATTAATTAATAACATTTGAAATGCTTCGCCTCACAAAACTTTAATATAAATTTAGACTTCGCGTCACGTACTTCTTGCAAAAGCATCGAACATTTAGAGACATTAGCCACGAATTTGCATGTAAAACCCTAACCAAGCAATTGAATGTAATCGCTTTTAATCTTAAGGCTATAAAGACTATATTTCAATAAATCTATTGATATATGCATTTAGAATGTCTCACTTGCCAGCGGTCAGCTGCGAGCGATGGGTAATTAAGAAGCCAACCTCAACCTCGCCTAAGGCTTGCTAAATGGGAACTAAGTGAGCTTCTAAGTCCTAAGCTTGTCTTTCTAAGCGTTAGTAATAGATATTTACCATTTAGTAGCCTTTGAAGTCAAGAATCATGCATGAGCCACGGCTTTCATATTAATTAAAGGCTTCATTCGGTAGTTAATTTTATTAACCAAGTTTAACCTAATAAATATTTCTAGTTAATTATGCCTACTTAGTAATTCATAAGCTGTAGAAATGTTCTAATACATATTTTAAATATGTATGTAAACAAATGGAAAGCCAGAGGTACCATGAGTAAAAATACATTATTATTTTATAACAGCTAATGTGCCCTTAACATTATTTGTTTATTTCATGGTTTGAAATAATTTGCTGTTATTTAAAAGAACCCTATGTTTTAACTAACTTTAATATACATAAATAGATATTATATAGTAAAGACTACTTAGCTTACTTAGGTTGCGTTCTTTTAATTTTATTTATAGTATTTAAAAGTTACGCTTATGTAATAAAAATCCATAGTATCGGAAAATCTAAACGTAGTCAGCAATTTGTGCTATATGAATAAACAGAATTGAATGCAATTTCACCGCGTGTTTGTAATTGCTTTAGAGGAAAATAGATAATGGGAAATAGATATTGATTTTGTTACCTCCGATGCATCGGTGTTTTCAGGGATGGATTAAATTGGCCTAATACTGATTCATACTTAAAATAAAAATAAAAAAAAACTTTGTTTCATATAGTAAAATTCCGTTTGAATTAGTTTAATCATGTAGGGCTGCGTGAATCTTAACCGATGATCGTGAGTTCAAATCCAGGCAAGCACCACTGAATTTCACATGCTTAATTTGTGACTTATAATTCATCTCGTGCTTGACGGTGAAGGAAAACATCGTGAGGAAACATGTATGTGTTAAATTTCACTGAAATTCTGTCACATGTATATTCCACCAACCCGCATTGGAGCAGCGTGGTGGAATAAGCTCCAAAACTTTCTCCTCAAAAAGAAGAGAAGAGGCCTTAGCCCAGTAGTGAGACATTCACATGTTGCTACTGTATGTATGGCGAGCCTTAGATGAATGATGATGATGCCTTCATGTCCGATTTCGGCAACGGTAGCCATTATTGACACAGACTATGATAGAGCATATGACATGCAGCCAGATTTTACCAACTGGTGGGCCTCGTCTTGTTACTAGCCAACTGTGCAGGACATATTATAGTGCACACGTGTGTGCGCAAAAACACGAGCAATTTATATTAGAGCATCTTTTACCTCACTCTCATAATATATGATTAGATTCTTAGATGTTACTATGTACTTGTCTATATAACTGAGGGCGTGTATGCAAAATTTCATGATTACATGTTGATTAGTTAAGACGTGGAAAAGTAACAATCAAACAAACTCACTTTCATATTTATATTAGTAAGAATTCGACTTATAACATGTTTTTTTATAAATATTATATAAAATAAAAATAAATGTTAAAATACCAAGTTGCCTTTTTAATTACAAAATATTTTTCGGACGAAAACATTTTTGGGGGGAAGCCAAGCATCGTTTTTCAACTTTCCGATAACATTATATTTAGATCTATTGTGAGACGCCTGCGTGTATGATTGAGGTTTACGATGCACATCCTTCTTTATTTCCCAAAGATGGCACAGCTTGTGTTTGAATTTATTTGATATATATTCTAAGACAGTTCGAATCTCATTTTATAAAACATCTTACTATAAAAGTTTCCATGTCAGCGATAGGGTTAAGTGCCAACAAACTGCGATATTTCGTGATATATTTATAAAAAAAAAAAATACAAAGACCTTATTTTGTCCATAAAATTGTATATTGTATAAATAGTATATTTTAATACAAATATACATAGAATCAGGGGTTTATTTAACCTATGGCCAAAAGGGCACATCTCCGGGGCGGCAGGTCTTGTCATTTGTAGTTACACATTTTACCTAAATTAATTAACATCACACAAACGCTATAAAACTCATTATTAGTCACCTATTTATTCTTAATAAGCCATAACCGATAATTACACGTGCATCTGTTTCCTTAAATTTTTAGGTCTAGGATTTTTTTGTTACTTATATTCTACATATATTAGTTAAAATGGACAAACAACAACTTCTAAATGTCAATCACATTAGATATTATAATACAAATTTCACATTATAAATTTAGTCTCACGTTCTCTGAATGTAAAACAATTAATTATAACAAACGCTGATTTGACTGAAATGTTGCTGCGAACCCTACCACGGAACAAAGCTGAATCGGCATACAATAAATTTGCTCACAAAATAGACGTGCGTGCTCGCGCTTGCACAATAATAAATAAATTTTATGTTCGCTCCGACCGTACTCCTGTTTTAACATTTATTTGTACCAGTGCATTACTGACGGTACTCTGTTGCATAACGAGTACACAAACTAAATAAATTAAAAGTCATATCACGTTTTACGGAAACACGGCTTTTAATAGAAGTTACTTAATCGGCATTCCTTTTTATGTTTTAGTTAGATTAGCATCTTTTCTCAGATATGATTAAAAAATTTAATTTTTTTGTATTAAGAAATTTGAATGTGATAAGTATCAAATTGAGAGGTAATATTTGAGCAGTTGGACACTTCTGCAACGCAAACTTATAGCGTTAACGATAACTGCAAATTGAATGGACTCCGTAAACGACACCTTAGGTGGCAAGTGGCAACGAACTTCGATGTCGCAACAGTTTACCCGATACATTGACCTTACAACAAATTAAATTGAATTTTAACTGATGCTTTAAAAAAGTTACAACGATTAACAGTTTTGTTTATATTATTTCATTCTTAATAAAACAAAGGTGCGTATGATATGACAATAATTAAATTTGATCAAGGTGCTAATTTGACGACCAACACTTAAAATTAGTGACAAGATGAAATTTTTTTGTTATGGTTTTTTAATACAGGACGCGATGGATAAAAAAACACAAACATGCAAGCATAGAGATATATCAAAAATATGTCCCTTCATAAGCAACAAAAACATGTTAAGAAATCTTGAATCATTTATAATTTACGCACACACCCACACACACATATGTAAGTGTATAGTCACAAGTGCAGACAATATATAAAAGAGCAATTGAGTAAAAAACAGCAGTTGTTAGTTTAAACGTCAAATAAATGTATATTAAATGTTTCGTATGAGGAACCCTAGTCACAGTTCATAGCAATTAAACGAAGCGAAACACTAACATTCAGTCGAAGCAGAGCTAACATCAAAAATCTATAATAACATGCTTCTTCGTATATTCCCCTCTTTGTTTTATGTAAATAAAGACTCGCGCACACTTTGCTTAGATTGTTTTCTACATATGAACCTAACTTTTGTCTGAGGTTTTTTTGTTTGTTTTCGTGTAGTTTCTAATAGACATATAAAGGTTCATATTTGTGTACTTGTAAAACACACACACATGCTTAAAACAACATAAAACACAGTGCTTATTTTTTTATAATATTTACTTATTCATGAAATTTAATTATTTTGATAGAAATCGTTAATCAGTTTTATGATTATAAAATTTGGCTCTATGAAATTGTAAAGGGCGGAATTATTTTGGACTTTTGTTAAATGCTTATATATATTTTTTTATATGCAATACATTTTACGAGATATTATTAGTATTAACGTTTTTTATAAGCTTTAATTTGTGGAGATAGGTCTTTCAAACAAAAATATTTTAAGCCAGTTCAATTAAGATGAAATACGATTACATAGATAGTCTCGTAACAAATAAATTATTAATATAAAATTAAAAAATACTTCACAATAATCAGCACCTATCTCACTCACCACCACAGTCTGCTTTGACAGCAGGCAGTAGTACCTTCAGATATAGAAATGAAGCTAACTATAGTGACACCAGTTCTAGGTAATCGTCAAAGAGACTTGTTATAGATTAATGTATGGAACATCAAATAAACCCTCGTCTCAGTATGCGCATAGCCTTAAGTCATAACGTAGCAATCTGCGCGTTGTCGCAAATTACAGACTATAAGCCACGCATATGGTTAAACTTCTCTGAGACAAACCTTAATAGCAGGACAGGATTCAAGTCTAGATTTTGCTGGAGGCACTCTATGTATAGATTTGGTTTTATTCAGGTTTATTTTTAAATAGCAAATTACTTGAAATACAGCCAAATATTTGGTAAAAATACGTATTTTTTAATAATCTGGTTTCTATGCAAATATACTAGATTAAGAGCTTGAAACTTTGGCTTATAGGTAAACAGTTAGTTAGTTTGGCTTATAGTTACTGTTGTAAAACCGTAAATGAAAGTTAGTATATAAATAGGCATATTGAACCTTAAGCTGCAGCTGGAAAGGCACTAACCATAAGGAAAATGACAAGAAATTGTCGCAGAATAGTTAATTTTTTCATTCGGTAGTGTATGTCATCACGCGCATCAAGGCTACTGTGTGCGACTTGCGAGTAGTATTGGATAATCTTTTTTTTAAGAAAGCATTTAAATTGGAATCTTTGTTGTAAATAGAATATCATGTCATAAAGCAATAAAGATATATCTCACAAGACGTTTACACCAAGGAGTATTTAATTTTACGAAGACAACTTCAAGCAACACTAATGTTGAAGCTGTGAGATCTTTGAATACACGCATATTGGATAATACCGCTACAAAGTAAAACATTTGTTCGTTATGTTAAGCTGAGATCTTTTTTATATGACTCGAACTTATTGCTAAATGTTACACGACAAAATAAAACCATTAGCGTTTGTTAGTACCTATGGACAAAAGACTTAAACATAAAATCAACAGTAGACATTGTAAGGTTTTATTGCGTGTTATGACACTTAGGCAGAGTTGAAAATTTGTAATAATTTGTAATTGTAATTGAGAGACGACTTGGTACTGGGCATACAATTTTACGACTATTGTCACTCGTTGCATTTTATGATATGGAATGAATTATGCCTCACACTCCTAAGAACGTCTCTACTCTATGAATTATTTATTCGACAATTGCGATTCCAAAGTTCATCATGTCCATACATTTGTGTAAAGAAATTGATATATAAAGTGATTTTTTGAGACGCTTTTGTGCTTATTGAAATAATCTTTTATGATCGCTAAGAGATTAGCTTTAAAATAAAAAGGGAAACATTTTCTTGTCTTATTAAATGATTGGAATCATAATAAAGGGAAATACGTACTATGTTTTGTTTAAAATTTACGTAAAATATTTATAAAAATTGGGGTTCGAATTTTCCAACTGTGATTGTTTGTATTCATGAGTATTTCTCTAGGGAAAAGATCAACCAAATTTTACCCTACGTACCTTAGCTATGATAAGCCAAACTCACTGACGTCAAATGCAATATTCAAAGGACGGCCGGTTTCTTTCCATAACCCCTGGAGTCACTCCAGGGGCGTCTAACAAACCGTGATAAGTTAGAAAGGGGATGCGTACAAGAAGTCGAAAGGAAATGGTGACCAATTTAAAAAGATCTTAAAGTGTATTCGAAATCTTCTCCAAATGATAAAGTCCAAAATATATTTTTAATAGTTCGATGTATACTGGTTGATTTTAATCAACATTTTATATTTTAATATAAAAAGCAAATTCGAAAATAAAAGACAATAGAATTGTTGTCGACTTAATTAAAACATTGCATTCGATTTTCAAATTGAATGTCAATTGAAGTAAAATATGACTCGTTAATTTCGAACATTCACAGCTACCGAAAATTGAAACGAATGAAATGGGGGTAATTATAGTAAATGAGGCGTACAAAGTGGTCGGAGAGCTTCCAACGCACTTTACTTAAGCTGTATATTCAAATAGTTTTATCCCACTTACGATATACTAATGCACTTTTTTTTTGTAGTAGCTAGTAATAACGCTGTCCATTAGTCGTTTCGATTCAAGAATCATGTTTTACTGCTGGGAATATTTGATTCGATAGAAACATAAATGATTTGAAGTGTTCAATTGTCCTTTTCCAATTGTTTTAAAGTTCCAATTGTATATAGACATGCAATTGGGTTAAGCAGGAATGTAATTTATTTATTTTATATAATTCTATTATTGTATAAAACCAATAAAAAAACGTCGAAAAAATCCGACTGTGTTTCTTTCGCCGTTTCTTCTCAGGTCTCATCTCAGGTATTTATTGTCGAACCGGCAGTAGATTTTTGTCAATCAATATGCAAGTGTAATGCAAATTTTTAAATAAAGTTTTTTAAGTTAATTGTACTTAAAAATATATTTGTAAGGTTTATTTAACAGTCTACATTGTATTTTTGATCCAAGAAGTTTATATATATATATATATATATATATATATATATATATATATATATATATATATATATATAGATATTGTATAATTTTCTAAGAAAGGCTTAATGCTCCACTAAGCAACAAGACACTTCATTCAACAAGACCGTGTGGAGTGGCTTATGATTGTGTATATAAGAAGATACATTCGATAACCCAATGAAGAGTTGAATAAACAAAGCCGCATAACTTTCTCACAGTGAATGAAGCGCAAAGTAAAATATTATGACAACAGTGACACAAGGTTTACGGTGAATGCAAACATTGACTTCTTAGAATCAAAAGCTGATGGGTAATAGAGTTTACTGAGTAGAGTGCAAATAAAATAACAAACTGACTATTGTAGTTGCAGTACATTCACCGTGTGCTTGTTAGCCCGGGTGTTTTATAAATTCTGTTTCTTTCTTTTCTCTTCGCTACTTACGTCGGTGCCTTGTGTTTACGACATTCCGTATCGAATTTTATATTGAACTTATACTTTAAGCGTCCGCCCACGCGTCCGATAGTTCGCTGGCGTCGCTTATAAAATTTGCAAAGCTACGTAATGTAACTCTGACATAGGTTTTGGTTTCGATTCGTTTGATAATTTATTGAATTCTAAACAATTGACTTTCATTTATATTTTCAAACATTTATTCACGATAAGTATATTTTCAATTTCCTAACTTATTTATTCTTCAACCTTAGGTTTCAACCTTATGTAGTGGCTGGCTTAAAAGGCTGTATATCCTAAGGTTCTGGGTTCAAATCCAGGCTTAAGCTACTAAAAACTCGTTGCGTTTTCTTACAAGAAATCCTTAGTAGTAGTGTGCATCTGAAATATTTCAAGTTCAAAAGTACATTTATGAGCCTACTTGAATAAATATTTTTTGATTTGCTTAGAATGCGAGTTGTTCAATTAGCTTCATCATCAAATAGAGCAGAATTTGTGTTTATGCAAGTATGTGTGAACTATATATTTTCTACAAGGTTAGTCCTTGAGATTGACCATCATGGCAAATAAACATGATTTATTCACTTGGTGGTAGAGCTTTGTGCAAGCTCGTCTGGGTAGGTACCACTCATCAGATATTCTACCGCAAAACAGCAGTACTTCGTGTGTATTGTTGTGTTCCGGTTTGAAGGGTGAGTGAGCCAGTGTAATTACAGACACAGGGGACATAATATCTTAGTTCCTAAGGTTGGTGGCGCATTGGCGATTTAAGCGATGGTAAATATTTCTTACAATGCCAATGTCTATGGGCGTTGGTGACCACTTACCATCAGGTGGCTCATATGCTCGTCCGCTTATAAATGATATAAAAAAAAAAAAAAACATAAGCTAATCGAAATGGTTAATTACAGAGAGCACAACCAATATTTTGGTCTCGTTACATGTTTATATTACCTTACTAAACCATATAATACATAAGAAGTATATTTTAAGAAAACTACGCCTCATTACGAAAAAAATTTTTGTTTAAATGTAATTTACAATATTATCCAAAAATATTTTTGCAAATTACTATTTTGTGAAGATCGATTGACAATGTAACGTATTTTCTTGGAAATTGCTATATTTGCTAAACGACTGTTATTTCCGACGTCCACGGCTTGAACATCTCATTCGTAATAAATATATTTGTTTTCGATATCGATGCTGCTCGACCGAATAAAAGTCATTCATAAGTATTTTTCCGTACCATTGAACATTTCCCTCATAATATTATTCAGACACCGTGTAAATAATTGATAGATTATCGTGGTTAATCCTAAAACTTATCCATTTATTCATATAATACGTAATATTGTAGGAATCGATTTGTTTTGAGGTCTCATTTATTGCTTTTGCTAGCTTTGTGCTAGAATACCTTCATTATTTTTTTTCCGCCTTTTGCCGTCCACGGCAGGACGAAAGCAATATATGAATATACATAGACTTGATGTATCTCTAGAAAATACATGGATTTTACCAGGTTAAGAGCAATACCCTATTTGTTGAACTAAGACAAATAATTATTATCACTATAATGCATTTCGTTATTATCATTACGTGAATAGTTTTTTGAAAAATGCGATTTGTGCCTATGGTGAAATGGTTAAGTTTTTGTAGTTAATTAAAAAAATATTTTAAAAAAAATACATTTTTGTTTATTAATGTAATTTTCCAAAGTTAGACAGATCTTTACGAAGAAGTACGCGTAGAGCAAGAATGTGATTTTATGTATCTATGGTTTCATACATAGTCGATGAAAATTGAAATCCTTATGGGATCAATCTTGTGTTAGCCCGTCCATCCTTTAAAGCCTATTTTCTATATAGCTATTGAGCGTAAACAGTATTCGGTACCATGGTGATCCAATTACGGTTATTTGGAGCGTAAATTGGAAAATATATAAAATATACTTTTCAAGACGATTATAATAATTGGTGGGATAGAGAAACTACTTATTTTATTTTCGGTTCATCTCTGTAAAATATACATTCCATATATTGTCAAATGACAATTGAATTATTAGCTTATCAAAGGTATTTCAATCAATAATTCTATTGAATACAAATAAATTTACTGCAGCGCGTAATTGCATGAACAACTAAAATAAAATACGAGTAAATTAAGCATAAAAAAAACTACAAAACAAATTTAAAACGTTGTCTCTCTAACGTTAAACGGGTAACAGATAGTGTGGGAAGACCAAATCGAACCCAGAGCAATATATTGTTTACAGAATTAAAAGAAAGAAATTTTCAATTTCAATTTTCAAAAGTGAATGAGGGTACGCTTGAACAATTGTATTTTGACACTTATCCACCCTTGTGAAAAATTGCGGAATCGATCAATCAAAAAGTGTAGTTGTCACAGTAACACGTATTTATTCTGTCACGCTTCAAATGCTATGAGTCATTGTGTCACTTTGAAGAAATTAGGCCTGACATTCGATTGTTGATAAGCATCTACCCATTTTTCTTTTATTAATACCCTTTTTTCAATTGGTAGCACACGTTCAATACGTATAGTACATATACATTCTTTTTTTTAAATAAGTATGTAGTTTTAACCGGGTGGTAATTAGTTACCACCGTCCATAGACATTACCACTTTTAGGAAAACTAACCACCCCCATATTACCAATGTGTCAACCATTAGAACTGAGATGTTACGTCCCTTGTGCAAGTAACTGACACATTGAACCTTCAAACCGGAAACATTACTAAATACTTCTGTTTCTTGGTGAAATATGTGATGGTGGTACCAACAGACGGTCTTGCACAAAAAGGCCAAGTATTTATGATATTTCTCAAATTGTTTTTTTTTTATATTGTTGTCAGTTATTTAGATTTTAGAGTGTTAAATACTACTTTCTTTTGCGAGTCTCATAAATAAATTATGAATAATCATTTATTGTAGCTATTCCACCTGTAACTTTAGAAATGTAAACCAATTTATATAACACTACGTTTCTCAAATGCAATTGTTATACAAATAAAAACTACGTCTTCGGGCAGCCTTATACAACCCCTGTACAGTTCGGCTTGCGAGACATGTCATGGCGCTGTCACTCTGTCAACGGGCGAAGGCGTCACGCGAAATTTGAATACAATTTATCGGCGCTTTGTCCTTTCGAAATGCTAATTGTAACTTTTTTATGTCATGACATAAGTTTGACATGTGCCCTTGCTAGTGGAATAGGGCTTATTATAACGATCACGAATGATAATTATCCAACCAAATAGGATAATACATTAACATAATTTTAATGTGTGCATGTTTGTATATACGGAAGATATTGCACTGAACTGAGCTTCGTTTAAAATGTTTTAAGGTAAATTAAATATTGCTACGTTTTTATATTGAATTTTGCGACTGCCGAGTTTAATAAATGACAGACTATAAATAAATATCATTAGTGTCACTATATCACAATCCTGACTGAAAAACCTGTTGAGGATTTTGAAAAAAATTATGGAGATATAATATTTATATATTTTTTTGAATATGTTATTATTCATATTGTGAAGTGAAATCTTGTAAATAAATTCGACAGTTATCTTTCGATTACATTCTAATTCATCATTATCATTAATTTAATAATATGCGTGTTGTAATATAATATTGTAATAAAATGTATTAAGTCATTATTTAGTAATAACTTGTATTTCTGGATACGGTTACATATTAATATAAATTACATATCATCATTAATACATCCAGTGGTAAGAACGCGTGAATATTAACCGATGATCGTGGGTTCAAGCCCGGGCAAGCATCACCGAATTTCATGTGCTTAATTTGTGATTATAATTCATCTCGTGCTTGACGGTGAAGGAAAACATCGTGAGGAAACCTGCATGTGTCAAATTTCACTGAAATTCTGTCACATGTGTATTCCACCAATCCGCATTGGAGCAGCGTGGTGGAATAAGCTCCAAAAACATTCTCCCCAAAAGAGGAGAAGAGGCCTTAGCCCTGCAGTGGGACATTCACAGGCTGTTACTTTACTTTTTTTTATAACACATCCCTCGTTTTTTTTAAAGTTATAGACCTTTTACTTTTAAAATATAATAAAATACTCAAACTAAAACATAAAATTTTTAAACATAAATTTGTCCTAACCTGATTAGTTTTGAAGGCGGTGTCTATATTTGTACAGATTTGCCTTACTCCGTTTTAAATAACGCCGACTCCAAAAATAACTGATTTATCACGTTATCAAACCGAACTATAAAGTTAAATCATGATTACTGCGTTATAATTCAAATAAAACTACCATTAAATCGGGATGTCTAATAAAGACGGTAGAACCTGAATTCGAACGTGCATTCAGCGGTTTAACGAGTCTAAACAACGCATGATTTAGGTATCCAGGCCAATAACCTTAATCATTTGAGTGATACAAGCTATAACGACTTGTTTTACTGCTGATAGGTATTTAAATTAAACTCAGAGCCACATCTTGGTTTAACAGCATTTAATGATAGTGACTGGTTAAGGTGAAGTGAGAATATAATCAATATTAAACATTGTAAATTCCTAGTAATTACCTAATAACAGCAGCCACATCTGATACAGAGGATAATATGTACATGTTTGCATGTAGTAGTTATTCGTTTAGTGTAAGTGATGATTTCTTCTATTTCCTTAAACGCTTGAGTATTCACTTAATGATGTAGTTCTTAATTTCTCTCATGCTTTTAATGTTTATCATTAAAATATTCTACCTTCGCATAAAGCTGTCTTATTTGACGCCTTTTCTTCTGCACCCATGTCATATTGATTTCCGAAAGTTGGCTAAATGCTTTTCTCTGTTTTACTTCGTTTAGTCTTCCAGGTTTTGTTCAGAATTCCCCAGTTGGTTAGGGTGGTGAAAACGTCACTTTGTTTCTGTGAAATGAGATCCCTTTTAGTATTTCAATTCTCTATCACACAATTCACTATACTCATCTGCGGCTAAATTTGGTGTTCCACTAAGTCCGACTTAAGTATATAAAGCTGTATTCAATGTTATCTATTGTCCTACTCTTAATACTTTTTTATCACTGCGTCGTTGCCGACTGCGTCGTTGGTCTAGTGGCTAGATATTAGGTTGCAGACCCGGTGGTCCTGGATTCAATTCCCAGGTCGGGCCAATAAATAGTTATTGGGTTTTTCTGTCAGAAAATTCTCAGTAGTAGCAGAGTGTACTCACTTCCACGTGTACACTCCCGTGCCTCGGAAAGCACGTTAAGCCGTTGGTCCTGCGCCTGAACTCTTTCCGGTCGTGTCGGATTGCCGTACCATCGGATTATGAGAGCTAAGGAAAAGAGTCTGCACCTGTGTTTGCGCACACACTTGTGCACTATAATATCTCCTGCGCAGTTGGCTAATCTCTCTTGAGATTGGCCGCCGTGGCCGAAATCGGTCTGGAGGACCTTATTTCTTATTTTTTTAGTAGATAGGTTTCATCTAATATATTTTCTCGGATCACAATATTTAATCATGGGCGAATTAAATACTGACGTTTTAAAAATAAATGCGCACTAACTCAACCTTCTTATCAGATTTTTTTTTTTCAAATCTGTGATAATCTTTATTCATTTGTATTTATTTAATGCGTTTTTCTAAGTACGAATATCGAAGTTGTGTTAGGTATTATAGTTGTAGTATCGCCTTCGTGAATTCCTGATTTCCCTACAGGTTGTCTGGTAGAAATCTTCAGACACTTTAGGTCTTTTGTTCAGACTACACAATTTTGTTCGTCAATAAAAGTGTTGAATATGTTAAAGAAAAAATTAAAAAAACGTGAAAATAAATGCATTCGATGAACAAAATTTTAATAAAATACGCATGCGATTTGCATTGAAATACAAGAATTGAAATCGCGTGTACATTAACATTTACAAATACTTAATAATTTTGAATAACGGCAAAATTATAAATTTTCGTACTAATCGAACGCTCTACTCTCGCTTACGTTAGTTTAGTAGACCTATAAAATTTAATTGATAAAATATACATCCTGTGCCATATGTGTCGAGTATTTTATAATTAAAATCAGCTAGTGTTTAGTTTATATGAATATTATGCATAGACAAAAGTGTTATTTGTATTTTAATTACTGTTACAAACCAATCAAGCGAACAAATAAATTCCTAATAGATTTTGTATTTAGTATCATCAATTATATATATGTTTATTAGTTATGATCCGCGGACCACCCGGAATATTTAAATGACTTTTGAAACATCTACGAATTAATGTTTTAAAAAAATTGTATACAAATGATATATAAATATGTATTTTGATTTTGCCTCGTTTTATTCTTGATATTCATTAGTTGAATCCTATTAATTTGTTTTGTGATTTAATTATATGACTAAAATGAATTTTTCGGTTTCCTATCTTTTCCTAATTAAAAATTCAATAGCATTTAGCTGAAGTGAATCTTTTGTAGATTTTTTTACAATAAAGAATTTACACAAATAAATAAAATACACTTAGGTGTTAGTTATCTGTTCATAAAAATATTTTCTTTGTACTTTATGATAATATTATTCGCAAGAGAATAAAAATCATCGTAAATGGTAATTAGTAAAACTTATACAAGCTGTTCCTTCTTATTTCAAAATGTATATTGATTACATATTCATAGCGACCTCAATAACATTATGACGTCACAAATAATGATATGACTGCTTCACATTTTAACAGACAGACAATGTTTTTGGTACGTAAGTCGTATTTAATTAATTCGTCCACTTTTATAAGATATTTCTTCAACAAATAACGCAAATTATCAGAATCGAATCTCTTTCGAAGCCATTGAATAATTACTTCTGAATCATTTGTTTTTATCGTACAATAAAACAATGTCTTCGTATAAAGTATTTACATGTACTGTAAATAATGAAATGTATGGATAGATCCTGATTTATTTTCTTTATTACTAAAAAATATTTACATAATTAGTAAAAATCGTATAAAAAGTCAATATGTTGTTTATCAATTGTAACATTTTGGAACCATATCATATAATATCATATCATATAAAATATTCTATCAATATTATACTCGGAAGTATCTGTAGTTAAAAACAATCGTACTTGAAACTTCAAACAACAGGCAGTATGAATATACATAGCTTAAAATTATGAAGTATCGACGGTTTATTTATTTATATTTCTATTTAATCTCCAAACACTAAGGAATGATCCTTTTTTTTCGCTGGAAAAACGCCTTACGCTTTTCCCCCACATAAAGTGGGAGGGTATAAAACCACTAAAAAACCAGCGGTATCCTCTCCGTCTGGTGGGGGGCGCCATGGGATCGCTTGCGCATGCTACCGTGACGCCCCGACGGTTGGCCTGCCAATGCGGGCCTCCATTTCTAAGGGGGTTCCCGGATACAGGGAACCTACTTAGTCCCGGCGGCTGTTAAGGTGGGGGGAAGAGGTGCGCATAGCACCGACGCCTCCTCCTTGGTCTTCTTCGGCGGATTAAAACAGCGGAGGCACTTTCCTCACGCTGCCGCTCCGCGGCTTCCTTCTGCGACATAACAGACCATTTTTGTGGCCACTCTCCGCTGCGAACTTTGGATCTTAGTCCTGCAGCGGCGAACGCCCGACAGCCTATGAGACCAAACGGGCGCCCCGTAGAGGGCCATCGATCGCACGACACCGGCATAAAGGTGGCGAACTTCCTCCCTCGGTCCCCCAAGATTAGGCAGCAGTCTATGCATGGCACCCGCTACCTTCTCGAGCCGGGGGGCTAGGCGCCCGAAGTGCTCTTCGAAGCCCCAGTGACCGTCCAGTGTGAGGCCCAAGTATTCGCAGAAGGAGACCATTTCCAACCAGCACCTCTCGCTGTCGAGCATTGCGTTAATCACGCTCGGCAGCGTGAGATCTCCACCGACTATTGCCGCCAGGGTATGCCTCTGAGGCCCCCACGCAACACACTCCGTCAGCGTGTGGTGTGCCGTGTCCAGTGGCGCACCACACTCATGGCAGGAGGGCGATAACTCCTGCCTTGCTATCCCGTGCAGGTACTTACTGAAACAGCCATGTTCGGTAAGCACCTGCGTCAGCCTATACGAAAGTGTGCCGCTTTTCCTTGCTACCCAGCGACTCAAGTGGAGGCGGATCGCCTCCACTGTCGCCAGGCCTGCTAATGGGGACCTCAGGTCTTCCACCCATCTGCGAATCAGTGCTCGTTGGGCTAGAGCTCTGACTCGCCCTCCGTGGATCCTGGACAGTTGCCGCTCGCTCTGGCTTCCACCCGAAACTGGTACACTTCCACGAGCACCTCCGCCTGGAGTTCCCAAGGCGGACCCTCCGCAAGAAGCGTAGCCGCCGTTCACGACACCGTACGGTAACCACGTATTGCCCTCGCCGCTATGACCCTCTGTGGTCTCCGCAGAAGGGCCTTGTTCCTAGCGGTGAGAGCGTCAACCCATATGAGTGCACCGTACAGTGCCATGGAGCTCACCACACCAGCGTATAGGCGCCGGCATGGTGATTCCGACCACGTTGGGTAGGAGGCGGCCCAAGGCAGCAGCAGCGTTGATAAGCTTCGGGCTCAGTTGGACAAAGTGCTGCCCGAAGCTCCATCTTCCGTCCAGGATCAAGCCCAGATACCTCATCTGGGCCCTTACTTTTGTCACCGTCCCCTAGACAGTGATACACGCCTCTCGAGGAGGGCCCCGATGAGGACCATGGAATAAGAGGGCCTCCGTTTTTGAGATGGAGACCCTCAAGCCCAACATTCCAATGCGGTCCACAGTGAGCAATGTCCCGACCTCCTGGAAGTTTCGCCCTGTCACCGTGATGAGAGTGTCGTCCGCGTAGCACAACACTCCCATCCCGGGAAGGACGGGTGCTCGCAGGAGCCAGTCGAAGCCAACGTTCCACGGAATTGGACCGAGAACCGATCCCTGTGAAATCGGAGTGCCTCACTTATAGTTTCGAAAGGAAGACTGTTAAAGGCTGGGCGCCCCTCCTTCGGCAACAGGACCAATCTCCCTTCCTTCCAAGGCTTCGGGAACTGCCCGGCACACAAACACTCGTCGAACAGATCCCGAAGCCTCCCACAGAGGTGTTCCAAGGCGTCACGCAGAACGTGCCCTGGAACCACATCCGGACCCGGCGCTGTGGTTCTGGCCCTCAGACGTTCAAGGGCCAACTCCAACTCTCGCTCCGTGATTTGTGGTGGAGCCACAATTTCTTCAATCACGGAGCGAGGGGCCATTCTTGGAGGGACGTACTCGCCTGGGTAGGAAAAAAGTTCCGCAACCAGGCGCAAGAGTAACTCTGGTGGCAGTGATTACTAAGGAATGATCCTTGTTTAACGAAATTGGAATAATTTTTATACTCACAATTATTTAAAAACAAGGAATATACGTACTTTGCATAAATAAACACGTTATGTTAAGATTGCCTATATAAAATCAGCATCTTTGGCTCGTTCGTAAATACTAACTACAGGAAGTGAATACTATCTATCACGGTGTCTCTTCATTATCTATGAAATAAATATAAAATATATAAATAGAAGTATTGACGATTTAAAATAACGCCAACAAAACAATTTTAACTTTTATCGAAGTTAAAAATTTATACGCTCAAATCAAAACGTACTCTTTAAAGCTTACGTAATTTATTGCACCTAATAAACCACATTAATTGTTATTACAAATAAATGTAAAAAATGCGTTTCTGTATTTAGTAGTCAAATTTATTAACAAGCTCGTTAGCAGTCAATAAATTGCTACAAATATATGAATATTGGTTCGATTTCTAATTTAAAGTGGAATTTTTCTAATCAACCTATACAAGTTCTTCGAAGAGTTTTTTCTTGTAAATTCAATGATTATGAAACTCCCTTTTTATTTGACTAAGTTTTTTATTTAGATCTTAATAATTTCCAACCTGTTTGTATGATTTTCGTTCTCATCTGTTATTCCCGTTAATTCCGGTTTCCCGTGTTCGAATTGTATATTTAATACAATATAAGTCGGTAGTTGTCTTTGCTATATTCCAGTGTTTCAAAACAACGTATTTTTTCTGAGATTGATTTCTCTCCGGCCATTTTGGATAGACATCTGATATGAGATTAAGGAAATAAAGAGTACACTTGTTTACGCACAAACTCGTCTACCCTTCTTTAGTAGTTTAGCCGTGAATGGCCTTCGTAGTCGAAATGGGTCAGGACATATTTTGTATTAATAATAGTATAAATTAGATAACGATCAGTATCTCGCTCCTCTACATAGCCCTTCTAACTATATACAAGAGTCCTATAAGCAAAATTTGCTCCTTCGCAAGTCCTTATCAGTAATTTTAACGTCAAGCAATAGTAGCTTGTATTATTTTATTCTAGTTAAATTCAGTTAACGGTCAAATTAGTTAATTTTTATAGTTACAGGCACAAAGAAGTTTTACTTTCATTTTGCCCACCATCTAACAATCTATCGTGGTCGTTTTGATTTGGACTGGTAAAAACAGTAGTAACTTATTACTAAACAAAATGAAAATATGGGCTTATCCATATTTTCATTTTGTTTCTAATGAAGTATATAAATAAGTCCTAGGTTCCATTGCCAGCACACTTACGATATAAGGAATAGGTTATATTATATTTCTATAATGGCAATAATAATTATGACCATCAGGTGGCTCATTTCACCGTCTATAAATATAATTAAAAATAATTAAATAAACTGCGATACGAGTAAAAAGTTTTTATAACTAAATCTTTGCTTATTTTAATATAAAATATAATTAAATGTTAGTAAGGTTCACATATCCAGGTATTATTTTATGTTAACTAAAGCCGTACGATTTGGAGTTCCGCACCACCATTATGTCGGATTATGACGTAAATATTTATTAGAGCAATAAATAGAGGAGTGAGTTCTCTAGCTTTGCTATTATCCCTAACTTTATATCTATCCCAATGAAGGTTATGACTCTAGTTAATGTTCGGTATTACGAAGGATAAATATACGGAACTACATTAGGTGCGAATAAAATCGTGGTTTCGTAATATTTCCTGCGGCGCATGACTTTTTCATATTCAATTTGTAAGTTTACGAGACCTCCCAGTAGTCCCAGCTGGTATGTTGATGTAGTTTGTGTATTAGATTCCCATATATCAATATATAAGGCTAACTTTCGTGTTATAAATAATAACTTTGCTTGACATAATATTAGGTACCGTACTAAAATCACAAATCTTGATACATTTTTCATTTGATTTTTCTGCCCTGTTGAACACCATGTAGCCATGTACCTAAGTAGATTTGGAACGCGATATTTCATCAGATTTTTCATTCGCGATATTTCATTCAATCAGATTAAAAAGAGTAAAATGAATAAAATATATTATTTTCAAAGAAATTTGTGCAAGTAAACCTATTTTAGTTTAATATAAGATTTTTGTAACGATAGAAAACAGACAAGCAAATGGGCGAAGGTGTCTATAGATACATGTACTATCAGAAAACAAATACCTTTAAGCCTTTTTAGGAGAATATATCACTCACCTAAAAAAAACTTATAATAAAAACCTCAAACCGTTATTGTCTATATTGATGGCCCAGTGGTAAGAACGCGTGAATCTTAACCGATAATCGTGAGTTCAAACCCGGGCAAGCACCACTGAATTTCATGTGCTTAATTTGTGATTATAATTCATCTCGTGCTTGACGGTGAAGGAAAACATCGTGAGGAAACCTGCATGTGTCGAATTTTACTGAATTTCTGTCACACGTGTAATCCACCCAACCCGCATTGGAGCATCGTGGTGGAATAAGCTCCAAACCTTTCCCCTCAAAAAGAGGAGAAGAGGCCTTAGCTCAGCAGTGGGACATTCACAGGCTGTTACTGTCAGCCACCAGTCGAAAACAGAATCACCGAGAAATTAAAATTTCATTCAATCTGTAGTATATTTATTTGAAATTTAACTAATATCAGACTGAGGGCCGAATCTGATATACTCTCCAAAGTTAAGCTTTAGGTAAATTTTATAGAAGCTTACAGAGTAAGGACTAATATAATGAATGTTATATGCCTACATAAAATATTATGGAACTAAAAGGATTAAATACGCCGTCGATCGTATCACTTAACAAATAATCATTAATCCAGCTTACACTGTAATAACCCGAGGCCAAGATTAATCGTTGAGGCACTAATAGAATATTCTGTCACACACGCAACCTGCAAGTTATTATAGAATTGAAGCGGTGTGATAAATTAGGCTTATCCGTCACGATTGGTCACGGAAGTCTGGTAGTTACGGGCACACGGGCTTGGGACACGTTTATAATGCTTCTGATTGCTTCGACGGATCGAATTCGAAAATTTCATTGTTTTTTATCCGTGTATCTTTGTCTCTATCATGATATAAGATATGTCTGTAGTCATTTTAAGGAAATATTTTATCGTCCTGATGTGTATATATAAGTGTGACAGTTTATATGTATAGATGTTTAGTACTCAATTATACTTAAAATGGTTTTTCCTCCTATACCACATGGTATAGGAGGAAAAACATTATTAAAAATTTAATGTATTCTTGCCCTAGTTGTATATACATTATAATTACTTTTTCTTATATAAAGTAAATAAAACAAAAGGAGAAAAAAATGTAACCATAAATGTTCTGTGGGAGAGAATAAATAAATTTATTATTACTATTATTATTGGCCCGATCTGGGAATTGAACCCAGGACCACCGTGTCTGCGGCATATCTAGCCACTAGACCAACGAAGCAGTCAAATAATGACCCTGTACAGTAAAATAAATCTCATTTATTTAATTTAAAAATTTAAAATTAGTAATTATTTATTGTTAAATGTAAAATTTATATTTTGTAAATTATTAAATTAATATAGTATTGAATAATTCATTTAATGAAAAAGGAGATAAGAAGTATAAATTGTTATAATTAATTAATAAAAAAAAAAAACTTATATTTTACGAGATGTGATTGATAGCTCTGTATTCGTATATTTATTTATTGTCTCGCAATCACGATTCTTACAATTTAAGCTCATATTTCGATTGTATTACATACGAACAATGTGAATAATTGCAATCGTCATGACCGATTGTTGTATATGAGAAAAGTTATCTTAATTATTGTCCTTACGATAATTGGGTAGAATGAAGTTCTTCCATGGCTGATATTTAATATTATCGGATATTTTTAAATAATTAATAAGAACACTGCAATATAATTTAAAATTCGAGTGCATTCGAAAATTCGAATTCACTCTTGAGCTGGGAACAAAAATGATGTTAATTATATGATAGCAATTTGTATACAGTTGCGTATAGCGAACGTTCGTTTCAACTGATCACCGAGACACAAAGCTGTGCGATGTCGTGTACCTTTTGTTAATTAATGCAAAACTGAAACTGTAAATAGTCGCCAAAAGAAGAATTTTATTTATTTTTGATCTGTGCTATCTAAGGTATTGTGAATGCAACCAATTTATTAGTATATGGATTTTTTCTTTATTTAAATGATAAATAGATACAACATCATCGATAATTGTATCAAGTTTAATTAAATAATAAATTTATTATTATATTATACATGTTGCATTACTATTAAATATCATTTATATTCAAAAATGGCCTTAATTATTTTAAATAAACAAAAAAACTATATGAACGCACCCTTACTATTTACCTTAAATAGTGTAATTTTGAAGGGTTGTATAAATTTTACGTCAGTAATGAGTCATTACTTTACCATTGTTGCGCGTTACCGGAAGTACGGCTTAATATGCTTTACAAAAACGATGTGAACTTTTTTAAGGAACTAGGCTTATTACAGTCAAATTTTAAACATATATACATGGGGATTAGAATAAAATGTATTGTAAAAATATACGTACTTTTAATAAGTTTTATAGGTGTAAAATAAGAGCCGAGATGGCCCAGTGGTAAGAACATATGAATCTTAACCGAGGATAGCGGATTCAAACACTGGCAACCTTAGAAATTGTATGTGCCTATAATTTATCACGTGCTCAGTGGTAAAGGAAAACATGGTGTCATTGGAAAATCTGCCACATGTGAATATACCAATCTACATTGGAGCAGTGGAGTGGTATATGCTCTAAGCCTTTTCGTCAATAGGTGAGGAGGCCTTAGCAGTGGGGAAATTACAGGCCATTACATTATAAGATATTATATTCACATGACATCAGCTAATAATTATAGCACGTAATAAATATTAATAAATATACTTAATGTATTATCGACACATAATAACTTAACGCTTTAAATATATCCAAGTATTCATTGTAAGTTTAAAAAATAAGATAATAAAGTATGGGATTAAAATAAAATTGAAGGCGAATCAATATATTTAAAAAAATATTATAACACGAAACGGTTTTTCTGTCTTAAGAGTTCTAATTTAGATAGTTATGAAATGGATTTTCATTTTGGTCTTATATATTTATAATGTAGTTTAAATGAGGTTGTATATAATAATTGTTTACAAAATAAAGTTATTTTTTTGATTAAGTTTAAGTTTTACAGTGTAACATTTAAAAATCAAACAATTACTGTTTTATCTATAAATAGTGGTTAATGTTGTTTTTTTTTTTGAGAAAAAATTGTTTTATCTACAATCTACTAATCGTAAGCAACGTTTATAAGTAAGTTTGGTTTTATAAATACAAATAAGTGCCTCTAAAATAAAATAACTTATTTGGTAATTATTTTTATTTATATATTTTAAGTAAGTTACACCATCAACTAATCACTAAACACTTATCTTAAGATACATTTAATCTTAATTTACAGCGTGATTTTCCCAAGCAGTTGCTACCAACAAAATGTATTAAAGAAATATATCTAATCAATATAATAATTAAATTTAAACATAGATAAAAATAGAAAAACCGAAATAGATGACATAGTAAACAAATACATTATCACATGATTAATTAAACGTAATAATATTAAACTGAATAGAATTAATAATCTAAAAGACACAGGAACAAATCTATTAATATCGACACGAAAGAAAGTATTAGCGTTTTTCTTTTAATGATTATTAAATTTTGTTATAAACTCCATTTTTATAATTATGGCATGTCTTATTCATATAGCGTAAGCCACGTTGCGTAAATACGTACATATTATATAGCAACACACCTGCAATTCCTCGGATGTTGCAGATGTCCATGGGCAGTGGTAGTCACTTTCCATCAGGTGAGCTTTCAGCTCGTTTGTCCCCTCTTACATATATATATATAACATTAATCTCATACTTATATATATATAAGCGAAATCTATTATTTCTATCTTCATATTTATGTCTTTAACACATCAATGCGATGTCAGTGTGGGCTGTTTGTATGAATATAAAAAGCATACAAATCTAGGCGCATAAAGCCGTTAAAAAAATAAATTTTATTAAGTGTCGACGTCGTTAAGATGACAATTTATATGAAACATCTGACGTGATGACAGCGTTTATTTAAGATCTCGCTACAAATTCATTCGACAACGAACGCGCTGCGAACATAAAAAATTAGAAAGACGTTATAAAGTTGAAAATTTTCGATAGATTTATTGTTTGCTCGTCTATTGAAATATGGTCAGTGGATGCTACGATTTATGTTGATTAAAATTATAATTACAAAATTGTGTGAATACTTCGTTTAATCTACTGAATTAATTATATACAGTTCATAAAATACGTACCTAATTACGTAATTATTATGATAAATATCACATATTTCCTTTAACCAATATGTCATCAATCGTTCGATTTTGTGTTGAATAACAATTTAATAATTTGTATATGAAATATCTAATTGTGAGCCTTGGTAGTAAAACTAATCCGTATGCCGTGACGTCAAGCGACATGACGCTCTCTTACACCGTCATGTCCCGTTCACGTCACCGCCCTTTACTCTCTTCTGTGTGCGTAGTGCGTATACTATAATATAATTCGTTATATTTATATATATATATATAAATGAATAAATAAATATGTATGTATATATATATATATATTTATTTATTTATTCATTGAAACCATATAATTATTTTAGTAACAAAATTCCACGAAATGTTCCTCCGAAACTCCATATTCATAACAGCCTACTATGTTATATGTATAGGTTATCTAGAGTCAAAAGCAAAATTTACAGCCTGTAAATTTTCCACTGCTAGGCAAAGGTTCTTTAAACAATGTTTGGAGACCGTTCCACCTCATAATATGTGACACATGATCTCCATTCACAATGTTTTCTCTCACCACCGAACACGACAAGAATTATAAGCATTAATATATCTTTAATATAGAACAGGAAACATAATACTTCGATCTCACAGTATTTTTTATCTGTATTAATTAAGGGGCTGCTATCTTATATTAACATATCGGTCCCATAACAAAGTAACTTTAGTAAAATTTTAAAGTCACTTTACCGAGAAGAAAATAAAAGATATAAAATTGTTTTTTAAAAAAAACCAGGAAATTATATCAATCACGATAGATTTAACTTCATACACTTTTTCTTAATATTTAATTAAAGTAAAAAGTATACGCCCAGAAATGTTCCACGGCTGGGCTAAGGCGTCCTCTCTTGTTGAAGAGGTTTTTGGTGCAATACATCACACTGCTCCAATGTGAGTTGGTGGATACACTTGGGATAGATTATTATCATGCAGGCAGGTTTCCTCGTGATGTTTTTTCTTTCACCGCCGAGCACGAGATGAATTATTATAAATACAACTTACAAATTAAGCTTGTGAAACTTTGTTGAGGTTTGACGGACTTCAAACAGCAACAACGCTTAACATTAACGTAGTCTTATCACTTGGCTATCTCGGCTCACTCTGGTTTCCCTTCAAAACTTAAAATCTGATTGTAAATCAATTTAAACTTAATTCAAGATGATTTTTATCTGATGAATACTAATGAATCGTCAGTGAATCGCCAGTAAAGTCAATATCAAATGAATAAAGAAAGAACCACCAACAAAATCCGTACTCACTTTACTATACAACTAATATCGCAATTATCATCATCCATAGCCCATCTTATTGGCCGTTGGATTACGTATATGTACTGTTATATATATCTATACAATATAATAAACGTACCGTTATACGCAAACGTTGTACGCTATCGCCAAAATTTGTACGACGGCGTGCATATGAAGCCGTAATGGTTTCCTGTTTCCTTAAATCTGCACAATGCTGCATCGTGACGAAAATTTGAATAGATGAATTCCCTCCGAAAATAAAAATAAGGGACTTCTTTTCAAAAGAGAAATCGCACCCGTAAGAGTGACTGCAATTTAATTCTAGATAATATTTGTGTTAATTAAAAAAAATGTACAATTGAGATTATATATTTGGTATATGCTTTGATTGCATTTCACATTTAAGCTTGGGACGCTATTAAATAAATAAGCCACTAATCAATATTTAATTAAGTTTAACTTAGGTTAACATTTAAAGAAAGTGAAGACTGAATTTAGAACTCGGTGGTACTCGTGGTTGTAATGTTTAAAGTGTGAGTGAGCCAGTGTAACTACAGGTACAAGGGGTGGTGACCACTTAAACGTAACGTAACGTTTTCCCGTCCGCCTAACTATACCATAAGAATAAACTGAAATTCATATGTAATGTTATTATTTAGCAAAATACCTTAGGTGTATTTATAATGAGTATAATAATAATATTAAATAAAATACTTCGCTCATGTTAAGCAACACAAAAAAATAGTGGTAATATTCTAAATAACAGAATATCCTTATCACAGAAAACATAAATTTCATCACTTTTAGCGAGCTGGCTCACAAATTGAGATATGAAACAAAATTCAAATGAGAGATCGTAACGAATGTGCGACATCCGTCCCCCGGAGCGGGTATTTGTTACTTGCAGGGGGTCAGCGTGGAAGCACGTTCCTAACATTCTTTCCGAAATAACACCATGTGTTCCTCGAAATCGCCGATTAATCTCTTCACACTTGGAACTCAACAAAAATTCTTTCAAAATAGGAGAACTTTTCTTTGAGATCTTAATTTACTGGATATAAAATTAGATGGATATTATGTAATCTAATATAAATTCAAACACGAATAAAAAATAGTAAAATAATTTTAACACAACAGTATAAAAAAAAATCTCTGAGTAAAATACTTAGGTGAAAAACGCCACGTCTATACAAGATGACATAAAAAAAACATATAATAATTTTGATTACCTGTAATCGATACATTCTTAAACACAATATAACGAATATTAATTTGAGCATATTCAATTAAAATAGATTTATTTTAATAATGAATATTTATTTCGAAAATGTGCGAAACAATTTCAAGCTTTGACTTATATATAGTAGTAGGATAGATTACATTGGTAAATGATTCCAATTATTGTACATGTTTAAATTAGTTAGTCGAAGCTTACCTCAAGGCTAAAAAAAAACAGAACGTGACTACACAAGCACGAGTCACTAATTTGAACGGCAGAATAGCAGAAATGTATTTGTGTGTGACTACATTTGAAACGCTGTACATTTAAAATGAAATATAGCAGCTTGGTTCTATAAAACAACAAAGTAATATTGAAACTTGCCGTGTTATTTCCTTTCTTGGAACAAAAACTACATGTCATAGTAAACTTAGAAACGAATGTAATTCCTTTATCATTAAGAAGAAATAGTGCTCCGACAGGATATTAAACAAACTTCAAATACAAATCATAAGATTGAGTAAATAAGAGTGAGTTGTTCTTTCACATCAGTGTTTCGTTTTATATTTTATAAGGCAGACAAATATTTTTAGCACATTTAAAATTCAATTCATTTAGTATTCCTTACATTATCTTACTTCGTTAACTTATATAATGAATGTCATATATTTTAACAATTTAAGTGAAAAGTAAAAAAAAACTGCTATACGAGGCATATAGCAGGCAGACACAGAGTTGGTTCGGTATGTTTGTGGTGTGTGGAACACTAAAAGTCAAAAAATATTCGTATCATCGCAAATAATGATAGCGACCCAAGAAGCGTAATCAAATCGAGCAGTCACCGGGCGCCGCTCTGTTATTATTCTAAAAAAATAACATAATCGAAAAAGATGCCCAAAACGTCGGGGACAGAAAATGACAAAGGAATTGCGTTTTAAAGTAGCGCTTTATCGAAGTCGGCACTAAATGAACAAGGCAGGCCGATTGCTACCATAAAGATAACAATAATTAGTCGTAATGACCACACTGTGGGGCCAGAGTCGGTTTTTTTAAGTGCAGTGGGCGGCACGTAGAGGCGATCGGAAGATAGCGCGTCCATCAAATCATATGATAATCGGGCACAGTTAATTCCATTACCAATAATAAATGCGCGCATTAAATTAGACCTGTCGGATGAGTCGACGGAACGGGGTACGATCGCTCCCATCATTCGGATTATAATATGAATAATTTATTAGAAAAAAATACATAAAAAAATAACATTATTGTTTTGAATTTCGAACATCACGCGCAATGTGTCTCTGCGTTACTAATCGAAGGCGCGATTGTGTGGGAGATTACAAAAAAGATGAATAGCGGAATGCTTAAGGCAATTTAATTTATATTACGACTGATGCTATCAGTATAAAATGTGTTTGACATACTTTTCGCTAAAAAAACCTCTTTTAAAAAAAAGTTTTTAGATATTTTTTTAATACAGTTTCACTGATATCGACTGTTCCTATCCTATACGAGTATAGTTTAATCTTCTCATCCTGTTTTCACGACACGTCTTCGACAAAATTGCCTTCTATCATGAGTTATTTTAAGTCGTATATCTGATATACTTTATTTTATTTAAAACTTTGGTTGAAAAATGAACGTTATAAATTGTAGGTAAATATAAACCACATGAAATTCAATTAATTCTATAGTTTAAAACCATATTCTCAATAAAATTACTTGCAAGACATCATTATGTTAATATTAACTTACGAGTATATATCCGTTGTTGACTTGAGACTAATATATAACGTGATTTTTTTTAACAGTTTGAAATGTCAGTTGTTTTAAACCATATCACATTAATTTTGTACAAATATATTACTGATATTTGAATATTTAGACCCTTGTTGTAATCTAGACGCCTACAAGCTGACACAGAGAAAGTTGTATTGTTAACATCTGTCGCCCGCCATGATTCATGCGGATTGTACGTAAATCATCTTGTGACAAAAATATTAAATAGAATGTAACGATCTTGAGACGCGTTTCGTTGAATACCAGAAAACTAACTTATGAAATGTTTCTCAAATATTAAATATATTTTATAATGCAAAACGCTAGATACATTTCGAAACATATGACATGAGTTACATTTCATCTTAAGTCTTGAATAGCAGTTGATAACATTTTTTTTATTGTATAGGTAGGCGGACGTGCATATGGGCCACGTGATGGGAAGTGGTCACCAACGCCCATAGACAATGGCATTGTAAGAAATGTTAACCATCGCTAACATCGCCAATGCGCCAACTTGGGAACTATGATATGTCCCTTGTGCCTGTAATTACACTAGCTCACTCACCCTTCAAACCGGAACACAATAATACAAAGTACGGCTATTTTGCGATAGAATATCTGATGAGTGGGTGGTACCTACCCAGACGAGCTTGCACAAAGCTTTACCACCGAGTAAATGTAGTAAGGTAGAGTTTATTATACTAATTATTAAATAATTTAACGAAGATTTTTTTTTTACATTATCTAGTACGATAAAATCTATAATTTTTACATTAATATAATGCCCCATGTCAATGATAAAATTAGTATTAACAAAGCGACCGTTTTAATTATCAAACTCCAAGTTCACGACTTTAGACAAATATGATTAATAACATCTATTACGTTATTAATAAACCGATTGAAGTTTTGTTGACGAGTTGGATGAAAATAATAAACTCCATTACGATTTTAAGTGATCCGTGTTCATAGCTGAGTCACGGTGATGCGTCAATAAACAATCGAGATGTCTGATTTAATGAAGCACTTTTATGCTAGAGTGATCGTTTTAATACTGTAATTAAAATTGACGTACTGACACGCTATGTGGCAACATCGGTTATGATACTGTTAGTTAGATACATGGAATAGGGAATCTTAGACTTTGAGAAGTAGGTACTTTGAATATACTTATGGAATTTTCAAAAAATATTGAAGAATAGAGGTTCCACGTTTTATTTTATATTTGAAAAATCTAATTTCACGATAGCAGTTATATAAAGTAAGCGAAACTTATTATTTTAAAATAAGAATTTTAACTTTTATATATTATTTATCAAATGTGCATATTCCTATTGTCCCAATAATTGTAGCGAACAAACAAACGAAGTAACTGACATGTTTACTATAATAAGTTGGTTGATTTTTTAAAAAAAACATTCGTTATGTATTTGCCATAAGAAATATCCTATTTAATTTAAAAAGAAATACAAAAGATATCGGCAATTTTATTTCTAAGCAGTTTTTAAGTTAATTGTACAAAAACAAGCGAATAAAGCACTTAATTTCAGTTAGTAAATCCACTTTCTTTTTACACAGTTCATCAAACCTCGCTCGTGATATAATTAATGAACGGTCGCAAGTCATCAGAGCTAATTAAAGAGTCCCAACAAAGTTCCGAGCGACAGGTGCGCCCGTAGATAACGTTAAGACACATTGCCTCCGAGAAAAGCTAATCCTACTATTCAATGGGTTGATATATATACATTCGCAGTTTGGATCAAACACGAGTATGAAGAAATAACATCACTTAACAATAACTTTATATGTTTCTATTTGCTTTTTTTTTTACTAATCGATTTGATACATTTCATACATAAGGTCAGTTTGAATGGATGAATGGATCCATTAATGTGCTAGTAAGGTCAAAATTAATATTGTTTGTTAGTTTTTCAGTATCTATTTTCTTTCACAAGATAGTCGAAGGTAATATTTAGAAATTGTGTTAAAATGTAAAGTTATTAATAAAGGTGCTATAGAAAAACTTGTTGTTTGTTTAATTTAAGCAATGGATATAAGGAAATTTTTGACCACGAGATATCATTTTTTCGTTTTTATATGATTCATTGATTGATCTACTCGTTTATCAATGTATATATTTATTGATCTGTTATCCAATTACAAAAGGCTAGTAATTCTCACGTGGAAGTCAGTATACGTTTTGTAAAACAAAAGAATATAAAAAAAACATTCAATAATTATTAGCAAAATTGTAGGTGATCACATTAGAAATGATTGGCTTCGTTCGGGTTCTTGTAAAATAAAATATATGAATGATACGAGAAATTTTCATCAATATCATCAGCTCTTGGCACCACACCAATCCACGTACTGATGGTGGTCCACGTGATGATGGATTCTAATAACGGATTACCGTCACAAGACTCATGAGCGTGCAAAATTATTTTTCTTAGTTATAATCGAGATATAGACATGCTAATAATAGTGGTTTGAATATCATTAAGGTTCATATCTTAGCCGTTCTTAAGTCTAGACATCTTAGAACCATAGACCATGATTTTATTTCGCCCATCTCTGCCTTACTCGTACAAATGACAAAGAACAATCTGTTTATGTACCAGTCGTGTAATCTATACACATATATAAGAATATACAGATATATTCCTTATTTATTATTTCGCGCGCGAGCCTGCATTTTAATAGGAGCTAGTTCGTATGCAAGTCTGGAACGTAATTCCTGAGGGGATTTGGAACTGAAATCAATTTCAATAAAACGTTGTTGAAATGTTTTTAGTTTTTAAACGTTTCTTTTTAAAATGTATCTCGAGGTATCGCTGATATAAGCAGTATCTATTGAAGTATGTTTCTCGGTATTTTTTTATATATGTACATATATATTTGAAATAGTGTAACTTCTTAATTTAACATTTAATGAGATTACAAAATAATATAAAAAACCGGAGAAAGAATAAGATTATTATAAGATAATATCTTATACATAAGAAGTGATTTATTTTCTTTAAAAATAATAAATTAATAGTCAATTTTTGATCGATGTATAATACACCACCCGTTTTTGGCTAAGAATCTATGTATTTCAAACGATGTTAAGCTTAGAAACATCGGTTAAGAACGAATGAAACAACAAGTTGGAAAGTAATCAGAACAGAATGTTTTTTTTTCTTTACATTAACTCTGTTTAAATGTCAGACAAAACACGGTGGGTTGTTATCCTTAAGTCAACACTTAATTTATTGCCAATTAACCTCGTGTTAAGTGAAATAAAGGTGACGTCTATATATACCTACGATGACTATCCTCTTAGGTCTTGTGGCTATCTTATAATGTTGTGGATTACAAGGTCTTGAGTTTGAATCTGGGTTTATGACGAAATAAGTTAGAGGGCTTTGGGAAAGCTAGTGAAGATTTTGATCTGTCTATCATATATGTTGTCTATTCTGTCTGTCCGAGAGAACACATTGGCGTGATCCGATCTTGGAGAAATCTCTTTCCACAGAATACGAGAGTGCATCTTGACTTGGTCACACTTGTGTCCTGACAAATATCTGGCGCAGCGGCCTCTTTTTAAAAATAAGCGTCATAGTCTCAGCATAAAAATGTTAAAAATATGTCTTTGCAAATTATGTGTACATACTTAGAACATAAATAATGACAATGACAACAAATTTTGCATATTCGGTCTCAGGGGTCCAGAGAATGACATAGGGTACCTAACATCTCTCAACTCCTCCCTGACGCGTAGGCGAAGCTTCAGGCGAAAACTAGTTATTATATAAAGTTAATGAATTTGTTTGCATGATGAATTTGTATTTTTTTTTTATTTATGTTTTAGAATGTCATGTGAAATAAATTCCCAACAAACTTAAAAATCATAGAATCTGTGACGTACATTCTAATCATGTTTACTGGAGCATCTGATTGACCCACGCCCACGTATCGCTAAGGCCATCGCCGTCGCCTTTACAAACCAGTGATCTTTCTAAGCTATTTCACTTTGAGTAGGACAAATTTATCCTAATTGTTTAACCTTTTATTGTTATGTCTTGATTTATAATCGCAATGAAATATTCTAATACTTATCTTTGACTTATCGTCTTATAACAATTATGCAGGAAATAATCGATTTAAATGCTTGACATTTATTTTATACAAATATTTCATATATCACATGCATAAATAAAACAAACTTATTTTGAGGAAACTTATATTTCGGAAAAGGGTTACAAACTATTAAGATGAAATGAAAAAAAAAATTATTTTAATTTAAATCTTGTGTCATTTAAAGCGGACAAATATGCTGACTTCTGGAAAATAAATGTTGATTCAAGTAGTAATGCTAAAAGTCGCCCAACTAAAATAATAATTAAAATAGTTGGCAAAAACGGCTAAATTGAAAAACAATTCTCCAATAGTTACATAATTTAATATGAATTGTCATTGTTATTATAGCATATTCGATGATAATCGTTTAGTTAACAGGATATGCCTTGAATACTGGGTCCAATAAACAATATCGCATATATGCGGATAGATTAGACGTCGAATAACGTCGATCAACATGTCGGATTAACTTAGGATTAATTAAGCGGCGCTATGAATCGTCAACGCTTGTAAACTTTAATAATTCAATATGCTATATTGGATTATAGAATCTTTAATCATTTAAATAATATAAGAGGCAAAAATTACAAACGTAAAAACAATTTATTGTAGAAAGTAATATATCAAGTAATCAAGAATTTTGAATTAAATCTTTCCAACAATTTTATATGACTTTGCACTCAAATGTAGAGAAAGATTTTGTCGCGTCGAAGGTCTGCAAGGCGGCCAATTTAGGTACGAATCCACAACTTGTACACCAATTATTCCACAACAAAACTGGAAAACAACTTAAATAAAATATAGTAGACGATTAATAAACCCAAATATGATCTACCAAGCTATTTGAAAAAATAAGTCAAAAATTCAACGTTTAATTGCGATCCAGTAATGTAGATTAAATTCCAAAGAATATTCTTAATCAACATATACTCCTATATAATATAAATAATAATAAAATTAAGATATTTTGGTCAACCTTCAACGTTTAATGAGAAGCACGAACGTTGCTGGGGGCAGAGTTCGAAAGCAATATATTAAAAAATAACAAATAAAAAATCTCGTTTGATTACAATGACCCCGGGCGAAACAAAACACAATTATATCCATTTGATTTATAATATTTACTTTTAATAGGTATCTAGCGTAGCATTAATTTAGATTTTATGGAGATATTTGGTTCAGCATACAAAATAACTTATTTATGTTTTCTTTTATACTTCAACTTTGTTACATTTCAATGCTATTACGAATTTATATTTATGCTTTGAATGTATAATAGCAAATTATTATTATTATTAAGTAGTTGATACGATAACATTAAGCAGAAATTGTTTTTAATATTAAATAACTGCAATCAAGAGGCACCCTTCGCAATTTATATTTAACGGGTTCGTATTGGGGTCTTTAATAACACAGAGTACAATAGAGCAAGGGCTACTGAGGCAGTTGCTCAGTCGGATTAGCCCTAAATTAGACGGGTAAGGAAGAAAGGAATGTCTGGGTAATTAAAAAACCAATTTGTAAGATACATTGGCCGTTCTAAAGAAAAGAACAACGCGAACATGGCCGCGCTTCAGTAATATACGTCTACAGTTACATTGGTTCTTAAGGATTAAAACTCTTGCTTTACTTGTTTGGCCATTTCAAGATGGGAATGTGTGTACAATTTTGCTTTCTCACTTTAAATACAAAACGCTCGTGTGTTCGTCCACTATTTATGCTTCTTATAATATTAAATATTTTTTTATAATGATTATTTACATTGACTCACTTAAGTATATGAAAATTAAAATTAAAGCTGAGATAATCGCGATTTCCTATGCGTTTTAAATCGATAATAGAACACTACCATGCTTTGACTTCGATGTGTCCAATGCGACTGTACAATCATGACCGCGTGGAATGGTGGTAAAGAATGCTACAAGAATTTCTTCGTTGAATCGGTTTTTTTATATAACTTTTTTGTTTAAATTAAGTTACAAGATATCCTTATCGAAAACCAATTTGATAAAACCATTGGAAGCACAACCTTTAAAATAAATATGTAATAAGTTTTTACATATATTGGTTATTATTAATAACCATACTTCCAGAATTCCACAAAAATATTGTTTTGTTTATTTTACAGGGAGGGTAAAATTACTATCAATATATTTAAATAAAGGATTCCACTACTATCATTAATAATCAATATTAAAATATTATTTATTTAAGTAGGCTTATAAGTATATTAATCGCTACAGAACAGGTTTCAATTAAATTTAAAACTACCACCCGTTTGGAATAAAGATTGTACTAAGAAGAACCGACGAGAAACTCATTACTCTTTTCCGCAAATTAAGTTACGTAGTATATAATGTATATACAATTAAATTATTATTTACTCTTGACTGCCTCGTTGGTCTAGTGGCTAGGATTAAGGCCGCTAACACGGAGGTTCTGGGTCAGGCCAATTAAAAATTATTAGGTTTTTCTGTCAGAGAATTGTCAGTAGCAGCCCGAAGTCTGGAAGTTGGAAGTGTTTGCACTTACGTGCCTCGGAAAGCACGTAAAGCCATTGGTCCTGTACCTGAACTCTTTCCGGTCGTGCCGGATAGCCGTCTCAACGGATTATGAGAGCTACGGAATAGAGAGTGCACCTGTGTTTGCGCACACACTTGTGCACTATAATATCTCCTGCGCAGTTGGCTAATCTCTCTTGAGATTGTCCGTCGTGGTTGAAATCGGTCTGGAGGACATTATTATTATTATTTACCCTGTATGAAAACCGACGAATACTAACTCCACACTTTTTTATAACGTATATAGATTTTATCGAGAAATAAGCCTTTTAACAATATATGATAAATAAGTCCGATGGTCGATGGTGCTAATTGAGGCGTAAACCACAAAGTGCTATATAATTATTTGTTTATATTTAATAATGTGCTCGGGACATTGACCACAATGTTATTAAATACAACATTTTTGCTTATATTTTAATCTCAAGCTCTGTGGAGAAAATTGTGTTTGGAAATTATTTATTGAGAATGTAAATTGCCTACAGCTGGGCTATTGCTTCCTTTTCTCACAAGCAAAGGTTATTCCATAACATTCAGGCAGCAAAGGCTCTAAGACGGGGTGATGGATGCAGGTTTCTTCACGACGATTTCCTTAACCACTTAACCACGAGTTGATTACCACAAACTGAGCACCTGAAAAGTGAATGGTACTTGCCCGGGTTTATACCTGCAATCTCCGTTAATGATTTACATTGAACCTTGATTATTATGATTTTATCAAGCAGTTAATTTTCTATATTCTTCTGTGTGTAACTAAATATCAGAATGTTTGAATGCAATTGTATCAGTGATGTAAGGCTGCTAAAAAATATTAAAGCTAGTTTGTGACAAAACTATCAAAGTAACGGGGCTTCGAAATAATTCGAAGGACTAAAGCTATCATCAGAATTTATAGCGTAAAATACGATCCACATTTAGCAATAAAAAAACGCTATAAAAATATAAAATTGAAATATGCTATATATCAATATGCCGTTTATAAAAAATAATAACTAATCCTCTATTTGCGAGAAATTTCCTCTGAGAACACTATATTAATACGATGATTATTAAATAACACTCAATTAAGGGCAAAGAGTTGCCGTCGAGGGTCTATTAGCGCAAAGACGAGATATAATCGCTTCGAGACAATAACTATATAAATACAATATCAGCGGGGAGTCGTGTTATTGTTTGTCTTGTGATCTCAGCTGGGTGCCGTTGTATAGGAACAAATTGACGAAATTGCTTCACTATGTATATATATTTTATGAACATTTTGACAAAAACATGGTTCCATAACATAAGATGATTTGTTAGGCAACTGTAATGCAAATTGCTAAACCAGCCGTATTTATTGGATATATTTGATGAAAATGTTTGTTGTGAAAGAGATTTTTGTTATACGAAAAGCCATAAGTAATTTTTTTAATGTTTACCTGTCAATATATAAAGTTATTAGTGGTGAATTAAAAGACGGTTTCGATTTCAACTATTACAATTAAATCGAGTATTGATAATGATTAATATCTGATAAGAAAAGAATATGGATAAATGAAATTTATATGAAATAAATATTCTATTAATAAAGATATCATTATACGGTTTAATATACAATACTACATAATATAAGTAATATGCATTTATTGGATACATGTGATGCTTGTTATAACAATATGGTATTCCTGTAATTTGAGCAGCTAATTTTAAATAGGTAACCATTTAGAGATTAGTTACAACATCCATTTTATACAATAGTCTGATGCTATATAGTCTTAAGTAAATAAGGTCAACGAGACCACAATTTTTAAGAAGAACTGTGGCGTTATTTTGTATTATTAAAACAGAATCATTATATTTTCACAAATTAATTTACTTAAATATCAATTTAGTTTGTAATCAGAGTGACAATTATTAGTAATAACATATACATACATAATATATAATAAACATGTCCATTAAGGTGGTAATAATTACGATAAAGCCAAATAACTCCTAATTCCTGGTTAGATTGGTGCAATAAATAATTTATTATATAAATCAATGTAAGTAATAATTTATTACTGGTCTTTACAAGTTTACTAATAACTAATGGTGGCCAGATGGCAATTACGTTTTGTATAATACTAGTAGTAATCAAAGTAATTTCGTTTCACGTGGATAATTTAAAATATAGCTGTTACTTTTTGACTTTGTAAAATATTTATATTAAATTTATATAAAAACTTTTTTGAATTGATCTCATATTAAGCCCGATTCGATTTGAAGATAATTCATTTTTTTATTCGGATCCGATCGAGTGAGGAATCGATGCAACAACGATACAACACCATCCCTTACCCCAAACGGATCATTGTTAGTCATAATTAGTTTTTGTCACTTCACATTGACAAATCTCGCTCAACATCCATGGTGATTGTGCGGACCCTACCACTTACGTCGCACTGAACCGGTTCTTATCAAAGAGAATATTATTTCAAACGCCCCTGTCAACCCCGATGGGCTTTCCGTACCCCAAATCCAGTTTGTTATGAATGAAATTACAGAAATCGAATAAGGTAAACACAACTGAGAGGCAACAAAAGCTTGTTTGAAAAAAAAGCTAAATTGAATTCAAATTGGTTTCGTCGGGTATTAGGGATAGCCGGGGGAGATTTTGAAGACGCATATACAATAATTCGACACTATCTTTTGTTACAAAGTGACAAACCGTTGAACGAGATAAACAAACAAAGACGACGCAGTCTTTAGATACGATCGAAAGCGGTTGTTTTCGATCGAACTTGTTCCAATTATAAAATAAAAAAAATTAGGTATCATTCAATAGGAATATGAAATAAAAAAATAAAACTATTTGGCCATCGGCTATTAACAAAAATATTATTCGCTACCAATATAATTCAAGTTATATGTTAAGAATAAATTGACATACTGGTTAAGAAATATCATTCGTATTAGGAAAGCAAACAATATTTTGTGTAAAAACTATTTCAATTATTCATGGTTTTGAGTTTTGAGAATGTGAGAACGCGCAAGAAGTTGCATTTTGGTACCCTAGTTTATAAATTCACGTCTTATTATTCAAAGATCTATATCAAATACTATTGTTATTCAAACGTATTTCTTTGTTGAATTGCTTGATAATTTAAGGCCTGTCGTTTTGGTAAAATGGACTTCTTATAAATTCATTTACATAAAACTTAAGCTCAACCAAAGTTATATTAAAAATATATGTTAAATATTATAAACATGCTGTATAAGGAATAATGTTAATTTAATTTTACATTATTATTAATTGTTAGCAATATTTTTATGAACTCTTACAAGAAATAAATGAATAATTATACAGAACTTTATGAATATATTACTAGTTATGTTAACGTACATTTAATAATATTTAGTAATTCCAAAATGTATTACAAGAATTTAATCATCTCGCGTCAAAGTTTTTTTTATATATTATTGTAAGGTGTCGTTTTGTTTCTATTTTTGATTTATTACGTAACTAATAAGGAAATACAAGAAGAATACTATATAAGTAATTGTGAATATTAAGTATATTGCAAATTAGATACATTTTAAAAGAGCAATTGCGCGAGTGTCTAACCGTTTCTCCTCGCTAAAGACTGCATTCCGAAACTGCGTTCGAGTTGAAATATTAACGATTCACAAAACGCTTTATTTTAAAGTTTACCCGAATAAAATACATTTTTAAAATGTAATTGTAAATTTTATTTAACTACTTATTTTCTTTTTTTAATGTATACAGAAAATGTGCGTTAAGTGTTATATAATATAGTTTCACGCCCCACTAGGAATGGTGTTAGTTCACCAAAGATCAACAAGTATGCAAATAGCGGGTTTAAAAATATACAACGTACATTTTGAAATATTGAAGTATTGAAACCTAGGACTTTGAGTATAAACTTTCAAATGTACGGCTTACCTGACAGAAAGCGCTGTGGTTAACCGCGCAAAACGATTCGACTTTGTTGCCTAGAGGTTATTTTATAACGGTTTGTTGAATTGAATTTTGCGGTTATTTATTTAACTGGAGGTTGGGGTGGGACGGAGCGATCCGTTTTGTTTGAACCTAACCACCTTCTTAACAATCGCTCAGCGACGTCTCCGCTATAAATTTTTGTAAGAAACTTGACTTTATGGAAAATAAGTTTAAAGAGCTCTTTAGCTAGTTACCTTTGACGATGAAATTCTCACGACAAAGTGCTTACATCTCTCCAGTTCAGAACTGTAAATATTAACTGAATGTCTATGAAAAAATTACACATACAAAATTTAAACATTATATGACATAATATGTGGATATTGTTTACGATTTATCCAATACAATATTCACATTTTTAATATATTTAATAATAATAATAAATAAGTAAAATAAAAAGCCTTTTTTTTATAGACGAGGTAGGCGAACGAGCCTATGGGCCACCTGATGGTAAGTGGTCACCAACGCCCATAGACATTGGCATTGTAAGAAATGTTAACCATCTCTTACATCGCCAGTGCGCCACCAACCTTGGGAACTAAGATGTTATGTCTCTTGTGCCTGTGGTTACACTGGTTCACTCACCCTTCAAACCGGAACACAACAATACCAAGTACTGTTGTTTTGCGGTAGAATATCTGATGAGTGGGCGGTACCTACCTAGACGAACTTGCATAAAGCCCTACCACCAGTAAATACTATAATTGTATTAACAATTGGTTTTATATTATGCAATTATTAATAAATGTAAATATATCTTCTAGGTAGACTTTCTAGAGTCGGAAACTTAGTGTTATATATTTACTTTTCGACTCGTGTTCATACAATAAATATAAAGTGACTTTTGCTGATTCTATCAAAATAATCTATATTTTTGTTTGTGTTTAATGTTGGCTAAAAAATTTATATTAAATTAAACTTAATACTAACATATCGTAAGTATGAATTCAAGTCACTGAACGCACTAACGCTTGGTTAAAATTGAATTAAGCTTGCGTCATCGCCGAATTGCTGTCCATGTTTCTTTAAAATGACTTCATACAGCTAAAATACTTTAACAACTCATACAATTATCTATTTTTACGTATGAAATCTTAAACAAAAGAAGTACCACAGATATTAAAGTCCGTAATGCAGGTACTAAAAATTGAATTTTATTCGAAATATAAAACAGGCGTTGGAGTTTCTTAATGGTTGCAAATGAAACCTATATCTTTAACGGCCAATTTGAAGAGCTAGGAGATCGTTATGATGGAGATTGCATTAATAATAACATTATCATTCTAATAACGTCATGAAAACACGCGAACAATATCAAATGAAGTGAGCATTTGATCGTTTCAAATTAACTTATTTAATTTTATTCTACCTTGACTGTTTTATGTTCACATAACTGGAATAAAATATTTATTACGTTTAATATGTAACTCTAATGGTAGAGGTCGTTGTAAGTTCATCAAAATAAGAAGTCAAATATTCGTTTTCTCAGTCGCGCCAACATTGTATTTAAGTGAAATAAGTAAACAGAGACTTATAAATAAAAAATGTTGATTTGATTTCTTTGTGGGAGTATATTCCTGTGAGGGATTTGTCTATAATATTGTCCACAAAACTCGTAATAGTAATAAATTATGTTCTGGATGAACATATGAGTAAGTTTATAAAACTTTTCTTGAGAGACACTAAGTTACCAGATATTTATGCTTAACTCGCAATACTAATATAAAGTCGCAGACTTGGTGGCTCGTAATATTAAAAACAGGCTCTTCACACGAACCACCATTTACTGGGATAGTCAATGGTGGTTTGTATGACGAGTTACAAAGTAAATCATTTACCCCACAACATATACGTAAATAAATATACATATTATTTTAGATAATTGATGATTGATCCTTCATATTGAAATTATCAACTATATTTCAATGAATGCTTATAAACTGTCGTACCTTTAATAAAGTAACAATTTATATGTCAATTTTATCAGTAATATTTGGGTTATCGGGAAAAACATAACATATACAAGAAGAAAAATATATATTATTAATTTTTTTACCATTTGGCATGTATATTAAACAAAGGGAATGTCTTAATTCGTTTAAAGTAATTGATCCGATTATTTAATATAAGTTTATTCGCGGTGTTGTAAAGAATCAAAGTTAACTGTCAAAAGGAATGGGAATTGTTTATAGTACGTCGTTATGTAATGTTTTATTATGAAAGTTAATGTAGCCGCTCATCGCTACACATCTTGTGGGCTATCAACCTTATCATAAAGGCGAGTCAACGAATTGTATATTTGACATTTTTTAGTCATGCTTTGATGTATTTTTAATTTAATCATATTATTTCAGGTAGATGATTTAAATAAAATTTAGTTTAAGAATTATAAAGTAAATGTCGAGCTAGCTCAGTGGCTAAAACATGTTAATCATAGTTGAATATTGGGGGTTCGATTCTAGGCAAGCACTACTGATTTTATGAGTGCTTGATTTGTATTTATAATTCATCTCTTGCTCGATAGTGAAGAAAAACATCGTGAGAAAATATCGGATGAAAATCTTCCACATGTGTATCCACCACCTCACATCGGAGTAGTGTGGTATGGTAAGCTCCAATAATTCTTCTCAAAGAAACATTAGCTACGTTATGGGACATTTACAGGCTGTTACTCAACCTATAAATTTTCCATTTATAATTCGAATGCTGAAATAGTAAAGGGATGGCGTGCACGTGACGTCACGTCGACAGCGCATCGGTTCACCGCAAGTGACGTGCGTCAGTCCCAGACAATTCCAATATTGGAATTATTTGTAAATAATAATATAACTCTTGTACTATTATAGATAATTTAAAATAACGTATTCTATTTTTATTTCAGGTTAGCAAATTCTGAATGTATTATTGATACATATTTGTATTATTAGTTTTTGATCATTTAGGGTCTATAGAGAAGTATTATAAGATAAACATTTGTAGTTAATATAATATTATAATTTGTGAAAATGACTAATAGTAGTTTATAATATAGTATAAAATGTCGTTTATAATTTAATTGTTGATTTTATTAAGCGCAAAAATCAAAAATTCGCTGTCTCCACTTGTCCGTCTACATTTGTGTTTAAAATATTTTGTTGAGAATATTGACTTGTTAGTAGTGGAGTAATATAGAAAATAAATTTCATTTTCTTTTTTTTTATTTCAAAAGGCTTGCAATATACACATCACATCACATCAGTATATTCTTAACTCTACGTTTTTAATAAGTAATTTCTATAAAATAATTAGAACTCTTATTTCAAACAATGATATGTTTAAATTATATTGTGGCCAAATAATGCTTTTATGATTTTTTATGAAACTGATGGGCTTGCCACAACTCAATTCTTTAACAGTTACATTATAAATAGGGAGGGGGGGACAGGTAACTCAGGTAACAGGGGGGGACGTATACTCATAACTATAAACTCGTTGATTAATATTATTGTTATCAATGGTCTTGACACCATGGTTCGCTACATATTCATCGTCCTCCAGACCGATTTCGGCCACGGCGGCCAATCTAAAGAGAGATTATCCAACTGCGCAGGAGATATTATAGTGCACAAGTGTGTGCGCAAACACGGGTGCAATCTCTCTTCCCTAGGTCTCATAATCCGACACGACCGGAAAGAGTTCAGGCGCAGGACCAATGGCTTAACGTTTTTTATTGGCCCAACCTGGGAATTGAACCCAGGACCACTGGGTCTGCTGCCTTATACCTAGCCACTAGACCAACGAGGCAGTCAGTCAGTTAAAGTTACACATACGACATAGCTAAGCAAGCATTGGTTGCGTGCATGCATGGAAAAAAAAATGTCTTATTGTTACTTCAACTTTGGCTTCCGTTGCCGTAGCGTGGTAAAATACATATTACAGTTTCAAAATACGTCAATGGTGTGCAAGTATATAAAAAGATTTAATCTAACATCAACAAACACTATTTTCAGCTACAATATTCGAGTTAATTCCGACTTTATTAATTCCTTTTTAATTTACCGCACTAGGTTTCATTGAGTTGTGCCAAAAGTTTCAACATAATTTAATCGCGTGCAATTTGCAAGGCTATAAATCTTAGCTATCACGCGAATCCCTGATTAAAGAATATGTATGAGTTACTGTTATTTCTCAGCTCTTTGTATTATTATAAATATGCTTTAACAATGAATCATTTATTCAAGCTTAAATTAACTGTAAATTAAACTATCGAGTTGGTCCAGTGGTTGGAACATATGAATGTTAACCGAAATTTGCGGGTTGAAACTCAGAAACATTTATGATTTTTTTAATAAATTATATTTGTGTTTATAATTCATCTTGTGCTCGGAATTGAAGAAAAACATCGTCAGGTTGAAATTTTAATAAATGAGGGATGATATAATCTCCAAGTTCTGTTCAAAAGGGAGTTTAGAAAAACATAAAGATACCAATTATTTAAAATAATATTTTTCTTACATGACACATTCTGCCACGTATATCTTAATTTATAAACTGCTAATTGTTATATGACTAGACTATTTGAACGCTACTCGATTATTTCTGTTGATTATTAAGTTTATTAAGTCCTTACAAATGAAATTAGCGTTTTGTCGTACTGACCACTTTGATCTGAAATATCTCCTCTTTGGTTAAGAATTCCAAATTCAAATTCAAAAGCCTGAACATGACAAATGATTAAAAGGAAGCTATCGTCGGCATAAGCATCTTACGTTTATATTATATATTTACGAGTATGTATAAGTAACAGCCCATAAAACTGTATTTCTGTTGTCTGTCTGTCTGACTGTGTGCTGTACTGTCTGCTGTATTTTGTAAAATCCAGTTTCGAAAGACTTTTTAAATATCTACTTGAATAACATATATTTTATTTATTATTATCAGTTAATGTCCTCGTTTTCTATCTATTAGAATTAAGCACTTAATATAAGGTTTACAGGAATTGCATTTTATACAAGCGAGTACAAACGAGTGCTTATTTTGTATTCTGTCATTCGTAAATCGTTCATTCGATTGAGTTAAACTTTACAGTTGCTGATGCCATTTGCCTAAAGGTTTCTGGCATAATACAGTGAACTGGCAGCTCACAAAAAAAGACAAAGCGTTGAAACGTATGCTCGTTTATTTAAACTAACTTTAAACGAGTGGTAGAGCTTTGTGGAAGCTCGTCTGGGTAGATACCACCCACTCATCAGATATTCTACCGCAAAACAGCAGTACTTTGTATTGTTGTGTTCCGGTTTGAAGGGTGAGCGAGCCAGTGTAATTACAGGCACAAGGGACATAACATCTTAGTTTCCAAGGTTGGTGGCACATTGGCAATGTAAGCGATGGTTAACATTTCTTACAATGTCATTGTCTATGGGTGTTGGTGACCACTTACCATCAGGTGGCCCATATGCACGTCCGCCTACCTATACAATAAAAAAAAACCGATTATATTTAATATGTTGTATTTCCGATTTTGAAACGTAATTGTTTTAAATTAAGACTTAATTTTAGTAAATTATGAAGTTGATATATTGTTTTAGAATTGCAGCGCCTTCTTTTAGAACATTTATACATGTACATGTTAGACAGTTTCAATAACCTGATAATATATTCAAAACTGTTCTTACAACCAATTATATCTATCGATTATCATGATGATTGTATAAAATTATTCATAAATTTATTAATTCATACATACTTCGATAAATAAGTGATAACCGCCCCACATGCACATGGACATGTGCAACGCTAGAGGCGTTGCAGGTATTCTTGCGACCTTTAAGGAATATATAACCTCTTTTCTTTAAGCTTCTTAAATTATAATGGTTCAAAAAAACCATCAGTTCTACCGCTGGTACCACAGAATATTCGTGCGAGTAAGAAAATGCCTTAAAAATCACGCTGTAGTGGATTACTAGGTATCGCGCTTTATACAGTTGTAAGCGATGAGCCTACGTCAAGTACTTGTCTGCCTTTTCTGACCACACCGATCTGTTAAGACACCAAAGCCAATCAGGTTTAAGGTATTTAAAATGAAGAGTTCTCGTATAAAGCTGTACTAAAACCAATCCCAATCATCTTGTAAAATGATGAACGAAACTTACTTTATTCTATTCTCAGATGTTCACGTTCAAAACAATGTCATTTAAATGTTTACGTACTACAGTTGTTTTTGCATTTGACCGCAAGATAAAGCGAATTTATACTCTACCGTTGTAATGAATTTTGCACAACCAAGATTGTTCACTGTCGCAATAATCAATAGTCAATAGGCATAGAATTTAAATGTCATTTGCATGATACTACTGCAATGCCATAGAGAAATGATATATGATGTCTGTTACTTTATCATTTCCTTTATAAAATAGTTAGAAATTATAGTAGGCTGCTGAAATATTAAAACTGTATAGACGTATTATGTTCGCTATCATTCGCGGTATGAAAACCATTCCTTACTTTTTTATTTTAAATATATTATACGTGACATAATGGCCTGTTGGTTCAATATTCGTCACGATAAAAATCTAGACCACTATGCATAATGTCATTTATATCAAGTTATCGAATCTCAATTTCATATTTAAAACTGATAAAAAAAGGACTTGTTAAAATAATTTGTAAATTTATCATCGATTAAAATGTTAATCTATTATAAATAGAAATACTTGCTCACAACGATATTACAAAAAAAAAAATCACTACACGTACTCGTCTTACAGTTCTATAATCATCCGTCAATCGGTATCACCGACTCCCCAACCATTCTGCCGCTAAGCAACATTATTTGGTGTAATTTCGAGTTGAAGGTGAGTGAGCACAATTTGAAGTGCGAATAATTACAATCGTAACTACCAACATAAGGGACAGCCTAATTCTTACGGCTGGTAGAACATTTACAATATATCAACGACATGTTGGACATGGCACACGTAGTGAATGCGTTTTTTTTTCTCCATAGAACTAGACACCACCTTTCAATGTAATATACGTCCATAGAAATTGACACTGTAAACAATAAAAAAATAATTCTTTACGCTGTGAATGTGTGTCATAGCTGGTATGGTATAAGTGTAATATCTCTTGCATGTAATTACACTAGCTCACTCTACCTTCAAACCAGAACACAGCAATACATGGTTTGATGTTGGAATAATTGATACATAAAAAAGTTGCACTAGCAGTAAACTCTCATCTAAATGTGACAATGTAAGTGATATTCTAGTTAGTGATCAAAATTGCCTCTCAACACTGTCCGTCTTAAAATTGTACGTATTAAATATGACCTGTAGCTATAACGTATATGGATGTCATCAATAGACATACCGTGGACCCGCATCGGTTAACCGCATCGATCTGTGGACACTTACGTTACCTTCGAAATGCTTAGTAATATTAATACGTTTCTCACATACATAAGTTAAGTTGGTAAAATTTCACAATTGGTATCTATTTCACTTATAATCGATTAATCTCACAAACCAATATAGTTATATAAATTTTAATATATCTTCTAAACAAATTACATGTTGAAGTATTTTAAAATATTTCTCAAAGAAATTCATTATAATATATTTCTCCACCTATTATGTGGATAGATTGATGACTTTATTATTGAATATCTTACCATGGTATTGCAAGAAAATCTAGATACAAATATTTGGACATAAGAGTAGTTTCATTGATAAAATCTTTATCGATAATGCTTACCATAGTGATAAAGAATAGTATTTCTTCTTCAGCATACAAAATAGCTGCTGTCTCATTAAATAGTGAATACAAAGCATAAAAGAACAAATTGTCACTAAGCTTCATTAAATACATTGTTATCTTAATACAGCTATTCGAGCAAGGAAGACGTTTCATTTCTTATCTTCTTCGTTATCTTTTATTACGTTTGGTAAAATACAAAGAACATATCAACAAAGGAATTAATATGTCTGGAACTTCTACGAAATTAGCATATTTTCATTTTAAATTTTAATTAACTCTTTTAAAACTCACTTTGTATCAACTCGGCCATGCCCCCTATTGTTAGGAGTACAAAAAATACAACGTGAATAAAATATCATTTGATGCAATGTAATTAATCATTCGGTATTTTTGGGTTATTTATAACGTATTCGATTTGTAAATATTACTAATTTGTTGTAGTAACAGTTGTTTATTGGTTTTATTCTAAGTTCGAATACTCTATGTTCTTTTATTTGTCTATGACGATATGTCAATTTAATTGAAATTGTTAATTCGTTTTTATGACTAACAGAACAGTAACATAAAATGAAGGATATTTTACTTGTTAAATTAATATCCTAATAAAATCATGAAACCAAGTGTGAATGCGAGTAACATTTTTTTTTTTTATTGTATAGTTGTGATGTTAAGTGGTCACCAACGCCCATAGATAATGGCATTATAAGAAATGTTAACCATCGCTTACATCGCCAATGCGCCACCAACCTTGGGAACTAAGATGTTATGACTCTTGTGCCTGTAATTATTGATTTTGATAAATTCCCCTATATTTTTATTTAGGCAAACTAAAATCATTTCACTAAAAAACAAAGATTCCAAAGATCAAGAAAAAGTCACATTCATTGCAAAAAATTTTAAAAAGCAAATACATCATTATTATATAAGAGTATGTTAATAAAGCTTTTTTAATCCAACTTACATAACTAAGTTTAATAAATGATGGCTTGAGAAAATAAAAACAATGGTAATTTTATATTTTACATCATTGAATTAAGTTTTTTATATGAATTATTTTTGTAATTTTCGTTGATTATCAAAAACTTAAATGTTACAGCTGATATTAACGGCTCTATCATTACAACCATGTCCCCTTCTATTCGCTATGATTCTATAATTTACAACAAAACGCGACATGGAGCCTGACTGTTACCATTTGCTTCACAATGAGAAGGCAATCCGATTCATCCATTACGGTCTAATAATACTAAACATAAAGAAAACAGCGGGGTGTATCACTGTCACCCTTTTATGTACATTTATGAGCAATTTTAAATATATCTGGAACTATTGCGCGCTTTTTGTCCATCAAATTATTGATTTACGCGAACATTAAACTTAACTCTTTCCATTTTGGATGTTTGTTATAAGTGATTGTTGTTATAATCAAATGTTGTATTTGGATCGAAGTTTTTGTGTTGTAATATGGAGCTGAAGATGTTTAAATCAGCGGGGAGCATTTTTTGTGAGCATTGTCATAATATTGGTATATGCAGGTATATTTCATAGTTAGAGACAATTTGTAGTTTATGTTAATTTATTTAAAATAGAAATATGTCCGAGGTATTTACACAATAATAATTATTTTAAATGTCTAAACGTTTACGTTTTTAATTTTAAAGATTGCTTAGCGACTGTCTATTTAAACACTGATTTCTCTCTTTCTGTCGTTATTGATTTGACACACTAAAGAAGAAATACAGCATTTTTTAATTTTAATAAACACTTTCCAAACGACGTTTATAAGCAAGGCGTATTGAAATTATTGTCTAACATTAACCTGTCTTATTTTGCCTTGATTATGTGTTAATTTAATATATTTTTAACCAATTTATAGATACAATAAATGTTCGATAGGCTACGCATAAAATGTAATATAAAAAAACAAAATAAGAAAGCAATTTGTTTTATAATAAACTATACATAAAGTATATAATGCTGTAAATAACAGACCCTCGTAATAACAATATTGAGCGAGCTCGTTCAGCTACCTTGTTTGTAGCCTCATCGGATTCTTGTTATTACGCGCTCAGATCGACGTCATGATAATGTAATGCAAATATGTCACTTATTAAAGATATTACATGCGTCAGGTAAAAGTTATCGCACGGCATCAATTTTTTATTATACAACAAGATGATTTTGTTTCTATACCAATGAAATTTAAATATAGAATATGGACAAAGTACCTTATCGCTATAATAGTGATAAACTTTTTTTTTAATAATTAGCAGTGACATGTAAATGTTATTATTATTCTTAAGAATTATAATTCTAGTTAATGTTTAGATTTCAAAGTAATCTTTTTACCTAAAAGAAACAATATATAAGAAGGTATTATACATAACAGAAACAAATGAATTTATTCGAAAATAAACAAAATAATTTAAAGGATATAACTTTCGAACATGAGAAATTTTTCAAAATTCAATGTAATTATTTTACCATAATAGTAATTGATGTGACTAAAATGAGTAAAATAGTAATGTTTTATAATAATAAATAAGTGCACGATAAGCAATTTATAATTATTTATATAAGCATTGCAACAATATATTATTTTATCATAAGCGCAAAGGCTTGTATTCACTTTTATACGTGCAGAAGTCCCCACTGAAGGACTTAGGATGCAAAGACTTATTGTGCCTTCGCGAAAGCAACACAAAAAAAAAATAATAACTTAGCGAAGCATTAAAAACTTGCTCCTTGTAATCACAATACTTTAGATTAAAAGATCTTTAATCAGTAATATCGCTTCAGGGCAAAAAGGCTAGTATTCTGAAAAATCTGAAATAGCTTTGTATTCTTTTTCATTTGAATTGAGAATTTCTTCGTAGAAACATTTGTTGATGAAAGCAAGAAATGTTTATGAAGCTTTAATAATATTACTCTTCGTTTCATAAGAGTACTTTCTATTATTTTCTACGTATTTTTTTATTCCAAATCTAATTATAGCTTGTAGAAGTAAATTATATATTCATTGCGTATTATTGATTCAGTATATTATTAAATATATATTATTGGTTTAATTCCTTTTAAAATATGAAATGTTCATATGAAACATAAGCATGTTAAAATATCTTAGTTCTAACAATGTATTAGACCACTCTGTCGCTTTGGGTTACTTGTAATGATAGATGTAAGATTTCAATAAATAAAAAAAATTGAATTACTAGGGAATTTCATTTTACCTTTCGTTACTTAACACAACATGAGAAAAAAGTTTAATAAAACGCCTGGAGTTCCTGGGAAAAATCTCATCGTATAATTAAATTGACTTACGGTTTAATTTTAAGTTCATAAAACTTAGCGCAAGAAAGTTAGCAAGGATCGTAAATCTTTGCCTATCAATCAAAACTCCTATACTTTAAACGTCACATAAATTCGTACTTGTGTCATGAGAAACTTCATCTTAAAAAATATACAAAATATGTATATAGTTAAGAATCGTTATGAACTAGCGGTTAGAAAATATGAATTCTAAGCTCTTAACCGACGATTCTAAGTTCCACAAGCACAACAGAATTATGATGTGATTAGTTTGTGTACATCTCGTGGTCAGCTGTGAAGGAAAACATCGTGAGGAAAACATCGTCAAATTTTGATTTAAGCGGTTTTTCCTTACATGTACAGGTAAGTTATTATAACTCAAAGGATAAATAGTATTTGACATATCATATTTAAAACATAAAAATAGTTCCTTCACGTATTAGTAATAGAAACATGCTTTTGTAGATATTTCTGTAGACAGTTTTGGGATTTAAGTGCAAAGTTTTCGTGTATCTGTGATAGTTTTGGCAACGTTTGTTTATAAAGCACCCGAACTAAGTTGACATAATCTTTTACATATATAGGGTTTTCCATTAAGAGCGCTTGATTTTTGAAATGCAAAAAAAAATACATGTAGGGGAGATATTTGCGAAATTTTTTTTTATTTGGAATGTCTATCGACCCCATTATGTATGGAATATGACATCATTCAAATGACCGCCACGGCTTCGGTTGGTGGCGCGCACACGAAAGGTCCAATTTTCGATGACTCTGGCGCACAAATCGGGCTGTATTTGATCGATGGCGTGGCGTATGTTGACTTTGAGGGCATCGGTGGTTTGCGGCTTGTTGGCATAGACCTGCGACTTAAGAAAACCCCACAAGAAAAAGTCCAGCGGGGTCAAATCGCACGATCTCGGTGGCCAGTTCACGTCGCCTCCGCGCGAGATGACCATGTCCAGAAATTGCTCGTGCAGAACTTCCATCGTAGCGTGTGCTGTGTGGCACGTAGCGCCGTCCTGTTGAAACCACATGTTGTCCAGATCCATATTCTCGATTTCAGGCCAAAAGAAGTTGGTTATCATCGACCGTTATCGCTCACCATTGACGGTGACGGCCACACCATTATCGTTTTCGAAAAAATACGGACCAATCACGCCTCCGGCCCAAAATCCGCACCAAACAGTCACTTTCTGCGGGTGCATTGCCACTTGGTGAACCTCGTGTGGATTGGTCTCGTCCCAAATACGGCAATTTTGCTTGTTGACATAGCCATTCATCCAAAAATGCGCCTCGTCGCTGAAGATGATTTTTTGGCCAAAATCGGCGTCAACTTCCAACTGCTCTAATGCCCAGTCAGCGAACACACGGCGCTGTCTATGGTCATTAACCTTGAGCTCTTGGGTCAGCTGGATCTTGTACGGGTGCAGGCTCAAGTCACAACGCAAAATTCGCCAAGTTGTCGTCTGCGAAAGGCCGAGTTCCTGTGCGCGACGCGGAATTGACTGCCGCGGGTTTTCGAGGACACTGTCGCGCACAGCGGCGATATTCTCGGCAGATCTCGCGTTACGTTGACGCACGGGAACCGGCTGATTGTTAACTGACCCGGTTGACTCGAATTTGTCCACCAATCGACGGATAGTCGACTCGGCAGGACGATCATCGCGACCGTAAAACGGGCGAAGTGCGCGGAACGTTGCTCGAACTGAAGACCCATTTTCATAAAACAATTTTATGATTTGCACGTGCTGCTCGACACTGTAACCTGCCATTGTGGTTTGGGAGGACGGAATGAATATAACACACTGCATTTGACAGCTGTCACTCAAACAACATGGCCGCAATCAGCTGTCAAAGTTCAAGCGTCCCTATTGGAAAACCCCATATATATAAATGAATGTTTGTATATAAATATCTTCGATTATTTGCGTTCCTCAGCCATTGATCCTATTGTTATGAAGTGATTTGTTCTAGTTGTTGTAAAAAAATTCTGAGTAAGTTTGCTCCTCAGTAAATATGTTTTATGTTGACCCTTATTCTACCCGTGTGCAGCCGGGATGGTTAACTAAATGTTTTTCAAATAAATATACACCATATACATTTCTTATAGTAAGGTATAGAAATTATACCGTAGAATATTTTTCTTTTAAATAACTAAGCAAAACTTTTTGTCTACATACTACATAAACAAAAGTTATGAACATGTTACAAGTTTGACACACTAAACATTGTATACATTTTAATATTTTCATATAAATAAAGTTATTCCAACAGAAATATAGTTATATTGGAAATTAGATATAACTGAAATTATGTAGGCCGTAGATAGGGTCCCAATTGAAATTCTGAAATTCAAATTACTTCGGGACTACTTGAGAACACAATCGCATCTTTTAGCAGAATGGAACTTTGTATACAAAAGAAGTTTTTTTTTTTTAATTTATTCGTATGCTACAAATAAATACTTGGAGTGTCTGAATGTATAAATAATTCCATTTACGTTATATAGAAGGTGCAAAGCGACTTGTAGCAATTTGAAAAGATATGCAAAGTCTCCATTGTAAGCATGTGATGTAATCACGCACAAATAAAGATATTTACACCGTTGTAGCATTTAATGCTTTGTTTCTGAAACGGCAAAAGCTAAGTCGTTTAAACAATATATAGTACATTACAATTATAGCATGTATATAAACATAACTGCTGATATACCATACGAGTATATAAGGTTTCTACGAACGTAGCTATTATGTAATCACAGTAAGTAATTTATTTAGCTAGCGGATTAACCGATATACTATTTCGTTGTTTCATTAGTTAATTTCATTTATTAATTAAAGTAATTACTACTCTGAGATTCAATCAGAGTCAGTAAGGTATCTTTAAATATATTTAATCAAACAAAATTACTTAAAGGTGTGTATTTTCAGAATCAAATGGAATAACTTTCTATCGTTATTTAAATGTACAATAAAAATGTATTCAAAAGCAAGGAAATTCTTAAAAGAAGACGCTATGACTTAACAATTATGCAAAGCCCGCGGCTCAAAGGAACTTGATCAAAAACCTCTTATTAAGATATCGCGGTCACATCGCCCATTACGCAATGGAAGGGCTGGCCGGGTAATTTCAGTACCCAGTAATACCTGCCTTCGGAATTACCGTGACAGTCATCAATAACTTTACCGTTCGCGAGTTCTCCAAAAGACTATCAGGTAATTTCATCTCTATCGCAAGATTTATTACATGATATTCAAGTCAGTCAATATCGTTCTTCGTTGTTATAAAAATATTTTTAAATATCGACATATTATGAATCGCCGAATATGATTTTTATCGCGTTTTACATATTCTAAATTTTTATTCTGTTTTTAAATACATTTATAGATATGATATTCCTTAGATGTACAGATAACCTAGCAAAGGATTTGAGATATCATTTTTAAAGCATAAAAATAGTTTCTTTGATGTTTTAGTAACAGAAATATACTGTTGTAGACATTAAGTTGATTATTTTCAGATTATTTTTAGTCCGATATTTTTTAATATAATTTTATTCGCTAAACTGGAAACAATTTAAAAAAATTGCATAAGAAAAGAAAATAAATAGTATTACATCAATTAGTTATATCATACTAGATGCAAACACAGCATTCAAAAATATAAAAATAATTAACTCACCTCAGCTGATGAGAACAGTTCGTTAAAAAATATAACTTATTGCATTCAAATTTTCAAAAATATTGAATATTATAAGAATTGTAGGAGAAATGTCCATTTAACTAATAATATCGCAAGCTCTAGTAACCATTGTAATAAAAAAGCACTATATACATCAATCATCCCAAAATTAAACTATACTTAGGGTAACAATTTCATAGTTGACATGTTGCGTGCTCGCTCCTGTCAGAGGGCGGTCAATTTACATCAAATTACATCATATGTCATTAACGCATTCCCACAACTTTTCTTCATAATATAAAGTATTTTTATCCTTTTTTCCAGTGTCATAAAGCTTAAATTATATCACGTTTCTGTTTCCTCGCAGTAGATGTGATTAAAATCGCCGTAAACTAAAACTACAGCAAAAAATATCTCCAACTAAAATGGAAACCTCAGATGACACTGTGGTGACTTTAATGACAATTTAATAGCATTGCCTTCTGTCGTGAGACGCAACGTGTAATCAGCACAAATGATAAGGCCAAATTACTGAGGACTCTTGTATTTTTTTTTCGTTCAAAGAATCAAATTATCTTTTCGTAAAAGTAGCCGGTCGATCTTACATAAGTTATTTAGGTATTAGCTGATGGTATGATGAGACTTTCAGATTACTTCAGAGTTCATAAAAGACAGCTGTACAAAGGCCGTTACTGCTCGTTGTTGGCCAAAGGCTTTTCTGTAATTGCCTTTATCAAAAGGTCAAACGTGCTTTGCTCGATCTCGGATCGAATCAAATTCCTTCTGGTCTAAGTCGAGCGCTCATCCTATTAAATAAGCTCGCCGCTGTTTATAAAACTAATGGCATTTTAAATGCTACACTTTGAATAATTTCAACGTTAGAATAATGGTAACATGGTTTTCTTCGCCACGGCATACCATTAGAAATAACATTACGTTTTTATATCTTAAAAAGTCTGAAGAAGATTACAGGATGGATACTGGACATTTTATATTCACTCCGAGTTCTCCTTGCTATGCACGGGATGTCTCCTTAGTATGCAGGACCTGCGACGACACTTATTAGTCACAAAAATTTCCAGAATCCTCCTTACGAATCTCCCGAAGTTTTAAAGTAAAATGTTCCTCTTCTGGTCGCATTTAAAAGTTAGGTCGGTAGGTATCTAATGTTTAAAACATATCCGATATTGCTTTTGATAAAGCGGTTTAAACGAATCTAAAATTTAAAGCGCTATCGAATACTAATGCAGGTTAGTTTTGTTTTGTACAGTCATAAATATTAAATCGAGTATCAGAAGCGAAAATTTATTTAGGTTTAAGTATTGTTTTGTTTTTTTTTTTTTTTTCATTTTATGGAATATACAATCTGTCTATGAAATTTTTGATAGGCATGTTTTAATAAAAAATAAAGATTGGACGTGTCGAATCAAAACAAATTATTCATACTCGACATTCATTGTTCTATGATGACCTACAAGTTTTCGACATGTCTACATCATCGTTCATGTTGCTCGACGGAGAACACAAAATGTTAATTCAATCTCGTCGCATTGATGTAATAAGAAAAGGAATAACTATTTGAGAATAATTAAATTGATTCGATTTATTTTACGAGCAACTATATAATATTACTAGTTTTTGTATATCAGGGTTTATTGTTTGATACAAGACTAGCAAATTTAAGAAGTTGAGATGTAATTATTAGATTATCCAAAACTTTAAATGGAAACTGACAAAACCTTCAAACTTGTTTATAATTTAATCATCTTCATATCATTTAGGGAATAATAAGTATTTAGTCTAAGATTTTACCTAAAAAAAACAATACTTTATACAATGGTTTAAGGTCAATTAACAGCAATTGTTACAGTGGTTCAGCATTTGTCTTAAATGTTGAACGTGCTATTTCGCGACGATTGTTTCCCGTCACAGTTTCTCTAGAATTACTGGCAGCCACACGTTTCTACCTTTTATAATAATTTTAGCCGATAATGCGAAAAATACGTGCCGTTCGCCGTCTCAACCCTACGTGAGTGGGACTTTATTGCCACTTATTGCTCTCGAATGTAGCCAAATTATAATCTTTCCTGTATTCTTTGATTCTTATAGCGAAAACAATGAACAGCTGCATGTTAAGCGTTTTTATTGTTATTTAATTGTTACGATTACGGATAATTAGTTTCAATATTGTGGTAAAAAATAGTTTTAATGGTTTTAACCTATGTATTTAAACAATCATTGCAGATACTAATTGATTAAATCACGTAACACGCGATTAAAATAAAAATAAAAAGAAATGTATGAAAAAATTAATATAAATCAATAATATCATTTAATTTATATAGATTTAAAATATATGTATGTAATTGTAATATTCAACTTACTATTTCAAAGTAATACAAAGAAATATTTCAATTTATACAACACAAGATTGACTCCTCCAACCGACACTGAAGCGTCGATCGTACGATAGTCAATGATAAATGATGATTTTGATAAGTGACTCACAAGAACCGCTTCAGCTAAAGAAATATCATATTTCAATCGTATCTGCAACTCTATTTCGTATATTGACGGTTCGTGCAACTTCTGTTCGGTGATAAATAAAAATTATTATCATGTTTTGAATCTTCGACTAGGCACGTATCGTTTTTTTTAATTATATTTTGTAATTTATTGTTTTCGAAGATTTTGATTTGTGATATAATTGTTTTTTATAAAAACTTTTATCGTAGATAGATTATGCAAAAATCTAATTTAAATAATTGCAATAATCCCTATTGGTACTTAAAATGAATATAAAGAAATATTTAATTGCATAATAAAAGTTATAAATTAAATTTTAATTTTAAATAATTTTGTTTCGTATTTTGAGTTACGATAGAATCTATTTGTTACATGTATGTATGCTTCGTATTCGATACATCCAGATATATGCTGTTTGGTTGTGTTGTGTTTGTACTGCATTTCCAAAACTTAGAATCAGAGATCCGAAAATCTAAGCCAACGGCAATTGAAAGTCAAATAACTATTCTAAGAAACTTCGATGGCGTGGTTTGGGTTTAACTACTTTATCTTGTATTTACTTGTTAACTTTGTATCTTGCTGTCATTAGTAACTAAAAGCGAGCATGCTTACTCATTGAATATTAATACAATTATGTTCGTTTCATATAAAGATATATATATGTTACACTTTTTTTAAGACCAGTACAGACTCTTTCGATACCAAACTTTTTCGAACAAGCATAGATTTTTTTTAACTATTTAATTTTAAATGATATGTAAATAAAATAAATAATATATTCCATTTTTAAATCTCTACAATTGGTTGACGAATGTTGGCCAACATCGGTCTCATTTTTTTTTGCACCAAGCACGATATATATACGGGCTCATATAACTAGCATAAATAAGGTATCACTTTAAATATTCAAAACTGAATTATCATTTTTTCAGTCCTTAGTATCTATTTTTGCACTGTTCATATCTCATCTGCTCCGGTTTGCTTCAAAGAAAAGCCGAGATATTTACACTGACGAAAACTTGAGTCTAGATTCCAACTTAGCTATTCCCTTTGCCATTGTGTTAAGACAACGCTGAGTTTTGCATAAAATATAAGCTTTATAAAGATATATAATAATTTCTACTTTATATATATAAAACGATGGTTATAAAATAAATGATGGTAATATATTTTTTTTATTAATGGTAACATTTTCAATTATCTATCGAAATATCCACTATCCTATTGAAGAAGCGTGGTGGGATAATCTCCAAACCTTGTTAAGATGGGATGAACCTTGTCCTAGTAGTGTGATATTGAAAAGTTTTACTTTTCTGTTTTTCAAACAGAAATATCCCTCCATTGGGTTTCAAAACAAGTTGCATCTGGTGCGTTAAAGCAGGACATATCGATCACGTCGCATGCATAAAATATGAATTGTATCTTTGAATTTGTCATATCTTGCAATTACATTGATATGGCTTCCACCTCCTTTTCGCTACACTAGCTCGGTATTTTCTTTGAATATATATTATGTACAAGCGAATGAAGAAGTTTATATTTTATATAAGCATTTAGAGCATTGATATATATATGTAGATTTCTCATGTTTATTGATTTTTTTTATATGAGGACGATAATGAATGATAATTAACTAAAACCTTAGATTAAAGAAGTATAACTTTTTTTTTAACTATTAATATTAATAAGCATTTATGTAAAGTAAATTTAAAAAAATCGTGTGGTGAATGTGTAACTTTACATAAGATTGAGGGTTCAAGCCTGGGTACTCCTGAGTTTATATATGTCTGCGATGAAGGAAAATAGAGAGAAAATCTAAATGTATCAGACGAAAATGCTCAGACCTTCTATTCAAACGAAAGGAAGGTCTTTGCCAAGCTGTAGGTCATTTACCTGCTGTTACTTCTGAAAAAGATTATATATTTTATTTTAATTTTATCTGTCTTATATACTGTACCTTTATACATTGATGATGAGATTTATTTTTAATATTTTTGGTATGGTCATAGATTGTTTAATCAATGTTTTATTAAGTAAGAGTATTGTTGGTAGGTATGTCTTAGATTTTTTAAAAGGTTCCCTTCATTTTAATACCTTTTTGATATTACCGATCATCGTACCTAAAAGATGACAGCTGATAAATATATTTTTAAATAACCAATTGAATTTCATGAATTTTTGTTTATTTATTTTCGTAATTATATGATACGTTATCTTTTCTCGATGCTTCTTAGTTGACATTTATAACAATATTATTACAACAAGTTTTTGTCTGGTACAACCTTAATAATGTATATTATTTTTAATAGTTTTTATGAAGTCTAAACACCGGCATCTGAGACCGATCGAGTTTAAATTAAATACTCCAGAACAAAGCTTCATTAATTCAGTTGTCCCCATTGAAGAAATATGCAATAACTATGCGCATACTTCGACTTACCTTGTCATAACCAGTAAAGAGTTACTAACAGGAAAAAGTGTAGTAAAGACACTTCTTAGAAAATAGTTTATATTGTCAATTATTATTGTATTGAGTTTAACTATAAAACATAAAAATACAAAGTAAGTTCGCATTAAATAAAAATAATTCACAAATGTAAACAAGTAACCGCCTCTAAATACACAACTGCTTGCGAAAGGTTTTATTCTTTCTATCCAAGAGATCCCGCAATCGCTCGATAGTGGACAGACAAATTCGCACCAGGGTTATATTTCATTTAAGAATCTGCATTAACATATTTTTTTTTATAGTATCGGTAGGCGGACGAGCATATGGGCCACCTGATGGTAAGTCACCAACGTCCATAGACATTGGCATTGTAAGAAATGTTAACCACCGCTTACATCGCCAATGCGCCACCAACCTTGGGAACTAAGATGTTATGTCCATTGGACACTGGCTCATTCAACCTTCAAACCGGAACACAACAATACCAAGTACTACTGTTTTGCGGTAGAATATCTGATGAGTGGGTGGTACCTACCCAGATGAGTTTGCACAAAGCTCTACCACTAGTACCTAAATATAAACAAAACATAAGTTTACTCTTATATAGGTACCTGTTTTAACTCACTTTGTTTTAGTGTTTTCAATAGAGATATTTAAAAACAAAAACAAATCTTCGAATTATGAAAAAAATGCCATTTTCTTTGAAAAAGTTGAATTCGGTGTCATTTTTTTTCAATGAATGCTACTATGATACGCTATGTATTAATAAATAAAAAAATACAAATAAAGAAGCTCACGTATATACATACATAAACCCTGAAAACATTACACTCCTTTATGTGCAGTTATATAGTATGTTTTTTTTTTAAAGTAAGAAAATTAAAACAGTTTTTTTTAATTCAGTTGATTTCTAATTGTGTTGATTCCTTCGCTGTATAACATAACTTTCCAGAATTAGATCATTACAATGGGCTGGTTGGATGTCGGCTTTACAATAAATGAAGTATTCAAAAATCTATTTGTGTCTCTTTTTATTTAAATCGCATTGCATTTACACTCACACTCATTGCATTTTTTGGTTGCTATGTATATATTACTGTTTTCAGCGAAATTACGAAAAGTACTATTTATCCAATGGATGTATGCCAATGCCAATTATAATTACTTTCTAACTTTAAATAATATATAATTACTTTATATATTTCAATTGGATATATTTTTGCTTACTTTATAAATCGATTTTGATGTTTCATTATTTAATATTACTTTGGGTTCAATTAAACTCCAGTAAGGTATGTTTATATAATATATCTCGTGCTCTGCGGTGAAGTAAAACATCGTGAGGAGACATATATCGGATGAAAATCGGCACATGCTTATTCACCAAACCGCATTCGAGCAGCGTGGTGGAACAAGCTCCTTAACTATTTTATAACTTATACTACTTTCTCCTAAAGAAGAGGTGGCCTTAGCCCCCGACAATCCCTACTATTTACATACAGGCAGTTAATATGAGGTAGTCCCATCACAATTTCATTGACATTGGACATAATTAAAAAATATATATATATAATATGTTTGTACCTGTACGATCGATAAAAGTAAAAAGTATTTGTGACTTTATGACACGCGGTTAACTTATATTTTAAATCGTAATTTTTCTTTTCGCTAAATAGTGTAATTGCTTTTGATTTATTCATACTTAAATCCATCATCCAGCATATGCAAATTATTGTCATGAGGTTATTGTTTATTTAAGTAAATATTCGGATATTACTGTAAGTACTACAATGTATGTATATAAAACGATACAAAGTATTCATTCCATTTACATTATTCGATAAATTTGAGTAGGTACATTATTTGATATGTAAAATATTTCATTGTATACTCTTTTATATTTGCATGTATTATAATATGTACTCAGTTGAGGAAATCAGTAATGAGCAAGTATCACCTTTGCTCATTACCTCTTTAAAAATCTAAATAATTTTTCACGCCGGTAATGGTCGAACACATCATCAGAAAAGTGTTACCTAGTAGTTTCAAGTCTTTATATCGTTCGTAACAAAGTAGAAAATCGCATGGCTAAACAGCACGAAAAACTTTATCACATAAGACATAGATGGCGTTATAATCGCTTAAAATATTTTTATTCTCGGTATCCAAAATAATGAAACAATATTCTGAAATCGATTAGTTTTAATGCAGAGCTTGAATTTTTCAAACAATATCAAATATGTATATCGAAGTGAAGTCGTATTATTGACCTGATTAATATTATGACGCAATTACATTCTTATCAGAAGAATGACTATTGCAATCTAAGCTAATCTTTTTGCGTAGAATGTAATAACAAAATTACATATATGACTGAATTAAAATAAATAATCGTAGAACATTATTATTTGTTTACGAAATGCCTATTAATGTTATTTTAGTTTAAAGTTTTAGGTCGGCATATTATTTTTCCACGCGGTCACGATATGTATAGTAAATATTTTTAATTTTTATTTGTATTTATTTAAGGTTTTAATGTAATTATTGAAACAATACTTTGTTAGTATGGTCTATATATTTTGAAACATAGCTCTATATGCTGATATAGACGCAGAGAAAATAAAAAAAATGTTCGTCAAACTTTAATTCGACGTTACCTGAGGAGTTTTACTGACTCAGCCTTTGAAGCAAGCTGCTAATTTTAGGCGATATTCGTTATCATCAAGATTCAAAATAATACAATATATACTAGCAATAATACAATAAATATTTATTGTATTATTGCTAGTATTTGCCTTACTTATACCGTTTCATATTTTCAACAATGATTACACAGTCAGGTTGGCCGAGTGGTCTAAGGCGCCAGATTTAAGCTCTGGTTCCCGAGAGGGAGCGTGGGTTCGAACCCCACACCTGACAAGCTTGAAATATGGAGAATTCTTTTGTTTTTTCTATAATATTTTTTTTTAAATATAATACGTATTTAGTAGTGGAAGATAAAATAAACATTTTGTTTTAATGAATATTTTTAATTTAAATATCCTCTTTTTGACATGCATTTTTTTGTAAAAACACTGTAAACAGGAGTAAATCATCAATACAAAACGAAATTAAGCAAATACAATGTGGCTATACACAAAGCACTGTTTAATTACGGCCCATCGAAGCCACGGTGTATTGTAAATTACGCGAATTTTAAAAGGATAAATGGATGTAAAATACAGGCTCGATTGAGCGTAAAAACGGTGCTATTAAAATTAGTCAAATGTTAAAATCGTAGCTCTATTCGCCGCATGTGTCGTAAAGTTATTCGATTTATGTTTAACAACGAGACGATTGACAGTTCAGTTGTTTATTGATGTCGTTCTCGCCTTCTGGCAGGCTCACATTCTACATAGTCATTATTATAATATGCATTGGCTATAAAGATCTGGAATTGCGTATGGGCTGTTTAAACTTTGAGAGCTTCGCTCGCTTGGATAAAATGTTGTTATGTAGGTATGTATATAGATGGACATACCTCAAAAGAACTGCTTGTGATTTTAGTTCAAACAAACAACTCAATTATGCCTTTAGGAAATAAGTATAATAAATGAAATACTTATACATGTCTATTTTTGTTTTTGAGCTGTGTTGTAGGGCCTTAAATTGCTATACTATTTAATTGATAAAATTAAGTTAAAATTACTGTACAAACTGTCTCATAGACTTATTTTTAAAACACAAGAGTATTTCAATGTTTTAAACATTGAAGACACATAAATTAAAAACACATTCATTTATTTGATTAAAAAAATATCTTATATTGGTACGTATACTTAAAAATATTCAAAGTTAAAGTTTCGACTAGAGACGTCTCTAATTGGCAGTTTGATCTATTTTTTTTCTTAATAAATTAATTAAAAACTAATGGATAAGAACGCCCTTTTATCTTCAATACGATACATAAAAATGAATTCAGATAATTGTTAATTTTAGAGTATCTTTATTTTAAAACAAACAATATTAAATTTAGTTTTTATTTTCTCACCAGTATAGATAATTTTGAAGTGTATATTTATTTAATATATGTTATTATAAATTGATATCCGTGCATTCTAGTTAAAAGACCTTTAATAATTTTATAATTAGAATTTTGACAAGGATAACATGACACCGAGTCACTGAGTTACCACATACGCCGTACACCTACTTTTTGAATAGTATAAACTCAGTCACAAATGTTTTAAGGAAGCTCACTATTCATAAATATTGCTATTCTTGCTATTTGTAAAACATCAACCTCAACCAAGTTAATATATATTTCCAGTGCAATGTTATTAGTCTGATATTTATGTTTGTTTGATTTATGATTTCCGTTTATTATAATTAAAATGGGTTGGTTATCTGGTAAATGGGCCACCCGATGATAAGTCACCATCGCCAATAGAAATTGTAGTAAGCCATTCCTTAGATCGCCAATAGACCACTAACCTTGAAAACTTACATTATGGAAACAATATAAACGTATTATACGAGAGCAAAGTTGAACGATTGCCTATATGAATTAACCACCTTGTATTTCACTGTTAAAAATTCGCGTCACTTGACTCCAGCAAGCGCTTCCAAGTCATTTATTTTACATCCCTAGCCCCTGTAATTACACTGGCATAGATTTCATTCGTATATTCGCAAGTCCTAATGTTGGTGAAAGAATAAAAAGTGGATATCATTAACCTAGATATGCCTGAATAGGACATTATCACTAGTTTTTAAAAGTTGATTATAGTTCTTGAAATGTACATAATTGTAAATATACTGTTCTTGAAATTACATCTGAAAGGAGCGTTATACAAAGCAAAAACTGTTCAAAATGGTACACGTTGAATTAAATTCTTCAGTTAAGTTTTAGCGATGTAATTTGCAAATGCTTTCTTTTGTCGCACTTTCTGGGTCACAGTGAGTTGAAATGAAATGAATTTAAATTAAAACAACAAAGTTTTAATTTTATCGTTAAAAACCTTAACAATAAAAAAAAGAAAAACTTGTTTAACAGAGAATAAGCGTCATAGATAAAAAAGCACGTCCACTGGTTTTATAATGTCAACGGAAATACCTAATAAGATATGAATGATCGTCACTTTATTACCAAACTTTTGCAAGCGTATATAAGTTACAGCTATGAAAATAACGATATGTGTTTCGGGCTTATTTTATCATGCTGCTCAACTACGGGTTGGATCTTAATAATAAGTATTAACAATAAATTAATAAATTTAAATATTTGAAATTTGAAGGACTCAAATCATAATCAAATTTAACATAATTATAAAACGACTGTTATAAACGAATTGTCTCAAAAATATAAATAAAATAGGTTGACTAAGCAACTCGTACGACGTGGCTATGGGACGCTTCACGCATCGATTACTTACCAATTCGAAGCCGACAACCTGCCCGATCTTTTGTCGCCTCGTCACGTCTCCCAGCGGACTATTTCCACCTTTATTTTTAAAATGGAAAACGAATTTACAACAAACAGAAGTAAAAAGTTCGAGCGTGGTAAAAATCTCATTCTGTTTATATTTTACGGATTTTTAGCTGTTTCTTTACAACGACAATCTTAAATTTAATCTTCTTATGTTGGCCGGTTGCTTTACTTACATTTTCTTCTTACAAACTAAGATAATGGTAAACTATTATATTGCATCCCTCCCATTTGCGTCAACTTTGACTATGTAAATATATTATGTTCTATCAACATAATTATACTTGTACGATGTAATTATGCCATGGTTATCTAGAAGAATAAATATATCATTATATTTTATTTATAATATTGAAGGTGCGATTGTTGTTTTCTAAAAATAGTAATTTAAACAGAAACACGTCTTAAAAATACACTTTTCTCGAAAACAAATAAATGATTACATTATTTTGCTAGATTACGATACTCGTATTTAAAAGACTGCCTCGTTGGTCTAGTGGCTAGATATAAGGCCTCAGACCCGGTGGTCCTGGGTTCAATTCCCAGGTCGGGCCAATAAATAGTTATTGGGTTTTTCTGTCAGAAAATTCTCAGTAGCAGCCCGGAGTCTGGAAGTTGGAAGTGTGTACACTCCCGTGCCTCGGAAAGCACGTAAAGCCGTTGGTCCTGCGCCTGAACTCTTTCCGGTCGTGTCGGATTGCCGTCCCATCGGATTATGAGAGCTAGGGAATAGTGAGTGCACCTGTGTTTGCGCACACACTTGTGCACTATAATATCTCCTGCGCAGTTGGCTAATCTCTCTTGAGATTGGCCGCCGTGGCCGAAATCGGCCAGGAGGACGTTTTGTTTTGTTTATTTAAAAGAAAAAGTAAATTGAATGCACAATGAACGAAATTAAAAATGCTTCAAAAGGCATACATCTACGGAAGTCTAGTGAGGCATATCCTCAGGTTCCATACGCATGCAAGGCTACTGCCTAAGAGTGTATAATATGGGTACGAACGCCCGAAAAAGCGCGAATGACACTGCGCATTAATTTATTCAAACTGCCACCACGCGAAGTAGCGTGTATGCTCGCGTTTCTGGGCGCTAGTTTTTACGCTTCTGCCCGTCCAGAGCTACAGCTCTCGAAGAACAATCGTTTAAATTGTTTATTTCAGATTTAATCTGATCTTATGCAATGATCTAGCACAATTTGCTCTGCACTTTCCTTCGCCACATGGACGTCGGATGATTAATGCAAGTCTAAATAAAGTGTTGAAATAGTTTTAAATGTAATAAATCTTTGTTATAATAATTGGTTCCTTAACCATATACATGATTGTACATAAAAATATATGAGTAATAAAAACATATTCAAGTTTCCTGAATATTTGGCATAAGATTATTTCATAGAATAGGGCAATTATTTATTTTTCATAAAACGAAATATTTTACATAAAGCAGAAATATGTTATACCTATTTTTAAATCTTGATCAGTCTAGTCAAAACTGGGCACTAATCGTTTATTTTATCGAGATAATGCAGATCAAATGGACTAATATTTGTGGAGCATCAACTTACATTATGTTACTTTGGTACCATCTGTTGACCTTAGTTTTAAGCAAAACCTCGCGGCAATACTTGTTTTAATATACAATTCAACGTTCATGATGAAAGCCTTTAAAGCTCACAATTAAGCTGCGACGGCCAGTCGAGGCGAAATCCCCGCAAACTCCGCCACTGTCCCTAATCCGATGCTGTGTCTAAAACTACTCGAATCTCGTGTAAAACAACATAGTTTGCGAGTTGGATTAGTTTTTCATGTACAAACTTTACAATATTTAGGTCATGCATCGTGTACAGTATCTAGATTAACTTCACTTTGTAATTTATTAGAAAATACATAATATGCAATAAATGTTCGTGCTGATATGTAAATATTTATAGTATGTTTACTTTTAACGTCTACCGCGAACGATTAATTTTATTATATAACTGACACAACGGATATTATTATTAAATTGGGAAGTATTCATTTAAAGATATATTTTGATTTATTTGATTAGATTGTCTTCAGATTTTGTAAGTTTATTATACACTGTCTTAAATTTCCAAGGTACTACAGGCTCCCCTATTTAATATTGTATGTATGTACAAATCGATGCTTATAAACTGTAGTCTATGCGTTTACGCATCGTTCATTCGATTAGGCTAAAGTTTTGTACAGCTGTCGTCGGCACATGCGCCAAGGTTTCTGGCACAGTGATTATGAACGTACAATAGATGACGCGCGTATCGGATATTTGCTTATTAAGAGGCATTACAATGTATACTATTTTCGCTTATATTCCTTACAGAATAATTTAAAACCAAAAATAATATATATTTATATTATAAATACAAGGTGAACTTCGTTTTTTTGTTGACTTATTGGTAAATAAATAGGTACCAGCTTCCCAATACTTTATCAAACAAAAAGAGATTAATTTAAGGTGTTAGGGAAAATATATTACTAAGCTAAACGCGAAGACTATCTATATAATCTATGTGATACGTTGTTTTAAATATAACTTAAACAATACAAAACGCTAGCTTGGACAAACCAATGACCACAATGTGTTTCGTGGTGGTTTATAAGTGATTTGTACAACGAACTTGCTTTATACATTTTTGCGTGGTCATTTCACATTTAAATAATATTAAAAATTGTACTCATGTGTTTTATTATTTCCTTAATTATGTATCGGATAAATATAACATTTCACGGCACGTTCTACATTTTTCAAACTAACTTGTGGAAATTATAGAGCTTGTTTTTCTCTTTTTAGTTAATTACATTCCTGCGGGCGGTTTCTTTTAATTATTTTTATTTAATATCCTGTCTATTAAGTCTTTCTAAAGTGTATAAGTTAATACATATCTTTTGACTCGTTTGAATATAATTTTAAATCGAATCGCATATTATTTTGCCCTAAATCCACTTTAATGCTTACACTTGATTTCCTAACAAAGTATATTTAGTTCAAAACCAATCAGCTGTTTGGATTATTTTTTTCATATCCCAGAGCAGTAAATAAATATCTACCGCGATACACATCATCATATACTAATCTTATAAATACGAAAGTAAAACTTCCTGTCTATTTAACGGTTATGCTTTCATAGCTACACCATTGAGCTGATTTTGATGAAATATTTACCATAAAGTGGCCCATATGCCCGTCAGCCTCACTTATGTTCCACAAACCATTTATTTACCATAAAGGTTTTCATGGTAATCGGACAAACGTTGTGGAAATTTGTTAATCTTAAACAGATAGACCAATATATTTATGTATAGATTGAGTATTAGCTTTAGTAGTCTTGATGAAAATGTTACATTTTGGTGCTAAGGACTCTTCTCCTTTAGGGAGAATGTTTAGTTATTCTACTACGCTGATCCAATGTCGGTCACTGAATTCACAGAATATTATTACTTAACTATTAAACTGAATATTATTAACAACTCAATCTAATTGGCATATATTCAAAGATGAATTACTTATTTGTGCTGATTTCAATGAAACTCATGGACGTTGTAGAAATAGTGTTTTTTTTTAATAATGTATTTCCGTACAATAATCCACGCTAGGCCCACTCTCATCTCGAGAAGAACAGTTGGAATTTATCCCACCATTGAAAAATTATATCCGACATATTTTCTCCGTGATGTCTTTCTTTACCAGCGAACACAAGTAAAATAAGCATTTTTCAACCAAGTGGACCTGGATCAAGAACCATCTAGAACATGATCTACTGGGCCATCTCGATTATATATTGAATACATAGCAAATTTAAAAAGCAAGGTAAGACTTTATATCTTGCATACAAGATCTACATCTACATACATTTTGGCAAAAATTCTCAGAAAATTTCGGTTCAGGTATAATCCTCTTATACACCGTATTAACATTGTAGATAATCTTTAAATTCCTCCCTTTATTGGGAAATAAAACCGTTGTTAGTGGACGCGTTACGGATTGTATCTTTTTATTGACAAGATTTAGAATACGGATAATATTTTTATGAAATATATAATTTGTCCGTTCGTCATTGCTGTTTAGTAAAAGGGAATTACAATGGATTTTTACTATGGAAAGTTTTAGTAAGATTTTGTCATGTTTATTTATTATTTAAAAAAATCTAACTTCACGAAGTACACTCAATTAGTTAACCAGTACAACGTAAGTATTGCTATCTCATACGAAAGCTGAGTAATAGACAAAGACGACTAATATTTGGACACATTTTTTGAAACTGTATTAAAATGGAATAGGACATTATTTCTGTATATTATATCGGAATCAGATCAGATCAGTCAATCGTGTTAGTTATCAGAATTAATTACGGTTAATGTAAAGATAATTAGATTAAATTAACTCTTCGCTATAATATCATAATTGACCTTTGTATTGAAATTGTATCATTACAAATTCATAATTAGGATAAAGTCACATATCAATCAGCGTAATAAGCAATTCAAATCGTGTTAATCCCATCACTATATTGCATAATGTATTTACAGCGTTTCAGAGAAACCTAATGTATGTTAATACATAACATGATTCATTAATGAACACTCGTCGCTGTGTGTTATTAAAAAATCCTACTTGTGTTACATTTATACAACAAATGTTAAATGATTCATATTTTACTCACGAAGAAGTGTTGATGCTTTACTATTTCTCTTTGATTAAAACATTGTTTATTTTTGTTAATAAAAGAAAAAAAGTTAAAAAACTATAAGATTTGATTTATTTATAATGTGTTGTTTCAGGTAAGGCAAGTGGCATTATAAGACATATTAATTTATATTCATTATCAACTTAGTCTGGCGTTGTTTCTCAAGTCCTTTCGAGAAGTAAGAAACTGTACTTTCAAACAATATGAGCAATCATAACAACAATACACTATTAGTAATGTTTTTTTTGAATTTCGATCATTTTTAATGATTTGCAACCATTAGCAACTTTATATTCAAAACGCATTAAGCATGTATTGTGTAATATTTGTAGGTCGATAAGTTTCTACCGAGCCTCTTGTGTTGTGGTTTGACTGATAAGTACTGGTATAGAGCTTGATTCAAGCCCGTTTGAGTAAGTACCACCCACTCATCATTTATTGTACTGCAAACATTAACGGCCTTACTTATTTAACGTAGTTTAGTAGGTGTCTCGTTAAACATTTTTTTTATTTCTTTCCTTCATTATTGAGTCGACATTCGAAAAAGAATAAGAATTGTTTTAACTATCGCCTAAACAACATTTTGTATTGCAGTTTTCCAGTTTAAACCAGTTTAACTGTAAGTGCAAGAGATATATACAAAATTGTCTACTTGACACTATTATCTGACATTTTCATGCATTCGTCCTATTGGTGAACCATCTGTAAAAATTCAATGGCTTATTTTGAATGACGCCTCGAATTCAATTCTATTAGCAAAACGAATAGTTTCTTAAATATAGGAACCAGGATATCTTAGTTCGAATGGATAGATTAACGGTATGGTTTATAGATTTTAATGACATGTAAGTGATAGAAGGTGACATACCGTCACTTATGTATGCTTTTCAGAAAAGAATAAAAAATCACCGAAAAGACACCAACAACAAAATAACTGTTATGTTATGTATAAATCGTTTAACAATTATTATCTTTGTACACAGTCACGGTTGCAGTTTCATTATGCACAGATTGTATATATATATTTTAAGTTGTAGAATATAATAGGATTGATCGCCGTGGTAACAGCGGAGCCCGTATTAGTTGTTAGACAGAATGTTAGTTAGAACGTTGGCTACGGCCTATAAATCACCATAGCCGCAACTGATTCAGATTATGGATATAGTATAAGTCACATGAAGATCTTTATGTAAAAAAAATATAAAAAATTATTGTGATGTCACTTCCCTATATAATGTAATCAATATTATTAATAATGGAAATATAAGTAGAGTAAATGTTTAGATTTTCAATCATAGAAACATATTGAATACTTGAGATATAACTCTAATAAATTAGTGAAAGACATAAGAAATATTAATAGATCAGTCTTTTTTAATTCTTAATTTAAAAAGAAATGTATTACTCTTAAATGTTATCATATACTGCATTTAGGCCTCCGTATCTGTATAGAAAGATTGATTATACAGTATAAGGAAAAAGCATAAAACGATACCGAGCTAGACCGGCATAGAGCGCCTCAGGCGGACTCCGATAGAAAATTATTAAGAAAATTAAATGATCTACCGTATACTGGTTTACAGATATGCCAATTATTGATACCTCAGAACTTATACAGAACTTATATATTGAGTTAGAAATGTTATCCTATTAAAAATTGGAATTGGAATTGAATTTGATTAATATTTAAGGACTTTTAATGAAGTGAACTTTATTAAACTCACATTAAACCACAAACATTTTTTTAATACTATTTTATATTTAATCGTTAAAAAATTATAATTATGAATGTGCTGTTAAAATAAATATTTATTCGATTATGTAAGGGATATGAAACTTCCTTAGAATTTCTTGATCTATGGTAGATACGATCTCTAGGCAATAGTGAAAAATACGTGGGCAGAACGAGATGTAAATCGCGATTTAGTTATGTGTTTTATCTGTCCCGATCTTTGCTTTTGGCGTTAATGATAATTGATTCTAATTTATATTCAAATTTTCTGTTCAAATATTTATGAGACAAAAGTGGATAATTTAAGTGCCAGATGAAATATAGCAATAAAGGCAATGAATAAGAAATAATATGTAGATTTAGTTCTTTTCGTTTTCGGAAGATTACAGTATTCATTGAATTTTGAAATAAATTTCAATTTCATAAAAGGTACAACAACTTGACGATGATAAGATCTTAAAAAAGTTTTTACAAGTAGGATTATTTGTAAAAAAAAAACTATTCTTAAAATTATATAAAAAAACTAACCTTCGCCTACATAAATTTCAATTGCAATGTTAATATGTAAAAAATAGCATATTAATGACAATATCTTTATTGTTCAATAAAATACCGTTTTTAATTTATGAAAAACGTTTGCTTAATAGTTATTTGTTTAAAAACCAAAACCGACTTCAAATTTCGTTCCCCATTTTTCACATTTAGGGGTGGCATTTTTTCATCAAATTTAAATGGGATCAAACAGCAAATAAACCATCTCCAACAAAAATAGAATTTCCCAAATCGGTTCACAAGAGTTCTAAGGTAACAAGCATTTAAAAATCACAATCGAATTGATAACCTCCTTCTTTTTTGAAATCGGAAAATTAAAAGATTTTTTTTTTTAAATTAACCGTAAAATAATTCAAGTTATTCTAAAATCTGGACTTCAATAAAAATAGAGGTTCAATATTCCGTTACATTGATTATTGGAAGCTTGTTAATTTTCTTCATTAAAATAGAATATGAAGTGTTCTCAAATTATCGAACATCTAGTTATAATTGTTTCACACTGAATATAATAATGATAACCTCTTGAACCAATTCCCATCACAACAAATAGTAGCTTATATATTCATAGGAGATACTATAGCGTCGCCTTTATACCTACCGTTCTATTAATTAACTTCTTCACAAAGTCAATAATAGTTTAATGAGAGGAAAACAAACGTCGTGTGCGTTTAATTTAATCTTTAAAATCCATTCAATATTATGTATTCATAAGTACGTAATTTATTTCGACATTCAATTTGTAAGATACGACTGTTTACGGGCCATCTAGTAACTCCTCACGTAGGCAATAAAACTCACAACTTCACGAACATTTCACAAAAAAGTCCGTGATAGGACCTGCAAGTGAATTAGAGAAGTCTTTTATAGGCCGACATGTACCTATCACTTGTAAAATTGTTTATTTGAACAAATGTTTTGTCCAACGTTCTTCCAACCCATTGTTTCGTTAAACGATTTTTGTGGCACACAATTGTTAAAAATAATATTGTGGCTAAACAACGGGAGGAAATACATTGCAATAAAAATACATTTAATACATAAAAAAATGTGTTCCAAGTTGGTAACCAACGTATTCATTGGAATTTGATGTTGGATCAAATATACAAATTACAAGAACTCGATGGCATGTAACTGTATCTTTTCGCTGGTGTCGTTGGTCACGCACAACAGTTAAACACGAATTGCGCACGCGCATTGAAAACTAATTGAGCTTTTGTATATTGACACAAAGACAAGAGCGGGCTTTTTGTTATTTATTATTTGGTTTAACTTACTTCTAAGGGATTCTCTTTTTAGTATATATATTTGTATAGTTTCGTTGAAGATTAATCATATAACAACTCGATTTTTATCTACACCGTGTAAGGTCTAATGACTTCTTATTATCATTATTTTTTAAAAGGACGATGAATTTAGTCTTTTGGGTTGATCTCAATATATTAAAAGGTTTCCAGCGTGGCCCTACCATGATCTCGTGATACTCGATCGCTTGTTAAATTAAACATGAATTGGCATCGCCGAAAAGCGACCACGCCTTAACACCAGCCAGTGAGGCAACGCCCACTCCGCCCATCTCTAATTATTATAACCGGTTGTTTGTAACCGTAGTAATTAGCGGCCGATCAACGCCACCTGTTGGTCACAATGTAATATGTTTTAAAACGATATTGCATATTTAATCGTTGCACCAATTACAGTGTTCATCAATTATTTTTATTTCTTTATTCATTGTTCCATCGTAGGAGCGCATTAATTGCCATCGTTGTCGTAGTTTCGATTACACTTGGGCCTAAATAACTATATGTCCGAACACTTATCACAGAATCACTTGAAATTGACCTCACGACCTCACTCACCATAACAAATACGGTAATAATCGTTAGGTAAGGTAAAAGTACCTAATACTATTCAGTTAGAGTGATTAAAGCGGTCAAGCTAGACGGTAATAGTTTCAAAACGAACGGCCTCATGTAAACAGATCAGGATTTCAATATTTTATAATAAAAAGATATAGTTCTGTACACATATACAAGAAACCACAAATAAATGTTTACGTTTGATTATTTGATTTAGTCATATTTCATTATTTGCTTTAGTAATAATACTTAAATTGGAATAAAATATAAAATGGCTGACCATTTTATGTATTATATAGAACCCGTAATAAAATTATAAGGATAAATTTTAATGTTTTTCAACGATAATGCAGCCTTACCGCTCAGGGATTTGTCCCATATCTTAGTGTTAGTTTGAAAGAAATAATCTCTTTTACCGTAATATCAACCTATTGCAAGCATATTCTATTTAACTATCATACTAAAATATTTTGTGTTTTTTTTCTATTTATAAAATAATATCTTAAATTTAGTTATTATTACTAAAGTAATACCAAACTCTTAGTATTTAAGTTACCTACAAATTTATTGTTTATTACGATAAGCTGCTCACTTCGATAATATAAACCCCTTATTTGTATCGTATCTCTTAATATGAGAAAAATATATATATTTTTCTTTGTCTTATACGAGAGAAATAGATGGCTTGTGGTGAGACGTACATATAGGGTTTTCCAATAGGGACGCTTGAACTTTGACAGCTGATTGCGGCCATGTTGTTTGAGTGACAGCTGTCAAATGCAGTGTGTTATATTCATTCCGTCCTCCCAAACCACCATGGCTTACAGGTTACAGTGTCGAGCAGCACGTGCAAATCATAAAATTGTTTTATGAAAATGGGTCTTCAGTTCGAGCAACGTTCCGCGCACTTCGCCCGTTTTACGGTCGCGATGATCGTCCTGCCGAGTCGACTATCCGTCGATTGGTGGACAAATTCGAGTCAACCGGGTCAGTTAACAATCAGCCGGTTCCCGTGCGTCAACGTAACGCGAGATCTGCCGAGAATATCGCCGCTGTGCGCGACAGTGTCCTCGAAAACCCGCGGCAGTCAATTCCGCGTCGCGCACAGGAACTCGGCCTTTCGCAGACGACAACTTGGCGAATTTTGCGTTGTGACTTGAGCCTGCACCCGTACAAGATCCAGCTGACCCAAGAGCTCAAGGTTAATGACCATAGACAGCGCCGTGTGTTCGCTGACTGGGCATTAGAGCAGGTGGAAGTTGACGCCGATTTTGGCAAAAAAATCATCTTCAGCGACGAGGCGCATTTTTGGATGAATGGCTATGTCAACAAGCAAAATTGCCGTATTTGGGACGAGACCAATCCACACGAGGTTCACCAAGTGGCAATGCACCCGCAGAAAGTGACTGTTTGGTGCGGATTTTGGGCCGGAGGCGTGATTGGTCCGTATTTTTTCGAAAACGATAATGGTGTGGCCGTCACCGTCAATGGTGAGCGATACCGGTCGATGATAACCAACTTCTTTTGGCCTGAAATCGAGAATATGGATCTGGACAACATGTGGTTTCAACAGGACGGCGCTACGTGCCACACAGCACACGCTACGATGGAAGTTCTGCACGATCAAGCGCCCTTAATGGAAAACCCTATACAAGCACAGTACGGATAAAAAGATAGCGGACTCAATAATGTTTACATTAAAATATTTGTTTATATCTCAAAATATCACGAAGAAAAATCTTTTATATAAGCTAATTCGGCACGAATAGTATATTATAAAACGATACATGTTCACTAATTATATAAGAAATAAAGCAAAATAAACAAACAATATTTTGTAATTTACATACATACAGAATTATTTGAATTCAAACCAAGTTAAATAATTACTGGTTCATTATCAATGAGCATCAGATATAATTTGTCATCAATAAATATATATATATATATATATATATTCGAAATCGACGCTATTATATTGAAATATTGTTTCAAGAATTGTTTCCGAGAAAATCCGAAACAAACGAGAAAGGTTACATTCGATAAGATTTTATTCATAAGCTTATGGTCTGATTTAGTAAGTAGTAGATTTACGGCTTAAGTTCCAGTTTCCTGATTAAGTTTATATAATCGTCGAGTGATATTTGTTTATGGTGTAAGCGCTGGGTTGAGTAGAGATGTTGTTATATCAACCATATATCGTCGTATTTGAGTGACATTAACAATGATGAGCGTGTTTGCACACACTAATCTCAAGATCTATCAGTCCGATTTGATTATTTATTTTGAAACAGTGAACCCATTTATTCAGAAAGAGAAGGATGTATGACCATTATTTTTAACCCTTTAAAGAATATACTATTATTGGGACGAAGTTCTTTTACGCGGCTTACAGTAGAGTGAAATTGAAGTGGCCCAAGGTCACGTCATATAACGAAATAGCGTTCATACATCGTGCCTACCAAATACTACAAGCTGCGATGCTTTGGGCATTCGAATTTAGGAGGTCGATACAAATGAGGTTGAGGTGCTGAGGGTTGTTGGTGTGACAAAAATATAGTAATGTAATCAATTAAAACATACATTTTAAACACGGCTTGAGTCGAAAAAATATCGCACAGAACTTCGTTCCTGATGGGGGTCCCCCGACCGCACAATATTTTTATATTATTATGTACCCTACGTGCTGGTTAAATGTATGGTTATAATGGAATAACATTTTATAAGACAAAATAAAGCAAATCCCTTGAAATTCATTCAATAAACCTTTCAAACTGCCTACGTATCAACGTCTCGCAGAACGGAGCGGAGTGAACAATTACAGTAATTACTTGAAGACAAATATTTACCAGTATTTACAAGGTGATGTTTAGCGATCGCCCACACGCTGACAGCCGCCTATTACCTGCGCGGGCGCATGGCTCCCTCGGGGATTGGCCGTTTCGTTCTTGATAGCGAACAGATTAAATTAAACTTCGTGAAAGTAATTAGACGCTATTCTGCTAAAATTCAACATTGTAGGTACTTCTATAGCAAACTATTAAAAGTTTATAATGAATTGAACAACGTTTTGACTATTTGATAAAAGATTATCGGCAATAATTAAAATTACAAATAATATTCAGAAATAAATATAATATTAAAATCAGTATTTAAAAAATATAAATTTATTAATAAATCAGTAATATTTTTGTATTATATTCATTACTTTCATAATAATGGCAACATATCAAACTTGCATTCATATTCTTAGAATAGCAACACGGCTGATACTATTATAAAGTTTTTATCGTATTTTACATATGTTTCGTATATAGTAAATAATTTTAATATTATATACCTACCATGTTTTACAATTTGCTATTATTACGCAATACCAAAAGTACTTAAAGTAAAATTTAGAGAACTATTGAGTATGAGCTATACATGAGTTAAAAGTATGTTAAACAAGACAAAATGAGATATTAATACTAGTTACGCCTGGCTATTATTTTTTTCACTTTGCTTTCAAAAAAACTAAAAACACATCGCATCGCGACTTTACGCAATATTTCTAAAGAAGATAATGCTTATAAGTTATATCTACGGTATATTCGTTAGCCTTTTTTTATTCCCAGAAGCTTTTGAAAATTACTTATATTGAAATTGTAATAAAATTATCGCCTGTACACAGCCCTCTGGCTGTATTCTGATGACTTTCTTACTTTTATGTCTCGGTACCTTGGTATTTAATCCACTTGTCACTTGAAAATTTCCACCAAGACAGTTGCTATTTCTTGCTGTAATTGCGTAATGTGAATTTCCGTCGTCCAATCGGTATCCTGAGATGACGTTAGATAAAGTATTACAATCTCCTGCAGGGAACCGGTTGCGGCACATATTTATCCAATATGTAGGTAGGACAGTACATACATTTTTTAACTCTCGGTTTCATTCATTAAAATCTAATATTGTGTTAGTTTAATTTAATTTAAAATTTATTATTACCGTTAATGCAAAGAACATAATGGTGATTTAATTTTTAATGCACTGTATTTATTCATTTAATAAAATTATATAATAATAATAATAAAAATAGGTACAAAACGATATAGATATAGGTACTACGAATAGATTTAATGCGTTTTTCTACCATTTTTTGCTAAGGAATCTTAAGACACAATTATATGAAATTATATATGCCGTATTATTTGGAAATCCGTTTATATTTCTTAAAAATCATAATTATGACAATTATTTTATGCTAATCGTATCGCGAATATATAAACAAACAATAATTTATTTATTCCATTATGCACTGATACAATCACGATCTCTAGTCTTCAAAATACCAACTATTTCATTTGCTGTCTAATAAATAAATTTCGTAACCTGCCTCGATACTTAGCTAGATCGTTTCTCAGGCAATCGACAACCGTTAACAAGTAAGGCTGTTCTATACCGCCATGCACCAGCAATTAAGATAAAATTGACATAAAATATATCGATTGCATTTTATATCTGCCTTATCTAAGGAAAGGTCCGTAATCGTCGAATCCTTAGGCTTCTAGTGTGTGTTATTCTTATCTTATAGTCAAACAGATTTCGATTATAATATTTTTAGTGAGCATTTAGTAAGAATTAATATAAACTATTTATTCGGTACTTCTAATAAAATTTGATAGATAAGTAAATTATAGTTTAATTATTGATTGTGTACTAATATTTGTAGTGTATTAGTTTGTAGTAATGATTTAGTTATACTAACTATACTTGTGACGTCAAATGAATTAGTCATTGCCAAATCTTTAGAGAAGTTTGAAAGTGCACGAACGTTGAAAGAAATGACCAAATTCATGACTCTATCGGTCGCGAAGTACATAAGGAATAAGAAATGTGCTCAAGTTCTGTAATAAATCTTAAAAGAATGCTTTGGCCGTTCCCAAAAGGATACTCGTGGAAGCGTTCACCTTCTATTTTCCCTGTTATTTATGAGCCTATGCTTTATACTGAAACCGCGGGCCAAGAATAAAATGGGTAACTAAAATAAATTACCCCATCTCACAACACACATTTGTGAAATAAATATTATATATATATTTTTTTTATTATTAAAAACTTATAATGGAATTATAAGTTCATACTAATGAGCTTAACTGTCTAAAAGATATATACCGTTTTGATTCGACTCGAACAACGTGAAAATAAAAAAGCTCATATCTAATCTAGGGACTTGATTTATGATGAACTGAACATGTATACAGACTATAATGGTTCAAACTCTACAGCTATCTCCAATTTACACGTTATTTACATAGAACCTCCTTCGCATTTGCATGTTTGAATAACCTTTTTTTTTTAATTATCACGTCGGTAGCTTCTTACAAGATTACTTTAATGACATTCCCAGGTAATGGGATGAGAGGAAAAAATTTAATTCTAATGCCGTAATTGCCAATAGTTTCATTTGTATGGTTGAGTTGCTTTCAATACTGGAAGTAAAGAGGTCCTACGGGTAACTTGACGCACAAATCTTTTTGTTTGATCAAGCGCCTGTGGACAACAATTTTGTCGACGTTAATCCCTAGACAATGGTACGGTTTTATTCGAGTCTCAGTCAAATCACCAGCCGACCAATGAACCCTTTGTATCACTGAGTTAATGTTTATTTAAAAGCTTTCTAGGAATTATCGCTTTTATTGAATTCGACGATGCAGAAAATCTCTACAAACGTATGAGGTCTATTATGTTTTTTTTTTAAATCGAATAATGTATAATATTGTAGCTATATTTTAAATGACATAATTTTTAAACCAATGTGTATTGGTATTGTATAAATAAAACGTTTTGTAATTTGGCAGACATGTTTATTCATACTTGTTAAATTTTAGCTGCGTCAATATAGCAAGTAATATTTATTTACAAATTCGAATGAAGGTACGAAATTAATCACAAAAATAAATAAATTTAACTAAGCATCTAACTTATACTATATAATTTTGGTCATCAATAAACCAAAATTTATTAATTGTTAACAGCTCAAAAAAAGTTTGGCTTTTATGTTATGCCCTACAACAAATTAAAGTTTTAAGTACATTGTTTAAGCTAATATGAACTTTAAACAAATCTGACTACATCATGATTTAACAATTATTACATGAGAATTTAATGTTGGCCTTACTATAATATCTACTTTTCGAACAATCACGTAATTTTTGATTAAAATACGGATAATTAAATAACATTTAGAAATATCTGTTTACGTCCAAGAAAAATATAATTTCTCTGTCAGTTTTTACAATAAATGCTTCAAATATTTACAAATACATACATGTACCATTATTGCTGAAGAAGTCGTAAAGTTTCTAGAATAAGGAGAAGTAAGATTCGCAATTAGATTAAAATATAATATATCTACGAACTATAACTAAACAATGATAAGGACTAGCTGTAAAAATATTTTTATTATTTCATAATTCTATGAGATGTGTTTCCAGTACAAATGAAGTTTAAACGGCAATATTTTACGTTATTGCCCTATTACAAATATAGTTTAAAAGACTGCAAACAATTTAGGAATACATTTTGAGATATATCTCAGAATTGATAAAAACACCTTACCTCTAATTTTATTGATGAAAATTGCTCCTTATGACACATATATTTACAGCACATTAAAATCAATTCATAATTAGAAAATTATGGTTTACCATGTTTTCGTAATATTTACAATACTAACATATCTGGTGTTTATCTTACTGTGATTCATAAATACACTTAAAGGTACATTTTTAATTTACAATTGGCCTAAATCTACGTACCAAAAATCATAATATTATAGATAATTTGATTTTAGCATGTACAATGACTTTTAAAGTTCGTCCGATTATCAAGTGCAATGTTAATAATAATTAACGAAAAATAATCGTTCTTAAAGAAATCTATTGCCATTCTTGCTTTCACTGGCACAACTTATTTAATTGTATCACATTCTTAAATCCATTTTTCCACTGCACTATCATCAATTATTTTATGCGAAAGTTTTGTCCGACAACTTTAGGAACTGAAAACGCGGTCTTCAAACGACAGCATGTCAAAACTATGACGTCACACAACTACATCCCGTGATGCGGTTCCATTGGTTGGGGTTTCTGGAGAAATCACAGGTTGAAAGCAATGTGGTGCGGGAATGAAATCTTCCACTAACTTTCGTTTAAGAACCGAAGAAGATCCAACATATACGTTGGTTCCTGGAAAAGTGCCTCGTCGTCTTCGCCTCCATACAATTGCAGCAAGTACGGCTAAACCAAAAGCAATCATAGCTGATAGACATCCCAACACTAGCTCCGAATCTGGGGCACGTTCTGGTACACGTTCACCACGCATTGAGCTAACTAGTACCGACATAAGGCGATCTCCTTCACTAACCTCAACATCTTGCACACTTTCAGTTGAAACACGTTGGGCGTGACTTGTGTCAATAGTCATGGTTTCAGATTTTTCATTATCAACTCCTGGTGTTCGGGACACAAGTTCTACTTGAATGTGGTAGATTGTGTCTGGCCATAAGGACAAAGTTACTCGAGTAGAATCAGTGAACAGATTACCTTTTAAGCCCCCGCCATCAACTTCCCAAGTGACGAGATAAACGCCACGTGCTATTCTTGGTTCCCAAGCAATTTCTCCAATCACAAGAACTTTTTGATGAATCAGTGATATTTCTTTTAATATCCATTTATGTTCGTCATGGTTGGAGGTGTTTGTATCATGAGCTACCCATGTTTCATCTGGACTATATATTGTAACAAGTCCTTGTGGATCTACAACAAGTACACGAAGGAGAGCTCCTTCATTGTTAGATGGAACTCTGGTCGCTAAAGCTTGAGTTTGAATGATTTGCCTCCAGGGACCTTCTGCAGCTCGACGCATTACCACATAGACGAGGGGAGCTGGACGCGAAGCTGCGCGAGGTGCAGGTGGTGGCCAGCGAGCTAAAGCTCCACTAACTCTCATCACCCCTTCACCCTTTGTGTGGATAACTGGTTGCGTTTGTGAAGCTCGCGCTGCTTCCGTGTGAAATTCACAAGCAACCTTGCAGCCGGGGAACTGCAGGAAAAAGGAAAATTTAATCTCGAATTCGAATATAGCTGCAACATCATATAAGTGAAGAGATTACTTACGCAAATATCTTTTTCATCACAAACAGCGCCCCAAACTTGGAAGTTGGATTGGAGCAGTTCACAATTTTCCCAGCACTGCAACAATAAAATGTAATTTACTGGTCCTATTTAGAAAAAAATATTAAACTACGAAACTAAGCTAGATATACTAATTAATTTTAATTGTCACAAATAAATTATTTAAGCATAGATACATATTTAAAAGCCTCAATCCTGTACCAATTAAATCAATAACAAATAAAATATCCAATCATATCTAACAAGCGACACGTCACGACTAACTGAGAGAGATGGCCAACAGAAATGCAGCATTTGTCATTTGAAACACTCATTAGTTGGAGTTGACGTTAACTTGACGCCCACTCTCGCCTCGGTAAGCTTTAATAATTATGAGAACGGGTTGAACCGTGGTTATTAATTACTGGTATTGACAAAATGTCCTGTCGCCTATAATCCGCGGAGTCTTTGAAGTGGTAATTTTATTGATTTTAGCAAGTAATTTCATTACAACATAGTTTAAGGTTTAACGTTTGAGTGCAACTTGGTTCGACAACCTTTTCATACACAACATTATCGTAAACTCGATTCAAATGTGCGTTGCATCCTGCTCAATAACACGTTACAAAGCTGATGCTAGTTCAATGTAGTATTTTATAGCGTATATTTCAAGTATAAGGAAAATAAATAATATATATTATTATAGTGTACGGTTAATTGAAATGTATTTAATGTTAACGTGTGTACACAAACATTAAAACCCACCATTAAACCAAAGAAGATATAGGCGTAAAATCATATTATTTAACGGAAATTCGAAGATAAAATTTTATTGTAACGTTCGAACATAAAAAGTAATATTCTGTTTAATTATTACGTAATATCATGCACTTTTATAACATTTTTTTTTTGTTTGTTAGTTTATCGAATGGTTCTCAATTAAATAAAATATACTTTAGTTTTAAGAGTATTTACAGCAAGAGGCAATAACCGGGCCTAACTTAAATTTATAATTTTATGCTAAAATTAATTGGTATAAAAAATGAAATATTATTTTGTAAACTGTATTGGATCAGAAATAAAAAATAATCCTCACCATAAAACAGTCGGGGCCCTGCAAACACGATGACTCCCCGCCAGGTCGTGGTGACGCGAACTGTGAACAAATAAAAGGTAACATTAAATAAAATCGATTTAATTTACAATTAAATATATAAAAAATAAGTAACAAGATCCCGACATTCCTTTCGGAGTTCGATGAGGAGATAAAAGACGACAACATTCACAATACACCTAATGTGTCTAATAAACTCGATAATACTATGAATGTGTAGTATTAACTTTTATTCGCTCATTCCTTTATTATCATACATAGTATAAGAAAGTAATATTGTCTTCATAGATTTATCATTTACTTAGTATATTTTTGAATTGAAAAGCTCTTAAATTGTATTTTTATGAGTTTATTACATTTCTATAAAAACACCACACCACAAAAAAAGCAATGCAAAATCATTTGTATATATTGTGTATGTCTAAAGATTCTTAAAAGAAAACTTAAACTACAGTAATAAATAAAATTAACGTACACACGATTAAAATAAAAAAATACGATTAACAGTACTAGCATAAGTCAATAAACTGGCACTACGGTAGCATCTAGGATATAATTTACGAAACTAGAAGTGTATCTGACCGCAAAATGCTACTAAAGTTAGCCTTTAGCTCCATTTTGCGGTTTTATCCTGCTCAGGAGGATGAAGATTCACTCTTACATAAAACGACCTATTCTTAAGGTCTTCGGCCGTCTTCATAAGAGAACCGGATCATTAAATCTGCACTAAGGCATAATAAAGAACCTTCAAGGGTTCACATTTTCCCCTAAAATATAAATTCCAAAGAGATAGTAGATTTGGACAAGCAATTTGACTTGAATGGGAGTTTTACGAAAACCTTCGCAATTTTTTTAAAGGTAAATTAACTTAAATAATTGTGTAGATTTCCCTTTAAATAAAACAAAATGTAACCAATCAAAATCACCGAAACAAAAGAGGCTAAAATACTGCCGGTAATTCGACATGCAATCAACCAGTTCTTATAATGATATATACCTTCCCGATAACAAAACCTTTTTTGGAATCGTAATGAACATTCGAATTCTTAATTAGCGTTCCATCTCAGTGTTATAATCGAAGTAAATATAAAAATGGACTTTTAATTATTCTTCAGAAGCCAACGCATTACGCGTTATCTAAGTCGGGAGAGGGTTTTATGGGAATGAAAAAACGAAAAACGAAATCGTGAAACGAGCGCTTAGTTTAATGTATTTGATAACAGTGATGGGCATCTACTTACTGTCTGTCGATGGACCGTTTTAATTGCATGAGATGGCAAAAGGGACAGTCATCGAACGCATACAGTGGCACGGACATGTCAAATCTTACTCGACTTGACGAAGGGTTTGTATTTTTGAATGTAAAAATCGTGATGACTGACGAGTGTGTTTAAAGTTTTAAAAATAAAATTTAAATTGAATGTCTCTTTTATTTTCTGACCTCCAAAGCATGCAACAAAGATTTTTATACAGTCATGTTTTATCGTCTGAAATAATTAAAGGAATACCATTGTTAAATAAATTATGTTAATCATTTACTTTGCAAAAAATATTTCGTTAAGCAAATACTATTTTCACTAAATGTTAAAGTACTAACGTGGCTATCGGAACCTTTGAGAGCTTCGAAGCTTCAGAAGTACTTTAACCTTTATCGTCATACCTAGCAATGAGAAATATCTTTTAATGGGCCGCGTATCTCGTTTGATAAGAGAATGTCTCATTACTTTTAGTGTAGTCTGATATAAAATTGCAATAATATAAGTTGTTTATTAAGAGATAACATTTAAAATATGACCTTTCGATTTATAAATAAAGATATACGGTTATAGACATATGGTGTTATATTTAATAGAAACATAGATATAATGTTGCAATGCAATTTGTGTAGTAAATCAGTAAAGAAAATAAAATTATTTTCCTTGTAGGTCACTATCATTGCGCTTAATGATGCCAATCTCTGACATTAACCATCAAACAAGTCCGACGTCCATTATTAGATGTAATCATTGTAATTTTTCACACAATTTATTTTTTTGGATCACGATACAACGCAGAAGTGTTATTTCACGTCAACTAATGATAACAAAAAATACACTCGAGAGTGCTACGCTTCGTGCTACTCTGATACATAAAACCTCAGTTTATTTACCCAATGAATCATAATACCCTTTTTAAATTGCTTTCGAGAAACACGCACACAATACTTATAAATTATAAGATACAGCGGAGACATTACGTGAACTGCCTAATTGGGTCAAAGTTAAGTAAATGCTTTAATGAACGCAAATCAATTCTACCATTTAACAAAAACACGAACATAAACTTGAAATCAATTCAATTATAACAAGTATTGTATCGCACTTCCTCTCGAGGACTTTGAAATATGAAAGTAAAACAAAACAAAACTGGCGAATATACTTCGGCAAATGCAAAGGGAAGTGAGTGAATAATGAATGATGGTGATTGAAATCAGCTCGACGAGTGGTTCGTATTTGTGTTAGATGCCGCCACAGATTACTCTTTTGTTAATCAAACAACGCTTATTGAATATTATTAAATTAATCTTTCGTATTTGACTTCGGACGCCGTTATAGAAAGCGGAAGAAAAATGGATTGTCGAGAGCGAAAGCTAGTTACCGGCTTTTGAGTTATGTAATCAGCAACAAAAGTATTTGATTCATCTAACGGGTCTAATAACGGGTACTGACGGAGTTATAACACGAACTCATCTATTATAGTAGATAGAAAAAAAGGACTACATTTTAAACGATAGGATATCATAAGCTAAACACTTAACATTTTTAGAGGGCATTAAACATAATCGTCCATAAGAGAAACCTGGGGCCGCGTTTGGGTAGAAACTAATCGATCGATAGGCACACATGTCTGCTCACAATCAATCCATCAGCGTATATGTTACAGTAACTATCGATGATCTTCATTTATCATTTCGTTTGTAAGTAGCGTATGGTCGCTCTAGGGGGTCAAAGTAAAGGTCTACAAAGTAAACATTTAAGTTATGAAATATAATTATTTGTCGATGATAATATGTATTTTCGTTCGTTTTATTCCGTTTGAAGAGCTGCATGGCACTTTTCCAACGTCGCAAGGTTATCTAACGAAATAAAAATGAAACAATATTTTTATCTCAATCGAAGTTAAATCTTGAAGTTTCATCACATAAGTGGTATCGAGTGTCGAGATGTTTAATAAACAATAGTCAGTGTGACATTTACAAGCAAAACAGATAAGAGTATAAAAGTCGAACACCTAGCAATCTCCTCTACAGAAAAGAGCAAAAAACATGAATTATGATTACACATAAAGATAAAATACAATCTGAGCTAGCGCGCCAAATGACGGAGAAAAAATGTAATTTTCTCAGGAGAGGTACGACCGCGACGAAGACCGTAGCAAAAATAAAGGAATCTGGTTAGTTTACTATTACAGCAAAGACGTATATCAAATTAAAAAGATTAAACCAGTAGCTATTAATCTTAATTTTCTTTCGGTCATAAATAGTTTTCTATTTAAATTTATTATACTTAATTTAAATACAATTTTGTATATAAATTTAAACATATTTATTAAATTACCAGGCTTTGTACCTTTATTTGAGCACAATAGGCTTAAATGAAGCTAGTCTCGACTACAGTCAGAATGATAATTTCATAATCTAAATGCAAATTAAAATATAAATGTGTTATCTCATTATGTCTTTCTAAATTTTGTTTGTTATGTCTGTTAAAAGATAAAAATGTCGTTTTATAATATTAATTTAATTAATTCAATTTAAATTAATGTTATTTTAAAATATTTATTGTGATAGATAATGTCAATAAAACATTAATTAGTTCAATAGTATTCAATCAAATCAAAACAACCAATGTTCCTTAAAATAATATTTATAAAGCTGTAATATTAAAAGCCGTTTGGCAAATAGACTATTCGAGATAAATCCCAGCAAGTAAAATAAGTGAACGTAGCTCGAATGTGTGCACTGTCTCTCCCGTACGTTAGTTGTTATTTTATTTGATCTGAAGGTAAACTCTATTACCGGACGGTTTTTACAAGTAGAAATTCAATTTCAGCTCCCAGCGTGTTCTTAGTGGAAACTAGGTTATTGGATATGGAAGACAAAAATGAACTGAGCTTATTTCGACACAGATAAATAAATGTTTATGGAATGACTATTTAAAGGTAGAAATAAAATAATTTTATTATAAATTTGGAATACAATTTTGCATTAAGATCTCACAATTTAATTTGAATAGATTAAATCAATACATACAGTATGTGATGAGATACGAAAAAGCGATGTAGATGCAATTATAACTTTTTCATTTCAACATTAACTAACATATCCATATTTGACACTAGCAGCTGCCCGCGGCTTTGCTCGCGCTTAAGTATAAGTAAAGGATAAACGATTATTTGAAATTTGGATTGGTATGTGATTTTAAAGTAAGAAGCATGAACATGTGTTCTAGTCTACGATTCTGTTGCTTAAATACCTCGGTCATCTATCCACGACGTTAGATATAGTTACTAATGTAAATGAGCAAGCGTACGAATATATTTTTTTATTTTATCAAACTTAGATTAAACAAAACTAACTCTTTAAGGTTTGAGGGTCAGGTTGAGGTAAAGCTTTGGGAGTACCAATTAAGTGGTACACATGGCAATAATGGAATATGTTTTCTTTATCCAAACTTCACTAACATATTGAAGTTCGTATAAAAATATATATATCTCCCATAAGAGATATTGATATCAGAATATCGTATATTTTGAATTTCATTATTTGCACCCAACTCTTCAAAACAAAAATAAATGTTTCTAAAACTTAGAAATACATGTTTATTAATTCAATCAAAAAACACAAATAGTAAATTTCTATATACATATATAGAATTTTCAATTTTTATACTAATGCTTTCACCCCATTTCTCCCGTTTGGAGTTGAATTTCTAAAAACGACGAAATACGTATGCGTAGCGGTAATACTAAATATCATTCTTCTTACACCAAAAATGACGGAATCCCCATACAAAGTTTCAACCCCTTCTTTACCCTCTTAGGGGTTACATTTTCAAAAACGCTGAAATACATTTTTATTTATTAAGCTTGGGTGTTTACATTATAAAATGTATCAACTGCCAAAATTTCAAGTTTCTAGCCCCCGTGGTTTATTAGGCTCTGCTTTAATGAATACACATATCTCAATGAGCTACTTAAGCGGCCATTTTATATAGAAAAAGTATATGAAATACAAAAAAGCACCTATATAACAATTTTGATTAAAGGTTCAAAAGCAGTTATTTGACTGCTATGGTAGGTTAAGTGTTTATTAATTATTTTTAACAAACAAAAATGAGATGACACTTATAGCATTATATATATAAAATAACACATAACATTGAGTAAGACCAATGAAGTGTAGTAAATAAATGATTTATATATTATTTATATTATATATAGTTTAATCAAATACAATTAAAAGGCAAGCAAGTAAGAATATGACTACAGTAGCAAATTTATAACAAACTATTGAATATTGAATATTAAGAAGGCTGGTACATTCATATTATATAAATTAATACATTATATTAATACATTATTATCTTATTTTTTTTTTTTTACATTGATTTTTTTTTAAATATATAATATCAATATTTTAGTAGACTTAATTATAATTTTGTCACCTATGGCTTTTGCAAGGATGAATAATGACCTCAATATCATTCTTGAGTGGAGTGAGAAATCTTTAGCTCTTAATGTCAACCCTAGTAGATCTCAAGCCATAATTATTGGCAGGCAGAACCAAATATCATGTTTGATAATATTGTCACCCCTTATTGTGATTATGCTAAAAATCTTTGGGTCATCTTCAACATTTTTTTAAAATTATGACCGCACAGATCTACTTCTTCCTATTCATGATTATGTTGTTGTAAGCTTGATGTACCCAAAGACCAATTGAATTAAACTGAGAGATTTCAAAATACTTTTATTCGGTTTATATTGGGATTAGGCAAATAGAACCACATTTCACAATTTTGTTCTCTTCTTAATTAGTTGCCCATCTGGCTTCGAAGGAATATCATCACATCTTCTCTATTCTGTACTGTGTGTTGTTTCCCCCCTTCATCAGTTGATATTCATTAGATGACGGTGATGACGACTGACGACTGAATACTTTTATTTATGTGCTCCGTATTTTGTTGCTCGATCACTACTATTTTAGCTATCTCTATAGCTTTCTCTAGTGGCAGATCAGATCGTTGTAATAAACTTTGATGTTTGTGTTTATCACTGACCAATGACTCTTAATTCAACGAAATCGCATTTTAAACTGAACTTTCTAGACTCGCAATAAAGTTGGTTATATTTTTTGTTTGCTTTGTTTTTTTATATAAAATGCATGTCACAGTTAAATTTTTCCTCGGTTCGAATTACTTGTTACATTTATTAATGAGGTCTTCTAAAGTAATTTGTGTTATTTTAATGTTAAATGAATTGAACATTTCGACACGCAAGCAAGCACTTCTAAGACCATGTATTATTGTTATAGTTGTTTTTTAGGCTCTGTCTATACACCTATATATATACTATTCACGTATTCATTGTAACTGAGACTCACTGAGTTAAGACTTGCTCACATGCAGACTTAAAGCGTACTGTTATGAAAGATTTAAGATGAGGTGATAAAGATACACACAATATATAATTTGCAATATTAGTTTTTATGCAAAAACAACACACGAAGCTACTGAAAACACGAAATTGTTAACAAAACTTTTTGATTTTGACAACTAACAGTGCGCGTACTTTTCCTACAGATAATAATTTATTGATTTTTATTAGTGGTACTAAACTTTTAATAAATAAATAAAGAGATTAAAAATTATAGGACAAAATATAGGATAAATCATAAGCAAAAGAGTATATTACAAGTAATATTTAATCTCTTCTCAATGTTATGGTCAAACACCATAACCATTACCCTTTTTAATAAATGTTCTACGTGTATCTTTAAATTGACATGACTATATTATTTATGAACCGATTGAAATAAAACAAACACTAAATGTTAAGTGAAGTTACCCACAATACATTAGTGAAAACCGCACTTAAATCCGTTAAGCTGTTTCTAAAATTAGCATGCACAAACGCACAGACAAACAGACAAAAATTCTATTAATCATTGTTTTGGGTTCTATTGCGTTTATAACGACCCCGATAAAAGTTTTACTCATATATCTTCCATGTACAGACATCGACCAGTTACAGATTTATTATATGTATAGATTACATAGACATTTTAGAATAAATACTCATACGTTCATATACAAGATATACATAGTCGAATATAATAACATCGCTACAAATGAAAGAACCGAGAGAAATTCAACTCAGCCATATTTAAAAAAAAACGTAGAAAAATGTCATTCAAACGTTTTCAAAACGATGTCATTTCTATGTTATTGTTTCTAGGAAAGCACATCGTGCATGTGTGTTTGACTGACGTTCTCGTACATACGTTATGTATGTGTCAACATTCGGAATAAACGATTAATGAAAGATATATCCCCGTTGGCAATAAAAGATGGCATCGGCATCATTAGGGCGCGGCTACGATATGAATTTTTCATGAAATATGGACTCGTATAGTCCGCATTTATTGCCTCGAGTACAAGGCACAGCTCGCTATTATTATATACCTACATCGAATCTTTTTATACAACTTTTTTCATTCGCTTGACAGACCCTTACAATTTTATCTTGTTGCGAACAAGGCTATAAAATGTCATTCGTTATATTTAAAAACGTGATCAGGAATTCATTAAGTTGCATAGATGGACAAGGCTTTTGTTTTATCTTCTTAAAAAATATAAGAAAGATTAAATGTTTAAATTTAATATGAAAATGTGATTTAACTTATCTTATTGCGTGTCGTAAAAAGAAGCAAACTACTCTTTTACTCTCAGCGTTTAACGAATACTTTCGGTCGAGTAATACGGTATTATCAAATAACTATAATATAGCTAACGTATTATTATTAACTAAATGTAATTTGAAAATAACGAGTGTTTTTGTATTTTAAGCCAAGCAAAGTGTTGACCCATTTTGTTATTATACCTATAGCCGGCGCGGTATCCTGCCAATTTACTTTATTGACGTTACATTATAGCATCATTCAGTTTTTATAACCGGTACCGGTTCAACCGTCCCTCTATAATTATGACGATATCAAACTATCCTTAAGCTATTTTTAAATTGCACCCACAACGTTCTAAAAATCTATTTTAGTAATAAAATGATAATAGGCATGCGCTAATATCCACAATAACTTGATTGGCACCTTCGGAGCCATAAATTTTAAATGCGATCTCTTTATAAGTATTATTCATTAAATAATTATGCATGGGTATAAATATCAATTAAGCCATTGTTTCAATGATAAACGCTACTTGCATATTCGAACGAGTTACTATGTGTAAAAGTGATTGTTTATATAATAACACTTGAATAAAATTCAAACAATAGACATCGTTTAAATTTCGACAAAGTCTCGATTGGGTGCGAAAGGTAGGCGCGCATCCAGAATTAAATCAAGCTGCCAGAACATTCATATAAATGGTCACAAGCAAGTACCAAATTTGATTATGCTGCGTATAAATTAAATGAGAACACAATCAAGGATTAAATTACTGCTTCATTCTGCCTCCCACACGATCGCGAGTCGCGCTCGCGACACATGAGAGGACGCGACACTTTCCTCGTCGTCGGCCGTGGCGCGTTATGTATGGAGGTGCCTTAACATATAATATTGTGGCACATTGTGCGACTCGGCGACCGCATATAAATGCGCTGAGAGCAAATAAAACGGTGCTATAATTTCAAATCATACGGACAGAGAATGGGTGTGGACGGCGCTCTCATTGTGTGGAAATGATGTAACCGCTATTAAAAGTGTGGGCTGTATCCCCTGAATATTTCTTGCAACGAAGACGTCGTAGGATCATATCGGTATTTTATATCTCGCTGGAGACAATAGCATACATTTACAATAAGAAAACTGGCTTTGTACGTTAAGTGGTTATGGACTCGCATTTCAAAATCAACGTCAAACTTGCCGAAGATACAGTTAATAAAAGTAAATGAGCAACAAATATAAAGAACATATTATAGCAAAGTAAAGTTGTAAAGTAAATGTTTATATTTAATTACTTTGTATGCATGATTTAATGTTGAAACGCTCAAATAAACTTGAGCAATAGTACTGATATATACTACACACATATATAATATATACACTTTAATTAAAAGTTTATTGTTCGAAATATTACGTTGATTAATAATTTCAATAAGCAAGTATCTAACAATACACTTGAATCGACGAATATTGATTATATTCGGTTTAAGATGTGAGTAGAAAAAGGTTTCGAGGACACTGAAATTTCAATGATGAAGCAAAATTTAGAAACTGTCGTATGCGTTATATATTACGAGAGCCAAGGTTTAAATATAGCTTATAAATTCCTATTAAACTAAGTTTTTACGAACTGAACATAAATCTTCCAAATCCATCGAAGTTGAAGGACAGTGGTACCCCCGTTAGGGATTAATTTATTCCAGCTGTCCCGCTTTGACGTACTTCAATATTATATATCCATCCCTGTCTAGCCGGCCTCGTCGGTTTTTGTGAGTCTCAGAAGTTCCGTGGAGCATGCGACAGATGTGCGCTTGGATGCGGTCCCTAACGAAGCGTGTTTCGATCGGGATAATCAATCAAATCTCTGATTGTTTGACCGGTGATCTTTGATTTCGAAAGTCATATCTGATATTACGGTCGAATGTTGTACTTAATTTTTGGTATGTAAAAAATTCCAAAAAATATAATGATAATTATTTAAGATCTATTTCAAGACTAAGCGATGCATTATATATAATTTGTTATAGACATTAATTATTCATCATCGCAAAAATCAACACAATAAATACAATTCATATTTTCGCTTTCTCAGAGCATAATTTTTTTTTGTTCACATTTGTTTTCGAAAGATTTTTATTAATAACTTAATATATCTTAGATTATCGTTTGTATCGTTTAGAAAGTCAGTCCTCATTTAAACCTAACACAGGTATATTGAATATAATATCTTACACGAGATATCGTCAGCGCAATCACGATGCAAGAGAAGGAAATGCGCAGAATGCAGCCCGATACGAAGACCGTTACAAAGCGATATCGGCACCGAATCCGATGGCCGCAATGCGAAAATTATCCACAGACACACTATGCAATTGGGTCATGCTAAGTCAGTGATTTTATACAACTGATACTCAAGTAATATTATGGGAATCCATAAATGGAACATTTTTTGCTGACGGTACCGTCGACACCTTTATCAGACCAAGCGCTCGTTCTGCAAGTACGAATTAAGGCTTAACTTGTTTCCTTCGTATATTTATATACCAGATTATTTTTAGTTGTAAAATTAATTTTCAAGATTTAAGCAGTTAAAAAATAATACATTTTATTTCTGATTACTAAATACAAATAAATAACTAACAAAATGGATTTGCTTGCGCACAACGACCTACTTGTCTTTATCTCAAAAGAAGATTCACAATTACGTATTGTATCCAAAATTATGCATTTATTTTCTTATATTATAATAGATTAGTAATAGGATATATTCTGTATTCTGAAACATTTTATCGCTGTTTAAAATTATATAGTAAGCTTTAAACGTTTGCAATAAAATCAATTGTTGGTATCTACGTCATGTGTTTCCTTTATAATAGTGCGAGGTGCAACGAGACCAAGCGGTCTGTTCGCAACTAAGCTTGAAGGCGTAAAGACGACATCGAAATGGTTATGTTTCTCTATGTATCTGATTTAAGTGACACCTCGTTTATTCTGCTTACGGTTTCATGAAAGCTTAGATGCGATCGATTTATTCTTATTTATTAGCGAATGAAACCTGAGAATTCGCAACCATAAATAAATAAATAAATTTGATTCAAAAACGTTTGATTGATTGTGTTTCTAAGGTTCATTATCAAATAAAATCTAACAATTCGTATTGTGTTGAACAAATTGCATAAACAGATTCAAAGAATATCATTATGTACAGCTACGCGGTAGTCAACGGTGTCATGCTTCAAATCATATTCAATACACCTTATTTGTAATTTCCGTTAGTACCTAGTCCGACTTGCTGCCTATCGATCTAAAACGTGAACAATGATATTATTAGTGGAATGTACAGTTGCACGATGTACTTATATCTTAGGCATTTCCTTGATCGGAATCGACAAGAAACGATACGGGACCCATATCAAATCAAACTTCACAATACCAATGATATTGATAATTCATTCTGTTTTATTTTTACTAATCTCGACTCGATTCGAATATTTCTTTACGGTTTCGTTTACGACCGCATCGGGTTTTATTTATCGCGGCCGTATTTCAAAAGTATAAAAATAAGAGCAATTAAAGGGTTCATAACTAAGAAAGTAAATGGCCGCATTCTCATACAAATATTTATATAGGCGAGCGAGTAAACAGTAGCGTTAAAAGCAAAGACATGCGTTTAATCCAAGACAAACAGGCTGAAAGAATTACACGAGCGGGACACAAACACCATAAATGCCTCTCAGTTCCCTGAGGGTAAACAGGAGAGCGGTGCGAGTAAAGTGAGGTAATCCCTTCTAGCTCAGACCGTACAACGGCTTTTAAGGCGAAGCACCGCGGGTTCAAAATGTAAATGACTCGCTTAGAAACTCTCAACTGGATTAAGATGTAATCTGCATATGTATGATATCATAAACTGTTACGTCGAAGAAATACTTTCACGCTATGTCTTCTAAATAATAACTTTAAATAGGAATGACGAATAAGGATATTTTGTGTTAATATTTCCATTATTTGAAATATTTGAAAACGTATTTATAGTCATATTGGTACATGTACTTACATATAGTTTTAAACAAGGAAACGTCTACGAGACAGAGACGGAAATATGTCAAAAAGTGATAGAAGACACATTTTATCTAGAATTTGTTTTTATGTTTCTTTGTACAAAAAGACTCACGCTTAGAGTTTTGCTAAGAAAAAAACGGGAGGTGTTGAATTAAAAAGTGCCATCGTAAAGGAACTTACATTGAAACATAATAAGCAACTGTGCCTTAACTGATGTATTCTCTGAAATGTAAAAATGGGCATACGTTGTGCACTTGATGTCGCAGTTCTGCCGCTAATTACGACTCCACCTCGTGCTTCAGATATATAAGTAGAAAAGGGATATTACGATATGCACAATCATTTTTCATCCACGTCCTATTATTTTCAAGACGACATCATTGTTGTTACAACCCATAGAAACGAACTATAGTATCACGTATAGGTGAAGCTCAGTCAATTTGTGTGTTCACATCCTTTTAAATTAAATTAGTAAAGAAGATTTTATAATAATTTTCAATGTTGACGCAACGTAATAATATTATAAGCGCATCAATATTTATAATAAAACTTTAAGATGCTCGAGTGTGATACAAAGTATGAAATCGATACTAAAACTCTTCAGCGAAGTGAATTTTCTCCTTATCACGGTACATCCTTATTTGTTAAGCGAACAACTACAGTAAAGTCTTGAACTAACCAACTTGTAAGAAGTTAATTTACAGCCAATTACTTCCGTGCTAAGCTAGTCTTGACATGTTGAGTGCGCACTACAATACTATTTCGTATTTAATTAGAAAATGCATTTTGTATTATACATATGCAAGTAATAATAGAAACAGAATAATCAAATATAATAATTAGAATAATATACTTAATTTTTTTTATTTATAAAAATATTCGTATTCGAATTAAAACAAAATTTCCAGATTCCAGGTTCCAAACATAAAGTAATATATACGTGTGCTTACCTAAGCCTTTACCTAAGGTTTTAGATTTATAGATAAAACGAATTAAATCTATTTTATCTATCTTTCATTACCGTAATAGAAACAACAACCAAACGTGGATTAATAAGGGTTTATCTTGCGAGGAGATTTCTATTGATTCATCAATGCCATTACGTCTGAATAATGGTAGAGACGTTCAATTCACGTGCCCATCTAAATCACTTCCAATTACGTTAAGCTTTATGACACTTCAATATTTTGTCGAAGAAGAAAAAATATACTACAAATATATTTTTTTTAATATGACATCTTTGACGCATATTTTAAAATGACAAAAGTTTCTATAATGGCCAAAAACTGGGGAAAGAAAACAGATGCCACAGACAGTTGGAAACAACTGGTACTGAGTTGTTTCATAAAAAGTTAGCTTTTAAAACAAAGCTATAAATCAATAGAAGCGTTTAGAGGAAGCGTAAGGCGGAAATTTACGATGATGGTTCATTCTGGTCTCGAGATAAATCTATGTAGATAGTACATAGCTTTGTTGTAGATTTTACGGCAACGCTAATCACTTGGGGAGGTGAGGCTCACTGGGGTGATTTAGGAGACTGAAGGGATCTCGGTTAGAATCTACAACCTCTAGATGGGAAATGTAGAGCTACAAATTTATATCAAATCTACCAACTACACGTAGCAGAGTAAGCTGGTAAATTAAATTTTAAATCCTGTACTTAATAGATTCTTACACTTTATATTATACAGTAAATCATTTTTCATATTAAATATAAATATATTATAATATTCAAAAAACATACAACAATAAATGGATGTGTCAATACACACATACACAGCTACGTTTCGTTTCGATCTATAAACATAAATTACAATAATTATAAATTCAATTTCATATAAATTAAAAAGCTTACTCTTTCACTAACTCATAATGTTTTCATTTGAGCAATTGTAAGATAAGGTGACTGGGAAGACTCTTTTGTGTACACAAAATTACGTAAAAATATCAAAGGAAGGGTTTAATTTTTTTGTTAGATAAAATCGTTACGCTTCGATCGGTATCCAATTTACTCTGAAGAGCCCACCATCCGATACCTGTCTTTGTCGCATGGTCACGCTCGCTCTGAAGTCCGTTTGTATACGTAATAGATTCTCATTTGTGTACTTTCTAATTAAAATATTTTAGATAATATAAAAAAGACGCTATTAACTGACTTTGATGAAAATAAATTGGATTGAGAATGGGACCTTTGACTCTTGCTTCGAAGTTGTCAGATGCTGATGAAGAAATAACGGTGTAGCTTGACTTGACTTTCAAAAACTAGATCGTTGGAACGGTAATTTGTACGCCAGATATTATTCCGTAGATATTAATTGATAAGAACTAGATTGATTGATTTGTACATAAAATTATAGGTAGTATTTTGCAACAAATAATATGTTTGAATGACCGACCTTAATTAATATTTTCAATATAATTCATAAATTGCAGGAAGATTGCATTTGTAGATCAAATATTTTTATCGGTCCGCTTTTTCTGTACAGGAGCCAAAGTTACATTATCTTCATTCAGTGTGTATCATTTAAACAATTAAATGAGAAATAAATAATTAAATAATACAATAGATTTATTGTAGCTATTTTTGGTTGGTAAATAAAATTAGTATTCCGAATTTGAAAAAGTCACGAATTTCTTAAGTGCGAAAGAATATTATATTACAAGGTACTTATTTATTGTTTAAATAATCCTGGACATTGAACAAGCACTTTAGAATGTGAAGCAAAAAGTAATATTAACATAGTTACCGAGCCAGGCTGGCCACTTAGAGCAACACTACTTAATACAGCAAAAACAATAGCAAGTAAATGTTCCACACTGCTACTTACTACCACTTGCCTACTTATCTGAGTTACTTAGCCGGCTTTCTCAGTTTATAGGTTGCTATTCCTTGTTCGTATTGTGTATTTTGATAGTCTTTTTTAAAGTTATGGAAGGCAATATACATAGCAGCTCAATTATTAATACAGAAACTAAGAAGAGGCATTTGCCATAACATGATTTCATTCATTCAAGGCTGTGCTTAAATTTATTATAACGAATACCAGGTTGTATTGTCACTAGTAAACAAATACACACAGATGCCCACATATTATATGGTATATATGATTTCAGTAAAAACTATTTACGCTAAGAATTATATTTAATACTAGCTGTGCCCGCGGTTTCACCCGCGTGTAATTAATAAAAATATAATGAATAAAAATCAGCCTAGAACCTTCCTCGATAAAAGGACTATACAACACAAAAATATTTTTTAAATTCGAACCAGTAGTTCCTGAGATTAGCCGGAAACAAACAAACTCTTCAGCTATATATATTAGTATAGATATAGATATGTTCCACAAAGTTAGTATTATATTATAGCGCTATAACAATAAATAAATCGACGTTGGAAAAATCGAGATTTGAAAACCATTTATATCAATATACAATATCTCCATACGTTTGTACGCTCGCATATCGAGTCAGGATATTCAGCTGATACGATACAAACTAAATCCAGCTTTCTTAGATAAGGCCGGCTCAATGCAGCTCAGCTTGACAAATGGTTGCGCCTGTGAGGTCAAGACTACAACGAGACTCCCGACATACTCGAGAAATGAAACTGTATAGACGTAAAAATATTATTTGTATTATATATTTATAGTATACTATTAAATGAAGGTAATCTTTGAATTATTTTTAGTCTCTGTCGCATTTTATCGCGATGTGGCGAGCACTTAAGAAGATGAAGTATTTCTATATTGCTTTTTTTCAAGCTTATTGTAAATGCGATAAAAAATTTACTTGTCTGTATATACAATATCTGTACACTGTACACATTTATATAAGAGATAAAAACTAGAAACATTTTCGTAAATGAATAATCGATTAAGACATCTATATCATGATAAATAGATTTTACGTTTGACCACATTTAGCAGAATTTGTTATTGTGACACGAAAGGTCTTCTAAAAGATTAAAACTATCATTTTAAAGATTTTAAGCCCAGGAAAGATATAGGAATATTTCTAGACTTATCGAATGATTTGGCTTTAGAGCTAATTGTTCTTAGGAATAATTACCAAATTGTCTGTATGCTTAGAATCGTTATCTTGCGAGTAAGCATAGAAATGATCGTGTGTCAGCCAAGTATGACGAAGGACGGATTAGGACAATAGCCGGATGAGTGATTATTAAAAATTGTAAACAATAATAATATAGCTTTATGCTATAAAGTATATATTACATAATAATAAAAACTTATTCTCTCTTGAACCGTTTTATGAAGATGGACTAGGAAGGAGCTACCCTATAGACACCAGCAGAATCTAATAGAAGTTTCTGCTGGTTATTACCCTTCCAGGAATGAGATCTAAAATAATTGGACCCTTGTTCCTATAATTACACTAGTTCACTCATAACATCACATCACCACCCACCGATTAACCACCGTATACAAAATGAATAATCTTAAGAAAGGGTGGTAGTTTCAATATAGTGCAGACGAAATAGGTTTTCCGATACCACAAAATGTCTAATATAATATCAATTTTTAATAACGATCTGTACCCCATTTTGAGTTTATTTAAAAATAAATTATCATTGACAATTGTCATGACGATGTTAACCACACTTCGCGTGACTAAATCGCCAGTTATTTTAACAAAATTCACCGACCGTTACAAAAATGTAATAAACGGCTCAGCGATAGACCCACCAGGAGGCTCGTACTTTATATCTGATATAATGGAAATAACGTAGCAATTTAGGTTAATTTTTTTATTTAAAAAAAACCTAATTGTAAATTGAGTTAGAAACTATTTTGTTGCTTGTAACAAAAAAGGAATATAATAGATTAAACTTTATTGCAGAAACGAAAAAATCCCAAATTGCATTTCAAGCTTTTGTAAGAAGAAACGTCCATAGCCAGTTTTCTGTACAAAGGAAAAAGCAATAACTTGAGGTCCATTTCTATAGCTTATATTGGATATCACTATACCCATTTGAAAATCACTATTTTACTCAATAGGTAGGGCTTTGTACTGGCCCATCTAGGTGGGTACTACCCACTCATCATTTATTCTACCGTCAAATACTAACTTCTATTACTGTGTTCCGGTTTGTAGAGTGATTGAAACACTACTGATATAAGGGATATAGCATCCCAAATTTAAGAAATTAAACTTGCAATGTTTATGTTGCGGTTCATAAATTGGCGGCGATGATCACTAAACATCAAGTGGCCATATATATTTCATACTTACATACTTCAAATTTTTTCAATAAAAAATTCAAAGAAAATATTTCGTGAGAAATATGGTTTAATACCACTCTACTCCACCTGATGGTAAGTGGTAGTAGAGTCCAAAGTAATGTGTACATAAGGTCGAATCAGTTCCGATAGGTTTGAATCCTTAGTCGGCGCAAATAAAAGTTTTGTGATTTTCCCCAAAACTAGCACTCAAGTTGAGAAGTTGGCAGTGTTGCATTCACGTTGTTTAGGAAATCATCGCTGCCATCGGTCGTATCAGAATGCCGTTCTATCAAGCTATAAGGAAGTATCTGCTATTACTTATTCTAATTATCTTATTTATTATATCTTATTTCATTTCCATTCTCAAAACATATTTTAAATTTTTTGTAACGATAAATATGAATCGTCGTTCATCATTTTTTTTCATTTTAATCGACATAGTTGCTTATAATAGTGGCTGTCTGTCTGTGATATTGTTTTTAGACAATAATTTAATTTAATAGTACTCGTATATCGTGTTTATTGACAACTTATAACTAGCGGAAAGGTAATACAGGTTCTCGTGCAATGTTTTCCCAAGATACATAGCTGGTATGGAGTACACGACAAGGCTATGTTAGTGTAACCCGTTTGACCTCGCTTTATTTCGTATTTTAATTCATTAGTAAGTTTAGAGCTGCGGAAGCAACTCCTGATTGTAATCTGCATACGTGAATCTATAATATGTTAACAATTAATATTAGTCCCAAGTATACGTTTAGTTACATCGCTAATTTAATTTTAAATACTATCACACATATAAACGCTAAGAGTGTTATAAGTTAATGTACGCTGTGTCTCCTTCTTTCGATTGTTACATTAATGACGACTGAAAGAGAGTTTAACTAAACAGACACTAAGAAGCGTTGATAAATAAGGCCGTAAATCTTTTCTTTTCCGTATTTGTTTTTTAATAGATGGTTCGAACGTTAATGATTATTCCATTATCAATATTTATTTTACATTTAAAATTCTGCATTCTGCAACTGCATGTCATCATTTTAATGTCAAATGTTCCTAATGAATAGTTAAAGATTTTGTCGGCGGCGATCCCAGAAGATTAATACGGCAATGTTAATCATTAGATTGCATGTTTCTTAAATTATTTTCCCAACGTAATGTTACCAACGGTCGTTCTATAGAAACTGTTTAATACAAAAAAAACAATTGTAATGTGAGAATATTTAAAGCATTTTGCGCGAAAGATAACACATTTTCTCAAACAATTTGTTTATTATCATCATCAAAAACGTATCTTAATTTAAATTACATAGCAGGAAATCTCTGTCAAAAGTATCGATATCGATGTATTAAGAACATGTGAATGAGCATATTTGGCAACAGTTTGGCCTTCATTTAGTGTAAAAAGTCAATTAGAAAAAGTGTATCCAACCGTTCACACACAATGGCTTGACGGTCGTCGGTCGCGTTCCATTCCATACACAATGTACAAATTATAAACAGTTCACTTGCCTCAATACGCGGACTCGCATCGCTTCCTGTGGCACCCATTGTCACTTTTCAATACAACTACTTTTATTGAAATGATACTAGATCGTGGCTTCGCACCAGAATAGACGGCGGCCATTTTATTTGTGGGTTCGTGCGACATTGTCATACCCATTTTCAATTACAACGATATCCGTTCCGTATCAAAAGAACGGTACGGATGTCCACGAAATGTTTGCGAACGCTTTGGTTACAATATGAATGTGGTATTACAATAGCGATTTACAATCGATTTATGGTGACAAATTTATGCCAACCCTTAATAATTGCTATTAACGTTTGGTTACCTTATTCAGCTATTCTATTATAATGGTAGGAAGTCATCCTTTATACCTGTGAGCAAAAAAAAAAATCAAATTAGTATTGTAACTTTGAGTATAATCAATTAATTTAATGACACAATGTAAGACTTTTTTTCTACACATATTTGTGCAGAAAAAAGTCCTTACCTAGCGAAATATATTCGTAGGTTTAATTAGACGACTTTAATATTGGGGCAGATGTTTAAATATATTTTTTTGTGAATAGTATAAGTTAAATTCTAAAACGTACACATACGGCATGTGTACGTTTTAGAATTAAACTTACTAATTAAACTTTTATTATTTTTACAGCAATACTTTTTTATACAATATAAAAAAGATTGTATATAACATTGTATATCACTTACTTTTAGACGTAAGCTATTTTTTAATGAATTATAAAAAATAATTAATTTTAAAATATAATTTCCTTAATTAGAAGTTTTTTTATTTTTTATTGTATAGGTAGGCGGACGAGCTTATGGGCCACCTGATGGTAAGTGGTCACCAACGCCCATAAACATTGGCATTGTAAGAAATTTTAACCATCGCTTATATCTTGGGAACTAAGATGTTATGTCCTTTGTGCCTGTTATTACACTGGCTCACTCACCCTTCAAACTGGAACACAACAATACAAAGTACTGCTGTTTTGCGTTAGAATATCTGATGAGTGGGTGGTACCTACTCAGACGAGCTTGCACAAAACTCTACCAACGAGTAAAGTTCTAACTACAAGCGAACTGCAAACGATCCACCAGTACTCACTGAGTTACATGCAAATTTTGTAATCCCTGCCATGTACAGCTTCTTTATAATTATTTTATCCGGCAATATCTAAAGCCATTTATCATTTTATATCTAACAAGGTAAATTTGATGTGCCTTGATACAACAATACAACAATAGTTATAGCCGTGCGTTGGCGTCCACGAATATCATAAGCATTTATCGACAAATAATTAACATGCATGCAATGTTAGTACTTGGATAGTCGTTAGGAGCCATAACTCCGTGTAGTCGTTCGATCATTATACATATGTAATAACTAATACTGTTCATTCACAGCGATGATCGAAGGAGGTCACTGAACTCTCACTACCGTTATCTACGGTCGAGGACTGTTTTTGCACCAGTTGTAATTAGAAAAAGTAAATACGTTTTATCAAAAGTAAAGCGTAACGTACTCAATTAATAAGATGATTATATAACTAAATTAATATTTGCTTGTGTACGTAGAGTGGACCTCTATAGTGTGTTGGTTGTAATTACGCTAGCTTTTGCATTAACTTACTTTGATTAATACTTAATTGGCTCTTTAAATGTCAGAAAAAAAATGTAAAAACTTCGCCCTGTAATTTTTTTTACAACGACGTAACTTAATTTTTTAATTTATTATTCTATAATGTCTATCTTTATTGAGCCTTTTTTATATTAATTTTAATGTTATGTGAATATTCTTCTTTTATGTTAGCAACAAATTCACTTATATTATTATATCATTTGAATATTTCATATTATATTCATGTTATTAATTTCAAGTTAATTTTATTTTATCTTAATTTAATAGTGATTATTTTTATTTTATTAAATAATTTAATTAATGAAGTTTAGTGTAATAAATAATTTTATTTCATAAATTCTTATTTTTGTATTTGAAGTAATAACGCGTAAGTTAAAATTAAATAAGCTTAAGTTTTATAAATTAATTAAGTTATCATTAATTTTCAATTAAATTATTTAATTTATTGTTTTATTATAGCTATAAATCAAAACTGCACCATCTTTTTCTTTCGCTATGGTTGAGTAAAGCTTAGGACAATGACCGATGTTGATTAGTACTCAAAGCGCAAATAAAACGTGCACTTTACTTATACCTAATGGTTGTCAAGTAATAAAAACGAAGAATACACAATCTGCGCATATGTTTGAACAAAAACAAGTTCGAAAGCGGTTCAATAACAAAACGTTAAGCGATGAATTTCGATAGTGTAGATTAAATTGGTAAGTCCATTCAGGGTGCGTTGAAAATTAGGAGACAAATTACAGAACATGTTCTAAACTGGTCAACTTTGATCATCCGGCACACATAAAACGTAATGGTAGCCATCAATTTTGATAATACTCCAGCCTTTTTAATAAAGCCGCTATTTGCCCAACGTGGCGTTGTACGGAAAGATTAATAAAGTAAATCATTGTAAGCCGGTCAAATTAAACCTAAAACAAACGTACTCATACAAAGCCTGGCAATTTAAAGCCTTAATTAAAATAAAACCTTCGCATAATTTATGCAACGTTGCGTAAATGCCGCGAGGCGCAACAATAAGAATAATTCATTCCAAACTAAACGTCACATAAAGTCGTGGGCGAAGAGGACAGCTCGGAAAAAAAAACCACAAAATCCTTTTTTTTTTAATTTAAGGAACAGACAGTGAACAAACACAGCTGGCGGAATGCAAAACAATGTAAGGGAAGGAACCCACATGTTAAAAGCAACTACCTAAAGAGACAACATACATTGCTTTCGTTAAGTTATTTATGAATCGCTGAATATTTTGGCAATCGCGAAATAAAATCGAAAATAATCAAGAAGTCGTATTAAAATTACAAAGTAGAATACATTTTTTTTAAATTTATGTTTGTATTTGGTCAATTTAAAAAAATAATTTAAACATTTAGAATTATTTTTTATCTCTTTGTTTGAATTCGTTTGCTGTAGTAGATGTAGACGCATATTTATTTACGTCAATGTTCTGTTGTGTACTTGGAACTTTTTGTACGTCTAACAAAATAAAGTACGGACGGACGACAGAGTCCGATTACTCCGATACCACTGCGATATCAGATAACTTATCTGGAGCTCGGAAAGGAAATGCACTGTTCAAGATGTATTATTGTTGTGACTATTGCCTACCATAAACATTGGCCACGAGTCCTTAATTAACAAGCGGAAATGTATTGGCTCTTCAAGAGCCAAATTTACACATTGTTGTTGCAATACTTTATTATCACTTTGTTTCTTTGACAATGATTATAAAAGCAGATTCAAATACTTCCAAATGGTAAAATACCAATAACTGCTTCAATTTGGAACAAAATTAGCTTACAAGTTTCATGGAGGCGGGGATGTATTTATAGTTTATCCGCTTTCCTTTCCGCACCCGCTTACGCCGACTCTGTGTTCTTGCTCTCCTATAAATATGTCCGATTAACACGATTAACGACCGAAAGAACAATATTTAAGAGTCAATTATACATAAACATGTACGAACGCCCGGCGTGGCTCGCATAAAATCGAGCTAATAGCCGCTTAGATGGCAACACTTAACAGCAGGAAGCCTTGTTGAAGGTCTGTGGTATTCACGCCGCGGGCGCCCGAGTTCGGGCCTGTTTACGACACTTCGTCTGTTTCCCGTGATTGAATTAACCACAAATTAAAACATACGTGAAACAAATCTATAAGAGTGGAGTGTATATTCAATATTATTATTTCCTAATTATTTAGTATGTAAATACTTTTCTATCGCATTATTTCGCATTCTAAGAATGCTGCAGTAGATGTTTTATCTTTCAGATGAACAAGATATTAAATTATATTTCAAATGAATTCAAACAATCAAATAAAAAAGGAATAATTTCAAACGAAAAGATATCAGCAGCTATTGTGTAATGCGATATTTTTACGACTTAAGAAGCCGTATGAATCCGACAAAGCATTGAGGTGTCGTCTTTAAAACTGCAAACAGTACGTAAAATCTGCTGCGGTGACTCACTTTTACGAATGACTGCGTCTACTTTTACATTTCATTTTACTTTACCTAATTAAATATACTTACAACTTTTTAAAATTTTATTGTTCATTCAAAAAGGTAAGAAATTTTAATATAGTCTGACAAATTTGATACTCAAAGGATTGACTGAGAGCAAGTTGTCTCGTAAATATTTAAAAAAGACTCAAAGATGTGTCAAATCATGAAGCGGGAGTCCTCTTCAAAGAACGTATCCGAGCACGTCAATTTGTTTACGAATTACGCATAAATTCGTCCCCGAAGACAAGACATCTCGTGCGGCGATCGCTGTTGCGACATTTCAATAAAATTTACGATTGTGACTTAAATGGTGTGTTCAATGGACAAAAAATGTACCGACATATCCCGCTTTATTTTAGATTCTCGACTTCGTTAAAATATCTGTCTAAAGATAATAAACCTGTCTATGCGTCGCTTCTAAACAGCAATGAAGTAGATGAATTATTGATACGGTTAATTAAATGTTTGTTCAAAGTATATTATTGAAGTTTGATTTATATTTTATGTATAGAAGAACTCGACGAATCGCTTTTTTATTTTGTTATAGTTACGAAGAAATGTTTCTCATGCCAATTTTTACATCTACACTACAATTTACGACTTAGGTACTCTATAAATTATAACTTTTAAATTGTTACTATTTTTTTGTTTGAACAAGCGTCGAGGCGTCAAAAAGACAATTTAAAATATTTTATATTCATTCAAATGCGTGGGTTACCATTTGATTGCATCGTTATACCTAAAACAAAATGAGATGCTTACAAAAAAATAACCTTTGCAAACGTAGAGGATTAAAATAAGGAGGTTATTTGACAAGGTGCTTTAAAGGTTAAAAGAATAAATATGACAATAAATGTTGTTTTTTCTAAACGCTTTGATGTTATTATTTATTGAAAGAAATAGCAGTTATTATTTACTTTACAATTATTTGTCACAGCTGCGCAATTTTATATGAAATATGCATCAAAATAACAGACTATTTCAGACTATAAAAAGGTTATAAAGTTTTATTCCAACTAAACTATAAATAAAAATTACTTTATTTTCAGACTTCAAAAACGTTAACCATTATTTATAATGTTTCTTTTTTCTAAACAAGTTGAATGGAAATTATAATTATTTTGGGTGACATTGTAGCTTGTTGGTGATACTAAAATTAACGAAGAGTGGCATAGCCAAATGCACGCAACATTGATATGTGTTATTGGCCATGACAGCTGAGTCTAAGAGACGGATCGCCCGACACCCCCTATTGGTATTTTTGTCACACTATTGCTGTTGACTGTCTACCAATTTCTCGTGTTTACTCAGATGAATCGGAATTTCAAATTTAGACCTACTATTGTTATTTGAGTTTTACAATATTCTTCGAAGTTTTCGTGTAAATTTGTAATTATTATTACCTATACTGATAGATGTTGTAAATTAACATGGATTAATGCTGTTGTTTAATTTAATTTGAATTTAAAAATACATGAGATTATTGTTTAAAAATATATTCGGTTCTGATATTTTCTTTCTATAGTTATTAAAAAATTTAAATATATTTCGAAAAATATTAACCTAATAAATATTTGCAATCGTATTAATGTATTCATTTCATATTTAAAACGAAATTTATTAATAATACAATGTGATATTTATGACCACTTTATAATAAATTATGATACCATTTAATATGCAGAGACCATCAAATTTTTATTTCACAAAATTTACCTTTCAATTTAAAAACAACAACGTAACTAAATTTTATTCTTTACTGCGGTCTTCATTTTAAATACAACACTTAAAACTCTCAGCGTTTAACATAAAAAATTGTTATAAAGAGGCATATTTCATTATTTTTTTCCTCTAAAACAACGGGGTGCCTCATGTTTTTTGTAAGTAGAACCGAATGTACCGCGGCCTACGCGAGCCCCTATGATCGTTCACACTTTAAGTGGCTTTACAGTAGTGATATATACCTACTCAAACTATTATTGGAACTTCTAGGAAGGTTTATAAAAACTGTTACTTCTCAACTTGTTCTACGACGCAGTCATATTTAAATTTTAAATTTCATTAATGTAGCGGAACTGCTCACCTTGTATACCGATAAATCATTTCATATTTTTAATAATATTCTGTTCAAATTGAAACTTTGTGTTTTAAGAAAGTATGTTAATATAAATTAAAATAGCGATCGTTCATGTCTTTGACATACTTTTACCTTGTATCGACACCTCTAGGAATTTTGATCACAGCGCCTTAGATTTGAGCTCATGATAACTGACGGTCCCCCATCAATTTCGTACAAAATATTTGGTGAGATCCAAAGATTTTTTTTATGGGTTTCAAAAGATAAATGTTAAGATAAAAAAGATTTGGGGCGTCTAAGACGAAGCGGAATTTAAGGAAGACAATAAATTTTAACACCTTATTTGCTTTGTGTAGAAATAAACGAACCAGTCGTAAGGACATTGTTTTTTTACAACGCTATGAACATTGGATGATTAATTAGAAAAAAAAAATAACGTCTCCCCACTTATGATCAATTGCCCACCCCTTTTATATTATAAGCTCACATGTTGCGTATACGCAACGACTTGGCCCCGCCTATCACGGACATCCTACTGTGCATTGTTTAAAATTACGAAATTACCGATGCGTGAAGCATAATTTTCCTCAGTGAACTCTTATATTACGAAAGCTTCGTTAAAATTACGTACAATAATTTCCACAGAAACAGTACTATATAATTGTCTTAATTGGAATAAGAGTATTATTTATGAGTTAACGTTTTTAGTTTTGTTTAATCGATTACTATTTTACTCGCAAGCAGTAACTTCGACGGTGTAATTATTTGTTCGAAAATTTTAGTTACGAAGTTAGTCAACATCCCAACGAGAGCGATTAGTTGATCGGACGTTCGAGTCTCAAAACGAAATTTACGAGCATTAAAACTATCTCCATTTCATCGCTGTGCAGGGCTTAGTCTATAGAGGGCAGCTGCTTTTAATCGAATCCCAATCAACTCACAAATGATATTAAATAGTTTACTGGAGTATTAAATATGTAATCAAAACTGCCGCCGCGTTCAAACCATTACACTAGTTCATATTTTATAATAACAAGATCGATTTTTTTCTCATCATACCTTAATGAACCTTTATCGTCACATTTTGTGTATAACATATCACAGTAATCCAGTCTATTGTAAATAACGGTACTTTTAATCACTCTTTTAAAATAGAAAAACAAAGGTATTGGTTATTTAAAAACACGCAGACAACTATAGAGTATAATTTATTGTATAGACGTAAAAGTCCCCGGTAACATTCCTATGTGTTAGTCCTCATTAAACGCTACACCCTCTTTGGAAGTTATCAAAACGTGATTTATAGATCGCACGATGTCATTGATAGAACAATGTGGACGTCCAAAAGGTTGATTTGATAAAGTCGTAGATTTTATTAGTATTAAAACGTCCCCATTAACGATAAGCCAGAACGACGGACCATTAGATAGCGTGCATGTTTGATTGATCGTTAGCTGAGATAAAGAGGAGAGGCCCATTAATTTGTTATTTACCAACCCAACGGGGCCCGTAGGTGTCGCTCGTGGAAGAAACGGTGATGTCAAAAATCGGACAGCGACACAATGGCATTCAGGATTAAAAGCGAAGTTATGTACCAGTAGCGGCCCATCATTTATCAGGACAAGTCTTCCACTGTCCAATACCAATGTAAATAATATTTAATTTGTTCATTTGACTTATAAGGATGGCGATAGATAAGACGGCTGAATCTCGAAATATGATCATGTCAATAAAATAAAAACAATATTTGAAATCAACTTCACAGTAATATTTATCATTCAACAATGATTTAAAATACTCAGAATCGGTGCTCTTCATTGAAAAGTCACAGCATTTAAATAAATATTGAAAAATATTGTTTTCTTAAAGTAAGAAAAAAGTCTTTGCTGATAAAGTTATTTTCCTACCATACCAACCTACCTAAGTTATTTTTTGTACCATATTTTGTATCTATTGTACAATTTTTTGTATTGTGAACAATGAATAAAGTTCATTTCGACTTTATTGTAACAAACAATATCGTACTGTTGTTGTTTAATCAAGACAATATTTAAATTTTCTCAAGGAATAACAATTTTTTAAAATAATTAATTAAAAGTGATCAAATTAAATGGTTATATTAAAATATTATTATTATTTACTTATGAGACGAAAACATTACATGCGCGTAATTTTTATTCTATATATTTTACATTATATAATGAGTTTGGAAATACTACTTATATATAATATAATTCATATAGATTGGTGTACTTTTTACTTTTAAGCTATTGAAACGAAAATAATATTGATTACCAAACTAATTAAACAATGACTTTGCGTTTGGAAAAATGACAGTAATTTATTTTATTTATACAGTAACAGTTAAAATTAAAATAATATATTAAATACGTATTGCTTTGTAACAATTATTCGTGAGTAAGACAAAATTGTCTTATGACGTATATCTCGTTATATGTATAGACGTTAAGGTTTTGTACAAAACGAGCTTTATTGCCGGATTGCGTGACAACAGATACTATTTTAAGTTTTGAACTAACTGTAAGTCATGTAATTTCCAGTAACGACGTGTTTTTTTTATTGTCAACCTCCGAAACGCTAAGTCTATCCAATAAGTAATGTTCACGTCACATTTATATTAAAATATTAAGTCGTTTACATTTCTTTTATCGTGATTTAATATAATTTAAAATATCTTGTTTAATAATAATAATGAATGTGTTGTGTTCTATAATTTCGATAGTGTTTTGTTTCATACGGTAGTAATGGGTTGCTTTGAGGGTATCTTTCAGTTATAAACATTGACTTTGTAATAGACAAACAAAAGGCGTTTAAATAACAGCCGACGCCTTACCAAACGATACGCATCGACTTGTAACAACTTCACACCAAAGCCGATTGTAACATCAGCTTATTACCACGAGACAAATAAATTCCATCACCTACGTTATCAAGAATCTTTAGGAGAAATCCGAAACCGTAAACATGCACGTTGAGCTCACAGTGTTAACTATTCATTCTGTGTCTCTAGAGAATATATTGAACAAAAGACGGGTTCAGCATCCGACTACACTATTTCTCACTACTTCGGTGCGATGTAATCAGAGAAGACGACGTGTCGCGCTTATTTATGTATGAACGGGGCGCGGGCGAGGGTGGGCCAAGCGCGGGATACAAACAGAATAATATTGATGACACTGAGCTACGAGGGGTCATGAATCATTAATCGTACGCTCTCGTCTACGGCTCTATTACGACTACCTTGTTGGATAAGCCACCCTTCACGAGGTGAGGTCGCAAGATATGCCGCTAACGCTTGCCTTTTTCATAAATTACGGACTCCTGTTTTATGATATGAATGCCGGCGACATTAGCAATACCGATAGTGGTATTCGTAGATTTTCCTTTATAAATGTAAGAACACAATGATAAATGTTATATTTGCATTGTGATAAAGTAGTTTTATTTATAAATATGGTTTAATAAAATGATCTGAATGTCTGGTAACTATACGTCTTTTAAAACGTTAGTGTTGTAATCCCTGTCGGCTCTGTATCCGGCTGGATTAAAACGGATTAAATCTTCATTACATTTTTAAAGATTTATGAATTACTATATATTTCTAAACATAAATTTACCCACATAGATATACTTACAATATACATACATTCCTAGTTTTATAGGTTAGATTTTTTAGGTTTGTAGTTTCTTTAGTCAATTGTAAAGTTACGACTAAAGAAAAATTCTTAAGTATAAAAAGACGGCAATTTAAGTTAATTCGGTAAGCAACAGACATGGCTACTTCCAAATGAACTCGAACGTTACAAAAACGAAAACAAATCGTGAACAAAAACGCGGGTCATTTCGTTTTGGAGTCTCTCCTCTATTTTTTCTAAGCGAGGACGTGCATCCGAAACCTTGAAGTATTTTTTTTTTTTACTTTAAAAAATTTTTACTCAACCTTTAGTGATAAAATAATATTCCAGCTAAAGTTAGGTAGATAGTGAACCGAAAAAGGATATTTGAACGATCTTAAGTATCTTATCAGGTTTTCATGCGATCTTAGATTTTACGACACTTTGCTTTTTACAATTGACAAAATGTAAACTAATGATGTCTATGTAAACAGTGCTCTATCACTAATAAACAAAAACATTAAATAATTTCGTTTTAAATCTCAAATAAAATACAAAGTGAGTGTTTATCTTACTTAATGTACCATAAATAATGTAAATGTAACAAAGCTATAGAGTTTTTTATCTATCATTAATTTAGACTTGAAACTTTTTGGAAGGTAGACTTTAATTCGCAGCATACGTACTTAGAAAAGTTAACAATACATAAAGCTGTTCACAAAGCAAAATAGATAACGCATAATTAACTTATGAAAAAGAGTAACTAGTGAGTTCAACGCCGGTACTTTTCGATAGAATCTACATATCGATCGGATGATGAGCTTTTTATTTAATTTAATCCTAAAACATGATGATTCAAAAGAGCTTATGCCTACTCGAAAAAAGTATAATTTGAGTTCGAGTTTTTGATAAGTTAGTTTTTTTTTTTATTCACGCTTCAACATATCACAGTTATTAGTGATACGCAAGGTTGCTTTAATAGTGTATAAGGTCCTCCAGATCGATTTCGGCCATGGCGGCCAATCTCAAGAGAGATTAGCCCACTACGCAGGAGATATTATAGTGCACAAGTGTGTGCGCAATCACAGGTGCAATCTCTTTCTCTTTTTCTTAGCTCATAATCTGATGGGACGGCAATCCGACACGACCACGAGAGTTCAGACGCAAGACCAACGGCTTAACGTGCTTTCCGAGGCACGGGTGTGTACACATTTCCAACTTCCAGACTACGGGCTGCTACTGAGAAATTTCTGACAGAAAAACCCAATAACTATTTATTGGCACGACCTGGAAATTGAACCCAAGGCCACCGGGTCTGCGGCCTTATATCTAGCCACTAGACCAACGAGGCAGTTAGTTTAGTACTCAATGTACGACATTGTCTTCAATATCGCTATATTTAGTTTTTATTTAGTAGGTACGTTTTTTTTACCTATAGATTTTAAGAATAAATTTGTTTGATTATATATTAATGAAGATATTTAATAATTTTTAGTAATTGTTGAAAAATTACATATCTTTTAACATTTCGTTTTTCTCTGTTTGTTATTTTATTGGTGATTTAAGCATATCACTATACTTTCAATTATATCCTATAAACACTAAGCAATATTTGTTTTCTCAGTGTAATGTTTTTGAATTAGTATACAATATTATGTGTAAAATTATTCAATAGCACTCAGATTCTACAACAGAAGAATAAATAAGTAACTAAAGAAAGACTAACTTTGAATTTCTAAGTTAGGTAAGTTGAATACCATTAACTTTAAAACAACTTTAAATGTACAAAGCGTTATATATTTTACATGACAAGTCACTTACTAAACTTAAAAGATAAATCCATACCTATAACTTCTGAAGGTACTTTTTAAAATTCATCACGTGTACACAAACTCCGCGTACTCATCTACGGAGGCACGCTTTTAAGAAAACATAAGATAAGAAACAGTCAAGCGTGAATTGGACTAAAGAAATATTAATATAAAAAAAAATCTTATACATTGTACTATAAAACTGAGTTTTAAGCAAGTAATAATACATTTATAATATATCCATACAAATACATACATTCTTTAAAAATCTAAAATCAAAACTATAAGCTTTTAATGATCCAGCTTTGAAAAAAATTTGACTCATTGACATATTATTATCTTCCAAATAAATTGTTAATTGTGAGCATTTTATTTTCTCTTCAATATCTATTGATACTCAGAAATAAAATATGGCCATAGTCCATTAATACATAAATATTTCATTTACATACGGAACCCAGAAAAAAAGAAGAAATGGAAAAACACAAACCGATATATTTAAAAAGGACACTGTTACAATGGAATACAATAAAAAAAATTTGTTCTGTCGACAGTACCACAATGACACAATACGACTCTACATTTTTTACTCTTGATCTTTTTGTTGTGATGCCTAAATAACTATTTTAAGCCGGTTTTAGTTTCTGGTACAAAATACAAGGAATATTATTTAAAATACTTTATACATTTTATATATAGAAATATTTTTTTTTAACTAAAAACATACATTTTTATTTAACAAAAATTATTACTAATGGTACAAATATAAATGATTATTCGGGACCAAGCCTTCCGTCCTACTTGAATCTAAGCCAAAAATATTTTCTCTTCTCTTTCTTCTTCGGCAATTGTCATGAAGAAGTTATGACAATACACGTAGGTTTTGTTGCTGGCGGTAAAATATGTGATAAGTAGTTTGCAAACCCAGACAACCCAGGTTTGCACAAAGCCTCAATACCAATATAATGTCTCCCTACTACAAACCTATACGGTATAATTTTTTTTTATCAAACCCAATAATGTTAGGCACAAGATTGATCATAAACAGATAAAAAATTTCGAACTAGGTCATGTAAGTAGAGAAGATTTTAGTGCATTGCAATTATCTTTTTCAAATAAAATATACCTGATAAAGTATTCTTCATCGGAATGTTTTTTCGGCGTATTTTTATGCCACGTTATTAACAGCACCATTCTCTTATATAGGTTAAGATTTAATTCTATAGATAACTTCTGTTACCAAACTCTTTTAAAGTAATACTAATTACTTTAATTACATTAAACGAGTCCTAATTATACAAAATAAATAAAACCAATGACGCATTAGAAATATAATCAAATATATTTAAATTAAACAGCCAAAACATTTTATCTATCATAGATTAATATGCCGTTAAATTTTTAATAGGTAGCAAAAGATACTTAGTAATAAGTATAGTGCTTATAATTATTTTAAGTAATTCATGATTGAATACAAGTTTTTATATTTCTCATTTCCGTATAACCTTTTTCGAATAGTTAATAAATACCGTTCGATTTTCGAAAATAAAGTTACAATTCTAGAGTTCTTTTGTACTACCATTACTCTTAAACATCGCCAGATATTTCGTGCTTCCTGACGCACACTCACAATGTGAATAGATGTACTATCCTTCCGCTCTTGGAAACATCACGAACGTCCCTTCAAAATAGAAAAAAAAAACCTAATGCCGCTCTCATTGTGTTTAATCTTAGAAGCAGGTAGATTCGAACAAAAAAGCGGTCCACTAAAAGTGAGGCGTTACGCAAAAAAATTAAATGGAACGTGTTCATAGTGAATACTAAGGATTATAACCAGATGTCGATTTTTGAAATGCGTTCGTAATGTGTGTGATATGGGTCTCATTGTCTGATATATTACCAAATACGTTTAATAGATCTCATATCGATAACGGCATAAGAAATAAAGCAAAAAATACAAACACTTTTGTTAAAGAACAATTACATTTTTCGAATAAATTTAATTATTCCGAAACATTCTTTTGAAAAATATTTAGAATAGTCAAAAGCAATAAACATCCTCATTTAGTATAAATATTTGAAATTGCTAAATTGACTCAAATTACGTACTTAACTGAAACAATGGGTTAATTTAGTCGGTATTTTCTTAAGAATGTTATGATAAGAATCTACGTTCAATGATTCATTATTATGTACATAAGTTAAAAACAAAAATATCTTGTTACATACAACTTTTATGTATTGAAACAAAAACCGTCTCATAGAATTGATATTTAATCTGTTTAATATGCAAAATAAAATACTGCCAACAGATAAAAAATGTTCAAATTGGGATATTTTATTGCATATTTTGATGAAAAAGGTTTTACTTTTAATTTTTATTATTTATAAATGATGCATAATAAATATTAAACAGCGTGTTATATTTTAAATACAAGCATTATTTTATCTATACTGATACTGATAAAAACTAAGTTACGACTGAGCAACGACATAAAAACTCAAATTGTCTTGCTTGACTCCCATCGTAAAATTTAAAAAGTTAATTAAAACTCAATCAAGAATCGTATTAAACCCGTAGAATAATACATTAATCTCTGCGCTGGAAGCTGAAATATATAAATTTTTGTATAACGTATAAAAAACATATTTACATAAACATTTCGTTTTCAATAAAACATCAAGATGAAAACTTTTTATTCTGTATAGAAGTGTAGGATTTAATTGGATAAACATAAACGGTAGTAATTAATAATCCAAAATAAAACTTGATTATGATTAATATTTTTTGCAATATAACCATTCACGATCGATAAATTTCTAGGCGTCTATCAAAGACATGATACATTTTATCAGGTGGCACTAAAGATATAATAAAGAAGTCCCATTAAGGACCACGTGGGCGATGTCGCAGGCGGCCGCTAGTCATATAAAAGGATAGTCGATACAAATTACATTTATGGAGGCACAGTTCCAATACAGATAACCGAGCAACCTGTTCGGAACGATTCAAATAAATAGCATAACCCGTTTAGATAAATCCTATCTGTAAATATTGGTAGATATAAATTGTACTGGCTTATCATTTACAGTGCGCCGATAAACATTTCTTACTTACATAATTGCGTTTCCTTCTGGACTGGTGATAGTTGCTATGTTTTATTGGCTTTTCGGTTTTTTCAAGATTATAGATATATATAACCCGTACAAATCAAACTTATCTAATTCATTATATTGCAATGGAGCAACACAGCGACAATTTCTTGAGTAATATTAATTAAATATGTAAATCTTAAATTCGATTTATACATTTGGATGTGGTGGTATTTTTTGACAAATTAGTATAGATAATACGTATAATGGCATACATTTATTTTGTCAACGTTAAAGCAAACATTTTATTTGTAAAATAAGAAATCTATGTATATATAATTCCTATGTACGGTACTAACGTTTATCGATTTTATTATTACAATTATTACAATCATGTGTTTATTTTTATTTTAAAGTCAAGTTTTTTAAACTACTTAATATGATATTATACCTGTACACGATTACATCGAAACTATAAAAAAATTTCAAACACAAAAATCCTCTTTAACGAAGTCAAAATATTATTTCTTATCTGTTGTATGAGGCAGAGGCAGATGACTTATTGGTTTAAAAATTCGAATCTCAATATGACGTCACGAGTCAAATTATAAAATTTACATAAGTGCAGTGCTAAAACAGCACGTCTTTGAAGAAATCCATATACTAACATTAATGGATTATTATTATATGGAAATATTGTTTAAAGTTTTATAAAATTACTCGTTGTAAGTTTTCATACTAATTATGTGTCGAAAAATATTTTTAAGCGTTATCTATAAAACAAACTTTAATGCTATTGAATGTAGTATGAAACATATCGTATTATCCGACCTTATTTTGTACAAATGAAGTCCAGAATACATGACGTTTCCATTGAATAATGAAACGAATACGAATTTTAAAACAGAATTTTTAGCAGAATTAACACACCATTAACAATAAAAACAACTTAAGTGATTATTTAAAGTGTTAATGTGATAGTGAAATGCGAGCTCTTTACTGATGAGAAAACAAGTAGTGCAATAATAATGAAGTGAAATCAATATCTACATTATATACCACAGGGAACAAATTACATAGAGCAAGACATTTTTTTTATTATCTTGCTATAATTTGATTAACTTCTTTGAGACATTTTTTGCAATATCTGGCGTAGTGGGTTCTAAATAAAATCACTCGTTATCATACAATACATTAATAACTGTTATATTGATTGAATTAAGAAATTTATTTCATAAAAAAGACCAAGCTAAAAAACGTGTAAATAATATGAATAAGCTACTTCTATTTCTACAATTTTTCTATGTACAAATGTCTAGTCAAATATTTTCGTTGATAAAAAGTAATTCCTTTGATACGTTTAAACGTTTATTGGGCTTATATAGTTCGGTTCGGTTAAATTATTTTTCAACAGCCGTCGGTGGATTGAAGTAGACCGGTGATTGATTCGAGGACAAATGAACAATCTATAGGTTCAAAGTTTGCATCTGTGTGTGAAATTGCATTGAAATTGAATTTTCATTTTCATACCTTTTTTGTCGGTGGCAATTTAAAAAAAATTTTTCGGCAATCTATTATTGCTCGTCTTTCTAAAAACATTTAAATTAAAACAAATGTTTTTAACGAACTATTCATGAAAACGAAGGGACTAACGACATTTTATTTCGTTTGATATATATATATTTTTAAATATTTTAATAGTGTTAGTATTATAACCTACCTTTTGTAAGCATGTAGCTCTACACTGGGCTACTCGTAAAGGTGAAGACACTTCCTCTTCCGCTAGCACTCCAATCCAGGTTATGATCGCGGAAAACAAGGAAAAATTATATAATAACATTTTGGCACACATTCTCTTTGGTATTCCTCGTCAAAACTATAGCGATATTCCGTCAAAGTTCCTCTCTTATCATAACCAGCACATAAAACCGAATGACGATGTTGGCATAATAAAGTCTTTAGTCAATAAAACGTAACTTTATTTAAAACTTAAGTTTGGTAGCACGTTGAACATGATAATAGGTCCAAAAAAGTTTTCGAAATCCTTTAAAAAGTTATGAAGCCGTACACAATCAGCGTGGTAATCAATAACAAATTAAAACTGAACGAAAAAAACCAGTGTTGATAACGATAGCGCACACAAGAAAAATTATTTCCACAAGTTGAATCTTTCGCCTTTCAATATAACCCGAGAGCCGACGCTACCGCGAGCGCGGTTGAAAGCGGACTAACCACCCCGCCTGAAGAAGCTCTGTTCCTCTCCCCTCTGATAGTTAATTTTTATGCCTTTCTCGCTCCCGCACGAGGGTTCCCCTCCTCTCCTTCACTCTCACTACAAAGTACACGTCCATGGCTACTACTACGTATGTCGCTCTCTCTGTCCTCTCTACTAGTGCATATATTTTATTCTATCTCGTTTCATCTCGGGCGGTTTTACGTTGTTTTTCCTTGATGCAGTTTAACGGATGGGAATGTGGTGGTTATTGTTAGACAAAGACGGTGGTAGTAGAAATTTTAGGGTTGTTCAAAAGGGGTGACAAAGAATCGAGCTAATTCAGGGCTTGCGTTTTTATGGGAGTTCGGGCGGTTAAAAGTATCCCGCCTCTCTCGTTTGTTCAAGTTTATGGTTCTCGCGTCGTGAAGCCATATTAATAATATTAATGGCTGTCGTATCAACAATAACGCTATTCTGTTGTTAAAGACGCTTATGAATTTTTAATGTATACAAAATTATAAAAAGATTTATCTTCGACTTTTATTATAAATATACTAATAATAATGACTTATTATTGCTGTATTTTATAAGTAATTGTCTTGGCTTAGAATTTTCACGTTTGAAATATTTAATATAACAGTCTGCGAACAGTTATATGCAAAAGGCAGAGCGTTCGCAAAAGCTGCAAAAGGATTAAATAAGAATACAGTGTACGTGACAGAACAAGCCTTTATACGTAAAGGCATTTTTCGTTTTCTTCAACATCTCCGGGCTGGCTGTATTCATCTCGCCGTCTTTAATCTCCCAGACTTTGTCTAGACGAGCCTGTGGACGACTGCACACAATTTTGATACCGACTATCTATCGGACCTACATCGTCGATCGTAAATTGATACTTTGAGATTTTTTGCTGAACCTGCGGAAATACCTGCCTTTGTCTCAAAATGTTTATACAAAAACTTGTTTATGGTTTAATTTATATGTAGCTTTTATAGATTACAAATTAAACATGTTTTTAACATCCTCTATTTTATTTATATACAAAAAAGTCAAATCTATCGAATATGTAAATTTCTAAAATTAACATTATTAATTAGTTTAAAAAAATTCAAGTCAAAATATTTTTAAATTATTTATTGGATCAACTTTTTATTTATTCATGATCACGCCTAAGGCGAGAAACATAGCGAACTTGCCACAGTTTATCAAACTCGATTAACTTGTCACATGGATAATTTTGTATTATTTATACCTCAATAACTACATTTGATAAAAAAATACATATTACTGGTTTAAAATTTTTTTCGTTCATACATCAATATATCATGAAGTTTTGTTTTTCTTGCTGAAGTAATTAAGTACTGCTAGATATGGAATCGTCGATATAAAATTGTACATAATAACGAGTATCGTTTCATGTTTGTGTTTTTAACGAACGAAATCCGTCGGTAGTTTATTGACAATTGCAGACAATTATGAAAGGTTTATAGCCTCGTAAAGAAGGCTGTATTCAAGGGTGAAGGTTTTATAAATCGCTACATTAAGTTGCAAGGGTCACTTGATGAAAAAAATCGTTAAAATTATTTCTTTAAGTTAAATTTATCGAGCATGGCTTATGATTAAGAATGTTTAATTTTGTTGCTATCCTACTTACATGTGCCACATCCAACTGTTAAGGACTGGTCTGATGACAACTCAACTTAAAATACATTTGAATTTAGAATCTGAGGCCGAGAAATTATTATTATCTATTATAGACAGACTACGAAATGAAGGAACGATGTGTTTGAGAGAAGAAACATTGTAATTCGTATCTTTTCCAACAATGACTTAGTATATCAAAGTTATTTACATACATATGTGTACCATAAGAATTAAAGTGGTATGCGTCTGTAATATCAATAAAAGTATTAAGAAAGTCACTATTTAATTTTTAACATTCAAACTTAATGACTGCGGCGTAAAAATGGAATTATAATTTAGATGCTAATGATTTTATATGACTGTATTTTGAGTGATATATTTTATCATCTATGTAAATTAAATTAAAAATCGAACAAAATCGGAGTCTAAATTACCTCATTTATTTAATTTTCCGATTGATTTTTATTTCAAAATTTGAATTTTAAATGGTAAATGAATTAAAATTCCATACGTTCAAAAAGTTGTTCTTTTTAAGCTTACATATTTATTATCTTTGCACAGCTTAGGGATATTTATGAGCTATTACATTATTTTTAGGGTACCGTAGTAAGGCCTGTGATATTTCTATATCATATACTTTATCGATGAAAGATCGCAATTCTACCAACGGTGACGACATGTTGATAACATGTGTTAGTGAAATGTTTGCTTTCCATCTGGAAATAAGGAGTCAAGTGAAAACGATTGAGTGTAATATCTATATTTGGAGATTTTAATCGACCTTAGATATACAAATCGACAGATCGATCTTCAATCCGTGTTCTCATAACGAAATTGAAATGTAACACCATTACTAAACTACGGATTAATCCTTTTCACTCATAAGAGATAGACAGTAAAAATATTTCATGGTCAGTTTTCTTGTCAAATTTTTCTTTTATTTATTGCGACTCTAAATTCCTAAAAGCTAAATTTCTAATAGGAAAATAGCTTTTTTCAATGTATTTTTAAACAAAAACTTATATCTTCTCTACGATTCAATATCCCGAGATATAAAATATAGCTAAATCATTTTATTATTTATTGGCATACATGTCTTGATAACATTTTTAATCTTCAATCTAGAAATGTTAGACAAAATTATTTTTTTACGGCCGCAAAGTGTTTCAAATTGGCAATATGATTTATTATTATCGCTGAACCAGCATATTTCTATTCAATACATTGTAATACAAATGAAACAATTGTATAAAGTATAATACACATTTAAAATATATATTTTTATAACATTTTAGCCTATGTTAAATCATATTGTTAATAACAAATGTCATCAGATAACGCTCCTGACTAATCGTGAATTATATCGCAAACAGTAATGAATTCTGCACACCTGAGTCTGCGTTCCTTAATCTTTCATAATCCGAGTTATTGGCCGATTTGCACAATAATTACTAAATTAAGTTATTTTACGTTGAATATATGATATCTTTGAATAACCTACTTGAGACAACTTCAATAATATATAAATAAAAATAGAATGCCGTAAAAGTAATAAATTTAACGATTTCAAATGGAAATGTTGTTTTTCTTGTCAATTCTAAGGAAAAAAATATTTTAGATTTTATCTAAAATTATATATTTATGGTAACGTAATTTCACGTGTAAAAATCGATTTTATTTTTGTAAGAATCATTTTAACATATATCTGATAGCCATTAAATTAAATTATTTTGAGCGAATAGAAAATATAGGTATTAAATAAATATCAATTTGTTTTAACAATTAATTTATTTCTCGTCTGTTTCTGTCATGTTATTCACATTACAGAGACATCTTGATAAAATAATTCAACTATTCGTATTTGAAAACCTGTCTACGTTTTTATATTTTCGGGGTATTTGTAATTCATTCGCGATAGAATAATTTTAAAAATATTCTTATAAATATAATATACTTAGATTTATAATATTTAGAAATAACAAGTAAACAATTCAAAAAGTAGATTCCAGTATAACCCTGAGCAAAGGTCTTTTCTTCCGTTAAGTAGAAAGCTTAGACCGTATTCTAGCACGCTGATCCACTGTGGGTTGGCTGATATATGGCCAGAGGACACAATTGTATTTGCTACGGTTCCTTCATTGTTGAACACGAAAAAAATCATAAGCTTTATTTATATCTTAACACGTCACAGGTTATCATAGATAGGAGTCTAGGGTAACGTGGCTACATTACCCTAGACTCTTATATATCTCTCTTATATACGCATTACTATATTAACATTCATTATTCTGTGTTTAAGTAATACGGAAAGATAACTCTAATTAAAAAAATATAACAATGTAATATTCTCAAATCATATTCAAATTTTACGACGCTCTCCAGTTATAGCTTACTTAGTTCCATGTAACCCTATTAGGAATTTTATTATATCAATACATGCATCGTATCAAACATTGTAACAAGAACAAAAAGTGATTAAACATACATAAAAAGTAGGAAAGTTGTAGTTAAAATTTCTTCTCAGTTGCTTTTACATGTTGCTAACACCACTAGTTGCCTATAAACTCTCGTGTGCTAGTGCTCGGACCGCCTCTTACAACTACTAATTAACTTTCTCGTTCTTCTAAACAACCCCTCTCAGCCACTTCCTTCCAACCTTAGATACAAATTGAAGCTCATGTTTTTTTTACTCGTCCCAAGTAAAGTGTATCTGGTAAATGAATTATCCCTTATTATTGGATTACAGAAGTAAAATTTTCATTGTTTTTTTTTTTTTTTTTTTTTAGCTTAGAGTAAATTTGTAATCTATATTTGAAACTCGTCAATAAACTTTTGTTTCATGTTTATTTTACATAGCAATCGTATTATTACTATGTCAATAATCATGTTAGTAAAAATGTGATTTTCTGAATTTTCTAGAAACTATAACTAATGTAAAAATGTGATTATCAATCAAACATGTCCAAAATTTTCAAGAACTGTATTGTATATATATTTGAGCGGTGTTATTTTTTTTTTAATATCGTTCCTTCTTTGTTATATCTATACTGTTTTGTGAACTAATCTTTAAGTTGCGCTAGTTGTTCATCTCCCCTCTTACTGCTAATTAGCTCTTGTCCTTTGTAACAAATTGCCTTTCTCAAATCCAATTGTTTTACATTTTTTATTACAGCTTATTTAAGAGATAAGTAGCCATTATGTTGAAAGAAGTTACAAAGCCTGTCAAAGGCGCAAAGAAAATTAATTTATAACTAATTATAAAATTAAACATCGTCCCCTAATAAAATATGTAATCTCCCTAATAAATATTTGTACAAAATAACATTTAAAAAGTACTTACTTTTGGTATTTTTGTTTTATCGGCTTTTTTTTTTTGATGCGTTTAAATCGATCAAACTTTTGTTATTATAAAATATATTTAGAAAATAGAAACAGTCTGGGTGAGATATCATCTTCAGACGCTGAATATTTCCTACTTTTTAATTTTAATATTCAATAGTTATTTTAATAAATAAAAAACAGATTTAAATTTGATTATTTTTTTATAGCAGCTGAGTAATGCCAATAATTACCCGATGTGATTAAATACGAGCTGAGATGGCACAGAAAATAGAAAATTGCGTTTCTTAATAGAAAACGTTAAAATCCATGTACTATGTAAAGTTTGAGTTGACTGCCATACATCTTATAAAAATTGCGGAGGAGTAGCTTTGTGGAAGAATAATATTATAACGCTTCCTTTGTAATTATTGTAGTTGGTATTAACGTTTTTTAAGATATATGCAAATCGAAACAATTTTTTTCTAAAACATTTACATAATAACTTTCAAACATACACACATACATAGAAATTACACTAAAGATATAACCCTGCTATTATAGTCAAAATTAGAAACAAAAATCGAACCATTGCGCAATATTTTTTTTTTTTTTTTATTGTATAGGTTGGCGGACGAGCATATGGGCCACCTGATGGTAAGTGGTCACCAACGCCCGTAGACAATGGCATTGTAAGAAATGTTAACCACTTACATTGACAATGCGCCACCAACCCTGGGAACCAAGATGTTATGTCCCTTGTGCCTGTAATTATACTGGCTCACTCACCCTTCAAACCGGAACACAACAATACAAAGTACTGCTGTTTTGCGGTAGAATATCTGATGAGTGGGTGGTACCTACCCAGACGAGCTTGCACAAAGCTCTACCACCGAGTAAATAACTCAACGCCAATTGGTAATTTAATAAATATTTAATACATAACATTATTTTTGTTTCTTTAATTTTTAAGGACAACCTACAAAAACTTTTAAAAACACCTAAGTCCAGATTAAACTTGTAAGGAATCTTTAATACTAGTTCGATATTATTTTACTAAGTCATTGACCTGAAGACGACCTCAGCAACGTTACATACAAGACGGTAAATTATTATTTTACCTTGCTGATATTATAAATACCGACTGCCTCGTTGGTCTGGTCGCTAGATATAAGGCTGCAGACCCGGTGGTCCTGGGTTCAATTCCCAGGTCGGGAATTGAACCCAATAAATAGTTATTGGGTTTTTCTGTCAGAAAATTCTCAGTAGCAGCCCGGAGTCTGGAAGTTGGAAGTGTGTACACTCCCGTGCCTCGGAAAGCACGTTAAGCCGTTGGTCCTGCGCCCGAACTCGTTCCGGTCGTGTCGGATTGCCGTCCCATCTGATTATGAGAGCTAAGGAAAAGAAACTGCACCTGTGTTTGCGCACACACTTTTGCACTTTAATATCTCCTGCGCAGTTGGCTAACCTCTCTTGAGATTGGCCGCCGTGGCCGAAATCGGTCTGGAGGACCTTATTATTATAAACACCAAGTTTGTTGTTTGTATATGTAGATTATTACCCAATCCCTCAAAAATTGGTAAAAGTATTTAATTTCAACTAGGTATAGTTTGTTCTGGAAAAGCTTATACAATTAATTTATTTTGATCAACAAATACAAAGTAAAAATTGACTTAATTTAAATTAACTCCACGTGAACCGATTACGCAAAGACAAGTTATAATAAAGATAATGTATATTTATGGAAATAAGCTAAGCATGTATTTGATGAAATTTTTAATTTAAACATTTATTTGAAAAAATACTGATATACCAAAATTGAATTTTGGTACCAGTTATATCTTGATGTGTTCCATTTCGATTTGTATTTTCAACGATAGTAATATTCAGAAGCAGACAGTCTGCAATAGGAAGCCTCTAGGGCTTTGTAATTTATTAAGAGAAAAATTGGGTTTGAAACTTCGCTGGCGTAGATAACATACTAATTCTACACGTACAATATTTAATTAAAGAATAGTAATAAAACTATGAAGATTATGTATATAGATTCCGTCATGTGTTCAACCACCGGATTAGACCAATTAAAAATTTAAATTAAGGTTATCGGGCTACCTCATGTTATGTCGTTACCATAGCCCATCGTGCTATAAGAAACATTAGCCTTAAATTGTAGCACTAATACATCTCCTTCGTAGTTGACTTATATCCGTTGCAAATGGCTGCCGTGACTGAAAAAGTAAAGTAAATATTCTATTGCCGCCAAATTCCTTCTGTCCTCTTAAGGAGACGAATTGAAGTCATCCCATCATGCTGCAATACTGGTTAGTGAATGAACATTTCTCAGAATTTAATTCGATACAGGTTTCCTCACTTTTCAATTAGTGTAAGTTCAATTTTCATCTTACCCGTCTTACATCTTCATATATTAAGCTGTTACGATGTCGACGTACATTGTCGTAATGTTCATGAGAAATACATTCTTACAAATGCTTTAGTACAGTCTAACACAAAAACATGCAACAAATACTTTTGAGATAAACAACATAGCTGTTTTAATTAAGGACTGCTTTTTAAACATATATTGTAACATTCAACATTAAACATTCATAAAATTTAAACGTCTCTATTTTGGTAACGATTTGTCCTTTGTAGTGAAAAAAACTCCAAAAAAATTCCATCACAAGGATTCTCCAAAGCATTCTTGTCTGAAATCGTCATCATAATAATGCATACTTTCGTTTATTTCTTTACTCTCGGCATTTTTATTTTACTCGTTCTTTCTGCTATGCAAGTACAGATGGCTCGGGGAATAGAGGCTGTTTTTGAGCTAATGTTTTTGTCGAGTTTTCTTAAATATTACACATACATGTACATTCTTTTAATGTACTTTTAATGATAACGCTGTGGTAAATAATTACAACAATAAATAGTTATTCAAAATCCATTTATGTGTTTAACGGCTTATTTAGAATACGTTAGAAAATTATAATATATAAACTAATTGTATATAAATACATTTAGGATTAGACAAGAAGACGATTTAGTAACAAATATTGATCGAATATGTTACCATAGATATGTACATATATATGTATATACCTGACCACTCTCACTGTCCTTCACAATATGTCGCTATAACACAGCAAGCCAATTAATTAAAATATATCTTTAAAATTAATCTTATTATTTTGCAATTAATTTCTGTCTTCCATCAATAAATTTATCAGCTTCTTAAGCAGTACATATTTTTTATTATAACATTTAAGAAACAAACGGTAAATCGAAAATAAACTTAGTTTACTTATATACTATTTCACGCACCAATTAAATGTTCACTTATTACGAATACAAAAGTTAAGACAATAGAAAAAATTTTATATAAGCCAAAAATACAAAATCAATAGATTTCGATAGATCCTATTACTACTAGAATAAAATAATAATTAAGTTACAGAATAATAAATTTAAACAAGATATGGCAATAGGCTTGTATAACTATTATTTTCTAAAAGTTTGAATCTAAAAGTTGAAAAATAAAAATAATCTATCAAGACATAATTTATTAGTCATGTTTATTATTCCCTAAACACAAAATTGCATAAGTACGCATTATGTTGAAAGCTTTAATATGCACAGAAGTCCCGCTTAAATTAAAATTAAAACTACAGTTAGGTTATATAAACATAAAACTTACAGTCGTTTTCATTTCTTGAATAACTTAAAATAATGTATTCACCGTTATTTCTATTTTTCGTTACTCTGTATTTAAATATAAAGTTGAAATGATGGAACCGTAACACTAAGAGAAGGACACAGCCATTCTTATTTAACATTTTTTTTTTATTTTGTTATTTTTCTACTGAAATGAGTTTTGCATTTTTCATATTCATATTTAAAAACAAAACAAGCTCTTTGGTTTGCAATCCGTCTTAAGGGACGACTGTTTTTAAATGCGTATACAACAGACAATAGTGTAGTTTTGCAATGGTACCGTTAACTAACGGTTTATTTATTAGCATTTTTTTTTTATTTGCAAACTCTCCGCTATTGTTGTAAAGGTTTCTATTTTAACAGTTAAGCTACTGCGAAATTGTTGTTACGGTAGTTTTATTGGGAAAAAACGATATTTATATGTGTGTGTAAATAAAAAAGAAACGTGGGATTCTCGACCGTAAAAATTAACTTTTCGTGTTCGAAACTTTACCGAGTTTCACCGCCAAGCTACTATTGTTTGAAGATAGAAGAGTTTCTAGTACAAAAGCGATGAGCGCACGTCGTTACTTCGATTAGAACTTTGTCAGTCTGGACGGTATAAGTTTGACCAGGATGGCCACACCAACATTGAAGACGATTTTGTTCCTTATCTCTCTCAAAATACGGATCAATTTTGGTTACCAAATACTATTAAATGATTTTGTTTTATACGTGTCTCTTTAATATACCTTTCTTTTAATAAAATTACTTAAAGACAAATAGTCAAAACGGGAAAATAATAACTTGTAAATGTCTCATTGATAGGCAATTGCCTTCTCTCCTTTTAAGAATACTGTTTTAATTTGTTCTAATACTTTGCTCCACTTGGCTGGTGGATGTTTCAGAACTTTAGTCGACACTTACAGGCAATTTCAAAAGCAAACAAAAGCATATTAAATACTTGCTCGAATTTGAAACTACGATTTTCAATTTAAATCCACTTGTTCTATCCACTGCGCCACTTCGCATCTAATTTATGACAACTGCGTTGAAAAAAAAGCTTGATTTATTTTCATAATAACAATTATTTTCCATCCAGTCCAATAAAACGATTTATTAAGTAAAGCAATTTATATAGAAAAATTTTTTTACTTAGATGTTAATAGTTATGTTAATACTGTATGTATGTTCTATTTGTACATAATTATCTGACCGCAGGTTGACTAATTCATTAATTCAATTATTCATCATTAAATTGGCTTTATTAATTGCTGGCAATAATAGAAGCCAACATAGCAAATATAAACAAATAAATGCTATTATTATTAATTCTAAGAAAAATATTAACGATGAATTAAAAGGATGCCTAAAATGAACAGAGTTTATTACTTTAGTTATTTTTTTATTGATAATTTTTAATTGGTTTGTCGCAGAGAACGTTATTAAAATTTTTATTACCATATTCAACTGATTTTAACAAATTAATAAATAATTTTAATTTTAAAGAACTTGTTAAATGTGATTTGTTGAAAGTGTTTGTTATTTTTTTAATGAATTTTGGATAAAAGTGTTTAAAAGATATTTAAAATTTAATTATCTTCATAATCAACATTTTGCACACAGAAAATTAGAATTGCAATTCAACTTTTAGCTTTTATGTCTTGCTTGTGCAGTAATTATTTTCAAATGCTGTCGATATAAAGTACAATATAAAAACAAAATCAGTCACAGTATTGTTCGAACAAAATAAATTGAAGAGCAACTTCAGCAAAGTTAATACCAGTTGTATTAACACTTAGATAATGCTCAAGAAGACATTGAACTCTGATCCTTTATAGATGGCTCGGAATACGATGGCCGTCAGTAGCCGTAGCTACTTGCTCGGTATCGTTCGCTAACTTAAATGAGTTTCCTTTTATTACCCTGAGAGTTAACCAAAAGGATCTTTGTGTTTATGATTCCGTTATAACTTTAAAGAGATTGCAACGGCCGGAGTCGAGTTTTTAATTTTTTTATATAGAAAGCGGGCATTCTTTGAAATTTTTTAATAAGTAGCTAACTTTGCTCTCGTAATAAGAATACATGAACCGGGTAACTTGTTTTTAAGTATTTATTTAACAGGGAACTGAAGTAGGTACTGAACCATAATACAAATTGTTTCTGCGCCAAGAATTATTCCCAACTTAAACTTTCGACTTGAATTTTAAGCTTTGATACATATTATGTATATAGAATGTACGCCGTGAGGTATATGTAGATATTTTTAATTTCATAGGCAAGACAAGAGAAAAAAATATGATGTATACTTGGAATGGAATGCATATGAGTGTGTTATACATGCATAGCCTAATACAATTGACGCTTCAATTCCACAGTGTGATTGTTTTTTTTTAAATCAATAAATTAACGTACCGTACAATTCATAAATGTTGTGTGTCGTTGCACTGTCATATTACCACCGAATCCCCGTAACGTTTCACCCTCCTATTGGACATAATGCGGAAATGCAATTTCCATAAATTTTACACACAGCGAGCATAGTCCCCATCCGAAAAGATTGGACGTGACCACATGATTATGAGAAAGATTGCCGTCTACTTGGTTCAGTGCCTTTATGTTTTACATAGTGAGTAACGTTAACATATAATTTGCAATGATTTACGTAATCAAAAAATAAAAATAAAAATGTATGGAGAAGAAAAAAGTCTCTTAAATAATGTAGCAGTATAATTCGTGTAAAAATCGTACAATCTTTTTTAAAGCGCACGATGAGAAAATTCAACGTCCATCTGCGAGGACGTATATTATTTTCATGGAAGCAACAAGGACGTGCGGTCGTAACAAACCAAATAAATTATAAAAAGAGATCTCGGGTGGGAGACAAGGCTTTCCTTGGGACAAGTCGTAAATTTAACGGTCGAAGAAATCCTTATTTCCCTCGACCGCTCTTGGTCGTGTTAGCAAACTATCCCTGTTTATGACTAACTGTAAAATTTGGTAACACAATCTTACAATATATGTATGTATATATTTTTTAATATACTCATGCTAATCAATATTTTTACCATTCACTAATTCCTTTATATTTAACGTATATACTAACTATCTAATATCAACAAATTGACAATATTTAAAATTGTGTTTAGTTTTTTATAAAAATAAGTTGGTTATAATCTTCAAGAATCACGTAAAATTATACACAATTTAGCAAAAGTTTTTGGTGATAGGACGAAGTGGAAGCCCGTCTGAGAAGGTACCGACCACTTATAACTCAAAAGAACAATGTAAAAAATTGCCGTGTTCCGGAACAAAGGTAAAGTGTAATTACAGGCACAAGTGCCGTTACAATTTAGATACTTAGATTGGGAGCGTATTTAATAACTAACGGCCTAACTTATAAACGTTATTTAGCGACTGCCTAGTTAAACACTGATTTTTCTCTTTCTCTCATTAATGATGTGACATTCGAAAGAAGAAGATAGCATTGCTTAGCTATTTACCCGCTAAATAAAAACAAAATATAATTAATATTAAGAATTAATTTACTTATAATAAGTCTTACATTGAATATAAAAAAGTGAAAACCAGTTATTACCTTCTGTATTATTATTATAGATTATATTATTTTTATTAATATTAATATAAATATATGTACGTAGGTACGAAAAACATATTACTACCAGTTTTTTAATATAGATTAATTTTATTCTCCTTATTGAGGTGAGATACAGTAAAGTAGGGTTGGTGTGAATACGCACTGAAACCAAGGTCGTATCGTTGTGTTATTTATACTCATGACACTTAGTGATTGAGATGAAGTTATAAAAATTATTATATAATCATAATTTTTTTAAGTTAATTATATTTTCAGAAGTTTTACCATTGCTAATTATTGTATGTTACTTGTTTTATTTTACTAAGATAAATTGTTAATCGAATCTTATATCTCCCAATAAAATTAAAAATTAATTAATGCGAACGTTTTATATCACGATTTGTCATTCAAACATTAAAACGAGGACCTGTGTTAAAAATACTTCTAAACGAAAAATATTGTATTCGAAAACGAACAAAACGTAATTTCTTGTATCCCTTAATTAACATACTATTTCCCATTCGCCTCAGGAATAGCTGTATTGTATTAAATTTGTAACGTACTAAAATTCCTGGACCGCAACAGAGTTACTGGGGAATTATGAGTATAATTTAATTAAGACATAACAGCACCTTAATACCAATTAGTCACACGATCCGTGGTTTGGGCGTAGTGGGTAATTTGATATCTTAATGGGTTTACGGCAGCTTTGGAATACCTCCTACTCTAGACCGGCCAATCACATTCGAAAGCACTGCTTTAATGGCTTCACTGACTCATCATATATTACTCACTTGGTGTGATTCCGACTTTTCTATGGTGTGACTTTCCGTTACATAAGGCTTTGTGATTTAAATCCACTTATATATCTTTTTCTGCTGCGACTTTGTACACGAACAATATTTACATACATATTTTTTTTTTCAAATATCTTTAAAATAATCTCGACAAAGATGATCTTGCATCAAGAATCACTTACTTAAAGTTCAAAAACAGTTAATGAAAAATATTAATATATATTAATATATTTATTAATATTATTATATTATGTCTACATTTATAGAGCGTTTTATTTTTACATTTAAACAAATTGATTATATTGAAACTGCTGTATCTAATTCGAATATGGCAAAACATCTAAAGTTAATAAATGATTAAATACAATCATATCGTGTATCAATAAAATAAAATTAATAAGAATATTCTTATTTTTTTCCCCTATAATGTTATGCAAAACATTAGCGAAATTCTAATCTTGCCGCTGGGTACTACGAGTAAATCTCTTGAACCGACATTTTTGGGCAAAAATGTTCTCTGTGTTAATAATAATAAAGTTCATTTATATACTCTATTATAAAAATAAGTTAAGATTTGTACTTTTTTTTTCTTTTTTTCTTGTATAGAATGTAAACGAGCAAACGGGCCACCTACACATTCACTAATATCTCCGTAGGTATATGCGCTAGACATGGGACTAAGATATTATACAGCTTGTATCTGTATCTACAGTAGCTCATTCATCCTTTAAGCCATATAACAAGTCTATAGTATTGATTGATTTTGTAGTAATGTATATATTTTATTTTACTTCATACTTTTTGCAATGATGTATGTATATCTGTAATTAAAATATTTTTTTTAATTTGATAAGGTATATAATAATGCCATTAAGACGACAAAGAATACGTGCCGAGCTGTCTTTTGAAAAAGAATGTTGCAAAAGAAAACAATTCCCATTCCCGTACGCGTTGTCTTAAAAAATAGCGTTTTAGCTAAGCTGTGTGTTAAAACAAAAAGGACCCTACTGTCCGTCACGGAAGGCGTGCTAATAAGCTCCTTACGTCAGTTAGCGCAAGAGCAGTATTATTTTTCTAAAAGATAGCATTGCTGGAGATTTCAATATAATTGCCCCGGTTCCTTCAAGGGGCTGACAGCTCAAAGGGCACTCGGTGACGTGCTCATTGTCGGAACGCCCACGGTTTACCTTATTCAAACATTTCGATTTTTTTTCATTTAAAATATTTGCGTAGCAATACTTGGTAATAAGCAGTCTGTTTTGAGTATGAAATTTTAGCTCTTTGATATTACTTGTAACTCGAACGATTCGTAGATAATATAGAATTACAATTTGTTAAATTATTCAAATCCGAGTTGATTATTTTATTTTATTTATAGCTTAATTATCATATTTGTTGATTTCTCGAAAACGATTCTGTCCAAAGTTTATTCCATCTAGCATTTTATAACATGAAATTATGGGATACCTTATCTAATAATTTCTTTATGATCGCTCTGTGCCGGTTCATTTCTCCAATAGAAAATGTTTCATACCAATAAACTAAATTATAGCTGTAAAATAACGTAATTAATGAAACTAATTGACTCCTATAAAGAAAACGGAATCATAAACTTTTTGTATTATATAAATTTACCTTTAAATGAATTCGATTTTTTTTGTATCTTGATAATTTATGAGTACAAACAACGCACATATTTCTGTTCGGTCTTAGAGATATTATCGGTTGTCTATATGTTCGAGTTTCTAAAGAAATCGTATGACGAGCTTTATAAAAAAAAACAAAAGTGAGACCATTCTTGGGTGTAACTTGATATTGCTCATTCGGTTATTTTCCGCCTGTTTGGATATAAGATTACAAGCAATTTATTTCAATATGGCAATTGAATTTACGAACAGCACTCAAACAGTTTAAGGAGCGCATTTTATAATCTTTTATTTTGTTTGCAGGCGATTTAGCATAAGTCAATATGGTTTCACGTTAATGTTTATGACATGTGTATATATTTATACTTAATCATTATAGTAAATAAATATAATTATTAGAATAAAAACAATATTTATGTTATCAGAGTGTCTATCGTTGTGATAGACACTATGATAACATCTTCTTCCACTTCTTTTCTCAGATTATTATATGCAATATTATAAGCTACCTCTATATTACAACGTGAAAAAATATTATGATTTCATAAGCTCATTTTCCCAGCAAATTAGAAAGTTACAAAAAATTATGTATCATGTGAATCAAATTTGGACTCGTTATGAAAAATACAAACAAATATTTTTTAAATTTTAATATGTACTTACATATGTATATTTTATGAAAGATACTACAGAAAATAATATATGAAAATAGAGCATCAGACGCCTTATGTATAAGCCCTCACATTTTAAAATTAACGGTAGGGCCTACATAAGGTCACTCATAATTTACAGGAAAACATTAATAAAAGTCTTTAGTCTGTAAATTAGCAAGGAAAAAGTAGCGTACGGAACCCTCTACTTTCTTTTTTTTTCTTAGGGTATTTTTACACGGTATTTAGGTACACGGATCAAATTTGTCTGACTACAATGGTTTAGGAATATTATATTTATTACATTTAATACGATAAAAATACAGTTACGAAATCTATCACTAGGCTATGATAATAATGAAATCGTAACATTTGTCATAACTCAGATCAAACTATGTATTTATTATATACTAGCTGTGCCCCGAGGCTTCACCCGCGTATAATAAATTATTTTATTACTATAAAATTATAATAAATTATTGTATTACTATAATAACACACACGCGCACACGCACACACACCACACACACAGGCATACACACACACATATGGCTACTGGTAAAGTAATACGTAATTAACGATTTGAAATTAATTTTCATAAGATACCGTAGGGTTTACCGATCTTAAATATTGGCCTAACATTTGCGTCATCACATGTTCTTTGTGGGTACCAATTTTCATCAAGATTGGTCAAGCCGTTCTTGAGTTATAAGAAGACATACAGACAGATAGACAGACAATAATGAAAAAAATAGTATCATGTGAATCACTGCATCATAAAACGATTATTTATCACAAAATTAGGTAAAAATGAAAATGTACAGACAGAACCAATAGATTTATAAGATAAGATAAGATAAGATCCTCCAGACCGATTTCGGCCACGGCGGCTAATCTCAAGAGAGATTAGCCAACTGCGCAGGACATATTATAGTGCACAAGTGTGTGCGCAAACACAGGTGCAGTTTCTTTTCCTTAGCTCTCATAATCAGATGGGACGGCAATCCGACACGACCGGAACGAATTCGGGCGCAGGACCAACGGCTTAACGTGCTTTCCGAGGCACGGGAGTGTACACACTTCCAACTTCCAGACTCCGGGCTGCTACTGAGAATTTTCTGACAGAAAAACCCAATAACTATTTATTGGCCCGACCTGGGAATTGAACCCAGGACCACCGGGTCTGCGGCCTTATATCTAGCCACTAGACCAACGAGGCAGTCAATAGATTTATATAGTAGTATAGATAGATATAATTTCACAACGAAATCTTCATAATATTGTTATGAAATATTCCGCTTTCATTTCCCATCATGATGAAGCGGACGCGTTGAAATCAAGCCGTATTTTTCTCGAAACACGTTCGTATTTCTCGATAAATACCGTATGCGACATCAATATATTTGGTTATATGTAACAAAATTTATATTTCATTAACACGCTGTCGATCACGTCATGAAGCTCAAAATATATCACTTTATTTAAAAGTAACTTTATAAACGTATTTTTATACGTATTTTCTTTTAAAACAGAATCACTGTAAAACTTTAATACTAATAAAAAGTGATAACATTTTGCAATGAGAACAAGCTCTCGATTATAGAACGCAGTTTTACATTTAAACATATCAACAAGGTTGAACAACGCGACACACTAGATGGCACTATGATTACGGCCACAAAATTTTACAAAATTAATTAAACGTGAAGTTAACTCAGTTTCAGAAGGTAAATAACTGGTTTCAAACGAAAACAGCCGAGTAACTAGAAATGTACACTTAAATAGATTATAATTGAATTTTTATTGTTCTAACTTTCGATCCATATAAAACTTATTTCTACTCGTGTGCAAAATTCATGGTGTTTGGTATTTATCTGTGCAATCATTACACCCACAAAATTACATATTTTCACATAAGTATTAAAAAAGCAAATAAAATTAATATCATAACGACATAATTTAAGCTGCAGATAATCTCTAGCCATTAACGCCTCCTGCATTGCAATGTACTCGTATTCTCCATAAATTATATTTTTTTATTTTATAGGTAGGCGGACGAGCATTTGGGCCACCTGATGGTAAGTGGTCACCAACGCCTGTAGACATTGGCACTGTAAGAAATGTTAACCATCGCTTACATCACCAATGCGCCACCAACCTTGGGAACTAAGATGTTATGTCCCTTGTGCCTGTAATTACACTGGCTCACTCACTCTTCAAACCGGAACACAGCAATACAAAGTACTGCTGTTTTGCGGTAGAATATCTGATGAGTGGATGGTACCTACCCAGACGAACTTGCACAAAGTTCTACCACCAAGTATATCTTATGTATCTATATATACTATATCTTTAAATTATTAATGGTAACGCCTTCGTGATTGATTTCGGCCAAGGGGCCATACACAAGAGAAAATAGCCATTTTTTTCGCAAAACACATGCACTCTATTCCCTCACTGTCATATTCCGATAGGACGGCAAAGCCGACATGACCGAAAAGAGTTCAGACACAGGACTACGCAGAACTACTAGGCTTTACGTGCTTTCTGAGACAAGATAGCTTAAACACTGACAATAAAAATTTCCGGATCCCGGGTCGCTATTATTAATTTCTCAATAAATAAAAACGTAATAACTTTTATCGTTCCGACCTAGTTTGAACCTAGGTTCTGCGACCATATTGCCACTAGGCAAACGAGATAGTCATAATTATAAATTACAGATATAAGTGAAGGGAAGAAGACTTGGAGAAGAAAGCAATTTTAAATTCAATTATGTTTTATCTAAACTGTCCTCGATATTTTTCCCCGTTTCCTAGATTATCTATATCGTTACAATTATCGAAAGCAGCTTGCGGACGGCCGATCGCTATCTCCCATTGGGTTAGTTTAATCCACAGATTTATGGCCCGAGCTACCACACTTTAATCCGTTCTGTAAGAAAAACTAAATTACGTTACTGAACTTTTGTAATAAGATTTTCGAAATAGTATGTCATTCGAGAAAACATGTTATTATAAATCAATTTAAAAAAAAAACATCGATATGCCGGAACGTAGGTTTATTTATAGAATCTAACTAGTCGCGTCATTAATTTACGAAAACTAAATAACTTTACTACGCAATTAAATAATTAGGTTACCCTGCAAAGGTAGTTATTACTAAAAAAATACAATCTCAATTTTCCTCACAAAGATTTACGAAGATAAGATATTAATAAAAACATTTATAGATAAATTTATAGTTTTAAAATAAAAACATATTTGATGTTTTAACAAATATTCAATAACATTTCTTGCTCTCAATAAGAACAAATAATAAACAAACATTTATCCATTCTCACAGCAAAGGCCATAAAAATACTAATAAGATTGATAAACGTAAATAGAAAAGCGTTTGCTTTGCGAGTTACTCTTAATTAACACGCATTGCGTTTATCCGGTATCACGTCTAAAAGCTTATTCTTAATAGAACATTCTCTTAACACGAAATCTTTACGATTCTAACTTATATTATTTCTTATAGAGAACTTATATTGCAGGAAAATTCTAGAAGCGTTATTAGAGTTAAAATTGTTGAGATTACGTCCGGTTTTAAAGTTCTGACATTCAATACTGGGTGGGGCCAATCAAAGTTCATACGGTTTTTTGTCTAGAATTCCTAGAAGCAATCAGGAGGAATCACAGGAAGCAATGTTCCAAAAATTTCGTATCGTTCTAAAAATTGTGTACATACTTCGGTCCATAAGCATATAATTTATTAAGAACTCGACTACAATGCCAAATAGTCCTAGGATAGCCGCTACTATAGTATAAAAAAAAACAAATATTATTTATTAATGAATATGACAACAAACGCTATAAATGGTAAACAAAAAAACAAGACCACAAACAAAAGCCAACAACTTTATTTTAATTATATGAGAAGATCGACAAAAATATTTGTATATAATATACTCTTTATAATAATGAAAAAAATTCATGTCATATACAATTATATTATCCTTTATGAACATCAACGATTACTAAAAGCAAGCTTTTCTATTGTTTATATAATCTTGTACAATATAATAAGCTTTTTTTATCAATTTTTTATCATTTCTCAATATTATATTATTATATTATTCGGTCCAGTTGAAGTTTTATTATACAATATTATACCAACTTTATTCCTAATACTTGGGATTAGGTTGCTATTTCAAAATGCTTTATTGATTGAAATATAAATGTTGAGGCCAAATTCATTGCACATCGAACTCTGACTAGCTGTATTTCAATTACTTTATAATCTATACAAAACACGAATCATTTACTAAACCTTTTGATCTATATTGGTTAAAAAAATAAATAGATTATCCATAAAACCCGTGTAGTTACGCATTAAAATTCCCTTTCATGTTTTTATTATTAAAGTGTAATTATATTATAAGAATATTTATAGAATTTAACGATAAACACGGCTTTATACAAATCTCTTAAATGACTTTTTCTGTAAAACTCTGTTATAAAATTTAAAAATTAAAATATTAGTTAACTCTTTAATTGAATCATTAACTTATTTGTTTTCTTTGCCTATTCTGATATTTATAATTATACTTTAAACTGAATAAAAATTAAAAGTAAAATTGAACAATATCTAACTTATATAAAACAAATTACTTGCCACCTAATCGCATCGATTGGAATCAAACACAAACAGTAATTAAACAAATACATAATTCAATATCGGTTTGTCGCACCTCCAAAACATGGAATTCGTTACCAGCACACGTGTTCTCCTCCTCTTATTATCTGGGTTTCTTCAAACGAGGCGTGAAGAGGCATCTTGCGGGCCGGCAAGGCGGCGGCGGCTAGTGCAAGTTATTATTCCTGACTACACTAGCCGTGACGCGACGGCGTTTGGACTCTACTACCACTTACCATCAGGTGGAGTAGAGTCATTCGAACTCCCGGAAACTGTATAAAAAAAAAATGCCAGTCTATAAATCCAGCTTAGTGCTACTACTATAAATACCGCATGTCTAACGCCTTTATTCAATGTGTTCTTTCAATCATCGTTATAAATATCTGTAACTACTGATAAATATTACATAACATTTAAAGAAGTTTTCATTTACATAAACTAATCTATCTATATCTTTATTCTTTAGTGAAGAAACTAAAACTGAAGTTTAGTTCTAAAAACAAATTCTACGTAAGCAAAGCAAAGTGAAACGAGTAGTTCTAAATAAAAATGCGATGCGAGCCAAAACATTTGCAGGTGTAATATTTTTTGGCGTGAAGTGGATTATGAAATGAGATACATTTGTGTACCCATTCCTTTAATGTTTTTTTTTTCTGTAATGTATGGTGTTTTCTTAACACCGGAAATATCTTTTATATAATCGTTAGGAAACCATTTCTGTGTTGCTTTTTTGTTTATTTTATAAAAAATATATTTGTAATCAAATAATTTATCGTTACTGTGTGTGTGATTAAATTTATTGATTGTGTAAAAATAAGGATCATTAAAATTTATTATTTTTAGTATTATTATTACCCGAAATTAGAAAGTTAGATATAATAACCCTATCATTTTAATTCTTACAAATAAGCCACATTTACTACCCCGCATTGGAGCACCGTGGTGGAATAATGTTCAAACCATCTTCTTAAATAGCGAAGACGCACAGAGTAGGATAGTAGAGTAGAGCCAAGTAGTAGGATACTAACAGGTGATTTTTTTTAAATAAATAATACTTATGAAATCTTAAAATAATGATAATATTTACAAATTTAGAATAAAGCACAATAAATTTATATTAAAAAATATTGAACAAACACAGATTCTAAAATTATAGCAGAGCGTGGTTTCGATCCACGGACCTCTGGGTTATGGGCCCAGCACGCTTCCACTGCGCCACTCTGCTGTTCCATTGGCCAGACAAAAATAACGAACTAATAATTAAGGGTGACTACAATAAAAAAACACACGAATTAATACAAGTTTTAAAAAGTCTACTAGCAGAGCGTGGTTTCGATCCACGGACCTCTGGGTTATGGGCCCAGCACGCTTCCACTGCGCCACTCTGCTGTTACGGTTACTTAACCTAAATAAAGAACCATTGATGTAGAGTGGCCGTGATAATAAAACACATTAATTAATACAACTTCTAAAAATTATTCTAGCAGAGCATGGTCTCGATCCACGGACCTCTGGGTTATGGGCCCAGCACGCTTCCACTGCGCCACTCTGCTGTTACAGTAACATTACAGAAATAACGAACCAATTATGTAGGGTTTCCATTTTTTTATTTCATTGGTAGGCGGACTAGCTTATGTCCCACCTGGTGGTAAGTGGTCACCAACGCCCATATACATTGGCACTGTAAGAGATGTTAACCATCGCTTACATCGTCAATGCGCCACCAACCTTGGGATCTGAGATGTTATGTCCCTTACGCCTGCAATTACACTGGCTCAGTCCCCCTTCAAACCGGAACACAACAATACCAAGTACTGTTGTTTTGCGATAGAATATCTGATGAGTGGGTGGTACCTACCCAGACGAGCTCGCACAAAGCTCTATCACCAAGTAGACATTCCATGACAATAAAATACTTGTAGTTAGTAATTTTATATCAAAGAAAATATTTATATTGTGAATTCGTTTTTAAAACATTGTCATAATTATTTTAGTCTTACAATTAGCAAGCTAAATATTAACGGCCTTATTCATAAACGTTGCTTAGTTACTGTTTAGCTAAACACTGATTTGTCTCTTTCTGTCATTATTGATTTGACATACGAAAGAAGAAGACAAAATATTGTTTAACTAATCACCAGGTAAAAAAGGTTTAAAAACAACTTTGTAGTATTATTATGATTACGTATATATAAATTACTCTTGCATGAGCTCATATAACATGAAATATACAAACAAAATATTGGTTATTATTTATGATGTAGTGCAATTTGATTCCAACGTCGACAAGACCACCGCTTACTACGCTAAATTGTGAATAAAATGAGCGATGATTTATTTGAGACAAAATATTCGTAGGTGTAATATTTTTGACGGGAAGTGAATTGTGAAATGGGATCTACATTTACTTGCTCATTTTTTAAAGGGATTCCAAAAGGAGCTTATGTTTTAAATTTTCAGTAATATTTATTTTTTATAAACCGAATTGTTAACACAAACACACTTCATCTTAAATCTCCAGGTTTTTTATCAGCCTAGTTTCGGTAGCCCAGGCAGGTTTGGAGTATTTATGAAAAGACTGTTCTTTATGCATATAATTTTTATTAAAATTTAAAAAGTAATATATTTCAGGCTCAATTCCTCTATGGTTATCCTCTATCAAATGAACGTATACCATTTCTATTATTTTGTTTATTAGCCTTTAAAAGAAAATGAATGCTAATTATACTACATCCAAGTAGTATCTAGTATTTCATTCAACACACTAAATCAAAATACTTGCAATTTTTTAGCTATATATCGATAGTGAACATTATTCATGAAGCTTTAAAAGAACAAAATAATATTATAGAAATAATTTTAAACCAAAAGCTTTTTTATTATGATGAACTATATAAATACCAGTCAATAATGAATTGGACATGGCAGATTTCAGTTTCAATTTAGCGAAATCATCGAGGCAAGAAAAGAACTGGGACATTATAATAATTCTGTAATTGAAAACCAAGTCATAGTTTATCATAGCTATGTTAGCATATGCTTTTTTTATTTAAAGAGTTAATTTTGTCACATTTGTATATTATACATACTATATTTATGTCATAGCAAGGCGGACGAGCATATGGGCCACCTGATGGTAAGTGGTCACCAACGCCCATATATATTTGCATTGTAAGAGATGTTAAACATCGCTTACATCGCCAATGCGCCACCAACCTTGGGAACCAAGATGTTATGTCCCTTGTGCCTGTAATTACACTGACTCACTCACCCTTTAAAACGGAATACAACAATAGCAAGTACTGTTGTTTTGCGGTAGATGATTGATGAGTAGTAGTATCTACCTAGACGAGCTTGCACAAAGCCCTACCACCAAGTAATTTTACGTATTGTATAGTTTTAACAGCCGATGTGCCATATCTTGCCTTTTAAATGTATCATCGTTTGTTTCACATACCTATCGAATATTGTTTTAGTTCAAATTTTTAATTCTTTAAAAAATTCCAAGCCTTCATGACACTTATTAAAATGTTAAGAAACTTAAATTGTAATTTTTCTTGCTGAATGTAGGTCTCCCTTAAGGTGCGACAAAGCCCCAGTTTTATTATATTCAATTCAAAAAATATTTCAATTCAAATTTTCATTTCACTTTTTTCATTTAAGCTTTTGGATGCTGGAATACTAATATTATTAGTATTACTTCTCCTTTATCAATACAACCTCATTTTAGTTATCATGGCTATATTATTGGTTCGTTATTTCTGTAATGTTACTGCAACAGCAGAGTGGCGCAGTGGAAGCGTGCTGGGCCCATAACCCAGAGGTCCGTGGATCGAAACCACGCTCTGCTAGATGTCTTTTTAGAACTTGTATTAATTCATGTGTTTTATTATCATGGCTACCCTACATTATTGGTTTGTTATATTTGTTAGGTTACTGTAACAGCAGAGTGGCGCAGTGGAAGCGTGCTGGGCCCATAACCCAGAGGTCCGTGGATCGAAACCACGCTCTGCTAGATGTATTTTTAGAACTTTTATTAATTCATGTGTTTTATTATCATGGCTACCCTACATTATTGGTTTGTTATATTTGTTAGGTTACTGTAACAGCAGAGTGGCGCAGTGGAAGCGTGCTGGGCCCATAACCCAGAGGTCCGTGGATCGAAACCACGCTCTGCTAGATGTCTTTTTAGAACTTGTATTAATTCATGTGTTTTATTATCATGGCTACCCTACATTATTGGTTGGTTATATTTGTGACAATTTCATGGAAATTATATATTTTTGTATTACATGAATTTAGACATTAGAAAATCGAATACAGAGATTATTTTTCAGCAGATTTTTGATTGGCGAATCTTAATTAGGCAACAGTTTCCAATGTACGTAACTCAGAAACGATCTTGTTAAAATTTTACACACTTTAATTCCAATCTAAATCCACATATAACACAGTTAATATTTCTATTTTGCCAGTTTTTGTATTTTGAACACAAATGACACGAAATATAGTTTGAAAAAAAAATATTCACGAAATATATGTATATATATAATCAATATTTTCACTGTCAGATAATGCATCACCTGTTTCCAATAACGCCGTTGTGTATGTATAAATTATGCGATGCGACAAAATCTGATCCTATTGATTTGAATTTTCACTACATATTATATAGATGACGTTACGTGACTCACAATCGAATCGAAAGTCCATAGTGATATTGTATCGAATTACATGAAAATCCTTCTAAAAAAGTTATGGATTACTTATAAAAACAATTTTTGACTCCAGTATTAAAGGCAAGAACACAATAAACTTTTGTCAATTGGGGCGGTGTTCTTTACAATCACAAAGCCAATTCAAGTTACCTGTGTTTGTGTTCGAAACGCGTCGGCATTTCTATAACTTCAAAAGATCCATGTTTACAATTCTAAGACAGTTCACAATAGGATTACGTAACCAATTTCAAGGAAGTATAATAGTTTAATTATGTTTGCTCGAATTTAGCTTTTATTGTGTTAATACCGATTCCTTCAATTTAGTTTTTCTCGACCCGTCCGTAAAGAGCAGCCACATTGCGTTAGGAGGCCGTCATTATTGAAATGTCTGGGATCAGACCACCCGCGACATACAGATAAGTAGTTGAGAAAGCATTTTTTGTGCTAATCCAACTAAATACACACGGCTAGGACAGATAAGAAGCTTTCACGAAGATGACTTAGGCGTGACTCATATTTTATCTTTACGTTAGTTTTTTTTTAACTTTTAAAGGAATTAAATGCTTTGTGTGAATTAATAAGATATTGCCAAGAATTTAAATAGAAATATTCTAATAATTTATTTATTAGTTATTTTATATGGTAAGGTTTTTTGTATAATAAATATGTATTGTGTGTCAAAATTTGTAAAATAAAAATTCTACTTGTCATTATTACTATTTATTACTGAATCTATAGCCTTTGTCAATTAAAAAGATGAAATATTATACATTGAAATTAAGTAATTGAAAAGGTTAAATCGTCATTATGAGGAATTACTTAACAATTGAACTTAAATTATTATACTAGCGCAACGTCTGTAATGCTCAAGGGCTCGTTGGTGGGCTCGGACGGAACTATTCCAAATATTTTACAAATTGCAAGATTGTTCGCGACGCGACGCGACATCACGACGTCGGTAACGTCGATAGATCGATTCCCAGGAAGGTTCGCTTACTCGGTAATCGTCAGTTCTTTGTATAGAAAAATAGTGATATGTAAGTACAGTCATTGTACATTCAAAATGTACATATATTTTTTATTTCAATTCAAAAAAGCAATACCCGGTTTTGAAATCATTAGGAGCAGAATTTATCAAATATTTAGGAATAAAATGTTACAGTATTTCAATAGAACTTGTGATACATGAAAAAAATATGTTTTGATTTATTTTTATTGTGAAAAACAACTTAATGTTATGATTGATTACGGCCTCGGCGGCTATTCTGATGGGAAACTATCGTATTATATATATGTATATAGGAAATATATAACACACAAGTGTGTGCGTAACTATTCATATTCACTATTCGCTAACTCTCATGGAAAGCTTACATGCAATCGCTTTCTAAGACACTGTTAAACATGATAGCTTCTTATAAATATTAAATATTTATTGAACCTAGGTCTTCGGAATCGAATGATGAGTAGAGCATTCGATATGTAAGCATTGTCAGAGGTTTATTTAATTTATACGAGTATATAAAGAAATGTAAGAATTTCAAAGACACGTAATCTTGGTACACACGTATTAACTCATATGTTCTCATCTACCCACTTTGACATGATTACAAAATATTAAAAATGTAACGAAATAAGTACTCGCAGGCATGTTCAATCGGTAGCAGCTTATCAGCTACTGGCAAGTAGCATGTCCGTAGCTGTCGCGTGTTTTCACGCGTGCAATTTGGCATGCGGTTGCGCCCCCGCCAACCCTGGCGCACGTTGCATGCAAAAAAAGCTCTGCAATCAACCGGCCTCCCAGCTACAAACATGCTATTTAATATAATACACAAGTGATAGTAACTGGCACGTGCAAGGTGCCTGTCATTGTGAAAACTATTTCCGGCTTCAAAACGCGTATTAATCGTGAAATAATGATTTAAAAAACGCAACTATTTGTATTATTTTTTGTATGTATCTCACACTAGTTCAAATTATGTAATCAATTATGAAACTATATTGACGTCATTCAAGCATGTTCATAACATAATTTGTTGATAATTTATATATGAAAAAATATTTAAGGACTATTTTAATAAGGATCGTATTCTACTATAAACCCAGGATATAATAATATTGTGTTACTAGTGCTTAAGGTGGAGCGGAGTGAACGTATTGATAATGAGAGCTGTATTAATTTATTAAGTCACAAAGAATAACTTTTATTTGTCGGTAATAGAAAATATTACCAAGAAACCTGTCAGATTGAAGAAATCCGCATTCGAGCATCTTATTGGAATAATTTCCAAATGCCTATACTAAGCTGCTAGCAGTAAAAATGAATAGTAATTCTTAAACAATTATATCAAAAACTTATAATGTTTTAGCATTAAAGAAATATTCTCACAATAACTTTGCTTAAGTAAAAAGTTATCTCGAGTATCGTAAGTAGTAATAAGAGAGAAAAAGTTGAAACTTGGAAAATATGAATCATAATACGTTCACGTGTAAGTTATTACTTACATTATCAATGTTACTTGGCAGCAACTTGATTGTATGTTATAAATAAAAATCTCGATGCAACTTATCAATAGTGCGCTCGGAATAAATCAAATAACTCTCTGGATTAGCCGTCGTTGGCAAATGTGTCTTCATTCATGGTGGCGCCGTACAGCATTCGAAATCTGTAGAGTTCATTTTATTTACAAGCAAATATCATTTGTTGCACATTTCATTATCTTTTTTATTATGTAATTGAATATCATCTCTATTAATTTATTGTCATAATAAATTTCAAAAGTAGTTAAATTAACAATTTTATTTTAATTATAAGCTCTTATCTTACACTATATTTACGCATATATCGTAATAGTCTATTTAAATAAGAAACATATTTGGAATGCTTATAAGAATTTATTTTCAAATACATTTCATGTCCTGTACTCCGTATATGACCTTATTTAAATTAATCATACGGAAACATTTTTCAGTTAATATCATTGTCAAATTTATATTATGTAACAATATAACTGAATACACAAACACAATAATAACAATAAACTAATGTAAATACTAAATACAACTAATTACAAAACGAAATAACTATACAAGGTAACAATAAGTAATCAGTTGTCTTAATGGAAGATTATCCAATACTAAATATTATACACCAAAGCAACTCCACAACATTTCTTTCATGACAGACGTGGACAGGTTTGAGTAAAAATAGTCTTCAGTGCGATCGGTACGGACTGTCGGACAATGCATTCATTATTGAGACACGCGCAATGCGCATCTGTGCGCCTAGATACCGGCCTGAAGCGGCTTGCAGTAAAAAGTTATAGTCCACACTCATCAGGATAAATAAATCGAAATTATTCCATTCCCCACTCACTACTATTTTCGCATTTAATCAAATCCCGATTTTAAATTAAAAAATAAAAAATCGTACAGAACGATTGAATGAAGAGAGAAAGAAGCTCTGTATTTTTTTAAGCGTAATTGATTAACAAGCGTTTCGATTTTCAGTCATAACGTTTTATAAATATTAATACGATCAAATACATGACTTCCATTACAATATCTGAATGCGAAAAATATAATAAAGCTGTGAATAACGTTCCTTTTTTTTTCATTCTGCCTTTTTATCAAGTATTTTCGATCAATTAACATTTTCGTAAAATTTAGACCTTTATGAAACGATTGAAAGTTTTATAAAAATAAAACGAACGCATTCAGATGAGTGGGAAGTAACCCGCCTGGAAGCGGTCTGTTGTAAAAAACGTGACTACGGAAATATATGCATAGCTTTATGCGGATTTAAGAGAACGTATGGGGTATGTGCGATTTTATTAAAGCTGCGCCGAATTTCAGAATTTTGGTGCTCGGTATTTAAAAGAAAGAAAAAAGACTTGCCGTAACAAAGTGCACTAGTTCGTGAGGTATTGATTGATTTCTGTCTTTTTTGTTTCATTAACACATGTCATGTGTTTCAGTATGGCAATTGAAGATATTGAGACTACAAAAAAAAAAAAAAACTTTTAAATGAATATTGAAAATTCTATACAATAAATAAATTCTGAACATAAACCATGTTGCGTACAAATTATACGTTTCGGATTGTATTTAAACAATTTCCTTTATCTAAAGCACCCAGTGGATTCTATCTCCGAGCCATTGCTGAACAAAACAAAACAACAGAGCTAAAGATCAGCATTCGACGACCGAAATAGTGTTGGACAGTATTCAAAACTCTTTGGAATTACTATACTATTTGTTGCTCTCGTCCATTCAGTAACTCAACGCTTCTTTGTAATCCGTAACAAGAGGAATTCAACAGTTATTAGAAGAATATAAATTTTCACTGTCTCCGTTTGAGATATCAGTTTCTATGTCTTTATTGGAACGCGAGCGTGATAGTTTAAGAAGTTATTTATTATCCGTCCGTTCGTCTAGCGAATGTATTTGGGAGAATGTCGTAAAGATGCCGTGCGTGATTCTTAAACTAATATACAATTTTATAGTCTATCCCTTTCTTCTAATTTTAACACTGGAATTTTGTTATAAAACCAACTAACAGATATATAACAGCATAAAGGTAACAAAAAAATCTAGAACTCTAACATAATTAAATACACTTGATGATTTTGGCATTTCATTATTTTTTACTATTAAAACTATCCCGTTATTGTAGTAGTTTAGCTTATAAGGCCGCTAATCCTGAGGTATCAAACCTCGGGTCGGGCCATTAAAAAGTTATTGGTTTTTGTTTGTGTTCAGAAGTTCTCACTAGCTGACCGGATACTGGAAGTCAGTAGTGTTTACACTCCCATGTGTAGAAAAGCACATAAACCGCGATGGCCCTGCGTCTGAACACTTTCCGGTCGTGTTTGGATTTGCCGTCGTATCTGATTATGTGGGTGAGGTAATAGAGACATGTGTGCACACACACTTTTGCTCCAATATGTATATAATCAGTTAACTAATCACTGTTGAGAATGGCCGCTATAGAATTGGTATGGAAGATCATCATCATTACTATTTCTCTTCTAAGATAATAAATTGCTAATAATAAGTTCATAAAAATGATGAAACATTTAATCAAGTTTTAAGAGCTGTAGTATTCGCTTAGTGTCCATTTTTATTTTCACAATTAGCACGATTGCATTATAGACATTAATTACTAGAAAAAGGAACAGCGCGAGCGATAAACAAAAGGTAATATACCCACCATTTAATCTGATTCCTATTATTGCAGTCGTAACGCAACATTCCGTAGGATTTATTACAAAAGAGCTGTTAAGAAAGCGCTTTAGTTCGAAGACGGCATCGTGGGGCTGAATCTGTAAAATGAAGCGTTAGAATGTTTTAAACGAAGCATGATTTATCGAGTCGGCTCGGTTTGAGCCAGTCCTCGCCTTTGATGCTTACGCGAAACATTGCTTCGTGCAAAATAGAATTCTAGTTTCACACGCAACAAATGTACTCATTATCTGATGAACTTTCCAAGGTACGCCGGTTGGGTGGACTATCTAAATATATAGATCCTCAATACTTACGGCTCAGAGAATGCTGTTAATACTAATATTGCGACGGCCTTAAATTGAAGTTCCTCCTTGTTCAAGTTTAACGATATTTTTTTAAATACTCCTTGATGTAATAACTTTTACTAAATCATTTTACACATTTTAATAAATGAAATATTATCGCTAAAACGATTCATTTCTGAGTTTCTTTTACAATACCAAATCTTAAATCGAGTTACATGATTGTTTTATCCCAATCGTTCAATAAGTTATTTCAGTCCAACATAAACATTTGTGAATAAATAATATTATCGTGAAAAAATGAAATATAAATATTTACCAGTCTTTTATTGTGACCGTGGTTTATTCAAGAATTTCTGAACGGATTTAGATCGAGTTTGTATTATGGTTCAGCCTTGGTAATTCGCAGATTTGTATTAGTTGTTTTAGAAGCAAGACAAATTGAACCGGTGAGAATTTCGCTGGGTATTAGCCGGTTTTGGAAAGGCTAATCATACAGCCAATCCTGAAATGCAACTCTCAAAATTGATAAACAGTTATATTTAGTTGCAGAAGTTTTGCTAAAATAATGGGACCTATCTCTTAGCTTTATTTCTTGTACTGTTATTTTGCAATAAAATGGCAATATTATAACTACATACAAACGAATATTACTCTTCGGTTTATCTATGTTTTTTTTTTTTACTAAGCGAATTGTTGTTACGGTAATCACTTAATTTTTTAAATTCTAATGTAATTACCACGCAGTTAATATGATTATATAAACATTATATATATATATATATATATATATATATATATAAACATTAAAAATAACGTCGTAGGTACCTCAAACTACGACTGCCGGTTCATATCTTATCAAGTATAATTTAAAATATATATGTTTTATTAATTTTTTTGGCTGACATCTTTAATTTTATTTCGATTGACTTACAACATACATTTAATTAATATTTCATTGCTTAACGAATACCGTTTAAATGATTTCAATAATATATATTTGAATCGGTTATAAATATTTACCATCAAAAAACAAAACTAATAGTCGATAAGATGTGCAATATGCGCAGGAGTTGCCTCCGGATGTAATTACCGAGATACCCTTGCATGACACGTAGGTTCTTTGAACGAGATTGCTCTTTAAATGGAATGAAAGTAAATTCCTAATGAATGATACATTACACAAATGGATAATTGATAATGTACCAGAAATGATAAGATATAATAATTAACCAGTAATAATAATAGCCGGTACCGTTTGGGTTAACTTTGTACAAGTGTAATGGTTTTGAATATAGGCTTAGTTGATTTTACCAGGAGAATAAATATATACTTATAAAATTTGTCCTGACTAACTATGAACGCACAATCAAAACTATAGGTGAAATTTGATTTATAAGTTTATTTTATAACGTATAAGAAAGAAATGCTGGCACGTTAAAGGGGACACCCCCTTAATATGAATTTAATTTTTGATATTTATTACGTAATTGTATGTCCATCTAACGCAAAACTAAGCTACCTAAGAATAAAATATTCGGCTTTTAAGATTGACATGCATGTTGAGAATACCAAACTAAAAGATATAAAATGCATTGAATATTTCTGTTGTAATATTTATCTTCTTATAGTAAATTCAAAATTACTGTACTAAACATGTAATGTGATTAGATATGATATTTTTCAAATCGTTCTTATTCATATCAATAATAATAAACAAAAACGGGTAGGTATGTATTTTCTTTGTATAAAATTAATATAATTGCGATTCAACGGGGAAATAATAATAATATCCTGGGACATTATTCACACACGGCCATCTGATCCCAAACTAAGCAGAGCTTGTACTATGGAAACCAGACAACTGATATACTAAATATATTATTTTTCTTTTGTAAATACATACTTATATAGATAATGCTGCTAGCATTCTTGCCACCATTCCACGTGGTCACGATTTGTATAGTAAATATTTTTAATTTTTATTTGCATTTATTTAAGGTTTTAATGTAAATAAAAAAATATATATAATATATTTTTTATGGGTATGTTACATGTATTGTTTAGTTATGTTGCTAAAAAGACAAATAAAGTTTTCGGAAACATCGATTTCGCTCGCAGGCTCTTACCATAGATTCGGCGTATTTCCTAAAACTTATAATGAAGTTAACGTGAGCACAACATGCACTTCATATGAAAATTGTGAGGAATTACGAAAATTAGCTCAAATTATCGAAGATACGACTGCTCATCGGCAGTGGAACATTAAAAGCCGCCCGCGGGCTCCCTTCGCGTGACAGGGAAAAATATTAATAATTATAATAAGTAATTGCGGTGCCCCTGAGTTTTGCACGATATAAATCTTTATTTTATGCTAAGACGTTTTTTATATATAGACAATAATGTACGACTACTTATAAATTTTAAATTATCGTATGATTAAGCCTCCGCTTACTGGAAAATCGGCTACAGGGAATCCGAGATGATTATTATCATTATATGTAATCGTACTGTTTTGAGTTACGTATTTCTGAGCAAATTATTTCTTGTGTATGAAATTAAAAATTATCAAAAAATTATGGATCGTAATATCATATTTATAAGAGACGAAATTGTAAAATTGTGTACACATATTAAGATTTTCATTATGTTTCGCGTATTATTACTTCATTAGCTAGATTATGTTACATTCAATGGAAATTACAAGCATAAATACATGTTTACACGGCAATGTTAGATTAACCCACAAAAAGGGAAACAGGAAACCACCGAGTGTTTTGAGGTAGAATCAATGCTTACGTTTTCATTAAAGCATCGAACGTATCAAAATGATATCGAATATTTTTATTTGTGTGGTCTCTTAGAATATTTACTTATAAGTGGCGGCCGATCGAGAGATTATGAGCATCTCGAGTTTTGAAAGAGAAAAAGTTTAATGTAAAGATCACTGACAAATTTGTAACAGAACAATGAATCGGATATTAAAGTATCTCCTTTCATGACACGGGCGAGCGGATGGGATGCTAAGGTTGAGATCATAGTGTTGCAATCTATAAAATTGTTTCGAAAATGTAAATATTATATAAATGATTATAACAGCATCAAAGTATTAAATGTATATTTTTATTTTTGATATTAACCAATTAATAAATTAAAGGCATATAATAATACATATGAATTACAATACATACTTATAAGTGACAAGAGAGCTAAAATTTTACTGTAGCAACACAGTTGTTACGAGCCTACTTGAATAAAGTTTGTTTTTATAATAATTAATTTATATTTTTGTACAATAATCAACTCTATTTAATATTCCCCAAAGTATTTTTTTGGTTAAATCATTAGTTTTTTCATTCATACCTTGTTATACGTATATACAATTAAATATTTTGACATAATATGCTAAATTAAAACACCAATTAAAACAAAACAATACTAAGCTGCAGGAATGTAGTCATGATCTATCGACGAGATCGTGTAGTTCGCTGAGTAGTCACAGCAAGATATAATTCAAACCCATAAATCCTGCCAGACCTCTCAACCGGTTTGATAGTATACATATTTCAATCCGATTACATGATAATTGCAGGCCATAACTTATCTATCGACAGGCCTACTATCAGGTGGAGGACAAGTGCGTGACATCTAGTAGTCTTAAAGATTATAGCCGGTATAAGTTACGTGAGCTGAATCGGTGTCGTTCGGTTGCGCATCGCTCATCGCTTCGCTTAATGCCCTGGTCTCACGCGATCGCCGACCGCTTGCGAACCTCTCGCTGGTGTTAAATGTATCCGTCTGCTTGTATCAGGTTACTGTACCAAAGCGTGGGCATTGACATGTCTTACTTGTTTTGTTTTGTTCATTCGACCATCATGAAGGTTGACTTTTTACGCGCATCGACGTGATGCCTGGTTAAATTACGTTAAACTTGAAGACCTGTCAATGTCAACTCGACAAACTGTGGGACAGATACGAAGAATATAAAAGGCTATTGATATGGTCTATTAAAGGAAAAGGATGGTGACGTATATGTAAGATGATACTTTTTATTTTGACCTTTTTTTATTTTAACCTTGTAATGTTATATGCATCGCAAAGGTCTCTTCCATTAAAGAGGGATTTTAAAGGTCAAACATGATTCTGAGAAATTTAGGTAATTATCTACTTGATAGAAATTAGTTACTTCTCCAAAAAATATTTAGTTTCAAATATTAAACTCTACCTACTTCGCTAAGTATATTCATTAAACTTTATCTTAATTGATCAAAAATGGTTTCTGGGAGGTCTATTTTTTCACTATTAGGTTTAAGCAGCTCTATCTCCAGTTTTTCGAAATATAATATTAATTATACATTAATAAATTTAGAGTACTGTATGTACTCTTTATAAATACAGTCAATATAAAAAAAGAAATAAATTTATGAAATAATAAAATAGTAAAACAAAAGTAAAATAATCGGTACACGAAAAGGTTACAAATGCGTCCTTTAATTCTAAATGCCCTCAAGTTTCCGAGAGGTGTCACTTGGATGAAAAATAATTACAAGTGTTGATCTTGCGTCATGCTGCGCCGACATGACCCTCGGTTATTAAGATGTTGGACTGAACATTTAACAGGTTGTCTCTCATTGTTAGCGATACGCCAGATGATAATCGCAACATCTGAACTGGCGACGACTTATTTTATGCCTGTCGCTCCGCATAAACTGAATTACGTAGGCGTTATTGATATTTAATGGTTTATTTTTAAAGGAAATATTAAAATGTATCTTTTTAATTACAGAATTACATTTTATTCATTTATAGTTCAGTTCTATTCTGAGATACAGATTATAAAATAATTTATAGTTCTGTACTTAACTTTAGACAAGCTTTTAGTTTTATGACAAAGGATAGTTTTCGATTTCGATAAAAGCATTAACATACGTTTCCGTAACTGTTAATGGTAAAGACAGATTTACATTAATTGTGTTTCAGTATGTTCGATTTAAATGTTGATATTATATAAAAAAAAATTTATATGTTATCTACGGTAAATGTTTGCAAATAACCCACTGCTAGGCTAAGGCCTCTTCTCCTCGTATTTGAGAAGAAGGTTTTTGGAGATTATTCCACAATACTGCTCCAATGCGGGTTGGTGGAATACACATGTGACAGAATTTCAGTGAAATTTGGCACATGCAGGTGTTCCTAACGATGTTTTCCTTCACCGTCAAGCGCGAGATGAATTATAATCACAAATTAAGCACATGAAATTCAGTGTTGCTTGCCCGGGTTTGAACGATCTTCATTTACGATTCACGCGTTCTTACTACTCGGTTTATGCGGCATTTAAAATTTTGCAAACAAAAAATAAGCTATTGTTGTTTGAATAAGAAAATGTGTTGTAACCATGTTCTGCTCTATGATAATAAGGCTTGAAAGCCAACATTAAGATGACATACATATTATGTTTCATAAAACAAATGTTATTCCTCGCTTTTTCGTTATTAGAATCGCTTGCATTATACGTATTAAAAAATGTAAGTATTATATTGTTTTATTTAGGATACGAACAATGCCTTATAAATAGGATTAAAGCCTAGAGAGAGCTAACATTGTAATAAATATCTATCATGTCGCTTGCTAAGTAAGATAAATTCAGGGCCACTACTAACCCAAGGACAAAATTACATGCCCGAACTCTAATAGTGTTGATAACTATTTCCATCTAAATTCGCTTTATATTATTAACCTTGTACACTGAATTCTGTGAATTTGGTTTTATTCAACTTGTCTTTTGGATAACAATACTTTCGTTTTATTTGTATGGTGTTAAAATAATAAAATGTAAGCAAAACACTTGAAATAAATGTTAAAAAATAATAAAAACAACGAGTACATTTCGACAGGGAAAAACTATTCCCCGGATTTTTAATGTTCAAATTTCTCGTATTTCAGTAGATAACCTTAAAGCTGCAGATCCCGTGGTTCTGATGATAGTAATCCCGGGTCGGGTTATTAAAAATTGAGTTTTCTGTTGACGGTATTATAAGACGGCGACGGGACGGTGTTGTCCTTTCATAACCTTCCTAAAGGACAATGCGAATGAAGGAATAGAGTGTAGCTTCGTTAACTTTTACCTGTGAACTATGATATCCCCTGTACTAGTCCTCTCAAATTATGTTCTAGGGCTGACATCACGCCCTGAGTCTAAATCCTCTCTTATGTTCCTATGGATAAAATATTTTATCAGTTAGCAAAATAAACGTTCTCCAGACCGATTTCGGCCACGGCGGCCAATCTCAAGAGAGATTAGCCAACTGCGCAGGAGATATTATAGTGCAGAGTGTGTGCGCAAACACAGGTGCACTCACTATTCCCTGGCTCTCATAATCCGATGGGACGGCAATCCGACATGACCGGAAAGAGTTCAGGCGCAGGACCAACGGCTTTACGTACTTTCCGAGGCACGGGAGTGTACACACTTCCAACTTCCAGGCTCCGGGCTGTCACTGAGATTTTTCTGACAGAAAAACCCAATAACGATTTATTGGCCCGACCTGGGAATTGAACTCAGGACCACCGGGTCTGCGGCCTTATATCTAGCCACTAGACCAACGAGGTAGGAAGTTAGCAAAATATAAATGTATACGTACGTACCTATGTACGTACAAACACACGGTATACATAACCAAAGTTCTACATATCTCTGAATAATTTCAGAAATCTGACCAGTTGGGATTGACCGACGTGTCGAAAATTCAGTCAGATTATTTTCGGGCCATATTTTTATGCCGGTGTAATTAAAGAAACAAATGACTTGGTTATGAACATTTGCTTAGTAAACATATTTAGTTTTATGGGGGATAGGCTGTAAATCCTATTGCACATATTTCTCTACAAAATAGTTGTTGATTTCTAATATTCGATTAACTTCAAGTAACCACAAAATACACATTCAATAAATAGTTAATTATAAAAATCTTAGTAAAAATGGTTTTATATCTTACTACACATATTGAAATACAAGCAAAGTATAATTGTATTAAAAAAAATATTTATAACAAATATGCTCTATGAACATAGTTTTATGCTATAACGAGGAAAGCTCTGCCATAGAGGGAGTTGTTACGACCAGCCACCATGCGGCGCCACTAGTAAAGACGTGAGAACATTTCGATGCTCAAGCAACTTTATGGAAACATGCATAGTAATCCTTATTCCCTTATAATAAAGTTGAAAATAGATAACGATAATAATTGTAAGTTTTTGTAAATATGAGTCCGACTAAGCACTACGGTTGAATACATATTCTGTTATTATGTTGACAAATATGTAGCAACTCTGTTAGAACTGAAACGTGACATGATAGGAAATATTATAGTAAGTACAAAAACAGTTATTTTTGAATAATGATGTACTGTTTTACTTCCATTCATTATTATAAAAGCCATACATTGTAACATTATTTTGAAAAAATATCCCGTATTTTGTTTAATTGTTAGTAAAAGTGATTTTATCTAGTATTATATTATAAACCCATTAAGGGTATTATCGATAAAATAATCTTTTAAACAATTAATAAAGAAGTAAAAATAAGTGTCCGACAATATTTCAAGCATCCGTTATATTTAATGATCGCAATTTCGTCGTCAATAATTTAAATTGATTGCAGTAAATACAGTTGATAAACTAATAACATTCTCCCTTAACTTAAAACATTATTTACACAAATGAATTTACGCAACGTTCGACGACGACGAAGTCGCTCAAATGTACTTTAGTAATATAGAATAGTTTATAGTAAAATATACAGAAATGTTCAGTTAATTAGCTAATATAAACACGCGATTTAGGTTTTAATTGATATACCAACGACCCGGTTCAGGTTCGCAATTTCATAATGAAGAAAATAAAAAGTACGCTTTGGAAAAATAATTAAGAATTTTTATTTTATTAACTTATAGTGAGGTTGTGTGTTGTCTGTCAGTCAGTACGTGTCATGAGGGATTCATCCAACGTCACTTATTTTTTCGTCATGTCATATTTGACAGTAGACCTGTCAAAATGAACTATGTTTGTTGAGGTTTTCGTGCAAAAATTAAATTTCCGAGTTTTCAGGTAGATGTTTCATAAATAATCTTATACAAACATTGTAACAAAAATAAACACTACAAAATAAAGTTATCGAAAACATATTTACTTTATTTGATTCGAAACAGAGTTTAAAACTGTATTCCTCTAATTAAGTTACTTATTTGAATAACCAAATATATAAATATGTATAATAATTTATTAACATGGAATATACTATTACACTGTCAATTAAAAAATATAGATTAACGTCCTTACTTATAAATATTGATTTCGCTCTTTCTGTCATTATTGATTTAACATTCGAAAGAATAAGTTTCAACATTGCGAAGCTTACATTTTCATTCAACATGGGACACACGCAAGGGTCCGTTTAGTTTTACCGTATAATAATAGCTGGAAGCAGACGAGGAAATTATGGTATGTGATCATGTATATTTATTAGCATTGGTAATGTAAGTATCGTTGAACCTAATTTAATATATTCTTTACGGCTGAATGATTGTTAAAGTGTGAGTAACTGTAATAGTTACTCACACTTTAACACTCATTGGTGTGGGTGGCACCACAGAGTGGCACAAACACTGATGACGACTGCACTTACTCCGATTCGTTGGTAGCGATTATAAATTTTGCGTACCATGTCCCATGAGTAAGCACTTATTTAACACAAATCATTCTTGAATCATTTAATATTTATTATATTATTTGGGTATAAATTGGTATATCTTGAAATTTATAGACTTTCTTCCCATTTGGCAGAAAGACATAATATATGTTTTTTTCCTGGAGAACGTTTTTTATCATACAATTTGTTGTTACTCGTCACTAGATGTCGTTGTAGCGAATAAACTCGTGTACCGCGTGACAATTGGAATAGATTTGAGCAAAAGGAATACTTTATCGTAATGCGTATTAGACAATATACTTTACATTCAAAAAGACATTGCAATGCACACCAGGCATAGGCTTGTAATTATGATTAGGGTTCTTAATAATATTGTATGTCACTGCCACGCAATGATTAAATGCTTATTACTTGACGCGCTAACTTATTCGTGAACGAACAATAATTGAATGAATGATGTATTTATAACTTATTTAAAATAATGCGAGAATAATACATAAAATAAAAAATAAATAGCAAATTTATAAAAGTATAATTTATATAAATACATAATATATGAAAATACAATCGAATAACTGAGCTAGAAAATATATTGTTACCAAAAGTTATTAAATAATGAAGTGAAGTAAAATACTTTATTGTATACCAAATAAAAATAGAAAATACATTCAGTGTCCTTAACTTATAGATAAATTACAATTATTTAATGGATACAAGTGCCTGAACTAGGCCGAGCCTGTGTCTCAGGTGCTAGTCTCTTTCGATGACGTTATGCAGTTTTAAAAGCGACATGTTGAATATTAAGGAGTAATAAATTTTGTATTACTCCTTAATATTAAAATAATTTTCTGTTGTCGGTAGTAGTTTGTTTATGATAATATTCTGACAAATGTCAAGAAAATGTTTTGTCTATAGAAAAAACATATAAATAGTTTAGTTAACTTATGTAAAAATTTTCTATATAGTTACTAGATTTTGATAATAATCATCTACAGTACAACATGGTTCCTTTAGTATATGAATCGATTATCTAAAATTACATATTTTACCTGAAGCTGGATTATCGTCTGACATTTGCAACCGGTCGAGGACATGCAAGTAGCTTGTATGTTAGACTAATTAATAGCCTTGAGGTTAACGATTACTATCTGCTGATGTAACGATAGCCGTCCCAATACTAAAGTATCTTTTTCTTTTAAATACTGCTGATCACAAAATTTCTATACATACATATATTCTTCTACGAAATGTATTACATATTCCTTATATATTTATATATGTATGGATTGTATGGTATGCTAATGTAAATTATCAATCGGTAAATAATAATTTGGATTGAATAATTTAATGTTGAGAAATCTAACAAGATAAAACAAGTAGGTCAATTAACAAAATTCCGGTCTCTTATTCGAGTAATAACACACAGAGTCGTACGTATTTTTATTTATACCGAGCACGATGTTAATGAAAAACATCGTGACATATTCTGCATTGGTCGGAAAAAAAAAATAGTCCAATTTATATTGGGTATTGATCAATTCGCAGTGTAAGTCCTCAACACATGTTCATTATCTATTCCATTAATAATTCGATGGAACCTGACACGACCGGAAAGAGATCAGACGCAGGACCAACGGCTTTATGTGCTTACTGTAGTGTAACTCCGCCAAATTCGTAACTCTGAGCTGCTACTAACAATTTTTTTGACATTATATACCTCTACAGCACACATGCAAGTAAGACACCAACAAACACAGCCTGGCAGCAAAATTATGTATGTATGTATGTATGTATGTATGTATGTATGTATGTATGTATGTATGTATGTATGTATGCATGTATGTATGTATGTATGTATGCATGTATGCATGTATTTATGTATGTATGTATGTATGTATATATGTATGTATGTATGTATGTATGTATGTATGTATGTATATATGTATGTATGTATGTATGTATGTATGTATGTATGTATGTATATATGTATGTATGTATATATGTATGTATGTATGTATGTATGTATGTATGTATGTATAGCCTATTCTATTGGCAAGATGAATGAAGATAATTAAAAGACAAACCTTGAAGTTAAATAACATAATTAGTTAAGATTTAAAATAATCTATAGTATCAATTATGAATTTGTGGAAAATTGCCGCTTTGAATGTCGGAGAAGTTGTAATCAGACCTTTTAAGGTAAAATTAATGTATATAGTTAATAAATTTATGAAATATATTTAATCATGAACTGGTTGTATTGCATAATATAGTAAAACTTTAAGCAAATGGCATGGAATTAGTAAATCTAAGGGTTTTTATAATCCATCTGCCATTGGAATAGACTTAACATAAGTACAGACAGTAAAATGTTTCAATTTTTATTGTTGGTAAAAGCTCCTCCGGTACAGATTGATGGTTATACTTGTCTCAGTATTTCTTTCAACGCATGCAAATTTCTTCACGATGTTTTCCTTCTAAATTGAGTACGATAAATTGTAAAAACAAATTTAACACGCGATGAACTCAATAATGTGCGCCAATTTGAATGTGTGTTTTTGTTCGGTGGGATGGCTTCGTGCTAGCTCATCTGGGAAAGTACCATTCACTCATCAAATGTAGCCAGTGTAATAACAGACACAAGGGACATAAAATTTTAGTTCCATAGTTTGGTGGTGCATTGTCAATGTCTAGATCTCTTGTGCATACTACCGTGACTTAACATATTTACCCTACTGGAGTGGCTTCACTTATTTTTTTGTCTCTTCTGTAATCACAATGTTTTAATTTCACGACAAAAAAAAAGATAAAATATTTTCTATATTCATAGAAAAGCGTTTTATTATAACAGAATAGAATCGCAAATGGGCCACATAAAGGAAAATGGTCACAAGCGCCCACAGACATTTTCACTGTAAGAATGATTAAATATTCCTTATACCGTCAATGTGCCACCATCCAAGCGAACTAACTTGCTATTCGAACGTTCATTGGGCCTGTAATATACAATAACCGTTATGATTTACATTAGATATACTATTGAAATGCCGAGATGGCCCAGTGGTAAGAACGCGTGAATCTTAACCAATGATCGTGGGTTGAAACCTGGGCAAGCACCGCTGCATTTCATGTGCTTAATTTGTGATTATAATTCATCTCGTGCTTGACGGTGAAGGAAAACATCGTGAGGAAACCTGCATGTTTCAAATTTCACTAAAACCCCGCATTGGAGCAGCGTGCTACTATTTAGATATTAAATATACTTGAAATATATCAAATATAATTAAAATATCATACTTATTGATAAACGTATTAAAGACGAAGTGTTATTTAATTTATTTTATATCCTTTTAGATACACTTAAATAAAAACTACACTGAATTCACTTAGTAGGCCAATCTCACAACAAAGACTTGTTTAGTTATTCAATGAACGTTGTGTGGGAACTTTATAAGCGTCTTTGTATAAGAAACTACTGCTATACATCAAAGTGCATCTGTATTCTGTAGACTAAGTGGAGTTTGTCATGCATGGTTTACATTATTCGGGTAGTTGTACGTTACCAAAAAAACTGTCATTTTTATTTTTATTTTAATCAAATGGTAGATTATTTAATATAAATTTAGAAATAAAATTCAAAGTAAAATGCAAATAACCTACGCCTAGGGTAAGGCCTCCTCTTGTAGACTTTGGAACTTCACTCGGTGGTAGAGCTTTGTGCAAGCTCGTCTGGGTAGGTACCACCCACTCATCAGATATTCTACCGCAAAACAGAAGTACTTTGTATTGTTGTGTTCCGGTTTGAAGGGTGAGTGAGCCAGTGTAATTCAAGGCACAAGGGACATAACATCTTAGTTCCCAAGGTTATTGGCGCATTGGCAATGTAAGCGATGGTTAACATTTCTTACAATGCCATTGTCTATGGGCGTTGGTGACCACTTACCATCAGGTGGCCCATATGCTCGTCCGCCAACCTATACAAAAAAAAAAAAAAACCACCACTTTTCCATTGCGGTTTTATGGGTTCAAAAGTGACATGATTTCATTCCAGACAGGCTTCCTTATCTTTGTCTTCACAACCGAGTACGAGACCTGGGCTGGGCAATGGGCCATCTCAGTTAATTTATAAACATCCTCATATATTATTACATATTATAAAAGAAAACTATAACTTTACATAGATCTGCTTAAATGAATATACATAATATCAAAATGTTCATATGGTATTGCGGTAAAAATACGCCCGAAACTGCTATTTTCAAGATAAATTGAATACGATTGTAACAGTCTATGAGAAGGGAAGGACGCACTACATCTAAATTTCACAGAGCGGCTTCTACAAACAAATTCAACCTATTCGCAGTACAATTTCACGCCCTATTTTATTCCAACGAATTTTCACAATTGAAAATCGACCGTAAAAGCGTCAAGGCCATTGTGTGTTGTGTTTTATTGCAAACTATTTTAGTATTATGTTGATAAATTATATTCATTCTTTATTCAATATTGTCGCGTTGCCAAGCGTTGGAATTATTGAATAATAGCTTATCGCCTTACGCTCATATTAAACATTTGACTTTTAAACGCTGTTATAAGTCGTAAAGATTAACTTACCTTCAACTACATCATTTTTCTTATTATATTATTTTCTAAATAGATTTACGTATGAAAAATAAATTTCAAATAAATATGATATTTTACTTGAGATAAATCATCAATATGGTTTTATCTTCTATACCTATAAACTAGTTAAAATCAGACAAAGACAAGGGTTATAAGATGGCAAACCATCTTAAGACTTTGGAATAGTGCCAGAATGTTATTAAGTTGCCAATAAACTGTTAACCATTATTATATAGGTATGCTTAGCGTAAAAACTTTCACGTTTAAAGCTTTTAATTAATATTTTAATTTTATCGGTACGAGAACGTAACATAAAAATAAAAAAAAAACATTTAATAAAAACAATTTATCATAATACATCACTATAAAATATGCGACAGATATACTTTTTGGATATAATATAAAATCTTTTCCGGAAACAATGAAACGAGCTGCAAACTTTGTCAAAGGGAAGCCGCCGCTAACAAGCTTAAGACGTCACTCGCGAATGTCACTGTCATCTTTAGTGTTTTAAAAGAAAAACGGATTTTCTTGAGCCGAAAAAAAACCTATTAATCACATAGCTCTTCTAGCCTATTTATTTCGTGGACCGAAAGCAGTGGATGTGCGCACCAGGACGCCACTCTGCAGCTAAGTGATTTTATTTGTGTCCACATTCCTTTGTATATCATATTTCGGCCTTGCGACCAACTGCTTGATCGATATTCAACGGCGTTGCTAAAAGCGCAGTATTGACTTAAATAATTAATGAACTCGGTATAAATATAAAGTATTAAAATGCTTATTAAGAAATTCAAAAGCAGTATTCCATTGTTAATTATTGTGAAATATTTTTTGCTTTGATTGTTTTATGTGTGTGTTTTGAGAATCTTATTGAAATCAAACTTATTTAACATTTTAGTTATAAATAATTAATATATATTACATTTTTTTGTTATAAGCTCATAAAATTCCGTCGTAATACATTTATTATTACTAAGAATAAGATTTTCATAGATCTTTGTTCGAAATACAAATAAATATAAGTTTTAATATTAAAATTTAAGCTTGACTTGAAGCTATAGTTTAATCAGACATATTCAATAAATTTAATTACAAATCTTAATTATATAAATAAATTTAATAAAAAATAAACTGTTTACATTTTCTATAAATCTTACTAAATTATGTTCCAAAATTATTAAATGACGAACTAAAAATCGTTCAATTATAAATCCTACTTAAGTTCCAAATTCAAAACCGAGTCCACAATCCGAAACTCAGGTAAGTGAACTTGATCCGTGTATTCTAAACACTGGGCCACCATGGTTCTTTTACTCTTTTTCTATTTATTTATTTGAATTCCACTCACTTTTCTTTATGCAAATCTTGAAACGGCTGCCCGTGTAAACCTTATCCAAGACTGTCATTCTCAGCTGTGGAATCGATTTGGACGTTTATTCAGGCTGACAACGCGTGGAGCAAAGCTCCACTCTACGAATCTATTCTATATCGTTCTCAATATAATGTAGAGTGAAATAAATACAGATAATGCTTATATAAAATTATAAATTAAAGTATTTTGAAATTTTGTTTTTTATAAATAAGATATATTTTTTTAAATTCTTATTTAATGCATATCATCGTATATCTTTCACATGAATGAGTTCAAATTTCTAATGAAAAGTTATTACTGACTTTTGCGTGTAAATTTCTGGAATAGCATCAGACGAGTATTAGGTAGTGTTAACATAAATACGATAAAATAATTAATTTGCTATTTTATTCATTAAAACTGAGTAAATTTTTGTATATAAACCATTTAAATATTATGTTAAAAAGTGATTAGACACGACGCTATACGAATCAATATTTTATTAATGTTAGATACTTTAGAGTTTATCGATATTATATGTAAAGATTACTTTGATGGTTTAATAGCTAGCATATAAAGTCACAACAACGTTTGGAAGTTGGTCATATATACATATTATTATTATTATCATGTCTCGGAAATCATGTAAAACCGTTCCTCCTATACCTCAACTCTTTCCAATCGTGCCGGATTAGCCGTCCCATCGGATTATGGTTGTGAGGGAATAAAAAGTGTACTTGTGATTGCGCACACACTCGTACGCTTTAATTCAAGTAACCCTTGCGCAATTGGCTTGTCTCCTCTCAAGAATGGCTTCCGTGGCCGACGTCATCATGAACGTCAAAACTAGTGTAATGCTACAAGATTCAACAACTGTCTACCGTTTAAGATAATGGATATATATGGATGTCAATATAAAAATAACGTTTATAAAAAGAAACAAACTTAATTGAAATATGCCTAGATCAGTTTTAAATATTCAAATATATAGTACATGAAATATTTAAAGCTAAAGAGTCTCTGCGACTTCAAGATAGTGATAATAAAAATAATCAAACAAGCAATAGGTATACGCCATGAACGTTTACGTGTAGAGCTAGAATGCATTCCGTATCCAATCCAATCTCGCAAAAAACCGTAATCTGCTCGCTGCTTCGTTTGTAATGTACTCTGACAATGTTGATGAGTTTTTTTACAGTTCTCTTAAAATTGTTGTGAACTTTCAAGTAAAGGGAACATTGGAATTGCAAATGCTTTTAGTTTGTTTGACGTATGCGATGTCAGTGGACTTATGAAAGTTTCATACCGTAATAATTATAGGTTTAAGAACAATTATAATAAACTATATTTATTATGTATGTAATAATACTATAGTATGGGTAATAGATTGGATGGATATCGTACAGAAATTTTAACCAAATTTTGCCTGTTAAAGCAATGTAAGCGAACTGATTGCTACACATTTTTGTATTTACCAAATTATTTTTTATATAATTCATGTTGGTGTTCAAATGTGTTCGAGTTGAAATAAATTCTGACTTATAGTCATACACATATATATCGTTAACCAATCGTTCATTTAGTTACTGATCACATACACACACACACATGAAATTATAGAATTTTATAAAATACTAACAAAATGTAACAGAGTTGTCCTGCTTGAATTATTGACATGACGATTAATAAAATAGAAGTATTCGCTTTAGCGTCATCTTGCGTGATGTAATGAAACAGAAGTATAAAAGTGGGGCTCTTCCTGACTGGTCATACCCCGTCTGGATATGGGCTACTCCCTTTCCGGAAATTTGTCGCGTCATTCCTTTGTCCTGAAAGACCAAAGTTAATCTATACCCAATGACTAATCTAACCTATGGCTTAATCTGAGTAAGTCTAATCAAGTAGGTGTTTCCTCAGTGTGGTGTAGCAGTACCCGCAAATTCACCAGCGTGGAATTCAGTTTGTGACGAAAATCCTTCAAAATCTATCATTTTAACGTACATAATGTAATTTATTTGCTACTTAGTTGATATTTTTAGCCTTTTTAAATACACATGACCCCCGACAAAGATGGACAAAAATCGAAATATGTATATTGGTTTTGATAACTCAACAAATAGCCATATTAACTTAAAAAATGACACTTATTTTGATACCCTAAAATAGTTACATTATCTACCACCAGAGTTGTTGACTTTTTATAATTCAAATTTGCTTTAAGTTATTTATTTTTCATCTATTTTATTGTATCAAAGAGTTTCATGTGAAATTTGATTCTATTTTTTATAGTTGCTTAAATACTATATCGTTAATTAGTTGTAAAATGACTTGAGAGTACGTCAGTTATGCTCGTAATTGAGACTCTTATATTTTGTGTTAAAACTATACATTTAAATAAATATAACGTTCTCGGCCAAAGCGCAGTTGGCCAATCTCAAGAGAGATTAGCCAACTGTGAAGGAGGTATTATAGTGCAGAAGTGTGTGCGCAAACACAGGTGCACTCACTATTCCCTAGCTCTCATAATCCGATGGGACGGCAATCCGACACGACCGGAAAGAGTTCAGGCGCAGGACCAACGGCTTTACCTGCTTTCCGAGGCACGGGAGTGTACACACTTCCAACTTCCAGACTCCGGGCTGCCACTGAGATTTTTCTGAAAGAAAAACCCAATAACTATTTATTGGCCCGACCTGGGAATTGAACCCATTACCACCGGGTCTGCGGCCTTATATCTAGCCACTAGACCAACGAGGCAGTACTATAGTTGTACTATAGTAGTATTTCTAGTAGTAGTAACTATACATTTACTACTACTAGAAATACAACTATAGTACCAATTTTATTTATAATAATAATATGATCGTTTATAAAAAAGAAGTTGTATGAGCAATATTCTTTATTTTATACTTAAAAGAATAATAAATATGTTTCTTTTTTGATATTATTTGTACTTTTGTATCATTTCATTGGTAGTAATTTGTCACAGTAAATTCTTATCGACATTTCATAAAATAAAGTTGACTTCATCACATTATTTATTCTGAGATACCGCATGGTCTCCATCCATGAACTCGCAGAGAAACACTAATATGAATGAGCTTAGAAAATGTAGAACCACTTTGTCCGCGACAAGATCTCTTTATAATGAAACATTTAATTAACTTCCTCTAGTTTTATTATAATATGTATTATTTAAATCGGTTTTAGCCTCGATAGAGATAACGTTTATTTATGTACCGGATAACGGTCTAGTGGTTTCTTTGAATCCGATGTGAATAACTGAAAGTTACGCGGAAACCTCTGAAACGCTTAATATTATGTTTAATTTCGAATAAAACTAAATATGGTTTAATATAATGGTTTCGTTTTAAGACGATTATGATTGTTTAAGCGTCTATTAATCTATTAATGTATATAAACACACACACATATGAAAAAAGTAAGGACAACATTTAACGCTGTACAAGATATTTGTGAATTGTAAATAGTGTAATTAGTTAAAATATTTTATAAATTCGCAGAGTAGAGCAAATCGGAAGAGTTACCAATAGTGAGTTTCAACATTCGCCCACATACGCTGGTATTGTAGGAAATGCCACTTCTATAACATAAATACTCCACTAACTGCAGGATCAAAGATGCTATGACCTTTGAGACTATAAGCTCACTCACAATACAAAGCAAAACAAGAGTATTGTTGTGTATACAAGTTTTACTAATATATTGGTAGGTATAGGATTTATGACTTAAATGTTTTATTTATTTGATGTTAATATTATATAAATAGTGAAAGACCTTAGAGTTAAATTATAAAGCTATTTATATTTTTTTTAACTTTGTCTCAACCCTAATGGTGTGTGTCTCACGACACGCTCCAAAGACCGCGGGTGGCCTTGTTTTCAAAATGACGACGGAGTTATTAAGAAATATCTCTTCGACAATGACAGCCAACGACTTTTATCGCGGAACGGTAATTGTTACTTGGAATGTTAATTTTAATCGCCGTACTTGTGTAAAACGACTGCGACGCAGAGAATAACTTATAGCTTATAGACGTTATTTTAACAAGCCCTTTGACGTGACACAAAGATTTAAATTTACTAACTTTATTGGTACTTTCGATTTTAAATTATTATTTTCATAAACATCGTTTTAGAAATTGATGCATTGAATAAGCAGCAACTTTATGTCGTTTAAAATGAATTCGGAACAGTTTCAAAGATCAAAGTTGATTCCATTATAACGGGGACAACAAAGGAATAAAGTTTAACACTGAAATGGCGGTAGCTAGTTTTCTACGAACACGGTATAGTGTCGAGTTCCGTGTATGACACGTGCGTTAAGCCTCCCCCTAGCATAAGCCTTTTAGCTCAGAGCTGATTGGCCGACTCTCCCTGGTTCTTTTCGTATAGGGTTTCAACGCACTATTTGAATCGCCGTCTGACTACAGAATGCACTCTGTTCATGTTTAGGTAGATGGAATGAAACGAACTTTCTGTATTGTTGAATAACTTACTCCAATTTCATATTTCTTATAATAAATATGAATGCGATCTATATAGGCAGGGTAATTAGGTCAATTGATTATAAACTCAATATTTTTTTCTTTATTAATAAATCCTGTTCCTTAAAAATTAAATATAAAAATAGATGGATTTCTAAAGTTTTATTTTAAATAAGATATTAACTCATTGATTTTTTTAACAATTAAAGTATATGATTGATCAATCATACTTAATGGTAAGTACTGATTAAGTTATAGATGGAACGCACGTACGTAAAAGATGGCTATTCACTTTTGCCATTATATCCATTTTATATTAAATTAAGATCATGCCGAAATGTTAACTATACGATATCAAAGCGTTATTTACGACGCTCACGCGTTTATCGCATCAGACACATTTACAATCCCAACAAGAGCAATAAGCTCGTATCTCGGAAAAGTTCGAAGGCTTATTGCCAATTGACATTCAGACACGAATACCAGTAATACCACACAGGGTCGTGATCGAAAGAAAGAAAGATCTTCGGTGTTTGCGAACCGGCGTTGTGCCATAAACGTTATCACTAACTTAAGATCAGGGCGGATCGATGGCTTGATTCGCCTCACGAAATTAAGGAAATCGCTCATGGGGATATTATTCTCGGTAAAAGATAACATCTGCTCTGGATATAGAGGATTTTAGTTGTACTTTTGGTAGGATTCTTTTTTTCTTTGAAAGTTTTCTTAGTTTTTCCGCTTTAACACAATCTCCCTGGAAGTTGTTTTGGTACTTCTTTTACGATAAAAGCGTTTATCTTTTGTTCATTTTGTTTGTCGGTCTTACCTTTTATATGTTAAATAATATCAGTATTCATATCATTGTTTTCGTAGTATCAATTTACATTTAATTAAATACGTAGTTACATCGAATCACTACCGATTCTATTTTAATTTTTTCTATATTTGAAAGATGAAACGAATTTAAATGAGGTCCATTAACCTGAGATATGAAAATATCTTTCAATAACAGATGACATTTTATCGACTTTTTTTTTCGCTAGGAGCCGTGGGTTGTCACTAATTGCTTGCTGTCAGTCTGTAGCTGAATGGCAATTTGTAGGTCAGAATAAGAAATGGATCGTTTGTCAATTAATTTCATATCATAGATAGGTTTTTATTATAAATGTTGTAGATTATTTTAAAAACCTTATAAATCAGATAAGTAGTTTTTATTATTAATACTACATAAGAATATTATTTTTAAATAACAATAATTTTTAAATAAAGTTATATTATCAAATTTTAATGAACCTGATATCTTCTAATATTTTATCATAACATTCAGTTATAATTATATAAAAAAACAGCTTTGTTTTGTAATTTGTAATGTGTAAATATTTGTCAAATATCTAATTTTTAAGTTACTTTGGCTGTAATATAATATAAATAGACTATATGGTATTGCAAAAGCATACATTATAATATTATTATTGAAGCTAAATAACGTAATATTAAAGACAAGGGCTGCCATCTAGTGACAGGCGACGTAATTTGCTAGGGATAAAAATACGATATTGTTAGCGATCTATGGGCCTAATAGACTTGCCAGCATACATATCGTAGCTGTCACGGACATATTTTGTTTCTCATATTCTTTTTTTTTTTGTTAGCGGTGTGTAATAAAAAAAGTGAGAAACAATTGCTTGGTAACGATTATTTAGTGGGGTAATATTAAGAGGACAGTGTGAGATATTGATGTATTCTATAAATTATTTTTATCGCGTAATTTCGTAATTTCAATTGTTCCTTTCGCTCATAGAGGGGTATTTGCCTTAGTCACCACGCTTAGCAGACGGGTTGGTGACCGCAGTTGCTGGAAATCTTTCACTGATAGCGCTGCTACCCGCTATTAAGATTTGCATTTTCGGACTCCAGCATTTGTGTGGTTATGCCGCCACGATTTCGGTCGCCAGAGCCTTGTTCGTTTATTAGCAGATTGCACCATGGGCAGGCGAGGTTGTCGTCGACTCCCCGTACATCCCTTTGACTTACGGTGCCGAAACGTGAACACTCACTCTGGGACTGGTCCACAAATTTGAGGTCACTCAGCGAGCAATGGAACGCGCGATGCTTGGGGTGTCTCTGACAGATAGAATGCGAAATGAAGACAATCGCCAGAGCACTAGTCACCGACATCGCGCGTAGAATCGCGGTAGTGGAAAAGTCATGTCTCCAGGCGCCTTGATGGCCGATGGAGCCAAAACGCGCTAGAGTGGAGACCACGTTTAAGCAAACGTAGTGTAAACATGTAGTGCTGCGAGGTGGATCGACGATTTAAAAAAGGTACGTGATGAATGCGGGCTTCCCAAGATCGCGATGGTTGGCGTTCTATGGGGCCTTCGTTCAGCAGTGGACGGCAAAAGGCTGAAAAAAGAATGTTCTTTTGGTATCTTGATAAAATGTCCTTAAATTAGTAATTCTTTAATTAATTAATTGATATTTTAATTTAGTCCTTAAAATATATTACAATCATAATTTCGATAATACAATAAACAAATTATTATTTATCTATATTTGAGTAATCAAAATAAAAGATGCAATATAATAATACGTTTTTACTAGGTACCTATATTATGTAATAAATAATGTATAAGGTTCAAACTCTATAACGTGCTCGGTGATATACGAAGCCAACATCAAAGAAATTTATTCAAAAATATTTACATATTATTCATAAATAATGCATTGATAAATTTTTCGGTGATTGCTCTGCTCAGAGTAAATTTAAAATACAAAAACGCACTCTAACTCTTCCCTGTATTTTTACCGCTTAATTTTTTTAATTTGGTAGTTAATCAAATAAATCAAAAAAGTCCACAAATTACAATATTCACAAGAGAAATGACAACGAAATACATTACATATATTAGGATAAGTGAATATGTTGTCTGTGGGCTAAAAATACCTCTAAACATTTATGTACGTACATAATGATGACGTACATACGGAAATAAAGGCTCTGTAATAGAAAAAAAGTTTTGTATTTGCCATTAAGAAAACATGTAAACGTGTATTTAGAATGAAAGCGAAATTGTATATATTTTTTTTTTTACAAAATGATGACGTCACTTATAATGGTTTGTAATTATTTATCTATAATTTACTTATCTGATCGAAATAAGCTATTAAATGAATAATACGAAGATAGAGCTGTCTCTGTGTCATCTCTGTAGATGGTAGCGTAAATCGTAATACATAACGATATATAATATAAAATTAGAATCAGTACAAAAATAAATTTTCTATGCAGACAAAGCAATAATTCTTGTTACAAATTTAACAGACATAACACAAAGCAGTTCCGTTTAAAGTGCACGGTTTAAATTTTATTGTACCAGCGGTCTACCAGAACGTCATTATTGTTTAAGAATCCTCTTAACATTTGCAGTCCTTCGTCGTACCCCGTCAACAATTATATTCGTCTGATGACATTACGGGGAGAGGGGTTGGACTTTCGGCGAACAGATACAGATCATGACTTTAATTGTACGTGGCGCTAACGCAACGTTTCATCTTCACGTTCTGACGCGGTTAGTTTATATGGCGATTAATTAATTAAATTATATTTTTAAGTAAAACTTTTTTGGGCAAAATAGACAAAAGTACCAAGTTGCAAGCATATATAGTACATAACACAGTAAATAGTACAATACATGTATAGTATATGCAACGTTCGAAATGAATCGCTTCTAATGCTCAATGAACATAAATAATGAATTATTAGTTTATTATATATTATACATAAATATGAAACACCTAACAATAGAGATATAAAGCATAATATTTAAACGATTTAAAATAATAAAACAAATTTGTAAATATGTAATTTAATCATTAAAAAGGATATAGTGTGAGGAATGCTTCGTAATTACAGTTTTATTTGTTCAGTCACAGACCATTTAACAGAGGAAACAAATTAAAAAAGGGCGCGTCTAACTATCGCATAATTATGGCTATCAATTTAAACATCATTGATATTAGTCGACGTCGTAAAACAGTTATTGCCGTGCATACTAAGGATTATTAATTTCGTCTAATTAATTAAAGTGTATGTCTCTATTGGATATGTAATATTAACATGTAACTTACAATTCATATACGACTAGCAGGGCATTCTGTTTTGTTTAGAGCTTAGTTACAAAACATAATAACCGATATTTCTTTTGGTTAACTATTTTTATGATTATATTTCTGATACATAATACCACCTTCAGTTCTAATTTTTATATTTATTATAAGGAGACGATAATTGAGCCTGCTAAAGTTAATGTACCGTTACCTAAAATATGTTTAATAATCATCATTGTTCAGCACATTAATATATAATAATAATAATAATATATTTATTTATTTTCTTCACAAAAAGTTTACAAAGTAAAATGTAACATTTACATAATAGCTAATTAATGTGAAGACTGGTACTTGCAATAGATAAACTGTTCTACAAGACACCAGGCCTCCACTCCCGTTTATATGAACAAAAAATAAAAATAAATGTATAAGGTGGGATGTAAGAAATAATACAAAATATAAAATAAAGTAAATAAGACGTCCATGCTTATGGTAGCGTTGGTACATGTGTGTGCACGTGTGTGTGTATGTACATTTAATTCAATTTTAAAGGTGTAAATAAACTGTTTACATTTGTGTCATTTAAATCCAAAAGGTACTTAAAGATGAATTGCTTTAATTGTCTGTTTGCGTATTTCCTAATGTTAAGCTTGGCATGCAATATGTTATATATTCTAGGAGCTAGGTAATTATAGGATCTTTGGGCAAATCTTGTCCTAAAATGTAATGGGGTATAAAGGCTGAGTTGTGAATCAAATTTTTTTTTATATGCGGCATTGTTCGTCTTTGGCAAACGCACCTATACTTAAAAAAAGCCTATGCGTGCTGGTAGACTTACCATCAAAAACTAGTAAACATATAGAAAACAAATAGCTTATGATATGTATTTGTGTTTTATTTAGAACAACCATCATATGATTTGTATAATAATCACCATCGTAAGCGTTTTCAATCAATCAGCATATTTGATTAATACGCCGGTGTTAAAAAAAACACTGCTTATGATGAATGGATCAACGCGCAATTATCTCTTCAGTTGTACCTTTAAATATAACTTAAAATTGGAGGCGCTAAGTTTCTTTAATTAAATATCAAATATTGTTGTTTTGATTCAAGTTTGATCATTGCTGTAGTGTTATTTATATTAAAAAGCGTTGCATGTATTGCGTGACGTGCGCAGTAAGCGTGATGTGTGCACAAAAAGACAATCCATATAAAAATTGAATAGTTTTAGTATCTATAGCGATAGTAATCTCCCCTACTCTATTTTTAAATCATGCAACGTATATAACTAATTTATTATATTTATGCATTTCGCTTAGTTTTTTATATTGGAATGTACTAGAAAAATAGAATCGGTTAAATCTAGGTTCATAATATATTTGACATCGAGTATTTATAGTGCATTAAAACTTTTGAATCTTAATAATTTGTTTGTTTGTTTGAACTCGATTTTATCAGACTATCATCTAGTTATTCAATTTGAAAAAATATATTAAATAGACCATTTATTGAGATTTAGACTAGATAACAACACACACAGGGTGAGGTTTGGAAGTGTAACAATATAGTTTAACGTGTTTTAAACAATAAAATAATTATCAATTTAATGTTAAAATTAATGCTTCAAATATTTCTGATCAAATTTTTATATTTTATGGTATTAAGTATCATATGTCTTTTTCTATCCCTGACCTATTTACAAAATTTCATTATAAGTATAAGACTTGAAAGCGTAACAAACACACACTCACGTCAATGTTGTGTATCGATTACAAAAACCATCGACGTCCAAGTTACACACTCATAGAAAAAAAAAAAAAACGAAGCTGTCACGTGACAAAGTAAACCATTTTGCATCAGAAATCTATCACTCACTCAATCGTTTCAATTAAAATCAACCTTCAAATGTTACTCTCATCAAGTCCGAAGAAATTATCCTTAAATAATGTATACGTATGTAAGCCAACCATTATTTGCGTCTAATTTAGACAGTGTTGATTTGGTCGTTTTCTCATTAAACTAAATGCCGGGTGGCCGTCACTTGACGAGAGGAAATTGTCCTCTGGGATAAATAAAATTTGACTTGGTTTAAATTGTCCCGTATTAATATGCTTTATGAACGCTGTTTAACATTAGAATTAGAAAATACGGAGTTCGCAGAAATTCTCTTTGCGTTACGCGTTGGTGTTCTAAAATATTTCTCTTGTAGATAATTATATTGTATACTCTGTAGTGCGAAAATCAATTAGTGACGTCATTTTAGAATGTAGTATATTAATTGCAGTGGCAGTTATATCATTCTATCTTTAAATTAAAAAAAGTAAAATAATATAAGCCGCCAGTTTCCATTTAAGATTATTTGAAGTAAAAATAATATATATTTAGCATCCAGAAGTGAAAACTGATTTTATAAGAACCTCGAATTGGTCTATTCATAAATAGAACACGAAATCATATAAATTGATATAAATTACTCACTCAATTACTCTTTAAATCCAAATAACATATTTGAACACATTACAAATCATAAGTCGCGCCAATAATGAATTAATTACTTTATGTGTGTATATATATGTACAAACAATTACTAACAAGATGGCGGCGGTTTTAAAATAGCGCGCTTCTTTTTTTTTTAATAACACTGTTGTATAGACCAAGGTGTCTCCTAACTATACATTATTTTTAAATTAGAAATCATATTAAAGCAATTTCATCTTATTATATATTAATATTTTTTTAATATAATTTAATGAGTACCTACATTTAGTACATTAAAAAAAATGTTGCATTTAGACAATCTCAAAATTCTTTATTCAAGAATAATCTCACGACGACCCTTATTTTTTGTGTCGTCATTTAATTAGATAAGATATTCTCGGTGGTAGAGCTTTGTGCAATCTCGTCTGGGTAGGTACCACCCACTCATCAGATATTCTACCGCAAAACAGCAGTACTTTGTATTGATGTGTTTCGGTTTGAACGGTGAGTGAGCCAGTGTAATTACAGGCACAAGGGACATAACATCTTAGTTCCCAAGGTTGGTGGCGCATTGGCAATGTAAGCGATGGATAACATTTCATACAATGCTATTGTCTATGGGCGTTGGTGACCACTATTAAGTGGCCAATAAGCTCGACCACCTACCTAAACAAAAAAAAAATAAGGCCACCGATCCGTCTGTATACCGGAAAAGAGCAATTCAGTATTTATTCTTTCACCTAAATGGAATACATAGTAAAAAAAATATAATTTATCTTATATATCCTGTACGGACATCAACGAATATGTATTATCTATTAATGATTTTTCTTACTTACGATTAATTGTATTCATAGTAAAAAAAATGGAATCTTAATAGAATAATATAAAATATTTTTCATAATCTAAGGTTATACCGTTTCTGCACGCGAACGTTTTCATTGGCACACGTTCACACGTAAGTCGGCGTGATTGTATTATAGAATCCAATACATTGACCCGGAACGTATATATTAATTTTGAGGAGATGAAATCGGTTTTAATATTAATAATCGTTTGGATTTCACGTTATCCTAACTATTATTATAAATGCGAATGTGAGTTTGTTTGTTACGCTTTTACGCCTAAGCCTCTAAGCCAATTTTAAAAATTCTTTCACCAATGGAAAGCTACATTATCAGCGAGTAATATTGGCTGTATTTTATTCACGTATTCCCACGGAAACGGGAACTACGCGGGTGAAACCGCGAAGAAAAGCTAGTATAATATATAAATATAACATAAAATGGCAATATTTAAGATGAATAATGACATGAATTTCTAAACAAAATATATTCTGTAAATTTATTTTAAGAAACTAAAAAATCGTTCTCAAAATATTTAAATTGGGCAATTACACACTTTAACTTAGCCTTCTATAAAATTTCTTCATAATTAACTTATTTAATGTCATTTAATTCCTTTAATCATTCCTGATTCAGAAAACGTTTAACTGAAGCCATTTATCAAGAAGGCTTTCGATTTTAAATCTGACAGCAATTACAATAAAATTATATTCTAATACAAATCTGTAAAGTAATAAATTTCGAATTGAATCTGTAAAAGGCTTTAAATAATTGCAATTGTAATTAAAATGAAATAACATCTAAGTCTTGGTAAATTGTCTGTTCTACAACTGTATACGAATATATACATTCGAAGCAGTAAAAGATTGCTTATATCATTCACAATTACAACACAATTCATACAGTACAATATAATATTTAATATTAAATGGTAATAAGAAGATATATAACTAATTAATCTTCATAGTATAACGCATAGTCATTCATTTATTTTGTTCTGTTGAGTCTGTATCTTGTTAGGCTAAGCATAATTGAGTAATCCCTTATTTGGCATTACTGTAAAATTCATTAGAATCATATAATACAACATTATATTTGGCGATACTGATTATCCGTAAAATAAATTACAAATTTTTATAGCAGTTCTTTTTGTGACGGTACTTTATTAAAAATAATTAAGAATTTTATAACTTATACCGTGCAGAAGATAATGATGTAAGGCCTATATTAATGATATCTAAAGCCTAGTCTAATGAAATGGCAATCTGACACGACCAGATAGATCAAACGCATAACCAACAGCTTTACGTACTTTCCGAGTTTCGGATATGTAACACAACTATTATTGATCTTTACATAACTTTGAACGTCTGCCATTCGGGTTCGAACCCGGTACCCCTCAAGACTTGCAACCATATAAAGTAACCGCTACAAAAAAGATTGACATTATTTTATTTTAATGAATCACTATCGAACCCAGACCCAATAGTTACTAAAAAGCAATTTTAGCTTAATGATTAAATTCATTCAATATCTAATTTACTGGGACAATAGACTGCAGAAAGAAATATGTAAATTTCTCCTTTGTGTTGAATCGCTAGAGCGGAAGATTATAATTATTTTAAAAATGCTAATGTTCGTATCCGATGATTTTCGCTGCTTTGTTTTCACCCACTGAATCTGACTTTATTTAATTTTTAATACCTTTAATAATATGTTATTACCTTTATGTAATTACACGCTCAGTGTACATAGCTTAATTATTTGTACAGTCAGAATTTTTTTATGTTATAAATGAGCCCATATATTATATGTTATATTTAATTACATTTTACAATATATGTATATTGTATATATATACTTTTGTTGATTTACGACTCATTCAATTTCCATACAGAAATTACATTAAAAAAATATTCAAATTCTTTTGTTAAGGCAAGTGCTTAGAACGTGTGAATATTAACCGATAATTAAAAACTAAAAAATAATAAAAAATAACGAGCTGACTAATAGCTTGTTAATTCAATTTTATGACAGACTGAACTTCGCTATTTACTGAGGTAGCCAGCGCTTAAGCTGGAGACTGACTAAACACTGGCATTGCAACACATTTCTTTTCTCTATATAAAAATTTCATGATATCCTTGCAAAACTATTTCATTTAATTTAACACCTTTATCTACGATACCGCTTAATCTTAAAAATATACGCAATATTTTGATAATAACTTTTATATTACTTTCAATTAGATTTTCTAATGAAGTTTATATCTAATATTCGTTAAAACTTACACTTTATTTAAACGAAAATATAATTTTTAATTAGTTTTAAATAAATATATTATGTTACAACATAAACATATATTACGTGATGTAGAAATACCATTATTTATATGAATACTGTACTTAACAAATTACGAGGATGAGTTATTATGGCCTACATACAATATCTCTTATCGTTTCCAGCCGTGTCGACGGTCGTTATTCAATATAATGTCACCCCGGTTTCAGGTCATACGCTAAGACGCGTATTAGCGGAATATCTTTCAGGAACACACATACAAGATAACTTATATTATTTCTTTACGTCATGCAAACTTTGAGTATTCATTACAATTGTTAATCCGACGAAGTTGGGTTTATCATAACATAGTGTTAAAGCATATTGAATTAAAAAGCATATTAAATAGTCTGAATAATAGATATTTTTTGGAGCCCTACCACCAAGTAACGATAGTATGTTGATATAAGCAGAGTGGTACAATTCGAAACTGTAGGATGAAACTAAATATATCTGCGTTGTATTGCGACATTTACTTAAAAAGATCACGAAAACCTTAATTTTTCATAATAAGTTGAGTTCTTCAATCAATGACGTGCAAACAAGCAGACAAACATTTCTACAAGAATATTTATGTATCGTTGAGTGATTAAATATTTCGATTGTACCCTATTTATCACTAGCAATGATTGAGTCGACGTATTTGCTAGTACGAAACAATTAAACATTATTGGACACAATATAGTCGATAGCAATACAAAAATCAGTTGTAACTCAAGAGATAAAACGTACATAACTGCATCGAATAAACCACGTACGTTTTATTTCAAGTTTATTTACCATTGGAAGATGTATTTAACTCGATAAAGGAGTACCTGTTTACAATGTTTACTTAGCACTTTTGAGCGTTGGATTAGTGGAATATATTTCTCTGTTTGCAATCGCGAAATGGAACATAAAGTTTTCAATCGACTATACGAAAGACAATCCGTTTCGATTTCAGCGTTCTTTACATTTGGTACCTTTAATTTATTCGTATCTAGTTGCCTTTGATCGTTGAGAAATAAAAGGATTTACTTGAACGAAGTCTGAGTGATCCGGGTAATATCTAATAATGAGACACATAAGCCGCCTTCGGTCGCCTCTTCGCTTATTGAGTTGGAATTTTCGATTAGTCTGTGATTGATTGAAGAGACTTGTCTTCCGAGCGACGTGCGTTTTATGATCGCTTCGACTTCTTCGATCAATATCCTTATACAGTATAAAGAAAAAATAAAAGTTGCTTATTGCGACAATTTTTACAATTATATTTATAAACCTAACTTTGATTTTAATTTATTATATTTTTCTTAGTCAATCAGTGATGTCATTTTTCTAATAAGTTTGTCTTAGAAATTATTTTTCATTTAGATAAATACGGTGCAATTTTATGCGCTGTGTATATATATGTGAGTAAAAACTGTCACTAAAGGAATCTGAGTCTTGTTTTTGTTGTTGTTGTTGTCCGTTAAGTTAAGGTAATAGAAACATTAACTTAACGGAAACGTCGTAGATCTACGGTACGAATAATAATATTTTCTGGGTACATTTAATAAGCTTATTTCATGTACGATAGATTTTTGGTCTCTTATTTCTTTTATATCATTTCCTTTAGATCTAATAACATTTCGTTCTTTATAATATAAATTGTATCATCAGACTTCTGTATATTTTCTTAGAACTTTTAGCATATGTATTATCCTAGGTAACAAAAGGTTGAATCGGCTGATTGCGATCTTAATTATAGAATCATTAATAGAACCTTGAACATTAAATTAGAGTATTTTATAGTTATCTTTATAGTTTTAAAGATATACAAAGTTAGGTCAGAATGTAAAGCTACGTTTTATTATACCGAACAGAACTAATGAGAATTCATAAGGGTCAGATACACTGTCACAAATGAATGTGACTGTAAATGATGGTTTTATTCACAAAGACTCATCAAAGCATGCCATATTCAACACGACAACGTAACTTGCGCTGTAGTCGTCGCTTTATGCATTGTAACACACATTATAACCGCTTTTGAAATTAGCGATCTAAACACTTATATCATCTAAAGTACAAAATAAAAAAGACATATAATAAAAAAATAAAAAAAAATAATTATCATTACTGATTTATTAAAAATTTAACAAGAAAAAATGCATCTCACATTTTCCATATACTACATCCGATCCACATAGTCTTAATGCAATTTGTGATAATGCAACGGTCTAGACCACCACGGTATGACTGCGTGCCGACAGACCACGTCACAACAATTTAGAGTTAACTATTCGAAAATATATATGGATTACACTCGCGATCATCAAGTAATATAGTAATGACATAATTTGACGTTTTTCAATTTTCGCCTGCTACTAACGTGATATGTAAATCGAATATTAAAAGTCTAAACTATCCCAAATATTATAAAAATAAATATTAAATTATAAATTAAGCTTTTTTTCTTTTGTCACACAAAAGTATGTGTTTGTTTAACTATGGCATAAGTAACCCAATGGTGGTTTACATGTACAATATATACATATATTAGTCATTCGCACTCTTAAACTTAACGAAATATGCTTAAATTTTTTATGGTCGGAGTAGTTGGTTCTTTAAGAAAATTAACTAAGCCGTGGGTATCGTGGATTTAAATTTTATAACCTTGCGTAAAATCAATTTAAAGTCGTTTTATTTTACTTTATTAATTGATTTTGATATATGTTGAAACTTTATAGTGCAAGAATAAAAATAAATAAAGCAATTCCAAGAAGAAACGTATAAATAAGTGTTTCATTTCATTTTCATCTAAAGATGCGTAATATTGTTTGTAAAAGGTAACTAAAGGTATGGCTTCAACTTTTTTTAATATCAACCTCTACAAGCGAAGGTAATTAATTACTCGGTTCATAATGAAGCAAAATAAAAAATAATTATTTAGACTTTGTTCAATTAATAATATTTTTGGTAATTACCAAAAATATTATTTATATCACATTTCGTCGAACGTCTGACGTAAAGTATAAATCTGCATTAAAATTTCACGTGCAATACGGTGCTATTTCATTGTTTCATACATGCCTTAAGCTGAAATCTTAATGACGCTCTCGTTGTCGGATGTTGTGGAATTTTTAAAAACCTTTTTTTAATCCTGTATTCTACTCCCTAATGAGTAAAAAACCAAGGCTTTGCAATTGGGGTTCCGTGAGAGAATATAGCTAGATAAGAAAAAAACTACGGTAGTTCACGTTTATTGCATCATGTAAATGGTACGATTTTTTTTTTGTCTACGATTAATATGTTTTTACGTTGTATATCATGTCGTTTACAAATGATATGCGTTTCGAGTTCGCGTTGGTCTAATGGCTTGATTAAGCGAGGCAGAGGTTCTGGGTTCAAATCACGTGAAAAGTGATATCACCTAAATATTCATTTTTATACAATTTAAATTAAGAAACCATAAAGAAATATAATAAAGAGAAATATATAAATAGAAAGTACAAATCAATATATTAAAAATATTTTCGTGAGAGTTCTATTAATAATTAATGATATTTACTTAGTAGGAACAGTTAACTATAATAATACTAATAACAACGGCATATACAAGTTTTCATTATAATTATTATCCTTTATGTAAAAAATTACATAAAAAGAATATCGATTCTAGAACTGAAGAGGCATTTGACCGATTTTGAACCAGCAACCTTTAATTAAAATTCTCATATTACATCCATTGAGCCACTTTAGCTCTGAATAATAATTAATCATAACAAGCAAAAACTGTGGAAACCATCTTATTCATTACTTACTCTATGAACAAGCGCATTAAATTTTAACTCGGCAAATATTAACAGAGATTTGCGTAACACGAGTGGAGATTGTGCGCTTAGTGTACGCAATACATATAAAATATTAACTTGAAGCAAAAGATTTCCATGGTATGTTATAATGCGACCCCGCGGGGCTTACTCTTCTAATTACGACATGTTAGCTTTAATAATAATCCTAACATGCTATTCTTCTATTATTTCTTCTGCATAGCTTTATTTAAGATGTAAATAGCTTAAATACTTATTACAGTAAAAAAAAAAACATTTGAATATGTAGACTGATAATGGGCGATGTGATGTTATATGGTCACCATCACCCATAGATAATGTCGCCGTAAGAAATATCAACCATTTCTCAAATCGCCAATGATCCACCAACCTTGGGAACTAAGATGTTATGTCCCTTGTGAAGTTATACTCACCCTTTAAAACCAGAACACGACATTACTAGTCGTAGTAAGTATTGCTTTTTGGTTTTAGAATATAAGATGAGCGTGTAGTGCCTACGCAGACGTCCATAAAGACCGACCACCAAGTTGATTGCCCAGTGATGGATAAAAGTCTTCCTTTAAGGACAAGTCGTGGAGTTGATTCTACCATGCCGTTCAACAAGAAGTTGGTTACATACAGTACACATATATGATTTAAATAATCCTGTAAGTTTAGCTCGAGATAAATTATAAACAAATACAAAAACGCATAGTGGCATTTTCCCAGAATGGAACCCACCTGTAAAAGTTACTTATTCTTAACGTTGAGCTATTTTAACCATAAAGCTAAAATTAGCAGCATAAAAATTTCAAGTTCGATCGTAACCTCGAGATTGGGTTTTGTCGAACTCCAAAAACTTAAGCCATAATTCCGTGCATACTTAAGAAATCTTATATAATATTATTTTTTATCATCAATTATGTAAAATTCTTTCAATTCACATAATTGCTCAGAACTGACATGTAAAATTTTTATAAAATATGTCATACTCGTACATAAGAAGCCATGATGGCCCGCTGGTTAAAGCACGTGAATCTTAACTGAAGCTTTCAGATCCCACCCGGGCAAGCACCTCTAAATTCTCATATACTTATTTTGTGTTCAAAAATTCACCTCATTTCTCGGCGGTGAATATAACACATGTAAATGTGTCAATTGAAAATTTTCCAGATGTGGATCCAACCACATCGGAGCAACGTGGTGAAATCAGATCCAGCCCTCCTCCTCAAAAAAGAGAAGGCCTCAACCCAGAAATCGGACTTATATAATTACAACTATGATCATCCTTATAACATTTTTCAAGAAAACATTCAAACATTATTCCACATCCAATGAAATAAGTGAAAACATGAATCACCAAAAACAATTATAATTCCTACTTGTTATGGCATGGTTCACTGCATAATTTAACCTTGCTTTTTGTTTCTTCATCAGTTCGTACTGAGTTCCATTTACCTAATTATTCATCGGTTAGGACTTTGATTCGAACAGATTTTATTTATGTTGAGGGCATTTTTCCACAAAGCACGCGAGGTCAGCTTAAGAGGGAGGAAACGACTTTGGCCTAATCCGCTGACTTTTATTTATTCAGTGAATTAATCTCAGCATGCCTGGGGGTGGGGACAGTAGACCTTATTTCCTGTCGCATGAGAATTCGTTTCCATTTCAGCCTTCGGACTATACCACACGATGTTTGAATATATACTCAGAAAAATCATATCACAGGAGCACTTTTATGATTAAAAATCTGATATAAGCTACTTTAGCTTGATTAATTTGTTACAGATCTTAATTTAATAAATGATGTAGTTTATTCAAGCGTTTTCGGCAAAATATATAATGCCACTTAAAATATATAATTTTGAGTAAAGTTTAGCATATATTAATATGTAATTCTAGGAAATCGATCAGAAAAGGGTCCATTACGATTGCGGTAATTAATTTATTTCATGTATATAATGTAAATGTAAATGCCTATGTAAATGTATGTATGTTCAACTATATATTATGTAATTATGTTAATTTAACAATAAATTAAAATTATTTATTATATGTACTTTATCACCAATGAATGGATAAATAAATTACTCATATTTAGTAAAAAATATAATTTGAAAAGTCGGATAACGTCTATGGTAACAGTTTCATCTCATACCATCGTTTCTCGAACAGACAAAAAGTCCCGTACAAATGTCCAGCGAAATTTATAGGTCTAACATGTAAGGCCTTTGTATGAATTGAAAAGTGGGTTTTTCACATAAATTAATCAAGTCCTATTTTTTTAATGTCACTAAAATGCTATTATAAGTTGTATCTTGAATGATATAGACGCCGAAATAATCAGTTTATATTATAAAACATAGTTCCTTTGCCGCGTCTGTCTGTCTGTCTGAACGCGATGAACTCAAAGACTAGAATGGATTTTCATAAGGGCTTAACTAATTGTCGGGTTCATGAGGACAGTTTAGGTATATAATTCAAAAGGGCTTATAACGATATAAACGTTTTATGTAGAGCCTTATTCTACCCGTGCTAAGCCGCGACGGTCAACTAATCAAATTCAAATATAACATTCAAGTTTCGCTAAATTTGAAATTACATAAAAAGCTAATGAATTATTTTTATTTGAAGTGAAAAACAATAGTTATTCAAAATCGTAAGCGCATTTCAAAGTTAGAAAGCAAAACAGAAGAAATGAGATCGCGTGATCCCAGTAAATTGAAATCCTATTCTTTACTTGCATTCGTATATTCATGAGTCATTGGAAATTGTGATATTAAAGGCAAAAGATTATAAGAAGTAGTCCTATTGAATAAAGGTCGTTGGTTACATTTACCTTTTTTAAGAAACAACTCGAAGAAAGTGATATGCGAAATTGAGTGTAATAATCATAAAAATTTAATGATATACGCATGAAAATAACGTATCAACGTTAATTTTCAACATTTCACGAATGAGATTCGAGGCATTGCTGAAGATAAGATGTTTATGATATATTTCATACGAAGATATTACAGTAATATGTCCTTAGGTTAGCTATAGCAACCTATAGCTCAAGGGAATACGTGACTCCTAACTACGTAAAAGTCGCATGTTCGATCCTGAGCCCCTTGGGCTTAGTCTTAGTCAGAGTTCTTAACGGTGAAGTTTTTACTTCTTAGTGTTTAGTGGTGGAGGTGACTTACTATTAGTGGGTAGCTAGCCCGTCTGGGTAGGTACCATTCACTCATCAGATATTCTACTGCTAAGTATTGTTGTGGTTTGAAGGATGAGTAAGCCAGTGTAACTACAGGCACAGGGCATATAGCATCTTAGTTCCCAATGGCGCATTGGCGATGTAAGGAATAGTTTATTCTAATATTGCCAATGTCTATAGGCGGTGATAACGACTTACCATCAAGTGGCCTATCTACCCATCCGCCTTCCTGTTACATGAAAAAGTATCAGCGAAGCGATGAAAAAGAAGGATTATTTTTATATTTAACTGTTTTAGTTATCAATACAATACAATTTACATGATATAGACAATACGTCTAATATTATATAAAAATATTTAACTTATTCCATATATTTACCGTATTCAAAAACAATCTACATAATAATAATTTCTACATCTTATAATAGCAAAATGATATTAGTGTAGTAATTTTGAGTCACGTGTCCAATTTTCGATTGTACAATGGAAGCTATTCTGATTTCGCAAGCAATTTAGCTTAACAGGGAAGTCATTAAGCAGGTTTGGTGCTAACTCGATATCACATATTTAATATTGAAATTTAGTTTCTGATGCTTGATATTTAGTATATAAAATTATATTTAGTAAATTCGATGTCTTACCTCACCACAAAACAAGAGATGGTATATAAAAGCAAATTAAGCACATTATAGTTTAGTGGTGCTTCGCCGGATATGAGCCCTCATATGCACGTTTTCTAACAATTGGACAATCTCGACTCGCTTAAACTATTCTTACGAGAATTTAATAACAAAAGTTACTAATTGAAGTAGACTTGAGATACATAGGTAGACGCTTAAAGTATATACACGTACAGTTTGGTGTTGGCAGCGTTTCATGCATGCTCACCGCATTATGGGTAGCTTCACTCCTTATTGCCAACAAGGAAGTCTCTGCATATCTGTGTCACGCTTATATTCGTTAATTAGCCGCTAAACAACGTTTATAAGTAAGGCCGTAAATGTAAAATAGTCATAATAGTAAATACAGGGCTATAATGAAAGAACCCAAAACTCACCGGAGAAAACAGTCGTAAAAAGTCAGAAACTTTTACGCGACATTGACCATAATAATAATATTATTTCAAGAATACGAGCTTAAAAATAGCATACCTACCAGCAACAGTCCCTTGTCAAATTTTCACGGGTGAATAATGAATTGAGTTCTTACAGAATAGCACTTCTGGTTTAATTTTTTTTTTAAATGCTCGCTAGTAAAATACAAATTATATAAACATTGTTTCACAAATCATTAATTTCGACTTGATAATAATTTTTACTATCGTAGCATAGATAAACATTAATATTTTAATACACCTCGCTTAAAAATAAACAGGTCAGTATCTAAATCGAAATTTCAAAGAATTCGCCCGTAAACCAAATGAATTGTTAACCGCTGATGTATTTATTATCACAACGTTGGAAAACAGAAGAATCGAATGCTATTCCTAAAAACAGAACTTTTATAGTTATCCCTTTATTTCTAGCCATCCTTTGATCGTGTGTGGCCCCGTTATATCGCTTTTACTGGAATTCAATTAATGGTATTTTTACTTTGCCAAAGTTTGTAGTCAAAATTTGTTTATTGAATATTATTTTATGAGGGATAAATTGTGGTTAAACAGTTTATATAACGATGATCATCGACTACAGCTTACTCCTATTTTTAAAGTGCATCGTTTCGTCTTTCTATCTTGCTCAGCCAATAAAAATTAAACATGCGGATTTAAAAAATTGAGTTATCTGAATTGCAATCAGTCGCAAGAATATTTTATTAATAATTTGATTTATTACGTTAAAGAATACCTTTATAAACATCTTATTATATTAATCAATATCAAACCTAATTAATTTACAAATCAACACCATCTAGAATTTTTATTTTTTTCTTTGATGAAATAAGTAGGCAGACGAAACGAGCCAACTGTGAAATTTAAGAATTATTGGTAATCCTATAGGTATTTTAAGAATGACAATCAAATTTCAAATTTGGAATGTTTTTTTTCTGTATTGATAATGTAATAAAAGGTCAAACGACTTATTTATATTCTGTAAATTTGTGTTCGTCTTAATTAAATAAAAGGGTTGAATTTATTTCAATATACGGGCTTCCAATTTCGTTGGCTCAAGACGGTTATATGAATGCGGGTTGAAAACTAGTGTAATAAAATAAAATATGCAATAACCGTCAACACAACAACAAAACATACTTAGCAGGTAAACAAATGTGGCAACGCTGCCCATCTTATGGTTTCCTTTAGGGTTTGTCGCATTAAGTATACCAACGGCATTCAATTATCAAAATACAAAGGTAACCGCACTAAGTGGAATTATTTGTCCGCCCGAAACACAGGAAGCATTCCTTCGGTTTCATGTCGCTCTGTAAGGTCTCGTTCATATTGTGACTTTGTTTAATTGCTCTTGATAAAAATAGAGCATTGTAATAAAATAACATAAAACAAAATATAAGCAGTTTTATACCAGAAAAAATAAAATAACTACTTGAGATTTTATTATTTTATTAATACTATTTTAAGAATTGATGATCGACATATTACTTACTACAATTATTAATAATAAATTAACCGATTGGAAAAGTTACATGTTTGCTGGTTCCAAGCTTTATAACACTTGAGATTGAATGTCTTTTAAAAAAATGTAAACAAATATAATATAACAATTTCTTACTATTAAAGACCTTGTTAATTTTTTATTACAATGTGTACGCTGCCTTTAAATATAATTATTTGTACTCAAGCCGAAAAACAGGAAGCATTTAAGCTTTGTTCTAATATCTTGCGGCATATAAAAGGAATATAAAAACAAATGACGGTGCCTCATTACAGCGATGTTATAAGGAAACGCCAGGCTGTTTATCGATCATTATATATTGATGTTTTGAATGTTTAATTATTTACAACGCTATTATAAAATATAAATTTCTGTATTTACCAATAATTTTACTTTGTAATATAGAATATCAAAGGCAATTATTGTAGAAACAACCACACAACGCAATTAGTGTAGTCTTATTTGCAGATATGATATGAGTGTGTTTACACGGTGTGATGCCTAATTCGTAAAAGTGTACGATATTATTTATTTGTGTTGTTGTGATAAAGATGAAACACTGATCATTATCACTCTAAGTAACAAAACTTTCCAAAATTCTTTCATAGTTCGATTCTAAATTACTAAACGAATGCTTTCTCTACATATCATTTACTTATTATATACGATAACTATGACACGTCAAGGAGGAACAATCCATTCGGACTTCAGACCACAAGGCAGCAGACGGGTAGAATTAATTCGTCCGTAACGCTTAACACAAACAACATGTAACCTGTTCTAGTTTCCACGTTTTATTAACAGAATAAAATACAACTAACATAATATTATTGGTTTATCATTTTTTCAGTGAAACAGTAACAGTTGTTACTTTATAAAATATATATTGTAAAATTCACTTGAAATATCTGCGTCCATTAAACATCTCAAGATTAAGTTGATGGCAATTTTCCTGTTAAAACAACAAGAATCGTAATAGTTTTTTGCCTTGAATACGCTGGTTTTTACCAAAAGTACCTTTCACTGTTTCACATCTGGGCGTACGTTCGTTGCAACGAGTTATTAGTATATTACTATTGTGTTCAATATACATCTAGTTCAACGAGGACAACACATAAAAAACATGTGTATTTCGACAGAATCAGAAACATGTACTCGAAAAGTATTTTATTCGCGACGAAACGTTTATAAACTACTATGTTATATGTGAATGTCATGGCATGGCAGAACAAGATAAATTTATCAGAGCCTTAATTAAATTCAATCTATTTACATAAACAGAGTACACTAACTAATCCTAAAATCGAGTAACTTGTCAAATCAGTTCGAAAAACGTGGGCGAAGATAGCCGAGGCCAGACGAATAAATCTGTCTAAAGACTATGGCTACTTCAAGGCCTTAAGTAATCTGATATAAATCTTTCATTTTCATTGTATAAAAGTCTCATGTTGATGTTTTGCACACCCTCAATCTTTCTAAAATTTCAAATAAGAAAGAACCAAGAATATTTGCATAATCAATTATTTTTCTCTAAAACATCTGTATATAAAACGTAATTCTCATAACCTTTCATTGTTTATTTTCTAAATAAAAATGGGTATAGGTATAAAATGTTATACCACAAGACCTGCCATATTTTATAACCCATCAAAAAATCTTTTCGTGATTAATGGAAGAGCAGGGAATCTATTGTTTCAGCTCGGACTCCATTCCGCGATTTGCATATCAAAGCTCCTCAAGGAATGTCTAATAGAAGTTTTTGCATTCGTAACGAACCGCGAGAATCAATAAGAGTTAAATGAAGCGAATTTGAGTCACTCTGGAATGAATACAAAATTTCATTTCAAAAATTAAATTTCGTTGTGTTTTTAAAATATGCTTGACAACTACGTACATTCTGATGTAAATTCAAATAGATACCTACAGTTCTTACACAACTGTGTCGCATTTTAAAAATGATAATACGTTTATTATAATACATTATTTTAAAATAAGACAAGTCAGTCGCCAACTTCATATAATATGGTTTACGCCTAAGTAATTTTTTAAAGAACGCTGAACTAAATTGAAACTATATCGAATACTCGTTCGGCTTATATGAGAGTTGTCATGAATGGGACATAAACCGCGGCCGTCGACGCAGTCACTGCAAAATTTGTCAAAATATATAAACGAGTGTATTTAAAGTTTGCCGAATATTACAGGTTGCAATTTTGACGTTACTTCTAGTTTTGATAAATCTATTTATCTCTTAATCAACGGTAATTTACTACTACTTACTAAATTGTAAGTTAATACGTTATTATTTTGTTTTATGATGGTTTATTATTGTATAAATAATGTTATGTGTGTGCTATTAATGCTAAATGAGTACTCAATTTATTACACAATAGAAATTAACATCGAAGATACAGCTCGGCATAGCTTATCATAATGAATTATGTTAAGGATTTTTACTAATTTACTAATGTAGATAGAAAAAATTATAAGTAATTTCAAAAGGTATTCTAGTCGACCCTGTAGTGTACAACACATGTACAGAAATGAAATATATGATACAGATAATACAAAATAAAACAAAAATTCAAATAACAATAAAAAATATATAATTAAGCGAATTCATCATCATCATCATCAACCTTTCGTCGTCCACTGTTGGACATAGGCCTCTCCAATGGATATCCTTATTTAATGTAATTTGTTAAGTTTTGATAAAAATCATACATTTTTTAATCTGTATCTTTAATATAGTCTGTTGCACTAAAGTCTGTTAAGTCTGTTGAAGTTGATACTCGCCGTGAAATCTCATACTGGTTTGTAATTAAATAAAACTTAATCAAGGTTTCAATTCATTGCAAATTCCAGAAAATGGTGATTATCGTTTATGACGTATTTTAATAATGCCTGTAAACTAATGAAGCAATAACAAAGAGTAGTAGGCGGAGAGAGTAGAACGGATAAATTTATAATTACTCAGATATACTTGAACTATATTGAATAAACATGCTTCTATTATTTGTTACATTTTTTAATTAAGTACAAAAATAAATTATTTAATCGTTTACTATCTTTTTATAAAATGAGTAGGCGGACGGACAATTGGGCCACATAATTGTAAGTGGTTACCACCACCTATTGATATTGGCGCTCTAAGAAATATTAACCATTATTTACATCGCCAATGCGCCAACCTTGGGAACTAATTCTTCTTTCCCTTGGGCCTGTAGTTACACTAGTGCACTCACCCTTTCTACCGCCAAACAGCAATGCGTTAATATGTGGTGAATATGTGATGAGTAGATTTTACGAGTACCTACCCAGACGGGCTGCCCATATCCACAGTACAAACACAAATAAATTATAATGAACGAAATGTTATAGACTTATTATAAGCAAATGGTATATGGTATCGATATAATAATAATGACATACTTTCATCAGTAACAATTTAGTTTCAATTACAAGTGGGTCATTTGGCGGAGATGAATTTCGTTTATGTCTGTAACAGTTTCAAAATATGCTTTTGTAGCCAACTAAAATTTAATAAACACTGAATAATTTAATTTAGTGCACCACTCGTGCGTGGATGATGGCCAATAAAAGCAATTTTATGGTGTTTTTATTATGATGCATAAACGTGAATCACCTATAATGGGGCCTATGGCAGAAGAGAAAAATATACGCTTTTCAATGAAAATATGAAATTGCACAATTTTAAATATTAAAGATGGTAAAAACAATAATTTACTGCCTCATCTCCGAAGCAGAAGCACTCGACTTAAAGTGGGCACTCAAAAATTCATTATAGCGCAATGATAGCTCTACTTTTTCAGCTCTTTAAAAAATTCTTTCTTCTTTACAAGAACACAGATAAGGATTGTAATGGACGTTTAGTTGAAGTAGACACAAATTATGAGGATTATTTATTGCTACTATAATATATAAAAGCTAAGTCTATTTTAAGAAGGAAGTTATTCATTCTTATCCAACTTTTAAATTTTTTAAACTCAAATATTTGATATCGATAAATTCGAAAATTTTTGCAAATATTAAAAACAATTGAATTTGAAAATAATTTTATACTGAAATATTAATCAACAAATAAATTTTGAGGAAGTCCCCATAATTCTTCCTGACACAGCAAACGGGCTCCAACAATACACCCACACGGCAATTTATCTTAATTCATTTCTAATACAACATTACTTAATGTTTAGGAAGTGCATTGCGTTTAATACTTAACAACTTAATCCGTGCTCATAGATAAGACAAAAATGTCTTATGCGACATAAGGCTATTTGGATAAAATGTAAAATTTAGTTTATTGACAAGATGAAGATAAAAAAAAGTCTATTCACACGCACCAGTCGTGTATATCACACACTTCAATTATGAATGACCTTTTAAGTAGGTCATTGAAAAATTGTACCAAAAAGGGACTGTGAACTCATTACTATTATCAACTATTTAAATTCTTTTTGTTATTATTCAAATTTGTAATTTTTGACTTATGTTGTTTCGACGATAAAATAAATGTAATGAAGAACATTATAAACTCGTGTTATTTTTTTTCATTCTGAGGAGTATGGATGATAAACAAAATAATTATTTCATTAGCATTAAATAATATTATACTTCGTTGACAAGTATCATTTCAATTAAAAGCAATTAAACCTATTATTAATATGTGTAATATTGAGAGCATATGCAACACTGAATGTAAGAAACAATAATATTCATCATACTATTGTAAATATTAAATGCTCGGAATAATTATGTAGACAAACATTGCAGTAGCAGACCCCCAGCAGTTTCTGCTGTTACTATTTTAAACACATAGTGTAAGCAACAAGATAAATATTTATATTTGTATTGTCTCACCAATGATCAAAGTAACAGCCTGTTTCAAAGCTGGGCTAAAGCTTCTTTCTCAAGAGAAGGTGTGGAATCTATTCCACAATTGGTTCCACATGTTGAAAATTTTCATACAACACATGCAGGTTTCCTCACGATGTTTTCCTTCACCTCTGAGTATGAGTTATAAACACAAATGAAGAACATGAATATTTACGGGTGCTGATGCCTTGATTTGTACTCGCAAGCTTCACTTAAGTTTCACTTGTTAACCACCATCGGCTGAAGACTTCATATGTACATATTCATGATCAAAAAATCAAGACAGTCTTGTCTTTGCATGTGCATTTCCTAGAGCTTGTAGGAGTTGAGTGGTATTCCACCTGCATTATTTATCGCGTTACATTATTAACTGCATATCGGTCTTAGATGGCTATCGTGTGCACTACACGGAGCGAGTTGCACGCGCTTTCGAGTAAGGGAGATACGAATCGTGTTGTGTATGTGTCCGTTTTAAAATACGACGCGACATATTATTATTGAAGTCTTGAATTACGAGTTTGTTTCTAGTCTATTTATTAAGATGATTCGAATTAATACATCAATATACATCTAATATAATTGGTATAAAAAAGATAATGTAATCTTAGAAAATAGGTAAGCAGATTAGCGAAAAGTGGTCACCACTGCTTTGACTTTGGAACTCTTACATATCGTCGATGCTCAACCAACCTTGGGAACTATGGTTCTATATTCCTTATGCTTATAGTTACAACAATATTAAGTATTAATAATTAGCGGTGGAATTCACGAATGAATGGGTTTGCACCAAACCCACCAAGTAAAAACCCTAATCCAATATATAGGCACATATAAGCAAGTTCTGCTGAATTCGCTCACCATGTCAATAAGAACAGCTAAAAATGGTTATGCCCATTATCTAATTCCTGGGAATGGGAGACATAATTTTTAAATTAATTAAAAGAGCGTTATCGTTAACAATATAATAATGGAAACGATGTTGAAAACATTGCGCACTCATAACTCTTTTGTCTCTGCAATTATATTTAAAAATATTGATTTAATCTTTGCGCGAAACATTCGGTTTTATGGTCTTTTTCACAGGATATTTTCTTAGCGCGGTACACTATTAGAGTCCAGATTGAAATCAATTGTTTTGATTTATAATAATGTGACAGAAATAACTCTTAGAGATATAAAATCAACAGGACATAAATAAAAGCTCAGAATTGTCAGCTTCTATCTCTTTGGGAAACGTTTTTAATATGATATGCCTATTAAGCTGTGGCCTTGAGTAGTGTAGACTGACAAGTTGGGCTTATAAAAAAATGGATTTCTATGTCAACGAAACTTTAGTAAGAGCCCGTACAGTCTAGAAGTTGTAACTGCTAACACTTCCGCGCCTTGAAAAGCACGTAAAGCCGTTGGTACTGCGACTGATATCGGGTGTGTCGAATTGCAGTCCCATTTGATTATAAAAGTGAGGGAACAAAGTGCATCTATATTTGTACGCTTGCTTGTGCACTATAACATATCTATTAGCCAGCACCATAGGTAAGTAAGCTAAAAGTCCTAGATCACGACTTTGAACTGTGTTTCTTCATTTTTAAATTAAATTCCAATCTGTGAATAAACATGAAATGACCATAAATAAATAAATAAAATAATTTTATATCATTAAATTTCTGCATAAAAACACGGCACCTCATTAATAAACACGACATCAGTCCAAGCAAGAATTAACAAAGGATCCCTCAATTGCTTACTAAGTGCGCTATTCTGTCCACAAAATCTCAGTTAAGTAAAAAGAAAATGAAGTAAAAATAATAAAATGTTTCCTCGGACTTATTTTCGAGGTATCGCGTAATGTAGTCACGTAATCCTTCTTCAGTCATCTCTTATTGCGATTGAATTTTCAATCGGACTTTGATTGATTGAAACGAGTGCTCCGGGACTGGATTGATTTTTAAGTAGAAAGAAATACCTTTAATAAATCGACATTCGATACAAAAAACAAGCGGCTGAAATCCTACCTATAGGGATTTTGACAGAAACTCGATTAGGGTTTCTCTTTGTATCAATCGTTACCTTTTATTTTAATTTATTGAAGTATATATTTATGATTTGCTTTTAAATGTAATCGACCTTTTTATTGAACTTTAAAAACACTGTCTTAATTTTATTTTTTAGTTATTATATGAGCGCACATTTTTTTGTAATGATTTGAACATTGTTTTTTAATTAAACGGTCCTCTAAAACAACTCCTATACATCGAAACATGAGTTAAAAATTCTTAATCAATTTATTTAAAACTTTATTACTTAAAATAAGCCTGTGGCAAAAATTGCTAATTAATCCATAAAAGTATACTAAATTGTATGGTGTGTCCTAGTTTGTAGCCAATTTCGATTCAATTTCTTAAGTGGAACTCATATAAAATTCAATTGCAGAGATTTCACCCACAAATGCAGGTAACTAGTTGTTTATTTAAGCTTGTAACAAAAAACATCAAGACTGTGATAATAAAGGCAGATGGATGAATTAAATCGTAAGAAATATACAATTATCTAATACATATAAAAAAGCAACATCCTCCAAACATCCTCCAAACATTCATCATGGGACATCAACAGGTGATGTCCCATGATGAATGTTTGGAGTTTATTTCACCACACTGCTCCAATGCAGGTTGATGGATTCACATGTGGCAAACTTTTAGTAAAATTGGACACGGGACCTGCTTGTTTTCTCACAATATTTTCCTTCACCGCCAAGCACGAGATGAATTATAAACAATAAATGAAGGACATGAAAATTCATTAGGGCTTGCCCGGGTTTGAACTCGTGATCATCGGATAAGATTCGGACATTCTAGCCACTGGGCATCTCGGCTCAATCCTATATATTTTTGAAAATCCTATATTTTTCTTAGAGATTACAGTGTACATACACGCATACGTATCTTGTCTTCTTAGACAAGATTTCAATTCGGATGTAGGCGTATATAAGTTAAATAAACAATATTTATTTCCCCTAGTGTCGTATCGACGTTCAGGTAAAGCCCAGAATTACCATGAACATGGACCTAGTTCATTTAGAGAAGACAGGAGCGACCACAGATAAAAAACATCGTTCACTGGAAATGATTAAGATAAACGAACGATCTTGTTAAACTTTGACAAAAAAAGTATTTAAAGCGGTGGAAACAAAAATTTACTTTTAAAGTCTAACATTTCTACTTTGGAGACAAGTTTATAAACATATTCTTTTTGTCGGTTGTTATTTTTGTTTCTGTATTTATTTCACTATAAGTATAAAATGACGGTCTATTTGACCTTTTTTTAGAGTTACTTCCCTATCTGTTCCGATTCGATTTCCGCTACTGGTTTATACAAACATATTTATTTCTTGTAAGTATAGTTATATAATATGTCTTATATGATTAGGTAAAACAAAATGCTATGCTTAATTCAAAAAGGTTTGTTTTTTGAATTAAGCATAACTTTGTTTGTTACGCTGTCACGCCTAAACCACTAAGCCGATTTTAAATTTCTTCTTTCACCAATGGAAAGCTACATTATCATCGAGTAACAAGGCAACATTTTGTCCCCGTATTCTTACGGAAACGCAAACGCTAGTTGTTTTACGCTACGCTATATTTGTTCAAAATTAATTTAAGAAGCTGATGATATTGTCCGATGTATGTTTTATAAATTAATTATTTATTATTTACGATTAAACTGTGTATATTATGCATGAAAATCCACAAGTAATTCCATGCCTTTTTATTATCGAATAACTTTATTATAAGGTTTAAATTTAAGATATGTAAAAACAAATTATATATAGTTGTTATTGAACGTTTTTCTTTATAACAAGCCACTGATTTATGATGATACCATCGTTATGAAATTCTTGGTATAAGTAAATGTATGTGTGTGTAAGTGCGCTGTTAACTCGCTTTAACTATAGTCGTCAAAATACGTTTGCTTAGCTAAATTATAACTAAAACGTGTACCCGCAATAATGGCCAGCGTCTGAATGGCTTTAAAATGAACATTAGCAAATTGGCCGTAATGCCTGACTGAAATAATTATAAATCATTATTTTGATGTTAGATAATTACGATGGATATTATTTAGTAGAAATTTGGTTTAATCTATTAGTATTAACAAACGCACTGCCAGCCAATTTAGCCATTTTACTTGATATACTAGTAATTTAACTTATCAGCTATTTAAAAACCACTTTATGTTTCTTCCAGGGTTAGACGATGATTTTAAATCGTCATTGAAGGTTTCAACTAACAAGAAATTGAAACTCCGAGTGAAGTTATATCGTACGAACGCTATTATTATTTTATTTTATAAAAGTACGCGTTTATGGCATTTTTTGGAATAAATTTAGCTATTACTACCGCCAAATAAGCTTAACTAATAAATATAACATTTTATAATTCCAAGAAAATACAAGAATTAGAAAAAAAATTATAAACTACTTAGTTATTTGATATACATTTTTTTAAATTGAATTTAGTTATAACTCATCTAGCAATCTTATCAAACTTTTATCTCTACGAATGTGGTCTCGCCTCGGGACTTGTCCCGACGCCGTAATTACGAGTATACACCCTACCCGCAAATAGAAACAAAACCACACATTCGCATATGTAAATAGAGGGGATCACGGTCGATTGCGATGTTTGGATACCAACAAAAATAATGGAAGTGTTGCCGGTTATTGGATGGAATGAAGATGGAACGTCTTGACTATTTGCAATACAAACCTATTAATATTAAACAATTATTTCATCGCCCCCATCTTTAAAAATGTTCGTTCTCATTAAATATTTTATATTAAAAGATAATATTTGAGTAAGCTCAAACATTTCAGACAGATTTTATAGTAGCTTGTTTACACGTTTTCTTTCTTTGCGTTAAATAAACTTTTTTTTACATAATATTTTAATGAGCATCTTATGAGCTATTCCACAAAAAAAATTACATATATGTATGTTTTATTGCGAATGAATTCGTTCAGTCATTCTAAAGAGAATGAAGAATAAACAAACATATTATTGTCACAATCATAAAGGTCACTGTATTTTACATTAAATTGATAAGTCTGGTATATGAACATCGAACGATCTCGAAACAATCGAGACGAAACGACTATAAGTAATTTAATATCTTATTAACATAAAAATATCTATTCAATTTAAATATTTTTCATCGTATGAAAGCAAATGTTTCTGAAATAATTTTACATATTATTTCTAATTATTATCGAATCAGATCACTGCGTCAACAGAATCTTCGTGAAGGTCTCAATGCATTTTTAATACTGAAAGAGCTTTTATGTCTCAGCGACTTGCGATGTGATAGCTAGGAATTCGTAATCAGTGAACAAGCTTACAATAAAGTGCTTCGTTTGAGGTAGATGAGCGATATATTAAGAAATCTACAGAAATAAAACAAATCTGGGATTTAAAGCCTACATTTTCTTGTATACTCGGTGGTAGAGCTTTGTGCAAGCTCGTCTGGGTAGGTACCACCCACTCATCAGATATTTTACCCCAAACCATTTGCATTGTTGTGTTCCGGTTTGAAGGGTGAGTGAGCCAGTGTAATTACAGGCACAAGGGACATAACATCTTAAAAAGATGTTGCTTCCCAAAGTTGGAGGTGCATTGGCGATGTAAGCGATGGTTAACATTTCTTACAATGCCATTTTCTATGGACATTGGTGACCATCAGGTGGCCCAAATGCTCCTTCCTATATAATAAAAAAAAAAAAAATACACTTTAAAGGCGACTTACAATAAAAAACAAATGAAAAGAGCAATACACAGTACGAACTTATTCAATGTGAATTGACTATTATAATAATTAACTGTTTTTTTAATTAACTTAAGTCGAAATAAAACATGCCAACAGACAAAAGCTCACAGTCAAGTACATATGCACACTAGCATAATTAAGTCATTCAGTATTTGTCTTTGTTTAAACCCGTGTCTAGTGTCCAACAGATAGTCAATTTAAATTGTTTCGATGTTATAGCAGTTGATCAATTAATATTGACTCGTCTCTTCGTCGTTCGATGAAGTCTCGGTTTAAGATCAGCCGTAACATTGTAATCTCTAGTCGGGATTTACCCACTGTAAAAGTTCATAAGAATATTTAATAATAAATCATTAAAGTACTATTTTATAATATAGTATAGTATTATAGAGTAGCTATATTGGATTTCGGATTTCATATCTTGGCAGTTGGCTTGTAAGTTGGCAGTTTTCATAATCGCTCCTCCTTGCCTCGGAATGCACGTAAAGCCACGGTCGTATACATAAACAGTGAAGTTTAATTTGCTTATAAATACTGCATATATTAATCGTTTTTCAACAAACGCCCGTTTGCTCTGTCTAACTCTCTACATTTTAATATTTAACAAGGGACTACAAATTATTTATTCATACTACAGGCAAAACAAACAGCCCTCGGTATTGTAAACTAACCGAGGCAAACTAAACAAAATAGCCGATGAACCGGCAATAATTTCTACTATAGTACTTCATTAATAAACAATACAGCCGCTTACCTAAACGGTAGGTGAAAGTCAAACAGCGCAAAACGCTGAAAATCAAAGTATTATTTGCACTAAAATTCATTTGAAATAATTTCAAATAAAATGTTTGTTTTGTAACATCATCCAAATATAATTTAAAAATCGAATTCGTTGAAAGCAGTTCTTATTTTTCTTTCATAGCGTAACAAATTTAAATTACACAGAACATTCATTTGAACATAAGATAAACACATCTTTTAAATTCAATTATATTTATATTATATTAACATTTCGTACGTTTTAGTTTATCTTTTGATGTTGAAATTTACATTTCAATTACAAGTTCTTAGTGAACTAGAAAGAGACAAGGTATTACGTATGTAAATCAATCTCAATAAGAGCCGCTCCAATAAACCGTAAATAGAGTTGTAATATATTTTTATTATGTAAACACAAAACACTGCGGTGTACTTCTCCCCATGAAAAAATACACATACCATAAATATAATCATAACAAACATTTGGACAACCCTATCGAGTCAGTCACGTGCGAGTTAAATGATCTGAAACGGGAAGCAATAAAGCTAGAGTTTTGTTGTCGTTTATCAATTTACGATGGTATCTGATAATATCTTTAGTCTATAATCGTTATAATGTGAGAACTGAATTTATGTTTGTGTATATTCGTGATACGTTTTCAAAGAATCTCTTTAAATCTCTAAATATTTAACTTTTTGAAACTTTCCATAACATTGTTGAATTGATTTTTTTTTGCGTATAAATAAATTGGGATGTTGCTCAAATAATAACAGTAATGAATTTTGATTTCAGTTCGATTATGTAATGCTTCAAACAGTGTTCTGTACTTTATCTCATAATAAATTCTTATATATAGACACATTTTTTAACTGAATTACTCACATCAACATTATATAGATGTTGCTAATGTAAAAATATTTTTTTGGCCACGCTTTTTTACTCACACTTAAATGACTTATAAATAAGTATGGCTCATGATCAGTATTTGCTCACAGTTGTGAGTTGTGGTTACCTTATTGATCTTAACGATAGTTTAAGCGTTCATCAACACAAAAAAGACCATTCTATCGCTTTCTGAGATTGGCGCGTTTAAGCATATATAAGCTATCCAACTTTATAATTTTAGTATAGATTAAAAATATAATATTACTCGTATGTGTAAATTTGGAATGCAGCTGCGTTTTTTTATATATTATATACATGTTCACTAGAACAAAGGAGTTTGAATGACACTCAATAAGCCGCTCTGATTGGTCAGAATGTGAAGAATAGCCGCGTCAACCCTTCCGAAGTGATATCGTATTGCGGTCATGGAGCCTGGATATCAATTAACCAAAATGGCCGCCGATACAAGTTGTATAAGGCTTCTTACAATAAACATCACAAATTTACTGTTACAATCTTAATACGTTGCAATAAGAATCAATTTTGATAAAATATTGTTCTGATAATTGAAACCATAAAATGCTCTGTGGATACTATTTACAGAACTGTCTTTGCGGTTAAGACCCTGAACGTAAATAACAGTGGATTATTTTACGGAAAGTTGCGGTTACGTTTTTCAATTATTTACAATTTTAAATATATCAGCGCCTTTATATGTATAAAGGAATGTGAATTATCTTATGTTTAATATTTAAAAAAGGAACAAATTATTCTATACTGATTCTTCGTGAAAAAACACCATACAAATAAATACAATTGAAGTGTCTGTCTGTAATTACAAAATAACTGCCTCTTTTTAAGTTAATTTAGGCTATTTGAGACCTATTTATACTTTTTTTTTAATTTTATCATTATAATTCAAATAGGCATTATGTACGTATAAATGGCAGATTTTAAAGGATTTTCGTCACAAACTGAAGTCGACGAGGGCAAAGCCGCGGGTTTACTAGTGTGCAACATAAGTAGAGCATTCTTATTAATAACATTCTCAAACTTGTTCAACGAATACTCGCCGTTCTGTTCCGTGTGCAAAGTGTTCTTTTCAAATATAATTTTTAATTTATATAGTCTTAAACAAATAGAAATATATAATTTATATAAAAAAAATATAACATTAATATTTTTCAGAAAAATCTAGTGAGAGTACAATCATGGCAGAATAAACCAAGCAGGGTCTTGTTGAAAACTAGGGTTGCCAGAACAATGAGGTACTAGGGTTGTACCCAACGACCAATGAGGGAATGTCAGTATAGTATCGCTTAATTACAAGAGACTTATTTAGGTTTTGAGAAGTGCTCTAATAATTAGTTTCTTTAGGGGAAGGGAGGCCATACTTGAATTAAAGTACTTAGTATTAAGGTACTAATATAATATATTACTTATTTACCTTTAACAGTATTCTAGGAACTAAAATAAAAACATTTAGAACTATTGAAGTACTAGTTGTTTTACTTGCGTAGTTTCTGTTCCTGTGGGAATATGGAGACAGATCGTAGCCTATGTTACTCGCTGATAATGTAGCTTTCGGTTAAGTGGTTTAAGCGTGAAAGCGTAACAAACAAACAAACTCACATTTGAATTTATAATATTAGTTAGCTTTACAAGCTTCAATTTAAGTGGTGTAAGTTACATGAAAAATAATCAAATACGATAGAAATTCTCACGCTAAGTATTCCGCTAAGTATAGTGATATCGATTTCGATTTGAATTATGATACCACTTTACAATGTGGTAACCAAATGTAAGCATGACATATATTTTAGAATTAGATTAGAATTATATTAGAATTGGTTCTTTTTAATATAAAATTAATTATAAATACATTAATAATTGAAAATGTCATGGAAGAATAATACATTATTTAATTATTATTTTTTATAAGGAGATAATTATACATTTGAATTGGGTCATTTCTATATTTTTGTATGTTACCATTCAACAATTGACTAGACTCACCACCACTAACACAATAAATTAGAAACAAACGTCCAACGTGACATTGGCGAAAAAATCCCCTTAATGGTTAAAATAAGAGTCAAGAATTAAAATTGAATTACATTCATACGAATTATCATTATAAACAACGTAATCTGACTTAATCTGATTCGATCATAATCTTTAAAACTATTATGGTATGTATCCGCCGTCCATAGCCGAGCGGATATTTTTTAAATATTTTTTGTTTGTTCAAGTTAATCCACGGATTACACATGTAGGAGCGAAACTGTTGGTCCCCAAAGCCTTACTTAAAATCGCACAGGGATTTAAGAGGATTTATTCTTTTATAAATTATACCATTGTTATACAATTTTAAGTAAGCGGTATACCAAAATCGATTGTTTAAAATTATAGTTGGTAATGTTAAACGAATTTGAAGTTACCGTAAGTTGGTGTATAATTTGAAATTGAAATGGCCATAACACATGCGTATGAGAATATACTATTCTAAGATTAAGAAATTATAACTTCATTTTCTTATCATAAAATTTGTAGTATTTTTTTATGAACTTCAATAACTAGTCTAGAAATATTTGAACTATTTGAACCCTCTTATCTGAACTTCTTCACAATATCTTAAGCTTCAATATATTTTTATTAATACTTTCATAACTATTTGGTACTTAATTAATATTTGATCTCATTCTCAACTCTTCGATAAACTTTTACGCTATCTTCTATCTATGGGTAGGTTAATAAATTGTAAAAACTTAACGAATAGTAAAAGAATACATAATTTTGATACTAATTAACTACATTTTAATAGCAATATATTGCTGTAACTGACCTCCAGCTAAATTTATTTCAATATTGTTTTTTTGCATTTTTTTGCATGTGTGCTCGCTAATTTGGCCGAATTTGCTTAATGCTATGCAATTTACAAACATACGCCGTATAATATTTTTATTAAGGTGCTGCGGTTAATCCTGTTAAGGCAAACTTTACAAAATTCTCCTCAATAAATAATAATCTGAATAAAATTCTGCATAAAAGTAATCTTTATGTTTCAGGTGTTCTTTTTTTCTAAAAAAAACTCAATTTGAAACTTAAATTATATGAAAAACATTAAAAAATTGCCACACAATGATAAATTCTGGTACATTTAAGCTTATCACAAAAAAGTCTTTTTTACGGTAAATATTTTGGAGACGGCGGGCATGCAGCTTGGACACTTGTTGGTTTTAGGCGTATAATGACAACATAATGACAGGACCAGCCGCCTGGCAACCAAGGATCGGTTACCGTGTGAGAATAGCCTAAAATAACAAAAGCTTGGCTAGAGGCCAAGTAAAAAATTAAATCCACCTGACACAGTTTACGTGGACTACGTATTCGTACACAATGCACGAAATAAACAGGGAACAAACAATCTTGGTCTTAACTTGCTCTATTTATTTTATGTTCTTGTTTACACAATATGAACGTTTTCGGTGGTCTCAGTAGTTTACATAACGTCGACATTTCATATGAACTTATGTACGTACATAGCAATATAAAAATAAGCAAAGACGAGACAGTGTTTGTCAACCGATTGCTTTTATTTTTAATTCTATAAACTTACTATTTAGCACACTAGATTTAGTGTAATAAAAAATTTAATGAAAGTACCCAAAAATTTGGTTACATGTAAATTTATTTATATTTTCCTCAAATTATCAACAATTGTAATTTTTAAATTTCCACCAATAGACAAACACATTCTTTTTCGAAATATAATTTTAAAATATGGTATTTAACGTCAACCTAATTTATTAGTGGCGTGAAATAGTATCATCGCTGATGTCTTGAATAATTTGCACAGTGAAAAAAACCGTAACGTCAGAAAAGAAGTCGCTTCAAAGCAAACATCGCGATTAGAATCTTTGTGTACGAGAATAAATTTGTCGTCAGCTGCTCGGTTGTTTGATCAACAGATTAAAAAGTCGGCAAACGCGGGAAGCAAATGGTGCATTTTGAAGTTGAAAAAGTTTTTACAAAGAGTGTGCACACATCGCGACTCCTCCAGATTTCCATAGATTAAACTTTAAATTGTCTCTTACATAGGAAATGCATTTTTATATAAAAGTAATATGAGAACTTCTGCTTAAACTTTGAGTATCAGCAGTTTTCCAACCAACTAAAATTTTATAAGATTTCTTAATAGAATAACTTAAATCTTTTTTTTTACATCAGCTGCATGGAATAGAAAATTTAATAAGTTTGGCTCCGTTTGTAAATCTATATTTGTTAACTCACAGGAATTAATGTAAGTACTTTTTCGTGTTTTTATTAAGACAAATATACAATAATTGTATGATTGTCAATTACTTTCTTTAAAAACAGTCTTAAAGACAGATTCTTCAGATGTCTTCTTTAAAGACAGATATGTAAAAAACCAAATCAAAATTCATAATGTAGTTTTATTTTATACACAATATTTGAATTTGAATAAAACTTACGTTTCATTTCGTTTATTATTCAATACAGCACTAGATTGTAGCCGTAATAACGATTATACATTATCAATCATTTTTTTAAATTATTTAATGCTACCAATTTTTATACCCTATTTTTTACTAAAGAAAGTTTCCTTCCATAAGCTACCATTACCCATATCCATTTCTAATAAGCAGTATCGTATTACTGTATTAATTTTAGGGATATTGTACCTCAAAGGGTCCAAATTAGCATGAGTGAGCACGTTTGAGGGATAATAAAGTGGTGTTAGTTGTCGAATAGTGCACCTTAGGGGCTAATTTCGCTTGGCAAGTGATGATTATAAACCGACCCGCAATATGCTAATGTTTTAGCCTTCAGCATGCCATAACGCTCCTGTGCAATATACGTTTTTTGTGTACCTAATTGCAGAACATGGAAGCATCGATGCTGCAAAGCACATTCATTAAGGTGTGATCATGTAAGAATCATAAATAACAGTTTATTACTATTATAAATCTAAATTTTCAACTTGAAATTTGTTTTTTTTTTCTCACGTTAAAGTCATTGGAAAAACAAAAACAGTTAAATTTACTTAATTACGGATTAATATACATATATTATATTGAGCCCAGATAGAACAAGCATTAGAACCATAATTTAAACAAGAATCCCGTTAAATCCGTAGATGGGTATGAAACACATAGGTCGTATTGTGAGGATAGGAAATTACTCAATTAACAAAACATCAAGAGCGTAAAGGATTTATTTTCCGCATTAAATGTAGATATCCCTTAGCGTTCGGGTACTTACTGAAATGAATACTCCATTTTAAACGATTAAACTGTTAATAAGCGTTTCGGATAAGTAACAAAAGGGTGACAAATAAATTGTTTTGTGTGCTTTGAAATAGCATAATCCATCAACTTCATTTTATCAGGGAGATTAGAAGACTAGCACTTCACAATAACAGTGTTCTCTGAAGACTTAATCGTTGATAAATTTAAATTACTTATTTCAATATAAATGTATTTATGTCGGTCAAAGAGCCATTTTCCTCATTATTTATTAAAATGATTACTAAACGAAAATATACATCCAAAAAATTGATAAATCATATTTCATATGCAAAATTAGGTATTTTTTCAAAGTTATTTTAAGAAGTTTAAAAACTGCAAAGAAAAATAAAAGACATCAGCAAAATTTGAAAGTATAAAATTGCCTCGAATTTTGTTTATACTTCGCATTCAAATTCAGTCGATCAACGTTAAAATGGAAGTATTTTTGCGTCTAAGCTGAAATTGTTGAAAAAATATGTGGTGTTTTTCCAGCACATAATAGGTACCGTCCACGGCGAAGACAGGAAGAGCAGGTTCAAAGCGCAATATTTTAAAAATACATTTCTAATAATATATTTTTTAATTTTTGAACGCTGTATCCGTTGACTATTCCAATTTTTCGGATCGTCCGCTCCCGTTAATTGTTTTGCCAGTCCGTTCGATTCGTTCTTCAGTTAGCTTTACAATTTCAAAGTGTCATTTGATTCGTGATGGATTTCGAAGTTTTTTGGCAATTTCACGCTCTGTAGCAATCCCCTGATGGCACCTCTTTTGTTCTGACGAGTAGGTGTATGAATTGTTATCGTTATTAATTGTGAAAGACGATTAATTTGAATTTGAAGAAACATTATACTTTTATTTTTTTTAGTCTTTAATATCTATCTTATCAAACGAATAACTTTATATGGTTTAATTTAGAACATTGAATATCACTCTGAAGTCCATAACAGGCTTAAAGAGGATTAAGTAAATTAAGATAACAAAATGACCCACACCTGGGCTACGTGTTTCTGTTAAGGGAAAGCTATGTGCTTAACCCACTATACTGCCACGCTATGGGTTGACAAGTGATAGAGAGTTTTAATCCGAAGCAAAGCATCATTAATAGGAAAATTGCTATTAATCACGAAATTACATGATTAAATATTTGCTTTACATAAATTAATTATAATTCAATATAACATTTAATTTGAAATTATAATTATAGCATGACAAATATTACAGCTAATGTTGAATATTTTTAATCCGTCGTTTCCTAGTAACACCGGCGATGCTTCGCTTTACGCAGATTAAAAATATTAATCTGCGTTTTAATTATATTATTATTCTGTAATAATATAATATAATTAATAGCTTAATTTAGTTTAATTCAGAACGATATATGATATGAAAATATTACAAGTTGACACTTATAATTTACAGTTATTGAATAAAATATACCACAATATTGTAGACACAATCAGTAAAGCATGCCATTGATAAATATCTCGCAGGGCTACATATTAAGTATGTGTAATATTAAGCATCTTGCCACAAATAATTAAATGATAAGCTGGTTTGAGATCCCAGTTGATGGATAAATTGATTTTAAACAAGGATCGCAATTTCAAATAATCGCTCAGTTTATTTTTACTTATTTTTTCATTTAAAACAAAAAAATATAATAATATTCCTATTTATCTCCAATTAAGCGTTAAGCTTGTATTAGAAGTGGGAACAACAATAGCCCAAAGGGTCAGGATCAAAATTGCGATTTTAATTTAGATTAAAAGCGTAGTGGGATAGGCTCAAATCTGTCTCCTTAACAGGAGATACATTAGTCCAGTAGTGGATAATTTTCAAGGCGCTTATTTTACTCACATTGCAGGACAAACGAGCGCAACGAATGCAGGACAAAGTATAAGCCAATAGTTATTCGAATCACGAACGCGCCCAGCGAATTTATGTTCGCGTGACATACTACCTGATGTGTTACTATTATTAAGAACCATTTCAAAAACAATTTAATTAAGATAAGGATCAATTGTAATGTAAAAATGTCAACAAATGTAAAATGCAAACACATTTTGTTTTATGTAGTATTCGTACATCGTATGTATTAAACGTTGCCTTAAATGTCAATGAGCTGTTTTTCTATTGTATCCAATTTATGGCTGTCGATTTTTGACAAATAGTCACGTTTTAAAGTACTCACAAACATTTCAACTTTAAAATGCAACACTTTCTAAAACAGATAAATGTACGCGCTTGTCTGTTTCAAATAAAATATTGGGTTGGAAATATTTGTTTTTTTATTATATCATAAGAACAGACAAACAATAGCATTAATGCCAAACCGATTTTATCCATAATATTATAAACACATAGTAATTAAATTAAATGTTCGTTATATACGGCGGTATTTCAATAACAACGTACATAAATAAAGGTCTTTTAATAGTAAATGTGGGAAGCCTATGCCATAAATAGACTACTACAAAAACAAGTTAATGTGAAATATAAAGTACATATTATTACAAAGTACTGAAATAATATACTTAATGGTTTTGTTTTAGTAATAAATTTTACCGACTTATCAATTAACAATTTAAACTGCAAATTCACCGGTGGCTATTCTTCGGAAGCCAGGAAATTGAGCATAGCGATACCGATTAATATTTCAGAATCTCTTTGGCGATTGAACACGTGAATCTAAGCAAATTATATTGAACTCTAATTACCGTGAGTTAAGGTTCAAATTTCCATTATCTAAACCAAACAATGGAAGTATATAACAATTTCCTCACAACACATTTTAATGTATTTCAGTGGAAAATTACACAAACAATAATAACAGTTACGACTAGAAGCCCAGAGAATAAATCTTTTTGTTTTTGATGATGCTAATATTGAAAATATCAATACGAATAAAATCTTAACAGAACCATTAATATAGACATTTCCTTACGCATTTCTAATTTCGGGGGAACAAGCTATAAATTAAACTAAGGAAGAGCTTTCCTGAGATCACACAATTTAAATTTATTTGATCATATTAAGATAATCATATTTTACATTATAGAATGTTATGTTATGTCAATAGCAAATCTACACAGCGCGATTCAGGAATGTGGCAGATTCAATCAACGCCATCTATCGCTATCGAGTAGTAATATACAACATTATACAATGTTCAATTTCAATGAGTCATATCAAATGACAATCCCAAATAAAAAAAAAATAAGCAATAATAAAATACTGTTTGGATAATGATGCTTTGAGATTCAAGCTAGGGTTCCAAAGCAGGACTTATCAGGATCAATAATTGGGAATACTAACCATATAATTAGTCTTATTCAGTTTAAAAAGAGAAAGTGGAAGTAAAAAAGTAAGTTAAAATAATGCATATTCAAATACGCTTTATTCTAAAGCTCATTTCTAAATAATAAATAATAGGCTTCTTTACACCGTTAATGCACTACCAACCATGCGACGGTGTTCAACACTAAGGTGTTCTGCCCTTATCGACTTTAATATCTACATTATCGTCTAAAATGTTCTTAAATTATTTAACAAGATGTCAATATCTTCAGCCTTTATTAAATCGATGTTCAATTAAAAAGTTATATACAATTATACCAAACAACAAGCGGTAGTCGCAAATAAACAAGAGCTGTTTCTAGGAGCTGTTCAACTAAGGCAACGTCAACTAAGACTTGACCGAAGTTTAATTATAAGCTGAGTGATCAAGTTCGAAGCACAATCGCAAACTTCGGGTCACGCTTTGCTGTCTACGAGGTTTCCATCGTTTATTATTGATAGCACTCGTAAGATTTTAAATTGTGAAACAAGTGAACTCGATGACTTATTGTTGGATTCTTAGATGTATTTTACATGTTTTTACTATTGATAAATTGTTCTCATATGTAAAATGATTCATGACGCAAGGATAAGTAGCTGTGAAATTTATTACTTTTGCTTTGTGGCAAATTGATGTTATTTAAATTAATAATTAAGCAATACCTTTCTTTATTTGCTAGCCCATTTGGAACATTCAACGCTAATTAACTTGCTTATGTTAAACAGAAATTCATTAAGGCGATAAATAAAAACAATAATAGACGATAAATACTTACCAATAGAGTACATATATATCAAAATAAAAGTAAAAACAATTTACTAATATTCTCTTTTTCGAGAAGAATGTTTTTAGCTTATAGTCTTGTATCTCGGAGTATTTAATAAAATTTATTTACTTTAAGAAACGATACACATAATTTATGCTGAAATAAGATAGCTATACTATAATATTAATGAACAAAGAATGTTACTGCCAACAACTGGATTTAAGCAGTACAAAGCCTCTCTCCTCAAAATTACACAAGTTTCAAAAACAGAACGCTTATCATATACAAATAAAAACGGCGACGTGTGTGTTTGTGTGCATAAAATATAACACCTATTCATACGTTCCCTACGTATAAAACTTCATTTAATTTAAAAAAAAAAAAAGCTTGCTTTATGCATTTTTTATTTTCAATGAAATCTACTAAAATCGTATCTGTAGTGAAATTTTCAACGCTTTACAATTTAAAGTTATGACATTCGGATCGCTGCATGATGGGCAATCTACCGAAATGAGTGGTAATATTCATAAATTGTTTTCCATGCACCGGTATAAATATTTAATTTTTTGGAATATGTAAATGAAATTAAAATTATACCAGTTAAATATTGGATGTCAACTTGAATATTTAGTAATACTATAAGCTACAAATTATGACGTGTTAATTTTTAATAGGGTAATTGATGACATAAGTCACTAAAATTACATTTTTAAAACGTTTATCTGTTATTTTATCTAATATGGGGTTTTCCAATAGGGACGCTTGAACTTTGACAGCTGATTGCGGCCATGTTGTTTGAGTGACAGCTGTCAAATGCAGTGTGTTATATTTATTCCGTCCTCCCAAACCACCATGGCAGGTTACATTGTCGAGCAGCACGTGCAAATCATAAAATTGTTTTATGAAAATGGGTCTTCAGTTCGAGCAACGTTCCGCGCACTTCGCCCGTTTTACGATCGCGATGATCGTCCTGCCGAGTCGACTATCCGTCGATTGGTGGACAAATTCGAGTCAACCGGGTCAGTTAACAATCAGCCGGTTCCCGTGCGTCAACGTAACGCGAGATCTGCCGAGAATATCGCCGCTGTGCGCGACAGTGTCCTCGAAAACCCGCGGCAGTCAATTCCGCGTCGCGCACAGGAACTCGGCCTTTCGCAGACGACAACTTGGCGAATTTTGCGTTGTGACTTGAGCCTGCACCCGTACAAGATCCAGCTGACCCAAGAGCTCAAGGTTAATGACCATAGACAGCGCCGTGTGTTCGCTGACTGGGCATTAGAGCAGTTGGAAGTTGACGCCGATTTCGGCAAAAAAATCATCTTCAGCGACGAGGCGCATTTTTGGATGAATGGCTATGTCAACAAGCAAAATTGCCGTATTTGGGACGAGACCAATCCACACGAGGTTCACCAAGTGGCAATGCACCCGCAGAAAGTGACTGTTTGGTGCGGATTTTGGGCCGGAGGCGTGATTGGTCCGTATTTTTTCGAAAACGATAATGGTGTGGCCGTCACCGTCAATGGTGAGCGATACCGGTCGATGATAACCAACTTCTTTTGGCCTGAAATCGAGAATATGGATCTGGACAACATGTGGTTTCAACAGGACGGCGCTACGTGCCACACAGCACACGCTACGATGGAAGTTCTGCACGATCAAGCGCCCTTAATGGAAAACCCTATAGTTTATTTCTAGGTTATATTATTAAAATATTTTTTCAAATAGAAAATAATGTAAAATAAGGCCTGTTTATATAAATCAATGTAATGAGATTTTTCATAGTTAATAAGCCTCTACATTGATTTATTTTAAACAGATACACATATAAGGTCCTCCAGACCGATTTCGGCCACGGCGGCCAATCTCAAGACAGATTAGCCAACTGCGCAGGAGATATTATAGTGCACAAGTGTGTGCGCAAACACAGGTGCACTCTCTTTTCCTTAGCTCTCATAATCCGATGGGACGGCAATCCGACACAATCGGAAAGAGTTCAGGTGCAGGACCAACGGCTTAACGTGCTTTCCGAGGCACGGGAGTATACACACTTCCACCTTCCAGACTCCGGGCTGCTACTGAGAATTTTCTGACAGAAAAACCCAATAACTATTTATTGGCCTGACCTGGGAATTGAACCCAGGACCACCGGGTCTGCAGCCTAATATCTAGCCACTATACCAACGAGGCAGATACATATAATGTATGTTATATAACAAATATAGAAAAAATAAACGTTATAGTTTATTTACAGCAAAATGTAAATCACAATATTTACGCTTAATTAATTTATAACACCAAGTTTTCAATTTCGCGAAGTCCTTCGTTATATAGATAGTCCATCTTTCCTGAGGCAAGGTATTCGATTCTATAGTAAATATCTGCCAGAAACTAACTGTACCAGTCAATCTAATAAAAGCATTGTTAAATATCATAAACAAACAATGTCATGTCATCTTCTTTTGAGTGTCAAATCAAGAATGGCAGTAAGAGAGTGGTAGTATTTAGACGGCCTTGCTTATAAACGTTGCAAGGCGCTGTTTACTTAAACATTGAATTTGCTCTTTCTGACAAATTATATTTAACATTAGAAAGAAGAAGACACAGTATTGTTTAACGACTCACCCGCTTAACGACAGTTATAAACAACGTATATATGTGGAATGTAGAGTCAGATTTAGTATATTTTCAATAAATCAATATTGATATATTATGTATTTTGATTGATTAAAATAATAAATTTATCCACAAATTAAATCAGTGAGCTTCATGTTTAATGAACTTGTTAAATGACTTTTTGTAGCTGCATGATTAGAGAATTTAATTTCGATAATATCTACAGCTTAGTTATTCAAATAATAATAGTTTCAACCATTGTATTTTGCAAGTAATTAAAAACACGCATAAGGGATTAACTTAGATTGTTGAGCATTTTTTTTAAAATAACTTTTGTTTACAGGCTGTGTTAAGCATTTAGAGAGTCCATTTACATTGATAACTAAGAATAATAAATATCTTGAAATAGAGTATGTATTAAAAATAAGTATGTATCTTTTACTTGCTTACAAAGATAAACCCTTCAAGAAAATTCAACTAATTGGACTTCAGCGATGCATACACGCTTGCATTTAGATAGATGCTTTAAAATATTCTCGTTAGTACCTATTTTTAGATAATATTTATCGTTACTAAATTTAGAATTATACATTTACACAAGTACGTATTACTTGAAAATTGTAAATTTATAAATAAAATTTGTAATTCTTACATGTTTGTAGTAAATTACGATTATTTATTTTTTAAATGTTTCATTCGTCAAAGGCTTTTGCGTGCGGGCCTTTTTGATCGTTTCTGTATGATATATATTCATATATTTTTTACGACTCCATTAAATATTACCTATTGATAATGGAATGAATAGTATGAAAATGTTGTTACATTTTAATAAAAGCCATAATATATAGGTTTATTCTTATATAAATGGGTGATTATATCAAAATAATTCTGTGTTCAATCTTGTCTTTTCTATTTTAGGACCCAGTCGCTGGATCGATTAAGTAAAGTTATCAACATTTTATAGGTAAGAATATTTAAAACTAATTCTTCGTAATTATGATCGGGTTCAAACTAGTGATGTATAAATATATGCCTTCTGAATTAATTTAAAATGTAACTAAAAAATCAAACGACAAAATCATGCAATTTCAAATTCATTTTTTATATTAACTATGTATTCAAACATATTTTTTATTCAAATAGACTTTAAAAGTACTTATGAATATTAAATAATAATATTAAACTATTTTAACCTATTATATAATATAAATAAATATATCATTGTATAAATAAATATTACTAATAATATTATTTGATTAAAACTAAAGCTGATAGCAGGATGTGAACGCAGCTAGGAATTAATTTTATTTGCTTTAAATAAGCAAATAATTTCACGTGTAAATGACACTGACAAAATTATCACTAATATTCACGGTTAATGAGATTTTCATTATAGAATTACATTCAATAGAATGCAAGGACTATAATATTTTCAACCGACCAGCTATGAATTTGCAGCTGAAATCGAAACCTCAAATATCGAAGTAGTATACAACGAGTATATAAACAATAGAAGGTGTCTATACTCTCCTAACATACTTGCAATACCTACGGTATGGCAGATAGCCGGTGGAACTCACTTTCCACCAGGTGCATACGGATAATGGTCCATATAAAAATTTAAACAATTCTGTCATTTTAACGGAAGAAGAGATCTATGGCAAACAAGAGGACGTTTATTGTGAAAAAATAATAAATACAAGAAATTAGTAAGATAAATTGAGTTTGCTAGATGGTCAGCAGGTATAACATGTTTAAATAAAGTACCAAACATCGTAATAGTATAGAAAAAATAATCAAGCTTCATAATTCAAATAAGAATTCCAATAACTTTGGATTGAAACAATTGGATAAACGAATGTATGGTTACGAGAAGATCAAAAGAGCACATGTCTGACGGCACCTAGGATGCTTGTACTAAGAATTGCTTACGATAACAATCAACCATTGAAAATCTAGAAATTATGAGCTTAGTGACACTAGTACTACGGTGCATTTAAGGTCGAACGATGAAAATAATTATAAAATATCCATAAGAATTATTCGTTCTTAGAATATTGATATTCCTTTGATATAAAATAAGTTATTTTATCAAAATTCTTAATGTCATGGATTTCCTTAAATTAAAAATGAATAATATAATCTAAAAATACTGATTATAAATTGTATTTCAAACATTTTTTTTTTATTATGAAACATAAGCAAACTAATTTATAAAAGTTGATGGTTTCTCTTGTTAAGTAAACAGAATGTAAAGTAAAAACAAACTCACGATTTTTAAATAACGTTGCTAACCTAAGATGATTGTGTTCCAGGAGCCCGTGACAGATATAGAAACATTTTTTAAACCGCCTCAAGTCTTACAAAGCAATTTACTTGAGTAAACAATCAGTATTCCGCCCCGCTAGGAACTCAGCGCGGTTCCATCAGCGCTCCTGGAGTTATGTGGCAATCGTGCTCTTCAAAATGCGCTTAGCTCAGGTTATGAGAAAATTTATATTTTATAAAACAATAAGCTCTCTACGTTATTCCTTGTTTGAATCTCATATGAGATTTCAATTTAATGGGAATATGATTTCACTAAGAATGTTATTGAATTTATGTACGACTTAATTTATAATATCTTGATTTATACTATCATAATATGTTGCCTTTATCTCTTTGTACGAATATAATTGAATCATGCGATAATATTTTTTAATTTTCAGAATTCCGAATGATTTTATGATTGAATACAGTATCAATGAACTTAGCACAGTATAAAATGTTATTTTGTGGTAGAGCTTTATGCAAGCTTGTCTGCGTAGGTATCACCCGCTCTTCATTTATTCTATCACTAAACAGCACTGCTTGGTATTGTTCTGTTCTAGTTTTAAGGGTGATTGACCCTGTGTAATTACAGACAAGAGGTTTTATTAATTCCCAAGTTCTATGAGCAGTAGTGAACACTTCCCACTTGGTAGCCCATTTGCCAATAAACCTACGTATTATACATAAAAAAGGTAATAAAGCTGAATAATTTATAATTTTAATACCATATATATACCATCAGGTGGAGTAGAATCATTTGCCCTACCAGGTAATTTAAAAAAAATGTCTTTTAATGCTTCAAATTCTTTTTTAATAATGATAATAATAAATAACTTTATTGCACACTCACAAAGAAAAAAAACAAAACAAATCAAATATAAATAAAAAGAAAACAAAAAAATAATAATAATAAAAAAATAAAAGCTAAGGAAGGATGATGCATGCAAGGAGCGATCTTATCACACTCAAGTAGTGATCTCTTCCAGACAACCCTGTATTAAGATGCTAGCAGGACATAACGGGCGAGTGCATTATATATACATACATATATATAAATATATATAATACATATATAACTTTATATAAAATACAACATATCAATACATATTAAGGTCCTCCAGACCGATTTCGGCCACGGCGGCCAATCTCAAGAGAGATTAGCCAACTGCACAGGACATATTATAGTGCACAAGTGTGTGCGCAAACACAGGTGCACTCTCTTTTCCTTAGCTCTCATAATCCAATGGGACGGCAATCTGACACGACCGGAAAGAGTTCAGGCGTAGGACCAACGGCTTAACGTGCTTTCCGAGGCACGGGAGTTTTTTTTTTTTTTTTTTATGGTATAGATTAGTGGACGAGCATGTGGGCCACCTGATGGTAAGTGGTCACCAACACCCATAGACAGTGGTTTGTATATTTCTTAAAAAAAAACAACATCACCACTGCGCCACCAACCTTGGGAACTAAGATGTTATGTCCCTTGTGCCTGTAATTACACTGGCTCACTCACCCTTCAAACCGGAACACAACAACACAAAGTACTGCTGTTTTGCGGTAGAATATCTGATGAGTGGGTGGTACCTACCCAGACGAGCTTGCACAAAGCTCTACCACCGAGTAAAGAGAAGTTGGAGTGTACACACTTCCAACTTCCAGACTCCGGGCTGCTACTGAGAATTTTCTGACAGAAAAACCCAATAACAATTTATTGGCCCGACCTGGGAATTGAACCCAGGACCACCGGGTCTGCGGCCTTATATCTAGCCACTAGACCAACGAGGCAGTCACTGATACTGTTTCAATACATATATAAATACTTTGAAACTAATTTTCAAAATAATTAGACAAGACAAAATTTTGTAACGACTTTTTCATATAAGATGTAAAAAAAAAATAGTTCGCTGGTAAATAATTTTATATACTGAATACAGAACGTATTTTTATTACAAAATACAATCGATCTAAAATCGTAATAAAGCCATTGTTTATGAAATTGCCGTGCATTGTTGTCCATTGTTAATAACCCTAGTACCCTTAGCGATAATAATAACTTATAGTTTTAAAACTCTTGACTTTTATTATAATAAAACTTCAATATTCAACTTAAATACCCATAATAAGAATTTATAGGTAGTAAAAAATAATCATATACTTTTTTTATTTTTAGTTTCTTTAGTATCTCAGGGCTATACTAATTATAGCTTTTCTATAGTTTATAAGGTATTATTACAAGAGTTATAATTACTACTATAATTATCATTTCATTTAATTTAATTGTTGGTGAAAAATCAAAGACAAAATTGCAATATAACCTACTTCATACAATATGCGTGAACATACCTCTAAAAATCGATTCATTCTGTGTTCCTATATATATGTATTAATCAAATTTAGAACATAATCTCCCGCAGCCGCTCCGATCCGTGCCGAAGACGGCCATCGCAGTGGTTTTAGTGAGTAATAATCCCACATGGTGTCCCCTAAGGAACCGGGTTCTGAAGGTTTCCTCTTAGGAGAAGCTTAAAAGGTCACAAATCCCAAGTCCTGGGTTCAAATCCGTCGTCGAAGCGATAAAAAGTTATTATTTTTTCTGTCGATCATTTGCTTAGAAAAATAGCAAGGAAGATGGGGCAGGGTATATACTCCCATGGTTTAGAAAGTATGTAAAGCTGTTGGTCGATTTTATGAACCACCGAATTAAAAGGTTGAGGGTATAATTCATGCACTTGTTTTGCTCACACACTTGTGTGCCCTGCCGTGGTCGAAAAGAGCCGGACATTGCACAATAACATGAGAGCATCATTATCTAAGATATAAAAGATGTCCATGGGTAGACCTACTCATCTTTTGGCCGATTTGTCTCGTTCTAGGTATTTACCAAAAGTAATTAGCATAGCATTAAACATTTTCGGCCTATGACGTCCTTAAACGGGTGTTAAGTTGAACACAGTTTTTTTTGACAATGTTGATTTATCATCATAAAAAAATCGAGATGACTGTTTTTTGTTTTGTTAGTGAGTAAACAGGTTCTAAAATATTTGTCCGAAACGTAATATTTTTCTTATTCACTGAAACAAATTATTATACTTAGACCACACAACGTAGTCGACCTAAATCCAACACAATGTCGATGTTTTCGGTAACACAATGCGTCGCCATCGTTCACCGCTAGTCACTGCAGTTTATTCAGGTGATCGTAACTCTTACGAAAACTCCGTTCAAAAATTTTTCCCAACTGGCACTTTATGAATAAGATGATGAGTTCTATACAAAAAACGCTTTGTTGCCTTGGATAACTCAATTATTCTACATTTTAAGCACCTTTATTAAAATTTACAAGATAACGAATCAAAAATAATAACTTTACAAAATTTCTATAATGTTTATATTTGTATGTATTGACACCTGCAATATTTTTGTTAAAAAATATCATTAAATTTTTATTTTACAAATTACATATTATTTTGTAAATAACGAATTATAAATAATAAGTTTATTTTGAAAAATTCGTCAACATATATGAAATAAATTCTCAATTTACCCATTCACAAATGGCGAAATCTAGTACAACCTGTCTTCTCAGACTCAAAACATATTCTCGAATAGTATATAATACACGTATATACCATAGCTAGGTACAGAGGAATTCTATTACTTTGAAGAGATGGGACATGTTCTTACTCGATGCAACCTACATTTAAATGACTGCATACGGAATAAGCAAGCACTCGACAGAATATGCTTCTGATCCAATATACGCCGAAACAGTCAAATATTTAACTTATTTCAAAGGCTATATTTATAAAGTATTAAAATGATGTATCGTACAAAAAGTTATGTTTGTAATAGAAGTGATTTGTGCAAGATAGGAATTATTTATTTCTTTCTTTGAAATAACATTTTTTTGGAACGTGTTTCTTTTACGCGGCTTACAGTAGAGTGAAATGGCAGTGGCCCAAGGTCACATCATATAACGAAATAGCGTTCATACTGTGCCTCCCAACTGCTACAAAATGCGATGCGTTAGGCGTTCGAGTTTAAGAGGTAAAAAATAAAGGAGGTTGAGGTGCTTCTTGGTGTGACAAAAATACAGTAATATAATCAATTGAAATCCACATTTTAAAACTCGGTTTGAGTCGAAAATATATTGCACAGATCTTCGTTCCTGACGGGTGTCCCCCGACCGCACAATTTTATTTTTTTCTTTTATTTATATCTCAACCCACCGTCCTTGCCTTTGGTGTGTCTTAATTTTAATTTATTATATCGTGTCTCCTTGTTTATTTCCAGATATGGTATTTATTTGCAATTACATATTATTTAGTATTTGAGTCTAGATGACTTCTTCAGTAACTCGGAATGTGTCAGTTGATTTCATTGAGGTATTAGTTTTCATGGGAATATAGACTCCATAGTCAGTCTTTTAAAAATATATAAGAGACAGAAGAAAGGTCAATGTCTATGGGCGGTGGTGACCACCTACCATCAGGTAACAGTTTACAACGGAATTCGCACTTGACTTTAACAAGCAACTTAAAAAACTTTTTTCTCATCATGAATTAATTTCATCTTCTTTCTACGCAATATTTTTACGCATATAACTTTATTTAATAAAACGATTTAATCCAACTTAACCACTTATTCTGCTACTACGTCTACGTAAAATTAAAGAAAATTATTTGGTGATGATATCATAACAAATATGAAATTGTTGATACCATTAAATAATAATCAAACCAACGGTAATCGTCTAAATTGGAAGCGTTACATTGACGACACGCTTCTTCACTAATAAAATTATAAAACGTACAATTGTCATGTAAAATATTATAATTATTCATAAATTCTTACTTAACGTATATGTTACGTCATATTGTGAATTTATTTGTATAAAATTAGATTGTCCTACCCCACAACAATACCAATGAAATTACCTATCAACATAATTATGCATATATATTATATCATATAGACTGTATACAAACAAGTAGATACATATATACATGAATAGAAAAGCATAGATGTCAGGCTCTAAATGACCTGTCGTTATAATTAAATTCGATTTCTATAGCATAAAACAAAAATTATTTCATTCGGTTATTTTTAATTTTAAAATTACATTTTAATTTTCGTTCACCGAAGTGGGCGATTTGTTCAGTAAGTAGGTATAAGTAGTACTTTGTCAGATTATGTGTTTAAATCGCTCTTTGACTGGCCTGTCTGAAAGAGATGGCTAATTAGCCGTAAGACCGCCCGTTGTAGAAAATACAATCACTTATTACTAAGCCTAAGAAGCCTAGTGTAACTATGAGATGTATAAAAATTTAATTAGTATCAAATAAAAACAACTTAAAATAAAGCTATTATAATAAAACCTAATTGTGATTATAATACGCGATGAAAGCTTTGTGACTATAACACGTGGTCAGTGGTCCTGAATCGAAATTACGGGTTCAAATCCGATCAAAAGTCACAAAATTTTCATGTGCCTGATTTTTGATAATTCACCTCGTCCTCGGCAGTGAAGATCGTGAGAAAAATTGTTTGCATTGAATGACATGCAGCCTTATATATAACCACCAATCCCACCCGGAGAAGCGTGCAGGAATAGACTCCAAATGTTATCATTAACAAGACAAGAAAAATTTGTCCAACAGTGGGATACATGCGACTTCAATTTACTTTTATAAACAAAATACGTACATGTACATTAAATAACAGAATTGAAGCAATCCAAATGTAACTAAATATTGTGTAAAGCTGAATATAGACTTAATAACGTACCTAGAAATTAATTATAAAGCTAAACGGTATAGTCGACTCGTATTAATATACATAGTTATTCAGTAGTTAATATGTTTATCTGTCACTAAGCATGAATCCCCACAGGGACGGCGTGTTAACGAAGTTCTGTGTAACAGGTAAACGTGCTTAGAAATTATAATCAGTGATTGTCTAAATAGTTTATACTCGTTATCACGGCGCAAGTCAGTATCATGTTGATCTTAGAGACTGTGTGCTTTGAATAATTAATAATAACTTTAAATGTGAATTTCGTTCACGTAAGGCTACTTACGCTTCAGTTCTATCATATAAATTATAATTGATTAGATAATGCGTAGCATGTGTAGCGATGTCTATAATTTTATTTGTAAAGAATCAATAGTGATACACTGGAAAACTCAAGCAAATGCCAAAAAAAATTTTAAAGTTTCATCTTAAATCTAATAACGCTAACTTTTTTATGTTATAGGTAGGCGAACGGCCAAATGGGCCACCTGGTGATAAGTGGTACCACCGCCTATAGATATTGTCGATGTAAGAAATATCAACGAAACGAAAACGTTTTGTCCCTTGTGATTGTAGTTATGAATAACTTATACAGTCAGCTTAATAACATTATCAAACATATTGAAACTTCCTAAGTGATCAATAACATTCATCTAACTAAAGTCTTCAAATTATTTAAATCTTCAATTGTGTCCAAATATGTAGGTATATCAGAGTGCGAACGTCGTCAAATACAAAGTTCATTCATATCATCATTAAAATAGTAACAATCAAAGCGCCAGTGGTTTCTAAGCATCCAAAGTATTCAAAAATATGGAACACACTATGAAAACAAACCTGACTGTACGCATAAGATATAAATAAACACTTCACTAATACATAGACTTAATTGAAAGTAAAGTTATAATTATTAATTATTTTTATTAAATTACTAAGGTAATTGATAATGATAATATAAATAATTTTATGGTTTTTTTTTTCTTATCCGCCTAGCTTAAGGTTTCGGCTGAAGCTTAAAAAATACTTAAAGATATTCTACGTATAACTGTACAAAAGAAAAATAATAAATTACAACGTAAGCCTTACTGTTATACATAAATTATTATATGTACTTACATATTTTTAACGTGGCCTTATTAACGCGATAGCAAAAAAATGTCAATAGTAAAGATATTTTTCATCTTATAAAAACAATTTTCTGAGAACATAAAACATGTCATCGTGTTACTTTGAAATCATATTAATATCACTAATAATAAAAATGAACCTTTTTTGAATGCCGTTAGGGGTGGAGATTCTCGTTTAAGTAAACCACTGTGCAACCATTTTATTTTGAATGGAAAACTGAATAAAATTTAAAACCAATCAAAGTTAAGTTTAGTTTATCTTTTTTATTATTATTGTTATTTATCTGTATTACAGAATAGGTGGAGTAACTTAATACGAATGAGTAGCAAAATATCTTAGTCTTAAATAACATGAGTTTATAAAAAAATTAATACGCGTCGACATAAAGACCTTCTTTTGTTTGAAAAACAAACAGCTACATTAAATCTTAGTTTCAAAGGCATCGCTAATATCATTTTATCGTAATGAAATGAAATCGAAAACTATTTTCGACCTCCCTCGCAATTATTTTTAATATGAAATACAAGTGCTTATAAAAATTTAATTAAAATTCAGCGTAGCTCGCGTCCACGCATCTGCACGCAAAGCCTGGGGAGTGTAATATTGAACTGACTGCCGAGAGCCCTCAGCCTGAGGGCCGGTCATTTGGTCATCAAAGCACCGACGTATGAAATATACAAGTGCTTTCAATGTCCTATTCGAAAAATAAAAACGGGATTGCCTAACGTTTGAGTCAAAGGTGCTCCAAATCTTTTGATGTGGTGGATGACAATTTGATTCGTATTAAAAGAATCGCCAATTTGATATTTCGTGGTTTGAATACCTTTTAAGAGAAAATAAATCTACAGCTTTTGAAATGTTCAGATATTTCTACTCCATTTTATCGCAAAATGAATAGTACTTCTCAAAGACCTTAGAACAAGCACCTACAAAATAACAAATAATGAAATAAATCTTTTTTCTAAATTACTCTGTGCTCTTCTTAATAGAAAAAGCTTGGCTGTAGTTTTTTTTTGTTTAAAACAAATACTTTCATGGACAAATAGTAAAAAAAAAAAAAACTTAAAAAAAAACATGTCAATGACGTAATATTTATTTTTTATTTAATTCATATATGAAAAAAAATATGCAAAGGAAGAGCCCTGTTCCTAGTTAATTCTAAAAAGTTATCTTTAGTATTTCTCTTTGGTGATAAAAAAACTTTTAACGTTTATACGAGCCACTTAAAAATGGCTAAAGGCCATTTTAAAAGGGTTATTAAAAAGTTCTTAACGCTTGCTAAAATATATTTGCATAGTGCAAAGTATGTATTTGCTACGGATGATGCGCGGGCGGAGGGGAGTCAATAAGATTTGTTAATGGGCATACCATTGTTGGTCAAATATATGTAACAACTTCTATTTACATCGTAAAATGAGGTCGCCTGTCGTATCTGTCTATGTCGTATGTACAAGCATATCTCAGGATTTTCATTCCGTTTTTACCACAAGCAGAAATGTTTCACGAGACAGTTTTATGATTTATGACTATATTGTGCAAATTAGCCGACCATTATTTGTCAATAGCTTATCAGACTGTTCAAATGAAAAGTCGGCGATATTATTTATGTATAGGTATTCAGTGCTAACAGTGCTAATCTGAGGCGGATTAATATTTATATATACAGGGTTATTTGTAACGACCCAGCAACCTCGCAGGACTAGATAATTTGTGAGATTTTATTTTCATACAAAAATAAGTATTAATTTAATTTCCCACTTGAATGTTTATAAATCTTCGCGCATCGCAAGGATCGACGCGTCATGTCGTCCTTTCGTTTATGAATTAAATATAGACTTACAAATGTCACGACAATACGACAAAAACTTGTAAAATCTTTATTTTTTTTTTGTATTGAGCTATGTCCGAAGTCGTAGAACAAAAGTTGTTGCTTATGGTATTAGCTATCTAGTCCTGCGAGGTTGCTGGGTCGTTACAAATAACCCTGTATAGTAAGCAATTCTCGTAACTCTGATTGAATAATTGTTTCGTCAAATAATACAGGCCAATCTATTAAGTCTACATAAGAAGAAATTAAAAGATTTAAATTCACATTAAACTTATATACTCTTACACTTATAACGGCCCTTAGTCCGTGATATCATTACTTAAAAGGTCTATTGTTATCGTTAAAAATACTTTGTCATATTTTATAAGCATTTAAAAAAAAAAACAATGTTCCCGCATTATTTGGAAGAAGACGTGCTAAATAAATCCTCTTCTAAAATCGTGACCACACATGTGTATTTGCACAACTGTCTTTACAGTGTAACGTCATTCTTAGAAATAAGAAAGTGAATAGTTAGAATAGACGGGAAGGGTCCGGTAGATAAAAAAAGTTACAAACGTTATATAATTTGTATGATCAATTTTATGTATAAAATAAAAATTATAACCATGAACGAGAATTTATTGACAAAACTGCCAGCCTTGATTGGATGCTTGTAATTACACTGGATCACTCACTTCAAACCGTATTATAATACTTTGTATATTTGTATTGCTTTTATTGTAGAACAATACATAAGAATGTGGTGCATACCTAAGGGATCACATAATACATACCAGTAATACAATAACGGCTGTGACTGAGCAGATTGGTGAAATAACCTTCAAATCTTTATCCCTAATAGAAGAGGTTATTGCCCTTCAGACAATAGATTGTTATTTGAATGAAATGATGACCAAAGCGAAATAATTAAATTATTGAATGCTTAATTGAATAGAAGTTGCTCATCTCCTCCCCCTGTACCTGGAGCCAGACTGTGTAAACTAATCGGCACATTAAGTAATTACTCCGCTTAAAATCAATGTATAGAAAATTTAATTTGTCCGCCAGACGGCTTGGATTTTGAATGTTTTTCTTCGGGGTGCCAGACGATTTATTATGTCCCATCCCCAAATGAAATGTAATGTATTTTGTAAAACTAACTCTGTTGAGTCATTTTGGTAATTAATAGAAATTTTAGGGATAGGATTTAGCTTTATTTCATTTAAGAGTTACAGTTTAAATGAGTTTCCTATGTAATCGCATATCATATAATTTTTTTTTATTGTATAGGAAAGCGGACGAGCTTATGGGCCACCTGATGGTAAGTGGTCACCAACGCCCATAGACATTGGCATTGTAAGAGATGTTACCATCGCTTACAACGCCAATGCGCCACCAACCTTGGAAACTAAGATGCTATGTCCCTCGTGCCTGTAATTACACTGGCTCACTTACTCTTCATACCGGAAAACAACAATAGCAAGTACTGCTGTTTTGCGGTAGAATATCTGATGAGTGGGTGGTACCTACCCACACGAGCTTGCACAACGACCTACCACCAAGTAAATCTGTAGTACCACCAAATAATATCTAGATTTATATTTAAACATCTTAAAGCTTGATGGATTAAGAAAATATAACGTTGTTTTCGAATCGAGGATGCCCAGTGATTAGAATCAATCTTAACCGAAGAGTGGAGGTTCAAACCCGGGCAAGTGTCACTTATTTTTGAGTGCCTAATTTGTGTTCATGTTGTTCATGGCGGTAAAAGAATTGTGAGAAATACTGCATGAATCAGATGAGATACTACTACACGTGTATCCAAGCTCAAAAGGTCTCAAAAGGTCATTTAAAGGCTGTGTTTATCTACTTTTGCTTTTGTATACGATTACGAGCTATATACAAAAATCAACTATATACGCTTAAATATCTGAACCGAAAAAAAAAAAAACCAAAATACCTTTATCCGGATTCGAATATTTTAGAGTTTTTATTAAATTCAAAATTTGAAACGACGCAGCTAAAAAAATACAATTCCGCCCATGTGGCTTTTATTCCATTTGCCAATATACCTATATATATTGACAAAACTTAACAAGTTTTACTGTATTCCAGCACGTTGTATGAGTGACTGTATTGAAAAAAGCGTCGCTGAAAAATTTCATTAGGCAGCGACAGCAGAGAAACAACGATCCTTTGTCCTATATATTGACTGAGATTGATTGTCAGTCGGCATGTGCTAAACGAGTTGCACGACAAAATAAGAGCAAATGTTCACAACCCCTGTCGTCATCCGTCACGAGCACGAATCGTTTATTGAACTCAACTTCGACCGCATTAACTTCACGTGGTCAAAATGTTTATAGCCTCTAACTTTAATTTGTAAAAAATTTATAAATTATAGCTAAAAAAAATACGTTTTTTTTTTCTTTAAACATATTTACTAGGTGGCAGGCCTTTGTGCAAGCTCATCTAGGTAAGTACCACCCACTTATCAGATATTCTACCGCTAAACAGCAATACTTAGTATTGTTGACTTGTGGTTTGAAGGATGAGCGAGCTAGTATAACTTCAGGCACCCTTGTACATAAAATTATCGTTCCCAATATTGGTGGCTTATTGGCGACATAAGAAATGGTTAATATTTCTTACATCACCAATGTCTATATGCGGTGGTGATCACTTAAAATCATGTGGCCCATTTGCCCGTTCGCCTACCTATAACATAAAAAGAAAATTACTTACGAAAATCATAATATATTTTCTTTTATCGTAAAGTAACAATGAATAGCTGAATAGATACCTACATAAATATTAAACCGCTTGTCTGAAATTGTACTCGGGTATAGAATATAAGTTTCATGAGAGGCCTCTATCCACAAAAGAACAACGCGAGACCTCTCCAGGGTATTGAAGTCTTACAATTCAGACGTATTTACTTAAAATGGTATCATTAGGTTCATAGCTTATTTCTAAGATAACAAGCATTGTTGAAAGTCTCCTGAGTTTCCGACCCTTTCTCACTTTGACAAGTCACCCGTAAAGATTGCTCGGATCCCCAGCGACTGGCCCTTAACTTGAAACAGCCTTATCGTTCAGATAGGATTAATTGCGGAAATGCCGTAGATAACGACGAAGTTAAAACTACCTAAACCTTTGTGATACCGTTGTATCGTGAAATTGGGAGACCGCGGTTTTATTAATTAGACCAGTGTTAAAAGTTCAAGAAATATACGAATAAGGCGCAAATTAAATAAAAAGGAATTCATCATGTAAAAATAATTAATCTAAAATATATATTTTTGTCTGAGTTCTTTAGCATACGAATAGACGTCTGTGAATTTATATATACTGATATAAATTATCTTACCATCTAATTTCTAGATATACTGACAACTTCAAAACATTATTATTTTTATATTATAATCCTTTGAGAGGCTTAGTTTTATATCATCTTTGTTTGACTCCGTCATCTTCAACAATGAAACCTCTTGATTATTTTTAGAAGCAGTCTGATGGTCAGCAACAGCTGCTATTCTTTATTAAATGATGAAAGTAAAGAAAGTTTACTTGGTGGTACATTACATACTCTACCACCAAACAGTAAATCGTAGTATATTTGTGTTCCGGTTTGAAGGGTGTGTGAGCCAGTGTTACTACAGGCACAAGGAACATAACATCTTAGTATGAAATGTTGGTGGCGCATTGGCAATGTAAGGAGTATTTAATATTTCTTACAGCCCCACTGTCTATTATGGTGACCATTTGAACGTGTCGACCAGTTTTATATGAAAATATATTTTATAGGAGAACTAGGTGAAAGTAAGTATTTCATTAGCACTGCTCCACAAAACAAAACTTGCTTTAAAAACAATTATATTTACATGTTATATTCTTCACCGAAGTCATTACAGCATGTATAGACGTGTGTATTTTCATAAACTATCCATCCAACACAATGAGCGTTAGTTTATCTCCTTACATGAAACGAGAAACAATGTAAATCTTACAAAACGAAATATCAACAATGCTAACAATGTACTAAACAAACGCAGGGAACGTCGCAAGCCCAAAGTTTGTCACAATAAAATGTCGAGATGCGATGCAGATAATGGAATTTATAGCACTCTATTATACAGCCTTAGAATGAATTCTGCGTTGTCACGATGAAGTTTCTAATTAATGAAAGGGGCCATGGTATTAAAATGCATAATTACAGTCGAGTTGATAAGGCATGCTCTGTGGTGAATACAGAGTGGAGCTGTTTATATATATTTTTAAGACGATGCTAATTTTGTAAGGAAAATTTGTACTTCATATTAAAATTTTCAAATAAATCTAAGAATTCCAAAAAAAGCTCTTTATTTTTCTTTGTTAGTATTTGTCTTTAATGATTTATTTCATTTATTTTGGGTTACCTGTGTGTTTTTCTCTTCCACTTATAGAGATAAATAGTTAGAGAATGAGCTCTTTAGTTATATCCTCAGATACTCCATTACGTCTTCACATTTCATCATTTTTCATCATCAGTTTCCCTCTTGCCTTGAAGCCATTTATAAAATAGTCTCTCTTCTTGTAACATAGCATCAAATTAAATAATTGTATTGATTATAGTTACGACTATACAATCAAAGTAAGTAATCATATTTCGACCCCGGCAGATATGAATCCGTCATTTGCATGTCGTATCCAGGCTTAAGTTTGAAATGCATCATAAAATTAAATTTTAGCTCTCTCGGAACTTCATAAATGACAAAATATTGAGGATTTTATAACATTAATAATAAGTGCAAATTTACAATTAAAAGTTATATTTACTTTAAAGTAAAAATAAGTAACCAAAAAATAAGGTAGAAATTTTAAATCCATAAAGTTGTTAATGATATTAAGAAATATTATGAGTTATTATTGGTTTCACGTTTGGTTATGTCTGAATTTAATTATATTTTCGTTAGAGCAAACAATTACCTTCGATTTAAAACAGTTCGATGTTTTCTAATATATTGTATGATTTTATCTTCTACGCAAATAATTTATATGTTTTATTTATGTATATGTTCACATATACATGAATCATTTATTTTTATGACTACCAATATACGTCTGAGCTGTATTCTTTTGTAATTCAACGGCTTCTATCAATCCTTTTAGAGTCGCTTTATAACTCATACATAAAGTACATGACGCGTACAGCAAGAGTTTTCAAACTAAAGCATTAGACTAGAATATTTTTCATATTTGACACAGTTAACAAACTTTACTTAACGCGTAGTAATTTGTACGGATCGTTATATTCACAAAACCCATCGACTAGTTGAATAATAATTATAACTTAAATATACCTTGTTGCTTGTTTGTATACACAAACAAAGGTAAAGTTATCCTATTGTAATTAAATAACCAATGCAAGCAAAATCTTTGAAACGTTAACAGCAAGTTACTGCTGACCAAACGCTGTTGAGAAGAAATGTTTTAGATATTAATATTACACCATGCTTCAACGGGATTAACATGTGGCTAAGTTTCATCCAACACATGAAATCTTTGTTCCTTCACTTCTGAGTACGTAATGAATTATAAGCACATGAGCCAATTTGTCATTTCGGATTCTTTATTTAAAATAATATTTTAAATCCATTAAAATTAAATGTATTGTATAATATACAAAATCAATGAAATTGTAAATCTTCTCTTTATTAATTATCGAGTAGTTAGGAAGCTGCAACTGTGCCCTGATAGTTTAGTTGGAACTTAATTTCATAGTATTTATCGTCGAGAAGATATTTCGAGACTGTGATGCTTAGCAAGGCTGGAGTTACATTATTTACGAAATAATATTGCTATAAAGCTATTTATGAAGACAGTGTTACAAATTTTATTTACAATACTTCCGTAATTAGACATTATTATTTTTACCTAAAATTGCTATTAGTTAAGAAAAACTATTGTTAATTAATTATTTTTCATAAATAACTAAGCTATTAGAATATTACGAATATTTTTTTTCATAAAACCAAAATAAGCATAAAACCGAATACACACAAAACTTACATAAATATTTTACGTATACTTAATTGGACTTTCATTATGACCCCTAACATAATTTTATCCATATTGTAAATAGCTTATCCGATTTGAACAATTCCTTTACGCCTATTATGGAAAGATATTCGCTAAGATTTTATTAAATTTTAAAAATCTTAAAAATAGAACAGTGACAGAAAACATAAACATAAACGTCATGTATGACAGTGTGCTTATTGTTGAATGAAGCTACTTTATCGCAATTGAATCGACTCATGAACGTTGCCGTTTATCCGTTTTAGAGAAGAAGAATAGGTTCTTTAATTTAATTATCGAAAATTGGCATAAAATGTAACAATAAAGTTTGGTTTTGATATAACGATATATGTTAAGATCATATCGGGTCGGTTCCGATCCGAATAAATATAGAATAGTCAAAGTTGGATCGGAATCGAATCGTTAATATATCGGCAACGTATCGTTATCGTTAAAATTTAGTAGAATTCGGCCCCTGGATAGCGATGTAAAAGTCACAGGTTCGACCCCATTGGCTATTGACTTTTTAAAAATAAAAAAGGTAAAAAATACTGAATCCAAGTCCGAAACATCCTCACAATATTTTTCTTCACCGTCAAACTCGTGAAGAATAATTATAAGCACCAATTAAGCACATGTCATACATTGGTGGTAGGTTTGAACCTTTAATCTTCTATTACGTCACGTACTTAACAACTTGGTCACCTTAGCAAAAGATATAATTATTCTTGTTTTATATTTAAAGTAATCTTATAATTTTTACCTCTTATTTAATGAAGTAAGCAATTTAATATCAATGTTTTCATTAATAATTATTAATCCCTCTAGATTAATGAGTTCTGAATCGATGAAGTAATAAATATGTACACAATTCATTGATGTTGATATCATATATAAGATGAGGCTACATCAAATTTAATTTAGCACAGTAGCATTAACATGGAAAATACAATATCACTGCACTCACTTCGTAACGAAGCGACCGAAGCGTACTTGAGAATATTGCATACATCTGACTATCGCACAGGCTTTTAGTTATCCATCATGGAACACGCGAATACTATTATTTTCATATTTAGATAGAAGAGAATCAAAATCGTATCTAACCAAGCTTATTAAGCACAATTTTAATCTTATATTTATTATTTTAAAATCGCTAATGTGCGTTTCAATGACTTTTAATTGACACAATTCGCGTCTAATCTTTTATATTGACGTTAGTGATATTATATTATATTATCAAACCGAGATGGCCTAGTGCTAAGAACGCGTGAATCTTAACCGATGATCGTGGGTTCAAACCCGGGCAGGCAATACTGAATTTCATGTGAATAATTTGTGATTATAATTCAGCTCGTGCTTGACGGTGAAGGTGTATCAAATTTCATTGAAATTCTGTCACATGTGTATTCCACCAACCCATATTGGAACAGCGTGGTGAAATAAGCTTCAAACCTTCTCCTCAAAAAGAGAAGAGGCCTTAGCCTATTCACAGGCTGTTACTGACTGATTGATATTATATTGATGGCTTGTCTTGCAATTCAGTAAGGACTTACTGCATATTAAAAGTTGAACACCGACTTAAACGAATACGTTTTTTTGATGCGTGTATTCTATTAAATATTATTATTATTATTACAGTCAATGTCGCGTATTAATATGTATATGCATCACTTTATGACATTTCACTGTAGTGTTCTGGAGTTCTGTTCTCACAGATTAGCTCTATAGTTCAAAGTATGAAATATTTCAGTATATAGTACATACAAAATGAGTGTTTCTTTATATATATGTAACGGGAACCGGGAACAAAATATTATGTCTTTATTTGAATAACATATTTAGATCAATATACATTTAAATTAATTAAGATTCTTACACTGTATAGAATCACCAATTTCAAGAGAGACAAATACAAAAAAGTATAACTATTTTTATAAATTTAGCATCTAATTCCAAGCCTGCTGATAATAAGAATAAAAATGAAAACGTTTAGTAAAATTCTATTCGCATAAAGTCTGGAATGACGACGGGAATTTGCATGGCTGATTGCCGTCCGTTGCTCAATCAAGGATATTTAACAAAATTAACTAATTGAGTGAACGTTCCACCGTCCCCAGTTAACTTGCCAGCGGTAAATTGACTCAACAACAGAGGTACGTGTATCGGCGAAATCTAATAAGCTATAATAAGGTAATTTTGTGGGGTCGCTCTTTTTAATTAAACGTATATAAATTAAATTAAGAAATAAATTTACGCTCTGACTCTGTAAAGAATATTAATTATACTAGAATTTTCTTGTTGAGATCGTAAATAAGGCTAATATAAAGTTTTATAAGGTATAAAAAACTGATCCTAAATACTCCACAGTTGCTTACTCGACGACCAGCTAAGCAAGAGGTCTAAGGTCTGGATTCAACTACGCTGTTCCGCTGAGTATTGAGAGACATCTACCGCGTGACATGTTAAAATTTCTACCAACACATGCGAATACACATGCATCTTCAATATTTTTCCTTCAACGTTGACGACAAAATGTAATATTATTCCAAATTAAGACTTATTGCTCAGACTTAACCTTGCGTTGTAGCCATCCAACCTTCATTAGAATGACTTTTGATGAAATACTTGAATACTTAAAATTTTCTAATGAAAATGTGTTTGAATGTCTTTGCCGACTATCTTAAAATATAGCACATATTATATACATTGTATAAATAAGAAAACCGTTAATATAAATATAATAAATATTGTTGTGTTCCGGTTTGAAGGGTGAGTGAGCCATTGTTTTTACAGGCACAAGGGACATAACATCTTAGTTCCAAGATTGGTGACGCATTGGCGATGTAAGCGATGGTTAACATTTCTTACAATCAGTAAGAAAGTGTAATACAGTTTAATTTGAATGCCATTATCGTTGGGCGTTGGTGACCACTTACCATCAGGTGGCCCATATGGTCGTCCGCCTAACTATACAATAAAAAAAAATTAAAAAAATATATATTTTGCACACAGCACACACACACACACACAGCACAGTTACCGCCCTGGTAAAAGTATGTGATGACTTACGTTCCAATATGGACTACAAGCAGCTGAGCATCCTTACATTGCTGGACTTTAGCAATGCATTCAATGCGGTTGATTTCGAGCTCCTGCTGGCTGTCCTCCAGTCCATCAATGTTGCTACGGACGTTTCTGACTGGTTTCGTAGTTACTTGTTTGGTCGTCGGCAAAGTGTACACATTAACAACCAATCTTCTTCCTATCTCCCACTCACAACTGGTGTACCGCAAGGTAGTGTCCTTTCACCTCTCCTGTTTTCTATTTTCATTAATACCATCCCAAAAATCCTGTCATCCTCTTTCCATCTCTATGCCGACGATCTGCAGGTCTATGTTACTTGTACAGCACATGATATTGATGATGCCATCGCAAGACTCAATCAGGACCTGCTTAATATCTCCAATTGGTGCAAGGCGTATGGACTCCATGTTAATCCTGCCAAGTCCCAAGCCATTATAATCGGTAGCACCTTTCAACTCTCCAAACTTAATTGTAGTAAATTAGCTGCTATTCTTTATGACAATGTTTCCTTAACCCTCTGTTCCCATGTAAAAAACCTTGGTCTCCTTATAGATAGTAACCTCTCCTGGTCCGTGCAAGTTGCAGAAGTGAGTAGAAAGATTTTTGCCACTATTAGCTCTTTTAAACGTTTGAAGCACCTATTACCGGTTAAAACTAAAATTTGCCTGGCTCAATCACTACTGCTCCCAATACTGGACTACGCTGATTGTAGTTATACAGACCTAACAGAAGAACAGCTAAACAAGCTTGAACGACTACAAAACGTCTGTATCAAATTTATTTTTGCGCTACGTAAATTCGATCATGTCAGCGAATACCGTGACCAACTGAAGTGGCTTACAATTAGACATCGCCGCAACTTGCATATACTCTCCCTTCTCTATTCTATCCTTTATAATCCTTACTCTCCTAATTACCTAAAAACTCGTTTCTCTTTCTTAGGCACTGACACTGATTGTCATCTTGATCTGCGGTCAAGAAGTGACAATCGCTTAAAGTTGCCAACAGCTCATACTCGCTTTTACAGTGAATCTTTTACTATTAAAGCTGTGAAGCTATGGAATATGCTTCCCCCGGAAATTCGTCGCTCTGATTCTATTTATATATTTAAACGTCGTGTGAAAACTCACTATCTTTCCTTACAATAAGTAATGTATGTACGTTTATTGAATATGTATTATATTTAAAAATGTTATATGTGTGTATGTATATATATTTATATGTATCTATGTATGTACGTATATACATATATATTTATATGTAACGTATGTAGGTTATATATATTTTACATTAGTATGTATATTATAAGTCATTATTTTCTTTTATTTTGAATATTATTTTATTTTTATTTTTTGCACTATCCTGTTTCTGCTTTTGCAAATCCATTCACCAAAGGTTGTCTGTTAGAGATTGCTTTAGCAATAAGACCGCCTTTGCACGCTCTTATTTTCTTGTCTTTGTTGTAATTGTTCTCTTTATTTGTATGTCCTTTCATTGTGTGTGCAATAAAGTATTAAATAAATAAATAAATAAAATATTTTGAATATTACTTTCAATATTTATAACATAAAATTGCCTGTAATTACTAACATAGCCTCATCCTAATATTTTAATATAAAATGTAATTGTTTCAGCACAAAGAGGCTCTCATTTTATTAACATACGTTTAATTAACCGATAAATGAAAATAATATCAGATAATCCATATTAATTATCACTTAATAATATCAAAATAACAATAGACTTCAATAATAATAGGAAGAAGGGAGTTTGTAACGCTATCGCCTAATTAGAAACGTCGAGTGCTCTTGATGAAGAAAATTATATTTTATGGAATACTAGCTACTTGTCCTGACTCCACATGGCTAAATTAAGGACAATTAAGGACTTCATGCCGTTCCATTTCTCATCCATGTTGTTTCACAACGAGATAAAACATTTTCTAGTCGATCAGTTCGCCGTAATATGCTAATGCATTGTACAACACTCTTTCTCATCTTTCGAAATGTGATTTGTGATTTGAATTGACAATTATCTATAAAAGATAGATAAGTTGTTGCTAACTCTTCTGTAGACATTTTAGACATTTAATAAAACTTTCATAGATAGTATTTTCCATATTTTTTAAATAGACAGCCAGACTGGGAAATGGGCCACCTGATGTTAGTGGTGACTATTTAGCTAGTCACCACTTCCCATTAGGCATTAGCACTACAATAAATAGTAACCATCCCTTACATTGCCAATACGCTGACAACCTTGGGAATTAATAATATTCAAAATCTCTTCACATTGATCTATTGTACCTGGAATGACACTGGTACACTTACCGTTCAAACCGAAACTTAACAATACTAAGTACATATTGCTATTTGGCGGTCGAATATGAGATCAGTGGCACCACCCATGTACCAACATATTACGACGAACTTGCACCAAGCCCTACCAACCAGTAAAGTATATAAAGTTTTCAACCAGATTCCGAATGAACACAAAAAAAGAAGAACTTTTTTATTGTTAAATTAAATGCGTTTTTGATAAGTTCACGCGAAACTAAATTTATCTTTTATATATCTGCTTGTATATTACTTAAAAAAATATTTGAAACAAAACTATTTAATTAATAAATTCTAAATGAAATTTGAATAGAAACAATTTTCAAATACCAATGAATTTAATTAACTGCACAGCGAAAGTGTTGTACCGAGGTAATACTGTTGCAACGCGAGATCCTTTGAGACCTGAATAAAACGACGTTTCGCAAATACAAACAACGACCCCTATTGGCTTAGCATTGCTTTAAAAAATATAAACTATTTTATTTAAAAAAGATATTTCAGTTACACATTAAACTGAAATACAACCGATTTTTATTAAAGGATTTAAAGTTTTAGTAATGAATTAAAAAAAAAGGTTTAATCATTTAAGTCCATCTCAAGAGCATAACATCGATAAAGACAAAGTACTATTTACTTTTAAAAAAAACTAATGGCTTATACGTATCGGAAATACTTATTGTATGGCTACATATTATTGTATGTGTGCAAATATAAAAAAAATATCACCCATTCTTAGTTTTAAATATCCTACTGCAATGGTTGTCTGGAAAAAACCGCTTGTAAGCGATAAGACCGACTTTTGTCCTGCATTTCTTGCATTTAAAAATATATAAGTTGATTATATTACATAATTTCTATAAAAAAAATAACGTAACAGAAAATGAAACATATTATGTACAAAACAAATAATTAGTTATTTGCAGCGTATTTTTTTTCGTATTTTTACAAATCAAAGTTTCTTATAATGGTTACATACAATCTTAATTCATAAGTATTAAGCACTATGATACATGATAGATATTATTTAAAAAAAATGTACTCAATCTGCCCACACAATACGATAAAGTCCTAATGATAACGAGAGTGGCCGTATCAAGACAATTCACAGATCTTGACCCACCGTTCTAAGAAGAAATATTTTAGAAATGACTTCTATTTTAATAGTCGGTAGTCAATTTTTGGGTAAAAGTACAGGCATCAAATATATTTAATGCAATTGTATTAAAGCTTTATATGGACTTAAAGATCCATTATGAAGCAGTTAGAGTAAAATATATTATTTTCAGCTTAGTGGGGCCCCTCACCTAACGGGGCCTCTAGGCCAGTTCAGTGTAGGCCTAGGCTGTATAACTAAATGTATACTTAATACATTTTATCTACGAGTACGAGTAAAATATATAATTGTTTACTGTATATATGTTTACGTTTAATGAGAAATTGCATTATGTAACTTGAAAATATAACTGATTAAATATGGCAGATAATTCTTAGTAGACACTTTATTTTAATAAAAGAAGATAGTTGGTGAAATTATATTAGTTGTGTCAGAAATCAGGAACTAAGATGTCGCGTCTTTAGTTATTCTGCGTTAAAGAAAGTTATTTATCATATATCTGTTATAAATAGAGAGCTGTCTATTTGGTGATCAACAAGTTAGTGGCATGGTTCTTCGAAATATTGAGATTGGATTGATTTAGTTTTGACAAATAAAAAAAATGTCCTAATGTGTGATAGCTAAAGGATTTTACACCACGCTGCTTCACCATAAGTTTTGTTGCAAGCTATTACAGAATTATATATAGTAACAATATTTTAGTTAATTTTCACGAGATGATTAATTATATAGTCGACTGATAAATCTTAATTAAAATTTAATTTCATAATATTTAACTTACAGTTATCGGAATACAAATGTTTACATTCGTGTGTTTATTATAATTGAATTGATATTTATTAAATTGAACATACTCGTAGATATGATATCACAATTCTATTAGTCTGATAATTCAATTACGTTCTCCAAATAAGCATCTATTATTGAAATAACTCTGTTAATTTGTTGTTGTCGTATATTCATTTTACTACTACGAAAATTTCATATGGAATATTTTTAATGAAAAAATATGACTTAATATGCTCGTGTGCACTGGTTTGACATTCAAAAACATCGTCGTATCTTGGTCGTCCCTGGGTGTGCTTTTTACGTTTTCTTTAGTAGTTCTCAATTCAAATGTATTTTTATTAGCATTAGAATTATGATTCTTGTCAATAAAACATATCATATGCCGAAAAATAACACTCATAATTTAAACTAAGGTAAATTAAAGTGAACTAAAGTAAATTTTCAAATCATTAATCAAACGCAATATCATGTTCTCGTGCCATTTCTACATCACTCTCTATTCTGAAGTATCCCTAGTATGTCAGATCATTATTGATAGAGCCTTGATGACAGCCTCTTTTTGTAGCCCCACTTGACCCTTCGCACAAAAAGAGGAATCCCAACTCGACCTTTGTGGATACTAAAGATTTATTTTCGTGATGATCGTTATGCTTGAGATAAATATATTGAATCCAATCGGTAATATATTTACAATGTTTATTTACATTAAAATCTTAAATAATCTCTGGGCGAAAAATGAACCAGCCCTTCTGTCACCAGTAGAGGCAATAAGACGGGGTGTAATATTTTGGATGATTTTTTTTGGAATATTACTTTCAACTGCAAACGGAACAAAAATATATAATTCTGTAATTGTAATTTTTCTTTATGATTTACTAGAATTCTTTGTATATTTGTGTTTCTTTATTTTAGTGACTAGTGTATAAGGCAGCAGACCCTGAAGACGCGAAATAACCTCGGGTCCGCCTAGTAAAAAGGTAAAAGTTTTTAAGTAATTCTCAGTAGTAGACCAGAGTAGCATCGTGTGATAAGTACTCTTATGCCTCGAAAATCAGGTTGTCAGAATGGCGTTAGTTACAAACCCACCAGACCGAAGAGAGGTCAACTCCCTGATCGTGTCACCCCATCGGATGTGAGTCACAGTGAGATGTCCTGCGCAGATTGTCTGTACTAAAACGGCTGAAACGCGCAAAATACATTATTCTTATCTTTATAAAATGTAAACTTTATTCTGAAATAATATTTAATAATGAATTCATAAAGTTATAAGGTCCAATAAATATAACAAATTCAGTTTGAAATTTATTTAAATGTGACATTTATTTCTTCTTCATCCAGTTTCTATTAAAAAAACCTGTACTTAATATTTGAGAAACTAAACTAATTAGTCGGTTAACTTCAAAGAAATTTCAGTTATTAGGCCACAGCCGACTAAGTATTGTTGACACGAGCTTTGAGTCCAACCGAAATTAGGCGCGTTATAATTATGAGGCACTAAGCTCTGCAAACCTCTAATGACTTCCATTTCATTTCAACTATGAACAGAAATTTTGGATGTAATTAAATTTCTTGTTTCGAGAAAATTTTACACAAATCTATATAATTATCATATTAGATTTGTGAAGGGATCGCTTGATTGTCATATATTTATGTATTAATAAAGGAGTTACAATTATGAGAATTCATAAAATCAACTACAAAAATATTCGATATATATTATAGTTTCTATAATATATTTTATTTCCCTCTTAATAGAAAAACTCAAACGTTTAGAAATATTTTAAATAATAGTTTAATTATACATCATTCCATCAAATAAGGTATGCAAAATAAGTTATATCAATGTATTTAAATAAACTCCAAAGAGTGACTTGAACGTTCACGAACGGATGCGGTTTATCTTGTTCCACTAAACAAATTGCCAAACTACAAGCAAATCGACACTCGAAATGCCTTTTAAAAGATCGATAGTACCGCGTTCAATAGTTCGCAAATTATCTCAGCGTTGCCTGGAATCTCAATAAAGGCGCTGACTGACGTGCTGACGTCCCGTTGTGCACTTATTTTACACGACCGTAATGTCCCTACAATCGGTTAGTTCATTCATCTGGCGCATCTGCAATGGTCGCAACTGGTAATAATTAGAAAATGACATTCAAACGACCTTACATTAATATTGATTAAGTTGAAACATATCAAACTCTACAGTAAAATCAACGTACTAACGCTTTGTTTTTAATAACAATAAAAAGAAAGCGTTAGTACGAAACAAAAAAACTAATTTAAAGATATTATGTGGCGCTGCTTTTCAGCAAAAATTACATTAATGTCTTCTACACACAATTATATATTTAAAATACTTTGTAAATTACGATCAAAAGCTAAATAAATAGAAGAATTACATAATTTGTCCACATTATAGACGACCAATGTACAGGAAACGGTTTTATTTGCTCTACTTAGTATTTGATGACATATATATTTTTTTATTTTTAGTGTGTTTCGTATTCGCAAGCATTCCGATCGTAGCAACATTCGATTGAGTTCGATTCATTCAGTAAATGTGTTTTCTATAATCCCATTTTGCTAACTTAAATAACTGAAAATACTGAAATGAAAGACGGAGTACTTATTACATATAAAAATATTGCTATTGATATTTTTACATGAATTGTATGATTGATTTGATACACATTGACTTTATAATAATCACGAAGATGTTTTTTTTTTTGTATTTTAAAAAGTAATGATGTTTTAAATCAACTTTGAATATAACTTCTTTTATTATAATTATTATTCTTTTCTTAATACTCGAACGTAATTACAATTAAGCCTTGTTTAAAGCTAGCAATTTTATTGTGCAATAATTTAGTGAATTGATAAATTGAATACAATTGCAATTACTTGATTTAATGAATAAGTTTGTTTTGTGTTTCAATTTCTTATATCCGTTTGATATAAGTTGTTAATCTTAACGCTTAACTTAAGTAAAAGCTTAACGTATGCGTTAGCATTAACAGTTTATCACAATATAATGGAGATTATAACAGAAGCAAATGAATCTAAATATACTAGCTACACAAATTAATATGGCTACAACACACAGCACAAAACAATGCATATGACGCAACAACGTAACAAGCGAATAAGTTATATAATTTAAACGCTTCCTAAGTTCGTCAAAGCAAATGTTCTGAATAGGAATAATGTAGAATACTCGACGGGCCATACCCTTGGAAATGAGTGCTTATTCCTGTTTTTATATTTCATTATTGGCCCTCTCGACTCATATTGCACTCCATTCGGATTCATAGAGGCCGCCATAAAAGATTGAAACGTGAGAGGGCATTTCAATAGAGTAATTGCAAGTGCACTTTTTTTTAATTCAATTCCTGTCGGCTTTGGTAAAGCCGGAATGCACTTCATTGATATCGCTATAAAGTAATGAGTTTTTTTTTTTTCAATTGTGTGCAACTTATAATATTAGCTCATTTTTCTTTGCATCGCAATTCAATGGACGCAATTTAATGTTACGTTTCTCTGTGCTTACATTTCAGGATAAAAGTCCATTGGTTTGACTGTAGCACGAATGCTTTAATAGGGAATATAACACCGTGTACCTGCTGAGCATGTTTACCTACATTTATAATCAACAGTAATCTATTTTTGCATATTCTGCTAAGAACTATGTTTTTGAACAAATATTTTTTTTTGTGTATTTTCTTAGGCTTAGTGGAAATAGATAACGTTTAATTTCATCAATCATAATTATATAATGAATTATAAAATATATTTAGCATTTCTTGAGTTCGGGCAAACATTATTTCTATATACTGGATAACATACAAAAAGGAAAAAGATTTGAGGGCAATACGCAACACTTAAATCGATAAAAAGCTAAACGATTACCCGAATGTTTAACAATCTAACAGGCTAAATATTTCCATACCATTTTTCGAATATAGAATCGCATATTACTACAATCATTGTCTTTCGAATATAATCACGTGCTAAATTCAAAAAGCAAAATTATATTTTTAAATTTGTTCTAAAAAAGGTACTAACGTAAAATTGGACCTACATTATCTTTCGAAAAAGATTTCGGTATAAGCTCAAGTAATCCCATTTTTATCTTAACAAGTGTAATGTCTGACTATGAAATCTGAATACCCTTATATAATGTCAGGTTGTAGTTTTTTTTTAGGGGATGGGGAGGAAAATGAGCAATTACACGGCGGCGGTAGCTCGACTCTGACTAATGAAATTTAGAATATACCTAATGGAAACTGAAATATCTAGAGACGTCTATTGCAGCATATACTTACTAAAGACACTTCAATTCGTTAGTAATATAATTATTGTATATAAATTAATTTAAACATAAACCAAAAACAGTTTATTAATAATGAAATTAATATAAATTGTTTATATGCGTAAATTTATATATAGGTTGCCACTTCTCCACATGATGTTTTATTTTATACTATTTTCAATATCTAATAAATTATTTTATATCTTTCAATTAATTATATCAAATAATTATGACAATTCATTGATAGAAAACTAAAATGTTATTTTGCAAGATATAATTTTAGAATGAGGCTATTCTACGATTTTCCGTAATATAACATCTCCATACTGTCAACTACGTCTAGAATTCAGACACTCGGAAAATTATTCTCGAATACAATTAAAGTTTATTGCGATTTATTTTAATTTATATAACCGTTGTACATTAACGTTAATTGTGTTTTTTATAAATAAGACTAAATGAACAATGTTAAAGTTTAATGAACCTTGATAAAGCATATTGCCTTTTTATAATTTACATTTAAGAAATATGAATCGTTAATTAGCAGTTATTTTTGTAATCTTTGATTTGATATGAGAAAAAAGATGATTTAGCATAAACTAATTAGCCCCTAAATAATATTTATAAGTCCAACTTGGCTGACTTGGTGATAGGGTTTCATGCAAGCCAATCTGGATAGCTATCACCAATTCATCATTTATTCTTTCGCTAAACAGCATTACTTATTGATATACCGGCTTACAGAGTGAGAGCCATGAACATATCATCTTGGTTCCCAAGGTTGGTGACATATTGGTGATATAAGGTTAATATTTCTCACAGCGCCAATGTACATTGGCGATGGTGTCCACTTATTAGGTGGCATATTTGCCAAACTGGCTACGTGTAATTAATAAAAGTAAACCATAATTAAACAAACAAAAGGTAAATATATATATATAACCACTGTTTGTGGCTTAAATAAATTCGCAGAATTATTTCAAATTGATTATTATTGGTTTGATAAATTTGCTATGGATCGACAAAGTAACAAATTGACATCGTTATTGAATTAAGCAGACCATAATTTCCAATTTCAACTTAACTGTCGTCCTTTCAAAATTAATGAATATCATAAAACTCACACACAAATATTAAATGACGAATCCGCTCAAATGAATTTAGCGACCCCTCACTGTTGTTAAGGCAATCAATCATTCGCCTTGCTTGTAACACATATATCGTATAGTTTCGAATAACTGAACAGATTAAAAACATCTCAAACAAAAATCTAGCAAACTGGCTTTTTAAGCTCTCATTATTATGAAGTATTGTAGTCTGTGACTTACAATCGTCGTTTGAGTACGATATTTAATACAGTTTGAAATTGGAAACAATCTGCAAAAGTCGAAGGGTTATAATTAATTACTTCCTACTTTTGGTGGCACTTCTAGACACGTACTTTGTATTGTTTATTTACGATTATGCCATTTGAATTTACTTATATTTCTAAGTACTTTAATGTAAATCAATAATTACTGAATTTAAAGCATAAATATGTTTTCAATATACTATATTTGGCATATTATAGATTTATGAAATATACAGAAGTACCTAATACACATATTTAAGCAATCACTAAGAAAAGGGGTTTCCACTGGAGAACTTTTAATCTCCACATTACAAGTATAGTTATATCAAAAGTTTAAGTACTTATAAGTGCAATTATATCAAATAAAGTATACAGCGTGTTTAAATAAACTTTTGAATTTCACTTATGTGATACTTTAATAGAAACAAATTTAGTAAAATTGTATTTTTTTATGTAAAAGGGGGCAATCGAGCAGGAGACTCACATGATGGAAAGTGACTACCACCACCAATGGACATTTGCAACACCCGAGGGCTTACAGGTGCGTTGCCGGCCTTTATGGAATGAGTACGCTCTTTTCTTGAAGGTTGTAATGTCATATCGGTTCGGGAAAGGCGCCGGCGAAAGCTGGTTCCACAGAGTGGTTGTGCGAGATAGGAAATGCCTTAAAAATCGCGCTGTTGTGGATTTCCATTATCATAATATATTTATCATTTCGAATTCATGTTAGAATGGGTCTTTTTGAAACTACGCAACACAGCAGTGATTACATGCGGTCACTAACATTCGAATGAATTAAAATAGTAAAATTTGTATTTACGAAAATTAGAAAATAAACATTTTTAAAATGAGTTCAAATATTTGATACATTATCACCTTATTGACAAACTTAAGCAAAGTTTACGGATTAAGAGCAAATGATTTTATAAATATTACATTTTGTACATAACGAACTAAGCCGGGTTTGCGGCGACTATATATTTTCGGTTATAAATATTTTAGCTTACAACGAATTAAGAAATTGCGGGCTTAAGTTAGAGGGAAAACAGGCTTATAATGCGGCGTTACCCAGCAAGAATTTCATTACGATGACAATGTTGGGAACTTCAATTTTCTTGTGAGATAACGAACGTGGCTGAGATTGTTTCGAGCTCCCATCTTGAGGCCACTTTGACCCGCGGCCCGTGAACAACGCAAACATTCTCATTAAAGTCCGTCCAGAAAACGCTAATATTTATGAACGTAATTGAAAATAAAATACACGAAATAGCTTATGTGAATTATCTTGTAAAATTTTATGGAATTTTCTGGGGAATAGTGTCTTTTGTGAGCCTGTTTGAAATATTAGCTTCTTAAAATTCGTATGTTTTTTTTGGAAAATACGAAATGTTATTTTTTTATGTGAAACATCTATAGCCGCGGGTTAAACTGATTGTTGGCGTGGCGAATGGCGGTCAATTCCGTGGCGACGCACAACGCATCGCCACGCTATACGATGGTATATAGTATAAAGCGTGTAACAAAATTCGTGTCCGACGTGTGTCGGTTCTATTTATGTAATAATTCTTAAAATACTAAGCAAAAAATTTATCCCGGTAACGAAAATTACATGGCAACACAGGAGCGGGCAATAGCGCTCGATAGCTCTTACCTATCGGGTAGCTAAGACACGAGGTCATGACCTCACTAGTCCACGTTTTTACCACCAATAGTGTCGTTAAACACAATTTTACACCTGTATATATATATATATATAAAGTCTATACGTAGTAGTACGTACGGTGTAGCGAAATAATTCATATTAAACATTTAATAAAATTATAATAATTATTAATTTAATTAATTAATTCAGGCAACTTCGAGTGTAATGATTACTGAAGTCACTGATTAAAGAATTAAGATGTCGCAACATTTAATAATTTTTTGTATTTAATGAAAATAAACGTTAAATGAATAAACAAACCGTCATCATTTTATTTCATTCGATGTTTCACATCTGCCAGGTGTCACGTGACGGCTCTGCATTATTTATATACAACGCCATAAATATTAAATAGTTAATTATATATATATGTACAAGAATTAGTGCTTGTTTTTGTATATATTCGTTGACGCTTCTTGAGTGAGTTGAAACTTTGTGCACTAAAATTACTACTATTATGGCATTAGTATTATTAAGCACAAAGTTTATTGTGCAAATATTTGTTTATAAAGTAATTTCAAGAAGCATTTTTCAAAATTCATGGTATATTATATATTATTAAATAAAATAAAAATAGTTGTAATTGCAATAACATAACTATTATATTGAAGCTCCAGTCAAAATAAACATACGTAGATAAACGACGAAGCAGATAAATTAGAGTAAGTAAGCGCTTTATAATTCTTGCTTACTCTAAATTATCGAAACAAAAATACAGGTATTACTTACGGAGCGTCTTTCTTACTCTAACATTTCAAATAGCTAAAAATAATCTTACTGCTTAAAATCGAATCACAGAGTTATCGAAGTTTATAACGTCGAATATATTACGCGTTAAACCGTGGTCTCAAATTGACTCAAAAGCGCAATTGTTGAAAATTGAACTGCGCATAGTAATGCGAATTATGTTGGTGCCTATGAATTGTCCAGAAGACCAATATTGGAAAAGCACTCGACTATGCGCTAACGAGATGCGGGTCTAATGAACTTGAAATCCTGCGCTTCCATTTTGTATAATGGACATTAACATGGAACTATGAAATACTTTATGGCTCTCGTTCAGATTATGTAACGCTTGGCAAAATTTAATATCGTCTGATAATTGAATTTAAAATTACTTTATGATCAACATTTAAAACCATGTTTTTAGTTCGATTTACACCTTTACTATCATTTATATTTAAATTTTGCAAATCATAAATTTCAATTTTATATAAATAAAAACATAGATAAGGTTAATAACTTAATACAATATAGAGATGATAAAAGCTTGGAGTTCGTACTAATTAAAACCCGTACAAGAATGATATAGTTTAGTTATATATCGTTGGCTGTTTATTTCAATCGAGAAATAAGAAAAACTACTGAATTTCTTCTCGGTTCTTCTCGATAAAATATACACAGCGAACCGTTTGGTAGTTTTACATTTAATTTAATCCTGCAACATGACGATTCAAAAGTGCTTATAAGAGCCTACTTGAAAGAATATTTTGATTTCGCAGAAAATTTCTGTTAAGTGCACGTGCTCTTTAATTTTATTCCAATTACGAAATTATTAATAACGTTATTTGTTTTTGTTTCAAATTTTGATCTTTTTTTGTTATATCTGTATAAGTTTTTATTTTGATAAAACAATGTTTGAATGGTAAACGAAAAACCGTATCAGTTTTTAACAGCTTCATGTTTCATCAATTGTGATGACGCAGAGTTGATGTGCTTTTCGTAACAACATAATCCGTGTATGTATTTGTGGGAAACAGTAGGTATTTGTTAATCGGATTAAGTGGATAAATATCCGCCGCCGGCCGTTGACTTGTACGCCAATATTTTATGAGTTTGTTCGCCGGTGGACTCTGCTGAACGTGATACTTTCTATACGCTTTCAACACAACAATCATTTACTTGATTTAATATTGATAGAATATTTGTTATGTATTTTACTAACCATTTTTCCATTTTTATTTAAATGAACAAGCTAAATAGTCATCTCTATTCTAAGAACAATTTTATAATTTATGTTGTATATTGTCAGCTTCCGATTTAATAAATATATGATGATCGAGAAAGGGAAGAGTTATTCCGCAATTATTATTAGCGCAATTGACCACAAAAGTTTCCACAATCATAACCCTTATAAATTAGCCCCCATTCATTTCCATTCCAAGTGTCATCTCGCTCAAGATTACGTGACGTTTTAATAGGGCACCATTAGCATATGAACGATCGGGTCATGCTGAAGGATTACGTGTTAATGGTATCTAAGATGTTAATATCTCATGAAGAGTTAAGCCTATGTGTCACTAATGGATTATTCAAGACGTGGACGAGGTACAAATCGGTCTCGAGGCTCGGCACGTACTAATTGAATTTTGATAGCTATGTAGGTTTAGTTACCGCTCGGCTATTTCAGCGCTCTTGGAAGTCGCCTCAATTATTCCAGTCTGATTATTTTGTATGACGCAAAATAGACGATAGGAAAATTTGTAGGAGAGCGCGTTATCCAAACTCATTGAATTTCACATGTGGGCAATTTTGAATATAAAATAAATTACGATTTATATGATTTGAACGCCAATTAAAAAATTGGGTGGTTATTTTTCATTGGATTAAAAATACAAGCTATATAACAAAAAATACATTACATATGAGGACAGGTTGGATGTCTTTCATATGGACTCATTATTAAAGCGCCAAAAAATCCTTGGATTTATGTTTCTCTACAAAATAGCAAATAACTGTGTAGACTCGCCTTACATACTATCTAAGATTGGACTAGAAATTGCACGCTGCTCCGCGCGATTAAGTAATTATCAGCCATTTTACATTTATTTAAGAAAAAATAAATTCGGCCAAAACTCGCCGTTAAAATAATTTTTAAGAAACTATAATGAAATCTTTAGCAAGTATCCTGATATAGATATATTTTCTAATAAAATGTACAATTTTAAAAAGTATCTTAAAGAAGTAATGTAATGTTTTATTTTTATTTATACAAATATATAAAATAAATAATATAAAATAAAATAAATAATAATATAAAGTAAATACCTTTTAATATTTAAACATAAAAAAGTATATTGTTAGTAAAATTTATTATTGTTATGAAAATGTTGTACACACTTTTAATTTAGAGTAATATACAAAAAAGAAACTATGTAATGTCATTTTGATAATTGTATTTGTGTATGTACTCTAGTTGGTAAGCCTTATTCAATAAATAAAATAAATAAATAACATACGAGTTATGACTAAATATATTACAAAAAATTGGATATAGTACAATGAGGTTACAACCTGCAGTCTTCTAACTTCAGCAATGTCTTATAATAATTTAACAAACTGTAATAAATCATAAATATAAATATGAAGATAATATACTTACTTACAAATACAATATTGATTTGATCTATGTATGTCAAAAAATATATTTTCGTTTATTAAAAAATATTTTTAAATTCAGAATGACAAATAGCATAGCGTTCCCATAGGTGTACAGTTTTACCAAATAATTATTTAGTATAGCAATGAGTGTATTATACAAGCCAAGCCTGTTATCTGATTTAACACGAAGGTTAAAGATCAAAGGTAAGATTTTAAATCATTCTTAAAGACATGAGGGAGTATGTAAAAGGTACAGAAAATGAAACAGAGTGCCTGAAAATTTCGGCAACTTATCAGTTAATATGTAAATGAAATCGCGAAGGTCAAAAATAAAACGAATACATGCGTTTAGTTTGCGTTCCATTTTATACAATAGATTATTGAAATAAATAACATCTCAGTGCTATTCCTCATCTTATATCAGTCTTTGGGCTATTTAGGCTTTTAGTATTAATTATTCTGCAAAGACATTTTTACTCATAATTAAGATATGGTTAATAAGTCTAAGTTGTTGGCAGAATTAACAAAAAGCTGACTGATATAATGTTATTTAAGCACATTATAAAATATGAAATGTTTAATAAAGTACTAAAGTATTGTTATTTTACGAAGCCGTTTTGTAACGTAATTAATAAAGATATTGCTATTAAACCCTGTACCCGAAGCTACCTAGGGATTAAAAATGCTCGGGCACTAAAGTCGCCCCTGGAACGATTTCGATGACCCTTCAGTACGACGAACTTCATCGCTCGTTCACTTTTACGAGGCACGGACTTGAATACTGTCTGCATCGATACAACGTTTCGGACCTTATGTCGTACACATCTAACACCCTCGAAACGTTCTGGAGATACTCATACTTATTTAATCTTACACGACAAGGCCTTGAGGAGCTCTTAATATAAATTACAATAAAAAAGGTCAAACGACCAAAGGGTCTTCCGTTATTGGCAGTATACGTACCGCAATTTTCATATTTTGCGTATTGAGGGCTTTTTTCGCTCACAATGAAAATGGTTTTCCCATAGAGCTAGTAAACTAGAATAATTTCGGAGGTTATTTACTTTACATTACGGCGATATTGTTTTTCGTATATAGTAAAATATATTCTCGACTGAAAATTATGGACAAGAACAAAACATAATTTGAAAATTAAATTTAACATATTTTTTTAATTGTGTTCCCTTAAAAACACTTTTTATAATGTTAATTCATATTAATATCATGTTTATTGAATATAAATACTCAGGTCGAAATAAAGATCCTATCGAGATGAACAAGCAAAAACAGCATGTACAAAAATTTACAGTTATCCAGCTATACATTATGTTTTTGATAGACTAGTTTCCACCCGCGGCTTGGCCCATGTATAGGATAGGGGTGGGGGACGGTCGTGAGTGCAAAATTTCATGCCGATCGGAACATACAAACAAACTCGCTGTCGATTTTATAATATAAGTATGGATAGTGGACCTTAGATTTTTATTTCACACAGAAAAAAGTTTCATAAAAGTCAACAATTTTTTTAAAACTGTAAACTTATTTTATACATTATTTTTAGTTTTAAATTGGTTAATTAAAATCATTTAATGTTACTAAAGAAACATAAAAATTTCAATATTACAAATTTTGCAGCACTAAACAACTAGTCGCAAATTATAAGTTTGCCTTATGAATAATACTAATTGTATAAATAGGTCTTGTTCTTTTACAGGAAGCACGCTCTAATTGCTTCTGTTGCGCCTTGCCACAAAATGAACATGTAATATAAAATGTTCTCGACTTTTTAAAGGGCTATTTTGAAGCTCTAAATGACTTTTCATTCACTGTCCAGTGGTAAGAGGTTGAATGAGTAAGTCTCACGGAATGGTCCAAATTTAAAAGCTAATCAAGGTTAGAAAATGAAGATTAGTAAAATCTTTACTTAAAATCTATCACCAATATTTAGAATATAATGACATAAATCTGTTTTACAAATGGTCCACCTAGACTATTAATTCATGTATATGCTTATCATTTATTTAGATTAATATTATTTGAATAAGAATATATTAATGATTATTGATGTATGATTATTTTGTAATTTTTTTTATATTCCCGCTATTACACAGCACGCTTGTAACTACTCTTATAAATTGCGCCAGGCACCTAAATGTTAAGCTGTCGAAGTAGCCGCGGTCAGGCCCTCGTGTCGAGAGCGGCATTATGAACCGTCTGCTCTACTCAACCCTTGTTCAAAACCAAATTGAAATTTAAGAAACGCCCTATTTCGAATTAATGTACATTTTCAGTCCTTAAACAATTGTAACTCGTTATATAAAAATCGTTAAGTCTTTGATTACATCTAATGGTGCACATGAAAGAGAAAACAGAATACGTAAAATGAAATAAAATTTGTCTGAGTTACGAACTTTACATTTAAGATGAAGAGGTATCTATCTGCTTGAATAGATTTTAGAGTTTAAATAAACCTTAGGGTTAAAAATAAGCTTTAGGGAATGGAAGGCCCGGTTTCGATTCTGGTCACTTTATTTTCTTACAGAGAAAATCTTCAACAGGTAGGGAGGGACTCATCTTGATCCCAATCCCAATTCTTCCTCACTCAACGGAGCTCGCTTCAGGTAATCTCCGCACCAGTGCGTACGTTATGTTGAAATATCCTGATCGTTTGAGTCGCACATACTATGCGAGGCCCCCACTGCCTCATGCTTTTCCGTCTGCTAACATGGTGAATGACGGGTAAACTTCTCCGCCGAGGAAATACCGCCTTTCCTATTCGGAATGAATCTAAATCGTCCTCCCCTCCGAAGGGTGGGACTCGTAACGTAGGGCTTATTGCAAAATTAACCAGATAAGTAATTGTTGGACGAACCCGTTTGCCGTATCGACTTTAACATTCATTCGCCATGGCCAGTAAGAAATAAGAAAAGCAGCTACAAACAAAGCCTAGATTTAGATAGCCAATATTCTCAAGATTTGAGAATATTGTCTGCCAAAGCACACAGACACAATCGGGATTTTTTACGCAGTTCCCCTGCGTTAAATAATATACCCGGGACCCGGGTATCTAATGATTAATCATATTTTAAAACCCAAAGAAATATGTAAAAATCTTTTAATAAATATAGATACATGAAATAACAAAGATAATTTTTATTACGTAATTGTAATCTCATGTATGTCAATGCACGAACTATAGTTTATTCAACCGCTGAAATGTTTAATTACGAAGCATTGGTATCTGAATAAATATTTGCTTTAACGCAATACAGAGCTATAAATGTTAATTGTTCGTACAATTGAAATATATGAATTTATCGTTTTCTTTATTAAATCATTGTGAATTCATACTCATACATACACAATGATTTCATAAAGAAAACTATGTAAATTGAATAATATTATAAAAGTGCTGTCGTTCAATGGCTAGCTTACATAAGTCTTGGTGACTTCCTGATGGATTACCACATCAAAACAACTTTTCATGAAAGGAATAATTACATATTAATGAATTATTTTTAATAGCTTAAGGTCATAATAGTGTCAATGCAATACAAGTAAAGAAAAAAATAATTCAAAATGTCACAGTCATTTAATAAAAAAATAAATAAACAAAATCATCGTAAATAATTGCAAGAAATCAATGAACACTTGTTTCGGCCTTGTGTGTGTATTTCATAACAGTCTATGCAAGATTTACTTATGTGTGATAAATAATAATACTACAAACTTTATGTTAAGATTGCTCACTATAAATAAAATAGGTATTATCAAAACAATAAGAGGCGGCATAAATTCGCGATTTATTATACATTTTTACAAAATCTACGTCACTCGCTATTTCTTTGTTGCGGCTTACTAACGTCGAGCTGACGATCGATCATATCAATTTGAACGAATCGTCTTTATATTACTTCCTATATTTTTAATTATAAGAACTTCTTCTATCGCGTTTGACGAGCCGTTTGGTTGGTAACTTGCCTTTCACGCCGCAGTTTGTAGGTTTGATTCCTACCCAGGGCAGACATTCGTGTGCATGAACATATCTGTTTGTCCTGAGTCTGGATGTAATTATCTATATAAGTATCTATATAAGTACTTATAAGTATATAAGATCAGATGGCCTTGTGTGAATATTGTCCCAGGATATTATTATTATTATTTGGTCTAAATAATTATAACAATCTAATTCATTTATTTTTATTGTGTTAAAAATATTATGAGCTCTTTTAAACGTCAGCTATATGTCCGTATATTTAGGTACTCGGATGTATTACGAGAAAATAAAACATAAATTATTCAACAAAGGCGAGCACACGTTTCATCTTTCACATTGAATAAATATTTGAACAGAAATACTCGTTTAACCTCATTTCGTAAATTAACAGCGTAGATTACCCCCGCAGAATATATTTAAAGAAAATAATCCTCGTGGAATATAATGTTCATTTCTTTATTTTTTCGTAATTAACATTTCATCTTCAACCTTTATATTCGAATTTCTATTAAATTATATCAAATTCAAGGCTGTCTGATAGATTACGTTCTTAACAAATATAATGAATTCTTCATTAATTCTGAAGCGATTCAATTTATTTTTAATTAATTAATAATTTATTTTGTATTTTACTTACTTTAAGCTCTATATATTATGCTTAATGTTAAAAATTGTAAAGTAAAATCAATTTACAATCAAATGAGATTAAATACGAATATATAAGTAATAGAGATATTAATAAGGCAAATGGTAGGTAGAGGCTCTGAGAAAAGAACACGTAGATCTAAAGCGAAGATCGCGACTTTCTATTCGGAAAAGCAATACTGAGTAAGAGTGCGCTTTATTTGTAATTATAGTTAATCTCGTTTAAACTGGCGGTGAATGAAATTGCATCTTGAAGAAACCTGCATTGGGAATTTCTGCCATATGCGTAACCACCAGCCTACTTTGAACAAGCGTAATGGAATAAGCTCCAAGCCTTCTCCTTGAGAGAAAATAAGGCTTCTCGTCAGAAGTGACACATTTACAGGCTGTTAGTTTACTTTACAGCAAATAGAATTTATCTTAACGATTATTAATTGAATTTTTAATTGATTGTTCCTTAACATTTTGTAAAATGAAATTGATACAATTTTCCTCATTTTATTTCCTTATCAGTCTGGTTTTGGCAATCACAGAGCGAAATTATACAAACTACATGTAGAGATTAACAAACCGAGATCGCTTTTCAATCAAAAATAACGTTCCATCAAAGTACGAATCAATCACTTCTTTCCAGCAGAATTTCGCGTCTGCATTCGTATTTCCCAAGTCAAACACTGTCTGCAAATATTATCCACAAGCAGATAGCTGTTGACATGACCAGCGTCCACGCTACGAAATCAATTTGGTCTGACGAGAAGCATGGATTTTATAGGGTTGCATTTTCAAATTCAGACCGATAAAATACGGTGGATCTAAAGCCCTACGCTTCGTTATTTGTTATAGAAGTAATTGGATTGTCCAATTTAATGGGCAAACTCTGCTGGCATTGTTATTAGTTTCTATCATTCCAATGTATTTATTTATGAAAACTATTGAAAAATATTGAATTTTATTGTAATTTTATAAATGAATTTACTGAAACTATATTATAAATGAATAAGTACTGATAGATATAGACCAATAAAATTGCAGGCTCAATTATGCCCGCTTAGGTCTTTATCATCTAACATGTCGCAAGTTTTCTCTAAAAGGAAATATTGGATAAATCGGAATTTCTAAATAAAAATGCTCTGTCGTTGATAGAGTTTCGTGTTAAGAAACTAGAAAAACATTACAATAGTTGTGTGTGTGTGTAGCATTAAATGTTGCTATATATGTCTTCCGACCAGCTGTTTCTTCATTGAATTTGACATTGAGTTAAGAGACGACGTTTTTATAATCCCGACCAAGGCTGTGAATGTCCCACTGTAGGTCTAAGGCTTCTTCTCCTCTTTGAGGAGAAGGTTTCTGGAGCTTATTCCACCACGCTGCTCCAATGCGGGTTGGTGTGACAGAATTTCAGATAAATTTGACACATGCAGGTTTCTTCACGATGTTTTCCTTCACCGTCAATTACGAGATGAATTATTATCAAAAATTAAGCACATGAAATTCAGTGGTGCTTACCCAAGTTTGAACCCCCGATCATCGGATAAGATTCACGCATTCTTACCACTGGGCCATAATCCAATATAACGACAAATCCAACACGATTGAAAAAAGTTCAAAAGCATATTCTATAAAGCAACAATAAGTAACCAATCAGCAAGCCGACATTCATGTAGTTCTTAATAACTAAACTCTGATCAAAATTAAACTTCAATATTCATTAAAATTTATAAATCTGTTTACTGGCTAAACTATTAACGTTTTATCATATGATTTATAGATAATTCTACCGTACTAACCATTAATAACAGTAAAGCAACACTGTTTAGTTTAATCAAGACCCCGATTGCCTTTACCAACCTCGTCTGAATAAACTTCAGCATCAATTCAATTAATGCCAGAATATCAACAATAACAGTTTTCGGTAATTATGTTTACACTGCGAACTCCACAACGAGCCTTAATCTAATTTACTTGTACTAACTACACAAAGTAATATTATGTGCATAATTATATTTAATTCGAACAGCTTATTATTATGCTTGATTAGTTACAACAAATGTATGGGAATTAACAGTAGTTTAATTCGTAATTTTTTCAAGTATGCAAATACAACTTTCTGTGTATATTCAAATTCAAAATACTTTATTCAATATTGAAGTATTTACACTTTCTTATTGATAGTCTATCTAGAAACTACCATCGGTTCGGAAAAGAAATACCCAGAACCGGCGAAAGAAACTCAGCGGGTTGTTTTTTATTTGTCTTTTTGTTTATTGCATCATGCACTCTTCAGAAATAAAAAAAAATTTAAATAGCCATGTGGCGATCGTTTCAATCCCAAGGTGTGCTATCATCCATAAAATCATTAATTGTATAATAACCTTTATAATATTAAAACATTTATCCATTTAAGAATTCGTAAAATTTCCATTTTTGTTCTTTGCTTATAAAGGAATAATAAATTATTATATTAATTTTAGCGAGAATTAAATATCTCAGACATCCTTTATTAATTAAGAACACTAAGTTATTATTATTATTACTTTCGTAGTACATTAGTGATATATCTTATGAAATTAATAAGATTAGGTGCCTACATAAATTCATCTTGTTACGTTTTATGTCTTGTAAAATAACTTTGCGCTATTTTTCTTTACGCTATTCCAAGATAAATGAGAAACTTTATTCATTGTTTGTGAAACGATATTATTTAACTTACTTTTTGTAAGCTAGATCGTGCAGAAGATCTACCTCAATAAAAATTGTATCCGTAATTATAACTGGCACATTTACCAGTAAAAACGCAAAGAACGATTAATCTAAAATATTAAATTAACTTTATTTTAATATTTTATTTTATTTATTTAGTCAGCGTAGATTATAGTTTAATTATTTTTTAAAGAATTCAACCTAAATTATATATTACCAGCAGTCAAACTTTTCCTTTTCAAAAATTAATAATAAGTAAGATTCGCTTACATTACTTTTTTCTTCATTATAATTATTTTTATTAGACCCAGACAAACGAGTTTTATAGAAAAGAAAAAAATAATTTCATTATTAGATTTGAATAAAACCTAAGCAGAATTTTCGTTGTATAAAATTACCAAAGACACGATTTTGGCTTATTTAATAAATTTATATAATAATTTAATAATTTAGTAACGCTATTACTATAGCGGCAAAACATGTGGAATATAAACAAGTTAATACAGTTTGCTTATGTACTATTTATATAAAATTAAAATTTTCGAACCATTTCAGAAATTATATAAGTATCGATGAAAACAATTGGGTTTGTCAAACTACAGTTCTTGTAAAGCTATTAGAACTTCGGTGTAGTTACATTTTCATTTAAATTGAATAGTTAAACGATGTGTGAACGCATATAATACGCAAAACAAGCGGTCATTCTTATATAATATGGAATAAAATAATAATCCATTTATTAATTCATCTTAATATTAAAATATATTTACATAGCTTATTTAACTATATCGAAAAGTATGAAACACCTCTGTATGATCTACTTAAATCACGGAACCACTTAACTGAACATGGGTACAATTACCGGTGTATGATACTAAGTACTAGTATTGTCTGAAGGGTCGTCTGTCTCGAATCAAGTGTCATGTTTTTTATCGCTTATTCGTTTCGTCTCTTCGCATGCAGACTCTATTTACGATGCATAAGAAAAAAAACTATAGTGAGGGTTTTTGGGGTTCGTAATGTACTCCCGTTCACCAATTTCACCGTTTTGTATGAAATTATAATAGTGTAATTATACATAATATTATACAGACAACGTACTTTTTGATATATTTTTATTACGTACATACTTGTAATATGTATTATTCACGGAAAATAATTACTGTCTTCAAATTAATCTTAAGCTACGAGAAAATTTCCTATTTTTGTACATACATATATATAAATGTAAGTAAGTTGAGTAATAGTTTTGTCTGTTTTTTTATGAAATAGGTAATCAGACAAATGAGCCACAAAATAGGAAGTCACCACCGATCATAGACATTGGCGCTATAAGAAATATCAACCACCCCTTACATCGCCAATGTCCCGGCAACTTTGGGAACTAAGATGATTTGACCTTTGTGTCTGTAGTTACACTGGCCCACTCACCCTTCAAACTGAAACACGAAGTATCACTATTTGGCAGTAGAATATATGATGGGTGTGTGGTGGCTACCCAGACGAGCATGTATAAAGCCCTACCACCACCATCTTAAAGTTCTAGATTTTATTAATTCTTACTTCCTTTTTTGGATTGATAAATTAATAATATGTATCATACATTCTATTATCAAGACACCTATAATGCACATTGTTTATTTCCTTCCATTAATTATGTAATATTTCCAATTGTCAGAAAATAACGAATTCATTACAATAAAAGTTCTTGCTTTTTTATATAATCATATTGATTGATTATAATCTAAAAAATAGTATTAATATCAACTAAATAATTTAATCATATTATTTCGATATCACAAATTGTCACATTATTATTTAAAATTTATCTGTATACATTTGGTACTTTAAAAAGATTCTGAATAAAAATTGAGACTTGTAAAAACCTTTTGTTTTATTAATTAACATTTCTATTTAATAATGATTTGATGATGCATTATGATGAAAATACTTATGTAGTATATATAAACTAATTTTCTTTGGTAGTTTTAAACATTTAAATACTTATCTCAGCGTCTAAGAGCAAAGTTTCGTATGTTAATTGCTAAAAGAAGGTAACTGCTTATTAATGGAAGCCATTTTATGTTAAGTTATATGCAATTATGCAGTGTAAAATGTCTTTTGTACTGGAAAATTACTTCAGAACTGCTGGTATCGACAACGAAAAATAATAATTACCATAAAATTCACCACCATGTTTCAATAAGGGTTAAGAAAAACGACAGCAACCTCATTAAGTTTTTCATAGCAGTAAGTAGTTGACGACGTAAAACAATTTAAAATATATTCCACTAAAAAATATATATTAACTATGAACAGTTATATTTTTATGTAAAATATTATAGTTATAATCATACACTGTTTTTATAAGTACATAAAAATATATCAATTTGTGGAGTGTGAGATCTAATTATTATACATCAAACGCAAAGTTCGCACATGTCTGTCAAATGCGGCCATGTTGATTTCAAAAAACATGGTGTCGTCAGAGAGTTCCCGCCCTTTTCTAAAATATGGCGGCACTATCCGTAAATTGACAAGAACCCTTGCGCATACAGATTAAAACTACGAAAAGTGACTTTTCAAATATGTACATGGGTATTTTAAAAAAAAGTTACAGAATATGAAACACAAAATTTAAAAACTATATTAAAAAATGAAAGTACATAATAAATACAAATAATAAAGAAATAACGAAATACGGCTAATAGGATATTTTGGTAAAAAAATATTTGGAATACCATAATTTTTTTACTTTTACAGTATTACTTCTAAAAAAAGAATTTAATGATAAAAATAATGAAAGCGAATAGAACGTTGACTACGGGGAATCGGTGTTCAGTTGTTAAAGTACTTGTTAAACATGTAATTATTCTTATGACTGCAATAGTGAAAGCTAGTTGGGTAATGTTCTCCCAACGGTAGTTCTAAAGTGTACTAGAGGAACGCAAGTGTACTCTTAGCCAGTTACGCCTAGACGAGAGTTAGGGTGCGCATTCAACCAATGACGTCAATTTTATACATTCGAAACGAGTTAGAAAGAAAAGTACCCTTCATCGTCATTCAACTGTTAAATTATTCAAGATATGTTCTTTAGTTTTACCATGTCTAGATTTAAGGTTAACTCAAATTATATTTAGTTGAATTCCATAGAAGAAAAATTGATTGATCACATTTAAGATTTTTCTCACTATATATCATTCAAAAAAAAGTAAGGAAAAATATTAAAATGATTTATTATGATAAACTAAAAACAATTGGTTTAATAAATATAATTTACAGTACGAGAAAATCTTTTAGTTCTAAATAGAACAATTCAGGTAAATAGTGATAAAGTAAGCATGTTTAGAATCAAGACATGTACGGTATTGATCATAGATTATGGGTTGTGCTTTTGGACCGACCGACCCTCACGTAGATGCAAAAATAAATTGCGGACTTGAGGAGCTACGCTCTGCATCTTGAAGCCGTAGCAGCTTACAGGCAACGACCTCTATTTATAATCAAGAGCAGCAACTTGGCGTATAATATAGTAGTGTACTTGATTACCCCAACTATAACAATAGTATCTTAAATTAAATTTTAATAATAACATCGTTTTCTGTTTTAATAATAAATGAAACAAAATTATTTTTTTATTTAGTTATAACGTGTCTAATTGAGGTTATTGAACTTTTACCATATTGGTAAATATTACCTAATACAAACTAATCAGTATCGGACCATGCAATTCGTTCGCTCGTATTTTGACATTACGTCTTACCATATCTTTAAAACCACTGGTCAATATTGTAAAGCGTAAACGGTACCTTTTGCTTACGGAAAACGTTAAAATTAGTATCGAATAAATTCGTTTTGATAACGCTTAATAGTGAAAGAAAAAATAATCAAACTCTATTTTTTAAATATAAAATTCTCAATTATAAAAATCGATAAATGTTGTTGCTGACGCTCTGTGAGATATTTTGGAGATCAATAAATCTTTCATACGAAGTTTTCATTTATCTGTAGTAGTTTCGGTAGCGTTCGGTTGAAAAGCGCCCAGACCGACAGAATTATCTCTCAGAACGTTGATATTATAGCTGTATCTCAAGAAACATGCAACATTGAAACTATAATCTAAAATAGTATTATGGAAGTTGCATGTCGTAAAAAATAACACAAATAAAACTTAAAATAAATATAATGAGCTGCGAAATATATTTGCAACGTTATCAATCAAGTTCTTTTCTTCAATCAATCAATCAATCAATCTCTTTTTGAGGTGAAGGTTTGAAGCTCATTCCACCACACATAGCAGAGTAGACTATTCATCCCTCCCATGCTGGTTTCAGCGCATTGTATTCCTTGACGACTGAGAAAAACAATTTAAGGACATAAAATCTTCAGTTAAGATTCACTGTAACCACTCTAATCGTCTCGTTTAGTCTCGTTTAACTGTTTTTATAGTTTAATTAAATAAATAACGTATTAGATAAATATATAAGATAATAGAATGTCAATGAAATATACTAGAACGAGAACTACTACATATACTATAACGAGAACGAAAGGATGTAAGCGAACATGAACATATGTTTTTAACTTTCTTTTTTGGAATTTTCGACGCTGAACACAAAAAACAGCTTTATAAACTATTGCACCAGTTGGATTCTAATGTATGCTTAAATTAAATTTTGAATTACGAACTTCATCTAGCTAACTATTATGTGAAAGTTCTTAAAGTCTTTAATTTCAATTCCAAGGGATCACGTGGAATATTCGAGACGCTTGACAAAAGCTGGCTTATGGAATGGAATGAAAATTAATAACGGTATCGGTTTATATTTTCCATTATATATAATATTTTCTATATTATACCTTAGTTTACGTAAAGTCAGACCAACTTAATTATTTTCAATGTTCGAAAAGTCTCGTTCATCTATTGGTTTTAAATCAATATAAATTTTTAACCAATCAAAAACAAAGTAACAAAAGGAAAAGAGTGACTAATGCTTTAATTTGTTTTATTCATGGCTTTAATATATTATGCAATTCAAATATACACAAATCGGTCACAAATAATAATAAATCCTAATTCAATTTTAATTGAGGTAAACAAGTATCATGAAAATTTTATAATTTATTTATTAAAATTTAGAATTGATTATGATATCATGTAAATATAAAAATCGCATGAAACCAGTAACAATAGCTCCAATTATAATTTTATCGTAAATGGTGTAGCGGTGTCAACATTCATTAGTTTATTTGCATATCAATTGATTCCAATTTGTTCGCTTCGAACGACATTGTTATGTCCGTATCGAATTTTTCAACTCTTTTCCACTGAAACAATTTTCATTTATATCCAGTTTCTGTAGAATATAATGGTACGGCCTCAATGTATTTGGTTGAATATTTCATCTCTCAATGTGCGCTTGGATGATATTAGGTAAGTAGCTGTTAGGTGTTTAGAATATGCAAATTATATTCGACATTTAGTAAGTATTTAGTCTTACTAAGTTTATGGGACTTAATAAGTGTAGCCAGGATTTCGTGAAACTTGCTTATGTCATTATTGCTTATTTTGTAATCACATTTAGTAGAAATATATTTTTTTTTGTGGAAATAACTAGTTTTTCAAAGGCCCCGCCTGCGTGCTAGAAGGAGGGTATTGGGTACCCTATATCCTTTTCGGTGCCCTTGGCAACATGCAAGCAAAATTGTTGAGTAGTAACGTAAAAAACAAACAAATAAACTCACTTTTGCATTTATTATATTAGTCAGGATTGAATGATATCGAATATTTTTTTTATATTAATTTGGTTTAATAACCTAATTTTAATTTATTATGTACATCAACTACATACCATTACGTAGCCATGGACCAGGAACTTCGCTTGAACTACGGCCAAGTTTAACTTCTTGGCGCTGAGGAATGGTCCCATTATGCTTGTGACTGATTTGTTATTTATTGGCCACTCGTGGCTTCTCGCGACTTCTCATGTGCTGTTCTTCGTTGTGATATTTTGTATTATATATACATAACGTTTAGTTACTACTGCGACGTATCTATAACAGCTAACTAGACTAAATGTTTGAACTTGTATGTTGGTAAACTATACTAAGATTCAAAGTAACTTTGCTATATATAATGTCAAACTTGTGATATTTATTCAAGTATTGTTAATGTTTCAATAATTATATGATTCATTAATATTATTTGATTCATTCTTTTAAAACTTATTTATGATTTACATTGTTAATCGTATGTTATTTTTCAGTTATTATATTTGATTTTAATTATTAAATTTATTCGTAATAAAATTAAAAACTCATCTTTTACATTTCCATGTAATATATCATATAATAAAAAAGTCTAAAAACGTTAATTATGAATACAGGCTATAACGCAAAAGAGAAAAAGCTAAAAATATTGATTTACTAAATCAAATTTACATATGAACTAAAATTTTGACAAACCTTTTTTATACTGTGATAAAGTTTTACAAGGCGATAAGGCAATATTACACCAAGGTATGACAACGTACAGCCTTTGTATTAAACCTCTGAATTTATTGAGGTCACATAACTTAAAAGTAATCAACGTAGGAATTTCCAATTCTCAAAAAAATTACCCAATATTTTCAATACTTTTACAAAGGCTGCTTAACGAATAGTTTTCATTGGCGATATTGCTTTTGTGCACTGACACGAACCGATTACCCATATTGTTCTCGGCTTAAATGCAAAAGTCATATACATTTCATCACATTTTCAGATAAAGCAATCAAATTAATTTCGAAACGAATTCTGACTTTATGTATTGTTTTCTGCAATAAAAATAAATTAAAGTTTATTTATCTTTTAAAATCATAATGTGATTAATAACCACAGTAATTTAAAATATATATTAATTTATCGTCTCTTATTGGAATAATTCAGGTATATGGGTTTTTTTTATTTATTCTCTATTATATAATGCTTTTTTCTTTTGTTTGTCGTCAGATTTTTTTTAGTGTTTTATAGTTATTGACGAGCTTTAGTGTTATTGATAAATATTTTGGAAGTATAAGTAAAAGTACAACGCAATGTAATATATGTTAAGCTCAAATATTCAATAATGATTGTAATTGAATTTCGACTAATGGGCGAACGTTAGTAATTATAATAATGTTTTGAAGGTTCTAATGTATGAGACTAAATCTTTTAAAAAAGGGTTCCAATGATTTATATATTCATTCATGTTTAACGGTTTAAGCCGTTACAGTATTTATTACATCTACGTAAATTCTAAAATAGAATGCTTTGATTTACTGAGTATAACCTTTCGAAAATGACCTCACAGGATATTTGCGTTATCTAAATTTGGACAGCTCGCTTTCATCTCACGTTTTGGATATTTCAAATACAATTTGCGAAAGAAGATTTTGTTGGATTTTTCTGTGTGCGGTTTCGTTTGCATTACGTAAATGCGCGATGAGATTTTCGGAGCGTGAATTCTGTTTCAATTTTTAATAACTATAAGCCACTGCAACGTGTTATTACATTTTGTCAAAAACATTCTGGTATATTTCGAAGTCAACGTTATGTTCGTCATAATACGAATACTTATAATAGGAGTAAAAGAGACGAACGATAAATACGAATAATAGTTTTATACCAGCTCCGATATAAGAAACGGTGTGGTGGAGTTGGTTAAAATATGCTGCATTATTTACTTTTTATGCTTTTTCACAACTTGATTACCTTTAAATATATTGATGAAGTATTTTTATTTTTAATTGAATTACTAGTACAATACAAACAAAAGACTATATATGTATATAACAGAAAGACAATAGATATAGGATAGTGGCGTATATATGAGGGATAAGGAAATATGTAACGAAGTGTTACAAAGGAAAAGGATAAAAAAATACTTAAATTTTATGTACATACTCTTTCACAACATATCAGAGGTTAAAAATATTTCAAAAGCAATTCTGATAGTCAGTTTAGTGTGTACAATACAGGTCTAAGAATTTCTTGGCCGTGCAGATTTTCCTGCAATATTTTCCTGTACCACGAAGCTACTATAAATTGTTAAGTAAGCTTTTGGCTAAGCCACATACCCAAAGAAAAGTACAGTGAGCAACAAAAGAAGCATTCTACTTGCACTAATAAAATTTTATGAAGTTGAGAAGTAGCCAATAGTGTAATAATGAAAGAATTTTCTTTAGTTCACCCAAAACACTTTTATAAATTTTTTTCAAATACTTTATAAATTAGTCGGTAGTAAATTTACCTTTAATCGTGATTTCAAGAGATAAGATCTCGAAGCCTGTTATGGTGACAAACGCCTCACTTCATTACTAAGAGGCGTGACTGGATTGTGAAATATGTTCTTTTGGCAGGCTTAGTATTATAGCGGTTAATTGAGTTCTTGTTTAGTAACCAATTAGATTCGTTTACGTAATATATATTTTATCGGAATTTCGGACCGAAACTAAATGAGATCGAAATTCTAAGAGGGTTCTGGAATGGAAGTTTATACAACTTTGAGCACAAAACTCTTGCAATATTACAAATATATTTTATTGTATTCCATTCTATTTTACAAAACAAGATATATTTTTATACATACTAATAATTGCCATAAGCAATACATACTTATATATATTTCATTATAATAATTTATTTATTATATTTATTTATTTGGGAAACATACAGCATAGTATAACACACAAACATTTGATATCAAAATAAGTCTCACATAAGCCAACAAAGTTTCCACTGTTACATTAAAACATGGAGTGAACCTAATAAGAACAATTAATTAAAGTACACAAAGTAAAGATTTTTTTATAAAAATAATATGAAGTGTAACAAACGGGAAACAAATAAAAACAATAAGAATATTAATGACAAATAGACTTATTTAAGGCTTCTAAGAATCTAAGCAGTTTTACGTTAAAGATTACTGTAACATACATTACTGTAACATTATTGTCACATGCTCTAGATGAAATACTCTAAAAAACTACGCAAAACAAATATCATAAATATGGAAAATAAATATAAATAATAATTCAGAAAAGGGAGCATGAATTCTGGGACCTTGACATTTTAGCATAACAAGTTACGACCAACGTCTGCCGATGATGCTCAGATTAGGGTATACATACATATTTATTTGAGTTATTTGATATAACAATCGATGACGGAATATAATATTAACTCATATTATATTATATATTATTAGTATCTTATTTTCTTATTCGTTATACAATCTTACTAATATTTTAAGTGCGAAATTTATTCGGATTTTTGACGGAGCAACAAAAACATCAATTATATTATAGAACAGTATATATGTTTTGAATGTTATTAAAAAAGCGGGTGATAGCTGCTTATCTTATATATATAGCTGCTGCTATTGATTGAATGATGATTTTTGCCAGCATTTTCACAAATAGTGGGACCACGTTTTCAAGTCATAGGGCTGTCTGGCTAGACTGGTTGGACGTCCAACGCTACGCTTCACCAACATCTATTTAACACTAATTACCTAGTTATGATGAAGCACACAGAACTTCAATACAATTTTTATTGTATAGGTAGGCGGACGACCATATGGGCCACCTGATGGGTAGTGGTCCCCAATGTCCATAAGCAATGGTATTGTAAGAAATGTTAACCATCGCTTACATCGCCAATGCACCGCCAACCTTCGGAACTAAGATGTTATATTCCTTATGCATGTAATAACACTGTCTCACTCACCCTTCAAACCGGAACACAACAATACAAAGTACCGCTGTTTTGCGCTTAGAAACTATCTAACAAAAACTTCGATTCAGTAGCATGTAAAAACATTTGAAAGTTTATATACCTTCACTCATGTAAGTTTATCATTGGTAATAAATACACTGTTAAATTACTTATCTCCATTTAAACACTGCCTTATGGCCTGCTTTTATGGCTTTACACTCCGAGTTGAGAAGTGAAAGCTATCGAGTTTTTCTATCAAGAACTTCTCACTAACAACCCGGAATCAGAAGTTGGCAGTGCTAAAATGTAATAAAGGCCCATAGAAAGCACGTAAAGCCGTTGGTCCTGCGTCTGGATACTCTGCGCTCGTGTTGAATTGTCATTTTATTGGACAAGAATAATAGAGATTGCTCCTGGGTTTACGCGCACTATTGTGCTCTATAATAAAAAATGTTAACTATTATTATGTAATTAATCTACTGCACAGGTGCTAGTATTTGAAATTTGCCACGGTGGCCGAAATTCGGTCAAGAAGACGTTATTATTATTAGCATGAATGTAGTACACATTATACAAGCAGACATTTGTATAAATATAGTAAACAGGCCACTGTTGGGCCTCTTGAGGACATGTTTTAAAGCTTGTTTCACCAAGCTTGTCCTACTTTGTGGGTTGGTGAGTGGTGCACAATTTATAATAATTATAGTATTCTTATTTAATTTATTTAAACATAGACTATTTATTTACTTCATAAATTTAGGTACTCTTACGACATAATGAGTCCTTCGATTTATTAGTGTGCTTTGGACAACAAATACACCGTTCAACCAATACGATGTGTTACGCTGTTTTAGTGTCGATTTTACGATAAATTCTGCCATTCGTCCGCAACCATTATGGCTTGACGACGCATAGAATGGCCACTTAAGATTTTGCGACTATCTTGGATAAACTGCAGTTCCGTGGCGGTTCCCGTTGTTTCAGTGATATATACGAAAATACAAATCGATTTTAGAGTTTGTTTACACCCCGTATTATATAACAGCTTTAAAATATCTTATACATAATGAATTCATGCATTTGTTTGCACGCAGAACCATTATTTCGTGCTGTACCGCTGATACCAAAGAGTTAAATTTTACATATGCATCAAAACCCCATTCCAAAATTGACTTTTACATCACATAATAAATTGTTCAATCATGATTTCTGCTAATATGTATACATGAATAAGTTTAAATAATACAAAATAAGATTTCTGTTAGTGTGTAAAGGTTCTTATTGTTACAGTTTCGTAATATTGCAGTATCAGCTGCGAGTTTATCTTGTACAATAACAGGTAACGGTAAGACATTAAGAATATTTCATATTTATTTAGTTGAATTGTTTTTGGAAATGGAATAACCTGTATCGAATATTATATTGCAAGACTCAATAAACATTGGCATTCTAAAGAAACTAGCATCAATATTTTATATACAATGTAAGCTATGATTCTGTTTACTTAGTGCTTATAATATTGTATAATTCTATTTACTTTTAATGTTTATTAAAATATGTTTGATGATTATAAAAAAACCGACATGAAAATAATGTTAAGCATTACTTAATTACCAAGTCCGACTGAATAAGTTCAGGTTACGTAATAAATATTTAATTCCATAATCGTTAAATATAAAATCTCATTTCCCTTTTTACCTTATAAATTTACACCCTGATCTAAATTAGGACAAAGGGTCACGAATTTACAATAAAAGGTCGTGCTAATCGTCTATAATAACTACCCCAGCTTCGGACCGACAGGATATAGAGTGATTTGAGTTCAGTAAATCGTTGGCACTAAATTGGCCTCAATTTATTCGTGTCGTTTTTATCACGCTTTTCTGTGTTAATTGAGACATTTGCACAGAAATTACCTACTGTTGTACTATACAAATGAAAGGCTAGGAGTACGATAAAGTTGTTCATGGCGCGGACTAAAAAAATATACCGTTCCACGATTCATGTAATTTCAATGTTGTGCAACGTTCGCTTGACATGATTTTTTATTAAGTTACAGCTACATCTAATTTAGGTTTACCGAAAAATTTAGTTAGTTCTGTAACATTTTGTCCTCACACAGTTCAGTTTTAAAATGATAAACGAAAAAAAGAGTATATAAAAAAAGAGTAAGTATATTTGAGAAAATATTTGATTTTATTTCGAATAACAATTTACATAAATCTAATACCATGCATGAATAAATACATTTAAATCACATGTATTTGTACAGTATGAAAGAAGGACTCTTTACATAAGGACTGTTTGAGGTATCAACCATTTCTCACATTGTCAATACAGTGTCCGTGGTTTCTTGGGTTCAATGTCCCCCGTGTGGAATTACACCGATTCACCCTCCTTACCAGAACAAAGCAATACATTCGTTTTTCCATTCAATGGAACAATTCATACGTTAACCCAGATGCACTGTTCTTACAAACACTACAGGATAAAAAAGCTTCGCTTTATTTAATTTATAACATCTCATATCTATAGTGAATATTGGCTTAATTTTGCACGTCGGTCCAATGTGAAGGGTCTAAACGATCGTTCAACGTTTATTTTCATTTCGTCCATGCCCTTTTTCACCCTTGTCTTCCCTTGATACATTGTTGCAGGGTAAATGAAATATACCTTTATTTGCTTTATGTTTAAACAAAAGCCTTATAAAGAATAGAGGTTTAAGGGGTAGGAAATTTAAATAAAAGAATAATATCATAGTTTTTGTGAGTTTGTTTTATACTTTATTTATATATTATAACGTGGCTCAATATTCATTAGTTCATACAACTATTTATCATGTAACAAAAAGTATATTATATACAAAAATAAAAAAAGTTATTGTACCGCCCAAATGTTGTAAATCATTGTTGGATTTCCGTAATTCAAAGCCATAATTGAACATGCATTGGCAATATAATCTAAAATCTCTTCCTCATAGTCAAAGTAACATTAACCTACGTAACAAACCTACATACACGTTAGTAAGATTTATATTAATTATAGCATCTGTTACATTCAACTCATGTATTTCCATGTTATACAAGATTTGCATCAAACGTGCACTGCAATTCGACAAATTGCAGCCAAAATTTATCATTTCAAGCTACGATAGTGTAAATACGATGGCATTCAACTGAATACAGTATCAAAACATTTTCCATCGCGACTTCAGTTCGACTTAAATACATCTCAGCACTGCAGAGGGATTCAATTTAAATCCTCCTAGAAATCCTATTATTACAGTATAAGCCAGCACAGATAAACAAATTAGATTGAGACTATTTCGTCGCACGTGATATTGAAAGTCTGAATTAATTAAAATGATAGATTAGGTTCACATTATATTTATGTTTTTGGGGATGATAAAATACACCCTGGTATTTATTAAATTATTGAAAATATTACACAAAATACCGATCGATGACATGAAGCAAACAGTACTTTAAAACTTATCACAATAATCGTATTTTTACTGTGCATATAAAGGCTTAATTTTAATTTGTCAAATAATGAACTGACTATTATTGTACAAACCGATTGTAAAAAAAATATATTAAAATGTTAAGACAATATTGTCCAAGGTCTGCGCTGATCCTAAGGTGTCGAGAGCTAAGTAACCGTAGCATCTCGCAATGCTCCAGACAGAGCAATAAATTAGACAAATCCGATTTGCACGTGCGAAGGGAACATCTCGTTACCCCGTTTTGGTGATCGCGTTTGTTTAGACAAAAGGCGACATTTGTCTCCGTAATTCTCAATTCGAAATTGAATCCAACAAGATATCGGTAAAACCATTTTTGAATTGCAATACTGAATATAATTTATCAATATCAAAAGCTTTATATCTGTCATATAAAGTATAAAACTTCGTATGAAACTGAAAACTGTATACAATCTTCAATTGTTTTTTTTTAATGTCTCAATATATTTAAAAAAATCTACAAACAACACAAACCTACACAAACACCTAAAACTAATATTTGGATCAAAACCACTAGTTAATATTTTATTAGATGTCATTTTAAAATATACTATAAGTACATCAAGCTTATAAACATTATATTATGGAAAAAAATTATAATAACTATGTAGTTCATTAAAAGATCGCTGATTTTGGCCGGACATTAAAACAAACGGTGGCTGCCATATAAAGGGGAAAATAAAAGGGAAAGCTTAGGTACACTGAACACGTACATTGAAGTCGGCGGATTCTGCGTCACGTACGCAGAAAAGAGAGCCGTTATTACTTCCGAGAGGCGTAATTGTTATGGAGAACCATCTCTTATTACTGAACTTTACCATCAGTAAAGTTACCGTAATGAGCATTATCTGCTAGTCTGCTATTCTGCTTATTAACGAAGTTAAATGTGGTAGAACCTTTAATTGTTTTCGCTGCAACGTTGGTGATGGTACTCAGTAATGATGCCAAGAATTAAAACACAAATCTTTATGTTCTCAACATTTTTAATTGTTACATTTATCTGTAAAGCAAAACTGTTTTATTTGTATACCATTAAATGTTTATAATATGCTATTACATAATGATGTTTGAGCATATACATAAGATACAACTTCGATAGAATACAGTATATCAATAATTTACGGAATCATAACACATATCTTTCTTTTATGTTAACATACTTAAGAATATATTTGTTGCATACATATATTAGAATATAAAAAAGCATCGTAATCTATACTCATAAAACAGGAACTGTATTTTTTCTGTAATGCCTAACTAAAAAATATTAATAAAACAATAAAAATAAAACTTATACCAGAAGATGCACCGCGTTTCTGAGAAGGTTTTATTATATAATATTATTATATCAGAAGCTTCGCTTCGTAGTTTCACTCACTTCAAATTTAAACTATTAATATGACGCTATGTTTTTCTATATAATTTATATACCATAATAAACTGCTTATAACTTATAAATGGTTTGATTATATTACAGTTTGCTGTAAAGTTTTCATACAAAAAGTTATCTCGAATCTACGATCTGACATCTAAAGTTATCTTGTTAAAAAAATATTGTTACGCCGTGAGTTGATTGGCCCACTTTATTATATCTGGCTAAAAATTTCGATCAAAATCCTTATAATTTATGAAACAATTTGATGTTAATTTTTCAAACTTAATAATGTTAATAGCTTAACCGAGCACATAATGCCTTGATTAAATACACCAAAGTATATAACCAAGAATGAAAATGGTTAAAAAAATTAATTGTCTATAAATATTCAAGTAGTGAAAAGCTAATAGATCAATAATTTACCGCTGACTAGTGATTATGTGGTTTACGGTGTAAGTCACGCTTGACCTCTGCTTGATTGAGCAATTTGCCTCAACAACCACTCTTTAAGCGATAACTTAGTTAGATTAACACGTCACTACATGACCACTGAAACTTGGCATGCTATGTTTCTTTATTCATTCAATACGTTAAAGTTTATACGCTATGATTACTTTTAAGTAACACTTAATCATATAAAAAATATTTTTTTGCATTGATCAAATGACTATTTAACATCACACAACGACAAACATGGGTAGGACAGCAGACCAGCTAGTCATTATATAATAATAAACATTTTGTATGTAATTATTTTTAATTAAAACTATAATTATACATATATCTCATTTATATTTATAAATTTAATATAGGTAACACCAGAGATGTAAAATGATCACCGTCGCTTATAGCCATTGGCACATTATTTTGGCACAATATTAATTACATTTTGGTGGTAGAATTACTAATGACCAGTATACTTACAATAGTATGAAATTAATACAATAAGATGTTACATATTTATTATTTTGATGAAGAGGAACCCGCCGCATTTTTTTGTATATTTTTACCATATAGATCTCCCATAAGTTACTTAGTATAAACCTCCCATAAGTTACTTAGTAAAAACCCAGCTGACAAAGTAGACATTACCAATGACAGTTAGCAGTCCTAACCAGATATGGGCCGACCATTCTGCTGCTTTGTAAGTAGCTTTAATAAGTACAACTAAAGACAAATTTTCTTTGAATATGACCCCTGTTTTCTAGGAGATTTATAAAAACATCGCACTATTACACGTAAGCTATGTTTTTGTTTTCGTACGTAAAATTCTCAGAGCGTTCGTTTATCTCTCGAGATAAGCAAGGCAATCGGCAGAACCATAATAAAAGTAATTTTATTATTAATTTAAAGCGTTTACATCGCTTTGTTTTTTTTTTTTGTAATTCACGTAGGATTTATTTTATAAGCTTTATCAGCATAATAAAAATTTCAAACCTATATGCACCAAGAACAATCACTTTCAGAGTTTCAGAATCACACCTTGTACTATCGATTACGAGATGAATAACTGTAAATAAAAGCTTAATTCGTTCTGTTTATCCATTACGCGATGTTATAATAGGGATTTTTCATTATTATTAATTTATTTAAGAAACAAATAAAATAAAAAATTCAATGGTAAATAACCAATAATAATAATATTGAACCCTCTTCATTAATTTGGTTCATTAAAATCACATAAAATATTAATTATTACTCTTTTCTAGATCATTTTATTAAATATTTCGTATTTATTATCCAGGGAATTTCAGAAAATCAATTTACTTTCGCTTGAAAAAGTACGCTATACAATATTCAAGTGCACAGAGTGAAGCTCAGGTAATTTTCTTACATTTTATCCCTAATCCACTTAATGGATATAAAACTTGCAAAATGTACCTTTTCTTCGATGTTCAATATTCAATTAATGAAGAGTATATAATCTAATAAATTTACGTTTAATTTTTCTCTTTTTTTATTTCTTTTATAAAGATAATAAACAGGTCATCTACATACTACAACAAAGCATACAAACAACTCCGCAATTTTCAATAGTTACTAAAAAGTATAATAAATTGTATAAAGCCAAAATTATATTACACGTTAACGACGAAGCCTGAAAGTTAGGAGGATCGTTTGTCGATGGACTAATAATAGTATGATTTTTATTAGTGATCGTTTTTAAATGAATCGAAAAACTTCACTGTATGAAATTATTTATATTGTTATTATCACCGCACTGTAATGAGCTGACTTATTAAAATGTGTGTAAAATTTTAATTATTCGTATTAAACATTTTAAATAAATATATACGCACTACATATAAAAATTAAGCCTTGGTGGTTTAAGCTCAATTATTGTTCTTAATTCATTTGGTATTCGTTGGTGAAGAAAAACAGAGCAAGGAAACCTACATACTTGCTACGTTGGATGAAATTTTGCTACTTACCTATCAACCCAACCTGGAATTAATTTTAATATTGTGTTTAATTTAGTTCCAACCCTTCTCTTTAAGAGGGAAACATTTATTTGTGAAATTTATTGTATCGTAATTCGCTACGAATCTGCTAAACGCAATCGTGAACACCTTAACTATTTTCTGTGCTATATTTGAATAATATTGTAATGATTAAATTTATTCTGTTTAATATGAAAGATAATACTAAAGCTTGTACACAATGAGAAGGCAATTGAAATAGTTAAAAGTGATTAAAAATAAATCATTTATTAAACAACCTTTATCTTAAGCTGACCAAGGGAATTTCTGATTTGCCTTTGGTAACAAGAGCCTAAACTATGCTCTTTATAGGTAAACTTTTATACGAAATCCAATCACATGCAGTTTGGTGAAGTATAGCGTTCGATACCACGACGGCAAACTTACGAAGCTCAAACGTACAATGGGCAACGGAAAACATCACACAACTTTCTAATGTCGTCCTTATTCTTCAAGTAATAAGACATGCAATCTTTGTATGTGTAAACTTATGATACTTCCTGTATCTGCATTTGTACTATTCTATTCCCTCAGCGGATAACGGAATTTTCGATCAGAGATGCTTCTTTTGACATATGCTTACTTGTTACCTTCATTACTCTGGAACATGTCGTTCCCTACAATATTAACATTACGTATACATTGTTTCGTGTGAGTAAAATGCATAGTCGTACGCGATTTTTAAAAGGATTTTTTTTACCAGTTGTTGAGTTCTTTCAAAATAACAGCGACAAGGCTAAAATAAGTATAAGGTATTTCTACTCCTTCTGAAGTCCATTTTTAATCCCGAATTTTTCTGAATGCCTTGCAGCGGCGCATAAGATGTCGCGTTTTGTTTTTACTCTTATGAAACAAAGATTTCAGAGTACGAAGTCAAATTCAGACTGTAATATTTACGGGTATGTTTATGTGTGTTTGCAACCATTTGTAACCTGGAGCGATGCAGACTTTTTAATCTTTTTTTACTTTTACTACCTTAAGCAAAAATAAATACACAATCACTGCTACAGCTATCTCAATTATTCTAATAAACACAAAATAATTTATTATATTTCATTACCTTTTAAAATACAAAAACTTATTCAAAAATTGTCTGTAGAAAAGTACGAAACAATAGCTTATCTTACTATTTACTTAAGCAGTATTTTAACTTCATTCAAGCTCATCAAATGTGTGACATGTGTACCAAGTGTAGGCTGCTATTTTATCTATCAAAAATATTTTCGACATTTTTTATCATAATAATGCATTACATAATTTTATCTGTGATTTTATTTCAAAATTTTGCTGAGCGTACTTAAAAAATCCCCAAGAATATAATCATAATTATTCCCTCAATGCATTTCGCTCAACGCCGAGGCGCGGGGCTCTTCAGACGTTTCGGGAGTGCAAAAAGTAAAGTCACATCCGTCTGAGATACCATCTGACAGGTCCTCGAGTGGTCAGTGACCTGTCGCTTTCGTTTACATCTCATATACTGAATGTAATTAATATATCGCCATAATTTTAATCGATGTTCGTGCGATTCATCGACAAGATTTGGCGATGTTTTTTTGTCAGGTTCCATGATAACACTGCTTCTTTTTAAATTTATTTACCTTTACCTTTTTACCTTTTTTATTAAAACATATGACATATGTCTTTTGAAATTGGTATTTATATAAATAAAAAGTATGCCATTCCTAAATCGGAATAGATTAAAATGATTATGTTTTATTAATATTTTAATAAAAATAACCCATATGTTATCCTTAAAAATGCTTAATATATGCGAACCAATTTCTTTTTTTCAACAAAATCATTGCATCTATCATTTAATTCTGATTTGTTAAGGTCTTTGTTACTTACAAAGAAATAATATGTTAAATAAAATATTATCTTCAAAATTACATGTAACACGCTCAATCAAATTGCTATTTCGTTTTTTGTTGAAGTCGGCTAAAATAATTATAATGAGAATACTAACTCATTATAGCATACTATTTTATTTGACATTTGAGCAATTAAAAATAATTGAAAAGATTTGAATCACTTGATAATAGCAGATAAGAAATATTATGAATGTATAAAGTAACCATGATCGATCGATTCGATCTCAACCGGTCTAATTTTGTTGATTTTAATGATTACATCATGTTTAATGGAAATTAAGAAATAATATATTTTTTTATTTTGCCTTTACATGTTTAAAACCTATAATTATTGTACACTTTGCAATATTTGTTATATTGGCTTTCCTATTCAAACTAATACTTTTGAGGTAGGTAATATTTCTTAAAAAAAACGGGCTGTTACCTCTAAAGACCCGACTTCGTATGGGTAAAATAAGGATTTTATCCAGTATAGCATTTTTTAATCTATAAGATATAAACATTCGCATACACTGTACTGTATGGGACAGTACAGTGTATGCGTGTTCGGTACAGGGCATATAATAATAATGCATCAAGTAAAGTCCAACATGCTCTACATATTTTTTCATTTATTGGAACAAAGTTCTTTTACTACTGCAAAGTAGAGTGACCTGGCAAAAATTGTCATGTAACAAAAAAGCGTTGTCCTCCAAGCGACCTTTCCCCTGTTTCTTTCTTACTGATTCTTTCTATTCTAGCGGTTGTTTGTGTATGTATGTGTATGTGTGCAAATTTTCAGATTTGACAATAACGATTGTGTGCGGCCAATGAGATAACCTCAATTATATACAAATGTAAATATAATTTGAACACTTTTTTTAACTTATAATTCGCTATTTTATATTTAATTTTGAATAAATTAATATTTTCCTAAAATATTAAATGAAATTTATCAATTTTAATTTCCTCCTTTTTTTTCGCTGGAAAAATGCATTTACGCCGACGTACGAGTTACCGGATCTTCGACGGATCGAAGCAGCGGAGGCGTTTTTCTCGCGCTGCCGCTCCGTGGCCGCCTTTTGCGACATGACACTCTCGCAGAAGGAGACCATTTCCAACCAGCACCATGCGTGCTGCATGCATGGTGCTGGTTGCAGCATGGCGTTAATCTCGTAGATCTCCACCGACTATCGCCGCCAGGGTATGCCTCTGAGGCCCCACGCAGCACACTCCGAAGAATAATTTCCTCCTGACCGACTTCGACCGCGATGGCCAATCTCAAGAACGATTTGCCAACTACGCAGGACGTATTATAGTGCAAAGTGTGTGCGGAAACACAGGTGCACTCTCATAATCCGATAGGACGGTAAACCGACGCGAACGGTAAAAGTTCAGTTAAGAGGCAGGGCCAACGGCTTTACGTGCCTTTCGTGGCACGGGAGTGTGACAAATATTCAGAAATATAATAATTAAAAATCTACATTTTAACGTTTTTAAGTTAAAAAAAAATAATATCGCAAAGAACTTAGTTCCGAAATGAATCGAAATGAATGTTCCGAATGTGCGACCCCGAAGTGTGCGAGGGTCGCATATTTTTTATTATATTTTTAGGTTCTGTCTACGGTTTCTATGCGCTCATGCTCATCGTACAATGATATAGACCTTTTTGAAAAAGTTGGCCCGTTATTTGTTTTTTTTTAAATTATTATAATAGGTCTAACGCATGTACATAAGTACACACACATTTTTGTTATTTAACTTACCTTTCACAATATTTTCCGTTAAGAATAATACAGTAGAAATACTCTTAATATTAATAATAAATAATAATAATAATTACAGCACTGCAAATTTAAAATAAATTTAGTTGAGAATTACACGCAAATGATAAAATGATAATTGTAAACGTCAATACTGCAATCGATGTACAAACAATAATAATGGCCGAAATTTTACCGATAACTGTGTAAGAAATGGGATACAGCTTATTACAAGAGAAACAGGAGAACGCTCCATCCCTACTCCGTGCTGCTTACATGGTGAGAAGTGACACCAATAGACCCCTGACGGGGATAACTGATCTAGTGTTAATTGATCCAGTTATCGACCGAAAAAATTTAAGAAAAGAAATTGAAAATAATTGATTTACTAATATCACTATTAAAAAATAGGGGTTGATGGTAAAAGGGTGAAAATTTAGGGTTGTATGTATTTTTAATGCCACTTAGAAAAATATAAAAATAAAAGAATTTGTCCAAAAAATGAAAAAAATTTTTGGGGTGAGCCACCCTTAACACTTAGGATTATAAAAATTAGTTATAAACCTATTCTCAGACCTACAGAATATACAAATAAAATTTCATCAAAATCGGTCAAGCCGTTTCGGAGGAGTTTAAACACTAAACTGTGACACGAGATGTTTATATAAATATATAGATAAGCTGAAAATGTATGTAAATGTAATATTAAATTTATTAAAATTTTATTAGTGATATATTTAAATTTATATATTGTTAAATATTTTCTAAAACTAAGATTTTTTTTTAAGAGATTGAGAAACTGGCTGAAATAAGAAGAAACATACAATTACACAAGTAACAGTATTATAGAACCGAGAGTTCTTGTAAGTTTATGAGTGTTTTTTTTTAAGATTTGATGCATTAAGTAAATATACATAAGATTAATTGGAAGCTGTTAACTATTAAATTAAGTAATATAATTGTTGAAAAATAGCATGTTTGTTAATATTATACTTCTAATAATAATCAGGTTTTCAAGTTTCCTAAGCTAAAGTTATAATTGTAATTATATATTTTTTTAATTTAATTACAATGTTTAAACTAAATTACTGTTGAAAACTTTAGCACTTTGAAGAAATTAACTTTATAAGAAGCCTGTAACTTTAAAATAAATTAGAGTAATTAAAGACGAATGGCCTTTCAGTTTCATTTAAAGTTTTCGGTTAAATTGGAAAGGTGTTAATTGTAGCATTCTTCCTCTTTGATTAATTATAATTAGGTACGCTGCTTAATTTTCATTCTTTGTTAAAAACAAAATTTAATTAAACTCATATAAAGAAATCCTTTTAACAGTAGACATCATAGAATAATACATCTTTATGTATCTGATAAATATTTTTCAATTCAATCTTTTAAAATTCAAAAAGATTATAAATCTTGAAATATGTATTAACAATCTTTTAAAATATATATTTCAATCTTTATATAAATATTTCGCATCGCAGTATATATTACATAGAGCTTAATAACTTATATCAAATAAAATATGCTATAAGCTTTCCAGATCGAGGGTAACATAGCTGATATCGAAAATTATATAAATTTAACCCAAAGTACCAGATAGTAGAGCGCCGCTAGGTTTTGACACCCGAAGATAAAGTTCTCAGACGATAGCAGAGCGAAATCTGAATATTTAAAAAGATATCTTCGCCTTAGCTCGACCTAAAATAAGTATATGACATGTACAAAAAGATATTGAAAAGCATATTTTAGAACAGTAATAAACGAATCAATCATAACTAACCACATTATTATTGACTTAATCATTGCTCTAGTAATTGTAATTATATGATATATGGTAACGTAATAATAATGGTATTATATAAAAGAATTAAAGTAACAGCCTGAAAATGATCAGTTGCTGGGTTCCTCAAATTTGCTCTAATACTGGTTTGTGGATATATATTCGTATTAAATATCCAAACTAATATTATAAATGCAACCACTAAGCCGATTTTTAAATTTCTTTCACCAATGGAAAGCTACATTATCAGCGAGTAATATGGGCTAAATTTTGTCCCCGTACGGGAACGGGAACTACGCGGAGGAAACCGCGAGCAAAACAAATAAAAACAAAAAAAAATATTATGTAATAAAAACAGTTTTATTACAAATATTCAAGTTCAAAAGTATATGAATTGGGTCATTTCGATCGTAAAGAAAGCTTTTACGTTACCGTTATGTCATCGTAGATATAAGGGTTTCTGATCTCGATTTTTGCCTATTTAATAATCGATTATTGCCGAAGGGTAGCCGGATTACCATATCAAAAGAACGCATGATCCCCTGTTCGACGTCAATTTAGTAAAACATTCACTCGGCTCAAAAAGACTACGCATAAGGACGGTGTAAGGCTTTTTATTACATCGAGAATTCCTTGGAAACAATTTTCGCTTTTATATCTCGATTTTTTCGCGATTGATAGGTAAAGATTGGTGTTAGCAAATTTACATAATACTAGCCCATATTGAATCTATATCAAATTTTACTCTGGATATATTATACACCGTTTCTCAGTGCTTCTACTGCTAAAAATTAATTTGTGCATATAAAAATTAACCGTAAGCAATATTTTTTAAGTTTACTTTAACCGCCTTATTCATAAACTTTATTTAACTGGTGATTAGTTAAACAATATTTTGTCTTCTTCTTTCGTATGTCAAATCAATAATGACAGAAAGAGACAAATCAGTGTTTAGCTAAACAGTAACTAAGCAACGTTTATGAATAAGGCCGTAAGTGTATTTAGATCCGTAGTATAGTGATAGTATTAAATGTTTTAATTTGTAGTGTAAACTAACGATAGGACACGTATAAACCTTAGCGGTTTTTTAGCTGCTATAAATATTTTAATTTTTGCATGTTACTCAAATGGACAAATAAATAAAAAAAAAATTAAAAAAAAAATTGGAGTGTCTGTCTGCTATTTCAAAATAACTGCCTCTTTTAAAGGTAAGTTGGCTATTTGCCAATTAATAAAACAAAACAATCCTTTTTTAATTTTGTCTGTCTGTCTGTCTGTTTGGGCAGGCTAATCTTGGAAAAGGCTAAAAATTACGAATTGAAATAATTAAATTATTTAATAAGTATTTCGAGGTTTCGTTTAGTCTTTGTTTTATCAAAATCGGTTGAGTCTATCAAAAGTCTTTATGTATGCATATAAATGTTTTGTTGTTATCTATGTATATTGAGCCCATGGGATGACAGGCCAACCATGATTGGCAGCGGTATAACATAATAAGAAATGGTCTATCAGAATTACCACTTAACATTCTGCCTTCCTGCTCTAACACAATTTTAAGTCAATCATTTTATTAAACAATAATTACTTAAATACTAAATATATAATTAGTTGAGTATTTTTCATGTATTAAAATTGCATTTAAAATTACTTCTTTGTCTAAAGTTGATAAGCACATCCTTGTAAATAATTTTGAAAACGAAAGTCGCGATTGAAATAAATCTTAACCTGACAGAAGAACACAGGACTGAAGACAGGAAAAAAATAATTATTCTATTTTACATGTAAATACATCCTCCGTAGAGATACGAGCGTTAATAACCCTGGTCGGTAATACGAATTCTCTCTACTGTAATAATCTGGGAGGATTAGATGTGTAGCATGTTCGTGTAATACTTAGAGGTTGACGCATCCGGCCACGAGGACCGATAAAGACTTGGTCACAATGTTAGAAAATGTTCTCCGACAAATCATTGCTGTAATAGTCAGCTTAGATAGAACTCGATTTGTCGTTTTGAAATAAATTTAAAACGTTAATCCATTTTTAAATACTTTTCCATAAGGAAAACAAGTAAAGTTGTGCTCGTGGCTGAATGAAATATGGTAAATGCATTGCCATATCTGTATTTAGTTTATTAAAAATCAAATTTACGCAGTTGATTGAATGGTATTATGGCTTTGAGCAAGCTCGTCTAGGTGGGTACCACCCACTCATCAGATATTCTACAAGTGAGCAACATCACTTAGTATTGTTGTGTACCGGTTTGAAAGACGAGTGAGCCAGTGTAGCTGCAGACACAAGGGATATAACATCTTAGTTTCCAAGCCAAAGGAGATTCAATTAAATGCAAGGCTTCGTGTAGTGAATTAGAGTGAATCGGAGTGACTTTACGATTTGTATAATTATCAATATTTTTAATAACAAAAATAATATATTAGCAACTTTTACTTAATATGATTGCAAAATAAATAAAACAAGCTATGTTCAGAGGACCGTCCATTGGACAAATCACAGCCATTTTGACCTATAGCATGAAGAAAGAGAACCCGGAGCTTTCGCGAAACTTGGAAGAATCCTATGTCCAGCAGTAAATTCAATTGGCTAATGATTAAAAATAAAAAAATTAAGTCAATTTATACATTTCACGTATTATATAATTGCATTCATTGTATGCATACAGCCCTAGGCTCTCGCATCCGGCCGCATCGCCCCGCAGACGGCTTACAGCCAAATTTTCAACGCACAAAGGATGTGGGTAGCCCTTGTGGAGGCAAATACACAAATACTAAGGTATATCTATACATATTGTTTAAGCAATTTTTATTAAATATAAATGGTAATTTAGCATTTTCTTTACTCATAAAACAATCCTATTTTAATTCCTATTTTTGTATTGAAACTTAATCGACTGTTATATATCTCTGAAATTAAGTAATGTACAGGATATCATTTAAACAACAACTTATTTTGTATAAGTTTTTTCGCTCATTATATTTTCAACTCTGAAATGTGTGTTTTGTTTATGTTTGTGTGTTTATGTGTATTGTTTATGTGTTTAAAACACACATCACAATATGTTTCTACACGTAGGTTATAGTACATAATTGTATGTATTTGAAATTCAGAGCCTAGATGACCAAGTGGCACATTTGAATCTTATCTGAATTTTACGAGGTCAAACACGGACAAGCGCCACTTATTTTTCATGCGTTTCATTTGTAATTATAATCGACGGTAAAGGAAGACAAAGCCTGCATGAGTCGGATCAATGTGTATCTACCAACATCCAATCACCAATGCATTAGAACAGTGTGTTGGTATTAGCTCCAAACTTTCTAATCAAAATAGCAGAAGAGGCTATAGCCCAGCGGTGGGACCTTTACAGGCAATATTACTTTTTTTTTAATTTATGTATAAGTACAACATCCAATGAAACTAAGTAAGGAATAAAAATACCAAGCAAAGAAAAAACTATAAATTTCACATAGCGTAATAATTACAAAACAGAAAAAAAAATATAAATATATTATTTGACATTGGATGGCGTGTGGGATAAAATTATGAATTTTTGTTAGGTCATCTAAATTATTAATTAATCGCTAAAACACAATCAAAAAACCATCCATACGTAATCAGCTAAAGTTACAAAACGGTACTTCAAACTTGAAGTGACATCACTATTTTTAACATAACATCATCATTACGCATAATTCGTGACGCACTTCAAGGTTCAAGATTGCCCAAACAAAGATGAACGACTACTTATCTTCAGACGGAGCAATTATGTTGTCTTACAGATGGCTCATTCTTACCGTTCACTCGTCCATCGAAATGACTCTGAATAGCGAGGACTTGAAGTTTGTCATTCGCTAAGAAATAATTTGATCCTTATTTAAAGGAATGAATAATTTAAAACGTTGTTATTTAAACAGTAAAGGCGGTTATACTGGAACTTAGACAAGCAATATAATGAGTATTGTTAGAAGTTCAGAACGCTCTGACTCGCCACGAACCGTTTTACAATAAAATTTCTTTCCTATTAAAATTCTTTGCTTAACTTCAGAGAATTTAATCGGATATCACGTACAGGAACCACGATCTAATATATTTCCAGAGGATCGAATACGTGGTTAGGCGTTCATATGATAAAATAGTCCACGTCAAATTAAAATCTATCTATCAAATACTATACTATGATTAAGAAAAAGTTTACGTTATAAGTATTTCATGTTTTAATATGTATTTTTAATTATATGAAATTCAGCCCAATTTAGTATATACCACTTTGAATGTATAATAAATATGAACCCAACACATTTATAATTAGTTCATAAAAAAAAGAATTGAGGCCCTTGCCTTTTTATAAGTTTATAAAAATATTATATAGCTGCCGTACCATAAAGCAGTAGCATTATTATTCGAAAAAAAAAAACACATTTTTAAGGTTCTCTCGTTCATTTGTAACTTAATTTATAATTTAAAAAGTTGTTGCATATTGTCAGTGATCAAAAATAACTATCAAGTGTATCTTATTTCTCAAAATTATTAATATCACGGTCAAATGTCTTCTCCTTTCTCGTATCATGACCTAATTTTCATCACTTACAAAGTGCGACCTCCCAGGATTAGAGGCAAGGTTTTTCTTCTACGCGACTTTAAGCATATGGACCTGGAACGCTTGAGAGAGGATGTAAAAATATTGACTGGGCACCTCTATTGTCAACTAATAATATTGATGACATGGTTGAATCACTGACTGCTGAACTGATACGTTTATATGATGTCCATGCACCTGTTCGCCCAGTGCGAATGAAACATGCGCCTGCTCCCTGGTTAACGCCGGTGATCAGAAGAACCATGGCTAAACGCGATAGAGCAAAAGCCCGACACAAAAAATTTCCATCGCAGAAAAGCCTTGACGCATACAAAAAACTTCGTAACATCTGCAACAGAATGTGTAGGGATGCTAAACGCCGCTATATTCACTTAACGCTACAGAATCTTTCTCAAGCGCAAGTTTGGAGATTCTTACGGTCTTTAGGTGTGGGCAAAACCACGCATAGTTGTCAAACTGTCGTGGATCTCAATGCTTTAAATCATCACTTTACCACTCCGCCTATAACACTAGATAATGACACTAAAACTGCTACCCTGTCTTATTTGTCTCGTCTTGTCCCACCAGACCTACCCCCTTTCACTTTTGAACCAGTTTCGGAGGATACCGTAAAGAGGAATGTCAGGTCTATCTCCACGAAAGCCATCGGCAGTGACAATCTCAGCCTGGACATGATTCTTCCTGTGCTGGAGGATATTGCACCTGTGATCACACACATTATTAATTTCTCACTATCGTGCAATGTCTTTCCATCACTGTGGAGGAATGCCTATGTCATTCCATTACCAAAAACCTCCAATCCCTCCTCCCCTTCGCAATTCCGACCCATATCTATACTGCCTATCCTTTCTAAAGTCCTAGAGTCTGTGGTTCACAAGCAACTCTATTCCTATTTCACCATCAACAACCTCTTGTGTCCTTACCAATCCGGCTTCCGACCTTCCCACAGCACTGTTGGAGCACTGCTGAATATAACTGAGGACATGCGGTATGCTATGGATAATACCAAGCTTACTGTAATTGCCTTGTTGGACTTCAGCAGTGCCTTCAACTCTGTTGATTTTGACATTCTTCTCGGTGCCCTCCGAGCAGTTAACATCTCTTCAACTACCATTGATTGGTTCCACTCCTATCTCTTCGGGCGCCGGCAATGTGTAAAAACAAAGGATTCATCCTCTGATTGGACAAACCTTACTGCCGGTGTTCCTCAAGGTGGCGTTCTCTCACCTCTGCTCTTCTCTATTTTTATTAATAATATATCGCGTGTTATTTCCTCTCCCTTTCATCTGTATGCAGATGATTTGCAATTGTATCGTCATTTTGAGTTGAGTGAGCTGTCTGACACTGTTAATTGCCTTAATGAAGACCTTTCGGCTGTTCAGTCCTGGGCTAAATCCTTTGGATTATTGGTTAACCCCGACAAATCTCAGGCCATGATTGTTGGTAGCAGTAGATTAAGAAGTAAAATAGACTGGTCGTCTGTACCCTGTGTCATGTATGCTGGGGTTCCAATAGCATACCATGACAAAGTAAAAAATTTGGGCCTGATCATAGACTGCAACATGTCTTGGACTGCTCACCTCAGCGATATCAGTAAGCGTTTTCATTACACTTTTCACTCTCTCAAACGTCTCCAATATTTTCTCCCCTTCAATACCAAAATTATGCTCGCTCAATCACTTCTTCTCCCAATTATTGATTACGCCGATGCCTGCTTTCTAGATGTGACGGAGGAGCAACTTAATAAGTTAGAGCGCCTACAAAACCTCGCTATTCGTTTTATTTTCGGGCTACGTAAGTATGACCATGTTTCTCATTTCCGCGCTCAACTTAAATGGCTCCCTATCCGATTTCGCCGAGATATGCACATCCTTTCAGTCCTTTTCAACATACTCAATAACCCGCATACTCCTTCGTACCTTAGGTCCCGGATCATCCTCCTACCCACTCCCATACGCTCCAGGCGCTCTTGCATCAATTCGATGCTTGATGTGCCTAGGAGTAATACACAATTTCGACTGCAATCGTTTACAGTACGAGCTCCGATACTGTGGAATAACCTGCCGAAATCCATCCAAAACAGTGATAATATTGAATTATTTAAAAGCCGCTTGAAACATTATTTTCTCTCACAAGCTAACCCTTCATCTTAACCTTACTTCTCCCCATGTCTTTTCTGTTTTATTTTGCATACTAAATTAACATCGATTTGTAAATATGTATGTATATGTATTTATATAGTATATATAAATAATATACGTAGTATATGTATTTTGTGTATTGTATTTTTATGTATGTTTATGTATTATATTTTATTTATGTAAGTATTTATATTTTCATATTTTCTATATATTTTAATTATTATACTACAGTGCACTACTTTGCCCGCTACATCACCCTGTCACTCACCTCCATAGGTTGACTGGAAGAAATCTCTTTTAGAGATAAATCCACCTTTGCCTGTACATATATTACTGTACCATCATTGTAACATATTTTAGTGCAATAAAGAATATAATAATATTTATCACGAAACCCATTTTCGATATAGAAAAAAAATCTCTAATATCAATATTTATGTACTATTTATTTACTTTACAAAATACATCGCACTGAGATGAAAATTTATATTCATAAAACGAGTAAGACATTGTAGGGAATTGTGTTTGGCATATTATCAGGGTGGCTCCCTCTCAGGTAATCGACTGACAAATGTCTCAAATATTTTACCAACTTCATTTCGTGAATGGCTCGAATAATAGAGAAACACTTTTTTACTTTCAAGACGCTTGTTTTTGTACAAAATGTGAAATAAATACGTTGGTAATGTTTTTAAAAATGTTTAAAGATTTAGTTTTCATAATTTACAAAACATTATGTGTAATTACTATCGAGTTTTGCGAAAATATTAAGGAACATTTGATCGAAATGATTGAATTCATTTGTTTATTAAATTACATTTTCTTATTTCTTCAAAACTATTCGATTGCTGTGATTAAATAAAAATAAAGTCCAATTAGTTACGAAAATAATAATATAACTCGTCAAGTTTGTTGACCGTTACATTGATTCCTTTGTAATGTTTCAAGCTTCATCTGAAACCCAAACCACGAAGGGGTGGTCTGGAATTCTTATAAAAAATTCCAATTTTCTTGCCGTTCTCAGACAATAAGGTGCGAAATTAGGAGAAGAATTAGACTCCCCAGATGCGGAACGTGCTCTGAATCCAGTCATGTTCACGGGAATAAATATCCACCCTAAAATATTACTCCCGTAGTATATCCAATTATTACTTTTACTTACATTAAATAATCATTTTATTATTATTTTGAAAATATAGTAACAAGCTGTAAATATTCCGCAACCGGTCTAAGGCTTCTTCTATTTTCGAAGTATTTCCACCATGCTCCAATGTGGATTGGTGGATACACATGTGGTTGATCATCATTTGACACACGCAGGTTTAAAATTGTGTGATGCTGGGCTTGAACCCATGATGATTATTTTTTTGTATTGGAAGGTGGACGAGTATATGGGTCACCTGATGGTAAGTGGTCACCAATGCCCATAGACAATGGCATTGTAAGAAATTTTAACCATCGCTTACATCGCCAAGGCGCCATTAACCTTGGGAACTAAGATGTTATGTTCCTTGTGCCTGTTATTACACTGACTCACTCACCCTTCAAACCGGAACACAGCAGTACCAAGTACTGCTGTTTTGCGGTAGAATATCTGATGAGTGGGTGGTACCTACCCAGACGAGCTTGTACAAAGCTCTACCACCGAGTAAACCATTATAGGTTAAGATTAACATATTCTAACTATTTGGCCAGCTTTACTCTAAAAATATAATAAATAAATAATAAAAATTCGAATAATACGAACAGTTAACATATTGTTTTAACTTGGAACCCATTGGTGAATTCATTCTTTACGTATTGAAACTATAACTACAAATATATTTGTATGTCTTACTTTCTTACCTCAACCGTTCAATTTACATATAATGTGGTACAGGCAGTCAGTCAGACTGTCGAATGAGCAATTTTCAACACTAATCGTCGGATAAATGCACATATCAGTATAAAATTAATTAACTATTGAATTATACTTAGCACCGATCAGCCGTAGTATACAACTACTTAATTTATAAAAATATTTACGTTAATTGGATTTAATATTTATTATCACATTTTTAGTGAATTTACAACGAAATCATTGTTTGATTTTTCGTATGTCTATTTTTGTTAGCAGCTCGTTTTGTACTATTATTGTAGTTAAGTCTTCGTCGATTTATTATTTATTAAAAGTAATAAATTACTCTATACCACATTACAATCTATTAATGAAAAAAAAATAAAGAATGAGTTGAAATAAGTAACAAGGAATTGAAAAACTTAGAAACGATTAAACTATAGGTGGTTGTATTAAATAAAATACCACAAAATATAAGAAAACTTTGGGTAACGAAAACATTTTTCTTACTGTAACCTCGTGTTTACTGGCAAGTGTTTACCATCCGAGCCCCAGATGTTATTCTCCATAAGCCTCTCTTATTAGGGATTCTGTATGTTCACCCGCATGAACAACGTATTTTTGTTTCAGCGACGTTATTAATATTTTCTGTGTCTGCGTTAGCTATCAAAGATTGTAGACATTGCTGATAATATTAGTTCACTGTTAGCATAATATTTTTATTTTGGACTAGATTAATTTTTTTTTTTTCGGCGCTCCAATTTGTGCTATGTTTTTTTTATAAAATGTTCTCTACATCGATTTTTAAATAGTTCATATAAAAAAGTAACAAATATTTAATAAAAATCGACTTAATTTTTTTACCGCGTGTACACTTTGGATGCAATTGAACAGAATAACTTTATATCCGTCTAGACTTGTCTTCAATCTAAATTCTTCTGTGTGTAGAAATATTTGAACATTTTGTATTTTTTTACATTTTAGTAGTTGATAAGTTTTACAGTTTATGTATTATAATATATGGGTAGGTCGTTCCAAGCGCGCTGCTCAAATAAGACATGGCTCCTCAAAGAAACAATGTAACGAATAATTCCTTAGCTTTCTTTCCTTATTTTTTATTAAAATTTAAATAACTTCCCTTTAGCTATAACCTGTCTAAAAATCATCAACAATATTAATTCTCAATCGGTGAACAATAAAACAATTGAATTGATAAACTTGGATTTATAAGTCGACTAAAATAAACGGTAGCTTCAAACTCGTGATATTTCATTTTGACCGAGTAGTTATTGACATAAAACACATGAACTTTTCAGTATAACTATTTATATGATACTAAAAGTTCTTATATATTACTAGTCAAATATATTCCACTTTACGAGAAAGATCTGAAACGTAGTATTCACCCTTATTTACATACCCTTACTTTGTCCTTCAAGTGTATCCAAGCAATTAAATTCAACAATACAGTCGAGTGGAACCATGAATAATTTAACTTACTAATGCCGTCAGTGATACATAACTATTAACTACTTAACACAAAGCGCCGCCTAGGTAGAGGATGGCTTAGATGAAGTCTATATTCTAAGACACAATAGCGACACCGAATCGCATACCACACGGATTATTACTTGTTAAATCCTCCCTTGATACACATGCAGTTAGCACTTTAGATAATCATTAACTTTGTTTTATTATCCCAGTATATTTAATCATAATATCCTGATTAAACACAAATATAGTACTATACAAAGAATACATAATGCTTTTAACTTGTAAATACCACCAGTGGTATTTAATAAATAATCTTATTTTTATTATATTAATACTAATAATATATATAAGTATAGGTTTACGCAGCGCACGCAAGTAAAGCTCCCAATCGGCATGGTCTTTCTGACATCGTCAATAATAATCGTCATATTTACACAAAGTCAAAATGAATAATAAACCTAAACGATCCTCTTGAATTATTCCGTCCATTAGTAAAACCGTATGAAAATAAGATCGCTAGTTTTTCACTTTATCGCGATTGAACAGGCACAGAGACGCGGTGGGAGAAGTTTATTTTATAATAGGTAGTGCTATAGGTACTAATTACATTTATTTTATTTATTGACTTACAATAGCCTTCTTTAGAGATATCAATTATGATATTGTAATAAAAATACTACAATGTCATCAATAAATATATGTACTAAAAAGTATACACATTCATACAACACAGCACTAAAATACTGAAGGCATAATTTATTGAAACATGTGAAATGTGAACGAAGAAATGTTATTTTAATACATAAAATATTCTATTTGAAATTCTCTCCATCTGATATTAAAATCATATGTACTCGTATATGGTACACGTTCGCGATGATAAAAAAAAATCGAGAATATATTTTACATCCGGTCAGGTGTCGTGAAAATCCTGGGGGAAATCTAACTTTCCCGGAGGCGCAGACAGCAATCGATTCTATTCAAATTTATGACAGAGAATAACGGTTTGAGTGTATTATATAGAGCTGGATATATAAACTATATTACTTGCGACCTAAATAACTACAATATTTTTATTTTACAATACTTATACATAAGGAAAGGAATATTTGTAGGTACATTGTTTGGTTTTTTTGAGTATTGCTTGTAATACTGAAACCGCGGTCGAAACTAGAAATATTTAATATATCACAACCTTCTCGGAAACACACTGCGCCTCTGTTATCAGTTTTATTTATATTGATTGAGTAGTTTCTTCATCTAGGTTTTATAAAAAAATGTCCTCTCACTACATTTACTAATAGTATATGTAAGGTCCTCCAGACCGATTTCGGCCACGGCGGCCAATCTCAAGAGAGATTAGCCAACTGCGCAGGGGATATTATAGTGCACAAGTGTGTGCGCAAACACAGGTGCACTCTCTTTTCCTTAGCTCTCATAATCCGATGGGACGGCAATCCGACACGACCGGAAAGAGTTCAGGCGTAGGACCAACGGCTTAACGTGCTTTCCGAGGCACGGGAGTGTACACACTTCCAACTTCCAGACTCCGGGCTGCTACTGAGAATTTTCTGATAGAAAAACCCAATAACTATTTATTGGCCCGGCCTGGGAATTGATCCCAGGACCACCGGGTCTGCGGCCTTATATCTAGCCACTAGACCAACGAGGCAGTCTTTATAGTATATGTATAATGTATATAGACAACTACATTATGCTCATTAGTATATATCTATCAAGATCGATTGCGATAAAACAGAATAATTAAAATCAATATATTATTTTTAAAGGAGGTTGTAACAGCTTTATATATTCGGAGTATACCGAAACCTATCAATAGCCGTCTGCAACTGGCAGGTTAGGCGTCGACTTCTCGCAAAATTCGCGCCCTTATTTTATTGCCTCTGTCCGAGATTAAACTTTGCTCCTTGGCTTTAGAAGCCATTCAAACTATACAGCTCCTTAAAAACAGACAACTTTAATTTATATATTTTGTAACTTAATACCAGGGCAAGAGAAATAAATAAAGAAATACTAGAAAAAAACTAAGTAACAACCTGTATATGTCCCAATGCTGGGCTAAGGCCTCTTCTCCTCTTTTCGAGAAGATGGTTTGGAGCTTATTCCACCACGCTGCTCCAATGCGGGTTGGTGGAACACATATGTGACAGAATTTCAGTGAAATTTGACAGACGCAGGTTTCCTCACGATGTTTTCCTAAAAATAAAGAAAGACTAAAATAATATGATTTCACAAATGCGTATCTAAACGTTTAGTTGTATTTTTATTCCGTTGTAAAGAGATTGTTATAATGCCTTCATAAAAACAAACTCTGAGTTATGACAACAAAATAAAATTTACTATGAAGGAAGACGTATTACCCTTAATACAATTACCCAAAACATCAATAGAATTAATATAAATAATTCGTTAATAGATTAAGGAGATGACGGACAATACATTTTTAATATCATTGATATCAGAAAGTCAATCAATCAGTATTTTCAACTTTTATCGTAAAACCCTAAGATTTTAACTCATAAAAATTCTTATTTGTAAACTGTGGTACTTTTTAATAAAAGAAAACTTTACGAATTTTAACAACCGCAATTTCAACTTGAGATACGACTTCAATATTATTTAAGGAGAAACTGAATAAATTTTCTAAGAGGGTAACTAACGTAAAGAAAGAAGTATGGAAGGAGCCGCAGGCAACAAATCTCCATTTTACAGGATTAAAGCACCTCGCTGTTTTATATAATAGAGCCGGTATGAAGGAGCCTGAATATTTTACCAGGGACGTTAGGGCTATGCACACTCACGGCAGGTACAGACTGATTAGTTTATGTTTATGAAATAAGTGTTTTAAAATCAATATGAAAGGCAAAAATAGTAAGTCTAGAATAGTATAAAAAAGGATAAATATTTCTTTACTTTTTTATTATTAATTTGACTTGATGACATCTTCGCCTTTGTGGCTAAATAATGTTAAGTATCATATTCGAAAATTATCAACGACAACTAATTTAGACAATATGATCAAAATAATAAATGATAGAAGTGATATTTGTAATTCCTAATTATAATTTATATATCCCCAATATTATAATTTGTTTTATACTCAAGCAATGTGAGCATTCAAAATGAAAATTGAACCTACACAATAATATGTTCAACCATAGCCGCAATCGAATAAAGTAAAGGAAAAACCTGTTAATGTCTCACTGCTAGGCTAAAGCCTCCTTCTTTTGAGAAGGGAGGAGGTTCTCATTAACAGTGTTAGAAATATACACTCCTCTGTCTCTTTGATTAAAACGAACACAACTATCATAATTAAGAATAGTGTTACCATTATAAAATTGAAAAGCGATAGTCCGATTTTTTATCTGTATCAACCACTCTTTTATTTTTAGATATTCAATATATATAAATACAATTATACTAACTATTTATTATTATAACATATTTAAAAGAAAACTATCTATAAATAAAACATTAAAAAACCTTCTCGTCTTACTTTCACTGTGTTGATAGCCTAACCGAAAGGATTACTTTAGGATAAAACTACTCATATCAGTCGACGACCCGGCCAGTTTGGAAGACGTTATGAACTTTTATAACAAAATTGTTCATTTTATTAAAACCATAAATTCTAAATTTAAATGTTATTTAGAAGTATATCTATTACCAAATTACATTTAAATACAACCTTTTGGCTTGTCGGGATTACAGGCCAGTTCTAGAAACATTTTGATAGGATTATCGCTTTCAGGATTAGGGAGCACTTACAAAGCTATTATTCTAGGAAGTATACATCTGTAATGAAGCCGTGTCCTCGTATGACATATTATACATATACTTAAAGTAGGTATAGTAGTATGAGGTACTTAACAGACGAAGTTACTTTCGTACTTATAATAATAATCTAAAAACTCGAAGTTTACCTTCCAATTTATCTTCATGCAAAAAAATATTCAGAGTTGGAATTCTCGACGACCATATATATACTAGAATGAAGATGTCATAAATATTGGTTACGTCAATAAAACTAAAATCCGATATTATATTTATATCTAAGTTGATAGATGTGAAACAGGCCCATACAAACTCGGTCTGGAATATACCTAAATACAAATAACAGCTTGTATATTAATAAGATATTAGTGTTCTTTCTCCTTGGATATTCTTGTTCACGCTAAAAGTTCGTAATTCAGACATATAAAACAATAAAGGTGAATGTGTTTCTGTCGTTAAAGTATAGCGGGATTTTGTAAGGTACTTCTTAGCAAATTAATATTTACCTGGAGAAATGTAAGTGTTATATCATACTGTGCCTATCCCTTCGCGAAATATAGGCTTGTATGGATATGTTTATACAAAAACATGAATAACACTGCTAAAATTCTATTTTTTCTTTTATTTCAAAGAACATTATCGTCATTATGTATAATTCATATATTCGTTGATATGCCACACAATAAACATCTCAGATTCTCTGTCGACAAAGGCGAAATCGGTGAACCATGATGCGAAAAGCCAAGGGTAATTGTAATGCGTAGATACAAAGTCCAAAATAAAAGGGAGGTCAGCCGGGTAAGCAAACATCAAGAGACACAGCCAAAATTCGTTATAAAACAACACAAGAAAAATATTTGCAATCCGAGTCACAACAAGAATGAGTGAATGGCACGAGAGATTTGAAAGTCCTGCCATTCTATTGATTTATATAATTTAATATCGTTATATCAATCAGCTTTGAGAAAATATTAGACGTACCAACTAACATCACATTCCATAAACTGGCAACATTCAAGTTTTTCTAATGCTAAAAATCGAGCATAAAGTAAATGTATAATATTTAATTTAAAAAATACATAAATTCACATGTTATAGAACAAAAATGCATGGATTTTTTTTTAATATGTGATTATATTTTTAAATTATTACATTATGTCCATTGCAAGCCGTATTTACACTTCTCCTTTAGAAATACCATACAGTGAAATATCAGTATTAGAATTTTTATTTTTAATAATGTAAATAAAACATTCGTTATATAAATTATAGAAAATATTACCCGTCCCTAAGACTGATGCCAAAGTAATTTAAATGAGGCTAAATCCATATGATACATAATTATTGTTGTTGAAAATGAATAAGATATATCTTTTATATGCTGATATTTTATCATATTCACCCTTTTCAGTGATACCTTTATTTACCATCGATGATTAAATTCAACAGCCTAATTAGGTATTTATATAATTAGGTCTTTTCGGCCGCAACAATACTAAAATTGTAAATTTTTATTTGACTCCTGTTGTTGTGGAAGAATTAATTACCTTCAACTTTTCTCTTTCATTTCGTAACTTTGAAAGAATCACATTGAGTTAAGGAAGGTTTTTATGGGTCCTGTTTTGTTAAAAAAATTTTGCAAAGAAGCTATGCTATATGAACTATAATTTTAAAACTGACAATATTTCCTATTATTATATATTTTTGAATTGAGCACAGAAACTCATAAAATACCTAGACGGTAGGGCCTTATGCAAACCCATCTGGGTTGGTACCACCCACAGATATTTTACCGTTCAACAGCAATACTTAGTATTGTTGCATTCCGGTTTGAAGGGTGAGTAAGCTACTCTAACTACAGGCTTAAGGGTATAACATCTTAGTTCCTAAGGTTGGTGGCGCATTGACGATGTAAGGAATGGTCTTTTTTTTGCATTACCAATGTCTGTGGATGTTGGTTACCATCAGATGCCACATTTACCCAAATATACTTATATACATCTATACTACATAACAAAGAAGAAAATATGACATTTATACGATGGCAATCATATCGCTTGCAGCAACCCTAATATTAGTCTTTGACTTAGAATATTGTAAAAAGATTAAAGCAACACGGGTGGGATTTTATAGCATAGGTAAGCGGGCAAGCATATGGACCAACTGATGGTAAGTGGTCACCAATGCCCATATACATTGGCATTGTAAGAGATGTTAACCATCGCTTACATCACCAATGCGCCACCAACCTTGGGAACTAAGATGTTATGTCCCTTGTGTCTGTAATTAAACTTGCTCACTCAACCTTCAAACCGAAACACAACAATACCAAGTACTGCTGTTTTGCGGTAGAATATCTGATAAGTGGTTACAGGCATTTATTTCACCGTTTTTGATGTGAAACATTAATTTGAGGGCCTTGGGCGTTAGAACAGGTATAATATATTTAATATAATAATAATAATAATAAAAATATATTTACTTTATTGAGGAAACCGAGTATTGGTGTGGCCAGAGGTTCAAATTTTTTTCATTTATTAATATTTAAATATAAATAAAATAGTTCTATGTTATTATTTCTTAATTACATCTTAAAGAGATTTTAAATTGTTAGCTGTTTCTAGTTTAGGTTTTGTTGTCAAACTTCTTCAATGGTAATTAAGTGCTCTTACAAATATAGGGATTTTAAATTTAATTTAATTACTGAAACTTATATGGTTAACATTTCTTACAATGCCATTGTCTATGGGCGTTAGTGACCACTTACCATCAGGTGGCCCACATGCTCGTCCGCCTGGCTATACAATAAAAAAGCACACAATTACGCAATGGCCTTGCGTCCATCCAAAGCTAAACAGAGCTCTACTCTCTCTACTATGGAAACCAGACAACTGATATACTACGTACACTTCATTTCTTTTGTAAATACATACTTATATAGATAATCACACCCGAACTCAGGACAAATAGACATGTTCATGCACACAAATGTCTGTCCTGGGTGGGAATTCAACCCACGACCTGCAGCGCGAAAGACAAGTATCTACCAATCACGCTCGTCATATCATAATAATGACGATATTGTAGAAGTTTTAATATGTACTTAATAAAAAAGGTATCCCTTAGCGTCAGATTATTATAGAAAGTAATAAAAAAGTCATGAATGGTCAATCCCCACCATCTATATCTGCCAATCCTACGTACAATAATGCGGGCGGAGTCGCAATACACGCCGTAAGTGACAGGTGATAGCGACTTTAATTTTTATTATGAATAAAAATTATGTTTTTGTGGAGTATGAAAAGAGTTTCCGTATTTTAGTTTTACTTTGATTACCATTTATATTATTTATCACTCAGACAAATTGTTCGATATAAATTGTATAAATTTTTTAATTAAAAAACTTAAGCATACTTATTAGATAGATGTTTTTTGTTCATAATATTCAGATTTCCCAAATTGCTGACCCATCGGATTACAATACTCTCAATATTATAATGCTCGAGTGTGTGAGCTAATTCAGATGCTATTTCTTCTTATGATTCAAGATTAGCCACGGAAGACAAAATTCAGCTTGGAGCGCTTAGTAAGCAATATTTAAGTAGATGTAGATCTTTATACAAAAATAAACATTGTATATATTAAAAAAATTAATACAAATATTTTAAGCAATCTATTTAACTTACAAATGTAAAAATCAAATAAAAATGAAAGACAACTAGTTTGTAATTTAAAATTATTGTATTTAAATAAAACGTATTACATCGTTAGAAATTAACATATCGCTTACGCTCAACTTTTGTACCACAATAAATCGCAGCAAGCTGGCAAACACTGATATTAGTTTTCTGTGTAAGCAATTTTCGTAAGTGTCCTCTGTTATTCGTACGTAATGCGGCCCTAACTCTGTTGGCGTTGATACCACGTGGCGTTTATTGAATCCTAATAAAAACGTGTCGAGGCGTAAAATCTTAGCAGGATTTCCGGAAAATTACGTCCGTCTTAGAGTTTAAGTAATACATATTGCTAACGTAAAAACATTATATATATATATATATACGAATAGATAGATCGCTGTACATATCTTAATTTCATCTGATTTATTTTAACTTATAAGACACAAACAGCATTTTACGTTCACACTATGCGTAAACGGAGCGGCTGACTGACGAGAAGTTCTGCCAAGCAGCCAATCAATGTCCGTGGCGCGTAGTGGCGTTATATTTCAATAGGCCACCGAGAGTCAGTGACGTACGGCGTTTGGTGTAAGCCAAATGTTTAATATGTATCGAAAGCTGAAAAGCTGTAACTTGCGTAACATTCGCTGACAGATAGCCGCTGATTTTACCCGTAAACGCTCGTTTAGTAGTAATAATTACAATTAAAAAAAGTATTTTTAAAGTCCAATTATCTTTCATTTGCCTATAGTTAATTTTTTTGCTGCTGAGCCGAGATCATCCAATGACCTGAGTAGGTGAATTTTAGCCGTGGATTGTAGGAAGCAGGAGCCAGAACAAGCCCCGGAAACTAGTACTGAATTTTTTGTTTTTTTTTTTTAATTTTGTTTGGATTATAAATGGTACATTATTGCATAATTATATATGAGATATATTATTAGTTGTATGTATTAGATACATTTCCACTTGAAAAAATACACAACCAATTTGAGCATTATGAGTGCCTTTGAGACCAACACATTATTATTAATTTATAGTGGCAAGGTTGAGGTAAATATATAAGTTCAATTAAGGTTAATACGCGATTTTACAATTATAACATATCTCGGCTTTTTAAGTCTTGCAATTCGTAAAATGTACTCGTATTTTTATTTATGTCATTTATAACTAAATGTAAGTAGTATTATTACGAAGTGACGCTGGATTTGTTAACGCCATTACTCATTTACATTAACTATATACATGGTAATTTACTATCAAGTGTTAAATCAAAACATAAAATTATTATTCATTTTATGGTTAAAATAGACCGTTCACAAAAAATGCAATTGTGAATATTAGATAATTTACTTAGTTTCATGACTGGTTCTTGTTAGCTGTAAAGTATTAATTACTTCCGAAAATGTTGTAGATTTTTAACTATTACAATATTTCTATTATAAATAAATCTTTTGACATGATGTTGTCAATGTGTAAATATGTTTTTTTGGTAGAACAAACTACAAAGAAAATGAATTTAACATTATTACATAGCATATGTCGCATGTCGTATCGGATTGCTGTCCCATTAGTTTTTAGGAGTGAAGAAATAGAGAGAGCACCTGTGATCGCAAACACACTTGTACACTTTAATTTGTCCTGTGCAATTGGCGCTCCTCTACAAAATATATCTATAAAATAAATTTCCAAGCAAAAAAAGCTTCAATTTACTCTGTCAAATTCAGTTTATAAACATAACAGATAAGAAAATTAATGCAATCCTGAAAGAGAAATGGGTCCTTGAATACGTCAGAAAGGGTAACTTAGGGGAAAATTTATTTTATGAACTAATTTCGCAGTGACATTCCTTATATGCGAGACGCCTGAGGGCATAGGAATTTTTTTGGCCACAAACGTTGCTCTGTTTAATGAAAACTCCGTACCGCAATATGCCTCTGGGGACTGCTTTTTCTGATTGTGAAAAATTCCGTGCCTCATATGAATATTATATTTTATATATATTTGTATTTTAAACTCAAGTTAGAGGCTAAATAGACTTTATTTGATGTCATTATCTTATTTTAGAAAATATTTTTGTCACAACCCTAACTAATATTGTAAATGCGAAAATGAGTTAGTTTGCAACGCTTGTTTATATGTTTGTTTAACGAATCCACCGATTATCATGAAGTTTTGCATACAAGTTATCAAGAGGCCGCGAGTGGACTATTATTATATAATATGTGACTGATTTTACAATTTACAGAAGTGTAAATAATAAAAACTTACGTATTCCTAGTGTAAGAATAAATCTGGCGACCGAAAAGTACATCGTTTGAGGAGTTCGTTTCTAAAAACACTATAGATTTAAATATAATAATAATGTCCTCCAGACCGATTTCGGTCATGGCGACCAATCTCAAGAGAGATTAGCCAACTGCGCAGGAGACATTAAAGTGCACAAGTGTGTGCGCAAACACAGGTGCAAGAGATTGCTCTTCCCTAGCTCTCATAATTCGATGGGACGTCAATCCGACACGACCAGAAATAGTTCAGATGCCAGGAGCTTAACGTACTTTCCGAGGCACGGGAGTGTACACACTTCCAACTTCCAGACTCCGGACTGCTACAGAGAATTTTCAGACGGATAAACCCACTAGCTATTTATTGGCCCGACCTGGGAATTGAACCCAGGACCACCGGGTCTGCGGCCTTATCTAGCCACTAGACCAACGAGGCAGTCAGTTTTAAATGTGTCAGGATCATCAAAGGAGGATCAAAGATAAATAGAAAAATTACGATAAAAATAGGTTTGTCTCAAATCAAGGACAATTGTCGCAGCTCATTGATGCTTTCACATGTCACTTGATTTCTGGTGACGTTTGTTACAAGTTACAATACAAGTTGAATTTCATGAAAATAAGTCTTAATAAAAGTTACACGCAGAGAGTACACAGATGCTACTATCAAATACAAAGAAATTTCTATTTCCTCATTATTTCCACTACAAAGAATATATACAGAGTTTCATTTAATAATAATAATTTAAAAAAAAGCTATAATAGTAGTACAAAATGTTATTGTTTTTCTATTTTTTAAAGTTAAAATAATACCATAAATGATTGTACACTTAAATTTCGAAATACTCTATTTGAATGGTATTACATTCAGCGGATATTCTAGCACCTTCAGAGGTTTTGGAAACATTAAAATATTGCATACTACCCGCGGAGGGAGCTTAACAGCGACGCAAGGTGAACGGAGGAATTTGCAATAAGCCCACCTTTGTCTCGGTAAAGCGTTCTACCGCCCCTTTATTTCCCAAGTTCCTTGCATTTCATTCACTATGTACATAGCGTAACATTCGTCCGAAACACATTTTTCATTTCTGCTCTGACTATTTCGAAATAACAACGTAACACCTTACATTACACATTTATTTATTATATATGAAATAAAAATTAAATCACGTTATTTTTGTATCAAATGTATGAGATTATTACACTTAAATTATGTTTAATATTTCAATCACCTTTTTCGTTAAATGATAAATTATAAAGAGAAAAAAGAATTAAAGAATTGTAAATGGTTGATGTGAATGTTGAATTGAAAATTCATCGTCTCTATGACAATTACTATGGCTTATATTACGTGTCAATTTGTATTAGCATTTCATGAGTTTCAAAAATACTCAAGAAAAGAAACAAATTTAAAACTCTTTATTACTCACAAATAAAAAAAATAATAAGCTTATTAGAGTATATAAATGCAATCTCTTACACACAATCTTTGTCATGGTATAAATATAAGTAAGAAGTCGGGATAGTGAAAATGCTCTAGCTACAATTATAGACATAGATACTCGTATATGTGACAACAAAGATACACATTTCCAAAATAAAATCATTTTTAAAACAGTTTTATCTTTTCCACACAAAAGTATTCAGCCAGAATCGCTCGCTATCTCTAGATGTTCTAACAAGCGCTGACAACTGGAGCGAGTCGTTGGCGACATTCCTAATGATCGAATTGTATAACAATGGTGAATCTCCTCATACTCAACATTGTAGTTCAAACAGTTTAAATTTTATCTTTTTACATTTTAATACGAATCCGTTCGTTTCCTTTAGTCGTTTCTGAAGTATTAAAATTCCTTCCTTTTCATTGCCTTACCCTTTACGCTAGATTTAACACTATATTACCAAGACCAATGTCTATACATACTATTTTATAAGCTTTTATTTAAATTATACTATTACTGTAAGTAATTCAAATGTGATGATATCAAAATGCAGTTGGCATTTTAAAACAGTTCTACACAACTGATAACATTTATAAGTATTGTATACACTTTTGGCTGCGCTCAAGATAAAATCTATATTAGATTTTATTCGTTTGTGTACACGGAATAAATATAATATGTTTCTTTTTTTTTATTTCACTTGATTAATTTAAAAATATTCTACAATCTCTCTATAGTCTATATACTGTATATGACTAAGACTTGGTAACGATATTATTGACACACACTAACAAGACAATTTAAATTTCACGTATAATTTTGTTTGTCAAAGGTGCCAGCTCAATATAGCTGAGTCAGTTTTATGTATTTACAGCACTGGCCTTAAGCTGGTTCGGATTACCTCGGATATTACGCAAAATCAAATAGCAATCGATTACAAAAACAATAACAGATAAAAAAATAATTTATCCGTAACACTATAAAAAAAAACAAGTTCCGAGTCTTCTATATCTCGTCTGTTGAAGAATATGCAAATTGATCACAAATATATGATAAAGAAGCTTTATAAGCTGTTTACGAAATATCGATCACAAATAATAAGTTGTAAGCTATAAGCTTTTTTCACATTAGCGGTCTATATAATATGTTTATGCACATACCCATATAAATGAATTCATAAGCCTTGTATTAGAGTACCTTCACATTAAAATTCAATTTCACTAACAGTACGTGTAGCTATTAGGAAACGGCACTCCAAACTCAATCCAGTAACTGCCCATTTGGTCGACCTTACAATATAGCTTGCCGATGAAAATGGAAACTTTACCCGTATTGAGGTAAATCTTTTCATGCTTGAGAAAAATAATTGGATCGGTTAAAGGAAAGCAATTACAACCGGCAAGAGCAATTTCGATTTACTCAACATGGATTATATAAACTTCGTATTAAATCGATTGATCTTAGGATATTAACTTTTATTTTATAATCGTTTTAGATCGCGATTACTGGTCTTTAAGATATCGCTTTTATGGTCTATTTCGATTTTATTGCTATTATTATTATTTCTATTTGTAGTAAAACGTGATGGCTTTATCTTTTTATCCATATACCTGTTAAGAAACGCTTGTATACAAAAGGTTTTTATACAATTAGTAAATTTAAGGATGATAGTTCACTATGCACACCTTGGAAATTAAACTTTTTTATATTGAAAATTTGTAAATTATAAGATATAAAGAACAAAAACTGGGTTTTTCAGGGTATTTCTTTTCCGAACCAGTGGTTGTTTTTAATTAGACTTAGTACTAGTGTAAAACTTCTGTTATATATTGAATAAAAGATTTCAATATTTACTTTTTATTAAAAAAATAATAGAGACCCTTTGATATATATCGCTTAATATTGACAGAACTTCAACAAATTAATGTACACTAATATCATAGTTTACAATTAAGGAAAATTCGATTAAGCATCATCTTTCATCGATTCCCACTTGTTCAACTGTTAGGGAATAATCACAGCATAAAAGTGGTAAAATCTTAAATTTTTAAACAAAACATTGACTGTGTAGGATCTACTAAGAAAATAACGTTTTGAAATGAAAAATCGTGTCTCACTCATTTCTCACTCTCGTACGTGTGAGAAATTAAATATAACGTCAAGAAATTGTTCTTTTTCTCGTGTATTCAAGTAATAAAGCTTAGAGAGATAAATAAAAGCCGTTAGGGACATCTTCCAAGTTACTGATGGAGTTAGTTTCAGCGCAATCAAATTCCAAGTCCAAAATACAAGTAAGTAGGGATTATCTTCGTTTGTAACTTTTTTCATTAATACTATATGGAGACAGACTTATTTTTTACTCTTAACCCGTGCCGTATTATATTCAAACCACCCTGTAATATACAATAATCTTTACATTTTACTAAGTCGTATACCGATAAATGTTTCCTTTTGCTTACTTTAAAGATATATATTGATTTTAAAACTACATTATGCTTAAAGCGGAAGATACACAGCAAACGTTACTTATCATACTATAAAATATTATTGATATAGAATGCGAAGTAATCTTCCATACCATTATAGCTTGTGACGCGCTCACTAAAATTGTATGTGAAGCTTTTGAGAAACTTCAACATTAGTCGCTAACTTTTTCCTCGTAACGCACACGGTTGGGTAGCCACTAATGGGGAACTGTTCGTTACGAAGTTTTCCTACAAGAAAAAAAAAATACTCTCGCATTACTGTAGACCGCTCTCATCCGTGGTTTAAAAGTTTTTCCTATTTCTTTAAAAGAATCATCTCGGGACACACGAGGAGCGTGCAGTTAGTACCAGACACCCATAAAGGAGGGGAGGTGTTTGAGGGGTGAGAGTCAACGTTCACTACCAATATTAGCTTGCCGACGTTAGGTTAGGGACGTTGGAGGAATAAGAATTACTCCTATTGCTTGTATGCTGCCTCGATAGGACAGCATTGCTTTTCTAGACTGCGTCAGTATATTCTGTCACACGTAGACAGAATCTTAGTGTAATGTTCTCTCTTTACTTTCATATTTCGCTTTGTTTTTTTTTTTAATAAAACGAACGTCAAATGATATTAACACTACGAAAAAAAAAAAAATTAATAGTGCATGTGCAAGTGCAATGCATTAAACTTTTTGTCATTCGAATACTATTAAAAATATCAAGTTGTTCTTTTATTTGTTTATTACATAATTTTATTTTTAAAAAGAAGAGCGTTTTAATAACAGAGCAAATAATTTTTAAGGACACGTATAAAATTCGGCTGTTATATTGGCAATTTAAAAGGTTGAACTCAACCCCCATTACAAGCATTTCATCCATCACGAGGTCGACTCAATTGACGTAAATGTCAACACTTAACCCTAGTTGCCGAACTTTGTGTTACATGGGGATAGTTTATATCTTAATAAAGTTTCGTATTATCTCTGCTGTTATTGTAGCTGTTTTTACAAGTAAAGTGACAGCTTGGAAATGTCGCACAGCCAGGTTAAGACCATCACTCATTTTGAGGAAAAGGGTTAAAGGTAGTTATTTAACGCTGCTCTAATGCATGGTGATATTGTAAATGAGGGAGATTTCATCCCAAGGGCAATACGCGTGATGTTTTCACTAAACGTCAAACCCGTGATTAATTTTATAAACACAATTGAAATACATGAAAATTTTGTGGTTGCTGTCTGGGTTAGAACCGGTTATCCTCATTTATGATTCACGTTTTCCAATCATTGGGTTTGCTACTCGGCTCATGAATGTAATTTAAATTTTTATTCAACTGATCAACTATGCACACAACGAAGCCTGTAATTAAGATGGTCTTATTCGTATGATTACTTCTGATTCACAATAATCATAATCACTTTATTGATTTGAAAATAAACAAAACAAACTTAAATTAACTTTCGAACATAAATATATTAATATTATACTAAACATTGATTAAATGAATCTCGAAACGTAAATTTACGTCGTTTAAAAAAAATACATTTTTATTTCATTTATATAAATAATTTTATAATATATAATTCGAGCATGTAATCTTTAGAGACATGTAAACCGGCCCTAAATGAAGATTTATGGGCAAATTCTGCTCCTACGTTCTCACACGTCAAACGTGATGACTCCTGTCAAGCTTAAATTGTCTGAACAAACTTAAAAAAAATACCCTTACTGTAAAATATAGCACATATAGGAATGTAATATAGCCTTTACGAAGAAAATATTTGTCAATGTATAGTTATTTTACTTTGTTTATTTTTAACGAGTTCTATTGCGTAATTAATGACTTTGATAAACATGGTCGTGACGTAATGAAAGACAATCAATCTTAATTAATAGAAAAAATAGGCGCAGAATTGTTTAGGCATTGAAAGAGGAGACAATGTCTTTAGGAATCATTTATGTCGTCTCGTATCGGTTAACAAACAAAATATTATCGAATTATTACCATAGTCACCAATTTGCAGTTACAAAGTTAGGACTTAGTGTGATACGGTTAAATACAATTTGGTTTTTGTATAAAGTAAAGTAACAGCCTGTGAATTTACTGCTGGGCTAAGGCCTAAGGTTAAGCTCACCACGCTGCTTCAATGCGGTTTGGTGGAATACACATGTGACAGAATTTCATTGAAATTTGACACATGCAGGTTTCCTCGCGATGCTTTCCTTTACCGTCAGGCACGAGATGAATTATAATCACAAATTAAGTACGTGAAATTCAGTGGTGCTTGCCCAGGTTTGAACCCACGATCATCGGCTAAGATTCGCGCGTTCTTACCACTGGGCCATCTCAGCTTATTTGTATATATAATGTTGAACGGGGGATTTTATATAAAAGTAATATATAATATTTTTTAAATAAATTCGACGGTTACTACAGTTCCGAGTTCAAATAATTGTTTTATAAAAAAAGTAGTAGGAAAATCCTTACTTTAAAAAAATGTAATATGTTAGGGTAACATTGGATTAGGGGAAGAATGTATTCAAATTTTTCTCTTAAGCTTAAACATATTTTCAAGGGTACAACAATTCAGCGCTTAGGCGCGATAAATAAATTACTGTCTAAGCTATGAAACAATCAATTCTTTTGCTCTATGAATAATTTTTTTTTATAGTTAGGTAGGCAGACGAGCATATGGGCCACATGATGGCAAGTGGTTACCAACGCCCATAGACATAGACATTGGCATTGTAAGATATGTTACCATCGCTTACATCGCCAATGCACCACCAACCTTGGGAACTAAGATGTTATGTCCCTTGTGCCTGTAATTACACTGGCTCACTCACCCTTCAAACCGAAGCACAACAGTACTAAGTACTGCTGTTTTGCGGTATAATATCTGATGAGTGGGTGGTATCTACCCAGACGAGCTTAAAGCTCTACCACCAATTATGATGATGACCATATGAAGTTACATAAAATATTTAAACCATAAATAATAAAATTAAATATCAAGCGAAAATGATACAACAAATATATACGGGCAATAATTTGTGAAAATTTTAAAAACTATCCAAACTACCCCCAAAATACTTAAGAACATTTTAAAGGCGATCCTCCGTTTTCAGTAACTATTTAAATTTTAATAAAGGCAATAATTTTAGGGCCGAGCCATGGAGAACTAACTTCAGCATTCATTTACAAAGTAAACCCAAAGTTGTACCCTCGAAACTCATTAAAAGTAAATCCGCGTGCATTTTCTAAAGACGATGAATTAAAGCTTCTTTAAAGAAATTTCCTTAAGACTGCAGGCGAGCGCCTCATTTGCCACTATTGAGGCGTGCCTATAGTTCAATGCTAGCTTTAGTTTAAATAAACCAAGATTAAAACGTTTTGAATCCACTTTAAAAACTCATCCTTATTTTATAACTGAGCAAAATATCTTTGTAGTATCAGTTCTATAAAATCATTAAACGTAACACTGAAAGAAAAGAACCCTTTTTTCTAGAAAAACTATATTCCAACTCTCACTTCGCTTCGAACAACGAATACCTTGCACAATACTGCTTATGAACCTCATTGTACATTAAAAATACAGTTATTATTTCATACTTTAAGCAATGATGAATATGAAAGAAATAGTACGTATACACAATACATTTTATAAAAACGAATATTTATATATAGTAGTATTAAACGTGGTTGTAGTAAAAAAAAACAAAAAAAAAGAACAAAATTATATATAACTTTAATTCATTTTATTCAATTACGGACAAATACGTAATACAAATATATACATGTATTAAACCACTACTTTTCTTTGACATGCAGTTAAAAAACGTCACTTGAAAGAAGTATCCTTTATTATCTTCAGTTACATTAAGCAAAGGAGACCTTCGCATTTCAATCAAATCATACCTCTAATGTCGATTCAATATGATGGATGAAATCACTATTCGAAGCGCTCCTAGGCATTCGAAACGGCACACAAACACAGATTTCAATAATTTACCGATGAGAGCGCTGTAATCCTGAGATAGTAATACAGGCAAGGGTTGGTGTCTGTTTATTTAATAACGTTGCGACGTTTCGATAAGAGACGCCATTGTGTGACTCTTGCGAAGACGTATTACGTCCTTAGACTAGATATATTAAAAAATTAATCCCAACTACCATGTTGTGACGTATGTGTATCGACGGAATATTGTAGAGTTATAATGTTAATCTTAGATAATAAAAATAAATAATCTGATATTATTCTATTTTACTTTTTCGATAAACATTAATTTTTTCATATGCCAACATAATTTAATGGTTGAAAATATAGGAATCGTATTAATCATATTATAATGTACAATCTTTATAATTCGATCTTAGCTTAATGATGATTCCTATTTTTAAAATAACAATAGGAAAACTTTTTTAATATTATATATGATAACTTGTAAAAATTATATAATTTATATATGTATAGAATCCTCTCTAAAAATTTAATAACTAATAATCATCTGAAATGTACATTTCCAGCTCAACTAAAGCTCCCATTGTTGTCACCCTAATTCACGGAAAGCGAACTGCTTGGCAAACACTGATATTAGTTTTCTGCAAAAGTACTCATCTTGAGTGTTTCCGGCTATATTTCATTTGTTTATTACGTCTTATCAACAAATTCTATATTGCTTTACTTAGGGAAATTAAATTTTGCTATACTCCGTGATTTATGTCTAGATGATAAATCTATGTCACTGAGTTATTTCTTCAAACAACATATTGCAGCAAATATAAATATTATGAAGACCAAAATATCACAATATAATTAAGTATCAAATTAACTACCGAGTCGGTTTACTTTTGTTATATTTGGTGTCTCCTTTTATGACCATCTAGACCAGTAACTTTCCAATCCCAATCTAAATATACCGGATATTAATATCTTCATAATATATGAAGATAAATATGGGGTTTTCCAATAGGGACGCTTGAACTTTGACAGCTGATTGCGGCCATGTTGTTTGAGTGACAGCTGTCAAATGCAGTGTGTTATATTCATTCCGTCCTCCCAAACCACCATGGCAGGTTATAGTGTCGAGCAGCACGTGCAAATCATAAAATTGTTTTATGAAAATGGGTCTTCAGTTCGAGCAACGTTCCGCGCACTTCGCCCGTTTTACGGTCGCGATGATCGTCCTGCCGAGTCGACTATCCGTCGATTGGTGGACAAATTCGAGTCAACCGGGTCAGTTAACAATCAGCCGGTTCCCGTGCGTCAACGTAACGCGAGATCTGCCGAGAATATCGCCGCTGTGCGCGACAGTGTCCTCGAAAACCCGCGGCAGTCAATTCCGCGTCGCGCACAGGAACTCGGCCTTTCGCAGACGACAACTTGGCGAATTTTGCGTTGTGACTTGAGCCTGCACCCGTACAAGATCCAGCTGACCCAAGAGCTCAAGGTTAATGACCATAGACAGCGCCGTGTGTTCGCTGACTGGGCATTAGAGCAGTTGGAAGTTGACGCCGATTTTGGCAAAAAAATCATCTTCAGCGACGAGGCGCATTTTTGGATGAATGGCTATGTCAACAAGCAAAATTGCCGTATTTGGGACGAGACCAATCCACACGAGGTTCACCAAGTGGCAATGCACCCGCAGAAAGTGACTGTTTGGTGCGGATTTTGGGCCGGAGGCGTGATTGGTCCGTATTTTTTCGAAAACGATAATGGTGTGGCCGTCACCGTCAATGGTGAGCGATACCGGTCGATGATAACCAACTTCTTTTGGCCTGAAATCGAGAATATGGATCTGGACAACATGTGGTTTCAACAGGACGGCGCTACGTGCCACACAGCACACGCTACGATGGAAGTTCTGCACGATCAAGCGCCCTTAATGGAAAACCCTATATTTACATAACAATACAGAGCACGAGGACGACGAAGTTCTTCTTTTTAAGCTTCTTGAATACTAATTTCCATTTCATCTGACTGCTTTCTTTCGCTCATCTGCTGTTTATCCTATTGTTGGAAGTAGAGCAATGTTGTGTTTCGGTTTGAAGGGTGAGTGAGCCAGTGTAATTACAGACACAAGGGACATAACATCTTAGTTCCCAAGTTTGGTAGCCGTTGGCGATGTAAGCGATGGTTTACATCTCTTACAATGCCAATGTGTATGGGCGTTTGGTAACCACTTACCATAAGGTGGCCCATATGCTCGTCCGCCTTCCTATGCCATAAAAAAGAACATAAAATCGTATATAACATTTGACCGAACGTACAAGACAGAATATACGTATAACATCCCGTCATATTGCCTACTGTGATGACTGGTGGGGCAGACTAGTTAATTTTCGCTATTCGGTCAGAGAATCGGATTTTCGATTCAACGGGCAAATTATGCTAGCACTCTAGCCACAATTCCTCGCGGTTATGATTTGCACAGTAAGTAGTTTTAGTATTATTTTATGTACTTATTCAAGTGTTCAATATAAATAAATGATGAATAAATAGTGTTGTAAAATAAGTGGAAACTAAAATGGTTAGTGGCTTTGTGCATATCATAACCATTGTGTATACCGCCCACATATCGCAAATTATATCCTACCGCCAAATAGCAATTCTTGGTACTGTTCTGTTCCAGCTTTAAGGGTAAGGATAAGGGTAAGCTTTAAGCCGGTGTAACTACAGACACAAGCGACATAACATCTTTGATTCCAAGGTCGGCGGCGCATTGCGTTTATATCTCCTGCAGCGCCAACTGCCATTTAACTGTCCTCTTACCTATTTTAAATAATTATAATTGTGTAATATTATTATTATTATAGCAGATAATATATAAATCAATATATAAACTAGCTGCTGTCACGACTTCGTACGGATGAAATAATTTCTTTATTTATTTTGTTAAAAAAATATATAATATGTAATCTGATCGCAGTGCCGCCTACCGTGTCCAGTATAAACCACTCACTTAAACACACATAATAAAAAATCAACGAAATCACTCCAGACTAATACCAAAAACCCTTTAATTATAATCAGGACAGCATCATCTCATTATATTCGGGAGAAATTAGTAATACAATTATTATGTAACACCACGAAAGGGTTTTGAAAACACGTTCATATCATTTAACCACTAATTAAGTAAAAATATGATAATACATACTATAACGTACCGTACCTTTTTTAATAAGATTATATTGTTAACATAAATTCATTTAGAAATGTATTATTATTTTTATATTCAAGTACTTATATGCTAAATAATATCGAACATATCGTACTATTAATATCAATGTAACCTTTATGTACCAAGTATGTTCATTTACTGCCTAGTACTATCTGATATACGATATTGTTAAACAAATCTAACTCCTGAAATTTCTTTAAGAAATGACTTAACTTTTTATACATACACGTACGCAATGATTATGCAAAAAATACACATAGAACCACCCCAAAAGTCAGAACGTTGCTCAGTGAAATGGAAAATGGCCATCTTCGGAATTAATGGATATTTTATTGCGTTCGAAGTTAAATTGATCGTGACGTAATCAAAATCCCTTTAACGTGTTCAAATATTTTTACTGTCGTATTTATCGTCACAATCGTGTTGTCATATACCTATACAATATATAGATCAGCCAGGACATCATAGCTGAACTGTAAGTGTTGTAATATTATTAATTAGCTTTCCAATAATTTCATTTTCCTTACTGAGGAACGCTTGACATGTAACGTTTCTTAACCGTAGTCTTCGAGAGACTACGGTTAAGAGTAAGGAACACTCGATAAAAAATTAATTATACAATTAAATAGCGATAAAATCTTAATCAAGTGAAAATGAAATTAGGGAAGTTTTAAAATTCATATTGCAAATCAAAATGCTAATTCCATAATGTGATTGCTGAATTTCCCTTCGTAATTTTAACGATGAAAATAAAAATTTGAAATATCCGGGACTTAAATTGCCCCATTTTGCCGCAGTCTACGAAAAGTAATGAAAGAAAAGTTCGCTTTTCATGACACATAGATTATTCTTAGTGGCCTCTTTTACCCACAATGTATGTGAATTCCTATATAAAATTTTATAGCTACCTCCGTGATTCCAGCTCCAATTCTAAAAATTTATTCTCTACGTAAGCTGTATTAAGCTAAGTACCTTCGAAGTAAATTATTTTATTTTGAGATATAATTTTAAAAATTTAATAACACATTAGGCATCTGTTTTTTGTGAACAACATTATTAAAATTATTAGAACTTAACATAACTTTTACTTAAAAATTTAAAATTATCAGACATGTTTTCATTGATTAAAATTGAATTAAAAAAAAATTCAACTCTGAATACACGTGACAAATATGAAACTTCTTTTCCGTCAGAAACGGAAACGCAGAATCACTTTTAAAAAAAGTTAATTTAATTAAGCAATTATTTTAAAATCCTTTAAAAATCTACAATATTATAAATAATTAGAATTGGTAAAGGAAATTTTAAGGAAAATATAATTCTAGTTCTCAAATACTATCTCCAGTTTATAGGCAATGAATAGAATATTTGATTATAGCCAGCAACTTGGCCACAAATCCAGAGGTGAAGTTGGGTCCAATATTTATAGTAGATTAACAATGTAGATTTAGGTGACCTAATTCACTCCATAAGTTTTAAGATCTGTTTTTAAATATATTATAATTTTCTAGTTCGATATAATGAGGAATAGTTATAAAACTAAAATTATTGTAGACAACTAACATATAAATCTAAGTGTTTTTTTTTTTTATTTTTAAAATGAGTAATTACTGTTCCCATCGATTATTACATGAGATTTGCTCTATATATTTAAAATTTCCTACATATCGTAACATACACAAACACACCTCACTCACACATAGACAACAATTAGTAAACTGTTTAAAGTTTACAATGTTTGTTTAAATATATTCAAGACTGAAGTTTCGAATGCTTACTTCACCTGAATTATAAGACTAAGTGTCCAGCTCCGAGTTTGAGACTTTTCCAGCTAAAACTTCGTCTGGCTGTTACGTTTAATGTCAAATACCTGTTTAATTGTTCTAAACTTGTGAATATGTCTCAATATATCACTTGTTTTTCAACTATTTGCGTGGAATAAAATCCTACTACAAGCTGTTATTGCTATTATTGTTAACTACTTACTAATTATATGCACGAATAATATTACAAACCGTTCGACCTTAAGATTGAATATTAGTTAATTTTATAGATACAATTATGTACTGTAATTTAGAGACAAAATTAATTATTTTTTTATATTGTAAGATATCCGTAGTCTTTGAAAGTCAAAAGTAGTAAGAGCCTACTCGAATAAATTATTAAGTTTCGATTTTATACAGCTGTTTGTACGTGATTACACGTCCGCACAAAGCTCTAACATAAATAAATAGGTATGTTAATTATAGTTATAAATTAAATTTAACATTTTAATTATTGAATTTAAATTAAAAGTACAAAACCTACCTTGTTCAACGTAGGAATTATCAAAATGTTAATTTAAAAAAAGCTCAGACGGCAAATTTGTAATGTAAAAGAGTTTAATTTTCTAAAAAACTTTTGATATTATAATCAAAGCAAATTATTGTATACTTAAGTTTGTTCCAAATAAAACATTGGGCTTAGCTCCATTTCATTGCGTCCTTAATTTCAAATGCAGATGAAGAAAAAAAAGCGAAAGTCATGTTAATTAGGATGTCAGCTACGCAAATAATAATCCCGCGCCTCATTTCGTATGCGGGATACGGCTACCCTGAAAAATTTATCTCGTTTTTAGACAACACAATTACAGGAATATTTACTCAATGTAGCCTTAACGTCCGGACGAAAATTTAGTTTAAAATTTTTGGTCCACTTTAAAGATCTTATAGTACTTGAATAAGATCTATATTCTACGAAATACAGTGTGTAACAAAAACCCTGTCCGACCCGTGAAGTGGTTATTAGGTATCGTGTGTCGGTTCTATTTATATAATAATTTTTAAAATACTAAGCACATAAAAATTACTTTAAAAAAATATTAATTGTGTTTAACGACACTGTTGATGGTAAAAACGTGGACTACTGAGGTCATTACCTCGTGTCTTAGCTACCCGATAGGTAAGAGCTATCGAGCGCTATTGCCCGCGCCTGTGCTGCCATGTGATTTTCGTCATTTAATTAAATTATTTTTCTTATTTTAAAAGTTATTACATAAATAGAACCGACACACGATACCTAATAACCACTTCACGGGTCGGACAGGGTTTTTGTTACATTCTGTATATACTATACTAAAGTTATATTCACTGCTGGGAAAAGCCTATTCTCATATTAGATAAGGTTTGGAACTTAGGTTATTAGGCACGGCGGGTTGTTAGATACATAAGTAATAGAAAAAAATTGTGAAAACTCAGTAGTGTTTCACAGGATTTATACCCGTGACCTTCGGTTAAGATTAACGTATTCTATCCTCTGGGCCATCTTGGCTGTTTTACCTATTCCAAATTTACTAGGCGTTATAATATATGTATATTTTTAAAGACAGAATTTAATATAATATAAACAAATAACTACAAAATTTAAAAGGAAAAACTATGTTTATACAAGTTGTTTCTTTTTTTCGCTTTTACTTGTAATTTCAGATTTAGACGCACACATCCACTTTAGAAACTCATAGATACACAAATAGAAAAAAATAATACCCTTGCCTGCATATTATTATCATAGTAGATATATTCGTATTCACAGGTTTTCTATAAACAGCACTCTTGGCTCAAAGCTCATTTTGTTTTATAGCACTCGATGTAAGCGCCCTACCCTTTTAAGAACGATATTTATTGTATATTTCAATATTGGTAGGAACGTTGGAATTGAAACTGTATTACTTGAGATAAACAATGCGATTGTAAAGACTATCAAATCTACGAGTCGAGTAGTACTAAAAACAATTAAATGGAATATTTTATCGAGATATTATTTTCGTCTTGTGAAATGAAAGTCACAAAAAATGGGTTCTTTTTTTATAGTATAAGTAGGCGGACGATTATATGGGCCACCTAATGGTTAGTAGTCACCATGGCCCATAAACTTTGGCATTGTAACAAATGTTAATAAATGAAATTATTAATATTCTTACCTTTAATTAAACACAAGGTTTTGTATCGTAGTTGCGAATTTCACATCAAAAAGCAATTTATACTCGTTGCGTCATCAAAAAATGTTTCTATTTTAAAAGTATTAACCTAATACCATATAGAGTTTTCATTAAAAATTCTTTAAGATTGATTGATAAGACTTTTACGCAAATCTTATCCAAACATATTTCTCTTCTCATGTACCCGTGCGAAGTAGGGACTATTACCTAGTTAATAATTGTAGAATCAAATTTTAACGCCGAAGAAACCGGCGGTCACGGCTATTAATTAATAAGGTCCTCCAGACCGATTTCGGCCACAGCGGCTACTACTACTGCGCAGGACATATTACAGTGCACAAGTGTGTGTGCAAGCACAGGTGCACTCTCTTTTCCTTAGCTCTCATAATCCGATGGGACGGCAATCCGACACGACCGGAAAGAGTTTCGGCGCAGGACCAACGGCTTAACGTGCTTTCCGAGGCACGGGAGTGTACACACTTCCAACTTCCAGACTCCGGGCTGAATTTTCTGACAGAAAAACCCCATAACTATTTATTGGCCCGATTTGGTAATTGAACCCAGGACCGGACCGGGTCTGCGGCCTTATATCTAGCCACTAGACCAACGATGCAGTCATTAATTAATATAGTAAGTAAATACAAAGCTGCTTTAAAAGCAAACTAAAAAAATAAATGAAAAAGACATGTTTTAGTTCTTTACAAAAATAAAACTGCACAGTATTGTATTTCATAATTAAATCAGCAATTATGCTCTAGAGCTAGCAACATTCAACGTACAATTCGTACCTATCTGTGACAAATTATACGTGAAAGAAGTAGGTAGGTATACTAGTTTAGACAGAAAATTTGGAACGCCGAAACATTTCAGCTCCAGTAACAAGTACTTTGAAGGCTCGAGTGCCGTGTGGATTTCGTGATAATAAAGTTCCTTTAGGTTTTTCGGCGTTTATGGCGGGTGGCAAAAACGTGTAAACAGGGGCGACAGTAAATTCTTTTGACATGGTAATCTGCTTTTGCTTCTTGAAACGTCGTAGTGTTTTTCCTTTGTTGTTCCATAGTTATATATACGAATATGAGACTTAAATATTATTCAAGCGTATATTCAAGCTATCTGTAGGCACATTACATAGTTTTATCTTCCCTAAATATAAAAAAAAATCCTTTTACACAACCATTGACTTAATGTGGTAGTTGATATCAATAGGTCATATAACCTATATCTATCAAATGTAAAATGTAACCACTTCTTATAAGAGATTAGGATTTATTTGAAGTTCATTGTTCCGTAATGGTATCTACCTACCTCTACTTATCGTAGAGCGCACTGAGAAAGAAACTTAGATTTAAATGGGGACGTCGCATCTCCTATTTTTTATTGTATTGATCAGATTCTGACATTTTATCAGTTCCCTCATTATCTTAATAATATATTCGTACATATTTATAAGACTATATAAACGTAACTACCATAATACACAGATATATACACCTACATATTATGTAAATAATGAAATCATCAGAAAATTTAGACTTCTATTATAAATATGCTCTCTAATATCATGAAGTTAATTAATGTACCGATATAATATAAAAATGTAAGGAATAACAAAAACAATTCCCCCAAAAGTGAAAATAATAATTTACATTAGTTACTCGCCTTTTATTTTATTTGTTTAGTTAATCATCATAATTTAACTTTATGGAAATGGGCGCTTGTGATTGTGATTTATGAAAATTTGGACTTCTATTATAACCAGCTGTGCCCCGAGGCTTCATCCGCGTATAATTAATAAAACGTATAATAAATTATTTTATTACTATAATAACACACACGTGCACACACACACACACACACATTTGGCTACTGGTAAAGTAATACGTAATCAACGGTTTGAAAATAATTTTCATAAGATACCCTAGGGTTTACCGATCTTATATAAGGCCTAACAGACAGACAAAAATGAAAAAATAGTATAATGTAATCATAAAAAGATTATTTATCACAAAATTAGGTGAAAAAGAAATGTACAGACAGAACCAATAGATTTATATAGTAGTATAGATAGATATTCTCTCTAATATCATAAAATTAAGTAATGTGCCGATATAATATAAAAATGTAAAGAATAATAAAAATATATATAGCGCCATCTATTAGAACATTTTAGAACGGCGTCGTCCGCTTGACTAACTAACTTAGTTTCTAATTTAATTTGTAAATAAAATTGTGAGCATAAATTTATTTTGAATATGAAATTATTATTGTTTAAAATACTCAATTGCAATTTATTTTAGCTATTTCTTTTTTAAACATTTTATGCAAATCATCATATTATCCGTAACATATACAGACAATATAGCAATTTTGTGTTGTGACAATCTGTGGCGAACATGAGTTGCTTGACTGCTTGTCATTGTCGCCGCTATTCGCTATACAAAACTTAAGTTTAATGTTTTAATAAAAACGGGAAATTAATACTTTTATACTTAAAAGCGCTTGTTATAAAACCTACTTTAATTATTTGACTCATAGTCTTTGAACACCTATCACAAATATGAGTTCAATCGGTACCGGTGTAAGTATAATTCTGGTTCGCTTTAAGTTTTAAAATAACTAAATGTAAAAACACTAATATTTTAGTTGCTAAAGTAGCTAAAACGAATTAAAATATCTAGAAAGCGTAATATTAATTGCAGACATTACTTAAAATATCAATGAAAAATGCTTAATCATCCTACTTTATTTTTTTCAGTATGATCTTTCTGCCTCCCAATTTTCACCTGATGGTCGTGTATTCCAAGTTGAATACGCAGCAAAAGCAGTAGAAAACTCAGGAACAGTTATCGGCCTGAGAGGAAAAGACGGAGTTGTGTTTGCTGTAGAAAAACTTGTGACTTCAAAACTTTACGAACCTGGTGCCAACAAAAGAATATTTCACACTGATGAACATGTTGGCATGGTATGCTTGTATTAAATTTATATCGCGATGTAAGCGATGGTTAACATCTCTTACAATGCCAATGTCGATGGGCTATGGTGACCACTTACCATCTGGTGGCCAATATGCTTGTTCGCCTACCTATGCTATAAAAAATAATAATCAAATACCAAATTTCACTTTTTTATATAGTTAAATATAAGCCTATACTAGCCAACCTAATTATATAAGCAATGCTTGTTATTATATATTTTTCTCTTTTTATCCTGAAGAAAAAGGTGTTTTCTTTTTATAGGCAGTTGCTGGTCTTATCTCAGACGCTAGACAAATAGTAGAGACAGCGAGATCTGAAGCATCCAGTTACAGATCACAGTATGGAGCACCAGTACCTCTTAAATACTTGAATGAGCGTGTGTCCATGTATATGCACGCATACACTTTATACAGTGCTGTCCGACCTTACGGATGCTCAGTGATAATGGGAACTTGGTCGGAATATGATGGACCCCAGATGTTCATGCTTGAACCAAGTGGAGTTTCATTTGTAAGTATTTGCTTAATATTAATTAAAAACAAGCTCTACTACGGTTTTTGTATTATGCATGTTTATTACATACATTTCGTTGGCTTATGGTTACTGCTGTGCGAATACAGATTTTAGTGTAAAATTATGAAGCTGTCATCTTCATCTAACACATATTTCAGAGAGATCCTGAAATATGTGTTAGAGTATAAATCAAATCGAAATATTTATATTTAAATAGACTTTTTACACAAGATTCAGTAATTACTCAAACCATGCATTTTTGTGAGATATTTATTCTATTGCAAAGTAATAGGCTTTATGAATAAGATTATTTTTAATAACTAATGAAACCTGCTTGGTGGAAGTTCTAGTTTAGACTGGATATTTAATAAAAATGCATATACCCTGAAAACGATTTATGAAATTAGCTAAGACAGAAGCTTAGGTTGGTTTTTAATTGTCATATTAAGATTATATAGATTAGACATATAAAGCTCCAATATTTGTACTCTACATAGTACTCTGATAATCACAGTATTCATCTTTACTTCGTATAAAATTAACATGGCAAGTGGTAAAATAGGAAAATTTTAAAAAAACAATCAAAATCCTATTAAAATTACAAAGGTATAATAATCAAGAAAATAAATATTTATACACAAATTCCTCGATTTGGAGTGGAATCTATAAAGTTAAGGAATACAAAGCAATCATTGATCATGAAGATTATGAATGCTAATCATAATTTTTTCTAATTTCAGTCATACTTTGGATGTGCTGTTGGTAAAGCGAAGCAAGCTGCAAAAACTGAAATTGAAAAGCTTAAACTTGCTGACATGTCAGTAAAGGATTTAGTGAAGGAAGCTGCTAGAATGTAAGTAATACAATTTTTTTTATATTTAGAACTTTTCTAGAATTTCAATGTGTCCTCAAACCCATAATAAAGTAGTTTTATTAACTTTTTTATACCATACTGTCTCATATTTTTTGTGAATGTGAATAACAAAAGAAGCTAAGACCATGTCCAGTCCATACATTCCGTGACATAATGTACTCATTTTGTCTGTATTTATAATATTTTTTTTGGTTATGGAGCACATTTTACGTTTGTTTAAAATATCCATATCAGAACATTATAATGGTACTCAAATCGCAAAGTTTAAAAAAATCCTGAATATTCAAATAGATAACAAGATCAAAATATTGATTTTAAGTTTTTATCTTGGACAGGTAATAGTAGTTCTGGTGGAGTTGCTAACACTGAGTTAAGCTGTTTTTTCTTGTTTAATTATACCAATATCCCTTTTTTCACTCTTGTAAAAGATCTCACACTGCATATTCTTATAGCTAAGACTTTGATTATACACTAATTGTTCTCTAAAATGAAAAATTTAATTGCTTATCTAATGCTATCAGATCAGCGCTTATATATTTCCGATCTTTGTTTCTGTCTTATGTTATAGTGATTTTACTAAGAATGGTGGTCTAGTTTATGCAATTGAATGCATAAACTAGACCGCCATTTAAACAACTCTATCAAAATTGTCTACTGCCTTCAAAAATGCATATTTCTTAATTGTATTATTGTTATCATTGGTCTTTAGTTTTTCTATATACTATTAATGTATTAATCGTCACTGACTTAGCTGACATAGACCTTGCTCACACATAGCCTTGAGGTGGACTGTCAATATCTTATGAAAGATATCCGACATGAGATCAACAACAAGTTTTAGTACTTTTTATAGTATTCACATATTCGTAACATTAATATCGGTTGAAGCGCAAATGGTTTTTATTGACAATGTAGATTTAATACTTTTTAATTTCTGAATTATTTTCAACTGACTAATTTAAAGATAAATACAAATTCAATTACCATCAAGAGCTACCCTAATAGTTAGTAATTGTTGTTGCCGACAAATAACAGATGTTCCTGTGACTGTAATGAGGATTGGGGGTTACCTACATAGATGTACATGCACAAAGGCTTACCACATATAAAAATTCAAACCATTGTTGATTGTTTGTTATTCTTTTTTCAGTATATACCTAGTTCACGATGAGCTTAAAGACAAGCAGTTTGAACTCGAGCTGTCCTGGGTTTCAAAAGACACAAACGGACGTCACCAGATGGTACCGAAGGAGATAGCGTCAGAAGCGGAAAATCAAGCCAAACAAGCTCTAGCTGATATTGAGGATTCTGATGAAGGGGAAATGTAAAAACATATATAGATAATAAAATTTTATATCATAGTTTCCGTATTTTTCTTTTTATATTTCCATCTCTATAATCCAACCAGTATTGAAGAAGCATGGTGGAATAGGCTCCAATCTTTACATAAGGATCTTATCGTTGCAGTTGGAATTATATAGGTTGTTTTGTTTTGTACATTTCTCTTTTTTACTGATATTACTATAAATATAAAACCATAATCATTCTTTCGTGAAGTCGGGACACTATCATGCAGTCAAGGCCGAACAATACATGAATTACTTGTACAAAATCAAAATAGTATTTATATTCATTTAATTACTTCTTTAAAATATATTTGGTAATGAGTATTTTAAATATAATTCAATATATATTTATCAAAATGTTGACTCATATAACCTACAATATAACTTACAAGTCTACAATTTGACACAGCTGAACAATATTTATACCATAGATAAATTGACAATTTCTGGTATGGGTATATATTATATTCTAACATATTTTCAGTTCAGGTACATAAGCAACATGGTACTTTCAATTATTTTATCCAGCCCAGTGTACAATAAAATAAATTTAATGTTAAAAAGAATTTTAATCGTAATTATTAAATTATTTATATATTTGCAAAGGTAATTTTAATAAAAATATGAAATTGCACTTCAATTGAACATAATAACGCCTTGTAGCTCGCGGCGTATTCAATGTCTACATTTAAGTATAATGAATTTAGTTATAAACATTCAAGTCATTTTATAAATGTACCGATAGCAGACATGAATTTAAATATTTTTTAGTATTCGTACCTACTGTTAATTTTTTTTAATAGATACCTCGGTATCAATCTAAGGACAACCAAAATTAGATACTTAACTAGAAAAATTTAATTTCTTTTTTTAAGTTTACAATACAGGCCGTATTAAACCTACTCACCAAGCAAAAGCAATCAACGTAATCGGATTCGATATAATATTTTCTTTATTTTCAACAGCAAAAAATTAAAAAATATTTTTTATAACAAAAATAAGTAAGAATTTTACTTATTATTATTTATATTAAAAAAATATTTCTCGATATTACTTTTTTCCTATCACTACAGACATTTTTTCTATAAATTCCACAGAAACTACTAAGACGGGGTTTTAAGCCTATTGTACACGAAAGGAACTCACATTCTAATACAAAATGGATAACTTGAAACAATTGCCACCGACGTTCGTTGATACATTTATTCGGCACACAAAATTGATTGAAAAAATCGGTATTAATATATTTGATAAATCGAAAGATTCTTTCTTTAAAAAACATTTCAGGCTAGCTTTATTTATGAGCCTAGTAATTGTGTTATTAGTTGGTCAAATTCTTTACGTCATCAAAAGAGACGAAATTAATGCCGAATTTTTAGATGTTGTTAGTACTATACCAAGTACTTTTATGGTCATACAAGGTATACATAAAATCATTTTATATAAAAACAGGTCTTTTTAATAACGTATATTAATGATGAAGGTGTAATTCTGACTGACTTCAGTCACGACGTGATATCGACAAACACAGTGGCACTGACTAATCCATCACATTCATAATTCGATGGGCTCAGGAGTAAAACCAACAGCATTACGTACTTTCCAAAGCGCGGAAATGTTGACACTACCAATTTCCAAACTTAAAAATGGTATAAAATATTTTTTGAACCATAGTATGACCAGCTCGTGCTGCCTTATAAACTGGCCACTAGACCATCGAGTCTATATCCAGTATCAATGCAGAAACCTAAGATTATTAAGAATCCGTGTGATCGGTCAGCCATTTTAGACCTTAATTTTCATTCCACATCATTTTTGTTGGAATTAATGTTTTCATATTTATATACCTACATAGAAAATTCTATAAATATGAAAAACTTAAATATTCACTTTCAGATTTAGTAAAGATATTTGTAGTGACATATAAACGAGATCGAATAAGAGAAGTGATAATGGAAATAGGTAAAATATGGCCAATAGAATTTGACGACGAAAAGAAGAAAAAAACATTGTATAATTGGACGAAATCTCTGAAATTCTTTGATAATGGTGAATATTCTTAAATTTTTTTTACTTAATATAAGAATTAATTTAATTCTTATATACAGTATCATAAACAGTCTATTTTGTCATACGAAAACATTTTTCTAAGCTTTTACCCCGTAAAATTAACTTTTTCTGCTCAGCCGCGATAAATGATGTCCGTAATATTTATGAAGTCAATATTTGTTTGGAGTTGACCATTGAAAAGGGAGGATCCTCCGACCAGACTGTTGTTAGTCTGGTGGGCTACTGCCCGACGGTTGTTGTCGGGTTCTTGTATATATGTTCAATCGCTCGGATAACTTTAATATCGCGATGTAGGGTACGTCAGTTTTTAGTTTACGTATGTGGCGGATAGATGTCGCTACATCACTCCCCTCCGAGACCGGAGGTCGATAGCAGGTTGAGTCGTCCATATATCTTGTGATGTTTGCCGGGCCAGTGGAATGTTCCAGTGAGTCGGAACCAGATGCCGCATAGTTCACAGTGAGTCGGAACTGTCTGCGGTGATGCCCCAGTGAGTCGGGGTGATGCTGCAAATGCTCCAGTGAGTCGGAGTGGTGCAGTGCTGCGTAGTGGCTGGCTGCTGCGTCGACCAGGAGAGAAGTGCGTCTCTGCTTGCTGACCGGCCGAAGTGCAGTGTGCTGTGCCAAGGTCGCTGAGAAGACTGGGTAATGACCAGGAATGCGCGTCCGCTGCATGCTGGTGGTCAGGATACCCGTAGTAGTCGTGGATGCTGGCTGGCTGTATGACTCGCTGCTCGAAAGCTTGAGGAAGTGATGATGACGTCACGATGACGTAGTTTTTGCGAAGGCTGCGCTGACGTATCACGTCGGGGTCACCAGTTTGGGAACTGGCCATTGAAAAGGGAGGATCCTCCGACCAGACGGTTGTTTGTCTGGTGGGCTACAGCCCGACGGTTGTTGTCGGGTTCTTGTATATATGTTCAATCGCTCGGATAACTTTAATATCGCGATGTAGGGTACGTCAGTTTTTAGTTTACGTATGTGGCGGATAGATGTCGCTACATTTGCCATTGTTTTTACAGCTTTTTTTAGAGCTGCAATTATTTCTTTAGTATTCTACGAGCTGCTGCCCTTAGCGATGACGATTTATTCCATAAATACAGAGGTGGACGTCCAGTACCAGTTTCCTTTGCAAATGTATTTCTTTTGTGGCCTACATTCTCACTTCCAGTATGCTTTGGCTTATACCTATCAGCTTATAGTAGGTATGTAAATTTCATATTTATTTCAAGTATAAGACCCGTACCGGTACGGTAGAGTGTCGGTTGCGGACACATGGACATGTCTACGGTGCGGCACCGGCCACAGTGTAACGGCACAGTGCAGCTACCGGGAGACGGCGTGGTGTCGTGCCACAGCACGGTGCGTGTATGGTGCACTGCGCCAGCACACAGCAACAACCTTAGTTTCCAATATAGTTTTAGAGTTTCGGTTATTCTGTTTTACGTAAAAATAATAGTTCCTAAAAATCTAAAATATTTAGACATCAAATAAATTTCAAAAATATGAGTGCATAAGTGCGCAGGAGTTTATCCTACGGGTAAGAAGCCATTCATATAAATAAGCCCCGCCTCCAAAGTCCCACTCAGAAACAACTAGCAACGTATTGCATTTTTCTGCGGCCCACCTGTGAGCATAACTCGATAAAGATTCAACTCGGCAACAATGTTATGTGCTTCAGTCAAGTCATATTAATTATTTTATTTATTTATTTATTTATTATTATAAAATCAGACAACCAGTAGTCCATTATATGTTAGTAGGAATGATAAAATTAAATTAATTTTTTTAGTAACTTACTCTAAAACTTTACATATTAATATTCTATGACTAAGAGCGATTTAGTCCTCTGGAGAAGTTTTCCCATCAAAGGACTATCCGCCTTACCAGCTATCATGCGCAGAATGCTGTTGGTGCTGCCACGGACTCTGGAAAGGAGAGAGGCGGTTTTCTTTCGCCAGACAGCATCAAAGCCATCTGTACGTGCTTTAGCAAACATATTGGAGGCACTACAGAATCGTGGCTGCCGCAACAACACCCTGAACGCATTATTATATTGTATACGCAAGGCATTGTAAGACTGCCGCATACCGAACCGACAGGCTCGCTGAGTATAAAGATGTACAGTACGCTTGGAACAGCGTTATTTTAACCGTGTCTGTACATCTAGCAAACCTGCGGGCAACCATATTCGCACGGACTGACAAAGCCCTGGGTTCCCTTTCCATATCTTGGTCGTCTCCAAGATCATCTAATTATAACTAGCTGCTTTACAACTAGCTCTTTGCAACATCTGTGACCGTGGTACCTCGAACATTCAACAATAACGAGTTAAGGAGGTTGCGTTTCACGACCTTATAAATAAATAAATTATTCTCTGCTTTCCAAACTTCCAAGCTCCCTTGCATTTCTGCGCCTCTGGTACCTGTGAGCATACCACAATAACGATTCAATCCAGCAACAATCTTTCGTGCTTACCACCGACCTCCTTGCAACTTTTGCGTTTCTCTTCTAGACTAAGACGTTTCTATCTATATAATCTTTATATAACATAATTATAACCTACATACATATATGAATAGTTCCAAGGTTGGTATCGCATTGGCGATGTATGGAATGGTTAACATTTCTTCAGATCACCACTTACGATCAGGTGTCCCTTTTGTCGTTTAGTCACGGTGGTTCAGGGTTATCAATGTTGTATTTGCTGATATATAATAACAATTATCGGTAAAAAAACCATATTATTTTATTATAGGTACTTCGATTCACATTTGCGTATACGTTTCCTGTGACTTTTTACTAGTAGATCTCATATTTGATTTGAGTGCATTATTGAGTTTACTACAGATAGACTTAGAGAAAATTATTGAACCAAACTCAAACAATTACAATTTTGAAGACGATGATTGTGAAGACATAAAAATTATCGTGACAAAACATCAGAAATTATTAAGGTAACTAAATTTACTCTCAATATACTTTGTTATTTTTTGATTGTTATCTTCAATATTTGTAATTATTTTATGTAACCGGGTACAACACTTGTTTCTTTTATTTGTCTGTTTTATAATGTCGTCCAAAGTTTCGCCTTGGGTAGGTACGTAAGCTATGCGCCGTTCCTAAACTAGCATTCATTGTTTTTTTTTTTTTGCACGAATAATATTTTAATTGTTATTAATCAGTCTTGCAGAAACCTTAAACGAGATATTTGGAATAATTATCTTTAGTCAAGTGTCGTTTTCTTCTGTAATTATTTGCTGTCACTCTTTTATGGCTGTGGTGAGCATAAATTATCTAATTATTCAATTTTTATCCACAATTTGAAACCTTGCAAATTTTAAACATAACCTTATTCATTTATTTATCGTATTTATTTATTCATTTAGAAACAATTAATCTATGTTACCCAGTGATATTATTTTTGGTTAAATAGAGATATGGTTAGAAAAAAGGGTTTTATATAAATACCGTAAATAACTTTTCGTTTTAATTTTAGATAGCTGATGGGATGTTTCTAAAAAATGTGACCGCTTCATTAGGAATTATGTTTGCAATCTTCGTAATAGCATGGCCCGGTCAAATGCTCTCTGACGCGGTAACTGTAACAGTTTTAATTATAATATTACTCGGTGGTAGAGCTTTGTGTAAGCTCGTCTGGGTAGGTACCACCCACTCGTCAGATATTCTACCGCAAAACACCAGTACTTTGTATTGTTGTGTTCCGGTGTGAAGGGTGAGTGAGCCAGTGTAATTACAGGCACAAGGGACATAACATCTTAGTTCCCAAGGTTGGTGGCACATTGGTGATGTAAGCGATGGTTAAGATTTCTTACAATGCTAATGTCTATGGGCGTTGGAGACTACTTACCATCAGGTGGCCCAAATGCTCGTCCATCTACCTATACAATAAAAAAAAAAAAATTAACACACAAGTAAAGATTCGAGCTGACTTCATGGGATGAAATGCATACAATCACTTATTTTTTCCAAATGATTAATGTATTTATAACAATGAATCTTATAACCTATAGGCGGTTAAGGAAAAATATCGTGAGAAAACCTGCATGAATTGGATGATATTCTGTCACGCTGTACAGTTACTATCAATCTATAAAAACCTTACCAGAAGAGCTTTTGTCCAGCAGTGAGAGGTTTACATGCTGTTACTTTTACTTTATTCTACACAACATAAGCAAAATTTGATAATGCAGGTTTTAAAACTAATTAATAGTCGACTTAAAAACAAATTTCAGGGGTTTGAAATACCACTATATTTCACCTAGCATCATAACTAATTCATACTAATTACTATACAGATAGAAGTCTACATTTGAGTAAAACAAATTATCATTTATAATGACATTTCAGAGTTACAATGTAGCTACTGCGGCATATCAATGTCATTGGTATGAGAGAGGCAAGAAGTTTAGAAAGTACATCGCCATAATAATAGTAAGGTAATTGTTATTTTTAAGACCATTTATGTCACTGGAAATTCGTTTAAGCATATGTTCACGCTCCAAGCGATGGGTGGGTGTTTAGTCCTGGCTGATAGCCAGCCTACGCATTGACATCATTGTGAGACGTCACGGGTTTGCTAACGCATACCGTGTAAACTTAAATAAAATGTACACGTATAAATAAACAAGAACCAAATTCTTACTTTTAGGTCACAGAGAGAATGTCATCTTTCCGCTTTAGGATTTTCGGATTTAACGCTAACAATGTTTTCGAAGGTATTATAACAAATCGAATTTATTTACATTTTTATATTAATTAATTGCTAACATTCCTTTATAATTCCACCAATTAAGCTTATATAATGTGTTAATAGTGGTAACGACATTGGGGATCAGAATCAAACCTGCGACTTTGTTTTCGCTGGGTGACTTTTATGCCACTGTCATTAAGATATACTTTAATATAATAATTATTTCACAAAATTGTTGTTGTTAATAAATTTATTCTTCCAGGTATTGAGTACATCTTGGTCATATCTGTCTCTATTAAATCGAATGTATGATGACGTTGATGGTTAATTAAAACTCCTGCTGCTGTGTTTTTTATTCTACATAGTATCAATTCTAATTACACGATTTTATAAAAAAAATACACATTATTCACTCTAAGAACACAAGTATGATAAATAATTGATATATGTTATACACAATTTTTTATTTATTTTTTACTTTTTCTGGCGTGTATCTACGCTATTTGAGCGCAAAATATTCTGCCAATGTCACGTATAGGAGAGATGGCACATTTGGTATGGGATTATTCGGTTTCAAATATTGAAGTGTTAATGATGATGAATGAAGAAACTAGGTAATACTACAGTAGATATCTAAAATAATATTATAACTAAATGAAATAATTAATTGAAAACTACATATAATTATAAGCACAATAATAATTATAATTTTAATTTATTTTAAAATAAATAAATTATAAAAGAAATTTCATGTTTACAGGACATTGAATGTGTATACACAATTAATAATAAAAAACCCGCTAAATGTATTTTATTGCACAGATTAAAAATAGGTACCTTAGTTCGTTTATAAATCGATTAACAGAGTCCCAGATTTAAATTTTTTTGTTCGTAATTAAATATAAAGTATTAAAGACTTAATTACTATATCTTAAATATAAATAGGTTATTATAATTTGCTTAGAATATATTTATATGACATATTGTGTCAATTTTAATTTATTAATTAATTATCTTTGGCGGATCGTACGTGTCTACGGGCCTGAGATATCATCGATATTTTTGGAAAGCACTTTTTTTAAATAAAATATAATTATCTCTGAATAAATGTTAATTAAGTACTGTTTTTCATTTCAATTAACGAATTTTCCTTAGATCCGTTTTTCTCCAATTATTAAACTTAATTAGTTTAGTAGAGATTGTTTTCAAATAATTTATAAAATAACAATATTGATAATTTAAGAGTGAATGAATACTTTATAACAATATTGATAAATTAAAAGTGAACGAAAACAATAGGCTAGTCCTATGAATCGGGGTCTTTGCCGAAATTTAGACTTTGATAAAAGAATTAAACTAAATAATATAGCTTAACTCTTACCAAGTTTTTTATTTTACTAAGCACAGATAAAAAATTAAGACATAATTATCTACGTGAACGGTAGGAGAGGAAGAAAAAAAAGGCTAATATATTGTTTGTAACATTATCTTGTATTGTCAATTTATAATATTTCACAATATTTTCAGAAATCCTAAGAATATTACAAATTTCATTACGAATTAAAATGATGACTCGCGTATTTATAAAATGTACAATATAATCTCATTCGTTTTGAACTTTAATCGCTTATTTAAATATTTACAAAATATTTTATTCTGTTAAAATTGTATACAATATTAATTATTAGATTACAGTTATATAAATACATAAAAAATAAAAATTACCCAATGTATTTACAATTGATAAGTTCATAATTTAAGCCGTAGAATTAAATCCTTAGTCCTGCTGGGGGGTTACTCTCGGATATAACTGTAAAAATAAAAAGAGTTAGTTTGGAGTAATTTCAAAATAACTTAATAAGTATTATTTGTCCTCAATGAATATGAAAGCTTTGAAAAAATATATTAATCTTGTTGTTATTAAATACTGCCCGGAATGAGGCAAAACAAACATGTGTTACATTAATATTCCATTCAAATACTAGCAACACTGTCTCGTATACTTGTCCCTATTCCGTAATGTTACAATATCATCACATTCAAAGATAAAATATTTTTATATGAGGCTGCGATGAAATAAAATGTAAGCTAAGGAATCGTAGAATAATGGTTTAACTCACCCCAAGCAGGTTCCTAGGCACGTAGCCCTCATTCCCCAAGTCGTCTCGGCACCACCACCACTCCCGCTCGTTGTCGTCTCCCTTCCTCAATACTTGCAGCCTCGCGCCCGTCTCGAAGGACAACTCATCGCTACGCGAGGCCGAGTATGAGAACACAGCGTAAACTAAACCATTGTTCATAATGCCGAGTTTTTCTTGAACGCCTGCAAATGTAATGCAAATTTATATGTTATGTATATTTTGTTAAGAAATTTGGAATGAAAATAGCGTCTGCGATATTTTCATTAAGTGCTCACTGTAAAGATATTCGGAGCAACCGTCGAAGCCCTCCTCATCTTCTTCACATTTTTCTGCTGCCGTTTCGTGATCTGACAGTGTTGTTGCAAATATGCAAGCGCCTGAAATATCACGTTAATAATTAGAAATTAGGTAGATACGCTTTTAAGACGAGGGAGTGTGAGGTTGCCTGTAAGAGATAAAGCCGCCTTTGCATACTATGGGTACTACTTGTTCTTTTATATAATGTTTGTAAACTGTGGCACATAAATTATCTAATGTTCTTACCATTATCGACAAGAAATCGCACCATCGGTAGGTTGTTGCAAGAAGCAGCACAGTGTAGAGGTGTCCACCCGTCTGAATCCTGTGCATTGACGTCACAACCTAACTCTACTAGGAACCTGAAAAGAAACCGACATTAGATGGAACTTCAATTATAGCAATATCAAATTAATATGTATTAAATTAATTCTCAAACATACTTGACTATCTCAAAATGACCGGCACAAATGGCGTTGTGGAGTGCTGTTATACCCTCATCGTTTGCAGCGCTTGCATTTTGTACCTGAAAATTAAATTATTTAAGATAATCAATCTACAGTCAATATGAATTAGCTACACGTATTTATTTGGTATATTTATCAATCGAATTAAACACAAAAACTATGTTTACCTGAGTTGCTGTCTTTTTAACAAGTTCCAATTCACCTTCTAAGCTTGCATCTAAAAGCAATGCGAGAGGATCGAAGCTTACTCGCCTCGCCAGTGGAGCTTTTCCACCTTGTTTTAAATTGCCTTTCTTTGACCGTCTCAATACATTCTCAGATCTTTGTGAATCTTGACCGTTCAAATCTACAGAAATTATTTGGTCCGTTATATCAGAAACGACGATATCCTTACTATCCTCCTGCTTTTCATTAGAACCTAAAGATATGTTATTATTGACTGATCGGTCTACTTCATCTTTCATTTTAGATTTATCTTTCTGACCATTTTGCATTTCATTTGCAGAATCAAGAGTTAAGTGGTCCATTTCGGGGAATAAAAACGCCGGTGGCATTTCTATCCGCCGATTCATGTTGACGCTGATACCATTTTTAGAATTATTGACATTCCGAAGCTTCGGTTGTTCACTAAGAGGTGGTTTCCTAATGGTCAAAGGGCGTGCTTTAATTATCATTTCGTTATTATTTCCATTACTATTTTCTTTAAAATTTTGCTGTAATTCGCTTTCATTTGAAGAGTCAGGAATAGTTATTGTTGGCATATTAATTGTCTCCGTTGACTGACCGAAGCCTGTATCGTGGTTAACTGATTGTCTCGGTGGAGTCTAAAACAAATGATCATTTAATATAAAAATAACATTCATACGAAACAACATATATAGTAATCTATAGTAATGCGTATATTTACTAAAAGTTCCATAGTTGTAAACTAATATAAAAAACAGAGCCCGAAATGTGTACAAACTGGTGTTTTAATAAAATACTTTATACCTTTATTGTAGGTTTTGGTGGTAATGCTGGTTTAGGCGATTTGTCACTTCCACTAACATCTGGTGTTGATAACGGAGTACTGGCACTTTGTGGTGGAGATAACAATATGCTTTGTGATGATGCATTCTGGCCACTGAAGTTTGAGCTCGGGGTGCTAGTTGATAATCCTGATGCGGTGTTTCTAACAATCTGGGGTTGGGAATTTACCATGTTACTAGTTACATGATTCGATGAAGATACAGATATGCTTTGGGTCTGGACAGTTTGTGGTTGAACTGGTTGGATCTTTGTTGAGGATGTCTGATAAATGGGTGATGGTTTGCCACTCGATACCTGAACCGATGTAGGTGCTACACTCGATACGGGTTTCTGTAATGAATGATTGATGGAGATATTTACAAATGTGGGTGAATTTAGCTATGACTTGATGAAAGCGGATATGATTTTGACAAACATACAAAATTGTGAAATGAAATATGATTTTCGAACGAATGTACTTTTATATAAAACTTATACTTTCTTACCCCAAATCCTATTGAACTGCCGGCAGAGGTTGTACTCGATAGCAAGCTCGGAGAGCTGCCTTTTATGGCATTACCCTGTTGATTTTTCCCTCCGTTGTTTCTTGAACCATCACTATTTTGACTTAACCTAGAATTCTGTGGATATGCATGATTTTCTTTGCCTTCTTGGTTACATCTACTAGATGAATCAGATTTTTGCAATTGATATGTAAGTTCTTGTTGATATGTTGCTTCATTTTGACTTAAAGGCGTTGCCAAACTTTTATTTACAACCGATAGTGGCGTTGAGTGCACCGTCATATGGTTTATATTTGAAGCATTTTGATTTTTTAAATCTTGTTCATTTGCTTTCCCATTCAAATCAGTTTGTTTTAATTTTCCATTTGTGTTCTGCGGAAATTTTGTGTTATATGGCAAGGTTTGATATTTAGGATCGGATTTACTTGCCGCGAACTCTGGTGGAAATTCCTGTTCATTTATTTTCTGCTCTTTACTCGTTTGATTACTATTAGAACTGCTTGTACTATTCGGGCTGTATTGAGGTTGCTTAGGATATTCGGAATATTTGTTCAAATGGTCAAACATTGATTTCTGATCATAAGCGTTTGTTATACCTTGCTGAACGTGACTAAAAGCGTTGCCATCGTGTTTGTTAGTATACTGTCCTTGATATTGATTATCTTGAACGGTCGGCATATGAGGATAGTTTCCGTTATATAAGGGATTCATCATTTGTTTCTGCTGCAAGAAATGAGCTTCCTGTTGCGTTAAATGACTTTGTATATTATCGCTTTGAGTCAGTTGTTTTAATGGCACGTTGTTTTGTATAACATTTTGTTTCATGGCCTGAAAATAAAACGTAGACATTTATAAAAACGAAACTTTCCCTTTTCCAAGATGAAGATGATTAAAATGTTTATCAGGAACTGTATATGCTTACTTGGAAATTATTGTTGTGGAGGCTTTGGGCGTGTGGCACGTGGTTGTAAGGCTCCACTGCTGCTACGTTGCCACGGGCCTGTTGATTCTTTGGTTGGCTAACTGCGTTATTACCAGCTGGGTAATTTGGTAGCTGTTGCATCGGCGTGGGATTGTTCGTTCTGTAATTATAAATATGTAAATAATATCGAATGCTTTATACAAAAGTATAACATAACTTTCAATTTATTTAAATTAAACGGTCATTGACCCAATGTCTATGGGCGTTGGTGACCACTTACCATCAGGTGGCCCATATGCTCGTCCGCTTTCTTATGCAATAAAAAAAAACATGACCCACATTTTTATGATAAATAAGTTGGAAAAATATATTTGTTTTTAAAAGGCGATTTTATTGTTATTAATCTAATGAACATATGCTTCTGATTGATTTTGGAATGTCTTTGATTATCTTTAAAAAGTACATTTGAAAATTCGATGTATTTTTATCATTCATCAAATTTATTGAAATACGCAATAAATTTTCTTAATAAAACTTAGTAAACGAAAACTACTTTGCTTATCGCATACTAACGTTTTAAGTCATCTTTATACTTCGTTAGTATTTGTGGTACAAAAATCTTGCGATTGAATTTTGGACCAGTAGGACTTTTGGATAATGATTACACAAATTTAAACAGTTAATTATAAGCTGAACAAGCCTAAATATAATTAAGAATGGACGAGTGGATAATAATGTCAAACTTTCTTTTGTTAAGATAAAAGTATAAGTCAAACAAGACAACAGAATGACGGCGCTCTCGAGACACAGCGTTTGAGATACAACTGGAACTTATTAAATTTATTTTCCTTTGAATAACTTCCATCATTATGAAATACTTAAACGATTTTTTTTTATAGTTTCCGGTAGAACTTATGACTCTACTCCACCTGATGGTAAGTGGTAGTAGAGTCCAAACGCGACGACGGCTATTTCTTTTTAATCCTTCTTTTAAACATTGAAAATATGAAAAGAAAAGAATATTGAGATTGCAATCGTTTAACATCCTTCTCAATTTAATCTTCATTTTGTTCAATGACTATTATATTACTGCTATTGTACTAAATAATATAACCCTTGCAACATTAAACTGTTATTAGGCATAAATTTTGAACCAGTAAGCCACAGAGCATGAACAGTTTTGTTGAATAACGGTCTGCAATTTGAGTTTCACTAAACTTTCAACAAAATATTAATGCGTAATAGATCACGTTTGTTAAATATTAAAATTATGCGAAACCGCAATTAATTGAATTTTATCGAATAAATTAATAAACAAGAGCCAAATTAGTATTCGAGCGATCTTATTTACAAATAGTTCCTCGTGTAATGAAACTTGAAAATAGTGATGAAAATTTATCGTAGAACTTTCTAGATCGAATGGAGATATGGTAAAAAATCATAACTACAGTATAATACCTTTGTTGAGGTTGTCGATGTGCGGCTGCCAGCTGTCTATTGAGTGCTCGCTTCCGAAGTAATCTGGCTTGTAACTCTGAAACCCGTCGATCTATGCTTCGCATCTCTTCCTGTCGCGCACCAAGCGCTGCTCGTTGCGCTGATAGCCGACCATTTTGCTGCTCATTAAGTTTGTTCCGATACTAAAATTAAAAAGAAAAATATTTTGACCATCAAGCAATAAAATCAGCTGGTTCGATAATATCTCAAAATAAAACCATAATATTAATTTCGTAGTCAACACCTGACAATTGATGATAAAATCGTATTTTTGACAATAATCTATTTTGGGAATGTATGACTAGGCTATTTGATATTCGTGTTGATTTTTTTAACAGAAATAAGATACAAAAAGTTATTTAATAATACCCTTACAAGAGAATTCCGGAGCGAAAAAAGTTACAAAGGTGAATATATATTAAATTAAAAATAAATTTACAATTAATATTTATTTATCTTTTTTGTGACGCATACATAAGTAGGTAAGTCATCTCCAGTCTCCTGAAATGCTTGGAGTAGTAAAATATATAAGATTATAGCTTCATGAGACATATGTCGTTTCATTTGCCTTTAAATATATACGACGAAAACATAATATATATTTTAATAGTGCAGAATCAAGTATTTATGAAATATTTTGTTGATTTTATGTACCATTTCATTAATCTTGTAGCATAAATTAAGATGATAATCACTTCAAATTTTTTAAAGGAAATAGTTAAATTTGATTTTGATAATGCTGATATAAAAACATAATAAATAAGATATTATAGAAATAAAAACAATAAACTACCAAAATGAATCGAATAATAGAAACACGCAACGCACGCACAACACCCCTGGGGTTATATAGATTAGAAAGATTAACTAAATAAAAAAATATAGAATTATTACATACAATATATTTCGGTGTTATAATTTTCATTAGACAAAGTGAATTATCTAAATATACATAGAAATCGTACTGAGTGTATTTCCAGTACAGCCGGCTAGCTTTGTCAGTTTTACTTAGTAGCAAAAACCTTTTATAGCAGATTTTCACGGGAGCGTAAAATTACCAACTTACATAATTCCGGGCTTCTGGTGCGAATTTTTTAACAGAATCTTCGATAATTTTTTATCAGCCTCACCGGGGAGACTAATCCGTGACCTCGGTATCTGTAACCTCATGAACTAGCGTCTAGTGGCAAGAGACAGATTTATTTATTTATTTGATAGACTAGCTAGTGCCCGTGGTGCTGGTTGTTTGATAAATTTATTCAATGTACGTACATAAGGTTTCAACTGCTTTATTATAAGCATATACAAAACCTGCTTTCCATTTTATTGAATAAATACGAATTACGAACATTAGGTATGTGTATATTTTACTTCACTAGACATATTTGAAAATATATTCACAACAATATTGTATTTTACTCATACATTAATAATGTTTAGGTAATAGCAATAAAAATATTACGACCGTTTTCTCATATTAAACATGGGTTGGACAATATCATTCGTTCCAATTGATATTTTGTTTGCCTGTAAACGGCGAGCATTTGGTTCTAATTGAAATAACTTTTCCACTGTATGCAACTCGTATGTCGATTCTGTGTTAAAAATAGTTTTAATATTTCGAGAAATATTCGTACTAGTAATTTTCTATTGTATAACATTAATTTAGAAAAACGCTCACTTGTAGAATATGTTCTTATTTACTATAAAAAAAAATATGTAAAGTAACTCTGTCCCACTATAAGGCATGTTCCTTTTTTACCTTAAAAAAATTAACGGGAGTTGATATGAATTTAACACTAAGCATCATTTACATGGATCATATACACAAATTATTTACATGAAAACTTCGATTTTACAGACGCAAATTTCGGTACAGATTCAAGTATTATTTGTTCCATCTCAGCAAAACTATTAACGTTTCATTAAAACTCAGCAATTTATTAATTCCAGATATGAATTATTACATAATAATCATCATACTGGTGAGAGTTTATTCGTGTTTTAATATAAATTTGATTGAATTTTCTCTGAATGATTTATGTAAATAATTCTGAACAACCAAAAATTGCTCTGTCTGCTTGAAAATAGATTATGAAAAATGCGCTCTATCGCTATTTTCGTGCGGATATTGCGAACGAATATAGCGTTTGACTTCCATTCACAAATTGATCTAGCATAAAGCGATGCCAATGTAGATGCGACATTATCGACGTCTATTATCTGCGATACGATTTCCATTGAATCAATAAGTTGAAAATATTATTAGCAATATATTTTCAACTTATTGATTCAATGGAAATCGTATACGATAATAACTACTATGACATGATTGATAATAAATACTAATGAATAGTGATTCATTAACAATAAAAAAGGGTTTTCATTCCAACTAAATCTTCAATCCAGTCCCGAATTAAACAGGATATTAACAGTCTAATTAAAATATTTAGGCCAGCTGTAGCAGAAAAGGGAGTAATATTTACTAATGACAAATACACATGAGTCAATAAAAACAAATGGGAAGAACAAAATTGCAAATAACTGAAATCCGGGAATAAATACACAATAAAATAAAACTAGTCCAATTTAATCGGAAACCCATTATTATACCGCCAATTTATGTGACCACCAATACATTCTGGGATTGAATCAATTCCATCTGAATGGTTTTTTCCATGTCAACGAATTTTCTGCTCAAAGTAGAGACCAATTTCATTTTTTTCATCGTGTAAGAAATACTTGTCATAAATTGAAAAACTTGTTCAATATAAATTCACGATCCGTTTTTCAGAATGAAAGTACGCAAAGAAATCGAGTACACGGCCGATATTTTGTTTTTTAAATTTTAACATAGTGGGTAGAAATAACCCTTTCCTATATTTTGTTAGGCGTTACTAAAACAGTTTCCGTAAAAGGGCTTTCGTTTACATGGGTCAGTCATAAAACTGTATCCCTCTACTAAGCAAGTTTTAGATAAATCACGTCATGAAAACAGATATTTATATATACCAATATATCTTGCATCAGAATATTGCGATGTACAAAAAACAATTGCGATTTGCTTGCGAAAAACAATTCGGAAGCGAAATAAATCTGTGGATTACGGCCATGAAACAAATTTGTCACAAAAAGTTAATCGGCTTAAACTCATTAATGGATAGAGTTTCATATTTAATTGAATAATAATAATTGATGCAAAAATGTGGATGTGGATTGATTTTGAAATGGTGTTTTACGTACAATAACTAAACGAAAATAAAATAATAAAATTGTATCCATTGACATATCCGTATAGAGATATAGAGTCTAGCTTTACAATAGAACAATACTAGTAGAAGAGAAAATATTTGATGCAAAATTGGTAAAAATAATATAACAAAGAATATCCATGTATTTGAACCTGACTTGCCAATTTAACTGCAAAGTATTTATAAAATTTTATAGATTACGATGAATTTGTTAATAATATATGTTCCAAATATAAATTAAATACATACTTCTAAGATTACCAATAATATATGACTAACTTCGATAAAAATTAGATACATTTAGTATTGAGGAATTATCAATGTTCTCAGAATGCCATGAACTGAAATTCAGTACAATTATCGAGTTATTTTCTGCAGCGGTTGAAGGAGTCGGATTGGTGATATTGACGTTATCTTTTTATACTAATTCGGAACTAATATTTGCGTAAAACGTTATTTATATATTATTATTATAAATCCGACTTATAATCATAAAATTACTTAATTATTATATTTTCATTTATTATATTAATCAGTGTTGTGATATACTAACAATTCCTTCATATAAAATACGAGAAAAATATTTATTATATTATTTTATGTAAAGCACGAAGCTATGAAAATATTCAGACAAATTTTGCTCGATCTGATTTATAAAAGGATTATATCATTGTTATGTATTTAATCCGACAAGTTAATACATACAGAGTAAATGATACAGATTTTTCTCTACGTACTAGTATTATATATTACACCTGAATATTATCGACACAATCTTCAATAGGGTTCATCCAATTGTGGATATTGATTCGCCTGAGTGGCGTTGCGTTAATGTAATGCAATGACAAGCGATCATGACAGCATAGCCTACAGTAAGCTGTTTCACTGCCCAGCTATTATTTTCCGAATCATACTAAATATACACTATTGTAATAATATAAACCCAGAGAGTTATTGCGTTTGAAGGCGCTGATAAAAAGCTATCAGTCTGATTTAAAAAAAAACTTTTTGCTTTATATTGTACATACTGTTGAGCAAGTTTGAAGCTATAGCATTTACGTTACGAATTCCACGAGAAAAGCAGCAAATATAAAAAATCATAAATCTAACACTTGTATGTCATACATATAAGATTCAATTTAAAACGGACGAATCTGCAGGGCATAGCTAGTCGCAAAATAATTCAATACTCTTTATTTTGTAACGGAGCGATCAAGTAATCGGATAATCCAGAATCGATACGCCAGTAAGCTGGGATTCTGGTAGCATTTAGTGTGTGTGAATGAAATAAAATTTCATGAGTCGGAGTCGGAATTAGGCTTTCATAGGGCTTCATTCGATAAAACGATTATTAAGGGCATAATACAACACATCGGAAATCAATTGATTGACAAGAGATGAAGGTTTAAAACGCAATCGTTGATAGTATAATATAAAAGACAATAGGTTTATACTTGCAAAGTTCCTGTATAAGAAAACAATTACAAGAAAATAACACATTGAAGTTTAAACGACACCCTAGTATAATATTTAAAATGATAATTTAAAAATTAGAGTCAGTCAAATACCGGTACGAATAAAAGACATACTTACATATTTTTATGTTAAATTAATTAATTATTATTATTAACTTGAAATTCTATTTTTGGCAAACGAGCAGGAAGCTCACCTGAGAGAAAGTGACTCTACCGCCCATGGACATATTGGCTTAGTAGATTTTTCAGTTACAAAAAAACGCCTCCTTGTTTGTTTGTAAATATTTTTGATATTTCAATGTATGAACGATGAATGGGTCCATTTATCGTTCATACATTATATATTCGATGGATGAAAAATGTTTACAATCATATTAGTTGTGACCATATTGTATTCCCATTTCTGATTACATCGCTTGCAAAATCACATGTATTAATGAGGCTTTGGAAACTACGTAATAGCAATTATATGATGCGATCATTTGAGCTGACGTTAAATTAATACAATTAATTTAAATCTGAATAGTCCAGTATGAAGTAGGTTTTGATTGCTTTTAATTTAATTATAACAAAAAATAATCACATCACATCAGGTATATCGGTTTTATTTAGGTTAATTTTAACGACTCGATATATTTAGGGAAGAACGGTTTTTATTCTAGATAATTCCATGAAGTGGCTTTAAATAATTAATAATAATATTATGAAAAGTTGAGGGTAATTTAGTACAACCTTTATATAACAATCATAATAATTATCTAGCTAAGGTTTTTTTTTTGCTACTAGTGTCATCTGTATGACTACAGTACAGCTGGTTAGCATAAATACACTTTTTGTACTTTTCTATTTATTTATAAGCAAAACAATTATTAATTATTATCTAGATACAAATATATTTTGAATGCTTTTTTAAATAGCGTAAATAGTTTAGTTACTTATATTTGCGAGTTCATTTACAAGTATAAATAATTTAAATCTAAATAAATACTTATATTGACAAAAACTTAAGCGTTATTATATAAGAAAAATAAAAGCAAACTGTATGATCTTGAAACAAGCGTTTGTTATCCTGGAATACATCATTTTATATACATAATAAAAACGGGCAAATAAAATAATTTCAGGGATTGACAAAATAATAATATCTTATTCAAACTTTCATATAAAGATAATGTTAACAACAATTAGCACAAAAAATAATCGGTACAGTAAAAATAAAGTAACAGCCTGCAATTGCCCCATTATTATGCAAGTAAATACTTCTTATTTAAGGAAAAGATTTGTAGTTTATTCCATCACGCTGCTTCAATGCGGGATGGTGGATTAGTGTCTGAATTTTATCTAACATACATGTTTCCTCACGATGTTTTCCTACTGCCGAACAAATTAAGCTCATGAAAACTCATTGGTCTATGCTTCATCAGTGTTCTATGCTATCGGCCATATCGCGTCTTAAATGTTATAATATATAATTTTCCTTTTAAAAATTCCAAAAGAGTCACGTTTAAACGTACTTATAAACCAATTTTTCTGAGAGTAATAATCTAAAATAGAGTCGAGACATTTTTTATCGAAGCCTGTCAAGATGGGAATTCTTTCGACAAATTTCATCTCGGAGGTATTCCTTTAGATTGGTACCGTAAATTTAGACAACGTCGAAATTAGATGGCTATGTTGCAAGTGAGGATATTGACTTGTTATATACGTATTATGTACTAAATACAATATTACATTGAGTCATAAATATCTACATTATTGTAAAGTGTAAATAAATATCATATCAGTTTATACAAACTAGTTGTATTATATCAAAGTTTTAGTTTCTTATATACTTTATTCAATTTAAAACAACAAATTATGTTAATTATCGATTGTTATTTAGAAATTATATCAGGAATAAGAAAGCATTATTTTATAGGTTTTCTGTATAAAAAAGAATATATTATTACAAACATGGAATACAGATGGAGAGATCCTTTGATTCAGTACTGATTATATTATAATATTATACATATTGGACGGAATCTTGAATAAAGCGTCTATGGTATTCATTATTATCGATTCTTGGAATGTCTACGATAATGTTATCCAAATTTCGTGAAATAATATTAAAGTCGGTATTAGTAAAAAATGTATTATGAATAAAAATATATTAACCAAGAAATGTTTGCAATGCATAATATCATGTCAGATCTATTAACAAATCATATGAAATATATAAAACTAAGGTTTATTAGTAGTAGAATAATACTTTTATTTATATATTCTTATAAATAAAATATTATTTTATAAGTTTCTCAGATAATCAAATGAAATTAATTAAAAACGATATTAGTATAATTCCATTATGGAATAATCGCATCAAGACTGAGTACTTATTAAGACAGCAATAAAAAAATAACTAACGCTTAGAAATTAGATAAAAGCTTTATTCATGATTTACTTTTTTAATTTATCTTAAGTATAATATAATTCAAACTCATAACTACTTAAGTATCTTAGCCTCGAAAATGTGCACTACGCTTGTTTTAAGAAAATTATACAATAAGTAATGTTTACAAATATCATTTATTTTTTTCTAAAATCTTTATTTGTAAGTATTTACGAATATTTTTTGTTCAATTTGTCCCTCGAGCGATCCTATACTGTTAGTTCAATTGAGATGAGTATTTGTACAGTTGTTGTTGACACTTTTGACGATTTCTGGCATCATTATACATATTGAAATGAATTTTCAAACATACGAATGACATATGAATTTTGTCCAATATACTATACTAATATTATAAATGCAAAACAAACTCTGTATGTCTGTTACGCTTTTTCGGCTAAACCACTGAATCGATTTTGATTAAATACGGTATGGAGCAAGACTGAACTTCAATGAGAGGCATAGATTCCTTTTATATACTAAATAACTGAAACGCGCGGCCGATAAATAGGAGTATATAACTTTGCGGAACTTGTATATAGATTGATACTAATTATAAAATATCTCCAAATAATCACTAATTGAATAGTTTAATGTAAGACTCCTCTCAGTTTATGTTAGATACTCTACAGGTATCATAGTACTAACAAAAATCCAATATACACGTAACGAAATTACGTAGAGAACATTTTTTCTTGCAGCTTTTAATGAAAATACGTAATAAATATATTAAAAACGCATAATAAAACATTATTTTGAAATAAAATCAACCAACAATCTATATAGTATAGTTAATTAAATTATTACAAACTTATGTTCCTTTACGACATTTTATGTGTATTTATTTTTGAAAAATTCAACTTATAAAGAATTTTACTTACGAAACCAACAAGAAAATATAACGACAAGAACTGAAATCCACACACTTTAACTATGTATAAACTAAGGTTAACTATTTAAAATATTTAAATAATAAATAAACACTTCACTTCAAACCACCGTTTGTTTATTCGCCCACGTCAAAAGTCTAAGGTCAGTTAGAGTACGATGAAGCAACACGCGCGACGCTGAAGCTATAACTAAATTGTCAAATTAGAATCTGAATCAAAGAGACTAAACATTGCACTGCATGCGAAACAAGTTCTGAGATCAATCTTAAGATCCGTCGAGGAAAGAGATTCGAAATCTCACAAATAGTTTAACTTCGTCTATTAAACTTTATAATACTCAACAAATTAAGCTACGATACATGAAATTAGTTATGAAGTTCATTGAACAACTCATTAGAGCTTCGAAACTTAAACGTGAATAGATATTTAGTTTATGTTCAGTCGAATTGTTTTAAGATTTCATCTTAACAAAAAAATCATTTGAAATTTAAGTTATTATGTCATTATTTACACGGGTTATACAAATGATTATCATTTTTAAATGAAAATTGTTTCAATAAAATCTTCTAAGTATCTTCAAATAACGTTGACGATATGTCAATATTATTTATGCCCAGCACCGGTATGTCCATTCTTTGTTGCATTGGCTCTTTTTCCAATGTAAAACGTATTATAACGTATTAAACGTAATATTTTATAATATTATTAATTTTTTACCATAAAATCTTAACATAGATTTATTTTTTCGCGATTGTCTTCGAATAAATCTTTAGATTTAATATCGTTCAAATCAGATTTTCAAATAGAGATCTATTCTATAATGCTCTGCTAACTAGCGTGATAATCGCAGACCATGATATGTTTTAAAGGTGCCAATAATTGTCATGCCAACACTTAGATATATTATTGCCTCTAAATAAAAATAAAATTACATAAAATACATCTACGTACATTACTACAATATGTACAAAATAATGGTATAGCTTTTATCGATATAATGTAATGATGAGTTCAGGGATTTATTATATTGGATAAAATGTATTTACAACGACATTTGAAACTTTACAAATCTCTAGATCTGAGTGGTGTTGTAGCTTCATTACTATCAAAGAGCCGAATTCTACTAAATTATAACGATTAATATACGTTTCCGATTTGATTTCGATCCAACTTTGACTATTCTATATTGATTCGGATCGGAACCGAACCGATATGATGTTAACATATACCGTTATGTCAAAATCAAACTTATTTGGTAACTTTTATGCCAATAGTCGATAATTAAATTAAAGAATAGGAAAACGGATAAACGGCATCGATCACGCTTCGATTCGATTACGATAAAGTGGCAATTAGTTAGTAGAATTGGCCACCAGAACGTGTGATCACGACCTATTGCCCGCAACCTATTTGGCGACGAACTCAGTGCGAATTGATAGCGATTAAATATATTGACACATAGCTTGTATTTTAATGTCTAAAGTATATTAATTATGAATATAGTAAAAATCTATGGTGATATATTTATCCGTATATTACTTACATTTGTCTGTTTTTGACGTCACTATAAGATTTTAATATTGAAATGAGATATCAAGTTTTTTTTTAATTTAAAAATAAAACGAATTTAAGGTGTATGTGATATTTTAAAACAGTCCCTATAATGAAGTGTTCGATTGCCCGCAACCTACTTGGCGACGTTCTCAATGCAAGAGTTGCTGACAGTTATGCGTTCTCTACAGTCGTGATCATTCCTTTTTATATAATACTCACATTTCTCAATAGCTTCTAGATGAATATTATAGAATCAAGCGATATCAGAGTCGCAAGTTCGATCCTTATTATGATATAATGTATTAATTATATATAAAGTAAATAATATTAGCGTACATTAATAACATGGAAAAATTATTACATTATGTTTACTATGTAAATATATTTTAGATTGTGTTAAAATTATTTATTGATGATTTTATGATATTTTAATTAACAACATGTTAATCATATATAATTAAGTTAAATTTGTCATGCTATTAATTGACGTGTTTTTAGTTAGTGAAATTGCATTAAATATTCTAGAATATCTGCTAAGTAAATACGTCATGAAAGAGATTAATTATGCAGTGGTACGCAATATTATAATCATTAGTAAAATTGTAAATACATTATTATTTATATTATATTATCTTGAAAGATTATGTCAAACCTATATATAGCGCCAATTGTTATTAATAATTTAACCTCTAAACTATAATTAAGATTTAAAAAATTAGGTCATTTAATATTTATAATATTGGCAATAAATAAAACTACGAGTCGTCCGTGGCTTCGCCTGCGTTTTAATGAGGGAGGTGCGGATATTAGTTTAAAAAAGTAGCCTATGTCGGTCCTTGGGGTTCAAGCTAGTTTTATACTAAATTTTATCAAAATCGGTTCAGTGATTCTTGAAAGCGTAAAAGACAGGCAAGGTCATTTTCGCATTACAATATTAGTATAGATTTAATGTATTTAATTTTCATCACATTCTATTAACTAGATAGTCGTAAATGTGTAATAAATTGTATTATTTTATGCGGAATAGTTGAAATGTTTTCAATTATTTATATATTCATGTGTTATTGTAAGTATACATATATATTAATTGTGATTTAATTCTAAGTTTATTAATGATATTGGATATGTTACCTCTTTTATCTCAAATCTTAATACCTTTATCTTAGACACTGCCTTAATATTGATGGCCGATAAAAAATATGTAATATGTGGTCCATACGACAGGATGGTAAGTATGTAATCAATAAAGAAAATCTACAATAAATTATCATTGTGCTTCTTATATCTTTACTCTTGTCATTTTCTTGTAGAAAAATTAATTGAGAGTCGGACTTTTTTTATTCAATTGACTTGAAACGATCGCATATCTCATAGGTTTCTAGAAACAGTTTCCTTTTCAAATGATTGATAATAAAAAATTGAACTTCAAAGACGTTTTCTTAGATATTAATTAATTTAACTTGAAGCTAATATAGTTATTATTTAATATAAATGATTGATAATAGATTTATTTAACTTACTAAATGACTTACAATTTGTATTTGAAAAATATACCACCATTGAACAACTGTTTCACCTGGCAATAGATAGAGAGGCTTTCAAAATGGTAATGGCTGACCTTCAGGAATTAAAAGGTATGTTAAGACTTACCATTAATTCTCGCCTTAATTTATCCAACTCATGAGCCGAAGGTGGGGCAGGCTGTACTCTGCCTCGCCTCAATTCCTCTAACTGCCTCGTCAATTCTTCAACCTTCGCCACAGCCACTGATAGTTCTTTTTCTTTTTCATTGAATAATGCTCGTATTGACTCGAGGTCACTGGCTAGAAAAAAAGAATTTATTTCGAATAAATTTCGTGCTAACATTTAAAACTAGTAGTCAAAGTTAAAAGTTATAGAATAGGATGGATGTTGCTATGTCCGAAATTAATAAATTCGACCCCATTTGACCGATCACCATTAACATATTATTTATTTTTTCATTGAGATGTTTTTTTTTATATATAGTATATAACTATATACTTTGTAACTCGCCGGTAGGCGTTGCGGCATATCAATTTCCTATGCCGTTTCCTAGTGTATATAAATTCATAAAAATGCGTCAAATACTGCGCTGAATTCAGGTTCAGTGGTGTGTAATCCTAGAGCAGATGTTATGGTATTAAAATATAAGTCATGTAAAGTTTTTCTATCATATACATATAATGTATTTGAAATATGAAACTTGTTAGTTAGTTAGATGCCGAAATAAATAAAATGTAATAAATATTTTGTTTAGGATTTCTTTCTATTTCTGGTGAATGTTTTATTATTTATTTAACATTGTATCTATGTTTTTGCTAACATTTTCTTGCAATAAAGTCACGTTCTATGACGAATCAATTTGAAACACGGGAAATAGTCTAGTCTCGCCATTTTTAATTAAGTATAATTTCAGCTTAAAAAGTAATTTTATGCAAAAAATGCTATTTCATTGTAAAAACAGTCAGCTGCGACAAAATTTAAACGCTCCAAGGGAAATACTTCCAACCTTTCATTTACTAGAGACAATAAAGAGGGGTCTATCTGTACGAAACGTTGTCACTAGAACCATAGCCTTAAAACCAGACTTTTCATTTACAATTAAAATCGTTGTGATATCAATAAAAATAAATGCTAAAATATTCTGCTGGACTTTTGGCTATCATTACATATTTATTCTATTTAAAACTCTGTGTAATTATATCAGAACAATAAAATAACATAGCTGTTTAGTTAGTTATATGATGTGGTAGAGGCATAAGACCGACTGGAAACACCACTTTGCAATTGATAAGGATCGTCAAATATATGCGATTGCATTCACCCTTATTACAAGAATTTTATTGAATATACTCAGAATTGAAAACAATTTACAATTTACGCAGGATAAAAAAGGTTCTTTATTTAATTAAATAGAATAAAAAAGAAATGATTTAAAATTTTACTAAAATATTTAATCAGACTAGTTTATATATAGAGTATATTTCAACGAATAAAAAGATATTTCAGTAACTTTGATCAATCAAGCAAGTTCGATCTCTAAATTATTCAATAAACTTCGAACTCAATTGAATCAACTATTTCCTAGTCTACATAAATTACTTTTATTAGAATTACTTTATGGGTACTAAATATAAATACATTTTAAGACGAGGTTTACTCTAGTGCTCTTAAACTTAATATTAACTTAGTAGTACGTTGTAGGTTTGATAGATTTCTGTTTATAAATATATTACTGAGTACAATATTATTTTACTTGTGGTAGGTGGTAGTTATTCTACCGCCAAATAGCATATATTTGCTTTGTTTCAACTTGGTGAGAAGGGTGAGTGGGCCGGTGTAATTATAGCCCTGTTTAGATTATACGGATCATAATATACTTTATTTAAGGTGGCATATTAAATGCTTAAGAGCTACCGGTTAAAACCGGTTTGGAATGTAGATTTTGCTCAGAAGAACGGACTAGAAACTCAAAACGTATAACATCTTAGACGTTACAGATGGCACATAAGCTTAGAGAGATTTTATTTATTTCAGTGGGATTTGTATTTTTAAGTATTTTCAGTTTTATATATGACGATGAACACTTTGGGACCGTTCAAGTATTACGTAAGCATTTTTATTACAATTATTTACCCCCCAATCCTCCTTGTCAGCAAAAGTAAGCAAAGCTCTTAAATGCTAACGTAAACATTGATATATGCATTTTTCTTTTAATGTTTTCTGGTTTTTTTTTATTGATTCATTAGCAGCAGTCATAATCCTAGAAATCAGAAAGTAGATTTAGGATAGAGGACTGTAACGCACATAATATTTATTTAAACAAACTTTATTGACACGTTATTCAAAATAGAGCAATATTATAATATTAAGTAATATTACGAACAAAACAAACTTTTTTAAAATTTTTGGTAAACATATTAATTCCAATTAACAGTCTTCAGTCCATGACACCCGAACCCATGATTCTAAGTTTTCGATGATATTGGATGTTTGTTGCTCATTGTTGTAGTGTCTGCTCACTCTCATCCGATTTTGAAATGTCTACGTCGTTCTCATCGAGCCATTCAACATCGTGGTGCTCTAAATTTTGAATAATGCACAGCAGTTCATTAGCACGACGTGCAGCGACTCGTATAGGCCAAAATTTCATTTCATTGTGCGTGTTTACTTTTTGATGGATCTTCTCGATGTGACGATTTAGTGATTTGATGGAAGCATGATAAAGACCACACGTTTTGCATGTTCGACTTGATAGCTTAAACTTTACCGTCGGACAAAAATAATCGTAGAGCATTTGAAGGAAATCTTTGAGTGAAGCATTTAAGCGTAGAGCTAAATTGATTGTAAGATTGAGAAATTGCCCTCCATCATCCAAAACCAAGTCATCAACTGTTTGTTTTACTTTTACTGATGGTGGAAGAAACCTGTTGTCTAGTAATCTAAATAGGCCACTTCTTGGACGACAGCATTCTATGTTTCTACATTTTACAATTTCAAGCAAGTATTGGCTTTCACGCACAAGTTCTGAATAACATTTAATGTCTGGGAAATCAGGAAGATCTTGTTCACCCGGCCCAACATATTTTGCTGTAACATGATAGCCATCAATTTTCATTGGACTTCATATTTCAGCTAACACATTTCCTGCAAACTCGAAATTGGACCTTTCCAAATGTTCATTAATTGTAACGCCACGTTCATCCAAATGAGACCCAAAATGGTCATGAGGCAATATCAAACCAGCCAGTTCCCGACTAAGAGGAGCCATTCTGCGCTCTACTCTGTTATACGCACTTCTGCCAGGACCATTGCTAAAAACAATGCATTTTCGATGCATTGTTTTTATGTCGCTTAAAGTGTTCTATAGCAAACCGTATAACTTTTTGTTAACGCGGATTTTCATCTGGCCCTCCATCAGCCGTCATGATTACTACTGATTTTACCAATCCATGGTCAGTTTTAGCTACTGTTTGAAACTCCTCAAGTTCGAGAAGCGTCTCGAAATCCTGAGCATGAGTATTAGCAGTAAAGGAACTATGCTTTCCACTTCGGATAGCGATGTATGTTGGTCCAGAATATCCAACGGCTTGCGGTTGTCCTAACATACTGGAAGTGATTTTGATACCAGCATAAACTGATGGTATTAATTTATGCTTGCTATGCTACGCTCAGCGATTACCCAGTCGTGATCAGGCAATTTGATTCTATATTCCATGTACATTAGAAGAGGCGCTTTTTTATTTGCCGCAGTCACACCAATAGGGACCCGAGCTTTATCATCTTGAGATATGAAAAACACTTGATCTGGTCCAAGTATGGATGGTATGTTCTCCAAATAATGGATTGATGTTTCAGCGAAATTGCTATCTAAGTGGATTTTGTGGTGATCAGTCTGAGCCCGAGTGAGCTTAACGAGTCCCTCTGTGGATATAGATTTTCTGGGAATCAAACGAAGATATGCTCCACTTCGACTAATGTCAAATCCTATTTTACGTAATTCTTGTGTGAGTTCATAAAGAGTTTTTACACTGCGAATAGATTCATACATTTATCGGATCAAATACAGGGTCGATTATTGAGACGAGTTAGTCAGGGTATGATACCGTTATAGTTACAAGAAAGCGTGCCTAAGAGACCTTCCCTAAATTTTTGAAAAAAAAAATCTATACATTTTGTAAGAGAAAAACGATTAATCAACTTAATCTTTTTTTATCAATCCTATTTCTTATTGTTTTTAAAATACTCTTTTAGGCGAAATAAAAACTGCATTCAAAGATTATTTAAGAGCCACAGCCGGGAATCGAACCCTTCAAATATGAAGAATGACAAAATTAACACACTGTTTTTTTGTTGACCAATTGACGTCAATCGTAAGGAATAAATCGATGTAATGAACATTAATCTCTAAAATTTGAGGGAGGCCATAATATCTGCTAATCATTAAAATTCTAAATTATTGTTTTCTTTACAAAATGTAAAGATAAATTTTTTGGCGATTTCTAATATTTCTAGTGTAGTGTAATATTTCTAGTACTCATACCTAAAATGGTTTCATCGCTCACCTTGGAAAAAAAATGTAGTAGATTGGATTTATTCTTAGTCGCTGCTTGCAATTCTTCTTCAATTCTCTGCGATACAATAATATCAAGTTCCTTGTCGGACTTTGTTTGTAACTTATAATTACGCCACACTTCGTTAACTAACTTCTGTATATTTTGTACTTTCATAGCTGTGTGAGATTTTTTAAAACTTTCGAATAATTTTTGGTATAACTTGGATTTGTCTATTTGAAACGACATCTCAATTAAACAATTTAAATTTAGCGAAAGTGTATCAACGGTAACACATACATTAACTTGCTTTGCTTTCAATACGTCAAATCGTCAGTCGTACCGAAACGAAATAAAAGATTGACGGAAGAAATTTAGACAAGTGAATAGCGCGCGGTAATTCCCCTACTCGGTTCTAAGCGAGTACCTAAACGTATACATTATTGTGGGAATCCTCGAGAATGCGTTTCGTTTTCAAACATAGACAACGTATGGGTTTTGCCATATGTTTAAAAAAGTAAATAACTACTGCTGACGTAATCACCATCTAGAAAATGTCATCAAAAATAAGCAAACCATAAACCCCCCGTCCCCCTATAGTGCTTACGTAATACTCGAACGGCCCCTTACCACAGGTACCACATGTTTGCCTGTATTACTAAAAAACTAGGGTTAATTTCATCATCTTATTAAATATTTAAACATCTTATCACAATTTACTCTCTCCTAGAATAAGCCAATATATTCATCTCTCTAAGTTATTACCGGAGCTAAATTCTTAATAAATTCCATTGAATAATATGGTGATAAAACTAAGGCTCGTTTCGCCCGAAGCGTCAAATAGAGCGAGTTTAAGAAGGTAGCCGTGAACTTTCTACTGCCGTCTTTCGTTTTCTAAGACTTATTTATCAGCATAACTTTGCTTACCTACAGTCTACACTATTTAGTACATACTTAACATTTAAATTACTCTGAAGTCTAAAAAGTACTTTAATTTAACTGCAGTTAAAAGTCGGAAAAAATGCTTATGCTTTAACTAATCGTTACGTTAACTAAATTTAACTTTCTGTGCTAAGTATAATTAATTTTATTTTTTATTTTATAAAGTTCACCGATATGACAATACCTTAAATTTAATTTAAGCATTCAGCAAACATACAGTACATATTTTAAATGTAACATATTTTTTTACATAAATAACGAAGAAATCATTCACCAGTTTTCTTATAATATTTGCTGGTATATCAAATAACAAAACAAAAAAAAAAGCTTTCGAACTGAATTTCTCTACGTAAAAATGTATAGAATTAATTTACACATTTTTCCTACTAACAAAACATTATTCAATAAAAATTAAAACTGCTTTAAAAAAAGTGTTTCTCACAACTCTAATTATTCAAATGGTAAAAATAAAACGGCTGAGGTTTTATATATGTATTTACATAACTCATATATCAAAATAGTGTTTAGTAAATCACTTCTAACCAAGGCTTCATTATTTTAATGCGTGAATTCATCGCGCTCAAATTAATTAATAGAGTATGATAAAACTACATATTATAAAAGTTATTCATTAATATATTAAAAGATAAATTATTAAGATAATTTAAATAAAGTCAAGAAAAGAAAAAAATATCTTTAATTCCAAAGTTTCAAATTAGAACTAATATTCATATGTACTTTGAATTGGGTTTTTAGCGAGACAAGCTAGCACTTACGTCACGGGTTGGCAAGTGGTCTGCAGTACAAACCACTTCTTACACGGTCAATGCCTATGGGATCAATAACAACACAACTATCTAAAACATCCCCATTAATTTCACCTAATCGTCCTTAAATTCATCATAAATCGATTCAAAAATAATAATAACTGATAAGTAGACCTACCCAAGCGGTAAGAACAGTGACACAAAGACTAACGGTATTATATTTGCATTTATTTTTCTCATCCTAGGTAGGCGGACGAGCATATGGGCCACCTGATGGTAATTGGTCGCCAACGCCCTTAGACATTGGCAGTGTCAGACATGTTAACCATCGCTTACATCGCCAATGCGCCACCAACCTTGGGAACTAGGATGTTATGTCCCTGGTGCCTGTAATTACATTGGCTCACTCACCCTTCAAACCGGAACACAACAATAACATGTACTGCTGTTTTGCGGTAGAATATCTGATGAGTGGGTGGTACTTACCCAGACGAGCTTGCACAAAGCTCTACCACCAAGTATCTATACCACATATAAGTTTCTCATGACTCACTAAAAATCTTTTATATTTCACTGAGCAGAAACAACATTAATATATAATTTATTATCAATATCATATAGATTTACTTCGACACAGACCACAAAAAGTTTCAACTGACGCAAATTGATGTACGAGCAAAAACAAAAACGGGTGTTTAACACTTACGAGGGTTAACATGAAAAATGATTTCTCAAACGTTTCTTACCCTTCAGAAAATACATATTCTAAATATATAATATGAAATTCGCGGGAAGGAAGTATATTATCACGAAAATACGAACTTAGGCTTATACAGGCAAACATTTTGTGTTATTAAAATTTAATCTAAATCAATCTAGTAATATTAAAATTTATATATTGTAAGTTTTTTTATAATACATTAAGATATCTTGTCTTAAATAAGTATAAACGAATAAAATTAAAAACAACTAGTGTACAAATCGCGACCGCGTGGAATGGTGACGAGGATGCTTGCAGCATTTTCCCGTTGAATAGCAATTCCAATTCTCGGGGCCAAAAATGAACCAAGTACTTTCAAAAGTGGAAGCAAAGACGATAAAACGATGTAAAAGATATCATAATGCATAATTTATAAAACAAATCTAAGTAAGTAGCTGAGGATTTGACTAGAAATAAAGATAAATGGAAGAGAAAACCCCACTGCGCCGCCCTAAATAAATCGGATAAGCAAGCGAAGTTTTTAGTACGAAAATAAAATACAAAGTAATGATGTATCGTAGTTTGTTAGTTCTTCGTTCAAACTGATTAAAAAGTGGTAAACTAACTTCGCTGCTCCAGTCGCGTGGAATTAGCCTTCCTGTTCTCAGTAGAATATCACAGCAACGAAATAACATATGAAATTTGTGTATAATTAAAATACTCATTAGTGGTTACAGTATAAATAAACATATTCTTATATACTGTGTTACCTATATGGAAAACAGAGATAAAGTCTTCAAAAGTAAAAATAATTAATGGAGCCTAAATAGTTTAACGCTATAAAATATTATTGAATTTTTTATCCAATTTAGATTGACTACTAAGGTCTTTACTTATCAAAGCTACACGCAGTAGTAGAATATCCGGACTTATTTGAACAACAGTACATTTCTAAAAAGCCGATAGTATATTCGTTAGTTCGTGTATAAGTTTCCAATACAAATGGCACCAACAGCCAAGCGAGAGCAAGAAGCAGTTCTGAGCACGACCACATAAATTTTACTTCCAAACAATCAACACAAAACTGTAACAAGTAACGTAACTATGAAACTTATTGATTTTCAGCGACTTAAGAATGCGTGGCTAGTTCCGTGTCGCGTGCGTGGCGGTGCCTGGTACGGGAGGGGAACATGCCAATTTGTCAAATTCGAAAACCGTTTTGTTATTTACATATTATTTATTGACTCTAAGCTCTGTAAGAATGCGTAATTATTTTGATTTGATATGTAATTTTTAAATGTTTTTTATAAGGGACTAAAGTTTTTGTCATGATCATAAATTTGATCAAAAAAAAAACATGACTTTTGCATATTGTATGTGGACGGTAAACGGCTATTTTTTAGTAATTTCTCAATCCAAACATATTATGTAGGTAATGGAAAAAGCGAAAAATACTACATCAATTTACAATACTTATATTTCAATCAATCGAAATATACCTTAACTAAATATAACCATTAATATTAATAGAAAGTATAATTCAATTTTTTTAATTAAAATTTAAAAAGACGTTAAACTAACCAACTTGAAATGTAGCTTTTACCGAGTAAAGATAAGACAGACAATATTAATACATTATATATAAAAGCTGTACGAAAAGCAACGATTACTTGATGCACATTAATTATATTATTTATTTAATATTGTATAATAAATTAATAAATTGAATATGGAACATATTATCATCATTTTCTCATACTTCAATTGCTAAGCTTTATTTCTCAATCTGAAAGGGATTGTACGTTCCCACATAATCATCTTAGCATTTGTTTTATGTAACGGTTGCTATCACACAAATCTTTCTTTTATTACGTCTTAAGAACATTCATCTAGCGAATGATATTCTTTTGCAAATAAGCTTTTATGTAAGTAATTGGATATTGTTTCGAGTTAAACGATGTACGAAAACTTCTTTTAAATAAGAATTTATTTAAATTTAATAATATTATATTATAAAAAAGTAATAGATCGAGCAATAGAATTGAGTATTATAACTCATAATTAAAATATCAATATTAAATAATTGTAGTATTTAGTTAAATAATGATAGTAAATTACATTTGTATACATGCGTTCAGATATTGTTTTAATGAGTCGAAACTTTACATAAAACAAAATGGGGTTTTTTTCCAAATATTATTAAACGAATATAATAAAAATAATATCAATTGAAGTAGAATAATAGTTTTTTTTCTTTTAAATATGTTAGAGTTAAGATGGCTCACTAGGTTTTGAAGATATAGGCAGCATATCTAATCCTTTTTTTATTTAAAGTTACTATCATTATTTTCATCGTTGCTTAAGCGCTTCTTAGGCATAATGGCTTTATTAATTGTGGCCTGGTGCTAAAAGGGCCAATGTAAACTTTTGAAAATATAACCATTTTATCATTTGTCTAATAATTTAAAACTTACTATATTTAATTTTGCTAAATCCCTTAACATTACTAATACCGACAATATTACGCAATAAATGCATTAGCATATGAAAAAATAAACATACGATCATTGTTTCTATTCTAAGTGCCAAAAGTAAGGATTATTGATATTGAACCTTTAAGCGCCAAGCCGCAGATTTAATTTAATGGTCATTAGCTAAAGACAGATATATACTACGATATATCAACACACAGTCATAGCAGCTGTTCCTAGACTTGAAATTTTATGAACTAATCGATAATTCTCTGTCAAATTGTTTTTGACAAAATAATCACCCGATATCAAATCCATTCAAAATCCATTTTCAAATTTTAGAAACTACCTTTCAAATATATTTTTAAAATATTTACGTAGTACTCAATCATTCTTCGTGAAAAGATTCACTCATTTCATGAAAGAGCTAGGTAAAATATTTTTAAGGCGACCGTAAACAAACTGCTGCTAGAAGAATTCATAACCCGGAGCTTAGTCGTGAGGTAAGCAAGAAAATTCTTCGAAAGGAAGTTTAAATTTATAGCCCGCTAATACTTTTACACATCGCTTATTGTTTGTTTTATAAAAACATTTTATTCACAAACGACATTTTAGAATAACTTTGTGTTGCTTTAACCGGAGTTGAAATACTCCTTAGACTTTAAAATATTTTTCTTTACATTATCGTTTAAATAAAGAAAAGCTTTTTTTATTTTTTTATTTGCCTTTAAATCAACATCATCATGCACTCTAGTGAATAGACTTCTACTAACACGGTCGATGCGTCGCCAGCCACAGGATATGTCCCTTGTGGTTATTATGACACTGGCTCACTCACAGTTGTAACCGAACCACAGCAATACTAATACATATAATAAAAGCATATTCTGGCGGTAAAGTAAATGCCGTGTAACCCACAGAAAAAACCTGTTTTCTGCACAAACTGAGAAAAATCACATTTGGATCTTGGATTTAAATTGTTATTAACGTTTTAATCGTGTAAATAATAAACAAGCTATTTCTTAGTATAAATTATATATATTAATAATGTTTTTATGTTACTAAAATTCTTGAAGTCACTAAAGTTTTAGATAACTGGGCCACGGCATCAGATCAAGATCGTTCTGTTTAGATTCGATTAGAATTCTAATATATAATATATTAGAATTGTAGTATCGAACACTGAAACTTATATAATTTGGACGTCTCGATATGAAATTATATCATAAACTCTACTTGTCGATAATAAATTTTAACTATAACAATTCAACATAGATTATCATGGACGATGAAACCATTCAAATTTGTTTGTGATTTACTCTAAAATTATAATGTTTTACAGATTTTAACGGAAGTTATATCAATTTTCAGATGACAAAATTTTGTTCTATAAATCACTTATACAAAGTTTTGCTATATCGGTGGTACAGCTTTGTGCAAGCTCATCTGGGTAGGTACCACCTACTCATCAGATATTCTACCGCAAAACAGCAGTACTTTGTGTTGTTGTGTTCTGGTTTGAAGAGTGGGTGAGCCAGTGTAATTACAGGCACAAGGGACATAGCATGTTAGTTCCCAAAGTTGGCGGCGCATTGGCAATGTAAGCGATGGTTAACATAAGAAACGTTAAAAATCGCATCGACAATGCCATTGTCTATGGGCGTTGGTGACCACTTACCATCAGGTGGCCCATATGCTCGTCTGTCTATCTATACAATAATATATATATTCGACTAATTTTGCTAACGTCCACCAGGATTTCTGAGTTTGTATCTAATGAAATATAAAACTAATAACTATTCTATAATGATTCCGTATACGTCGGTCCAGCGAGTGATCTCTCTCAGGTTGCCGGATTATAGGAGACTAGAGATCACCGATGTTAGCGCATACACAATTGTGCACTATATATCTCTTGCACCAGTGGCCAGTTTCCGTTGAGAGGCGTAGTTAAGGATAATTATTATATAATTAAAAGCGCTTTGTGCTTTCGTTCACGGCAAATGTTAGTTTAAAATAATAAATGGTGAATGTGTGCGCGTTTTAAGTGCGACATGTTTGATTAATCGTACAAAATATGTGTGTCTATATTTATTTACCTTGGTGAGCTGGAATGACACTGAACTGATCGATTGGATGATGTTGAAGATTGAGGAGTTTTAGCGCCCTTTATAAAATCACAATCTCATTACGTAACAAAGATCCAAAATTCAAATTTTCAGTTCAAATTGCTATCATTTTTACTTCTTCATTATTAGTCAGTTAGTTCATTGTTATAAAGGTATTATACTTATGTATATATTTGTAACAGAAAATGAAACATAAACGAATTCTATTTAACGTACCGTAGTAGCGAATTAATATTATTATGGTGCTACGAGATAAATGATATTCTGACAGATTAATTTGTAACCGTCCACACGTAAAACAAATTTCGCATTTCAACTAACTTTTAATCTATTTCCGCTGCAAAACCGAAAGTTTATTATAGTGAACCAGTGTATCACGCCCCTACAATTTTAACGCTTCGTATTTCTGTCCGTGTAGAAAATAAAGACTCGTCTCCAATAAAATGCATGGAATTTATTTCTCGAATATTTATAAAGTTTTTTTGATTGGGGTTTAATATATTTTCCGACATAGCAGACGCCTAACGCGTTGTTTTCAGAGCACCCAGAGCAAAGCACGGTTTTAGTTTATGCTATTAAATGATTATTAGTTTGAAACTCGCATTATAGTACGTATTATTATTACGTAGTGTGAAATACTTTCCATGCTTAATTCCAAATTAATATTGTATTTTTTTATTTAAAATCCTTGTATTAAAAGAGATTTATTAATAGTAGTAAGCTACGTAACCCTAAAAATAGAACTTATGTATGAATGATTATTATATAAGCTACTCTAAAAAAATATTTACTAACACTCCCAATAAGAATAAATTATGATTATTATTATTTTCCAAAACGTTCCAGTATAGAAGGATAATTCAAGATGACGGATGAGAAAACATTAATATTCTACTTAAAACTATATTTTTACGTGTTTTTATTAAGTAAATTCACTTAGTGATATTTTCGATTATGCTCGCTAAGTGGAAAGCTAGCATTATATGCTCAATTTTAGACAAGCGGTGATCGATACGATATATTCGGCCGTTAGATCTCAAATTGACATTCCATTTGCTAGCCGTCCTGTGTAGAATAGATTTTGCGCCTCTAACACAAGTTTGATTTATTTTGAAGCGTTAAAATTTTTTTGATGAAAAAGTTTTATAATCTCATTATAAGATAAAGAATAGAAATGAAAAAATTACCGATGAAAGATTAGACAAAATAATATATTATTATGACCCATTTCTTTCGTAATTATTTTGCTAAAGCTTTCAACATAATTATATTTTAATGTTTCGTAAACATTAGGAACTGAAATTTCTTAAAAATTTAACGAAAATAACGCTAGAATTCTAGCCCATTTTCATAGTATTTGTAATGTATTGAGTTTTATGTGATCGAGTCTGAGTGCAATATTCATATTTTTCATGTTAAAATGTATCAGTTTTGACTTTGTATTATTACCATGTACGCGTTTTATATTATTTGCACACCTTTTGTGAGATCAAATGTATGGAAAAAGAAAATAAAAGATAACATATGAGATTGACATATACATATGTGATGATATTTGCGGATTCACAACACAAAATTTTCAAAAAAGGAATTCTGAAATTTTATATTTTTTTTAAGTAAAGTAGGCATATAAAAAACCGTTCCAATTTCTCCTCTGCTTGTTAACCGAACTAAAAGTAGACAAAAAAAAATTGGGAAACTTGCAAATTCACATCTGTTTTCTTGAAATTTTCAATAATGATATACATATGTCTAATGGTACTACTTACGTACCGGTAGGGTACGGTATTAAATATTAAAAAAATTAATTACAACCGTCAAACGTTAAGTTGAATAATATATAATACCTCAACATACTACAATAGTAGTAGTACCTGAATACAATAGCCTGGACATAAATTGAAAACCCTCCATTGTAGGTCGAATCTGGTATTCCAGAGCGATCATTCCTTATGCAATAGTCTGCATTTGGAAGGAAACTACGGTAACAATAATCGAATTCCTATTTACAGTCTCGACAAGGCTCTTGTCTTACTGGCCTTTAATCAAGCAGATTAAATGTCAAACACATTCGCAATATCAAACGATTGATTAAAAGCTATATAGGTATTAATACATATCAAAATAAGTAAGCTGAGATATCGATTAAAATTTGTGTTGGATATCGATTAAAATTTGGTGACAAATACTCGTATCTATGTATATCACTGCTCAAATAGATATCCCCAAATTCTAAAGGGCTATTTTGCTCAAGAGTTTCGCATTCACAAGCCATTCCTGTAACGTCCAAAACGCCAGATGCTGAACGATTCGACAATCCTCGATTTTCATTTTAAATAGCATATAGTTTCGTTTCTTTCAAACTTTAAATCAATTATCCCCACTCAACACAAACCACTCGACATTGGAATTGGAGCTATTTCACGTAGTTCATGAGTGTGCTCTCACGTTATTCACGAGTCAAATTTAATTATTTTTAAATATACTATGTAATGACTCAATTGATATGACTGATTGTTTTTTTTAGTTTTAAACGAACAATTCGCTTAAGCATCTGTATCTTTTTAATATCTACCCTAGATGACATATTATAAAAAAAAACAATTGTTTATAAATTAATTTAATCTTTGCAGCGTTTTTGCGTAACAATATATGCATTTTTTTAACATAAGTACCATAACCGATAAGAAAATAAAAGAAAAAGACAGCTGCAAGCAAGATAGTTTATGATATAGTTAACAATTTTATAGTATTTACAATATCAGTAAATAAATATGTAATAGCCATAGAGACTTGACATGTAATCGACATGTAATAAGTAGCCTTACTTTTTTCCTTATACCCACCCACTTACGACAATATAGTATGATTAACGTGTATTTCTCATAGTGAGTGAATTTTATTATTTTTTGAGAAATAAATGTCTTAAACCGGATATTTACATATAATCCAACAAAGTCATTTTTTTATTTATAAATGAGCAATAACAGAAATTATATATTTTATTTTATTTGAAATATTAATACAATTATTTTTTCACTGAATCGCGGTTTTGTTACTATAACTTTTTAGCGTTTCCTTCATTTAAATCATACATATAAAGTAAAGACATTTTGCAGTTTTTATCACTGCCAACTTTAATTAAGTTTTTGTATTTGAAGTAACAATAACGTTGACTCAAATTATAGATAGAAGTGCCCCAGGTGAGATTTACGAGTCTCGCTAAAATTACATTGTGAATTTTTAAAACCAATTACGTAGATAGGTAATAAGAATTTTATAAATTATGAATTCAGTTTGAGTCTTCCAAAATATAAAGTTATTTCCCATCGAGAAATGAAAATAAAATTTTCATTTAATCATAAAATTCATTTAAGCATAAAAATTTAAGCAGTTTCTTTAGTATATAAAAATTAAAAGCAGAGACGAGCGGCCTTACCTGTAAATTATGTTTAGCGATTGATTAGTTAAACAATGACGTGTCTCCTTCTTTCAAATGTCGTATCATTGTTGAGAGAAAGAGAGAAATCAGTGTTTAACAGACGCTAAGCAATATTTATAAGTAAGGTCGTTGAAATATATGTCGATTGAATAAAATTGACGAAATTCTTCAATTCTATATTAAAAGTTAATCAAATGATATTTCACACAGTTTTTAAAATGAGCGATAACGTTTATTGCGTCTGTTTAATAATGAATACAATATATTGATTTTTAGACTCTGTCTATACGTTTAAACATTTGAAGGTGACATTGAACTTAATCGATAAGAAAATACAATTGTATTATCCAACAGAATTGACAAGTGTTCAAATAACATAAAAAATAGAAGAGTTTTAAGCGAGCCGGTTGGCGTGGTTGGTAAGGTACTTGCCTTTCAGGTCGCAGGTCGTGGGTTCGATTCCCACCCAGGACAGACATTTGTGTGCATGAACATGTCCGTTTTGGCCTGAGTCTGGGTGTAATTATCAATATAAGTATTTATTTACAAAAGAAAAGTAGTATGTGTAAGTATATCAATTGTCTGGTTTCCATAGTACAAGCTCTGCTTCGTTTGGGATCAGATGGCCGTGTATGAATAATTTCCCGGGATATTATTATTATATTATTATTATTATAGTTTTAAAATATTTCATAATAGGCAACCTTAAATATACTCAAAATAGTTTTATTAGTATTATAAAAAAGCTTATATTATAAATGTCAAACTTTATATTCATGTGTCAAGCCATTAAACCTAATAAGTTCGGGTTACACTGTGAGATAGTTATATTCGAATGATGTGTATCCCAGAAGGAGAAAATTAATTGCACGATTAACCAGACGAGTTCCGAACAAAATGTTTCACTTGTTCAATCCCTGTGAGGATTATAACTATTATAATGGACGGTCAACTGTATTTAAAATAATAATTGCTTGAATGTATGAATTGTTTATTTGATGGAATGTATTATTGTTTTATTTATTCATATTAAAACTTATAGACCGTAGTAATATATGTTATTTACACATTGATCCTTATAATAACAGAAAAATATATTTGTATATTGTTAAGAACTTTATCTCGGTCAGAAGTAATGATAACAAAATTTAAGTTAAATAAGTAAGCGAGTAAAATAGTTTTATTTCTGTACTCTTGCCAACTGACTGTATGCAGTCCTGTTATATTAATTTCCCGGATGACACGGTTACAGAAATAAAACTTTCTTAAATTATATTTAGTACTAATAAGTATCGTAACAGTATGGTGCTAGTCAAAAGTAAGTATGGCTCAGGCAAAAATAACTGACAATAACTATACTTACTAAATAACTGAAATAGCTGTAACATTATTATATAATTTTATAATGTACAAGGTATTAAATACGCCTTTTTTTTATATTACCCGGGAGAGCAAATGACTCTATTCCACCTGATGGTAAGTGGTAGTAGAGTCCAACCGCGACGACGGCTAGTGCAGTCAGGACGAATGACTTGCTCTAGCCGCCCCCGCCTTGCCGGCCCGCAAGATGCCTCTTCACGCCTCGTTTGAAGGAACCCAGGTCATAAGAGGAGGGGAACACGTGTGCTGGTAAAGAATTCCATGTTTTGGAGGTGCGACAAAGAAAAGAGTTGCCTGCATATTAGTTCTCATCATCTCCGAGTGACTAAAATATGTTCTAAAATATGAAGTTTATTTATGATCACCTGATAGAAGGAAAGTAAGAAATGTGCTCAGTGTCAACCACGATTGCAAAAATATTGCAAAATATTATTTAATATTATATACCTATGTATAATATAGACGACGAATAAGTGAAAATATATAGGTGCTCGTATAGAAATATTAATCTTTGCTCAAATGGAGTTACTCGGAAAAAACTAGTGAAATGGATCCTCACACTAATTGGAATTGGCAAAGAGACGAGATATTGATTCGAACCTAGATTGTTCAAATATTCTATAATGAATTTTACGAATATTTCGGGCATATTTTAAGGAATAGGTTTTCAAAAATAACTTCTTCAAGAATATAAAACTGACTACGAAGTCGTTATAGTCGATAATACTTATTCAATAATAAATTTGTAAAGTTTGAATCTCTGGGAACCCCTTTGTCATAAATGTTAACATAAAAATCTAAGTTATTATTTACTAAAGCAACTTTTTTGAAGTTATACGTAAGCGGACATATTTGCTCCGTGATGGTGAACATACATCGCCCATACTCCACCAACCTTGGGAAATGAGATGTTTTGTAGATAAAAAAAAAAAAATTATAACCGTACTAAGTATTGCTGTTTAGCGGTAGAATATCTGATGAGTTGGTGTTACCTACACAGACGAGGTTGCACAAAGCCCTACCACCAAGTTAAGATTTCACTGCAGAGCATCAACCTTATATCTTTTTAGAAAGATTCATATCATTCCTATTATATCTATTCAATTGCAGATTAGCGTTTAACGTAAACAATTTAGATTCTATTTCCTCGTCATTTTATTCTTATCAATAAGCACAAGATCACTTAAAACACTATTACACTCAAAAAATTTACAGGAGATAGCCATCGTCTGAGGTGGTGTGATCACCCAGACCTCGGCTATCTCGATTTTACCCTAATTACCCTTTTCCTTTTCAATTTCATCTTAATATTTTAAAAGTTTTATGAATAACATATAAATGTATTTTTTATTTTCTCATTGCAATGTAATTGGCTTAAAATCAAAACATTGTATTGCGTTTATGCAAGTAATGCTAAGTACTTTCATACTAAACATCAATTAATCATTTTGAACATAATTCTTCAAGATCGAAAAGTACACGTTCACGATTGTTTCGATTAAAGCAATTAAATATTTATTATATACTCACTAAGAGCGATATTCGCCTGTTTGTTTCTGTCAAGTTGGCCTCGCAACGCCCTTAACCTCCGTAGTTTCTGTTCTTGCGCTTCGACGCGCTCGCGCAGCCTTCGCAACCGTTCGCCTTCTACCGCCACCTGTTAACATTAACAAAATGTTACGTCAAATTCATATTAGTAAATTATAATATTTAGACGAAGGGTGTTACATAAATTTTGTGACATTAATTTCGACAACAGTTTATTTCTAAGAATCTATAATACTAGACCGACTCGTAATATTAAGTACATATATTACGATTCAATTTTCATTCTGCTAAGTACATCTTACAATATAACAGTAAAAGAGTATAGCAAGATGGACGATCCACTACAAGACAAAAGTCTCGACGTATTCCGCTGTACTGCACAGGGTAAGTATATATGTAACATCATCACCAACTTGCAGATTTCCTATCATTTGAGGAAATCTGCAACCAAAAGATAATTTATATACCTACACAAAATTAAACTCAATGGTTTCAGACCCACGATTCCGTGTTTTAATAATAATAATATGAATAAAAATTGTTTATATAAAATAATTTTAACATTTATAAATAAATATCCAAATTCTTACATCTAAGCTGACAGAACTGAACACTAAATTCCTATTGAAATATTCTGCCCGCTACCCAAAGGGATATAAACGATCCTTCGAATTAATTATAACAGGAAATTTATAAAGACTGACAACTTATGTGACATTGACAAGAAAAAGAAGTAAGAAATGGTTATTTTAAAATAACTAAGTTATTTAAACAATATAACGCATTCGGTAGAAATTTATAAATAAAAACTATTAATAAAAATTTTATGTATATAGATTATTCATCTTTAAATAGCAATTTTAAATATAATTTAGAGGCATTAGGCAAATATTAATTATTTTCGAATAAAATACGAAACTCCTTATACCTTATTTTTTATATAAAAACATGTATATTTATTGTGTTCATAAAATTCTTACTTTAAATTATTTTAATTAATATATACGATCACCATAAGCTACCAGTTGATGACATACAAGACAAAACGACAAACACAGTCAACAATGATCAGATAAGGATTCATTCATTTTTGATATGAAATGAAACTATGTATAAGAACATGTATTTTTTATCTTTCTTAAGCACTGATGTAAGTCAAAATATTCACTTTAAACATTTTATGGAACTGTGTTCTAAAAGCGTTATAGACAATGACCTATAAAAGTGTTACCGACTCTATGTAGTCTAGAAACAGGCAAGTAATTATATAATGTATAGGAAAATATGAAATTATAATTGTAATAGCTACGGGGCATTCAGTAATAGCTAAACAGCTGCGTGTTTTCCTTAAGAAAATGTACAACTGACATTTAGTATATGTTATAGTCAAATTATTATTACAACGTCAGATTCTCTAACTATGATAATTAATTAATGTCTTTCAATTTGGAACTTATTATTTGTACAAATCTATCTTGTATATATTTGGAAGTGAAATATTTGAAATATTTACGTTTCAATAGACAGCAGCGGTGTGATAAAATTTTTTTAATAGAAAATGAAAGCCTTCCTACCATCAGGCACCTTGACGTTTTACTCATTGATATTAGTAATGTAAGGAATAGAAGCCATTACAAGTTGCTAATTATGTGATATTAAGCCATTTACCTTGTGTTTGTAAGACAGGAACACTATACAAACAAAGTATTCATGTTTGGCAGTAAATTAAATGAGGGCCTTCATAAAGCCGTTAACGTAATTAACACTTTGTGGTACAGACGTATATATACGTCACAACAATTACTTAGTGCACGACAGTACACTAGACACAATAGCCAATACGTGTTACGAATGTAAACAAAACACGCACAAGTAAAAGTTTAAGTACAAGGCCGGGTGGAAGAATAGAATAGAATTTTGGAATTTGAAATGTAAGTATGAATATTTACAAATTACGATATTCCAATATAAGTTAAAATTGTAAAATATTATCAGTCATAAAGTACCTAAGTATATTATTATCGAATTCAAAGTCTTATCGTTCGTGTTGTTAAATAAAAGTTTAACTCAATAAGTCGAACCAAAGTTAGTGAATAAAAAACAATGACAGTATTTTAATTTGGACAGTTAATTCAGAGTTAAATCTAAGTGTAATTTTATTTACGTTTTGGTTTTATTTATTATGTGGGACGAGTTTATTTTTGGAGCGATAAATATCACATTAGGCTAACGGCGGCGTCCGCCTCCAGACTACGAGATTTATACGCTGACAAATAAATAATTTCTGATCTTTTCACATTATGAATTTACTACGCTTCACATTTCTATGATTATTTTTAATTAATATTTATTAATAAAAAAATTAAATTTATTTATGATCATTGTTTGTATATTATTATTGTATTTCAGTAAATTTCTAAACAATCAGCTTAAAAACTTTTCAATCTCCAAGCATAATGTAAAACTTTAAAACGGAGGCAGGCTAAAACCTTTAAATAAGCACCAAGTTTCGAAAAGAGGCTGCATTGTAAACGAAGTTTATTCTTAAGCAGTGTTTACGAACGAACCCAGCTCAAGTAGAGGTAACTTAGAGGAATTAAGACCTAATTTGTAAATTTATAAGTTTATTTCAAAATGTTTTCTTCCTTCCATACATAATATAACGCACGCGAGATACCTGTATCATTTTATTAATCTTAAATATTTTTGATACGACGTATACAAGACATAATGTGACACATTTTATCAGTTAAAGCAAACTTTATTCAAGCTCTTATAAGCAATATATTACTGTCACTTTTCAAGATACTTAGTGGCTTGGACCACCCTTAGTGGCAAGTGGCCCTACGGAACTCCTACCGAAAACACCGCGAGTATTTGCTAGGCAAAAGTGTCTAGCAGCTTGTTCAAAAATAATAGAACGATTCATACATGTTTTAAAACATTGCTGTGCAAATATACTCATTAGTTATATTATTACATTTAATTAAATAAAACAATACTGTTATTAAATTTTGGAAATACATTGATTGATTACTATCGATTTTAATGATTTGTTTGTGTAAGTTAAAATAAATAATGATCGAAAATGAGTTTTTTTTTAAATATTTATTTTAATATTAGGCTTTATGACCTTATTGGGCGACAACAGCGAAATATCTCAGGTATTTTTCTACGGTTCTTTTAAAGACTTCTCAAAATCGTAGAAAACGATTTATTTATTAATTTATATCTGCTAGAATAAATAATTTAGTCCTACATTTTATTTTATTTTCTAGGTAATGACAATATCGTATTTTTTTATTGAGTTAATTTAATAATATTATTCTAACAAAATATACATTTTACAATTCCACAAATTTCTTTCTCGAATGATGAACCGGGAAAGCCAATTAAGGAGAAAAACAATTCATTTCAAAAATATGAAACGACGTCTTCATTGAATTCAAGTGATTTTATGCTTTATTGTATAATCGTTAAGGTTAAATATCATTAATTGTTCCCATTTTTGTTCGCAATTTAAAAGCTTCGTTTATAAATTATTTAGCCTTCTTTCATCGACTGAAAAGACCCTCACACCAAGTCTTATTAAATTCTAAATGACACTTCATTCATTCACATTAACTGAGCTCGCTCGCTTAACAACTCGAAGAAGCCGGAGGTGGTAGTGACATGTAAATCATTTCCGGAGCGGTATGTAGGTTACGATGATCCGAACTACATGGATAGGATAAATGTTATAATGCTGAAATAATATATAAAGCAACTTAGATTTTGTATCTCTAGTTCGTAGTAATCTATGATTATTCTTGAAAGAATTTGGACAAATAATGCAATGGGCATTGAATTATACATGCTACAAAATATTTAAATAAATAGGTAGCAGCGGTAAATAAAAATTAAAAGTTGTTTTGGTTATGGTAACTCACAAATAGCCATGTTATCTTAAAAAGAGACAGTTATTTATTTTTAAAGAACAGATACTTAAATTTTATTTATTTTTGTAAATATATTAATAAAAACAGAAAAAGATTTCATTTTCGAATAAAACAAGACTAACTTTTACAAACTGATTAGTCTGTACCTATTCGCGAACAGTCGATATCGAGTTTTAATTTGAAAGTATTAAACTTTTCGTATTCATTATTATCACAATTTCGTCTTTCTTTAAAATCCATTAAATGTTTTTCAACATTTGGACAGACAGAGAATACTAATCTTTTCAAATAAAAGACTAGTAATTACGGGTGAATAGATAGTTTAAATACTCGTGTCACGGCACTGTAAATAAAAAACTGCAATAGTGATCACGGATTCAATGTATACACGATATATAATACATAATATAAAAGTCTGTCGTCGGTCATTTGTGTTTGTAGAGCGCATTCCGGACACAGGTTTTCCTGGTTGAGGGCGTTTTGTATAACGCGCTATTTTTTTTCATTAAATTATTCAGAAAGTTAATTACTTTATTTTACTATGCATGAAAACATTTTCACCTCACAATTATAAAGTGAGGTGTGTGAAAATGAGTAAACAATGTGTTTTCATTTCAAAATGGTGGAATAAAGAAATCGTATATTCATGCCAAAAAGTCGCGGTTCCCGTTTTAAATTAAACGGGAAACTTTTAGAGCATTTGCATAGTAAATCTAATAGGAATTTTAATGGAAAAATTTTATACTTTCATTCATTACTTTCATTTTTCGTTTCCATTCAAAATTTTGTGTACGAATTTTGGAATACTAAAGTAAATTGAACAAAAAAATATTTATAAAGTTATGATACTACGTAAAAAGTATTTTAGGTAAGTTGTTCAAATATAATTATACATTTTCGGTGTATATATTAATCTTAATTAATTAAAGGCTATTGTTTGGTGACCATTTTTGAAAAGTTTAAAGCGATTTTTAAAAACTTGTTTGGCCGCTTTCGCGTACATACCACAAACCTGCTATATTTGGCACCGCAAAGCGACTATAATTTATATTGTTGATTCTGTGCGACTGGTGTAGCTGATGGGATAATATGTGGTAGGTACGCTATGCAAGCGAGACACATAGCTTAATCTCAGATCACATAGACCACGACATTCAAAAAGCGGGATCGAATACTGACTCACTACTATTAAATATCATAACTACGCTTTTTATGTGCATTTTATCGTCAATCAGTCGACAACATGATTACAATGCGACGAAACATGTCGAGCAATCGTCGATAAAATTGTGAACCCGGAATGTTTCATTACTCTATAGCTATAATATTACTTGAATTGTAAAACGTACGATTTCTTGGTCCGATTAAATTTGATTTATATTCATAATTCAAGTTTCATTTTGTGCGTTACCGGCACGAGGCGCATTAATATGCTCAGAGAACCACATGAGGCATGTTAAGTAATTTATTATTAACTCGCGGCTAGCCACCGCTTTCTCCGCATTATTGAATTCCATGTTTTTTCAAATAGCACCCGAAAAAAAGTGTCATTTGTTCACATTATATCAGATTAAACACATGACTGTATTGAAAAACTGTGCTTTCTTATTACAAAGAAACCACTAAGCAATGAATTTATATTTTTAATAGCGCGAAAGAATTTAATAATTATAAAAAAAATATACGATAAATAATAACTGCCAATAAATAATAATCAATCAAGTCATTTAAAAAAGTTTTATATACTTAAAATGATCAGACTTCAATGAAGAAGGATAAGATGAAAACATAATATAGAAAAAGTGCAGCAGCGCAGATAATTATAAAATGGGGATTCGCCCAGTAAATAGTCAAAGCATAAAAGCCTCGACACTAACACTTAGCACTCGTTAAATGGTTCTTTATGTAATACTGACAGTGGCTTCAATGACACCGTGCAAAGAAAATAAGTAATCAAATAAAATTCAATAATATTAATAATAAGTTGAGTAAATTAGGAAAAAAACTAATTTCAAAATGAACAAAATGAAATATGTTTTTGCAATAAATAAAAACTACAATACAATACAATTACAGTGTATACTAATATTATAAATGCGAAAGTCACTCTGTCTGTTAGTTACCCCATTACGACTAAGGCACTGAACGGATCTTAATGAAATTTGACATTAAGCTTCCCTGAAACCTGGACAAGGACAATGTAATCCATCATTCACAATTTTTCAAAGACAAAAATAAATTCACATTATTAATATAAGTAATATTAAAACACAGTTAATTACTTCCTACATCTCGATTTCATCTATTTCATTTATATAAAATAAACAACGGCTTTCAACGTGATTCATTAGTCACATGACTGCAAAATGAAGCGCACGAGTAAAGTTAAAACATATTAATGTCTCTACAGAAAAGCCTCATTTGAAAAGATTCCGTACAACACTCCATCAAGCTTTGATATTACGGAGAGAATTTTATACGGGGTTTTAATTTAGACGCGTTTTTTGCTGCTAGATACGAGATTTAAAAATTGTGAATCAAATTGAATTGGAAAGGAAAATACAAATCTTTTTTGATTTGCATAACGTGTAACACGGTCGTATTAACGCTGGTCTGTTTTTTGATATTTTGGCATTTTAATTTTATACATTTTACTGTTTAAATTAGTGTATTTATTAAATTGTTAATTTTTGTTATGAAGTATTATTATCAATGTGAAACGTCTATTTGCGCGCCTTTGGGGTAAGACCGTCTCGTATACCGTAACGGCAAACGTCACGTCATCCCTACCAGCGCTCTCTCTTATCTCGCGTGTACTTTATTTGCTATATTTTATTATAAAAATATATTTCTGAAATCGAAACCTTACCATATTTTTTATTTTACATTATATTCATTGGTAATCTGTAATTAAATAGTACAAATATCATCAATTTCTATATTTCACTACTGACGGGCTTATCGTGATCGTATTTTTTTACACTCTCATTTACATTCAATGCAAAAACCGAATCTTCAAAAATCTTCGAAAACAGGATCACTTTTGTGTCTGTTTTGTATAGTTCTTCGAACCTAAACACTGGACAAAAGAATTTGAAATTTGCTTAACAGATTAAAGATCGAATCGCAGATGTAAATTACGTCAATATAAGAGATCAACGATATAGAATTAGGGGCACACAAAAAGGGGGATTTAGTATTTATCATAAATCTATACTTAAGCCATTTTAAAGGCTTTATAACTAGCGTAACCTAAATCATCAAAAAATGTAGCCGAATTCAAATTCTTCTTTATTTTCTATCGTCTAAAGAGAAAATAAATAATTTAAAGCCGGAAACCAGCGGCTGAGAATGTTTGAGTCACGGTAAGGAACGAAGTAATCTCATCAACAATACATAAATGTTAAGGGCAGGATAACGTTCTCTAATACCATAATAACTTAAGATGATCTATCTTTTATGAGTAGTTTCGAGTCCTTCAACGCTTGACATAAAGCCTCTTAATGAGTGTTACTAGTATAATAAACTATATTAATGTTCTTTTTTAATTTAAATACAATAAGTGATCTTTATTTTATTTTATTTAAACTGTTAAATCGGTACTAGTCGATTATAAAGAATAATAATCGGGGTTATATACGAACTTGCGACTTCTACATTGCTAAAAAGCTCGTTAACCTTAAGATCTATTGAGGCTGAACGCCAATCAATAATGTTATCTTTTATATGTACATTTTAAAAATCATTAAATTTTAATATACTATAAAAACACAGTAATATAATAAAATTTTATTTTATTTTAATTAAATAATATCAATATTTGTTTTACTAAAAATAGTAATCGTTGAGATCAATGTAGTTGTGAAATAAACATTATGAGCTACTATATCATTTTATTAAATATTTAAAGCGGTTAATAATATAAGTATTGCTACAATTTCGATGTTTTATATACAGACGACTAATTCCCAATTTATATTATGATTAATTTGAAAACCTGTCTTATAGCGAGTGTATTTTCTAGGAAATAACCGATATCAAGATGAATTTATAAATGTTGTAATCTTTACTTACTGGAAACAATATGGTTTTATCATAAATTCGTGTGGTATATTAAAAGCCTTTACATTATTATTCGACAGTCATATGACAAATACTTTCCACGCGCGTGTAGATAATCTGATTTGAATGATATTGAAACTGCGAAAGTTGAATTCAGATAATATTATTAACTATGTCGCGTCGAAATCTTCTTAAATCAATAACGCTTGCAGAATGGAATCACATTTGTTCTTATTTCAAATTTCAAATGGCTGATTACGTAGATAAATATAAAAATATGGAAAAGGTTCATTATCATATTCATGTAACGGTAATAGAAAACAAAAACTTCGTCAATTATTATATTAAGATTCGTTTTTTGAAATAAATATTTTATAAATATAAATTATGTCATTGTAATTAAATATGTTTTCAATGATAACAGAAATAATATTGATTAAGGACTGTAAAGTTTAGCATCTCGTCTTTATAATGATTGATAACAGCAACGGCGGCGATTCTCAAAGCAGTCTAATCAACTATGCATCATATGATATATATATACACACCTTTGTGTGACACATGAACAAATCTTTTCTCCTCATTCTCATAGTCCATAGGGACGGCGATCCGTCACAACCAAAGAGAATTGAGAACAAGAAACGACTGTTTCACATACTTTCCGAGACACGGTCAACTTCGAACCCCCAAGTTAACACAAAATTTCTTGACGAACCGACCTAATAACTTTTACCGGCCCGAACGAACTCAGGTCGAACAGACCAATGATTACAATTAATAACAATTTATCTTCTTCATTCTATTGATAATATTTAGTAATTATTATGATAGTCTTATAACCTGTTTTATATTATATTCTTTATTGCACTAAAATATGTTACAATGATGGTACAGTAATATATGTACAGGCAAAGGTGGACTTATCTCTAAAAGAGATTTCTTCCAGTCAACCTATGGAGGTGAGTGACAGGGTGATGTAGCGGGCAAAATAGTGCACTGTAGTATAATAATTAAAATATATAGAAAATATGAAAATATAAATACTTACATAAATAAAATATAATACATAAACATACATAAAAATACAATACACAAAATACATATACTACGTATATTATTTATATATACTATATAAATACATATACATACATATTTACAAATCGATGTTAATTTAGTATGCAAAATAAAACAGAAAAGACATGGGGAGAAGTAAGGTTAAGATGAAGGAAGTAAGGTTATTGAAGAATATAAAACTAAAGTTGTCAAAAGTTAAATTTATACATGTTATGATGCTTTAGATATTGTACAGTAATGTTAATGATTTCAAAATAGGCTTACCTGATGCTGCCGAGCCTCCTGCTGCTTCAAATAGCGCAGCCGCTGCTCCTTAGCGCAGAGCAGTTGATGCTGGGTGTCAATTTGCTGTTGCTGTCGGAGCGCCATCGCCCGAAGTTCACCCAGCGTCAACTCCACCCCTTCCCCCAACTGTAGACAAAAATATTACCGTTATAATAAATACTAATACTGTACTTGATTATATATTTATTACAATTTAAAAACACATTATTACCAACAAAAATACCGTTAAATTTAGTATATATAATAATAAAGAAGGTTGATGATTTTAAAACTTTTTAATTCTGTAATAAACGTATAAAAATAATGAATAGAAAAACGAAAACACTGCGTAATCAACAAAACTTAACTAGTAGCAGCCTATGGAACGTATTAATGAATAAATAATAACAAATTCTTAAACTATCTATTTTTTGTTTGCTCTTTAATTATTATTTATTATGTATGTATATAAAATAATTGAACTCAAAACAAACTACATTTCATTGTGTCATATAAGGAGGAATATTTAAAATTAACAATGAGCAGTACGAACGAAGATTGTATATAATGAGCACATTCATTTATTTTTATATTTAAAACAAAAAGCAATAATAACTCTTACTAGCATGATGTAAGACTACCTGAGACTGATGACGCAACTGACGCATACTTTGACAATAAGTTTTACAAAGAAGTCTCATAAAAAAACCACACAATGCCTTTTTTTGTAAGATATTCCGATACCTCTCGGCCGCCACCGTTGATAGTTACTATACCTTTACAATTGTAAACAATAGTACCACTAATTTAACACAATCAGATAAACGACATAAGACCGTAAACAGTACAAATTTTTATAGATAAAAACGAAGGCGACTAAATTATATGTATACTGTGAGGGTAAGTACATAATAAAAATCAGTGTGAGTGCCATATCTGTCCAATTGTAATCGCGAATTCTGTAGTTACAAGTAGGCTATATACTTTTTAGATCTGACTGTTGAGTTGTTTTATCGAACCCACAACACACATTATGCTATTGAGAGCCTTTAAGCACAAGTGTGAAATTACTATATATTTTTTTCCATTTTGTTTGCATTTACGAATTTATATTGCACCGTTGATGAATGTTGATTTTGATATCTGGCAATTAATTTTTCATATCAACACTTTCCGGGACGGCACTAAGTAACTGTTATGACGTCTGTAAGCGTTTACTATCCCAGAATTATTTGAATTTATTTACATTATTAAAGATGGCTAAGTATATATTACTTTTGTTTAAGTGTGTTTGGTAAGTAAGCCAGTGTAATTAAAGGAATAAGGGACATAGCATCTCAGTTCACAAGGTTAGCGGCGAATTGGCATTGTAAAGAATATTTAACATTTCTTACAGCGCCAATGTCACCTTTTTTTTTTATTTTTTTTTTATGGTATAGGTTAATGGACGAGCATATGGGCCACCTGATGGTAAGTGGTCATCAACGCCCATAGACAGTGGTTTGTATATTTCTTAAAAAAAAAAAAAAAAACATCATCTCCACTGCGCCACCAACCTTGGGAACTAAGATGTTATGTCCCTTGTGCCTGTAATTACATTGGCTCACTCACCCTTCAAACCGGAACACAACAACACAAAGTACTGCTGTTTTGCGGTAGAATATCTGATGAGTGGGTGGTACCTACCCAGACGAGCTTGCACAAAGCTCTACCACCGAGTAAACCTATTTAAAAAAACTTATAGATCTTGAATGTATCCATCATATTCATCTTAAAATGTCATCGCAGTTTTTCTTTTGTTTAATGCGAAAATCCGTGACAAATTGTTGGTAATACTAAAATATATTTCCAACCTACACTCTGCACCTTACTGATGTATGATTTCAAATATTTCACTCTACCTTTTCACGTAACCCACGTTCGTAACGGATTTGTACACGCTGAAAATATGAGTGTAACTCTTAGATAACCGGTAAACTATTGTTATGGTATTTTATTTATTTATATTATTATATTATTGTTAATAAAATATAAATTAATTAAAATTAAATTTCTAAGTAACGAACGTTGCTATAATTTGAAACATCTAATTAAATAATTACATTAAAACATCAGACAAATAGTATAAATACGAAAGTAATTATCCGTCGCTTGTTACCTCGATACGACCAACCTACTGAATCGGAAGTAATAACATTTGACATAAAGTACAAATTACGGGAAAGTACGGATCGCGGATGGAATCACGCAGAACCACAAGTAGCTAATATATATAATTACTATGCTATTGACTATATGACTTCATAGAAAATGTGGCTGTAACGGACGACCCAATAGAAAATTTATGATTATGGAAACCAATAAATATTAGTAGTACGTTTATATAGCTTATTTATATCGTTTAGAGAGCTTCATGCCGTTTGCCATCACGGCATACGACTCTGTTTTACTCCTAAGGTACGCCAATAGAATTTTCATATCGAAAATATTTAATCGAATTAATTAAGTATAAAATGTACCATTACTATCATTATTTATTACAAGCGATTAAAATTAATTAAAGTCAAAAATGTTTATTCAATATTCAAGCGTTACATTTACGTATTGATTGTCTTAAATCTACTACCGGTTCGGAAATAAACACCTCAGACCTGAATAGAGAAGAACCGGCGAATGAAACTCAGCGGGATTTTTTTTTTATATCTCATCTTTACAACACCGGCAATTTATACAATAACAGAATAATATTTTTTTATTTGAAATACCCTCGAATTTGAATTGAAATCATTTGAATACAAATATACACAAATACTAATAAAATAAATAAATAAACGACGAAAATAAAAACAGACTATCTTCAAGATTCCGTGTAAGACAAAACCAACACATTCGTACATAATAAATTGCCTCAGCGATTTGTACTATTGGATCCAAAAAAAGTGCGACTTTTCCCTTCGGCGCCATAACGGAAGAATTAACTGGCTGGATGTAAATCTTGAAACTTGTTGATAGCGTCCGTCCGGGTTAACGTATTGGCAAGGATATGGGAACACAAATATGTGAAAGTCGAGAATTTTTCACACCACGTGGTACGGCGTGAGTAATGAGAGCTTGAATAACGTGTGAATTTTGGAAATTTACACTTTTAATACAAACATATGCTTTGGCAAACAATGTACCAACCACAAATCCTTTAATAAATTACGGCCCTATAAATGTTGTTCAGCGGGAAATTAGTTAAGCAATGCTGTGTCTTCTTTGATCAAATGTCATATAGATAACGACAGAAACAGAGAAATCAGTGTTTAACTAAACAATCGCTAAGCTACGCAAGTAAGGCCGTCAATGTTGAAAATAAATTTAATTGGGTTATATTTTTATATATGCAAAAATATTGTTACGCAAAATTTATTAAACAATCCAGTAAGAATATATTTTAAATAATGTATCTAAAAAAATATATATCATTTTTATTTATTTTTGACGTTGGCTTATCAGTTTGACAACTCATTTAAAAATGTTCATGAAAGTATAACACGAAGTTAAAGTTCAATTTAGAAATCACAAACAGATATCGCGAAGAAAAGGTCACACGTGAAAATACCTTGTAAAGGTACGTATATAGAGACAGAAATAGGTTAACGACAAAATAATGCAGGCGCGGCGCCGCCTTTGAATTACAGTTTCACATGCGACAATATTTTGCATGTGAATGCAAAATATCGTACACTGCTTATCGATGCGACTTTATGAAATCTGTGCACATAAAGAACATATGTACAATTGTACATACATAATATTTATACTTTTTTGAGTATAAATGAAAAAAAAATATATAAAAATTTTAGAACATAACTGTAATATCCTATAATAATAATAATATCCTAGGACATTATTCACACAAGGCCATCTGATACCAAACTATGGAAACCAGACCACTGGTACTACTTTTCTTTTGTAAATACATACTTATACATGTTCATGCACACAAATGTATTTCCTGGGTGAGAATCCAACCCACGACCTGCAGCGCGAAAGGCAAGTATCTGGCAACCACGCAAACTAGCTAACCACTAATATTTTCAACTACTCGGTAACTATGCAAATATTCATTATTTCATATATATTAAGCAGCTATTTTAAATGTTAAATAACATTTTCATCTTAGTACCGATGACGCAACGACAGTTCCCATGTGACGTAACATTTTTGCTGTTGTGACAGACACAGATGATTCGTGTGATTCCGTTTTTAATCTCATCTTATTAATATTTACTCTCGTTCTCGTTATCACCTACCAGCACATTGACATCATGACGTCACATAAGTCATTGCACGACGACATTCGATCATGTTCACAATCACTAGAAGTTTTCTATAATATAATTGTTAACAAATAATTTACAGCCGATTATTTATAATTAAAATAATTTTAGGCCTTATCATTAAAGTTTAATCGGAGTTATAATAATAATAGCTCTCGTCACTCGAAGTTTATCTCGCACTGATTAAATTCAATTATTACTATTATACGCCTAGCTGAGAAAATGTTAATTTTGTTTAAAGCATCTCATTAACACTTAGGAATCTTGTAATGAGGTTTTATTGCGGAGAACTTTGTAAGAAAAGTCCGGACAAAAATTCTATTCACCAACACGCAAATAAAAAAGTATTCACTATGCTATTTATTCTGTTAATAAGGTAAAGCATTCTACATTCTATTACAATATATGTATATATTTATTTATCTAATTGAATTTAAATAGACATTTCGTACAGTTTTCAAATGAAATCAAACAAATTTTGAAATCAAACCCCGTAATTTTTATTTAAATTCATAAAAATGTTGCAAAATGCAGTAATTATTTATAACTCTATTTAAAAGAAAATATAAGATGGGATATTATCTTTTTCTTTAAGATGGGCGGCGAGTCATTACATTTTTTGATACTTTTTAATCATTAGCCTTTTTTATGAACTGTCTTTTAATTTTGTATGTTTATTTCTAGAATTATATCTAATTATTGTTTTAAATCGCATTCGGGATTAAATGGTCAACTGTCGTATTTGCACAAAACAAAGCGACCTTACTTGCGTAATCCTCAATCCACAAACTAGTTACACGAAAACCACAAATAAGTTTCACTTTTGGAAGTCTAAGTCCATTAAGCGAATAAATTTAATTTAAAATAATATATTTCGCGTATGTTCATTATTATGTTCATATTCTAATTGATGTTTTGTACTTATGTAATCATTTTGAGGCACAGACTTGATATAACATGTTTTAAACTCGTAAATCTAAAAAAAAATCAATATTACTTGTAACTACACTTATAATTACAACAATCTGATTTGTGGATTCATAGCTTTATATCCCTTATTTTTTATCGACATTGACAATACAACAATTGCAAGAAATATAAACACTCGTACTCCATCCTGCAAATATACATAACTTATAATGTTATGGATGTGACGAAGCTGCAAACAATATGCATTGAAAGTAATATTAAGGCTCTTCTTCATCCCATGTTCTTCTAATCACACTAGCTCATCCTTCAAACTAGAACGTAGCACTGTACAAGAAACTGATGTTTAGCGGAAGAATAATTGATGAATGGGCGTTACCCACCCAGGAGGCCATACCACCGGATAATGCAATTAGTCAGTTATTGTGTTCTTTCGCGATCTTTTAAAAAAATAATGAGAATATACTAATCAATTAAATCTTAAAATTTACTTTAATATGTTCAATTCAGTGCAAATAAAGTTCCGTCATTAAACTGCAAGCGTCGGGTCATTTGAATTTGACAAGTTTTAAGGTCAATTACTCACCATTCCATATGTTTATAGAATAGTTGCGAATTCCTAACCACTTTCGTGGCAAGTGGCGCTTCAAAGGTACTGAGAACTAACACAAATTAATTACTCCTTCGAAGTAAAACTGACGCTTTAGAGTTTAATTCACTTGGGAACGAAGTGGTCGGTGCCACTCAGTATGGCTCGATGTCAAATTAATTTGATAAATTATTTGATAATTCTATTTAGATTTCAATAAGTTCCTCTTATTCAACTGAATGAATGATTGACCAATGGAAATTAAGGAAAGAATAATATTTTTGTAGCAAAACGTTTTCGTCGTCATTATTGTACTAAAGCTTTTTTTTTCTGGAAGAAACTAGAGAGACTATAAAGAGTTATTTAAAAGTTAAAAATTCCACGAAACTTTTGATAAATTTCAAATGTAGACGACAGTTCCTCATGGCACCTGTTAATAAATGATCGGAAATTGAAATTTGAAGTTTAAACGTTGGGGTTGGGGTTGCCCTTTATTAAATACTTCATTTAATTTATACTTTCAATAGAAGTTAAATAAATTTTGAAGAGATTCAACTACGGTCTTATATCTCTCGTAATCGTTTATTCTTTACTTACAGTATTATATGTTAGCGTACAATAAATATTTTCAATTACAAACAAATCTTTTTTCAATTAAATTTCTTTAAAATACTACTATTAGTCCATTATCAGATAATATCAAATATATTAAGAATGCAACTCCTCATACTTAGAGAATCAACAAAATTAATGAATCAATCAGATCGTATATATTATGACGAGACTAACAGTATCGCAATACTAACATAAAATTAATATGACAAAAGAATAAGTACTCCCGGTTTATCTTGGCATAGGCTATGCCAAATATACCGAACATTAGAACGCTTGGCGTAGAATTTCTATAATGACGATTCTTGTAACAGCCTACTTATATAGATTATATGAATATTTATTTTATTATAATGTATAAATCATTCCTTAGAAAAGATATTGACAATAGATACATAAAAAATTCCAATATCTTTTCTTGATTCAACAACACAAGAAATGAAAACACAAAGCGTGAAAATCACAATGTTGGAAGGCCCATTGGTTTATCGGAATTTATGTAAATCGAGCTCACTGGGAAATATTCTTATATATTCTGAATTAGTTTGACAGCATATTTATGAAAAATTTGTATTTATAATAATAAAATTGGAAAAGCCCGAAAGAAAAAGGAAAATGAAACGAAGATAGAAGTGCCGTAATCGTGAATCGACACCGCACAGTCTAGTATTCGATTCTATAATAATTCCAACAAACATTTAACATATTGCACTTAGTTTCAAAGCTTACAAAATAGTAATAAATAGACAACGAATACTGGTCGAAAACATAATTAGATGATAAAAAAATTAGGATTGAAATATATAAAATAACATTGCAAATGATGAAACAATTAACTATCCTTATAAAAGCGACGATGAAGAACTTAAGGCATTAGGCTTAATAGTTCGTGTAATTGTGATCGAAATTGCCTTTATAAGAGTTTAGAAATAATTTGTTTCGTTTTTTATTCACACATTTGTGTGATAAAAAAATAATCTTCGATAAATATTAAGGGAATGAGGCCAAATATTATTTTAAGCTAATTTTACTCCAGATTTACATATTTGAAAAAATGCCATTTCTTGTAACTTTTAATTTCATATATTTACCGCTGTAGCGAATGCCGCTGACACGCGAAAAAAAATACGACGCCACATCAATATCTCTAAACGTCAAAAAAGAATGATCACCTAAAAATATTTTATTTTCTTTTAAAATATCGAAATATGTCTTATTGTGAATATTATCAAAGCTCATTCTTACAATAACGGATACTTTATAATGAACAGCAAACGAATAGAAATGATTAAATACTCTCTATTTCTTTTAATTTTATATATAGTACATAAACATTTAAATTCATATTTAGAATCACATTTTTAAATAAAAAAAACAATAACGTTCCATTCTGAATTTTAAAATGATCGCAATAAATATGACAATATTTAGGTGCGTGTTTTAACGCATATGAGTATTTTCTACAAAACAAAGTGGTAAAATTTAGTATGCTGCTCACATTGATAGAACACAACTTCATTGCTTTCATTGTTCTACGTACGTACGTCCTTAATTACTCGCTTCAAATTCCTCTTGTATTCTGGAGCGAATTAAAAATGTACAGACCACCCTGTTTAGGTAGGAATTTAAAGAATGTGGGTACCTACAACCGGAGTAGAGGAATGTGGTAGCCTACCTTCAATTGCTTAATGCTGCTCAAGTAGCAGTCAAAAAACTCAATTAAGTACATAATACGTACTTGAATAAATATTTAAAAAAATACTTAACTGGAAAATCGTAGGAGCCGATACGATAGAACAAGTCAGTAACAGCCTGTTAATGTCACAGCTGGACTAAGGCCTCTTCTCCTCTTTTGTGAGGAGAAGGTTTGGAGCTTTTCCACCACGCTGCTCCAATGCGAGTTGGTGGAATACACATGTGACAGAATTTCAGTGAAATTTGCAGGTTTCATTTCCTCACGATGTTTTCCTTCACCGTCAAGCACGAGATGAATTATAATCACAAATTAAGCACATGAAATTCAGTGGTGCTTGCCCGGGTTTGAACCCACGATCATCGGTTAAAATTCACGCGTTCTTACCACTGGGCCATCTCGGCTTGGATATAGAACAAGCCAATTTCAATTAAATTATAACAAATGTTATATAAACTATCGAATTTATCGCTTTTTTAATGTAAATCGAATGGAGGAAATCGAAGGATGAAAAAAATCGTGTACAGACCGTAAAAGATTTTTTTCTTCCTTATACAATCTCATTGGTTTATTATAAACAAATGACGCATAACATAATATAGTGCACAAATATGTGCGTAGACATAGGCGCACTCACTATTCCCTTACTTTCATATTCCGATGGGACGGCAATCTGACACGACCGGAAAGAGTTCAGGCGCAGGACCTACCAGCTTTACATGTATATCGTTCCACAGGAGTGTATTCACTTCCAACTTATAGAATCTGAGCGTCTACTGAGAATTTTCGATAGAAAAACCCAATAGCTTTTTATTGACCTGGAGTTTGCCACTAGACCAACTAAGACATGTATAAAAGCGTGAAAAGTCTTACTGATCGAATTTTGAAGACGCAAGCGAAGCTTTAACACTAATTGAGAGAGATTTTATTCATAAGTATGTGCGTGTGTACAAATAAAGGTGCACTCTATTCCGACATACATACGGTCCAGTATGACCGGACACGTGCTTGCTCAGGCAAGCGAGTGTAATACTGCCAACTTCCTAATACCAGTGAGTATACTACAACTGAAGATTTCTTGTCGTAATAGCATATTAATTATTTAAGGGCCGGGATTTGAATCTCGGACTATGGAATATGTAGCCGCAAATAAAGCCAGTATTTATATATAGTTATCTTAATATATATAATTCTTCTGTAGCGGTTTGCGGTTGTCACCTAACTCATCCTAAACGGGCTGCACGTTTTGGACGACGTCTTCCGGGTCCGCTAGTTTTTCATACATGTGTAGATGAAAAGTTAGTTGTTAGAATTGTTTATTCAAATAGTAAATTGCTTAATCGAACTACTATAAACTGTAATTAATACTTATAGCAGCATGTTGCGTGTCGACGGAACAAACTTTAACAATTAATTTTCTTAGCGGCATGCCATATAAAATACCCAAAAATATGGACGAAAATATTTAGAGTTTATTTGAAAAATTACTCTTAATTTCAAGACAGTAAGGTATAAATTGTACTTTAGCTGACAACGGAAAACTTCTAATTATGCCTAATACCTGGTTTAGACTTCATATCCAAGCCAAGTTGGATATGATAAACTTTACTTGTTTTAATGAATTCATTATTACAACAACAATTAAAGTTTCACCATGGGAAATACAAATGTACCAAGTATATTTTAAAAGTTACTAATATATTTAATATTAATAATTTTATTATGTACCACCTGCGTTTTATATCTACTAGCTATTTCACACGGCTCTACCTGCGTCAATTTTTTATTATGTACATGAGTTAAATAATTGTATGTAAATTTGGAGTTAGAGAGAGGTAACTTTTGATAAACCGATTTGGGTAACTAATAAATAGCCATTTGAAAAACGTAATAATTTTTAATCACAGACACATTTTATTTATTTGCATTGTTTAAAAATATAACACAAAAGCAATGTTGAGCCTAGAATGTAATCAAAATATACTGATGTAATATTAACGAAGTAATTTCTCACTCTGGATAAAATATAAATTTCAATTCATGTGAAAAGGATACCAAAATACCAATTTTAGAAAATAAATAATGAAAAGGCAAACAGAATGAAAGATTTATACACTAGCCAAGCCTCACTGACGTAATCCATACCCTTAATAAGTATACGTAAGGGTGGGACAAGTTATTAGGAAATCAATACGTATATTGAGTTGATATTGTAGTACTTACGTACGGTAGATGCGGTATTGTAAAAATGTAACTAACATTATAAAGAAGCTTTTTTTGTAATAGTTTGTAGTTAGCCGTTTTATATGATATTCAACATAGAATATGTCATGGTATATATAGATTATCAAATGGTAATATGGTATTTTAAATTATTGTGAAAACTTTTTGGTCGCGATTTTTCATATATTTTTTTATTGCAACATATCGGATCACTACTTCACTTATATATTACGTCATATAAAGTGCAGGATTTATAATACGCGGCAGATTTTCATCCAACAGATATTTCCTTACGATAGCTTATTTCACTATTGAGCACGAAATGAATTACGAGATAAACTCAAATTAAGTGAAAACGAAGTATTTTCTGGTTTTGAGTTAGCGACATTTGTTTAAAATTCATTTTCCATAATTATCTCGATCCTATTTAATGAAATTATGTGTAATGAAATCAACGTATTCATTACATGGAAACGACTAATGGTTTTATTAATATAACATTAAAAGGAGCAGTTGTATTGTAGCAATGTCAAAATAATAAGGTCCTCCAGACCGATTTCGGCCACGGCGGCCAATCACAAGAGAAATTAGCCAACTGCGCAGGAGATATTATAGTGCACAAGTGTGTGCGCAAACACAGGTGCACTCTCTTTTCCTTAGCTCTCATAATCCGATGGGACGGCAATCCGACACGACCGGAAAGAGTTCAGGCGCAGGACCAACGGCTTAACGTGCTTTCCGAGGCACGGGAGTGTTCACACTTCCACCTTCCAGACTCCGGGCTGCTACTGAGAGTTTCTGACAGAAAAACCCAATAACTATTTATTGGCCCGACCTGGGAATTGAACCCAGGACCACCGGGTCTGCAGCCTAATATCTAGCCACTAGACCAACGAGGCAGTCAAAATAATAAGCTACATAAAAAGTACGTAATATCGTCTCTGAGGGCAAAAGGAAGTCAAGCACTCTACCTTACTTCCTTTTTCCTTCAGAGATCAAATCGATTCTATATAACCCGCTACTAATAATGATATTTGCACTGAAGAATAAAACATTGACGCGTAACAAATACAGTAAAGTAAAGTAACAGCCTGTGAATGTCCCACTGCTGGGCTAAGGCCTCTTCTCCTCTTTTTGAGAAGAAGGTTTTGGAGCTTATTCCACCACGCTGCTCCAATGCGGATTGGTGGAATACACATGTGACAGAATTTCAGTGAAATTTGAAACATGCAGGTTTCCACACGATGTTTTCCTTATTGATTCATGAATTATAAAAAAAAAAAAAAAAAAATTATAATCGCCAATTAAGCACATGAAATTCAGTGGTGCTTGACCGGGTTTGAACCCACGATCATCGGTTAAAATTCACGCGTTCTTACCACTGGACCATCTCGGCTATCCACAATACAATACAGATACAATATTCAAATTTAATTTATTATTTCCAAAATTTGTACCTGTTATATTAAAAGCCATAATTAGGTTTAAATAATTTATTTTCTCTAACTATTCACTTAACGAGAAAATACAAAATAAATATGTTACAAAATAAGTCGATACAGGCTTAAAAAATTATAAACTATTATAAACTAAAGATTTTACAAATTATGCCAAAATCTTGTATCTTATTATAAAATATCTTAATTGAAATTTAATAATCATTATTTTATATATACATTATACATTGAAAGCACAATTTTAAATTTATTAATATATAAATAAACAATTAATGATAATAGACCTTATTGTAACACTCATGTGCCTTTATTTTTAGTGAGATAAAATTAAATATTGTAAAGCGTCAAATAAATCTTTAAGTCAAAAAGAATAGGGTTTAAATTGGCTTGTGACTAGTTCCAAAATCTGATGATACCGGTACAGGTTGCCGTAACATGATTTATAAATCGGGTAAGCCACGAGATAAGTGAATATTTTAAACGATACCGGCAATGCAGTACCAAAATCTTGCCTACAAAAGCATTCAAAAAATCCTAACATTCTTTTGTAATTTGAACGTAAAACGAAGAAATAACAAGTCTTTATCGCGCGCTATAACCTCGCCCTGTATGTAATCGTTCCATACAACTTGCCTTGACCGAAATACTGTTATAGCATTTTCTATGTCACTTAAATGCTACAATTTTATTGCTTAACTGTTTATTATTACTTGGCTATAAATTAAAGAAACTTCGAAAGTAATTTAAGTATTTATATTAATTATAAATATAAATTAAAAATTAATCTAATTCTTACAACAAAATTGCGTTGGATATTTTAATCTCTATTAAATTGAGTTTTAAACATTAAGCCTCATTACTCTCATAATTAATCCGACATAAAGGCCGCGTAAATATTTCAATAAGTTATGAACAACTTACAACTTATTGGATTTACAGTAACCCCATTTGAAGATTATCTAACTAGTACAATGCTTAGGCATAACCAGTTTCGGTAATTTCAAATTATCACGAACAACATTACATGCAACATTTGAAATTATAAGTGTCTTTAATACGTAATACTAATTGGTTTTTTTTATTTGAATGTCGAACAAAATCTTATAAAAACGACTCCATTTCAACTATATTAAAAAGTTCATTTTTGTAAATGACGACCGTATGTGTACCTTGTGTCTGCTGAGGGCGCGGAGGTAACAATAGTCTATCCCTGGCTCACCTCTTCACCCTGTTTTGTTCTACACCTATTCTTTTGGTTGACATTATTACTTCCCCTTTTGTCTTAGCTGGCTTAGACGACTTGTGAAAAAGTCAAGTGTCACACAGAGGGAATTTCGAATAAAAGACACTAGAGCCTAGATTTAAAAATTAAAGTCACGTCAGGGCTTTATGGAAGTCGATAAAAAGAGGCAACGGGAAGCCAACGCGGTTATTCATTGACCTTGTCTGGAAACAGACAATTTTCTGCACTTAGACCCAACCGTATGTCTTCGAGGCGATGTGAGCGCAATTCGTAACTAGAGAAATGAAGACACTTATTTTGTCCAGAAAATAAATAGCATCGAATCCGCCCTTCGTGTCTCGGCGAACATAGCAGTCAAAATGAAGCCCATTGTTGCTTACAATTACGGAAATCTTAATACAGTGACTACGGAGCAATTTATGACCCACTGCTTTTTGCGGTAATATCTTCAGACTTTTGACGCATAATGGTTTGATTTAGCGTAAAAAATGAGAGCACGCGACCTCATTATGCTTCTTTAAAAAATACAGTTTAAGTATAACGTATTCAAATTTTATTTTATTCATATAACTTATTGAATGTTAATATTGTTGTATAATTTATAGAAAATATTGTAAGTAAATACTTTATACTTATATTCTGAGGCTGATAGAAATACTGCCTTATTAAACAACAAGCCTTAATAAGTTCGGGGTGATATATAAGCCAATGCGTTAAATTTATTGGGTCGGTAAGCTATTCTTGTTATTGTGCGTAAAGCTAATAGAGGTACGGTTCTCATTAGCAAGCGAGTGTATATTTGCCAGATATTTAAGCACCTACATCTGTAAGCAACAATTATAGTTATAGCTTAACCTATTCTCTAAATACAACTAATTATAAACTATTTTTGACTTACAATTAGTAGCATTGCTTAATAATTATTATAACATTAAATCTTTGGAACGAAACTCTTTTACACGGCTTACAGTAGAGTGAAATGGCAGTGGCCCAAGGTCACGTCATATAACGAAATAGCGTTCATGCTGTGCCTACTAAATGCTACAAAATACGATGCGTTGGGCGTTCGAATTTAAGAGGTCTTTATAAAGGAGGTTGAGGTGATTTTTGGTGTGACAAAAATACAGTAATATAATCAATTAAAATCAACATTTTAAAACACGGTTTGAGCCGAAAAAATATCGCACAGAACTTCGTTTCAGACGGGGTTCTCCCGACCGCACGTTTTTTTTTCTTATTCGTTTATTTATGTTATATGTAAACTTCATTTATTTATAAAATTAATTGTTATATGCAAGTGACACGTAGAAATGCAAGAAATTATATTAAAAACTGTGAAACTATTTTGATTAATCTTTTTAATTATCAGTACCTAATATTATAAAGCAAAGTCCCGCCGCTCTCTATCTGAACGCGATTAACTCAAAAACGATTGAATGGCTTTTTATACTGTTTGCACCAATAGGCGACGATTCACTAGGAAAGAAAAAGTGTATAGTATATTTTTTTGAAAAAAAAATCACTAGTGTCGTGTGAAATCATAACTGAGTGCGTTCGGATGATTCCATAAAATGGGCCTCAAGATAAAGTAAAACAGTCTGTAAATATTCCTCATAAATTAATCTATACCTAAATAGTGATAGCTATTTCGAATTATATTAGTTCGAAGTTTTCTTTCTATTAAATTTTTATTGAAGCTTTTTATTTTAGCTGTAAATGTTAATATAAACAATAAATTAAATCCACAGACAGACATTAGTAAGGAGGATAAGCCGTTAGATTTATTGTTTAGCGATAAGAGAGTTGTTTAGGAAAATTAAAGCTAAGTATTGTTGTCGGTTCAGCGGAATATTGAAATTCAGCGTAAATCGGGATACGCCCGGGACCGAAATTATCTCCCACGGAAATTTATCCGATTATGTTTTAGGGTATTTTTTAAAAATCTTTAGAATGAATTTGTTTTTTATTATCCGTTACACACGATAAAAATAATTTTTAACATTTAATAATATTATTTAATATGTAGATTAAACAAAAATACTGTGCCTAGTGTTATAAGTTCATAAAAATAAATACTAGTTTAATGAAATGAAGAGTAAATATAATCAAAAAAAAAAAACATTTAACAAACTTAATAAATATTTTTAATATATGTATAAGCTCAACCGTTGGCGGAGCGGTTTATTTTTTTCACAATACCAACGTTGATATTAAGTAAACAATCCATGAAGGTAAATGAAGTACCTCCAGTATTCATTAAAATGTTAATGTATCCTATATTGATGCGCAAGTTCAAAATGAGCCCGTTACGATGGGAACTGAATTTTAAACTATCTACGGTCGCTCTCATATTTAATTTGCAGCCTAATACAATTAATTATGAAATTTCGGACATTATAGAAAGGTCAGTTGTGTATTATGAATGTTTTATTAAATTATTCTTCGTATACACGTGAGTAGTTTTTGCTATCGTAATATAAATATCTACTATTCATCATTATCTTTATCTTACATAATTAAATTATTTACATAAATTTATGTTAATAAATAATTAAATACAAATTAAATTATTATTTGTCCTACGTTGCTGTACGCTTTTTTATCGTCTATTATGAAGTAGCCTTGTTTATCAAAGTTTTTATAAAGGATACTTCAATTTATTTGTAAGACAAGTTAAAAATATTTGCGGAATCTTATTATAGAAACCAAAATCATGCTACAGTAAGGATGTATTGAGTTTACCAAGTTTGAATCTTATTATAAGTTTACCCACAATCAGCTCAATAGCGGAAGTATTCCTGAGAAGTGTTGATGTCGAGAATGCCAATCTACCAAATTATTGTTCTTCCTGGCACCGATTAAAAAATGTTCAATAAAATATCAAAAATATACACATTTTTTTATTATTATGTTTTTCATGATATTCTTTTAATAATTGGACTATCGCTATAAGAAGATTAATTCTTAATTGACCGGGCAGTTGGGAAGACGATAAATAGCCTTAGAATTCTTCCCAACACATGTAGGTTGTCTCACGGTGATTTCCTTTACCACGGAACATGTGGCCCCAATTTGTTCCAATGTTAAAACACATTAAAGATAGGTTTTTTTTTTGCGTGGTAGCAAATGTTCGATGTGAGAGTGGTTTATTCCTTTCTTTTAGATAATGTTTGTTGTTTTTGCGTTAAAAATACTCTTTTATTGAGAATGGTGATCCATTACTATGACGGGTGCGGAACAGTTATCAAAATCAAAGCGGTTTAAATCATACGAATCGGCTTGTATAATAAATAAAAGTAATCAATAATTAAGATATATTTTCTGTGTTTATATACCTCTACATATTGCTGATATGTTCAAAAATGAATCTACATCATTTTGTTTTTCTCATCAGCATTCAAGGTGAGTTTGTTTAGGTCTGCAAGGCACATTCGATGGGGTATGGCTATAACAATTTGGTAACTCTAATGCCCAGTCTGAAATGTTTTGAATAACTAAACAGACAGGACAGGATGTTACGGTTTATCTACGACACTTGAAATAGCTACAAACGTTAATATGCTCTTGTTTTGAAAGTTTCGCGAAATCCACACTCTATGATGTTTATTTTAGGTGGGTCGTGGATGTGATTTATATTTATGAAACGGCACATCGGAATGAATTATAGAGTAAGGATTTTTTTTAAATAAATGCGAATTAAATCATTTTAAACCGTTTTGATCGCTTAATGTAAACATACTATCCAAGCTTCATTATCCTGAAAAACTAACTTCAAAATCTAATAAATACTTTAATCTTCATAAGTACCGATAACCACGAATCGGAAAAACTATTGCAAATAATAACTATAATATTATTGATAAGATATGTCATACATAGTTATTTTCTTACTTCATTATGATAAAATTTCACGATATTCTGTTACAAGGTTACCATCCAGCAAGTTATGAACAAAGCCGACAGCACCGACTCCAAGTAAACTTCATAACTGATTAAAGCTCAACTAATTTAATCTCTGTGTCGAGAAGTAAATTTCATAAATTTTAAAATTAAATTTAGTGTTGCATATCCTTTCAGAGCTCAAAAATAAATGTTCGTTTAATGTAATTTTACAATAAATTAAACACGTACAAAATTTAACTGAAAAATGAAAAAGACATCTTTTATACTTCTTATTATAAGCAATACTTTTTTCTATTTTCGTTGTAGTCGCCCTGAAACTGTAAATAGGCATCATACAAAACCATCTCGATCGTAGATATTCGGGATACCTTTATAGAACGGCCTCGACAAATGCTTGCTTAAATGCTAGCTTGTTAGCCACGATAGCCTCCGAGGAACGTAAGACCCACTGCTTTACAATGATCTCTTTCCGGTGGTGTTAGATTGCCGTCCCGTGGGACTAGTGAGTGAAGGAATAGAGAGTGCAAGATGCACTCGCGCCATTATATCTCCTGCATTACTTACTAGTCTTTGATGTCGGCTCACGAGGCCGACATTAAGTCAGATCAATTGGTGTAAATAATAAACGTAAATTTATTTTGAAAAGTAAAATATATTACGAAAAATCTTTTATAACTCTTAAAGACAAATTCAGAAACAGAAATCATACAATTTTAACAAATAACACTCAGACATTTTTCGTTTTATTGACAAAGATCCCTCACAAATGCAAATGCGTCAAAAATGAAAATAAACCAAATTTTCTATCTTGGAAAACAAACGAAAAGTTTTAATTATGAAATAAAAATGTTCAATTTATATTCAACTTTTAAAGGCTTCGGGAACTGGAGATTAATTAATTTTATCGGGAAGTTATTTATGTATAATAAAAATTAATTTTAGTGGCTATATTGAAGTACGTTTTTTATATATATGTATAGGGTTTTCCATTAAGGGCGCTTGATCGTGCAGAACTTCCATCGTAGCGTGTGCTGTGTGGCACGTAGCGCCGTCCTGTTGAAACCACATGTTGTCCAGATCCATATTCTCGATTTCAGGCCAAAAGAAGTTGGTTATCATCGACCGGTATCGCTCACCATTGACGGTGACGGCCACACCATTATCGTTTTCGAAAAAATACGGACCAATCACGCCTCCGGCCCAAAATCCGCACCTAACAGTCACTTTCTGCGGGTACATTGCCACTTGGTGAACCTCGTGTGGATTGGTTTCGTCCCAAATACGGCAATTTTGCTTGTTGACATAGCCATTCATCCAAAAATGCGCCTCGTCGCTGAAGATGATTTTTTTGCCAAAATCGGCGTCAACTTCCAACTGCTCTAATGCCCAGTCAGCGAACACACGGCGCTGTCTATGGTCATTAACCTTGAGCTCTTGGGTCAGCTGGATCTTGTACGGGTGCAGGCTCAAGTCACAACGCAAAATTCGCCAAGTTGTCGTCTGCGAAAGGCCGAGTTCCTGTGCGCGACGCGGAATTGACTGCCGCGGGTTTTCGAGGACACTGTCGCGCACAGCGGCGATATTCTCGGCAGATCTCGCGTTACGTTGACGCACGGGAACCGGCTGATTGTTAACTGACCCGGTTGACTCGAATTTGTCCACCAATCGACGGATAGTCGACTCGGCAGGACGATCATCGCGACCGTAAAACGGGCGAAGTGCGCGGAACGTTGCTCGAACTGAAGACCCATTTTCATAAAACAATTTTATGATTTGCACGTGCTGCTCGACACTGTAACCTGCCATGGTGGTTTGGGAGGACGGAATGAATATAACACACTGCATTTGACAGCTGTCACTCAAACAACATGGCCGCAATCAGCTGTCAAAGTTCAAGCGTCCCTATTGGAAAACCCTATATATACGTATCCGTGTAAATGTTTATTTGCTTTGAATAACTTAAAAACCAATCATTATTGCGAGTACAAATCGATTTCATCTAACTCATAGTGTCATCACAAAACTTTTATTTAAGTAATAAATATCTACATACAATTAAAATCTGTATAAAATGAAGCGGTTATAAAATATAAAATTATTTATATAGGAGAATTAAATTAAATGCATTGAAAATTCAGTAGAAATATTTACAAAATGTACAATAGAATCCTATGCCTCAAGATGTACATAAAATATTTTTTATTAAATAGTTCAACCGTGGCGGATAATGTTATAAAGACCGAAACTATTTCTTTTTTTCATAATATGACGAAAAAAGAAATGGTATTAATTCTTTTATCTGAATACACATCGCGAATAACTTATAACATGGATTTTATTGAAATTCGTTAAGATAATAGTTTAGAAATTAACTTTATTTTTAACAGTACAGTAGCAGTAACAGCCTGTGAATGTCCCACTGCTGGGCTAAAGCCTCTTCTCCTCTTTTTGAGGAGAAGGTTTTTAGCTTATTCCACCACGCTGCTATCTCGGTTTACATTTTTCTTTTTACTTATCATTAATTTTCTTTACCTAAGGACATACAAGATTTCCCGATAAACAGAAAAGCTAGCATGTCTATATCGTTGAACGAATTAACGAATACTAGTTGTTATAAAAATTAATGTAATTATCCTTTTCTGTATATATATCATTACAGTATCGCGGAAAAATAAAAAGTGCATTCCCATCTTTCGTTTTTGTTTCCATTATCACAAGGGAGTGATGAAAGCTCGTTGTGACGCAACGCAACTCTAAACAGAGGGTAATCACAAAGCTTTGTTAAACAAGGGTGCTTTTACATGATTTACTAAAAAGCAAAAAGAAAACTAACATTGATAGATGCTATATATATTTAAAATTGAAAAGTATTCCATCATTCTAAATTTAAACTAAAAATTTAAATGAAATAATATATGTTATTACCTTTGCACATGTGTGGTATATATATTTGTATATATAATTATCGGTTGAGTAGTTAAGACGTGAAAGCGTTACAAACAAACAAACTCATCTTCGCACTCATTATATTAGTAAGGATTAATTAAAATTACATTTCTAAATTTAATTGTATGTTATATTAATATTTATTACATTTTAGATTAATTATGTCAACGAAGACTGTGCTAAAATACGTCAATTTCGATGACGCAATTTGTTTTACTTATAATAATAAATACATATATCTTTTAACGAATAATAAAAGTGGCAAGGACATATTCGAAGTAACAATCCAGTTCGAAGTTAAAAATTAAATATTGTGTTAAGTAATGTGTTTGATGATAAACATAAAAGAATGAAATCTTCCGATAGAAATCACGAAAATATTTTTCCATTTATACTCGTAATGGTTGTTGAGACGTTGAGGCAATTTCTAGAGAAATTGATTTTTTAGATATTAATTTATAATCACGGCTTACTTAATGAAATCCCAGTTAAAACTGCTTATTACAAAATCATGAGGACGAAGCTGCAGATATAGCTAGTATTCAAAATGAATAATCAACATTTACAAATAACAAAGTACCTTTTTATCCATTCGACTTTTGTACTTCCCTATAACGAACGCCTCTTCATTTCTGAGAACCATTAGTTCATGAAAGCTGGGGTCGATACTACCAAGTCCCAGTCGGTTCTTTCACGACAATTTTTAAGAGGGTGACTTTGCGTTTCCTTTGAAACGTCGCTTTTTTCCTAAATGGCTTGGGACGTTTACAAAAATATATAATAGTTTTATTCTTAACAAGACTGAAATATATTTATTACTTGCAATTTCTTTGTTGGACTTTTAATATTTATTCGTCGATAATGGTCTCATTGCTCTAGTGACTAGCTTGTAAAGATCACAAGATACCGGGTTCGAATCCCGAGTCGGGATATCAATGAGTTGATGACTTATCCTATCTAATTCTCATTATACCATAGACAGACATAATTAAGCAAATCTAGACGAGATTTATAGTTCTAACAAACAGGCAGACTGTAATAGCTTCAGTAATCACTTAAAAATAATTGTTTTTTTATAAGATATACAATATTTTTTGTATTTAATATTTCCAAAACATAGTACTTATCATTAATTTATTTCCACGTTGATATTGATTATACGTCGCCCCATTTACAAAAGAATATTACAGCGATTATATTCTTTATCATTTTTCTTTGTTCTATCCATCTTACTAATAATATATAATTATCGCTACGACTAGAAATTCGTTCTGGATATTCGTGATTAAATTCGAGTTTTTCTATAAATAAAATAAAATAGATAAAATATCTTTAGTGTTTTATGTTTCTAGAAACTAGAAGATTAGCACGATAAGACAAATCTATTTAAATATGTATATATTATCACTACACAACTTCAAAAATTAAAGTATAAGCATTGCACATTTATACAACTGTTTATAAATACCATTTATTCGTCTTATAAATTTATCTTTAAAGTCGATTTTTATTTTCCTTGTAATCTAAAATCCATAAAAACTTGTAAGTTAACAAGATAAGCATTTTCCATCAGACAATCTAATACAAATGGAGCTTTTTTATGTGTTATAGATATATCTATATTATCCTAAATAGTAAGATTAAGTACATCAACAATTACAGAGTATCATTATCACTAAGGATTAATTAAAGAATCGTTTATCCTTAACTGAATATAAAATAGGTATATGTCCAGACGAAAAGTAATAAGTCGGATAAGAAGAGAAAGGCGAATGGAATCCCAGGATGTTTCAGAGGTTCATTAGCATACAGATTGACCCGCACAACGAAGGCGACAGAAATACTACAATGAACTGGATTCTATGTAAAATTAAACATCTAATAACTGCTTCGACACCAAATTTTTTTTCGATACATATACGTCGATTCTAACTCAAATAGATTATTTTAATTTCTTATTTTAAACTATATCATAAAGAGAACTTAAATTAATCTTACCTGATTTTCCTTTACAAATTTATTAACGCTTTCAACCTTTTTTGTATAGTGATCAATTTCTAAGGATGCATCGGTCATAGTGGCTTCGTCTATTAAAGTCTCTTTGCTATTTTTTCTTGAATGTCTAATGAGATCAGGTTTTTCTGTGCTCATAGAATTACTTGCATTTTCATTCGTACAGTTCTCTCGGCCTGAGTTTCTATCTTCATTAGTACGTGATTTATCTTCCCAGCTTTTGATTTTAAAACACGATATTGGTTTTTTATCTTCCTTGGCTTCGTCACGACTAATTGCTTTATGCTCTACAATGAAACCGTCTTTGTTTTCATTTTTGACCAATCCGATTTTGAGACGTTTTTTCTTACCGTTCCATTTTGTATTGACTGATTTTGATGTAGTGCTATCATCACTAATATTATCGGAACATACAGGATTGACTAGAATCTTAGTGGATTTTGCTTTGCGTTCTATTTTTCTTAAATTTAAAAGATTACCAGATAAATCAGCATACGAAGGCATCGATGTCAATGATGATGTACTCTCTTTCGTATCTTCATTAATTTGATGTTCGGAATTATGAAAAATACTTATTTTCATTATATCAGCTGGGTTTTGTCGTACTTTACTACTAGATCCAAGTGGCCCCATCGTAACAGGTGGTCCTCCTTTAAATAATAATGCTGTCTCTGTTGGTTGACACACACAAGCTAGCATTTTCACTCAGTCATAAATTAATTATCACTATTATCACTTACATTGTTTGGTGTAACATGTTTCGTAAAACGTTTTACCAATTGTGTCTGGAAACCCTCAATAGATTGAATGAGATACTTTAATCCCTTAGCTATGTGATATCCTTTTTTTATAAGAGGCTATATTTATGAGATAAGTACGTACTTAGCGGCATCATGTCACTACATAGTTTTCCGACGTTCTTACATTGATATTAAAGTTCCGTTCTGTTACAAGGACTTATGGCGCATTGTTTCTAGATGAACGAATGTAGGCAACTCCTTAATATCTTTCATATCAACGTTTATATATCGTGACAATTTACTACACAAAACCGATAAATATATACATATTGTAAAAAAAAACAATAGAGTATTTACTTTTAGTTACAATTATATCTTTGATCTGATTAGTATAATATATAGATAGTCAATTCGACCATGTTTTAAGGAATCAGTGGCAATAAAACTTGGTCTATCTTAAAACACCAATGTGAACTTTACACTTACTTATACTAAAAGCTTAGTGCCAAATGCGGTAACTCGCTCTTGTTTTCTATTTTTATTTACGACAAAAAGGATCGAATGACAATCATATGCTTTTTATTAAAATGTTAAAAACATATAATTTTAGCATCTATTTTTTAACGGTTATAAAATATATTATATTTTGTTGTTGATGTATGATAAGAAATAACATGTTCTTGATAAATACTACATAAATAAAATTATATCCCAGAATGGTTTCATAAAAGATCACTCTTATAATAAGATCACATAAATTTCTTGTATCGCTAGAGGCTGAGAAATTTTACAACAAGAAACACAATATCATACGCCCGTACAATCGTTGCCCTTATGACATTTTAGGCTTTTATTACGAGACCGCGAATCGCTTTAGAAAATCTACTAAAATATAGTAGAGTATGATATGAAAGGCTACAATTATTGCACAATAAATCAAAATTATTTATGTTTATAACGGTAAGATATAAGAAGTTTTACTGGTGGTATTGCTTTATGCAAGCTCGTCTGGATAGGTACCACCCACTCATCAGATATTCTACCGCAAAACAGCAATACTTGGTATTGTTGTGTTCCAGTTTGAACGGTGAGTGAGTACACTGGCTCAGTGAAATTACAGGCACAAGGGACATAACATCTTAGTTCCCAAGGTTGGTGGCGCATTGGCGATCTAAGCGATGGTTAACATTTCTTACATGCTTCTATGGTCGTTGGTGACCACTTACCTTCAGGTGGCCCATATACTCATCCATATCTATTCTATATAATAAAACGGTAACATTATTTATTTTATTTAGCCTTTTTAATCAGGTATAACAGCGATTATACCTTTTTCATTGTGCTCGACGTATCGACAGAGATGCATTTGCCGTTATCACGAGCTAAATTTAACGCTACGCTATTTATGAACATACTTTATTTAAGAACGAACATCTTAAATTCTTTGTAAGACATTGTAATAAAATACAGGTCAGGAGTTTATAATAATACTTAAGCATACATCCTCTTGACGTGTAATAAAAACTACTTGACACCGAAAAGAGCGAATTGAATGGAGCCTCAAATCGCACCACAAAGGGAAAAATGTAGGTGGAATTTCTTGAATTAGGATTACCAGTCGGAATTCGACACGTCTTCGTTTCGTAGAAAAATTTCTATTAAAACTACATAATAACTCCACGATTATGAATTAGAAATGAAACACTTTTTAATTTCATTTGTATAATCATGTTTCATACACATACATATAATGATACTAATAATATTTACGTAGTTTTAATCTATCTATAACTTTTATAACGTACATTTAACGTTTATTTTATATAAATATATTTAAGTAGGCCTTTATATTTTTATTAAAAAATGTATCCGTTTATTTACTAAAAATAAAATATTAAATTATGATTTAAAGTTAGTAGGTATTTTGAAATAAAGTCTTTTACAGCAAAGCAGTGTCACGAAAGTCATTTAATCTTAAATTTTCCATTTAGGAACTCCATTAGGGCATCTAGTGTTTAAGTGTATAAAACGGTCATCGGACCTGAACGGCACTTCGCGTTAGTTTGTCCCGGGGGCATTTCCCGATGCTCTAAAGAGAAACTCATGTAACGTACGTGTAATAATCTATCCGTAAAAAGGTTTTATCTTTTAAAAAAAAAATGTAAAGTAAATAACACTAATAAATAAAATACTACATTAGCACACAAAGCTTAGTAACGTTAACGAAATGTTAGGTACATTCTGGGTGTAATTCACTATACATACTAATTTACCAGATATAAATTTCTTAATTGAGCACAAGATGAATCTTAAGCACTTTACCACTTGACTATTTTAATTGCTACCCTGAATTTGAACCAGCGATCTAAGCCAAGAAACTAAACTTAGCAAAACAAAATTATTAACAAACACGTTAAATTAAGTTAAGTTAGATCATATCTTTATCGAATGTTGCTATAAAATCGATATTCTATCGTATTAGATTTTTTTTTTATTGTATAGATTGGTGGACGATCATGTAGGCCACCTGATGGTAAGTGGTCACCAACGCCCATAGACAGTGGTTTGTATATTTCTTTTAAAAAAAACAACATCACCACTGCGCCACCAACCTTGGGAACTAAGATGTTATGTCCCTTGTGCCTGTAATTACACTGGCTCACTCACCCTTCATACCGGAACACAAAAACACAAAATACTGCTGTTTTGCGGTAGAATATCTGATGAGTGGGTGGTACCTACCCAGACGAGCTTGCACAAAGCCCTACCACCGAGTAGATGTACAACATATCCCATAATAATATATTATGGACACATCCTTTAATAATGTAATATAATATTGTACTCAAACGAAGTTTGAATTAAGCAGCATCATGAGTAGATGCATTCATTGTTCGAAATACCGCAGACCGAGATCTGAAGATAGTTATAACCAAGATTTAGCCACTCGTACATTAAGTTTTATTCAAAATATTAAATACAACATATAAAAATTAACAAATTAACTATTTGAAAAAAAAAAAATACAAAAGATAATACACGAAGGAGTACGGCAAAGAAAGGGATTAGGACGTTATCATTTATCATATTTAATTCTCAAAACAGTAGCATTTTAAGCAGATAAAATGCGAAAGAACTCACGCAGTAAAATAATAATATTCGGCTAAGTTAAGGCTTCGGACTTCATTGTTATTGCCATACGTTCGTATCCTTCATAAAAAAAATAATGCCCGCACTTAAGATAATATTCACAAAAACTACTTTTTTATTTAACGAATCAACCGCTTTCAGGCGAAATGAGGAAAATGAGTTTACTAGTATACAGATCTAATCTAGTCTCAGTTTTCCAAAATTATTTAGCCTTATATATGTATCTATGTTGTATATATATCATACATTTAGGATATTATATCATTTTCGTTCTTCGAAATTGTAATACCTAACTGCATTGTAAGTCCTTGCGACAGTCGAAATATCTCTTTATTAAAATTTAAAATCACGTCGCTTAATAATCTTGCGTCTCATATAAATGAAGGAAATTGTTGTTAATTATTAAAAGGAACAAAAGCGTAATTGGCTCTTACTCGAATAACATCTAAAGTTGAGTATGGGGTTAATTTTCAAATTAATAACTATCTCTAATTAAACAATAGAATAAACCAAGTTACAAAAACGATTAAAAAAAAATTGGCCTAAAAATATTTTGCGTAGTGTCTTTGTACGCGTCATCACCAGATAAATTTTAAATTTGATGATTACAACAAGGTATCCACTAATTGTAAGATATAATTTTTTAATGAAAAAAAAACCGTTAATAAAATGAACTTAAATATCATCACAATTTATAAATTCAAAGGACAGCCCTATCGCTACAATTCATTATCAGTAGGTACTTATGATAACCTAAAAGCCCATTAAAATTGCTATTGTATAGAGCTATAAAACAGCGGATAATTAAGATTCTTTCAGACAATAGTCTGGAAATACTATAGAAATCTCGATAACCATTACCAGAACAATTGAGATAAAATCTTGTTTTTCAGAATAAACAAAAGTAATTATTGCATACATATGGTTCAAATGAGGACTTTGATTAAAATTATTGAAATAACCAAAGAATGCGGTTTGATTAATATAAAAAGTTACAAAACAAGACTAATTATATATTTAAACAAGTATTACACAACACAATATTGTTAAATAGACGGGCTTTATGTCAACGCATACTCTACAAGATTTTAGGAAGAGCACAAGAACGATTTAAGCATGCAAAAGAAAAATAGATTAATTTAAGAGAAAAATAATGTGCTCACATTACATACAAATATTTATAAGAAAATATTTACAAGCGACACTTTACAAGGGTTGCAGATGGTAGATCTTCATCACGAATTTAATGATTTCCGAATTCAAATATATTTATGATTATTGTAAATTAAAAAATAATAATTATGTATTTGTAAAAATATTAAACATTGGTGTAAAATTTATGACACAGTCGAAACGAATAACTAAAAATTTTTGTTTTTTTTTAAATTAACATTTTAATATTTAAAAAATTTATATCGACCGATGTTTAATATAAATTTATTTATTTGATTTTTCAATTGTTAAATTTTTGTTCATAAAACTTAGCTGGTATGCAAGGTACGAACATTAAATAGGATTTAATTAAGCATAAGCACACGTAACCCGAATAATAGCTCATTAAACAATGTATAAGGAAAATTATACCCCATTAAATCGCTCTTCGTTTATTCTGGCGTTTCCTTTTTCAGTTTTGACTTATATGATTTCGAGATAATTTAATGTTTTCAAAAATGAGACAAATGAAATAATTTATTATTGGTTCGTAAAAAGAAATCAGTGCGTATAACGTATTTCATAATAGAAGGTAAGAGAGGTAGCGACGAAATGACACAAAATTTAATCTAAGCTACATATCCTTCAGTATACGTTATGAATGTAAACTCAGTCTGTTTACGTAAGCGGCGCGTTTAATATTACCAAAAGGTAGGGTGCAAAAAGAAAGGAATACGCCTAAAGAACTTTTGGCATGAACAAGTCTGTTTGTCCTGAGTCTAGGCATAATTATCTATATAAGTATGTATTTACAAAAGAAAAGTAGTATATGTTAGTATATCAGTTGTCTGGTTTCCATAGTACAAGCTCTGCTTAGTTTGGTATCAGATGGGCCATGTGTGAATATTGTCCCAGGATATTATATATTTATATTAAACCAAACAAATCTTAACGACATTTATTTAAGGAAGTGTAAAACAAAATATCACGAAGAAGTTGTTACCTTTTGGTTTTAAAATTATTCGGGGTTACTATGTAGCGACCCTTATTGACCGTTAGTTTTTATTTTCATTTACAAAAGAAAATGTTTTATGTTAGACACTGCCTAGTATAAGATTGAAATAAATAAATAAAAAGGAACTGTTTTAAGACAACGTTGCATAATTTTATTCATACTCGTTAAATTAAAGATCACAACATTAAAAAACATTGTGAAATAATATTGCCATTTTACATGCAATATTTAGTCGTATACTCGTATCAAGAGAGCGTATAGCAATCGACGAGACTAATTGCCTTTAATATTTTCCGGGAGCAAAAACAAGTCGTGATAAAATCCGAGTAGTTAATTGGCATACATACGATGGGGGAAATATAGGAATAATTTTTAAACAAGAGTTTATAATGTTGCTTACCTCGAATAAGTTTTCGTATGCGTTTTATTAATGATTTATATAATTTGGATTATGATAAACAATAATTATTTTATTTGCCTCAGAATATTTGTATGAAAATTGATGATGAAATATTTATTATACATAAATAAACAGTTTTACATAATTAATATTGTATATTTATGATTCGTTAATATAAATTATTGATTTCTTGTAACTTTTCGTCCGTAACCTTTATTTGCTCCTTTCTCGATACAGATTTTGAAATACCAACAAACATTTAAAAAAAATCAGAACCTTTTTTTATATTCATTTGGAAGAAATTAAGCATTGAATCCTCTATTTCTAAATATAGAATTACATATAAATATTTGAATGAAAATAACAGAACCGAGGGATATCTAAATCTGTCACTTTTGAATGTAGGTCAGTAAATTCTTACACATTCTAAAAACATAAGTTATTCAACGACGATCTCTCTATTACAGGTAGCTTTTTTTACAGTTCTGAAGTTATAAAAACTTTTTGGAATTTATATTTCTCATTTTAGTTTCAACATTTTAAAATATTTCGTTCGAAACACGACCTTATGACGAAATATTAAAGACTACGCTTTTAAAGTTTAGATTAATGATAATTCGTCGCTTGTATCAGCTGTTCAGTTAATAATCTATTTCGAAATAGGCAGCATGTGCTAATGGCAGTGAAACATCTTCATGAAATATAGATTACGTACTTGTATTGATCGGGCGAGTCAATTAGAGCGAGGTTTAATTACCAAACCCGCATACAAAGTCCAGAGTCACTTATAGTGGATTCGAATTCACAATAGAATTTGATATTGTCCGGTATTATTACGCTTTTTGCATTTAAAGGAAATATAAATATCAAAAACAAAGATTCTTATTTTGGAAAATATTGCATAAAATGTATAAAAACCGTATCGTTTTCGATTCGTATTAGAATATTATAAATTGTATTGTTAATTAAATTTAAAGAAATAATTAATTATTGTTAAATGAATTAAAAATTAAAAATATCGAAATGGTATTGTCAATTCAGTCGGATTTTTGTTGTTGGTAGCATTCATAAGTATTCATAAATCATTCTTTCAGTCTTTTCAGTCAGTGTCAGTTCTTTCAGGTTTCGATTTGAACATAAAGTAACCTTTTGTAAAGTAGTGTAATAACATGCACAAGGGACATCATCTTAGATTGAGTGGTTGGTGGCGCATTAGCAGTAAAGAAGTGGTATATCGTCCTTATAGTCCCATTGTCGATAGGAATTGACAACATATCTTTACAAGCCTATTTTTCCTAATAAAGCTAATAATAAGTAATTTGTTTCCTACCTACATTAAATAAATCTAAAATATCCATAATAAAAATCTACTACATCGTCAAAGCGTCAATACAACTTAACGTCGTGTACCATTCTAGCCAAGGTGTTACTTTATATAAGTAGCAATAACTTTAGCTGCCTCCAACTATTCATGTGCAGCGATAAACTTACAGCCTAATCAAACTACATTGTTCAACTTATTCAACTTAAAACTAACTTCATTTCAAAGCGCATGTACGAGAATTTAGTTAATATTCAAGTTAACTTTTCAAAACCTCCGCTAAAGGTTTCAATTGAATCATTCACATATATTAGTCGTAGTTTTATGAATAGCCGTGTACGTAGAATTGTTACAATTCTATAATACATCGCTTTTATTATACTCTTACGTATAATTTATTCTTTTTGTTATATATCAAAACCAATTATTTGTTATACGACAAAGATACTAAACAATATTGGAGTGATTTATGAGTTTGAAATCACCTCAGGTTTCACCAATATATCAATAACTGTCCGTTTGATAATATCTATTAAAACAAAGCGTACATTCGTAACACTCACCATTGAAAAGGTCGCCTTACAACAACAGAGGGATTAACAAAGTTCAGAATTTCAGTTGAATGATTTTAGCGTATCAAAAACAATGCATTACCGATTGTGTATTTAATTTAATCGTGTTTCTTTTATCAATACCAAATGAAAAAAAAAAATTTTTTTTCTCTGTACTTTTAATTTTAACGCGTCTATTATTATTTAATGCGTAAATACGTTACGAATCATATTTTCAATAACGCATATCGAGAAATACTTAATATGTTTCGATCATTTATTTAAAATAAATTGTCATCTAAATACAATTGAATAAAGAATAATATTGTAAATCGATTAATATTACCCCGAAGCAAACGTTATTCGATCAAAGTTATATTAGTGATAGAAATGAAATCCACCAGTGGAAAATACGTAATCGTTCCGATAGCGAGACCCGATTAATTTATGGTAGAGTTAAGTTTTAAACTGCCCTAAATCATTTTCGGCAGACCAAATTAAATTACCGACCCAGTTATATATATTATATAGATGGGTATTGTGAAAATTGAAATTAAATTTGTTAGAATTGTAAAATAAATTTGGACAACAACTTAACTATTAAATGAATTGTCATTGTATATTCAAATGCTTTGTTTTAGTAATAAGCATTTCGGCTCGTCATTGCTATTTAATTGAACCAATTTGTAACTTGGCAGAGTTTGTATTTTGTTTGAGCGGACAGTGTTGAGTATTTTGATAAAATTCAGTTTGGTAGCAAAACTAAAAGCGCTTAGCACTTAGTCCGTGTCTCAGATGTCCTCGTCCTTGACAAATGAAACGCTCTCGACATATTTTCGCTTTAAATTATATTTTCAAACGATATCATAAAAATGTATTTTATTGTATTTACTTTTGAATCAAACAAATTGAATAATACAGTTCAAACTATGATTTGTTTACATCTTCAAATGAAAACTGTAAAAAAATCTACCACAAAAATAATCGTAAACTTTTTTAAACGTATTATGATTAAGGATTTCTAGTGTCATTTAAATACATATATACATATATTGCGCATGATAGTAAAACAAATAATACAATAAAAAGTCAGTAACTAGAAGTAACAGTTAACAACAAGTAACTTTCTGGATGTCATCTTCGCGGAGAATTAGTTCAGGAAAGTTGGTCCGATTCTCTTGATTGTGTTGTTATGAAGATTTAGGGCGGCCTGTATAAACAAATTCTCTTACGCTCAACATTAATTTGATTTATAAGCACTTTATTGTCTATCAAAGGCCACATAAAAACATAATTGAATTACTGAAAGTTTATTTAAAAAATAATTTAAAAATTTTAAAAGAAATTGAAATATCAAACAGATACAAAGCAAGCAAAGGTCTCCTGTTTTTGAACAATGGCAAGTTAGCCACATTCGACGGTATGATGCCGTAGAAACGATATTTCGTTGTGGTAGATTTTCATACATAAAATTTATGTTTATAATTCAACTGACTCTTTGTTTTCATCGGTGAAAAATTTATCGAAAGAAAACGTGCATGTATCAGAATAAACTCTGACACATTCATACGAGACGGTCGTCGCCAAGTAATAACATTATATTCTAATTGTAACAATCTAGTTGTAGCTGGACGCATTCTCGAGTAATCCAACAACCCATCATTTAGAAGTCGCTTAAAGCGTTTCGACACTACATTAATCTGATAAACAACCGACGCTATATAATGTTTAATTTTTTGATGAGATACCAATATCTCATTTCGTACTTCAAAACAATCTCTATAAAATATTTTAAAATGACGCATCGTTATTAATAATAAACAAGGACATGAAATTCACGCTTGTCACGTCAATGTTGTCTTGTAGTCTCCAGACAGATTGTTCGTGCCTTTGGTGTTTCTTTCTATAGGTTTAGAATTTGGTGGTTTGATGTGCCTGCACGATTTTATTTTCAGGCAACATCACAATTAAAAAATCTATTTCACTTTTTTTTCTTCGTCTTGTATAGTGTTAGTTGTCTTCATTGCTGAACGTCAATAGTTTAAATTTAAAGCGGATGAAACCGCGAAGCACTAAATAATATATTGTACTAAAACCTTCTTCGAAACGCACGGCATCTTCTACTATAAATTTTAAAGGCATTTAAAAAAGTTATCTCCGCATTTATTAGTATAGATAACTCTTTCGCTGATATACTTTATCAATCACGTGAAATACGAAATAGATGACAAAATAAATCATTGTTCGATTGTTTCTAGAATACGAAATTAAAATTCTACGATTACCATAGAGAGGTCAACATACGCTGTCGGTTAGCCTATTTGCAATAGCATCCTTAAAAAAATATTAACCTTTATCAGAAATTGAATTCCAACATAACGTGACCTTATACGCCACTTGTCAAGGCAAATACAAACCTGACTGAACTCATCTCGTCCTTTATGTAAATCGAATAGATAGATTCTATTTATCTCGAGGGAAAGAAAAGACTTTGTATGAGGTTTTGTTATATACCCAGTTGCCTTCAGAAAACTATTAAAAAATAAGATACCATAATGACTATTATAATTAGTACGCAGATAACTTATGTCTTGTTCGCACATATATATATACATGTAAACATATATCTATATATATTTATAAAACAATAACTAACTGAGTGACATCAATGCACGATCTAAACTACTGGGGCTAGTATTATGAAAAATTGCATACGGATTCCGTTTAGACAGTAGGTTAGCACTAAGGAAGGATGTTTGAAAATTTAACCCATAAGGTAGTGATAAAGGGAAAATAAGTTTTCATGAAAATCTTTCAATTTTGAAGAGCTATGGAAATTGCTATTTATAACGATTTCATCTGCGTTTTACTTCAAATTATAAAAAATAGTAATAATACTAGGTTACACGCACTCAAAGCCGTATATGTAAGCTATTTCTCAATAAATATAGACATTTATATCGATAAAAATCATATTTGAACTTTTTAGAGTCTACCGCAAAACAGCAGTTACCTAGTTGCTATTGTTGTGTTCCGGTTTGAAGAATGAGTGAGTGAGTGAGTAATTACAGGCACAAGGGACATACCATCTTAGTTCCCAACAATGGTGGCTTACAGGTGATGCAAGCGATGGTTAACATCTCTTAAATTGCCCATGTCTATGGGCGTTCGTGACCACTTACCATCAGGTGGCACATATGCTAGTCCGAATGCCGATGAAATAAAAAAAAACTCTTCTAAAATTTTATAAAGATTGAGTGTTGAGCTGTCTTTGGCTTTCAACGTATTTTTTTTCCTTCTCTTCTATCTTAAGACTTATCTCTTAACACCGTCTTCTATCTATTATAACTATTTCTTCAGAACTAAAATAAAGGTTGTCTCGATGTCTCTCTCATAACTCTGTTAAGTTAAGAAGGAGACAGAGAAAAGGGACAATCTAAAAACGAAAAAGACATGTAATGTAATTACAAAGAAATTTCGACGTCATTACGCCCGAAGGTTTATCGATCGAAAAGACCATGAAGTCGAAATTAGAAAAATAAATTTGTTTAATGTACGAGTATCACGTAATTAAAAAATATATGTCGCACGACCGAGCCGACCTATGAAATTTGAACCCTTAGAATATTAAGGTGAATAATATAAGGGTAAAATCTATCTCATCATGTTTAAAAGTATACATTTGGGAAACAAAATGCTACGCTTACAGCCTTTTAGAAATAAGCTTAATGTTATAAGATCTTATCGTATTAAATTATATTCAGTTTTTAAAGTAATAAAATTAATATAATTTTCACTACTTTACTAACCTTTGTTCAATTGAATACTAACAGTAATTGTCTCATATTTCCTTGGTATCTTTAGAAGTCAACTTCCTGAAGCGACTTCTGAAGATCCAAGCTATGATCTTTCAATACGCTAAAGTTTCAAATAAATTATGTTTGTAAACCCTTAAATATACTCGATTTAGATAACTTTAGTTACCATTTGGATTCAAACATGTATATTCATACGAATAAATAACAAAAGCTTCATCATCTCATACCATACGTTACTACTTCTAAATTATTTCAAGTATTTTGTTCAAAATACGTCAACGTATATGATTAACATCATAGGTAGATACAGAAAATAACGAGAACAATACTTTGTTTTACTTTCAACGAGTACGAATTAACTTATTCCGAATATAATTACTGAGACCCACGTATTGAAATATCACTGCAAATTATAATAATAAAACAGTACTGCTAGTTTCAATTATAGTAAATATATTTATATTCATCGCACAATGGATAACTTTACAATAAACAAAACTTTGTTAAAAGGCATTTAATTTTTAATTGTTACATTGTACGTACTAGTATTTATTTTTATAGTGAAGTTTTGCTATAACCTAGTTTAATGCGACTTTAAACACTTGGGAGTTGCGCAGTCATTTCCTTTGCACATAAAAGATAAACGCTCGCATTGATAATTACAATCAGGTTATAACATCTAGGTTAGTAACTGCGGATTAATCTATACAGAACTATCCTTGCAATTAAAAATTAAAAATAAATTATCCCAAAGACGTATGTATGCATAGACTATGAATGTAGTGATGTTTTTAACTAAACCGTGAAAGGTTTTTCAATTTCCAAGATAACGAATATCTTGTATATTGCTCTAGGATATTCGCTAATACAATTTTAAGTTTCATCAAATACAATATAGACGATGTAGGCAACATATTAGCGATGAGTCCGTAAAGAGAGTCAAAATGTATTTAAAAATCCTTTCCTATTTATTAATATTTTTATTTAACGTTGATTGTTGATGATGTAGAAACAAAAGCTCATATTTAATATTCACAATAAAAACCGGATAAACAATTCATGAAATTGCTATGAATTCTACATTATCATTTAAATTTGATGAATGGTTTTTATTTTCTGTTAAAAAAAAGTGTCAGAAATAGAAACATATTCCCTACATTTTAAACTATATATAATATTTATAATGACAGTGCTCCCATACAAAGAATTGCATTCAAATACATTAATGGTTGAAGAAACGGGCCAAGTGTACATTGCGGCGTCACTAATGTACGAACCGAATGACTGTTAAAATACGGTTCAATGAAATCGTCATTAAAAGAAATATTTAGTATAAAAATAATTCATAATAGCAATTCAGTATAAAACATAAGCGCTAAGAATATTCTGTTCTCGTTCATGTACATGTTTTATTCTAATTATAATTCTATCCACGCAATTTATTACCTGAGCCCATTAGTGATCGAAACCAAAAACTTCATAGGGAAGTTAATTTAAAGATTTAAAAAAAAACAATCTTGAAATGTGACATGATAATATGACGTGCTTACTATTAATACCAGGAACAAGCATAAATGTATTACCCGACTATACAGGTTTACTAACTGTTTTGTGTTATTGAACACAATCCCGCGTGTTAAAATGTTCAAAAATTACCCCTTTTAAATTTCCACATATAATAATTTAGGGATCTTTGAGTGCCAAAGGTTAATATAAAACTAGCGACTTTTTAGATAATGATACACGGCGCCCCGCCGGTTCCTTAACTGGCCTGGCATATATTTCTAAAACCGGAGATATATTTTCGACAATCAATAAGTGTAATATAGAAATATTCGTAAGATTTTAATTTGGCTATGCAATCGTAATTTACTAAATTAGTTTTATATGCTATGTAATAAAACTAAAGTGAAAATCTAACTAAATAAAACTATTGAACAAATTGTTGTATAAATACATTTCAGAAGCTATGCTTACATCGGTCAATTGTTTAAAAATATTACTTTATTTTCATTTAAAGGATGAGAATTATTTGCCCAGAAGGATGATATTTACTGTGTGTCATTATTAATTAACAAAGAAGCCGCTTTATGTGAAATCGATAATGACAATGGTCTTTTTTTATTACAACCCACTTACTAAATATTTTAACACTAAAGAAGTATTCCGATGTGATAAGTTTATACTACTATATTACATTGTATATAGGCGAAGGTGACCACTTACTGTTACATCCATTTGCTTTCCTATTTATTTGAATAGTATGAAGTATTTTAGTATCAAAGCATATTATAATGATTACCTTTATAATTCCCTTTGTCATTGCTTCCATAACATTAGCATACTTATATTAAATTTATATCTAAGCTTCAGTTCGGAACTAAAGATTTTTAATATTACATTTTAAACATCTGTTAGAAGAAAAAACCTTTAGGCGTTCGAATCAAACTACCTCTGAAAAGTTCAAGTAGTCACATGTGGAGACCGAATGAATACATCTTTATCTACCTGCTCACTCTGATTGTAATAATTATGAGTGGAGAAAAATAGACCTTATCGTGTTAGATATTTAATCTATTTTATATTGTAAATAAAACGAAACCTTTTTTAACTATTAGGCTAAATGATTAATTTACGGAGAAATATGCAAGTTAAAACATTATTTAAATACGAAGTTAAATGATCATTAATATTTAAATTAAAGTGCCTAAAGCAATGTCACTGATACATAGTTTATAAGATAAGAAATGAAGTATCTACCAGGTTTTATTTATTCAAACCCGGTCTTGCAACCACCGGTTATTTCTTAACAAGTTCTCTCTTCGAATAAATACTATGTATTCGACTTATCTCCCTTATCAATCGTTTCCAAACACGCTCCGGTTAGCAAACACCAAACAAGTCTCACTTACTCAAATTATTTAAGAATCGAATATTTATTTAATCATTTTATTGTATGAATCAACCAATGTCGAAGGTTTCCAGATTTAAATTTACACAAGTTATATATTTCATAAATAACTACAAGTGCAAAACTAGCGTTACAAACTTCACTTCTCGGTTCGCGAGATCGTCAAACCGTACCGCGGGTACGTCGGGACGTACAACCGCCCCTCGCCAAGGGCTAGAAGCTACTGAATTGACGTGGACTAGCGCGAATGCCACAGGCTGACTTCACAATGAAAGCTCGGAACCACCCCTCCCCTCTTCCTGACTAAAATGCACAATTTTTTAGTTTTTTTTTTTTATAACAGAACCCAAGTAGCACAAGTAACTACAATTGCCCACTTGGACGTTGAATGGTAGACCCATTCAACCTCGTTTGTTTGCTTTCTAATGAGCACTCGGAAGGACGCTATGTTTGTTTCTGCGACTTGTACTTTATCTGTACTTATTTATTACACAGTCGACCAAGAAAACTTTTAACTGCTAAACAAGACAACTAAAATGTAACACAAATTATTATTGAATAACTTCATATATAAAATTCTAGTAAATAACACACATATTATAAGCAAATAATAAAAATAATGATTCCACGAATACTTTTAAAATCGTTGCGCTAGATTAAATTCTTGCGCTACAAATATACAGACGGCTGCAAGTGCTCGAAGAACTTCAGCACAATTTGAATTCAGACGATGCAGAATTACTCTGATCTAGGTGATAAAAGTTAGAGAAGTTTGGTAGCTTCACGTTTAAAATACCAAACATTGGAAGTTGATGTATATTTATAAACTCACAATCAAGCATTTCGTAGTGAATACGATTGTTATGTAAATTTCCGAGAAAAGAAATGTATTCAAAACAAAGTTTTTGTGGTAGTACCAACACAAAATGTGAACATGAATTTCAACTACATCTTATTGCCAAAAACGAATATTAGAACTTCAAAGTGATCTATATACATCCTGTGTTGATTTCAAAGGCGGTCACATTTATTGTGGCATGCGAATCCAAAGGTGTTCCACTTTGTGCAAATTGAATAGCCGAGAAGCGAGCGACAAGCGCCCACACCTGATCGTAAATCAGATAATTCTAGACAGAGCGAAAAGGAAAAACGGCCGTAATAACCACAGAAAAAGGTCGACTTTTACTATTGTAATCATATATACTGTATCTATATTGTGCCCGAGAATGTGCTATTGAGAAAAGGGTGCTCGCAGATAAGGGGTTTATCGATGCATAAAGTATGTTATTATGAACTTTGTCGGCCGTTCCTAGACGTGTCTATAGAGAGGAATGTTGCCGTATTTTTCGTGGTATTTTTGTCATCTCTTTATTTATACCTGTCGTTAATTTCACGGCTGTCGTATAAATCAAGACGCCTATATAAAAAAGATTCACTTTTCAACACATGCAGACTTCGAGATTAAAATTTATTTCAATTACCATTCAAATATAAGCAGCGTAATTACCTGAAAAAAAAAACGTTTATTAGTTTTAATATTTAGAAGCTCATATATATTTACACCATATAACTTACAGCATATATTAATAATAAATGAAATAAAAATATATATAACATGTTTTTAATACGGGACACTAGCAATTTTTGTTTTCAATTAATTACTAATATTCCTAATTTCCTTTTATCTTAATATTGCATCTCATCTATACAGTTCAGCTATTTAAGCTTCTGATTTATTCTAAATTTTTAAATAATACGACTAAAACACCTACTTGCTACAAATTGTTCAAGATTTTGTTCAGAAAAAATGCTTAGTAATAAAAAGACACTTTTTAATATGGTTTAAAGTATTGCCATGTTTAAATGTTATGACGTCAGGAATAAGAAACGTCAATCTCTCTTAGTAAAGTACCCTTATTACATTGCCGTCTGCCGTCCCCATATTGTCTCACATTATGTGTAGACGGAGGCCATTTCACACAAAGGTCTTCGTACAATCAACTAAGTTATGTCATTTAAAATGCAAATCCTGGGACGTGAAACAAATTGAATAGGAAATCTGTTTTACCTTAAATAACTTTCTATTTAAATGACGAGCATTCATTGCTTAATAAATAGTCAAGTATTTTTATCATAATATCTATTACATTAATTAGAATAAAGAGAAATGCTAATAAACGTGCGAATCAAAGTACTCTGTGTTTTATGAAATGTCTAATTAATTAAAATATCTTTGATATATTTTAATGCAAATATAATCCACAAAAGAATATCGTTACCGACTTATCGAAATCGTAAAAAGTTTTATTTTAATTTGGACAGTCCTGGTTTATGACGAACCCCAACATTTGCCCAACATTTGCCCGACTGTAAAACAAATTTTATGACAAGTCGTAATATCGAAGCTTATTCGCAACGATTATTAATAAATCTTCCATGACAAGAAAATTAAAATATATTAATAATATTTTTAATTGGCATATTGTTTAGATATTGACTCGAGATTACTGGTTATACATATTTATAAATGGTTTTAAGATACTTCAAAGTACTCCGGAATCTTGATGATATACGTGTATATCACCAAAAGTGAAAGTTTTAAGCAGTTAAGATAGCAATGCACCAAGTAACATGCCGTCACCACATTTCATAGCAAACTTATTGTAAAGTCCACAAGCAATATACAAACAAAGATATACCAAGGGACGTCACATACTTTATCAATCTTCATCAACCTTTCAATGCTTTTCGAATCGATCCGAATTGAACCAGCGAAGTTGAGTAAGCTCCAAAGTTCCTCAATAAGTAAAAGAGGCCTCAGGCCTGGTGGGACATTTACAGCGTCACGGTAGCATGCGCAAGCGATCCCGTGGCGCTCCCCGTTAAGACAAACGAAAGGGTACCGCTGGTTGTTTAGTGGGTATTTCGATGACCGGGGCGCACTCGGCGCCCTGGACATATGGCGAGCCCCACAAAGCCCCCAATGTCACGGTTCCCCGTGGGGGAAAAGAGAAATGAGCGTTTCCAACGAAAAAAAAATAAAATTGTGGGACATTTACAGAATGTTATTTACTTTTTTTACTTTTATAATTTCTATGATTTTTATACCTTTATAATATTCGTATAAATGTTAAAATTGTATATATGTATTTGTAGTAACGGTATATTACCACCAAAAATTTAATGTCATTGTATTTCATGTTATATTAATATTAAGAAATTTAAATAAGCTTTATTATAATAATGATAATACACCCCGCTCCAAATATTGTAAATAGACTTATTTAATTTGGTAATAATTTGTATAGAAATGTCGGTTCGTATTTCTTATCCTAAAAATTGTTACAATACTTATAATGTTAAAAATATTTCGTCTAATATTGGTTCGCATGTTATTGAGTTACAAACGAGTTACCCAATTTTTAGGATAAGACATACATAAAACCTTTAGAACTAAGAGTTTTAGACATCACGAATCATGCTTTTGATTACTACAAAAATTGCATGAGTTCCTGTAAACATCAGAAACATTCTCTATAGCCGCATCAATTGGTTCTACAGCAAACCAATGTTTATTTATGTCTCGTTGAAATTCGAAAGATATCAGAGGTTTCAACAAACGTCACAGGCACCGAAGTTCGTCTACCTAGCCGCAATCCTAACTAATATTATAAATGCGAATGTGAATTTGTTTGTTTGTTTATTACGCTTTCACGGCTAAATCAATTTCAAAAATTCTTTCACCAATGGTGATTTCACCAAGCTACATTATTAGCGAGTAACAAAGGCTTTTGTCCCCGTATTTCCACGGGAACAAGGCACGGGAATTGCAAAACGCTAGTAATACATAATTGGCGTAAAAAATATTCAAACATCAAAATCGCAAGAAAAATTGTGATATAGTAACTCGAATGTTTAACTGATGATCAAGTTTCATCATCGTTATGATAATGAAATGAAATCTAATTAATACAAACTAAAATACGGTATTTATTTTATAACAAATAATTATATATTATGTACATCGTGTGTGTACTATTGGATACCTTTACAAAGTTTATGAACGTAAAACAAGTTTTGTTTACTTCGAGAGTTTTGAGCCTTTGAAGGTTGTTTGACCAGAGGTTCGCTCATTGAGTTTTCAATGTTTGTGGATTTTGAAGGATCGAGTCCAATTATATACATGTTTTCCTTTACATTATAATTTGTTAAGAATTTTAATCTCAGTCAGGAAACTTCCCCTTTCGATATTACTTTCCCTTTACGAGTTCCTTAAGTAAAGACTCAATCGTTTGAAATAGTCGATAGTCACTAGTAGTTAATAAATTATATATTAATATCTGAAGGGCGTGAGAGCAATGAAATGAAAATGTAAGCCTATGTTGCTTAACGACCTGTAAAAGTTTGGGAATTCAGACGCAATTTGTATAGTAATCTTATACTTAGGTTTATTCACAGCTCACCCATACAACATAGCATTATTATTGAGAAATAGAATTACGCTAAATTACTAAAATTAAAGTTATTAAACTGATTTCAATTATTAGAAATACCAAACCACAAGAAGGCCCAATTTTTTTAAACCCTGACATATATTCAATCTGTTCATCAACCGCCCCTTTCTCGGTATGTTCTCAATGTTTTGCTTATTTTTTCTCACCATTCTTCGGAAACCTAATGACCCTGTCTTTCAATGAGCAAAAACTTAATGGCATACGAAGAAAAAAAATAGTGGCGTTTCTAGGAAATTTATTTTTGAAAAATAAACTATTTTATCGCGTTGGTAAGATAGAATATATCCATAAGAATGTATCCAGCTTCGCACAGTATGAAGGATTTGCATAATGCTTAAGTATGAAGATTTTGCATAGCAATAATCGCCATTAGTATTTTATGTCTATATATATATATATATATATATATATATATATAACAGAACACATCTAGGGTATAATATAATCTATGCATATGATTAATGTTATATTGTTATGTGCGGTCATAATCTAAATATATTATTAATTACTAAATATCAAAATAATAATTATTAATCTCTATTGCAACATTTATATTTTTATTTCTACTTCTTGTGTGTTATTTTTCTGGCTTTTATTTAAGTACATATATATAGTTAAGTATGTCATATTTATAATATGATACTAAAACTGGTATATTTTTGAATGAATAAACACATAATTATTCTTTTGTCATTTGTTCTTTTGACAGTAAATAAAGGTAAATTGCACATATTTAGGAAAATATATTTTCCTGGGCGAACGAGATAAACAAGCATTAATTATTAAGAATTTCTGAGAGATTTTTATACAAATTATTCTTCCATTTAAATTTACTGAGGATCGAACAGATATCATAAATAAATAATTATTGTTAATTGCGTCACAGCGCAGCATCAGAGAGGCGCAACATTTATTATGCGCGCTGTAACTACTGCGGCGACACAACAACATGCACCGGAATTTTCAGTCGTTAGTTATCTGGCAAACAATGTCGACAATTTAAGTGACGTGATTGTGTACTCACTGAAGAATTTACCACATGTCCGCAGCGCCGCTAACGATATCGAATTAGAAGCAGCAAAGCGGCGATGCACGTCAGAATATTCCCTGCGGACAACTATACTAGGCCGCAACGAACGGTTCGTCTACTGCAATGTTGCAATACGGTTTTGGTCAAATAAATAAATAGAAATAAAATCTGCCATTTCGATTTTTACTCCTAATTATGAAAACGTAATCGTATCCGAACCAAATGCTTTCTAAGCGCTGTGTAAAAACATTTGACTTCTAAATTATGGGGTTGTTACTTATGAATGTCTACTAGGCTATTGGTTACAACAGCAATCCAATCTTTATTTATGACTCGTTGGAATTCGGAAGATCTCAAAAATGTCAGTAAGCGAGACAGGTCCTCGATAGCCCTTAACCCTTATCAGGGATTTTATGGAAAGCAGACGTTTCTGGAACCACTTAGAGAAATCGTGGATAACGGAGAATGGCGCCGATTTAAAAGGATCTTATACCCGTTACCGTTCTTAATGCTATTAGTATAGGCTTTGAAATTTTAAAAAGGTATTAGGATTACTTTCTTTTTCACGAAAGAATCTCTATAGATATTACAATTCTTATTTTTATACTAAGAGATAAATTACGGAACATTTAAACGATAACTGTGTGAGTTTACAATAAAATAAAAACTCGTATAGATTTTATTTATTTTATAGGTTACTAGTGTCCGCCCGCGTCTTCGCCCGCGTGATCCTACATTTGGCTTGACAACGTCTAAAATTTCATGACAATCGGTTGAGTAAGCACTTTCACATTTATAATTTTAGAAAAAAAATCTTGAACTACAGTTAATAATATTGATAAATAATAAACAAATACATAAATTAACTAATAAATAAATAAATAAAGATCAAACTAGTCAAAAAAACATAAGCTGGCCAAGTGCGTGTCGCGCACGAAGGGTTCCGTACCATTATCTATAAAAACGGCAAAAAAAATCATGTCTGTTGTATGGGAGCCCCACGTAAATATTTATCTTATTCTGTTTTCAGTATTTGTTATAACAGAAATACATCATCTGTGAAAATTTCAACTATCTAACTATCGCGGTTCATGAGATACAGATGGTGACAGATGGACAGCGGAGTCTTAGTAATAGGGTTCCCGTTTTACCCTTTGAGTACGGAACCCTAAAAAATACCAAAAATACTTAGTATTGTTCCTCCGGATCGAGTTTTAAGTGAGCCAGTGTAACTACAGGCACAAGAGTACATTATATTTTAATAACATAATATTAATCATCCCTTACATTGCTATTGCGCTGAAAGGGATAATTAATATTTCATACAGTGCCAATGTGTATGGGTGGTGGCCATCAGGTGGCCTATTTGCTATTCTGCCAAACTGTTCTAAATTTAAAAAAATGCTAAATAAACCCCGCTCGTCGGCTTTTAAAAGCAAAGAAAAAAAAACATCATAGAAAAGCCCACAACTCTTGTTTGAACAGTTTTTATGATAGGAATTTTAACTTGGCCGGTTGTAAAGTTATTGTGTGTTAGAACTATGTCGAATTTACTCTCTCAGAATTTAATATCGAGTTCTAGCCAAAGGTTTTGTTAGGTTTATGTAAAGAAGTTCTATAACGGAATATTTTTCATATACTCACGTTATATTGAAGATTGAAATTGTTTGTAAGCGTAAGTAAATATTTTCACATATTTATTTTTCCGTCTCTTGTAATAAATAACAAAAAGCTTATTGCTAGTTTTTCTAATTTATACTCAATTACAATATAATAACGGAATAATTCTTAATTAATATTCCTTAATAGAACCGCAAATGCGATCCGTTATTTAATTCAAATATCTCACATATTATGTACAATATGTAAGATAATTACTATTCATTTGAATAGATAAATTATTACATTATAAATACATTTCAAATAAACTGTATCATTAAAGTAAGTTTCGATAAATTGTTGTTGTTGTTGTGTGTGCGCGCGTGCGCGCCCGTGTGTGTGTGTATTCTAGAATAAATTTATTTATTAGATTTAAAAGGAAACGTCTGCTTCATTAAATTACATATAAATACTTATATGGAGATACAAATTATATAAACTAATGGTGATGTATAAACAGATCACTGTCCGTGAAAGATGGTCATGTGTGTGATACCTGTACAATGTCAACGCGCTCTCAGACGTGAAACCGTGGTTTGTTCCTTTAATTAAACGCACTAAATCATCCTTGACACTGAATACTACACAGCAATGTAACCGAGACGCTTGCAATATCACAATGGTGTGGAATCTATTCAATTAATTAAATGAGAATTTAAAGTTAAATTGAAACGTCAAAGTATAATTATTTTTTAGATTAAATTGTCTTAAATTGTCGTAAAGATAAAATATTGTTCGGAGAATTTTCTTCGAGGAAATAAATTTTATTTAAACTTCTGTCTATCTTTCCGACTGTATATATTTTTGTGTGGTCGTAAAGTTAAACGCTCTGGTATTTATCCTTCGTATCAATTTTAAAGGATCTCGGTCGTAGTAAAACCTTATTACAATGACATAACAAAAATGAACCGTAGTTTTATTTGAATACGTGCTTTAAATATATTATTTACAAGCTGAACCCGCGGCTTCGCGCGCGTGAAATTCAATTTGTGGACAAATGTATTGTGTTTTGTGTATTTGTGTACGCGAAAGTAAATGTGGAGTATTGAAGCGATTTATAACTTTAGATAATATGTACATTTTCAACTCCAATTAGAACTAGCACTCAAACCTTCAAACCCAATTTTACCCAATCGATGGGTAAATAAAAAAATGGATATTATGAATCAATGACCATCTTTGGGGTTGCAGCTCGCCTCCTACTTAATTTCATCAAAATCGTTTCAGTTCGCCTTAAAAGTGTAACAGATAGACAGACAGACAGATAGATTTACTTTCGCATTTATAATATTAGTATAGATTATTAAAGTTCCTTTACGGAAATAGGTTCTACCGAATATAACCCATTGATAAACTCAGCAGTTACCCTTTTAGACAAATCATATTAGGTAGGTACTCGTGTTAATTCATATAATTCAATTCAAATACACTATAAAAAAATTTACTTGTATAGAAAAAAAAATCATATGTAAGTAACCACTAATGAGTGCGTATTAATAAATACTTTACGTTGCAAAATACTTTAAGACACAAATACACAGCATTGGAGTCCCATAGTGCTAATTGTGATTTATGGAATTACCCGTGGCACAGGTGTGGTCGCATGTAGGTTTCACTCGAGTACGAGTATATCAGGATTATATTATGTTCTCGAAACACGCAACATTGAATTCAATACCACAAACTTCGTGGTACGTACACTGCGATTATAGTCACATACAAAATGAAAACCCTCTTATGTCACCATTATCGGATTTAAATGTAAATGTTTCAAATAGCATAATTAGGGAGCGATGGGAATTATCCATATAAGTCCCTATTGTGGTAATATTGTAATATTAACAAACTAAAAGATAAACCGATAGACTTAATATTGTATTAATTAATCGCATTTAAATGATGCTAGTACAAATAACTGTTAACTTTTGTATTAATTATTTCATTTCGATTGCTCGTCGCTCGATGGTCTAGTCGCTAACATCCCGAGGTACTGGATTCAAATCACGAGTTGTATTATTAAATGTTATTGGGGTTTTCTACGCTCTGTAGTTATTATTAATTAGGACGATTACTAATAATTTATTCAGGACTAAACAATTTCTAACATGTTATGATAGTGTATTGTGGTGACGTCATATAAACAATAACACCCTTGGCTCATTTACAAATGTAATAACATCTGTCAGAATCGTTCGAGTAACCGCTTCAAAACGATTAAAAATAGCATTACTTTAAATTCAATATTCTTTGATGTGACTGAATAACAAGAAATATTTTTATAAGCGATTAAAAATCAAAGGTTAAACCAAATAGCCGTTTATGTTATGTTGTTTATATATGTATATATAAAACTAGCTGTGCCCGCGTATAATTAATAAGAATATAATGAATAAAAATCAGCCTAGAACCTTCCTCGATAAAAAGACTAAACAAAAAGAATTTTTAAATTCGAACCAGTAATTCCTGAGATTAGCCGGATCAAACAAACAAAAATAATTAATCAATAATAATACACATGATGTGTATTGTGTATTGTGTGTGTGTATAATTAATTATTATTATAACGAAAAACAAATCATACATATGTAGTTATTTATAAATTGGAAATCAACTCTTATTAACTCCAAGCTTTGTAAATAGATATAATAATTTCATATAGTTTTAAATTTAATAATAAATACATGTAAAATTACTCATATCAGTACTACGAATATAAAATGAGGTTGCGTTCATAACAAACAATACATACTAAAAGCTATTGATGTTTCATCAGCATATTTTATCGACTTTTCTAACAAATTTCTCTCCTTTTCCGTTGAATTTCATTATTGAACATACCTTCTGTATGTAAATTCGTTTCAAATTACATGTTTTATTGATCTTCGTGCAAAAATTTGGTGATATGTGTAAGGTAGATATTAATATATTTTATCGCACTCATTTTAATATTGCTTTCAAACTACAGTAATAAAAATAAAACTTAGAGGAGTAATAATTCGGTGTGAACTTTATTTCGTTATTTGTTTTAGTGTGGTCTGTAACTTGAATAATTATTTAATCTCCGATTCGATAAATATATAATTATTTGACTTCCTTAGCAAAAATATTCAACAACTTTTAATGAAATTCTTATCATTAAAATGAAGCTAGTGTAAATTATGCAATATGGCATCTCGTCAGCTTAGAATGGTTTGAAATTGAATATTTTTTTGTCAAGACATACGACACAGATAAACGTACGTACGTAGTCCTTGTACATACCTACGTACCAAAGCATCTCTGAGGAAATTGTAAACGTGAAGAAAAAAACATCCACCATTAAGACATCAAAAGTATTAACTACTGCTTAAATTTAAAAATCTTATAACAATTGTGCCTATAAATATGCTTACACATCGACTGGAACACATCAATACAGAGTGGTGTTTGTCTGTTGAATAATTGTAGACCACAGAAGGACCTGAACAAAGATACTGTTTTAAAAAATCATCCAAATCTTAATATATTAAAAGAACAGCTTCAAACTGACATATTATTTGGAAAAGGATATACTCAACGATATGAAATACTTCATAATATATTACCCTCATATATTTTGGATGAATAATTTATTAAAGGTAATAAATGTGTAACTGCTGTTTATCAGTGTATTAATGTTTTCTGAAGCACTATCAAATAGCCATTAGTGCCGCTATTCAGCGGCTATCGGCCGCTTAATGTCCCACAAGAAACGCGTAAGAATAACATATGAAACATTAAAAATCAATTGACTAAATTATGATTCAATATTTTGTGAGCAAATTATAGCTTGGTTAAAATGATTGTAAAATATTTATAGAAAATTTTATTACATTTAAGTAAACTTTGCTAAAAACAGAAAAAAATGGAACTAATTCTTTTTTTTAACAATCTACTTAAAGAACTAAAGGAAGATAGAAATGTACACCAAAAAACCGAATGTATCCGAACTGTTCCCAACACTCCTTTGTAAATGATATTTGCTTAAAAACATGAATACATAAATAATAAATAAGTAATAACGTTATATGAATAAATTTAGTTATAGATAGAAATTTGTAATCTCGGTTATATTCATAGATGTTGCTTTGATCTTGATCAAATGGCAAGGGGTGGAGCTAATTAAGAGTATTATTACATTTGTATTATTACTGTATATATTATTAAATAAAACTGATAAATGTAAACGTCCAAATAATTTTATTTATGTACATATAAAAATATAAAATAACTTTACGAATAAATGTTGTGTTAGCAATTATATAATGACGTAAAATGTTTTGTTTTTTCGAAGCAAATTGCTGATGAGCGAAAGAGAGAAAAATTGGTGTATCATTTATTATATCCGATTTAGAACATTTACTAGAATAGCATGTGCATACTAAAATTTATTATTAAAATAGTATTATTTACAAAAATAAAATAAAAACTACGAAGATTCCTATATATTATACATTTTAACAACATTTTGTAAAAAGTATAGATTAATTCATACATGCATATAGAATTCTGAGACACTTATCTAATATTTATCCCTAAACAGTTGGGATCTTATCTTGCTTCGGTAAATGCCTTAAATTTAAGTATTAAACCCGTAATCTCCAATATATCTTTAACGCAGAGCTTCAGATAATCTCGTAATAAGTTTGATATATTATTTGAAAATAAACTCGCACGCATCTTGGATTTCATATAAATCTCTATAAATATGGATGGAATATTATACATAAATATTTAGTGATCATACCAGCTTCTTAATATTATTAAACAATAAATTCCTTGAATATTTGTCACAAACTAACGTCTTGACATTCCCTCTTAGACAACATTGTTTAAGAATTTGGCTAAGTTAAAATAACCTTTATGTTAAAAGACGCTATCGAAATTCCTTACTACCAACTTGCTCCGGATTTCCATTAAACATATGAAAAAATTCAAATCAGATGAAATTAAAAAAAAAACACTGACTTTTTAATATTATAGATATTTATTTGTTCACATAATTTCGAGGTTTCTCTTTAGTTATGATACGATGTTTTGTTACAATTTGTATCTTAATACAATGATGACAATATATTTTATGTTAAACTCGACTACGCCGTAATAAAAGTTAAATCTGTATTTATTATGGTAAGTCAGTAACGCACTCAGTACGGGTTCAGGGCGGGTCGATCAACTATCGACGCCCTGAACACCTTGAAGACCCGGTCCATGGAGGCGGTGGCCCGAGGGGACGTGGTCCTGGCGGTATCGCTGGACGTAGCGAACGCCTTCAACAGTCTTCCTTTCGAGACTATAAGGGAGGCACTCCGATACCATAGGTTGCCTTCCTATCTCAGGAGGCTGTTGGGGGCGTACCTCCGGGACCGGGTGGTCCTCTGGGAGGGGGGTGATGGGCGACTTGTCCGGCATCGGGTGGGTTGCGGCGTTCCACAGGGGTCGGTTCTCGGCCCAATTCTGTGGAACGTTGGCTTCGACTGGCTCCTGCGTGCACCCGTCCTTCCCGGGATGGGGGTGTTGTGCTACGCGGACGACACTCTTATCACGGCGACAGGACGAAATTTCCAGGAGGCGGCCCGCCTGGCCGAGGTCGGGACGTCGCTCACGGTGGACCGCATTGGAATGTTGGGCTTGAGGGTCTCCATCTCAAAAACGGAGGCCCTCTTATTCCATGGTCCTCGTCGGGGACCCCCTCGAGGGGCGTGTATCACCGTCCAGGGGACGGTGATAAATGTAAAGGCCCAGATGAGGTATCTGGGCCTGATCCTGGACGGAAGATGGAGCTTCGGGCAGCACTTTGTCCAACTGGGTCCGAAGCTTATCAACGCTGCTGCTGCCTTGGGCCGACTCCTACCCAATGTGGGAGGGCCGGAATCACCATGCCGGCGCCTATACGCCGGCGTGGTGCGCTCCATGGCACTGTACGGTGCACCCATTTGGGTAGACGCTCTCACCGCTAAGAACAAGGCCCTTCTGTGGAGACCACAGAGGGTCATAGCGGTGAGGGCGATACGTGGATACCGTACGGTGTCGTGGACGGCGGCTACGCTTCTCGCGGGCGATCCGCCCTGGGAGCTCCAGGCGGAGGTGCTCGCAGAAGTGTACCGGTTTCGGGTACTAGCCAGGGCCAGCGGCGACCGTCCAGGATCCGCGGAGGTGGAGGGAATCAGGGCTCTAGCCCAACGAGCGCTGATTCGCAGGTGGGAGGAGGACTTGAGGTCCCCATCAGCAGGCCTGGCGACAGTGGAGGCGATCCGCCCCCACTTGAGTCGCTGGGTAGCAAGGAATGGCGGCACACTCACGTATAGGATGACGCAGGTGCTTACTGGACATGGCTGTTTCGGTAAGTACCTGCATAAGATAGCGAGGCGGGAGGTATCACCCTCCTGCCACGAGTGTGGTGCGCCACAGGATACGGCGCACCATACCCTAACGGAGTGTGCTGCGTGGGGGCCTCAGAGGCATACCCTGGCGGCGATAATCGGCGGAGATCTCTCGCTGCCGAGCGTTATTAACGCCATGCTCGATAGCGAGAGATGCTGGTTGGAAATGGTCTCCTTCTGCGAGAGTGTCATGTCGCAGAAGGAGGCCGCGGAGCGGCAGCGCGAGGAGGTTGCCTCCGCTGTTTCAATCCGCCGAAGAAGACCGGGGAGAAGGCGTCTGCGCTATGCGCACCTTCTCCCCCCGCCGTAATAGCCGCTTGGGCTAGGTGGGCTCCCCGTATCCGGGAACCTCCCTAGAAATGGAGGCCCGCAGAGGCGGGCCGACCGTCGGGGCGTCTCGGTAGCATGCGCAAGCGATCCCGTGGCGCCCCCCGACCAGACGGAGAGGATACCGCTGGTTTTTTAGTGGGTATTCCGGCGCCTTCAGTGCCGGCGAGCCCCACATACCCCCCCACTTCATGTGGGGGAAACACGTAAAGTGATTTTCCACCGACAAAAAAAAAAAAAAAAAGTCAGTAACGCAGATTTAAGCCAAAAAAGATGTTTATTTTAATTACAAAAATTGCTATCAAGGTATACAGAATATAAATAAGTATAAATAAACGTCTTCAAAAAACTCTCCATATTTTAATACAGTAGAACCTCGATTATCCGAACCCTCAATTATCCGAACGATGACTAAGTTTATCCGAACGCTCGATTATCCGAACATGCAAAACATACATTGTTTGTAGAGAGTTGACCGCTCAAAAACGCGTTACAGCCGTTCGTCAATTAAAAATTGACGATTTTATAAAAAAAAAATAACAAAAAGTATTCGCCTTTTTCAGGTGTTGAAAATACATATATATATTTTAACGATAATATGCATGTCAAATTTTAATAAATATATGTATGTAATGTTTTTATGGTAATAGATGTTGATTATGATCTCGTCCCAAAAAAACCCACGTTTCGATTATCCGAACTAGTCTCAATCCCAATTGGTTCGGATAATTGAGGTTCTACTGTAATACAACAACAATTATTATTATTCAATCTATAGTAGGAAGGTGCGTAACATATAATTATTAATTCAAAAATATAAACATTTTAAAATTTTGTAGCTATTTTAATTAAGTTTTAATATATCTTTGGTTATCGTTGACATCTACAAAACTTAAACAATTATCCATTTTAACAAAAAGGGTTGCTTGTTGACAATTATTTCGTATTAAATTTTTAATTAAATCAACAAAGACAGCTAAAACTTTAATGTTTCCCTTGGGGAGAGCCCGTTATATCAGTCACTTCGAATTATTTTCGATAAGAATACGAAGATGACATCCTTAATTGAATTTCGTACAAAATTCGAGTACACCTTTTGAACTTGTTAGAACTTGTCGATTGAGTTGTTAATTGACCACAATAGAAACATTCAATTAGTTGGTCTTTTGATTAATCATTTTATCATATTATTTGTAAGGCAACAAATACTTTGATTAAAATAACTATTATTCATTAATTTCTTGAAGTATGAGATATTAATGAAACAAATTGATTTTAGAACTAAATTTAGTTTTTACTAAAGAAATAAATTAAATACAAATATTATATAAATTTCACGATAAACTAAAGCTAGTCAGTCACACTCATTTAGTTTTTGAAGATATAAAAAAGACTATGAAGATACCTTATATGTAAGCTATATAAAAAAGACAAATATATACGTTTTCATTAGCCGATACATTTCCTAATACAAATATACAATTATCGATGTAATTATTTGAATGATCAATAAAATTGTGTAAATGGACTGGTCAAATGATGAGATCAACAACAGGAAAGTGGACCAAAAAGTAACAGAATGGTACCCGCGGGACGCAAAAAGACGTAGAGGAAGGCAGAAAAAAAGATAGGAAGACTGGTGGTAGAGCTTTGTGCATGCTCCTCTGGGTAGGTACCACCCACTCATCAAATATTCTACCGCAAAACCGCAGTACTTGGTACTGCTGTGTTCCGGCTTGAAGGGTGAGTAAGCAAGTGTAATTACAGGCACAAGGGACATAACATCTTAGTTCCTAAGGTTGGTGGCGCATTGGCAATGTAAGCGATGGTTAACATTTCTTATAATGCCAATGTCTATGGGCGTCGGTGACCACTTAGCATCAGGTGGCCCATATGCTCGTCCGCCAAACTATACAAAAAAAAAATTAAAAAAAATCTGCCCAAACTCTGGAGAAGATCAGCAATCGATAGGCAAAGCTGGAGGGAACATGAGGAGGTCTATGTGGCAAGACAGCCTGACCTGGTAACTGATGCTAAATGTTAAGTTATATACATACAGGAAACAAGTAATAAGTATAGAAAGTATAGTACAGCTTTATTTTTTTAATTATATTACAAATTGTGCAAAGGTCAGAGTAAATAAAGGCTATTTTTATTTTATTAAAAAGCTAAGAACACAAATATCTCGCCGGCATCCGCAATCCCTCTTGAATTTGTACTCATTACTCAGGTGCTATAAAACATTTACAGCTCAATAACGACGTATCTAAGCCTCTGTTATTGCTTGTTACAATATCTAATTAATTCCATTACACGGTTATTAGTGAGAGTGGTACAAGATCAACATTATACTAGAATGGATTGTTTTTGATGTTATATTATAAGTAGGCGGTGAGATTGAGATATCTGATGGTAAGTGGTAACCGCCCATAGATATTGGCGCCGTGAGAAATATTAATCATTCCTCACAGCACCAAAAGACGATATGTCTCTTGTCTGATATCTGAATGTGTGGTGCCCAGACAGGCCACACACAAAGCTCAACGTGGAACTTTTATATTTTTAATAGTTTATTGTAATAGCTATAACAATGGGAAAATAGTAGGATAAATGAAAAAGAGAGATACGCCAATATTTTAATATGATTTGATTTTTTTCGTTCATTTTAAATTATATTATAATAATAGAGAGTCAACTCTTTCTTTAAAAGTAATAAAAGTGAAAATCTTCGATATCCCCGCTTCTATGATATTATGGTTAACAATTTAGGATCTTTTTATTCATTATTTAAAAATAATTCTAATTTATGAAGTTTTTTTAAAAAATCGAGCTAAAACATTGTAATAGTAATTACTGTAACCGTCATTTTTTTTTAAATTAAATTCGCGATGTTCTTTAGTTTAATGAAATCATTTATTATTTAAATTACTAGCAAGCATTTTTTATTACAACAATAATTAATAAAACGAAATATTGTGGGATTCATATTACAGTGTAATTTGTGTCATTAACTTCATAGCGCGATTCGCATCTGGGGTAATTTCATCTCATAAATATTGCTGGAAAACTTTGTGAGATAATTTAAAATTGCGAACGTGTCACCTCGTAACGTTATCTATTACACGGATGTCTCTATAAAATACTCAACAAATTGAAATTTAGTACAGTGGATGTAAGAACGCGAGATAATACATATCAATGTGTTTACTACGAAATATCTTTACGTAAATAAATGGTAAATTATCACAGAGTACTTAAATAAATAAAGATTCATGATAAAAAATTAATGAAACTCAAATATGTAACGTTGTCAAAAAATTATGACATGTTTTGCAATGCAAGTAAAATATGAAGGAATCAATTTGTGTGAAACGTTACTGATGTAAAATATTTCATTGCATTTTTTATTAATTGTTTATATAGGTTATTAATAAAATAATGTTAATTAACTCTATGTACTTCAGTTTATTAAAACTGTAAGTAAATAAAATACTTAAATTAGTCATGCCAAAATTTCCTCAACATATCATCGCTCGTATTGTATATGTGAGTGAAATTTATATCTGCTGAATACGAATAGGGAGTGTATGAAACATCAAATATTTACATAAATATAATTAAACCCACGAATATGCATGAGTCTTATGGATCGAGGACGATAGAATTACGCTGAGGACATATTCTTCACAATATAAATATATAATAAAAATGTTACTAGAATATGTCTGTGCGTCAATTTTTTTAAAGGTCATATTTGTTGTTTTGTCAGTTTAGTTGAAATACAGTTTCTTAATTTTTGTCTACCTGTCTGTCTGTGCACGTATCATGTATACATAGTTTTGATTTTAATCAACGGGAACACGGCGATTGCTTTTCGTATGTTAGTCTTCAATCTACATCATCATACTTAAAATCCAAGCGAAGCCGCAATCAACTTGTTCATGATAATTTTACATATGTACCTGCGTCTACAAATGACTCAATAAGTTCGTTTAGAATACGTTATTGCGTACAATATTCCTTACAAGTTTATTTATTATCGAAAATACAAACCTTAATACTGTTTAAATAAAGTTTAAAATGCAATATAAAATTTGCAATGTATTTTGGGTTATAACTTTACATTGACTTTTCCTTAACACCTGATATTATTCAAATAATCTTTTCATGTTTAAACTCAAGTAAAGAAGTAAGAAAGTCTTATATGACACTTTATTTTATTTTAAGACATAATAGCGAAAAGGAAGCTGGTTTTCAGTTCATCTCATAGTACAAATGCCGCCAATAAAATTTAGATTCAACTAATTATAATAGTATTTTAAGTATGGCCGCACAAATAGACTTTGCTGTGCTGTTAGAACAAAATTTATATAATTATTAATGTTAGCCCGGCGGTCAAAATTCGACCGTAATCATTATTGAAACTTTGAGGGAGAACGTAGATGAATTTGCATCGAATATTTTATTTTTAGCTTATTTCCATTTTTTTTTTTTATTGATAACATTTAAGCTCGTCAATAACTCCGAAAAGAAATCCGTGGACAAAGAATGGAGAAAAGGTTTAGTCTTTAAATATTACAGATATATAAATAGAATAAGAAAGTCACCGCGCTTCGTTCGATATGTTAATGACATTGGCTTAAATTTATTAATTATACTCAAGGATAACTTTTATTTAAACATTAGGTATATCATACTATACCATTAAACCAAGCTATGACCTTAAAATGTTTCATTTCCCAAGTGGCTTTAATAACTCTGGCTCACTCAACATTACACCGAAACACAATTACACGAAGCATTGTCTGGGTGTAAAATATAATGTGACTAGAAACCTAAAGTAGTTTTCTAGTCACATTATACTTTGTTTAGAATATAAAAACAAAATATATGGTTGAGAATACTTGGAACATCCATTCCATTAAAATAAAATAAATCATATAAGAATTTAAATTTGAATGTTATGTAACATAAATTCATGCGTTTATGTTATGGAAAATTCATAGTCCCACAGCTGGGCACAGACCAGTACATTAAGGGTAAACTTAGTGAAAACTTAGCGACGCTTGGCCGGATCGGATCCCGCGAACTGCCTTTAATATTCACTCGTTGTACGGCCTTTTCGGTTCGCCAATTTAAGTCAGAGAACGAATAAAAACATTCTGGTTAATATGAATTGCGCAACTAAATTATAATAGCAAAGCAAGTGCGAATATAAACTGAACTTTGTATACACCTCAAACAAATTGAATATGCGAGTTTTTCTGTATGTTTTTTAGTTCAAAGCGTTTGGTTTTTAGTATAATCATAATTGTTTTGTTGTTGTTTGTTCACCAAAGTTTTTCTTTTTTTATGTAAACCTGTTCAAAGAATCGATTGATATCTTGTTAACAAGCCTCTTTTATTCGTTACATTATTGGCGTAGGTTTCTATTTCTAAATTTTTTCGTGTAATAATAACGAAATTACTATATACGTAATTGGTTTTGCCATGTTTATCTTTTTAATCTTAACTTAAATACTACTCATTAATATATCGTTTTTTACTAATAGGGCGCTTATTCTTCAACGAAGAAAATAACCAGTTCGTTGTCATAAGCTTTCAAAATTTCAAAGCACATTACGTTACCGCAAGACAAAGTTAGGTATTAAAATTTAAATTTGAATCTCAGTCACATTGTGTTGGTAATGTCGTTATATTTATTAAGGTTATTTCAGCTTCACTTGCTTGAACACATCAGAGCAGATTTACGCAAGAGGGCAGAGTGAGACACGAAGGATCTCAGCATGTTGACGCGAAATGAGATGTCGTTTGGATAAATCACATGCATTATGGCGTAAGTCGATATATTGGAGCTATTCTTGAGAAACAGAGCCTATCACATAAATAAACTTGGATTTAGGTTCTTATTTTATTGGCCTCATTCTCTTTTCATGAGATAAATTACAATTATATTAGTAGTGCAATCATACGAATTTATACATTTTTACGATTATATAAAATATTTAATAAAAAAATAAGGCAAATGACATTACTATATAGCGATGATCACCTTCAATTAAATTATTTTTCATGGTTTCAGCGAAACTGAGTTTATCGTTATATGGACAGAAAAAGCTAATCACGTGATTGTTTGAAAACAAATAAATAATAGAAAATACAGATTGGTTTAACGTAATTACGTTATTATATAAAAGCATTTTTTAATGATTATCATTTATTAAAACCTTAAATAAATACAAATAAAAATTAAAAATATTTACTGTACAAATCGTGACCGCGTGGAGTGAATTTTTTAATAAATATATTAATATTAAAATCCTTTATTTCGTTGAAATTTTAATTATAATATTGTATAGCACAGTGTTATTGCATTTCTATGTAAAATAAATTTCATCCAAATAGAAATTCTTTAGAGCATAATAACTTTAATTTTGCGTTATAAAATTGAAAATTCATGAAATTTCTGACCTTTGATCCAACTATATTTTAATTAAAATAACATCAACATTAATCATCATCATTTTACATCCCGTGTTGAATAAAGACCTATTTACGTTTATGTTACAAAACTGGAAAGTTAGTATTATTGTACGCTCGTATCTCAAGAACGATTTCTATTAAAAGAAAAATGCATTCGATAGCCTTTTAATAGATAATCCTAACTAAATATTAACAGGGGCAGCCACGGGCAAAATATAGTATATTATAAAATTTAAAACATAATCTTTCGAATCATAAACATCAACTACAAGCAAACTGGCAAATAGTCAAGCATAATTACATTTTAATACGGATAAAACAGCGGGGCATAGCTAGTATATATGGCATTACTTAAATGGTTCTTGATACACTACCGTATCTCTACTACTATAATAAATGTGAAAATGTATTTGATAATTTGTCCTTTCATTCAGCAACTGAACAATGAATGGGCGTGATTTTTATCGTAGAGATAAATCTGGGGACGAAGAGTGACATGGGCTATTTAATACTAGATACTAATTTATATAAAACGCGCGGATGTATAAACGCAATACACATAATAGTTAAAATATATACTTTAGATTTCATTATGAAAGTATTAAATGTGGTTCGACTAAGGCAATTATTATGTACTCGTTTGAAATGTATAACATATATAAATAAAGCAAGTAATTTTGCGCCATTGAAATTTTGATCAACATCAGACTAAATACTATGTAAGGTTTGTCAAAGAAAATAATAAAGCTAACATAAATAAATCGTAAAAGAAATAACCAAGAAAGTTGTTTTAATATCTCAAACAACGCTTTCAATTTAATTTTCGACTAATTTAGAAGTACAAAGACTATTTTTCTGTATATACAAAACAATCTTCTAATTGCTTAAATCTTGTCTAAATAAAGTGCTAACTTATATATATTATGTTACGAGATTTACTTATTATAAAAATATATATATTTATCGATATAGTATGTTCATTTTTGGGAAGGAATAGGAAATTCTTGAAGTGGATGAGCAAAAAAATTTGCATCGTTATTCAGTCTAACATTTCGTTCGATATAAAACTAGAACATTCACAAACTGACCCAGAGTGAAATTTTAACGGAATTGCTACCGACGTGCACGCTTTTTGCTTTATATTTTGCACATGAACAAAACAAGTCGTGTGGCAGTCTAATTAAAACTTGAATTTTTAAACTCATGCTAACGCTGTTTCGTTCGTTCGTTCTTTGGGTTTAGTTCCAGCATAAATACTACTCGAATAAAATAATAAAAAATATGAGTTAAATTTGTTCTGTCAACACTACTAGCTAGCTTCCTTTATTCGAATTAAAAAATCTACCGAATTGTTTTAATGGATTTAATATCAATGTAATGATTATAATTTGTGCCGTAGATATGAAAAGGATTTATGCGTAAAAACTTATTCAAAGAGAACTTCTAGGAAAACAAAAAATAAAAAAATAAAACTCAAAACTTGATCGGGTAAATTGAAGTTTTAGTATTTAAAATAAGCACTCAAAATACTTACCTCTTATTAGTTTTGGAAACACACACACAGAAAAATTATACAAACACACATTAATAAACTGAACAAATATCTATCCCAACTGGATGTTTCCTCGCAACTGTCTAAAACAAAATTAATTACAATGAACTCTGAAACTCGACCATCTCAAATAAATGTAGTTAATAATGTGATTTAAACGTTTTATTGCATTTAAATACTTAATAATGTCGTCAAAAATATTATATTCCAATTAAATTATCGACATCACTATCATAATCGTTTTACGCATTAAACTAGATAGATTTTTCTCGAATAAATTTTTTTTTGAGGTTATTTCATTTTGTGACGCGTTGGAATGATGACCTAATAAGCAATAAATGTTCTCATCAAAAAGAAGCCCAGCAGTGGGATTTAAACTGCTATTTTACTTTAGTTTTATTAAAATAGTAATAAAACAGACTAAATATCCTACCACTGCTCGAATGGCTCACCTCTCGCGGAGTAGGTTTATAGCTTATTCCACCATGCCGACAAGCGAGTAGGTAGGTAGGGAACATGTAGCAAAACTTCATCCAACACATACTTTCCATACAATGTTTTCGTTCTTCACCGAGCACGAAATGAAATTTAAACACAAATTAAGAACATGAAAACTTATTGGCATTTGCCCGGGTTTGGACTCGCTATCTTCGGTTTAGATTCACGAATCCTAGCCATTGGGTCACTTCAGATCAAAGAAAATTAAAGAAATATCAATAAATTAAAAATCGTAGGTATTTTCTTAAGTTCATTACTTAAGCTAGCATTAGGTATGAAGGAAGATGTATGAATGAAACTTCGTATAGAGTTTCTTTCAGTCGCTTCATTTCAATTAAACTTTAGACTGCATAGTCATATGGACGATTTACTGTATCTGAGTTTTAATGGCTGAAACTTACACAATATTAATTAGTTCTAGAAATACTTTGGGAGCAATTTATTTAATGCTATTTTAGTTTAAGCGGATTACTCTTTATTTTGTTTGCGAATGAGTAGTATTTTAATTAATAATTTTATATAGCGGCCTTTGGTCGTATTTACACGTACATACGTATGACCTATCTTTGGTATTGTTATTGATATAGTACCTATATTACTACCTTGTAATATATTCAAAGTAACACTGTGCCTATATAAGGACCAGAGGAACGAATGAGTGAATATTCCTCTATAAAAATTACCTACAACATGATTTCTCTGTCAATACGGTACAAATCTGTGAAAGTAATTATCATCAACAGCAATCGTTGCCAAATTATAAAAATAATCACGTACGGAATGACATTATAAGCATTAATGTAAAAGACGAAAGGTTCAAAACACTTATTCCAATTGACTTAGAATATTATTTAGTCTAGTCAATCGTGAGTACATTCACGGGCGCAGGCGCGCGCACAGAAGCGTATAAATGCTAACCCCGAGCAGCGGCCATTTTAATAAACGTTCCATTTTTAAAATTGAATTTAGACTTTAGTTACTTTCTAAGTCGGAACGTAATGTACATGATAGTATACGACCACCAGACAATGGGATTATATTATAAAAAACTACATGCGCTCCGCTGTTTCATGCGTATTTCATTTGTACAATACAAACCCATTTCATTAATGCATCTCAATAAATTCACGCCTACAATTTTTCAGATCGGTGAACGTTTTTAATTAATGCTCAACTCCTTAGCTCGTAGCATAAAACTATAGCTTACGCTATATATCGTATTAGCAAAACCTATATATACCAATTTTCATGACGTAAAAATAAAAGATCATGAGCATCTTGTAACCCATAACGGTTACAAGAATGTACTCCAAGAATTTTTTTTTATTATAAGTGCCAATTTGCATGATGATTAGTAAAGCGATGTCGATAATTTCCATTATACATTTATATATATACTTCAACCTTCTTCAATGAACAGGCTATTCAATCAATGGGCCTTGTCGATCAATATTGATACCGGGCTATTTCTGTATACCATATTAATTGATGTTTAATGGTAATGCTCTGCTCCTTAGGGTCATAGCCTATAACCTATAGCGTATTGATAGTTCATCGGATTAGCGCGTTCAACCAAACACTCTCTAGCCTTATTATATTTGACGGAATGGTATCTATATTAGGTTAGAATTCCGTCTAAGTTTTGTTATCTACATATATACATAATATTTTACGCCGAGCGTGTAAACTATAATTCCATAAGCCAGCGCTCTGACCCTTTCTAATGATAGACCATTCTGACTTTGCAAGTCTAAATAACTTGATAAGTTATGTCTTGTACTCCCTAAAGGAGCGAAGCTTAATACTCGAACATAAATTGTGTGAATTTTGAATTATACAATTTGGCAAAGTGTTATGTTACACTAATATTCAAATGATATATTTACAAAAAGTATAGTTATTATTTAAAAAAAACAAAAATATTATACAATAAATTAATTGATTTTAATAATATTTAGTTTTCATTGTTATCACGTTTTGCTTCTTAAATGCTAGTGTACCTTTAAACATTTAACAAACCTTTTGACAAAATAAAACATTTTTCATCGCAATCGGACTTACAGAAAAAGAAAAAAAGAATAGGAATATCTTTAAATTAAAATTCAATATACAATTCATTAATAATTTGCAAAATGTTCACAATGGATTTTCAGCATTTTAACATAAAAACTATTGTTTTTTTAGTAATATAATTAAATAATCCATAATACATTTTCAATGTCTCTATGTTAAGACTCACCCGTTGGAAGAGTGAACAGTAGAAATATATTATTTTAAACACAGAACGTTTATAACGAAGATTTTTCCTCCATTAAAGCTTAAAGCGAACCAATTGTTTAACGTACCTGAAACAAAAAGAACAGAGACATTAGACGTTAAATAGAATCCACAAAGCAACGAAAAGGAAAAATAACTCTAATAAATTTAGATGTGCCATTTAAAAAGGCTTTCTTGGCAAACGACTTGTAAATGAGCAAAAATTAATTAGACTGTACCCAAATTGCTGGATGCCCGTGACGTCAGAGAGAAAAAAGAAATTAGGTGGCGCAGGCCAACGTAAGATTGATGGCGGACAGTTGAGGGATGTTACAACGTTCTGCTTATAAGTAATTATATATTGAAGGAATTATTAAGTAGTGAGTAAAGGATATCTTCTGTCCAAACAGTAAAATTAGGATCTATCTGACGACATACATTTTGTTATTTAACTTTTTTGAAGCCAAGCCAATGTTGCCAAATTAACAAGAGATGCGAGCTTTTTTGTTACAAACGAACGATATTGTAAAACCTAACAAATATGTATACAAACCAAAGAGCAAGCGCCCGCAATTCGTAAAAAGTTCACATAGCGAGGATTAATTTTCGAAAACAAATTATCGCGGTTAGGATAGTATATATACGAACTCTGAGTAATCTCATTTCAGGGTTGGCAGCTTTCTTTTCAAACATTAAAGCTAATCTGTCAGAACAAATTCGTAAGTCGAAGTGCAACTCGATCTCGAAATGTCAGTAAGCGGTATGCAATATTGATAACAATGATTATAATATTTAAGGAAAAAGACATCAAATAGCGCGTATCGTCGTTTTGGATTTCATTTTACGATCGAGCATCAAATAAAAATTGTTTCTTCCGTTTCTTACGGATTAACTCTACTTTACCCTAGATACGATATATCACTTCTACTATCAAATCCAAACTATCAAAATCACATTGCTTTACAATAAACTTCAAAAAATTATAACATATAAAATGATACATAAGAAGTTTCCTTCAACTTTAACGCGAAATCTGTTATTTGTTTTATCTTTTTTCTTACAAAAGAGATATTAGATTTGAGCTAAGATATCGTTTTAGTGGATATACATTACTTACACTTAAAATATTTTAAAACAATGCTACATAAATCAACCTTTAATAATAATCTTCGTAAAAATTAAATATTCTAAGCACATTCACGAGCATATTAAGACATAAGAAATATTTTGAAAAGTGACAATGAAATTGTTAATGAATACAAAAATCCCTTTTTGTTGTTGGCCGTTTCTATGCCTCGTGTTTATTATCATTAAATACAAAACAGTATAAATTTGCCGCTTGGTTGGTAAAGCGGCATTGGTTTTTATATAACCACTTCTTTGTCATAGTAATTTTGTATAGTGTATACAAATAAAAATATGGGGCTTCGAAAGTTCCACAATACAAAGTTAGAATGACATCTCTGATAGCGATTTACAGAAATGACACTACCATAACAATTGTAGGACGGGGCAGTACCGGAGTATCTACGCCCTATTTGTTTATTTATTTATTTCTGTGTTTAACCTTAAACAAATAAACGGTAACTTTATGTCATTTTATTTGACATTGTATTATCAAAATTATAAAATCAAATCTTTTAGAAATAGATCAATACTGTATGAGTACGCTTTGTAAATTAAACCAATACTTTTAGATTTATAACAATTTATATAAATAAACGCATGAGAAGATGCGACGTGGGGCGTGCGGTATGATTTATTATAACATAGAATACGGGAGAGATCGCTTAGCTCGATACCTAGTGATTGGACTCGTATTATAATATTTGCTTATATTTCATTATAAAAATTTACCATTTCCTCTGATCAAGGTTGACTGATACATTAGCCAAGTCCGCCTGATTCATCATCTATTATTTTATTTTCACTCTTAACTATTCTTTCAATTTTTAATTACTTATCAATTTTATAATTATTTTTAAAATACATACGCAATAAAATTGTATTTCGAACATATTGCACTTGGTGTCATTAAACTATATAATTATATAAACCATTATAGTATATCGTATTTACTACATTACTTAGATAAATTAAAATGTGATTTATAAGCACGTCTGTTTCTAAAAGTAAACAGACAGTATGTCAGTTTGATAAATTACCACTTAATATTTTTATAAAATAAATGCTTTTAATAATATAATGAGGACTTATTTGATTGCAATGCTAACAAAAACAATTTTTTAATCTATGTTGTTAGGAATTTGTATTACAAGTGGACGTTCAAGTCATATGTAATTAAAATGTATGTAATAGCTAAAGTGAGAATAATAAATCAGAAAATTAAAATACCCTCGAAAATACTTTCTCATACGATATATCAAAATTGAATGTCTTTGATTATCTTGACACAAAAAAATAGTATTTGTAGTACATTATCACAATACTTTCTTATTTCTTAAGAGGTCTCCACATATAGCGTAATTTCTTGTCATTGATGGTTAACCAACAGAAAACTCGCTTTTAAAAAAAAATTATTTTCACACCCATGCATCATCCGTATCAAAAATCCGCCTTACGAGGAACCGTACGAGTTCACCCTCTACACAAAAAGTATAAAAATCTAAGGCAACCGAATTTAAATTTTAGATGACTATAATAGAGTTCATTATATTTTTCTTATTACACATCATCTGATCCAATAGAACACGGCTCATAGAAATATCAAGTCACGTCCTTACTTGTTGAATCTACGAGTTAACTGTGAAACGGAATGAGAGTTTTGAAGAATTACGACTAACAAAAGTTCTAAGAACATGTTAAAGAAACATTTTTAACAACCACCCAATATATTTATACAATAATTATTTTTCTTTTACTTTATTTCAGTTTTATAAAATAAATCATTTTAAACATACATAATATACCTATATAAATTGGTAGAAAAAAAGTAACAACTGCTGTTTACTGACTCGTCTCCTTGTAGTGTATATTCATTTATGTATTTTGAATACCCTATATAATTTGAATGGGGTTGAATAATGTTCCCACGACATAGACACGACATAGATATCATAAATGCTATGAAAGATCTATAAAAAATGTGATTTCTCTCTTATTGAATTAAATACTTGGTTATTTAAAATAATGAGTTTGAATACAAGAGTCACTTTACACACGAATAAGTAATATTTTGATTCTTTGACTGAGTAGTATATTAATAAATAATCCTTATTTAAGTCGGGTCGAAAAATTATACAGTTGTCGAAATTCTATCTTGTAATTCACGCTCAAAATAAAACCTCGTCTATATTATTATTATTATTGTCATTGTCATAATGTTTTTTTTAATTAAAGTTAATGCAATTTAATAACTGTAATAGATAGAAGAGAAACATTTTTGCGTCATTAACGTTTACACTTAACGCTGCAATAAAATGCAACGATAAAATTTCATTCTCACCGCGTACAAAGAAAATTCACTTAAATGTTTAATTTATTTTCTTCAGATCGTATATTTTCAATAATTAGGAACTCTAATAATATTATTGAATAGTAATAACGATTTTTAAATAATTCAATCTAGTAGCTAGTCAGTAATTTAAATTTCAACCGATTTAAAAAAAAATGCTATATCGAAGTGGCAACACTCGGATATTATTCGATATTTTAATAATATACCAGTTCAGATACAACAATATATAAAAATAAATAATATGGCACGAGAAATGTAATATCTGTGTATGACAGCGATGCAATGATAAAAAATCACAATAATCGCATACAATGATACTTTATTTATATTTCTTCAAAATAAAATTTTTTCCATTCACTTCAACTGCGAGTTGTCACTAAACGGAATATTCTAAGGCAAAATATAAAGTTATCAATAGATAAACGTTACTATGAGGACTGATAAGTACAGCATCTTCAACTACAGAAGTCTTATTGTATAAAAAAAATTGAATTTATGGTTTCAAATACCAGTGGAAGTATATATTATTTTAAATACGAGTATAATTGTTACTGCTCTATTCATTCTGCTTACTAATTACACACAGTATATTTTTCAGAGGTATTTGTTATATTCATCAGTTAATCGTTTGACTTATTTTTGAATATATATTTTGTGATTCATATAACAACGATACACCTTATAAAATAAATAGTGATTATGAATATATTCTTCTTAAAGCAATTATAGACTTATACAGCTGCATTGCGGTTGTCTCCAGTTAACTTCATTAACAAGAACAAATCTAACATCTACATCCCCTTAAGTAAACTACCTATATTATCTTGTTTTAAACAATGATGGTATTGTAACATAATTTAAATATTAACAGTGTTTTTTTATAATCTTAAGAAAAAATACGGATTATGTAATAATGAAATTATGTCCTAATAACCGATTTGCGGTAAACACAAGTACACTCTCACTGTGAATGTGTATCTCTTCAATTTCATAGTCCATAATCCGATGATACGACTACGACAATTCAACATGATCGGGGAGATATCAGGCGCAAGAACAAAGACTGCACGCACATTCGGAGGCTCGGGATTATAACACTGCCAAAATACTACTGTGTACCTCGAGAGAAAAACCGTAACTTGAAAAATACTTCAGATCAATGCCCCCAATAACATTATCCAGCAATATATGAGTGGTCACTATTATTTGTTATATCAAATTTTATAAATGTCAGTATTTTAGACACCTGTTAGACAGAAAAGGTTAATGACATGAAACGGTTTATTAAAATGTGTAATTTCAAATTCAGAATAATAAATTCCTTGAAAACTTGGCTACAATTCTAGATTCTATAAATACTGTCGCACGCATTCAGTGCGGGTTTAGCGACGTGATATATCGCTATATATGTTAATTTCCTGTAAATTGGTATAAAGTAAATAATTAAGCATATATTTAATGCTATAATTAACAGCTTTATTATTTTTTATTAAAATTATAAGCTGTTTATATTATGTTATGATTTGTTCAAATAATATTAAAATGAACATAAATATATGTATATTATATGACACATGTATTAAGTTACGATATTTGCACTTCGTTTAAGTTCTGATAAACGAAAAGCTTTAAGCTTGTCAAGTTTAAAGACTGAAGCCTTTGTTATTTATATATGTAATGTCATAGCAGTAAGGATTTTGTGTACAAACTCTCAGGGCAGACTATTCGATGTGACTGATGTTCTTTTCATATTGTACATTTATGTTTAGCATAATGCTGTCCTGACTATGCTATATAATAGACCAGCTATTTATAATCTTGGAGCTCAAAACTCCTTTCGTGATGTTTTAACATAGTATATACTTAAAAGTTGCGTCACAATGTATTTATATGCAGTATGACAGGTGAAATCTGCGACAATATTTGTATTACTACGAGAAGTAAATAAGTAGATAAAAAGTATAAATACTTTGTTGTATAATTCTTAGCTTGACTTTCAATTTAATTTTTTTATTCAATACTAAATAACTGGTAAAACCTAGTAAGTGGTTACATCTGGCTGTAAATATTGGTACTTTGAAATGTATATAATATGTATGGAATCAATAATGTTATGCCTCGTGTATTAATGTTTGACGGTAGAATAAATAAGTGAATGGTATTTAGAAAAAACAATCATTATCGAAACTCAACTAAAAATCGATTGTTACTTTCTATAAATATATCAATTTTTATATTTCAAACTTTACTTAGGTATCTGATATTATTATAAAATACGAATAACAAATATTTAAATAAACAAATTCAATAATTCAATTTATTCTGAAATATGGTTCACATATTTTAATAAAAGTGAATTTACGGTACGGACGGCGAGAGCTGGTCATTTCGCCAGGGCAAGCCATTTGTATTAGTAACTCATGCGTCTAACTTACCGCAGGTACAAATTGTTTGTAGCGTATAAATATAATGTTTGCACAAGGATACAGATTATTTCGTAGATCGAGAATTGTAAATGATTTAAACGAAACTTCTAATAAAACATGTATGTATGCGAGAATGTATTTTTAAATTTCATACTTTATTATTTACCTACCAACCGATATATTATGATATTGTGTCATTAATTATGATTTGATTTCTGATTCCAAGTCTTCTTATTTCTTTTTTAATAAAATAAAATATCTATGTCGATTATAATGAAAACTGTAACGGTTCTTTTGTGACGCGTTGCATAAAATGTATCTCAAAAAGTGGATATTGCCAAAAAATACTTTTAATTAAACGGCCAATCAGGCCGGCAGACAATATCTTTTAGAAAGTAAAATTAGAAGTTGATAACATCGTATAAAGATTTAACATAGAAATCCCATAAAAAATTTTTTTATTAAACTTTTTGCTTAAAATAGAACAATAGCAATGTTAATTAAATTCTATCCGCCTTATTCATAAACTTTATTTAACTGGTGATTAGTTAAACAACATTTTGTCTTCTTCTTTCGTATGTCAAATCAATAATGACAGAAAGAGACAAATCAGTGTTTAGCTAACCAGTAACTAAGCAACGTTTATAAATAAGGCCGTATATCTCCAAATAAACTTAACCTCCAAATAAACCAAACTAAATGGTATAGAAATAGTGGGTACGATAATAAACCAAAAGTCAGGATCTCGACTTTCATACCGCTGGACGAATGAATGAATGAGTAATTATTGCAAACGATCAAAACGTAGATTTTTTTTCTGAAAATATGAAATACAAGAATCTGAATCGGATATCTGAAGAAAATGTTTGATTAGAACCGCGTCGCTTACTCTGAATAATTCCAGGAAATCTTTCCTTTACTTAAGTTCAATCCGATCTTGTTCATGTTTCCTCTACAATGACATCTTTTAGTATCAATTTGAAAAATATAGATATTATGTTTATTATATAGTATGATAATATTTTAAATAATAAAATATTTTACAGTGGTTTATAATAAATGTCAAAAAATGCCATTATCTGCGGAATCATTTCAATGTAAACAAAAAATATATTGGTAAGTACGTCGTTTTGACATTAAAACACTTCGACACCGTTTGACCAATTAACATAAAACTTGCACATGTACTTATTTTTCAACTGTTATGTAATTTTCATCTGTTATGTAATTTTCATCTTATTGGATTTATATGAATTATTAATTAACTGATAGGAAGGACATAAGCTGATTTTCATATCTTAAGCCCGAGACCAACAACACGAGCGAAGCCGCGAGTACTAGTTTATAATATAAACGGTTTTATTCTAGTTTTAGTACCTCAGTCTCTTTCAGTTAAACCCATCTATGTGTTTTATTTGCAATATACTTAAGGATACTTGATACTTAAAATTGTACAAATTCCATAATTCCTCGTTGTGATAATTCGTTATTGTTTCATTTAAGAAAAAATCGCTGTAGGTATATTGCGTTAATATTTTAGTGTCTCTTTGTGATATTTTATCTGTGTTACAATTAACGCATAGTTAGTAGTAGACTACCAGACAAGCGTTCTATTTCAGTTTCCTCCATTTATGAATTTATACTTGATACTTGAATTTGGGTCGAATTATAATAGATTTTTTAATATTATTATTACTTTGCTAACGTCATAAATCCTTTTCGGGACAATTCGTTTTTATTTAATTTAAATGTTATTTTTTAAAATGGAATATTATTCAATACATGGAATTATTTTGTTGGTTTTCATGTAGAATATGTCATTTTATTTTAATTAATTAACATATCCATGTCATAAAATTAGTAGATAAGAGTAAATACAGAGTTTCTTTACGGCATTTATCACGGGTTTAATATTATCTTGAAAAAATACGATCCAATGCTTGCAAGTGTCTACTTGAATTACGTATAATATTTTGACTTGATCTATACTGCATGTCTGTCGCTTTGTCTGTATTACAATATGTTATTGTACAACTGATATTTAATTCTTTGACTGCCGTAAGTATGTAACTAATGAAGAATGAATGAATAATTCATATATTTATCTACATCATCCGCTATAATTTATTACAAACGAATAAAGTAAATTGATATAAAAACGTTACTTTCCTAAGACGAAATATCATACGTGTAATATTAACCCGTTGTAATATAACGCGACTTACGAGACAGCTGTGCCAAGCACCTACGCCAAATCTATACATGACACATACATCACGTTAAGCTAAATAAATCTTTATAACAAGCGTGTAAAGTACATAATTAGAGCGACTTTACGTTTGCGTCGTAACAGACTTGCTCATCCAGGTTACAGGAAGTCGCTGTCATTTCCTTGATAGAGGACATTGTATAATGAGAATTGAATCGTCTTGATTTTACCTGTGTATATTTGTTATGTATAAAATATATTCACGATTGGAATATGTAATGAAATGGCCCACTTTATAATATGTTTACAATTCATTTACCTAATTATTTAAATTAAATAAACAGTTATAATTACTTGTATTAATCGATTTCTTTATGTGCTTAATTTAAATAAAAATAACTACGAACAATTTTATTGTGTTGTGTGTGTTTAACTCCTTTTAGATTCAGAATGGTTTCGTTTTAAAAATCTATTTATAGAAACATTGCATTATTCGATCTTAAAATTCTACTCTCATCACACGTAAAAATGCACTTTTAGTTAACTCTATAGAAGTAATAAGGAAAAGATTCATATTTTCTAATCTAAATCTTTCAAAAACTTCAAAACATTTAACAAAATAGTGGCAATATTTAATTAAAGTTCTAATTAACTCAACGATAATAAAAAAAACATATGTGAAACAATTATAAGTCACACATAATTAATCAATAAATTGTACCTAATCAAAGCTATAAATCTGTCACAATTTAGTATATTTTGTGTCTTCGGGCAAACAGTAATGAAAAGTTTAAAGCAAGTATTTTTGGTCCGTGGCACAGTATTTTGCAAACACATGTATTTTAGCATATTTATTGCAATTTTTTGTTACATTTAAAAGATGCAATCCGCGATTCATCGTATTTTCAGATACTGTAAAACCTTTATATATGTAACGTTTCTGAGTCTAAACGCGTTTTATTATCATTTTAAAATTGTTTACTGTACCTGTGCTGGAAATGGTTGTGTAATTATACACATTCGTACGCCCTACTTAAAACAAAATGACCTAACGATGTCACCTCATGAAACATAAAAGGTTTTAAAAATAGAATAGTATTTCTCAATACTCTAGTTTCTTGAGGAAATATCAATTCCAACTGTCATTCGTTTTATAGGTCGCGACACAGACGTGTTTGAACAATGCTTTAAGATGCAGACTCCGTCAAGAGCTGGATGAATATTCTAAACGTTGAACGTATATTTCATCAAAAATGACGTATTGAATATTAAAATAATATACAATTGTTATTTTTATAGTGTTTCGATAATTAACAGAAAGAGAAAGTAAATGTGTCTCAAAGACGTCCCATGAGTAATTGTTAATATTTCGTACAGTGCCAATATTTGTAGGTTGTAGTAATTTACGTCAGACTGTCTTCTTGTAATAATTAAAAAAAAACATTATAAAATCAATAAGGTTACAAAAATTCAAGAAGATATCATATATAGTGTATGTAACATATTATATAAAATGTTATAGTTAAATGGCCAATTATCGCCTAAGGGCGGACTCGTACTGCCTGGTATTTAAATAACTGGGCAAAATAATAACTGACTGTAATGGATTCGCCTGTAATCTTATGGGTCATATTTTATTAAACAGTCAACTACTCGGATATAAATTCTTGTTCTGAGACGTATACGACGATATAAACATGCTTTTCTCATTGTTTTAATTAAAATAAAATAACAACGAAAGTCTTGAATGCTTGATTGGCCTTTGAATTTAAAAAATAATAATACTTATCAATATATTAAAGTAATATCTTAATAAAAATATAATATAAAAAATAAATTGGACATCTCGCGGCAAATTTAATTTCGTTCTAAGCTCCAATTAGTCTGTGAAGCCTGAAAAAGCTAACGAAGAACGAAGTGTGACGGCGAGTAAAAAGCGAAACTCCTCTGACTGTTAATTAGCATTCATAAATAGATTTTTTTTAAAATAAAATAAAGTCGTCAAATTGCGAATAAAAATCAAGCTGACCTTTTTTAATCCAGACAATCGGAGAGCTCTCTGCAGTTTTGCGGCTCGAGATGTCGAAAGGTAAACTATAGGAACCGCCTCACCCGATTCCAACTCAATGTCGAAGTCGTTAACTGCCTCGCAAAACTTATAATCTTCAAACTTTTTCGCCTCATTCTTCATTAGTTCTTCAACGTCCTCGTCGTCTGTTATCTCTCCTTTTAAAACTTCTCCCGAGACGGAAAGGGGATTTACGGAGCGATTAAGTTTAGAAGGTTCGTTTAAATTCGCCCTCGAAGGCTCCTTGTTGACTGAGCTACAATCGCTATCGTCGTCCGGGTAAGTTATAAGATAGTCGTCGTTCAAAGTACTTTGTTCGTCGCCACCACAAACGTCTTCTATAGACACTGATGGTGTGTTCGAGTTTGAAGCAAAAGAATAGGCACTCCACCTCAGTCCATTTATTAAACGTCCGCACTCCATTGTTACTAATGTAAATATTGATGTATTACAATGTTTGTGTAAGAGTCTGTGTGACAGCTAAAGTGAATGATGAAACGCAGGCGAGTGGGCGTTTATACAGATCCAATTTCAATCTGCAATCTGAAAACGATTGCGTGCGTGATCACTTTATTTATTATGTGTCGGTTGAAAAATTTAATCACACTTGTCGAAGTGTGATGAAAGGTTACGCTTGGTTTGGCAAAATACAATATCATGAATATTTTACAAAATAAAAAAATAATCTAACGCATTAATATGTGACCCTTAGAAAACAATATTTGATAAAATGTTGGATATATGAACGCGATATATAATTAGTTCAATGAGACTTGGGAACTCGACCCTCATCATCCTTCTCAGCACCTGTCCCTTGCCACATGAGTCGTGTTTTGATACTGGTTTTTAACACGTCAAAACATTATTCAACATGACTCTGACATGGAGGGAGTATTTATTAAAAAACATGAAAACAGCTTTTTCTAATTTTCACACGAATTTGTTTCAGCTTGATGACGAATTCTTGTGTTAAGCGAAATAAAATTTCACCCTCACAGGAATTAAGCGAAGCATACCTAAAATAACATTGAAACCCATACAATGGTTTTGTTGGCACAAAGATTAAAGAATTACGAAACGATCAAGTTAAGAAAAAATAAATGTCCTCATAAAAGTTATTTACTAATAATAAGTTAGAGAATGCTGTAACCAATAATTTTCTCAGGACGTCACTTGCTAATTCAAAGTGACGTGCCTTTAGGCATCTTAAATAAATCCGTGGCAGACACAACAAGCCGCTTTAATGTCAAGACTATAACAAAACCGCTAAGGCATACCATACTCTTACGACATTATTATTAAATATCTTAAAAATGTATAAATTAAATTAGAAAATGTATAATAAAATGCATTTATTTGTAACAATATGACTGTAAAACAAAAATGAATTCAATAAAATATTATGCAGTACAACGTTTTGGCACTAAAAATAAAAGTTCACAAAATATTTTCCTTCTTTTTAAAAGGTTGACAGTTTTGAATTCAGTGACCTGAATAGTTTTTTCGAGCGTTGAACGAATTTGACGCCTGCGAACAATTTGTTTATTAGTATTTTTCCAAGCAAAATCTTTATGATCTTGTTGCAAGTTTAAATTAATATAAGTACTAGTTTTTCTAAAACATATATACCAATTTTCGTTGTTTTGTTGATTCTTTAGCACAGTCTAGCGTGTATGGTCACTCTTTTGCCCGTGTCATTGCACTCGACGCAGTATAACGTCTGCGCGGTCTCTCAGTAGAGCAATATGTCAAAGTTCAATGAAACGAAACATATGATACTTAAATAGTATTAATTGTATATTTCTACTGTAAGAATTAATCTAATGATCCTATTACTATGGATATGCGTATAATAAAAACAGAATCGATGTAATAAACAAAAGATTGAATGAAGTAAACGAAAATTTGTTGATAACGTAAACATAATGTAAAAAAAAACAAGTAAATTAAAATTAGACATGCAGCACGATCATAAAGATTTTGTTTAATAAAATACTAACAGATATTTTGCTTTCAGGCGCCAAATTCGCCCAACGCCTGCAAAAACTATTTAGGTCACTGAATTAAAAAACGTCATCCTTTTAAACAGAAGGAAAATATTTAAAATAAAATTATTTATACAATTATTATGTATATTTAAAATTGGAACTATATATATATATATATTAGTCATAGTTTCAGTATTAAAACAATCGTATCAATTTCTTAAATATTTTCTTTCCAATAAAAAAATAGATGATTTATTTTGATTTGTAATTCGATACATAGAAATATTTTAATAAGAGCCTAAATTAATTTTAGATACGTACAAATTTCTTAGTGTTTCATTATTTATTTATTTATTTATATTAACATTTGAACTGACAGGTCAATTTGTGACCAATTCATAGATTGAAATAACGTCCCCGTTCCAAACTAGACATCCTAATATAAATCATAAAGCGTTTCTTTAATAAATCCACAGTTTCTCCGCAACATATTTATTCAGCATCAATAAAAAAGTCACAGAATACGAACTAGTCTGTAATTATTTTATTATATCATCATATATTTTATATTGAACATTATCAGTATTTCATTTGAGAATTATATTCACAGACCTTTTATTATTTGCTTAACGTTATAATAATAAACGTTTATCCTTTCGTAGAATGAATAGTTAATAATTTAGTATGAAATAATATGTAGAATTATATTGGATTCTTATTTCTGTACATATATTTTATACAACAAATGTATATATAACTTGAATAATTTTGATGCTAGTTACTTTTTTTTTTTAGTTCCTGGTGAGCAAATGGCTCTACTCCACCTGATGGTAAGTGGTAGTAGAGTCCAAACGCGACGACGGCTAGTGCAGCCAGGAAGAATGACTTGCACTAGCCGCCCCGCCTTGCCGGCCCGCAAGATGCCTCTTCACGCCTCGTTTGAAGGAACCCAGGTCATAAGAGGAGGGAAACACGTGTGCTGGTAACGAATTCCATGTTTTGTAGGTGCTACAAAGAGAAGAGTTGCCAAATCATCGAGAGCCAGCACGCGTAGATTTGTGAAGGAAAGGGAAAGCAGGAATGAGGGAGAATAACTCCTCTGAGCACTCGCCGTGATACAGTCGATAGAAAGCGCTCAGTGCCGCTATCTCTCGACGCAATTGTAAAGGCTCGAGGATGTTGGTGACCTTTACGTCGCCAATTATGCGAACCGCACGGCGCTGCAACCGATCCAAGCCTCCAGTAAGTACTTGGCGGAGCCATCCCAAATATGCGAGCAATATTCGACGCAAGACCGCACCTGTGTTTTATACAACAGGAGCAGTTGTTGTGGCGTGAAGCTGTTTTTATAACAGCCTCGATGTGATATTTTGGATTGAGGTCGCACTGAACGTCAATTTCCAGTATGGCGACTTTGCCTTGTATCTCCAGCGTAGTGCCACAGAGGGAAGGAGGAGGGGAAATGGTGACTTTTTCGCTGTGAGGGCGCATACCTGTGTTTTCTTGGCGTTAAACTCAACAAGATTATCAGAGCCCCATTTGGCAATGATTCCTAACGTCCTATCGAGATACCTCCGTCTCTCCTCAGTTTCCGCCCGCGCAGCTCCTGCGTGTCCGTGGTATCCCCCGTGCACTGTACTATCATCCGCATAGCAATGTATGTTCCCGAGAGAGAGCATATCATTGATATGCAGAAGAAAGAGTGTGGGGGATAGCACAGACCCCTGGGGGACCCCAGCATTCACTACATGGAATAACTACTACTTAATATATAATTAAATTTATTATTATAGCGTTTAATTTAAACTAATTAATTTACTGTCATAAAAGATCCTAATAAAATTAGATATAAGCTGTATGACGTCATTATTTAGAATTCAAAGAAACCTCTCATTCAAGGAACAATAGTCACGTCAAGTACCGTGAAGATTATTTATCATAACACAATACCTTTGCGCTTCGTAAACACGGAGACAAGACCAAAATGTCATAGCCTTACCTGATTATGTGATGTTAATTATTTACGATGTTTTTGCTAATAATGTAAAAAAAAGATAATACACTCATTATTTATTATTGTGAAGGTGGACAAGATAACAAGCAACCTGACAGTAAGTCAGTCAGTCAGATTGGTTTCAAGTGAAATAATTCTCATTGCAAAAAATATAATCGGTGACGGTGGTAGTAACTATGAGATTTATATGATGTTATGATCCCTTGTGTCTGTAATTACATTGGTCACTCACCATATTAACAAGAACACAGCAATAGAAAATATTGATATTTGACGATAAAAATATGTGTCTTAATTTTTTAACTGGAAATTAAATTGACAGATGACACTGTGAGAAACAGTAATGTAAATGGTATTTTGGGATATCATGAAATTAAAACCGTCAGAAATTTTAATTTAATAATAAGATATGAAGAATTAATGAAAAATTTAATGATAAGACAGAATATGGAATTATATTGTATTTTGCCAAACGATGCAATAAAGTGAGCCAATAAACCATTTGATTAACTTATCCGTTAACATGAAACATCGTGTATAACACAAGGACTACTTACTAACAATTCCGAAAAAACCACGGTAGTCATGAAATAATTGTGCAATTAATTTTTAACTATCCTTAGAAATAAGGAAAACGATCCAATCAAATTAACAATTTATTACACACGTAAAATCATAATGACCTTTTATTTGGGACGTTATTACTACAACCACAGAACACGCGGTTAAAGTTTGAAATTACTATACTCGTATAGTAAATATTAAAGTTCGCCGGCGGCGCTCGCGCAGCGCGAGTAGACGAAGACTGAAGTTCTAAATTCGTAATACATCCACTTCGCGTATAATATCTTCGTATATTTTCCATTTTCTTTCGCCCAATGACATCCGCACTGAATCAGCCATTCATGTTTTTTTGTAAATCTATTATTATAAAGAAAACGAGTTCTTGGAACGCATTCTAATTGAATACGAATGACACAAACTATATATTTAATAAAAATCAAAAACTTACGAACACATGATACAACAGAAACGACGTTTTTAATGTTAGTTTATTAACTCCCGATATACAAAGGTGGGTGTTATAAGTTTAACGTGTGTCTCTATGTGTATGTCTTTGGCATCGTAACTCTGTATGTTTTAAATATGATGTGATCGAGATTGTTCGTAGCTACAAAATTATGAATTAAAATTCAGGCGTTTGAAGATCATCAGCTCATTTTCTACTTGACAAAAGGGCTCCACAAGTCCGATTGATTTCAAATTGCGGTCCTCCAACGCGACGATGCTTGTATTAAAATATTAATAAGTACTTATAATAAAGTTAAAGAGGTTTTTTATTTTTATTCATAATAATTATAGTTATTTATTGTAAAAGAGAAATCGTCGAATATGTACGAAACGTCGAGTGTGTATGTGTACTTGGACGTTATACGTTATTGTTATTCTTAAACAGAAGAATATCATTAAATTTAGATTTATTTTCTCATGGCAGCACAATGATGAGACAAATGCGTTAGGTAACACATTATCTCTATTCAATGTAATAGTTACCCATGCCGACTTCGTACAGGTAACGTTAGAATTTTATTTCGCGATATTTTTAATATTGAAAAACACATAATAATTATATTCAAATAATATAATCAAAATGAAGCCAAACAATATATCGCCTGTAATCTGCTAATGAATTATGAAAATATAATTTGCTTTATTATATAATTATATATATTATATTATTATTCTTTGTTTTTGAAACATAAAATTTTTTGTCATCAATATTCTCTATTTCATTGAAGAATTGTAGACATTTTGAAGATCTACAAACCTTACATAGAAAGTTTCCTTGCATGTGTTTGGCAACGTTCGTATTGAAAACGTCTTGATCTTCAGTTTAATACGTTGACATGATAGACTATAATATCTCAAAATTAATATATATATAAAAGTATAATTAAAGCGAGTTCCATATCAATTAAATAAGTACTCTGCGTGCATCCGAAGCATAAAACCACGCAAAACAATTTGTATTTTTAAATATAGAACCACATATACACATATATAACAGTTATTTAAAAAAGGTTGTGTGTGAGTGATTTAGATTTTACAAGCTGGTGCTCCCTGTCTTCGTCCGCGTGAAAGTTGGTTTTATACGTCTGCCGTGTGACATCTGCTTGAATGGCGTCTGTACAACGTCTACGCTCGTTTTTTGTTAAAATTATTCAATGTACAGACACACGGTTTCTACTGCTTTATTATGTGTATAGTTATTTCTTTAGTAGTCTGAGTTACAAGTTAATGAAATAAAATAGATCACATGGGAAGTTAGAAAGACATTTAATAATAATAACAAATCATTAGTAAGTTCAATTTTAACAAAACTATTTTTCATTTTATATATCATATTAATATTCAAAGAGCGTGTGGCCACTTGCGAGGGTCTTATGTTTAAAAAATCTTATCTCCCATCTTTTAGCGAACACCATTAAAATTTAAAACCTTGAGTGCACATACATTTAATGGTAGTGTAACCGCGACCTTGTCTCGATCTCTGACTGCTTGGTACAATGCCAACACATCTGCACCCAATGAAAACAGTCTGAATACTTTGGACAAATTTAAAACCTACGATCACTGAAATATATAATTCTTATTCGTTGAGTAATAGAGGTTGAAATCCAGTAACAACACCGAATGCGGTTAATTCTACGGTTTTGTTGAGTACTTTAAATCTGGCTAATGTGCCTGTTACAAATTAACACCGGCGGTGAAGTTTTAACGAACTCTTATTTATTTACTAACTATAAGTGTTTTGGCAATACAAATTGATTACTGGCAAGATATCATTTAATATATAATTTATTTGAATCATTTTTAACATCTTCAAATACTATAGCTATCATTACAAATTTCTAATCTTTTTTTAAAATTATATATCTATTTGATAAGACCTTACTGTACAAAAATATATTATATATAATTTTAAATATTTTTAATATTTGTTCTGTGTTAAACAGACACACAGAAACATAATAAAGGTTGTAGTACAATAAACGTGCATTTATATAATTCAAAGGATTGAACAATCACTAGTATTTTTAACTTTCCGACTAACTTTATTTTTATAACATTTTCATGCAATAAATATCTATCTTCACCGTTGTCAAACAATTGTTTGCTTTTAAGCTTTAAATCCCTTTGTTATATCTCTCGTTACATGTTACACGTAAAACACAAACAATTCATGTTTGCGTAAAAACTTTGTAGTGACAAGAAATATCATTCGATTGAACCAATATTTTCAGTTATCGTATCAGTGTCGTGTTTTATTTAACTGTTAGCTTTTTTAATATATATATTATTCAAACTGACTTCAGTAAAAATGTAGACATAAGTAATTATAATATTTATAATAGTAAATATTTTGTATATTAAAAACTTTTTTATAGATATATGTGTATTAGATTACTCTAGTGATTCATTCCTATTTATATTTGTGAAGCAAAAAATTTGCTTACTCCATATACTAAAAAAAATAAAATTTCATTCGGTTGTATTGACACCAGAACCAAAAATGTGTGCAAAATTTCATTTCAATCTATTGACAGGAACGGGTTTAAAATTCGGTTCCGAGATGTGACCACCACATAACAACAGCTAAAGTTAAACAAAAGCTTGTAATATTGGTCATGTATTTTTTGGAAAAATCGTGCACGCCAAACATACAGGGGAAAGAGAAAACTTTCCTTTGTTTGGAGAAAGTTACAAAAACGAGAACATACGACGTATTTATCATTGATCCAAAATACATACTAACAAAAAAGTTTATTACACTACGTGCATAAAATCATAGAAGAAGATAATGTTCTAAAGCGATATCTGCATTCATAATTTTGTCATTTTTATTAATTTAACAAACTCAATGTCAAATATTCTTAGAATAGATTTGATTTATATGCGAATCTACCTCGGAGTTTTGGCACAAAATATAATTTCAATCGAAGACCAAATGTTCGTTAATGTAAAGTTATTAAGTAAAATATTATTATACATCGAGACCTTAACGACTATATCACACAGTGAAACTCCTAAGACAACAATTACGCTTCTAAGATATTAATTATGGGGTCGTGACGTCTTGTATTTCATAAAGGATGATTATTAGACGAGTAAAGGTGTTATTATGTTTGATAAAAGTTCTTATATAGACGTATCGTATTCAAAATATGCTCTTCTAAATATTTTAGACGTATAATAATAAGCACAGAACAGTGTTATACGAGATATATCGCATATGAACATATAAGTCTGTATCGATATTGGAATATCGATAGTTTTGTTAAATCAAGTAAAAATTTATTCAAGGATATTTATTTAACCACCACTAATTATGTTACAGGCTGGATAAGAGTATCAAATAATTATATGTATACTAAATTTTACACAACGTGCCTATTTTAATTTTATAAACAATTAATGTGGAATATTATCAAATATATTGGATAATATCTCTTGAGATTAGCCGCCGTGGCTCGATCGACCAGGACATCATCAGTTAATATCGTATGAAAATATTTAAGGCAACATATAACAATTTATGTGCAAGATACAAAAAACCGAATTCTTAAAATTACCCAATTGGAATGTCCCGGCACCACTTCCAAGACCAAAAACTCAAAAAGAAATTAGGTAATGGTCTAAATACCTTCCTCGCGTGCTGAATTTAATTAGTGATCGCACAATTTAAATGCCAACGCATCAGCTTCCAGACGGTAGCATACAAAAATTAGGCTGACTGGTAAACATTTAAATTTCATCTGAACACGCAACGGCGCTTCTCGCCGATATCGATTTTCGCACGCTACTTTTGCACCAATTACAATTTCCATCGCACAAATCACCCGACGTTTTTACAACAAAGTTGCATGCAAATTTCTCTCCATATATCTTATTGGCTGTTTAATTCAGTATATAATGTTTGTTTGAGTCAGCTCAGAGGTAAAAAAGTAAAAGAACAATGAGAAATATTTTATTTTGCGGCAAAAACCTATCAGAAAAAGGTCACAGCAATTTAGCGTAAACTCAATACAAAAATAGACCAATTGGCCGCTAACGACGCCACACACCGCCGAGGATCAAGTGAATCAATAAACCCTTAGGAATCTCGATCATCAATCAAAAGCGAGTGGACCCTTTAAGCTCATAAAAACTCATGCCACAATGTCGTGTACATATTTATGAAGCTTCCGAGTGATCTGCTATTGATGGCCCGCCCATTCATCAGTTGAAACTGTCGACACAAGAACTCGACCGTTATTTTGTAGATTAGACACTGATATTATGGTTAAATTTTGTCTAAATGTTTATTCTATTTTCACTTTCTGTAGGTAATTTTAATCGCTACGTTTTCGTGAATAATGTTCAAAAATTATATCAAACCAAATATTTATTTTTAGACCTGAGCACATATTATTATTTTACTATTTTAATTTTTTAACTTTTATAGATTTAAATATTTTTAGACTAAGAATCCAAAACCAAAATCATTTAATATAAGTTATAAAACCAAAAGGCTTAGTAATATATCAGTTCTAAAAACGTATGCTCCAATGATTGTTATGAATTGAAATAAATAGTATTCAAGCGAGCTAAGTCACGGCAATCCACGCTTACAACTGAATATAATCCTACAGCGAACAGTAAATCCCAAGTAAATCTTCCAAAAATATATTTAAACTAAAAAGATACGTATTCTTATAAGGTAAAGTTTCAAAATATAATATTCGAATTCTGGCGATTGTTAAAATACCTAGTCATACAAAGTCATGTGTTATTTAATAGACAGTAAAGCTTACAATATTTTATCACTATAAGTAAATCATAAAATAAATCACAATTGTGTATTTTTCGCCTGTTTTTTTTATAAAATACCAATCAAATCGTTACAATGCCTATCACAAATTAATATGAAATAACGAAAAATCTTATATTAAACCTCCGGTTTGCTATTTATTATCTTTAACAAATAACATACAGTTTTAAAATATTCATATATTACATTAATAAGAGATAAAAATTGTAACAACAGCAAACCACCATTTTAAGGATTATATCAAAATTTTTTATGTATATTTTGTTTTATGTATTATTTTAAAGTGCAATATTATAACAGCTAATCTCAGACTAATAAGACAAGAGAAGCCAAATTAGGGTTTAATATGAGTTAGTGAGTGTGAGTGTGTGCGTAAAGTTAATAATGAATGAAAAATCAGAAAAACGTTTTACAAATTTTCAATAGATAGTGATATATAAATTAGAAAATAACTTTACAAAATATAATGAAAACTTTTAATATCAAGGATGAATTTACAATTTACAAAAAAGCGTTGCATTTGTAAGTTTTGCGTAAATATATATATTTTGAACATCGCACGCTAACCTACTACTGGGTAAGGTTTTCTAGCAGCTGTATAAATTTTAATTACTTTTAACAAATAGATGCAACTATGTATTCACAACAGTACAGTACAGTAACAGACTGACGGCCGAATACTGAAACGTCCCTCAAAGTTAAACGCTACTTAACATTAAGAAGCTCCTAAATTAGTATGCGAAATTGTAAATTAACGGCGTCTCAAATAATTAAGTTGCATTTAATATTTAAGTGACGTTTCAGTATTCGGCCGTGAATGTCTATCTGTCACGCTGCTCTAATGCGTGTTGGTGGAATACACATGTGCCAGAATTTCAGTGAAATTAGACACATACATGTTTCCTCACGATGTTTTCCTCCACCGTCAGGCACGAGATGAATTACAAACACAAATTAAACAAAAAATTTCAGCGCTTGCCCGGGTTCGAACCCACGATTGTTCTAACCACTGGGCCATCACGGCTATTGTATCACAATCTTGTGTTCACAAGCTTGACAGTAATTATTATTAAGACCGATTATCTGCACATTATTAAGGTAAAAGCACATTATTTATTAAAATTTCAGGTCTTCGTGATTAAAATCTGTCTTTCATGATATTTTTGGTCAAACTGGAAGAATTTCATAACAGCAATAAAATATAGAATATAGACAAATTGTTATTAAATTATTTTCTACGAAATTAAAAAAATGTTACAAACAACTAATATGTACATAATATCGATAATTATTTAAAATGTAGAACTTGTTATTTTTAGTCTATCATAGCGGGATGTAGTTCTAACTGTGACATGCCATAAGACCAGCTAGGCCTGTAAAAAGTAGGTCTAATGCCCTCAGGTATCAGTCAACATCTCTGTTTAGCTCGTGTGACACTATCGGGGTCGCGACGACCGTTATGATGTTTACACGAAGCCTTATGCTCGTTTTACTCGACCCGCAAACGAGTTTACTTTTTAAGTGTGGGTCGATATTACTTTACTAAATGACAAAAGAGTTTACGTTGATCAATTAAAAAAATATATCATTCATATTTTTTTATATCAACCATTTCTAGATATACAATGTTTATTTACATTAAAGTCTTAAATAAATATATATAAAAAAATAGTTACTATATAAATCATGACCGCCCGGAATGGAGGCAAAAATGCTAACAGCATTTCCCCTTTGAATCGCAATTCCGATTCTCTGGGCGAAAAATGAACAAGTCCTGTCACCAGTAGAGGCAATAAGAAGGGGTGTAATATTTTTGATGAAATTTTTTGCACTATTACTCCAAGGTCCAAGCGTGTAAACTGCAAACGGAACAAAAATATAATTTGGAATAAGAGATGAATAAACAAAGACCACAGTAAAGACCACTTCCTAATTTGTAACTATTATATTTCACATATGCTTTAACTGCCACTACGTACTCTTCATATCTCTTCATGGACAGTGCTACTGTATTACTTGTATACTATTACCTCTTTATTTATGATATACTAGTTTTCTCCCACGACTTTGTCCGCGTGTTCGGGGAGCAGGTATTAAGTATAAAAAGACCTATGTCCTTTTTTGAAGTTCAAGCTTGCTTTACATGTTTCATCAAGATATTTTCAGTGGTTCAACCGTGACAGCGTATCAGACAATCAGAGAGAGATTCAAAGACAGACAAGTATAAAAATAACCAACTTATAGTAAGTGGGAAATTTCATCCATACACGCCGGTATGAGAAAAATATAAACCACTTTTGATGTCGTCTAAGAACAGGCCTCTAACATGTTAAGTCTCTGTACCCGTAATTACCACTCAACTTTTAAAATAATATAAAAATATGCACATATCCAATTTGATGGGGTTTTAATAAGCCTCTTAAACTCTATAAGTATGTTTTTATATATGCGACTATAAATAGTTCGTAACAAAATAACAAGATCATATATTCATCCCTGCAGTTGTGACTAAATTACGTAAAACATCATGTTTTCCATTACAGTGGTATGGAAGTAGCAGAGATAAGCAAAAAACTAATTTATATTGAAGTTTCAAACGAATAAAATATAGAATGAAATATTAATATAGTTTAGTTAAAGAACGATGAAACACTAGCCGCCCGTCCCGACTCCGTACGAGTAAAATTCGTAGAAAGTTACACCTCCTATTTCCCGCCCTTAAAGTTGAAATTTCCAAAAATCCTTTTTTATCAGATGCTTATACGATATAACAGCAGAATAAATTTCACTTTTAAGCATTGGCTGTGCACTGATATTCACTATTCAGTCAGGACAAACGAATACATAATAAGTATAGATGGTTTTGGCTAAATTCATATCGTATTTAACTGCATTCTATGAATAATTAACATTTCTGTTTCGGGTCAATCGTATTTACTATGTAAAATAGGCGTAGAACACCAATTACGCCAAAATATGATATTGAACTGTGTCCAATTAAAGAAGAGAAATAATGACTGCCATATAACTGTTCTGTTCGTTACTGGATACATAATTTATTTATTTATGTATTTATTTATTTAATAAGGCACACAAACAAACACAGGCAAACAATGAATTCACAAATCTATTATATTATTTTAATTATAAATACATGTGGAATATTTGGTTTTGGTTTCAAGCGAAGTAATTTTATGACCATTAGTGATATAGAAAATGTTTTATTTATAAACTTGTGTTTAAATCTTCTCTGTACAAGAGGATTTTTGTGTCGCCGAAAAAGAAACACTTGAGTAATGGAAAGTACAAAATGCAATTGTATATGTTATTTAAGTTTTTAATTACATAATTAAAACCTTCAAAAAATACAGATAAAATTAGTTTTTGAATAAAACATCATGTTTGAAAATTAGTAAAATTGGTGTCAAAATACTCGACAAATATCTGTTAACACAATACTCGTTCAACAACATACACCTACACGTGTTATATTTTAGCCTCTCTAGAATATAAGCCAAAACCGAAAATTAATAGTCGAACGCTGGATAGCTTAACGGTATACGGTCCGACTGACAATATGTAAAAGTCGCAAGTTCAATACTTTCATGCAATCCTTGGGCTATTCTCGTAGCCACTATTTGTACAGGCCACTTGGATAGAGAAGAAATAGTTTTTATCAATTCAAAAATATTAATGACCTTTTAGAGATTATAAATTATATTTATAATATAATTAAAGTAAAAGAATATATATAGGGTTTTCCATTAAGGGCGCTTGATCGTGCAGAACTTCCATCGTAGCGTGTGCTGTGTGGCACGTAGCGCCGTCCTGTTGAAACCACATGTTGTCCAGATCCATATTCTCGATTTCAGGCCAAAAGAAGTTGGTTATCATCGACCGGTATCGCTCACCATTGACGGTGACGGCCACACCATTATCGTTTTCGAAAAAATACGGACCAATCACGCCTCCGGCCCAAAATCCGCACCAAACAGTCACTTTCTGCGGGTGCATTGCCACTTGGTGAACCTCGTGTGGATTGGTCTCGTCCCAAATACGGCAATTTTGCTTGTTGACATAGCCATTCATCCAAAAATGCGCCTCGTCGCTGAAGATGATTTTTTTGCCAAAATCGGCGTCAACTTCCAACTGCTCTAATGCCCAGTCAGCGAACACACGGCGCTGTCTATGGTCATTAACCTTGAGCTCTTGGGTCAGCTGGATCTTGTACGGGTGCAGGCTCAAGTCACAACGCAAAATTCGCCAAGTTGTCGTCTGCGAAAGGCCGAGTTCCTGTGCGCGACGCGGAATTGACTGCCGCGGGTTTTCGAGGACACTGTCGCGCACAGCGGCGATATTCTCGGCAGATCTCGCGTTACGTTGACGCACGGGAACCGGCTGATTTATAACTGACCCGGTTGACTCGAATTTGTCCACCAATCGACGGATAGTCGACTCGGCAGGACGATCATCGCGACCGTAAAACGGGCGAAGTGCGCGGAACGTTGCTCGAACTGAAGACCCATTTTCATAAAACAATTTTATGATTTGCACGTGCTGCTCGACACTGTAACCTGCCATGGTGGTTTGGGAGGACGGAATGAATATAACACACTGCATTTGACAGCTGTCACTCAAACAACATGGCCGCAATCAGCTGTCAAAGTTCAAGCGTCCCTATTGGAAAACCCTATATATATATTTAAATCAAAGTCAAAATCTCTCATCTTTCTTCAATATAGAATAAACGGTATACTTGCTTACTGACTGTCAAAAAATTTCAACCGGTTCGGAAATAAACAAATACAGGCGAAATAAAACACGGGATTCATTTAACTCGAATTTTACAATTATAGATTTTATACAATAATAATTGTATTTTTTTTTAATTTGAAATGGAAGCAATCGTTTCTCTCCCAAGGTATGTAATCATCTAAAATGTTTTGTAATATCCTTTAGCTCACTAACGTTCCTTAACGATTCTTTTATATTTAAAAATAATGATAATACTATTAATATATTCTACATACTTTTTATTAATATTTCTTAATTCTGAAAATCAATTTATATCCAATCCGCAAACATTTGGTCATCATCCAAATTACTGTTTTTTAAAGGTTTTTTTTATAAAATATAATAAGATACTGAATTTGAGTTTTGGCGTTAACAAGACGGTATTGAGCCTTGTCATTTAGTGTCAAGCGATATTTCACACTTTGTTCATATTATAATCATCCTATTTCCAGCCTCTAAAGACAATTTAAGTATCAAGAATTTTCTTGTTTATTACCTTAACAAATTTGATATTAGAATAATCCAAAATAAATACTTACGATAAATAAAGGTTATTTAAGCAAATGAAAAGGAAACAATATAAGTGCGACACGGTTTGCCTATTTTTGATGATTCGACGACATTATTCATATATTTTATATGCAGTTTGTTTTTCAAATACTGAGTCGACTTTAACGAAAATGTAATCAGATATTAATTATACAATTACGCATTGGATGAGATTAATTTTGATTAATATTTTTTGTGCTCGAAATATATCTCGCATTTTCGAAAAACGTTCATATTTTTTTACGTTTCATTTTTATTAAATATACTCAAACACATGATCCTAAAAATATATAACCAAACACCTATTATTATATAGAATCCTATTCTTACATCGAGAAGACTTGACAATTTCTTGTTTGAATGCATACATAAATTAAATTCCATTGATTGTATATCTTAATTGAGATCCGCTTTATATTTTCCTAGTACGTAAATACCTTACGAATGCATAAGGTCGATAGTGTGCATACATTTTCAATGAAGCTGCAATTTGCTCAGTAAACTCGACAAGTATTGCGCTTCTGATTTGAACAAATACAAAACTATTACTGCCAATCCAATTTAAAAACCTTTGAAATCTACCAATTATATTTCATAGTATGACATTTGATCATACAAAAATAGCTTTTGTATCAAAAAAATACTTTTTAATCATGAATTTAAAGATACAATTAATGCTACTAACATCAGTTCCCTCAAGAAACCCACTAGTTTTTCTTCATTATTCACATACAATAAAAAATACACATGTATCTTTTTACAATAAAATATTTTTATTATATACTCTTAAAAGTGATTATTTGTATTTAAATTATGTTCACATAAACTTTAATTTATATGCAATATTATAAAAGTGCGACACGGTTACATAAATCACACGTAAATATAAATCATTTATATATTTATTAGGACGATAGTAAAATAATAAATTATCATAGTTATGAATTATGAACAAAGCTATTCTTTGAGAAGCAATATTGAAAAATGAATTATTTTATTAAATATAAAATCATAAATTTTAGCAATAAAATAGTCCAAGAATCTAAGTACCGTATCTATATTTCTTTTAAATACTGTTTCTGAAAATTGAATTTTTTACATAATAATTTTGGATGTAAACACCTTACACAAATAAAGTAAGAACGAAAATTATTAACAAGGAGATTACTTGTTTTAAGTAACTGCGAAAGTGATATATACTTCTACCATTTTTCAATTTGTTTTAAGCTGGTAACAATGACGTGTCACGTTTGCCTGTTTAAATTTAAAAAAGTCGTGTATAGTGTATATTTATAATACATTCAATTACTTAATTCATGATAACATAACGCGATTCAAATCATCGACAACACCAATTTAGTCGTGACTCCAATCTGTTCAAACGGATTTAGGTCGATCATCTATCATCGACAGGTCATCACATGGCCTCACTGCTGATCGCGATATGATATTTAACTAAAAGTATTTTAAACTACAGAATCTGACATTGTATAAACATGAAAATAATAGTTTCATACAGCTCATTATTATTCTTTATAAAAATCGTTTTTAGTATTTAGACTTTTTTTTTAAATAGGTAGGCAAAGGCCCACCTAATGTTAAGTGGTCACTACCGCCCAAAGCCATTGGAACCGTAGGAAATATTAACCATCCCTTAAATCGCCAATCGGCCACCAACCTTGGGAACAGATGTTAAGCCCCTTGTACCTGTAGTAAGTAGTAAGTAAGTAACAGCCTGTGAATGTCCCACTGCTGGGCTAAGGCCTCTTCTCCTCTTTTGAGAAGAAGGTTTTGGAGCTTATTCCACCACGCTGCTCCAATGCGGATTGGTGGAATACACATGTGACAGAATTTCAGTGAAATTTGACACGTGCAGGTTTCCTCACGATGTTTTCCTTCACCGTCAAGCACGAGATGAATTATAATCACAAATTAAGCACATTAAATTCAGTGGTGCTTACCCGGGTTTGAACCCACAATCATCGGTTAAGATTCACGCGTTCTTACCACTGGGCCATCTCGGCTATGTACCTGTAGCTCCCTTTAAAACGGAATACAACAATAAGACGTATTTCTGTTTCGTGACAAAATAATTGATGAAGTAATTTTATTAGCCAGACATTTTCATAAGCTTAAAAATACATATAATATGTCCACACAGCTCTACTTTTTAAGTTTTCGATCTAGAAGGAGAGCCATGTGGCTGATTCTTATCTGACACATGCAGTAATTGCACCATTTATGTTACAAAACCATAATTTCGCTAACAACATGTAATATGTATTTCATTATGTTCCGATAATAACGCTGCCATTTAGTTCTAGCTAACAATATTCGCTAGCCAACAGTATTCAATTTTGTCCAAAATGCTTCTATTTATATACATTTTGTGTTCGTTAACAATCAATCATAATTTAACTCGAATACAACGGACGGGACATCTATCATCGCCAAGTCATCTCAGAAATGCTATCACTGCAACTAGTAATTTAGCAAGTCATTGTTTGGATGCCATTATATGCAATTTATCAAGTAACGATAACGAAAATTAAAAAAAAAACATGGAGACATCCCTAAATAAATCAAGTTCTAGTATTGAATCACAAGCTGGTTCCAGATCTAGCCTAGAAATCCAGAATACCATTAAGATCAAAGAAGTCTACACAACAATAAGGAATTCGCAAACAAAAAAGCAGGGCAATTAAATTTTTTAAACAAAATTTCGAAATAATGCTGCTTGGAAACAAAAACATACGGGCACAACAAACTACTAAAATCAATCTAAATAGTAGAAAGAAATATCCAAAGAAAGTCTGCCGTGATTTGTTAGTTTAAAAAAAACGTTAGTGTCTATCATTCTTCATAATTTCAACTACATTTATTAAGCCCTAATAAATAACTGTAAAACACGATACAGTTTTAGAAGTCAACTATATTCATGAAGGTATGGCGAAAAAAATTACTTCAAAGATATAAAAATGTAAGCCAATCGAGACCCTTGTGTATTACGATTCGCCCACAAAGCCGCTGATTTCTGATACCTTTGCGATTTTCATCCGAATATCAATATGAATCAGCGTGCAACGTCATTGATGGTATTATAATATCGTTTGTAACGTCTGACGTATTATCATAAATCTTTCTTGTCAAAATTGACGTGTTTAACGGACTGTTTTGATTGAGTTTTAAGTTGACTTTCTTGAATTATGTATTTCAGTTATCAAAGCAATTTTATTTTCTTTGAAATGGGAGAAAATTATTTCAATATATACAAAATAATATCCTATCCAAATATTAACGCACAGCTTGAACTATAAACTTTGAGACTTGTTGAAAATGTACCTTCATTATGTAATGTCGAGGTTTGCACTAAGGTTACACCAAGACAAATAATATGGGTATCCTAAAAATAAAATTAAAAAATTCTAAATGTATTTCAATATACAAACTGTATCTTATATTTGATAGAATACCACAGTTGTTCATAACAAAAAAATTTAAGCTGATGAGAATCTTTTCTACGCATTACTTCATTTATTTAAAACATATAGATGATATACGTATACCTAGATATAAAGACGAAACCAAAATGCAATTAATAGAAAAAACTTACCAATTCCTCGGGAGATCCCGGTTCCTTCATACCATTGCTCTTATCCGTGCTCCCCGTCTCTGTAAAAAATATAAATTAATATTTAGTTAAAAAAAAAAACAGATATTACCGTAAGTATTACCATTAAACTGAAAAAAAAATAATTTTTGCAAAGCTCAATTTACGGTAGTGACAGTAAAGTTTGTTATTTCAATAGGTGATATACGTCAATACCAACTGATTGCTTTGATGCAATCAACGCGGTTCAGCGACGATGAAACGAAGCAAATTAATGAATTTACTTGCAAGGGTCGTGTAACTTTGGGAACAATAAAATTGACGCTTCAAAGTGAAAAACAATTATTGGACGGTAAAATTAATAACAAAGTGATTTATTAGTACAATTTCAATAATATTTTCATTTTTCTGTGTGGTGGATGGTTGTGTACTGGTACCACTATTTTTATCAATTTTAGTCTACCGTCAAACAGCAAATAGTCCTATCTAGATGTATTCCAGTTTGGAGAATGAGTGTGCCAGTGTTATTAAAGGCAAAAGGAACGTAATATTTTTATTAATTGATTATTGCTATCGGCGTAACGATAACAGATTAAAAAACATTATGTTGAATATAATAAAGTTATCGTTATTTATAAAATGTGTAACACTTATCACAAAATAAATCAATTTGTCCAATAATAAACGTTTCAAAACGGATACCTGTATTTTTGTCTATACTTTATTAATACTGAAATATTGGTAGTAGTTAACATGAATATTGATAAGTGATAATAAATATAGGCATTAACTCGAGCCAACCAAAAATATCAACCATAAAAAATATTATAATTAATTTTTAATAACAACGGAAGTTTAAAACGCGTCCAATTAACGGCTGTTAATTAAAACTCTAGATAAAGAGCTAATTATAAACCAAAATGGGTGAGTTGCGGTAACACACAACGGTAACAATTATAATAAATATATACAAGCGAAGTTGGCTCCTATCACGCTTAGATAAATATTAAAATTATATGCGCGAAATAAATTTGTATTACGCTTACTTTACCGTCCTACAAAATTTAATCTCGTGCATTTTGTTGAAACAAATTGAGTTACAGGATATAGTTATACAAAGCTACGAGAGCACTAATGCACAAAATCTCAGTAATATATGACTACCAAATTTACGGGTTTAGAAAAACTTATTTCAATCACGACTGAAAGGATTTCAGCATGATGCTTTATTTGTTTTTACCTAGTACCGGCTTCACAGGAGTAGAATAACGGTCTACAAAAAACGTTTATATCGTAATATACATAACTCTATAGTTTTACGCATTTATTGGGGGGCACGGCAGTAAAGCTCCCAGTCGGCATGTTTTTTTCCGATACATTCAACAATCATCGACCTATGTATTTCAGCCAATTTACGCAAAACTATAATAAAAAATACACCAACTTATGAATCGCCAAATCGTATGAAAATCCGTTCGGTAGTTTTGGAGTTTATCAGGTTTACACAGACAGACAGACAGTCACGACGGGATGATTTTGTTTTATAATTTGTTATAATAAAATATATTGTTATATTTGTTTTTTAGTAAAGTTTCAGTTTCAGATACTTTTATATGCACTTTACGCTTTTACAAAATTGTAAAATGTACTTACAATGAAGTTTTAAAATTTACGAAAGACTTTTCTATCATTGTATTGTTGATGCATTTTGCTGCGTAATTATGTTATTAGATAGAACTCTGTATATGTAAGTGTACACTGTAAAGTCTTAACAAGATGTACCTTTGGAAAAGGCGTGAGAATCTCCAGCAAAAAGGCTAAGATCTTGCGGTGAACCGAAAGCAAAAGCCGGCAGATGTTTTAGAACTAAAAAGCATTAAGCCAACGTGAGCATAAACGATCCTTTATGTTTCTCACGTTGCACGATCTTAGACTTGGATTTGCCGCTTCACAGCTTTGAGTCACCGCAAAGGTGAGCCCTGTTACGTGCATTCACGCAAATTGTATCGCTTTAACGGACCTTCAATACTGCACACAAAAATACACTTTAACTATTTAGCTTAACGCATATTTTATAATCATCCATCGCGTTACGTCTTTTTACTATTTATTGTATGCTGTCAACCGCAGAAAGTAAATCGTCGTTAAGTCTCGTCTCAGTTTGCTATCATTATGTCACGCAACTAAATCTTTAATACCGTTCTTTATCTTATCTCATGCTATGGTCACTCACCATTCAGAAGACGACTAGATTATTTACGTTTTACATAACAATGGCGTTGAATCGCTTTCGAAACTTTCGCCGTCAATTAAATCGCTACCGTTTTCAGTTCCATTACTCGTCACGTTTTATTGTGCAAGTCTTTGAATAATAGCTTCTACGCTTACTTGTTATAAGATGAGCGCAAATACATAACATAAAAACATATACAATAATGATCATTTCATCTTCATTTCATCTTCTGAAATATGTAAATATATTTAGCAGTTGAACATACTAATAAGTATATGTATATTTTTACAACAACTATCTTATTATTTTCTATCTCTCTCTCTCTCTAATTGTATTTATATATTTTTTCTTTTGTATATTTTATTAAAAACATAGTAAAACAGTAGATGCGTTATTACATTTCGTTAATTGTACACTGTTTAACAACTCTATCTTATTAAAAGGATCCAATGACTGAGAATCAAATCGGAATTAAGTAAATATAACAAAAGCTATGAGTTAGAAATGAATGGATTATTCATTCGAAAAAATATTTTTTTAATTAATTAAAAGCAATTTCGTTATGGAAAAGAAAGAATTAAGCACTTCATTATCCCTAGCCACTTTTCTTTACACGTGTACGGCTTATAAGAATTTTAAATGCTAATTTCGAAACAAGGGTTTATTATGTTTCATTTGATATAGCCGGCTGAACTAAATAGGATATCGGGATGGAGCAAGATTTAAAATTTGAGTAAGTAAACATTATTTACATCTTCTCGTTATTATACACTTAATTTAAAATACGAGGATCTCCTTGCGGCTACGTCTACGTTAGTTTTTTATACTAGTAACGGGAATTTAAAAAATGCAATACATAATGTTACCTGGACGTTATCGCTCAAAGGTATAGGTACTGTAAGAAACATTAGTGGCTTGGTATCATCAAGTCTTTGAATATTATAATGGAAATATTATGTATTAATCTGTATTGCTATGTTACTGATTGATACTTGAATGACCTGCTTTGTTAAGGAATTATTAAAATAAGCAAACAAAAATGAACGTTTGTTATAATAGTAGGGAATAATAATTTTCAATTTGTCAGATTGTTTCTTTATCGCCATGGAAGTCCCATTACGTAAGTTTTCGTACAATCCAGCTAATTTTAAAAAAATATCAGCTAACATTTGCAATTTCATATAATGTTTTCAATAGAAATCGATTATATTTTTCATTTCATTGACTTAAAAAAATATTTGATATAATATTGCTATAATCAATGTCATAATAGTCATCGGATTACCATTAATTAGTAAATAAATCGTTTGTATAATTACTAGTCAATAAATTAATAATTATCTCTCAATCTCGCATACTTTTTTCTATTCGGCCCCTAACACGCTGGCGAAAACTAGTTCATTATAAATTAACCAATAAAATGATCGGTAAATACCGAATAGTTGGGGCTTATAACAGTAGAACGACCACCTAATTAAACATTATGGTATGACTAGTGCTTTAACAATAGTTGTTAGATTGATTTAAAAAAAATAGTACAGTAGAAAATAGTAGTTAAATTTGTACTTTCGAGGTCAATTCCAAAAATTTCTATAACCTTTCAAGCGGAGTCAGAATCATTTATACAAGTAATAAAGTAACAGCCTGTGAATGTCCCACTGCTGAGCTAAGGCCTCTTCTCCTTTTTTTTTGTTGAGGAGATGGTTTGGAGCTTATTCCACCACGCTGCTCCAATGCGGGTTGGTGGAATACACATGTGGCAGAATTTGAGTTAAATTTGACACATGCAGGTTTCCTCACGATGTTTTCCTTCACCGTCAAGCACGAGATGAATTATAAATACAAATTAAGCACATGAAATTCAGTGGTGCCTGCCCGGATTTGAACTCACGATCATCGATTAAGATTCACGTGTTCTAGCCACTGGGCCATTCCAGCTTTACAATTAATAAATGTTAAATATTATAACGTATTTTCTGTATAAAAACTTCGAATATTAAATACGACATTTAACTTGGCCTGTTGAAATATTTGTCATTCATCTATTTTAGATTTGCTAGCGTTATTATGAATATTATTAAAATCAATAAAAGTTATTTAAGACATATGTAAATAAAGTAAAGTATAAAATTAACTTGTCGTCAAATTAGACTGTCCTGTACTTTGACACATTATGTATTTACGCTCGGTGTAAATGCAAACTGAAGCTCGTTTCTCAAGAGCCTCAATTGCATTATACGAGTTGCTTATTATCCAGGCGTACCCTGATTGGCATCGTAAGCAAATTAATTAAAATCTACACTTATAAAAGCGTTTGTTCTGACTATCAACGCAAAGCCAAAACAATGGAGTCTAGTAAGCTGAAGTTACGAACGTATATTATATTAAAAGTGAATAACCATGTGACCATGTGAAGCGTGGATGAAAAATAAAAATAAACGTCCAGTTCAAAAAAGGCAAGCGTAAATGAATTTTCATCTAGCATAGTTCACGGTTATGGACTAGTGAACGGTCGCACAATAATTACTGTTCCCTTCACACGGCATCGCATGACTGACTCTTTTACATTCCTAATATGATAACGTAGGGAAGAAACGTATATGCATTTGTAAAACGTTTTACACTTTAAAATTTTATCTAGTCGACGATAAAAGAATTCTTTTTAGGTAGACTATATTTTTACATTTCGTACTTGCTTTTTATTTGGTATTTCGTTTCTTTATCAGATGTACGAAACGAATTGATTGTAATTTCGCACATGCGCTGGTGACAATACAGTCTAGAACAGTCTAAGTACATGGAATTAATTAAATCTCGTTTTAAGTTTCATTTTTTACTTGTACTTAAGCGAAAGGTTGCACGTTTTCTTCATTTTTGGCATGAGTCCGATTCACCACACTTAAGGCTTTCTTATGTCATGTTAACTCTACCATAAAATAATTTCCCATTTCCCGAAATTCAACTAATAAATTACAAATAAAATTTATGTTTTCCTTTGTCAAACATCAACGTACGAATAAAAATAACGAACTCTTACAACATCAAAAAATATTTAAAACATACATCCAATTGCTGAGAATACTGTATGCTTAGTCAAGGGGCCAAGGTCTGCTTCATAATAACAGGTTAACAAATTCCAAATGCTCAAATACATTAAGTGTAAGTTTTATTGATTAAATCATAACTTTTAAAGTAAGAAAATAATAATGTTTATCTAGAAAGCAGAATCAGTCGAATTACACTTTGTATAGTTAAACGCGCTGATCTTAGGAACTAGCAGTCCAATTTTAATAATTCAATTTCCAATTTACGTAATATAGTATGTTTATTAAGGAAGGTTATAAACTAAAAAAATCGCGGTACGACAGTGAGTAGCGGAGCAGTACCTAATCATAAACTTGAACCAATTTGAAAAAATCGTATGGACAAACGCATTAATATATAAAACACGTATGTGTTGCCAAAACGGCAAGTTACAGTTGGTGAACAATAGAAGAGATGGGCTTATTTTTTAAATGAAAGAGAACAATTTCACTAATGGGCCTCTTCTCATTTTTGTGGAGATGACTTACTCCGTCACGCTGCTCTAATGATAATTAGAGGATACACGATGTTACAAGGAAAACCCTTTACCGCCAAACCCAACATAAATTATAAACACCGGGTTTTAAGCGGAATCATCGGTTAAGTTTCATCATTCTAGCCACTTGTCCATCACAGATCTAATGAGCTCACTTGAATGTCAGGAATATTTTCATGAAAACAATTCGTCTTGCTCATATAGAATGCTGCAAGGTATACTTCAGAAGTTGTTACTTGCTACTCACGGGGCAAAAGGCTATGAAGAACTACGGTATGAAGATGACTAAATACTAGTTTTATTAAACGTCAATTAAACACTTCTACTAGTCTTTTTTGAATTTATTAACAGGCCTTAAATTATGTAATAGAAACTTTATTAAAATAATTTAATCCCCGCCTAATCCTCTTGTCACCGTCATATGACAGTCTTATACCAGTTTAAATACGAGTTGATTATATTAAAACTCGTTTCAAATTTTATGAGATCAATCGAGCGTGCTTTGAGTTATTTTAATTCTGAAGTAATTAAGACGCTCGTTATAAGGGTTATATAAAGTTGATTTAAGAATTTTTATAAATATTCAAATGTTCGATGTAATTAAAAGGTTACGTTTTAAATTACTACGGCCTTAAAACATTTTAGGTACAATTTCATAATATTAGGTAATCCGTTTTAAATTATGTTATTTTTGTGAAGAATACTTGATTTTTGATTTTTAATAGACTAAGTGGAACTAAATTCTCTTAGCCTAGCTTAGCTTAGCAATGTGGATAGTTACCCTAATAGTAATAATACAAAAATATATTAATATGTCCTACACATATTATAACATTATAGTGCACAAATTCCCTCTCTATTCCCTTTCATAATCTGATGTAATTTATGAGTGTAAGCATTGCCAACTCTCAAACTCCAGGCTGGCAACTTCTATTGAGTATTTCTCGACTGACTCGATCCATTTTGCAAACAGAAGTTCGGGGTCTGCACTAGCCAATGATCTAGTCAACCGTTAATAATAATATTATAAACACTGAGTATATTTAATGTTAAGATAACAAAGTAGGTACATAAAATTAGAGCCTTGTAACTTGTAAGTCTCTCTACATGTATGCAGATATTATGGCCTCGTGGATAAAGTTTCACTAGTTATAATATACGTACATGCAATAAACATCATATCTAATGTCAGTTGAACATATGAAGTGAATAATCGCAGACAGAAAGTGCCTTTACTTTATAATTCGTTTTTTAAATTTAATTAAAGAGAAAAGAAGGTTTACACTTCCTTCGTCAAGCCAAGTTAGTTGAAAGTCACTATTTGTGCTATCGAGCGAGCTATTCTCATCTCAATATCTTTGAAGGATAAGATAAAAATAAGATTACAGATGTCTAGCAGTGGATTGCGAATGGCTAATGATCGATTGATGATTGATCGTCAAGTCTGTTATTATAAGCTTTTATAAAGTAAAGGAAATGATAATACTCTCATTAAACCTGAAGTTACTTACACACAACAAAATTGCTATCACAATATTTGAACGATCATAAATAAGGACGTATACATAACCATTGTTAGTAGATTACTCGTCGAGTATAGAAATGTCCAGTCGCGGCATCGAACCTGTCACATGAATCACTATCGGGGCAAGATGTATGCCCGAGTGGGTGTTAGCTCCTTCCACGTGGCTAGATAATTCTGTTTGGCCTCCAATATATCACTGGTGACCACCCACATGACTGATCAGAGTCTAATCGACAATTGAGATAGGAATTAGCAAATATATCTCATATTTAATACATATATTTGTATAAGTAGCGATATTTTTTACAGTTTTCTTTTTCAGATATACTTTTAACGTTATTGTTAAATAATCATCGATACGGAATGTCTACGTTATAATCTTAATTACTAGGAAATTTTGTTTTTTTAAATGTTTGTATGTTTGGTGTTAGCCAATTATAACCAAACGTCTTGACAAAATATATAATATAAGGTCCTCCAGACCGATTTCGGCCACGGCGGCCAATCTCAAGAGAAATTAGCCAACTGCGTAGGAGATATTATAGGGCACAAGTGTGTGCGCAAGCACTCTCTTTTCCTTAGCTCTCATAATCCGATGGGACGGCAATCCGACACGACCGGAAAGAGTTCAGGCGCAGGACCAACGGCTTAACGTGCTTTCCGAGGCACGGGAGTGTTCACACTTCCACCTTCCAGACTCCGGGCTGCTACTGAGAATTTTCTGACAGAAAAACCCAACCACCGGGTCTGCAGCCTAATATCTAGCCACTAGACCAACGAGGCAGAGAGACAAAATATATATAAACATATAAAATATTCGACAGAAAAGCCGTTTTATCATAAAATTAATATACGTGGAATGTGAAAGAGTATGTATTCTATTCATTAATTAAACATGATGTACTATGACGTATCATGGTTTACTTGTATGTGTTATAAACTCTCGATTCCATTCAAAGCCAGTAATTTAAAAATAAAGGCATTACGTATTTATATTTTTAACTAAAGTACACTGGCCGCCAAAAAAATCGACCCACCCGTATTATTTTACTTACAAAGTTGTTATCTTAACTATGCGACGACCTAGGTGGATTGTTTTACTTATGGGACATACATTTAACATTTTATTACCCACTTGATATTGATTTGGAGGAGTTGTAAGTGTTATTGAGGATATTTGGAATATTTTTAAAGTATTGATAAGAAAACGTTACTTTGTGCACAAAGTGCATGGTTAGTTTATTACCAGTTCTTAACGCGGAATCATCTCGGTTCGATGTTTATTATTGATTAAGTGTATGAAACTTTGTTGAAACAATAATTTTAATAAGTTTAAACATAAAAAATGGATACTACTGAAGCAGAAGCTGCTCAAGTCGTAGCTCTTATTCATGTGGGGTTAAGTCAGCGAAATGTGGCTAGAACACTAAAATTAAGTCGTTCAGCGATGCGAAGAGTGTACAAACGCTACTTGGAGACTGGGGAGTATCGCCGGAGACAGGATCTGGCAGGGGGCGTGTCACGAACCCGACCGATGACTGTTTTATTGGTTTGACGTCTTTAAGAAACCGACATCTTTCGGCTGTTGACGTTCAAGGTAGACTCCGAGAAAGTCGTGGAGTGTCTGTGAGTGAAAATACTGTAAGAAGAAGACTTCGAGAGCAAAACTTAACCCCTCACAAGCCAGCAACAGGACCAAAACTCACAGCATCCCATCGACAAGCAAGACTACAATTTGCTAGGCAGCACGTCGATTGGACACTGGACCAATGGGAGACAGTATTGTTCAGTGATGAAAGCCGAATGTCTCTAGTAGGCTCTGATGGACGACGTAACGTCATGCGAAGGCCAGGAGAACGCTACTCTCAGTGTTGCATTCGAGAAACAGTCCGATTTGGTGGAGGCTCTACAATGTTTTGGGGAGGTATTTCTTTGACGGGACGCACAGAGCTGGTTTTTTTCCGTAATCGTGCTGTTAATGCTGAAACTTACATAACGGACATTCTGGAGCCTCATGTGATGCCTTACGCTGGATATATTGGGGATAATTTCCAACTTATGCACTACAACGCACGACCTCACGTCGCTAGAATTGTTAAAGACTGATCTGAGGGAAGTCGAAATTCCAGTTATGCAGTGGCCAGCCAATAGTCCGGACTTAAACCCGATAGAGCACCTCTGGGACCAGCTAAAACGTACGGTTCGAGCACGAAATCCAATTCCAGAAACCCTGAATCAACTGGAAGCTGCCCTAACTGAAGAATGGCAACGGACCCCACAGGAAGACATTAAAAAGCTAATCAGGTCACTTAATAGGCGTATGCAGGCAGTGATTAGGTCAAGAGGAGGAAACACTCCCTATTAAAGTAAGATTTAGGCACCCAAATTTAAAAACAAACGGCATAATCGTTTTGTACACAAAAAAATAAAATTGCGTAAAATTTTGCGTTTTCGTGTTTTGTCACATATTTACCTAAAAACCTATTTTTTGCGCACTATTTCTGTTTTTGTACAATCCTACAATTGCATTTTTTCATTATCAATCTTAAAAATATAAATATGTGGTAGTTTAAAACCATACGATGGCTTTTTTACAAAAAATGTAGGTGGGTCGATTTTTTTGGAGGCCAGGTAGATAGATTTAAGTAGTTGTAAAGTTCACGCAGAAAAGTAACAAAATTTTTACTTTAAATTCGGCAACTCAAAGTAAAAATTTTGTTACTTTTAAAATTGCAACGCAATCGATATTTCTAGAATTCGCAGTAACCGTTTGAGTACTTCGTTTCAGTTTAGGAGTGGAGTAGAATTTTATTACTTTTTAATACAACTTAGTGAAGTCGTTAAAGATCATGACATTATTTAAACAAAAGCTTTTAAAGCAACTTAAAGCACTAAGAATGATTTTTTTTTACAATATTATAATATACATTTTTGGTATGTATCTAAGCCTTGTAAAATTAGTTTTCTGGAAGAGTTTAATGTCTACAAAGTGGGAATTTCAAATCAATTTGACAATATAAATGGATAATACTATAGCGAATTTAGCGTTGCGAAATAACAATAAACCTTCGATATTTCCATTAACATCTATACAGCACTTACATATAGCTGCAAGCAAACGTACTAAAAATGTTCGAGTCACCAGATAAATTGGTCCGTTAAAATTTTTTGCTAGCGTTACATCATTCGACTGACTAGGGACTAGATTTATTTTTACAATCATAAACCTGGGTATAGGTAAGAATGAAATTGGTTTTGCTGTTTTGTTTTTCAACAATCCAAGCAATTTCAACTAAAGCATTTTGCTATAATTTCTTACAGTATTATTAATGTAAAGCGAAAATTTCAAAAATTATTTCATACACAACTTAAGTTCAAATACATACAATATTTACTAGTATTTGACGTAATTAATGAAAAAATTACATTGAATCCCTGCCTCAGATCATTTAACGACTCAATAATGTGTAAGTATTTATAAAAATTCGCATGAAATCACGAAGCAGCAATATTTTTTATTTATTTTTCTAAGTAATTATAAGTTATCCAGACACATATAAGCTACGTCTGTACAAAGAAGAATGTCGCTGAGCGAGCCCCGACGCTCATAAATATGGAGTTGATGATTAAAAGGCATACTCTAGAAGTTTTTCTGCTAGCCTATACTATCCTTTGAAAGCGGCTCCAAGATGCGCGTGCGAGTTTAAAACAATTTATCTACTTGGAGCCTTGAAACTCAACTGGTGTCATATAAAAAATTGCAATGCCAGATGCCTGCTGATTTATTCAGACATTGAAAACGAATGGACAAATGTAAATATTCAATCACTTGCTATCTTTACTCGCAAACCGGCCAAGATTGCTTGCGGACTGGAGAGAATACTAATGAATTTATAGAAGTAATTTTTTTTTCTGCGTTGAGTCTAATAATGTTCTCAGAACTGGAAGTAATCATGATTTAATTTACAAAGTATCAAGTAAAAGGTAATGACTGGTACATTTACAAGCACGTTAAAGATTATTATATCAGAAGTGTCATGTTATGTAATTCCAAGCTTAATATATTCAGTTAGTCATTCGCATATATCTTGCTCCTTACACCATCCCCCTAATGGCACCCTTTATCACTGATTATTGGTTCGAGCGGCGAAGTGGGCGTGTTATAAAGACACTAGCTCGTTTATATCTGCACTGAAATTACTAGATTATTACGAACGTTTGAACCATCAGTCGTTAACTTAATCACCTGTAATGAAACCGATGTTTAAATAAACCGAGCGATGAACCGTAATTGTAGGTATCACATTATTTGAACAAAATGATATAATCGTTATGATAATTTAAATTTTTCATAGACAAGTGATTTACGTGAATGAAGACTGTATGCTAGTAGTATTAACATATTGATGGACTTCAAACACTTTCCGTTAGGAGCCACAAAAACAGAAAAGGATAGAGCCACCCACCCAATCTTACCTCTTATGTGCATGGTAAGAGGCGACCGAGGGAATTTTGTTAATTCGTATGGTTTTGTTTTCCTGCTAGCATAATGAGAACTAACCTACCAACAAAAGTAGTAAGGTATGATGTCAAGTGCCCATTTTCTTTTTTTTTTTTTATATAGGTTGGCGGGCGAGCATTTGGGCCACCTGATGGTAAGTGGTCACCAACGATTTATATATATTATAGACATTGGCAGTGTAAGAAATGTTAACCATCCCTCACATTGCCAATGCGCCACCAACCTTGGGAACTAAGATGTTATGTCCCTTGTGCCTGTAATTACACTGGCTCACTCACCCTTCAAACCGGAACACAACAGTACCAAGTACTGCTGTTTTGCGGTAGAATATCTGATGAGTGGGTGGCACCTATCCAGACGAGCTTGCACAAAGCTCTACCACCAAGTTTTCTTTTTTCATGCAGTGGAACCCTTCGAAATGGTACCCAGATCCTTTAGAGGGAGGAACCGGGTTATGTGGGATTCTTACCCACTAAAACCACTGTGATGGCCGTCCTCGGCACAGATCGGAGAGACTGCGGGATCGTGTTGATATAACGCATCCGCGGCCCCTCCCGTGCTCTGCTCCGCTCGTGGCTCGGCGGAGCTCTCCTCAGGGAGCGAAGGTAATTTCACCCCCCACACTCCTCGCTAGTGCGTACGGCAGCGCGAGGCCATCCCAGCTGCCATCCTCCTCGGGGAATGTCAGGTGCCCAGCCCTAAGTCCGCCAAATTACTGCAAGAGCTTTTATTTACATACAAGAGCCGAGATGGTCTGGTGGTGGTGGAACACACACACTCCAATGATTTCTTTCGCTTCATTTGCGTTCATAAATTTCTAGTGCAAGACGATGAATGAAGAATATGTATGCGCACAGACCATTAGAGCAACTTAATTAAATAAACTCCAAAACCTCATCAAACGGAAATGAGGCCTTAGCACAGCAATAATTTATTTAAAAGCTGTTATTTTACTTTCGACTATAAATAAATAAGACAAAAGCCAGTAAATAACAATTATGATGATGATGAGATGGTCTTTAGAATGTCAATTATCGATCCTAGATTGTAAATTATGACGTAACAATAATTTTTTACCATATCTATAAAAATAATCATAATATTTTACGGTAATCTATTATTATAAACGGTTATATCATTTTATTACATAATTAAAACGAACAACATAAAACTATTGTTTCATTAATTATTTACGATGGACGGAGACCAAAGATTAATAAGTTTGGTGTTCAATCGAAATAGTGGCGGGGCTTAATATCTCCGGCGACATTCTTTAGACGAAGACAGATAGCTGTAATGGCATCAGTCGGCGTTGAAATGAAAGGAGACATTCCGATTCATCATATCAACGGTGATCCCCTGAGGCGCATGCCATAGAGTATACTTGAACGTAGATACGAACTTAAAATGCTTTTGCCATATATCAACTATTTAATTGTTATAAATTTTGATGTAATGTAAGCAAAAAAAGATAATTGTTGAGATATTTCCAGTTCATCTCAATATAATCTACAATCCAACATAATAGCAGTATGTTTAATTGCAAATAGTGATTTAAATAACCAAGCTTAAATCACTGATAACCAAGTTTTTTTAACTTACAATTTTAAATAACTGACATACTTTATATTTTTTGTTCGTGGTGAAATATAAATTATATTATAACGGTTTAACCATGGGTAAAATATTTAAAAAAATCTACCGAAGCCAGTATAAAGAATAACAAGAAACAGTAAAAAAATTAACACTTAATACAGCATTGAAAAAAGCTTCACAAGAGAATTTATATGAGCAAAATTAACTCTAGCAAGCACTACTCGTTACATCCACATGTTAGATAACGAGTACAATAAAACGCTTAGCAACCTTCATAAACTTTATCTCAAGTTCTTGCTCTACATTATTCGTTAGGTATGAACGCACGCCCGGAGGCTTGAAAGCAATCTACGCCCAACTAGCACAATACCAGGAGCTCGTCTATAGACATTCAATCAACGCCTTAAGAACACCAACCATTACATTATTGAATGTACTATCTCTGGTACTTCACTATATATAAAGCAGATATAGTACTTTAATATCCAAATAGGCTCCTTTTAAGTAGTTTTTAATCATTTACTGGATGAATTCAATTATAAAGTTGTCACCGGTTCGAAGTGTATTCTCAACCAAGAATCATCGGCAAAACACATGTTACTCTATTTCTAAAATAAATATATTCTCTACATACAAACTAACAAAATAACATCATTCATTAAAATACAATTTTATTTAAATAAATACTTTTATGTAATATTTGACTGTAAATAAATAATAATTTATGACGAAATTTATATTTCGAATAAGATTTCTATAATCTTTATATTATTAAATTATCGATATAAAATCACAGAAATATATGAGGATTTTGGAAAAAATATTAACTACTGAATATCCTTATAGTGAGATTAAATTTCATGCAGAATTCATAGATTAGATAGTAAATAATTGAAATTTGTAGGTTTTTTGTGAAGACATTGTGAAGTTTTTTGATATGGCACGAGTCAAATATAAATATATTATTTAAATTAGACTCTTTCAAACACTTTTTGAATTGTAATATTATAAAATAATATAAAATTTAAATCTATAACAAGTTCCAAGTGTAAATTCTATCGGGAAACTGACAAGAAACTGAGTCGCTTTTCAAAAATTTTAACTACGTATATTATGTTATTATAACATATATTTTTTATGTATACAATTTATATATCTTGCAACACAATCGACGAAGACGGAGTTAATCAGTAATTTATTCATTAATAAAGCTAAAACAAGTTTATCAGCTGGAAATAATTATATTGTTACATCGCAATAACAATGAATTTATATTTCATACATAAGACAAAGCTAGAAAACCTTGTCAGTTAAATAAGTTGTCATTTAAATTATAAAGTTAGCGTTGCCTTATCTTAATACAATGAATGTTTTACAACAGCGTCTATTGTCTTCAGATTTACATATAATTATTTTTAACACGATTTAGCATTGAATGGATATACTTCTGACGATTAATTGCTACAAAAAGAGCCGTTACTATATCCTGTCCTAGTAATAAAGATCTAATTTATATTTATTTACCAAAACAAAAAATAAATGTCATCAAAAATGCTAATTTATAAAATGGATCAGAATTTATTTTAAATTAAAATGATAAAAAGAGGTTGTAATATTTATCATAATATCTCAAGTTACAATTACGTGAAATTAAAAGCAATATTTATAAAACGCATTCTCACTTTCGAATGTACAAATAACACAAACGGAGGTGTTAGATAGGCTTATCTTAGGATTGACAGAACTAAAGGGAGTAACTTAATAAACGGTGTTGGATATCCTGTGAAGAGCTTGCAATCGAGACTAGACTGCTTGCGTCTTTGAATACTTGTATGCCTAATATACAAGCGGCAGCGTAAAACAAATGTTTTCACATACTAAGTATATTTTTGTTATTGAAGATCTAAAATATATCAGACTAATATTGTTAATTTAGAAGGGAGTATGTACATCGATCGTAATAAAATTTGACACATTGACACTAGAAGTATAATAAGGATATCATTTTGATATGTACTAAATCGATTATGAAGTCACAGGGAACAATGTGCTTAAAATAATGTTTAGTTATATATAAAAACGAAACGCACAAACAATATACGTCAAAAAGCTTACTCTAATTTTAATATTATATTTAAACAAAAATATACTTATAGTTACTTCCTAATGTTTTTTAAAATGTTTTTTAACCAAAGGTGTACAAAAGTGGGATTTGACCACAAGTAATTTCTTCCTGACAACATTTGCATATGCTCAAATAATACACGTAGATGCAACAATAGATATTGAGTATGAGGTACCAAACCTTTTGAAAAGATAAAATTAGCACTCACAATCAGAGAAAAACGATGATTACTTAAGAAAATTTTGCTCCTACATTACATTTACTAAAGACATGCGAGAAAATAGATACATAAATAACACTGTATTTATATAATAAACAAAATTTTGTACGCTTCAAATCTCATAGCCTTGACACGAGCTATGCAGCAGGCAGCCTTGCCCGCCTTATTAAATATACGTCAGGCTAATTTCACAAAGCACTGCTTAAGCTCCTCTGTCAAGTGATCATTAAACAGTAAATACTAAGTCCAAGCAAAGGCGAGTCTAGACTGAATAATTAATAGCGTAATTAGCGCATTTGAGTTGAATACATAATTTAATAAATTTGTATAATCTAAGATCTGGTCTAGATCGTGACTTATGCCAGATACAAAATTGTTTTCTGCGCCTCGACTACCTTAAAATTATAACTTTATAACATTAATTTGGAACTTTATTATACTGGCGTAGACTATGATAATAACTCATTGTTATGTCTGAGAGCGATATGTGCGGCTTAAATTATTAGCCTTGATTCTTCACAAGGAAGTATGTGGCCTTTGATGAGGCATAGAAATTTTAAAAGCTATTATCAAACGTGAGAAAAATTTAAATATTTTTGAATTACTTTAAATTACATAACACATACATAATTAATACATTTATGAATAAATGTATTAATTATGTATTTAAAACGGTGCAGTTATACTTTTCTATTTATGTATTCCAAGACCAATTAGTTACTCACGGAAACTATCTAGATGTAAATTATTTATAGCGTAAGAAAATATGAATTAGTTACTTTAATTTTATCTGTTTAATCACGTAGCCGATACGAATTTTGCAATATTTTTATAGAGTTGACAATTTAATAGTACAGTCGTGTAAGATAAATTAGAGTTAGTTCTGCATTTTGTCCGCGCCTGTATCATTTCGCGGAGGCGGGGGTACCAAAACCGGTTCCGTACAAACGCCGGAAGCCTTTCCCTCACGATAGGTATGTATCGTGGCCCATTGTGGCCCTACCGATATGTAAAAAGTGAAACGTCTACGAGTTCGTTGCACAATACGGGGCCCTGGCGTCTGCGGAATACGAAAACCGGTCAATTGGGTACGTTTTAGTTCTCCTATAGTGAAGTTTGTTTGTAAAAAATATAAAATCGACCCGTATCCAAGCAAATACCTTAATACCTTATTTAACTGTTGTATACACTAAAATAACTGAAATTTTATTTAATGGCCAGCTATAAGGCCAACGATCCCGAGGTACTCAGTTCAAACCCCAGATCGTGCCACTAATAAGTTATTGGATTTTTCGGTCTAGAAATTCTTAGTTTACACTCTCGTGCTTCGAAAAATACGTCAATCTGTCCTTCGCGTGAACTTTCTCCAGTTGTATCGGATCAGCCGTCCCATTTAATCATGTGAGTGCACTTTTGTTTGCGCACACATTTTTGCATTATATGTCCCGCGTAGTTGGCTAGATAATTGAGACTGAGGACACAAAAGACTAAAAAATGTATTGAAGTCAGATAGTAGATATATTTATGTAACGTCCTCCAGACCGATTTCGGCCACGGCGGCCAATCTCAAGAGAGATTAGCCAACTGCGCAGGAGATATTATAGTGCAGAAGTGTGTGCGCAAACACAGGTGCACTCACTATTGCCTAGCTCTCATAATCCGATGGGACGGCAATCCGACACGACCAGGACCAACGGCTTTACGTGCTTTCCGAGGCACGGGAGTGTACACACTTTCAACTTCCAGACTCCGGGCTGCCACTGGGATTTTTCTGACAGATAAACCAAATAACTATTTGACACCGGGTCTGCGGCCTTATATCTAGCCACTAGACCAACGAGGCAGTGATATTTATGTACAAACAATAGTAACAGCCTGTGAATGTCCCACTGCTGGGCTAAGGCCTCTTCTCCTCTTTTGAGGAGAAGGTTTGGAGCTCATTCCACCACGCTGCTCCAATGCGGGTTGGTGTGTATTCCACATGTGACAGAATTTCAATGAAATTTGCAAATGGCACATGCAGGTTTCCTCAGGATGTTTTCCTTCACCGTCAAGCACGAGATGAATTATGAACACAAAATTCAGCACATGAAATTCAGTGGTGCTCGCCCGCCCAGGTTTGAACCCACGATCGTCGGTTAAGATTCACGCGTTCTTTCCACTGGGCCATATCGGCTTTTGTACAAACAATGCATACTACAAAACAAAAGTAGCACTGGTACAAATAGCCATTGGTATTTTGAAATTGTAATGTACATAGCTAGTACTTGATGTGCATTCTTCATTGAAAACAACGTATTTGTTTCGCTATTCTTAATTCAATCGAAATAATTCTATTTCAGTGAAATTGCATTTAATTTTATTTTATTTTATTTATAAAAGATATTTGTTCAATGTCATTGAAACTATGATTTTAAGAATCTCAATGACTAACGAGAATAACATTAACTTTTAGTTCCATTAACGAATAAAAAAGCGATACTCAGAAAATGAAAACATATTTAATATTTTATTTAGCTTCTGCTCGATTTTAGACCAATGAAGTTTTACATATTATATGATATCAAAACCGGAACTAGATCCCCGCTCATTAAATTCGACCAGTTCCCACGATAATAATTAAAAATAGCAAAATTATCAATATGACTCACAAACTAAGGTTTAATGCACTCTAAGCTTGCTAGACTGTATAGGTGATCAGACCGTAATGGCAACTGGGTTGTGCAAGCGCCCACGTATTCAAATAAATATGCGGCCAATAACTTTCGTATTGAAACTAAATCGTCTAGTCACGAACAAACAAATCATTGCTCGGTACGTCGTTACAAGATATCAGCGTGATGTCATTAACATTCTGTATCATTTGTTGTTAGGATTGTTTAGACTGCTTAACTCGGGTGTAATTTGTGGACTCAATAGCCGGCAAGATTGCATTCCCTGTACGTAGTGGCTTTTTGTGATAAATGGGAGGCTCCAACCCGAGATCTAGTCGCTTTGTTAAATAAACTACATACATACAAACAACATACATAATATTTTTAAATAAGTATCTGCTTCTTTCATAAAAAAATCCCCATTATTTCAATTTCTTTTTTTTTTATTTTTTATTGTATACTTTGGCGGACGAGCATATGGGCCACCTGATGGTAAGTGGTCACCATCGCCCATAGACAATGGCATTGTAAGAAATGTTAACCATCTCTTACATTGCCAACGCGCCACCAACCTTGGGAACTAAGATGTTATGTCCCTTGTGCCTGTAATTACACTGGCTCACTCACCCTTCAAACCGGAATACAACAATACCAAGTACTGCTGTTTTGCGGTAGAATATCTGATGAGTGGGTGGTACCTACCCAGACGAGCTTGCACAAAGCTCTACCACCGAGTATAAAGCTCTACCACCGAGTAAATTCATTTATTCAATTTCAAATAACAAATTCACATATTAATTATTTAATTGTGGAGATTATAATCGTCGAAATATCATCTTGTGTAATTAATAATGAAATATACTTAAATATCTCTAAGCGTTACATGTACTCATATACTACACACAACTATTCAAGATATAGGTAAAGTCCTTAAGATAGTAATCACTTTAACTCGCATCGCAATGCGCTACAATTAGTACAAGCACTATACAGAATGAATGAACAAGACTAAACATACTAATTGCGTGTTTACTATTTTTCTTATACTCATACCGACATATATAGTAACTAGTTTTGGTAAGCTTAACTTACATTTCGTTATATTTTTTCAATGAAGCGAAACACATAATCAATTATGTGTCAAGAACAAAAACAAAAAAAGTATATATTAATATACCTAATTTATGTAAAATAATGTTGTGACGTGTAATATTTCAAAGACCTACTTTATGATTCTAAATAGCCTGCTATTATAAGGTATTTATATTATATAATGAGTATTTTTTTAAAGTAAGATGGGGCAAACGAGCTTTAGGCTCACCTGATGGAAAGTGACTACCACCGCTCATGGACATCTGCAACATCCGAGGACTTGCGGGTGCGTTGCCGGCCTTTGAGGAATGAGTACGCTTTTTTCTTGAAGGTTTTTATGTCATATCGGTTCGGAAAAGTCACCAGTGAAAGTTGGTTCCACAGAGTGATTGTGCGATTGTTGATTTCCAGACATCGAGGTGGTGAGGATGGAATTTTGTGTCCTGGCGCGATGTCCAGTGGTGAAATTCAGCGGCCGGGACTAAACCAAACAACTCCTCAGAACATTCCCCATGATATATGCGATAGAGGATGCAGAGTGACCCAACATCTCTACGCAAATCCAAAGAATCAAGCCGGTCGGTAACAGCTTGATCGTCGACAATTCGAGCTGCTCTACGTTGAATGCGGTCAAAGGGAAGAAACTGGTACTGGGGAGCTCCCGCCCCGAGATGAGAGCAGTACTCCATGTGTGGCCGAATTTGCGCCTTGTAAAGTTTTAGACGATGAGGAGACATGAAGTACTATCTCGCCCTGTTGAGCACTCCAAGCTTTTTAGAAGCCAATTTTGCTTTAACTTCCAATTGAATTGAATTATAATCAATATCAAAAATAATCACCTATTTCGATGTATGACTAAAACACAAATAAGCAAAGGCATATTCTCCTTTAAAGAAAGTTTTGAGTTTATTATTCCATACATAAAAATTCAGTGGTACTTTCGGATTTCGACCTGCAATCATCAGTTAGGATTCACGTATTCTATCCTCTGAACCATATTGCCTCCGTCTAAGTCTTCAATAATTAACATGCGTCAATTGCCATGATCAAGACAATTATCTTTTGATTAAACAACATTCCAACTCAATACCTTACTTGCTCATCCATTAAATATTTCATAGTTTAGATAGTAATCGATATGTTTAAAACCCATCAATACTTGCTTGGAACATTATTATTACTATTAGAAAACAGATAATAAATATTTATATAAATAACGTGGGCTTATTTTGAAGTCGTATTTCATATATATATATGTATATTTCACATTATTATTTATTGTGTCTAATTTAAAATTTACTAGAAATTTTATAGTGTAATTACGCATTATAATACAAAAGAATACTTCATAAGAAATGCCTGTGTGCGAGTCGAAAGTTAATATTATGGAACACTTCATTAATTTCGTTGTTCTCTGTAACTGCTGTTCACTACAACAGTTTTTGAATCACGTGTACTTAAAATTAATTAAACTTGGTTACAAAGGATAATGTCGGAAAAGCTATAACTAATTTCTAAATATTCCTAATTCTAGTTTTTATCTATATTTATATTGTTGTTACTTAAAAACTGTAATGGGAACGTATTAGATGAGACACAAAAAAACTCTATAAAGGGTAAAGTCAACGAAACGAACAAAAGAGCCACGTAATAAATCACGTTGAAACAAAACGTCGTGGAACACTGGACTCCCTTCCCAGCATCCCACTTGATCCCAAACAAATAGATCTATTTCGTTAACGGATGATAAACAAAGACGCTCTTGTAATACGATAGCGATATGCAATTAATGTTCTAAGCATTACTACGTTCCAAACAATAAATATTAAATACAATGCCAAGAGCGTAAAACGTCGAATTACGTGTATTTTTAAATCATCAGTTTGAGGTCGAACTATTCAAGCGTTGAATTATAATAGGCTTCCTAAGTAATTCGGTTGTTGACTACTGTTTATTTGTTATTACAAATGTATGTGTTAAAAAGCTAAAAACAGTTTTTAATTTATAATCAAAAATACTTTATTAGGATTAGAGGCATGTCAATGACTAGATTTCACTTTACAATAATAAAATTTTATAACAATGTCAATATGGTTCAACAAGTGTAAACGAAGTAAACTTCAATTTCGGTTGCAATCTCGAGATGCAATTGCTATTAACATTCATGAGGCACTGCCAGACGAGACAGGCTATCAGGGTGAGCCTCTTCACACGTCCACGCGCTCTTATCGACTTAGCATAACTGGCGTTTTAGATTTTCCAAGCGATTATAGAATACATTTCTTTTTCTCTTGAGGCTATAATGAATATTTATAAAATGGCATTTACATAAAGGCGATAAATAACCAACGAAGTATCCAATGCACATTTTTCTTAAGAAAATCTTAATTTATATACACTATAAATAGAAAGTATTTTATCGAATACAAATCTATAGTTATCTAATCTGATAAATAATATAATCAACGCACGGCCAAAATTACTGAGCGAAGAAAACTGAAATTTGCGTTGGTTTATTTTATACCGTAAGCATCCGCTAAGAAAAGTACTAACATAAATGCACTAACATTAATCATATGTACATTATATGTAAATTACCCTTCCAAAGTCGGGACGGGCAACTAGTATATCATAAAAACATTTCAGCGTAAAGCATCCATGATTAATCCAGGTTAAATAATATAATTACCAACAATATAAGAGCTTCAAAATCATAATATCTACCTAGTTAGTTCACAACGTCTGTTCGTATTTAACACCGCAAGCACTTCAAGCGCTGGATGTCATGAGAAATGACGAGTAAATCCACGCTGAACCCAAGGAAACTCCCCGAACACTAACAATAAGCTGTCTTGTACAATGTGTATATGACAGAGATTACTTCAACAATAATGTATGTTTTTACTTGGTGGTAGAGCTTTGTGCAAGCATTAGGTACCACCCACTCATTGGTAACCATTTACCATCAGGTGGCCCATATGCCAGTCTATGTTATAAAAAAAATTTTAAGATGTCTACAGAGTTTTGCTAAAATAAACAATATTAGGTCAATAGTTAGCTGTTCAGATGTTATAGTATAAGTAGATTATACCGAGAAGAATCGACATGACAGTTACCCTTTTATATGAATTATTACATGAACTTGATATTTCCAATATATATTATTTCATATCTTATTTCATGTCTATATATTATCGTTTAACAAGATGTCTACGATCTCTTTCTTAATATAACTTTTACGTTTAGTATGTGAGTAGTATCAATATGTCTGCGATCTGTTATAGGATACTAGGCCCGCCCCAGGATTGCTGTATTGACTTTGCTGAGTCGGAAATTTGGTTTATCTTATTACTAATGTTTGTAACAAAATATAGTAACAGAACATTTGTTGCGTAAAGTTATCTTCTCTATTATCTAGCACGCTACGTCGCTGCCGAATATGAGATATATTAAGCAGATAACAGATCACTCAAAGTTTTTCCTTTATCATTCACAACATTCACTTAAATACTTTACCATTTTTCATATGTTTATGTGAATCTAATGAAAACTTGTTATATAATTATCTCCTACTTTCAGACCTTCAAATAAGTTTTTTTTATTACGAAATTACATAAAAAATATGTTTTCTGGATACAATAGAGATTTACAACGCTTACAGTTTGAGGTATACAATTGAATTTAGTTCAAAATAAAAGACGTTACACATATATATTAAAAATAAAAAAACATCATAAAACCGAAATTCATGTAAGTACCTTAAAAATAAAGTGCATAAATGAAATTTAAAATAAACTGATAACAGGCATTAAAAAAAAAGTCGCATCCATCAATTAATTCGACTAAATTCTTTATTTAATATTCATGGGAAACTTAAAAATCACAAACGTTCAGGCAATCGGAAGACGACTATTTTTTGTAATGGTTTTTGCTGATTTCATATCATAAAGTAGGATGCGTTCCTCGCTATATAAGGCTTCGTTTCGAACAAAGGGCTTGAATATTTGCCGTGCCTCGAAAATTCCTCCCTCGAGATCATCTTACACCTACGTACATATCAGCGAGTGTTTATTTATGAATCGCTTGTCTCGATACGAATGTGGGACTTAAAACAATAAAATTGTTATTATCGTTGTATATAATTTTGTTAAAAAATAAATTCTTGAAATACATCAAGTAGCTCATCAACGTCAAGTAAATTGTCAAAACACAACATTTTAAATAAATAAAAACTAATTAAGCATTAACGACATTTACATATACATCACCCGAAAGGCAAAATTAGTTCCAGTTTGAAGTAAAGCTATGTTTTGTGTCAAAAGCCTGCATTCCACACTAGGCCACTTCAACTGGAACTGACCTCCGGAAATGTGCGGGTCGCTAGTTTTAGTTGAAGTTTAGTGTGTGTATGTGGAAATGCTATAAATCATCGTGCGATGTATATTTGAAGTGAAGCTTTTATATACGCGATAAGAGTAAAACAGAAACGCAGAATTTGACTGCAACTTTTCTTTATGTGAACTTTAAGGGCAAAGTTCTGAAGCAAAAGGGTTTCACTTCTGTGATGATATTTTACTTATTGTTATATATATTCTGTTGAATTTTTACCACACTTGAAACAAAATCAATCAAAAATATTCTTTATTCGAGTAGGTTTGTAGAAGCACATTGTATTGTCATGTTACCACAGGTAAAGGTAATACTGGCTTGACCGAGAAGAACCAACAAGAAGTAGCTATTCTTTTCTAGATAATACTTCCGCGTTCGCATCTATATAGTCTTTTATTGAGTATAAAACTTTAGTTATTAATGTTTTATAATTATAAGTTTATTAATGTTGTGTACGTGTACAAATTAATACAAGCCCCAAAGAGGATGTGTTGACGTAGCGAAGACGGAAACTAGGTATTATAAGTTATATCATTACACCAACTATTATGTTGATAACACTCCTGCATTGTAATTCATGAATGATAGAATTGATATAAATTATATAAGTTTTGCTTCTGAATTATAACAGGAGCAAACCTTGGGATATTAATGAACTATTACTTACTTATTGGCACAACATTAAAATAAATATCATTGAATTATATTATAGAACGAAACAAAAATTGCATTCTTAATTTGAGCTCAATTTTTGGTCACTGGATTGAAATTCGTTTGCAATATTTGACCCATACATACTAATAGGTATGTTTAAATAAAAACTCGTAACGTCTTAAAAAAATATGATTTACTGGTTTCACTGGTTATGACTCAGAGATAACCAACCTGAACTTCGTATACCGGTAGAATGCACTTCGCTCCTATAAGAACTGTGTGCAAGATATTATATAAATAAATAAAAGAACGAGCTTTGAGTGAGGTAACAAACAGCGTAGAATCGAAACTACTGAAGATAAGTGAACTGTTCCGTATTTTTAATTTGAAATATTATATATATATCAAACAATTTTTTTTAAATATAAATATTTTTTTATTTTCTAAAAACTGGACCCTATGTGACTGCAAAGAGACATCTTGTACTTCAATAATAAAGAGAAGTGATATCCCAATGAAAATTGTGTGATTAGTGATATCCCGACTAGGGTTCCCTCCAACGCCCCATAAGGAACTTCGTTCCAAAAACCAGTCAAAAATGAACTTTATAATTGTGATAGGAAAGCATATGAACAGCAGACAGCTCATAAACTTGGCCCGGGCCTTAGAATTTTAACCACGACGCAAAGTTCCGGTAAAACAATGACTGTTATGAATGAAATAACTGTATATATAGTTCGATTTTATAAACTTCCTACATATAATACATACAAAACAAATTAAATTAACCTTACTATTTACTCAAATATTGCTATACTACTTGAACTATAGTAATTATATTATATTTAAGTTTAAAAGTTTACAAAATAAAATAAAAAAGTAATAAGATCACGCTTGTGTATAATATTTGGAGGTGCTGGGATTTGAACCCAGGACTTTCAGCATGCGAAGCAGACACTCTACCACTGAGTTACACCCCCTGGTAATAGTAGTTTTGAATTTAAGGTACTGAATGAAATGTATGTTTACAATAATACACATTTATTTAAAATTATGGCTTCTACAATAAATATTTGCGCAATCATAATTCATATTAAGTAACACTATATTGCACTGAGCATGGAATATTACAAGAATCTATTTATTTTTTACCATTCATTCAAAATCAAAATATATCATCATCGGAATGTGGATTCTAACGAGAAGAACTGAGAAAAAGCTCACTAGTGAATCTTTTCCAGAAATTAAATTATATAACACAGATATGCTAATTAAATAGAATTGAATAAATTTTATATCCTGCATGAAAACCAACGAAAACTAAACACATCCTTTTTATTTCCACACACATAATATTTGATAGAATAAAAAAATTGTTTTTTTTTTTTTATCTGATAAAAAAATATTAATTGGCAATGGTAGAAAAGCGTTGTAATACTATATAATATTATTTTTGTTTATTTATTTACGACATTTAAAAATAAAAATACTAAGAACTATTCAGCAAATACATATACTAAATCCGGAAGTCGAGGTGGCGCCGTGACGTCACTGGAGCCCGGGACCACGACGCGGAGTTCCGGTGGAATAATGCTCTGTACTTTATGAACCAACTGCCGTAACACTCCCTTTACATATCCATTGTTAAATAAGGAAACGGTAAATTTTATTAACTCAGCCCTATTGTGTTTTGATTAAATTATTACCAAAATTTACCTTTAATTATAATTAAATAGGATAAATCGACGACTTTGTCTTGCAAAATTCAAAAGTTTGATAAAGTTAATTGCAAATCCGTTTTTCGTGTAAAATTATTCTTAGGCCTATGATTCACTCGATGGTAGAGCTATGTGCAAGCTTGTCTGGGTAGGTACCACCCACTCATCAGATATTCTATCGCAAAACAGCAGTACTTAGTACTGTTGTGTTCCGGTTTGAAGGGTGAGTGAGCCAGTGTAATTACAGGCACAAGTGACATAACATCTTAGTTCCCAAGGTTGGTGGCGCATTGGCGATGTAAGCGATGGTTAACATTTCTTACAATGCTATTGTCTATGAGCGTTAGTGACCACTTACCATCAGGTGGCCCATATGCTCGTCCGCCTACCTATACAATAATAATAAAAAAACCTAAGTTTTCGTAGAAGCATTAACAGCAATATACCTATGAGATCAGTTTATGTGGATTGTCCTTTTATAGAGAAACCCAATACAAGGGCCTTAATTAAACTAATATTTATTATGTACTAAGTTACTTTTTCTTTATTTTACTCACACTAAAATGAATTAACGTCCGATTTTTTAAACACATATAATCTAGCGATAGCTAAATTGTTTACATAAATTTTATATAAAAAGTACAAGATTATGATATTTACTATTACACAGTACATAACAGAGTGCTGCAAAACTTTAAGAAATTTTATTATCAATTTAACACTAAAGAAATATGTCTATGTAGCCGTATTTTTAAGATAGGATAATAAAATTAGCACTAGAGTGAGAGGAACATCACTAAAACTGATTGCATTTATGTACATATGTAACTACTTGAAGTGCCCAAGCGAGTATGGCTTCTTAAAGCTGATTATCTACTTGTTAGTTGTCCAGTTTGCTATGAATAATGAATTTTATATTAAATACACTATTTATTATATTTTAACGTACTCAGCGAATATATGAGCATAAATAATATTATAAGATATCTCATAGAGTGGTTTATTTAAAAATATAATTTCTAAAGGTTCTTGGTGGATAATAAATTAAATATTGTCGTCTCTTTCTATCATTGATTTTACATTAGTATTAGACGTGGCATTATTTAACTAATCTAAATAATAATAATATCCTGGGACATTATTCACACAAGGATGATCCCAAACTAAGCAGAGCTCGTACTATGGAAACTAGACAACTGATGTACTATATGTACTACTTTTCTTTTGTAAATACATACTTATATACATAATTACACCTAGAATCAGGACAAACAGACATTTTCATGCACACAAATGTCTTTCCTCGGTGGGAATCGAATCCACGACGTACGACACGAAAGGTAAATATCTACCAACCAAGCCAACCGGCACGTCGCCAACTTGTAAGTACTACACTGTATTTACCACTATAAATATGTGACTATTATATTATACATATTATATAATTTATCTAATTTACCATTATTGCAACAAAATAGATAAAGCTTAGGCAAAGGAATACGATAGGTTAATATGTTTTGAGTTAACATGTTTGTTGCACTTGTCTGTTACAAAAGCTTTAATAAACCACAATATTCATACCTAAGTATGACGCTATATGTTCAGTGGTAAACAAGACGATAGCGTCGGTGCCCGGCGCAACGTGCAGGCATCCGGCGTCATTCAAGCAGTTATTGTTTTTAAGACGATTTATATGATAGTAGCCAGAATCGTTCGAGGTTATTCTTTTAGATATACTGCCGCCCATTGCTCATAGTCAAAATAAAATATGTAAATTAACAAAAAAATATTTTTTGGTTTGCCGGTTTTAAAGGAATATGAAAGATTCTATAAGTTAAATATGAAATATAATAATAACACTGTACACAATTATATAATTATTAAAGTAAATAATTTAAAAAAAACAAGTCTATTGTCGGTTTTATTAATTATTATTTATTAATGTAATTATTTGCTTGAGAAAGATACAATAAAAACACAGCTAACATTCTATTGTCCTTCGCGGATCACATTTACTTTCATTAATTGACACACGCAAGAACATAAAAAGATTAACTGAAGTATAACTTGGAAAAAAAATATGTAGTTACAATTTAAGAATGAGTTTTGTCTGCTTTTTTTACATATTAAGTCATTTTTAAAACGTTACTAGCTTGCTCTTATAACATTTGCTTGGAGTCGATGCGGTGATTTCACTTCTATTTAAAATATTTGTTTCAAATCACATCCTCAGTTACATCGTTTTTGCCCAGTATATAATAACTCACAAAACCGGTCATCCTCTTGCCTTATGTAATATATTACTATAACAAATTCCTATGTAGGTTATAAAGTTAGATATGTTATTAATAGACATTAAAATAACCCATAAGATCAGGTCAACCTTTTAAGGTAATTAATTGGATAGTCTTTAAAATTTGTTAAGGAGTTACGATAGATGAAAAAAATAGAATAAAAATTATTATATCGTCGCGTTTCAAAGTTTATTATATATTCGTTACAGACAACATTGTCTTGACTAATACACACACTCGCCCAAATTACCCCAAGGGTGCGATGGTAATAGTTCTAAAAAAACAAAAGGTCCTGGTTTAAAGTCTGAGAGGCTCGTGACTGAGCGAACATTACCCGCACCGTGACCGCTCTCTTAGTAATAACTCCGGCAAGTTAAGCGTAATTGCATAAAATCGCTTTTGTTGGAATTTCGCTTGCACAATCCGCGGTGGGTCCCACTCTTTCCCGGAAAAAATACATCGGTACGGCAAAACTACTTTGTATTATTTAATAGTAAGAACATTATTACTAACGAAATATAAATCAATTTTACTCTATTTATAATAACGCTATCATTGGCAATAAACTGTTTCAAATCTATTTTCAAATATTTTTTCGTAGATATTCGTAACTAAATATTAATTTTCCGAAATAAATCTAAATTACAAATATTGGTATAAATCGTTATCTTAAGACAAGCAACAACTTTTCGTGCTAAATTCAACCGAACTTACGTCAGTGTGTATAAATTCCCTTGTATATATAATAAATAGACTCCGCTAACTTTAAAAAGGAAAAGAAACCTGAAGAAAATTGATATCGTTCAAAATACGAGCATATATTTTCAACTTTACATGTACCAAATTTCAAATTCTCTGAAATACTGACAGCTAAAGCTTTGATTACACTTTCGCGTGATTCAACCGCACGAATGTCGATAGCGTAATGTGTTCACGTCCAAAAGGTATTCACATGTCTAACCGCAGCCCTACAATTTGTGATCGACTGGGGATAACACACCGTTTTAATATAATGACGCATACCGAATGTGTGTTTTCCATTGCGTGTTGCTTGCGTTTCTCTTTCTCGGTGCTGTAGCATAGTTTTCAATGAAAAGCGTTAATACAAACGCTTTCGTTTTTAAAGAGCCGCATGCAACGTGCGATTAGGGAACCTCACGGTAGAGCATGACTCACGTATTTCCGCACGCGACTCAACTGTCAATAAATGCACGTGAACAAATAAACAAAATAATTGTGTAAAGATAAACGTATACGATATTTTAACACTTTTATATCATAACAACAATTACGTACTCAGGTGTATTGTTAACGCAATAAATGATACTTCACAGCAGTAATGATCACGTCATAATATGCACGAATTTTCTTTAAACATTTCAAATTAAATGATGAACCAATTTCCTTTAACGTTTTTTCTAATTTGAAATTCCTCTTGTGATATCAGACGTTAGCAAACATCTTAATTAAATCCGCGTATTTTGAACTATCTAAATGTGGTGGGCTTATCTTTAATCTTCGTATTTTGTGTAAGGAATCGTACCAGTAGGATACATATAATCTATACCGATTATTAGAATAATATGAATTATAAAGTGAAAATAAATTCTTACACTATAGAGCTCGTTAATAACTTACAGCTGGACAAAAGCTTTCGTCTCTTAGCGACAAGCTTAGAACTTAATCCAGAAAGATGCTTCAACGCTGGTGGATAAATATGATAACTTGGCGGTACTTACTTGGTTGAAGGGATTTGGTAAAGCCCGTCCGCCCGTAGTTCTGTATCACCCACTTATTACTTATTCTACAGCCAAACAACAATACTGTAGTAATGTTACAGCCACAAGGGATATAAGATCTTAATTAGCAAGGTTAGTAGCGCATTGACGATGAAAGGAATTGTTAATATTTTATTTAGAGTGCCAATGTCTACGGGCGATAGTGAGTACTTACCATCAGGTGGCCCATTTGCTTGTCTGCCTAGCTATTTTCAATAAAAAAATCAAACAGCAATAGCAAACTTCTTAAGATATTTTTCTTTATTGCCAAGCATAAGATTAATTTTAAGGACAAATTATGCACGTGAAAACTGGTCAGCACGTCAGCTGGTCTTGTCGGGAAGACTCGCGTGTTCCAGCAAGACCACTTATCACAAATGAAACCTTGTTTCAATATTAATTCATTGTTATTTAATACCTACAAAAATGTCACAAGGTGAACGAGTTAGTAATAAAATTTACGAGACAATTGACTACAATAATCGACAGTATTTATTTCATTACTGATCAGCTTTTACAATACATCTGTACAATACACCTGTCAATTAAATGAAGATCAATGGAATGCAATTAATAATAGACAAATGCATAATATTCAAGTAAAAAAAAAATAGTCAGGTGCATGTGATGACACGTACCATGTTCTAAGTAGAGGGTGCGTTTTTAGTCACGTTTAAGGTTAGTTGTTTGACAACTTCGTTACATTTTTTTGTTTGAAATGTCAATAAACTAATAGGAACTGCCCAATAAGGCGTTTGGTTAAGAATTTTGTTATATAACATTTCAGCTATAAATAAATACCTATTTATTTTTATATGCGTTTTTTTATTGTATATTTATATCTTATGTATTCTCTCTGAACACTTTTATTAATTATCTAGCTAATGCAATGCGTTGGAACTTCTCTTAAAATGTTTTTGTTAACAATTGTCTGGGGACGCGCGCTGCATATTGTGCGTTGATGGTGCTATGCCAAAAAGCTTCACACAAGTCTCAACAACAGCAGCAAATTGACCTATCGATTTATCTATCGATGAAATACAATAAATGTGCTGCTGTCGTTTACACGTCCCTATACTAGTAATCGCTAGTATAGGATCGTGTTAATGACAAAATTGGCGGCCTTAGCTTTCGTTACAATTAAAAGCCACTATGTAAATAATTTAAGTAAACACATTAGCGCTATAGTATGCTGTTGCTGATACTATAAAAGTTAATTAATTTCATTAAGTTTTGATAGTTTGTCCATAAATTTTCTACCTTAAATTAAATCAAGTCAAAATTTTAGGAATCGTAAAATCAATTAATATGTTCATTTATATTAACTATATATGTAAACATGAAAGCGACCAACGGTTTAACAAACTCAATAATAAATCTACACTATTTTTATATTAATGAAAACATTTAAAATGAACTATGGTTGTATTTTAACTAAATGTTAAAACACTATAAATCTGATTAACTGATTGCGTCAAATAAACGAATACAATCTACATAAAATATTAAGGAACGCTGTAACATTTAAATCGAGCTCCCGAAATTTATATAATGAGAAAGTTAATAAATACCTACGTATCTAATAGTAATCTGTCCTGTATCTAATAAACGGGACGTAAAAATAACACATTCACCTGTGAAACGTATTCGTCTGTTGATCCCAAGCACGTAATAGATTTAATAAGATTTACTGCTGAGGTTGTAACCTTATTTATTTTATGGGTCCACGGCATGTACTCTCAAAACTAGTTTCGGTGCGTGAATGCGTATACTTTACGTAATATGACCTCAAATCGCGTGGACCTACTAACAGTTTCCGTTCACACAACCGAATACGGGCTAATTGAAGATAATCTAATGTTTAGTCGCCGAGTTTGCTGAAGAAACTTTGTTAAAACATAAATTGCTTGAATATACTCGCCGTTTCCTTTGAGGAATTAAGGTCATTGAACTGATAAAGTAACGAGTCGAGTAAATACTAATGAATGCAGCAGATGTCATACTTGGTTAATGGAAATAATTGTTCAAACTTGTTTACTTGATAACGTTGTCTTTCAGAGATTACTTTAACATTGAAAGTATTGCTACCAGTGTATTTTTTTTAAATATATAAGCATTTGTTTTGTTTGTTATAAAAATGAAAAGATCTTTAAAACATATGAATAAACTAACGTAACATTACACTTAATAACTTAAATAATAATGTATGTAAGTAAATACATTTAGATAACATAACATGTCGCTTATAAAAACTGTTTAAGGCTATGACCACACAGTATATTACATAATTATACGCAATGTATAGTAATATAAGATATACAGTAATACATATTTTGTACAAAATACAAAGCACCCTGTTATCCGGTTTAAGTCAGACAATCGAAGATCTACTTTCTACAACACGTTTCATATTTATCTATATCTATAATTTGTATCATACGCATGTTGCAAATAGTAAAATCAAAGAAAAGATCAATCCCGCTTTGATCCCAGATAAGGCATATATATTGCTATTCTGCAATCTATATAAAACGTCAGTCGTTTCTTTCTGATAACTTTTCACTACATTCAACGTCTTCGAGAGCCATTGTTGGCGGACCATTGTGGGATCGTGATGGCCATAACAATACCTCAACAATTAAATGTAGCCATTAGGTTGAAACAATTCACAATAGCACGTGAGAGGAATCGCATGGGAGACTTTTTCTATTTGAATATAAATAGAAGGAACAAAACGTTATTCACAGCTACGGAAACGAATCGTTTATCGTATGTTAGTACAAATTATTGATTAATTAGATATTTTAGAACACGAGAATTTCAACTGAAAACGCATTCAATTAAATTGAAAAAGGAAACATCGATCAAGTTGATGAGACGGGTTGCATTGCTACATTTTTATCCAACATGAACTGCCACTATATTATATATATGAATGTACTTTTACTGGCCTCAATTTGTTCCTGACTTTATGTTTTAACAAATAAGAAATAACATAAGAACAATTTAAGTATTCCAAATGATATCGAAATCATAAGTTATATAATCAACATATGAATATAAAAATAATTCAGGAAATTCCATCTCTTCATAAAGGAGAAATATAAGATAAGGCAAATGAACCTCAAAAAGTATCGCACGTGCGATGTGTGGGTGGGGCCTAACGAGTTACGAATAAAAACACAATCTTACTTCGGAGCCGATAAGCAAGAACCGCAAATAACTTCATTCCTACCGTATGTGTATTCCAAATCATATGTATTTTTTAACCTTATCATAAGTAGCACATTATAAGTAGCACAGCAAATAATGACTTTCTTTCGAATTATGTTGGTTTAACGATAGTAATAAAATCATTTTGAACTTATTCGATTGTTTAAATACTGAGGTGTCAGTTTTATTGAAAAAAACCGTTCCAATGATTAGGAATAGAAGAACTTTCATTGATGATGCCATGTTGAGATCTTATAGTTTTATCACTTGTATTTTTAATGAAATACAATCTTATTGATATTAGACATGCCAAAATTCATAATTTAAAAACGTTTTTGTTTATACAATAAGTTAAGCATAGTAAATCAGGTAAAGATTTACTATGTACATACATACTAACAATAATCACAGGTTTTTAAACTAAATTCATTAGAGGGAATTAGGGGAAAATAATTTTACCACAACTAAAATATTCATATTATAAATAATGAACAAATCATTAAGAAAAACAAAATTTATTGAATTAATTACTAATGATCTTAAATTAATAATCGAACTAAATAGCATCAATCCAGTTCCAAAAAGTCTATAACCATTTTAAAGTATTCAAAAAATACCGGTCCTAATAGCTCATTCATTCATTGCCATTTCCTATAAAATCGACTCGTTTTGACACTTGCCGATTCATTAAACTCGTTCTTCGACTCATCCACTTGATCTTACGCGTTGGCCAACTTTCACGAGATTCCACACGGGCCAGTATCATCATCAAGAACATCTAAGAGCGTGTTCAGACGAAACCTCGTGGACATTTAAATCCGAATATTTAAATAAATAAAAGTTATTTCTATTGTTTTTTGATACATATAATTGAAATTAGAAAAACATAATACAACATATTTAAGTCAAACGAAGTATAAAGTAAATTGCTCAAAGCATTTAATTCACTTTCCACGGTCTGATAGACCAAAAACTGCATTTGTAAAACTATTTTGTACATAGTTCCAATATTGTACGTTAGCACCGATAAATCTGTAAGCACAGTTCGTAGCTAGCATCTATTATATCCATTTTCCAATAGCATCTGATTTGCAAGGATCGCAATATCGTGTAGCAACGTTATTACCAGTTAAATGGCGACAGGGCTATGGGGGTCGATTCGCATAAGGCATTATTTTTCCTCCTTCGATCTTTCAATTGCTTACATGTGTGATCTAGGGACCATTGAAATATGTATATTTTTTTATGTAAGAGGAGACAAACGAGCACGAGGCTCACCTGATGGAAAGTGACTACCACCGCCCATGGATATCTGCAACATCCGAGGACTTGCAGGTGCGTTGCCGGCCTAATATATTTGTTAAATCGGAAGATTTGTAACTATTTAAAAGATGAAAGTGGTCTTGATTCTACTAATTTCATTACTGTTAAGGAAAATGTATTTTCAATTTCTAAAATGAGCTAAAATAATTAATAACAAATTTTAACTATTTTTTTTTTTATTTTGTTTCAAATAGAACTTTGGGATTGTATCTCGAGTAATTTGGCCGAATTTCGTTGTTAAAACTACGTGAGTATGTAATACAAGGTGTAATATCGTAGAGAGCGAAATAATGTTAATTAACACAAAAACCATTCTCGCAACCCTGAAACCGCAAGTCTCTCGAGATACAAATGTCATGGCCGCCCTATTCTCGGATTACCTGTCTCTAATTAAAGGAATCCGCAAAATGTGCTGAGCTGTAAAGAATCCTCACGAGATTGATGGAAATGGAATGGATTTCTTATCTAAGCCATATCAGATTTCAAATAGAAGAAATTTAAAAAAATGTTATGATTTATTACTTGTAGAAAGCGTAAATTGAAAAGAATTTAATTAAAATTTTGTACATTTATATCATATTTCATTTTAATTTTAACGAAATGAACATACAATACCCTAAATGAGTATTTCAAGGTCATTTTTAGAAGGATAATCCTTTCCGACGAAAAGTAACAACAATTTAAAACGTAAAAAAATCTGTTTATTGAAATTATTCGAAAAATAACATGTAAAAACTTCATTAGAAACAAAATATATCATTACGCAAAGTGTCATAAAAAAAATATTCATACATAAATTTTCCGACCTTACATATTGTTTTTAACATTAAATACGGAATCGACATTTTCAATATTATCAGTTTCGTCCAAATTGGCTTTTAATTTTAAAGAAAGAAATATGTTATCAATGAATACCTCGCGTAAATTAAATCTTTTGTGGTAATTAGATTTAGGGAACAACACTTAATCTTCAATCTTACAGGTAAACATTGGTTGTACAAGAAGCCTTTCGAGAATACTTGAAAACTTCGCTGTAATTGTTAATCTCCTAACTTAAATATTTGGTTGTATAGATTTTAATGAAGTTGAAGAAACTCTAAGCTATGATCATAACTTCGTATATCGTGTTTGATTTAACATACACTTGTCGAGGTTAAGGAGAAAAATAAACCGGAAAATATCGAACTATTAGAAGAGAAAAAAAATATCTTCAGAGGTTAAGTGATCTTCAGCTAAGTGACTTTATTTATATTTGTAACAACGTATAAGACAATATAATTAATTACGTAAAGTTTGATTAACTTTTATATAGTCTTGTTGCTCCACACCACAGGTTTGTGAGTGTGACGCGTTGATGTTCTTTTTAGGATATGTAATGTCACAAAATGAAATGTCTTTTGGTTGTTTCATTTTTCCCTTATTAAATTATGTATCGTTAATTAAAACTCTGACAAAAAATATGCTCCTAATCAAACATAATAATAACAAATTTATAGGAAATTGTTCTTATGTTTTATAACATCAAGTTATGAACGCCGGTCGTTCAACTTTGGAGATACTCTGAAACCATTTAAAAATTACCTTTAGTTTACAAAAGGACACAAAAAAGCACAAAAGGAATTTCAAACACCACTATTCTTTAAATGAACGCAGGTAGTTATATTCACAAAAAGGACTTCAAAATCTCCATACGTAAGTTCTTAATACATCGTATTTTTCAACAAAATCTCTCTGCCTACATAAATAACATGGCAAAGAGGTTGCTTGTAAAAGGCCGTATATCAACTTCGAGAAACTGCTTAGAAAGTTGTTATGAACCAAATACTACATACCCTGTTATATGCTGAAGTGTATGTGACAATCCTTTATTGAACACTATTCACAACACAGCAGTTGTACAGAGTACAACGTGTAAACCTTTATCTCCACCACAAATTCGAACACAACCACTAACGAACTTACGGTGCACAGAGGTACATGGCGTGATTTAAGCCAGCATTCACTTAGATGAAAGCCTAAATTAGCACAAACTACACCGTGCGTTCAAAACAACACTATGTAGTTGAATACCCTGTCACTTTAAACATAAACACGATACCGTAATCTAATTGTGACGTGTTAAACACAACATTGCTGAAAAACCGCCCGTTAAATTGTATAAAGCAATCGTTATGCTACGGTGGTAAGTTAAAACTAAGTTCATTCCGATATGAGCGAGGAAAGACCGTTGATCCAGTTGAATAGTCGATAAAACAGTCGAATCGCTTTACCGACGCTCATTCCGTGACGTAAACACGTTTAAGCTGCCATCTCGTTTTACAGTAGCAGAAAAAAAGGGACAGCTATATTGAATTTGATAATAGTGGGGAGACTTACAACCTGCGCCGGAGCAGCAGAGCCTCACAACACAACCATAGCAACAGGTGAATCGTTTGAATGTGTGCGTGTATAGTTACATGATTTTTTGGTGTCAGTGTGTGAATATTTTCTCGATTATGGTTAGTGATAAAACAGTATTCTGTTAGATGCCATTTAATCCGAAGTCGGCCACAGTAGCGTTCCGACGAGTTTGGTATTAGTGATATTTATTAACGAGAAATTAAATTTAAATTCATCAAGTTTGTCGGAACATGAATATTAAATTATATTTTCTCGGTCGTTTCGTATTCGTATTCTCTTTCTTGAATTACCTACATGACATTTCTGATAAAATATATTTGCTACCTTACTTTTACTTTCGTTGATTTTAATGAAGCCGTTTTTCGATTTCAGTAAAGCGTTAATCGAAACCTCATATAATATTTTTTTTATTAATTAATTAAATAAAAGTAAACTACTTATCTTAATTTTATTTATTTTAAAATACAAGGTGCATTTTTAAATACAACACATACTTCTTAATTAAAAAACCATTTTAATTCCATAAAAAAATTAAATGTATTTTTTTGTTGTAAAGCTCTTTATAATATCGTTTAAAAAATATATCAATGAAAAAATTACAATAATAATTTCATTAATAAGAAATATTAAGATATAATTTATTGACATAAACTGCCTTTTATTCGCGTTCTCAACCCATTCGTGCCTCATAAAACAAGTTAATTCGTCAGATCCGATTACTATCGTAAAACATGTGATGGTTTAGAACATCTCACTAGTAATTTTAATAAAATAATACATAGCACGTCTTTGTCTATTATCTACAAATTAATCTGTTGTAGCTGATCTGTTGTTCTAGTTTGAGGAACAAAATAATACATAGTAATAATTCGACAATATAGTTAGTGAAAAAGAACCGTGATGGCTCGGTGCTTAGAATACCTGAATCCTTATCAATGATTGCGGGTTCAAACCCAGGCAAGCATCTGAATTTAAATGTGATTAATTTGTGTTTACAATAATTCACCTCGTGCTCAGCGTTGAAGTAAAACATCGCAAGGATACCAGCATGTGCCGTATGTGAATCTGCCACATTTTTATCCACCATCCCGCTTGAAGCAGCGTGGTGTTCTAATAAGCTCTAAACTTCTCTTAAAAAGGAGAGAAGGCCTTAGCCCAGCAGTAGGATAATTTTATTACAGGCTGTTACAATCAAACATAGTCAATACTTTAAATATTAGCCTTATAGGAACAAGGAGGTTACACTATCTTAACATTGGATGACCCTAGATCCGCTTTTCTATTAAAATACTTCAAAGACCGATCTAATTAACACTTAATTAGGTTTTCATTATGCAATTACGTGTCAGTAAATGAAGATGGATTGAATTCAATGTCATTATTTTAATATCCCGTTATATGAAACAAAAAAAAAAATTAACATCGTATTTATTTATTGATTAATGAGGCAGTCTAACAATAGTAATAAGCTTGATGGTAAACACCGTTATCCAACTTTGCAAACATTTAAATTTTAATTTTGCTGACAATTTGGGCGCTGCACCTGGCCTTGGCCTGTCCTGTAAGAACTCAGTTCGAGATTCGAACTCCTCCACTCCACTCCACGCATGATATGTTGGAAAGAAATTTACGGTCATACAATATTTTAATGCGTATGCCTCTCAATGTCCCTCTTATCACTTTTTGACATTTTACTTTAATGTTCTGTTTGTTGTAAACATAGTATGTTTTTCCAAAATGATCAATATATACAAGTTTAGATTTATAGACGTTTTTCTTATAACGTTATAAAGATCCAGTACATAAATGGATATATTAAAAGATGGATATATTAAATTATAAATATAGTATATAGTAACATTGGATATGTGTGGGCATAACACATTCGATTCATTCAATTTTCCCAGCTTAAAGTTACACCATATGAAATTGGCTTAATTATGATATAAGCTCCGTTAAAAGGTACAGATGGTTTAGGCCCGCAATAAATAGTCGTTTCGGTAATCCTTAAGATAAATTAAGGTTTTTTAGTATTCTTATATATTAATTCAAAAATTTATTGTGAAACTTTACTATAAATAAAAGTATTCGAAAGATCGCTTTTTAAATGTATACATAACATTAACGAAATGTCGTAATCATTTGATAAGGATGTGTACGATCGCTCGATCTCTATTTCGCGATCTGGTTACCTTTGACAGCTATGTGAGTATTTAAAAAGAGTAAGTAAACTGATGTTCTTTCCAGGTATAGCATTAAATAATTTAATTAAAACATTTAGTGTACAGACTATTTTTACACATACGAATAAATGCATATATCTGTATGCTTGTATGAGTTAGTGGATAAATAGTTCTATTAATGATATTTTTTTCTGTAAATCCTGTAATTTGAATGTACTTATCCAGGCTGCCTTTAGTAAAATTGATGGAGATCTCTTCATTGGTTTAGTGGTGATGAGCTAAAATATATACATTCGTACTTTCGTATTTATAACATTAAATATTTTGTATATAACTATATACTATTCAAATATTAGTTTTTATCAGCCTTTTGCCATCCATTGCTGGACGAAAGCCAGAATTCTAACCATCCCGATCTTGGGCAGCCCGCATCAATCCCGTACCTGCCACCTTTTTTAAATCATCGGTTCACCTCGCCACAGGGGCGTATTACACTACGTTTACCTAAGCGTGGTCTCCACTCTAAAACTTGTCGGCAAATATTAGTTGCCATTGCATTATTTTAATACACACTGTTTGGTTACGACAGTTTGATCTGTAATATGGTACGATCGACTTTAATTATTAAATTTATAAAAAAATATATTTAAATGTATGTATGTTAAACGTTATATGTAAACTAACTAGTTGCGTCACGTTTATTTTCACGTAGAATCCGTAATTTAAATATTTCGCCCTATCCAAGACTGTCTAGGTGATGCAGTGACAAAAATACAGACCGAGTTTTCGTATAGAATATGTTTGATAAAATGAGACGAAATAATAATAAATTAATAAGGAAGAGAATCCGAAAACTTTTGTACATCATGTCTATAAAATCATTCGGAATTCGACATCCATTTATCGCCCGAGATTGATTGTCTAAAGATAAATCGTTCAAAGCACTCTTTCCAAATTGTCCGAACTTGATTACAAATGGCTTATTATGTTTTACTTGTCCTTCTTTCTTCCAACGAGAATTAGTGACTGTAATTCTATATGTCAATGTAATTAAATAATGACTTCATAAATTGTAATAATACATTTGTTGCTTACAAACATGAATATTAGTAAAATCAAACTACTCGTAAGTCATTTACACAGCACATTTTACAGCCTTTAAAGAAAGTATTTATTTTTATTTATGAATTAGGCTAACTGTATTCAATCTACTACGACTGTAAGTCTGTAAGTAACTACGACTGTAAGTCTTTATACTCTCTAAAGACGTATATGAATACATATAGACAGATAAATACAAGCTGTTATTGAAACTGATTTCAAATTCACTTACTAGTCTTGATCTATACATACTAACGGTATTGTTAGTAAAAAGTTTAAAGTAATTCCTCTGCAAGGTTTAAATCCTACATTCTTATCTTATTAATGTTATAAGATGTTTGTGTGTTTTTCAGTCCAGTGTTGAAATCAATGATACCGCGGAAAAGGACAACGATATTTTTTTGAATTCTTTACAAGTAAATAATAATTACTAAAATGTAATTTAAATAAATTCAAGTAATAGTAAAGCGGGCAGACAATAGCTATTACTATAATTACTTTCAGATGATAAACACTCAGCTTCATTGAGTAAAAAATAAATAAATACATTTTCATTGCATAAAACTGATTAAAAATAGCTTATCCTAAAGATAGCCTCTCATTAAATTTAATTTAAAAAATGAAGGTGTAGTGAATGTCTATTTTGATATAATAAAAAGAAAGTCGTTTATATAAGAACACTATAATAGCGTTGCCTTCATTATGCTATATTTTACGTCTCAAATAACTGTCTAACTGTCGACTAATGAAGTTTTGTATGACGGTATACAAAAATAATATGAGAAAACTTTCGCCTCTAATTTGCTTAAAATTTCTGTAATGGCTGTTATTATTCATATTATAACATCTTGTGTTGGAGTCTTTTTTATTTTGTGTTATAAGTACTGTTAAGATGTAACTTTTATTCCTAATTTAAGATTCAATGAAACATGTGTCTTTTAAAAATTAATAAGTTTGTGTAATTATTAAAATATAAGATTTGGGACATTTTTTTTCCTTTTTTTGTTGTAAATAAAAATCAGTTATTAATGTAATTATTTTTTTCCAATTATTTTTGCAAGAACAGTTTATGTATACGCTATAGAAATGTATACAAGTGATAACACTTATAAAAAGTTAAAACGAAGTTATTTTATTATTATTGTTATTATATTTTTTATTTATTTTTTTAACCGAAGCTTATTCGTTTAAAAAGTTCTTCCGATTTTGTCATTGTCTACAGATTACTTAATAAAATATTTTCTCCTTACATTTTAACGATCTTATTAAAATAAATACAATCGAATAACAAATATATTAGTCCATTGAAAAGTTACAAAAAAAAGGGCTAACCTTGCATTTATCAAAGTCAGCAATTTTTTTTTTTTTGATGCATAGGGCTTGGTATGGGAGGCTTAAAACCGAGTTTGTGGGGTTGCAACCCTTGGGGAAAATCCGCCATCTTGAAAAAGGGGTAAATCAGTTTTTGCAAAATAACAAGAAAACTATCCACCGCGTTAAAAAATTTCTCTGAATAAATTTTCCCGAAAAATGGATAAATAAAAAGTTATAGCGACTCAAAAAAAACGCTGTTTTTCAACTTTTGCCGTTTTTTGTTAATAACTTTGTTATTTTCAATTTTACGACAAAAAGTCAAGAGAGCAATTTTGTAGAGAATTAAATTTCCTACAAAAAACAATTTTTTAACGCGGTGGATAGTTTTCTTGTTATTTCGCAAAAACGATTTCACCCCTTTTTTCAAGATGGCGGATTTTCCCCAAGGGTTGCAACCCCACAAACTCGAACTTAAGCTTTTAACAACCACCCCTTTACATCAAAAAAAAAAATTGCTGACTTTGACAAATGCAAGGTCTATGTAACTTTTCAATGGACTATATTGTATATATGAATACAATTCGTAATGAAACCACCCTTCGCTTGACCTTCGCTAATATCAGGATCGTCGTCGTCCTTAGCGACAGTTTTATTGCACTCAATATAGGGAGGAACAAATAAACGAAGCAATTACTCTCTAACAACTTCCTTTTAATAGAAAACCCTGCAGATAAACTTAAACACGAGCGTCGAGAGTTATTGGTTCTCTTAATACTTTTATCCTAATACGAAAGGAAAGCGATACAACACTTTAGTTTATAAAATTCCCAATATATTTTATTTTCAGTTGACCAGTCGCTATTAAAGTTCATGTTATATTTAAACTACTAAAAGGTATTTTTACGTTTGATTATTCTCAGTGAATTTTCGTTCATGCTCAAAACATGCGTTAGTGATATGCATAACGTCGTATTGGTTTTGCAATCACATTGGCGATGTAAGTAATTATACGTAAGTGCTACGACACCAAAAAATGATAAGCAACTGCTTCAACATTATGTAATTAAGATAAGAATTTCGAAAAAAAATTTATGAAGAAACTGCAAGATACTTTAATCCAACCTGTTAGTTGATTTAAAAATTCTTTAAATATATTTTATTTTATTCACACTCACACACATACAGACAAACACGTGCGCGCACGCACACACACAAACACACACACACACACCAAATAATTTTTTTAGTAAATGCTACTTAAAATGCTTTAGTAAATATTATAGGATTAAAAAATAATATAATAATTTAAAAAATTCGTTATGTCACTTTTTCTCAATTTGAATTAAATAACTCTATCATTAATTAGTAGGTTGTACCGTGCTACATATTTTTGCAAAAGGCTTTCCTGACAAGATCGTCTACATAATTTTTTTTTTTTTGTTTTGAAATTCTTGCTGTTGTGCAGTTTTAATAAAGATCTAGGAAATATTTCTGATATCACATATTATCTTTTATTATGAGCGCACATCACAGGTATCTTTTTTAAAATATACATTTACAATATTACATATATAATTGTCGTTACAAATAACCCTGTATAGGCTGTAATGACAATGATTTATGTATAATAATAATAAGGTCCTCTAGACCGATTTCGGCCACGGCGGCCAATATCAAGGGAGATTAGCCAACTGCGCAGGAGATATTATAGTGCACAAGTGTGTGCGCAAACACAGGTGCACTCTCTAACTCTCATAATCCGATGGGACGGCAATCCGACACGACCGGAAAGAGTTCAGGCGCAGGACCAACGGCTTAACGTGCTTTCCGAGGCACGAGAGTGTACACACTTCCACCTTCCAGACTCCGGGCTGCTACTGATAATTTTCTGACAGAAAAACCCTATAACTATTTATTGGCCCGACCTGGGAATTGGACCCAGGACCACCGGGTCTGCAGCCTAATATCTAGCCACTAGACCAACGAGGCAGTCAGTAATACACAAATGTTTTACGATAAAATTAAGTAAGAATCAAATAAATAGCTTAACATACCAGGATCGACGTATTTGAGGACGAACTGAACATCAGGGCCAAGTGCTGAAGCTAATTCAAGCGGCAATTCGCTATCTCGGAGAACATGAACTGAAATGAAAAAAAAAACCTTATTAAATTGTAATTGATTATTAGTTATTGCGTTGCATTATTGTTCCTATCATGTGTGTCGTTGCGTAATCTATACTATTCGAAAGTAAATAAAATAAAATAATCAAAATTTTGTTGAAATTTGGTATGAAACAAGCTTAAACCCCCAAGGAAGACCATAGTTATCGGTTTTATATCTACATCTGAAGTACATCTGAAGCCCGCGTGTTAGAGGGAAACGCTTCAGCTTTACTAATAATTAGAATATTAATAAAGATTACAACGAACAGCGAGTTATATTTACAAGTTATTCGATATTATTACAAGTATTCTATATTTTTATATAATTTATATTATTACAAGGAATTTTATATTTTATTTATATTCTCATTTCAAGGAAACAATAGAAGACAGGAGCTTTCGAAAAAAATACTAAAGTGAAAAAACGGCGCAAATATTAGTATCTAATTCCAAATTATATATTTGTGCCGTATGCAGTTGAAACACTTGAATCCTGAAGCAATAGTAAAACTTTTCTAAAACATACAACACCCGCCTTATTGCCTCCACGGATAACAGGAGGTTAAATTACTTTTTCGCAGAGAGAATAGGATTGTGATTCAACGCTGAAATGCTGCTAGCATTCTTGCCACCATTCCACGAGGTTTATAATTATTTAAGCCCGTAATGTAAATAATTCTTATATAAATTAATATAAGTTTTATAGTGTACATACTATAATACAAATTGTAGACAAATATCAGTTCTATCGGCTGTATGGAACTAGTCAAGATTAAACATATATGTCATAACAGGCAAAATTATATGAAAGTTAATTGTAAAAGCATAATATTAATTTATAAAAATAAAATCGGCCCTATATATTAACTTTGTACAGGGAGTGATTAATTAAACAATCCGTCTTCTTCTTTAGAATGTTAAATCAATAAAGACGGAAAGAGAGAAATTAGTGTTTAACCTACATAGCCGCTAAGCAACATTTAAAAGTAAGGTCTTTTATATTTAATTAATGTTTTAGATTTGAATTCATGTTCGAATTTTGAATTAAAGACGGTTTATTTCGTTTAACACCATTTTAACTTGTTTTATCATTACCAAATGAGTATCTACGCAGTGTATAAATATTTTATAAGTCGCCATTTTAAAATACTTCATTTACTGGAACCGTGGTCGCTTATAAAATGCTATTCCACGAGAGCTACAAATACGCAGAGCTTTCATTAAATATCAAAGGAAAAGATTACATTTAATTTACAAAGAACGTCTCCAAAGAATCTTATTTCCATCAAAAGAAACGTACACTCATCAAAGTGGCGAAACTGTGACCTATATACTACAAACTTGAATAGCAAAACTTATAGACTCACAAAAAGTATGATAAGAAATAAAGGCAAAGTACATTAACCTCTTTAAAATATGCAATTATAAGGTGTATCTTTTGGATTTGTCTGTAACACTTTCACGCTTTAAATGACCAACCGATCGTCGTGAAATATTGCATGGACGTTGTTACGGATACATTTCTTTCTATTCTATCTATTCTAGGACTATTTTTAAATAATAGATTTGATGTCAAGACAAACAAGCAAAACGGCTATCTGCGACCAGAGACATGAGCACTGTAAGAAATATAATTTATATTTCACCGTCGATGCGCCAACAATTAAATCTTACGATATTATAGCCCTTGTGTCTGAAATTAAATCATCTCACCCTTTAAACCAAAACGTTAAACGCTACGTTTTGGTTTCGTATTGTTTTAACCCACACAAGGTTCCCTCACGATGTTTTTCGTCATCACCGAACACGAGTTTAATTATAAGTATAAATTAAGCACATGAAAATTCAGAGATGCTCTGAGTTGAACTAGCAATCGTCGGTTAAGATTCACGTCTAACAACTGAGCCATTCCCGGTTCGTCTAGTACAGGCATATTATGATAGAAATATCTGTACATTTTTATAAATGAAAAATCTTTTCTTTATTTCATTTGAAGAGATTTAAGGCAAACTTAGAACTGAGACAACAATGGAAATGGTATATACATACATTAAACGTGTCTTGAATATTATAGTGTTGGATCTTCTGATCTCAACGAATAATATTTTATCATGGTAATAAAATGAATACGTAGTCAAGTGGAGTGTACAAATATATGGATTATCTTCAAGAAAAATGATCAATATTATAATAAGATTAAGTAAATTAACAGCATGTTGATTTGCCACTGTCTTGGGCTAAGGGCTCCTCTCTTTTTGAGGGGAAGGGGTGAGGCTCATTCCACAACGCTACTCCAATGCGGGTTGGTACACAAGTGACAGATTTTGCTCCACATGCACGTTTCCTCATGATGTTTTCCTTCACCGCCGAGCCAGAGATGAATGTAGGACATTAAGCACAAAAAATACCAGTGATTTGAACCATCATTCTTCAATATTCACGTGCTCAGGCTATCTCGGCTCGAAAAAAAAAGATAAAGTATAAAATAATAAAAATAATTCAAATAAATCTATATGTTCTATAATTTAATAATATAAAGCTCTATTTTTTTTTCGTGATTATGTTATAATAAATATAAATATTTTTTCTTAAAGGTTGAAAGACCACTACACTTAGTCAATATATACATAATAACTAGTAATTTTCTTAATTCTAGTGTTACTTAATGTAGGATCTTTCGACAACCGATTATTAAAGAAATGTTTCCATTCCATACATTGAGCATACATTCCTTAGTACTAGTGTTTTTTTTTTCTTTTGCATAAATACAAGTAAAAAGAGACGTTCCACAGCCTTACTTGTTATATAGAGAATACCATTCTCCATTTTTTTTTGTAATATATATATATCTGCTATTTTTAATTAAAGTACGTAGAAAAACTGACAATTAGGCAGCTTGATGGTAAGTGGTCACCACAATCTTCAGGCATCGGTCCTGTAAGAAATATTAAAGACATCGATTATTAGATTATTACATCGTCAAAGTGTACCAACATTGAGTTGTTATATTCCTTGTGCCTTCAATTATACTGGGTCACTCTCCCTTCAAACAATACTAAGTATTGCTGATTGTTTATATAATTTGTGGTGAGTGGGTCAAGTGGGTGGTACCTACCCACTAACTGGTAGGACTTTTCGCATGTTTTCATTAGAGTCATTAAATTTTTTAAATTCTCATAGACTAAAGACAATAAACATTAATCGCAAAGGATATTTTATGTATATTTTACAAATACACTTATATACGAAAATTTACTATACAGTGAGTTTTATACCCAAAAGCCCTTAGACGAAAATAAAGTGGAGCGCCTATAAAAAAATATAAGCAATAATTGCTTTCCGTGCAAATAATTGAGTGAATTATTTCATAAAAATATACGATGATATTACAAAGTGGTTCTCGTTACGTTTTTCGCTCGTGCGGTATAAAAGAGTTGTTTACTTGATTATGGTTCGAAGAAAATAGTCATTTATAGTTTCCTGAAGATAAAATTAAGTATAATTTAATAACAATCGACAATTATTTTTCACGTGATTTTATACATAAATATCAATTGAACGTTTTGATGACATAATTTGACATTTATTCTTAGATGAAATTATATATTTAGAGTATTACATTTAGATAAAAAATAATAATCATTAAAAAAGCAACTAGTTTCTTCATCTGTTCGTACATACTCTTAACTCTAGAATAAAATAAGATTTTTTTCTATATATAAGTTAGCTTAAGGAAGTATTAAATTCATTATAAATCAAATATTTAATGTAGGATCAAAGTAAAAGTAGCTGTAAGAGCAAATTACCTTCAAAAACCACATTATGCCTAATAAGGCGCTTCGTAGAATGGACTTCGCTAGATATTTTCGTATAACCTTGTCCGGTCCGAGCATGCACAATAATATTACCAACCCCTCGCGTGTACACTTTATCATGGTATTTCTTCGTGAACATAAGTTCATTACGCCAAATTATAGTTGTTACCTCGCAATTTGCTTTTGCATGTTTTTCTGATGAGAAATTAATGTACGCTAACTTATTCAGTTTCTGCGAAATCATATTAACATCTCTGATTTTATGTTGATAATATTTTTCCACATTGTTTTATTTTTTAAACACGGATATTGAGTTCACACAATTATTTTTTATTGTATCATTCGAACTCAAAAGGGAAACTAAAAGACGTAATAAAAAATAATTTGTCCTACATTGATCAATCGCGGAACGTCATTATGTCATAACAATTGCACAAGGGCTTAAGTATTATTTAAAATATACCGACTTAAATTCGCCACTGCCTAGTAATATGTGCTAATATAACATTTATAAGACTTTAAAGATTATCTTGAAAAATGTTTTTTGTTTAGGAATTAGAATGTATTATCCCTTGCAAAAGGACGAAACTAATAACTCTGTATGAACGAATGACTTGTAAAGCTATGATTATAATAAAGACAAAAAGTTATGTCAAATAGCACTTGGAAGAAATTTTCTTGATTTGATCATAAAATATCCTTACTATCAAAAAATATGTCTGGGTACACCAAATTGTAAAATAAGATTAATGTCAATATTTGAAATCGCATCCAATAGCGAGGTCGAAAGATTTCCTTGACCGATCCGTCGAGTGAAAATGACATTTCGGACATATCTTTCCCACGGAGGACTCGATCGGGAGGCAATTACGTCGGCGTCTCGTTTTTGTTGAGAGTGAACTGCAAGATAAACTTTGTGTAACCGTCATCGCTCTTTATACAGTAACAAGACATTTTTAATTAAATTTCTGTCAAACGTATTCAACTGCCGAAGTTTATCGACATCATTTATATCATGATCGAAAATCGAAACCTTTTACGTAGGTACTGAAATCGATTTATCGGCCACTGATAAAATTAAATATTTATATTTTTAATTAGGGAAAGATAATAATTTGAATAAAATTATCCAAATCAAAAACTGAATAATGAAAACACTTATTTACAATATACATAGCTGTTAAACAGCTTATTTATTATATATTTTCGTAAAGCAAATCATTGTTATTATATGAATATATTATTTTCTTAAGGTTCTGTGTAGTTTCAAATGCTTTGCAATTGTGATGTTCAATATTACATAGTTGTTCTTATCCCACGACGATTTACGTCAAGGAACACCTATCAAGTACTGTTAAGGTAAATTAAAGTGACACTGTGTAACGGATCTGATGTTTTTGTGAGAATACCTGAACAGTATCTAGACACTAATGTTATCAACTTCTTGCAATCCTTTATATATTATAAAGAGTATATTATATATATGGTGTTTATATAAGTGATCGTGTAACATATGACTGATTAAGTTATATTATTAAAATTTAGATAATTCGTTACAATCTGCTAGTGAGGACACAAATTCAGTTTTTATGAAACAAAGATACTCTTTCAAATAATATATTATGTTGGGTTAATTCCAAAAAATGATTATCATCAAATCTGGACCCGATAGGTAGCGTTACGATCGAGTTATTAATAAATTTTATTTTTTATTTCTTATTCTTAAATTTTCGTTGTTTAATATGAAGTTATAAAAATTTGTAAAAAGAAAATAAAACGGTATTTAAGTTCTTGATTTCTGGATTTAGGATACAATATTTAAGACGAGTAATGTTAGTAGTTTAAAGTATTTTACATGTTTATTATGGATAAAATTACGGACATCTATATATAGGAACAATTGTAACGTTATTCAGCAACTGAATAAGAAGCTTACTCGGTGGTAGGGCTTTGTGCAAGCTCGTCTGGGTAGGTACCACCCACTCATCAGATATTCTACCGCAAAACAACAATACTTTGTATTGTTGCGTTCGGGTTTGAAGAGTGAGTGAGCTAGTGTACTTACAGGCACAAGGGTCATAACATCTTAGTTTCCAAGGTTGGTGGCGCATTGGCGATGGAAGCGATAGTTAACATCTCTTACAATGCCAATGCTCCAATATGCTCGTCCGCTTACCTATATAATAAAAAAAAAACTAGCTAACGGCTACGGCTAACTCGTCTGTACAGCAACAGCCTGTAAATGTCCCACAGCTGGCCTCTCTTTTTGAAAAGAAGGTTTGGAGTTTATTCCTCTACGTTGCTTCAATGCAAAGGCAACGCCGTGTTGCATTTCTGATGCAATATTGTTTCACTACGATAAGGATTATATAATTTTCTGCCCAAAACTTCTATAGCATGTTGCAACTATTTGTTATTTTCGATAAAGGTAAAGTGGGTAATTACAATAAATTTCTAGTTTGCAAATACTTCATTGTACACACACGAAGTTTCTCCATCTCGCGTGTTCTCTAAGTGGATATGACAAACTTCAGTAACAAACTATAGTTCAATTCTCACTGAACTTTGTACAAATCTGTGACATCATTATGGAACGTAAGGACTTGAGACTAAACTTACTGCATGTTTTGTATCAAAATATATGTACCAGACAGTAATACACAGATTTAAGCCTTATTAAAAGATACCTTATAAAAAGTGGTTAGAATCGAAATTTTGAAGGAACCTTTCATTTTAGCACTATTGACTTTTCAATTTGTTTTGTGCGTGGTACTCTTCCATATTACCAACCCTCAATGGAGCAGCATGGAGCACCTACTGATCTCCTTAAAACTCTTACTCTATAATAAACAAATGCCAGAACTTCTATGTAAACTCAGCATAATTAAGCAAATATACAGCAACGCAACACGCTTTCTTCAAATTGAAACATTAATTATCTTAAAAACATACTACTTTTAATATTTTGATATAGAAAACTTTAATTGTACTCTGCACGGTTTTTTTCAGAAAGAAATACTTAAATAATAATATCGTAATGTGATTCGCAGAATTCCATTCAAAGTCTAGTTTGAGCGACTTTTTATTGCATTCCACTGTCTAAGAAAATAAAAAATCCTTTATAAAATGAATTTGTCAATGTCGTATGCTAAACTCTATTGCCTTAAGGTGTATATACTGTTATTGTCGTGGGTGCATATAAATTATATTTACCACTTACTATCTTATCAAAAAACTATGGGATTCCCTTTGACCGACAATTCAAACTGTTACGTCAAAGGAAAAATGGAATAGACCTTATTTATAAAATATTATTTGTCCATATGATAACTATGTTATAATGGAACACTCACTACGCAATTTAACCAACTTATGTTAATTAAATCTCTCTAAATAGTTGAAGAAGTCGTAATATATTGTCAATGGTGGTAACGATAATCACAATTTGACGTCCTTTTAATATCCATCAATTGTTTTATGCAATATAACACAAACTGTATTAACACATACATTTATATGGATTGTAGTAAGTAAGAGTGTAGTTGTAATTTTATTTCCCAATGTGGATTGAGACACTGACATAAGACGGCATTCATAAAAAAAAATTACCTCCATGGTGTGGATGTACGCTCAACAGCAGGCAAGGCTCGTCGCCAGGATCTCGACAGCAATCGAGAACATCTCGACTGGTCGTGTGTGGTGTGACGGGCACCGGTGTTGGAGACCAACCCGCGCCGCTCTCGCACCACACTCGCACTATCATCTGTTAGAAGAAACAAATCGATTAACACGGTAAAGTTATTTATTTATTACATGCAGTCGAGATGTCCACTGGTTCCATAGAACACGTTAATCTTAACAGAAAGAGAAGATTGCGGGTTCAAACCGGGGCAAGCACCACGGTATTTAAATCAGCCCAACTGATATTTATAATTAATTCCGTGCTCGGTGGTAAAGGAAAGTATCTTGTGAAAACTTGCATGTGTCGGAAAAACATTATTTATTTACTGAAAGCATTGATAATATATAAACAAAAAATCAAAGAATATTCACAAGAGATGTTATTCGCCTACTCAAGTTTATATAAATAAAATTATTCAGTCACAGATGGACACACATACTCGAGAATTAATTCATTGTACACACACGAAGTTTCTCCATCTCGCGTATTCTCTAAATGGATATGACAAACTTCAGTAACAAACTATAGTTCAATTCTCACTGAACTTTGCACAAATCTGTGACATCATTATGGAACGTAAGGACTTGAGACTAAACTTACTGCATGTTTTGTATCAAAATATATGTACCAGATAATAATACACACATTAATAACAAACACACATAAATACAATAAACAACAAAAGTTAAGTTCCATTTGCACTGGATGTATGTACGTGGGTAAATATAATACAAAATTGCTTTTGTATGCATATAAATGACAGCATCGAGGAATACATTTCAATATAAACAATTATTTGGATATAAGTTATTTTATTGTTCAAACAAGTATACACTAAACGGAGTTAGTAAATGAAATAGCTCTCATTAATATAAATCTAAGATTAAATTTAGACCGAATGGTTAGCATTCATAGTCAAGAAAATTAGTACTGCATAAATACCCTAAGGACATTATATCTATGAATATTTTAACACGCTTTAATGAAGTTGAATTCATACATAACTTAAATTGTTTACTGTTACAATAAGGATTTTATAATAGAAACCACAAAAATGGTAGCCAAGATGGCTTTGGTGGTGAAGCAGTTGTATTCGAGATTTTTTTGCTAACATAAAAAAATATCTGTACCCATATTACTAATAATTTAAATAGATCACATTTTATTTCTCATTAATCGCACGGTCTAATTAAGTGATTTTATCAAAACCTAAATCGCCTAATACTGATATATTACAAGCCCGTCTAATACAGTATAAAATCGATAGATAAGCAAGCACTTTCGTCTGTCTGTCTATCGAGTGTCAGCACTAACGAACGGTTAGTGCTATAGTAGGTAACCCGGCTAAATATTTTAATGCAATTTCAACCTTATTTATTTTAAATTAAAGACAATAAATGCTTGAATATAAATGTATGTTATGGTCACGATACATACTTCGGTGTTAATTAGTTGTCTGCCAATCGGAGTAGAGGTAACGAAGAAATGAATAATCAAATTAGATCACAATTTCGGAGTATTTTCAATTTTTCTTTCAATCATATCGCAAGGTTTAGGGTTTCTAAATTTTTATTTGGGATAAACACACAAGTAACATGTGACGATGCATTCTGAATATACGAAAATCTGAGAATCGTGTATATAATTATTATTCCAAGATATAGATTTATGTAAACGCTTCATGCCGGAATCGATTTTGAAAAACGAAATGTCGTGAGAATCGAAGAAATATTGCAAGTGTGTTGTAGTAAGTACTCTATGTGACGTAATCAGAAATCTTATCTAGTGGCAGGTAAAAGTCAGACTGTTATTATTGCGTCCGCCATTCTTTTGTTCGGATATAATAATAATAAAATGATAATAAGACAAACAAATCAAATTTTAATCTGCTTGTTTATCTAAGGGTCACATACAAATTTTGATAGCATATAAATTTAAATAGCATAGCAAATATTTTAGCTGAATGAGTTTTATTTCAATATGGTGTGCAAAAGAATTAGCATGTTGACAGTAACGGTCTTGCTCGTAGACTAAATGATTTAAGTATTCATTATTACTAAATTTCTTCTCGGTCTCAGTAATACAGGAGTACATTCCAAATCTGTGGATGCTTTAAATTAAAATTGGAAAATAACTATTCGAAAGTATATTTCGACTTTGATTAGAAATTTCTAAAAATATATTAAGATAAGTATGAAATATGTGCAGTTATTTTACTGCCTCGTTGGTCTTGTGGCTACATGTAAGGCCGCAGACACGGTGGTCCTGGGTTCAAATCCCAGGTCGGGCCAATAAAATATTATTGAGATTTTCTGTCGAACCTGCGCCTGAACTCTTTCCAGTCGTGTCGGATTGCCGTCCCATCGGATTATGAGAGCTAAGGAAAAGAGAGTGCACCTGTGTTTGCGCACACACTTGTGCACTATAATATGACCGAAATCGTTCAGGAGGACTATTATTTAAATTTAAACGCTACCACAGACACTTTAGATTAGTTATTATTTTATGGCCACTTTTATGCTTCTGTGCGCCTAGAAACATTACAAATCATAGAGACAAAAAATATCTTAGCATTTTGATAGCCTTTATGATTGATCGATTTATAGATGCACCGCCTTTAGAATTTCGATAACCAGTTAACTGGCCGCATAAATCATTGGATAAAACTTCTTGGAAATGACAACCTAGTCAGTATTCAAATCCGTTGTTTCGCGTTGAATTTGCGTTTTCGCAATTGAAATTTTATTTTCAAATATACTTTTATGTATATATGATATGTGTCATGTATCTGCATGATAACTATACATTCAAAAGTTAAATCGATATTAATCAATAATGAGACTTTTTTTGAGTATTACTTAACAGAAAAAATGCTAAGCCAATATGTATAAAACTTATGCTAGAAGATGCAGCGCATTTCATAGAAGGTTTTGGGTTTTCAGGAAAATAAACTTTCAATGACATTATGAAAGCAACTGTAGTTAAGTGAATAACTTTAGAATAAAACTAGATTAATCCAGTTATAATAAAACTAATATCTGGGTACATATTACGAGGATTTTCTGCACAAAGTACAAACTACCGACCTTTAGAAATCTTCAAGGGGTGTCTTACTCGAGATAAGAGTTACACTTAGTTACAGGAAAACGTACGTAGGTATAAAATACGACGTGATTTAACTCAATTACTCGTGGTTTCGGTAATCAAGACCTATTGTGTTACAAACATACTGTAAGCGAATGGAGTATTTTTTTTTAACAATATGATGAGGTATATTAAATGTTGACTATAAATGAAGTAATATTATTTCACTGTAAACGAATATTTTCATCATTTGAACTCTAAACGTTAAAATACAAAATTGTAATATAACGAAAATTATTTAAAAAAAAATACTTTGAGTTTCGTTTCGTTCGCCGGTTCTTCGCAGGTATTTATTTTTTAACGAATATATAGGTGGACGAGCACATGGGTCTGAGGGTAAGTTATACGCCCAGTTATAGACATTGGCATTGTAAGAAATATTAAGCATCGCTTACATGCGCCACCATCCATGGGAACTAAGATGGTATGGCCCTTGTGTAGTATATCTTATATTTATTTGTAATACTCGTAAATACTTAACACATTATTTAAGTCTACATAATTACAATAAATTATTTCTAAAAAAATAAATTTATTATTTAACAATGAAACTTGATGAATGAAAAATATTTAAAAAAACTCCTGTCAGCAGTTCCATTGTATTCGATCTCGCATCGTTGACCGTTTATAGAATAACGTCACTACAAGTATTGACGATAATAATGATTATATTTATACTGTGAAGAATCTCAAAACAAAAATACGTAGATATAACAATTCTAATAATGACGATGACTATGATGCTATTGCTTGCATTCGCATGCGTTTGTCTCATTTACTTAGGATTGGCGCTGTGTAAACTATATGGAAATTATTTGGCAGAATTCATTCAGTGATGGCTTAGTTTTCAGTAAACACTTTAGTGGTGAAACCGCTTCATTGGATATGATAAACAAAAGTTATCCAACTAAGAGAGTCGTTCCTCACACCGAGCCTGACCCTGTTGGGGGTTTCTATGCTTTTGGTTTGGTAATCTCATAGTTACTTGTCTTACTATCAAAAAAGCAAATATCAAATAAAGTTAGAATTATTATATATAACTCACTAGTAAAGCCACTATTAGAATACTTAATAGAAATATACAAATTATTAAAGCGCTATTTAAACTACACTACTACTTCCCGACCAAAGATTTATATAAGAAAACGAACACACTATCCATTAATCAATTACATAAATACAAAACATGCATACTAATTAGGTAAATGCTTACGGGTCCAGAACACACACAAGTAACCTTTAAAACAAAATCACATAAATACAATACACGAAACAAATACAAACTACAATTACCAAAAGCCAGAACAAAAAGTTATGGCTCAAAAACCATATTGTTTAACGGGGCACTACCTAATAGCTTACCTAAAAAAATTATAAATGAAAAATCTTTTGAAAATTTTAAGGCCGAACTGAAAAAAACAGTGTCAAAATATATATATATGTATACTCACTTTTGTTTTTATATAAAGACACCGATAATCATAACTATAATATAGATATAAGAAAATAATGTAATTAGTTTCTCGTGTAAGTGAACTTTTGTTCTTAATGAGAAATAAACTTCTTAAACCATACATTTCATACGACAAAAAAGCCGTTAAAAACTATTAATTTCATAGAAATAATGTTATTTATATATTTTTTGTTGATGTTAATGTTTAATGCTCAACGTTTTTCTAATTCTTAGATAAGCAAATATAACCAAAACCATATTTTATAATCATACAAAATACAAATTATTTCTTTAAAATATTAAACTTAACATAATAATTTAGGAACCATATCAATAACCAAATCTTTACAAACAATTGGCAAAAAACTTAATCCATTTCGATTACCAAACTTGATGATTGATAGGTTTGTAGTTGCCAATAAAATAGATACTAAAAACGTTTAATATATAACCGAGCCGCTGTTGTAGATCGATCCTTTCACCGTAACAGAACATAATATTGTTTAACACATTATTTTGCAAGAATCGTTCAAAACGTGACATTTTGTGTCGTGTTCTAGTTAGTCTTCCATGATCTATTTCTTGTATCGGTCTCAATATTGCATTGAAAACATTTAGCAACAATATACTTTTATTTCCTTTTAAATTTTATTCAATACAATTAATTTGGTAATTGAATACGCATTCGAAGTATTCATACTGGTAATAGAATAACAACTAAAAATTTCTTAATATTTTTAAAAGCTGTTAAAACTAAAAGTATAACAAGTACACGAGGAAGGTTATGGAAGCGGAACCTAACGACCTAGTAACTATTGGCACCACCGTCACCTGTGTATGAACTAGCGCGAAAATGGCGTAAAATCACATTATTGGAACTTTTACCTTGCACCGTTATTATATTTTCTACTGGTATACTGCTTGTTATGACTTAAAATAAAGTTGAAAACATTTAAAAAATATGAATACCGAGAATATTTTTGTCGAAATCGTTTTCTATAAATAAATCCAATTAAATTCCTTAGTAATATAAAAATAAATACAAATACTCATGGAAATGTTAATGTGAAAGAAAAACAGTACTTAGCACGTTTTTTAAAAATAAAGAGACCTATGGCCTTAGAATGAGTTATACTATTATTTCAAGATTAATTTAGACTAATTAAAGTTTTACGAGCATATATGAAAAATAAACTAGATTTACTAGAGAAGTAATCGCAAGAATTACTCTAAACTCGTCTGCTATCGAGTTAGGCGTAATATTGCTAGACTTGAAAAATAAAAGATAATAACATAAAACTTCCAAGTTGCTCGCGGCACTCAGCCACAAGTCTCTTCAAATATGGCGCTTGCAAAACGAGATATATCACATCGTATTACGAACAACAAATAGAGGCATGCTCTGATTTTAATGACTTCCATTCATCAAAAAACATTACTATATACCAACGTGTACGTAGATGAATGGCTTAGTTTATATTCATTAGCTTTTCAATTACAACGCTCTATTAGAAATTCATGTGTGCGACACGAATTTAATTATAAGAATTTCATAAAGCCATATTCATATTAATAGAACGGAAATGTGGTGAGAAACTATTTAATGGAACTACAATGAGGTTCCATGCAGGAATACAGGCTCGGGTTATTATCGCGGGCGACCCGCCCTGGGAGCTCCAGGCGGAAGTGCTCGCGGAGGTGTACCGCTTCCGGGCCGAGGCGAGAGACCGCGGCGACCGTCCAGGGTCGGCAGAGGTCGAGCAAATCATGGCTTTGGCCCAGCAAGCCCTGATAGCCCGATGGGAGGAGGACCTGGGGTCCCCCACGGCGGGCCTGGCGACAGTGGATGCGATACGTCCCCACTTGAGTCGCTGGGTCAACAGAAAACGAGGCACGCTCTCATTCAGGTTGACGCAGGTACTTACCGGACACGGGTGCTTCGGTAAGTACCTGCACGGGATAGCGAGGCGGGAGGTATCACCCTCCTGCCACGAGTGTGGTGCGTCACTGGACACGGCGCACCACACCCTGACGGAGTGTGCTGCGTGGGGACCTCAGAGGCATTCCCTGGCGGCGATAGTCGGCGGAGATCTCTCGCTGCCGAGCGTTATTAACGCCATGCTCGATAGCGAGAGATGTTGGTTGGAAATGGTCTCCTTCTGCGAGAGTGTCATGTCGCAGAAGGAGGCCGCGGAGCGGCAGCGCGAGGAAAATGCCTCCGCTGATTCAATCCGCCAAAGAAGACCGGGGAGGAGGCATAGGCGCTATGCGCACCTTCTCCCCCCGCCTTAATAGCCACCGGGGCTAAGGGGGCTCCCTGTATCCGGGAACCCCCTTAGAAATGGAGGCCCGCATAGGCGAGCCAACCGTCGGGGCGTCACGGTAGCATGCGCAAGCGATCCCGTGGCGCCCCCCGACTAGACGGAGAGGATACCGCTGGTTTTTTAGTGGGTATTCCGGCGCTTAGTGCCTGTGAGCCCCACATACACCCCCACGTCATGTGGGGGAAACGCGTCAAGGCGTTTTTCCAGCGATAAAAAAAAAAAAAAAAAAAGGCTCGGGTTATTATGAATCGATTTTTTTATTTATTTTAGTAAATAATAATGACCCTTCACCTAAATCGTAGACACATATATGGGTGTATATGAATGATATATTGATATACAGTTCACACAACTTCGTCAGGTAATTTTATGACGCTACCTTGCCTTACGTATTTATTTTCTTTGATGTAATTGCTAAATACATACCAACATTCTTAGAATCAATATATCTTTTAAGCTTACTCTGTTCCTTTTTTCTGTGCATTATCCATGAAAAACCAAAGAGCTTTCCCTTTTTTGATATGACGTTTATGTAGATTCGTACAAAGGACAGATACGATTTTAACTTATTTGATGAACGTGAAATTTAACTTCAAATACGATTACGTTACAAAAGCGTCCGTTGAAAGGGTCCAACAAGTTTCTAGTCATTTTCTGCTATATTCATCGTATATTAGAGTCCCTGTGGGGAAGATATCATGTAAATTTAAATGTAATCACTGTCATCTGGTGGCAGTTGTCTATATGTTCATCAGAATAGAAGCGTCTGTCAGTGCGACCCAAGATTAGAACTACAAATTTACTTATCATTTCTAGAAATTGTTATGAGAAAATATGAACTCTATTGAAATGGAATAAGGTATATAAGTAAATATTATTTTCATCTTCAAGTGGAAACGTAAGTTAGATGCGGCGTAGTTAAGGTATTCAGGTATCCGACGTAAGATGTTAATTATTATATAAATAATTTTCGATACGTAAAACTGCACAGAGATTTGAAAGCTTGAATATGTTTATCTTGTAATTAAACATTAACGGCTCATCAAATCGGACCTGTATTCTGTAATACGAGAATAATTGTGTAACACACAACTAGTCACATTAAACAATTGATTGAATTGATTAAACAGGGGCTGTTATTTTGAAATAATAGAAAGTCACTTCAATTTAATTTATTTGTATAGTTAATATGCAATTGATTTGGAAATGAAAGATTATTATTACCTTCATCTAAAGAAGAAGTATATGTTTTTCGTTATTATATTTAAATCTTAGTACATACATACATTACATACTTTTGGTTACAAGGTTAAGGCGTATGACCGCATCTCCATTTATTCACTGAATTTTCTTTCCAAAAATGCGGATTACCTCAATATTTTACATTTTAATCAAAATCCAAAAGAAACACTTCATTTAATTTAAATAGGTAAAATAAAGCTCTTGTTCCTGACGTGAGCTGCGCTCTTCGCCTTACAGTGGTACACAATAAGCTTATAACAACAACAATTTTCAGTGTCATATATCCTAGAATCCTAGAATACCAAACTAATAATAACTTTTATGTTATCTAAACATCTTGCACATTTAAAAAAAACTTCGTTATGAGACCAAGAATGCATCAGATGCCATTACAATATTAAAACGGCATTTCAATTTAAATTAATAGACTGCGTTTGACATCCCTTTCCATGTACATCTAAAGATTAATATAAAATAAAAACAATTCTAACATTTTCCACAAAAGGTATGGCGAGTATGAAAACATGAAAAAAAGGTACTTTTATAGTCTAGAACTAAATACGGGTGTAAAAAGCGCTTGGTATTCTATAAACGCGTTTGCTTCCTTTATTACCCTTGCAATAAGTCCGCCAGCTGCCTTAACGCAGATGTTTACGTAATTACTTGTAAGGGTGACTGGCATTAAACAAACGGTGCCTGGTTAATTGTTTCGCTAATGCTCGAAGGTGAAACAGGTCAAAAGAATGATTCTTTTCTAATCTATGCAAGTAACGAAATTGTGACGGAATCTTTGCAACATAGACGATTTTATATTCAATTGTTTAATTAATTATTTAATTTTGATTCTAGATTTTGAACAATTTAAAATGACGATAATATCAGAGATGCCTTATCAGAATAACTTTTAACTTTTTAATGTCAGTTTTTTTTTGTCTATTTATGTATATAATCTTGTATAAAATAATATTACTAATCTATAAACTATGTATCCTTGTAATAAAAACTTTGAATCTGGGATTTACGGACTGTTCACGAAAAAATAATTCTTCATTATAATTATTATCCAGCAGTATTAATATCAGTAAGTTGCTCAATGTGTCCAGTAATCTCTTATATATACTTGCTTTTTATCAGTTTAATTTCAACATTAAATTTACTTACCGGAATCATTTTTGGGGGACATGTGTGGTAACGCCCTATATCACCGCCTGCCTATAAACAAATAAACGTTACATATTATTGTGTATCCAAATATAATATTAACTTCAATTGGTTAAAATTTAAAACAAACAATAAATTATTTAGACTAAAAAAACCAAAACTATGAATGTAAACAATTCATACGAAAATGATGGTTAGCATTTCTTACAAGATGCTTCTTTTACAGGCTAGGTTCCTTTTACCATATATGATTATTCCGTGTGTTAATACACATGGAATATAAATACTGTGAATCTCGAGGAACATTTTTAATAATAATGATAAGTGACAAAAATTCTACAATATGTCGAACTAAAATCTAAATCCAAATAAAGTATACATAAAGATTATTATTTCAACATACATCTGAAATTGGTCATATTATTGATACCAATTAAGCGTGTTTTGAATCCACAGCATAACAAATATTGTGTATAAGCTATAATTCATCTGTTAAAATAGGTTCATTTCTAGTCTGTATGCAATTGTGCCCGAGCTTACTCTCCAATGTACAGCATTACAATGTTAGATCCTATGTTATACTCTAATCCAGGGGCCGGCCGCTTTCACACTGTCCTAGATGGATTTAAATGTCCAAAGGATATCCGGACACTATATCACATTAGAAATTTAAATAATAATGAACAAAGGTTTAACGTAGGTAGGATTTTTACTTGTTTCATTGCTTTTTAAGTATAAAGTTAATTATACAATTCAGGATCACACGAACCCACCTCTTTTGTTTGATCTCGCTGTAAAAATTTACGCTTTTATGCGTTACCTCCACACGAAGTAGGGGCACCGGCGAGTTCGACGTTCTCCGAACTCGTCGGCGCCTACAACGTCCAGTGCACCGGAATACCCACTAAAAACCAGCGGTATCCGGGATCTCTTATGGATACTACCGTAACGCCCCGACAATCACACCAACCCCTATCGTATCAGCACATTGTGGCTGTTTGCTTACTTGTTTTTGAGTTTATCATATCATGCTTATGAAACAAGGACGTATAAAGCATTTTCATCCGAAGTCAGTGTAGGGCATAACGAGTAAAATCCTAATTGTATGCCTCGTTGGTCTAGACTCTAGTGGCTAGCTACAAGTCATGAGTTCGAATCCTGGGACGGGCCAACAAAAAGTTATTATTTTTTTTATCATTAAAAAGAGTTTGAATTACTTACGTATTATGTTAGTGTTACAATTATCATACGCCCTAATGTTTTTTTATTAATTCTAGGAATGCACAATAGCAAATGAGTTACGCACAGCAAGACCTTTATATAATAGGTAGGTGGACGGGCAAAGGGGTCACTCGGTGGTAAGTGGTTAGCATTGTACATATATATTGGCATTGTAAGTAATATTAACCATTCCAAACATCAAACTAAGATGTATTGTCCCTTATGCCTGTAGTGTAGTTACATTGGTTCACTCACCTTTCAAACCGGAACACAACAATACTAATCCGAAGTATTAGTGCTAGGCATGTAGGTTTGAGTGGGTGGTACCTACACAAACGGGCTTGCACAAAGCCTTACCACCAAGTAAAATCACTCATTTCACTGACAATGTGCCGCCAACCATGGAATCTAAGGTGATATGTCCCTTACCTGTAATTACACTGGGTCTCTCATCCTTTTGTGATTTTCAGAGGTAGAATAAATGATAGTGCATAACGAGTAGGTACACCCAAATTTTACACCACATTTCTGCTACCATTTAAATAGCAAGGATATTATTTAAGAAATATCAATGGCTCCATAATTTAAGATGATCTTCTGATTAGAAACATGTGCGTTATAAGAGGCAATCTTCGTAACACTACCTGATAATTTAAGATTATATGAACATTGTCTACTCTTAGGCATTGCTTAAAATAAAATTTATTTTACGTTTTATATTTATCAAACCACAGATAATCTTATTTGTAACACGTTTTAAATATAAAGAATCATGATGTTTAACAGTGAAATTCGTTTGCATTCACGTACAACGTACGGGGTATTCCAGCCGCCGCGGTCTCTAATTAACGAAAACATTTTACTCAAACCACTAAATTACAGTTTCTAACACTTAGTAGCATTTATCTAACACCACAAATTAGCATTCGCCGTCATTAGCATTCATTTGCAACTTGCCTACAAATTCCATTTAATTGAAATGTTTCGGTATTGTTTTTACATTAATGCAAGAAATAATTGTTTATGTTATATAACATAATTTCCAAATAAATAAAGAATACACATTCTTGAACTTTAAAGCTATTGTCTTGATATAATAATTAGATAGAGCCATATTTTATTTTACGCATGAATGGTTAATATCGGTTTATTTAAAAAAAAAAACAATATTTGAAACATTAGTTAAACTTGAGAATGAAGAATATGTAAATGAAATCGAAGTTCATTCAAGCTAGCTTTGCAAAGATCCCTCATAAGTATTCAAGGAATAGTTACGAGCTAAATATTCATAAATTCAAGTAACCCGTGGTCCGGGGAGTGTAGGAGTGACACAAATGTGTTATTAAGATTTCAACTTTAAAGGCGGCCGCACTCGACATCGACCACTAAATGTTGAATGAAAGGTGAGAATCGTTGGGTAATATTATGTTGTTGTAAAGCCTCGGCTGAGAGGAATTGCAGGCATGCCGACTAGGACTCAGACGTGACGATACAAATTACACTACGGAATTTGAATAGTAATACTCTGGTTGAAAATTTCTGATAGTCAATTTAGCTTTTGATGCGGATTTGTGACACGATAGTAATGTGTGTCATCGATGTTGATTACTTGTATACATGTTAGCTTTTACCGTGTTGAAACTGTTTACAGAGTTTATTAGAGAACGTCCGTGCGACTGAATCGGTCACACGGAAGGGACAAATTGGCTATCCCCCAGTAAGAGGAATGCTTATTCGAGCTTCACTAGTGAGATCCCTCACGGCTTTTAACTAACGTATTCGCGGAAAAAATAGTTTTCAATAAGAATCAGTATAATATTTTTAAATGATTATTATAGTTACATCGGTTTGACTGTTATTTTAGTCCTTATTTTGCAATTACGCAGGTTACGTCTACCGGCAACTATTTCAAGAAAGTACTTACACTTAAAATTGTGACGTTCTTATATGATGTACTATTTTTTTAAATAAATTCATAGCAAGAGCAATTTCATTAACTTCATAACAGCGTACTAGTTAGCTAGTTCCGGATGGATGCGAATAAATGTAGAGAGAGCGTAATTTGGGCGGTCGCTGTCGGTCGCAAGGTTCGGCGTGAAATATTTGGTAGCGGCAGCGACGGGCGCGGCGAACCGATTTGCATACAATGAGGCGGCACAATCGAGGGTGGGTCCGCGACTGGAAAGCGGGCATCTTGCTAACATTTCAGAAGTACCGTACTCATATCATCTGATATTTTATTACTATTATTTGTAACATACATTCGACTTTTTTACTCGATTGCGGTTTAATCAAATTGTATTAACGTGATATTTATCACGCTTCTTCACCGATATACTTATTATTATCATCATACGTTGCTTAACTATTTCGTAATGGTTAAGCAATATTTTTCTATATGATTAAAACTTTAACGAGTTTATAAAAGTGACGGCGATGTGCGAGTTCAACTAACGAGTTATTTAAATCGTGCTGCTGCTGAATAGGTTATTTAAAAATATCTTAAAATTTAAAACTAAATAAATCTATTCAACACATTTTTTATGAAATACATTGAATAAATAAGATAAATGTAAACTGTGTTAATTAAATAAATTTATATTAAATAGAATGTTTCATTCTAATCAAATATAAAAAGCGTTCATCTATAAAAGGTTAGCGTTCAAGAGATAATTTAATCTTCGCATACGTTGAAGGACTTAGGATCGAATGTCCAATATCTAATCAAATTAGAGATTTAAACGTTAAAAACTTCAAATGCTTCTCTATCACATTAGCAGACCACCCTGAAGGCAAACCCGTATCGTCGGAGAATAAAGATTAATGTCAAAACAAGATAAAAAAGTCATTAGTTTTTTTTAATCTCATGGTGTGAAACCATGCTTGATGTAAATTTAATATATTATGTATGACTGCCTCTTTGGTCTAGTGGCTAGATATAAGGCCGCAGACCCGGTGGTCCTGGGTTCAATCCCCAGGTCGGGCCAATAAAAAGTTATTGGGTTTTTCTGTCAGAAAATTCTCAGTACCAGCCCGGAGTCTGGAAGTTGGAAGTGTGTACACTCCCGTGCCTCGGAAAGCACGTAAAGCTGTTGGTCCTGCGCCTGAACTCTTTCCGGTCGCATCGGATTGCCGTCCATCGGATTATGAGAGCTAAGGAAGAGAGAGTGCACCTGTGTTTGCACACACTCTTGTGCAATATAATATCTCCTGCGCAGTTGGCTAACCTCTCTTGAGATTGCCCCCGTGACCGAAATCGGTCTGGAGGACGTTTTTTATATTATGTATATTGGATATTGATTATAACATAGTAATTCTTATGAGCTAAATGCTATAATTAACTTGCTTTTATATTCTAAATCACTTATAGTCACAGTTTTGGTATGTTTTATTTAGTACACAGTGTACAAAAACTAAATTGGCTCATAGAAAAAGCCAAAATGATTTCATGGATAAGATACGTGAATATCGTGGATACACTGGAGAAGGCGGGATCGAAAGAAAAACCATTATTAAGTTTTACGTGTTTGTTTTGTTTTTAAAATTGTTATTGAGTTTCGCGGTAAAGGTCGATGTACTGTAGAAGCTAGGGCACGTGAAATTTTCCCAATATATATATTTATCAAACTCATATTGAAAAAGAGTGAAGGAATAAGTTTCAAGTGTTCTTACAATAGATGTATAGTATATAGGTATGATTGCTATGTGCTTCCTGATATAAGAAAGAGTTAAGTGCTAATTTTTACAAAAAACCTAGTATAACATTTACTGGCCCAACCCGGAAATCAAACCCGTGATCGTTTTAGCACACAACAAAGCACTACCAGGGCACCAACAGCACCAACTAACGAGGGAGTTAAAATCCACGCATAAAAATACAATCTAACTAACTGTTGACTTTTTATATTACATACGATTTAGAGGTATTATCATCTTTAACAACTTTAATCGAATTGTTACAATAAATCCATAAATAAACACTAACGGATTGGCTGTTCCTTGTCTTACAGCATTGTTTCTCGAGGGTGGATTCGTGAGCAGATGCCAAGTGTAATGGGGCGGTATTTAACTGGCACACTGGCAGGTACCGGCACTTACACAATCATGCCGTCAAGCCAGACGTGGGAAGCATCTGCCAGTCGATTAAGTGTTCACCTCTTATATAAAACTGCATGTGATTTATACATACTATTTTACGAGGAATTTTATAAAGGTAGAAATAGAATGTACGTTGTATATTACAACTATTTTGCACTGAAAATTTAGTATGGCTAGACTTGAACGATTTATTTGTCAATAAATTGTTATGGACATATATCGTAAAATAAATTGTAAGCAAAAAATACGAGAAAAATTTAAAAACTACCACACTATTCAAACAAAACCTATGCTTCCGTTCTAATATAACGGAGCGAAATAACAAAATCATTAAATATAATAACATTATTAGTTCACATCATTAGGTGTATTTATAACAAGTATGTAGCAATGAGGAGCAAAAAATCAACTATAGATAATGTCAGATGTAATGATTACAGAAAATTACAACTCCGGTCCGGACACCGCTACGCCAAATTATGAAAACAAATACTTATTTATTAGTCCATTATCCGAACACACTAAGATGAAAGCATATAAAAGAACGTATCATTATTTAGCGAGCTCACAAATTCTTCGAAGAATGTTTTTACGAAGAAGAGAACCGTAGTCTCTAATCATTACGCGTATAAAAGGTAACCGCATACTTAAACAGAGACTGGTAATACATATATCAATTTACTTGTATTTAATCACATGAAATCCATTCACAAATATTGGTACCGGTTTGGCACATACTCATATATGATCGCACATTATCAATTTAAACAAATTTATTTAACTGCGCAATTATTATCAGCGTTCAGTTTTTTTTTTAATCTGAAGTCTTAGGAGTGTTTATTCACGGGAAATAAGCACTTGAGTTATACGCAATAGGGTGGTTGTCTGTTATCGTTAATTGAGGAAATGTTAAGAGGCTAAACCAAGGCCATTAGACCGCCAAATGAAGGCAAAAACGCGGAGGTCAAGGCACTACGCATGACTTAAAACCCGAACAAAAACAAGAACAAAGAACAATAAGTCATAAATCCCATATTACAAGTGTTTTATATAATTCATTGCATCCATTCTACGATCACCTTTTTCCGCATCGAATCTTTGAGTAGTGCTAATAAGCACCGTGATATATTGCAAGTGCAATATTGCATTTACGAGAACGTCCTTCAGAGTCTCTTTTGAAAATACCAGCCCCACAGCTTACATTGCAACAAATGTTAATGATTTCTTTCCATTATTAATTAATGAATAATTTAATTATGATTCCATGAATTTTGTTTAATTTAGTAAAAAGTGTATCTACATAAATCAACATTTCCTCTTACGATTCGACTTTTGCAAGCAAGACGAGTCGTCTCACGCCTCGATTGTCAGCCGTCTTGAATGGGCCACAAAAACAAGCATTAAGATTTTTGTTATGTTCAAAACGAGATATCGCCTTGAGGACAAACTCGTACTGATACAAAGAGTAACCATCGAATGATGAACTGTCGCGAACAATTGCTCAGCTTGGTTCAATGTCCACGCGTCATTGTATGAACTTTTTCTTTATAATTTAATGACATGTAATTAACTAGCCACTTAAAGCCGCTAGAACTAAGACTGATTAATAGTACTAAGATAAAATAAAACTAACATATAAATTCTTACTTGTCTTCATTGTTTTAACAAAATAAGTACATACCGAAGATTTTCCAATTTGATTTATTTAAGAATTAAAATTGCTTTTACGTTTTTTATCTATTCATTTATCTTCTCACAGCAGCCCTTACTAAAATATATTTAAAGAGATAAATAAACAACGTTAGCTTTCTATTTCAATAAAATCAACCAAGCATTAGATTGTTTGGTAGACACTGGAGATCTATCATAGTACTGCTATCGTATCCCTGCCTTATTTCGTATTCAGACGTGCCGGATCACACTAAAAGCATCTGTTTAAATACTATTCAAGTTCTAGAAAACGTTTTAAATTTTATATTTCTACGAAGATTTATCCTTAAACATAATTATGTCATATGTTTGTAAATATGATCGAGTCCATTATTACATTATATTTAAAAAGATAAAATGAAAAATAGTATTAGGAATACAGGAGTATGTTTTTATGATCATATATGAATTTTATTTCCCCTTTTCATTCCCTCTTTTTTTTGTTTAATTACCTCTCATCAAATACATTAAAGGAGATTGCTGGAAGCAATCGATGGACAACATACTCATTTTACTGTACCCTAATTTTAAGTAAAATTATGTAATAGATGTAGATAGACATAAGAACATTATTGCAATAAAAATGTACAATTGTATTATATTATATATTCATTTTAACATTATTTATAGCTTTCATCAATTATTTTCCGTAAAAAAACATAATGCAGATATTACAGAAACAGCCGCTTAGAACCGAGGCCCGAGGTCAAGATAGCGAAGTAGACTTATTGTGGTTACTTGGGCGTGGTAGAACAACCGCACGTAGTATGTGCTTAGAAGCAGAGGTCAACCTAAATTAGTGTGGCGCTAACCGAACTTCATTCTCCATCGAACCATTGTGGAAACCGGTTTAAAAGAATCCGCCTTGCGTCAGTCATCCACGTGTAAACATTTTAATTGATGATATGCGGAAGACAAAATTGTCCGATAGAAATCGCCATGACTGGTTCTGTTCATTTTATTCGTGTGTCGAATTCTCCTAAAATACGAATATATGTTAAAAACGACTATTAATTTGACATATATGATCGAGAAATGAAAGTAGTCGGACGACAATTTATTAATGTTTATTAAGATAAATTTATTATCACGAACGTTTAGTCTATTTTTGGCAATTTATAATAAAAATAGTACAATAAATCAAAGACGAAGTATTCATATATATATATATATGTATTTATTTTAACGTAGTTTATTTGTAGGAATGTATAGCACATAAAATAACGTTTTAAAAATCAACATGTAAGAGACAAAAGCTTCTCTGATAAGTAAGAACTTTTAACTGCCTTAAGACGCCTTGCCGCGCTCCGTCGCCGTCGCCGTCACAAATACGGCAGACTTAAAGTATGTTTCATGCCAAATCCGAAGCATCTTAAGTAAGAATTAGAGTGCACAATATACAATTATTATTGTCTCGCGAAATATTTCTCATTAGTTCAACAATTTATTGTATCATAGACAAAAACACATTACTAATTGCTTATTATGCAACGGATTGTATTACACTTTACAAGTAATTACTAAACAAAATACATAATAAAAATATTATATTGTTTAAACTGAATAAAAAAGTGTATGTATTAAGACGGATGTCGATAATGTAACGACCAACTGACTAATAAATTGTATTCGTTGCTTGCTGATTCGTAAAAAAAATCAAATCTGTTTCAAGGACAGCAGCTCTATTATATTCACTATAATTTCGATTCAAATTATGATAATTACATATTCTCGTAGTAAAAAAACATAAATCTTTTCTTTTATTTTCGTAACATTTTATAACTAGTATAGTTGACTACAACATTGATTTATACTGTATGCAAATTATTTTAAATGTTACTTTTTATGATAACGATACGAGGATACCGTTGAGCAAAATAATATATATACTTTGTTATTGATCTAAGAATCTCAAATTCATTCACAAGCCTTTATCGAATAAAGGGGCATCAGCTGGATGTATAGAGAAATTGCGGGATGCTTTAGGGATAAACTTATTACCATACTATAAAATGTAACATAACATAACATAATAAAAATCTCGATAACTGAATCCGGGGCAAGCTTAATTTTTATGGATCAAACAAAAATCAAAATTAAAATATTCTATATTCCAGTAGACTCTTGTGAACTTTGACTCATGGTGTCGATCACGGATCTTGTTAAAATTAAATTTAATGTACAGCTCCCATCGATTCAAGATTTATATTACTGAGAATAACCGCCTAGAAATTCAATACTTACTTTTTTTATAAAATAAAATACCATAACCTAATATGCAAAGGTCTCATTATACAATCGAATACATACGTACATATATGCCCACTTTTATGTTCGATCAAACGGTGTCGTGGCCTATTCATGTCAAACAGTACCAACATCCATTTATATACGTATATAAGTATGTAGTTAAGTACACCAGTTACGTTTTTAATAACATATTCTTATCAAAATAAAAATTAGATTAATTTTAATTTTATATGTTTGTAAACTAGGAAAGAAAGCTATGAAATATTTACAGATATACATAAAGACATAAGAGCACGGTAAAATGTATTAGCCCTGTGTATACTTGTCGTGAACACGACGACACGTTAGCACGATTCTGATTGTACTATAGCAATGTTTATATTACCATATTTCAAGTACGTTTTCGGATACACGTCGAAATTGTACATACGCGAATTTAGGATGAAAAATATTTTTCTCACTTTAACCAAAACAATATTGTCAATCATAAATATTGATTGATCAGATAGACAATAGGAATCAGACAACAACAATAACAATACATACGTCTAAATCATAGACAATCTTATAATAACGATCTTATTCAAAAACTAAAACTAAAATATTAAACAATAATATAATTTTGGAAAAAAATCGGTTAGTTATAAAATTAAGAACAAATACTTTAAACGACGCCCTGAGTACATACATACATATTACATATATAACTTAAGTATTAAGGTATTGCCTGAGGCTCCGACTACATAATTATCGTTAAGAACTTAAACTGTCCATCTCATATTCATCCTGGTCAAACTTTCGAAAAAAAAAAAAAACATGTAGTATGCATACCAATACCTATAATCTGAATATAAGTTATAGCTTTAGTAATTTGGCGGCAACACATAAATCATTCTGTTAAATTATATTAACCCTCAACGACACACAGGCCTCATATGTCCAATTAAGTAAGATGTATAAGGCACATATTTGCAGCTGGTGATCTAAAATTTGTTCCAGTCATCGAATCATTTGCACAAATATGTATTTATTTTTTACATGGATTATGGTGAGACTATCCAATTGTATAGAACATATTATAGTGCTCCAATAAATACGCAGCGCTTAAATCTATTCCCTCACACTAATAGTTCTTGAGATAATGATCTGCGCCTTTACGTGTTTTCCGAGGTGCGGCATATATGTATATAACTTCCTAACTCCGGGCGGCTACTAATAAAATCAAACTGGCCTGACTGGGAATTTGAAAGGAGAATTTATAAGATAGCCACTACACCGATGAGGGAGTAAAAACACAAAAAATAAAGCATGTAAGTAAGTACTCAGTGTAGAATGGAAGATGTGAAACTTTTCTCTCTATTTCCTTCTAACATGTGCACAGATCTTCCTGAAGTTTCGAGACATGAAACGTAACTGCATTTTTCTCTAGTAATGTCAAATAAGTGTTGCCCTATAATAACTGCACACACTTACATGTGTAATAAGCAATCATATAAAAAAACATATGATAGACGAGTAAATACTATACTGTTTGTTTTATTAAGACTATTCCAATGGTACAGGCTAATTTAATATTTATTACTGCAATTTCTAATTTAACTGAAATATTTAAACTTAGTTGAGTAAGAACTATATAATCTCAAGAAACCCATATATGACGAAATATTCGCAATGCTGTTCGCAATTGACAGACCACTCGAAGCGATTTGTGGAGTTGAAATACGGTTGAAACATGGTTTTTACACGGAATAGTAAATCTGTCAACCATCAAATTAGAACCGTGACTTACCGTAGATGTAGATGTGCATGTGGCACACTCTGACATGTGTACTGATGGCCTCAAAAACATATAACTATATAAAATGAAATTAAACTTCTATCTCGGTAAAATTTTATTACAATGAGATGTAAAGTATAAGTGAAACATTCAAAGTGAAGTCAAAAACCTTTACTAATATCACGGCTACTGATTGACGTGCTTTAATATGGTATAATAGAAGCCCCTATCCTATCAAAGATACGACTATTATAATTTCGCACAAAGAGCTGTTATGTTTTTGTATGTTTATTATTTGTTTATACAACTCTCTTGCACGTTACTGTTTCACGTGTTGTTACAATAATATATTATATTTTGAAACAAAAGAAGATTTAACAAGGACGATTTATTATTGATATATCTTATTGTGGCTGATTGTACATCACTAAATTGACTCACGAGTAATTTATGCACATCACAAGTCAAATTCTGCTATATTGTGTTGTCGTGGCGTTGAATGAAAATCAATCTTTTATCAAAGGTTATCTTATGATCCGAGATGCGCTTACGTTTAAACTATCATGACCGCAATAATTGTAATTATTCAAACTTCTGCATAATTTATTTATTTATTTTGGACAACAGTAGATACATTAGAGTAAAAATGTTTAAGGACTGCCTCGTTGGTCTAGTGACTAGATATAAGGCCGCAGACCCGGTGGTCATTCCCAGGTCGGGCCAATAAATAGTTATTGGGTTTTTGTGTCAGGAAATTCTCAGTAACAGCCCGGAGTCTGGAAGTTGGAAGTGTGTACACTCCCGTGCCTCGGAAAGCACGTTAAGCCGTTGGTCCTGCGCCCGAACTCGTTCCGGTCGTGTCGGATTGCCGTCCCATCGGATTATGAGAGCTAAGGAAAAGAAACTGCACCTGTGTTTGCGCACACACTTTTGCACTTTAATATCTCCTGCGCAGTTGGCTAACCTCTCTTGAGATTGGCCGCCGTGGCGAAATCGGCCTTATAATGTTAAAGGTATCTTTAAATATACAGGGTATACTAGATAGCTAACACCATAAACAACAACTTGCGTTCTATTTCGGACATAACTCAATACATTAAAAAATATATATTTTACAAGTTTTTGTCGTACTGTTGTGACATTTGTAGGTCTATATTTCATTCATAAACGAAAGGACGACGCGACTCGTCGATCTTTGCGAAGCGCGTAGATTTATAAACGTTCAAGCGGGAAATTAAATTAATACTTATTTTTGTATGAAAATAAAATCTAACAAATTATCAAAAGTCGTAGTTGTTGCTTATGGTGTTAGCTATCTAGTCCTGCTATTTTGAAATATATTTTTCATTACTTTTCTTAATAATTTTAAAATAAGTTAGAAAAATACTACACTTGAAACCAAAATATAGAGATAAACAATTAAGTTTGAATGAGTACAATTTTAGATTTAATTGTGCAATATTTTATGAACAGATTTTAAAAACACTAACTGTTGTTACTAATAAATATTTTAAGCAATTGTTCTTAAAACGTCTAAGTTTGCCTATATCGTCACTGGAAATATGAATTACTGTAAGGGTCAAATCACAACTTTTCAGGAGAGCCAAAAAACGATCTCTTTTTTTTTAAAAGTGCTATTTTTTTTTGTTTGTAATGCTATTGAAATGACAACTATGGCAAAGTTTCTTTAAATTTTAAGCTCTATAACATAAGCTCATAAGCATAAGAAATCTTTTTTTTTGTAATAAAAATCCGGGGTCGAATTATTTTTTTCCCTTTACCTCTTCCTCTCTCTCTTTCCTTTCGCCTTTGCTAAGTTAATATTTTTCTATTTTTTCATCTTCTATATCTTTGGTACAATGTTCTTAACTCTTTCATGTGTTACTTACTTATTTTCTTCCAATTCTTTGGTGTTTTTTACTTATTCTTTTCATAGTTTTTGTGTAATTTGTGTGGTTGTGTGGTGTATTCATTCATTTCTGCGGTGTGGTTTCTTAACTTTCAATTTCAATTTTTTATGAGGTATATTGTCAAATTACGGAATGTTTTCATTTTCTTGCATCGGCTCATTTCCAAAAGTAGAGTTTTCTGTATTTTCAACAATTTCTTCTTCGATTTCACTAACAGTGTCAATGACTTGTGTATCATATGGAAGTGTAAGATAGTTTTTGTGGTACATTTTAGGAATTGTTCCATCTTCACACAATTTCTTCAGGTTGTATTTAAGTAACAAAAAAGGAAGTCTTGTTAGATATAACTTTCTTGAAATTTCGTCAAAAGTTCTATTTTTATTTCGATTGAACTTACCTTTTTCTACACCTTGTCCTTTAGTCTTGCTTTGTTTTCGTCTCTGCAAGTTTCAACGGAATTTTATACTATTTATCTGTATATTATTTCATCGTATATTTTGCTTCCATTAGATCTATTTTTTTGAATGTATCAACTGAGATTGTTGGAACCGTTTCGGCAGTAAATATTTTGTTTGCTAAATATTACATTCACTTCATACGGATGAGATGTTTTTCTATCAGTTAGCATAAGTGTAAGCCATTGTATAGGGCGCGTAATGTAATTACAGGCACAAGTGACATAACATCTTAGTTCGCAAGGTTGGTGGCGCATTAGCGATATAAGCGACGGTTAACATTTCTTACAATGTCATTCTATATGGGCTTTTGTAAAAACACACCGTTTAGGGCATATTGCAGATCGAAACTAGCTGTTAAAACAGTTTTACTTACTAGGTTTCTATGTATTTCAGTTCGTTTATATGTAGCGCCTTTTTCTTCCTTATGAATTTTAAATCTTTCGACGTGTTTTCCTCTGTATTCTCATACTTTGTACAAAATTTACACTTATCTTTCTTTGGAATATGGAAGGCAATATTATTATCTGGCCGAAATAAATTTGTAAATAATCGGTCACTTAAGAAGGCTACTTTCTGATTTTCAAGGTTTTTTTTTCAACTGTCTCACTCTAACTCATGGTAGCAACGGTATACAGAGAAAAGGAAAACAATATATTCCCTGTCCATTTTAACGTAAATTGTTATGTTTTAGGAATACTGTTGTGTTTTAGGAATACATGTAATTAAATATGTGATGTAAACATCGTTTGGTGAATAGAAATGATAGCAAAATTAAAGTAAAGGACAAGGTAATATTTAACTTCTTTAAAATATTTAACGTAAGGGACTAAAATATTTTTTTCTTTAATGTATCGTTGCTGTAAAGGGTATCTATTTATTGAATATTCCAAAAAAGTTAGCGTATACAATAATTTGCACAAAATAAACTCTTTAAAATTTATTTATGAGCTTAGTGTAAGGGACCATTTTGTAGAATTTCTGAGACTTACCTACCGTAAAGAACAACTTTCAATATGTTAGTGTCTTTTACAGTAAATTGTTACCATATAAATACTGCGTCACATTAATCATGAATTCTACACAGTTCTCAGACGTCCTTTGCATTACTTTTTAAGATAATTTTCTACCAAATCAGTTAAGGACATCATTTTTAAAGATATCGAACTTCTAAATATACCGTTGGATAGAGCGGAAAATTTGCAATCGAACTGTATATAAAACTCAATTTCGACAAATTGTCCCTTACATTAATTCATATTTCCTGTGACGATATAGTAAGTATACTTTCAACTATTCATGTATATTTTTTATTACAATATTTTGTTTTGTCTTTGAAAATGAAAAACTTTTTCCAAATATCAGAAACCAATTTTATAACTGTGAATGGAAAATGAAAAATATATTTTGCAAATACAAAACTGAAAACATACCGAACAAAAGCGTTACACGTTAATCCCTGTTAATTGAATATTCGGCAAATTAACCGTTTTACTCGTTATCGGCAGCAACATGCATTGCACTGAATAATTTACCGATATCCACTTTATCGATTTATTTATTTATCAAGAGCTTCAATTAAAATTGTTTAATACAATGTAAAATATAGGGTTTTTATTACTTAACCTTTTTTGTTTAATTAATAATACAACGAGTTTAGTTTTTTGTACCTCAGATAATAATATCAATAATACAGTTTATAAACTAAGAAATTGCAGTTGAATTTGGTGAAAACATGTAAAACAAAAAATAGAACATACAAAATAAAAGTTAATATATTTTTTTTAAATTATAATGATATTCGAATTCATCTTCAGACAATCTTTATATAATCTACTCTAGAAAAAAGTCACCAATTTGCAATATATGTAAGTAATATTTAACAAAATTAATGTTATATACGCCTTTAAAGATTTATCGCTTCGTAAGAGTACCTGTTCAAGTTGTTAATTTTAAGTCCTTAGTGATAAGTTGTAACTGTCTCAGTAAATAAATATATGATTTAGAAAATAATATTGTTATATATAACAAAGAAGTGGTAAGCTGAAACTACATCAAACCTCTGAGAGCCCTTTCCATTTCCGTAATATAAATATCTAATGTTTACCCAGTGTACAATACACTGGGTTTCACACAGAGTTTCATTAAAATTCACGAGGCTATTTTCCCTCGATCTCGATCAAATAATATAGCATTTTAAAAAAATGGACCAATTCTAATGTACACGATATCAAATTTTACAGGACTACAAATATTGCCATCTCTTTCTAACGTGATAACAAATATACGATAGTAAAACTTTTATTCCGGTATAGAGTTCACTATCTTTTTTACCTAATATCATAGCTAATATATTAGTCATCCTAATAATAACGCTTAGTAGGATAGTTTCATATATAGTTCCGCTCAAAATTGAAGCAACTTTAGAATTAAAGTGTCACGTAATTACATTCACCAAAACGCATACATACGACCGATTTATGTTACAAGTGAATAGACATTTCTCCCATAAAGCAAGGAAATTGATACTGTTTGAATTTGAATTATAAAATATACTTGTTTGCATTTAATTCATTTGAATTGTTACGTAGGTTGTATTCAGAACTAACAACTCGTCAGACAATAATATTGGACATTATTATTTTTTCATTATAATTGATCAAACCACGCTGAAAGGTTTTCTGATAGTAAATTGTGATAAATAGTAGATTTGTATGGAATGAGGATGGGTTATGTAAGAAACTTTGAATAAGCCCATCCATATACAGGTTGTAACAAAAACCCTGTCCGACCCGTGAAGTTGTTATTAGGTATCGTGTGTCGGTTCTATTTATGTAATAATTTTTAAAATACTAAACACAAAATTACTTTAAAAAAATTCAACCCCAAACGGGAGTAATGGGTTGAAAACATTAGTATAAAAAATGGACACACAGCTAAAATAAATCATAATTAATATATTTTATTATTATTGATTATGTCACGAGCAAGGCCGCGGGAGAAGCGCAAGTCTCATAAAATCGAACTTAAACTATTATTGTTGCGTATTTAGTATCGAACTTAAACTACTATAGTTGGCTTCTAACATTCTTCTACAACATTATAATTATAATTAGCTCATTTTTTTTAATTTATTTAATAATATTATTTAGTGTTGCTTTTATTTTATGTATAATCGTAAAGAAAATAAAACAAATATTTATAATGTTTGTAATGTTTTAATTACTCGGTGCTAGAGCTTTGTGCAAGCTCGTCTGGGTAGGTACCACCCACTCATCAGATATTCTACCGCAAAATAGCAGTACTTTGTATTGTTGTGTTCCGGTTTAAAGGGTGAGTGAGCCAGTGTAATTACAGGCACAAGGGACATAATATCTTAGTTCCCAAGGTTGGTGGCGCATTGGCGATGTAACCGATTGTTAACATTACTTACAATGCCATTGTCTATAGGCGTTGGTGACCACTTACCATCAGGTGGCCTACATGCTCGTCCACCTATTTACACAATAAAAAGAAACTTAATAAAATTATCATAATTTAAAAAAGCTAAGCTAATAACATAAAATTTAAATAATGATTACATTTTTATCATTTAAATTATATTAAGCACTCGTGGTAAATATTTTTTCCATAGCTGACAACATTTTTATTGTAGTGGCGTCTAAAATTATAAGTTACCAAATAGTACCTACGTGTGAAATGTGATATTCTTATCCTTATTTTTTTATGAGACGCATTATGAAACCCTTTTACTACACAGTAAGTTATTTTTTGATAAATGGTGCGAGCTGTTTACTATGACACTTTATTGTGACGGCTGACGTGACGGGTAACGTATTCCGCCTCTTAAGGCGGAATTGAAGTGGCTTCAATCCGCTTGGTCCTACTCACTTTCTAAGCGTTATTATTCTATGTCTAATCCATAAAGTTCTTACTTTGGATCCAACATATATCTATCGCAATGTTATATTAAAAGTAACAAAAGATATATTTTACTTTCACAAATAACAATAATATATTCAATAATTATGAGAAAATATTGTAAATGGTGTTAACTATATCATTTTTTTTGTGTTGAAGCGAAACATTTAGTTCCATAGTTCTTACTTAAAAAACAAAATATTACTTTTACTGTAGTAAGCTACATCCGAGAAGAATTCTTGTACCGTAATCTTACAATATATAATGAAATGTAAAACAACCATCTACTTTTACGAATAAAACTTAAATATGTAGGTGTATAAATGTAAATTTCATATGACAATGTTGTGAAGCATAAACAAAATAGTTTGCATTTCGAGGGTTCACGGGCGTATGAGATCCGACTGTTAATATCTGACGTTACTGTTCCGTGACAGCTTCCATTATTCATCAGCGGACAAAAACCATAACCAGGTTAAAAAGACCTATTGCGATTCTTGAAAAGGACATAATGTTTGTACTAACACATTTTAAAGTAGCTCAATAAATGCTATTTCAATATTTTACGATTCAAAATTGAATTATCTTGTGACATTCGTTTAGACTTTTAGACAATTTACATTAATTTCGTGAAATAAAAATATTGGTTCGAAAAACAAAGAACGTATGTTACACATAGGACATAAGACATTTTGTAAATAGGACAGAAAATATTTGACCTCTCACTCACTTATATACAAATCTTTTTACACTATTTACTGTAAAAACTGTGTTTTTTTTTGTTACTGTCTTGGAGGTAATATGATTTTAAAAATTTAATAATAAACAAGTAGTACGCTACTTGTTTAATTTAAATAGAGATCTAGATCTAGTTAATTATGGAAATTGAGATTTTAAAACATTATTATACACAAAATACAGCTATTTGATTACTTTCAATTTTAAGAGATAAGTCGTGTTTGTCATACAAACATGCATATACGGTAAAATGGGAAATATAAAGAAACTTAAAATTAATACAAATTTATTTCCCCCAGGAAATATTACGTTGCTAATTAATTCGTTAAAGGTACAAGACCTTTAATTAACTCATGTAACACGACGATTTAAAAGTGTAGGTAAGTGCCTACTCGAATTAAATATATCTCGATTTTTATTGAAAAAAATTAGTACGTCCAGTCAATTTACAATCTTATATCCATTCAGCTGCGGACATGGCAAGGGCAGTGCTAAGTCGATTTATCCGCATCAGACATCAGGGCGCCGAGCTCCCGAAATGAACTGCGAATTCCTAACATGACATTTCACAGTGGCCTTTTCGGTGTATTTTTGCAATGTTTTGTGAGTGTTGTTTGACGGACTGACGTTTGAAGATACAATTTTGTATTATTGTTTTAGTTTTGTTTCCTCCTTTATCTCGTTCATACATCATACCTTTGAACATTCAAATAACCTGTTCAAGTTTGTAAAATACCAGAAAATAACATGGGGTATTAAATAATCAATATTACGTACATACACGCATAAATATTCATGTAATAAAAAAATAAAAGATCCACAACTGTTGTTGTTATCATTCTTTTGCCTAACACTGTTATTAAATGGATTTAGCCAACACTCCTAGAAAATTATTTTGCTGATGGATTGGTCCTATTAAGATTATTATGGGCTGTGAATTTAGTCTGCCTAATCTGGTTATATAACACCTATGAATTTAGATGCTGATTCAATTTTACCCTGCCAGAACCCAGAAGAGACTGCATAGCACAAATGGTTATGTCTTAATCGAACATGTTGTAATTTCTATTACTAATACCTATTTAAATTTTCATCAAATCAAAGGACATTTTTTATAAAAATATATGTAGATTAGTATTTTCTTTACGGGCATCTCAGAGGATATTTGTGTGAGCACACCGATTCGCACTCAAACTAATGTTTAAATGTGTTAACTAATTATTTAAATAATTTATTTTGTAAATCTATCGGTTCGGTACGTTGATCGGTAGTATGTATATCTTAGCAGTTCGGAGTTAGAAACATGATACTGCTACAGTCACCGTGCTTGGGAAAGCAAATCCAATCTTTATCTGGTCTTTTGGTATTGCCATCCCCAGGTATTGCAATGCCAGAGAACAATGGAACGGGATACACCCTTGCACCAGAATTAGGACATAACCTTGTGCGTTATAAAATCTTCTGCGCAATTAGCTAATCTTTGAAACTGGCCGCTGTGACCGAAATTCGGTCAGTAGGACAATATTATTATTATTACTTATAAATCGATTATTTATGTAAATCCAAAGTGCGCATCTGAATTATTTAAAGTGTTTTTGAATATTTAAACATACAATATCGTTAAAATTCAATATTGTTGCTACTAACAACTTAATTAGCGTATATAGAATCAAAACTCGTTAGCTCTGTTTTTAGTATAGTCTTCGATATTTTCCAGCTTATTTTGCCTGACTTTATTTGTTCTATTGAAAAACGTTGCTAACAGTTTGTTTACAGAATACCAATCGCGCGTATTGACAATTCATTAGTGTTCTGAATATTTTCAATACGAAGAATTTGAGTAGGTATTCATTACGTAATCAATAAAAAACATAATTGAATCTTCAATAGACAGTTGATCCTTTGACCATCAATTGATTATTAAATATTTAAATACATAATTGATGTAGGAAATAGAACGTAAATAAAATATATTTATTATATTCAAGATTGATTTCATGGCCGATGTCGGATTGAATTACAAAATTAGCTGTCTTTTATTATATTACGAAACTTGATTTATTGATGAGGACAAAAAGTTGTTGAAATAAGGCAAAATACCGTCAGGTAGGCATCGAGAACACTGTTCGGTGTCGCTTACATCAAGGGATGCCAACCTCGACAAGCGGAGCTGGATAGTCCATGAATTATATTTATTTATACGAGATTGAAATTTTCAGTATTATTGGATGTAATTAAAAACTCTACGCTTATTAACGTTTTCCCTACGAAATGCATAAAAATAAATATAATATTTTTAGTAGTATTTTATCGTTCCCACTTACGATTAGATTTACTTTTTTAAATTGATTTTCATAAAATAGTTATAAATTAAATTCAATAAGTATAATTCAATTCCATTGAGAATAGAATATATAGAATAGATTATATATAAACGTTTAGTCAATATAATGCCGAAAGAAACAATCTTTGATCTTTGTAAACAAATATATTTTGCTTTACTTTATTTGAGTTTCGTTTTAATAAATTGACAAACGCAATGTTTAATTGACATTAAATTGTTAGTCTTGTTATGTGAAGTCGCAAATTGTATTTTATCGAGTCATATGTACTAGAACAAACTTTACTTTTTATCTAGAATATTAGTATTATTTTAAGCATATTCATACCTAATTGTGTTCATATTCACATTAAAAAAACCCACCCTGATTTTCTATGAATATTTGCATTTAAAATAAACCGTCATAATCAACCTTACAAACATTTTACAGCTACTTTATTACACGAAGTTCAAGCAGACTAAAATACTTATATATTTGTGGTTACCCTGTTTCAGAGACAGTGGATAGAATTACACATTGCGGGTGTAATTCTTTAGTATTAAAATACTCAAATGACGTATGGCGATCTTATTCATTTCTGCACGAGGAATCCGTTTGTCACAATACATAAGAGTTGAACAAATCAATGTATTTTAATCGGCAGGTGTTATCAACATCATTGGTCATTGGCGTGAACAAAAATTTAAATGGAGTTGACAGGCATGAGGGCAATAAAAGAATGCCGCTTGAACATTTAACTATTATGTACAGTTGATCTATCCATACAAATTGGAAAGGTCTCGAACCTTTTTAATGGTGTATCGGAAATGTTATTGTTTGGGAATTGTGGTAAATGAGTGGTTATCAAAGATGAATAAATAAATATACTTTTAATTCACTAGATTTTATTTATTTAATGCTAAAGTATCAAAGAAAGATTACATTTTTACATAAAATAGTAAATAATCAAACAACGGCTATTTTAATAATATAGTATTAAATCAAAACCGCAATACAATATTCCATTATCAAATAAAACTAGAAATACCACAAACCATTCATTTCTACCCACTCACAACCACACCTAGTAAGTCCATTAATAAAAGAAAATATTACTATCAACTATTATCTCTATAACACTTATAAGTGTTGTTTAGTTTTTGTATCAACGTTCTTTAAATAAAAATAGAACTTCGAATAAGAAACTATTAATGTGTTATGTAAAAATCGTATAAAATATGTATTGTAGTATGTTGAATATTTTTGCTATATTGTCGTTAAATTAACTGTTTTATTAGAACGGAACATTTCATTGCAAGTAAAGCGACATTAAAACACTAGTTACCGCGCAGGGTTTTACCTGCGTTAGACGTTACGTCTTCTCATATTTGGGTCATAGCGTCATGTCATATAATGTATATAGTCTATAACTCTTTTCAATAAAGGGCCAAAATATTTCACCAAAAGATCAAACAAACAATCTTTTGAACTTCATATTTAGTATAAGATTTTCGTTTTTCTGGAATAGCAATTGCTAAGCAAACAAAATTCACAATATAAAACTACGTATCAAATCTGCCATGAAAACGTAAAAGTTATATTCCTATTTTCATCTCAAATGAAACGTCTAATTTGAAAACTACGACTTCATATTGCCTGGCGATTCGTATACTATTGAGCTGGGCTTCATTAGTATCATGTTGCAAATAATATTTGAAAATATCTAGACATGGACGCGATTAGTCGTGATATGACAGAAATATTGTATAAAAAACTTATTCCGAAGGTACTTGTATATATATTATTTTTATCTCCTCAGCATACACTAGATGTTTGTTATGCTTGTTATGTATTATGTTATGTATTATCGTGTCACCTTTATTTATTATCAGAATTTGTCATTAAATAAAATAAATCCTTTTTGAATTACACACAAGTTTTCGTGTCAATTTAATGTCAGAGTCTGAGCATGATGAGCATGGGTCTCTATTTTGCAGTGTATTTTTTGGATTAAATAATTGCTTATCATATCCACATACAAAATTAAATAGAAATAAGAAAAATAGAAAGAGTTTTGTAACTTATCTCTTCTACAATCTGAGCCTGAGCCAATTTGTATTGATATCCATTAATATTCTTGTAATAAATATATATATAATAATAAGGTCCTCCAGACCGATTTCGGCCACGGCGGCCAATCTCAAGAGAGATAGCCAACTGCGCAGGACATATTATAGTGCACAAGTGTGTGCGCAAACACAGGTGCACTCTCTTTTCCTTAGCTCTCATAATCCGATGGGACGGCAATCCGACACGACCGGAAAGAGTTCAGGCGCAGGACCAACGGCTTAACGTGCTTTCCGAGGCACGGCAGTGTACACACTTCCAACTTCCAGACTCCGGGCTGCTACTGAGAATTTTCTGACAGAAAAACCCAATAACTATATTGGCCCGACCTGGGAATTGAACCCAGGACCACCGGGTCTGCGGCCTTATATCTAACCACTAGACCAACGAGGCTAGACCAACGAGGCAGAAATATATATATAAGAAACATCTAAATCAGTGAAAATTTAAATAATTTAACATATATTCGAAACATACGTTAAAGATTTATAACAAGCACTACACTTTGAATGCTTAATTTCAATGTTGCCTTATTCTTGGTACTGATGCCAATATGCATGGAAATACCTAAAATTTGGCATTTTACCAACAGTTTCATTTAAAATTTATGTATTTATACATACGAATCCACATTTTTTAACCTCGTGGAACGAGATGTATAATAAATTAATTAGACACGCTTTATGCTGTTAGAATTCTTGTATCATTAAATCTTAATACTTATCTGTATATATATATTATATTGCGGCACGCAAATGTTCCAACGTAAGAAACAAATGTACTATAAATCTAATTGGACTCGTACGTGAAACTCAAACGAATCACATAACAAAGAAGATCAGCTTTTCATCAGAGGTCAACGACTCCGTTCAGGATGTGCACAGAGACAAAACGAATGATCACAAAGCATCTGGTTCACAATACACTATTTTAATCTGCACCGCAATGTTATATGAAACTATGGTCCAATCTCGAGGTAAGTCGACCACAGCGGTGTCAAATTTTCAACTGTCCTATTTACAGAAGTCTCGAGTAAAAAGAGGATATACAACGGATCTTTGCGGTTTAAGTCCTTTGAAGTTTCAGTTAACTCAATACGGCCCTCTTTTTATTTGATTAAATATATATTAAAATTACTATATTTCAATGAAGAGTCAATACAGAATAATAAACCGTTACACCATTTTGAAAAGTCACAAACGTAATAATTTACTTAATAAAATAAAAAATTGCGCAAATTAAAACGATCAGAGCTGTCCAGCAATGACTACAAAGTACAGTTTTTATTGCATTTCGATTACAATAATAAAGGGGCTAGTATGAAAGTGCCTATAATATTGTATTTCTAAGTGGCACTTTCAAGTAAACGCTACTTGAGTTAATGATAATGGAACGAGGTGCGCGTAATTTAAGTAATAGTGGAATTACTATTAAAATGATATAATGACATGGTGGCTGAAGTGAATTCATAAAAAAAGGATGAATGACATAGATTTGTAAAAGGAACGTTAATGATCAAACGACGTTATATAACAGTGGCAAAAAGAAGACAAGTATGTCGGAATATAAAAGGTTATAAGCAATAATATTTGTTTACTGTATAATCAATAAAACAAAGGAAGCTCATTATTCTTTTCACTTTTCACACTGGCTCAGTCATTATTCAAACCAAAAAAATAGCATAGCAAAGTATCGCGGTAGAATAACTGATGAGTGGGTGGTACCCATCCAAGTAGGTCTCAAATTCAACAAACAATTTGTTCGACTCACAAGCATTTAAGCATAATGTTATTGAGTATTACAAAATTACCAACAATAAAATTTGTCTTGACAGAAGCAGGCTGAAAATTGCATGTCAGACTATTATTTTCCAAGAAAATCAATATAGCGTAACATATTTACTAGACGTAATAGTACCACGGAGGGGAACTCAAGCAGCTATTTATAAAATGCGAGTAGAGTAGTGCGGAAATAAGTACCAACATATCCCCTCGTCTTTGATTCAAAATTCAATTGCTGACTCTCGTATACCTGTAATTTTATTTATAAAGTTTTATTCAAACTTAAATAAAATCTTAAAAACATTCCAACAAAGTTAACGAGCATCATGAATTGAATATTTACTTTCTGCACTCAGGTAATTTGCTGCTATGGCCTTATATTAAGATTTTTAACACGCCTATATACGTCATAAGATTACTATTGTGTCTAGTGTACTGTCCCTCAAAGTGTTAAAAGACTTTATATATGTACTCATAATATAAAATCAAATTAAACGAAATACAGGAATAAACTGACAAAATACATTATATGTAAAATACACATTATGTATCGCATTCACAAATAAAAATCAATTCATTTTAAATTGATTAATTACTAAAAATTTATTCCAATTGATTTTAAACTTTCAAACTAATAATCAAAATAATGATAGTTTATGTTTTCTTAAGAATTCTAGAATTTCTTTTTCAGACATGGCTTATTATGTCAACATAGTCAGAGGGAGGTACTTTCGGTCCACTTTCCGAACAAAAGCATGCAAAAATATAACAAAAACAAGAAAACTTTGTATGTAACATTTTTCAATCTTGATTTTTTTTACATAAAGTTTGTGACAGAACCAATCAATCTTATATGATTAAGGCTTAGTAAAAATGCATAAAAAATTAAGTAAGGGTACGATATGTAATTTACATTATTTGATACAATTTGTTTATATTTATTCGTTAACATCTTATTATAAAAAAATAATAAGGTAGAATTTTCATTTTACCAAAATCAAGGCCACAAGTCTAGAAAATTGTGCCAGCAAAGTGCTGGCTGTAAAATTTCTGAAGTAATTTTCAGAAAAAGAAAATTATAACCGCCACGCCTTTAGTAAAAGCGATAGAGGACAAAAATAAATTCATGTAAAAAGACGACGAGGGAGCGGTTTTGTTTTTATTTTTAAAGAGACCTCGGAATGTCAAGTTATCCTCGAAAAACTAAAACAGAAAAAGAAACCTGTGTGTTCTTTTCAAAGTATAAATAATCAAAGTATTACCTTTTTATTTTTACGTTTATTGTCAAATATAATCCGAATCAAAGATGCAAAGACGAGACGACCGATTTATTACCTATTAATTAAACGACAATTATCACTCCTTGTTTCTTTGTATTAATTTAAGTATAAATAAAGTGTTATTAATAATTTATACATTATATAAATAAAGGTCGTATCTATTAACCAATATTATTAAAGATGGGTGTTTTACGGCATATGAAATATTTTATTACAATTATCTCTTCGATTTCCTCGTATAAATATATTTTTATAGCGATTTTGTAAAATCGGTCATCGAAAATGTCATGTTAGGGCAATTTGTCTAAAAAAATTGAACAATATTTCCGAATGTTTATGATCGAGCGGTCGCTCCATTTTACCGTTTTATTACCGAACAGTTTGTATGGCGCGTGCCACGAAATTGATTCCTCGTGTCCTCACGTACAACACAAATTGCTCTATTACGTAGTGATTCAATCCCTGAATGACTTGAGGTTTTAATGGTTGCGTTCGATTTGCGTTATAATGCAGTAGATACTTTAAAATATGCAATAGTTTTAAATACGAAAATTTAAACAACAAGTACTCCTCTACGCTACATTTTATTTATATTTATTATTACAAATTCATTACTCTAACAACTTAGCTTTAATATTAAGTTTATTATGAAATATTTACAATAATATTACCATTTTAAATTTATCAAAAACAAATGTAATGAATCTCTAGTAATGCAAACGAAGACGTTACGAATGTATTGATCACTCTAACCCTTCCCGACGTTACTGACGCGTGCTTTGAAGCCTTATTACACTAATCCTGCTTACCCAGCTGCTCAACCACTGTAACTTATACTTAAAGTAATATAGATGCATAACATATATTCACTATAATATAATTAAATGAAAAAAAAATCTTAAATAAACTTTATTGGATCGATTTCAGAACGTATTTATAAAAAAAAAAACAAGCATACTACGGTTGGTAAATAAAATACAGAAGTTCAATTTAAATAGGTTACGATGATTGGTATATTGATATTTTATATGATCACTAGGAAGTTTTTAATGTCTGTTTACTAAAGTAAACAATAATGTCTGTTTACTAAAGTAAACTAGGGTAAAAATCTAAGCAGTTATTGTTTTAAAAATAAACCTTTAGTGTCAGTGCTGCCAGTACTAAAAATATAAATTTAAAATTAATATTTGCAATGTAAAATAGGATAAATGCCACCAATAATGTTCATTTCCTGTCTTTTAATCCATATGTCAGAGATTAAATTCAACGGAAATGTTTATTACAAAACATTTATTTACTACTCAACGAAAATTTCATATCGAAATAATTCTGATCATTAAATATGTATACATTATTACAACAGCAACTGTTCTGTTGTAAGATAATGACATAATATAGTTTAAATGTTGTATTAACGTATTTTGTACGTGCTTGAATATTTATTTTATCCGGATGTAATTTTAATACAATGTTATTATTACACCCACCTATAAGAACAAAAATAATTTAAGTGTGTAGGATGATTGTTTATTGCGAGGTGCGTAATAGTTAACGATGATGCAGCTTCGCTTTCATACACGAATCTACGAACAGTATTGTAGAATGCTTGTCTTTTAGTTCGATCGTAAAGAACGTAATTTATGAAAATTGTGTTTATTCTATACAAGTTTATGTAGATGATAAAAAATGTTAAGTTCATATATTTTGATTTTCACGAAAGATAAATGTATATATTACATTTTAAATAATACGCTAATAGTAATTTTGCTGAGTTCCTTGCCAGTGTGGTGCGGTTCTTACATCGCATTTAATTTAATTTGTTTTCTAAAGTTCATTTTAGATGTACTAATTAATTTGATGAATTTATTTTTGTATTAATTATACAAAGTTCTTAACTAAATCTCATAATATGATTACATTATAATGCAGCAAGCCAAAAAATTACTATATATTTATAGCTAGTTATTTATAAAACTTCTTTTGTTTTGTTTTTTAGTTTGACCCAGACATTAGAATGAATAGACAATATAGGAATGTAACGTGGGAGCACAGGCATGAACAACGAGACCATTGGAAACGGACCGTGACCGCAAATATGTAAGCATGTCATGTGACTGTCATCTATTCTCTATGCCATGTCTAGGAATATAATACTTAAGACCCCATAGCTCAGCGATATACAAGTAAGCTGTGGATGTCGGTTTTCATATTTAAAAAAATATGAATGATACAGAGTTAATTTATTTTGTTCATTTACAAACATTAACATATATATAGTAAATTAACAGTCCATTAGTTTAATAAAAATAAGGTCCTCCAGACCGATTTCTGCCACGGCGACCAATCTCAAGAGAGATTAGCCAACTGCGCAGGAGATATTATAGTGTACAAGTGTGTGCGCTAACACAGGTGCACTCTCTTTTCCCTAGCTCTCATAAACCAATGGGACGGCAATCCAACACGACCGGAAAGAGTTCAGGCGCAGGACCAACGGCTTAACGTGCTTTCCGAGGCACGGGAGCGTACACACTTCCAACTTCCAGACTCCGGGCTGCTACTGAGAATTTTCTGACAGAAAAACCCAATAACTATTTATTGGCCCGACCTGGGATTTGAACCTAGGACCACCGGGTCTGCGGCCTTATATCTAGCCACTAGACCAACGAGGCAGTCAATAGTTTACTATAATTATATTGCTAATTGTACAATTTAATCTATATTGCTAATTGTATAAAGATTAAAGTATTCGTCACTGTTATGTAATGTGTACCCATTTTGCGAGGGCACTGGCTTCTGAAATACAGGTACTCTCCTAGTTCAGAAGTCAGAGTTTTATAAGTTTTGTGTTTTTCCTAAAACCTATGGTATATGTAAAAATGTTAAAACTGTTTTTTTTTTATAAGAGGCAAAAAGGATTTTTACAATTTTTTTTAATTTTTATTATTTTTTTTAATTTTTATTATTATGTTAATGGCCCACCACTGGGCAAAAGCCTCCTCTCTTATATTTAGACAGATATTTAACACGAGATCTCTGTTAAAATGTCGAGGCTAAAGTAATTTAAAATTTATTCAAACAATATTTGATGTAAATCTAGGGACTATATAATTATATTATATATTGTGGAAATCATTACAGTCGGGAATGGCATTCCATTTTAACAAATAAAATTTGTTGAAAAAGATATTTTCTCGTCTAAGACTAGTCCAAAAATAATCTATTATTAAGCCAGGGCAAGCTGAAATGATTCCGTTCCTATATAGTCCTTATATGATTCCTAATTCATTTGTGTCCTGGCGTTATGACAGAAGCGATTATTCAGCCGCACTCAAATCAACATCTGTCACTGATCGACGATCTCCAAGATTAATTTGCATAGCAAACTGCTTTCTATAAATCCCACCGACAGGATACATCGGACTAATTGTAAACCACTTGTAGATTACGATACCCTTTAAAGAGGATTAACTGGTGTTCTTCGAACTAATGAAAATTTATATCGATACAATTTGTCTTTTGAATTTTATGTTTGTAATTATCGTACATGGTTTTGCATATCGTACTACTATAGTGTGTAGTGTGTACGTTTGTACATTATGCATTCCAAATTAATTTATTTGTGGAATAAGATTTTAAACAAAAAAGATAAAAAATGTACTTTGACATTTTAAAACAAGTACTTTTTTTATAATACAACAACATCGAAATTTATCGTAAAGAGAGTTTTTTAGTATTTAAATAAGGGATTTATAACTTATACCTACCTATCAAACCTACATTGTTATAGATGTACCAAAACCAAATGAAATCAAACATGAAATTGTAACTAAGCAAAGAATAGCGTAATACCCTTTTTGGCTTTATTATTGTTTTTCTCTACGACTAATTGTTTAAAAAAGATAAGTAAAACCTAAAATAGACAAAGGTAGTCAATGCCCGTGTATTAAAAATAATATAAATATAAAGAAATTTTCAAGTAAGCTAGTTATTTTCTTCGAATAAATTTTCAGCCTTTTACTCGGTTCTTAGCTCTTCAGGGACACCTTTGAAACTAACAATAAGTCAAAGTCCCTAACATTTATTTACGATGTTGCGTGATATATTATTTTCTAGTTAATGACAGTCCCCATACATGCTAACTTTCCGGCCTCTTGGTTAGGTTTCATTGTCAAGACAAATATCAGTGTATTGTAATTTATTCGTAACAAGAAATTCTTGTTAGCACCTAGGAATATTTTGATTTGGTAACATTTTCTGCTTACAAATATGCAAATAGGCTAAACGTATATAAATGTTTAAATAACTTGTCATATCTGTATTCTTTAGTTTTACCATTATAGTAAAATATTTATATTTTTGATTAGGTGCATCACGAAAATGTTTATTATGAAACATTAAACAAGTCCATTCATGATGGCGTACTGCGTACTATCCATAGTTTATTTATAAAAGGTCAAAGAAAATAAATTCATGAATACGACTAAAACATTTTTTCTCTCAGTTAATTTTAATACAGACAAAAATATATGAAAGCATATTTAGGCATTTAAAACTATACCCTTAAATTTGGCATAGTTAAAGCATTTATGTACTCATGATTTTATTTGATTAATTTTTATTTATATATTAATATGTACAAGTAATACACGTAAAACTACATACCTATATAGATACAATTTTATATGCAACAAATATCTATATAATGTAGAAAAAAACCCATTCATCCACATCAATACATTTGCTATCAATTTGACATTCTAAGCATCTTTAATATTATTTAATTAGTTTGCGCCCAGTAATAAGAATATATACACTTATTTCAATGTTTTTATTGATTTTAACTAAAACTCGTCAATGACAAAACAAAAACCAAAGACAATTGGTTTACAAAAGTTTAATATAATTTAATAGCAAATTTCCAATTGTATGCTTAACGCTTTTAAAGCAAATAATCACAAAATTATTCTACTTTAAAATAACAGTAAATAATAATAAATGTAATTTTACAAAGAGCTTGTAGGTTAGTAGTTACGGTCTGGAGGATAATAGAATGTCACTGCGCGTTTGTGATCAATACTGCACGTAGGTCAGATAGGTACGAGGTACTTACATTGAAAGTCTAGATACCTAGTTCTCACTTTCTCGCTACAAATAATATATGGACGGTGACATGAATTAAGATTAAAAAACTGTAAAAGACATATTTATAATATATAGATTAATATTAATTACTAAATGTAAGATCGTTAATTTCAAAAAAATATAAACATGTTTATTTATTTTTATTGAAAAATCGTTGCAGTTACGAGTTTTCAAGTAACGTGTTTAAGAATATTATTTGTAGAAAGTATGCTACTGGTTCGTCATGTAACAGTATTCAAACAAATGTAGTTACCCTTGTCCAATAATTAGCATTAGTATATTAATTGAATACAATTAATTTTATAATTTATTATACATGGATATTAACGAAGCAAGTACTAACTCCATGGCTTTTATTATCTTCATATATAGTCTTTTATTGAGTAATAAATAACCCTTAATTATAGTGGTTTTTTTTGGGGACCAAGTCACCCTCGTCCGTGGGAGAATACCCTTAATACGTAACCCCACACGTGGTTCTTGGGTGGTGCAAATTAGGTGACAATCTTACTGGTGGTAGGCCTTAGCCGTGGTTAGTGACCACCCACCGGACAAAGCCGTACCGCCAAGCAACGCTGTTGTGTTCCGATGATGACACCATTCAGAGAGTCGGGTCAGAACAGTTGCATCCCTGCAGGGGTCCGAAACGATACATACTGGAATCGCCACATCGAGAGGTTAGTTGCGGAGGGTAGCGGGATCCGAGGCACGGTGCACCGCTGGCCGACAGCAGATAGATGAGGGCCCAAGTAGTGAGCTAGCCACTCACAAAAGGCTGCCCCGCCAACTGTCGAAAAATCCTGGGGATGCGCTATCGTGCCGGTCGGCGACCGGATGAGAGGGCCTGATGGACATCCTTGGGGGGGCTCGGGCGTCCCCGCAGTCTCCAGCCTAGTCCCCCATCATTGTGCGCGATATTTCTTGTGTGTATCATCGTGTCTTAGCAGCATGACGCCTTGTTCTACTTCCGACTCTCCACCTTTAAACTCAAACCATTGGCAAGAAACGAAAAAAGAGGAAAGTTTTACAGCGATTGCACTCCCTCTCACTTAAAGTGCACCTCAGCAACATTAGTGGATTGCACTCTAATATCGTGCCAGTCCACTACCATCTTGAGACTGAGAAACCTCACCTCTTGTTTCTTACGGAGACGCAGATTGGTTGTCCGACCGACGTATCGTATCTTTCCTACCCAGGGTATACCTTGGAGAACAATTTTAAACCACGAGCAGGCGTATACGTTTACGTGAATGACATCTGCTTTCGGAGTCTCTGACGATTTGAAGACACCACATTTTCCGGACTGTAGGCTCTGGTGGACACGGGTATGGAGAAAATCCTTTATGCCTGTGTCTGCCGATCGCACAGCGGGAATCAGGAGGCAACGAGGCTCACAGAATACCTCAATGAGGCGGCAAATGCGGCTCAACAGGTGTACCACACGGCCCAATTAGTGTTACTGGGGGATTTTAATGCCCACCACAAGGAGTGGCTATTTCCATACCAGGACACTGACCATGCAGGGTATGAGACGCGAAGGCTAGCCCTAGCGTTAGATCATACCCAACTGGTGAATGGAGCAAAACGGGTACCTGACGTTGACTCGCATAAAGCTTATTGCTTGGACCTTCTGCTGACAACTGATCCGGACCGCCACTCAGTGTCGATCTCTTCACCGTTAGGTAAGTCCGACCACTGTCTGGTGAAATCTATATCTGTCTACTCCCCGCCCAACCCCTGCCCCACTGGCACTCGCCGTGTGTGGCGATACAGCGCGGATTAGCGCGGATAGTGTGACAGATTTGCTGCGTTAATATTTTATTCCGTTCTCAGACATGCCATGCTCGTAACCGCAAAGCGAGGGACACGCGCCAAAAGATGATAGTACAGTGCACGGGGGATACCACGGACGCGCAGGAGCTGGGCGGGTGGAAACTGGGGAGAGACGGAGGGATCTTGTTGTTGAACTCGATAGGACGTTAGGACTCATTGCCAAATGGGGCTCTGATAATCTTGTTGAGTTCAACGCCAAGAAAACACAGGTATGCGCTCTCACAGCGAAAAAGTCACCATTTTCCCCTTTTCCTTCCCTCTGTGGCACCACGCTGGAGATGTAAGGCAAAGTCGCCATACTGGGAATTGACGTTCGGTGCGACCTCAATCCAAGGGATCACATCGAGGCTGTTATAAAAACAGCCTCACGAAAACTCGGAGTCCTGGACAAGGTGCGGCGTTTTTTCACGCCACAGCAACTGCTCCTGTTGTATAAAACACAGGTGCGGTCTTGCGTCGAATATTGCTCGCACTTTTGGGATGGCTCCGCTAAGTACTTACTGGAGGCCTTGGATCGGTTGCAGCGACGTGCGGTTCGCATTATTGGCGACGTAAAGGTGACCAACACCTCGAGCTTTTACAATTGTGTCGAGAGATAGCGGCACTGAGCGCTTTCTATCGACTGTATCACGGCGAGTGCTCAGAGGAGCTATTCACCCTCATTCCTGCTTCCCCTTTCCTTCACAAATCTACGCGTGCTGGCTCTCGATGTCACCGCCTAACTGTGACATCAATTCCAACTCTTTTCTTTGGCAACTCTTTTCTTTGTCGCACCTCTAAAACATGGAATTCGTTACCAGCACACGTGTTCCCCTCCTCTTATGACCCGGGTTCCTTCAAACGAGGCGTGAAGAGGCATCTTGCGGGCCGGCAAGGCGGGGGCGGCTAGTGCAGTCAGGCTTGCACTCGTCGTCGCGTTTGGACTTTACTATCACTTACCATCAGGTGGAGTAGAGTCATTTGCCTTTCCGGGTAAGATAAAAAAAAAAAGAAGGAGAGAGCCTTTAATAAGGCCGCCAAGGTATGCAAGAAAACTATGGAAAAATCACGCTTCGATCACATTAGTCGAATAGGGAACAAACTGGCTTGCGTACCCCCCGGGTAGCAAAGCGTATTGGTCCCTAGCTAAATTGGTTGAAGCGGACTTTTGTCGCCTCTCACTGCCTCCCCTTCAGAAGCCTGACGGGTCGCTAGCTCACAACGCCGAAGAGAAGGCAAATCTCATTGCGTCTTTATTTGCGGAGTCTTCACGTCTTGACGCTGGTAGCGCGATACTTCCAGCAGCACCAAGCGACAACACTCATATGAGTGATATACACATTCGGCAAAAGGAAGTTCGCAAAATGCTACGCAGTCTAGACGTGAACAAGGCTAGCGGACCTGATTGCATTGCAGCAATTGTCCTGAGGAACTGTGCGCCTGAACTGTCTTCCATCTTGACGCGTCTGTTTCGCCTCTCTCTTGAAACTGGTCAATTGCCTAAGTCCTGGAAGCTTGCTAACGTGCAGCCCATGCCTAAAAAAGGTAGTCGTGCTGACCCTGCCAACTACAGGCCCATCTCGGTTACGTCAATTCTGTGCAAGACAATGGAACGTATCTTTAATACCAAGCTCCTGACGTACCTGGAAGCTAATGACCTTCTCAGTAACCGACAGTACGGATTTCGCCGAAATCGGTCCACTGGTGATCTTCTGGCGTACGTCACTCACATCTGGAGTGAGGCCATCGAGAAACACGGGGTGGCACTTGCTGTGTCCTTGGATATCTCGAAGGCCTTTGACAGGTTTTGGCATGATGGCGTCATCAGCAAGCTTCCTGCGTATGGCCTGCTTGCTAACTTGTGTATGTGGATTTCAGACTTTCTGAGGAACCGATCGCTGCGAGTGGTGATTGATGACCACTCTTCGGATCAAATAGCTATAAATGCCGGTGTTCCCCAGGGGTCAGTGCTCTCGGCAACTTTATTTCTGCTGCATATCAATGATTTGCTGATGCCCGGTATCCATGGGTACGCAGATGACTGCACAGTTGTCGAGAGCTATAGGTCCAACGCACGAGCTAAACGCGACCAAAGCGCCATTGGTACACAGTCGAAATAGCCTACGTACGAAGCGCTTTGAATCCACCTTTATCATTCGCACTGCTAAACTGTGGAATACTTTGCCTTAGTCTGTATTTTCCGATAGGTACAACGTTGGTGTCTTCAAATCAAGAGTTAACAGGTATCTTCTAGGCAAGCGTGCTACATCGTAGACCGTGTCTATGCTTAACATCAGGCAAGACAACGGTCAAACGCTAGCCTATAACGGGAAAAAAGGTGTCATTTAAATTTATTAATAGATTAATTTATAATTATTATCGATTCTTGAGAATTATCGGAAAATATATTTTTAGGTTAAAAAGATTTTTTATAACACGAAAGCGCCCACGTCTAGTTAACTTTTCGTATGTGGTCATTGTTCTAACTCAAAATCGAGTTCATCGTTGCCGCGATAATGATTCTGACCGCCCATTTCATTAGAAACAAAGAAACTATCTCGTAGGCCTGATTGATATATAGACACGTGTATGGTGACGAAAATAGTCACTCTGACCACAATAAGGCATATGCTTTAGTTCATTAGTCAATCCCACGCACCCGGTTACAACAAAACAAAATTCCATTGTTTCCTGTGATTTTGTAATATTTGTAAGCTTACACTGTTTAGGTAGGTAAGTAAATATTTCATGCATACATAATAGACAACGAATTTGTAATCTACGTAATCGAACTTTTGGTACATTTGATTTATCGAATTTTATAATAAAATATACGAACTCTAGATACTCAATAAAACGAATTAAAGTAAATCTTGTTCCAAATCTCGTCTCTATAAAGATCAAAGGATCCGTTTTTCTCGGGATTTTTCGTATAGGCTTTAGACGGCTCAATAGTTAGGCTCAATAGAAGACAAAAAGAAACAGAGGTCTATAAAGTTTAGCAACAATAATTCAGTTTCGAAGAACTACAAAGTCAGTATGAAAATATCGTATAAATTTCAATTGATAACAATGAAATTACATTGAACACTTTTATTGATATAAGTATGTAAAGTTATAATAAAGTATGTATTTGCCTCATACATATCTTCGACAAGGGTTATTCAAGCGTTTTAATTCCCCATTTTACGGTTGACTAGACATAGTCAAACGATTTCACGTTAACACCTGTCCAAACGTTTATGTAGCAGGCTGAGTACTTGTCAAGGTATATTTTTTTAACCCACTTACTTTAACTTTCACGTAAAAGTCAAGAAAAACATGTGAACACCCTTAGTGGGTGGAACGTTATGTAAATGAGAATAGTTTAAGACCGATCGTTATCTACGCACTATTGGGCTTGCAAAGTGCGAATACATCAAGCAGTGTTTTTATTAAAACATTTTTATTGCCAGCTTCATCGTCGCACAGATAATAATAACAATAATAATCATCGATATAACGCGTAATTTTACGTTTACTTTATTTTCAATAAATACATCTATTTTCCACCAATCATAATTTAAAAAAGTTAATAATATATTTGTACTATATAAATATATGTTTTATAACGAAATTTTGTTTTTTAGGCTTTATTTCAATTTAATTTGAATAATTTTCTGTCAGCAATTTTCCATCCATCATTCTGAATCTAAGAGATGAAATTTTATTGAAGTAGTGGCAGCTAACGTAGTGGAACAATATGTAGTTTATTTATCCCAGTAGAGCTCCTAGAAAAAAATTGTTAAGTTCATATAAATAATTATATGTCTTGTTTTTTATAGCGGGCACTTAGTTTATGTTACTGGTCCCTAAAAAAACGAACAATACATCCGACGGTTACGGTTGGCCGAGTTTCATTATTGACATAATTGTTATTCCGTTTGCAGAACTAAAGATAATCTCGTAAGTTACACTCGACTTGATTGTATGTATTTATTTTATCTGAAATCAAAATACATTTATTATATTGCAAAATAAAAATACGATGCTTTTTAACGAACATTGTTCACTAAGAACTTGTTATTCCTGGTTAAAACTCTTACAATGTATTGCAATTATTTTGTTAATTCGGATTCTCTTGAGTACATTTTAACATTATTTTGGCGTTAATACTAAAATATTATTTTATACTTTTCAAAGACTGGCAAATGGACTACCTGATGGTAATTGGTCACCATAAGACAATGGAAATATTACATCCTTTACTTAGTCAACGTGCATACGTCTAACTTGGAATAAGATGTTATGTCCCTTATGCTTGTAATTACACTAGCTCACTCCCCCTTCAAATTATAATTTAGAAATACTAACTATAAGCCTAGGTAGACATGGGTTTTGAGAAACTTTATGTAGGGTTTGCACAATGCCCCACATCAAGTTTCCCAAAATCCTTCCAATCCGCAAATTTATACGAGTAGCTAATAGGAAGATCAATAGGAAGACCAGCGGTAAAGGCTTTCTTTAATAAAAAATCATCAGCGGAAGTTGGTCTTCAAGTCTACATGGTTAAGCTTGCTGGTTGGCTGGCTGAATTTATGTATCCAAAACTTCAAACAATGTGATATTTACAGACTGTTACTATACTTGTTTTTTGTAACAGTATTTTTTTAATATTAGCTTTTATAATAATTAAATACGCACGTGTTAAGTTGCGTGAAGTAATTGATATTAACAAAGTGATCGATCAATTAGAGGCGGTTAACAATAAAACATACGCAGTCACTGACCCCCATCACCATACTTATAACTATACAACGGTATTCATTAGCTAAATAATAGATATTCTTTGTTCGAATGAAAACAAAAAGATCATTATTGAATATCGCAAGCCAATATTATAAAGAGATATCTCACTTTTGTTTGCTTGCCATTTTCACGAAAAAAGCTACGAATCCGGTTGATATAGAACTTTTTATGTAATGATGATTTTTTATGAAATGTTGTATATTTTTAAATATATGGTTTTATATCAACGTAGTTGACGAGAGACAAAAACACAGTTTTCTATTATCTTTGCACACGAATATCACCGTATAGGCCATTTTTAATCCTGGGAAATGAGACTGATGAAATGAAAGTTCCCAGGGAATAATCACTGTATATCTACTCTACATTCCCGCGTCTGATGTGTCAGTCGCACTATTTTTAATCCATAAATGAAACTGTTTGGTTATTGTCACTGTATGAATATACCGTGGCCTGTGACTCACTGACTGTCATATTGTATAGTGAAATATTGGACAGGAACATATAAAGTAAGCACTAAGATTAAAATTATTTTTTAACTAATTTTAAAAAATACGATGAAATATTTATCGTTTGTCACCTTTAAAGTTAGAAAATGCAAATTGTGGTGGTGTGGTGGTCTTAACAGCCATGTTTAAATGGATTTAATACCTCGACCAAAGGACAAAACTGAAAGCATAGGCCAATCTTGTCACCAAAAAACTCAAACATTAGAGACAGTTCGATTGTCTTTGATATGATGCCGATAAGAAAACCTATCAAGAATGCAATAGTAAACATCAAATTACATATATAAAATAATTATTGAAATCCTATTATGAAAAATAGCAGTGCAAGAATAAAAATTATTTAGTAAGTACCCATGCTTAAAATTTTTACACAAAACAATAGGAAAATAATGGTATTAACGTAGTTTCAGTATATTAACTGATTTATTAAGATTTTACTAGTAAAACAACATTCAAAACTTTCTAGGTTGAACTGTGAAGAATCTTTTGTCACTATATACGAATCAGCCTTTACTTTTTTAATAAACGACATAATAAATTATTTTGACAGATATTTTAAACATAGAATACATTAAATAGGTAGTTTATCTTTTACGATTTACTACGAATTAGCGTCGGCGTTAAAACCGGTTTTGGTCTTCGATGTAATATATGCAAAAGCCGTTTTATAATAAAAAAATTAAAAACGTTTTATCATCTTTTGATAACACCACGAGGTTAATATTCATTTGAATAAGGACATATGTTACCTAAATATATTTTATTAGAGGGCAAGGTATATTTACATAACGTTAAATAACCGAGAAAACGTTCGCGAGAAATATAGACGGTTATTTTAATGCCCTTTAAACTTTTAAGCACTTTTCATTTTCTCCGAATAAAAGTCGTTAAACGATATGTCACCACCACACAGATACCGGTGGAATTTAATTAATACTTTAAATTCATACATAGGCCAGTAGATTGACTGTAGAACATCTACACGTGTTTTTTTTTACAATAGGAAGGCAAACTGGGAACCGGGCGGCCTAATATTATGTCAACATCCACCTACTACTACATTGACATAGTGCAATATCATCGCCGTCACTTTGTCGCTATTCAGGATTAAAGGATCTATGGTAATGTCTCTTCTATGCGTCATACTCACCTTTCAATTCGAGTACATCAATACAAAGTCTTGATAATGGGCACTACCCACTACCGACTACTCTATCTTGCACAATCCTTAACATTTAAAAAAAATATTTTTCATGCGAGGTATATGTCAGTTGACTTGTGGTCCTGGGTTCAATTCCCAGGTCGGGCCAATAAATAGTTATTGAGTATTCTTAGTAGCAGCCCGGAGTCTGGAAGTTGGAAGTGTGTACACACCCGTGCCTCGGAAAGTACGTAAAAGCCGTTGGTCCTGCGCCCTTTACTCGGTGGTAGAGCTTTGTGCAAGCTCGTCTGGGTAGGTACCACCCACTCATCAGATATTCTACCGCAAAACTGCAGTACTTTGTGTTGTTGTGTTCCGGTTTGAAGGGTGAGTGAGCCAGTGTAATTACAGGCACAAGGGACATAACATCTTAGTTCCCAAGGTTGGTGGCGCAGTGGTGACGTTGTTTTTTTTAAAGAAATATACTAACCACTGTCTAAGGGCGTTCGTGACCACTTACCATCAGGTGGCCCACTTGCTCGTCCACTAACCTATACTATAAAAAAAAGAACTCTTTCCAGTCGTGTCGGATTGCCGTCCCATCGGATTATGAGAGCTAGGAATAGAGAGTGCACCTGTATTTGCGCACACACTTGTGCACTATTATATCTCCTGCGCAGTTGGCTAATCTCTTATGAGATTGGCCGCCGTGGCCGAAATCGGTCTGGAGGATATTAGATTAGATTAGATGTCAGTACAACTACGAACCTTTTTCTATTATTATAGACGTATATATAGCATGTAACTCTTTAACGGAACAGTAATAATAATTATTAGGTATGTCAATTAATTCTTTAGAGCATATCCTCCATGGATTTCACATAAATATTTATAAATATATTTTATTTGAAGCGTATAGTTTCTGTCTTTTTTTAATAACATAAATGTTAAAACAACAATTATTGTTATACAAACAATAATTTATATTCCGATTTTTTTTTGATATAACAAACCTAAAATTATGAGGATATTTACTACAAAAATATATAAAAAAAACCGTGTGATCTCGTGGGACACCAGATAGGAACGAAGTTCCTTATTATAAAAATATTATATCAAGTTCTATTCGAGGTATAAAGAAAATAATAATTCGGGTATACATTTTTAATTATGATTTCTTTATCGATAAAAAAAAAACTACTTTACAAAATTAACACGTTTATTTTGTTTACAATGATTTATAAAAAAATATATATAATAATATTATACAAAGAAACAGCTATTTACATGAATAATAATAATTCAGACTAATCATGTGCATGTGCTATCATAGAAAATATAGCTTTATGGTAACTAAAACAAAAATTGAAAAATTGAAGTTTCAATAAAAATTTAAAGTAAATATTACGCTTTTTTTTAACGTTACGGACGTTTTTTGCCGGCTGGGGTACCCCTCCGCAACGCCCCATAAGGAACTTCGTTCCAAAATTATTAACTTAATCTTTAGTAGTAACAACCAAAAAAGTAATACCCCATTACCCTGACTAATATTAATATAAATTCATATAAAAAAAAGTGCTTCATACTCAATAATAGCTCGATCTCGAATCACGATTCCTCTCAAAACAGCACTCTTTACGAGCATGCGTCATCACGTCCCAGCCCGCTATGAATAAGACAATCTTTTAATCACGAACTATTACACGTATAACATGTAAAAGCGATCGTATGTTATCTAACAGACCGTTATAATAGTATATGATCAATTGATTAAAGTTTTAAATTACCATTTTTATACTGTGAAATGGTGTGTATTAATATTATTATTAAACTTGCGATCCCAATAAGGTAAATTATATGTACAACAATACTGAATGCTTTTGTCTCGGTTTGAGTGAGCCAGTGTAGTGTAGTGTAGTACCACCTACAGGCATAATGGACTTAAAGGGACAAATGGGCTGACCGCTAAAAGATATAACAAATTTAAACCAATTCTTACACAGCGAATGAGCCACCGTGTTATTCTTTGTATGTGTTTTATAATTACACATTAGGCTCAAGAATAAGTAATATATTAATTATATATTTGAAATATCCGTCACTAATGTTAAGAAATCAATTTTTACTCAAATATTCAATATTTTTATCTTTAAAAGTAATGATATCATAAGTTGTTTGTTGATAGAATCTTCAGAAAATCGTACGCGATCGCTACTCTCCGTTTTAATCGCGCGTTAGTTAAAAGGAAGCAACGGTGCGTTCATAAAACGCACGATTATATCGCAACAAAAAGCCGCAGCGTGCATAGGCTAAGAGACGTGAGAAGTCAAAGAGCAACAATGTGAGGTGTTACCGCTCATTAGATCGTGAGGGAGCTAATGAGACGAGATGGTATCGATCGAACCAGCACACTTTCGCTTCTAAGGGCAACCAATGAATATGTAAGCAGAGCCATCACAAGACATCTTTTATAAATGGATGAACACCGTCGAGTCCAGTTTAGATGGAATTAAACGTATATCAATACATGGTTTGTTTTACTTCAAAATATATGTGCTTACCAAGGATTCAAAAATATTGAAGCATTATTCGATCAATTTTACTTATTTCAACTTTTATAATACGAACGTTTGTTAATTCAAAAAAATTATAAACATAGTTACGCCTCAAAAGCTTTCAGATCAATATCCGACCACATTTTGTATCAGCTTATTCATCTACATATACTTTTTAATACAAATGAAAATGGTGAAAACCTAGTTAAATATATCACGCGGGAACCATTTCGAAGGCCAAACTAATAATAAAAGTTCATTTTTATTATGTATCCATTATATTTTATTAAAATTTAAATTAATAGATTTATCACATGTTTATCTATTCGGTTTATTTTATAATTAATTTAACACATAACTCATAGTCAAATGTGACATATCACAAATTTGATTAGTTCGTGAGGGAACTAATGAGTAGCTATCAACTATCGAAGCCCACTTTCACTTCTGAAAGCAACCAATGATTGTCCGAACAGATATGTTTTGTATTAAAATTTTACATGCAAATCTAAAAAAATTACAAATAAAGTACCCATGCCCGGACTTAGGAGGCCCTAGGCTCATTGACATTTGTAACCAAATCGGAAACGGTTAGAGTAAAATTATATTTGTCTGGATGGGGCCCACAGGCTGTTGCTTTGTAAGCAGAAAACTGCGGCTAAAAGTACCTAACGTAGTCTTAAATTATTTTAAGATAGAGGTAATTCTAAAGTACCCAAAATAGTTTGCTTTTATATAATATTTACACGACGAACATGTATTTTCTTCATGTTTTAGCATCTATGTCGAATGAACGCAATACTCGAACACAATGAGCTGACCATATTTCAGCTTGTGACTTCCTAAGATATACGATGTTTACCATATTCGGTTTGAATGATCTTTGGCTAACCCTATAGACGATTTATTTGCATATATAATAAATGAGACGTATTCAGTGAATTAAAGCTTAAAATATAATATAAAATAGATTAAACGGAGGTCTTTTATATTTTTAAAACCGAAAGTGTTAATTTTATCTTTATAATTAATAAATTAAGTGTTTTAAAATATTAATCCATTATTTTTTATATAAAATATTATATGTGTTGTTCTTAAATTTATTCTTCTTTTTTTGTTCTGTTTATTCTTAAATAAAACGACACATTGTTCTGATTTTCGTAAATGAATAACGTTAAACGTAGGCAATAAACATATACTACATGAATACAAGAGCTTCGTACGCCATTTCAGTGCGGCATAGAAAGCGACATACCCACACGCTTCGGGTTTGCAGATCACTCACCTTTTACCTAGTAACCTAGCTCATTTACGCGGCATATCATGTAATCCGCCCGCGCAACTTCCGACTCCATTTCAAATAATTCAGATAATTCATGCATACGTTTTACTACTAATCTAAAGACGATTATACTGTTTGACGGTAACTTTTTTTTTTTATTGTACACTTACTCATACAATTTGTTTACGGAAAAAAATATTTTTAAAGACTTTAATGTAATTGAATTATAAATAGCGTTCTTTAGATTATGAAAAAATCTGTACAAATAATAATGAAAAAAATTAAAAGTGAAAACAAACGCTATTACCAAATCATGCTTCCCGTTTATTAGAGTCTTCAACGAAATGATTTCTCAATCTCACCTGTCGTCATTTCAAAGATCCATCCCTAATGAGATAATATAGAGATGACGGCGATCGCTCTATGTGGAAACTAGTCTGACGTTGCTATAATGATCTTCGTGTATTGCGATATATAAGATTATTTATCTTGAAATCTTGCTATGATAGGTATCAACATATGTTTAACGATTTACTTTGTTCACACGGACGGTAGTTACAGAAACCCAGGTGGATTATCCCTTTCAACTGCCAAGGACTTTCATTATTCGATGTAAAAATTATTAAATACAGCACTCAAGCTGCTATTACAAAATTTATTAATAACATTAAACAGCTTATTGCGGACCAAAATTATAAAGATAAACAAGCACGCGGAATCGCTTATGTGATAACTAGGGTTGTTTTTACTTACTGCTTTCACAAAAGTTCTTCGAATTCAAGTTCTTAGATCAATATAAAAAATAAAATACTGCAAACACTTTTAACCGTGCGCTGTTACAAAAAGCTAGATAAATAAATATAAAAATCTAAATGAAAACAATGTATAAAAAATAATCAAGCACTGTAAACTCTTTCCTGTCACCGTAAGTTGTTATAAAAAGCATGTAAATTATTTTTTTTATCAATCACTCTAATATAATAAAGTAGAGAATTGAATTTTAACGATATTGATCTTTTACAAATTGTGTACTTGAGAATTTTATATTTCGAGTTTCTCACTGTGATTCTATACTCGTTCCTAAACATCTTATATACTTAAACTAGTCTTAACTAGTCTTAAATAAAAAATATATAACCATTTTTTTTAAATACTATGCAATCAATTTATAGGAGTGGAGAGGGGATCGGGCAATATCTCACGATATCTCACTAAGGAAAAAAGGGTCGTCGAAATATCATCAAAATTGCCACACGTAATTAATGGATGTCCCCTTATCTGGACCTAGTAAATATATCATTATTTATGGTTAGTTTAATATGAATTTGTTGGAAAACTCGAATACACAATTATTTAATTGAGATTATTGTTAAAATCATATAATAAAACGAAAAATAAATCTTAGTGACGCCTATGTTTTAATTGCAGCATGCATTGGTAGTATCTTTATAATTGTATACAATTAATAAATTAAGCTAAAACCATTTTGGATAATTAACCTCTTTTAATATGAAAGTCAGACAATACAGAAAGTTTTTTATAATAAAATGATTGAGCGTTTGTTAGAAATTCACAAAGGTAGATAGAAACTGTACGAGATTTACAATAAAAGAAAATATTATCAATTATTTCAAAACGATGCTCTAACTAAACCACCAATTATTAAAATCAATATCAAGATTATACATGTTAAACATGTAACTGGTAGAGTAAACATTATCATCGTACTGACTGTTAATAATAATTCTAAAAACTGATACTACTTCAGCTTTTTAAAATAATCTTTGTTGACATTCTAATTTCGTAACTAATTCCCTTATTTTCTCTCGAGCCGCTGAGTCATTGACCAAAGAAAATGGAAGAGAATGTAGTCTAAACTTTAAACGCTGTAAGCTCCAATTGTATAATAAGTACTTTTAAGTCATCCCGATATTATAAATGTAATTGTGTGAGTTTGTTTAGTTGTTATGCTTTCACGTCTAAATTACTCAACCTATTGTCATGAAATTTTGCAAACACGAGATATATTCGTATATTACGTTGCAACAATATTTAATAATTGTATTCAACACAGAATATTTCTTGACCTAGTAGCAATGTCAAAAAAGTAATTCAAGAATTTAAATCACTTATAAAATTAGCTCATTATTTCGGAGTCGTAATATACTAATGTAGTAGGTAATATAGGTAGGTAACAAACTAAGATTACATTACAATATTTTAATAGTTTTATCATGCTTGTTAGTTGTCAAAACTATAATAACTAAAACTAATTTAAAAACTATCTTAAATTGAAAGTTGTCTTAAAAATATATCGCTAAAAGTATATTTATATTTTGATTGTTTTTAAACATTAAAATGAAGTATGGTGCAATATAACACCGCGTTTTGTGAATTTAGCATTATTATGCGATGAAATGTAATTCGAAACTAATTTTATTTTTGTTCGCTCTAATAACCGACGAAATTATAGAAGTAATACATATTTAGGAATGAAATGATATCCATTTTGTACGCATTTAAATCTAGTGCTAATTTGAAATCAATCGAAACGATTACAACGAACTCGCTGGAGAAAAACGTTTCATACATTTAAATTGGATTATAAAATAGTTTAAACGAAGCGTTCTAAGAAAACTTTAGCCATAGTTTACAACTGTTCCATTCTCGATAAGAAATTAACGATTACAGCAACTTCACCAATAACTTCGAAGCGATATCTGAAATTGAAAATCTACGTCATAGTAACTAAGTTATAATTAAAACAGTTTGTAGTTTACCGTTCTCTCATCTCAGCAAACGTTATTTAGACGAGTCACACGCAACGCACAATAAAATTACTGTTTTCATACCTAATTATCATGTCACATAGAATTCTTAGATTAAATTGGTTTTTCAATCTCAATAACGGTATGGTAATGGTAGGTGATAGAGCGAAAACAGATCAGTAATAACCAAAACACAATGAAAAATATACAGCAAGTCTTTTACACCAATATATTATAAGACCTGTAATCAAAAACTCTTAAATATCTATACATTTATAAATTTTACTTAATTATTATTGTATATTATATACTCTTAACAAGTCTGCCTCTCCCACTACTGGATAAGAGTTCATTTCACAAAACTACTCCTGTACACGTTGGCAGACAAAAATGTGGTAGATATGCTGACACATATTGTAAATTTCTTTACGACGCAAGATCTTCAAGGATGAGCCGGAGTAGAATTAATTACAAATACAAATAGCTGCTTGCACGGACCTAACTTGCGAACTTCGATCATAATTTTGTCCACTGGCCAACCACCACTTGCATCGAAAAAAAACAATACTTTGCACGAGCATATTGTAATAATAGTAAAAATTAGGTCATAGAAAATCACTTCATTGAATTTATGTAAATAGTAACGAAGATTAATTACAATTACATAAAGATCCCAATTTCAAAAATTATAAAGAAATTCTATCATAATTAATATATAAATATTCATAGTGCTTACGGATCATGACGTTCCCACACATTACCTTATAAACCATCCCGTCGATCAAGTACAAATACACGGCTGCTTATACCTGTTTAAAGACAATTACATCACAGTAGCAATGACACATAATTGACGTCCAGGAGAGGTTCAGGTAACTCACTAGGCGTTAAATTGTTTTGAGTCTGAGCAGGTGCATTTACTTGCTTCAGGTATTGATTGGCTATGTGGATTAAAATAAAATGAAAGTATCAAAAACGCTCAGTTTATGTTCGTTGGATGTTAAAAAGGCATTACATTTATTTATAAATATCAAGTTCAAAAATCATTATTTTTATGTTCCGTTACACATAATAATAATATAAAGTTATAATTTTATTCGTTGTAATGTTGTCAACAGGCCGAAATAGTCATAAAAACGTATGCGATATTTTAATTTTTATTTTGAATAATAATGTGATTCGGCCTTGTATATTAAAATACATTTTGTTAAGCCTCATTAGAAATGAGTAAAGCGTCAAAACTATGCATCATTAGCATGACATTAGCATATATCAACGCGCGAGGTCACAGCTAACAGCTAAATATAATGAGTTTACATAATAACTCAAAGAGCTAGAAACGTTAGTAGATAGTATTATAATAGAAATAAAAATGATAAAAATGCAAATTTATAAGTATCACGAAATGTGGCTTTATTATAAAGACATTTATTAGATATATGTACATATATATAGGGATCTAATCTGTGGTAATAATATTTAAACTTTAACCTAATTACAATGTTCTTTATTTAAAAACTTCCTTAAAAATACTCAATGTAGATGTGAGTAGAGTTTTTGTATAAGATAATTACTATATCTTGGTTCAGTCGAGTTATTTACTGCGGAAAGCTTAGCATAATTAACGCACGACTATTTGACAAGTACGAGTAATATTTTAACTATAATAATTTAACGAGAGCAATTATTCTTTACTATACTCCGCACTATAATCAGAAGGTGAAACGTGATCTTTTCAAGCTTGCGTCAGAATCAGGTAAATTGCCAACATTAAAGGAAATCATGTACAACATCAAGGATTCATTATATTGATGTACAAACTGCACCCCACCTCATTATATTATTTGTCAAAATTGCATTCCACTTTCTTTCTTATTATTCAGCTATATTCGAATAGATTCAGTTGAATTGTTGATAAATGGATTTGGCTTTGGTCGGGTTTCTAAGTTTCACTGTCTATATTAAATGAAAGTTTAAGATTACAGATATAATATTGTTCGCTGCTGCGTATACTACAGGAATAACAAACCAACCAACTGCTGTTTTACAATTTATAGCTGTTGACTTATATAGACACATATAGAGTATTTACCTCTTAAACACAAATTTAATGTAAGTCTATTTTTTTTATGTAATAGCTCTTTTTTTAGTAAAAATATAAAATTAAACTAAAGTACAGCCTATAGTCCCACTGCCGAGCTAAAGCCGCCTCTCATTTTTGAGAAAGTTTGAAGCTTATTCCACCATGATGCTTCAATGCGAATTGGCTTTTTTATCTGACACATGCAGGTTTCCTCGCGATGTTTTCCTTCACCGCTGAATACGAGTACGGTAAACAAAAATTACGCACATGAAAATCAGTGGTACGTGCCCGGATTGGAATACGAAATTTCTGTTAATATTCGCGTTTTTAGCCACTTGTCAATCTCGCTGTTTAATAAAAAAATTACCGAACTTATATTTGATACAAAATGTTTACGAGTAGGTAAGAAAAACTATTAAAATAAAATAAATATTGTACAAAATCATGCACAGGAAATGCTGAGTCACGAAACAATCCTAAGTACGAGGTGACGTTTGCATTGTTATAGGGGATCGCGTTTGTCCGTCACTCTGTCAGCGCTAAGAGATGAACAAATTGTCGACATCCAGCAGCCTTGACCTGTCAGAACAACAAAAGACCTTGTTGAAACGAGTTTTGGAATCAGATTATCATGTACCAACGCAACATATATTAACAGGATAATAAAATTATTATAGCTTTTGGCATGAATTTAACTTACCTACTACTAAATAATCCTATAACTCTAAGAAAATGTTTTGCGAATAATAGGTCGGATACCATACCATACCTACGTCTCTGTCAGGAGAGGAGAATCATTGAAATAATAGAAGATTGATTCCTTTCTAAGAGTGTTTTAAAGAATTTAATTGATGTTACGAAAAATGCATTGAAACCAATGAGGTATGTGATTGTCCGAAAGATATAACTTAAATACTTATATAAATGTATATTTTATAAGATCTTATGAAAGTTAAAATTTTAATTTTGATCGAACAATTAATTGAAAAGAGGCGAAATCTCTACTTACAGATTTGAAGAAATAATCACATTACATTAGTGTAAAAAATGGCCATGTTTATTCAGCAATACATACCGTCATTTAGCAAATCCTACCAACGGATAGTCAATATTCACTCTTCCGCGCTCTTAAGCTAACCTGAAAGGTGCCTCTGAACTCTAAGCACTCGAACACTACGATGGAAAAACTTAAAATCTTACGTTACTCGGTGTCAAAAACGAATATTTTAGCACTTATAAATATATATCTGTTTTAGATCTCTAAATCAAAATGTATAGATTGAAGTTTAATAACTATAAGCATACTTTAAACTTAATACTTGGTAAGTAAATGAAATAAAGCGCGAAGCATGAAAAGTCATTAATAAGCATTACAGACATAATAGCAATAAAGCGGACAACATAAGTGTTTTTAATGCAAAATTATTTTAAACAAAGTGCTAAAATTGTATTATAATATTCAAAATATGATGCGATATAAACACAAATGTTCCTGTTAATTTAAATTAATGAAACAAAAGAACAATAGATGTATCTTTCAGATAACATTTGAGCATTCGGATATAAAAACAAGGTTTGGTAAACTGTCCAGAGTTTATCGCTCCGAGTAAAGTTAGAGCAGATACATGCAAAAGCAAATTAAGAGTTCATGTACCTGTGACTCATAAATCTTTTTTAAATTCTATAAGTCATTCAACTGTACCTACTACCAAAATATATTGAAAAAGAAAACAATTTCAAATACGCTGTTTTTCTTACTTTCTTATTTTCAAAGATTTGCTCGCATTATATCTCATAAGTGGATACTCACTTATGAGATATAATAATAATCGTCAACATTTTAAAATAAAAACTTAGCTATTTAAGTTTAATTAACTGAATTATTGAACTTTAAAAACGTCAGATTTCAATGGTAAGGCAAAATGATTTGTGCTTGTAAAGAGCAATACACGTCGAATAATATTAGAAGTATTACTAATAAATGAGCATTTATAAATCATAATTTAGACGGAAACCAAACAATGAAAAATTAAAATAAATTTATAAAAATTTACAGATAAATTTAATGTTTGTTATTAAAATCACAATTGCATATCCTAATAAATGCATTATATGTACTTATTATATTATTTAATATTAAATGAACAGTTCTTGTATATATATATATTTATATATTATAACTACTAACAAATATATTTAGATAAGGTTTTGCTTTTTAAGGTCATCTACGTAGGTGTACGCCCTGAAAAAAACCATTTATCACTAAAATAAAGTAATCCGAGACGAGCAAAGCTAGTGACAGTTAATAACCAAGATTGGATTACAACGACACTTTGCACAGTAACAACTTATGTTCTGGATCAATCTCGATCCATACAATACACTTTTATCCCAGCGAAGTAATGAGTTCCCATGAGAAATTCCAAATAACTGCCTCCATTTGCAAAGTCTACGTGAAAAGCCATGTAAAAGTTTGAAAAAGTTATTGGACACTGTTTTTAGATATACAATTTGTTAAAAAGGGACATTAGAACTATACCGTATCCATCGAATAGTATATCAACGTAGTACAAGTATTTAAGTAGCAATTTAGGTAGGTGATTTTATGATCGCTTTTTTTCTAAAAATCTACAATAACTTAAAGTAAAATTGATTTAAAAGTTAACCGGGTCTTTGTGTTACAATGTTTTGTTCTTTTTGTTATCTCAGTAACAAAATCGGATCTAGATTTGAAATTTAACACCTTGAAAAATTATCTCTACTTTTTTACCTTCTTAAAAATGTTATCGTGTCAATTCTTCTATTGATCATTGGCACACTTAATTATAATTCTGGCGTAAATTTTCGATATTCGATCTAAGGATTTTAGATTAGACTGGTTATTACCGCCGTAAATGCAGTTGATAAAAGAAAAAATCGATTTAGCACAACTGAATTTGAAAACTAATTGTTTGCTTAAAAAATAAAATAATCGTCATTTTTAGAAGCGATTGGTATTTTATAAAATACTTATATCTTATTTTTACACTAACGTCGAATAAACCGAATACTGATAAGAATAATAAGTTTTTTTTTACTTTGTTACGCATATATTCATTTGAATTAAATGGCTTTGTATATTTTTGATTGCCCTGTCATCGATTTTAGTATCGATGATAAAGCAATAAAAAAGTCGGAAGCAAAATGAAATAACAATAGCTTATAGTCTTATATGTAAGAGTAATAAAAGTGAAATCTTTAATAAAAAGTTTAATAACCAATATCTGTTACTGCATCATTTGCTTCAAACCATTAAAGTACTTTAAACAGCTGAAAAGCTATGAATAAAAGACAGGTTATGGAACAAATACTTATCTATGACAAAATGAAAGTAAATTGTAATGTGTGTAAATCACAAGGGATAATTTCGGGGGCCTGTTATGGCTAGAAATTTTCCTCTTCTTAGTGGTTTTATTCGACAGAAATATTAAAAATTAAAACCGACTATTCACCCAGTGTTGCCTTTAATACTATATTTATATTAGATTTATATGTAATAGATCGTCATTGTCGCTTGACTTTTACTTACCCTATTTATATATTTAAGCTTGTATTAATTAATACAATGTCATGTAATTACTGTAATTAAATACACGTGTTATATAAGTTAAACGATAGCCACTTTTCTGTATATTAATCTGTGGGAAAATTGGATACTGATATGAAAACAAACACTGCGAGTAAATGGGGCGGATGCATGATCGAATCCGGTCTGGGCTACCACGAGTCCTCTGCATTCTCGTCTACGCACTTGCTCGAGAAAAAGTGTAGAAAGAGCACCTACCGTGCGGAACGTCCGATCCTATTAGAGAAACGGCCGACAGCCAAACTAGTTTTACTTTACAGTTACGAGACGATACGATTTGATTCTGCGACGATACTTAGCCGAAGGTCGCGGAAACTCGAGCGGGACTAATTTACAATTTGTTCAGCAAGTTGACAGCAAGTTTACTATCCATCAGAGGATTGAAGATAAAGTACAGTGGTGGTCGTATAATTAGAAACACTACCAACGGTCCTTGGCATTATGTAAGATACTTCACCGCAATCGTTTTTATTTTGAAATTAAAAAATAAATAGGACAACAATATGTTCAATGATTTATCATTTATTAGAAAAACAATATAAATCCCATTACACAAGTGCAGTTTCAATATTACATTACGGACAAACATTTAAATCAGTTTTAAGGTATGAACAATAATGGTCAATTAATTAGAAACAATAACAAAAAACATAAAAAACAATATTTTTTTAAGTATTAGTAAGTATTTGTTATTTACGAAATACTACTATCTACTACTACCCACAGACTACCAATAGTTATAATTAATATCTATTTATAATAGTTATAATTAATATTTAGTGACCCCTTATTTTCAATAACAGCACTCCAACGACGTGGCATTGATTCAATCAATTTCATACATTTTTCTAGGGGGATTGAATTCCATGCTTCAACAAATGCTTCATATAGTTCGTTTTGACTGGTGTTACGTTTGTTTGAGACTTTCTTTTTAACAATATACCAGAGATTTTCTATCGGGTTTAAATCCAGACTATTTGCTGGCCAGTCTAAAACGGATATACACTGTTCGCTAAGGAAACATTTGACGCTATTGGCCGTGTGTTTAGGGTCATTGTCATGCTGAAAGATCCAGGTTACAGGCAAATGATCGTCCGAATAGGGAATCATTGTGTGCTCTAAGATATTTTTGTATTGCCATTGATCCATTGTACCGCCACCGTGCTTGACTATACTCCTTGTGTATTTATAATTAAAAGCATTGTTTACAGGCCGTGTAACATAGCGCTATCCATCGGAATTTACCATATTTATTTTTGTTTCATCTGAAAATAACACTTATTTCCATTCTCGTACCGTCCAATTAACATATTTTTAGCGAATAATAATCGCTTCTTTCGGTGTTACTTGGTAAGAAGCGGTACCTTTCGAGAGATTCTTCCAAACAATTTAGCTTCCAGTAATCTTTGGCGTATCGGTCTTGACAAGATGTTTCTCGGGTCATCAGGCGAAAAAACTTTATTTTTAATCTGGTTGAGTCTTCTTACTTGGGTCTTTTTTAGCAACACGAACGATTAGCGTATCTTCTCTGGGAGAGGATTTTCTTGGCCGAGCCTTTCTAAGAAAATTTTCAATAGGTCCATGTGTTTTATAATGATCAATTGCATTAAAAACTTTCTTAACAGAACAATTTAAATGCTAAGCTATTCTTCTGTACTCTCACTTATGATCTATATGTAAATTAACAATGATTTGCCTAGTTGACGCGTCACTACTTTTATTTTTGCCTATTTTGAACAAAATAAAATTCAGATTAAATTTTGAATTGCCGCCGAAATAATAGAAAATGAAATGTTATTCTCCAATTTCAAAAAAAGAACGAGCTATGGATGCTTTTTTAAAATGTTTCTAATTAGGCGTCCAAGCGGCCAGTAACAGAAAATAAACTCCTACATGTGTAAGACTCATTTTGAAATTAAAAGTAATATATGTTTTATATTTTATGCATTTAATGCGTTTTTTTTATTTGAGTGGCTATATTATTGCATGATTATTAATTATTGAATGTGTTTAATTTTATGAACATTTGTACGTTGAAGTTATACTTTCTTTATTCATAAGAAGTGTTTCTAATTATATGACCACCACTATGTATAGCTCACTCACCGCACAATATTACGATTGAATGAAATATATAAAATAGTTGCATGTTACAAGTTATTTTATTTTCTAATGGGCTTTTTATTTTATGTATGTATGTTTTCTTTTTTTTTATTGATCTTAACGCGAAGAGCACGTGGTGAACGCCTCGATCGATGAGGACACAAGCTAAGGGATTTCGGCCTGACGAGGACTAAATTGCCGAAACACTTAGAAGTTATACCTGTCCAGCTTTTTTTCTATGATTTTTATTACGATATTTCCTACACCGTGACTGAGCTAGTATCTAATATAAATAACTACGTTTAAAGCTTATCTATTCATTGTGTTCATTAAATTTGTGTACCTATACAAAATAATTGTATGCTAAGTATTGTTTTAAAATCGCATACATCGCGTACCTACGGTACTAATAAAATTATAAAAAAAAAATATACTTCAAGGGTGCAGTTCCTAGGATAGGCTAGATACCGATATTACGACTTTTTAGTAAAACCCACCAGTCGCAGCACGCATCGGAAGTGGGTTAGTGTAATTACAGACTCAAGGGACATACCATCCCCCACATGATCATGGAAATTGGTATGAACTTTATTTTCTCGCCCATTTGCTCGGATGGCCCTTCCTAATTTAAATTATAACAGGGATATTTCCGCTGAGTGATCGCTTACTGTGAGTGAAAAGGCGATGGGTATGCGGGAATTTTATTAATATTTTATAATTGATTAAAACATGAATGTTACTTAATTATGACATTTTCAAATAATCGAAAAATATCACAATCCGAAATTGGACTAAGTTGTTGTAATTAAATTATTAATAAAAATACATATTTTTATAATAAAAACGTAACTGGTGAATACATTTATTTTATGTGTTTTAAAGAAGCAAAATCCATAAAATTAGAATACACGAACAGCTTAAATAAAATACAAGTAAACCTGTAAGTCATTTATATACTTAGGTATGTACCTATAAGTCAAAAATTGAGTCGTCCCGATTGAAAAGATATTTAAACAATAAAATTGTATAGATGCTGCACCATAAAATAATATAGTACGCCGTTTATTTAATGACCTTATTTCCATATGAATGAAACATTTAACTTCTCACGTTTTATTGTTACAAAAATTTGTAAAGAAAATTTATGACAGAAATCAACGAGGCGCGTATAGTCGTATACTTGACATATTAATCCCATAAGATAATATTTTTGCTACTATTTACATCGATATTTGTTTTACTAACGTTGACCGAACGTAAAACAAACACCAATTTAATTTAATTTTGTGTAACGTAATTTGAACTAAGGGTCAAGAAAGGTCTTAGGTATCTAAGTCAATAACTAGGTTACAAATAGTACGTACTTCGTACTTCCTAGAATCGTTTTAATTGATTGAAGTAGCATAAAACAATATTTCTATTGTGATTATTATACCAATTGAAAACAAAGATTAAGTTTTTATAGATTTTTACCTCAATTTATATTAATATGTTACTTAATATGGCATTACTATTTATATATATATACATAGATTGGAAGAAAGTTTTATGTTCATTATATTGTTAGTTAAAATTTAACAACTTGTTAAATGTTTACATACGATATTACACTAACCTGTTCGGGTAGTAATTAACACCGAAAAATCCAATTAGCGCATCACTACACGACACAACTCGTATTCTTCGTTACACTATATCATCAAATTAACAAACCAACGAAACCGCAACAAAGTCGTAAAGAACACAATATTCGTTATACACTATCGATCAATCTAATTTTAAATTCACATATCACACAAAATCGAACATACTGATGTATTTTTATAATTACAAATAAAATATTTCATTTGACATTTTGTATTTCCCTGTTTCCTAACATGCGACATTTAAAAATCGAACGACGTTATTCGTAGCGCGAAAACAGACGAAAGTGCGCGCGCGACTCACGTGCATTGGCCGCATGTGCCGACAGCTGACTGAATCGCAATTCGAAACAACGCCGCAATAATAATTACACGGTTTAAATTTTTCTATCTATATTACCATCCGTTAACCGCCAAAGAATCAGTTTCAAACTTTTTAATATGGATTAACTTCCTGCGTTTTCAGTACGTCGCGGGAGCACCGCGGAAGTCGCTTACCGTAATGTATAATAAATTGTACAGATTTACCTCTCGCTGCAACTAGGTGTGATTTATGCACGGAACTGTGTCGAATTAACAATTACCGCTTCTATAGTAACGTCGGCTAGACAACCGTTATGAGACGAGGTGGATAAAATCACGATATTATATATTTTATGTAAAACTAATTTATAACAGCCATTTGTTATTGGTAATTAAGTATAGATAGGCACATTCGTCTCTTTATCGTGATATAATTACTGGTACTGACAGAATGCACGTTATTTCTTACATCAAAACTTACTTATATTTGACTAGTTTTCGTTCACGTGCTTATTTATGTGTTCATCTAAAAAAGTTCATCATAATTCATCAAAATCGGTTCAGTGGTTTAGCCGTGAAAGGGTAACATACAGACAGGGTTACTTTCGTATTTATTATAATAATAATATAGATTAATATAAAATCTATCTGTATTTAATTAATGTTCAAGCTTAACACCAAATAAAATCACACAAAATCATGAATTCACAACTAACAATCCAAATTCTAAAGTTGTCCCAAATGAACCTTGTTACGATACCTTAGAAATTAAAAATACTGTATTCGTAATTCGTAATCGTCGACAAACATTGCATATTATTAAAGTAAAAAAAACAACAATTTATTTTTTATCTTTTTTTCGAAAAACTTATAGCGCAGAAATTTGATTTTATGCAGGTAGAAAGGTAGTATACAAACATACATGGATCTATTCAAACCGATGAGAATTTGATTTTTCAATTTTTATATATTCTACTGGAAAACAGATCAGAACCAAAGCCTTGATTAAGACCTTAGAACAATTATTTATCGTATAACACCTAGTTCATTTTCTGCCAGCTATAAAATACGTTCGTACAATTATGAACCTCAGTTAGTGATGAAAAATAAAAATGCTATAAGGTTGGGATATTTATATTTTAATAACAATTCAGGTATAAAGATACATTGTTCATTTAAACTAAATTTACGAAGTAAATAGTCATATAAATCAGTCTCGCTTCGTAATACATTTCACTATTGCTTCATGGAATGATAATATCTTGATACTTGATAATTAAATTATCAAGAAACTATTGCTATTACATTGCATATACTTATGTTTCAAATTAAAAAAAAAAATACACTTTTGTGTACTTAAACAATATTCACAAGGTTACTCGCTTTTTGACAACTCATATATAGTCCATAACTTGTTTTAGCGCTAACAAATTATATCGCATACAAAGTACAAACGTTTTAATTTGTTTTAATTTAAAAGTACTTAATTTAATGATGCGAATCAAGAAATATGTCAAAAAGCGAATAAATACGAATAATTTAGTCACACGAAACTTATTCTGTATATCCTAATCCTAAACTAGCTGGCTATCATAATATAAATATACTCCCAAAAGCTAAATAGCAGCTGCTGACTCACATAAAACTTATAGCTTATGTAGATTTAAGATAAGCAAAGGTACATATATATCTGTGTATAGTACAACTACATAATGCAAGTCAACTTAGTTGTGACAATTATAAGCCCGTTATCTACGAGCACTGGAACTTTTTATATAATATGAAAATTATAGATGAGATAAAATATATATACAGTATGTAACCGAAACCCTGTCCGATTCGTGAAGTGGTTATTAGGTATCGTGGGTCGGTTCTCTTTATGTAAACATTTTTAAAATACTAACCAAAAAAATTACTCCGAATAAAATTAATATTAAATTTAATTAAATGTCGAAAATAACATGGCAACACAAGCGTGACTCCCGCCCCGCCGCGTCTTTGAATAAGCCGCGACACCGCCTTTCGGTATGAACTAGTGTTGCAGAACAATCGATAGTTTGACTATCGATAGTTGACCTCGAAAACTATTCAGGATATCGATAGTACTATCGAAAGTATTTTCTATTGTCAATACTTTCGATAGTACTATCGATATCACCATAGTTCACCATATACAGTACTATTGGTAACAGCAATACTATCGATAGTATTGCAAAGCCCATTAGTTTTAACCAAAACCTATCGATACTATCGTTACTATCGACAGTATTGACACGTGACAATAATATCGATGAACTATCGATACCATTGCTTACACCTTTACTATCGATAAATTATCGATTATCTATCGATAGTGGACTAAACACTACCTTGAACCGGCGTAACAAAGAGAACTTTCTGCGAACGAAAAGTAATAAAATATTCCACGGTAGTGATAGTTAAAGGATAACGTTTCACATGACGTTCATTAATTTATTTTCATTTTTATTATATTTTTTCCTTAGCTTGTTCTCTTATAAGCTGTGTGGTTAATGTTATCGTTTATGTTCTAGTAAGTCGTGGAAACTTGCTTGCGTTATGAACGAAAAAAAAAGTGTTATTTATAAGTAAAAAAATACTGTAAGTTTCCCTGAAAAAAGTTAATAAATAAAGATAATTAATAAATTACGCGTTAGTGTCCAATTGAATCAGACCGTTTACTAAGAGTGTAAGCTAGGTGATTTGTGGCTTTTTTATTTTAGTCGGCAGACAATATCGCACAATATCGCGCTCAGGTCGCTGCTGAGCAGTAGTGACACGGCCTGTGGCAGCAGCGTTACAAAGGCACTCAAAGGAGGAGCCCAACGACTCTGGTGTTGTTACATTTCAAAAAAATTGCTCGATGTTGGGGAAATATGGCACTAAAATGTGTATTTTAAAAAACAATATCATTTTTATAATAATGAATATTTGATTTTTAATATTATTTTTAGTAATGTCTATAACACACCAAAATTTCGGATAGGACAGGGTTTTTATAACACAATGTATAAACACGTTGCAATCAATGTTGAATTTTATTCTAATTGCGCCAAAATATTTTATTAAATTGCTTAAGAACGCGATATTATAATTAGGATACAAAGCCGATTTATTATAATTTATAATTATATATATTGCACAAAAAAAAAATCATAATACAAAGTTACACACAGATTTTTAGAAAAATATTTTAATCTGTTAATGTCAAATTTAACGCTTTGGGCTAAAGTACATTTTAATTTTGTGTAATTTTTTTTAAATACACGGTTTATGTTCAACACTCATTTTAATCAAAGAATATGCAGCACTTCCTCATGGAATTATTATTGAGAATTTATATATTATAGTTAAATATCATTTATATCTTAAAACATTAAAGATATTTTTGTTCTAATATATAGAGTTGTAAAATGCTAAAAAAGAATCAAACAAAAATAAAATAAATTGTTAATCTCATATTTATAGAATACTTTTTTAGCAACATGTTTATATTTACAAAAAAATATGATTGCTTATAAATACTGATATATAGTTAATTAATATCTATATTACTTATAATTTTAAGTGTTATGGCAATACTCAAAATAACACTTAGCAGCTTGGTCATATACACATTGTATACAAGACCGTGCTTAGCAGATCAAAAGACACACAGATAATACATATACAATGGTACTGATTTTGAAGTGCACAATCTCTAGTCTAAACTGAAATAGCTTGACTAAAGTTGCCTTGTTTTTAAGGGTTTTATACATCATAAAGGGAAAATAATAATTTTAGTCTCGCCAAATCAGTAAAGCGATTGTTTACAACCGAATCGATACTAATGTTAAGTAGTTAAAAACCGTTATAATTATTAATAGGGCTGTAGTTATTGTGATTTGTATAAAATCGATCATTTGTTTAGCCCTGAAAACTTAACAAACAGGAAGACAGACAGACAGTTACTATTAATATGTATAATATAAGATATTACTATTAATATATAATATACTAGTTTCCGCCCACGGCTTCGCTCGCGTTTTGTAAGGTGGGGTGGTTAATGGTATCGAGTTTAAGATATAAAAAGTAGATGATTATTTTTAGAAATGTTTGGTCTGTTTTAATACTCGGTGGTAGAGCTTTGTGCAAGCTCGTCTGGGTAGATACCACCCACTCATCAGATATTCTACCGCAAACCGCAGTACTTTGTATTGTTGTGTTCCGGTTTGAAGGGTGAGTGAGCCAGTGTAATTACAGGCACAAGGGACATAATATCTTAGTTCCCAAGGTTGGTGGCGCATTGGCAATGTAAGTGATGGTTAACATTTCTTACAATGCCATTATCTATGGGCGTTGGTGACCACTTACCATCAGGTGGCCCATATGCACGTCCGCCAAAATATATAATAAAAAACTTTTGGTGTTATATTTGATACAAATTTACAAGAGATATGATCATATCTCTTTCGACTACAAGTGCTGCCAATTATATATTGTAGTTGGGATATGTGATCTATGACATAGAACAAAACTTTTGAAACATGTGGTATTGATAAATGTTAATTCGGTTTTGGAAGAAAAGAGATTTCCAATTTGTTAAACTTCTTTGTTAACTTTTAAAATAATGATCCTTAATGATACTGGTAGTAATCTCAAAATCATCTCAAAATTTATCATTAAACTAAACGATGTGTTCAATCAAATCAGATGAAATCATTAAAATACTTTTATAAAAAGTATGTCTTCATTTAAATCTCATTATCTTCCATTTGTATTCATGTATATGAATATGCTTTTTTTGCTTTGTAGTAAATATGACCTCAAATACCTGCGAGGATACTACAATACTATGATGTGACTCATCATGTGGCAGTGGTTATATTTGGTCTGATTGACAAAACAAGATTGCTGATTAATATTAATAATATTATAGAAGCGACAAGCGTGGCAGTACATTCATTTTTGACTTATGACAATTGTAATACATATAATTCATTTACAAGAACATATAAATTTTTATCAAAAGGAAGAATAGCATTTTATAAATGGCTAAAACTAGTATACAACAATATAAATAATAATAACAATATTAAAAAAATATAAAGTAATTTTCAACCTATGTTTCCATGTAACTTTTGATTTTCTTATGATAATAAGCACATCAAAAGCAATCATTAAAATGAAATACATGGAACTTGATTGATTTCTTCAAAGCTCGATAAAAAATTATTAATATCCAGCATCCCATATATTTATTTAAAAAAAAATCGAAATGTAAATATATACTGTTACTTCATATACAACATTAATAGAACAATAATTATACTTGCTTCTATGCATGAAAGCTGAGTTATATTTATTACAGAACTGTTAGGAATTTGTTAAATCTTTAAAAAGTACAAAATTGTCTATGGTCTCACCCCAATATTTTTGACAAGATTGTAGTGTTGTTCCTCCACCCTATGTGTAAGTTCTATGCCAGTCAACTCAGTGACAATTAACAGTTCCATGTATAGTTGAATAAACAAAGAGTATAGACAAAAAAAATATAAAAGCATATTTATTAAACAGCCCATGTCCGAATAATCTGATAATATCAATCCCTATTACTACCTTAAATTATATTCATACCTGTTACACCATAATTATGACTACCACCTATATTAATTAAGCCATTAGGCCTATGATTACCACCATAGTCATCTATTCTACTGCTATCTCCTAAATTACTAACACTATTTGATCTTCTTATAGTATCCTGAATACATTCTAATAAATGTTCAAAAAAGTTTGGAAAATTATCATAACTAGGGAATACATTAATATCAATAACAGCATGGTTACCTGTTATATTGTCTATGACTACATCAAATCCAGCCAGTATTAAACCAATCTTCTTTCTCATTACTTTGATTATATCTTTTATTCTGTCTTCATTTAGACACATCTTTATATCAGCCTTATCATTTGGATCTAATATAGACAGTGTGGATTGGCTGTCAGCTTTGCAAACTTCTCCAGTGCTGTAGTATATTGGATCCAAGTCTTCCGAGGCATAGAAATTTTTAAGACTTGGTCGTTCACAAATGTGATATCTGTAAAGGATTTTTAAAAGTTATTTATTTTAACATTTATAATCAAATACTATTACAGTTTTACTAAATGATGCACAAAAACTTTAAATTTAATTGAGATAGTCAAGCATTGGTGCTGTAAGAAATACATATTAATATTCCTTTCATCGCAATACACCACCAAACCTGGCTGACTTACTAAGTCTTCAAACCGCAACACAATAATAATATTGCTGTTTTTTTGTATGTTTTATTTCGGTACAATGCGATGAGTTGTAGTTTAATATATAATTTTATAAAAAAATTTAGGAAAAATATCAATACATAAAAAGAACAATTAACAATGTAAGTAGAACAAACCTGTTTCCCACAACAAAAACCTTATGCAAAACTGCATTATGATTAACAAAACTTTGAACAACACAAGGTGGTTTGGCTACATTAAGTCCTCTCTCATTAAATATGAGAACCATTTCATGCGCTGATTTAGATCCATGTGCTATAGTAGGTTTGCATATCACTGGAAATCTCACACCCCTCTGCCTCATAATCTCAATATTATGTTCTGTATTACTTGTCGTAAATTCTGCAAAGGCTGGTGTGAAGATACCTTGACTTTGAAGTGATGACTCGTTTTGCAATAATGTGTAATAACAATATCTGAAATTACCATAAAAATCATGAAACACCTTTTATAATATTAGGTCATGATATTTCATTAACATTAACAAAATTTTAATATATTAGCAATTTGGTAGACTAAGATTATTAGTCCAAGTCATATCATCCTATAGACACTCTTAGTTGGCGAAATGTATTCCAACTTAAATGACAAAAGATACGATGAAAAGTACATTATAAATACACATTTATGCCCATTTCCTTAAAATGAGCTTAAATTAATTATATCTAATCTCGATCTTCCTCATGAATCAGTCAGTAGGATCAGAGGAGTTTCTTATTCTGATTTCAATATTAGTGTAATTAGTATTTTATAATAGCTTCTAAGATTAGTGCCAACTTATTTAAAGACTTTAATTTTTTATAAATTCATTACAATTATTAAATTGATGCTATAATAGAAGAATAAGTAATGGTGAATATTTATATATAATTATTAATTACCTATTCAATAAAATCCTCACATTATCTAATGGATCAATCACAGTTATATTAGGATGATTCGATAAATACTGTTCCACACGATTAATAATATTGGCTGCCTGAAAAATTAAAATAAATTGAATATTCAAATTAAAAGATTTACATGAAATGGTCTGCATAAAATACAATATAATAGTATAAGATTTATGTTGACAATTATTACGACTCATAAAACTTTTCATGAGTCACAAAACTAATATACAAGTTGCGCAAGAAAGACTAATTTCATGACTATAGATACAATTTACTTTTAATGTTTTTTCATGTCAAGGCAAAGATTTTCATAACAAAGCAACAGGAAATTGTAAAAGAAAAAAACGGTAGATTTACCTTCATATCACCTTGGTCAGCTGCTGCTATGACATCAGTTAATTTGTGCAAAAAAACATCTATTCTTCCTTGGTCTTCAAAGGCCCTCTCTAAATCTAACTGGAAATTAAAAATTATTGTATGCGTTTTGGTTTTTTCTACATTTCAAATCGTGCTTATCGTGGTACATAACATCTTTTAAAAATAATTTAAGTATATAAGAAAAATCATAAACGAAATATGAACTCTCAAATAATATATAACCATACTAAAGCGTACTAATGTATGATTTTTAATAATTACCTTAACTAGATTATAACCGTGTAAGTTACAAGCTTTGATAAATTCCTTCCAATTTAGTTTTTGACTCTTCTTTTCCGACATCCAGAGACCTATACTTTTACCACAATAAATATCGTCGCTCATTTTTTCGGTAATAATGTTTTACATATACATACTTCAATGATGATTATACATATGAAAATTATTTTTTTTTGTTTATATTATTTTGAAACCAATAAGAAACAACTAGAAGGACTGAAATATTTTAAAACATTTTGTTTTAAAAACACTGAAATAATTTAAAGAACTTTACCAAGGCATAATAATTTATTTAAACAAATATATGAAACACTAGGAAGTAAGAACACAATACATTTTATTTACAGGACTGGCTCTATAATAAGAAATATTCATTATTCGTTAACTATATATAAAGTTATTTAACATTAAGTACCTATATATTTTAGGTACCTATTACTATTGAGTATTGACAATTTGACAAATGACAATACGAAGCACAATTAAATGTCAAACTGTTAAGCACATTTTTTTGACAGTTTATTTTTTTAATTTTTAATAATTGTCTTAATATTTTTAATAAAACATTTCAGGTAATGGGTACATACTGCATTTCATGATTTTTTATAAAGCATTTAAATTATAAGTAACATAACGATGTATGTCATTCAGCACTACCTACACGTATTTACCAAGGTTTTGCAAATATAATATTATAATACAATAATTACCTCGCCACTCACGTTTAAAAGTTTTATTTATTGAAATAAACGCATATCAACATGTCAATTGGCAAATTGGCTTTTCAGGGTAATCATAATCATTGTAATTGTAATGAATGTAAGCGAGGCACACAACAATCCAATTTGACGAATTGTCAATGGCAAATGACAACTGCTGTTAACTTTGAATATATAATATAATATATTATCATTACCACTGATAAATAATTGAATCAACGTGTTTTAGGTTACTTTCCGTTTATTTAATTGAATTTGTTAACTTGTGATCTGTGAGGTAACCGTGCTTTTGTATCCATAAATTGGATTTCTAATTAAAAAATTCATTATAACTAACAAGAAAATGTCAGATGACGGAATAACTAGTGCAAAATGCAGAATACTAGAAATCTTCTCTGACCTGGATGTTACAGACTTGGCATCAATAGAAAAGTGGATATGTTCACAATCATATAAAAAAGTTAAGTACCAAACATTGTATACTTAATTTTGAAACTGTTTTGATATTTTTGTAATCTCGTTCTACACCTACAGATTTAAAAAATAAAAAGGCACTTCAAAATTCAGAAAAGTTGTTAAAAAAAATAGGAGACTCCCTAAATAAATTAGTGCCATTTGAAGCAGAAATGCCTACTGAAACTATTATACCACCTACTGTTGGTGATCAGGCTGATTGTAATAAACATAACACTTACCATATTGACGAGTTTCTTTATGATGAAGACCAGGTTGAGGTGTTGGTTAGAAAAGGAAAAGTCAAAAGAAACTACTGCTTAGACTGCAACTCTCATAATATTGAGGTAATGTTGAGTTATATACCCTTATGAACATTAAAAAACAATAAATTATTATCGTTAATATCTCTCTATACCTATATTTTTAATTATTATATTTACCAACCTTATAAGTTTTACTTTTACTTCCAGAAGTTAACATTTATATCACACTCGATGTCTCGACAAGCATTACAATACATATTTAAAGTTTTACTTCCTAAAGACCTAGAAAGCAAAGAACTATTGGATGTTGGATCTCGATTAGGAGCTGTTTTATATGGAGTAAGTATGGCTTTTCATTATTGAGTTTTTCATTATCAAAAAAGTTAATATTGGTTGTTACATTATTTTTTCAGGCTTATTATTTGTCCAATGCATCGAAAATTGTGGGTGTGGAAATAAATAAAGAATGCTGTGAAGTTCAAAATAGAATAATAAATGACTACTCGATGGATGTTAATAGAATTAAAATAATTCATTCAGATGTAATGGAAATAACTGACATTGTTGAATGTACAGACATTTTTATAATTAATGTTTTAGATTTTTTCGTTGATGTAGAGAAGCATAAAAAAATGTGGTATTTTTTTCAAAAGCATATTAAAAATGGTAGTTATTTAGTAACCAATAGAAGCATGGCTGAAACCTTAAGTGGTTTAGATATATTTGAAGAATTTATGGACTGGTTAACAATTTGCAAGCCCTATCAGTTAGAAAATGAAATATATTTTGATGTAGAAGATCACAGCGAACTATATTTATATACAATAAATAAAAAATAGAAACAAATTCTTGGCTGATTTCTTTCAATAAAACTATATGGTGAACATTTAAAAAAACTTAAAACAAACCACACTAATGTATTTTTGTGTATACGACCGTGTTTTGAATACAACTTGACAACTTGTTCACACATTAACAAAAGTATGAATTTAAAAATATTAAAGACTAGAGTACATAATATTATTAATAATGAATTTTTCAAAGATGAAATAGATTATATCTATCTAAAAATGAAACATTTAATAGTTCAAAATTAAACAAGGTGTATAATAAATGTAATATTACAATAAGTATAAACAACACTTATTTATACTATCAACTATAGAACATGTTCTCTTCTGTAAGCTTTTACATAATATAGAAAGTTGAAATCGTAATCCATGAAAGGCGTCATAATGGATTATGTTAAGTTCTATGATAAATAATTTATATTTTTAAGATGATATAAATACAAAAATATTATACCTCGTTATAAAGTTTCTGGTAACCCAGTTGTGAAAGAAGAATTTGACAGATCAAAATTTATCTAAGTGACATTAATATTTTTAAAATGGCGTCGAACTCATAATGGCTTGGATTTTCCAGAACACTGTCGTTCTATAACTTGGTTAAATAAGAATATTTAGTTCACAAATTACACCAAATTCAAAATTTAAGATCAATATGTGGCACGAAGCAAGAAAGCAAGAGCGAATGATTCGCGGCATGATAGTTGATTATCGTCGAAGAGCCGAGCGACGCAAAGATTTTTATGAAAAGATTGTAAGTATAAGCTGTTCAATTGTATCTATACAATTAATTTCGAAAACCTAGTCAATTAAGTATTCATATAAGTTTTTTATTCATAATTCGCAGAAAGCGGAACCAACTCAGTTTCTACAACTTCATGGAAGACAATGTAAAATACATTTAGACCCCGCTGTTGCTGCGGCAGGCGAAGGTCCAGCTATTATGTTAGTAAGATTTACTATGCTTTAAATGCTTAACATTTATAATCATCATTACTTTATATATTTAGAAGTTGTGTCTTATACAAAACAATAATCCCCAATTAAAAAAAAAATGATGCTGTCATTACAGGATGCCTTGGCAAGGTGACATAAACAATATGATAGATAGGTTTGATGTTCGTGCACATTTGGACATTATCCCCGATGTGAAAGCCCCTGATGTGCCACCTGAAGAACTGAACCAGGAAGAGCGACAATGCAACTACGAAAGATACAGGATCTTGGCTCAGAATGCTTTTTTAGGAATAAGTAATACATTATTTTTAAAACAATAAAATGCTTTAAATGTGAAATTATTAAATTCAATCATTGGACTTACATTACTATTATGAATTAATATTATATATGAAATGCACGATTTGTGTTTCATAATTGCCAATTGTAACATTTTTTAATTAAATTATCAGCTTATTAGGACCTTTTATTTCTAGAACCTTTTTATATTTTATTAACACATACTTTTCTAACATTGTAGGTGAGGACAAGTTTCTTCAGCAATTGGCCATTGAAGAGCAGTTTGGGGTTACCATTGAAGAGAAGGAACTGCAAAGGGAGAAGTTAAGTGAAAAGAAAGGGACGGGTGCTGCTATAGGATATGTTTATACTGATCCAGGGGCCCAAACATCCAGCTTTAACGGTAGATACAGCATTTCTTATCCAGCTGTGATGAAGATTAAAGTTTGGGGATAAGTGGCATCCTTATAAGATGTTTAAGGACATTTTATGGCATTCAGTGTTAATTACAGGCCCGGATGTAAAGAAGGCGGATGTAAAAGAATCTGATGATGATTCAGATCTGGAAATCATTGATGTGGATCTTAGCATTGATGTCAACAAAATGGAAGCTTCACAGGTGAGATTAATTTATTATCCTAACTTATTTCTATAATCCTTATTTATTTTTTGTTATCATATCATATATTCTTTTCATATTATATCACAATGATTAAACCCTCTTAACTTAGCTTAAGCTTTCAATAAAGTTTTATCAAATAAGTTCAAGTATTTTTTATTAACTCTAATCTTAACGGAAACTATAATTAAGCCTATTAACCCTATAAATAATTATAAATGGATCTTTATTCATTGAGCATATATTTTTTTACTATCTTAATAATAATTCAGTTAAACATAACAATTATTTAAGGCCATCTTATGGTTCTTGAAAGCTTGTACTTAGTGATAAACTTTTGTACCATCAAGCCTATCTCAGCAAGGTCACTCATATGTTCTATGCCCAAGACCAACTTAGTATTTTTTAGTTCTGGATTGAAGTCTACAAGCTAACATGTTAGCTCCTTAGTTGTTACTTAATAATTCTTACTAAGGCCACTTACCATCAAGTCGCCCATTTGCCTATCTGCTTATAAATATGAAATTAAAAGAAAAACTGTCACATTACTGAATAATGGATCACAGGGGATTGTTTTCCAATTTTTTTCTAAAATATATTCTTTTATATTTTCTTTTAGGTAGAAGGTGGAATACATCCTGTTTAAATTATGTAATATTAAAAAATATACTAAGATTTGGAACAATGTTAAATGGGCTTTTTAGTGGCACAATATATAAAATAAATTAATTTAAAATTTATGTTACAGTGGCTTCTGTAATATGCAATCAAATCCACTACAAGCTCATTGAAAAAGGAGTATAGATAATGAAATCAATTTTATCTTTAATAATTAATAGTTACTGCTTAATTTAGAGCACTTTGGAATTATCAATGTTTATAATATTAAAAAATCATAACCAGCCAGTCAGAATTTTATTATTCATAAAATATATAAATGTGTATATCATTAACTAAATCATATGGAGTGCAGGCTCACGAGTTGAATGCAGTGGGACCACATTATGGTATGGCGGGCTGTGATCTATTCTCGTTCCTGACTGGAGATGCTGATGATGCAGAGCACCAGAAGCAATTATTACGAGAGGAAAAGGAAAAGGCGATGTTCTCAGGTCGGAAGAGCAGGAGAGAACGACGTGCACATAGGTTATTTTACCTCTATTTGCAGTTTAAAATAAAAGTTCTCATCATATAAATTTGACACTGGACCAAACACTTAATGTATGTTCCAAGTATGACAGTGTCCCTCAACAAACTTCTTCTAATTTTTGATTTTCCATAATGATTTTCCTGATAAGGAATTCAAATGTCCAAATTCAATAACCTCTTATGTAGTATTATATTTCAAAATTGTATTACATAAATCATGTCTCACTTGATACCAAAGCTCTTATTATTCCTAGGGGTGAGGACCTGGTGATCCGTAATATGGGTATTCATATGATCCTCACCCATTTTATACTGAAATAAATGTACACCTCGTTAAATAAAAACATCACTATATTATTTATGTGAGATCTGTTATTGTGAAGAGAAGTAAACGTGATTATAAATAGTAACGTGCAAGCCTGCGCCGACGTCATGGATCGCGTAGTAAAGAGGGATGTTCGGCAGGGACAAAAAGCTGGCGACGCGTGTGGTGAGCCCGCCGAGCTACGCCGCGCCGTCCGCCTTCGCCGCCGCCAGCCGCTCGCCATCGCGCTCGCCGTCGCGCACGCCGTCGCCCGACCACGCCACCATCGAGTTCATCACCTCCTTCGGGCCCGAAGACGACGAGAAACCGCGTGAGTAGCTCTCTCTCTCTCTCTCTATATATATATATATATATATATCTGTCTTTCTATACCTGGACACAGGGATATTTTTGTTTCAAAGATTCGAAATCATGATCGTAAGATTAGTAGTAAATATAACTCTGCATAATATAATAATATGCATCCCGTTATTTATCGAGGGATGTTCGATATATTTCGAGAAGACAGTTTATAGGATCTGTAAACGTATCCGCCAAATGAAGTCGCCGATTTAGTGGCCGTGCCGCATGTTACGTGATTCGGTCACTAGGTGAAGAACCGATCACTCGCTTGATTCCAATTATTATATTATATGACCAAACACAGACATAACAAACTGTTGTATGTGCTTAATTATACAACATGTATTTTGATGTATTATAATTCAAACTTAGAAATAAAACATTAATTATAATAAATATTACCCACTAAACAATAACAATGTATTTAATTTTACTTTTTTAATATTTAGCAATTGACGGTGATGATATCGAATCATACTTAAATAAAATTATTATATTCATAATGCTTTTGGCCATTTATTTCATATTTACCTTGACTGCCTCGTTTATCTAGAGGCTACAATATGTAAGGCCACAGACACGGTGGTCCTGGGTTCAAATCCCAGGTCGGGCCAATAAAATGTTATTGAGATTTTCTGCCGAAAATTCTCAGTAGCATCCCGGAGTCTGGAAGTGTGTAGACTCCCGTGCCTCGGACAGCACGTAAAGCCGTTGGTCCTGCCCCTGTTTCCGGTCGTGTCGGATTGCTGTCCTCGGGATATGAGAGTTCACCTGTTTTTTGTTCATAATATCTCCTGCGCAGATGGCTAATCTCTCTTGAGATTTGCCGCCGTGGCCGAAATCGGTCAGGAGGACCATTACTATTATAATATTTACCTTCTATTGATTTTAGTATTCATAAAACTAGTATTAATGATTGTTTCTTTAAAAAAACCCATGGTAGCTGATTAAGGAACTGACTATAATTTATCTTTTAATTTATAGATAGTCCATTCAGTCCTGTTAAGATTATTCATTGCCAGTTAACCAATGTTTATAATATGCATCACTTTATAAATAATACCAATTTAAATACTCATTCCAGAAAGCAGGCACAAATATTTTTCTTATAAAATTAGATTTGTAATTATAGCCATTTTTCGTAAGTGATTAATCCTCTAAACAATTGTTTTATGTTAAACTCAACAAAACTTTTTTTATTTTAACAGCGCTCCTCCCTAAACCTTTATATGCTGACAAATTGAAACAAAATTTGAAAAAACCGGATATGTTGTATTCGGAGGCAGTCCGAAAATTTAAGCCTAGGTAAGATAAAAAAATCTCTATAAACTTATCAAGTTACATATATTTTTATTATCCGTTATCAATGAAAATAATAAAATCGTACCATAGACATGGTTTGTGCACATATTTTGTTTTACATCGATAATGTAACGTACATAAACAACAATAAAGAATTATGATGGTATAATTATAGCTTTACAGTATTTTCTGTTGTCAAATAGAATACATATATTCATCATGGGCTTACATGAGATAGTCAAGAAAATGTCTGTCCAAATTATTATCCAATATCCAAAAGAAACTTGTAGTTACTGCGAGTTCAGCAGCCCTTTATTTAATAACATTTTCAGATCTCGATCTAGGGAAGGGATGCGCTCTCAAATCGGTCCCCGAGGGCCGAATTCGAGGTCGAGGTCGAGGTCGCGCTCCTGTTCCCGTTCCCGTTCCCGTTCGAGGTCGAGGTCCCGTTCGTTCCGGAAATCGAGGTCACGCTCTAAATCGTCTAGGTCGCGATCTAAATCCTTCAACTCGTACAAAAGGACGAGGTCGAGGTCGCGTTCCAAGTCGAAGAACTATAGAGCGAAAAGTACAAAGAGTCCTATAAAGTTAGTTAAAGTTTTATTACTATCATTTTAAATTAAAGTATACAGAATTATATTATTTAGATATTAACAATCATACATTATGTGCCTATTATAATATAATTAATGTAACTTGTATTTTCACTCTTCACAGTAATGCTAGTGGGTTTCCGAACCGTAATAGATCCAGGTCGTTGTCATATGAAAGGTAAGCTTGTATTATTTTATCATACTAATGGAGGAAAGCGTGAATACGACTATTTATCAATTATTTTCAGAAATGTATCCTGACAATGTTGGAAATGTGGTTAAAATTTTATGTTGTTAAAACTGCCTAAATGTTCCAGTAATGAGAGGAATACCGTTCAGAACAAGCCCGTGCCGCGTTACTACGGGCGGCGTAAAGAAGATAAATCGTCTAGCGAATTGTCTTTGGATTCTGATTCCAGCGAGTCGTTGGACGACGACAAAAATAAGTAAGTTTTATCTTTTATTTTATTTTCAATTCTTATAACTGTATAGTAAAAAAATCGTGAGCCATCTTGCATGTGTTGGACGAACATGTGTATACAGCAATCCTGATTTAAACAGCTTGGTGGAATCAAAAAAAACTCTTTTAAAGGCGAAGAGGGCTAAACCCAGCAGAGGCATATTTACACTTTTTACGTTTTTACTTGTTTTTAATATATAAAAGAAAATAAATATGATTTATATTCTCTTCATTAGGTAAATTATTTTGCGAATTATTGCCTACACTAATATTTTTTGTTAGATAGAATAAATAAACAAGATAAAAAAATTGGTTTTTTTTAAACAACCTTCTTAAATAAATCGACGGCCAATCTATAAGAACAAATACAATTTTTTTTAAATAACTTATGCTGGATATATTTGGAGCAAATAGTGCACCAAAAGTAATGACAATCGATATAACACAATGATTACTTAAAATTAAATTTATTGTTCTCTACTTCTACTAATAGATTCTCCTAAAATGTTTTCAACTGCAGTACTACCTGTTCTTCAATTGTAAAACACTTTGAATTTTGTGCCTTTTTTTAATAAAGGCTAAGACTTTTTTATCATAAGATAACAGAGTCAAAAAATATAACTGAGCTTTAAATGAAATTTACACCTCTGAAAACAATCTTACAAATGATTCAAATAATATTAACAAAGATATAATTTGAATGTAATACAGTGTTGTCTTGGTTAAGCTTCTGCCTTTACTTGTAGCTTTATGACTTGAGCGTTAATTTTTCTACAGAGTAAAGTTGATTCTTGTATTAAAAATTGACTAGAATTTTAGTTCGACACTGCAAATAATTGATTGTAAATCTAATGGTGATCTCAAAACAACAAATAATTATAAAACGACAATATATATACTGAATACATGCAAAATATTGTTGTATTAATAAAACAATATTTTATTATGAACGGTATGTTATCTTTGTAATATTTCCATTACAGATCGGCGGTTGGCAATAAATCAAACGCAAACCCGAATCAGTTACGATTAACTGGATCCAGCTCCAAAGTCAGTAAGAATCATTTATTATTACATTGTACGCTTACATTTTAGCACATTGAGTTAGTTACCCTTAGTTTATGGAATGAAGATATACTTTGCTTCATCGGGATTATCATTGTGGTGCTATTTTTTGTTTATAACATTCATTGATAATAAACCCTTTAAGAATGTTTGCTTTTTAAACATCCAATTAAAGAGCCTCACTAGTTGAATACTTGAAAAATATTTTGAAACTTCTACCAACAACCCTTTTATATGTATGTACAGTTATATACACAATATATTTCTTAGTTTTAAAATTTATATTTACACACACATTATGTTTCAATAATAAGAAAAACAAACTAAACGGTCACTGTAGTCTTGATTTGATACATTTTGTGTTAAATTTTATTAAAGTTATTTGACAAAAAATGACACCAATCTTTCACCATCTTGTTTTTTAAAATACTTGAAGTACTTCAACAATTAAAGTATATAATTTTTGATATTGCATGTGGCATTCAAAGGTTTCTAATTCTATTTAATGTTAAAAAAAAATTAACAAGTGAAGATCATTGGAAGTTTTTGTTTCTGTTGGTATTTTTGTTCTAAATCTTCGAATATGTGACGAAATATAATAATCATACCACTTTTTAAGCTACATAAGCTTATATTATTTTTTTCTTAGCTGTTTTCATTTCTAATCTTTTATTTATCTATGCCAGATGTTATTCCAAATTTATTAAGTTTATATTATAAATCGATTTTAAATCAATATTATATGCTGCAATTAGAGTTGCAACGAATATTCGTTTACTATTCGGTATTCCGCGTATTCGAAAATTAATTTTATATTCGAATACGAATACTTAAAAACAGAAGAAAATAAAACAAAAACAGTGTAACTGTTAAAGATGAACATAATTTGTTAATTGTAGAAAGTGTAATTTCTTTATTTATCTAAACAATTAATAAATTTAGGTTTTTATTATGAAGATTAGCTATGACTAAATGTACGCTAAATCAATCAAGTCTAATACATCTTATTTGCAAAACGAAAAATTACATTTCAAAGATATCGTAAATTTCAATCGTAGACTAGCAGAAGAAATCCGTAAAATCGTAGTTAGGACAACATCAACATTTTTGCATTATTGCAGTTTGCGAGATAATTCGTGCATTAATTAGAATATTCGCTATTCGGTCCGAAGCTGTGTGTACGTATGTATGCGTTGCAAGTCTAATTTGCAATAAATTTTACTTACTATTTTTTCATTTGATTTAAAATATATTCTTCTTACATCTAAATGTATGTCTTCTTATAATTACATAAAATAAGATAAAAGCTGTACTCATCACAGAATAAGGTTTACAATTTTTAAACCATTTTTTAATATTTTTTACTTTACAGGGTCCGTCGCGTGAAACACTGACAATGAAAGAGAGATTGAAGAGGAAAATGCAAGCTCAGTTGTCGCGGCAGTGTGAGTTGAACTGTGCAAAAAATATTTAGTTTACAGAACAAAACAACCAGGGGTTGTATTATGTTTATTATTAATTTCTATTTCATTTTATTAAATAGTATTTTACATTTTAGTAATTAGTATGAATAGGCGTTGTCCTAGATTTAAATAAAAACCTTGTTATTGATTTGAATTCACTTGTTAAATTATATAATAAAAGTGACATAAATGTATTTTAATTTAAGTACGTAATGGCATTACTTATAAACGTTGCTTAGCAACTGTTTTTAGTTCAACACTGATTTATCTCCCTGTCATTATTGATTGACATTCGAAAGCAGAAGACACAGCATTGTTGAACGAATCACTAATCAGCTAATCAACGTTTAAGTAATAAAAGTTTGTAAAGACATGCACACGCTGTTAGCGTTCATTCGTCTAAGATTCGTCTGCGCAAATTTAAGTTCATACAATATCCTATAATATAATATTTATGTACATCCCATAACTATGATATTGTATTTTGAAACGGGTCGGTTGAATGAAGTTGAAAATTTAGAAGTTGTTATTTGTATCAGTGCGAGCAGACAAGCGCGCTGAAGCGGAGCGGGTGGAGCGCGAGTGTCGGCGACAAGCGAGGCGGGACGAGGAGATGCGGGAGCTCGCCATCAAGCTGCGCCGCAAGTGAGGCCTTTTCCAATAACCAAAAAAGCTATTATTATTATGGACTTTGTTTTTGTGTATGCTATGCTCGACATACGATATTTCGAAAAGACTCCTACGACCTGACGTATAAAATTCTGAAATGTTGATATATTATGTATACTTAGGGTTATTAATGAAAATAGTTTTTCTATAATGGTGATAGTTGTCGTACTAATTTTGGCGACTTTAAAACGTTTATTGTTATTTTGAATAAACGACTTCAATTTGCTGTTTGCAGACTTTAGTAGACAGCGAGTTTAGTTATTACTTTAAAAATGAATAATTAAGAAAAGGCATGTATCTGTAATGCCTGTATAATCCTCTACAATCAACTTCTTAAAATATTGGTATTAAAGAATGTTGATATAAACATCAATTTTTGAACTAGGAATACATCAATAACCTTATAATTATCTGTAGTTCTCTAAGATTAGTAAATACTTGCAAAATAAAACAGAATTAGTCTTTTAAATTTTAAATATATTTTACAATCAACTTTTTCAGACAACGCGAAATGAGACACCAACGGTATCGTCGCTCTAGCGATGACGACTCGGACAGAAGTGCAAGTGGCTCGTCTTCGAGGTATGAAATATATTTAATATATAATTTATATGAATTAAGTACTTCTTTTTTTTTTTAAAGACGTCGCTTTTTCTCCAATTTTCCCAAGATGTTTGACTAAAATGTTATGTGCCTGTCATTACACTGGCTCGCTCACCCTTCAAACCGGAACACAAAAATATCAAGTACTGCTGTTTTGCGGTAGAATATCTGATGTGTGCTACTTACTCAGATAAGCTTGCACAAAGCTCTACCTCTTCATAAAACAGAAATTTGTTTTTCGCAATGTTATCGTTATTATTTATATTTATAATAAGTATTGTGCTAAATATTCCAGGCATTCCCCAATGTCAGAAAGGAAGAGAGACAATAGAAGCCGCTCTAAAAGTAATCCGCCTGAAGAGAAACGTATACCAGTATGGGAAACTGATAAAGATCCTTCACCACTGCCCTTCAGGTCTAAACAGTCTGAAATGGGTGAAAGTTCATACTATTCCAATTCTAGAAGACGCTACGCAGATAATACAGATGAATTTACTAGAGATGTCAGAAGAAATGATGATCGAGAACCAAATTACTATCAAAATAGACATGACAGGTATCAGAATAGTGAATACGGTCGTAATTATGAAAATCATGAAAGTTATAACCGTCATGACAGCTATGATTCTAGATTCGAACACGATAGACATCAGGGACCGAGTTGGAGACGACCTTATTCCCAAGGAGGGGGAAATAGAACTAGACAGGTTAGGAATTCTGAACAAAGTTACGGCGGTGGTCCTTCGAGCCGCCATCGCGATGACGAGAGTGAAGGTTCTAGCAATAATAGAAGCAAAGTAAAACTCGTAGATTATTAAAATTAAACGCCAAATGTATGGGTGGTTTTATATTAATTAGATAAGTATATAATAAAACATTTAAGCTTACAATGCCTTTTTCTTTTTAAGATTACATTTATGTACATTTATATAAAATTATCATTTACTTAATATATTCCGTCGTATGGTTAACTTAAGTAATTGAAGAATATATTTATTTCATTTAAGGCCAGTTTCCACTAACCGTTTCTATTAACAATAACATGTGTATTCTGACGGTTTATCTGTACAAAAACTAATTCTTTCATAGTTTTATTTACAAAAATACGAATTAGTGATTAATATTTAAAATTCGCGCGTAATAATTACCAAAATGAAATAAATTTATTAATTATACAAAAAAATATATATATTAACTGCCTTCGTTTGAGATCGATTTTTCAGTGATCAGTTTTTATAAAAAATTGATGATTTGATAAATTTTCTAATCAAAAGCTGTCAAAATAACAAACTAAATATTCAGCTAAATATATATTGATAAATCGGCCCTATATAAATATTTTTGACTAATGTCCATAGACTATCACATTTCAATAAGAGAAATTTTGTAAACAACAACATTTTTTAGCAATTAAATAAAAATATTTTTAATTGAAGGTTTACGCATATAATAACTAAAAAACTTTATTGGACCTAAGATACAATATTATTAATTTTAATTTATAAACCTTAAGCAGTACGAAAGTGTCTTTTTGCACTAATCACTCAATGTATCAACGTCAACTTCTTCGTTGTCGTCATTGGCTGTAGAGTCAGGATCTCGCGCAGTGACCGCTCCAAGACCTGCCCGACCCTCCTTCGTGTGCCGCCATTTCATTCGACGATTTTGAAACCATACTTTAACCTGTAAATAGTATTTTTTTAGGTCTGTTTTCAAACTTTCTCGTGGTATTTGTAATCATAATTATAAACATCAAAAATATAACTGAGTTTGTAGTGAAGTATCCTTAAGTATTAAAGTATGAAAATTATATTATATGATTTGTTCTTGTTTCATAGAATTATCCGAATATTTGAAATCGCTCTATCTAACATCTTTATTTATTTCTTTAGACATTAATTATTTTCATTTATAATTTTTAGACGTACCTATATTTTTTTACTTAATTAAACGTATTAAATATTTATTTAATGTAATTTCGGTTAATTGATATTCGCAGCATAAAAATAATCACTAGATATTTGGACGCCATAGAAATAAAAATTCATTCGAATTGCAACGCTTCTGATGGAAAATTGATTTCACTTCTGTCACGTATAAGTTCATAATCATTGTAAGCACCGTTTTACTCTGTCCACGGTCGTATACACAGGTCTTGCAACCTAGTCCAATTTCAGTGGTGAGAGATAGGAGCGAGCGTGTTACAGCTTCTATTTCGCATTTTCGCCCGCTGTACATCGCTGCTATCGCCTCGTTGAGTGACATGCGGCGTATATTTTTCTCTCCCAACTCCCAAGTATTGTGTTATATACGACCGTGATTCTGTCTCTGATTGACAGATATTGATAATAAATAAATCATATGAATATGTATTTGTTTTTACAAATCAATAAATAATGTTTATGTTATAGCGATATTTTAAATAAAAATAATTAAACACTATAAATAAGTAATGCACTTACCTGTGCGTCAGTAAGGCCTAACGTAGCGGCTAATTGCCGTCTATCTGGTTTAGTTATATACTTCTGTATTTGAAACCTTCTTTCTAAGCCTTTTCGTTGTAAATTGCTAAAGACTGCGCGGGACCATGAACGTTTTCGTTTACCGCTCGAAGAGACGTCGCAACGCGGTGCTGTTGATTGTGTCGGTGATGATGTTGGTATCGGAAGGCGATATACAGCTGAAAGATGCAAGTTTTTTATTACAAAAGTCCTTATTCAAAACCACCCACTTATCATAAGTTATATCATTAAATGTAAATGTCAATATGCTTTATAATTTTAAATGTTGTGACTAAAATTTATAATGCATTGAAATTTGAGTTATTATAAAATGCCTATTAATTAATTGCAATTAATGTAATGGAAAAAAGCTTTCTATTTTGGAAATATCTTTGGAAATTGTATATAATTGACCTCTTACCATCTGGTAGCGCGTTTGGTTATCTGCCTTCCTACTTTCATTAAAAAGTAAAATATCAGTAATTCGTAATCAGACTGTAAGATATTTCACATCTTGTGTTATTTAGTTTCTACTTAATCCATTAAATTGGTTAGAATTTATTATGCCAGGTGATTCTACTATGGCACCGGTGTGTAGGTAATGTCGTCATAAGAAACAGAAAATTTATTTGAAAAAAGTTATTGCTTTAACTTGTTAATTTTTATAAAATTAAATATTAGCGTTTTTGGCTCATGTCTAATGTTACCTACACTACTATTTTATTTGATAAATAATGATAACGAATTAAATGTTGCAATTAATCTGATTGATGGCAATTGACATAATTTTTCTGAGGAATATTACGTTAATTATGGTTAAGATGTCCTTATTCGTAAAGTCAATTGAACCAAATTTATTTGGAATACAAAAAATACAACCATGTTCCGATTCAACCTAACGAATAAAAATCTTGAAAGTAGTGTTTGAATATAATAATATATAATTTTGTTCTAAAGTATTATATATATAGTGTATTCACAATTCATGTTTAGCGGTTTATACCTAATGACTAAATCGTAAGAGATGGACCAAATTCTATAGTACTTGTAGTCTTAAGGTTTTAAAAAGGTCAGAAACACCTTATATTTATCTTAAATTTTGATTATAAGTTTTAGTTAAAAAACTAACGATAAACTTTGATTGACAATTTACTTCCCACATATTAACATAAATAACACATACATTTTGAGAGTTTTCTGTAAATAAAATTGTAGATAAGCGATAATTATAACAAGATATTTATTAAACAAATGCATGTGAAAAGAGATGCCGGATCTGGGGTATGGTATATGAAATAAACGCACCTATACGTCGCCTGGATGGTTTCGGGTTTTATGATAATATACATTTGCTTATATTTTTATTTACATATTTGCCTATGTTATTTAATCGTTTTATTTATTACTAGAGTTGCTAGTTCCTCTCGGTAAGATCTATATTCCGAACTGTTGGTTAGTTTAAAATGAATTTAATATTGTAAAATAACGACGAAAAGTGTTTTTAAGAGCCTACTCGAATGAGATACATTTGATTCTATTTTTCGCGAGGAACGACGTTATAAAAATTGACGATTACATACCAAGTGTCACTTGGCAGGTGATAAATTTAAATCTTATTTGATAAAATAATATCACAGATAAGACCTTCGGTTATGTAACCATACTCAATATTTTGTATACAGAAGTACATGGATAATATAATAACTCTCTTCCTTCTCTCTCGCTGTGTTTGACAAATAAAAAGAACTTGAATATCATTCAAAGATTAAAATGCATAATAGAAAGAAATGTTTTGTGTCTAATCGAAATAATTATTTTTATTTTTAACTTTTTAGTCTTTGTTAATATTTTAAAAACAATTTAAATATGTTTTACGTTTATTCATATCGTAGACTACAAAACAGGGTATATAAATTAAAATATTAACAATTTTTTTTTATGAACCCCGTCTACTGGAACACTTATAACTACCCAATGCTTAGGTATAGATAAGTATACGAGTTTTTTTTTTTTTTTTTAATATCCATTCAAGTAGGTATATTTTGAATGAGATGTTGATAATAAGACACTCAGCTTTTTAAACATCCAAAGAAATATGGCTTGTCTCTATTTTAAGCAGAATAAAAAATATTTGTGTGAAAAAATATCATGATTTTATCAAAATAAGTAAAAAATTATAATGATCTATCTGAACGAACACTTATAGATATTTATAAATAAATTATTGTATTATTTATTGTGCCCTAATTACATATTTCGTAATCAAATAAGTATCTAAATCTATTTTTTATATATATTAACCCCACTAAGTAATAATTAATATACACTTTAAAACAGATTAAATGCCATTTTTTTCAGATTAAAATTATTAGTTAAACTTATTGTTGATATTTGGTTTATTTTTGCGCTTGCGGACACCCTTCGGTTTGTCTACCATGTCTGGGTGCTATACCATGTAAGTGGTACAGGGTGTTAGCGGTAAAGGGGTTTTATTTGAAGATAGGGGTTAATCTCTTATACCTAGGTATATTTATTTATTAGTTACATATAAGGATATTATTATTAACAGCGCAGCAAATATCCCACGGCTAGCCTAAGGCACTTAACGAGGTACATAAACAGTTTAAGCAACATTTATTCTAAATAAACCTGACAGAGGTATATGAATAGTTTATTCAAATCCATTTTAAATATTTCTTTTAGTCATTACCTATTTATCAATTTGTGAGTTTGCCGTAGCATATAGATACACGACATCTTGACTTTTTACAGGTATTTTTTGGCTCTACAAATATTCTATAGAGCGCATATACATAAGTCCTCTTCCGTTCTCTCCTATCTGGAACGTTCGTAACAAACGAATTCTCTAAACCATTTCTTCATCGACTTACGTAGTAAAATTGCTCTGCAAGAAAAATCCTTTTATTCTAAGGGGATAATATTATGCATATATCCGATGAAATTTAATTCTAAATATTGATTTAGAATTAAACTTAAGTATTGATTTAGAATTAAACTTCACGGGATATATGCATAATATTATCCCCTTAGAATAAAAGGATTTTTCTTGGAGACCAATTTTACTACAAAAGAATTTTTGAAATCAGATGAGTAGTATCGGAGGTAGTACCTCTTACATCGAAACTTACAAACACCTCTTTATAAGAAGATAAAGGTACGACGGTACAAAGACACGAGGAAGCGACTAGAGAGAGAATTTTAAGGTACCTAGATATTATTAAGTACTACTAGGTATATGGTACAACAATCTATAATATGAGTCAATAACCAATTGTATTTAGATTTCTATATACCAACTTATAACACGTGCATAGGCTTATTCCTTTAAAATATTTTTTTGTAAATATGTTTTTAATACTATATATTGTGAACCACATGCATATTACCGGTAAAAATCTATAGTAACAGGACGTAAATGTCCCACAGTGGATTAAAGGACGCGACCTCGTACTTCGGCTTAAAATTAAGTAAAAGTGACCAATTATGTCAAATAGAAAACTTATAACTTAAATAATATATATATAAAAGTATAATAGTTTGCTCACTTATATCAGATCTTTTAGCATGATTAAGTGCTTTTTTAATCGAACAACTAACCCACGTTGACAATAAATTAATTAGGTAATAATGCATATTTAAAACAGTCTTACCAGATGTAGGCCTTAAAGCAGGATGCAAATGTGCATAAGGCAAGGGTAGTTGTAATTGAAGAAGAGGAGGTTCATCTCTACAGCATCTGTATAATGCAGCCACACATCCTGCACAAGGAGGCTCCTGTGTGCGCGCTTCCGACACTTGGGCACTGGGTGACGTTTCATTGTTCCCAAGTATACTATCCACACTAAACTTCAACTTGGACGTATTTACATCCCCACTGACAGACGTCATGACTCCATAACAAAAAATAATTAGAAAAATTTGCTGATCGTCCCTTCCGTTACAAACGCAACTGAAAAACTGAGCTTTGCGCGGCGTTATCAACGCACACCGCAACGCAAGCGCAGACGATGGGCGTGTCAAGCTCGATGGATAGATTTGATTGGCTGATCGACACTGGGCGTTGCGTATGCGCCGCAATGGAGTGCTTTCGAACACTGAACGGTCTGATGTTACAAACACTGCAGTTGTTTACAATAAACTGACTTCTTAATGTGTTTTATATGGCTTTGCAAGTTCAATTTAATTTTATTACTCCTAAGCTTACGTCATATGTTAGAGGGGGTAATGTATGTTGAATATATCTATGTAACATGTAAATCTCCTTTCCATGTAATTGTATAATTGTAATTGATTGTAAACAAATAATAAATATTTCAATGGCATAATATATTACAAATAGCTTCAATTTAAATGTTTCCTTGTACATTTTAGCTTGGTGCTAAAGCAATTCAAAGCAAGTGACTAGGTACCTACCTAGGTACCTGAAAAATGTTATTCACCTAAATTATTAATGTCAGCCTAACAGAAAGCACCAAGGTATTAGTTATACCACCGTACCATGACAATTAGGTACTTTGATAAATCATCTGTTTGAACCTACCTAATTATTTAGTAGGTATACCTACCTACCTAATTATTTAGTATGAGCATGTATTAATTATTATTATTATTATTATCAGCCTAGTGTGTCCCACTGCTGGGCAAAGGCCTCTCTACTTTCTCTCCACAATTCTCTATTTTCTGCCATATTCAACCAATCTTTCCGATAGGAGTCCAGCTCGTCTCGCCATCTCCGTCGAGGTCTGCCGCGATGTCGTTGTAGCATTAAAGTCAACTCGGAAGCTGAGGATGAAAAAAGGACTACATCGTCAGCGAAACGAAGGTTACTTAGTCTCTTGTCACCGACAATAATGCCTCTATCCGCCCAGATAGCTGCCAGTTTTCTGAAAATTTCCTCCAGTACGGCTGCAAATTGTTACGGTGATAGCGGATCTCCTTGCTTGACTCCTTTTTCAATACGGAAAGTTGGAATATATATTAAAGTTAAATTAAATTAAATTAAATAATTAAATTCCTATTTAAATTAAATAATTAAATTCCTATATTAAAGTTCGTGGAACGAATATGTATTAATTAGTTATAACTAATTAATACATGTACCTACCTCGGTCCCTATTTTTTTATACGTCAGATTAAATATCTCTGACCCGGAAATTAATTTCTATTGATCAGATTTCAAACCTGGATATACTTACATAGATCTTTACATAGATCTCTGTACCTATCCAGCGGTTTTCACCGTATTCTTTAAGTCATTAGTACCCTTAGTTCTGGTGGACACCGGCGACCCTCCTCGCGGGAGCATCAGGCGGAAGTGCTCGCGGAGGTGTACTGCTTCCGGGCCGAGGCGAGGGAACGCGGCAACCGTCCAGAGTCGGCGGAAGTCGAGCGGATCAGGGCTCTAGCCCAGCAAGCCCTGATCACTCTCTCATGGGAGGAGGACCTCGAGTCCCCCACGGCGGGCCTGGCGACAGTGGAGGCGGTACGTCCCCACTTGAGTCGCTGGGTCAGAAGGAAACGAGGCACGCTCTCGTTCAGGTTAACGCAGTTACTTATCGGACACGGATGCTTCGGTAAGTACCTGCACGAGATAGCGCGGCGGGAGGTGTCACCCTCCTTCCCGAGTGTGGTGCGCCATTCCACACGGCGCATCACACCCTAATGGAGTGTGCGGCGTGGGGGCCCCAGAAGCATTCCCTGGCGGCGGTTGTAGGCGGAGACCTCTCCCTGCCGAGCATCATCAATGCAATGCTCGGAAGCGAGGGGTGCTGGTCGGAGTTGGTCTACTTCTGTGAAAGTGTGATGTCGCAGAAGGAGGCCGCGGAGCGGGAGCGAGAGGAGGATACCGCTGCAGATTCGCTCCGCCGCAGAAGACTGGGGAGAAGAAAGCGGCGCTTTGCGCACCTTCTCCCCCCGCCACAATAGGCGCCACCGGGACTAGGGGGGTTCCCAGTACCCTGGGATTCCTCCCTAGTGAATGGAGGCCCGCATAGGCGGGCCGGCCGACGGAGCGTCACGGTAGCATGCCCAAGCGATCCCGTGGCGCTTCCGTTAAGACGGGAAGGGTACCGCTGGGTTTTTAGTGGGTATTCCGGGTCACACTCGGTGCCCTGTACATATGGCGAGCCCTACATACCCCCCCCCCCCTGTTCCCGTGGGGGGAAAAGCGTAATGCGTAACCAAGCGTCAAAAAAAAAAGGGGCTTCATATGCTCCTTTATTCGATTCAAAATTGGTACTTATAACAAATGATCCATATAAGCAACAATGTATATTTTTCAAACTCTGATAAATCTAATCTTTAAATTCCTGATACATCAACGATCCATTCAAGAACAACTGTTCGCTCTAACTCTAAAATCGATTACGATTCAGTTTATTTTGCTTGTCAGAAAACACCTGCGGTCCATCCGCGGCACCCGATATAGATGCAATCATTACATCTCGCCGAGCCGCGTGCTATTGTTTACCTAATACAATTACCGGAGGTGAAGCGAACAACTTTATAAATTTAACTAATAAAAAGTATTTCCTTACTTACAAATATATATTTTAAAATAAATTATAAATATCATAGTATTTAAACTCAGTTGTAAATAAATAAAGTCGATACCTTACTTTACGTTTTTCAATACATAATGTTTGTTTGATTATTTTAAAGTATTTTTTTAGATTTCGTTATTATTTTCGTTATTAATTTTTTATTTTTTATTTTATACATTTTATATTTTTGTTTTGTAATATGGACTCTACTTAAACTCACATTTGCACTACATAATCTTAATAAGCATTATTTACCTTTGTATACTTCCTATGTTAATTTATTCAGTAACACTATGTAACGTTAATTTATTTATTTTTAATTCTGTTTAGTTATTATTTTATGTGATTTATGTGGTTTCGTATAATTGAAAGAGCACAGATATTTTAAAATAATCCACAATGTACTCGTGAGTAATAAATACTCTTTGTTGGAGATCCTTAAAAAATTTATAAATAAATGTATGAACTACCTAATTAGATTTATTGTATTCAAACATAACTGTAAATCCTGTAAAGAAGAAGATATATCTAGTACCTATATACATACTAGGATAATTTAACAAACAGCAACTTTTAACGTCTGCAACTCGACTTTCAGAACAAACTTTCAGAATGGTAAAAAATGATTTTTTTGCTTATATGAAAAAACAAACATTAGGAAACTATGGATTGCTTATCAGGAATATCATATAGCCGAGGGGGTCCTACTAACCTGATTTCACCAACTATTAACTGAGACTAGCTAAATAGGTAAGCCTACAGGGCACTCTTATTCCTTTATCTTTTAATCCGACGGGACCGCAATCCAACATGAACGGAAAGAGAATAGACCCAGGATCAGTGATCGTAGGTGATTTTCAAGGCGTGGGTGAGCCAGGCAGAAATCAGTCAGGAAGATTTAGTCAGTTTCATCTATATCTACCTACCTACTAAGTTATATTTGGCCCACCAGGAGTTAATTTAAAACAAATTAACATCTTTTCCCAAGACTCATGAAAATTTCATCAAAATCGGAACATGTGTGACCAACCAACCAGGCGGCGCTACTTTCTCATTCATATTTATAGGTACGAAATAACCTACGAAAATGGATAAAATACTACGACTAGATAAACTTGCATCTCTTTCGTACTATAAAAGTTGGAGTCTTGGATGTCTACGATTTCAAAATGATTCTGAAAAACAGCCTTACAATTAGATGCAGATGAGAAATATCTACGACTAAGTATATATAGTTCTTCTTTATCAAACTTATTGTGTAAGACATTGCGGGTTTTAGAGGTTCGTAGTTACGATTATCGCCATTAGGTATTATTATATGTGTTACATGAGCATAGAAACAACTGACATAGAAATATTGATTACCAACTCCCTAAGCAATTGGTACCTATGTAGGTTTACCGCTGCAAATCGACTATTCTAATGTTTCTAGGTAGTATAATTTTATCTTTATATTATATGTATGTATGTAAATCAATATCTAAATAAAATTTATATTTGAGAGATTTCGAGACCGTTGGAGTTTTGACCGATTAAAATTAATCTGTTAAAGTAGTTATATTTTTTCATGGAGGAGATTTGTATGAATTACATGTTACAAAAATTTATATCTGATAGATTTGTCATTACGATCTTCTATCAACCAGCTCTAAGAGCAGTTGTAAAAATATCTGGAGCGTATAATCAAATTTATTGTTATGTCACGTTATCAAACCCAAGATGGTAAGGTGGTAAGAATGCGTGAATCTTAACCGATGATCGTGGGTTCAAGCCAGGGCAAGCACCACTAAATTCCATGTGCTTAATTTATGTTTATAATTCATCTCGTGCTTGACGGTGAAGGGAAACATCGCGAGGAAACCTGCATGTGTCTAATTTCACTGAAATGCTGCCACATGTGTATTTCACGCAAACATTTTTCGTCCACCTTTTAATTTAATTTTTCGTCGCCGGTCCTTAGTTCTCTTTATTACATTTATCTACTCGAATCATTTTTAAGAGCCGTCAGCCGAGATAGTCCAGTGGTGAGAAAACGGAATTCTTAAATCGAAGATAACTAGTTCAAATCGGGACAAGATCCTCTTTTGTTTAATTTGGTTTATAATTCATCTCGTGCTCGATTATAAAATAAAACATCGTGAGGAAACCAACATATGTCAGATGAAAATCTCCCACATGTGTATCTACCAAAACGCATTGAAGCAGCGTGGTGGGCACACTCCAAGTCTTTTCCTCAAAAGGGGAGGCTCGACGCCTTAGCCCAGTATTAGGACATTTATCTCATAAGACGGAGATGCTATCGTTCCATAAACTGCCGAGGAGCAGGGAACTATCCAACTCACACGTCCGCGTTGGTGACTCAAACGCCCAGGTGCCCAGGTACATGAAATAGCCTCACCCTGCACTGTTGCTGGGGCTTCGAAGAGCACTTCGAGAGCCTAACCCCCCGGTTCGAGAAGGTAGCGGGTGCCATGCACAAACTGCCATGTGTCGTGCGATCGATGGCCCTCTACGGGGCGTCCGTTTGGTCTCATTGGTTGTCGGGCGTTCGCCGCTGCAGGACTAAGATCCAAAGTTATCCTACGAGGCGGCCACCATCCTTGCACGCTTTCCGCCCTTGGACATTCTGGCGAATATGAACGCGAGGGTCTATCGTCAGACCCGCATCCTCCGTCAAAACAGTGAAAGTGCGCCCCCTCCGAGTGCGCTCGAGACGTTCAAGCGGCAGGAACACTGAAAGGCTCTTGCGACTCTGCCAAGAACGGAACGCACGCAAGCGCGTCGTCAGGGCGATCTTGCCAGCCTCCGAAGCCTGGATGAGACGAAAACGACGAGTCACGCGGATGCGTTATATCAACACAATCCCACGGCCTCTTCGATTGGTTTTAGTGGGTAAGAATCCCACATAGCTCGGTTCCCCCCCCCCCCAAGGGAACCGGGTACCATTCTAAAGGTTTCCACAGCGTGAAGAAAAAAAAAGTATTGGAACATTTTTTGCTGTTAATTTATTTACATTAATTTGCTTTAAAAACATCTGTACTAATAATTCTAATAAAAATAAATACATACATACAAATTTTGGTTATAGCATTTTTGACTTAGACTTTCATGTAAAGCATTTTTTATATTATATGCTTTATTGAACCTTATATACGCATTTTTGAACTATTAAGTTTATTCTACATATTAAGTTATGATCGGAACAAAATTGATAACACATTTTATTTGTCTGTGTGGGCATAGAAACATATGAAGGGTTTCCAATGATAATACAAGTACCTACTTACATAAAAATAAGTAGGTAACCTAAGTTTAGAATGGATCAGATCTAAATGTTCGACTCCCACGCAAACAAAGACGTGGGCACATCAGCTCATGTGTTTATATACCTAGTGTGTGCTTAATTCCCTTAAACTAGTTGCGTTCACAAGCTTTGAATGTGTATAAATCATATTCCAATATAGCGCGAGTGAGCTCCGTATCTCCTTGTAAACCGAACGTCAATAGGATCAAAAGATTTGCCTTGAAATGTATTGCATCCCCACACGTGCGAGATATCAGCGAAACGTTGAATTATAACTATAATCATTTACTTTCCGTAAGCAATATTGCAATATATCTTGTAATCTGCAAATTCCCGCAAACATTTTTCTTTTCAAAATAAACAGTTCTCAAACTGTATTAAGGGCGTTAAGGGAATTTGGCTCGTAGGTATGCGTAATGCGAGTCATCTTTTAATATTGAGACAGATTTCTGATCGATGAACAAAGTAACATTATTTTTATCACTACAATCTACTTAAAAACAATTTACAATACAATAAAAAATCTAAAAGAAGGATAATGGTCATAACTGACAAATTAAGTTAATTTATCGCGGTTTCAATCTTTAAATCGACAAACGGGTGCATCTTACGACCGTCTTGCTATTCTGATTCGAATGACTTTCCGGAAATCACTTCTTGAGAAGATTTATTACTGCTTAGGGCGAGCACACAACGAACAACATTAATTTTTAAATCTTACGAACAAGCATAAGCAGAAGTTACATTATGCCTGCAGTTTGTAAAAACTACACTCTTATATTATATATGATGATATAAAATCTAACCAATTTCAGTCAATTACATATACATTTTATTGATCTAAATGCCTTTTTAAAATTTGTTACACCGATAACTATAAAGTTTGACGTAAAGTTAGTCTGATAGAATATAAATTACGCAAAATAAGATCTACGGAAAAAAGTGGACTTGGTTGGATAAATTCTTTATCATTACGAAATATGCTATAATTTTCACAAATTAAACTGCAACGTTTTATTATGAATACACTTTAAATAGTTGAAATTAATTAATAAACAAACACTTTCATAGTTTGCAGCCGTTCTGTATAAACAGTGGTTTTGACTATAAAGTCAATGTTATCGCCCGATCACCGAGATACGCTACGCCACAATTAGGCCATTCGAATGGATATAAGTAGTTGAACTAACAAACAGAGCAACATCCTTCCTTAATCGGGAACGTCGTTCGCTGATCTTTCACGTCTCATATGGTTTTATTTATAAATTAACTGTTTTATAAAAATCCTATTAAGACATTTGTTTTGTGATATCATAAAGTACTTTGAGAAAATTTTATGACCAATAGGTATGTCAAAATAATTAGAATTCTGGGTCTCCCAGTCATTAAGTTTAGTAAGAATTTATTGTTTAATTTATTATTTATTTTTATACTTTTAAGCCTTAACTATTCAACCAATAATCATGATTTCTTTCGTACACGTGGTCAGGGGGACCTACATAAAATATCATAGGGTCCTTATCTTACAAGTCGCCCACCTCACACGCGGGCGTAGCCACTGACGTACCCAACAGAAAAGCTTTACTTGAAATTGTCGACCAAGTTTCGTATGATCTTTCTCTGCCATATTCATTAACAGATAATTGCGTCAGGATATTAACACTGCGATATACCGCGATTTTATTTATTTATTTAAGGAAAAAAACAGCATAATACAAAATATGTTGACATTAAAAATACAATATACAGACAATAGAGCCAATTACTGTCCATTGAATTATGCAAATTCAACATTAGTTAACAGAAGTAGCAACACACAGTTTTGAAAAATAAAATGTCAATGTAACAAAATAATTATTTAAATAAAACAAAATTTAAAAAAAAGCAATACAAATTAAAGACAATGTTGTGGGGTTTGTTTGGTAGTTTTTGTTGCTTTTCTCTTAAATTAAGGTCATTTAAATTTTTGCACCACAACCATTGATCGCTATACATTTTACGTTGATACCAAGATATCAAACGAGAAAGTAAAATTTTAATCTTTTAAAATTTACTTTTTACTTGTCAATTACTAGGAGAAAAATATCGTCTTTTAATAACTATGAAAATTTTACTGAAAAATAATAAAAAAATTCGTAAATCGGTTATTCATCTTATAAATATAGCTACTGAACATGGATAAGAAAGGTGAACCCTTTAGAATACAAGAAAGCTTAACTGCCTCTCCGATCTATCAATAAAGTTCAGTCCGTGCATTTGTTAACACGCTCGAACCTATTGAGAGCATTTGCCACATTTTGTTATCAAGATCCAAATTCCGACATTCCAACGGTTTGGTGTTGTTCGTCTCTTGATAAATAACCACACCGTTGCTCCATTACCTGCATTTCAAATAAACTTTATGGTATCTCAATCAGATTTCAGTATAGAAGTTACGTTCACAGTTTTAAAACATTTTGATACTCGAATTTACAAGAACATTAAAAACGTTGAAATACAAATATTTCAAGTGTTGACGGTGAAAATGTCTTAAACTTCTACTTTATATATTATATACTGACACAAACACTTAACCTATAACAATATCTCTATTTATAAGTTACTCTAAATTTTGTGTATGACAATATGATCATTAAATAATTTTAATAAACACAATAAAAGCAAATTTAAATAAATATCAATAATAATAATTCGTAAATATAATACAGAAATAAATACTTTACAATTGTGGAAAAATAATATTAGTAAGTACCTAATTAAGATTTTTATCGACCCATAAAACTAACACAACATTTTATTTTTATTTACGAATGAACAGAGATTATATCTACAATATCGAATTAACAAAAAAAATATATTTGAAGCCCATAACAAAAGCATTCAAACAACCGAATGAAGCATAAAAGAAACCACAATTTTTATTACTAAAACGAATAAAGGGCATTATCAATTAGTAGGTATCGGTACCCACAGCGATTACTTATATAAATCGTTGGTTCATATTGGATGTCTGTGTCGCCATAAATATTAAATATCGACGCTGTTAAAAATATCCTCTTACAGTTTACGAGAGCGCTCACAGACATGTTTACGTACGGGAGGAGGCAATCAATTGACTTTTTCGTTCATTCTACATATTTATGGATTTTTTTCTCATGCACGCACGCTTTCTCAATATGCATATTATTCGAGATCTTGCGGTATAATGCTTTATATGTGTTCAAATTGTTATAAATCGATATCATTATCGTTAGTTACGCTGTGAATGTTTGAAGAATCCGAGATCGTATCTCACACTTCGGAACACGAAAATTAGGTCATTATATGCATCACTAATACGTCAATAAATACTTTAACTAATTATAATTAGATAAATCTAGGCAGTATACCTATCTTTTTCTCCATATTATTTCACAATATATTTTATTTGATAGGACTAGGTTCAAGTAAATATGTGGACTTAATAATTATGTAACACATAATGTTCAATAAACTTGGTGGTAGAGCTTTGTGCAAGCTCGTCTGGGTAGGTACCATCCACTCATCAGATATTCTACCGCAAAACAGCAGTACTTGCTATTGTTGTGTTCCGGTTTGAAGGGTAAGTGAGCCAGTGTAATTACAGGCACAAGGGACATAATATCTTAGTTCCCAAGGTTGGTGGCGCATTGGCGATGTAAGCTATGGTTAACATCTCTTATAATGCCAATGTCTATGGGCGTTGGTGACCACTTACCATCAGGTGGCCCAAATGCTCGTCCGCCTACCTATGCAATAAAAAAAAAAAAGCTATAATTATATTAAATTTAAAAAAATGATACATATCTATTAAACTCATAAAGTGATATGTGCGGTTGGCGGGAAGTTTTATATATTTCTTTATTTTTTATATTCACGCAAAACTAACAATCTCATTAACCTGAACAGTCGTAGCGTACGGGTGATTTTTCCATTCAATAGATCCAATATTGATTTGAGTAAATCATAACTATAATTGGGTTTTAATTGAACTCGTGTGATATCAAGACGTAAAGCTAGTAAGTGCTAGAACACACTGTGAAAACTACGTTGTTAATTTCGCATCGCCTTATCATTTTAGTTGCGGTTGCTTTGCGGTTTAGTTTGATACTATGACGGGTGACGGGACGGGATTTAAATCGCGAAAACAAATATCACGCAATGTAATTTCGCAGTGTAGCCTTATCCTTAATTATTATTGATATTGAGTCTAAGGCAATAAAAAGAGCAATAAGTACAACTTTGCTTTGTTCATTATTAATGATTATTATCATCGTGTAAATTATACCAGTTAAAATGTAAATTGTGTGTTATATTAACAATCAATTCTTTATCTTCATAATAAGTTAGTAAATTTAACATGTTCAGTAAAGACAAGGCACAGAAATTAATCACAATTCTCACCTTTAACTTACATATTGTTACTAAACAGCATCCAAAGGGCCCTTAAGAAGCTAAATAAATCTCTTAGTGGCCGCCTACGACCTCTCGAACACATATTAATATTTAATTGTAGACGCGATATCATCAAACGACGCATAACTTACTGTTAATAAAGTGTATTGTTGACGTGAATTATCCTCATAAGTCTGCCGAACGAGTCTCGCTTAAGAGCCATTTGGAGGCTATTCTGAAACTAACATGTTATAAACATTGGTGGTACAATACGTAAGCAATAAAATAGTTCATTTAACATTTATGAAATATTTTGTATCGTCATTTAAAGATTAAAATTATTTTGCTAAAAGTATAACTTAAGCAACCTAAATTTTATATATATTTATAAAAATTAAAAATGTATTCATATACCCATAACTAGTACTAGTATTAGTTAAAGCTAAATTAATTACATTGCTTAATACACATGAAACTATGCATAAAAAAGCATCTAAAATAAATGAAATGTAGTAATGGTATATCGAAGAGTTACATAATTAGTAGTCGCGTGCGATCATCAGTAAGAGTATGTCGCCTCGGGAAAAGCTCGAATCCAATAAACGCTATAAATAACAACATCGTGGTGAACTCCACGGATCCTATAACAGCTAATATTATCTGTTCATACATAACAATAATAAAAAATAAATAATTATAACGATAACCGTACATCATGTTTATTAGTTCCGATAAATTACACGAACTATGGAACTTGATCGATTCTAATGTGCTGTTGTATATTTATTATAATTAGGTTCGTCTCGTGTGGCGCGCCCATCAAATACTTAAACTGTTTATTAAGAACTAATAATATTTGCATAATCATATTCCATAACGTTCCTCTATGAAATTTAATATTTATCGACGAATGCTTATAAGAATTAGTTCGATATAAAGACTTTTTATAGAAATACCTAATGTGTAAATAGCATTAATTTCTATCAATAACGTTATGATTTATATTCATTATCCAATGCGCCATTATGATTAAAGATTTTTATGAGATTTTTATAGCTGAGAATTTTCAGAGAAGTATCATTGCGTTTTAATTACCTAATATATTGATATATCTAACGACAGCCGGTTTTTGTGAGGTGATTTAAAAATATAATGTGTTTTCTATATATCCTTTGAATATCGATCTACAATCGTATTTCAAATCGAAATGTAGAGAATTATTTATTGTGTAATTTGCATTTTACAACTACAAAGTATCTATACATTTTTTGCTTAGTATTTTAAAAAATACACGAATTTTGTTACACGCTGTATAGAATGAAAAATTGTTCAAATTAGTATCTATTAGGTATAGGGTTGAAATACTAAAATACTATCTTGTTGCTTACTTTTTTGCTTTCACACAAATTTTTTGCTTTCTAGACTCCGTAATTTGAATGAATTTAATACAAATATACCTTTCTATATATGATGATAATGTGTTTCCCTGCGTATTGTGCAGTTCATTAAAGGTCACATATTGCTCAAACGTAAGTGCACTCTTTATTCTATATGACAGCAGATCCGACACGACCGGAATGAGTCCATCCGTAGGACAACTGTTTTACGCGCTTTTTGAAAAAGGGGCTGTAAACGCCAGCTTCCAAACTGATACTGTATGTAAATATATATATATGTATAATATTTTTTTGGGTTCCGATAGTTGGTAGTTAGTAGGTGTGGACGATACTCACTAGTAATGCTACCGCTAAGCGGCAATAGTCATTTACATATTGCTCCAGTTTAAGTCGTGGTTAAATTCTTATATATGAACTTTATATCCCGTAACTAGCGACGCATTGACAGTGTAAGAAGTGGTTTATACGTCTAACGATACCAGTATCTATTGACAGAGGTGCAGAGGTGACACCTAACGATCATTTAGGCCGGTCGGTAATCTATCCATCTATGTAATCGATCGAACTATATAATCTATAATAAATATATGTCAAAAAAATTAAATCGTTCATTATAAAGTACAGGCGAAAAAAAACACGGACACTGATAGTTAGCAATAAAGTTATCCATAATTTTTAATAGAAATTCTTATATTAGAATATACTCAAAAATTCACTTTAAAAATAAAATAAAAAAATTATGTGTGGTGCTGGTGTGTGGTTATTTAAAAAAAATGTACAGGAAATTATTAATAAGTACTCTATTATCTACTATATAGTTGTCTATCGCTGAAATAGAAGTTTCTAAACGAACTTTACAAGCAAACTAAATAATAGTTAACAAACATTCGGACACAGGAAATTTTAATAAATAATTTTAATATTCTTTATTAAAATCCACTAGATAATACGCGAGATATTGAACAGTTATGTCAAACAAGCGCCGTAATCGCCAACTAGTCGTAAGTTCGTGCAAAAACTGCAAAAAGCCACAAAGGTTATACGCGTGTAAATCACAATAAAAGTCTCGAGAGACGCCTGAGAGGCCGCGGAGGCTGGAGACGAATTATGATTGCCGCGGGATGGCCGTAAACTACGCTACGTTGTATGCACTGTATTGCTACATATGGATATATGCGTTTTGCTAATATTTTAAAATCATAAAATCCTTTATTTTCATTGTAAGTATAAAATATCGTACATTATTTGCAAAAAAAAATCAGGATGATGGAATATGGACCAAACCCAAATTACAATTAAGGTTCAAATATCCAAAATTATCCGATCCGGATGTACCGACACTTCGCACTTAGTAAAATTGTTGTGATAAAATCTTGAAATTTAATTATTATTCTTATCACGTATTGAAACGATTAAATGGTATCGCATAACTTAATTTCTAGCTGACATGTGGAGTCGCAGTTCATCTTCTAAGCATATTTTAGACCACTAACAACAAATAAATAAATGAAACACATTGACTACAGAATAATTATATTTTGCCTAAAATAAAATCTTTTTGTTTGTGGGGCATAATATGAAAGAAAAAGTTAATTTCGTATATTTATATCAATAAATTTTAGTATTTGATAACGGTCGTCTTTTCGATAAATAATCCCGTATATATACGGGATAATAATAGTTATAATATTATTATTTCACGTTGTATTTAAACTCCTAAAACGCTTTCCCACTATTTATCTTATTACTGTTAACATTTAACATAACTAGTTCAATATCCGTCCATATTAAAGAAGTTACCTATAATCAATTGCACGGACCTTACATCTATAATATATTGTCGTATTTTAAATTCAATATTTATAGACATTGATTAAACATAAATATATTTTAATTTACTTCATTTGAAATACACATATTTTTTTCCATTCACATAACAATCTTCTTAAATCGGGTAATAAAATAGCGAATGAGTTTTTCAATAAATGTGGTGAGCCTACAGCTAGGGCGTGGGGGGTGCGAGGTGTCCGGCGCGCGCGCAGCGTGCGATAAAGCAGGGCGCCGCGGGGTCCCTGGACCTCCAGCATGGCGGAACTGCCGACTGGATTGTGTGGACATGGGCTCATGGTTTTAGCTTCTGATGTTGATATCAGAAATAATTCTTAAATTAATAAAAAATGTTAAAGAAATAATGTAATGTAATTTTTTGATATAATTATCTAGTGTATTTTATTTTATGATTTTTTTATAATGACGATGCATGTCACATGCACTGTTCACAACTTCATCTTTCTTGGTAAAGACTTTTATTCCTACATCTATTACTGATAACTGTTACTGATATTGTCTTTTATCAAATATTTTTTATTTATATTATTGTATTGTTTTTAAATTAATTTCTACCTAGCTATCTAAAGCTTGCAGATAAGTCAATAAAAGTCAAGACAATATAAATACTTCATTTTCACTACATATTACAAAACAAAGTCTGTACCGCCGCGTTTGACTGTCTATCATATGTGGATTCCATAAACTCGAAAACTAAAAATATAATTTTTACGGTTTTCACCAATGGAGTGATTAATGAGGAACATTTAGGTGTATAATAATTAATTAAAGGTTTTGTGTAATTGACTGAAGATGATTGTTGCAGAAACCGGAAAAAAGCATGCTGATTGGGAAGCTTTATATACTGGCGTACGCCGCGTAAACCAATAGAGTTATATGTACCAATTACAACATAAACTTTTTTTATGTGGACCATTCATGCCGGGACGGGTGGGTAGCTGATATAAAATCTTACTTCCTAATTTTTAGTAGGTATCTTGAGAAATTTAAACCGGCAATAAGAATAATAAAAATTATATAAATTGCTCAATTATATAACAACTTCTAACGGTCTTCTCGTAAAGATTTGAAATTTTACAGCGGGCTTATTTGTTGAGCCGTATATATTTACAACGGTAAATGTTTGTTTTTTTAATATGTAATTAGTATAACATTTTTAATTGACATATGGAATACTTTTAAAGTAACTTCATTTATATGCATGTCCTTTATATTCCATCGTCAGATCATGGTCGACTGCGCCGTGTAAATAATAATTAATTTTATTGTAAATGCTTATATTTTATTGCGGGATTTGTCAACAGAGTGCGCGATGTATTTTGTAGCTTGAGATATTTATTGTTAGTTTCTTAATGTAAAGTCTAAGTGAATATATGCCCGTACGGACAGTAACTAGCTGTATCATTAGTCTAGGTACATAATATGCAACTAATACTAACGGTTTCCTAAGAAGCGAAATGTTATATAATATAATTGTACCTATTGTATATCAAATAAACTTTATGAGTTTGGTCTATTTTTGATATATTTCCGTGTGTTTGAGTGCTTAACATGAATGTAAGCTTATTTTAAATTATTTTTGAAGTATATATATAGAATAATACCCCGACTTCCGCTACCCCGTTTTACGCGAATTTGGAGATACGCAGTTTTTCACAGAAACCCAAGGAAAAACTTTACTCGTCAGATGACATTGTTAGAATATATGAAACCTTCGACATCAAAATAACTTCGGTTTACGTTGTTTTATTCATAGTCATGTAAACTGTTTTTATTATCTAACATTTTAGTAAACATGATTTTTCTAAATTATTTTTTATATGCAAAGTTGAACCCCGACTTACGCCAATTCGACTTACACGGCTATCGCGTAAGTCCGGGGTATTACTGTATTTATTTGTTAAGTAATGAATATATGTATTTTGTTTAAATTTTAATAACTAATCTACAAAAAATAAGTTTTATCGAGGTATCAATCGAAAATTACTTCCGATTAGCGATTTTCTTTAAAACGAATAGTTTACATATCTACTTAAGAAATTTTTAAATAATGTCAAAGACGAAGACGATGAATCAGAACTCGTGGATAGATCTTAACCGAAAATCGTAGTTTAAAATTCGAAAAGTATATATTAATTTTCATGTGTTATTTTATAATCCATCTGGTGCGGCAAATCTGTCGTTGGTATATTGTTGCCAATACAAGTGACAATACCAGATTCAGCCACAACGCATTAATTAGTGTACAAGAAATAAAAATTAATAAAAAAAGGTAATAATGGTCCTCCAGACCGTACTCGGTCACGGCGGCCAATCTCAAGATAGATTAGCCAACTGCGCAGGACATATTATAGTGTACAAGTGTGTGCGCAAACACAGGTGCACTCCCTATTCCCTAACTCTTATAACCCGACACGACCGGAGGACCAACGGCTTAACGTGCTTTCCGAGGCACGGGAGTGTACACACTTCCAAATTCCAGACTCCGGGCTGCTACTGAAAATTTTCGACAGAAAATCTCAACAAAATTTTATTGGCACGACCTGGGATTTGAACCGAGGACCACCGTGTCCGCGGTCTTACATGTAGCCACTGCCACCAACGAGGCAGTCAGTAAAAAAAGGTACAAAAATTATAACCACAGAAAAGGTGACAGAAAAAAAAAATTATTTGACTCCTGTTAAATTCCCGTTTTTCGATCAAACGCCTACAAGCTAATCAAGGTTTTTTATTCGAAAAAATATTATGTGCACATTTTAAAATACTAAGTAATACTGACTATTATTATTATTATGTTTAATGACGGACGGAACTTATTTCATTTTGTCAACTTGATAAAATACCTCCATTTTACTAAAGTGACAATGATATTCAAAAAATTAATCAGTCTCTGTATTTAAATATGTACCTAAGTGTATAAAAATTATGTGTGTGTATATACATTTATTACCGTCTAAACGTGCCGACGATTTTTGCTGTTGGTGTTGCTTTCTGTTATTATGGATTCGAACTTTCCTGCTGGATTTTGTGGTACTTTCCACAGATTATTTTCGATTTAGTTAATGAAGTTGAGGTGCATAAATTGTCGCATGTACCAGCATGCTTAAACAAGATGCTATAATAACATATTGTGTCTTCTATATAATCAACAATGCAAAACACTTCTCACAAAATGGAAAGCTTTGTAAGAGCTGTGTACTGATTTATTTATTTACTCTTTTAGCCGAAACTTCCTAGGATAGCATTGTAATTATTCTACCGCTACACGGCATTACATGGTATTAAAAAAACCATCTAAAGCTATTTCAAAAATTTCTTAACGTTCTTATAATATAACATTTTAAGTTTTTAGGGGATTACATACGGCATGTTTGTTACCAACTTTTCGGGTGGGGCAAAGATTTATAGAGTCTTTTATTTATTCATGTTTACGTAACGGTAGAATAACTGATAAGTCAGTGGAACCCAGTCGATCCTTCACGAAAGTCTACAACTGGCTCAAGCACTTGGAATAATTACAAAGATACCCCCCTCATTTATTATAATCGTTGTATTTATGGTTAAAGTAATATGCGAACTTGTTCAATACTGCAACATAGCTGACTGAAAATAGAGCTCGGCTGCAGAATGTCTTTCGAACATACGCTATATTCGCTTCCTCATAAATGTGACCAGGACATTACTTTACGCAATGTAAAACAGTTCCCCGATGTATGTTGGATGGTATTGGATTAGTCGTAGTGGTAAGTCGATTCCCTTTAAGTTCACACTAAAAGAAGGAAGCATTTTATCGAAATTCCAGTACCACCGAATCCTTTGCTTATAAAATCCACTTTCACGTCGACAATCTGCTATTACTCTTAAAACCTGAATCGATCGCGTCCAATCATGTCAGTTATTTTACGACGTGATTTGCGTCAGATTCAATTTAGTTTAAAGTCACTTCATCGTAAACCTTTGACCCAAAGGGCATTTCGTTTCCATTTGTGTCGTATTAACGCGTATAAAAGATAATCATAATAAACGGTGTAATTACATATATATTAACGATTTTGATTTACATTAACTTTTGTACTTGTTTTCGACCTTAGTCGTAATTTTCGTTCATAAGTTTGTCGTTTAACGAATCTGTGGATGTTTTACCTTAACGATAAAATAATACCTATATACACTGCGTATATAAGCATTTACTATAACATTATTTTACAGTAGATCTTTTCTTCAAATTTAATATTTATTCAGACTATTGGCTAGTGCGAATAATAATGCAAGTACTTTCTTTGGTGTCTACCTTATACAGGTTTTAAGTTTTTAATTTTGAATCCCGTGTCGGGTCACAAAAGTTATTGCGTTTTTATTATCAAGAAATTCGTAATGTTATGAAGTATGAAGAGCAATTTACGCTGCTGTTCCCAAGTCTTACCTCTCCTTGGTCGTGATGGATAGCCGTTCCATCGGCCTATGAGAGTTAGAAAATAGAAAATAAACCAGTGGTCGTGTGCACGCGTTTGCACTATAATATCTCCTGCACTTATTTCTAGTCTTTGGTAGTTTGTGGTCTTGTGTGCCTTTGGCAGCAATTATTAATTTTATTAAGTGTTTTTGTTGTAATTAAGTACTCATAAGTAAGGTATTAATTAAAATATTATAACAATTCTTTGAGTACTTTGATTTTATTCAAAGAATAAGAACAAAGCTATAATTATACAAAGAAACAAATTCAAACAAAATAATTAATTTATTTAATGAAATTAATTAGGTACCAATATTTTCTCCAACTGTTTTTTTTAAACAGAACTGAATCAATTATAAACAAATAAGTTACCAACGTGAAGATGCATGTTTAACATTTATTTTTTACTTTGTTTTGGTAAACACTTGTTACTCAACTACTGGTTCCCAGTGAACAATCGTAACAAATCATCGCCAAGGGACATGTGGTATATATGAGCCCTTATCTTTGCCCGACGACGTCGGAGGCATTTTGTTACCGTTAACTTAATCAATAGTTTAAATTACACGGATTTTTGAGTCAACGTTTGCATTTAATATTAACTTAATAGAAAAACTAATAAGAACAGCTATATAAATTAAAAATTAACTGAAAAACAAGTAGTAGAAGGAAAATCGTATTAAAAAGTATGCTTAGTTTATTTTCATACTTACATAAAAGTATTATAAACAAAACGTCTATATAGCGTTGAAACGATTTCATTGCTAACAGATGTTTAATTTCAAATAATATTCCGTGTAAATCGCTAAACATTACAGAAATTATTTAAAAAGAACGATGCGGCTATGCGTTAATATGTTTTAACGAAGTACGTTGGTGCCGGCCTGTAAACAGTAGATCTTGCGTGATGACAGATCCACCACAGAACCCCTCATTACCCGCTTCTACTTAGCCAACCAAAATATCATAAAAACTGTAACAATCTACTCAAAAACATACTCTATTATTTTAACATTTAGAATCTTTTTCGTTGTAAACGTAAGTAGAGCGAATCTCGAGTGGTAGATACAATAGCATCTTTAAAACGAAATCTATACAGCTATTATTGGGTGTTAGCGTGAATATTTGACAGTTTGAAAACGTTTACAGATTATAGGTATATTGCAAGGCAATCTGGCTTCCTGCTTTTAATGTAAACACTGTTTTGCTACGATTTCAGTGGAAATTAATCGGTATTTTACATAACGGTCGGGATTTTATAACCATCGATTCATAAATTTTTTACGCTATAACAGGAATACTTGCTGCACTTTGCAATTTATATATAGCGGATGCGTACATCAATGGTATTACTGAATTTATTATAACATCATTATATTGTTTTATTTATGAGATGATTTTAAACAAACATAACCTACCTAAGTTTATGTTTGTTTAGAGAGAAGCAAAAATTAAATAAAAAGTTGGATATTGTTTTTTTTTTTTAGTATTAGTTAATATAATTTACATTTAAATTTAAAAAGTCATTTCTAACTCATACCTATACTATTAACATCACTTTGAAAAATCACGTCGATTGGATGCTTAGTGCGCGAAACTGATTTAAAGATGGACAAATCGACAAAATATCTAATACACTTTCGCATATATAATCCTAGTAGGGTTTCCAATAGTGTGTCCTTCTCGTGGGTATGCTTCAATCAATATGCTAAATAATTATCTTGAATCTTCAAATCGACTGGGACGACAATTTATATACATTATTTTGTATTATAAGTACCTACAAATCATTGATTTCGTCCTTAGTACCTATACTATTCAGTAAAGTATTAAGTGAAATAGTATTTTATTTTGTTAAAATGAAGTGTTTTATCATAAAAGAAGTATGTACATGAGTATAGGTTCTATATTTATATAATAAAATAACAAAATCCATTAAGGTGTACATTAAAAAGGATTTTGACCATTTGTCCCGAATAGTGTTATTTGATGAAATTGAAATTAATTTCAAGTATTCAATTTGCAATACTACAATAATAATGTTATGTTTTTATTTTTTTTAATCGGTAGTCGGTATCAGTGGAAAACGAAGAAACTTAAATGTCACTTATTATATTCTATGCCTTCAACGGTTCCAATTTTAATTAAATTTTATGTCCTGTGCTCCATTTAGCGTAACCCTCGCAAAGGCTCAACAGCGCAGAAAACATCTCCTCAGGGGGAACATCTATATCGTGTAAGTCTCTTCTTGCTCTCCTCCGTCGTCCGTATGAACTAAAAGTGGTTTGAGGCCTCTTGATACCAGAGTTAACGAATAACGTCGGTGTCGGAGTTGTAACGATTGTATTCTGTTTTGACTTCACAGCTTGCACAATAAGACATAATAAATAGCCACCAAACGCTAAAAAAGCTAACGTTGTTACTGATATTGAGAAGATATTACTGATTTTGCCGTATCCGCCTTTTTTGTATAGACCTTCATACTCCATCCTTTTTATAGTTGGGGCCTTAAAAGCCATTGCTTGGGCGCCAAAATTTTCTATATTAGCAGTTGTTGTGACAGTTACATTATCGTATTCCGTAGAAAAATCCTTTAACGAATTCTTTAATTGTAACAACTTCTCTACAGTCAATTCGTTAAGATACTGAACTTCTTCTGTGGTTATATCCATAGTAATAAATTGACATAGTGTTAATATTATAAAAAAATGACATAGCATTGTTGCTCACAGCTAGATCTACGTGAAACTGGTATATGGTTAAGAAGTTATCACGAGGGCATGAAAGAAAGATTATTGCGGTCTACTAAGCGCCGTCTAACAGTCGAGTAGCGGTCACATAAACTTGACAATTAGGTACTGCGAAAAATATATTTGTGAAAGTATAACTATGTAGTTAGTACTTGAACGCTTTTAAAAATTTTATATGATCTATTTACTTATAGTATTGGCGTTGCAATATTTTCTTATGTCTATTGTTCTTTTGTATTTTTTTTTATCATCAATAAATAGGTATGTAAGAATCTAACTATATGAATATACATGGTGATGTGAGTGTAGTAAGGGTTATATAAACACTACATTGACTCTATGATTTATTTGTCTTCATATACGAAACATATGTATAAAGAAACGATCAAATAAAGAAAGTACAATAATAATCAATGAAATAGTAGGAGAGTTTGGATATTTTATAACGAAGTCCATAAAAGGCGCCTTCAGGGCGTTAACATGGCTTTTGCTGAATAAATCAAATGTAGGACAATAAATTTTACCAATGAATTGTCAGTCTGAAATATCTACGATTGAATTTATCTATCATTCTAGATAAGTAAACGTTACCACCGCTACCTTTTAAAAAATGGGAATTCATTTTTAATCTCAACATAATATAATTATTAATTATAAGCTTTACTGTCACTTTGTTATTCGATCATTACTCATAGAGATATAACAAGATGTTTGAATAAATGTTAATATGTAAATAAGACATAACGCTCGCCTCATTAGGTTGATTTAGCACTTGTAAGAATGCTGGAATCGATCCTGATTTTATTTGTATAATGTATATACCTTATTGTTTAAAATATATTAAAGTGTCATCATGATGTAAAGCCTTAATTTTTCCCGTACTAAATCGGTTAATGTAGGTCTGATTTTTGAAACATAATAATGTAATAATATAATAACAATAAATAATCCATTTATTCCATATTTCTGCGCTACATTTCAAACGTTGTTAGTAATTTGTGAGTAATTTTGTTGAAATTATGTTAATAAAATTAGTAACCTTGATTGAAATATAGACCACCCGGAGGCCTTAACCCTATAAAGGCCTCCACCATCTTCTTCCATATTTTGCTACCCTTGCCAAAATTAAAGAGAATGTATCAACCATTGTGTTTTTTGTTTTTGAAATTGTTAATCTCATACTTAATGAGTCAACTTCATTAAATATGTAGAGTCGTTTGTCCTACTTTTTTAAGGGAACCGGGCTTTTCAATTAATGTTTTGAATGCATATTTGCGAGATTAAACATTCGTCTGTTTTTGTATGTTTATTAAAGTGAAGTAATACCATTTGTTGTCTATTTTGATCGCACGAATTTTGGACTAGTTTTGTACATAGCTGTAAAATGATATAAGTTTTACTTCCCTTCTAATAAATACTCAAAAATGCACGACAATTCGAGTCGTATATATAATAAAATTCGATTATTATATAAATAATTTTAATTAGTATGTTTGATACATGCACCGACATCTATTAGAACTTTAGAGAAACTCGACGTTGGAAGAATTTTCTTGACAGTTTTATATACGAGCGAGTATAATTAAAGTTAATGCATAAAATAAATTAAATCATTTTTATTTTAGTTTTGTAAATTAACTTCTACGAACAGCCTTTATTTCGAAAAAATAATGGCACAAAATTTTACGCTCTATTGCGATGATTGCGCTTGCGCAGCCATCACATAGAGAACCGAAGCGTAGCTCAGAACCGACTGTTACATACTCTCTTTGTAGTGTCGTTAGTGATCTCAAGATGGCGTCACTTGTTATTTGTTTTCTTATGATTCAAATCGTAGCAGGAAATGAACAATATAGAGGTGATAGTATTTTACATCACTTGAACACCGGAATCAAATTTGCTAAGGATTTTTTGGGTATGTTTCAATGATTGATACAATTTATTTATACTTAATATAACTTTTACAAACCAAGCCTATATTGTTTTATGAGCAAAAACAAACTGAATGGTTTGAAAACGGTTGTATTAAAAACAAGAAAATTTTATTTAATTAATGGTTACCTTTGTTGTGTTAAAAAATAATAAAAATAAAGATAAGATTTTTTCTATACACTTGACTGCTGGCATATGTTTTTGAATCTTCTTATTAACATGTTAAATAACTGCAAAAAAGATATAGTTGTGACCATAATTACATAACAAATCCCACGATTTTAAACGGGAACAAGTGAAGTACCTCTTTCTCCATTATGGAGAATGAGTTTGTTTCACCAGACTTTCTACTATTTTTCTCAAATTTTTTTTATTTTAAAATTTGTAAAACATGTCAGTAAGACGTGCCCAGGTACCTCTGCTTAAGGTTCACCGAGTATGGACAGCCTAATTTCTTCATAAGTAATTATAGCAAAATAAAAATAAATTAATTTACTTCAAAAGCCAGTACATTCGTATATTTCTTTCAGGATCCGAATCAGTTGCATTGAAAGTTGCTGATTTTGTTGTTCGTGCCTTTCAACCCAAAATATCCTTAAACAATAAGCGTCCAATGCAGGATAATTCAAATGACTACGGTAACGAAAATTATTCAGAAGAAAATAAATCCAGTTACAATACAAATGAGGTTCCTTATTCCTCACCGTTACGTCATTTGGTTCGGTTGCTGGGTCTTCAGCCGAAACAAATCAGCGCAGTTGCTGTCAATGCTCTCATATTTGTCGCTCAAATGGTAATTTTCTTAATTCTAATTTATTATGGACCAAAATGGATTACATATTATATACCTACAAACGATATTTATTTTGGATTATATTTTTATAAATTTGTACCATGTAACAAAAAAGTGCCCGTTTATTTTGTTATTAAAGTTTTATTGACCAAAAGACCTATAACAATATTCTTAAAATTTTCGTATATTATATTATATATTTCGTATGTTCATTTTTATAATTTACTTATTTCTACTATTTACATAGTTTTCTTTAATATATTTTTAAATAAGACACTATACCCTAAATATTAGAATTCTAAAATCAAGAAATGAAATGCTTTAAAATATATCTATCGATTGTCTCATGTACCTAACAAAGTTGAGAGACATATTTTTTATTTTTTTTTTATTACATTCGTAGGTGGACGACCATATGGGCCACCTGATGGTAAGTGGTCACCAACGCCCATAGACAATGGATTTGTAAGAAATTTTAACCATCGTTTACATCGCCAATGCGCCACCAACCTTGGGAACTAAGATGTTTTATTCTTTTGTGCCTATAATTACACTGGCTCACTCACCCTTCAAACCGAAACGCAACAATACAAAGTACTGCAGTTTTGCGGTAGAATATCTGATGAGTGGGTGGTACCTACCCAGAGGAGCTTGCACAAAGCTCTACCACCGAGTAAGCTCTACCACCGAGTACGATAAATATTACCTATTATCTTATTCTTGTTAACTCTGATTTATCTGTTTAAAAGATATGTTGATACTATACTTATATAAAATATTTATAATAGGGTTAAATAAATGTTTAATTTTCTTTAAAAAGGCATTATTCTTTTCAGATTACGACGTTCTTGGCGGGACCCAGGCGTACGATCAAGCCATACCGATCAGAAGATTTTACACAATGGATTCTTAATAAAAATTCAAGAAAACTTCAAGATATTTTAGCGACAGCTAGAAACGATTCTCTACCAAGTTTGATAGAGGATCTTATTTTGGAACAAGAATCTGAGGAAGAAACAAGTTGTATTCGTCTTTTAGTTTGTAAAATAACGCCTTTTATAAATAAAATGCAAGAAGCGGTTTTTGGTGAGAAAAGCGACGAGTTTTATAAAACAAACGGGGCATCTTTTATGTATAGACATCTACCTACAAAAGATGAATTTCATACTAAAAGTGAGATATGTGAGGAAAAACATAAAGATTGTAGACTATATGAGTAATTATAATTCATTTTTTAACTGTTTTGTATTATCTTTATGTAGGTGTAACTTTTAATTGTTATATACCTTATTTACGGCCTCAACTAAGTTCAGTTAAAAACAAATTTATCATTATTGATTTGACATTCGAGCGAACCCCCCCCCCAACCATCATTGAGTGAGCCCCCTAAACATCATTTCTATGTAAAGATATTAAACATTTGTACCCTTATATACTTTATTAATTATTTACTTTTCTAATAATTAATATAAATTGTTTATTTATAAGAAAAAAAATATGTCTCTAATTCTGCGATTTATTCTTTTCCTTAAAATACATAACTAGATAAATTACATATTTATTAATAACTATTCTATGTTCGCTAAGTATTCTCTCAGTAGAACTCGCGTTCTTTTTACGGATTAAATTATGTGCTAACAGATGTGATTATTGCACATTATACAACATAATAGTCGTAGATGTCAATAAACTCTACAAGAAAGATAAGACATTTTTTATACCAGCTTATTTTTATTTAATTAAACGTTATGTAATGTCTGCAGTCTGATGCGTGAGACTGCATGGCGTAGAGAGCATGTTGCTAGGATCTGTTTTGAAAGTCAAAACTATGTGAATAAGTTATATAATCTTTATTCGAGAAGCAAACAACACTATCTTAGTACTAAAATCATCACCAGTAATTATAGATAAACCTAAGATCGAATAAGAATACTTAAGTGTTAAAAACTTAGCGACACGACTGTAAGATTATTTTAATGAAAAAAGAAGCTACCAATTCTGAATAGTTAGTTGATTCTATACAATTAAACAAAAATAGTATGTATATTATAAACATTAATTAATTACAATATTAGGTAAAGATACTTCATTTACAGTTATAGTCATTTAAGTTAAAAAATACTTAATCATCTATAAAATAGCGATTGTTAAAAAAACAGACACCATAGATATGTCATTTACCTACTGTTTGCTTAGCTTTTAAAAAGTGTGAATTAAGGAATGTCAATAATGAAAGAGTTATGTAATAATGGGTGATGTAATAATTAGATAATGGCAGATCGATGGCCGAATGAGTGAATGGTGTTACGTAAGGAGAATTTATGTAGGTGCAAGAAGAAAGGCCATCAGTCGCCGATGAAAATCTTACTGACAAAATTTTGTGCTCAAATGTGTAAATGCGGCGTTATGTTGATACTGTGATCCCGGAAATTATTATTTTTAATTAAATTTTAAGCTATCCTTTCTTGATGATTAAAAGTTGTAACTCACTTTTCAAATTAAAATCTATCCTTTATATAAAAGCACCGAGAAAAACACAACATTCGTCACATGACAATCGTCAAATATTTAAAGGAAAACATTTGAAATATATAAAAATTTGAATGGTATGGCTTAAACCATATGCCATAACGATTTCACAAAAGTAATTACATATACAATCTATGTAATGTATACGTAATTGCCTAGACATTCAGCATTGCAGTTAATTTTGAAGAGCATTTAAATCAAGAAAACAAATTTAATATAAGACGAGTTCTCATCACGATAATTTCTTCTATTAAATTTCCCTTTAATTTGACCTAAAAGTAAAATATTATAAACGGATAAATATAGGCATTTCGTGTCGTCAATGTACGCCAGAGAAAGTGGTCACACGGCCAAGTAAAAAGTAGACGAATTTTGTTTAAAACAAAAATACAAGCGAAAAATGCGAACATTCACTTGAGATACGACCCAGCGTTATTCTCTTAACTGTTGAACAAGAAAAAATATAATATGTATAATAAATAATAACTTAAAATCATTGGTATTAGTGTTCACTTTAAGCAAAACGTTACAATTAAATATTTCACATATATTTTTGTTTATATATTATCAACCTATAAAATTGAACATTTATAAACAATCGTTTTGTGAAAGTTTGATTCCAATTATTTTATTAAATTATTCAAATAATCTGATCGTAAAAGTAAATTTACCTACGACATTAAGTTTCTTTAACTGCTATTTTATTTTCTAACCTAGAATTAATGATTGAAAATCTATTTAAAACTTTATAAATTTGTCATGTACGAGTATGAATAGAATAAAGATGGATGTTTAAAGTAATATTAACTTGGTTTTATGACTTACTAAATTAAGTACAATATTTTGTAAATAAATTAATCTTACGAATGGGTTACAGGTTTATTTATTTTATACTATAAATATAACCGCAAGCAACCTACTCACTTTTAACAAGCAAGCCAAGCCAAGATAACCCAGTGCCTAGTACACGTGAATCTTAATGGAAAATAGCAGTTTCAACCCCAGGCAAGCTGTAGTATTTAAGTGCTTAAGTTGTGTTGTGTTTCATGTGCTCGGCGATGAAGAATGAAATCGCATGAAAATCTTTCATATGTATACATCAACCCGCATTCTAGCAACGTGGTGGGGTATTTCTCCTCATTAACGAGAGTCTTTGCCCAGCAGTGGGGCATTTAGAGGTTGTTACTTTTTAAACAGAAATGAATTAGAGCTGGACGTTGGAGCACGTAAATCTTAATTTTAATAAAACTATGTTCGCAAGGACTATGGTTCAGGTTTGTTTTATTAATTATCAAGAGCTTAATTAGTTTCACAGTACCTCTGCAGATTTATAAAAGAGACAAAATGTAGGAACAGGTTGGCTTTACAGAAGATACACAGGTTTTGTGTAACGAATACGTTCAGAATCCACCGGCTGAAACTGCATCCCAGAGTCGGTACGCTTAGTTAAATGTGTTTATTTAAAAGCTTAGGGATTTTTACTAACATCTTTATGATTTATCCCTATGATTAAGATTATGTAACAACATATTGCATACCTATATATTTGTCTCTTCTTTATAAATACTTAGAAAATACAATAAACAAAGTATGTCATTGGTGAAAATAGAAGAAAACAATTGTAATGCTATTTCCTAGTATTTTCTCTTCACATGAAATGGTAATTTAAAATCATAAGGTATTGTTGTTTTGTACCTACGAATGATCTGTCCTGGTTCACATTTAGATCAAACTTCACTTTCTATGCGATATTACGCAGGCATTTGTTTACTTATAAGCAGCCTCGCTGGTTAATCGGCTAGCTTATAATCTCCGAGTCAGGCCAACAATCGAAAAAATCGCCGAAGGAGCCTGGAAATTAGTAATGTTTGTACTTCGGCGCTTCGGAAAGCATGTAAAGCTGTTGGTCCTGCGCCTGAACTCTTTCCAGTCGTAGCGGATTAACCGACCAATCGGATTTCATGAGTTAGGAAATAGGGACTTGCACTTGTGTTTGCACATACACTTTAATCGTATAATATTTTCTTGGTTTCTAGGGATGCGGTAGGGAATTGATAGTCCTTAAGAATGGCCCCGGTGTCTTAAATCAGCAGGAAACTATCATAATGATCAAAGCCTTAAAAGTTACCAGTTACGTAAACGTTTTATTTAAAATATGATTTTACAGTAGCTCCTATAACAATACCTAATATTTGATTTTCAAAAACTATATAAGTGTTATAGAAAAATTAACTCTTACCATACCCGGCTTTTTTATTTGTAAAAGCACACATACAACAAACATACAAAGCATTCACAAATTAACTTACACAAACAATAATAATATATCTGATCTAGTCACTCTCAAGCTAACGTTGTTACTATTCCATAATGTATCATTTGTTTTATTTTTATTTATTTTATTGTAAAGGTAGGCGGGCGAGCGCATGGGCCACCTGATGGTAAGTGGTCACCAACGCCCATAGACAATGGCATTGTAAGAAATGTTAACCATCGCTTACATCGCCAATGCGCCACCAACCTTGGGAACTAAGATGTTATGTCCCTTATGCCTGTAATTACACTGGCTCACTCACCCTTCAAACCGGAACACAAGAATACCAAGTACTGCTGTTTTGCGGTAGAATATCTGATGAGTGGGTGGTACCTACCCAGACGTGCTTGCACAAAGCTCTACCACCAAGTAAAATGTAGTATCATTGTTTCATTATTAATAACTGAATTGATATTAATGAAGTTTTTTATATTTCTAAGTGCAGAGATGTAACTTATCTAAGATACAAGTATCTGAAATACAGATACAAGATACAAAATAGGTATTTTCATCTTGTATCTATAAAACTTTTTTTAAATTAATTTTGTATCTTGTATTTAAATACCTTTTGTTTGGTATCTTAGTAATTTGTAGATACTATGCTTCTAAAATACTTTTAGTAAGGTCCTCCAGACCGATTTCGGCCACGGCGGCTAATCTCAAGAGAGATTAGCCAACTGCGCAGGAGATATTATAGTGCACAAGTGTGTGCGCAAACACAGGTGCACTCTCTTTTCCTTAGCTCTCATAATCCGATAGGACGGCAATCCAACACGACCGGAAAGAGTTCAGGCGCAGGACCAACGGCTTAACGTGCTTTCCGAGGCACGGGAGTGTACACACTTCCAACTTCCAGACTCCGGGCTGTTACTGAGAATTTTCTGACAGAAAAACCCAATAACTTTATATTGGCCCGACCTGGGAATTGAACCCAGGACCACTGGGTCTGCGACCTTATATCTAGCCACTAGACCAACGAGGCAGTCATATTATTAAATTATAGATATATAATATTATGGTTATGAATATTATGATCTGCAAGCGGAAAAATATACTTATTATGGTTCTCTGTTACCTAGCTAGTGAGAATTCAACATGTGATTATTTGAATAATAATAATATACTTTCATTTAAAAAAACGTTTTTTTACTAAAGTATTTTATCTATAAAAAGTATTCAAAAGATACATATTTTATATCTAGTATTTGAGATACAATTCCAGAAAGTTATTTGCATCTGGTATCTCAAATACTTAATTTAAAAGTATTTTGCATTTTGTATTCCAGATACTTTATTTAAGGTATCTTGTACATCCCTGTCTAAGTGAAATATAGCAATAGGTATATAATTTGGGCTTGGAATCGACTTCGGACATTTGTAAATATTAAATGTTTTAATAAGATACCAAATTTGTCACTTTTTAGTGGTTTTAATGTTATTTTTTAAGGCAGTTTTTTTTCCTGTAGCAATTCGTTGTTCCCTTAACGGTCGCATCGCATTGCTGACCCAAAGACTATGCACTCAATTGCATCTATATTGCACACATAATATATATGTATTATGTATAGTCCTTGAAATCAAGGCTGCTTAAATCCATGCCACGAAACTAGAGCGTAAATTTAGAAAACACTATGCATTTGCTCATAATATGTACAAGCATGTATAATTAAATAATATCTACATTTAACTAAAAGTTAATCCATTCTTTTGGCTGTTGTCTGCATTTGGCTTTAAAATGGAAATTTTAAAACAGAAATTAGTTTACTTTTACTCAGATCTTTCATTCAAATAATAGAAAGTTTTATCAAGGTAACAAAAATAAGTAAAGCTGATGACAAATATTTGTTAACGATATAATAAAATGCGTAAAAATGTATTGCAAATTTCTTTTATTATATTTTATAAGACTGAAGTTTTAGGTGAAGAAAGAGTACCTATTTAAAAAGTATTTACTTTTTTTTTGGATAATTACTGAACTCAAGACTTGCCTGCGTTTATCAAATATGGTTATACGATGATAACACGCCGCGGCTATGGTAATCGGAATGCGGCGTGTCCTTCTAGGTCACCGGCCCGATAATAGACTGTCATTGACCAGTAAGAATGAAAGCCAACATTTCGCTGTCCTACTGCCCTACTACGGCGTTTACTGTTGATAATGGCTTATTTACATCCACTTTTTAGTATCTATCAATAAGTATTTTAGTACATTTAAGTTAGTTTAATTTGGTTCGTAATTTCTCTTTCTAATTTCTATACCTATACTACGCCAGTTATTATAATTAAACATAATTTAAAATGCGCCTTATTGTTTCTCGAGTTGTATAAAAAGACACAAAAATAGTTACGATATTAACATGTTAAGGCAAGAAACTATACAAGAACTACATCAAAGTTATGCTGGATGGTACTATTTATATACTGACGGCTTTAAAGATAAAAAAAAAGTTGGTTGCTCTTTATATGACCCTAATTGTAACACTGGCAAAATGTTTAAAATAAATGGTTATACTTCAATAATGACTGCGGAACTTGTTGCTATTTTTGAGGCACTATGTTACTCTATAAATCTTAATAGTGAAAATATTGTTATTTGTTCGGATAGCAAAAGTGCCATTCTTCATCTCGAAAGCTGTGTCAGGGGTAAAAGGGTGTATCAGTAGCTCTCATATTGCACTGACGGCAAACGAGAAGGCTGATTCTTTAGCAAAACAAGCACAATTGGTAGGGATATCTATAAATTTAAGATCATATTATTCGAAAATTTTAATGAAATATAAAATGGAATGTCTAAAAAGATTTAAAGAGTATTTTGATGAAAGATCGAAGTGTAAGGGCATATGGTACAAGTCCATACAGAGTGAGCCTCCTCGTATTCCGTGGTTTTGTGACTTAGGGTTCACACGGCAACAAATTGTCATGGCTCATAGACTGCGTTCTGGACATGTTCCACTCAATAGATTTGGTTTTTTAATGAAGAAATTAAATTCTCCTAACTGTGATGTATGCGGTGTAGAGGATGATATACATCATTTCCTAGTTGAATGTGCTCGGAACGCTGACAGGAGACAGGAGTTGACGCGTCGTTTTAGTATAAATTTAAAGGATGTGGGAATCTTTCAAAGCCCACTGTCTGTACCTAACTAAGATATAGCAAAAATGCTTTACCAGTTTAAGTTAAAATAAGTGAATAATGTTGATAATATTATTGTTAGTGTTGAATATTTATTAAGGGAATGATGGGAATGATGGGAATGATGGGACTGATGGGGAATGACGGGAAAAATACTTTACTACATTTTTACTTATTACTTTGAAAATATATCCATTTAATGAAGTTTTTGGTAAAACCCATTATGAAATAGAAATTATGCTTTACTTTTACTTGCTTGCTTGGTTGGTTACCGTCTCATGCATAGAGTAATTTATAAGGAAACTGATCCCCAGTTATGTTCAAGCTCCGGATCTGACTATTATTAACATAATACGTTTGTCTGTCTACAAAACTAACAGCTCGAAATTAGAATATCGACCGTATTTACACTCCCGTGTCTCGGAATGTATGCCAAGCCGCTAATAAAAAGCATGCAAGCATCCTTCCTGTCGTGTTGCATATAATATCAAATCGTATTGTTATTGAGGAAGAGTGTTCTAGGCCCTAGAATGCACTTGTGGTTCCGCACACAAAGTTGTATATTATTGGGAACGTACCGTAGCCATTATAAACTATTACAATTTACCCCAGCTACAACCCCCGCCCGCACTGCGGCCGAAATCGAAAATCATACTCAAAATGCAATACTCGCAATAGGTACAGCAATGTTTTTATCAAAAAAAATATTCACATGCACATATTTATATAGATATTAATAAATAAATAAATATTGAGAACTTTTGTTTCTTTTCTCTATGTAGGATTCTCGATCCGCCATTGAGACTTTTAAGGTAAATGAACTATGTTTTCATCGTTCATTTCACCACGCCCTTTGCGGCTGCATAGAAATTGCTTAGGTATATAAGAACTCGACACGATTTCAACAAGTTCCACTTATTATAAATAAATTGTATTTTTATCTTTTCCTATCGTGTATCGAGGCACAAATAAAATGTATATTAAATTACAAAATTGTACTTCTAAGTGGTCAAATCCTTTACCAAAGTTTACCTTAACACCTTTATCTTGATTTCAGAAATATACCTACTGAAAGATTAAACTTTATATAATATACTTACGAATATTTTAAGGCTTAGCAACGAATTGAAAGTGAACTTACGTAAACATTTTATACAATAAATTCAACTTTTTTTTTATTGCAACAGATTATACATATATTACAGATTTACGCATTTAACTCTATTTAATTATTATTTATGTAATACATCATATAAATAAAATATTTACGTATGACTATTTTAAAATTTATTACAAAAGGGGGACTGACACGTATATAATTCAAAAGGTAATAAATCAAACATAAACGAAAAATAAGTCGTTTAATTTCGTCTAAAACTTGTGGACACTGTGTTTTTTGGTGAAGAATAAAAGATAGGTATTTATCGTAGGGACCTACTTAAGTGTAGTTAATTGTATTTAGATAATTAAATAATAAAGGGAATATTTACTATTAAAACTTGTTTTAAACAATTTTAACAAAATATTTTCTTATCTACTACCTCCTCTATATCGACGACACAGCTAGAACATTTGCTTCATAGAAATGTAAGTCAAGCACACATTCCAAGTTTACAGTTACCCTCTGTCCTCTAAGAGATGCAAATTGATAAATACACTAGCACAGGTGCCCGTATAGAGGTGAAGTTACACATTCGTGTGAATTAGGGATAATTTAGAAATTTAACTTTTCAGTGTGTTCATTTACGCAGCACCAACATAAGCTGAAAGCAAATAGGTACTTATTTAATTTTTTTTTAATTGTTATTATTAATGTTCTATGAATAGTAAAACTAGAATATTATTTTGTGTTAAGTACACATTAAAATAATGTTACCATTTAAATTTTTCATTCTGTTGATTCATATTCTGATAAGAAATGTAAAGAAAGGTGGCAAAAATCGTAAAGTGAAAAAGTTTTTTTTATCATACTATATTTAACACATACATGTAAGTATATTTTACGTATTTTTATACAGAAAACCTTTCATCGTGCGTTCAAATAACGTGTTCGTATTTCCCCGAATAAGAAAGTTGCGTTGACTCACGCTTGTTGCGTATAATACTGATTCTTGGATACTATCAAAATCTCCATAAAATATAACATAAATTACCAAAAAAACGAATTATGAATATCATCTACTCGTTAAATTGTAAGACTATTATCTATGAGATTCAAATCTCTAGAATATTATCCAAAATGTAAATACTATTTATTTCTTGTCGGTTTGTATTGTATAAAACATGGTATTAAAAAAATATATATTTAATATCTTCATATAAAGTACTGGTCAATGAATGTTTTCATCGGAAACAGTTTAAATGTAATTATTTATTTATATCAGAATTTTATTTGTTCCTTTCTCGGCTTTACTTATAGGTAGCTAAGCTTTACCGTTTTGCGAATTCGAGATATTTTTTTATAAAAAAAGTCGAGTAATAATAAACAAATAAGTTTTTATAATTTTTATAGTTTTATGTCAATATCACTCGATGTTATGGGATAATCTCAGTAAAGCTTTAACTTTAAATGAATATAATCGCGAGTTGTGCAAATATCAAACAGACGCGAAGCTTATAAAAACAAATAGGCACCAATCTGAAAAATAATTATACATAAAGAGTATAAACTTGAACTAAAGTACTAATAGGAAAATCTTATAATTTCAATAAATATTCAAGTTCATGAAAATCTTAATTGATTTTCATGAGCGATAAGAGTCTTAATTATCTCAAAATTCTGGGTACAATAGATTTGTCAATTATAAAGTTTCTTACTAAACCAGAGGTCATTGGCGGGATTTGAACCCATAACCCAAAGTCAACGGACGAATCGACCAGATTATAAACTCAAATTAAGCATATGAAAATTCAGTAGCACCTTGACCGCCTTGGAATCTTAAGCGAAGATAGTGGGTACTATCTTCGCTTAAGATTCCCGAGATCTCGGGCCATCTCGTCTATCATAAAATCTAAATAAAATAAGTTTATATCGTTCTACAGTAGGTACTAACGTTTTTCATCACTCAAAGCTGAGTCACTAAACATGACATTGATAAAAATATTACGTTGTGGTGTTCTCTTTCATTATAAGGAATGCATGTAAACATACTGAGTTAAATCTTGCAACATCAAGGACGCGAGTGAAAGGGGCAAATATTTCCCTCGGCATTCAACCCGAGTCCGATGGAAAGTGTTAATACAATCATATTATACAATCATTCCATTAATTCTCGAAATGTATTAATTTTTTTTACTTATGACAAGATATTTATGTAAAAAATTAATTAATTCTATATTTAATTGTAGGGGTAATGTACTGAGTAATACCGGAAGTTATATGATTGTTTATAAATGAATGATAACTTTTTAAATGAATAGGTGATAATCTGAACTGGATTAATTTCTTATACTCCTGAGAAATAAAAAAACGTTTTGTTTAAAAATATTTATTGTAAAAAACCATAACCTTAAAAAAAAATCATGTTTAAGCAATAGTTAGTCGAATAATAGTAAACAAGTACCATGATAAATGTTAACTATCAAACCAGCTCAAAAAGGCTAATAAACTTACCGTAAACATCCGCAGTTTTGCTTATACCCAATAAGTAAAACCTTAATTGTAACGTATGTACCTGTGGAATATAAATAATATATATATACTGAGACATTATTAACACAAGGGCATCTGATCCCAAACTAAGCATAGCTCGTGGAAACCAGACAACTGATATACTACATATTATACTAGTTTTCTTTTGTAAAAACATACTTATATAGATAATGACACCCAGACTCAGGACAAACAGACATATTCATGCCCATAAATGTCTGTCCTGGGTGGGAATCGAACCCACGACGACGTGCGGCGCGAAAAGTATCTACCAACCACGCCAACCGGCTCGTCAAATATAAAATAAAGTCACCTACGCACAAAATTTCTATGTTCAGATCGGTGGTATCGCAATATTTTTTATATTTCAAATGCACTTATATCATTTAACACGAAATTAATGTTTTATTGTCTAAGCCTCTAGTCTCGATTATGTCTTATTACATATTCATTATTATACGGGCATCTGACATAAACTTTATTCACAAACCACATTTATTTATTTATTTTAACGCTGGAAAAACGCATTACGCGTTTCCCCCACGGGAACAGTGGCGGGGTATGTGGGGCTCGAGTGCGCCCCGGTCATCGGAATACCCACTAAAAAACCAGCGGTACCCTTCCCATCTTAACGGGAACACCAAGGGATCGCTTGCGCAAGCCACCGTGACGTCCGACTTATTCACAAACCCCACACGTGACGTCAAATAAGTATAAAGTTATCATTTTATTATTTTTCATAAAATAATTGGACATATTATTAACAGTATTTAAATAGAAGTAGCTAGACTACTAAGTCTTTAAGTAAATAAAAATATACAGTATTTCTTTAATTAAAAATGCTTAATGTAATTTATAACAATAGATGGAGAATAATAATCTGAAGATTTTATAAAAAGTCGAATAAGCAGTAAGAGTTTAGGATATTTTGCGAGAAGATTACATCGGGCATCTTAAGACGATCGTGCATCTTTGTGTAAAAACTAACACGAAGTTATTGCAAGCCAGTCTAATCCACAGTCCATTTGCTTTATCATTATATATGTAATAAGAGATTACTTTTATACAATAAATTAACCTTAAAACTAGTAAAAGGGTTAAATGAAAAATAGTTTTCTCGACGAGGCGTTATTCAGCTACCATTCGCGTTTTACTGAAGGATCAGAAGACTACAAAATACGGATAATAGTTATGAAAATCAAAAATTCTACTAGACATTAACAAAACAAATCGTTTCTTGAATATAGTTGTTATTTGACTGTTTTTTTAATAAAGCTAAATTAATTAAAACAATGGTTTGAAATGCACAATGATGCATCCAGTACTCACGCACTCACAATATTTGATTCACATTTTAATTTTACTTACCAAAAATTTGTGCTTAACACATACACAATGTAGGAAATTGCACCAAGCTAATTTTCTTACTGAATGCGTACTTCGGATAAATAAGGCCGCGTACTTCGGATATATAAGGCTCCTTTTTTAGGCTCGTTCATCTGACATAAATCATGAGGAAAGAAATATGTAATATCCGTACATATACTATACACACTTACATAAATTAATGCACACAAGAAAGATGCGCTGATCTACATTGGAAAATGTTATGAAGTAGACAAAAACAAATAATGAACAGCGTGAGACTGTTACCATCAGAAGCTATTGCTCGATATATTTTCTAAAAGATATGTTATAAGTGATTAAATAATAACTACTACTAATTGTTGACTATAAAAAAATATTTTTTTGTAAGTATAATTGTATTTGTATACCTTTACTTTCTGGTGCATAAATGGACCGGACAGGGACTTGAACCTATCAAGGATAATTTATACTCTTACCAACGTGCCCATAGCACCATGAGAAGTACCTGTAAAAAAAAAAATATATAAAACAACTAAATTTCATGTGATCCTTCTCGATAGACGCTCATTAGATAGAAGAGATATAAATTCAACTTCAAATACATTGTCCTTGAAAAGGACCCCGAGAACGGGAGTTCCATGCAACGGGATGAACAGGTTGGACACACAGACGGATGGACGGACTAGCACAGTTAGCTATTGCTTTTGTATCTGGGTCATCCTATATATATGTGAAGTTCAAGGCGCACCACTCATTGCAAGTCAAACTCTCGCACAAGCAACACGCACTTTCACCGGTGACGATTAGCTACCTCGTGGAAGATATAGATAGTGTTTAGTGATTCAGTGATTGCTCATTGGAACGAGACAAGGTAAGAGATTTTTGGAAGTTAATGATTTGCAGCAGTGAGTGATATCGTGTTTGAAGACCATGTGAAAGTTACTGGGTATCTGGTTACGGAGTGGACGCTCCTAGCCTAGACGAGATCTCGCACTTATCTAAGGTGATTCACAAGTGATTTTAGTGTTTTAAGTGAGTGTGAATCAAGTCACCATTTTATTTAATTCAATATTTTTGTGATTCCAAGTAGTTTGACATTCTGTGAACACCTTCCATATTTGTGAATGTACCTATGGTATAACGTTTTTATTTTTAAGAGAAAGTATGTTTTGAAGTAGCACGAGGAATACTTATTATAAGATAATTAATACGATAGCGGAAAGACATGAGTTGAACGATAAAACTTCCTTCATTATTAACGTTACATTTAACTTTTATTTAATTTTTATATAAAATAAACAAAATATGACAATCATAAGCAATAATAAGCTATCTGTATAAAATCAATATTTTAACTTTAAATAAATTTAGAAGAAAAAAATAATGACTTAATTAATTTAATAATGACATGAATGTTTTTTTCTGGAGAAACACCAACGAATAACTTATTTTTTCTATTTATAAATTGTATACCTACTAATGTTAATAAATTGGTAATCAAATTTTAAAATTTATCTAAAACAGCGTATGTTTGCTGTTATATGTTTGCGTCGATGGAAATTTAAGTAATGCCTAAAAAATACAATATTCAGTGCGAAAAAATGTAACATAAAAAAGACGTAAAACGTTTTTTTTTGATACTTTATGAAAGCTATAATGCTTTTTATAAAAAAAAAAAACGCCAGCGCATTTATTGGCCAATACATAATATGTGCGTATGCCACAGCTCAATTCACACGACATCATTCATAAGATGAATAGGTGGAAAACTATTGAAGAAGCAGCAGAAGAAGAAACAATAGCTTAGAGGTCACGATAATTTCACAATACTAAGAGCATACGTGCGATTGCTCTTCAAGTTGACTTTAGACATGTAAATGAAAACCTTCACTTTCTAAAATGTTAAAATATATTCAGAAATATTCAGCCCTGAATTAGACGCGCTAGATGAAAACAAAAGATTATTCATCAGGACATAATCGACGATAAGATCATCTCCACAATATTATCTGAAATTAATAAGAAAATCGCACAAAACCACATAAGAATTGTGCGTTGATTGCTGTATTCTATCTTAACGGCTTGTTTCTTTAATTGATCCAATTTGTAAATAGACCGAATCAGATTATAACGAAGTCAGTCTTCAACGTCTATTTTTTAAATTCGATTAAAAAACACATAAATTTTAACACGATTATTTATTAAAGGTTTTAATGCACAATGTTGCAATATAAATAAAAGTCTATCTATATATCGAGATATTATTTAAGTATCTAATTAGAAGTCTTAAAACGTTTGCGGATAGTGTTGAAAGTGGCGATGAAAGCTGCTTCGATCGGAATGGTCAATACAGTTTGCGTGCCATTGACACTACTTGTAGTTTCTCGTATAGGATAACAGAAATTACGTATTACAATTACGGTAAAATTATGCAACAATTGCTTTTTCGAATATGAAAGTTTGAAGTTTATTACATATAAAAAAAGCCATATATTTTAACTTGTCCATAATATGTTGTAAAAGACAAAAAAAAAGTTTTAAATTATAGCTCAAAACTTTCATAAGAATTTTTTAGAAAGCAAACAATACGAATGTACCTTTACTAAACAAGTTCTTCGACTCGCAGCTCGTAAACCATTCTGATTCATTCCTTTCATATCCAAAAAACTTTAAAGTGAAAGTTGTGACGACGAGAGAGGAATCTAGTCATTCACCGGCCGTTGAGTAACAAAATCGTTTAAGCACGTAAATAATTATGTATTATGTTACAAGTGTGTATTTTAAATTTTTGATGTCACGATTTCTCTTGATTTTGATATGATATTAGATCATACTTGGATATGAGTAAAAAGCAGCGAATTAACAGGGAAGTCAAAGAAATGATACCTTTATACATTATTAATATAGCATAAAATATGTTATTTACGCGTTAACATGTGTTTAAAGAGGAAACGTATATAATTAATTATTATTTATTTATCAACAAGAAAACGTAGACACACGAAGTTGTACATATATATATGATACCTATATATATGAGCTGCAGTAAATACTCCCAACAACATCGAATAGATGAAAGTTATTAGAACGAGGTATAAATGGAGATTAGAATATATGAAGTGCACTTCTAGCAGGTGTACCGTTTGGTCCACTTTAAGATGACCGTAACGGCATATAAAATACTCGCGCAATTAATCGGGTTTATGGTACATTGAATACAGATTTTCTGAGTAATGTATAAAGCTTGAACCATATAGCAGGAGGCAAAAAATTACTTAGTAGAAATAATTAGCTAATTTTACTCGGTGGTAGAGCTTTGTGCAAGCTCGTCTGGGTAGGTACCACCCACTCATCAGCTATTCTACCGCAAAACAGCAGTACTTTGTATTGTTGTATTCCGGTTTGAAGGGTGAGTGAGCCAGTGTAATTACAGGCACAAGGGACATAACATCTTCGTTCCCAAGATTGGTGGCGCATTGGCGATGTAAGCGATGGTTAACATTTCTTACAAAGCCAATGTCTATGAGCGTTGGTGACCACTTACCATCAGGTGGCCCATATACTCGTCCGCCTAAACAAACAATAAAAAAAAACAAATACGCTTTTAACTTTACTTCGACGATTACACTAGCTATTTATTTTTCTTTTCAATTGTACAGTTACTAATACATTTCCACGGCTGAATAATCAGTTCGTGCTCACATCCGCGTGTGAAACACGCAGTGGCAGTCTTATGCGCGGTTTTAGAAAGCGGATTGCACGCCGGACCGGTCAGCGGTATGAGCGAAAATGGAATCAAAAACGACGAAAAGAAAAACCATAATATAACATTTTAAATTTCTTCATTCATCTATACTAGATGAGAATAAATATGTTCGAAAAAACTGTCTTCAAAGTAAATAGACAACTTTTATTTTTCCACGGTGAATTTCCGATGAAAGTAGGGAAGCCAGTTGGTCGTGCCGTGATAGCAGTGTTAAGCCCTCACTCCGAAATAAGAAAAACGTTAACCTTGCACAGCAGTGGCACACGCAACCAGCTAGCGTTGCTTTCACCTATCGCCATGTTCGCTACTCTGTTCGCTTCTTACATTGACATCAGTCAACAGATTTTATTTCTCGCTATTAAAAATAATAATATGGTAATTTCAATATTTTATATAAAATTATTTTTAATATAAATTTCTTAAAGTTAAGAAATAACTATATTGGTTTTTACTATCTTGAGCAAAACGAAAATATCAACAAAATGAGGTAAAAATGCACGATTAATGTCAACATCCGTCTCAAACGAAAGTGAGGCTTTCCCGCGGAACGCAGCAAGGTTCAGTAGCCTGCGCTGCACAGGGTCACTAGGTCGCGATGCCAAAGCCATTAATTTTTTTTTTTTTTTTAACTTTACAAACATTTATTTACATTACAAAATTTAATCATAAAATAGAAATTATATTTCGAAGCAAAAAATGTCCGATACAAATATATATATTTCAAGTGAATAAATGTTCAAAATAACAAAAGTTTAATTGCACGTTTAAGTTAAACATAAGTAGAAGTTATTTCAAACAAAATTATTCTGACTTACTGATGCACAAAATTGTTACATTAATTAGATACCTGGGTATTCCGAGAAACTTCCTCCTTTCTCTATTTAAATCAAACATAATTTCCTTAACAACACATAATTCAATCAAACACAACAAATATTATATATTTCAAATACCTAATGTATATTCAGCTAAGCAGCTCAGCTAAGCAACAAGCTATTCACAAAACCATACATTATACATAAGCGACTAGTATTGACGCTGTAAGATTTCTCTAAGAGAATCTCGCAGACGCGGTGCTTACTATCAAGACGCGATAAACTTGTTTAACGATAAGAGTTATAGTATGTATGAACTCCACTATGTAATGGTTTACTATGCCGATGAAAATACCTAAATAGTACTTTAGATTTTTTAGAAGAATAGAGAAATACATATTACTTACCACAACCTATCTATAAATAAATAAATAAATATGAAATGATTATTCATTTAAATAATAATTTTATTAATATAAACTAGGTAGTTAACGTATTAAGTACATAAACAAGGTACTAATATGATGATATTTTATACATAATATTATGTAATGCTTATAATATTTGTATAATCCAAATAATAATCTTGCAGTAAACCAACTAATCAATACTATTTATACAAACGAAGAAATTAGAATGTGTTGATATATTAGAGTTGGCACATTAACTTCAATTTATATAAATAACACCTTATTAAGACAGGTGCAAGAGGTGACATCCAAACTACAGTTAGCAAAGACCGGGTCACCTGTTTAGAGATTGTCGGTCAAACCGCTAACACACTTCCATACCGGATGAGTGATCAAACAGCGTATCTTACCGCGCATCGCATCTCAAACTCTAATATAAACATAACGCAATAATAAGCCGTTTGTAGTAGAAAGTTGACCAACGTTTTGAGTAAATGTAGGGTAATAAGAGACAATTTTAAAAGGTGTAGCTAAATGGCGCCAGCGCAGTAATTACTCTAATGAACATCCTCTAATTAGTCTATATCCTCGTAAAAATATTCCGAGCCGACATCTGGGGCTACTTTCTACAAGCGACTCCAAACACAGCAATCAATCCGAGCGAATCATTATTCACTCATATGAACACTTTCTAATCTGATGTCCACTGAGAGTGCAGAAATTAAATATCATTTCATGAATATGTATTAACAGCTGAGTGGTAAATTAAAATGTGTTCCTTAAATTTATTATTATTGTTTTAGCAAAATGCAGCAGAAGGTTACAGGATGGGTGTTTTTGGCCCTTATCAGCTCATCAGCAATTCTTCACACGCTGGCATACCCGCAGCATGCACCTCTCATCTCACAGGTATTAATTACAACTTACATTTTATTTATATAAATTATAAATGGTTACTTTAGACGTATTTAAGTGTAACAATTATTGTTTATTTTTTAGTCCACAAGTAATGTGCGAACACAAAATCCACAATACTACAGCAATTCCTTACCGCTACCACAACGAGAGCAAATAGCTCAAGAACGTAAATTTGCTGAAAAATCCAACGCACTGAAGAAGGTGGCACTTGACGACCTAGACGACATTCAGACCAATTCATTATCCGAAAACGGGTTTTCGTGGACAAATATATTAAGTAAGAAAAGAAATCGTTATATTTTAATCAATATTTAAATTATACTAAACATTTAGCTTAGAAGGTTATGTAAATTATATCTTTTTGTTTTGTTATGATAAATGTTTTAATTTTTTTCTTAGGTTCGTTAATGCAAATGATTTTCAACCCTGGAAGTACAGGCCCCAACAAGAGCGACAGCTTGGAAACCGAATCAGTATCGTCATCTCCATGGGCCAATTTAATATCTATGGGTTTTAAAATTTTAACCGTTATTCTGACCGGCGGAAACAACGAAAGTATCGACAAAGGTGACAACAATTCTCCACTGCAGGTACATACCATGACTATTTATATTTAACGCATGATAAGAAAATATAATTGAAACATCGTATATATAGCAATTTATTGTACAAAATATATTTTTTATAAATTAGCCACATTATATATCATACTTATCCACTAACAACGATTATGTAGATATTTGCATATTATTTTATTGCATTTTTTTTTATTGTCAGACACTAGTATAAAGCACTTATAAGATTCATTCCTCACCTGTACGGAGTAGGTTTTCCAATTTAGATTTTAGTCACCAACAATAACTCCATCCTTCACTTTATAGGACTACCTCACAGTACAATAAATAATCCATGAAAATTAAATGTAGTAATTTCATCTCTGAGGTACTCCTATAGTAAAGTTGTAAATAGGAAATTATGGTTATGGAGACGGTTTCGCTTCTCGCTTGCTTCAGAGTATATTGGCTGTGGTTCTGTCGACGATGCTCGGTGCAAAAGATCCCGATCAAGTCGCCTCCATGGCAAAGCAGGCTGGAGAGGTACGCGAGCTATCCTTCCTACCCTTTTCAAAACTCCATTCATGATATTTAATAAACAGTATTCAATTAGTATTTAAAGTTTTCATAACAACCCATTCTATATGTAATTTATGTTTATTTTTTTCCAGTTTATCAACGTTGTCGTGAATCTTCTGGAGACCCTCAAGACATCCTTCTCTCACCGATCACTAGCAGCTAGAGCAATTGGCCGTAAAGACTCTGTTAGTGACGCCGCCATTGCCGGCATTGCTATGTTAAAGACTTACGTAAGAGCCTTCGGAACGAATGATGATAAATGCCTCCAAAAATATGTATGCGATGCCAATAGCGAGTGTTCCACCGACATTGGACCGAAGAGTGTCTTTTGCCAACTTGGAACGTAAGTATTTTACTTAATATATATATAGATGATCTTTTTAATATATATAGATGTATTGTTTATTAAAGAAAATGATAATATTTGTTATTTTATTATTATTTTTTAGATACGCCGCGAGTTTTGTCCTTGAAAGACAGTCTGCTGGAACATTTGAACAGTTTTATGAGGCAGGTAGACGTGGACGTTCTGGAATCGATTGTCGTCAACTCTACCTTGAATGTAACGAAGTTTAATATGTTAAGTGAAATATATTGTTAACATGATAAAGCGCCAAAAACAAACAAAAATTGGCAAAAAAATCATGAAAATTTGTTTATCTAAAAAGCCGGTAGTAAAAATAGGATTTGCTTTTAGGAGGCTGTCTTATGGAAACATAATTAAGACTTGCTTATTTTGTAAATTATGTAAAATTTCAAATTTTGCTTTTTATAAAAATTGGTAAGTTGTGTTATCCATCCCATCGCACAGTTTAAACGCGTAAAGTAAGGTTTTATTTAATTAAATTATTTTATTTATTTAACTTATTATAGAAGGTAATGCTTAAACCCTTTAAACGAACCGCAAATGTGTAGTGCTCTCGTATATTCAAATTAAAACCGTTCTGACGTACAGATAGACTTGAGCTTTGTGAATAAATTGGCAAAGAATTCGTTTTTTTAATTCCGCCAATTACGTGTAATTAATGACTGATGTATTGAGTGATATAAATTAATTAATATCACCGGATAGTTGATATTTGTGTATATTTTTGTGTTCGTGTGATTGAGGACGTCCTTGTGTGATTGTGATTGTAAAATAAAACTTTTTAAATAAAAAACAGTTGTTTTGTTTTTATCACACTCTACTTGATAATTCGCGGTAAATCATAAAGTGATGATACCGTTAAAGCTGCATAAGTACATAAAATTAGTCGCAGCAAAACAACTAGAGCGTAAAAATGTGCTTGAAAGACGCGCTCTGCCATACACCTTGACATTCGCAGTTCTGTGTGACATCTGATATGACGATGGAAAATTACCTCTCCCAAATGGGAATGGCTCAGAAGCAATTCACAGACAGGTAAGTGGTGTCCACGTTAACATAGTAGGTTTATAACAGATAGTCAAAATTGCCTTTTTTTTTATTGAGAAAACAAATTGTTCGACGATACTTTTAAACGTATTTACACCAATAAGACAATGTGGAAATTATAAATAATTAACAAAAGAAAAACAGTTTCTTCGAAAATAACACTAAAAAAGTAAGTTAATTTTTAAACTTTTTCGTGTGTAAGTTTAATATTGAACTTTTTTAGTAATATTTGTTTATAGAATACCAAGATAATAGTTTCATTTTTTCTTAATATAGTATAGTAAAGTCAAATGAGTCACGGTTGACAAAAATTGTACAATTAACTCAAGCAATTAGCTAGGTAGTTATTTATTAGTTGTAAAATGTTAGTTGATGCTTAAAAAGCACCTTAAATAATTAAACTCAATTACTTTAAATTACATAATTTGTTTTACAGCGATATGTTTGAAAACTGTCAAATACTGAAGTAGGTAAGTATAATTCTGTGCCAAAAGGGTAAATATCGAGAAATTACTTTTGGTAATCAGAATAAAAACAATGAATAGATTTGGTTATTTTATATAATTTATGCCTTTTGCGTCATATTGTTGGTATTCATGTACTGCTTTTGCTGGTTGAGCACAAATATTTTTTTTAAAGGTTTGTTAAATGACAAAATTTTGGTTAATTATGGTAACATTATACTCAAAAAAAATTTTTGGCTCTTTTAGGACCTGGTCATGGAATTAATTTTAACAAAAATATACATATAGCTATGCTATAAAATATTTAAATTCACCAAATATATTGCTAGTATAGGGAAAGTTAATAAGAGATTATACATTATTGTACGTAAATCACTAGATATAAATATTGATTTTATTATTTTTATACACATGTTAACTTGTGATTTAAATAAATCGATATTCGAAAATATTTTTTAACATATTCAGAAAAAAATAGTTTAATGTATGATGACAGGTATAATCAAATTTCGATAGATACGCAGAATATTCCGGCCCAGCACAGGACCAACCTTGGTATTATCCATATGAACCAGTGCCATCGCAAGTGCACGTGAATACACCATTTAAGCAGTAAGTATTGTTAAATATGAAATACACTTGAGAGTAATTAAAAAAGCCGCCGATAATAATATAAATTTCTAAGTTTTTTATCTGTATATCTGTGTCAAAGAACACAAAGTAGTATACAAATTTTTTACTTATTGAATTCGTTAGATTTTTTTTTTTTTTGTATAGTTTGGCGGACGAGCGTATGGGCCACCTGATGGTAAGTGGTCACCAAAGCCCATAAACAATAGCATTGTAAGAAATGTTAACCATCACTTACATTGCCAATGCGCCACCAATCTTGGGAACTAAGATGTTATGTCCCTTGTGCCTGTAATTACACTGGCTCACTCACCCTTCAAACCGGAACACAACAATACAAAGTACTGCAGTTTTGCGGTTGAATATCTGATGAGTGGGTGCTACCTACCCAGACGAGCTTGCACAAAGCTCTACCACCGAGTATTAGTAGGATGTATTAATTATTTCAAGTTACCAGATTTTTTTACATAATGAATTCTTATATAGTGAAATAAATCAACTTAAATAATTTCAATATTATATTTAAGTCCACCTTTTGTACAATTTACAATCATTTGTTCAATAAAAAAATTTAAATAAATAAATAACTGTTCTAGCCAATTCATAAGCGGAGGTCATAAAAACAATGCAGCTATGTCAGCTTTGACACTTCTGGCCTTTCTGTTTTTCCTGCATATTCTGCAACAATGCTTGAAGGACCATATGACCGCTATGAGTACTTCACAAGTAATGTTAATGACCGGTGGCAGAGAAGGCGACGAACACATCGCCAAACAGTCTCACAACAAAATCGATAAAACCGGCGAAATGGAAAGGGAGCAAGAAAATAAGAGGGATGTTATCAATCATAGCGATGCTACCGAAGCATCAAACGACAATAATGAAAAACGCTTAACGAAAATTACCACTTCCGAACACGGAACGTGGAAAAAACACGACACACGTGAAAAATATCAAGATAATCATAATATTTTTAACAGATTTGGTGAATATAAACAACACTCAACGTCTTCAGACTATATCAGCGCCGCGGAAAACGAAACGCCCGATTTTCGTATCCATTAATAATTTTGCAAAAAATATATTGTACTGAGTGGTTGGTTAAATATTAAATAAAATAAGACATAAAAATCATAAGGTTCTTTATTATGAAATACTAATTTACAATATTTCAAAGCAATCAGGTTTTTTCTAATTCAATGAATGTACATTATTTAGTAACAAAGAAACTTACGACTCTAGAACAATTAATTCACATCATTTGTAAACTCACGCTCAACTTTTATGATATCTTTTGAATCATTTCTATCACTATATTTACATTTTTACAAATATAGTCCGTATAGATAAAGAAAAAATTGTCAGATAAGTACAATATGAATTCATTGACAACTGTTTTTACAATGTTATTGATTCTGTTGTATGTACTTACACAATCTCCAAGTTGACAGACAAAAAATATAGTTGTCTCTTTCTAAAGTACTGAAATTTAAATGGCAGCAAATCTTTTATTTTACTTTAGATAAGACATTGTGGAAATACAAAATAAAAAATTACCAATATCTTGCAATAGCATTATTATATGCTATTATATTAAGTTTGTAGCAATATAACAATAGGGAAGAAAGAGAGTATTACTTTAACAAAATTTAAGAATTAAACTCGGTATTTTCTTTTTTTTCTGTATAAAATAAAATAAATTTATTATCACGATACTTATTTCAATCTCGAAAAGTTCAAGTATATTACAAATAATACATTGTAGCAGTACAATTTATCCACTTTAGTTTTTCAAACATCCATCACTTGATTTCTGAAGTTATGAGTCTTATGTCAATTCAAGTTGACAATGAGAAGTCTAAAGCCTGATATTCAAACACTCTTCTTTCGACCCAACACCAATCATATTATTATTTATATATAATAAACGTGAGCCACGCTCTTGTATACAGGTCTATCAACGGAACCCATTTTCAGTGGTGAGAGATTCGTACGATCGTGATATAACTTTTATTTCGCGTCAACGCCGCTGTACGTCGTTGCTATCGATGGGTGGCGATTGCGGTCACGTGCCGGTTGAGTGACACGCGGTACGAATGCGTTACGTGTGAGAGAAAAAGAGACAGAATGCTATTCTGTCTTCGTTGCACTGCACACCCATCTATCGTCATGCCTGTGATGTCCGTAAATTGAACAGAACACCGCAATCATTAAGCCGACGCACCCCCACTACTGTTTTTGATAGACCTGTGTATAAGACCGTGACGTGAACTAGCAATGACGTTTAATTACTCAACAATTTTTGAATGTCAGAAATTAGTTTGGAATTGTCATGCAAATATAATATTAGCGACTGTTCTTCGAATCCTTGACACTCAATTTATGCCTTGCCTTGTATTGAAATAACTGCCAAGAAAATAAGATTCACCATACTATTTATGTAATTTGGTAAATGTTTATGCCGTCGTCTCATTTCGACTTATCATTAACATTTTTAAACTTAATAATATGCATTCAATGCAAATCGCATTTTCGACACCAACTTCTAACTATGTTTTTAAAAATTCTGGGAGTCAAAGAATATCTCATATTAATTATGCTCGGATATTTCTAATTTACTTATTCTCAAAACTATCCCAAGAATTAACCAATGGAAGATTCTGCTATGCTTTTTTATAATTTTCTTGAGATAAGATTTACTCCAGAACTATCTATCTATCTATATAAGCATGACAAGCTTTCATACGTAACATGGCCGTAACATTCTCAATAAAGAGAAACATCTTTCTAAAATCGTTTAACTCGTTCTATATATTTTGTCTGAGTGAGCGCACTGGAACCCATGGTTGGGTCCGTCATTCGATTCCAGTCGGTCTGCCCTACTACAAATCCGATGGCTCGCATCTTCTCTTGCTGCCTTCTCTCTTCTATGTCTGCCCACCGTACCTGTTTCAATTACAACATGATGAAACCCCACTATAAACGTAACTCCAAACTTACCGTCAGAGAACAAATAATTGAAAAACCTTATCTTTTATAGATGAAACCGAAAACAATGTGATCATTTTTTTAACGAGAAAGTAGTGATTTTTTTATACTCACAAACGAATAATGTAATAAATACTGTTTGTGGAAAGTGTATTCAAACGGTATTTTAGCCATCCTTTGACTAAAAATACAATAAAACTGTGATAAAAGTAATTTGGCGTATAACAAATCTTGTAAGCCCACAAAATGTTGCGCAACCGAAAGGTACACCACATTTCCAAAGGGAAAATGGATGTTGTATTTCGAAAAAATAAATTGACCGCGTAACGGCGCCCAGTAAACATTCGAAGCGAATTTTAACAGCGTAAGGTGTATCGAATAAATGGTGCATACTTACAGTTTTCTTTCCAGGTTTAGCTGTATTAGGCGTCCATTCGTCTAGCTGTAGGTAGTCTTCCATTGAGAGCTGGGAAGGTCGAAGCGGCTTGCTGATGCCGTCGAGGCGAGCTGGAACAACATATTCATTTTATCAATACACAATAATATTGTTTCCACTAGGGCCCGTCACATTAGAGACATTAGAAAAACTAAATTGAAAAGGGTAAAACCATACGATATAAAATGAAAATAGTCTAATATAACACAACCTACCTAGTTGCGCGGCGTCGTCCACTTTCTCCCACTTCGAAGTAAAGCTACTTTCGACCTGTGACGGACAGCACTTATGTCTTTAGTTACTATGCTGAAATAAAAGTGATTAACCCTAACCTGATAAAAAAAATCGGGAAAACAAAAACGATAAATAGGATATTCAAAATAATTAGACATATAAAAATTTTACATAACGATTTTGTACATGTTCTTCGAACATGAATATTGTCATATAATATAACATTATTAAAAAGTGTGTAGGTCCGCCAGATGTGAAGGAATGCTGCACCTCATTAGCGGAATCTCACCTCAGTGTTGTGTGCGTCTTCCATGGTTACGTCGTCTGCGTCTTCCATTTGCACTTCAGGTATGGAAGCGCTCTGAAGCAAAGTCGTCGCATCTAAATGTATGTGATGCGCAGGAGTTGGGAAGAACTTAGCAACGATCGATTCTATATCCTCTAATGATCTGCCATGAATGTTCCGTTTGAAGCAAGTTTGGGGGTCCATATCCATGGTACAAATGTAGACCTAAATGGAGAAAAGTGAAATACATGAATAGCATGTTAACACCTGATATAATTAATAATAAATACATTGCCTTTATAAATACCTGGAATCCATTCTGCCTTGAAAAATTCCATATATCGGCGTAGCTCTTTAATTGATCGTTTACAGAGTCGTATATTAAAAACGTGAAGTAGCCATCTGTTAAACTCCTCTTGAAAGCTCTCTTCAATGAGTTTAGATAAATTTCTTCGTATTTTTCATCATACTCATACTTCAGGGATGGTTTCTTTACCTTATTAAAAATAATAATATATATTAACATTCATACATATAAGTTTTTTAATTCTTACTGTAAATAATGTAAGATATAAGTTGAAATGCAATAAATTCAATAACTTACAATTTTCCCGGTAGTTGGATCTTTTTCTTCTATTTCACCTTCCTGCATAAAATAGTCATCTATTGACATTATCCTAACTGTGCCGCCGTGCTCTGCTTCTTTGTCTCTGATTAGTTTCGCTAAATACGATTTACCACTACCAGGTGGACCTTAATTGAATACATGTAATTAGAAAATAACAATTTTGTGTTATACAATTATATGAATATTTAAAGAAATATTTTCTTACCTCTAAGAATAATAACTATCTTTTCCGGTCTCATGTCACGTCCAGGTGGTTCTAAGATATCATCGATCATTACTATATGTTGAGGTTTCCCAGATTGGGCAACTGTGGAGGTTTCTTTCAAATCTCTAGGCTTTTTTGACCCCGAACTATCAACCGAATCTTTACTGTGTTCTCTTTTTCGGCTGTCCCTTTCCCGACTTCGGCTACGAATTCGAGATTCGTCTTTTCTAAAATCTCTGTTTCTACCAGAATCTCTTTCTCTAACTGGATCCCTGTCTCGCCCCATATCTCTTTCTTTACCTATATTCCTATCTCGTTCTCTGTCTCTATCACGATCTCTGCCAAAATCTCTGTCCCTACCAAAGTCTCTTTCCCTAAATTGATCTTTCTCTCTTAAAGACTCTCTTTCTCTCTCTCTTTCCCTTCCAAAATCTCTATCTCTCCCGTAATCTCGTTCCCTGCCAGGATCTCTTGATCGGTCATATTCTGGTATACGGTCTCTCCGTTCATAATCTTCACGTAGAAAGCGATCACGATCATCACGTCTACGTTCTTCATAATGATTATCTGACCTTCTATTAAAAATATCGTGGTCATCTCTGACTGGTAGTTTTGGCCGATCCCTTTGGTCATCCCTGAAGGGTCTTCTATCATTATATTTTAAAGGATTATTCCAATCGTCATTAATACCTGACGTGCGGGCTTTTCTTGAAAATAAGTCATCAATTTCTTTTTCAAAATCTTTTTTAATGCTACTCTCGCCATCTTTTGATTTGTGATTGTAATCAAACATATGAACAGGTTCAATAAATCCTCGAGCTAAAAAGAAAAAAAAATATATAATAATGAAAAATTAAATAATTTTCATTTTAGTTTTAGGCTACCCTACCTAATAATACTAACTATACCTACTTACAAAATGAAGCATCACTGTGCATATCAAATCAAATGTTTATTTGTGTTAAATACAAAGAAATTACAGTATTAGTATATACATAGCAAGTTCAGTGAAAATTATACTAAACTATATAACACTTCATTATGGTAAATGATTAATCTAATAATGCTTTTATGTAATAATAAAATATATAAAAATAAATTGAATTACATACATTTGCATTTGCTGCAAGACAATTTAATTATTAGAGAAAATGATTGATGAATATTAAAATTAAAAAATTTAATTTGGTGTCTCATAAATCATTATATAAAGCTAAAATCCAAATAAATGCAACATAATTCAAATGTAAGCATTTATTTGATTATCTGGTGAACCCAATGATAAATTTTCTATGGATTTTGTTTTTTAATCATAATTTTTTTTATGATCCATTTTATGAATACTGAAAGCACTATACATTTATTACCAACATTTTGTAGACAAATAATGAGAAACCATAAAGCACAAATAGAAATATTATGCATAAGCTTTTTAAATAATTCTTGTACTGCATAAATGTAAATGCCATCAAATTTAATTTAATATATTTAGATTATTTTTTTCTATAAACTTTTGCACCACATACATTTTTTAATCCAACTCTTATTTTATCTTTTAAAAGAAGAAGAAATACATTAGGCCTATAAAATTAATTATTTTTAGTGTGTTTTACCGATAAGTATTAATATTTTAATATATAATTTTTTAAGTTTTTGTACAATATTGGTAAATTGCTTTTAATATTTTGTTTTTCTTATAAACAGGTAAAAGAAGATTATTTGATATACAATAAAGTAAAAAATATAATTATTATGGTATGGAAGATGTGTGATGGCTTTGTGTTACATTAGATTGGATAAAAAAAAACAATTCAAAGGACATTCCCAACAAATAGATACAGAAGAGTTTTAAATATTAAGGTCCTTTTTTATGTATACTGATTAATATAATTACAAACATAAATATGTTATAAAAATAATTATATGTTTAGATAATATTTAGATTATCTTTATTAATATGAAGTTATAATTGGGATGAATAAACATACACAATTGGCTAGATTGATTTCAAAGTATAAGCATTGGATCCTAATTTACATTTATAGCTATGGTGATTTTAAATTCTAGATTTTGTAAAATGAGAAATCCTATAAGGACACTATACTATAGATTTTAAATGGGGCAACTTTAGCAATCATTATCATTATTTTTAATTACCTTTCAATCTTAGACATTTGTGCTCATAGTCAACTATGATAGATGGTGTAAACAGTGGTTCATCTATCCACTTTGGTTTCGCTGGTTGTATTAAAGGTTTATTATTATCGTGTATGTCCCTTCTTTCAAATCCACCATGAGAAAAATCATTAGAATTTTGCTGAGACGGCAAGTTCGTTAACAATGGTCTAGGTGGAGCTATGTTAGATCTTAGCGGAGGTGGACCACTCCTTGGGGGCATGTTTTTATTATGCCCGATATAGTATTGTTCTTTTAATGGATCATTCTGCCTATAATCTTCTCTAGCATAATTTTCCTCATATCTCTGATAGGGAGGTTCAGTATAATTAGAATTTGATTGTTCTTGGTTGTTTGAATAGCTATTAGGGTTATGTTGCTTGTATGACATATCTTGCTTAGAACCATAATCATTATTTTGATAGTTGCTGTTATATTGACTTTTCTCATCTAATCTGCTTTGTTCAAGTGCATTTTGTGCAACATTACTATTTGCGGAAGTAATTTGGTTTGTTACCATAGAGAGTATATTCATAATTTTTTCATCTCCAAGAATGTTATTAATACCCTTAGAAATTGTTGAATAATCAGGCTGTCTAGGCTTTTGCTCCAGATGTTTTTTTTCAGAATTCTCTTCTGTTATATCAATTACTTCTTGCTGTTTTTTAGAAGATCTATCAAGCTCTGGTACTAAGTCTAGTCCAGGTATTCCCTTAGATTGATGAGTTGGTAAAAAGTTTGAATTACCAGATTGAGAAGAAGGATACTCATCATTCATAGGTTGATAAGATTCAAACCTATCTTGTGGATCTACATTTTTGTTATTATTCCTATTGTAATTCTGTTGATTAGTATAATTAAGCTGCTGGTATTGGGGAATATTCTGGAGTGTGTGATTATGTGAAGGAACATTATTTTGAATTTGTTTGTTCATATGCACATTTTGGGGATAATTTGTTATATTTGTATTCAGCATTGGAGGAGGAATAGAAGTAGATATATTACCTGTACTTGTAGTGTTAGTCAATTGGGAAGTGTTGCCCATTAGGCGAGCCCTCTTTAACTTCATTTGTTGACGGCGTTCTAAAAGTTGTACACGGCAAGCTTCAAACTTTTGTTCATATTCTTTATACGCTTGCTTATCAGGATGATTTAAATTCTCATTTCGCCATTTCTCAATTTCCTCTTCCCATTTCTTAAATTGAATATCAAATAATCTCTCCTCCTCTGCAAGCTTATTGAGAGCCTCAGTGTTGACTGACTGGGACTGTTGAGTATCAGGTTTGACATTTGCTGCATAGAACCAATTTGGATTGTTACCTGTTGTGCTGATAGTATTGTTGTAGCCAGGTTGCGCACTGCTGTGAGATTGTCCTGGAGGTGGAATAGAAGTATCCTGTTTCTGAGTGTTTCCATATAATGGTTGATCATTCTCATGTGGCGGTGGAGGTGGCTTGTCCGGTGGAGGCGGCGCCGGTGGTGGTGCAGAAGGGGGTGGAACAGGGGGAGCACCAGCCATAGCTTGAAATGCTTGCATTTGCTGTGCATACTGTAATAACAATACTTATATAGAAATATTTTAATTCAAACAATGCCAGTACCTTGGAAGCTTGTTTTAAAATAAGGTAATAATTTTGTAATTTTACTAATTGGGTAACAAACATTTGTGTTTAAATGAGTTTACCATGTCTAAATAGCTCTCTACCTTATCTCCATATTGACTTTGCCATTGAGCGTACTGTTGTTGCCATTGCGCCCATTGCTGCCAATTTTGTTGTTGCATTAGCGCCCATTGTTCAGCCGAATATGTTCCCATATTCATATCTGGCGTCACACCAATATTAGGATTCCATTGACCTGCAGTCGGCATTGACCACGCCATGATTGAAATCAAAACTATATTCGTGGTAATATCTATTCATTAAGTATGTCTATAAATTCAGTTAGAAGATGTTTTTAACTATTGCTAGTTGCAGTTGTCAATAATGATACAAATATAGATTTTTTTAACAACACTTGGCGGCCATTTTAGTAAACGTGAACGCTGCGCATAGATTAACGATTATCGACAATACGGCTTGTAACGTAGTGATGGACAAAAACAAAAGGTAAGGTATCGATATTAGCTAAAGATTAACTTTGCCAATTAATAAATTGGAATCTTGTGGTGAAAAAAAATATTTTTTAATGAGCTATATTACTAGTAAATGATAAAAAAGTAATAGATTTTGCTTTTCTTTATTTTAAGAGAGAATATATAGAAAATTCAAGGTATTTAATTGGTAGAATATATTATTTGTCGGTTCTCCTTGGTAGAATCTATATCTATAATATATATAATATATATATATAATCTGAGCAGCTTTATTTAATATAATCTTATGAAATTACAATTAAAATGTGCTTAGAAGAGAAAATAAAGTTTATTTTGAATTGAACATTTCCAAATGTAACTAATTCAAATTCAATAAATAAGCTAATATAAATCATGAAATGTTATTTAAGTCTTACTTTAGTAATAATATAAATATTTATATATTTTTCAGTCAAGGTTAACGAAATTGCTACATAGTAAGTATTTTTTCGGTAAATTAAGTATACTATCTTATTTCATTCACATAATTCATTCATTACGTAAGATGATTTTTACTAGTTTTTGGACCCCTCCCCGACCTAAATAAGAAAAAATAAGATTAGGCCGACTCCTCCCCCCTGTTTAATATTTATTATGTAAGAATCTAAAAGAAAGAATGAATATAAACGCTTGGTTGGTTTTGATGTTACTAGTGTCGTTTACGCTAACAACAGCGCAAGTGACTAAATCATTTTACATAATAAAGCCATGTCCCCTACAACTTATATCATTTCTCTTGGAAAAAGCAATCAAAATTCAAAATGATGTAAAGAATATCTTGTGTCCGTGACACAAGATTCCTCAAATATTGATTCCACAGAATATGCATTTTGTAGGATTATTCTTATTATTATTCCTACTACTCTTATTATTCTTAGTTTTCTTATACAAGATAATCTATGATATTCACTATGGACTCGCGAAAAGATGGCGTTTTGAATGTCCGTGAAGTTATAACTAGTGAATGGGAATAGTGTTGTATTATAAATAAGGGTAAATTAATCAAGAACTGTTTATAGTGCATAATACAGCAGAACGATTAGAAAATCGTATGCAATTTTTAAATCTACGGTGTGTTTACCATTATTCCTGCTCCGATTGGAATAGGGTATACATACACTACTTTTTTTTGTAAAAACATACTTATATAGATAATTGTTAAATATTGATTTACCCCTTTTACCTACCTATGCATATGCCAGTTATACTAAGAACTACAAAATAATTTGAATTGACATTGGCTTGTACATTTTAACAATAACGAAATAATTTAGAAGTGCATTATGTTTTCTTGAAAAATGCTCAATGCAGTCTCGTGGCGTAGGCTGATACGGTATGAGTAGTATGAAAATATCATCGGTTGTTTTTAATGCATTCTTTCAAAAATGGCTACGGTGTACGACGACGGCTTTCGGCAACAAAACAGATGAGTCCCAAGTAACTTTTCATACGAAACAAGCATTATAATGACATGATAGATTCCACGATTATTCTAAGGCCACGATAGTTCAAATATCTACAGACAAACTTTTATTTTTTATGACAACTCTCTAAATAAATCAGCTAGTAAGTATGTTTATTATGCTTATATGTATATATTAGATAATGATATACATTATCCTTAATAAAAAGGAGGCCTTTGTAACAGTAGGACATTATCGGGCACTTTGGGTTTTATTTATTACTAGAACATTATTATTATGCTAGAAAATTATTATCAGAACTGGAATTGCGATTCAACAGGTGATGTTACTAAAATTGATTCCAACAGTATAAATTTAGTTCTTTTATTATAAAAATCGTATATACATAAATTGTAAATATAAATTAAACGCAGAATAATAATTAACCTAAAATAAAAAAAAAAATTGCATACTTTAAGTTTGTCTGTAAAAATGCTAACGAAATGCTAGTCAAAACTTTAATTACTAAAAGTTACTTGGTAACAAAGTTATTATATAACGTATTTCGTTAGTGGTTGTAGCGCTTTAAAACTGTTTGAATTACAACAAACATGACATAAAGATATAATACATGCAATAGTAATAATGTTAACTTTTTTTATAAAAATAGTAACTTATTTTATTTTCATAAATAATACAGAAGTGTTAAAAGAAAATCACAATTTTTTATAATGTTTATGACCTAACATAAAAATGGGCTTTACGACAACCGACAATAGTAAAAAGTATATATTTTAATCTTTACTATAATAATATGAGACTTTTAGTAAAAAAATTACATTCACTTAAAATAGAAGTCGTCATAAATTTAAAAAAAATAAATTATCAAGCTCGTAGAAGTTTGACATTGTTCATAAAGTATTTAATATATTATTTTGTGTGTGAATCTATAGTTATGAGGTGATGACACAACATTGTGGTGTTATCGATAAAATCCAACTTTATGACAACAGCACCACACTATTAAGACGCCATTTTTGCGTGATATGGAAGTGATTGTTGTGTGTCGATTCGTCTATTTACGTTCATTTTAATATTGAAAGACATATTCAATTATACATTTAATCCTTTTTTTAAATGTGTAATGTTCTTACTTTTTTAGTAAGATTAACAAACAAAAGAATTACCTTATACTATAGGTGATATCATCTGCGCGGGAAATGTGGATAGCTACGTTTTGTATTCCCGCAAATTAAACTCGTATTATTATTAAATATTGTGTTAAAAAATTATTATGATTGCATACAAGGGCCGCGAAAATAAGAGAGGTAAGGCTTTAAAAATGCCAAGAAATATAGAACGCTTATATAAAGAAGGAAAATGCCGTGACTGTTCAGTGGTGGTGACGCGAATGGATTTTGCTAAAATATTAGGAAAGTTTACTAAAGTTAAAATTCAATATGAAAGCAGTTCTTCACCAAAAACTCAGAAGACGACAGAAACAGCTGTGCCAAACTCAAATGCAAGGTTAAAAAACAATGAAAATGGCATGGTTCTCCTGCGAAGAACCGCTTACAATCAACATCCAGTAAAAGATTTGGTTAATTCTAAGAAACAGAAAACGAATGAAACCTCATCACCTCGGCAAGTAAATAATGTTCTAAAAGAAAATAACGGGTCCAATAAAACGGATATTGTAAGAGAGAAAACCTTAACTCAAAAACAAATTAATAGTAATTGTAATAAACAATATGCTATCATATTTAATGACCCATTATGCAATAACAATTATGATGTTAAGTGTGATTTTTCCTTAATGGAACTATTACCGAAAGTAGACAAAAGTATATTTCCTTCGAAAGAATGGTGTGTAGATTATTTTCCTAAAAATGAAGAGCCAACTGATGATAAGGTGTATGACCGTATAGCTGCTGAACTTGAAGATCTCATGTATAGTGAGAAACCAGATGATAAATGTAGTAAACCGGAATCGGCAGAGAATAAAGTAGATGATTTTCCATCCATAATGGACATACTTAATGATAACAATACCCCTGTAAATAATACGGAAACAAAAGACCAAAGTAGTAATATAGAATTTAAAGATAACTTGGAATCAAGTGATGTTGAAGCGATGCTTCTCGGTAGTCAGCCAGCTATCGATAACAAGGAAACAGAAGAAAACAAATTAATAGAAGAACCATTACCCATGGAAGTTGATAATACTGATGTCAATAAATTAATAGAGGATGTAGCACAATTTAGCTCCAGCACTGAGGCTGAGGGTGAGAAGGCTGAAATTACTCCATTAATTAATGAAATTGAAAATCCTCATAGCCCATCAATATTAGATGAGGCATTACAAAAAGGAATAGAAGAACATTTACCATGCGACACATCACAAAAAAGTGAACTAGATATTCCTGATGCCGGAACATTAACAGAAGATAGTAGTAATGTCATTGACCAAATTAAAACAACAATAGACGAAAGTGAAATCAATACTGATAATGAACCACCTATAATTAATGAACAACCTATAATTAATGAAAAAGCTATAAATAACGAAAATGTTATAAATAATGAAAATGCTATAGTCAATGAAAAACCTTTAATTAACGAAGAACCTATAATAAATGAAAATGATGTAACTATGATTAATGATCAAAGCACTGATGAGAGTATATTAAAAGAAAGCTCGGAAAACGATTTAAATATATTTCCAACATCTAAATTAGAAGATATCACACATGTTGTATTCAAAAAAGTAGTTGATGGTATATGTCAAAAATCTGTGACATGTCCTAAAAATTTAAAATATAGCATAGAATTAGAAGAGAAATCTGTGGAGTTCTTAGGTGCACCTAAATATATATCAAGTTTAGAAGACTTACAGGTACTATTACAAATTGTAAATGAGACAGACTTAAGAAGTTTATATGTACTTTATTGAAGTATTTGTTTTGCTTAGATAAACCTGGACAATCTTGCTATTACTATTTATAAAAAATGACCTAATGTAATTTTGTCATAACTTAATATAAAAGTTGACTTGAAAAAACATTTACTATATGAATAGTTTATAATAGGATAACAGTTAGCCTTATGTCAATGAAATATCAATATATTTCATCCAAATATTGTTATAGATATAACAACACATTTGTTTAAAAGGTTGATAATTTTAAAAATGTTTTATTGTAAGTTCCAATAGGTTAAAAGCCAAAATATAATATACTATAAAGAAAACAATTGGTTATGCTTATTATTGCATTTATTAAATTACATTGAATATATATATAATCTATATATAATATTAGTAAATTATTAGCTTATTTTTCTTAACTTTTCATCAGAATATAAGTATTATAACATTATCAGAATGTAATAAAGAAAAGAAAATCAAATTTCCTATGCCTATGTTAATAAAATAAAAAATTCTAATGTTTTCCTTACATGTAAAGTTGTATTTCATCAGTTGCTCTGGCAGAGCAACCAGTAGGTCCTATAATTTTACACATCAGTAATCTCATCTTAAAAATGCCTTATCTAATATCTGGTTTCTCGTAAAACCAGGGTATATTAATAGTAACAGAATAAAATCGACTAAGATTTTAAATAGATTATAATAAGAATAAACTTACAAAATGCGTTTTATTTTCATTGCCATACAATAATAAGTTTTTAAGTATAATTGAAGCTAGTGTTACTAATACTAAAATATTTATTTCCACTTGCCAATCGACAATCAAAACCAGTCATTTTCAGATTTATTTGTGTTATCTGTAATTCTTAATACAATTTTTAGACATATACTGAATAAACAATTTGCTTGTTACCAACATAATATTTTTTGCACTCCAATAGCGTAGATACACGCCAAAAAATGAAAAAAATAATAATATTTCTTGTATCGAACAAAAAATTGTAAATAACCTACAATAAAACACAATTTAATTGCGTTAACACATGTAGCGTGACTTTATGTCTGTGTTGTTGCACAGATTCGCCCATTGTTGGTTAATATAACATAAAATAATGTGGACGATTATCATTATAAATAAATACTATATTCATTATGCCCGAACGAAAAATTAAAAAAAAAGTACCAAACATTTCGTTTTATTAAATTTACATGTAAGTGCATTATAAAATACTAAAATATTTTTACGTATATTTGATTACGTATTTATTGTTGTAGAAATATTCTTAAACAGTTTCATGATGTCTAAATCATATTGATAGAAATTAATTTATATTGTTTTATATAAACATTAAGTTTGTTTAATGGCAACATTGACCGACTAATTTTCAAAAATTAATAAAAATATTGGAAATATATATAACAGCTTTCAAAATGTTTATGTAGTATAGTGTAGATGTAGAATTTATTTACCAGATACGTAAATGTAATTAGTTTTTATGTATGGTTCTCTATTTTATGGTGAAAATTATTATAAAACATAGTAGTTTATATTCTAATATTATTCTTTTTGTCTTTTGTTCTGTCGCACGTCGCACGATTTGAGCGATCAAAATTTGTAGTACTTTGTAAAAATTAAATGTTTTTATTTTATGTAAAATATGACCATTTTATTTAATAACCCCATATAATCTATGACCATGTATTATAGTTCTTTTAATTTATCGTCTGTAATATGTAGTAAAATTTAAATTTATTGTCTACTGCTATAATCATAAGGGAATATTAAAAAAATAAAATGCTGTATCAACAATTAAGCATCTTTTATTTGTACAAATAATTTTAAAATGAATTGAGATCAAAGAATCATAAAGCTATATTCTTCAGCAAAGGAGCTATGGTTATCAGGATAACTTGTTTGGGTTCCTTCTCTCATAACAGACAAAGTAGCTATTTCGCACGCCGCGCCAACTACTTGATGTAAAGGTTTATCTTTATTATACATAAGAAACGTAGCTAAGGCTCCAACAAAGGCGTCACCGGCACCCTACAATTTTATATATTTTTCATAAACACAGTAACAAATACAAAATATAGGTAACTCATCCCAAAACTTACTGTCGTATCCTTGGGTGTCACTTTTTCACAAAAAACATGGACACAATCTGATGAATTTTTTGAAGAGTATACAGCGCCTTTGTCGCCTAATGTAATGATGACTGTATCACAACCCTTTTCTAATATTTTTTTAAGTGCTACTTTGACATTACTGAAATAAACAATGGACTTATTTATTAGGTACTTATTATAAAATCCATAATATCAATTTTAAATCATGAGTAATAACTATATAGTTTTGCTTACGATATTTCGACGTTAAAACCAACTATAAAAGAAGCTTCAGGTTCATTTACACACAAAATAGTACAATGAGGCAATATAGCTTCAATATCAGCTCTAGCAGGAGCTGCATTAAGCAATTTAATCTGTAATATATAAACAAGTGACACTCAATATTTATCAATTTATGTATTTGCATTCCAAATATAATACCTACTATTTTTAATACTTATTATTTTATAAGTATAACTTACACCAGTATTTAGTTTAAATGCTTCAAGCGTAGTTTCAAATGGTGTCTCCAGTTGTGCAATAAGTATATCTGCATTTTTGATCAAGTCCTTAGCAAGGTCGACATCAGGTTTACTTAAAAAGTTATTAGCACCGGCTACGATTACTATTTGGTTTTCACCATTTTTCGCTACTGAAATTTGTGCAATACCGGTTGTAACATTAGGTGTTACGTGAGTATGGGATACGCTTATACCTAAAGAACTCAAATGTTCTTTATACTGTTTACCCCATTGGTCATCGCCCACCTAAAACCAATTAAATGTATAAAATAATTCTGAACTATCTTTATCAACTTATTGCAAAGAAAAATTATAATTTCCTTCATTTAATAAAGTAATTTAAAAAAATTTAGAATACAAAGTTTAACTTTTAAAAAGAATATAACATTTTAAGATTTTTCTCGCTCATTTGTACACAGTGTTAAATGAGATTATTAAATTTCTCATCTATGATTACAAGTTTTATTAAGATGGTCTTTATAAGTCGAAACCTACTCTACTAATCATACAGGTATTTGCGCCTAGTTTAGCTGCAGCAACACATTGATTGGCACCCTTTCCCCCATAGCTTGTCATAAATTTGGTCCCATGTAGTGTTTCACCGGGCATTGGAAGCCGTGGACAATATCTGAAAATCATACACTAAAGCCATGTAACCTCTACAACTAAATAACTGTGAAAATAGACTATTTATGTCGTAAGATTAAGAAGAAAGTTACAATAATAATGAATTAAATAGATCTATGCTGTACTTCAATACTGGTTTAGGATTTAGAATATGTATATATGATTGTATTTTCAGTGTAATGTAACCTAGCTGCTTAATACATGACTACAGCCAATATATCACTTATAAAACAAGTAAATATTATTTAAAATATACATACGTTGTAAAATCAACACTGCAGGATCCAATAACTACAATTTTTGGTTGTTTTAATTCTGGCTGCATTCTGTCAATGAAGAGCAAAAATTAGGTTAGGTAATTTAACTTTACGATAACTAGAAATAGTCGGTTCGCTTTTCTTTATATCATCTGTTATCAGTATATATGAACAATGAATGGTTATAAAATACAGTATGTTTGTTATCAGGACTAAGTTTAATGTTCATGATATTCCGCACCTAACTACTAAGCGAATTTTTTTTTTAATATTATGCGTGTAGGTCATGTAAATTAAGACTTTTTATTTAAAGGGAAGTTGAAGATCTTGTACTTCCGTTTTTTTAAATCATTGGCATATTAACGCTACCTTGTATTGCATACAAGATTACGTATCATAAATATATAATGTAATGTAAGTGGGTATGTAAGTGACAGCCCTAATGTGATAGAATACCTAATCATTAATCAATTTCGATATTCATCTTCGTGTCGTGTGCACCAATGCCACCTTTATGTGACAGTGACAACTGAGTTTTGCATTGTGGCGTTGACGTACACAGCAGCTTTGCCAACTGTACGATTTCAATAATATTTTTACGATGTACGTCGATCTTGTATTCGACATCTTACACTTCGATCTTTTGAAATCTTTAGGATTGTTGAAGACACGGGCCAAAAAAAAAGACGAAGCTCATCTATAATTTCCATACGTTTTTATATGAGTAACTTTTTTTTTTTTTATAATATAGATTAGTGGACGAGCATGTGGCATGAGGCCACCTGATAGTAAGTGGTTACCAACGCCGATAGACAGTGGTTTGTATATTTCTTAAAAAAAAAAACATAACCACTGCGCCACCACCAGCAACCAACCTTGGGAACTAAGATGTTATGTCCTTTGTGCCTGTAATTACACTGGCTCACTCAGTTTTCAAACCGGAACACAACAACACAATGTACTGCTGTTTTGCGGTAGAATATCTGATGAGTGGGTGGTACCTACCCAGACGAGCTTGCACAAAGCTCTACCACCGAGTAAAAACTATTTTTAATTGGTTTTTATTGAAATTTCAATGCATGGTATCGTTTTTTTAGACTTTTCAGCAAAATACTTTTTCTAGTGTATGGTAGGAAAAATAAAGTTAGCATTACTGTACTCAAATCTCAGGCTCACACTTTTAAGACGAATGGAATCACATTAACAATCGTTTCATCAGAATATTAAAAATCCCATGAGGAATATACCTTCTTATTGCCAGTTAATTAAGTTTACTGTTAGGAGAAAAACTTACAATTTATTAATCTATTTAATGCAACACAACACAACACAACAACAAACTTAAAATACTTATAAACATACAATTCTTTGTGCCTAATTTACTTACTATTTTTAAAGCAAAAAACTTTGTTTTTAGTTTTTCGCTTCAGTCAAATTACAAAATGTTTCTTATTAAAAAATAAATTGTTAATTTTAAAACTTTTTACCATGATTTTAAATAGGAATAAGTGGGTTCATTAGCCTGTTTAGGGTTTATATTCAACTTACATTACTGTGTAACATTTCATTTGTTCTTCTTGATATATATATTCATAGTGTTTAATTAAAATCATAGATCAGTTAACATAAAAATTGACATGTTTAACCTAGAAACATGTTTATTTTAAATGAAGGCTACATGGACTCTGAAAATCATTTTAAAAATTGTAAGGTTTTATTCTAAAGTAGTCAATAATGTTACCTAAGTGGGTCGAAGGCTGGTTTTAAAAAAAAATGTTTAAGTATTAAAATAATCATATAGAACATACTAACTTCATTAAGTGTTAACTTTTTATTCTTATTGAAATTAATTCACTACATACTCTATTACATAATTATCAACAAACTTTAGTACTGTGGCTACTGGAGCATTATGATGACTCTGAAGGTTTACTTTTAAGATTATTGTCTAGTTTTAATTGTGATTCTTCAGTTTTACTCATTTTGTCTGCCATTTCTGCATATTTTGCTTGCCTGTAGTCATATTTAGCTGCATCTAATAGAACATTTTGTAGTAATTGTCTGTTGTTTGACTGCTTATTTGTCAATGAGGGGTATGGATTTCCTCTTAATTCTAGAACAGCCTTATCAATATTTCTTCCATAGTATGTCTGTGGTGCTTTATACATTCTAGTAAAAGCCGTACTACAATTCTCATATCTGGGCACTAAGACCTTAAATAATTTATGAACTAGTTGCTTCTCAAGCAGCCAGAAATCCGCTATTTCCATTGTTGGTTTATGGCAATCGCCATGACTGATAGCTTCGGATAATAACTGAAATTAAAGAAAATAGTTAAGATGGATAACAATTTTTATTTTTTCTTCGATTTAATATACCTACCCTCTCAGCATATTGACGTGCTTCGTCACCTCGGCGGTAATTTAGTTCAATTCTTTCATATTTAATTAAGCCTGTGACAGTTTTTCGCAGTTTATTTAGCCTGCCTTCCGGGCCTTGTGGACCTTTTAGTCGGCGATGAGTAGGTGGTACTTTTATTCGCAACTTCGAAACTATTTTTGAAATGTCAGCTTGATTCATGTTTGTTTTTTAAAGTTATTTTGTTGTTTTATTTATACAGTAATAAAATTCAACTTTTCTTTGGTTATTAATATATTAAATTATCATTACTTAGATCTTAGATGTCAATTTGCCATTTGGTACAGATTATAATTTACAGCTTATTGAAACACAGTGTCCATAACCACTACGTTTTAAAACTTTGTGTTATGATTTTTGTAATTTTATATTATATGTACTAAATATACGTAATTTAAATTTCTAACAAATATTACGTTAGTAAGTATAGATTATTTAATTCATATAATTTTAGATGTTCTAATAACTAGGCAGTTGCTAATGATTGTGTAAACAATGAAAGAAGTCATTAACACTTGGTAACTCTAACTTACAACTTGACAAGTGACAAATTGACAATTGACGTTTTACTTTAATTAAAATGGAAATAAATTGGTAATTCATTGGTATTGCTAATTGTAACTTGATTGTTATTGTTATTTCCTAGGTACCTTTTTGGGATTTTGGTTCATGGAGATATGTTATTACTTATTTGTAAAGATGTGTACCAAATACTTCTAGAGTTTGCCTAAAATAACTACAAACCTTTCGAAAAATAAGAGTAAACATGAGTTACTCGGCATCGAATACTGAAAATGCCGGTGTATATGAACTTATCACGAAATTGTGCGAAAAAATGGCTGAAACATATTGTGATAATAGTAGGTTGTCGGTGAAGCTCTTAACATCAAAATTAAGGGCACATTCATATGAAGTTATTTTAAAAAGGTCTTCGACTAAAGCTTCCACACTGAAGTCTGATCCTATTAAAGATTTACTCTCTCACCAATTTGTATCACAACTTACCGTTAAAAATGTTGCTGCATATAAGCGATCCATTGATCTAAAAAAAAACATAACCAGTATACGTAATCAAGATTTTGGAGAACAGAAAGATCTCGTAAATAATGTTCTTAGATTATTAGTTGGACTTCAAAATTCTATAAATGAAGATTTATCAAGTGAAATGTTTCAGGTGATTTTTTATAGATTTGATATATAAATAAAAAATATGTGCATTGTTTGATTAACTTAAACATATAAAATGTGTTTTAAAACTACAATTTAATATTTTAGAATCCATTTTCATTTGGTCTATTCGATGAGATGCTTCCAAAACCGAAGAGAGAGATTTTTGGATCAGCCCAGCCATATGCATATTTTCCAAAACATGTATTTGAACTACCATATTCATTGAAACACCAAGAAAATATTATGGATAAAAATAAATGCTACACTGAGTATACTGTTGAAAGTTTTGATTCACGATCATGTAAGCGATTAGTATATTAATAATTAATTTTAATTGATGTTACCAAAATTATGTTATGGGCGGTGGTAGACTCTTTCTATGGGATGAGCCTCCTGCATGTTTGCCCCCTCATAATAAAAAACTATTCTAATGCGTGTTATGCTATCCAGTAATTAATTAATGTCCTTCATATTTAAACACTATCTACTAAGCTCATATTTTGTATTTTTCCTTATTATTAAATGAATAAATAAATTAGTATCAAAATTATGACATTTAAAACGCATAACAAAATAGAAAAATAAAAAATTATACTTTACACGTTAAAAATAACTTAATAACAAAACTACATAAAGAAAATTTGCAGTTATTCCTGATATTCAATCTCAACAAGGCATAGAAGAAATGAAGTCATTCCAGAGTCCCATGTCAATAGCATCTATGACGTCTACATCTCTGTCTCCATATGCCGAAAGTACAATATTTAACTACCCCAGGCTGACAGCACCAAGAGATCTTCACATACCAAAATCTGAATATACAGATGTTAATGTTAAGGTAATGTAACATATTTGAAAACAAATTATTGTTCCATGATTTAAATTAAGGAAAACAAAGAATTTGCACTATACCAGAGCAATAAAATTGATTAAATTAAATACAACAAAATTGAATAATAATAATTAGTTAAATTTTTACTACAGAGTGGATTTATTGAATGTTGTTTATTTGAGTCAAAAAGGTCTGACGGTTAGAAGATGATGATCTTAAACAAAAATTGCAGGCTCAAAGCCAGGAAAATACAACTGATTTTTATGCGCTTTATTTGTAACATTTTATACCTTATGAGATGTAAGATTTGTAAGTCCTTGTAAGACTTACAAAATCTGTAGAATGAAAATATTGTGAAGAATTGTACATGTGTTGGATAAAATTCCACCACATATGTATCCACTAATGTGCAGTTGTGTGGTGGAATATGCTCCCATATCTTCTAAAGAGGAGACCAGCTGAGAGACATTTACAAGACTGTTCGAGCGTAAACCTAAATTTAAGCAACAACAAAACGCAAAACTGACGTAAACGGCTGCGATTGGTCCTACGTGGTTCTACGCAAAATTAAAAATTTACAACGACAACGACACGAACCATCACTTGAGTAAAGCGCATATACTTTAAATTCGCTTTTTTTATTTTAACTCCGATCGTTAACATTTTGGTCCTTCGAAGCCAAATAAAGAAACCACGCGACCTAAATTCGCAATATTGACCGCTGAAGCTAGAAGAGGTTCAGGAGCTGCTGGATGTGGAAGACGATCTACACGCGCATTTCGGTACGGTCAACCCATCCTCTAACCATCCAACCCTTGCTTCTCTTGGTTTATATGGTGTCGTATATAATTTCAGTATCCACTACACGAGCATTTCGTTATCCACTAAGAACCTTGGAAAACCGAGCCGTCGCAGACGCTTGTACACGTGGTTTACCAAAAACCGTAAGTACTCCTCATTTTACAATCCTCCACAATGGCAACGCGTGATAGATCTCCTCAGCTAGGTCTCAGTGATGAGAAGGTAGAATTGTTAGTACGCGAATTAATTAAAAAACGTGGCATTTTGAAAGCTAGGCTAACTAGATTCGGTACTTATATAAATAATTTCGATATCAAATTGGCTACTGTACAAAATAAAATTGATTTAAAATTAAGAATTGAAGGTACCGCCAACCTGTACCGCGAATTCAATAGCATTCAGTCCAAGATCGAAGAAAGTGTTCGTGATTGTGATTATGACGAGCAACTTTCACAAAGAGAACAGTTCGAGGATTGCTATTATAGCACCCTCTCTCAAGCTGAGTTCCTATTGAATAGTAGTAGCAGTGGTTGTGATGGTGAGGTCACTACTTGTTCCAAATCATGCGGTAATAGTCAATCAAGATCAGTGAAACTACCTACAATAGCATTACCTTCCTTTGACGGGGCATACGAGCACTGGCTGGAATTTAGAGATACGTTTCTGTCGCTGGTACATGATTCAAAAGAAATCAATAATATTCAAAAATTCCACTACCTAAAGTCGTCATTAAAGGGCAGCGCGGAATTAGTAATCGATGCACTAGAATTTACTTCCGATAATTATTCGATCGCATGGGACCTCCTGCTTAATCGATATAACAATAGTAGATTATTAGTTCATAACCACGTTAAAGCAATATTTAATATTCAACCGTTAAGTAAGGAGTCTCCTGCATCAATACGCACCCTCATAGATGTTATATTAAAAAATCTACGCTCTCTAAAGATTCTTGGTGAGCCTGTCGATACATGGGATACGTTAATTATATTTATTGTTGTTTCAAAGCTGGATAGAATCACTGAACGTGAGTGGGAGCAATTTAAAGTCGTTTCATTAAATAGTAATTTAAAAATAAAAGTTGATCATTTGATAAGCTTTCTCAGGAATCGAGCGGACATGCTAGAAACATTGCAAGGTTCACATAATACTACGCAAAATATTAAGTTCACAAAGGAATCCAAGAATAACATAAAAACAATCACATTATCACACAAATGCAATGTTTCCACCAGTAAACCGCACGATCACCGTCACTCCGCGAGCAAAAAATGTATTATGTGTAATCTTGATCACCGACTATACGCTTGTGAAAAGTTTATTAACTCCAATTTAGAATCTAAACTAAAACTTATACGCGATAACAAACTATGTGAAAATTGTTTTCATTATGCTAATCACACGATCGATTCTTGTAAGTATGGAGGGTGTAGATTTTGTACAAAGAAGCACAACTCGATTATTTGTCCGCAAGCGCCCCAAAAGGTCTCAAAAAACATAGTTGACAGTTCCATAACTCTTCACTCGTCATTCGAAAACCAGCAACTAAATCTACACTCGTACGCAGGCTCTGCGGTTGCATCGATTCCCCCCGCGTACCCCGCATACCCTACGGATTCAAGTAGCAATACAAATAATACACATTTATCTAATAGACGCACACATCGTTCTTTACGGCCGGTTTTATTGTCCACTGCATTAATCGAAGTAAGGAGTAAACAAAATGTTTATTTACGTGCGAATGCCCTGCTTGATAACGGTAGTGAACGAAGTTTTATAAGTGAGTCTTTTTGCAAATTATTAGGGGTTAATATATTACAATCCATTCACGAAATAAGGGGTGTAGGTAATTCAGTAACGCAATGTAATAAATCATGCGATATTATTATAAAATCTCGCATTCATTCTTACACAACTAAACTTCAGTGTTTCGTATTACCGCAGATTTCATCGACGTTGCCCGCTGTACATTATGAACGCTCTAAGTTTTGTATTCCACATAATATACAGCTGGCCGACCCACATTTTCTTGATTCTCGAAAAATTGATATTTTGATCGGCGCAGATAAATTTTGGGAATTATTAAACGAAGGCAATGTAAGGTTACCTAACGGACCATATTTACAAAATACGTATTTAGGCTGGATAATATCCGGGTCTATCATATTTAATGCGTTAAATGATAATATTATTCAGTGTAATTTTTCACAATCGATAGATACGCAACTACGACAATTCTGGGAAGTCGAAGAGCTGCCTAGGAATCGGGATATGCGCTCAGATGCTGAACGTGCTTGCGAAGACCTGTTCTCTCGTACTACGACGCGCAATGACGAGGGACGGTTTATTGTAAAAATACCGTTAAAAGCATCACCCGAAGTATTAGGCGAATCATTTACCCAGGCTAAGCGACGCTTCTTAGCATTAGAAAAGCGGTTAATACGCGATCCCGCTTATAAAAAATTATACGCAGACTTTTTACACGAATACGAGAGCTTAGGTCATATGACGCGCACTGTAACCTACGGCACTCCACACTATTTCTTACCGCACAGAGGTGTACTTCGCGACAGCAATACGACACGTCTTCGGGTCGTGTTCGACGCCAGCGCCATTACTAGCACAGGTCTTAGCTTTAATGACGTACAGCTGGTAGGTCCGCCTATCCAGGGAGATTTAATTTCAATCCTTTTACGCTTCAGATGTGATAGGTATGTTGTATGTGCAGACATCGAAAAAATGTATCGACAATGCTTAGTAGATAATGAGCAGCGCGATCTCCAGTTGATTCTCTGGCGAGACGAACCCACACAGCCGCTTAATATCTATCGCTTAAATACGGTTACCTACGGTACCGCGTCGGCGCCTTTTTTAAGTGTTCGTTGCTTAAAACAATTAGCAATCGATTCTACGAACACCGAAATTCGTAGAATAATAAACGAAGATTTTTATGTTGACGACATGATCACGGGCTCCGACGATAAACAACATTTAATTTAATTATGCGAAGAAATAACCACGACACTACAATCGGGCTGCTTTCTACTTCGTAAATGGATATTTAATGTTATACGCGATGAGTCATCCGGACCTACGATAACAACACCTGTGAATGCATCGCCTCACAATTGTAAACAACTAACGCTTAGCGATAATAGTAGTCACAAAACGTTAGGAATAGGTTGGCTTAATAGCAGCGATGAATTTTGTTTTAATACAGATTTTGAATTTGAAAGTAATCTACCTATCACTAAGCGCATAATTTTGTCACACGCGTCTCAAATTTTCGATCCTTTAGGTATGTTAAGTCCATTTATTTTAATAGCAAAAATGATATTACAACAGCTGTGGTTATTGAAGTTAGAGTGGGACGACACCGTACCTAGCGTTATCGCACATCAATGGAATCAGTTTCTTGCGTCCCTGCCGTTATTAAAAACAATTCGAGTACCTCGCTATGTTTTGAGTAGTAATGCTATATATACAGAGATGCATATATTTACCGATGCCTCGCAAACAGCGTACGGCGCGTGCATTTATATTCGAACTATAAACGCTAATAATCATAAGGCGATAGTACGCTTATTATGTTCTAAAGGCAAGGTTGCGCCCCTGAAAACCATTAGTATTCCACGCTTAGAACTTCTAGGGGCCCTGGTGGGTGCACGACTGTATGATAAGGTTTCAAATTCGCTTCACTTAAATTTTAATCATATAATGTTTTGGTCAGACTCCACGATTGTATTGGGTTGGCTGCGCATGGCGCCAAGATTATTAAAAACTTTTGTTCAAAATAGGACAATAGAAATACACGAATTGACGAAAGGGCTTCCGTGGCGTCACGTAAGCGGGAAAGAAAATCCAGCTGATCTCGTTTCGCGTGGGGTCGCAAGTTTAGGGGATCTCTATTCTTCGAAATTGTGGTGGGAAGGACCAGCCTTCCTTCACGATAGCAAATTCGACTGCAGAAACGTGCCTCCCTTTTACACACATGAGGAACATTCAAATGATTTGCCTGAAACAAAGGGACCTAATATAAACGCGCTTATAGCCAGCGAGAGACCAAGCTTTGAGGTGGGATCTATTATTGACTTTGAACGGTTCTCTCAGTTCACACGGCTGAGACGCTCAATTGCATACGCTTTAAGGTTTTTACATAATACGCGCAGTAAATTAAAAAAGCGAACGGGTATTCTTAACGTCGATGAGCTGAGAGAAGCCGACAAATTGTTGACTAGGCTGTCTCAACTAGAATCCTTTCCAGTTGAGTACAAGTTAATAGTCAACAATAACGCACTAAGTAGTAAACATCAATTAAGTAAATTAAGTTTATTTATTGACGACGATAAAATTTTACGAGTCGGTGGTAGACTAGAATATTCTTCAGAGTTTGATTACAATAAAAAACATCCAATGTTAGTTTCAGGCAAACATCACTTTACTCTTCTTCTTTTCCGACATGAACACAATACATTATTACACGCTGCGCCTCAAGCGCTTCTATTCCATATTCGCGAATCTTGGTGGCCACTTGCGGGTAGAAATCTTGCAAGAAAAGTAGTTCACGATTGCGTAACATGTAAGCGCCTGAGAGGTCAGACACTTACTCCTCTTATGGGTAACTTACCCAGTGAACGAATCACACCTACATTTCCGTTTTATCGTTGTGGTGTTGACTATGCCGGCCCAGTGCTCATTTTAAATAAGAAAGGTAAAGGCGCTAAACCTACTAAGTCGTATATTTGTATATTTATTTGTTTAGTCACGCGCGCTATTCATTTGGAGCTGGTTAGTGACCTTACCACTAAAGCCTACATGCTTACGTTAAATCGTTTCATCTCACGTAGGTCTAAACCCGCTGAAATTATGTCTGACAGTGGTCGAAATTTCGTGGGGCTCATGAATGATTTCGCAAAATTTTTAGAACGATGTAGCTCCGAAATTATTAATTATGCTAGTCAGCAACAAATTAAATTTACATTTATTGTACCATACGCTGCTCATTTTGGAGGATTGTGGGAGGCGGGAGTGCGATCGTGTAAGTATCACCTTCGTCGCGTAGTGGGCAACGCCCATCTTACTTACGAGGAGTTCAGCACTATTCTAACTCAAGTAGAAGCCGTCCTAAACTCCCGTCCTCTCTCTCCAATGTCAACCGATCCCAATGATCTACTTCCTCTCAGTCCCGCTCACTTTCTGGTTGGCCGTCCGCTTACAGCGCCTGCCTGCGACAATCTAATAGATACGGCCTATACATAAACTGGACCGGTATCAGCGCGTCGAACAAATTAGACAACATTTTTGGACTCGCTGGGCTAAGGAATATGTCTCTGAGCTCCAGACCAGGACGAAGTGGAGACAGAATTCAAAGGAACTCAAGCCCAATACGATGGTCATCATCAAAGAAGACAATTTCCCTCCTTTAAAGTGGCACCTTGGACGAATCATTAAAAGCATTCCTGGCAAGGATGGAATTTCACGAGTAGCTGATATAAGAACTGCTTCAGGAATAGTGAGACGTTCCTACACTAAAATTTGTCCATTGGTTGATCCAGACGAAAATCCAACGAGTGGTGAACCAGTTGGAAGCCAAGAGTTCCAAGGCCGGGGGCATGTTCGAGCGTAAACCTAAATTTAAGCAACAACAAAACGCAAAACTGACGTAAACGGCTGCGATTGGTCCTACGTGGTTCTACGCAAAATTAAAAATTTACAACGACAACGACACGAACCATCACTTGAGTAAAGCGCATATACTTTAAATTTGCTTTTTTTATTTTAACTCCGATCGTTAACAAAGACTATTATTTATTTATTAAACTTTGCATCAATTAAGTATTATAAAAACTCATTAATTTGTAATGGTCTAATGGTAATTTATAGCATTTTTCATCTAACTTTGGCATAATAAAAAATATTATTACCATTTATACAAGAAATCTACATGATATTTAATGAATTTTATGTATAAATTGTTCGCACACTATGCCTGATCAATTCTCCTGGCTAACAACAATATATGTTTTTCTATAATAAAAAGGTTGCCTGGAAGAGATCACTGTAAGTGATAAGGCCTTTGCATAATTGCATATGTTTTCGTAGTGTCTGCAATAAAGAATAAATAAATAAATAAATGAAGTCAACTTATCTTAATATTATATAAATTATATAATGCTTTCATTTACTTCTAGGTTTCCTTAGTTAGTACAAGTGTAAAATCAGAAGTACCAGATGTGTTTCAAGTCAAGAGAGATGACTCCATGGATATATGGGAGATTGTAACACAAATAGATAAAGATATACCAGAAGATATATGGGAAGGAGTCTGTAAGTGTTAATAGTCATTCATGTATATTCAATTATAATAATAATTAATTATGACTGCCTCGTTGGTCTAGTGGCTAGATAAAAGGCTGCAGACTCAGTGGTCCTGGGTTCAATCCCCAGGTCGGGCCAATAAAAAGTTATTGGGTTTATCTGTCAGGAAATTCTCAGTAGCAGCCCGGAGTCTGGAAGTTGGAAGTGTGTACACTCCCGTGCCTCGGAAAGCACGTAAAGCTGTTGGTCCTGCGCTTGAACTCTCCGTTCGTGTCGGATTGTCGTCCCATCGGAATAGAGAGTGCACCTGTGATTGCGCACACACTTGTGTACTATAATATCTCCCGCGCAGTTGGTTTACCTCTCTTGAGATTGGCCGCCGTGACCGATATCAGTCTGGAGAACATTATATTCAATTATATATATGTATACAAAAATTTCTGAAGTGATTGTTTATTCAAGGATGTTGAAATGTTTGTATATATTATTATTTAAACTAATTTTTTTCCAGCTCAGATGCCTTTTGTTAAAGAAAGACAGCTAATAGCCTCTTCTTCAAGAGAAATGTGTCTATGGAGAGGTATCTATGGTAGCGAATTATCAGATCTTAACATTATTTCGGAAAGACAATTTATAAGGCATATCATGTATTTGATAAGTAAGTAATTTAATGTTATACAAGTTTTGTTTAGCATCTTGCATGTTATTTTAAATTTCGAAATAACATGATTCGCAATTTCATATTCAGCTAATTTTGTTTGTAAAGTATTAATTACTGAATAAAAATAATGGTATAAAAAGTAGCCCGTATCACGTTTTTTAGGTTCTTATATATTATTTCAGTACAATATAAATTTTAATGTAACTTTAGTGAGATGTTTTTAGGGTTGCCATTATATAATAATTTTTTTGTTTTTTCAGTTGGTGTAGAAACAAATTCATTTCCATTTAGCGAAGCATCAAATTGTTTTTACATTAAAGATAATTTAGTTCTAGAGGCAATATCTAAGGAACATTTAAGGGGATACATTGCGCCTTTGTTATTAGTAGGAACATATTATAGACGCCTTTACAATTTTGCTTTTAATCTCACCGCTGAAGATCACTTTCATACCAAAGGACTTGTTTTTGAAGTGAGTATTATATAAGTTTGATGTTTTAAGTAAACCTAGTTTGAGCATATTAAGAGTAACATTTTATGATTGATTTTGAGATCTACATATTTTTTTTGTTTATACTTTAATTTGTTTGCAAAGAAATACATCATCAGAGTGAGTTAAGGCAAACAATCCTTATGGCAGAAAATTTACTTTACTATTTCCTTATGTGCAGGCCGCGAGAGAAGTAATAAGAAGATACTTATTAGAATTTCGTCTGACTGCAACGGAAATATATGAAGAATATTGTAAAAATAACGCAGAGGAGCTGAATTGTATGCCAACACTACTACAGATATTGCATCATATGGAACCGTTGAATTATGAGATTGAAACTATTGCATCAATATATAAAATGGTCGATGCAGGTAAAAAACTTCAATTGTTCATTTGAAAAATTAGGACAGAAATAAATACTGACATATATATACAACCTGTATATATTGAACTAGCTTACGCTCTTGACTTCGCCTGCGTGTAAGGGGATTTAGAGGAGGTTAGGTATAGTTTAAAATTGTCAATTGTTACAGATGTTAGGCATATTATTTTAAAATAATTGCGTAACATTATGTAGCAGGTATATTGTGGGTTTTCTTTAATATCTTAATAATTTTTACTCAGTGGTAGAGCTTTGTGCAAGCTCGTCTGGGTAGGTACCACCCACTCATCAGATATTCTACCGCAAAACAGCAGTACTTTGTATTGTTGTGTTCTGGTTTGAAGGGTGAGTGAGCCAGTGTCATTACAGGCACAAGGGACATAACATCTTAGTTCCCAAGGTTGGTGGCGCATTGGCGATATAAGCGATGGTTAACATTTCTTATCAAAGGGCGTTGGTGACCACTTACCATCAGGTGGCCCAAATGCTCATCCGCCTACCTATACAATAAAATATAAAAAAAAACATTATTACTGTTTCTCTGGTCTAAATATTTTTGACTGCCATGGTCCAATTAAAATATTATTTATTTACATATCACTGTTGCTGTTTTAGATTCAACTTCAATACCACACGGTGCTGAACTAATGTCATATCTGTTCAATGAAATATCCCTCGTGACACACAGGAAGACTGCTCTAACTCTATTCAATTCGTTGTTTTGTATCTGCAGGGTTTATTTTAAGTGAGTTTTTCATGTTTTTTAATTGCTTACTGGTATATGAACTTATGTTAAAGTATCGCTGTTCAAACATTAGTTATATTATAAAATCAATTGTTGGTTTAAATCGAGAGTGAAATAATATCAATTGAATGACAATTCAAATTACCCGTTAGATAGATCTTACATTTTACTAATATCTTAATTCTCAAGGTTGGTGGCGCATAGGCGATGGTCGGAATGGTTAATATTTCTTAAATCGCCAATGTCTATGTGCGGTGGTGGCCACTTATCATCAGATGACCCATTTGTCAGTAGTATTTCATAAAAAAGACATCAATATTTTTTCTCCTCTGGTCAATTAATATCCTTTTTTTTTGTTTAGTAGCAATTGACGAGCTTTATTGTTATCAATAAAAACATTTTGGAGATAAGAGTAGAAAACATGCAAGTTCGTTGTTACCCTTCAATTTTAAATAATGATTATAGTCGAATTTTGACCACTGGATGAACACTAGTGTATGAAACATAAGCTAGATATATATATAGGATTACTACTATTACTTGGCATTATATATGTCGTTTAATTTTACAGATTCATAGAACGTTTCATATTCGAAGGCGAATTGGATGATATATTTAATGAATTCTTTATAAGGAAGGACAATCAGTATGTGAATTCACGTTCGAAACGTTACTGGGACAAAGGATTTCATATAACGCTAAGTGTAGCGGTGCCTGATTTTCTGAGACCTCTAGCAACTTTTATATTGCTCTGCGGAAAGTCTCTTCGACTATTGAAGCTTTGTAATCCTAGTGTAAGTTTATATTCTTATGTGATATTATAAATGTCTCGTTGATGGCTTGAGTTGGTATTGTTTACAATTTCGTATTCAGACAGCAAGTAAACACACATCGGATTGTGATAATGTACACGTGTTTGTGAAAAAAGAAAAAGTATAAGACTCAGAGCTGCTAAATACTTTATAATAATAACCTGGGATATTATTCACACAAAGCCATCCCAAACTAAGCAGAGCTCTTACTATGGAAACCATACAACTGAAAACCTACATATTGCCTGACTGCCTCGTTGGTCTAGTTCAATTCCCAGGTCGGGCCAATAAGTAGTTATTGGGTTTTTCTGTCAGAAAATTCTCAATAGCAGCCCGGAGTCTGGAAGTTGGAAGTGTGTACACTCCCGTGCCTCGGAAAGCACGTAAAGCCGTTGGTCCTGCGCCTGAACTCTTTCCGGTCGTGTCGGATTGCCGTCCTATCGGGTTATGAGAGCTAGGGAATAGTGAGTGCAGCTGTGTTTGCGCACACACTTGTGCACTATAATATCTCCTGCGCAGTTGGCTAATCTCTCTTGAGATTGGCCGCCGTGGCCGAAAGGACAGGAAGTTACTTTTCTTTTGTAAATACATACTTATATAAATAATTACACCCAGATTCAGGACAAACACATGTCCATGCACATAAATGCCTGTCCTGAGTGGGAATCGAACCCACGCCTTGCGGCGCGAAAGGCGTGTATCTACCAACCACGCCAACCGGCTCGTCAAAATTAAACAGTAACTAAAAACTTTTTAGACGTTCTTTCATGAATGTGCTTTGTACTAATATTTTATCTACTTATGTCAATTAATTGTTCACATCCTTATGTATCTAATTTCCAGGATCCTCTGGTCTTACTGATATCGTCAGACCATCCGTCGGTCCGTTGCTGTGCCAGTTTTGAGGAACTGGAACGTCAGCAGGAAATCCTCGATGTGTACCGCACGCGGTGCTTGTTCGTTAGCGGCGAGACGGTCACCTTTGAACAGATATTGCTCAAAAGAGAAGCCGAAAGGAAAGCTTTTACCGAAATGGCGTCTTTGAAACAGGCTGAAACTATGGAAAAGATTGTTGGTGAGATATTTTTTATTTAGCTTTGATAAGGCCACAATGTTGGCTTCGTGAGTAGTTACCGTTCTAAGCTACCGTTTGATGAGAAAAAAAAATATAGGTTATGATAGAAAAAAATAATTGTCTTCCAAATTTTAATATATCTTACTTTTTTCAAATTGAAATGACGCATACTTTATATAGTTAATTTAAAATAATGTATTGTAATGTATTCATCGAAATAATAAGATCTGTCCTGTATTCCGTAGCTGAACGAAAAAGATTAGCTCAATTAATAATAGCGGAAAAGCAGCATTCGTTGCGGATCTTGGAAGCGGCGATGGCTGAAGCGAAAGCCAGTAAAACTAAGGGCAAGAAACGTGAAGGAAAACTTTGTAAATTAGAAGAAGCCGCTGAAAAGGCTACCGAGGAAGTAGATTCGAAACTAAGAGATGATGAAAAGTATGTGTGAATTAAGAAATGTCTTTGTAATTTTGCTATTTCTGCTGTTCTTTAAGCTTGCTGCGATTTTGTGACTGGCTTTTCTATATATTTATAAAAACACCACCATACAGGTTATATCTTAGAAATATATATTTTTTTTAATTTATTTTCTCGGTATGCATAATATGGCCTCTATCCTGGACTCTAATTGAAGTTGAACTATGAGATGTATATACCTAATAACATTTTCGTTTTCTAGGAGTAAGATAATGGAATACTATTCGAAATTGAACATGGAAGTGGAGAAAAGTAAGATACACACAGAGTGGAAGATAAAACGTCTGCAATTAGACCAAAGTAGAATGCAACTCCTCTCTACAGAGGAGAGAAATTTGAAGAGGGAAAAGTTGGAATTGGAACATCAACGCAATGAAATTATGGCGATGTCCATACAGAGTGATTTTAAGTCAGATGTTGATCTTGATAGTGTTGACAATAATAATGGCGATATGGAAAATATTTCTACGGCTGGTTCAACGCCTTCTGCTGATATAATTGAAGAGCCCCAACATTCTGCAGTTTCAGAATTCAATAGGAATAGGGAAAAAACACAAAATTCGTCAGACGTGTTTAACGCTATTTGTAATGTCGCTAAGAGTATTTTTGGTGTGTCAAAATCAAAAGCAGGTTCACCTTGTGATAATGAAGTAGAAGTTGACATTCAAGGGAATATTGTAAATGCTGTCACAGAAATGCACCATGAGACGAAAGTGGACCAGACATCTAACGACGTAATCGGTGCGAACTTAGATAATGCCATCGATAATTTAAGATTTCTCGAAAGCAAACAAGAGGCTTTAAAAAATAAACAAAAAGTTATGGCGCACGAGTTTGGACAAATAGACAACGAGAATAATCAGAAAGATCTATCGCCTACTGTAAACTTGCCATCAGTCGATGAAGAAAATAATGAAAAGTTTTGGACACCAAACGCTGAAGCTAAAAGAAACAAGCAAAAAGTGTTAGGCGCTGAATTTGGAATGGTTAAGCAAGAATTCAAAGATATTGTAAACGAACCACGAACCGAAGCACAAAAAGAAGCCCTCATTAACAGACAAAAAGTATTAGGCGTTGAATACAATCTTCCAATCGATAATATCGCTAAAAAAGAACCAGCGAATGTAGCCCAGGAGGAAGCTATACGTAATAAGAATAGAGTCCTTGGTTCAGTATATGAAAGGACTATGAAAACTGTAGCAAAGTTTGATGCTGCTAAAAAGTCGGCTCTGAGGTTAAACTTAAAACCATACAGTGATACTATGGTTACAAAGACTTCTAGTGTTACACCAAATCCTGGGGCGATAACTCCAGGTGAATTATTTCCAGGGGTAAGTTAAGGCTTTGCTTATAAAAGTCGTTTAGCGGACTAGTTAAAAAATGCTGTGTCTTCTTCTTTCGAATGTCAAATCAATGATAGAAAGAAAGAAATCAGTGTTTAACAAAACAGCCACTAAGTAACTTTTTTTTTTAAATTTAAGTAGTTGTTATAAATAAGCTGAAATGATCTAGCATATATAATATGTAGATTTTAGATAAAGGAAAGCTCGTTTGCATATTCAAATTCTCTATATAAATTCTTTGACTGGTCTTTGAAGAAATTTTTAACCATATATTCTCAACTTGTCATAAATTCTTCTTAATATCTGTATAAGTCATTGTAAAGTAATTGGACTTTTAATTAATTGAGTTTTTTTTTTATAGCTTGATCTTGAAACTCCTACAACCGCAGAAATGCCCTTGGATGGAGCAATGACAAGTGATATATTTACTCCGCGCAGTGAAGGTAGCAAAGACCTGGAATCAGCCAAAGTTAAACCGGACAAAGAGTTTTTGACATCAGAAGGGTTTAATTTTTCTTTGATCGTGGAAGATGAAACTGCGGCGTCGGAAGACTTAAGTGACGCTCAAACTGAAGTTAGCCCAGAAAATTCGCCTTCAAAAAGCGTAGATTTTTGTAATATTCCGATATCCAGTAAACAATCGTTGTTCAATATAATAGATGGTTCGTACAGCTTAGAATCGTTCGATCCATTCGGTGTGAAACAACTACAAAGCTATTCTAAAGATTATTTTAATAATAAAATAAATGAAGATAGCAATTCTATTTATACTCATCCAGCTGTGCTTATGGAGGAAGTAAAGAAAAAGCCTTATAATAACATTTTCATGTCACATTGCGATCATGAAGAGGAAGATCATAAAATATCCTGTGATAATATAGCAACACTGACAGCTTGCTTGCAAAGATCAGTAATGTTGCCATTGACGTATCAATTGGAAGTCGTCAATAATTCGATTCTAACGCATTTTCTTGTCAATTTAGACATGTATGAACATTTGAGGAGTTTAAAGGATTACTTTTTTTTAATGGACGGAGAGTTTTCTAGAAGTATTTGCCATAATTTGTTTGCAAAGTTAACAAAGACTTTGAACCCGCAAGAGCTGTTGAATTTCGCCACTTTACACAATATTTTAGATAAAGCCTTAGGGTCATCGATTTCACGTAAGTAGTATGATATAAAATAGAAGAAAAAAATATTATGTAACACAGTAATTAGAGAATTTAAAACGAAATTGAACCTTATTTTGATTTTTAACTGAAATCAATCATTTTGTATTTAATAATGAAAAAGATGATTAGCAGAACATATGTGACGCATATATATTATTTTTATGCCAAAAATAATTTTACGTTGCAATGCATGAATACTAGTTAACTAAACCAATTTCAACTTCTTTGATCCACCTTTGCAATAATAATTAAAATTACTGAAGTATGCTGTAACGTTGAATATAATTATATTGTACTTTATACACAAGAATGGTAAATTTCAAATATTGATGTTTCGTTAAGTTTACTACACGTATATTTTATTTTAATAATGAAGTTCATATCTAAATACATTAGATAGTTTCGAATAGTTGATTGCCAACGTCCATACCATGTTGAATACACCGGTTCTCGTCCGATCACCGAAGTTCAGCAACATCGGGCGCGTTCAGTACTTGGATGGGTGACCGCCTGGGAACACCGCGTGTCGTTGGCTCTTTTGTTCTTTTTTTATCACATTATTATTTTATATTGCAGATGTTCATAAATTTTCTGAAAACTTATCATTTACGATAACGGAATCTCCCTTAAGTTTTCAACATAGTTCGCCGGATGTGTTACAATGTCTCTCTCTAACGTACACGGTGAGCTGGCCGCTGAACATCATACTGTCGCAGGAAGCGTTGCAGCGGTACGCCAAAGTGTTCCAGTTCCTTATTAAAATGAGACGAATATTTTGGGTTTTGAGTGAGGATTTTGTGGTCAGTATGACATGATTATTTATAATTAATTGTTTCTTTTAAGTTTTTGCCATGTTTTTAGATATTTCTCTATTATATATAATACTATCAATCGATATTTTTCCTAGAAAAAAAAGTTGACAAAAAAATTTGTCGGTATTAGCAATAATTACAAAATATATTGTAGAGTTGAATGACATTTTTCCTTTTATCTCAATTTCCAGGCTCTTAAACTCACAGCGAAATTATCAAGACAGCATTCGCGTAAACTCCTAAAGTCCTCTCAGTACATATCAGTGCAAATATACAGACACAATATGGCGTCTTTAATAAGGGCATTGGACAATTACATTGTGACGACATGCATCCTCACATCGTGGACGGAATTCGAGAAAGATTTGAAGAAAGCCAAAACGTTGGATGATCTGTACGAATGTCACGTGGTGTATATAAAGAAAGTGCTCTTTAGATGCCTTTTGAATAACAGATCGACGCCCGTTATGAAACTGTTGAACGATATATTTACTGTTATATTAAAATTTAATCGAGTTTTAAAAGCTGGGTAAGTTGTTTTAAGTGATATATATTTGTTATAACTGTTTTTTTTATAGCTTAGGTAGGTGGACGAGCATATGGGCCATCTGAAAGTGGTCACCAACGCCCTTTGACATTGGCATTGTAAGAAATCAAGAAATGGTTAACATCACTTCCATCGTCAAGTACTGCTGTTTTGCGGTAGAATATCTGATGAGTGGGTGGTACCTACCTAGACGAGCTTGCACAAAGCTCTACCACCAGTAAGAAATGGTTTATTTATTAATGTAAAAATTGTTTTATTTTATTCGTGTGTTTTCTTGTGTCTTTCATTGGCGTATAAAACATACTATTTTATATATAAGTATAAGTACTTTGAAATGAATCTAAAACCGAGTGACACATGTATTAGTCGAAATATGTTATTTGTTTTTCTAACTGTAACAGCCTGTAAATGTCCCACATTTAGGCTATGGCTACCTCTCCCTTATGAGAAGAAGGTTTGGAGCTTTCTATACTACTCACGATGTTTTCGTTCATCGCCGAGTATGAGATGAGCTATTTAAACAAATTAAGCACATGGAAATTCATTCGTCCTTGAACTATCTATCATCGGTTAAGATTCGCGTGTTCCAACCACTGGGCCATCTTAAGACTCAATTTTTGCTAGTAAATACAAAAAAGATTATGTTTTTTTTTAAAAGTGTGAGTAACTGGGATAATTTTAAGAAAGTGTGTATATATGTGTGTGTGTAAATAATATCTTGATATTTGTTTTTTACAGAGAATGGCGACAAAACGCGCCAAACAGTTCTTTCACGCACACGAGTTACGTTCAATTGGAGGAACTTTTCCATTTGTTCGAAAAACTTGCAAAGTATTTGCACAAAGTCATTACAAAATTAATGGAATGCGGTTACCAGAGGCATTTGGTTGAATTACTGACTATGGTTAACTTAAATGGATATTATGATCCCGATAGGTCGAAGGATGACACTAACATTAGTTTACAGTCTACGTGAAAACTTTATACAATAGTTATGTAATCCTTGCCAATAATTACCAGACAAACTTTTGTTAAATATCATTAGATAAATAATTAAGTTGGTTAACTTTGATTAGAACATAACAAATTTATAAATTAAACATTAACATATAGTGCATTTGCAAAATAAAAAAAAAACATTGCGAATTGAGTGTCAAATGATCTTTTTATAAAACGAAAAAAAGATGTTTGTCACCTGAATAGTTTCTTAAACGTTTTTTATAAAATGATTTATTGTCAGCAAGAAGCAGTTAGTTGCTTAGAAATATGACACTTTGTCTATGGTGTGTTGGGATAGTGATATTCTATAAGTCATTTAGATAACCCGTATTAACGCTTTCCAGCATTTAATTAAATAACTCCATCCCAGTGACTATGACACCAGTCAGTAAGTTTTAAATAATTAATACCTTAGTTAGAAGAATGTATTTGTTTTAAAAACTTTGTTTGATTAAACATATCTTGTTACATTTTCGTGCCTTAGATTGTGTTATATGGAGGATAGTTTTTAATCATAATTTGTGAATTATATAAGATTTTTAAATGTAATCATGATTACATTTTTTTTTATAAGTATTAAGATAAGTATTTAGGTGCTTTATTTATACATTGGATAATTAAAAGATAGTTACTATGAATATCATAATGGCTTTAAAAAACTAAATTGAACTTTATTGTTATTGTGATTAAAGTCTGTAATTGAATGCAGTCAGTTCAGATAGGGTGTAAAATACATTTTTTTATGTTATCCAAGAAGTTGTATATATTACTATAGTTGTTTTTCGTCTCATTAGAGTAAATTTAGCTTATTGAGTTATAATCTATTCATTTTTATATTATGTGATATATAACCCACCAATTATAATCATTGAAATATGTGTTTTATAAATGTTGTTTGTTGTGTTCTATGTTTAAATAATAATATTACTTTTTTATATTTGGAGCACAATTACTATTAATTTTAATCCCATTGTAATATTATGAATCTGATTTTAACAGCTATTTAATTATAATTCTCAAACTTTAACTATAATGTGTAGTTCTTTGATCTTGAGCTAATTAATAACTCAATTTTGTTTTTCGTTCAATCAGATTCTCATGTTATTTCTAATTAATAAATCTAATACTTACATATATACTTACATGTATTTTATTATGAAGAAGTTTATGAAGATGAAGAAGAACCTATCGTGCTTTTTGGTTGCTCTTTCTATTTTTTAACATTCCTATCTATTTATTGGCTAATAATATTTAGTGTATAAATGATTATTTAAAATTTTAAATGTATAAAACTTTCTTACGTTAAACTGTTATTATGGATATATTTATTCAAATTTGGCCAAATACTAGTCTTTCTTAAGTGCTTTAATATGTGTTTAAAGTTCAATTCACGCTTGGCGCAAACATCATTATAACCTTCATCCCGTAGAGAGCACCGTAATGAAATAAAATCCAAAACCTTTGTAGAAATACCTTTCTAGAATGTTTCCGCGTTTTATTTAGTTTAATCTAGTATTAATTCCGTGAAATCCGCGGACCAAGAACGTTTAAAAGTATTGCTAAGCCTTCATTCTCTTTGCCTCTCTTCACTATATATTCAAATAATTATAATAATCCTATATAACAGTAGTAATGCAAGAGTTCACAATATAGCCCAACTAAGGCCGTTCAAGTTAAGCACATACGATATTAGATTAAGATTGGTCTTAAACTTTATTTATTTATATTAGTTAATAATATTTTTAAGCTAAATATATCTTGTGCTTGCAGTCCCATCAATATCCAAACGCTCTCATCGTCAGATCTTAGATATCGAAAATCATTCAATGATTTCCGTGTGATGATTTACCGTGTATACCTCTGTAATTTAAAAAATGATTAAAATTTAATTTAAAAAATGATGATAATTTCACTTTATAAAGATTAGTTAAATTATTAGGTAATCATACAAAATCATCGAGAAACCTTCGAAATAATATATCTTTCCCTAACCAGCGAGGTACCCCGTGCAGAGGGCCGCCAGTTGCGGGGAAAAGCCGCGCGCGGGTAACATCAGTTGAGGAAATAACGAATACGTAATATATTATTTTAATTTCCGAATATCGTTTTTACCCTATTGCTGATCAGCAAATGGCAACAAGTTTGAAAATTACGCTTCGGGATTTAGATGTAAACATTTTTTTGCTGTCGAAATATGAATGTTTTTTTAACTGCTATAGATATTGTCATTTTTATAAGTGATAACTTCTTATGGGAGGGTAAACCACTTCGTAACGTAATGCGTTACGGCACCACCATTACCGACGCGGACTGCATTACCCGAAAGTTACCAACCTAACGCCATCTAGCGTATACAGATAGTAATTTAGCAACTCTCAAGTACTAATTTAAATTATATTTAATAATAAATATTATCACTTCAGTCGAGCGTTCCGAGACGCAAACGTTTTTTTTTAATTTTTCAACTTTCTTCGTTTCTCTATTGTTTCTATAAGTTATTATAAAAAATAATTTACTGTCAGCGCTATCTAACGAAAACAGCTGAAACTACATCTTTAATATTTTCTTGCTAGAGTAGCATGGTAGATTTGAATGTAAGTTGTAATATTAAATCCCTAATGTTGGATTTCAATATATCAATATTCAATTTTCTTATAATATAACTAAACTATTCAATTAAAGTTACTATTTAATTATAATAAGAAAATAATACAAAAATTAGTAACGCCATCTGTTGTTGAGTGGCTTATATTTACATATGTTTATTTTATATATTTATTTGTAATGATGATGTTTTTACAACAGTTTATTAATAAGTCAAAAATTAAAAAAAAAGTCTACATAAACACGAAGCAAATAAAAAAATTAAAAATTTAGTCCAAAGTACTAAAGAAAAACCATTATATGCGATGTTTACAATAGTGTCCGCTGCTACAGTGGCGCCACTATTTTCCTTATATTCAGGGTGTGTTTTCTCAAATACTTCATTCTACAGCAATTCGTCCTAAGGTGAACATCCGAGCTTAATAGTTTCAACGTGTGTGACATTGAAGTGAAAGCTTGTGTTTCCTTCCTGAATACCTTCAAATATTAAAATATACCATTTCATGCAAAAAATATAACAAGAACAAAAAAATATTTACAAAATTTATAATTGCTATATTAGCTATTACAGTGAAAAGAAATTTAACTCCTATTTACCAGTATCGATCTGCAAACAGTTTTCCGTGAACAAGCAATAGTTTACAGCGGCGCCGACTATATTTCAACAAAAACGTTAAAAGTCAAGAGTCACCGTTACCGTCGCCGAGATGGCGTTCATGATGCCTGTTATGAAGAACGATTGGGACATTTACAACTCACAGCGGTCGCGGCGAGCCTCCGAGTCCGCGGACAAAGTGGCGATCGGCGGCCGGGTACGAAAAGTGTCCGAGTCAAGATCGGAAGGTCCCGTGTTGTCCCCGCGAAAAGCCGCTGCGCTCAGCCCTCATCGAAGTGCTCCTGCAATGCGCTCGCTGTCCTACTGCCGGGTGCCTCCGTCACGAGCCTCATTGCGAGTGCACGAAAGCCGAAAGGGTTCGGGTAGCCCGCCTACCAGCAGCGCGCGGGAATCGGACAAGTTTCACAGCAGGTTGGTGGAGAAGTTACGGCGTGCGTTCGGTCGTTCTGAGACCCGTAACGACGAGAGGAGCTCGTGAGTTAACCGGGCGTGCTTGTGTGCAGGGCGTGCGCCGGCTCCCCCGAGCGACATTCGCGCTGCGGCGCCTGCATGCCCTACCTGTGACGCGGCCGGGCCCGAGGGCTCGCGCCATCGCCCTCGCCGACACACCATCTGTGATATGTACGCGATAGAGCACACCAGTTGAGTACGTTTGAATGTGTTAACCGAGGATGGACGCTGGAACCTTCATGTTTGAACATCCTAATGCAATAGTAATAGTTATCATCTATTTGGTTCGCTTCGGCGGTTGCATGTTTGTTTAGTATTATGTTCACGTTCGAGTATTATAGGGTTGTTGAAAGTGAGGTTGTAACAGGGCTGTATGTAGAACGTTTAAGACTGCGTTTAGTTTAAGGTGGAATCGGGAACGTTTATTAAGCTATTATGAAAAGCTCTTAAATGTCGTTCGCCCAGTAGTTATGGCAGTTCGCGATTGGTATCTGTGATTTGTTAACTATAAGTTACGGTGTGATTAATTTTAAATGAAAAGAAGTACCTTATTATTTATTTCATTAAACGTAAGCGCCGTAATAATAAATTATCAGAAAATGATTACGTGAAAATCTGGTGAAAATGTTTCATTAAAATTTTGTAACTTTTGTTTAGCTTTATTAGTAAATATTAAATTTAGTTTCGAAATTGAATTCAGTATTCTCTGATTGTAATTTAAATTGAAGATGTGTATCCATACAAATTATGAAACATAGTGACTTAATTATTATGTGTTAGGTAGGGTATTTTTAGCCATCGATGTGACATAAGTTTGTCCGAACTACTATTTAATGATGTATGTGATTAAGTATTTTTTGTTACATATTGCACGATTTTATGTGATGTTAAAATGACTGTGTAAATGGACCAGATTTATTAAATTTTAGGTATTATTTCAGTGAAACTGAACGCAAGTGACTTATAGTGATTGTAATTTAAATGTAGAGCCATATTGATAAGCGAATAATATTGATAGTATTTCTTTTGCATCTTAAATTATGTTCCTTTATCAAAAGAACTGCCGTATTTTTTGGACGTTTCTGCGTTTTCATCAAATGTAATAATTTCTATACAGTATGTTTAAATAAAATTATATGTAATCTACATTGTCTGATCTGATGATTTTTTAAAAATATATAATGCTTATCTTAATAATCTGTTTCATTTTCCCATAAACACATTTTCCTCTAATTCATTCTCTTAATACATTAAATACACATTTTTTTTGTAACTGTAAATACCAGTAACAAATCTTTTGTTCTTGATTAATATAACATTTTCAGTATCTGTGCCGTAACAATTAACTCGTACATTTTAATTCAGTAATAATTACGAAATGAATGCTCTACTTTTCCGTTTGGTATTAAACCATTGTTTACACATCTATACATTTTAGTTTAATGTGTATTAAGAAAATATTATAAAATAATAATATTGAGTACACCAAATAATAGAAAAAAAAATGTAAATAACTTGGGACTTGTTACAGTTTGTTTACAAGTCTTTGTTACAGTTTTTGTTACAGTGCCTGAATGTGAGAGTAGGAGGCGTTTTGTGTAGCGTCGCCCCTTCGATGCGTGGAACATTCGAGAACGTTCAGGTTCAATCCGCTATTTTGTAAGGGTGGGCTTGAATTAAAAAGGCCTCTGGTGCACGTGTTTAACCGTGTAAATATCCATGTTCCACACCATAATTAATATATATAATGTTATGAATTCCCAAATTGCAATACGACCCTAATTTTTATTGAAGTGTCTTTACATGTTATATTTGATCATTTAACGTTATATCTAAGACTAAGATTTAAGAAAAGTTAATTAAAAATTTTAATAAAACATAAATCGCAGCAATCATTCATTCATTCATTCACTACGTTAGAATGAATGTATAATTTATTATTAAACTTAAAATATAGGTAGTAACAGTAACTTTTTTCCAAATTTTCCATTTATATAATATGGTTTTATACTTCCATGAATAGACTGGAGTAACTGTAAAAAGAAAAGCGCAATACATATAATATTATCAGATAATATCAAGAGTTTAAATTTGCGGAATTAAATGAGATATAAGGATGATATATGATTAAAATATGTTAATATAACTTATGAGTCACTTGAAAAATGATATTATTTTAGTGGGAACATTGTACTGTTTTCTTTGGTAAGCTCTATATAATTGTTGTTAAAACAATGTTTAATTTAAACGAATTAACCTTACTAAATTAATTATTTTATACAAAATAGGTTTATGAACGAATTTATATTCAAAAAACTTGCGTTTTTTTAATAATTATTTTGGTATTTACAATAAATCTTAATAAATAATATCAGCTAAAAGGCAGTGTAGATTATAAAAATTTTAATGTAGGCTGTATACTTAAAAATTTTAAAGTTCTATCTATTTCATGACCAAGTTACGATTATGAAATGATACAAACTTTCATTTTATTTCACATAACATTCGCTTCGCAAAAAATAAACACCCGTAATATTAATTATATTTATAATTAGGTATATCACTCTGATTTTGTCGCCTATTAAGCTCGTATTGTATATGTGATAAACATACAGACACACATCTTTACCTACCCCGTATCAACTTAATCTGGTAGAAATAATTATGTCCATAGCATACCGATATCATTGTGAAGCACAGGTGAGTCATTATTTCAGCTTGTATGGAAACGTTAACTAAATGTTTCGATAAGAAAATTTTCCATTACTTTGATTTCATACTAGAGGAAATATACCTATTACACAAATTAAACATAATTTATTCATAGTTTTTTTTTATGACATTTAAGTCCTATTTTTAGTTATAAGTTAAGAAAAAACATTAAAATATAAATATATAAGCAGTAGCCTTTGACTAGCCTAATTCTGGGCTAAGCCACGCTGTTCAATGTCGGTTGGTGGATACATATTTCCGGCTTCCTCACAATGTTTATCTTTACCGCTAATCGCGGGATGAAATATAGACACTAATTAAGCACAGGAAAGTTTTGCGATGATGATTTCGTTCATTGTTCGTTGTTCACGTGCTCTAAATACTTGGTCATCTCAGCTCATAATCAGTATAAATTTATAAAAGGGAATTTATAAATAAGTGTAAAATAAAATGTTACTTGCATACTTTTATACATGTAGTTTGTGTGCGTATTGTAAGTGTAGTTGTGTGTAGTCCTGATGATTACTTAAGTAAGCAACATTTTTGAAGTGTCTTCTTAAATTTTCTTTTATTTATTTATTGGAACATACAAAGTTAACATTAACAAATGTGATTGTTAATAGCTACATAAGTCATAGACTGTGTTGCAGCCATTAGCGCCCACATCCAGAAGGGAGACAGCGTTCCAACATTAAATATATGTTTACACAGTTCTTACGTACTATTATTTATATAAACTTAATAATATTATGTTACGTGTGTGTGTGAGATGAATGTGTAGTGGGTTGTATGTGTATGTGAATAGGGAATGTAAGTGCATGTGTGGAAGTGCGAGTGAAATGTGGGATTCTTTTTTTTTTACAACTGGCTTATATCAGTAATTACCAAATTTCGTAAAGTTTAGTAATGATATAAACAAAAGTGTACAGGGCTATATTTTGGCGCAGTTTTCTAACTCATCATAGGTTAAGCTATGGAGCCAATCATCTGTGACCCTTTTGCATACTCTTGAAGTAAGTGGATAGATATTTAGAGCTTTATTAATTTTATTATATAATGTAGGGCTCACAAAATGATACTGACGTCTTACTACCGCAAGCTGGGCTGGGTTGGTCTTACACACTTTATCTGATCTACGTTTTTGTTGGCTAAGATTGGGTTCATAAACGAGTTCTGAGTGTTTACGAACTATGGTGTTAAGGATAAATGCATGTCTTAACGTAGGCACTTTGCAAAGGGCATAGAGTTCATTTGTAGGAAAACGTATAGGTTTGTGCGCCATAACTTTATTTGCACTCTGCGCCCTGTCCAGCCTAAGCATTAAACTCTTTCCAGAGTTACCCCAAACTGTTATACAGTAAGTTAAGATGGAGTGCGCCAGCGCAAAATAAACCATAGTAAGTGTAGGTAAGTCAGCAGATGATCTCAGTTTCTTAAAAACATATATTAGTTTTCTGACCCGAGATACCAGTGATTCTATTTGGTAGCTCCATGATATTGTGCTGTCAATAATAACCCCAACGTACTTAATATTTGTTGTTCTAAATAAAACAGACTACTGATTAATCTTGTTTTGATTCACATTGATTGATCTTCAGACATACCAGATATGAGTTATTACAACTTATAATGATGGGCAAGATTTCAGGAAAACAAAGTGTTGGGCGTAGGAAGAAATCGTGGCTACGTAACATCAGAGAGTGGACAGGGATCGCAAATGCGTCAAAATTGTTCCAGCTTGCAAGAGACAGAGCGGAGTGTGAGAAGCTGACAGCTAACCTTCACTGGTTGGAGAGGCACTGGAAGAGAGAGATTGATTCATCCAACTACTGCGTTTTTATTGTAACAATTTCATTCAATTATACAAATGAACTGTATGAATAAAACAAAGATAATTTAATTTATATATTTTGGGCAGGCTCCCTACGAGGTGGACCGACGACATCGTAAGGGTCGCAGGTAGCCATTGGATGCGGGTAGCGCCAGACCAGTGAAGATCGTGGAAATCCTTGGGGGAGGCCTTCGTCCAGCAGTGGAAGTTTTCCGGTTGATATGATGATGATGATGATAATTTGGAAATATTAGTAATAAAATATTAAATAAAATTATTCCGTGGACATCACATTATGTACTTATAGTTTAATAAGTAAACTCCATTCGGTACGTCACAACGATCTGATCGATTTACATTAGTACGTCATTGTTATGGTAGAAAACATTAGCAAGTACTCGATAAAATAATTTACATACATAATATAATAAAATTTCTATTAGTTATATTAACATGTCTATACAAATAAACATACAGTTAACCTATATAAATGTCCAATAGGGACTTACATATATATGTAATAAGTCGCTATTAAATTGGAGTTTTTTTTAAATATTTTTCATTAATATACAATATCATCTATACATAATAATTTTAAATTAACTATATTTGTTTGTTTGGTATAGATATGAATTATAACATACCTCTCAATTTAGATCTTTGCCTCGATTAGGATACCAACCAATAGAGAGAGCCTTACTCAGCAGGACATTTCAATAAAAAAAAAATAGAAATCATAAATGCACAAAGTTTAATGATAAGGAGGACTCGATAATAAAGAACGGGGAATCCCCGACCTAGGTAATGAGTTGTGCAGTATAATTTTCCATTTATCGCAACGGTTTTCACGAAAACATATATTGAGCTATTGTCCTACATTATGAAGTTACTTCACTTGATGAAATTCAGGTGTAGATTAACATTTGAAAAACTTGAAGTTATTTATTCGGATAAGAACTAGCGATAACGATCGTTGAATAAAGAAGCCATACTGTGAGGTTTCTTTACAACGCTATAATCAAATAGAATTTGATCCTGTTAGTCGCTAGATATTTCCAGTTTAAATTGGTTTAAATTTGTAATAAACGCAAGTAAGAGCGGTGCGAGTATTTAAGCTTAAAGGTAATAGTTTTATTTATAAGTTCGTCCTTTTTTATTATTTGCGTATTGCATGTAATTTGGTAGTAATAATAATTATAATAACACAAAGTTTATTATTATATTGTATAACAGTAAAACAGATAAAATAATATATTACGTTGAAAATCGTGGCCTTATCGCTAAGGGCAAATTTGATTTTAAAAGTTTATTTACAGATTAAAAAAATTGACAATGTTTTCATGTCAATCAGAATGGTTCTAATAAATTGCATCAATGGTGCACACATTAATCTCAACAATTATCTTCAAAGTACTCATTCAATTTACTAACGTCAGCGTTTTCAAGTATTTCCTTGTAGAGATAAACCTTTGCGCTCCATTCAAATTTCAAATCAGTTGAAGGATCTATGCATTTTAAAATGGTTAATGGGAGAATTAAAATATATTTTTCAAATACCTTGAAACTCGCTATCTACCCAATTAGTTAAAGTTTTATTTTCAGTTTATTGAGTTTTTGTTATTCATTTATATACATTTTTTTTTTCTATTGCTCTACCCATATATCTTTAATTTTATTATTTATCTATAACTATACCAGAAGAAGGAAGCATATAAAGTAAAAGAATATATTACACATCGTCCATTCAAAATACGGCAAAATTGTAATTGATTGCATCACATGATGACACTGCCTATGTCACGTATATAAAGTGATCTACTTCAAGGGTCGACGTAATTACCTAAGTATGTGGAAGTCTGACAGGTGACTAACATAAGCAGCTAAATGAATGAAATTATAATTTCATTAATCAAGTCTTCCATATATTGTGTCACACAGTTGTCGATTTCAAATTAATTCAATATTAATCATTGTATTATATTACTATCTATTAATTAATGTAGGCGAATATTACATTTTTCGTTTATTAATTCGTTATTGCTAGTGACATCCGACATCCTCTGTCATACGTTTTTAAAATATACGATTTTTGATATATGTATATTTGATACATAATCCAAGTAAAAACAAAATTATTAGAATATAACAATAAGTTGATAAGGCAAAGCAATTACAATACCGATAGTATCTCAGTATGAGGTTTCCGTTTTGAGTCATTACAAAGTTATTATAACTATTCTGTCATAGAGTGTCATAGAGCACATTTTTTTTGTGTAAAGGAACAAAAGTTTCCTTAAAAAAATATATGGCATGTAATATATTCGTCTTTTGTCCCTATATTTTATTATCCTACGATTAAATTGGATTCAGCAGTAAAATGCATAATTTTATGAACTTTGTGAATTGAACAAAACATGCAATATAAATAATGATACCTATATTATGATGACTGGTCTGTGCTGCAAAGCGAATCGCCATATCGGATAATACCGGATATAATAATGTATTGATTCCGCTTTGAATTGACGAGCGTGTTGTAAGTGACTAGTGTAACCATACGAGTAAGCCGTGTACAGTCCGGTCCTTTAATATTTTTTTAATAAATTTATTTTAGGATCCAGATTTCAATTATGAGTATGAGGAACTTAATTACAAATAAGGAATTTAAGGCTATTTATTCCGATACGGAGTTGCATAATAAACACTTACACTAAGTAAGCAGTAAGATTTCAAACTTAATAAACTAACAACTAACAACTTAACAAATTGAAGCAATATAAAGTAAAATAAGCATTTTTCTTATCAAAAAATCTGCTTCCATTATTTATTTATTCAACTATTACTAATCCATTAGAGGTAATTGTATATTAGCAAGACCAGATCACACCCAGTCCATTTTTCTATTCTTTAAATATGAAATATATAGTCTCTACATTTTTTATTTATAAAGCGTCATTTGTGATTTTCAAAATATCATTACTAATTCTATATGGATATAATTGTTGTATTTTGAAGTATATGTTTTACGTAATGAAGAAATTTATGTTAATAAAAAATACCGAGAAGAATTACACAATAATAACGATTATTAATATATTCAATAATCTATATAAATAAAAATTCTGATAATATAGTTTTGATACCTTCGTTATAGAAATCGAACTTATAACTGATAACTATAACTGGTTAATACCGGCTTATAACGCAACGTACGTGTTTCTGCCAATTTTATAATTTCTATTCTAACACTCTTAGATTATTAGGTTTAGATTTTTAATATTTAATTCGTTCGTAGAAGTTTATATTGTATACATTGTGAGTTGTATTATTATTGTTACTGTATATATTGTAATGTTGATATAAAAAGGAATATCTGCAAAGAAATTGAATACTTTTGTATACTAAAACAATACTCTTTTGTAATTATTTTTTAATTGCCTCGTTGGCGTAATGGTTTGATTATACGAAGATCGGGTCGGGTCGATAGAAAGATATTAAGTTTTTTCTTCAGATTGCGGAAATTTATTAAAGAGGACTTTATTAACCAACCTAAAAAGGGGGTTCCCCCCAAAATATATTATATTTATCGGGAAATAGATTTGTAGTTTAATTTAATTAAAATAAAAAATAATATTCTTCACAATGATCTTTTAATAATGATATCTATTTCAATTTAATATTATACCTAATAAGTACTCACTTGTTAAATTCTATTTTTAAATGTTGAGAATGGTAATATACTAGTTCTAATTTATACATAAGTATATTTGTATCCTAAATCTTTTAAGGAACTGCCTGCCTCTGACTGTCTCGTTGGTCCTGCGCCTGAACTCTTTCCGATCGTGTCGGATTGCAGTCCCATCGGATTATAAGAGCTAGGGAAGAGAGAGTGCACCTGTGCTTGCGCACACACTTGTGCACTTTAATATCTCCTGCGCAGTTGGCTAATCTCTCTTGAGATTGGCCGCCATGGCCGAAATCGGTCTGGAGGACATTATTATTTTAAGGAAACGATCAGAACCATACATTACTACATATTATGCTTTTTTAGTTTAATTAAAAGTAAAAATTAGCTTAGGATTTTTTCCAAACTATTTAATACAATATATTTACTATACATATAACTATTTAATATATATAATTCATTAAAACAGCTCGAAAAATCTTCATTAAATAATATATAAATATCAATACAACAACGGGTACCTATATATTCATTGAGTATTGTTCAAACAAATTATTTAGTACATAATTATAATATAATTGAATTTGAAAAGCTACATTTAACAAAAGGCATATATATCAATTCAAAGTAATAAGTTTAAATAACAGGTTAGGTTAGTGATAAATATTATCTATATTAAAATTCCTTGCATTGTTTCTTGCAAGCAATTAATCAGTTTTGTAACTTTATTACAAAGGTTGCATTTTCCAACTAAAAATGATATGAGACTCAATTAGGAATATTAAATAAATAAAATTATTTTGTTTAAATGGAAACGAACATTTTAAAAACATGATAAACAAGATTCCGTCTCCGCAAAGAGAATTAAAGTATTTTTCCTTGGTAAAGTTAAATTAATTTATTTACCAATTAATATATTTAAATCTCATGTTAAAAAAGCATGAATAAATAAGATTTATTACTCGATAAAAGATTAAATAGATAGATTTACTCGGTGGTACAGCTATGTGCAAGCTCGCCTGGGTAGGTACCACCCACTCATCAGATATTCTAACGCAAAACAGCAGTACTTGCTATTGTTGTGTTCCGGTTTGAAGGGTGAGTGAGCCAGTGTTATTACAGGCACAAGGGACATACGATCTTAGTTCCTAAGGTTGGTGGCGCATTGGCAATGTAAGAGATGGTTAACATCTCTTACAATGCCAATGTCTATGGGCGTTGGTGACCACTTACCATTAGGTGGCCCATATGCTCGTCCGTTTTACTAAGCCATAAAAAAAATGGTATAAGACATAGAGTTAGTATTCATTTTCATATAGGATAAAAAATAATTGAATTGTACTTAATTGACATACCTAATCTGTTGGAGACTAGTAATTACTAAGTTTCTTGTCGGTTTTTCTCGATAGAACTTAGAAACATTCAAAACAAGCATATGTAGCCAACATAAAATTTGTAAATAAAATGACGATTCTAAAGTGCTTGACAGAGTCAACTTGAATTAAGTATATTTTTATATTAAGTTATAATTAATTAGAGATATATTAAACAATTCTCAACTTGATTTGAAATGTTTATGAAATATAATTTAACTATATCGCTCAAAAGTAAGTTATTTGCTATATCAAGATCTACTTTGATATTGTAAGTAGGCGGTATTTACTTCATAGAAATCCATTAAGACAACAAAAGAGTATTGTGTGACTATTTTCAAGCAAGGAATAAATGTAATATTCCTTACAAATCAAACAACAACACATTAGTATCACGTGAGCGTCACCGCCATATTGTCGCCGGTGATACACGTGTGCTATCTGCACTCATCCCTGAAGCAAGCTTATCCATTTTAAACTAAGATAAAGAAACAATATTTTACCAATATACTTGATTAGCCCATACCCAAGATAGACCAGGGGCTAAAGTGCGTGGATATGAAACGAGGAATACCTGTTCAAACTCAGTACCACTGAGTTCCATGTGCTTAATTTATATTTATAAGTGTCTGTCAAAAGTAAATCCTAATTTTGTTCTCAAGAGCAATGGAGGCATTTGTTTATCAGTGGGTAATTTACGGACTGTTGTTTCGTAACTAAATGTAACTTATATATTTTTTAAATAGATAATACGTAAAATTATCATAATTTTACTTGGTGGTAGAGCTTTGTGCGAGCTCATCTGGGTAGGTACCACTCATCAGATATTCTACTGCAAAATATCAGTACTTGGAACTGTTGTGTTCCGGTTTGAAGGGTCAGTGAGCCAGTGTAATTACAGGCACAAGGGACATAACATCTTGGTTCCCAAGGTTGCTGGCGCATTGGCGATGTAAACGATGGTTAACATCTCTTACGATGCCAATGTCTATGGGCATTGGTGACCACTTACCATCAGGTGGCCCATATGCAAGTCCGCCTACTTATGCTATAAAAAAAAAGATTGATACAACGTTGTAGTTCCTTGATTGGTGGTTTATTTATTACAGTGGCAATATCAATGGGCGATGGTAGGAATGAGACCAGTAATATTATGAATTTATGATTTGTTCATATGTTTTATATTTAAGATATAGTTGTAAACTGAATCTATAAATAATGAAATATGTGTATGATTAACACATATTTCATTATTTCTAGATTCAGGTTATAAAATCAAAGTTCATAAATGTCTCGACATTTTGTTCGAAAAATATGTGATGACAAATGTATGATGTGTGATCGATAACAAATTTCATTTATCGGTTAATAACACGTGATTAAGAATTAGTAACATCCTAAATAATATTATTAATGCGAAAGGAAGTTTGTTTGTTTGTTACACTGTCACACCATAACTTAATCTACCATCAAGAAATTTTGCATACACGTCTCAAAGTATCACACAAAATTAATATATAATATCTCAGACGCGCGAATAGTAAGTTAATCCTATTTTTCGACAATTACTAATTTGTATATATAATACCTACTTATTGCAACATTTCTTACATTTGAAATAACAATATAGTGTCTCCGCCACACTGTCGCCAACATTACGTGCAGGTTAGACGCACTCATCCTAGAAGGACGTATCAGATAACACCCACATTGATTATATTATAGCGATAGATAAAAACATAACTGACATATTTTTAGTCTATATACATATTTATATGAGACTGCTTTTGTAGCTGTTGTGTATTATTATTTTTAATTAAACCTACTAATTAGTTAATTAAAACAAATACAAGAATCTATTGAGATTCACCATTCATAGTCACAGTTATTAATGGAAAAATATAATAGAAAGTAAAACAAAAGTTTATAATTTAAGTCATTAAGTTATATGTCGCAATTGGTTCATCTCTTGAATTCTATTTTCAACGTCCATTCATAGATGACGCAGTTGCTTACCGGACATGGCTTTTTCGGTATACTTACCGGTATACTTACCGAAACAGCCATGTCCGGTGAAGGTACTCCTTCACGGGATAGCGAGGCGGGAGGTATCACCCTCCTGCCTCCAAAAAAAACCAATAAAACGTCCATTCATAGAACTACTACGTATTACTACTAATATGAAAACTAGCTTTAATTAGAAATCAGATGGAAAATTTGAGGCATGACCATATGAGAACTAAGCTAATATTTACCAATTTCAGTAAAGTTTAGAATTTATCATCATTTTTTTACGTCAGAGAGTTGATTAAATTAGAGTACTTTTAACAGCTTAACGTGTGAGATATAAATGTGTAAATTAGTGACGTTTCTTTTAACATATTATAAAAATAAATAAAAACATGCGTTTTCTGCCATTTATTTCAAATATCGAGTAATTAACTAGTAACGAAAAGTTTCTAAGCCAACTAGCAACTGACTGGCATATTACGGTTGCGGAGATTAGATGGCAACCATTTAGTATGAAAATCAGTATGTTATCTAACAGATCTAGGTTGAAGGACTTAATAAATGTAAGTAGATAAAATTATAGAACAAAGAAAGTGACCGATTCGAAAATTTTCCAATGATTATATTGATTATTTATTAAATATCACATATATGCCAAGCCATAAATGAGCTCATAATAATTATGGTACAAAAACAGAAAATGTATATCTATATCTATACTAATATATAAAGCTGAAGAGTTTGAAAGCTGTTTGTTTGATCCGGCGGAATCTCAGGAACTACTGGTTCGAATTTAAAAAATATTTTTGCGTTGTATAGTCCTTTTATCGAGAAAGGTCTTAGGCTGATTATTATTTATTATATTTTTATTAATTATACGCTAGTGTAAGATAAAGTTAGGGTTTCATTCTATGATATACATATGATGAAACAGAGAGGCAGTGTACGGTCAGTGTCAGTATTGAACCAAGCAATCAAATACCCGTACTGAACTACATTTTACTGCCTCGCGTCCTTCTTTCATCGTTTATTCCATTATCTCGTAATATACTTCTCTAAAACTATTGCAGTCTACACTCGGTGGACATTTGTAAAACAAAATATACTAACGATTTCTTAAATGGAATAAGTTTAGTGTTGGTCCCTGAGTGTGAATTATTTGAATTGAACCTGGAAATAAAAACAAAAAATATAGATAATGAAATATTCAAAATAAATTGAATAAATTGTTCAAATTATGTTGTAAGCTATCTCAGAACAAAAATAATTTTACAGGATAAAAATAGTAGTTTGAATGTTTGAATTGAGTGAGTGATAAAATATAAGCGTATTTAAAAAAAAATACAAACGTATGATTTATTCGCATAAAATTTCGAATGAAGTTTTAATATAACACAATATTAATAGTATTGCAAAGATTATTCAATAAATACTAAAATAATATTAAATTAACTAACGGTCTGACGGTTGGTATAGGATTTAAAAAAGGATTTATTTTATACGCTTGTAAAATGTTAGCAATAAATAGTATCAGTATTGTTAAAATATAAACAATAGTTTAATTATTATATTATGAAATAACTTTTATGTATCCATCAATAATATGAAGTCATAAAATGTTATAATGACGGTCAATATATTAAAAAAAAATAAGCCAGCCGTCGCTTGTTTTTTTATATGAGAAAACAATATGTATTATGCCAAATGTTATCATATTCCATCTGCTGTCCATTAGCTCATACAATAAACGTATTAAGTCAATCATGAAAAGTAGTAGTAAGTATACTATAAGTAAACAATAAACGGCTTACAAATGCTCGTTAAAGCTTTAACAGAGATTACCAATTATTGTTTCAGTACAGCATTGAATGGCTTAATTAATCACCATCGTTTATAAAACCGAGGTAGCCTTTGAAGATAGCATGTGGACTACTCAGGTGTGTAATTTTACTTATATTTTTAAGTGTATATTGGTCTTGTAAGAAAATTTGCCCGTGTGTCAATTCTAATTCTAAATCTAAATAAAATATGTGACGGTGTTGCCTTCGTAGTAAACTGAAGCATGTGATTTTTTTTACAAAACCATTCTATAAAGGTCCCTTTGTTATAGATGTATACAATTTTTGGATACAGTTTATTTTGTATTAAAAAAGTTATGTCAAAAAAAACATAAAAAAATATTTGAAATGCGGAAAAGTTTGTAAAATGTTACTTACACCCATCACTGTTTTACGATTATGACGATTTTTAGTATATTTTGGGCCTGTAAGATAATCTGCGCGTGTGTGTTAGTTCTAAATCATATAAATTAACCGATCATTACCGATTTAAGCATGTATTTATTGATAACAAGAACAATAGCAATATTTTTGAATTATTTGTGATTTCGTTAAGCGACAGCCAGAATAGTTGAGTTTCATTAATCATTAAAAAAAACTCAACAATTAATATATTATCTACAATGAATCCACTCCAATGACATTTCTATTATTAGAGATTGATATATAAAGTTTAGATAAAGGAATCCACATAAGGCGTCTTAAGACCGTTATTATAGTAATCAAGTTAGTCATTCAGTTCACATTTAGTAGGGATTAGCCTACATGACTCAATTGTATGCCTGTGCATTCTGACTGTACATCAAAGGTATCTTTTTATTTTTTTAAATGTGACGCAGCAACTTTATGTCCAGAATTCAATGCTTCTGGTGCGATCCATACATTCTTCTTTTTTTTGAACAATTAATAAATATCATAACATAACGTCCTCCAGACCGATTTCGGCCACGGCAGCCAATCTCAAGAGAGATTAGCCAACTGCGCAGGAGATATTATAGTGCACAAGTGTGTGCGCAAACACAGCTGCACTCACTATTCTCTAGCTCTCATAATCCGATGGGACGGCAATCCGACACGACCGGAAAGAGTTCAGGCGCAGGACCAACGGCTTTACGTGCTTTCCGAGGCACGGGAGTGTACAACACTTCCAACTTCCAGACTCCGGGCTGCTATTGAGAATTTTCTGACAGAAAAACCCAATAACCACTTATTGGCCCGACCTGGGAGTTGAACCCAGGACCACCGGGTCTGCGGCCTTATATCTAGCCCCTAGACCAACGAGGCAGTCAATATAATAAATATCATAAACAATGTATACCATAGGAACTGCTATAGTATTGAACTATGTCGTAGTTACTAACGCCCTCCAATTCGACAGCATGTTTTTTAATATGTTCAATATAAACTAAAAAATAAAATATAATTTAATTTAATAAAATACAATATTGACAAACACAATTCTTTTTAAGCTGCTAATGATAAATGTAACATAATTTTTATAAAAAAAAATTAGAATTAAATAACTAGATTCCTAAATATAATTTATAAAGTATATAATAAGGTAGGAATGGGGTAGGAAGTACATATATGGCCAGGCATATATAGTAAGCTTGTTGAATATGTAAATATAACTATATTTTATAAAAAAGCAAAGCTGACGGTGAGAAGGGCCACTTGATTGTCACCATAAAGACGTTGCCGCTGTAAGAATTGTTATCCTTACATCGTCAATGCACAACTAACTTGGTAACTAGGATGTAATGTTCCTTAGTGCTTGTAGTGGCTTACTCAACTTTCAAATCGGAACATTACAATACTAAGTATTGCTGTTTTGCGGTTGAATATGATTGGGTGGTACCTACCAAGACGGGCTTGCACAAAGCCCTACCATCATGTATAAATAATATAGGTAGGTACTATTTATAAGCTTTAAATATAGTACACTTATTCATATATTAAACTTCAATATAGATTAAGTGTACAAAATGTAAATAGGGATTATACCTAATTGCATTTTCGATGAATTTATGGCTAGACCAATGTCATCTATATATTTTAAGAAATGTGATAATGCGCCAATCGCATCTGGCGACAGAATTTGATTCGACGTAAATACGCCGTCCTCAATGAAGAAGCATCTTTGATGGTACGTAATATTTCTTCCATCGTTATACAGAACTTATCCCACAACAAAATTATCCCGTATGGAAAGGGCTAATAGGTGATTGACAAAATATATATGTGTATGTTTCATGATGTAATTTGAATTCTCATGTGTTCGAAATTCTGAAAAAAATATAGCCAAAGTTTATAGCACATACGCATATCCAATGACGTACACGATAACGCAATATGGATATTTCATTAAAATACATTGATGAAAATGCATCATTTCACGATGTTTATTTATGTTTTAATTTCTAGGACACAAAGTTCAAAGTTACTTGCAATATTTTAAAATCTATAACGTTTGCCTGTTGTAATGTTTAATGTCGCTTTTATGATCAAAATTGGTTTCAATTATTTTCGTTTGTGCTTTATGTTTGCGTAGGAGATTTTGTTACTTTTTCTAATATATATTTTGCTTTCGACAAGCTCAGAAATACTTAAATGATTTAATGAGGTAACGATTCAGGCTACATATTATATAACTAAAATTTTCTTATAAATATCAGTTGCAGTTTGCAATGTACGCTACAACATGTTATCTGTGTGTCATAATGCTGAAAAATACTAATAAATAGCCCTCTGTAGTATTTAGTATCATTCTGTTTTTTTTTGTAATACAGTAGTAAATGTTCCAACGCTTAACTTAAAGTTTAAAATGTTGAACCTATTTTATGTAATTATCTAACACCTAGTAGTTAAGCTTTAAACGATAATTTTTTTTATTGATACATAATAGCTAATGAAAAAAACATCGAGAAACTCAACAAAATTCTGAGTTTGAGACATTTGGAAAAGTAAACTCTAGAACAACTTTAATAAAATTGCTTTAAAAAAAATTATAACGAAAGTATGGGCAAAAAAAAAACAATAAGTTATTACCGTGTTGCTTCTCACATTTATTAATTATTACGAACAAAATAAAACCATGACGAAATATAATTAAGTATTTTTTTTCAAATTTCAAGTGAAATTTTCAAATATATAGTTTTATGATCATTTATATTGTGACAAGGATGTTATAAAATATCATCTATTCATACAATAGCGTAAATTATTTTGTCCAAAGAGAAGTGACGTTAGATCGATGTAGGTCAATGACCTAACGCAAATTCTATCTCGCGGAAAAATACGGAGGCGATATTAGGACAAATCGTTTAGCATTATTTTCATGTTATGTACACATTAAGATAAATGAGTAAAGTATTTGTCATTTACATTTATTATTTAAAAAAAACAACCCATACGGTGAGTAAAATGAGAATTTTGATACGAATGTATTCAATATTAAAGGTACTGGCAGTATAAGCTAGTTCATTTTGCGTGGAATTGTAATCTATCCGTCCGTAATCCGCTTAGATTGAATTCACTCTATATTCAATTTTCAAATCAGACTCCTAATCTCGCTTTCGCATCCAGTATATTATGTATATCCAGTACAGTACATACATAGTCAGTGTTATTACGTTTTGTAATAAAAATACCATTAGTATTTGAAATAAGGTCTTTATATTCGTTTGTCTGTCGCAATCTGTTTTCTCCGAATGTACAAGTCTCATATATAGATGCATAATGAACGTAATATATATTTGGAAAAATAGCTTTTTTTTCAAGAATATTGATTTTTATCGTCTGACATGTCTATTTAAAAGGTACCTAATTATGACAAATACCTACATATACCTATGTATATTATTCGTTAATTGTTTTTAAAGACTGGTTTTTGTTTGTGGCACCAAGTGTGAGATAGTACATTTTCATATTATAACGTTATTATATATTTAGCATCCAGAAGTGAAAACTGATTTTATATAAACCTCGAATAGAACACCAAATTATATAAATTGATTTAAATTACTCACTCAATTACTCTTTAAATCCAAATAACATATTTGAATACATTACAAATCATAAGTCGCGCCAATAATGAATTAATTACTTTATCTTTATGTGCACTAACAAGATGGCGGCGGTTTTAAATTACCGCGCTTCTTTTTTTTTTAATAACGTTGTTGTTTGGACTAAAGGGTCTCCTAACTATATATTATACTATTACATTTTTTCTATTGTAATATTCTCAATATTTTTTAATTTTTATTATCTATCGTGAAAGACAAGGCCACACTACTTATTTTTTATAGCTAAGTAGTCTTCTAAGCAGTCTCTCTTATTTTTGTGTATTGTGTTTCGCTCTACTGGCCTTGGCAGCGTCAACTTTGTGGGACTAGTAATTATACTCAAACGACAAAAGTAGAGCCCACGACAGCTTTATGTGGATGGCGTTCGTTCACAATTAGATGTTGCAAGTCGAGGAACACCTGTTTGTATGCTAGTGGAGGTGTTGCAAGTGTGCTGTACGTATCGGTCTTGTCCCTGTCTAAGAAGAATTGGCAGTTTCTCTGTTGCACCTATCTTACCTTCGCAACACAAGCAAACATAGAATTTAGACACATAAAGAATTTGAAGTTTATGCTTTACTGTGTTATATCAAAATAAATCAAAATATCTTTCAGTTATCATTTATTTTAAAATAATCTTTTTTCTTCGCTGTAATTTTAGGAAAAGTAGACTTAAAAAAATAATATGGTATTTAATAATAAAAGTGACATTATATACCAAACATTATTTTTTATGACTTTATCAAGTCAACATTGTATAATAAAGGTGAGTAGTCAGCAGTTTATCAATTTAGCAATAAAAACAATTACTTCATATATCACATCGGCGTTCTCCTTTATTTTGTTCATATTAAAAAGATAAAAATACTGTTTATATTTCATATCCTGCAATATTGTCCAATAAATCAATAAAAAAATAATTTATCCAGCAATTAAAGCTTTTACCTTAAAACTGTCGTAATCATTCGCTCGCCCATATCCCATTTATTTGGGTGCGGCTGTCTGTTTTTGCACAAGATTATCTCTAGTTCTAAGTAATTTCGTTTTTGTTACTTTCATCCTGTCAGTCTATCAATCATTTCGTTCCATCAATCAATTAATCTTTTCGATCTTCCTCGTTTATATCTTATCACATTAAAAATATGTACAAATTAAGTAATCCGTACTAATATTATAAATGCGAAAGTAACTCTGTCTGTTGGTTTTGGATCAAGCAAGCTTGAACTCCAAGGAAGAACATAGGCTACTTTTTCATACCTTAAGCCTACCCAGATCCCCTAACTAGCATGCAAAGCTGCGAGCAAAAATTATTATTAAATAAAACCGATTCAATACGTAACGTACTTATTCTAAATGAGATTTAACTTCACACTACCTGTCTCGGCTTCGCAAGGGTTAAATATATTACGGGTTTTTAGTTCGTGGTATTTTTTTCTACCAATTAAATATAAAGCTTTGTACACCAGCATATTATTTCAGGCGTTCTCCAATATCTTATAATGATATGTATGACGGTCTGAACTATAAAGTATAAAAGGCTTTTATCTACATAACACGTTTAAAATAAAGTGTAACACAGATTAGAGAGCCTGTCTCTATAAATACTATTTCAATTGCCTAGTGGTCATACATCCGTCTTAACCGAATATTGTTGGTTCAAGTCGGGCAAGCACCACTGAATGTTCATGAGTGATTTGTGTTTATAATTCTTGTCATGCTCGGTGGTGAAGGAAAAACACGTGAACACTTTCATCAACCTGGGAGAAACTGCACCATGTATCTACCAACCTACATTGGGTCAGCGTAGTGGAATAAGCCTTGTCCTGAAAGAGAGAGTTCATAGCAGTGGTGCATTTACTTTGCAAATTAACATTTGCTAATAAGTTTAATACATGAACTAATGAAGGCTGTATCTTAATATCCATGATCATGAAACACATGTAACTCACTGCCACGTTATTGCAATGCGATTAATATCCCTTATGAATCAGTCACACGTGGTTGTACGGAAAATAAGAGAATCGAACGGAGATAATAATACGGTGATTACTTGTGTAGGCTATATTTAGCTTCAGGACAGATTACCATATACTTTTATGATCGCTTGTCACGTTTATGAACGCGTGGGTTCTGAATTTAATTTATATGCTTCATGTAAGTCTTTATTATTTATACTGCAGTCGGAACCTAAGGAAAATATTTATAATTTATAGGAACATTATGTATTATAATATTTATTTTTGGCTGTTAGTCTAATAGATATCTTAAAAAGATATTTTTGCCGTGCTTAATACATTTTCTAATATATAACTTCTTTTCTTTTTTAAAATTCTTAATCAACATCTCACACATGCATTGTTTCATCCCTATCTCCCTAATAAATGTAAGGGCATCCGACCCCCCAACATCCCGATGTCTCGAACGCCAGTGGCACAAATATGTAATTCTCACACCATATTTCTCCCGCTTTCTCTCAGCTGCACTCTCCCCAGCCGTTCGTGTGGTGTGGGTCAGATGTGAGACCGCGAAGGTATTGACACAGGTATATAACTTGACATCTTAACAGTAATTGATGGATTGTAACATTTTACTTTGTTTAAATCTATGATAAACAATTTTCGAGCGATAGAGTTATCCGAAAGTCAGTTGGTTCGCATTGCATTAAGGCAAAACTCAATTACTCACGTTATTTTTTCGTTATTTTCCAATTTTAATTCCGTGAAACCTTTTTGAATATTACTATAAAACTTAATACTGATTGTATCAACTTATTAAGTTCATTTCATTTCATTAATTATATTAAACAAATCAGCAATTTTTTCTACATACATATACCTATACATCTGCCACTGTGTGTACTATACGTACAAACTCATTGGTAATTATTTTGCTAGAGAATGGCTTCACCGACACAATTATGGTGGTTGGTGGTGGTGGTACATTCATAGATGCGATTCATGGATCTTAATATAAATTATATTAGAATCCATAAATCCAAATTATAATTATAACACAAAATTGCTTCAATTTTTAAGGGAAATTATTATAAAAAATTAAAAATGAACAATACACAATAACAACAATAGTATCATCAGTGGGCAGGTTTTTGTAGAATTTACATTGAATTCTCACTCCGTAAAGAAAATATGACAACTGAAAATAACACCGTTGAATAACACTGGTTGTTATCCTAGATCTTTTGTAGATCATAACAATCGTTTCTGTATACTTATGTAAACTCAAGAATGTCGTCGATATATCGTAATCGATAATTTTCTACGCATTCCATAATACATTCTACCTTGAATCCCATTTTCAAACGCATATTATGATAAGATTCTTTAAACTGACACGTGACAGTTAACTGACACTTTTAAAATAACAAAGTATAATGTAAATAAAAATTGATTTTTACTTTTAATATATTTTGTCTACTTTCCTTCTTTCAATATAGTTATCTAGCTAGCTACAACCTCCTAAGTCCTTCATTTTTATTGTTTTCAAGAACAATAAGCTTAATTACCAATCACAACCTTTTATTGCATAGAACATTAGCTTTCTCTATCACTCATCCTATTGACAGATCGTGCTATCCTGTTTCTTTCTTATTCATCCTTGTTTTTAAATATTTTCTAAAGAATTTCTTTGTTACCTTGAAAGATAAATAAGGTTCTTACAAAACCTTTGAATAACAATTGTTTTTGCCTTATTTAAGTTAAAAACAAACAGATCGGCAAGTCGGCGTCGGTCTCTTTGCTTTATTAGACTTTAAAAAATTACCTACAATATGTAAAAGACAGTATTATCTTGACTGATTTATAATCAGTTAACATTTTTATCAAAATTAATTTTATTATTCTTTAGATACCAAAGTAACCAATATTCTCGAACGTTCCGGTTTTTAATAAAGTTATCGCATCAGATAATATTAACGCATGATTAACCTAATTACTCACAAACGACTAAGGGGAATTTTACCTAATTGAAAAAATATTTTAGATATAAATATTTTTTTATGATGATGAATTGTTAATATTTGTTAATATGAAAATCATTACACGTCGTTAATTTGTTATTATAAACAATTAAGTAATTATTTAAAAAGACTATCCTAACTTTTGAATTCCTTTAGGAGTTAATTGCTTAAGCTTAATTGGAGTTAAGTCGGTATCTACCACCGTCGTTCAAACCACGTACGGAAATCTTGGCTGACCGTTTTTTCCAGTTGTGTCTACGACTACAAAAATATTGAAAAGATATACTTAAATTATTCTTTTCTATGAAATATTAATAAAACATATTCATGGACGATGTTAGAATGTTGGCATTTTCGCGTATTTAGTTGATATTGTACCTAGATGGTACACATACCCACAGGTTAGTATGTCTAATATCTTATAACAGTAACGGCAACTAGCCAACTGTGTATTGCGTAGCTAAGATAATATTATAGTGCACAACTGTTTCCGCAAATTTATCTTTTGCATTCTCTATTCTCTTTCTCTCATAATTTGATTGGTGACAAAACAATGAAAGTAATTCAAATCGAGATTTCTGTGACTAAACAATTTGTTTGTGTTTCGATCAATGGAACTTTAGACCTTGAGTAACTTTATGAACTGTTATGATAATACAGCAGTTTTTATTTCAACCCACATAATTAAATTCATAATATCTTATAACATCTATTGTTTTATGTTAACATAATAATGCAATTGTTTCATTAAAATGCCCACAACTATTATTATGATAAGATAATATAGATTAAATTGAATTAATAATAATTATTTATGAATTTATATTTCGTAACGTCATGATGATGATTAAATAAAATTGTACATCAAAATTATCATATACGTACGTTTTCAATCGTTCTAAAATACAAAATAATAAAGAAGTGCCTTAATTACAAACATTAATTTCAATAAAATCTTCCATATTTAATAAAAGAAAACGACTATCACTGGACAGCTGCCAGTTGTTTGGGGGTTGATTGTCCTTGTAATATCAAGGCAGGCTTTATTTAGGTCACACAGTCAAGGACATGCGCATTTCTACTATATTCAACAAGCCAAACATTTTAATAATGCTATGTAGGGTTGTTATTTTTTTATTGTATATGTATGCGGACGAGCATATGGGCCAACTGATGGTAAGTGGTCACCAACACCCATAGACAATAGCATTGTAAAAAATGTTAACCATCGCTTACATCGCCAATGCGCCACCAACTTTGGGAACTAAGATGTTATGTCCCTTGTGCCTGTAATTACACTGGCTCACTCACCCTTCAAACCGGAACACAACAATACAAAGAAAACAATTTACTCTGTTTTACTTTAATGTTAATGTTAACAATTTACTCTTAGTGTTTGTGTGTTGGTGTGTGTGTGTGTTATGTGGTAGATATTTGTTAAAAATATGTACATACGATATTTTATTGTTGGCCATTAATTGTTAAAATATGCCGAGAGCTTATATACTAATAATTTAGAACACGGCAATATTAAACATTAATTTTGTTTGTTTCTGAAAATAAACACTGAAGAGTTGCCAAGATTATATTGCTAATACTCTTCTGTAAATCTCATCAGCTTAAATTTATCCTATTAGTTAAAAATATAACAGTTAATCAGAGTCGTACATTATGTTGGTATTTTAAATTCAAGAAGAGCAATTGATTAAATGAACGTAGACAAAAGTTTTACGTCACTTGAGACGTAATGATAGGGTTGCCACTGCTGTAGTTTTTATTAGAAATATTTTTGTTTTATTTTTTAGTTTTGGAAGGCAGACGACAAGTTAAGCCAGTTAGCGGTTACACTAGCAGTTTTTGTTATTCAAACAATTTTTCAAACCATCAATGCGCCCTCAACCGCGACATCTAAGATTTATATCCTTTTTACTAAGCTATCTGTTATACCTCCTAATTCACCATTCAAATCGGAACTCATTAAAAAGTATTGCTGTTATATACATATATTAAAATAACATGAAATTACCGCATGTCACGTTAATAGTCTAAATTTAGAGCGGGTGAAACTGCGAAGCGTTGCTTCTTATATAATTACATTATATTATACTAAAACCGTCTCCGAAACGAGCTGTATATTCTGGTATAATATGTCTTTTCACTATCCGATAGACATTTCCATTAGCCGTTATGCCATATATACTACCCGATTTTTTGCAATATGGCTATTGCAATATCGTTTTTTAATAAAAGTGCAAAAGATGGGTTCTTACCCTTATCCATTCATTATATTCTATCCCTTATCGATTCTATATCCCGTAAAGTCACAGTAGAACCATTTCTATGTTAAATGGACTGAAATAATTAACTATAAAACTTATCTAACAATATTGTCAGAGAATATTCATTTAAGACAGAATTAAATTTGTAATTATTCGTCTCTAAAGCTATTTCAATAAGAGAGCATCTTGCCACGTTTTCATTCCATCTAGGTTCCCCATTATAGGATTTTCGGGTCTGCCAATAAAAATAGACCAGTCACATGCGTGTTAACGTGAACTCTCACGTGCAAATAAAACACATTGAACGCTTTGGCGTTTACAACAAAATGAAATGTTAAAAAACAATTGCTCAAAAAAATGGAATTTGTCTGAACCAAGTTTTGGAATAATTTTGCAATTTCAGTTACACGCAAAGAAAAACGAACCTTTATATAAATTTTAATAAGGTAAACATTTCGTTGTTTTTAATGTTTATATTTTTACAGATCATCTACGTAATGCTGGCACTGACATGTAGAGCAATATTAACACCGCCCAAAGAATTCGCTAGTGCTAATTTTGTCTTTTCAATTACGACGTGAGATAAAAAAGATTTTGTCTATTCTTTAATATTGTAGCATTAATATTTTTGGTTAATGTTTTAAAATCGAATATTATAAATCTTCGAATGAAAGGCGTATGCAGTGTAAACAATATGATGACAAGTTCTCATTGCAACTGTGATGCGAAAAATATAAACTCACTAATGACTTTCTTGCCAGCTCTCCTTTGTGGAATCTACATCGAACCAGTCCTTTCTTGGTGGAATCTACATTGAACCAGTGATCACTTAAATTCAATTTAATCCTGTAACATAAGAATTCAAAAGTACTTTTAAAAGCATACCTGAAATAAGAATATTTTGATTTTAAATGAGGTAGTTGACGGCCGACGATTCCTTTTTTAAGCCTTTCAGATATTTATCTTTTTGATATAACTTAATTATAATTGCATAATAAACGTGATTTTATTATACTACATTTAATTATATGATATTATTAATAAAGTCCATAAACAAATGTCCAATTTAATTAGGAAGTGATGTGTTTATATAAGACGATAATATTCAATAATTTAAAATAAAGAAAACAACGTGATGAATGGATATGAATATAATCTGTTGTATTTTGCTGCCAACCATATTTGAATGCGACACTAAGGATGTGCATTGGCGCCAACTAATGTCATTCGGCAATAATTGCTTTCTATTATAATAAAAACAATAAACAAATATATTTTTGTTTTGTTATTCATTATTATATTTATTTATTAATTAATTATTATTCTTAGATTAGCTGTACAGAAACTTTACTATAATGTTTTGGTAGTATCTATCTTAGTACATAAAATGGATGTTGTAAAAACAGTTTGAGGCTTTGAAATCGTTTATCCGATCATTATTTTCACGTATATGTATATTTCATAGAAAAGGATTTTTTCTATCCACTTTTTTTGAAACTTGATGGCGTTGTAGCACACCATCTTCTTTACTGTTTAGTTCAACCGGTCGCCATCACAATTGGTAATCGACAGCCAGAAAAACGTCTGTTGCTATTAGCTGGTATGACATAATTGAACTTAATTACAGAGTAAAAATAAAAAATGCGGCGACATTGTCAAGGGTCTTTAATTAAGATGTTTTGTTGTTAGCGAACATTAAATTTATTTAATATTGAAAACAAATACACACGCACACGTAATGAGATATTGTAATATAAAACCACTATTCTAGAGAAATCATCAATAAAAATAGTAGTACAGGTTATATTTCTAACATAATATTTAACCGCAAGATATTTCGTAATACATATTATATAGAGGCGTAAATGGAATATTTAGTGTATTTTTTTAAATATTGAAAGTTTACAATTTTTTTATTTAAATTTTATTTCAAAGGAATGTTAAATTACTAAATTAACTGTCACATATTAGATTGTTATCATAGTCATCTAACTTATTATATGCAAATAGTCTTAACGGTTTATTTGTTTTTTAATAATATTAGGGAAGAGTACTAATACAAAATGACCACCTCGTGAAACGTAGTTATGTTGGCCAGACAACATTATTATGAGAAACATAAGCTGTTAAAATACACGTACCCAGTACTCTGCCAAATAATTTAAGACAAGTATATAATTACTAATAAGATATTATACATTTTGACACGGGTTTATATATAATATATGTTGCTTATTTTATAACGTACACGTGAATATACCTTAAAATGTTTTATATTTATTATAATATTTTTTTATATTTTTATTAAGATATTTTAAATTGATTTATCGTAGTTCATATTGTAGCAACAGCCTGTAAATATCTCTCTGTGGGGCAAATCTTCTGTCTTCTTAAAGATAATATTTGGAACTTATTCCATTACGTTGTTCCAGTGCGGATTGTTGAAAAAACGTGGAAGATATTCATCCGACACTATGCAGATTTTTATACATTTTTTCTATCATCATTTGAAACACATGAAAGCCATTAAGCACATGATAGCTCAGTGGTACTTGCTTGGGCTTAAACCCAAAGTCTTGACTGTATGTAATCCATATAGTGCTTATAAAAATGCAATATTCATTTTTATATGAAAGCGAACTCCGGACAGCGCCCGGAACGATAATTCTATCTCCGATATCTAGCATAAATAAAATCAATAAGCATTATTTACAGATATGCAATATGTAACATACACCCATATAGTTCTGGTGCATCCGGACACTATAATTTATAATTCATTAAGTCTCATGTCAATCAGATTTGTAGCGTATGCACAGATCCGAAAAAAATAAACATACAAAACTTTTTATTATAATTTCTACAATACTATCAACATAAATGCCAAGCTCACAGCAAATTTAGATAAATATATTCGTATCAAGGAAGCGTAAATAATGATCCAGAAATATCAATTACGTAGAGGACACGGCACTGGCTCACACCCGTGGAATCTGATGAGAACCACTTTATAAATTAATACAACGTCATACAAACAACGAACCATTAACAAGACTCGTTTTAAATCAAATACTTTATTCGTTATATTCAGTAGACCTATTAGTGACGACGTCTAACTACGCACTAGATATTATTATGCAACATCCCTCGGAGTCTGAGGAGACAATAATCGGATACGACCGGAAAGTGTTCAGGCGCAGGACAAACGGCTGTACGCAATTTCCGAGGTATTGTAATGTAACAAACACTGCCTATTTCAATGCTAGAGTTTGCAACAATAAATCCAATAACTTTATTGGCCCAACCAAAACGAATACCGATTATGTTGCACATAAAATATTGTTATCTGTTTCTCATGACATAGCTTAAAAGGGATAGAAAGTCTTTTATTCTTGTAATTACGATATTTTGTAAAGATAGCACACCATTATCAGTCCCACAATAATATATTTTTGACGTATATCAATATCTGAATAGTATTTTATCAAGTAAACGGATATCCGAGGAACCATCTGATGTGGGTTAAGTACTTAGGGAAGAAAGAAAAGGGTGAGTACAAAAGACACCTTAGGGTTAACTTGAGTCCGAGATAAAGATATGGGACCATTTCACGAAAAGGGGACAACTATAGGCCATATGAGCTCAAATTCGGCCTTAAGGTTTCGCATAGAAAAATGATTTTAAGCAACATACTAATAAGGTTGAATTTTAAATATCATATTAAGAAAAGTATCTGACCCTATCAATTTGTGCGCTTGTTTGTCATGTGATGTTATTACACTCTATTTTTACCTGTAAGTCAATTAGTTTAACTTACACAAATCCGTAGTGAATGTGGAATGTTTGATATGTGTATATTTTTAATATTATTCAGATGAGAATCAGTTTGCTCCGTACGACAACGTGATAATTTAAATACAATTATTTATTTTATTACCGATTTCAGTCTGGGCAGCCAACTGCGCAGGAGATATCAAAGTGCTCGAGTGTGTGCGCAAACACCGTTGCACTCTCACAATCCGATGGAATGGCAAACCGACAGGACCGTGAAGCGTTCAAGCGCAGGACTAACGTATTTTCTGAGGCACGGGAGTGTATACAACACACTTCCAGATATTGGGCTGCTATTGAGAATTTCTCGACATTAAAACCCTGTAAATTTTTACTGCTCAACCCGCGGTGTTAAATCAGGCCTTCGTGATTGGTGCACTTATAGACCACTTTACCAATGAGTCGGTCAGTATTAAACAACGCAGAGTTCAGATAAGCGACACTAATCATACAATAATTTTTTTGTAAACATGTTATTAAATAAAGTTCTAACTGACGACACAAAATGTGTATGATACCTATACTATTGTATTACGCTGAAGAGTTAACTTTTTTGAATGTCTGTTTCAACGCGCTCAGGATCCAGTCCAATTTGGTAAATATTTTGTTGACAAAGGATAAAAAAGACTATAATTATATGTTATTTACGTACCAGCGGCGACGTTGCAGTACGAAAAAGCTAGTAGAGTGATGTGGAACACCTCGCGTAGAGCAGTAGTTAGATATAAAATGTTTTTAAAAACATCGTGTATTAAAACCCACGCATAATAAAGTATTATTTTTATGTACAAACTATAAATTCAATTTAAAAATAAATTAACGTTTGAATTTATGTGGTATTTAAAATTAGAGCGTTTAACACGCTCTTTGGACGCGCGACGCTCCGAAATGGGAATGAATCACACTTTATTTTCTCTCGTAATAAATTTAGGAAAATTATTTGAATACCGAAATGATGAAAACGTATTTTAAATTATAAAAATAAACAGATAATATAATGTTTTTTTTTTTCTATAAATATTTAGTGCGGATTCTTTTTATGGGGAATTTGTTTAATTTCTGTTGGTAATTCATGTCGTACTTTGTGGGGAAACCTGCATAATAAGTTGAATGAAATTTTGCTTCAGTTGAATCACATCCGTATCGGCACATATTCATGGAATGAGATCCCAAGCAAGTATCAGAAATTAGTACCGTATTTTGTTTAAACCTTTTCATAATTTTCAATTGGCTTTTACATCATAAAATGTTCCTTCTTAATATTTTGTTATTTTTCTAAGAGACACATTATAAAGGAAACTATTTTTAAAGGGTTACATGGTCAGACACCATTTATCGCAGCGGAATAGTTTAGAAATTAAGGTTACCGTTGTCAAAGCCGGAATTTAAAAATTTGTCTTGTATTTTTCGCTGCGAGTGGGTGTAAATGTAATAACGTATCGTTGATACTCTAAGTCTGAATTTGTGAAAAGTAATAAAAAATATTTTGGACGGCATTATAGTTTATAATATAAAATAAAATTATCAAATTGCGTAGAAATTTTAAAGAGATATGTTAATTTCGTGTAATTTCCATAAATGCGGAGACCTTTTGAAGATTAAATAAACTGCTTAACAAATCTTTCTTGTTATAATTTTTTTTTTAAATATGTTTGTATCGTTTCGTTACAATTAATTGGTGCATTTCAATAGCAAATTATCGCCGCTGCCAACGGCCAATAGCATTGTTAGAGATATAAAACATACTACAACTATACATTGTGTTTGAGCCACCAAGCGTAGGACATCGTTATTGGACTCTGTTTGGAAACAAATTTAAAGTGATTGTTAAAAATATACTCTTCCAAATTTGAAGGGCACTTTGAAAGCTACTCCAACCTGCATTAAATCGTTTGGATATTTTGAAACCAATAAATGCTCTCTGCAGTTGCAGCTCGTAAGCACGCTTGCCATTGGCAATAACAATCAAAGAACGATAAGCATAACATGTGACGGATTCATGCTTGTGTGACCTTCAATGTCGCCAATATCGAAATTCGATTGCTTGGAATATTGTCAAAATTATTAACTCATGCCGTACCAACGGAATGTATTTTATATTCTAAATTTGAATATCACTTTTTTAAGAACAAAAAGTATGGTTAAAAATATTTTCAATCTTTTATCTAGCTAAAATTTTACATGCAAAAATAATGTATTACAATTAAAGTGTTGCATTTTATATAGCAGCATTTCAGTAAAATTAGAAATGAAAAACGCTAATTCTAAAAAAGTCACTCAATGTCTTCTGTGGCTGATTATTAAACATCTCAGCACACACCGAAACATCACACTCTTAAATCTAGGTAATAATGTCTATAATGCAATATAAAATACAAAGTTACAGTCAGACAAAAACCAGACAATTTACATAACTGCCCGTAAACACTATCACTGGATAGCTGTGTTACTTTTACAAATGGTCAAGTCATTTTAAGCTCTCTGTTTTCACATTTATAGTTTAAATTGGTATGGTGTATTAAAAAGGTAAATTATAACATTCGCGAATTGCGATGTCTCCGGTCGGCCTTGTTCGCCACGTGCTCTCGTATAACACTAAGTTGTCCTACATTGCAGACAGAAGGTTAAGCGATTTGTGTTGGGATTATTGAACTGTTGGTAATGTTGGCTGGATTGTATATTCACTTACATAAGCGAGTTTTATTATATCGATTTTCAAAATTGTAGGTAAATGATTTTTATTTTGTTAATTTGTAAGGTAATACTTATATTAATAAAAATGCAGTTCTTCCGATTTATAAAATATAATTATAATTGTATACTAGCTTTACGAGTATATATTTTCAATATATAAATGGTAGGTCGGCCTAATCGGCCATCTGATGGTAAGTGGTCACCAACGCCCGTAGAGATCGGCGCTGTAAGAAAAATTAACCATTCCTCACATCACTAATGCTTCACCAACCTTGAGAACTAAGATATTGTTCCTTGTGCCTGTAGCTTTACTGGTTGATTTGTATAATTACGACCCAAAATTGTTAAATATAATAGTCTTCTTGAATAAATTATATTTATTTTTGATTAAATCTTAGATGTTACGATATTATACGGCCTGTATTAAAATTGTTAGGCAATGAATGCGATCATAATAATGTACTTAAAATTCACATTACACCCTAGAAGAAATATATCTTAATATATAAACTCATCCTTAAGTTATGATTAGCCGCACAAAATATAATGTCCTAGAATATTTTTAGGAGGTATTTTTATTAAATTAAAATGTACAATGTCTACTAGTGACAGAAGAGTTTGTTCATCTGTAGCCCAGGGGATCGAAATTGCGATTCAAAGGGGAAATACTGTTAGCATTCTTGGCACTATTCCGCTCGGTAATGGTTTGTAACTTAGTAATATATTTTAGGCTATAATAATATAGAAAAAATGTAAATTAATTTATGAACCATATATTGCATAGAACGCATAATTATGTACTACGTAAGTGATGATTCGATATCGCTCAAAGAAACAAATTTGTTATAAAATGTAATTGTAACAAATTGATCTAATTAAAATTTTTCGAAATCGTTTTTTTTTTATTGTATAAGTAGGCGGACTAGCATATGGGCCACTTGATGGTAAGTGGTAATCAACACCCATAGACATTGGTATTGTAAAAAATGTTAACCATCCCTTACATCGTCAATACGCCGCCAACCTAGGGAACTAAGATGTTATGTCCCTTGTGCCTGTAATTACACTGGCTCACTCACCCTTCAAGCCGAAACACAACAATACAAAGTACTGCTGTTTTGCGGTAGAATATATGATGAGTGGGTGGTACCTACCCAGACGAGCTTGCACAAAGCTCTACCACCGAGTCATATAATAATGAATAATCGTCTGTTAATTAAGTATATTTACATGATGTAGATACATTAAAGTACCTAAAACCTGCTAAGTGCGAATTCGAGTTAAAAATCGAGATTTTCTCATACAGGAATCATAGTTTGTAGTAAGTTAGATGGCCTATCTTCTCTTGTTCTTGTTTAAGTAAATAAAATGTGCGCTAATTTACTTAATACATAAAACACGTGTAAAGTTATGGAACTTATGTGGAAACGAAGTTATGTTAAGCTATTTAGACTAATTAATATATATAAATACTACTCATGCCATAAGGCTACTTTAATTAAATTTATCCGTTGGCTGATCATTTTTTTAATACCTATTTATTTATCAACATAATCTCCAATATACATATGTGTAACTATTAAATTAACATACTAAATAGATACGATATAAATCTGTTACTAAGGCACTGCGAAAAAAAAAGACGTATAAAAATGATGGTCTTATTTAAAAAAAAGAGACGTTTTTCGCCAACACTTGTTGTCTTGTTACAGGCGCTCGCGCATTTTACGAAATAGAAAGCCCGCTTAATAGGTCAATGAACTTTCAACCGAGCATCGATCCACTATTTATCAAACACTCGTGTAGTATATAGTTTAACCTAAGAACTAACTCAGATTCAACTCCGATAAAGAAAACTAACTCAAAATGTTCAAGAATAATTTACCCATTTAGAAAATACCTCATGTAATTTCATCATACTAATCGTTTAACGTCATGTCATGTAGATAATACTAAAATATCATTAAAATAGAAACTATAAATGTCATTAAAATAGAAAGTACAAAGCCGCGCCGTGTCTTTCGAACTTTATAAAAACTAGATATAGGAGAGATTTGACATTTGAATTTAATTAGCAAAGAAGGGCCTGATATTAATACTTTTGCAATTAAGCAGCCTTTACGTGTTTTTAAGCTCAAATAACAAATTATAATTATTAATAATTTCACGTCTTCGTAAAAAAAATCAACACGTTATTCAAAAAAAAATCTCACAACACTTTTTGATTTCAATTAATTAGACCCAACATTCAAAATAAATAGAAGAGTTTGGCATAAGATAATTTAGTTCTAATAATATTGTTTCATGTAAAATCTTCCACTAGTATAAGTTCTTCCAGATATAATAGAAAATATTATTAAAAAATAGTCAATATCACGGACAATAACAAACGTAAATGCAACAGGATTTACTAAAAGTTGAATACAAATAACAGCAATCGCGAATCTTATAAATTACAAATACAACATAGTATCCGATACAATTTTCCAAAAAATATCATTCAGCACTTTGCAGTATTTATTATTACCGGCTTTCAGCCGGACATTGATTTACTGTCCGGTTCAGCTAAATTAGGCCGGATATTCGATTTATCTCTAGTTACTATTATTAAAATCTTAATTTTGAAAATAATCTGCCACATAAAATCTTTCAGATTTAAAGAAATACTATTTTGAAATGTTCATATGACGCAATCAATCGCAGTCTAGTATTTTGAAATAAAAGCAAATTTGATTTAAAAAGCCCCAGTGCTTTGACAGAAATGGCTTGGATTCAATGAAATGAAAATAAATGAAATTCTGACATTTCCTATTGCCTTTTGACCTTTCTTTATAAAAGCTTTATATCAACTTCACACAGACAGTAAAAATAAATCTAACCTTTTAAAATTATTCACCCTAGTGTTTTTTTACCCGCCGCTTCGTTAGCAGGAACTAGACCTAGGACTTATATATTTGCAAGAATATACAACGACATTTAAAAATGATGATTTATATATTGAATTGCTGAAAATTGAATATTTTAATTGGTCGGTTAGTAAACGCTTCGAATCAATACCTAAATATACTGTGTACTTATATACTCGTGCAAGAACACTGTGCAAGAGATTTGTACTTCTAAACTTTATATTTATGTACCACAGCGCTAAACAGCACACAAATTACAACACTACTTATAATACCTTACCATTGACTATTGTTTACGTTTTAAATGTATACTTATACTACATTTTCAAAAAAATTCGTGATCCCTACCTAAAATGGAACAATGTAACCCAAGGTATTAAAATGTTGCCTGTAAAAGTCATTGTTTTGCGTGCGCTGCGAACACTATTGACGATTGTAATATTTTGGCCATTAACTCTGCCATTGTCGGGCTTCTTTCTGAGCGTAGTTAAGAAAAGACTTAAAATCTTTCCTGTGCTAATCTGTGGATTACAACTAAAAAAGTACATCATTCGCTTACGATATTCAACCTGTTGATTTAAACGACGAACGAAAAAACGATTTCGACGTTATTAGTTCATATAATATCATGTATTCTCTTGGCTTACAACTATAGACGTCCTATTCATTTAATTTTCATTACACTAAGTGACGTAGTTTGTTTTGTTCTCATTTATAAAGGTTGTATTAGATTATATGGCGGTAGCGTGCGACGCTATATGTCGTCACGTCATATACATAATACATATTCTATGTAAATATTATTCAGGACGATGTGTAACTGACCTACCTTCACTCGGTTTTAATATTCAATTATAACTAGGAAATAGCTCTATTTTTAACATAGTTTAGTATTTGTAACTAAAACCTAACCAAGGTACGGTGCGTAAATGTAGTCCACGACTAAGCAATAAGCATAAAAATAGCATACAACACCAAATTGAGCACATTTATCTCACGTCATTTCTATAAAGACAAGAGATTCCATAATGACAGTACTTAGACACTCTGGGACTTTGTTCCAGAGACGACTCTAGACTATAGTCTACAGAGTCGTCTATTTATAACAAACATATAACTTAATGCATTAGGTACTTCTTCAATTGCGTCGTAAAAATATAAATAGAAAAAGTTAATTCACATATCTCGTGCAGTGATTTTTTGTATGTGAGTGTGAAGTAAAAGGTGCAATGAAAGTAATATCGTGTTTAAGACGTATTTAAGTTTTTAACACCACGTTTGTTGCATACACATTTTACATTGCTTATATATCATTCTAATTTTAAAGGTTTTTTTTTCTAAACAGTATATATTTAGGTGATATTAAATAAAATACTAAAAAGTTAAAATAGGTTCATATTTTAACTTTTTAGTATTTTATTTATTTAAACAATAGTTGAGCCACGAGTGTAGCGCGTGGTTATTTAAATAAAACCATTTTAAAGTTAAAATTACGGCGATAATATGTAAATTATATCTATTGAAATATTTTATTAGACCTATTAAAATTGTCTGTAGCAAAATAATATCGAGTCTAAAAAATAGTTTAAAAAGGGCGAGAAAAAGCTAAAATATGATGGATGACAAAAAAAATTAAAAATGAGAAGCATTCTATTTTTAAACTCTTTGAATTGTATGAATCGATGATTTCCTTTCTCTATTTATAAATATCGGTGAATCGACGTGAGCCCCTGTGAGCTGTGACCGTTAAGAGTAATTATGCAAGCCTCACGGTTGCGACTTGCGAGTCGACGACGAACAGACCGCGACTATCAGGGGCTCCGTCTTAAGTGTTGTTCCGTCGAGGTCATTCGTGTGTCGATATCGATATATTAAATACATACTTTAAAAAATTAGAGTAAAAATTAAGAAAAAAACAGTTTTATTATTATACAACATTGTTATCAAAATATTCGATATAATTTTTTTTTTTATTGTATGTGTAGGTTGACTTTCATAGGCCACCTGGTAGTGAGGAGTCACCAACGCTCATAGACAATGGCATTGTAAGAAATGTTAACCATCGCTTACATCGCCAATGCGCCACAAACCTTGTGAACTAGATGTTATGTCCCTTGTGGTTTACACTGGCTCACTTACCCTTCAAACTGGAACACAACTGTTTTGCAGTAGAATATCTGATGAGTGGGTGGTATCTACCAGATAAGCTGTCACAAAGCCCTACCACTGAGTGTATGTTACTAAAACAGAAAAAAATATTTACTCAAAGTAAACAAAATCGTATATTACTTTTAAAACAATTAACAACCGTTATGCAAATCTTGCAAAATATGCAAGGATTTTAAGTAATTGGTGTGAGTTGCCAGCAGATTAGGATAAAGCCAATGCAGCTCGAACAATAGATGTCGTAGGAATTAAAGAACTATGGGATGATGGCGATGAAATAAACGAAGAACAACTATTACATTTAAATTATTACCTATTGACGTTAGAACAGCTCAGTCATATAACCTTGACAAAAGATAACTACGACGTAATCTCTTCCCAAGGTTAAAAGATTGACATTGTGTGTAATTTTAGATAAAGTAATTGTCGTTAGTTTATGCAACCAGAAATAATTGGATTATATTTTCATTAACTCATTGATTCAGAGACATAGATTATTTTTATATATAAGTTTCAACTTAACTGTAATAGAGATTTAAATAATGAAATATTAAATTTTATTCTCTTGTGGGAATATTACGTTTTTCATAGTTTTCAGTATCCTTTTTTTGAATATAGCCCAGAACTATTAAGCAAAGACCAGCTTAATTAAAAAGGACAAATTATTTTTTGAGATAAAAAAATAATAACTGTAGGTAAGTTATATATCAACAAACGAATACACATTATTCGAATAAAATTAATTTAGTGTGATCTATTTCTTATAAAGTTAAATATTATCCTTTAATATATATATTTTAAATGAGATATAAAAAAATGTGAATAAAGTGACTATCATAAATCAAATAATTATAACACAAAACTGGTTTATTATAAAAGATATCAATAAGTATATTTTCAGAATAAATTTAATGAACGAAATAAATAAATCGTACTATATAAATTTTTATTTATATAAAAAATATTAAATCAACAATTATCATTTAAAATCCCATAATTTGTGATAGTTAATGTATATCCAAAAATCTATTTAACTAACTCAACATAAAAAAATAATACATTGAAATCAGAAAAACGTCTTCTAAATGACAGTTCGTCGGTAATATTGGCAATTGTTACTTTCATTTAAGTTCAAAACTGACACTTAGTTTATCGATAGCATTGAATACCCGTTAAATGCACGTACCTTTCGTTCATGTTTCATTGTCGACAGTGGAAATTTCCACGCATAAGTATGCAACCGTCATCTATACTCTTCTTGCATTAATTCCAGCGTATAATTCCGTCTCTGTCTTTTGGAGTCAACGCAGACGCTCTGACCTAACCTGTTTGTACCGTTCACACTTATACACTATGATATATACCTTTCTCTTTCGTGAAACGTTCTATTTTACGAATAGCTTTGTGCTATGTATACTTCTCGGTCGTCGGCCAAATGATTTTTGTTAGCTGTCTTTCTCTAGAGCTTGAATGGGGCAAAATTTGTGTTCTTATGCAGAGCTACAGCTTCAAATCCAACAAAATACGATACTACAACCACGTGTTTTAAAGGTTAACGACTGATAAAAGAGATAACATTGGATATAAATAAACAATGGTCACATGTTAGACATGTGCGATTTTTAAATATATTTTTTCCAGACTTTATCATGATTAATTAGAATGTGGAGGGTAAACATTATTCTAGGAGCAGCTCATGGTTTACATTGCTAATTTTATTGGGTCTTATCTATAAGTATAGAAAACGCATTTAATGGTCCTTCATAATCTACTAAAGTGTGTTACTCGTAGATTACTTCAGTGTTTTTGATTTCAGCTTGTATATACTTATATATTATGTTTTGTTACTGTATACGACTGCATATTTTTATTTAAATTTGATATTGTTAGGATTTGTTTCTAGAAGTTTCCCGAACTTACAATTGTGATTCGTTTAAAATGTTTGTCGCTATCAATTTGGAACAATTAACTCAGATAAGTGACATGAATTCTTCAATAAAACCAATATGAAACCAATTTATCATACTAAATTATTTATAAGATAATTTTAATAATATTTTGAATATATAAATTATACTCAAAATTTATATTAGTAGGTAATACTTTTCTATTCATTTAAAATTTTAATAAGCCTTGTTGCTAATTTATGAGACCTAAAATATTTTAAATATTGAATTTTTTTATACAATTTTAATAATATAATTACTTTTACTTTTATTTTATTACATAGGAATCTTAGGTATAAATATGGAGATCGGTGAGGAAATGCCATATTGAAATTCTAACAGTGGGTTTTTTCCTATACTACGTGAGTATTTCATTGTAAGCTAAAATTGCCTTATTCTGCAAAATATGACGTGTAATTTCTATAATTCACAATAGTCGGTGCAATAATATTTTCAATCAATCAAATCAAATTAAATTATTAGGATAAAAACAATGACATATTATTTGACTAAAACTTTATGTATAAATATTTTTTTAAATAAAGTTCAAATGTATGCTTCTCTGTTATTTATTTTTGATTACATAAATTATTTAAAAACTACATATCATTTATTCATTAAATAATTTACTCTAAATATATCATACGCATTAAAATATTGTAGAAATGCAGACTAAAAAATAAAAGAGCTTAATTTCACTATTTATCGACGATATTTTTTTAGACTGTTTTACGAAAATACTTGGTGGAAGGGATTTGTGCTTTAGTTTTAAAAAGCCTGGGTACCACCCACTCATCAGATATTCTACCGCAAAACAGCAGTACTTGGTATTGTTGTGTTCCGATTTGAAGGGTACTCTGACAATGCCCAATGTCTATGGGCGTTGGTGACTACTTACCATCAGGTGGCCCATAAACTCGGCCGCCTCCCTATGTTATAAAAAAAAACTTTAGATAAAAAAATCAATATGCTAATATTTCACTAGTTTTTTTCCATCAATTATATTTTTAATATTTACCTAATTATAAAGTCTCATCGAAATAAAATGACATTTTACCGAATAACTATATGTGACAAGCTTTTATATAAACGTATTTTTTGTAAAGATTTGTAAATAGTGACCATTCAATAAAAATACAAAAATTTCAAATGATTGCAAAATAAATAAATATACAAAATTCGTCCCAAATGACCGGAAAATAAAAGCTTAGTTTAAAAAAGTTTATTTTTTATTTATCACTTAGTTTGGAAGCGTGGAATGTTGGCAACGTCACGGGCGTCGTCGGGACGATTTAAAATAACTTCGCGATCTGCTTCCTATGTCGACGTCATACGTAAATATTTTGGGATACATATTGATTAATCATTTCATTACATGTTCTTAATAAAAAAAAGATCTATCTTTCTCTTTTATTTGACATTGAAAGTTCTTTAGTAAAATCTTTTGTCAATACTTTTTAATTTGCCGTGACTTTAAAACTTTATTTTAGACTTTTTATTAAGAGAAAAGATAGGTAATTATATAAGGCGATAAGTGGACATGGGCGTTGACATGATGACAGATTACATAGGTACTTTTTAAAGTATAGCATATAATACACATACAAACGCAGGAGTGTTATGCATAAAGGGCTGCAGCTTGTAAACGATAAAATCTATCGGCTATCGTAAACCAGTGAGTACACGTCCTTACGATTATATGATTTGAAAAATTAACTTATTATTGTATTAAAATATTGTGTACTTTGTGCTTGTACCAATAACTCTTGCGCCAACTTAATAATTAAAATATTGCAGTTTCGCAATGTTATGGTAATAAAAGAAACTGAATTATTTTTCCTTCTAATGAAAAAATTTAACATCAACAAAACTAAGCACAACTTCTGTATATCCCACTCTAGCAGCGAAATAACTCCACCTATGAATAAAAGCCCCGTCTTACCCGCTTCTTTAATCTAATCTCTACAGACGTGTTCTCCGTGCCTTTGGTGTATCTTACAATTATTTCGATCGAGTTTAATTGATTGATAATGTATTTGAACCCGTGACTTCCTGGTAAAATCGACGTGTTTCTAAATGTACTTGAAATAAGCTGAGTTCAAACACAAGGGTCTTATATGGTTTCTGCTGCTGACTGTTTGTCATTGGCATCGTCCCAGCACCACAGTCTGTTGAAAATCATCATTTTTGTAAGGAAGAAAGATATAAGAATTGTATTGATAGTATTGATAAGTTAGCTGATCATGTACAAAGTTCATTATAATATAATGGAAATGCTAATACTGCACATCTTTTTGTAAACACAAAGGAAGATTCGTTGTCCAATGTATTAATTCTAAGGCGCTATCTAACAGACAATCTAAAAAAGATTTTTGAGAATGCAACAATTATATAACCTTCATCATTATAATCGAGATAAGTCTAGAAAAAAATACAATTCAGTAAACGGATTAAACTATCTACATTTTTTATCTACTTATTTTTAATATTTATAAGAAAATTTTAAACCATATTTAATTTTTTTATGTCAATCAATGGAGGGAACGATCTAAGATTATAACAAGTGACGTCAGAGTGTGAGGTAACTACGAATGCGAAACTTGGCACCGATTTTGTTTATCCCGATACTTGGCCGTGAATTCATGTCGTAGAGTTCACAGTCATATTTATTTATCTTGTTAAATGCTACGACTACTTAACAACCGAAATATATAGTACGCGTGATTTGTCAGGCCTTTTTTGGCTATAGTTTTATCTACTGAGAAAATATTATATTTCTGATTTTATTTTTAAGTTTATTGATTTATTTATGTGTTTTGTAACAATAATTGCTATAAAATTAATTTGCTTTGTTTTTTATATAAAAATAAACATATTAGATATAACTATTATAAGACTACTAGAGCCATCTATCGTTGAATAGCAGAACGGTTACATACCTTAAGGTTCTTATCGTTGTCTAAAATATTTTCTACACGTACTTTGAACCTACTTACATAGATGGCGTGATAAAAGTTTGAATTCTAGTTTTTATCACTATACAACAGATGTCATTACTTGTTCACTTTATACGAAACAATAATAAATAAAATAACGTTGTCGAAAAAAAATAATAATGTTATTGTACATACGATACTATGTTTATTTAAAAAAAGACGGCCAATCTCAAGAGAGATTAGCCAACTGCGCAGGAGATATTATAGTACACACGTGTATGCGCAAATACAGTTGCACTCTCTATTTCCTAGCTTTCATAATCCGATGGGACGGCAATCCGACACGGCCGGAAAGAGTTCAGGCGCAGGACCAACGGCTTTACGTGCTTTCCGAGGCACGGGAGTGTACACACTTCCAACTTCCAGACTCAGGGCGGCTACTAAGAATTTTCGACAGAAAATCTCAATAACATTTTATTGGCCCGACCTGGGATTTGTACCCAGGACCACCGGGTCTGCGGCCTTACATGTAGCCACTGGACCAACGAGGCAGTTTCTTACATTAACTTTCCATTAAACCTATATAAACACAATGTTTATATTATTATGTACTTGATATGATGATGAATAATGTAAATAAATCCTAATTAATATTATAAATGCGAATGTGAGTTTGTTTTGTTTGTTACGCTTTCAGGCCTAAGCCACTAAACCGACTTTAAAAATTCTTTCACCAATGGAAAGTTACATTATCAGCGAGTAACATAGGCCGTTTTTCCACGGGAACGGAAACTACACGGGTGAAACCGCGAAGAAAAGCTAGTGTAGAATAATGTATGTGTAAACGTACATAGGTAATAACAAAATTTGCAAGAACTCACGTAGATTTAACTACTACAATAACTTCCAATTTCCAACCCTTTTAAATATTTCCTAACTTTGTAAAGTATTATCTCTAAAATATTTTCAATTCTCATTTTTTTTTGGATAACTTAAGAACTTAGGGAAATTGAGAAGAAATAGATCAAAATAAATTATTCATCATTATAATAATTTTTAAGATTATATAAATTTAATAAACTTAGTTAACGCTTAAATATTATTGTTATTTAGTTGTATTGTAATTATATAAACTAAAAAAAATATTTTATTTTGCGTAGTTTTATGTAAACTTGAAATTAATTTAACAAGAGACTAATTAAATGACTTATTAATTTTAAATGTAGAAAGTTACTTGATATCTCTCGTAGACGGCGAGTAATCAATTCATCATTAAAACGCTCGCTACTTGATTACAATAGAATTACAATTACTGCCGAGCCGGTTTGTGGGAATGTGTTGGACCCTCTCACGCTAACTATATCAATTACACGCATCACGCTGTCCGTCTGTAGATTTCCCTTGGTAACAATTCCTACATCATCGATCTAAACGAACATGTGACTTGTCAACGATTTTTTCTATTCTTATAAATTGATCTTTACTTGTTATACATTGACTGTATAATTTATATAATTATTCAATGTTTATCGGAAAATATTTTACTGTAAACTTATTTATAAGGATAAAGTTAAGTAAAGTAACAGCCTGTTAATGTCCCGCTGTTGAGCTAAGGCCTCTTCTCCTTTTTTTTTTGAGGAGAAGGTTTGAAGCTTATTCCACCACGCTGCTCCAATGCGGGTTGGTGGAAATTTATAAGGATAACTATTTAATTTAAATTCCTAATGTATTCTAACATAATACATATATGAATTATAAAATATTCGCACCGGCTTCTCACGGTAAACGTTGGACTCATCCTGTGGCATTCTTTTAAAATAATGAGATTTACGCAAATATTATGATAATAAAATCAGTATTGTCCATCGACCAAACGATTTATTCCGTACTCTTAAAGTTAACCGCCTCATGTTTTCATGCGTGTTTTAGAATATCTTGTAACATAGCTCAAAATATTACAAAAATTGTATTATATACAATATATATGTGTAATATAGTTTTAATTTTCTTTTTATTAAAATACATGTTCCGGTTTGAAGGGTGAGTGAGCCAGTGTAATTACAGGCACAAGGGACATAACGTCTTAGTTCCCAAGGTTGGTGGCGCAGTGGTGATGTTGTTTTTTTTTTAAGAAATATACAAGCCACTGTCTATGGGCGTTGGTGACCACTTACCATCAGGTGGCCCACATGCAACCTATAATATATATATATAAAAAAAAACATGAATACTAATATTCATCTACGGCTTTCACCCGTGTCAGGGAAGAGGGGCGGGTATGAGATAAAACTAAAGTTAGCAGTTCGCATTTATAATATTAGTATAGATTCTTGTACATAAAATATTGCTATAGTCTCGTTCTGCTATTAAAACTTAAGAATCTTTTATTACAGCACACAGTAAAATAAAATGTTGGTACATTATCGTCCATAATATAAAATATGCATTACATGAGTCGCAGGGTGTCGAGAAGGCAATAGAACTGTATGGGGAAATCGTACTAGTCCCCAGAGATCGGTGGTGACTTGTGAGTTATCGAAATTCGTGCTGCACCTGAGTACCTAATATCGCTACTTTGTACTTATCTTTAATTTCCCGACAACATATGATTCGAATGGTATTCTGCTTTGATAATCATTTCGTAATCCTTTTGATAAAAATTTATCTAACACCTGCGTTAATTTTTTCGATACCATATCGAATTGATGTATGACAATTCATATCTATAGTTTAGGCGATTTGATTTTGTGGGTGATTTAAACAGAGTCAGTAGACCCGAAAGGATTGTCTAAAAATAATGATCCCTTTTTAAATTGTATTACTTGTAGTCATGAGTCTGCTCAAAATGGACATTAAAGCTATATTCTGTGTGTTTTTGTGTCTGTGGTGTGGTGTATCTGCAAAATGTGTGATGTACGGACTATGTGCAGAAGTTGGAGGATTTGCAAAACCTTGCCCTGTTCAGCATGAAGCTTTGCCTTTACTCAACAAACTGAGTAAAGAAGACAGAGAAGAGGTATTAGATATAGTTAAATTGCGTTGTCCCAATTTGGTATACGATGAGGAAGGTAATCAAAAAGATGATGATGATATTGTTACCTGTTGTAGCTCCAACCAAATTAAGGATCTACACACCAGTTTAAATATAGCTGACGGAGTCTTAGGACGTTGTCCTATTTGCTTAAGAAACTTTGCTAGGCAAATTTGTGAAATGAACTGTTCTCCAGATCAATCACGATTTGTCAATGTAACCGAAGAAACCGCTCCTGATGGATCTCAATATGTTAGTGAAGTGAACTATAGACTCTATGAAGACTTCATGGTGAATGCACACGCATCATGCTCCGGTGTTATAGTACCACAGACCGGAATGCCTGCTATAAATCTTATGTGTGGAAATGCTCCTGTATGTGATCCTGAGGCTTGGTTTGGCTTTACTGGTGATACAGCCAATAATCCTTTGGCTCCTGTGCAAGTTAACTTTCATAGATGGTTTACAGAGGAAGATTCAATGAATGTTTATGCTCCATTGTGCAATGAAACCTTGGAGGGCGATCTACCTTGTAGTTGTATTGATTGTTATGCCAATTGTCCAATCACAGATGAACCAATTACTCCAGATATATGTACCGTACTTTCTGTACACTGCATCGGTTTTTCGGTGGGAATAGTGTTTTTTACATTATCAGTTATAGTATTTACAATTCTGTCATTATTAGAACATAGAAGAATACGCAAGGGTTCGTTTAGTAAAGCAGACGAAAATTACCAATATAATGTTAATTTTGTAACTAAAATATTCCAAGAATTTTTTAAAAGGATCGGTATATTTTCCGCTAGTAACTCCATATTAACTATAATGTTCACAACATGGATAGCTTTTGCAATGTTATTTGGAATTTTTAATATTAATCTAACAGCAAACCCCGTGGAACTCTGGTCTGCCCCAGAATCTCGTAGTCATCAAGAATTACTTTACTTTAACTCTAGGTTTGGTCCATTTTATCGAGCCGCTCAAGTATTTTTAACAATGAGATTAGAGCCGTTTGTTGTCAATAACGTAACCTACGGACCCGCCTTTAGAATAGAAGCAATACAAGAATTAATAAAACTTGAAAATGCAATTCTTAACATAGGAAGACAAGACAATACAGTAACATTGGAACAAGTATGCTACGCTCCTCTACGTCTCCCAGGGGGTGAACCAAAGTTAGAAGAGTGTGTATCAATGTCAGTATCTACTTATCTACCAGATAGAAATAATATCAACAATAACACATACCTTAACAATATTCAGAATTGTCTTCACAATTACCTTTCTCTCAGTTGTATGGCCTCTTGGGGAGGTGGAGCTGAACCAGAAATATCACTTGGTGGCTACGAAGGTGATAATATGTTACTGGCTGATACTTTGCTGATTAACTACCCCATAACGAACCGTTTACTTGATGAGGAATTAGAACCTGTTTTAGAGTGGGAACAAAAATTTATAGACTTGATGCATGATTATGAAAAAAATTGGAAATCTGAATTTGTTGAAGTAGCTTTTGCAAGTGAAAGATCTATCGAAGATGAAATTCAAAGAATTTCGGAAGCCGAAGTTATACCTATTGCTATAAGTTATTTACTTATGTTTATATATGTTATTTTTGCACTCGGCAACATAAGAAGTTTAAAGACATGCTTCATTGACAGTAAAGTTACAGTAGCCGTTAGTTGTATATGCGTAGTTGTAATTGCTATTTTTTGTTCTTTGGGATTACTGGGATATTGTAATATAACAGTTACTCTATTAGCTATAAACGTAATTCCATTCTTTATTTTATCCGTGGGTATTGATAATGTTTTCCTTATGTTGAAGGAGATCCAACAAGTTGAAAATAATTTGCATAACTATGAAGACTATAAAGAAGACTTTAGTTTTGAAAAGAAGCATCTTTTTGTGTTTGGTAAGATGATGCATAACATAGGACCGTCAATGTTTGTATCCTCTACTACCCAAATTACTTGTTTTGCTATCGGTACTGTTTCTGGTCAACCGGCAGTTCAACAATTTGCTATATTTGCTTCTTTTGCCTTAGGATTCCTCTTTTTGTTCCAAATAACGACAGTAGTTGCTATAATATCAATCGATTATAAACGTGTCCATTCTAATAGATTTGATATTCTATTTTGTGTTCAAAAAAAAATATTGAACGACAGAGAACCGCTGCATGATAATAAACCATATCAAAGTATAACTGAAAGACTAATGGAACCTTATTCTAGATTTATCTTAAACTGGCGAGTGAAAATAATAGTCGCTATTGTATTCATGGCTCTTGTTTCCATAAGTGCTATTCTGATACCACAGATTGAAATTGGCCTGGATCAAGAAATGTCACTACCAGCTGATTCTTATGTTTATAAATATTTAGTAGCCGTAAATGAAATTTTACGTATCGGACCACCAGTTTACTTTGTACTCAAAAATGGTTTAAATTTTACGGATCCCGATCATCAAAACGTAATTTGTGGCAGTAGGTTGTGTAATGATGACTCGTTAGCAACACAAATATTTTTAGCAGCCCAATTTAGTGAGACCACATATATTGCTAAAAGTTCAAATTCTTGGTTAGATGATTTCTTTGATTGGGGTAGTTTACCTGGATCCTGTTGTAAATATAACACGACATCAGGTGGATTCTGTTCAAGCTCAAGTAACTCACCAGAATGTGAGGATTGTAGAATTGAGAGATCTTCTTTTGGAAATGGATTAAGACCAGCAGGTGAAGCGTTCGGTGAATATATTCCGTTCTTTTTACTCGATACACCAACTGATAGCTGTAACAAAGGTGGTTTGGCAAGTTATTTTAGCAATGTTAACTATTTACTTGATTCACAAGGCAAAGCATCGGTGTCTGATTCTAATTTTATGACATATCACACTAATTTGAGAAATTCAAAGGACTATATAACTGCCATAAAATATGCTTATGAGATTAGCGATAATATCACAGCAGCGATATACAAAAATACTGGCGTAGACGTTGAAGTTTTTCCATATTCCGTGTTTTATATATATTTTGAACAGTATTTATATGCTTGGGGAGATACATTTAAATCCTTAGGCTTTTCTCTTTTAGGAGTTCTAGTCATTAATTTATTTGTAACGGGTTTTAACTTTTTAATTACTTTTGCTTTAGTTGTCACCGTAGTAATGGTTATCGTTGAGATGATGGGTATTATGTATATTTGGAATATACCTCTTAATGCTGTCTCCTGCATAAACTTAATTGTGAGTATAGGTATAGCGGTAGAGTTCTGTAGTCATATCGCTTATTCGTATGCCACTAGTAAGAGTCCGCCGAGTCAGAAAGTAAGCGATGCTATCAAGAACGTGGGGGCTACCATCATAACTGGAATAACTTTTACGAATATTCCAATAATAGTTTTAGCCTTTTCGTATACAGATATAATTGAAGTATTCTTCTTTAGAATGCTTTTTAGTTTAGTTGTCTTAGGATTTCTGCACGGAATGATATTTTTCCCTGTTTTATTAAGTTATTTAAACGACTTAAAATATCGATAAATGTATTACAGTTTTAGTATTATATATTTCATTTATGCAAGTCTATAGTCTAATACTATAATACTTTTATTAGGTTTAATATAAAAGGCAATTTTAAAAACAACTTCGTGTTGCTATTTGTAAATATAGTTCTATGATTAAGGATAGTTAACTAAGCTCTAATTTGTTCTTATTTAATTGATATTATGCTTACTAAATGGCGAATACATTTGATGTATACGAGTATGACTATTTCTGTAATAAAACTATGAATAATATGTTTTGTTTTATTTTTAACAATAAATTATTTGAAAGTTTAAGCAAGACGCTATTTACATTTTCATAATATATTATATAGTTATTATAATCTATTTTACATAAATACTTATTCATAATAGCCTCAAAGAAAGCTGTTATATAATTATATTTTTTACACAAACTCAATAATACTAAGAATGGAGAACAAAGAACCAGTTTAACTGAAGTACTTGATAATGGCTTATCATATTTATATGATGTTGACCCATTTATTCACAGTGGCAATGTGCGTCTTTTCTATTTACGTTTCTCTCTAGCCACATCTTTAGTGTCTGCTTTCTTCTCATTACATAGTACATTCCACCTAAACTTTTTTCATTGTTTATGTAAAATGATGATATTGTATTGTAATAATCATTCTTTGTTACAGGAATTTATTAGAAAACTTTGTGTAGTTTTTTGTATTCTATTCGTTCTCGATCAATTCCCATTTTATGCAATACCTCAATGTTTGAATAAATCTGAAGTAAGTACTATATAACAACAAACATTTATTAGACGATAAAACAAAAAAATGTACAACTTAAGCATACCATTACTTTTACTGCTATTAAATATACAAAAAAAAAAAACATACTACTTAAATATACATTGGACTCGATTTGACTAGAATCAGATTGCAGATAAACTAAAATATTCTCTACCACTTAATTTTCAGCTAAGAATCAGATCGTTAGGTTAAAGTTTGACACATAATTATATAATATGTACATTAATTGAAATATGTATAATTATGTATTATTGAAATATATAATTGAATTACGTACGTCAATGATTACGCATCTAAAACATGATTGAGATAAGCAATGTAACAAATAGCTAATCGCAGTATTTCTATTTTGGAAAGTTTTTTGTCCGGTGGTAATGTTGGGAGAAGCCTTCTTAGAGATCCAAAAGCAGCGTTGAAGGCTTCCACTCTGATTCTTTCTCTTGTTGCGTGAGCGGTTCGATATTTTAAGGTTGCTCGTCGTCTTCGTCTCCTTTCTTCACGAGAAAGACCGGCGCATGGTGACCCCGTTCCGCTTGATAAATATGCATCCTCGGATAGAGAGCATGGCTCTAATGTTCTATCTCTGTTAAAAAAACATGTTTTTAATAGAATTAGTTAGTTATAACGATAAAATTATTATGACTGTAAATTTTTAAACATGAAGTATTAATTGTATTTAAGTTAGAACTAGTAGATAGAAACTGGCACTATACGAAATTTAAGCGCCGAAACCATGGCATCTAAGATATTATGTATGTATTAAGTTGTATGTATTAGGCTCATAGTGCCAGTTTCTATGGGAAATGGTAACCAGGATGGCCATAAGACAGCAAATTTGCTATATAACCTTACTAAAGTATGAAAAGAGCACATATTTGCTTTGAGGTTATCCAACGAACAATATTAACACCGTTCTTGCAATGAACATTGAATATAGACAATTTATTTATTTATAGACAATCTTCTATAATTAAAATTCTTAATAACTCCAGATGGGTATGTTAAGTCGCAGGAACTGTTTGTTAAAACCATATGCTTACCGTTTTCTTGGAGCCAAATTCTCTCTGCCAGTAATTGGTAGTAAGGCCTCCCTCGGTTCAGCCAGCATACAGGGTAATGAACCGTCCTCCATGCTGCTGGCAGTTTCTAGCCAGCTCTTCATAATGAGTCTGCTGAGAACGTTGATTTTTAATTAATGCTGAATTGTTAGTTGTTCATTAAATTATAAATGCTCATAAAAAATGTAAGAATAAAATAGTACCTAAGCAATAAAAGTTTTCATTCATATTCTTCACCGTTATGTTAATCATAGATGAACCTCTTATTTTCTTTAATTTTAAGTTTCTTAAAAAATTATTGTTAATCTAAGGTGAATAAATATATTAAAGTTTTGTAATTATAGCAATAAACTAATATTAAAAAGCCTTTCAAACGGTATGTTTAATACGCAACTCACTAATTGTTTGAACGCACTAATCACAGTAGATAACAGCCAAAAAAAGTTTATTAAGGAAGTTTATATAACTTTTTACTTGCTGGTAGAGCTTTGTGCAAGCTCATCTGGGTAGGTATCATCAGATATTCTACCGCAAAACAGCAGTACTTGGTATTATTGTGTTCCGGTTTGAAGGGTAAGTGACCCAGTGTAATTACAGGCACAAGGGACATCTAAGTTCCCATGGTTGGTGGCGCATTGGCTATGTAAGCGATGGTTAACATTTCTTACAAAGCTAATGTCTAAGAGCGTTGGTGACCATTTACCACTAGGCGGCCCATATGCTCGTTCGCTTACCTATCCTATAAAAAAAAGAAAACTTCACGTTACGGTTCTAATGAGCAGTAACAATACGTCATAAAACGGCATACAGTAATATACAGTGTATAGTAAATAAGATGCACATGCTTATGTCACGTTATGTACTCACTATGTGTAGGAAACCGAAAAAGGCGAACAAATCATGTCTTTTTAAAATTATCAACTTACATTCCGTTATAAACCTGTAGAGTTTGTTAAAACATAATAATCTCAAGATTCAACTCAACAGCATTCCAATTTAAGAACTTTATGTTTTAAATATAGTCCATTAATTGAGAAAGTTAAGAGCCTATATAAAGCAAAACACACATAGCAAAACACAATGATCATAGGTTCTCTTCTCTTCTGTTATAAAAGGTACATTGGTTAGAGGGAAATCACCAGGCGACGACAGCCTCAGCATTGAACACCTGCAGCATGCTGGAGTGCACTTGCCGAGAGTATTGTCGATGTTTTTTACTCTGTGTATTGGCCATTCCTATATACCTGACAGGCTGATGCAAGCCTTGGTTGTGCCAAACATTAAAAATAAGACTGGTGATCCGTCTAATTTAGCGAACTATAGACCAATTTCACTCGCGACCGTTGCAGACAAGGTCTTGGACAGCCTGCTTGATCGGCACCTGGCTAAGCACCTCCAATTGAATGACGCTATGTTTGGCTTTAGGCCTGGTCTGTCAACAGAGAGTGCTATCCTGTGTCTGAAGCAGACTGCTCATTATTATACAAAAAGAAAAACATCTGTATATGCATGTTATCTTTATCTGTCAAAAGCCTTTGACCTTGTATCATATAATTTGTTATGGGAGAAGTTAAAGGAAACCAGTGTTCCTAATGAAGTCACTTCATTATTTAGGTTTTGACTGCCTCGTTGATCTAGTGGCTAGATATTAGGCTGCAGACCCGGTGGTCCTGGGTTCAATTCCCAGGTCGGGTCAATAAATAGTTATTGGGTTTTTCTGTCAGAAAATTCTCAGTAGCAGCCCGGAGTCTGGAAGGTGGAAGTGTGTACACTCCCGTGCCTCGGAAAGCACGTTAAGCTGTTGGTCCTGCGCCTGAACTCTTTCCGGTCGTGTCGGATTGCCGTCCCATCGGATTATGAGAGCTAAGGAAAAGAGAGTGCACCCGTGTTTGCGCACACACTTGTGCACTGTAATATCTCCTGCGCAGTTGGCTAATCTCTCTTGAGATTGGCCGCCGTGGCCGAAATCGGTCTGGAGGACCCTTATTAGTCCTTTTACACGTGCAGCCTGTGGGTGGACTATACAAGGAAGGCATATAGTGGCCTACAGGTCCAATATAATAATGCGTTTAGGGCACTGTTGGGGTTGTCGCGACGTTGTAGCGCCTCGGGTATGTCCGCCGCGGCGGAGGTGGACAGTTTTGGTGCGATCATGCGTAAACGTTGTGCATCAATGCTGCGTCGCCTGCGCGAGAGCCCCAACACTCTCTCGTCTTTCGACTCGCCGATGGTGAAGCGATGGGTCCAACTTCATGTTGTAAAAGATTCGTTACCAGAAGTGAAGTTTGAATTGTCCATCAATATTTCATTCATTTCAATTATTTATTTTGTTATTATTATTTATGCTACTAACATAGTTATTAAGGATATTGTTACTAACATTATATGAACACCCTGTCTGATTTAAATGAATAAATAAAATATAAATAGGGAAAAACCAAGCGAAACAGTTAGTTAATTAATTATCTAATTTTCATATTACTTTAATCTATGCCATCAAAACTTCAGTAAGCCTTAATAAGACATTACATCAGCAAAATAAAACATCTGCATTTTGCCCTTTGGTATTACAAAACTAGCTACTTAACCCTACATAGCCCTCGGCACGTTTGTTTTGATTCCTGACAAATAAAATTTGCCGGCCGCAGGGAAGAGTGGCTCATATAAATAATACATCACCCGTTCACACCTTACACTAAGCGAGCTCTTTAGGGGATAATAAATCCGTATTTATTCTTTTTATATCGTCCCCAGTAACCCTCGGGTAATCGAATCATGTTCGGTCGCCGTATCGAATCGATTGAGAATTTCACCCACTCTTGATGTAGACTTGTGGAATGAAACTAACATTCGTATTAAATGATATAAGGACTACTAATATCACAGGTATTAGACCTTAGTACTTCTAGTGACACTGTAAATGTTTTAAAAAATAAAAATGTTTCTCTTAATCAGTATACATTTTTATTTTTTTGATAAAAAAGATTATGTGAATGTAAAGAGGAGACAGCGGGTTCAAAATCGAGCACGGCTAAGTTTTCATGTAATCAGTTCATCTCCTGCTTGGAGGAGAAGAAAAACATCGTAAATAAAGATCACAAATACATGTACATGCACCGAATACATTTACAGGCTCAATTTATTACTTCTGTGAATTTAGTAGTAGCAAGAGACTCAAGCTATGCGCCTGGTAAGCTTTATCTGTTGCAATTGTCTTTTAAAATATTTTTACCGCTCGACGGCCGCGGCATCTATAGTCTTCAAATTTCCGTGTAATTCGAGAGGCTTAGGCAATTGAATTTTGTTGATGTAATTCTCTAAGAGCAGTCGAGGGTGATATTGTGCCTTTGTTGCATTTAAGTGGATTCCATTACATATCACTTATATACGCGATTAAGAATTCAATCAAATTAAATCGTCCCTTTAAATAGTAACATCATAATAGTAAGATATCATTATTTTTTAAAAAGGTTTTTTGTAAACGAAGTAAAAATTTATCATCAATTACTAGAATAGATAATATCGTATCGCGATGACGTCACTGTGTATAAGTATGCACAAATTGCTTCAACAAAAGTATGATGGGGAATTGAAAAATGTTTATATTTTCATATGTATAGTTTCTTAGTTAATTATTCTTTTACATATATAAATGGGACGATTAATAATTTTATTTCTTATAGATTTTAGTCTTATATATGCAATGAGACAGATTCGTTGTCCTATTTTTTATATTGTCATTTTCCAGTAGTTAGTGTATTTTTTTTTCCTTACATTCTATTTCGAAACAAGATAGCGGTATCGATGAAGTAAACTGTAAACAACAACTAAATATTATAAAAACATTGTTTCGTAAAAATGTTAAGCGTTGATGATTCAAATACCAGTCATGAACATTGCTGTTATCTTAACTAACTATATTATGGGGTTTTCCAATAGGGACGCTTGAACTTTGACAGCTGATTGCGGCCATGTTGTTTGAGTGACAGCTGTCAAATGCAGTGTGTTATATTCATTCCGTCCTCCCAAACCACCATGGCAGGTTACAGTGTCGAGCAGCACGTGCAAATCATAAAATTGTTTTATGAAAATGGGTCTTCAGTTCGAGCAACGTTCCGCGCACTTCGCCCGTTTTACGGTCGCGATGATCGTCCTGCCGAGTCGACTATCCGTCGATTGGTGGACAAATTCGAGTCAACCGGGTCAGTTAACAATCAGCCGGTACCCGTGCGTCAACGTAACGCGAGATCTGCCGAGAATATCGCCGCTGTGCGCGACAGTGTCCTCGAAAACCCGCGGCAGTCAATTCCGCGTCGCGCACAGGAACTCGGCCTTTCGCAGACGACAACTTGGCGAATTTTGCGTTGTGACTTGAGCCTGCACCCGTACAAGATCCAGCTGACCCAAGAGCTCAAGGTTAATGACCATAGACAGCGCCGTGTGTTCGCTGACTGGGCATTAGAGCAGTTGGAAGTTGACGCCGATTTTGGCAAAAAAATCATCTTCAGCGACGAGGCGCATTTTTGGATGAATGGCTATGTCAACAAGCAAAATTGCCGTATTTGGGACGAGACCAATCCACACGAGGTTCACCAAGTGGCAATGCACCCGCAGAAAGTGACTGTTTGGTGCGGATTTTGGGCCGGAGGCGTGATTGGTCCGTATTTTTTCGAAAACGATAATGGTGTGGCCGTCACCGTCAATGGTGAGCGATACCGGTCGATGATAACCAACTTCTTTTGGCCTGAAATCGAGAATATGGATCTGGACAACATGTGGTTTCAACAGGACGGCGCTACGTGCCACACAGCACACGCTACGATGGAAGTTCTGCACAAGCAATTTCTGGACATGGTCATCTCGCGCGGAGGCGACGTGAACTGGCCACCGAGATCGTGCGATTTGACCCCGCTGGACTTTTTCTTGTGGGGTTTTCTTAAGTCGCAGGTCTATGCCAACAAGCCGCAAACCACCGATGCCCTCAAAGTCAACATACGCCACGCCATCGATCAAATACAGCCCGATTTGTGCGCCAGAGTCATCGAAAATTGGACCTTTCGTGTGCGCGCCACCAACCGAAGCCGTGGCGGTCATTTGAATGATGTCATATTCCATACATAATGGGGTCGATAGACCTTCCAAATAAAAAAAAAACTTTTTTTGCATTTCAAAGATCAAGCGCCCTTAATGGAAAACCCTATATAAGTCAACAAACAGTTTATATTTTAAAGCTTAATTCTCATAATAAATGCAGCCCGTCGAGCTGTTTTTAGGATCCTATTTTTGACACGCTATATAATAAAATATCTATACATATAATAAAAATGTAACTGATCGTTGTCTGTGCATGGTAATTATTTGAGTGAAACTAATCGATCTTTATAAACGCAATAGAACCCAAAACAGTGGTTGTTAGAATTTTTGTGTGTTTGTCTCTGCGTTTGTGCACGCTAATCTTAGAAACGGCTTAACGGATTTGTGAGTGGTTTTCACTAATGTGTTGTGGCTGACTTAAAATTTACTGCTTTTTTATTTCAATGCGTTCATAAATAATAAAGTTATATCAATTTAATTCTTTTATTGGATTATGTTAGGTGGTAAGTATAAAACCGAGTTTTTGTCATCCAAGACTGCGAGCGTTAGCCATCTTGGAAAACGTCATTTGCAAATATCTCGGAAACGGTATATTTTACGTTACTAAAAGCAGAGACTTTTTTTGTAGAGGAACTTTCCCATTTTTTTTTATTTGAAACAATTTTCTTTATTGTCAATTTTTTCCGAGATATAGTTGGTTAAAAACACCTACTTTTGGTTTTCATAGAATATCTTAATAATTTTTGGAAATACGAAAAAAATGGTATAATCAAGGTTGGAGAACATTTGGTCATATAAATTCGATAAAAATGCTATAAAATAGCTTTTATAATTCAGTTGATACTTAGTAGGTTGATACTTTAGCTACCTATAAATGATAGCTTGTAAAATGCTAATTTAAAGTTTATAGGATCAAAAAAAATGTTACATTGAGCTCAGATCTATATGACCATACATACATATTAAGTAGGGTTCAGCTTATGCTGGTATACGGCGGTTATTTTTTTTTTTTTACTGAGGTGATAGCTATTGGCCGATAATTTGCCGGGTCAGACCGATCCCCATTTTTGGGAACCGCTTGCACATTAGCTTCTCTCTGAGAATCCGGCACACATCCTGTAGAGAGAGACAGCTGAAACAGGCGCGTCAACACAGGAGACAGCTCCGCTGCACACTTCATCAGCACTATGGTTGGTATTCCATCGGGACCGCTAGCTTTCCGTACATCGAGTGATTGCAGCTCTGCACGCACATCACGCTGCCTGATTTTGATGTCAGGCATCGTGTGGCCACATGAAGGTATTGAAGGTGGCAGCGCACTGCAATCATCGATCACAGAATAACCCCTAAGGAGTTTTGCCAGAAGATCGGCTTTCTCCTGTGCGGACTGTGAGCTAGCGATCCGTCCAGATTCCTGAGCGGTGGCAGCGAAGGTTGGCAAAAATTGTTTTGCACAGACTTGGTCAGACGCCAGAAGCTACGGGAGCCCTTAGTATGCGAAACAAGGTCATGACCAATCTGTACAACGCGCTGTGCATCCGCTCGTGTATGCCTTCCTACAGGACTTGGAGTTTTTGCCTTCCTACAGGACTTGGAGTTTTTGACTCTTTAACTCTTTCATGTCTATCTTTTAAGGTTGTATGGCTAACCTTTTGTATGGAAGTCAAATTTGTTCTAAAATAATGCATTATTTGCAAAGTCGTTTTTATAAACATATAATTAATTCTTATAAAAATAGACTATAGACAGTTTTTAGTACGTTTTATAATTTTGACATATTTCAACGTGTAGTTGAGTAAGGTTGTTTGAAAATACATACAACATAAGTATTTATTTTCGGTTTCTAAATAACTTTGTAAGTTAAACTATATAGGTTAGGTAGGTATGTATTTCGTTTCGTTGCCACATATATATTTTTACATGGTTTTGGTAAATGTATACTTAGTCGGTTAGTTTGATAATTAAGTAAAAACTTAAATAAATACAAATAAAAATTAAAAATACGCGTGCAATGGTGGCAAGAATGCTAGCAGCATTTCCCGTTTGAATCGCATTTCCGATTCTCTGGGCAAAAAATGAACTAGTTAGTCAGTTAGTTGATAATAAGTAGGTCCTATCTAGATCCGGTTGCGGCAAAAACCAATAAATATCAATATCCCGCGAAAAGAAAACTAAAAATGTTGTATATACTGAAATATTATAAGTCTGCTCTTAGTGATTTCTTTAAGTTATACAAGGGTGAAGCCGCAGGCCCAGCTAGGACATTTATATATTTTAAAATCAATGTCCTGACTGACTATCAAGACACAGTAAACGATAAGATACAGATACTTTAAAGAATTTCCGTTTTAGTAATGGTACGCACTAAGAAAGGATTGTGCGCAATTTTGATATTAATGCACTGACCCTTGAGTTTTAATTTTTTTAGCAGACCGGGACAAATAAAGATTTTGGAATTAAATGAGCATTTAGTATATCTATTATTTTCCTCGGGTGAATACCCATCCCGATTCCATCCCAGGGCCCAGGTATCGGGTAAATTACGAAGATTTGCAAAACATATACATTAAATAAGAGCACAATTACATGACATTCTATTTTTGAAAACTTTGTTTTAATTTAATCTGTCGTGTCATTACCGTTTAAAATACACATAAGTTTTGTCATTATAAAATTTTAATAGACCGAATATAATAACCGAAACAGACTACTGGTGATAAATCGTTGGTTTTCCCGTTGTCGATCACAAGTCACTCAAATATAAATAACGCACGTGTACGGGCACTTTTACATGATAATATTTTTGTTGACAATAACTAATAAATACACTATTTAAAAATATAATAAAAAACTGTTTCAAAACTAATTTTCCTTGTTATTACGTTTAACATATTATAAAAACAAAACAAAAAATAAATATATTTCAAAACTCACTTTGTAAAAGATTTTCGGTCCGAATCATATATGTTTAATAATGTATCAATCAATTGGACACAAATCACTCTAATTTTTTTGTAGTCCGCGCCTGTAACTAAGATATGACTATACTGGTCCAGATGTCAGCATCCCTCCGCATTTATGTCCTCTGAGAGGATGGTGTTACCCTCTAAGAGGGCGGCGCCTAGAAAAGCTTTCAGTTTAGGGGTCCGTAGCATTATAACGCAACGTAAGGTGTTTTTTTTTCTATTTTATTAAAATATAAATTTATATTTTAAAATTCGCAACAAGATAGTAAATAAATTACAAGAATTCAGTTCTGTAACTCTATCAATATTTGATCAATTTACAGACAAACGTAGACCTAACTTGAAAAATCTGTTCTAGAGGGGATTGATCTAAAATAGGATTCAAAATAATTCGTATTGTTACAAGTAATCGATTACTTCATACCTAAGTACCTACTTATTAGATGCACGTAAGGTCCGTAAAATTTGTTTATTATTTTACCTAGCTATTACTAACAAATAAATACATACGTCTTGATTTAAAAAAGCTTTGATTTTTAATTAATAATATTATATTCAGCTGAAATATAAAAAGTAATAATTAATAAGAGAAAATAATTAACATTTACAATGCATTTAGTTTTGTTTAAGTTTTTATTATTTTTTAAGGATTCTGTTTATATTTGATATAGTGAGAGCGTACAGCATCTGATCTAAGCTCCGCCTCTCTCGCCCAGCCAATCCCACGCAGACTCCGCCTATTGATCCATGGACACAGGTGTTCCCGGATAATTGATACCCGTATAAACTTGCCCGGATACTAAATCGATACAATTTCGGAACGTTCCATTTAAATAACACTAGGTCCTCTATCATTTTTCTTGAAAATTTGTATCTTAATAATGAAAATATGCCGTAATTGTACTTTGAACAATTCTGATTGTTATTGATAAATTGCGTGGTGATGTACATTAAAAAAAATATATAACTTAATAAAACGGTCTGACTGAAAGGAAAGAAGGAAGATAAGACATAATATATTACAAAATATATTCCAGTAATTTTGAAAGTACCTGCATTTATTTAATGTTTTCATTACAATTTTTGCTTCGTTATAGTGCGGGATTTATCTTGAGATTCATTGCGATTGAGATCATATTTTTATAAATTATTTAAAAATATATAGCACATATAGAAAAGTATGTTTTATACGAAACATAGTCAAACCGCCTACTCAATTACAAGATGGACGTACGTTACTTACGTCATTTCTTTGCATCTTTTATTAAAAATCTCTTCTCAAAAGACCAATAGATTTTAATAGAGTGTTATGTTTCGACTAATCGTCAGTTATACTGAGCCGGATCCTATTGCCACAGAACATCTGATGTAAATTGTCATCGTTGGTCTTATGTGTGTCGCTTTAGAAGAAAATATTTGTTTCATTCTTTCTTTGTTTTTTCTCTTTTTTTAAAGTACCTATTTATTTCAGTTTTATTTTTTTTACTTACGGAAATTAACCATTCTTTAGGTATATCGTCATCAAAATCCAATCGGAATTAAGATGTTATGTCCCTTGTGCCTATACATAAAATACTTAGGTATTACTGTTTGGCTATACCTACCTAAACAGACTTACACAAAACTAAATATATATATCTTATTATCATTTATTTGCCAGTAGATATGACCTAGTTATACTATTTTATATATTTGATTGAAGCTGCCAAGACTATCATTTAATTAAAATAGAAAATACAAACATAAATTATAATATAAAATATCCGTAATATAACAATTATTATAACGACAGTGTCCTGGCTGACTGATTAAAATTATACATAATAATAACAATAAAATCAACATATCGACGTAGATTATGATTAGGCATATAAAAAGGTTTTTAAATGCTACAACAGCCTTTAAATAATTCGTCAAAGTTGTCCGTGCCATAGTCTATAAATGAGTTGCATTATTTTTATGTGCCTGCCTCGTTGGTCCAGTGGCTACATGTAAGGCCGCGACACGGTGGTCCTGGGTTCAAATCCCAGGTCGGGCCAATAAAATGTTATTGAGATTTTTTGTCGAAAATTCTCAGTAGCAGCCCGGAGTCTGGAAGTTGGAAGTGTGTACATTCCCGAGCCTCGGAAAGCACGTTAAGCCGTTGGTCCTGCGCTTGAACTCTTTCCGGTCGTGTCGGATTGCCGTTAGGGAATAGAGAGTGCACCTGTGCGCAGTTGGCTAATCACTCATGAGATTGGCCACCGTGTTCGAAATCGGTCTGGAGGACCATCATCATGTGCCTGCATGTTTTCCCACTGCTGGGCTAATGCATTATCATTATCATTACCTTTGGGGGAGTTTATTCTATCATTTTCTCATCCGATAAAATGATAGAAGTTCTCATGCAGTTTTCCTCATAGTATTTTCGTTCACCGCTACGAGATGAATTTTAAGCACAAATTAAAATAATAACATGAAAATTCAGTGATTTAAAAAAAATGAACGCATGTTCCAAGAAAGCGGTTACATGCATGCATCGCATGCATTTTCACTCAATGATTCATTGATACATATTCTACATTGAAATGCTATGCTTATCGCATCCAAATTAACTGTCACTTCAATAAAAAATCTTTAATTATTATCAGTATAATTACCACTAGATACTTAGATATCAATAGCGATAATTCCATTATCTTGTAGGCATAAAAATTGTAAATTCCGTTCTTAATATTTCTATTGCATTTAGAATATTTTAATAAACACAATCATATTCAACACAAAATTTTGACTAACTAGATTATATTGTCAATGAGTTATGTAACATTTTGTTGTAATAACGCGTCAAAGAAAATGGTATTTATTTTTTTAGACACTTGCCGACTGTCTACTTCATGCAAAGGCCTTAACTGCTCCAAGTAATGCGATAAGGGATCATAATATCAAAATGACGTCCTCTTTGAAAGAAGTGACGCAAATTAATTCTCTACATGTGTATGTATGTTATAGAATTCCTCCTAAACTGTTGGTTCGATTTTTATGAAATATTTCTGTCTGTTTGAGTGGGTCCCTAGATGGGTTAGATTGGACTCGGTAGGTGGCGCTGCGGTCTGGTTTAAGGATATATTTTTTTTAAATAAAAAGTCATGATATTCTTTTATCTACCGTACAAAGTTGGTACGGGCTTGTCTTATGTACATAGTGTGTCAGAGATTTACAATAAACATAGCAAAAAAAAAAGTTTTTAAAAGAACGTGATCAATTTAAGTAGATACATAATTTTAAGTTAAGATATATATATCAATAGTTATCAAAAATATAAATCGTTTGTATACAAAATGGCATGATTTAAAAACTGACTAATTTTAATTTACTCATACAAATATTTTATGACAACCACGAAAAGAAAATACTCCTAATCTAAAAAGGTTTATGTAAATTTAAGCGAATTTTCTTTGATTGTCGTTAATGTAAATGAATCGACATTAACCAATAAACTCCAATACGAATTTAAATTACCCGAATGATAACGCTACGTTAAAGTTTACTTCGAGAAATTGTAATATAATTTATGCAAAGAATCATGTACCGGGCGGCGACATCCGCTAATGGTAGTTTGTATTTCAGTATTAATGCCATAATAATCAGCTATACACAAATACTGCACAGACCTTGAAGGTCATGGTTAGGGACATATTTTACTTGACGACAACGTCACGGCATATCTATTCATCTATGTTCTTAAAGGTTAAACGTTGAAATTAGACACGACAAGTTAATATTGCAAATGAATCATAGAATTATCTACTAGATATTATAATACAATATCCTTTAAACATCATAATATGCAATTTTAGCTGCCTCGTTTTAAAGTTTATAAACAAAGCTATAATTCCAAGATTCCAATTCCAAGCTTTAGGTTCGAATAAAAAGTGGTACACTCCCGTGTCTCGGAAAGACCGTTCATCCTATTTCTTCAATTTCTCTCCGGCCGTGTAGGATTAACGTCCCATCCGACAAGGTGAACGAGTGTACTTGTTTTTATATAAAGTCCTTGAGATTGGTCGTTGTGGTTTTAAAATTCGGTCAGGAACATGAAATCCGATTTTCAAATATACACACATATATATATCAGAGTCATTTGCATGTTTATTCGTGTCACTATCAGAGTTATACTCTGATAGTGACACGAATAAACATGCAAATGACAATTATAAAGTTAGCATACAAAGCATTTGAAAAAATAGAAATGAAAATAATCTGCCTTAATACCGTGTATATATGTCATTTTGAAGAATTTAAATTGAGTTTCAGCAAAATGAAATACTCCTTATTAGTTATTTATTACACTCAAAGAACAACTACAACGGTATCCATGAGCCGCGCGTAACTTTCCTTTAAGATTTTATTTAAGCTCCTCAAGGAATAAGCTCCTCAAAATGAGGGAAGACGTTAGCCCAGCAATGGGACATTTACAAGTATGCAAGCAATTATTACAGAATATCGTGTCGTCGGTACGAGTAAATATATCGTTAATTTTCCTCATAGTGACATCGCTCGGTCACGACACGCACTGAAAGTTTATGAAGCATTTTTGTGATTGACGAATTTATTTCATTTTAAGTGATTTATATAAGAATATTTGTTTTTTACTCTTGACTTTCTATGATGTCGATATTATAACATGGCGCCTCATAAAGCTATGGATACTTCGGTACACAGACGTGCCTTGTACATTTGTGTTTTTTTTTTAGTAAATATAAAACCGAACATATATGGGTATTTATAGAAAAATAAAAATAATATATACAAATTTGAATCATATTAACAACGGTTATTAATGAACAGTAGTATACAAAAAAACATAGAATCGATTCTCTGTAATGTTTTAAGCTGTTCAATCAAATCAAATTACTCGTACATATAGTTGAAAGAGTTTTTTTCACCTAATCTGTCTCATAGTGTCATGGTTGATGATATCAATTCTATTCATTACGAAACAACGAATTTTAAAAGTCTAAAAAGTAAAATATCTTCAATTATGCGAGTGTTTACAACCCTATCTTTCATATTTTACAGTAAAACGCAGTAGCTGAATATCAATAATATGAAATACCAGTGAAGAACAATTTTAGGGAAACTAAGGAAATGCCAGTTACTATAGAGACCAAACAGTTAGGCCAATAATGTTTTCCGATTTTCTTGGTTGATGAAAGCCTACCATAGACAAACATGTGACTAATAATATTTTTAAATGTTTTTAGACAAATTTACATCATTTTTGACACATATTATGCAATATTCGTAAAGTCTGTGATATTTCCAAGTTAGTTTTATAGTTTTGTTTAAGTGTTGCTTCAAGAATGGCTTTTAATTTCGACAGCGGGCAGGTAAAAAATTTATTTACAATAATTTAAGTATAGTTAAATGTTTTAATATGTATATAATCTACAATAAGGACAACATATTTGACGATCCTTGTTAAAATTACCAATGATCAATGACAGCGAAATGAAAAAAAAAAATATGAAAATAGGTGAAAACACGGGTACTGTTTTATTTTAGTAATTATAATTATGTCTTATGCCTTAAAAAATGTTAGTATTTCGTATGTGGTGTTTAAGTTGAATTCTAGATTTAAGAAAAAAAATATAAATATTATCCTACACTAATATTCTTTTAAAGCATAAAGATTTTGTTTCAAGTTATTAATTTTTTTCGTGAATAAAATTGTATTATAATAATATTTAGTATAACAATTTTGATATATTATATTGTTTAACATGACTTTTTTAAAACTTGTGGTTATTTTTACATATTACGTCATATGAATAAAAATGTGATGGAAATTTTTCTTACACGATTAATGAGAAGTTTTAAATATGATGTAATCGCTGTAGGTATATGACGCACGTTCTTGTCAATCAGCGACGAGGTTTTGACGTACTGCTCCATGATGATATACCATAGTCTTCCCGAAACATATCGAGCATTATCTAGATGAATAACGTTATAAAAACCGGAACATTAATTTTATTATTATATAATAAAATAATAGAGATAAGATTTAGATTATGGTAAACATTCTTTAGAACATAAAGGAACAACATTAAAGAAAAATCTAGATGTATCTCGAATATCGATACCCATGAATTTCTCGTTTTAAGTTCGTGTCTTTTGCTCTTCATCAAGGTATAATATTACTTTAAAAACACCAAGAGACATAAAAAGTTTTTACATGATCTCAAAAAAAATATCTTATATAATTTAAATGACTGTATATTTTTGAATCGTTTATTGTAGGTCCAATTGATCATCCAGATCTATTTGATTTAACATCACTAATCCCATATATTTTTTAACACCACTGCACCTGCAACGCCCATTAACGTCCCCCATCCATTTCCACGACGAACATTTTTTATTTGCGAGCAAATTGTAATTCCTTTAATCCCACTTAGATACATCCAATTACATAGTAAACATGATTTAACTTTATAATTTATTTGAAAGTTGCACTTATTATTGAAGTAATAGAGTACCAAATTCGTTGGCTCGTTTTTTAGTCAGTAACAATGGAACATTGAATGGGGCTGATTCTATTTCAAAGAGAATGACTATTTTTCACGCTTTTGTGTATGGTGTTAATCCATGTTTGACGTTAGTCGGTGGTCTTTAGTTAATAGTTATCATTTATCTCCAATGAATTGTTTTTTATTATTTTTATCAAAACACGTTTTTGTCAATATGATGAATGGTATAGCTGAAATTAAATATTAATAATATTAACTAAAAGAGTATCTACTAAAGTAAAAGTAATATATATTTTAGCAATAGTTACTTATACTACAAATAATCATAGTCCTGTGTGCTCTGTATGCAATATAAGGCAAGTAATATCTAACACGATTTGCATTAGAATGTAAATATTTAAAATGTATATAAAAAACGAAACAGAATATCTATGTTATCTATGTTACATTAGTCACAAAAAATAACGGTCAATTAAATACATACCTAATTTAAGTTCTATGATATTTAATGAAACTGTATATATACTTGGATATTTTTATTTATGAATTTAATATGTACAGCTAAAATATTAAAGTATTCGTGCGAGGTCGGAGCGGTTATTTAGTCTTAGCATATACATGTCATAACATTACTTTCTTGGAGTTGGTTACAAGTCACATTGCGTGATTTATGTCCGGAAATGATTTCGTGACATGACCGAGCTCCTCCCTCGAAACTCGAGTGCAAATATTTTTCTAGACGACCTCAAAGCGATGAAAATAGACGATTGTACTCATAAATTAGTATGTCAAATGGGTCTCATGTATAATATTTTGGCAAGTTTATATAAAACAGGATTTTTATTCTTTAAACTAACAAGTCTCCTTTGGCCTTTGGTGTATCTTCCTATTACTTTGATTGATTTGAGTTTAATAGTTTGATATGTGACTGCATGTTTTTATTTCTAGAAAGGCGTAAAGTAGGTTAAAATATATGCAGCGTCATCGTACGCTCATAGTCAGTATCTAGTTAATGACGTACATCTATACTTATATTATAAAGAGGAAAGATTTGTTTTTTTGTTTGTTGGTTACGATTTAACTCAAAAACTACTGCACCGATTTTAAAAATCCTACATCATTGCCGAGTAAAATTATGTTTTTAGTTAAAATTAGAGAGCCTTACCTAAAATGGATCAATGTAAACCAAGGTATCATAATGTTGCCTATAAAAATCATTATTCTGCGTGCGTTGCGAAAACTATTGACGATATATAAAAAAGTGTTCTTTATTAATAGTACTCATGATTGCTCACAAAAAAGTTCACGATGGTACCTATATGCCTAACTATTATAGTTCAGCCCCTAAAACAGTTTTTGTATAAATTATTAAGTTTATTACGGCTGGAATCGAATAGTGGTGATATTCATATTGGTATTAAATGGTTTGATAAATAAGATTGATTATTTACAAACTTTAAATTATTCAGATCGGACTTTTGGTTTAGAAGTTATGACGGGTATAACAGTTTGAACAAACTGTAACCGTCCTACGTTTAGCCTATTAACAAATAATAATTTACGTACCTATTTACGTGAAATAATAGTTTTTCAATTTTCGCGGGAGAATTCGCGGGCGAAGCACTTGTAGTTAATAATCAGAAAAGTGTAATTGCAGCTGTAACTTAATCCTGATGAATGAAATAGGATAAAATAACTTACTAGGAAGACTTAGCTCAACAGCATACACCGTTAGAAAAGTTAGATAATTAACTGATTTTCATAAGTACTGCTCTTATATATATATATATATAGTATTATAGGTAACGGCATACGACTTTGGGGTAAGGCGGCAAAAAAGAAGTATCCGGTCTATTTATAATCTTGGAGCTCGAATATCCCTTCGAGATGTTTTTCATGTATGAAATCTTGCATTTGCGTCACAATATGTTTTCAACAATATAAAGTGTTCGCAATAATTTTTTAACTTTGTCTTTGTAATAAATAAATTAAAATCACATATTAAAAACATTGTGAAATAAGGCTTACAATTTAATAAAAGATTATATATATAGGTGATAAAAAAAACTTAGGGTTACGACTCTACATTTTACTTTATATTCAATTTTTTTTATAGAATAGGTAGACAAACGAGCTTATGGGCCACCTGATGGTAAGTGGTCACCAACGCCCATAGACATTGGCATTGTAAGAAATGTTAACCATCGCTTACATCGCTAATGCGCCACCAACCCAGGGAACTAAGATGTTATGTTCCTCGTGCCCGTACTTACACTGGCTCGCTCACCATTCAAACCGGAACAGAACAATACTAAGTACTGATGTTTTGCGGTAGAATATCTGATGAGTGGATGGTACCTACCCAGACGAGCTTGCATAAAGCCACCACCAAGTAAAGTACTGTTAAGAGCCTACTTAAATATAAACACCGATTCTGATTAAGTTATACATTAAAATATAAAGCTTTCACCTTTTACTAATATATATTTTAATTAAATAGTAATTTACTTTAACTTTATCTCTCTAGGATTAAAATCCAATCTTGCATAGAGATTGCTTATAGGTTTTGTTAAGAAACATTTTCTATTTATTTATAATAAATCTTTCATTAATAGTTACATTTAACGAGTGTCGCAGTCCTATACGCATGAAAATTGGGAAAAAAATATTGTCAGAGTTTTCAATTATACAATATTACTTAAAACTTAATAGACGTAGTTTCTTTTCACTTTCTTTCTAAAGTTTCATTAGTGTAATTTTTTCTATACAAATGATACTGCAGTGTCAAGGCAACCTGCGTGAGAATTTGGAGGTATAAATAGAGCAAGTAATTTAAGCCTTTTAGCTGATTAAGTCTATTTAGGTTCACGGTCTCGTCCGTGACCTTAACGTGACCATCTTCGCTATTAGAAGAATTTCATCGTAGTTTAAAACAATGTAATTACGTATTCATGGTTACAAATTCTTGACTTATCTATTCGTGGACTTGAACTTAGATAATGTCAAAGTTATAGTTGAAAAAAGTCAGAACATATTGTCGACAGAGTATCATTAATGAATACTTTATATTACAATTTACATGCATGCTTTTAGTTTCAAATACAGATGAACTCTAACTGTTATGTGCCCATTGCCTACAATTTTGGAAATAATAGCTGGAAATTTGATGTAAAAACTGAAATGCTTTTGCATAAAAAAGAGATTGAATTTGATCCAAATAATGTGCTAAGATGACCAGCAACGTGTTAGTATAATTATTAATTTTGCCTCATTGCTGTAGTTTGCTAGCTTATAAGACTGCAGATCCTGAGGTTCTTCGTGTCGATGGCGGCTTAAAAGTGATTCAGTAGCAGTCTCAAGTTTGGAAGTTAGTAGTGTCAACATTGCTATATCTAGGACAATCCTGTGCCTGAACTTTCTAAGGTCTGAATGTCGTCAGATAGCATTGTGAAAATGAGGGAGTAAACAGTGGACTTGTGCTAGCATATATACTTGAGCACTACAATATCTCTTGCGCAGTTGACTATACTCCGTTATAAATAGCCACTGTTACTGAAATCGGTTACATCATCATTATTTTAGCAGAATTAATTATTTTTATACTTTATAAAGTTTACGTTTTTTAAATATATCATTGCAATAATATCGAATATTTGTATAATTCTACATATTGTTAAAATATTATTCATTATACACAAGGGTGCGCCGAGATAATTCTAAATTATTGCGGGCATTTAAATTGAGGCAAATCACCGAGTGACATATACGGGGTAAATAATAATTTGTAACCCTTTGTTGAGAAAAGGGATGATGATTATGACGCCTCACACAGCGGAGCGTGCATTGACACCTGCTCAATGTGACTGGTCACGTGTGACACGCTATTATTATTTTTTTAAGTCTATAATTTAGTGTAGCAACTTCATATCCGCGGGTGTTTTTGAATGATGTATTAATTTAATTTTAGATTTGATAGTATCTTAATTATTTTATATTTTATCTGTCTTATCAATGTAAATTATTCGGCAAATAATGGCCACCTAAATGAAATTCTTAATATAATTGTTATATTGTTTATTACATAATTTTATTTTTGGTATATTCGTTTTTGCCAAAAGCAAACTAACAGAGTTTTTTAAAGACGACACTTTATTCTTGAAATCAGCTATTTGTAATTTTGAATATAATCGTCTTGTATTTTTTTGTTGATTAAAATTTAATATGAATGGCTGTGGCACGTGCGTCACGCCGTTCGCGGTCGCGTGCCTCCCTTCATCGGGTAGTCAAAAGTTGTATCAACTATTTATGGCTTGCAGAATTATTTACTATACATATACGGTAGCAAATGTTTTCTTTGATATAAAATGTCACAGAACTTCAGAATAATATGACAAGTAAATGTGAGTATGGTTTTTGCCGAAATAATTGGCTTTTTGTTCCTGATCTTAAACGTTGCCAAATGAAACGATTTTGTAATCATTTGTCATTACGAAACTGTTTGAAATTTGTAATTAAAAAAAATTATGAGTGATTAATTTATTTGTTTCAAACCTTTAAGATACAAAGCCAGTAAGATGAGGTAGCCATACTCGTAGACTGTGTACGAACTATAAATTATATGGCACACAGATTCGATAAAATCATCTCAATAAACTAATTATCTTTCTTTCAGTTCAACAAAGAGTCAACTCCGAAAAGGCTTGGTAACTGGCAAGTACCACGTTGGGCGCCAACTCGAGCTCGTCCGGTGGAAATGCGGCCAAATCCAAAACCAATATGTGATTTAAACGGTCGCTTTTTACCCGGAGCGCCTCGTGGAACCTCAAGATGCTTTGGACACTACACTGGAACGTGGGACTTACCTCGGAAGATAACAAGGAAAGTCGGTAATAATATATATAAAAAAAAAATCTTACTAACAGGAGCATAAAAAATTGTTTGCTTTACGTCAAATATAAACAACATATAATTCAATTATTTTTATGTACGATGCACGATTTAAATCAACTAATATATATCCACTCCATAAATCATTGTTGTCTCTTTCTTTAGTCGTATAACTACGAGGTTTTATATGTTAACAAAAATACTTCCTCGTTCGATTTTATATTACGTGTTACGAAGTAATTTACTTTTTGTAGATGTTTTGTCGACCAGAAATCAGGAGTACACAAGTCGGTTATTTTATTGATACCTATTTTGCAAGCAAATCGTAAACGATTTTACGATATGTTTTTTTTTTCGAAATTGTAGTGTAAAAGTATTTTTCTTTATTTTCAGCCGAGGAATTAACGAAGGAACCGCCGGCGGGAAGATTTCCAGATTGGCTGAATCTTCGTGTTCAAAGACAAAAGTCAGTGGTTTCGGCGCCAACACGCCTGCGCGCAGGAAAACGCGGTAAAACGGAGAAGCAGCACTTGCCAGATGATCAGACATTCATAGTAAGTTAGAGGAGTTACACGTGACATTGTGAATTATTCTCTAACGTAATTGATTCGGCTCTTGAACTTGTTTGTTGTAAAAGAGAAAATATTTTAAGCATCCAGTATAATAAATCATAATTTGAAGTGTAATAATAGGTAATTTGGTTTTTTATTATAAACGTCAATTTTTTCTTAATCAATTAAGACGTTATTCACAAGTAACTACTTAACTAAAACGATATATATATAAATTTAGTTATTTTAAAGTTTTGTTAGGCTTTTTTTTAATTTTATAGCGGTAAGCTTTAAGGTATTGCGATAAACGTGTACTTATTTATCGTATTTATAACTCTTAATTGATTTTATTCACTACCATAGCTTTCATTGTGCATCATCCCATTGTTATAAGCTGATAGCAAATAGATATGTTTCATTATGGAACAAAATACTTTGCTTCTAAAAAAATACTGTAAAATATCAAAGTACATAGTGTATTAGTGGTCGATATTTTATAAATAAAACAAATAATATATCAAAATAACCTTTAGCTATTTATCACTCTCTACATATCATAATCGCTAAGAAATTTAAAAAGCGAAGTTAAAAAGTGGTTATCACTTGGCTTTTAGTTTTTGTTTTGTCTGCAACACAACTAGCACACCTGCGTTTTAAATAGATAATCATTTGTCGTGATAACGGATTATTAAGAATCATTTATGTTTCGGTAATAATATTGTTCACTTGCTCATTGCTCATGTGTTGTCAACTATGTGAAGTATAATGTTGCTAAGGCCCTTCTGACTTTAATCACATCGGTGTTCGGTCATTAACATTATATCGATCATAATTCTACATACTAAATCAATACATTTTAATGCATACAATTGCCACCATGAAATGCCACCGCTGATGAGTTTGACTGCCTCAATTTTTTGAGTTCAAATCCGGGTGGGGCTAAACATTTTTTTATTAGGTTTTACTGTAGATAAATGCTCAGTAGCCTGACTGAGTGACTTTTCAGTCAAGTCAAGTTAAGTCTGAAAGTTGACAGTGTTATTCTCCATTGCTTATTCTAAGTACATGTGTTGGTCCTGTGCCTGATGTCACTTCGGTCTAGTGCTAGTCTGTTGACCTTCCGGTCGAATTATGTAGCTATCGGTGGGTAGCTATCGGTGGTTGCACATACTTGTGAACTGTAATGTCTCTTGCACAGTAGTGCTTAGCCGATATTCGATCAAATATTGTTCTCATATTTTAGTAATGTTGTATTTTTGATTGTATTTCAATTCAATTTAACTGTTGTATTAAATAAATGCTATATTTTTGCATTAAACAATTTTTTTCAGAAATATTTTTTAAATGATTTTTCGAATTTCTATGCTGTATTAAATTATTATTATTATTCGAGTTGAATTTTCGTTCATTTATACCAGATTACAAGACCAATTTCGTTTAAATATTTTTGTTTACGTAGATAGGTCCTTATTCGTATTGTTAAATAAAAATTGTAATACATTTTTTTATTTCATTTCAGCCAAATCAATGCCCATTTCACAAACATAAGTTAAAAAAGGGAAAGAAGAAACAATAAAAAATATCGTTTCGTGAGTAATGTAAATATTGAGATTTCTTAATTTTTTAAATTATTGCATGTCTGTACCAAAAAGGAACGGGACCAAGAGGAAACAAAAGAACATTCAGGTAAGGATTTGAATCTAGATCAAGATAACGACAATAAAGAGGATAATAACAATCCATTAGATTTGATTGCAACCAAAGAACCAGTCGACTGTAATGATCATGGACCTTACATACCAGGATCCAAAACCGATATAGACAAACGACATGAGAATTACGACCTTTTAGTAAAAAACGCTGTTGAACAACTACATGGGCCACAAGAAGATCCAGCTGACCAGTTTTGGCGTAAAGTAGCAGAGAAAGCTACGAATGATGACAAAAGTCATGATAATATGAAATACAATAAAAAAAGTGGAACACCGAAATTGCCATACGTGAACGTTACACAGAACTTTCAATTTGCTAAGAAAATGCATGCAGGTAATTTAGAACACGAACCATTACCTGATACTTTGGGATATCGTAATATGACTAAGGTGGGAGAGCATAGAGATTCAGACGTCGTCGTGAAGCCTTATGCTATAGGGTGGAAAGGTTACGGTGCATCAGGGCCAACATGCTGCACAAAAATGCGTGTTCATCGACCAAAAACCTGTGATCCGAAAAAAAATGAAGGTGGTGCTGATGAACATAAACAGCGGCCTGCAACATCTGCTTTGGATTTAGGAGGGGAGTACAAAAAACCCATGTCTTTAATGGATTTGGCGATTTGCTGGGATTTTAAGGCAGATGACCCAAAGAGGGAACCCAGACCACCAAAACACATCGACGGCTCGAATGGGTCGCAGGCTCCGGCCGTTTTTACTGTAGTAAACACGCCTAAAGAAGAAGTAAGTGAAACAATATTAGCACACGCATACCCTATCTTTAATCAAAACCAAAACTCGGATAATGTGGGACGTCATAGCGTACCACATTTTGAAAAAGATATGACCAAAGAAAAACGGAAGGAATCTTGTGATGTGCAGTATTGTCCACAGCATAATCAAACCGAAGGAAGTGTGAAATCTCGATCGTCAAGTAGAAAAAGTTCAATTAAATCCGGTGGAAAACCACAATGTGATGGCATCAATGGGTGTGGTACTCTTTCCGATATAAGTCAAAATTTAAACCGTGAAAATTCAATACCGAAAATGAAGCACATAAAAGAAGCTTGGAATTCTGATAAGGGTAAGAATTCTAAATATGATGTAAATCGTAATCGTCATAGCTTGGAGTCCTATGAAAAAACACCTCTGGCCCAGGGGAAATTACACCAAAGTTCACCAAAGGAATCCGAGACGTCGAAACATTCTCCCAAAGAGTCATCTAAAAATAGTGAAACTACTAACACAAATGCCAAACATAAGCACTGTTTCTCCTGTAACGGAGTAAAAGTACTACAAGAGAGAAAACAAAAAGATGATTACAAATTCGCGTTTAAAGCAGGTAACCCAAATTCCGTTCAAAGCACCATCTCTAATGACTCGAAGGAATTGAAGATACCGAAGATGCGTCATCCCTATACAAAAAAGTCATACACTATTCCTACTTTAGCTCCCCCCTTTAGTATTTGGCGCGATGCCAACGCTACAGGATATCCAGAACATTGGAGACTCGCAAGTGTATACCAACACGCGTACAAACCACCTGAACAACGACGGAAACCACTTATAGAAAGTGTTTATCAATAATAAATATTTATATGGATACAAAATTGCGTACCAAGCGTGTAATTGAATGTAATAATTAAAATTTAAATAATCCATCGACTAATTATTTTTATTATTTAAGACGTTAAACACCTGCGTTCTTATCTGAGGATGTTGAATCACCTTTTATTCGATTTTTATCAGTGGCGTAATCTAGACAATAAATTGAAAAGTAAATCAAATAATATTAACTTTAAAAATATAATCTCTATATATACATATATAAGACGACATTTGAATTATTTATATAAGCTTATTTGTATACTTTAAAAACGAAATAATGTACTTTATAGCTTCTTTCTCTTGGCCTTTACATCTTTTACTCTATAGTATATATATAGTATTTTCGAAATAGTTTCTAGATAGTTCCATTATCGATAATGTTATTGTATTCGAAAGTAACAGGTTTTAATAACTTTTAACGACAATACAAAAATAAAATTAAGAATTAATATACAGTGCTTTAATTAAATACTTATGTTATACAAAAATTATAATATGCTATGGTAAAATTGATTACGGCAAAAACCGTTCATATTCCATGAAAAATGTGCACTTTCGTATCGTCTCCCACGCTTTACTGCAGTACTGGAACCATCCCTTTTCAGATAAGTTTGGTACATTAGTTATTTGATGCCTGTTAACGCCAAGGATCATCCATCGAAGACGCTTCGCTAATTCTTCAAAAGAAGGATGACCACGATATATATCGTGGTTTTCTAAAACATGATATCAATATATTATACATACACATTGCAAAGATTTCTTTGGCTTATGAACTTTATTTTAACCGAAGTAAAACGACGAGTACATTTTAAGCCTGTAACCTAAGCGTTTTAACGTTTCACTATTGGACTAAGGCCTCACGCAGTTCGAGGGTTGGTGGATAAACTGTGTCAGATGAAAATCTGACACACGCAGATTTCCTCAAAATGTTTACCGTCACCATCGAGCACGAAAATTAAGTGAGTTTTGATCTTGTAATTTTCCTCTTTGATTTACTGTTTCTGCTTAATTCAATTCTTTGGCAAAACTTTTAATAAAAATAAAACAACTTACCAAAATCATCATATATCTCCGGTAACAAAAACAAATTTATTGGAGTCCCACAAGTTTGTACATTAAACGACTTGCACACACTATCTATATTCAGACCGTTCTTATTTGTATCACTGTACAAGTACATTCCGGAATTTAACTGAAGATTAGACCTCTGGTACGCTTTCCTGTAAGAAAAATGCAATTATTGTGAGTTTGTTTGTTTGTGAAACTAGTATACAAAGGTAGAAATCAATTATACAACTTCTATAGCATGACGCAGTGGGATAATATAATCTTTGTTGAACATGTTAAGCAATATTTCAAAACTTTTACAACATATGCATTTATGCGAAGTATACACATAAATAAAATTGTTATTCCAAAATAACTGCTTTTTTTTAAGGCAAAATGGCTATTTGCACAATAAAACCATTTTTTTTAGATTTTAGCCTTCTCCTACTCCTACATAACAATAGTTTTATGTTTTGAGAATGTGAAAAAAGAATACTCCGTAAATATGCCACTGCGAGGCAAAGGCTTTCTGCTTTCGGCTTTTAAAAATGCAATACTAAAAATATAATTGCCTATAGAGATCCTGCATTGTTTCGACCGCTTCTGGGGTATAATCTTCTAGTTGACATCTGTTATGTAGAATAAGTAAATGTGGATGATTTTCCCCGCTACTCGTGGACTCTGAACTTTCTTGGTTGGTGTTCGCTGAGTTAGATGCTGATAGAGTAGGTTTCAACATTTCTGCTGTTTGAATGTAACTGTAATAATAAAAATATGGTTTTAGAGAGACACGCTATTTTACAAATATTGTATGATTGAATTAAAATAAAAAATGTATTACATCTGATCAATGTAATCTTATAATATTAAATGATCAATTCTTGTATAAAAATTTATCTCATGTTTCTTGTAAATGGTAATAAATAAAATAAAAAATAAGGTTTGCTTTTCAAGTTATAAGTTTCTTACATAAAAAAACGCCATTTATAATATAATATTTTTGGGATGATTTTATTTAAAAAAGCCATCAACCATTTGTACCAGACTAATTTTTGCACAGCTACGTCGAATCAAACATCGTATCGTATATAAAATGTGTATACAAAAAGTACACCGGAGAAGTATGGCATTACGCTACCCCTACTTCTTTTTTTATCGACTATAGGAAAATACAAGAATTTTTGTGGAACAAATCGTTCGACTCTCGTAATTTATCCGACACGTTCGATTAACGCCAACGCGATTGGACCGCCGGTATCAGCGCCATGACCATCATTTTCTTTAATTATTATTTTCATTACATTAAGTAATTAGACCCCTGAAGAGTCGCCATACTGGTACAAATGACCTGAAATTTTGTGTCACCATCTCTCGGTCCATAAGCCTTTATGTCATGGGGACATAACATCTTAGTTCCCAAGGTTGGTGGCGCATTGGCGATGGTTAACATCTCTTACAATGCCAATGTCAATGGGCGTTGGTTAACATCTCTTACAATGCCAATGTCAATGGGCGTTGGTGACCACTTACCATCAGGTGGCCCATAAGCTCGTCCGCCTACCCATAATATAAAAAAATAAACAAAATGTGATTATTCTAATTACCAACCGTATAAAATTATAATCGGTGAACCAATCTTGTACAGTAATTAAAACATGACATATGGACATAAGATATGAAGCAACTTGGAGACAATCCACGGTCATAATGTTAGCACTCCTTGCAGTTACAGGGTTTGTACTTGTTTCTTCTATTAATGCAGGGGACCACAGAGGTTGACAATCGAGTAGAATTAAGCGGTCATTAGTAATATACATGTCTACACCTGAAATGTAATTAACTCAGTGAAATTGGGAGTTTTTAATGTTTTCCTCATAGAATTAATTGAATATTTGTATTTACAGTAAAACTTTATTATTTACTAACAGCATATAAGGTAGATATTAAATTTATCTGCTACAGATACATTTTACTATTATAAGATTGTCCTAAAATAAGTCTTGAAAGTTAAGGAACAATATTATCTTAATTTTACTCAATGGTAGAGCTTTGTGCAAGCTCATCTGGGTAAAACAGCAGTACTTTGTATTTTTGTGTTCCGGTTTGAATGGTGAGTGAGCCAGTGTAATTACAGGCACAAGGGACATAATATCTTAGTTCCCAAGGTAGGTGGTGCATTGGCGATGTAAGTGATGGTTAACATTTCTTACAATTCCATTGTCTATGGGCGTTGGTGACCACTTACCATCAGGTGGCCCATATGTTCATCCACCTACCTATACAATAAAAAAAAATCCTATAGTTCAAATTGTATTTATTTACTTTTAATTTATTTGAAATAACAGGCTAAAAGTGAAAAATAATATGTAATTTAATAAATGAAAAATCTTCAAAATTAATGTGATTGGATTGTTATTACATTACATTATACATAAATAGTTACATGGAACTCAGTTTAATATAAAGCATGTAAAAAATTTTACCGAATATTTAGTTTGGCTATATAAAGAATTTCAGAATATACCTTTTGTGCAGTTAACTCCTCGTTCTATATATTCTATATCTTGCATTTTAAATTTAAATATATTACGAACATCTTGTGGTTTATCTTCGGGCATATCTGAAAAGCTGAGATTTTCTAATTGGTTTTCTACTTGTATTTCGCCTGATTCAAATGCAGTGTTCGTAGAAACTTCATGAGATTGTAGTATTTGTGTACATAGATCACTTACTTCTTCATTTTGGGCAATGAGATTTAAAATCATTGATTTACCAACACCCTGAGTGCCTGTAAATGTAACGAGAATATCAGTTACAACCATATGGTTATGTGATATTGTGAGGAATGGGGACCTACCCCATCAATTCAGTATCCCTCTGGACTATCCTAAGCTAATTTTACAGAAAATATACATTATTGGCACTCAAAATAATTAAGATGTTGTTATGGACAAAATGAAATTTGTTGCCTGGGTTGGCAATTTTAAATGTAATTAACTAAACTCATTTTATGATTGGTCAAAAGTTTAAAATTATTACAGAGGGATTCATTAAATCTGTTAAGGCATTAAACATATTATTATGACTATCAAAATGTTCATACCTAATATTCCAACCACTAAATAATTGGTGTTTGAATCATTGAGAAATTCAAGAGCTGCACTATTCAATTCTAAATTCTCGTCTAGCAACTTCACAGGCTCCGTCATCAATTTAAAAATTTGACTGGATTTTTGATCTAAAAAAAAGGTTTTATTATTGTATATTCATTTATACCCTCAAAAACTTTAGAATTAGATTTATCTAAACTAAATTGTAATTAAGGGTACATTTAGTATACATAATATTAATATACTATAATTAATAGTTTCAGAGTGAATATTTTTAAGTCATGTATAGAATAGAATACTTTCAAGCTTTGAGTAGCCTTTTCACACAAAATTACATGTTTAAAGATGTTGATGTTATATGGGGAAATTAGCATTTCTCTTATAAATAGTACTTATATTACATAACATATACATATGTACATATAGTAATAATTAATTTAATAATCTGATAATGGAATATACCTTTCTTTTCCTTGTCATTTTGAGTTATTTTAGATGTATGTGAGCTATCAGCATCTGCTTGTGACTTTGGACTAAGTGGTCTTTCTTCTTTTGGAGTACTCTGTTCACGAGTTTTTAAGATAATAGTGGGTGGTTTGTCCTTTTCGTTTTTCTCTTTAGATTGATCTTTTGGAACTTCACGATCGGATTTTAAAATTACTGGCCTCCTGGGAGTTGTTACAGGATCCTGTAAGTTTATTTTTTTTTAATTATAAATAGTTTTTAATTTATAACTAGGATAATATTCGTTTTAGTACCTTGGTCGCTATAATTTTCTTTTTTTTGTCAGCCATTCTAAGCAGATGTCCAATATACAGACTAAAGTAGGCAGTCCTGTCCAATAGGCAGGAATATTAAAGTGCATCTATATTTTTTTTATAATATATTTATAGATGTTTAACCCGACTGTTTTTAAATTAAATTATATTATAAGTATAAACATCGCTTCAGATAAATACAAATAATATATCATTTCTGACAGACTCAAATGTCAATTTCTATTATCAGTCAAAGTCAAACAACGCGCGGAACAGTTCAACAGTACCAATCACATAACCACTCCGTTTTACTACCAAGTTACCAACTAAAACATAGTGGTTATGTATTCTGTGAACACTATATATTTGCTTAGCCTTATAATTTTTTTTTATATTACAATGCAATAATTTATAAGGAAAAGCAAAAATCTTTGACTATACAGCAAAGTTTGCCATATAATTATGTACATGTAGGCTTTACGTAATCGATTCTTATGTATTTGTATATTATTTCAAGAGAGTATAATATTTTTCAATATTTGTAATAATCAATTCAATTTAATTTAATTATAAGTTTTTTTTATATACAACATTTTTGGGAGTAACATTTTAAAATTTGGCTACATTGTGAATACGATTTATGATTGTCATTTTACTAGGTAAAAATAGTACATAATATCGAAAATGATCAGCGTAAATAATATTTATTATTTATCGATCGTCTTTTACGTGTTTTTACTAAAAACAGTTCATACTGAGGACATATGTGTAGCAAAAGGACCTTGCTCGTGTGAATTCTCTAATGGCACCGGTATTGACCTATCGCTTATTGTTAAACCAACTTTTTATACTACGCAATCATATAAATTAAAGAACAATGGATCACAATACGAATTGAGTACCTATTACTATCATCCGTGTACAGATGTGTTGCTTAAAGTTAACAGTACTGCATCGAATAATACATGCGACAAGCCATTGTCGGTAAGAAACTTAACGTTTACTTTGTATTCTTTCTATTTATCCTTATCTTCATTTTGTATAAGAATGCTTAAAAATACAGTCCGAATTTTATGATTGTTATCTAATTTCATCATTGGTTGATGGTGAATATAAATAATTTGATGTTGTTAATGAAATAAAATAATGCCATTAATCCATTATTGTTGATAGACATTATTTTTACATCTAAAGTATATACAACATTCGTCATATAAAGTATATTTAAATTCACTCAGTTTTATTTTAAGTAACAATCATCAGATAAATAAGATAACAAATCCTATGCAACAAAAAATTAGAACAGTACAACAAAATTTATGATAACTATAAGCTCTTATTTACATTCATTTCAGATATGTCGACATAAAACGACTTTGGATTTAGTTGCTAATAAACCAGATACATTTAAATCAGATGGAGGCAATTATGAATTTTTAGGACGAACAAATGTTTCGCAGTTCAGTGCTGATGGGAGATCAATTACTTACTTCAATGGCCCATCGTAAGTATAAATTTATGTAATAAAACAGTATCTTACTGCGTTTACAATAAAACAGTAATATGTAACTTGGAATGATTACAGTTCATTTTAAAGTCCAGTCCATTTGAATATTACAAAAAGTTAATCAAAGTATTAACTTCAATCTCAATACTTTTATCCAGTAACTTTCATAAGTGTTACTTAAAATATTATAGTATTGGACATTATAAAGTCTACTCTACTACATCTATAAAAAGAAACACAAGCAGAAAAACTTGTTTTATGAATTAATATTTAACTTAAAGTCATCATTAAACAATTTTGAATAATTACAGAACTGGTTTTGATTCATGTGGTTGGAACAAGTTTCACATTTCCTTTAAACTGTAAATATACTGCTTTACCTATATAATTTTTTAATGTATTTTTATCACTTCTGATTAAAAAAATTAAATAAATATAAATACTTTTTACTATAACCCTGATAGTGTTGGTATGGCCTTCTGAAAACTTGTTTGGGTAGTAATCTTCTTATCAGTTATTCTAGGGATAACATTGTCAATGATATCTATTGATGTGTTCAAATTAGAACAGAGAATAAGACAATGTTAATACAATACGGAGCATAAGATTCCATGCTTCTATAAGTGTTCCGCGTGGGATTGTCAGTGGCCGGTGTTAGATAGTCTGTTTCATCCAAATCAATTCTAGTTTTTGCGTCAAAGAGCAACAAAGATCAACAAGAAGTATTTATTATTTTTAAAGATCCATCCATCAATCCTAAGAAATGTTTGCCTTTATAATATAAGTAGAATAATGCCAATATCTATGCGTGGTGGTGAGTACTTATCAATATGTGGCCCATTTGTCTGATAGCCAAGTTTTTTATTATAAACAGCAGAACTTGGTATTGTTGTGTTCCGGTTTAAAGGGTCAGTGAGCTAGTGTAATTACAGGCACAAGGGACATAACATCTTAGTTCCCAAGGTTGGTGGTGCATTGGCGATGTAAGCGATAGTTAACACCTCTTACAATGCCAATGTCCATGGGCGTTGGTGACCATTTACCATCAGGTGGTCAATAAGCTCGTCCGTTTAGGTAAACTACGTAAACTAAGTAATAAAAAAAAATCTGGTAATTTCTTTTATATTATAGTAAGATCAACATGTTCATTATAAAAATTATATTATGTTGTGAATCATATATTTTCTTACTATCATTATTATTTTTATATTATTATTTTTAACACCAAATTTACATTATGTACAGGGCGACCCTCGTTACTTTAGTATGTGCTGAAACAGATGACCAACTACAAGTTCTGTCGCTTTTGGACCCAGATAATATAGTAAGTTAAAAAATATTAGAAATTTAAAATATTATCAACCTTTATTCTTGTATTTTTGAACCAACCATTCCTTCTTTTATTCATTAATCAACCTTTATTTTACAGCTATATTTTCTATTTCTTAATATTCTTATTATAAAATTTTTAAGTGTATTGTGGATACAATTTTAGTACCAAAAATTATATCAGAACAAGCTAGATCAATATTAATAATAGATTTATTAATAATAGAGTTTATATTAATAATAGATTTATTTACTACTTTGTAACTTAGTAGATAGTTTATAAATATGCAAAGTGAAAAATGACGGGATATATTAAAAGAAAAGTAGATAATATCAACTACCACATGAGAGAAGTGGCAAATTCACTAATTTTCTATATTATATGGATATTTTGTTCAAGATTGTTTCACCAAAAACTTTTGTTACAGGTACTTTCATTTTATTCACGACAAGCATGCCTACAACTCCTTGAAGAAGAGGGACGTTCCTTTGGTTCAACTTTGCTTATAATATTCTTCTCATTTGTGATATTATACCTCGTTCTTGGAATATGCACTAAGAAATTCTTAATGGGTGCGACAGGGATAGAGGTTGTGCCTAACTTGACTTTCTGGTCAGATTTACCGAATCTAGCCAAGGTATGAATTTTTTAATAATAATATTGAATATAATTGAAAAATAAAGATGTACTAAATTGATAGTAATGTAATATAGATTAATTACACATCATTACTTTCGAATATTATATTTTTAATTTGGATGGCAACATTTGTTTAATGAAATTAGAATATTATTTGTTTAATGTAGTTCTGCTTTTTTTTCTGATGATATGTGATTTTGTTTAGATGATTTCTTCGTATATTTAAGGGTGACAATTTTTAAATGTCGTTCTAGGATGGTTGGGCGTTTGCAATCAATGGGTTCAAATTGCCAACTCGCGGCGCCGGCCCCGTGACGTCACCAGACCCGAACAGCTACGACAGCATATAACATCAGAGCGAAGACCCCCTCACTGAAGGTCAGCTTGTATTGATTGAGTAATTTCGTGCAACAAATATATAATATGGACTTTAACATTTAAATATTACGTCTTGCCGCTATAATAGTATTCTGACGCTGCAACACGTGGGGGATCAAAGTAAATGTGGCGTTATGTAATACATTTATCAAAGCTTAAATATGTATAACGAAAATAGAATATTTTTTTTACTTTATATATATATTACAATGTAATCTACTGTTCATAAATTACAATGTAATCCACAATTAGTAATGTAATAATACTGTAGATTTTGCTGAGTATATAGCTCAGATAATTGCATTAATTATATATTGCTTAAAAATGTTAATTACATAATTATTTGGCTTAATAATATAAAGCATAATTACTATGTCATAATAACCAATCTGTTGTCTAAAATTTAAATTTAGAATTCTTTAAATATTCAAGACTTGTGTCCAGTTTCTGAAACGTTGATTAAAGTCATATTAACTAATTCTACTTTAATATATATCGTAATTGGTCGGTGGCAGTCAATGACGTAATAGATAACGAATGAACGTTGAATATTTAGTTAGTATTGTTAATTTCATTTTGTATACAATTTTAGAAACTGGCAGTTAGTATGAGAACTGATTAGAATGTTATATCTTTTATTTTTAAGGGTTGCCATTTTACATAAACTTAAATTTATCTTTATTAATTGATTTTCAAATTTTGGCAGATCGATCTTCATTTTACGAACATATATATACACATTTAAGAATCTCTAGATTGATAATTCTTGAAAAGCGTAATAAAATATATATATAATGTAAACCTAAATTTAATATACATATTTGTAATGTTAGCGAAAAACCCCTAGCAAAGTTATAATTAATAAACTTGATATTAAGGACGATATTATAGAAGGAATAATCATAATAATTTATTGGTTTTCAAGACATCATGATATTACGATAAAGATTCCGTACTCACTATAGTCCTGGTAATGTACAGGAATGCTTACTGTTTACGACATTAAGTCTATTGCACCGAGGAAAAGAGTTTAAAATTCACCGAAACTTATCTTTAAATATAAAACATTTTTGAACTAAAACTCTTTTTTAAAATAGTAATATAACTAAAGTATGATTGTTAATTTATTAGTTACAAACGACGTAAATATGTTTTTTCCTTTTCTGGCGTGTGTCTAAACTGTGTTCTCCCGCCAAAAAGAACGTATTTTACTTCTTAGTAGCCTATTATAATCTCAGGAATCAGCAGTCATAATCATTGTCCGTTTAATGAAGCATGTTACGGGCTAAAAAATCTTCTTTATTAAAATGCAAAAAAAAATAATACTTCGGGGTCCAGCTTCTTTAGTGTGTAAATATAATTTTTTTTTACAATCATATTGATTTTCTCTGTGTATAATTAATGTCCGTGGCTGTTTATGCGATAACAGCTAAATTTATTATTGATTAGTTTTACCATTTTCAATACCGTTTATAACTAGAAGCGAAGTCTGTTTAACGTAACTGTAGTATAGATGTGTAAATTTTTAAGTATATCATTTAGTGATTATACTTGATATTTTAAATAATAAAATTTATTATAATACTGTAAATTTATTATAATACTGCAGTTGTAACTGTTATAAGTAGTATTTTATGGATGAATTATGATAATGGCACATTATTTATTCAAATTATTGTGTAACCTAAAAAAAATATTAGTTTAAGTAACTATATGTCTATATATAGGTTATGGTTATTTCGATATTTTTGTTATTTAAGATCAAATTTCGATTAAAAAAGAAATAAAAAAGTGGGTCTGTTTTTCGTTAAGTAGCGTTCATCATAATTTCTATATCTGTTGCTCATGTCTTGCATGTCTACCTCTTTTATTGGCGATTAAAATAATTATGGAGGGTAGAGGTAAGGAGAATCATCTCATATGGTAGAAAACTTAAAAAAGTGTCCAGCTGTAAGCTATAAATTGGCGCTAGTGTAGACAAAGGGTATGGTATTAATGTAGCAATAAGCAATTGTAAACGAATTGAAGTATGTCGAGTTAAAAAAAAAATATTATTGTCGACTAAAGTAGTTACTTATTGAAAATTTCAACTACTTGCGTAGTACAACGTAGTAAATATAACCTTAAAGAATTATTATGAGAAAACGTGTAGCTAGAGTGATTTTATTTCATGAACTGCGTGATTTTAAAAAGCGCGCTATAATTCAGCGGTAGTTTTTGTTTCCTTGTTTATTTCTCAATCCTACTCTAATAATATTTGGCGCTTCCTTTAAAATTTACTCTGATGCTGATGTGGCGCCACCCTAATTTACTGCTTTTGGCGGACACTTTTTCATGTACACAGATGATTCTCCTTACCTCTACCCTCCATAAAAATAATATAGAACGTCTCCATTACCGCAAGGATATATATATGAAATTAATTTTAACAATATGAACATTTTGACAGATGCTGTTACTTTTACTGTAAGTCTATAATATCTCGACTCTAATAATAATTATTGCAAATAAAAATCATCGAGACATATATAGATAAAAATAAAAAGCAAAATATTATCCAAATCAAAAATTTGAGCCAAAAGCTTAGAACCGTGTCCGAGATACACGAAATAAATTCATATACAAGAATTGCTTATTTCATATATTAATATATTTGCCACTAGCAAATCATACTTATTACTAACCAGCTGCCTAACAATTATGCGATTATATAAGATTGTTATCAATATAAATAATGAAAACGTACACTCCCATATAAACTACTTAATAATTGTATATAATAAAACAGTATAACACTATTAGTAATGTTTAATAACATTTTTAAAACACACCGAAATGTTTAATAAAGTTTCACATTTTTGTTGATGCTTTTTATCATATATAGTGGAGTGGACATTATTATAATAATACTGTTATATTTTATGTCAACAGATACATATGTATGCAATTAAATAACGACTTTTGTTACTATATTAATTATCTGTGGGTTATTTTGTTTTATTTATTATTTGGTTTATTTCTTTATCTACATACCACAGATTTTTTAATTCATAAAAAAAAAAAATCCTTACTTTATGAGTAATATGACTTCCAATAAATTAGAAAATAGTTGATTTAATATGGTTGATATTGTCTCTTTTCGATTTAGTAATGTTAAGGTGAATTATTAAAACTAATTATCATGTCTACTGTATTGACATTTGATTATAATGTGCCAAGAAATTATTTGAAATGTAAATCTATCCATTATTTTCTCTACTTTTATTATCTTCGTAATGTGTAATATTTAAAAAAATACATTGCCGTCACGACCAATGTAGGTCATGATTACCCTTAAGGGGCCATTCATTTATTACGTAAGACGATTTTTACTAGTTTTCGACCGCCTTCCCCTCCTATATAAGAAAAAATTAAGAATAGGGGAGGGGTCGCCCCCTTGCTTGGTTGGTTTTGCTGTTACGAGTGCCGTTTTTCGAGACTACTTTCAAAATTTAGCTGGGACCGGTGGACCCCCTGCTACTTGCAGAAATTTCTACCATATTCCCAAAACTCGACAAAAAAATGTGAAGATGAGCTTTTTTTCTCTCCTGCAAACGAGCAGGAGGCTTTGCGTGTATTTGTGATCTTACGTAAGAACTATCAAGACTCCCTCCCACCCCCTTGTAAGAAAAAATAAGACATGGACGAAATCCCCTCCCCCCTAAATCGTCTTACGTAATAAATGAAAGGGACCTATTGAAATTCATTTACAATAATTGTGAGATTCTTTAAGTTCACTTTCTTGCTCCAGTAGGTACTCTTAAGATAGTGTGTTCTACACCCCTTATGGGATTTGGGTTGACTTTTTGTTTCTGAGGCCAGTTTGTACAACTAACAACTGATTATAATAAGTATATTAAATATAAAAATCTCATGTCTGAAAGGTTGCTTACGGAGATATCTCTCTATGTAAATTCTATCAGAACTCAAGGAATCTGCGCCCTTTTTTGTTTGACGGCATTATATTTTATAATCTCTCGTCTTTTTTTTTTCTATATTATACTGTTTGTATGATCATTTATATTTTGAAGTGTTTTAAGAGTAAAATATATAAATGTGATTTTATACATAGTTTTGTATTCACACCAACTTTATACTTTCGCCTTGCACAAATAATTGCAAAAAATATGGTCTGTGTTGAACCTCTTCAATAAATAATAAATATATATCGGTTTTTTTTTTTCTTCTTTCCTTTTTTCTAATGGCGCTGTTTATTTAGACGGCGAATCCTATTAACGCTGAGTTATACTTCAATTCTTTCCTCATGTTCTTCATAACATTACGTGTTAACAGGTTAACTTATATTTGTTATTTATTTGTGTTCAGGTAAAAGGTAAGGTGTGGTGGTAAGGTAAAAAATGTGCCGCTTGACGGTGACAAGAATTACTGCTATGTAATGTTATTGTTAAAATTTGATAGTAGGTACTTATGTATGTTTGTAGCAAACAAAAAGACGTTGGTCTAATCCATTATTTAACAAAAAAATATTTTTTTCGTTTAAATTACTCTGGATCGATTAAGTATTTCATTGTAACATATATTCTACAAATTTATTGTAAATTGCTTCTGATGTCCACATTGGTCAAACCTAATTGTAAATACTTTAAAAAAATTGAAAATAATGTGTTTGATGACCAAGGCTGTACACCTGTACATACCTACTCTTAATTTAGTGAACTAGTCTTAAAATAAAAACAATTTTGTAGTCATACATAATTTATTTTTACTGGATTATTAGAAAAATCTAATAATTTTTAAACACGTGTTTGAAGATTTGTCTGTTTGTGACTATAGTATTAAAAATCCCAGCTGTAAAAAAAATGAACAGTTTTTTAGAATAATGATATAAATTCTTCAATCAGATAAGAAAAAATATTTTCCGTTCAGACTTGACTTGTCTCCTGTCCTGTTCAGTCAAATAAATTGCAGTTTTTAGCATTTTTTAGGTAAACGGTTACATATGCATTTGACGCGCTTCAATGCGTGTAACTATATTAAACATGCATAGGTAGTTAATACCTACAATTACATGACTGACATAGTTTCTAGGTAGGTATGAAACTAATAATGTACAGTACTAAAAATATACAGGATGTAACAAAATTCGTATCCGATCTGTGAAGTGGTTATTAGGTATCGTGTCTCGGTTCTATTTATGTAATATTTTTGGAAATACTAAGCAAAAAATTTAACCCGGATTTTTTTTTTTAATTCACAGATCGGACACGAATTTTGTTACACGCTGTATAATATAGATAATTGCAATTGGTTAATAGGCAGACATTGGCATGTTATGTCCCCTGTGCCTGTAGTTACGCTGGCTCACTCATCCTTTAAACCGGAACAAAACAACTAATCGTATGCATTGCTGTTAAGCGGTAGTATATGTGATAAAGTAGATGACCCAGACGGGCTTGCACAAAGCCATCAAGTACATGGTGGTATTACTTGGGCCGGTTAAACTAAGTTGGGGCCCCTAGGAAATACTTAAAGCTATTTCACTAATAATAAATATGTTTAAATAGTATATTATGAAGATACATTTGGCGTCAACAATATCATAAACAAGGTTTTTGAAACTTTATTAGCCGATGCGAGGCCCCTAGGCCTATACTGCCTAATGGATAATCCGACCCTGGGTATTACTTCATAATTAGCTTTGATTTCGTGTCACATAGGAATTAAGCTAGCTTACTTTTGGGGCGTGTTCGGTCAAGCAAGTGGCCAGTAAAGCAGCCCTCTCGCAACCCTCTTTGTCGTCACCTAGAGACGCCTCGTTCACTGTAATTCGAATAATAATATGTAAATTATAAACATTTAAAATTACTACAGGAAAAAATTGCTTTAGGTGCTTTCCGTGGCAAAGTACTGTGAACATTGTCAAGTTTGTTGCTGAAAATTACTCGAAAGATAAATAGAAATAAAAAAATTGCCCCGATCGCGGGCCTGTACCCAGAATCTCGTTCTTGCCCTTGTGATAATCATTAGCCACTAGACTAGACCAACGATTCACCCCGGAGGAAAAATGAATACTAGGCAGAAAATGTATGTAGTTCATCCATCTTATATGGAAGTTGGAAGTGTGTACACTCCCGTGCCTCGGAAAGCACGTTAAGCCGTTGGTCCTGCGACTGAACTCTTTCCGGTCGTGTCGGATTGCCGTCCCATCGGATTATGAGAGCTAGGGAAAAGAGAGTGTACCTGTGTCTGCGCACACACTTGTGCACTATAATATCTCCTGCGCAGTTGGCTAATCTTTCTTGAGATTGGCCGCCGTGGCCGAAATCGGTCTGGAGGACCTTATGTACCTATGTATCCTCGTAAGTAGACAACATGTTCATTGATAAATAATGCAATTATACCTTATCAAACTTTCCTGTTGTTATATATTTTTAAAAGATTAATCGCATTATAAATACCTACATACGGAAGTGAGTAACACGCAAAGTGAAAATATATTGTGTTCCAGTGTAGGCACATGAAACTATTTAATGAAAATTAAAACTGAGATCTAGTTTATGGGTACCTTAAGCTTAAACTATAAATCATTCCGTCCATCCGTATGAAAGTCCGTTCGGTAGTTCTTAAATTGATCGCGTTGAGATAGACAGACAGAAAGAACGACAGACTCGGTTTGTTTTTGTTTGACAGACTTTGTTTTTGTAGTGACTTTTATTTGATGAAATTGTAATTCGATTTGTCTGTATAATGTACGATTATATAAATATTTTTTGTGTAGTTTAAATAAACTTACCCTTCATACATGTTTCGTACAACTTCTTCGCATTGTTCAATCTGGCTTGGTCACCAGGGTATTCCTTTTCAGACATCTTGTATGCATTTTTGTCGTTAAACATACCTTTGTCGTCAATCTATAATGAACATATGGGAAATTATGTTTAACGCGTATTTATGTAACATGAAATTTTTGTGTTTGAATGTTTTTATTCAAAATATAGATTGACACGAATAATTCACGTGGTAAAAGTGAAAGTCTTATATGCGTTCGAATTTTTGTTTTGTAAATAAAGCCACCGATCTATTTCAGAAAAAAATTAAGCTCTTCAATTTCTAAAAGTGTCACTCATCAATTACTAGCGTTTTGCCCGCGTAGTTCCCGTTCCCGTGGGAATACGTGGACAAAATGTTGCCTATATTACTGGCTGATAATTTATTCATGTATCATAGCTTTCCATTGGTGAAAGAATTTTTAAAATCGGTTTAGGCGCGAAAGCGTAACAAACAAACTCACTTTCGCATTTATAATATTGATTAGGATTGTGCATATTGTAAACTGTAAAAATAGATAGTTTTCCAGTTACCTATTGAGCAATTATTGTTATAATATAAAAAAAAAAAATATATAGAGACGAGCCGAGTCGAGATGATACTGTCGTTAAAACACCGTGAATCTTAACCGAAGTTAAGAAGTTTTCATGTTCTTAATTTGTGTCAATAAATAATGCGGCGGTGAAGGAAAACATCGTGAGGAAATGCATGCGGTGTGAAATTTTGCCACATTTGTTTCCACCAAACCGCATTGGAGCAGCGTGGTGGAGATAACTCCAATCAAGTCCAATAAATGTGGAGGCTTTTATCCATCAGAAGACATTTACAGGCTGTAACCTAGACAATTGTTCATATTTCGTTCAAACTCTAAAAACAATAACATAACTGCTTACCCAATCAACTTTTTTGAAAAGGCAAGCTACGAGGCACTTGGCGTTCTGGTGGTTGGGGATTTTATGACTTTTCATCATATCTATTTCATCTGCTGAGACTGGATGCTCCTTGCTGCACTCCAGCGCTTGCATGATGAACCATTTTTTTATATCTTCGTCGGACCGAGCCTGAAAGATTTTGCAATATAATGAATACCTATTATACCTTGTATCTATGTAAAGTAGAAAATTTAAATTATTTAAGAATTTACGTAAAATCGATATATTTAACTGATGATGTCTCAGCCTAAAATTATTTCGTAAAATACACCCTTATCTAAGTTATCGCCTGTCACTTGTACATCGTTTCTCCACGTATCATAGTCTTTCTTGAATTCCTCAAGTCAATCTTTTCAAATCCAAAAGCATTATTTTTATGTTACTTTCATCACTCAGCCATTCCCAGTACTAATCGATTTACATTATTTCTCTACTTAGCTTGAACAGAATGATATTTTACCTTATTCTCTGGAAATATCAAAATGTTCAACATTATATTATAAAAAAGTTTGTTTACTTACAAGTGCGGTTCCGACAAAACAACACATAAATAAAATTGTTAAAGTTGTCATTTTGTTTACAGTTGAACGTTTACTAACTCAATTTTCTATCAAAAAATCTTTTTATATGTTTCATTTTTAATCGAGGTTCATTATGCACAATAGTGAAGCAGATAATGTCATTTTAATATTTTGGTGATTAAGAACACTATTTCTGCGATTTATACTATTTTTGCGGGCGTTTATGATTTTTGTTTGTGCTTTTATATAATATTTCGCTGCGTTTTAACGAACGAAATTTGTTATAGACATATATTTGTTAAACGATAATTCACTTTTTAATTATTATTATTAACATATTGATAAATGTAGTTGTAAAGTCATTTTACGCTACACATAAATTAAAAATCTTGCGTCCAGAACATTCCGGCGTTGTCTTAAAAAAACGATAGCCTCTAAAACGAGATGTTACGGTAGTAATATTTTATTTTGTTTTTGAAGGCACTTATATAATTGTTCGTCATGGTAATTATTTATAGATCATCATTTTTATCAATGTCAGGTAATTTTTAGTTGTTATTTTAAAGCGGATCTTTTCAATCATAATAGCAATGATTTATGTACCCAATGTACGTCGTGGACAGTGTACTTGATTTTGGTTTATTTATTTAATGTATAGTGTTTTTCAAATAAATATTTAATTTTTTTTGAATAGTGACCTTTTAAAATAAGTTTTGTACTCAAGATCCAAGTGTAGGATTGAGAAAACTATCAAAGTAATTTGTTTATTTAATTAATTATTGGATGTTTATTTAATTATTAGACCATAGAAAATTTAGAACTTTGTAAAGATTTGACATATTCCTAATAAATGTCCTCCAGACCGATTTCGGCCACGGCGGCCAATCTCAAGAGAGATTAGCCAACTGCGCAGGAGATATTATAGTGCACAAGTGTGTGCGCAAACACAGGTGCCCTTACTATTCCCTAGCTCTCAAAATCCGATGGGACGGCAATCCGACACGACCGGAAAGAGTTCAGGTGCAGGACCAATGGCTTTACGTGCTTTCCGAGGCACGGGAGTGTACACACTTCCAACTTCCAGACTCCGGGCTGCTATTGAGAATTTTCTGACAGAAAAACCAATAACTACTTATTGGCCCGACCTGGGAATTGAACCCAGGACCACCGGGTCTGCGGCCTTATATCTAGCCACTAGACCAACGAGGCAGTGCCTCGGAAAGCACGTTAAGCCGTTGGTCCTGCGCCTGAATTCTTTCCGGTCGTGTCGGATTGCCGTCCCATCGGATTATGAGAGTTAAGGAAAAGAGAGTGCACCTGTGTTTGCGCACACACTTGTGCACTATAATATCTCCTGCGCAGTTGGCTAATCTCTCTTGAGATTGGCCGCGGTGGCCGAAATTGGTCTGGAGGACCTTATTATTCCTAATAATAGGTGCCTAATTTAATTGGGGAAAAAGAGTAACTACTGACTTTCTTTACGATTTTTTCTCATTGTCAGTAGAATCTACGTTCTACCGGTGGTTACTTTATTATATTATAGTGTATTATATTCCTTGTTCCTCTAGAAATTGAAAATATCAATCTTTATATAAGTTTCGTATTATGGGGACATCGTTATGCTAATTTACTTAGTTTAGTTTTAATTTAGTTCTCAACAATCATTTATTTCACTCAAGAAAATTACGACTGACAGTTAAATAGATGTTAGAATGTACACTTTTTTTTCAAACAATGCAATTGTATATAATTACCGTCACGTTGCAAGGAAGACGTCCAAATAGTTATGCATTAAAAACACTAGCGGAAAAAATCTCCACTAATTGATTGTTATCTCATACTTCTAGAACCTGGTATTTCCGTCGATTTGCTTAAAATGTATTCGTTTTTTTTTAATAAAAACTGAAATCTTCGTAACTTGTCCGACTTTTTATGCAATAAAATATAACACAAAATATTGTTTTAATATTTATTTGAATACGTAAATATATACCTAATAAAAATACAATTATTTTGTTACGAAAATACTTAAATAATACATACAATATATTTTCTATTTATATTTATTACGCGAATCATAGAAAAAAATAATATTAATCAATCGTTAATATTATTTTAATGTAACGAAAATTGTTTCGTTCTAAATATCATTAGATATTTGTTTTAGTACAACTCATTATAAAACTAACTGTAGATTTGAATTATTAATTAGGGAAAGTAAAAAATTGATGGATTGTGGTTATAAATGCATTTCGTCACGTAGAATGATGCCTCGCAAACGTCTTTGTAAGAGTCCGCTGTAAATCAGAAATACGTAGTTACGTTTAAGTTAGACACAAGCTATTATTACTCATACTTATTTTGCTGCCAAATATAAGAATCTATTAATACTGGATGTCTTTGTTCCGAGTTCTGAAACTCGGATTGGTTTAGGAAAAAATACCGAGCCAGTTTAGTTTAGTTAGCAGTAGGACAAATTCATAAATGTTACCAATAGTAGTGTGACACTCCATTGGTAAAGCCGTTGGGCGGCACGTAAAGCCATTGGTACTTAAGTTCCAATGGACTATTGTGTAGGTACTATGATATTATTGACATACCACATACCTACTTTCCTACAAGCCGTTAATGCTTCTTTGGCTGGTTCCTTTACTTCCTCAGGCAAGAGCAGGTCTGCTTGCTTCATCGCTGCTTCATAATTGAATTTACCATTTTTTAACTGAGAGATAAACCAAAAAGATAATACAAACAAATAATTAAGTTTACTGTTTTTAAGTTTATTTATTAACTAGTTTAATAATGTAATGTTATGTAGTTTATAACAGTGTATGCAGTGTGAATTGAATTTTTAAACTATTCCAATTATGAAAACACCTGTTTCTGTTTGATTTCATATTGAGATATAATAAAAATAATAATATTGCGTGGCTTTGGTCTAATGTCATAAAATTTATGATATATTTTTTTTATGTATTCTTTAAGAGCTTTTTTAACGTATCACGATCAGATACTGTTGAAATTCAAAATAATGTATGCAATCTTTAAGCATCATCGATTTGGAAAAGAATATACCATGTCTAGAGAAGAAACACAGATGAAATTTGCTATCGCGAATGTGTGTATAAGCCACGCCCCAGTGCGGGCTTACGCTAAAAAGGTCGCGTTTGTATTATTTTTTCTAACTATATAATAATTATAATACAGTTAAATGTGGTATGTATATTACCGCGTTAGCCATTTTCATGATGCATGCTACGTAACACATCACTTCTTTTTCTTCTATAAAGACCCCTTTGACCATTGGATCAATTTTCTCTGGAAGTAAATAAATAGGTATATATGAATATGTCGTTAAGTCTTAGTAAGGAATATACGCATGCATTATACTTTAAATTTAAACTACAAATATCACAGACATAATGTCCGTGCCTTTGATATATCTTTTTATTAATTTGATTGAACTTAGTAAATTAGAAGTAGTAGATCGGCTTGCATGTTTTTTTATTTCCAAAGAGAATACAATAGATAATTCAGTATTACACTTTTTATTGACGTTACTCTGATATGATTTATAAGTGCTAGATGTTATTACCTTTAATAAAAAATCTTACATACCATCAGCAACATTGTTTTTTGGTTGACATGTTTTTCGCATCATCTTTCCTGTTGATTTTATCTGTTTCATTGTCATCTAAAAATAATAACAGCAATTCATGGTTTCATTTTATTTCTATTAAGTACCTTACTTAACTGATATATAAATATAATGCAGATAAGAAAGAAATTCAAGTTTAATTTTTTTTTTAACTATTAAGTTCTGTTTTTAACAGTTAAGTTTTAACTATTAAGTGATGTTTTAAATATTCTCTCTAAATACATATCCAGTTTTATCCAGTATAAAAAATAAATATACTTACCGCGTTACAAATATTAAGAACAACTAGGATTTTAACGACCGCAATGATAACTGACATGGCCTATGCTTTTCTGTATACCTTGATCTCGTCTGTTCGCTTATAAGACGTCAGATAATTGATTAATGATAGTGTCATATTTAACACGTTGTAATGGTGTTAATGCTGACACCATGTATATAAGGTAAAATCGGATAGTGCTGCATCATAATTTAATTAAAAATAACAAACTGCGTAAAGTCGTCTATCTTAAGCATTTTTAAATATCGAATGTTGAAATCGTATTACGTATGTATGCATTCGCTTTTCAAATTAAAAACAAAAAAAATTGAAGCTGAAATTAAAAAGTCATTGGTCACCCTACTACAGACATAATGTATGTAATATGTAGGTTTTCGTTTCGAAGAATTATTGCATGGTAATCGTTTATTTCCGATGTTAGCTTCAACCACTCATGAATATTCTAAATCGATTTAAAAGCAACGCACATAATGTCAGCTATAACGGTTTTCATTTAAAATTATAGGTAATGATTGTAAGTATAAATTTTGTACGAATATCAATAATGTATTAAAACTGGAACAGCGAGATTTTTTTTTCCCTTCAATTTGCAATAGTTAATTTGGGATAGTTTGGTTCACTTAATTAATAGCATCTCTTATGAGATCGTTCCACATGTAAATAATTTATATAATACCTGATAATAATAATATAATACCTGAGTTAAATAAAAGATCATGTTTCTTATAATAAAATAAAGTATTTTTTATTTACTCTTAGATTAGTGTTCCATAAAGTCCAATTTAAGGGCTCTTTCTTTGTTCAGTAAATTTAAATGGTATTCCTTTCTACGTCAGATATATAAATATGTTATGGGGTTTTTTGCATATATTTTATATTTTAAAGGAGACCATGAAAGCGAAAATATTTATAGCAAATATTATTGTATTACACTCTGAAAAATAACCCTGTTTCGTTACGGTAATTAATCTAAGACGACAAAGTTTTGAGCAAACATTAAAACTGCAAGCAGGCAAGCGATTCAATAATTATAACGATTTAAAAATCCCCATGACCTACTCGAATAAATTTCATATTTATTCGATTATGAATAAGAATTCAAATACACTTGGTAATAGGGCTTTGTGCAAGCTCGTGGGTAGGTACCACCCACTCATCAGATATTCTACCACAAAGCTGCAGTGCTTGGTATTGTTAGCTTGGAGGGTGAGTGAGCCAGTGTAGTTACAGGCACAAGAGACATAACATCTTAGTTCCCTAGGTTGGCGGCGCATTGACGATGTAAGGGATGGTTAACATTTTTTACAATACCAATGTCTATGGGCGTTGGTGACCACTCACCATCAGGTGGCCCACATGTTCCTCCGCCTTCCTATTCTTTAAAAAAAACAAAAATACATGTTAATATATGTAGTGGAAATAAGTTTTGGGTCGGCAACGTTATCACTTAACGGTTATATATTATAGTTTATTGCAACCACAGGAAGAGTGGAGCAAAGATAAAAAAATAACTTTGACATTGGGTTGACGCGATATAATTAATCGAGATCTTGAAAATTCTATTTGTACATTCTTGTTTTCTTTTTGGATGTAAAGTGGATATAATGAAATAAAGAATAAGTATTTAAGGATATATAAAGGTGGTTTGTTTATTTTGACTCTTTCCTCGATTGGAATGGGGTGTAGTACAAACGTTGCGTTCAGGAATGACTTTCAATCATTGCAGTCAGTGTCTAAATTTTACTTCAAAATGCATTAATATTGATAGCGTTTTCCACATGTTTATTTTTATTTTTTATAAAAAAATATATTACTGTTTATATTTAAATAATTACTTCACCAATTTGGCTTTGAAATTGCCGCTCGTAGAAGATATGCTACAGTCTGTTAATTATGAGATAGATTTTTGATTGTGGTGCAGTATGTATCTGAGATGACAGTAATAAAAGGGCGTGTTTGTAATCAATCAATCAAATGTCACTTTGTTTCTTATATAAAACAGAATGTAAGCTATACCCATGAGTATACCTTTAGCTACCCTACGTATATCAATATGAAGTGTAGTTTTCTTTATTTGGTCTTAGTAATAAGTTTATATCAATGCAGTATCATTTTCGCGGTGAGTATTATTTTTATTAAAACGCAATCATAATAAATCAGAACATAATCCTTGATGACAATAAACTTTCTATTATAACAATATCCACCAATAAGTGACTGGTTAAAACCGGGTAGCCAATAATTTACTAGTCTGTATAGCTTATATAATAAAAAAAATACTCGTATTTATAAATCTTATATTTTCATACCTAATTGTGATAAAAATTGTGTTTATTACATACATTTCGTTTTCGTAGTTGTAAATAAGACAGACAATGTGTTCCTTGTAATATACTCTATTATCGCCATCTCATTATTTTAATTGGCGAATAAATTTTATACACATAATAAAACCCGGTACAGATATATAAGTTGTTTAAACACCGGTGATCCTTAATCTGAAACTTAAATAACGGTACAGTTTTATTATTAAAATAATTTGTTATGAATGACTCCTATTATATAAACGAAGGTCATGCAAGGCATACAAATTAACACTTTAACCTTAGTTAGGTGTTAATAGAGTTCGTGAATCATCACGACTGTGTATATACAATAATGATATTATATGAGACATATTGAGATAGGAGAAGTCTTGTAATATCATAATTATTTTAAATTTATAAACAATTTTATATTTGAAGAGCCTTTGGTTTCCCTAGCCTTTCCCCTTGGCCAAAAAATAAAGCAATTGTATAGCCAAAAAAACTCAGCTATACGATTGCTTTATACTTCAGCATTCTGTTATGTTTATTTAAATTCAAACACACACTATGATTGTTTCAATGCAGTATTAAACAAGTTAAGTTATATCGGCTCTTTGAGTGCCTTTAATATGAATGTGAAGAATAAAGATAAACATGTATTGCCAAAATAAGAGCAGAAGTGATTAAAAAATCTTAAAGCCAGACAAGAACCACTACTAAGCTCTACCACTGGTGGTAGAGCTTTGTGCAAACTCGTCTGGGCAAGGGCAACAGGTGGCCCGTATGCTCGTCTGCCTAGCATTTCAATACAAAAAAAAAGTAACATGCGATTAGTTTGTGACTATAATTCATCCAATGGTCAGTGTTAGAGTAAAGCTGCATGTGTCAAATAAAATTGCAACATTGGAGCAGCCGGCAGTGTTGCGTTATATGCTCCAAACCTTCTTCTTAAGAGGAAATTAGGCCTTAGCCCATTAGTAGGCTATTTACGAACTGTCACTATATTTTTTATGTATGATACGATCTTACTTCCCTTGCATGATTCGTACGATGACGTACTTGACAATGAATAATTGGCATTTCAACGTTTAAATGCACAGATGACAAGGCAACAACTTAAGAATTCTGGAAAACTTATGAAAAAGACTTGTATCCCGAAAAATGACGTCACTGAAGGTATGCTATGCATCAAATTTATAACTTACTGTATTTTAAAATACCGACCAACTCATTTTTTTTAAATTTGTGATTTCATACGTTTTCTATTTGAAGATTCCTATTAATAGAACACTTAAAAAGAATTAAATACTTATAAAATGAACATTTTTTTTAAACATACTTCAATTTTTTCATTATTATTATTATTAATTTCCATAATTTACGTCTTTTCACGTTTCACGTCACATCGTTTTATTTGTGATTGCTTAAAAAAATAACCGATCTCATTCTCATTGTGAACGTAGTTCTTTTGCGCGGCTTACTGTAGAGTGAAATGGCAGTGGCCCAAGGTCATGTCGCATAACGAAATACTGCGCGAATAACGCAGTACTGCGCGATCGCTGCTGGACGTAAACCTATGCTGAATTTTTGAGCGCCAAACCACTCCAAACGATAGAGCGTGAACTGTAGTGCGCCTATAATTTTATTAAGTTAAATTCTTAAATATAAGCGAACTCAAAAGCAGTAAGTATTTTAAATAAAATTTTATTTAAAATACTTACCTAACTTTCTTAAAAATACAAGAAACTAAAATACAAAGGTATTGTATTACCTTTATATTTTTGTTTTTATACCATATAAGGACCAATAACGCTATAGCCGCACGCAATTCCCAGATTCGAATCTTGGGCTATTGTCACAATTCCCATCATGGAATTGATTTAATTGGAGGGGTAAATTACTAAAATAATATTAAAATATTAGTAAATGCCTTAAAATGGGGATTGCTATTATTATAAAAACATGTTAATTGAATTTAAAAATTAAAAACGTTTTTCAATCTTTGATTGGACAGAGTTGCATAAAGGAGGTTGAGGCACTTTTAATTCTGACAAAAATACAGTAATAATCAATTAAAGTTTACGTTTTAAAACATGTTTTAAGTAAGAAAAAATATTATAAAGAACTTCGTTTCTGACGGAGGTCCCCCGACCGCATCGGTATTTTTTTGCTTTTTAATAATATCTCATGGTCAAAAACTAATATTAGATATTTTACAGAGCAAGTTGGCAAAATAGAGCAGGGAAAGTTCTTAGAAGAGAGGAATGTTATGTGTTACATCGCCTGCATATATTCCACGACTCAAGTAGTAAGTTTATTTCTTCATAATTAATAATTTACAAACAAATTATATCTGCTATTTATACTAAAACTGACTCGTGTGGACGAGGTTTAAGTCTCTGTATCATCTGTGGTCTTCTCCAAGCAATCTCTGTGAATAGATACTTTAATAGCAGACTTTAAAATAACAGCAAATTAGAGGATCTGTTTATATATATTTTTAATTGCATTTAATATTAACAGATAGTAACTCGTTGGTCTAGTGGCTAGATATAAGGCTGCAGACCTGGTGGTCCTGGGCTCAATTCCCAGGTCGGGCCAATAAATAGTTATTGGGTTTTTCTGTCAGAAAATTCTCAGTAGCAGCCCGGAGTCTGGAAATTGGAAGTGTGTACACCTGTGCCTCGGAAAACACGTAAAGCCGTTGGTCCTGCGCCTGAACTCTTTCCGGTCGTGTCGGATTGCCGTCCCATCAGATTATGAGAGCTAAGAAAAAGAGAGTGCATCTGTGTTTGCGCACACACTTGTGCATTATAATATCTCCTGCGCAGTTGGCTAATCTCTCTTGAGATTGGCCGCCGTGGCCGAAATCTGTCTGGAGGACCTTATTTATTTATAGTTTCGATTCAGTAATAAATTCGCAAAATAAAAAAATATAAATGAACTTACAATTTTTCAATCTGTTGTGTGTGGCGTTGGCAAATAGCTCATAATACTTTTTATCGGATTTTAAATTACCTGTTGTTTAGACTTAAATAGTTTTTATACGATTTTATCAAATCTTAGATCTCATAGTAAAATTAAAACTTGCATCTTTGAGAAAAAATTCCGTGTTGTAGATAAAAAATAATAAACTAAGCTATGAGGCAGTAATAAAACAAGTGGATCTGATGTTTCCGCCCGATATGAAAGACGCGGTGAAGGCTGCCGCAGAAAAATGCAAGGATATTGGTATGGAATCTATTTTTACAAAAATAGCCTTTATTTTACATATACATAAAGTTGAAATTATTTTTGAATTGTTCATAAAGTAAGAGTTAGCAAGAGTCATAAAGTACGAATTAGTAAGAGTATTTGTATATGAAAAGTGATTTTTTTCAGGTAAGAAATATAAAGATATATGTGAGGCTTCGTATTGGACAGCCAAGTGTATGTATGATTACGATCCGAAAAATTTTGTTTTTCCTTGAAGTTTTAGTTCAATAAACTGTATTGCTTAAAATCTTTTATTTATTAGATACATTCCAAGCGTTATGCTATGTTTTTATGTTATAACCATAATATATCAAAATGTTTAGTAATTTATAAAATTATTTGTTCTTAGTGATAAATACTAGATTGACAAAATGGAAAGAAAAGAAATATATTATTGAATAGTGATCACAGCGATTAAGCTTTTGATTTAAAATAATGTTCAATCAGAATTTCATTATTTAGCATAATTATTTTAGATTTATTTTTTATTTTATGCAATATCAGTGTATATTCATATTATACATATGTCTAAAAATAAAGGTTACTTTTAGTTTTATAAAAACAGAAATATATATTAAGTGTTCGATGAATCAATGGATGACACACTGAGGATAACATAATTAATCCTGAGTGAAGTTTGTATCTAAATCTAAGTCGTAAGTTATATCATTGTAATTATTCATCTAGCTAAGTTAAGCAGAATATCTGTTTGTGTAAAAGTTAAACTCGTATATGTCATAAATAAATTAATATTTCGAATACACGAGAAGGTAATTACGGGTCGTTTATTTTCCTTTATTAGTTTTTTTCGATTTTATGCTATTAAATATATTAATCACAAACTTCGTTTCGTTGCACATACTACCGTCACCCCGCGTAAGTCTTGAAGATATTGTTTTATGAAAAGTGAGTAAGAATAAGTCTATATTAATACCATTTGCAAGGGATATAATACACTTGACAGTATATTAAAATAAGATTCTTATACGGCGATATAGAAACGAGCGAAAGCGAAAAACATACTGTGTCAAAAAGGAAGGCAAGCTACCAATTATGTTCATCGGCTTATTTTCAATAATTAATCCTCCTTCCTAAAAACCAATCTATCGTTATCTTTTATTTTGTTCATATGAAACATAATTAACTATTACCGTATTCTTACTTGATTCGTGTTTAAGAGGTTAACAACATAAAATTGGTTAAATTTTCAAATACAAATTATATGTTCAACCAACGGAAAACGTTTAGTTGATATATAATTATTTTTACTAAATATAGGGTCTTCATAAATTGCTAAATGATTTTTCAAAAGTTCCTGCAATGCTTAGATTAAGATTCCAGTTCTTGAACAGCTTCCGAACATTCCATTAACAGAGTTGCTATCCTTATTATTAGAAAATGAATTACAAAATTATTATATTATTTTATTTTTCGTTTACTGTTTCAAACTTTGTTATTGGTGTAAGTGTTTTGAAGAATATTTTTATTTATTGGTATTAAAAATAATTTGTGATAAAAACGAAATTAATTTGCGAATAGATGTCGAGGGCTCAACTAAAGAAAACAATGACGATAATGAAAAATCAGTGTATGCCAAAAACTGGTGTTACTAATGGTATGAAAACTTTATTTTGTGCCTAAACTCATTTTAATAAGATACTACTCGTATTTTAATATACTTATATTTATTTAAGTATTTCGTCCTTGAATTATAGATTACGTTAATGGTTACAGAAAATATTCAAAATAAAATGCGTTCTATTGTGATTAATTGATTACACATTTTTTTAAATTGTAGATAAAGTTGGTAAAATCGAGCAAGGAGTTTTTATAGAAGACCACGATGTAATGTGTTACATTGCGTGTGTATATAAAACTGTCCAAGTTGTAAGTATACCGTAGTTACTTTACGCAGGGTAGCAAGCCTTTACGCTCGTCCGACGCTAATCCTTCTTAATAATATTTTCGCTGAAGGGCTGATTCCCTGAAAATATACAGGTCGTTAAGGCGACCTCAATTTATAAATGCGATTGACACGTAAGATACTGTAGAACGGTACTGTACTGAACTAAGGTTTAGTTGTCACCGACAGTATCTTACGATGCCCACTTAACCACTCGATTTCAGGTAGCTCTATATTGCTCTGTCTGCAACCACACGGCGTGTTTTTTTATATGATTTTAATTATGGATGTTTAATAATTCAGTAATTGCATATTTGTTTTTTTAATATTTCACTAATTGCACACAAATAATTTCAGGTAAAAAATAATAGATTAGATAAGGATTTGGTTTCGAAACAAATTGATGTCCTTTACCCCGTGGAGATTAGGGAACCGGTTAAGAAAGCCGTGGCAAAATGCATTTTAGTTCGTAAGTATTTGATTTCAAAAACTTACAACATTCCATAATAGAGCTCGGTGGTAGAGCTTTGTGCAAGCTTGTCTGGGTAGGTACTACCCTCATCAGATTTTCTACCGCAAAACAGCAGCATTTTGTATTATTGTAATCCAGTTTGAAGGGTGAGTGAGCTAATGTCATTACAGGCACAAGGGACATAACATCTTAGTTCCCAAAGTTGGTGGCGCATTGGCGATTGAGAGCCATGGTTAACATTTCTTACAATGCCATTGTCTATCGGCGTTGGTGATCACTTACCATCAGGTGGCCCATATGCTCGTACGCCTACCTATACAATAAAAAAATGCCATAAAAATATTTTAATTATTTATGATCTTTTAGGTATATATTACATTTTTATATTTTATCAAATACAATTTTTGAAAAATTCACACAAATATGTATAATAAAGGAAAATGAATTAAATACTTTCAGAAACTAATTACGAAGACGCATGCGAAGGAATATTTCATGCAGCGAAGTGCCTCTACGATGACAATCCCGCCAATTTTATATTTCCTTGAAAATATTTAACCACCTGAAATATTTGAAAAATTACTATTGAAAAAGAATTACAAATATAAATATTGTAGTAACTTTGTCTAAACGACAAAAAATAATATTAATAAGTAGTATTTTTCTTTTATTTAATTTTTCTATTTCCATAAGTATGTGTATTTATATAAAATCTTAAATTTTATAAACATTATCCAGAAACTTACACTTACTTTATATACGAGTAAGTATGTATTTAATGACTTCCGGCTTACTCTTCCCTTTAAACGAGTTTCAAGCCGATCTGAAAGGAAATATTGATAGGACTTACAACTTGCACTGTTATCTGAATCTCTCGACTCTTACCATTGACGCTATTAAGAGACAAGGCCACAAGCGAAAATAACTTAAAAAAGAAATATACGTTCAGAACCAATGGGCTTATGAAATCTGGACCGAATGTATAATTGACAAGGTAAACAGACAAAGTACTAATCAACGAAAACAAATACATAGATTTATCTCGTAAATGACTAAGGTAAGGTATAATCAAGTTGTCTTTATAACACTGGGAATCGCTTTATGTATTCATCTGTTAGTTAGAGTTTGAGCAAACTGAGTGAAATGGATCGAAAAGATTTTTCTTTATTAATAATTCTTTCAGTTCTTGCCAGCGGCACGGACAGTGTAAGTTTGAGTATATTTACTACATTCTATAAAAAATAAATAAAAAATTGTTGATTTGGTAAACATTTGTGGTGTTGATGATTGATGAAAAAAAAAGATTACCAGTATTTATCTTCTATTTGAGCTTAATATGGCGGCTTCACTTATTAACGTTTTAACGGGTGTTTAATTACGCCCTGGATTTTGTCGTTATTGTTTTGATTTTCGCAAGGAGGAGACTAAGCATTGCTTGACTAATAATGCGCTAAACAACATTTTTAGCTAAGTAAAGTGTAAGTATCAAGTGTAAGTATCAATATTTCCTTTTCACTTGTATATTTTATAAATATAAATTAATAATTCTGATAAATCTTTAACAAATTAAACTTTATACTTAAATAAATATTTTGCTAAACATAATCAAAACTGTAGATTTTTAAACACTTTTTGATATTAATATTATATATTTTATTTAATGAATTATCTTTACCTTTTTTTTTCAAAGATATGTAAACACATGACTCTTGTCTATCACAAAAGCTATTGTTACAAAACAAGCCCAATTTGAGTATGTATATTGTCGATCTTAATTTTTTAAAATTCCATGCAACTCATTATCATTACCTAGATTACACCCAATTTGAAATGTACTTCATGCGCCAGTAAATAACTATTATTATACGCCTATGCAGTCGTATTTAAGTTTCATTTGATCTGTAATCTTTAAAACATTATGTAATTTTCTATAATTTTATTCGCCCCATTATTTTAAATTGTTAATATTCTTTTAGATGACAAGGCAACAACTAAAAAGTTCGACAAAAATGTTGAAAAAAAATTGTATGGGCAAGAATGATGTCACGGAAGGTAAATCATGTATTTTGTTTAAATGTAATACTATCAAAGTGTAAATTGTTATTGAACTTGTCAATGTGATAATATATGTGGTGCTTACCATCATCATCATCATCTAAAGCATAATATATTGTCCTAGTGATCCTAATGAGCTAGTGTATTCCTCTTAGAGTTCTCTATATTCTTATCCAATCGAAGAAGGAGTAAATATAAACAAACCTTAGTTTTACATGTGTTGTGCGATTGACTAAGAAATCTCTGCTAAAACATGTACTACAAAATAATTAATCCCATAACATATTTTTCAGATATGGTGGGAGATATTGAAAAAGGAAAATTTATCGAAGACAAAAATGTCATGTGCTATATTGCATGTATTTATCAAATGTCGCAAATTGTACGTAAAACAGGTTATATTTAATTTGATAAAAAAAATATCTACATAATAAAAACAAGAATTATCTTAATTTTATAAGATCTTATGTAAATATGTATATGATATAGTAGTCAGTTATAAAAATGATCTAATTATAAATTGTATTACATAAAACAACTGCACGATTTGCTTTATTACGAGTACGTAGGTCACGATTTCTTGAAATTAATGTATATATTTTTTATACGTTTATATTTTTAAAGATCTATTTATTATGTTTGCGAAATCAGGATTATTTATCATAATTTTTATTTATTTATTATAATCTTTACGCTTATATTCTGATATATAATTTTAAAATTTAAGCACTATCAGCGTCATAACTAGGGGCTAGACTAGCGGCAGCCTAGGACGCATCTCTTAGGGTCAAAAGACAAAACAGAGTCCGGATAAATATATAACATCACCTACGAATCTATTCGAGATGTTCGTGATGTTCTTACGACGTGTCGTGTGCCTTTACACATTTCTGCGTCGCATCGTTTTGTGTGTCCTTGTGTGCCCTTAGTGGGAACTTTACAGACTCTCAGCGTGACGTCCGCAGGGACACTGTCACACACAATGAAACATTATGCTAACACAAATAAAATAATTAATACTTAGTGGTATTAGATAAGCAATGGCATTAAACAGACTCGCGTTGTATTATTCTCCTTCATATAAAATAAGAACTTTTTTCTTTTTGTTTCGGATTTCTTCTTGGATCTTGTTAGAGGCGCTCATAACGCTAACTATGAGGCTGACAACTAATAATCATCATGTACATATGTACGTAACTAAGGTGTCAACTTGTATGACAAGTCGCAAGTTTTTATAGATTTTATGACAACGCTACAGTATAAACAGAAAGTACTGTCATATATATACGGACACGGTGTCATAATATTTTCATTATACGCATTGAAATTAACAGGATAATATAGATTTCATTGGCATATATAAAAAATACATAATAACGAATCGAATAATAGGCTCTTTGTATTATATGCTATGTTTTGTTTAAGGTAAAAAATAATAAGTTAAACTACGAAGCCTCAATAAAACAAGTAGATATTATGTTTCCCGCCGACATGAAGGACGCCATGAAGTCTTCCATTGAAAAATGTAAAGATATATGTAAGTATTTAAATATTCCTAAAAGTGGTATTTGGATCAAAACAGCTAATATATGAGTACATATATGTACTCATATATTAGCTGTATGTACGTTACCATACTACATAATTTATCACGAAATAAAATAAAATGTTCATATTTAATTAAGTTCATAATATATTTAATGAACTGTATGAATGATCATGATGTAATCATCATCAATGACTATTGTAGTTATAATATATTATAAAACTTTAGACACATGAATGTTGGTAGTCTATTTTTTAAAGCCACTAATTTAGTTTTTGTTTTACAAATGAATTATATTATATTATATTTAAAAAAGATGAGATACTTTAATTAATTTTATTATAAAGTTTTATTTAATATTGATAAGTAATAAAAAGTTTATTTATTTTTATAATATAGTTAGGTGGACGAGCATTTGGACCATCTGATGGTAAGTGGTCACCAACGCCCATTGACAAAGGCATTGTAAGAAATGTTAACCATCGCTTATATCGCCAATGCGCCACCAACCTTGGGAACTAAGATGTTATGTCCCTTGTGCCTGTAATGACACTGGCTCACTCGCCCTTCAAACGGGAACACAACAATACAACGTACTGCTGTTTTGCGGTAGAATATCTGATGAGTGGGTGGTACCTACCCAGACGAGCTTGCACAAAGCTCTACCACCAAGTTAATACTTATATAAGAGTACCCGATGCGACTTCGTCTAGGTTGGATGTAATAAACGAATATCATTGCTTTTTTATATTTGGGCAGAGTATATATAAAAAATTCAACTGATGGATAACTATTAAGTTTCTTGCCGGTTCTTCAAGATGGACTCAACATTCGGAACCGGTTCTAGCATTACATTCAAAATATTCTGTAATGTAACTAACTATTCAAATGTACTTCTAAGTACTTACATGAACACGGTACATTTAGATTGTGATCAGATAATCTATTTTAATTGTATGTTTATTTTTTATTTCGCAGCTAAAAAATACAAAGATATATGCGAAGCGTCATACTTGACAGCAAAGTGTATATACGAAGATAATCCCAAGAACTTCGTATTTCCTTAATAATATTAAAATTTAACAAATTGTTACTAATTGTTAAACATGAACTGAATATTTAACAATATTATAATTATGCTTACTTTGTATATTACTTTATGTATTCACGAATAAACTTTCTTTTTTTAATAATTTCCTATTCCCTACCATTTTGTATGCATCGTTATTAATTAATATGTCGTTATGATACAAATAAAAAAAAATACAATCTTACATTATCATTGATTTTTTTAATGATAACATGATTTATTTTAATATACGAACGAATTTTTTTAACCATGGAAATACAATTTCCAACAATAATGTTAAGTTCATTAAGTATATTATAGAGAAAATAGCTATTTAAGAGTTGTGTTCTAGTACCTATACATTTTGTTTATTTTCAATGAGAACTAGATAAAGCTAATTAATTAATTCCAAAAATGGTATTGCTGACAATGAAACAGACGCATAATTTTAGCGGATTTTTTAATCAATTCGATTTGCCTTCATCGTATTGGGTGTTGAAGACATTGTAATTAACATTGAAGGTTAAGTAGAGATTCGCAAAAAGTTGGATTTAACGAGATTCTTGGTAACAAATCACAATGTCATGTTTCCTTTGCTGTCTAGTATGTAATTGTAGAGTTCTCGTGACTTGCAATTATATCAAGGTACAGGTTATCTTAAATATGTAGGTATTCTTTTAACATGCATGCTTATGTTCAGTATACATTATTAAAATTAGCATTATTGGTTAACAAGAAATACAGTAAATAAATAATTAATATATAACTAGATTAACGCAGTTTATTTGAATTTCTAATTAGTTTTATATCTGTGTGTATATTATAATACAAGATTTATTCGTTTTAATTAGATTATTGATTAATTTAATTTATTTACATGAGGAAAATTTATATTAAAACAAAGGAAGGAAGTAAGATACTTCTTCCGATCTTTGCACCTAAAAGAAAATGAATTCCTTATATTTTGAAACTATTTCTATCTGCAATTGCTTATCGGTAAGGCGTACAGTTAGCATAGGAAAATGGGGACAGCACGGGACGCAAGGGAAATATGGATGATCGAAATTAATGTTTATCGAAAGAATTTATCATTAAAGAAAACCAATAAATAAATATGGAATAATATAAATAAAAAAAACAGGGTTTCATTAGTAAATATATAATATTTTTATTATTGTTATAATAATACGGGCGGCGGAGTGGGGCATGCCGCATGACTGCATTTGAGAGCGTCATGCCGTGTGTGTCACGGCAACCGAATCGTTCTTACCCTCAAGGCGGGCCGAGGGATGTTTCAAATCAAAATTGGATACATTTTTTGTTTGACATACATTGCATTTAACTCTTCGAACTAACTGTTTCAAATGAGAATTAAAGTATTCCCTTGAATACTCTTAAACATTTTTCTTTTTTTTGTACAAAAACTATCCTCATTACCCTAACATATTCATTCTTGCATGTTGCAAATTGATCGAGTTATGAGAATAAGTCTTTATAGTGATTGAAGACATGGAGGCATAAAGTCGCGGTCGTTTAGTTCCTAATGTACATTATGACCTAAAAACCATTAATAAATAATTGATCATACTGCTTAGTATTCTACGCGCCTCGTTACTATAACATAGAATATTAAATCAAATTTTATATTAGTGCCAGAATCAAAGTCCCGTTTTCTACATTATTTATTAAGGACCCGATTGTCTTGTGAAATACTACAATATGTATGCTTTGATATGACAGTTGTTAGTATTAAATATAAGAAGCTATATAATAAATATATAAAATCACATACATGGAATCTGGACGCACTTTAAATCGCCCACACTATTAGACACCCTAAAGTAAACGGTAAGATCTAGCTGGCCTTGCATTTTCATTCGTTTCCTGCACTTTATTAGTTTTAAAGTACTTCAGAAACACTTATGTTTTGATGGTAGAATAATCACTTTTTTTCTAGAAGCTACTAATAAGTAATTGCAATTCCGGCTCCAAAGATCACAATCTAAGTAGCAATTTGACTATCAGAAGCCGTCCTTATAGGAAAAACATAACTTTAAATGAACAGTTGGTCTCGTTTGGAAAATGAACTGAGCCGATAAAATTAGAATAGCCGGTATTGCTCACAAGTGCTGATCGTATTTTTAGCTACTTCCTTCCAAGCTTTAGTACTCTACTCTACTGAATATAACACTTTAGTATAATTAAAAGCACAGTTAGTCCAGTAGGTAGCACACCTATTTCATATTCATATTCATGTATTTTTTATACAGTTTTTAAATGGTATAAAGCATATTTAATCGCTATTTTACAAGATTAAATGTGCAGATTAATAAAATTATATTTATTATGCATGTTTTATAAACGATATATTTTAGCATTTATTAAATATTTAAATATATATATATTATTGGCGTTGATGTTGGTCCGTTATTAGTTTAAACATAGTTATGTACATACAGGTCAAAGATTATAAAGCGTGTATTAAAACCTAGCAAAAGCCTCCGGTAGATACTGTCCTATCAGTGTCATGGTAATCGGTTGAACGGTATTTTTTATTGTGTAGGTAGGCGGACAAGCATATGGGCCATCTGATGGTAAGTGGTCACCAACGCATGTTGTCTATTACATTGGCATTGTAAAAAATGTTAACCATCGCTTACGTCGCCAATGCGCCACCATCCTTAGGAAGTAAGATGTTATGTCCCTTGTGCCTGAAATTACACTGGCTCACTCACCCTTCAAACCAGAACACAACAATACCAAGTACTGCTGTTTTGCGGTAGAATATCTAATGAGTGGGTGGTACCTACCCAGACGAGCTTGCACAAAGCCCTACCACGAAGCCCTAAGTTGTTGTGCTGCAGCGCCATTTAGCTTAAAGCTATAACAAATTAAATAGTATAAAAATCTTTTCTATGAAAAATTACACATATTATGTCTAACTTTTGTGGTGATCGGTCAAATAATTTCTAAGTAAATTAATTTCAAAACCGCTAAATTTAAAAGCTTGCAATGTTTGTTTGTTTGGGTCAAATCTTACTAAATTAGAACCACATCCACTTATCCTACGGATTTAAAGCAAGACCATCTTTTACACCCAGGACTGGTTCCAGATGAAGTAACTCCTCAACGGTTTTCAGTATAGACACGAAATTTTATACGCGCACTCCATAGATATAGATAACCCGTTCGTAGTGCCATTATCATGTCTAATGTTTTAAAATTATTTCTGTTAGCTGTTATTAAAAAAAACATGTACTACTACTACGTGTTTATTTTTAATATTTGACATCGTCATGATTAGTTTTTTTTATTATTTCTATGGTTTTTTAGTCATGTTGATCACTGAGTCATCTTAGATTTCCCCCTCGTTACTGTTCATGGTTCGTTATGGTCTCTGAAAAAAAATTGTTAATGTTACTAATTTACTAGCGCTATGCTTCGTCCAGCGTGAGAAAATGAATAAAAAAGTATATTAATCTATACCGAATGTTAGTGCGTCACCACCAACACACAACAAATCTTTGCATATTGCACAAGTAAGCTAATATCGCAAAATTTATTCATTTATCAGTGTTTTTAAATTGCTTTAATCTGTTTCAAATATACATATGTTATATAATTTTAACTATATTTTCTGTTTTGTATAGGTTATTTCAATTTTAACTTTAGTCATTTTACTCGTTAAATTTCTATTACGTGTTGCGTGTAAGTTAAGTGTTTATATAGAATACAATTTTACGCGTTTTTATTATTATATAATATGTTATGGTGTAATTAATTTGTTTTGTAGAAAATAAATTAAAATAAAATAATATACTTCGATATCTTAATTTAAGTCAAATAAGTTATTCCATATTTAGATGCCCGATCTATATAAAACAAATCAACATTAAAAGAACTCTGGCAATGTCGAAAGGTTATAGAGGTTCGTATCGTAAAAAATATTTATCAAATTATCGCATTGAATATAATAGAATATAATACGTAATCTACGTCTAATCTATAATACGTTTTCTAATAAAGAAATGATAAAGGTCCTATTCGAACACGACTTTTGGATAAGCTATTACGCGCATAATACACAATCAATCTAAAACTTTACTCTGATATAACTTTTAGGCCGATTTGGGTTGCTCATTCTGTAGTTATTTTACCATAAAACAAAACTATTTGAATTGCTGTGATCCATGAATGTGAACCATAAATTGAAGGCAGAATGGTTCTAAGTCTGGTGGCGCATCGAAAGGGTATTGACTTAAGTACTAGGAGTCTTACAAGACAACTTATCACAAAGCAGTCTAGTTGATTGCCGGACTTAACCTAAATTGGACAGAATAATATAAAGTTCACAGTTTTTATTTAAAATTGCTACTATCTGGCAATGTCAAAACCGACATCTCTGATAAACTAAACTTGTTTTACAAGTTGATTTTCATAAAATAAACAACCATATTCACATTATTATTTTATCATATATTTTATCCATTGTTTTTTTTTTTTTTTATTTATTAAGGTCTACCGAATACACACGTTATTACAATACAAATATTTTTTTAAAAAAGTGATACAATATTAAGCAAATCCAAGCTACAGATATAGCACTAATGAGCACAAACGAAATTTGAATAACAATAAAAAAATAGTATTGTATTAAATATCATCATAATAATACATTTAAATATCATCATCATTATCACCAACATGTCAGCCAAAAGACGTCCACTGCTGGACAATGGCCTCCCCCAAGCACTGAACATTTGAGCATTTGAGCACTCCCTAAAAATTAAAATATCGAAGTCAAAAATAAGAAACTGGGGCCTGAACCAAGCAAGTCAACATTGTCGCGTTATTTAAAAAAAAAGGATATTTATCCGTCGATTCTAACCTGATTTTGTTGACCACCAATTTGGTATTAGCAGATTCGATAGTTATGCGAAGTTAAACATGATTGATGCTTATTCTTGTAGTATCAAAAAACTAGAACAAGAAGGATGGGCATATAATTTAGCTGAATTATCATGACAGCAATTTTTCATTTATTTCGGATAATATGACGTATGTATCTTCAAAGCGGCAACAATTTTCGGAAAGCTTCGTTCTCGTAAATGGGATAATGATTCTCTTACTAGCGAATGTATTTCAAACATGCATGCAAGCTTTTTTTTCTGGTTTAATAAAGACTGTTTTCAACAAAATATTCAATACTATTGAATATATATGGAAAGAAAACAATATATTTATTCACTATCACTTAACAATTTTTATACACATAGATTATTGTTTTTACTTTTTAAGTAAATACTTACTGTATTACTAATTGCCCAGGGAGAGGAAATTCAATTCGGGAATTATAATTGCCTAATTTTGAAACATCAATTTAAGCACTAGTAAATTATAGATTAATGTTCTTGTACTCAACAAATGAGTTACCAACAGGCAACAGGTAATGTTCCATGACGTGTTTTGAACAAAGATAATGTGATATATCTATCAAATGATCAAAATAACTATGAAATAACCTGTTTTTACGTGGATACTAATCGTACGTACGGAGCTAAGTTTAGATAATAATCTTAGAAAAAATATTGTTTGACCATGCTTGTTTTGTATATATATAAGATCAGCTTAGTCTGAACAAGTAAAGATTGAGCAAGGAGACGGTACAGTCGCATTCTTATAAATATATTATTTTAATAATGACGTCATTATCATTCGTGTTTCTCATCATTGGTGTTGCCATTAATTTGGGAAATGTTCGAGTGAGTAGAAATTAATATTTTTATTATTAATAATTAATTATATTACGGTAAAAGCGTTGCGTTCTCGTTTTTATATTGATGTTTACAATAAAAATTAATATAAAAACGAGATATATTTAATATTATAAAAAATGTTTTCTTAGTATGAAAGTAAGTTTAGAAGAAAACTTTATTTCTAATTATTTATAATAATTATAAATAAAGTTTTCTTCTAAATTTTGTTAAAACAAAATAAATATGTATATTATTTGTCTGTGCGTAGATATTAATAGATACATAAGCATAATCGTAGCTACCTATGTAATCTATAGTTTAATAGAGTGTAATTTATATAAAATAAAATATATATTATGTCTTCTAACGTTTAAGTTTTGTATTGATCCAAATTTTTTATTTTGGGTTTAACGTTTGACATAAAATAATTAATTCACTTAGAATTATTTCTTACTTTTTAAATATTTTACAGGCATTGTCTGACGATGAAAAGACTAATATCCACGCAGGCTTTCTGCCATTCATAGCGGAGTGTAGCAAGGAATATGGTGTGACAGAGGATCAGATCAAAGAAGCCAAAGAATCTGGACAGATTGGTGCCATCAATCCTTGTCTAATGGGTTGTATATTTAAGAAAGTTAATGTGGTAAGTAAAATATATTTCTTATAAGAAAAAGGCTAATGCAATTAAATCTATTTAAAAAAAAAGCGAATTAAGAAATAATTTCAATTAATGAATCGAGTAAACGATAAGATAAATTTTGTAATTTGAAAATGGTTTGAATTGTTATAATCAAAGTGTATATTTTTATGAATGTCATGTTTTTAGTTGTGCATAACATTGAATATCATAACAAAGAATAGGCTGAAAATTTAGAGTTTTATTACAGATTAACGAAAAAGGATTATTTGATCCCGAAAAAGCTGAGGAAATTACCAAGAAGTTCTTGACCAATGAGGAAGATCAAAAGAAAGCTTTCGATATCATCAAAACATGCACATCCGGTTAGATTTTTTTTTTCATTTATTTATTGTTAAAAAGGAATGTGAGAAATTTAACTTATATTATACGAAGAAAAAAAATCAATTTTTTTAAGCAAATTTTATGACGAGACGAGGATTACTACTCGTCGTAATTAACTTACTTTTTTAGAATATGGGAATATTTTATAAGTTCATCGGCTGTAAAATTTTTTATTTAAATACTTAATACTTTTTTAATACTTTTGAATATTTGCAAAAATATGAATGAAAAACCTTAAGTTTGATTACAGTAAACGAACAAGATGTTAGCGACGGAGAGGACGGCTGTGATAGAGCCAAGCTTTTGTACGAATGCTTCATCCCATTCAAAGGCGTGGTAAGATAAATTCAATAGTTAGTACATAACTAATTTTTTAGCTGACATATTTAATACCAAATCATAAAAAATTACAGTTGAAAACAAAAATATTAATCCTAAGTTATATACATATGTTCAGCAGCTAAATATACACACACATAGTTTTAGCTGTTGAATTATAAAAATTTACAATGTTTTGTTTTGGATTTCAAAAATGAGATTAGCCAACTGCGCAGGAGATATTATAGTGCACAAGTGTGTGCGCAAGCACAGGTGCACTCTCTTTTCCTTAGCTCTCATAATCCGATGGGACGGCAATCCGACACGACCGGAAAGAGTTCAGGCGCAGGACCAACGGCTTAACGTGCTTTCCGAGGCACGGGAGTGTACACACTTCCACCTTCCAGACTCCGGGCTGCTACTGAGAATTTTCTGACAGAAAAACCCAATAACTATTTATTGGCCCGACCTGGGAATTGAACCCAGGACCACCGGGTTTGCCGCCTAATATCTAGCCACTAGACCAACGAGGCAGTCTAGTTATATAGTACGTAGTATTTATATAGTATGTACTTATTTATGTACATATTGTTTCAGTTTGGCCAGGCTCGTTAATTCAGCGTATTTGAAAGAGAAAAAGCTACACTTCTATAATTTTTATTTACACATGTTCCTTGACGTTGTTATGTTTAAATTGAAATAAAGCAATTATGATTTTATATAACATTTTTATTTATATTTAAAAACCTTTTAAATATGTATGTACACATATTGAACAAAACGTTTTACGCTTATATTAATAATAACTAATACGAAATGTTTGAATATTCAGTTCATTTTTCATTAGTTAAGTCGATTTCAGGTAACGGGAGATATTTTCATTAAATTTCAATTCCAAACTAAAAACAAAACAATATAATAAAAATAAGTAAACCTCAAGTAAATATATAAGGAACACAATTTAATGTGTCTTCTTATCTAATCTACATTATAGTGAATAATATGCGATACGATACCTGCGATGCGTTTTCTAGCATGCACTTGTAAGCGAGCATGGAACGTTCACAGCCTTTATCGCCGTCTCCTACTGACTCGGAATTTACTAAAAAATATATTTTATTTATTAACATAGTTGCACTCAATTGATAATGTTCAGAATTTTTTAATTTTACCAGAATTAATGATTTAAACAAACGATGATTTGGTAGGTATTATAATAATTTTAGCAATAAATTTTTTGCTATATTACTAGGACTTTCCTGTATTTTAATTTAGTAAAAACGTTAATAAAACAACATTAAAAAAAATACGTTTTATGGGGTATGTTCTTTAAAAATAAAATCATTAATGTTACGTACTATGCGAACAGGAATGGAGATAATTTTCAATTATTTTTAATTCTTCTTCATCATTAAAAACTTTTTTAGCAAGTTCCAGCGCTGTCTCTTTCTGAAGTAAGCCAGCATCATTCAACTATAATTTAACTTTATATTAAACACCTAACACCTTTTAAAAAATAATTATGAAAACGCCTTTATAAAATCCATGAAGTAATCATTATATTAAAGTTATAATATTACTTACGATGCCTAGTTTTCTGAACATACAAGCTAGGAAGCACGGCGCATTTTCGCCAGTAGGTATTTTCTTTGCTTTAAGGTTGGCTATATCATCTTTTGTGATAACGTTATCCATAATACACGATTTACCTACTTCCTCGAAATGTGTATGTATCATTGCTTTCTGTTCAGCTGTCATAGCCTAAGAACAACCAAAATTAGATTAGTAGATATATTAAAATTGATTCGTAACACATATTAAAAATATAAATACGTATGTATTTATTATTGTACATTAATAAAGATGAAACACAGGCAGGGTCTGATACTAATTAGGGTTAGGTATAACATTTAAATATGAGTGGTTTTTAAATGTACTATGAGTAAAGGTAGTAGGAGGTAAAATGTAGCGTTTAGTACGGGTAGAGATAGAGGCCGATGCGATATTAATACATGTAAGTTTATATGTATTTTTGTAAAAAAAGGTTTGGGCGGTATTACTACGTATTATGATGCCAACCCTTTCAAGAAAAACTATTTAAGAGTTATCGAATTAGTGTTCAGTGTTTCAAAAGTTAATACTAAAAACAATTTATAATATCACAACACAATCGAATCCAATAAAAATATCCTCTATACAAACACTATTGAATCACAATTTAACAATAATGTAAGATACTTATATACATTGTAAGGAAATATAATTATAGACATTTAAAAAATAACTTACAGCGATATTAAAAACCATGAAATTTAACAAGAAGGTCATTAAAAGCACCGATTTGAACATTTTTAAATGGTTATGTTACAACTTTTCAATGCAAAGATACTTTGTAATGTGATAAGTCCATTACTGTTTACATACTTATATATATGAGAATCTAATAATCGGTACAATGACAAACATGTCAACCTTATCATTAAATATTATTTGGTTATGTGTAAATTTCGGAAATGACAATGCGAAATACACAAACCGTATCGCTGTGTAATTCTCTCAATTAAAGATTTTTGATTAACGTTCATTTTGTATATGATCATGTATCGTTAGCATTAAATTGTAACAAGGTAATGCCTCTTTATACCGCAGCCAGTCATTGCCTCGTGCTTGACGGTGAAGGAAAACATCGTGAGGAAACCTGCATGTGTCAAATTTACAAATTTCCAACCCGCATTGGAGCAGCGTGGTGGAATAAGCTCCAAGCTTTCTCCTCAAAAAAGAGGAGAAGAGGCCTTAGCCCAGCAGTGGGACATTCACAGGCTGTTACTGTCAGTCATTGTTTGCTGCAGTGCTATTCTGTAAGAACTCACTTCAGTACTCACCCATGAAACTTTGACAACCGACTTACGGTGATATAATATTTTGATGCGTGTATTCTTGAAATGTTATAATTATAATGTTTAATGTCGCATTTCACTTTCTGATATTTAACGACCGTTATCTGCGGTGAGTTTCGAGTTCGTTCTTACAGAAAACAGATTTTTGTTATATGATAATCTCAGAAAGACTGAAATGAGTGCATATTTTGTTTATTTAAAAAAAAAGCTTAGACGTTAAAAACTGGTCAAAATCTCTTGTTCGAAACTATATTGAGTAACATGTCTGTTTGGTTTTCTATTGATACTAAGAAATTGATTATGAGAACTTGATCAGTTTTTGCCTGTAAAGAAGGTGGATCGAGTTTAATGGAAAATAATTCTTGTGTTAATTACGTTATCACATAATGACATAAATGTCCTTCTATAAAAACATAAATACAAATTCCAACTTTACATTCACAATATTATAAAGATTAGTGGAAATTTGATCTTTTCCTTGTGAAATTCTAAAGTTTTTAATAGTCAGCAGCGACGGATTTGTAAGTTGGTCACAAATAAATATCCATAATGTGTACTCACGGTTATCTAATGAAAAATAGGTCAAAATGAAACTCAATGTAATTCATAAAGTTTCACTTATTTTTATAAAAATATATCACAACATAGATAATTTGATAATGATGCTTTTGTTGCATTTTATTTTATTTCTTGCTGTGCAATTTTGTTGCTTATTTTCAATTTATTAGGGCATTTTTTTCCGTAGCTGCATCGGAAGATTGGTACTTTATTATATCTATTGTGATTTCCACTCTATCATTGGAGTGTTTACAGCTATTATTTAGCATATATAAATTGTTACATAGACCATTAAACGCATTTACACTTCAGTTTTACCCGTGTCAAAAACAATCCATAAAAATGTTACATACATTCATAAAATTCATTTTTTATACTGCTGTTTTATTAAACTTACGTGCAATGGTAAGAATTTACCAAAACATAGTATTTTATGTATATTGTAATTTATATCCGTCACAGGCATAACTTTTTTTTTGCTATATTTATATTTTTACCATATTGTTTCCTTTGGTACATTTGCTTGCTAAAGACTAACATTTTTAAGTAGCTCTTAATATCCAAACTGCAAAATTTTAAGTCACTTAATAAAAACAAACATTAACAATTAAACAAGGATAAGTATTACATCTATATTTTGCTTAATAAATGACGTTATGTAACTGAGAACCTAACTAATACCTCACTAAATAATAACGGGTATATTAAACAATAACTTTACAGGCAGTTGATATGGAAGAGTTGAAACAGCAGTACTTAGACACTATCATGAATTGTGCCAAGGATATTCCTATTTCTGGAGAAGATATAGAACAGCTTAAGAACAAACAAATGCCTGATAATGATAACGCCAAATGCCTCTTCGCTTGCGCCTACAAGATATCAGGAATGGTATGGAGTTTATTAATTTTATTTTGGGTCGATTTTTCAAAATCTACAGTTAAATTTATCAGAGTGTCAAATTTTGTATAGAATATTTATCAAAAAGTTAAATGAATTATTTTGAACTGACAATTCATTTTTACCTATTGAAGACTCTGTTAAGGCTAACATTAAGTCCTTGCTAGGCGTGTACAAATCTTTTCATATGTATCTCTAAAAATTGTAACTCATATTTCATGAGATCCCTTTCATTAGTCGTAATCTCGTAAAGTTACGACTATGCTGATAAGAAGTTTACTTATTAGATCTAACCCGATTGGGTTATTGGATTTGCTATCTAGTTTCAAGACCTCTATTCTATTTAGATATTCAAAAATAAATATATTTTACCTCATTATAAGATTTGAAGATGAACGTGAAACGGTAGGAATTTGATACAAAAGTGGATTGTCCACCATTGATGTATCCCACGTACAAGGTTAACACAAAATGACTACAATTACATGCTCTGCCGGTGTTTGAACAACGACTTTTCGAAACCGCCAATTATTTGAATTTTTATTGTTTACTGAAAAACCAAAATTTTTGGACATCCTATTTTTTTATATTGACACGTCATTTGAAAAAAGTACTTTCTTATAATATTTCAGATGGACGATCAAGGGAATCTGTCTATTGAGGGCGTAAATAAAATTGCTGAAATGTATTTAGCTAATGATCCTGAACGACTTGAAAAAGCAAGGAAATTTACAGATGCATGCAAAGACGGTATAGCTTAGATATTATAATAGACTAGTTGATATAAGCTTATAATACAATAAACATAACATCGGTACACCGTAAAACTGAGCTATTTTTAAACAGAATCAAATTACCTTATAAAAACATATATCATATTTACCTAAAATCCTTGCCAAAATTTTTATAAATGGACTGGCATGCCTGCATCTTCTTTTGTGTACTGCTAAAGTATTTGTTGTCTAACCGCTCCCTGGAAACATGTTCTATTCCCAAAACAAAAACGATACATTAGAAACCTCCAGAGTCTCATCCAGTATCATGACCTATATATTAGTTTGTTTTTATTCAGACTCTGCGTTTACTCATTTTTCAGCAGATTGTGTTGAAGTTTTGTCAATTGTTTTGGTACTTGAATGAAGGTACTTTTAACATATTATTTATTATAAGTGGTGATTGAATCTTGGTGTATAATTGCGTACAAATGACAATTAAAAGGAGACATTGCAAGGCATGTCGGGCAATTGCTATGATTAAATATAAATAGCTCCGCTTGAATTCTCAGTAATCCAAATAATCTTGTTTCGATGTAAATAGTAAAATTATATTAATTTTCATATATTTTTCAATCACTATATTTCTTTTCAAGTATTTGCGACAATAGATTGATGTGCTTATAATAAAATTGGTTTAATTTTTTCAGTTAATGACGTTAGCGTGTCTGATGGATATAAAGGTTGTGAACGAGCTGCCTTAATATTTAAATGCAGTATTGAAAAAGGTCCTCAGGTAAGTTTATTTTTTAAATTTAATTTAGAAAGTCAAGCACAAGTTCAGACATTAATGCACCACCAACTACGAGACCTACTCGTAGACGTAAGATGTCTATCTGTCGGTCTGTCTCTCCGTCTGTATGTCCCTTATATCTGATGATGATGATAAGGAGTAAGACATTTTACAGGACTCTTCCTTCAACTTCAAACCAGAAAGATCTCCAGAAAACTCTGTCACCTATGAAATTATATATATATATATATGTATTATTAATATGATATCGATTCTTAAAAGATTTTGATATATAAATACGAATTTTATTTGTTTTAGTTTGATTTCAACATGTAACAATGCCCAAATCTTAAATCACAACGAAATATTCAGTAACATTGACAACTTTAAGAAAGAAGAAAGAGAAGTTTTTAATAATATAAAGTAGAAAATTAGTAAAAAATAAATATAAACAATATAATGTATTATTTTTGTTTTATTTATAATCTTTTATATTTAATAATACGATGTAAATTATAGATATACCTATTTATTATAATTATTGTAATAACTTTTATCAGTTTGATTGCAATCGCATTTTTGTTTGTATTATTCTGCTTAAAATTAATATAAACATCGGAAGTCAATCATTATGGGATTATATTAATTTATTAGGATAAATATAAAGCTACCTATTTATTTTATAAGGTATCGTTTAAATTATTTAACATTATTTCAATTTAGTTACTGGTTAATATCGGTTTACTCTACAATAATACATAATGTATTCTCTGAAATTGAGTTTTTTATTCGTTATATTTCTTACTGGCTATTCCAATGTAAGTTTTTTGTTGTATGATTTTTTATAACTATCACTTTTTGTTTATAAAACCACTTAACAAAGATTTGTCAGAGATTTTCTAGCAGAGATTGCTGTTGCTATTTATTTAAATATTTTTGTTTCTTTTTTTAATTTTTATTTGTATTTTTTTTTTACCTCTTTCGTTATTGTGTTCGGGAATGGTTTGTTTCTACTGTAATCGGTTGTGCACAGCTAGTTTTAATTTAATGTAAAGCGTGTTGTGGATGCATATTATGTTTAACTGTTCCAATCCAAAGAAATAAATAAATAGAGCAAATACCGCCATAACACACTTTCACTTCACTTTGTATTCATTTATAGCGGACTATATAACATATAGAATATGTATGCAATAAAGTTTTAATAAATATAATATAAGTTATAATATATAAATGCTTAAAATGTTAATAACATGAACAACTAAACACAGGCGATGACTGATAAGGAGCTTAAAGATAAATTCGTAAGTGTATTGATGACCTGCATGAAAGATCATCCCATCGAAATGACAGAAGCGCTTAAGCTGAAACAGCTAATAGTTCCTACTAATCGGGATGCCAAGTGTCTTCTGGCGTGTGGATACAAGAAATTTGGATCTGTGAGTAGCTTACATTTATAATACATGAATAGGCAAAGCCAAAACAGTTCAGTACCATTTTCTTTTTTGTTTGTCAACTGAGTTTTTGTTTGGTAGCTATTGACGAGTTTTACTTGTTAGCAATAAAAAATAATTGGAAATTTGAATAGAAAAATAAATGTTCGAAATATGAATATAATAGAATTATTTCTGTTATATTCAATTAATACACTTATGTTTTTCTTAAATCTTCAATAATGATTTAGGTCGAATAACGACCAATGGCCGAACGTTAGTTAGCCCAATCGCAATCCACTGTTTTTCGGCTCTCATTCAGTCGCATAATATAGAAAAAAACCTACTAACTCAAACTAAGATTTTAATATTTCTCATATCATGTTTTTAATCTGTGCTTTTTCAGATGAATAGCGATGGTATGTACGATATCGAAAGGGGCTACAAACTTGCTGAATTGGTAAAAAGCGGAAAGGCAGATGATGATAAAAGATTAGAAAATGCGAAAAAAATGGTTGATATATGCAGCAAAGGTAGATAATATAGCCCTTAATATTAAACTATTAACATAATATACTTTACTATTTTACAATACTTTTAAAGTTACACAATATGCGGCTGCATCATCCAGTTACCAGTTGCAACAAAGTCGATGATAGCTTGTTCAGTATATAACCTTACCTTTAAAAATACATACATTGTTATTAAATTGAGGGAACTATTTTGTATGCTATATATTTGAAGTGAATTTTGGTTTTGGTTCGGGACTATTATTCGTTACTGGCTCAAGGTGTGAACTCTGTTAAAACCCGAAATATCTAAATACACGTATACAATAGTGTTTCCTTGTATATTTGTTCTCTATGTTTTCATAAACTATTCATCCGATTGTGATGAAACTTGGATGTTGTTCTGTAAGCTCATGTATGTTTGTTCTTTAATATTAACCGTTACCTAGGTATGGACCCTGCAGTACTATTCTGTAAGAACTCACTTCATTGCTCACGAGTGAAATGTTGATAACCGACTTTTAATGCGTGTATTCTTGAAATGTTAAGATTATATCAGTGTTAATTTAAAGTATTTAGTGATAAGTTGATGGCGTAACATCTCAATAAATAAATAAAATAAATAAGTAACAACTTCTGATATTTCATGACCGTTTTCTGCGGTGATTTTCTTATTCTTACAGAATCGTCTTACTGATAAGTATGAAAGTAATAGAACATATTTAAGTAAACTAGATATTAGATAGATAGAGATTTATAAATAAATGTGAACAGGATTAATAACAATTTTGTTTTTAGTCAACGACGAAACTGTTAGTGATGGCAAAGAGGGATGTGACCGAGCCGCTCTTATGTTCAAATGTGGGATAGATAATGCTGTTGCGGTATGTTATATTTTTTCGATTTATATCCGAGATAGGACTTTGCAGGACCGTTTGATTATGTTCCATCCACTAAACAATAATTATTCTACCGCTATACTGTTATAGTTTGTATTGCTGTGTTCCGTTTTAGTAGTGTGAGTGAGACAGTATAATTATGCGTGTTTCGGCGCAGGACCGATAACTTTACATGCTTTCCGAGGAAGAATATTGTACGATGAGTCGGCTTAATTAAAACTTATTATTTATTATTAAACTTATGTAGATTAAATAAGTAATTAACTGCGTCCTTATCTGCCCATGGGGTCATTTAAGTCCCATAGAAAATTGTATCTTATTAGTTCTTTAAGAAACAACATAGAATATGAAAGTTATTAAAATTTGTGCCAAAGAACAGTTCTGGACATATATGGGTTAAAATTATAAAGAATAGAAACACAAAATATTTTTTGTTGCTTATACAATAATTATGTTTCGCTTAATTTGTAATTTATTTTTTACTTTATAATTATTTTTTTCAGTTGGGATTCAAATTAGTAGATTAAATTCATAAAATGTACATCACATTTTTATGATGAGAAATACAGATACTATATTCAAGATTATGGGATTTTAAGCACTCGTGTTCAATAAAAATGAAATAAGTATTATTCTTTTGTATTTTTATTTATTCATGTAAAATTCTTAATAAAAAGCACTTGTATCTTGTACAATAATTTGGTATATTATTAGGATTTTATCAAAAGTAAACTTTTTTTTATATTTTATATTTTTTTATAATTTATATAGGGTATTCCATTAAGGGCGCTTGATCTTTGAAATGCAAAAAAAAAATACATGTAGGAGAGATATTTGCGAAATTTTTTTTTATTTGGAAGGTCTATCGACCCCATTATGAATGGAATATGACATCATTCAAATGACCGCCACGGCTTCGGTTGGTGGCGCGCACACGAAAGGTCCAATTTTCGATGACTCTGGCGCACAAATCGGGCTGTATTTGATCGATGGCGTGGCGTATGTTGACTTTGAGGGCATCGGTGGTTTGCGGCTTGTTGGCATAGACCTGCGACTTAAGAAAACCCCACAAGAAAAAGTCCAGCGGGGTCAAATCGCACGATCTCGGTGGCCAGTTCACGTCGCCTCCGCGCGAGATGACCATGTCCAGAAATTGCTCGTGCAGAACTACCATCGTAGCGTGTGCTGTGTGGCACGTAGCGCCGTCCTGTTGAAACCACATGTTGTCCAGATCCATATTCTCGATTTCAGGCCAAAAGAAGTTGGTTATCATCGACCGGTATCGCTCACCATTGACGGTGACGGCCACACCATTATCGTTTTCGAAAAAATACGGACCAATCACGCCTCCGGCCCAAAATCCGCACCAAACAGTCACTTTCTGCGGGTGCATTGCCACTTGGTGAACCTCGTGTGGATTGGTCTCGTCCCAAATACGGCAATTTTGCTTGTTGACATAGCCATTCATCCAAAAATGCGCCTCGTCGCTGAAGATGATTTTTTTGCCAAAATCGGCGTCAACTTCCAACTGCTCTAATGCCCAGTCAGCGAACACACGGCGCTGTCTATGGTCATTAACCTTGAGCTCTTGGGTCAGCTGGATCTTGTACGGGTGCAGGCTCAAGTCACAACGCAAAATTCGCCAAGTTGTCGTCTGCGAAAGGCCGAGTTCCTGTGCGCGACGCGGAATTGACTGCCGCGGGTTTTCGAGGACACTGTCGCGCACAGCGGCGATATTCTCGGCAGATCTCGCGTTACGTTGACGCACGGGAACCGGCTGATTGTTAACTGACCCGGTTGACTCGAATTTGTCCACCAATCGACGGATAGTCGACTCGGCAGGACGATCATCGCGACCGTAAAACGGGCGAAGTGCGCGGAACGTTGCTCGAACTGAAGACCCATTTTCATAAAACAATTTTATGATTTGCACGTGCTGCTCGACACTGTAATCTGCCTGAAATGGTGGTTTGGGAGGACGGAATGAATATAACACACTGCATTTGACAGCTGTCACTCAAACAACATGGCCGCAATCAGCTGTCAAAGTTCAAGCGTCCCTATTGGAAAACCCTATAGTTCAAAAGTCAGGTTAAGGTGAATTCTTCATCGAACTCTAATATTTTAAATAGATTAAATCACATGTAGTCCGGTCAACTTAGACATAAAAATTGTGGTCAAATAACAAAAACTCCCGGAGAGCCAAATATTGGTGGAGGGCTGGGGTTTACCATTACAAATAAAGTTTTAAAAATCCCCATCGATTCTATGTGTGCTATAAAAGTTATGCGGGGTCAAAGGTCAAAATTTCTGGTTTTTTTAGACTTTTCTCGAAAACGGTTAGTTTTATCAAAAAAAAACTATGGGTCCCTCCCTCATAGCCGGGCGAAGTTGCGAGTTAGCTTATATAAAAAAGTTATTTTTTCATCAAGGAAAATAAAGCGACATCTATTAGTGAAACGAACAATTGCTAAGAGCTCATAAAGTCGTTACCAAGCTTTGTATTGTAGTTTGCATAAAATATACGAGATGGCGTTAATTGTAAGGATTTATATAAATTATGTATGTATAGCAAACTAAAAAAATTAAATGTTTTCAAGTATATACTGCATGCACTTTATATACCTACTGGGTAAAGTGTAAGTATTTAAGACATAATACAGTAATTATTATAAAAATATATTCGTATCAACCTCCAAACATTTTTAAATTCAACCTTAGTAACAGTGATTAAAAATACAAATGCCTTGACAACTTCACACGATATAACTACACTATGACGTTTTGCATATCCACTAACACATAAACCTACAATCTTAACGCATGATTCACACATTCATCGAACCAGGTTTTTCTACAGCTACACCCCTGCGCTGCGCGAGAGCATACACAGTTACACACACAGAGAAAGGTCAATCGGCAACCAACTTCATTCAAAGTAGCGCCTGTTGATCCGTCGTCGGCTTGTGTTTTAGTTCTAACTTCACTCAAGCAACACCGTCTTCAGTCATTGATGACGTTTCGTGCAAACATTTGACCGTTTACAGTTTTGTTTTGTCAATATCTCGTGTATAACTGTGTCTGTTGCATTCGAACATGTGTAGTGCATTTACGTGATGTTGTTGATCGATTCTCTTGGTTGTAAAAAATGGTTATGGGTGTAAATGTGTGTGCTTAAGTTGTTCATTGGTTATGTTATTGGAAATTTATTGTTTATTTGAGAATTACCTAGACACTGTGAACTACCGGTAAGAAAATATGTATAACATGTGACTTGCTTAAGAATAATTGACATACATATATTTTTAAATTAATAATAAGAGAAATTAAAGAAATAATATTTAATTTATTTATAGTATTTCAACTAGTACGTAATTAAACAATCTGCATCGGAATACGTACAAGATTCATATCATTCGATTCATTGCTTATTGGAGCATTAAATTCGAATTCTCCAGGGGATTGTATGGGATGTTTATTCATTGAAGGCCGTTTTGATTTTATTTCCTTATTTTTCAAGGTTTTTCTTTGAAAATGGATTCTATTTAGACTTTTGTCATTAACTTCCGTTGCATGTTTTGGAATATCTTCTATTTGTGATTTCCATTTTGTAAAGTCCGTGTCTAAATCGGGACCAGTAGTTTCTTCGGTTTCTCTTCTCTTTCGTTTGCCGGAAGCAACGCCGAGTTGCAAAAGAATTGGATTGTTAACTAAAGCGGCAGCGGCTCCAAGAAGTGCAATTCCTGCAATCGGCCATAATACCGCTTTGGCCGCCAATGCCTGAAAAAATATATAAATTAATATTCATATTGCATTATGCAAATGCAACTATGAAAGTTAGAAATATGAAACATTATGCTTGAATTTCTAGGATGGTATTATTAATATTTTTTTATAGATTAAAAAGTACTTGTTTCCGCCTGTGGCCTCGCTCGTATGTGATGGGAGGTTCTAGTTATCCTATGTACTGTTCTGTACCCATGATAACGTGCAGTTGCGCAACTATACCAACTGAGGCCCATGGCAAATTTGTAACATGGGTCCCCAGCTCAGGGGCTTACCTAACGCCGTATCAAAGATAGGGCCCCCTAGGTACAGGGGCGAAAAATAAATTTGAATAGACATTTTAACTTGGTGACGGTTAAGGCGTAAAATTCAGTTTAAAAACGGTCCTCGCCGCAGTTAAGTGCCATTGATGTAAGACACTTCTGAGCTCGTGGTTTCTTGGACCGGGGGCCCAGTCGGGTCGGGGGCCAATGGTATTTTGTAGCAAAATTTCACGATGATCGGTTGTAGTTAAAACGTGAAATCGTAATAAATAAACAAGTAGTCTCTTTCGCATTTACAATATTACACAATATTACAGTAAGTATAAAATACCACTAATATATATAATACAGTCATAAAACTACTTTATTAAAATTAAAGATTAAATTATAAAATAAATTATACTGGATCGAATCAAGCAATCTCGCCGTTTCCTTATTACTCAGGCATGTTTATGTTTAGTAGACATTTACTTGGTAATTTAGGTATTAGGCTGACTTGTAGGCGGTATTTAATTCATTGCCTTTGATAAAATTGACATGTAAAACGAAAACTTATTATTACTGTGTTCGTGTGAGAGCAAGTGCTAAAGATCTAATCTAGAAATCATAATCGTGTTTTTTAGTTAGGGTTACTTAAATATCAATGAAAATATATTTTATTTTATTACATCTTTACACGTCATTAAGAACAACGCCATTAAACTTTAATATACGTTATGTTTTAATAATGTGCTAATGATTACTTTAACGTAATAAAAATAATTAAATTAATTCTCGCGGTCATTACCGCAATGGTTTTTTTTTATTGGTTATGTACTAGGCTTTCCATCTCCATCGATGACTATTTTCATATATACATATATATATAACTTTCAAATAAAAAAGGATATCACTGACGTGATTATAGTGTTTATAATGAGGTCCAGAATAGTGATGTCCGATAGACCCATGATGTCCATAGTGATAAGGATCAATGTGATGATCGTAATCGTTATAAACGTGTGGTATGTTGTATTCGTATCCGTAACCAATATGTGAGTATTCGTCGTAATCGTGTATGGGATAACCTGTGGAAGAAGTTAGTTGTATTATTATTTGTCATGACGATTCATTTTAAAACAATATTAGGTTAAAGTGCGATATCGGTTGGCAGTAATTTGAGGTGAAAATGTGTTGTATCTGGTAGAGCTTAGGTCCCTTATCATAGAAATAATACTCAGATTAAACGAAAATGCGCTATTTTTGAGAAAGTTAAGAAAAACATTACAACTTCATAATGGGTTAAATACGAAAAAAACAATAATACATTACTGTAAACGCAACATAGATAAAAAATATCAATTTTGTAAACGTGCGATAAAGACGTAAGCCTCTATGGTTAGGAAACCCATGGGTACCGAGATATTCATGATTAAAGTTTTTGAGATTATGTCACTTCCGAACTATAACTTCCTATCATTTTGGTGTTTTATACTAGTGAACATGGGTCGATTCGGTTCTGGCGATGGGCTTTAAAAGTAACCTAACATAACCTAACCTACATGACTGCCCTACAATTTAAAGTGTAATAGACGAATCGAGAGAAACAGCAGAAGTAAATAATTTTTCAATTTTTTTTGACGTTATAACTATAATAATAATTATAATAAACATATATCAACCAATTTTATAGTATTTGTATAATAAGAACATATTAAAATCTAATGATTAACTCTAGGTGAGAAACAAGGACATAGGAGACATGGAAATTATTTTATTAATAATTAAAATTGTTTTACCAGGATGATCTCGATTGATTAGTCCGCGACTGTGACTCGAGCTTGCTAGTTTATTGTCCGGTATATTCTAAAAAATAAATAATATCAAATTAACATTATAATTTTAAGTTTCATTAAACTACCTATAATGCCTGCGTGCATACATTACAAATATGAATTACTTCCGAAGCGTTTAAAGCTGTGGGAGTTCAGCCCTTATAAAGATTTTTTCCCTAGGAAAATAATTAAATCCAATTACACCGTCGTCCTCAGGCACGGTCCGATGGGTCGGAGTCGGTGCGTCTGGTCGCTGCCCTCTTCTCACACGGCTCTTAATGTTGAAACTTCTCAATCGAATTAAGACTTGTTCTTTTTCCGATTGAAATTTCTCAATCAAAATATATTACTCGTAAACAAGGCTAATTATCAAAAGCATGTAATTTAAATCAATATATGAAAATATACTTTATTCGAGTTCACTCTTACAAACATTTGAATCCACCACCGATTACATTCTATCGAGAACGTCGGCAACAACTGTGTTGTTACTATTTTTCATCAACCATATACAATTAAATAAAATAATATTAAAACTGTATGAAAATAAACGAATATTAACTTCAAGCTCTTTTATTATTCCACATTTACTTACTGTCTTAACCATTCTTTAGTTAAAATGAGACCTGAATCTTACCTAAAGTGTATTTATCGCATTCAATAATTATGTAATCTCTAAAAATTTAGTATATTCATGTTAAATATTTATAAATATAAGTTTTTATTTATTCAATTCATTGAATCGACTATAGAACTTAATTGTATACTTGGAACTGGTTTACGATTCACTTCTTAATTTGACCCTTACGTACTTAACAGGTGAAGTTAACAAAAAGCTTTAAAAATGTAGTCAAGACCTACGTCAAATGTTTTCCTCGTATATTACTCGAAAGATATACCGAGAATCGATCTCGTATCTGACTAATAGAAAGGTGACTTTACACAGCCTGTAGAAGAGAAATAAAAATTAAATGGAAATATATATTATGTACAATTATTACTTTTGTAAGGGTGTTTGTTTATAAATATCATTGAAGAGCTAATGATTAGTTACAGCAAGTCACCTTTTAAAATAGACATGGTTACATGTACAAATAATAATATAAAATATCTCTTGTGCTCACACGCCATTCATACCAGAATATTATTGATTAATATTTGGTGTTAGAATAACTGAAGGCATGTCTAGGAATATACGACCCACTCAGGATGGTATATGATTTATATTAGTAGAATTGTTAATTGTTGTGTTCATATGTAGTTAAGAAAAAATAATATGTTATTTTGGAAACAATACAATTTTGCCCTTTTCTACATACTCTCTTTCTTTTATTTTATACCAATATCTAAAATTTTATTTTAAACTTAAAAATATAAACTCAATAAGGGGAAATGTATCTACTTTAAAATAATAATTATAATATTTAATAAATATTTAGTAATACATGATATTTATTTGCTTTTGTATTCTTATATATTTACAATCAAAGAATCAGACTAATGACTAAAGAATGATATGTTTAAGTGAGTAAACTGCTTAACAAAGGTAACATGTTCACCGTCACGGGAAAAGATTACCAGCTATGTTGTCCCAGTTCAAATGTAAAATACTTTTACAATATAAAACAATTCATCTAATTACTATGGGAACAATATTTATCACGTAATGGTATTTGTAATAAAAAATAATGTAAATTATATCGGTTAAACTGACTCACGTTTCCGTTCCGACAAGTTATCAAGAATGTGGGCCATACTAGTGATATTCTCACCAATAGCAGGAGCCTGTATTTCTACATTTCAATTACAACGTTTCTTACGTAGTTCGACGTTTTATTTATATATCACCTATATGACGGACTATTTACTAGTTGGTATTGCATTTAATTCACCTTGTGCTAGTCGCTTTGTGGTGTCTCAATCGAATTAAACTTCTCTAAATTTAGTAAATATTTATTAGATTACACAATTAATATACACTTCAAGGTGCTAAGGATTTTTATAAACTTGTTTGGGTGGTTATCACCAAGTCATCAATTATTTATTGCTAAATACCAATACTCAATTGCTGTGTTCCGGTTTGAAGGTGCAACAAGCAAGTGTAATAACAGAGACAAATATGACATCTTAGGCCTTATATTTGGCGGCATATTGACAGTGTATGTATGAGCAAAGATGACTTACTAATAGGTGATTTATATACCGTTTGAAAATAAACTATAAAAAAAATTGATCAATTTTAAATTCACCTGTAAATTAATCGGTCGAAAATGAGATAATTCAACATATCGTTTCGGATTTTCTTTCTGCAACGTTTTTATATTCGAAGTATTCTGCAATACGATATAGAAAACAAAAACTCAAATAAATACACCGTATCGAAACATTAGAATGTTAAACATAATAGCATTCAAACCGTTTCGTATAATACTTACAGTATTATCTTCCTTCAAAGAAAATTCTCTGATATTCTCGTTGAAATTGGTATTCGTAATAGGATTACATCCTCCAAGGTTCTTTACTGTTAATATAAAAAATCCGAATAAAACAAATACATCGTATGAAGTTCTAAAAGAATGTAACTGCATAATGTAAACACTTTCAAATGAAACCACTCGAACACATGAAATATTGCATGGAGCTCATGTTACATTAAAAGAGTAGATGCTGAAATAGTATACTTTATAAAAAATTGCGTTAGAAGAGGGGAGGTTTGGATGACAATTTGACAGACTGTGAAACAATGGAGCCCGAGATATAGTTACGCCCTGTTGAGCGTTGCGAAGTCATTTCATTGTTCCTAATCATAATGATGGTCATATTATTGCAGATTGTTACATGCTGTATGCGCATTGTCTCAGATATTAGTTAAGCTGTTAGCCCTACTTAAAGCATGAAAGTAAATTGATTACGAAAAGATGAGCTGGAGAAAATGGGGAACACGTATCCATATTCATAGAAGTACCTGGGATGGTGGAGCATTCTACACAAGTAACGGGAAAGCAAAGACAGTCAAGAGTTTCCGTACTGTATAATGCTTTCTCTGTGTGTATAAATTATTGCGAACATTGTACTCTATGAAAATATTTTTTACTGTCTTAAATTTAGAGTTCAAATTTCTTTGAGTATCTATAAGTTAATTCTAATTATATCGGTTACCAAAAATAATACATTACTTGGTCTATATAATGGATGGTGCATTATGTAAGGTAGATTTTTACATACATACATTAGTCTACTTCTGCCATGTCGTAAAGACAAACATTAATGAATTACATATTTAGTTACATTAAAAAAAAAAAAAACAATTTCAATAACTAATTTTAAGAAACCAAATATTATGTTATATTTTTTGTATTTTCTTTTAATATTATCTGTTATATAGTTTTATTTGTAACCAAAATTAATGGAATAAATAATGTCTGATCGACAGAAACGTACGTATTTCCGTTTTATTAGCTTAAATTATTTATTTTGCGGCAAGCAGATTTACGATTGGCACTGCAATATATCAGGAACCCACTAATAAAATTTTCCGTACAAAGATATAAAACAGTATGTAGTTATAAAACATTTTAGAAAATTATAATCCAATAATGAAGTTTTAATTAACGGCATTGTACATAAAATTAAACAGATTTTATCGCAATAGAAAATTAAACTATTTTAACATTTTACGGCCTCACTTATAAAGTATAAACGTTCTTTAGCTGGTAATTAGTTAAACGATCAAATCAATAATGACAGAGCGATAGCAGTGTTTAAGTATACAGCAATCGTAAGCAGCATTTATAAATAAGGTAATAAAATGTTAATGTAGATGTATTGCTTAATTTGTTATTAAGATTTTATGTAAAAAATATGTCGTAGATTATAATAATAATTACCCTCAAAAGTATTGCCTTATTACCACATCCAGTAGTAAATATTTTTGTATCTTCGGGTTTCCTACACTGTGTACGATCCTTTATTTTACGACCTTAAATTCTTCAGGAGATCCGTAGGTGGAAAAAGTATCGGATGCCTTTTCAATTGCCACCGCATGGAAAAACATTTGGAATTAGAAAGAGGGTCGTGACAAATGATCCTGTAGAATAAATTGGTAAAATCTCATTTTTCTTTTAAAGCTTTGAGGAAAATTAGATAAAATAATTGTCATAATATTTTGTACTCTATAGTAAAAAAAAAACTTGTGAAGTAATGTTAAGCATAAAATTATTTTTTTTTTTTTAAATAACCCCATGTCTTCCTTGCTATAAAATCGAAACGCTGTTTCCTTGAGTTTGATTTTTAAGCCTTAGAAAGCAAACATCCATCAACGTCTAGAAGCATCAAAGAGCGTTTGGAAGGTAAAGCAGAAGGTGTCACGGTAGATAGATCGAGTCGTAATCGAGTATCAATAGAAATGCGATTTGTGATTGCGTTTGACTACACGTCTATGTGAGCGATGGCCTTACTGATTTGATTATACATGACACAATACGTTTTGATGCTGAATCGAATATATTTTTTAGATATCTGGGTCACACCCAGCCTTATGTATTCTTATATAGATATTCTACCGTCAAACAGCAATATTTAGTAGTGTTCGGGTTTGTAATCTGAGCCAATGTAACTACAGCTTAGTTCCTAATATTAGTGGGCATTGGCGTTGTACAGAATGGTACATATTTTTTTACATCGCCAATGTCTGTGGACAGAGCTAACCACTTACCATTAAGTGGTCCATTTGCCGCCTACCTATTTTATATACATACTCACATATTCTCTATACTCACGATTTTGTCAATGTATTTAAGCAAGTCTTCTTAAGGAGCGATGAGAATCTAATTTGAATGAATGGATGATTTTAAATTCGACGCTTGTAAATAATTACGTTGAAAATTAAACGTTTTTTACACGTGTAATTATGTACTGATGTGTATGTCAGCGCCGTTTATATGTACTAGGGATATTGTATTTAAAAATGTTAAAGTAGCTTTTGCTCGAGGGTGCTCTAAATGCATCTACCGATGACATGAGAGCGATGTTTGTGAGATTCTCGCAATACGGGTCTTGTGAGTGACGTGGTTTGAAAAATGCGGTGATGCTTGGAGACGTTAATGCAGCTGAATATGCGAGGGTGTAAATGTGCAGACGTACGGGTATTCGAAATAGAAATGGGGTGACTTTGAGGTGACATCGTCTATGAATTGTTGAGATGTCGTAAACATAAAAGCGTTTTATTAATGGAAAATTTTCATACTGCATTTTGAATTATATGGTTTTCTTATTTGATTTTTCACTTTTAGCATTTTTATTTGGCTAACATTTTGCTTATTGAACTATGAGGTAGTGTTTGTGTTTGTGATTTCGTCTTCTACTCGGAGGAAGTTTATATTTCTAGGAATTTAAGTACATATGTAATGTAATATGACCATATTACTCCATATATATAAAGGGACGTCGATGGTATCTTCTTTATTAATTGACTCCATGCTTGATCTTCAGTAGGCGTAGGTATTCGGGCGAGGAGAATATTTCAACCATCAGTTGGATAACGCTCCACCAAACACGTAGCACGTTATTCTTTATATCCGTCGGCTACCTCTTCCTTTTGGTAATGGCGGTCCTGTCAGATCTGTCGTACTAGCGCTCGGTGTAGCGATAGAGTAAACGGGACTGGCCAATCACAGTAGCTAGGTTACCATTCGTGCCAGATCGTCTACTCTCGTAATCAAATGAGCCGTCATATATATGTATATAAACATGATATATATATTTGTATATATAGAGTCAGTCTCTCTATTCTATAAACCATTAAAATAGATTTTGTACCAATAACAATCACTTCATTAGAGCTATGCCGTAAGAAAACACTCGAAACTCACTGAAGAACACGATAGTGAATTGTCACAAAGTTAAATGCTACATTGATTACAATTTGTGCAAGCTCGTCTGGGTAGGTACCACCCACTCATCAGATATTCTACTGCAAAACAACAGCACTTGATACTGTTGTGTTCCGGTTTGATGGGTGAGTGAGCCAGTATAATTACAGGCACAATGGACATAACATCTTAGTTCCCAAGGTTGGTGGCGCATTGTCGATTACATTGTAAGCGATGGTTAACATCTCTTACAATGTTTATGTCTATGGGCGTTGGTGACCGCTTACCATCAGGTGGCCTATGTACCTATATATACTAGTTAGAAAATTTATAGCTACAATATCTTTAATTGCGTAGTTGTATTCCCAGGAGTTCTCTGAAATTACAGTTATATAGTTTTGATGAATACAAACGATTAGCCATAAGCGCTGTTTCCTATTACTACATCTCTGTAATAAATCTAAAAGCCACAAACGAAAACAGACCCGTGCATAGTCCAAAAGGAAAAAGTGGAGTAAAAAAAATTACACTCGTTAGAGCGCGAGGAATTGCCGTTAATAAAAAACTCCGCGTAATTCGGAAACGAGGACGCTGACAAACGAGCTGGGGTCGAATTCTACTAAACTATAACGATAACGATACGTTCCCGATTCAATTCGATCCAACTTTTACTGTTCTATATTTATTTGGATCGAAATCGAACCAATATGATGTTATCATATACCGTTTTGTCAAAACCAAACTTAATTGTTAACTTTGATAATGAAATTAAAGAGTTGATAATGAAATTAAAGAATAGGAAAACAGATAAATGGTAACGATCACGTTTCGATACGATTGCGATGAAGTGACAATTTGTTAGTAGAATTGGACCACCCCTGGCTGGAGGTGCGCAATTTGGCGGCATCACCTGCGAATACAACGAATATCTACTCTATTTAAATGCAACCAATTGTTATGTTGACATGGAAAATTGTTTAAGAATATTAGATTTATTTCTCGCTTTTCAATTTGGATAATGCGTCTGTATAAAAAAATAATGCAATTTGCTTAATTTTTTGTTTTTGAATATTACAATTACTACTGTATATCAACTAAGATAATGCTTCTTAATCTTAATTAAACCTATACTAAGATTTTACGTGTTTGCATAATGCTAACTATGTATATCACTACTTTTTCCTGTAAATATTAGTTGACATCCTATTTGCATATCTCCGTTGAGGTAATCGCATTCTAAAGATAGACGATTGTTAAGGATTAAAGATTGAGTTTATTGGATTTAAATAGATAATGTATTATTTTATGTCACACAAAAAATTACCAAACAAATATATATAAATAAAAGAGGACGTTATCGGAAAGTCCTTATAGTCTTTTCAAGGTTCAAGGTATTAATAATTTTTTTTTTATATACCTAACTTTACATAGCTATTTTAAATGAATTGTTTTGCTTATAAGTCTACGGAAGTAAATTAATGATTGTCAGATGAAGTTCACCCTTCATTTCCTTTATAAACAAAGGAGGGTGCTTTAAAATTTAATCATTTATGAACTTCATTTGTATTTATGTATATTTTTTCTTAGCCCTCAGTTATTTTTGACGGAAGTATATTATGACTTCTTTTTACTCTGTACGTCAGCATATTTGAAATAATTGATAGTTAAAAAAAATAATTTATATATATATCTATCGTTTCAATACGCAATACACTGTATATACGTGTGTCGACACTGAACAGAATCAAATAAATTGCGGACACAAAACGATACCCCAACAATCCTATAATCCGCACATTGGAATATTCGCATGGTTTTGTCGTGACCGATAAAATGTCGCTACTCTGTCACTTCAAATATTGTCAAAACTAAAGAATTAATCAATAATATTAAGTTTTAATTATATGTAACGAACACGATGCTCCTGCGTTCATTATATAAACCGTATTTAAAAACTTACTAGGGTACGCAGGGTAATGTGTGACTTATCTCTTAAGTCATTAAGTTCATTTGGTTTTGATGAAGTTCTCTGTGGTGGAATTGTACGTGTCAATTTAATTGGTAGCATTATAAGCGGTATTTTAGTGGCTTTAAAAACACAGGTTGTTTAATTTGCAAACCGAAAGGGATCATTGTGTCTATTATGACCGAATCGGCACGTTCCGCACACCTATGTGATGTACGAGAACAAACGAATCCGTCCTTCGTTGTTTTTTATGAGAAGAGAATTTTCGAATACAATCCGAAATTTAATGAAACTGATGTATTCATTATAAGTATTTAATGTACATTCATAAATATAAAACGAATAATGTTTTGTCTTTTGAGTACAATATAAAATTATGCAAACTTCAGTGCTATTCTTCACAGATTATTTCTTCGTTTATCCTTTAAAGAGAGAGAACCTAAAGAACCTGTTTTCGTATTTAAAGTGAGCTGTCTGCAAATAAAATTATTTTAAAATAGAATATTTAACGCAAAAAACGCTTTTTATAATTTCAATCTGTATGAAGAATAAAATAAGCTTTCGAAGAATTAATCAAAAAAAAAAAAAGTTAAATCTAAAAGGTATGGTCGACATAATGGAAACGAACCTAAATGAAGAGCTAGTATAAAGTAAATCAAACGGACACAGACATTATTTATATATAGAATATAAACATAACGATCTGACGAAAGCCCTATGCAAATGTTACCAGGACTACATAACTCACGCACGGGTGGCGACAGACCACCCTTTTTGTGAAATGACACTTATTTTTGGTAACCAGGAAATTGCGCACTTCTAACTAGGACGCTTAAACGGTGGCGCTCAAAGGCAATTTGTTAAAACGCTTCGTGTTGGGGACGAGACGAGTTTAATGGATATGTTTCATATTTTTAGCATAAATTTGAATAAATATTTATAGCCCTCGCTGTTTTTATTGCTAGTGTGTACTTCGTGTTTCTTCTGTATTTATAGTAAATACGATACGATGCGTTGATGGATTCGATATTGTATATTTTTTTGCGTTTTATCGAAATGACATTTAAGTTATGACAAACCGGTTGGCGCGGTTGATAGACAGTTGCCTTTCGCGCCGCAGGTCGTAGGTTCGATTCCCACCCTGGACAGACATTTATGTTTATGAACATGTCTGTGTGTCCTGAGTCTGGCTGAAATTATCTATATAAGTATGTATTTACAAAAGAAAAGTAGTATATGTAGTATATCAGTTGTCTGGTTTCCATAGTACGAGCTCTGCTTAGTTTGGGATCAGATGGCTTTGTGTAAATAATGTCCCAGGATATTATTTATTAATAGATAAAAAATATGATACCATATATCTATTATTACCCTATAACTTTTATTGCGTTTAACGCATACATTTTTCGTTCATGTTAACAATACATTAAAAAGCGATGTTAACTGTACAAATAGTTTTTGCTTAATAGAGCATTAAAAGACTTTCATTGCTCTATAGTGTGCATTGTAATGTTGGTGTACAATTATAATACGAGTATAGTGTTAATACATCGTCTTGTTATATTTCCTCTTCTTCGATTACACATTCCGGATGTTCGAGAATTAAATTTGTCGACGCCGACCCATTGTTTACTTGAGAAGTAAACAATATCGATCACTGGATGTGCTATTAACGTCATTATTTTATAAAGGATTTTATTTATCACATATAATAAAATGAATGTTCATTTGAACATTCTACAGTTGTTGTTGATAATTGTGTTTAAGGATTTTAACTTACTATACAGATGGCGCAAAAGTCGATTGAGAAGCTCCTGGCGCTCCGACTACGTTAGAATTTGGCACAACATAAACATACTATAATTATAGTTTATGATCGATATACCTAAAGTGATACGTAGATACAAACTGAAGAATAACTCGAAATTTTCTGGTAGTAGGGCTTTGTGCAAGCTCGTCTGGGTAGGTACCACCCACACATCAGATATTCAACCGCAAAACAGCAGTACTTGGTATTGTTATGATCCGGATTGAAGTGAGTGAGCCAGTGTAATTAAAGGCACAAGGGACATAACATCTTAGTTCCCAAGGTTGGTGGCGCATTGGCAATGTAAGAGATGGTTAACATTTCTTACAATACCAATGTCTATGGGCGTTGGTGACTACTTACCATCAGGTTGCCTACCTATTCTATAAAGAAAAACAATTAGTCTCTTCCAGTAGTTTTTCGTTCGAAGAATATATTTTTAAATACACACGGTCTGGGCAAATGTTTGTTTAATTTGAACTGCGTAGAATTCATTTGTTGATAGCGAGAATTGAAATGTAAGGATAGATTAAAAGAAATACGTTTACTAATAGCGTTAACAAAAATTAATATCAAAGGGAATTAGAATTTTTTCTACTTATACTAAATTATAATTATTAAACATCCTAAGTAATGTTATAAATGCGAAAGTGAGTTTGTTTGTTTGTCCTTCACTACTCAATCAATTAATCAGAGATACAGAAAAGGACGGACACGGGCAGGACTATTAAAATTATAATTTGTTAATTATAATATATGTTTCAATGAATGTGCTTGTTTCAGAGTAGAAAATGTCAAATATTTGTGAACGATTCATTAGAAGACACTGCGAGGAGAAAAACGACGGCTCCTATATGAAGGTAAGCTATACATAAATTATTTTATTTATTTATTTTATTCCGATCGACGCGTAATCGTTGCCGTTTATTCGTTTTCCAATTCTTTCATTTTATTATCGACTATTGGCATAAAAGTTACCAATTAAGTTTGTTTTTGACATAACGGTATATCTTGACATATAATATTATCGGTTCGTTTCCTATTCGAATACATATAGATTAGTTAAAGTTGGATTGGAATCGAATCGGAACCGTATCGTAATCGTTTTAAATTAGTAGAATTCGGTAGTACATAAAGTATGCAAAGGCGGCGTCACTTGCAGTGATCTATTTCAGGTAACCTCTATAAAAAAAGTTTTTTTTTTATTATAGAGGTTGAGTTATTTTGAAAATATAAATTATTCATTAATAACTTATTTGGTGGTGATTTGAAAGTCCGTCTCTGTAAGTACCCTGTACTCATCAGGTATAATACCGCCAAAGTATTGTTTTTCGGTTTGAAGGGTGAGTGAGCCAGTCTAACTACTGCGAGTAGTTAGACTTTTACAAATTATATAACATGTTAGTTTTCAAGCTTCATATTACAATCAATATAATGTGTATTTTATATATTTTATAATAGAACTATTTTCTATTTTACTACCAATGAAAGGGCGTATGCGTTTGACAGTTTAATTTCCGATATGGCTAAAACACTGGTCCTGTGGTTATCGTTTTTGGATTTTATATTCAATATTAACACGGTCATTATATATTATATAATGTAATTGCAACATAATGTAACTAGTAACACTGTCGTATTTCCATAGCAATATTATATATTAATAATTTAAAAAAATTTTATACGAATCTTTACACGCTTTGCTAATTTAATAGCAAACAACAATGAAATCTATGTGCAGATTTCATACTTTGTAATGTAATTCGGATGACAATACAATAATTTTGTATCATCAATCAAATGTGATGATGAAGCTAGAGGGATGTAACTTATCACTTGTAAACAATTCGAGTTTAGTCGTCCAACAATTAAATTGACAATTGCGTGTTTTGTTCATTATAATTAATTATTAAGCTTTCATAAGCCCTAATATACAAAATTACCTCTTTGTATTTTTTTTTCGACTTAAATAAATTGAAACCACATCATAAGAACATAAAAGAATAAATTTATATCACAGCGTCATTAGTATAAGTTTGTTTGCTAAAGCGCCTTAAGAAAGCTGTTGAGCAGAACAACGTAGCGACACAAGTGCTATATATCTGTGTAACATGAGAAGAACACGCAAGAATAGGTGAATATTTTTTAAAAAAATTGTCATAATTCCTTTAAAATTCGTACATTTATACTCAAATTTCTGTCTGATCTCAACAATTTTATATTTCATCATGGAACACATAAAATACCGTTAAACAAACTCGAATTTTCAACTTTCGAAGATACTCACCAATCCAATCACATCAAACTTTTAAAGCGTTTCGAAGAAATTGTAAAATGATCATTAAAACTTTGACTTACAATCATGAAAATTGTCCATTAGCGATGGGAGCAATTTTCCGAACAAACAGCCCAAGGGCCGTGATTTTAATTAGTGCTATATTATCACTCAGGCGTTGTGATATGAAGTCACTTAGTTGACAAGTTGTTTTAAATTTAACCCTTCAGTATTATTAGTGAATGGTTTTAGTATTTACGTATTTTTTATCTGTATTATTGTCTGACATTTATAAATACAACCAAAAAGTATAAACGTTATCTTTTAAAAAAATATATGTGTAGATATGTCGATTTCATAGATAAAGTAATTAATATAAAATCTGTGTTGTCGCTTAGCCATCTGATGGTAAGTGGGCGTGTCAGCTCATAGACATTGACACAGTTATGTAAGATATATGAATGTTTCCTTACGCGGTCAATGTGCCGGCAATTAAGGGAACTACGATTTTATGTTCCTTGTTACTGTAATTAGTCTGACTCAAACCGGAATAGACTAAACAAGGTGGTAGAATGACTCAGTATTTCGTACTCATCCAGACGGCTTGCTCAAGCACGATAGGTCTATGTTGCAATCGTATCGAAATGTTTCGAATTTGTATTGCATTTCTTTGAAAATCGTATCGCGATGCTATGCTGTTATGATGCGTGTATTTTTTAAATGTTATAATAATTATTATTATGGTCAATGGTATAAAAAGTGATGTGTGACATACGCACATCATTTTCCAACTCAGACGGGATGTCTCAAACTATATTATGCAATCGAATTTGATGTCTAGATTGAATTTGTTTTGTAAATGCTATTCTTTTAAGACTCATTTTCTATCTCACACGTGAATTGTTGCAAGTCGAATTAAACGGATACGCTATACCGATGCCTTTAAATGTTATAATTATTATAATCAAAGTCGCATAATATTACTTTTTTATATGTTGAATGACATGTTGGTTTTTTTAGTTTGTTCTTACAGAATAGCTCTTATAAAATATCATTTATTCTGCAATTGGAAAGCGTAGTTGCGGTGCCGTTCAATTTCCGCGACCGCAAAGCGGCGCCGGGCGTCCGTACGATAAAATGTAACACGTATGTGTAAATCTGTTAAAACTTGTTTTCTGATGTATTGTTGTTTAGTTTCACAAACTTTTAGTTAGTTACTATTATTTTTCTTTATACACTACATAGCTTTAAGTCAAATAAATCACATCTATGTACATCAATTATAATATGTACATTGATTAAATAAGTATCTTATCCCGAGCAATTTTTTTATCAATGGATTAAAAACATTCGTCGACCAATCCATTCGCCCTTACGGTGCTAAAGGTAAAGTTACTGGCTAAGGCTCTACGTATTTTGTCTTGCGTTTATTTAAATATCCTGTTATATTTCTAAAAGTATTGGTTCAAATTCCAAGGTTAATTAAAGTTTAAAATTATGAATTAGTAGTAAAAATAAGTTAATTATTTTGATAAGAGATTATAAGAGATTTTGATAATAATAATTAAAAGGCAGTTGTTACTTTTTTAACAATAAAAGTTGTTACAATAAGTTCAATAAAAAATAGATATACACGCTGTGGCAGATAAAAAAAAAAATCACGAGGGCCACTTACTATTTTAAAAGAGTCTACTCATTCGTTAAAGGCCGTTAATGCACCTGTAAGCCCTTTGGCGTTTCAGGTGCCAATGGGCGATGGTACTTTCCATCAGGTTAGGCATGCCTTGCCTTGTGCACAAGACTGTGGCCCCTCTTATATATAAAAAATACCCGATTATACACATACAAAATTAGCACTCTATTTTTATAATGTTAGTAAAGATGTAGATCATAATATCATATTGAAATAGTTCTTAGTACAGACTCACAATCTCTTAACTAAGATCTATTATCCATATTTTTAAGATATATTCAGCCCATGTCAATTTAAAATTAATAACGATAACTCAATGTGAAAGTTTCATATCAAAATGTCTATTCGTTCGGAACAGCCGAACAATTTACGAATTTATAAGTATAGTACTACAAATACATAAAGCGAAATAAATACTCGTAATCAATCACTTATATTTTTTATCTACACAAATTAAACATGTGAAAATTCATAAGTGCTTGCTCCGGTTTGAACCCGCAACCTTCGACTCAGATTCTCGTGCACTGGGCCATCTCGGCCTAAACATTGTGATTATAATTTCCTATAATATTGGTATCTTGTGAACGTGTTCTGTGACTAATAAACTGAAGTGAATCAAAATCGTGCTTCGACAGAATGTAATTATTACTTCCCTACCTGTGAACCTGCCTGTCTGGAGTTTTAACTCATTTTGTTGCGTAACGCGCAACTCGGGAGTGAAATAATTAACTTTCACAAGTTTTAATAAGATTTTAGATATGGTGATAGATCTTTTATTTCTCTTATTATTCGTTTTAAAAAAATATAATTTATTAAGATTTGAATCTGGTTGAAGAAAAAAAAAAGGATTCTTTAAAATCTTAAGATATGGCAATTTGCTAAGCAAAAATATAAATTATCCATTACATAATATAGGGTTTTCCATTAAGGGCGCTTGATCTTTGAAATGCAAAAAAAAATACATGTAGGAGAGATATTTGCGAAATTTTTTATTTGGAAGGTCTATCGACCCCATTATGTATGGAATATGACATCATTCAAATGACCGCCACGGCTTCGGTTGGTGGCGCGCACACGAAAGGTCCAATTTTCGATGACTCTGGCGCACAAATCGGGCTGTATTTGATCGATGGCGTGGCGTATGTTGACTTTGAGGGCATCGGTGGCTTGCGGCTTGTCGGCATAGACCTGCGACTTAAGAAAACCCCACAAGAAAAAGTCCAGCGGGGTCAAATCGCACGATCTCGGTGGCCAGTTCACGTCGCCTCCGCGCGAGATGACCATGTCCAGAAATTGCTCGTGCAGAACTTCCATCGTAGCGTGTGCTGTGTGGCACGTAGCGCCGTCCTGTTGAAACCACATGTTGTCCAGATCCATATTCTCGATTTCAGGCCAAAAGAAGTTGGTTATCATCGACCGGTATCGCTCACCATTGACGGTGAAGGCCACACCATTATCGTTTTCGAAAAAATACGGACCAATCACGCCTCCGGCCCAAAATCCGCACCAAACAGTCACTTTCTGCGGGTGCATTGCCACTTGGTGAACATCGTGTGGATTGGTCTCGTCCCAAATACGGCAATTTTGCTTGTTGACATAGCCATTCATCCAAAAATGCGCCTCGTCGCTGAAGATGATTTTTTTGCCAAAATCGGCGTCAACTTCCAACTGCTCTAATGCCCAGTCAGCGAACACACGGCGCTGTCTATGGTCATTAACCTTGAGCTCTTGGGTCAGCTGGATCTTGTACGGGTGCAGGCTCAAGTCACAACGCAAAATTCGCCAAGTTGTCGTCTGCGAAAGGCCGAGTTCCTGTGCGCGACGCGGAATTGACTGCCGCGGGTTTTCGAGGACACTGTCGCGCACAGCGGCGATATTCTCGGCAGATCTCGCGTTACGTTGACGCACGGGAACCGGCTGATTGTTAACTGACCCGGTTGACTCGAATTTGTCCACCAATCGACTGATAGTCGACTCGACAGGACGATCATCGCGACCGTAAAACGGGCGAAGTGCGCGGAACGTTGCTCGAACTGAAGACCCATTTTCATAAAACAATTTTATGATTTGCACGTGCTGCTCGACACTGTAACCTGCCATGGTGGTTTGGGAGGACGGAATGAATATAACACACTGCATTTGACAGCTGTCACTCAAACAACATGGCCGCAATCAGCTGTCAAAGTTCAAGCGTCCCTATTGGAAAACCCCATAGTATAATCAAATTTAAATGCTTACTATATTTTTATTTATATTGACTGATCTAACGATATATAGATTTTTTTTTTATTGTATAGGTAGGCAGACGAGCATTAGGGCCAAAGCATACGGCCACCTGATGGTAAGTGGTCACCAACGCCCATAAACATTGGCATTGTAAGAAATGTTAAACATCGCTTACATCGCCAATGCGCTACCGACCTTCGGAAAATGTTAAATATACACGTAATTTTCCTATAATTTAATTTAATTTCTTTTTTGTTTAAAAAAGCTTTTAAAAATATGCATTGAAAAATTCAGTGAATTAAAAAAAAAATATTAAATACAGAATACATTGTCATCAATCACTAAACTCTCTATGCTCACCGGCGCAATAAAAAAACTGTTTGTAAAAATATTTAAAAAAAATTAGAATATGTATTAAGTAATATTATATTAGGCTAGGAAAAATATTGATTCAGAAGGGGACCAAATAATTTGGGTATTTTTGGAAGTTAATCTTTTGTTATCTTTATGATTACTGAGCTTGTGACGAAAGTTTCTATAATGTGTTAGTAATGTGGCGAAACCTTATAATAGTATAATGAATTATACTATAATAGAATGATTTTTATGACTAAGTCAGGTTTTACCTGTAAGTTACGTGACAACGCAGAGCTTTGGACATGGCCCCAGACGCGGACTTGAGAAAATTATTAAGATTTATAATTTATGCTTAAATGATATCCAGGGCTATTGTATAAGAACAAAATCGAAACTCAGCTCAATACAGGGTCTGAAATCTCAGAAAGGTGATTTTGATTATAATAACTATACCACCAAAACACACTTACCACACATATGATGGTGTGATTTTGATTATAATAACTATAACTTTTAAGTATCAAAAAAGCATACCACCATCAATCGGTTTTGAACATTGGAGTGAGGTTGAAAATATGTTTTTACAGAATAGCACTGTAGATAGCTGACAAGTATAAGATAGCTGGATAATTTTTGGTTCCGAGGATTTGAGCTGTGACACATTTCAACGAAGATATTTTATATAAATTATGATTAACATAACTAACAGTTCTCGAACACCTTACTTTTTTTTTGTGCAACTACTTTGTATTTTGGTATATGTCCAATACAAAATCAAATGTTTAGCGTTTGAGATTTTTTTAAAATTAACTATTGTTATGCATGACTTTTGTGTTCTTTTTGTAGATCCATGATATAAAACAATTATATCATTGTACGTGCATATCCATTGTATGTTTACATTTTTAAGTTTCTTAGATATATTGTTTTAAAAAAATACGATACAATCTTACAGCCGTAGTATATGCATTGATATATGTACTTATTTCATAATCACCTTATATATTTACTGCTTTGTATTTCATATACATCTATTAAAATCTTATTTCATCAAATCGCATATTCTTAATATCAAAGCAAAAGATATATATCTAATTTATAAAAAACCACATACAGATCTTTCTCAATCACGAATGCCAATCAATCTATCTTTAGATAAATAGATAGATATTATTGAACAATAAAAAACATAAATCTATCTATTCTAACCATATTATTTTTCTTGCACTGACAGAAAATTAATAGCAGTAATCAAACTCGATCGCAATATTGCGTCCTATATCAGATATTTCGACAAACAGCGGTAATAACTTTTGCGGTCTAATAACATTAAGTAAAGGGTGTAATTTGTTACGCCGCACAAATGACAAGGCGACAACAACGTCTATTCATTCCGCCATATTGACGTCGACCTTGTTTGTGTCTCTTTTCATATTCAAAAAAAACAAAAGTAAGCCATTTGGTTATGTGAAAATTTTTTATGTTGAGAAATTCTGACATGTAATATACATGTAAGTCGCATGTTTTTTCGCTGGAAAAGCGCTTTTACATGTTTCCTCCACGTGAGGTGGAGGGGGGGGGGCAGTATGTGGGACTCGGCGGCACTAAAGGCACCGGAATACCCATTAAAAAGCAGCGGTACCCTCACCGTCTCTCGGGGGCGTCACGGGATCGCTTGCGCATACTATCGTGACGTGGGCTTTTAATTACCTACGTTGATTGCAGTATGTGAAAAATAGCATTATTTTGAATCAAGAACGAGTGCTGGGTTATCGGAAAAAAATCAATAGCGCTTTTTCAAAATGGTGGGTAAAGTTCATTATATCTAAAAACTAGGCTTCTCGGTTAACATGCACTTTGAATTGTATATACTGACTGGACTATTTGGTTTTTGTCCAGTATCAGAGGTTTTTCTTGCTTTACTTTTAAGAGTTTGTTGATATTTCTATATTTATTGAGTAATAAATAAATATTATGAACTTTGATTTCCCCAATGTAATAATTATTTACACTATCATGACCTACATTTGCACAGGATGTACTTTATCGGTGCATTGTTGTTTCGAACAACAATACAATGATACAAATAATAAAAATCTATTTAATATTTATTTTTTATTATAGATGAGATTGCAAATTATAAATTATATTTTATTACAAATTATATTTATCTTTGAATGTGTGAATAACTTTTCAATTCTTTGCACAACTTTCTTTTCGATTCTATCTTTCTTTCAGAGTCTTAATGGATTTAGATGCTCCAATACCTGCATGTATGTACCTGCGTAGTTCGTTCCTAGCATTATTAGATTAATTTTGTTATTATAGCCTTTCAATAATTTATATTATAATAGGTAGAAGTAAACATCGATGCTGGCATTAATAGCATGCAAGACAAACCTCAGTGGCTTTTTGTAATGCTATAATGAATGATAAATTGTAATTTTTCTTTTTTGTAAATTGTGAAAGATTAAATAAAAAAAAAAAAAAAAATAGGTTGTAAATTATTTCGCCAATATTAAGAATACATATAGATGTTTGTATTTCTAATTTTTAATAGAATTTTCAATAACCATCATCAATAAATTACAGGCATTTGTCGTTTATATATGGTTCTTTTATTATTTATTAATAGTAGGGCAATTCAATTTATAATCGGATAAACCAATAACTTTAAAAGGATTAGTTTTATATTGAATCACTTTAGAAGATTAGCATGGGATACATAAACATATAGTTAAATAGATGCGGAAATATGACGCTTTGTCGTGGCTGTAAGGAAAGACATTATTCATAAACGCGCGGGCGTTGGTAGAACCTCGAGGGAACGTGCAGTTTAATGTAGGAATTTGCATATTGTAGTATATTAAAATTTTAGAAATATGCTTTTGGCAATCCTAGAGTAGAATTATTTAAAATTAGAATTATTAATAGAAAAATATATATTTACATATCATATGCTGTTTTTTAAAGTTGAGTTTTGTCAAAGTTTAGTGTTAAACATTTATGTGTTATCCATTTTTGTAAAAGTACAATTAATCGTTCTTTCAACGTTTAAATGAACATCTTTAATTTATTAAGAAGCTGAATTCAAAACTTCATTCATTAAGTGTCTTCGGATATATTTATATCGATTTTTTCAAACACAAGTGGCCGGTTATGTCAGTTAAGGTTATGTCGGTTAAGGTTTTGCATGAATCTTAAAAATGAAAGAGTTTGCAGCTCAGTAAACGTTACAAAAACAACGTTGCACTAAAACTAAACCTAGTAAAACTTAAACAGGAACTTAGAAAGACTCCCTTCAAAAATTCAACCCCCAATCTTTATTAAAGATTATATATTACTTCATGCTCCATGTTCTTTGTATCGAATATAGACCGTAAACATAATATATAGACGTTGTCGTATATTTCCGAACGCCTCTATCTCAATATTTTCCTTATACTGTATTAAATAAAATATCTTCTCATAACATTAAACGATGGAAAGAAATAATAAGTTGAGCAACAGTCCCTGCAGACATTATGCGACACTTCCAAACAATTAGACGAACCTCGTTAACTTTATGCCATTTTTGTAGCACTCTTTCGACTTCTATACTCTTTATGAGGAATAAAAAAGTAGATCAAATCGCATTATGACTCACGGAATCATATTATATTAAAAGGGAGATTATCTCTCAATTGTGAATTGAAATAGCTGCATATTTTTTTAAAAATAAATAATAAGAATCTGAAATGCACGCTTGTACAAATAGACTGAATTTAAACCGAAAGAAACTGCCAAGTGCAGCTACTTTTATAATAATATTAAAACCTTTCCCGAAATGCGCTGCAGCTTCTGGTATAAGTTATATGTAAATAATATATAATTTATTAATATTAAAATGTAAAAGTAAAATGTTTTAATAATAAATTCTATCAGTAGAAATGATTTAAAAATATATATTGTATTTTCTTTTTTAATTACATCTTTCATTAATATAAAATAAAAATAAGTAAGTATCTGATTGCTGTTGTGAGAGCTTAATGTTTGTAACGGGGAAAAACTAGTGGAAATTAGTTGTAATGGATATTATTCGTTTCTTAGCAACGTCATGTATACAAACATGATGGTCGTTGACCTACTATAGAAATAATAGCATACGCATTACGATCAGAGCCGATGACCTATTTCATTTTCTAAACATTGCATTAATTTAAATGTTTTTGCTTTTATTGTTTATCATTTGGAGTTACAAATGGATATTTACTTATATTGTTAAATTGTTTATATGAAAACAAATGGCATCTTACTAGCATTGTACGAGATATCCATTGTTAAAAATCTTTATTCTTGTTCCGCTTTTGTCTAGTACAAACTAGATATGCCACAAATATTGATTCAACCACGCTCTCGGCCAAAGCTGTGAATATTCGGTGACAGATGTGTGCGTTTTGTGTGTAACAAGGTGTATACATGTTAGTCTATACTACTATATAAATCTATTGGTTCAGTCTGTACATTATTTTTTTTCACCTACATTTTTGATATATAATCGTTTTATGATGCAGTAATTCACATTATACTATTTTTTCATTTTTGTCTGTATGTTTTCTTATAACTTAAGAACGGCTTGACCAATTTTGATGAAAATTGGTACACACAAAGACCATATAATGGCGCAAATGATAGGCCATATATAAGATCGGTAAACCCTACGGTATCGTATGAAAATTAATTTCAAATCATTAATAACGTATTTCTGTACCAGTAGCCATATGTGTGTGTGTGTGTATGTGTGTAAGCGTGTGTGGGCGCGCGTGTGTGTTATTATAGTAATAAAATATATTATGATATTTTTATTAATTATACGCAGGTGAAGCCTCGCGGCACAGCTAGTTGTATAATAAAATGTTTAGGTTAGGTAAAATGTTTTGTAATAATTTAAGAAAATTTCAATAGCACCAAAATTGTTTAGTTTTTTTACTAACCTTTTTGTTTTATAATCAGAGCTTTTGTTGTAATGTTTCCATTAAATCTGAAATAGTTTCTATGTCTTCTGATGATAGCTTTTTTTTGTATGTTAGTTGATAGTCACTAATGAATTAATTGTCCATTTTCCATATCAGTGATTCGTGAATGTAATCATACATCAATTTGTTTATTAAATAACACTGATTACATAATTAAATTTTTAGTTGGAATAAAACCTGAACAAATTTTAACATTTGAGGTATTTTAATAAAATATGACAGTCGTTTTTTGGTATTTGAAACGTATTTGAGCTATTGATATTTCCAAAGTACTTTTATCACATTTTTAATTCAAATAAGGGCAAAGTTCGTGAAAGGAGCGAGTTTGAATAGCCTTAAAGGGTTAAAACAGAACTTGTCACTTTCCAATCTATTGATTGGTGCTATTGTTGACCCATTTATCGTATACCTGTTATAGTCCAAATTTATGACTGTGTTGTATGTGTTGTTTCATTTCCAATTTCAAATTTAAATTCTTAAAAAGTTAGAGAACATGTTAAATACCAAAATTGAAATCCTTCAATGAATATTTATTTATGTTGTAAGATGAAGCGTAGATTTCAACGAGTCTCATTATTCATTTGGCAACACGTATCAACATGAGTCGAAAAATTATGGTAATTTGTCCTGTACAAGGGGCGGTGTACTAATAAAGGCCGAAGTTGGTACAACACGTGGGGTGCTGATGGGCCGTGCGGCTTGGAGAATTTTATTTGAAAAACTTTTTACATCCGCCACCCCGGCTTCGTCTGCAAACTAAGCAAATAACTAACTTTTATACTCATAGTTCATCACGAATACAAGCATTTGCTTTTTAACCCTTTAAAAAGTTTTTCAAAATATATTACATTGTAGTAGCGGTTGGAAAGTCGAAATTTCACAATTATTATGAAAAACTTGTGGAAAATATATATGAGTATTTAAAAATATGTTTTACTCTTACTTCTTTTTTGATTGATAACACTAAAAATTGTAAATACCAAACAGAAAACGAAATAGAAAATCGATCGACAAACAGACGAGAAAACAGTACAGAACTGTTTATATACAGATTACATTGGGAAACATACTTGCTTAATCTATTTAAGAAAATTGTGAAAGACTAGATTCAATAACACTGTGATAACCACTTATAACACTGTATTTTTTTATAAATTGATTGAATTGATGAGAATATCTTACACAGATAAACAAAGAGGGGCAAATTTTTGTTATTTTTATGACCTTTTTGGATGTGGCTTTTCAATTCAAAAATTTAATAAATATGATTTTCACTTATCAATATCATATAATAAGTTGCTTTATAAAATATACAATTTTTAAGGTCAAATGAAAAAATAAATTGTAACAACAACAAAAATTAATGTTCAGTTTGGAAATATATATAACCAATATTAATTGTATAATGATATTGTAGTCCATGACAGTATAGTAAAATTACTTTGATTGATTCATAAGAAATATGTTTTAAAAAAAATTGTACGTTAATTTTGGCATCCGTGTGTCAAGTGCAAATAGCTAAAGCTGCGACTGTGGTGAACAAGGTTTAACTCATTTCCCTTACGATTCCAATATGTGCTCGGGGGTGAATAGAAAATCGAACTTGGCCGTTTGAATAACAGGGATTATGCACAATTACCGTGAAATTTTCAATTCATATTCTCTTCGCTGTATTATTTTTTTTTTTTTACATTCTGTAAATGAAATTTCACTGTTGACTGAATAGAAAATATTTTTTATAAATAATTCAATATTTTTAATATATATAGCTCAAATGACATTTAATACAAAGCAGTTTTAAATAAACGGCTTGTAGCGTCATAACGGATATACAAAGCTTAAGAAAGCTATACTTTTCTTACTATAGAAGACTGAAAAGTTTTTCATACAAATGTTTGTCGTGAATAAAACTATTTAAGTGAAATATTTTATTTCTTAGTCAATAAAAGTAACTTTTAATTAGGACTAGCATCTCCTGTAAGAGCAACCTAGAAATTCCTTACAGAAAGTGAAAAGTCAGAAAGCGATAAGCGACAATGATTATAATAAATATAATATTTTAAGAATACAAGAATTAAAATAGCGTATCATCTTAAGTGGGTATCGTTTATAAGTTTGATTCAAAGTGTCTTATTACAAGCACTGATGTTACTTATCGTATAAAAATACGTTTTACAATTCAAAAACTCCAAAAGCTGTTATTATGAAATTTTATACACGTACGTTTTTTAATAAATCGATGTTCAACCTTTCATATTATTCGTATTTTGCAGTTGCTGAACACACTCTCAACGGATTTAGAAGAGATGCTCTGCGAGATTTATGACGACGAGAATATTGCCAGGTGAGTAAATACTTTCACATAAAGATAAGTAATATCAGTCGCTGTGTTATTTTAATTCATATATGCCTTTACATATTATAATTATTACAACTGACTGACTCGTTGGTCTAGTGGCTAGGTATAAGACCGCAGACCCGGTGGTTCTGGCTTCAATTCCCAGCTCGGACAAATAAATAGTTATTGGGGTTTTCTGTCAGAAAATCCTCAGTAGCCCGGAGTCTGGAAGTTGGAAGTGTGTACATTCCCTTGCCTCGGAAAGCACGTAAAGCCGTTGGTCCTGCTCCTGAACTCTTTACTGTCGTGTCGGATTGCCGTCCTATCGGATTATGAGTGAGGCAATAGAGAGTGCACCTGTGATTGCGCACTTATGTCCTGCGTAGTTGGCTAATCTCCCTTAAGATTGACCGTCGTGGTAGAAATCGGTCAGGGGCACAAAATAAATCACAAATGTTATTGTGTAATTATCGTTAAAATTATGAAAGTTATATTGTAAGTCATACGAATAATAAGCCTTTATGTTAAATTTAAAGGTTATTAAATGGTAGAAGCATCACATTATTAGAACGGTGGTGCGCATCGTCGACTAATAAATTGAATTATACGCTATCCTGAACGACTCTTGATTTCAAAGAGCTTCCATCATCTCGTCTACCCCTTTACGAGATATGTTGGATACAAAAGCAAAAATTAAACGGTTTGAAAAATTGTTTTATTAAAAACTGTGTGCAATGTATGTATGTAATTTTTTTATGAATGTAAATTTAGATCTGGCCTAGGAAGTGTTTGAATAATGTCAATCGTGTTTTATAAAATGGCAACATATTCTTTTGTATTCAAAAATCGTGGCACAATGTGTAGGAACAAATTGCTCATGTTTCAGACACACGCAATAATGTATCACATATTATAGTATATATTTCACTGTACGATGTTTCAATTTATTGTTACAAATACACTTAACAAACTTTTTGATTACTTGTGTTTCATAATTAAATTCTATTCAATAATTTAATTTAAAAAAAAAAACTTTCATTTGCAGGCATATTATCCACTAATATCACAAAGTTGAATAGTAAGCTTATTCGTTTAAACGAGCTAAGGTCAGGATCTATCAGTTCATTTTGCGTTCGAGTTCAAAAAATCTATTGCGTTACATAATTAATTTATTAAGAAATGTTATATACTAAATAACATCACACTATGACCCACAGGAGCGAAACAGTAATGCATAAAACGGATGACACCGCGCCGATCAATTAGTCCATTTATAAAATCGATGTAGCTAGTAAATAAATTAAAAAAAAATGTATGTCTTTATTTTATGCCTATGTGCGTAATAAATATGTTATTGCGTGCTCACAATTCTGTCTATCAACACAGGATTTAAACAACAATTTGTCAATAACCGGTATGAATCAATGGCATGAATGGCGTAGGTTTAACAAATCATAGTTCCTATTACATAGTCGACAGGCGCTGTCCGACGGCATTGCAAATAACAATGCCTAGTTTATTGCAGTAATTTAATAGACGAGAGAATTCAGACGGAATATTTTATTGTGGTGGATGAATTTGCGTTCAAAAAGTATTTATAATAGCTATGTTAGTATACATTTAGAAAAAAAGTATGTCAAGGGAAAGAGATAATTTTTTATGAATAGTTATTTTAAATTAATGAGATTAAAAAATAATTGGTGAAGCATTTAAATATATATTTCTGATTAGTTTTTTTAACAGTGTCGCTAGTGTATTTTTTAATTAGTTCATTATTCTCTCACTCTTAGTTAGTGAAAACACTCTTAGGTATATGCAATTAGTGCAACACTTCTCGACATTAATTGTGATTACTTTATATTAATTAAAATATATTCTTATTAGGACAAATAAACAAAACACATGGAATAATATTATTCTGCATAACAAACACTCCAGTGCCTTATTTAACAAATATTTGGAAAATCACCTCAGGCTACTTCTGGGCAGCCGTCTCAAGTCTCAACTGAGGATGTGATCTGAATGTAGATGTTCACTAAAACAATATCATGCATTACCGTAAAACTGACTTTATACGTATGTCTCACATGAAATCCGTCCAAAACGGAGATTTTTCGAATAAAAATCTGAGGAAATCGTCTCGACACGCCATCACATTATGCGACCGATGTGAATTATCATAAACGAATAATATCACACGAAAGTAAAACAAAACCTTGCATTGCCTGTATATTTTTTTTAACACGGATATTTAATCTTGGAATAAAATACTTCCAAGGGAGATGCTGTTGAAAATATAATGATATAACTTTTATCATAATTGTACTTTATTTTTAATTTACATGTTTGTTTTATCATAATGTTTTTAAGCAAGCGTTCATAAGCGGCAACAATGAAATGTGTTTAAATAGGTATAATCCCATTACATTTTCCATTAAGGCTCATTCACTTTTAACTTTCCGACACAAGTGTAGGTTTGAACATGTCCCGCTAGAACAACGGAACACGTCTAAAACAGAAGCCAAGAGTTCGGAACAATGCATTATGAATAATGAAATACGCCCTATAAAGCATCGCCGCACCCCACGCCGGGCACAACCAAGCCTACGTACTCAAAATTTGCGGTAAAATCCTCAGTAGGGTGTCGCGAGTAAAAAACGGGAGCGCAAAGTGTTTTTTACGGCTTAAATACGAGTTTATTAAAATATTTAAAGCGTAACTTTAGCGGGAATTTCCCAAAAGACACTCGGAAAGGTCTTCCGGCCCTCTGATATGGAAGTTTTAGTGATTTCGTGTGGAAATGATAAATTAAAAGTTCCGAGTAATCGTCAGCAAGAGTTGCTTTAACGAGATTCTTTTTGCGATCCTTGTGGACTGTTTAAGAATTTATTTTTTCCAACAAGGCTTTTTTCTATATTTGTTTTCTTTTTGTATAAAATTTAAGTGTACGTAATCGTGGACTTTTATTTCACTTTCACGTAAAAGTAAAGTTAGTAAAGTAACATTTTATTAATATTCAACTGCCCGGCTGTTGTTGGTGTTTAGTCCACTAGATTGATCGTCACATACAACCCTCACTTAAAGGTTGGTAATATTTTTCATGTGGCACTAGTCACACACGAGAAAATTACAAAAACAAATTAAGTAGTGATTTTTGATCCGGGGTTGAACCCGTAATCTTCGGTTCAGATTGACACACAAGGTATCTCCATTATCATTTCCCTTTTAAGTCATACTCCTATTCATTGTCTCAAATACAAAACGATCCAAACGACAATTACTTAATTAACAAAATAATATTTAAGTATTCTCATTAAAAATTTAGTAAAATAATCACTACAGATATTTATTACATTCATGAGAACAAAATAATTTACATTTCAGTTTAATACGAATAAACAAAAGTAAATAATGTAGTAAATAGTAATACTCTGCTTTATTATTTTATTTATTTTGTTTTAATTGAAATAGCTACGTTGAACTGCGCTATAGTTTTTAATATTAAAATGACTACATGTTTTCAATAGCAGGATCTGAATCTATGTTATGATATTTTTTCGTTATTAAAAGCGAAGCAACAATGCTCGTATTGTAACTGAGGCCTTTTGTGGTTTTGTGCCACGTCTATCTAGGTACGGTGTGCATTTAGTTCTTAAAACCACCCCCTACCACCCCACTCAGTAGTTGGAATGTGATGTGACAGTTTTATCGATAACGCATTGTTATTATAATAAAAGCGATTTTTGTTGAATATTTAATATAAAAATGTCAAATACTAGTCATCTGTGTGGAATTTATTACAGTGCATCAGAGAATACGCATACAGAGAAGCACTCTTTTGTCAATCATATAGACTAATGGGATATATATATATAGATATCAAGCGCATTACTTAAGGCTTTTTGTGTTTTTTTGATCTGCTTTTACAATATTGATATATGTTAACCTAACAACTCTTTTAAATGTTCGATTTGGGATTTGAATTCCAGTCGATACTCCCGAGAGAGATCCCGAGATCTGTGAACTTATAATTATACACATGTCAGTCTTGAATGACAACGATGTTTAAACAAACACAAGTTTCATATTGTAACGAATCTTTCATGTATAATTTTAATAATTATTTATGACTAGACGAAGATAATCATTAAAAATATAGACACTCTTATTCCTATAACGGAATCGAAATTAAGATTAATCACTCGATCGATAACAATTATTAGGTATAAAAAAGATATTTTTTTTAAATTAACTTTTCAGAACATCACTAGTTGACAGTACTTTTGAGTGATTGCGAGTGAACTCCACAAACAATGCCTGCAGAGTCAATCTCTGCACTGCGTAGGCATATCGGAATATTGTTTGGCTTTGCTTACAATGTTTATACCGAATAGGCTTTCAAACAAATCGATGAAAACCGTTCTGGTTAAAGCCGACACGTCCATGTTTTCGAGTTTCATAATAAAAGCAAGAGTAACACACGACTGCATTTAAAAAACACAGACTAAATGCTCCGGATAAAAAATTCTCTTCTTTCATATTTCGTCATTACTGTTCGCTACGGTTTATACTCTCATATACTTTGTTGATTAGAAAAAAGTATTTATAAACATCTCAGAAAAATATTCGTCGAATAACAAATGATACATAAATATATAAACGTTTCATCAAGAAAGCATTAGAGCCGCTGCAGTGTTCGTAGATTTTTTGCTGGCTAGGGGAGAAGAGTAGGCAATAATTATTTCCAAATTAACTGGGCTAGGGTAACCGCCGGCTGCGCTAAATTAAATCGAACGACAGCATAGGATGGACAACGACCGGACCGTTTACCCTGCGTAATGGCGTCATCAAAATCAACGGCAAAAATGTGTTGCGAATGGCAGCCCAAGAGCCGTTACGTCACTTAATGTTGATATATTTCGTGACGATGGCACTTATTGGAATGATACATTTATTAAAGTTTTCATATTTTAACTCGAATATAAAATAAAAAATACAGATGACTCTATTTAAATTACTTTGTGAAATATAATTTGTTTTTAAAGTATTTATTTCTCTATAATACTAATTATAATATTATACTTTAATTTAAAATTATATAATTACGTTTAACCTCATTTATGATTGCGTTGTCTGGAGGAAATAGTTAAATAACCATAAGACCGCCATAAAATATACCATTGAAGACATTGTTTCAGTCAATTGAATAAAATAAGAATTAAAATGTGTGATTACAGTAGGCAAGCTAATTATAAGAACATTTTTGACAGTATTTTAAGAATATAAATCCCAGTACCTATACAACAGTTTATGTTATCGAGGACAGATAACATAAACTGTTTTGCAAAACCGTCAAGTAAAGTGTTGCTATTACGCAAGACGAAGACAACAGAGTAATAACTATAACAATAACGTTTCGTCTACGTCTTCGCGTTCATTGGTTGACTTTCTGCTCGATTTTGAATATTACACCATTTTATTATTTTCGCTTTTCGCTATCGACAATAGTCCTTATTTCTTTGTGTTAGAATATATATTTGTATCTATGTATTAATTATATTAACACCAGCAGGTATAATATGGTTTAGTTGGCTGGAGATTTTGGGATTCCACGATGTCGTGAGTACTAATTAAAATTGTTGTAATGGAATGTGTTCTAATTTCTTTTGTTTTTTAATCAAAAACAAAATTTAATTTAGTCATGTATCTTTTTACACTTAAGAATTGTAATGTTATTAAATTAAAGTTTCTACTGGTTTGGAATGTAGATTGTAAGATTAACCTGCAAAATAATAAATAGTTAATCTTTTCTGGCAATCAAATTTCATACTACTTGTTTTTTATCATCGATATATGTACATAATAATTATGTATATTTTAGTTTATCAACTAAACTGGTGAACTAACATTTGAAATAATTTAAAATTTAGTACAGTTTTATTAGTCTTATCACAGTATTTCTTATATTAATACTTCATTAAATAAATTATTTGCCATACATTAATACGAATGTACATTCAATACTTATTAGTAGACTTATTAGTTTATATATAATTATGTATAAGCGTTGGAAACGATACGTTTTTTTATTAAGAAAAACTGAAATAAAATGTTTCGACATAATATTCTAAATACTAAAATCCTGGAACAGTAATAAATAAAACACGATTATTCTTATTACCTTTTTTGTGGTAACTTTGTTCCTACCATTGCTATGAGGAAAATTCAGAGGTATGTTGTACTTAAAGTAAATTCCAACGTAATCCGTACTCGAAAAGAACCCTCTTTATGAAGTATGGTGTTTGTTTCCCTTCATTTTGTAGGAACAGATGCGTCTAAAAATTGTTTATGAGGTTTTATAAAAGTTCTTTTAAGTAAGCGCTTCGTTTTAAGTAGCCTTTTCAGTGTAGAACAAATTACGAAGAATATAAAGTTCAGACGTTTTCGAGGTTCATGACAACGTATAAGTGACTAATAAAACTGTTTAATAAAATGAATAAATTCGAATTCAAGAATGCTTGCTCTTTAAAGCATTTAAAACTACACTCGAGCTCAATATATCATATCCTAAAATTATTATTTTGTATGGATTATGCGTAAGAAGGTCATTTCCATTTACATCTTGTGTTAACTGACAGGCATACATATGTCTTTTTCTATATTTAAGCTGTTCTTTAACTTGTATTGTTCTCACAGAAGTGACTTATTATGGCTTATTCGTGAAAAAACGATCTATAACCAAAGTTTTTTTAAGTCTAAAAATATTTCGGACAGAATAAATATAATCAATAAACTAATTAAAGAATAATAAAATAAATATTTATTTTCTTACTATATTTCATTATAATCTTTGTAATATATAGTTTCATTATAATGAACTATTCATGTTAAATAATAGATGTAACTGGTTATTGACGTCAAATCTTTTTGCCGCTCTTGTATCTCATAAAGCAAATGGTCTATTTTACTCAAACCATAATTTCTGATCAATACTTATCAATTATTCAGCTCTATACGAAGCACTAAGCTCCATAACTCAGAAGATCTTATGACCGTTGAAACTTCGGTTTCAATTTACTGAGTGCAGTGCACTTGGATATTTTATGCTAATGTATCTCATCCTATGTTGTAATAAAATACTGAAACTTGAAGCCTCTTACCTTTAGCATAAGTTTGGGTTGCCAGCCGTCCCTTTTTCCCAGGATATATTCTATTTTACATGATATATGAATAAGACTAGTTGTAGATTCCTTGATTTAAATTTGCACTATTTGAAGCAACAAAATTGCAAAATTCGTAATTCTGAAAATCCTATTAACACTTTTAATTGTTATCCTTCTCTTAAGCAAAGGTGATTGGAGTTTATTTTCAAAAATTATATCATTAAAAGCTGTAAAAACTTGATGTTAACATAATATATGTTTGGAAATGATACCAAACAAAGTTGTTATTTATAAATAGATGTGACAATATGACTTCCTATTGTCATAAAAAATATGGCAACCCTATATGGCTTGTTGCGTTACACAAAATATGTCATGCCTTTGTTAATGTTCCTATACTATGAGGCAATGTATTATGATTTATGTTACTTTGTGCGATGATTCACAAGCAGGTAAAATTTTAAACTTTAAATGGACAAAATTAATTGTCTTTAATACAAATAAAACTATACTAAAATTGCCTATAAAAGGTTAAAGGACTCGTTCGACAATTAATTCTTATTATCATTAATATATATTTAAAATGTATATTTAATATTTGCTTATTCTCACATATGAGCATAATAAGTAAGTGTATCACCGCCATCCTAGTATTTGCACCGTGGGTCATGTCAATATACGGCTAAACTTGGGTTATTTTTATGTGGATACCTTATTTCTGCTAAACCTTGGTTCACATACTCTTCAAACTAGAAAACATCAACAAAAATGATTAAATAACAGAAACGAATGAATATGGACATGACAAAATATTTCGTTGAATATTCATAACTAGAAGAATAAAAATACAAATGTATGTTTTTAAATGATAATTTCGGGTAATTTTCTGTATGATCTAGTTTTATAGTATAAGTTAGTAAATGAAGGGGATGCACATTACAGAAACATTTACAGGGAAATTTAGATGAATGGTTCGTGTAGGTGGTCGTTAATCGCGTTTAGCGCTTGATGCGTGAAGCTTGTCGCTGACCGCAACGCCTTTGGCAGTGACGTGTTATATATTATGTGTCGTATTTGTCGCTTTGATCGACATGGTTTTATATTTATAGGATACTAACGATCCACCAGGCTTCGCAGGGGTTGTACTATGTAGGTAAATATAGAGTTTCAGACTTAACTTTAGTACTGTATCTATCAAGAGGATAAATTCAATCCTTCATTGTTTTCATATAACTTTATTAATTTAAGCAGCGTTTACGTTCTTGAGCATCACAGGTGGCGCGATATTCGAGAAATATTATAATAACATTATCTGATTTACACAAAATATATTTACACAAAGTATATTATACCTAAACCTTCGCGAATCAATCAATCAATCGTTGATCTATGTAATTAAACCACACAATAATTCTTAAGATTGGCGTATATTATAAATAGGTATATAGGTATAGGTATATAAACTTCGTTTTATGCTAAAAATATAATTATATACATCTATTTAATACAAAGCGATGCGCAAACGACTTTGCCATCATATGTTAGTTAACTGTTGATAAATCAAGATTTTTAGACGAGTCATTTAAATGAATATGATAAACATTATTCTATACTCATTTGTTATAATTTATTATTTACAGGAATGCTTGCAGATATATAAAAGATGTTTTAAATGTGGTTTGGTTTAGTTTGTTGGTTGATTGGTTGGTTTGTTTGTTAATTATTTGGATATAAAAATGAATAATATAAATAGCTTTAAAAATAAAATATTTTTATTGTTTCCTTTCAGCTTTAAATTCGGCTCTAACTGATGTTCATACTTTCTTATAAACTTCAAAGATAAAATCCACAGTTAATGTCTTTTTTAAATATCCCTTTAATTTTTTGTAAATTGTGCTTCGCTAATGACATCTAATTTAATTAAAATATTTATAGTACACATTGCTATTCAACGGCTGCATTCTTGTCATCATATCTCTCGAATTGATTTGTACAATAGCAGTTTTTTTTAATTTAGATTTATATATAATTACTAAGGTATTTAATGTAAATTAATTTATATAGAAAAAAAGTATTCGTTAGATAATATTTTTTGGTCGTATTTATTATCCACTTAAACAAAGCTTCTCTTAACTTTAACGAGCTTTAGACAACTTAGCAACCCCATCTTGTTTTGCATTGTATATTAATATGTAAGCATGATCGAATAAAGTTTCTACAAGCCTGAACCATTGTAAAGTCAATATAGACAGATTTTGCATTAGATTAGTTGCAGTCGAGCGAGTCCCCCGGCTAAGTGCATATCCTTGTTTGACATGAGCCTAACTTATTTTACTATTTCCCAACTTGGACTTGTAGAGTCGACTCTATACTCCAGACTTTTAGAAGTTGCTTAATTAATTCTGTTTAAGGATATACTGAATTTAGAGCTTTTTTTTTTTTTTTAATAGTATAGGTAGGCGGACGAGCAAATGGTCCATCTGAGGGTAAGTGTTCACCAATGCTCATAGATATTAGTATTGTAAGGAATGTTAACCATCGCTTACATCGCCAATGCACCAACCTTGGGAATTAAGATGTTATGTCCCTTGTACCTGTAATTACACTGGCTCACTCACCCTTCAAACCGGAACACAACAATAACAAGTACTGCTGTTTTGGTGGTGGGTGGATAGGTGGAGTAACCTACCCAGACGAGTTTTATTATCTATTTATAAAAAAATAATAATGAATTACAAAATTCAAAATACATGAACATATAATTAATGCTTGTTATGTAATTATTTAAGATGGGTGAAAATTGAAACAGTGGGTCGCATCTTCTGGTAAAAGTTTGACATATATTGTTTTAGTATAACTAAAGTTTAGTAGTTTTCAGTTAGACATTGCAAAAAACGTCTCACAATTTATTTGTATTGATAGATGTATATTATTCCAATTTTTTCAATCAGTGTTCAAACTATTGCCGTTGTGTTAAAAACTATTTACGATAATTTTTTTAAACGAACATATTACAGTTTTTTTTGTCCGTACAAACGTTGACTACATTTGAATATGCCCGAGGCATACTATATATTTTATATATCGGGCAATGAAAGTGAACAGGGATAGTTGGAAAACTATCTCTGTCTCTCTATATCTGCATGTTCAAAGTCTACGGGAATGGGGTTGCGGGAACTGCTCGTTAATTATATGGCGTGGCGTTAAGTGTTTCTAGTTTGAACGCTGAGAAACGCGAAATACCAATTCTCACTCTTATATATGTGACTTTTATATGCATGATCGTATGTTAAAATATATATTCACACGTCATGTAGGGTTTTTTTTACAAGCCCCTTTATTGTCTAAAAAACCTCGACAATAACGGGCTTACTGGTACTATACCCCCCTTTCCTCTATTTTAAGCTGAATCATATAATATATACAGTAACAGTACAGCAACAGCCTGTGAATGTCCCACCAAGCTGGGCTGGGCTAAGGCCTCCTCTCCTTTTTGAGGGGAAGGTTTGGAGTTTATTCCACCACGCTGCTCCAATGCGGGTTGGTGAAATACACATGTGAATTTGAGTGAAATTTTACACATGCAGGTTTCCTACTTCTTTTTTCATCGACTATCGGAAAATACAAGAATTTTTGTGGAACAAATCCGACATGTTCGATTAACGCCTACGCGATTGGGCCGCCGGTACCAGCGCTATGACCATTATTTTCCTTTTCGTCATTTCGTAATTAAACTCTTGTAGAGTCGCCATACTGGTTCAAATAACTGGAAAATTTGTGTCAGTATCTCCAGGTCTATGAGTTACAATGAATATTGTTTCAATATGTCTCTCAGTGTAAGGCGTAAGTATTTAAAAATGTTGCGTGTATTCTTCTTGCGATAATAGAGCACTATCACGCTTCTTCGCGTTCGAGGATTGAAATATTTTTTTGTTATTTTTATAACAATTTAGATAATGTCTACACCACAGATAAAAGCATGAAATGATGTATTAAATGCTTAAATAAAGCTGGTTATAGAAGGCTGTGCGATTACAAAATTAATTTATTTTATATTTATAATATACAAAATGGCATTATGCCAAAGCGATTCCCTTCCAGCTTTACTAAGTTAATTATAATACACAGCTTCATTTAAACATACATATTTACATATTCTGAATAACCTTATAATCAGTATTGACTTAGTATAAAGTTATTAAAATTTATTATACAAAAATAAACATTTACAAAAAAAAAACTAAGCATTAAGCATTTTAAATTTTTATTTTGTCTAATAAATGATAATAAAATATGTAGATTGCTTCATAATACGTAATAAGTTTTGTGATTATAATCTGTATAAATAAATAGATTTGTCAACGTAGTCTGGCTTATTGTGCTTGATATGTACCTCTATTTCTTCATTACAGAATTCAATCCTACACGTGCATCACGGCATCCTTTACGTGATTTCCGAGGCACGGGATTGTAAACACTGTCATCTTCTACACTCCTGTGACTGTTATTGACAAATACTTGTAAGAAAAACTCAAAATCTTTCTATAAGTCCGACTCGACTTAAATTCAGGACCTCAGAACTAGATCGACTATGACTAGACCAATAAAGTAGTTTAAATAAAAATAATAGTATGTAAAAAAACGACGTCACGCCTAAAAATTAGCTATACTAATTTTTATGCAATAGCCATACAAAAAATATTTTATTTTTTTCTTATTCTCTAAAAGGGTGATTCGTATATTAAGAATAAATATCTCGTGAACCACGCTTTATTCGGCGAGAGGGCGCCTCGAGGCGCGGTAATTATTCAGAAGGCGTTCAGATGCATCTGCGCGCTCCCACTTCGGTGATTTTTTTTATTGTCTTAGTGTATGCCGTAGATAAAGATTGCCGTCTAAGGAATTGGAAAAATAAATATTAATTCAAACTTAGACTTAACCTAGTTGCCTAATACAATCAATGTGTAGTTATATTTATTTCACCAACGCAAGCGATTAAATTCCATTAATGGATGCTCCAAAAAGAAAATGCATGATTAATTTGATAGTCCCCGAAATGTTCGGTAGTTAGCGTGACATTTATATTAACCTGTGTTCAGGTTATACGTTCATATTAGTGTTTGCAAAAATAAAAAATAAAGTTAAACATGAACTTATTAGATCTAAGTACATAAAATCACATTGTACAAATAATTAATGACGGAATAATGAAATGATATTTTTAATTATTCATAAACGTTCAGTGTAAGTTTTCGCTAATAATATTTTTGTACAAAAATCGTCGACAACGCGTCGCTAAGTCCTGAGGGGATTTAATTAGACAGCTCAACCATAGTTTAATGGGGCGTGAAGATAAAGACTAAGGGAGATTTTAAATGATTCATGGAACTGAAAAGAACCTTTGAACATATATTTTATTCCAGCGGCGTTCAATTTTTTAATTTTCTTGCTCTTTTTGATCATGTTTTCCTGGTGTCTAAAATATTAAATATAGCTTTAGCTTATTGAATAAAAGGAGATCACCATTATAATATAATATACATATACGCTACGCTTACTTAAATATAATCTTCTGTTTAAAAGGAACTACTTATAATGTAGTTTATTTTTTAAAGCTTTCAATTTAATATCGCTATTCATTTCGTTTTAATATTTCTACTTAAACAAACAAACTTCAACTTTGCACTACACACACACACACACACACATACAAGCCTCTTTTCCTCTTTTTGAGGAGAAGGTTTTGGACCTTATTCCACCACGCCGCTCCAATGCGAGTTGGTGGAATACACATGTGCCTAATTTCAGTGAAATTTGACACATGCAGGTTTCCTCACGATGTTTTCCTTCACCGTCAAGTACGAGATGAATTATAATCACAAATTAAGCACATGAAATTCAGTGGGTGCTTGCCCGGCTTGAACCGACGATCATCGGTTAAGGTTCACGCGTTCTTACCACTGGGTCACCTCGGCTTTTGCACTGTATTTCTTTTATTATATTAGTTTATATAGAAAACATTCCGCCATACCAACTTCTTGCAAAATTCAAATAAACCTTTATTCGTTAGTTTCATTTGAATTTTTATGACAAATATTTACCTAAAATATTCCTATATATATAAACAGTTTCCATACATTACTTTAAAATGAAGCGTCTGCTTTGCATGAAATGAAATATTTTATAGACGACAATAGTTCGTATCTGTCGTTTTAACCACTAGATATACTAAAAAAAAGAATTATGAACAGTCAATAAATCTATAATCTATATATATAAAATGACTTGTCCTGACTGACTCATCAACGCAGAGCCTAAGCCACTGGGGTTAGAGACTTGAAATTTTGACAGTTGATGCATTTTATGATGAAAACGCGTACTAAGAAAGGATTTTCGGAAATTCCACCCTTAAGGAGGTGAAATGAGGGATGAACCGTTGTATGGAAATCTATAATGTGTGGCGCGTCTGTAATTTTTTATGTAAGAAGCATGAAATTTAATTTTAAAGCTTCTGAGCAAAAATAACGGCGTACGTATTTTGTCATTTTTAAAAATTCAACCCCAAACGAGACAAATGGGTTGAAACATTCGTATTAAAAATTGGTCTGATCTGCTTGAAATGTATTATTTTCACAGCTTAAATAGACCGTAATTAACATATTTTATTATTTTTGTTTATGTCGCGGGCAAAGCCGCGGGTGAACCGCTAGTTATATATATTATAACATTTATGTATATATCGTATATGTGTACGTTTGTTGTATCTAATTTAATTTTTAAAATGAATCTTCGACTCCTCAGTCTTACGAGCCTGCTTCGGCTTGTCTTTGTTCTAATCTGAAGTATTAGGTCCTTACATATGAAACGTTATCTATGCACTTTTGCCATCTCATAGGTAGTTCATTGATCCCTTTACTAAAAAAATCATGGGGGCGAGAATCAATAAACTCTTTGAAGGCGGTTTGGACTGCCGCATCGGAGTTGAATTTTTTTCCTTGTAAGAAATTGTCCAAATTTCGGAAAAAATGGTAAATCCTGCCCTAAACAAAAATTGACTCAGAAAAAGTTACTTGTGAGTGTTTAGTGGACTAGCGCCGGTGTCGTTCATTACAGCTTTCTAAAATCTGGCCAAACGATTACGGCAGATATCTATTGTCAGCAACTGCAAACCATGAAGGAAGAACTAGCTGCTAAACAACCGAGATTGGTCAATCGCTCTAGGCCCCTGCTGCTTCACGACAACGCAAGACCACACACTGCACAACAAACAACCACTAAGTTAGATGAGCTACAATTGGAATGTCTGCGACATCCACCGTACTCCCCGGACCTTGCTCCAACAGATTACCATTTATTCGAAAATTGGACAACTTCTTACAAGGAAAAAAATTTCAGTACGACAAAACGCTAATTTCATATGTAACCCAATAAATAAGTTTTATATATGTAAACAATTTCTTACTAAATCTAACTAATACCTAAATGCATATATACTTTAGATCTAGCATTAATGAATACAGATAGATAGTAGATGGTAACAATAGTCGATGATTGCACGGGCCCTGCGGTTCTCCCCCGACCGCAGCAGACGGCTACCTATCAGCATATTGCAGTAATTGATTAACAATTAAACATATTCTGATTTGTCTATAAGGTAATTAATTAATGATTATTACATTGATTCTTTTTATTATTATCTTTTATAGACAAGCCATACAAGCTTTTATGTTTGAACAAAAAAAGGAATAAATAAATGATGAACTTTAGTTCCGTTGAATTGTCACCCAATATAAGTATTTAATTAAACAAATACGATATTCATCTTACATATTTCCTGCAATTTAAATACTTTACATTAAGACGTTGGGCGTATGATAAAATGTACTCGTATTAGCAGAGTAGATGATACTGATTGTATTACATTGTTTAAACCGGACTATTTCCAAAAACAAAATCGGTAAAATATTACTTTTACCCGTACAGAGTTGGGACGGGTATCTCGTTTTAATTCAAACTGTACATGTAATACAATTTTATTCGTTCTGCGCCTTAAAATATATGTGTTTATAATTATTTTATTTATAATTTGTAACCGGCTTAATATCAGATATATTTTTAAATATTGATATGTTAAACTACCATCTTATCATTTGTTTATTTGAAATAAATAAGCTTATATTCTTTAAATTAATTGTAAGTCGATTTGAAGTAAATGCTAATAATACAATAAAAAGATCTTAGGAATCCTTTTCTAGAGGAACTTCGAAGAGGAATTTCGATTATCTCTCAAACGTAATGTCCACGGGATGACTCAAAGGCGATTTTTTATAGACCGTCGGAGGTTGTGGGACCCGTAATTCAATTTATTGCGTCTACCCTCCTCGGAGTGCTTCTAAGCGATAATGCAATTTGATTGAGCTACTTATTGGTCCTTTACCTTTTCATTACATCGGCTAAATTTCAATCGAATAGAAAATACGCCTTCAAAGGGGTGAGAACTTGGTAAATATATACGAATTTTCGCTTTCTTACTGAACGTGAAATACTGCGACACAATAAGAGGTCTTTAGCCTAACAATGGGAACTTTTCGCTTTGCCTCTTGGCACCTAAAACACCGAGCGATGAATAGAAACGTTTCCCCGCTCAAGTTATAGGTACTTTTGATGGCGTGGTGTGGTGAGTCTGAGAACCTTCAGTGGAAGCGCGATTAAAAAAGTTATGCAAACTGCTTTTATAACATTTTCCTTTATGAAAAAGGCTTAAACAGAATTTCACCGACCGACGTTTATTTTTTGTTTTCACTTTCGTCGGCCCTTAGCTCATTTTGTTTGAATATATTTTGATGTCCCTCTATTATTATATTCATATTCAGGATATTGCCTACAGCGTGATGTTTACTGTGATTCATCCATCGTCAAGTGGCTTCTAAACCGTTGGTCTATTGACGCTTAAATACGACAATTACTTACCTATTATACGAATTCTTATGCATACTTATGACATAACTGAACTATTACGCTGTATAATGAAGCAATTTAACTTTGGTCTCGTTCACGCAAGTTCTGAAAACATTGAAATATGGACTTTAATATTACTTAAAATATATTCGAACTTAGACGTTGAATATGACACTCTGTATAATGGTGTCTTGTTTTCACTGAAAATGAAGTTGCTGATTTATAGACTCTAAATCGTTTTAATGGAGTCTCGACTGGATGTCTTAATAACTTTAGAGTCGCTTCCCGTAAATGATTACTTGTGCGTTATAAACTTTTGTTAAGGCTTAAATTAAGACTATCTGTTATAAAAAAATTAATATAATATAATATATATTTTCTGTGACAAACCAGACTAGACGAATTGTCTTTGATAAAAATAAACAATATATTTACAAATCCTAGATTTTCCACTAGAGGTCTAACTTTTATTGAGTCGACTTAGTGAACTTAGAGAAACGCTTTGCAAAGTTTAGATTCTCAAAGGACTCGCTGTTCAAGATTTACTGAAACTTTAAATATTTATTTACAAGCAAACTCTTTAAAAACATTTCTTTTTTAAAACAAACAGACATCATCTGCCATTCCTGAAAAAAAAAAACATTAAAACGGATTTAATGAAAAAAGGCACAAGCTGTTATTTCATGAGCCTTATTTTTTGCAATAATCCGGTAAATATTAAGATTCCATTTCAGAATTCTTCTCGCTGTATCAAGGAATTCCTAGTAGGCGAATAAGAGTCTCTCAGCGGGATCCTGCATAATTGAGTCCATAAATCATACGACCATCGAAATAAGATGTGGTTCACGAATGTTGCTGTTATAGTGAATAGTGCTTACGTAAAATAGTATGGTTTCATATGAAAATCGTGTTATGAGGTCATATATGAAAAGAAACGTTTGCGAGTTACCGCATGATGAAATATAAATAACGCTCAGATATAGAGAAATGTATGAATGCAATAAATTGCTTATACTTATAAAACGTATTCCTGCTTATTCGGGTCATATATTTAACATTACATTTATACAGAGAGCGTTTAGCGATTTGAAATTCGTAGGTTCGACCATGATCAATTAACTTGAAGTAATAATAATGTTTTATTAGTAAATCTTTAAAATAAGTATTTAATATGTAACACTAAACTTCATTAGCCTTCATAACACATTAGTAAGTTTTCTAATTTTAACACTTGCTTATAGATAATGCTTAAAATTCTCTATAAAATGAGTCGTAGTATAAAAAGTTTTAAAATGAATGTTTATTTACGAAGATTTTTTACAAAAAACTATTACATGTAGTGAATTACAAATGAAATGCTAAAGTTTCTTACAATAGCAAACATTGATACGAATCACCATGAACATCTATGATAGGATCAGTACGAATGCAAATTTATATGCATGCAAGAATTTTAAAAACTGACTAGGAACTGTTTAATATGAATTTCATTGTTAGATTAAAGCAGTTAGTATTCTTCACGTTCTTTTACAAAATAGTTCTACTGTCGAAAATTTAGACTAGTTTCTTAATGTCCCCTCTGCTGGACAAAGATAATAAGAATAGATAGATATATATATACATGTATATATATATATAGATTTCGGAGAAGTCTACATGCATACACATTAGCAGATATATAACCGACACGTGCAGTTACACAGACGATATAGACGATGGATTCCTTCAAGGTTAAGATATCAAACAAGAAATAAACAAGTAAACTCAAATTAAGTACATTAAAAATAGTGGTGCTTGCCTTTGTTTCTAATTTCTATTTTCGGTTAAAATTCACGCATTTTTTTCCGGTAAGGCAAGTGACTCCACTCCACCTGATGGTAAGTGGTATTAGAGTCCAAATACGTTCTGGCTAATGCGATCTATCAGTACAATTACGAAGTTATTACTTCATTAATATTATTGTTCGACTCGACTGATATATGGAATTTGTATAATATATAAGAACTTGTCGAATTAGAGCCTCAAAGAGTCATAGTATACAAGTCGCATAACGATGAAAAGTACATAGATGTTCTCCAGCATCAGGTGGACTTTAAAATTAACACTAGTTACAAGCAGTTTTTTCACAGCATCCATAAAATAAATTACAAATATTAATCTTTGTTCAGACAAACCCATCTATGTTATTATACGTGTAGCTGATCTTGCGGCACGCGTGAATTATGTCTCAATATCGCGCGACCCTTGGCACCTGCACAGGCTTCTTTTATCGCGCTATTGATTCATTGTTAATAGAGCTGGCACGCAACCTACCTTATGATTTGTTGCTTCTATTTCGTAGTCTGTACATTCTATTCTTCTATATACTTATTTATATAAGATATTTTTTGTTCTTTCGCTTACTTCATTCCTACATGCTTGAAGAGCCGTGATGATTGGTAGAGCCGAGATGGCCCAGTAGCAAGAACACGTGAATCCTAACAGAATATTGTTGCTTTAAACCTAGGCAAGTACCTCTGTGTTTTCATGTGGTTTATTTTTGTTATTATTAATGTCCTGCTCGGCAGGCTGTGGGTTATTTACTGATTATGATTTATTCCATTTATTTTACCAATCTATATTAATATATAAAATTGAAGAGTTTGTTTGTTTGATCCGGCTAATCTCAGGAACTACTGGAGCGAATTTAAAAAATATTTTTGTGTTGTATAGTCCTTTTATCGAGGAAGGTTCTAGGCTGATTTTATTCATTATATTTTTATTAATTATACGCGGGTGAAAGCCCGGGCACAGCTAGTGAAATATATTTGCTCTGTAGGTTTTGTTTAGTCTTTATTGCAAAGAATACCTTAGAATTAATAAACTTACTGCTAGCAAGTGTTATTGCTACCATTCCACGTGATCACGATTTAATGGCTTAATGTAAATTATTCTTAGACAAAAGTAATTTAATAGGGCGGATGTTTTGAAGTATATGAATACTTATTTGCAATCAAAGTGTAATTTTCACATAGAGCCTGTTTTACATTTAAGTTTGACATAAATCCGTAGGGTGTCCGTATACCCATCCTTTCCTTCTTTAACGTCTTACGATAAAGACTAGCGTTCTCATCATTAGGATAATGACGAAAGAGACTTGACTTAAGCAGTAGGTAAAAAAAATGTGATCACGTGATTTGTTATAACATTGGCAATGATTTGGAAAATAAATTGAAATGTTGTCACCAATGTCTTTGTTTCTAGTCTAATAAAATGTTTGGAACACAATTACTATATATAATGAAATAATATACATATAAAATGCGAATGTAAGCGGGAAGCTCTACTATCAGTTGGCTCATTTGATCCACTCCTGTTGATCAACCAATTAAAAGAAATCTATTGGTGTACAGATTTGTAGCGGCTACTTTGTTAACACAGTTGTATCCAAATAAACCATGTTAATTCATTACTATTCTACGCGCTCGTGGATTCGTGTGGCCAGCGTTTATTTGATCTGCCGCTACCGTTCTGTTTGTTTGCAGCACGTGAACTGCTTAACTTAGCTCCCGACAATGCTTTTTCGATATTTTTTGTACAACTACGATCGTCGCTGGAATATACGTGAGAGACGGTCCTGATTGTAAGTGCATTAGGATTTTATCTACAAGATATTTTTTAAGTATTTGATTAGAGATACTTTTAAGTAAATTATGTCGTAAGTTCGTGTTTTGTCTAAAACATCTAGCATAGTATAAGTTTAATGGTTGAATAAAATGTAATCTACATTTATACTTGTATTAATCAATATTGATACCACATTATTTTTAAATTAAAAACTTATACATATAGCTTATTAGCATGCTTTGTTGAAGTAATGCAGTGACTATGTATTTAAATATTTTTATATATAAATCAAGGATGTCATATTTGAGATTTCTACTGAAAGGGTACCTAATTTAATTAGCGACTTCGTTGACTTCGCACAGCCGCAGAGCGAAACTAGGTGTGTCATCCTAGTATTTGTAGGCTTAATTAATTAAAAGCGTAAACTTTCAAGTGACTTCTCCGTTACTGCGATGGCTGTAATTAGATTCGTCAACTTCTGCGGTTTATGTAATACAGTTTGTTCAGAATAAACAATTTTAGGTCAAAATTTCGAAGTCGTCGTAGTTGAAGTAGGTAATTAGTTTTAATTTAGTTAATTTGTTTGAATTTTAACCTTTTAACTTAAGTATTGACGATAATTCATAATTTTAGATTATTTCATATTTGTTTTAATTAGTTTTACACACGCCTTGTTATAATTTTAATGTCAATTAAAATAAAAAATAGCTATTGAATTCCATTTTGTTTTTCTTTCCTAAGGTTTTCATTCTGAACACCCGTTATTGTATAAGAAAAAAAACTTTTTAATTCGTCCTGCGAATTGACGGTGCAAAATTGCTGAACTTTATTTACTACATAATTATAACGACATTCTATGCTATCCTTATTAATAGCATAAACGGTATTGTTGAATAATGATTAATTATTTGTCAAATAGATTATTTTTTTTGATAATTCTTCGTATATTTGACTTTATTATAAACTCTTATATGAGTTATATGAGTAATGTGCAATGTGTTTGAAATGTATCTAAACCATAATAAAATAGAAAGCGTTCATTAATTGTAATTAATAGTAGGTATACTTTAAAAGTATGTTTTGAATTCTAGTAACCAAGATTTACGAGCGGTTCCTAAATCCTCTTCACGAGTCATTGCTCCAACTTTCCGACGATTAAGATTTACAACGGAGCAAACCCTAAATAACTTAAATAGTTGGAAAGCCTGATTCCCCGCAACATAAGCTCGATACAAGCCGCCGCCTCTATATTTTGGAAACTATTAGCGGCTTAGTGTTTGAGAAATTATAAAATAATGAAATAGATATTTTAAAATATTTTCATTAATAAATTAGACGTTGAATACCATCAATATTGAAGTCCCTTAAATTATATGAGAATATTTCATTTATAGTTCCCAATTGATTTTTTTTTTGCATGACTAATGTATATCAAAAATAAAGGTATTATAATTTCAAAAGATAAATAAAGTCGATTTTATGAAGGTGAAAGAAGGACTACCATTTTATTGTATAATGACTAGAGTTGCAAATGACTTTTTACTTTCATATAAATGTAGAGATTTTTATACTGGTTATTTTTAGAGAACATTCGCTTCTGTCCTTTTTAGTCTTATTCTCGTTATCCAGACATTTCCTCACCAACAATCTTAATTGTTGCGTCAATTGTTTTGTTCTGATAGGCCAGTGACGATATAGTGAAGCTGCAGTATCGTTGTCACAGGCATCACTTTCACTGCCTTGCTCCTTAGTCTGCCCCGTGAATGGTCTGCATGCGTGACCCCATGCCTGTGCCGTACCCTTCCTTTATTAGGCACACCTGGCTTACGTATGTTTGAAGTATAGCGTGTTATAATATCTAGATTAATTCGCATCAAATCATATTACCCAAAGTACTACACCTAATTTTATATTTTACGATAATAAACATAGGATTCACGTTTCAATTCCATTTCAGTATTCACTCGTATACGGTATTACAAAAATCCTCCCGTACCATTCATACGTAGATGGAAATCCATAAACCTGCCTTCGAAAACGATTTCAAGTACTTAGTAATGATCCCTTGAAAATATAAAAAGAAAAATATTTTATACGAAGGTAGTTTACGAATAGGTATGTTTCACCAAAATTGGGTTAAGATATAACGTTGAGATCGGATATAAAGAGCCCTTATATTCTTATAAAATAAGAGTATTTAGAACAAAATAAATTATTTTGTTAAAAGCTGTTTAAACACTTTATTATTAATAAAAAGATGAAGAATGCAATCCCGAATAAGCAACACTGAATTTTCATGTGTTTAATTTGTATTTATAATTCATCTCGTGCTTGACGGTTTTTTTATAGTATAGTAAGCAGACGAGCATATGGGCCACCTGATGGTAAGTGGTCACCAACGCCCAAAGACAGTGGCATTGTACATTTCTTTAAAAAAAAAACATCGCCAATGCGCCACCAACCTTGGGAACCAAGATGTTATATCCCTTGTGCCTGTAATTACACTGGCTCACTCACCTTTCACCAGAATCAGAACACAACAATACCAAGTACTGCTGTTTTGCGTTGATGAGTGTGTGGTACCTACCCAGACGAGCTTGCACAAATCTCTACCACAAAACATCGTAAGGAACCTGCATATATCGGATGAAAAACTGCCGTTACTTTACTGTTATTAAATGTTTCGGTAAACTTACGTTATTTATCGAGAAATGCTCGACATGTTTCGAGACGAGAAGACTGGTTCCCTTCAACAACGAGTGGACGCGTTGACGACGCGACATAATTACGGCGATGTCATGCCGATCGATATAATCGTTAAGTAAAACCGGAATAAAAATAATTATAAAACAAAAAGATTATTACAATAAATGTATACTAATTTCCCACGATCGTATTATTATACACATAAAACTGGCTTGCAACAATAAAATATCTAATGACAATTCATTTAGCAGAACATGCAAACATAATTATTATATTTATATAACTTGTTGTTGTTTATATATGCATACAAATAAATAAAACTGAAATCTCGGTCTGTGACATTATATATTATTCGTACGTGGATTGTTCTAGTTAAAAATAAAAATGTATTTATTTTTCCGTTCTAAGTTCGGTTGCAGAGTAGTAATTAGTTTTGTGATATTAATTTATTATGTTTGCAACAAGCTTCTCGGTGTACTACGTTCGATATTTTAAAACATTTCTATCTAGCGCTTCTAACGGGTCAGGGTTCTAACATTACTGAAATTAAGCGTTCCGTACCCTTATGAAAACGGAATTGTAATATTAGTTACGTATACTCCATACTTTTCTTAATTAAAATGCACAAAAATGCGTTCGAGACACTTTCGAAGAACCCGCATGTTTGGTATCCAGATACCTACTATCTAATTATAATCTTGTAATTATGTGACCCCAACCTTTTCAATTAAACGAAGTACCAGGAATGGGCGGGGACGGCTGAATATGTCTGACTCAGCAGAGTTCACTCTGTAAGAATAACATGCATTGTTGCTGTGAAAGTGTGCTATTGTCATTGTATAATACTTTTAAATCGATTCTATATGTTCATATAGTCGAGATGGTTCAGTGGTTAGAGATCTTCCGAACTAAAGATTGCGGATTGAAACTCGACCAATTTTTCCTTGTAAAACTTGCATTATAGGAGCGTGGTGAAATTAGGTCCAAACATTCTTCTCAAAAATAAAGAAGACCTCAGCCCAGAAGTTCGACATTTATAGGCTGTTACTTATGTGCTTATAGCCGATTAATTACTTATTACAATGTTTGTCATTGCTAGTAAAAAACGAGCCGTAATCCTGAGAGCTGAGTTGGTGAATAGAACAAAGGATCTCAACTGAGGGTACCACTAAAATATTCATTGGCTTTCTTAAAAGTCATTTTGTGCGTATATATTTGTGCAATATTTTTATGAATTAAATGCTTTTCTATTCATTGATCGATAAGTCAAAAAAAATAAATCAACATTAGATAACATTAAAACATGTTTATCGAATACTCAAGATTAATATAAAACAGTGAATAATTCACGTAATCTACTCGTATTTGAGTACATTGATTCATGTAAATAATCTTTGTCAAAGTTTGTTTGTTTAAATTTATAAATTTGTAATTAAATTTCGAGGCATGTTAGCACAATGGTTAGACACGAGAGTTTCTGAGGTTCAAAGCTAAGTTTTCATTCCAATTAGTACTTTATAGCTGTTTCTCCATCCGGTGGAAAACATGAATGAACCATCCATTGTCGGAAAAAATATGCCATATATTTATGTTGTTATCAACCTACATTAGAGTAGTTAAATAGAATAAGCTCCGCGCCCTCTCTATAAATAGGAGGGATTTTCCCAGCATCTTTTTTGACTCCACAGACTTGCTGTCGTGTCTTTGGTGTATTTTATCTATTGATCAATTTACGTCATTTCAACATACCTTCATGCTTTTGTTTATTAATTTATTGCCAGACACATTCACAATCTATCTATATCTATATATATTTTATTGTAGAAAGAAGATGTCGCTGCGAGTCTCTTGCAGTCCTTTGTCATAATAAGCCTTAAGGATGTTGCACCGGCCGACAGACTGTTACTTTAACTTGTATTTATTTAATTTGACATATTGATAATATGAAAATGAAACACATGAAAATTGTTCAAAGTTTATTCGAATAAGGCTTAGGTAAGCTTGTATTCAATTTTAATAGGACAAAGCTTCAAAAACAATGTGTGCTCAAATAAATTTCAGTATTCACTCGTATAAAGGCTCTAAAGTTCTTAAACTATAAAGTTTTCGTTGTATTCTGAATCCAAACTTAATGCCTTATTCATACCACACGGTACGGTACATGCATGAAAGTGTAGGGTTGCCCTTTTAAATTAAATTATAATGTATTTTTGATACAAATTATAAATTTATATATATATTTGTTTTCTTGATACCATAAATAAACGTTAAACTTAAACTACAGTTCTATAAAATGATTAGCACATGATCAAAAATAAAGCGAGGCTGTGTTTTGAAAAATAAACAAATGATATAGAATGAAACATTTTTATAAAATTCTATGATGATTATTATTTTTCCGAAATTTATTTTAATTTTGTTATTTATTTAATTCATTCATTACGCTTTAAAAGATTAACTTAGTCAAATAGTATTAACGAATTAGTCAATTTTTTGACATCAACATTATCGCGTCACAATATTAATCGGTCCATTATTAACACAGAATCAAAGATATATTTTTTTGAAACTCGTTTAGTCAACCAATTTTTAAATTCAATTTATAACTTTCACGGTAAATAAAATTACTAACCTAATTACCGAAATTGTTTTAATATATATTTAGAGCTTAATAACAATTAGTAATACTGCGTTTGGTTTAAGCATATTAATATACAAGTAGTCAAAACCCTAACGTGGAAAGCAAAGCGACGTCCATCATGTGTCCAAGCGAATCGTCGAGGAAATTAATCACATCGGGAGAGTACAATGTTCAGATTTTATTACACTTGAGCGAACATTAACTTGCGTTAAGTTAATACGCAATCACTCTGTGTTATTTACTATCTATAGCGTTACGTAAAGCAAATTATACAAAATATGTATAATGTATGTATAATTTCTTTAAAAATATAAATTGGCAACAATTATAAGACAGTGATTATATCAATTACTGTGGCTGTTCTAAATGAAGACTAACCAACTGCGATAGAGATATGATAGGGTTGGCGTGTGTGCACAACACATGATTATTTCCTTACTATTGGTCTTGCGGGGTGGGTAACCCGACAAGCACGTACAGCCGTTGGCCCTACGCCTGATCTCTTCTGTTTGTTCGTTCTTTCAATACAACACTCCTAACTACACAACTCCGCCTTGAGAAATTCAAGACAGAAAAAGACTATAAATGTTATTGGACTCTACCCCGGTTTCAAACTAGAAACCTCTTGATTTGTAGCCGTGAAAGCTAGCCACTAGATCACTGAACGAGTTAAATGTTATATCAGCCGGATAAATACACATATTGTTTATTTAATAATGCTAGAAAATCAACACTTTTCTCTACCTTGATGTCATAATCTTATAATATACTCGTTTTTATTAATTTCATACACTTTTCTGTTTGGGTTTTTACAAAGTAATTGCGTATAATATTTTTGCAGATATACCTGTTTTAAAATATTTTTGAAATTAGTCTATAAAAAAAAATAGTACAATTTAGTAATGATTATAATCATTTCCTTTTTTGAAGATTAATTTAAGTTAAGCGTCCCCATCACATCTAAATATACTATAACACGATTCTGTGAAATAAAATAAAATATATTAATATCAATTGATTGACTAACATTTCTGACCGCGTGTACTGAGTGTAGTCTTTCCGCAGAGGAAGATAAATGATTTCTTTATTGACGTATAAAATCTGGTGATATTCCAAGAAGTGAAATACGTATATATAATATATATATAATTGGATTGGATTTGGTGTTTCATAAGCAAAATATTTGAAAGTAAAGTAACAGCCTGTGAATGTCCCACAGCTGGGGTTGGTATACTTGCAGAATTAGAAAATAAGACACATGCATGTTTCCTCACGATGTTTTCCGTCAACGACGAGCACGAGAGGAATTACATGAACATTAAGTAGTGCTGATGATAACGAATTAAAACTCATGTGAGTTTGAATCCAATATCATCGCCTACGATTCGTGCGTTCTAACCACTGGGCCATCTCGGCTTAGACAAAATTATTATCTCCTTCGAATTCATAAAAAAAAACAGAATTAATTGATAGGAATTAAATTTTCTGTATTATTATTATTTAGTACTAGTTTAGGTTTAACTAAGTCATATTGGTTAATTTATAATTTCGACATGTGTTTTCGTCATTACTCAAGGGAAACTTGTGTATCGAGCCTGAATAATGATGAAGGGGATTATTTATGGTGCAAACTTGGGTTATTTGTTACCAGCCATAACACGGTATTAGTTACGTGTTTCATTATTAATTAATGTTGGTCAGTTTTATGAGAAAAATATATTTCTAGAATGAATGTTGTCGTAAAATGTTAATGTTAAGATAATTGTTACTTGGTGGTAGGAAGTTGTTAAAGATTATAATATAATCGTCGTGCCTAAATAATTACGGCTATAAAGAGGTTGACTTATAGTCAAACTAGCCATCATTAAAAAAAATTAAAATCATAAATAGAATTGTAGTATTTTCATAATACTAATAATCCTAAGTGATATTATTAACGCGAAAGTGAGTTTGTTTATTTGTCTTTTTGATACGCTTTCACTCTACTTAACCGATCATTATGAAATTTTGTATAAACGTTGTCATGTAGAGAAAAGAGTATAGGGTATCACCTGCCCTCGGCGTAGGAAGAAACTAGTTGATAAATATATTAAAAACAACGTATGAATGAAGTATATTATTTTATATAGCCTGAATATAATATTTATTTACTTTATTTTATGCTATCTTATCAAATTTGAATCCAACGTAATTAAGAAAATCATTGTCTTATTGCTTATATAAAAATATTGTAACAAAATATATATCACAAGGCTAACCTAACATTCAAATTAAAAAAAAATCGAATCGACGAAAAACAAAACTTATCCGGTATCAGGTATCTAACATTGAACATTAATATGTTATATTGGTCGGATCCAGGTGAGCGAGCCGACGTAATTACAGGCAAAAATTCAACAAAACTGCGTCAGAGTCCCTTTTGTACAGAGACAATACAATGTTAATCATTTTATCACCAAACCGAATTGACGAATACAGATAATTATGCTGTATGCTTTGAATAATAGATCATGTGTAATTAATCACCTAACAACTCACGTGTGCTTCCCCGTATCTATCATTTTACATTCGCGTCGAAACAAGGCCTATTGAAAACGGTAATATAATACGAAAGGGGTTGAGTATAATTATTGATATGTTAATAAGTGAGGAAATTTCTCATAATGAACTTGTTAATGTGAAAATTCGTTATCGTCTCATATTATTGTGTTCCGATTGTGTATTACGTTGTTAAATTAATAGTCTGTGAGTTTTTGTCAATTGTAGAAGGACAGTCAAATAATTAATTTACATATAAATTGTCTGCGAAAAGTTAAATCAATTATTGCTATTAAGAAAACATTATAATTTTAACTGTACATATAAAATAATAAGTAGAAATTGTGTTTCTTTTTGATTTCTCTCGGTAGAATCTACATTCGAACTAATGGTAGCCTTGTATTCGATTGAATCCTGTAATATGGCGAATCAAAAGTCAAACTTGAATAAAGAATATGTTGATTTTATATGAGTAACTATCAAAACGTAAATTGTACATAAACATTATTTTTTTAAAGTCATTGTGAAATAAAACTACCGTTCAATTTATATTAAAAACATAAGACGAGCTAGCAATTAATTTACTGTAATTTTTATTACAATCTTTTATTTACATATTATAAGCAAAGGTTTTTTTTAAATGAATATAAATTAAGATTTGTTATAAAAACTTACTTTTTATGTGTGTACACGTTGCACTTAATTGTATGAGTGTTGATAGTGAATATAATTATGTCCCTTAGAAGTGTAATGTTAAAGTTTATTCTAAAAATTATCGAACGCTTCAATAGCTCGTATACATTGACGAACATAAAAAAAAAATGCTCTTTTAAGCCTGAAGCTACTGTTGTAATAGCATTAATTGAAATTATCGAGGCTGCGTTTACAACTTAAAGGTCACGGTTATTTTTAATTGTCTGTAACGTATTTTACAGTTGTCTTTCTTACATACGTGGTTAATTTGTTAAGTACATAACTATTTATAGAATAACTTAGGAATGTTCTGAATAGGCCTTCACAGCTAAAGAATGTTTTGTTCCGTTTGTTGAATTGAAAAGGTCAACTTGTAATTTATCTGTCATATCATGTAACACCTTTTGCGTCTTTAATATTAAATGGTTTTGTGATCATTACAAGTTACAAGTATGAGAAATCGATAGAGGATATTTGAAATTTAACTAATAACTTATGTGAATGATGTTTTTATTTGCTTTGTATTTGTTATATTTATTAATCCATGATATTGGAGCAGCAGTATAATAAGTTCTACACTTTCTCCTAAGAGGAAGAGGTGCTTTGCTGAAGGACAGTTACTGGCTGTTTTATTACTATTGAGCTATCACATCCTATTGTATGAATTTATATAAGAAATTTTCTTTATAGTTTAGAATGTTGTCATTACCAGATACAAGTCTGGTATAGATATATCACTTGCGGAGAAATCATGTTAGATTTATTTATAAAGCTATTAATTGCTTATCTAGGAACATTTTATATCTGTAAAATAGTCTTTATTGCTAACGAAATAAGGTTTATAAAAACTTATACTCCTTGCCACTTCTGCCCACGTGATGGGAGTTGTGAGTTTTGTAACACATGTTACGTTAGTTTGTATATTAACTGACAAAAGATTTATAATATAACGGATATTTTATGTTCAAATAAATTGAATAGATTGGGACTGCTAAATAAGTACAATACAATGTTCAATGAGTAAAATATTTATTAATTTTGTTTGTGAATGTAAAAATAATATTTTAAGATAATTTGCAAGGAATACTGGTAAGGCTGCTTGTGCAAGATCAAATACGTGTTATTGCTTTGTTTTGATTGGAGGGTTATGAGTGAGCCAGTGTCACAGGCTTAATGAACGTCTCCATCTCACTCTTTTGGACTAAAACATACATTTTATTTATTACAATAACGAAAGATAAAACAAGACAAACGAAAAATAAAAAACAAAAAAAAAACGCGTACTCACGTATACACGCAATAAATGAATCCTACCGAAACTCAAAATTAATTATGGTAAGAACAGTATATTATTTGAAGAAAAGCAGATTTAGAAGTAACTACCAGAAATAATAGTAAACGTAATATAGAAAGAAATACTAGACGAATTGGGTTTGAAATGGTTTTTTTTTTTTTTATTGTATATGTAGGCGGACGAGCATATGGGCGACCTGATGGTAAGTGGTCATCAATGCCCATAGACAATGGCATTGCAAGAAATGTTAATCATCGCTTACAAAGTACTGCGGTTTTGCGGTATAATATCTGATGAGTGGGTGGTACCTACCCAGACGAGCTTGCACAAAGCTCTACCACCGAGTAATAGGATACATATTTGGTATAGTAATAGGATCCATACATATAGAACATGACTTGTTATCTTTGTATTGTTAAAGATACAAATACAATGTTCAATGTATGCAGATCGTCCAAGTTTATAATTTATACCGTTTTACTGCCCTTCTAAGACAAACAACAAAGTACGTTCCGTGTAACCAGCGCGCAGTACGTCAAGTCGGGCAATGAATTGACTATGAAATAAAGAACATTCATTCAAGTCATTTGACCAACACATATTGAAATTACTTTGTAAAGTTATGTAATAGTTTTACATTTTGATCAAATAACATCATCGTTGTAAGATTGCATATCATATCGGAGAAATAAATGTACCTACAGATGTTTTTGAAAGTACTCCTTTATCCTGCAAATCATGTAAAATATTGAAAATTGTTAAACTCTATCTGTTACAGTATTAAATTAAAAAAAAACTTACCACAGCTTCAAAATGTAACCGAGAACATCTATACTATATATAGTCGGTACTCTTTTTGAAATAAAATTAATCGACTATTATAAACAATTAAATATATATGTTTTAATTAACTTAATTATAAAACTAAATTGACTTTTTACATCATGACTCTCATTGCGTAATAAGCGTTATCTACTAACGGCCTTATTCATAAACGTTGCTTAGTTACTGTTTAGCTAAAGACTGATTTGTCTCTTTCTGTCATTATTGATTTGACATACGAAAGAAGAAGAAGAAAAAATATTGTTTAACTAATCACCAGTTAAATAAAGTTTATGAATGAGGCGGTAAGTTTGTAGCATATGATTCTAAATAATGAATTGACAAATCTAAACACGTATATTGTGAGTGCTTTCTCATTAACCTAATATTATTCATAGTTTTAAATTTTTTAATTCTATACGAAAAGTCTCGCTGCAAAATATTTAATACTATTCAAAAGAAAATTTAAATTATACAGTAATAATTGTATTCGGTAACACGGGTGTTTGTAATCGGTTAGAGGCATCTCTACCAATTACAAGGTTTTAGCAATTTTACGCTTCAACCGATGCTAAATTAATTAAGAACAATATGCAGATATAATAATTGTCTAGACAGCGTGAAGTAATAACTAAATAATTCAATATTATTATGAAAATTTAACTTGTTATAATTTCAATATAAAACTATTAAGTATAAAAAAGTTTCATAGGATGTGTTGGGTTTAGTTTAGGTTAAAGATTCTTCATAATATAGTTTACTGTTGAACTTCGTGTATCAAATCGTGACAATAACAGACCTTTCATTGTAACTTTATTTATTTCTCAAACAATCTCTATAAAATACTTAGTTGATTATGAAAAAGGTATTGCTTTAAGAGGGGCGTTCGAGTCTTTCATATTTTTACTACAAAATGTATTTCTTATTTATAAATTATCTAATGGCTTCTGCCATCGAAATATTATTGTAGTAAGAAGTTATTATGAGTCAACTACAATATCGAATATTTGTCTAATCTGGTCTACTTTTATCTGTAAAAGTGATACTAGCTACACAAAAGTTTAATTAAACATATATATTTGCGTATACGCTACTCAATTAGATTCTATGGAATGTCTAGTTAATTATGTGATAGTAAAAAAGTAACATAAAACGCAATAATAATAAAAACAAATTAATAAAAATATTTTCATTTGTTTTCTAATATGTAGTCTCATTGAAATGCCATGTACTTGTTTGTAAATTTTTAAGTCTATATAAAGCGTCTCGCCGATAGAGTGAAGAGCACTGTTGTTATTAATTATGCAGTATCATTGGAACACTAATGCTGTAATATGTATTCATAGCTCGCCTTCATTAGTCAGTCAGGGTCCCAAAGGTGGTAGGTAAAACTGATACAAATTTAATCAGTCAGGTGAAGAAAGTAGCCTTGAATGTTTTCTCTTCGCTTAAATTTTGTAAGTAATTAAATTATGTTCTCGTTTTGAATATCTTCTGAAACAAATGGTTTAAATACTTCGCACTAATTAATTAAAACATCATTGTAGTTTGTTATGTAAAATTAATGTTTTAATTCAAAGAAAGTGATTAATGTTACTTTATTTATTAACTAATATATGTCGCCGTGGAGGTAATTCGGTATGTTTGTTTTTATTTTTTATAAAATTATATTAGTTATTTACTTAAACAAATTATTTAACTATAGGAAACTATAAAAATGATTTAATAATTGGTATCAACATATATGAATAACTGAAACAATGGCATACCATTGTTTTGTATTATTTTTTTAGATACATAAAATTAAATATCTAAATGAATTTAACTTAAATAATAAAAAAATATTTTCTTAACAAATATTTTGTGCGGATTCCTTATTTCTTAGTACATATTTGGTATACTATAAAAAGAGTTACTTTAAATTTACATAATTTAAAGTATACCTTTTTACATTAATACATAAATTCTTTTTTTTTTTAAAGTCTTTCTTTAATTAACATTATGAGTAACGTTTGTTACAGGTAATATTTGTTTTACTTTACAAATACATCTTACTTTAAACAACTAGGAAAAATAATTACGTAATCTAAATATGTATAATGCCAGTTCACTACGGTCGCATATTATGTATGTATTAAATTAAAAAGGTAATTTGTTGTTTCAGTATTGTTGAGCTAATAATAATTAATTTTATGATACAACAATAAAGCGATTAAATTTGTTTAATATTGCACTTTTAGTTTTAAATTAATTAATTAAGTAAATGTAAAAAGTTTTTTTATTTGTTAATCAATCGGATCATTCTTACAACGGTTAAAAACTTGTATGAACCCAAAGAATAAATTCGTATAAACTTTGGTGAAAGTCGAAAGAATAAGTGCGCTTACCAAAAATAAATTGTTTTCGTACAAGCCTTTGAGGATCGTGATTGTATTTATTGAAAGTAAATCTTGAAAATAATGAGTCAAATTAATTCTTGGCAATACAAAATGGCAAATGTAAAAGAGGTTTTATTGAAAACTAGCAGAGGCGGAGAGGGGAGGTTGTAGATTCTGTGTCTTTTTCTATACTTTTCTACTTTTCTTACGTGTTTACAAAAATTCATGATGATCGATTTAGTATATAGTTAAAATTAGAAAGCGTAATCAATAAAAAACCAATTTATAAAATTAGGATAGGATAGGATATAATAAAAAATAAGTGAAATATTTAAAAATGTTTGTCATTAAAGCGTCTCAATCGCGTTAGATAAATTTTACTTTCATCGAGACATTAGCAAGCTATTCGGTATAATGTCCAGCTCGTTTTGTAGACCTTTTTGCTCGAGAGTCACGGATGACTATAAAAGGCTGCGTCCAGATTACATTATTCCATATAATGCATCCTCATCCCTTTGAAAAGGAAAGTTGTATAACGTTTATTTGTGATCGCTTCCCTTTTAAGGATAGTGAGTTTTATTGCAAAATCCGAGGGAGAGACCATCGACAGTACCATCAAAGGGTTGGGTCGACTTCGTGTGCGCTTTTATGTTTCTTTCGCATTGCCTGCTGTACAATGTTGTTAAAATCACGACCGCTTACTTTCAGATCATTTATGATGAAAACAAACCATTGGGAACAATTGCTACGACATAGCAAACTTTGACACATTGGAATAAGTCACAAATTTCAATGACATATTTATAAAGGATTATTTCTTTTTTTCATTAATTAATTCGATGTTAAATATATGAAGATGACACCGACGGAAGCGGTTAGGTTTCATACAATTGTTTGAGTGTTTTGTAGGAACCTATTAATTTTGCACCGATTCTTATAAACGTTCTTGTACATTTTAATTATTTTTATAATAACGTGTCATTGTTGTTATAAATTATTACAATAACAGATTTATACGTATTTTCAAGAAATACAAAAAAGACGCGATTATTTTCTTTTGATGACAGTAGAAACTATAAGGAAACTTATTTTACGATGAAAATAATTATAAGTCCTACGTATTAAGAAAAGAAGGACTAATTTTGAAAGAAAAGTTAATTGCCCTTAAGCTTAATTCAAAATAATTTGGACGTTCTCAATAAGAAATCAAAAATGCATTCGGCTTAGTAAGTTCAAATTGAACTCGTCCTGCAGGGCGCGTACGCACGTTCCTCGAGCCAGTGCGCCGGCGCCGACGTTTCCGATCGGACGATTGGATAGCGCGATTGTGAATTGCGAAAATACCGCAAACTTAATACGTATTTAAGCTTAGTACCGCTCGAGTGACCAACCATACAAGTGCACCTTTCTTAACCCACATATAACATTAAAGGATTTTTTATCAAGTGAAATGTGAAGTAGGTAACTCATGAATCTTATTGGCTTTTGTTATACTATTACGGTGACGTTTAGAATTAAACTCGCAATGTACTACTAGTTTGCTTAATTGGAGTTCATTGACCGAGTTATTTTTTCTATTTTCACAAGGAATTTATCCTGTTAAAGTAATATCATTTATTAATAATGAAATCACTATGAATCATTTTAACTTCTGTTTAACTTGTCAAACAACAAATGATCTAATCAACACCCACTAAAGATTATTGTAATTTCGTCATTTTCTAATAATTTTTCATAAAAACAAATACAAATACTTGGTTGTTATAGTTTTTATTATTATACGAATGTTTCGTAAATTTCATACATGTATTATAAATGTATTTTTATTTTCTTGCATATTTAAAAAATATGAGTACAGTGTTCCGTAATAACAATGGGTCGCAAAGTTCAGGTGTGCAATTATTTCGCGATGATACTCCGTCTTGACAAGTCCTCAGTTTATGAGCATGGCATTCCTTGGCTTGCTGCCATGATGTTCAATGTTGGCGGTCTTTTACACAATACTATATATATATGTATAATGCTAATACAATATTATTTAATCTTACCAGTTTTAACGGTTCTTGGATGTTATATGATGATGTAGGTATAAAGAATTAACTTAATAAAGTAATTGGTTTGGATTTCTGCGTTATGTTTTAATTCGATTAATGATAAATTTAGTAATTTGGCGCTTGTTTTAATGCCTTTAAGTTAATATATATTTACTTAATTTCATAATTACATTTCGTTAAAGACAGTCCCAAACGATTAAGCTATCAAGAATAATATTAAGCCGTTTATTGAAGTTCGTTCATCATTTAATTAATAAATATTTTAATTAAATAATATTTATTTGTTAGCTGCGTTTTGAAACGTATATTTATCAGTCAGTTCTTTGACTTCGCTAAGCAAATATTGAACATTTTGTATTGACTGCAAAATCTATTGTTACCAACAAAGCTGATACATTGATGTTTATAAAGGTGTATTTATTTTGTGTCAGCACTATCTGTAACTATAAAATTACTTGTGTATTAGATAACAAACTTAGAACTATGTAATATGTATATCTTCAAACTGTTGGGAATGTAATTCGATTTAAATTATAATTGTCACTTTTGATTATTTTAAACATTAGTGAAAAATTCTGGCCATTTTGAAAAAGAATAATAACTGTATTAATGCAAAAAAAACTAATTAAGCCGCAATTTAAATTTAGAATTAAATTCAAATTAACTGCAAATCCATTTTTACGTTTACGTGTTACGTCACATTTAAAGGATGAGCTATGAACTAAGAACTAAATATTATCACTTGTATCAAATCGTCTTTCGCCTTTTAGGAAAACCAATAAATACCAGTGAGTAAATGACTAAGCCATATAAGAGTCAGTTCCTATATCTATATGTAATTTGTCCTCGAACTTGAGGCCTACAACTTTGTAATCTTATAGTTGTTTTCGGATTTAATATATTCATATGACCTCATTTTATAAGACGAGTGTAAAAATAATATTGGTTGGTTTGTACTAAAATGATAAAATGTAGTAAATATAGGGTTTTCCATTAAGGGCGCTTGATCTTTGAAATGCAAAAAAAAATACATGTAGGAGAGATATTTGCGAATTTTTTTTTTATTTGGAAGGTCTATCGACCCCCTTATGTATGGAATATGACATCATTCAAATGACCGCCACGGCTTCGGTTGGTGGCGCGCACACGAAAGGTCCAATTTTCGATGACTCTGGCGCACAAATCGGGCTGTATTTGATCGATGGCGTGGCGTATGTTGACTTTGAGGGCATCGGTGGTTTGCGGCTTGTTGGCATAGACCTGCGACTTAAGAAAACCCCACAAGAAAAAGTCCAGCGGGGTCAAATCGCACGATCTCGGTGGCCAGTTCACGTCGCCTCCGCGCGAGATGACCATGTCCAGAAATTGCTCGTGCAGAACTTCCATCGTAGCGTGTGCTGTGTGGCACGTAGCGCCGTCCTGTTGAAACCACATGTTGTCCAGATCCATATTCTCGATTTCAGGCCAAAAGAAGTTGGTTATCATCGACCGGTATCGCTCACCATTGACGGTGACGGCCACACCATTATCGTTTTCGAAAAAATACGGACCAATCACGCCTCCGGCCCAAAATCCGCACCAAACAGTCACTTTCTGCGGGTGCATTGCCACTTGGTGAACCTCGTGTGGATTGGTCTCGTCCCAAATACGGCAATTTTGCTTGTTGACATAGCCATTCATCCAAAAATGCGCCTCGTCGCTGAAGATGATTTTTTTGCCAAAATCGGCGTCAACTTCCAACTGCTCTAATGCCCAGTCAGCGAACACACGGCGCTGTCTATGGTCATTAACCTTGAGCTCTTGGGTCAGCTGGATCTTGTACGGGTGCAGGCTCAAGTCACAACGCAAAATTCGCCAAGTTGTCGTCTGCGAAAGGCCGAGTTCCTGTGCGCGACGCGGAATTGACTACCGCGGGTTTTCGAGGACACTGTCGCGCACAGCGGCGATATTCTCGGCAGATCTCGCGTTATGTTGACGCACGGGAACCGGCTCATTGTTAACTGACCCGGTTGACTCGAATTTGTCCACCAATCGACGGATAGTCGACTCGGCAGGACGATCATCGCGACCGTAAAACGGGCGAAGTGCGCGGAACGTTGCTCGAACTGAAGACCCATTTTCATAAAACAATTTTATGATTTGCACGTGCTGCTCGACACTGTAACCTGCCATGGTGGTTTGGGAGGACGGAATGAATATAACACACTGCATTTGACAGCTGTCACTCAAACAACATGGCCGCAATCAGCTGTCAAAGTTCAAGCGTCCCTATTGGAAAACCCCATATATTGTATTGTCATTAGTGCGAAAGATCAATAAAATAAAAAAGTTTGATCGGATACACGGATTCAGATTTAGAAGAGTTTGCAAAGACCTTTTATATAACTGTAACATATATGCTAAAATGGTTTTAAAGACCAAAATTGCGTTCTTAATTCAAAATTTACTCATTTCAGCCTTTGCTTAATTATTTCATTATCTTTATTAATTAAATTCATTTATCAACAAAATGTTATTAATTTTTATCATATAAAATAATTGTAGTAACGGGACATCTAAATATTTATGTAGTGATTATTATACGAAGCTACATTTTTGTTTATTTTTGTGTGTGTGTGGGAAAAAATCGCGTTTCTTTCGTTGGTTCTTCCTTGCCCTGAGATATCTTAGTCTTACAATAAAAAACTTTAATGAAATGCTTCTAAATTTAATTGAAAAAAATGTTTGATAAAGAAATGTATGGATACTGGTATGATAAAATAGTTTGTCAGAATTAATTCGTCATTGTTTTGTACAGGTATATAAATGTTTCCTAAATTCTAAACTTCGAAGGAAATGACATTAACGGGAAACTGTTGTAGATAAAACACGACGATCTCTAGATATTGTGGTTTATAAATTATAATCGGCGTAGACGTTGTCTCGCAATTATCCCTGCCAGATCCGAGATAAAGTTATCCGTTAACAGTAAACGACCCGTGCTATAATCACGCTCGGCCAATTTTATGGCACAATTTAACAATTGTTTTATTTTTATATGTACCTTAAATGCACCTTTTTTTATTTAAAACGACTTCGTTCAGATTTATCATATAATCATAATTATAAATGAACCAATTTTATAATTTAGTTAGCAGCTAAAGCCAAACGTGTCGCAACTTTTGATATCAATGTAGTCTATAAGTCATATTAATCATAATTACAAAATATGTCTTAGATAAATTTATCGCGAAATAATTTAGCAATATTTAAGTGCTTATAATAAAATTGTATGTGCTAATGCTATAAGAGCTTAATGTGATATGATAATTCTTAATATACATGTGCATACACAAACACACACACACGCAAAATATGAGCAAAGGCAAATAAATAACTTTGACATTGAATTGACGCGATATTATTGGTCGAGATCTTTAAATTATCTATGATTTTTGCTATGGATACGCGAAGAAATGGCGTCATGAATGTCGGCGAAGGTGTTACCTACATAACGAGCGTACCGTACATTGCCGAAACGTGTTTTTATTTTTCTCATTCTATTGTTGTCCTAGTACACAAATTGCATAGACTATCCAATTTCTGCAACTGGGCTAATTAAAATAAATAATAAGTATATGTGGAAATGGTGAAAAAAAAACATGGTGTAATTAACGATATCATCTAGAAACTATCCATCTACCTCATTTTTTACGCTGGAAAAACTCATTACGCGTTTCCCCCACGAGAACAGTGGGGGGGGGGGTATGTGGGACTCACCGGTGCGCCCCGGTCATCGGAATATACACTAAAAAACCAGCCCTTCCCGTCTTAACGAGGAGCGCCACGGGCATGCGCATGCTACCATGACGAACTACCTGCCTACCAACCTAACTAGGACCGTAACTATGTTTTGTGTATAACAGAATCATTTTAATCTTTCTTGCTTATTCAACATACCTTAAAAATAGTATTTTAAAATTAATATGAGCACAATTTCTACTATTATCAAAAGGTCGTATCGCCATCGATTGCAATTATGTTATCGTCTGTGAATCATCAGGCAGATGAACTAACCGAACACTGTAACCTTTTTCTTATGTATTGCTATATTTAAAATGAGATTTTATCAAATTGTTTTATGTTTTTAAATTAAAATAAATTATTAAAAACTAAATTAAAACACTAACGTGTTATTATATTTCAGAAAATGATACACCACGCAAATTTCGTTTAAGATTAGTTTGTAAGTGGTTCGCTGAATAAACACTTGAGGCTATTTTTATTGAAAGTAATGATCAAATTGCAATAAAATTTATACCAGCCTTGGGCTATATGAGTTTTATTACGTTGCTATTTCTATGTAACAGTTTATTATCATAGAATTATATAGTTCTAAAATCTGTTCAACGACCCCAATCTTGTCTCTGGTAATTGTTTTATCAAAACAATTGTTTTGATAAAACAATTACCGGTAGTCTTCGTGTTTAACATTGTCTATGAATGTTTTTTTTCAAATTATACAATTAATTCCGATATATAGGATGTACGCTTGATGGCGTGGATCGTATAATATTTGCCGCTTTGTTTCCACTGGCTTTCACTTTAATTGTATATATTAAGTAACTTTAATGTTACTGGTTGATTTTTTCCTTCCGTACGATATAAGAAATTCTTTGCGTTCGTGTACTGCAATTCCAATATATAATTGATTTAATAAAAAATTACTAAATATCCGTAAACGACTTACCGCTGGGCAATAATTGTTTCTTATCGTGTTCAGGTGTGAAGGATTTGAAGCATAATTGCTCTGTTCTGGATTGACATATTTTATTACTTTTTATGAATTATAATGGTTTCCTTCTGTTTTCTTTCGCCGTTGAGTGCGAAATTAACCATAAATATAAATTTAACGTGTCTTAGTATTTTTATCTGGATTGAGACTTCAATTAAAATGTATATGATATACTGAGTCTTTACGGTCTAGTAGTTCGACTAATCTTAATCAAAGATTGCTGGTCTATACACTGAACTGTCATAAGTAAATTACATTATTGTGTTTATAATTCCGAGACTTTAGTAGCCGAGATGGCCCAGTGGTTAGAACGCGTGAATCTTAACCGATTATCGTAGTTGCAAATCCGGGCAAGCACCACTTAATTTTCATGTGCTTAAACTGTGTTTATAATTCATTTTGTGCTTGACGGTGAAGGAAACACTTCACTGAAATTCTGCCACATGTGTATTCCACCAACCCAGCAGTGTGGTGGAATAAGCTCCAAACCTTCTCCTCAAAAAAGGAGAGGAGGCCTTAGCCCAGTGGGAAATTCACAGGCTGTTAGTCTTACTGTTTATAATTCATCTCGTGGTCATATTTTAAAATGCCTCTTTACACCTAAAATTGGTGTTTTAGTAAGGTAAGGTAATGATATTTTTGTTCTCATATTCAGTAAAATGCAGTTGCCTTTACAATTTCATACTTTGTTTTTTGATGAAATGATTTTAATGACACAGGAAACAGTGTATTGGTCAAGTTATTATTTCAATGCACATCGTTACGTGTGGGAGTGTAACATAATTCACTGTATCCCGTTGTTAGAAGGGATAGTATGGTGGTGGTCATTCTGCCGTGACGTTATTCCATTCAGTTCATGTGTTACTGTCCAAGGTAAAACAAATGCCTATAAGAATTGGTTTGAAATAGTGTGAAATGTTTGCATACATTATAATTTTTTAATTTGACTATTGAATGATAGATAAATGACATATTTACGTTTCATACACATTCATTTTTAGACAAAGATCCGTATATGTACGTCGTGCGCATTTCTCATATTTGAAACAGTTTTAGTGTAACAACAGTGAGTATTTGTTATGTGATAAATATAAAGAGTTTGTGATAGTGAAACGATGTTAATAACGAAGTACACTGCGATACTTCTGGAGAGCGCTAGAAGTGCTGAAGCAAGGAACGCTGTATCGAGATCTAATCGAGGTGTCGCTGATGCCGATTGGTCGTCCTCATTAGATAGCGTTCCAAATCGAAGACGACAATGGAGACGTCGGCACGTGGCACACAGGTTTGTTTTTAGTCTTGATCAAATTACTTATTAGGAGCAATGATTTGTTAATGATTGTGAATTTTAAAAAATCTATCTCTTTCCTATATTTTTTTATTAAACGTTGTACATTTTACGACATGCATCTATTTTTCCGTGCGTTCGAATTAGATTTATTTACCGTTTAACAAATATGCAGTAAGTGAATTTGAATGACTCCGAGACTTAACATTTTTCTCAAAAAAATTATGTTCCTAAATTTTTGTTATTTGGTTCCGTAGTTTCGGATAATCGTAAGACGTTTAATAGGCTGTATAAAAAAGCACAGGGCCTGTGACAAGTGAGTCATTACTCCGCTTGATGAGCAAGATCCGCTTGGCACGTTTTTATTATTTTATTTGTTTGTATCACTGTATAAAAAAACGATATAAAGCTTAATTTAATTGTACCTGTACAATGCCGACGCTAAGGTCCCATAAAACACTTCGCACAACGTGTTTAAATCATAAGTGTTATGGTTTGTCGCATAGGTAGCTATAATCTTTATTTATGTATTCTCTTACCTGACTCCTTGGTCAAGTTTCTAGATTAAATTGTAAAGTCCTTGATTCAATCCCCAAGTTATTTGTAAAGAATCTCAATATAAAGAAGGCCGGTTTTAAGAGCTTATCACAGTCTACACTTCCATGATTCAGACAGCACGTAATCCTGATCCTGATCTCTTTCCGGTTTTATGACCATCGGATTACGAGTGAAAGAACAGAGTTAGATTAGTGTTTGAACTTTTTATATGTAATTGTGTACTATCATATGTCCTGCGCAGTAATCTTGTATACGCCTCATCTGTGTTGAATATTGTTTACAAAATAGTTATTTATATAAAAAGATATATAGTGAAGGCCGAACAGTTACCACACGATGGACATAATCAGTTTGTGCTTCTAATGCAATGCTCGTAATTTGCTAAACCAGTAGAATCGTGACCGCAGCAGGTGCGACTGTCGAAATATCATGTAAATCAATATCCAGTATCTTACTTTTACAGTTGTATAAATTGTTGTACTGCAGTCACAATACTAACTGCATTAGTTGTAGTACTAGTACTTACTGTTGTGAGAAACAATTTTTTTTGCTATAATTTTCCGAATGTGTGAAGATTGTGTATGTTTTTTTAAGTTTCCCGTAATTTTTCGCTTAATTTTGATTGTTATACTGAAACAATCGACTTTTCGAAGTAAAACAGATTTTTCAAAAATGTAATATTGCAAAGCCCCGTGTAACCTTTCAAATTTTTTTTGGCTATTTTCGTATCGATTTGGCCATTCCTCTTAGTGAGCCATACTTAAGTCAGACTCTCCATAAGCGTTAAACATTAAAAATATTATTGTTATCGCGCAATATTATATTTACATCTTTCGTCTACTGCCCAAGTTACCAGCACTTGCTTTTGTTCCCAAAAATATATCTGCTTTTAACCACTTATGACTAATTTCTCGCCGGCCAACTTAGATCACGCGTAATGTTACAATGTTCAAGATCTAGGTACAAGTATTTGTCTTACATCCGTAGTGTATGACATATTTTATTCACGTTCTATCCATTTATTGTCTATTTATGACCTGATATTACTTTTTCGTTATTATGTGATGCAACAACTTTTAAGATGATCAGTGTTATGACAGTTAGATATAGCGACTGGACTTAAATGAACAAATATGTCATTCATGATATACATTACCAACAAATCAACATTTTCCCTATTGTCTTCCGCGTTTATTTAAAACGTTTGAATAAACAAGCACGACACGCATTAGAGATTCATTGGATGCATCCATGCTTTAAAGAGTAGTAGAGTCGAGACGTGTACTGTAATTGCATTTTTATTAGTATCAATTGCGGTGGCCCTCTTTGCTTAGTTACTGATTTATATTCGAATGTTTCGCATTAAACATTGCTTTATCAAGACAATAATAATCTATTTTACGAACGGTCAATTTAATTCTTTGCAAGTGATTTTCAAGTAAATTTTAGTAACACATATGTGACAAGTATGTTTATAAAATTTAAGTTCATGACAATTTTGTAATATAAATATGTAGTGTTTGGAAATATGTTCAAATAATCTCAAGTGACAAATTATATGTATTTTATGTGTGTACATACCTATAATTATTATAAGTACTAGTTTTGGATTACATTTATCTTCAACTATAATATTTTTTCAGAATTTCTTTATATTTAAAGTATGATAAAAAAAAACAAATCTTGAGAAAAGAACAAGGATCGTTCACCTCAGTCTCGCCTACGGCATAAATTGGTCACATCCTCAATCGTTCACGTACATTCATTCGTTTGAATGTATTTTTAAATCACTTTGATTGTTACTACTATTCAATCAATGATGTTTACCACATATCTAGTAAACTATTATATTTGTTACTTGATGATAAATGTTTGTTAATTAATAACTTACATAAAGTGTATATGGTTAGCATTACTAGCATTCATCATCTTTTGTATTGCGATTATATAATTGAAAAAAGTTGATCATCGTGTCATTTTGAGTTGTAACTCTTTTAAGGTTCTGATTGTTCAAACTGCCGAATTTTCGTCGAACGTATATCTGACACTTGTGTACCCATCGATCCGTATTAGAGCATCTTCAAATCTTTTTCACACAAGGATAGGAGTTATTAGGCAAAACAGTAGGACATTTACAAGCAGTTACATTTATTCATATGTTTAAGATAGTAACTTAAGGGGAATTATTACCTGGTCTTCTCGGTAGATATATATATGTGTGTACATTTAAATAGGTAGGTCACCAGATAAACATAACAATTACAATAAAACGCGATTTTGATAGTTTATATAGTTAAGTTAAGATGTGTGATTAAGACTATTGACGAAATTCCGTGCACATTATAAGCATTAGTGTAATTAATATATATTTATCTAAATATATATTTCATTGCCTTTGATTATTAAAAAAACACGACAGGCTTGAATGAATAAATGGATGAATTTATATGCATTGTCTCTCAGGATGACGTAAGGACTCCAAAGCCACTCCACATATCCAAATCTGTTCTCTTATTTAGAAGGTTTGGTAAAATAAAGTCACACACATATATAAAAACATTACACTCTTTCTTTGGGCAGTCCTGTAATAAATAAACAGATCGCAATACACTTAAATACTCAGGTATATGTGTTACATAACTCAATGTTGCATGAGCAAACGTCTCGTTGCAATGCCTGTCAATTTCCATTATCTTTTATTCTTCATCGATTCCAGTGTTAGTCATTTTAGCTGAGATGATTTTTTTTGCATGTATTACGACATTTTACAGTTAAATTAAAAGAAAATGTGCTTCTATAATATATGTTTAAGTGTAACATTTTTAACACTACATAAAATCCATTTACCTATATATTACCTGTAATAATATATATATATAGCCAAAAATATTTTTATGAATTTTTAGTAAAATACATAAAAAATGTATTGGAATTCGAAATTTAAAATCAATTATTTTACGACCATTGTAAAGGGATTTGGAATGCGTGAAAACTTTAAAACAAGATTATAGTTTACGAATAAAGCCCACAGTGATTAGACGAGCACAGAAGTCCGTAAAAGAGGGTAAACCGGTCACGCACAGCGCTTTTTGCCAACTCCGCAACTTGGCAAAGCTAAACAATTGTGTTGTACAATTGCAACATACATTTTAAATAACATTTAAGGTTTTATAAATAGGGTTGGTTGGTATCAACGTATAATTACACCGAGGAGTCAATATTTTAGTGATAAATCGAGTTTTTTTAATATAATGTCTTTTAATGGTAATGGATAATAAAAAAAAAATCCTATACAATAAATGAAGAATATTTGTATGTGGCAAATCTATGTGTTCCTAAACCATCCATCCAATGTGATATAACTTATGTAGTTGCTCTACGCGTTCGCCTGCAAAGGTTCTTTGCCAAAGAAATCAAGATGTTTTATTTATATGTTCGCCTTAAAACATAAACGTTCTATGTAGACCCTTATTCGACCCATGCTCGAGCCGGGACGGACATCTTGTATACATATAACAAATACATACATGCAAATTACATATATTGTAGGAGGTACTTACAAATTGGTAAATACCGTCTTATCCGTTTCGAAATGTCAGTGACGTCATACATAAGTCACCGTGGTTTACCGTATGCAACGCGAAATCTCTCTTTCCGACTACATAAAAAATATATGAATGTGTATATTTGTATAGACAATGATCATATTTGGAAAATAATGAAAACATACAAAGATAATAAAAATAAAGTAAATAAGTAACAGTAACAATATATGCGATTTGCTCACAATGCTTGTCTTCGCCGACGAGCCCGAGATGAATTATAAACAAAAATTAAGTACATGAAATGAAGTGGCTTGGCCGCATTTGAATACTTTTGCCACTGAACTGCACGTAGGTATTGATCACACAATATTAAACTGAAACGTGGAGCCAATGGTTCAGGTTGATGAAAATAAAATATAATCAAATACATATAATCCTCTGAGCACACTCCCAATTAGGATATACTTCAACCTTTTCAAGTAAACAAGAATGCATTGTGATTTTCGTACCGTATTTGACTATTTATCCGCGGTGAAACTTTTTCAATTGCCTTTTTATTTAATTTCCAATATCGGTCAATAAACTTTGTATTGTAACCTACATCACTATTTTAAATGATAGTGGAATTATAAGGCAAAGGGTAATGTATTGTGAACTTCAGTACTGTTTAACAATATTTAGGATTTTTTGTAAAATAACTTTAAATAAAAATATTTAAGTCGTCTTATTTATAAAAGTCGTCACATAAACATATTTTGTTGAACGCGAAAATTATATTGCCTGTGATAAAACCTACAACAGGCTGAATTCGAGTATGATAAGTTGCATTAGAATTGGTTTTTGTACTGTGAATTAAGCAATTTAAATTTTAAAGCACTGTATTATTGAAACCCAAAATACGATATTTATTTCAACATATCGACAGCATAAAAAAAAACTACAGTGATTCTAAAAGTAGTACAGTACAGATTACAGCTTTAATTTGAGGTTAAGTTCTTAAGAAAATACTAAGTATTTACGCAACCTCAAAGTTGCATTATTACTGTAAAAAATTTAACTTTTCAAAACCAAAAAATAATAATATATAATAATAATAAAAATAATCTTTATTCACATAAAAAGTAACAAATTATAATGAAGTCCCTGATTTCTGAGCTAGGCTCAAAGACATGTATTACAGAAATCAGTGTCCTCTCTCATGTTTTAGTGTCTATGTAAATAAAAAATAAATGAATATTTCTTACTGTATACTAGAAGGGAGTGCCAGAAGATTTGTGTGGGGTATGTATGTATATGTGTGTCTGCGTGTGTATCTGTGTGTGTGTATTTTGTTTCACAAGATATTATCTAGTCCTAGTAACTAGTTTTTATATAGCCTATAAATAAGAACTAGTTTTTGCCCGCGGCCCTCCCAGGATTTTGGGGAAGGCAGGTATTAGGTACAAAAAGTACCCTTACCTTACCTTTGGATTCAATCTTTTTTCATAACAAATTTTCAAATCAATTTATTTTGACATTATTAACATTAGTATATATGAATTTTGTGTTTATTTAAATCTCGAATAAAATGTATTTAAAAACTTCTATTTCAAACATTTCATTTTAAATGATGATTTAACCTTTTAATACGTAACTTTCATACAAGGTCCAGTGTTTGACTTTAGTCATACGTCCATTTACTTCCTATACATCTAGTTAACCTCTGCTATGGCGTGAACTATCCTATAAGGTTAACAAGGAAGTTTTAAGATAAGCATAATTAAGTATTGTATGAGAAACTGCGTAGCGATAAGACCATTATAGCTTCAAGCGCTGGAACACATTATTTTAAGACTTCATTTGAAAAATATAATACATATATCACATTAAAACAGGTCAGTGATACACAAAGGGATTAATTAACTTTATATAATTCTTCTTTATAGTAATATGTGTTCCATAAATTCATAAAAGAAGATATAATAATGATAATGTGATAGTAAAAACTAATTATTGGGGTCATTGACTTTTGTAACACATGTATATAGTTGAGAAGTTCATTAAGTGGAAAATTTGTTTCAAGATATTTAATAAACAAATTTTGTGTCGCTCCTCAAACGCGATTCCATTTTTTATATTCTGTTTATTCTGATATTGATTATAATCAATACCAGAATAAATAGGTAATTTTGCAAATAATGTTTAATGTTTTAGTCTATTTTTGAACAAATTAAGAGATTTATGTTAAAAGTACAGTGCATTAACAGCCTGTGAGTGTCCCACTGCTGGGCTAAGGCCTCTTCTCATTTTTCGAGGAGAAGGTTTGGAGCTTATTTCACCACGCTGCTCCAATGCGTGTTGGTGGAATACACATGTGGCAGAATTTGAATTGAGTGGGGTTTGCCCGGGTTTGAACCCACGATCATCGGTTAAGATTCACGCATTCTTACCACTGGGCCACCTCGACTTTCAAATTTATGTTATATAAATTTAATTGTATTTCTTTTGTGAAATAGAGTAACGAGTTTCTTGTCGATTCCTCTTCATAGAAATTACACTTTGTACTGGTGATAGCATTGTTTTCAATTTAATAATATAACTTAACAACTTAACTGCTTCTTGAATAAATAATATTATGATTTTGATACATAAGATAATGGTAGAAAAACTTACACAAAGAACATCGAACCGTCGTCATTTATGTACAAGAAATTTACGGGCATAACCATAGTGAAAATAATTATCATTTGCATGACGGCCTATCAATAAAGTTATTACCTCCTATCCTTTATATTATTTAATGACTATGCTTTTCCCATCCACTTTATGTAGTCCCCTCGGTTAGACTGCGGTGTTTATATAGCCAAAGTTTTGTCCGCACTCCATTAAAACTTTTCGAAACTATACGTTTAAACTGTTTTTACGGAGTAAGGATCGCTTCGCTTCAAAACTCTGACCTAAGTTATATCTCAAAAGCTAGTTATCGAGAAAGTTACGGTTGTTAGTGAAATAATTAGTACTTTAGTTGGTTTTTCAATGGACTACTCATTATTGAATAACCGGTATAACCAGCGTGCAGTTATGACGGTAAATGTATATTACGAGTATTAATTTTTACTAGCTTTCCTGCCTTTGAGATGAGATGGCCCAGTGGATAAAACACGTGAATCTAAATCGAAATTTGCAAGTTCAAACCCGGGCAAGTACCACTGATATTTCATGCGTTTATAATTCATTTCGTGATTGGTGAAGGAAAACCTCGTTAGTGAAACCTGATTGTGACGGACGATAAAATTAGTAAGTATTGTAGTGGAGTATGCTTCAAACATTTATCCTTTATGAAAAAAATTATTAAAAATAATGTCAAAACCGTAGAAGAGCCAATGTATATGTGTTGTGATCAACACTGAACAGTCTGGAATCTGCCCGTACACCTAGTCCTAAATTATAAAAAAAATACGTAATACATATTTCAGGGTACTGTATAAAATATAGCGATGAAACACTTTTAGAAAAAAGTTATATACGAACTATAAAGTAATTAAAAACGAAGCGTTATTTGTGGGAAAGTGTATAGTAACTTACAACAAATATTAATCTTGCTAAACTGCCTAAGTTTTCCCATCTATCCAACAACGTGATGAAATTTAACCCTTATACTTATTGCAATAAGAACTACCTAGGTCTTACCTACTTCAGAAAATCACGCAACTTTAATAATATGACCAAAGTTTGTTAACACACATGTTTAAAGAGAGTTATTATGTTTGATCCATAACTTAGGGCTAAGATTAATACTTTGTCTACGACTGAGAAGTGAAAATATTATACGTTAAGATATAATATATAATAGGTTCAAAAAAAAAAATCTAAATAATTTAATGGTAGAGTAAGTTACTTTATAAACATTGATAGCAAGATTTATTTATTCAAAGGGACGTTGTACTTGTTTGTTTCCTCATTCCAAGTGTTTGATAGTTCCTCTTCGATCTAATGGTTAGCTTATACGGCCACAATATCCGAGGTTACATGTTCGATCTCGCGTCAGGTCAATAAATTATGAGGTTTTCAGCAACAGTTTTATTTGATTTGAGCGAAGTTACGAATATTGTCACTTAAACCTTTTATGGATTGTGCCTTTGTCATTATACCTTTTATGTTAAATCATTATTTATGCAATAATGTTTTAAATAAATATACCGATATTAAGAAATATTAATGAAGAAAGCAAACTATGACGTAACCTTGTGTATTTATGAGAATTGAAATTCATATTAAATATCCACAAATTTAAGGTCAATTGTTATTTAAAGTCGATAAGTACACGTAAATGATATTTTCGTAAACTTAAAAATATTTATATATATATATATATATTTTGCTGAACTCAGTAACGGTTAAATTAATATGTTTATTTGACATTGATCTTTTAATTATCATTATCCTTTTTTAATGAATAATTAATTAGATTTTTTTGCAGTAATACGATATTAACAAAAATTTAGAGGAATTAGTCTCACTTATTCTGTATTTTTGATTTTAATCAAGTAATCCTATTAAAATGAATTAATATACAAATTGATAAAGTTTTTTTTTTTTTTTATATCATAGGTTGGCGGACGTGCATATAGGCCACCTGATGGTAAGTGGTCACCAACGCCCATAGACATTGGCAGTGTAAGAAATGTTAACCATCGCTTACATTGCCAATGCGCCACCAACCTTGGGAACTAAGATGTTATGTCCCTTGTGCCTGTAATTACACTGGCTCACTCACCCTTCAAACCGGAATACAACAGTACCAAGTACTGCTGTTTTGCGGTAGAATATCTGATGAGTGGGTGGTACCTACCCAGACGAGCTTGCACAAAGCTCTACCACCAAGTAAAGTCGTCCACATGTAGCGTTTCTTCACTTTGTATAACGGAGATAAAGAAAAAGTATAAGCCACCTGTTTTGATAAAAGTATTATAAGTATCTTTTATATAAAAATGGGCAAAGCCAAATTAATTCAGTACCTTTTTCTTTTATATTTTTCAATCGATTATCTCTTTTATTTGCTACTGATGAGCTTTAGTGTTATTTATAAAATATCGAATTTATGCAAATTCGTATATGTTTATTTAATTTTTCAAAAACATATGGTCTAATTTCGAACACTGGACAAATACTAGTTAACATAAACACGATTATATGCACATATATAAATGAAAATATTGTTTAATTTGCATTTAATTCACTTAATACTGGTTTCATTTTAATTTGCCAACATTAATTGCTTTAATATTTCGCACACTGATAATAACTGCGCCGACTCCTTTAAAATTCGTATTTTATTATGAACTTGTGCGTCCATGACTCTTTCAATCGACATCATTTATGGAGATACAATCTATCTCCAATTACATTTATTTCGTGTAATTATCTCATATCTTGATTTAGAGTATAAGCGACCATTAAATACAGAATTTTATTGAAATTTGATTTGCGTTTTATTTGTAATATACTGACAGAAACAGAAACACCACCCAAAGCGCTTGCGTAGTTTCTTCTACACATAATAAATAAATTCTCCTGACCGAATTACGACCAAAGCGCGGGCTGTCATTCCCAAACGAGATTGGCCAACTACGCATTTAATAATATAAATTACAAGTTTGTGGGATAACACATGTGCACTGATTATACAAATTCCTAGCTCTTATAAGTGGTAGGAACCCATGTGACGGATACCTGGCTGGAAAGGTCCAAGACATGGGCTGAAGATCGAACACTGAATCGAAAACCCGCAATCTTATATGCTAGTCACAGAATAAACAAAGCAGTTCCTATAAATAAAAATAAAACTCTTTATTGTACACAACATTGAAATACAATTATATACAAACAGACTAGGATAGATATATAAAAGCGGTCTTATCGCTGAAAAAGCTTCCAGACAACATTTAGATATATGACTCGACGTAGTAGCAGCGATTTGAAAATGTACACACTACGATTGTTTTGAATAAATAAATATATGTTACCTACTAAATAGATACTAATGGCAGATGTTGCTTAAAATATGCGCGGGATTGAGAGAAACATGAGAGAAACATGAGAGAAATTTCCACAGTTGAACAACTTTAACAGAGAAGGATTAAGAGTAGAAGAAAGAAGTGTGGACGGGAGTTTTTACTCTGAAGTTTCTAATATATTTATAAATAAGGCTAAATTATCTCTACAAGTTTGAAGAGGCTGGAGTTAGTAGTCGTTGATGTTCATGCAGGATACATAAAATATGAGATTATGTAGGTGTATGTACATCTAATTTTTTTGTGAAATTATTTTCCTAAAAGTGTTTGAAAGAGCCTACATAAATGAAGTACATCTTAATTTTGTTCTTCCATTACGATCTATAAATAAAAATATCATTAATTTATGTAGAACATCGAACTAATTATTTACGAGTATTATTTAATTACAAAGAACAATATTGCACACAATAATTCACTTTAATGCAGAGTAGATGATAGTTACCGTCGGTGACAAATGCTTAAACCTAGTGTGACATTAGTGGAGCTATGCTCTATGCGTTATGGTTTTCATCCCCCGTACATTGTAACCGAATTAACTGTACATATGCATCATATTGTGTGGTAAATGAAAGGAATTTATATTAAAGGGATGAATTCAATGTGTTTATGCGGTTGTTAATTTTGTTATTGCATATATGTACATAACATTCTCATCTTCGTAAGAATTTGTGCTTTTAATTAATATTAATAACTATCTGCCCACCCTGGTTTGTCATGGGTAGATGATTTTTAGTTGAAATTTCATCCCGCTCTTTATAATTTTTTTATTTATTTATGTAGAATTATCAACATGACAGCAATATGTTATTGCAAATTAACAGTTTACAAGTTAATAGGTCTAAGGATGAAAGTTGCCGTAACTTTTAGTTAGCCACGATGTGCAATCAGTACAAGTTTAACTGGTATAATAATCGATGCCGCTTTAACTTATTGTGATAATTTAATTATGGGTAATAGATCAAAGCGTTCATATAAAATCAAGCTTTGATAGTAAAAATTGTTATGTCTGCATAAAATCATATAAGTAACACAACGTTAATTATAATTTTAAGTAATAATTATTATTTTAACGCAATTCGATGTAACATTTATTTACTCTTTAGTACTTACTCGTAATATTTTAGTTGTTGAGCTTAAAATATAAACTGATAAACTTTATAAAGATTTGAACGTGTATATCTTTGCTTTGTTTTAAACTCAGACTATATAAGTAAATGATATAAACAGTAGCTCAGACGCACAGCTGGCAGGACATGGCGCAAGTGAAGGCACCCACGCGTTATGATGTCGGAATAAACTCTGATGAAATAAATGACAATTGATGATAAATGTATTCATATAACTTATTATATCCTTTTAGGTATAAATTCTGAATAAATTAGTAACTTGTCTTAGTAATGTTAATATGTTAGTAGTAAAATAAAAATGTTATCTACTGAGTCAAGAATAAACAGTAAAAATATGTTTTAATTGGCTTGCTCATATTTTGCTGATAATCTGATATAATCCATAATGTTACTTGCTCATATACGTACCTACATAGAAAAAATCCTTGCGCAGTATATAGTATTCCTTTCGACTTTCACTAATATATGGATTAAAAAATATCACATCAAACTGAAGATGACCAACACATAACATAAGTGTAATTTCTTGGATCAAATACATTGGAACGAAATAATTATCAAAATTGTGCTTCCAAATATAAATAGTCATCGATCGATCATTACTGTTAAATATCAAAATAATTAAATGTCAGCAGAAATATACAGTAAATTAAAATTATTTAGTATGCAGTTTTGTTATGTACTAAATTAGCTTTACTGCGAATTCGCCACTCAGTCGTTCATTCGACTGCAGTTTAATTATGCAGTCTAAATTAAAATACTCTATGCATATTAAACTAAAATGCGCTACTTTATAGAAATATTAGCACTAACTAATGGAGCATAATTTATTCCTGCCAGACTTACCAGATATTTTAATTTTATCATATCTAAACAGATATATCTTAGTTATTTACATAAATACATATACTTTATACTTTGAATATAATTTAAAGTTCTTTTATTAAATTGATTTTATGATAATGTTTTCTAATTTATAATTAATATGTGAACGAGTTTGTTACGTAAAGCCCTCCATCCAACTTATATACACAAGTAAGTCTAATAATGTAGTTTATGTTCCTAAAACTAACACGAGCGAGTAGGCCGTAAATAGTTTAATGGAGAGCCCTGAAGTTAGTACTCGGGGACCGGCTGGACATGGAAATACCTATTTGAACTTAGAGTTGATTGTACTATTTATTAATTAATGTATTACTCGCATAGATTCAAAAATATTACATTCATTTCAATGACTATAGTTAACGTGAACACTTATAATTAAACTAGCTGTGGCCCGCGGCTTCACCCACGTATAATTAATAAAAATATAATAAATTATTTTATTACTATAATAACACACACATGCACACACACACGTGAAAAGGGCTTACCGATCTTATGTGTGCGCCTAACATTTGCGCCATCACATGTTCTTTGTGCGTACCAATTTTCATCAAAATTGGTCAAGCCGTTCTTGAGTTATAAGAAGACATACAGACAGACAGACAGACAGACAAAAATGAAAAAAATAGTATAATTTGAATCACTGCATCATAAAACGATTATTTATTACTTGTTGCTTGTTCTATGCGTGTTTCCGGGTTCCCGACACAATTTTCTTCAATGGTTGAATATGAAGCGTTTGTTAGTCATCGTAGTTTCAAATACTTTCAATCAAATACAATTAAATATATTCACCCTAAGTACTAGCTCCAAGTTAACGCAATAATTATAATTAAATGAAGTATTATTTAGTCAACATAGGCTGCAGCGTTTATGTTAAGCATAAACAATACGGCATTTGACTAAACCAATATCTAAGGGCAGGTTGTAAATAGTTTAGCTAGGATCTGCAGTTAGCCTGCGCGTCGGAACTTACTGAACGACCGGTACCTGTCCGAAATGGATTCGGAGTTAATTACTTGAATAATTGGATTGTTTCGAATACTTGTGGAATTCGTTGCATCTCTATCACTAAACTTTAAATCAACAGGGACTATATAGTTTTTAAATATTGTTAAAACATTAACCGCTATTGTCGATTGAATTAATTTGAGGTATATTATTAACTTTATTAGGCTTAGTTTTATTACTAATCAAAAATACATACAAACATAATAAGATCCTCCAGACCGATTTCGGCCACGGCGGCCAATATCAAGAGAGATTAGCCAACTGTGCAGGAAATATTATAGTGCACAAGTGTGTGCGCAAACACAGGTGCACTCTCTTTTCCTTAGCTCTCATAATCCGATGGGACGGCAATCCGACACGACCGGAAAGAGTTCAGGCGCAGGACCAACGGCTTAACGTGCTTTCCGAGGCACGGGAGTGTACACACTTCCACCTTCCAGACTCCGGGCTGCTACTGAGAATTTTCTGACAGAAAAACCCAATAACTATTTATTGGCCCGACCTGGGAATTGAACCCAGGACCACTAGACCAACGAGGCAGTCGATACAAACATAATTAGTCGGATGAATATTAAATGTTCAATTTCGTTATTATACATTTTATTGTTAGTTTCTTACTTGCACTTACCTAACTTATATCAAGAGCATTATTTATCGAGACCAATATTTGTTTTATTTTTGTGATTTAACTTCACCAATCTTCTATAAAAGAAATGTATGCGAATTTTAATCCGTCAAGTGGTTTATCTAATGAGACACATCGTTAAGGTATTTTTTTTATGGAATAGGTAGGCGGTCCACCATATTGGCCACCTGGTGGCAAGTGGTCACCAACGGCCATAGATATTGCATTGTAAGAAATGCTAACCATCGATTACATCGCCAATGCGCCACCATGTGTTGTTGTGTTCAGATTTGAAGGGTGAGTGAGCCAGTGTAATTACAGGCACAAGGGACATAACATCTTAGTTGCCAAGGTTGGTGGCGATGTTGTTTTTTTTTAAAGAAATATACAAACCACTGTCTATGGGCGTAGTTGACCACTTACCATCAGGTGGCCCACATGCTCGTCCATTAACCTATACTATAAAAAAAAACAACCTTGGAAACTAACCCTTCAAACCGGAACACTAAAATATCAAGTATTGCTGTTTTGCGGTAGAATATTTGATGAGTGGGTGGTACCTACCCAGACGAGCTTGCACAAAGCCCTACCAGTAATTATACGAGACCAAGAAATTCTGTCAAAATATACGTGTTTTAATTAGAATTCAAATGATAGACAATAATTTCTGTAGGCAAGCAAATGTATATTTTTTCCTTTGTTCTGGTCTTTATTTACATTTTATGGAAGTTTTATGTATAAAAAACTAACTTAGGCACAGATTATTACACATACAGCCAAGGAAAATATATTTTTGTCATGCTATAACTCAACTAGAGTATTGAGTTGACTTTAACAGGGCCCTTTGATTACAATGTACCCGGTGATAGAGCTTTCAATTATTCTACCGCCAAACATAAGTACTCTGCATTGCTGTGCTCCGGTTCGAAGGTGCTAGTGTAATTACAAGGCGCAAGGTATATAAATCTTAGATTCCATGGTTAGCGGTGTATTAACGATGTAAGGAACGGCTTATATTTATTGCAGTGCAAGTCCATGGCGACGGTGACACATTTGGTCGTTTACCTTCCTAAGATAAATTAAAAAGAACGGGTAGGCTGTACATTTTTGTCCTCATTTTTTAATAATTTTAAATATATACAAGCCATGTAATCGAGACTTATAATTATATATGCTAACTGTTTATATCTCATGAACGTACGATTTATTTTTCACTGACAAATGATTTCATAATAAGCAATTAAAAATCATCAATCAATCAATATTTTATATTGTTTTGTATACATTAAAGTTTGATAACTATTTACGCACATTTAATTCATTAAACATTACGCAATTACGTGAATGTAAAAACATTCTAACTAATATTATTAATGCGAATGTGAGTTTGTTTGCTTGTTACGCTTTCACGCCTAAACCACTAAATCGTTTTTAAAAATTCTTTCGCCAATGGATAGCTACACTGTCAACGAGTAACATAGGCTACATTTTGTTCCCATATTCCCATGGGAACGGGAACTACGCGGGTGAAACCGCAGCCAAACGCTAGTAATTAATAATGAACCAATCTTATGAAAACTTTATAAGTTCTTGATTTCTAGGAGCAGTTGTAGTAAGTAATGAAGTAACAACATGTTAATGTCCCATTACTGGGTTAAAGTTTCGTCTGCTTTTATTAAAGTTTGGAGCTTATTCCACGACGCTGCTCCAATGCGTGTCATGTCGTGTGTGATACATATAATAGCAAATTCACATCTGACACATGCAAGTTTCCTAACGATAAGAGATTATTTATAAACATAGTCTTTGTAATAATAATAACCGATAATTACCGTTTATTATTTTATTCTTTATATTTAATTTCTTATCGAATCTAGCATAAGTTCCTCAAAAACGATTAAAATGTAATGTATTGTATAGAAAAGTATTTCAACTCGTCTTAAGTGTACGTGTACTTGAGTCTGTCATTTATTCTTAAATACTCATTAGCGGCAACTTGTCATCTCGTGCACATAACGAACGCCTCGTCAATTAGACTCGAGTCCAACAAGTATGTTCTCATGTGAGTATTCCTAAGGTTTTGATATATTATTATATGGCGATTTTATAATATATGAAATTAAAATGTAGACGCATCAAATTCAATCAAGATGATAGAAAGATGCAAAAGACACGGACAACGCCGCTATGAAGATTTAAAAGTGTAAATAAAAAGATAAAATATATGTACATAGATTTAGTTTTCGAATTAAATTTTGGGTTAAATTTAAATTTATATACCAATTCTGTTATTTCTGCGATTAGCGCAAGTAGGTATACGTATAAAAAAAAGAACTTTATAACATTTATGGTTATTTAGAAAGTAAGAACATTATTTATAAAGAACATTCAAAAGAGAACAAACATTTAAGGAAAAACAAATCAATAAAAATACCTTTCACAATAACATAATAAGGCATCCCGACCGACGCGACATCCCATAATACAAATAAAATAAATTAAAAGAAATCTCAGAATCAGGCTCCAGGGCACAACGTAAAAGAAACTTCGCATGCTCGTTAAGTCAGGTGTTCTCAGACGGCCAAGTTTGGCCAATTATAAACAAGAAATTTATGGAGCATTTTGCATGTTCGCTCTTACTTCACTCGGAAAATACGGCAACTAGTGAAATTATTAATTTTTTCGTATTTTCTTATTTTAGTTTAATTGGTCCAACTGTTTCGTCCTAATTGTCAACCATTTTATTATTAACTCGATTATTTATATGGAGACAAATATGATAGCGTTGCGTTTCAACCGCAACAAAGGAATCATGCGTGCGTTTTTACGTTTTTATGCAGTATGCGTACTTTCTATTGTTTTACTAGCCCGCTGCATTACGAGATCGGAGTGTGTATGCTGCGTGACACTAATTATCAAAGATTTCCCAAAACAACGTGAAAAAATATTATTAACTTATATATTAACAAACTGTTTTTTTTTTTATAATAAATCTGATGATTGTTCTAGAAGGTTTGTTATTGTCAATGTGAAAGAACAGTGGAAGACTAGATAAAATAAAAGTCTCGACACGGAAATGTTTAGAGCAAATAACAGTAGTTTTTGCTGGATCCTGTCGGCATATTATCTCTTCCCACCGACTTCTTAAAATAAAATAATAAAGCAAAGAATAATAAAAATAATATTATAAAATTATTTCTTTTATTCAGCGCTAGGAGAAAAAGAGGCAATATTTTAATAAGAAGAAACTTTTTCAATATGGCGTCAAATGACGTATACATCTTGATAATTTCTTAAATGAACTGTAGCTTTAATTAATAAGATTATTTTTTCTATTTTATTTTGATTTTTCTAACTTATTTCGAATCGATCTTGGTTATTCCTACACATTTTTCATTCATCATCTGTCATATACGTCATTTCAACCTCATTTCAATCCTGTACCTGGAGCGAACGAGCTTTGATTTGCTCCAATAATAAATTAGTGATAAAGAATTGTTGTATTTGTTTGTGAAAAATTTGCGTTTTTTAGGAAGGACATCTATATAGATAAATTTGAAAATCAAAACCTTATCTAAATACAAAATTTTAACCCAAATTTTAAGGCATAGTTAGAGCCGTTTCCGAGATACCTACACAAAATCGCTAATATAATATGCGTATCTAATGTACATAAAGTGCACCTTCGAGTTTCGACACTGAGCGAATGAACTTATGAGCCAACTGCTGGCTGATATTTTTTCGCCGGATTGCATATCGGGCTAGACAAATAAATAATAATCAAAATGCTGTTAATCTATCATAGCCATGAGTTTTGCAATACTTGTTGCGTATATCTTAAGACTGATTGTCATGTGTTACAACTGTGTATAGACAAAATAAACACAAATACGAAATTTATTCAATTAGCACAGAGCAAACATTGCTTGTAATTCAAGCGGGTGCTACCTACTACTACTATTTCGACTTCTCTTGTTCCAATATATTATAAACGCGAATGTGTGTATGTTGGCTTTTAGGTTTGCCCGCCCACACAACAACGGAGCAATCTATAGACGTGTTTTTTTTGTATAGAAATAGTTTATGGGCAGGATACAAGATATATATTATTATTTAGAAGCGCTTCACGGTAAAAAAGCCGCGAATAAAAACTACGATTGAATAAGACAAAGAATCGAAATCTCACGTACGAGAGAATCAAAGGTCAAAAGTTCAATACACACATGCGACAGTATATTTTTAAATGTTAAATAATTGCCGCGTGTGTATTTAATTTGTATTTCTCTTTGGTCATATGTAAAATTGAAAAGAAAAAGATATCGCAATTGTGAGGTAGATAAAGCGTCACATTATTCTTTTAATTAACAGGAGAAGGCGAATTAACGGTAACTTATTATCTTGTTTACAACATCAGCAGGTCAAAATATCGAAAAACGATCTCTACCAATTCCCTGAATAGCGAGTGATTGTACTCAATCAAAACCAATTTGGTTAGAATCTGGGTCGTGATTTATCTCAGAGAGTCGCTAAGTATGGCCTTGAGATTAATTGAAAATGAAGGCGCTTTTATGCCCATAGTATATATAAGATATAGGCATAGGTATATAAAAAGATTATACGCTAAAATATTTTGTAATATTATATAATTTATCAATATTATATTAATTATATGCTATGCAAGAATAAGGTCAACTTGAGATGTAATTATACAGAGTGTAACAAAATTCGTGTCCAACCCGTGAAGTGGTTATTAACTATCGTGTGTCGGTTCTATTTATGTAATAATTTATAAAATACTAAGCACACAAATTACTTAAAAAAATATATTAATTGTGTTTAACGACACTGTTGGTGGTAAAAATGTGGACTACTGAGGTCATGACCTCATGTCTTAGCTACCCGATAGGTAAGAGCGATCGAGGGCTATTGTCCCGCACCTGTGTCGCCATGTAATTTTCGTCATTCAATTTAAAAAAAAATCCGGTTAAGTTTTTTGTTTTTTGTGTTTTAAAAATTATTACCTAAATAGAACCGACACACGATACCTAATAACCACTTCACGGGTCGGACACAAATTTTATTACACGCTGTATAATATGTAAATGTAGATAAATAATGTATTAGAAATTCGTAATTAACTAAGCGAAATAAAAAACATGTCTGTGGTGATATATTATATGTATAAAGTATACATGTTTTGATTTAATTGTTTATATGATTGGCTGATTACTAAATCATTGAGACAATATTTAAGCATACGTTATTAAGACAACAAAATATATTTTTTTCTCATGTTTTTTCTAAGATCAAATACCTTAATTCATTGTAATATATGGTATATTTTACAATGAATTCTGAACATTAGATTTTTGTAATTTTTTAAAGCTTGTGTAATACTTAATATAACATATTAAATGAAAATTTGGACTTGGAGCGCTGATGAATTTTCTTGAATAGTCTTCTTTCTTCTCGAATGGAGAGGAAGTCTAGCAATGGAATATTCAGAGGCTATTACTTTCCTTTTTTACTTTTCTACTTACGATGTATTACTGTTCATATAAATTCTTACTGTTTTCGTCTTTTATATCTGCGATATATTTTTATTTATCCTGAATTCGTTTATTGAAATCATTACCATTCAACCCCTAAGACGCTTCGGCCATGCATTCTTCCACAAATATTTGTTTCAATTAGGCTCTTCAAAGACCCCTCTCTCCCCTGTCAAACAAATGCTGATCGTTTTATCAGGAGTGACATTTGCTTATACTTTATGGATAAGATCTTTTTTATATGAACGAAAAAGAATTGTTCTTGCGTTCATGGTTTATTTCATCTTAGCTCTAGTTATCTAGAAAAAAATTTACAGAAAAGGCAGAAATACAAACTCAAAATATATACAACAACAAAGATAAGTGTCGTCCAATGTTTTCGTTTTATTTGCTCATTAAAATAACTTTAACAAAAACACTGGAGAATTCACAATAGTAATATTGCAATTTGGACATTGAAATGAAAAAAAAAGTCGTCCCTCGAAGTCGCTACTTCAGCTATTATTATTTTTTCCGTCTGCAAAATCCTCTTGACCCGTGACCAGCCTACGACGGCTTTAATTAAACACTTTAATGACTTTGGGAAGATTATTATCAAACGCCTACGTTTTTAGCAGGATAAATGGATTAAGAAATGTCTGGAAAGTTTTCTATGATGAGGTTTCTTCATCTTAAATGGCCGTGAAACTAAAATTTACATTTTACCAATATTTTTTCATTTAAATAAAGTGAGGCATATTTTTTTATTGTATAGGTAGGCGGACGAGCATAAGGGCCACCTGATGGTAAATGGTCACCACCGCCAATGGTAAATAGACAATGGTATTGTAAGAAATGTTAACCAACGCTTAAATCGCCAATACGCCACCAACCTTGGGAACTAATATGCTATTTCCCTTGTTCCTGTAATTACACTGGCTCACTCACCCTTCAAACCGGAACACAGCAATACCAAGTACTGCTGTTTTGCGGTAGAATATCTGATGAGTGGGTGGTACCTACCCAGACGAGTTTGCACAAAGCTCTATCTCCGAGTAAAAGTAAGCATATAGAAAATAGAAGCACTTTAAGCGAACGACGACGGGACTACATAATTTTAAGAGTTTTAAAGGACAATGTTTCATTTCCATTTTAAAATGAAATGAAATATTGTCCGTTAAAGTTTTTTATTTTATTTACGGTACATTGGACTTAAAAATATATATATGTCATAGTACATACTTTTATCCCATTTATATAGGGCTTGCGCAGTGTGGAACATGAAACATGAAAAAAAAAATAGCTGTGCTTTCCTCGGGAACGCTACCTTAAAACACACGAGTCACACGCGTTGTGCTTTGTTCTATTATTTTTATTTCCTGAAGAGGGAGCTCTCTTAAGCTAAGCCACGAGCAGAATATAGCATAGTAAGGGAACTAAATTCGTATTTAAAAACGATACTACGTCCTATGCGATTCGTGTCGATGATAGCCGTCACATAAATTTTATTTAATTGCGCGATAGAAGGGTTGGTTCTATTACACTCTGCCAGAACCATACGGCTCACAGTACATTTGATATACCTATGAGTATCAGTGTATTTTAGTAATTTCTACTATTAACTTATATGCCTTAACCTAACAAACATCTATCCTCTGGATACACTTATATGTAAAGTTCCAAAAAGGCGACATCGTGTTAAAAAAGTTATAAGTTTTACAAGATCCCATGTTGTGCCAGTCGGCAAATCTATATATTGTAAAAGTAGTAATGGATTTTGTTTAGTAAGCTGCTTTCAATTCAAAGTCATTGCAATAGCGATCCTTTTATTTTGTACTCCCGATTTTCTTATTTTAAACCGTATTCAATTTAGAATTGCTTGTTCCCAATAGACGCCTAGCCGTATTTTCTCTTATATATTGGTGGCAACGGCTTGCTATGAACAATGACAAGGCGCTTGCTTGAAGTTGAAAATAAAAATGTTTTCCAATGAATATGTTATATTATGTTATTTTGGTAATTTTTATAAAAGTAATATGTCTTTATTTTTTTCAGGTAATACAAAATTGTTTCATTTTATCTACTTATAAGTAAGTATAAACTTCTAAATAGTTCGATTTTTATTCATAGCTTGTGAAGGGGTGAAGTCTTTATCTACAACATTTAAATGTAAGGTTTTTGAAGCATAAAAGTTTAATTTCCGTCTCGTATTAGATAGTCGTTTGGAGTTTAATTATTTTTCTAAAAATATCATATTTTTTCTTATAATAACTTTTACAACTAATACACTTTTAATAACAGCGACAAGTTTTAGTACATGTAGTAACATGTACTAAAAGTTGTCGCTGTTTTTTAAAAAAACTTTTACTTGGAAAAAATAAGCTTTCTTTCAATTGGATTTTACGTGAGTTATAATAACATACAATTAATTATCTAAGCCTGACTATCTTGTGTTTGAAATGTTTAAATTAATTCTCTAAGTTTTGCTAATGTCTATTAGAATTATAATCACTAAGCTCTAAAGGCTCACAAAAGCGAATGAGACGTCCATTTAAGCTTGCACGTACGTGTACATCCGTAAAACCTAAATATTATCATACAACTATAGTCCTTAATTACGTAGATTTAAGATAATTATTGGAGTACATTTATAATATTATACGTTGTCTGCAAATATGCCTTAATACAATGAATTCCCTTCTCTTAGGTAACAAAGGCCCCGTTTCGAAGATTCCATTACTTTAGTGAATATCATAGTTATATATTCAATTATTCACTTAATGCTCTTAAGTATCATAATAGAAAAGTAACTTAAAATATTTTTTTTGGTTTTTAATATACTTTATGAGTTTTACATATATTGTATTGGCAATAAGAAAAATGTTTTAGAGATTGTTCGTAACATGTATGTAATCTAACTTACCTACTACTGCTTCTATGATTACTATTCATTAGAATTAAATAATGATTGTCCGGTGCATTATACTATAAAAGTTGTCAATGGATCCTAGCTTAAAGAGTATATGGCATTTATTTGAATTCATTGAATTTATTCTAAATATATGATAACGATAAGTTTGTACATAATCCACATTTTATAGTCACATAAGCTTATTTATATTTATCGTAGTATTTACAAACATTACAGTTTGTTACAAATAATAGCAAAGAAGATTTAAAATATGAATCTTAAAAATAAACTATTCATAATAATGGACAGGTTATAACAAAATTCGTGTCCGACCCGTGAAGTTGTTATTAGGTATCGTGTGTCAGTTCTATTTATATAATAATTTTTAAAATACTAAGCAAAAAAATTACCTAAATAAATATATTAATTGTGTTTAACGACACTGTTGGTAATAAAAACGTGGACTACTGAGGTCATGACCTCGTGTCTTATATACCCGATAGGTAAGAGCTATCGAGCGCTATTGCCCGCACCTGTATTAAAATGTAATTTTCGGAATTTAATTTAAAAAAAAAAAATCCGTGGTTAATTTTTTGCTTAGTATTTTAATTTTTTTTTCCATAAATAGAATCGACACACGATACCTAATAACCACTTCACGGGTCGGACACGAATTTTGTTACACGCTGTATACGATGAGTTCCATTAATCTTGACAAGATTAAATAACAATTAATTTATTTACAAATTATTGCGATATATCTATTGTTACATTTAAGTACCTGTTTGCTTACAAAGAAACTTAATAGTGAGCCACGAACCATGTATCTATTAAAGGGAAAACTGTCTAGAGAAAAGACCGCAACACAATGTGGGAGCTTCAGTCATTGTATTTTATTCTAACAATGACAGTGTATTTCAAGTTTCAACGGTCGCAGACTTTAGATGAGACAGCGTTGCACTTATGACTTAATATTCGCATCAATAATTTGATTTGAATCCCCATTTATAGGCTTCGATTTTTAAAAGTCCAAATGATGCCTAATAATTTTTTTTATTTCTATCGGTTTATTATTAAAAGACAAACGAAACACAAATATATATTACCTTTCATATGTTTTTTTACTTTCATGTGAAAGAAAAAAAAATATTAAAGAATTATTTTTAAATTAAACATGACGAAATAATTACCACAATTAATGTTGTTTGAAGGAAGGTGATTTTCAGATAGGACAGTTTTTTTTCAGATAGAACTTATAAACAGAAATATCTTCCCAAATACGATTACTGATTTGCCATTGAGAACTTGAAGGCGTAACATATTTAAATACTAATGTCATTGAGGTTTCACATCTTCAGTTTATACTAAGGTAACCTTATAGCACCTTTATAGCTGTCTTATGTCTGTGTCTGTCCTAACACAATTTATAGCGCGTACTGTTAGCACAATCAAGCTGTGGTGCATAGCTAATTGTCACTTTCTTTCGACTAGCTGCTTTATCTGGTTGGTGAAAATTAAACTCACTTCTAGACACAGACTAAATGATGAGTTAAAGAAAGATAAAAAGGAATTTCTCTTCGACTGTACTTTTTACGTAATACAAAGTTTCTTACTATTTAATTCACGATAGAAATGAATCGTCTAGAGTCTAGACGAAAGTGTCTTCTTTTAATTATACAAACCTGATATAAAATTTATCAATCAATATTTTATTTCATTTAATTTTGCATAGTTGAAATGACTCGATGATTAGATTCACGCAAATCCTACGTCAATTGCGAGATCACTTGCATTTTCATATTATTCTGTCATATAACATAATTCATGAGGCAGTGAAGTTAAGAAATCTTCATTTGTCAGATGAAACTCTGTCACATTTTTTTTCCATCGGACTATAATAAAGCAGCGTGGAGGAATAAGTTCTAAACCTGCTCCTCGAAAGTAGTAGCTTAAGCCCAGCGGTAGAACATTTATAGGCTGTTATTTTCGTTTTTTTAATTAATAATTTCATTACAATATCTATATAAAGTATTTAATCCGTTCCTATTCATAACTATGTGTATAACTGTTAAAACGGTCTTTTTTTTAAAACTTCGGAATCGCCAAATATATTTTGATGTCATAATTAGAGCAGCAGCGGAAGACAAGGGCAGAAGCCGTAATTAAAAATTATTTCCTCACTCTTTGCTTAATTGTAAACGTTAATCAATAATGTAATTAAAATTTAATTGCTATTTTTAATACAATCCTACAATTATGTTTTAAATATTTAATGTAGACTATAGTAATAAGTACTCACTATTTGTCTCTATAATTAACCTGTTAATTGTGCAAAAACGATAAATTTTAACCTTAATAATTACTACATTTTTTTTTTTAATTTTGCACAATTTTAAATGCGTCTTAAACAAATAATATTACTAATAAACTATTCATTATTATAACCAAGGCCCAACAGCAGATATTATTCAAACATCCACGCACACGAATGCACGCACTCGCACACATAGGTATCCGGTTATAGAATTATTTAATTTAAGATATTTCTAGAATGTAATCAAAGATTTATTTGATCAATTTTGTTTGTGTTTGTAGGTGAGCAGGGAGATAATTAACTAGGTTGTTATGATATAATTGTTATCAAATTATTTATCATATTTTCGTTTAATATAGTTAATTCAGTACATTCTATATATCAACGCTTAGTCGCTACTTGTTTATTCACATGCAAACATACTCTATGACCGGAACAAATTCTTGACCGTGCAAACAGCCTCGAATGAACTGGACCCTTACGTTTACAGAATCAAATAAGCACCCGGCCCAGTCAAATATTAGGAGGCGAGCACCAAAAACTTCTTTCACATTACACCTACTAAAATAATAGTAGGCTGTGTTCACATTTAGCAAAATAATAAAAAAAAACGATTGTTTATATACATACATAGTAATCATAGTTTGTATCTATAAATACTCAAAGTTTAAATAATAACTATAAATAACAATATGTATTCTATCACCGCAGAATACAATTAAACAAGAGTTGCGGCCAATTTCAATGATAGCTAACTATATGAGTTATATTATAGTGCATGAGTGCGTGCACAAACACGGATGCAATTTCTATTCCATACCCTCATCTCTATCTCCGTAACTCTTGGCCGTTCCTGATAAAAAGGACAGAAAATTTCATCGTTTCATTAGTATAGACTAGGACCTCAAATTCGAAGCCTCGTAATTAATCACTAGACCAACGAAGAAGTAATAATAGTTTGTGTTTCTAAATAAATACTCCAACCCTAAATAATAGCATGAAATAACAACACGTATTATTTTAAATAATAGAACATTGGATTGCAATCATGCTTAAACGCCTGCATTGTAATTTATTTATTATTTTTACTCTAAATGTAAAAAAAACAAGTGTAGCTATTTGCACTTGTCAAGACACTACAATAAAATTTTGTTGCGCAATGTTGCGTCGTTCAATGGGCAAAAGTCAGCTTAAGACATTTATGACCATGAAATTGCGAAGAGCATTTTTTTTTTCTTTAAATAAAATAAACTGCTCTTTTTATCACAGTCGAATAATAGTTGTTGCAAAGTGGGCCAATTCTGTACAATTTATGACATGGCTCCCGGCCCCCGTTTATGATTTTACAACATATTTATCGCTTTATGGCATAATGGGGGCAGTTTATGGTAATTTTCTAGCGACATACATCTGAGTAAATTGTCGTTGTAATTCAGACGTAAAAATATAGTACTCATAAAAAGAATGAGTATAAATGATGAGACCAATATCAAGTTACCACATGACCACATTAAACCACATTAAAATAATATTAAAAACAAAATATTGCTAGATGATTTTAGTAAATAATGAAACTTAATAATAATGATTTTTAAATAAATTGTATGTAAAAATACTGATTTTAACAAATGACAAATATTTAAGAATATTTTCTTAATTTCGCTAATTATTGTTCTACTGTAACATCAAAATTATTATGGTTTCAGTCGACTTAAACCGAAGCACATAATTCGCTACCACTAAATTAGGAAAAGTTAGATACTTATCTATGTTTGATATCTATGGCTTCTTTTTTTCGTTATTTATTTTTGTGATCTGGCAATAAAGAGCATTGTATTGCAAATTATTGCTTAATGTGATGTTTTTTGGTAGAGAGGTTCGAGTTATAATAACGTTTCCGCTCTTTACCCCGCTGTTTATCGAGCCAATGCAAACACGAGTGATTTTACTATGCGGGAGACCTTTACGACTATATATTTCGATACTAAAATATTATTACAATTTTTACTTTATGTTTCTATACGTGAATCGAAAGGGAATGTGAATGGTGGAATGTGAAATGGATGTATATTTTTTAATTTAAAGATAATATTTTATGTGTATGTAAATTTATAGAGAGTTTCGCACAGCTTATATAAGGGGTTTTCCAATAGGGACGCTTGAACTTTGACAGCTGATTGCGGCCATGTTGTTTGAGTGACAGCTGTCAAATGCAGTGTGTTATATTCATTCCGTCCTCCCAAACCACCATGGCAGGTTACAGTGTCGAGCAGCACGTGCAAATCATAAAATTGTTTTATGAAAATGGGTCTTCAGTTCGAGCAACGTTCCGCGCACTTCGCCCGTTTTACGGTTGCGATGATCGTCCTGCCGAGTCGACTATCCGTCGATTGGTGGACAAATTCGAGTCAACCGGGTCAGTTAACAATCAGCCGGTTCCCGTGCGTCAACGTAACGCGAGATCTGCCGAGAATATCGCCGCTGTGCGCGACAGTGTCCTCGAAAACCCGCGGCAGTCAATTCCGCGTCGCGCACAGGAACTCGGCCTTTCGAAGACGACAACTTGGCGAATTTTGCGTTGTGACTTGACCCTGCACCCGTACAAGATCCAGCTGACCCAAGAGCTCAAGGTTAATGACCATAGACAGCGCCGTGTGTTCGCTGACTGGGCATTAGAGCAGTTGGAAGTTGACGCCGATTTTGGCAAAAAAATCATCTTCAGCGACGAGGCGCATTTTTGGATGAATGGCTATGTCAACAAGCAAAATTGCCGTATTTGGGACGAGACCAATCCACACGAGGTTCACCAAGTGGCAATGCAACCGCAGAAAGTGACTGTTTGGTGCGGATTTTGGGCCGGAGGCGTGATTGGTCCGTATTTTTTCGAAAACGATAATGGTGTGGCCGTCACCGTCAATGGTGAGCGATACCGGTCGATGATAACCAACTTCTTTTGGCCTGAAATCGAGAATATGGATCTGGACAACATGTGGTTTCAACAGGACGGCGCTACGTGCCACACAGCACACGCTACGATGGAAGTTCTGCACGAGCAAGCGCCCTTAATGGAAAACCCTATATAAGGGAATTTAATTATTTAATAAACGTGATTCCGAAACTTCATACTGCGATATTTGTTATTTATAGAGAATTGTAGAAAAATGTGCTAAGCGCACACACACGTATGTGTACACATACATAAGCAGAAGGAGAAACGTAATTAAGACATACAATAAACATATATGAACGAAATATAAACGGCGATACGCTGAGTAGCAGAGTGGCGGTAAAAATTCCATATTCATTAGCAAAAACTCTTAGGTAGGCAGCGGTATTCACAATCTGCTATTATATTGTGTAAACACATTTATGTCTCCTCGGTTTATTATAGTACTTGTAAGAGTATGTAATCGGTAAACGAATATATGTAAAATGAAAAACAATCCAATCTTGTCTTTTTCTATCTCGTACTAAATAATTAATTATTCTATTCCATTCTAGAAACTATCGGAGTTGCAAGTAAGCTCTGCTGCTTATATTTGTAAACTTAATAGCTATCCTTTTAATACCAGAAATACTTAAGAGATTTTTGTTCAAAGTAATAATAAATAATAAACGATTGACTGCCTCGTTGGTCCAGTGGCTACATGTAAGGCCGCGGACACGGTGGTCCTGGGTTCAAATCCGAGGTCGGGTTAATAAAATGTTATTGAGATTTTCTGTCGAAAATTCTCAGTAGCAGCCCGGAGTCTGGAATTTGGAAGTGTGTACACTCCCGTGCCTCGGAAAAGCACGTTAAGCAGTTGGTCCTGCGCCTGAACTCTTTCTGGTCGTGTCGGATTGCCGTCCCATCGGGTTATAAGAGTAAGGGAATAGAGAGTGCACCTGTGTTTGCAAACACACTTGTGCACTATAATATCTCCTGCGCAGTTGGCTAATCTCTCTTGAGATCAGCGGCCAGCTGTGGCCGAAATCGATTTGGAGGACCATTATTAATAAACAATGGTTCTTACTTCAAACAAAATAAAAAAAATTAGTTTTATTATGCAGTTCAAGTAAATTTAAATATAGAGTAGTTATGAATCCAAAACGAAATGTATGTTCAGTTTCATGTATCTTTTCATATTTTAGTACCATGCTATTTTTTTTTATCTTAAAGAATTGATAACAAAAACAAATTAACAATGCCAATGGTATATTTAGATAATGCCTGCATTCAATGTCAGCTTAATCGTGATCAAACTTCAAAGGATTTATATTCCTTTGTTTAAAATCTATGCCGCGGTGTGTTGGTATTTTAATTAAAAATCTTGGAACGCATTGTTTGTACAATGAGGATGACAAATTATAACCATAGTAGGGAACTTTTATATGAACTTAAAATAAACTTGTGACGTCATTTGGTATCTTTATATTTCAAATAAAATAGATAAAGATAAATTATATTCATATGATATATTATAGAGAGAAAATATTACAAATATGTTGATCTCTATGTATAGTCGTTAAATATTTCGTTTAAATAAAATATTAAATACGTAAAGAACTCATTTTAATCACAACGCTATATAAATTATATTTAATTGATAATAACTAACGCACCCACACAAACACTCACACACATACTCCCACGAGCGCACGCACACACACACATACAAAAACACACACACACACATACAAAATCACACACACACATACACTTAAAAATATATAGTAACTATGGAAACTAATATTATATAAAAAAATTTAATACTATATAACGTCTTTACATTTTGTACATAATGGTTTAGAAACATTCAAAAAAGGGAACGGGACTGCTACTCCTTAATACAGATTATTTTATAACCTAGCGAGGAGTACAGTACTACACCCACTTGATTAAAATTATAATAAATTTGTACAAACCAATTGTAATTTAAACTGCTGTGTTAAAAACTCTTTTGTGAATAAAGATAAAGATAATATTATTATCATACGCATACTAACAAGAAAAAAAAAGAAAAAAAAAATGAATGAGAGAAATCAGACAATCGACTAGAACTATGTAGGCAATCAAAATAATTAATATTTAGATATAATATAACTTGAGAGTGTGTATCGTTGAACGTGTTAATTATAAAAACAACTAGTTGGATTTCAAAAAGTATTTTACGTTAGATACCCATTTTTATTAAAAAAATTTATAGGTTTTGTCACTCGGCGCTACGATAACGAGCAGCAGTGACCATAAAAGTCAATAATTATGGCTAACTACATATTATAATATAGTCTTGCAAAAGGCATTAATAGTATTTTTTTTTCTTTCGCGGAGACTACAACGATAAATGGTATAAGGGACTTAAGGCTGATACTAGTGGAACGTCACTGGATGGCTTACGCATGCTATTCAGACGTCCCGGACTTGACTGGCTTATCAGGCCTCTAATTCTTCGATGTCTATTGCCTTACTAAAATTATTCTCAGATCAAACTATAACTAACTGCACACAGACCATCACGGGACACGGCTAGTATGTATATGTTTTTAAATCTAATAAGATTTCAATTTAATAACAAAAAGTTATATACATGTCTGTCTGTGTTGGTGCTAGACGCAATCTTTTTAATTATGAACTCGCTATTCGCTTTGTTCGCGTGGACATTTTATTTATCCCCAGGGCTCTATATTCCGTGGTCATGAAATATTCTATGATTTTACAGTTTCAAAAGAACAGCTTTAATTGAAAACAAAGCGAATATAATCAACTCTCATTAACCGGTTTTCGTAATTGTTTAATATGTATGCACTGTAATTCAACAAAAACATTTAGCTGTTTAACTGCTTGTACATATTAATAGAGATCACTTGGGGACAAGGGACAGCTAGTCTTGAGGTAGTACTTACTTGATTAGTATTTATTTAAATATTACATCAATCTTATACGTACTACCTCAAGTAAAAAAGAGCACCACATCGATGCTTCAAATTCAAGGTTTGGAAGAATCGTAGCAATATATTTTGTAGTTTTTAAGAAAATTATAATATATATTTACATATTCAGGTACATAACATACATATATTTATTTATTTATTAAGGTTTATCAACAGTTGTATACACTAAAAATAACACTTAAAAAACGCATACAATAGCGTAATTAATTATAGTTACAAATTCATGTAACACTAAATATAGATTGAATTAAACTTAATTAGCAATAGACGAATATCAGAGACAAGAAAAGAAATGTATAAAAAAAATTTACTTACGGCTTCGTATTACGACGTACGAGTATAAGATAAGTCGGGTCCCTTGTCTGACTATCATAGTACTAAAACATAAAACATCGAATATTCAAGATTATGATAAAGTTATTACACAATTACTAACATATGTTATTCCGCGTAATAACATTCAAACGGTCATTGCGTTTTGATATACTATCACAGAGATTATTCTTTTAAAACGGTGAATAAGTCATCACATTGAGGAAATTTGAATTTCCTGGAAGATATAATCATGTTTCTGATATAACCTCAAAAAATTATCTTTCATGTTCTCTATAAAACTGTTAAACTCAGCTTATTTGAATAAAACCTAACGGTATATACAGTTTTCGTAAAAGCTTAGTGCTGATAAATTGTATGATTCAAAAGATATATTTTTTTTATCATCGATTCTTCTGGAAGTTAATTTGTCTATATAATTATGGTTAATTTCATTAAAAGCGGTGTTCAAACATTTTTTGGCTTTAATGACAATTACAACTGCTAACTATTTATAAAATTGTACGTGCAGATAAAGCCTTTTAGTATTGTGTGTCGACATGTTCAATTTTTTTAGGAAATCTTCCAATTTTTTGTACAGTATATTAATGTGAGTAATATATCTTCGGAGCTCTATTGTGCATTGTATATCGTTGTCAATACTTTCATGAGTCACATATATGTCAATGAAAGTGTCGGTGACTTGTGAGAGTGAAACGAGACCATACTAAAAATGTCTAAACGTCAAAGACATAAAGAAATTTTTAAACAATTAAATTAACAGCGAACTATATATATGCATACTTAAATTGTAAAAATAGTCTGTGGCTGACAGGCAGACCTAGTGATCGTATGATCCTATTTTATATAGATTTTTTTATGGATATGTACGAATCATTAAACATTTTTTTGCTAATAATTCTTACAGAAATGATAAAACTTATCAATAAATCTAGATAAATTTCGAATATTTTGTACATTATGATAAAGAATTACATAGCCAGTACTTAACTGATTGATTTGTTGTGTGAACTTAGTCTAAACTTATTGGTGTATAGATATTATAATAATGCTTCTTATAATGTACGAATACACTTACGCAGGACATTACGTTCAAAGTACGTTCAAAGTTTGTACGAATATTAAACTGTCGCATTAAATCGAATGTTCATAGTAGTTTTAAAAAATCAGAAATTCAGTTCTTATACAGGCTTATGTACCAATATACAATATGCATAACATAAGAACCAAGAATCGGTAAATAACCAGTATAATAAAAAAATAAACAGACTTGTTAAACAATGAGAAATCAGATTAAAGAGTTGAATTTTTTTTGTGATCGTATCTTGAACAGGTGCAAAACCAGAATGGCCGTTAGGGGTACGCTAATAGCACAATCACGTTCGACCTTGCGGGGATGCCTGCTTCTCACGTGTTTTGTTTTACAAGCTTGTGTAATTTACCATGTTATTAACAGTGATTGAAAAGCGTTATAAAAAAGAAATGAATATGGATACGATGAAGGGATCTAGTTCCGGACATGCGTATTCGAGTGGGATGGAGATAGCAGACCAGTGGTGGGTGAACGTCAGTTGTTGCCCGGTCGTCGCGCCGCGCGTCGCGTTCGTGAACCGCACCGTAGACACGAAACAGTACACATATCAAATTTCACAACGAAAATTTGATATAGTCGTCGATTTGTGGAAGTGATTAAAAGTTTGCGGGTTTACCGGTAATTTTAGAAGTTTTACCGTATAGTTTGATTTTGGTTTTGTGCTTTGTTATTTGCATATTGTGTTTTTGTTTTTTCAAGTGATTCTTTAACGGCTTCCGTTTTAGTAGTGGGTATCTTTTTTATATTATCGTTTGCAATGTAATTATTTTTTTTAATAGTTTTGTTGTTACCTTTTTGAATGATCCTTGATGATATCATCAATACAGCTGCTTTATCAGTACAGATAAGCCTTATCAGGTATTAAAAAGTTGGCCATGCGTTTCCAATGTTGCACATAAAACACCTATCATATTGAGAAATAGATTATATTTTAAATCACTTAATGTCGCTCATGTTTCATCGTAGTATTTAAATATTACATGATAGTAGATCGTAGTATTACTTGAATGAATTGGACATACCTAAAATTAATCTTATTAGAAGTAGGTTGCTCGTAATCAAAGAATATAAACAATTAATCAAAGAAATGAAAAATAAAAAAAAGAATATAAACAATTCATTCCAATTAGCGTTCCACACTGGCAATACAACTTCAAATCGAACAAGTGACCGGGGTAGGACTACTTTATTTTTAAACTATTCACATGAAATTCGAAAGACAAAGAAGGGATTTGAATATGAGGCGAAGGGGCTTTGAAATTGATCGCCTGGTCCCCAACCTCCGGTTTACCGACCCTTAGAATATCGAGGTAGGCTTAATTGGTAACAAATTTGATTTTGCGGCTAAAGATCTATATTTTGGTCCCTTTACTCCACCACCCACATGTTTATTTATGTTATTTTTAGGAGTTCTATTTTGTGACATTTTATATTCGTAATTATATCCCAATTTCACGAATAAAATAAGGTTTCAATAGGTTGGAAAATAAAAATATTATTTCTACATATAGCGAACAGTAGTTTCTGCACAAAATATTTAGTAAAAAAATCTCTTCAGCTAACGATGTCAACTTGAAGTACTCTTTGCCTCACCAGGTAATAATAATGTATTTTTGTATTTATGCTAACAACGGGGAATACTTTCTAACTGGAAATCTCTTATTAGAGAGCTGATTGTATGAAATCAGAAAAACCTAAAACTCAAGAGTGGAGTCATAATTCTTCATTTAATACAATAACAGATCAAAAAATATTTAAAAGTGTTCAACCGTCTTCGTTGAAACTTTGATTTTAAGCTGATTAATCACGGCTTGCTGTTTTTTTATCCACACTTTTGGAATTATCGTTGAAACTAGTTTAGCTAGGACATTATGAACGGGGCACGCGCCACGTTGCTTAATACGATATCGAAGAGAATTATAGTTGACCATTGAAGCGATAATTCGGCACCATAATGGCACTAAGACCCCTTTTTTGAACCATTGTTGCACCCACGGGTTTTGGGTCGTTGACATTGGCCTTCCCCTATCATGTTTTGGATTTGCACGATATTTTTTCATCTCACATTGTAACAATACGTCATTTATAATATGTCATTTGTAAGAATATATTGATGTCTTTTTAATCCGAAACATAGACGATTATCAACGTTTTCGTTGACCGTTATACTTGTTTAAATAGTTATTTGAAATATGACAAAAAGTTATTTACAATTTGTCCATTCCGTAAAATCACTTAATATAGTCCGAATAAATATATCAATAGGCTTCGTAACGCTGTCATACGCTCTACAAAACGTAATTTTCTGACTACTAGTAATTGTCTTACATAATTGTTATTGAATGATAAATGTATAATCTTTTTCATCGTAGAATGTAATAGGCGACTTTATAAATATTAAGTCAACTTAAAGAAATGAAGTCCATTGTTATTCTTCCTAATAGATATTGGCAAAAACAATGCGGGCTGAGAATGCTTATACCGTTACGGAGAGGCGCTCAAGATAGTTATTTGAGTTGCATTAACTAGTGAGGGCAACAATCTTCGATACCTTGTTAGTTACTAGTATTGCGCAAGCGTTCTACTTTTTGCACGTGTTAATAGTTTTGCAACAGGTTCCGGTGATATTATTGCTTTAGTTTTTAGATACTCATTCATCGTAGAATAAAATCTTTAAGTTTTTGTGTAATAATATCTGCGATTATATCTGCTTTACTTATTATATAAAACTTCATCCTTGATCATTGAACATGAGTTACAAAATAGCCTTCAACATCGTTTTGATACGAATGAATGCCCACCCACTTTTTTGCCCATTTTCGAACATACAGGTTCTTTATAATGTAACGATTTACACCTACTTATTTATGCTTCGATCTTTACTATAATCGGTAAACAGCACAGGTCTATCCCGAAGGGCGTTGCACCGTGCCGCGATGGAATGTATCTGATTGTGGTTACGAAATACCATGACTCTGTAATCGACAGTCGTGCTTTCCACTCGAATACCAATTATATTGTTTACCTAAACAATTATTCGTTTTTGCATCTGCAGTGAGTATTTAGTAATGAAAATATTGACCAATTAGCAACAGGGATCGTTGTCTCAGCCTAATTGCTTGCTTGCCTTGGCGTTGTGTTCATGGCTTTTTAATTGCTTTTACGTACGTGGCGGAACATTCGCTAATGTGCACTGTTACGGACGGCCCGGAAAATACAACGGTGCCCATTGTTCCGACCAGCTCCTTATATTGCGTACAGCGGTCGACTTCAGAGCCAACATGCGAGAGTCGATGTGTCCAAATTCTCAGAACGACTGTTGCATTTAATTATCCATCTTTGGTTTTCTGTTATATTAATGGACAGTCTGAATCGTGACAGCGCCCGTTTTTTATTTTTACTTCCGACTATCTTTTAAAGAAAATCAAAAATAATTTAGATATAACTTCTGTTAAATCAATTTCCTATTATATATATTTTTTTAGTTATTTAATATTTTACTTTACCAATTTATAATTTAAAACAATTTTCGTCCCAAGTAAGAAGCTAAAGTACCCAAGTACAAACATATTATATTACGCGATATTTTCGCCGATTATGTATGTAAACACATCATTATCATTACTAAAAGGAGACCGGATCCCAAAAAATTTTTATTCGCTAGTCATCCACCGACGTGATGATTGAGTAACGGTTGTCCGCTGGATTGTCGAAATTACTTACTTTTTACTAGAATTTTATTATGTTATTTAGATAACATAGTAACAATATTGTCCTTTATTTAACTATATAATTCACAATGCTGGACACAATTTTATGTATGCTCGTAAAAAATATTTACGGTATGTTTTCAAAATAAGAACTGTTACAAGTAGTTTAAATATTTGCATACTATAAATATGTTAACTTGTTAATGTAAATTATGTAAATCTTGTATTTATATTACTATTACTTTGATTAGAACTCATGGGTGCGCGGCATCTCGTAATGTCTCTATGAGGCATTTATAGTGTCACGTTAAAAATAATATTTGTGTAAGATTATACTATCAATATATACAATGATTATTGTTCTTAACATATTATTATAAAATTTAGTTATTTTAAAATCGGTACTAGAGAAGAGTTGCCAGTGTTTTTGGTTTAAGCATAATGGCGTACTCGTATTTTTGGAGATTTTTTTTTTTTGTAAACATTTCTCTTATTGGTACCATTAATCATTTCACAATTTGTAACACCAAGTGATAAGCAGTAATAAACTTTTCTACGTATACAACAGGAAAATTTATTCTTAGTAAGACTAAGAAGAAATTATAAGAATCGCTGATCTGGCTGTTAAATAGGTTAAGTTGAATCTTATGAATCACCACTCGATTCAAGTATATAGAAGTGTCTAACGTGTTTTGCTGAATTTAATAAAACTCTCGTAATAGCTACATTTTAAAATCTCGTTCATGTTATTATTACAATATACTAAAATAAAAATAATCTTTATTGACTTTAACGCCAAACAAGTTTGGTCCACTTTAATTTTTTATAACAATATCACCAAATTTGTGATAAGAATGAAGTCTTGTTTTACCGGTGGTTAAAGCTGTATGCCTGCCTTGTCTGGTCTGGATGAGTATCACTTCCTTATCATTTATTACACTCGACCAGTAATATTTTGTTATATCGGACCACTTACCACAAGGTGACCCATTTGCTTGTTTAGCTTCCTAAAATAAATGAAAAACAAAGTGCAATTTTTATAATAATAGGTACCTGACAACTATTATGTATTTATCTTTATCTTATTTCCAAACATTTTATTTGGTTTCTTTGATAAATTTTAGGGCCTCGTTGGACTAGTGGCTAACCTTGCAGATCTTGAGGTCCTGGATTCGAACTCGAGAATAAGCTAAAATAAAAATATTCAACGGGCCGGTTGGTTTTGTATGTGGTCTGGCCTTTCACGTCACATTTGTGTGCATGAAAATATCTGTTTGTTCTGAGTATGTATTTACAAAAGAAAAGTAGTATATCAGTTGTCTGATTTCCATAGTACAAGCTCTGTACAAGCTTGGGATCAGATGGCCTTGTGTGAATAATGTCCCAGGATATTCATATTATATACTATTATTCCTTTCAAGAAAGTAGTAGCAGGTCTCAACAACAACAAACGCATTAGCTCTGCTCTGCTTCCGTCGGATAATGAGTGCAAAAGAAGAGTTCACCTGTATTTGCGTACACTGTGCACTATAATATCACTTGCGCAGTTGGTTAGTCTCCTTTGAGAATGGCTTTCGGCACAAAACTCAGATATCAAAAGGATATCATAAACATAAACAAATTAACATGCTTCCGATGTTAATAATTAACCAAATATAAAAATAACCTTCATACCACTTATTTTATATCAGTCAAGAAGACATCATCAAACCTTAACAACACAAATGGCGACCACTTGAATTAATCCTCAAAAAAACCTTTTAAGGGTTTTTTGTTTTCTTTGCTCCTCGTTGTAAGGATGATTAATGATATCATTTAGTCGACTAACACACACTTCATCTTAAAGTGAAAATTAAAAGAAAAATCTCATTAGAAATCCATTGATCATCATTTTGATAAACGATAGTTGATTGAAATCATAGGTTAGGTAAAAGATTGGAAGTGTTACATACATTGAATCACAAATTAAGAAATATGTATGCAATTTCTTTGTTTGAAGTTTTAATAGCCTTATGTCTTATCCTTGCACCATTGATTTTTACCATAACTCATTTAACAATCTATTTGCAACATCATTTTGTAATTACAACATCGAAACGAAAAAAATGCATTTGTTGTTTGCAGTTTTAATAGCCTTACGAGTATGTCAATATCCTTTAAGCAATATTGATTATTACCATCACTCATTCACCGATCTATTCGCAACATCATCAATCTCAGCCATCATTCATGTCGCCCGCATCCCGCTGCCAATTACGTAACTTACGAGTACAGAACTTGAAGAGTTAAATTGATTAAATTCCGTTACTCGTCTATGAATATCTGCGATATTCCCATACACCCACATTAATTACTGCCTCATATCTACCGTTACCGTGTATTTATTATTGGTCTTAACATTTAGACATATCAGACATAACAGAATCGAAATGATTAAGCGCTTAGAACGTGTTAATCTGAACCAAAGATTGAGGGTTCAAATTCGAAATAAATATCAAGGCTCGAGAGAAAAGTCCATTCGTGGGATATTTACGGGTAGACAACTATTTTTTTCACTTTACTTTTTTACTTTAGCCAACAGTCAATGTATCTATATTATTTTTTTAATTTAAAATGTATCTCAAAATTACAATGGAATTTGAATTTGTACCCGGTGTAGATGTCGAGACCCGTCGAAAGTCTTGATCAGTCGTTTACTTGATCTGATAAATCCGTAGGGTCGCCTAAAGTATGATCTTTGAACAGTAACTAAACATCGATATACTATATACCAGATACCAGAGAACCTGAGGAGAGACCTGATTTTAAATTATGTATTTTATTACATCATGAATAACTTAGCAACGATTCCATAGAAATTTTATTTATAAACGATCAATGACAAGAAATTCAAGATTCTGCTATTAGATATATTTTTCTTGTCAATGGCCTAATAAAGCAAGTTTACGATGTAACCGGTATCAATAATAGAAATATTGGACAAGAGTCGGATGTTCCGAGACACATTGTGGCTTTTGCCTTCCTGCGTGAGCCGCGTCTTGAATACATATCGGTTCTTCAACTCCCTTATTTGATATTCCACACTTAGGTAAAGTGGTTTCTTCTAGTTCCATATAGTTATCAGAATCGTGCAACTTTTCAACTGGATTATTTGTGCTGAATATTGAATTAGTCAGGCGATTAAATTGATTTATTGGTTTGATCGATTCAAAAAAAAAGTGGTAGTCGAAAACGAATATATTTGCCATGTTTAATTCAATCGCCATATTTTATTTAAAAATAACGTTGATATTTTGTTATGTTGTAAACAATTATTTGACCGCTTTTTTCGTATTTACGTCAAATATATTATGTACATATTACATTGATATATGTGATTTACCATCTTATTTATTGTAAACTTATACTAGGTCTGAAGTAGGTTATTTATCCAAACCGATGATAGACTTTTGACAGTGACAAACAAATGTTATCTGTGTTTAAAATAGATCTTTGTTGACTTTGATTAAAATTAAACTATTACACATATAGTAATCATAATAATATTTATGAGACTGTTAAACAATATCCACTTACAGACGAGTCACTACGTACATCTTTCTTATGTCACTTCGCATTCCTTTGTATTAATCATTTTCAATTGACAATAGCACGATGAACATAATATGTTAACATTGAACTAATTATGTAATCAATGTAAATGAATATAATGTATATGAAATACTTATATATTTTAGGTAAATCACAAAATTAGTAGTGAATTAGTTATGTATTTCTTGATTTAGTTCAACACATTAAATTATAAATAATTAATTAATGTATAATCAGTAAAAACACTTCTTACTTTTTGTATGTTCCACTCGGCTGTCACCTAAAGCTTCGCACTTAATTAATATTTTAAAATGACGATTCAAAAGTCCTTCCAAGAGCCTACTTGAGTAAGGACTATTTGATTCGATGTGTTTAATTGTTTGGATTTTTTGCTGTTATGCAACATTTTGTTGTGTATAAGTACGCTAAGCTTTGATTTTCAATAGTCAAAACAATAATTAGTATTCTGAAGACGACGAGAATGATTTATTCATAAGATTATTTCTAACATCATAAAATAAAATGTTAGTAATTTTTTTTAATTTTTAACAATAAAAATTCGATAAGATACCTGCCGGTTTTATTGTCTTGAGGTGGTAGAAAAAAATATGTCTGAGGCACCTGCTTGCATAAATCGATCGGCAGATGGTTACGAGAGCATTTTTTGCATTCGACTTAATACACCTTTGAATTTAAAAATTAAGGTTGTTTTGTTGTTAAAGAGTTAAATGTTTGTTTTGTTATATACCTTGTGTTCATAATTGTATTTCTAAAAATGATTTTAGCTTATATTATAAACTGGTGGACTATTTATAGAAATAATTCATAATAAATAACTTTTCCTATATTATATCCTATTTCTCAAAATTGATATTTTATTTCATACTAATTTTTAAATTTTAAAATTCTAGTTAATAATCGCTGTCTAAGTCTGTCTGTCCTCTATAGAATATTCAAGCCTGCTTAAAAAATGCAACTAAGAGAAAATTTACGTGCATATGAAAACTTGTAAAGTTTTTAACATAGACGGGATGAATTTAATGTCAGTTACCAGAGTAATTAAAAATATTAATTATAATTGTTTATACGGCCTAGTAATGATAAATTACGTATTTTTATTTGTAAAAAAAAGGTAAATACTAAGTTCCTTCTAACTTTGATATCAACATTTAATTTTTTCATATAAAATAACAATTCAAAAGTGCTTGTTAGTGACTACTAGTAGAAAGTATAATAAAACTACAATTTTCCTATTTCATACTAGTTGACTTTAGTTATTAAAAAAATCGTAATTCAAATAAAATTGTCTTCGGTATTAAAACAGATAATCCTATAAATTTAAATAGACACCAGATTAAATGAGACATTATGCAACTAGTAACATTACACAACACTTACATAATGCTAAGATGGTTACGAATGAGTGGTCACTGGTACACAAATCGTTCATGTCCGGACAGCACTGGGTCAGGTAGATCTTGTTGATATTTCGTGACCATATAAGAATAATACAAATAAAACGTAAAAGAGAACAAACTGAATGTGAAAGTCATAGCGTGATGTAGGCCAACTGAGCAGCAGGCGCTAATAAACTATTATCATGGCTATGTAATAATAACAAACATTTTTTAAACCACTAGTGTCTATTGATGCTTACGAAAAAAATCTGAAAATGGTTTGCAATTTATAACAATGTTTGTTTTTAAAGTTTTATTGTAAATATTATATATACTATGTAGTACTACTTTATTAAACATACATTTGGAACAGTTTTAATTTTTAAAATATATCAATTCATAAGTAAATTTTTATTACATACATTCACATATGTCTGTCTGTGAATAACTGCCATTACTATTTATGACTATTTTTGTTAATTGTAAAAAATACTTTTTATAATCAGTTGGCTCATTTGCCGGTCCACCTATTTTATATAAAAAAATACATTAAACCTCTCAGCTATGCAAGTTGAATCATATAAATACACATCAACAATCACAACCAAGGTCAAATACTTGATGCACGTAATGGCCATTCAACTGTGAGACAATTTAACACAGTAGTTTATTATGTAGTATCCGTTATTTATCTATTGAATAGTTGTTTCTTAAGACAAGCGGAAGTTAAAACGTATGTTTAACAGTAAGTGATGCTGCTCGTTGACGATATGCAAGAACCCGATGCAATAACTACGTCCGGTTATTATAAAACATCCTACAGATATGCCAAATGTAAAGAGTTTGCCCTTCGTGTAATACATTTAATTGTATATTAACGCGTGAAGAATGAAAAAGGTTTCGTAAAGAAACTTGGTATTTAAAAAAATGCTGATTACGCATTGTTTTTCTTAATAATTCGTTCGCATGGTTTTTTTTTCATTAACCTACATTGAGATTTCATTTGTTACTCAATGCTATATTTGTAAAACTTCGCCTATTGCTGCCAACCAATCAGGAACAGTTTGTTTAGTGAGCATTGCGACATTTAAGTGTAATTGGTGTTTTATGTTCATCGTGAATTGATTTTTGCTGTCCATCGGCTTTGGTCACTTTTATACTTAATGATTTTTACAAGCCGCAACTATGTTGGTGATTTCATCGAATCAAGGTCACCAAAGCACCGGTTTTTAATTCAACCAATTTCCTTCCTTTACAGACAAAAATGTAGATTGATGAAAGTAGGTAACGTCTACTTTTATTAAAAAGTACGATGTCTATTGACCAGGCATCACCACTGGTGCCCATCAAGCCTCAGATAGCATTGCAAAATAGTGCATTTATTAAGAACAGTCACAATAGGAGCAGTTTCTGCGGTGTGACTCCATCACCAACGAATGGCAACAGAACGTTTAAAACTTTCTCAGTCAATCGCAAGAGTTGGAGTGGAAACGTAACTCTTCCGCTTCAACAGTATGCTCTGGATGAACCGGCGCCGAAACTTGGGACTTTTCGCTCCGGGACAGGAACTTTCCCCAGAAACCGGGAACGGAACAATAACAGTGCCTCCAACGGAATATTAACACCTAACGGGAACTCGGTGCAAACGCTCAAAGGAAATGAAGTGAGGAGGAGCGGATGCTCTAACGGCCGACGCTACGCTGAGATCGGAAACTGGAGCAAAAGGTACGTTAAGACGACTTAAAGTTATAAAAATATGAATATAAAAGAGTAATCGAATAAAACTTTCGTACCTAACTTATTGCCTTAACTATGTTATGGCGTGGTGTTTATAACCACATTTTTAAATTCAATTCCTCGATGAGTATTAAGAGTTGTTATGTTTATTGGTAAAGTAGGAGTTTTGTAACCTATTTTAAGATAAAAAATGTTAATAAAAATAAGCTTGGTACAGCTCCACCGTATCCTTACCGAACCCAGCCTTATTTATTTTCTTTTTCATCTTAAGTAATTTTGTAACAAGTTTTCCAATTTCATTCTCTCGTCGCTTTCATTTCCTCCCGTTCGGTGGATCCCGCTCCCGTAATATTACTTTTATTAGCTCACAACGTTTAACAAACATTGGTTTGAGAATCTAATAAAGATTGAATTTTATTTCAATAGACGTATAATTCTGCAAATACAAAAGATTCTGGAAAATGTTGTACTGAATGTTTAAAACTATTATTTCTGTAAGCTACTCAAAATATATCATTTTCGATTATGGTTGGCATTCAATCTATTTATTTTAAGAGCGGTCAATTTCACAGTAAACTAGTTTGCTGTGAATCATCATATTACGTGAGTTTGTTATTAGTCAATAGTTCATTGGAACTCAGCCGAATGGCACCGTATTTATCTAATCAGACTCCTCATTATCTTTATTAGTGGCGAGTAGAAAGTTCGTCCATAATTCTCATCCACTTAATTTGGGGAGAAGTTAGTAGCTCGATAAGACTATGTCCAATAATCTGACTCTTAAATACTTGGCCTTTTTATTAGGGGTTGACGTTATCGTGCCATGATTCGCCGACACCAACACTGACTTTATCGTCCCTCTTTTGCTTTCATTTCTATCGTTTATGTTTATTTTAATCATAGCAATAAACATTATACAGATACATTTTTTCTTTAACTTATCTAGTAAACTTACGAAGTCTCACAAAATCAATTCCCTTACATAGATATATATATATATATATAGATATATACTCAAGTATCTTTATATTTTGTTAGTATGTGTTTTGTTTTGAACTTGCTATATTATATCAATGTGAAATACATTTATATAAGTTTGGTGCTTATAACAATAGCTGTTCTCAGCAAATTATTATTCACCTAGCAATGAACGAGTCAAGGTTGATGTACGTAATTTCCACGCTATGTTGAGCATGTACATATTCAAAAGTTTTTATCCAGTTTACTTATAACTTCCAAAGAGATAAACTATTTAATTTTTATATATCCAAAATCATCTTTAAGAAAGAATAATAATACTAAGTAATGCATTAACAAATCAAATCATAAAATGTTGTGTTAAAAGCTTGAACTAGAAAATATGTCTAGTCAGTGGCAATATGATTAGAGTGAATAAGTTTCTACTTATATAAACCTTATTAAGTTTCAATAACAATGAACTTTGTTTAATAATGTTGAATGCCATTATATTTTGCTCTTATATTCTCTCTTGCTATATTATTCTCTTAAATGTGAACTTGGAAACGTAAGTTAATTTAGGTCTCGAACTGCTATTTACCTTTATGATAATGTATAATAGAACTAAATAAATTTTAGTTTACGCTAACATTTATCTGAATACTTTAGGTATTTTTTGGGTAAAATCACGTAACATTAGCGACCATGCTTATAATTATATTGACCAAATACTAATGTAAAGTAAGGAAATTGGTTTAAAAAAATGATGAAAGTCACTAATGTGCCATTACACGATATATATTTTAATGTAGTCCTTAACACATTAACCATAAGGACTGTATTAAAACAAATAAAATTACAAATGAATGGTTATCTTAATAGTAAAACTATTGCAAAGGCATAATCACGGCGCCGTAAAGTTATGTCCCAACTTTCGCTCATCGATTAATTTTCTTGCGTGCTATTCCATGTATTTTTTGCAAAAATAACATGCTTATATATAATACATATAACAGTTGGAAGAATGTGGCTATCAATAACAAAGTGTATATATCATCAAAACAATAATCTACGATCTACGAATCAACGAAAAAATAAAGTACGATATTATAAGATTTTAGTTTTTTTGTTTTATTTTAACTTCGAACTCCTCACCATTCAAGTTACTGTTCCAGCTAGTCTTATTGCTTTGATCTGTATTTGATAACGAGTGCAAATTTTGTATACTGCTACGTAAATTATATTAAACTTTTTAAAGAACTCCCATCTATGAGCAGTTCTTTCAGCATTATAGTAATTTCAAGTCAAAATTCGTGCATTTAAAATTATACCTCAGCTTAAGCCATAGAAATTACGAAGAAATTTAAGGACTCTCATATTAAACTGGTAGAATTGTGATGTCATTCGTCGAGACGACTTGTGCTCAATTTCATCTCAAGAGACTGTTGCAAATTGCATTTCTTAAGGCTTTATGTCAAATTGCATTGAAATTTGAATATTCACACATTTGGAATATTATGATGTATGTTTTTATAGAATTATTGTCTTTTTATTCTTTTATTGTATTTACGAGTCAAATAAAAAAGTTCTTGATGTGATGTGTACATTTTACTAGTAGTTTGATTTTCACTTATTTTCTACGAGAGAAATAAATTCATGGAATTAATTTCGAAGATCGAGAAAATGTCATTATTGCGAAAGGACTAAGAAAGTAGGAAATGCATTATTCCACACATTACAATGTCGATACGATATACTGCATATTGTGTATAGTTGTGTACTTTTTTTATGTTGATTATTTACTTGAAAAAAAAAAACAAATGGCTACCATTTTTAATTAGAAGCAGTTAATACAGTAAAATAAAATTTTCATTATTAATTTTTATTTTTATATATATTTGATTCCTAGAACTTTTTGATTCACCTTCATCAATATGTTAAAATGATATTTACTTCCCCATAATGTAATTTTTTTTACGCTTTGCAACTAAAGCCAAAAAAATTGCCTAAAGTGATTGCGCTGTGAGAGAAAAAACACATTTAATTTCTTTTTCTATATAAGTTTACATACAAACACATATTATCGCTTAGAAATCAAATAACTACTAATTTAATGTTAATGTATAGTTCATTGCTCCAACGACTAACTGTTTAGTAAATGATAATTAGCACAAGTAATTATCAGCTTGATAAAAATATGATTAGATAGTAACTACGGAGCATTATTTATGAAAATATACGCTACGCGATATAATACGAGTGTACTGAAAGGTAGATCAATATGAATAATAATATTAATATCAATAATATATAATAAAATACGACTGCAAAATAATTAATTAAATCTGCAATTTCAAAGATACTATACTAATATAATAGCTGAAAGGCTTTGACGATTGCAATTTAGAATATGAATAACGAATTAAATGGAATAACACAAAGCTAAAATTGTCCCAACATTACACAGTAGATGAAATCCAATGAAAAACGTTAATGATGTGACGTGGAATTAACATAACAAACAGTCAGACACGAACGAACCCACCCAGTCTGTTCCGAGCAGTCTCTTTAGTATCAGCCACACGTCTATACGTAACGTACTCGTTAGAGCATGCTCTTTTATTTGCTGTCTATTCCCTTCAACTTATCTTAAATATCAGTACTTGTTTTCACGTAGATTTTAATTTTTTATCGCTCAACACTGCGCTTTCTATGAGTAAATACACCAGAGACAACGAAAAGGCAAGGATAAATTGATGTTTATAAAATGAGATCATTTAAGTAAACAAAAATTTAATATATTTTTATATTTTATGGACATTTTATATACATGTATTTATATGTATATTTAAATGTAGGTAAATTATCAAATTTCAGGATAGTTTAGTGTAAGTTATAATTTCTTACAGACGGCCTTTCCTTAGGTTGACTTTTAGACAATACTTTTAACTAATGCATATGCTATGCATATCGCGCAACTAATGAATTAAGAATTAATAAATACTGTAGGACCTGCAGTGGTCAAAATTCGACCGTAATTCATTTTCAATCAAAATTCATACATTTGAGAATATAGTTGGCAAAACCTGGTCTGTATGGCAATAAAAAATTAACCCAATGAAATGTCAAAAAACGTTTGACAACCGTATGACCGTATACTATGAGTGTTTCATTTTATTTGATGTACTGTTATTATATCACAAATATATATCAATTTCACTCTCTATACATCTCCATATAAACTTTAGCCGTGCTAAAAGTCACAGCTCTCCGTGCGCGCAATATGCTTAATATGGGGTACACAGTTTTCTCTTCACGTATTATTATGTAATGTAATGTAAAATATAACAAGTACAACACGTTAGTAATAGTAAATTACCTTCATACCTACCGTAGAGGTACATTATAAATTTAGAAGTGAAGCTTCTTGGCACGACGACTCAATGTAACGTTACTGAAACAAAAATGTACTACTTTTGTGACATAGTGTTTTTTTATTTATTTAATTTTCAAACTGCAATTGTTTTTTTTTTGTGTTTGAAGTACACGTATATTCCGTCATTCAAAAAGTAATAACGCGGACATCCAGTACCTATATATCACGTGCAATTAGCATAACAAACAGATATGCACGGGCAGTTTCGCCCGGTCTAGCCCAGGCGGGGTTGCTTGGTATCTGCCACACGTTCATACGCGTCGTGCTCGCCAGACCGTGGCCTTTCAGATCCACTCGACTTTCCAATGCGTTAGCCGATTTTGATTTTAGGCTTTTAAGAAAATGTTATTCATTCTTTTATTAAAATCATTGGAGTTCCAGTTATTATGTTATTGTACCTTCAATTTATTAATCGACGTCAACAAGGACGGTCATCTGTTTTCCTCATACCATTTGTAATTTTGCATGTGTACGATTTTGTGAAAAACTACAGAACTTATTCTCGACATTCTCACAGGGATAAACACTATATAGTATACTTGTTGAAAGGTTTTACTTTAACTATTATTATTAATATAATAACATCGTTATTATGTAGATATGTTAAGATAAAATAACAGATAATGGATGAATTTGTTTCCGTATAAAAGAAATTCTATATAAAATATTAATTGAATAAAAACGAGTCTGAAATCCATTACCTAAATAAGTAAATCCCATGGGATGAAACATTCGTTCCACTCTCCCGGGACGTCCATTCTCGAGACCGAGTTATTGTAATGAGCACGACAGGGATATTTATGCTTCGCCATGCGTCTTGAATACGCAATAAATGGTTAAAGGACCTTAAACAAGACGCGAGTGGATTCAATTTTGCGATCGACTATCATCGAACGCTTTTAAGAACATTGCCCGTAACAAATTTAAACTTAGTCGTCAATGTATTACATTTTTTTTCAATTTGCCAAAGATTTGATAAACTTAGTGTATGTCCACAAAATATATTCAAGAAGGAATTGCTACACTTTTGTATCTTTCTGTAATATTGTTTTATATAATGTTTGTTTAAAAATAAAGTAACAAAAATTAATTAATAAGAAATATATGAATGAAATATACATACATATATATACATACATATATATACATATATATTTCATTTGTTGATATATCGACAGCAGCGCCACCTACCGGATTCAATTGTATTTTTAAACCGTCCCGAAACCTATTGAAATATCCACACAAAATTTCAACCAAATGGGTCCAGACGGTTATTTTTATTTTTTTATTTTATTTTTGTTTTAGGAGGCGTTACGTGACAAACAGACATACATAAGAATTATATTTATTAAGATAAGCTTGCAATTAAATATGCAGCAAAAAATAAAAAAACAATACTAACTACTTGGTCTTATTAGTGCATCTATCACCCAGCAATCCCACAATATGATTGATATAATATTATATTATAATTTTCATATTAAAATAAAATCACTGGTAATAATATAAGCATTATGTAGTCAATGTGATATAAAATAAGGTCTGCATATTATATATGAAACTGGTTGCAATGAAAAAAGTATATCACCCAGAAATAAAAGAGTCCACAGGCCTTTATGGCAGTGAAGGAATTTAATAGCTTCCATGAAAAGGGTCTTTGAAATCCTTTCACAATGGTGTGAGTTGTCCCGTCTGGGGAAGAAAATGATTTTTCACAAGTCTTTTATTCTTCGCGCACAGTTTTAATATGGCGACCAGTAAATATTATTTTACCCATTGTCCTGTTTCGGACTTTATTTTTGTCCTTTGTCATGTAGTTTATCGAACGCAATAAAAGACCGCCCTAATTATTAACTGAAAAATACAAAGAAAAAAAAAACTCAATTTTTATATTACGAAAAAATATTTTTGTCATCGTCGACCTCGACGTTTCTTTATTCGCGTCCTCAATACAGTTTTGTAATGTCATTTAAAATTATAAAATCACTTAAAAGGTCAAGTCTATCTGATCAGGCATTCGTTAAATAACCAGAATTATTCTTATCTTAAATCTGATAAGCAGTGACAGGTAACCAATTACATACAACTGTTTTCACAAACAACCTCCGCAATAACACTGTAATAACCGAAAATGACACTGTTTTTCTTGGAACGCTTTCACTAAAATTACGCGAAAAATTCACGATTTAGGGTATGCTTCTATCGCTTGCAATAATATTAGGAATATATTACAGTAAATGTATATCGTAAGGAAAAATATATAAAAACGCGTTGAATGTTAATATATTATATTATATTAGTAAAATACTTCGACACTATTTGACCGATCACTGTGAAATGGGCATTTATGGATATAAATACATATGTGAATTTTTTCATGGACAAAGGTTCATGGTTTCCTGGTGGGGAGCTGGCGCGCACTACGTGAACCAATGGAGTTATACGTAATTGTATTACAATGTGAACTTCAATTCTATTCTACCCGTGCGAAGCCGGGACACGTAGCTAGCAATATTATAAATGGTTTCTTTACCGTAGAATAGGTCGTTGATATTCATTAACGCTTCATTTATGTTCATTCACAGTCAGTCGATTATAACAACCTCAAGGTCATTATTATGATTATTTAGTCGAGATGGCCGAATGGCTTGAACGCGTGAATCTTAATCTATGATCGTGGGTTCAAACCCGAGCAAGCACCACTGAATTTGTGTTTATTATTCATCTCGTACTTTACGGTGAAGCAAAACATCTTGAGGAAACCTGCAAGTAATTCTATTCTAATTCTAGTCTAATTTCGCTGAAAATCTGCCACATGTGTATTCAACCAAACCTTCTCAAAAAGGAGATGAGACCATAGTTCAGCAGTGGGACATTAATAGGCTGTTACTTGATTATGATTATTTAGCTCACTTATGCGACATCACAAGATAATAATTTGCGACAAAAATATATTTACATTATGTTATAGCAATCTGTCTAACACAAGCATTGAATTCATGAGCGTGACTCATTTCGCTTTCTGTCAAAGGAGCAACGAAGTGAAGAATTTCTATTTGTACCAGCTGTGGACAGTTAATCTGTTATTGGGTAAATTGTTCCGGATTAGTTTGGTTACGAGACCCTGAATTTGTGAAACGAAATTTACTGCCTTCATGTCTACTTGTAGTCAATTCAATCGTGTGTTTTTAATGTTTGAAGTTGAGAACAAATATTTATTAAAAAAATAATTGTATTTTTAAATAACGTAATTGATAGTTGTGTGTTATTATGACCACGCTAAAATCCTAACAAAGATTTAGATATTTTAGAAACATTTTAAAATAAAATAACGATTCTTCTAACGAGATAGCATAAAGTATCAATACACATGGTTTTATTGTTAATTTCAGTACAATAACTCGTAGTGTCTGAATAATTTAATTCAAGTGACCTTTTGCCACACCATATGATCGCTGTTGGTGAGTAGCAATAAAATAATAATCGTACGAAACGTAGTAATGACTATTTTTGCGGTGATTTCGTGGTCAGACGTTTTATATTACATACAGATTTAAATGTATATATTAAACTTTTGAATAAAATTATGATGTTGGAACTTCGTCGCCAAGTTCGTTTAATGAAATGGAGTTTTCAAATAAATGAAATGATTTAGCGCACAATTGTGACTTTACTCCATTTGTTTATGTTCTTAATAGTCGTAGTCTGAATATTTTCACATAAGTACACAATGGTTGTAATGGGTTTTCTTAGTATAATCTGGGACTATATGCTTCGATTCTAAGGATTTTTTACTGCCGGGACTATTTAGTGTAGTACTTTTTAGTTTCGATTCCTCGTCGGTTTATTGGATAGTTTTTAAGGTTATATATACTAAAATTCTGGGTTTAAATACCGAGACGATTTTTCAGTCAAGTAATTATCAATGCAACTTGGAGTGAAATGAGCAATGATACACCCCCATGCTCTGGAAAGCACGTAAAGCAGTCTGTGCCTTTTTTTTATAGCATAGATAGGCGGACGAGCATATGGGCCACCTGATGGTAAGTGGTCACCAACGCCCATAGACATTGGCATTGTAAGAGATGTTAACCAACGCTGACATCGCCAATGCGCCACCAACCTTGGGAACTAAGATGTTATGTCTCTTGTGCCTGTAATTACTCTGGCTTACTCACCCTTCAAACCGGAACACAACAATACCAAGTACTGCTGTTTTGCGGTAGAATATCTGAATAGTGGGCGGTACCTACCCAGACGAGCTTGCACAAAGCTCTACCACCAAGTGAGATAGAGATCAAGTTAAGGGTATCGTATTACGGTCACACCAAATAATGAGAGTGATGACATACATCATATAGATGTGGATAGTATTATAATATTCGCGCAGATGGCCAGGCTGATATTTGAGGTGATGTTCGTATTATCAGATTATTATTATTACGATAATGTAAAATGCTAATCTCATCACAATATTGTATATGTATGTGATACTAGCGTTCGTAGTAGCTTGCTACACATTACATAGTAACATGTGATAAATGTATTCCGAGCATGAAGTTTACGTGCCTGCGATAAACTTTTGTCTCATGTTTTACTATTAACCGTTGCCCATGACTTTGTTCGATTGACATTTGTTATGAAGACACAGTGTTTTATTTGTTCTCTGAAATTGTTTTCTATTTTGGTCAGCTATTTTTTAATAAAGATAGACTTTCCGTATAGAGCTGAGATGACTCAGTGGTTAGAACACCTGCATAAAACATTGTCCATTCAAAACCGCGTTCAAAAATTCAGTGGTGCTTAACCATTAGACCAACGAGGTGGATCTAAAAGGAAAAGGAGGCTTTAGTCCAGAAGTGGGACATTTGAACAAGTAAAATTAAGGTTTTATTCATGATATTTTAAGATGAGTTGTAAATTAATCTTATAATGTAAGCAGTATCAAGCCAAGCGAATTATCCGTCCTTCATACGGGTAAAATTCACACAAAGGTACCCTTCTCATTACCTTGGAATTACCATAAATATTTTTTAGCGGATGCTAACATGATAATATGGTCTGAATATCAGCTTTCTAGACTCATTGTCGATAAGAAAAAAAAATGTATTTTTTAAATTTAACTCTTAATGCATTTCAATACATACAACTTATAAAAAATCCTATAATTATTTCAAGTTAAAATAATCAAAGATAAGAGACATTATTTTTGCCAATTGCGTGGATTTATATTATTCAAGAATATTTCACATTCCTCCCTTGTGTTATTGTACTTGTTGCATAGTAATGTTTGATTGTAATCAATTGTGACATAATTACGTAATTTCTCATTTAAATAAAGCCTTTGACATTATGACAAGTAATTGCAAGTTTTTCAATGTAATGTCATGTAAAAATTATACGTTTAAATACGTCTTGTCCAATTAGTAATGTAAAATAAATAATTACATCATAACGAGTTGTTTCCTGACGTTGACGAAAGCCGGTTTCTTATAAGTTCAAGTAAAAGTAACTGGTATTACTGTCATTATATATCATAGTAATATACTGCAATTTCTTTATACTAAATAGTTAATATAATATATGTAGAAAAGCATTACGCCATCAAATGTTTTTTTGTTTTTATATTTTCAGAGCTCAAGTTAGAAATGGTAATAAAATAATAAGTGCGTTTTAAAACTGTCCTTGACCAGTTATATATAATACGAGATTCACACTTATTAGACTGTACTGCAAACACAAATAACTTCTTCATTTACGATCTTCTTATAATTTCAGGTTAAGCTTCACTTTTTACTTGAAATTTCTATGAAAATGGAACCTTACTGTTATTCTACGTATATACTCCATAAGTTTTCGCTTCAGGTGTTCGAAAATAAGTAATGTCTTTTAAAGCTTTCCATAAATATTAAAAAAAGCTTTATAGGTCATAAAATACGTCTTAATATATGTTTGAGTGACGAGCAATTTTAGTCATTATAATAATACACTTTATCCATGAAAATTAAAGCTTAAAATGTAATAGTTTTAATCGAGACAGGTCTTTCAACAATATTAATACAATTAAACTTGTGTGTAGTTAGCTATGTTTATAATGTTTGATATAAATTGATGGTTTTTGTTCCGATCATTCATTTAAGTTTTCAAACGTTATAAACTCTATCTACCATACGAAGTGGGTGGTATCCAGTCGGTGGCTTTCTATTTTTCTGTCTGCTGAATATAAGCAGTGTTGTTAGTCTGTAAGTGTTCATTGACTACACAATTGGCGCCATCACTAATTGTTTCGAAGTGGTTAACTGCACGTATGAATGGCCACTTAACGAGTTTAATGCCGCTGCCCTATTTCGCTCGTTACAATACCATTGACATTCACAATTCTCTGAAGTGAGCAGTATCATTACTTCAGTTTGGTTTTTTCCAATTCAGTACATCAGACATTTAGAGTACTCATTATTATATTCTTTATATTAACGAAACTAGAATTTACAGGCTTGGTTTTAAAATAATTTTGTTGCATTATTTTATTATATTATTATATTATATTAAGGAAGTTATATAAGAATATAGCCTATCTGATAGTACGTGATCGCCGTCGCTTATACATAGCTCTGTCAATTGCACCTACACCTTAAACCTTGCGATCTCAACCATGCAATCTGAGATGTTACATCCCTTGTGCCTGTAATTACTTTAGCGCACACACCGTTATAATCGAAACACAACACCTCAGAATATCGATGTTTGATGGTTGAATAATTTATTTATTGGGTTTTATCCGTCATGAACCGATCCCTATTTTATTTCCTATAATGGATGCAACTATGAAAATGTAAACATATGCATATAGTTTAAAAAACACTGAGAACATTTGAGAGAGTTTTGTTTCATAACAATATGTTTATGCAAATAGGATATACAGGAAAACCGAAACCACTCAACTTTTATAAGCTTGTATGACTCATTTTCACTCCCTGCATGGATATGGATTCATCAATTCGCGAAAACAAATGACGCGACGCGATGGTTTTGGTACATTTTTGTTATGAAATTTGCATCAATAGGAATATTCACAATGTGAAAGTTAGTCAATTTTATATTCCCTGTATTGCGGGCGGTATTCATAAAAGAAACCCTTCCAACTCGAAAACAATGTTCGCCAATTTCCAATCAAATGGTGTGCGTTTCATTTTCTAGTCAAACGATTTATACCTTTTCGTTCACCAACATTCAACTGTACGGTCGTACTAAATAACTACATTATTCATATATGGTTGCGAATATAGTGTTTATGGGAAAGACAATAGAACTAAAGTTGCATACGCAATTTTCGATAGACACTCTGTGTTGTTCACTGATATAATGTATGGAACGACAGGTCAATCAAAAGATAAAGGCCCGGGGCTTCAATCGCTGCAGGCATTAATTAAGACCGATATAAGCGGATCGGCGCCAGGATAGATTAACAGAACATTGCTTTAGTATTGTCGCCTGAGTGACGTTTTACATAATTGAGTTTGTTTAAACATATTGGCGGACTATTAATGCTTACTTTTTACATATATGCGTTCATATAAAATTCGCCGTTTCGACTTTTGGTTGGTTGGCAAAGTAAAATACAATCTATATAAAATACGAATAACAAATGTGACAATTAAAAATAGTCATACTTACCTAAAGGTAAAAACTGTGAGACGGTATATTTTATTTCAAATAAAATTATCATTACATTCACTTACTATCTAAATAAATAATTATGATGTTTATTTTAATTATTTATTCGAGGCCAAAAAAAGTTATTGTAATCAAGCTCAATATTAAATTATCTGAAAATAATCGCATTAATATATTAAGGACACGTCCTTTATCGAATCATTAACACATTTTTGGACGAAAGTTAAAGATTATCAAAAAGATAGGTGGATTATGTAGAACAATTGTATTTAGATAAATACAAAAAAGATAAGTATATTATACGTAAATAAATAGCGTTTGTAAATATGTCTTATGCTAATAGTTGCATAGGTTTTTTTTAATATTTCGTTTTATATGCATATTGCGATATTAATATGCATCGTATATATGTAATTTAAAATTAAAATCATTTGTTCTAATGTATTCGTATGCAACTACTTATTGAATAAATAAATAATTAAATGTATTCTTAATTTTTTATTGTTTTGAATTCTTCCAATTAGTCAGACTTTATTATATTACAGAATAAAGAAATTAATATAAATAATAATTATTACATTAAATTAAATTAACTGCCCTTTCCTAACCACAAATACCGATACGTTGTTATGTTAATGTTAATTGTAACTATTTACATTTAAACTGTCAATATTGAAGTCCTTTCATTGATTATATTAATGTCAGTTTGTTTCAATTTATTGAATCGTCGTTTAAGTTTGTCTGTCCGTCATCGTTATTGAATCAACTCCTTGTTTGCATGCACTTCAATTTACTGTCGATCTTGTTAGAGAATTGGCAACATGCCTCTTACTTATGCTGTAATTTCTCGTACTGCAGTTGAAATGTAGATACAGTTGACATCTCACGTGGGAGTCTGTAATTATAGAGTGAGTGTTTTGTCTAGTATCTCTTAATTACTTTAATTTATCGTTGTGGTAGTGTCTCTAAGTTTTTATTTATGTTCGGTGGATTTGAACTTTAATGACCGATTTGGAACACATTTTAATAAGGATGTATCTTCATTGGTCTGAAACCTACTACCTACATAATCTTCAAGAACCAATAAATAGATAAATCTTAAGTATATGGATATTGAATGAATAATTAAAGGCTAAATGTAGACGATCATTAAAATTACTTTGTAACAGTAATACCTATAATTTATATTTAAATTAATATAATTCAAACTAACTTTCGTAATCACGATAAATTCTATGAATTTTAGTATAGAATGAATATTTTAATGACTTTTTTGTTAGGGTTATGCTTTAGGTGAATGACCTTGAATTCCGCACATATTCCAAAGCGTTCTGAATGCATAATGATACGAAAACAGATAATACGATAAGTTTACATTCCCAGGTGCTTGCGAGAGCTGCATGAACAATAGAAGTAGACAGCTATTGCTTATAAATGTATATAGGTTTATATTTCATAGAAAAAGTACTTACTTTATAAAATTTACAAAATTCTTCAAATAATGTGTTTTTTCTTGGCATTTAACAGAATTTCTTTCACGGAGCACATTTTAGATAATACAAAACATATGAAAATTTAATGATGCTTGCTGGCGGATGTGAACACAAGATCTTCATTTTGGGTTTTCGTACTCTAACCAGTATCCAGTATTAATAAAAAAATCAAACACACCTTAAATGAAATGAAATTAATTTAGCGTGTTTATGTTCGCAGTCAGCATTTGTTGATTTTCGTATATGTGCTTATTTACTTGTATTCCGTCATTACGTGTATATGATTGATGACAGAAAGTAACTTATGAGTTTATGCTGTTTTTTGTTCGATGCATTTCGAACCGGCGGTAATTTTGAACTATCTTGTAAATTAGCGATTTAAAAGTGCACTTAGAGGCCTATTGTAATAAATTATATTATAATATTGAAAAACATCCATTACAAACTCGTTTACTCTTAATCTATATAAATTGAAATATTTTGTTTCTTACATAACTTACTCTGTTAGTATTTTTATTAACATAGGAATAATAACTATACTTTATGAACAGTCACATTTACAAATATGTTAATATTACTTAATAATATTATTTAAATATAGAACGAACCATTTACCGGTAAATGTTTAAAAGCCAAAATAATTAAATTGCCTAATTAATCCATGTTTTCGTTAACGTTTCTGTTTTTTGTTTCCAATGGAACGCGCTTTTGCTTTTACTCAATCCCTTGTTGTTCAAACGCCTGAGGGGCTAATTTGAAGAGGCCATCAAATTACTGCCTCGAAGCCTTTTACGGACTGGGGTGATTTATTAAAAGAATCGAAGCTTCCGATTTGTTTAAGTCGCGGAAATAAGCCTTTGTTTTCTCCTTCCTTTTCATACTTGTACGCGAACAAGTTCGATTTAAAAGACATTATATTATACAAAGGATACGACAGTCATTTGTTTAAATTAAAAGCAAAAAAACAAAGACTTATAAAACTCCATTGAAATTCAATGTATAAACACAATCTTATCTATGACCCCTTTACGACGTGATGTAATTTAACATTAAAAGTATCTACTTTTATGCATAGATAATTTTAATTCATTCTATTTTATTGTCTCCGGAATTTTAAAAGGTAAATTGTTTTAAAATTACAAAGAAAACCGCTTTGTGATAAATCTTCTGCGACATATAACCAGTTTGTAAAATAGAGATGCGTTTCAAGAAGATGCAGGCAATAAAAGCAATGCATTTACTCGAAGGCTGCAAAGCCGATCAGAACTACCCCACCGTTCACAGTAAACGTCCGTAACTTAAAGTTTAGTTTATTATAGAAACCTCTGCAGTCGAACTAAATTTCTACAAGTGCAGCGCTGTAGCGTGTCTGTACATAACGATCCTAAACGATAAACAAGTTTGCAGCGCTATCACAGCGCTTCGACGATCTCGTTCCTACATTTCAGTATTAGATTTCCGAACACCGAAGGCTAGACAAGTTTTATTACGTTTATTTTTATCGGTTGTGACTTAATTGATGACACCAGCGCTGTTAAGCTAAGTTAAATAACAATATCAACGATGTAATAAATTACTTAATAATTACTAGTTTAAATAAAATTATAAAAAATTGCAGCTCTTTTGTTTTATTTCTTTTTAAAAACTAAGTTATAAAAACTTTAAGTTTATAAAAACCATTCCTAACGGGCTTAAAGTCTAAAAATAGTACTATTTAATATAAATCTAATTAAAGAAACAAAATCTAATTTAAACGACAGAATACAGTACGAAAATTCGTTAAGGAATTATGATAATTAACCAATTTCAAAATTAAGAAGATGACGTATCTTAATACGTAATTTAACTACGATTACGACGATAAAATAAATGTAAATAGATCTCAATGTCATTGTATATTACTACAAATTTAAGCTACATAAATAAAAAATGGCAACATTCAATTCAACATAACGACACATTTATATCGATGTTTGTACTACTAAGCCCCAAACGTAAATGTACTTACGTCCCATATCACATAACCACTACGGAACTGATTGACAGCTATATTCCCTGGACAACCCTAATTGTCTGGTCACCCTCATATTACGGCAGATTTAATAAACATTGCTCCACGCACTTTAACTACGTTGTTTGTAATATGAATTAACTGTACTAATTGAGATTGCACAAAGGGTCGAAACGAAATATATTAATATTTAGTGTATTAATATACATCTGTAGTACTTAAATGAACGATCAATAATAAAGGATAGGTAAGCCGATTAATTTTGAACTGACTAGTGACGGTTATATTCCATAGCCTTGTAGGCTTCCGTGTTTGAGCTTAACTATATGTAATCTCAGCTGGTATAATTATAATTACATGGTGTTCTGTTATGTTGGAGTCTAGTTTATCCGAGATTTTAGCCGAAGATTGTAGTTACAAACCCGTAAGCAGGACAGACTTTCATGTGCCTTTTTTATATTTTATGTTTATGCATTCCGTGCTCAGCGCTGAAAGAAGATAACGCGAAGAAACCTGCATGTGTTCAATGAAATTCCAAATTTATATTCTCTAATTGCGTTGTCGTGGTGTATAGGCGCCCAACCTTCTCGTAAAGAAGAGATTTTAGAACAGCTATGGTATATTTACAGGACATAACTGCACGATAATTCTAATAACGGTTATTCAATAAAATTGGTATTCCGGAAATAATAATAAAAAATCACAGCAATATGATATATTTTATTCATTTTCAGATTTTATGCGTAGACGGAACTGGAGGCATTTACTAAACTAGTAAATGTCTCCAGTTCCGTCTAAGCACGGATAACATTTATTTTTACCAGTGATACTCCTATAAATAAGTTATGCGAAAACATTATATAATGATTTTTTATCGTGCCAAGCGATCTTTCCGCCTGGCCTGGCTAATATTTTACCGCACGCACCATGTCTCTTTTTCTTATGGCGTTTTTTAAGCAACGTAAAATATCTCCCTAATAACTCGTGTGCAAATTTAAACAAACTCAAAGTTGGAACGGTAAAATGTAGACAACGCTTCATTTAAATGTGTTATTATGTGAATTCAGAAATAAATATTTTTTCAGTCGGTATGATAATATCGTTCTCAAAAATATACGCTTATTCATAATTAATATAAATAATTAATAATTAAGGATCTACAACAGATCCTTAATTGCGAATGATATAAGGAATAACTCAAGTTTAATTACTTAATACATGTATTTTGAAATGTTCTAGAGGAATGTATAACTCATCCACTTATGAGATGATTGAAATAAAGCTAAAACGCAACGCCGACTCCGCTTTACAATGGATACGGGCGGAAAGTTGATTCGGTTTGCCGTATTATATCCCTCGAGTATTCCCGAACACATTCCACAGAGAAATCCAATATCTGCCCCCCGTAACGAAATTGCAGTTTGAATGCTGCAGTGATTTTGATTATTAAATCATGGGTTCATATTTGCAAATTGATATTATCATTTCGTTTCCCTGTTGCTTTGTTACGTTACAATTTATTAGTACGAGGTATTCGATTTCTTTTTCTATTACGTTATAATTACACCGAAGAATTTTTATATTTTACATTTAAATTTATGTTAAAATAAATTTATTACGTAACTATTTTTTTTTTATAACTGAAAATAAAATAATATAAAATGTTTATTTCCACTAAGATATAACAATACCGTCCTCGAAATTATATGAAGTTGTTCTTCTATTGTAATTATTTATAAAGTTTTTGGAAATGTTTGCGGGCCAAGAGTCAACAATAACAAGTTAAACAATTGTAAAGAATTGAATACATGCTCGCTTGAGTTCTCTGAGCATACGAATCTCTTTCATCTTTACTTATTATCGAGAGCACGTCACGAACTCCACATGAACTTTCTTTATTTGAGCCTGCATGTTTCTGTTCTAGTTAGTAAGTTTTACAAGTATATTGTTAATTTCCGAATCAGTGACAAGTTTTCAAACTTTTCTCAATTGTTTTGATATCATTGTATTAATGCTAGAACAATGTTTGTATGTAAAGTATGAACTAATTTTTTTTCTTAGTAGGTATTTATAAAAAAAGGTGGAAATTAAACTTGCATCATTCAAAAGATTTTCGATTGATGTGTTTAAAAATAAATTGGTGAGAAAACCATTACAAAAATTACTGAGATTTGACTAATAGGTACTAATTCAAATATTCTATCTGACTAGCTGTAACTCTGGGCGTAAATTAAAAGTTTGAAAAAGTTATTTTTTAATGATTACATAAAATATTGTCCAGTTCCATGGCTTAACGGACTTATATGCAATTAATCTTAGAATTTGAACGTCAAACAAATATACATATTCTGATCTATATTATATATTAATAATTATAATAAGATTTATAACCAGCAGATATGTTCATTCTCATCGTATATAAAACTTCCAGTTTTATATCGTGCAGTCATTAGATGTGTAAGTACATCATATATAAGAAAACATCGACTTCAGTATCGCAACTGAACTCAAACTATTGAGCTTAGGACTTGATGTTAGGAGGGTAGTATGATTTTTATGTTTATTATATGTAAATTTACAAGAAGTAAATTTGGCCTGGAAATTTGTTTATGTAAATGTAATAAAAAGTGTAAAAGCTAGCAAGGTAATTTTGTATAAAGCCTTTCCAGTGACATAGCTATCATTGTAGGCCCATTGTATTACCACGGTGTACATATTAATTAGGTGTCGAATAATCCTTATTATCTTGAACGTCGTCGACGGAGAATCGATTATAAGCCCAACTAGTTATAATTAACACTTACAATACAGACAACATACCACTCCAGTATTTTGGCATATTTACAGTATAATACAAAATATATGGAACATAGTTGGTGGTTTATTAAACAAATACTTTACATTATAAGTTGCTTTCTTTTTAATTTATATTTAAAAGCGATGTGTGCGTTTTTTTATCATAGAAAAGTTTTAAAATAAAAGTCTTTGTCACTCTGTGGCCAATAAACTATCAAGCCGATTCATTACTCAGTTGCTGCGTAAAACAAACATACTCGTAATTTGATGAACAGGCTTACACATTTATTAAAGTTATTTTAATAAATTTATTGAGAAGTTATTTTTACACCTACACACTTCTAGTGCTTTCAATAAACACTCAGACATCAAATTTAAATCATAGACGAATTCCTAGACATAACAATAACACCACTATTTAAATCAACCTGTATATAATCCAACTAACGCAATTCCTTGCCAAGATCAGGCTGTAGATTATAATTTTCAACTCCTAATACAATCTAAATTTATTGCTATTGCGATCGAAGTTTCAATAGCAAGCCTTCCGCAGCAGATATCCTTAATTTATACTCCTATCCCTTCGGAAGTCACCATTCTAAATCAAACATGGCGCCAATGCCTATGATTTCCATACGGGGAAAGCGCATATTTTAATATATAATGGTATTGGAAACTAAGCGGATTTGCTGGTGATTTGTTCTATTTTTATAAGAGAATTAGTAAACTACTATAAAAATACATAGTTTTATTAATATACGTTTCTACAAACAACTTTTATTTGATCTGGAAAAACAGTGATAACGTTTCAATTTACAACGTTTGATGACGCATGATACATTTTTTCGAAACTTTTAAAAAATAATTTAATTTAGCTTTCTCCACTCTTATGTTTTATTTCTCAATAAATTTTTTTAATATTAATTTACGTAACAAATGTAAATGCTTCAATAATATCAGTTTGCTTTTCATAAATAATTTATACATCCATTGACGGGGCTGGTGAAAAATTGTGCATACTAATGACGTCATGTAACATGAGTACACTTTCATTTTAATTGAATTTAGCTCGAACATTTCGAAATCGAATGCTATCGTTTAATAATTCGATTTTGTTAAACGTATGTAGATATGTAAATGACATTCATGAAATAAAGCTATTTAGCATATTATGGCTAACTACATTAATTGTGTTTTCATATTGTAAAATACTAAGAACATGTTGCTTCAAAACATTTGAACAAAAATCTTCATTGCTTTAAGGGGCTAAAATCGGCTAAACTTCGGCTTTTTAATATATATTTTTTCATTTTTAAATAAACAATATCACGTGTTTATCACGTTTAATCGTGAATTTTAATGTATTTTTTTATTATATCTTACAGTAATTATTCCGATAAAGTTAAAGTACCTATATCTTTAAATTGCATAGTTGAAATCTGTTTAACAAAAATTAGCATACCGAGAATAGCTGGTGCGTGCTATACGGCACGAATAAATCGCACGGCAGGTGTATCTAAATTGTGGGTGGAGGCGTTAATATTTAAATCGGTAGTGTAATACGGCAGGGCGTGCGCCTATCGCTTGATGCACGCAGTCCATTTCCATAAAAGCCTCTTCAATCTCTCAAAACGTTTTGGGAATTTAAATTCGCGCTTAGCGTTTTTTGCCTGTCTTTTAAGCGGAGTTTTTTTTCGTTAATATTTAGTGCTTCATTGAATTTTAAATACTAGGCTACGATAGAATGTTTGAGTAAATTTGACGATTTTATGTTGCTTGCCTGTTTTTATTTATAGCCGTGTCATTTGGAGTAGCTTCGTGCGATAGCATACATCCTGTCCATTTAGTTTTACGCGACGTGATTTCCTTTATTAGCATAATGTGAATGAAAATAAGTCCATCGTCGATTACAGATAATAAAGATTTAATTAATCCTAGACCTTCTCGAAATATCAGTGATATTACATTATAATTAAAGGAATCAATATAGTAGTTGTTTTTTTTATAATATACATGATCTATAATGATACATACATAAATAATGAATATAAAAATCATTAAATAAAAACTGATTTCGTGAAATTTACGTGAATGTAGGTTTTAAATAAAAATTCAACAATGACATTTAGATGAATATCAAATCAATCAATCGGTTCACAAACAAAATAATCTATAACCGAACATACATAAAATATAAGTATATTATTCCTAGCTGCCGCACTCGATTTCGTACGGGTGTAATAAAATTGTTTCTTGTTGAAAATATCTTGGAACCCGATTGTACCTCCAATCCTCCTTCGGGTTCAATGTAAACCACCTGAGTATCCACATAAACACAGAAAAATCATCAAAATCGGTCTAAACATTAAGGAGTTCAGTTTCATAAAGACAAATTGAGAACCTCTTCCATTTTTGAAATCAGTTAAAAAAGATAAAATATAAAACAAGTAACTATATTGAAAACACATATAATTCAGTTAAATTTATTTATTTATCATTTCAAAAGATGTAGCCAAGAACGACACGTATTTATTTAATATAAGAGGCAGAAACTAAATGACATTCCATCTAAATCTTGAAAGGAATTGGAGTCTTTTTGTAAAATGTCACATAATAGTTTCGAAATCCATTTCTATAAAAAGCACGTCTAGAAATGCGAATAACGACCTTCTTATGTCACACCGTTATAAGTATTTCTATTTCGTAAATAGTTGTAGACACACCGAGTTTTAAGCGAGACATACACGCATAAAAAGAAATTAATTAGCAATTATTTTTAAAACAACTATTGTTGTAGTTAAATCAAAATATTTACTGTAGAAATAAATAGAATTAATATATCATTATTTAAAAATATTTAACATCTCAAAATAGCATAACAATTATGTATTATCAATTTTAATTTATGATCTCCAGTCCTTAAATATAAAAAAAATATTATCACTCAATTATTACTTATCATATCTGATCTTTCTTATTCATTAACACTAATTTCCAGGTCAATGTTCACAACATTGATGATATTATTAACACATTCGCATACGTTCGTGTATAGTATCGGATACGCGTATTTATAGACTGAAGTAGCCCAACTAATAGTAACAAACTATGTGTATTGATCACGCTATCCTAATCCATGTTCCACGGAGTATATCGAATCGTCGCCGATATTTAAGATGGTGTGCACACGGCATACAAAGGTCGGCGACCCCAAGCGATGCGGGCTCCGAATTCGGTAGCCGTCGGGGACATTAATCGGACGTCACTTGTCTTTGATACTCGGAAGATGGGACGAAAAGGGTAAAGGAACACGAGTTATAGTAAATAACAGAACTATTCGTGACCTTTTCCATACTGTAAACAAGAAAGGATCCATTGATTTAAAAATATTTAAGTATAAAGTTTTACTCTTTTAGGTCAAAGTAACATTTTAAATAAGAACAGGACGTATAAACTCATAGGGTCACGTGATGTTTGGATTTAAATTGAGAATTACTAAATTATATTAAATGTCCTCAGAGTTATGCAGTTTCTTTATAAATAACAGATCGACAATATTCTCAAAATATTTTTCTTCCACAAATTTATCGCTTTAATAAATTATTATGAAATAAAGATAAACTACAAGTTATTATTTTAATGATATATTTCGAGCTAAATTAAACCATAATAAATGTAATTAAATAAGTCTATTTTTGTATGAATCGTATCTCTGTCGTCAAGCAATATACAAGTTATTACTAAAGCAGATAATTATCTGTTAATTAATGTTTAAAGGTGTTTAATTCACAGGTCATTTGTTTAATTCATAAATACATCACCTTCAAGTTCGTGATTTGCTACTTGATCCGTATTTATCAATGCTTATAAATAAAGGTTGAAATGTTTATATTTGTTAATGTGATAAGGTTAATCGTTGTTACCTTTAGTTGCTGTCATATGATACTCATTGATTACTTAATAATAATAATGTCGCCTGTATTTCGGCCACGGCGGCCAACTTCAAAGATTAGCTAACTGCGCAGCAGACATATTGTATTTGCGCAAACGCAGCTGTACTCTCTTATAATATGATCGGCTATCTACGTATTCCGAGACAAAAACCCAATGACTATTTTTCGAACCTTCTAAAAACAAAAGTACTAAGACAATTCATAATACTTAATTAATAATAATAGTTAGTTGAATAATACTTATATTATAAAGAGATTTACATTTGGTCTGGAATTACGCAATAACTCTCCGTCAGCGATCAACATCATAAATTAACATGAAACTTTCTAATGATGACATTCTATTGCTGATGGACATAGACTATATGATATATGACATACCTTTATATTTTGCATACTTTATTTATATATATTTCTATAAGGTTGGAGAAAATTGTTTGCGAATTTCTGTATTGTGAAGAGTTTTTGTTATATATATGTGATATAGATTAGTTATAATCCTCGACATAATATGAGAAAAAAAAATTGGGTGCCACCGCGTGACGTTCTTTTTATAATGCCATTAAAATATTATTACCTAATCAGTATCGAACTAAGGGATCCGTCTGTGTTCTGTTAATAACTTTAACCGCACGTTCCACGTCCTTTATCCACGCTCTTATACAAAAATATTATCGATAAATTACTCGTTCAGATTGAAAAGTGTGAAATGTTATTTTTATTTACAGAAAACATTTCATATTAATTTGATATTTATTTTATTAAATGTAAGTAAAATTACCGTTTCCTTTTTTTACCGTTTAAGATTAATAAAAATCTCTTGCATGTTTCTGAAGAAATATTAGTAACATTATTAGTATTATTATTTATATTGGCTTTTCTGAAGAAATTCTCTAAATGAAAGTAAAACCCGTATCGAATTCCCGAGCATAGTTTAGAACTAATCCGAGAAACAGAGCAGACGTATATAGCGACTGTTTCATACAACTTATATATAGACTTATGCAAACGTAATAAAAAACAAAATGATGCTTAAAGGGTATAAAAATCATATCAAAAGGGAATATATACACTTAATAATAAGGGGATATATACGCTCAATACACTTGCCCTATTAGAAGAATTATAAATAAACCGTTTTCCTTAGAATCAAGTTCCTACCATACGTTAGTTTGATCGAAGATAAATCTCCCGAACGAAGTTTCACGCTTGATCGCCGCTGTTACGCCTTACTAAGTTTTGTTTCGTCATTTTCTTGTGTAATATTCGACAAAGAAAAAAAATAGACACGAAGTGAGGAAAAAATCACAACAAACGTGTGATATTCGGTCTGTGTATTCATTTTTATTATTTTGCTAGTCGCACGAATCACCGCTTCTTATGTAACTTACATTTGTATAGCAATGAAACAAAATAAATAATAATATATGTATTAACTAATAAAAGCTATACGGCTACGCACACGTAAACATTTTGTAAAACAAAATAATCCAAACAAAATATAATATAAGTTTTAATGTAAATAATTCTTATTTAAATTCCAAATTATAATCATATCGAAACGACAATTTACTTACCGACTACGTTGACAAAATATGCTATATCTCAATTATTAATAGTTTCATAACAATAGGAGTACACATTTTGCGTATATCCGGAATAATAAATAACAAAACGAATCTCTTTATATAGTGTGATAAATATTAATAACGCCAACATTTTTATAATAAAGATCATTACATTGTAACTGCCTCGGTTATGTTGAAATACCTTTGTTATATTTGTAAACAATGTTTATCTTAACTTATTTATTGATGACTATTCGTCCCTTACGACCGATTACTGGATTTATTTACACATAAATAATTACATTACTTCTTTAGGTCAAGAAATATCGTGTATTATTAATGAAAAGCTGAAATTGCATAATTACGTATAAATTGCGTTAGTATCATTGATCTCTTCAATTTCGTTAATTATTAAAAAACTAATTATTTTTACTGATCTTATACATTGGTAGTTTTTTTTTTTAATAAAAAAAACATATTAAGCGAAATATCTGTTTTTAATTAAAAAAACATATATTTCGCTTAATATTTGTGTTCGAATTAATATCTTGCTTAGTATTCTAGCTAACGTCTTTATTTGTTTAAATTAATTGAGTGAAAGTACTTGAAAAATATATAAAGAAAATAAAATTATCTTCAACAATAGAAATTAGATTTTCGCTTCCCTCGAGCAAGATATTAGTATGATAAGTCTGCATTACCCAAATTGCTTTGACCGTAATAATTTTAGGGAAGTTACCTGTTGAGAGCCAGTCTCTTGGGACTCAAAAGGATTCACGTTAAAGACGAAATGCCTGACTATAAATGATACAAAGCTACAGCAAAGATGAGAGGCAAACGTGCTAGATATAAATAGTAAGCTTTACCATAGACTAGATGAAATTATTAACTAGTATATGGATTTTTTGTAGTATTATTTAATAGCGATAAATATAAAAACTTCTGTTTTCATTATGAATGTTGTATCAGGTTAAAAATTATAACCGCTCAAAACCTTTCGACAATTTTACAGAGTCCATGTCCAAAGTAGGAAAAACAAAAATCAAGACAAAATCCATTCATAATATTAGTTATTTAATTCCGCTCATACACTTTCGTATCATTGTTTTACATTATTAAACTAAATGTAAAGTTACAAAAGGTTAGGAATATAGATTCTTCCGAAAATAACCGGCAACTACCGACAAGTAACTCAGTAGTTACTCTTGTCCATCAATCTACAAAGGTATTTTATTCAAATACAATTAAATAATTATTTATCGTCCCGTAATTACCTTGGCCCATTCACCATAAACGGGCAAATAAATATTGCCAAAAAAACAAAATACTGACAAATTGTTGGGAGCAAGCCCTGTCCTTTCCATTGGTGGAAACATGCGGCGGGTCTGAGAAAATACGTACACACCGCCCATATAACCATATACTCTGCAAATAAGCTCACGTAACCTAATCAGAATTATCTTAATTAGAATGTTAATTAATTTACGTGTTTTTTTTGTTTCAGGTAATAAACGAGATAAACATTTAAAATATTTTATGGACAAGGCTGTTTGACACAAATATCGAAGGTAAAGTAATGAAAGTGTGTACAAGGTCTTATATTATTCTAAATGTCAAATTAATTATGTTTTAAGTAAATACTCCTCGCTTTTCGGTTCAGATTATATAGAAGACAATTTTTACTTGACATAACTTTGTATATGAAATGTTGGATATGATTAACACCTGACTTTTTCACCGGTTCCTTTCGGTACAATTATAGTCCGAAACTAGCTTTGCTAGATAGCTTTGTATTTAATATAATAAAGTGCTTGTAACAGACTACTTGAATAACGTATATTTTAATTTTTAAGGTGTTGACGTCATATGATTGGAGCCTAGTGTCATTTCTGCCATATTTATTGTAAGCAAATATGTTTGTATTTAAAGCTTTAGAATGATGCTTTGTATTTTTTAATCTGTTAATTGTCTTCTAATAATAGTTAAGTTTATGTATTTACCGTACCGTTATTAATATAATCGATAATATCAAATGTCCCAGTCAATATTGTCATATTCAAGGTAAATTAAACTATAATTCATGTATTAAATGAGTGTATTTTTACATCAATCGTAGTATGTCATCAGTGCATTTGATAATCATCTCTAAAAACGTGTAATTAAAGTCGTGTTTTCTAAATGGCGTGTTGTCTGCGATACAAGTGTCGCAACTTGTCGTATCTAATGTCACCGACTGGCTCTCTTCACATAAAGTGCCTAAAATAAGCCCTCTGATGTCCCACTGTTATGTAGGAAGTGTACTTTATGAGATCGATACATTTGGACTGCCGTTTATTATTAATTTATAACTACAAACGTGCAGCGAATTCAACGATATGTTTCTGAAGTTATGTGATACTATGTATATAATTATAACTTTTATGTTTCTAATACAAATAAGTTATATATTAAGAATATATTTAGCCAAGTGTGAGGATGATGTTAATCGGTAAATGTTTCCGTAGCTTTTATAAATGTAATATTTAATTACATTTGTGTGACAAAAGATTACGCAACTAATTTGGTACACTGAAAATTTTACGTAATTTATATCGCTATAGAACTTATAGATAGTTTGTTATAATATCGTAGTGTGTACTTAATCAGTTAACCGTTTCATATTATATCACCTCCATAAATAATAAGAAAGTTATAAATATAGAATTTAACTTTTTACTTGTTAAATATTTTTATGTTTAAACAAATTTCTGTCGTGTTAAAAACCAATGTCTTTATTCCTATATTTCCAAGCATTGCAAGTACCATTCGTACTTTCTACTAAAGCTTTTTCCTTAATCAACCAATTAAGCTTCGAGTAATTTAAAAATGTCCCGACAAAACAAAAAGCAGTCGATTCTCCAATTTTTATTTTCTTAATGAGTACAATGGCTGCAACTTGATTCGCTTGTTTTGATGTCCGACTATTTTTAATTGGATACAAAACGATGGCTTTTTCAACAAAATTTAATTCATTAAATGAATTATTGAAACTTCGCTTTTATTTCTTTTTTGGACATTTATGACTGAATTTAGACAAGCTTGTGTTAAAAAGATTCCTGTGTAGTGTTTTGTTAAAATTTTATTTCAACTTAAATTGAAAATAAAAGTAAAACAAACTTAAAACTATGTTTGGCTTTACGAAAATCGTATCAACGCTGTACCGTCAACCAAGTATTGCAAGTATTTAACAACATATTTAGAAAAAGAATTTATGTCAACAAATAGCTTGTAACACTTCGAGTTCCATGAACTTATAGTACGAGTATGCGTAATACTTACGCTTTATGATTATATCACCCTTTTGTCTTAGAGCCTAAGGTTCAAAATAAAACAAAACACAAGCAAGTGGTCTGTAGATAATTACTCTGATATACTTCCAGCGGTAGAAGGAATTTCTAAGATTATCGCCAAGAAAAGTGGCATAATACTATGTCGGTCTTAATTTTTTCTTATAAATAAAAAAAATCTTTATTTTGCTTTGTTTTAAAATCTATATATAATATAGATAATACTAATTATAGATGAATAACCTTAGCTAAAAGAAACTTGTTTTTTTTTTACAATGTCCTGTACATTATACATACAATAATATTTTATGAAATTTTGATTTAATTGAAGCGCCGCGATCCGTTCTTTTACTTTTGTTTTATTGTAATACATATTTAAATTTATATTTTTATCTATTTATTATATTTCTGAACTTAAGAAATACTTATAAAGTTTTATTGTAATTCTATTCAGTTTATATTTTTCATTATGTGAAATGTCAGAATTATTAGGTTTGCTATTTCTAAATAAAACACTGTCAACGCTGCTTTGTTATTACGTCGTACAATCCCATCGGTTAGCGTAAGAATGGGTCAAAAAGGCCTCTCTCATTATTATGATAATACATATTGTGCTATATCCGGAGGGACGTTCCGGTCTTTCAAAGGGCCTTTGCTCAAAAATTTTCCCCTCAACACTGGACAGTTAACATATTGGGAAGCAAACTCTTTCTGAGGCTTCATCCAATATTTACTTTGTTTGTTTGTTTCGCTGTCGCTATAAATTGAGTAACTTTTAGAAAATATAGCAGTAGTTTGTGACCCGCACTTGTGGAAATTTTATCATATACAAATACTTTGCCTAAAAATGTTTTTGTATTTGCCGTGTCTTTTATTTATCACTTTATTATAACTGTAGATTTATTTGCAAGATGCTACCGTAGTATGTTAACGATTATGTAATAATAAACTTTAAGTAAATAAGTATTACTGGATAATAGGTTGTGTGATATCGTAATTTATGCGATATTACAAAACCTATATTTATGAACTTAAGATGATTCAGTACAATATGTTACTAAAAATCTTCAAGTTACAGTCATAAAATTTAATTTTTATATAAATTAAATATCCTTAATTATTTAGCCGCCTTTGATATATTTTTGCTATTTATATTGTTTTTTTTTTTAATTTTAGTAAGATATCTTAATTTTTCTTTATTATTACTTCGCACCGAGTAAAAAATGTATTTTCTTAAAATTTTGATAGAACAACAGAAAAATAATGGCGCAAAAGTAATCACACTAAACAAGTGGCACATTGGCGATGTAAGCGACGATTAACATTTCTATTGCCAATGTCTAAGGGCGTTGGTGACCACTTACCATTAGGTGGCCCCATTGGGTGGCCCATAAGCTCGTCCGCCAATCTATCTTATAATTTTTTTTATTATATCTCTACTATTATTTTGCTGTCTATACGTCATACTCAGGGACATATTTATTTATGCACATCGCCTGAAGGTCTTTATAACCCTCGCACACGTTTGACAAGTTACACATTTCGATACCTTTTAGAATCTATTTGAAAGACGACGAATATATAATTTTCGTCTACGGTAGCAACGCAGCGGTTTTTATTCCCGGGGGCAGATCGTACCCCATCGACATCTACAGTGTTTTTTATCAAAGCTCTTTGTAAAGTATTTGAATAATCTTTTTTGTAATGTAGGGTGTATTGTATTAGGAACATGAATGCGAAATTCTCATATATTATTATTTCTTTCAATTTTGTATAAAATATTAATGGAATAAAATTTTATATTTTTATAATTTATTATGATCTCGTGGTGGGGGATGAAAAAAAACATCAATTTTAAAAATTTCAGTCTCACTGTTTGTATATTTACGTTACGTTACGTTCTATTTAATTCTGTAATATGACGATCTAAAAATGTTAATTGTGTACTAGTGCTAATAGTTAAATTAAGAATATTTTGATTTTGTCGCTTAATTATTTTACATTAAGTGTAATAGCTGACTTTTAGTATGTGCACTTAATTTCGTTTACCAATAGAAATGAACGAGACAAGTTAATATCTTTTTTGCTGTTTACACTTGCGGTCGTTAACATTGTTGCGCTCGCGCATATGTAGGTCATTACGTGCTATTTTAGTACATATCACAGTTGTCGGAGAGTTTTTTTATGTAATTTGTACTAAATTTATAAACTTTTACTGTAAAGCGTCAAACATTTCTATATCATTAGTTTATTGATGTAAATTGCCAGAAAGTATAAAATTGTTATAAATAATCAAATTATTGGTACGTTTCCGTTGACTTAACGCGTCTAACTACAATAACATTAAGAATGTGATTCCGTTTGATTTATTTGAAACATGTAGCTTATTGTTATAGCGACGGCTTCACAGTTTACGCTTCACAATAAGTACTGTTGATGCTTCCCTAATGGAAGGACGAGCTTCGTACTAACTAAAACAAACAACATTAATAACCCGTCTAAATAAAATAAACTTCTCAGATTGATTTATTTCTCATATTTTTATACTTTTCCTTTCGTAATACAAATTCTGGAATAGTTTTAAGTTTTTCCTTTCGTAAGAGCAATACGATTTTAAATTTGGAATTGAACGTAGAATGGTTTTGAAACGAGTTTTATTTATAATATAGATATATTTAATAAAAGAACGAGACTTGAAATAAAAAATACGATATTATGTAATGTAATCATTTATAACCGAAACTCTCTAATTTAAATTACATCATGAATTGTTTTTGTCTACAAACTCACCATTACAATTATTATTTGTTTAAGGTAAAAGTTAAAATGTTCTTTATTTAGTTTTATAATTTCCAAATTTGTTAATGAATTTATTTATTAATTTATACCCATTTTTTTCAATAAAATGTTGTTATTAATTTTCAATTTTATTATTTGGACGAGTAGTTTTAGAAAATATAGAATATATTTGATAGAACATAAGAAAAATGGCGTAGGGCATGCAGCGCGATGCAATCACGCTGAATGATAGTCGCTGGGTGGTTACGGCAATTTCTTGGCGCGAGATCAAAATTACAGTTTCAACAAAGTATTTTCTCAAAAACTTTAAATGAAGCCATGTCGAGTTGGAAAGAATTTATAGTTAATATATATTATTTAATAAAGCTAAAATAGCGATTTAACTATGTAGTATGTAAGTTGTTTATTTTTACATAAAGGATCCACCTTTGTGTAATCTTTGTGTGTGTTTTTATTATCATATTCGTGAATAAACACAAATTAACTTAGTACAAGGGATCGCTATCTGGACTATCTGGACTATATCTTATATGACGTAGTTACATATTTTACATGACATTATTAAACGTCCTGCAATATCGAAATAAGACAACAGTGGGCACTGTAATGATATATCTACAGGTTTGATAATTAAATAAATAATCACTCCTGAAAACCCCATATCTCCGATTGATCTGAATTTTCGCGTCGACATGTATTTCGACGCGCTGATAACGAATATGATAAGCAAATTCATGACCTTGATTCATTTTCAAGGTCTAATCTAGAAACAATTTATTCATGTTTGTTATTCTTGAAGGAAAATATTTCCTAGACCATGACTTATTTCCTTAAAACAATTTTGGAGTATAGGCAGTCATTTCTGAGTGAAATGAGATAATTCTCACGTAAAGCCAAAGAAGTGGAGGACAAACAAACTCATTATCCTTACAATTTAGATTACCCTAATAGTTTGATTACCACGTTGTAGTCGAAGAAAGCTTTAATGTCAGAATTCCTAGATGATAAATCAATTAACACTTCATATCCATCCACGACTTTACCTATTAACGTTGTTTAGTGTGTGTTTAATACTATAAACACTTATTTCTGTATTTCTATCATCATTTATTATTTACGAAATAAGAAGTTGAAGTATTGTTTACTGAAATAAAAGAAAAATATTTAAAGTATCTTGTTTTAACATAACTCGCGTTGTTCATACGTGATCTGTCTAGAACAGATTAAGCTTCGTTTTATAAATTCAAATATTAGGTCCTTACATATGAAATTAGCGTTTTGTCGTACTGACCACTTTAATCTAAAATATCGCCGCTTTGGTTAAGAATTCCAAATTCAAATTTATAAATTCATTTAGCTGGTACGTTTGAGTTTTGAAAATAGTCATTCATTTGTTTTTTCCTCATAATTTTTTCTTTGGCGTCGCTTATTACCGCATAAAGGAAAACATGAATAAATGTAAAATATATTATTTGTTTTATATCTCAAGCTCTTGAAATAAAATAGAATCGGCTGATTTATTCGCTTCATTTTCAAGGTTTCTAATGTTGTATTTAACTCTAATTCAATATTGTTTATTAATTATATTAACTCTCGTTTGATCGGGTTATACTGGCGAGATAATTTAATTAAAGCTTATACCTATATATTCATATATCTTAAACAATACGATTATAGAATATACAACATATTTATAAAGTTACATTGTACGCGTAACGGCTTTTGTATTTGTGTATATGATTTCCAATTTCATTGAAATAATGAAAACGGAATTGAAAACGTTTTCATACTATTTCGGAAATGCTCAATCGCTTAATTGGCAAATTCGTCCAAATTTCGAAGAGCTATTGAAATATAACATTTTCACTATATGTATTAGTTATTTAGCTTAAGCGAACCGGGTACCTTTTTGAAGGTTTCCACTACGTGAAAAAAAAAAGAGGACATATGTAACCAAGCACAGCGCAATAAGATCTTCCTGTGCTGTTTTGTACATAATTCCTTTTGTCCTCGGTAGAGAATTGAAACGCTGTAAAGAAATATGTATGTGTCGGAAGATATTTTGAGACAAATAAATATAACTGTGGGCTTTTAGTTACTTATAACTCGAAAAACTTTCAAAGACTCCATTAATATCTCATAACATATTTAGAATATGTATAATGGCATACATTAATTTCAGTAAAGTAAATCAAGTTTACGTCTTAACAACATTATAGTTGGCGAGAAAGAGGTACCCACTTAGTTGTTTGTTAAGCCAGCTGCAACCTCGAATGTTGCCAAACCCGTGGTCGAAGCGCTCTAATAATCTTCAAGGTGAATGTCGATAGCACGCAAACATTGATAACGCTATGCAGCTTGCATAATTTGTAAGAATAAAAACAAACTGCGAAATACTTCATTCATGTGAATGTGCTGGTAACGATTCATGAATTCGATGTAATGAGTTGATAACGTTAGTAACATAATCATGATATTGTTTTGGTAATTTATTGTTTAATATCTTATTGAAACATTCAATGAAAATGTAAAGGTATAATTAAGTAGCCTGTCTGTTATTCTTTGGGGTTCTGCTTCCTTCATACCAAATTTCAATATAATCGGTTCAGTTGTTAAGCCTTGAAAGCGTAACAGATAGACATATAATTATTGTTGATATTAGTATAAATAAGTAATAGTACCTATTTAATACAAGTGTGGATCTACTGCCAACATTCATAAGCTACTGCAACAACATAAAAAAACGTCGCTTTTAATATGTTTGAATTTATTATTTATCATTGTATACGTTTATACAAACAGAGGTAGACGACACACGCGGATACTTAAAATTAAATTTAAGTTTAGCTAACCAACTTAAATTATTGTTATCATATTCACTATTACCATAATATTTGCTATGCTTAGCTAGGGATACGATGAAGCAAACGTCTTGTAACATTGATAATAACATTTTAAAAATAAAATCGCAATTCTGTTCTCATTTCAGTGAAACGGAGAACAGCATAATGAAATACATAATTCATCTCCAATGTACTTCCTTATATGTTCATACAATACGTAAGATGAATTTTAAAAATCACGTCCGCGTCTCCTCGTTTTCATCGCTTGCACTCTTATCTTACACAGCTCATAAATATTCTGCAAACATTTATATATAGGTTGTTAGTATGACCGTTCTTCATTTTATTTTCTTAATTTGTTAATGTTGTCTGGCCAGACTAAAATGATTCTTATTTTTCTATAAATAATTACCTTTTTGCTTTGTAAAGTATCAATACAAACGGTATAAGTTACTGAGTTTATGTCTATTCTTCTTGTAAGAAGAACGTTTGCAGTTCATTCTCTTGGTAGCTCCAAAGCTCAATAGTCTAAACTATACTATTTATAATATGCAATTTTTTTTTAAATATTAGACAATTAGATTGTAAATTTCGAACTCTTTATCCTTTGTATTTAGTTCAAGCAATATTTGTGTTTCACATATTTTTACACGATAGTCGTAGAACACGAATTCAATTTGTAAACATAACTGACTGAAAATGTCAAAGCGACTATTATTCGTCGGAAAGTCCATAAAACTTTAAGTCAACTGCGTCGACTTTATTTAATCGATTAAAATTGTCGGTTGTCAAGTTGAGAACCGTACGAACGGTTATATCTACAGTCAAGTTATCAATTTTGTTAAAACCATTATTATTATACATATATGTATGTATGTACATAGAATGTATATATATATATATATATATTTTATTGTATAGGTAGGTGGACGAGCATATGGGCCACCTGATGGTAAGTGGTCACCAATGCCCATAGACAATGGGTATTGTAACAAAAGTTAACCATCGCTTACATCGCCAATGCGCCACCAATCTTGGGAACTAAGATGTTATGTCCCTTGTGCCTACGATTACAATGGCACATTCACCCTTCAAACCGGAAAACAACAATACGAAGTACAAGCTTAAGTATAAGTTTTACGGTAGAAAATCTGATAAGTGGATGGTACCTACCCAGACAAGCTTGCACAAAGCGCTACCACCGAGTAAAATATATAAAATTCACTTATGTTTGCGGCATAAAATATCTCACAACACCATAGTCCTATGTTTTAATATTATCGTTTACCATCAAAAAACTAAACTTTTATGCTATAATTTTTAGTATAAATACATTTATCTTCCTTAATATAGCGAAGCAGAGGGGCATGTGCCAAGAAGTCGACATAGCCCATTGCCATTGGCAGTAACAAATATTAATCATTCCATTGTTATTTTGCTAATGTCCGCCTACCATGGGAAATAAGATGTCACGCCTCTTGTGCCTCTAATTACACTAGCTTACTTACCCCTCAAACCGAAACAATACAAATTATTGCTATTTTGCATTAGAATAATTGATGTAAGCGGTACCTACTCAGTCTGACTTCACAAAGCCATAGAGCTAAGTAAATTTATATTCATTCATAATACTCGAAATTATTTATAAGCGAATTAATCGGCTTAGTATTTTTTTTTGTAAAAACTCACTTCGTATCTCACCATGGAAATGTTGAAGACCGATTAACGATCATATGCAATTTTAATGTGCGCATCCCCTAGATATTACATTCTAACATTAATTAATGGCAGAACCGGAACCTTTTGAGTTGACGTGTTCTCGAGTGGAGACCACGTCTTAACAATCGTAGGTCCTCCTGTTAGGTGGAGTGACGATATACGTAAAGTGGCTGGTAGCGGATGGAGATGGAGAGCTTAAGATCGAGCTCAGTGGCGTCCATTAGAGCGTATGTTCAACAGTGGACGACAAAGGTGTGATGATGATAATGATGATGACATTAATTCATTATTGCGTTCGACTTGAGTTTACGTTTTTTTTGCAGAATATCAGAATATGTCTACATACATCTTAATTAGAATGAAAATTTTATATAAAATAAACTGCCCATATTTACATAGAGAAGCGATAAAGGTTATGTATAAATATAACATTCATACGATAATATAATAGTCCCGAAATAATATTAGAACGTTAATGGAGTAATAATTTTGATAATAACTGTAATAACCAAAACGGCGCACGTGTTTTAATGACTGCGCTCATTCAATATTATTTGTTAAAACAAACATTTGTGGGAGAAATTCGCGATAACAATTATTATGTTACTAAACTATGACTTATTTGTATATATCTCGTAAACACTCAGACCCAAGTCTTCATAGTTACTACTACACTTTACAAGGTGAATTATTTGAAATGAATACAAAGAAAGAGGAATAATATTGTTTTTGGTCATATTCATATTTAACTTCTTTATTGTATATTTTATTATGTTAGAAGATAAATCACATTGAGAAACCCTACTACAATATAGCAGTTTGAAATGGACTAGCATAGGTACGGATTTTATAAAGTATCATTTAAATAATCATTAACATGTAGTAACACTTCACATAGTAACATAGAGTAATTAATTTTTTTTTTTTCATAATGCAATTGTTATTTTACTCAACTCTTATATCCGTCAATTTATTATATATTGTTATAAACATTGTTTGGGCGTCAACTGGTGTTATTTGTAAAAAATATGCTTACTTAAGAATTTAACACTAGTTTTTTATCCAGGTCAGACATTTTCATCACGTAGCATTATGGTGCTGGTTCATTGACCTAGCTGTTTCGTAAGCCATTGTTTTTTCTGTTATTAACAGCGTAGTGCTTTTGTTCGTACTCGAGTTTTTTCCTCACAAAGTCTGCTAGTAATTATTCCTTGATCTTTTATGAGGCGCAGGAATGAATGAGAAAATGTAGGCTACAAACGAAAAATCCGCAAAAAAATTGTTGTTATACAGCCGCGTTTGACTTTTAGCTTCAAGCCTTTTTAATTTAAAAAGGATATATTTACTTTGAAAATTTTAAGTCATAGAATATGTAAGTTCACTATTATCGAAGCTTAGTAAGTGACGCGAAAATAAAAAAATAAAAATGAACTAATCTAATAAAAGAATACAATTGTACGTACAAGAATACGAATTACACTTGGTAATAAAAACGACTTCTTGATCAAATATTCGTGAAGAATTAAGTATTGTACTAACTTCAGTAAACACAGAAGTCCTTCGGAAGTGACCACGTGCGACTACAATAATTATCGAACGCAATGTGATACTAGAATGTAATGTATTCGAAAGCCAGTGGTCACGGTCGGGTTACGGACGATAGGGGCTGCCACCTGGCGTTAACGCAGTCTTGCACATGGCTAGTTCATGCACCATGTGCAATATGATCGATACACTGTGTTTTACTTGTATAGTTTCAACTGTTTCCGTATCAACCGCCAAATAGAAGTTCTTAGTATACTTGTGTTCCGGTTTTAAGGGTGAGTGAGCCAGTGTGACATAATATATAAGGTTTGATGGCGCATTGACAATTAACGGGATTGATAATATTTCGTACAGTGCCCATTTGGAAGACTGCGGACCTACTTTAAATAGATGATAATAAAGTATTATTTGATTATACTGTTATATGATTCCAAAATTATGATATCAATATATATAAGAAATTGTCTGATAATCGACATAAACTCAGTAGTTACTATTCAAAAATCTAATTATATAATCAACTGTTATAGTAAATTAAGAGTCTGTAAAAATACACTCTTGTGGGCTAAGGCATCACTTTTTTGAGGTGAAGGTTTGGAGCTCATTCCACCACGCTGCTCCAATGCGGGTTGGGGGACAGAATACAATTTATGTAATATCCTGAATATCGGCTGTATTACAATTTATTTAATAATGTAAACTTAAAGTAGAATTAAGTCATCACTGTGCTCTGTTTATGTTCCTATTAGGTATTTTCATGTAGATTTTCAAATCCGCATTAAACAGCAGACATTGCGTGATACCGTCCCGGGAGTCGGTAGTACGCCTTTATTTCTATTCTAAACAACACTATTTCCAACTTAAGGAAATAACAATCATTTAGCCCTAAAAATAGAGGTTATAATCGTGTGTACCCGTATGTTTATTCGTGCGACTCGCTTAATTACTCGACAGTGACGAATAGAAGCTGCGTGTTGCGAAATTCCTATGAAATCTTTTACAGTCAACGGTAATTGTTACTACGGTGATATAGTCTATATTTTGCGTTCAAAAGTATTGTACAAACGAATCCGATTAGTTAATAAATAATTATTGTTATTGTGTAGTCATATACAAATATTTGACTATTATTTTAAAATTCAAAATTGTGATTATTTGTTATATACCGAAGTGTATTGACCTGGTAAGTAAATTTATATATGGTGTATATTTTAAAAGTTAAAATAATTAATTTGTTAAGCGTATCTAAGCGAGCTAACTTATTGAAATGCTTTTTATATTTTGCAGTTTATTTATAAAAATACTACCGAAGATGATGTAGATAATAATAATAATGATTCGATTTTATAATTAGTTTGAAACCTTAGTCATTTGGTTTATGTTCTCGAAGGCATTGTGGCACACGTCCTATAACTACGCGAGTGCCTGCCTAACGAGCGGTCTAGGGTTATAGATCGACGGGACGTGCCCCATGCAATGAGTTGTGAAGTCCTTGAAGCTAAATTTGAGTAATAGATAAAATATAAAATTTTAGATTTTGAATTTTTTATTCGCATTTTTTCGAGAAAGAATTTTATTGGAATTTCAATTCCTTTGGGGAATTCTATAAATGTTCAAAACGCTATTCCAAACGTTCATAATAATTTGTACTTTTTTCTAATTTGTCTTTTTAAGCTATGAGAGTATGTCGGTTTGGAAATACATAGACATGGTTTATTAAAATCATTTCAAGTACATATTTTATCATAAATATAATTTTAATAACGTTCGATATGTATATAAACCATGTATATATGATGTGTTTGTAGATAATACAACGAAATGTTAAAAATAATTGACATTATTAATAATATTTATTTCCAATTCCAGGTACGTTATAAAACTTCAACAAAACAGTAAGTCCCTAATTTTACTAAATTATTCCGAAAGGCTATCCGAATTTCAACTTTTATAAAACAATGTCAAACAATATATCATACTTCGCAATATCGTGGAAGGACATTCGACTCCGTCGGGTGGCTCGTTTAACATAAATATTTGCAATTAAAATTAAGCATCAGCGCCCTATCCTTGCTATTATTCAAATTGCACACCACAGGAGACCTCAGAAAGTTCCAAATTAATTAAGAGGGCCATAAGACGGCCCGTTAAGGAAATAACAATGGTAGTCCCTCGCATCCTTATTTATTGTAGCCAAGAGGACTATTTCACATCGTCTCGAGGATTTCGGTTAACCCTTCAGCGTCTTTAGCATTTCCCATATTTAGTATCCCGTGCAACCCCTTCGATGCATTCTCCTCGGATGCCTCGCTAATGCTTCGAGACTTCGTGGTTTACGAAGACAAAAGTTTCTCCTTGAAGAGGGTACACTTCCGCAATTCCTGTGGTAATACTAATCACGCGTAGACACTTTCAACACGTGCTAAGTTATTCTCAGAAAGTTAGTCGTGTACAAACTTGTACAAAGAATTTTCATCTTAAATTCCTTTTTAAAATAGATGATTTTTTCTCGACGTAAGTTCAACTGTCTGACATAATGACTAATTATTTGCTTAGTGAAGTTAAATTGTTAGCAATATTTTTCAGGCATATAAATTTCTTTTTTAATTTGTTATGAAAATGTTTTTTTATTTTTCATCAATATAAATATCAAACAGCTTTGAAGCTTAGTATGAGATGTACTTCAGGTGGCTGAGCCGGCAACTCGCCTCACGTAGAGGGAGCGTAAAAATCTCGACATGCCCCAATTTAGAGAATAGCTTTTCATTAGTCGATTTGTATAATAAATTTAAAGATTTTGAGACGAGATGGGCCCAGTGGCTAGAAATCGTAAATCTTAAAAAAAGGGCTTAAAACCGGGCAAGTAATACTGTATTAAATTACTTAATTTATATGGTTGGTAAAGAACGATATCGTGAGGTGTCCTGTAAAAAGTTCTTAGCTCAGCAGTTGTAAATTGAAAGACTGTTACTTTTTTAATAAAACAATGTTTTCCTAGACAACCTTAGAGTATTATTAAAAAAAAAAATATTCCTATTATAATACGTCGACTAAAAAGAATGACAATACTTATGTACTTCGTTTATATTTTATTAGCTAACAGGGCCAATATTTTAAAAGGCAGTGCATATATGAACGGTATTCATAAATATTGTATGTATATAAATAAAAAAAAATAAAGTTACGTAAATATAAAATGTTGAGACAATATTAACATTGACTCAAGTGTTCTATGAAAAGATAAGCTAGGACGAGCTGACCGTGTATCGTTTACCTCATTATCAATAGGTCATTGCTCCAGACCGACATCGATAAGAGGTTACGTGAGTCACTTTTACGGCGATTGTCTTTTAAAACTTTCACACATTTGTATTGAAATTTTAATTTTGAGACCTTTGTAATAGCTACGTTTTAAGTAACTCTTTTATTTTAATGCATATGATAAATTTATGGCAAATATGCAAAACTGAAGCATGCAGATGGAGAGACTGGTTCATAAGAAATTTCTAAATGCATGAAATTTTCCAGACGGCCAAGCTTAAGAAGAATGCGTTTTGTCTAGCTGCCTGCCCCGGGGCGTGTTGACAAAGAAAAACTGCAAGTGCAGCTACTATGGTTTATACGAGCATGTTTCCATTATTTTCCAGAATAAAATTCAAATTCAAAATACTTTATTCAATATTGAAGTATTACACTTTCTTATTGATAGTCAATTTAGAAACTACCACCGGTTCGGAAAAGGAATACCCAGCCCTGAGAAGAACCGGCGAAAGAAACTCAGCGGGAGGTGATTTTTTTTTTTGGCTTTTTTTAATTATATCATGTACTGTATACAAAAAAACAATTGAAATAGCCATGCGGCGATCGTGTCATGCCCAAGGTGAGCTATCATCCATAAAATCATTAATTGTATAATAACCTGTAGCACACAAGCGTTCCTTTATAATTTTTTTAAATTTAGTCACTGAGGCATTTTGAACGCTTTCTGGGATCCTGTTAATACAAAGCAGTATCATAATATACTTAAAAAGAGTTATAAATTTAATTAATAAATATTTTTCTTTATAAAATACTGTCATTTATGGCAATTATTAAAAATGTACGTAGCATAAACTCAATCGATAAAATAAGTGATTAAAATATCAAGTATAATCAAGTCCGTTCACACATTGAAAAAAAAAAAACTTCACAAAATAAACTACTATAGAATACGCCACCATATCTACTATATTTGCATAAGAATGTTGTTTTTATTTTATATTTTTGTATAAGATAACATAAAGTTTAACACATTTACAAAAATATATACTCATATAAAAATACAAGTATAATAAAACTCGGTACTTTTATTATTTAAAATATGTTTTTATTGGTACTTGAGCCACTGCCGGCGTTTAAACAATCTTCAAGTGTAAATTATAATTATAAAAGAATAAAATATCTGGTATTTATAAGAATTGACCTTGTTTAAGTAAAAAAAAAAAAAAAAACGAAATAAAACCAATATACACTATGTAACAATATACACAATGTACACTATACATGATTCAAAGAATAAACGAAGATTCAGCACGGTCTTGGCTCATTTCGCTTGTAAAGGGGTCGTAAAGCGTGAATGTAGTTGCAAATGTATGTTGCAGGAATTCCACTGAATAGACTGATTTGTTATCGCTTTTCAGACTGATTTCTCTCGGCTCCTATCGTGGCAAATACGTACGTACTAAAATACATACGTGTGTAGTAAAAAAAAAAATCGTGTTTAAAAAAAAGTTTAATCTTAATGGAAATTAATAAATTTAACGAAATGAATATGAATGTTTATTTTATCATGAATGTTTATGTTATTATTAAAATAAATAAAAATTAATGTTTACCTGTTTGTCCACTATGCCTAAATTATCAATACGATTGAGATGAAAATAAAGGTTCTTTTGTTTACGCAACGCGATGCGATTATGTGTTTGTTCTTCAATATAAATGTTTCATGTAGACCCTAATTTTACCGATGCGTTCCCGGAACAGTTAATGCTAAACTTATTTCAGGAATATGAAAAATAAAAATACATTGACTTGTTAATACATAAACACTTCATTGAACCAAATCATATAATTCCCAAATAATTTTGAAGCATAACTAAATTGTTACGTAAAGTAGAGTTCTTAAGTGGCTTAAATCAAAAGGAATGTTTACATTCGCCAATCTTAATAGACACTAAATATCACTGAATGTGTGACAAGGTCGATTTGTGGCTACGATATAATATGACACTCGTGGTCAGATGTATTGTGACTGATTGATGTTTCCTAGACACGACAACAGCTGTAGTGTTTTGTTTTATAATATTTCAACATAAAATCAAGTACATTTTTTATTAATTTTACATACATATTTTGACACTAGAATAGAATAAAAAACCTACTTCATGAAAATGTCCATAAACGTGCTAATTTACATAGTAATTAATCGTTTCAGTATCGAAATCTATTAATCTCAAACAGATGGCGTGTCTGATAACCCTTTATATCTATATACCTATATTAAATAGTTTTAATTTGACAAACTTCTTACCTAATACCTTAATATATCTTAATAATTCGTTCGCGTTTGTCATAATAATATATTCTCATATTATTTAAACTATATCGTTTTAATGAACAGCAAACCACGTTGTTTACTTAATGTTTATCAAATAAACAAACCATTACTCCAGCTAATGACTCCCAAACGGCACAGCATACCTTATCCCGAGGTATTTTATTATTATCCGCATTATATTTTATCAACATTTAGTTCAGCGAAAGTGATCCCACTGGCATTGCGCCAGGACTATGGATATCACGACAGACAAATATTTTGGGCCGAATTCATTCGAGTCCACGCGCGCCGTATATTCTACTTATATTTATGTGTAGGCTTATGGATTTTAGTTTATTGCTTTGATATTGTTAGTTCTCAATCACACGATCAGTTGAACAAAAGTTAGGTTTTTATTTGTAAATATAAGTAATTATATTCGATTATTTTTCCAAAATAATCGAATTTAATATATATTTCGTCAAGTATTCGCCAGAAAAATGTATTTCAATTTCTGGTGAATTTTACGAACATACGTATTAATATCTATGTATGTATGTATGTATATATGTACGTATGTATGTGTAACTTTAAAAAAATCTCTAGGGTTATCAAACGGGGTTTGAACAGGTAAAAAATTAATCGATTCAATGATTTCCACTCAAATAAGTAAATGCAACATATGAGTGATTTTTTTTACTTATGGTAGTTAGGCGGATAAAAATGTTGAACTGTAAGACAAAGTAATTTAATAAAAGATGACTAGACATTATAGATAAGTTTTGAATATCAAATAGCTCATTACTAAACCATTCGACGTGCAACGGATGTTTTGACGCCGAAATAAAAACTGCTTTCATATTTTAATTAACATTTAATAATATCTATGAATAAACTTTATTATTTTTAGTTAAAGGAAATAAAATTAGGTTAGTTGGCTAATGAAGAGAATTTTTCATATTTCTTAACCAACGTATATGGTGAATTAAAATTCCAATTCTTTTTTGTGTAGTGTTATACATTTTAATTAAAAAGCAATTAAAGTGAGCAAAAAAAGACGTACCGTTTGCAACCTAGTATTCTAGTTGGGTTTCAGGATTCTTTTTTCGTTTTGTTACCACGAGCTACGGGAAAATCCTTGGTATTCAAGTGGAGCGATATAACTGCGAAGGGAATGAACGAAACGAGCCTGAGCTAAACCTGTAAACTACGTTAAGCTTTAGAATTTTGCAAAAAAAAAAATACAGCCACTTCTCTTCATAGCAAGCGAAGCGGTTTTGATTGTTGATTTTTTCCTCTAGCAATACCACACATTCATTTATCAACTCAGAAAATGTAGACTAGAACATATTTTAATTATTAAACCATATATCTATTTTGTTGAATATCCTCGTGATGAATCTTTCTCTATCGTTAATTTCATATTTTATTAAAACATACAGGTGTAACAAAATTCGTGTCCGATCCGTGAAGTGGTTATTAGCTATCGTGTGTCGGTTCTATTTATGTCATAATTAATAAAATACTAAGCAAAAAAAAATTACTTAAAAAAATATATTAATTGTGTTTAACGACACTGTTGGTGGTAAAAACGTGGACTACTGAGGTCATGACCTCGTGTCTTAGCTACCCGATAGGTAAGAGCTATCGAGCGCTATTGCCCGCATCTGTGTTGCCATGTAATTTTTAGAATTTAATTTAAAAAAAATATTTCCGGGATAATTTTTTTGTGTATTGTCCTCTGACTAAATTAGCGTGAGTTAACTTATTACGTACACTTAAAAAGGGAAAGTTAAACGTTCTATTTAATTATTTATGTCTTAAGTTTGATATAATTATCGATACCTTGTAAAGAGGTTAGAAGCAAAACGGTTGATAAACTGAAATTGATAAACGTTAACCTAATTGAAATCCGGACGTGCTGATGGTCAATAAAATACCAAATAACCATTACAATGATGCTTATGATGTCTAAGATTACATTAAAGTTTAACGACCTCGTGACTCGTAGTTGTGAGAAACAACATTTTGTACTAGGAAGGCTAATAATATCTACAGAATTAGGTCTACTGCTCGTCCACGTGACTCTATTATATCTATATTAAATTCAGCTTACTTTCTTTTAACTGTTGTTCTAACGGCTAGCTTATAGACCTGTAGTAGAACTTAATTTTGAACTAAAATCCTTAATCAGACCTATAAAAAATATTCTATTAGTTATCTTTCAGTAGCAGTGCAAAGCTTGGAAGTTTGCAGTGCACAGAAAAGACGTAATTTTCTATGATTAATCTCTCTCCGCACATGTCGGATTGCTGTCCCATTGAATTATTAGAGTGTAGGAATAAGGATTGCACCTGTGTTCGCGCGTACACTATAATCTCCAGCTATAACTGTTGGCTAATTGCTTGATGATATTGGTATTCGAAGCGAAAATTCGGTCAAGATTACTTTCAGTTATATCTACGCTTAATGCAAGTAACATTATTTTAAAGCATAATAAATCAGACCATAAACCTTTTTAGTCTTACTTCATGCAAGAAAAAGTATAGTTCATTTAGTTATATCGTAATAACTATAAAGTTATATAATCTGTAGATATTTTCTGATATGAAAACTATATTAATTCATTACACGTAATAAATAAATAATACGGTATTACAACAATTCAAACAATGATATTCTGTTCATGAAAATTTATTTTGAAAATTATGCAATTTATAAGAAATTACATCGAAAAGCTAATTTAAATATTTTTAGAAACGTTTCTCTCAAAAGATGATTGGCGAACAACAAAAAACAATTAGATTACATGATCTCAAAATGTAAGCGTCATCTGTTATCGGTAGCTGTTTTACTCTTACGATGTCTGTTTACAAACAACTCCTCTCGTTCAAAGTTTGTGTACGTTATAACTTTTTTACGATTTAATAGCTACTTCAGAATTTCATAATGTTTGATAGCTTGCGAAGTAGTTTCAATCGGAATGATTTATTATTGTGTAAACTGGATAAAAAATGTTGAAGTTATATAGAGCATTCTAGAAATAATCATAGATTTGTAAAAGAAATATTCTTATCAATAAAATCGGTTAAATATTTTTAACGCAATATATCGATAGTGACTCCGTATATAGGTTATATAAGTGACACTTCTGTTAATATACATATGTATATATATGCAACAACATACAGCAAAATATGAACATTTTTATTTTAACACTGAACAAAACCATCGTACTTTGGTAATATGATACGCTGATGTTTGTTGTTATAAAAGTAATGGAACATCATCGCTGAACGTTTTCCCAACTAATATGTAATACTATATATGCGTATGTGAGTTTGTTGGTTACGGTTTTAGGGCTGAACTCAACCGATCATCATGAAAATTTTGGTACCTAACACTTGTCTCTCTCCTAAACAAGTCTATCGTAATAAAATATGTTTTTTTTTATTTTGAGGAAAACCCGCTTTGATAATTCGCTGTCTTAGGCCGGCTCTCTCAGATATATTTTTAAGTTTGATATTAATAAAAGTGTGTTGATAACAAAGCACAAAACAATATTTAAATAATATTTATTTTGATTGTATTTTAAATGTGTATTTTATTTTTATTAAGTATACATATGTGTATTCGTTTAAATACAAACATATATCTCCGACTATCGATCGATTCCTATTTCAAAAGGCCCATAGAAAAGATCAAAGCTTTATTATCGACTTGAAAACGAACATCAAGAACATTTCATTAAGTCAACGGACCCGAAAACAGATTTGTACCGCAATAACCGCCTATTGACTTCAAAGCCTATTCGCAGTACACCTTTTAAACCCTACGTTCTTACTAAAGAACACCGAGTCACAAAACTTATGGAGGCGAAACATTTTCATTCGAAAGAACACTCCAGCTAGCTAGAATATTTTTATCTGTGTAAAAAGAAATAACATAAACATAACATAAAAGTTTCTAAAATGTGTGTACTAAAGAGGTAAAAAAAAATACCTACATAATTTTTATGACTAATCACAAGATTTTAATAATTTTATCTTTTTATAATCTATATAACGTCTTTTACTGTTATTTATACTTTTAATTGCATTATCGCAACGTTCTAGCTCCTATTCATATTTAATTACATTTACAAGTATCAGGTACTTTATTAAATAAATATATATTTTTAAGCAAATAAAACATTATTGTACTCATCCAACGGGAAGCGGCGACGTATTTTACTATATAGCTACGAAATAAAAAATCAAATCACTTAGTTTTACATGTAATTTAAAACATGAACATAATTGCATCACAAAATTTACCAGAACAAAAGCCGGCCGTTTATTTGTTCATTTTTACATAAATCAATACAATCATGTACATACAACGGATATTCATATTCGAAATTCCTTTTGAGGTATTCATGAATCCCTTTGAGCCCTTTACGTCCAGTATGCAGTATTGACATTCAGCAATCCCGCGCAATATACAAGTTTATTACAAATAGCGAGTATGCTATTTAAAAAGGACGAATTCTGTTTGTTCAGTTCAATACAGTTATTTATATTTCCCCCTGTACACAACTGTACACATAAAAATAAAGCTACGTTGCACCCAAACATTACATATAAAAATGTTGCACGCTAGTTAGCTCTCGAAATGTTACTTTGATTGCGCTAAAAAAAAAAACATCAATTACATTTCTTTTTTCATAAATAAAAAAAAATATTTTTGATAAAGTTAGTAGGTCTGTAGGTTATTGGTTTTGCCATTTGACCCGTTATATATTGTATTGTTTTACGAATTACTTCTGGTATATGAAAACCATATCCTCCAGACCGATTTCGGTCACGGTGGCCAAACTCATGAGAGATTAGCCAACTACGCAGAACATATTATAGTGCACAAGTGTGTGCGCAAACACAGGTGCACTCCTTAACTCTTATAACCCGATGGGATGGCAATCCGACACGACCGGAAAGAGTTCAGGCGCAGGACCACCGGCTTAACGTGCGTTCCGAGGCACAAGAGTGTACACACTTCCAATTTCCAGACTCCGGGCTGCTACTGAGAATTTTCGGCAGGAAATCTCAATAACATTTTATTGACCCAACCTGGGATTTGAACCCAGGACGACCGTGTCTGCGGCCTTACATGTAGCCACTGGACCAACGAGGCAAACCATATATTACATAACTTATTTTGTAGTAACTTTGATGATGTAGTAGGTATAGTAACAACATGGATGGTTTTGTGAGCTCTAAATATTGGCATACACGCCCTAGAGAATGAGTTAAGCCGTCAATCCTGTTTTCATTAGTCAGGTAATAGCTAACACTTAAGCACCTGAGATTATGTAGTTCAATTTTAATGGGTTGCAAATAAGCTTAATAGTACAAAGATAAAAGAACCGGATTGTTTAAAGGTCACTTGTTTAATGCTTTCCAAGTGAAAACGGTAATATTGTATTGAATGTTACAAATTAAAATATATTTTATTGAAATAAGTTCTGTAAAGCACTTTTAAATTGTTATTTCACAATAAAAAACGACATGAAAATTTGTTACTCTTTTTTAGTAATTAAAGTACATAATATATTAAAAGATATTTACGTATAGTTAGTGATTATATGACATAAATATGAAAAGTATTTGGCGGTAAGATCTCATTTCGTACTTCACCCATCAACATTTTAATGTCTTAAAATAAGCTATTTTTATTATGAATAAAGTGTTAATTTAGATAGCAAAAATACTTATAATGTTTTGAGTAAATGTCTAAAAGACTATTTTTACAAGACAATCTTTAAAGCTGATCAATACTGAATGAGATCATATTTCAAATTCTTATATATGTATATTTTTAAGGATAAGAAATATTGAAACATATAATAAAATATATATTAGGAATGGTATATACGATAAAATTTCGCACATTCTATTATAACATATTAAATTTCTTAGTACCTCAATGGCTTCTCGAGAATCCAGGGATTTGTTGAGGGTGGATAATGAATCCCCCGCAGTACATCTTGTGCAGGAAATAAGCACAAAGTGTTATTCTATTCGCGAAGAAATGAAGGGACGACGAATTTCTCAGTGTACCCAATTATTCTACGAGAAAGTAATTGCTACACAACATAGGGAAGATAGGTCGAAAAAAGTGACGTATACATATGAAACATGTGCCAAAAATTATAAACTTTTGTTAGAAAATAAAACGAAGCGAGAAAATAAATCATTTATAGCTGATACATGAAGAACGCAAAAAAGTAGTAAATGTTAATAAATCGCCTATAAATAACCTATTGCTATAATCTGTACTTCTCATGAGGAGAAAACTTAGAACTGATTCCATTACTCTGCTCCAAAGCGGCGTGATGGTAATGACAAATGTCGCAGGATTTCATCCGACTAATTGAAGTATTTTACCAAGTTTTCCTCCACCTCACAGCACGAAATTATTTTTAAAGACATTTTAAGAACGTGAAAGCTTTGAACCCGTAATCTTTGTACAAGAGTTACGTGTTCTAGACACTAAGCTTCCTCGGTTCCTAAAAAGTAAATATATCAATTACGGTTGCGTTTTATTTGTTAATTAAAATATTTGAACAATACCAACATTGCCAGAATAGATAAATGAAGGTCAAATAAATCGACCGTTACCCTGAGTTATCGGGACAGTTGCAAATCCCTTCATCCCTACAGAAAGGTTGATTCTGCAGGAAGTTAAGACATTCTGTCGAATCAATGAGGCGCGACGATTTATGTACTGTGAAGATTTGACAATGCGTCATAGGGTTGATAACCCTTTATGTCTCTTTCTAGAAGAGATTTTCCAGTTTTCGTGTGGCATTTCAATTAGAGAACGTTTATTATCTTTTGTTTATAATAAAGTTATGCTTAGAATATAAAAAATATATATACAGTACAGTAACAGCCTGTGAATGTCCCACTGCTGGGCTAAGGCCTCTTCTCCTCTTTTGAGGAGAAGGTTTTGAGCTTATTTCCACCACGCTGCTCCAATGTGGGTTGGTGGAATACACATGTGACAGAATTTCAGTTAAATTTGCAGGTTTCCTCACGATGTTTTCCTCCACCGTCAAGCACGAGATGAATTATAATCACAAATTAAGCACATGAAGTTCAGTGGTGCTTGCCCGGGTTTAAACCCACGATCATCAGTTAAAAATCACGCGTTCTTACCACCGGGCCATCTCGGTTATATATATATTTTTTATTTCTTATCATCTCAATTTCAATGTTCTTTCTATGTCCACTGTCACATGGAACAGCAGTGTAAAGAAACAACTTCCCACTTAAGAGCTGAGATTTTCTTTGCGATAAAAAATAACAATAACTCTCATTGGTCCGACCAAAGCTCCCGAACCTAGATACTTTGAATCTATAATATGCTTGAGGCATTTGCTTAATACTGTGCCTAATTGAATAACAAACAACCAAACACACAAGCAGTTCTATTTATAATATTAATAACATTATCTCTCAAACTCTCTTATCAAAGATAAAGTCAAATATCAAAAGGATGGTAGTAATTATATTTACATATGTATATTTATGATTTTATACTAAACGAGAATATTCTACTAACGGTAAACTTACTGAAGAAAATTGCTATGCAAGTTGTCAGGTTAGTTAAGAAATTGGGTCAATTAGCTGTTTCAATCTGAAGCTGCATTTGATTAGTATTCAAGACATTTTCCATACATTTATTAATTGTGTACACTACCTTTGTTTATTATATCAAATTAAGTGTAAATTCTATTCGACTTTAATTGAATATAAATGAACATCTTATAAAGAATTGACTCGATGTTACGTATGATTGAATTCGAATAAATTATTCGTAATCAAACGTATTGGAAATATTTTGATTTTGCTATTTGGCAAACTATATCAAGCATATGCATGTATGATCCAAATTTAACACGGATGGCTTTTACCGCCTCAAACGTTCTAGTTAGAGGATCTAGCGCCCCCGCGGGTCGAAGCGGTTTGCTAATTAACATAACATTCCTCAAGAATTGGGATATGAAAAGCCAAAAGATTTTCAAATGTGACTGATAGTTCCTAATATTAATTCAAACAAAAATCAAACCAAGCTGGAGGGCAGCTTCATTACATTCTTATAAACACATAAGTTCAATTTATAATAGGATATGTAAATAATATGAGTAATCAAAATCAAATACAAATAAAAATTGATTATACAAAACAGAAACCCGCCGGTGATTTTTTACCATTAGGTATAAATAGAAAGGACTTATTACTTCAAATAAGAGACGTTCTAAAATCCTCTTATTAATAATTTAAAAAACTTTTCATAAACATTTCCGTCACAGTTATGGCCTGTTTCGGTCGGAATCTGAATGTCGCAACTTGCTTTACTCAATGAAATAGTCAAGCTAATCCGTGCGTTATCACTGGCCTAGTTCCAAACAATGGCTGATTGTCCACGTGTTTGTTCTGATGATGACTACACAAACATTTTGGAAGTACAATAATATGAATTCTTTGCTCGAGATAGTTCGGAGCTACGCAATTGCAACGCAAAATGTTTTATTTGGTTCATTGCATGAACTAGCTTAGTATATTTCTTAGTGTAACCTACTTTCATATAAATTCAGAAATAAGAGTAACGCAACCAGAAACAATAATGTTTCTTTCGATATTATCTGAAAATAAATCATGAGATAAAAGTAAAGAAACCTAAAACACTAAGAAAAAACAATCAAATAAATATAATTTTTATAAGCTTTACAATTTACATATTATTTAGTTACAATAAGATAAGATTACCTGTAAGCGGTATTAATAATACTAGTAATTTATTTCCAGCTTACAAAACTTGAAACTGTACAAAATTGCTTTATGTAATTATAAAAATGAAAATTTATTTTAAGAAGATTTATTTAATCGTTTCTTAGATAATATAGAATAAATAATATAATTAATTTACCAATCTTACTACTTAAATTTTATTAGACACTTAAATATTGTTGTCGGCTATTTTAATCAAATTACGTCAATAATGAAACATTATATTTTAATAAATTGTATTTTAATTTTAACACATTACACACATCAGTACATATTTTATATTGTATAATTGTATAATTCTGTCTTAAATTAATTTGAAGTCGCATTAATTTAATTGCTAAATTATACCTTTTTGATTTAATTGCAAAATTAATGATTTTTGTAAAATAATATCTGCCCTTTGTTTTAATGTTGATTTATAGGACGTTGGCTCCTTCTTGTTTCATGTCAGATGTTTAGATTTATTCGCCGGAAATGAAGACTTTTGATCTCTGCGTTTCGACATTATGTAGCTTAGTAAAGGGTATCAATTTTACTTTGTATGGAATGATATACTATTAAAAATTTATTAAAAGAAGGAAAATAATATAATCAGTTATAATTTACTATGTACAATCTGTTCTTTTAGAGAACTAAATTTAAATAAATCTCTCTTACCTTTCATTTTCCTGTTTCATTTCGTTTTATATTTTTACAATTAACACTACCGAATCAATATACTATAAGAATATTTAATATTATTAAAAAAAACAAAAAAGCATCGACCAAAGGATGTTAATCACCCGTAGGAACGCTTCTAATGGTAATGGATACGAATATAAGCTATCACTAGTCTGAGATACATAAAAATCCATTTAGAGAATGTAACGTGAAGCTTTTCTCAAAATCGAACAATATTAATTAAAACAAATTGTTTATTTTATATTTATATATATAAAACGAAAGAAACCGAGTTAAAAAAAAAAAGTTTTCTCCGTGTATCTGGATTATTACTTGGAGGGTTTTGTACAGTCATATTCTACCGCTTAATCTATAAAACCCATATTATTAACACCATCAATTTCGGCTTATATTATTTCTAATAAAATATTATGAAGAGATTTGACCGCGTTATATTGGCTGTTAAGATAATAATGACCTGAAATATATATTCACACAGACTATCCATCGCAATTATTTTTAATTATAATTTATATTATATCTATAGATTTGCTGTCATAACAACTTTTCCTTAAATCAATTATTCAAAATTACATACAATAAAAATGTTTAGTTTTTAAGTTTATAAAATAAAACTTTTTCTACCGCATATATCACGGGGAGCGTTCTGAGGAGTTGTACTCTTTCCTCAAAGGTCGACAACGCACCTGCAAGTCCTCGGATGTCCATGGGCGGTGGTAGTCACTTTCCATCAGATGAGCCTCCTGCTCGTTGGCCCCCTCCTACATAAAAAAAGAATAAATTAGTATTTTTTATTTTACTACTATAATAATTATGTCATCGTGATTCTAACGCGTCCGCTCTGTGACGCTGGGAACCGTTATCTTAGCAAAACATGTCGAGCATTTGTAACTTATTCAACAAAAGTTTAACCAAAATATTTATCATTTGAACTTAACGTGAACAAAGAAGTATTAAAAAACAACGGGTCCAAAAACTTTGCTTCCGATCTTTTATTTAAACCATTTTTCATTTATGTTTAATATTAATTTTTATATTAGAAAGAGAAAAATTAATATTGTAAATTCATATTCGACATATTTATTTTTATAGTAGCAACATTTATCAGTCAAATGAAATATGAAATCGATTGCAGCGGTGAGTCATAAACTCGCGGAACAGAGCTATTTATTGGTTGTTTAGTCTGCTTGTTAAAATCAATGAAGTTTGATTTAAGGATATGTCAACAAGGTTGATAAATAATAATAATTATTGTTTTCATATTAAATCTAATGAGGTCGAGTCTTATATATATGAGTAGTAAAACCTTCTTTTTTGATATACATTGTTTTTTGGATCCTATACATGCATAATTTAATTAAAGTATTGCAAAAAGTGCTTTTTAATTGTTCTAGAGATATTATAATTTTAAAAATGACAATTTAATTATTAATGGGAATTAGCTAAAAATATTATAATAAAAAGTTAACGATGATAATGAGATTTATTTAATAAAACGATATTACAAATATATTATACAAAGAAAATATGTTTGCCAATTATATCTTCATATCCATCAATTTTGAGAATTAACATGCAAGGAAGATTTCAGCTCGTTTCCGATGATAATCAATTCAATATGATGATCAAAGTACAATTACCAGCTGTTGTTTTAAACACAGCATTTCATTGAAAATTTTATTTAACGATGTGACGAAAATTGACAAAGAGTAATTGACAGTACTTGTCTCTTAAATTTTCATCTCTATCGATAAATATTTTATCTACGTAATATGTAAACAATATTATTATATTGAATATTAAATTGCCGAGGAATTAATATTAGACTATAAGCAGTATATTTAATAAACATGAATACTTTATCTAATAAAATTTGTCTAAATTATTATTTATATGACGTTAAAATAACTTCATAAATATGCTCTATGTAAACTTAAGTATATTAAGGTATACGACATGCTGTTTAATTATTACCAAAAAGGTTGTTTTGATGAAATTTGCGAAATTAAATAAAAATTATTCAGCGTTCCGATTTCTCATTTCCTGGCATACAGCTGGTCGTAAACTAGACACAAAATGTTGTCTTAACCCACTTTGCCATTCCATAAAACTACACATGTTCCGCAAATGCCACCTACATTAGCAAAATTATCACAAAAAACTTTGATATACACGTGGGAATATTTTGTTAATTCCAATGACAGTGCTCAGAATAATTTAAAGTTCAAACATCCTTGTTAGTATCATTTGCTGTAAATGTACCACTTCTGGGCTAAGAGTCTTGTTCTGTGGATAGGGTATGGATGGAATAAGATCCACACTGCTCCTATACGGATTGATGAATAAACATATGACACGACAAAAGTTTCCACACGATGTTTTCCTTTACGAAGACCACGTGTTAAATTATAAACTCAAATTCAACACATGAAAATTGTTGTGAATTGATGGTGTTACTTGCCTGGGCTTGTATCAGCGATCATCGATTAAGATTCTCGTATTCTACCCATCGGGCCATCTCGGCTGCATTTATTAAGCACTAGCTGTGCCCCGAAGTTTCACCCGCGCACAATTAATAAAAATAAGCCTAAAACCTTCCTCTATAAAAGGACTATCCGACACAAAAATCATTTTTAAATTCGAACCAGTAGTTCCTGAGATTAGCCGGATCAAACAAACAAACTCTTCAGCTTTATATATTAGTATAGATTAAAATCAGAGCATTGCCAGAATGTTACAAATTGCTTTTCAAATTAAAAACAGCAAGGACGGTAGAAAGTTTTTTTTAATTAAACGTTGCCGGTGCTCGTAATAACATAAACCAAATCGTGGTGAACTACAGAAACAATGCCTGAAGAATTTCAATGAACTCCATGCACCGACTAAAATTAGAATAAAAATCCGCGATCCGTTTTAATAAAGGATAATGGCGGGAACCGTGTTGTTTAATGCATAAGGCTGACCATACACGTAATACTTAGTTTAACCCATGCGTGTACATTTACGTCAACATTACGATGTATGTTACTTTCAAGTCGAGATTGCTCAGTGGTTAAGATCATTATATCTTAACCGATAATTTTAGGTTCGACGAGGACGAGTGCTATAGAATTTTAATTGTAATGGAATATATAAGCTCGCAACCTAGGTGAAAAGGAGAGCCTTAGTAGCCCAGTAGTGGGATAATTCACAGACTGTTACTTTTCTACTTACTTAGTACTTTCAATTCAATATTTATTTCATTATTAGATTAACCTGTATTTGAGTGAGTTCATTGACTCCTTAGATACATTAAATAATACTTAGGAACAATTTAAAAATTAAATTGCAATAATTTCATAGTTACCTATAATAATTAAAATGATTTTTATATACGGATAAGATTATTATTATTAATTACTCCAATTGTAATTTGATACTTCTTGTTAAAGTTTCTAAATTTCGTTTTCACTGTAATCATAAATAGTATAGGATAGAGATGCATCGCTTTACTAATTTTATGGACGGTAATCTCTATTCCGGCCAAAATGGACTGCGGTAAAGTCTTGAGAGCTAAAAGATTTTAGCGGAAATTTTAATATGGTTAAAGGAGGGAGTCAAGTGCGCTAGGGATTTAGTTTTAAATTATATTAACGATATTCTACTACCGGCTTGTACAAGGATTTAGTATACGGTATTACAAAGTTTCGTAAGTTATAAGAATCGGTACTTTTTCACTTTATTCTTTTAATCTTGCTATTTTTTTATTATATTGGTGATTCTAAATCAAGGTTTTTGTTAAGCGATTCTTATAATAAAATATAATAAAGAAATAATTAGGTATTACTATTTTTTATTAGTTAATGTAAAAAAATAAGTTGCAACTACATAACAACTAAATTTTGAAGATAAAATATATTAATATTTGATTACCGATTTGAATTAACAAACAAGCAATTCCATTAATATTTATTAACAGTTTTACTGCCCACTGCAATGCTATATAATGTAAACAGTTTTATTATAATCCACTAAATATAATATTATACGCTATTTCATAGATTTTACTACCAAATCCTTTAGTTTATTTTTATATTTCCTCTAATTTAACGATTCTTATTTATAGATTTAGCAGCTGAACTATTTTTACGCTATAATAAAGACAAAAAACAGCTTGTTATTAGTATCCCTATGTATTTATTGTGGGTCGACAATGAATAATGTAAATGTTTACCGTTTTTAGGTCAATCAAGCGACAACAAATCGAATACAAGTGTTGCTAGATGAATAATGGATGGAAGGCTGGTATTTGATTTATTCAACTGATCCAGGCTATGTCTTTTATATTACAATAACGTTTATTAAATGAACTAATTGAATTTATATTGAATAAAAATTTTAATTCATTTAATGACATTATGACATAGTTTAAACGATCAATTTAGTTGATAATATTAAAATATTAAATAATAACTAATTAACTGAATTAGCCACGATTATTTGAAATCATACATATATTTATGTATGTATATATATAGTAATTTTAAAACTGGTCCTTCGAGCCGGACTATAAAGACTAAGTTAAAAGTGGAATGAATTCTATACAAGAACATCATTATTATGTTTCTTAAATTCATTCCCCTTGTTAAGAGATTGTGCAACTGAATGCTCTCGTCCCAATCGTCGTCAAGTGCTTATTGCATCAATAAAATGCCCCGTAAATGCTTCGAGCACTATCTCAGACCGACTCTTCAGAATTTCTATCAAACAATCTTTCTCTAACACGCGACTCTACTCTTATCACAATGGAATAAGGCTCAAAATCCCTGAAGCTATCTGATTATCTTAATTCGAAGATATGGCATGCGACGAACTATTTTCACCAAAAGTTCGGGAGACTCAAATAGATTTTAATGTCTTGAAAGTTTGAGGAATAAGGGATAAATTTTATTCAGATCTTGAATATTTTAATTCGCTTGGATTATATTCTGTAGAATGTGTACTTGAAGAAGTTAGCACCTAAGTAGTAAAGCTAAGTTGTTTGAAGTAGGTTTTACATGTTAACTAAATTGGTTTGAGGCAAAACAAAAATTTTATCAAAAACATTTTCAATTGAAATCTTTCATACATATTATACTTCACCATAAATGTTTAATTAATACATTTCAATTAATAACAAATATTATAAACTAAAAACATAAAAGCTATCTGTCACTGATGTGATTACGTATCATCAAAAAAAAAACCATTAAAATGTGAAGAGAGTACAATCTGTAAAAGAACGGGAATATATTCTCGAGATGCCAATTATCTTCGTTATAATACTTACATGGCGTCTGTGTAGTCAAATTCCCCATAAAAGACTGGAAAAGTATTATTTAAACGTTTTTAAATTCGTCCAATTATTACATACAACAGCAGTAGATATACTGTATATTAATGATATGATGATAGACGTACAAATAATCTATTTAGATCGTAACTTTACTCGTGGACATCAGTATTGTAAGGGCATAAGGCTTAATTTACCAATTCACTACTAACCTTGGCCCTAAATTTTGTGTGTCGTTAATTGGTAAATTGCTCAAGAACTATAAAGATTTTTAGTTCCATAGATTAGTTCGTTCAATCACAAAAAATACTACGCGATTTTGTATATATTTATTAAAAATATATATTATTTTTTTTTTTATTCCTTATAGGCTTATTTTGATTGTTTTAAAATAATACTAAAGAACGGGTTACTAATTTTTTAATATAGTGTATTCCGTAGATGCTTTATAATAGACGCCTTATCGGGTTTTACAATACGTTGGCTATCGTCCAACGTTTCAAAGTTTAGATAGCCTCATATAGTCTTTGATACTCACACATTAAACTTTTTATTGACCTGTCAGTTCCCAGTTGCTTAAGACGTTAGTTATACTTACATTTATAATGACACTGAATCTCATTCATCTAATTTATCAGGATCTAGAATTTGTAAAATACTGACTATCCTCCTTAATTTCACACAAGAGAAAGAGATAACAATATTGAGTCCTGATTTTTAAGCTTGCGTAGATATTGTGTAGAATGGTAGCAGTTCTTAGGTAAATGACTACGGTATAGTTAAGTTAAGAGCGATATCGAAATTCCCATATCATTTTCTAAGAACAACTATTCTTCTTTAAGTTTCTAATATTAAAACCAACATTATATTTTAGGCTTACACCACAATGTTTAGTTCTTATACCAAAAGTTTCTTAAAATTGTGTTCTTTTAAAATCGGAACTTTCTAGACTACCATCATTAATATATCTTATCTTTTTAAAAGCTAACTTTCTGCTACTATATCTATTTAAACAAAAAGTCAAAGGATATTTCAGGGTAATGAGAAATTGCTTAAATATTCAGTAAATTAATGTAAACATGCCGTTCAAAGTGAAGGTCTATTATGTATTAATCAGAGGGATGTAACCGCTTTTAATCGCCCCTCGCCCCTCTAAACTGAGGATTAAGCAGCTACCAAGTCTCAATTTTGCATAATTATACTCAATATTAGTATAAAAAATCAATTTGTGCTCGTGAGACGATATTTATTATTCAAATTTAGCTCAGGCGCGTGGCTATAAATTACGGATACATTTTATAGTAATCAAATTTGTTGCGAAGCTTTTGCGATGTATAGAGTAAGCAAATCATATTCAACTAAATAACAATTGTTTTGCAAATGTTAATTAATGATTTCAACCTCAATTTCAAAATATATTTTTTTGTATTATTGTATATATTTAAAATGTATACGTATCTTTTATTTTAAATGTAGTCAACTCATGTTAAACATAGGTCTATCTTTATGTATTGGATATTAATGTTTATGATGTGAGTAAGATTACTCTTTCTTAATAATATTATTTTTAAAGGTTTAAGTTTAATTGAAATTGAGGTAAAATTATGATTATTTGCAAGCATTTGCGAATAATTGTAAGGTATATACAAATATTATTTGAATAATTAATATACAGTGTATACTCTTTATAACGATAAACTGCCTATAACGTAGAAGTGAGTACAATTTGGTTGATTTGCCTTAAAACCCACACATTGATAAACTCACTCCATATAACGGGAACTCTCTATAACGATAAAAAATGCTCGGTCCCTTGAGTTCTAAGTCTTTGTAAGACTTTGTTCGAAATTTGCCTAGTACTACTACGTACTTACCAGTTATTCTAATTATTCTAAATAACAATAATTTAATTACTGTGTTCTCGTTTGAAGGATGAGTGGGCCAGTGTAATTACAGGCACAAGGGACGTAACATCTAGTTCCCATGGTTTGCTGTACATTAACGGTAAACGGAATGATTAACGTTTCTTACATTGGCAGAGTCTGAGAGGCGGTGGGCCATGTGGTGGGTGTAGCCCGTCTGCCTTCCTACAAAAATAAAACAACATAAAATATTAAAAAAAAAAAAAAAACGTTATATATCATATAATTATTATCGAATTTAGAAGTTTTGCAAATGCACTAGTTTTCTCAATTATAAACGGTTTTTTGAATAAAGAACAACTACAACACTTCCTTAATTAAGCCATTTGTGTCCTTGCTAGGTAATTCTCCATCGTAACTGTAATTTAGCATTTATATATGATGTATTGAGTTGTCGCTTTGTATTAACATAAAATCAAATAATCCATTATTTAGTGAAACGTATAAATTTTATCATTATACGCGTAAACTCTCACTTGTAATTCACATTTGAACGAGCACGGTGTATTGAAACCTGTCATTGTAACTTACATTTCCTGTAGAAAGTGAAAATTTTCTTATTAACCGTTAGAAATCTCCGATCAGCGGTTATTGAGATGAGTGTGCTACGTCTATACCGTGACTGATTCTGTTTATAATATTCTTATTTTAAATTTTAGCGGGGGATAAAAAAGTAGTTAAAAACTACGATTTCTTCTTCTTTTGAATTTCAAATTAATAATGACAGAAAGAGACAAACAAGTGTTTCACTAATCAGCGTTTATAAGTAAAGCTGTATGTATTTAACACAAATGTATATGTAAATATCATGATTAAAGTATTTCTTTCTTATAATCTTATCTCTATACAAAAAATCGTAGAAATTCGTATCTTTGTTACTACGTGATAGACGAATATCCGATTTTTTTTTTGGTATAATAATATTAGTATAAGAGTACTAGAAATGAAATATCCAGCCTTCTTGTAACTTGTATGCAGTTCTAAGAAATGTATTGAAGTAGTCTAGTGTTATCGCGACTACTAAAATATGAATTCACAAGTTTTATACTGAAAAATTAAGCCAAAAGTGAATAAATATTTAATTATAATTTTTAAATATAAAATTATATATTTATTTATCAAATACTAACTTTATTCTTATATATTTTATACAAAAAACACGAAGCGATATTTCGCACGTTATCATTTTAGTCCGAAGGAAAAAGTTGAAATAATTACTAAGTGATGCAATTAAGTTTCTTAGCTATTAAACGTCAGGTTCTAAGTTGTTTTTTGTGTGTTTTTTTAAATATACTCATAAAGTGAAATCAGATATTATATAATAATTTAATCGAATATCGATTTGAGATTCAAAATCGAGATTCGAAGTTCAAAATACCGAAGGTGATCGTTGTTTCAAATTCAGTTAGCAATACTTGTTTTTTACTGAATAAATTGGAAATACACTTATATACACTCACACACACATACACAGATACACACACATCTGCGCTGTCTTAACATTCAGATTGAGAAAATAAGTCTTTTTTAGCTTATTCTAAACTGCTAAATCAATTTTGATGAAAAATGTTGTCTGTGTGAGTATGGATGGCTAAGATCGGACCATGTAGGTGGCGCTGCGATCGGGCGCGAAAAAGTTTTATTTGTTATAAAATAAATATAAAATTAATATAATTTTTATATTTCTTATTTCACCCGCACGAAGTGGGGATGGGCAACTAGCAGTTTATATATATCATAGTAATAATAATGAATGCGTCGAGTTTATTATGTTAATTATTGACCTCGACACATAAGCCATACAATCACCTCATTCATAAATTAAACTTACTTAGGTCAATTAGGAAACTTGGGATACATTAAATATTAATTATATTATAATGTACATAATTATGTTGATACGTATCCATTACCATAACCTTACTTTGTGACGATTGGACGTTGTTTTTATTATACAAAACAAATATTGTCTTATCTTTTCATAAAAAAAAAAAAAATACATATTTCAATTTTGTAAATTAAAACATAGATTTAAAAAAAAAAATCTTTAACTTGTTAGGTTAGAACATATTTAACTGAGTCCCTTTTAACTTATGTTTCATAACAAAGGATTTTGCACTAACCACAAGTTACCTAACTACAAGTTTATTTTTAATGATTAGGTAAAAGTTAATTTGACTTAAATATATTATTGCTTTGTCGCAATTTACATATACTCTCTTACAAACGACCTTAAATTAAAACGTGTTACTCTTATAGTATGCAGAAACAAGTTTATACTCTAAGAGCATACTAAGTTACTGTTATGATAATAGGTAATAGATTAATAAGTGATTAATGTCCTTTATTTTATTGTATTTTACGGCTTCAGTAATATAGATTATATGGGGATTGAATAAACATAGTTAATGATGATTTCTATCTTTGTCATCAGTAATTCGACATTCGTAAAAAAACAAAGCGTAGTCTTTTTTTTTAAAGTATAGGTCGGCGGACGATTTTGTGCCACCTGATGGTAAGTGGTCACCAACGCCCATATACATTGGCATTGAAAGAGATGTTATTCGTCGCTTACATCGCCAATGCGGCACTAACCTTGGGAATTAACATGTTATGTCCCTTGTGCATGTAATTACACTGGCTCACTCACCCTTCAAACCGGAACACAACAGTACCAAGTACTGCTGTTTTGCGGTAGAATATCAGATGAGTGGGTGTACCTACCCAGACGAGCTTGCACAAAGCTCTACCTCCCAGTGTGTAAGTGTAAGCATAGTATAACGATACAACCACCATACGTTTATTAGTAAGGTGTGTGATGTTATACAATACATTGATTCGTTCATACATTCGTAATAGTAGTAAAATTTCTGGGGCAATGCTTAATCCACACTTGTCCTTTCCTGTCTAGACTGTTTGTTCAAATAGGCTTAAACGTATAACAACCAATGATTAACACATTTCCGTATAGTTTAACACTTACATGTCCCCATGTAGCTAATTTACGCAATGACCTGACACGCTGAAAGCAATTATTTACGGTCGAAACGACACATTAAAACAGATTAACCGCGAAGGTCTGACAGTGATAAGCCACATTCCTGATGTATCTACTTAGTTATTTTGCTTTTGTTACGAAATCGATTAATAAGAACTAAAAAACAAAAGTACAAAAATCTTTGAAAATTTTGTATTGGTTATATTGTCAACAAAACAAAATAGATTAAAAAAGAAATGATCTCCAATGTGGAATAGCGTATTATCTTCAAATCCCGAGTAAGGATGTTATATGTTTATATAAATATGTATTTAAACAAATATTTAAAATTACATTATTATATAAAAATGTACATATATCAGTCGACTGTTTCCTATAACACAATAATTTAGGAAACACAATAAAACCTTAGGAACAGAATAAAAATACACCATATTAAAAAAGAAATACATTATCAAAAAAAAGCTTATTCTGTGAATATGATTCCATTAATATGATGCGAAAAGATTTTATGACATACTTTATATGGGCCGGCAAAAACGCGTGCTGCAATTTGATAAGATATTTTAAATACCCAAAGGTTAACGAGGTGTCAAGATAACGTGGACGTTTAAGTAAGGTAAAGTTTATCATAAATAGCAAGAAATAAATATCTTAATATATTTACGAAATCTGTTCAACTTAAGGATTTACTTAACATTTCACTTTTAAACAAATTACCAATTATAAATGTAATAATGTAACAACTTAGACTGATATATTAGTTGAACTATCGTCCTTATAATGTTGTTGTCTTGTTTCGCGTGTGTTGAGTTATACTAAAAATTCCTCTCGTTCTTTCATCATTAATGTGACATTTGAAAGAAGAAGACAAAGTATGGCGTAAATTGTCACCCTTATACAAAATTTATAGGTAACCGCCGTAAAACTACGAAACTGCGTTCGGACCTCAATAAACTTAACTGTACCAAAACGTAAAGTAGGTACGTGTAACAAAAAGAATATAAGTTATTATTGAATATATATATTTTATTAATCATTTCTTTAAAAAGTTTTAAATGTTCTCGTGTTTATATTCATTTTAATTTTGTTATAACTTTTAATATCATGGTTGTAATAAGTAGAACAACACCCATCACTATAATCTTCCTTTCGTATGCTCTGAAAGCTTCCGCTTGCAGACATCAACGCTAAAAGGGTTAAAATCGTCTCTCACAGGTCATTGCGAACAGTATTTTAGCGATTCACATCCTGCGCCTGTAGATACATTTTGTATATAATAAATACTTAAGCAAAAGTCGACCTAATTATACCTGTATTAAAAGGTTATTATTACTTGAGTATATAATTTAGTTATTAATACAAGTTGAAACACGGAGACGTTTATAGTTTTAAAATAAACAAGAATTTTCATCGTCGAGAAAATTATCTTACTATAACTTGTACGAGTAATTGAGCTAAATCGCTTAGCACAAACATTTTATGGAAGCACTAATTGCTCTTTATTAACATTTCATAATCAATTAAACTTTATAGATACAGTCGGTTCCATCGACATCACTTTATATAATATACATATATTATATACTCTGTAATATAATTTCCCTACAGCGTAAGGAGCTTCAGCTTAATTTAGCCGACGTCGGAGCCAATGGATTTACTCAAGAACGCCGAGATTAAATAAGAGAACGATTCTTGACTCTTGATAAAATAATACCGCGTAATAGGCACAGCGTATTTATGAAAATGAAATTCGAAACAAATACGTATTTTTGTTTGATGAAATTTTGGGGTTTGTTATACGAATTATTTCACAGGTAATACTTAATTTGATTACTTGTTACATTAGAATGAGTTATTTCAAATAGTAAATGTTAATTTATTAGCTGTGCCCCGAGGCTTCACCCGCGTATAATTAATAAAAATATAATAAATTATTTTTTGAAATTACTTTTCATAAGATACAGTAGAGTTTACCGATCTTATATATCGGCCTATAATTTGCGCCATCACATGTTCTTTGTGTGTACCAATTTTCATCAAGATTTGTCAAGCCGTTCTTGAGTTATAAGAAGACATACAGACAGACAAACAAAAATAATAAAAATAGTATAATGTCACTCACAATCACTGCAACATAAAACGATTATTTATCACAAAATTAGGTGAGGAAAAAAAATTATAGACAGAGCCAATAGATTTATATAGTAGTATAGATAATATACTGCCTATATTGTTGAAATTTATTTTGTTGTAAACGAAATTTATATGAGATAAAATATTAAAGTAAAATCAAACAAGTCAAGTGTCGAATGTTATGTTTTATAAACAAGAAATTGTAACTAAGTGTAAATAAACGAGCCAAGAGTTCCATAGTTCCATAACAAATTGTTCGCAAAAGCTACGTTAATACCACTAAGATCGAGTCTCCACTCTCCAGACGTTCTCTATAAATATAAACAGCATCTTCCGCGCAATTTAATTTTCCACGTTATTTTGTTAGAAAGTTAAAACGCTAAAATGTCCAGAGACTAAAAGTGTCGCGCGGTGTATACGGTACATAAGCACTAGGTACACTTATAATCCTATTAGCGGAGGCGTCGCGTCCTGACAGATGTTATGTAAAGTGTGTTATGTAAGTTCGCTGTGAAATCTGGTTAACGTGCATATATGTTATTATAATGCGTTCAAAGGGAATAGCGAGTGGGACGTATAGTCGTAGTAATTGTGTTTATAGAGAAATCAGTCACCGGTGTGTTCCACTCATATAAGTACGTTGTAAACCTTACTAATATTATAAATGTGATAGCGAGTTTATTTGTTTGTTACGCTTTCACGTCTTAACTACTCAATCGATCATCATGAAATTCTGTTTTCACGTTGTCTGGGATACAGAAAAAGTCATAAGGGTCCTCCTTACCCGCAGGCGGAATTTAGTAAACTAATAATACAAATGCAAATGTGAGTTTGTTTGTTTGTTGCGCTTTCACGCCTAAACCACTATAACTATTTTAAAAATTATTTCAACAATGGAAAGCTATATCATCAGCTAGTAACATAGGCTACGTTTTGTCCACGTATTCCAACGGGAACGGGAACTACGCGGGTGAAACCGTGGGCAAAACGCTAGTATTAAAATAAATGTTAGTATTGTGCCCTAAGCAATATATATTTTTTTAAATTTCGAAATTTGAATTTAATAATTTTTTAGTGTTTAATTTGTTATGTTGGTACTGAAATGATTAAACAATATACTCAATCAGTAATGTATAGAATTTTTTACAACGTTATATTAGTGTCCGTGTCAGAGTCCGGACTCATTTAAGTTACAAGTTCCCCGTTTATATTTCAAGTGCACTTGTTCTTAAAGTCTAGGTTGGTTGTCTAAAATGTTTTCTCGTATCTTTTTAACGAGCATCTAACTTTTTAGTTGATGTTATTTTGTGTAGGTAATATGTCTTCTTTCATTAATAAATTTATTACATACATATTTTCTTATATGCCTTTAATACATATTTCGTTAATAAGTAAAAAAAACTACTAATTTTTAATTCTGAAGTAAGTTAATATGCTTTTTGGTGGTAGGACTTTGTGTAACTGCTCGCGTTCTTCAGATACTCAGTTACTTCAGCGCTAAGCAGCAATTCTTTTTATTGCTTTGTTCCGTTTTAAAGGGCGAGTGAGCCAGTATAATTACAGTCATAAAGGACATAACGTCTCAGATCCCATAGTTCTCGGAGAGTAGTAAGAAGTGGGTAGAACTTCTTACAGTACCAATTCGGACGATTGTAACTACCTAAACTTACTCATATATGTATTTAGGTTACAAATATTAGGTATTATCATATTTATAAAATATGTATACTAAGAAAATCAAGCAGGTAGATTTATAATGAATATTAATGAACGACATACATTTTTTTAATATTGATTTATACTTTAAGCCGAGATGGCCCAGTAGTAAGAACGCGTGAATCTTAACTGATAACCTTGGGTTCTAACCCGGGCAAGCGCTGCTGAATTGTCATGTGCTAAATTTGTAATTATATTTCATCTGACGGCGAAGGAAAACATCGTCGAGAAACCTGCATGAGTCAAATTTCACTGAAATTCTGCCATATGTGTATGCCACCAACCCGCATTGGATTAGCGTGGTGGACTAAGCTTCAAAACCTACTCTTCAAAAGAGGCGAGGAGGCCTTAGCCCAGCAATGGGACATTCACAGGCTTAATGTAATGTAATTTAGAAACTTTGATTGTTTAAACTAACATGATCATGGGATTCCATTTTCAAATATTCATCTAATTGAACCTTACCCGTCAGAATTATAATTCAATGCAAGATACGATTTACATAAGCGTGGGTTACTTGAGCGAATACAGTTAACAGAGAATGGGACAGTTCATGTAAATTGATTATGCCTTGATTTCGTATTTAATTGGTTTATTAGAATAATAAGATTTGCCTAATTCGACGTCCTATAAGAATTTAGAAACTCTGTTCAACTTAGTACGTAGGCTGAAGAAGAATTGGACGTTGAAATTTGACTTCATTTGATCAAAGAAAAGAAAAAAAAAGTATTCTAATTAAATACAGACACGTAGTTATTTCATTATTAAGAGAATTATCTATTAATAAGATAGAAGAAGAAGATGATAAATCAATTCCACTACTTGATTGAAGATCATCGGATAAGTCTTAGAATATCAAACGAAACTTATCTACAATTTTTTTTTACTAAAATCAAGCTCCGTAGGTACTCCTTACTTGCTTACAATACGGTCTTATACATATTCTACAATCTATTTAAGTTGGTAATGTAATACAATCTTATGAATATTTAATTAATTATAGAGGAAATGAAAACTACATCAATGGTCGTAGGTGGTAATCTGCGAATTTGGCCTTGTAATTGAATCGTTTAGATATCTGTATTTGTAGTACTGTTCATCATTACGCAATTATAACTTGCAATTAACTTTCCATTTTGTATAATTAACGTATAATTTCGAACATTTATCGAAAACACTACGCAAGTAATGTTTGGAAAGCAGTGTCTATATGTTGTATTAATTATGATAAAATACGAAAAAATGCTCCTCTGTCAACTGCACCCCATTTTGGCACTTTCATCGGAAACGCATTAGATACTTGAATTCAAGTGAAAGCATTTTGTATGATTCACTGACGCTACGTGAGGTGGGTGTCAGACATACACACAAGTATAGCATACGTATGTCCATACAAAGGACTAGAGTATATTGGAAAATTTAAAGCTGTGAACATACATACGTAGGTACTGTTCAGTATAGTATTATTTTTATTCATTGCTTCTATTAGCGTTCTATTTTCAAAACGATTTTGCAGATTAACTGTGATAATTTAAAAAAAGTAAATACATTTTCAAACAAAATTCAACTAATAGTACTTTTATTATACATTTGAACAGTTTGCTAAGTAATCGTTTTAAATCAAATGTTTCGGTTAGTTGAGCATAAATTTATTTATCGTTAAACTAATAATTATTTAATATAGAAGTGTGTCTTCGTGAACCTGGACTATAAATAATGTTAAAGTAAATATTTCATTTTTATATTTAGTTAACGTTTGATAGTATTGTTTACATGAAAGCCTTAAACATATAGTTATAAATAATATATTTTATAGTTGAAAGGTATGTTGTGTGTTTTTGCCTTTAAGGTGTAAATTATCGTTCATCAATTTGAATCATTCTCATTCAACTCAATTCTTTCTGACATGCAATGCAGTTCACGCGTCAGTGCGCGACAGTTTTTAACAGTTCAGTACCATTCCAAATAAAACGAACGCCCTATGGCTTTGCAAAGCACACCTGTTTACTTACTTCATCAGTTCACTGTCTCGACTATTAAGATAAAAGCGATATATTTTAGTAGAAACGCGAACTTGTTTGTTTTTCCTAACTTTTTGATTTATCGTAACATATTTTATTCTAAGTAACGACTCTAATATTAATAAAATTTAAATTATTGATAATTAAAAAAAAAAGACCAATCTTAAAATATATTGCTTTTATTTCATTTTCAAAAACATAGACACAATATTTTTTACGTTGAGTTTGATACTTGAGTAACATTAATTACCCGCCTAATTAGCTCTATGTTTGTCTGTGGCATTATTTGTCATAGGGATCCGTAATATACCCGCTGTTTTTCCTGGTTGTTTTGTTACAAAGAAATTCTTTTTCCTGTATAGCTTTCGGCTGTTGGTTTATAGAAGTGTTGACTTTTGTTTGAATACGTCGTTTGGAACAATAACGGTGATTTTTTTTATTTACGAACAAAATATATTTCGATCTTGTAAATAAAAAGAGACGTTTTATTTTATTTATCCTAAACAATTGTGAAATAATTATTTTAAAGTATACGTTACATGGTAAGTATTATATGTTTTCCTCTTGATGAAGAATAAATAAAATAATATATATTAACGATAGAATAGCTGATGAGTGGGTTGTACCTAACCAGACGGACTTGTATAAAGCCATACCACCTACGAAATAACGTATACAATGGGTATTATAAGTATTTTTTTATTACTAGCTAGATATATAAATAACTTAATATTGTTCAACATTAATTTTACGAGATTCAACCTATACGAGGTACCACCGGTTCGGAATGTAGATTCCACCGAGAAGAACCGACAAGAAACTAAGTTCAGAACATGTAGTCAAAGTCTCAAACAAGTGCTGTTCATAATGATATTACAACAACAAGTTACCATATACCAAGTATGTATATAGGTATTGTATTTACGTCACTAAAAATCCGACCAAAAAAATATATACGCCATTTACAAAAGAAAAAAAATTGTTATAAAGTGGTTACTGTAACTAAAAATTCTCGTTCATAACGTGATCCAGTTGTTCTAATATCAATATAAGATATTTGATTATTATTGTAGCGTTTCATGAACTATAAACACATATAAAGCACATGAATACTAAGTGGTGCTTGCCCGTATTTGAACACACAATCTTCGCTTAAGATTCACGTATCCACTAGTTCAACCGGCTCGTCATTGATTGCGGTGATTAATTAAGTCATTTCAATTAACAATTTCGTCATCACCTGGGACCTATCCGAAGCATTGTATTGACACTTCTATTAATAATAGCCAGTCTAATCGATCACCAATTAACGATAATAATAACATAATAATAATAATAACATCTTGGGACATTATTCACACAAGACCATCTGATCCCAAACTGAGCAGAGCTTGTACTATGGAAACCAGACAGCTGATATACTACATATACTACTTTTCTTTTGTAAAAACATGCTTATATAGATAATTACACCCAGACTCAGGACAAACAGACATGTTCATGCACACAAATGTCTGTCCTGGGTGGGAATCGAACCCACGACCTGCAGCGCGAAAGGCAATTAACCACGCCAGCCACGCCAACCGGCTCGTCGATAATGATGAACTTATTTTTATATTTATAATATTCCAAGGACTTTCCAAGTTCCAAGTATTTTCTCATGTCTTCTTTTAAGCTGGAATCTACCGATAAAATCGATTAATAATATCAATAATATGGATAATAAAATAACTTTGTTACATATTATAATAGATAAAATATAATGTTTATATTTATATGTACCGTATTTAAAAAGACCATAATTTTATAAATGAATCATGTATAAAAATCGAGCAATGCAAAAATCAAGCAAAAATATTGTGCGGTCGGGGGACCCCGGTCAGGAACGAAGTTCTGTGCGATATTTTTTCGACTCAAATCGTGTTTTAAAATATAGATTTCAATTGATTATATTACTGTATTTTTGTCACACAGAAAAGCAGCTCAACCTCTTAAATCGATCTCTTAAATTCGAACGCATTGCATTTTGTAGCATTTGGTAGGCACAGTATGAACGCTATTTCATTACTCATGTGACCTTTGGCCACATGAGAAAGAACTTCGTTCCAAAAATCAGTCGTTGAAGGTCTTGCTTTTATAATTATAGATGAAGTCATTTTCATTCTTTTTTCTAATTGAGAAATAATTTTGCCACATATAGCCTATGTCATATAGTATATGTCAAGCATTAATGAAAAGTTTTTTGTTAAAATCAACTCAAAAGCCTTTTTAGCTATATCTAACAGATAAAAGTTATAAAATTTAAAATTAAATTAATTAAAGATTTTTTTGTTTTACCGGAAAATAAGATTTTAATATAATATAAATTACTTTATAATATGTATAATAGTATCATATCGTTTTAAAATAATTTAAATTATTATTCATAAAAAGTATTCATAGAGCCATATATTAAATGCTAATTGGTGTAATCATTTAAAGTCAAGTTTATGTCTAAACCGCATACAAAACTAATAGGGTGCACAAATCGTTAACGCCATAATAAAATATATTACGGCTTTCGTCAGCCCACCTGGGGCAAACTAGGCGTAGAATAATGACGGGTTAGTAATTAATGACGGAGCTCATCAAGCGGTGTCATTTCAGTATGATGAATAATTAAAAGGGGTAATATATGGCAAGTGTTATAGACGTCACCGAAAAATACGCAATATTTAAGGTAGCCGGCCTGAACTGAGACAATGCCTTTTTTTTCTTTTTTATTGTATAGGTAGGCGGGCGAGCATATGGGCCACCTGATGGTAAGTGGTCACCAACGCCCATAGACAATGACATTGTAAGAAATGTTAACCATCGCTTACATCGCCAATGCGCCACCAAACTTGAGAACTAAGATGTTATGTCCCTTGTGCCTGTAATTACACTGGCTCACTCACCCTTCAAACCGGAACCTTCATTTGCGCATATCACTTTTTTATTGTAAAAAATAATTAATTGTTTACGTACTTGTAACAGTACTAGTTTGTATTAGAAATTTTGCCTGCCAATTTTTTTAAAAACGACTAATTTTTTACCTTTTCGGTGATTATTTATGTTAACTCAACATCATACGCAATTTATTTTTATCACGAAATAATACAATACCATTTTTATATATCATACAAGTCATGCACTGATTTAACAGTCTATTAAATAATCAGTGTTGATAAGAAAACACACTCAATTTGCATCGTTAATCAGTTTCACGTATGATTACAATTCCATCCCTTAAGCAATTTATATTGTGGATCACCCGATACATTGTTATCTCGTGTCGGCCGCCGTCAAAAACAAATTGAGTGTCACCTCCGTGTCACCGCAGAACAAAGTTATAAAAATTTTTGATCATAAGCTAACGAGATTGTTGAACTACCCTCTTTCATTTGTTGTCTGTATCTTCATCAAGCGGGATCAGAAAACTAATCAGTATATTATATATTTATAAAAAGTATATCTGACTAGCAGATCAATGTACAATGCAAACAATTTGGCTAACTCCACGAATATTTGCATACGGATTCTTTTTACACAGAAGGTTAGCACCAAAAAAGGATTTTTGAAAATGAAACCCCTAATAGTATTGGTAGTGATGAAGGGAATGAAAATTTGTATGACAATTCTTCGTTTCTGAAGAAACAGGAAATTGATATTTACCAATTATGAATTATGACTCCAAAGTAAAGCACTAATATATAAAAAAATGCTACTATTTAAGTTTTTGCGTGGATCATGATCTCCAGTAAATATTTATTTCAATTAAAATGCAATAAAACAAACAAGCTCGCTGTTAATAAGTAATCGGAAAATATGTCCAGTACAGCCGGCACCCAGTTCACATTCTCGCGCCCTGTAGAGGTTTTTAATTAATACGCTAGCGGCCGGGCTCGGGGAAATAAATCTTACTTAATGTCCCTTTAGTCTGGTCAGTGGTACCCCATGTGGGTGGTCGAATATAGACACGTGAATCGATTGTGTAATGGTGCCAACCGGCGGCAATTGCAGTAAATGCTCAGAACATGTGCTGCAAAATATATTGATATCTCGCCACAAGTTTCGGCTTGAACATTGCATATGAGTAATACGTTTTGTTGTTAATTTTGTGTTTAATCTTCGTCGTTATTTATTTTAACATTTTCTTTTCAGAAATGCGACGTTCCTTGAGCCACATCTTCAAGGGGTGAGGCGGCGTGATAGTCGAAGCTCCGACTCCGAACACGATGAGAGATCAACTGAAGATGACGAACGATCGCTCATTCGCAGCTCACCACGAACAAGGCTACCGCCTCCTCCGCCCCCACCGCCAGACGACGAGCCCCCGCCGATGAAACCTCGCGAGTTTTTCGAAAGATTGCAAAGCCAAGCGATGAAAGAAGCCCAAGATAGAAAACAGAAACGAGAACTCAAAGAATCAAATCATCTATTCCGACCTCTGGACGCCGAAGGCAGCCTAGGAGACAGCCTGAGTCAGGTATGTTGTTTGCTTTCTACACAGTAAAGTTTAATCAGAATTTTGACAAACTTTGTCCCAAACAACTAAACCACTAATGAACTTCACTGTGTTGTTTCCATTTTACTAACTTTTTATTTAACTTTACTTTCGCCTCAGTCTTTATTTACATGCAAAATTACCCAGAACTCTGTTGCAGTGTGTATGAAATATCGAAATACATTTGTCGTCTATTTGTAAAACATTCAAATGCAGTATTGAATGAGTTTTCAGAATATTCGCTTACCTTCAATTTCGCTTCCATTACCATTTCAATGCTAAGAGCGTAATGTTACATAGTAGCTTCGTCTCTCCAATTTACCGTTCAAAATTAAATTTACATCATAAAGGCACATTTGTTAGAATAAATATATATAAAATATATAAATCACACGTGATAAAATGACTTAAATGTGAACAAAAATATTATTAAATACTATAATCTACTCAACGCTTAACAATGTATATATAAATTTATTCTTATATAATACTGTACTAGTTCCTTTTTCAGACTTCTATTGAAGACATTATTTTTATATTTACCTCGCCTTTTAGAAGTAGATTATTAGCCGTGAAGCACGCTCCATACCACATTAAAATTTGTCACCATTTAAACAATAATTCAGATGACGTTAATACTATTTCCCAGTCAATTGCTTTACTAAACTTATTGCTTATGTATAGCAACCAATACAACACAAAAGGCATTACCTACTAATAGATCTCCAAGTATTATACAAGTTGTCCATTACAGAGCAGATATGCCGTGACAATATTTACACACAAACGTGCCTGCACCACACTTAACGCGCGACAAAAGCACTTGAGGTGTTACTCCAGTCAATTGTAGGTAGCTTTATACTCGAGCCCACTAGACCCTTCCGACCGCTTTTGAAATATGAGAATAAGTCATGTTTTATACGATGGTGAAAGTACGACGACTAATCTTGGTTGAAAATGTTGAATAAATTAATGGAGCTTTGAAACATCGCTAACGACTTCAATGAATTAAAGTACATTTCCTGACATATTTTTAAAAATAAATGGTGATTTATTTTTGAACTGACACTTTTAACGCGCGATGAGAGTAAAAATTCGTTTAATATTTATAATCTAGCTTGATTTATAAAAAAATAACGTTCCTTAAAATTTTACAATGACATATTATATGTACATCTTTAGTTATATTTTTTTGAACACAAATATTGTAATATTTTTTATATTTAACAATTTAGGGGTTGGAAATAATAATCATTAGACCACACTTACTGAACCATTGAATCGACAATTAACCCTCAGATTAGTGCCCCTTGTCCCCGGTTAACTGTCTTTTGTGGGTCATAAATGACACTCCGACTGCTTAGAATTGCAGATAGGCATTCACACGTAGTAAGCATTCGTCCCTTTTTTGCGTATATTGGAACTTTTACGTATTGTTAGATACATTAAAATACTATATAGATGATTTAAACTGTTAGGGTAACTGTTGATTGATCTCGGCCACTATATCCATTCTCATAACTTTTTATTGGCTGGACCCTGGATTCGAACTCAGAACCTTAGGCTTTGCAACCTTATAGGCTAGTCACTACAAAACGGAGCTGAACGGATTCTTATAAGACATAGAGTTGTTTTTTAATTTACTAATTTCATTGTATTACTTGTATTTCAAATACCTACATAAATAAAAATACCGACTAGATTGTGATATAAAATAAAACTTTTTGGTGAGATGAAATGTTAAAAGCTGTATAATTTGCACTATTGTCAACAGCGGACGATTATCGGTCTGCCCCGTCACTTCCGTGTACGCTGTCGCACCCTGACTGACTTGACGGAAAAAAAATAACTCACCATAATTTGCATCCACTGCAGTGAAGTCGATTCAGTGCTTCCGGTTCGCGCTGCAGTTTTAATTGCGGTGAAAGACTCGTAGAATACTTTCCGTATGATCTGCACTTTGAACGTTTTATAAACATAATATTTCTAAATATATTTTTTGCAATAATTTATATCAACGTTTCTGCTATAGAATTATTTATCTACTTAAAATGTTCGCATTATGTTTTCTTTGTGACTCAATAATGTAGAAATTTGATGATGTAATTTTTTCAACATTTATATTTGCGACGAATAAATTTCTGAAAATCACATAAATAGAACAAAAAATGGCCACTCTTAGATTACACTTGCACTCACACAAATTATTTACTTGTATATACTTGTGTGGCACTTGAGTGTCTTCTGTTTTTGATTATACTGAGCCCTTGCGTATGACCAGGACATGATAAATAAAGATAGTAATTATAATAACAGCCTCTTTTATCAAACCGAGAAGAACTGATGTGAAAAATTATAATAATAATAATTTAACACCTTAATATATATTAATATCATGATCATTGTACATAAACAAAAAAAAGTCATGTATTTTACTTTATTTTTTACGTTATTGTACATTTTTGAATTGAAATGAAATGAATTATTGTATAATACATCAATACATACAAGCTCGTCTGGATAGATACCACCCACTCATCAGATATTCTACCGCAAAACAGCAGTACTTGCTATTGTTGTGTTCCGGTTTGAAAGGTGAGTGAGCCAGTGTAATTACAGGCACAAGGGACATAACATCTTGGTTCCCAAGATTGGTGGTGCATTGGCGATGTAAGCTATGGTTAACATCTCTTACAATGCCAATGTCTATGGACGTTGGTGACGACTTACCATCAGGTGGCCCATACACTCGTCCGCCTACTTATGCTATAAAAAAAACATGCATGGAAATGAACGAATGCTTAGTATTTTAAAACGGTTTTTTAAAATTAATTCTGATAGATTTAAACATATCATACGAAATAAAATAGTATTAATAGAAATCCATTGTATCATATAAATCATGAGTCATGACTAAAGTGCGGACTAGTGAATTCGGTATGCCATTTGCGCTACCTTATTCATTCAAGTATATTTTGGCTTAGTCATTAATTAAGACGTTACTATTCAGTTCACTTGCGGTTAATGATCTGATTCCAGAACATTACAATCACTTTCCGTTTATGCCGCATGACTATATAATCATATTGATATTTTAATAAATTAATTTAGCAAAATTTGAATTAAGGAATTCTCAATAGAAAAATGTACACCTTTTGTAATTGATTTTAATTTATTGATAGTACTAAAGATTAACGTTCAAACCCCTTTCGATAATATGATTTTTACTGACAGCAACTCAAGGCTTGATTTAATTCGACTATCAAAGAACGAGAACACGATTTTGAATAAAATGATAGAGTTGAACGCCTTTCTTAGGGCGGATGGCTCTCAAAAGCGTATAATTTTTTTATATTCAATGTATAATAACTGTGTAATATTTAAATTAATTAACGTATGTGATCAATTCATCATATCAAGAACAAAATGTTCAGTAATAAATAAATATAAGTCGAGTATAACTATTTATTAATAAAGTTATAAAAAGAAGTCAATTAATATAAGTTCGCTCATAAAGGTGACATTTCCATATACGCACAGCGCGGCGACTTATTGATTTTAACCACCCAGTGTGAGTCATCTGCCGCTGCATTTCCCCCACAAACGCTGCCTCCCTGCATCCCCGCCTGGACCACAAACGCTGTTTGCTCTCTTTGATTGAACTTGAAGAAAACTAAAGGGTCGCTGTAAGTTTGTTTGTGAAGTTATAACTCTTTTACTCGGACCCGCTGCGTTTTGCATCCTGTTTGGTTTGATTTTTTTTACCCGTCGTCTGTGTTCGATTTCAGCTCGTTAAAAGTTGGTTGCTTCGACAATTTTCTCAGCACGTTCCAATAAATATCGCTAGTGGGATTTATTTTAAAAGTCTTGGGGATCGTTATCTTTTTTTTATATGATATCGAGGTTACAAATTTATAACAGGTCTGTTTATTAAAATATTTTGTGCTAAGCGATAAATTACCCATAGGAAGTTATTAGTGTGATACTTGAAATCGAATTTAAAATGAAAATATTTTTAATAAAATTAATAGTATCGCATTAGTTCAATATTTTCTAACGTCGTATATAACCTATTGAATAAAAGGAATAATTATTTAATAAATCTTTCAATTACATACAAATAACTTGTAATTGTTTTAGTTTATTTCTAGAAAATACGAATTATCGAATATGAGTCATGTCATTGAAATTCTTATTCAATATCGCTGCCAAAGTTTCTCAGCGTTCCAAAGGACAGTAACGGTAACTATTAACCTAATTAAAAGTACCCCATTCTAAAAGTTTGGTAGCAGGTGCTATACGTTCACTCCTTAAGCGACATACCCATTTACAATGTAGGAGCACGTGTGACCATTTCGCACTCCAAAGTCGAGTAAAAGTGAACTGTTATGTGATGCTAGGATGTGTATTTTTATGACTCCTCGTGTTGCGACACAGCTGATTCTTAAGAGATTGGGAACAAGCTTGAGAGTGGATTTGAGAGTACTGCACGTCTATTAACTTCTGGAGAAATAGCCGCGTTAATATGAATTTATTTTTAAAATGCGCCTTTAAATGTTAGACGATTTTTTACTGTGAAGTAAAAAATCGTAAAGTTTATTGATCTTCAAGCTTATATGAATCTGATATGAATTTTTGAAATATAACCTTTTTTTAGATACAATAATACTCTTGTCTAATGTTCTAAAATTAAACATTTTTGAGACAATAATACATGAATAAACAGTAGTGTCATATTGAATTGTATTTTATAAAGTTTTAAAATAATTACTTTAGTATCGGTCACAAATAACTTTATCTTCTATATGTAAGATCATTATTAATCTGTAACAATGTGACAAAAAAATATAATAATTCGACAAATTCTACCCTTCCGTAACAAAACGAGCGTACAATCCAACAAAATTAATGTAACACGAATATTGCGGCCGTTTAATGCCATACAAAACTAATTATGTTATCCAACTTTCCTAATAAATCTATGTTCACACTGGAGAAGCTGCAATATAAGCCTGGACGAGCTGAGTTACCTTTGTTAACACCTCTCCGCGACGGGTGTCGAGACCATTATTGTATTGTTGTATGATTCATAGCGCTATCGCGAAAGCCATTATTGTTACCGATTGCAAAATTAATTTTCCCGCCAGATTGTCGCGTTTTCGGCTTGTAACACTGGCATTTAGACACCGCAAATTGTTGCATACTAATTTTAGGCTGTTTCCCATTAAATAATAGCAATTATTTATAATATTGTTCAAATGTTTTTTTTTATGAAAATTGTTTAATTGTGAACATTTTATTGTTAACTCAAATAAATTTCACCTTTTGAACATAGACTGCGTGTTGATGTTGCTTATTAAAAAAAAATCCAAATATCAATAATTTGTTGGTATTTTAAAACAATGAATACTTGTCTAAAAGACAAATTAAATCAGTGAAAAACAAAATTTATTTAAAATTTGTATTAAAAATAATCGTCATTAAAAACAATAGATATTTGTTCATTTTTTCCTTCCGACTCGTTTTTTCAAAGTATTATGTATGGTATATTTAAATTTGATATTCAACCTGCAGTTCACCGTGTGCAGATGTCGGAACTGTATCGTTTATTTGCCACAGACCATTAATTTACAGACCTATAACACTGGCTGATACGATTTTTATTTATTTTGCAGTCTGTGGTCGGTATCGGGTTTACCGCTTAGTTTTGAAATCGCTAGCTCAATTTTATATACAAACTGCTTTACTTTATAATTTTAAAAAATTGAAAATAATGTTAGTAAATCAAATATTTTATAAAAAACTTTGAGTACGCCCGAAGTTTCTTGACCCAATAAAAACATGTTTTTGTATGTTTGACCTATAATATAGACCTTTATTTTATCCAGCAGCAACGGTAGATAGTCTTTAATCAATACGGAAAATCACTTGCGTCACCGCACTTGATGAATTAGGTACGCACGATATAAATTAAGCATATATATACCATCTACTAAAAATCTGTGTATATATTATATATGTTTCTATTTAATCAAGCCGTATTTCTTTTTAAAATTATATTTTAAAACATTTTCAAAAGTAAACATCGTTACCGAATATTAAAAACTGCTGCACTATGTTCATATGCATGTCTGCTGAAGTAGCGTCGTGTTTCGCTCCAAATCCTCTCATTACGGGAGGCCTTTACACCGTACATAATAGCCCGTGGATTTAATATTAAACGTTTTACAGTTCCGTACTATAAACTGCAATAATGTTTTTTTTATTTCTCTTTTGTGAGAGCTGAAACATTATTTCTTCATTTGAAGACGTTGAGATCAATATTTTCATATAATTTACATTTTATTATTTTTAATAGGTAGGCGGACTGACAAATTGCAATAGCAGTGGCCATTATCACATATATACAAACATTGGCGTTGTAGGAAATATTAGCCATTTCTTTAATTACCAATGCGACACCAACTTCGTAACTAAAAAGTTATGTCCCTTGCACCTTTAATTACGCTTGCTCAATCACTGTTCAAACCAGAAAACAACAATTACATTATATTTATTATAAGAACATAACAAAAAATAAAATATATCAATTAAATCACTGAAGCGAATTTGATGGGTGTGAAGCAAGCCCAAATGAAGGATATAACCTAACATAACACGCAGGCAAAGCCGCGAGTGACAATAAGTTATTTATAAAACTTCATAAATAAAAGAAAGTGAGTATAAAACGATAACTCGTTCTGCCTAGTTGGAACACGTCGTCGAGATAACTTTTCACTGCAGGGTCAACGATTTATACATAGCTCTTTTAAAGCTTAAGTTTTATTGAAATATTTTCAGCTTTATTTTAGGCTCAGACAGTAATGTTTAAGGTCTATAGAATGTAAGCTAGCGGCTCAGTTGAAAAAAGATTCTTAATACATAAATTTTAAGGTTCACAATTGATTAAAAAGTGAAATCAGACATCAGCTCATGCGAAATAAAACTGGTTGCTTAAAAACGGCTGTTGGTAACTTTTTCCACGAAATTGTAGTAGTTGAAAATGTTTTTTTAACGAAAATAAGTTCGATAAAGCTAGAATTAAATTAGTTCAGTAATTACGGAAATGTTCTTTTTTTATAATAGTAGGTAAATCTAGGAATATATCCTTCATACCAAATGATATGCTGATCTATGTAATTTATATAATATATGTATATAAAAAGACTTGTCTATAATATATAAATAGGCAGAGACAAAACAGCTTATTCCGCGAGATGCGACTCTTTTATAGCGACGATTCATAATATACATGTATAATAATAATAAAATAATATAACATTTTAGTCGGTTGCCTATAGAATTTCTTTGTCCAGAGTTACGTTTTAATAATTATGGAGCTTCATAGCTGCGCTTATGTAAATCATTAATGATTAGATGCAAATAACGGTCTTTACAATTTTCCGTGAATATATTATAAAAGAAATGTCAAGATTCTATCATAAACAGGATTTGGTTATACTAATACCATCATTCGTCATTTGTTTATTAAAGTCATTTCATTAGCGCACATTACATTGCGTTCTCTACGAAACCACTAATTGTTACAAATGTTCGTGATTTAAATTTCAAACAACACCATTTAATATGCAATGTTGTGCAGGCGGCTTTGTCTCAATTAGATGCTGTGACAGTTCGCACGATGAATTGCGAGTTTGTTTTAATTATAAACTTTTTAATTTTATTACATAATTCTATTACAACCGTTCGCAAAGAAGACTCGCGAAGATATATACACACCGATACAGATATGTGCCTACACATAATAATGTCCTGACCGATTTCGGCCACGGCGGCCAATCTCAAGAAATATTTGCCAACTGCATAGGACATATTATAGTGCGCAAGTGTGTGCGCAAACACAGGTGCAAACTCTATTCCCTAACTGTCATAATCCGATGGAACGGTAATCCGACCGGAAAGAGTTCAGGCGCAACACCAACGGCTTTACGTGCTTTCTGAGGCATGGGAATGTACACACTTCCAACTTCCAGATTACGAGCATGCTATTGAGAATTTTCGACGAAAAACTTTTTATTGACCCGACCTGGGATTCGAACCGGTCCTGCGTGTCTGCGGCCTTACATCTAGCTACAAGACCAACGAGGCAGTCAATACACAAGTGTGTCGGTAAACTCAGATTCATTTTCTTTTCCCCTACTCTCGTTATCCGATGCGATGGTAATCCGACACGACTAGCGAAAGTTCAGACGTAGGAATACCGGCTTTACGTGCTTTCCGAGGCATGGTAATGTATGAGGGTAGATATTGCCAACTTTCAAATTACGAACTACTTAGAATTTTTTGACGAAAAACATAATAGTCTTAATCTGGGTCGGAATCCAAATACAAACTAAGCAACTAGTCAATGTATAGTAATTTCTGGGTAGATACCACCCGTTCGTGATATATTTTACTACCACACACTTACCTACAGCAACACTTGGTATCGTTGTGCCGGTTTGAAGGGTAATGGAGCCAGTGTATGTATCTCCAGGCACAAGGGCCATATTGTCTTAATTCTCAAGGTTTCTGGTACATGTAAAATGTATTATATTAGGAGTTACATAGTCTTATACTATTTTTGTTTTATAAAATAATACTCAAAATATTAATGACTAAGGAATAAAGTAAATAATATATGAGATTATGATGTAATATATGAAATTGTTTTCAACGATAAAAGAAATTTCATATATATCCAGTGTTGGTTATATAAAAAAAATTGTAATACATTTTAGCGAAGGCGTCTCATAATTTTATCTGTGGACATATAAAATATACTCCTCTAAAATGGATTCGAAGATATGTATATCTTAATTATATAATCCTTAATAAAGCATAAATAATTAAACTAAAATCTTTTCCAACATTACTTTTTTATTAACCTATATACGTATTATATACATAGAAACTGACGTCTAAGTAAGTTAATTAGTTAATTTACTCGTTCATTCCCAGACGTCTTTACATTTCGCATACCAAATGTATTTAAATTCATGTTGAAGCTATTTAGTGAAGGTAAAATACGGATGGAGATCCGTAGTAATAAATAATTAACGTAAGTTTTCTTTTAATTTGCAAGATATATAAATAAGAAACATTAAAAAACGTAGTACATAAGTTTAGAATTTTATTAAATTCTAAAACATTTTAAACCATTACAATGATTATATATTTTCGAAACATATATTTGTTCCATAAAGGTAGTTTCCATTCTTTTAGATAAATTTAATCCTGGTCTGTGGGACCATATATAACTGTAGCAATCAAAAGAAAATGTAGGAAGTCTGGGAAGTAGAACCTAATTCCCGACTTACGACACTATCTAGTTGCTGAAAATCTGGCATTTTGCCCGAAGTATTATTTGAAACATCTTATCGTACTCTTTGTTTATTACTAATTATATTTTCACATAAACAATAGCATAAGTTTTGAAAATATGCCATGTAAGATTAGAAGAAGAAGATAAGAATATTATTGGTCAGAATTTTCTTATTTCTCATTTGTTTATAATCGTAATTTGAATTAACAATTCTCACATATTTTCTTTGTTTAATTAAACTTCATAAATTACACACAAATCATAATAATGCAAATATAAATCATCACGTAGCCCATTAATCTCCACACATATACTCCAAGAACAATAATAGGAGCAAGCTATTTGACACTATATTAATTAGAGATAAAGTCTACAATTGCTTGAACAGATAATTGTAAATTTTAGATATGTACTGCATTAGGCGATATTAAGCTGGTATAGAACCTCTTATGCGTCAGCTTCATAAAAGCACCAAAAGCAATTAGCGTAATGTTTCGTTCTGCACTCTGATACTAATGAGACACAAGAATAAAGGATTATTCTTTTGCTTCGCCTATGTAGGCTTTGTTAGTGTGTGGATAATATTATGACACATTTGGATGCGTCGTCACGAAATGAGGACTTGCTTTAATAGCTACAAAGCCAGACTTTAGTACAAAAATATTCCTTGTATCCAGACAGAATTTCTTTTATTTTTGTTATCTACTAAAATGTTGTTATTCGTATAATATAAATGCTTACGTTATTTTCCGGCTTATTTTCGTTAGCTATTTGAATGAGAAATGAAGAAAATATGCTTAGAAGATATTTGAAAAATGATTGTATAAAAATATAATGTCTTATACAGCCAATTTGCTATACGATCGGCACTGGTTGTTTTATGTTTGTAACACGACTGTGACAAGTACATAATACGACCAGACAGCGATGTATACAAATATCCATTATCAACTCGTGCAAATATTTCTCGTAATCGGAAATCTAACACGCTACTTTTGTAATCTTATTAATCGTTAATTGCTTTCAAAATAGCGTCGATGTTCTAGTGTTGCAATCTATTAATGGTCTTATATATTTATAACACATATAAGGACATATTTATTTGCCATTTCACATTAAATAAAAAATAATCTTTTATATTAATTTGTTTATTATTATTATAATATCGATTTTACAATACTTAATAAAATATTTTGCTTATTTATAGAGTCGAGAAAGTCTGTCATCAGACGGTGAAGGAGCTAAAGGGGATTGTTCTTCGGTGGGATCTTCAGGATCAGAGTCAGAAGAGCAGCCACCATGCGACATCGGTTTGCTGGAGAGGCTAATCAGAACACACCCGGTGTGGTTTCTTCCGGGGATTCAGCGTGCTGGGGCCTTTCACCTTTTACAAGGAAAAGAAGAAGGAGTAAGTGCATAAGAAAATTTAAAGAAAATGCTTTTGTTTAGAAACTTCATAATTTTCCAATCTATAAATTTATCGCCAGTTACTAATGTAAATATTCGGTATCGCTTGTATTATTTCCTTTTCTTCTCTCATGGAAACTTTATAATAACTACTCATAATAAACATAGCATAAATTTTAATCAAAGTTAAACTAATATTAGAAATTCATACTATTTTTCAGAACTTCGTAGTTCGCCAATCAAGTCAGCCTGACACGATGGCGATCAGCGTCCGGCTACCCGCAGATAAAGGGCCGTATATAGAGCACTATCTGATACAAGCATCGAGCGGCCGCATTGGTCTCGAAACTTCACACAATCGCTTCGACAATATACCTGAACTGATCGCACATTATTCTCAGTGCTGGTAAGCTATTTGAATACTTTATAATTAATAACTTTGTATTATTATTTTTTACCTAATATGTTTGTCATAATTTCTGTTTATAATTAAGGATTTTGGTTACTTATCTTAAAAATCCTAAAATTATTAGAAATCATGGTTTTTGTTTGTTGCAATTTAAATAAAAACATATTATGATATTTTACAATCGTTATAGCGACGAGCTCCCAGTGCAACTACAATTGCCAAGGCCGCTTCGAGAAGCAAAGAGTCGTCACCAGTTAAGTTCCCTGGCTCTACTTGGCCAAGAGTTTTGGGGATATCCAATGGCAAATCCAAAAAACAACCCGAACAACCTACTCTCACCCAGTCAGCTGCCAAATGGATCAATACCTATGGCTGTTACACCCTCAGATACTGGATCTAGTCTTAGCAGTTTTAATGCAAGTTAGTACCTTCCGCAACATTAATAAGTTATTTAACTTATTTAAATAAAATTGAAATTCTTTTATTTGACAAAATAAAAACATATCCGTTAGGAACGTTTGAAATTCGCAGATAGTAGATTCATAGTAACTATAAAAATAATAATAATGAAAGCATTGTTATGTTTTAAGGTACAGTAGCAAATTCTCGAGAGCAAATTTTAAGTCCAGAAAAGGATCAGAATGTAGTTTTAAAAATGTCACCCGTAGACACTTCGGGCTCCCCACCGAGTCAAAGCCAGAGCCTAAGTACATTTAAAGGTAGAACAGCCCCATCTCCACCAGCGAAACCGGCTGGGACATTTGTCAGAGCACCGCGACCTACCCCACCGAATACTTTAAATCTAATATCCAGCACTGTAAGTATTTTAAAATTATCCAAAAAATAACTGCTTTAATTATTATCTTTAAAAATTAATTGAGTATTAACAAGTTCGATATATATTTTCAGGCGCATATAACACATCCTCACACATTTCCTACTACGAATGCGCCACATTCCCCGACTCATTCCAATAACATAAAAACGACTCCGCCGCCACCTCCTCCGCGGTGGGCTAAACCACCTTTTTCAAAGATATCCTTGTCCCCTAAATCAGAGGCTTTTAGTCCAATTAACAAAGCTTCGAGTGGGAATATAATTGTCACGACAACAGTTACTTTTAGTGTTAATAATACACAAATACACAATCATCAAATTAACGAAAGCATTCAAAGTGACCGGTTGCAACTAACGCTTGCATCTAATAGCCTAAATAATAATAGTTCTGATGCTGTATTCAGCATAATGGACGGAGCGAAAAGCTTAACTGAATCTAACGGAGAATTGCAGGTGAGAAATTTTAAATAATACGGCATGGCTTGCATATAAAGATTTGCATGCTTATTTTTTTTTGTTGTTGTACGTATATCATAGCCTATTTGCTATATGTTTTTGTTTCTAACCCATAATAATATATTGTACAAATTTTCACTAAAATTGTTACTGTTCTTATATAGAATATGATGCACCGTCTGACACCAGAAGGAGAATGTATAAGTACAATGTCAGCTAGTTTACACGGCAGCTTTAAAAGGCAGATTATTGAACAAAATAGCACCGAAGCTGGATCTCCATTAGAATCCCAGTCTCAGACAAATACCTCTGAATCGGTCGATCCCATTGTGAATACTTTAACAAAATCAAGTATTCCTTTCCATTCGAATCAATTAGTATCTCCGAATGGGACTAATTCTGTTACAAGTGGCATTTTCTCTCCGACAAGTCAAATAAATTCACCAGTGTCTAACGATACTATTTCATCTAAAAGTGGGATATTTTCACCAATAAGTCAGACTAATAAAAGTGAAGTATTTTCTCCTATATCCCGAAGCTCACCTATATCTAATAAAAATGTGTTTTCTCCTACTTCAAATAATTCTATTACTTCACCTATGACTGGCAAAGACAGAGAAAAAGTATTAACTCCTACTACTAATACTACAAGTACAACGCCTTCTGGTCGATCGAGGAGGAGTAAACACTCCATGCGCAAGGAGTCCAGACATTATCAGGTAGGGTTATCGGTTAATTTGTTGTATATTGGTGCTCACTTTTTGCTGTATAAATTGCCATTTATCGTTGCGTTTTTAAGAGCCACAAGCATGCGTATTATGTTACATATATACATAAAATATCGCATATAGTCAAACTGCAAAACCATATGTTAACAGCATGGCACATATTATGATCACTATTGTAAAATAATAAACTGAAGAATCGTTGACAGAAAGAACTTGTAAAAGCGAATAATCTCGATTTCTTAATAAGAACAACAATGCAAAGTAATAATATAAACATATTTTTCTAGGAATCAGATATCCTTGAATCACCAGGGGTATATTACAGAAGTTCTTTAATGGATAAAGTGAGCGATTATGAAGATATTTGGGGACCAGAAAGTAATAACTGCTCAACGTTTAAACCACTTAAGTCTGAAAATGATAATAATAACGTAAATAGCGGTATTATGAAAAGTAAGAGACCGGATCTTCTACCAGATACACTGCGTAAGTAAATAATATCATTTTATCAGTGATCAGTGGGTTAAATAAAAAAAATAAGTACCAGTTTTAATTGAAATAAATAATTATTTAAGGTTTCTTACCCAGAAAACTAAATGCCAAATATAAATTGAAATTAATGTTAGTTTTTTAATTCGTTTATTCGAATTTTAGCAAAACTGAATGCAGCGAAGAGTACTCAGTCAATATTAGAAAAGGAAAACATGATACTGCTCAATTCAGTAGAAAGTCTAAATGAAAAACGAAATCTCTCAGACAATTCTCTCAAGAAAAGCTTTAACGGTTCTAATGAAATTATAGCAACCACAAACAGTAAAGGTGACGTTGTAGCCAAGCGACCCGATAAACTTAACATTGTTATGAATATGAATAAAAAATTGACCGAAGAAATTGAAGCTACTTTGAAAATGAGAGAAAATCATAACATAGAGAGTATGGAAACAGTTAAAATAGAAGACGACTGTATCAAACGTGATGACTCTGAGAAAGAGCACGCAGGCAGCCCTTTCTATGCTGATCCCGTAGATGCAATTAAAGAAGTAAGCTGATGTTGATCAACTTTTTACTAATAACATTCATAATTACGAAATTGTATAACACAATATTTCTGTTCCCAGGCCGCTCTACTTCCCGTACAACGACGAAAGTTATTAAGATCTGGTGTCAATCTCTCACAGAGATATTCGGAGCCGCCGTCTCAGAATCATCCTTATTATCCTCTTCGAGATATGCATAGTATCGAAGAACTGTCACGTAAGTTTTTATGAGATAATATATTTATTTAAGAATTATATAGAATCTACTGCCAAAAAGCAACATTTTGTACTATAGGTGATACATGGGTGAGAAAAGTAGTATACATAACAACAAATTAAAACAAATTAGTACGGACAGAAGTTACCATTTACTATAACTTATATTATTAAATATTGTTTTTTCTTCTTGATATTTCTAGCATCGTCTCCAAATACTTCAACGTCAGTGGATAATCTGGTGTCGCTAAGGAGCAAGCCCAAGATGAAGGCCGTGGAGCCGCCGCGTGTTGCCGCAAAGCCGCCCAGCGGCAGGAACGAACACACTTGGGCTGTCGACTCCAGTTGGCAATTCATTAGTAAGTTTGTTAATAAAGTTACGTGAATGAGTACTGATATGATACTCTGGGTGGTAGAGCTTTGTGCAAGCTCGTCTGGGTAGGTACCACCCACTCATCAGATATTCTACCGCAAAACAGCAGTACTTGGTATTGTTGTCTTCCGGTTTGAAGGGTGAGAGAGTTAGTGTAATTACAGGTACAAGGCACATGATATCTTAGTTCCCATGGTTGGTGGCGCATTGGCGATGTAAGCGATGCTTAACATCTCTTACAATGCCAATGTCTTTTGGCGTTGGTGACCACTTACCATCAGGTGGCCCATATGCTCGTCCACCTACCTGTGCTATAAAAAGAAATAACTAATATTATAAATGCGAAAATGAGTTTTTTTTGGTTTTTTACGCTTTCACGCCTAAACCACTAAGTAGATTTTATAAATTCTTTCACCAATGGAAAGCTATATTATTGGCGAGTAACATAAGCTACATTTTGCCTCTGTAATTCCACGGGGACGGGAACTACAAGCGCGTGGGCAAAACGCTAGTTTGTAAATAAATAATAAACATTTAAGAACTCAAATAAATATTAACTTTATAAATTTCCGAAAAAATATTTAATTCTTCCAATATTTTTATAGATAAGAATGACGAGTGCTCTAATAGCGAGAGCGGGACGTTTCCCTCACTTGTCGAACAAGAGAGTCGGTTGAGTGGAGTCGACGACGGCGTGCAACACCTAACCGTACACCAAGTAGTCGCACAGCGGTAATATACCTTAATAATATTATAAATGCAACAGTATTCGACCTTAATTTTGTTGGATCTTTTGTTACTAGTATCTAAACACACGCTCTGCATTACAACTGCATGCCAGCTGCAAAATTACAGCTTCGAGTAGTTAACTGCTGTTGACATAACTTCATCAATTGCATTGCATAAGAAACTGCACTGCATTGAATAAGGTTCTAAAGATTGCACAACGAAGTCACACAGTTAGTAAATAGAAATATCAAATTTTAAGTATTTAAATTAGAAAAAATATATAATAATTTAATTTTCACCCATCAAAACGGACTAGTATCAACTATAGACTAATTACTGCCTCGTTGGGCTAGTCGCTAGCTTTTAGGCTGCAGATCCCGAGATCCTGGTTTTGAGGCTGACCTTGGGCTGAGGTTATTGAGTTTTTCCTTTAAGAATTTCTCAGTAGCATTCCGAAGTTAGGTGTGTTAACATTTCGTTGTTTCGAAATTCCCGTGTCACGTACAATCGTTGATCCTGTGGCTGAATTATTTCAGTTAATAATCTCCAAAATGCTAGCATTCTTGCCACTATTCTAAGATTCATTTCACGATTCTTCTGTATACTTATTTCAGTCTTTAATGAAAATAATTCTTAAGTAATAATATTATTATTTAATATATTGCTTAGATTCCCGGAGCTTCGTTTGAACGCAGAACCGACAGCTTTACCAGAAGAGGTGCGTTCTCCACCGCGTGCATCTTGCTACGATAACGTTCATGATCTAAGACCTCTATCTGAACAAGTAAGTTATTCAAAGCCAAAGTAAGTTAGTAAAAGCTATTTGCACGGGATAATACTAATTTTTTTTTGGTATTACAAATTTGATTTGTATGAACATTTCTATATGTATAGGTATATAACGTCTGACGGTTGAATTCGTAATATTTTCACAACTTAATACAGTTATAGGCAGCAGTTTTTTTTTTTGTAAAATATTTAGTTTATTTATAATATAGAAAAGATAAATATGATTAATTGGTTTAATTTGATGAAAATTTTTAACACCTGATTATGTAAATTATGCGAAAAAGTTTACAATTGGTTGCTTAAAGTTCGATCTAGTTGCACACATTTGTGTTCGTTGATTATATTCCATTTTATTTAAAACTTTCGAGAAACCGTGTTTATAAATAATTTATAAAAAAAAAAATTTATCAGGCAAGCGACGACGGTACGGTCTTCTCTGAGCCATGGGACAGTTCACAATGGGATGGACTTATACCGCCTACAAACGTCCAGCAGAGTTACGAAGCCGTAAGTTTATAATGGATATTATAATATGAGGCTTATATCTTTATATTATATTTGTATAAATATACTACTTATATCAGATAGACTATTCAGGCGTTGTCGTGGTTCAAGTTTTTGTGTATGCCTTTTATATTAGTGATTATTATTGATTATTTTACATTCATTACTGATTTTCTTACTTCCACTAGGATGAACCGTGTGAGTGGGAGTCACCAATACCACGTCGAGGACCCGCGGCAGTCACGCGAGCTAAGAGTTTCCGGGACAGACTAGATCCATTACTCGGTAAGAACAACATATATACGATACATACCAGATAAATCATACTTACTAATCAAATTTAATTATGGACTGTAAAAGATCTCTGTTAGACCATTTTAATATTAAGCTTGAGCAAAACAAGACTGAATGCATATAGCGCAATAAAAACAAAACTTATGTAAAGGTCCCTTCTCACGGTACATGTCATTATCCGACAGCGACGTGGGAAATCGCAGACAAGTCCGTAGTGGTGCGTATGATTCGCCACGAGACGGTAACTTCGAAGGTTCGGTACGGGAAGGATAGCGGTGGCGATACGTTCTCTTTCACTTTTCATTATGACAAAAGTTACTTTGAATCTAAAGGCCGATACAGAATGACATGAACCGTTGGAAGAGCATCGGTGCGGCCCGTGCCTGTTTTTGGATATCGGCCTTTGTGTGAATAATCCCCAGAATCACCCACAGATTGATTTACTTTTTGGTCAAGTCCAAAAATAGTGGAACTCAATTACGAAACAATAATTGAGTCGCTTTACTTGAATATATAAATCATTATTATATTTTAAATGAGGCCATGATGGCATTCGTAATGCGGGAGGAGATTTGGAATTAGCATATTTAAAGCGGTATGTTGAACACGCCGAAATACCATACTGTAATATTGTTATTATTGTACAACATATACTTATGTTACACGTAAAAATAAATGCAAAAGTCAATTTCGACATTAATATTATAGTCTCATTACTCCCAAAGTTGCACTTCAAAAACGATAATCAGAACGAAGGTAATATAATCATTTCTATTCCTTTATCGTAATTGAATTGTAAGTAACAATATGACACTTAGTTTTAAGTGGTTATTTTGAAGCATCTTATCTGTGGTCTCGATCCATTTCAGGGATATGCGTGTTCTAAATCTATATAATTTCAACAGTAATCACTACTCACTACAAACTGATGCTATAATTGGTTATACAATGACGGAAAATACGATATTCAAAACAATTATTTACAATGTTGACACGGAAACGTTTTAAACTGTTGTGTCATTGACACTAAAAACTCGTGTAACTAAATACAAATACTTGCATTGTAAAACGAGATAAATATAGCTTGCAATAATAAATAATAATACTTAAATTAATATAATCATAATAATCAGTAAAGTATATCATTATACAACGTTGTATTTAGAACGGTAATAGACAATGACTTGTTTATTGCGATTTTACGATTTATATACGAACAAAGATTATTACAAGCTAGTATGAAGCAGATATAAAACATAAGTGTGAAAGTTTTCTCTGTACTTAATATTTTATGTCCTGTTAGAGTTGAATGCTACAAACGATAATTGTGACAGCCTTTCGTACGAGCGTGTTCTCGTAGCGATAACATTTTAATGATTCATTACGCATCATTATTTTAAAATCAATCAGAACGATAATGTAAACAATGAGGCCGCAACGCACATCTCTTATCAATAAATATATTAGCTGAGTAAATAACTAATTATGATTAAAGGGTAAAGGTCTGCGCGTGCCGTGAATTACTAACGACCCTATCAAACGCGCAGTCGTTAGCCGACCCTCGTATTTGCAACGCGACTAACGTTGTTTGAATGAGAAATCATCGCTTTAAATCTTTCGTGCAAGCGGGACGTAACCGCAGAGTGATCAGCCATGAAGTGGTTCAAAAAGTTGTTCCAAGGAAAGTCCGTGAAACAGACTGAGATTAAATCGTGCAAAACTCAACCTACGTTGAGAAAATTAAACTCAACAGAAAATAAGAAAGTAACTGAATTACAGAATGCATCGGAGCTGATGACGGATGGAATATTCGCACTGACGACGATAAGAAATTTTCGGTGTGATTCTATAAACGAATACGTTTTCGAAAGTGACTGGGTGTTTGTGTCTCGTGAGAAGCTAATGGAGCCGAGGTTCCAGCAGCATTTAACTAAAACTGATACCTTAACAAATTTGTGTAAAAAGTTAGCGGAAAGGAGTGGTCACAAGAAAAAGGCAATGGTCACAGTGAGGCCACCTGCTTGCCACTGCAATGATCTAAACGCGGAACGAAACTGTGAAAAAAAAGATTCCTATGGAAATCCCTTTCAAAGAATTTTGAAAGCAGTTGTTAGTGTGTGGAAACGCCTTTATAGAAGAATTAAAAATTGCTTATGTAAAATAAAACGTGATTCTTCTGTTGTTGAGGAACAACATTTGGATATCACGAATTCGTATCTGTGTAGGTAATGATTCTTTCCATTTTATACGAGTCAATAAATTAAATTTACAAATTATTTTAATTTAAGTCTAATGTCATATCACTCTTCGAAATAGTAGTATTAATACTGATCGATTACTTAGAGGAAGTCAAGTGAATTAATATCCTGCAAATTTCCCCCTGTTCGGCAAAGGTGTCCTGTCATTTTGATGAAAAGCCTTGGAACTTATAAAACGGGGTGGATGTTACTCCAATGCGGGTTGATAGTACACGTGACAGAATTTCTTCGTATCATGTTGCTTTTTCACCATGCCAGGCCATTGCGACTTTTGTCAGTTATCGAATGGAATAATAAATCTAAAATACATTATGTGTGTGTGTGTGCCTAAGATACATCGAATCGAATCGATACTGAAAGTTATAGACATAATCGATACAAACGTCAGTCTGCCTACGCACCTATGAAATGGTATGAAATGAACTTTTAATGTAGATAACCCCTGAATAAACATATTAAAAAGGGATTTTAAAAACTATATGACGATATAGTTGTCGTCATATTCAAATTAAACGGGAAACCTTTGACGGGCACATCAACCAGTTGTTAAATATGTTTGCATTATCTTGTCCGAGCAGCAGCGGGTCGTGTGCGCGCCCTGCGTGGCGGACGCACGACGCGGGGCGCCGGCGCAGCGCTACGGGCGTACGCGCTACACCTCGCGCAGGACAAGAGTACAACGTTCGCACAGAATGTTGACAACTTCATCGCCTGCACGCTGGACTCCAAAGAAACTTGCCCTCAGGTATTCAAATAAAATAACAATAATGTTTATACCTAAACGCTTATATATAAATATATATATTATTTGTGATATGGTTTTATCTTTTTACTACCAATAATATATGAAAATTACTATATTTCTTTTAATATTGTTTAGGGTAGAAAAAATTATATCTACTTATCATGCTTAACCAACAGTTTAATATAATCAATATTAAATCCAAATCAATTATCGTTATGGTAATTACCTTAAGGTAATTTACCTTCATTTAATTAGCGTTGCAATTAGCGATTTGTCCGTTTAGACATAAAGTTCTAATTAATTGTTTACTTTATGGACGATGATCATTACTATAGGTAATCTACAAGACGTTATAGAGAAAAGATAGTTTGCAAATGGATTTGAATTAAAATTAAGCAAACATTTTTACAGTATGTAAAAAAAATAATAGAAAGTAAAAAAGAATACCAGTTTTAGTTAAGTTACGTTGTGTAGACACGACCTCAACACGTAAGTAACACGTGGTAGGGCCACGTGTTACTTACGTAGTACGAGTAATGAGATCATTCATGTTACAATTACTTATCTTAGTAGTCCTAATCAAAGGGCAAATATGCATGCACGTGCAGCAGTCGAGACAAATACTAACATAAGTACGATCAAAACCCTGCTGATAATTTTATTTTAATCTATTTATTTAATATATTAACTTTATATTATTTAATTAAAACAATAAAATGTTTTTCTTTGTTTTGTTTGAAACGTTTAAAACTTGAAAGCTTTATTGTATTGCAGATAATGATGCGCAATATGAGACAATTTATGTCTGGAATGAAGAATTATCTCGTGAAACATGGTGAGAGGGAGTTTGAAAAGGAGGTAGAGAAAGAAAGGCTTAAGGTGTGATTTTATGATTTTAATTTCAGCTTTTATAATATTCCATATTTTAACGCAATTTACTCAGAGATTACTGTAACAAATTAATATTCTACAAAAAGCCAAAAACCTCATTTCCTTTTAAGGAGAAAATCGAACTCAAATTATCCTGTCTCATTTCCTGTTAGGAAGGATCGAACACAGATTGTAAATTTTTCTTTTTCTAAAATTCTTAATTTTTAAAAGAAAATTCAATTACACAAAAATGCCATATAAAGTTTGCTTCAATTCAGAATTGAAGGTTTTTTTTACATGACAAAATTTGTTTGCAGTTGAAACCAACCGAATTCCTGAACTTGGACGCGATATTGGAAGGCGTGATGCATAGACTGGTCGTGCGTCCTTTGCGGTCGAAGCTTTACACGTTACTCGCTTCGTGGCATTCCGCTGATGTACGACAGTTGCATTCCGCTATCGAGAGAGCGCAACACGCTACTCCTCTGCAGTTAGGAATTAAAGTAAGGAACTTACGATTTTCATCAGAAATTAAGCGCCATGTAAATTATTACTTATTAACATTTATTAAGATTAAAGCCTTAAATAAATACAAATAAAAGTTAAAAATAGTCACTGTACAAATCGTGATACGCATATATATATAAAACATTAAAAATGTTTGTACAATGACTAATGTGATCAATTTCGGTATTAAAAATAGCGTACAAATAAATGTTTATTTATATAGTTAATAACTAAAAACTATCATTAAATAAAATTATTATGCTTTTTTTTATATACATAGCAAAATTAAAACATTTGACAGGAATCCACTAAGATACCATCATCAGCAGTCTTAGCGGTCATCTCAAAACATTTCCTGAAGATGCAAGAAGCTGATTCACCGTTGGACAAACTTGAAAATCTTCTGGCGGCTATATCTGTCATGTTTAACGCGGTGATTATATTTGCAACTTTTTATAAAATAATGAGTGAATATTTTGATTATTTAATTTGATATAATATATTATGTTTATTTTATAATTATTCCATAAAAATATCTGAAAAATAAGTTACATGTTTTCTGACACAAAGTCACAAAAGATGTGATTGAAATAATAAAATAGATAGCGATAGATAGTAATAGCGTATTTCTCTAAAATATTTTAGATCCGCGGTGAACGGACGCTTGGTGCCGATGATCTGCTCCCCGTTCTCGCGTGGACGGTCGCGCGCTGTCGGCTTGTCTGCGCAGAGCTGGAAGCGGAACTGATGGCGGGGCTGTTGCCGGCCGCCTTACTCGCCGGCGAGGGTGGCTACTATCTCACGGCCTTGTTCTCTGCTGTTGCGGTGCTGAAGAGATTGGCCCCGGACACCGGACCGGATAGTACGACTCCTGTAAGTTGGCATATAATATATGTACATATACCATTTTAAATTCGAACGGGTCTATCTCTATATAATTCTATTGAATTGAACGCATCCAAAATAGTCTACTTACTTCAGTTTCTTACTATACAAAATGTTTGTCCAGTTGTCTGGAAGAATTTTGTATTAGGCGATTTATGGGGGTATGGATAGTAGTCCCGTAATAAATGTTATTTTTTTCTTATTGTGTAACTGCCGTAGACTCTACTGGTCTTTAAAACTCGAGCCTTCTCGGGCTCCGGGTGAGGTGAGGCAGTCGCCGGCTATCACTAAGGGCGTGTTGCAGTGGCGGCGCGGCTCGGCGGAGAGCGCGCGCGAGGGCTGCGGCGTGGCCGTGGTGCGCGTGGCGCTGCCGGACGAGTGCCGCGGGTCCATCCGGCGCGTGGCGCTGCCGTGCCGCCCGGGCGCGCGCGCGCGGGACCTGTGCCGCGCGCTCGCGCACGCCGCGCACATCACCAACCCGCAGGACTACGCGCTCTTCGCGCTGCACGACGGACAGGGTGAGCGACTTTATTATTAGGATTACGGTAACGGCTATGTAATGAAAGCCCACGTGCTATGCGTATAAAGATTTACATCCCTATTTGCTATAAAATGGCCGTGGCTCTAATAAAAGACAGAAATCAGTAGGTATTTATTTTTAATGGAAAAAAAATACCCCGTTACAAATAATACTGTAAGCGTAATCAGAAATTTAATTTTACTATACTAATTAACTTCCTTTCGTTTCTTAAAACTTTTTATATAATGTTTTTTATAAATGTTTTCTTTTCCAGAAACAATGTTGAATGAAAATGATTGCCCACAAGAGGTAATGTCGGAAAAAAGTGGACAAAACTTCATTCTTGCATATAAGAGGATAGACGCTAAAATCGCGTGGCCTCAGCAGGCTCTGCTGTCTTATCCGTAAATGACTCTCACTAGCGTCGTAAGTAGAAATCTCACTCATTGAAAACGGATAAGGTGCGAAACAAACTTCTCAATAATGTTACAAAAGTTTTGAACGACTATAAATGCTAAGTCGTCTTCTACGAAGATAAGTATTGAAGTTGTCGATGTGCTCATTACTAAAAAATATATTATATTTGACACTGAAAAATATATTTTTGTCATCTAATAGTGATATTTTCGACGATATTAGCCAACTGTATCTACCATTATTGTAGTCTTGTATCGTGTAAGTACATTGCGTCTAGGCAGTATTTTTCAAGCCTTGCTACCGCTTCTCGTATTCGCGTACTAATTAATGTCTTTTCCATGTAGCTTTTTTACCCCATTAGTGTTTAACATTTTATATACTTCGACTGAATAATCATGATCCTCTCAAATGTTTTGTACATTTGTATTACGCGTGTTTTTATTTAGTTCGTGTGGTGTAAGTTTTATAATAAGTTGTTTTATTTTATAATTAACTTAAACCGACGATCGTTGCCTTAAAAAGGCAGCTTTTCATTCGGGTGTATGTATGTATATGTTCCTAAATTACAAAATGTACACTGAAAAAACTCACCAAATTGTTGTTTTTAGTTTTTAGTATATCTGAAAGTTTTTCTAGTTCTAAATTTCGTTTGAACGTCTATTCTAACTTTTATAAACGCTAACTTGTTTATTGAACTGTGATGTAATTTGTATTAGTAATGTAAGTTTGTATTAATTTTGTATATTCGTAGAGGATTTTCTTAATATAATTTATTTATGTATAGTTTAAGGAAGTGTACGGTTCGGGGGAATGATGAATAAATTTTGGCAGAGAATAATGTCACTTATCGTTAAAACTATTAACTACTTTTAATTGACTTGGACTACATATGATTAAAAAAAATAATTATAACAAGTCAAGTAAAATATTTAACACCAAAAACAACGATCAAAAGGTTTTAAAAACGCCATAAATGTAACAATTAAACAGCTAACATTTATTCATCAATTAACGTATTCAGATATGGTGGCATTTTTATTTCATACAACATCATTATTTTCTAAGGTAATTAAACTATTATGTATGCCTTAAAAATAATATTAATTCAAAACATTCAAACTTAAAAATACAACTTCTTACATTTTTGAATATCTTTCACCTTAGGTTCTATTGGAATACACAATGTAATTGAACCAATAATGAAATGATTAATTAGAGTAAAAATGTAACTTCCACGAATGACAGAATATTCTTTAACACAAAAAATCTTTTTTATTATTGTCCATGTCTGTGTAAAATTTGAAAATTCGTTTGATCTTTCATCATAATAGCTTTTGGCGTGTAATTATATGAATTATATTACAACTAAGACTGCCTCGTTGGGCTTGTGGCTAGATATAAGGCCGCAGACCCGGTGGTCCTGGGTTCAATTCCCAGGTCGGGCCAATAAATAGTTATTGGGTTTTTCTGTCAGAAAATTCTCAGTCCGGAGTCTGGAAGTTGGAAGTGTGTACACTCCCGTGCCTCGGAAAGCACGTTAAGCCGTTGGTCCTGCGCCTGAACTCTTTCCGGTCGTGTCGGATTGCCTTCCCATCAGATTATGAGAGCTAAGGAAAAGAGAGTGCACCTGTGTTTGCGCACACACTTGTGCACTATAATATGTCCTGCGCAGTTGGCTAATCTCTCTTGAGATTGGCCGCCGTCGCCGAAATCGGTCTGGAGGACCTTATTATTACAACTAAAAAAGATTTGACAGCTTTCAAAGAGTAACTGTAGCGTTCAATTATTTTTTGGTTTTGAATTCAAGTTCAGTTCGGTTTCTTAAATATAGACCGTGATTATAATATAAAAAAACAACCTTACAATTTAAATGAACCGCAAGACAATTATGAAATGTACTTTTTAACTAAAATATGTTTTGTCTTAGTCATTTCATGGATAAGTCTAACTTGAAAGAAAGAGATGTAGAAATATCATTCATAAACATTTGCTAGTAAAGAATATAAAGTTTGAATGTTTGTGTAAAATATTCGTTATACAAATAGCTAAATAATTACGAACATACATTTAGCAATTGAATGTTACCAAATTTCGCTTCATTTTTATTCTATAAGAATACTTAATATTCACTAGCTTTAATTATTAATATACAATATAATATTAATACGTAAATTCAGCTTATTAATATTTTACTACGTATTGCAATTACAATTATCTAATTAATATGTTTGTTAATAAATAAGATCAATGCCACATATCTGAATATCAAACAAGGTACATAGTATTATAGCGAATCGTTTATCACGTTACAAATAAATCGTCTTTGATAAAAATATAACTTATAGGTTAACTATAACGTATAATGAACACAAAAGTTTTGTCTAAGATGTTTAATTGGAAACAACGCGATGTGGTTTAACAATTCGTCGTAATACTGTGTTAAGTACGATTTCGTATTTATTGCAGTCTTGTATTTTAAGGTTAGCTAACACGTATATTGTGTTTTGATAACAATTTCAGTCATTTGTGAAAAATAAAAACAATTTTTACCAAACAATAAATCTGTACTTTTTTTTTACCACATTTATTTTTCTAAATTGCGAAATTCTATACTAATATTATAAAGAGGAAATATTTGATTTTTTGTTTGTTTGTTTGTTACGATTTAACTCAAAAACTACTGAACCGATTTTAAAAATTAAGCATTAGAAAGTTACGTCTTTAGTGAGTAACATAGGCTACATTTTTTTTTTTAAGTATGTTGTTCTACCTGAAATGGAACAATGTAACCCAAGGTATCAAATTGTTGCCTATAAAAGTCATTATTTGGCGTGCTCTGCGAAAACTATTGACGGTATATAAAAAGTGTTTTATATATTAATAGTACTCATGATTGCTCACAAAAAGTCCGCGATGGTATATGCCTAACAATTATAGTTAAGCAACAATAACAATTTTTTTTAAATTAGTAAGTTCAAATACGGTGGAATCGAATAGAGGTGATTTATAAATATGTATCATGATATTATTAATACTTATCCATTTAAATGGTTTGATAATTAAGGTAATTTACATGTAAATTCCTCTTTAAACGATCCGGATCGGACATTTCGTTTAGAAGTTATGACGGGTACTAATACTAATTTACGATAAGTACTAGTTTTTAAATTTTCGCGGACGAAGTCGCGGGCAAAGTGCTAGAACATAAGTATGAAGAATGAAATGGAATAAAAATAGCGCCATCTAGCGACAATAATCAGCATTTCATACGAATCGCAGTTAATCTCAACGTTATCGAATAAGTAAAAAAAACTCGCACTAGGCAGACAGATAGAAAATTCGCCATCATTGTTACTATACGAAATAAAAAAATACATTTATAAAAACATGGATTGCTTTCGGTTCTATAAAAACAATAAGCAATTGAAATATAAAGACGTAAAATTAATTAACTGGTAGCTTAGCAGTGTTTAATCAATGTAAGTTTGAGGCTTTAGCTCAAGGATTCTCATGGCAACAAAAGCTTTAATACCTACACTGTGTTACTTAGAACGAACTCAATTATTTTTTAAACTTAAATCGCACTATTTCATAATTAATATGCAAGTGAATTATCCAAATAAACTGCTTCCGACCTCCTGGGATACGGTACATATTAATTATCCAATAAAAAAATTCCCCGAAACTGGAATTTCAAGTGAAACATTGGGAAGACAATGGAGACCTCCGCCGGATATATTGAAAGCGCTAGTAAGTTGAAGTCTTATTGTCTTGTATATTATTAACAAACCCGTTTCACCTGCGTATTACTTAAAGAAATCGCTAGGAGCAGACTTATAACATTTCAGTATATACAACATTGTTAGTTGTATTTTTATGGGATATTAGTATTTATTGGTTTTATATTACTGGATTACTTTTTTTTAATTATTTGGTTTCGTTGTAAGCACCATATTCCAAATATACAAAATATTAAAAAATATTATACTTATATGTTATAGAAATTGAGTTGATCCAGTTGTTAGAACGCGTGAATCTTAACCGGAAATCGCGGGTTTAAAACCTGAACACCACTGTATTTATAATATGTACTTAAAATAATTATTAATTGAAGCAATTACTATTACTGAATATCATTATAATTTTTTGTTATCTAGACAGACGAATCGACATACAGACATGCACTACTTTAACCTATATTTCGGTAAATAAATTGCACAAGAACGATCCCACTAATATTTATAAAAGTTAAGCTAAAATATTAAAACTTAATATAAAGTTGTATCGTCAACCGACACATATCTTTGATGTTTACCGTACATGTGTTAACATATCTATTTAATTTAACAGAAATCGCCAGTTTATGAAGAAAATGATTACAACAGAGACTACAATATAACACACGATCTATTACGCACACAAACAAATCTGGACTATGGATACAAAATACCTGAAGCGTGTAGATTTAACAAGCATACTTCTTGCGATGAAAACGTTTTTATTTATCCGTCTAGTAAGAAGGTAACTGTACAAAAATATTTACTTATATCACAGCTCAATAGTACGATATGTTGTTGAAGAACTAATTTATATTAAACCAACGCAAAACACGTACTAAAAAATGTTGTTGCGTTTCATGTCGAACTACTTTGTTTGATGTGCATACCACCACTTACACTACCACAAACATCATCGTATGTTCGTGGCGATCTAATTTGTACATTATTCAGGAAACGTTACGTAATAATTTCTATATAAATTGTAACCTAAAATAAAATAAATAATATTAAAACACAATTATATCCAAATTAATGCATAAGTAATTAATAAATTTGTTGTTAGTATGTTTTAGTATTTTTAAATAACTTTTATTTGTTAGTTTTTCAAATTTAATTCTTAACTTTAGTTATTTAAGATAAGAAGATTTGTAGTTTGTTTCTTTTTTAGTTCGTTTAGTAATTTGTAGTCATTAATTTTAATGTTACTCTAATAGCTGTTACTTAGTTACATAAGATGGATGCTGTGGTTTCCTGTAACTGAGGGAGCACATCGATTTGTAACTAGCATAATTTATTTAAGCATGTCATGTGTATTCCTTGTTGGAGATCCTAATAAAATAAAATAAAATAAAATAAATAAATAACGCTCGATAGTATTTGCAATACGCAAATTAGGAAATAATTTAATTTTAAAATTTAAATAGCTCGCTGGTAGAACACCAGCCCAAAAGGTACATGGCACAACAGAGATGAAGAGTTCATATACAGAACCCATAAAACCATGTCGGTTGGCTACCGACAAGGATCAGTTCAAGCATCCTGCTTCCTTGCCCCTAGAACTGGTAAGAGAATAAATCAGATAATTTTATAAACTCTAGAGAAAAAGATGATTAAATAAAATTTATTTAAGTAATATTTTTCCATTTAATGAATAAGTACTTTATTTACTTTACAACGGTGACTTTCTTATCATAAAAGTGCATGTGATTTTAAAATATTATTGAAATTTGAAATTGATAGCGACTATCAATTTCAATTACTTATAAACCTTGTTTAGTGGCTGAATATACATTCGAAAGAAGGAGACACAGCATTGTTGAACTAATCACGCGCTAAACAAGATTTATAAGTAAGGCCCTTAATGTTTTTCCTATTTTACATATTTTTTTTTAATATTATACAATAAATATATTTTATCGATATTTTTCCAGCCAAAAGTAGAACCCTTTTATAAAGAAATAGAGCAGTTGGATACTACATACGATGGATTTGAAAAATATTTGGATCCTTATTTAACCACTAACAGATTACATCATAGACCGTTTACATCTGATGTATTAAAGAGGTCATCGAACTCAAAGGACATTCTCACATATTATATTTATTCGAATACTCCTTGGGTAAGTAAACTTGGTTAAGTATAACTGATATTAATTACTTAGTTTAGTGAACAACGTTTTTTTTTGCTTAGCCATTATTCTTATTCCGAATTCAACGTTACAGCCAGAAAATATAATATTTATTTTTCTTAATTTATATGTGAGAACATATAATGTGTGTCATATAATCCTGACCAAACTTCGAATTTGATGGCTATTGTCGCAAACTAATAAATTAAACTAAAAACTTATATTGGCTCGAAATGGCTCATCTTTAGCAACGGTCATCTAGCTAGCCACCGGATCAGTGAGTTTTTTTATTTTATTTTATAGGTAGGCGGACGAGCGTATTGGCCCCCTAACGGTAAGTGGTCACCAACGCCCATGGACAAAGGTATTGTAAGAAATGTTAACCATCGCTTACATCGCCAATGCGTTACCAACCTTGGGAACTAAGATGTTATGTCCCTTGTGCCTGTAATTACACTGGCTCACTCAACCTACCCCATATCCTATGGGTTATTCCTTACACCGTTGGTTGCCTGGAAGAGATCGCTATGTAGCGATAAGGCCGCCAAAATTGTATGCTACTTTTATATAGGCTGTCTAAGTTATTGTAATGAAAAAATTGTTGTGGTGTACAATAAAGTATAAATAAATAAAAAAAAAAAAAAACCTTCAAACCGGAACACAACAATACAAAGTACTGCTGTTTTGCGGTAGAATATCTGATGAGTGAGTGATACCTACCAAGCTCTACCACCGAGATAGAAATAGACACATATAATTATTAAAACATTTAGACGAAAGTACAAAAATATATTTTTAAGTTTAGATGCGCTCACGAAAACCGAATATCGAAGAATGGCGACTTCCAATTAGCAAGCCTAAATCGCTTTGCGATAAAGAAAAATTCAAAGATGAATTTCGTGAAGTTAGAACTCACAATAAGTTAAATTGGGTACGCAGGTAAGACTTAATAAATCATTTAAAAATATATCTGTTAATGGAGAAAGCTCTTTTAAGTCAAAAAAATCATCGCCAAAATTTAAAACAAGCATTTATTGCTTAACTTAATACATATCATAATTTTATTTTTAGTCGTAATTAAAAACTTCAGTAATAACAAATAAATTATGAACTTCAGTTAATATTTAATTATCATTTTTATACCTTGTCTTACAGACAACAATACCCTTACAATCAGAACGCTGAAATTAGAAGTTATTACCTTTTAATTATTTTGTAATAATTATTTTCTAAATATCCTATTCCGTTACGTTTACAGAACATTACGTTCAGAAACAAGAGATAACTATATACAACAAACTTCGCGCCCCGAGTCTCGAATACATAATTACGAAGAGGAAGTCAGATCTGAATATCAACGTTCGATCGCCAATTTACAAACGGGCACGCAACAACAACAGTCTACTATTAAATATTTATATACGACAGAAAACTCTCACATCGGTTCTGGAAGGCCGTTATGTTCAATACTAGATCAATAATTCGAGAAGAATAATAAGTTGACTAAGAGAGATAATAAATAATAGTTTCCAAATACTAGAAAACATGCTTTTATAGCTAGCCGAATTACAAAGTAGATCATACTTTTTAAATATGGACAGTTCATCAAAAATAATTAAATTGATTGTAAAAACGCGCAGGGTTAGATATGCGCGCCGTAAGTAATAATAACAATTTCTTACATTGCCAATGAACTACCAACCTTGGCAACTAAGATGTTACATCCCATGTTGTGCTGGCTCACTCACCCTTCCAATTGGAACACGACAATATTAAGTATTGCTATTTGGCGGTAGAATATGAATTGAGAGGGTGGTACCTGCCCAGACGAGCTTGCATATAGCCTTACTACCTGGTAAGATACGTATGTCATTTCCCAATAAATTATTACGCTAAACGTGCAAACAATAAACGGAGTGAACGAACGATCCGTCGGCAATGTTGTTTTACAGGATCTTGTTAAGATACCCAATTGGATAACGCTTTTTGTCGTACGTTACCAATTGTTTCCTGTATATACGTAATTGCCATTTGTAGTGCATAAATCCGTAAGTGTGTCGCTAACTCGTATGCAGGATATTGTTTTAAATCTGCTGTACCTATATATCGCGACTGCGCGATTTGTAAGGGTGAAATATATTACATACAATTATCAATTACGGATAAAATCATTGCCTTTTGAAGTTTCATCGCACGAAGATTAGCTGTTTGAAGCCGTTCTAGCCCTAATTTCACCTTATCACGCAGCGGTTTAGGAAAGTACACACGGATATGTTAGATTCTTACCCACTAAAACCAACAAACCAACTGTAATGGCCGTCCTCGGCATAGATCGGAGAGGCTGTGGGATCGGGTCGATATAACGCACTCACGGTCTCTCTCGTACTGAGCTCGTCTCGCCCCTCGCACTCCTCACTGCTCTAATCTCTCGCCTAGGTCAACGTTCCGGAGCACATCGCAGCGCGTGAGCCGGATACGCTAATCATCAACAGGGATACTTTATGATTTCAAACACATATTTATTAAAACTACATATGGATTTGTTTTTACAATTTATGATAATTTTACTTAATCTCAGTTGATTTTAAATATTAGTTTTCGCCTACGTTTATGTCGGGGGGGGGGGGAGGGGGACATCTTTTCTTTATCTCTGTCTGTACCCCTGCCAAGGTGTATGCAAAACAAACTCATTTAAGCATTTATATAATTAGGAAGGATGAAAATATTTAAATATTTAAATGAAACATATGCTTACACATAGTGCTTATATTTTCATAATCTTTAAATATGTTTTGAAAGTAACGACAGTATTTAGTGTCTAAATTACACTTTCGTATTTTATGGGTCGTTTTAAGATGAATCTGTGGGTGTATCGGATAGGTACTATGATAAATTAAAAATTATCATCAATTGAAATAATAGAAATTAATTATTTATGTTTTCAAAACGTTAAGTATGTATTTTTAAACAAATTCAACGATTCATTTAAAAAAAAAACAGATGTCTGGTTTTTTTTTTGTGATTGTACCTCAGAACTTTCGACTGGGTGAATCGATTTTGATGATTCTTTTTTTATTTGAAAGCTGGTGCATCGACTCCAAAAGTAACTATAATTGTAACTACATTATCAATCACACAACACCGTACCTATATATTAATGAGTAGATAAAGTAAGTTGATTATTAAATTGTAGAAGAATATGCTATTATATTTTTACTTTGTAGTGCCTATTGATTTGTTTTGGAATAGTTTCTTCTTGAATTTGTTTTTTTTTTTAACTAATTTATGTTCTTTCTATTTCCGAACTGATAAAATCGTGCCTATACTGAAATGAATAACTGTTTTTACGTACGACGTCAACGAAACGTCATTTAGATATGGTTTACGTAATTCACTCATGACAACAAAATGCATTCAAAAATTAGATGGAAATAATTTATTTTTTTATAGTGATAGGTTTGGTGTCGTTCATAATATACCTTATACAGCCTTATTGGATATTGATTCTATCTATTGCATTCGTGTATGCTCTATACAGTCAAATTGGAATGATATTTTGAAAATTATTACGCCCATTATCATTTCACAAGTAAGTGAAATAATATCACATTCATATAATATGTATATTATGCTGAATCAGACACTAAAGTTAAGTTCACTTAAGTTACTTCCAAGAGAAAGACTCTAATTTATTTAAAGGGTTCCTTATAATATTATCATTCATCGTAGTACTTGATAGATTATGTTAAATTCGAATATGGGACGCCAGTTAACTTATCTGTACATTTACTTTTCTTAGCATAAAATTTTCTTTTTATAGCATATAGCCTATAGCATAGGTAGGCGGACGAGCTTATGGGCCACCTGATGGTAAGTGGTCACCAACACCCATAGACTTTGGCGTTGTTAGATATTTTAACCACCGTTTTACCGTAGAATATCTGATAATAATATATTAATATGGTAAAGGTTACAGTATAAGTATTTTGTATTACAATTGTTTACTTTTATATTAACTCTAATATAGTGATGTGTGATCACACGGAGCAACCAGCTGCGTTCGCGCAACAACTAGCACAGTAATTGTACCATACACACGTGTTTGCACAATTGAATATATATAATATCGGTACGACGTGTCTTAATTTATTTTTGGTAAATATTTTTTGTGATTAAGAAAATGGTGCATTTAAAATTACAGTTTCTATTGTTACTAATTACTTTGGAGCATTATAAATTTGCTGCTCCACAAAAGGTAAGTCAACAGCTAATGCTAAAGCAAATTTTTACTTATAATGTGTCTGAATAATGGAAACGCAAGTGTACTAAAGTCATTTACTTTTATATGATTATTATACAATAAAAATGTATGATATTTGTATAATAACGATTATTATTTAAGTCGATATGGAGTTAATTCTAGAATCGATCTTCTATAATTTGAATAAAGAACAAAAATATAACTGACATATAAAAAATATATATCAGAATATATTTGCCAAACCGTCTCTGTATCTGTATTTATAAAAATATTGTAGCATTTATTCTTATATTCACGTATATTCGAAGCGACCGCCTTCTATATAGGTAAATATATAATATATATGTTTTATACATACAAAAATGTGTATAATAAGTATTAACAGTCATTATCCGCACGGTACTAATCGCCGTGACGGACCCACTAGAGTGAAAATGAATACATTTATCCTAATTACCCATGAAGGTTTGCCATTTGTAAAATACTTCATTTTAAGTGATGGTTATATAATTTTATGACCTTGTCAAGTATCCAGTGTGTTTATTTTCTGAATGATTTCAGTTATGACGAAAACGAGGTAGCCGTGAAGATATTTTGCAAACGGCCATTTAAAAATTTCTTTCTATATTATTTTATTTACTGATAAGATCATGAAATGCTACTGACCGTGTACGGCCACGGCCAATCTTATCCAATCAAGACCAGAGCGATTAGCAAAATCCACCGGACCTATTATGGTGCACAAGTGAGTCCGCAAACAGAGATGCACCCTCAGTGTCACAATCCGATGGGACGGCAATCCGACATGACCTGAAAGAGTTCAGGCGCAGGACCATTGGCTTTGCGTGCTTTACAAGGCACGGGAGTTTGTAAACTCCCAACGTACAGACTCTGGCCTGCTACTAAGAACCATCGGCAGAAAAACCCCATAACTTTTTTATAGGTCCGACCTGGGGTTTGCGGCCAATCTAGCCTTTAGACAGGCAACGAGGCAGCTAACTCAGTTTTTTTAATATTATGTTATTGTAAAGTTAATATAAATTTGCTCACCATAGACCTATATGCATAATTATATAGGGTTACATAAATCTGGTTCTATGTAAAATCAAAATGCAATATAATTCTGTTGGTATAATAATATTTTTAAATATACTGAAGGATTATAAAATAAATAACCGCGAATGATATTCAAACATGAGACTTGTTTTTAAACTAAATGTATACACAAATTTCACTCAATGTCGCAGGCGAGGTCGACATAATGTATAAAGTAGAGCAGTAAAAGTTGTCCTGCCTCAACAACTAATAACGTATATTGACCAGACACGCCATTTGTATATGTGCGAGAATATGTCGCCATGTAAGAACCGTTAGCTTATAAAAAACACACAACGTAAACCGTCGAAAAATTGTAAACTCAAAGAAACTTCAATTTTATTTATTTGTATAGGACAAATAAATACAATTGAAGTTTCTGTCTCTGATTTCAAAATAACTGCCTCTTTAAAAAACCACAAACCACCACCAACCACATACCATCTTTGCTATAAAACACAAACTTAAATAACTGAATTACTATAAGATGTATTTCAAGGTTCAGTCTTTATTTTATCAAAATCGGTTGAGTCTATCAAAGTAAGTCAGTTATAAAAACGTAAGTATTTTTGTTGTTGTAATGTATGTTGCCCATAGATGGCGGTGTGTTAAATATGTCAATTTCTGAATCGCGGTGTTTAGATTTTTCGGAGTGAACTTCATACATATTAACATTCGCGTTTCATTCAAATATGCATTGATATGTTTCTGTTTTCGTTTCGTCTGATTGTTTTGAGTTCTTTATTAATTTAAATTTTACATTGATAATATTAATGTTCGTTTTGTTTGAATGGAGTCTCATCTATCGATGATAATTAACAAAACTTTCAGTTGAGGTACATACCTAAATTACTTTTTTTTATATCAGTATTGCCAGTAGGTACAAAAGCAACTTCTAAATCATTTTTTTTTATGTTCCAGTTATATTTGTGGATTTACTATGAGAGCCACTGCCCTGACAGTAAATCCTTCATTTTAAAACAATTGATACCAGCCTTTCATCTACTGCATGAACATTTGAGTCTAAGCTTTATTCCGTTTGGAAAATCGAGGGTAATAAAACATACTAATTTATTTATGGTTATTTTGCAGAAGTTGTAATTGCACTATTTCGATGTCAAGTTATTCTGACCGAATTTTATAAAACATAAGTAATATCCTTTTTGTCTCATTCTAGTTATCTATATTCAGTGTATTCCATATTTCTTTGATTGATAAATTAGATTGATAATAGATGATTAATAAATTAGATTATATTGTCACGGACCCTTGCTTAATGACGGGTAAAAAAAATCTATTGAATCATTTACTATTATATGGTCAATAGCCAAAATATAAACCAATCAAGATTTCTAGCAAATTTTATTTAATAACGACTATGTAGTTAAGAAAAAATAAAATAAGATTAATTAATACTTCGAAACGTCAAGTTATTATTTATTAGAAAAAAATCTACTCATTGTTCAATGATATTGCACAAATATATCCACCCATATAATCTTAAACGAGTCAAATATATAGTGAATCTAAATAGATTTTCATAGACTATAAGTAAGGCTATGTTGACACAAATAAAGCTAATATTCACTATTATAATTTATTAACATTTCAGAGTATTAACAACGGCAATGAAGGGTTCGAATGTCAGCACGGTTCAGCAGAATGTTTAGGGAACATGGTACAAGACTGCAGTTTGCAACTGATGTACAGTCAAAGCGACAAAAAGAAATTGGCATATGTTTCATGCGAAATGCAAACCGAGGCTGGTTCACAGGGTAGATTTGATGTAAGATTTAAATGTATATGTATATTTAAAAGTATAATAAGCGAAATTACATGTTTCGACGGTTGTTATATAATGTCTGCCTCGTTGGTCTTGTGGCTGGGCGGTATATAAGGCGGCAAAACCCGAGATTCTGGGTTCAAATCCCAGGGCAATAAAATTCTCAGTTGCAGCCCGAAGTTTGGAAACAAGTAAAGTCGTTGGTTAGGTTAGGTTAGGTGTAGACCTGCGCTCTTTCCATTCGTGTCAGATTTGCTGTTCCATCGGAATCTGAAAGTTAGGGAATATAAACTGCACATGTGCACACACTTGTGCACTATAATAGGCCCTGCGCAGTTGGGTAGTCACCCTTGAGATTGGCTACCATGGTCGAAATCGATCAGAACGACATTAAGATCATATAATTTTACTCGGTGGTAGAGCTTTGTGCAAGCTCGTCTGGGTAGGTACCACCCACTCATCAGATATTCTACCGCAAAACAGCAGTACTTTGTATTGTTGTGTTCCGGTTTGAAGGGTGAGTGAGCCAGTGTAATTACAGGCACAAGGGACATAACATCTTAGTTCCCAAGGTTGGTGGCGCATTGGCAATGTAAGTGATGGTTAACATTTCTTACAATGCCATTGTCTATGGGCGTTGGTGACCACTTACCATCAGGTGGCCCATATGCTCGTCCGCCAACCTATACAATAAAAAAAATATATATATAATGTCACTCGTTAGTACGTAAATAATGACATTTCATGGGATGTGGAAATTCATATTTATATATTAACTTACGCTTTGCGAAGAGAGCTACTAACAGTTCGTATTATAATAGAATGAGTATGTATTTCTTTACATTAAAAGAAAATAGATTATCGTGAGATTTTAGCAGCCTACATAATCTTTTTATTTATATATTGAAACTCTATAATTGTATTGGAAAAGATTTGAATGTGAATTTAAAAAATATGTGAATCTAATTTATTGAGTTTTTATATAAAATTGTATGTATCATGTGTTATGCGTATGTAACGTGTACTAATATATTATTTAAACAAAGTAAAATATATAATCATCTAATATCTCTAAATATTGTCATGACAAACAGATATTAGTCCCATTAACAATATCGCAAACTTATATAAAAATCCTATTAATTTGAAATTCTTTATCTTCATTTATTATTATTATTTATATTAGATATAATTTATTTACTTTGCGTTTTTTCAGGAAATCCACCTAAATAGATAAACTTTAATAGCAAAACTTTATCTAAATTAGAGCCAGCCACGTTAGCCAAGTTGACACTCCACGTTAGCAAATGTATGGAAATGACATCATCTAAACGTTAAGTGATGTTGTCAAAACAAACGAATAGAAAAGTCGTAGACATGTTGACAATCGTTCTAAGTGATAAAATGAATGTAATCGTTTCTGCAATTTTAGTCGGTTACTCCATATAAATGGAAGCCGAGTTACAGTTTTGACAAGCGCTAACGAATCGATATCGAAGTTTTTGAACGATCATCGGATACGCGTTATACAAGAATTTCTCATGTAATACTATTAATTGACCAATTCTTATTTATTGTCTTACTTATTCTTATTATTTTACAGTGCGTAGAGAAATCAAATCTATCGACTGAACATGTGGAGCGCTGTGTGACGTCGGGCGAAGGAACAAATCTTCAGCTCGAATCCGAATACTACACTAGCTTAATAAATCCGAAGTTTGTGCCAACCTTGACAATAAATGGAGTAAGATTTTTTTTTATTGAGAAAAACATACAATTATCATAAATTAATACCTAATGCATTACTAAAATTTTGACTAATATAAAACAAAAAAATTAAAAAATAAATAAATCGCTGACATTGAATTATTAAAATAAAAACATTAAATTACTTCTTATTTTTAAGTAGTCTTGTAATTTTATTAATTAAAACCAAAAATAAATTGATATCAGTGAAAACTTTATTGTGAATCACGCAAGAATGGTACGGGAAACTATTGTGCTTGTCAGATATTTTCTATGTAATAATGTACAGTCGTGGCGCATGTGTAACAATACACATGCGGCAGAATATCAGTGCAGTTAGACGCATGCAGGTTTCCTCACGATGTTTTCCTACACCGTCCAGCACGAGATGAATTATAAACACAATAGAAGCACATGATTATTCAGTGATGCTTGAATTATGAATGAAAAATATTGTATTTACTTATTTATTAAGCTTAACTAAATTAACATATAAATTGCTGATAAATATTTATCACTCTATCACGCTCATAGTTGGTGATTATTTTAAATAAGACATATCATAAATCTATTTATGTTATTTTTCAGGAATTCAATCAAGATATTCAGGACTACGCTCAAGTAGATCTTATCGGCACTCTCTGCTCCATGCTAATTGATTCTCGACCATGTGGGCGATATTACAACAACATTGCTTTGAATAAACTTATGAATATGAGTCCTAAAAATACGAATTGAAGTAATTCGTATTTTACGAATTACTTCAAGATCACAGAACAATATATAATTTCCCTATTTTATTAGACTTTTATTTATCAATATTGTATCTACAATATTAAATTTTAATTGTTCAATTACATTTTAGGCTAAGTAGGAAACAAACAAATAAGGCTGTTATTCAGTATTCACTGCCTCAGTAGCTAAATTTAAAAAAAATTAAAGGAACGCTTGTTTGCTAACGATTATTAAAAATGTTATGCAATTAATGAATTTGTAGATGATAGCAAGCCTTTGGAGTAAAATGATCCCCTCCTGGCTATTTTTTTTTACTTGGTGGTAGGGCTTTGTGCATGTTCGTCTGGGTAGGTACCACCCACTCATTAGATATTCTACCGCAAAACAGCAGTACTTGGTATTGTTGTGTTTCGGTTTGAAGGGTGAGTGAGCCAGTGAAATTATAGGCACAAGGGACATAACATCTTAGTTCCCAAGGCTGGTGGCACATAGGCGATGTAAGCGATGTTTAACATCTCTTACAATGCCAATGTCTATAGGCGTTGGTGACCACTTACCATCAGGTTGCCCATATGCAAGTCCGCCACCCATGCTATAAAAAAAAACTTTGTAAACGAAACATGATATAAAAAAATAAAAACCCGCTGAGATTCTTTCGCCGGTTCTTCTCAGGGCTGTTTCTTTTCCGAACCAGTGGTAGTTTCTAGTTTGACCATTAACAAGTACGTGTAATGCTTCCATGTTTTGATTTTGATTTATTACAATTAATTTATATGAAATTTTACAGAGCATTAACTACGGTGATGAAGGGAAGTGGTAAGCGAATTTGCTTGTTACGTTTTAACTACCGAACCAATCATCAAGAAATTTTATAGACATACAAACGTCGTACGTCAGGGTACGACATAGGGTACCTAACATCGGCCTCCCTAGCACACACGCGGACGAAGCTACTAGTGGAAACTAGTACCAAATATTATTAAACCAACTTTAATATTATTCAATAGAAGACATTAAATGAAAATACTTATTCGATTCTCTTATTTATTTGAATTAATTACACTGGCGATATATATTCATAATAATATGTATAGACTCAAGATGGCATATTATCTACTACCCAATTGTAATAATGAGCAATGTTAGTGTACACACTCGGGACGCCCTCACTGCCGCAGTTTTCTGAACCAAATGACACAATACCGACCTGAAAAAATACCACATTAGGTCATGGCTGTTTTTTGAAGATTTTTTTCGTAAATATTTTACCTAATCAAATATATAAAAAGTCTAATACAGCTAAACCGCTATAGTTTTTCAAATATTTGGAAATATAAGTAGATATAACATATAATCAAAACGTATCATAAATTCATACATTATTTACATTTTTTAATGATCTCTTTTTATATTATTTTTCTTGATAAATATTCGATTGAATTCTAATAGGTATTCGCATGATTGCTCTTTTCATCATATTTAATTTTCCTCTTATGGGATTGTAGGCGAGAAGAAACAGAGAATGCATCTTTATTCGATGATAATATTGTCACCTGCCCAATTGATTAATTAGGTCTTGAATTTTGATAGAAATTTAGTAAAACAGCAAATTTCTGTCTACAGACATCTCTATTTTTTTAAATAACAGTATATTTGTTTATTAGAAAGCCAACGTTATGAAAATAGTGTTACAAATTATATATCAATTACAGGCTAATTTGACATGAAAATAAAATGTATTATATTTTTTGATCGTATAAAATACAGTTGCAGTTTATATGTAAAGTTAATATTTTATAGTATCGTGTATTTTAACTATTAATATACATACTTGAACATATTGTCCGTCTCTCTTCAGTAATAGAGGCGCCCCACCAAAGCCGGAACAAGCGTCATTCCCTTCTTCACCCCCTGCACAGAGCTGGCCTTCGTGAATGGGAACCGATTCACCAAATATACGCTCACATGTCTCTAGAGACACTAATGGTACATCTAATTGTTGTTGGCGTCCAATCTAAAACAGAAACGCAAACGGGATTACTAAATGCTACTCTAAATCGCATTTATTAAAACGCTTAAATTACTTTGTATTTCATTTCTAGTCTATAAATGTGGATAAAAAAAAACTATCACCATACATAATAAGAATATTTAGAGGAACTTGTTCCTCTTTCTTTACGAACTTTTTCTCTTTCTAGCACACGCTAAGAATATTTCAATGAACTGATGTTGTGTGTAATCTTGTATCGCATACACTCACCGTGCATCTGTGTGATATGTAAAAAATGTTGCCAATATATAATATTTATTCCATTTTTAAATTTAATATTGTATTTTACGTCTAAATTTTGAAAATTATTATTATGAACTGTCTATATGAATGAATAAACGTAACCTTAGTACATATTTCAATTGGGTATCGTGTATATTAAATGAAACTTAAACTAACTACAGGTTATATAGCATAATATTATACTTAAATCTCCTTCTATTCCAGTTTACCGTCTCTTATACAGATACATAACAGATGTCATATATATATTTTGTGTGAAAATGATGCTAAGATATAGCATTTTAATACTAAATTAATACTAGCAAATATACTAAGTATATTGAAAATTAATAAAATATATAGAAATTTTCGAATGCATGGCTATAAAACTACAAATATTAGACAAATTGTACCAAATTGTTTTGTCCTGAGAGTTTTCCCCAGCCGACCAGCGAAGCGCGTTCGTTGATTACTATTTCCGGCTTATCATTCAAACAGATCGGTGCGGCTGTCACTGAAATAAAGGCACAGCAAATTAGTGTCAAGATTTGTTATCAGCTAACATAATAAGTTAACCTTGTACAAGGACAAATCTGAAATCACTCATCATTGTACTGTACAATGTAATTTTCAATAATTTCCTTCCATTTCCAACTTGATTGTAATAAGCAGTGAGTATCACTCAACATATAGATACTACCGACAGTAGCAATGTATAGTATGTATGGTGGTGGGATCTACTTATTATCAGGTCGCCCATTTGGCAGTCTGTCTACCTATTTTAAATAAAACAAAGAACCACAGAAACTTAAATATCCCTCAAGAGATAGATATCACTAACAGTGCCAATGTCTATGGGCGATGGTTGCCACTTACTATTAGGTGGCCCATTTGGCAGTCTGCTTTAATTTTTTACATAAAAGAAGGAACCACTACAACATGTATCGTGTTTTTTTTTATATTTACACATGCACTTTTTCCATGTTTATTTTTCAGAGTTGTTTGAACTTCTACGGAATTAAATAATTATAAATATATAAGGTCTACAAAACTTACCAGAGTATTTGATCTCGTCTTTCAGTATTATCATGGCAATATCGTGTCTGAATATCTTTTGCTCATACCCAGGGTGAACAGAGACACTTTCTACCTTTATCGCTTGAGTTGCTGGAGCGCAGAAGTATTCGTTGCAGTCAGGACTTTGGCTTATATCCCATTCACCAATGACAACAGTTGACCTATTAACAAGAAATGTAATGAATCAAGGAAACAACTGAATAATCTGATTGTTGATTATGTATGAATTAAGAAAGGATATTCTTACAGCTTATATCCTTCAGGCTTGGCTAAAGCGCAATGAGCAGCCGTTAGAACAACGCGTTTAGCTATAATGGAGCCGCTGCAAGCAAATCGTACGTTGCCAGTGTCTTTATCTGCAAATTTATTACAAAAAAAAAAGAATTTATAAGAAGTTATTAATCGACAAACAAACAATTTAGATGCAAATAGAGGAATTAGTTAATGTTAATAAATAAATATTGTTATTACAATGACGTAAAATATTGATTTTCTTGACCGATTTCGTCACGGTGCCCGATTTCTAAGGAGATTGCTCAGAAGATATTGTAGTGCACAAACACAGGCATGCTATCTTTTCCCTTACTCCCATAGTCTGATGGCAACCAGACACAACCGAAGAGACTTTAACCCAGCGCCTGCTACACATATGTGCATAAATAATTCAACTTCGGTTGAATTCAATTTTACTCGGTGATAGAGCGTTGTGCAAGCTCGTCTGGGTAGGTACCACCCACTCATCAGATATTCTACCGCAAAACAGCAGTACTTAGTATTGTTGTGTTCCGGTTTGAAGGGTGAGTGAGCCGGTGTAATTACAGGCACAAGGGTCATAACATTTTAGTTCCCAAGGTTGGTGGCGCATTGGCGATGTAAGCGATGGTTAACATTTCTTACAATGCCATTGTCTATGGGCGTTGGTGACCACTTACCATCAGGTGGCCCATATGCGCGTCCGCCTACCAATACAATAAAAAAAAAGCTTCCAAAATTCTAGCTGCTCTTGAGATATTCTAGACCGAAACTTTTAATTACTCCGAGTCAGGAGTTTGAACGCAGAACCTCGGAGTTTGCAGCATTATATTCATTCATTGTCAATCTATTGTCTTAGAAAAATTACATAAGTACATTAGAGCAACGTCATATAACTTACTTGTAAATCCAATTCTTGCAACCCAAGGATGAGCACCGATTCCGCTGTCTACTCCATTCACCATACTCTTTCCGCATTCCCGGGTGCCCGGCGCGTAAAGATGCGCACAATCACACGACGGACAACACACGTAGTCTTCGTTATTCATATTACCACAGGTCAATGAATTTAGACGGTGAAAATACCTTATAAGATATATAACATTATAGTATGTACGTAGATACTGGACATATTATACATATATCCATTCTATGGATAATTTACCTGTCTGAAGAAAAACATGAAAAATCCAAGAGATCTTCTAATAATGGACATGCACTGATAGGCACGCAGGACATATTGACCGGACATCGACTCTACAATGAAAATATAAAAATAAATGTATTATTAAACTTACAATAACTTTGTTTGCACTAACTTTACTGAGTTAAAAGTAAACTTACGTGAGATAACGTATTTTCGGCACGTGGGTTCATATCAATGGTAAGAGATACAGCTGCAAAATTAAAATGATATTTAGGTAAATTATTTCTATACATATACAAAATAATTAAAAAAACTGTCTCACTACAAAAGAATAAAAGAAAAAAGTATCAAATCATCGTCGTTTACGACCCCAGAAACTTCCTAAATTTGAAAGGCAAATTAAGCAAAATGTAATGCAGATATTTTTCTCTAAGTATTACAACTGTTTTTTTATGTCTACGTTTTGAAAATGTTATCTTTATGCGAGTACTAGATAATCAAACGAAAACCGTACAAAATCTATCAGCACCCGACGTGACAAGCTTGTGTTATAGCTGCTACCTACGATCGAGTGTGCGGGGCCAATGCATGTAAACCGTTGTTTAAAGGCAAGTAAATTTGTAATCCTGATATTTAACTTACCTTGCCTTGATTTACCACGAATAAAAAAAAAAGGTATATCAAGGTAAGTAAGTAAAGGGAACGTTCAACAAATATCTATTTTCTTAAACTTTTTAGACATATCTATATTATTATTAAAATTAATTTAAAAAGAGAACGCCACGAATAAAATTGTTGTCAGAAAAATAAGATCATCCATCAATATTGCATGTATGATTACAGTTGTCATTCCGAATAACCCTGAAATCGACCACAATAGAAATTATAACATCGAGGTTACAGCAACGATTATGTATGTTTGATGCACATCATAATTGATATTACGATCAAAATAATCTAACATAAAAAAAAACATAAAAACAAAGCGGTTACATATAGATTACTTGGAAATTATTAGTCTATGAGATGGTAAGCAAATGTTCATATATTAAAATAGGTTATATAAAGCTGTACAGAATTAAATAATCACATTTTACACAAGTTATAAGTAAATATTATTATTTTTATTATAAACAATCTACATCTTATGCTTATACAAAAACTAACTACTGATTTTCTGACCGAATTTTCGCGGTTGAGCTTTATATTCAGAACTAGTAGCTTTATTTTTAAATAAACATAAAAAATTGATCAAAAAGTACTTTTAAGCATTTATTTAAATAAAGTTTATCGGGATTTGCTACTTTAACATAATGCCAGAGAAATACCAATTCATATAATCACACAATATATACGTTAGTAAGTATATACTGTTATTTTTAATAAAATAATTAACGTTTATAACTTACTTCCAAATTGCGCGTTAACTGTTAACTTAAAAATAAACACAAAAAAGATTACAGGAAAAACAGTCATTTTCACTAATTTAATCACAGTTCATATGTTCATAATTAAATACTATTCACAGTTTTTTAAGCTATGTTTTTGTTTTTTTTGTTACAAAATATATTTTTTTAAGATGCAATTAATAATATGTTTTTCATTGTAGACCGACTGCATGATCACAACATAAATGACACGGTACGAAGCCTCCGTTTCGACTGACGTGATGCAGGAATGCTCAACAATTTAATACTTTGAGTATTAATGTAACTTCACGTTCATTAATAAAAACAATTTTAGTTATAATTTAAGAAAATAAGATTTGATATGATTTTAGTGAAATATTTATTAAATTGTATTAATTACAAAAATGTGTAATCAAATTAAGGCATGAACATAGAACTGTTATTCTAATAACTAACTTTATAATACTCTGAAAAAAGTTATAACGAAACTCTATAATTTATAATTACAAGTAAATATTCTTCTTTACTTAGAAATATCCTTGTTCGATTTATTTTTTAATCTGTAAAACGAAATGTACCTACAATATTTTACAATTAATAATAGGTTGTATCTTAATTTCGTTACCATAAATATAAATTAAGATCTTAAAAAAAATGTATATTGTCGTTACAAATAGTTAGCGATCTCTGAACTGTGAATCACCGCTATGCGCTGCTTCAGATTTATTAAGCGAATATTACCACCATTTAGTATGATCGTGTACAACATATTATATCGCTGTTAAATTTACATTAATATCATTTAAAAATGTTTTTTATCACATATAATTTAAGGAACCGCTATTAACGATTCTATATATTATCTACTTGAAACATGAATTTATTGTATTTCTAGTGCCCCGCGGTTTCATCCGCCTTAAATTTGGATCTACGAATGCACTTGGTGGTAGAGCTTTGTGCAAGCTCATCTGGATAGATGCCACCCACTCATCAGATATTCTACCGAAAAATAGCAGTACTTGGTATTGTTGCCTTCCGGTTTGATGGGTGAGTGAGCCAGTGTAATTACAGGCACAAGGGACATAACATCTTAATTCCCAAGGTTGGTGGCGCATTGACGATGTAAGCGATGATTAACATATCTTACAATGCCAATGTCTATGGGCGTTGGTGACCACTTACCATCAGGAGGCCCATAAGACCATCCGACTACCTATGCTTTAAAAAAAATCGTTAAGTACGTTATATTGTCGTTTATGGCTTATCGCTATAATTATTTCTATTTCTGATCTCCTGACATGCTTATTTTATTTATAAACCGATTGAAATAAGCAAACACTACATTTTAAAGGAAGTTCTCCACAATACATAAGTGAAAACCGCACCCAAATCAGTTTAGCCGTTCCTCGTATTACCGCGCACAAGCGCACAGACAAACAGACAAAAATTCTAACAATCATTGTTTTGGGATTTATTGCATTGTTAAGGCTCCCGATAATAGTTTGAGTCATATATAAAATATATATACAATCATGTACAGACAACGATCATTTACACTGTTATTATAGTAATAGCTAACGAGTTAATATTCTTAATTAACCGTTATTGCTTTAGGTACTTGATCTTATTTACAGAACATAATGCTTTGTATTGTTACGATTCTCCAATCATGACTACTATGCGTAATAACACGCAAGCAAAGCCACGGTCAAAATGTTATGCAATTACGCAAATGATAATTTATTTTAAGTTACAAAAAAAAATGTAATAAAAGTCTGTTAGGCAAAGGCCTACTCTTTTAAAGATAATGTATATAGCTCATTGCACTATGGTTGTACTTCGTGTGTGTATTACGTACATGTGACAGAATTACATATGCAAGTTGTCTTACGATGTTTTCCTTTACCATCGGACAAAAATGTATAATGAACAAACGAAGGAGAAGAAAACTCAATGCGGTTGCCCAGATTATATCTTCTGACTTTACTATCCACTACTTAGTAAATTAAATTTTGTCTATATTCAGCTGTATTGTATTCACATATTCAGATCCTCCCATTTTGAAAAGATTATATCAACCAATTACTCAATTATATTACGCTGTCAAGCATATATTTACCAAAACATTTCTTGTTGTAATTAATACTCAAAAACTAAATTTACTATGTTACATTTAAAATAATAATGTAATGAGTATTTTATTTATATAGATACGGATACAATTTTGTTATTGTAATTCGCACTTCGTAGCGTCTATTACTTTGATAATGTATTTTAATTCACACCGAAATTGTTGTTTCATAAAAAACGACTCGGAATTCAACACGACGATCGGAGCGTGGCCGCTAATCTTGAGTGAAAATCTGTTTTTTTTTGTTACCCCATTGTTAAAGTCGGTTTTTGCGCGACCCGATGTCATTCACACTGGGTCACTGGACACTGAACCAGGTGTATTTCTACTGTTCATTTTAAATTAAAATATATTTCTGGTTCATAGAAATGGAAGCATCAACGCAGTTGAGATTATATTTTGACGGAGCAAGCTATGCGTAATTGCTTTTTACAAACAGTTAAGGTTTTATTCAAGAAGTATTTGGTTTATTATAATATATTAATTGAACTACTTACAAATATAATTAAAATAGTTTTAAAACAGGTCACTTTTGAAATTTTCACATTACACATCCGCATTTAAGTTCAAAAGCCTCAATTTGCTATTCATAGAGCGAACATTATTAACGCGCTTGACACAAATTACTTCCTAATCCGATAAAGATACCTCTAAATTATTCAAATCACATGATATTATTATTACTTTTGTCTGTGGGTTAATTATACCATAATATTGTATTACATCTGTGTTCTGATTAAACGGGATGAAATAGAAACGCTTAAAGAAGATCGTATGACTATGAACTGAATAAATTCTTTTTAAAATGATTCTTGGCAGTCATTGTCTACGAAAACAAAACAATGACTGATCGATGATTAATTCAAATTCATATTAGAAGTTTCCAAAGCTATGGCGTAGAAAATCAAAATCAATTAAAATATTTATTCAATAGCCAACAAAATGGCTAACTAAAAAATTTACCAGTTATTATAATAATTATATACGATGCTTCTCGTCAACCAATACAATAGACAATACGACAACATGAACCACATATCCCCAATGAAACTGGCAAGGAGTGCATCAGACCAGAATGTATTCTTCACTTATGTATGCCTGATCAATGAAGTAAAACCATCATTAAGTGGAAATAATAATAACATGAACTCAATGGACCGAAGACAAGGGAGATCGTTACATGTTATGAACTCTGACGAAGTTAGTAAACTATATTCAATGGCAGGAGGAGTAAACATAAACAAACCTTAGATTTAGATATGCCATAAGATTTCCTAATAATGCTGCTATATTATTCACTACAGATATTTTTTGATGAATATATTATCTTAGTTATATATTCCAATTATTATATCCTCTTTATTTTTCCTTTTACAGTTCAGATAACAACGTCGCCAACATCCATCATAATATTTTATGTTCCGTCAATTCAAAGCCAAAGTGTAATTATCTTCACTACTTCTGCCATTGGAATCGACTTTAGTACTTAACAGTACCAGTATCTTACATCATCAGCATCAATATTTTATATAATCATTCCCTTGGTTTACTTCCATTTAATTGGGTCGACGCACTATATGAGTAGATATTGAAAGCTTTTACGGCCGAACGCTTGCCTTACGCCGAATTACCTTGAAAATGATTTTGCTAGTTTTCCTATACTACACAGAGCTGCTTTCCTATACAGTACAGAGAGCAGGTTGTAGCTCTTATGTGCTTGATTTATGCATGCCCTTAACATGTCAGTTAAGTCGGCTTTTATTAGAATTATGGTTTGATATAAGATAGCTTTATTCTACTCTGCTGGGTATTAAAGACTAAGCCATGGCCTGAATTGGAAATTCATTTTACATCTGCCTCAAAACTTGGATTTTAAATAATTGTTTTTTTCAGTTTGTTCAAGAAAATCCAATAAAAGTAGAGAGAACGAAAGCACACTATGAACTCATTGAAGCCAATCCACACAAAACTATTTCTGAACTTGAAACAGAGCGGAAATGTGAAGTAAGTGTTTTGTATAATATATTTGAAATCAATATATTTAATATGTATTAGAAATATGGAATTTTAATAAACATTTTAGAGTGATTATTGTGAAGATGACAGCGATCTTTCTGACAGTGAAGAATATAATCAATACGTAAACCCCAAAAAACTGAAATTGACAAAAATGAAATGGTTATCTGAAGGAAGGGAAGGGTCAATAGATTCCAGGTAAAATATATTGTAACTTTAGATTCTTGTTATTTATTTTTCGGTGTTCAGATTCGCTGTCCTTCCAGAAAGTTGAATGCCTTAACAGGTGCTAACATAAGACGTAAACGAAGAGGATTTCAACATAATTTAAACTAAAATAGGAAAGAAATATTTGCAGAAGGATTTAAGAGGGGGAATAATGAATAATTACTAACTTTTTACTTGATTTCGTGTGAGTAAATCAAGATAAAATTCAAAAAAAAATTTTAGTGTAAACTACTTTATATTTAGTAGACACAAGGGTTGTGTCTGATCAAAAATATAAAATTATGAAACTTACTCTTATTATTCTATAGGTTACAAAGAAAAAAATACAATAGGCATAATATATTTGTTTCTTAAATAAGTCGCCGCGGCGACGAGTAACGAGGAAATTACAGGGCTTTATATTCATTAATATGTTATTGTTAATTATATATTTTAGCATATCTTCAGAATGATTTTAAAAACATGTCGTTATAATTAGAAAAATAGAATTGAAATCGTATTGAGATGAATTTGCTGGCTTTAGAAGACAATAATGTATCGTAATTGTTCAAAATTTTACTTGGCTTCTTTTTGTAGTTGGAAAATATCATTTTAAATGTTTAAAAAAGTAATTTAAATTTAAGACTGTGTTATTACTTCCTTTACGTGTTTTTCTTTTGTACGAAGTTAATACTCCATGAACAGAGTGAGAAACATGAAGACACTTCAATTACTTCGCCAGTATAACTTTTCAGCTTTACGGATTTTTAACTTTAAACATATACACAAATCCATTACTTTAAAATAATATTGTCGTTTTATTTTAGTTCTCAATCATTGACAACAAGCGATTCAGCTAATTCAACTTGTAGCCGAGAATCTGATGACAGGATAGATCATCGTCTTAGTTTCGGAGAAAAGTGCTTATCAACAATACTTAAATTAGATAGAGAACACAATATGTTCGGGCTATCGAATATAACGATAGTTGGGAAAAAGACAGCCAAAAAAATACGCAAGGAAAACGTTAAACCAGTGTTTCCTCAGACGACTATAATACAGATATGTTGCGCAAAGGGTTGCTGCAGGAACAAGGCTCGTAACTACTTTTAACTAATACATTATGTAATATTTATTGTGATTTTATCTGACACATACTATAGTATATATATCTACTTATCTATTTATATTATTTAAAATTGAAAGGTTTGTTTATTTGGATGCTAATCTCGAGATCTTCATTTGAAAGAGTCATTGACGAGAAAGACGAATACAAACATATTTTGCTTTGATTAGAATTTGATTTTTTATGTTGTAAAGACGTTTTGTAATATATGTTGTTTAATTTCCCTTAATATGAAGTAAATTATTAAAACAAATATATAAGATATTAACTTTTACTTACACCGACGTCAAAGGTCATGGTCATGCAGCGCTGACTGAGATCTAAAATTTTTGCCCCTTGTAACAGTAACTACACAAGCTCATTGTTCTAATCAGAACACGATATTAATCATTAAAAAGCATTCATATTTATAAAATAATATAGAAAATTAATTAACAAATATTGATTTACAGAGTAATACTGATCTACCCGCTTCTTTAAAGGTAAAATATTCAGCAGAAATCTATATCAGAAATGTAAATATCTTATAATAAGGGGCTTCCTATATGTTAGAAAAGTAGGATCTTAATTCTCAACTTTATAAATATATGGGTATTGTATGGAATAATTTTATTCAAGACGAAAAAAACACAAACCAAATATATTGTGATAAAAAATCTGACTGAATATGATCAAACCGTGTTGCAATAGTTCTACATAATATTTTATTATAGTTGAGATTTACTTGCCCCATTGAGCCATCTTAGTTATCTTATTTAAAAAAGTTACTACATTAATAACATAGAACAATATATTTTAATCAAATAATATTTTTCAGTGTGGCGGATGTCGTAGTTGCTGTTTTGATCCATATTGCCCAATTTGCGTAGGACCTTGTGACCCGCCATGTGTACGTATCAATATCAAAAGTTTCAAATCGTTCATTTACAAGTTTCCATCAAGTTAATATTGAAAATATATTATATCAAAATTGTCATTAATTGTAGAGCTATTGTGTAAAAATAAACAGCTCACCGCAAACCAACACGATCCTGAAATGTCAGAAAGTGACATATTAATGTGGCATCGAATGTAATAATTATAACGTTTAAAGGATACTCAACACAAACGTGTCACGTTTTTCAATATTTCTTCAGAATAGCACTATGATCCGGTTACACTGCGATATTTACCGAGAAAAATTATATTACGTTGCGCAAAGATTACATTTCATCAGTTGCTCGTGGTTCCAACGCGTCCACTGAGCGATGATTAGATTACCTGAGAGAAATTGGATTAATAAATAATAATATTATAAAAACTTACACTTCATTTAGTAATAAGATATACTATTAATACGACAAGAATAACATATTTTTTTATTTGCAGAATGATCCTCCCTGTCCATCACTTGTAAGATAATCTCATTATATTATGATCTAAAATGGTTGTAAGTATTTTTTCTTTGTATGTGTCTTTATTTTTTAAATTGTAATAAACTTGTATTTCAGTGCAGTCAATGTCCAAGAGGGAAATGCAGTTGTAAGGTATTACTTTTATACAAACAACGCCCATTAAGCAAAGTATCTATTAAAAAAATATCCTGATACCTTTTTTTTTAATATCATAAAATATTGTATAAATTCACTTTGTTCCATCTAGTTGGATAACTCATACTACTCACTCGGTAATTATAATTTGGTCCATAAAGTTATATAGACTGATTTATGAAGTTGTGTTCCAGGTTGAATTTGCCGGTGTAATCGCAGACACAAGGGACATAACATCTTAGATTCCTTGGTTAGCGATGCTTTGACAATGTAAGAACTGGTTTATACTTATTATATGCCAGAGTCTATGAAAAGTAAACTCATCATCAGGAGGCGTATTACTAGTCTGCCTTCCTGAAATATTTATTAACCATTCAAAAATAAATAGACGTACGTTAAGCTCCTATTCCTGTTACTTTTCAGTCAATATGTCATCCTTCGAAATGTAGACTCGATTGCAATAACTGTTATGGCTTTAAGGTAAGAATTCTGATAACTATCATAATTATAATGCACCAGAAAAATCAGACTGATGTCTCGATTGTAAACAGCTTAAAATTGAAGTCCTGCAGCCTCACGAGCTTCTGGTTACAACAAAGGGGCTATATATTATTATAAAAATCTTCTCCGTGAAATAAAACATCGTGGAGCATCGTCAATAGGATTGCTCATAGCAGAGTTCTCCTCTGACCTCACAGATCTGGTTCTCCAAAACTCCTCCAACTTGTGATAGCTGGACTACGGGCAGAATGAGACCTTATAACAATTTCTTCAATCATTTGTTTTTCCTGTTTCAATTAATTATGTTCTAAATTTCAGGTATCATTTAAAAGGAAACCTAAATTTGATTCATCCCCTGTAAGTTATTTTAATCACATTGAACAACAGAAATTATTTAATAGTTCTTTTTATTAATCATCCTTGTACGTTTTAGCTGGAGTTAACACCTCGATCTAGCTGCATTTTACAAAAGGTAATTTCTGAATATCACATCATCACTAAATAAATGTGTTCGTTGTGTTTAATATCCATATTATCTCTTTTTCAGCCAATGGCCGCTAGGTCTTGTCACCATTTTCCGCAATGTCTCCCTCCCTCTTCCTGCTTCCCTTATCTGATGCCGTGCTACTGGCCAGCACGAGCTGGTGCCCCTTGTAACCACCCCTCGCGATGTTTCCATAACCCGCCCTGTAGAGCACCAAGGAAAAGAAAGTATCCAATTCCGCCTGAAGAACGATGTCCTACTGTGAGTATATTTTTTAGTACGACATAAGATTAACCAATGTGTGATGTAGGCTATTTTACATATTTTTTTAATTTATTGTTTTTATAAAACACTTTTAGACTGGTAAATGTCTCGATGAATCGAAGAACACTAAATGTGAAAATCAATTTTGTCTTGGGGTGAGTTAACTTTATTATTTATTAAGACATTATTTTAAAAATGTTTTTAAAATGCTTATCATATTGGTTATTGGAATAGAACACTTCTTCGTTTTTAAATATCTTTTTTTTTGTACTTCATATCAGAATTTCAAACTAGCGCTTGGAGTTGACTTGTTATTTAATTTTTTGCTATTTCCAGAATAATCCATCTACGAGAACTGCAATTGAGAGTAGATTCGGAGAAAAGAAGTGAATATATAATGGTTAAAACGCCAGAACTCCAACGCTCTTGTTCGTGTATAGGGGTAACTTGTATATTTACAACATACTATCGTACGATATTATATAGTAATGCGTCTACATAAAACGTTTAGGTATATGGTATATCTTTGTACCCACGTTTAACTATATTGATATTTTAAATGCCGTATACTCACAGTCGGTATGATTTTTTCCAACACATTCAACAATTATCGCCTTATTTCGGCAAAATCTTCGTCCATTGGTAGAAACTGTAAGGAATCCATTCCGTAGTTTTTGAGTTTATTGCGTTCAGACGGACAGACAAGGCGAAAGAGATTTTGTTTAAAACATGGAGTGATTTTGTTTTACATTTTATAACATGCACGACGTATTTGTTTCAGACAATTGAAAAAGTTAGCTTGAAAACAATTAATAATAATAAACAGATTAAAAAGCAGTTACCCAAGGTGAATTCAATTTACATTTCTTAATTTTATTATATATCACATTTTTGATATTTTGACACTGAATATTTTTAAATATGTGAATACAGGTGTGGCTAAACTTTATCCAATACATGCAGATTATCTCATATTGTATTCGTTTACCATCGAGTATGAGGCAAAGATGAAAATTTAGCAGGGAACTCAGGATTTGAACTCTCAACCTTCGGTTATGATCCATGTGAGCCTACCGACCTACCTACCAGCCTACCTCAAATGAAAACTATACCTGTAGTCCTAATAATAACAGACCTTGTCCTCAACAGAAAAAAAAATAAAATATCACAATGCGAATGTGACTCACCTGCTTGCTCGAATTGTTTCGTTAAGAAGCCTAAGGTATAATATCAAATATTTGTTTACATTACAACTTTTACTTCATAACACGTGGATAACCACGAAAAATTGAAAACTCAAATTGTGTATAAAATCATACATAAAAGTGCCCTAGTATAGCCAATGTAAAGATACAGTTATTTGTTATAGCCCCTTACAGTTAAGGGGTCAGGACGCCAATAGCTTTTGACCACAATGAAATAAAATATTTTTATTGTAGGTACAAACTTCTAAGTCAGATGAAACTTTACTCAAAAATTAAAGACGTGCACAATGTGTGTTAAATTTTTAACAGCAGACATTGAGATTACCTGTATCAAAAGAAGCGTGAGGTAAATTATGCTTATGGTTATTTATACTAATGTTTTAGTAAACTTTTAGACTTGTTTATATTATGACTAATCTAGACAAGACATGATCATGAACATGTCAGTTCAATGACAGTGACGACAGTGTGACATGTGTTCTACAGTGTCCTACAAATACGTACGTATATGCACTTACTATAAGATCAGCTAAAAAAAGTATTTTATTGACAGAGTCAGATGTATGTGACTTTAAAAAAAATCTTCTCGTTTCAGGTAACTTCATCATCATACACATTATGACATTCATTGATTTTTCTTATTAAACGAAATGGATTAAGCTAAAAGTCGTTTTTTTTAATACAACATTAATTACTACTTTGTATTTGGACATTCCTTCATTTAAATACAAAACTCGCGACTCACTTTTTACATAGATCCCATAATTTTCCCTTGTAGTTACGCAAACACTAGAATGTTAAATTTAATTAGGATTAGTTCAGTGTTGTGTTTTTAAGGTAAAAAATAAACATACTGATTTACTAGACATTTATAATTGTAGAATTGATTAAAAAAAAAACATTTCGGAAAGTCATATCATCAAAATATAAACCATATAATTTATAAAAATAAATATTTCAAGGTACAAAATCTCTTGATACGACAAATCTCTTAACACATGGCTTATGTGCTTGCTTATAATGCTTATATTGGTCGATCGCCGTATACGGCGGAGTGCCTTGAGCAATATGGCAATAATCACTGCAATACATGAAGGGTGCCATATTTGTTTGATAAGGGTTAGGGGGGAATGGTGCCAAATCGAACATCTCTCCATGGTCCCAGGAAGCGAGAGAAGAACACGCAAACGGTACTTTGTATTTTTTCTTCATTTCCGATTCAAAAACTCTGAAAATTGAAGAATTTGAAATTCAAATTAGTATGAAAATATGATACAAATCTTTTGCCAATAATCATTACAGATAATATTGGTTATCTGTAATGATTATTGGCAAAATATATTAAGTGATAACTTTTTTGGAATCCCTAACTGAAATAACGACTATGCCAATATGCTTAAAACTTATATAAGATAAGATGCAGCGCGTTTCGGAGAACATTTTAGTATATGATATTGTTATATAAGTAGCTGTGTTTTGTAGTTTTTTTTATATATATAGCATAGGTGGCGGACGTGCACAGATGGGCCACCTTTTGGTAAGTGGTCACCAACGCCCATAGACATTGGCCTTGGCAACTAAGATGTTATGTCCCTTGTGCCTGTAATAACACCAGATATTCTATCTCTCTATGAGTGGGTGGTACCTACCCAGACGAGCTTGCACAAAGCTCTACCTAAACTTTCACCCGCAACAGACATAACAAGCGTGAAATCAATAATCTTTTATAAAAACGAAAACTGAAAATACCCGTGAATATTATTGACAGGATTATGACAAGCAGCCACTTCCTTATATTCTTTCTTCACGTGAATTCTATCATATACAGCTCTGTGTACCTTAGCGGTTAAAGGCATCCATATTTCCTTATGTCTTGGACCAAAGCCTCGTACCTTAAACACGGGTAATAAAAGATATTACACTCGTATACTTTAATACTAGACTTTATATACTACTCCCTATATAATTAAATACTAATAGTAATTGCGAAACACAGAATTTACTTTTGTTATATTATATTTGTGTACACGTTGTTGAAGAACCAAATAAAATAAATACCTTAGGTACGTTAAATTCTGAATAAAATGTGATCTGATCCTTAGCCGCGACTCCGTATTGTTCGTCTACGGTGAAAGGTCTGTTGCAAGATCTGTAGGTTGACACGTAAGGATCGAGAAGTTTACGGAATCCACCATCACTATCTGATATAACAGGAACCTCGTTTCGACCGGATGCAACCACCTGGAATATGTGACAATTCGTTTTTTTTGGTACAATTATTTACCCAACAACCAATAATTATATCAAACTATTTCACTAATTACTTAACTATTTACCAATTAATAAATTCAAAGCTCAAGTTTAAATAATATACATAAAAATATATATTATTTTGAATATATAATCGTTAATTTTCATACAGGATACATATATGATTAATATATTTTGTTACTGGTTATTCTTGGTAGAAACTAAATTCCTAACCGGTTAGCTACACATTAAATTAAATATTGTCAAATGACTATTTGAACAAAGTACATTTAGACATGCTGTTTTGGTTTATTAAGGTAAAAATATAATACAATTGATTTACGTCAAAAATATACTCAGGATCTGGAGCCTTGACATCGATCTCTGGAGGCGCAGTGGGCGGTGCAACGACGCCTCTAAAGTTATCTTTCATTTCCGATATCATAGTTGGCTGTACAATGTTCTTACTTTGTAACTGAAAAAAAGTCCGAAACAAACTGTTAAAAAACATGATTACACCGGGGTGAAACGGGGTTACACCTTTCCCCCCACGGGAACAGTGGGGGTTATGTGGGGCTCACCATATGTCCAGGGCACCGTGTGTGCCCCGGTCATCGGAATACCCACTAGAAACCCAGCGGTACCCTTCCCGTCTTAGCGGGAGCGCCACGGGATCGCTTACGCATGCTACCGTGACGCTCCGACGCCACTTCCCGTACCTATACCAATATCGTAAAACACAAAACATCTGCACAAAAAAGAAAAAATAAGAATTTCCATAAAATGGTGTGTCGTCCAAAATAAATAACTACTCTGTTAAATTTGGGCTAACAACATTATCACTGATTTAATAAATAAATAGTTATAAATTTAATATAAACCGACTTAACGAAATACCTTTTTCTCGACGCCAGTCAAGAAAATCACTCTTCGACAGTTGATGGCGCAGTCGGATCTCTCCATCGCCTTATTTGGGTTAGGTTTCACGCAATATTCACCAATGGTAGTTTTGTATGATTCCTTCTCAACGACCATATCTCGTCCGGTCACTCGCTCGGGCAGTGGGTCATCAATTTTCTGAAAAATATTACATAATAATATGATTACCGCGAATATAATAAAGTTAAACAGTTTGTTTAAACGCATGAGTCTCCAGATCTACCAAACAGATTTGAACAAATATTTTTGGATTAGATAAGCTATTTATAGAGAAACGTTTTAAACTATATAACATCACGCTATGAGTAACTGGCGAACTAAACGCGCGGAGCACCTAGTAATTGTAGTAACAGACCGACAATTGAATATTATTTTATTTATAAATATTGAATACTGATACAATTTTTAATATAAACATTTTATTTAGTAACCACTATTATACATACCAGCAAGAAATAGATACATAGCATATAAAGACAGAAAATGCTCTTTCATCTTTATTTAATGAAAAGAGCTCGTAAGGATTGTGTGGCAGGGAGTTTAATGGTCTTGCTGCATTAACATTAATGAATTAAGAATAGAAAAAAATGTTAATGTAATATATTAAAAATGAATAAAGTTTGATTGAACACTAACGGCCTGTGAATGTCCTACTGCTGAGCTAAGGCCTCCTCTCCTTTTTTGAAGAGAAGGTTTGGAACTTATTCCATCACGCTGCTTCAATGCGGGTTGGTTGAATACACATGTGACAGGATTTCAGTGAAATAAGACACATGCAGGTTGCCTCACGATGTTTTCCTTCACCTTCAAGCACGAGATGAATTATAATCACAAATTAAGCACATGAATTTCAGTGGTGCTTGTCCGGGTTTGAACCCACGATCCAACTTCCAACGACTTACGCAATCCAAGCTATGCGGTATCGCTGGTATATATCGATGTGCTATACTTGTCCCCGATCTGGTTTCATTGTTAGAGATCCTTAAGGGAATGTTGTAGTACACGTTACCCCATGTGTTCACATTCTGTATGAGTAGATCGTTGAGGACAAGTGGCTTACTGATCTTTACTTTTGCCATGGTTTTAATTAATAAATATAAAATTATGGGTTACAAAAATAATAATGATTAGTCTTATGACAGAAACTAATGACAAGCGTTACAGAGAAAATAAATCTTTCGATATCTTTCCTTGAAGGTTTTATTGCAGATGTAAATTTCATATAATTAACATCTAAGTCCTATTTTATGTTAGTTTATTTGGAAGCAAAATTCAGATATTCTTATGTAATAAGTAAAATATACGTTAAGTCAATTTGAAATGTAATAACTTCTTCTTTAATAAATAATAAAAATATATATATATATATATATATCATGTTGATCGTAATGAGTCGCTATTCTTACTGATCATCTTAACTAATATTATAAATGCGAGTGTGAATTTGTTTGTTTGTTTGTTTGTGACGCTTTTACGCCTAAACCACTAAACCGATTTTAAAAACTCTTTCACCATGGAAAGCTACATTATCAGCGAGTAACACAAGCTACATTTTGTCCCCGTATTCCCACGGGAACGAGAACTACGGGTGAAACCGCGGGCAAAACGCTAATATTTCTTATAAAGGTGAGTGCATGAGTTAGTGCGCAGTGTGTGAGTGTGTGTATGCTGAATTAATACCGTTACAATTATACCATAAAATATTATTGTCGATATTAATAAACAGAATTTCTTTGTTTGAACGCGCTAACCGTATCTACTAGTCTGCTTTAATGAAAAACTTTTTGCATTAGATAGTTCATTTATTGAGGAACTTTTTAAATTACGAGAAGATTACGAGTATATAACATCTCGCTGTGTCCCAATGTTAGATCAAATTAGCCAACACCTACTTGAATAATTAGTAGTGATTTGTAATAGTAAGTAATATAATAATGTTAAACAAAAACAAATATTTATTCAACAAAGTCTTGATTTAAAAAATCTTAGATAACATTTTGACAATTGTGTTTTTTCTGTTCCTGAAAGCTGGATTGTGATCCAAATCATAACTGTATTGGCCCGTCTGCCAAGGCTGAAGGTACATAGGTAATAGAATGTCGTTTTCTGATAACCATTCTAAGACATAATCTGTCACAGCTTCCACGTGAGGCGACTTTTCAAAGCTGGATCGAATATTCATCTTAGTATGGGATTTAAATGTCTGAAAAAAAAATACTCATTAATTTCCACATAAATGCCTTTCAGAACTCACATTCTTTCAGAAATAATTACAAATGATTTTATTCCATAAAATGTTTTTATAAGACATACATATTAATTAAAATATCTATATAGTTATCAAATTCAAATAACTAAAATACAAAAAGTGAGACAAAATACCTGATCACTCGAAGTACCTCCTACTTTCCTCATAGTTTCTGCTAAAGTTTCGCCCTGTTTTTGTCCCTAAAAGAATTTAGATAATGTCAAAAAATTCAAGAAATAAGTAGTTTTATTAGATCAATATAAATATTATTAATGACAGGAAAAATACCTTAGGAAGTATTTCCTTAATCATCGCAAATAGCTCGTCAGTTTGGTCATGATATAAAAAGCAGGCCCAAGGATCTTGAAAAAAATCGTAGAAGTTATCCAACTTTTTTGCCTAAAAATACATATATTATTATGATTCTACATGCTAATAAGTTTACATAAACTTGCTATAATATGCTCCCATACAGAAATAAATAGGAACGTTCAATGCGCCGCTCAGCATGGAATCTAAAATATAAAGAGTCATCTTGTTTAAGTCAAGATAATCTAAACAGTCAAAGACTAAACTAAATATAGGCAATTCCGTATATAAAATGTTTAGTTTAAGAAGCTTAAACAGATATTCACAAAAAGCGTTTCCTGAACAATTAAAAAGTGTTCATTTATCATGGTCGTCTTAAACCATCGATATTATGTGTCCTGTGCACTTGTGCATGTAATTAAAATCAATCACTTACCATCTGAATTGTAACAGTAGTACCAAGTATTACTGTTTGGTAGTAGAATTTACTCGGTGGTAGAGCTTTGTGCGAGCTCGTCTGGGTAGGTACCACCCACTCATCAGATATTCTACCGCAAAACAGCAGTACTTGCTATTGTTGTGTTCCGGTTTGAAGGGTGAGTGAGCCAGTGTAATTACAGGCACAAGGGACATAACATCTTAGTTCCTAAAGTTGGTGGCGCATTGGCAATGTAAGCGATGGTTAACATTTCTTACAATGCCATTGTCTATGGGTGTTGGTGACCACTTACCATCAGGTGGCCCATATGCTCGTCCGCCTAACTATACAAAAAAAAATAAAAAAAAGAATAACTAGTAAGTGGGTGGTACCAATTCTGACTGCGCAAAGTTCTTACTCACATAGCTTACGGCACTTAGCCCATTGACTTTGTGCTATCTTCATATTTATTTGAATCATAATATACATTTATATTTATTTATTATTAAAAATACTATAAAATGACAGCGTTTTAATTAACAGAAAAAGTACTTACAGTATATCGCAAATGAACATTATTAAGAACGGTCGAGGAAAGCCCATAAAGATTCTTAAAATTTTCGAGCGAAATTTGTTCGAGAGTCAAACACGTAATTCCATCGACGATAAGATCGTTAGTCATGCGAAGTTTGAAATACCCACTTTTAAAGGTTTCCATAACAATACCCTAAAATATTAAAATCTTTTTAAAAAACGAATATTTGTTTTATTATACACTATAGCTATTCTATTTATCCTCTAACGAATGTTAGTGTAGCCTTTTATATTAAATATTTATGTATATAATTTTGAATTGGTGTTTATAAGCTAACTTATATATAAATATATAATATCATCATAATATTTCACGTCAGTAATAAGGATAGTGCCTTGTGCTTTATAATTGAAGTAAAAAAATACTAAATATAACTCACATTATAATGTAAGGATTGTACATAATGATGAGGAACCTTCATCCCTGGCGATCGCACCTCTAGATACTGAAGACCGCCAGGAAGTACGAAATGTGTTACATGCGGCTTTTTAAAAGTAATGATTTTTCGAACATCTTCCGAATCGCAAGATTGGCAACTACATATAAGTTAGAAAATGTATTATATAGTAAAAAACAAATAACAGACCCATTTTAATAATTTTTATATTATGTCGCGTAACAAGAGTTTCGAAAAAACACGATCGAAATCAGAAAACTTGTTCGTTAAAGTTACTTACGATGGTTTAGTATTAATTGATTCCGCAACATCAGCAGTCTCTCTCGTAACAATTGAAGATGAATCAAAACTAACACACTTTCTCGAGTCTTTTCCTGATTTTTCAAACTCCTTAGGTGTTTCTTTAAAGAGTGGGTCTAACTGATCCCTAATTTGAGAACCAAGCTGTAAAAACGAAGTGTCAAGATAATTATATTTTAAGATATTATTCAATTAAGTTTCAGTTCTAATTTTTTTGCTGCAATGAATTAAACATTAAATAAACTTCTAAATAAATTAAAGAAATCACCTTGGCTCCGACTTCGTAGGCATCGTAATATTTTTGGCGCATTGAATCAGCGTAGTACCTTCTATAATATCTAGTGGCTGTTCCGGCGGCATAAATTGAGGGATCCTTGGTCCTAAACTGATGGTCTATTAGAATTCCACCATCATATGCCATACCGCTTTTATTAATTGCTATAATTTAACATAAAATTCAATTAGAGTAAAGTATCACAGTAAAGTAACAGATTGTAAATATCCCATGCTAGGCTAAGGCTTCCCCTCCTTATAAAGAGGAGGTTTGAAGCTCCACCACGCCGCTTCAAGTCGTTATATTTATATTTTTATTATATATTTATTGGGTAATTATTTATGGGTTATTGGAAGAACACATTTTGAGGTAACAAAATATTTAAACACTTAAATGAAAATTTAACAGCGTAAGAAAATAAAGAATATACTCGTATTATGATAATCCATACCAAAAAACGCTTGCTCATTAACACCACGAGTCCCATAATAAAAAAGGGCAGAGCACTTTAGTTGTAATAGATGAAATTGCGAGAGGAAATCAACTTGAGTAACTAGATTGTCAACATTCATTTGCCAGGCGTGAAAATAATACGAACGATAAATTTTGATTTTCAGATTTTTTAAAAGCTCGCACACCGATTTATCTACCTAAACAACAAAATTTAAAATCATTGTTATAAATATTATCTAATTAAAGGATAAAATAATTACAAGCCAATAATGCAATACATTTCACATTTAAGAAGAAATAGATTACCCATATATTATTATAATTGGTTTAAAAACGGTTAAAAAATTATATTGATGAGATATAACGTGCTAATCTTTCATGACTCGATAACACATAGATATCTATTAAGTGAAATAAAACTTACATAAGAATTACAAAATAACGACACCCTCATTTTTTTAATATTTAAAGGTGGAAAAGGTTCAATAAAAATGATGTGTTCAGACGATATCTTCATTTTAATTAATGTTGCCAAACAACAGTAAACGTGTTTCGTAGCACCGTATACGAGTATTTTATCTGAAATCCCAATTACTTTTAAGATCTTCAGATCAGATTTTAGCCTCATTTATTATACCTATTTAAATATTCAACTAGACAGACTAGTATACGTACACTTTGAAAATGGTCGTCATAACGGAAATTATTCCAGAGGACGTATAGACCGAAATAATAATTTAGGATTTTGAATATAAAGCATTTGTGTTTATATAGAAGAAGTGTTATACCAACTTTTATAATTTTTAAGTATTTATTAATTAAAAGAAAAGTTTTAAGGTTTAAATAGGTGTACACTTAATATTTAAATTGTAAATATATGTATGTGTATGTGTATATGTACAAGCTTAAATTTCTATTTCCCTCTTGCTTCGTTCTCGATTTTAGCTTTTAATAGCAAGTAATAGCAACTGTGGTTTAATAAGCATGTTGTGTTTGCTTTCAAGTTATTTTACATAATCTGTGGTTGTGTTATAATTGTATGTATGTGAAAATGACTAGTGTAAAAATATCTAGCAAACGTAAATAAATAAATAAAAAAAAATATATAACAAGATAATTGTTTTTTTAAATAAAACAACGTAAAACTTATTAGTAAAAGAAGCACAGTTTCTAATTTGAATTATATTTCACTACTTAAATTGCTATTTATTTAACCACTTCGATTCAAAATATATTTTAACCAAAAAGACTCATTTAAATACTCACAGTCCGTATCCTGCAAATTTAATGCCCGAACAAAACCAAGTGCCTTATTAGCATCTGTCATTGTGTTTATAATGAACACGTTAGCCGGAGTAAAGTTAATAACTGGCTCTAATCTAGGCTGAGGTATGTCAAGAGGCGTATATTGAGGGAGTTTGCCGCTCCTGAATTAAAGAAAATAATTACATAACTATATGTTTCTCCCGCTACTTCTCAATCAATATTATTAATTATTTATGAATAATATGAAATCGAATATATTATTAAATATATATAAATATTTAATGAGCCGGTGACGTGGTTGGTTGATTGCCTTTCGTGCCGTGTCGTGGTTTCGATTCCCACTTAGGACAGACATTTGTGAGCATGAATATCTGTTTGTCCTGAGTCTGGGTGTAATTATCTATATAAGTATGTATTTACAAAAGAAAATTAATATATGTAGTATATCAGTTGTATGGCACGAGCTCTGCTTAGTTTGGAATCAGATGACCTTGTGAGAATGATATCCCAGGATATTATTATATTATTATTAATTTATTTAAAGGTTAATATTACAGAAAAAACTTTAGTCGGAGAGTCATTGAAATACATATAAATTCTCATACCTCACATCATTTTTTCTTTTGAATATAGACTTTAAATAATCCGGATGTTGATATTGCTTTCCAAATAATAAAAAGAGGAGGTCATAATCACATTTGCGACCATTTGATAGATATATGTGTTTTTTACGTCTACGACACAAATATAAATCTTATATCGTTTTCTTGTTTGATGTGTTTGACACATAGAGAAAGTTATGGAATCAACATTCGCGCTAGGTTGCATAAATGGAAATAAGGAAATTGGTTTAGACATGCATAAAAAATCACGCATTTACGATGTTTTGGGTATTTACGGCGTGCATATTAAATACTTAAGTTCATAGATGACGTCAATACAAATACTATTCTTACTTATCAATCTCGACCATTGTCCCTTGAATAACATTTACATAATACGTATATGGAACGCTTTTAAGATATTTTTCGGAGTTTGTGTAATATTTTTGGAACATCATTTCAGATAGCGGATTTGTTCTTTTCGTGTATGGCAGACCATTTGGCGACACTAGAGTCACATTAGTGAAGAATAAATAAGAACAAGAATCGCTGAAAATCATATGAATGTTATAAAATTTTACTCAGTGTGGAAAAGAAATATTTTATTCCCATCAAGTATTTCTATCAGTACAAGACGAGTAGATTCTGTAAGCTTGTCGCATTATCAGTACAAAACTTACCCACAAGCATATAGTCGACAATGCATCTTAGCATTTAGATAAAAATAATATTTTTCGCATAAAGATATAAAGAATATATATAAGCTTATACAATTTTACAGCGCTATTCGCTAATCTATCTAAATTGTTATTCAAATTATGTTGCTTTTATATAAAAGTAAATTAAATGTATATACAATAAAATTTGGGCTACCTGAAAAGCAACGTATTAAGAAAGGCCATAGCAGTTCTAGAAGCTCCAACAACAAGAATTCTAGCGTTAATATTGACTTTAGGAACACTTGTTAACTTCTTGCTTATAAACCAGGTACTAAATGCCATTCTGTTAAATAAAAAAATATATATTATCTTAATAGCACATTAATGCATCTTTCCGTCTGATCAATATATATGCAGTTAGGAGACTCCTTAGTCCATACAACAGTATTATTAAAAATAAAAAAAAGAAGCGCGCTAAATTTTAAACGCCGCCATCTTGTGAGTGCACAAAAGGATAAAGTAATTAATTAATTATTGGCGTGACTTATGACTTGTAATGTATTCAAATGTGTTATTTGGATTTAATGAGTTATTGAGTGAGTTATTTACATCAATTTATATGATTAGGTGTTATATTTATGTATAGACCAATTCGAGGTTCTTATAAAATCAGTTTTCACTTCTGGATGCTAAATACTATTATTAACTGTCTCGGTGATCTAGTGGCTAGCTTATAAAGAGCCCTGGGTCGGATCAACAAAATATTATGCGATTGTTGCCAAGGAAATTCGCAGTAATAATTCAAAGTTTAGAAGTTGACAGTGTTTATACTCCTCGGAAAGCACGTAGTCATTGATCACGTCGGTTTACCGTCCTATTAGAACGATATCCTGTACTTAATTTTTTAAACAATATCGTGTCAAAGGTGTGCTGAAATTAATCTTGCTTAATTATTTACTATACATTATTGGACTAGCTTATAAATACAAATAACTATATAATACTGAAATAATGTTATGTAAATCTTACACAGTATTCGAAAGTTTGCGGACTCGTCTCAGCTCTGGCGTAGATGCATAACCAATTTTTGAATTTCTTGGCATGAGAGGTACCATAGAAACAGCTAATGAATTCGCTTTATGAGTTACCTTGAATTATATAAAATTAGTACATCTAAATATGGAATTACTATAAGACTATGCTTTTTACTAACCCATTTATTACGATACGCAGTTAACCACATCATAGCGTTAGAGCCAGAGAGCCTTATCATATCCCTGGCGAAGAACCTGTAATGTGGTTCGAATACAGGATACACTAAAACAGCTTTAAGTGTGACTAAGCCGCAGTCCAAGCCTTGACTGGTATGGTATTTGTGGATTCGATGGGAATCCAGGTTAAACTTAATGCGAATGAAGTCTATTTGTTCTGGTTTCCTGAAAATTTAGACGGTGATTAAGCAAGTCATGAGATCCGACAAAATAAATGTACTTGTTAGGTGGTAATGATTGTATCCGATTGCGATTGTTAATATTTTTTAAAATATTTCCTTTCCTTCTATTTTTTCAATCTTAACATATGAATATTTTGTTTTTATATATTTAATAGTAAATAGCATTATATATTGATATGTACTCACTCTAATATACCAACACCAATAAGTGTAAAACCACTCAGAAAGACGTAGCATTGTAGGTCACTTTTATTTATTATAGTATTTTCTACAGTCCATAATGTCTCCCTCCCGTCTAAACTCCTTAAGAGATGAGCTATTTGAGGTACGTCCATTAACTCTGCCCTACGAACCCTAAGCTTACTACAAAATAAAAGCGAAATCAATTATTTTAGTTTTTTCATCTCCTGATTAATATTAAATAACTTGGTTTTAAGAAACCAATTGATAAGGTTGTCACGTCTAGAGAACTTTTTTTTTTTTAAATATAATAATATTTACAAATACTTTTAAAAACTCTGTCTACCGTACCTTCTCCTCAAGAGAAAATAAGGTACTTGTCCAGCAGTGGGACACTTATAGGCTATTACTTTTTACATTAAGGGAAATACTTATTTCTTTTATATATTTAAAAAACAGCGGAGTAGGCCGTTCAGTTTAAAAAAAATACAAGTCGAATTATTTTGCATTTCTATTTGATAAATTATATATATAATATACCTGAGCACAGAACTTCGATGCGCAACATAAAGAGCATAGTCTGTTGAGGTTTCTTCTTTAGTTGGAACAAACTGTAAAACATTTATTTTGACATAATTTATTTGGAGTAAGTATAACAAAATACTTTGGAAATTTCTGGCTATAATATAAATTTAATTAATACGAAATCCACCGTTTATTCTTTTATAAGGCCAAATTCCTTTTGTATATGGAATATGTAAAAAATATAATTAACAAAGTAAGAAATAATTACATAGAAATGCTCAAGTAAATGAAAACTTTTGTCTTTGCACGGCACCCGTATAACGCAATAATCGTAATCCTTCATAACTTCAAACGCTGCTTCTAGCAAATGAAAGGATTGTCTGAAAATAAATTATAATAAATAATTATAAATAATTTATATTAAGGAATACTCATCTCAAGTAATGTGATTTCTTTTCATTATTTACTAATGCTTCGCAAAAATTTTACACTTCTTAACAAAATATGTTTCACATACTTTGATTATTTTTTCCTTGTTCATAAAAAGATAATAGTAATGTTAATGTTCTCATGGTCAATTTGGTCATGGCGACTATTCGCAAGAGCAACTAGCCAACGGTTCAGGACTCAAATTAAAGTGCACAATTATGTACTCAAACAAAAATGAGTTCTGTATTCCTTCACTCTCATAATCTAATGGGACGTAACATGCGACATGACCGTAAAGAGATGAGGCGCAGAATCTACAGTTATTCAGAGGAACAGGACTTAAACCCCGAGACCGAGATTATAAGCTAGTCACGAGAAAGTCTATGCGAAAAATACTATCTGATGTACAAATGATAAATATTTACGTATCATCCACATCTTCTCGAAATCCGAACAATTCGATCATAAAAGCATTTGGATCACCAGTATATATGTTCTTCTTATTATCATCGTTATTTTTATTTCTAAATATAGAAGTTCTTCCTGTAATTCATGGTCATTTAACAATAGACAAAAATGCCGATAGAATTATGTAAAAACATTTATTAAGAAATTATTTTGTAATTACGGTTCACTCTATCTTGAATCTGCATTGTTCGAGAATGCTGAGGTCCTTGATTTCTTAGATTAGGTCTGTATTTCATAAATTACATAATTAATAAATAAGCATTTTACTATCTAATTGTTATCGACTTACAATTACAGGAAATTATTGGAATTGTGCTATTTTTTATAAGCTCTTACTACAGTTTTTTGCGTTTTGTATGGCTTATGTTACAAACTTACAATAAGAATTCAGAAGAAAGTACTTGTGGTACAGTCAAAAGACGATTATCGATATTAACAATTTCGTAATCAAAGGTATCGTCTTCTAGGAGGCAATTCACAAATGATAGATTGGTTGCATTTGAAGGAGTTGGTGAATTTATCTCCCTTTCGCTGTCTTCAGAATGTTGTTTGCTGTAATAAAAATGATCGAAACTTTTCCGCATAGCTGATTTACGGTCGAAATTAACTTTACTATGTGTTTTGATCCTTTTTCTGGGTTCTTTTTTTATCGATGGTGCCTGTTGGACAAATCACTTTTGCTACAAAGGCGGTATTTTGAAAAAACCTAGATTAAAAATGTTTGAATGTATTTTTGGTCTAATGTTTCAATAAGTATACAACCTTAAGGTATTGGGTTCAAATCCCAGGTCAAGTAAAAAACTATTATACCACAGTATCTTGGATAACACACAAACCGATTGTTTTCGTTGGCTAATTTTTGAGCGAATCCTGTCAAGAGGATATGAAAAAAATTGCAAAAAATAAGTTCTATAATATATTTACATTGTTAACTTCTCCGTTTTCTTGCTGCAGTTCTTGAAATGGACTCCATTTTCCAAGCATTATTGGCTCTCTATAAAATATTAAACAAAACAATTAAATATAAGTATATCCCTGAACTATAAATATGTATACTATACTATAAATTTGTCATTTTTATTTTAATAAATGTGTTAAATAAAGTCCATTCGATTACAATACTTTTTTTTTGAGCAAGCATGAGGAGAAAAATAATATTTGTATATTTTTCAGAAAGTGGATAAAATCTTACTTAAAATAAAAAGGTTCACATTAAATCTTACCCAAAAGCATTTAGCAAAGTATTCGATCGTTTATATTTTTCTTTTTCTAAAGCTGTCGCTTTTCGTAGACCATGAAGTGGACGAAGTTCGTAAGTATTTTGCAGCATGTCATAATTGATCTTAGTGTTCAGGCACATAACTCCAATTGCTTGATCTTGATACTATATAAAAATATCCTCAAGTATATGGAAACGTATTTTTGCAACCAAAACTTTCAACTAGCTGAAGTAGGTTCTTATTTAGTATAAAATATGACTATTTAAACAAACTTACATCAGCTACAATGATTGTTCTATCAATTTCTGGATGGCGCCCGATAATTTCACTTATATAAAACTCACCATACATTTCTTGTAATCGGGGGCAATTTTTTTCTAGCAATCTTACGATATCATCATTGTCTTCCTCTCTATATGATAACGTAAATAAAATATAATTATTTCATCTAATATACAGGAAATTTTAAGAACAGACTATATATTGATTCGACTCAGAATTAACTTTCAGACGTAACGACAGCCATATATGACTTACGGTCATGTAAGTCTTTCCCATTTAAGATGAAGGCTTGAAGGTTTACAAAAATAGAATACTGCTCGTTTTTAAGTAATTACTAATATTCTTATTTACCCCTCCTAATAAGCGTTCAACTTGAGTTAGGAGTGAGGACGACACTATCCCAAAGGGTCAGAACAGAACCTGCGACTTTACATTGCTAAGCAGCCCGTAAATCATTGTATTATTAAGGATTATTACTGACCATACTTCTTAATCTTTATTCGACAATTGCTGGTTTATACTAGATGGTTTCTGCGCCGTCAAACATGAGATAAATAATTATGGGGGTCGGGGGTTACTGCCCGGATTATAACCAGCAATTATCGGATAAATGTGTTCTCCATATTAGGCTACCAGTCCTACCATCCATTTGGACTTTTACATATTTCCTTCTAGAAATGCTACATATTAGAAACAATTTAAAAAAAACTAACACTGCTCGACGTATTTTAAGTTTAGGGCAAAAGTCATTTCGTATCGCAGTGTAAAGGTACATGAGGTCTTCAGAACCATTGTTTGGTTTTGGCTTGAATTTGTATATACTACGTTTCGTAAAGGTTTTATATCTAGTCATCCAACCTGTGTATATACATATTTATAACATTTTAAATATAAAACAATTTTTAATAGCAACAAATAGCAATATAAAACAATTTTTAATAGCATAACCTGCTTTCCATGAAAATGTATTAGAGTCAGGTCATGACTCTACATCAACATAGACAAATTTTGTTTATATTAAAAAAAATGTGTACTATTCATTTGTTAATAGCGTTCATATAGCTACAGATACAAAATATACCTATAGATACGTCATAATCATATAAAATAATGATAAAAAATGCCTAATTGTTATTATAATTTAAACTAGACTTACAATCATATTATATTATAAAATATATTGTAGTATATAGAATATTGAATTGATTCCATTGAATATAATTAGGACCAGGAGAATATTTTAACTAAAATTGTTTCATGACAATACACGTAAGTACTTATCATCATTTAGAAAAGTCCCCCACATATATCTTCTCTAACATAAATTATTTTATAAATATACTAAATAAATTATTATAATAATTCATTCTATAAACATTTAATGATAGATTATAGTAGAAGATTATATTGAATGTATTATTCACGATAATACGTATACCTTGCGGTGTATTCATCAATTCTCAATTTAAAAGTAACGTCAATATGATAAATAATGATTTGTATAATAAATACCGAAATACCTTCCGGACAACCAGGCGGCACGACCAACACAATGTTTAAAAGATAACCGTCATTACGGAATACCGACACAAAAGCTTCCTCGATGAATACATCCGTGACAGCATCAATACAACACATAAAATGTATGAACAAAGTATTTCTTGACAAATAATATTTCCTAAAATAAATACATTGTTGTTAAATATCATTCTATAAAATCAGAAAGCAACAATATTTGTTGTTTTGCTCCTTGACTGAGCCTTCTCAGATAACGTTCACAAATTAACTTACACAATTAGCAAACACAAGTATTAAGTAATATCGACACTAATGTGAAACACCGTAGTGACGATTGCGTTGTGGAATGATTTTACGATTGTAAAGATAGTATATAAGATAGAATATATAGTTGATTGAAGGTATATAAAGAAACAAACTGAAACAGGTTGCGTATCCAATTTTCCCAATCCGAAGGATCTACGCCATTTATATTTGGATGATCGCAGAGTGCCATGAATCCTATCACTTCCTTTTTATTATTTATCATGCATATCGATAAAGTTGATACTTCTCTGGAATAGTTATGAAATCGTAAATAAGTACCTAATATAAAAAATAACACAATTTATCTTAATAGCGGTTTAGTAATGCAATTTTCTCTTGTTTAATTTTTGCTATTTTAAAACACTGCCTCGTTGGTCTATTGGCTAGATATAAGGCCGCAGACTCGGTGGTCCTGGGTTCAATCCCCAGGTCGGGCCAATAACTAGTTATTGGGTTTTTCTGTCAGAAAATTCTCAGTAGCAGCCCGGAGTCTGGAAGTTGGAAGTGTGTACACTCCCGTGCCTCGGAAAGCACGTTAAGCCGTTGGTCCTGCGCCTACTCTTTCCGGTCGTGTCGGATTGCCGTCCCATCGGATTATGAGAGCTAAGGAAAAGAGAGTGCACCTGTGTTTGCGCACACACTTGTGCACTATAATATCTCCTGCGCAGTTGACTAACCTCTTGAGATTGGCCGCCGTGGCCGAAATCGGTCTGGAGGACCTTATTATTATTATTATTTTAAAACAGAAAGTAACTAATGAATTTCATATCAGCTTTTATCAATAGTAACACATAATAAATCAGCAACAGCTTTTAAAGATTCAATACTTCAATTTAATATTTACTTATAAAATGACGATTTGATTCAATCTAAGAACAATTATGTCAAAATGAATTAAAAATAACATTCAAAGTCGATACTTACATCAACTTTCCAATATCAATATTACCAAACAGCTGTTCAGTATGTTTGAGATTGATTATCAAGTCTATATCATGTTTATCACCTTCTACAGCTCTTCTGAACCTTCTACCATTTGGTCCTACTTTGAAGTCGAAAAATATCGACATCTTGACTAACGCTCGTAATGAACACTTGAACAATTGACCAAAAATTCAGTTTCTAGTTGGTTATGATTTCAATAAAACGCCAAATAAAACTATGAATAATATATTACAACCATAATTTACAAATTCAAATTATTCAAAATTACATTATATCGAAAATTATCATATATTAATGTGCATGAAAATAGTGAACCACGCGTGCTATGAACTCTTCAAATCATACAATACTGACCAGTATTAAGTACATCTCACAAACGAACATTTAAAGCTGCCAGGACGATTATTACTGAGTATTATCACGTAAATAGTATGAATAAAAAAAAAAAAATCTTTGATGGTATTTCGTCGCAACTTCAATCATTGAATTAAAAACTTTTATCGAGCCTGTTATTCTATACTATGATACTATATAAAACACAGATAAAACGAATATTATATCCAACTGAAAATCCTCAAAAACATATGACGTACGTAAAAAATATACTATTCATAACATAATCTATTAACATATTAAATACCTCAATACAATGTCAATTAAACCTATCAAAAATAATAATAATAATTGAGACACACAAATGGAATATTTTAACGCGTATGTCATAAATTAACATTTGATTTTTGTTCTAAAAATCTCACTTATGTCATTGATTGTCCACACATCTTAGTGCATTACTATTCGTAATATACGGAGCACAGTATTGTATTAAAATATGCATACATCATGTCGAAGAGTTTATATGAGGGGCGGGAAATTTTTGGCTCGCGTTAATTGCGAATGCGATTTAGACCGGCTAACGTTGTTCGGAGTCGTCTTTAGTGACATACTGCTGACTGTGTTTTGTCTCTGAAGGTTCACTTTGTTCGCGCTGAGGGGAGCTCTCGGGGTCGCGAAACCATCGTTATTCAACTTCAAGGCGGATCGAGTTAGTCTCGTGGGCGTACTCAGGAGATTACTCTTAGGCGTCATGGGCATATTCACGTGTTGAATATTCTCCTTTCCGATTTTCGGCGTCAGCGGAGTGGGATTCGTTTTCGAAGTTTTTTTTGGGGTCTCTTTTCTCTCTTCTAATGTTTGAAAGACGATGGTCGGAAGATTTACTTCGTGGCCTTTGTTGTTTGCCATTGAGCTTCGACTGATCTGTTTCTCGTTAATGCCGTCCTGTTGATAATAAAATTAAAAGATGAATTAAGAATGCATCATTTGTTTGTTTCATCGAATACATTTTCTACTTATATAGTAAATGAATATAGAGATGTCAATGTATAGCCTACGGACTAAGCGTTAATTATATTTATTTATTTGTAAATCCTTTATTGCATACATTTTACAAACATATAAGAGAACAAGTAGTACATATAGTATGCACAGGCGGCCATATCTCTTACAGTGTTCTCTTCCAAGCAAACTCTATAAAAATAATTATTATAATTGAATAAGGCGTAGTGTGCGGAACAACTTAGTAATAAAAACTAAATATAAATTTATACATTTCTTCTAACCACTAAGTCTAACTCAGTATTACTAACTACTCTTAGAATAATTACTATTTAATAAATATCCGCTAACATGTCCTGCTTCCTCGATGCAACAGGGCCTACAGGTAAAAGCGGGATACAAGATACATATAAGATTAACTCAGAGCTATCCAGTCACCTTGAAGTCAGTGTATGTGGTGAGCAGCGTGGTCTCCATGAGCGGGTCGGTGGCGCGAGAGTCGCCCGACAGCGCGCCGCCCGTCGAGCGCCGCCCGCCACTGCGACGCCGACCGTGCGACTGAGGGGACAGACGTATGTACATACATAGTGATGACTATTTCTAATACTGATATTTTTCCAAAATACTTTAATTAAATGCTGCTCTTAAGTTAGGCTTTGTTCATATTATTACTAGAAATACAAAAACGTTAATAGGAATATTTAATGAATCTTCTAGTTACGGCGGTCGCAGTGTTTCAATCGAATGCTTTGGATGTATAAAAGTAATCAATTCATATACGAGTTTATGCAGCTTCTAATAAGACTCATTTTCATTTATACAAAAGAAAGACACTTTTGTTGAATATGAATTTTATTGTTTACATTACACTAAAATTATATTTTAATAAAAATGCATAGCTAAAAATTTGTACACTACTCTAACGCTACATCTACATCTTAAAAAAATATCACTACCATACGTCTTTTAAAAAATGTATACAAATTTTTAAATTGAAAAAATATTACAAATAATTTACAAATACATGAAATGCAACTATAATACATAATATGATCAAAATGGTTACAGTAATGATTTACTTATGAAATAAGTTTAACATTATTCACTTACGGTCCGCTTGTGTTTGAGAATGCTGCCATTGACGGTGGCCTTCGGAGTCTTCTTGCCCTCTCCGCCGTAGTCCAGTTTTCGCTTGGCGAGCTCCCCCTTGCCCTCCGCCACCGCGCGCGCCGCCAACCGCCCGCTGATACGTCTGCAAGTGTTACGGTGTATATTAATGCAGATTATCCATTACTAGTTTAAAAAATAAAATAACTCCAATTAATCTTATCTAATAATTTCAAAATTATTAAATAATCAACATTATTAATTTATTTCGTGTTTTTATTTACTTTTATTGATTTTAATATATATTTATTTATTAAAATATATATTCAAAATTATAAATAATATTAACAAAGAGCTGGAGGAATCAATTCGTATGAAATTTAGTATAAAATACAATATGTGATTACGATACAGGTTCCTTTTTTTTATTATTATTTAATAAAATTAATGTTATCATTATCGCCGTGTAGTTAAATAACATATAAATTAATGCTTGTTGCAATTAGTATTATGCGTTCGTTCACCCCACGTGATTCCAATTGAAAGTTTTATTGGTACTTTCATACTGGATTTCTGGCAAAGTACCAACATTTATATGAAAAAGAATCAAAGATTATGCAATATAATTTGCCTATTGCCTTTGCCATGACAAGCAGTATTTTTTTATTCATAGCATTAACGAATCAATAGTACAAGATAAGATCAAAATTCCAATTCACTAATTACATAATACACTTCGTTACAATAATTACTAAATAGAGCAACTAAATAATTACACTATGATTAATCAATTTAATTGGTCAGCAACTAGTTACGGATTGTTCTACATAATCAACACTTCTCATTCCCTCTACTTATGTAATCGACAATTAACTTTTTAACTACGTGTCAATAATCAAACTTGCCTGCATGACGCGAAAATTTTCACTTCATTATGTTACAAACGAGCGCTGAAATAGTAGAAGGGATGACAAGTATTTTTGTATAAGAGCAAAATCGTTGAATCATCTACAGTAAACTGATATACTAGATGTAACAAAATTCGTGTCCGACCCGTGAAGTGGTTATTAGGTATCGTGTGTCGGTTTTATTTATGTAATAACTTTTAAAATACTAAGCAAAAAAACTACTTAAAAAAAATATATTAATTGTGTTTAACGACACTGTCGGTGGTAAAAACGTGGACTACTGAGGTCATGACCTCGTGTCTTAGCTACCCGATAGGTACGAGCTATCGAGCGCTATCGCCCGCACCTGTGTTGCCATGTAATTTTCGTAATTTAATTAAAAAAAAGTTTTTCCGGGATAAATTTTTTGCTTAGTATTTTAAAAATTATTACATAAATAGAACCGACACACGATACCTAATAACCACTTCACGGGTCGGACACGAATTTTGTTACACGCTGTAGTTTAAACAATAACAAATAGTAATTATTATTCAGAATCATGCAAAAACTAATATTCATTTTGACACATAAGTACATGACTGAGGATATGAATTTTCATATGTTGTACATAGTATGAGAAAGGAGCTATATACGTATGTATGTCAACATACTCTGATTGAACACCATTTGCACGGACACTTTGCTGGTGAACACTGGTAAAACTATAACAGATAGTACACTAAAACTTAACGTGGGAGATATTAATTGTTAGAAATAAACAATATAAAAAAGCTATGATCATTTATCGCACACCGTCCCACAACCACAATATTAGTTAAAGTTTCATATTTTTTATAGGTTTAGAGATATTAAATAATGACTGGATAAAAACATAAGAATAGCCGAGATGGTCCAGTGGTAAGAACGCGTGAATCTTAACCGATGATCGTGGGTTCAAACCCGGGCAAGCACCACTGAATTTCATGTGCTTAATTTGTGATTATAATTCATCTCGTGCTTGAATGTGAAGGAAAACATCGTGAGGAAACCTGCATGTGTCAAATTTCATTGAAATTCTGTCACATCTGTATTCCACCAACTCGAATTGTAGCAGCGTGGTGGAGTAAGCTCCAAACCTTCTCCTCACAAAGAGAAGAGGCCTTAGCCCAGCAGTGGGACATTCACAGGCTGTTACTTTGGATAAAAACAGATATGGGGGCTTTTGTTATTTTATCATATTAAAAATAAAAACTTTGGGTAAGACTTAACATTAGTATATTATAGCATCATAATTGATCTTTCTTAAAACAATTTTTTTAATTAATACCACCATTCATGATGATTAATAGTTAATTTAGTGTCTCTTAAATCTTAATTTAAATAAAAATTGCTCACCTCTTAACAGTCGATATAGCTGACCTCTTGAGCGCCGACAGGTTGGAGGAGAGAGTGGTGACGGCCTTGGTTGCGCTGCCCGTGATGAGTTGACGCTTGCTGGGAGGTCTAGAAGTCAAAAGACCTGCTTACACTGACTACACACTTGTAATTTTAACGTGCATTGATAACGAGAGGTTTTATTATTGTATTAGTTCCTTCAATTGGAACTACTAAAATGGATAATAGCTATCACTGAGAAAACTCATTTAATAGTTTGTAACAGTTCATAACAGTAATTCAACTAAATATCTATTAAATGCCTTTGAATTATTTTTTCGAAGTAATATATGATACTAATGTTCACCCGTGGCTTCACCCGCATGTGAGGAAGTGGATTTCAGGTGTTAAATAAAAGTAGCCAATGTCTCTCTTTGGGATTCAAGCTGGCTATGTAATAAATTTCATCAAAAACAGTTCATTTGTTTAGCTGTGAAAGCCTAACAGACAGACGAGAGATACGTTCGCATTTATAATATTAATAAAGATTAAATGTATTTTAATTTTTATTTAATTTCTTAAATTTATATTTATCCGATTTATGTTTAAAGTTTCATATATATAACTCATCGGAAAGTAAGGCTAAAAGCGATTTAAAAAAAATTATGATATATTGACAGACAAAGAGGCATGTTAATTATATACCTGTTTTTCTCAGCGGTGGCCGCTAAACCAGCCGCTGTGCGATTTCGTTTGCCGAGTGGTGAAGTTGCGAGCGAGCGGAACAGTGGGGTGGTAGGTGTTAGCGCCTGCTTGCGAGCTGACAGCTTGTTATGACGCTCCTGTATTAGATATACAATGATATTCTTTTTTAATTTTCAAAATTTGTAATCTGTTAGGCAGGCTACAGTTGTATAAGGATTTCTTTCTTGAAACAAATTTATTGATCATTCTGTATTTTTGTATCAATTTTATTTATAATAGAAATAATCATTTTCAACTAACCGCTTTTCTAATCTCCCACTCATCTTGTATCAACTGCAAAAGTGGTTTTCCATCCACAGTGAAGGTGTTGCCCGTCTTAGACTCGTATTCAGTGACCAGATCTCTAATTTGTGCTTCGATTTTGGGTAACTGTAATAAATAAATTATTATTAAATACTTACTTATATAAAAAAATGCAACTAACAATGAAGTACTTGGAAGATACTTCACCATGTGAAGGTTTAAAGAAATAATTGAAATTATTTTAAATAAATCTTTACAATACACTTTTTTCTTTCGTTCTTTAAAGTAACAGCCAGTTCCCATTGTGAAGGCCTTCTGACACTTCTTGTGAGGAGAGGGTTTGGGACTTTCTCTATGATGCTGGTCTAATGGGAGTTGTTGGATACACATGTGACAGGTTTGCTCCATATACGTTTCCTCGCAACGTTTTCATTCACCGCCGAGCACGAAATGAATTATAAAAACAAATGTTTGAACCAGCAATTATCGGTTAAGATTCAACTATTGTAACAACTTAGCTATCTCGGCTCTTTGTCTTTAGAAATACAAAATAAATATATAAAACAAAGTACATTGCTAGCTATCGCCTTTCGTTCCTTCTCTTCACGCAGCAGTTGTCCTCCACGGTTGTGGTATCGACCAGGTTCAGAGGCACGCGCTTCCAGTTCCGTCATTTTCAACCAAAGATTTTTGCGGGTGACTACCAGCTCAAAGATATGCCTGTAAGAATATATATTTTTTATACATATATAACTATACTAGCTGCCCGTCCCGACTTCGTACGGGTAAAATAAGGATTTTATCCTGCGAATTTTTTAATCAATATGAGATATAAACATTCACCAATCGATCTATTCGCCCATACAGTACAGTGTATGTATGTTCAGTACAGTGGCGGGGCAAGACCAAAATTTTATGTGGGCGAGATACATTTGGCGAGGCCCTCTTTTTTTTTAATCTCGCTCGAAAATCTCTTTTACGCGTTTGTTACGCGCTTCTTCACGATTCCACCGTATGAAGGGAAATGCGGCTGACCTTTTTTTTTTCTTTTCTGCATTGCTCTTCCTACACTTAATATCTTTCGATTCATAATGAGTCCCATTTTTTCTCGCTTTCAAAGCGTTTAAGTAATATATAACATGTTTCCGAGGCGCGAGGCCCCCGGACCGCGAGGCCGTGGGCGGTCGCCTACACCGCCCACGCCTTAACCCGCCTCTGGTTCAGTACAGGGCATACAATAATCCTACTTCCTACTAATAAGGGGTTTTCCAATAGGGACGCTTGAACTTTGACAGCTGATTGCGGCCATGTTGTTTGAGTGACAGCTGTCAAATGCAGTGTGTTATATTCATTCCGTCCTCCCAAACCTCCATGGCAGGTTACAGTGTCGAGCAGCACGTGCAAATCATAAAATTGTTTTATGAAAATGGGTCTTCAGTTCGAGCATCGTTCCGCGCACTTCGCCCGTTTTACGGTCGCGATGATCGTCCTGCCGAGTCGACTATCCGTCGATTGGTGGACAAATTCGAGTCAACCGGGTCAGTTAACAATCAGCCGGTTCCCGTGCGTCAACGTAACGCGAGATCTGCCGTGAATATCGCCGCTGTGCGCGACAGTGTCCTCGAAAACCCGCGGCAGTCAATTCCGCGTCGCGCACAGGAACTCGGCCTTTCGCAGACGACAACTTGGCGAATTTTGCGTTGTGACTTGAGCCTGCACCCGTACAAGATCCAGCTGACCCAAGAGCTCAAGGTTAATGACCATAGACAGCGCCGTGTGTTCGCTGACTGGGCATTAGAGCAGTTGGAAGTTGACGCCGATTTTGGCAAAAAAATCATCTTCAGCGACGAGGCGCATTTTTGGATGAATGGCTATGTCAACAAGCAAAATTGCCGTATTTGGGACGAGACCAATCCACACGAGGTTCACCAAGTGGCAATGCACCCGCAAAAAGTGACTGTTTGGTGCGGATTTTGGGCTGGAGGCGTGATTGGTCCGTATTTTTTCGAAAACGATAATGGTGTGGCCGTCACCGTCAATGGTGAGCGATACCGGTCGATGATAACCAACTTCTTTTGGCCTGAAATCGAGAATATGGATCTGGACAACATGTGGTTTCAACAGGACGGCGCTACGTGCCACACAGCACACGCTACGATGGAAGTTCTGCACAAGCAATTTCTGGACATGGTCATCTCGCGCGGAGGCGACGTGAACTGGCCACCGAGATCGTGCGATTTGACCCCGCTGGACTTTTTCTTGTGGGGTTTTCTTAAGTCGCAGGTCTATGCCAACAAGCCGCAAACCACCGATGCCCTCAAAGTCAACATACGCCACGCCATCGATCAAATACAGCCCGATTTGTGCGCCAGAGTCATCGAAAATTGGACCTTTCGTGTGCGCGCCACCAACCGAAGCCGTGGCGGTCATTTGAATGATGTCATATTCCATACATAATGGGGTCGATAGACCTTCCAAATAAAAAAAAAAATTCGCAAATATCTCTCCTACATGTATTTTTTTTTGCATTTCAAAGATCAAGCGCCCTTAATGGAAAACCCTATATAATAAACGCAAAAGTTTGTATATGGACGTTTGTTACTCTTACACGCAAAGACTATAAAATGGATTTTAATGAAACTTTACAATAATATAACTCATACATCAGAATAACATAATATAGGCTATTTTTTATAAAGCGATTGAGTAAATTGGCTAAAATATAACAATAAATGTCACGTAAGTCGGAAAATTTCTCCTATTTGCAAGCCATTCTGGCATGCGCTGCAAAAACCGTAAGAGTTACACGAATATAATGTATAGTGGAAATATATCTTTTATATAGTTCTAACGTTCTACGTTAAAATAGTGAATCGAAAATACAATCAAATTTTATATTTATTTCAAAATTGCACATTTTGTATTAACAAATTGATTCTTAACAATAAAAAAAAAAGATATCACTTCTGATATATAAAGTAGATAAACTTTGTCTTTTCCATAGTCATTTGGACAAATATTTTAAAAGTTACAGTACACTGCGGGAGTGGTGGGAGAAGAATTCGGTCATCGGCTCATCACCGGGTATGCGACCCGTATGCAGGCAGACGTCATTAATGGTTGTCCGTTTTGCGATTTTTCAAGGCGATTTGTTAAAGACGCACTATACCTGTATGTAATGTAATAGGTAGATTTTTATAGTGCCACGCTGTATACGTTCGGGTTGCAGCGGAATGGGTCGGCATGCCCGGCCGGAAGTATATTTCAAAGTTTTTAGAAATTCCACCCAAATGGGTGGCAATTTGTTTATTTTTGTTTTGAAGAATTAGAACGTTCGTACATAATATTCGCTAAAAAACTTCATACACATACTTCTGAGTGCAATGAACAAAATGCTAAACACACAATGTCATAATATCAATATGTCCTAGGGAGGTGCGAATAATACTTTTTTTTAAACGGACGTCACTATGTTAGTGATGTTTGTATAACAAAAACATATTCCATTATTGTCAAGTGTATTCAGTTCCCACAGATTTATTTTAGGATATGCTCGAAGAGAGGTAGATTTCATTCCAAGAATACTACCCATTCGAATTTCAATGTAAATATATCCCTCTAACAAGTTCCTTCTAAAACTTTGCTTCCCCATGACAATCAAAAGTCCCAAGGCCTGTCGTTGAACATGGCGAGCGATAGTGAGAACTGTTATAACATGGACAGTTTCTATGCATGCTCCAGAGTGAGCTCTGCCCCTAAAAGGAAATACCGCAAACGTATTTCTTATATAGATAGGCAGACGGGCAAATGGGCCAACTTAAGTCCATCACCACTGTCCATAAACAATAGCGATATAAGAAATATTCACCATACCTTACATCGCTAATGCGCCACCAACCGTAGGAACGAAGATGTTATATCCTATGAGCCTGTAGTTACAGTGGCTCGCTCATCCCTCAACCTGGTACGCAACCATACTAAGTATGGCTGTTTAGCGGTAGAATATCTAATGAGTGGGCGGTACCTACCCAGACGGGCTGGCACAAAGCTTCGATTATTTATTATAAATAAAATTTTCAGTGACTCGAATAATTTTGTTTACTCTGAGTTTGATAGAATAAAAAATATACATTGGTACGCTTGCTCATTCATAGTTTTAACTATACCCAACGACGTAGATAGATGGCGAGGTATTTAAGCAACAGAATCGTAAATCGGAATATTTATATAAATTAAATTTTACTTCAACCATTTAAGTAACTATAACATATATTAAGTCAAACTACCGGAACTCATAATATGTTCACTGATGATTATATAAAGAATAATAATCAGCTTAAAAATAATAAAAAAAAATCTTACTCAACTTTTTCTTACCAGAATGACATTTCATGCCTCTTACTTTAGAACTACAGACTTCCAAACAAACATTTATCCTTTACTTATATTTAAGCGCGGGCGTAGCCGCGGGCAAGGGCTAGTAATATTAGTATAGATATATATTACGCGCGAGCGAAGACGCGGGCAACAGCTAGTTTATCAATATAAACATTATGAAATCGGTTACTAAGGCAACTGTTACTGATGTTTGGTATGGGCTCTCCTACATATAAAGAGAATGATGATCATTCCGTTTTGGACGAGAGTTGAAAAAAATTCGTTCTTAGATGACCTCTACTCGGCGAAAGGAATTATCCTACCAAATTTCAAGTCTCTACGCATTATGGTTCCAAAGATATCGTGATGAGTCAATATATCGGTGGAAATCTCTTATATATATATATATATATAAAGATTACAACCGTAACTGCGACGGCCTATGTAACTCAGGACTAAACACAATCTATAAACAAAAAAATCTCATCGATGATTATTAATATATTGTATAAAAGGACAAACACAATATTAATAGGGATAGTAACAGATTTAATTAATCTTGATATCATAAAACAACGCATTTACTTGGTTGTGGGGATTTGTTTAAGCGTAGTACATACCCACCATTCATCACATATTCTACTGCTAAACAGCTTTCATAGTATTATGTACCATACTTAATATTGTGTTTGGTTTGAAAGGCAAAAGAAATATTACAGTGGGGACCATTATGATCAGATGGCTCATTTGCCATACCACCTTATTAATAAAAACACCAACTTACTTGTTATCATTGTAAAATTTGGTAATTCTGTCCAAATACAGTTCATGCAAGGTTAGGGTGTCTTCGGTGAATATATCCTGGAAGTAGTGCAGAAATTCTTCTCTCTCTTGAATTGAGTACATCACATTGTCCCACATCAACTTTATCTTTGTACGGACATTTGCAACAAACACCTGAGAATCAAGATTTTAATTTCTTAGTTAATGTTTATTTCGACTTTAAGCGGCTACGCAAGCATGGAATGTGTTAGTGACGAAAATTCTACATTAAGATATTTTAATGTACATAATGCCTATTTAAATTATAGATATGAAATATTTAAATTATTAGGCAGCAACAGAAGTCTAAAATAAAAATGATAGTTTTTGCAAATATCCATATTGAATTATGCATATACATATGTATTTTGAAATTGTCTGTCATCAGAAATATATTAAAATGGTCGTTATATCATAAACCTGGCTTTATGTTATTTTCAATTATCATCAAAAGGTTATATGGTAAATGGTTATGGTATGGTGGTAATGGTTGTTTTTTTTTACATTTTTGTCTCTTAAACTTTATGATTCTAGATTCTCATATTTCTATAATTTGCCCTCATTTGAAATCAATTCAAATAAATCGTATACTAAAAATATTATAGAATTAACATGACATTATGCCATTACAAATTATAAGGTAAACAAAAAAATCTATATAATAATTATATGAATTGTGACATGCAACTAAAGCAATGTACAAGTTACTTCTGGTAAATTTTATTGCAATAGGAGGAAATAATTGGAAACAATAGAAAATTATTAATAATTACCGCAATCTTTTGTCTTTTAATTTGATCACATCTCTTTATTTCCTCTTTAAGTGCTGTTTCCGTTGCAGGGTGACAACCAGGATGTGCTTGTAGGAAATTATCACGATAAATATAGTCTTCCTCCAAACAGTCCCAGAGTTTAGTTAATTTCTCACGCAATTCCAAAACCTGTATAAATAACATGTTTAAATGAATTTTCAAATATGTCAATCTCAGTAACAAATGTTAAATATTAAAATAACAATATTTCAATATTTCACTGATGGGCAAAGGGCTCTTTCAATTCTTAGGATGTTTAATATAACAATTTTATTTTGAGACACTGATTTTCTAGCTTGAAAAGCACAACATAAATTATAAATATTTAAACATTTGATAAGTTTGGAACTTTGGTTAAGTATTTTCACTCAAATAAAACAACAAAGAATATTTTTTTTAAGATTTGACTTCATATATCATATGATATTTATTCCATTTTTAAGATTAACTTACCCGGTTGTTAGTTTGATCATACTTCTCCTGCAGATCTTGTTTCAACTTAGCCAGACGATCCATGTTATAGTCAGTAACCTTAAAGTCTACTGATAGAGATGATACAACTGTTTGCTCAAACTTACTCTGGGGCTTAATTTGCAATTTGTCTAAAGATAAACGGAGAATAATAACTTATGAATTTGTCATTCTAGTAAAAATGATTTGTATATTAGTTTAAGCTTTATAGTTTTTGATGATGATGACAAATTATTGTTAAAATGATAAAAAAATATTATAAGTTGCAAATAACAATTCTCTTATTTATATAAATAGCTGAACATTAAATGACACAAAATTGAAAACCATATTTAAATTTATTACATAACTTTTATTCATACCCATTATATCCTTAATTTCAGCTTGTGTGTTTAGAAATAATTCTGCTCTCTTATCTCTCTCAGCTTGCAGGACTTCCAGGTGATCCTTGAGCTTATCCAATTCTTCTTCAGCAGGTAGAGGTATTTCTTGTAGCTCATGTGTTGTGACACCAAGCTTTTCAGTAAGATCTCTCTGCCACTCAACAAGCCTTTTCATCTTCTTGCGGCGCTGTTCCATTTGCTCTCTATATCTATGTTATTTGATAAAATATGTTAACAAAAGTATTTATTTTATATTTAACTAAATGTAAATATCACAGATAATTATTGAGCTATGTAATTTTTAATACAAACTTCAGATCAAATAATAAACAGTATTTGTAGTTAATGTTCAAGCTTATTTATTATATTTTAAGTTATTAAAAATGTTGCTCTCTGGAATTACTTTTAAGGCACAGCTTAGAAAAAATCTTTCAAATAACGTAAAATGTCTTTTACCCAGCAATCTGCTCTTCTAATTCTCTCTTATATTCAACTAACATCATATCTTCTTTGAAATCCAATATTGTTATATCCACCGACAGACATCGGCTTAGTTCTTCTGTTTCCTCTTTTAACTCTAAAATTTAACTTTAGTTTGAATTGATATATGTATCAGTCATCCTTGGAACACTTTCTTAGAAAGTATTGTGATAAATGTAACTATAGTAACTACTAGAAAATAGGTGTTGTCAACAGTGTGTTACAATATAGTATGAGATTTTCCTCTAAAATATGTCGTTAAATTTGAAGTGTAGTCATTTGGGCTGGTAATAACCTACTAATTGCTATATGGCCATGACTTTAAAGTCAATACAGTAAGAAACGAACTGTAAGCTTAGGATAATCCATCAAAATCTTTGAAGGTCGCTTCTAGAAACAGTTTTGGTATTTTATAATACCCCTACAGTTTTTAACTTTTAGAAATTATATTTTTTAAATTCATACTTACTGTCTACTTGACTTTGCATAATTATAAGTTTTTGTCTGGTCTCAGATATCACATCTTTATGGAACTCCTTCTCAATCTGTTTCAATTTAATTATATTGCTAACTTTTGTATTGTCATCCACGCCCAAATGTGACCAGTTGAGCCAAAGTTCTTCCATCATGTGACGAATATTCTGAGAAATTTCTTGAAGAACCTCATTGCTGTAATTAAGTTCTTACATTCACAAATACGGAATTAAAGAAACTACTACTTTTTATTAGATTAGTTACCGACTACATAAGTTTCTCTTTTAAAAATCGTTTGTTAAAAACAATCAACTCCTCGCCTCAAAGTATTTTATATATAAGTTTGAAGAATTAAAATTATGTATCAGTTGTGACTATCTAAACAATGTGAAATAGATGATTTTTAAACGATTTTTGTTCGTACAAAATTTAAGAAAAACTTACAATAGCTTGCCGACATCCTCAGTTAACGCAATCATTTTAACGAAAAACTTTCTAAGTAATGTCTTAAAATTCACTCCTTTTCATACACTAACCACTTAAACCTAAATCTTACGTTATTATTCAATGAAATCAAATTTTCAGAATATGATACGACACTGGTTTTGTAAGTAGACTCGATCGTTTGAAGTTTTCAAAATTCAATACGTTACAAACAAAACGTCCAATGCTTTGATGTGATTGGCCCTTGCCGCCATTAGTGCAGATGCCATAGAGATTGCGGTCTACTTATTATTTATGTCAGTTGTGAGCGCTTAATGTACCTATTATATTAATATCAATGTTATTTTACACGTAAAAAGAAGTACTTTATAAATTAATTAATTAATGTTTTAAAAAAGATATATTTTATTCGTAGTGGATAACTCAAATATTATTAATAATTTGCCTTTTGAGTGGTAAATAATTATGATAAAGTTTGGATAAGTACTTTTACTATTAAGACTAGCGCGCACGGGTGACTTTTGTCACGGTGAAATTTGTTTATAGAAAAAGAGCAAAAACAATCAGCATTCAATAATAAAAAATTAAAAGAATATTCAAATAATGCAGGTCCTAAAGTGCGAAGTAATTCATCAAAACTTCCAACACTCATTCGGAAATACCGAGAAAGTCTATATAAAGCTTTTTTCGTCAATATAAGGCTTTTTTTTCTCATGCGTGTTATGAGTTCGCAGACAACGAACGTCTCTTGGAAATCTTTAACGACGAATGACGCCTTAATTTCAAAAAAGTTTTGTCATTGTTAGCCTTCGTGAGTGCACTTCGCTTTGGAGAGGTGACGTAACGGAGACAAAAACTTGTGTTTGATATTATTTGAAATTGTTTGCTTTATTACAACTACTTATATGATAAATCATAAAACTACAACACAATCATATTATGTAACAAAATTTTAATTGTATTAAGTTGTAAATTTAATTGTTAGAATAAAACAAAAAAAATATATTTTTTGGACTTGCAACATCGATGCCAGCGTTGAGGCGAGGACCGAGGACCAGTTTAAGATTTGAAATAAAACATGTTAACGAAAATGATATTGGTTTCTTCAGATAATTTTTACAGCTGTCTAATGCTAAATGCACGAAACAAATTGAAACAATAAAGATCATGCTTATCTATTTCACAAATAAAAACATACATTAGATATATGAATAAATTATTATCAACGCATCGAATATGATACGAAAGTATTATACCTACTTACTTTCAAAATTAACCAAATAAACAACAAAACATAATGCGTTATTGAATTATATCTTACGAGAGCGTGCGAAATAAACTACAAGTTGTTACGCAACTATTTTCTCAGAGTAAAATATCCTATAAAATCGACTTTCATCGATTGTAATAGCAGTTAACAGACAGAATGTATTTTAGGTATATGTTTTATGTTTGCCTCGATACATAAATTACCCTCTGGTTACCTCTATAAAATTGCTGAGACTAAACAAGTACGCTAAGTAAAAAAAAAATATTATTATTATAAAAAAAAACATATATTTTTATTATTTATTTATTAATTACTGACAAATCAATACAAATAACACTATAAAATCGAGTATATTTTTATTAAATCATATTCAATTACAAAATATTATGTATTTATTAGATATCAGTTTTCACCAGCGTATTTGGAGGATGTCAGTTATAAAAAAAATGCCATTATTTTCTCTTGGGTTTCAAGCTTGCTGTATACTAACATTTATATTAGACTATACCTACTAAATAAGTAGCACGCCAATGCCCTTGTCATCTAACACAATAATTTTCTGTTAAGCATTAGCTAACTCTGTTAAGAAACTTCCGACGTGGAAATTGCGAAGACACTTCCTTTGTTGACATATTTAGTATGATACCATACCATACAAATATGCTTTTATGTTCATGTTGTAAGCAGGTGTGATTTACTAAATTATTTTTTTAAATATATTACGATTCACTGTTAATGAATTATAGTTTAAAAATAAGAAACAAAAAATATTTTTGTAATTAATTCATCAAAACAAACAAAAATGGACCAAAGTTCGAGGAGTTTAAAAGTTCGTAACAATTGATGATTGTCGATGATACTGCCGAATTATTGTATTGTCATTCGAATTACATGATATACATACGTTCTACGTTTATTACGTATGTTTGAAATCAATAAGACAATTATTAGAAATGCTAAATCAATTTACTAGATGTGTTGATATACCTACTGACTTTTTTATATTTTAACACCATGGTTTAAATAGCTATAATAAAGTATCTAAAGGCAACGGTTCTGTTAGTGTGTATAATAATATACTCGGTGGTAGAGCTTTGTGCAAGCTCGTCTGGGTAGGTACCACCCACTCATCAAATATTCTACCGCAAAACAGCAGTACTTTGTATTGTTGTGTTCCGGTTTGAAGGCTGAGTGAGCATCTTAGTTACCAAGGTTGGTGGCGCATTGGCGATGTAAGCGATCGTTAACATTTCTTACAATGCCAATATCTATGGGCGTTGGTGACCACTTACCGTCAGTTGGCCCATAAGCTCGTCCGCCTACCAATAAAATAAGTTTTTTTTTTTTAAACTCCTCATTATTATTCATGGCCTACCATGACCTTATCGTCTAATAAAAATATATATATAATATGAAAATTATTATTAAAGAAAATACAGTTACAATGTCAAGGTCATGTAGGAATAATATTATGAATATTGAAGTTTGTGTTATATGATCGAATTTAAGTAGGTAAGCGATCACGGAAGATGAAATTAATAATTTGCTCAATCAATTATATAAATGTTATTTTTATATTATAATTTTTTAACTGAAATAGCTGTTGAACTATATGCTGGACGACCGCGAGCGGCGTGAACGTCACAGGTTCGATCTGTAAATAATAAAAAATTGTATATTTATTTATTGTGAATTTATGATTCTTTTATCTATGGAAGAAAATAGTTTTTAGATCCTAACTAGGAATCAGCGGTCCAAGGTGTATTGAACCCATCTATTGACAGTTTCTTCTAACTGTTGCATACACAGACAATAGATTCCAAAAAAAATATCCGTTTCTATAAAAGGAAAACCATATTTTTATCGAATATATAATAAACGTCACGGAAAGCTTAATGTAGCATAATATTTAAATTATACCTAACGATAAAATGTAAATTATTAGAGATCGGAGTGGTTACAAGTCTATGTTACCCAACGAATCAAAATCTCGTCACGTCACACGTTATTGAGTGTAACGATAGAAAATAGCTTATAAATATGTGTGAATATTGTTACCTAATGGAAGTTTTTAAATTTAAGTAATTAAATGACATAAAACATTATAAAAGAGTCTTTACAAATTAATATTTATTATTCTAAAATTGGTTTTTGTTCAGTTGAGTTGAGTATGTAAATTCTTCTAGTACAATTTGTCTAAATCGATTCTTATTAATTGTGTATTAATTACATCGCGTGTATGTAACGAAAGTACCTACATAATTATTATAAGAAGTAGAACAATTATTATTGATGGTTGATTTCACGTAATATTTGTAAAGAAATGTCATAATCAACCGTTTATATCGAAATATTTTAACATTTTAGTTGGATTTTAAGCAGATTTTTTAGAATTGTTAAAGTAAATATATACTGTTACAATAACCGCAATTATTTATCTGCTATAATAACCAAGTAATACATACCGTTCGAAATGTCATACCTAATAATATATTATTATATCGTCATAAATAAACTTGAATGTAGCAATTATATACCCTGGCGACATTTTGACAAGATCTAGAAAATATTTTTATTTAATTCTCTTGATCAGGAAATCATTAAAATTGTTCCATATTTAAATAATAAAAAACCTAATTTAAAATACCACGTACGTAAATACATGTGAAAGAATATATAATGAATTAAAATTTTCGTCACTGTTTATCTAAATGTGCAGACATTCATTGCTGTTTCATTACCTGTTCGAATTACATAACCAAATCTAAAGTGATTTTGTAATTCACTTCACAATTTATTTGTTTAATATCAGTCACAAAAATTTTAACTCAAATTTATTTTCGTGGATGTATATAATTAAAAAAAAGTGTTATCGATACTAAACTTGCAATCGATATATTACTCAAGGTGGAACAGCATTGGGATTCGAATTTCAAACAGTGAGTGTGATACGGTTTCCTAGTCAACCTTAGGTTTGATTTACGTAATGTCGCCTGTAATATCGAGTGTCTGCCTTACTTGTTCTCATTCCTAGATAATTATGAATTTAAAATAGACAGAAATGATAAAAAGTACTGTAATTTTCTGTTTCGAAAATATTGTTTGCATAAGCTCAATTCTCTTTGGAATGTTGCACTTAAAATAATCTATTCGAAAAAATATATATGAATTAATTTTTTCTAATCATTGTGTTTTAAATATTTTAGAAACAAATTAGAAGTTTTTATATTTGACAAAAATATATCTTTACTTTCTATTTCCATATATCAATTTATATTTAATTGTTCATTAAAAATTATAAATCTTTTAATGCATTTGAATTTGCATTTTAATATTTTCTGAAGAAACGAAACGATTCTTTATAGCATAATACAATAAGACAAAATTAAGTTCGTTTTTCAATTTCTTAACATGAAAGGGCATCCCGTCTCTTATAAATAATTTAGTACTACAAAAATCCAAGACTTTGTTGTACCAAATACTAAATGCCGCTCTATAAATTTAACTTGAGAAAATCATAAACGAATCATATAACCTACTGTAATTTTTCTATAAAAAAATGCTTTTACTGTATGTATATATGTACTTACATCGGCGATATAAAAGAAATACAAGTATATTAGTAATATAGTGATGTATCAAATAAAACATTAAAGTCAAATAAAACCAAGGTATACAATATATACAACAGTTTAAATTTTAATGGTGATTAGACTTGGTAGTTTAATTCGCGGAAGATGGCGAAATTTCAAAGATCTGTGTAGAGTCCGAAAAGATTACTTTACTGCTCCGTTGCTCAGTGTAATAAGGAATATGTTGTTTAAACGTTTGCCTTACTTACGTAATTGTTCATTAAAAAAAAACAACATTTACGTTACAATAAATAATAAATATGAGTCACTATTAAAAGTAAAAATCGATAATAACGATTTTTAAAGTTATAAGCTGTAAAATTATAATAAATACAGAGATGTTTATTATAAAAAATAAAATCAGTTTTTATTTTGTAACCATAAAATGCCTAGCATAGTATTACTTCGGTTGAATTGCAGAATATTGCAACTTATAATTTACACCGTGTCTATACTTCTAATGAGAAGTGATGAATTCATAGTGATGAATTACTTTTAATTAACTACATATAGAGTTCGGCATAGTTAATCAAAACGTTTACAGTACACTTTTTTTTTTCAAAAGTATTATTAATGATATTATCATAGCGTCTTTGTAGTAATATATTTAGTAATGCTGAATTGTTTAAAATATGATAGAAAAACAACCTTTATGTCTAGAGTAATAGAGTTGTATTCTTTTAATATGAGGCGCATTCACTTTTAGCTGTTAACGAAGTCATTAAATCTCATTACTGTTTCAACACTAATCTGATGATATTTAGTTCCGCTATGATCAAATCAATATCCTGATAATTCATGGAAATATTAGTAGGTGGAAAAAAAGTAAAGTTATCAAAACTATAAGTAAATTATTTGGTTATATCAGTCGGTCGTAATTTTAATGTAAAGTTACATTAATAACAGCACTATAATATATATTGGGTTTCATGCTATATTTATTTATAAGAGATAGGATAAGGATTTGATATTTTTAATCATTCAACTTTTTAGGTTTCGTATGTTTTAGTTTCAATGTTATCTAAGCGCAACGGCGTTTAGATATTATTTAACATTGAAAAAGTAATAATGAAAATTGATATAAAAACTTTTTAGTCATTTATAAAAATATATACTCTACCTATATGTTGGCACTTCGACTTTCAAATGTTAACTTAATTTTTGTTGAACATGCCAGACTTGTGGCTAGAGGGAAATATTCAGTAATTAAATTGCAAGAGCATGATAATTGTGCAGAATCTAGCTAAAAAAAATATTCAGAATACAGACAATCTAGTTCAATCTTTGTTGGCCTTAATTTTGTTTGTCGTTATTTTATTACGATATAATTTAATGCTTTTATTTTTATAACACTTAAGCCTTTCGTAAATGATAATGAATTGCGTGAGGAGAATTGAAAATATTTGTTTCTTTTTTGTCGACTTACTTGTACAAAGATAATATTTATGAGGACGAATTAATATCAATATGTGATACTATGTACTTTCGTCTATTTTGCCATCAGAGCCTTACTGGTCATCAGTATACTCAGTACTATTGCCTTTTGAGTATTTTTATTTTTAAATGGATTTTCTCCATAATTATATCTTGTATAATGGATACACAATTTAATTGAATATATAAATTAATCGGCATAAAGTTCTTAAAAAGGTTATTTTTTTATTAACCAAGCACCTATTTTATTCAATAATTAATTTACTATACAGAATATAAATTCATATAAAAGTATACTGTTTCATTTAATACATATAAAAATACAGTTTAATTTTACATCTTTGGAAATGTTGTTCTTTATAAGCAGATCATTAGCAGGATTACAAAAGCTAGTAATGGCAATTATGCTCTATTAATTGTTATGAATTTTTAATTATCTACTTTTTAATTTTATGATTTCCATTCATACATTACAAGTGACTAACAGAAATATCTATACTATACATAATGCAGATGCCTAATACGCTTCGATCGGTAATTTGCATATAAAATAAATCTTTAATGGAGATTAATATGTAGATTATTTCGGAGCCGCATAATAATGATACTAAATATTTAAATAGTGTAGTTCTTTGATCGACTTTTTCTCGTATCTCTAGATAAATTTCTATCTATTGTTCTTAAGACGCGGACGAAATGCCAATGTACCGTTTGCAAGTACACGTAATATCAAAGCAGAGCACTCACACACGCGAATGTCAGTGAAACTGAGTATATAAGCGATGCAAATAGCATTTGCTTGCATTATCTACCACCTTTTCGTGGAGTCGTGACCAGTACTGAACCTACCGCAATGAAGTACCATGTGCGTAATGTGTTTTTTGTGCTTGTGATTTTAATTAATACAATTTTATGGTGAATTTGGATAAATATGAGGAATATTATTATTAGTGGTTGATTGTAATTGTTAAGTGTATTTATGATATTCATTTATGTAGAGTTAATGAACCGCTAATGAGAATACTTTCTACCTGGTATATCGGTTAACTATTGTAATAACTTTGCTATAGGAAGCCTTTCTCTTACGTAAGGAAGTTGGGGTCCTCATATTCATTTCAGAAGATGTAGTTTCACCAAAATATATTTTTAATGGCGCCAACTTCACTAAAATAGATATTACGACAAATATAATTTTACTCATTCAATTTGTAATAAAAATACTTTTAAAACTACTCTATATTAAATGTGTGTATATGAATTATCTTTATCTTATTTTCCAGATTTTCTTGGGACTCTTCGCCGTGGCAGCTGCCTATCCAGGTATTATCCACCAAGAAGCACCACAACATGCAGAGAGCTACGACCATCAAGGCCTTATTGGCGAGTCAGGACACCATCATCAAGTACAACACGAGCACGCAAAGTCACACCAATCTATCAAATTCGAGCACTTCCATCCAGTTCCAGTGTATGTCAAGAAAGAACACAGCCATCTTCTCAAGCACCCTCTTGAAAAGGGAAAATCTGAACAAAACTTGAAACAGATTCACCCTGAGACTCAGCACAGCCACGGTGGTGGTCTTGTCTTGGAAGACCACAGACTGGACACTGAGCACTTAGCCGCTAGCCTCGGTCATGGAGGTTTCGAGCATGCCGGCTTTGAGCAGGGATCTTTGGAACAAGGAAGCTTAGAACATGCTGGTCTTCAGCACGGTGGTTTTGAACAACAGGGAGGTTTTGAACATTACGCTGGTAGTTACGAAGGCGGCGAAGGTTTAAAAGCATACGCTGAAGCACAAGAGTCTGAAGGTCAGGGTCATTTCTATCCTGAACACTCTCAAGGGCTTTCAGGTGCCAGTGGAGAGGGTTACAAATTTGAGCACTATTAACCGCATTTAACTTATATCCTACGGGCGTACCAGTGTGAAGAATTCTTCACCGTCTCAAATTATTTTAAGATATTCTTCTTGCCTGTTGAATAAGCATAATTTACAGCACATAAGATTTGCTGATCAGAGGCTTTGTGATTATTAATGCTTCAAAATTTGATAAAAATGTACCTGACATACATAGGTTAAAAGTAAAATTATTAAATAACCCGTGAATTCTTTTAGTGGTGTAAATGTTGAGTAAAATGTGTGTCGGCACTTGAATTATGGTATTATATGTATTGTATTCCTTTATGGTGTGTCGTCCTTGCTTGTTTCTGTATAGTATTATTATGATTATAATTAAGGGCGTATGATGAGTCCCAGTGAAATTGTGATATTAATAAAATGTTGAATTTTAACTATATCAAGTTTAATTATTTAATTCTAATTCATAAACCAACGAATTCAAACCTTATTGTAATGTAATAAATCTACTTTTAGTATTTAATTAATTTACAGCTAAATTGTGTTTTTTTTTTAATGATAATATTTAAAATACTAATATTTCATAGTCAGGAAAGTTTCAATCAATAGCAGATTTTGCGCCAAATCTTTGAGAATGAGCACGCATTTGCATAACAATGTTATGTTAATAACTAATAAGTAGGTGTCCAGTTAAATAACACGCGGTGATTCAAACATCGCTATTACGTTCGTAGCTTGTCGAGCTTAACAATATAAATCTCGTTGCATAATATTGGATTTCGTCCACAAATTCAATATTAGGCTTTTGGAATGTTTATATCTTAATAGTAATCGCAACATAATTAAAAATCTTACCCTGAAATAACATATACAATTAATTTAATTATTATTTTAGCAATGATGGTCCAGTTTCGATTTCCTCGAACATAACAGATTTTGAAACGGCATAAAAGTGAGTCAATATGCAACAAGCGGGTGGGGATTGCGCAAATCGGTAGTCACAATAATTTCACTGATACTCAATAGATTGTCTCTAATTGATATGCTGTTAGATAAAGTCACGATGCGTAATTTGTGAACCAATTACTTGTGCAATATTGACTTAAGGAATGTTCGATTGTAAAATTTTCATCTATGATATTTTTTTCATATGATTGTTTTAATAATGTATGTAATGCACTCGCAATAGATGGAAGATAAATTAATTTTGTAATAGTAATTTACTTTCCCAAGCTTCCACTCAGTAACAAAGATTTAAATCGGTGATTAAGCCACAGTTATATTTAAAACGATGTTACATTTTGTTGTCTAACTAAAATCTCTTTTCAGAAAATGACTATTAATAAATGAGAAGACGTTTTTTTTTTTAGTTTTAACAAAATTAAAACGATAAATCACATTTCTTCCTTAATTCTTTGAGCCGATTCTTATTTATTCAGTTGGATAATGTAACCAGAAATTTATGCAATTTAACGTCAGCCTCGTATTAATCTATTCCAATCATAAATAACACGTTATAATGGTCATTATTCGTCAAACCGATGTTACGTGATTAATATCAAAATCGAATTAACTGACTGACGACGAACGGGTTATTGTAATTACTTATGTTTCATGGTAGTTTCATATAATTATGCATTATTTTGCATACGCTTTAAAGTCTTTTGAAATATTAAGATGTTGTGTAAGCAGAAAATCTGTGATAAAATATGAATAGAAATACTCGTAAAACGGATCATAAGCACAAATTACACTACAGTAACAATTATGATTAAATAAAAGGAATTATTCTTTAAGGATATTGATTAATTATTATCGTTGATTGATTAATTTTGTTTGCAACATATATTGTTATTTTTTATTTATGATTATTTTTATCTATGGCTAAGGATTACGACTAAGCTAGTTACTGGAAAGTTTCAAATTTCGAAGATGTTTGCGCAATCTAATCTAAATAATAAACCATTTAGTTTCTCCTTCCTGATGGTCAACTACTTAGATGATTTTGTATTCAAAACCTACGCCTACGGCTTTCTAAACGAAAACACGTTATCTACTTAAATATTCTTCAACTATTTCCCAAAATGTTCACGTTTGTTAAATTACGTACTTTGTTTAGCCCATATTAGATTTATTTGATAAAAATCTTAAAATACAACTGGCTTAAACCCTTAGGTAATTTCATTATAATAAAATAATAAACAATTTCAATTTCATGTTTCTTGTACTCTATAAATTAAAATATGACCAAGATATGTTATGTAGAATAGATTGACAAATAAGACTCAAATGGATGATTGATAGAATGCAATATTTAAAAAATAAAAAGATCAAATATATAATTAAAAATAAGTTTTACCAGACGATATAAAAATAAAACATAATATAATCAATGATACATTTCGTTTAATAACAATATAACAAGAGCCTTAAAATTAGACAACAAATACTTAAGCTAAATGAAAAACGTGTTTAACTATTCATATTAATAAAGCGTTCATTTTAAGAAGTATGTTAGGACTAGGGCTTAGGACAAGGTAAGAATATAAATTTTGTCATGTAAACGATTTTTTCACACATGAGATATTGTTTTTGGTATTAAGTATTAGTAGTATCACTATGTTAATAGTGTTTGACTACTGCTACAGGGATATGCTTGACAATTTCTAAAGGTACAGGATAAGGATGTGGTATTTTAACCTCGTAAGGCTCAGGAACAGGAACTAGGACTGGTGTAGGAACTGCAACTTTGACTTTCCTTACCACAGGCACGGGAAGGTGTCTTGTTACACTAACCTCTTTATGGATAATTATTGGTGGCCTTTGATTAACAGCTTTTGCTTGATCACTTTTTCTTTCATCTTCGAAGGCTTGTTGCTGTCTAAAGATTGATTCTATTTGTTTTTCAACTTCAGTTTTTTGTTCAGATTTAGAATTTGATTTTATTTGTTCCGCTCCATTTCCTTGAGCGTTTATTTCTTTTTGGTAATTTTGGTTTTCCTTTTGAATGTTTGATAAATCTTGCAATTGAAAACGATTTTGACTTAAAATACCTTCCCATTGTTGTTTTAGCTGTTCATACGATAAGACATTTTCTTGTTTAGCAGATTCTGGAGTAAATGGTATCCAATCAGACCCTTTTTGTGAGACACTCTCTTGTTGTGTTTTTCTTTCTTTTTCAGAATTCATTTTGTTCTGCGATTCATTTCTAGTGTCAGTTAAAACATTTTGACTCTGTTCCTCCTTTGACTTTTGCTCTGAATACAAATTCGTAAAATCATAATTACTTTGTTGGTTTTCAAAAGTTGTTTTAGGATAAAATGAATTTTGTGATAGAGGTTCACGAATTTCTGCCTGGGGTTCTTTAACTGGTGAAAGAATCTTATTATATTGATTATATGTTTTCAACTGTTGCTGTTGTTGTTGATTGTCATGTGATAAAAGTCCTCTAAGCTCTATCTGGGGCTCTTGAGTTTTTGAGATAACCTTGTTGTATTGATTATATGTTTTCAATTGTTCTTGTTGTTTATTGTCTTTCGAAATTGAACGAAGTTCTGCCTGTGGTTGTTCAACTTGTGAGAAAATATTATTGTTCTGTTTATATTCTTTTAGTTGTTGTTGTTGATTTTTACGTGTAAGAAATCCACCAAGTTCTGGCTGGGATTCTTCAATTTGTGAGATAGCTTTGTTGTATTCATTCAGTTGTTGTTGTTCCTGATTGTTAAGTGACAGAAAACCACGTAATTCTGGCTGGGATTCTTCAATTTGTGAGTTAGCTTTGTTATATTCATTATATTCTTTCAGTTGTTGTTGTTCTTGATTGTTACGTGATAGAAGTCCACGTAATTCTGGCTGGGATTCTTTAATATTTTGTGAGATAGCTTTGTTGTATTCATTCAGTTGTTGTTGTTCCTGATTATTAAGTGACAGAAAACCACGTAATTCTGCCTGGGATTCTTCAATTTGTGAGATAGCTTTGTTGTATTCATTATATTCTTTCAGTTGTTGTTGTTCCTGATTGTTAAGTGATAGAAGTCCACGTATTTCTGGCTGGGATTCTTTAATTTGTGAGATAGCTTTGTTGTACTCATTCAGTTGTTGTTGTTCCTGATTGTTAAGTGACAGAAAACCACGTAATTCTGGCTGGGATTCTTCAATTTGTGAGATAGCTTTGTTGTATTCATTATATTCTTTCAGTTGTTGTTGTTCTTGATTGTTACGTGATAGAAGTCCACGAAATTCTGGCTGTGATTCTTTAATTTGTGAGATAGCTTTGTTGTATTCATTATATTCTTTCAGTTGTTGTTGTTCCTGATTATTAAGTGAAAGAAAACCACGTAATTCTGGCTGGGATTCTTCAATTTGTGAGATATCCTTGTTGTATTCATTATATTCTTTCAGTTGTTGTTGTTCTTGATTGTTACGTGATAGAAATCCACGGAATTCTGACCGGGATGCTTCAGCTTGTGAGATAGCTTTATTATATTCATTAAATTCTTTCTGTTTTTGTTGTTGACTGTTATGCGATAGAAGCCCACGAAGTTCTACCTTAGGTTCTACATCTTGTGAGATAACTTTGTTGTACTTGTTATAAGCTTTGAAACTTTCTTGTTGATTATAGTTTTGTAAGCCTGATTTTTGGTTAACTTCAGAGGCCGCAGGTACTTTACCATTTTTTAAATCCTTAATTTCTTTTTCAGTCAGATATAATGTAAACGTTTGAGTGGTATATCTCTTATCAAACTTTTGTGGCGTTGATGATGTATTTGATTCTTCTATTGGTTTTGGACCAGTTTTCAGTTGCTTTGATTTGCTGAGCGCCGCAAGGGCTAAAATGCAAAATATCTGAAAAAAGAAATAGTTATTAACTCAAACTAAAACTTGTAAATAAACCTTCACACTAATATATTTACTTACAGACGCTAGCAACTTAGTCATGATTGCTGCTGTCGACGAGATCAGAAGAACTCTGGTGATGATCGAGAAAAGGCATCTTTTTTTATAGTCGCGAGCTCAAAAAAATATATAATGGAAGCCGTTTTGGAATAATTTTGAATAAATTACGTTTTGATTTTATAATTAACCGGAAGCATCGATGAATTTGAAAAGTAGATTAATATTGGTAAAATAAAAAATATAAATGAAAAAAAGTTTCGTTTTCTGTGTTAAATATGTAAAACTATGTATGTGTGGGATATGCATTAAAACATATTCGAAACGACTTCATGGATGGTCCAATTTCTAAATTTGAACAATTATGAAACATTTTAAGAAATATAACTCGTTTGTATTCTTTAAATGTATATGTTTGTCGCATAGTATGGCATTATTTATTTTTATTATTTTATAATTTTCAGCTATTTATCAAACATAGTAGAATACAATCTGAAATCTTTAGTCGGCGGTAGGGCTTTGTGCATGTTCGTCTGGGTAGGTACCACCCACTCATCAGATATTCTACCGCAAAATAGCAGTACTTTGTATTGTTGTGTTCCTTTTTGAAGGGTGAGTGAGCCAGTTTAATTACAGGCACAAGGGACATAGCATCTTAGTTCCCAAGGTTGGTGACGCATTGGCGCTGTAAGCAATGATTAACATTTCTTACAATGCCATTGTCTATAGGCGTTGGTGACCACTTACTATCAGGTGGCCCATATGCTCGTCCGCCTACCTATACAATAAAAAAAAATGCATAATCGGATATTATTAAAGAGCACAAAACATTTCATTATCTTATAATAAAAACATACTTTGAAATTGTGAACTAAATCTATATATATCCTTACTTCAATATTACTCAAATATCTTGGTAGCATTGTATCATATATAAGTATGAGTATGAATTTACTCAAAGACACGTGTTTATTTTATAAAGAACACTCAATTATAAATATTATATACATATTACAAATCATAATATTTATAATCGTCAAGGCTACTTATCAAACTTGTCAAACCAACATAACAATACATTTATTGCTGTATTTATTATGAATTGTTGTTTTACAGTTTTTGGACTTAAATTAATACAATTATGTTCTTGTTCTATGTCTTGCTAGCTTAGATTGATAAATAGTATCGATAATTCCCTTTATAGCATATACACGCAGTGCCTGTATTGTATTATTTGATTAATTCAATAAATCATGTATTATGTGGGTATGTATAATATTCTAACCATAGCTACAGTTATTGTTTTTTTATTTCGAAAAATCATTATCATAATCAGAACAAAACATTCATGCTTTCCAATAATTATTAATTAACACGTATTGTAAGTTATTGAATAATATTATTATAAGAAATTAATATATATAACTAAACACAAACGGTAGGAGTTTATAACTCGCATAATGTTAGTGTTATACAACAACTACTGCCTATAACACTTATTATATGGATACTTAATACTTAGTGCGTCATAAAATCGATCATTTTGATCGATTATAATTGTGTATATATAATATACATTTATGTAATATGTTTAATAATAACGTTCTCCAGACCGATTTCGGCCACGGCGGCCAATCTCAAGAGAGATTAGCCAACTGCGCAGGAGATATTATAGTGCACAAGTGTGTGCGCAAACACGGGTGCACTCTTTCTTCCCTAGCTCTCATAATCCGACGGGACGGCAATCTGACATCACCGGAAAGAGTTCAGGCACAGGACCAACGGCTTACCGTGCTTTCCGAGGCACGGGAGTGTATACACTTACAACCTCCAAACTCCGAGCTGCTACTGAGAATTTTCTGAAAGAAAATCCCACAAATTTTTTATTGGCCCGACCTGGGAATTGAACCCAGGACCACCGTGTCTTTAAGTTTGAGTGTTTAATACACAGTATAGAACAAGATAAATTTTATTATATTAGTAGGAAGTAGGATTATTATATACCCTGTACTGAACACACATACACTGCGTTGTATGTGCGAATTGATCGATTGGTGAATGTTTATATCTCATATTGATTAAAAAATTCACAGGATAAAATCCTTATTTTACGTCGGGACGGGATTTTAAGTCGGGACGGGCAGCTAGTATCATATAAATTGTGTAATTTATATGATGATATATGACGTTATAAGTTGATAATAAAAGTTTTAAAGTAAAAGTTTATTTTTTTCTTTTTAGCGCATTCTTAGCAAGCTCTTTCATGTGATACCCATATTATAGGAGTGCATTAAAATAACTAGTCCACCATCTTGGGAGTGCCACCATGTTGGAAATGACGTTACTTTATTTTTCGAGTTATTCTTAGCAAGCCCTTTCATTTGATACCCATATTATAGGAGTGCATTAAAAATAACTAGTCCGCCATCTTAGGTGTGGAATGTTAGAGTTATAATGACGTCACACAGTTAATCATGCATTGTCATCCAAACTGAACGTGTATACAAAATTTCAGTTCAATCAGTTGAAGATATCTGATTCAAAATTGAGTTGCAAGATTCCACCCGAACAAATTAAAGACATGGCAAGTTAATAAAAATAAAAAAAAAAACAAATATATTGTAATTTAATGGACGCTATAATCTCTGGTATTTTTTGAGATAATGAATATATTGGAAATAATCCTTATCTCATATTTATATTTATATGTGTATCACTGTTAATATATTATACTGTATATAAATGTATACGTTTGTACATTATGCATATAAATTATAATAATTTACATATATAATTACCCGATATGTCCTGAAAGCATCTTAATGCAGAGTTGTCTGGAAGAGATCGCTACTTCAGTGATAAGACTTGCATGCCATTATTTTGGATATAGGTAATCTAACAGTAAGACCAAGAGGATGATCGTAGACCGGGCAAAAAACAACTCGCCACTGATCACTCAGATTGCGATGTCGTCCAATCCTACATATATCTTGGAGCTTTAATATCGGAATAATGGCGGATGTGCAGATGAAGTCAAGCGACGTATGGCAATCACGAGAACTGCAATGGACAGTCTAAAGAAAATATAGAGGAATGGAAACATTACCAAAGCAATCAACCAAGATCCGGCTCGTACAAACACTTGTTTTCCCCATATTTTATTACAGTGCGGCAGGTCGAAAAAAAGAAGATCAATGCTCTGGAGATGTGGTGCTGGAGGCGAAGCTAAGGGTTTCATGCACTGAATTTCGCACCAATATCTCCATTCTTCAAGAACTCGGCATTAAACAGCGTCTCTCGGCGCTGCTTCGAAAACGCATATTAACATTCTTTGGACATGGCAAGGAAATGACTCCATAGCGCGCTTTGTCATTCAAGGCAAGGTGCATAGCACTAGACCGCGTGGAAGGACGTCCATGCGATGGACCGACCAAATGAAAACAACTGTTGGCGGTTCTTTGCATGAGTGCACCAGGCTCACCACTTATAGAGACACATGGCGAATGCTCGTTAGGCAAACAACATCCCTGCCGATAATTTCGTAATACTATTTTTTAAGCTAACACATTTATCTTTATTGATCTAAATAAAATGAGACGTTATTTAAGTACGCTCAAGCACTTTTAAAGCGCTATAAAATGAAAGCTAAACTACAGGTAGGTACGGTATATAGATTACCGAGATGAACCGGCAAGAAACTCGTAGTTGCTCATCTTCACAAATTAAATGACATCAACAGCTATATGCAAGTAATTAAATTAACAATAACTATTAGACTACTAATTAAAAAATAACTGCCTATTTTCTATCTTGCCTTACTTATCGTATAGTTGAGGCACTTTAGCCTAAAAATAATAACACTAACAAGCCTTGAAAAAAACGTATGTCTGAAACTTGGTAAAACAAAACTACTTTTATAAATCAGAAAATAAACACATATGTTGTTATTTAAATTGCTCATGAAAAACTTCATAGAAAATACATTGTCACACGTATTCATAGATTGTTCCCAATATATTTATGAAATGACTTAAACCAGATAAGCAGTTTAATGTTTAACTTACCTAATAATTAATTAATTATGTATGATAAATAAATAAAATGTAAAACCACCACAATTATACATTTGTAATATTTACATATGTATTTTCAGTTGTGGCTGAGTGACCTGACAAAAGTAACTAAATATTTTTTTTTATAAAAAAATATACAGACGATTGTCACCTACTCCATTTTTGAAGTCTTTTAAAAAATAAAAGTTGGTTTTGACTTGACTTTTATATTGAAATTATGAATATGACTAACAATATGTGTTACAAAAAATCCTTCTAAAAATATTTACTAAAGTCGTCTCAAACAAGTCAGAAGATTCCCTAGGATGTTTCAATAAAATCAATTATGCTGAATATCCTTTTATAGACGTTTATATATCAAAATACTTGGCCTAATTATTTGCCACAATAATTCAAGGATTATCAACGCATATACAATATTATTATATATATATCTCTTTAAAAATTTGTTAGATCGAATTGAGTGCAAATAAAGTAAAGATCATGAATATTTTAATTTATATTTGTATTACATAATAACCTATATAACAATATAAAACAGTCAACAATATCTTTAATTTCAACAACAATTTTACATGAAATAAACATGTATCAGCCTCATTTTTTTAAAAGGTATTAATTAATTGGCATATCATTTCAATGTTTCCTGATTACTGGTACAGGGATGTGCTTTATGATCTCGTAAGGCACAGGGTATGGGTGGGGTACTTTAACTTCATAAGGTTCAGGTACTGGTACGAGGACTGGGGTAGGCACTGATACCTTAACTTTTTCTACAACTCGTACTGGGAGATGTTTAGTTACCCTCACTTCTTTGTGAATAAGTATTGGTGATCTTTGGTCATTTGATTGTTCTTCTGCGCGAGAGTTCTCTTGGCCGAAGTGATAACCTTGATTGTTCCTCAAAGCAAAATTAATTTCTTTTTCGATTTCAGACCTTGTTTCCTCTTCCTTAGAGTTGGATTCCCACTGGGATCCCCACTGCATGTTTGATTCTTTGTTGGCCTTTAACTCTTCAGAATTTTGTTTTTCATTGGCAGACAGAGACTTAAGCTGGCCGCGGTTATGCTCTAAAATGCGATTCCAGTGTTGTTGTAACTCATCATGTAAACGTGCTTCTTCTTGGGCTTTATCGGAAATAGAATTGTACGTATTGAAAAATTGTGCCTCTTTGTTTTCGCCCCCTTGTTCAATTTGTGCTTGTGTTTGCTGTCCTCCAAGTTTTTGCTCTTGATACAAGTTGAAAGGGTCAAAACTTCTTTCTTGGTTTTCAAAGACAGGCTTAGACTTGAATAAGAAAGGGTCTTGGGAAATGAAATCTTGACTTTCCTCTTGAGGCTGTTCAACTGGTGCTACCCTGGTATATTTTGGCCACGCAGTTTGCTCTGATTGTTGACCGTAGCTCTGGAGAGTATATTGTTGGTTATCTTTAAGAGATTGAGCCTCGGCTTCCTTTTTCTCAGAATTTCTGGCTCCATTCAAAGATTTAATTTGACTCGGTGTAAGAAACAATCTTATTTCTTGAGTCACATATCTCTTGTCGTTTGATTTTGTCGATGAAGATGATTCACTAAATGTTTGCGGTCCAGGATTTAACTGCTTTGCTGCGGTTAATGTCAGGATGGCTAACATGAAAAATATCTGAAAGTAAGATATAAAAATATAGAGTATATATAAATCACTGAAACTAGTTACAATATTAAAAGTACTAAAACAAGGCATTAAAGTCGAAACAATATCTTATGTATGGCTATAAAAAGCATAATACAAAATTCGAACACTTAAATAATTAGTGTACCGTTCGCATCAAAATAAGTTTTAATTATTATTGAATAAAATATCTATAGTGAAAAATGTATGAACAATACTAGATATTTTAATTTTATAATCATTTAAAAAAAATCTAGTTCAAAACTTACAGTTGACTGCATCTCGAAGTAGCTTACGACAGTCTTCGATAAGAACAGGTAGGTAACTGTTAAAAAAAATCGATAATACAACTAATTTATACTCGCCAGATTAAAAATTTTCATAAGAAGATATTTGGTTTTGAATAAATTATATTGGTTTTCGAAATTGGCGGAAGAGGCTAAGTAGTTTAAGTTCATACCATTAGAAATTTGAAATAAATTAAAACATATTAAATATGTATAAAAGGACTTTATAAATTATAGTTTTATGTATTTATTCTGTTTTTGACTTCATCTTTACTAATTATTCGACACCTTAAGCATATAAAAATGAATCTATGATAATTCAATTTAATCGTCCTAACTATTAAGGGATTACTTACCGATATATCAAGAATGATTCTTATATGGTAACAAATATAGTCAACATCACTGTTTATACACTAAGTTCAATATTCAACTTGTAAGTTTACACAAAAAGAACACTCACTATAAAGTTCACCAAAGTTCAATAGTAGACTCGAAATAGTATAACTAAATTTACTTAACGCGGTAAATTCAACAAACGGATAAACAAATATCATTGAAGAACTATTGAAATAGATTCATTCAAAATTTGGTTTAATTTTTATTACATAAATTTATATTTGCATAACGTTCATAGAAATTTACCATTCTATTATCAAAGTATAAACTGTAGTCTTATCGTTAATGCTATTTTGTTCATATTTTGACTATTCCATGACATTTAACAAATTACGTAATTGTAATAGATTTTCTTTTGTTTTCTTATTTATTAATTTCATATTCATAATTGATACATAGTTACATACCCCGTTGGTAATTAACAATGAATTGTAAATTTTGGTACTATCTACAGTTAATATATATTTACATGTTCAATTTTTAAATCAGTAAAACTTAACATTTCTCCATATATGCATATAACTATATAGTTATACATTTTGTGACCAATAACGAAAACAAGGCCGTATTAGCATAATAATATTAGCTTCGCTTAGTCGTTGTTTAAGGCACAGAGTATTATTTATTTTACTAGGTTAAACATTAGAAATTCTCCAAATTAATTGAATTTAACAACTTTAAATTTTCGAATATTTTGAAATAGTTAACAAAAAATTTTATATTAAAAGATACAATAAATTATTTGATTTCCAACAAATATCAGCAGCTTCTGAAGTCTCTCGACGAATTTAAGCAGTTCAAAAGAAAAAAGAAATGTTAAATTATAAAATTGTGCGGGAGCGTGAGGAAGGGCCTTTTTTTTTTTTTTTTTTTGACGCTGGGAAAACGCATGACGCGTTTCCCCCCACGGGAACAGTGGGGGGGGTATGTGGGACTCGCCGTATGTCCAAGGCACCGAGTGAGCCCCGGTCATCGGAATACCCACTAAAAACCCCCGGTCATCGGAATACCCACTAAAAACCCAGCGGTACCCTTCCCGTCTTAACGGGAGCGCCACGGGATCGCTTGCGCATGCTACCGTGACGCTCCGACGGCCGGCCCGCCTATGCGGGCCTCCATTCACTAGGGAGGAATCCCAGGGTACTGGGAACCCCCCTAGTCCCGGCGGCGCCTATTGTGGCGGGGGGAGAAGGTGCGCAAAGCGCCGCTTTCTTCTCCCCAGTCTTCTGCGGCGGAGCGGGTCCGCAGCGGCATCTTCCTCCCGCTCCCGCTCCGCGGCCTCCTTCTGCGACATCACACTTTCGCAGAAGGAGACCATCTCTGACCAGCACCCCTCGCTTCCGAGCATCGCGTTGATGATGCTCGGTAAGGAGAGGTCTCCGCCAACAACCGCCGCCAGGGAATGCCTCTGGGGCCCCCACGCGGCACACTCCGTCAGGGTGTGATGCGCCGTGTCGAATGGCGCACCACACTCGTGGCAGGAGGGTGACACCTCCCGCCGCGCTATCTCGTGCAGGTACTTACCGAAGCATCCGTGTCCGGTAAGCACCTGCGTCAGCCTGAACGAGAGCGTGCCTCGTTTCCTTCGGACCCAGCGACTCAAGTGGGGACGTACCGCCTCCACTGTCGCCAGGCCCGCCGTGGGGGACCCGAGGTCCTCCTCCCATCGGGCGATCAGGGCTTGCTGGGCTAGAGCCCTGATCCGCCCGACTTCCGCCGACCCTGGACGGTCGCCGCGTTCCCTCGCCTCGGCCCGGAAGCGGTACACCTCCGCGAGCACTTCCGCCTGGAGCTCCCAGGGCGGGTCGCCCGCGAGGAGGGTCGCCGCTGTCCACGACACCGTACGATAACCCCTTATCGCCCTCACCGCTATGACCCTCTGCGGTTTTCGCAGAAGGGCCCGGTTGGAAGCGGTGAGTGCGTCCACCCAAATCGGGGCACCGTACAGTGCCATCGACCTCACTACGCCGACATAGAGGCGCCGGCATAGCGATCCCGGTTCTCCCACGTTGGGTAGGAGGCGGCCTAAGGCGGCGGCGGCATTGACGAGCTTCGGGCCGAGCTGCACGAAATGCTGCCCGAAGCTCCAACGCCCGTCCAGGATCAGGCCCAGATACTACATCTGGGCCCGCACCTCGATCACCGTCCCGTGGACGGTGATACTCGCCCCTCGTGGGGGGCCCCTCCGCGGACCGTGGAAGAGGAGGGCCTCCGTTTTGGATATGGAGACCCTCAGGCCCAGCATCTCCATCCGGTCCACGGTCAGGGTCGTTCCGACCTCGGCCAGGCAGGCCGCCTCCCGAAAGTCCCGCCCCGTCGCGGTGATGAGGGTGTCGTCCGCATAGCACAACACCCCCATACCGGGAAGGACGGGGGCTCTCAGGAGCCAGTCGAAGCCGACGTTCCACAGAATTGGGCCGAAAACCGACCCCTGTGGAACGCCGCAGCCAACCCGACACCGGACCAGCCTGCCGTCGCCCCCCGCCCAGACGACCTCTCGGTCCTGGAGGTACGCCTCCAACAGTCTCCTCAGATAGGTCGGCACCCCATGGTATCGGAGTGCTTCCCTGATCGTCTCGAATGGGAGACTGTTGAAGGCGTTCGCCACATCCAGCGAAACCGCCAGGACCACTCGCCCCTGGGCCACCGCTTCCGTGGTCCGAGTCTTCAGGGCGCTCAGGGCGTCGACCGTCGAACGACCCGCCCTGAACCCGAACTGAGCCTCTGAAAGACCCGGACCGACCTCGTCGAGGTGCTGAACGAGACGGGCTGCGAGAATCTTCTCAAACAACTTGCCCGTCTCGTTCAGCAGCACGATCGGCCTGTACGCCGAGGAGGAACCGGGTGGTCGACCCTCCTTCGGCAACAGCACCAACTTCGCTTGTTTCCAAGGCTTCGGAAACTGCCCGCTGGTCAGACATTCGTCGAACAGCCCCCGAAGCCTTGCACCTAGGTATTCCAGGGCGTCGCACAGAACACGCCCTGGAACACCGTCCGGACCCGGCGCCGTCTTTTTGGCCCTCAGGCGACCGAGGGCCATCTCCATTTCCCGCTCCGTGATCAGTGGTGGAGCCACTGCGTCCTCTATCACGGAGCGGGGGGCCATAGGCGGAGGGATAAACTCGCCTGGGTGGGGAAACAGTTCCCCCACCAGGCGCAGGAGGAGCTCCGGCGGCAGCGTTTCCGTCACGGGGGCGGCTTGGGTGCGGAATTTTCCACGCACACCTCGATACGGCCGCCCCCATGGGTCTCGGTTGAGGCCCGCCAGCAACTCCTCCCTCGCCTTCTCCTTGGCCCGACTTATCGCCAGCTGCAGATCTTTTTTCAGCTGGCGGTAAGCGGCCAAGAGCTGCCCCTCCAGGTCCGCGTCGAGGCCGTTGCGCCTGCGACAGCGGACGTAAGCCCTCCGCGCCCGACTGCACGTCGCCCGAAGTTCGGCTATTTCGGGCGACCACCAGTAGACTTGTCGGCGCGGAACTCTGCGCCGGGTCCTCGGCATGGCCGCATCGCAGACCTCTTTGAGGGCGCTGCGCATGTGGCCCGCCAGCTCCTCGACGCTGGCGCCCTCCTCTTCCCGTCCCGCGGAACCCCACCGCTGCACGATGGCAGCCTCCTTGACCAGTTCGCGGTCTAACTGACCAAGAGACCACCTCGGCAGCGTGGTCGGCACCCTCTGGGGTTCCACCGGCCTGCGAGAGGTGGAGATCTCGAATCGGATATAGCGGTGATCCGACAGAGTCTCCACCTCTTCCTCTACTCTCCAGTTCGACACTCTACGTGCTACCACCGGGGTGGCGAACGAAACGTCCACCACGGACCCCCCGTTGTGGCGCACGCAGGTGTGAACCTGCCCCTTATTAAGTAGGGACAGGCTGGAGAGTAGCGCCCAGACTTGGACGGCCCTCCCTCGCGGATCCGTAGCGGGGTTGCCCCAGGCACGCGACTTCGCGTTTAAGTCGCCGAGAACCAAGGTAGGTTTTGGCGACTGCCTGGCCACCGCAGCTCTGACCGAGCCGAGATACGTCTCGAACTCAGCGAGGCTGCGGTTGGGGGAGAAGTACGTTCCGACGACCGCGTACTCCCCCCACCCCGCCACAACGTAGCCCGAGCCCCTCTCGATGAGAGAGAGGGGGGGGCCCGTTCCGCTCCTCGAGAGGACCGCCACCGTTCCGTCCACATCCCCCACCCAGTGAGCTAGGGGAGGGACGAAGTAGGGCTCGCAGGCCACCGCCAGGTCTATCTGCCACTCCGCCATGGACTGCAGCAGTAGGTCCTGCGCTCCGGCGGAGTGGTTTAGATTCGTCTGTAGGAAGCTAATACTTGACGTGCTCATTTTGATTTTGTATTAGCTTCCTCAGCTGCCTGGCGGCTTCCTCCTTCCATTGCGGGAGTGGTCCGGGTGCCGAGGACCACTTTTCCCTTCGTGGTGGGGGGGTGGCAATCCCGCGCCCCCATCATATGCCCAGAGGGCTTGCCGGCCTCTGCGCAGACCGCGCAGCGCAGCTTGCCCGTGCGTCTCGACGATTTGTGATCGTCAGAGCCGCATCGGTAGCAGAGGCTGCCCCGCTCCTTCTCCGACGGGCAGAGCACCCTCGTGTGGCCGAGGCCCATGCACCTGAAGCAGCGCATGGGGCGCCGCTCCTGCAGCACGACCTTGGCCGCACTCCACCCGACGAGAAGGCGGCCGGCATTGGCCAGCTTCTTGGCCGCCGCGAGGGGACACGTGACGCGGGCCATGCCCATAGAGCCCGGCCCACGCTGCACCGCTCCGCATCTGACCGCCTCAGGGGAGCAGGCACCCTCGCGCGCGACCGCTTCGACCAGCCTCTCCGGGGTGACGGAATCGTCGAGCCCCGTCACCCTAAGGTCCGCCTTGCTGACCGGCTGCGCGACATTGGCGACCCCGTCGAGGACAGTGCGCAGCTTGTCGGCCAGTTTTGCCGCCTGGTCCTTGTGGGCCCGCGGCAGCTCGAGGACCCTGGCCCCGGTAGCCGAGCGGCGGACCTTCAGGCCGCCACTAATTCCCAGGTCTTGGAGCTTCACACCTTGCTCTGCCAGCTCCAAGACCTGGGCGTACGTCACGCCCTTACCTTCCGCCTCCGGCTGCAGCGATATTATCACTGCTGCCGAGCGGGGGGCGGCCAGCTTAGGCTTGGTCGCTTGTTGGGGCTTTGGCTTCGCCGGAGCCGGTGCAGCGGCAGCCGCGGGGGAGGCCTTCTTCTTTCTTCCCCTCCGCACCACGGTCGACCATGTCGGCTCCTGGGCTGGTGGTGTCTCACCAGTCCCGGGCGACGGCGCGACGACGCTCGACGAGCCGGCGGCCGGAGCAGGCACTGCCGCCTTTACTTTCGCCCGCTTGGGTGCGGGCGCGGCTTGCGTTTGCGGGGGCGGTGCGTTTCGCTGCACCACCTCGCGTCCTTCACCCACCTTCACAGGAGACGGCCGGTGTTCCCTTGCAGGCGGAAGGCGCCCCTCGATGTTCGACAGTCGCGTGTTGAACATCGCGACCGCCGTTTCGAGGGAGGCCTGGAGCCCCTCCAGGGCCCGTGGCTCTACCGCCGCGCTAGCCGACGACGCCTCGTTTGCCGCCACCACTGTGGTTCGCTCCGCGAACTCACGGCGGTGGGCCTTGCCTATTTTTTTCAGTTTTCTGTGAATATCTCTGGAACGGAGAAGCCGATCCAAGAGATTGATGTGTCAGAAAATGCAGGGCAGAAGGCCCCACAAAACAGCCGAACTAGCCGACGACGAAAAATGAAAAATAGGGGGTGAAAATGCGGAAAAACGTAAAAGATGTTAGGACGGACGGACAAAATGAAGAGATATAAGAAAGTGTATTTGAAGAAAAACGTAGGAAACGGCGAGGTGAGTATGGGTTATTTTTTTCAGATTTTTAGAACACGGATTACACAAGAAAATTTATAAATTTGAACTACGTATATTAAAAATAAATCTAAGTTAATAATTAGTAGTTTTTTTAAGATAATTCCAGAACGGTGAGGCCGATCCGGAAGTTTGAAGCGTCGACGCGTGCAGGGCAGAAGGCCCCACAAAACAGCTGAACAAGCCGACAGCGAGAAACGAGAAATGGGGGGTGAAAAGGGGGAAAAACTGAAAAAATATTTGGACAGACGGACAAAATGACGAGATAGAAGAAAGTGTGTATAAGTAAAAATGTAGAACACGGTGAGATATGCTTAGGTAATTTTTTTCAGAATTTTAAGAAATAAACTACACGAGATATTTACGAAAAATGTACTCCTGAGGCTAGGGCCTCCGCCGACCCGCCCTCCGAAGAAGACTGGAGGAGGCACCGATGCTATGCGCACTTTCTTCCCCCGCCGCAAGCGCTGCTAGGTCTTGGGGATACTCTGTACCCAGGAACGCCCCTACGAATGGAGGCCCACTTAGGCGGGCCAACTTTCGGGGCATCACGGTAGGATGCGCAAGTAAGTCCGTGATGCGTCTTGAAAAGACGGAGTGGGTAAAGCCGGTTTTTAGTGGGTATTCCAGCGTCTTCACCGCTGGTGAGTCCCACATAACCCTGCACCTCATGTGTAGGAAACGCGTTTTTCCAGCAAAAAAAAAAAATAACGGCGGCAAACCTTACAGGCCCGGGGTACTGAATCTTTAAATACGCTACTGGAGATCACTACTACAGTGATAAGATTTGCATGTTATTATTTTGGATATAGGTAATCTCAATAACAATGTTATGTTTGTGTCTGAGTTATGTGTGAAATTTAGGCACACCCTCAATTAAAATTTTGTTGATTATATTTTTTTCGAAAATAATAGCGTACATAATTTTACCACCAATAATTGACCAATAAAGATAAATGTGTTAGCGTTAAATAAAATGAGACGTTATTTAAGTACGCCCAAGCACTTTTAAATCGCTATTTTACATGATTCAATTAAATAAAAGCTAAACTACAGGTAGGTACGGTATATAGATCAACGAGATGAACCGGCAAGAAACTCGTAGTTGCTCATCTTCACAAATTAAATGACATCGGGAGCTATATGCAAGTAATTAAATTAACAATAACTATTAGACTCAATAACTGCCGGTTAATAAGGTTGAGGCACATTTTCCAAAAATATAACAATAACAAGCCTTGGAAAGAACTTATTTCTGCGCTTGATCAGTCAGATTGCCGAACGATGTATATATAGAAGTAAAATTTTCATTATCTCGGAATCTTTTTTTTATTTCAGTTATAAATAGTGGTAAAACAATACTACTTTTATAAATCAGAAAATAAACCCATATATTTTTATTTAAATTGCTTATGAAAGACCATACAGAATACATTCACAATTCATATTCAAAATTCAAATTTCTTTTTTTAATGCAGAAGCGTTACACTTGCTAATTGATTGGCGTAAATCTAACACCGGTTCGGAAATAAACACCTCAGACCTGAGAAGAACCGGCGAAAGAAACAGCGGGATTTTTTTTAGCACATTCTTTCCAATTATAGTTGATTTACATAATAATATTGTTATTTATTTGAAATAGCCTGGAGGCGATCGTTTCATTCCCAAGGTGTGCAATCATCTATGAAATCATTGCGTAATATCCTTCAGCACACAAGCGTTCCTTAACAATTCTTTTAAATTTCACAATTGAATATTTTTGAATGCTTTCTGGGATCCCGTTGTAAAAGCGTATACATTGTCCCATAAAAGACTTATTAACCCTGTGTAATCTGGTAACAGTAATGGTTGTAAGTTTATACTTGTTCTTAGTGTTAACAGTATGTACGTCACAATTTCTGCGAAAATCTATTATGTTTTTGCGTACATACATAACATTATCAAATATATACTGAGAAGCGACAGTCATTATTTTCATTTCTTTAAATTAACATCTTAATGAATCTTCTGACTGTTACTTGCTGTTTGGTGGCAGATTTACTGGTTACCCAGAGTAATCCGCACAAGGTCTGTCACCAGATTTATGATAACGTTATAAGGATAGTAGATATTAAAACGTCATTGCTATGTTAATAGGTACGCCCGAGTTATAATTGCTTCTTCTCCGAAATAAATTGTGCTAGGATTTCCTTTATCCTGTAACTTTCGTACCAGTTACTTGCATCTCACGATGACTACTTCTGAAGTACAAGGAACATCGTTAAAAACTAAATACCAACTCAAGTCTTACTAGACAATTACATTACAAATATGTAGTGCCCCGGCTTGCTATTGTTAAATGTGGATTTACAAATTGACAGTATGCTTGTCTTTGTGTATCCCCGTGTGTCGTAATGTATTAAGTAGTTTTATTTTTTATTTATTGTATAGGAAGGCGGACGAACCTATGGGCCACCTGATGGTAAGTGGTCACCAACGCCCATAGACAATAACATTGTAAGAAATGTTAACCATCGCTTACATCGCCAATGCGCCAGTACTAAAATCGTACCATTGACACACGTATTCATAGATTGTTCCCAATATATTTATGAAATGACTTAAACCAGATAATCAGTTCAATGTTTAACTTACCTAATAATTAATTAATTATGTTTGATAAATAAATCAATCAATGTAAAACCACCACAGTTATACATTTATTATATTTACATATGTAACGTAAGTACATATTTATTTTCAGTTGTGGTTGAGTGACCTCACAAAAGTAACTAAATGTTTTTTGTTGTAAAAAAATATACAGACGATTGAGAACCTACTCCTTTTTTGAAGTCTTTTAAAAAATTAAAGTTGGTTTTGACTTGACTTTTATATTGAAATTATGAATTTGATTAACAATATGTGTTACAAAAAATGTCGTCTCAAACAAGAAAGAAGATTCCCTAGGATGTTTCAATAAAATCAATTATGCTGAATGTGACCTTTTAGAGACGTTTATATATAAAAATACTTGGCTATATTATTTGCCACAATAATTCAAGGATTATCAACGCATATACAATATTAGTATATCTATGTATATCTCTTTAAAAACTTGTTAGATCGAATTGGGTGCAAATAAAGTAAAGATCATGAATATTTTAATTTTTATTTGTATTACATAATAACCTATATAACAATATAAAACAGTCAACAATATATTTTATTTCAACAACAATTTTACATGAAATAAACATGTATATCAGCCTCATTTTTTAAACATTTCAATGTTTCCTGATTACTGGTACAGGGATGTGCTTTATGATCTCGTAAGGCACAGGGTATGGGTGGGGTACTTTAACTTCATAAGGTTCAGGTACTGGTACGAGGACTGGGGTAGGCACTGATACCTTAACTTTTTCTACAACTCGTACTGGGTGATGTTTAGTTACCCTCACTTCTTTGTGAATAAGTATTGGTGATCTTTGGTCATTTGATTGTTCTTCTGCGCGAGAGTTCTCTTGGCCGAAGTGATAACCTTGATTGTTCCTCAAAGCAAAATTAATTTCTTTTTCGATTTCAGACCTTGTTTCCTCTTCCTTAGAGTTGGATTCCCACTGGGATCCCCACTGCACGTTTGATTCTTTGTTGGCCTTTAACTCTTCAGAATTTTGTTTTTCATTGGCAGACAGAGACTTAAGCTGGCCGCGGTTATGCTCTAAAATGCGATTCCAGTGTTGTTGTAACTCATCATGTAAACGTGCTTCTTCTTGGGCTTTATCGGAAATAGGATTGTACGTATTGAAAAATTGTGCCTCTTTGTTTTCGCCCCCTTGTTCAATTTGTGCTTGTGTTTGCTGTCCTCCAAGTTTTTGCTCTTGATAAAAGTTGAAAGGATCAAAACTTCCTTCTTGGTTTTCAAAGACAGGCTTAGACTTGAATAAGAAAGGGTTTTGGGAAATGAAATCTTGACTTTCCTCTTGAGGCTGTTCAACTGGTGCTACCCTGGTATATTTTGGCCACGCAGTTTGCTGTGATTGTTGACCGTAGTTCTGGAGAGTATATTGTTGGTTATCTTTAAGAGATTGAGCCTCGGCTTCCTTTTTCTCAGAATTTCTGGCTTCATTCAAAGATTTAATTTGACTCGGTGTAAGAAACAATGTTATTTCTTGAGTCACATATCTCTTGTCGTTTGATTTTGACGATGAAGATGATTCACTGAATGTTTGCGGTCCAGGATTTAACTGCTTTGCTGCGGTTAATGCCAGTATGGCTAACATGAAAAATATCTGAAAGAAGATATTAAAATATAGAGTATATATAAAGCACTGAAACTAGTTACAATATTAAAAGTACTAAAACAAGGCATTAAAGTTGAAACAATATCTTATGTATGGCTATAAAAAGCATAATACAAAATTCGATCACTTAAATAATTAGTGTACCGTTCGCATCAAAATAAGCTTCAATTATTATTGAATAAAATATCTATAGTTGCAAATATATAAACGATACTAGTTATTTAATTTTATAATCATTTTAAAAAAAACTGGTTCAAAACTTACAGTTGACTGCATCTCGAAGTAACTTACGACAGTCTTCGATCAGAACAGGTAGGTAACTGTTAAAAAAATTCGATAATACAACTATTTTATACTCGCCAAATCAAAAATTTTCATAAGAACACATTTGGTTTTGAATAAATTATATTGGTTTTCGAAATTGGCGGAAGAGGCTAAGTAGTTTAAGTTCATACCATTAGAAATTTGAAATAAATTAATACATATTAAATATGTATAAAAGGTCTCTATAAATATACAGTTTTTATGTATTTATTCCGTTTTTGGCTTCATCTTTACTAATTATTCGACACTTAAGCATATATATAATAATGAATCTCTATGAGAATTCAATTTAATCGTCCTAACTATTAAGGGCTTAACAAGTACACTTACCGATATATCAAGAATGATTCATATATGGTAACAAATATAGTCAACATCGCTGTTTATCCACTAAGTTCAATATTCAACTTTGTAAGTCTACACACAAAAGAACACTCACTATAAAGTTCATCAAATAAAATTTTAATAGTATAACTTAATTTACTTTACGCGGAAATTTCAACAAACGGACAAACAAATATCATTGAAGAATTATTAAAATAGATTCATTCAAAATTTGGTTCAATTTTTAAATTTTATTACATTACGTTTATGGAAATTTAAGTATAAACTATATATTCAATTTATAAATCAGTATAACTTAAAATTTGTCCAAATATGCATATAACTATATAGTTTTACATTTCGTGCTCAATAACGAAAACTAGGCCGTATTAGCATAATGTTATTTAAACAAAATCATATTTAATTCTTTATCTTAGCCGTTGTTTTAGGCACTGCGTATTTATTTTAATAGGTGAAACATTACAAAATTCTCCAATTTAATTCTCATTTTTAAAACAATTAACTCTTAATTTTCATAAGAATTGAACAACTTTAAATTTTCGAATATTTTGAAATAGTCAAAAAAAATGTTATATTAAAAGATCATAGACAATAAATTGTTTATTTTCCAATAAATATCAGCAGCCCCTGAAGCCTCTCGACGAATTTACACTGTTAAAAAGAAAAAAGAAATGTTAAATTATAAAATTAATATACTTTATTTTCTTGAAACTAATCTTATTCAACTTTCCCTTAATTTATATATTAAATAATATTCTTTTTTAACCTAGTAGTGAAATGACTCATTAAGTAAATATCCAAGCGATTTCTCACTCATCTACATTTCATAACTACATAAAATAAAATCACTAAATGTAATAAATTATTATTTGTGATTTCTTTTAATTTTATTAGCCATTTGTTTTATCACTTGGCTTTATTTGGACATTTTACGAAATCGATATTTGATGTTTTATGGACATAAAATAAATTTTATATAAAATTGATTCCATTCAATTTTATGATAATTAATATTTTATAGACATAGTTTCTTATACCTAAAGCGATAAGTATTTTATCTTCAGAATAAACTTCATGAACAGTCTAGATTTTACTAAATAATTATAAATCTACTGTCAAGGCACGATGTTTTTTTTAATGTTTTGATACTAAAAGGTTAAAATAGTACCTATATGGGAGATTCGATTAAAACTAGTTACGTTATTTTATGATAGAAAGGTAAACGTGATATCACAGATTAAAAACTATTCCATAAATAGTAAATATTTAGTAAACCTGATTCTAATTTAGGGAATCGTATATACTACTTAGGTAATTAATTATCTTAATATGGATAATAACCCAAGCGTTTAAGTCAAATGATAGACAAATGGATCGTAGTCGCTAATGCTCATTATTGCTATTAACACTACAAGAAATATAAACTACTAGTTTTTATCAACGGCTTCATCCGCCTGTTGGTGAGGTGGGAGGCAGGTTTATGTATACAAAAGTAGCCTATGTCCTTCATCCAATTTCAAGCCTGTTTCATACCAATTTTCATCAATCGGTTCAGTGGCTTAGCATGGAAAGCATCACAGACAGATAGAGTTTGCATTTATATTATTAGTATAGCTTCCTTACACTTTCAACGCGCTGTCAACTTTAAGATCTACGATGCTAGTCCCTTGTGCCTAATTACACAGGCTCATTCGTTCGGCGGCCCACCCAAGCGCCGTGCTTAAAATAGGTGACCCATCTATTTATCTCTATAACAATAAGACGACAATGGTTGCGCCATTGGCGTAAAAGATAATTTTCTTTACCACTGCGGCTGCTAGTCATAAATAATTATGAACTTTTACCACACCACCAAAATGACAACCATGTAGGTAATTTATAATTAATTTATTTTTACTTCTGATAAAATAAGAAGTTTTACAATTAAAGTATTACCTTATGAATTTAAATCAGGCTGCGGCTGCGGCTGCTGTGGATGTAGTACTCGTAGTATTTGTAGTGTCTGGTAAACTAGTATTAGGTAAAGCCGCTAAAATAAAAAATAACAATTAAAGTTTGATATTATTTCAATAAATAAATTTATTTTTTAACGCAATGTATACGTATATTATGTATTCAAAATAAAGACAAGTTAATAATTTTGTTTGATAAATCCAAAAACAATAACTCCTCTCAATATCATTGCCTGTAAAATTTGTAAATTTGTAATGTTGGTAAAATTGTTGATTAACTTACCTGTAGTCGAATCATCTGGGTTGGATTTTACGTCTGAAACTATTTACATTTTATATTATACATTGTAATTACAGAAAAATTGTATTATTTTTTTCTTTTGAATAATGTTAGCAAAGTTTTAGAAGAAAACTAATATTGTTATTTTCTCTTCCAGTTTAGAGTAAAGCTTGTGTTAGGAGTGAGTACGACAATAAACCAAGAAATCAGGAACTGCGACTTTTACACCGCTTTTGATGAATTCAGTATTATAAATATTATTAATATAGCCTCCTTATTATGCTATTTTTACTTGCTTATAAAGTCGCCTAGAAGTCCAAGACATATCAACTACTTAGGCCAACTATTAAATTAGCCAGACACCACGAACGCTTTAGTTGTAATTAAAAAAGAAACAAATGTATTGTTTTTTTTTTATGTTTCGAAAAAACTTATAAATGAAATGTTGATTAGGAATTATATTATAAAAATAATACAAGCAAAAAAAAAAAAAAAATCACCTTGACTTGTAGCTGCAGTTGTAGCATCCGTGACTGTTTCAGACTCCGATCTGAAATCGTGTAAAGACATATAGAGCCACGAAATATTCATTATAATCATTTGAGATGAATAATTGTACACCGAATTATTTTCATATAACTTTATAAATGGTATGACCGCCGTACGTGCTAGGGATTTGTATGGCAGCTATTTAGCTTTAAATACTGATGTTCTGAGTTTAAGCCCGGCCTATGTGCACATGAGAAGTTATTTTTCTGTCCTGTGTAAAGTGTAAGTTTGAAATTAGCAGCGCTTAGACTTCCGTGCTTCGGAAAACGGACCAGTATTATCTGCTGCCCCTTTTAATATATAGGGCACATACTTGTGTAATATGATATTATAAGTAGTCCCCTATGACATAAGACACCGTTATCAGAATTGAGAACATAATAATTAGATTGAGGGCAGGAGGATTTGGGCACTAAATTAACTCGTAAGTACATGTACATAATATTGGGTTAATATTGGGTAATATAATACAAATACCCACTGTATCTCCATAATAGTTTTAGTTATCTTCTCATCGTCCACACTAAAAACTGCCTGAAACACTCCTTCGAATGTGGGTGTGTACTCCGTAATACGAATCGTTATTGATGAAGACGAAGTCTGAAAGTGTAAATATTCCTTACTTTAACATATCTAAATTACAAGAATGAGATCTATCAAACCGTACCTACACAGTTTCCTTTCGAACTTTCTGCCAAGATCTATATAATACTTTAAGTAATTCAACTACTAGTAAAAGTACAACAAAATGTTCTACAAAAAAAGTACCCCTCGGCTCATTAAAATTTTATAGTGAGAATCGCGATGGTACGTTATATAGCGATGCATGGATCGACTTTTCGTTACATTCAGCTAGAGGCCAGTCTTAGGACGAATAATATAAATTCTATATATGTAAACGTAATTAATTATTACTACTTACGACATAAAATGCTATCGAATTTAGTGAACTTCTTCTAGTTGAAGTTTCTAGGGGTATACCGTTGACGTTCACCTGTAAAAATAAATATTAGGATAGTTTTAGAGCACTTAGACAAAAACCTCGTCACTACATATATTTAATTACTAGTTAATAGTAAAATAAGTAAGTTACTTAAGTTGCAAGAGCAGCTGGGCTTTCTCTGTCAAAAAGTTCGATACCGTAACATGCTTATACACTAAGTTATCCAGGGTAACAAATTACGGTAAAGAAAGAAACTTAAAAAAAAAATGTTTACTCTTTACCTAAAATTACCTTATCAACAAGACAATTGTCACAACTGTACTGAACTTCATGTTCGAATTGCTCTCCCTCATTTGGCGCTTTTAGAACATCTATTTTTGGTATTGTAACGACTGAAAATATTAGCAAACATTTAACTATCTCCTAAAATTTACATTCAACACCATCATCATCATTTCCGCCGGAAAACGTCCACTGCTGGACAAACGCCTCCCCAAAGGATTCCACAATAGTCGGTCTTGCGCTACCCGCATCCAACGGCTTCCCGCGATCCTCACGACATCGTCGGTCCACCTTGTAGGGGGCCTGCCCACGCTGCGTCTTCCGGTTAGTGGTCGCCACACGAGAACAATTCTTTTTTTTTTTTATTTACATTAATAACGAAAAACCGAATCTAAGTTCGAAGTCATAGGCTTATCAACGACTGATAAAATTAATAGAGTAATCGACTTTTAAATGTTTCAAAAACAATAAATTTACTTAATTAATTCATTTGACTTTTTTTTTTTATTTCATAATTTTTTTTAAGAACGTAAATATTCTTTCAAAGTAACTTGATATTGCCTCTAAGAGCGTCAAAATGTTGCTGCTGCTAGTAGCTCAAGTAGACGAACAATATCCTTATTTTTATTATGAAATTAATATCTAGAAATAGGTATTATTATTAATTCTTAAGTTACGGAACAACAAAAATATGTATATTTAAAGAGCTCAAATAACAAACCCAATTTTAAGAAATAAAATAATTTTATAAATAAGGTAGTTTTTGAAACAATAACAGATAGATATATGTATAAATAAAATCCTCATTACAAAAACTCCTCATACAGAAAATATTAAAAAGGAAAACGACTATAAATCAAAGTGCGCAATTAGAGCTATCTCTAATTACGTTTTCAGAGTAATAAGATCCTATCTATTTCCTTCTTTTTGGTTATTCTAACAAAGAAGTGAAACTTTCAGAGTATCTATAGTTAATAAAAATAATACGTACCAGGGGCTAAAATGCAAAATATGAAAATATTTTTTTAACGATAATTATTTTGTTCTTCATTCATAACAGTTTGAATAAAAAATTGTTGTACTCACAATTGTCTAGAAAAATAAGAATAAAAATTAATCAAGTACTTTGATTAAAATCTATAATCTCTCAAATTAAACAAAAAACTCACTTTCAATAACCGCCAAAATTTTTGTAATCACTTTTCCGCTATCATTAAAAGATCCCATGTATACACAGGACACAGTGTCTTCGAACCTATAACATATACCGAGTATAATATTCAGGGATAACTTGACTATAATAATGATTGAATCTATTATAATAAATAAATAATCATAAAGTTTATAGATACATGAACAAAAACAGCTTACCCACCGTAGGTTGTAATTTTCAACATTACACAAGTGAGTTCTACTACCAACTGAGTGTGCATTTAGTTTATTAATATTATATCTTCTTAATATTATGTATGTGTTTTGTGATACTCGGTGATAGGACTTTGTGCAAGCCGATCTAACTAGCAGCCATACTGAGCACTGCTGTGATTTGGTTTAAAGGGTGAGTGTGCCAGGGTAATTACAAGCACAATGGACATAAAATCTTATCTGTCAAGGTTGGTAACGTATTGCCGATGTAAGGAATTAGAATCAGAATTATTTTCTGTCTCCTATTTTCAATGATAAAAAAGTAAAACATAAACATTTTATTACCTAGGAAAGTTGAAATTGATCGTATTTTTTGAAGCTATGATGTGAACATTATCAGTAGGGAGCATACTCTCCCCATTGCAAAGAACATCGGACAGCTCACAGGTTTGACAGGAATAGTTCATGGACAGCTCGAGGTGTTTACCCACTTCGTATGAGGCGGTTAAACGGCTAGCTTGTACCACTGAAAAACATAATTAAAAAATAACGAATTTTATTCTTATGAAAATAAAATATATTCCGATTTAATAAAAATAAATGATCGCTCAAAAACTCAAAATAGTTACAGTCGTAAAATAGACGAGAGTATATACTCGTAATATAGAGTTTTTTTAAAACCGAATAGTATCAATTTATTTTTAAATAATCCCTGATATATTCTCAGTGCAGACTAATAACTACACAAGATATATTATACTACCAAAATTTTCACAAACACAGCACTCACTGTCTCTTTTATGTATAGTCTCTTACTCTTAGTCCTGGACTGCGCCTCATTGTTTTTTTGTTCATATTTTGACCTATATTACGAAATGTTGACATACAACAAAGGATACCATGTCATATCAAACGGTGAAAGTATAATAACCGTTGCCGTGGCGGTTCACATTTTAACCAAACTAAAACGAGTCGTACAGGAACGCGAACATATATCGGTTAAAAATATACAAATACAAAAAATTTGCAACAACTGAATAATAAAAATATAATCCTGAATAAAAACTAAATTAACTTCATGACCCCAAGGTTCTATCGGCAGACAAAGCAGACATTAGTAATTTTTTTATTTTGACAATATTCGAATTCCCAGAATTATATAAAAATAAATTAATATATTTATTGAAATAAATTTTAACAAATGATATTTTTTTAAAACGTTGTTTAGCTTATTTTTTTATAAGTAGAAATACTATATTAAATTTTACAATAAATACATGAAATAAGCTAAATATAAATAATAATATGGAACCCTTTAATGTGTCATCATTAAATTAATAAATAATGACGAATTAGAACTTACCGTTTTCTAAAAAAATATTTTATATCATTATTAAATAGCGTTATATACATAATAGAGGAACTTTGAAAATAATTATATAATTTTTCTTTATTCATATTGCGTTTTTAAAATTTTCCGACTACAGCATAAATTTTTTAACTACATATTTTTAATAACTGACACTTGAACAAGAATCATTAAGATATCAGTAGTTTTAACACATAATAATCAATCACAATTTCAATATATAAATACATGGCAATAAAAATGAACATGTATAATTACCCGTATCTGGCAAAGAAAATGAAATTATTAGAAAAGCCTTCAATATTAACATATTTAATTAGTAGTAAAAAAAAGTAAGAGCTTAATTTCAATTCCCTAATCGAAGATCGAAAATGTTCCGATTTTGTAAATCATAAAGGAATGCATTAAAATTAAGCATTAAGCTTATTTATTAATCATCAAAAATCTAACACGGTAACGAAAGAAATACTTGTTATATTTCTGAGAATAACAGGCAAATGTAAGACATATTTGTTTTATACATTTCTTCATTGAATGTGACAAATTAAGCAGTTTTTTAGAGTAGTAGCAAAGTTTCATTATAAATGTGTAGGTATTCATTAAACTTTCATTTTACAATAGAAAATTAATGCTAACATCAATATGGTATCGATTAAGCTGTAAACTATGCCCTGAGACTACCTACGTAATCCCAGGCCGAGGCCGAGTTTTTTTAAAATGGATGTTAATATTTTATACACTTATTTTAACTGAATCCGAGAATTATTCGGCAGTTATAAAATCTGAGAGAATCGATCTCCTAATTTCGATTAGCATGTAAGCGCTTATATTTATAAAATTAAAAAGAAATGTAGCTTGCGTTACCTTTTTCTGGAAATAAGTTTTTTTTGTACTATTATTGGGAGCTTACTTTGGTCACATTATAATTAGATAACGCGATTTTATTTATTTAAATTAAAAGTAATTAAATTAATTATTTCTCAAATTATTTCCTCAATTGTAAATAAAACAATTTTGTTCATTCTTTAACTTAAAAGTAGCAACATAATTTTATTTACCTGGAGCTATAAAATGAAAAGAATAATCGATTTATATCATGTTTTTTCTAATTCTATTAAAACTTTAATATAAAGTATATATAATATATATTTCATGCTTAATATCTAGTTTTAAAATAAATATATATTGATTTTACTTACACAAAACAGTCAAAAGTCGTACTTTTTCTTCATAACCATCCCCATTATACATAAGCGCAAAGTAATCGCCAAAACCTTGCGGCGTATTGCCTTCAACTTCAATTTCTAATATTAGTTGACTAAAACAGTAAGAAAAATTTAAATAATTAACCAATAAGTTTTTTTTTAATTGAAGTATTTACTTTGGCTCTTATTATAAGTTTGTATACATACCGTTTTCCTTGTCTGTAAAAATTAATAATAAGAACATCAATAATTTGTATTACTGTTTTCCGATTGGAAAGATATGTGATCTTGTGTAATACAACCTCAAAGCGCATAAACCTTACTTATATTATATTATAAATATGATGTCTTAACTTCTCTACCGATCATCATGAAATACCTATACGTTGTCAGAACGGGGGGGGGGGGGTGAAGTACAGGAACCTTTGTACTAGCGCGTGTGAGAGGTGTTAGGTAGCCGGAACCTAGTGGTTTATATTTCTTACTGTGCTAGTAGTCATACGTTAAAGTTAACACAAGAGACATGGGATCGTGGTTAGCTTTTCATTAGGTTTTTTTAGGCGGTTTTACTTTAGGTACGCGGACGAGCATATGGGCCATCTGATGGTAACTAACGCCCATAGACATTAGCATTGTAAGAGATGTTAACCATCGCTTACATCGCCAATGCGCCACGAACCTTGGGAACTAACCTGCCTGCCTGTAATTACCCTGGCTCGCTCACCCTTCAAACCGGAACACAACAATACCAAGTACTGCTGTTTTACGGTAGAATGTCTGATGAGTGGGTGGTACCTACCCTGACGAAAACTCTACCACCAAGTAAAATAGTGGGGTATAAATAGTGGGGTATTTTCTATGGACGAAGGTAACCAAAAAGTTGCTCATTTGTTCGTTTGATTTACAAACAAGTGATCACTTATTATTATCTGTCTGTTTTATCAACAATAATAATTTATTCAAATGGCAATAAAAACTCAGTATTCAAATGGCATCTAACATAAAAGAGGTATTAGATAAATGTTAAATTACTTGTCAGTATAATGTCTTTTACGATATTTGGATGTGTCCAACACGTAGATGCTACCATCATTCGCTCGCACCATAATAGAACCGAACTGACATCGACTGCAACGCATCGGAATAGCAGTAGCGTTGGCTCTCTGGCCCAGGTAAACTTCCATTGATCGCGCTTGTATCGAAATTGAACTTTGAGCTGGAAATAAATTAAGCTTTAAAAAAATTATCGTTGATATCTTTCAAGAGTTTAACCAAGATAACTTTCTATATTTTAAAACATTCACCTTGCAATTGTTTGCTTAATTTTCAAACGGTATTTGGAAATGAAGCAAGGTAAGAAATTACTGGTTAGGTAAGAAATTACTGGTAGGTTAATTAAGAAATTACTGACCCAACTGGCACCGTTGCAAAATCAGTAATAATAATCATTCTTAACAACCCATATAATAATAATCTCATGATATTTGAGTAACTTAATATATAAATTATCTTATACTTATTTACATGATTACGTATAGCAAAAAAGCATATAGATAACTTACTTAGATAAAACGCTTTAAGATAAAGGGGTGCATCTTTCCCGGTTTTCTTTACAGCTTCAACTTCATAATTGCCGTAATAGTCATTGGACCAATCCGAAAAATGTAATGTTAATTTCACAAATCGTCCACATTTGCTAACCTTTGCGGTGTATAATGATTGGTCTAAAGGAACCTAGAATAGTTCATTATTTAAATGATAAAAGTGCATTAAATTCTCTTTTGTTAACTAAATAATATAAAATTTATGCATATTGGTTAAGTTTTTTGTTTAATTTTTTTTGCATACATAGGCGGACGAGCATGTGGGCCACCTGATGGTAAGTGGTCATCAACGCCCATAGACATTGGCATTGTAAGAGATGTTAAACATCGCTTACATCGCCAATGCGCCACCAACCTGGGAACTAAGATGTTATGTCCCTTGTGCCTGTAATTACACTGGCTCACTCACCCTTCAAACCGGAAGACTACAATACCAGGTACTGCAGTTTTGCAGTAGAATAGCTTGCACAAAGCTCTACCACCAAGTAAATTTAGGCATTTGGAAAAAATTGCGCTTCATTTATTAGTAAAGATCCTTTGTTTTAAATGAAAAACTTAAGTATATATTATATCGTCTATCGGCGATTTTATACATCTATGCTGTGGATACTAAGCAGCATAATATGTTTTGCAATATAATTGTCACTACCTTAGCGATGGTTTAGTAATTAGATTATACGACCACAGATCTCAAGAAATATTAAACACAAGCTTAGACCGACAGTGTTGCATTTCCGTTCCTTAGAAAGCCTACTGTTGGTTTGCCATCCTAACGCATAATAAGGGAGATGGAATGGAGAACGTACTTGTATTTGCACGAACACTTATGCACTACCTATCTTTCACTAATATCTTTTTGCACACTTGATTGGTATTTCTGATTGCGAGCCGTAACTAAAGAATGTTCTCATACGAGGGGAAACTTACCCGTGTTTTGGCTGAATGAGTTTTTCTCTGCAAAACAATATCATTGAATTAATAAATAGTATACTCATATTTTGTACAAAAATAAAACACATACTAAAATAAAATAATTCATAAATCGTGACATTGTTTCTAAACATAAACCTATATAAAGTAATACGAAATAAACAATACGATTATTTAATAATGTAAGACAATTAAAAATCGTGAATCGTTATATTATTTTATGAAACATTTTTAGAGGATGATAATCAAATAATAATAAAAAACTTAGAACTTACCGTTGCTCCTTTCTTGGTGAAAACTACATCGTTGTATTTGTAGCCCTCGGGGATGACAACCTTTTTAGTACTACTTGTATAATTCTTAGACTTCTGCGAAACATATTCCTCGTTTCTGTCACCTTTTTGGTAAATAGATACATAAAACAAATGTATTTTATTATAACTAAATATTCTTTATGAATATAGCTAGTAATTAATAGTCAGGGCAAATATATATTGGAAATATAAAGATTATTAAGTAATAAGTAAGTGGATATACAGATTTTCATGTTTTATTTAAAATGTTTTCTTTTTTGAAGAGCGAGAGATTAAATATTCCCTCTTATTAAAAAAAGTCAATGATACATTTTGGATTCGATTCCACGACCTTAACAAAAGTTAAGATTCACTCACTCTAGGGCCACCATAGCGTAAGCTTCGATAGTCTTTACCTAGGTTTAATTTTTTTTAAATATACTTACTTGGTATAGCTGATAAAAAAAGTCAATGAAAATAAATTAATGAATATAATAAAACGCCTTTTCAATCATTTAAAAAGATAGAGTAAATATTACAAATATTAATAATGCTGAGACGTAATAACTTTTCATCAACAGAATTAAAAATATTATTTTGATATTTTCAATTTAAGTGTAAATGCTCAAATTATTTTTAAATTTAATATTGGCGAAGATATCAAGGCAAAAAATTTATAAATAAATTCGAATTGATCCTTTCTTTTTATAGGTCGGCTAAAATGAAACATATGTTTAATAAAGAATGATGTAGTCATTAATCATTTTTGGTAGAACTTTCAAATAAAATTATAATTAAAAATCAGAAAAACTTCGAAGTCTCGTAAACAGAAATTAAAATAGGTCTATTTATATACTTACGTGGTACAAATTCTAAAACCATACGAAAACATTTAATTTAACTGGCGATCAAAAAATCAACCGAAAATGCATTAAAATATGTTAGTGTAAGATAATTACCATCACCTGTAAATAAAATGAAAAAAATTCATGAAACAAAAATATGCTTGTTCGACGTTAAATGTATGTATACAATTAATTAATTTAAATTAACATTTTATTTCAGAACAACTAAATATATATTCCAATATTATAATAAACTACAAACTTTATTTTTTTATAATAATAATAATAATAATTAATATTTATTTGTTTCTATAATAAAATAGGCTTAGGATTATTTATATAGTTTAAAACATATAATATTACGTCCTTACATATGAAATTATCGTTATGTCGTACTGACCACTTTGATCTGAAATATCTCCTCTTTGGTTAAGAATTCCAAATTCAAATTTATAAATTCATTTAGCTGGTACATTTGAGTTTAGAAAACAGTCATTCATTTGTTTTTTCGTCATTATTTTTTTCTTTGGCGTCGCTTATTACCGCACAATGGAAAACATGAAATATCGGTATATTTACGAGTACGAGTTCTACCGTGGCACCAGTGCTGCAGAAACAGCTACAAGGAGTAATGATGTCTACAGCGCTGGTCGTAAAAGAAAGCATGGTACTTTTTGGTTTCAACGTTTTCGTTCTGGAAATTTCGACCTTCAGAACCAACCCCGTGAACAGCCGGAGGCTAAAGTGGAAAATGAAGAATTAAAGGCTATTGTGGAAGCGGATCCATCACAAAGCACTTCAGAGATAGCTGCAGGCTTCGGGGTAAGTGATAAAACTGTATTAACCCACTTGAAACAATTCGGGAAAGTAAAAAAACTTGACCGATGGGTACCTTATGAATTGAGTGAATCGAACTTGCAAACACGCGTCGACTGCTGTGTTTCTTTACTCAACCGACACAATAATGAAGGGATTTTAAATCAAATTATATAATATTACTTGTGATGAAAAGCGGATACTGTACGATAGTCGGAAGCGCTCGTCGCAATGGCTGAACCCTGGAGACCCAGCCAAATCCTGCCCTAAACGAAAATTGACTCAGAAAAAGTTACTTGTGAGTTGTTGGTGGACTAGCGCCGGTGTCGTTCACTACAGCTTTCTAAAATCTGGCTAAACGATTACGACAGATATCTATTGTCAGCAACTGCAAACCATGAAGGAAGAACTAGTTGCTAAACAACCGATATTGGTCAATCGCTCTAGGCCACTGCTGCTTCACGACAACGCAAGACCACACACTGCACAACAAACCAACACTTAGTTAGATGAGCTACAATTGGAATGTCTGCGACATCTACCGTACTCCCCGGACCTTGCTCCAACAGATTACCATTTTTTCCGGAATTTGGACAACTTTTTATAAGGAAAAAAATTCAACGCCGATGGGGCAGTCCAAACCACCTTCAAAGAGTTTTTTTAGTAAAGGGATCAATGAACTACTTATGAGATGGCAAAAGTGCATAGATAACAACGGTGCATACCTTGATTAATTAAAAATATTTTACAAAAAAAAAAATTGACTTTATATTCCTCCCGTACAAAACGCCAATTTCATATGTAAGGACCTAATATTATTAAAATATTTGAATAATTTAACAGGGTAGACAAAATAAACTTACGTTCATATTCTAAAACAAAAACAATTTTTTATATGATTATTTTTATGACGAATGTAATGTATACATACGAGTATATGTTTATATATTATCTTACCATCATGATCTGAAATATTTATTAAAATGCTATAATTTTTATTAGGTATTATAAATGTAAGTGTGGTTTATTTTTTAAGAATATAGGGTAAGTTGATACTAATTTGTATTTTTATATGTGAAATGATTTCAAAAATATTAATTTTCATAAATTCACGACTTACCTTCAACTGTAAAAAAGTAACGATACATACATTATTAAAAAGTCTTATAAAATTACATAAAAATATGTAATAAAAAAATAAAACTTACCAAAGTTATCTGTAACAAATTTTACGTGGATTTAGTTTAGATTACGAATTAAATCAGAAATCAAATAGGTACTTTAAGCTTTCTAAAGTTACTTGTAAGTCTAGCCGAGATGACCTAGTAGATAAAGGACTTGGATTCTAACCGAAGATCGGGGATACAGTCGGGGATCAGTATAAACACAACTGGCTTTATGAGTTTTAGTTCGGCGAAGTAAAACATGCAAGTGGCCGATTAAATTCTGTCAGATCAACCCTTACTGGAAAAGCATGACGGAATTAATCCAAACGTCCTGATTTGGAGCGGAGGCCCTTATCGAGCAGTGAGTCAGTTACGGTGTTTATTTAGTCCAAACATTTAAGATTATGTTAGGTACCTATTAACTTAGCGTTAGTTTTATAGCTTTTTAATTAAACTGCGTAACGAAAAAGGTTTTTATGTTTTAAAATCAAATAAATAAATAAATGGTCATTATTCGAAATTAAAATGGTTTTAATAGTAGAACATAGCAAGTATGAGAAGGATCTATTATGAACCCTGTATTTGACTCCCTTTGACTTCACCTAGTTTTCCAAAATACACAAAATTACTTACGCCACAATTCACTAGCTAGCATAGCTTGATCAGGTGAAGGTAGACTGAAAATGTATCCAATTTGGCAAGGATTCCAATGATCGCAAACTTCTTTATCTGGATCCAATTCCGTGACGAATTTATAAGTCTATAAATAAATTGATGCAATAACGTACTTGAACATAATATATACATATAACTAGCTGTGGCCGCGGTTTCACCCGCGTATAACTTAAAGAAATCACTAAGAGCAGGCTAAAATATTTCAGTATATACAACATTTTTGTTTTATTTTCGTGGGATATAAGTATTTATTGGTTTTGTGAAGCTCTCAAAAGGTACCAATTTTCCCATTTTTGTAACATTTTTCATTAATGCTCCGCGTTTATTGGTCGTAGCGTGATGTTTTTTAGCCTAAAGCTTTTCTGGATCAATGGGCTATTCAACACAAAAATAATTTTACAATTCGAATGAGTAGTTTCTGAGATTACCAGGATCAAACAAACAAACTCTTCACCTTTATATATTAGTATAGAGTATAGATAATTTGAATTAGATTTTTTCGTAATCGTGTAGAATCCTTAGACTTGGAATCATTTTATCTAACAGTTAATAGACGGGTAATGTTTTTACATGACTAATTCTACTATAGTGGCGTGGTAGGTATTTTTCGAGTTTGTGTTTTTAACTATATTTTTGGTAGATTTATCTCAGTCGTATTCTATACTAATAAAACAAAATGACCAAAACCTATCAAGCGAGATATCAAATTGAATATATTATATACAAGTCATATCTATATATATATATATATATATAGATATGACTTGTATGTAAAGAGTAACGTTACTTGTAATAACGTTACTAAAAATAATAGATTAACTATTAAGGTAAACATCTATCGGCGTTACTAGAAGTTACTAGAAAAAAAAATTGCTTACTCTATCCGGATAGTAACGATAATGAACAACGACGTCATCTGTTGCTTCTAACGCACATCGACTGGTGGTATAATTAAGGGAAGTTCTCTCAATTGGTGCACAACCAATCACAGTAGACCCGTTACGGGGTAAGTCCGGACCTTCTATTTTATGACCTGGAAACAAAATGCTAACTAGTCTAAATAATGCTATAATCCACCAGTTAATCTACACTAAAATAATAATAAAGAAACTTCTATATAGACGGGGGGTATTAGGATTTTTCTGTCACGAAAAAGCGTTACGGCCGCGTGGAGGGGGTAGACGATATATCGCGTGGTGAGAGGCGGCCTATATTATTTAAGTTCCGAATTAGCTAATAGATGGCACTTTACAGATATAAATATATTTTTAAGGTTTTTAAAAAGATTGAAAAAAAAAAATTATAATAAAGTTTCACTTCTACTGGGACAATACAATTTCAATTTTTTTTTGTTTTTAATACGTTTACGTCATTGTTAAACTACTTTAACCAGTAGTAATATAAGCTATATTTTATTTCAGAAATAATGGTATTTGTAAAGCAAGCCAAGAGTAAAAAGCGCTACCGAGCTTTATTATACGTGTGCGTTTGTTAAGCCCAAAACTGAAAACGCAGGTAATCCAGATAGAGATTATTTTTCAATAGAGAGATACAGTTATTATTTTTAAAAAATTGTACAATTTAATAAATGGAAAGGGTGATTAACATATAGGACACTTACGATTACAGAAGAAATATTTATTCTCAGCAACATATAGTTCCTTATCCTCAGCACTGAGGCAGGAATCATACATAATTTGCGTCGGCTCGATCTCGTCTTCGCACATTATTAAACCAGAACCATCTGGCTCTTTGGGCAATAGGTTAGTGGGACACCGGTAAAGCAATCCTACGACCAAGATTATTTATTTACAAATTATTTTAAAAAAAATATACCATTAGGCTTAGTGATAAATCATCATGCATTCAACTTAAGATTAATACAAAAATATGCTAACTGTTAAATTACTATTTAATGTAGAGATTTGTGCAAGCCTGTCTGTGTAAGTAACATTCATTCATCGTAATATATTCTACCGACATAAAGTAATCCTTAGTATTTTTGAGTTCTGTATATTAGAAATGGCAATATATATTATATGAAATATAATAAATTGATACATATGTAAGAACATGCTCTAATAACGTTTTAAAATGCTTATTTGTAATGATCAAAATCTTATTCTACCTATTGTTTAGATAACTAACCTTTTCGTATAATAAGGGGAGGTTTACTCCTCATCTCTGCGATAGTGACACCCTTTTCTCCGTTTTGTATAGCTGTCATAATTCTTTTATAGAGAGTCGTACGTCTTTCTTGTTCCGCTATTATATATGGCAAGAGCTCTTCCGATAATACGTCAACTTTTTTCTTTGCTTCTGCGTTCATCTGTCAATGTAAACGTAATTATGTCTAGTTTAGCGATGTTGGAAATATATATTATAATTCCTTACATCGCCAAAGGCTTTGCGATACCTTTGGCGATGTATGGAATTATAACCACCAAAAATTAACTTCCAGTTTCTGAAATGCTGACCAAAGTGATTAAATATTTAACGCTCATAGATCGCCTGTTGAGTCATTAACTGTCAACTAGTTTAATCTGACTTTGATCAGCGTTTCTGAAACGTCAGGTAATATATATTTTTGTTAGAAATTGCAACACCTTATTCTTTGATAAGTAAGTGCTTCAATGATATTGCAAGTTAGAATTGTGTATCTAGATTTTTTTTACTTACTATTATAGCATAAAATATGAATATAAAAACATTCTAATATGTTAAGCAATTCCTCATTTACATCAAATTAATAAACATGAGCATAGTCCAGAATAGGAAAGAGAAACTCAAATAGCTCATACCGCTCAAGCTAACAATATAAATTGTGAAAAAAAAGTTACACATAAGAACTTACTCTATCAGCATCCTTATTGAAGTTGATTCCTGTTCCATCCTTAAAAAAAAAAGGTAAAATATATTACACATTTGTTTTGGCATTCCAGTTTGTTATCAAGCAATACTTACGACAGCTTGTCTTCTCACTATGTTCGCCAAATATCTCCCTCGTCTCGTCGCTGGTAACAAAACACTACCAGGTTGTACTTCATCTCCCATCTAAAATTACCAAAAATCTTGTACCTCTACTATATTATATTTAAATTTCAATTAAATATGTAACAACATATTTATTTGTAAAAAAATTAAATAGTATAATAATATCACTACTGCTGTAAGTTTTAGCCGTTATTTACCAATATTTCGAGTAAGTAATCTTTTCATTAATTTAAAGTCGTTCTATTAATCAGGTATAAGATCTGAATTAATAAAATATATTTATATACAGAGAGACTTGTATAGTCTCTCATTAGTCATTTTACTTATCTACTGTACTGAATTATTTTTGTAAGAAGGCTACGTCATTGATTATAAACATTATTTATATAAAATATATGTATATCAATATAACTATAAATAATAATTGTAGAATATATTTGTTCTTCGCATAGGTGGCAGAGTAGAAACAAATCGAGGAATAATAGTAATGCTTCTTAAAGAAGTAGCCTATTAGTTAACATATTTACTTTATATTAGACTAGCTGTGCCCGCGGTTTCACCCGCGTATAATTAATAAAAATGTAATGAATAAAAATCAGCCTCGAACCTTCCCCGATAAAAGGACTATACAACACAAAAATATTTTTTATATTCGAACGAGTAGTTCTTGAGATTAGCCGGATCAAACAAACAAACTCTTCAGCTTTATATATTAGTATAGATTGAGACTAATTAAATGATATATAAATGTAGGACATACATAAGTCACTATTATTTTATCTTTAAAAATAAATTTTAATTCTTACTAACAGGTTGATAACCGCAGGATGCGATAGAAATAAAGAATAAAATTAAAACACAAATCAAATTCACACTCATGTCGTATAGCAAAAATACTCTGGTACAATAAATCAACGTGTTTGATAAGGAACTACAAAGCGCTTAATCATTAAAACAATTGAGTCGTTAAAAAATAATATTTTAGTTTTACAACAATTTTATTAGACCAGGGAGAGTAATACGACTTTGAACAATAGAAAAAAAAAATACTAATTGGTTAGTTTTTACACATATTTACACAAAATAACGAGTTTTTTTAAAATGTAAGTGTAATAAACTGTACACCTTAAAGCTTCTGAGCTAGAAGTGTAGATTTAAGTATTTAGACTAAATGACGGTTATAAAAATACTTTTTATATATATAATTAACTATTACATATATGTAGGCCGTGAATGAGGCCATTTTAAATAAAAGATAATAAATAATATAACCATAATAATGTTGACTTATAAGCAGGGTTATATTATTTTTGATTCATATTATAAATATAGAAATTCATTTTATTAATATATACATTTTTATTTGCACTTTTCATCATTTACTCAATACCAATATTAAAAAAATCCAAGACAATTTCTTAAATTATTCCACTTATTGATAAAATTACTATTCAATATCATCAGGCGTTAAGTAATTTCTCTTAAACATTAAATATATATATTTTTTAATAGTTCATTAAAGTAAGTAAAAAAACGACTTGAATCTAAAGTAGAGCTTAAGTAGTTTAGCATATCTTAGAGAGGTAATGGGCCTAGTTTCGATGGTAGTTTGCAAAAAAAAAAAATAACTATTTTGTAATATATTATTTATTAAATATCTAGTAACAAACTAAAATATAATCAAAAAGTAGATCAGTCATTGAAGAACTGTTTAGTTTTGCCAAACATGTCGGTGAACTGTCACTTTTTCCGCTTTACGGATAGGAATTTCGACAGGAACTTCTTTCTTAACCTCTACAGGTACAAATTTTTGGACATAATATGGTCTATCCACATTTACAAATACCTTCTTGGTATATGGCACCTTAACTTGTTTTTCTACTTCAACAGGTACAGGCCTCTCCACTTCAACTTTTTCAGTTTTTAAAATCGGTACAGGAATTGATTTTATAATCTCTAAGGGCACTGGATAAGGGTGTGGAACTTTAACCTCGAATGGTTCCGGCACTGGAATTAGAACAGGCGTTGGGACTTGAACCTTTACGTGTTTAACCACAGGTACTGGGCGGTGCTTTGTAACCCTGATTTCTTGGTGAATTAGAATGGGAGGAGAATTTGCAATAGACTCTGCCTTTGCAAGAGCACTTTCTTTTTCTAATTCCTGTCGATGGCGGCTTCTTAAGATATTTTCAATTTCTATTGCGTTTTTCTGATCGTTGTATCTCGGGGAATATTGCAACTGTAATAAAGGTTTCTCTGTTTGAGGTGCCAGTGATGCAGAATTTTCTTTTTCAGCTGGTTTTGTTGACAAGGTCTTTAATTGGTTACGATTTTGTTCTAAAATACGGTTCCACTGCTGTTTCAGTTGTTCATGTAATGAAAGTTCTTCCTGTTTTTTTTCTGAAACTGATCCATATCCTAAAATCCATGCGTTTCTTTCATTTTCGGAATTTTGTTCATTTTGTAAGCTCCATTGCTCTATTTGCTTATCCTTACCAAACTGAGGCAACATGTATTGTGGTTTAACTTGTTCTTCAATTCCAGCTTGATCTTGTTTCCAAATTTCTATCAAATCTAAAAATGTTTGCTGATCTTGATTAGGCATTTCATCTTTGTTATTAGAAGGACCATGTGCAACCAATTCTAAATTATCGTATTGTGATTTTTCCAACTGAGATATTTGTGCTGCTTTTATATTTTCAAATTGCTGACGAACAATTTCTTCATGTTCTTGGATAGTTAGACGTTTGTCATTTTGTTCTTGTGTCTCTATAGGTTGAGAAATAGGTTGAGGACTCACTAGTCCCTTTCCAGCTCGCAACGCTTTGATTTGACTTGGTGTAAGATACAAAATTATTTCTTTTGTTGCGTAACGTTTTTGTGACTTTTGCGTTGATGGCAGCGATGAGTTTGAAGTAGATAATGGATCTTTGATAGCTTGTGGACCAGGATCTAATTGTTTCGCTTGTGTTTCTGTCAATGCAAACAATAGTGCAAGAAATATTGCCTGAAATCAAAATCATAATATAAAAAATATTCTTTATAGTCTCGGTCGTGGAATTATACAATTATAAAAATATTAAACAATAATTTAAATGTTTAGGCCTAATATTAATAATTACAAATGTGTAAGAATAGTATTATTAGAATGTAAAACTTTTTTTAATAGGTAGTTAAATGCCTAATAGGCCTCCTCATAGTAACTGGTCACCGGTGAAAGTTATATTAACATCGCCAATGTGCCAGCAACTTACACTGGCTTAATAACTCTTTAATAACTTCCAACAGATACATAACAATGCTAATTATTGTTATTTAGCGGCAACATAAGCTATGCGTTGGTACTTGGTACCTACACACGGGGCTTGTACAAAACCCGACCACTGAGTAAAACTTATCTACGGAAAAACGTGTTGATATATTTATATATTACTGATAATATAAGTAGACTTACACGAAAATCCATTATTATTAACTATCGACCAGTCTTCAACCGACGCAGACGACCTTCTAATGATTATCAAAGAAAAAATCCAATTTTATATCCAATTCGCATCTGTATTATATGTAACTAATTTTAAGATATTATACATATGTTATGAATTAACAAACAGCGGCCGCATATGCAAATGAATATTTTTCGATTCAAAACTCCATATTAAAATATACAAATTTTGATTTTCGTAATACACGGAACAAAAACCTTTTTTTATATTACTACCAATTCGAGTTATCAATTCAGTTTCTAATTTATTTATTTATAATAAAGATTCCTGTACTGTATTATATTCTTAATAGAAACAGAATATTTGAAAATAATCGGCGAAGGAAAGGAAGGAAAGGAGTTCTTTTTTTATCAGATCTTGGAATTGTTTTTTTTTTTTTTTATATATAGGCGGACGAGCATATGTGCCACTTGATGCTAAGTGGTCACCAACGCCCATAGACAATGGCATTGTAAGAAATGTAAGCCATTGCTTACATCGCCAATGCGCCACCAACCTTGGAACTAAGATGTTGTGTCCCTTGTGCCTGTAATTACACTGGCTGACTCATCCTTCAAACCGGAACACAACAATACAAAGTACTGCTATTTTGCGGTAGAATATCTGATAATGTAATAATTTTTTATTACAATAAAGAAACATAAGGCGAACATTTTATTCGCAAGATATGTTATTATCGGTAAACTTACTAATTATATAATTCCCACACAAGTGTTCTTTTATATTTTTTTAATTTAGCAACAGGGACATATTGAGCGTTTTATGGGATCCTATTGTATAACCGTTAGAAAAAATCGTTCATCCGACGGATTTGAACTGTGATTTTGATAGTATGTGCTTGAAGGTATTCTGATATAGTAATCATGTCATCAACAATATACGAATGAATATCTAAATATTAAAGAGACATTGCAACACATACAGTCTCATAGCTACATACTTATTATATGTATGACTACTTCGTTGGTCTAGTCACTAGTGGCTAGATATAAGGCAGCAGATCTCGAACTTTATTGAGTTTTTTATTTGGAAGATTCTCAGTAGAAGCCAGGAGTCTAGAAATTCTAAATGTGTAAACACCTGTACCTCGGAAAGCATATTAAGTGACATTAAGCCGTTAGTCCTGCGCCTGACCTATCTATTCCGGTCGTATCGAATTGCCGTCCTATCGGATTTGGAGAGTTAGGTAAAAAGAAAATGCATAATTATGTTCATATTATTTAATATGTCCTGCGCAGTTGGCTAATTTATCTTGATATTGGCCGCCGCGCCGTCGCCGAAATCAGTCAGGAGGACATCATCATAATATGACTGTATGTAATATGCAATATTATTATTCTTAAAAATATTCCATTGTATTATTATAAGACCCGATATTTATTTATTTTACAAAGAGTGACTATTATATAAAACTTGTAATTACCCGTGACTTCTTTAGCGTGGTATTGCCAGGTCATAAACTGTTGCACATAGGCGTACTAAAATTTCGTGGTAATCGGATATCTGGTATAAGATTGCATAATAAATAAATAAATATCCTGGGACATTATTCACACAAGGCCAAACTAAGCTTGTACTATGGAAACCAGACAACTGATATACTATACATATACTACTTTTCTTTTGTAAATACATACTTATATAGATAATTACACCCAGACTCAGGACAAACAGACATATACATGCACACAAATGTCTGTAAGGCACATGTCTTACCAACCACGCCAACTGGCTCGTCAATAAGGGACAAAGAAATAATTTGTACATAGTTAACATTAATGTCCGCCTTTTAAGCTGGCCGTCATGAAGTCAGTCAGTAAGTACTGAAAGTGCAAAATGATCCATTTTCAACTATTCATTCAAATATTTTAAATTTTAATAACGCATATTATTTTATTTTTATTTTAGGCGGACGGGCAAATAAGCCACCTGATGTTAAGTGGTCACCACTGTCCATAGACATTGGCAATGTAAGAAATATTAACCATTCCTTACATCGCCAATGCGCCACCAACCTTGGGTTGTAGCTGAAACCGCGGCTTCTCGCGCGGAGATATTCGTTTGTAATGCAGTGTAAAAACACAACATGTTTATTCTTCACCGATACAAAAAAAAACTATTTTAATAACGTCGCATTGAAATGATGTTAAATTATAGATACAAACTATTTAAATTACGCATTTTTTCAATTAACTTTTTTTTATGGAATAAGTAGGTGGACGAGCATATGGGCCACCTGATGTTAAGTGGTCACCAACGCCCATAGACATTGGTATTGTATGAAATGTTAACCATCGCTTACATCGCCAATGCGCCACCAACCTTGGGAACTAAGATGTTATGTCCCTCGTGCCTGTAGTTACACCGGCTCACTCACCCTTCAAACTGGGATGCAACAATACTATGTAGTTTAGCGGTAGAATATCTGATGAGTGCTTGCACAAAACCCCAACACCGAGTAAGTTTTTAATACAACATTTTTTATATAGATACATTAAATCATATATTTTATTAGGTTAGCACAATGACCGTTTTATAAATCCGTCATTTTAAATGCGTTGTGCAAATTAAGCTAAAAGAAAAAAAAAATTAATCAGACGGTATTGTGCAGAAATGGCCCAACACACAGAAATTTATTAAATATTATTAAGATTTAAAAGAGTAAAACAATTTTTTATTGACAGTAACCCTTTTACATAATGTTATGAAATGTCTTTAAAATGGTTTTCGCTTTTGAAACTTTTGTTAGTATTTCTGTGGATTGGAATATTTCTGCACAATACGAAAGACGACTAAATAGTTACAATCATTATACTTTATAAGGAATAAATATCAATTGATTGATATTTATTGCCTGGGATTTTAAATAGATTATATGTCAGTCTGCGTAGAGAAGGTACAGAAAGCGATTCATAAAATGTTCAGAAGTCCTTTCATACGAATTATTTACGCTAAACTTACTTTCTAACCAACATATGTGTGTGTACTTCATTAATATATAGTGAAGAGTTTGTTTAAATTGCCTAACTAAAAAAACGACTAAAACAATATACATAAAACTTACACCAGATGATACAGCGCAGTGGCTGTTAAAGCGAGAAGCTTTTAATATTGACATATTATTTACTCGTAAGTAGCTGCGCTTCGTAGTTTCACTCACTTTAAATTTAGACTATTGACGTGACCAGCATGAATTTCATGTTCTTGTGACAAATAATTGTAAGTGTTAAATAAGATTGGCTCAAAGATGACATTCTTTTTTTTATCACAGATAACATTAAGTTATTCTACCGCAAAACAGCAGTACTTGGTATGGTTGTGTTTGAAGGGTGAGCCAGTGTAATTACAGGCACAAAGGACATACCATCTTAGGTCCCAATGTTGGTGGTACATTGGCGATGTTTTTTTTTAAAGAAATGTACAATGCCACTGTCTTTGGACGTTGGTGATCACTTACCATCAGGTGGCCTATATTATGCTGATCCGCCTACCTACACTATAAAAAAAAAATTAAACACAAAAGCTTTATATATAAAGTAGAATATATCTATTAAGTGATAGATTCTTCCTTCTGTGATTAGTATTATCAATCTGAATTTTTAAAATCATAAATTACATAACACATGTTTTGTATAATTAAAATTTTAGACCAAGCTCTAATTTTTATAAAAAGAAAATTATATTTGTCTGGCACTGACTATAATTCGTGTGATTAAATAATCTTTAGACAATATTGTCATAGAATATTACCAATTATATAACACAATATTATGAATACTTTTATTGTCATGTAGAATGATAATATAGATAATAACCACGTAATGGTGTTCATTGATTGAAGTTTTATGTTAATCTTGTGTTACATATCATCGATATCTATACTTTTATTTATTTTTATTTTATTGTATAGGTAGGCGGACGAGCATATGGGCCACCTGATGGTAAGTGGTCACCAACGCCCATAGACAATGGCATTGTAAGAAATGTTAACCATCGCTTACATTGCCCATGCGCCACCAACCTTGGGAACTAAGACGTTATGTCCCTTGTGCCTGTGATTACACTGGCTCACTCACCCTTCAAACCGGAACACAACATTACAAAGTACTGCTGTTTTGCGGTAGAATATCTGATGAGTGGGTGGTACCTACCCAGACGAGCTTGCACAAAGCTCTACCACCGAGTACAAATAAAATACAAATAAATTAAAATAAATTATCTGTCTGTGATTTTAAAATAAGTGCGTTTTTTTTTAGTTATTATTCGCACTGTTTGCAAGTTTTCCTAAACCAAAACCATCTTTATTTTTCATTGTCTGTTTAAACGTACGGTTTATCTTCAAAGATAGTAAAAGTTATAAAAGGAGGCATTGTGTTTATTATAGGGAAGTGTTCCAAGGTACCGTTTCTGCATTATTTTATAAAAAAATATTATAAGTCTAACCGCTATCTGAAGTAACAAATAGGAAATCATCATTGAAAAAATAATTTCAAGCTTTTTCAATATTCCCAGGATATTATATAGAGCTTTGTATTGCTTTAATATTGTTAGGTTTTAAAAGGTTTTTTTTAAAGTATAAAATAAAATAATGATTTAAAAATATGACATTTATTTTACCTATTATACATATTATGTACATTTAATGACTAAAGTATTTACAACTAAATTTGACTATTTGGCACGATCATGACTTATTTCACCAACAACAGCTCTTCTTTTTGTAATGAGTGACGTGTTTGATGATGTGGATAGGATAAGGTTTCCAAACCGCTACAGGGACCTCAACATGTTTCTCGACTGGAACATGGATTTTCTTTATTACTTCTACAGGTCTCTCGACTGGTACGTGAACCTTTTTAATAACTTCGAATGGTACATGTTTGACAACCTCAACGGGGACTGGCCTCTCAACCTCAACATGTTTAGTTTTGTATACTGGATATGGTACGTGTTTGACGACATCTACGTGGACAGGGTAGGGTTGTGGAACGGGAACTTTAACTTCTTGACGCACGGGAACTGGAACGGGTTGGGGCACAGAAACTTGTATGTGACGTGTTACTTCGACTGGAATGCGACGGACGATATTTTGCACAACAGATTGCAATTCATATCTAGAAGCCTGAGCTATAGGACGGCCTACTGAAACCGAAGTTCCAATAACTCTAGGTTCTCCAGATACAGCAAGTGCACCACCATTTAGTCCACCGCGGATGCCGCCAAGATCCCCACCTGCTAGGCTTGAACCACCCAAACTACCGACAGATCCTCCATCAATAGCTGACCCAGTAAAAGAAGGACCAATCAATCCTGCGTCGTTGTAATTAGTTCCACTATTATCCAAACCTGACACTCCAGTAAATGCGGGGCCACCTATATCTCCACCGCTTACAAGTGAGCCGGAGCTTCCAATATCATTGCTTAAAGCGGAACTGCTACTGACTGCACCGCTAGAAAATGAGCCACTGTTGATAAAATCGGCGCTGTTAAAAGAAGGTCCACTTGATATGGCAGGTCCACTGCCGCCGAATGAAACGCTGTCACCATTGTGTCCGCTCACGTGATGTTCATGCAAAGCACCGCCATTATTTATTGCACTGATGTCAGATCCTGATAAATTAGGTGGCCCATAAGAGTTCGAGGGTGCACCGTAAGATGCAGATGGTGCACCAAGTGCTGATTCTACATATGAATCATGATCGTGTTTACCAGTCAATATACCAGCTGCAGCACTATACACTAGTGCTGACAGGAAAACTGCTTTGACCTGAAATAATTATATACAAAATTAAACCAAACGTATTCAGTTACGTTATATTTTATTATTAAATAATCTGAAGTACTTACAACATACACCATGGCTATTAGCTAAACGCTTAAAGCCAGCCAAAAAAAGGTTGTTGTTGTTTGTTCCGACTCCGGAAAGTTTGTGATTTGTTACCGTAACGTAACCACATATTTATAGTTGTCATAGACGTCGCCATTTTGGTACAACGCCTATGAATAAATTAATCGAACGCTTGTCGTAGCGTCATATGTTATCTATATTTTTAATATGCTAAATCAAAATAGGAAATGTAAAACTTAAGAAAAATACATATCACAAATATTTATTAATATGTATTACTTTATGCTTATGAATATAAACAATAATACTTTTATCCTGAAAAAAAATGTGTAGATTAAAAGCTCATATAATTATTACTTTCATTCATTAAATCATATATTATTGTTAAGATAATATCCATAATTAATCTTTGATTCGCTATTATTGTAATTGAACTGTAAAGCGACGTAATAATCTAATTTTGGAACTCACATATTAGGTACTCATGTAAGTTCCAATCTACACATTAAGTAAATGTGAGTAATCTAAACATTTTATTTATAAATTAAAAATCTTTTAACTTCGCCTTGGGCCCTTTATTATATTATATTCTAGGAAGATTGCATAAATTATAAATTATTATCAAAATTTCAGCAATAAACTATAAAATTAACATTTAACCAATATTCATTGAATTACATTTTAATTGGTTTCACGTTTGATGGCATCTTTCGTGATGTAACCAATTTCCGACCTTCATACCTTTGTTACATAACTTAAGTATAATTTATGAAAACTGGTTCCAAATAGTTTCACCTGGTTTGTTGATAATCTAACCGATATTTGGAGTTATTTCCGGAGAAGTTCTGTGTCACGAGCTTTACGTAATTGTAACACGAATATATTTTTATATTGCGGTCCTAAGAAAGTGTTTCGTAATAATAAGCCTGTTCAACCAGTTTTAAGTATTTCATAGATAAAATAGATCACGACCATCTCAACAAACACTGCATAACATATATATAGAAATAAATTAACACACAAAATTCCAAGAAAACTAGTAAACTAGTAAATAATTACTATACTAATTCGACAATAACACAATGAATGATAAACAGGTACGTAGGTACACATTGCTTGAAAACGATTAATTGGAAAAAATATTTCTAAGGTAAATTGTATGAAATATTTCTTCGTTAAACCTTTATGACTCGGTGGTAGAGCTTTGTGCAAGCTCGTCTGGGTAGGTACCACCCACTCATCAGATATTCTACCACAAAACAGCAGTACTTTGTGTTGTTGTGTTCCGGTTTGAAGGGTGAGTGAGCCAGTGTAATTACAGGCACAAGGGACATAACATCTTAGTTCCCAAGGTTAGTGGCGCAGTGGTGATGTTGTTTTTTTTTTAAGAAATATACAAACCACTGTCTATGGGCGTTGGTGACCACTTACCATCAGGTGGCCCACATGCTCGTCCACTAATCTATAACATAGAAAAAAAAAAAAAAAAAATATTAATTTTTTTATCGATAAACACGAAATAGTACAATTTGTAAAAAAACATGTATAAATACAAGCATTTTTTTAATTAAATAAAGATTGATCGGGTTCAAGCCGGATAAGCAGAAAACATTGCGAAGAACCCTGCAAACGATGGATAATATTGTGTCACATGTGTACCTATTCATCAACCTTCATAAGAGAAGCGTAGTGGAATACTATACATTTGCATTCTATCTGTTTCGAATAATATTGAATTTACAAGAAGTTTTTAAGCTAATCTTGATATTAATGATATTTAATTAATATGAAAGCCTTTGACATTGCAAGCATAATTAAGTACTGGTATTTGTTTTTCCCATTAGCTTGTTTAGATATAATCATCATGATTATCATCATCCCTTTGTCGTCCATTGCTGGATATAGTCCTCTCCAATGGCACGCCACTGAGCTCGATCTTCAGTTCTCAATGTCCATCCGCTGCCAGCCACTTTGCGTTTATCGTCACTCCACCTAGCCGGAGGGCGTCCTTCGCTACACTTGCCACGGCGTGGTCTCCACTCCAGAACACGTCTATTTTATTAAGCTTTATTTTATTTTATTTATATATAAATAAAAAAAATATATAAAGAGGAATATACACACAAATGTTAGGTATTTTTGGCAAAACTTAACTGATACAAGTATCTTCTAGGCAAGCATTCTACATCTTAGACTGTGTCGATGCTTAACATCAGGCAAGACAATGGTCAAAGGATGGCTTATTAAGGGTAAAAAAATGAAAATAAAAAATAGTAAGCCGTGTTTTGTTAAACTATTAACAAGATAATAATTTTAAAACTCTTGTTTTATTTATTGAATAAAAACGTAGAACATAGTTACGAAAAAAATAAAATTAAAATATCTTAAATCTTAAGGGAAATCAATCTAATTACAAACTTATTGATTGATTAAAATAATTACCCTAAATAACTTATATCATCAATAAATATAATATAATGCTAAACGGGTTTTTTGCACTTAATCATATGTTAGAAGGGAAATCGCATTTGTAATATAATTTAATGGATTTTTTTTTCTTTAATAAGCGTCTCATTTTGTGGTTGTTGTAATTTAATTATTAAAGATGCTAATACAATCAATATTTTTTCTTTATTAAGACTTAATTGTTGACACATCATTCAGCATCTTCATTATCATTCAGCATCATTGGAGCAGTGGTAGAATAAGCTTCAAAATATCTCCGTAACAGGAGAAAATGTCTTTGTCCAGTAATGGAGTATATACGGACTATCACTTTAGTTTACTTTTTAGATAAACAATTTATATAATAGTAATATAAACAGTACAGTGTCTAAAGAAAATAAAGCATCAAAGGCTTGCTAATAACTCGAACTGATTTTTTCAGCCGAACTAAGAATAAATGAATTGCATAATGAATTACATTAAAATAAATTAAAAATACGTTACGTCACAAAAATATAGTAAAAGTAAAAAAAAACAACGGGTTGCACTCCGGGAGTGCCGGCAGAAGTGAAAACTTGAATATTAACGTTGTGCATTTTTAATATTTTGGAATGATTAGGGCAAAATTTTGCTCGAATTGCTTTAATTATCAGTATAAAAGCACTATCATTTATGTGATAAAATACAATATTTATTTATTGCGGTATCGTACACAAACATGACAATTTATATTACATTAAAAATTTATCACTTCAAAATCCGTCTTACGAATTTTCAATCAAGGTCACGTGACCTGACGCGACTTTAACCTTTTTTACCCAACATAAAAAAGTGCACAACGCCGCTAAAGAAGTTATCACTTCAAAAATAAAACTAATTGTATATATTTTCTTTAATTTGAATATTCTTTAATCCAGTAAAAGCTTGTATAAGTAATTTTGAATAGTCATATAAGAAAGCTTTCATGAATGTTCTAGTGTGTGTAGCCTCTGTAGGTGTATACCTATAGATGTATTAATAAAAGCAATGTTTTTATTTATTTCTTTAAGGATACATAGCTTACATTTAAAATTATTATATTAATATTAATATTACGATGAATAGATTTATAAGCATATCTTCCTCTTGATGCACAGTATTACTCCCCCTTTTACTGTTTAATTATGGAGTTACTGTCTTGTGTGTTATTTATCAAAAAAATACGTATGTATGAATATATGTAAGTAAAAAACAATAGAATTATGAAAATATAAATTTATTTTAAGTCCCATTCAAAAATTTTAATTGTAATTGCTATGAGATTATATTATATATTTATATGCATTCAAAAGCTTTTTTGTAATAATTATGATTATATAATTTTTAGTGGTTCCAGGTCTTGTAATGATAAATCATAATTCCATCATAATTTTAATTTGATTATGTTTTTAAAATTTATATGGAAGTTCTGTTTCGTGAGCTTTTATAAGTTTGATCATTTTGTGCTCGACAATTACTGAAACCTCGTTTTTTTATGTTATAGGTAGGTGGTATCAGTGACGTAATAAATAATCATTCCTTAAATCACCCATGCGCCACCGACCTTGGGAACTAAGATGTTATGTCCCTTGTAACTGTATATACACTGGGTTACTTTTCAATAAATTGTCAAACAAATAACGTAACAAGTAAATTCGAATGTTTGAAAAGTTTTAATTTATTTTGCAATTATGAAATAATTTATTTTATACTAGTATGTAAAATATATTGAAATATTTACTTAAATATTCGAGGAAACAAATACCAATTTTGGAAATATGAATTATAGATATGATAAAGGATATCGTAAGATATATATATAATAAGGGATAAATAAAAGCTTAGGATTTTTGGATTATCGTTTTAATAAAGTAATAAAACTTATATTACTATTTACAAAACGTGAAAAATTAAACCCATAATTCATTTACCTAAATTAATGACTTAGTTATCACCCTACATTGCAGCCTCTCGATGAGCTAACGACATGACGTATATTTACAAGTAAACCATACTAGGTTGCATTGCGAAAGAGATATATACATTTGTATTTAATAACTCTAACTATTGGTTTACCAGAGGGACAATCCATGTCCGTGGCCGTAACTGTGGCCATGTCCGTAACTGAGGCCGTGACTGTGGCCGTGGCTGGCATGGGCCTTGTGATGAACAGTCTTGAAAACGGGTACTGGGTAATGTTTCACGACATGAACTGGCACTTTGACCAGTTTTACAACGGGTACTTCGACAACTTTCTCAACTGGCACGGGGTGGTCAACTTGCACATGAACCACTTTCTCGACTGGAACTTTTACAATTTTTTCTACTGGGTAAGGTACGGGCTTGTCAACATTCACGTGCTGGATTTTAACAACTGGAACTGGGATGTTTCTTACAACAGGAACCTGGACGGGGTAGGGCTGTGGTACAGGAATTTGAACAGGTTGAGGTACTGGTACGGGAACGGGTTTGGGAACTCTGTGTGTTACTTCACGATATACTTGATAAGATTCATCGCGAACACGGTAATTTGTGGGAGCACCATTACTGTTGGCTAAACCATGAATCTCGGTGATAACTGGAGCTTTTGGTCCTGCAGGAGGTGCATTATTTCCAATAATTGCTGATCCTGGAAGAGCAGCTCCAGCCCCAACTGGTGCAGCAAAAGTGGCACCAGCCAACCCTGGTCCAAATCCATTGCTGCCAATAGAAACATCAGTCAGTCCCGCTGTACCAAAACCAGTATTAGCACCACCGAATCCACTTAATTGACCACTTCCGCCAAGACTAGTACTGAATCCACTTGAGTGACCACTTCCGATAAGGCCAGTGTCATATCCATTGGAGTAATCACTACCTATATGGCCCGCGTCTAATCCACTTGAATGACCTATAAGGCCAGCATCTAATCCACTTGAGTGGCCACTTTCTACATGTCCGAATCCGCTCGAGGGACCACTTCCTATGAAACTATCATCAGAATAAGTAGCAGATGGTAGAGATCCAACTGGGAATGAACTGGGAGAAAAGCTTGATGATGCTAAGGAATTTGAAGAAGATGCTGAAAATAAACTAGAAAGTTGTGCCGCTGGGTAACCATGGCTATGTTCTTCATGATGATTATGTCCATGTAAAAAGCCTGCATAGCAGGTATTCACAAGGATAGCTAAGGCTGTCAATTTCGTCTGTAAAAAAGATAAGAAATTATTAACTATCAAAATTAAAAAAATATATATATAATTTCATCAAAAGTTTTTATATTGACTCACAAGGGTAGCCATATTGTTTAGCTAATAGCTGGCCACTCTAATAAAGTTGTGTATTCCACAACAAGCTGGGCTTGTTTGCGTAGTTTCGGCTATTTCCATCATATTTATATAGTTGTGTCGTTTAAATCGTGTTTTAAAATGATAGAAATCGAGTGCAAAGAACAGGTTACGATCGTCTTTCCTTTTCTAACGGATATAATATTATCTAAATTAATTCTATTACCGGTTACTTAACGTGTGCCCCAAAAAGCATAGGCGCATCAGTGTCATATCTATTGCTTAATAAGTTAACACGGTGAGGAAAGCACGTGCGATTAATGTAAATAAATATAATTGTGTGATTTAAATGATAGAAATAACTTAAGTTAGTAAAATATGATTTTTACGAAGAATATTTACTACTTATTATGCAAACGAAAGAAAATATTATGAATAACGAGTTTGTAAGTTTCTTACCGGCCGCCACATTCCAAAGCCCGCACATTTTTTCCCGCATGACACACTTTTAATATGATTGGAATTGTGTGTTATATAATTTAACTGAAGTTAAAGCTCTAATCTACTTTCGTTTTTTTTTTTGTATAAATAACAAACACATTGTGAGTGACCAAGTACAAATGATATCAATTTTTTATATAGAATCGAAATTTAACAGGATATTTTTTTATTTTATCCACGTAAATACTTAAAACATATTCAGCCTGGACACACAATATGGGCGTAATATATTTTAAAGTTCTTCGCCACTGTTTGTAGCTTATTATTTTGTAGTTGAAAATATGACTTAAGAAATATTTATTAATTACTAAATATCATTATTGAAACTAAAAATGATCATAAAACTTCTAAGAAAATTAAGATATGATCTAAATCTAGTTTACTTATCACAACGTCTGAATAAATACTTTTCAGACAGTTTCATAAATGAGCTGTCTAAATAAAAGCAAATATCTTTAGTGGCTAACGCATTCAACTGCAGTACATGCATTAAGAAAGCGAGACGACACACGCATTTTATTACATAGCATCTTGATATACTCTAAGATGTGATTGAGTATGTAGTAATAAGTATTACAGAATATATGAATCACGGCTTGACTTCAGTGTAAACTACCATTTTAATCTCTTTTATCTCACTTACTATTGAAGTATATAAGTTATATATACATGTACAATACCGGTACCAATTAGTATACCACCAAATAATAATAGTTTATAGTGTCGTTTTTCGATTAAAATATTAAGTGAAAGGGATGAATGTATTTATTTATTTTAAAAAATCAAATAAAGTACATGATTTAGTAGTCGGTCCATAACGGCTATATTTCTTAATTATTTTAATCATTAAATAGCAGAAAATCTATTATATTCCCAATAAAATAAATAAAAATATGCTAAAATATCAACGAGAGAGAGCTTATACATAATTTGAAATTAAGCATTTTGAACAAAACATACCTATATATTTAACGTTATATCTTTTATATTGAAATCGGCAAAAATATTTCCATAATCCTAAATATTGTCATCACATGTTACGTTTAAATGACGTAACAATGATCTTGGACTATTAATCTTTATAATTGACCGTTAGAATTAAGTGAAATCTATTAAATGTTTACAAGAGAAAATGATGGACATCGTGCTGTCACGTTTTTCAGCTTGCGCGAGCGCAGCTATTAGCTAACGATTAATATCTTGCGTGATATATGGGAAAGTATATGTGCATTAATTTAATTAATTATTCTACTAAAACTGATATTATAAAGAGTGATTAATTGTTGTTTAGATTCATTCAATTATAATAAAATAGCTCAATGGTGATTTCATATTTTTAATACTAATAATAACTTAATATAAACATTAACGTATAACAATTTAATTCATCACAATATCAATTAAAATATATTTTATACATTAATCATTTGAAATATTTACATTATGGTAAATTTAACATTTATATTTTTTATAAATTTATTATAATCTAAGCTTACATTACCACATATTTACAACAAAAACGGTGTCGATAAATCAATAAATGCCATTATGAATCGCTATTGTTATATTTGTAGCACCAAATAGCTTATCTTTAAATTTAATAATATACTGAAATGCCTTAAAAATATTTTTAAAGAAAAAAAATGCAATTATGTAACAGTGATAACTTTACAAAAACACTTTATAGATTTGCACTACTACTTATTTTAAAATATTTCTCTTCGAACATGCCTACTGAAATTTGGTTCTCAATTAAATATATATTTTTTCAAAACAATTTAGTTACATGTTAAAATTAATAATAAAGAAAACAGAAATACCAGCTACACATAAACTTTAAACTATCCAAGTTTTTTAGAAATTCTTACAACAAAAAACGACCTATATCGTCTCTTCTTCAATTGACTGTATCTGATTTATCCTCTGCCATCACATGTACATGTTTCAAATGTGTTGTCTTTATATCATCGTCTATAGATGTACCAGCTTCGTATAAAGGTTCAGTTTTAAAAACTCTTAGCATTTTAGGTTTTGTCACTCTTCGTCGTCTGCTTTTTTCCCCTTTCTGTACTTGACGATGGCGTGAAGAGTGAGGAGGTGGGGGTTTAAGAAGTGGGTAAGGTTCTTCAAATTCTGACTTAGGATATTTTCTTTTATAGGAATAACGACTAGAGTAAGTACTCATTTGCCTATGCCTGTCCTCCAAACCTCTTTGACCAGTGCTAATAAGAACGTTTTTCGGTCTATTATTATCTAAATTTGATGATATATCCTCAGCGGATTCAGACCCATCGGATATTATCTCTTCATCAACTACACCCTCTTGTTCTATAACTGCTCCTATTGGATGATTATTTGAAGAGTCTGCTATAGGAATGTTTTCTGGTTCTTCTTCACTACGTGAATATTTAACTCCTTGGTAAGGAGATCGCCCACTATTATAAACATCAAAAAAGGAATTAGTAAATGAACTAAGACCATTGTTAAGGGCCAGAGCGTTATTTTCGTTTTTAAGCTGGAGAAGTTGCTGTAATTGGGATATATCTAATTTCATAGGTAAAGGCTTATTATTAAATAAAGTCATCTGACTCTCATCAACTGCTGCTTTCCCTTTTAACATGTCTGCAACTAATTTAAGGTCTACGTTGAATGGATTAGCAATCTTATAACCATTTATTGTTGATATTAAATTATCAGACTGCGAGTCGGTATCAGGTCTATTCACTTTAAAGTTAGTTGGTTTATTATTTGCCATCAATTTACTAAGAATTTCTGCTGTAACATCTATGTGATGATTGTCCACGTTTTGATTGATTCGTATAGGCAAAGGTGATGGATTTTGATGATCAAAGTTGTTGTTCCGGAGATATTGAGAGTTAGAATTTAAGCTTTGTGTTAGGCGGTAGGGTATATCATTAAATTTTAATATATTGGCAATATCGGATGATATTTGAGAGTGCTGTAATCCTTGTTGATTAATACTTGCTGATGATTGGACGTTATCCTGTTGATTATTTGATATTTGCTTTGCAAAGTTTTGTGTCATTTCATCTATAAAACGTTTGTTTCCTGAACCAAGGTTATAAAACGATTCGGCTAACTGGTGCTTTCCATATTCTAATTGTTTCAGTTTATCCAAACTTATAAAATCATCTGGTTTTGATTTTATTCCATAAAGACTGTTTTTATCGCCGTAAAACGAATCAGCCGGTCTTGAATACTGCTTAAAGTTTTGTTCTTCGGCGTCTTTATTGTGTCCATAAAAATTAAATCTGTTACTTGTATCTGCATCAGCCTTTACAGATTTATCTGAATTTTGAACAACATTGGACATGTCAATAGAAACGATATTTTTTAAAGCTTTATCGTGATCAAAAGGTTGTTTTGTTCTACTATCTAAGGTATCCCTTGAATTTATGTAATAAAATGGAGATGACGTAACGGCGTCTGATTGTGAATTTCCATAAACATTATTATTATACAATTTGTTACTTTGTTTCGTATTATCATTATTATAATACGAATCGACACCGAATGAATTGCTTAAAACATGACTGTTATACTGGGAGTTTGAAAGATATTTACCAGCTTCTATTTGTTGTTTATATTTTTCTTGTGCTTTTGCTGCAGCTCTAGCAAACTCTTCTGCTTCTAATTTATTTTCTGTTACTGGCTTAGCATTTGGTTCATAATTATATGGTTTGCTAGAATCCATTTGAAAACTTACTTGGCTTACCGCTCCAGAGTCTGGTTGCACACTATGTATTTGATATTTAAAATAATTATTTTTATTAGATATTTCTGGCTCATACGAAGATTTTTTATCAGATAATTTCCATCCATAGTCACCGTGTGAGTAAACTTCTGATTGACTTGTTTCTGGTTCAGAATCCCTACTTTGACTTTTAACGTTACTGTATAATTGATAATCAGGTTGAATATAATTTAAAAATACATTATTGGCCGACGGCATACTGCCGATACGATGAGTATCACCATTAGAAACATCCGCGTTTGTTTCTTGCCTGTCTTTCTGGTTATTATTATATCTTAAATTTTGATATTGTGTTTGCAGATACTCATTTTCAGATTTCGACAATGCGTTATAGCCGGTGTTCAAAGAATTTTGCCAAGAATCAGAATAAGTCGATGAAGTAGGTGAGACTGTTGATGGCGTATAATCATTTTGATATTGATTTTGTACTGTAGGATATCTTACTCCATTGTTAGAATTGTCATAATGATCAATTTGCCTTCTTTTATTTACATCATTATTAGTCTCATAGTTGCTTCCTATAGTAGTTACTCTGTTATTATTGTAATCTAAAACCCCAGATTGAGTGTTTGTGTTAGGCGAAGAAACATACTGTTGAACATTTTGAGGGCTAGACAGATATATCGGAGAAGAACTAGAAACATAGGTATTCACAGGTGTCCCTAAGTACTGAGTATTCGGTAATGGAGTAGACATGTAAGGTGGAATGGGTGTGCTATGTGCATTATCAAAATTATATAAATTTGGATTACCGTACTGAAATGTATTTATATTCGGTTGATAAACTGGTGTATATGCTTTCGGCTCCAAGGACGTTATCTGATTGGATTGTTGGTTTATATCATAATTCGAAGGCTGTATTGTCGAATATTGATATTGCGGTTGTGGAGTAGCTGTGTACGGTGACGCAGAAACTGGAGTACTTAACTGTTGTTGCTTGTGGTATTGATTTTCCGCTCGCATTCTTTGCAAGAAATCCTCAGGTGGTAAGGAATATTGCATACCCGTATACTGGTTACTAGCTCCGGTTTCGCTGTCTTGGGTATCGGTATCTTGAGAAGGATTGTCTTCCTCCTGTTGTTGTTGAAATGGATTTTTTATCCTGTAAACTTTTCTACCCTTACTACGATCTCCTCGACTATAATCACCATTGTTGTTCTCGTCGCTTAAATATTGTACACCAGCAGAAGTCATTGACTGACTATGCGGTTCTCTTTGCATAATATTAGTATTATAACCGGTGACAGCCTCAGTCTGGCCATTATTATTAGAGTATTGCTGTAGCCGATAATAATCTTGGTCACTGTATCCATCTTGACAGTAAACTGTATTAATAATCAAAATTGTGACTAGTAGCCATATCTGAAACAGACATTAAAAAATATTTATTGATTATAATAAAAGTAGCTGGTCTCTTAATATGTAAACGTTATTCGATAGTCTTGTTATAGTAGTAAGTTTTTGTACTCTATTTCTCAATACTATATATAAATAAAGAATCCTACCACAAAACAACAATTATATATATATATACTAGCTGGCCGTCCCGACTTCGTACGGGTAAAATAAGGATTTTATCCCGTGCATTTTTTAATCAATAAAATATAAACATTCGCCCATACAGTACAGTGTATGTGCGTTTGGTACAGGGCATATAATCATAATGCATAAAGTAAAGTACAACATGCTGTACATATTTTTTCATTTATTGGAACAAAGTTCTTTTACTACTGCAAAGTAGAGAGTAACCTGGCAAAAATTGTCATGTAACAAAAAAGCGCTGCCCTTCAAGCGACCTTTCTCCTCTTTCTTTCTTACTGATTCTTACTATTCTAGCGGTTGTATGTGTATGTGTGAGTGTGCAAATTTTCAGATTTGACAATAAGGATTGTGTGCGCCCAATGAGATAACCTCAATTCTGTACAAATGTAAATATAATTTGAACTTACATTTTTGCATTGAAAAAATTATAAAAATAACATAAAATATACACATGTGAAAGGGAGAGTTGATTAAGAAGGGCAACGCTTTTTGGTGTGATAAGAAAGTAAGTTAAAAAAAATATCGCAAAGAACTTCGTTCCGGCCTGGGGGTCCCCCGATCGCACACTTTTTATTATATTTTTAGGATTTAATGATAAAATGATAATTGTAAACGTCACTACTGCGATCGATGTACAAACAATAATAATGGCCGATTTTTTCCGAAAACTGTGTAAGAAATGAGATACAGCTTATTTTACTCCGTGCTGTTTACTTGGTGAGAAGTGACACCAATAGACACCAAGACGGGGATAATGTGTTAATTGATCCAGTTATTGACCGAGGTTGAAAAAAATTGAATTACTAATATCACTATTAAATAATACGGGTTGATGGTAGAAAGGTGAAAATTTAGAGTTGTATGTATTTTTAATGGCACATAATTAAAATAAAGATAAAAGAATTTGTCCAAAAAATTACAAAAAATTTTTTGAGGTGAGCCTCCCTTATTACTTATGGGTATAAAAATTAGTTATAAACCTATTCTCAGACCAACAAAATATTCAATCAAAATTTTCATCAAAATCGGTCAAGCCATTTCGGAGGAGTATAAACACTAGAACTGTGACACGAGATTTTTATATATATAAGGTCCTTCAGACCGATTTCGGCCACGGCGGCCAATCTTAAGAGAGATTAGCCAACTGCGCAGGAGATATTATAGTGCACAAGTGTGTGCGCTAACACAGGTGCACTCTCTTTTCCTTAGCTCTCATAATCCAATGGGACGGCAATCCGACACGACCGGAAAAAGTTTAGGCACAGGACCAACGGCTTAACGTGCTTTCCGAGGCACGGGAGTGTACACACTTCCAACTTCCAGACTCCGGGCTGCTACTGAGATTTTTCTGACAGAAAAACCCAATAACTATTTATTGGCCCGACCTGGGAATTGAACCCAGGACCACCGGGTCTGCGGCCTTATATCTAGCCACTAGACCAACGAGGCAGTCAATTATATATATAGTTAGATATAGAATTATTGTTTTTGCTTTACTTCTTATGATCGTCCCACTACTGGGCTAAGGCCTCTTCTCTTTGTGAAGAGAAGGTTACTTAACATAAATAGTAGGTACTAGTTGAAAAATATGTTAACATTAATTAACATATTTGTCATATAGAGACGCCCATATATATATCTTCAGTAATTCTCACGATGTCTTCAGCCATCGATAATGGTACTTAAAAGGAAGTATCTAAAGGAAATATTTATTAGACTGCACTAGCCGTGCGATTCTCGGAGGTTATCGGCTGCCCTTTCGCTTTCTTCATGAATACCGTAACTAATGGCCGCTAAAGGAAATAATTTGATTTTCAGTAGTTTCACTTGATGATGCCTTGATAATGATAGTTTAATTAAATATGAACGATTTAATAATATACATATGGTTGTACTTCATTAGTTACATAAGTGATGTTGTGTTTTGTTTTAAAAGAACAAAATTAATTGCGTTTGTTTAAGTAATTTTCTTTTTGCGTATAATATTCCTAATATATATATATATATATATATATATATATATATTTATATATATAAAATTAAGAATATTATACTATATTATAAGTAAACAAAAGCAAGTAATTTTTATTTATATATTTAGACAGAATTGTGAACCTTTATACTAAAAGTGTTCCCAAGCACCCGACCTTAAGATATACGCAAAAAGAAAATAACTAAAACAAACGCAATTAATTTTGTTCTTTTAAAACAAAACACAACAATTAATACACGTCATGTATCCCAAAAATATATCCAACTACAAATAAAAGAGGAAGAAAATTGTTTAATATTAAAATAATCGTCATTTACTTTATTTTAATAAATACTATTAACATAAATTATTATACTTTTAATCTGTACACTAACACTTTCATCGAATCTTACTAGGTATATATCCTATGTCCACAACTAAACTATGAAAGAGAATAGTAACTTACCTTACCTACCTTCTACTAGTTTTTTTTTTAAGATCTACAATTGTATCTTAATATTTTTTTGTGTTTATTGTTTAATTCTCTATGCTATCCTCGACTATTCTGATCTGATGAAACTTGCGATGTTCTGCGTAAGCTAGCAAAGGCCCTGGTCCAAAAAAATTTTTTGTCAGTATTTGTCAATATAAACCTCTTATCCAGACCCTTATTCTACCCGTTTTATAAATAACAATTGAACCAACGTCTGATTAATAATATTCACAGTGAGTATGTTTCTTAATCGATGTAACAATATTGCTTTCATCGAATACATCCCACAATAAATTTCCCATAGAAAATATAATACAAAGGTCAAATTCGAAAGCCTATTGAAGGATAAACAATCCGGAGTCAAAGGGCGTTGGGACGAGTGTATCTGATATATACGCTATGTGGAATCGTTTTCTCTAGCCTTTGAGGGTTCAACTGGTCACGACCGGGACACTGGGAAAGCGTTTACAATTTTAACGCGATATAAGATACAACTGAATTATAATAATTTATATTTTACACGAACAGTAAATCTACGCTGTGTTACGTCAATAGTTGAAATTTAAAGCGGGTGAAACATCGAATCGCTGCTACTTATATAATAAAATAATAACAAAACTAGCTAACTAAAACTATATACTAAAGCCTGCTCCGAAACGCTTTACAAGTTTTTAGAAGTTTTATATACATATATATTTATTACGGGTTTAGATTTCTCATTACAATAAAGTTTGTTTATACAAATCTTACCCCGCGTTTTACTAATTTGGAATATTAGTCTGTTAAAATATTAAATAGCAATTATTGAATTTATATTTTTCGAAAATAAGTTTGGTGTCAAATATTTATTCATGTTATTGTGTCGATGAGTGCAATATTTACAGCATTTATAACTTTTTGAAAGATAATTTTGCTGAGTTCTTACTTACATAGAATGATTAGTTTTATGAATTAAGGTTGAAATATTCTTATAAGAATATTTGCACTAATAATATAGAGAAAAATTTAATATTATTAAAGTAAGTAATTAATGTTAGCACACAAATATAATTCTTTTAACGAATTGCGTCAAAATATTTTAGTAATACATTCAGTAATATTCAATTGACTATTTACAATTAATGAATATAATAACTATACTTTGAGTAAAAAAAATATGTGGCACGAAAACAATGACAAAATGTCTGTCAATTACATTTCTTATTTTAGGAATAAAACAATTGGACTAAAGTGAAATTTTAATCAAACAAATAAAATCTAAATTTTTACAGCCACATAACATGAAAATGTAGCACGCGTGAATGGCTCTTTGTATTTTTTTACAAATTTGATCCGAAATGTAAATAACTGAACCAGCTGTTTACCATAAGCTATTAAAAATTTTACCAACTATTATAATTTCTTACGCAAATATGTGTAACAACATAACGATCTATGGGATGGAAAATATATTATGTATGAATATTGCGTATACATTATCAAGTTTAAAATCCATGACATGACATAAATCTTTATTTCTTAAGAAAGTTGTGACACTGTACAATCATGTCGTGAGCAATATAATGTCGAAATTTTAAAATCTTTTTATTTTGAATAGCAAAATAATATCTATAAAATATAAGAAGGAAAAATCACCCAAATGTTATTTTAAGTGTTTAAGTTACAGATTTTTATTAAAGCCAATCAAAATCATTTTATGTAAAAAATATCGAAAAGTATTCCATTATTTATTCCATATAACAATAAAAATTGTCTGTGTTAAAATAAAATAAAATAAATTATTCAAATATTTAAGTAGAGATATCTGAGAACAATGCACTATAAGATTGATAGTGTTGTTCCTAATCGGGACAAAACGTTATACCTAATTTGGTAAGTTACATAATGGTGACGCGTAATTTAGTGAAAGTATACGCATAAATTTACCACCTGGGTTTCAACATTTTTTTTAATGGTAAATGATTTATTTTAATAGTAAGCAACATTTTCTTAGTTGGTGTGACAAATATTATAAAAGATACTATAGTTTACATTTAAAGTGAAATTGCATTTCTTTTCTTAACTGCGACAATACGTTACAAATACTAAGCTATTTAGTAGCAATATAAAATTGTCAGTAACGTACAAAATTATAATGTATATATTATAAGTAATATTATTTTTTTAAGACCCTTTATTAAAATATACTGCAATGTCAATTCAAACTTATCTAAATATTTTTTTTTTTTGAGCTATTTAAATTTTATATTTCCATTGAAATAATATAAAATATTTATATATTATGATATTATTACGACACATTTTTTAAATTGAATCATATTATTAAGTTTAAGTCAATTATGGAACTGACAAACTGAAGTTTATTTAAATAGTTAAGAGACTCCTTGGTCCAAACAAGAGCGTTGTTAAAAAAAAAGAATCGCGTTAATTTTAAACAGTGTTCAAATGTGGTATTTGTATTTGTAAGAATAATTGAGTGAGTAATTTATATCAATTTATATGATTTGGTGTTCTATTTTTAAAAAGACCAATTCGAGGTTGTATTGAAATCAGTTTTCACTTCAAATATATACTTCAAATAAATGTCCAGTGTAAGATAGCACAGATAAAAAATAAACAAGCATTTATCTCCAGTGCTACTTCCGAACCAACTTTGTGTATCATTACAGTCTCGACTTGTTCCTTAACGTTGCAAATGCGTAAACATTATCTATTTTCCAATCATCGATAAAGATAGGATAGACAGGTCGTGACGTAATGTGACTTTACTTAATGATGAAATGTTCCAACGATTTAAACGCAACTGGAAAACATTACGAAAATTTTAATATTTTTTAATATTTTATATTTTATTAATTATATATTTGTAACAGTGTTTTAACTGTATTTAATTATAATTTTAATTATTGTACAAACTAACTGGTCCTCTGTTTTATCCGCGTTAAGTTTTGATCATTAGGCATGTCGTTGTACAAATTGAAGTTATATAGTCTGCATCTATAATATTATTTATAAATTGACTTATTAAGCAAAAAAAGATTAGATCGACCCAAGACTTGAACTCAGATCCTACGTATCAGCAGCATTGTAATCTAGCCACTGGCTAACTAGGTAATTAATGCATTATATGTATACAGTAGTCATTCAAATAGTAAATTACTGTTACTTTGCCGCAAAAGCCGAGATGGCTCAGTGGTTAGAATGCGTGAATCTTAACCGATGATCGTGGGTTCAAACCCGGGCACCACAGAATTTTGCATGTGTCTAATTTCAGTGAAATTCTGCCACATGTGTATTCCACCGAATTGTAGCAGCGTGGTGGAATAAGGTTCAAAACTTCTCCTCAAAAAGGAGATGAGACAGCCCAACAATGGGAATGTCACAGGCTGTTACTGACTGAACTATTACTTTGCGTAAGTATTAAGTTAATCTCGATTTTCCTCCTAAAGAAAACACTGTCATTTTACGTATACAATATAATCAGATTGAATAACTTGCTAGACGTCCACTTTTATATCCGCCTATTGTTCTTATCCTTCCGCTCCGACGTAGACAAAATTAATTCGCTAATTAATAAAATTAACTTTTAACAGCTTTCTGAAATTGTTGAGAACCTGATACTGAACTGATATTTTCAAATAAGATTATATTCAGAACACTGCAATCATGTATCTCAACGATGTCACTGTTTTTTATAGTCTATATATCTCGATTAGTTAAAATATTATCTTTATTGGTATAAAAATGTTTAGGCATATAGGTATTGTACATAAACGTAAGTTTTGAAACATACCTCGGTTAATGAAATAATTCAAATTGCTTTAAAATGATGAAGTTTTAGTGATTCAAGCACATATAAATATAATTAATTACTGTTATTATAATATATACTATTATTATATAATTAATTAACTATTTAATTAGGTTCATCGAGAAATGGTCATCATAATTTTTACTGTAATTACTTTAAAATTGTATATCTCTTTATCTATATTTAAAAAATATTTATTTTAACTTTGTTTTTTTATATTCAATATATAATAATAGCTTAAGAGAGTATAGCAATTTAAATAGAGAACATAAATTTGCTCTAGTGCAGATTGCGGAATATGAATGAAAACTATACTTTCATAAGTAATTTTCAGAGCAAACCGAAAACCATTAATAATTTAATATGTCCTAACTTTTTACCATTTTTTAAAGCTAAATCACAACCTCCTAAATATAATAAGCAGCACATAAAGTATCCAACATTAATCGGTGTCACGATGTCTCTAATTAATTTACGTTTTCAACTGAATTGAATATTACATAACTAGCGCTAGAAATTAAATTAACATGTCATTAATTATTAATAACATCGAATATTATTATTTACAACTATGAAACACGTACGCATATTATTCTTGTTAAAATTAAAATAAATTTATATTATATATATATATATATATATATATATATATATATATATATATATATATATATATATTATTCATCTTTGTTTTTATATAAACAAATTAACTAACTTATCATATATCATTCTGAATCAATTGGTAACTAATTATGAATTATAGTAAAAAAAATTATATAAGTCAAAAACTTCATTGATAAAATATATTGATTAAGCAGATGTAAAATTACTAACCATTTGCATTATAGTCTTCATTTTTGATTTAATTTAAAAGAACACCAACAAGCACAGTTTTTTTTAAATTATATAATCACAACATTTTACACATACACTAAAATCCTTGCACTATAATATTGCCTGATTTATTTTTAAATTGTCAAGGGTTTGTTATGTTGCCTTAGCAGTGGTGAAATGAAGTTCAAGGATAGGTACTCTTAGGTTTATATACGGGGGTAGCGGAGCGTGGTAATGCGCTTGTGTGCAACGGTGGGTGCATAGAGATAAATGCAAGTGACTGCACACATGCACATCGACTACTGCTTCTCAAAGTTAAAATATTTTATTTTGTGTTTGATAATTTTCATTTGTTCTGTGGTAAAATATTTAATATTTATAATTTCGACACTATATAGGTATAATTGTAATTTAATGCTAACCTATGAATGACTTAATTTAAAATAAATATTTATAACAGTGTATTTATTTTTATTGCACAGTTATTTTTACTTTACATGTTATTATTATTTTAATCAATTTCTGTTACTTATGACAACATGCAAAGTTTTAGAACCATTGTCCTTTATTTATCGCCAACGTCTAAACGTCCAGCATACCCTTCTCCTATTCAACGCTTTCAGTATTTCTATATCTATAAATTAGTATCAATTTATGTCTTGTTATAACTTTATAAAGAAAATTGAATAAGTGAAGAAAGTTCTCATCAAAGCAACTTAGTCGACTGTATGATTACGAAACTTATACAATAATTATAATAATTATATTCATTTTGTAATTCAAGTATAATTCAAGTATAAATATCAATTTATTACATATTAAATATTATGCAATATAAAACAATATACAATTTTTGTACCTAATTAAAATATATTGAGTTATTCAAAGTACCCTAAATGTTACGTTAACGAAAAAAGTTACGTAAAGAAACTATATATATATATATATATATATATATATATATATATATATATATATATATATATATATATATATATACTACAAACCCTCGTAAAACATATAACATAATGTCGCCATTACATTTAGACACAATGTCAAACTTCATTATCAGTAATAATACCCAAAGGCTACAAGCAGTCCAATAACAGTGATCAAAATCAAATTGATTAACGATCACTTCCTAGTATAAAGTTACGATTAACTTAATCATACTATCAGTGACATTTTAATGTGCTTAAAAGCGCTTTAGTTAAATTGCTTCAAAAAACGACCAGTATTATTACAGCGCTATGATCGTAACAATACTAACGCCTTAGGAGGAACACACCTGCCCCTTGTTTATGAGTTTGATGGTTTTAGATATTCCTTGGGCGTCTCTCTAATAAATGAATAGGCACAGAAAATGGCTTGCTTTCTAAGCTTGTCAGATAGGTGCTTGTTAAATAAATGACATTGCAAATATGCTACAATAAAGATAAATTTCTGAGCATAGGTGGTAAAGGTTTTACAAGTGTATAGGTTCTGATACATTTTCTTAATTAGCTTAATAAATAAAACAAACGAAACGCAATTTGATACACGAACTATTTATTTTGAACTGTATAACTTCTGCCTTTTTTATAGCATTGGTAGGCGGACGAGCATATGGGCCACTTGATGGTAAGTAGTCACCAACGCCCATAGACAAAGGCATTGTAAGAGATGTTAATCATCGCTTACATCGCCAATGCGCCACCAACCTTGGGAACTAAGATGTTATGACTCTTGTGCCTATAATTACACGGACTCATTCAACCTTCAAACCGGAACACAATAATACCAAGTACTGCTGTTTTGCGGTAGAATATCCGACGAGTGGGTGGTACCTACCCAGGCGAGCTTGCCCAAAGCGATACCACCAAGAAAATTCGTCAAATAACTTAATAAATTAAAAAAAACGAAACGTAATTTTATACACGAACTATTTATTTTGGGGTGTACGACTTCTGCCTCGAAATTATTTTTTTGTTTTAGAAAGTACATGCGTCAAATGCATTATTTATTTTATCAATATATGCCATTAATAAGCAATTATTCTAAAATAGTTCGTCGAGTATTACTACTCTACCATAAGAAATTTGGATCTTATTCTGAAAAGCTTGAAAGCACATAATAGCATACTACCTAAGTTTAACTTCAATTTGAACTCATTCTAGTAGACGGTGCCTGTAAAATTATTAAATATTTAAATTCTCTTTTTTCTTAAAAACTTTATCAAAGGCCTGTAGCTCAGAGTTTCAATTGGTTAAACTGAATATAATTTGTATGAACTAGTTTTACTAAAATAAATTCTATATGATTCTAAAAAAGTCCACATTGTTGCGTTTAACAAATACTAAGAAACTAACATAGCTTTGATATATTATATGGATAATATAGAGATACTCCTTTACATAATACCATTGTTACTCGTAGTTATTATTGCAAATAATAATTAATAGTTTTATTACAAATTGATTCGAAATATTCATAGTCCAATGGTTAGTTTTATATAAATAGTTACATGACACATAAAAATTCAAGTACTGGGTAGGGCTGTTTTCTCTCTCACTGTACCCTTCCGCATTTTCTGCAATACCGGCTCCGTACCAGACCGAGCAGGAATAGGAAAAGCTGAGACACGTGTTATTCTGGTAGTCTGGTACAAAATCTATGTGATACACGGTCTCTATGATCAACCAACGCAAATGGTCGTTTTTCTATATATATATTTTTTAAATATATTTGGAGAGACTGAAAATTCTTGACCATTTTTTTGCAACGATTTTGCAACATTTAGCATGCAAATTTTTTATCATAAAAGAAAAAAAATTAAAGATAGAGAGGATATGAGATTCCCGATGCAAACTGATGGGCACCTCTGCTTAAATATATTCAAATTGTAAGGAGTGTAAACATACTATATACTTTGTACCGGATCTAAGACCCTTCCCCTGTAAAATCTTATGATTCTAACAATAATCCTATCAATTATACTGATGATTAAAGCTACCGAGATGGACTAACTAAATCCATACCAGTAAAGTCAAATTGTGATAAAAAAATATATTTTTGAATCATTCGTGTAGTGGTGCTATATAAAAATATCAGGCGTTTGACGTTCGCTAGGCTTGTATGTAGTTAAAAAATATAGGAATTGAAATAAATTAATCAATTATATAACCAATACAGGATGTCTAACAACAGGAACTTTTTGTATTGCCATAATTTCTTTATTTGGATTATCAGGATAAATAATGTATTTTATAACTATCAATTCTTTGAAGTATTAATGAAGAATTTTTCATTAATCAATGACGGCGTTTTTAATATTTCACAGTTTTATCAAAGCCAATAAATTTAATACTAATGTGACAAAAATAATTGTTTACCTTTCGTAAGTTCTTGCATTAAATTTTATGGATAATAATAAGTCACCAAACGAAAACCTTCAATATATTGTATTAGAGATTGTAATGCTGTTTATTTTATCCAGCGAAAGCCAGTTCTATCTTTATTATTCAAAGAACTTAGGTATTATTATATAATGTTTCATTGTTTCGAATAAGCAATATCATGGGAGTGTACCACGTACATTACAAAGTTCAAAGTTGAAATTATCAATGATCAAATGAACCCTTGGCGAATGCCCTTTGAATTGGCAAATGTTGGCCTTAAATAAAATATTAATTTAAATAATTATTGTGACAAGTTTATTCTTTAAAATAAATTTGTTTCTTATTGTCTTAATCATTCTTATCAATATTTTATATTTTGTCGTTGGTCTAGTTGGCTAGCTCATAAAGCTACAGATCCTAAACTCCTGATGTTTTAGTCTCGACTCTCGTGACAAGCCAAACGTTATTGAGTTTTTCTATCTATAAAATCTCAGTATCAGTCCTAAGTTTGAAAATTAGCAATGCTTAAATTCGCTTACCTCAAAATACAAGATAATTATTAGCTGACTATTTTGCTTGATTTTGCACTATAACATAATAGCTTATAATAATAGTCGGTTAGTATTCATTGAGAAGTTGAGAATATTTGCCGCGGCTTAAATCAGCCTGCAGGATATTATCATTATTATCATCATATAAACGGATGTAAAATCGGATGTATAGAAAGGGGATATACTGACTATATTAATATTTAGGGCATGTAACTAAATTTAGACGTTCTAATAGACAATATATTCAACATATTTTATCAGAAGGTTGCCGTGTTCAAATCACGTCGGGGTCACCAGCTTGGAGATAGGGAGGAACCGGGTGTAAAGTTCCTCATCTACCATTGAAAAGGGAGGATCCTGCGACCAGACGGGTGTTTGTCTGGTGGGCTACTGCCCGACGGTTGTTGTCGGGTTCTTGTATATATGTTCAATCGCTCGGATAACTTTAATATCGCGATGTAGGATACGTCAGTTTTTAGTTTTCATATCTGGCGAGATAGATGTCGCTACAATATCATTTTATTAAGTTTTAATTCGACTTCCAAATAACTCATCACCGAATGACATTATATGCAGGCTAAGAGAAGCAATATATATTTGGGTTTAAGAAATATTTTGTATATAAGAATCATGTAGACAACCTTTTTCGGTTGTAACGTATAAAGTGTGCCGTGTTATGTGGTGAAACTGTAGTAAGGATTCCTGTATTTTGGCGACTTTACATTTTACTTACACTTTACATACAAATGTTTTAATGCTAGATTGCGCTTAATTGCAATCACGATGATTGTGTGTGATTTAAGATTTTATCAACTATGTATAGGGTTTTCCATTAAGGGCGCTTGCTCGTGCAGAACTTCCATCGTAGCGTGTGCTGTGTGCCACGTAGCGCCGTCCTGTTGAAACCACATGTTGTCCAGATCCATATTCTCGATTTCAGGCCAAAAGAAGTTGGTTATCATCGACCGGTATCGCTCACCATTGACGGTGACGGCCACACCATTATCGTTTTCGAAAAAATACGGACCAATCACGCCTCCGGCCCAAAATCCGCACCAAACAGTCACTTTCTGCGGGTGCATTGCCACTTGGTGAACCTCGTGTGGATTGGTCTCGTCCCAAATACGGCAATTTTGCTTGTTGACATAGCCATTCATCCAAAAATGCGCCTCGTCGCTGAAGATGATTTTTTTGCCAAAATCGGCGTCAACTTCCAACTGCTCTAATGCCCAGTCAGCGAACACACGGCGCTGTCTATGGTCATTAACCTTGAGCTCTTGGGTCAGCTGGATCTTGTACGGGTGCAGGCTCAAGTCACAACGCAAAATTCGCCAAGTTGTCGTCTGCGAAAGACCGAGTTCCTGTGCGCGACGCGGAATTGACTGCCGCGGGTTTTCGAGGACACTGTCGCGCACAGCGGCGATATTCTCGGCAGATCTCGCGTTACGTTGACGCACGGGAACCGGCTGATTGTTAACTGACCCGGTTGACTCGAATTTGTCCACCAATCGACGGATAGTCGACTCGGCAGGACGATCATCGCGACCGTAAAACGGGCGAAGTGCGCGGAACGTTGCTCGAACTGAAGACCCATTTTCATAAAACAATTTTATGATTTGCACGTGCTGCTGGACACTGTAACCTGCCATGGTGGTTTGGGAGGACGGAATGAATATAACACACTGCATTTGACAGCTGTCACTCAAACAACATGGCCGCAATCAGCTGTCAAAGTTCAAGCGTCCCTATTGGAAAACCCCTTATATACAATAATAAAAACATATTTTAGTAGCATCTTGAAGAGGTTCTCAAACCGGTCTATTATGGAGTATCCAATGCCAGATGAAGGTCCGTCACTTGCTTGTGGATAATGTTTTATACAGTAACAAAATTCGTGTCCGACCCGTGAAGTGGTTATTAGGTATCGTGTGTTGGTTCTATTTATGTAATAATTTTTAAAATACTAAGCATAGGATACTAATAAAAAAGTATCAGCTTAAAGATATTTATTTCAACAACATAATTTGTATACACAAAAATAAGTCCAAAATTAACAAACATAATTATTATAATGAAATAATAGTAACATTTCTAACTTAAACGTCTAAAAATATTGCACTTAAAAACAGCTAATTCATAGCTGATAATAAAAAGAAATATGTCAGTTTTATAGGATCAATAAAATACAATATTTCGACTAATTGAAAGCATTATAAGCAATAAATAAGTAATGATGGCAGCAATTACATATTGAGTAAATACTAGTTGACGTACTCAACATAGTGAGTTTTTATAAATGTTATAGATAGAGCAAGTACATAACATAAATGGAACTATGGAGCAAGTACATAACATACACAGATACTGTGTGTGAATAAATTTATATATTAAGTTAGGGTTGTAGCCGCGATCATAGCTTGGTTTGACAAAATTGTATTTGATTGGTAACGAGCTGAATGGGAAAATAATGATCGTGGTTAAACCACAAACCTAATGTATAAAATGTAAAATATAGTTGTGTATGAAACTACATATACTATATATAGTTTTAATTTCTTTAGCCTTACATAAAACGAAACATAATATAAAATATTTTAAGTATATCATTTTTATCATATTTACAAAACGTTAACGGTCTCTTCATTAATACTTATTATAATTTATTAAGATGAAAAAAAAAATTACGTTAACTTTTTCTTTTCGCTTCTTTCATTTGTTTTCCTGGGTGATAGTTTAGATGAAGCTTCAGTTTTGATTGGTGGCCTTGCCATTCTTTTTGGGTGCGCGTGATAATTCCTAGGATATGATGGTTTGTTTGCTTGTTGAACGTATTGACTTCTTACTTTATAATCACTTTCAGAATTAGAATCAGTGTATTGTCCAGCTTGCAAGTAATGCAACGATTGAGAGTTAACATAAGATACTTTCTCATTGTTGGGATTCTTCAACACTGTCTGTGGTACCATTACATTATACTGAGATTGGTATTTGGCTGAAGGCATAGGCGTTACGTAACTTACGGTTTGAATACTTGATTGCGACGGTTTTGTGTTTGAGTTGTAAGAGTAAGGTAGGACGGTAGCAATTGTGTGATCTTTGCTGGGATAGTTTTCAGAAAGCACATACGATTTAGAATCTCCAACTTTTTCACTTTGGTAAACATATTGTTGTGGTTCATTAGATCCAGTGTTGTCTTGGTACTGTTCAGTATGTATCAGTTTAGATGGGAGTATGGAAACGGAACTTTTCTGCCCGGTTTGTGTTGAATAATAATCGGATGAAGAACTATAAGCAGGAAGAGATGCAGTGTCGTATGCGGATGATTCGGATTGTTTTGTATAATCAACATTTTGTTTAGTTAAGTCATAACCGTTTGCTTCAGAATTTGCAGATACATAATGGGATACATCTGGTTGAGCAGCAACCTGTGCAGCGTTTTGGGTATCATATTCCACTGAAGCCTCTTCAGTTTGTTGGCTGCTAGAATACTGCGGGGTTCTATAATCAATATTTGATAAAGCATCGTCTGAACTTGGCTTTTGTTGAGCTACTGATTGTTCGTATTGCTGATATTCATTAGAAATAGCACCTGGCTGTACGCTTTGTTGGTACTGTGGTTGAATATAATAAGAACGCATTTTAACTTCTGTTTGAGGAACATACCTATATTCATATTCATACTGCTGTTGGGGTTGTTGTTGTTGTTGACGATACTCCTGTGAGACTGGACTTTGATAGAGTGATTGGGGGTGAGGAACTAGATATTTTTGCTGTGTATACGTCAAAGGATATCTTGCAATAACTGGTTTTACTGCAGAATATTGAATACCAGAATAATCGGCTTGAGTATATGTAGGTTTGACATAAGGATTCGAGTAATGTTGTTCCCTGGTTTCAGGTGAAGATACGGATTGGCTTTGATAAGACATTATCTGTGGTGCAGATGAAAATCCGTTTTTCTTGAAATATTGATTAACTAATTCTTGGAGATTTACACTATTTAAATGTTGCGATAGAGGATAATTGTTTGGTAAATCGGGATACAGTTCCGCTGTTGGATTTTTCAAATAAGAACTGGGAACCCTTAAGACTAATACGGGCACGATACCTTTGTTTTGATTTAAGTATGAATTTTGAGTACGCAAATGATCTTGGGTCAAACCAGCGTTCTGGTAATAAGGATTATTAAGAAGCTGTGTGGGATTTACAAAGTAGTTAGGCATCACCGTAGGAAATTGACCACTTAAGCCTGAAAATTCTTGACCATTATAAGTGGTGTATAATGTTTGAGCTGCTTTTCCTCCGGAATGTCCCAAGGAAGATGTTTCTGAAATCTTTTCATAGTTATCCTTAAATTCAACGGCAGGTTTTTTGTATTCATAAGATGTCTCTTCGTTATTTAAAGGAACCAATTCATAAGCCTGTGAAGGTTGAATTTCAACATCTGCAGAAGAAGATGAGTATTTTGATTTTGAGAAGGAACTATATTTAGTATCATGTGAATTTTGATTTGATGGTAAATCTTCTTGCGAATAAGGATAAATCATGAATTTTCCCTTGTCTTGATTCGATTTTCCAAAGTAAGTGTAAGAATAACCATTATTAGTCCTATATCCATAACCAAGGTTAGCATCGATAGTACGTTTACCCTTTAATTTTGAATCAGTATCATTTACGATCTCTATTGCAATAACAGCTGGAAACGCTGGTTTTTGTTGTGACGATGAAGTGTCTTTATTATTTTCATCCACTTTAGATTTGGGTTCTTTCTTTTCACTTTGCACTGGAACATCTGCTTTAACACCAAATTTTTCTTCAACCTCTCTTAAAAAATTTTTTTCGTCATTTGTTAGAGCTTCAGCTTTTTTATCCTTTTCATTAGACTCATTTTTAAATTTCTTCGGATCTGGATTTCCTAAAGTTGCTGTCAGCACCAGACAAAAAACCATCTGAAATTGAAAAAAACATCATTTAGTAATTTATTAATAATTTGAAAATGTTCCTAGCTAATGCAACAAAATATATTCTTAGCATTACTTGATAAAAAGTAGGTTATATAGTTCTTGTATCATCGAATGTTATGCATATTGCAAAAAATATATATTTGAAAAAAACAACGTAATATATAAGGAAAACAACTAAAGACAAATCGACTCCCAAGAATGATTAGGTTAAAGCATAAGAAGCTTATAAACTGTTCGACAAATAAATAATCTTGGTTCATAATTTATGTTTTACATAACATCAATTTTCTTAAACATCTGCAACATCCTCCGACACGCAATGTTAGCTTTCCATGACCTCGACGCATAAATTTATCGCATAATTAAAAATTATATAAATTTCACTATTATTCCATGAATAATCCAACTATGATGCAACAAGTTCAACTTATTAATTATGTATTATTAATTTAAGCATAGCGGAAAGAAAGATTATTATTGATGTTCCGGTAATGTGTTATTCAACTTTATATTTCCACGATAATATACATACTAACCTTCTTACTCCTTCGCTAAATATCTCTTTCATTAAAAAAAATTAAAAATTGCTAACGAACACTACGCGTGTAGCAATTTACAGCTATAAAATTAACACAAAAATTTAAATTATAAAATATCTCATATCATCAAGCTCAGGCTAGATTTAATTTTACCTAAATCTAAAAACATTCAGTCATTATAACATACTTTTGTTCAATTAAAAATAATTAATGGTCCAAACTACAAACAAACAATTATTAACAAGCTTTCGCTGAAACGCGTACAAATTGTCATAATCTGACTGCACGCATGCAAAGATGAAGCGCATTACGTGTTGTCGGAGTAACGCGAGACGAAAGTGAGAATAGTGGATTTAATCGACAGTAAAAAGTGAAAGTTAAATAGCGTCCAATGGGATTGCTAAATATTAACTAACATTTTCCGCTTTATAATCCTGACACTTTGAGTAAAAATAACTTAGTATTAAATCGATCGTCATCTTCATACATCTTTGTATTTATTACATAAGACTTATTTACATACGTGGAATACAAATTTAATGGTAACGAATCAATGACCTCACTCTCCCCACGTTCAGTCAGCAAAGATAATAAAATTTGGTAATAAAAATAACATCTTACGTGTGTTTAGCTTTCCTTATGACACTATAAAGTATAAAGAATAAATAGGATACCACAAGGCACTCTAATACTAAAAATATTAAAAACATTAAAATTAAAAACTTCTTAGTTTTTTTGGTATCTGATGGGTTATTTAACCCATCAGATGCGACAGTCTGATAAATGTTTTACCTACAATCGATTAGCTGTATAACAATGTTCTACAACACATGCAAATAAAACAAATAATGATTACAGTATGTAACTGATCAGTAAATTACAAGTCGAAATGTATTCGAAGATTAAATGACCCAGCTATAACAGCGTGTGCGCAATCATGATGACTTGTAAAAGTGATTTTAGTTCGAATCCAGGTCAAATTATGACATTAGTAGAGACTGCCTAACATAACTTTGTTTTAGAAGATTACTTTGCATATTTGCGATAACTCACATTATGAAATGAGGGACTTGTTCAATATGTCAAATAGTAAACATAGTCATCTGAATTAAAAATATTTAAACTATCGCGCAGATGATCACCATTAACGTAATCGCTTGACAACCTATAGCTTATTTATCCACTTAGTAACAAACCCGACTATGTAAGCTGTGTTTTACAACAGTAATTGAAGCGTCGTAAACTACACTAAACACACACAAAATGGATTAGCTTATTAATATTAATTGATCATATATCTATTTATTTGATAAACATCAATACATTTCGTAAATAAACAACATGGTTAATGAATGCATAAATAACCAAGAACCACATAAATTATTGCAGAATCATAAGGCAGTATGTTCAAAAAAGGGTTTTCAGGTCGCACGTGACTTTAAGATGATTAAGCGTTCAACGATGAATTCTTAATGATCGTAAATTTCAATAGTAGGGTACTTACCCTAGTATTAAAATCGTAAAGCATTATCTAAGATCTTTCGACTTATCAAAAATTTAATGAAATGGTTGTATTATGTAAAACTACATTATTAATACAAAACATTCATAGCATAACGTACCTATGTATATATGTATATCGAATTATTACGAGTGAAATTTATTTCCTTCCTATATCCTTTTAAATTTAAATAAAAATTAAACGATTTCTTGGATAATTTAATTCTAAAATATTATGACATTCTGACTTGTTGAGATATAGAAACTATATAGAAAGATATAAGATATAAGCCTCAACCCTACGAAGTATAACAAACGCTTGAAATTGTATTTATAAAGGTTAACTTTGTTGAAGTAGCTTTGCAATATTATTTTATTAGTTGCAATTATTTATTTTAAAGTTAAAATAAACTTTATTTTGCACAATATTCAGATAATTTTATCTCTATATATTGTATTATTAAAACAGGTACTTTCGGCTACTATATATATTTAATGACAACAAGTGCCACTAAGCACTTCGTCCCCTTTCCATTTATAGTTGGATAGGAAACGCTTATTTAATATATTACATTAATATATCCCCGAGAAAACCTTAACGATAATATAAAAAATAAACTCAGTTAACTAACTGAACACAACTTAAGTCGAATAAAATCTACAATTTTATAAAGAATAAATGGTTAAATAGTAAAATAAAATGGTCATTTATGTTTATTATTAGTCTAACAGCTATCATAAAAATAATATCGGTACAATAATTCATAAACAAACATCTCGTTGTATATCGTGATAACATTCTATATAACTTTTTATACGATTGATTGAATCGTTTAATTATTTTTATGGTACAACGATTATCGTTATTTATTAACATATATCTCATCTATATGCACAATTACACGATAATGACAGAAATTGTTATTCTATAGAAATTGGTCAAATACACGAAACGCAATATTTTATATTAACTACTTTTAAAACGGCCAGTAGAGACGTATTTGAGACTTAAGAAATGATTTATCGCTAATGTTTTTATTCTATTATTTAACATACACATATTATATTATTTGAAGACGGTTGATAGATTGTTTTCTGTTGTTCTCAATTGTTGTTAAGCTCATATTAATAAAACTAAAATATTTTAATTACCGTTTCGCTTCGAAATTAAATATTTAGCAAATTAGTAAAATTACAAAGTTTAAGCTTGTGTGAAGTGGAGAATATTAAATATTATGTATATATACATATATATGCATGCAACGAGAAAGTGTGTTCATTATAACGACTACAGATAAAAGAATGAGCACATTGCAAACGAGAGTTAGGTATTACAGTGCATACTAAAATCTAGGCAACAACACGTACGTTCTCGATCATTTGCCAAATAACTGTTAACATACCGCTATGTTTTTTGTTATCAAAACAAATAAAATTAAAAAATATATAACGTTATATAGGTTATAAAGACAATAATCTGTCCGATAGAAATAAGTAATAATATACTATCGTTTCTTGAAGACAATAGTATGCAAAATATTTAAAAAAATCTAATATATAAATATATATATATCTACGATCAAAAATCAATCAATCATCAAAAAGTACCACATTATTAAATTATATTGCAAAAGCAGTGCACTTCTTAAATTACCTTCTTTGTTAAATTTAGTCTTTTGTAAAACAAAATAATGGTAAATCTTTTGAGCTGCGATTACAATATGTAACTAAATGAAATATAAATAGCTAGTAAAAAAGATTTTGATTTTAAAATGTTTCAATGTTTTTACGCCTCTTATCCTTTTTATTCATGTCGATGAACTATAACCAATATAATCCTTTTATACATATCTCTGTACTTAACAGATAGTTAACAACAGGTTTTGTGTTGTTTTATAAATACTTTACGAGTGCGAGACATATTCTAATTTAACGATCGATAACGCGAAAACGTATACTTTTGATTTCGCGAAATTTTCACAAATTATTATAAGAATTTAAATATAGAACAAACAAATTTTACGCAAAAAAAACCGTTTTTTTCATTCGTTGCTTATTAACTTTGAAAATACTGATTATATATAAAACCTATGACGATGTCCATTCGCAAAGGAACAGCGAACGACGCAGGAGATAATACAGTGCTCGTGTGTGACCCAAGCATAGGTACACGCTCTAAGTCGTTACTCTCATAATCCGATGAGACGACAATCCGACCCGGACGACTAGACATGGAAGTTATCCCGGCCAACTTTACAACTTTAGCTGCTATTGATAATTTATTGAAAAAAACTTCGTAACATTTATTTGCTAGGCCTAGAGTTTAAGCCCAGGATCTAGAGCCTCATCACCTAGCAACTAGACCAACGAGGTATACTATACTTATATAGAAAACTAATAAGTGAGTCGCAAAATGTTAATTATCAATGAAATTAATATTATATTACAACTTTCGCCTAATAATCAATAAGAAAATGTTTATAATTATTAAGTAAGTAAAATCTTATATAGTACAAATCAATTAGGTAATTAATTTACGTTTTAAAATGTCTCATATTTGTAATTTCGAAACTTTTTTTATAATTTCTCTATTTCTTGTGTAACCTTTTAGTTTTGCAAATAGAAAGTAATATGCCGGTATGTTTTTATGTTTTATTCAAACAAAAATATTCGATAAGAATAGCGCCTTTCGTTTCGAATTCCAAAATTTTTATATTCAATTTATCGTGATAATTTCACAAAACAACAATACTTTCATTTTAATAAAATACAATCGAATAAATGATTTATATATATTATATGGAAATAGACTAACGTGACATTTACACTCTCCTTGTAATTACAAAATTGAAATTTGATCTTCATATACTAATATTTTCAAATAATAATATTTTTGGTTCATTATATTAATATTTAATTTAATAAGATGACATAATTCAATAGAAAACATTATTCGGATATTGTAATGTTTTAATGCTTCGATTCTTGTTGCTTGGAAGCACATGGTATTCGGTCTTTGTGCTAGTCCGTCTCAAATATTAGTATTTAATGTAGCTGTGTGGCAAGGGATTGTAAACATTGACGATTCTCAAACTCTTAGCTTATACTGAAAATTTATCTAGCGATATTTAAAAAAATTAGAACATATGATAAATTCTATTATGTGTCTTAAATGAACGACATAATACTTTAAGCCTATTTTATTTGACATGAAGCAAAAAGGAGGGTTATAATTTGAAACTTCTGAAATATTACTTGCTAAAATATCTTGAGATCAATTCTTAATCCAGCGCAACGTCAGGAAACATATCAGGAGTAACAACAATACTAGAGACAAACAGAATCAAAAGAATCGAGTAAAGTAACAGTAAATGCTGGGTTTAGGCTTTGTCTTCTGCTTAGGAAGATCAAGATTATTCCACCACGCTTCTTCAATGTGGGTAGATGGAAATGCGTTTTACTTCATCGCCGATCACGCAACCATCGTTTAATATTTACGTAAATTAGACACTCAGAGTATCAAGTAATGACTTGTTATATTAGTGAAGTAATGAAGTGTTTATTACATTACATAAAATACAGTTGATTATATGAAGATCTTTGCATTTTGTAATTACAAGGAAAGTGTTATATCACGTTAGTCTATTTCCACATATATATAAATAGGTAAGATAAAATAGTTCAGTAACTGCTTTTCAGTTTTTAGTTTCAGAGTTTATCAAACGATTTTGTTTTTTTTTTTTTGCTAGTCAAATCAATTTACTCTCTATTATGGAAACATACAAATTGATATATTTTTCCTCTTTTCAATAATGATAATGGTCCACTTAATTATCGACCATTGGCATATCATAGCATAATTCCTGAATTATATTCATTAATAAAACAAACAGTACATAGTGTTAACTTATCTGATAGGTGTGTGATAATATTTCGTTCAAAATACTTTTATAAATAAATAATAAAACATAAAAAAAATATTTACCACTGAAAACCACCGCATTTTCAAACTGCGAAGTATAATGCCGCTCCACTTTCTGTCAAAAGAAAAAAAAATCCTTATCAATCACAACACTACACCTCACAACACAACACTAATCTGCACTTTACATTGAGACCATACAACATACAGCTTAAAAACATACAAAGCCAGAATGGGACTTATTATATTTTGTTAGATGTCAATATCGTATGAGCTTTTTTATGCATTTGGTCAACCGTACCTGTTATCGTGTTCCAGTGGACGAGTACGTGCAAAGCAATGGGTCTGTGAATCACTATGTTACGTTCTTATATACCTCGGAAGAGTTCGAGATGCGCTTGTCCGAAAGCACGCGGCAACTATGGTACGTGCGATAAACTTGATTGCACACTTTCACTTAAGTATATCCTGTGACTATAACAAGCTTACATAAATAAGGTATAGCAATATTATTCGTTCTCGTTTATTGAACAATACAGAACATAACAGGTCCTTTTAAGGAATCTTTAGCATAAGGTTTGAAATAAATAAAACACATAATTATCCTGTTCGCAAAATAATATAATAATTTGCATACAATATCAATGTATGTTTACTAATATTATTTATTTAAAAAAAAAACATTATATAATTTTTTTATTTTATTTATCTAAAATATCTTAATAATAATCAAAATAATTTATTTTATCTATAATGTTATATACATTTTTTAAAAAAATATGTCTCCTTCTGGGTTCACAAAATATAATATAATTCACCGTTATTTGTTGTATGTGCTATAGTGCGCGACCAGTGGCGCTTTCAAGTTATTTGCATATAAGTAGAGTTGAAGCAACTGTTTACAACATTTATTTCAACTAATTTCCTAGACATAACTTACACTGATTGCTTTATTTTCAAAAGATTTAGAACAAAAAAATCACTTTAAGCAATCCACCACTCTTATTGGTTAGAATTGCTGCAAAGCATATTTTTAAATGCAACATTGAAAGCCAGGAAAAAGGCAATGTCTAATATTTCTATACATTAATGATATAAATCGCACTTTAAGTTGAGTAATAAATAGTTATATAGCGACTCCATAATGTGAAAATAATGTATTGAATTTTCGCAAGAAATAGTGAATTTATCATACGTTTTCCCTTTCTGTTATAAAGCACTCATCATTCGTTAGTCGCTATCACCTTTAAACTGATCTGTGTGACATGTGACGTATCAAAAATCCAGGAAGCTAATCTTCTTTACACGTGGCAAAAGGCATAATAATTCAAAAAGAAAAACTTTGTAAACTCTTCTAAGTAAGTTGTATCTCTGTGATCAACGATTCTACTACTCAACAGTAATTATTGAGTTTTTTTCCAGTTGGAAAAGCAAGTGACTACTATTAGCAAAGCAAGTGAATAATTGAAATTTCTGCTGCATTCTACCTAAGGGTGCTGGTGGCCACTCACCGTCGGGTAACCAGCTCGACTGTATTCCTGTACTTAATGAATATGCATCTATCTTTTTGGTCTAGTGATTGTTACAGTCGTTAGTAGATTTCTTTTCAAAAAAAATCCAGTAGCAGCTTAAAGTTTAGAAATTATCCGTTTGTCCACTTCCCCAGCTATTTTATTAGTATCGATAATCCTATTATTATAAGAATAAGGTTTCTCCCGCGTAGTTGTTTCGTCTACCATGAGAATTTCCGCTGTGACCAAATTCTGACATAATCATTATCACAGGAAATTGAATTACGACGTTCCGAAATTAATTTGTCATATTTCGACATTTACGAAATTTAAATTCAAATTAAGAAGAAACGAAAACGTCGTAGGTACGTATTTTAGGTCGAAAAATACATTGAACTAGAATAAGGATGCGTTTCGATCAGTCAATCTACGTCACGTTAACGGTCCCGCTATTCAAGCAACATAAAAGCCAACGCATATACTTAATAAATAATCACATTTACAAATATACTTTATTGCACACTAAATAATAAAAATAACATACACAGATAAGTTCTACAAACGTTCACATAATACAACACTTTTATTTTAATTACTCATACAGATATACACAATATACGTAGTGTTAATTATAACGAACATATTTTTTTGGTTATTCGCGTATTTTTTTTCTGGAATGAAACCCAAAAAGTTACTTATACTTTCGTAAAACACTTAATTAGTATTTTTTTCTAATTAAAGAATGATACAACCATTCTATTATAGTATTTGAAATAATTAAAACAATGGATAATGCTATCTTGATAAATAATCTATTAACTGGCTTGCAATAATATATGTAATGCAGTTAACAAATGAACGTATATTTTTATAAAACGAATATAATTATATTGAAAATAATTGCTATAACATTACGATTTGATTGAAAATATTTTTTACAAATAAAAATAAAAGATTAAGGCGCTTGTACCCAGAACGTAACAAGTGACAGAATTAAAACTTCTGGCATCGACAATATTTGCTCTTCAAATTTACACAAAAATTGCATTCAAATTCGACTTTGAAATTTTATTCAACTGTGCTGACGTCACACTCGTCACCAAAGTTTCACTTCGAATACACTTAATTTTTAAAATGATTATTAGTTGAACTTTAAGTACATTTGATTAATCTTAATTAATCTTATATACACTATATAAGATTAATTAATGACGTACAATGAAGTAATTTTTTCCAATCCAAAAGGAATCAACGAAATCTTCGCTATGAAACTAATATTTTTTCTAACTAGAATATGCACTTACCATTATCTACTTTTAAAACAAAGATGGGAACTTTTGTTTCAAGTCAAAGTGATTACATTATTATAGTAGAGAAAAGAGACAGTTTCTTGTAACTAAATTAATGTTATGCAATAGTTTTTTTTAACTAATTAGATGAAGTAATAGTTTCTAAGATTACAAATTTATTATTCACCTTTTAATTGTTTTCATGAATAATACTTTCACTTGTAACTATGTCTATAAGATGTTTTTGTGGTAATGTTTTTGGTTTTACGGTTCAAGTTGAACGAGATAACTTGCAACTATAATTAAGGTAACCAAGGTATCGAATACGAAACGGTGCTAATAAATTTTCATTAAGTGTGGTTTCGCGTTGCTATGCATTCCTGTTCGGTCATTAAAAACATTTAATTTGTTTTTTTTTTTTTCGTGTAAACTAAATTTGTTTTGCGACACATGATTAATGATTATATGGTTTTGTTGACACTTGCTTGAACTTTTTTGGTATTAACATCAACAAATAACGGGCGCACGCAAATCTTATCGAATATGTTAAAAAAAAAAACATAAACATGTATTGTAACGAGTTTGATCAATGCTTTTCTTTAGGAAACAACCCAATAAACTTTTATAACAAGACTGTGATGACATTTTTCCTTTTTATTGTAATACAATAAGAGTAGCCCTCTAAAACGAAAATTCAAAGTCATCTTTTAAATGATTACAGAACTATTAATATTAAAATTTAAAAAAGTGTTCTAATAAAACAATTATGAGCACATTAATATGAGCTCGTTATAATTTCTATAACATAAAGAAGATCCACGAACAAAGCTACGGACTAAAGCGAGTGATATCTAAACAATGTTAGAGTAGCAAGATTAATAGATCATCATCAAACTCAATAACTTATCAAGCAATCGTTAATACTCTTTCATTAATCGTGTTGCGAATAATGGTATCATTAGAATACGTAACTTTAATTGATTTATAGGTCACTTCACACATACAAAATATCTTCCTTATGAAATAGTTTAAGCAACTATGCGTACAAACTTTGGTTGGATCCAAGTTTGTACGCATAGTTGCATAAAATAAGTTAAATAAACATTACAAATGTATGTAATGGTAATATCTTAATTATATCGTGAAGCTAATTGCGGGTGAAAACAAACATTTTTTTTTATAATATAGGTAAGCGGACGAGCAAATATGCCACCTGATGTTATGTGGTCACCACGACCCATAAACATCGGCGTTATGTTCCTTGTGCCTATTGTGACAAACACTTTACTGCACTTTATAAATTATGTGGCTCTCTACATTATGCATGCACAGATAAATAATTAAGTATAAATACTTCCATGTCATTTTTAAAACGAAAGTAGTTTTAGGGACATATTTCCATTCATTATTCTCGCTGCCTATGTGGAAAAAAAATTGAAATAGAAAATAGAGAACAAAGATGAAATACGCAAAATTGTTGGATTAGAATGACAAGAAAGTCTTATTTGGGACAGACAAAAAAGACAGTTAGATGATAAGGAATTGCTAATTGTAAGTCATAAGTTATAACAAAATGACGTATGCAAGAATCCTCTTGCCATGGCAAAAGTTACATTGAATTTTATAAACACAAAATTACCAAACCCAAAAGCTCAATGAATAAAAGCTTATGTAGGAGTACAGTACATTACTAGTACTACAGTAACATTCGGAGTTCGGACACCAATATGATTTTGCGGAAAACTTTACTCGAACCCAATTTCTATATAGATTAATTAATGTTATTAAATTATTCGACTATAAAATTAAATTATAATCCAATATGATTGCAATTGTTCATTCCGATTATAATTATAGTCAGTATTGTATAATCAAGTATTCTGGTAGGCGTATAAAAGAAACGAGATATATCATTGACCCAATTAAACCGAAAAACGTTACGCATATATTATACATCACAAAAATACTTTAAAATATTTAAAATTAATCAATACGTAAGGGGCAAAAACTTCCGTTATAAATATCCGGTAGAAAATAATTTTGCAATATTGTGTAATCGATGTTCACTTAATTAATCCTGTTGTCGATGAAACAAGTACAACTGCTATAAACGGTTACACACTGAGGAAATATAACTTGATGACCGTTTGACCGTCGACTATTTCTCACGTCGTTTGAAAATACGAAATATTTGAGTGACTAAAACGTAATCAATCTGTGTGTGTCGAAAAGTCAGTATAGAGATGGCTTAGGGAACATGCGTATCGTAAACGGAGGCAGGTTCGATTTTGATCAGGCACTTTTTATAATTTAGATTTGTGGTCACAATTATCTCAAACTCAGGATAAAGAAAAGCATGTTTCGTAAAACCTATAAATATTAATATCAGAGTTCAGTCACTCCCAGTGGAACAATTATGGTGAATTAAACGCTTATTGTTATATATTAGTGACAATATCTCTTTGCTTATGTAAAAATGTATTATATTTTAAACAAATACATAGTCATGTTTCGTAGTTTGTCCTATATGCCTATAACATTAATGATATTAGTCCAAGAAACATGTCTTTAAATACCTAACTTTGGAAATATCTAAGTTGCTATTGTTATCTGATTATATGTTTAATAACTTTTATTAAATACAAATTTTGTTATTGAACTTTTAAAAAAATCAGTATAACTGGAAAACAATCTCATTAGAAACGGAGATTTCTTTTTTACATTCTTTTAATATTACGAAATTCGAAATTCAAATAAAGAGATTTTGAATTGGCAATATTTAAAAATAGTATTTTTTTCTAGTTTCTTTTTTATTTTTATTTTTTTTTTTTTAATTAACATTTACAAAAGTTATGCTAAGCCATATCAATAATATTAAATATATATCTCATAAAATAAAATAAAAATTATTTTACAATACTTTTTTAGTTCCGTTTCAATATTCTAATGTAAGTCTTTTCTTGAAGGCCGTACATACTGTCCTGTATCCTCTGGAGTCTGAAGCTATTGCCTTAGCTTCGCACAAGAAATAAATATTAGTCTTAAAAATATATTTGCTGTTAATTATTCTATCCTTTCAATGAAAGTAGAAGTAAGCTAAAAAGGTTATGAAACTGTATGAACACAATATTTGCTTAACAACATAAGGCTTGATACACGCAACATAAAAAAAAAACTAATAGGTCCTAAGCGAAAGCAAAACACTACATAACACTTAACTGTATAATTATAACGTAACGTGTTTTGATAATTAAATTCATATATTCCTAAAATCAATATGAAATATTTATATAATCATCAAAAGGACCACTTTTGTAAATAATTTGAAACATATGAAATAAGATATGCTTTAACATATTAACTAAGTAGTTTCAAAAATCATTACATTTAATTGTTTTTTTTTTTTAATTTAAATGTCAACAACCTAAATGAAATCAGCTTAGAAAAATTAAAGAGTAATATTTCGGATGTATTGCATAATTTTATAGGCTTTAATATATTGGTGGTAGTGCTTTATGCAAGCTCGTCTGGGTAGGTACCACCCACTCATCAGATATTCTACCGCAAAACAGCAGTACTTTGTATTGTTGTGTTCCGGTTTGAAGGGTGAGTGTGCCAGTATAATTACAGGTACAAAGAACATAACATCTTAGTTCCCAAGGTTGGTGGCGCATTGGCGATGTAAGCGATGGTTAACATTTCTTACAATGCCATTGTCTGTGGGCGTTGGTTACTATTTACCATCAGGTGGCACATATCCTCATCCACCTACCTATACAATAAAAATAAAAAAGTCGATATTTTATAAAACGTGACTTTTTATAATCATTTTATTAAAAATTTTCAACGTATATGTGTATTTTCTTCATGGTGTCATATCGTTAGTCTTGACCACAGTATCACAGATCGAGTCTTGATACTATCATCGCATCGTATCGTATTCATGGTGGTTGTCATTTCCTGACGTAATATTCGTCTAATATATGTGTGTAAAGTAGTGTAATGTTTTGATACAAAATTGTAATGTAATAGTGGGAAAGTATTGTTTTATAAGCGTCATTATAACTTGTTTATTTTTTTGGTTTATATAACATTCGGAATGCTCTGCTCTATCATATTTTTTATAGAACCATAAATTTCAACATAAAAATTGCTTACGTTTGCCGATTAGTAGCAACATCTTGCTTTTATTCGTTTAATTAAGTAAATTAACCTATATTTTTGAAGATATTTCATACTTGATTGATATCAAAGTTTTTCTAAATTAGTTTTCTCATACATAACCTCAGACATATGTTGCTTCATTCAGAAAATTTATCATACTTACATATTTTCTTACACATAGTATATTACGTTATGAAGTCAACACTTCACAAGTTGATTTATTCGTAGTTATAAAATTAACATAATTTGACTTATCTTGATAGCAGTAATGGATAATCCAAAACTATATTTCATAGTTTGAAATCGCAATTGTAATAACTCGTCCATCTATATTTATAATCATTATATAATGTACATTTTTCATAAGGTTAAACAGTATGTATCATTTCAAAATAAATTGCATTAATTAATTTGAAACAGAATGAAAAGGTCATATTATGGATACTTATTTCAGTAAGATAGGTCATTTGGTTTTCGATTGCACAAATTATGATTTATAATATCTCATCACGAGTAAGATTTGAAGATTACGTGAACAACAGAATGATTCGTTAAATGTAACATTATTCAATATCGATCATTACGTATTACTTTGAAATATTCATTAATTTACATCCCGATTGGAAAATGTTTGCATCATATCAGATTTTGCTTACTAATTCGTGTATAGTTGTGAAAAATACACGTGATCGAGGAGAAAGTTTGAAGCTTAACCCACCACGCTGCTCGAATACTGGTTGGTGGATACACATGTGTCAGTTTTTCATCTGACACGTTTTGGATTCCTTATGCTGCTGCTGCTGATGCTGTTCTACGCCGCTACGATTGAGTTGAATATTAAACACAAATTAAATACATGAAAATTCAGTGGTGTTTTCCTGGATGTAGAACCCTAATCAAAAATTAAAGTTCACCTATTCTGAACATCTATCACTGGATCATGTCAGTTCAATAGAATGTTATGGACGTTGAATTTACAAAAAAACCTTAATAGATTTTGAGAACTATTTAATATAGACCAAAAAAAAATCAATTAAAATAAAAGTAAAGGCATTCTAATTAGATCAATAACACAACGTGCGTGTATTGACACGCGCGTATCATCTATGTTTTCACTTTTTTCTCGAAGCTGAGACATCTCGGGTGTAATAACCGAAGACTTGTGCCTTTGCATTATTTATGAGATCACGTGTTCAAATCTCACTAAGAAGCATTGCACACGAGCGACAAGTCAGTCTAACTGATGAATAAAACTGAATAGAGAGAAATATATATACATAATATCCAAAAAGTTATAAGGCGATTAAAAAGCAAGCAAGTTAATGTTTTCTAAATGTTATTTGAAATACGTTGATTGATTAACATGTCGCATTTGATTTGATTTAATAAGTTTTGGTAAAAAAAATCATGTATGCATATTTTTTATTATTTATATATCACATGATTCATATGTAACTCAACACTTAAAATGAATCTAACGAAAGCATATTTCAAATTTCCATGAAGCCGATTAGTCTACAAAATAAAAATGAAAACAAAGTAGCATAAAAAACTATTTAAATATATTCGATACCCTTCTAATATTAAATTTGTTTAAGTAACTGATTATTATTTTATGATTACGCTTCGAATACATTTAAATAATTTTATCCTTTGGAGTTTAGTAATTTTCGTCAATTAATAACAACTTTTATAACGAGCATAATAAATTGAATGAATGAACTGTCTTTTGTATAGCTAAACACTTATTTATCATGTTCATGATGGTAATGCTGAGGTAACATTGCGTAACGATTCAAGATCTGTTATTCTACAACTGAAGGTTCAATAGCAATTTAACTAATTATAATATTTTATACATAACATCTATTTATATAAATATATATTTAGCATCCAGAAGTAAAAACTGATTTTATAAAAATCTCGATATGGTCTATTCAATAATAGAATATCCAATCATAAAAATTGATGTAAATTACTCACTCAATTACTCTTTAAATCCTAATACCACATTTGAACACATCACAAATCACAAGTCGCACCAATAATTAATTACTTTACCTTTATGTGCACACAAGATGGCGGCGGTTTTAAATTAGCGCAATTTTTTTTTTAAACATCGCTGTTGTATGGACCAATGAGTCTCCTAACTATATGTATAAGAGAAAAACTGACTGAAACACATATCACAACCCAAACTGGAGCTAGTATCACTTCCTTCTTCAAAGTAACCTAACCTAACCTAGGTTAGTGAGGAAGGATTTTTGAAAATGTTACCCCTAAGGTAAGATAAAGGCGATGAAAGTTTGTATGAAAAATCTATTGTATATTTTAATATATATATTGTAAATTTATGTATTAAACGTATTTTTTGTCAATAAGCAATTTATTTAACCGATTTAAGTAAAACTTTGTTGCTGGCACATGTGTAGGTTACTGGCAAAAATACATCAATTTTAAGAAAAAAAAACTAGCGAGCCGTATTGGATAATTGTTTGTCTTCAAGATCTTATCAATAAGATTTAAAGAGATTTGTATATAGAGATATGTCATTTACCTACCATTAAAATTAATACATTATATTCACAAAGTAAAGAAACATGTCTTAAATATTCTGTTTGACAAAGCTGTCCTCTTCTGTCAATGAAACGATTTTCGCAGCGTATTCCACTACGTCGCTCCAGTTTGGGTTAGTGGATGTACATTTTGCAAAATTTCACCCAACATTTAAAGATTCTGTAAGACATTTTACTTTGTCATGATTACGAGATGATTTGTGTTTATAATTAACATAAAAAATATATTATTTTACTCTAAAAATTACAATCATAATTAACTATTATAATTGTAAATTTTAGATATTTCATCTGCGGTTTACGAAAACGTAATTTTTATCCAATGTTATATGTATTAGAGATATACGAATATTATTTAATACATTATAAGTGTCTGGTTGCTCTTGTGTCAAGTTTATAAGGCTACAGAGCTCGACGGCTGTGATTCGATTCCCAGGTCGGACCGTTAACCACATTATATACAGACAATAACAGCTACATTCGAGCATCGAAAGGACATGAAGCCGTTGCATATTCACCCGCCAGTCATGTCGGATCTGGTGGTCTTTGAATAAGCATGGATGTAGTGGATCTATTAAACTCCTAGCTTTCTTAAATAAGACGGTAATATAATTAAAACATAAGAACCGATATTATTTACTAGCGGCATCTAAAAAAATCGTTACGAACTTCTCTTAAATAAATCATTACAGTTTAAAATGCTTTTTGCATTTTAGAAAGTTTGAATGATTGGAGAGAACAACTTCGAAGTTCTTTAAATGTTTCATAGATGGCGTTTTAGAGTGACTTATGATAAATACTATAAAATAAAAGTTTACCTTATTTATATTTACAGTAATCATTAAAAAAATTACTGCCTCGTTGATCTAGCGGCTAAATGTAAGGCCGCGGACCCGGAGGTCCTGAGTTCAATTCCCAAGTCGGGCCAATAAAAAGTAATTGGGTTTTTCTGACAGAAAATTCTCAGCCCAGAGTCAGTAAGGTAGAAGTGTGTACACTCCCGTGCCGCAGAAACGTAAAGCCGTTGGTTTTGCGCCTGAACTCTTTCCGTTCATGTCGGAATGCCGTACCATCGGATTATCAGAGCTAGGGAACAGAGAGTGCACCTGTTTTTGCGCACACACTTGTGCACTATAATATCCCCTGCGCTGTTGGCTAATCTCTCTTGAGATGGCCGCCATGGCCGAAATCGGTCTGGACATTATTATTATACATTAAAAAAGTATACTGAACTGGTAACCTACCTATGTATATGTTAACTAAAAAGTAAAAAGCAAAATTACATAAAACCATATTTCCGTTCTTTTACCCCTAATATACCTTTGTATTTGTACACTATTTGCTCATATTTTTAAAAGTTTTAAGTTTATTTGAATATAAAGTAACAACCTGTGAATGTCCCACTGCTGAGCTAAGATCTCTTCTCCTTTTTTTTTTGAGGAGATGTCTTGTATCTTCTTCCACCACGCTGCTCTAATGCGGGTTGGTGGAATACACATGTGTCAATATTTGAGTGAAATTTGACACGTGCAGGTTTCCTCACGATATTTTCCTTCATCGTCAAGCACGAGATGAATTATAAGCACAAATTAAGCACGTTAAAATTCAGTGGTGCCTGCCCGGGTTTGAACCCACGATCATCGGGCCACTGGGCCATCTCGGCTTCATTATTTGAATACATTATACTTTTACCAAAAAAAACGATTCGTAACTCGTTATAAAACAATCAAATTATGAGCCAACAAATTAAATCACTCACGCAATTTTACGCTTCCTATTTTCATATAACAAGTTATTCAAAGTAACTTTTCGTGTACGTATTACATATTAACATAATTTATCCAGGCCTTTAACCGCAAAGAGATAAAAAATTGAAATTAGAACATCATGTTTGGTATGCGTTGAAAAAATAAAATTGAACTTTGTTTCGAACAAGGTACGGGTTAATGTATGAATCAATAATATTATACTTTAAAAGCTGAATCCGTTGAATTCATTTTCCCTCTGTTGTATTATGTTATTACTTCCCAGAATTTGACCTTTATTGAATGTTGTATGAAAACAGAATGAGTTTTGATTCCAAAATCAACGAGATTGACACCTGGTTGGAAATATTGATTTTTCAAAAATCTAATAATTAATTATACTTAATTTTCATCAAAATCGCACCCAAAATACCTTTGAGTAGTTTTTGCTATTCATCATTGTTTTGGATTTGGCGATCCATGCCAGTTGAAAAAATTCACGTATAAATAAAATGTCTATATTTAATTTTGTAATAGGACAGAAAAATAGCAACATGGAAATGACCTTTAGCTGACCTAGAATCACCCCTCATCTTGAGGAGAAGGATTGAAGCTTATTTCGCCCCTCAGCTTCAATGTGCTGAATGTGCTGAATGTCATCCATCACATGCAGGTTTCGGATGGATTGTAAACACAAATTAATCATATTAATACTAGTTTACAGTCTAGATACGACTCACCAGTACGTTATTGTATTTTTTGTGGAAATATGAAGTTCAGTATGACACTTAAGACTTCATCAAACAAACAACTCCGCAGTTTTTAGCTTATTATTATTCTTTCCTGCTATCGAATAACAACAAAATTACACTATCATTATCTAACCTTTTATATATCAAATATATTTTTTTATAAATAATAGCCAAGAAGCCGGAAAGTCTAAACACGAAGTCACATAAGATTATATAAGGCTCAGAATAATCAAAAATAGGAAGTTGATTCTAAATAATACCGGAAAAATATCAATGTGTGTATACTTAGGTTAACAAATTAATTTTAAATATTCATTTATGTGCTCTTGTTTCCGTCATAGAAAGTAGGTTGATAATCGACATCCACTCGTGACTCGTATTTGCAGACGCCGGAACAAAATTATCTTAAATACACATTCAAACAAAGTGAACAATAATCGTCTGATACGATTATGTTGTAGCCTCAGTACTGGTGGGAAAACTGTGTAGGAAACGTTCTACATAAAAATATTTTATTATACGTTCCTTTGCGCTTACGGGGCAGTCATTTTCGGTTTCCTTTATTATATATTTGCAATGTATTATAATTTAAAAAACGTTTAAAATATCGTACCAATTGAGTATACCTGCAATTTTTTTTATATTTAAATATTAACATGAAAGACCGTATAATCTTCAAATACAAATACAAATGCGACAACTCTTCTGGCTAACAACAAAATATGTTTTTTATTATAGAGGTTGCCTGGAAGAGATCACTGTAAGTGATAAGGCCGCATTTGCATACTATAATAATATGTAATACTCGATCTACTGCATCTGTAATGTATTTATAAATTGTGTGCAATAAAGAATAAATAAATAATAATGGCATTAGTCAGTTGTGTCATCTTACTAAAGAAAAGTTTTCATTTATAACAGATTCATTTATATTTTTACTGTCATACATTACATTATCGTCACTGATATATCTGCTCTACGATTACACTCACTTGCATTTAAATTACCAAAGCACCTTTTTCTTATTTGAAATTATCAATACGTGATTTTATGAGCATAATATGACCAATGATGAATTAACGATTGAAACACACGCACGTTTGAAAAATTCAACCTGTAAAGGACTTTCAAAAATAAGATACTCATTTTTTATAACAAAGACTAATTTTACTTATTTTTATTAACAATTGAAATAAACTAGAACTATATAAATATAATAGATGTACTAAAATACTGACCTATTGATTAGTAAAAATATTTTAAAAAAACATGACAAGCCTCGTTAAGACTCTCGCTTGCATTTTAATATTTAGTAACAATTATTGAATAAATATGTTTAATTATTATACATACATAGAACGTGATATTTAAATTTCAAGTAAATTCAGGCACATTTCATTAAATAACTAAAGTCTAAGGCATTTTTTTTAAAGAACGTTTAAGCTTAATTTTAAAAGCAATAAAATACATATTAGCACAGTTGCGTGATTTTATATATAATGTATTTGACCTTTGAATGTGTGCAAATGTATATTTTGTTATCTTAAAGAAATGCTTCTTTATCCAAATCTTTTAATTTAAATTAATATGGACAATATTGAAATTTTGTCTATGTTTGTTATCAAATATATTAAAAGATACAAAACAATTAAATTAAACTAATTATACCTATCTTTACAACAACTTCATCATGTGATAAATATTACTCTATTTGTTTAATATATTCGTATTAAATTAGACTTATAATAGGTTATCATTATATCCTAAAGCCTAATAAAGACTATTTTTGTGAAACTTTCTCCAGTTTTGGAGCTCTTTTGTGATGTCCATATGTAATACCACCTGCAGCCGTATGATACATTTGATTCGGTAGAAATCCTCGCTCGTAATGCCTCGGTATAACCGATGTCTGTGGCAACTGTGATAAATGTCTGCCACTTGACAACGCTTCGTAGGCAGATAATGAATCTTTCGTATAACCCCTTTTCATATATTCTATTTGAATACTGGATGGAATATATGAATCCAATAATGATGCTGGTCGTCTTTTAAAAGGAATTGCGTAATTTTCATTAGGTCTAGGAGTAAATGTACTTGATACGTATCCTCCTCCAGTTGGGTAGGCCGGTTTCGTTGCAGGACGGTAAATTGGCAAAGCTTTTGGAATATGTGCTAAATATGCCGGCGGGGCCTTCAGTAGAAGTGGGCTTGGACTGGGCAGTTCTATAGGATGTCTATATTCATCTCTTATAGGCGTTCGAGAATTATAGTACCTTGGATAACCTGAACCTGAAGGTTTTGGTAATGGTTCTTCAATGTGACTAGGATAGGACTTATGATTATTTAATTCGTTATTTTGACTTTCATCAACAGAATTCGTGTCTATGTATTGAGGACTTTGGTAATAACCCTTTGGTGGTGGTGCAGAAATAGCAGTGGGATAGTGAACAACTGGCATTTGATATGCTAAAACTGGTGTAACAGAGGCCTGCGCTGGTGCTATTGTCGGCTGTGTGTAACTATAATACGATACAGGAGCATTGTAAGGTTGTATATATGTTTTTGCCGTTGGTGTCACATAAGTGGGCACTTGAATGTAACCTGCATGTTGTTGAACATTTTGAGGTTCCTGATAAGTCACTTGGGTTACAGCTGGCGCAGGTAGTTGAACTTCAGGTCGAGGATGTGCCGCTTGCTCTGGAGATTCATTGTAATATTGAGGAACTAAATAAAATTGCATTGGTACATTTGACAAATATCCGACCGTCGCTTGCTGAGTTGGTGGTCCATACTGAGGTTTCTGAGTAATGGATGGTCTTTCTGGATGTTCAGTAACAGCATATTGATGAACATATCGATTCTGCTGTGGCGCTTGAGTCGGTTCATAGTACTGCACGAAGTTATTTTTGAGATAGTCAAGTGGTACCAAACCAGGAGCTGAAGAACCATATACTTGCTGTTGCCCTCCCGACTTCTCATACTGTTTTTCCTTTTCACTTCTCAAATTATCTTCTTCTATATCCTGCAACTCTATCTTTTTCTCAGTTGCCACTGCAAGAGCCAGAAGTAATATGGATGATATCTGAAAAGTGAAAAATATATGTTGCAATATAATAAAATAAGTGGAAAGGTATGTCCGTGGTCAGTGAACTGATTCGCTAAAAAAGGCGCGATTAGGTGTGTCACGGGACAACCAGATCCTATCATTACAGCGAACATAACCAGTGAATGTAAAAAAACATACTACAGTTTACTATGAAACCGGTTACTATAGCAACGCGCTTGTAAAAGGGAGCGTGCCAGCTTTTACTCTCAATTTATGTGGTTATCTAATTGCATTCCACTTTCTGGTGGATGTAACTTGTAGTTTCCTTGATTAACATTATTATAGTGACAAGTAAGTATTATATACACTGGTGACTATACTAATGTCATGTTTACTTAGTTTTTGTAATAGGTAAGTTAGTGGGTAGTAAGTAAGCCGTATTTACCTAATAATATTTTATAATGAAATAAATTTTATAAAATAGTTCCACTATTGTATTATTTTAAAAATATCATTAATTTAAAAACGGTACTAGTTTATATAGACTAGCTGAAACCACATTTACTATATATAGGGTTTTCCAATAGGGACGCTTGAAATTTGACAGCTGATTGCGGCCATGTTGTTTGAGTGACAGCTGTCAAATGCAGTGTGTTATATTCATTCCGTCCTCCCAAACCACCATGGCAGGTTACAGTGTCGAGCAGCACGTGCAAATCATAAAATTGTTTTATGAAAATGGGTCTTCAGTTCGAGCAACGTTCCGCGCACTTCGCCCGTTTTACGGTCGCGATGATCGTCCTGCCGAGTCGACTATCCGTCGATTGGTGGACAAATTCGAGTCAACCGGGTCAGTTAACAATCAGCCGGTTCCCGTGCGTCAACGTAACGCGAGATCTGCCGAGAATATCGCCGCTGTGCGCGACAGTGTCCTCGAAAACCCGCGGCAGTCAATTCCGCGTCGCGCACAGGAACTCGGCCTTTCGCAGACGACAACTTGGCGAATTTTGCGTTGTGACTTGAGCCTGCACCCGTACAAGATCCAGCTGACCCAAGAGCTCAAGGTTAATGACCATAGACAGCGCCGTGTGTTCGCTGACTGGGCATTAGACCAGTTGGAAGTTGACGCCGATTTTGGCAAAAAAATCATCTTCAGCGACGAGGCGCATTTTTGGATGAATGGCTATGTCAACAAGCAAAATTGCCGTATTTGGGACGAGACCAATCCACACGAGGTTCACCAAGTGGCAATGCACCCGCAGAAAGTGACTGTTTGGTGCGGATTTTGGGCCGGAGGCGTGATTGGTCCGTATTTTTTCGAAAACGATAATGGTGTGGCCGTCACCGTCAATGGTGAGCGATACCGGTCGATGATAACCAACTTCTTTTGGCCTGAAATCGAGAATATGGATCTGGACAATATGTGGTTTCAACAGGACGGCGCTACGTGCCACACAGCACACGCTACGATGGAAGTTCTGCACGATCAAGCGCCCTTAATGGAAAACCCTATACTTTCAAAAAGTCATTACTAATTATATACTGGGTATGAATACTTAATTAAAGAATTAATTGTAAAAAATAGTTGATTTAATATTTTATTATTACGTGAACTATATACAAATTATTAATATTTAGTTATAATATAAAATTAACTTTCAGAATGTAAAAAGCTTTAAAGTAGTACAAATGTTTTGTACATAAATATATTAATTACTAGCTACTAAACGTGGTTTCAGCTAGTCAAAACTTGCTTCAGCTAGTTCCCTGTCAAATTCAAAAATATATTTTTTCGAATTCAACTGGAAGTACTAGAGCATAGAGCGTTCCAACAAATTAAAAAAAAAACAAACTCTTCAGCTGTAATAGATTAATATGGATATTAAGAAATATACTATACGGGACATGCAAATGATATTCATAACAAGAAAAAAGCAGATTCATATGTGAAATTATAAATAAAAGAGACCGTTATGTTACGCGTTCCTTTGTTTTTTTTTTATTTCACATGACATGCAGTGTTTGAAGATACGTAATTTTGAAAGTGCTTTTTCTTTATCTGCATTACTTTGTTATTATTTTAAAATAATAAAAAAATGAACATTTGTTGTATTATTATGACGTAACACCTTGACTTAGATTATTATTTATAATTTAAATTCAGAATATTATTGTTTCCTCTTTTTGGTCCAGTGATTAGAATACATGACACTTTACCGATGATTACGGGTTTAAAGAGTTGTGCATGTGGTTAATTTGTTTCTTACTCATCTTGTGCTCGATGGTGAGACATTATTAAATACATTTTTTACTACACTAGGTACCTGTGTTGGCTTTACACAGGTAAAACATTTATATTTTAGAACAAACATGCAAAGAAAAAATCTTGTTTGTTTTGGGCCAGTGCCGTCGCTAGCAGACGTAGAATACTTCACCAAACTTATTACAGTCACATCACAAACGGTTAAAAGAATTCCCGCTAACTCAATCAACATAGCAATATTTTTTATTTATTAAAAAAAGATTAAAGTTTAGTTACTGGTGTTAAAATTACATAAATCACGTAATTTACGATTAAATGTATTGAGGCGTAACTAAGCATATTAATTACAAATGTCAAGAGGTCACAATTTGTAAAATTCTCTACAGCTCTTCTTATTAACGGATGATTGACAGGAGGATATACTGGTAGAAGTTTCATTATAAGTTGAAAAACACATATATATATATATATATATATATAATCAAATTACCTTTTACAGTTATCAAATAGCACTTTACAAGTGGATAAATCGTAATAGTAATCGTATTATTATTTATCTTTATTTGTACGTCAAACCCTTATTATTATTTTTTCCTATGACATCAGTACGGGTTCGTTAGCAACTAAGCAACAATAATAACATTTAAACTGTTCAACTGCAGGTACTGGGTACGTACAAAAACATAATAATAGAAGTATATAATCTCTAAAATATATCAGCTTTCACACGAAACAATATTTTTTTTTATCAAATCCCATATATCACAGTGTTTGAAATTAGATAACGCTATTGCAGAAAAAACCTACGCTTTTTTACATACATATTTAATATTTATATAATAATGAGACCAAAATGCGTAGGCACAATGGCGAATACGTAATACGATTTAATTCATTGATAAATAATAGTAACAAATAGTTTCACTGATTAAGATTACATCTTCAAATGTTTTTTAACAAGGTTATTGACTTCGTGATGGTAAACCCCTTGCCGGACTAACATTGCTAGAAGAGATATTTCTCCATTCGCCTTCAATTCGCTGCCAACCATCCACCAACCATCTTCCAATCGAAGAAGAAGTAAAGATAAACAAACCTTAGATTTAAATATTCCATGTGACATACTAATAGCTGCATATTATGCAATACAAACAATTTTTTTTAATAAACATTTATTTATCACACACAACACCCTTCTACTTATTAATTATATTGACTTTAATTTTACTGCAAAGGTTCCGATACCAATTTCGCCTATGCGAGATCTCGACCACGGTAATGTCTCGCCGCGTTCGATCTCGAATATTGCGACAATCGATTTTCAAAATTGTTCATGAGGCAATAAATAGTATCTTCAATGTAAAATACTTACTACGATGATTTACTATTCATATATTCCTTTTATTATTTTTACAGAGTAAAATTAAAGATCAAATTGATTACTTCATCAGATACTCGTATGTTACTAGTTTTTACAAGAAATGATAGCCATCTGACCTTTGTAACTCTGATTAGCTAAACATTGGCTACATACAAATAATGCTTTCACTGTGGAAAAGTTTTTTTACCCTTAGTTTATTAGCTTAATATATTGTGAAACCCATTTTATGTATGATACCTACCTAACCTAAGAAATGATATATTGAATTTTTCGTAATAATATTTAATATTTAGGTCATATATCTTATGTCATAATAAATGAATTACAAATTAACCAACAAGTTAAATCACGTTAAATCTAGGCGAAGCTTGTTGAGTTATTTAAAAAAAAAAAACACTTCGTCTTTGCAAGGATATCAACTTGATATAAAACAGGCAATTGCCTTATATATCTTGTTAACTAAATTGTACGTGTAAACTGTTTCAATTATTTTGTTGGCTTTGGACTATTACCAAACATCCATCATTTTCAATATATAATAGGAAATCCAAAATGGATTGTATTGTACTAAAATACTTATAATGTATTCAAATTAAAAAAAGAGGTGTCTATCTGTGATTTCAAAATAACTGCCTCTTTAAAAATTTACTTGGCTATAAGAGAGTTACCAAAACCAAAACAACGCTTTTTTTATTTTAGACTACAACTGCTACGGTGTTTCTTAACAATTTAAATGTTCTATATACATAGCCATTAGGAATTATATATGGTTATTCGTTATAAACCGAATTCCACGCTAGCGAAGCGGTAGGTTTTGCTAGACAAAAATTAAAATCTTATTTGCTTTGTTCAATTAGACTTTTCCAAGCAATGCTAGATCGCTATTAAGGCTATTATACCGAGAGGGAAAGTAGATTCAACTGAAAAGAGCCGTAATCTTGCTGTAATACAAAGTTTTGTGTGGTTCTGGTTTGTTTTTTATTCAGCAATAATAAAATACTTTTGGAATCTTTTTTTTCACAATTATAATCATTATATTAAAGCACTCATTAGATATTTATTTATATTTTAATATGGCCCTATACATATTGGTAAAATGCCTTGAAATAGACTTATAATTTAAAATAAATTTTAAAACAACTTAAGCCAATCGTGAATTTCGCCAGAAAGTATAATAATAAAAAAAACAATCTTAAACTGGTCCGAACCATATGTAGCAAGTCCTAACTGCACCAAAGATTACAAAAGTTCGTTTCCAATGTTATTTTTTCGACCACTTCTTATTTCAACATAAAATATTATTTCATCATAAAAAAGTAATTGTCGTTTTAAGTTTACAGCTTAAGGAATACTTCAAATTGTGTTCGATTTTTTTTAAAATAAGAACAAATAAAAACATAAGCTTAGTATGAATCTTTATATAATACGGTATACCTTATACATACCCATGCAGTTAATAACCATTCCCATATAACGATGGAAACGATTAATTGGTGACTTAGAAATTTACCATGAATACTAAATGTAAATAAGATTCGCAATTTGTTTAATTAAAAAATAAAGAACTAGCTGAAACCGCGGCTTCTCGCGCGGAGATTTTCGTTTGTAATGCAGTGTAAAAACAAAACATGTTTATTCTTCACCAATACAAAAAAAAAACTATTTTAATAACGTCGCATTAAAATGATGTTAAATTATAGATACAAACTATTTAAATTACGCATTTTTTCAATTAACTTTTTTTTATGGAATAAGTAGGCGGACGAGCATATGGGCCACCTGATGTTAAGTGGTCACCAACGCCCATAGACATTGGTATTGTATGAAATGTTAACCATCGCTTACATCGCCAATGCGCCACCAACCTTGGGAACTAAGATGTTATGTCCCTTATGCCTGTAATTACACTGGCTCTCTCACCCTTCAAACCGGAACACAACAATACTAAGTACTGCAGTTTTGCGGTAGAATATCTGATGAGTGGGTGGTACCTACCCAGACGAGCTTGCACAAAGTCTTACCACCAAACAAGATCTTTAAAAATTATACAACACCCCGATATCTTCGATGTTTCATTCGAGTTTAGTATTTGGTATGAAACCTTCAATTTATGCGTTTCAATAAACCTATCAGAAAAAACTTTATCCGTACTAAATATATTTAATATAAATAATTGTAATAAATTCCCTTTGTAAAAAAAGTTGTAGAAATATCGCAGTCAAAACTTCATAATTTTCGATTTGAAAATAAAAAAGAAGTGGAAATATTTTTACGATATATAAAATCCTTCTCCGAAACACATCACATCTTTTTGATATAATTTTTTGTTTGACTTTGTACTTTTTTCATTAAGGCATTATAAAAAAAAACATTGCTTCTTTTATCAATATATGTACACTACAAACAGCGCTCATATTTATTGATTATTATTTATTGATATTTAATATAATTGTTAATCAAATATAAATTTCCATAACAGCCAAACTATAACAAATTCCTTTAAAATTTAAATAAAGTAATCGATTACAATTTTACGCATCGATTCTTGTAACAGCATTGCGTTTTTTAAATCGATTTCAATTTGAATTTAACAGCCCATTACAGTCGTAATTGGAATTAAAAGACTGCAGGAATCGATTAACTAAATTCCAAAAATGTAAAAAGCTATTTAACAATAATTTGCCGTATGTTCTAGTGTTGCAACATTTATTTACTTCAACGGTTTTATTTTTATAGCATAGGTTGGTGGACGAGCATATGGGCCACCAGATGATAAGTGGTCACCAATTCCCATAGAGATTGGTATTGTAAGAAATGTTAACCATCGCTTACATCGCCAATGCGCCACCAACCTTGGGAACTAAGATGTTATGTCCCTTGTGCCTGTAATTACACTCTTCACACCGGAACACAGCATTACCAAGTTGTTATTGTTTTGCGGTAGAATATCTGATGAATGGGTGGTATCTACCCAGACTAGCACAAAGCCCTACCACCAGTAGGTACACTGAATGAAAATCGTCTGAAAAAAAAAATATCTCGAAAGGCAAATTGATTTGAATGATTAATTTTGATTTAAACAATAACAAAATATATGATTATATGGTTTAACTTTGTAGCATTCCAAAAATATTACAATTTTGTAATATAAATATTTTGGGACGACTATAATTATAATTAATAAATAATTTACTTTTATACCTTAACGATTTAGTGCGATAACTGCTAAATATTGTTTCCAATGTTATGATATTAGCTAACTCTACCTACTTAGACCTCAAAGATATACAGTGGCGGTCATATAATTAGAAACACTTCTTATGAATAAAGAAATATAAATTCAATGTACAAATGTTCGTAAAAAATATATACATTCAATAATTAATAATCATGCAATAATATAGCCACTCAAATAAAAAACTCATTAAATGCATAAAATATAAAACATATCTTACTTTTAATTACAAAATGAGTTTTACACATGTAGGAGTTTATTTTCTGTTACTGGCCGCTTGGACGCCTAATTAGAAACATTTTAAAAAATCATCCATAGCTCTTCTTTCATCTTTTAAATTGGAGAATAACATTTATTTCTTGGCTTTTTCTATTATTTTGGCGGCAATTCAAAATTTAATCTAAGTTTTATTTTGTTCAAAATGGGCAAAAATAAAAGAAGTGACGGGTCAACTAGGCAAATCATTGTTAATTTACATATAGATCATAAGTGGGCGTACAGAAGAATAGCTGAGCATTTAAATTGTTCTGTTAAGAAAGTTTTTAATGCAATTGATCATTATAAAACACATGGATTTGTTGAAAATGTTCTTAGAAAGGCTCGGCCAAGAAAAACTTCTCCCAGAGAAGATACGCTAATCGTTCATGTTGATAAAAAGACCCAAGTAAAGGCTCCAACCAGATTAAAAATAAAGTTTTTTCGCCTGATGACCCGAGAAACATCTCGTCAAGACTGATACGCCGATGATTAGTGGAAGCTAAATTGTTTGGAAGAATCTCTCGAAAGGTACCGCTTCTTACCAAGCAACACCGATAGAAGCGATTATTATTCGCTAAAAAATATGTTAATTGGACGGTAGGAGAATGGAAAAAGTGTTATTTTCAAATGAAACAAAAATAAATATTGTAAATTCCGATGGAAAGCGCTATGTTAGACGCCCTGTAAACAATGCTTTTAATTATAAATACACAAAGAGTATAGTCAAGCACGGTGGCGGTAACATTAAAGTTCGGGGGTGTTTTTCCAGATGTGGAGTTGGACCCGTTCGGAAGATTGAAGGTACAATGGAACAATGGCAATACAAAAATATCTTAGAGCACACAATGATTCCCTACACGGACGATCATTTGCCTGTAACCTGGATCTTTCAGCATGACAATGACCCTAAATAAACGGCCAATAGCGTCAAATGATTCCTTAGCGAACAACGTATATCCGTTTTAGACTGGCCAGCAAATAGTTCGGATTTAAACCCGATAGAAAATCTCTGGTATATTGTTAAAAGAAAGTCTCAAACAAACGTAATATCAGTCAAAACGAACTATATGAAGCATTTGTTGAAGCATGGAATTCAATCCCCCTAGAAAAATGTATGAAATTGAATAAATCAATGCCACGTCGCTGCAGTGCTGTTATTGAAAATAAGGGAAACGCCGCTAAATATTAATTTTAACTATTGGTAGGCTGTGGATAGTAGCTATTTCGTAAATATAAATACTAATTACTAATACTTAAAAATATATTGTTTTTTATACTTTTTTGTTTTTGTTTCTAATTAGTTGACTATTATTGTTCATACCTTAAAACTGATTTAAATGTTTGTCCGTAATGTAATATTGAAACTGCACTTGTGTAATGGGATTTATATTGTTTTTCTAATAAATGATAAATCGTTAAACATATTGTTGTCCTATTTATTGTTTAATTTCAAAATAAAAACGATTGCGGGTAAGTATCTTACATAATGTCAAGGACCGTTGGTAGTGTTTCTAATTATACGACCACCACTGTAAATGCACTTACGAGTTAAATATATGAATAATGGTCCTTATTAAGAATATATGTGAATATTTACAGTATAAACAAAACACACTTACTACAATCAATAATCCCATCGCCTTTAACAATAACTGATAATATTGTTTGATTTCTTAAATAAAGCATAGACAATTGAAAAAATGTAAGAGTAAGATCAAAACACACACATACATACGCTACGATCTTCTCTTTTCTTACTGCTTTTTTAATATATGGTATTTTTCGATTTTTGTTTTGCTTATATTTGGAGTAAATTTACTAAGACAATAACCATTTAAATCTTTAAAAAAACACTAGTATTTAAATCTAAATTGATCTATCCTATAATATGAATATAATTTAAATATAAGCTCGTCTTAAATTGGTTGTACTTGTTTATGAAAAATTACATTTTATTGTTATATCTAACACTGGCTCCTCCGATCGTAGCGAGATTAAAATATAGCACCAGTTTTTAAATCAACTTATTTTCTGTTTAAAACTCATAACAAAATCGGTTCAATCGTTTCTGCGTGATCCTCATACAAACAAACAAGTTTCAGTTTTATAAATTAAAAAAGATTGTATGAAATTTCAAATCTCACCTTTAATAAGAACATGATGACACCGTTTTGATAAAACACTTCACAAGTTTGCGAACTTATTGTTTTATTGACACATCAAAGCACTTCCGCAGCACAGGCAGTCACCGCATCTTGACTCATAAGTGTGGACTGCACTCTTTCTTCATATCCGCCTGATTGTCCAAGCGAAGCCACTAGAAACCCTATAATATTGACAAAGTGATAGTTACTTTTTTTATTTCACTACATTGCACCCGATAATGATATAGCAATTTTAATTGACAAGACCATATTTAAAAAACCTTTTTAATTTTGTTTTGGTGTAGAAAAAAAAAACAAATTACAGCTGAAGATGTAATGTAAATATATTATAAAAATATTTTACTTTTTTTTTATGAAAGGAGGCGTTCGGCCGTCTACTCGTTTGGTACCTAAGTGGACGCTTGTATCTCTTGTGGCGTTGTTAAATACATTCTACATATCGGCGTAAGAAAGGCGTAAAATTGATACCCAGATATATTATAATATAATATGATATTTTATTCCTAACGAAATCGATCATTGAAACTTTTCACGTGTAAGTGATAGTTGTAACAACAACCAACCTACGCTATCTTATAAGTTCTAGCTTTTTGCAAATCCATACATCTTATAAAATATAGAGCCACTATTTAAGAAATTTGTACGCTATTACAGATTTCCCGATTTTGAAACAAATAGATCAGTCTCCTACTCTCAAAACACCAGTTGGGTTGAAACTATTTTCGTCTACCCGTACAAACACCAATAACAAATATCAAATATAATTCTATCACTTCATATGCGTCAATTGACAGTCGAAAAACTTGAGCAAACAAAAAATTAGCACATTTTACTTATATGAAATTTTATAAATATGAAATGCAGCTGTAGATATATAATGAATTAATAATTTATCTATGAATGTAGATTGATAACAAATAAACTTTTAATATTAACTAAGGCTACATAATATAACAAAAACAGATTAAAGCAAACTACGCAACTACTAAACCAAAATACATTACAGTGCATATGAATATAATTATGTATGTGTACTCTCGTAAGCCGATGGTAAGACCAAAGAAAAGAACCAGAAAGAAGGCATTTACGTGCTTTCCAAGGCAAGGAGGAGTGCCAACTTCCTTACTCTATGAAACAGGTTGTTACTTTGAATGTCTTGACGGAAAACCAGTTTTTTGGGAATTGTTAACAATATCTCGATATTTGTAGTCTTATAATTTCTAAGGTTAAACTTGTACGCTTTTTTTTAAAGTGAATAATAAAGATAACAATAGAATTTGTGATTTTGAGCAATAGTCACGTCATGGTGAGTGGAACCACGCTAAAATCGTATCATCATAAATGGCAGGTATCATTATATCCCTTCGTAATATTAACGATTATGAAATAGATAACGTTCGATTTCAAAAATAATGATAGGATTCTCAAATCTTGAGAATCATATTATTATTATTATTATTCGCATTTCGATATAATTTGAAATATTTAAATTGTTTTAATTAGTGTCACTAATAGTTATTTTTCACAATATTTAATAGATAACGAAAAGTAAATTATGTACATTATTTTAGAGTTTTTGATGTCGATGTGAATAAATAGATTTTTATGTGTGAAGCGAAGGCTAACGACTCCTAAAGTAAAGTAACAGCCTGTGAATGTCCCACTGCTGGGCTAAGGCCTCTTCTCCTCTTTTGAGAAGAAGGTTTTGGAGCTTATTCCACCACGCTGCTCCAATGCGGATTGGTGGAATACACATGTGACAGAATTTCAGTGAAATTTGACACATGCAGGTTTCCTCACGATGTTTTCCTTCACCGTCAAGCACGAGATGAATTATAATCACAAATTAAGGACATGAAATTCAGTGGTGCTTGCCCGGGTTTGAACCCACGATCATCGGTTAAGATTCACGCGTTCTTACCACTGGGCCATCACGGCTTAACGACTCCTATAAGTATAAAAATATGACATATAAAGTACCAGCCGCTTAATGTCCAGCTGCTTAACTAAAGATAGTAGAAGAACTAGTAAGAAGATATGATCTATGGCTAAGGCAACCTCATCAGACTATTATTATTTATAATAATTCCTAAATACTTACCAGTCAAACAATTAAATATTTTCTCTACATGTATGCTTCACTATTCACATTAAACAAATTGTAAAGCTCAACAAACACAAGAATGAATATAACGGCTTTTCATTTTTAATCTTTTTTGTCATATCTCTTAAAGTCTTAAAACAATGAAAACGCTTTCACTTTGTTTTTACGGATACGTATTAGTGGTTCCTTGCTTCAGTGATTGATTGCGATAGCCCATAGTGGCAGACCGTTTTAAATTAAATAAAACATTAGGACGTAAATGGGAAAATGCTTAAAGACTTCGTTTATTTAGTTGGATAAATTATATAGTTAAATAAAACCTTCATTTGAACTCAATGCAAATAAGAATTCTTAAAGCTTAACTTAAAACGTCTCCATAAACAAAATCAACAAATAAAATAATATTTAAATATGAACTAAGGAAGAATTCCAATTATCGTTATTATTACTTCACTCATTATACTTACACATGTCTTAATTTAAAATAAAGTTAGTAAATATGGTTGTCGCTCTAGAAAGCATAAATAAACATTTCAATTAATAAAATTAGGGTTTATTTAATGGTATTTATAACGACTTACTCCAATAGTAAATGTTATATCATATCATTACGTAGTTCATCGTATAAATGAAAATAAAGCTATAAAGTGAATAAAGACATCGCCCTAGACGTATCGGTTTCACTGCAACACTTTCTAACCCAACTAAGCGGATCCGATATCCTATATAGCGATCTCTCTTTGTATAAATCCTATAAGTTTCCCTCAGCAATTTCCTTTCAAAAAACTCAGACATTGCGGCTACATTCTATCTTTATTAATAACCAATAAAAAAGCTATTGTTTTCTTCGCCTGATAGGTTCATAATATTATTACCTTTCACAAAATCCTACAATTTATTACGCATAGAGTCAAAGGAAAAGCTTAATATGTTTTCTTTTAAAATAATAATTCATACAAAATGTAAATAGACTTTATTTAAATAAGCTCTAAGTAAGCACTTTGGAGTCAGTTAATATAATCCCGGGTTAATAAAGGCAATAGAAGTAATTGGCTTATTCTATGAAGGTTAAGCAGTTGTTAGGTTACAAGCTCGTACTTCGAAAAGCATGAGAAACAGTTTCAGTGCCTGATATCTCCCCGGCTTCAACGGATTATGAAAGTTAGGGAATGTCTTATGATTGGTCATCGTTGGCTAAATTCTGTCAGGAGGACATTATTATATGTACAATTTTACATATTCTAGAATTACACAACTTCATACTACCATTGACCTTAATTCATAAATATCTATACCGAAAGATTCACTTCACTTCCCGCCTCTCCGATTACCACTTTTAGTTTCGTTACACAGTCTATAATAAATCGTTCACATTCATTATGTCTATAACGCGACAGTAATCATCGCCATATTAATGTAACTAGTTCACCCAGTAGTCGAAATTCGGCCATTATTATTGTTGAAAATTATAATAAAGAGAATTAACGTAAATGAATTTACATGTTTCCAAATTTTTTTACTCTCTCTTATTCCCATTTTTTTTATATTGATTTCACAAAAGTTACTTAACAGCTACCACGGTTGTCATACAGAGAAGAAAAGACAGAACTATTTTGCCTATGCTTATAGATAAATATATATAGATAAATATATATTTTTATATATGTATAAATGTAAACTTTCAAAGTTAATATAAACTTCTTCTCATCCCTTCCCCGAAACAAAAACTTATAATTATACAACTGTATATATTTTATCTCTGTTAAATATTTAATATATTTGTTTAATTCAACTTACACATTTATTAGAGTACGCACTCAAGATTACATCTTATATTTAATCTACGGGAACACTTTCACATTTATTTTATACATTAATTTATGGCGATTTTAAGTTTAAAAGTCGAACGCTGACTGACACACGTCGAATAATTTTAGACGTTATAATTATTCTAAAATATATAATTTAAACATTATGATCAATCATAATTATCCCGCATCAAGCATTCTCTCCGTCTCTACCCGAAGCGCAAATACATCATAACGCGTTTAATGTTTTTCCTCTAATGCATTCCGGAGCATAATTTTAAACGACTTTTTATAACTGTGAAATGACTGGATTATGCTTTAATGTTCGATTGACGTTTTTTTATATGCTACTGGGAGCACTGGCCGTAATTTAAATAAATGTCACTTATTTTAATACTAATTGTGTGGAACAAACAGATCAGGCAGATAAATTTTTATAAATCGCCATATTATAGGATTGTGTGGTTCTGGATTTTTTTTATATATTTATAACATTATAAATACTCTTACAGATTGAGCATAATTGCTAATAAAAGCATCAAGTGGCTTATAATAACATAGGTAACATTAATTTAAGTCGTGTTATAAAACAATCACTTTTGACGTGAGAACTCTATTTGATATAAAGTTGATCTAAACCCAATTAATTTTTATTTTAATAATATCCCCAATCCCCACAGTCTTTTATATTTGTGCCTCCTCATTTTTCAAGTTTTTTTTATACTAAAAATCGGTAGGTGAACTGAGAAATGGACGACCTGATGGTAAGTGGTCATCCCGCTCATACTCAGTGGTGCTGATAGAAATATAGATCATTACTAACAACACTAATGCGCCACCATACTTGAGAACTAACGATAAGATATAATGTCCCTTGTGCACTTATTAGGCTGGCTGGCTGGTATAACTTGGTGCACTTTATAACGCTACACAACAACATCGAGCATTTAATATGTGGGTATACCACGCATAGCCAATCAAATTCTTTTATTTTTATTTTGTTGCACTCTATTAATTGCGATGATCATAACCAGTTTGTACTCAAGTTTATCATTAGTAAACAAACTGTAACGTACTCAGGAAAACTTTCATTTTTACTATGTGTCGATTATAAACCAACGCTCGACTTTTGGCAATCACATAAATATGATACATTCAAGTCGATTTAGTGAAGATTGGTTTTTTGAATGATTTACTACAGTGATGTTATATAACACACTGTGTTGAAATATACATTGTAATTGTACAGATTATATTTCTGTCTTGACGTTTGAAACGGTTTGAGATACAAATAACCTGCGGACTCAAATAAAGTGTTAAAAAAAATTAATGATTTAAAATATTTACGCAATTTTAAGGAACATAAAATTTATATTAGTTTATTTTAGGAAACCTGACGAGTTAATAGAATGACCATAAGTAACCTCAGCGCGTCGACCTCTAGTAACTATAGTTGCTCAAATCAGATAACAATAGATGTTTTCAGTGAAGGAAAAGCAGTATGAGTTTAGGACGTTAGCAGTCTGGCCCTAAAAGCACGGTCATAAATGTTATGTAGTTGCTCCAGATTACCGTCCTCAGATATTCTACCGCAGGTGGAATATCCGCCTTTATGTATTTAGAAAAAAGAGAACGCACCCAGTTACGTAAACATCTATGTTCGGTACATAGCCACCGAGACCGTTATCGATTTGAACATAATCATCAGTAATTCTAGTAGAGAGAGGCCAATACAGTAATAGCAAGACGATTTTTTTTGGTGGGCAAATCACTCTACTCCACCTGATGATAAAGTGGTAGTGGAGCCCAAACGCGACGATGGCCAGTACTCGGGAAGAATGATCTGCACTAGCCGCCCCCGCCTTGCCGGCCCGCAAAATGCCTCTTCTCGCCTCGTTTTAAGGAGGATAAGAGTAGGGGAACACTTGTGTTCATAAAGAATTCAAATTTTTTAGAGGTACGATAAATAAAAGAGTAACCAAATTTCATCGTGCGCGATGAAATTGATGTCACAGTTAGGGAGTGACATCGAGAGCCAGCACTCGAATCAATCAATTAATTACGTGAATAATATAAAATTGGCGTACAATTATTAACAACAATTCATTAATAAAGAGTAAGTACGTAAAAGTACAGTTACAATATCGTAACATTTTTTTATGTATGTTTATAAATTAAATACAAATATGTGTATCAAATATAATTACGTAAGTAATAACAAGCAGATGGGCCATCTGGTTCGCAATTACCATGCGATATTTTTTAAATTCCAGAACAGTTATCAAATCATTTATCATAACTAATGGAGTGTTACGTGAAGGCTTATGATGAGTAAATCTCAACCGGTTTAATATTTAATACTAATAATGTCTAAAGCACATACATTTCAATACATACGTGTACTGCAAACTAAAACAAACTATTCTATAGTGTTCTATAGTGTTGTTGTCACTTTATTTACAAAAATAATAAAGAGATGTAAGCGTATTATTTTAGTTTTTTTTCAAAAAACAGGGTAGACATAATCATTTTATAAAAACTGAAATAGTTGCAGATGTTGACGGAGAAGGCTATTAGGGTCATGATCAACCTCTTTTTAAACCAATCGTCGATTTGGTTATCACGCGGGTTAATAGCAAATCTGTTTAACATTTCAAGCTTAATTCTTGCACAAATCCCACAAACCGATTTAGCTGAATTTAGAATATCTATGCAACCATGAAGATAGGCTCATCTTGAGCCACAGAAACTTCTAATCTATTTACTTTTTCGTAACTGGCCTCTTTTTTTCGTTTTAGTTAAATTTCAAATTAAAGAATGTTTTTCTAAAACGGTAGGCTATATTTATTATTTATCTATAAATCATGAGAGTATTGTTAAGTACCAACGCATAAATTTATATATTTTTGAAATTTGCAATTCTAATTTTGAATCAGTTATCAATGCAATGGTAATAAAAAAAACGTTTAATATTCGATTGATCTGCGATTGCGTATTTGAGGAATGATACAAATATTACGAGAAGCAATTAACACATATGTACTCCTTTCACTGCTGTAGATGCTTTTACGATTACTTAATTTGATATACTAATATTGAGTCATCGATCTACTTAATTGACTTATTAAAGATTTGGTAAATGCATTTAATGTTTTGGACGATAAAATAAGTCATAGAAAAAAATGCCTGTAATAATAATTAAATAAAAAAGGTTTCATATTACGTTTCAATAACACTCACCTTTAAGTATTTTATCTAATTTATAAATACACAAAGGTCTCCAAGAAAATTGTTACGAATAATAATAATTTTACACGTAGTCTCTCTCGTAGTCCTTACATATGAAATTGGCGTTTTGTACGGGAGAAATATAAAGGCAATTTTTTTTTGTAAAATATATTTAATTATCATCTCATAGGTAGTTCATTGACCCTTTACTAAAAAAACTATGGGGGCGAGAATCAATAAACTGTATATATAAACACTTATTTCTGTATTTCTATCATCATTTATTATTTACGAAATAAGAAGTTGAAGTTAAGTATCTCGTTTTAACATAACTTGCGTTGTTCATAAGTTATCTGTCTAGAGCAGATGAAGCTTCGTTTTATAAATTCAAATATTAGGTTCTTATATAGGATGTTCCATTAAGGGCGCTTGATCTTTGAAATGCAAAAAAAAATACATGTAGGAGAGATATTTGCGAATTTTTTTTTTTATTTGGAAGGTCTAACGACCCCATTATGTATGGAATATGACATCATTCAAATGACCGCCACGGCTTCGGTTGGTGGCGCGCACACGAAAGGTCCAATTTTCGATGACTCTGGCGCACAAATCGGGCTGTATTTGATCGATGGCGTGGCGTATGTTGACTTTGAGGGCATCGGTGGTTTGCGGCTTGTTGGCATAGACCTGCGACTTAAGAAAACCCCACAAGAAAAAGTCCAGCGGGGTCAAATCGCACGATCTCGGTGGCCAGTTCACGTCGCCTCCGCGCGAGATGACCATGCCCAGAAATTGCTCGTGCAGAACTTCCATCGTAGCGTGTGCTGTGTGGCACGTAGCGCCGTCCTGTTGAAACCACATGTTGTCCAGATCCATATTCTCGATTTCAGGCCAAAAGAAGTTGGTTATCATCGACCGGTATCGCTCACCATTGACGGTGACGGCCACACCATTATCGTTTTCGAAAAAATACGGACCAATCACGCCTCCGGCCCAAAATCCGCACCAAACAGTCACTTTCTGCGGGTGCATTGCCACTTGGTGAACCTCGTGTGGATTGGTCTCGTCCCAAATACGGCAATTTTGCTTGTTGACATAGCCATTCATCCAAAAATGCGCCTCGTCGCTGAAGATGATTTTTTTGCCAAAATCGGCGTCAACTTCCAACTGCTCTAATGCCCAGTCAGCGAACACACGGCGCTGTCTATGGTCATTAACCTTGAGCTCTTGGGTCAGCTGGATCTTGTATGGGTGCAGGCTCAAGTCACAACGCAAAATTCGCCAAGTTGTCGTCTGCGAAAGGCCGAGTTCCTGTGCGCGACGCGGAATTGACTGCCGCGGGTTTTCGAGGGCACTGTCGCGCACAGCGGCGATATTCTCGGCAGATCTCGCGTTACGTTGACGCACGGGAACCGGCTGATTGTTAACTGACCCGGTTGACTCGAATTTGTCCACCAATCGACGGATAGTCGACTCGGCAGGACGATCATCGCGACCGTAAAACGGGCGAAGTGCGCGGAACGTTGCTCGAACTGAAGACCCATTTTCATAAAACAATTTTATGATTTGCACGTGCTGCTCGACACTGTAACCTGCCATGGTGATTTGGGAGGACGGAATGAATATAACACACTGCATTTGACAGCTGTCACTCAAACAACATGGCCGCAATCAGCTGTCAAAGTTCAAGCGTCCCTATTGGAAAACCCTATATATGAAATTGGCGTTTTGTATGGGAGGAATATAAAGTCAATTTTTTTTTTGTAAAATATATTTAATTAATCAAATTTATGCACCGTTGTTATCTATGCACTTTTGCCATCCATAGGTAGCTCATTGATCCCTTTACTAAAAAAACCATGAGGGCAAGAATCAATAAACTCTTTGAAGGCGGTTTGAACTGCCGCATCGGAGTTGAATTTTTTTCCTTGTAAGAAGTTGTCCAAATTCCGGAAAAAATGGTAATCTGTTGGAACAAGGTCCGGAGAGTACGGTGGATATCGCAGACATTCTAATTGTAGCTCATCTAACTTAGTGGTTGTTTGTTGTGCAGTTGTCGTGATGCAGCAGTGGCCTAGAGCGATTGACCAATCTCGGTTGTTTAGCAGCTAGTTCTTCCTTCATGGTTTGCAGTTGCTGACAATAGACATCTGCCGTAATCGCTTGGCCAGATTTTAGAAAGCTGTAGTGAACGACACCGGCGCTAGTCCACCAAACACTCACAAGTAACTTTTCACTCAATTCATGAGGTACCCATCGTTCAAGTTTTTTTTACTTTCCCGATTTGCTTCAAATGGATTAATACAGTTTCATCACTTACCCCGAAGCCTGCAGCTTTATATGAAGTGCTTTGTGATGGATCCGCTTCCACAATAGCCTTTAATTCTTCATTTTCCACTTTGGTCTCCGGCTGTCCACGGGGTTGGATCTGAAGGTCGAAATTTCCAGAACGAAAACGTTGAAACCAAAAACGTACCGTGCTTTCTTTTGCGACACCAGCGCCGTACACATAATTAATCCTTCGAGCTGTTACTGCAGCACTAGTGCCACGGTAAAACTCGTACTCGTAAATATACCGATATTTCATGTTTTCCATTGTGCGGTAATAAGCGACGCCAAAGAAAAAAATAATTTGGAAAAAACAAATGAATGACTGTTTTCAAAACTCAAATGTACCAGCTAAATGAATTTATAAATTTGAATTTGGAATTCTTAACCAAAGAGGAGATATTTCAGATCAAAGTGGTCAGTACGACAAAACGCTAATTTCATATGTACCTAATATTAGGAATTGGAGCAAAGAAAATTATTGAATGAAAGAAAATTATGATTTTGACATGTTCAGTGGAAAAAAGTGTGTGCGTCAAAAAGCACGAAAAGCCGTCCTTTGCCTGAAAGTTTTGCCGTCATTTGGGATTGGCGTCCCATGGGGTTAAAAGGTAAAGTAAGAGAATAAAAAATACATATTTGCACACACACTTATGCACTAAAAAGCCGTTGGTCCTTCGCCTGAAAGCTCTGCGGTCATTTGGGATTGCTGTCCCATGGGATTAACAGGTAAAATTAGAGACTAAAAAATGCATATTTGACACACACACTTATGCACTAAAAAGGCTTTGCTTAATTAAAAGTAATTATATATTATAAGACAATTATTATTGTTTTTAGAAAGTTATAGTTTTGGAGATTGTAATTTTGTCAACTATTACTTTTATAAACATGGCTACGACATTAGTTAAGAATTATATCATCTTTACTTAATAATAAATGCATAATCAATTATTTTTGGCAGTGCACTATTTTTTTTTCATATACGCACTCATCCTTCAGAATACGTCACACATGATTTCAGATAAGGCCTCCATATATAAAATACAAGAATATTTTATTAACAAATAGGACTAACACAATTAGCAACTACGAGACAAGCCACACGTCTATTAAAATAATTAATTGGATTGACTTATTTCCTCATTAAAAGAAGAGTCATTTAGAATTATCTTCAAGGCATAATATGTATTATGAGATATCTCAAATGCGTATTCAAGGATGTGAAGCTGCGAGTGCGATTTTTTTTTTATTCTAGATACATTTTGAGTTATTAGACTTTAAATCTGCAATTTCAATTTTTTTCTGTTACACATTTATGTTCAATTATTTTAATATAATTGAAAGATTGTACTTTCTGTATGAAAACAAATTTCTATAACTACTATTAGTAGGAATATGTTCATAAAATAAATTATAAAATGAACAGATCTGATTTACTTAGAAGAAGAAAAAACATTTCTCTCCGCTTTCATGTACTAAATAGATTAAGAATTCTCAACAAACAAGCTTCAAAATATAACACAAATATAAATAACTAGTAATAAAATGCCTAACACGATTATCTGTCAATGTATGCATATTTTGCACCAAATCTACATTAGATTCATGCAATCCGATAGCCCAAAAACATTTTGGAAAAGTAAGTAGGTGTGCGATTGTGTGGTGTTTTGGTAACAGTCTAAGTTCATGAACTTACTTTTGAAATCAAAATGATAAGTCGCCTTAGGATAATGTATAAAAAATAACTGCAATTATTGATATACATTTTAATATAGAGTATAACATTATCATAAATCAACAATAACAAACCTTAAAAACAACAATATGAACAAATTGATCTAATAAATAATTTGATTTATATAAATGGCAACAAAAAGCAAAAATATTTGGTATTGAATATTAATATCTTAAATTTTCGCATAAGAAGTGCGGCTATTGTACGCACTCTTATACCCTGAATTTGAATCCGATGACGTTACGTAGTCAGTACTCGACACATTAATGCCATTATCTTCCTTTGGAACATTTTGTTGAACTGAAGATTGCAGCTTTTCGTATTCATTTGACGGTGACGCACCAGAGGCATAGCTATACTTTGATTGAGAGGATGAAGGATAATAGTTGTAAAAGCTCTGAGTGGGGTTAGGATACACTAAGTTATTATATAAAGTTGGATGAGGCTGTGGCAGAACTAACATTCCAGAAGGTTGACCCAAAAAGTGGCTGCTAAATTGTAGTGGTTGGTAACTTGGTGCAAAACTAAAATGACCTTGACCAAGAGAACTGAATAAAGTATTTTGACCTATATTGGTTGCAGGGTTTGACGCAAAGAAAGAGTGAGGGTACTGTATCATTGGTGCTGGTGATATAGGCTGTTGTATAATGGCTAACTGCACATTGCTATTTGACTTTTGAGGTAGAACTTGGTATTTAGATTGATAACCAGGGTTTGGTACGAAATTAATAGGGACAAACTGTGATGGAGTTGTTTGGGGTGATACCTGTGAGTGCTGGGCACTGGAGATAGATGATTCAGGAGCATTTGAAGATGAATAGTACTGGCTTGCACTCTGACTAGGATAAAAAGAATTTGGTACTTGACTTTGATAAGTTTGACTTGGGTTCTGGCCGCTTGGATAAATATTGTAATTATAATCAGTCTTTTGAGCTCCTGTTGGGATTGCATTCAATACGTTGGCTTTACCCGCTCCCCTCTTTTTCTGTTCGGCGTCTTCAACCTCGCTGGCAAATGTGAATGCGGCGAAAGCGACAAAAATCTGTAACGAATGACAACTTTAACAATTCGTCATAGTGAATTCAAAATAAGCGTAGAGAGCGATCAATCAGCTACTTATAACTGTAATTTTTACGACCACTGTAATATCGAAATCTCATGAAATATGTAACGTAGTGCTAACATATTATCATGTTGCTAATAAAAAGAATTACTTACAAAGAGTCCCTTGTTCACCATAGTGTTAATTTACATAGCTCGTATGAAATGAAAAGTGTTCTATTCACTGGTGCTCGGAAAAGTGTTAGTAATTATCAAGTTCACGTATTTATATGATCGGCTATGGGCAACTTTCCTCTAGTTCCAGATGGAAGTACTAAGGGAAGTGACCGATAGGTCTTTGTCCTGTATCGTAACAGATCCAGTTTCTGTGAGAGCGATAGCTTCCTGCATCGTTGCGGAAACACATTGCTCGCATTTACTACACCGTTGCGATTATTTCCCATCAACCAATCTAAATTGCTTACGCCAATTTAAAATTCTCATATAATAATTACATACATAGTTGTCGGTACATGGATTATTGACGGTTGGTATAAACGATTGTACTATTTATACACCGTTTAAAAAAAAAGTCTGGTTAGAATATAATCTGCTTTTTAACACTTCCTGAGTGTTTGTTTTTTATTGCTATCCACAATAAAATATATTTCAAAAACATATAATGAGAAAAATGTGTACACGGAATTACTTAATACAGGACATCTTTGCCAGCATAATTCAATATCAAAACTAAGTGCTCGTTCTGGAAACGATGATGAAAATATTGTATATGGGCCAATGTATATGGGCGTTGATCACTTAACATCAGTAGGCCTATTTGCCAGCCCGCCTATAAAAATCATTAAGAAATAATAATAATAATGTGTGAATTTTATATTTAGAAAACGAGTGAATAAAATATCAATATGAAAACCTGAAATCTTAATAGTTTTTACACAGTTTCACATGACAGCACAATTAAGTTGTAATGAATGTCATCCTAGCAAACCCAATAAACTCTGATACTAATATTTCTATCAGAAAACAGTAGACCAATCAATTTTAATATACTTTATTGAATTTGGCGCTTATAAAGTATTACTGGTTTTTAAATATGATTTGGCATGTAGATTCTACCAAGAAAAATCACAAGTTTAAAAGATCTTTTTGTTTTGTTGTATAGATTGGCGGACGAGCATATGGGCCACCTGATGGTAAGTGGTCACCAACGCCCATAGACAATGGCATTGTAAGAAATGTTAACTATTACCAATGTACATTACATTGGTACTAGTTGTTAATAAATAATAGTTGTAAATAGATTGGTAAATGTTACATTGCCAATGTACCACCAACCTTAGGAACTAATATGCTATGTCCCTTGTGCCTGTAATTACACTGGCTCACTCACCCTTCAAATCGGAACACAACAATACAAAGTACCGCTGGTTTGCGGTAGAATATCTGATGAGTGGATGGTACCTACCCTGACGAGCTTGCACAAAGCTCTACCACCGAGTAGGATTTATTACCATCTAGTAATAAATCCGCAACACAATAATGATCTGTCACCTATGAAGAAAAATGAAATTACATATATTCTTACTTAGCAATAAAAAAATACCCATTACGCATTTTTTTATCTTTTGTAATGTAAAATAATAAATAGCCACATTCCAATTTATTATATCAGTGAAAACGATTTCATAAAATATACGAGGCCAATGAGATGAGCTAACTGTAAACCTAGTCACATGCCTCGATTTCGTAAGCTAAAAACATAAAATATTGGCTGCAAAATGTTAAGTAAATGAAAAATTTATATATTTCTAATTAAAACTTTCAAAGGTCATTGCTAATTAAACAATTTATTAATTTATATGTAAAAATTAAAAATTTTATGTAAGTTTTAATGTCAATCTATAACTATCAATTACATTCCAATATGTATACTATAAAATGTTTTCACAGGGTTTCTAAAATAATGTCATAACAGGCACATGAGACATAATATCTTAGTTCCTAAGGTCGGTGGCGCATTGACGATGTTAATGATTGATATTTCTTACAATGCTGATGTACAGTGTACAGCTATTCATTTAATTCATAAATATAAAAAAAAAAAAATAATAATTAAAAAATTTGTATAAAAGATATCAACGCAATCTAAGCTCGAATACCTTTTGGTTTTTCGTCGTCTCCCTTTGCTGTTAATTCTGGCGTACCTCAAGGATCCCATTTCGGGCTAATATTGTTTAATATATTTATAAATGACATCGGTAATTGCTTTAGACGTTCTGAATTTTTTCTCTTTGCTGATGATTTAAAAATATTAAAACCTATTAGATGCCATTTGGACTCTACGCTTCTGCAAGAAGATTTAAACCGTCTGTCTGAGTGGTGCAAAAGTAATCGTATGAAACTCAACACTGATAAATGCTTTTATATCCAATTTACGCGAAACTATACATGTTTACCTAATAAATATATATTAAAAAACTCATCGCTTAAAATGGTAGAATTTATAAGAGATCTAGGTGTTATATTTGATAATAAGCTGAAATTTAATAGACATATTGACATAATGACAAAAAATTGCTATAAAATATTAGGGTTTGTTATCAGAAATTGTAAAGAGTTCCGCAATCCAAAAACAAAAATTTATATATCCTTAGTAAGGAGCGGCCTTGAATATTGTAGTATTGTCTGAAACCCCCATTACGAAATTTACAAGAAAAACATTGAACGAATCCAGAAAAGATTTCTTTGGCATCTTTGCTACAGTGAAAAACTTACTAAGCAACTACCGAGCTACAAAGACCGTATAAAGCACTACAAATTGGATACACTGGCGATACGTAGAAGTTTATTGGATATGTATTTTCTTCATGGTGTGGTTAACGCTAAAATTGATTGCCCACAATTAATTTCTACATTTAGAATAAACGTCCCATCAAAGTCCCCTCGTGTTGATAAGTACATTCCTTTTTGCGCTAACATGTCCAAGTCTAACTTAGGTTTATACTCCCTCATTAATAGATTAGTCAGACAGTATAACTCATTACACAATAAGTCAGATGTCGATATATTTTCAAATAAGCTTGCTAAATTTAAGACTCTTATGTTGAACTATTAAGGTGTACGTTGTTGGCTCATGACAGCTGATCTTTATTGGTCTTTGTTTTATTATAATAGTTTTTTTTTTAGTAAGTTCGTAATATTTATACCACTTATATTTCATTTTATACCCTTTTTTTTTTACTTTTTATACCAAATTGTGTTAAATTAATTTGTTATTTTCTTTCATTACTACTTTAGGTGCTTAGTGTTATTTTTGAATGTCGTGGTCACCTATAAGTATGGCAAATCTTACCCTTAGACCCATTAACTTGTAATCTTTTAATTTGTAAGTGTTATTGTATTGTCATGTTGGTTATCCTAAATAAATAAATAAATAAACATAGATATCATTTCCGTACATTTTAGACATTTAATGCACTAATATTATTTATAAACCAATAAACAAAGCATATTAGTGTAGTCTATTTTGCATTACATATTTTTTTGATTCATTTATTATATTGCCGACATCTATATTTATTTTCAAGAAGCAACAACACAGATTAACTTCTCCTCTCGTTACTATATAGTTCGTCGTCGTTACAACAGATGGCGCTGTCATTTTCATTCTATAAGAATTTAAAAAAAAAATCTCCCGTTATTTATTAAATAAATAAATTTATATAATCTGATACGATGTCCTTACTTTTTCATTTCACTTTAACTGTAAGAGCTAATACTAGTAGTACGAGTAAGTATATTTATAAAAGTGAATGTTGTTCAATGAACATGACATTTTAGTTTTTATAGAATTTTGACCGAGAAATATTCAATGTCAAGGACTTTGCGAAAGATAAACCGCATCTTGTTTATAATAAGTAAATTAATTTAGATTTTCTTTTTGTATATAAAATAGGCAGAATTGGCAATTAGCCAATGGTAAGACACAATCGCCCATAGCCATTGGCACTGTAAGAAATATTACCCATTCCTTATATCTTCAATATGCCACCGACTTTCGGATCTATGTTTCTATGAATGATGTTATTTTCTTGTGGCTGTAGTTACACTGACTCAAACGCTTCGCATTTTAGGAGTTGTTTTCAAATAACATTCACACATCTGTACTATAAATAGATACAAAATTACCATAGCGACACGCTATGCGTGTTAGAAATGCTTAGATTTCGGTTTCAAATTACCTTGAACCTGCAGAGGAAGAAGCGTGCTTTATGACATCTTATGTCGTTAATCTTTTTACCTAAATATTTCAATTTAGCAATCATTATCATGAGGGATAAAGAAATAATTAGCTAAGCACTCGGCTTATCATCGGGTTCTTGGTCTCCGGTTGATGTATAATGCCCATCACTAACTCCTAAATTGACTAACCTTTGAGAAACCCATTTAGACCAATTTTCTCTATCGGCTGCCTTCTTTATATTCAACAATCTGCAATCGATTGATATATCTGCTGAATTGTCAAAATAAACTCAGCGTCAAAAAAATCGCACCTTTTGGTATTTTGACTTCAAGCAACTATAAACCCTATTTCATCTATGGTAAGGTATAAGTGTGGGGCCTCATTTTAAAGGTTATTGAATCCTTTGAATAATAAAACTGTGATAGTGATTACTAAGCATATAAAAAAGATTTTTCATGAAAAAAGGAAAAACACGCCAAAATTACTTCATTTAATTAATCTAAAAACATAACAACATTAAAAAATACAGTAAAACAAATTCTTAAAACTAAACATAGAACCTAGTGTTACCTCCCTTAGCCCTAATCACAGCCTCCATGCGATCCTTCATTGACCTCACCAACGTCACGACGCGTTCTTGAGGAATGTCACTCCACTCCTCGACGACGGTGTCCCGAAGCTGTTCAAGGGTGGCACGGGCAGTATCACGAGACCGCACCCGGCGTTTCAGATCATCCCAAAGGTGCTCTATGGGATTCAGGTCAGGACTTCTCGCTGGCCACTGCATCACGGGGATCCCAACCTGATTCAGGTAGTCCCGAACAATGATTGCCGTATGGGAGCGGGCGTTGTCGTGCATGAATGTGAATTCAGGCCCGACAAAACCGGCATACGGGACCACATGGTCCTCCAGTATCTCTGTGATGTACCGATGAGCAGTCAGGGACCCCTGGCCACGTGCACCTCCAGTGCAGGAGACGCAAACAAGGTCGGTTTTTCCTTGGATTGAAATTCCGCCCCAGAACATGCAGGATCCTCCTCTGTAGCTGACGGTTTCTTCAAAGCAGGCCTGTGAGTACCGTTCCCCCTGCCTCCTGTACACTCTTCTACGCCTATCATTGCAGAAAAGGCATACCCTAGTCTCGTCGGAGAAGAGGACAGACTTCCATTGGTCGAACGTCCAATCCACGTGGTCTCGGGCAAACTGAAGTCTGACTCGCCTATGCTCTGCTGTCAATTTGGGGCCAGTAGCAGCCCTACGGGCCTGGATTTTCTTCTCTCGCAGCCTTCTTCTTATTGTGGAGACGCTCACCGACGTCCTCCGAGCTGTTCGGAGCTGGTTTCGGAGCTCAACAGCGTTGGAGAATCGGTTACGCAAAGACGTCGACACAATATAGCGGTCGTCTCTGTCGGAAGTGCAACGTCGTCTTCCGGATCCATGCTTCCTGATGTAGCCTCCAGTCTCCTGGAACCGCTGGGATACTCGTTTCACCCGGAAACGACTTATGTTGAGTTGTCGAGCAATATCAACTTGGCGTAGTCCTGATTGCAGTAGTGCTACCACTTGAGCTGCTTCTTCTGCCGTGGTATCCATTTTTCAGCGTTTTTTTCTTACTGGAGCTGTTCAGGTGTGACTTCTGTGATGTCTGGATAGCTAATGACCCATAATTAATTTTTACCCCCCTTTTATTCGTGTCCAAGGTGGCACAAGTAGTGAGTCCTCTAATGAGCTTTTCAGCACTTTTTTTTTAAAGACCCTAACGTTTCGTGATTATTGTTTTTACAGAAAAGAACGATACGCGTTTTTAAAGTGTATTAATTGTGCTTTCAAATGATATTAATTTTGGTAGGGTACAATAAAAAAGTTAAGAGTATTATTCGCTTGAAGTCAAAATTTCAAAAGGTGCGATTTTTTTGACGCCGAGTGTAGTACGTGTAACAAACAAATTCTAACATATTATGTGATATACATATCCAGTAATTCGTATAAGACACGCGTGATTGAATAAGCATAAACTCTATTCTTAATAAATCATAATGTATTTGCCCAGCATCATGAACAGATTAATCTGCTTTTACTTAACTTTACTAAATAATATTCCATTATTTTAGTTCTCTCACCTACCTTTTACCTACATAGAAAACGGACATTCACAAAATGGAGATTACATTTATACAATTGCATTCATCGATATCTTTTTATCATAAATATTTATTGAAAGCTAATTTTGTACACTCGATTAATTAAAAAAATTAACACTCAATATCTTTACATTTTCGTTACTCTATAAAGTTAAATTAAAATGTTCTTATTTTTTTTTATTTATAATTATGAGGATTAATTATAATTTTTGTGTCAGCGGATAGAAAAGGAATGTTAATAATAAACTAATAATAAATAATAAAAAGATACATGTCATACTGTCTGTGTTACAGAAACTTTTTAAAATATTAGAATTACCATTCCTTTTTTAATTAATATAAATAAGCCAACAGTGCTTTCTACATTTGTCATTATTAAAAAAAAATTACAAGTTCTTTTTCATCAGTCCGTCCCGATGGTGGTGATCACCATCGCCTATAGACATTAGCGTTGCATCAAATCATAATGTCAACAATACAACAAAACCTAATCCTGTTTAGGCGTTGAATATGTGATTAGTGAGCAGTACCTATTAAGACATGCACAAAGCCCTATTCACCAAATAAAATACAACGGAACTTGCAAAAGTTATTTTAGATTACTATTTATTTCTTAAAAATAATATCCAGAAAGTAGAAAACCTATAAATTTGTGCAAAGAAACTATTTTGTATCAATTTATATCATAGTTCCGGTTACTGGATTACATTCAAATGTAATGTCAGTCATTATATGAAATAAAATCAATAAAAGCTAAATAGAGAAACAAGTTGCATAATGATTACAGAGAATTCGGAAGTGAACGCATTTTGTCAGTGGGATACATGCGCCGTCAACCGTGGAGACATGAATCGCATGAATCACCTATTTTGTTTCTACAATATATTGCTTAAACAATTTTATAATTAGTAAACAAAAATCTTCATTTATTATATTCTACAATTTTAGATAAATTATGCTGAAGAAATAAATTTACTAAAGATATTGTATAATTCATCGTTCATCCTGAAATTTACTTTTACACAATAAACATTTTTTTTAGTGTCACGTATGTGTACCGTGTGGGTTTTTGGGACGTGTTTTTTTTTTACTTTTACCATATAATTGATATAAAGTCAAACATACATTTATTTTATTAATTTACTTTTTAATGTTTATATGCTGTGATATTTTCTCTAGACTTAAACCTAATAACTGAATACCCATAAGGACAGCGTGTGGGTAAAATAAAGTGTTTTTAGCCCATATTATAAAATTATTTGCTAATACTAAAACTATAAAGAGGAACTTGTATTGTTTGATGTTCCTGGATTGACGCAAACATTGCTAATCCGATTGAAACAAATTATACCATAATGGTATGATAGTGTATAGTTTTAGAACGGACAAAGACTTTATAGTATGTTTCAGCTTATATACTTTTTGTAGATATAATTGTGTACTCATATTATTAAGTGTATCAATGTAAAAAAATCATATCAAATATACACTTTAACAGATGAATAAAAAATAAACGATAACTTTACTTCAGTTCGATTTATTTGTCACGCAGAACGAATCGTTATGGAAATAAATAATATTATTCTAGCATTTTCTGTATCATTTGTCATTGACATTTTGCATTAGATAATTTGTTTTAAGTATATTACAATTGATCAGGTGATGATAAATGTGTTATTAATATTTGTATTATGGCGTAAAGGTAAGGTTCAAACAATATTTTTTTTATGTATGAAAGAAAAAATCCATATTCATTCTAATTGACAACTTATGCTTTGTAATATTTAATTTCAAATTTTACTGACGCGACGTAAATGTATAATTATTATGTGTAATTGAAATTAAAATTATATGAAATTAATAACTAATAACTAAGGAACTTTGTAGATGGGTTTAAATGAACGGTAAAGAATAAAAGCAACTAGTTTTAGTAAGATCGGTTACAATTTCCCTAACTTTCTTATGAGTGAAACTAGCGATGCATATCAGATGTTGATTACTTAAGCTTCTATATCACGTGTCCTGTATACTTAAGATTAAATTTGTTTTCTAATCGAATCTAAATCTAAATGTACAATAAAACAATAAGATATATTCAACAACGATTTATTTCACAAAAAATAACAATCCTTAGTCAATTTGTAAACAATAAATAAACAATCTTAACACTAATTTTATTTACAGATATTCATTTCGTATTCACGGTATAAAGGTAACAAGTTAACATCTGATAATGGTCATTGAACTCAACTTAATCAATTTCCATCCAGATCAAAACAAGTTTCAAAGATGCGGACGTTATATAAACACATGACATAATTATAGCGGCGTTGGAAAGGTTTCTTACGGTATTCAATATGTACTCGGACGGCATGAATCAGTAAACGTTTAAATATTGTTAATTAATTGTACCACAAATACAGTGTCCGAAACAAACTGTAACACTTTAATTGAATAACAATTATATCCACACAATCACTCTTCATCATGATATCTATTCACACACGATGCTTAATTATTTACAGCAATAATGTATTTTAAATAAATTATAATTAGTTATGTCTGGGCTTTAGCTCCTCGCTGTATTTGATTGTATTATATGAAGATTCGCTGAAAGAACCTTGAATATCCTTCGGAGGCGCATAACGAGTACTGCTGTGTCCACCGAAACTGTATTTAGGACCGGCAGAAAAAGAGCTATGACCAGATATAGGACCTCTGTATGATGAACTTCCTGAACCGAAACTAGGTGAAGAGTGCTTGTGGGATGTAACGTAGTAAGCAGGGCTAGGGGCAGATGCTGAATGGACATTGCTTGATGAGTAAGATCCTGATGGTGTTCCGTACGTAGTTCCAGGAGGAGATCCTAATTGACCACTAGCAGAAAAAGCCGATGCGATTGACTCTAGAGAACCATAGCCTTCAGATTTTGGAGGCAAATATGAGGGAGCAGCTTGTTTGGCAGAACCACCACTGTAGGCAGCTAAAGATCCAAAGTTTAGACCATGACCACCAGACCCGAGTGAGCTAACACCATGACCACCGGCAGAAGATTGATAATTGACAAAGGAGGGTGCCCCATGTGATTGCGTGAGACCTGAATCGCTTTGAACGGAAGCACCCAAGAATGTGGATGGCTTAAAGCTTGATTTACCAGGTGTAGCATAACTGTTAATCCCCTTTAAAGATCCTCCTAATGATTGCCCAGAACCTCCAAAGGAGAAACCAGGATAAGCATGTCCTGAATCACCTAAGGGTAATGAAGCACCTTCAAATGAATGTCCAGATGCTGGTGCTCCATAACTGAAAGCGGCTTGATTAGCGGATGATTCAGGAGCAAATAAAACTGGACCCGTAGAACCAAATGTACCAAGACCCTTAGTACCGAGTGCATAAGCGGGAACGCCTCCTTGGCCTTGTTCACCTAAGCTGTATTGCTGGAATTTCGGGGCACCGTAACTTAACTGAGAGAGTGCAATATCTTGACCGGCATGACCACCTTGACCAGCAAATTGATATAATTGACCTTGACCATCTGATGATGGAAGGGCGATTGCTCCAGAATTAATTCCGTGGGATAATTGACTCATGAGCTGAGATAGGTCATTAGAAACCAAACCTCCGTGACTTGGTTGTAAAGTAATCGGTGCAAGTTGAATAGTCGCATGACCGCTGCCTGGCAGACCGTCTTGTTGTAATTGGTATGTTGCTCCTGAACCTTGATCACCGAAACTGTAACTTGGTTTAGCTCCACCCACGCTATATCCGGCTCCGATGCTAACAGCGCTGGCTTCAAGTTGATGACCGGGTGCATTGTAATGATGAGTGAGGCCGCTGTTTGGTGGTAAATAACTACCGGAAGCCTCTCGTTTGTCTTTCGGTTCATCTATCTTTGCTTTTATACCCCATGTTGATGATATAGTTAGTAGAGTTAAGAATGCTACCTGCAAAAATAAAAAAAACATTTCGTAAGTAATTATATATAATAGTTTATAGAATTATACATAAATATATTGATATTAATACAACGTAAATATAAAGGGAAGCTCTTTAATTTTCAATAAAATTAAATTTTACTTTCATTAATGCAAATATGGTACGTATCAAAAAACTTGTTTTCCACCATATACAAAACAACAGCCCGCATGGCGGTGTTCAAGATTATGACTGCCATTATAAATTTATTTTCACTTTTACCGCTTTTACTTCGTATAAAAAATAACCTAAGCTTATGCAAGGCCAATTTGCATGCATCTTCATCAACAAAGTGTGAATTATATGCATAGAAAGAAATTCGGTTAATTTCGATTGTGAAATTAACCGTTTAAAACAAATGTGTATTACTTTTTTAAGGAAAAAATGTATGTAAATTCATAAGAAAATTTTAATTAAACATATTTCATTTAAAGCTGATTAATAAACGTGTTGGAGATGTTCTTAATTATTTTTTTTTGTAATAATGAATGCTGTTTTTCCAATATGACATGTAATAACACTAGAAACTCGAGAAATTTATGTTATATATAACAACTTTCTACCTATAGGAATGCCAACATTATAAAACACAAAAAAAAATCTACTATTATACGTATCTTTTCAAATTACTTAAAAGTATTATTATTTTATGTGACATATTTTTCTGTGGGAGCTTTTAATAAATCCTTTTATTAGAACCTACGAATGCACTTGACTCTAAATATTTATTAGCACAAAACACGCACTCACCGTGAATTTCATTTTGTATGCTTATAAGAAAGTTAGACAAATTGACGAAACTAAATCACTATTTTCGAACACAACACTAAAACGTTAATAAAACTGATCGGACGGCCGACTGCTACAGCCGCCGAATTTGTAATGTGATGTCGCAGTATTTTCACCGAATTTATAAGACAGCGACTGGTGGCCAGCACCCGCTTGTGCGCAGGCGCTTCGGGAGGGTAAAAGTGTATCCGAGGACCCTTTCACTGAACCGGCTGAAAGAATGGGAGCGAGCCATCGGGCTTCCGAGCCCAACAATGAGGTAATACTTTGAGACCGGAAGCGTTACGTCACCTGATCACGTTTAGATGCATTTATTGAGTGTCTTTCGAACATTGTGACGTACTCATGTCAAATATCAAGAGCGACGAACTGTACGGTTCACTTATGGAACATAAACAAGTTTACAGCTAATTAAGACTTTAACATATTAAGCCAAATATAGAATCGAGTTGCTGTTGCTAAATAAAGAATACGGCACTAAACTTTACGAGACTCGTTTACTCGAACAGAAAAACATTTGTATAAAAGTAAAAAAAAAACATGGAACATGCTGTAAATGACCCACTTCTGGACCTATGGCTTCCTTTCCTTTTTGAGGAGAAGGTTTGAAGCTTACTCCACCACGCTATTCGAATCCAAGTTGATGGATAAACATGGCAGATTTTCATAAGCCACGTGCAGGTTTAAGATGACACAACTTAAGCACATTAAAATTCTGTGGCACTTGCCCAAATTTGAACTCTTAAGTCATCGGTAAAAATTCACGTCTTCTAACCACTGGATTATCGCGACGGTAATAAAATCTTTTATAATAATAATAATTAATAAATAACGTGTATTTTCTGAAATGTAGAGGTCTTAATAACTTTCATTTTACTGATATACCTAATATGACTCATATCGTATAATCGTGATTTGATGACAAAAAAAAACTATTATATAAATATCAGGTTCATATTAATAGTTTTTGTGCTTTTTCACTGATTATTTTATTTTGGATTTTAAACCAATCTGCAGATTCTCTCAGTGATGTGAACAGAATTTGTAATATTCTTATGCACTTTCATTCTCGTGACTGTTGACATCACGAGGCGTGAACAGCAAAGTAATTTTTCTTTTCAAAGAACACGCCTACAGATGGTTTGTATTAACAAACTTTTGACGTTGACAAGCAAGAATAAAAACGGTGCCTTTAAAATGTATCTATAAAAAAATCACGATTTAAATTTAATATCGATTATAAAGCACTAACTCGCCGCTGCGCATCAAAGTGTGCAAGTTTACGAACAAATAAAACTACTATACTCTTATCTAGATATATTTGTCTTTCTTCGCTTTGGCTTACAACGCCGAAAGCGTCTGGTTATTTATTGTAAATATTGAAATAACAATGAAGTTATGTTTATAATTATCGTAATAAACTCTTCTTCAAAGTTAATAAAAATATTTTCTTATAATTATCTATAAAGCCTTTATTACTATACTTTTTTTTATAGTAGTGTACGAGGCTCACTCACCCTTCAAACCGGAACACAACAGTACCAAGTACTGCTATTTTGCGGTAGAATATCTGATGAGTGCGTGGTACCTACACAGACGAACTTGCACAAAGCTCTACCACCGAGAAAACATTAACTTTATTATTCATAATCAGTCAGACAGTCAGTCAATAAGAACCTGTGAATCTCCCACAGCTAGGCTTTGGCCTCTTCTCCTCTTTTTAAGAATTTTTGGAACTTATTCTGTTCTAATGCGTGTTGGTGTAATACACATGTGACAGAATTTCAGTGAAATTCGATACAATCAGGTTTCCTCACGATGTTTTTCTTCACTGTCAAACACAAATTAAGCACATGAAATTCAGTGGTGCTTGCTGGGTCTAAACCTACGATCATCGGTTAAGATTCACACGTTCTTACCACTGGACCATCTCGGCTTTTTTTTAAATATAGCATATTAAAATGAAATAGATGGAAATGAAATACTCAAACTGTTTTAGCATAATATTAATATGAAGCAGCCTGAAGTAGCAAATCATATAAGCTAGGAAAAGAAACGTATCGATTACATTCATAATATAAAACGGAACCAGGATAGCAAATTACTCGTTGTATAATACTTGTTACTATTTAATTTGTTACATTACATTATAGTAATGTAATCAGTTACGAGAACTGCGATAACATTAGATTGAACTCGTTCAAGATTATACAATAAATTAACGCCTGAACAGCCTTCTTGAAATGAATTAAATGTATTGTTGCGATATAACACAATAGCTTTTTATATTATATCTTTATATTAATAATGTAATAAGAATCACGTCGATCGTTTCGGCGAAAATATTAATAATGCAATCTAATTATTATTTAGCAATTACGTGTATCGGTTCGTCTTATACTAAATTTTATATACTTAATGTATGTGCTTGGCGGAAAAGATAAACGCCTGTATCTGTCGGATGAAATTCTAAATAAAATGTATCCACCAAACCCGAATTGAAGAAACGTGTCGGAATAAACTCCTACCTTCTCCTTTAAAGGAGAATAATCCATACCTATTAAAAAAGTTGCATTTACGGGCTGCAACTCTTCTTTTATATATTCATTTTTAAAGATTGTTTCAATTAGAATCCACAATAATTATCATATATATATTATGTAGACGCCAACGTCAAAATAATTGAAATGTTGCAAGGTTATGTTAACCTACATATAAATAAATTTGTATTTTACGTTCAACGACTTCCCAATACAACCATTGTACAATATAAACTACTTTTATTTATAAAGACAATACTTATTACATAACACTATTGTCTTCCATTGATCAAATTCCAAATTCGTACCGTCTCATTGTTACAGAATCTATACCAACACATTATTAACAACAACAAAAGGCTTTCTTGACATTAAAAATTAAATAAATTGTTCAAGATTGTTTGTCATTAATCTCTTTACTAAAAATTTAGATGGAAATTAATTTAATTGTCTAAAAACATATACTTATGAGTAATGCACTAAATTAGAATATTAAAATGTGTAGTGCATACACAGTTATAATATAAAATATTTTAAACATAAAAGATGTTTTAATCAAATCGATTTATTAACTAAACATTGATGAACCCTGTAATCTTATTTGTTTTAACTTATATCTACAGGTGTAACAAAATTTGTGTCCGACCCGTGAAGTAGTTATTAGATAGCGTGTGTCGGTTCTATTTATGTAATAATTTTTAAAATACTAAGCAAAAAAAATACTTAAAAATGTATATTAATTGTGTGTAACGACACTGTTGGTGGTAACAACATGGATGACCTCGTGTCTTAGCTATCCGATAGGTTAGAGCTATCGAGCGCTATTGCCCGCACCTGTAATATTCGTCATATAATTAAAAAAAACCGGGATAAATTTTTTGCTTAGTATTTTAAAAATTATTACATAAATGGAACCGACACACGATAACTAATAACCACTTCACGGGTTGGACACGAATTTTGTTACACGCTATCTTAATTCCATAGTTTTTTGATACAGTGCTAGTTTTAATTTGTTTTTAATGCTCTGTGACATTCTTCATATCTACGTATTTATATAATTGCATGGTTGCAATTACGTATATATATATATATATATATATATATATATATATATATGTGTATGTATATGTTTGTAGGTTCTGTGATTTATCCAATTGAAATAAAAAAATATTTACAGTGGCTTCCTAAGGCCTCGTTTGTAAAAAAAATTTCCACGTCAATTATATACTTATTTTCTTATTGGATTGACGGTCTATCAAGCTCAGTGGCTCGACGGCTAGGAAAGTACATTACATAAAATTTTAATAAAACCATGAGAAGAGATTGCCGTGTCTTATAAATTCCTTTTTTATTACTAGCTTCTTTTCCGCTATTGCAAATAGTTAAAATAAAAAAATAACTTTCTATTATGGAAGTTCGGTTTAAATTTTATGCGCTAAATATAAATACTTTACGATTGATCATATTTTTTGATGTCCATAGATTTTTTTAAATATAATAAAATATCAGTCGTTCTGTCCGATTCTGGTGAAGATGGTCATTCTACAGTCGGACCTACATAGTCAGCCAACTGTGAAGATGGTTTTATTGGGCAAAGTATTCGCAATCTTAAAAGTATTTTTTTCCGATCCGACACGATCGAATACAGTTCAGGCTCGAGACCAAGGCTTACGTACTTTTAGAGGCACGGCAATGTAAGCTGCTAGCTTCCAAGCTCCTTGATGCTACTGAAAATTTCTAAAAAAAAAAAGACGCAGTATATTTTTTTGGTCCTACCAAGGATTTTAACTCAGGATCTTAGGATGTCTAGGTCATCTATATGCTAGCCCCTAGATTAACAAGGTATCGGCGAAGGTATCGGCGATGTTCGTGAACATATAATAATATGACTCAAGTCTGCAATAATGGCTAACAAGCTTAAAGCTATCTGAAATAGACATAAATATATGTTAATAATAATATAAGTAATACATTTTGTCTATTCTATATCTAATTATCTATATATTCGTATATTTCGTTTCGTTCTTATGTACGTCCGTACCTTTCTTCTAGGATAGATAAAACAATGTATTTCTTATAACTAATATGTTAAGAAAAATTCAAGCTAAAACATTTAATTCAAAATAGGATCAAACGTTTACTTTTACAACATTTTTTACTATTTTAATATTTGATTATTGCCTAATAAAAATAACTAGCATTAACTAAGTAAATCACAAATAAAATAAAAATCATATCGTGGTCTTAGATGTCACTTAATTGGTAAGAAAATCGCAGCGTGTTATTCTACACATCGGTTTGAAAAACTTTGAATTCGTACTTACGTCACTGTAAACCAAATAATATTTAAATAAATGAATATTTAATGAAAATATATATTTAATTAAATGAATGTTATATCTGACTAAATAATGTAAAACAAATTACACGCGCAATCTACATTTGTTTCAATGGGCGCCTTTAATAGTTATTTCCCTAGAGAGCGCTGACATTGCTCGACAAAAGACTCGGGGGTAAACTTAATAGAACATTAGTAGCGGCATATTTAATACAGTTTAAAGTTTTTAACATCGATTTTATGGTTTCATTTGCAATTTTAGAAACCCAATGTATGTCTGATTATATTTTAGAATTCTTGAATTCAAAAATTTGTTTTCAAACTCTTGATATATATCATACGATTATAATACCTTTTGAAATTTGAGACATAGAATTATGTAGAAAGTTTTGATCATAAGGTTCTTATTATTATTGTGTAGAAGATTTTCTTATAAAATTACGTAGCATGCAAGAAAATTTTACCGCAAATGTTCTTGTTATGACGACATTTAACTTAGAGTAGAGTGCTCGCGTACTTTTGCATTATTTGTCCAAAAACAGTAGTAGTAGGTAGTAAAAATAGTACAGTAACAGCCTGTGAAGGTCCCACTGCTGGGCTAAGGTATCCACCTTCATCCAGCAGTGGGACCTCTTTTGAGGAGAAGGTTGGAAGCTCATTCCACCACGCTTCTCCAATGCGGGTTGGTGGAATACACGAGTGGCAGAATTTCAGTGAAATTAAACACATGCAGGTTTCCTTCACCGTCAAGCACGAGGTTAATTATAATCACAAATAATTAAGCACATGAAATTCAAGGTGGTTCACAACCATCAGTTAAGATTCACGCTGCGTTACCACTGAGCCATCTTGGCAATAAAAATAGAATACATATAGAGATACATTAGGTAATGTAAAAAAGGATCTATTTCATTATACCTATGTAATTTGCTCAAGTATGGCAATCGCAACGTAAATAGTAGGTAAATAGGTATTTCCGTCCAATTATGCGCAAATAGCGTTAGTGTTATAGCCGTCCACCTTTTGTTTACTTATTAATTGTAATAGGACTTAAATATATCTTTTCGAGAATAAAAAAATCATAACTGAGAATATACTAATATAATAAATCTCAACAGGTTGTTCGAATCTACTAATCTCTGCAACGCTAAAAATAGAAGGATTTGCAAAATTATTTTTATGTTTGCTCAAATTTATAGCACAAATTATAACGACGATGTTATAGACGTGACGTATTTAACGTGATGATATCTCCAAAATGTGAACCGCTTCGATTTAAGTTTTAATCCACTTTACATTACTTCTTATAACCTGTAAACGAATTTATAGTTGACGTTTATAAATTATTAGCTGTCAATCTGGTATAGAAAATTTGAACAATACATATACTGAAGTCTGTTCCATATAGCGATATTTGTTGACGTTTATGATTGCTGCTTCATTTCTTAAAGTAGTTGCATTAAGTTACATAGCCTAACTTCCTAAGCAAATTAACTATCTTACGCAAAAATAATTATTCATATCGGACTGTTAGTTCCTGAGGTAGGCGCGTTCTTCCACACAAAGATAAAGATTAGAAACGACAATTTAATACATTTATATACCTAATATCTTAATACTACGATTAAGAAACACGGTAACTCATTATAAAAATAATTACTTAAATTAAATAATTTGTAAGCGTGTAAAAAAAATATTTCTTTTAAATTTCTAGTGATTAACAAGTTCTCATAATTAACTTAATTAATACTTTATTATTGATTACTTAATTATAATGGAAATTGCTCACTCAAACAGCCAGGAGAATTTGTATAACCTTTGGCAAAGGCTTCATTTTGACCGTACCTCTACCAATTTATAATGAGTTGGATAAAGATAATAAAACGCATGAATACGCCTTGTAAAGGTCAATCTTTGAAAGGCAACTAGCCACCATCTTCATTAGAAGACAGTAGGCTTTTACCTAGCTGTCGGACAATTAGTTGCTGTTAATTGCTTACAATTCATAAAATAATAATTCTACATTATAAATTACGGCTAGCGAAGCGTGTACATAACAGCTGGTTAGTATGTAAATTTAATATGAGCTAAGCATTTAGTAAATCTCTATTTAAAACATTTTTTAATTTGAAATACAGATCACGTAATAACTTTACTGACGCGAATAAGTTAAGGTGTGTTTTTATTGCAGAGTGCTCGAAAAGAAACTGAGGCATGATTCATCTTGATACGACGCCAGGAAGTTGAGCAACAAAGAAAAGTGTTCCTCAATTTGCAATATTTATGTACATATCTTATAATAAAAACAGCTTAGAATAAACAGTCAATTTAAAATTATAACTACATTAATTACTACAGTTATGTGCATGTGTGTTATTTATATAATACGTGCAGTTTACTGATAATATTATTATTATCATGACAACAAAAAATATAGATGAAACATAATATTTTGTTATTAAAATAGAATTATATAAATAAAAATGCGACGCAAATATGAATATGATCATGACATCGACTTGTATATTGTCGACAATTTTACAAAAACCCTTTATATTTTTATTCCAGATTTATTACTGAACTGATAAATATTGATAATAATTCTCAATATTGTTTATTGACAATTATTTATAAGGTATTAAACCAGTTACTGTAATTGGAAACTTGTCAACGTTTCCATTTACAATTACAAACGATAGCACACAAAGCTTACATAAATAACATGAAATTAAAAAACATCGTCTGATACAAATGTATAGGCTTGCACTAATACATTTTATAAGTACTTAACTATTATTAAGAAGTGTAGATTAACTTTGGTTGGAAACATTTTATTTCGAACAACTCATAGATCTTACTTTAATGTCACATTATAAACCTTAGGAAGTCATTACAAGCGGCAAATGTTAGACTTTCAATGCTTCGTTCTTCCGTTCAGGGGGACCAATTCTACTAACAAATTTGCACTTTATCGCTATCGAAACGCAATCGTTGCCGTATAACCGTTTTATTATTCTATAATAACATAGCGTTCCAGTTGCGGTTCGGTCGAAGTGGGATCAGAAAATAAACGAGAACGTATCATAATCGATACAGATTAGTAGAATAATTATTTTGTGAGGGATAGAATCGAACGTAACCGTTATCAATTAGTAGAATTGGGATGTCGTGTATGGATACTGACAACGTAATGGGCAACTAGGACATCGTTTTTGTACATAGTAGCCTAATGTACTCTTTATGATAGTACGTCGCTATCATTGCGGGTATGTTTTTATATTAAATATTTATCCGGTCATCATGCATATAAAAATAATTAAGAGAAGTAAGTCTCAAACACATGATACAACCGACGTGATTATAACTAGTTTTAGTAATAGGAATAGCAGTCATTTGGCCGACTTTCTATTGCGGTCGGTTTGATGTAACTCATTTTTATTTTATTTCTGTGCAATTTAATAATGCTTAACGCTTACTACATACTTTGTTCGTTAAAAGTAATTTGTCACTTACAATTTCACGCAGAATACATTAATGATGTAGTTAAAGTTGTAATATGTACATCTGACATCATAACACCTAAATTACGTATTAAATTAACAAAACAAAAAACGTAAATACAGTATAGGAAATCTAATAGATTACCTAAATAGAATTCAGTTAACTATATTGAAAATATATATTTTCGTCGTTTTACACTAAACATACATACGGATAACAAGAAAATGAAAGACTTATGTATGTATAGTAATAGTATACTTTTACTAATTTTAGATTGTCATTATTAAAAAATTGTGTAATATTTTATTAATTAAATAAATTATAGCTCGTGGTAGCGTTACGTGTGTTTTATATAGAATGGTTACGTTTTGATCACATATTTCTAACATTTTCAACCATTTCTTTTTAGATGAATTTTCGAAATACACTGCTAAGAATCTAACATATTAAATCTCAAGACATTATGTAAACTATTCGTACAATTAAATACAGCGAAAGTAAAATTACGCTAATTTACTATCGTTATATCGTTATTTCTTTAGTTTTTATTTTTGTTATAAAAAAACAAACAGATTAAATCTGATAAAATATTACGGTATTTAAAATTACTTCTGCACTAATATTTATCAAGGCTTAACAAAATCGACATGATAGCGGCTACGATTTTTCAAACATTAATTGATTTTAACGAATCATAATAATGAGCCGAGCCATTTATATTAACTTATTTATTAATCTGCAATTATAAACAAAATATTCAGCTAATGTCACGTATTATGAAGCATGATAACATGACTCCAAGAATTTAGAATATCTAAGGGGTTTTCCAATAGGGACGCTTGAACTTTGACAGCTGATTGCGGCCATGTTGTTTGAGTGACAGCTGTCAAATGCAGTGTGTTATATTCATTCCGTCCTCCCAAACCACCATGGCAGGTTACAGTGTCGAGCAGCACGTGCAAATCATAAAATTGTTTTATGAAAATGGGTCTTCAGTTCGAGCAACGTTCCGCGCACTTCGCCCGTTTTACGGTCGCGATGATCGTCCTGCCGAGTCGACTATCCGTCGATTGGTGGACAAATTCGAGTCAACCGGGTCAGTTAACAATCAGCCGGTTCCCGTGCGTCAACGTAACGCGAGATCTGCCGAGAATATCGCCGCTGTGCGCGACAGTGTCCTCGAAAACCCGCGGCAGTCAATTCCGCGTCGCGCACAGGAACTCGGCCTTTCGCAGACGACAACTTGGCGAATTTTGCGTTGTGACTTGAGCCTGCACCCGTACAAGATCCAGCTGACCCAAGAGCTCAAGGTTAATGACCATAGACAGCGCCGTGTGTTCGCTGACTGGGCATTAGAGCAGTTGGAAGTTGACGCCGATTTTGGCAAAAAAATCATCTTCAGCGACGAGGCGCATTTTTGGATGAATGGCTATGTCAACAAGCAAAATTGCCGTATTTGGGACGAGACCAATCCACACGAGGTTCACCAAGTGGCAATGCACCCGCAGAAAGTGACTGTTTGGTGCGGATTTTGGGCCGGAGGCGTGATTGGTCCGTATTTTTTCGAAAACGATAATGGTGTGGCCGTCACCGTCAATGGTGAGCGATACCGGTCGATGATAACCAACTTCTTTTGGCCTGAAATCGAGAATATGGATCTGGACAACATGTGGTTTCAACAGGATGGCGCTACGTGCCACACAGCACACGCTACGATGGAAGTTCTGCACGAGCAAGCGCCCTTAATGGAAAACCCTATATGATACCTAATATCAACTCATTGTAAATTATTCATTGACAGCACTGTTATTCATTATTATTATGTATAATAGGTACCTATATCACAAGTAGTTTTTATACAGCGAAGCCTACTAAAGCTTAGTAGAAGACAAAAACAAGTAAATAGTTTTTTAACCTAATGACGTCATTTTATAGAGTACGAATATTATTCTTCTAAATTACCGTAACTGTTTTTTTTTTAAATTTTTATATTGTTTATGTAAGATCTTAGTATTATATGCAAATCTTAGTGGCCGGAATCACACGGTGATCTGAACCCGGAAAGGCGAAGTGTATTTAAAACTATAGTCAATTGTACGAACGCGATTGAATAATAGTGTAACTACTTCCTCGACTTTCCAAAAGTCCTGTCTCCTTCACTTTGTTCCTATTGGTTATCACAGCGTATTGCGTAACTGGATGGATGACTATCCCTACTATCTTTTATAGCCCACCAAACTAGTACTCAATAATCTTTCTGTTACATCCGTCGTTGTAAAAAAATGGGCTACTTCGAATACTTAGAGCGCTGTCATACTAACGCGCACTTCGCGATTCGAGTTTTTATATATAAATACTTACTTGCAATTACAGAAGCGTGTTGTTTGTTTATTACATCACAACTTACGGTATAAACGAAGTTATATACCAAGCATGAAATAGGATTAGATTAAGTTACTTTTGTATAGTTTGGATTAGATGTTTGCTTGAGTTCTATTGATGCTGATTGATTGATCTGTTAGGCTAAAGTTAAAATATAATTTTAATATTTCCACACTTACGATTTTATTATTTAAGGTATCATATTTTTAGAAACATCTAGAAATCATTAAAAAAACATTAGTCGTATACATTTAACACCAAAGAGATGAGAACAACGCTGGTAATTTTAATAAAATTGTAAATCGCGCGTTCGTTGAATCAATATGAAAGTCGATGTTGCGATTCTTAGCAGCGAGTTACACTTCTTGTACCTATTTGTTTATTTTTAAATTACGGCACAGATTATATAAACCTTTTTAAATAACTGAGTTTCTGTTCATATGTAAGTATATTTCGAACTTCATTAATTATTATATTTATTATTAAACAATAATAAATCAATTAAAATCAAGCTTGCCTCTATTAAGAAATATAATAATTTTGTTTCCTGATAACTGTTAATAGTTTTGTAATATTGTTGCTTATTTTTAGGAAAAGTAAACCACGGCACTATTGTTGCAAATAAAATTATGAAATTGTATCATAAATTTACAAATTATGTGTTTCATACGATACCGAACAATTTACAAAATTACATTGCATTTGTTATACTCCCATTAAAGTCAACTGACCACTTTTACTATCACTTGAAAATTGGAATCGTGCAATCTATACATAACGAAATTGTAACGGAGCCATTTCTTCACGTGAAATACTTTTACAAAGGTCAAGCAACAATTACAGAAAATATTTTATGATAACAATATTGACTAACGGTTGCCCGTAGATAGGCACAACGAAAAAAAAAAAGTATTATTTCAAAACGAATAAATATTCCTATGATTTGTTCCTCAACATAATCAATCTCTATGCTTGTGTATACAAATTCAAATATGAAAACAAATTTTCAAATTAGAATTAGAATCCAACCAGCCATTTAAGCTAGATTTTTTTTTTCTCCACAGACTTTTACGTCTTTTTAAGTTTCCCTTTTGCATGATATCTGTTGATTGTGCATGGTTCCGGTTACATTAAATATTATTCATCAAATTAATTCAATATAATGTATGAAAACTTATATAATAGCGTGGTTGCAATAATATTTAATAACTGTCTTAATTACTAACAAACGTTTGCGTCTTTGTTCGCAAGTTCACATCCTAACACACAAACTTTCACATTTATAAATTGAGCCAGCTTATTATTGTATCTTTAACCTTTTTGCGCATCAGGAACTAACTGTAAGATATATTTTAATACAATGGCGTGACGTCATAAATCATAATGACATTTGCTGAATGCGTGAAATGAAACAAGAAAATTTACTAATTCACCGAAGTTAACTTACAAGTGCTTACAATACATTACATACATACTTTTTAATGTTATCATAATTTCTGAATCGTAAACAATATTTTCTACCTTTACTATCTTATTTTGTGAGAGTATTTAGATATGAGTAAAAATGGTAAAACAAAAATTTATGACAACATTTCCTTTTATGCATTTATCAGATAAGTTAACAGACTCATTACATTTGAATAGATCGAAATTTCATCTATTAAACTATAGAATAGAATTTTTACGTAATGGAAAATATTTATAGAGCTAATAAAATATTATATCAGCGCTTTTTATGTAAATAAATTCTCCATATACAGCGATGTCTCAACGATGAGACAATTTCTACTATAAAATACTTTCTCAACGCTTTGCCTACATAATCGTCGCCGCGAATAAGATACTGCATTTTTATTCTTCTTTTTTAAAAGTAAAGCATGACTTTATAATCTATAGAGTCTTTGTATTGATTACGTACTATTAGAACATTTAAAGTGACTCAAATTGTTTATATTAAAGATAGGTATGGAAATTGAAAAATAAAGTCACCGGATGAAATTTAACTATTACATAGTTTAGATATTTGAAAATACGAAAACAATCGTCAGCTGCCTGGGTAGCGGTTGAAAAACCGTCAGCTGACGCAGCAAAGCTTTGGTTGGAAGGTAGCGTTGCAAATACAAAAGTTTCAATCACCTCAGCTTTATATGTACTATTAAAAAGTATTTTTTGAAAATAAATTAGAAACTCTGAAAAATCTGGAGCTGTATAAGCATTTGTAAATATAATTTCGATTGAATTTTATTTTTAGATAAACAAGTATGTATTTACATTTACATATAAAATTAATAACAATATATATTCAGATTCAAAAAATGTACCCAGAACTGATATCACAATTCACAGCACATCACATCAGTAATAAAACAAAATAATAAAATGAGAGTGCGTTTATTGAACTATGTATACACAACAATTTTGATATTCCAATAACTTCGGTAGTGTCCGGACAGGTGTAAAGCTGGTTGTCTAGTTGCCTATAAATTGTTTAGAATACGCCATGTTGTTTAGTAGACGCCGACATATCCGGGAGCAATGATGCGACCCAATCCGTCGAATCCGTTCACAACAGTGGGTCCAGCTACGACGGTCTGTAATAACATTAGGCAATGATTAACTAACTCTGACTCAGAAAAAATGGAGACCAGAGAGAGTAAAATATGTAATCAAATATTAGGCAATTTTAATCTATATACATAAATATAAACCTATATAAGCAATTCATAATACTTAAACGTATGTACGTTAGCGTAAATCAATTGTATTTGCAAACTGTAAAATAATAGGTATCCATTTGTTGATAAGAACATTCAATGGTGTTTTCTCTGAGTGTGACCATTGTATGATTCGTTACGTCTTTTCCGATTTTATCAATAAGGTGCTAACGTTGGAACGAACTGCCTTTAGTAAAAAACATTTAACATTGTTTACCATTATATTAAGTAGTATATCCAAACGAATTTACTCGCCAATAGCTCTACTAATAATGTGCTTCATGTCTATCTTACCCGAGAACCGATAGCGGGTGCAACGAGGCCGGGCCAGACCAGCTGAGGGGCAGCAGCCGTCAGCGCAACGAAGCAGAGGAAGAAGAACACCTATAAAACATTTATACATACTTATTAATACTTTTATTAGGTTTTATTAAAATCGTAATGGTCACTTTTCACGTTATATAGTTCGTTAAATTCTCATTAACGACAGGTTGGCTTTTGATGCGGTTTTCACTGTAACTATTTTTTAATAACCGAGAAGTATATACAATAATGTATTATAATAATATATATTGATTCTGAAGTAATTCAATTAAAGGCGAAATTATTTATTTCTTTATACGAATATATATGAATTAGTAACAAAATGCCCGGCTATTAGCAATACATATTAATAACATTTTTTTTAAATGAATGAAGCAATTATTCAATATGACTTATGTGCTACTTATTATTGTTTTATTATTAATGCTAATAAAACAATAATATTATTTAAATGAATCTAAAAAATTAAAGCATTTAATGAAATCGCTTAGGTTTTTTCAACTAACAGAAGTATATAGTAGTAATTAAATTATATTTTATCTTTTAGTTTGTATTGAACAAATGATAAAAAAACGTTCAATGATATTTATTAATTGTTAAAAAATAAATAAAATAATAATAGTAGTAGATGATAATTTTCAAATAAAATAAAACCTTCGCAATTTGAGACAACTTGGGATAAAACAAGATTTAAATGAACAACTATATTATTTAAAGTATAATTAATCGCGGCTATAAACGTTTTGCAATAGCTATGAAGAATACATTGTTGCTCTAATAAGATACAAATTATACCAATGTTAACTGGATTCTGTTAGATCTAGTTTACATTGATTTACTAAAAAGGTGAGAAGTACTTGAAAAAGTCGTAAATGGCAATTTTTACTATAAATTTAATAAAAAAACATAAATATTATCAATTATACTCCTTTACCAATATTTATTTAGTTAAATATGAATCATTATTTAGAAAATAATAAAATTATATATATAATATATATAATAATAATGATTAAATAAAATATTTATACGTACGAGGAATTTCATTTTGATGGTAGTGAATAAGTTGGGTAGATCTCACTAGAACTGCTCAAAGGCCTTCTGAGTGCAAACTATGCTGATCTGCGGAAGACAGACACATTATATAGGACCCTAGAAGGTCGCGAACCAGTCCTAGAGTAGGTATCCCTAACCACCTCCTAAGGTCAATACTGATCTGAATAGCAAATGAAATACCTGTCTGCAAGAAAAAATGGTTCACTCGCTTCGTACTTGCTAATCGGTTACAGATATGGTTACAATAATAATTTATTAGATCAACTCTGACAGAATAAACATCTGTTCGCATTCGTTACTAGTATTCGGGTTATAACCATAATTTCTCATTAAGGTAATCGTATTCGATCTTGAGTAGGTAATGAAAAAAATTAAGCTTAGATTTATCGCTCGCTGAGAAAATTGTGCTAAATCAATCAAAGTTTAAAGTAACAAAGTACCCAATACACATATCGAGTACTTTAGGACTTATATTCGATATATTGAGCACAGGATATAAACATAGGCAATGTCAATGGCATATTGTGTTATTCTGTATTAAAATACATTGATGTAATTAGAGACAAATGATTGAATTAGAAATAGAAAACACACGTAAATCAATTATAAAAACATGATATAGTATATTTACGAGTATACCGGGTCTCCCAATAACTATTAGCACCTTAGATATCTTCGAAACTATAAGGTTCACAGTAATATTTGCTGATATAAAATTGCACAGTACGAAGGGGGCCATCCAATGATACCAAAGTACTCACCTCCAACCCCTGTGCTGGGAGTGGGGCAACTTTGAAATCTCAAATGGGAACCCTCATTTTTTATTGTAAATTCGGATTTCCCATAAAAAAATGCGTAACTTTTATCCAAATGTTTTTTTGCGATTCGTGATAGATGGCGCTATAATTGCAAAAAAATCCTGAAAGTATTGATAGGCGATAATTCTTACATTTTCGGTAATGAATCAAATTACTACGTTTATAGTGTTCGAAATGACGATCATCCATATCAATGCAATATTGGATTCTTTTTTCGTGATTGACTCGCAAGTTTTACAGCGTAAGAACTTATTGATGCACAGGCTGTAATAATTCTTTATTGCATGTCCTCACGTGTAGTTGGTACTTCTTTGTACACTTTATCTTTCAATGTTCCCGATAGAAGAAAAGTCTAAAGGTGTTAGGTCTGGGGAACGAGCTGGCCACGATATTGGACCGCCGCGTCCAATCCAACGATTTCGAAATTACTCGTCGAGTTGCCTTCGTGCAATCAGTGAATAAATGTGCTGACCATCCATCATGTTGGTACCACATAGTTTGTCATGTAAATAAAGGCAACTCTTCGAGCAAAACACCCAATGTATCTCTGATATAATCAGCGTAGAAACAAACCGTAAGTATTATCGCCTTTCAGTACTTTCAGGAATTTTTTTTGCAATTATAACGCCAACTATCACGAATCGCAAAAAAAAATTGAATAAAAGTTACGTATTTTTTACTGTACTATTCCTGCGTACTGTGCAATTTTATATCAGCAAATGTTACTGTGAACCTTATAGTTTCGAAGATATTTAAGGTTTTAATACTTATTGGGACACCGGTATATTACCTCCCACTTGGAGAGGTAAACTGCTTCTCTTGGTATTAAATACTATTTTATTGTGATCGTAAATCGATCGATATGAATAGTGTTATAGTGAAATGGTATGTATAGTACATAATGAAATGAAATCAACACCAAAATTGCAGTGCTATCTGCGTTACAGAAACTAACTCAATTCTTATTTTTATTTTGAGTAAATTTAAATTTTACTGATAAGCAGAACAAGAGACAGTCGCCAAAATGGTGATAGAAATAGATATAATCAAATAAACAACACATATAAATTATCCAGCTCAAGATTTAATACAATTATCCCAAACAGACCCACCACGGCTAGAACAGCTGACGAAATTATAATACAGCGCCATAGAAATTATTTAGTACTTTTTACAGCTGCCCGGTTCAATTTGTCGCTCTAATATTTTAAGTAAATTGGGTATTTTCTTTTTCATCTATCTCTAGCTCTCTGACCCTACATTACTCGGTAGTTTGTGCAAGCTCGTCTGGGTAGGTACCACCCACTCTTCAGATATTCTACCGGAAAACAACAGTACTTGGTATTGTTGTGTTCCGGTTTGAAGGGTGAGTGAGCCAGTGTAATTACAGGCACAAAGGACATAACATCTTGGTTCCCAAGGTTGGTGGCCGCATTGGCTACGGTTTATTTTTTTTAGAAATATACAATGTCACTGTCTATGGGCGTTGGTGACCAGTTACCGTCAGGTGGCCCATATGCGCATCCGCCTACCTATACTTTAAACAAAAAAAAACATCCTGGTCCTTTGATCCTGATGTATTTTGGGAAACAGACAAAAGAAACTGATACATAAAAATAGTTAAAAAATAATTAACAAATTGACCAATAAAGTGAATTATTTTTTAATGTTATGAACAATTGTCACTATAAGGACCTTCCTACAACGACATAAGTCTGCCTGACTTCCTCATCAATAATGATAGTTGAAATTCTTCATGTTTATTGTTCTCATTAATCTTAAAAAACAGTTCACTCGGTGGTAGAGCTTTGTGCAAGCTCGTCCGGGTAGGTACCACCCACTCATCAGATATTCTACCGCAAAACAGCAGTACTTTGTATTGTTGTGTTCTGGTTTGAAGGGTAAGTGAGCCAGTGTAATTACAGGCACAAAGGACATAAGATCTTAGTTCCCAAGGTTGGTGGCGCATTGGCGATGTAAGCGATGGTTAACATTTCTTACAATGCCAATGTGGGTGCCAATACACCCATAGAGGGTGTTGGTGATCAATTACCTTCAGGTGGAACATATGCTCGTCTGCCTAAAAATCTTATGGGCATAAAAATCTTATATCATTGCCAGCCACTGTACAGTCATAAAAGAGAAGAATCTCTCCAAAAAGAGAAGAATCCTCTGAGTCGCGGGAATTTATGTAGTGTTACTTTTTTCTTATCTAATTATCACAACGTACGAAGATAATTTTTTTATTGATACCTAATAAATTTAAATAAACAAAATATTCTGATCAAAATTCGTATTTTCGAAAAATTATCGTAGCGAATCAAACTTTTTTAAATTAACAAATAACAATGTATTTTATAACGATGATGAGACTGGATTTGGGCAGCAGTAGCGGAGGTCAGTTTAAAATCGTAATCTAAGTATTCGAAAAACTCTATTTCTAGAGAACTCTAGAACTTTTTATTGCAAAAATGTAATAAAACAAACCTGCTTTTTATTTTATGTCTAAGTTATTCATAATCAACTATCGAACAAAATAAATAGCTTCTAAGGTAATAATCTACATAGTTGCGTAAAACAATATTTTTACATTATTATCATACACGTTGTAATATTGGTGTTCACATTGACATGATTGTCTTTGTTTGCGTCTTAGAAATACTTATTTAAAACAAGATTGAAATGTAGGCGTACCTCATAACTTATTAACATACCTAACCTGTCTTTACTGTAACGAGCGAAGATTAACGCAAGATTAAAACATTTTACCTTATTCTGTTTGCAAGCAGGCATAAATAACTCAGATTTATTAAAAAAAAATGTTTTATTTGTTACAAATCATTATTTCTGCTGTTTTGCGATCGTCAAAATCAAATGCATATAAAAAAATCTCTCTTAATCTCTTACTTATCTTTCCCATGTCCTCAGCGCATTTTTTATATCGGCGTTATAATTAGTAACGTTTTTTTTTTTTATTAATAGGCAGTCCAAACTATATTGTCTGCCAACAACTACAGTAACTAATATAATATTTTTGCCTGTGATTAATTATATGTCTGATATCTTAATATGTTAACAAAATAATGATGTTGCAGACGATGTGAACCAATTATGTAACTTATAAAAATGTATTTCATAATTAATTAATTTTACTAAACGCTTGTTTTTTTAAATAAATTATATGAATAAGGCCATAAATCATTTGTGCTATGTAACTGTATGTATATTTTATATAATTATTTTAATTATTATTGACGTACATAATAAAAATGAAATTGAGCTTAGTATTTATGTAACGTTGGAATAAATAGAAATAATATTTAAAACTTATTATTATTAATAAAAAATGAAGCCGTCCATATAAATTTTGTTGCATCGTTTATTTAATCTGTACTACGACCCTTTTACCGCACTTATCCTAAATCAAGTGTCAACGTCCGTATCGGATGAATAAAATTAATTAATCGTCCGCTAAAATGGATTAAATACGAAAAATTACTTCACTTCCGCTGTTTCTCTCGATTCGCTTATTACACTTGAAATTCTATTGGCAGTCATGTAAGTTAGGTTAGTTAAGGTGGTTCGGGTTAGGTTTTATACGAGTGCCAGAACTCGTTTTATACTAGAGTAAAAAAGAGAAAAATAATAAAAAATACTAATAATAACTTTAACCCAGAGGTTTTCTGAACATGCCGTTTTGAACCGTTTAAACTTATGAAACATTAATTGTTAGTGTAAAAATGATTATCCGTTAGAAAAGGCAAGATACTAATGTTTTGATGAACACCTATATCCATTACCATTTTAGCGGACGATTAATTTATTTTATTCATCTGGTTATCGGACGACTAGCAAGAGCCTATCCTAAAATCTTACAAATAGAATGCATTAACAATTACATTACCATCGACACTGAATACTAATTCGTTTTTGAATAATTAGTTACATGCAGTGTTTAATATCCGTACATTAATCTGAGTTGTATGACAAGCGAAGATAAACATAAATAAATAGGTACCTTAAAAGCTAAGGAATCTTAAGTTAATTATTTGGATTTTTAATTTGTTACTATAACATAATATTAAAGTCGTAGTATGATATTATAATGTTTATATACATATCATATATGTTATACTGTAAGGGGTATGTTGTATTCCACGGAAATTTTACTTCGTGGTGGAACTTTGTGTAAGCTCTTCTGGGTAGGTACTACCCACTCATCAGATATTGCACCGTAAAACAGCAATACTTAGTATTGACTGCCTCGTTGGTCTAGTGGCTAGATATTAGGCTGCAGACCCGGTGGTCTTGGGTTCAATTCCCAGGTCGGGCCAATAAATAGTTATTGGGTTTTATCTGTCAGAAAATTCTCAGTAGCAGCCCGGAGTCTGGAAGGTGGAAGTGTGTACACTCCCGTGCCTCGGAAAGCACGTTAAGCCGTTGGTCCTGCGCCTGAACTCTTTCCGGTTGTGTCGGATTGCCGTCCCATCGGATTATGAGAGCTAAGGAAAAGAGAGTGCACCTGTGTTTGCGCACACACTTGTGCACTATAATATCTCCTGCGCAGTTGGCTAATCTCTCTTGAGATTGGCCGCCGTGGCCGAAATCGGTCTGGAGGACCTTTACTTAGTATTGTTGTGTTCCGGTTTTAAGTGAGTGTGCCAGTACAAGCGCACAGGCGCCATACAGACACGAGGGACATAACATCTTAATTCCCTATGTTGGTGGGCCAATGATACAGCGCCAATGTTTATAGACGGTTCTGACCAACCTTACAATTATATTTTTTAAAAAAACATTTCTGTTATACATATTATGTATATGTATATAAAATAATGAAGTGTAATGTCGCTATCGTTTATCTTAAAGTACCTAAACCAAAATATTTTTATTTTACAGACAGATAGGTCAAAAAAGTCCAGTCACAGTTTGATGATCATTATAATTTGGCTATGTAGGCAATTTTGGTAGAAATTTGTTCTGTTTTCAAAAGTATTATAACCTAAAAGAAAATTTAATAATTATTATTACTATTTCTGGAAATACAGAAATACATATATATAGCATGTGATAACAGATTTGTCATAGAAATGCCAAGGAAATTCCTCTATAAAGTTTCTCTCTTACATAATTAGGAGATGAGTGGTTTTTCCGTATCAAGACGCATGTGCTCGTCCGCACCGGACTCGAAAGGTTCTATTGCATCAGCGCGATACACCGCGTTCTCAATCCAAACAGCGATACGGTCGGATATTGCGACCATGAAGCGAGCGAGACGACCAGGGTGTGTACGGGATGGCTTCGGTTCTCCTAAGTATATGGAAAACAAATATACTCTAACGTAAAATAATATTAAATATTCATTAATCTCCGAATGACATAATATCATTAGAAATAATGATTACATATGTATATATAATAAAACCCGTATAAAATATCCGCATGAACGCATATTTTAATAAAAACTTTTCATTTATATTAAGAGCCGTGATGACCCACCTAGTGGTTAGAAAACGTGGATCATACCTGAGAGATTCAGAGTTGAAACCGGAGCAAGTACCACTAAATTTTTATGTGCTTCATTTATGTTTATAATTGATATCGTGCTTGACGGTGAAGTAAAACATCGTGAGTAAACCTACCCGTATTGGAGCAGCGTGGTAAAATAAAGGGAAACGGAGAGGAGACTTTAGCCCAGCTGTGGGAGGGACATTCACAGGCTGTTAATAACTTTAGATTTTTACTTTAGAATTATATCATTTTAGAAAATTATATATTTTTACACTAACCTAATATTTCGGCCACCCGTTCTAACACGACATCGGCAATACTTCTCAATCTATTCGAAACCAACATTTCCTTTTGTCCTTTAGCGATATAATCGCACAGACGGTACGCCACCTAGGAAGACATTTAAATACATAATGATTAAGGTTTATGGCATTGATAAGTAATTTATCATTGAGTATTAAATATGCATGTACATGATTTTCTACAACTAGACAATAACAATTGTGAAATAAATAACCTTCAATTACAATGTAATATTTTTCAACTTTTCTATTAAAATGAATATACTTATAACTGAGGTTACATACCTGTCAAAGAGAGGATTTAAAAAATAAATAAAAATGCTGGTTACTATTTGTACTCTATCATTCTAAGAGAATCTTTTAATTACACCATTTTATAAATATACCTATTTATACAGATAATTTATACGTTCCTACGTAAGAAATCCTTTATAAGTATTAACTGCGATAAATTTTCTTAATTGTTATTTCAAATATTTATAAGGAATTTAAAAGAGTTGTAAAGATTGTAAAGTTACATAAAACAAAACCCGCTGAGTTTCTTTGGCCAGTTCTTCTCAGGTCTGAGGTGCTTATTTCCGAACCGGTGGTAGATTAATGACAATCAATAAGCAAGTGTAACACTTCTATATTGAATAAAGATTATTGATTTTGATTTTGAAAAACAATAAATTTCATTTAAAAACAATTGACAAAGTAACCGAAACAAAAAAACAGGATATGTGACATACGGACAGCAAAGCAGGTACGTATTTGAAAACTTTTTCATTTTTCGCGTGAATCCCTAAATATTAGTATAAGACTGATGATGAAAGATGCGCACCTGCGCACTAAAATCAATGAGCCACTTCTGCCTCTGTCGCAGTTCCCGGGACCTCTCCATATTCTCCTTCCGATTAACCATCCCGCCAGGGCCGGACCATATTTTAGACGACTCGTTCAGTGCTTGAAAATATTGCTCTGTTTGTCTATGAAGAAACAAACTCGTATTCAATTTTAACTTATTTAAAAATATTAGAACATTTCTATCATTCGCTCTACATATCATCCACCTATTAGAAGTTTTAAAAAACCACTATCCCATGACAAATATTATACAGTTAAAATATTTGACTACACGGAGGTTAACATATAGCCAAACGCTTATCAACAATATGATTATGCTGTAGGTGAAATCATAGTTGAATTCAAATGATAAAAACAGTTACAAACAACAAATGACCCTCCAGATCGATTTTCGGTCACGGCGGCTAATGTCAAGAGAGACTAGCCAACTGCGCAGGATATATTATAGTGCAGTATAGTAAGTGTGTGCGCAAACACAGGTGCACTCACTAGACCACTAGACCAACGAGGCAGTCAAACAAACAACAAATGGGTACAATGTAAAATAGAACGAAAAAGTCTATATAATTATTAGTTCGGATGTTTGTCTCGCCATTACGCGTAAACGGCTGACCTAATATTATGTTTATTATTTAATCTCAATAAATTCAATCATAAAGCGTAATATACGCCCAGCGAAGCGATTATGAGCGAGTTTTTTACGATTTCGATATTCTTCGCTGGTTATGCGCGAAGCAATAAATGAATCAAAGTAATTAGATCCTGGAAACTAGTCTATCTATATATACAGGTCCGGTTACCTATCGGGTAGCTAAGACACGAGCTCATGACCTCAGTAGTCCACATTTTTACCACCAACAGTGTCGTTAAACACAATTAATTAATTTTTTTAAGTATTTTTTTTGCTTAGTATTTTATAAATTATTACATAAATAGAACCGACACACGATACCTAATAACCACTTCACGGGTCGGACACGAATTTTGCTACACGCTGTATAAAAAGACTTGGCCTGACTGACTCATCAACGCGGAGCCTAAACCACTGGGGTTAGAGACTTGAAAATTTGACAGTTGATGCATTTCATGATGAAAACGCGTACTAAGAAAGGATTTTCGGAAATTCCACCCCTAAGGAGGTGAAAAAAGGGATGAACCGTTGTATGGAAATCCGTCATTTACAAAGTTAGAAGCATGATATTTCGTTACAAGCTTCTAATTGGAAATAAATAAGTACGCAAATCAGAGTCTACCAAAATTCATCACCCAAGAGGGTGAAATAGGGGTTGAAAATTTGCATGGGAACTCCGTCATTTTTGAAGCAAGAAGCAGGATATTTTATATGGTAGCTTCTGTTTAGAAATAAATAAATACGTATTTCAGGGTTTTCAAAAATCTACCCCCCAAGAGGGTGAAATGGGGGTTGAAAGTTTGTATCGCGGGTCCGTCATTTTTCATGTATAAGAATCATGAAATTTTATATACTAGCTTCTGTTCAGAAATAAATAAGTACGTATATCAGGGTTCTTAAAAACTACCCCGCAATAAGGAAAAATACGGGTTGAAAATTTGTATGGCGGGCCCGTCATTTTTTTATGTAAGAAGCATGAATATTAATTTTAAAGCTTCTGAGCTAATAATACATGCATACGTATTTTGTCATTTTTAAAAATTCAACCCCAAACGAGAGAAATGGGTTGAAACATTCGTATAAAAAATTGGTCTGATCTGCTTGAAATGTACTGTTTTTACAACTTAAATAGACGATAATTAACATATTTTATTATTTTTGATTATGTCGCGGGCAAAGCCGCGGTTGAACCGCTACTTTTAATATATTTCTTACTCTGGACTAAGGAAGTAATCTTCTTCTAGTGCGCTTTTAATTTTATCCCTTCTGTCACGAGGTAGTATAGCACATTTCTCATCCCACAGTGAACGCAGTCGTCGAGCAGTCGGTCGGGCAAGCATCTCTACTCGCTCCATGTTACGTCGAATGCGTGAGCCCGCTTTTTTCATTGGAGACTCTATTAAAATTATTTTGTTTTTAACTAACTTTGAAAAAGAAGGAATGTTATATAAATATATTCAGTTTTTGTCGTCAAAATTTTTTTAAGTGTATTTAAGCTTTGTCTTTTGCGATTCTTAACCAATTTTAGTGATCTTTATTGTTGACTAGGTAAAGTAGCTTCGTCGGAGCGTCACGGTAGCATGCGCAAGCGATCCCGTGGCGCTTCCGTTAAGACGGGAAGGGTACCGCTGGTTTTTAGTGGGTATTCCAATGACCGGGGCGCACTTTGCGCCCTGGACATACGGCGAGCCCCACATACCCCCCCACCCAATGTTCCCGTGGGGGAAAGGCGTAGTATTTCAGGCGATAAAAAAAAAAGGTAAAGTAGCTTGAGGTAAACTTGAAGATTGAAATTGACAATTCATTGGTATACTTGACACAAATTAGGCATATGAAACTAAATTCTGGGTTAAGTTCTAGTTCAAACGCAATAATAACGAAAAGGCGTTGCGCGATGCCTACTCGCCAATTGACAATTCATTGGTATACGTGTCAAGTATACCAATGAATTGTCAATTTGCCTATTAACCTATATATTAACTATGTAGTGACGATAATAACTGCAAAATCTCCACCATTATTTGAGGACTTATAGTAATAAATAGATAAAATAAATGCTCGTTCTTATTTATAGTTATTGCTGGCACATGCGTGAAATTTATAGCACAGTACCACCATTGCCAGTTGTTAAAACACAGACTTAAACTTAAGCCCGTGAGTTATGAGCTAAAACACGAACTATACTTTGAATGCGGCCAATGTTTTTGCGTGTAAAGGACAAAAGAGAAAAAGCTGCGTGTTTCAGAAAAAAAATGAGAAAAAGCCAATCCGCAAATGGACGGACAGCTTGAAAGAACACCAATCCCTTCTCTTTTTGAAAGAATTCAAGAGAAAAAATCTTTGTCCGGTAACGAAGCAGCGACCTACGTTCTACTATCTCTATGATTAGGCTTACCAGGGTTAACATCTTTCAGGACCTTAACATTTTGATCGGACTTAGAAGTAAGGCTGTCCATTTTCGATCTAGGTTGTTCTTGTTTATTCTTAGGCATTTTAACTGCTTTGGAAAACTAGCAATTTTATTTTTTAATTTGCCTTATGGCATGTATGTAAATAATTATAGAAATATATTTTACCTAATACATATGAATATGGATTTGACGAACATGTGACGTTTATTTACTTTTAAACAACGCAAATGGTTCTATTTACATATAACCTCATTTCTATTCAATGTTAAAAATTATATAGTTAAGAACATTATATATTATACAATGGTTTCAAAAATTACATTTTTTTCTTTTTACACGTAGAATATCCTTGAATTTATACTATTATTTTTAAATAGACAGAAAAAAGTAAATAAAAAAAAAACAAAAAAAAAGCGATTATAAAATGTTTATTTTATTTTTTAGTGATTTATAAAGATCCAGCATCATCTAATAATAGGAAAGCAATATCATCTTAATTTACAAATCTAAGTTACAACAAATATTTTTACAAATATATAATTAACTAAATTTATTAATCTTTACGATTTTTTCCTTAAACAAAGCCAAGATGAACTGTCAGGAATTCCATTATTAACTTGCCCAAAAGATTTTTCGTTTTCTGATGTATATGGTAAATGCCACCCATTCTTATTTTTCTGCGCAATGGGCGTAAACTTTAAAGGTGCCTTGAATGAAAAAAAAACAAAATTTAAAAAAACAATACACTTTTACGAAATTTTACGGGAAGCGACAACTTTTCTATAACCAAACATTTCAATATTGACTGTAATATATGCAAGTAATAACCATTACTTTCTACACAAGAACAACAAAAACCAAGAATTTAGTAATTTGTTCCAAAATTGGAATTCTAGAAAATTGAGACTTATTAACAATAATCAAAGCCTACATTGATATATATCTCAGTATCCCGAAGATGTTACTATCGATGATACACACAATTAGTAATTGAATTAAAAAAGGAAAATTCCTAGTATTTGAATTAGGCATAAAGCTTTAAAAAAATCTAGCCAATCATAGAGTAGATTCATAAATTACCTGAATCACTGGTTTATATGAAGGTACAAATACCATCCACTGGTGTTGCCACTGCCACCTCTGAAACAAATGCTTCAACTTGTCCTGCTTCATCAGAAACCTGTGACCTCGGAGCAAATCCCGCGAAACAATATCTGTATGAGCACCACTTAAGATCGCTGCTGTTATAAAATAGGGATCATCTTGTGAACTGAAATTAATTTATGGCCAAGTTATTGGTTTTTACATATTATGATGGAAACAACTAAATAAGTAAGGAGAAACTAAATAAGATAATTGATATTATTGATCCTCTAGAGGTAGGGTGGGGTTATTCATCTTATTTGTAAATAAATAATTATTACTATGTAATATGAACATAATATATTATTAAAAGTTACGTAATTATTATCAAGAACACCTTGCAATGAGCTGATGGATTGGAACTGTATGTTTTATTATTTTGAAAAAAATAATCCTGATGACGAAAGTTTGAATTCTAAGCACACCCTAATATACATTTCTTTTTATTTTCTTTTTTTTTAACGCTGTAAAAACGCATTACGCATTTTCCCCCGTGGGGAGTATGAGGCTCTCCGTAGGTCAAGGACACTGTGTGCGCCCCGGTCACCGGAATACCCACTAAAAACCATAACGGGGAGCGCCACGGGATCGCTTGCGCATGCTACCCTGACACCCTTTTTTTTTTTTTTTTGACGCTGGGAAAACGCATGACACGTTTCCCCCCACGGGAACAGTGAGGGGGTATGTGGGGCTCGCCGTATGTCCAAGGCACCGAGTGTGCCCCGGTCATCGGAATACCCACTAAAAACCCAGCGGTACCCTTCCCGTCTTAACGGGAGCGCCACGGGATCGCTTGCGCATGCTACCGTGGACCCTGACACCCTAATATACATAGGCCAACCTTTAAAATTATTTAAGGCATCTTTTAAGTATACAGAATGCCAAATAACAGAGTGCTCATTTTCTCTAAACAGTGTTCATTCATTCCATAGACATCACAGCTAAAATCAACTTTATCGATGAGTTAAAAAAAAAACTCGCACTAGGCACACAGATAAATCAATTATATATGTAGATAGTACATACAATTATTACAATCTTAAAAGTAATATATTTTAGATAAATAATATATTTGTTATTTTTGTAACAACAGACATATTAACATAATCAATTTATATTATTTAAGAATGATACTATGTATGATAACTCTAATAAAACTATAATTACTATTATCTGAAGAAGGGTGAATGTAGTTATAGTATAGCTGTTACAGTAAAATTTGGAGACACAAATTGAACTTACATATTCTCAATAAAGAAACTTTCAGTGTTACGTATCAAATAATTCATTTTTCTCCATTTCAGCATGTGCTTTCTACCAAGAAGTAGTATCCTCATTTTTTTCTGTGCAAAATAGTCTATTACAGTACCAAGAACTCTTATTCTATCATTGATGTCGCCTTTACCCACAGTATAAGCAATATTCAAAGCATCTAGAACTACATCATATGGGGCTGTTTTTTCCATAAAATTTAAAAATCTTTTTAATTCATCAGGTGATGTTTTCAGAAACAGATCTGAACCAACTATTAATTTTTCCTTAACATTCTTCTGTAACATATCAAATTCTTCTTCAGATAATTTCATGCAGTCTAATGTTTCATTACAGTATTTACACATACCACTGAAAAGAACAAAAACATTGAAATTAGTAGATTCAATCAAAACTGTAATTTATTTGAATAAAAAAGAAAAATATTATAATAATATATATTATTAAGTAAAAACAGACACTTTATATAATCTTTTTAATATTAATAATGTAAATTTAAAGCCAGTGAGAGAAGGCTCACATTCTTCAATATTATTGCAACTTAACTATTCCAACTACTTTGAAAACTTGTTGCAATTATGACTTACTTAATTGCATGGTAGACATTTACTCGGTGGTAGTTTTGTGCAAGCTCGTCTGGGTAGGTACCACCCACTCATCAGATATTCTACTGCAAAACAGCAGTACTTTGTATTGTTGTGTTCCAGTGTGAAAGATGAGTGAGCCAGTGTAATTACAGGCACAAGGGACATAACATCTTAGTTCCCAAGGATGGTGGTGCATTTGCGATGTAAGCGATAGTTAACATTTCTTACAATGCCATTGTCTATGGGCATTTGTGACCACTTACCATCAGGTGGCCCATATGCTCGTCCACCTACATATACAATAAAAAAAGGTACATTATTTATTTACAGTTAAAATAACTCCCCTTATTTATTTACAGTAAATATGTCCACAAGTGTTCATCTAAGTTTACCATACCTATGTTGGTTTATTTCTGTCAATTTTCCATTCCAATCTAAACGTTCAAAAGATTCTTTCAGCTTCTGTGCTGTTACAACAGATACAACTGCAATGTTATTTGATATATAAAGACATAATTCATTTAAATATTTTAATAAAATATCCTTATCCTTATATTTTCTAAATATATACTTAATCCATTCATCAAAGGCAATATCTTGAAGCGGTCTATTATTTTGTGTACATTTTTCTGTGAGTTTTAAGGCTTCGATTCTTTTGTTATTTTTAAATAATGTTGCTACTAAAAAACTATATGCTGAATGAGTTGGAGTTCCAGTTAAATAAATATCATCTAGGACTTTCAAACATTTCTTCCACTCATTTATAGAACAAAGTGCATGAAGCAGTTTTTCGCAAGTTGAATTATCTAGCACTTTGTATTTATCATACAAACTGTGGTATGCATTTAAAATAAACTGTTTTTGTTCATTTGACAAATCATTATTTTTGGCATATTCGTAATAAAGATTTAAAAGACCGTTCATTGCACCCAAAGATATTTCATTTGTAGAGGATTTTAAATAGTCAGCAAAAGATATAGCAATGTCAAATCTTTTATTAGTAACCAGGATTTTTAATATAACGGCATCAATATTTTTCTGGTTCAAAACACCCTGTTTACACAATACATTATTTTTTAATTCAGTCCAATTACAATTTGTGTTTCTTGATATCGAGTTCAGAATTTCTATTTGGTCATTGTGATTAACAAGTGGTTGATTTGCAAAACGTGACACAAAATTGATATCTGCATAAGGGTAAAAAAATATTATGATTAAATACAATGACTTATAAGTTGAAACCAATAAAGGACTTCAAATAAAACAACTTATTTTAATATTCAATACAAAATACAACTTACATGAACTTTTCAATTGAAACCCTTTACGAAATAACATAAAATTTTTTAAAATTAAATTCATTTTTTTTCTATAAGTTCAATCATAAATCAACTTAATTACTTATTATTCTATACCTATATATGAATATTGAATATATATTTTTTACAAAGTTTGTATAGGTATTTGAATTTCGAGGTTATAAACATAGATAAAAAATTACTTAAATGACAACATTAGAATACAATTTAGAAAAAACAATATATTAAAATGAATTATTATCTAAATTACAGATTCAAATTAACACCTCAAAATAATTTATTGCAATCAATAATATTATATGTAAAACAATAAGACCCATTGAAATTTTTAATCTTGGAAAATTGTTAAAATATTTATTTTTTAAAGTAATTTGGAAGAAATTCAAAGAATAAATGAATTGTCATTTAAATTAAATATTTTTTATTTACTTTAATCTATTTTTGAAAGCAATGATATTAACATTTCAAATTTAAACATGTTTAAAGTAGTATCTAAAATTATAAAGAAAATATATACTTTGATTTATATTATTATTTTCTTAGAATAAGTTTACGCTTAAAATAATAACGCTCAGAACGTGAGTTAGTCCAAGCGGTTTGAAGCCATTTTAATTCAGCCTTAAGAAGCCGAATACGTTTCCACTGTTGCCAACGTAGGCGGTTTATCGCCATTTAGGCTAGTCAGAACGAGAATCGGCGATGAAAAAGCTGAAAAGGCAACTGGTCGCCAATTAGACTACTTTAGTAGCCTAACTACTTATTGAAGTAATAAGAAATAATAGTGACACCCTTTTACTGCACAGTCAAGTCTCATAAAAAATAGGGATAAGAAAATCACATTTCACGTAACTTAATGCTATTTGGCAACTTATAAATCTTATAATTTTAGCTAAATACATCCATCAAAACAAAAAATATTTGTAAACAAAAGATGCCATTACAATAAAAATGTTGTCAGCTATGGAAAAATATTTACGACGAGTGCTTAATATTTTAAATATTTTTTGTAATTACATATAAAACATAATATATAATGCTTTTCACATAAAAATAAATATTTTTTATTTTCTTTATGATAAATAAAATAAGGTCCTCCAGACCGATTTCGGCCACGGCGGCCAATCTCAAGAGAGACTAGCCAACTGCGCAGGAGATATTATAGTGAACAAGTGTGTGCGCAAAAACAGGTGCACTCTCTTTTCTTTAGCTCTCATAATCCGATTAGACGGCAATCCGACACGACCGGAAAGAGTTCAGGCGCAGGACCAACGGCTTAACGTGTTTTCCGAGACACGGGAGTGTACACACTTCCAACTTCCAGACTCCGGGCTGCTACTAAGAATTTTATGACAGAAAAACCCAATAACTATTTACTGGCCCGACCTACGAATTGAACCCAGGACCACCGGGTCTGCGGCCTTATATCTAGCCACTAGACCAACGAGGCAGTCAAATTTAATGTGATATTACATATAATAGGTCTTTATGATAATACATATAATAAAAGTAACACTTATAATATTATTAAATGAGTTTTAAAAACAAATAGATATTTATAAAAATAACAGCTACAATTAAATAAATAATATTGCAACATATAATTATAATATTTATTCTCTTCAACGCGGCAAAAATTTAGAAAACTGTTACAATTTCAAGGTAATTACGATGTTTAGTTTAAATTCTATTATAATATGAGATACCTAGCAATGTGTGTTTTTATTATTAAAATCCAAATTTATATCGTCTCTTCTTTCATATACTGTCCTTATTTCATACACATCTACTATTTATCACAATTTACTGTCAGCGTGGTTTGATTAATTATAATGAAAAAATAATGTCCAATATTATTGTCTGACAAATTGTTACATCTGTTCACAACCTACGTAATAATTCAAATAAATTAAATGCAAACAAATATATTTCATAATTCAAATTCCAACGGTATCAATTTCCCTGCTTTATGGGGGAAATGTCTATTCACTTGCTCGATGTGCAATATTTATTGACGGGCACTATAGTACTTTTTGATATCATTGCCTAAATATAACGAGAAAGTGAAATTAGCAAGTGAAACGTTATTTATAAGCTTTTAATGTATATTAAATTATCTAATCTGAGGCGTCATAATATCACATAGTGCTTATGTACTCTGTGATAAATATCATCAAAATCAAAACTGTCAATGTCAAACGCTTTCTTCAATTCTTCCTATTTAACCCCGTGTATTTAACTGTTGATAACACACAACACATTTACAAACATACATATTTTATTCGTAAATGCTAACTTTGTTGTTAACCAACAATTGTTATTACAACATATGAACAATCACGTTTTAAGACTGAAAATATTAATTTTTAGTTGTTAGTAAGATATTACAGTTATATACAGCTTATCTAAATAACAACAGATATGGACGGAAAAACTACAAAAATGCCCAAAGTGGCTAAGGTAAATGGAATATTAACTATTAATTTTTGCAATTGTTACGAACGAACGAAAGTCACAAATTAAAAGTTTTTATGTTTTAGGTTAAAAATAAAGCTCCTGCTGAAATACAAATCACAGCGGAACAGCTTTTACGTGAAGCTAAAGAGAGAGATTTGGAAATTTTACCACCGCCACCAAAACAGAAGATCTCAGACCCAGAAGAGCTTAGAGATTACCAACATCGTAAACGAAAAGCATTCGAGGATAATATTCGCAAGAACAGACTTGTATATACTATTTATATTATTATTTTAATTGTTTGTTTAAAAGTACTGGCTATATGTAAGATATGTTTCTATAAAAATTAACATTTATTGTCTGTATGCAGGTCATAGGTAATTGGTTAAAATATGCTCAATGGGAAGAATCACAAAAACAAGTTCAGAGAGCTCGTTCAATCTATGAAAGAGCTTTGGATGTGGACCACAGAAATGTTACCCTTTGGTATTAAATACTATTCCGTACTCAACAATTATGGAATCTTAAAGTGAAATAAAAGTTACAAACATAAAAAAAATAATTATATTCTACTTTTCAGGCTAAAGTATACAGAAATGGAAATGCGTAATAGACAAGTAAATCATTCCCGGAATTTATGGGACAGAGCCGTTACAATACTCCCTAGAGTGTCCCAGTTTTGGTACAAATATACTTACATGGAAGAAATGCTAGAGAATGTAGCTGGAGCAAGACAAGTATGTAACATTTTTCAAAACTGCTTAAAAACAATTCACATTCTATTGAGTCATATGCAGAATAGAAATTATTTTATTTAAGAATCGTAACATTTTGCTTTTTATTACCTAGGTTTTTGAGCGATGGATGGAATGGCAACCAGATGAACAAGCTTGGCAAACGTACATTAATTTTGAACTGCGTTATAAAGAGCTGGACAGAGCCAGACAAATATATGAAAGGTTTGTTATGGTACATCCTGATGTTAAACATTGGATCAAATATGCAAGGTTTGAAGAAAACCATGGTTTTATAAATAGTGCTAGAAAAATATATGAGAGAGCTGTAGAATTCTTTGGAGATGAAGAATTAGATGAAAGACTTTTTATCGCCTTTGCAAAGTTTGAAGAGAACCAAAAGGAGCATGATAGAGCTAGAGTTATTTATAAATATGCTCTTGATCATATTTCCAAGGATAAAAATAAAGAATTGTACAAGGCTTATACAATACATGAGAAAAAATATGGTGATAGATCTGGTATTGAAGATGTTATTGTTAATAAAAGAAAATACATGTATGAACAAGAGGTAATAGAAAACCCTACTAACTATGATGCCTGGTTCGATTACATAAGACTTGTTGAAAATGAAGGAAATGTGGATGATATAAGGGACACTTATGAGAGAGCTATTGCAAATGTTCCACCATCAAAAGATAAACAATTCTGGAGGAGATACATATACTTATGGATCAACTATGCCTTATATGAAGAACTAGAAGCAGAAGATATAGATCGTGCAAGGCAAGTTTACAAAACTTGCTTAGAATTAATACCACATAAAATATTTACATTTTCAAAAATTTGGCTGATGTATGCTCAATTTGAAGTTAGATGCAAAAACTTAAAACAAGCCAGAAAAACATTAGGAATGGCACTTGGAATCTGTCCGAGGGATAAACTTTACAGAGGTTATATAGATCTAGAAATTCAACTGAGAGAATTTGATAGATGCAGAATTCTTTATCAAAAATTTCTAGAATATGGTCCTGAAAATTGTGTTACATGGATAAAATTTTCAGAACTAGAAACTTTACTTGGTGATATAGACAGAGCTAGAGCTATTTATGAGATTGCAGTGAAACAGCCAAGGCTTGATATGCCCGAGTTATTGTGGAAAAGTTATATTGATTTTGAAGTTTCTCAAGGTGAAACAGACAAAGCAAGACATCTCTATGAAAGATTGTTAGAGAGAACTGTTCATGTGAAAGTATGGCTGTCTTATGCTAAATTTGAGTTGAATTCAGAAAATGCTGATAATATTAACATTGATTTAGCACGTCGTGTATATGAACGAGCAAATGATAGTCTTCGAAGTGCTGGTGAAAAGGAATCCAGAGTACTTCTTTTAGAAGCATGGAAAGATTTTGAAACAGAAGCAGGAGATGCAGACAAAATTGAAAAAGTTTTAGCTAAAATGCCTAGAAGAGTGAAAAAGAGGCAGAAGGTTGTCAGTGAGGGTGGTGTGGAAGAAGGATGGGAAGAAGTATTTGATTATATTTTCCCTGAAGACGAAATGGTCAAGCCAAACTTGAAACTTCTAGCAGCTGCTAAACAATGGCGGAAAAAACAAGTGTTGCCAGAAAACTCAGAAATGGGTGATAACCAAGAAGAGGAAAAAGATAATTCACCTAGGACCCCTATAGAAGAAAATGAGAACAATATGGAAAATGTATCATAAATTTTAATTAAAATAGAAATCGACAGATTTTAATTTCTTGATGTACTGGAATTTGTTTTTCTACATTTGATTTTGTATTGATACCTTGATAAAAACAACAATAATAAAATTTATTTCTTTTTTATTTTAAAGTAGATCAATCAACATCTTCAGGTCGTACAGGATGTGTTAAAGGTACAACTGATTTCTTATTAATATCTCTTGAACATGCTTTTCTCATATCTGTAAAATATAAACCACAATACAATTAATCTATTAGAAAGTACACATAAAAATGTAGATAATTATATGGTTTTAATAAATTTAATTCATAATAAAATTGTTAGTACCATATGCATCTTCATCAGGGTCTCCTGAATAGTATTCAAGCACCGTTCTATAAACTATATATCCTAAGTTCTTGTACATATTTATTGCCACTTTATTGCTTACTCTTACAAACAAATCAACGAAATAAGCTTTTTTCCTGAAATCAATAAAATAATTTTTTTATCCATATATATACTTCAAAGGAACCATTTTATCATTGGATTTTTCCCATATGTATGCATATACATATTTCATTTGCAATAAGTATAGATAACAATTGTAGTACCAAACACATTTTATTCAAATAAAGAGAGTTAAATAAAATTTAAAACAACAATTCTTTCAAAGAACTTTATTTATTTTTCTTATATTATAATAACTCATTGAAATGCATAAAAGGACAGATTTTAAAGTAAATTTTAACTTACTTTTCTGATACTTCTTCTAATATATTCATCAATGTAGCTGCAATGCCTAATCGTCTATAATCTGGGCCGACAGTCAAGGCAGTTACATGTCCATGCCAGTTCTCTCCATGGCCTTCAGCCTTACCCATGACTGAAATTATTTTAAGCATTTAAACCTATAATAACAGGTCATCAACAGAAATTTATTTATTTAATTTTCAGGAAACAAGCAGTTCAGCTACACATATACAATAAAAAACAATAAAATAACATATAAACCAATAAAGTTTCCACTAATATACAATACAAATAAGAAGCAGAGAGCAAATTAATACAACAATGACAAAAATGATTGTAAATAGAAAATTAAACAATTATACAAGTTTGTTAAAAATAAAAATAAATTAATTAATAAGAAATAAAAGTAATATTAAAAAAGAAAAAAGATTGACATTCACTGATTCAGTACTTCAATAATATTATTTTTAAAATTTATTAGGGAACATGAAAATATATCAATATCTCTAAATTTTTCATTATACATTTTATGATTAAATTATATATGCATCACTATGGCTGAAGTTGTATTTCACGCCTAGGATTAAGCTAGTTAGTGGCAAATTTTATAATATAATGCAAAAGGTTTATTTCTTACTGTATCCCATAATTTCCCCACAGGGCGATTCGGCAACTAGGAAAAATTCAGGCCAGTGTGCTAAATACTGGGTATAAAAAGATAGACCATAAGTCTCCGTTAAAGGGTCAAGGTTCCTAAAAACAAATTATATCATATAAATCAACATTTACCTTAACATTGCTCTAATAGTAATTAAATTATTACCGACACCTTATTAAAATGTAACATATCTTCACATGTAAATGGCCTAATTGTCGTCATTTTGAGAATTTCTTTAAGAATCTAATTAAAGTGCTATTCAAAAGTATTAATTCAGCCTTAAGCCTTTTAAAATTTTAATTCTTTGTAACCTATTAACCATGTCTTCCTTGAACATAGACAATTGGTTTGCTTTTCATTTTTCACCCTTATACAAAAAACACAGATAAACAAAATGTATAACAGCAGTGCAATCCCAGTGCTGAAGTGACAACACAAAAAACCAATCCAAATCTAGCCCAGATCTAAAATAAATATGCGTATTTTTTAAATTTTATATCTGCTTTTTATGTATTCATTAATTGAAGCTGAATTAAAAATACAATTTAATTTAAAGTAAAATATTGTAAAGTATTAATATGTTAAATGTAAACTTTAAACATAAACTAAGAACTTGGCAATAATAAAAAAAAAGAAAAACAGGAATTAATAAGGAGTTATGACTTCGGCGGCGTCGCGCGTCGCGTAAAAAGGGACATTCTCAATAAATACATCATGTAATTACCGATACAATTATTATTTACTTTTCAGATTGTTAAAATATATGTATAATGATGTGATTAATTAATATTAAACTATTGGGCTGAATGGTAATTTTACAGTAGTTATAACATTCATAAAAACAATGCCAATGAAGCTGGTTGAGCTACCAATGATACATGGTTAGTTTCGGTACAATCGAATAAAAGTTAACATTTTAAACATCAACAATCAACGAGTCTCTTGTTCAAAGTATAGTTTATATCATATTCTTATATTTTAAGTACAAAATGACCGAGTTTTGAAAACAATATGATGAATAAAGTGATTTGTTGCCATACAAAATATTTTTGTCTACTCTCAAATAACTATTATCCTACTCGTTTTACCACATGTCGAAACGCATATTTATTACTCTTTTACAAGCTAAAAGCTCAAGTGGAGCGATCTATGGGCTTCTTGCAGTTTACCAACACGACAATGGCCGAATTGTCCGTATAAGATATTTTTTATTGGCTCATACATCTAAACCTGCCATGTCTTTGGTTTTAAAAATGGCGTATACAAGCTTTTTGTTTGCCGGTTTACGCTGTTGAATTATTAGTTTCCGAGACCCTGTGCGTGATTGAACGACACGTTAACGTGAATATGAGAATAAAGTACATGTGTAGGTACAATAATCTACACCATGGATCCGTGAACATATTTTTTTAGCGTTATGGTGAATTAGAATGGTGCCTGTGGTTTGTCAAGCTCGCACGTCGACAGGTTACCCGTTTGAAACGTAAATATCATCTAGCGGGCGTTTTATATTTCAGATATGACAGCGTCGCAAAATAGTAGATAATGGAGAGTTCAGAAGACGATGCGGGCGCCGCAACGAACGCTTCCCGCCGTGTATCGGCGCGGGAAAAGGACGTTGGACAGATTGAGGACGTCAATGCAACTAGTAGTTTACAGCAGGACCCATCTGAACCGAGAACATCATGTGAAACCCCCGCAATGTCGGAGGATAATTTTGATGGGGACAGCGTTCCGTCCCCATCGACGCAAGATGTCAACACAAGCACGGAAGCGATTTTGGATATGATAGACGAGATTGTTGATGGACCCGGAGCACCGAAGCGTTTACCTTTTTCCCTTGAAAACGACACCGACAGTAGATTTGCCGGTGGAGGAGACTCAAATATAGCTCTACATAATATAAACAGTGATGACAGTTCTGTAAAATCCCAGAATTCAGACCCCGCCACAAGTGCCAAAATCGAAGAAGAACAAAACTTACAAATAAATTCACCCAATGATCTGACATCTCAAAGTGAAGTATTGGCAGATGTGAAAGTGGGTTGTGTAGAATTGCCACAAACAAGTTCATCCATACTCAACAGTAATGACTTGGAAGTGTCAATAGATACTCAAAAATATGCAGTATCATGTTCAGAAGAGCTTCAGAGCATTTCTGTTCCAAATATTCCTTCCAGCAGTATTGTACAGACTGTGCAAAGTGTAATAGAAACTGAGAGTTCACCTTGTGAAAGGACAGTGAAATGTGTGACATCTAGTGATAATCGAGACAATGTTATAGTGGAAAGTGCTGAATCAACGTCAAGTGACAATAGTATTAGTGAGGGAAAAGTCCCTATAGTGGAATCTTTAACGAGATCACCATTGCGACGTAGACTTGTGCGTCCCTTGCCAAACAGGCCAGATTCTACTGTATCGTCCACAGTAGACTCAAGTATTAATGTCAACACATCCGAACAGGCAAGTGATTCTATCATTAAAGATGTATCTAGCTCTTCGGATGCTGTGACCTCTGTACATGGTAACGTTAAGCCAGAGGAGATTAGAAGTGTAAGCGAAGTTAGCATCTGCAAAGCAGAAACGTCGAGCAGTCCTACTAAAAAAATTAAACTTATTAGACAAAAAATTATTCCTCAAACAAGTGGTACACTGAGTGATCAAAAACTCGATACGGAACAGATACAAGCACAAATTGATCAATGTCAATCAACTTCATCTGAAACACTGATAACTACAGAGCCTTGTGTAAAGTCTGTAAATGAAGATAGGGCATTAGAATCGGATATTCCTTGTGATACTATTCCTGAAAACCTTTCTCAAAAATCTCCTCCACAGGAATTGGAAGTATTACTAGAAAGCACAAAAGAGACAACTCAAAAAAGTGAACAAGCAGCTCAAGTATGTATTAGTCATACAGATGTTTTACCTGAAATAAATAGCTTAGAAATTGAGAAAAGATTACCACCTTTAAAAATTAATATTTCAACTTCAAATGCTTCAGAATCTACAGAATCAACTAGTGAAACTAAGGAAATAGAAAATCTTGTTAGTGGTGATGTTAGTGTAAATTCAGAGGAGTCGGACTTAACAAAACAAGTACCAAAATTAACAATTAAATTGAGTAACAAACATACAGAAGAAATCAAAACTCCAGTACCAAAATTAACAATAAAACCAATAAGGCCTCCAAAAGAATGTATCAGTGAACCAGATGTTAAAGATAAAGAACAAATACCTCATGTAACTAAATTAAATATTAAACCTCTTATCAAACAGCCAGAAAGAATAAATGAGATTCATCGAAAATCAAGTAGTAGTGAGATATCAGAGTCAGAGTATTCTGAAAATGATGAGAGCACAAGTACATCTGACCAAGCATCTGCTTCAGATCAAGGATCATCAGAAATAGTGCCTAAGGTAACGATTAAACTTGGTAAACCAGGCACTGAATCTGAGGGACAATTCTATACAGAGAAGAATGTACCAAAAGTCACAATAAAAGCAGTACAAAATTGTGAGCTTCAAGAGCAATCTTCTCCAACGAAAATGAAAGTTATTTTAAGTCACCCAGAAGATACGCAGACAGATAAAATACCAAAATTTACAATTAAAACAGTAGCTAAAAGTGAAAGTCAACCTCTCAGTCCTAAATTGATAATAAAGCCAATTATAAAACCTTTAGATGAAACAGGAACAGAAAATACAGTTGAAAACTTCCGACCTCCTGATATACCAAAACTCAAAATATCAACGGAAAGTCTTTCAACCAGTGTTGAAGTTAAAGAGGTAGTTCATGTACCTAAAATAACCATTAAACCAGTTTCTAAGCCTGAACCAGAAGTTTCAACTAAAAGTAAAAAGTCGCTACCTTATGAAAACACTGAGCATTTTCCCGTAGTAACAAAATTAAATATTAAGCCTGTTTTAAAACCTTCTGACAATATTACATTATCTGAGGGCTTGGATGACAAAGTTCCTGTAGTTTCGAAATTAAATATTAAACCCATAGTGAAACCTAAAGATAGTGAAATAGATTGTAGTAAAGACGATGTACCTAAGATTACAAAATTGAATATTAAACCCTTAAAAAGCCCTGAAATAAATTCTTCTGAAGAAAAAGACTGTGATGTTTTAAAAACTGATGTAGATGAAAATAGTATACCTGTTATTACTAAACTTAATATTAAGCCTATTGTTAAGCCATTAGATGAAGATTCTCTGAAAGATATTGAAAATCAATCCTCTGAAACAGGAAACTCAAGCGATGATAATGCTGATCAAATACCTATCGTTACAAAAATTAATATTAAGCCTATATGTAAACCCAATGATATGGAAGATTCAGGACCAAGCGTAAAGAAGGAAGAAAATATTCCAGTGATTACTAAATTAAATATTAAGCCTTTAATAAAACCTGATGACAACATATCTCCTCTATCACCTAAAAAAGAAATCTCAAAAGTTACTTCTACAACAACTACAATTACTAAATTAAATATAAAACCTGTTTTAAAGCCTGAAGAAATGAAAGAAAAAGAATCATCAACATTAAACGAAATCGAAGAAACTCCAGCAAAAAATCCTCCATTAGTAATGAAATTTAATAGAAAATCTATTGTAAATGAAAGTCAATATAGTATCGATAAAAATAAAGATCATGAACATTGTAATAACATCAGTGACTCTATTCCTGTAGTGTCTAAAGTAAGTTTACTGTCAGATCAAATTCACACTGAATTAAATGAACCAGATGTAAATTGCAAGTTCAGTGAGCTGAGTACAAATGAGAATCCTTCAGGATCAACTCTAGCAAACGAAAATTGTATTACTTTGCTTCAAACAAAAGAAGAAAACTTGCCTTGTACTAAACAACAAGTCTTAACGCCTCCTTTAAGTGACAATTTATTGAAGATAGTTACTGAAACCCAGCCGCTTTCACAAGAAGCAAAGACAAATATGGCAGATTTTTCCTCGTATCTCATGCCAACAAATTCTAAAGAATCTTCAGAGAATGAAGCAACAGATAGGAAAACACATGATAATACAATCAATTTACAATCAGATTTAATTTCAATATCACAACCTCCTGGTGATAGAGTCAAACAAAAACACAGCCCCATGAGGCAAAACTGTACATTACTTAAAAAATTATTAGAAACTAGAAAAGAAAAATGTCTGGATGGAGAAGTGGGGAATAAAATGAATGCTACCAGTTTTTCATCATCATTATTGACAGATCCCCCTAAATCACCCACAAAAAATATAAATGTTAAAAATGATTTAGTTTTAGAAAAAAATAAGTTAGAAATAGAAAATGATACAGCTGACTGCAGTCGAATGAAAGATATGAGAGCGAATGATGTAAGCTGTAGTATAGCGCCTTTAAAAGTACGTTCTATGCAAGAACTCTGTAAAGAAGCAAATGAAAATGTTACGAAACCTCTCGAAATTAACATTTCGGATAAAATTTCACATCAAAGTCCTGACCAAGATTCTCCGAGAATAATATTAAAAATTAATAAAACTGATCAAGGAGCATCAGCAAAAATTATCACGGAAGAAACAAAAAAATCTGATCAATCTTATTCGCCTGAAAATACTCATGAAATGATTAATGATGCCCATCAAAGAAAGAACCTTATGAATAGCAGAAGAAAACCTCACGCAGACACTCCAATGCCAATGGGTAAAAGATTAAGAAGCTCAAGGATATTACAGACCTCAGAAAAGTCTCCCTTGTCAAAGCGAAACATGGGCAAAAGACCTTCAACTACGGAAACAAGCCCCCCACAAAGTAAAGAATCTGAGTATTCTGTACTTGAAATAAAGAGAATAAAGCTTGGTCAACTTTTGTCTAACAAATCATTAACAATTACACCTTTGGTTGCGAAAACATCACCGGTATCACCACCCGGAAAAGCTTTAGAAATAAAACAAGGAAGCAGAAATCATTCACTTCTAAATAATGAAAATTGTGCTAAAAATGGAAGCTCTGAAATACATAACATTTTAACAAAACAAGCTAAACAGTTACAAGCTATGCCTTTTAGTGACCTTAATCACTCTGAAAACAACCAAAGTCTAAGTCCTGATTTAAAGTCGAGTACTTCGACTTGTAGTCCAGATTTATTATCGGACAGTATATCAGTTGAAAAAACTAGACCCGAGGTTCAAATGATATTCAATGATAACTCTGAATCTCGAGATTTTAGTATGGGGCCCGAGGAGATCGCTCGGGATCCACTAGAAGTCGACAATCTAAAAACTAATGACTTCTTACACGACATTCCTAAACCCGTAGAAATGACACCACAACCCAAAAAACGCGGACGCCCGCGAAAATTACCTGTTTCAGAAGGTTCGAAAACGGTCATTAGCCTTCCTGTAACAGCACTCGAAGAGCGACCCCAGCGATCACTTCGATTATCTAGGTAAAATATCATTGTATTTAAAATCTTTGTTTGTTGTAAAGTTGGTAAATAATGTAAAGTTGGTTAATAAAAATATTTTTTTATCTATTAAAGGGATCGTCCAGTGATACTTGTGAAACCAAGAGGCAGAGGTCGTGGACGAGGTCGCCGATTAGACACGGAGCCGAGTTCTACGCCTACAGCAGAGCCTGTTGTAGAGACTGCAAACAAATTCTTTATTGAGCAGAAACAGGAAGAGGAAATAGATCCAACGAGCTCGCGCATTAAATTGCCACGTATGACGGAGGCGCTTGATAAAATGCCATCCGTATGTTCTACACCCCTGACAAGTAGAAGGCGAAATTCCTCGACAGAGCTGCAGCTTTTTGGTAGCTCCCCAGATTTAAAAGTCGTTTTAGAGACGACGCTGCCTAAAATGGAAGATCCATTTTTAAAATCGGCTGAGATGATAAGCGAGGGTAGAGGTCGCGGGAGCAGAGGAGGTCGAGGTAGCCGCGGAGGAAGAGGTCGTGCAGCAGCGCGTAGTCCGCGAGGGCGCGGCCGAGGTCGAGGTGGCGGTAGAGGCGCCATGTACATGAAGGTAATATATATAACTTAATAATCTTACCAAAAATTATATACTTTAATAAATATATACTCTTCCTATAAATAAGTTATATAAATCTATAGATACATAGAAAGAGTTCTATAAATACAAATCTTCTCACAAAAAAAAAATGTTGACAAACAATATTTTTGATAGGAAACAATGGGGATTTATGGAAGAGTATGTGGTCCAGCAACAACAACTGTTCAGTTATTTGAAGAAGAGACGTGCATGATGGACGACAACGCTACTCCCGCTAAGTATGCTAAGATAATAAATTGTACCTGTTTGTTTTTGTTGTTTTTTTTTTGTGACAATAAATTAATATAATATAATATTTTCAGGCCCTCACACTTACTCGACGAAGATTCTCAAAGCTCTGTAAAAAGTTTGACCAACGATAGTAGTAAAATAAGGAAGTCTAAATTTGCAGATTTGTTTGATAGGTGAGAAAAAAATACATTAAAATATTGATTAAACTACATTTATATCTCTTGTCCCTATTATATTGGTATCCTTTGTCCCGCTTTTCTGTACCCGCGTCGACCATCGTATCATAAATTTCGTGATTGATTGGTTGTATTTAAGTTGTGAAAGTGTAACAAACAAACAAACTCACTTTCTTATTTATAAAATTTGTATAGTAAATTTGTGTGACCATAAGTTTAATATATTTACTTATCCTTATATTAAAAAAATAAGAGATTTAACTTTATTGTACCCGTGTAAATGCGGACGGGTAGTTAGTATTATGTTATAAACATACAACTTACTACATACATATATTCTTTACAGCAATAAAGTATGGACGGCTGCCGATGTTAAAGAATACACATGGCCGCCACCTGAAAAATCGGAAGGGGAATCTCAGGTAAAGCTTTTATGCAATATTTAACAAGTAAATACAGCATTAAAAAGATTATAATGATAATTTCCTCCAGACCGATTTCGGCCAATCTCAAGAGAGATTAGCCAACTACGCAGCAGATATTATAGTGCACAAGTGTGCGCAAACACAAGTGCACTCTCTTTTTCCCTAGCTCTCATAATCCGATTCGACGGCAATCCTTGGTGGTAGAGCTTTGTGCAAGCTCGTCTGGGTAGGTACCACCCACTCATCAGATATTCTACCGCAAAACAGCAGTACTTTGTATTGTTGTGTTCCGGTTTGAAGGGTGAGTGAGCCAGTGTAATTACAGGCACAAGGGACATAACATCTTAGTTCCCAAGGTTGGTGGCGCATTGGCAATGTAAGTGATGGTTAACATTTCTTACAATGCCATTGTCTATGGGCGTTGGTGACCACTTACCATCAGGTGGCCCATATGCTCGCCCGCCAACCTATACAATAAAAAAAAAAAAAAAAAAAAAAAAAAAAAATCCGACACGACCGAAAAGAGTTCAAGTGCAGGACCAACAGTTTTACGTGCTTTCCGAGGCACGGTAGTGTACAGAATTCCAACTTGCAGACTTCAGGTGGCTACTGAGAATTTTCTTACAGAAAAACCCAAATAACTTTTTTTTATTGGTCCGACCTGGGAATTGAACCCAGCACCTCCGGTTTAGCGACCTTAATCCTAGCCAGTAGACCAACGAGGCAGTCAAAAAGATTTTATATATAATAACTAAATAGATTGTCAGACAACTGTGTATACATAATATGTATATCTAATTTTGCTATATTCTTAGGTTATGATGATACAAGAGCAAGTTGCGATGTTCCTGAGTGTAAAGAGTTTTAAGAGACGATATCCAGAGTTGAAAAGACGGACTATAACGGGTGAAGAGAGGGACTACGTGCTCAGTAAGGGACTAGTCACGGAAGCTCTCTGTGATCTCGGTAAGTAACATTTTTAATATCAATAGGTTATTCTGTAATAACAAACTCGAAACTCACCGCAGAAAACGGTCTTAATTTATCAGAAAGTGATATACGACATTGAACGTAATAATTATAACATTTCAAGAGTAAACGCATCAAAATAGTATAACACCATAAGCTGGTTGTCAACATTTTACAGATGAGTTATATGATATATATACAGAATAGCATTGCTGTACGATTAGTAATTGAAATTGAAAAAGAAACTATTTTATTGAACACGATATATTCATTGTTATATGTTGTTAGACATATATATGTTCTTGTTTGATGATTTTACATTATTGGTTATAGAGAAATTTTCTTTTCCTAGGTATAACGGCAGTAGATGCGAGTGAAGTTTTAGATATAATGCTTTCTGATTATCCGCACAAATATGAGGAATTCAGAAGTCATCAACGCGAGAAGCAACTCGCTGAACCGGCAGAAGACACGATTGAAGAAGCAAAGCTTGAAATTAAAACTGAAAAGACAGAAATCAAGGAACAAAAAATCGTTGAGCAGAAACCGGAACCGCCGAAGATTGATCCCGAGAAAACTAGACAGGTACAGTTAGCGGAATATAATATAAGAATGCGTTTCTAAACATTGTTAAGGTAGTAGCAAGAGGGGATGTTGCGCTCGCTTTTCTGCTCTATCCAATAAAGCTGTCTCACTCGCGTTTTCATATTATTTGATATGGGGCCATTCATTTATTACGTAAGACGATTTAGGTGGGGTCGACCATGTCTTATTTTTTATTACAAGGGGTTGGGAGTCTTGATAGTTCATACGTAAGATCACAAATATACGCAAAGTGAAGATGAGCTTTAAAAGCTCAGCATCACATTTTTTGTCGAGTTTTGGGAATATGGTAAAAATTTCTACGAGAAAAACGACACTCGTAACAGCGAAACCAACCAAGCGTATATATTTTTTTTCCTTTAGATTCTAACGTAATAAATATTAAACAGGGGGGAGGGGTTCTTATTTAGGCAGAGGAGGTGGACAAAAACTAGTAAAAATCGTCTTAAGTAATAAATGAATGGCCCCCATGATGTATCGTCATAAGAAAAATTAAACAGTGTCAACAAATAGTAAAATAATAATGGTGATCTGATTACGTTTGCAAAATCTAAACATTGGAAAATAAGATATGATGAGCCACGTGCCCGTAACGACACAGCTCACTATCTCACGTGGGGCTGGCGATGTGTGCTATAGTGTGTGTCGCGCAGGACATGGCGGCGGCGGCCATCGCGTCGGCGAGCGAGTGGAACGCGCGGCTGAACGCGCTGCGGCGGCCCGCGTGCGCCGACCTGCAGTCGCTGACGGTGCAGCGCCGCCGCCCGCCGCCTGCGCCTCCCGCGCTGCGCGTGCGCCCGCCGCACGGCTTCTACCCGCACGCTCTGCTGCCCGGGCAGTACCAGCACTGCTACCGCGTCTACGCGCCGCAGGACCTCAGGTCGGAACTCATGATAAATATTTTAGCTTAAATTGTTCATTTATTTTTCGGATTTTTTTAATCTTGTGCGTGGTTTATTATGTACTCGCCCAACGCAATACTAATTTTTTTTTAACGACTTGTGGTACACTCGACGCGATGACATCGATCCGACATCCGCTTCCAGATATTTCCCGCTGAACACGGCGCTGGCGGCCCCGCCCGCGCCCGCCTCTCCGCCGGAGTCCAGCTCTGAGTCTGACGCGGAGTGGGGCTCGCGCTGCTCCTCGTCGGACTCGGACCACGACATAATGAGGAGCGCCAAGGTGAGGCGCATGCTTTAAAGTGACATTGCTATAGCTTGTATGTTGCCGTATGGTTCCAGTAGAGCAGACACACCACCCTCTCGACCCGTGGATGTCTTTATAGCTGGCCAAGGAAATTATTGTTAAACTGAACTATCAATACCATCAATCATTTGAGAGTGTCAACCACACGCATGGTGCCGAAACAACCCATAAGCATTCCCATGATGGCTGATGTCAGGTAAATGGATGGATGTAAAAATCTACCAAATGCTTGTTTATCCAGTGTCCTAACACATTGCGCCAACCCTAAATTAAAGGGACGAACATTCGAACAATGACGATGATGATAGCGTCATCATAGCTGTAGATCTGGGAAAGGGGATTTTTAAATATAATAAGTAGTTATATTTAGTATAAGATTTAAAATGTACTTGTCTACACACATAAATAATTACAAGTTCCTGATTTGTCTCTAACTCATATTTTTCCTATTTGTTCTGTTATTGTCGTTATTTTTAATTAGTTATTAAATTTTCATTTATTTTATTGATTCACATTGCACTGGTAATGTTGAAAACAACTCCAGTTGTCATACAAACTATAAATGTTTAATATAAATAACAATAACATCAAATAAATAAACATATAGAGATACTAGTATTATAAATGCGAAAATCTGTCTGTTACACTTTCACGGATATATCACTGAACCGATTTTAACTCCTACCCCTAACATGAAGCCGTGTGCGATATCTAGTAATATATATGTTTATATATATTGTAAAGTGATAATAAGAATAAACGTGTTTTGCAGCGAAAAAAATTGACAAAAACCAAAAGAAGCAGCCAAGCGGAGGCTTCGACGGCGGCCGTCAAGGAAGAGGAAGTGGACACGTGCCGCGTGTGCAAGTTGCGGCTCGAGGCTAACCGCAAGTACACGCACGAGCGCTTCCTCGTCTGCGCCAACTGCAACGCTAAGCGTGAGTATGGCTGAATACTTGCACTGTATATTCTATTCCCAAGTTAATTTACATTATTGTTATTACTTACTCGAAACCTCGCTCACGGACTCTTACATGAACATATTTGTTACCTGATATATGACATTAGCAAGCTTTGAGTAAAACATATATTTTTTTATATTTAATTTTACATTAAGGACAAAATGAAAATAGCGACATAATCTCAAATAATAATTAATTGGTTGAATACTTGGTAAATATTGCAACAACTTCTATTAAAAATGCATATAATTTTTTTTAGATCATTGATATATTTTCTAAGGTTAAGCCAGCGTCATGTTAGCATACGCAAACCGTTTTTTATTTTGTACAACATATTTGCAAATTATAGATATAAAGTTTCGTTAGTTTATATTCTTTCTATTAGTGAAAACTATCAAAATCTATTCTGTTCCAGTGCACCCGTCGTGCGTGGATCTGAGCGCGGATACGATCCGCAAGTGTCGCGAGTACGCGTGGCAGTGCGCCGAGTGCAAGACGTGCTGCTCCTGTGCACGGCCCGCCGACGACGACAAGATGCTGTTCTGCGACCTCTGCGACCGCGGCTTCCACATCTACTGCGTAGGCCTTCAAGCCGTGCCCACAGGTGAGCCCCGCCGCTCGGTCTGCACGCACACTGTCGCACACAGACACACACTAACGCGCGCGGTCCGCAGGTCGCTGGCACTGCGTGGAGTGCGCCGTGTGCAAGTCGTGCGGCGCGCGCGAGCCGGGCGGGCCGGACGCGGAGTGGCACCACCAGACGCGGCGCGGGCCCGGCGGACACAAGCTCTACTCGCACTCGCTGTGCACGCCCTGCGCCAGGTCTCTATCGCTCGCAGCGAACACCACGCACGACCGGCTCTAACTGTGCTCACCTAGTCCGACTAATTGTTGACGAAATACAATTTAAATGTTATTTTTACATGTGCTTAAAAACTAAATTTTAAATTCTGATAAATTATAATAATATAAAGCTAATTAGAAAATTTCAAAATTTAAAACAAACATGATCATTACATTTAATATGTACGACCGTCAAATTACACAGTTAGAGTTGAATGTGTGTATAAAGTAGTTTTATAGAAAACCAATAAAATTATTTTCACACGATGTTATGTGAATACATGTAAATACATGAATTATCTGTAATGTAAAAATAAAACAAAAGACATTCAAAGTTATGCCCTAATTTTATATCTTTTCAAATAACACATAGCCTCGTATGAAATTATGTCCCCTATCATATATTAACTGGCAAAAATAATGTACAATTTAAAGCTATTTAATATATATTCTTATTATACGTCATTTTAAAAAAATATATAGACATACTTACAACTATAAACATTTATGCTATTTAATATATGACTTAAAAAAATATATAATGGGTGAAAATTTGAATAATCAAGGAGTCTGATAAAGAGATTCGACTTCCGAATATCCTTGTTAAACATTTTCCCTTTTGATGTATTTGTGTTATCTTACATTCCGAAATCTATAAAGTAAATCAATATGATTAACCTCAACAAAAATGGTGGAATTATTGACATAAATAACATTAGGTCTTGAATTACATCGAAAAATAGATAATTAGCTTATATAACTTGAAATGAGAATTTGAAATGTTTTGTAGTAAATATTTGACATTTCTTGTGATAAATTATGAGGAAGCTACATGTCATTAATGATACAAAACTTATTTAACTTTTACCCATTATTAAGAATTGTTAGGATGCTGTTTTTACCAATATGTCAATAAGTTAAACCAAGCACAAATATGTATGAAGCTAAATATATACAAAATGAAGTTCCCTATAATATAATATTTATCTGAGACTCGAGAATAACCATACTTAAGTTATTCGATATTGTTTTTCAAGTAAAATCAAGAGGGGCAACAACAAAACGTGAACCCATAGTTGCATAAACATCGAAGGACGCAGACGAAAAGTACAAAGATTTTTTACAAAGTTTCGATGATTTATGTGTAATTTGTTAACTGGTCTTGGTAGACATTGTGTATTCACGTCATTTCATGCGTGTTCAATGTTGACTAACACAAGCTCTCCCATTCCTGTCTCACTCTGTCGATACCCGCTTTGTCTCTGGTATATTGTAGCATTTTTGACCCCGCATAATGTTCTTTAATGACTCCAAGCAGCGTTCTTACTCAGCACATATTCCCCACCACTAAATTCTTCTAAATAATAACGATCAGATTTCGATTTAGGTAATTTGATTCTTTTAAAAGTTTTGAGTATATATTTAATAGAATAATACATAAGGTATGCCAATATCAAAAGTCATCTGGATATATTTAGAAAAAGAAGTTTGGCTATTACTTAGAAGAATTTGGTAATAGTTATAAGTTGCATGCTCCACATCTCTTCATATAAGTTATTTCAACAATTACTTAAGTAACGGAGGTTGTTTGAACCTTTTTAATATTCAATAATATATGCACTATTTGATTGTGCTTACATTTTAAATTGTTTTTTTGGGCAAGCAATCTTTGTTTGACAGCAAAGTAGTGACATTGATGGGAAAAAAAGAGTTTATAATTTTGTTCTGATTATAATTACAATATATTATATTTAATGATGTGTCAGTTCATGACCTACTTTACTGTCTAATTTAAATTTTTTATAATTATTGGTAATTTAATTCAATCTTTGAATCTAATTGATGCAACAATTATTTTTTATTGGTTATTATATTTTTTTAAGTACAGTAGAATTTTATAATGTTGCCTCAATTAATATTTCTATCATTAGGCAATGGATGTCGACATCTCATCAGCCGTTGTAATATCAACTAACATCATTCCATACTTTTTTTAACTAACACGGGCGTAATATTATCAATGTCATTATTGAAGCGATCACTAACTGAAATTACTTTGTTACTTGTTTTTCTGGCTCTTGACACAGATGAAAAATATTCGAATTTAGTTTTTGTCGGAAAAAAATTTTTTACTGGAAGATAATGGACTTAAATTAAATTTTTTATTATTAAATTAAAAAAATATATATTATTTTGTGATGTAAAATAATTAACTGTATGATAGATCGGTTGTGAATGTGTGTGTGTTTCAAAGTCTCCGGGTCCCAAAATCTTCTTTTTGTAACACGGGCTATTCTGTTTGTTATCTTTTGATTAATTTTCCTCCTGCTATTAAAACGTTTACACTTTACCCTCACAAAAGTAACACGTATATAAATATAACGAATAATAAAACGAGCCATCGGATGAGAAGTAACAAAGTGGAGGCGGCGAGGTCTCGACTGATACTAATGGCGTGTTTCTGTGTTCCGGTGCTTGTGCGCGTACGGTCCGTATGTGTGTGTGCGTACGTAGGGCGTATCGCATCGGTCGCTACTGCCCGCTGTGCGATCGCTCCTTCATCGGGCCAAAGGGGACCATGCAGCTCGTCATTTGTAAGCTCTGCGATAGGCAACTGCATCAAGGTACGTCACCGCCGTAGCGCGCCAGCTGACCAATCCCCCCTCCCCACCACCTGACCCTCCCGCAACCCGTCGGACTTTCTGCGACGAGCGACGTTGACCGCGCCGGCCGCATCATGTCCGGGGTTAAGCTTGTTCTCTTTCGACAAACATGAGGATACAGTCACACGTCCGCCGAGGAGTTCACGATTGTATCCTTATGTTTACGCTTTATGCTTCAATTTTATAATGCATCGCATGGTTACATGAATTCATTTTATATATAAGATTTTTATGTACGTTTATATTCTACGCTTTTACCATATATTCGCTTTTTAACTCTCGATGTCAATAGTTCGCCGATCACAGTCCGTATCCGATGAAGTTTGGTACATTGGAGGTCCCGACTTAGGCAGCTTAAGTCTCGTGTTAGATCCGTGTAGCGGTAGTGGGGGCCGAGCACTGAGCGCGTGTGTTGTGTGCAGAGTGCGTTAGGGCGACGGGCAGCGCGCTGCACGTGCTGGACTACACGTGCGGCGAGTGCCGGCGCGGCGGCATCACGTCGCGCGCGGCGGCCGTCCGCCTGGCGCCGCGCACCATCGCCACGCTGTTCATGGCCAAGCGCCGCTTCAACAAGTACGCGCACCGCCAGTACCTGCAGAGCCGTCTGCGCCCCGACGACGGCGCCTCCTAATATATGTGTAGCGTAGGTACTCCGTTACGTCTAACTCTCGTTCGCTTCGATCGTAGGCTATGTGTACGTGCCGCGTGGCGACGTATGAACTGTACAGTAATTTAATACTAACTTCACTATATGGGTAGCTGGGCAATCATACTATTTTAATATTAATATTTTTTTTAATGTTAGCGAGACAGATCATGTATGCGTCCCCGTGTTATTTATGTCGAAGGAGAATAGGGTACGAGAGATCGAGTGATGTGCCGTTGTTTTGTTATGGAAATTATTTCATCGATTCTGACATTATTGTTTATATGTGTGTGGTTTATATAAAGGAAAGTATCTTAATTAGAATGTTTTCTCTGCAAATAATTTCTCGAAAACTGGAAAATAAACTGTATATTATAAAAATCTGCCTTTTAATGCATTTGTAATGCAAATTCTTTGTTTAGAGATTGGCAAAAGATAGCAAATCATTTCAAAAATGATCTAAAAAAAGAAGACAGTGCGCATTTTTTTTTGATTTTAGGTTAATTTTAGGGTATTGTTAATTTTGCTTAATAAGGTATTTATTTTAGTTATTACTTTTATATGGATACAACTGTATACAACTTATACCCGATAATCATTATTCATATATATATAATTATATGTATTATACACTATAATCGAGCATAAACGAGAAATATGAAAATATTCACTTGAGGATGGATGACTGTGATGTCAAAAATGAATTTATTTACTTATAAATAAAAATTTACAGAATTTATCCGATTCCCGATACATAATGATTAATTTTAGCTGTTTATAACATTGTTGATTAAAAACTATATTACTAGATCGTTAGGTATTTTTTTTTTTTAGTTTAATTATATGAGTGAAATCCAGCAGCTCTTCTTCCAAGTGACAATTTATTTCGCTTAAGACAAAATGCTAGTTGAATAACAAAAAAGCGAGTTATTCCGGTTCTGAAATAAGCTATTCTAATTTTAATAATAAAATTATGTTACGAAAAATTAAATTTTAAGTCTTTATATAAATAAAACCTAATCATAATCTCTCCTTTTTCAGTTTCAGTACCTAGCTAGCATTTTGACTTAATTTCAAAGTACAAAACATAGGCTACATTTATCTTCTAATTTATTAACATTCGCCCCGGAAATTGTACAAGCCCAATGATTAAAATATTATAATTAAAAATAAATTATATAGCAAAGAGTATGTTTATTTTGATTATGAGAAAATTATTTATTCAAACCATTTATATAGTATTAAATAGACGATTTAGGCGTTATTAATTTCCCGGGCGATGCTCAAGATTTATCAAGACTACTACACATATTTTCGAAACGATGTCCTGTGAATCTGCATTGTTATGTTACATGTAAGGATTGACTTAATCCTATAATACGGTTGTCAGACACGTTTTATAGAATTTGTTTTTCAATTAATCTTAATAAAAAAGTTAAATTTTAACAAAACTTTTGCCACTGAAATATAAGACTATTCGACATTTGAATATTTTTTTGTTAAATTCTTTATTATTCAACAGCGAATTTATTATTGTTTTTTTTTTTATACTGACAAGAAAGTGTTTGTTAAGTTTTTTTGCAAAACAATTCTATAATACATTGACTTAAATTTAATGAATATCGAAGCATAAACGAATTTAGGAGCATTTTATAAAGTTTATGCGTTCTCTGTACTTACGATACTTTCTGCGCGCTATCGTCTTTTAACCACTGCTGAGTGCAATCTATCCCCAGTTTGTTGTGTATTATAACTTGTATTAGGAATATGATCAGTAACTTCAACTAATACTGATTAAGTGTAATGTATCGAGTTTAGTTTATAATTATGCTTTCTTTATTATTAATCATAATTTACTTAGTGACAATTTTAAGATAAAAATGATGTCAACTGATAATTTCATCAAATCATGTAACTTTTTTATGATATACACAACTGGTTTCGGTGTCTCGACACCATAAATCCGCATTGCTTTATTGACACAGGTGAATAAGACTTACTTGTAAGAGAAATAATTATAACTTTTATGTCTACTTAATGCAAGTGTAAACGTTCTAGAAATCTCGCACTGTTCGGTCAATTTTGTAAAAAAAAATAAAGTAAATTTAATTTGACCCTTTGTTTTTATTATGTTGATAAAATCAAACACAAATATATGCAATAAAAATAATTTATATAATTTGACTTAAAATATGGTAAACTCGGTAGCATAATTAACAAAATTTTATAAACACTGAAAAATATTCAGCAAATATATTTTTAAAACGGCAATAAAGCATCTGCATTCGTATGTTATGGGCTGGATACCTGGAACAAAAGCACGGAATAAATATAAAAAAAAAACAAATGATTGAATTTGAAAAGTTATTAAAACCAATGTTTCCAGAATAAGCTTATGATAGAAGCGACAGAATTGCATTACAGACCGTTTTAATAAAAATCAAGAGCACTTGTGTTATCATTTTAAAAGATTTTTTTATTGATAACATTAAATCTCGTCAAAAGCTATACTATATAAAGAAAAGGAAAATCGGTCATCAAAGATAAAAAGGAAAAAGTAAACATTGCTGGCCTTGAGTTTCCATGAAATTAAAACTACTAAAGAACTAAATGAGTTACTAAGAATAAATGTTTTTCGACGAAAAGATTGGCAGATTTAATTTATTTTACTTTTTTATATTTAGTTACATAATTATTTTTTTTAAGATGAAAAATCTATTCTTGTTCTTTATATTAATTTCCTTTACACATTAAATTATTATCCGAAACATTATTAATAAATTTCATTCATCTTTCATAATTTTATGAAGTTAATCATTATTAAAAAGTTTGTAATCTAGATTCGTTTATCATTAACTATATATTAAACTCTTGATGACATGAATACTATAATTTGTTTTATTAAATGGATCAGATATAAAAAGTGATTGATTTAGATAGATTTCATAGTAGTTAAAATATTTTAACGAAGCTATAGTTAAAATATTTATTTATAGTTAACTTTAAAAAGGATTTATGTCATCGGATCTCAATTTGTTAAGAATTCATAAAGCAGAAACGTCGCACGGAATATTTAAGTATGGCTTGTTTGTATTTATAATGCCGTTGTAATGAATTTATAGAACCAGCAACTACTGGTTACTACTCTAATGTTAAGATTTTACTTTCACCGAGACGAGACGGCTCAGTGGTTAGAACTCGTTAGCTTTAAACGAGAAACGCGGGTTCAAACCCGACAAACACCATTGAATTTTCATGTGCTTATAATTCATCTCGTGCTCGATGTTGAAGGAAAACATCGTGAGTAAACCTGTAGGTATCTAATTACAATGAAATTCTGCCACGTGTGTTCTCACCAACCCGCATTGGAGCAGCGTGGTGGAAGAAACTCTAAATCTCCTCAAAGAGGGATGAAGCCTTAGCCCAGTAGTGGGAAATTAACAGGCTATTACTTTCCTTTCACCTACCAATAACTCTCTCTAGTTTAGTTTACAACAGAATATATTCTTTATATTTTTATGGCTACGATTTTTATAGAAACAATTACAAATTGAATTACGGTTACAAAGCAATTACGGTTATTTTTAATTAATATACTATTTTTTTTTATTGCCTACAAAAAACTTTAAAAATAAACTATTTGTATAGATTTATCCCCAAAATGGGCTCTACAATTTCCATGTGTATAAAATCTAGTTCTCTAGTGCATTTGTTATTATGTAAATAAAATAATTGACAAATATACTTTGGTGGACCAACACTATTTTTGGAGAAATTAACTCAATATAAAATAAATACTAAAATAAAATCAATATAAAATATGTGTAAGATATTTGATTATGCAAACATTATTTTTCCTGTTTCTACAACAGCTACAATCATTATCGACAATTGCTAAAATATTGCCTTTACAAATATAAATGATGGATTCAAAATACATTTCAGTATTAGTCTCAGTCTAGACGTATTTATGCAAATGTCAACTATATCAAATATCGTCAAAAAGTATAATACAATGAGCTAGAATGAGCACCGGACGCGTCAACGTTCACTCCTGCAGGCGCAGGCCGTTGATGGACAGGAAGGTGAAGGCGTTGTGCAGCGCCGACACGGGCACCGCGCACAGCGCCACGCGCGCGCCCACGCGACTGCCCGCCGCGTGCGCCGCCGCCCGCAGAGCCGCCGGCGCCGGCGCGCCCCACACCTGCCGAGCGCAACATTCGGTCGAATACACTATTCGAGCTGCGTTACTTTCTAGTTGGATAGATATAAGGCCCCAGGTCCCGGGGTCCCGGATTCAAAGCTCAGGTCGGGCCGATGAGGTCATATCCATTAAAAAGAAAATATTAGTAGGTAGTACTAGGTGGTAGGGCTCCGTGCACGCCCGTCTGGGTAGGTATCGCCCCCCTCATCAGATACCACCGAACGGCAGCGATGTAAGGAATCATTAATACTTCTTACATCGCCAACGTCTATGGGCGGTGGTGACCACTCAACATCAGGTGGTCCGTTTGCCCTACATATAACATAAAGTGCAGATTGCGCGGTACGCGGCACCTGGTAGAATATCCGCACGGAGAGCGCGGGCAGCGGGTCGCGCGTGCAGTCGTTGAGCAGCTTGCGCAGCGCGTACTCGAGCACGTCGCGCAGGTCGGACGCCGACATGCCGGCCGCGCTGCGCCGGTGCCGCGCGCACGCCTCCGCGTCCGGGAACGACACCTGGCACGTCGACGGGGACGAGCCTGACGAGTACGGACCCGCTTTAGTAGATGTTCGACGGAGAGAGAAATTTGATATGGATCAGATCCATCGACATCGTTATGGTATCGCTGTAACGCATTTAGGCAATATCAGAGCACTGGGAACAAAACCCATTTTATTAATAGCATGAAGGATGTTATTGTCATTTAAAAGTCGTACTTAATACCTTTTTCATATTGTGGAAATGTATGTGTATAATGATGTACACGATATAATTCACCTATGTGACAAGTTTTTGCTATTAACCCCCATCTTTCAAATTCCTCGAAGTTATTTTGTTATTTAAAGACATATTTTTTTTTGGAATTACGGATGTAGCCAAATTAAAAAAATACCATGATAATAATTTAAAAAAGAAGTAACAGCTAACCAGCCTGTGATACATATTAAATTATTAGGAAATAGGTTTGAATAAATATCCCGTGAATATTCCACTATGGCCTTTAGCCAGGCATTTTTGATAAATAGTGTAATTCTGTATAATCCTATTAACTGAATCATTTAATTTCCAAATACATAAATAAATAACGAAATGTCGTCACGATATTGCATTTTAACTAATGTCGAGTATAATTTTGTCTATACGTCCAGAGATACATAACGTCTTCAATTCTGTGATTGTCGAAGGCTATTATTATTACGTATATTGTGTCGGTCGCGCTGAGACAAATGCATTCGATACGGTCGTTTCGTATGTCAATGGTCCCTCTATACATACCAGTAGCGACATAGCAGACAATAGCAGCGACTGTATTCTCGTAATTCCATCTCCTCGTTATAGCGACCTTGTAATCACCAACGCTGCAACCGGTCTCTTCGTCTGTAATAAGTAAAGAAATATAAAATTAATGTAAGTAAAAAACGTTTTTTCATCATTTCAAATTTAACAATAATTTTGGATAAGATAAATAAATTTCAACGTTTACCTAAATCTTATTACATAAGCACGGACCGGGCGAATAGATCGATTCAACAATCGGCGATCGGTTATATCCTATTGGTCGGAATAATAATAGAAATACATATAGAAATAATAGAAAAATAATAATCAGACGAAATCCTTACGGGACGGGTGGCTGTTATATAATTTATTTACCGGTACATCTTAAAGTGTCTACTTAAACAAACATGCTAGAATTTTTAATCCACTTTGAAGTCAAAATTAAATAAATCGAATTTTAGACATAGTATTTATTCGTATTTACTCGTAAAACGATGTGTTATAGGCACATGTCGAGTGTGCGCGCGCGTGTTTGTGCCTGTGCGTGCGTGCGTGCGACTCACATTCGAAGCGGTTGTTGTCGGTGTGCGCCCAGGCGTGCCACTCGACGGCGGCGGCGCGCGGCAGCGCCTCCACGACGGCGCACTGCACGATGGCGCCCGCCGTGCGCCGCTCCAGCTGCCGCCGCGCCTCGCGCGCCGCGCCGCGCGACGTCACGTAGCACACGCTCTGCCGGCGACACGGACACGCGCAGGGTTACATCGCGGTATGCCTGCTCGCCCGATGTTACAGACACAACGAGATACCCGGTGGGAACACATGAGCAAGCATTACTGAATTTTCGAGTGCTTAATTTGTGTTTTTCGACGGTGAAGAAAAGCATAGGAAATTTACCTGCGTTAGATAAAAATCTGTCACACGTGTCCAGTAATCCGCACTGGAGCAGTGTAGTGGAATTACAAGCTGTTATCTATGTACTTATAGATATGCCCAAACCCCAAAACCGCGCGCACAACTAATATATAAATTAAAGTTTTCAAGACGACGATGACTTCAATTCGACTTAAATAGAAAACCAATACAAGTCACCGCCGATACCCTCGGCCGCCAGTCGACCCTCGTCTTCTGGTGGGTGCGTAGTCACCTGCACGACGCTTCGGATGTGCGCGCGCGGGTGCGCGGCGCGCAGCACGCGCGTGAGGTGGCGCAGCGCCAGCGCGCACTGCGTGCGGGCGCCGCCCTCCGCCAGCCGCATGCAGCCCGGCACCAGCGCGATCTGCCCGCACGTGCCCACCACCTCGCCCACCTGGCGCACGAGCGACGACGCGTCATCACAATGTGTGTGTGGAAAGGGACTAGCTTAATAGCAGAAATCTTTACCGCCCATAGACGAAGATGGCCGTTGCCCATTATAATTTTTTAAGGGTGACATTTGGACGTCTGCCTACCATTCATATGTGAAAAAAGCTCTAATCTATCTATTACAAAAACTAGTTTGAGACAAGTCACACACAAATTATAATCATTGTAAAAGTATCAACTAAAACCTTATTTTTGCTATGTATTAGTTTTTTTTATTCTTAATTGTTGTGTTTATTTAACATTTCAAACATACCTTAACCGCTTGACTATAAGGTCCGATATTGGCTGGCGCCCAGTGCGATATACCCTGAACATGCATGGTCACACGCTCTTTGGAACAGCCGTCCGAGTCTTGATCTTTATTGTTACTTGGTTTATACGCAACCTGTTAACATACAATACAAATATTACCTTATTCAACGGAATTAAAAGATTATAAAAAAGCGAACATTCAAATAAATCTACTATGGAAAACTACAGTTATTTTTTAAATATTGATTATTTTAATGAAACTATTGAATAAAAATACAATTGCAGGAATAAATATAAATAAACAACTTTGACCTTGAAATGACTTGACATCATTGGTCGAGACCTAAAATTATCTATGGTCGTTGCTGATAGATGGAGTAAAATTATAGAGAATAGAAGTTATTAACTGGAATGGTGTTGCATTATAAATTAATATACATTCATCAATAAGTTTGTGTAATCCATAATATAGCAATTAGCAGACGCCTAGGGATGTAAGGTACTATTTTTTTTAATGAAATAGATAGGCGGACTGGCATATGGGCCACCTGATGGTAAAAAGTCACCACCGCTAAACATTGGTGATAATGAATATTCACCATTCCGTACATCGTCAATGCGCCATCGCCCTTGGGAACAACCCCAATGGCCTTGCACAAAGGCTTACCACCAAGTGATATCCAGTTTATACCTCTTACAATACCAATGTTTATTAGCGGTAATGTCCAGTTAACATCAAATGATATATTTGCCGTTGTGTTTTTAATTTTATTCACGTTCTGAATTCATTAATTTTTAACAATGTAACTTTACTCACCGCGTCCATTATGAGACCGACGTTCTTCGGCAGAGGGCACTGTACGCATACTCTAGTAGGAGGGTTCGGAAATGAGAAATGTTCCACGTAGATCGCGTTCAGAGCCGCGTAATCTTCCATGTCCCGCATATATATGTTTACAGAACATATTTCAGGTAAGGTCAAGCCTTCCGAGTTGAGTAAACCTATAAATTGTGTTGTGAAATTATAAGTTTATAATCTATATTGATATAGCCTATTCCAACATACACAACAGGAATAAACCCTGTGAATAAACTTTGACACTGAATTAATGCGATATCATTGGTCAACGATATCAATTGACGCGATATAATTGGTCGAGATCTTAAATAATCTATGATATTCACTATGGACTCGCAAAAAGATGGCATTTTCAATGTCCGCGAAGTTGTAATCGGAACTTCGAAAGTTAAATTAATGTGGTTATAACTAGTTAATTGGAATAGTTTCGTATTAAAAATAAGGGTGTATTAATCAAGTTTATAGTGCATAATACAGCAGAACGATTAGAAAATCGCATGCAATTTGTAAATCTACGGTGTGTTTACCTTTATTCGATTACCTACTTCGATTGGAATAGGACTGACTGATCACGAGATCTCCGAAAATAGACTCTATTGACTTAAAATTTAGCATAGTTACTCATTTCGATTTAACGCAAATCCTACTTTAGTATAAAATATTTGTTTTATGTATTAGTAGCTGGTTATATTTATACAGGGTTATTTGTAACGACCCAGCATCCTCGCAGGACTAGATAGCTAACACCATAAGCAACAACTTTTGTTCTACGACTTTTGATAATTTGTTAGATTTTATTTTCATACAAAAATTAGTATTAATTTAATTTCCCGCTTGAACTTTTATAAACCTACGTGCATCGCAAAGATCGACGCGTTGCGTCGTCCTTTCGTTTTTGAATGAAATATAGACCTACAAATGTCACGACAGTACGACAAAAACGATAAAAACATATTTTTTTCTTGTATTGAGTTATGTCCGAAGTCGTAGAACAAAAGTTGTTGCTTATGGTGTTAGCTATCTAATCCTGCGAGGTTGCTGGGTCGTTACAAATAACCCTGTATAAATATAACCAGCTACTAATACATAAAACAAATATTTTATACTAAAGTAGGATTTGCGTTAAATCGAAATGAGGTTGCTGGGTCGTTACAAATAACCCTGTATATACGTAAAAATAAACTTTCATAACTATTTGAGATATGATTTTAAAATAACTATTATATCATTTATGACATTAACCCTGTGCTATAAGTTTAATTAAGTGTTAAATTTTAAAATAAATTACATTTGAGATAAGAAAAAATCCATTATCTTTTATACATTAAATATATAATTACTCGTATTTAATTATAAAACAAATTATGTAAGTTTATTGGGAGTTAATTTAAAACGTGATCATTCATAATTAAAAGATAAATTCGTATTATATACAATATTAAGATAATAATGTCAAAGATAAGATACATCACAATCAATTTAATAAATGGTCTCTGTTATTATACAGCATGCTCAAATTTCTGAGATAGTCAGAAAAAGTGAATGTTAACCGATGAGTGAGGGTTCAAGCACAGGCAAGCACCACTGAACTATTATGTGCTTAATTATGTGTTTATAATTAATTTGTGCGGAAGGAAAACATTGTGAGGAAACCTACATGTATTCATCATACTACTTTGGAGTAGCGTTTCGGAATAAGCTAAAACCCTTCTCAATAGAAGAGGTCTTAGCCGTAGGACATATACAGGCTGTTCAATTAAGCAAAAATTTAATAAAATGCACATTTATCAGAGAAAGCTCCTGAACAAGTTTACCTACTAATGAGTTTCTTCATAGCATCATCGGTGGCTACAGCTGTATCGACACCTTCACCAACAATCCCTCCAATGAAATACCATCCATGCTTGTTACCATATATTGATCGATGGTCTAAAACTGGATGCATATCATCTGGATCATGCATCTCATCATAGTAGTAGCCTTCTACTAAATCATTACTGTCAGCCGTATCTACGTTTTCAGGAGCAGGATTGTCCCCGGAGTAAGTGAGCAATGGGTTCAGTTCGTTCTGCTTTATCTTCTCTTCTTTTTCTAACTTCTCGAATGATTCTAACTCTGATTCACTTAGTTCTATATCACTTATATCGCTAAACACGGTATCATTCAAATCTTTTATAAAATCTAATGAGTTTTTCACTGTTGGAGGTAGTTTAATTGTTCCACTGCAATTTTTTTTAGGTTCTAGATGTAGTTTTAAATTCAAATACCCCACCGACGCCACGTGATCTTCTGTGTGTATCACCAATTCTTTTTCATCTCTTCAAAGAAAAGTATCATATTAAGCTATCAGTTTATCAAGTTACTTATAATTTCTTATAAATAACATCTTAAGCTTGAATTGCCAATTTTAAATTAGATTATGATAAAAAATGTAAAATGTTTAATAATTTTTACAATTTATACTTCTCACAGTATCAGCTATATGCATATAATCAATTATCAATAACAAGGAAAGAACTGTTTTTTATATAATACAATGAAATTTAATATAAAATGTACTTACATAACTAGTTTCTTTCTAAATAATGGGCAGTCTAAGGTAAAAGTTTCATACTCGCCGCCCTCACCACAGATATTGAGTCCATACTTCTCCTGCATGACTAGAAGGTGGGGCTGGATTTCCTTGATTGTCATACCTAAGTGTATTTTAGGATCCAGACCTAATGCTGCCACCTGAATTGTTCAAAATATATTTTAATTTAATATATCTGTCGATGCACTATCAACATGGACCATCATGACCTGTAATTACACTGGCTCACTCACCCTTCAAACCGGAACACAGCAGTACCAAGTACTGTGGTTTTGCAGTAGAATATCTGATGAGTGGGTGGTACCTACCCAGACGATCATGCACAAAGCTCTACCACCACCAGTAATTTAATGAAACAAGGGTACAGATTCATAGTCTGTTGTGATATAATTAAATGATCTATTCCTTATATTGTATATAATGTATTGTAATATAAATGATGTTTGTGCAGTCGTTTTTACTATTTACATTACATTATTTCATAGCAATTACATTCACTATGAAGTATATTTAAAAGTGACTAGCAGTGAGAGTCCCTTATCAATTTATCCAGAATCCATTCAAATACTAATATATATGCAATTTGTCTTAATGGAATATATACTTAAACATTACATTAAGTGTATGTATCATGTTCCTAGAAACGAAAATTATAGATGTCTTTTATTTAATTAGCTTTAACCATAAATAGTTATTGTTGAAAAGATATAAAAACATGTATATACATATTTACATATGACACGGTTATTATCTAAATAGAAGTAAAACATACTTGCTTATCTTAATTACAAACAGTTATGAAACTATAATAAAGAGGAAATCAATGTATCAGTAACATTTGAAAATTATTTCAACGTAGCAATTTAAAATGTTAGTGATACTCATTTACATTAATATATGTATGCTTAAATTAGAAAGTTTTAAGGAAATCTTCAAATTGTTATTTAAATTCAATCAAAAAATTTAAAGTATAATTCTTTTTAGCTAACCAGGCCAAATAAATATGGTCATATTACATTGTGCTATAAGTTCTTAACATTTAAATGTGATGCCAAAAGGGATTTGCACAGTTTTAAACTTATTACGGATTTTAAAAAATTGTTATTAACTAATTACAATGTTGTAATCCATAAAATTGTTCATAATAGTATAAATAGAAGAACCAAATATTAGATAATAGAAAATTTAACCTTGATAATGATGGCTTCGACACCACTCGCTATCATTTCTTGGAGTAGTTCCTTCTGATTCCTACGCCACAAGTAAGCAAGTGACACAAGACCGAGTCTTTGACATCTAAAATAAATGTGATCATGAAACAAAAATTTGTTTGAAACATAATTGAAAAACAAATAAATAAACATAATTAAATTTTATTATGGTTGGATTTTAGCACTTTTGAATTGCAATATAACAATAAATTAAACAATACTTACACATTCTCTACTCTAATTCTTTGGTAATCTGATAGAATAGCCCCACAAGCAACAGCTTCAATGTCTAATTCACCCTGAAATAAAAAAAAGGATATAACATACTTAATAAATATAAATAAATGTATTAAAACAATTTCACATTAATACAATATAAAATACTATTCTATGGTACCTTTATCTTGAATAATAGTCTATATAAATCCTCCACTTCATCATTATCGGTTGGTTTATAGTTTCGCCCTTGATCAATGGCAATACCAGAAATTTCCTCCCTATAGAGAGGTAATTCCATTGCCTCAGCATAAAGGTTGATGCCTTGATGCCCAACAGTCTGATACATGTAGCTGTCAAGTTCATCTACAATATGAGTTAGACAATATAAGAAACATGTAGAAATTGTTGTTAAAACATATTGAAATATTTATTTATGTTTAATTTTAAATATCAAACTTTAAATTACTTGTTAGGATGAGTTCCAAATTAGGTAAACATAATTATTTACTAGAAGCAGTTAAAAGAAATTAACAGTATCCATGTACATTAATAGTTTCATTAACTTCTTATAAACATGCAATAATGAGACGTGAAATTATAGATATGTATATAATTAATCTAAATTGGTATATTATATGACAATAGTAACCTTTATGTATAGGTTGGAGGTTGGCCAGGGCTACAATAGTATGCCCGGCGCCGACGCACTGCATCATATTGTAACAGCTGTCCTTTCCACCGCTTATTAACGCGACCGCCCTCATCTTTGTAAACGTACAATATCACGAATAATTACAAACTTACATTTATTACATAACAATCATAATTACTATTTTGTGCGAAAACAATACGACTATTTCACAATGCGGTATCCTTCACAACAGCACCATATTTTATGCTAAATAAGCATTTCATCTCCCACTTCAGCCCACTTCACAGCAAGCCAGTGAGAAAACTAAATCACAGAGTAGTCATTATCTAAATTAAGATAACATTGTTTAATTAGAAGGAAATAAGAAAAAATTACTTTTAAGTTCAACAAAATGTCATTTGTATGATATGATATGTCACCCTGGTAATAGTGATAATGTTTGTCTTGATTCTTAGCTTTTTGGCTTCAAATCAATCAAATTGTTACTATTTGGATAATATTTTATAACAGCAACATTATAGCAATGTAAAATTATATAAGTACTCTTTTTAAATAAATAAAATTGTTTTTGTAAAGAATACTGTTATTAACTTTTCACTTTTACTTATTTGATCTATAATATTTTATGTGGACAAGCTTTTTGTTCGGGTCTAGAAAGTTTTAAGATTGGGATAATGAACAATAAATTCGAGAACTTTTTATTGCTTCATGTAGCCAATACAAAACAACAGCTGGCAAATCTACAGTCTTAATAATTTAAATGACTTCTCCTAAGAAGGAGGAAAAGGAAAATCTCTTTGCAAGTAATAACCATCCAAATAAAATACTATTCGAATAAGAAATATTTGAAGCGTAATTAAATTTACATTTATGACGTCACATTATTATTATATTAATTTATTTATAGTTATAGAATAGAAAATATGTAGATTAGAAGAAAAAATATTTATGACTTAAATAAGCCTTACACAGATATTAAAAAAAACAAGTTGATTCGCTTGGCCTCTCCAAGTTTCGTTTCTTCTACTTTAAAGATATACAAATATTAATTTATGCTATTTATTGCAGTTATCAGTTATAATTTTATAGACAAAAAATGTTTAATGTAAAAAATCAGCGCAATCGTGTAGATGAAATATGATTAATAATAAATTGCAAGATTTGATACACACATACATATATAAATATTAGCTAAAATTTAATTAACAAAAATTTTAATTTCAAGTTATACTTGATCAAAATGTATGCGCGCTATGGTATCGACCTTCAAACCATAGATGTGGCGAAAACATCAATTCCAGATTAATAATAATCTGCATTCTCTCTCTCTTCCTACGCCCAATACTTCTTTTTCCTGAAATCTTGCCCATCATTATAAGTTGTAATAACTCATATCTGGTATGTCTTAAGACGTGTCCCAGATACGAGACTTTTCTTCTTTTTAGTGTTTGCAAGATATCTCGTTCTTTGCCGACTTGCCGTAGGACTTCCCGGTTGGTGATCGTTTAAGTCCAACTGATGGCCATCATCCGCCTATAACATCACATCTCAAATGCTTCTATTCGTTTTCTTAGGTCCGCTTTGATTGTCCATGCCTCACATCCATACAGGAGTATGGGCCATATATAGCAGTGTAGAAGTCGAGTACGCAATGGGATTTTGATGTTGTGATTGCATAATACCTTTTTCATGTTGTTAAATGCACTTCGAGCAATCTCGTTACGAGTCTTAATCTCAATATCGCTGTCTCATTTCGGTGTTAGCCAAGTGCCTAAATATTTGTATTTGCATATTCGCTCTAGTGTATGGCCATGTACCGTTATTACAGGACTTGCAATGCTGTTTTTCGAGGCAATCATTATTTTTGTCTTAGAGACATTTAGTGTTAGACCAGCTTTGATGCTACATTCATTCACTCGATCAACCATACGTTGCATTTTTGATTCTGTAGAGGCTATTAATACTGTGTATCTGATGTTATTAATCAAACGACCAAGGTCAATCCTTTACGCCATATTGCAGGCCCTCCAATGCTTCTGATATTATGGATTCTGAATATAAATTGCAAAGAATGGGAGATAAAACGCAGTCCTGTCGAACTCCACGTTTAATTTCAATCTCTTTAGTTTCCTCTCCATCAATCCGGACAGTTGACCGTTGGTTCCAGTACAGGTTCTCGATTATGCGTATGTCTTTGTCGTCTAAGGCTATATCATTTAAAATCGTGACAAGCCGGTCGTGCATCACTCTGTCAAATGCATTTTCATAGTCGACAAAGCAAAGAAAGACATCCTGCTGCATATCTCTGCATTTTTGAACAAGAACCTGTACTGCAAACAGAGCTTCTCTTGTGCCCATACCTGAACGGAAACCAAATTGGCAGTCTCCAAGCTGTTCGTCACATCTCACTCGTATATCCTCGTGTATTATAATATAATTTTATAAATAAATCCAAATCTTAGTAAAAGTTTAATTATTTGTTAATTCTACCCATTGCCAAACTAATTAGAAAGAAAATTTAGTATTTTTTAATTTTAAGTTATACTTGATCAAAATGCGCGCTATGGTATCGGCCTTCAAACCATAGATGTGGCAAAAACAACAATTCCAGATTATCTGCATTCGGGAGCTGAATAATTTTATTTAGCTGCCGAATGCAGATTATGACCGGTCACAATTGTTTTTGGGAGACGAATGTGGAAGGCAAGATCACTTCACCTAAGCTATATTTGTAACACGGAACGAGAAAGGCAAAGCTACATAATTATTCAATCCTGCTTCCCCTCTCCTTCAAAAGTCTACGCGTGCTTTCGATGTCACCGATTATTATATTAAATAGCCCAATAATATATTCTACGTTCGTTGCGGAGGTACAATTTGTAAACAAGAATTTAAAGCTTTGTTTTTCTTAATAATGTTAACATATTGATTTTATTTAATTATCTCATTATTGTTTGTTAAAAAGCGTCGAAACGTTTAAGATTATTTACTATTTCGTAGAGATCTCTGGTTTACTGTTTAAGGCTGGAATTTGCGGCTTACTGCCGCTGCGGTTTTGATATGTAGATATAATATATTGTATGGAAGTAAATTGCGGTCCAGCACTACGGCATAGAATTATCATGAACGATCACATATTTTAACACACGCATAGTGATAAAAATATGACTTTTCACATTCATTATTTATCATGCCATTCAAATGATTAATTTTGTTGTCTCATAGGTTCTTTCGAGTGTATTGTTATATAAAAACCTAAGTTACTGAAGTAATATTAGTACAATTTTCAATCAAAATAGACAAAGGGAAAAAAGTACGTAAAAAAAATTATACTTTGGACAAATCATCAGTTCAGGTAACTACTCTTTCATCTAAAGTTAGTAGGGGGTTAATAGGCTTAATAGTTCATCTTTAATAGTGAACATGATGTAATAATGCAAAAATGAAACGTTTTGAGTTATTTATTATTTTAGTTAGTTTGGTAAATAAAAGAAATTTGATTTTCTGATGTTCAATGCCAGTTTGAGCAGCTTGAAAAAAAATTACGCCAACTGTTTTGAGAACATGCCATTTAAGGTTTAGTTTATTGTAAGTATATATCAATATCCGCAGTATTCTCAGTTAAAATGTATGAAATTATTAACATTTCACAAATTGGTATATTTATTCGACTGATTATTTCTTTAAATTTTCGAAACCTTCTCCTCGATAAGGTTTGGAGCTTTTTAAGCCACGGTACTCCAACGCGGGTTTGTTGGATATGTATGTGGTAGATGTTCATCCGACACATGCACGTTTTCTCACGATATTTTCTTTTCCCACTGCGATGAATTATAAACATAAATTAGGCACATGAAAATTCAGTGGAGCTTGCCCGGGTTTGCAACCGAAATCTTCGATTGAGATCTACGTATACTATCCACTGTATGTTTATTAAATTATGTATACATAATTATAGTAAGAAAATAGAGATGATAATTTTCTCTGGCGTAGGTATGATGACGTCGATGACTTATTGTGTAAACAAAATAAATAGCATATTTATGGAACATAGATTAAAAATGGATCTTATTTAAACATAATGCCGATAAATGATAATAAGTTTAAAAAAATATATTGTTATCGATATAACTTAATAATGAAAAAATAGTTTTGTAATAAAACATAAACTTATATTTTGAAAAAGTAGCTTTGTGGTAGAATTTTTTTTACTGTTTATTTTTTATTAGAAAAATATGTATTTGTTTGTCTTAATAAATATTTACAGTTATTTTTAGGATACTAGTTTGGGAAGTAGGTGTATATTTTTAAGATATTATTCAAATAATCGCATGGAAAAAATGGCGTCGGCGTACATACCGTGTGTGGTGTAAGATGTATTTGTACTGACGGATATATCACTTCACTCGAAAGTCGATACTGATATGTCCTAATATTTGTTCATACCTCATTATCTATACTAATATTATAAATATGAAGGTAACTCTGTCTGTCTGTTACGATTTTACGGCTAAACAACTGAACCGATTTTAATAAAATTTAGTTTCACACTAAAGCATTTTTTTATCATTCACCCATTGATGGGGTAAAATAATGGTAAAATCATATGAAAATATGTGTAAATATTCTATAATTTTCAAGTTGAAAATGTACAAATAAGTATATATATGTAATAGCTATCTTTTAAAATAATTTTAATCCATCGACGACGACGAATTTCAATAATCGAACGAATTTAAAAATAGCTGTTCTATTCCTGTAACTGTTATAAGAAAACGAATTTAATGAGTAATTTAATTAAATATTTTCAATTAACTTGTATATAATTAAAGGCTTTGTTATATATGCATAGGTTTTACTCGAAAATTAATTTGAGGTTAATTATTATAATACTAAAGTATACATTTAAGGTTTACAATAATTATAATATAATGCTACTTATAAATAACGTAAGTAGATTTCGTACGCCTTGAGACTTAATACTTACTTCGTTGTTAACGCGGATTATTCAAGAGAATCCCTTACGATTTTTCAAAGTGAAAGTAACACTATGCTCTTACTTGTACAGTGGGGATTATAAGTGTTTTGTCTTACACTTAGACCACTAAATAAATTATAAATGTATTTTTCCGTTTAAGTGTGCTCTATAAATAGATGTCCAAAAATGTAAAACTTATCTTTTCATTTTAAATATTAATAAGTATTTGATAAAATAATATTGTATTACAATCGCGATAAATTACTCTTACACAAATCATTGCTTATGCAGATATTCAAGGATCTATAGAGTTTATTATAATTCAGACGTTGAATATTCAGATCATATACTGGTTTTTAATTATTTATGCAATGTTTTGATAAGTTAAATTACATGATGAAAATAATTCAATAATTTTTTTTTTTTTTTTTTTATGTGCATATTTACTTAAGGTACTTTGTAAATAAAGTTTTATGCTAAATATAATCAATTGTAAAAAGCAGTCATAGTTGTACAATCTTTGTTTAATACCTTATACGTTTTGTGTACAATGTATGGAAATATTTCTTTAATATATATATTTAAGCGCCATCTCTTACTCAAATGTGAATATAAAAAGTATCATAAATTTCTCTTAGATTTACTTTAAAGAAGATTGTAATACATTTACACGAAGTATCGCTTCACATATTACTGCAGTAAGTAACGATTATTATTACAAGGAAGATAGCGTAGTATTTAAAGAATAAAATGATAACATTTCAGTGTTTATTGGTTCATTTTTCGAGGTCTGTAATAATGGTATTGCTATAACTAAAAATATTATACTACAATATTTTCGTGATTTTTATTGAAATATAAATGTAAAGCATTTGTTTATTGCACACATAACATCATTAATGTGTGTTGTATTTTAAAATATGCGAAGAATTTATCGTATTTGTCAAAAATATGGTTTTTTACAGAATGTTAAAAAGTGAATGCCTAAAGTACAGACGCAATGAAACGACCTACTACATCCTACGGCAGGTTTGTCAGATTATTGATGCGGTGGTTTGAATCACGTTTGAATTGAAGTGCTAAGCTTTGCATATAGTTTTATTGGTCCTAGATTAGCCTCAGTAAAAATAACTAATCTATGGACCTTTAAATTCTGTGGAAATATAGTGAAATAGGTGTGATAGTGTGTAAAATAAGTAATCATGGTTTTGGCTGAAAGAAGTAATGATGTTCGAAACGGGAAGCGTTCGAGAGGGCCAAGCCCGAATGGTCACGGCAGCCCTGATTCTAGTTCTGAAGATGAAAACGGTAAGCTATTTTTCAATAAAAGTGATATAAATATTTATGTATGAATATATAATATGGGGCTTCATACAGTATAAATTGGTACCTGTTTAAAGATCTGTGCAGTGTTAGCATACGCTTTTATTTGATTCGTCAAGTTGTTTAATAAACAGCTTATATTTGTCTAATCGCCGTGGTGATTAATAACTAACAACTCATATCATGCTTTATTTTTATGCTTCTCTTCATCTGCCTTCATGCTGCGCTCATCTCATCAACACATGTTACACCAAAACCAAGCAGTAGTGCCATTTGCAGCTGAAAAAATAAGAGTGGGGCGTGATTACCAGGCAGTGTGTCCTGAGTTGGAACCCTTGGAGCAAAGAAAACCTGATCAAATATCAGATAGAGCTTTACTAGTTTGGTCACCTACATCTGATATATCAGATATCAAATGTAAGTAAAATTCAGTAGGAACTAATATTTGTTACCATTTCTGTATTACCTACTACTTTATTTTTTAGTGGATGAGTACATTACTACAGCAAAAGAAAAATATGGTTATAATGGTGAACAGGCACTTGGTATGTTGTTCTGGCATAAACATGATCTCAACCGGGCCTCCATGGACCTTGCTAATTTTACACCCTTTCCTGATGAATGGACAGTTGAGGACAAAGTGCTTTTTGAACAAGCTTTTCAGTTCCATGGTAAAAGTTTTCACAGAATAAGACAAATGGTTAGTAATAATTTTATATGTGCAATATAAATTGCTGATCTTTTCCATAATACTAATTTGTGCTTTCATTATAGTTGCCAGATAAATCGATCGCATCATTAGTAAAGTATTATTATTCATGGAAAAAGACAAGAGCTCGTACATCTTTAATGGACGTTGTGAGTGAAGGTCGTAATCCTACTGGCTCTGGAAGTGGAAAAAGAGAATCTGGGGCTGGATCCGAACCAGGTGGCTCAGATAAAGATTCTGATAATGATGAAAAGGTATGTATGTTTCCATCCCATTGTTACTGTTTGTATTGCTTTTGTTAAATGTTTGTTCTTTGTCATTTAGTATGCAGATTTATCATTATTTTTTCATAAAAGTAAATATGAAGACCTCCTTTGTTTGCAAGTTTAAACAGTGTATCTGGATTGTCCAATGATGATTTCCTTTAGAAATAAAGTCATTGGTGGCTTAGTAAATAGAAATGCAGAGTAGATAATATTTACATATAGTTTACATTCATTCGAGCATTACATTAAAAACACAAAACTGAGTTAAAATCTCTTCTAATTCAATTCCACTGTTGTTCAACACAAAAAATGATGTCAACTGAGTGTATTTAATATAGAAGCCTGGGTAGCACATTTTGTGGATGTAATATATGTTGGTAATGACAGAGGTGGACTTTACATCGTGGTATAGTCCGCGGACGCAAGCCTTTGCCGGGTGGCGGGCCCTCGCTTCGCGGCGGCCAGCAAGGCGAGGTGGGTTCGTCGCTCCCACACCAAGCGTATGACCATGTTGCTACAGTAACTGGATGTTAAATGTCTTCTTCCATTCTATTCACTATTATCTGTTATTGGTGTGTTGTCATTCATTATTTGATCTTTGTCAGAATTCCTTGTGAAGATTGTCTCTCGAAATTCCTGGACTCCCAAATGTACTCTTGCCAAGCTGCTGTATCATCGCACTATAGTCATAGAGTATTTTTTGTTTGTGTTTCTGTTTGTTTTGCGATAGCATCTGCTTCATGTGTCACATATCATAGAATAATTTTCATTATACTTATTAAGATGAAAATGTTATTTGAACCATGAAAACCACCTTGTATTCGAGTTAACTTGATTCACTTTGATACAATACAATATTTTACCGAATAGAATAATTATATTACAATAAAATATATGCTTAATATCTAGATAAATCATCTACAATACAACAGTACAAGCTTAGTTCAAATAGCTACCATGCATTATTTTTCATGATTGAATTATTTAATTTGCTGCTTTTGACTATGCTTTTTTTTTTAATTTAACTGCTCTGCATTTTTGTTTACAAACAGACTATTATCATATCATATTCATTTTATAACAAATCAGTTTCAAAATACGTCACAAAAACCAAAAAAGTAATCTTCTGTTTTCATATAGATGATACACAAATAAAATAAATTTGGTAATGTTGAACAAAAAATTTATTGTTGTTTTAAAAGTAAATTAATTGGTAAAACAGGAGAATGCTATTGTAATTTTAATAAAAGAAAGAAATGGCACATTTTGTTAATCTTTAAGCACGACGCCATGTGCTCATTATATTCTTAGTCTTGTAAGAACTACTAAATTAGCACTCCTATCCGTTCCTCATTCACCTAATCAAGTGATCCCGCATGCTTCCTTTAACAGCCCCCAATTTATTTTTTTTGTTGTAAATGTGTGCAGAATATCGTTTTATATTCTAAATGAAGGGTTTTTAAAAGAAGTGTGTCTGGAGTTCCAGCCCTGTTGGTTAGGTTAGATTAGGTCAGGTAGCAGGACAGTAAAATATTGATTGGGGTTTAGGGCGAGGGCGGCGGCGAAGCGGGCAAGTGGTGCACCGTTTGCGGCATTCAGTGCTCGCAGACCACGCCGCACAACTCGCACAAGTTGTGCCAGGCATGCCTCGTGCACGCCAGGTCGGTAAACAAACAACATTCACTTTGAAATCTCAATCCATCATCATCTTACGCGAGTAAAGTTTTTCTGTTATTCGAGTCAATATAAAGACTTTAAAATGATTCTTTCTCTAGCTTTATTACAAATATGTATTGGTGCCGCGTTCGTGTATTTGTAGTCGACCGATTAATTATTATTTTGAATTGGTAGTTCTATTAAGGGTATTCGTTACTCATGTGAGGAACATATTAACAATTTTGATTCGTTAATTTGATATTCGAGTTAGTTTTCGTAGAAAAACTAATGATATGACGATTATTTAAAGAATACGATTCCTAAGATTTTAAAGATGACACGACAACCTATATTGATAAATTAAATTGGAGAATGTTTCTGGCAATCACTCGTAGAAATTGTAAGAAAAAAAAAACCACTTGATAGTATAGTAGGGCGGTGGCAGGGATTTGATTGTTTGAACGTTCGCGGTGATGTGACAGACGCACCGGCACGATGAGACCGCTGTGCGGGCCCTCGGGGCGTCGCGGGCCCGGCTCGAAACAGCAGCGGTACAAGCACCGCCTGCCGCGAGGCATTTACATCAATCACGACGATCTCGTGGCCATGGCCACCGGCCCGCAGCCCGGCGAGCCCGCGCAGCCCGGCCTTGTCAATCAGGGGGAGGCCATGCTCAAAGCCATGGACAGAGAGATTATCTCGCTCAAGAGACAAGTAAGATGCAACCCGCCATCCATGACGCTATGTAGTTTACACATTCTCACCCTTACAACGTCACCGACGCTTAAGCTTGACATTGACCGAGACTGAAATTATTGTTCGTTAATCTAACATGGATGTTACTAATGATTTGTGTGATGTAATGTGGAGAATGTGATATTAAAACAGATTACTGTCGATTTCTGTAGATTTTTTTTTTCAAAAATATTGCATTACGCGACTTAACAAAATGTATTCTGCACACATGCCCTCATACATATTTTTGGTTTTGTTGAATAGCTTTAAAACAAAACGTTCTCGTTGAATGCAGTGAGAGTCCTGCGAATCTTGATTAGTGTTATTTTGGATAATCCAGATATGCACACCCCGATCCTGCCTAGCATTTAGCTAATGTTAATGACTTGATTGCTTGTGTTTTCACGCAAGAGCGAAATTTTATAGAATTTTCTAATGCAGGTTCAACAAAACAAACAGCAGTTAAGTGCTATGAAACGCAAAGTAGGGGACGTTGGTGTAGAGGAGCTACGGCCCGGCGAACCGCCCGCAAAGATAAATTCGCGCTGGACTAATGACGAATTACTGATGGCAGTCACGGCTGTCAGAAAATATGGTTTGTGGAAATGACTTCTTATTATCCTCTTTTCTAGTTTTTATAATCTTCCTTGGATTTGATCGCTATTTGCTTCAGATGATAGATTAGTTGACGCCTCTTGTTGTATATTAAATTTACACAAGTATTGATATCAACACAGGGGGTTAATTACAAATTCCTCTTACAGGTAAAGATTTCCAAGCGATTGCTGAAACACTGGGCACTAAGACAGAAGCACACATCCGCACGTTCTTTATTTCCTATCGCCGTCGATATAATCTAGACGCAGTCCTGCGTGAGCACGAAGCCGACCGTGGAAGCGCTAAACACATACAAGCTGGTATATATTTATTATTTATATAAGGTTTTAGTATACTATTGGTTACTAAAAAATTAAGACGAATTTTAAATATTATTCATATTAAATTTAAGAAATAGTTATTTTTTTTCTCATAGCATTTGTATGGTGGCATTTGGTATTTGAAGTTTCTAAAGATGTAGTGACGAAAAAATCAAAAGAAATCAAAAAAATTAATTGTATTGTATCGAAATATGTAATCAACAATGCATGAAGAAACGACATATGTAGGTTTTCATCATTTATTCATAATATTTTCTTCTATGGACAAATAGCCTTTTAATTTGATTCATCACTTGAATTGCAATTTTCAAATTTATACGTAAACTGTTTTTTTTTATTCCCAGAAAAGGATAATGAACTTTTTATTTTCCCAAAATTTAGAGTTATTACTTTAAAAATGTATTTATTTAATTATAATTGTTATGACAATTAATAGATTTTGTACATTTCATTTAATAATTTATTCATTTTTAATGGTTGCATCGTTTATTAGCAGGTACAACAAGCACAGAATCAACTGAGAATGATGTGGATAACAGTAATTCCAACAATGGTACAGGTTCTCCACAAACCAATACAAAGGACGAGAAAGTAAGTGACACAATAAAAAGTTATTTATTTATTTTATCTGCCGAGATGGTCCAGTGGTAAGAACACGTGAATCTTAACCGATGATCGAGGGTTCAAACCCGGACAAGCACCACTGAATTTCATGTGCTTAATTTGTGATTATAATTCATCTCGTCCTTGACAGTGAAGGAAAACATCGTGAGGAAACCTGCATGTGTCAAATTTCACTGAAATTCTGTCACATGTGAATTCCACCAACCCGCATTGGAGCAGCGTGGTGGAATAAGCTCCAAACCTTCTCCTCACAAGAGGAGAAGAGGCCTTAGCCCAGCAGTGGGTTATTCACAGGCTGTTACTTTACTTATTTAATTTGTTTTAATTTCGTCAAGATCAAAATTGGCATTCATAAGGAAAAGTAGTACTTAGTAATTCTTCATAGAAAGGCAATGTATTAAAAAAACTTTTCTCAAAATGCCAATCACATGTTGTTGTTGCTTTTGGTGTATATTTTCTAGTTTCATAACCCGGGCCATACTAATTTAAGTTATAAATTATTATGGGTTTCTCTGCTAAGAATTGGTGTGAGCTCAAAGTTAAGAAATTAATGTTGCTCTCCCGTGTCTCGAAACTCTTAAGAAGCCGTTGATTATCTTCGATCGAATTGCCGTTCCTTCGGTCATCTGTTTTCGCACGAACGCGTGCATTATATATAATCAGAATAACTGCCAAGCAGAAATCCCTTTTAGCAATAGATATAAATATGGTCATATTTCCAGACCGAGGTGGACAGCGAGGGCGTCGCCATCGGTGCGTCTGCCGAGCAAGGCGGGCCGCCCACCACGCCGCCCAAGCACAAGCCGAGCAAGTGATGCCGTCCGCCGCGACCCCGCCCGCAGCGCCGCGCGCACACGTAGCCACATCTCTTGACACACCATCATCACCATCTATAATGATCACTCGATCGTGGAACTAATTATATTTAATTCAGTATAAAATATGCATTATATGGTAAATCAAATTATTTATCGACGATAAAAAATTACTTTGATTATAATTCGTTTATGCTTATAAAAGTTGTCTTAAGCACGATTAATGTTTTATCACACCGTTAACAAAAGGGATAACTTAATATGGCTAGTGTGTTGAAAGATATATTTATATATAATTTTTCAAATCAACAAACAATGTCTGTGTGAAAATGTTTTCTGATTATTAATGTGAAAATAATTTATTTTGGGGAAGTGCTAAAATATATCTAGTAATTTAATGATCTTGATCTACCAGCATCTAGGATATATATCCTAATCACGTATTTACTAGAATATTAGAAGTTTGCTGACATACTGATCATATTGAGTTGTTTTAAACAAATAATGGAATAATCTGCATAACACAATCGTAGTTTTCAATGTTTAATTGAGCCGTTGTCGAAGTAACATTTTGAGAAGTATGTGTATCATTCATTTTACAATGAATGCGCACGAACGCATAACTTCGTTTAACAATTCTTTTTTTTAATGTATACATACACAGCACTATATCTTGACTTTTTAATCAATGAATATTTGTTATGCAAATAATAATAATAAAAATAATTATTAACTAAATTTATTACAACTTTAGTATGTAATTGTTTTGTCAGAAGTTACTATCAATATATCCTTAAAATAATTCTTATTTATTTGACGAAATTAATTTTGAAAAGTCGACATATATAAAGCTAAAAGTGAGGTTAGTTTCAATAAACGATATGATTTATAGTACATTCAATTTCGTCCACTAGATAATTTATTATAAGACAAACCAATTCAAATATTGGATACAAAGCATTTACTTTTAAATGTTTTAATTAAACAATAGATATTGTTTATTTATTAATTAGTGGCATTGATTTAATGAGATTTGGAATAGATTATTCTAGAATGCCTATAATTTTGTGAATGTACAAATTATGACAAATTTAACGGAGAGTAGAACATGACTAGTTATGTCTCAAATATTTTAAAAATTAGGATTATTTCAAAGAATATCAAATCAAGTTTGCTATGTAATGGAAGTCGTGTAATTAGTGGAGATGGTATACGCTTTAGGAATGGAATAAGGACTTGTACATATAGATTAAATTCTAATAATTAAAGCCATTATATATGATAGTTAAAAAGTTAATGGTTAAGGAGTTTACCGTTAAGGCAATACTTTACTATACTAGAGCTGATGTTTAAATACCATAAACCAGCAATAAATTAGAAATAATGTAATGATTGATATGGAATTGTATTATAATTGTGCATATACAATTTGATATTATATATACACAATTATATCATAATAATAAATACTAAAAATAAAATAAACTGGATAAATAAATAAACTGGTTAAATGTACAGAATGTACCACTGTGTTGTATATAGATATGTGTATAATGAATAAATTGTATAATATAGAGATAGGTCTTCATTATAGTATATAATATATATATATATATATACTCGATAGATATTTCTATGGAGAAAATTGAGCGACAAGGTTGCACCTTGTAATTCTTGATCAGGGATCTCCGAAACGTATGCTTCGAATACTTTGATATATGAAAAAAAGTTAGCAAACAAACACTTTGTAACTGTAGCAGGGTTGCGATAGAGTGCGAAGGCGATTTAGAACTATAAAAACCAATTATGATTTGGTGCTTAGTGCTAGAACCCCTAGAATAAGTATAACTGGCAACATGTACAGTTGACAAAAAAAATTTTACTTCCCTAAGTTGTCAACATAACTTTGAATTTCTTGTGATAGTTGGTGATTTAAAAAAAATTACCAACACTTGCAAACACGTAAATTACCAACTATTTCAGTGAAAACTCAACATTACGGTTACCGTCGGAAGAAGAGATACAAATAATTAATCGTATTTCTAATATACTTTACCAATTGTGTTTGTTGACGTTTATAAACATAGTATTAATTTAATTACTTGCAGTTTTTGCGTACGTTTGATAACTTCTAATATGAAGTCAAATATAGATGCTAATTATATTAGTGTGATTTATATTCATTATAAAGTTGATTAGTTTATCATATAAAGAAGTACGTTTTGATCCGTAACCCACACTTGCCTTAATCACACCTCACATATACTCGCATGCTTAAAGTAATTTATACTATATTTAAGTAATATTTAATAATAATTTTCTAAAATTTTAATATAGTGTGGTAAAGTTTATAAGATTTAGGTAGAATTTTTCATGTTGTATATCATTTTAAATAAGTCCATTCACTCTCAGTTTTTTAGTTAAGTTAAAATGATTAGAAATATACATAATTACAAAAAGGTATAAATCAAAAATTTTAAAACTATTAACTGATATCGAAATTTGTAAAATATTTAATCAAGATTAGTAAAATAATTTGAAATAATCTAAAGAAATTGTTGCCATGTAATTTAAATATTTAAACAGTTTTAATTTTATTTTGATGGTATATATTTGTCAATGAATTAGCATTTAACTAGACAGCTACTTCAAAAGAATCGCTTATTACTCCATAATTAAATTTTGTCCTTACATAATAGATTAATTTAATTCTTAGGTAACTGAGGATGTAGATGATAAATATTGAAAATTGATGATATTTTTGTACACCTAAAAGACGTCATTTCATACAAAACTTACGACAACATGGCGATATATACTAAAAATAAAAGTATTGTTTTTAAATTTTAACATTGATATTAGGTTCCTTCTAATGTTTACATTATTGGATTATAATAAGATTGCGTTACGAGCATAATCTTTACTAGTTTTAATATTCTTACATCACTGATAAGATGATTGGTTTAACAAAGCCGAGATTGTGGTTACCAGATATAGTTTGTATTCATTCTGATTTATGTTACTTTTGTATATAATCACATGGTATGAGTATGAAAATCGATTTAGTATTTTTCAAAAGCTCTAAATTAATTTTGATATCGATGAATAAAACTGGTATTTTTTTATGAACATTCATAATATTCCGCCTAACATTGCGTTAAGCAATATATTTTTAATTATTATCTGTATATTATTTACGTTTAAGTTTTTACTTATATTTGTAATATGTCGGGGACGTATTGAGCTAATCCTTGAGACATTGTAATAATCTAATAACGAAAAAAAAAAAAATTAGGTAAATTTGACTTGGAGGTGTAATTTAATTAATTATCTTGCTTTTTCATATTAGTAATAATAGTAAAGTCTGTTAAAATATTATTGTATAAGGAATACTTTTAATATTTCAACCAGCTTTGATGTTTCTTAAAATTTAGTCAAGAATAGTTTAATTTTATTACAACTATAACTATAATTTATGTTTTATTTTTAAGTTTTTGGTAATGGGTTTCTTTTCCTTTCGGAATATTGTAAATATAAAGTAAATATCGTAATCATGTGCTCTCGCGGGAACGGAACCGACGGTGGACGACGACATTAGTTGAAATTAAGTTTATTTCAAACGGCACACGCAAACCTAATCGCTCCAAAGAAATCCACAGATTGAAGTCATCTTATTTATTGATGCTAATTAGAACTAGTAGAAAATTTTGTTACAGAATTAAGTTATTTTTTATTAGAATATTATGTGTTCTGTATATTAAGCGTATTGATCAGTTTTAGTTATTAAATGTTCGTTTATTCTTAAGTGTAAGCTCAAAACATTTGTTCGCGACTCTGTCCGGGCAGTGCTTTTATCGATTTATTATTTTCTATGAATTTCTAACATTCGTAATGTTTCAATTTAAGTATATTAAATAAACATAAGTCTGTATGAATATGGATTTTTCTTTAAAATGAAACCACCTTTAAGGTCAGCTCACCTTACATGTTTGATTATTATTATTATTTTTATTAATTGAACTCATAATTGTTACTGGGTATTACTACTAATTGTACGTTTTTCTTACTGCTGTCTAACTAACAAAAGAGTTTCATATAGAATATTTATAATATTTTCTGAAACAATAATTTGTCAATGTAACTTGATTCTTTGCTTGTAATATCATGGTTGTCAAGATTTTGTTCATTAATTTTGTTGGTAATGTTACATTTATTAATTGTTGTTATTAGCATATAATAATATATAGTAACACTCAGGATATATTAAAGTATTCAGTAATTTGATTGATTATATATTAGTGACATTATACTTAGTATGGTGTCAAGGATCTTACGCGCAACGCCTTTAGGGCGCTTGCGACTCGCGTTGGTAGAAGATTCTCCGTCTATAATGCCCCTTGTTACTGAATCTATGTCGAAGAATTTTCGTGTTAATCAACCGTCGGACATCGTGTATCTTATGTGAGTTTCCAATATTACATCACAGAAATTGAATAATATAATAAAAATTTAATTATAGCAGAACTTTTGATTATAGCGATTCAGGATAATAGGTACCAATTTTAATTACTTATTACATACTAGCTGTGCCCCGCGGTTTCACTCGCGTATAATTGATAAAAATAAGCTTAGAGCCTTCCTCGATAAAAGGACTATCCAACACGAAAATATTTTTTAAATTTGAACCTGTAGTTCCTGAGATTAGCCGGATCAAACAAGCTTTATGCATTAGTATATATTTCTTTATGTGTACAAAAAGTAAAAGAACAGTACTCATTGTTTTTCCCTATTCTGTTGTAATTATAATGAACTTGTTGCAAAAAAGGGGATGTAGTATGTAAACGCTGATTATCCATAAAGCATGTACCTAATCGTGTTTATATATTAACATTTAATAATGTTTTTTTTTAAACGAATTAAAATTATTTAATTTTTTAGTGAAACTTGTACATTGTCGATATGTCAGCTAGACCTTAACGAAACAATCGTCGGCTTTTTAGTATTGAAGGATTATCCATTAGCGCCCTCGGTTAACCCAGGCGCTTGGGAAGATTTCGTCTGGACCAAGTTCAAGTATAATTAGTCATTTAATTTAAAATTAGCAATTATTATATAAAACTAAACATATCAGAAAATGACTTCAGTGAAAACATTTGTCTGCCTTAACATTTTCTGTGTATGAATATTTGTCTCAATACATAACATCAGTAAATATTCTCTACATTTTACAGTAGTTTTCTCTTGGAAATTTAATTTGATGGACAAACACAGTGTAGTCGACATGGCTCAGTAGTTCGAACACGTGTTAGTGTGAGCTTGTGGACTTAGCCCAGCAGTGGGACATTTACAGCCTGTTACTTTATGGAACAACCTAACAGGATATTGTCAGTAACACAGCATTACATATTTTTAATGATATTTATGTATTAAAATTAGGGCTATAGAACTAAAAGCACGGAATACACTCTTTATACATATGCTCTGCTGGAACCCAGTCTATGCTCGAGAAGTGGTCGATAATATGTTGAAGTCAGTCTTCATGCACGATCCCTATCTACAATATATCGGGATGATAAAATCCTTAATTGATTATCAACGTAAGTTTTTTTTATAACTACCTATATGAATGTTGGAAAAGTATCCTGATTGAATTAAGGCCATGACAGGCATATTATACATATCTTCTGATATTTCGATGGAATGGCAGCCTTATGTGAAAAAAGAGTATTACATTTAAGATGCGTTCAGACTTCAGAGGCACGAGTGTAACATCGCCATATTCTATTTCCGGTCTCCTACTGAAAAAAAATCAATTACTTCCTGTAAGTATAATAAGATATTAAAAATAATATAAAATACATTTATGTATGGAATTTGTATTCTTACAATGAATTGGGTTTCAGGAAGTTGGATTCGATTATTTTTAATAATGAAAACTTTTTAAAAACTTTAATCACAATACGGTATATGAATATTGATTTGTGTTTAGGCCACATTTTCTTTATATTTTTTAAGAGTGTACTAAGAAAATTATAATATTTTTTTATATTCTAAATATTACTATAATATCTTTAGTGTTAATACCTGGTCAGTCGCGCTCTGAAGCTTCGTTTAAGCGATCACAGGCCATAGAACGAGGTGTTCCCGGTGACCAACTCCCATCGTTGTGGGTAGCTGAGCGACGAGAAGTTAGCCCTAGGTTGAGGATACGTCGAGCAGTGTTAGAATTTATTATTAATTGTCTTGTACCTATTGTGATATTTATATATAACTTAAATTAATAGTAATTTAATAGCAACGGTTGCCCGATATTGGGACTTGCAGAATATTGGGCTTACTTTTCTTTTAACGAACATGTTGGGGTGTAGGTATGTTTGTTTTTCATGCTGTTATGTTAATGTGGGCCATTATAATAGGGACTAATTAGATTTTCTTTGACAGACGTCTTGGAAATAATTTTGATGGCTGGTTGGTTTATAAATAGATTAAATCAATTCACTGTTAAGTTAATGGGATTCCTTTATTAGTTGTAAAAAAAAATTACCAAACATTTGAATTCTGAATTTATTTACCTATAAATAAATATATTCTCTTATGAATAGCGAAGAAGATAATGACGACTTAGTACCAATAATCGAGCGGCATTCGGCACGTCTGCGAGAATTGTACGGCGACTTCTACATCAGTGAGCTTATATCGCGACATCCGGAGTCTGAACGAGTGTTGCTTGTGTGTGAGGTATGTACTATGTCGATACTACTTTCATATAGCATTCTCGTTGGTGTAGCGGCTGCAGAGCCCAAGGACCTTAAATAGTGTTTAAATCCCTGGTCAGGCTGATAAAGAGTTTTTCTGTTTTTAAGTTCTTAATAGCCGCCGGAATTTGTTAATTAGCTATGTTTTCAACCCCGTGTCTCGCAAAAGCTGGAAAAGTCACCGTTCCTTCGCCTGAGTTCTCTACGGTCGTGTTAAATTACAGGGTTAGTAAAGTGATGGTATAGTGACGGTACGAGTAGGTAATGGTAAATTTTCTAATGATATTGTCAATGTCAGTAGAAATATAAAATTTCACTTTAACTTACTTTCGTAAAAATAAAGTTTAATGGAAATTAAACTTTTAGCTAATAGCCAGAAATAAAAGATAATTGACGAAATGAATATACATTCTGATTCTCATCATGTTTTTAATTTGCTTTATGCGTTATAACACATTTTTATTTTCATTATATATGAATTGACATTTAAATTATAAATTCGAATATGAGCTTGCAAGTTTCTTCTTTGAGGATATAACGGAATAGCGGAGCGACGTGTCTTATACGTGACCTAGAGGAAGGTTATAGCCTGTGTTTTATTAAAATAAACATATTTTGTAATTTTTATTTGTATATATTGAATGAAGTTAGATATTAATAATTGTTAAAAATATAAATTTATATGCACTATTTGTAAATCGCTACAGCACAAAGAGTTAGCAGTGGGCGTTATGTGCCTCAACACTCAGATTAACTACGAGGCTCTAGAGGAGAGCTTTGAGCTTTCTCCATTTTGTGGTCTGCGACATCTTGATAGACCACCAAAGCCACGCGAACGTGATTCCGCTATAAGGTTAATAACTATATGTATAACGTATATTATATATTAGTGATGGAAAATAATTTATTTTATATAAATATTTTAAACTAAATGTCTCGTGTTAGTTTCTTCACAGGAACTGGTATTGTCATCGAATCTAAGCCACAGTCTAGTACTGATATTCATGCAAAAGAAGCAAAGTCTAGGGTAAACAGTTTTATTGGAAATTAACATTTTATTATGATCTAAGTATATTTTATACAATAAGTAATATTGAATTAATTGCAAATTAAAGTATTTATTAAGATTAATAGCTGCTCTATCACCCGGCGTATGCCAATACATATTTAATGGTTTGTAAACTATTATCCAAATATCATGACGATCTTTTCAAAGGAATGGAAGTTGACTTGCTGCAGCGCCACCTAAGGCCATATCAACGGCCATTGGTCCATTTAAAAGCTTTTTCCATGAAATAAATCGTATAGCACTTTTATGGTGATTAACCAGTGTGACGATTGTAATTGTATCGAAGATATACGTATACATAGACATACATTGATAGATTGACTATTTTTTTCGACATATTTTTTATGTACAACCTGAGTCTAAAAAGTTAAAAACATATATCCTAGGTTACTTGGGTCTTTGAGGAAGATGCTTTTAAAGATATTCACAAGGAAGCCGAGATAAAGGTCCGTACACACCAGCTGCCTTACACACAATTAGATATACTCCAACTTTTGGAAGACGAGGAAGATGAATTGGAGTACGATATTGTAAACATTGATACAGACTTGTTAAGATTGCCACGTCTCTTCATGAACGAAGACTTTGTAAAGAAAAAAAGGTAAGGTATACGTAAAATATAAAAACTTAAGTTTTTTTATGATCTGTTTTGGAGGAAACTAAGAGAGACAGATGCAATTAGCTCGATCATGTTAGTGTAGTCTCGTGGTGTACCGTGCAATTGATTGAAATCAATAGCATTGATTACTATTTTTGCTGAAAAATATAATCTTATTTAATTACTCATCATCTATCATTCATTCATCATCATCATTTGTCTATAGACATTTACATTGTGTGAAAATTCAGTAATTCCATCTGATCTGATAATGTACTTGTACTATTATTATGGCTCACTTAACTTAACCCAACAGTTCGAAGCATACTTGTGTTTAGCGAATCTACTGCCCATTTATTATTTGGTCAATGTGTGGGTATAATATAAACTGCCTCGTTGGTCTAGTGGCTAGATATTAGGCCGCAGACCCCGTGGTCCTGGGTTCAATTCCCAGGTCGGGCCAATAAATAGTTATTGGGTTTTTCTATCAGAAAATTCTCAGTAGCAGCCCGGAATCTGGAAGTTGGAAGTGTATACACACCCGTGCCTCGGAAAACGCGTAAAGCCGTTGGTCCTGCGCCTGAACTCTTTTCGGTCGTGTCGGATTGCCGTCCCATCGAATTATGAGAGCTAAGGAAAAGAGAGTGCACCTGTGTTTGCGCACACAATTGTGCACTATAATATCGCTTGCGCAGTTGGCTCTCTCTCTTGAGATTGGCCGCCGTAGCCGTAATAAACACGGCCCTGGTAATACCTAGGCCATGTTAAATATCAAGCAAGCAAGTTTTTTTATCGAAAAACACATTACTAGATTCTCCGAAGATATTCAAGAGTTTCAACATCGAAAAGAGTCTGTGTTTGAAAATAAATACCTCGTCAAAGAAACGCCTAAAAGACTTTGTAAGTTTTTTTCTTCATAGTTTTTGATGCAAGCTATTTTATAAATTACCTTAAACGAGGTTTATGACCTGTTTAAACTGACCTGTCACTAGTTGATAGACATATCTTAACATGGGGTTGTATTTTTAACTCGATGAGGAATCATTGTTTTTTTGTTTTGTGGTTACTTATACTGAAATATTAAAAGTTTCCCATCGTACATGAAAAATTTAATAGCATAATATAATTTTATCACGCCTTAGCTATTAGCAACAGCAGTACTTGGTATTGTTGTGTTCCGGTTTAAAGGGCAAGTGAGCCAGTGTAATTACAGGCAGAAGGGACATAAGTCATAACATTTTAATTCCCAAGGTCAGTGGCGCATTGGCGATATAAGCGATGGTTAACATTTCTTACACTGCTAACGTCTAAGGGCGTTGGTGTCCAGTTATCATCAGGTGGCCTAAAAGCTTATCCGCCTACCTTTACATCTATGAAAGTATATATTGTTTATTATTAATATTAGCAACTCCTACTTCAAATTCGGTGACACTATGTAAACCACCGGAACCTACTCGCTATTCCGGTTTCCCGAATGCTTTCTTATTGGAGTTATTCGCAATGCATCCTGATTACGATGAAAGGTATGTTAGTTATATATCTTAATATTGTATAACAAAATAGTTTGTTGTAAAATCAACGTAATAAAGAAAAGAATCGTTATTTCAAAGATTATTATATATATTTACTTTATTAAGGTGCGTAACATGGTTAACAAAAAAGAAGGAATTCCTAAAGATTAAATTTGTCCTATAAATAATAATTCAGATATAATAGTAATAATTTATTTGCATAAAATGGAGTTTAACAGATGTTATGATTTCTAAATAGGTATCTAATATATTTTGCCTACGACAGGCAAGCAAATATATTTCTTAACAAGTAATTATTATTAAATACATATCACACCAATAGTAGATTCAAATAATTACGTTAACATATATGATAGGTATATAAAATAAAATTTGGTTAAAATTAACAATAATTAATTGAATTAAATAAATTAATTGATTTGCTTATGCTTATTTGAATAATATAATATCTCTAATATGTTACTGATATAAGGACGCGGATTCTGGCCAGAGGACGGAAAATTTTCATTAGTAGCCCGTAATCTGTAAGTTGGAAGTGTTTACACTTTCGTGTCTCAAAAATCACGTAAAGCATTAGTTCTGCTACTGAACGAACACTCGCCGTACGTGTCGAATTTGCTGTCCTAACGGATTATGAGAGTGCACATGTGTTTACGCACACACTTGTGAATTATAATATTGAGATTCGCCACCGTGGCCGAAATCGATCAGGAGGAAGTCACAAACAGAATATTATAGTTTTTTTTTTTATGATTTAGATACGGTTTTGATATGCTTGAAGCTGCTTATGAACTATTTCCTGATAAAGATTATTGTGTTATGTGTCTTCCATCGAGTCACACATGTTTTCCGCTTCTAGAACATTTTACGGTACTTTTACAATTTTTCTTTGTCTATAATAAATTTTTTTACGTACTAATATTGTACAACTAAATATACGATAATGAGACAAATGGACAATTTTATATAAAACATGTTATAGTCATAGATTTGAAGTAGGTTAGATATAAAAGGCCATCAATTTAATCGTGTCTGAAGAAAGAGCTGCATACTTAAAGGCTCACCTATTCCAGTTTATCATTCGATCAAGTTTCACGACGTTGATAAATAAAAGTTTGCAAGCCGTTATCAATTGTAAAAACGTCTTAAGCTGTACTGAACCGAGATAATAAAGGGGTTTCATTCAATCGACGATTAATTTTATTGCTGAAATGGCATAATTTTTTAAAACCAACTGGTGTTCGCGCGATTCGATAATAATCATTTTTATAAATTTTCAAATACATATACATTTTTTTATTAATTAAAAATAGGTTAGTGAATCCATATACATTTTAGTTTCAAATTATTAATCTTTTGAAACCGAATGAAGAAAATCTGTCAAATGATTTCAGCTCGTAACACCTTATAATTTTCGAATGCGATTCATGAATGAGACTCTATATATAGCTCATGTTAACTCAATAAGAGGGTAAGTGAAACATCCTTATAAGATAGTATTATAAACTGAAGATATGTTGAGTTGAGCTCATTAAGGCTGAATACAGAATGCTTATTTTTGGCATCAAATAGAAGTACGGCATTAATCTATGACATCTCACCCAAGTGTTGGCAGCGCAATCTATAAGAGATTTTAACACAAAAAATTATATAATTTTAACGCTTCGGAAGGAGACCTCAAATAGCTGGCCTGAGTGAATATAAAAAAATGATATATCCGGTTACCAGGCATTTTAAAATTTAAATAGACTTATATATTTACGCTGTAGCCGGTAATTGACATTGATAATTCCAAATATGTTATTGTCAATTTATTTTCTAGAGATGTAAGAGTTCGTGAAGCGGAATCGTATGATATACCAAATTTAAATGAGGTGTTAGAACATGCGCCCAGGAAGCAAGATTTGCTAGCATTATTTGAAACAAGCCTCGAATCTGATTCATTGTCCTCTTATGTTTTTCTAAGTCAAAATCAACCAGTTGGATTAATTGTTCTGGGGTAAATAATTTTTTTCAGTATTATAAGACTTTTCTTTTCTTTTTTTTTAGTTATCTATTTCATTTCATTTAAAAGTCAAAAACATTTTGTTTATAGCCATAAAACAAACCAATGGTGTAACAGAATTAATTAATGTTTATTAATATTGTATAGATAAAAAAATATATATCCAATATTAAAGCAATATTTGTTTTCTAGACCTTTAGAAGATGTTACTTCAATTAGAACTCAATACAATTTGGAGGCTGAGCCTCGAAGATCTGGCACAGATGCTTCTGTAAGTGCGACTTTATTTATAATTACATATTCATTCATACATATGTTCTGATATATGTTCCGTAATTTTTATTGTATTATTTCCTAAATCTAATATAGACAATAGACAATATAGAAAAAAAAAAACGGAAAATGTTGAAAGTATTAGTCCTATGTTTTGGTTGTTGTTGTTTTATGAATAAAAAACTAAAAATACCAAATTCTTCGATTTCATTGACCTAATTTTAATATCTATAAACGGAATTAAAAGAAATAAAAATATTAACCATGCCTATTATTTAAAAAAACATGGTAAATTTTGTTATTTTGATAGATTTTAGCGTGTGTTATGTCACCAATCATGGACCCCCATGGTCGATGGTATTTAAGAGACGTATTAAGGCAGACAAAATATGCAACTTTGTTTTGGGTTTGCAGACTTTTCGCTAAAGGCGACGCGGTGAGTATCAGTAAGGTTAAAATTAATAATCACAAAGAGCAGATAGGTACATTTACATGATTGAAAATCTCTTCGATAATTTAACTTCAAAAAAATCTCAATTTAACTTCAAAAATCTGACTAAAGATGTTTCGTTTAATTTGACGTTGTCATCGTTACTATTAATTTATTATTTTTATAAATAAAGGGAGGTGTGACATTTGCATTAATTTTTTTCCAAAAAAATCCTATTATATGACCTTAAATAAATTTTCAGAGTCCAACTCGTAACCTCATGTCGTTAGCTGGTCACATGTTGCCGGTGCGTCCGCGTCGGTCGATGCTTAATGTAATCGGTAAAAAGGGCGATAAGATAGTGAAGGACATGTGAGTATTGATAAGATATTACTTTAAGTTTTTGTAACCCTGTATCCTTAACAAGGAAAACTTATAGAGAAACTTGTGTCATGTGGGGTTGTTAAACTTAAAACGCCTAAATAGTCTTCATTAGAAATTAGGCAAGGCTGTAGGATATCTTGTGATGCGGTGTAACAAACCATATTTGGTTTCGAATGTCAGCAATATTGCTTTGTCTATGCGCCCACGCAGTCATAAATGTTAAGTCGCGAAAATCATTCAACGCTCCTAAAGTATAAAAGCACTTTGTACGCAGAGTAGGTACAACAAAAACTTGTAACTGTGAAAATGGTACATAATACCTTTTGCAGTGCAACGCCATTTGCCCTGTGGTCACTGGAACGACCTCTGACGAGCCTTCCGAAGGTGCACGTCAATAGTAGCATTGTTGTTGTTGGCGCCAGTCGCACGGGACTCGCCTTCATCGAAACATTACTTTTAGGGTGAGATAATGTTTTCTTTTAATTTTAAAGTTACGAGGTGTTATTTTCGAGCTATCGTAAAATAGACGAGTAAGCGTTACTCGAAACAATATTCTGGCTTCATCTAAATATCGGCAAACAAAAATTACAAAGTAATTAAAATCGATTTGTATAAGTAACCATAGTTTTACTTGGTGGTAGAGCTTTGTCCAAGCTCGTTTGGGTAGGTACCACCCATCATCAGAAATTCTACCGCAAAACAGCAGTACTTGGTATTGTTGTGTTCCGGTTTGAAGGGTGACTGAGCCAGTGTAATTACAGGCACAAGGGACATAGCATCATAGTTCAGAAGGATAGTGGCGCATTCGCGATGTAAGCGATGGTTAACACCTTTTACAATGCCAATGTTTATGGGCGTTGTTGACCACTTACCATCAGGTAGTCCAAATGCTCGTCCGCCTACCTATGCTATAAAAAATAGTCTCCACTTACTCAATTAATTGATGATAGATCTAACGGACTTGCTTGACGGCTATTTATTTAAACACTAATTTTGCTCTTCTGTCATTATTAATTTGATATTCGAAAGAAAAGGATAGCATTGTTCAACTAATCATCGGCTAAGCAACGTTTAATAGTAAGGCCGTCAATAATTGAATTTAATTAATCGTTGGTATATTTGCAGACCCACGGCCGAATACCTTACATTTACAAACATAACACTCGTTTCTCTACACGGTCTGCCGACTGTTGCTGATAGCATGCATGCGGCAGAGACCTGCGTACCGCGCGATGGTCGATACACTGACCGCTATCTAAAGAGTCTACCGTTTTATTACTATGTTGATGTCATGTCTGCAGTTATGATCCGGATCGATAGGTGTGCCATCATAAATATTCCTCAGAAATCGTCTCTGTAGATTAAAGATTGTTAATAATATTAAGCTAAAGTACTAAATTAGTTACACTATATAGTTAAATTTTTGAATTAATAAAGAAATTTATTTCTATTAAGAAAGAAGAAATGCATACACTTGAAGGGTGGTGGCATGAAGTTCTACGACGAGCTTGTTCTCGTATGTGGTCAACAATTTCAACATCCTGACTATTTAAAGGACTCTATAGAATTGGCTAAGGAAGTAGAGTAAATATACTTTTTGTTATGTTTAATAACTTTTAACTATACAAAAGTGACAAAGCAAGTTATTTCTTTAAATTGACGAGAGACTGTTCTTGTTAAAACATAATTGTTATATAGTATTCATAAATTATTTAGTAATTACAGGCACAAGGGACATAACATCTTAGTTCCCAAGGTTGGTGGCGCATTGGCAATGTAAGTGATGGTAAACATTTCTTACAATGCCATTGTCTATGGGCATTGGTAACCACTTTCCATCAGGTGGCCCATATGCTCGTCCGCCAACCTATATAATAAAAAAAAAAAAAAAAATTTTAAACATTAGACAGATTTGCAGGATTCTCTGTACCCTAACATAGGCTCCTTTTTCCTCGAATCTCAGTACTCAGTCAACATGTCATGCAGTTCTCTGTCTAGAGTCTGTCTAATGGAGTGGAATAGTTGTATATTTTTCTATATAATAATAATAGTCCTCCAGACCGATTTCAGCCACGGCGGCCAATCTCTGAAGAAGATTAGCCAACTGCGCAGAACATATTAAAATGCAAAAGTGTGTGCGCAGACACAGGTGCACTCTCTATTCCCTTACTCTCATAACCCGATGGGACGGCAATCCGACACGACCGGAAGAAATTCAAGCGCAGGACCAACGGCTTTACGTGTTTTCCGAGCTACGGGAGTGAACACACTTCCAACTTCAACTTAGACTCCGGGCTGCTACTGAGAATTTCGCGATAGAAAATCTTAATAACATTTTATTGTCCCGACCTATGATATGATGTAGCTACTAGACCAACGAGGCTGTCAATCTTTCTATATATAACAGTAATGAAAAGCATCGCTACTGATAAAAAAATTGAGTAATGAAAACTTTTTAGGAAAGGTAAACCTTGTCATAGAGTTTTAATGGATAATCCAAAGTACAAACCGGATTATGTCCCATCATCCCCTGATATGCCGGAAAATGTGATGCTTATCAATTCATTATACGAGGCCAATACATGTCTCAGGAAGCTGATGTGGATGATATCTGAATTAAGTGTGTGATTGTGTTTTATTCTTGTTAAATTATGCTTTTTCGTTAAAATTTTATTAAAATTTCTTGAAATTATATCTTGATGATACATATTAATCCAAATTAGTCTTACTATTAATAGAAAATAGTATTTGCTGTCTTCGCGAAGACAATCAAGTGGTTGTTTATGGGGATTGTATAGAAGCATACAGTTGTATTGCTGCTTTACTGGAATTGGGAATTCAGCCCAACAACATTGCTTTCGTGGAACCTTTCCCACCAGAAGACACCACAGCTATGAGAGTCAACTGCTTTAATAATGAGACAGTAAGTAACAATAACACGTCATTAAATAATATAGTAATAGATGAAAAGAAAATTGTTTCGTATTACATATTGTTTTCGCTCAATGCTGAATGCAAAATAATTCTGAAATTCCAATATTAAATTATATTGTCATATTTGCATCTATTCTAAACCTATAATTATTATAAATATTTCCCAACCATTCTTTTGGACCATTCCTGAGATTTTCTTTTTCTTAATCGTTCCTTTTTTCAATTTAACTTAATAATCTAATAAGTAAATATTTTACTGTTGTTTTCAACTTTCGAAGGTTGATGAAAGAGTTCAAGCTAGTGTAGAAAAACTTGGTGTCCGTATATACCGAAAGGCCTATTTGAATGGTTGGTCGCAGCAAGAATCTCGCGTAGAGTTCCTCCGTCTTATGACGCCATTGCACGCCGTCCATCTACCATGTTTTGCTTTATTCTATTTTGGGATTAAAGCTATAAATTTGAATGCTTTTAAAGGTATTAGGCATTTTTTTTCTTTATTATCATTATTATTTTTAGTAAATAGGTTAGTCGATGGAATCGATCGATGGGCACCTTAAATTTTCAAATCACCGCCAACCATAGGATCTTAGATGTTATGACTCTTGAATTTGTAATGACACTTTTAATTCCCTCAACCTTCAAACCAGACCATGACGATGAACATGATATTGATGTTATGCGGTAGAAATATTGTGAACTTTAATTCTTAAGAATATGCTTCTAATTATCATTTATAAGATTTTACTATAAATCATTATTAAGAATAATATAATTTAATGAAGGTGAAGTAAGAATTCTAGGTACAGTGATTTGAAACTGTCATCATATAATATCAATTTGTATTTTAAGCTATAAATGACTGTGGTTTGGTGTATGATGGTGGTCTGGTGGTCGGTCCGTTGTTCGACACCAATGATCCTCATGTATTTGGCGCCGGTCCTTGTGCAAAATATTCCCGTCGACTCTATGCGCCACAAAATCTCCACAAATATTACTGCTCCGAGGACGTCGGTGAAGCGGTAAATACGAATAAATGACTAGTTCTGTAAGATTAAGAAATGCCGTGGCGCTTTTTTATTTAATAATGATATATAGTTTTATGTTGCTCTTATTTTATTGCTTAAATAGTGTTTTATATAAAGGGTGAATAGGAAAAAATATATAAAATACATATACATCATATACATCAATTTAAATAATAGTCATTTCTCATTGCAGCTAGCGAAATTTTTTCTAAGTAAACTGGATCCTTTTATGACGGGCAGCGCTGATTTTGATCCTCTTTATTCGGAACTCATGTCACGATACAGCTCTTGCTTGCTGGCGTAAATATTTTATTTTCATATTATATAATTTTAAGTTAAGCTTAAGTAGAATTAAAGCAGTAGATTGGTACGTATGAATAATTCAGAATTACTCAATTCAATGCATCCTTTCCTCTCGAAGATTACTTCAAATCGCAAGATGATTTGTATCCACAAAACCTAAGCCAAAAAGACTTTACAGAACACACATAAGACAAGTTTTGGTTGGAAATTTGTTCCAAATACTTCGCTATACCATTTGCTGATTAAATTATCTATAAAAAAAAAAATATATCTTGCAGATGTCGAAGTTCCCATGCGAGTATTATGAGTACTCGTCGTTCATCTAGCAGTCCTACTAAAAGGTTAGTTTTACTTAATAATTATTATTATTGTTATGTACTCGTATAGCGTATACGTATGGTTGGTTACGAGAGTGATGGAATAGTGTGCACCTGGGTTTGTCGAACATCAAAATATAGTCTGGGTATATTCATGGTATAAATATTTATCTTTTTTTTTTATTTTTTATTTATTATTATCCAAACACATAGACTAACAATTAAACAAAATAAGAGCATTATAAAAACCACAGAGGTTTGACATTAATGCCCATCTGTGGTTATTTAGAGCTATAACTATATATATATATAACAAAAGAAACAGGTACATATTGAGTTTAAACCAGAAAAAAAAACAACTAATTAAACATATTATTAACTAACCGTTGAACAAGTCCTACTAAACGGTTGCAATAGTAATAGTAGTATTGTTAAATAAATAAGATTGACATTAAGACGAAATAGATGAAATAAATAAAATAAAATAAAATGTGCAATCGAAATGATCAATAGAAAGCTAAATAGAAACTATGTATGTATGTGTGTATATATTCTATAGTACTACATTAGTGTTATATCAACGCTTATATATTCTTTGATTTTTTTTAACGTATTACTCTGTTTTGTCAAATGTGTTCGTTATGCGTAAATAAAATTAAAAGTACATGAAAAAATACATATATGTTTAGTCGATGGCAGCCTGTAATGAAGTTCGAATCGCCAATTGTTCAGTCAGCGACATTGCCTGGTCCGCTCTACTATATGCGTCTGCGCAGGCCTGGTCGGGATACACCGATGGCAGTGAAACTGTTGTTGCCTAATCAAGTAATTCTGCTCGTGTAATTTGTTTTATTACATTAACTCTATAATAATAATCAAATAGGGCAATAAAGTATCGAAATTTTACTTTTTGGTTGGGCTTGGTGTAAGCCCGTCTCGGTAGGTACCACCCCACCCACTCATCAGATATTCTACTGCTAAACAGCAATACTCAGTATTGTTGTATTGAATGTATATAGTGAAGTATACTATGGTCTAAGAATGGGAAAGACAGCTGTCTTAGCGTTAAACCTTATATCTTCCTTGTCTGTGTTTTAGTTTTAATTTCGCTGGTATAAAATAAAGTGTGTTTGTATACTTATATTATTTATATACTGTATCATGATCCAGGGTCATACACTTGTAACGGATTCACGGCAGAACTATTTTAGGCTTCAGATAAATGCCTTGCATTGTATTGAATCTATTACTTGTCTATCGAAGAGGCAATTTTCCTGCGAAACTCTCACTCAATTGTATGGAAAGCATGAAGCGTATTTCAATAATCTTCTCGGTAGATTTAAAGTAAGTCAAGAAGGCCTTTTCATCATTACTTGTTTCGCGAGTGATTAGTTAAACAATGTTTTGGCTTCCTCTTTCGAATGTGAAATCAATAAAGACAGAAAGAGATAAATTAATGTTAAAAGTTTTGTACAAATGCTAGAAGTGGAGGCAAAAATATTTTATGTGAACAGCATTCAGTATATTATAATTTATCTCTCATTTTAAATTTCAGATGAATCTTGTAGATGATTTGTTTGAATATTTCACTCAAACTTGGACATCAGCTCTGTATCAAGAGCCCTTCGGTGTTCTTTTACAAGATATTAACGAACAAGGAGGAAATACGGTTGTGCTTTTATTAATAGATCATCGGAAATTATTTAGATTATAATATAATATAACGTCTCACACTCTATTAAAGTATCAAATATACTGGTTTTATATAAACACGCTATATATCGAGGAATACTCGACATGTAGGAATATTAGTATTATGAAGACTAGAGTAGTTAAGCCGTGATACTAATCAGAATCTGCATCGAATTTTCTGATTTAATCAATTCATTGCAGATTCACCCAAAATGCTTGTAACAATAGTTTAACGTAATATGATAATCGTGTCAAAGATATATTATATTTTTTATAATTAGGAAACACATTGTTATTTCAACCTTGATTTCGTACCTTCCATGTTTGTTAGTTCATGCTAGTAATGGGTTGGGTTAACAGAAACCAGGAATTGTCATCACATTCACGTCGCTAGCTGGCTTTTGTACCGTTACGTTATTGTCGCTTAAATTTTCATAAAGCATAAATATAACTAATAATATTAATAATAACTTGGCTATATAAATCTTAAGGTTTATGACGTGGTGAAAACCAAATACGAAGAATTCTTTGGTGACCGGAAACCTGATATTAAACTTCATCGTGACTCTTTGTCTGAAAGTGTACCTTTACGCAAGCCTTGTTGTAAGGTATTTATTATAATTATTTTAAAAAAAATATTGTATTATTAATTTTATAACAACACGTAAAATATTCAATATTGATCGAAGATACTTGCATCTGTTAAGAAGAAGAGTACGGAAGCTACTGACCGTGCGATTTCATTACGGATATGTCTAAGATTATGAATAAATGTTATACAGGTCTTATTTTTTTAAATTTGAATTCTAATACTCGTTAGACCTTGAAAATACAGTTGTTTTGAGTGATTTAAATTAGGGATCTTGGTTAACGAATTTGTATTCTTAAACTGTGGGCAAAAATACGAATTAAAATGCGACATATTCCTGTTTGAATTCAGGAATGCGGACAAAACGAAGCGCTGCGTCATGAATCTGCAACATTCTGGAAAGCTATTGGCGGTGAAAACATCGTGTACTCTCACTTCGTTCGATATCTCAATAAAAACATTATAACCAATCCTAATTACGCTGTACCTAGGAATGAGTTTATTTAAAATAAATTTGACAGGTATTATCGGTGTTTAATTTTCGAAATCGATGTTTAATATATTGTATTCAGTAGTAATAAAAGTACCGAAATATTACCGTTTAGGTAAATGTTCTTAATTTTTTTAATGATAAGATGCGCGAAAATTTAGCTACGGATCGAGCATGCCCTGCGTTGCGCGTCGCCTTGGCCTTTACCTAATGTATCTTCAAATTAAACTCGAATAAAAAACAAACCACATTTCGAATTTTGTTATTAAAATATACCCAAAAAATAAAACAAAAATACCTTTTAGACAATTTATTTAATTTTACACATGTTCATTATAAGACAAGTTTCCTTATAGATAATATTTACATTTAAAAAAATGCACAGATGGCCTTTAAACGGCATTGAATTTTCTTTTAATTTATCTATAGTTCTTCGTATATTGTACAAAGTTGAAATGATAAATACAATGTGGTTTTCCTTATTTATATTAAACTACAATATCGATTTTTGTAAGACAAATATGACTAGTATGAACATTTGGCACGGGTTTAAGGTTGCTTACAAACTGGCGATTTAAAAGTTTTTAATGTGAATTAATGTTTAAAGACCTTAATTCAGACGCAATCAACACTATTATATGCATCCTAAATATATTGTAATATTGATTGATTGATATGCGTTAATAATTAATTTTTAGGTATATTTGTTGTTGATGAATGTGAAAATATTGTAAGTGTATTGTGACTGTTTAGCATGCTTCTAAATTGCCAGTGTGTATAATATTTAAAATGTAACGTTGAAAGGTAATCTTAATATTAAAATTTGACTAAATAATAATTTAACATTACAATATCGTTGAGCTTTTAACGCCTTAAATGTATCATGCAAACGGTTTCATATTTACACAGGCTGTATTGCAATTACTAATTAAAAATTTCGTACGTTTACGAGAGCTCCTTGCTTAGTTTTTATTTTAATATAAATTAAATTATGTACCATACAATTTGGCATTTTATCGGTAAAATTAATAAGACACCCCGAAATGTAGTAAATAGTAAAATGATATTTTGTTATTCTCTTATGAAAACTTTTTGCATATAATTTTGACATATGTTTGTAAGATATGTTTTCACATGCAAGGAGCAATCAAAAACACGATCTTACTATTTAATTCACTTAATTAATACAACAATCATGAAAATATTATGTACTTATCAATTATTTACTTCGAAATGGCTGTACAATATGACTAGCATACACAATATACGTTTATAGAGAAACAGTCGTTCCTTGGTAAATTAACATTCTATTTTGTACCTATACATAGTATCTATGCACGTCCGTGGACGTACTGTCTTAATTCGATTACTGTTATTATTATTACAACTAAAATAATTTAGAGATTAATCTGAAATTATTTTTTAATAAATTAAAAATAACAATAAAACTAGGTTGTTAGTGTCCAGTAACATTTGAACTCGAAAATGGAACTAAAATGGATATAAAAACGTAATTACAATTTGAATACATAAATAACTTGGCATTGAACAATAATAAATATATCTGCAAGTGAGATTTCATTTTTCTTTAAATAAATATCTACAAAATGAAATGGCTACCACAGATTAAACTAGTTGAGTTAATTTCTTCATATCTATCTTTTGGTGAGATTAGCAAACCTTTCACTCCAGGGCGCTACTACGCATTCAATATCAAAATAATTGAAATATATATAAATACAGATTTAGACGTTCAGCTTTAAAAAACAATCACGTATTATTAAAGTCACGCTACGTGTGCAGTAAGCTTTATGCATGCATTACCTTTAACGACCGCGCGTGTACTCCAAGCGACTACGGGGATGCGTAGTCGTGCGGCGCCGGGGAGTAGTCGGCGCCGTGCAGCAGCGATTAGGTCTGGTATTGGAGCATAGGGGCGGCGGCCAGGTTCGCGTGGTGGCCGCTGTTCATCCGCAGCGCGGACAGCGATTTGTTGTACCACTCGTCTTCTGCGCTCATGCCTGTCGATATTAATCAAATTGTTAATATTAACAAAGTTCAATTTTAATTGCAATTAAGATAAACATAAAATTACTGATATATTTATTTAATTTAGGTGAAACAGTTATGTACGATTGTACTGCTCTGAAAATAGAATCATTACGAGTTCCTTAACAATCTATATCATCATCTTCAAGAATAACCGTTACGCAAATTAAATGAATATAAATTTAAACATTGTTAAATATTTTATGGATCACATTTGTCATTTAGGGAACAATCCCTATTTAATATTGTCTGCTGATAACATTTGTCAAATTGTTTTTAAAATTAAGTTACATCTGTATCCATATTTATATGACGATGTGAATAATGATCATAATAACCAATGGATAATCATAATACAATAATATAATATAATATCTTATCTTATCGGATGTATTATAAAGATAAATATTATAATAATATAATATCTTTGTAATACATCCGTGTATTTCGCCAAATATTCTATGTTAAGGAAGATAGATTAAAAGGAACCCTCATTTTTAGTCTACTCCTCAAACAATGCGGTGTTTCAGTCTTTTTTGTAACCATTTTCAGTTACATTCTCTTATCCTGTTGTTTGGATGAAGATGGTGATTGCGTGATCACGGGTATATAAATATATGAATTTTATCAGGAATTTAAGTGTTTTTTACAAAAGTAACGACATTTTAGGTGATACCTTAATATTTGAATAATCCTCCAGGGCATTTAAATATACATATTACAATGTTATTAATTTTATTGCAAAATAAAATTACGGTTACAATTTTGTTAATAAATCTGCTTAGTTTGTTTAACTGCTTCTCAGTATTGAGACATTTCTTTCCAGTAGTAAATTTCTGACCATCAATAAGAAAAAACACGTTAGATTTCGCTTATATATTAAATAAGGATTTAAGAAAAATGCCAGAGTTTCTATTGAGATTAAAAAATATACGTTTGTAAGCTTAATTATACGTTAGGTTACGTATTCATATCTATGAATTAAAAGTTCATAATTTATTATATAAAAGATTACATAAAAATTAATGCCATGTTGTTTTCAAGTTACTATGTTAAAATTTCCCCTTGTTTATTAAGTGTTATGTAAAGATGCAAAGGGAGAAATAGCAGTTATCCTCAACGGCTTCACCACATAGTGATAGACATAAATGTAGACGAGCCGGAGGGTCGTGAGAGTAAAGAGGTACAAGGCGACCCTCGCGTTTTCTCAAGATGCAATCTCGCCGCAGGAAATAAGATATTTGCGAAGACGCCGCGAGGACGCCCGCCAAAGTAAATGTAGTGGAAATTTTCTTATTAGAATATCTACGGTACGATGCCTCGCCTCTATTACTTGGACGTTTTTTCTACGCAGGAATCTGGCTTGAGGATTTTTTCGTTTCACGGGATGTCCCGATGACGTACAAAAACTGTTTTATTACTCTCCTAAATCGAAAATCATAAATGGTGAAAATTATTACAGATATAACTGAGAGGCCTAAATTAACATAACTTTATTAATATCAGTAAGTAATTTGTAAAAGTTTTGTATTATTATTATAATAAGTAATTATTTTTATAGATTAGTTTCATATCTTTAAATAGCATTAAAATATCGAAATAATATAATATCTTTTGCTATTGTCCTTTAGTTCGCTTCATTTTAACTACACGATAAGTTTTTCAGTTACAGAAAAATGTTCTGTATTTGATGAATCAGATACAGAACATTTTTTTATGAATTAGGTAGGCAGACTGGTACATGACCCACCTGACGGTAAGTGGTCACCACCACCCATTAACCATTCCCTACGTCGTCTTGACTTGAACTACGATGTTATGTCCCTTGTGCCTGTTGGTATGTTTGGTCACTCACCCTTCAAACCAGAATACAACAATACAAAACACTGTTGTTTAGTAGAATATCTGATGAAACGGTGGTACCTGCTCAGGCGAGCTTGCACAAAGCCCTACCACCGAGTTACCAGCTAATTAATTCTTACCATTAAAAATATATTGGTTTATATTGCTTTATTTAAAGGCATCAAGGGTTTTGAATAACTATAAAGTCTGTGAATGTTTAATTCATTGTTCTCATAATAATGATTTATCGAGAAGACAAAACACAAAAAATCATTGCGTTTTCCGGTTGTGTCAGTTCCTGTAAAAGTTGAGTTTTTAATTTTAAGTTTTAGTTACTTAATAGTTGCTATTTTATCATATTGTTCAGACGCTGCGGAATTTATCGAATAAATCTTAAATAAAGGTCATAACTATTCAAGAAGATTGTATTCGTTTTAAATGTAAGTAATATTCCTGGAATATATTAAGGACAAGTTGGAACATCTTGAGTTTAGTAGCACAGATTTATAATCTCCGGCCGCAAACTCAAGGATCATTGAATTAGTGAGACGTACCAGCGTCTTCAACTACATACGACTGACGTAAGTACATCATTTATTAACGGAAATATCTTAAGTTAATTCAAAGGTAATTACTTGATATTATTATAAATAACCTCATACTTAGAAGGAAACTAAAAAAAAATATTTTATTTGCATTTTATTTGAAATTAAATGATAAAATACTTTAGATTTTACTATTATTAATACGTTAAATTAATAGAAAATATATTGGAAATATACTTTACGTTAATAATAATTATTTATAAGAGTAAAATATTAAGCAAAAGTTTGTAATATATTCTTGTACTTTAAATTAAATAAAACTATTTATTGAAATAAACAATATTAATAACAAAAAGAATAGTAGCCCACGATTTACTAGAAGTAACATTTTCTACCGAGTTTAATAGTACTTAGTGGCTTTGACGCAGCTATGACAAAACACTTTACAGCGAACAAAAGAAAGAATTCCTGTGACTTTAACAAATTCTAATTAAGTTTTTTTCCCTTTTCGAGATCATCTGGCGGAACTTAGTCGTGGCCAGCAAAGAGCAAGTTTTCTCATTATTATAAGGGATATTTGTATAAAAACGAGGCTGCGATCATCCGGGCTCCGCAACTTTATAATTGCCTTGACGGTTCTAATAGAAAGTTGATGAAAGCTGCCGCGCGCGTCTACCGCTTCTTGTTTTACACTTCAAACTTACATCTTAGTTCGTACTCGATTTAATTTCGTATTATTCATTGTGTTAGTCGGTGGGTGGTAGCAACCGGTGAAATAATAAAACTTTGTGTTTAGTATCTTATTCCACACTATATCGCTTTGATACTTTAATGTTTGTTACATTTCAATTTTTTAAGTATTATTTATTTATCTACTTTAATATTTCATAATATATTGTATACATACGGATCAAATGTGTTATCTTTTTGTTTTTTTTTTTGAACAATTGATTATTATCATAATTTGCTAGTTAATATTAGTGTATATATATACACTACGAAGTGATATGATGTGAAACATAAATACGTAATTTTTATTCTTTGTACATATTTAAAGTATTTATTTTAGTCGAAATATAATTTTTTTTATAAAAATGAAGTAGTTTCGAATATTGAACACTTGATTTTAATCATATAATATTTTATTTTAGTATATCATGTATATATTTATAGGTTTTCGTATGTATGTATGTATTTGTGTGTATATGTTTGTATAAGTGTATTTGCACTCTTACAAACGGTCTTTCCTGCAGTTCCTAATGTTATTATTATTAGTCTGCTTTTTCTCAATATTTTTTTTTGTGTTGTGTAATAAATAACTAAATACATGTTGCTTTGATTCAGCATTGTTTTCAGATTCTCTTACCATAATCTTTTTTTATTTCGTTTATGTTATGTAGAGTTCTGCGCCGCCGTCGGATCTTTTACTTACGCACAAAGTGCTGGATGCTGGACCCACTGTTCGTTCCGAGATAGTTCCTAAGTCTATATGTAATGTTATACAAGCTCGAGGCCACTCACCCATAGTATCCTGTCGCATGCCAACGGCGCTCATGTTAGCGCCGTGGCCCATCGAGAAGCCCTGTGGCATCGGATAAGAGCCTCCACCCATCTGTGAGAGGGAGAAGATATCCTTCTGCAGCTCCTCGTAGCTGCCGTGGTGCTAAACAGGAGAACAAGAGATTAATACTGAAATCAATTAAGATTTTATAACAATAGTTCTTTGGTGTTTAACGGTTTCGGAAAAACATATTGCATTGATTTTGGGTAACCACCGCCCATACATATTGGCACTGTATAAAATATTAACCAGTCGCAGTGCCTTGGGACCTTAGGAACCATGTTATGTCCCAAGTGTCTGTAGTCATACTGGACCATTTACTCTTCAAACTGGAACACTACAATACTAAATATTGCTATTGGAGGTAGAATACAAAAAAAAAAGTATAATAAGTTCAGTCTACTTTATTTATTTACGTATAATATAATAAATACTGAATACTTTTTATTTATTTAAAGAATTTATTGACCACCACAAACAAATGGGACAAAAGGCGGACTTAATGCCTGAAAGTATTCTCTGCCAGTCAACCTTTAGGTCAAACAGAAATCCACGAAGGCGGTAGTACACAAAAATATACATACTTATATATAAAACTGTAGAACAAATAAACATATACATACACATAATTATAGTATCTACAAAACATGTATTGATCTATAGTATCTATAGTAAAAACCGACTGCCTCGTTGGTCTAGTGGCTAGATATTAGGCTGCAGACCCGGTGGTCCTGGGTTCAATTCCCAGGTCGTGCCAATAAATAGTTATTGAGTTTTTCTGTCAGAAAATTCTCAGTAGCAGCCCGGAGTCTGGAAGGTGGAAGTGTGTACACTCCCGTGCCTCGGAAAGCACGTTAAGCCGTTGGTCCTGCGCCTGAACTCTTTCCGGTCGTGTCGGATTGCCGTCCCATCGGATTTTGAGAGCTAAGGAAAAGAGAGTGCACCTGTGTTTGCGCACACACTTGTGCACTATAATACTCCTGCGCAGTTGCCGCCCCAGTGGTCCTCCAGACCGATTTCGGCCGCCGTGGCCGAAATCGGTCTGGAGGACCTTATTATTAGTAAAAACCTATAAATAATAGTGCATTATAGATATCATCAGAACTAGGGGCTTAGGAACTTTCTGACAATATGTGCTCACGTAGACGAGTCTTAAAAGTAAATTTAGGTAGCTTTCCTAATATGTTCGGGTACTTTGTTCCATAATCGGACAGCTTGAAGGGAGTAAGAATTAGATACGAAACCGGAAAATATGAATAGGAACAGAAAGAAGGTACGAATCCTTATAACTATATCTTTATTTTTTTTTTAAATGAAATAGTATGCTATAAACGTCTGTTTTACGTTGAAACCCGTTATAAATTGTCCCAGCTCCGGCTGCGGTTGTAAATTATCACGATCAACACTTCGCTAATGGGTAATGCGATGACGAAAATATTGAAACCACTGCAATTACCACGTCGGGAAACGATTTTTAATCATCATTATAGTACGGCTATAACCGGCAATTGATCGCTTCAAAATATTAAGTTTTTTTTTTATTCAAATTTAGTCATATAATGTAGAATAGGTTCTTAAAAAGTTACTAGTTCTTGTTTTGATTTGAATCTTTGGTTGAGATTCACATTATTTATTCATTATTCGCATTACTTACATATGTAAAGAAAATCAATATACTATATAGCTTTACGTTTCAACGGGCTAATTCCAGTAATTTCCAATTAGATTTGATAAAATATGTTTGTTATTGAGGATAGTTTTTGGATCTACAAATTCACGCTATAATTCTTTAATAAGCGGAGATATATATATATAAGCGGCATTCTATATTTCACATTGTATGAAACATGTTTAAATATTTATGGAATCCGAATAAAAACAGATGATACCTCAGGCTGTAAACATCTCTATAAAATATTTTCCTATCGTTAATAAATAGAATGCTATTAAAATTGTAATTTTATTGCATCACGAACAGAATAAGGAAATCAATTAAGTTTCGAATCGATTCGTACCGTACATTCGTTCATATCCGTTAACGTATGGAACACATAACGAGTCGTATTGTCCACAAGCGCAACCGACGGCTGCTATTTGCATTATTTTCGGTGGCCGTACAATGACGCAATCTCATTATGGCGTAATCAGAGCGACTGATTAGCGCCGCACGCTAACGAGCGAATCGTTCACATAATACATTCTTTTATAATTTGCATTTATTGCATATTTTCTTATAAGTTACGTAAAAAAATTAACACATATTTTACAGATATCATAAAAACAAATTATATTATATAATCTATTCGTATAGGTAACAGTCTACTATAAAACAAGTCTACTATAAAGTTACATTTTATAATACAAGCTGAAACCGCAGCTTCAACCGCATGAAATTCTGTTCGTAACAAAATCCTTGTATTCATAAATAATTAATTTATAAAGAGGGGTTGAAGTAATTTTAAATTATAGACATAGAAAGTAATAAACAGATAGAGATACTTTCACATTTATGATATTAAGTATGGATTTTGATGTACTGAATGACTCCTAGGACTATTGCCGACCGTTCCTTTTCCAAACTAAATTATTAAAAACCAGACGTCATTCCAATTTATCTCAAAGAAAGATAATTTTGTTTGAACATATCCTGTATACAAATAATATCGTATTTCTTTGATTCAAGTATGCTCATCTACTAAGCTTTTCTTCATATAGCCGTAGCTAAGACCATACGATGTAGTATACAGAAGTAAAAAGTTTTTTTAATTATTAATTTTAAGACAGAAACCGAGCAAATATTGCCGTCTGTATAAAGTAAGTAGCCAACTTTGATCATACACATTGACAGTAAATGAAAAATAAAGCACTCCTTACAACGCATGCATCGTTGGTAACCATGGAATCGTAGATGTTATGTATTGTAACAAGTATATCAAGCTACCTACTTACCTACTCGGTGGTAGAGCTTTGTGCAAGCTCGTCTGGGTAGGCCTACTCATCAGATATTCTACCGCAAAACAGCAGTACTTGGTATTGTTGTGTTCCCGTTTGAAGGGCGAGTGAGCCAGTGTAATTACAGGCACAAGGGACATAACATCTTAATTCCCAAGGTTGGTGGTGCATTGGCAATGTCTTTTTTTAAAGAAATGTTCAATGCCACTGTCTATGGGCGTTGGTGACCACTTACCATCAGGTGGCTCATATGCTTGTCCGCCTACATATACTATAAAAAAAACCTACAATTAGTGATAAGGAGATTGATAAAGTATATTTAATTTATGTTATTTTGTTTTCCCATATTTCATTGATTTTGTTATAATTTTTAAATAAGTGTGACGTAATATTTTTCTGTTTAAGTGGTAATTGCCTTTTAATGTTTTTAAGTTGGCAACACGGTCTTTTAAAAAGACGGGAAAGAGAGTTGTAAACGATATGGTGGTTTATATTAAACGGCTGCCGAGCTGGATATTTGTTTTTATTATTTATGAACAGTATCAACCACGCGCCGACCGCATCTACTTAATACTTTATTGTTGTGTTTGTAATGAAGAGGCACTGAAGAGTAAGTGACACTCTTCCAACTAGTATACAAGAATATATAGTACTAATATATACAGGATGTAACAAAAACCCTGTCCGACCTGTGAACTGGTTATCAGGTATCGTTAGTTGGTTCTAATTACGTAATAATTTTTAAAATTCTAAGAAAAAAAATTACACATAACTGATATTAATTGTCATTTTCAATTGTAATTGACGAAAATTTTGTGGACAACTGAGGTCATGACCTCGTGTCCTAGCTACCCAATAGGTAAGAACTATTAAGCGCTGTCGCACCTGTGTTGCCATGTAATTTTCGTTATTTAAGTAAATTAAGCCTGTCGATATATGATAAAATACTCCAAAAAGAATAATATGGCTTAAATATAAGAATACCTATTGAATTTGCTGCAAAACTTTGTGTGTGTAATTTTAGTCTCTTATTTAAAAAAAGATAATTTATAAGAAACATCATATAATTTTTGTCTACTTTTCTATTAAAACTATGATGTACTTAAAATTTCCCGGTCCATAACCGCATACCCAAAATTAAACAATGCCATTAAACCACGTGTTTAGGTCATGAAAATAATTAAAAATGACTATTGCAAACCCGTATTTGTTTATGTATAGTTTTTGACGATTTTCGACTTAACTTTGATTCAAGAATTATATATATCTTAAACAATATAAGCGTTCATCTTTCATTTGAATGTTCCACTTATAAATTGCAATTTATAAGTGGAAGAAATTAACTATTAAAAAAACTATTAAAAATAAATAAATAGTTAGAAAAAAACATGTCTAGATATCTGTGGTTGCTATAATTACTAAATATTCATGAGGGCCAATAAATTTTCATCTTAATTTGAGTTTAGTGTGTTCCGGAGTTTATTGATGCTTGCCAAATCTGTATAACTACAGAGTTCTATTATCTTGAGTAAAAAGCCGTAAACGCCTAACTGCTACGCAAAGACCACTTCTAGTTAAACCTTGGGGCTTATATCAGTACGTCGCTTCATTGGTTGTTTGTGGATGTATGTATTGACATATATATAATGTTTATGGTTGAGTTGATGTTTTCCTTCACTGCAGATCACGAATTATAATTAGGTATTTATTGAACACATAAGAAATATAAGATTTTAACCCATAATCGGATTCACTATCAAATTATGATAGGTTACCTGTGGATATCTGTTGATGGTATTTGGATGCGGATAGGGTTGGTATCCCCTGTAGCCTTGTATGTTCCGCATCATCCCATTACAGCCCGGCAGCACTGCTGGCGCGAGCGCCTTCTGCAACTGCTTCTCTTGTTTGCGGTATTTCGCTCGACGATTTTGAAACCACACCTGTTTTAAAACAAATATTAATTTTTAAGCTAAACATAATAAAATACGTTAACCAATAATATTATTATTTGTTATTTTCTTTGATTTTGTATTTAATCATTGCAGTCGGAATAAACGAGTTTAAAAACTAGTAAATCATGGAGAATTTGAAAATATCTAAATAAGAAACATGATACAAATAGATTTAAGTTTAATTTGTTCATGCCATACAAAAAGAAAATAAGCGTTACAAATTACCATACAAATTGTAAATTAAATATAACAAAAGTTTCATCATAACAGTTTAAAGTATTTTACGATGAAACCTTATCGCATTGTTCAAACAGCGACGGAATCCTCTGTAATGGGTAAAAAGTAGAAACATAATTTCATAACATGTAATATCTAATACAAAATAAAAAACATCGCCCCGTAATCTGTGTTGTCAACGGGAATGAGGCGTGCGTACTTTGATATGGTGATTACAGCTGATTAGAGGGAGAGGGCCAGGGAGACGCCCTCCGGACGCACTCCCCATATAAATAAACCGATACATACCAGCCCATCGTTTGTAATTACTAATTTGAACCCTATATCTAATAAAATACGGACGATATAATATTTGATAATATGTAGTACATAGAATAGGGTAAGAGAACATAAAAGGGATATTAGTTTTTGCACAACGCAATTCGACATCCGTCCCTCGCCGCGCGCGTTGTGATGAAAAACGAACCAATTTCCGAGAAATTTAAGTGCGATCTGTTACAATGTCTTATTGGATATCTTCAAGTTGAATTGTGTAGTTTAAATAGGAAAACATATTTCTATTTCTTTTTTTTTTTAAACAAGTTTTTATACTTGATGAACTTGTCATCTAATATTGTGTGGGTTATAATAAGTTAATTTTAAATGATTGAGCTGAAGTTTTGCATACAATTTTCGTGCTATTTTATACAAACTATACAAATGTAATTAACTTAAATGGCCTAAGGTTTGTTTTTAAAAAGTTTCTCAATTGTCAAATCCGTTTGTTGAATAAGCTGAGTATTTTTTTAAATGTTAATTCGACTTAAGTGTTAGGTTTGTATAACAATAAGCTATTAACAAAACTATTAAACATTAAAGAAAATTCATATAAATATAACTCTCTTTCACAATATAGTAAATATATACATTATAATACATACATATATAATAAATACATAATATGTACATTATAATATTGGATTTTTCATATTAAATGATATATTTTTTAAATAGAACGTTTTTATAATTTATCAATAAGAAAATTTAAAAACAATGATATTTAAAATTAAGTTTGCAATAATCAAATTATTTTGATATAATCTCAAACCTTAAATAATAGTCAACGTCGATTCAAATCATATTAATTGAAAATATAGGAATATGAAACCGATTACGAAAACCTTGAACGACTCTTAATATAATTTCCAAACGCTTGATATAATAATAAAAAAAAACATTTTGTATTAAGATAAGTCTTTTTAAATATATAATAGAGGTTTCAAAGATGAAAAAGCAAGTCAGTACCGACTCATTTAGCCGAGCGTGGTGTTATCTGTAGAAAATGGTCTCCTTTAAACTGAAAAAGCACGGATCCAACAAAACATTTTCTTATTTCCAATTGTAGAATTCATTTGAGGGCAGAGACAATGTCGAGAGGCGCGCGGGGAGGATGAGCGGCTAACTTCGTTACGGATCCATTTGATGGGATTGCAATGCCTCAGGGGCCACCCTCCCGCACCCCCGCCCACGGCCCCTCGTTCGCCCGGCAACGTTGTATTTTTATATCGAAATTTCCTCTAGAAGGAGGGAGCCCGACGTCGCTGTCGTCTTTAACGTTTACATTCTTATGTAGCGTCGCCTGAACGTTAATAGCCTTCTACGTAGCGCGCGTGCACGAGTGTAGGTACCGTAGCTACTTACCTACATGTATTGGCACTTCTAAATACGCTGTGTGCGTACGTTACATGAGCTTTTAACGGCGGAATGTATGCAAAAGTCTCTTATATAATGACATTTGCCATACCTTTCATATTTTTGAGTAGACGTTTCATCTTTGTAAAATAATAACTTTTGCAGGTATTTGCTAAGTAACATTACACTTAATTTTGTACGATTATAGTATAAGTTAACAGATATGAATTCTTTTAAATTTGAATTTTAAGCTCAGAAGAGACGTTCTTGGACATGTCATAAGTCATGTTCTGAATAAAATATCTGAAGCTGCGATTTAGGTGCTCTAGGGGCAAATCAATAGCGAGTGTCCCGGGGGATTGAGCAATTTTAAAACTGAGATAAGGATCGCTCGCGAGTAACTGTAAGCATTTCGTATTCATACGGCCGAGGACGACAGATGGTGCCTTAATTCAATCCGCCTCCGGCCTACGTTCCAAATTAAATTATTCGAGTATTCGCGCATCATTGATATTTCGACAATTCCACCTAAGAAAAAGGCGGCGTTGCGAGTCGGCTTGTTTTCAACTTTATTAAGCTTTAATACAACAAACGAAACCGTAATAAAATAATAGATTAAAGAAACATGAAATTCGTATATTGGTTTAATAAGGAAATTGTACATTGTACAATTAACTGTGTATTGTATTATTGTTTATTAGTATAGTACTGACCTGTATTCTCGCTTCATTGAGCTTCGTCGTTCTCGCTAGTTCCTCTCTACAATAGATGTCGGGGTAGTGGGACTTTGCAAACGCTGCCTCTAATTCTGCTAACTGTTCCTGGTGGCGATTAAAAGTTTACATATGAATTTAATATTATTATCAGTATGTAATGTAGTAACTATTATTGTTGAATCTACGCAAAATAGAGTAACTGTGTACGTGTTGTCTGCGACATTAAATGTATGGGTGGTTGTCATATAGAGCTTGTATTGTCAACTAATACTCGTTGAGAAAAGGTAGCTAAGGGTCCCTACCCTGATCAGTATTATCATCACCATATTATAATAGGTAGCCATATTGTAAAGCGATAGGTAATATAAAATTTATGTATGTAATCATTTTATTAATTAAAATTTTCAAATGATTAAATATTATTCTGAAACTATCTCAAGTTTGAGACGGCTCGCTTTCGGATTACTTCGTCGGTATTTGTTGGATGTTTAAATGTATCCGACGAGATAAAATTTCCATAACGAAAATTTACGGGTAATGTAAAAATAGATATAATAACAATTTATGAAAAATCACATTGCATTAATATGTATTTTCTTTTCAACTCAAACCTAAGATTGAACGTATCAAATTGGCTACTTTGATACGTTCACAGAAAGGGTATGAAGTACCGATATAAAAAATATTAAGCAATAAATTATGTTTGGCGCGAAACTGCTCAACAATCTAACTGCAATTTAAATGTCTACATTAACCGTTTAAGGAAGCCGTAGGCTAGTTAAAAAGTAACGTTGAAGCTAAAATGGGAAAATATCGGAACAGTCGTGACATTTTAACAAATCGTCAAGGGTTTTAATTTTACATCTCATTTTCGCAACATTTTTCGACGTTATTACCAGAGTTGGAAAATACACGTGTGCCGAATATAAGCCAATGCAGTGAGTTAAATGTTCGTCCCAGATTTCTATTTCAAAATAGTGCTACATTTTTTATTTTAACTAAAAATGGTCTATAAAATCCTATGCTAGTGTTCATGTGCTGAATAATACATATTGAGTGTGTTCATTCATATTCATAATTGCATGACAATGCAATTAAACATTAGTATATAAAATGATTTATTTATTCATGAAATACCTATACATAGTGGTCCCATTGTTAGTGCAATAATGTGGTTGCATTGTTAGTTGTTCACTAGAGAAATAGTAGCGAATTAGTACCTGCGTAAACGTTGTTCTGTGACGTCGTCTTGCAGGCGTGGGACAGGACGCCGTGGTAGGCGTGTGTCCGGCGTGCTGTGGTCCTAGTGAGGGGGAGAGTGCTGACGCGCCTCCTGATGTGCTCGTCCCACCAGGTTCAGGCTTCAATTTTTTGAACGCTCCTTCAGCTGTTGAAGATAATTGTCTTAATAAAGTATAACTATTATCATCATCATTATAATTTTTTTAAATAATATTAAAAGTGATTTTTGTTCAAAAGAAGTATATAGTGTAAAATTTATAATATTTCAAATTAAAATATGTCTGTACATTAAATTTATATAATCTATGAAATTATATAAATATGATTGTCCATATCAAAGTTTATAAAATATAAAATTGTAGTATCCCTGATAATATATACCTTTTTGTAAAAAGACGAAATCCTCTCTAACATTTCTGATCGAAATGACGAAAAAAAATATCTACGACAGCTAATAATATAATTTGCGGATTCGCAACAAGTAAATCATAATAGTGCGAAAGGTTAAAATTACTTGATACTTGAAATTTAATTAAGTTATACAAAAAAACCTTTCACAGTTATTTAATAATAACAAAAATTGCAGTAATCCATACCCATGGACCAAATAAATGCATCTTTAGCCAGATTTTTACATAAGGTCTGATCATTCGACCCCACTTAGCGCGGGTCTGGTTCAAAGAAGCTTCTTATTTGCATAGCGGGTCGCATCGATCCTTACCGTAGGTCAAGTTCAGCTCGACGTAATTGTAATTGCGTTGCTTTAACACTGTTACAGTTAATGATTCGGCATCAAAACCGTGCACTTCAGCCGAATGAACTCCGCGACAGTCAGAGAAATAACACTTGAGAGATCCTTTGTGGTTTATTGCAGGCGTATGTTATTTGTTATAGCTTGTTCGTAGTATATTTTAATAATTGATTATAATATTACAAATATAACTTATAATTAATAAGTTATTACATGTATATTCAGAAAATATTATTCAACGTTAACTATTGAAATATGAGTAGAAAAAATGTAATAGCTCTCTCTTTTCGCAAAATTAGCAGCGAGTGCAATGAAATCCCATTACTATTATACCTGTCCCTTCCACACACTCACATAGTCAAGTCTTTAAGCTCGTTTCTGTAAAAAAATCGCATATTGGCGACATAATCAGTTTACCTTTGGTTTCTCTGAGCATTGGAATTAAGAGGGGGAGATTTTAAAAGCTCCGTCGGAGGTCGGTTTGGCAAGTATTCATGCATTCCCTTTGACGGCGTCCCAGCTACTTATTAATTAACACGGAGCTAAGTGTTTGCGTCCGCGGTAAACGGAGCCTTTTAACGTTTAAAAGGCTGTTTTTTATTCGCTTCTATGTTTTAGAGGCTTTGATGGCGTATATATCGGTTACGGTTCTGCCTAACAATTTTCCGTAACACAATCAAGGTAACGTGATTTCTTTTGAACCTTGTTAGATTTTTACATTTTTATTAAAAATAGAATCCATTAGGTTTTGCGGTTTTTTCTCTTGTAAATGTAACAAAAGATTAATGTGACACAATCACGAGTGACTTGCGACAAGTCAACGCACAATATTTATTCGTAGTACAAAATAGGGAACATTTGTTCGGGGGTGTAACAAAGATTCAATGTAACATGTCATTAGGGGGCCTTAATCCTCTAATTATGACGATTGACATAAAAGCACCATCTGTGGCGATCGAAAGGTGTCGGGTGACTTCGCTAGAAAAAAAATCTAAGAGGTAAGGAGAGCTAAAAAACTAGACTTAATTAAAAGATACAAATTTGGAGGTTTTAAAGTTACCACGAAGTAATTGTATATTATATTTGTAAAACTTTGTTTTTCTAACCTGTTGTTTAGCACAACTTAGATATTTTGAATATAAGATGAGGTGAGAAATTATTGTTATATTTACGGCGTAAAAATTTATAAATGTCGTTGTTAATTGTTTCAAGCTTTTATTTAGCTGGCAATGTTTTTTAGTTTGATATAGTTATAGACATGATATTTTATATATTATAAAACCTATTTTATAAAAATGTTTATGTTTTATTACTATTGATAACGTTCATATTGTTATATAATTAAATTAAATGTACTTGTATTAATCAGCTTTATAATTGTTATTATATATAGAAAATAAGATGTTCTACAATCATAGTTTAGTGTTTTTTATTCCTAACATGGTAACATCCTGTTTATGTAGGTGTAGGTATATATGACTAACGTAAAATATTAAATTTTTGCACAACAAGTCTGCTGTCAAGTACCTAAATAGCAATTTCATATTAAAAATAAAAATCTATTACGTATTTGGCACCCTCTGGTGCTCCACGGGGCTCCAGGTCGCTTCGCCCTCCAGCATCCATATGTTGTCGCAGACCCTTAATAGATTTATAATCGGTGCAAATGCCGCAAATCCCTCTGATTGAGATCTCGATTCGTTTCACTTAGCACTATTCCTACATGGTTTATGACGCAGTGATTTTTTTATTACGAGGGTACTTTGTGGTTGAAGTAAAAAAGTAAAAATCTTATTTTTTTATGTATTTACTTTAGTATGTAATTGTATAATTTAATACTTTTTAGTTATTCGATGAATTTCAAAACAGTAAAAAGAACTTATTATTACATACGAAATATAATATCATCAATATAATATCATATTTTTTTATGTAATATCGCGCGCGTGTTTCCAATGTACACTCTAACTTTGAAATTATACAAGTTTTACCAACACAAACAAATACCAATGATTTGTACTTTTTTGTATCCCAGCCAATTTGTAAGCAAAATTTCATGACGATATGTTGAGTAGTTAAGATGTGAAGGCGTAACAAACAAATGAACAAATAAACTCACCTTCGCATTAACGTTAGTTTGGATAAATTTAAAACGAATTCATATTTCGCCTCCTTTCAACCCGTTGGACATTTGTAACATTTTTCGAGTGGCAGCTGATCGTATGCTGTAATTACAATAGGTTTATCGGATTTAGGGGTGGCGCGGCGCGAGCGCACTCTATTATGTCAAGTGGGCTCTTTATTGAAGATTTTTATGCGCATATTAGTTTGATATTTTGTTGTTATTTTTTTTATAAAAGTTAAGAATTTAATATTCTATAAAATAAATTCAAGAATTGAAACTAATTTCAGTAATTTAAAGGTCGATGAAGTTTTTACAAAAAACGCATTTATAATTAAAATATCATGTAGCCTATGTAGACCCCATACTAACAATAAATAAAAACTAAATAAGTTAAAGTAAATAAGTTGCATTATTTTAGATATCATAAAATGGCAAGCACGGTTAACACTGTTAGTTGTTTTTAAAAATGTTTTACTTATTAATTTTACGTTCTAAATTAACAAAAAGATTGCTAAAATTAAACTACAATTCATAACTAACGATGCTTTTTTTATGTATTTTTATTAAAATATCTAAAATACATACATACTTTCACGATCCATTCGTTATGAAAGTTATATTTTATATAGTTATTATTACGTTTCAATTGACTTTAGTTACAAACACCAAATATGTATTAGATTTGATATAAAACAAAATAGAATAGCAAATTATATAATGGTTCATAATACAAAGGATCTAGTATACCAATGTTACAATTCCACAGGTAACAATCGATATTGAGAAGGATAGTCGAAATAACATGCGCACGGGCCTGACACGCGTCCGAGATTATACAAAACGTTTGACATTCATTACACTCCATGTGGACATCCTTATTGAAGACCAATGCTTATAAATAAAAAAAATGCTACACTACTACAATTTATTGTGTTGGAAGGAAAACTTATTCACATAAACCGTATCGTTACAAATTCATCACAGCTGGTGATTTGGAACTTTTTTTACATAGACGACATTATTTATAGTTTATAAATAAAATAACACCGTAACAAAGTGCAAAGGTAGTCTGTACTACATTTATTTATGGTTTTTTCTTATGTTATAGGCGGTGGACGAGCAAATGGGACACCTGATGGTAAGTGGTCACCACCGCTCATCGACATTGGCGATTTTAGAAAGTTAGAAATAATAACCATTCCTTACATTGCCAATGCGCCACCAACCTTGTTCTCGGTGGTAGAGCTTTGTGCAAGCTCGTCTGGGTAGCTACCACCCACTCATCAGATATTCTACCGCAAAACAGCAGTACTTGGTATTGTTGTGTTCCGGTTTGAAGGGTGAGTGAGCCAGTGTAATTACAGGCACAAGGGACATAACATCTTAGTTCCCAAGGTTGGTTGGCGCATTGGCGATGTAAGCCATGGTTACCATTTCTTACAATTCCACTGTCTATGGGCGTTGGTGACCACTTACCATCAGGTGGTCCACATCTCGTCCGATCTCGTCCGACAAGTTAATTTAAGGCGACATTTTTTTAAATTTTTACTCTAATTTTAATTATTGAGAATTTATCTGCTTGAGTTTGCATTATACCATAAGTTCCTGATTATTTTTACGCAAGTCTAAATTTATAATATTAATCAGCTTAAATTAAATAGTGCTAAGAGAATTTAAGAAGGGAAACGCCGGGTCAGACAACATGCTTGCAGTCAAATAACAAAAGTGGTAAGGTAACCTAATTGTCTATTGTTGATAATTTTAATGATACAAATAATTATTTGTATCATTAAAATTATTATCACTTTAATTAAAGTGATTGGAACACCTCGTTAGTGTGATATCTATTATGTTTCATTTTTATTTCATTTTAGTCATTCATTTATTTTTGTGTCAGACACAGCTCGATATGGAATTAATCCCGAAATTATTTCTGATTTTAGTTTTAGGTAAGTGTCATTGTTATTAAATCAAAACTTTCGAATATTATTTATATCATTTGCTTTAAAAGTGTGTATTAATACGATGAAGTACATATTATTAAGTTGTATTTATTTAAATAAATTATTAAAGTATTCAAACATCAGTGTATAAATGGAGCACAAACAGTCATTTTAATATAAGTAAATAATAAAAATTATGATATTAGAATAAATTTATTTATAATATTGTCCGTTCAATTGAGTCACTTTATTGACTTAATGACAAAAAAATAAATGAAGTTTATATTTAAATATATAAAAATTTCAGTGAACATATTCAAGGATAGCGACGGGGGCTTCCTTGAAACGCTTCACGAAAGAAATAAAATAAGAAGAGCAAAATTTTTATCTTTATTAAACGTAACACCTCCTCAAAATGTTCAACAACGAAATGAGTACACTGATTATGATGCTGGAGGTGATACCAACTATGAAGATATGAATGGATACTCTGAACCTAGGAAAATCAATTATAATAATCAATATCCTCAAGCGCATTCCGACGGAACATACAATGTACCTAACAATCCTATTAGAGGAGGATATAATGGGAATATCGAATATCAACAAACTAATTATAATGCAGGTCAAAATTACCCTGGTCAGTCTGTTAAAAAAAATGTACAAGGAAGTGTCGGTACACCTTCAAATGATAAAAATAAAAATTCTATCATACCTCGTCCATTAGGTTCTACTGATTTAACAAATCCAGGTAATATTGGGAAATCAACTGCGATTGAAATAAGTAATGGCCTTGGCATTATTTCTGATAGATTTGGTGAAGATTCTACAAGTGTTGTTGGTGAAAAAGAAAAGAAAAATGACACTCCAGGGACAAACATTTTAAAGCCTATAATTAAAAATAAATTTTTCTTTCAAGTCCAACCAGTTATACCCGAGGTTGACAGAATAAGCGCAAAAGATATTGTATATTATATTGATTGACATTGTTTTTTTTTTTTGTAAATCAACGATCTTGTTTAATATCTTAATTGAAAGCAATTGTAACGATAATCAACTTTGTGAAGAATACAACAATTTTCAACAATTTATTATATTAATCTTAAGTGCATTTTAATAGTTTTGATAAGCTAATGCGACTATAATGTATTCAACTTAATAATGTCTCAAAATACTCTATTTATCTTTTATTTAATAGTAATTTATGTATAATTGTGTAATCGTCGTTATTTCAAGAAAAACGATAAATTTATAAGTTTTTATAATAATATTTTGTAAAATATAACTTACATTTTTAAATATTTGTATGTATTTATTAATCAGTGCCAATACTTCTATCTTATTATAAATATCTTCCTAACGCAAGATTAAGAAACTGAACGATTCAGTTACAAATTATTCTGAATTATGACATTATACTAATTCATTTTATTTAAGCCATTACCATCGAATAAAAACGACCCTCACGACTAGAAACTAAAACAATAATAAAGCAATATTACTATGATAACGTTGATATGATAAAATAAATAGAATTAAGTTGAAGAAAGAGTAGACTTTCATTCGGTGAAAGGGCTTTTTAAAAATATCTGGGGAGGTACCATCCACAAATATGTACATCGGCAAACATAAATTTTTAGTATTCCGGTTTAAAGGGTGTGGCCTTAAGTTGGACTTAACATCTTAGTTCCAGTATTCATGCTACAGTATTACCTACCTATAAAATCTTAATGAAAATTGTTTATCAATTAACGACTTTGTGCTAGTGCTCGAACTGCGAACGACAATGGAGAAGTTTGCTATCAGTATGACTTTAGTCTATACGTTGCACGATACTAAAACTGTTGCTCTAGATTTCTAGTTTTATTTTATTACAATATAATTTTATTTTAAATGAATCTTAATTTAAAATATTATCCAATCATTTATTTTATTAGTAATCACTAAATTTAATCAATTTACTAATAATTAAAACGTATGTCTACGATGGCTAACATTATATAAATAAATAACAACTAATACACATTCTCGACGACACACAGTTTTATACAAATAGGAGCTTAGCCTGAAAAGACTTCGTTACTTTTAATATATATCTATAAATATTTGTTGTATTATTTTCTATAATAGCTTTTGATACATTTAAAATATGGTTGAACTCTAGAAAATCCAATGGAAAAGTCAACAAAATCCTTTTAATTTAAAAAAAGATGTCACTAAAAATGTGCAATTGGAATTACGATTAACGAAAGCAGTTTTATTTTTAATTTCATAACTTTAGATCGACGTATACGGACCACGATTATTCAGACAGATTGTCAAATGGATATTAATATTCATGTATATCCAACGTACGTTATGAAGTCTATCTCATAGAATTGATTGACTCAGTACTGACGTCCATTACATGTTTGGAAATAGGCATTGTTTTATATAATTACTATGTATGTGAAATTGTTTAGCAATGAGCTGAAATGTATTGAATAAATATTCAATATTTTTTTATTGGATATAGAGATATCGAGTTAAAACAAACACACATACCTATTATGTACCTATATGTGTATGAATAGTATGTATATAAAACAAGTGTTTTCAATGGAATTTAACATCATCGATTTTTGTCATAGATATATATATTATTTCTTGCTCTATACTTTTGTAATCTTTAAAGTTAACAAACTTTTCATAATTTGATTTAAATGATATTATTTTTATATAATAACATAGCCGCAGTTTATGATTTAGCTATTAATATAGACCATTTGAGGGCGGATGTTAGAAGAAGCATGTTTACGTCGCAGGTCATTAGTAATGTCGAACGTGGCAAAGTCTGGTGTGAGTTGTTTTGTTTATTGCCTTGTGTTGAGACCTGGGGACCGATTCTACTAATCTATAACGATTACGATACGTTCCCGATTGAATTCCGATGCAACTTTGACTATTCAATATTTATTCGGATCGGATCCGAACCGATATGATGTTAACATACACCATTATGTCCAAATCATTTAATTTAATAATCAAATTAAAAAAATAGGAAAACGGATAAACGGCAGCGATTACGCTTCGATTCGTTTGCGATAAAGTGTCAATTTGTTAATAGACTTGGCCTTTTGTTTGAAATATGCTATACTCTTATGTAGCCTGTTTTATTAGGAGATTCACCTCGCTATTAGAGAAACAGAAAATATGAAAATGCTATCAGGTATACTAAAAGAATTATTGTTTAAATCAAAAATAATATTTGACTTACTTTTGGCCTTTATCAACAGATTTTTCTTTGAAAAAGCTTTTATAAATGTAATACATTCCATTTTTATAAGGTAGGCGGACTGTCTAATGGGTCACCGGATGATAAGTCATTAACCCCCATTTGACTGTCTCGTTGTTCTAGTGGCTAGAAATAAGGCCGCAGACGCGGTGATCCTGGAATCAATCCCTAGTAAAAAAATATTGGGTTTTTCAGTCAGAAAATTCTCAGTAGCAGCCCCGAGTCTGGAAGTTGGAAGTGTGTACACTCCCGTGCCTCGGAAAGCACGTAAAGCCGTTGGTCCTGCGCCTGATCTCTTTCCGGTCGTGTCCGATTGCCGTCCCATCGGATTATGAGAGCTAGGGAATAGAGAGTGCACCTGTGCTTGCGTACACACTTGTGCACTATAATATTTCCCCTGCGCAGTTGGCCTCTCTTGAGATTTGCCGCTGTGACCGAAATCGGTCTGGAGGACATTGTTATTATTATTATTACGACCCATAGACATGCTATGCCCTTTGTGTCTTTAGTACTGGCACATTTACCCTTCAAATACAAAAATACTAAATATTGCTGTTCTACCGCCAAGTACTGGCCAAACAAATCAATTTTATGAAAACTTAAGGTGTTCACTATGGCAAGCCTGGTAAAATGTTTCTAACTCGAAATTATCATAATTTGCAACTCAAAACGTTTGTAAGGTTTTTTTGTTACTTAGTCCAAGATTTTAGATATTTGCTCTGCATAAAATCCCGCTACTCGTTTTTTCGATTGGATTGTCTTAACCCCTAAATTATAAAAACGAGTTTTTGTCATCGCAGACCGCGAGCGATAGCCGCCATCTTGGAAAACGTATTTTTGCAAATATCTCGGAAACGGTCAGTTTTACGTTAAAAATAGTATAAGCCTTTTTTGTAGAGCATAAAATTTTCCATTATTTTTAGTTGATTTTTTTTTCTCTATTGTTAATATTTTCCGAGATAAAGTTAGTTAAAGTCACCTACTTTTAGCTTAAAGAGTGTCTTAAAGAGAATTTTCACCGCTACAAATTAAGCTTTATTTTCACCATAATTAAAATTGTATTGAAAAGTTTTCATAACATTCATAGATAAGTTAAATTTGATATTTAAAAGCGTGCTAAAAGTACAGCCTCCTTCCTTTTACTGTGACAAGACCCCTTGTTTCTAAAAGAATTATTATGTTATTGTAAAATACTCCAGTAAAACAATCTCCAGTACTCGTGGGTACTTAGGTACTAGATACTAATTATATTTTACAATTCTAATTATAATTCATGCAATGGCACTGACAACGATCAAGAGAGTCTATTTACCCGTGTGTTTTTTAAGGTGTAGCTTTGATTTCGCTCAATCATTTTCAACCAGTGTTAATATAGTTAAAAATATTGCCATTATTTTCTATAAATACCAAAATAATTATTAAAAATCAGTAAAAGTATAAAGTGCGTGTATGCTAACTAAAACTACTATTATGAATATTAAGGTTTACGTGTTCAAATCTCTTTTTAAATCTATTACGCTCGAACGTTTAAAAGACTCCTAATTTAATTTGGCACAGAAGTCGCTTCATCTTTTACATTTATTTTGAGTACAAAAAAATCTTGTTACATTTTTATGTATGATTTGCGAAAGAGGCTGGCAACAGTCCTTTATAGTAACCGCCTTGTTCATAAACTTTATTTAACTGGTGATTAGTTAAACAATATTTTGCCTTCTTCTTTCGTATATCAAATCAATAATGACAGAGAGACAAATCAGTGTTTAGCTAAACAGTAACTAAGCAACGTTTATAAATAAGGCCGAAAGTCTATAAGCAGTTATACATATTTTTTTTTCCAAAATAAAATGATCTTAATGAAAACAAAAAAAATATAAATCGTTTTTGCACTAGTTTGGTTAAATTTTGATTGTTGTTATATTAGAAAGATATTTAAAGTCTCTCTTTGTAGATCCTAAGGAATTGTGTTCACGTTTCGCGCGGCCATTGTTAGCGCTTGTACGTGACGCGCCGGTGGGGTGTTCAACCACTACACCTTTTATATATATAGCCTATAATTACAGTAAAACACGTGCAATATATAGATCTAATGCTATATATATATTATAATACTATTAACTAAGTTGAAGAACAGTTTCTACACCAGTTGAAACTAATTATAACTTAATGAAGTTATATTTATTTATATATACGTTTAAACATAAAAATATTTATGTATTTCATGCTAATAAATAAAATACTATAGAGTAGAAGCAGATTGAGTATACATTTCTTTTTTGGATAACTATAACTGAGGCATTCTTGAAAAACTAGTCAATATTTGAAAAACTACATTCAATAAATAGTTATTTCCTTAAGTAGCGTAGGGTTTGATTTAGTATAAAGACATTTTAAATTAAATGAATTCAAATCTAATAAAATAGTTAAATAAATACCTAAATAGTAGTACATATTTAGCGACTATCACATTGTCCACAACGGAGCAATAAACGCGGTATGAATACATAGCTACCCACATACCCACATATCCAGTGGAGGTTTATATCCGCTTGAAAATTCAGCCTTCGCCTGGGCGGGGAGGCGGTCGTTAGTGACATTTCGTATTCATGACGTCAGCCTCGGGCCGATTGTTTGCAATATTACTCTAATTGAAATTGTAATACGTACATATTCTGGATAGTGTCCCAGTACGTGTCCGTAATTATACAGTAATAGTTTGTCTTATTATGTGTGAATATTATAGTTAGGACAAAACAAAAAAACCCATTTAAATTTTATTAAACTTAGAAGTATGTCACTTTCAAGTTAGAATACTTGTAATAATTTATTTGAATTTGTTGCATCTGCTTGGAGCTTTGGGGTGGGTAGTCGATCTCGATCCCTTAATTTAGGGAGAGTCGATTTAAATACTATTAGAAGGTACTTAGTATCTTATCCAACATTATGGTGACGGAATATTTACTACCAAAAGCGTTTCCATGGAGGAATGGCGTCAGTGAAATTCAATAAATACTTTTTTCGCAGTTATTTAGCACTCTGTGCCTACCGCAAATGGGTCGACTTTGATAACTAATAAATCTATTTTATGTATATAAATGGGATATATATTTGGGATTGATATAGTTCGACGCCGTTTGATCGGTAGCCATGAAAGCACATACGTGTATTTTTAATTTAGAGGCTTTTTATAGGCACATTGTAACTCTAGTGGATTATATTTTGAGGTATGGGTTGGGAAAATTGTCAAGTACAACAATGGTCACATGTATATTTTTTATAAAAAAATATATTTGTATGCAGTTTAAAACTAAGACTCGGTGGTAGGGCTTTGCGCAAAGTCGTCTGGGTAAGTACCATCCACTTATTACAAATGCTACTGCAAATATAAATACTTAGTTTTGTTGTCTTCCGGTGTAAAGGGTGAGTGAGTCAGTTTAACTACAAGTACAAGTGACATAATCTCAATTTCCAAGGTTGGAAGCGCATTGGGCCCTATATATCCACTACCATTAGTTGGCCTATTGTCCATCATCATCATCTAACTATTTTAAAACTAAGTACAAAATTTAAAAATAATACCAAAATTTTATTTTATATTTCATGAGCCATTTTATTTGATAGGCCACAAGATCCTATAGAAATACATATATATTTTATTTCATAATTTCGTATATTTACGGTGTACATCAGTGATTAAATCATCGAATTAAAATTAACGGGGATCCGTCGATGACGTTCAACGAGATGGCTGTTCGTTTTACGTTCCGCCAGAGTGATATAACAACAAAAAGTATGCTATCACACTCATCTCAAACTCAATAGTCTAAATCAATGACGGCACCGCAGTCTCGCCGACAAGTATATTTCAACTGTTATGACGGACAGACCGATGTAAAATTCATATAATAAAAGGCTTAAAATGATCAAAACAATAAAACGAAGTCTATTTAATTTAGAGCTAAAATAACTTGTTTTTTATTTTTTGAAAAAGGAGGAAAAAGTTGATTTTTTGTTTTTGTTTTTTACGATTTAATTCAAATACTACTCGACCGATTTTAAAACCATTAGAAAGCTACATCTTTACCGGGTAATATCGGCTATATTATGTTTTCAAAAAAAATTGAGAAAAAAATAAAAATGAAACATATAACCCAAGGTATCAAAATGTTGCCTATGAAAGTAGAGAAGGTAGATAGACCTTCTCCTCAAAAAAAGGAGACGAGGCCTTAGCCCAGCAGTGGGACATTCACAGGCTGTTACTGTACTGTACTATGAAAATAATTATTTTGCGTGCGTTGTGAAAACTATTGACGATATATATAAAGATCCTCCAGACCGATTTCGGCCACGGCGGCCAATCTCAAGAGAGATTAGCCAACTGCGCAGGAGATATTATAGTGCACAAGTTTGTGCGCAAACACAGGTGCACTCTCTTTTCTTTGTCTCATAATCCGATGGGACGGCAATCCGACACGACCGGAAAGAGTTCAGGCGCAGGACCAACGGCTTAACGTGCTTTCCGAGGCACGGGAGTGTACACACTTCCAACTTCCAGACTCCGGGCTGCTATTGAGAATTTTCTGACAGAAAAACCCAATTACTATTTATTGGCTCGACCTGGAAATTGAACCCAGGACCACCGGGTCTGCGGCCTTATATCTAGCCAGTAGACCAACGAGGCAGTCAAACGACGATATATTTAAAATAGTGTTATATATATAAATATAACTAATGATTGCTCACAAAATATCCGCATATATGCCTAACTATTATAGTTAAACCACAATAACAGTTTTTGTTTAAATTAAGTTCAAATACGGGTGGAATCGTGGTGACATTGGTATCACGATATTGTTAATCCTTATCCATTTAAATGTTTTGATAATTAAGTTTGATTATGTACATGTAAATTCCACTTTAAATTATTCGGATCGGACTTTTCGTTTAGAGGTTATGACGGTTATAAAAATTATCTAAGTAAGAAAAATTTCACGGTGTGAATAAACTGTAACTATCCTATGTTTAGTCTATTAACAAATATTATTTAACGTATTTACTTAAAATAACAGTTTTTAAATTTTCGCGAACGGAGTCGCGGGCGAAGTGCTAGTCATTAATATATTCAATAGATTTAAATTTATTTTAACTTTAAATAAAATATATAAAAAAAGTATGACTTAATTTTGACCTTCACGATTTACTTCACATTTAAAGCTTTCAGAGACTTGTTTGAGAAAGCTTCTATTAGTGTAATAAAATATTTTTTTTAGGCGGACGGGTAAATAGACTACCTGATGGTAAGTGGTTACCGTCGCCCATATACATGGGCGCTGTAAGAATTATTATATATTACTTACAAAGCCAATGCCACCTTGGGAACGAAGATGTTATGTCCTTTATGCCTGTAGTTACACTGGTTATATTATATTAGAATATTTAATTATTAATTAATTAATTATTTTAATAATTAATTATCCCTTATATTAGAATCTAGCAATATTAATAGTATTAATGTGTGCATAACTGATTGTTGGATAGCACTCACCTAAAAGAGATTAGTTAAAAAGGACGAAGCTCTACCGACAGCACACGTTTTGGATCAGTATTACAACGATTACTACTGGACTATATAGAATGTTTCGGCGAGACGATAATTTAATATTTAATTGTTTTTGTCAACTGTATTGTAATAATAATACTTTTGCAAAAAATCCACTTCAAAAATACTTAAATAAAGAATTTATTTTTATGTCTTTTGTTGAATCTATATATTTACTAAGGCTGTGCTCAAAAGTAACAGTGAAAATATCCGAATTGAAGAATCACCAATTGTTTTATACGTATTATAAACTGGAGGTATTTTTAAATGATATTAATATAGAAGTATAACTTATACAATAAAAACAGAGCTATCGAAATCTAATCACAATTGCATAATAATAACAAACGATATCTATAGATATATACAAAATTTCAGCTAAATTGAGACTGGTTATTTAAAAGTATTAGAATTAAAAAATGTTTCTACGAACAACCTAAAATTCGTTTTTAATCTATGATAGAAACTTAATACTGTTAAAATTGTCAAATCTATTATTCTTTAAGGTACAAACAAACACTTTTGATTCCTCGATTTACATTTAATATTATTTAAAGTTACTACTGATTCGAAATGTAGACTAAGAAAAGGACTGGCAAGATAATAATTACTTTATGAAAAAGTTAGGCGGACAGCTAATGGACCATCTGATGGTAAATGGTCACCACCGCTCAAATATTGACGATATAAGAAATATTAATCTTTACATTGCCAATGTCTCATCAATTTTGGGAACTAAGATGTTATATCCCTTTGCTTGTAATTACTGGCTCACTCACCCTTCACAACCACCGAAACACAACAATACTTGGTATTTATATTTAGTATTTAGTGTTTTTATATCATTTCGTGAATACCCAGACGAGCTTGCACAAAACTCTACCACCGTGTAAATACCGTTACTTTACTAGTAATTCTTTGCATTCCAACATTTCTGCAAAACTCTGTTCAATTGTAAGATGATAAATTATTATAGTGTCTCGTAGCTATTCCCGTTGAGAAGAAAATTATTCGAATAACATGCGCATGCGTCCGAGATGATACACAGTTTGACATTTATAGTTCAGGTGGACATTGAAGACTTATGCTTTCAAATAACAAAAAATGCATTTTTACTCAAATTGATTGCGTTGTAAGGAAAGCTTATTGTCATAAATTTACTGTAATAAATTATTTACAGCTGGTGTTGTGAAATTTTTGCGCAAAATAATTATAGGCAATATAATATTTTCGCATTTATTTTATGTAAATATGTTAACGTTTATGTATAATGTACGATAATCCCTATAGTTTACATTACATTCAATAGTACTATGACACAATGACAAAGGTACATTGCATGTAACCTTAGAATTCGTTTTAGTATTGATTATAATTGATTTCAATGGATTCAATGTATCCATTTTGTTAGAAAATCACCTACAGTACCATGAGAAGGTTTGGAGCTTATTCCACCACGCTGCTCCAATGCGGGTTGGTGGAATACACATGTGACAGAGTTTGAGCGAAATTCGACACATGCAGGTTTCCTCACGATGTTTTCTTTCATCGTCAAGCACGAAATGAATTATAATCACAAATTAAGCACATGAAATTCAGTGGTGCTTTCCCGGGTTTGAACCCACGATCATCGGTTAAGATTCACGCATTCTTGCCACTGGGCCATCTCACACATTGTATTATTTGAATTATAATGATATTATGAGAAGACTGGTTTTTTTTTGTAGCAAGGTAGGCAGACGAGCATATGCTACCTGATGGTAAGTGGTCACCAATGCCCATAAACAATGGCATTATAAGAGATGTTAACCATCGCTTACATCGCCAATGCGCCACCAACCTTTGGAACTAACATGCTATGTCCCTTGTGCCTGTAATTACACTGGCTCACTCACCCTTCAAACCGGAACACAACATTATAATATATCTGATGAGTGGGTGGTACCTACCCAGACGAGTTTGCACAAAGCTCTACCACCAAGTAAAAAAATGATTTTTAAATGATAATATAATAATTGTTAGTAGTTGCTTAACTTTGATTGTTTCAGTTATTTTGATTATTATTATTTGGATGCTTAATAGTAGATCGGAACGTATATTTTTTATGTCATTTATACAAAGATAACACTTACAAACAGTTGAATACAAATAGTTGTTATTGTATACAGCGTGCTAAAATGTAGTTTCGCTTTCCGTCTACGTGGGATAAAGAAAATAATTATAATTTGATAGGTAATAGTACACGTGTACATATAAATAAGACATTACTGTTCATTTGTCTTTTCCGTATTTACCTAAAACTTACTATACATAAATTTGGAACTGTTATATCCTAATAGTGTATGTATTGTGTTTATTATACAACTAGCTGTGCCACGCGGTTTCACCCGCGTATAATTAATAAAAATAAACCTAGAGCCTTTCTCGATAAAAGGATTATCCAACACAATTTTTTTTTTTTAAATTCGAACCTGTAGTTCCTTAGATTATCTGGATCAAACAAACAAACTCTTCAGCTTTATATATTAGTATAGATATACTTATAATTTATACTGGCACAATAGTTGGTTTCAATATACATAGATATTCACAAATTAATATATTTCATCAACAAACATTGTAAAATAATAATAAAATATACCTAATGGTAGCCCGATTTTTGTAGGTATTCATCTTTATCAAAGGAAATTATATTATTTTGATAAACGAAGGTAGCTTAACACTTACTAAGTAGTTGATAATAATTGTTGTCACTTTTGCGATCTCGATCCGTGATATAAAATTATAAAATACATTTGAAACAAGAAAAGCATTAGGTATATGGAACCTACTCTTAATATTATGAATTAGCAATTTGTGCCCGGCAAAGGCAGTTCGTTCGCTACTCGCGCTGCTGATTAGTGTATTTTGATAGTCGTGTAGAAACGGAACGGAGGTTCTACAGTAAAATGTCAAATCAAATCTTAATATTAAAATCTAATCTATTTCATACTTACTTTTGTTGACTATAATCTGAGTAAATATGTACTTCAATGTTTTTACAAATGGATATTTGCAGGACTGGATAGTTTGCTTCGACTTAAGTTACTTCGACTTTAGTTAATCGTCTTCAATCGATCGATTAGTTGCAAGAGTAAATCGGATACATACCTGTGTGATCTTGTAAGGAGCGACTAAGTGGCGGCGCAGGCGGAGTAGCCGCATGATCACCGCCATATAATCCTCCGAATTCCTCTGCTGATGATGATGACGCATTACTGCACTTTCGGCCCTTGTCTGGCGTATATTTGCTTTCCGCACCTGATTGTAAAAATTTTGCATCCGACTGATGCTCGTCCAGGAGTCCTGGCACGCCAAGTAAACCGCCCACCAAGTTCGGTCTGAGTTCCTCCATGATCTTTGAGCCCTGACCGCCACCGCCGCCACTGCTGAAGTTCAGCTGACGGCTGAAAAACGCCGGGAAGATGTTGAACTGCTGCGGGTCCGGCAAAGCAGCGAGAGGCGGCGCGGGCGGCTCTACGGCCCCCGCGCACGCCGCACTCTTGAACTCCACCGTGCTGTGGCCGGTGCGCTGGCTGAGCGAGCAGCGCGCCTCTCCCGCGCTTCGAATATCGTGATCCGTGCCGTCGCCGTCGGCTCGGCCCCGACGCTCACTGACTAACCACATTATAGTGACGTGGTGTGCCGCCGACACGCCGCCCCGCGCGCTAATTGTTCGCGACTGCGCGAGAGGACCTCACGTCGCCGCCCTCGGGCTAGAGCGAAACGGCTCTTTCCCATACCCCCGTAATCGATGTAAAATCTTTATAGGGATGTTGCGTCTCATTCATCCCCGGCGCGTTGTTCGTTGAAATTTCGGGGGCGGCAGCGGGCGGTCCCGGGCGAGCAGTTCGCGACGCTGATTGGTGGATGCTCGCCCCGTACGGAGTTCGTCGCACCGCTCCAGGCCAGATACGTTTCTCTTTGTTTTATTGTCTCCATGCCTTCTCGTAGATCTTGCGTTGAAAGTTTATGCATTGTACCACGTTTTGTTCTACAAAACAGAAAATCACGTATGAACTTCTTGAGGTAAAATGTGCTGAAATAGAGATGTGACTTGTTCTTTTTTTTTATCGTGTTTTGCTTTTGTGGTGCAATTCTATTATGGCTTGAAGTTCTGTTGACGTTCAGTAGCGGTTAGTTATGTAGGAATACGGCGACTATGTTTTATTAATACATTAAAAAAAAATACATCAAATCGTATCGTGATACATCGAAGTGATGGAAATAATTTGTGATTCATAATAATTGATATTTTTAAGTTTAAATTATTTCATTGATGAAATATTAACAATTCAAATTCTATTTTAATATTAAAAAATAATTATTTGTAAGTACGTCAACACAACCTTCAACAAATCATCTAATATTTTTCGACATATAATATGCATACACAATATAATATTTAATCGAGTTTAAATATCGTCTAGAAAATATTAGCAGCATTGGTTTTAAAATTTATAATATTTATAATATATTTTTTTTTAACTATACATACATTATATTGTTGTACATTTTATAACATACATGGCAATTAAAAAATAGAAAATATTAAATCTTTGCAATCACACTTGATAAAATAAGGTTATAATAATAATAATAATCTTTATTCACATAAAAAGTAACAAATTATAATGAAGTCCCTGATTTCTGAGCTAGGCTCAAAGACCTGTATTACAGAAATCAGGTTATATTTAATTTAAGCGTAAACTTAGGTTATACGCACCCAGCCTAGGTATTTGTTATACCTAGCCGTAGTAATAAAGGCTGAATTCGGACTTTATTTTCGAAACTGTTTTTTTTTTAATTCGCACAGATTTATGGAAAGTTATTTTCTTATACTCAATGCGATCAACGTTATCTATTGTTTATTTTTTCCCAATTGTTCTTTTAATCTTATTTCTTGTGCTATATTAATGAGAACTATTTGGATGGGATAACTATCAAATGATTTTTTGTTTCAGATTATCGTTTTTTGAAAGATTGCTTTCTTATTCAGCCTATGCAAAGATTTCAGCTGTTGCCTTATTTTTATTTAAAATAGGTAGAAAATAAATGCGACATCAGCGTGGGAACTAAGATGTAACGACCATTGTGACTGTAGTTACATTGGCTCATTCACCTTTCAAACCGGAACACAAGAATACCTAGTATTTCTATTTGGCAGTAGAAAATTCTATGAGTGCGATTAGCAATCAAAGAGGCTTATACATAAAATAAATTCTACAGAATGCATTTATTTTTCAGAACTATTTCAATATGTTTACTGTATTCTGACTATGACGTTCATATTTTAGTATGCAGATCGATCAATATTTGAAAATTAAAATCGTTGATATATTATGTACTTATTAACATTTTCAGTCATAACTGTTTTTAGTTGTGCTCGTGGCACCGGGATTGTTACTAATCATTATACATTGACTCCGTTATTATTTGTTAATGAAGGGTTCCGTAGAATATAACAAAAACGGTAATTACTTGAATTATTTAATGATGAGCCGGTTGGCGTGGTGGCCTTTCGCGCCGCAGGTCGTGGGTTCGATTTCCACACAGGACAGAAAGTTGTGTGCATGAACATGTCTGTTTGTCCTGAGTCTGGGTGTAATTATCTATCTCTCGTTCAGGCTGACGCAGGTGCTTACCGGACACGAATGCTTCGGTAAGTACCTGCACGAGATAGCGCGGCGGGAGGTGTCACCATCCTGCCACGAGTGTGGTGCGACATTCGCCACGGCGCATCACACCCTGACGGAGTGAGCCACGTGGGGCATTCCCTGGTGGCCCTGGTGGCCCTGGTGGCCTAGAGGCATTCCCTGGCGGCGGTTGTTGGCGGAGACCTCTCCGTGCCGAGCATCATCAACGCGATGCTCGGAAGCGAGGGGTGCTGGTCAGAGATGGTCTTCTTCTGCGAAACTGTGATGTCGCAGAAGGAGGCCGCGGAGCGGGAGCGGGAGGAAGATGCCGCTGCCGACCCGCTCCGCCACCGAAGACTGGGGAGAAGAAAGCGGCGCTTTGCGCACCTTCTCCCCCCGCCACAATAGGCGCCGCCGGGACTAGGGGGGTTTCCAGTACCCTGGGACTCCTCCCTAGTGAATGGAGGCCCGCATAGGCGGGCCGGCCGTCGGAGCGTCACGGTAGCATGCGCAAGCGATTCCGTGGCGCTCCCGTTAAGACGGGAAGGGTACCGCTAGGTTTTTAGTGGGTATTCCGATGACCGGGGCACACTCGGTGCCCTGGACATATGGCAAGCCCCACATACCCCCCCACTGCTCCCGTGGGGGGAAACGCGTAATGAGTTTACCCAGCGTCAAAAAAAAAGGGTGTAATTATCTATAACAGTTGTCTGGTTTCCATTGTACAAGTTCTGCTTAGTTTGAGATCAGATGGCCTTATGTGAATAATGTCCCAGGATATTTAAAAAAATATATATTTCTGTGTTTTTTCCAAACAGAATTCTATGCTTCAAATAATCTAAAATGTTCATTAGAAATTTATTTAATTAAAAATATTTTAGATACCTAAATATACCAAAAAATTACGCTGAATAAGGAAAACACTTATAAGTGCGTTTGAAAGAAGAAACGCTGCTTCACTCGTCCCTAACACTTGTAGTTCCAAACATGGCGAATGAAACCCTCGTCCCTTCGAAACATGAATGCACTGTACACGGCCACCATAGCGTCCTAAAATGACGAAATCGCAATTCCACGTAAATATTATCTTAAAAGATCTACGAAAATACTTCTTCCTAACAGAGATTAGTAGTTAATATTTTGCCTAATTATGGAAATAGAAAGCACTACCCTGCTGCCGAAATTGCGATAATAGATATTCTTCGCATATTGTAAGATCGATTGTTGTAGAATAAAGATTGTTGTTAACTACGAGCGTTAATCGTATTTGTTAATTAATTATAGAAACATTCTGTAAAAAGAATTAAACTCTTAGGTATGTTTAATAGAAATAAATGAGCGATGAAAAACTCAGTCTATAACACTTGTTAAAAATTATAAATTCAGAATGAAACTAAAGAGTATCCCCATATTACTTGATTATATTATCAACCCTTTTTACTTAACGATAACTATCATTGGTTATGAATATCATTTGCAGTATCATGTTATCGAAACAAATGTCATGATTTAAATATCTCAATACCGCGATGCGATCATAGATAATAAATTTCATGTAATTCGAAACTGATTTGTATTATAATTAAAGCTATTTTGGTTTGCTTAATTAAATAGAAATAAGTATTTGTTATAATCACTTACAAATGTTATATAAAACGGTCGTTTTTTAAATAACAACATCTAATTTTTAATTAAAAAAATATACTTAAGAGGTGTAAAATTTTGGTTTAGTCTAGCGAGCGAAACGTTTAGTTATATGCGAGTGTATAATTTATTTATTTATGAAAATAAAGCTATATATTTCAAAGTAGGAGCACAGACTCTGTTGTAACACTTTTAATACTAAGGTGAAAAATACGAATATTGTTGCCATTGGCTTAATTTTTCAACATAAATATGGTTGCATGCTCAAAACCATATTGTACAGGATTTCAGAGACATACACGCGGCGTCAAAAAAATCGCACCTTTTGAAATTTTGACTTCAAGCGAATAATACTCTTAACTTATTTATTGTACCCTACCAAAATTAATATCATTTGAAAGCACAATTAATACACTATAAAAACGCGTATCGTTCTTTTCTGTAAAAACAATAATCACGAAACGTTAGGGTCTTTAAAAAAAAAGTGCTGAAAAGCTCATTAGAGGACTCACTACTTGTGCCACCTTGGACACGAATAAAAGGGGGGGTAAAAATTAATTATGGGTCATTAGCTATCCAGACATCAATGAAGTCACACCTGAACAGCTCCAGTAAGAAAAAAAACCCTGAAAAATGGATACCACGGCAGAAGAATCAGCTCAAGTGGTAGCACTACTGCAATCAGGACTACGCCAAGTTGATATTGCTCGACAACTCAACATAAGCCGTTTCCGGGTGAAACGAGTATCCCAGCGGTTCCAGGAGACTGGAGGCTACATCAGGAAGCATGGATCCGGAAGACGACGTTGCACTTCCGACAGAGACGACCGCTATATTGTGTCGACGTCTTTGCGTAACCGATTCTCCAACGCTGTTGAGCTGCAACAGCAGCTCCGAACAGCTCGGAGGACGTCGGTGAGCGTCTCCACAATAAGAAGAAGGCTGCGAGAGAAGAAAATCTAGGCCCGTAGGGCTGCTACTGGCCCCAAATTGACAGCAGAGCATAGGCGAGTCAGACTTCAGTTTACCCGAGACCACGTGGATTGGACGTTCGACCAATGGAAGTCTGTCCTCTTCTCCGACGAGACTAGGATATGCCTTTTCTGCAATGATAGGCGTAGAAGAGTGTACAGGAGGCAGGGGGAACGGTACTCACAGGCCTGCTTTGAAGAAACCGTCAGCTACAGAGGAGGATCCTGCATGTTCTGGGGCGGAATTTCAATCCAAGGAAAAACCGACCTTGTGTGCGTCTCCTGCACTGGAGGTGCACGTGGCCAGGGGTCCCTGACTGCTCATCGGTACATCACAGAGATACTGGAGGGCCATGTGGTCCCGTATGCTGGTTTTGTCGGGCCTGAATTCACATTCATGCACGACAACGCCCGCTCCCATACGGCAATCATTGTTCGGGACTACCTGAATCAGGTTGGGATCCCCGTGATGCAGTGGCCAGCGAGAAGTCCTGACCTGAATCCCATAGAGCACCTTTGGGATGATCTGAAACGCCGGGTGCGGTCTCGTGATACTGCCCGTGCCACCCTTGAACAGCTTCGGGACACCGTCGTCGAGGAGTGGAGTGACATTCCTCAAGAACGCATCGTGACGTTGGTGAGGTCAATGAAGGATCGCATGGAGGCTGTAATTAGGGCTAAGGGAGGAAACACTAGGTTCTAAGTTTAGTTTTAAGAATTTGTTTTACTGTATTTTTTAATTTTGTTATGTTTTTAGATTCATTAAATTAAGTAATTTTGGCGTGTTTTTCCTTTTTTCATGAAAAATGTTTTTTATATGCTTAGTAATCACTATCGCAGTTTTATTATTTAAAGGATTCGATAACCTTTAAAATGAGGCCCCACACTTATACCTTACCATAGATGAAATAGGGTTTATAGTTGCTTGAAGTCAAAATACCAAAAGATGCGATTTTTTTGACGCTGAGTTTACTTGTAGAAACTAAACCCTGCGAAGCTTTGATTACAATTGAAAAATAGCCTGGGAAAGACTATAACAGTTGATATTCTACGAGTATGTAGTAACATCTTTTTGGAAAAACTGGTAAAAAAAAACAGGGTTTGAGACAATGAGATGACATTTCATCTAAATTATTTACGATCCTAGATTAGCATGTCAAAAAAGCGCCAGCGTTGAACTCATGGAATCAATATCAACGACATCGACATGTAGACATACATGTCTCTGATTTGCAGATGATGTGGTCATGTTTGCTGCGGACCTGGTTATTCTTCGATAAATGATACAAGACCTCTCGGTTGCTTTTTGAGGGTTTTATCTAAAGATTAATATGAACAAAACCAAGACGTTGTCGATCTTCTCTGGGCTCGAATACGTTTCTGAATGTAACTAGATAATAAAACCGCAATATTATAAGTGAAAGAGTAACTTACCTGCTTCAATATATATGTTCAAGGATCGTTAAAGTAAATTAATAAAACTGTTGGGTCGAGAACGCTTCCCTATGAACCACTGGAACTTACCCGTGTGACGTCACTAATAAATTAACAACTTTTCGTACTCAGTTTTCAGAGGGCTTGACAGATATTTTAAATATGGAATGGGGAAGGGCTGTTTTTAAATTTCCGACTAACGTACCAGAATAAGCATACATGCAGACTCAATCAAAGACCCAAGATTACTTTTATGCACTTTTTCAACCGTTTAGATTATTAATAACACAATGTATAAAATTATTTGCACTAGACGGTGGTAGAGCTTTGTGCAAGCTCATCTGGGTAGGTACCACCCACTCATCAGATATTCTACCGGAAAATATCAGTACTTTGTATTGTTGTGTTCCGGTTTGAAGGGTGAGTGAGCCACTGTAATTACAATTTCCCAAGGTTGGTGGCGCATTGGCGATGTAAGCTATGGTTAACATTTCTTACAATGCGACTGTCTATGGGTGTTGGTGACCACTTACCATCAAGTGGCCCATATGCTAGTCCGCCTACCTATACAATAAAATAGAAAAATAAAGACGGATGTTTACTAAAACTATGTTGTGTATATGTTAAATAATTTGCTAAATTATTTCTTATGAGGATTATAAGGATTTTATAAAGGCATATCTGCAAAGTTTTATCAAATTCCGCTATATTCATGCATAGGTAAACAGAGAAAATATTATATACTACATCGGTTGATCAAAATTATGATTCGATAGTTTTTTTGTACGCAAGGATGCTCTACTAGGTTTCGCTCGTGTCGAAGTGGAGTATAGTAGCTTATTTTGAAAATATCCACTGAAATATATTTCCTAAAAAAATGTGCTATATCTGTAAATACGTTGAGGGCAAAAAATCTAATCTTTTAATCTAATCTTAATTTATATTTTAAGTTTTTAAAGTACTTTTATAACGGAGTATTTTCCTTTATTTTATTATTACAATTTTAAAATTGTAATTTTATGACGTATTTCGAAAGATGATTTAAAAGCACTTTAATGAAATCGATGATCGTTGAAAGAGTTAGTCATACAGCAAATACACGATTCTTATAACATATTCAAGGAGAATTTTCCGCGAATATATAAGAGATATGTCTCAGAACTACACGAGTAGTTTTAATTAACTCACCGCTCTTTGGAATCAAAGTTTCGGAGTTTAAGAGAAGTTCCATGTGTGCATCGTTTGGTATAACGGGGATTTGCCTCTTTATGATTTCCTGAACGCAATTATGTATAAGGAATTTTACTCAAGAATATTTTAACCGTATGTAGTGGTAATTTTATTCTTAAATTAATAGAATAGAATAAAATGTGTTATTGATGTTAAAAAAAATATTTTTTTACATAAATAAATATTTTTTATGAATTAATTATCTTCAAGAAATTAAAGTTAGTTGAAATTATTTCATTTAAATATTCATAATATATTATATTCCTTATGTGATATACTTAAAACTTTATCAATGTACAAGCAACATAAATTATTTTTTCTTTTAAGAACACACATCATTATGGCATAAAAAAAACGTTATGATTATTATTTCTATTACTTTCGACCATTATATTCCAGAGAAATTTATTTCAGATCTATTAAGCTTTCATACAATTTGTATGTCTTATACAAATAATTAATTATCTCATAAAATGAATATTTTTATGTTGTCTTAAATGTTTTGTCTATAATACAAATAAAACTACAATGTAAATTGGATATTATATGTTTTTTCTATTGATAAAAAACAATTAGTCGACCCTGCCAGGATTCGAACCTGGAATCTTCTGATCCGTAGTCAGACGCGTTATCCGTTGCGCCACAGGGCCACTTGGTGAATTACAACAAAAACGCAACCCTGTTACAGATTCTTTATTTCATATACGAATTTATAGTCCCTACTTTTAAATTTTTGTTTTCTGATTTCAAATATAGAATTTTAATTTTAACAAACATGCATACCAAAAATGACAAGAATAAGTGTAGTTAGAATTAATTATATCAATACACAAATAAAAAACAGAAACCACACAGCATTCAACGAGACCCCCACAACATTCATAGACCGTGGCAACAGGTTATGTATTTAAGACGCCAGTCACTCAGTATTAGTGATATCTCACTCACTCAGCCCTTGATGTAGGTAAGCACTAGCTTTTTGTTCACCAGATTTAAGTACAGCCCGTACTCGTAGACCGATATCGATAAAAATGTCATAAGTAGTTTTGTTTCCTTAAACTTATTACAATATTCAAAGATCAATGCATCTTGAATGGTAAATATGGACGAAGTATCAGAGGGCCCTTATAGTAGGTAAACAGTGACCACCTTCTTTTACTATATACATTTGTAATTTAAGATTTAAAGCCCGCTTCATTGATTACGCATCGTTAATACTGAGACCTTTGTTGTCCTATGCCTTTGAGACAGAGGCTCCCTCACCCTTCAATTCATAGCATTACACAGAAACGCAAAACTAAGTCCCATGGTAATACATATGTGTAGTTATGTCTATAATGCTTCTTTCACCATCATTAGTCATTCATTAAAGTTTTATTTAACGAAATGTTCTAAATGTATGATATATTATACTATTGTAAGATTTTTTATATATTTTATTATTATACTGTTATATGAATCAAAGAAGGAGATTTAATACAGTAACAGCCTGTGAATGTCCGGTCTGGGCTAAGGCCTCTTCTCCTCTTTTGAGGAGAAGGTTTGGAGCTTATTCCACCACGCTGCTCCGATGCTGATTGGTGGAATACACATGTGACAGAATTTCAGTGAAATTTGACACATGCAGGTTTCCTCACGATGTTTTCTTTCATCGTCAAGCACGAGATGAATTATAATCACAAATTAAGCTCATGAAATTCAGTGGTGCTTGCCCGGGTTTGAACCCACGATCATCGATTAAGATTCACGCGTTCTTACCACTGGGCCATCTCAACATTTAATAAATAGTACCTACTATATAAAATAGTTCAGTTACCAAAACATTACTAGTTAGTTGCTTAAAATAGCAACGGTAACTCTCATTTCTTAAATTTATTTTTTATAAGATTAGGACAGACTACTGATTTTATATACATGTAATAATTAACTTTACATATAATTATGTACTGGTTGTTTTTAAATCATAGTACAGCAATAATTTAAGTTTGGCTGTGAAATAAATGTTGAGTAAGAAAATCTAGACAGACCTTGTACAAAGGCCTACCAAAAAGACACGAACAGTAAAATTATAAAAAAGTAATCTAAAAAATTATAAAACCTGACTTTAGAAAATTTAATTTAAATTATATTTGTAGTTACTTTTTCAATATAAGTTCATATCAAATTCATTGGCCTTATTTTAGCTTGGCTATGCTCTTTGGGGTTGGATATTATTGTTCAAATTTAAATAATTCCACCCGCAAATAGCAATGCAATAATTAGGGTTTCAGTTCGTTAAGCTATCGAGCATACACAGAAATATGACTTAATCGATAACCGCCTTAACTTTAAATTGTCTAATAACATAATATCATCTTATAACATCCATTGCTTTGAATATTACTATTTCGTATTATTTATTGTAGTGTTTTTTCCATGGTATAAAATACAACCAAAATGTTTATTTATTTCAAAATCATACCTTAGACTTCATGCAATATATTTATTTATTTATTAGGAAATAACTTCGATATATTTCGAAGTTATTTCCTAATTTAAATGTATTTAATTAAATAATACATATGTATATCTATGAAGAATTTAATACATTCACCTTAGTATTTGATATGACAGATTTAGGTTATCAATTGAAATAAACAATAATATTGTACCGGAAATTCAATGTACTGCTTGAATAGTTAGTAGTTCAGTTTTCTTGAATCCATTCTCGATTAACCATTATATTTGTATTTGTGTATATAGAATGATAAATATTCATTGGTTTTGGTGTAGACTAGCTGCTCCGCCCGGTTTTACCCGCAACAACAGTGACTGCTTCGTCGCCGTGAGATCATGTTACGAGTAAACGTGTACAAAAGTGTACACAAAAATGTCATTAAAAAAATATATAACCGCTGAGTTCTTTCGCCGGTTCTTCTCAGAGCTGGGTGTTTCTTTTCCGAACCGGTGATAGATTCTAGTTTGACAATCAATAAGTAAGTGTAAAACTTCAATGTTGAATAAACTATTTTGATTTTGATATGTAGTATATAGCCTTTCTCAATAAGAAGGCAAAGGGTTTTGATGCAATTAACCACTCTTCAGCTTTATATATATAATAGAACAGATAATTTGGGTTTTGTGACAGAAAATCAGTAACAATTGGTGACATTTGTTGGGACATGTGTCGGTAACGCCTCTTTCCACCCCTTACTTTAGTTCGGTTTATGAAATACATTATATTGGCACAGCAAAGAGGACGAAAATTATACGTCTTTCATCTGTTATTTCAGCCACGTGTCAGATAACGTTCGATTTTTGATACCTGATAAATCTCACAATTGAGATGCATTTTCATGTAAAGGTATAACGTGATTTTCTCTTCTTTTCATTTTGTTTTACCTTCTTTGTTGTTACATTATATAATGTGTAGATAATAAAAAACAGTGTAGTTTATATTTTTTTATTCCCATGATATTACATAAGCAATTTAATTCTATGTATTCAAAATATATATTTTAATTAGTAAAATATTACTGAGTTTCTTGTTTCTTTTTGGTGGAACTTCGTAATTCATTTCTAAGATGGTTATTAAAATTGTAAGAGCTTGCTCAACTATGTCTATTCGAATAAAATAAGCGAACGCACGACATGAATAAGAAAATATTATGAAGTACAAATAATATTACAAAAATACATTGTTAAAATGAATCTTAAGCTATAACGTAACGTATCAACATGACGTCGGTTTTTTTTATTTGAGAAATTATAAAGAAAAGAATACTAGCAATGCAAGATATTGCTAATATTCGACCATATCATTATAATAGCCCAAGGGATGACGATCTCTGACTTTTACAGATTGTGCTAGGTGGCTCTTAAACCATAGCACTATTGATGCAATTCTGCTTGTAATATACTGGTGTAAGAAAAGCGTTTATGCTTTCTAGGTAAGAATACCTGCATCAAATTAAATTATGACGTTACTATTAAACCAAAGTGAACTAAAAGTAAACACACTGTCTATAAGTTAGTAAGTATAAATATAGCAATCTTACAGGCAAGGAAAACGTTCTTAGCTAGGACATGACTGTTTCCTGTGGATGGCCGCATCCGAGTTCCGAGCTCAGCTCTGTACATATCTACATTTCTATAATTTGGAATGTTTTATATAAATGATTTTCTGTGTCGTTGAAATTATGGTATTTTAAATATTCTGTATTTTCTATTCATTGTAACGATATCTAAGTACGCTTAAAAGTACGTATATAGAAATCGTATTGATTTTGTAATATACAAATTATATTTGTAGAACTAAAAATTTTATTCTATATTATAAACGAATTCTTTAAGTGATTTCAGATAAGTGAAATTTACGTTACTTATTTTTTCTCTCATTCTCTCTGAAAATACCGATAAAATGTAGAGAAAAATTTACACGGATCGGCTTTAAAGCAAAATTGTCGAAGATTAATTTTCAAAATTCCTCGCAGTATGATGGTCCAATGATATCCCAGCAAGTTTCCCTGACTAGAAAGGGGTGCGTGGAGGGGGGTAATTGCTCGAGATGATGTTTAATAAGTTTTTAATAGCTGCTACGGGGCGGACGAGCCGTTTATCCGAACCCGAATATAACAGCTTCTTGGGATTATACACATTCTGTATTTTTTTAATATAAGTTTATATATAAATATTTATTCAAATGTATTTTTTTCATTATTTTTTTGAAATGTTTTAGTTTATTGGAATTTATCCTTCATTAATGTTACTAATTAACTGAAAGCACTGAACTATTTATGTATGCTATGTACCTTTTATCAAATATCAATTAAAATTGATATTTGATAAAAGGTAATTTTTTAAAATATGTATTTCGTGTATATATCGACGGTTTTTCTAATGTGATCTTAATACGTTATTAAGTTTGCATTGTTAATAATTGAAAATACGTGCAGCTACTAATTACTAGCAATGCAGGAATGTACGAGAAAATCAACGTAAAATAGTAAATCACGTGCAAATCTCCTAAAAGCTTACCCATTCCCGTTGCCGCGAAACGTTTGAGAGGTAATTTTATAATTCTTCCCTTTCCACCCATTTTCTACCATTAAATATTTATGTTAGGTCCCCAGTTTATTAGGCAGGTTAATTGAGAAACGCAATTAATTATTCGCATGATGACTAAAAGTTGCTAATATTTTTCTCTCAAAATACTGTCAATCGCTTTAACAGCAATTTTTTATTTGAAAGACTTTATTGTTGTATTTACAATACAGTTGCAAGTAGCTATTATGCTAATTGTGGTTTTGTTTTGTTATTTAAAAATGGGTGTGGTCCTCATAGTTGTTGAATATAAAAGTCGATTGTTTGCAAAAATATTTTGACAGGAAAATTTATACCTAGCCCGCTGTCAATATTGCCGCCTAATTATGTGCACGCGTCGATTCCCGCCTTCTTTTTATTTGAAATTAGAACGATTTACTTTTTTATTGGTGACACGTGTTCGCAGATTTCATGCGATACTTTTTTTAATTCCAGTTTTAGTATAGTTCGTTATTGTTTCATATTTTTAGAACAAATGATGATATCAACTTCAAATCAATCTTACGGAAACAAATAATTGATCAAGCTTTAATTAAATTTGATACTGCAGTTTTTTATTGTATAACTACATAGATAGATATTTAGAGGTTTGGACGGAAAAACAATATGCAAGAGTCAATTAAAATTCCGTTTAAATAGCAAATGTATGAATTAGTCTGTATGTAATATAAGCACTTCAATCTTCGATAATAATCCAATGTTTGGTCCTGGATTTTCAAATTCAATTGAGTGGTACTATTGTGGTAAAAACTTGTTGATTAAATGAACCTTGAATGGGTGAAAAAGGTGAAAGTGAAAAAGGTATTTTATGAAGTAAATACAAATACAAAAACTCTTAATGTTAAGAAATAATTGGTATTGAAAATCATATTATATATGATTCTTTTAAACTATGGACATATCAAAGTATTGCATATTAAATTTTTACCTAAAGGTCATATATACCAATATTTAGTCAAAGAATTTTAGTAGATCAATCAATGAACTGAACTCTACCCTTTGTCCTTTTATACTTTTCCGAAATATGACTTGCTCATAAAACCTCCACTTTCCCGTCCACCAGTACTCGATGCGACGTCAAACGAACTCGGTAGTCTTAAAAGCCGGCCAATTATGGGCTAAAAGCACCTTCGGGCCGCGACGCGGTTTCGTTCTCTCATCAATTTTGTACGATACACTCTCTTAGCTCGGAAACTTTTCCTGTATAGAAAAATGCTGGATATAATTTCGAGTTCTCTGTTTACATTACATTGAATAATTAAAATTATTTCATAACATTATTTATTTACAAAGAAAGAAAGTTCTAATAACGATAATATTTATATGTCAACAGGAACTTAGAAAAATAAACTGTTATTCAATATATTATTCAAGTGGTGTATATTAAAATCATTTCTTTTTTAATATGTAATAAGTTGACTAAAAGCGGCTTTTCCGACCTGACCCTTGACCTCTTATATTGATTATGAGTAATTCATATAGCTTTCTTATTAAAAACATCTTAAAATTATGATTAAAAAATTATATACAAAGAAATAATCAATAACATTGAAGATACAACCTACTAAAAACATACAGATTGTCGAAATTTTATGAATATTATGTTATGTATAGGTATATGTCAAAAGTATATGCATATAAATAATTTACACAGTAATATTTGATTCTTTTTAGAAATGACTTATAGTGGTAAAACCGCCTTTTTCATAATAGCGCCGTGAGTTTTCTGTCGTTTTTCATACTCAGGTAAGTGGCGTTGTGAATTATCTGACACTTTCCAAGATTAAATGAGCGGGAAAATGTTTTTCACCTTTTTCACATATTACGAGCACTCTATGGCAACACTTTACGCATTTTAGTGGTTGCGACGCAGTGATTCGTGGTATTTATTTCATATAGATACGAAGTAGGCGAGTCGCAATTTATATTTTGATGTATAATCTTGTAAAAATACAAAATGTACATAAATGTTGATTTAAAACCAAATAAAGGGAGTAAGAAAATTGATTCTTGTTACTGATACCATTTATATTTGTGTGTTATTTTTAATATTTTTTTTTTACTGCACCTTCATAAATATTGCATAGTAGGGAATCTAATCTAGTGTGCAACTAATTGTCGAGGAATCGCTGACCCTGATATTACAATTTACATTAGTTTCGGGGTCAGATGTCCACCACCAGTGTTGCAAATCTAAAAACCCTAGATTAAGATAATACTGCAAACAAATTGTGTACATGATTATCTTAATCAAGATAATACTGCAAACAAATTGTGTACATGATTTCTTTTTTTGTGGATGTAAATAAATTATTATTAATATTATTATTATTTTGGAAAAGAAGCTTAGTTACGAAAATACGTTCGTACGAAAATTTACAAGATTTTTTCGGCGTTAAGGCGCCAAATGCACATTAAAATTAATTATAACTACACTACTGTGTTATACATATACTATCATAATACATAATATGAGAATGCAGTTATATCCTAATTATTTTTAATATAACAACAACTAACAATCAAATAAAAATAACAATATTCGTATTTATTCGTTTCGTTTTATTCCAAAACATTTTCCATTACAGAGAGGCTTGAAACAAAAAGAACTTAAGAGCCACAAGCAAACCTTAAAAACTTCCTGACATGAAAGTTTAAAAGTGATCCGAGGGAGGCGAAGCGTTGCCTAGCAACGGCCCACCTCTAACACGGGTTACGCCACAAATCTCGGTCTCTGCCAGAAATACGAATATTTATTGTTTCATGGCAATTTTTATATTCCTTATTTTGCAGACGATAGCGGATTAAGAGATACATATGTACCGATGATTTAAACATGCATTAGAAAATATTTTAAAAAAATGGATTTTCGTTTTTTGTACTGATTAATTTATGATAATAGGGTTCTGTAGCTTTAATATTGTAATATGAAATGAATAATTTTGTATAAAAATACAATAGTGTTTGTCTATTGAGTACAATATAAAAATAGTACTCTTTCTAAAATGATTTGTATTTTTGACATAAAATATTAATTATTTGGTTAAGCAAAAACACATAGTTTGGTATACCCGACGGCAAAAGCTAACCAACTAAATATATACAAATAAAAAATATTTTTTGACAGGGCCGAGGGCTTAGATGCTAACCAACTCTCACGTATTTTTAAGATAGGAACATTGACATATTTTTTTGTTTTTTTTTTTTTTTTTGTGAATTTTAATTTGTTTTTTTTTCGAGCCTAGGAAATATCGATCTGTTAGACGTTTAAAATGGGATTTTATCTTCGAATATAGTACATGAACATTGACTGGCATGGAAGATGGGCATGGAAATACAATGTTTTTGGCTATCCGTTAGGAATTCTTTAATTTTCCCGCTATGAACTATCCAAGTTCATCCAGGTTGCTATATTAAGTTTCATTAAAATCCTAGTAGCGATATCAACGGGATACAAACAAATAGGCTAGAACTCTCCGTTTAAAATATTCATATGCAAGAATATGTTTTGTATGTACAGTCGCGTACATTAATTGCATTTAAGCACTTATATACGAATAAATAAATAAAAGAACGAGAAATAGAAATGGTAAATTACTTTACTAAACTGCACTATAAAATCCGAGGCGACGTTAACTAGCTCCAATTTACGTCACACATACAAGACAAAAGGAATGTCCTGAGCGGTGAAGTCAATTAGCATGCAAATGTAAGAAAACGACCATTAGGGATGCCTTACGTACGGACCACGCAGCCCCCGATGTATTGATCATACGATCCCTCACACGCTTACATACGCCCGTCTCTTTTTAACTTCCCCACAACAGATCGCTATAAACATAAATATTTTAGTAATAAAACGACTTTTGTCTGAATTAGTTATTAGCAAAAAAACACCTTATACCAAAAACTGTAAAATTATTTTTTGAATAGCTGCTGTAGTTGGCGTTTAAGCCGTTCTCCCTGCAAGGAAACCCCTTGTTGTGCCAGTAAATTCTGTTCCTATCTTTAAAGGAATAAAGATCTATTTCAGCGATGAGTTAAGAGAAAATGAATCGTATATCGTAATTTCAGAGGCTATTATCGATGTGAGAAGTAACGAGCTGTTTTCAGTTGTTGACATGTTTAGTTTTGTAGATTCTACCTATCGTATGTAAATAGCTTCGCAAATTTTGTTATTGACATTATATAACAAATTTTGTTGTGATAGTTTTGTGTATTTAACTACACTAACTAATTGGGTGGTTATTTATTTTGCATTTGAATTCCGAAACATCGTATTACTCAAGGGCCTTTAAAAGTCAATTAAATATATATAATGTCATCTCCATTTATTCGAACAACAATAATGTCACATTGGCTTAGCGTATTGGCGATGTCTCTTTGTTGGACCAAATATTTGGTCTTTTTTGGACAAGTGATCTACACATGGACTAAAACAACAAAATTACTTAATCATGTCTAAATATTTGCCTATTCACAAAACTGTGAAAAGCGAACCAAACCAATATAATCAAATAGGTCCTGTACATATAAATTGTAGCTGTATACGGAAAAATATTACACGAAAAAGGTCTCTTAAAGAATAACTAATTTCTTATAATAAATATTAAATTACTTAGATTGATTGTGTAAACTATTATAATAAAATCTCATGAAATATGAAAATAAAACTTATTATTATAACTTATTTATAAACTATATCTGAGTATATTCGTTATATAATACATGGTAAGTTCTGTTATATAAATATAAAGCCAATTCGAAAACAGAAACTTTGTACCCTCGTATAATCTTTGATTTTAGATTAATATTAGATTAAGACTATAATATTAGATTTTTGTATAAGAAAAATATAGTTTAAGTTCATATATTGAATTTAAAAAGCGTGTATCGTAAAAATATCCTTTATTTGTTGGTTAAAATGAAATATTAGTATGATTTTAATTTAAAAAAATCATATTATGCGACCCTCAAGAATCTAAGAAGAAATGCAAATTGTAATCATAAAAAAAGGTTATCTTGCATTCGGGTACATTCTTTTATAATAAATACATTTGTGATTAACAGGTTTCGAGATTTATAGTACATTTTTTTTATTTATTTGTTTATATTATAAGAAATATTTTAATTGAGTATACATAATATATAAATCTGAAACGACTACTGTACAAATTACTGTAGGTTTTTAACTTAACACTTATATAAAATAACATACGAATAAAAAAACAATTATTCAGAGGCAGTATCATATATTTTCCGATTAATTATTTCAACACTTAGAACCCTCTTCGTATAAAGTAATATAAATATACATACATATAAACAACAGTAAATAGTACTCACAAAATATCGCAGACAAAATTACTAGCAAGACCGCCTCAGCAAGTCGAATATGTAAAATTAGATTATCTGTCGCCATTCGAATATGTTGATTCGCCGTTTCATATCCTATCACATAAGAAATCTTCGGATATTTCTATACATTCATACATTTATCCATACTTATATTTTATTTCGATTGAGCAATTTTGAATAGAGATATTTGAATCAATAGCTTAAATATCAAGGAGTTTCCTGTTACAGCTTCGAATCATTCTTAACAATTGTCATAGTATTAATATTTTTAATAGACCAGATGGTACAATGGGTATATTAAGATCAAATTCAAATTACTTCATTCAACATTGAGGCATTACACTTGCTTATACAAGTCAAACTATAAGCTTCCACCGGTTCGGAAAAGAAATTCCCAGCCATGAGAAGAACCGGCGAAAGAAACTCAGAAGGATCGCGGGTATGAATCCGGGTAAACATTGAATTATTTTGAGCGGTGAAGAAAACTGCCTTCTATGAGAATAAAAATAGCTACTTGTACGAGTATATCCACTTACCCGTATTTGAGTATCATAATGGATGAAGGTTATTTTACCTTAAGAGACACGAGTGAAGACCTTTGCCCAATTGTGGGACATATCATTCTAATCTTACTCGCTTAACATATTTATTCAAGACAATGCATGCCGAAATATTGTTTGTTAACATTATAACAATATACTATAACATGCAGATTTAGTCATTGACCAATTTGTCTTTAATTTCACTTACCTGCAGTAAAGCAGCCTGAAGGAATGAGCTACTTTTTAATTGGTGATCGGGCTTTGTGCAAGTCTGCCTGTGTACACACCAACCTACCACTAAACGGCAATACTTATTATTGTTTTGTTACAGTTGGACGGGTGAGTTAGCCAATCTAATTACAGGCACAAGGGAGCTAACATCTTAGTTACTAAGGTTGGTGGTGCATTGGAGATATAAGTGATTATTAGTATTTCTAACGCCGTATCAGGAGGCCCATGCCTACCTATGATATAAAAAAAAATCTAAGTCAACTCCTGAGTAGTAAATATAAAATAATTCCTGGATACTATAGTATATTTAATATTTCTTAGTGATAATTTGAATCAATTATCATTGATTAGGTAATAGTCACATTATTGGGTTTCTATCCTAGCTGGCGAACGTTTCGATATATGATTTATTAATTTTTCATATCGATAACGATTAATGATCAATATGAATCGATGTAGTTTAGTTAATTAGTGGCATGTCATGCTGCTACGTTTTTGATTTATAGCTTATCGAAATTGTAAAAATAAGAAGTGTTTCTATATTATTTGCTTATCGGCCTCTGAGGCTGATGGACATTATCGCGGGACGTAGTTATGAAAAAAAAATTAACGGACATTTTGCTAACTGATTTTGATCTATACATGCTTAAAATCTCTCTATACTAGGAACATATAACTACACGGTGGTAGAGCTTTGTGCAAGCTCGTCTGGGTAGGTACCACCCACTCATCAGATATTCTATCGTAAAACAACAGTACTTTGTATTGTTGTGTTCCGGTTTGAAGGGTGAGTGAGCCAGTGTAATTACAGGCACAAGGGACATAACATCATAGTTCCCAAGGTTCGTGGCGTAGCGGCGATGTTGTTTTTTTTAAAGAAATATACAAAACACTGTCTATTGTTGGTGACCACTTACCATCAGGTGGCCCAATTGCTCGTCCATTTACCTATACTATAACAAAAAGTAAATATATATATATGTATGTATTTTTTATTTTAATATCTTATCTAACATTAATTTAATTTATAATATAATATATTTAAAATTATTTTCATTAATATTTTAAAATGTACATGTTTTACATAATGGGTAGCGTGGATATTTTCAATCAATTCTAAGACAGAAATTTCACACTGTCAATAATAATCGAAAATTTCAAGTCTGCCAGGTGTGTACGTCATATACATATTTTAAAATCATATGAAAAAACTTAAATAATCATTACAATAATTTTATTACAATATAAGTTAGAGTCCTGAAGTACTCGGAATCTGAACAGACGTGCAAATGTATTTTACAAAGCAATGCCAATTTTGTTTCTTATGCCACTATTAATAATACCTGCCACGTGAATAAATCATATAGAAATTTTGTTCGCAAGCACTCTAGCCGTTTTTTTAAATTATGAGTTGATTCTAAAAAGTAAGACGAAGTGAAAATTTTCTCGTGTCCTTTCTACGAAGTTTTGGATATGCAATTATTTTAAGTACTGGTAATGCCATCTATTGAGAACTGAAAACAACACGTCAGATGTAGTAACAGACGGCTGAAAGTCATGCGCTGAAAATTAAAGAGCTTTTCAATCTAATTTATACTTTATATTGAAGACATAAAGCACATTTTATATAAATTTATCTGCGCTTGCGCCGTAAAATTGATTTCTTGTGGCATTTGACAGACGCACTGTTATTGAAAAGGGGTCATGTTGAAAAAAATATTATTTGTTATCGAAAATAAACGAAGTTTCCTAGTAATGTGAAAGAAATGAGAGCTGTAGGTAAGTTGAAATACGTTTATTAATTGTGTAATTGTTTTAATCCATAATTATTAAAATTTAGCCCAAGAAAATTCACAAGCTTTTTTAACTTGTCTTTCCTAAAATGATACTAGTATTCTTCAATTATTTTAGTAAAACTAAGCATTCATTTTTAACTTGAAAATGTTTTGATATTGCTCAGAATCTCGATATAAAAATTATAGGTTTATCAACAAAATTAATATCAAATATTTTTGTTAATTAAAATACGACAAATGTCTATTTCTCGCTGTATGTGCGAAATGTAACCAGAGCTTTGTGATGAATAAAGGAATTCGTGATCCGTGTATAGTATGCATTGTAATCGCATAGGATTAGGGTGTTATCGAGTGATAATATGGTGGGCTGGCGGCCGACTTTTATGTGGGAGTCACACGAACAATTTGCTTGGAAAACTTTTTTAAGCTGTGCCTAAAAATATTTTCTTTTAGGTTGATATTATTTATAGCATTTAGAAAAATGTTTAAATTTATATAAAAGTGCAACAAATATAAAAGAAGTCGCCATGTTATATCGCGTTTTATACAGTTCGGTTTAAATTTTATCAATCATGTAATATTTTTTACACTTATAAATAATCGATAAAATGTTTTTTGAAGTATTTTTCTTTAAAGTAACGTTACAAAAATATATATATTTTTTTTAATGTTAAAGGTTTATAATTTTGTTTATTACAATAGAAATCTTTAAAAAAAACGAATATGTTAAAAACGAACTAGTAATATACTAGTCGTGTTGTTTGTCAATCAGTTTTATTCATCGTTCTTCATACCCGTGTGTGTTGAATGTCAACGCTTGTGACGGACACCGTGACATACGGAGCGCACTTGTCACCGCGAGCGCATAATTTGTCCTCCATTACGGCTTCATTTTATACACTGTACTCTATAATATAGTAGGGTCCGATTAAAGACCAGTCTCGTCTTTCTACAGAACAACTGTTCAGTTTGATCGAGGGGACGAAAATAAATTATTCATTCGATGTATTGAAAGTAAATTGTAATAGATTTTTGAAAGGGTACTCTTGAGACACCTGTTTGTTGTTTACTGATTCTGTAACTTCAGAAATATTGTAAAACTGTTAAATAGTATTTAATAGTTCATTTTATATATTATGTATGTGCATTCTGAATCGATGGCAGAGATAAAATACTGATGATAAAAAAACGATTTATTGTAAAGCTTACTTGAATAAGTACCTACATTTGATTTGATTTGAATTAATTTAATAGTAAAATTTGTTGTAAATTCTATGTATTAATATAATAATAATAATAAGGTACCTTAACCACATACTTAGTATTTGATCCGGTTATTATACTACTTATTTAATATAAACGTCATAACATATTTATTAATACATCATATATAAATGACGTCAAAGAAAAAAGAAAATAGTCGTAGAAACTAATAAATATCAAATAAATCATGGATTTTTTGCTTCATTTTCTGGGCGCTGACAAATGTAATAGCCAGGGTACTTGTGAAATGAGGTGTGAATATTGCATCTCCGCGGGATGTATTCTACCCCGTGGACCGAGGCCCCAGGGGGGTGGGTCCCATCTGTCCGTCACCCCTACCCTTTATGCTCCGTTACAGTGCCCCTCAATTATACAGGTATAGGCTACGATCTTGAATGTTGCTTTGTCAATTTATTTATCAATTGTCAAATTAATTGAGGACGTGTGACGATGGTTTTTGTATGTTTAGTGTAATTGAAAATTAATAAGGGCTCATATTTTGAGCTACTGATACAGTTATGCTATTCCCAAAGTGATGATATTTCACGTAATATTTAACTAACTTAATTATATATTTTTTGTAAGATAACGAGATATTTTTCTGTTATATTTAGTCTTTTGTCGTAATAATATAAGTATACTTTATTGAACCGTAAGACAAATAGTATAGTAAAAGAAACAAGATCTATGTTAAAACAGCGGCCTCATCGCTGACGAGATAGCTTCTAGGCTAAATCAGGGCAAATGGTCTATTTTGGTGGTAAATTTTACAGATAATTTATTATACTTATTTTAAAATAACTTATAATAATATATTTTTTTTACCATTATCATGCTCGCCCATTGCTGATCAAAGGCTTATCCCAAAGCATGATAATGAGCCCGAGAATGCTTGTATTACTTAAATGAATTACCATAAATTTGAGTCGAGATGGCCCAGTGGTTAGATTGCGTGAATCTTAACCAATTGTGGGCTCAAACCCAAGCAAGCACTGAATTTTCATGAGCTTTATTTTTGTTTATAATTCATCTCGTGTACGGTAGTGAAGGAAAACGTGAGGAAGCCGGTATGTGTCTTCTCACTGAAAATTTTGCCTTATGTGTATGCATCAAGCCGCATTGAAGCAATATGATGCAATGAGCTGCAAACCTTTTTCTTAAAGGCTCGAGCAGGGAGGCCTTAGTCCAACAGTGGAATATTTGAGGCTGCTAAATTATTTTTCCATAATTTCAGCGTGTTTCATATTGTTGCTAAATGGACTAGTGTCATCTTTGCGTCGGGGGCCGCATCATCCGCACGGACAACTGCCAGTGGAACAGAAGCATCATCACTACAAACCGAAATCTTCGCAGTCCCTAACTAGAGACTCGCAGCTGTTACACGATACGAAGTAATAAGGATTGCATTTATTTTTAAGCAACGATAGAATTTTGTCTGTAAGCCTTAAGCTCTTGCTTGGATTATGGTATTTTGTGAGACGATAGATTAAATAGATGATAAAAAAGTTTGAAGTTTGTATTAATTAATTCAATTCAATATCATACAGGATAAACACACATAATAGTATATCAATATGAAATGTATTTTTCACTTAATTTCAGATCTTCTCGGTAAAATTTAGTGGTAGCCTTATATTTCATAAAAATTGTAAATTAACAATTCTAAGGTAAAGGATTTTTAGATTTTCGTTATGTAGCTCTTAAAACAGTAATAACTATAATTCTTCTGGTATTCATATGTGTATTTTACGCTTTACGTTTGTGTTGATATCGATTGTCTTTTGTTTTTAGACATCTGGAAGAAGATAACATGGTTTTGACTCCGGAAGCCTTAGCTAAGATGTCACCAGAGGAATTAGAATTTCATTATTTTTCAGCACACGATTACGATCGAAATTCTAAGCTGGATGGATTAGAAATGTTAAAGGTAACATTGCAAACATGATAAATACTGCAGAAAGTATAGTTATATATTATACTAGCTGTGCCCCGCGGCTACACCAGCGTATAATTAATAAAAATATAATAAATTATTTTATTACTATAATAACACACGAGCGCATACAAACACACACACACACAGACACGCACACACAAACACACGCACACACACACACACACACAAATATGGTTACTGGTAAACCCTACGGTATCTTATGAAAATTAATTTCAAATCGTTAATTACGTATTTCTTTACCAGTAGCCATATTTGTGTGTGTGTGTGTGTGTGTGTGTATGTGTGTGTGTGTGTGTGTATGTGTGTGTGTGCGTGTGCGTGCGTGTTATTATAGTAATAAAATAATTTATTATATTTTTATTAACGCGGGTGACGCCGCGGGGCACAGCTAGTTTTCTACAAAGTTATTGAAGCCTATTTCACAACACTGTTCTACTCAGAGTTTGTGAATTTCAGACGTCACATGTAGGATGTCAATATGTTTGCTTTTACCATCAAACAAAAAATGAATTTAAAAAAATATTTAAACAAATTATTTTTGTATTTTTAGGCAGTATATCACACAATAGAACATGAAGCTTCCGATACTGATAATGATGATTCCATAGAGCCAGAATCGAATGATATTAATCTCTACATTGGTTTGTAAATTTCTTATCTTAACAAATATAAATATGTACCTATTATATGAAATGAGGATTTACGTTAGTCTTCAAATTAAAAAATAAATATTATAAATTTTATATTGTTTTACAGCTCTTGTAGACAAGACGTTAGAGTCAGATGACAGCGATAGGGATGGATATATTTCATATTTAGAGTATCGCGCGGCTCGTCAAAACAATTCAACTGACAGAACTCCAAGAGTTATTGTTTCTGGGAAATCTCCGCCTTAAGTGTGTAAGAACAATGCATTTAGTTATCAAGATATTAAAATTTAGATAGTAAATCACCTCGTAAGAACATGCAGGTATATTAAAATAACGTCAATTTTAATAATGGAATTGATACACCAAACGCACGGACAACACGTCTAAAATTTTGATGAATGGTGATTTATAAGCAAACTAAAATGATAATACATCGAACATATTATATATGTACTTGTATATCTTTATTTATATAATCGAGGACGATTTAAATAAAGTTCAAGGAAATAGCGAAAATTTATTATATGACTGTAGTTGTAACATATACTTGACATAACATTGATTCTTAAAATAAAATTCATCTACACAGTTTCAAATTTTTTACAGGTCTAAGCTATTCAATAGTGCTATGTGCACTGGTAGCGCGTCTGGCAGGGCAGCCCGCGCTCGCCCCATGTTGCAGCCTCTTTTATCCCGTTCGATATGTCCTCGTAGGGCTCCAGGTTGATGCTGTTACTGGAATAAAAAAAAAAAGAAATGAATTAAAGTAATTTTAAATTATTATTGTTTTTTAGTAACCGGAATAATTTAATGGTCTTACTAGTTAGAATATTTTGTTGTTTTATATAATATTTTTTTTTAAATATTTTAAAAGCTTCGGTAGCCTTAAGTGAATTAAAAAATTGTTGTCTTCCAAAATAAAACATATTACATATAAAGTTATAATAATTGTATATATGACTTATTTATAAGTAATATACTAAGAACTTAGGGCATAGAAGTTAAGTTTGTTGTATGAAAGCAGATGTTAAGTACAATGATTATGTATCATTCACAAAGATATGTGATTCGTGTGTGTGATTCCTTTGTTCTATATTCAAAAAATATTACCCTTGAAACAATTTAGTTCCTTGCAACAACAGTTCAGCACCAGAAGCGTAGAGAGCTGCTTGATGTGGCTTCTGACAAGATAAACGGTAAAGGCAGCCGTAATCTTGGCTCTGTTGTCCGGCGAGATAGCTCAGGTATAACATAATTTCATCTTCAGTGAGATAGTTGACATTTTTGTTATCTAAACAAAAATAATCAAATTATTGTTTATTTAAAAACATTTATCATATAACTACAAGTATATTGGTTTAATAGGTAATTTTTTTTTGTCGTGCAAAGCTTTACGCTATTATTCATTATTCTTATTTTAAAGCAGTTGGTCATTTAGGTGGTTAATTCCGCTGACGGTCAGATAATCCTTCCCAAATAGGATTACATTTAGGATGCCCGATGGACATGACAAACGCATCACGTGCTATTGGATTTACTGTAAGTACCCTTACTGACCATGAGTTGAGAGAAAAAAAACATAAACTATGATAGTTTAAGGAAAAATAGAACGAGTTGTCACTAAATAGTTCTCAAATTGCTATCACAAAATGTTATTAATGGAAAAATGTGCCGTTGAGGCTTAAAGGTGTCACTCGTAGGCAGATGTGTTTAAGGTAGTGGTGTACCTACTACTGTTCTGCGGAATTTCCTTATTATCATCATTATGCCATTTTTATTGTTTTAATGAAATAAATATTATTTATACCTACTAACATATAATTCAGCACGTATATACAAAGAAAATACTGTCATTAGATTAAAGTACTTTTAACCGTACCATTTTTGTAAACCACAAAGTCATTATTGTTATTGGAGAAAAATAACATAAATATCTTGACTATTAATACATTTTTGTCATTGTATATTTATTTTACGATTCTATCTCTGGCTTGTGGCTAGCTACTAAGGCTGCAGATCCCGAGGTTCTGGGTTCAATGTCCGATGAAGCTAATTAAAAAGTTATTAGAAATTTCTGACGATAAATGCTGATCGTTCACTACTTATGTTGGCGCACACAATTGTGAACTATAATAAGTCAGACGGACTTTATCATGATCATCACCATCATGTTATATAAAGTATTTTTATGCTATATTGAATTATATAAACATAAAATTAAAATATGTAAACATATAAAAAAATATATATTACCGTCCAAGCTTCTTCCATAGTGATTTCCTTTCCAAGCACCGGCACCAAAGAAACCAGCAGCCAGTATCAACGCTTTGAGCACGATCAGTATCACCAGGTTAGTCAGGTTCAGACTAAGCACCTGAAAATGAATGAATGGAACGAATGAAAAATAAACATTAAGACTATTTTAATATCTGATTTACATTATAATTTACCATTCGAATTAATTAACGCTTATCGCAGTATCATTATAATACCCCTATACCTAATGTGGTACAGGGGTATTATGTTTCGGTATTGGTAACAAATACATTTCAATGTTAAAGTGACAGTCCGTTAAAGTCTCATAGCAATTTAAGCTTTACTTACTCGTCAAAATCTTCTCCTTTAAAGCAATAGGATATTTGTTTACTTTTATGAATGATTCACAAAGCCCTTAAAAAGATGCTGTTGAATTATAAAAATAACATAATGACTCACTCTTAAAGTTTTTTGTTGTGTCTTATCTTTGTCAAGCTTTAATGGAATGCGTGCAATTTGAAATTTTAAGTGCGATACGAACCTGCGACATGCAGTCAAAACCAACCTGGCTACTTCCCGTGGATCTGGCAATAAAATCCTTAGCCAGACTCGACACAACTTGACCTCCGGTCCCACTTAGGAAGTTTCCAGCAGTATCAAGAAACGAGGATCTTGCGTAATTGGACGTATCGTTAGTATTAATATCGTATCTATCAGCTGCACTTTGGCTCTTGAAGTTTGATGCGGTCTCCTTGGGCAAAAACGCGCTGGAATCGTAGTTCTTTGGATACATCTTCTTCGCATATTGTGGCGATGAGTAAGCGCCGGAATGTTCCGTGGAGGCAACGATAGGGATCAGCAGGAGTAAGTAGATAGCAACCATGTTGAGACGCGGACGGAAGACAACTGGAAGGAAACAGGTAGCGTTCTTGTGTATTTTGCTATTTTATCTCTCCCAACTCTCTTTTGTTTATTGCACGCACGATGACATTCCTTAATGGAGCTATTGTTGTTGCGCTTAAGAAGCAGCTGTTTTTATCGTATGAAATATTTTCTATAAAACATTTCGTTATAATGTTTACTTTGTAAGATGAAACATTATGTTTTATTCTGACTGTTTTAAGAATTAGATACCAAAGAACGTTTAAAACTGAAAAGTCAGTTTATACCAGAATAGTATATTATTAGTTATTAATTTTATTGGTTGTCTTCATAGTTTTAGTAATTTTGTTTAGATGACATACAATATTAACGCTACTCAGCTATACGCCTTAAAATATGATATAGGTTTATGATATAGGAAGGCGACATTGACGAAATGTTGATTTTGTTCCGTAATATTTATTTAGCGAAACGAGTTATATAATACATATAAAATATATAATACATATAAAATATATAATACATATACATATACAATTCGGATTCGGATTTTGTATGAATATAAAATTGCCTAGAGATTTAGAGCATTTCATTAATAAATAAAGAATGTTGAACTTAAAATTTTAGTATTACGATTTATTTTGTATTGCGCACTTTTTTGTTAAGTCCAAATGTTGACATGTCTTTGTTTGCTTCCTCGAATGGGTTTAAAAATGTAGTTTTTTTTTTGCGTGTGGTTTTTAAATAAAATAACGTAAAAGTCGATGCATTATTGTATTCTAAAGCGTTGAAAGTCATGATTACACCATATAGCACATAAATGATTTGGAAATAGGTCATCTGTTGATAAGTAGTCATTTCGGCCATAGACAGGTTCTGCGAAAAGAGAATTGAGAATTGAGAAGGGGGCTGAACTTGTTAATCAAACGTAATAACAATAAGGAGAACGACTGAATATGTTAATCAAAGGTAATTTAAGGCATATAAATTCGCTAATAGAGTAGTATCGAATCATTAAATAAGAATCTGCTGATATTCAAGTATTGGAAATCTTTGAAATGTAATATCCCTTTCATTGAGTGAAAGTAAGGTTATTGTGACAAATTGACGTAAACAGACAATTTTCCTCTTGGTTGAATGTGGATATGATATATTAACTCGGTAGCAGCAAGTCTAGGGGTAAGTAAATTAACATTTTCTTATATATAAATAAAACAAAAGGTAGCAATGATTCATTTCACGAAATTATGGATTTTCATACATTTTTTTGTTAAAACCGTATTGTCGTTCAAGAGGGTTCATAAGATATAATATACCTAAGTATACTTTGCTTAAAATAACTTGAACAAAGTATATAAAAACAATGTTATAATAAATCGTAATACTTAAAACTATTTTTACAAAAATGTATTTATTATTTCCTTTTGAGTTATATTTATTATACGAACTACGAATATGTTATAAATGTTCATGCAGTGATAGCAGTAATATACCTACTCGTTCCTGTAACATCCAATAATTCACCGATCTAAGCATGGTGATGGTTATAAATTTGGGTTAAGATATGAACTCAGCTGAGATGGTCCAGCGGTTAGAATGCATGAATCCTAACCGATGATCGTGGGTTCAAACCCGAGCAAACACCACTGAAATTCATGGGCTTAATTTGTGATTATAATTCATCTCGTGCTTGACGGTGAAGGAAAACATCGTGAGGAAACTTGCATGTGTCAAATTTCACTGAAATTCTGTCACATGTGTATTTTACCAACCCGCATTGGAGCAGCGTGGTGGAATAAGCTCCAAAAACCTTCTCCTCAAAAGAGGGGAAGAGGCCTTAGCCCAGCAGTGGGACATTCACAGGCTGTTACTGATATGAACTCAAATGTATTCGTGTGATGCTTGAAAACGCGATTTAAAAAATAAATCTCGATAGAAAACTTTGATTGTGTCAGAATTCATAAGAAATTGCATGTAATAAATCTTACTTGTTGTAGTTACATGTTTTTGGTAAATAGTAAGGAATTTACGATCGGCATGTTACTCACCTAAATGAAATTACGACGATCGTGTGCGCCGCACTGAATGAGTTAAAACAAAAACGGTTAGACATACTCGGGCGAGCAAGTGGCACGTTACGTCATATTGTTATGATTATTATTATTATAATGCTTGTTCTACTTCCCTAAAATAAATGCATTGTTCCGGTAACAACGCTGTGACTTATGACGTGATGCTTGCACCACCTATGCCTTTAGTAAAGGAATTGTATCAGATATTAGTTCGCCCGATATTTTAAATTAAATTCTGAGCATATTAAGATGCATTTTTTTCTATAAAATCAAAAAGTAAAAAGTGGATCTAATGCTTAAATGTAATCATTTTTTGGTCCAGTCAAATAGATAAAATGGGTTAATCTCTTGAAAAATAAGTTCAAACATAGACATGTTTCAATATTTTAATCGGTATATTTATTTTTATTCAAAGTGATTCCGACTGTGCTCGAACGCGTGAAAACTTAATTTATATAAAATACTGCTCCAAACCATACAAAACGTTTTTTTTTTTTTGGCCTCTGTATACTAAGGTGGAACCTGTTTTTCTGCTTGTTGTGGTAGTTATATTTTTGATTCTTTTTTTTTTTTTTTTTTTGTTGTTTTCCTTGTTACAATAGCTTTATTTTATTTTAGACTTTTAGTATATTTTAAATTTGTAAGTGCTTTTGGTACCGCTTTTAGTACTGCCACTGCTTTTCTTTCTTTATTATTAGATATTATTTTATCTATTATTGTTATTATTAGATAGTTAGCTTGCATATTGTTTTTAATATGCTCGTATGTTTTTCTCTCTTAACCTTCTGTTTTATGTATATTTTAACAATTATCTCGAGTGATCTCTCTCATGATTCTGGTGGGTGAAAGGACTTTGTGTATTATTATTATTATTTTATTATTAGTATTTTATTTTGTCTTTTATTATATCTTATTATTACATATTTATTCGCATATTTTATAGTATACAATTATGAGTATCGATGATATTGAATGTAATATTTTTTCAGACGACGACCGCAATAGTTTCACCACAGCTTATTCCTCGGATGATAGTTTTCACAGTTCTTATTCTCCTCTCTCCTTGTCACTTGATAATACCTTCTCGTCTTTTCCTAAAAACTTTAATGTAGTTCACATAAACGCTCAAAGCATCCCTGCTCATTATTCCGACCTTATATCCTCTTTTGATAACTCCAACATACACGCTATCCTCGTTTCCGAGACTTTCCTCAAACCCTCCTTGCCTTCTTCCTGCTTCTCTCTGCCCAACTTTCATCTCATTCGAAATGATCGAGTGGGTAAGGGAGGTGGAGGCGTGGCAATTTATATCCGAAACCACATTCCTTTTACAATACTTGATATGTCTGACCCGCAATATTCTGAATCTGCAGAGCACATTTTCATTGGAGTTCTGTTTGGCCGTGTTAAGTTACTATTAGGTGTTTTTTACTGTCCGTCTCTTCACATTGATTACTTTAATTCCTTCGAACAATTATTAGAGCTTCATACGGCTAATATAGAACATTCAATTATTATGGGTGACTTTAACACATGTCTCATTAGAAATGATGCACGTGCAAAACGTTTGTTAAATATTGTCAACAGTTCTAATCTTAACGTTCTCCCTTCGAGAGCAACTCATTATTTTCCCGGCTGTTCTCCATCTCAGTTGGATCTTAGCATTGTTGCATCCTTGGAGCATGTAGAATGTCATGGACAATTTCCCGCAGAGGCCTTTTCTTACCATGATCTAATATATTTATCATATAAAATTCGACCTCCTAAGATTAGGCCTACTGTGGTAATGCGTCGAAGTTTTAGGGATTTTAACAATGATGCGTTTATGAGTGAGCTTAGCCAAATTGACTGGGATTCTGTATTTAGAGCTGAAACGACTGACGACAAGTTAGACATCTTTAATTCGCTCCTAACTCAACTTTTTGATAAATACGCTCCTTTACGTCCCATCAAATTGAAAAATCTTCCTGCTCCTTGGCTAACCAATGAAATTAGAACGTTGATGAGTAAGCGTAATAGAGCCAAATTTAAATACAAACATAACCCCAGTACTGAAAATTTAATTAAATACAAGCGCTTGCGTAACCTTTGCAGCAGGATTTGCCGAGATGCGCAACGACTTTATATCCACAATACAATTAAGAACAGTAATTCTTCTCAAACATGGAAATTTCTACAGTCGCTCGGTATCGGACGTCAACCTTGCCCTATCAATCCAAACCTTGATCTCAATGCTCTGAACGGATTTTTTGCTACTACTATCCCAATGGATATCAAGGAAAAAATAAAAACGCTTAGTATTCTTCGCTCTCTACCTATTCCTAACAACCCTCCTTTTCAGTTCTCGACAATGGCGCTAAGTGATATTAGGGCTCATATTCTGGCTATCAAGTCTAACGCAATGGGTAGTGACGGAATCAACCGCAGAATGCTTCTCCTAATTCTTGATCAAATCTTACCTGTCATTTCTCACATCTTTAACTCCTCCCTCTCTTCCGGTCAGTTCCCAAGAGCATGGCGTATTGCTCACATCCTTCCAATTCCTAAAAATAAAAATCCAGTATCCTTTTCCCATTATCGTCCTATATCGATCCTTCCCTTCTTGTCGAAAGTATTGGAACGTATTGTGCACCGCCAGCTAAACGACTACATTTTAAAGTACAACATCCTCTCCAAATATCAATCTGGCTTTCGTATGGGCCACAGCACAGTTACCGCTCTGGTAAAAGTATGTGATGACTTACGTTCCAATATGGACTACAAGCAGCTGAGCATCCTTACATTGCTGGACTTTAGCAATGCATTCAATGCGGTTGATTTCGAGCTCCTGCTGGTTGTCCTCCAGTCCATCAATGTTGCTACGGACGTTTCTGACTGGTTTCGTAGTTACTTGTTTGGTCGTCGGCAAAGTGTACACATTAACAACCAATCTTCTTCCTATCTCCCTCTCACAACTGGTGTACCGCAAGGTAGTGTCCTTTCACCTCTCCTGTTTTCTATTTTCATTAATACCATCCCAAAAATCCTGTCATCCTCTTTCCATCTCTATGCCGACGATCTGCAGGTCTATGTTACTTGTACAGCACATGATATTGATGATGCCATCGCAAGACTCAATCAGGACCTGCTTAATATCTCCAATTGGTGCAAGGCGTATGGACTCCATGTTAATCCTGCCAAGTCCCAAGCCATTATAATCGGTAGCACCTTTCAACTCTCCAAACTTAATTGTAGTAAATTACCTGCTATTCTTTATGACAATGTTTCCTTAACCCTCTGTTCCCATGTAAAAAACCTTGGTCTCCTTATAGATAGTAACCTCTCCTGGTCCGTGCAAGTTGCAGAAGTGAGCAGAAAGATTTTTGCCACTATTAGCTCTTTTAAACGTTTGAAGCACCTATTACCAGTTAAAACTAAAATTTGCCTAGCTCAATCACTACTGCTCCCAATACTGGACTATGCTGATTGTAGTTATACAGACCTAACAGAAGAACAGCTAAACAAGCTTGAACGACTACAAAACGTCTGTATCAAATTTATTTTTGCGCTACGTAAATTTGATCATGTCAGCGAATACCGTGTCCAACTGAAGTGGCTTACAATTAGACATCGCCGCAACTTGCATATACTCTCCCTTCTCTATTCTATCCTTTATAATCCTTACTCTCCTAATTACTTAAAAACTCGTTTCTCTTTCTTAGGCACTGACACTGATTGTCATCTTGATCTGCGGTCAAGAAGTGACAATCGCTTAAAGTTGCCAACAGCTCATACTCGCTTTTACAGTGAATCTTTTACTGTTAAAGCTGTGAAGCTATGGAATATGCTTCCCCCGGAAATTCGTCGCTCTGATTCTATTAATATATTTAAACGTCGTGTGAAAACTCACTATCTTTCCTTACAATAAGTAATGTATGTACGTTTATTGAATATGTATTATATTTAAATATGTTATATGTGTGTAAGTATATATATTTATATGTATCTATGTATGTACGTATATACATATATATTTATATGTAACGTATGTAGGTTATATATATTTTACATTAGTATGTATATTATAAGTCATTATTTTCTTTTATTTTGAATATTATTTTATTTTTATTTTTTGCACTATCCTGTTTCTGCTTTTGCAAATCCTTTCACCAAAGGTTGTCTGTTAGAGATTGCTTTAGCAATAAGACCGCCTTTGCACGCTCTTATTTTCATGTCTTTGTTGTAATTGTTATCTTTATGTGTATGTCCTTTCATTGTGTGTGCAATAAAGTATTAAATAAATAAATAAAATAAAATTTTTAGTAAATGTAAATATCTAATTTTTTTCAAATAACTCAAAATGTCGTTTGAATCAATTATTTAAGAACAAAATTTTCGTGTGATCCTTGAATATTGCGTACCTACACGAGATTCTGTGAACTAGAAATTTTTTAAAAGACACACTAGTTGATATCTTATGATTATGATCGCTCTTTCAGAGTTTGATTGAGCGGAGTATTAATTATTTAGAGATGATATAAAAATGTATATAAAAAAATCAAATTATAAAAATTATACTTCAAATAAAAATATGATCTAATCAAAATGTCCTCCTCTATATTTGACCCACATAAAGTAACAAGCTTAAACTAATGCTAAAACTAAAAGCTCGTAGAAAAGGTAAATAATGTAAAAAAATATCAATTATTTTATTTATTGTAAATTTATATATATATAATTTATGAATGTATTATCTAAACTCACTTAAAACTTGGGGAAGAAATTACTTAAATTACGATGATTGTGGGTTTTTATTATATAACATTATTTTCAATCATAAATAAGATCAATAACAATTTTATGTTTTTGTATTAATTTTACTGTCAGTTTGATTTATAAATTCGGACTAATGAAAATTGTTCTGTAAAGTACCGCTAGATGTCGACTGTCACTTTACATAATGCAATGCAACAAGTAGTGACATCTGTTAATAGCTTACTGTATTACTCTACAATATACAACCTGTACAATGTTCAACGAAAGTTCTTTAATAGTAAAAATTATGAAACATAGATGTCGCTTTCATCTTCCGACTGTTCTTAAAAACTAATTATGGTTGTTGATAATCCTAATCCTAAATGTCTAATCCTTTGGGTTGTTCGTAGATCATTAAAAAACTTTTGAATTTTTTAATTTAATATTATTTTTAATTCATTTATAAATAAATATTCTTATAAATCTATTATATTATAATAAATCTTCGGGATGGTTGGCGTTCTTTGGGGGAGGCTTTCGTCCAGCAGTGGACGGCGATAAGCTGAAAAAAAAAAAAAAAAAAAAAAAAAAAAAAAAAAAAAAAAAAAAAAAAAAAATATTAATAGCCTTGTATACATACATATTATATCATGACTGCATTCTATGTACTGTACCGTACTTTACTCAACACAAAACAGCTCAATAAAAATACTCTTTTGTAATATAAATTTTTCAGATAATCTTTTGTAATATTACTTTTCCAGTTTTAAACCCTTTTTTCTACTGACTAATTAAATTTAAAAAAATATTTTTCTATTAATTTATCTGGAAACAACTGTAACCAATAAATAATGTTAACTATCGGATATTTTACAATTTACTAAATACAGTTGCTGTTTTGAATAATGTGTTTACCTATGTTTAAGGTTTAGGATGAGTCAAGTATTATATGACTTTCTTAAATGTTAATATAAGCTCAGCAGTGCAATTTTGTGAGAAGTGTTGACAAAAGATTTACGTTGACATACTATTTTGATGCGTGTGTTCTTAAAATGTTATAGCTATTATGGTCTGATATATATTTTCTGACGTGAAATGTCATTGTCATGTCAATGTCAATGTCATGACCATTTTCTTCGGTGAGTTTCGAATTAGTTTTTACAGAATAGCCCTACTGATTGACAGCAACAGTTCATTATCTGTCGAGAAAGTGTATATTTTTCTAATTAAAAATGTTTTATTCATTCTCATTGGCTATATATCATTCTTATTACAAGTCCTGTATAATTTAGTATTTAATGTTATGTAAGTTACATATTATTCAAAGTTCAGTGACCTTAAAACAATATTAGTTTAACAAGATCTAATTATAATATTACTTGCATAAAATATGCTCTCGGTCATTCCACTCTGTCGGTCGCAGTTCAACTATTTTCGGTAAGCATTAAGTCAATTGCAGCGTCTTTTCACCGAAACACTGATGCTGTGAACGGAGAACGTGAGAGCGGTGAAATTGTTTTGGTAGCAAAAAGTGAAACCAGGCCTTGACCGTTACGACTGCAACGCGGTGGAGTCGCTTTGATAGTTATTACTTTTTATGATTAATGTAATATGTTTCGTACACTGAATAATATATTACCGTCATTTTTAGCTGCATTGTATTTTATGTCATATGTTTGTTGAATTTATAATAATAATTGTACTTCTAACTTTTGCGACGTTTATTAGCCATTATGCATATGTTCAGGATTTCAGTTCTTATATATTTTGATACAATTTTATCTATCGCTTCGACAGAATTGCTGTTGTGGTCATGAGTTAACTGATACAATAAATAACGATAACATTTTTCGAGAAACGAAGAACATGTAATAACACATTAACTGACATATATATAATTCCATGACTGTTTTAGAAATAATCAGTTCAAAACACAAAGTCATATCCCTATTAATACATACGTAATTATTTTATTCTTTTATAAAAATAAAAAGCTCCATTCATGTCTCTGTTCTCATCTTAGTAAAATGTTTAGGCAAATCGAGGAAAGTGTTTTGTTACTATTATAAAACAAGGGGCAATTACGCTTTCGAACTTTACAGCCGTGATGCAATCGCGATCTACTACAGTAAGTGTGACGGATACGTAAGAAGTGAACTAGAAATACCATAGATAATAGTAAACAGCTAAACACTACTTAATGTCTAACTGTTGATATTACAGTAAGAGGAAATAGAGTTTTTTATTTATTGGAAATAATGCAGACAAAAGCAACTCCGTTCAATTTAATCATATAATAAAACGGATACGGTACAATAACGGGATGTTGTCTGAAAATCTTGTAAGCTGTTTATCAGTACGTCTGTCGTGCCATTATATAGATGTAAGGAATACTAGTTTCGGCTAGCAGTTTCGCCCGCGTGTGTTGTGTACCCCTATCTATTTCTGTACCCCTAAAAACAAGTATATAAAATTTCTTGATGATCGGTTGAATAGTTAAGATGTGAAAGCGTAACAAACGAATTCACTTTCGCATTTATGTATAATATGAGTAAGGATAATAAAACTAGAAAATCTTAACTGAGCTTATAACTATATAATTATTCAAAATATTCTTTAGTATCTTTTCTCCGCGGTTCTCGTGGGAATACGGGTATAAAATATAGCCTACGTTACTTGCTGATAATGTTGCGATCCATTAGTGAAAGAATTTTTAAAATTGGGTTAGTGGTTTAGGCTTGAAAGCGTAACAAACAAACAAACTCACATTTGCATTTATAATAGTTAGGTTTTGAGTAGGTGCTTTCCTATTTTGAATAATTTTCTTCGAGTTTCTTTTTAAATACAATAAAAAGTTACAGGATTAAATTGAATGTGAAGCTACCGCCGGTTTCGAATGAAGAATTTGCCTTGAAGAACCGGCAAAATTTCAGTAGATACACCTTTTTTTAAAATTAAATACTAAATTGTATATAAATAAATTGTACAATTTCGATTTTGTATGATTGTTTGTTGATATCTTAATGATTTGTCAAAATTATTCTTTCCATTTTGAATGTGCTGGAATAAATCTCTTCAAGGGATAAGCATAACTTTTATACTAAGTTCTCTTTTGATATTATTTATATATATTTTTTAGTTTTGGAACGTATAATAAATTTTTCATGAATACAAACAAATTCGAAGCTAATATTAATCGAATAATGTTGTCTTGTGCAATAATCTAAAAAAAAAAACAGTTATGGAAAACAATAGGATTTATCAATAAGGACAATAATTGACAACCAATTGTTTTGTTTCAAAATTACTGATGCGTATAATATGTTTGCATTGATACAAGACACGGAAGGCTTCCGTTCTATTGTATCGCTATACATTTCTCCCCTTCCTCTAAACTACTGTTGCTACCAAACTTGCTACCTGAACACGGATATCATATATAATAATTAAATATCGTTAATGAAAAATTTCAGAGGTTTGTTCACATCACGTCATTTTGTTCCTACTGCTAAAAAATAATAACATTGGAAACAGTAACTATCGTAAATGAAACGCGTAATAAACGTCTTGCATAAATGATATAATAAAGTATGGAAACAACAAAACACAACTGTAACTTGTAAAAAAGGAGATAAAATTGTATCGTATAAATAATTAATATAGGGTTCCGAAGGGATATCTGAAGATCGGATGCCCAATGATCCATAATTGCAATCGATTATTGCTGCATTGAATTTATCTATAACGATTTTTAAGCTGATATACATTTTGTGATATGTCTATTTTTATCATTCTATTGTAATAAATACATTATTGTAAGAGGGTCATTTTAATTACATATTTTTAAGAATGAAAGAAAGAAGAAAGAAATTTGTATGATTTAATACAAAAGCAAGTTGGACATGCGAATGATAAGTGATTACAATTGACTCATTGGCGCTGTAAGAAATATTAATAATTCTTTACAAAGCCAATACACAACTAACATTGGGATTTAAGATATTATGTCCCTTGTGCTTGTAGTTACACTGGCTCACTCACCTGTAAATCGGAACACAATAATAGTAAGTACCCAGATGTACCACTCGTAAGATGTTCTACCGGCTATATGCCGGCCGTGTAGTGTGTACCGACCCAGAAGTGCTTACACAAATCCCAACCGCTAAGTATTTGTGAAGATAACATATGAAGTTGGCTTGATATGATTTTGTATAAACGTTTTTTTCTGTAAATATTTAATAATTTTCGTGTATGTTCGGGATATTTCTTCTAAAAATATTTCGTATAAATTTACTTTTCGTCAAAGAATGGTATCGATTGCAAAATTTGATATCATTTTATTATGTATAAGGTAATGATAGAATTATAAATTTATGTATCGCTTTTGTTAATTTAGATACCATTTTTTAAATAAGGTGTTTTATTATTTAAAATATTGAATGTATTTATAAATTTCAATTACATTTGCTTAATAACAAAGTAACAAGTGAAATCAAAGAAATTGTCATCGAAACTAATTTTGTAAGTTTTTAGAAAGCATAAAGGAATCGCGGGGCGTTAAATAAGAGAGTGATGGCGACAAAGTAACACCGTGACCGACTAGGAACAATAGTTACACGGATTAAGTAATAAATTTCTTATTTATCAAGTTTTATTTATCAAATTTAATATTCTGAGAGGTCGATTATGTATTTTTGGAATCATTTTTCCACCCATATAGTTGCGGGATACCAAAGCAAGCAAAAGTATACTCGAGGAGAACTGGCATGGGAATCTATTCTCATGAAGTTAACATATTGCTCTGACTTAAAAATTGCTCTATAAATGATATAAGATCACTCTTATACCATTTATTATCTCACGATAGAGGTGATGATGATTTTAACGAACTAGTTGCAACCGAGGTCTGTTGGTACACCGAGTATTAAAAATTCAAGTCAAGTCAAATTTCTTGTAGTTCAAATTATAAAAAAAATGTCTTTGCTATACTTATATAACTAGTGAATTTTCTTTAAAAAAACTAAAGCTAAAGCAAGAAGCTAAACGCTTTATAAAATTCATAAATGATCAAAGTTTAGGTCAAGCGGCGGACGTTCTATATAAAAATGAAAAGTAAATCTGGGTTAAAAACAGCATTTTCACGTTATAAAAGGTGTCATACGATATATGTGGGCGTGTATTTGTGTTGGTATGTTAATCCTAACTAATAGCTTTTACCTCTTAATTACTCTACAGAACATCGAGAAATTTTGCATACGCGTTGTTATGCGTACAAAAAAGGACATACTGTATTTAATTACTGCCTCCTCCTTCTCCAATCATACGAGGGATGGCGAGGACTAATGATATATAATATTTAGTTCGCGTAATAACCAGTTCCCAATGATGTTATATATATAAGCTCCTCTTGAGCAGGAGAAGATTCGGATATTATTGCTCTAATGCTATAACGGGTTGGTTGATACCCATGTGGTGGTTTTTATCCATATAGGTGACCAGCATGAACATGCGATTTACAAATAAGCAAATTTAAACTCAGTGGTGCTTGCATAGATTTGAACTCGTAAGTTTTGGTTATAGTTCACGTATTCTGCCCGCTGAGCCATCTCGGTGTCTTCTATCTTGGTTCGGGAAACCGTGTTTCCCTTGACTTGTTTTTCACATTCACTACTATAAGATATTATTAAGTTATTAAATTTCTTAGTTCGTTTCTTCCATTAAAAGAAAAAAAAAATCATCATATGATTAAAACAGTTACAATATCCATAACATTACATGAAAATAAAATAAGACTAACTTATTTTCCAAACAAATATACCAATATAAATTCACCTACTTTTTATATTACATTGTCTGTATAGACTATAGATAGATGTTATTATAAAGAAACCGTGCTTAATACTATAATCAACTTGTCTAGATTATCGTGATAGTCATGTTTACGTGTTACCTAGATTTGTATATCTAGTATTATACCTAAATGTGATTTATTTAATTCCAATTTCATTTAAAATGAATACGTACGATATACCTATTATTTTATTTATTATTTTATTTACCTATTATTTTTAGGCAATTATGTTTAAATATTCCAGCGAGTAAACCGTGAATACAAGATGATATAGACGATAAAAAAGTGTGGAGTTTATATTTCGTTGATCTTAAAGCATTTTTATTGATGATATTTTCATTTAAAATACAAATTTAAAATAAATTTAAATCTATTTTATCAATATTTATTTATAATTTTATTAGTGAAACAAGAATAACTGTTAAGTATCTTGCCGGTTCTCCTGAGTATAGTCTACATTCCGACATAGTGGTAGCTTTACATTAATTATAGTTTTATAAAATGACGTTTTATAATGCCTGTAAGAGGGTAGTTGATACAAAAGACCGTATTAATATTAAAAACGAATATTTTTAAGTTATGTAATAAGATGATGCTCCCTTGTCTATGGGCATTTTTATGCCACCATCGTGAATATTTACTTAGCATAAAGGTTGCAAAAGCTATATTGCAAAACCCGATATAGGAACATACGTTCACCTTTTCTACAATACATTTGTTTGTGGACGGAGAAAGTCGTTGTAATCAATCATTTCACGAATTACATTTATATTATATAACTAAATCATAAGCAATTGTTAAAATACCTATGCCTTTCGAATTGAATAGTTAATTCGTAACAAACCGAGCATTTGCATGTACTCGCGTAATCTCGAAAGTGACTACGAACTATGTGCATGGTTCTTAATACAATTTAAATAATTTAAAATACAACGTAACATTAACGAAAAAGTTGAGTCCAGTCTCTTCCAGTTCACGTTATCAACCTCGCTTTTACTTTTCTGTAAAGATATTGCGTAACGTAGGTATTTTATATTTATATATTTAAACTATTTTTATTTTACAAGCAAAGAAATGACCAGTCTTTCTCTATATTATAGCTGTTCTCCACAGTATCACACAAATTTTATTTTGATTTTACTCTAGCCGTTTTCGTACAGTTTATCTTTTGATTTACGTTTATTCCGTTCCTAAGGTCTTAGCGTTAAATTAAGTTATATACCCTATAACCTCCTACATTCCTCAATGTACGCACTTTCTCACGCCAAGATTTATTCAAATAAGACTGATGTCTTGATATAATATAAATATAGATAACGAATAATATAAATGTGCTTAGAATACTTAAACCTTAAAAGTTTTTTGCGGGTTCCAGCAAAGAAATTTCTATGTACTTAATTTGTGTTTATAAGTTATCTCGGTATGGTAGAATAAGCTTCATGCTTATAAAAGGAGAGAAGGCTTATCCCATCATGGGGACATTTGCAGGCTTTTTTTTTTTTTTAATACATGAATCTATAATTTCACTGTCAATGTTTATCGTCTTACAAAGTTGCATAACTATTTATAATTGGTATGTAAGTGCTATTTATTTTCAAATAGCTGTGGGCTGTGAGATTGGCGGGTAAAATCACACAATTAGAGCGAAGTTGATCAAATGATAGGTTTATTGCGAGGAGAGAGCTGCACGCAGTCAATGGAATGACTATATATTTTTTTTATTTACGTGCATTTATGCAATTACTATGATATTAAAGACAACTGTGTTAAGATAAAGAAAACATAATAAGAATGATTATTTAATAAAAATCAATTGCTTTTACTTTCGTTTGTTATGCGTGAATTCAATTTTATAATATAAAATAAATCACTAGGATAACATCAAAAACTATTAAGAAAATCATTGTAAATTTAAGCCTGTGAAACATTTCAGCATTGTTCGTTCTAAGAAAACATTATACAAAATGAAAAATGTTTTCTCCGCGACTCAGGTCAGGGATCCGAGAGAGATGCGATAGTCAATTAAGATAAGCCGCTAGCAAACGACTGTCACAGTACAATTATGTCGCTCATTCGTCGTGACCAAACTGAAATTACCATTGCATTAGAGAGCAGGGGAGGCGGTTATTGTGCATCTACTGTCAAAACTATATCAGTAGAGTTTTGTTGCCGTCACCGCTCAGTCTATACGCGCCTTGTCTGCGCGCTTACACGCGAACGAAAGAAAGTGAAATCTTTACAATGAAATTGATAGTGGTTCTACAAATTTGTTTAATTCATTTGACGCTTGGTAATCCAAATGATGAAATACAAAATAATGAAAATTATAAAACGTATCAGTTAGACGTTCCAGGAAAAGAACCGATTACAATAATTGAAAGTTCACCCATAAGGGATGATATTTACAAAAAGTGGGATGTTACTGAAACAACATTAGATAATGATTCTGATATTAAAAATCTCATGACGCATTTAATCGATGATGTTCGTGATAGTAGACCACGTTGCTATGGACCGTCCTGTCAAGAAGGATTCAATGAGAATGAAGGACCACAGGAAGATTTTGAAGATTATGTGATGGGGAATTCGGATAAATTAAAAGATTTCAGTGATTTCTCTAATGAGCGTCTACAAGCTATAGCCGCGTTAGCAGCAAAATTAAAAAAACAAAAGGTAAAATCAGATCGTTATTCTTCTACATCGAATCAAGAAGATGAAAATGATGAGAAAGTTTATACAACGTGGAATCGTCTCAAAGTAAAGCAACACAAGCATCCTTATGACGATAAAGATGGCTGGGTAACATTGGAACCTGTGGCTTGGTCTACGAGTAAAATATCGAAATGGAAACCAAATGTGAAAAAACAAAAGCCAACTTACTGGAATGAAGATGAAGACACAAATTATTCTAATGATGATCGATATACACCTTACCAAGATATGGAGAGTAGCTACGTGTACCCACAGAAAAGACCAACTTTATCTCGTCCTGGATTCATTAATAATAAATTACATATACCACAAGAGTATGATACGGAACTACCGTCGAAACCATCTTGGACCAAAAACAAACCACAGCAGCCTATGCAAACCTTTCAATCAACTTGGGCAACTGATGATAGCCGGCGTCCTTATAGACCAAATTGTGATAAAGGTGAAGCCTACCCAAATGACGATTCAATGTATTACGGAATGTCAGATTCTTTAATGACTGATTCTCGTCCTCCAAACTTTCCACATGAATACGAAGCACTTCACCACTCCTCGTCGATGCAGAAGCGGCCAATACGAAGACCCACTCAAGTTGTTTATGCCGGTGAATCCGATTTTGACAGTGATCGCTCATCGAGACCTCCCCACGGTGATGGGCAGTGGGTATTGCTATCAACCACGAAAGGATACAGGCACAAAAAGCGACAAAGATCACTAGAAGCACCTCATGATAAATCTGATATTCCTTCAATAGTATCACACCAAGCTGTATCACTTACTGTATTACCAGCTGATGACGATTCCCAAATAAACATGACTACGTCACATGGAGGTTTGTTGGAAGTCGAAAGAAGTTTTCAGACTGTAGAAGAAGCTAAGAGGGATATGGATTTAAAAAACGATTTAGAAGTTGCCGCAAGTCAGTTCAGACCAGTTAAGACTAAATTATTGAAGAAGAAAATACTTGGACACAAAACCCCGCTTGATGGTTCAACGGTCATGGCGGCTGTTGGTGCGGGCATGGTTCCTGCGACGATGGCTATGGTCGTGCCAATGATGCTTGGCAGACGTCGGAGGCGAGATATTGACCTCACACACCAGAATTTGCATTACGATAATATTATGTATAGGCATTAGGTTTTTAGAAATAATAAAATTTATTTATTGACATAGTTATAGTGGGGAGGTATTAATGTCTGTGATTATTATTATTATAGTTTGAATTTGGATGCACGTATTCATTAATAAAATTATTATATTTATTTATCCAAATATATTTATTTTATGAATTCTCACTATCGTTCTTACAATAGTTCGTTCCAATATTTTAATTACTATCTAAAGCTGATCGTATTATATAAAGGTATTTAAATAGAAAATTTTCGTAGTATTATATTTCGTGTGTCTGAAAGTTATAATGTATATGCCAAACCTTATATATGTATTACTTATGAAAGTGGAAACAGAAAACTGACGCACATATAAAATGTATCAACGCAATAGAATGAAATTAGGGAGAAATTTTTACTTGTCAAATTGGCAAAAGTTGTGTTTTGGTCTAATAATTTTTAAGACGAAAGAATTTTTTTAATACATGTAAATGTATTTTGGTTATGCTACGTGATTAGTGTTTTTAATTTATATTATATTTAATTAAAATTTAATTAATTTTCCACTTTAGAGAATACATTTCATTAGACGGTATTATTCTAAAATTATTAGTGATAAAATATTAATTCTAGATTGTTATATATGTACGAAAAAATTGAAATTGAGTATACGTAATAAGTTATTTATTAACAAATAAAAATATTTATGAGTTCACCGAGTCCATTCAATAATTTAAATTATTCGTATATCATTAACAAAACAAAGCCATTGAACCAAGATTTTAAAACTCTTCATCATGAACGAACTGAAAGCAATTACGAAAAAAACCTACGATACATTGTTGCTTATTAATTTGGTAAATCTATTTAGCCAATTTTATAGCGGCGGTTATGCATATATACAAAATATCTTAATGTGTCCAAAACCAGTAATATTATAGTTATTAAAATTACCGAAAGATTTTAATTATGTAAAAACATATTTAATATAAGTAAATAACTTAATATAAAGAAAAAACATAACTTTAAAATTACTTTTACTGAGAAAAAAGGGTAAAATTGAAACACTCAACAAGTTAACAAGAATCATAAGATAATTTAATATAGTCTTATAATTAGTAAGGTGAACATTAATATCTTATATTAATTTTGCTTATAAAGCATACATATGAAATACATAGGGTACAATAATCATTGTAACAGAAAATAGTTGCAAGCATTAATGATATTGGTTGTTGATTGATTTGTCGATCATTTTACCAAAGACAAATAAATTATGAAATATGCACACATTGATATTTTAATCATCGATCAACCTATCGATTTCAAATGAACTCGACCTCGAATTCCAATGTTTTGGCATCAAAATTTCTCTCATGCGATTGCAACGTCATAGTGGAGTTTTGATTGGCACAGCAGTTTGGGTGCTGTATTCAAGAGTAGTCATATTTTATAATTTTAATTTTAATAGTACTCCGTTATAATTATTTATGAGTAAAAGTATATTCATATATAACGCAATTACGAAATAATATATTAGAAATTCAGCAGTTTTGGCTTTGTAATACAAGTGGTACTAAGAATTATAGTCTATTCATAGAACCAACAAAGTAATTATAAATCAGTACATTTGTGTGTTGTTATCGTTATTATAGTTAAACTGCAAGGACTTCCTGACTTCTCGCATGCTAGACCAGCCCAGGGCACCCCGTACTTTTACACAAAATATTTTCTCGTACAGCCCAATTCAGTGTGGTTATCGCCCTTGATAAGCGGCCCTCGCAGCAAAGTTTACAGTTTCTTTAATATCATCAATATCTTCCAGTTTCTGGGCGATGGTAAACTCTGCCGCTTTTCACAGCATCTATGAAATATTTAACGCCGAACAACGACGCTATTAAGATCACTGCAACAATTAAACATTAACATCATATGTCAATATAATTGATAAAGATCCTTTACAAAAAATATGGCATAATTTTACAACCGATTCTTAAAAATATATATAAAAATTTCATTGAAAGAATATTTTATAAGTGCTTTTGAATCGCCATTCGTTACCGGAAAGTTAATTAGGCCGAGCAGGATCGGTAAAAGTCCAATATATACAGGAGTAACATTAAAAAAAGGTTACGTACTAATTAATAAAAAGACAGACGGCTACTTAGTAAATAGCTACTTTTAATTGAAAATATCTAATACTATCATATTATATTATTTAATAGGTAACGTCAGTAGTTTAAGTTTATTAAAATGTTTGTATAATTGAAGAATTTTATTAAAAAACTAAAGGTTATATTTTAAGTTGTGTAGTATAATAACAACTGTATGCAGACTGTTAAAATAAAGGTTGGTAATAATTTACTTAAAATAACGATTAACATCATCAATCTTACATTCGAAAAAGGTCGTAAATAAACCGGGTTATCTTGTCTCATTGACGTCACGATAGTGGAGGACAAAATAATACAACTTGCAGGTATTTTAAAAATGGATAATAAAAGTCCTTATAAATTCCGACTTTATCTATACAAAAGGAAAGATTTTTTATTTTGATTTTCAGATTTTTATCTTGTTATAATTTTGGGTAAATCATACTTTTTATTGTGGTAATTCCCTATCAACGCAGTGGCGACGAAGTCGTATATGATAATATGAACGAAAGGAAAAGTATTACGTGATGAATATTTTCACGTTATTAACAATAAAATGAATAACATTGTGATTTATTTACCATCTGATACAGCTAGCACTCCCAGCATCAACCAATTTCTATGTATGGCCTCCCACGCGATCATAACAATAGTGAAGAAGATATGGATGAAGCTGTACACGAAGAATGTCTTGATAGCTTGAAACCTCAACTAAAACGTAAAAAGGTTCTTTATTTAGTTTTACTAAACATATTTGTTACGAATTTATTCTATCGAATATCGTCTATGAATAATTTATTGTCTTTATTTCGTTCACCATTTTCTCTCGAGGGTTATTCACAAACACAATATATTTTGTTCGTTGGTAGTTGTTCCCCTAAATGTAATATAAAATTAATTGTAATGGTAATACTAATTTTTTAAAACTTTATTATAACAATATTAATAAGGAAGAATTATAATAAAATATTAGAATGAATAGTATAATATAATCGATTTTTTTCTGTATTTACCCTTGCGATGGATTGGATTGTTGTATGTAGCAATCAATTAAAAACTTCGAGTGAATTATAATAATCTTTTTGTGTAAACCTATATTATACAGGCGGATGGGCAAATGGAATGGTAAGTGGTCACCACCGCCCATAGACATTGGTGGTTTAAAAAACATTAACCAGTCCTTACATCGCCAATGCGGCACCATCTTTCCAAAGGTTACTAATATGTTTTATCTTGTGCCTGAACTTTTACTAGCTTACCCAGACTTCAAACCGAAACGCAACAATATTGGGTATTGCTATTTGGTGGTAGTATATTTTATGAATGGGTAGACCCTACCCAGACGGGCAGTACAAAGCCTTACCACCAAATGAGTATATTTCTAATATTATGTGAAGCTCTAGTCTGTAGTTACGATAGTATATTTTTTATAAAATAGGTAAGCTTTTCTAAAGGTAAGTACCCACCACCCAAAGTTTTTGGTGCATATCGCCAATGCACAACCAACCTTGTGAACTAAGATGATATACTCGGTGGTAGAGCTTTGTGCAAGCTCGTCTGGGTAGGTACCACCCACTCATCAGATATTCTACCGCAAAACAGCAGTACTTTGTATTGTTGTGTTCCGGTTTGAAGGGTGAGTGAGCCAGTATAATTACAGGCACAAGGGACATAACATCTTAGTTCCCAAGGTTGGTGGCGCATTGCCAATGTAAGTGGTTAACATTTCTTACAATGCCATTGTCTATGGGCGTTGGTGACCACTTACCATCAGGTGGCCCATATGCTCGTCCGCCAAACTATACAATAAAAAAAATAAAATATCCCATGTGCATGTAGTCACACTCTCACACATATTTTCAAGCTGAACACAAAAATTAAAATGGTGGACCTACCACCGAACAAGTATATCTGAGATATCGTAAATGTCAGTTATAGTTACCTTATAAGCACCGATTGTAAATATTGTCGCAAACAGTGATAACAGAAATCCAATGGCCGCGTAAATTACAACATATGACAACACCAAAACTTCATTTTTATTTTCATTACTGCGAGAGTCCACGTCGTTCACATTTTCCCGTAAAACATTACTATCCAAAACTACATATAGTTGGTATAGTTCGAACAGTAGTAAAATTAAACCAAACATCTGAAAACAGAAAATTTTATTACAGAAATTTTTATTCTGACAAACAACATATATTTTTTATTGATACTAAGATTTTATACTTATACTATAAGCATAAAAATGTTATAAAATCCTTGGCCAATATTCGTGGTGAATCTTTATCATTACTTTGAAAGATACTGTTTTAAAAATATAGCAAATACATGTAAAGTACGAAAGTCTTTCATAGATTTTTTCGTTTGTGTTTTAAGCGATAAACAGAACATTCATTTGTCTAGTTTACTGTTTATATTATTCTATTTTATTAATTCACAACCGACTTCCGACAACGTTTAAAGTAGAAAGAACTGATAAATAAAGCAAAACAACATATTATGGTAAGTAACTATATTCTGTCGGAGACATAAAAATTGTAAGAAGCTGAAGCCTTTGATTTCTTACATGAACAATAATTCTACTGTGTGAATAACAGTAAGTTATTTTTTAAGTAGAAGATTGATTTCTCTTATTCGGGTTTCGAATCTTCGGTTAAAGTTCACGTGTCCTAACCACAGATTAAGCTTCGCTTCTCGTTTCTCGTTCTCAGATCTCATTTCAATTAAGTCATATGTAATTAAACTGCATCGCTTCTAATTTGAACCAGAATACAATAGTTTAAGGTTTTTAGCAGTATAACAAATATCGGTAGAATAATTAGTTATTAAAATACTTACAATCACAATGTATCCGAACACGATATTTCCCAGTCGAAGTGGAAAACAGAATAAAAATTTTCTAGACATGTTCCGCCTCTTGGGGTTCTGAAATTAAAATAATAAAAATGTTATGCGACTTCACTTTTAATGTTTTTATAATAATAATAATATCATTTTGAATGTAAGGAATATGTCAAATCTTTAAAATAGTACTTGATTTCTCTACATTAGCGAGTTATGGTCTCATCCCCATATTGTTGATGAAATAGTATTGATAGTCTACCACAGGGCTACGTGTGAGTAAGGTCTGCCAGTTAACTCAGTGACAATTATCAAGTAAAAAGTGTATTGTTGAATAAACAAAGACTAAAGACAAATAGTAACAATAATACATTGAAGAATTTCTTTAGAGAAATAATCAATTACTTGTATGAGCCATGAGACCGGAAACCAGGGTTTCCGGATCTGAAGTTTTTAAAACTAGCCACAGATGTAACAAAACATTTACATAAAACTACTTAATAAATAAAACTAATATTTTCATTCGAAATATTCGAACTGGCATTACTAATACTGATCGCGTTATTTTTGTTGTTTACAATACTTGTTTTTTCTATAATTATTTAACACACTCAATTTCTATCACTTACAATTTCGAAACGATGCATTAAGTTAGTTGCACTTTAAACTATAAATAAAATAAAAACAAAAAAAAAATGTAATGTAATATTAATCTAACAACGCACGACGTGACACGACTCCCGTGTTCAGAACCGCTTTACAGTATGTTACAAGAGGGTTAATGTTATCTAAATGACCAGTGACCTTTAGCAAATCACTATTGACCTTCCCGATAGGTCCCTTAAATATAAAAATCCGATCGATTTTTTTTTTATATTATGTACTATTTATATTTTTAGAGTAATATCCGAGTATGTGCTTTTTTTCAGTGATAAATTAAGCTGTGTAAATCTCTAGGCAGTTAAAGTCTCACGTTATCCCCAGTCTTAGATAGGTGCCTAGGTATCATTGGAATTTTAACACAACACTACAATTATAAAAAAAACCTAATTAATAATACCTTTTTACAGAAAAAATGAAATTAAAACTAATCAGGTAGACGTACTTTTCTAACGAGCCGCGGGGCTAATATCCGGCGCCGTTCCCATAGCAATTATCTACGTTTCCTAAAAAAATCCTAAGATTAATCATATCTAATTTACTTTGGATTATGGTAATTTTTAAACGATAAAAGATTATTGATTTAAGAGCCTGTGTCAAATTAAAGTTCACTCGCAATGATCTCCCATTCAGAGTATCGCTTATCCGATAGGTATTCAGCCTTAGTTAAAACAGACCTGACGTATCTGGTGTCACATTATAAAGTAATCACAATAATATAGTAATACAGATAATAATATAACACAATAAAGTTGCCGCATACATCACAAAAAACATGATTTCCAATAACATCAATTCGTATTATATATAAAATAGAATGTATTCAATTGACATGCAAATGGCTAGATACTGGTTCTGAGAAATGATCACCGATTATGCAGTCATTTACGCCCAAACACTAACATGTTCTAGATACTCGTTATTTAACGTTTATGTCATAGAAACACGACCTTCTATTATTTTTTATAAAGTTCATTGACTGCCTCGTTGGTCTAGTGGCTACATATAAGGCCGCAGACCCAATGGTCCTGGGTTCAAATCCCTGATGGGGCCAATAAAATGTTATTGAGATTTTTTGTCGAAAATGCTTAGTAGCAGCCCGGAGCCTGGAAGTTGGAAGTGTGTACACTCCCGTACCTCGGATAGCACGTAAAGCCGTTGGTCCTGCGCCTAAACTCTTTCTGGTCGTGTTGGATTGCCGTCCCATCGGGTTATGAGAGTTAGGGAATAGACAGTGCACCTGCGTTTGCGCTCACACTTGTGCACTATAATATGTCCTGCGCAGTTGGCTAATCTCTCTTGAGAGTGGTCGCAGCTTTATAAGATAATCGTCTAAGTCGTTGTAGATTTAAAATGAATTATTAATTTTATCACATTTTAGTTAAATAATTGACATAGTACCCATATTATATTAAAATTAATATATCTCACGACCGAAGAATAATAATGTCGAAGTTATTTTACTTGTTGTTTATATTGTTGCAATGTAAATTACTTTTTATATCAACTATCGGAGCGAATAGAATAGATAATATCGTAATTTAAAATCTAGGATCGGAATATACCTAACGGAGTGTCATGTAAATGTGCATGTACGCTACATAAATAAACAATCATTTTTATATTTATAACTCAGCCCATTTCGTCACCAACAAATTGCATACATTACATTAAACAAAGTTATTTATCAATGTATATAATACTTTTGATTCAGTTATACCGCTTTGTCATAATTTTGGAGTATATCTACCTAGGAAATACGTTATGTACCTTAAATTTTCAGACAGGGTTAAAAATATAGGTTCAAAGGCCATACCAAACAGCTGTGCAAGTCTATTTTAGAAACAGGGGCTTAAAATGAAAAATTGTAACAAAAGACTCAAGGTAATACGTACAAGTTTCAAAGATGCGAAGAAAATTAAAAAAAAACTTGAAGGAGAAAAAAAATATAAGTTGGTATAACTTTACTATTACCGCCTTATTCATAAACTTTATTTAACTGGTGATTAGTTAAACAATATTTTGTCTTCTTCTTTCGTATGTCAAATCAATAATTACAGAAAGAGACAAATCAGTGTTTAGCTAAACAGTAACTAAGCAACGTTTATAAATAAGGCCGTTAGAGAGTGAGGGAGAGACATAAATAAACTTATGGTTGTGTACAACAGAAACAAAAAATAAGGCAACAACACTTTTATCATTCATTCTTACCTGTTTTTGAAAATAATTCAAATAATGTAGCTTAAGGTGGGTAGAATACTATTATTATAATAGCATTGCATCTATACTAGTGTTGCAGAACAATCGATAGTTTGACTATCGATAGTTGATCGGTAATCGATAGAAACGATAGTTCACCGTGAACAATGCTATTAGTAGCAGCAATACTATCGATACTATTGATAGTAATTCATTCGATAGTTATGATAGTATTGCAAAACCCATTAGTTTTAACCAAAACCTATCGATACTATCGACTTGTACTATAGCTAATGATTTTGTACTATCGATAGTTAAATCATTAACTATTAGTCCAAAATCATCGATAAGATCGATGGTATCGATAGGTTTTGGTTAAAACTAATGGATTTTTCAATACTAATATTATAAATTAACTCTCTGTTTGTAACGTTTGCATAGCCAAATCACTGAACCAATTTTGATAAAATTTGGTATGAAGTCATAGTTCTATGTATTATATCAACATCAGATATAACATCTTATTAAATAAACATTATCAAATACCTAGCCATTATTAGTAGTTCGGTGACTAGATGGATAATTTTGATATTTTAAGTAACACCTAAATCGTATACATTTTAAAGCAGTAAAAATAAATATTGTGTGAACACAAAATCTTTTACAGTAATTTTTAATTGGAACAATATAACATTTCTTCAAATAGATAATTTATTTGGAATTTCAAATAAAAATATTCACAGAGAAAAAACGATATGTAGGTAGGTCCTTGGTAGGGATAATTATTATTTTATAATACACCTGTACAGTTTATGGCCAGCTGAGTTTGCCTTGACATTGTTTTAAAGGTCAATAGCTATGGGTTTTCTATATATAACACAACGCGTGCCTATCGATTAAAATACGATACATTTTTCCTAAATAAAATTATTCAATTTAATCGTTAAATACAACCAGTCTAGTTTAAGGACGCTTCTGTTTCATTATTTTGTTCGAATTTATTATTTACATAACGAATATTAAAAATATTCTTTAGAAAAATAAGAATATAAAAGTCTTACTTACCTTATGTTGCTAAAGATGCAGAAAACGATGCAAAATATAATGTGTTCATCCAAAATAAATAGAACATTTATTTCACGTAACACTTTTATATATGAAACTTTATTACACTTACTATTACTACTATTGTAATATACTTTTCATAAATGAGTAAATTCGTTTTAACAATTTTCATATATTATTAACATTGCTCCTGCGCACGGTCTAACCTTAACGTCGGTTTGATCGAAACAGCGCGTTACGTCACGAAAGACGACTAGTCTTGTATCTCGCGATCTCGACTTGAATCGAGGACTTACATCGATCAAGGTCGGGGACGTATAGTCTGATTCATAATGTTTTTGTTTTAATACCTTAATAAAACGAGAGAAATCATAACTTCAACAGGAATATATTCCCAAGCACTTTATATTAATACATATACTATATAATTTATTGCTGCTAAATTCGTCCGTGCCACCGACTAAGCGCTATGAAGAATAAAGTAATATTGTGTCTTTGTCGTACTCGTATAGCAGATGTTGTAAAAAATTTCGAAGGTATGAAATTGGAAAGCTTCAATTTAATTGGTCTACAATTTTATCAGTATGGCTTCATTTAACGAACCCTTTTATTCCTTGAATGGACTAAGCACTTTTGTAGCAGACTTCAAAAAAGACGATTATTAATTCGGATAAATTGAATGCGCTAAAACAGGACGTATCTATACTATTAAGTATCTTAATAGATTTGCAGATATATTTACGTTGGCATATGATGCGAGTAGTTTGTTAAATTAAAATAGGTGTAACTTACGTTATTGGCCAGACTTATCAACACTATTCTATGTATTGTGTAGCGAGTGCCTCTCAGTAGATTATGGTTATCAGATGAGTACCCTCATTTTCATTATTCGTAATAATCCTTCTCAGCTCTATAATCTTCGCCCTTCGAGTCTCATGAACGCAATAGAGGATCATTAGGTGACGTCATAACCGCCATTCCATAGATGATACGGCGTAAAGTAAATTAAAGGCTATATACAAGATTATTGTATAGTAAAGGAACTACAGTGTGAAATAGCTTCGTCATACTGTTTTTGTGTAAACCTAATCTGAACTACAATTATTATTACACTTGGCTAATGGATTTAATATGTAAATCAATTTGCATAACTTTGTTTTATGAACGTAATTTAGCTTTATATATTTCTCTGTATCTTGATTAACCAGTTCGGATATTAAAGTAATAGTGCAATATTTGTTAAATATATTTAATACTTTAAAACGAAGTATAATAATAAAATACACCATACATATAGACTAGTTCTGTAAGTTTTAGTTTTAAATGTTATTTTATACCTTTTTTTTGTATCATTTAAATGGGATGGAGTTATTACGTTGCGTGCTTGGGCATAATTTTATTAATTTTAGAATTTTAACATCTTCTAAGCACTCGTTAGAATAAACAAGTTTAAGTAAGTAAAACATTTAAAATATAAGCTTTAATTTCATTTCTGTATTAAAATAAATAAAATTTAGTACCTTGGAATGTAACTAGACCCAAAAGTGGTTGTAAAATATCTGATCAATCGCTTCGATGGAATTGGTTTAAAATTCATTTGAAAGATTTTAACCTACACATATTTAGTAGGCTGTGTAGTTAAATATGAAATGTACAAAAAAACCGTGTACAAAAAATTGTGCGTTTAGAGTAAGTACGTTAATAGCCCGTAAAGGCAGGCTATAACTGGGGCCGTTAGATTGCTGTTTTATCTTTAAACGATTCATGCTTTTATATTTTGATAATTATAAGAGAAGCATAGTTTTATACTGAATCGTCCTGTGTCATCGATCAACCGATTGAGTTAAAACATTGCACAATTATTGTTGGTACTTGTGAGAAGGTTTTCTGGTGAAATATCATCAACATTGTAACGTGTATTATCAATATAGCGAGTGAGTCTTACAAAAAACTATTGCATGTGTTATTAACAAGTATTAAATGAGGGATAATAAATAATAAGTTCGTCAAAGTAAGTTTCATAATATATTTTTTTGATTACTTATAATACTTCGACGATTTAATTGTTATCCCTTGTGCCCGCATCTTCTATGGACCGTCCAGAGAGGAATTAAAAATGTATTAGTAACAAAAAATACATAAGGGGAGCTAGTTAAGAAAAAATCTTAATATATTACTCATGAACATGGAAAACTTGCGTGTTTTTTTATAGTTTTTATATCTTACACCATTAACCGTCACGCGCTATCAAACATGGGCTCTGAGATGTTATATTCCTTGTGCCTGTAATAATGTACATAATTCAAAACTAGGTATCGAAATCGCAACTGCTTATTTAGAAATTACATGAAACAAACAAACAGTCTGCAAGTATTATTTTTTATTGCAAATATTATTTCTTTATTTTTGCAATAAATGTAATATTATTAGTAGTCAGTACCTTAGGTTAATACTCGTATGTATGATAATATTAATTGGTAGATTAATTAATTTAAGATAGAGGAGCGTCAACCTCAGGCAATTGTGTGGTAATGTGGGAAAAGTAGGGTCGTTCAACTTAGTTGCTGTGAACGAGTTGCTTAGTTTAATAAAAACCAGTTAAGATCAAGTTCAACTTTCCATTATAGGGTTTCGTATGAGAATAAAAAGCTGATAGAAATTACGTGTGATATTTTATGTTTGTAACATGTATAAGCAGAAATTTTCAAGTGAAACCAGTGGGAGCTATGAAAGTTAAATTTCAAGTTCAGAGAGCAGTGTGTTTAAAAATGAAACGTTATTGACGGTTTACTGCTGTTACGTGTACTGAGACAGTGTGTCTCATTTTTGCTTGTTCGTTTTTTTAAGAAAATCCCTCATATTAAAAGACTACTTCTCTTAGCTTATCGTTTATTTATTTTAAATATTATTACAACTTAATTCTGAGAGACTGTACAAGGAGATTAGAAGGAGTTCCCTCTAATTATATTTGAAAAACGAAGCATAATATGTCAATAAATATTATATTTTGTTTTGCTATAACCTAATTGGAAACAGGGCATTGCTTATTTCATGCAGAAAAAATCGCAACGAAATAGCTAATATGGCTAACAACACTTAATACGGTTTACAAAGAAGACAATGGCTCACTTACTTAAATCAAGAAACGGGCAGGGTTGAGGGCTTAAGAGGTCAAAGAGCCCTTCAGACGAGAGCTTGATGTTCAAAAGGCCCTATACTATCTCTCTATTAATTATTAACTAATACCAAAATTATTTATACTTTAACTGTTATTAATTTTGAAATACATATATTATGGAATTCATCTCTTGCGCTAAATTAAAATATCGTGAGGTCACAATCAAACAAATCAAAGTCGATCAAAATTCACTTATTGTAAGTTACGTTATAATTTCAGGTAATAGGTTAATATAACAATTGCATATGTACAACCACATATATATGTACATTAACCAACAGTACATGATTCAAAACCAATGTTTGTCCACCAGTGGGAAATTTACAGGATTTTGCTTTGAATGTACTTTTTTATTTAGTTGTTTGTAGCAAATGGGTCCCTCGATAACAAATGGACAATTTAGCTCATCGCAAAAACCATATGAAATCATGCGAAGTTTGGCGGGTAGGTTGTTAATCATATAGACGTTATTGATTGTTTGTAAGGATGGAGATGATGGAGTGAGCAGAAAATGTATTTCATAACGTTATTACTTTATCACAAATTAAATAAAGTGAGCGTTCGACTGCGTAAAGGGAGAAATTGAAGCCCGACTTTTTGCTTTGGTACAAAAACATCTTAGAAAAACATTCTTTCTTAAATGTCTCCGTTTTGTTTCAATCAAATTTATGTTATAATAATAATTATATTGTATTTTAATTACTTTGTAAGCACTTTATCTATAATTGCTACATTACTATTATATATCGCCCTGCAATTACGTACCTTGTATGGAAATTAATTTAATCGGTTTAAAATATTTATTTAAAATAATAGGTAGGCGGAAGACAAATGGGCCACCTGATGGTAAGTGGTCACTATCGTCCGTAGACAAAAGCATTGTAAGCGATATTACGTCCATTCTGCCTGTACACTGTACTGTACACTGAATCATTATTCATTAGCTCTTCAAACGGAACCGGAACACAACAATACCAACATTTGCGGTAGAATACCTGATGAGTAGGTGGTAACTACCCAGACGAGCTTGCACAAAGCCCTACCACCAAGTAAACAATATGTTTTAATTTACATCAAGTTATATATTATATATTTTGTAAATTTAATTATTACGTTAAATGAGAATTTATTACAATGACTAATATACTGAATAAACAATAACATATGTATGTACATAGAAACTCATTTTGTTAAGAAAAACTCATCTCAGTACCAATTCTTGGTCCATCGCCTCAAGGAAATGGAATGTTTACTCCACAATGAGATATTGAATCTCCGCAGCTTGAATATTTCAACGTGAACGATTTCATTTTACGGACTATTAGTTAATTTTACTCTAAGCCATTTGCTATTTGTAAGAAAAATAGTTGCATCTTATTTACCGGTATTTTTAAAATTATTGTGAGTTACAATAATTCTCTCAAGAATAAAGCCTTAACCCAAATGTGTCAAAAACGTTTTTGGCACCCATTTTAATATTTTACATAGTAGTAGTTTGAAGTTTTGAAAGTGGTTTGGTTATTCAGTGAAGCGAAAATGGCTGACAAAGGTTTATTAATTAATAGAATAATTACCTATCTTATATTCAAATTATCCTTAACACTAATAGCGACACGCACTCACTGATGTATAATGACAGCAATATCTAAAATATTTGTTTAGTAAATATTGCTCGAAATAATTATCAGGCGAATTTTATTTGAATAAATAATTAATAAGATTACCTTTGTCTACATATAAATTTGTTGTATCATATTATGATAATAATTTTCAAGTTATTTAATATTGCCACTCCTTGCGTTTAGATATCGAGTCTTTGTTATAATGAGAACAAGGCTTTCATTAATATGTAAGATTTGTTGCGTCGCCAAGAGATCAATCAATGAGACGTGGTATGACTTTATATTAGAATAATAACAATGTTACTGATGTTGTCATTACCAGGCGTGATCGTATTTTTCATTTCTAATTTTGTTACTAGAAATATTTCTATATGAATTACTCGAGGAAGCTTAATCTAAAACATGGACACTGACATTGACATTGACACAAAAATCAGTTTAAGAGAGGCATGAAGAGGTCCATGCTTGGCAGAAAATTGTAAGACCCTAGTTCGCAAGACTGCGACCTGACAACGATCCAAAGTTAGTGCAGTTATGAAACTTAAGTGTAGGAGGGTAGGACGCTTCAATATACGGAATGATTGCGAGTGGAGTGTCGAACATCACGGAACCGAGGCACGTAATATACCCACTAACTACCACTATAAGTATAATACTTACTCAGCGCTTAATTTAAATTAAATAAATCAATCACACGGTCAGTTAAACGATTAACTCGTTTGGCACCCGGTAGAATTATCACATCATGTTCATCATCGTCAGCATCTTTAATCACTACTAAGGATGAAGTGAGCTTGTGATGTTGATGAAGCAAAATATTTATGTAGCTTAATTAGCTCACACCGAACAAAGATGACAAATGCGATTTAATAGAGTACAAAGGACATTCTATATATCTATATATGTATATATTAATTCATATATTATATGCCCATTTCTATTGGCTAGATGTAAAAACGATTCAGACTTCGAAACTTTGTTCTTCCTATGTCCTGGCAAAATCGACTCTGCGATACCATGATAGACATGTATTTCCATTTTTATGTTTTTGAGCTTTTGAGTCTATGCGAGCAGCCCTTCAAAGGGGATCAACCGCAATTGACACAATGGGTGCCCAAGAGCAAGTGATTGTATTTACCCGGTATATAAGGCATTCTTTATTGATCTCCAACATTCAAGACAGATTTGGTCTGTATTGAGAATTTGTAAAAGTTAATAAAGGCATTCAGACATTTAGTATAAAATATAATTTTAGTAAAGCAATTCTTATTATGCTTTAAAATGTATTGCTTGCAAATGGTGACAGGAATTTAAGTATACATAAGACAACATTGTACACTACAGTACCTACATACCTACCCTTTTGGTATTTTCTAAGCATGATATCAACGAGGTTACCGAGCGATTAGGAATTAGCCAATATCTTTAATTTTCAGTATTCATTGTTTTAACAATCCCTATAATACACGATTCCTTAATCGTTGTCTAAATATCATGCAATTAACAAAGACTTTTTATTGGTGTGGACCATTTAAATTTATCTCATTACAATAATATGTGTATTATTTTCTTTGCCGGCAAAGTAAAAGGATCTAAGCCCAAACATCCATTACGGTGTTCAAAACATCTTTTATATGAAGAAATCATGATTTTATATTCGCTTTACTTTACCTGGCGCATTTATGGCATGGTACCTTTAGAATTATAGAAGTCCATTTTAACTCTTTTTTTATATAAAAGCTATAAAAAATCACGCATGTTTGCCATTTTCATGAGTTAATGTATTATATTATGATAAACTATAATGGTTATAGTTGTATATGAATGGCTAGATTTAATCGCCCAAAGGATTTTTTTTAAATGTTTACAACTTTTATTTTTTGCACGTTCTATAGAACATTAACATAAATGTATAAATGTACCCATGGAATAACAGTCGCTAAGATGTATCCAATGTGTTAATACACCCTATAAGGTATAAACTATATGTGAGCTGAAATTCGTCTAAATCCGTTCAGCCTTTTTGCGTGCCCTTATAACTCAATAGTTATAATAATCAAAACATCTATGCATACAAATTTTTATATTTATAATATTATATTAGTAGGATACATCCTCATAACACCAACTTTTACATAAGAAATATGAAAATAGTTGTTGTTTAACTTGCATTTGAACGTATATTGCATATATGTATATTAAAATATATTTTTATAATACATATATGCTTCGTGTGCGTGATTGGTGATCTCAGGCAAGTTGTTCTTATGAACTAAATACATATCAGTTTGTCAGATTGACTGACGTACAGTCAGCTTCATATATAAAGTAACAGTCAACATTATCAAATACATAGAAACATCTAAAGTGATCAATAACATCTATACAACCAAAGTCGTCAAATTAAATGAACCGTCCATGTTGTTCAAATATATCTTGATCTATATATGAATTTTTCCAGTCAGAAATATTACAATAAGTCATAAACATCCAACCGATTGAAGTGTACTTAAAATGTATTGCAATAAGGTTCATTTTTATAGTGTGTACCATATTTTTGAACACTTTGGATGCTTCGAAACCACTGGTGCTTTGATTGTTACTATTCTAATGACGATTTGAATGTACTCATATATTTGACGATGTTCGCGTCCCGATATATTTGAACAACATGGATGGTTCAATTAATTTGACGAATTTGGTTGTATTGATGTTATTGATCACTTTACATGTTTCTATATATTTGATAATGTTGACTGTTACTTTACTTATGAAGCTGACTGTACAGTGAAGTTACTAACCGTAGATATTTTCAATAAATGTGCTCACTAAAACTATTTTTAAATTGGCTTATCAGTTTATAATTATTAAATATAACATTAATTACTGGCTGTATAATATCAGTATGGTGTTTATTATAACACACTATTTACATACTAAAGCAACATAACGTTTATCTCTAAGGTTAAATCAGATGCGCTGTTGAATATATAGGCTATTATAAATTCCAATGTTAAATATTCAGTGGTAGTTTTACTGCATCGCCTGAACTTACCCGTGGCCTTGTCTCTGATATATTTGGCAAAGCTTAACAGGCGATATTCTGACTCATCCTCAAGTTGTGACCCTGACTTTTTATTCAAAATACTTTCGTTATTTAATTTTATTATGGAATATATTTTTGTAGTGTCATTATCAAATATATCAAATATTTTTTTGACATAATAAAAAATCTGGAAAAGTAAATAATACTGTACTAATACCAAAAGTAAAACTTAAAGTTGGGTAAAGTAAAATATTATTGTTGAAATTGTTAACTCAAACAAATTGTTGAATTTTAATCAATCAATCTCGACACATTCTTCCTTGCTCTAAGGCTGCTGACATTAAAACGATTATCATTCGTCTTAAAAGAGAAAAACGGACTCAGAGATGTCTTTAAGAAAACTGGTATTATAATAATTGCATTGCAGTATATTTAGTTTTAAAGATATATTAAATTCAAATACAAAGTCTATTTATTACTTTAGATATATCTAACAAAAACAAATTACTGGATTTCCTCTACAAATTAAGGAGTCGTATGTAAACAATATATATATATATATTTTTGAATAAATAACTATCATGGTTTTTCCGGTAAAATCAACTTTCCGATTTTTATAATTTAATTTAACACACAGGACACGTTTTATCCCGGTATATGACTTGGTTTAACGTCTTATAATAACCGGTGATAAAGCTTGGCGATTCAATAGTCCACTTAAAAGTCTATGAAAGTATTTTAACTTTAAATTATAATTCATTTTATCTGTTGTCATTACTTAAATGACGCAACATTCACATAATTGTCCTTGAAAATATAGTACAAGTACAATATTCTGAACGCGTGCCAGATAGTTTTTCACGAGCAACGCAAGCCATGTTTCGAAGACGCCAGAATGACGCGGCGTCGCGGCGCCTCTGTCCTCTCATATAAAACCATTCTAGACATTCGAGTAAGCAATATCTTTTACACCCTTACAATAGTTTATCTTTCTTAATATATATATAAAGCATTAAAGGCAAAGACTTAATATGGGTACTTAGTTTTAGAAATTTAAGGGGTTTAATTAATTAATGTTTTTTTTTTGTTACGTTGCGCCTTTCTCGAAAAATCAGAAATAGATTGTAATCTATCTAAGTAATAAATATGAATGTTTGTATGTCTTATATAGGGTTTTCCAATAGGGACGCTTGAACTTTGACAGCTGATTGCGGCCATGTTGTTTGAGTGACAGCTGTCAAATGCAGAGTGTTATATTCATTCCGTCCTCCCAAACCACCATGGCAGGTTACAGTGTCGAGCAGCACGTGCAAATCATAAAATTGTTTTATGAAAATGGGTCTTCAGTTCGAGCAACGTTCCGCGCACTTCGCCCGTTTTACGGTCGCGATGATCGTCCTGCCGAGTCGACTATCCGTCGATTGGTGGACAAATTCGAGTCAACCGGGTCAGTTAATAATCAGCCGGTTCCCGTGCGTCAACGTAACGCGAGATCTGCCGAGAATATCGCCGCTGTGCGCGACAGTGTCCTCGAAAACCCGCGGCAGTCAATTCCGCGTCGCGCACAGGAACTCGGCCTTTCGCAGACGACAACTTGGCGAATTTTGCGTTGTGACTTAAGCCTGCACCCGTACAAGATCCAGCTGACCCAAGAGCTCAAGGTTAATGACCATAGACAGCGCCGTGTGTTCGCTGACTGGGCATTAGAGCAGTTGGAAGTTGACGCCGATTTTGGCAAAAAAATCATCTTCAGCGACGAGGCGCATTTTTGGATGAATGGCTATGTCAACAAGCAAAATTGCCGTATTTGGGACGAGACCACTCCACACGAGGTTCACCAAGTGGCAATGCACCCGCAGAAAGTGACTGTTTGGTGCGGATTTTGGGCCGGAGGCGTGATTGGTCCGTATTTTTTCGAAAACGATAATGGCCGTCACCGTCAATGGTGAGCGATACCGGTCGATGATAACCAACTTCTTTTGGCCTGAAATCGAGAATATGGATCTGGACAACATGTGGTTTCAACAGGACGGCGCTACGTGCCACACAGCACACGCTACGATGGAAGTTCTGCGCGATCAAGCGCCCTTAATGGAAAACCCTATATATGTTCTAAAAACGGCCCGTTGCGATTATGATGACACTGGTTTAGCTTTGATTGTTGATGTTGGTCCTACAATATAAAACTTTATATTTTTGTCCTTATTCTATCTGGAAGCCGAAACGGGTCGCTAGTAAGTAATTATATTTAAAGTAGTAGGTACTTTAAATTCAAAGAGTCTTTCCGACATTTTCTTCTGATGTATTTTGAAGTACCTGACTCATTACTTTTAGGGCGCAACATTTATGCTTTAAGTTAAAAATGGTTTTTTTTCACTTCAGTTAATTGTGATTCCTCAGAGTTTATTAAAATTCAGATACGAATGAAGTATTTCACAATAAAAAAAATAACATGAAATAATGTTTTGTGTGTTTAATACATTAAATATTCAGTTACTATATAGTTTTGTTCGTATGAACAAGCGTCTTTATCATTAGGGAGTCTATTACTAAGGATTAGGGAGTAAAAAAAAGAGTAAGTTTTTAAAAATAGAAGTTATTTTATAGACTTATTCCATTTAAAAATTTCAACCTCAAATTTGTTTCTTAATTTTCGAAGATTAAATTCCTAACACCTGAACGTTCCCGTTTCAAATGCCAGCGAATTCACGTGTTGATTAGAGATATTCCGCCGGTTAACAGTAAAAAATATATATATTCCTAAATCACAAAACTCCTTCTTAAAAGCTCTATCACGAGCACTATTACCATTCAGAGGGTAGTAAATGCTACCAACAATTATTGTTCCGTCAGAAGGCGTGTCGCAGGAGATTACTTAATTTATCTTTAGACTTGGTTTCACTTTGATTCAACTTCAAGGATACTCTAAGAGACTTCAAAGTGAAAGCAGTGGCTGTTAAATAACAGAGCAAAGAACTTTGTACGATCAAAACACGAACCCTGGAAAGTTGGGCTGTTTCCTTATATTACTTTCAATATTAAATATGTAATGATATCTTCCAAAACATGTGGTGTACAAATCGGTAGTGTTATTATACATATATTGTATTATAATAATCATTGAACTATATTGATTGAATAAAATGATCAAAATGGATGTCAAGCTAAGTTTTTGATTTAAGTCGTATTTATTATTCATGATCCTTCACGAGAGTAAGGATCCTCAAGTTTGATGTGGATTTTATCCCCATAAATCCGAGATAAATCGCAAAATCATAACCTTTATAGATCCGCTACAATTTGTGTTTCATTTTATGACATTAATAGGTAGGTTATTAGAAAACATAATTCCTACTATTATTAAACATACCAAAAAGTATAAACAATATAATGTCCTCCAGACCGATTTCGGTCACGTCGGCTAATCTCAAGAGAGATTAGCCAACTGCGCAGGAGATATGCGCACAAACGGGTGCGCAGTCTATTCCCTAGCAAAATAAAAATATAAAAACCTATAAACCGATGGGATGGCAGTCCGACACGACCGGAAAGAGTTCAGGCGCAAATAATAAATAAATAAAATACATACATATTGAAAACCCGCACCAATAAATATTTTTTAAATTTAAATGGCAGTCGATATCGTGCCGTCTTACTTGAACGATTCACAGCTCTCGTGTATTATTTACGATATTAAAAATCTTTGCAAATATCAATAATTTTTTTATTGGGATATTTATTCGGAATAAACAATACGTTGTATTTTCTTTATTTGAATGCCAAAAAACACATCTTTACATACTTATTATAAGTAATGTAACTTATTCTTAAAATATAGTATTTATAAAGAGTTGAAGAGAAATAAATAAAATTCTAAACATCTTTTCTGTCTATACTAACATTAGTTATCTCTGTCACATGTATATTATATATTCTATTGGGGCTATATTTTCATAATATTCATTTTTAAATGTCATTAAATATTTTTCTATTCTATTACAGTTGCGCTGGTAACAAAGTCAAAGACCGATTCATTGCAACAGTTCAAACAACATCAAAGTTAACATTAGAGACTGGAGGGCAAGTCATCGTCTTTTGAAAGTATTTTACATGCATTTGGCTTTTCTATACATAAAAGCCGCTCTAGTTTTATGAACAAAAAGATAAAGCTCTGCAATTTTCGTCATAATAATAGCCCATATAATGAATAACGTTAGTTCGTAAAGGAACAATTGAAATAATCACTTATGTTTTGTAGTTATTGATTGAATTATTATATCAGATAGTCCTCATAATATAATATTAGAACTGACGGCCGTTGGGGCAGAAAGATTTTAGAGTTCACGAAGATGCAGCGTGGGCAGTCCTTAGAGAAGATATTGAGAGGGTCGTGGGAAGCTATTGGATACGGGTAGTGCAATACTGGTCTTCGTAGAAAAGGCCTTGGTCTCCAGCCGTGGCCTACTTCCGGCTGAAATAATGACGACGATGATGTTGTTTTAATCGCGGTTTATCATTATATACAGTTGCATCTACCGTGGTTACTAGCTTATTGGTTAACAGGCATAGAGTAACATATGTATGTCGATAAGATATGCCATTGTGGTTATTGCAATATGTAAAGTAATGTTAAAATTTGTGAAATTGTGTTTTATTCATCATTTGATTAACTATTGTGACCGTAAATGATATGTTAACTTCGTTTTTGTGCAGCATTTTAGTAAGTTTTTGTGGCAGTTTGCCTAACTTAAAAACGGGTTGACTTCCAGGACCAGACCAGACCTGAACACAACATGAGATATACCGTGATTAGTTAGAATAGTTGATTCATTTAGTGTGCCGTGGTCGGGGTAAAATGAAGGTTTGGGCGATGCAAGTTACCAAAATATTTTAATACTTCAGTAGGTTTCTGAATAATTTTTCCGATATCCAATCTTTTTTTTTTTTTTTTTTTTTGTCGCTGGAAAAACACTTTACGTGTTTCCCCCACATGAAATGGGGGGGTATGTGGGGCTCGCCGGCACTGAAGGCGCCGGAATACCCACTAAAAAACCAGCGGTATCCTCTCCGTCTGGTCGGGGGGCGCCACGGGATCGCTTGCGCATGCTACCGAGACGCCCCGACGGTCGGCCCGCCTCTGCGGGCCTCCATTTCTAGGGAGGTTCCCGGATACGGGGAGCCCACCTAGCCCAAGCGGTTATTACGGCGGGGGGAGAAGGTGCGCATAGCGCAGACGCCTTCTCCCCGGTCTTCTTCGGCGGATTGAAACAGCGGAGGCTACCTCCTCGCGCTGGCCTCCTTCTGCGACATGACACTCTCGCAGAAGGAGACCATTTCCAACCAGCATCTCTCGCTATCGAGCATGGCGTTAATAACGCTCGGCAGCGAGAGATCTCCGCCGATTATCGCCGCCAGGGTATGCCTCTGAGGCCCCCACGCAGCACACTCCGTTAGGGTATGGTGCGCCGTATCCTGTGGCGCACCACACTCGTGGCAGGAGGGTGATACCTCCCGCCTCGCTATCTTATGCAGGTACTTACCGAAACAGCCATGTCCAGTAAGCACCTGCGTCATCCTATACGTGAGTGTGCCGCCATTCCTTGCTACCCAGCGACTCAAGTGGGGGCGGATCGCCTCCACTGTCGCCAGGCCTGCTGATGGGGACCTCAAGTCCTCCTCCCACCTGCGAATCAGCGCTCGTTGGGCTAGAGCCCTGATTCCCTCCACCTCCGCGGATCCTGGACGGTCGCCGCTGGCCCTGGCTAGTACCCGAAACCGGTACACTTCTGCGAGCACCTCCGCCTGGAGCTCCCAGGGCGGATCGCCCGCGAGAAGCGTAGCCGCCGTCCACGACACCGTACGGTATCCACGTATCGCCCTCACCGCTATGACCCTCTGTGGTCTCCGCAGAAGGGCCTTGTTCTTAGCGGTGAGAGCGTCCACCCAAATGGGTGCACCGTACAGTGCCATGGAGCGCACCACGCCGGCGTATAGGCGCCGGCATGGTGCTTCCGGCCCTCCCACATTGGGTAGGAGTCGGCCCAAGGCAGCAGCAGCGTTGATAAGCTTCGGACCCAGTTGGACAAAGTGCTGCCCGAAGCTCCATCTTCCGTCCAGGATCAGGCCCAGATACCTCATCTGGGCCTTTACATTTATCACCGTCCCCTGGACGGTGATACACGCCCCTCGAGGGGGTCCCCGACGAGGACCATGGAATAAGAGGGCCTCCGTTTTTGAGATGGAGACCCTCAAGCCCAACATTCCAATGCGGTCCACCGTGAGCGACGTCCCGACCTCGGCCAGGCGGGCCGCCTCCTGGAAATTTCGTCCTGTCGCCGTGATAAGAGTGTCGTCCGCGTAGCACAACACCCCCATCCCGGGAAGGACAGGTGCACGCAGGAGCCAGTCGAAGCCAACGTTCCACAGAATTGGGCCGAGAACCGACCCCTGTGGAACGCCGCAACCCACCCGATGCCGGACAAGTCGCCCATCACCCCCCTCCCAGAGGACCACCCGGTCCCGGAGGTACGCCCCCAACAGCCTCCTGAGATAGGAAGGCAACCTATGGTATCGGAGTGCCTCCCTTATAGTCTCGAAAGGAAGACTGTTGAAGGCGTTCGCTACGTCCAGCGATACCGCCAGGACCACGTCCCCTCGGGCCACCGCCTCCATGGACCGGGTCTTCAAGGTGTTCAGGGCGTCGATAGTTGATCGACCCGCCCTGAACCCGTACTGAGCCTCAGAGAGACCCGGCCCCACCTCCTTGAGGTGCTGAACAAGACGGGCAGCTATTATCTTCTCAAAGAGCTTGCCCGTCTCATTCAGCAGCACTATTGGCCTGTATGCCGAAGAAGAGTTTTGTGGACGCCCCTCCTTCGGCAACAGGACCAACTTTCCTTCCTTCCATAGCTTCGGGAACTGCCCGCAGCGCAGACACTGATCGAACAGATCCCGAAGCTTCCCACCGAGGTATTCCAGGGCGTCGCGCAGAACACGCCCTGGAACTCCATCTGGACCCGGCGCTGTGGTTCTGGCCCTCAAACGTTCGAGGGCCATCTCCATTTCTCGCTCCGTGATCAATGGTGGAGGCATTGTGTCCTCTATCACGAAGCAAGGGGCCATCTGCGGAGGGACAAACTCGCCTGGGTGGGGAAACAGTTCCCCGACCAGACGCAGAAGGAACTCCGGCGGCAGCGTCTCCGTCATAGGGTTCCGATATCCAATCTGGTAAACAGCTAATTTGTAATAATTTTCAATGACAATTTATTTAATTAACTATTTGAACTTTCGATTAGTCCGCTAAAATAATAACCAGTCAAGGGACATAATATGAAAAGGGATCTTGTTTGTATACAGAACCGTCATAAATGATATTGCAGGTTAAAGGACAGTTAGTGCAAACAAGCGACTACAAAGGTTATGTGGCCTTTGAGCCTCGATTGCTCGCTTGAATCTATAAATTCATAGTACAAAGTATCTTAAATAAGTTACAATATAGCCAACGCAAAACATTTTATGTGTGAAAGTAAAAAAGGGTATGAAGTAGAATGTTTTAGAATGAAAACAAATGCTAAAAAATATGCAAAAATCTATCTTATGTGTTTGTACGAAACTTAGACGAAATAAAATAAATTGCTGGTATACCAAGGTTACACAAAATGGTTTAATTTAATTAATATATTAATTAAGTATCGATATCTAATAATTATCAATATATAGGAGAAAAATGATATACAATTATTATCGATTATCTTTAATCCTAACTAATCTTATAAATGTGAAAATAAGTTTGTTTGTTTGTTCCCAAAACTACTAGACCAAATATTGTGAATTTAGCGACTTTATGAGGGGGGAATGGAAAATATCGTAATGTGATCTGCAAGCATCTCTTATCCTTAAGAAAAAGTGAGGTTCATGAGCTGCTCTTACAAAATATGTAGCCATTAATTATATTTTCAGATCTGATTCCTACACGAATAAATAGTTATCTTAGCTCGTAAATATTAAGGGAATAATAATTACAAAATTATTTTTTTGTAAATAAATTAAATAGTCAAGTAACGCAATGCAGAAATGTATTCATTATTTGAAAAACAGTGGCAACCCTTACGAAGCTAGCGGATTAATGCAACGAGACACGAGCATTTGAGCATTAACATTATGGGATTCCACCTCGACTGTAATACCTCTAATTTGTTATTCCGACCAGATTTATTTTTAGATCCTTCCTTTTGTCTTCTTTTAAGCCTCTTTTTACTGAACAGTGTCTCTGAAACGAACCTTAATTCTGTTTATTATTACTGTACAGTTTACGCCGACTAATGGTTATGCTGAGTGGAACAATATAATTTTTGTATGGAGTATAATTTTAATGAAATGCGTTATAAATATTAATTTAAAAAAGAGTTTTATTGCTAAGATATTCCAACTATACAGTTAAAATTTTCATATGTAATAGTGTGATAATATTCATTCCATTATATACTTAATTACAATAAATTAAACAAGCTTCTCGTACTCTTGATAAACTCGACTTTCTGTAGCATCTCTTTGTATCCGCACAAACGCGGCGCGTTTCAGAGTTGAATTATGAAATGTTTTCCTGGACAAAGGATTTTCTTTTACCATTTTTATGATACAAATGAAATATCTTTTTTTATTTTTTATTTATAAAACTGTATAAGCTAAGTGCTTCTATGTTTTCTATACTTTAATACCGGCAGCCCAGCGCCTGCATTAGTTAGCATTATATTTTAGGTATAAACCAAAATATGCATATATGAGATGTATATAAATATAGTATATATAATAATAATAATATCCTTGGACATTATTCACACAAGGCTATCTGATCCCAAACTAAGCTGAGCTTGTACTATGGAAACCAGACAACTGATATACTTACATATACTACTTTTCTTTTGTAAATACATACTTATATAGATAATTACACCCAGACTCAGAGCAAACAGACATGTTCATGCACACAAATATCTGTCCTGGGTGGGAATCGAACCCACGATCTGCGGCGTGAAAGGCAATCTTACCATATTATGCTATTATAATTAAATTGTGCATACTTACAATTAATCATAAAAGATAAACGTTTATATAAATAATTCATACAATATGAAACGAATCGAATATGGAAATAACACTTAAAATAGAATAAGTTTTTTTAATTCATCGTTGTTAAATAGAGGAATATCATAGAAAACTCCCGTTTTTCTAAACTAAATCTTTCTAGTCGATATAATTTATATTCGGGTGGAACTAACTTATCGCAGTATAAATCTTCAACATTTGAGAAAAGCTAGAGTTAACATGGGTAAAATAATGATAATGGTCACCAGATCGATTTCGGTCACGGTGGCCAATCAAGAGAGATTAGCCAACTGCGCAGGACATATTATAGTGCATAAGTGTGTGCGCAAACACAGGTGCACTCTCTATTCCCTAACTCTTAAAACCCGATGAGACCTGGGATTTGAACCCAGGACCACCGTGTCCGCGGCCTTACATGTAGCCACGGGACCAACGAGGCAGTCGATCGGTAAAAATACCATAGTTCGTAAGTATTCAATATATTGTATGTAGATGTTATATAAACTTAATAAATGTTCGGATGCAGCTTGTTACTATTTCGTTATAATTATTTAGATTACATTAAGTTACAACTAATAGTAACTGCAACAAATTATTATATATAATTACAATAAATACTTGTATTGTTGTTTGTTTATAATTATCACAACAAAACCTTAACATTTATTATTAAAATAAATTTACGTTCCCATGAAATTAAACAAAATGCTATAACGTAAAAGATCTGGTAGGCCTTATACATAAATTAATCTGGGTATGTACCTGTCACTGATAAATTAATCTACCACCAAGCAGCATAAGACTCGTAGTGATGTGTTCCAATTTGAGGAGTTAGTAAGCCAGTGTAATTACAGGCACAAGGGATTTCTTAAAGTCGGCCCGCAGAGTGGTCTATGCGCGATGGTTATCACTAGCCATCAGGAGAAACTTTCCTAGGATTTCATTACGAAAAGGAGTTATTCCTTTTACAATCTATATACAATCTACTTTATTAGAATTTTAATTGATGAACCTTTACTAGCTAATTGTAATATATACAAAAAAAGACTTTCAGTTTCTGCTGATCTAAATTTTGTATACGGATAATAATACTGCGAAGTCACTCATAGTGATTGGTTTTTAAAAAGGTTAAAATTATAATAGTGGAGAGTTCATCAGTTAAAGTAAGGTCTACGAGTTGCTATGGTTACCAGACGCCGCAGTACTTCTGCCCGCCCTCCGCAGTAAGCTCGCGCACTTCGTTCAGTACGGACATATAATTCGATGCGCTTCGAAATACCTCGATGTTATTTTAAATTTCATTAATTAAATATTACTTTAAAAAATATTTCATGAATTAAAAATTATTGGTACATAATTTTTCGAATTTTAAATTAAAAAATAAATATATCATTAGTTAAAATGTCTCAAACAGGACGCGTAAGTTTGAACGGTCGTCTTTGGATGCAGTTGTTGTGTTATTCTGTGATGGTCCACAGTGTGCTGTGTTAGTGAGCCATGAGGCCTTTTTCCGTACATTTATTGTGTGTGTCTTCACAACCATGACGTCACAGGAGCGTAACAACATTTTCTCCGACGATGACGAGGATTTGGTGAGATTTCGCGCTATGATTATGTAAGCAGGTGTATTAAGTTTTGGGTCCGGTCCAAGAGCTCGCTGTTACATAAACTACATCTGCAGTACTCGGTGAAGTTCATATTTAATACATTAAGCTGATGCTGCGATTTTAGACGTGCATCTGTAATGACTTAATATTTTTTTAAAACTTTAATTAAAAAGTAAAGTCAAGGTTTTTTTTCAGTCTTACTTATACAACCTTAATATCTTTTTACTTTGACCTTAATATCTTTTTATTCAGTTTACAAAAAATATAAATATTTAAACGCTTGAAATAAAATTTAATAAGCACACAGGTATAAAATTATGAAGAAGAACATTTTGAATAATTAAACTATATAAATGTATTATATAATATGTAATATAACTCAATTTATGAGTTATTGGCTAGGATTTGAAAATCTTAATCGAATTGCCGTTCAAATTCAGGCAAGCACCGTGAATTTTTATATCCTTAATTGGTGTTTACAATTTATTAACCTGTATGTATCCGGTGATTCTCATGTGTACCCACCAGCCCACATTTTAGCAGCGTGAAGAAATGAGATCCAAGCCTTCTCCTTAAGAAGAGGCGCTTTACTTTTACTCATAATTAATTCTTCATTTGATTCAAAATTGACTGTCCATATTTTTGCTATTTTTCAACCCTTAGACACGATAACAAATATTTTAGAAAAGGATTTCCATTTAATCTTTGCCAATACAAATAAATGTCTTACGCAGGAATCGAGTTTACGATTCTTGTAATATAGATTAACTATCGCAGAACAGACGTTAGTTCGTAAAATATTTACCAAATCAATAAAACCATAATTACATACGACTACGCATTTGTAACGATAACACTACATGAATAAAGTATGAGATATACGTAAATAAATGAAAAAAGATATCTACAATCATTATATTCAATAATATATAAAACATTAGTTGATAATTTTCGTCATGCGTGCAAACTACACCTATATTTTTTTTAATTGTAAAGTCTTGTTAACGTTTTCACTGTTGTTAACTGCATAGAGACAGTAATCATTTTTGCGGGGCGTTGTATACGGTTTTATAAAAGTACCCAAGAAATAGTATAAACTTGCGATTAATTTTAAAAATATATAAACGGTAATATTTCTTGCAAGAGGTTGTTATACAATTAAAAAGTTCATAAGTGATATCAAACTTTGAGAACAAAAAGATCGTCTCATGGATTTCAAACCAAATTAAATAACGGGGTCGCATTAGAATAACGCATCCCGATTTTGGGGAAAAATAGGGTGGAAGGGGGAGATGGGGGTGTAAAAATCCCCCCCTCCCATTCTCCCAGTTAGGAAACACATAGTTACCGAGATATTCATAATTAAAGTCTTTGAGGTTATGTCACTTCCGAACTATCATTTTCTTGTTTTAGACTAGTGAACATGGGCCGATTCGGTTCTTTCGGACCGATGTGCTTTAAAAGTAATCTAACACAACCTAACCTACATGACTTTTCACTAGAATTTTATGTGTAATCATTCGGATCCAGATTCCAGTTTTACAATTTGATGGATTTTTAAGCTAAATAACCCTTTCATTATAGTTTTCTGTTACGAGTGTAAAATGGCACCCTAACTTATATTGTAAACGTGAAAATGAGTTTGTTTCTTAGTCTTTCACTTCTTAGCTACTTAATTGATCATCATGAAATTTTGAATGCACATTGTTATGGGTACAGAAAAGCATATAGGTTACCTAACAATAAAACACTAAAACTCAGGCGAAGCTTCGAACGAAAACTAGTATTTCATAAAATAATCATGACTCTCAAACAAAAATATATTTATGAATTTGTATCATTGCGTGCTTGATGAAGGATAAAATTGTAAGGAAACTTGTAAGTATTGAATGAAAGTCACCACATGTGTATAATTCACCATTTCTCATTTGAGTGAGACAAGCGTTATATAATACCTATCATATATGACTTAAACACAAACAACGTAATCAATCGGATGATGCGTGAACACGTTCACCATGAAGCAAAAACAAGCATTTTGAGTAGCCTTATTGGCAGCCTGTATACTTTATTAGCTTTTGTTACTATAATATATTCTAATTAAAGTCATTAAAATCAATTGTAAAAATCGTTTCACAAGAAAACACCTTAGTACTTTTTAGAAATCCGAATAGGGTAAAGTAAATACGTTTGTGTGATTCGCTTCAATAAATACTATAAATACACGTTTAAATTCTTTACTCAAATACTCGTATTTGTCATATTCCAGTAGCTATTTCGAGATAAACTCAGTGCATTATTAGTATTAATCGATAAAAAATAGCTTCAACTAATCACCGATAACGATAAAAATGAACAAAAAAATCTTTCTCGCTTCAATAAAATCTTAAGCTCACATCATGTAAATGAGTCATGAGTTTCCGTCATATTGGCATACTTACATAAGTTAAGCACATCGTAATAAATGTATTGAAAAAGACGATAAAATAATTTTATGGCTCTCTTTATGCAACATAAAACGGAATTTAAGGAGAATAATGGTGGAAGAAAAATCCTCTCGAAGCACCTTGTAAAAATAAAAATAATACTCAAGACTTTTGTACCTTTTTACCTACGCACAAACCATTAACTTTATATAGGAATTTTATACCGTATTGTGTAGAATACAGAGATGGTAATGCAATAACAATATTATGCTGTGGTCGTCATCACCCACGCTGTCGGATTCAGCCCCTGTAATATCAACGCGCTAACTAAGGTACGGTCGGGCGCGGAGTCGAGTGGCGAAGTTTGTAATACTTGCGTTACGTCTATGCGGGGATCCTAAAAACTTTTTATGGCCAAGTTAAATTACCCAGTTTCCGGCGAAATTTTCACAACAACAAAGTTAATATGTACTGAATATTTAATATCCGTTAATAAGCCCATATTAGCAAACATGTTTTTATTATATTATGTTTCATTCTTTTACGTTATTATTTATTTATTTAAAAGTCTATAAAGTCACCGGTTATAAGTTAGATACTGATCACAAGATATAACACATTTATTTTGGTGAAGACGAAAAGAATAAAGAACAAGATTAAAAAATAAAATGAGTAAATAGGTAGATTTTTCTTTTTTTTATTCTTCGACTGCGTTTCAAATTATAGATCAAGCAGCATCCATATTCCTCAAAAAATGTGATGTAGTTATTTTTATAGTGCTAGAAGTTATTTATTGATGTCAATAAAATATTAATTAACATTAACACAGCTACTATATGGCGATGCCTGCATCAAAATATACATGTCGATTGATTCATTTTATGAAAACAATAGTCTTTCAAAGTAGAATTTCAGAATCTTTTATAATTTTTTTCATGACTAACAGTGTACGTGTTATTGTTTGCGTTTTCAGAGTAATATATTTTCTTTTGCGTTACCCAAAAATATTAAAGCGATCCCTCGAACAGGAAAAGCGAATAAATAGCATTAAAGATAAAAAAGGCATTAAATAAATGGAGGTTTTCTTACAACAAAACGCTTGCCTTTATCTATCTAAATATATGTTAACCATAGTAAAGACTATATAGGTGTTGATTTTTAGGGTTCCGTATCTCAAAAGGCAAAAACGGCACCCCTATAGGATCACTTTGTTGTCCGTTCGTCCGCCTGTTTGTCAAGACCCTTTATCTCGGGAACGTGTGGAGGTATCGAGATGAAATTATAACGATATACTCAAGTCTACAGTCTCTTGAAGATGTGAAAAAATTAAATTTCTAAGTTAACGTAAAAAAAGATACAGCCGTTTATGCCGCAAAAAACGTATATTTCGACACTCCCAAGGGAATAATTTATAGGGTATTTTCCGTTTACCTAGAACTATGCCGAGATGGTCCAATGGCTACAACGCGTGAATCTTAACCGATGATCGTGGGTTCAAACCCGGGCACCACTGAAAAAAAGCAGAAGAGGCCTTAGCTCAGCAGTGGGAAATTCACAGGCTGTTACTAGAACTATGAAATTTGGCAAGTAAAATCGTCTTATACTATTAGTATAGGGAAAAATCTGAAAACTATGCATTTGTAATTAAATCATAAAAAACAGAGTCCTTATGCAAGAAATGGCGGTCCAAATTTGGAATTGAGTTAACCGTGTCGTGTTGGGAATCGTATGCTTCATTGGTACACGCTTAAACAGATTTTTATTTATTTTTATAATGTATAGTTTTCGAATTATGACGAAAAATGAAAAAAAACCTTTTCCCTTTTTTAAAAGTATAGGTAGGTACCTAATAATTTTGGTGTATGTAGTAACAGTTGGCGCCATCACCAATGTATATTGGTGATGGTGTCCACTTAACATCAGACCTAAAAAAGTATCGCTGCGTTTCTTTGTGCTGCATTTGTGTATATAACTCACTTTGTTTTAACGTGAAAGAAACCTCGAGGACACCGGCATGAGTCGGTTGAAATTCTGTCATATGATTTTAAAAACTGTGAATGAACTCTATTATTTAGAAAGTAGAATGGTGAAACTTTTTTATAATTCGTTTGAAGTGCTTACTCTCCATTTACGTACGAAAAAATAGTAAAATTGACATCGATAAGGAAATTTATTTACACATGATAAACTTAACGAATACGCAATTTAATATAATACACGTAATAAATATATACAATAATATTATATATGTATTGGCTCTTTTATGAATAATATTATCCGCCTCATTTTAATGAGGTACTCATAGATATGAATATAATATAACACGAAAAAATACCACGTCTAAAACTTATAACGATGCGAAAACATGGCAAATAAAAGGCTTGAAATTTCCTAATAGTGTAAGGCCAAAGTTTGTTTTGTTAGGTATTTTTTTTATTTAAATAGGTAGGCAGGCTAATAAAAGACGATACTGGAAAAGAGTAATAACTCGGAATTCATATTTATGAAGAATTCTAATGTAATATTTTAAGAGTTCGGCTACAATGGGTGACTTTGAGGCAAATGGGCGAAGTTCAGGCAAATGGGATTTCTTGAGGTATATTTTTGAACATACAAAGAGACTTTAAGAAAACCCCTATGCATGAATCGACAAACCAAGATATTAAATAATGGGATTAGGAGATGAAGAAGGAGAAGAGGTTAAAAAAGATGACTGAAAAGAAAATAAGGTGGCAGTGAATGAAGTTATCGTCATTTACAGATTATTTTAAACTCGTCGTCTAACCAGTAGAAACCGTGTGTGCATTGAATAAATGTAATAAAAAACGGCCAGTGGGTGGTAAAAAAGTATAACAGAACACGAAAATGCATTTTTTAAACATATCGTAATAAAACTGACGTTCACGCTGACGATATCGCCGGCATCAACATAATAGTTATAAAAATAAGAATATGTTTTACTATCATACAGTCTTAAGTCAACTCATTGCAAACAATATTAAAGAATGACGCTAAATGATCAATAAAAAAATTTGATGTACAATTTACGTTAAAATATAATTTGCATATTATCCAAACAACACGGACTATGGTTTAAGGAACTTATGAATAGATTAAATAACATGAAGAACAAGCCAAGCCTAGTCAGCAAGCTTTGGTTTTCGTTTATATGTAGAGTACAGTACATTAAATGGCTTCGATGTTGATACAGATATAAATAAATAACGTCCTCCAGACCGATTTCGGCCACGGCGGCCAACACACAGGTTCATTCACTATTCCCTAGCTCTCATAATCCTATGGGACGGCAATCCGACACGACCGGAAAGAGTTCAGGTGCAGGACCAACGGCTTTACGTGCTTTCCGAGGCACGGGAGAGTACACACTTCCAGCTTCCAGACTCCGGGTTGCTATTGAGAATTTTCTGACAGAAAAATCCAATAACTACTTATTGGCTCGACCTAGGAATTGAACCCAGGACCACCGGGTCTGCGGCCTTATATCTAGCCACTAGACCAACGAGGCAGTCTTATTATTATTTGATACAGATATATAGTCACTCCCGTCCTTTTACCTATAGATCATATCTATCACAATTAATCTTTTAAACCAAAGTCATGTACAAACATAACCAACAGATGGTTTATAAATGTAAGTAAAGTAATATCTTGTAAATGTTGAGCTAAGGCCTCTTTCCTTTAGAGCCTATACCTTCACGCCAATACTGGTTGGTGGATAATTGGTAGATTATTATTATATTGAATTTCAATTTACTATCTGCTTGGCTATTTCAGTTAATTATAAATGTACCCTATAATCATTTTAACAAGCATTATTTCTTTGTATTTTACGGAATCAAAAGAACGACATATAAGCTATGCAAAATATTCGTGTTCATTCGTTCCTTCGTTGTTACGTGATAGAAGGAAAAATCGAGAAACACACTTTCGCATTTATAATATTAGAAAGGATCATCGAAAATTTAAATACTTAATTATTTTATCTATTTAATAGTTTTTTACCTTCTTATAAAGTAAATATTGAAAAGGATTATAGAAATGTTTAAGTATTACTAACGGTGTTCAGACCTCAATCTAAAGTTTTGTTTGTTTCTATATGAAGTATTGTCATCCCAATCAATGAACTGCATACGCATATCTACCTAAATATTAAATTATTAAAGGATAAAATTACACATAGCTTTTTAATTTAACAAAATAAATAGCTGTTTAATGCCGCCCTTATATAGTTCTTTTTTTGTAACACATATTATTAAAAATATAATTTAAAATATTGTTATTGGTTATCATATGCCCTGTATCTTTTCTGTTGTGTCACAAATAAACGAGGCGAGCATTTTCCAATAGGCGAGCTGGAACAATAGTTCGGCTCATGCATGCACGCACACATGCACATTGGGTGAACACGAAAAGTGCTGATGAAACAAGAATATCGTCGCTTCCACTCGGATGAAATATACGATGGCTTTGAATATTTTAGTTTTGTATACTACACATAGGAACTTTTTGATAATTCATAAAAAGAATTAACGCCAACCAAAGCAAGACGCTAACAAATAGCATTCTTACTAATATTAAAAATACAAAAGTGAATTAATTTTTTTGATTGCAACGCTGTCATGTCTTAACTACTAAGCCGAATTACTGGCTTGATATAAGAAAATATTATCCTAAATACGTTGTCAACATGCCTGTCAATTTCTGACGGACAACTTTTCTAGATTTGAGTAAGTTATACATTTTGCTTGTATAACACACTGATAATATAATTATTATTAAAATAAAGAAACGCTTTACCTCAGTGAATATTAACATCCTGAAACAAATGCCTGCAAAAAAAGTAATATATGTGTCACGAGCGAGCACCAAATCAAACCGTTGAACAACTTTTTGTCAAGATAACTTGAATATAAATTTATAAAATGAGTATCTATGACCCATGAGCTTTTTTTAAGCCTACAATAAAATATTTCATCATTTTTATTTATAAAAGAATCCTGTCTTACTAAATATGTGTAGTTTTAAAATCAACAATGATATACTTTCATATCCAAAACAATGCCAGAAACTCTAAAGAACCCGCTCCTTCGTTCCTTTCATTTTTTCAGTCACAATTTATAATGATATGACCTATTTTCTTACAATTTAATTAATTAAGAAACATTTGAAAATCTGGCATTGTCATTTCATTTACATTCGTCCAGCCGGTTATGCGTGTATGAATGATAAACGTCCAAACATCGTCCAAACATACATTATGGAAAATAATTATTAAATTATATACTATGGATAGCTTATAACTCAACGTTTTGTGTAAAAATGAAACGAATCGAGCCCAAAAGTAATTACAAATGTATTAAAATAGGAAATTGTTCGTGTGTTATTTGGCTTATTATAAAATTAATCTGATGTCATTGGGAATTTGGCCGCTATTGATAAATTTCCAATTGCGGTTTAATCATTATTAAATGATTTGTAGTGTTGTACAGTTGAAACGACTCTTCATAAATCTACATACATTTTTATATGTAAACAAATATTTAAATAGAGTAAACCACGATCTTATTAATATAATGTTAAAAATCTAATGTATTTCTTTGAATCCTTGTACTACTATCACATTCAGAATTTAGCCCCACTAAAAAAGCACTTATGATACAAATTACAATTACTATGTTGTAATATATGATATGATATAAATTAGAAATATAACGAAAATTAAAATAATTACATTTAAATTGAACTAGCCAAATTGACGGGTAGCAACTAGCAGTTGATTATACAAGACAAGTCTTATTACATTCTAGTTTATATTGTAAGTGATTAACAATATAAAGAGAAATTATGTTTGAGGCTTGAATGAAATGAGTTAAAAGAAATGTTCGTTTCTTGAATGTTATGAATTATTATAAAGTTACGCCTATTTATTATTTCCATTGAAATTAATATGAATGGATTGGATTATAAATATAAATTTACAGCTATCTTAATGTAGACGAGTACTGAGACACTCGCGAAGGGACCTAATGTCCTATAAATCCGGCGTTGCCGTTAGACGTCTTTGACAAGGGAGCACAATTAAAACAATCGCTGAGTTTTACTATCCTATCAACCTATCGGCTAAGCTTGTAAGGAACGTAATTAATTTGGACCTCGTAACCGCGTTAGGGGTCGGTATGTGCTTTCTGATTTCGACTAACTAGTGCATACTGTTTTGCTATCATTGGTTTTTACTGCTTTCTTCTTCTTTCAGCTTCGATTGCTTAGAATGATTTTAACAGAAAGGCGTTGAATTTAATATATACATGTGGCCGAAATTCAAATTTTTAGTTAGAAACGTTGCACTAAAATTACTTGAGATTTTACTTTTTTTTGATTAACCTTTGCCCTAATTTTCTTTTATATTTAGATCATTGATTACTTATAAAATATATTAATAACGATGCATGTTTAAGTATAGGGATAAACTTACTGGACAGGAAACAACGTCGCAAGCCGCTACGAACTTTCTACTGTCTTTTACGTTCGTCATATTGTGCCCGCTATGAACTCGTATGTACTTCATAAGACGCAATCCTTGGAAACCAGAGATACATATTCATTTTCTTTTAATAGTTGTGTAATATTTGATATTTAAAATGTTGCGTAATAAAACAACAGATTTTTACGAAGTCGAAGCGTTTGTTTTCATATTCCTGTTCATATTTATTTGCACTTATTTATATATTATTTATTTATTAAACAAGACTTTTATTACGAAATAGTTATTTTATTCGTGAACATGAGACTAGTATCATCATAATTATATTGTAATTTGAAGTATACCTATAAGCAAAGAAAGAAGCAGTAGTATGCCACAAACAATTATAACTTTTTGCGAACTTAGTACAAAACAAACGAGTAACAAAAAGTTTTTACGAGCTTATAAACCGCCAAACTAGAGAGGATAGATCTGAGTAAAATACGCCACAAATCGTAAAACTACTTCCTGTAGGCGAGTTATAGCTAAATTAATAATACAATACTTTTGGAGGAATGAGGAAATTAGAGAAGTTGTACGTCATAATGGCTCTTTTGGACCGGGAGATACTGACACAAATTTTCCGGTCATTTGTACCAGTATGGCGACTCTTCAGGGGTCTAATTACGTAATGACGAAAAGGAATATGATAGTCATAGAGTTGGTACTCGTACCGGCGCGGCGGCCCAATCACGTGGGCGTTAATCAAACGTGTCGGATAAATTACCAGAGTCAAACGATTTGTTCTACAAAAAATCTTGTATTTTCCGATAGTCGATGAAAAAAGTAGTAGGCGGTAGCGTAATGTTTTATAGGAGGTTAAAAATGTTTATAATCTTTTATTTGATGAAAACACATCACTGGATAACCTAGTTTTCTTTAAAGCTTGTATTTTATATTGAAACAAGGGGTTATTTTATCGACTGTTAAACAAAAGGTAGAATGAGTGAAACCAATAATCTATCTAATGCTAACTATTATATCAACGTATATATATCTATTATATGGTTTCATTTAGTTTTTTTTTTTCATAATAGGCACTAACAAATATACCTAGTAACTACTATAATGCCAACACATTACTTCAATATTTTTAATTTTATAATAATAAATAAACCATTTTAAAAATTAAATTACATCGCGTTTTGAAGTTTGGTTGCGTGCGTGTTTGATTTTACGGTTGTCACTATACTTTTTACTTTAAAGTAATATAGGCCAAAGGCTTCGTCCCTTTTAAGGTGATTCCACTTTCACGCTTCTCAACGGGTTGACATAAATATGTACATAGTATTATGTCAACAAGACATTATCCACGATTCATACATTTTTGATCCAAAAGTGAAAGTGAAACTGAAATCAAACCAAGGTCAGTGAATGGATTTTTTAAATTAAATAAATACACATTTCCCGTTTTTCTACCACCACTGAGGACGAGACAAAGTATAATTTATTGTTCATTCGGTTTCGAAGCCATGACGCTTAGGTTACATGTTTAGGTATGTTTTATCCACTGAGTCATTGCAGTTCTCAATTTTTATTTACAAATTAAACTAAAACACTAGTCTCACCTTGTTATAAAATGATTACAAATTTTCTAATAAAAAGTAATAAGCCATAAAAATGTAACATAAAGTTAAATTTATAATTATAATTTGCGTTAATATTTAAAAGTTGCTTAATTTGAAAGTAAAACATTACTTTGTTGAAATTAAAACAAAGCAAGTCGTAATAATACATTATTGCGTTGGAAATAAATGAAAACATCAAGAAACCTTAGCGTCTTGACAGGATTATAATGAGAGCCTTAATTCAGTCTCCTGTAGACTCTCTAAATCATTTAAGTGTTTTAAAAGGTAGAGAAATAAACAAAAAATAATTCCATTCGTACAAATTAAGTCTGTAATGAAAATGTCTAGTTTTAATAACTTGAGAATTAAAAGGGATTCATTTGTGTTCATTATTATTTTTTTATCGAACGTCGAGATTGTTTACAAATGCCGCATTCGTTTAGTGGCTAACTTATTAGTCTGCTAGTAAGGTCCTAAGTTCAAGCTTAGAGGCTATTAAAAAGTTTGAGGCACTTACATTTCCATGCAGTTTGCCGTTTCATTGCAGTTATGCCAACAACAGTAAAACTGCAATTTTATAGCTGGCGTGCTGTTCTATTTCAGATGTTATACACACTTTAATGTCAACATCCACGATTTTCAAATTAAATCCTATTTAAGTATTTTTATTTATTAAATTGTCTCTCTCGTTTTCATGCATGTAAATCGCTAACAAAAGGGAATCAACTTTCCGCTTCCAATTGAGATCAAACTGGGAGATTAACTCTTTCAAAAAAAAAAAGAACGTACTTTGTAAAAAGTATATTTTAATGTAGAAATACTTTTACTGTAATATGTTTAAAAGACTAAATATTTAAATATATGTATGCATTTTGTAGTATTTACATTTAAGAAAAATATTTTATTTGCTAGTAATATTTAAAAAAAACATATCGTAATAAAATATAGAATTTTAATCTCTTTTTTTTTAAATACTGAAGTTAACACGACTGGGAAATGCCAAAAAGTCATATGCAACATTGACTATAATAAGGTCCTCCAGACCGATTTCGGCCACGGCGGCAAATCTCAAGAGAGATTAGCCAACTGCGCAGGAGATATTATAGTGCATAAGTGTGTGCGCAAACACAGGTACACTCTCTTTTCCTTAGCTCTCATAATCCGATGGGACGGCAATCCGACACGACCGGAAAGAGTTCAGGCGCAGGACCAACAGCTTAACGTGCTTTCCGAGGCACGGGAGTGTACACACTTCCAACTTCCAAACTCCGGGCTGTTACTGAGAATTTTCTGACAGAAAAACCCAATAACTATTTATTGGCCCGACCTGGGAATTGAACCCAGGACCACCGGGTCTGCGGCCTTATATCTAGCCACTAGACCAACAAGGCAGATTGACTATAATAATTATAATATTTAAATTTTACACGTGTCAAAATATCAGCGTATGCCGATTTTCAATTTATTTTCACGAGTGATCTACGATGTTTGAATAATATGTAGTTTCATATAGAATATTCATACACCGCTAAGGATTAATGAACGTTGCCATCGTTTCAGTCAAACTAGGCGAACAGTAATTACCGTGTACGTTGTTATTTATGACTACCAACGTTAATATAGCCTTACATGAATAAAACATTAATAGACACGAATATCGTGATTAATATGAGTATTAATACCGTGATACGTGTTTTGTAATATTTATTTATAAATCGCGAAAGTAGTAACGATGTAACGAAGTAAATATTCTTGTATTCTTGTTTAATCTATATAATATATATCTATAGATAGCATGAGTAAGATTTTATTTTGTTAAATTATTTGTGCACTGGAGTTTACGCTATAAACTAATTAAAATACTAGGGAAAGATTTATATTCTCTTTATTCTTTATTGCTTAAAAACTGGCTCAAACACTTTCCGGTACGAATAAGAGGTACGATTAAATTTTAATAAAAATCAATGTTGTACTTAGTTAGCTCGTATAAATCCGTCGTTAATCTAATCGCTACCTTATTAAGTTGCTCATCTTAAGGTACTAAACCGGTCACAAATCAATACGTCAAATAAAAACACATAAGCATGTAACCGTGTCTGGGTGTCAATAATGTAGCATTTTGTCTTTTAAATAATAATATAAAGTTGCTGAGGTGATAAGGAAATGAAATAAATATGTTTATAGTGAATTTACCTTCTTCCGTATCTTCAAAGCTGTGACTCCTTCACAAAGGGTTAGCGTATACAACGTATATTATTGACTCATTTGTAACAGTTGATTCGCAGGATACGCATGCAATTTAAAAAACAGTGAAGAAACTGAATGACTAATCATAATACTATGTAAATCAAAGGAGAGTGAAGTTATAACATTAGCCAACTGCGCGGGATGCACATAAAAGTGCACAATATTGCTCAAACACAGATGCACTCTATTTTCTCCATTCTCATAATCCAATGGGACCGCAATCCACGGCCTGTAAAAGCGTACTTTCCGATTCACGGGAGTGTACACACTTTCAACTTCCAGACTGAAGGCTGCCACTGAGAATCATCGGCAGAAAAACACAATACTTTTATTGTACTTTGGGTTTGAACCCCACCTCGAGATTTGCGGCCGTATATCAAGCCGCTAAAACAACGAGGTAGTCCATTGTACTTTACTCATAAAGTAAAAAGCAAAGCGACGAACATATATGATATGTCAATGCCTTTACAAACTAATTGGCAGGAATACCTTTTTTACAACAGGAAAAGCAATAGTCATTGAATTTCCTGTTGTAAGCCCAAGAGTTGATTTGAAAGAGTGATTAAAAAAGAATCATTCAATGGCAATAACGTACGTAGCGTTCATTTGCAGTATATGTATTAACTATTTGAACTCCTTGACTTTTAATCATGTTTTTTTTTTATGGCCCTATAAATACTTTTACTAATGGAAATCATTATAAATAAAATTATTTTAAAATGCCATATAAGTTGCTTAAATTTTTATGAATGTGGGTAATACGATGAATGCGATTTAACTAACAGCTACTATTCGGACACGAATAAATGAAGATTATTTATATTTATTAAACAAATTTTCATAAATACCATTCAATTGGTCGATAAATAAATATTATAATTATAAACATTTGATTAAATAAAATATAAAAATTTAATGAGGCTTATTTTAGTAATATCAAAAATAGTTAAATAAATATAGGCTATATTTATACTTTACATATATTGTACAGACTATACATTTTTAAATAGAATCTCAGGGTAGAGGCAAAAGCTTGCCCTTTTGGGTAAATTCGATCGTGCCTCGACTCGAGGCATGATCCATAGGCTGTCAGCGCCGTGTGCGTGCCTCACGGAGCTTAGACGCTTGCACTCGAGCCTCTGTGCTCGTTCCTGCTTAACAATATATGTGCATAACAATTTTATTATTTTTCATTTAATAATTAAAATAATAGAACTTTTGTTCTGAAGTGGGTAAATAGACATCAGACAGATCGTTGTAAGCGCATCGCCTCGCAAGGGACTCTGTAGCAATTGTGCTAACTTGAAAGTAAGCCACATGGCGCAGTTATAGCTCCAAACTGCTTTAAATTTATAAGCAATCTGATATATGTATGTTATAATCCATAAGCATACAAGTATATTACAAACAACAAAATAATATAAAACATAGAAAAAACATATACGTCATAACCATTACATAGTTGTTGTATCTAATGTGCTGTCCCTAAAAGTGTTAATTACATTAAATCCACCTGTAACATAGTTATAGACACGGGTTTATACATAAAGGTCATAGAACCAAGTGAGATTATTTTTATTGCATTAGAAAGAATACCACTGCCATCACTTTACAATGTAATTGTTTATTAAAAGTATCGCAAACACTGGATCTAGACAATGAGGACGTCTGATTTAGGTGACTTTTAAGCAATAAACTGCATTATAAAATATATGTCACGAATAATATTCGATCTTCAAAGCGATTTATTTCAGAATATAAAAGCGCCTAGTATAATACCATTTTGACATAATATATTACTTGTTTTTAATACCTGCTTCACTTGCAGTAAACGAGGATTTTCGTCTCTCTTTTTTGTACATGAACAGACATTTGTGTTTGTTTGTTCTGAGTCTGGGTGTAATTATCCATATAAGTATGTATTTACAAAAGAAAAGTAGTATATGTAGTATATCAGTTGTCTGGTTTCCGTATTACAAGCTCTGCTTAGTTTGGGATCAGATGGCCCTGTGTGAATAATGACCCAGGATATTATTATTATTATATTATTATTAAAGATAAAGAATGTTCATGAAAATTAACCAAAACCGTATCTCGGCAGATCGGTATTGGATCGTATTGTTCGCTTCTACACTATACTTCTATTGTACTAGCGTAAAGATATTCACCATCTATACTATATTTCACAAGCTTTCACATAACATCCATCCTGCTTATTCATGAATTCAAATTGTGTATTTTACATATAAAACATTCCAACGAAATTATCTGCAAATTATCTGCTGAAACTCGCATCAAATTACGGTGCATGCTTTAGAAAAACTAATAGGACAAACAAACAGTGAATACGGTCATTGACTTTGTTTAATATTATATTTAATTATAACTAAAGTATAACATTGTTTACCAAGCGTAAACCAATACGTACTTTGATAAACTAAAATGGGTTCCCACGATACAGGACTCCTAGTGTGAGTACCAACGGATTCATTCACACATTTCTAAATTGGTATTTTGGTAAATAAAGATTTTTTAATTTATTAATTTTACTACTTATACATATTTCAATTATTATTGGTCGATGCTTTATGTACTCAGGTTTATTATATGATTGTGGCAGTCTTTATCAATGGAGAATCGCCGTACAGATGATATTAGTGCTCAATTATGAATGCGTCAACATGGTGAACTCATATTTTATTCTTTTCTACTCTCTGTATTTTTTTTAGTCCGGATTTGGACCCAAAACTTCCGGATTTGTAGCTCAGCTATTTATTTTATGAAGGAATACAGTGCTGTATTATCGACTTAACTGATTAGTTCACAGTTTCACTACGTCTCATAGTAATAAAATGATAATACCTTTCTAAGATTTGTTTGTTTAACTAAGTTAGAGGAAAAACTAAGAATGTATTACAAAGCCCGCCGCTTGGGTAAGCAAACTTTCCCCGCCTCATCTTCAAAGAAATAGCTCAGTAGAAAACCGACATTTGTTGTTTTACTAAGCACACGATAATATCGTCTATTCCTATCACGTTACAGCTGTTTTCGGTTTAAATGATTTTGACAACAAAGCATTTTAATACCGATGGTTAAGAATTTGTTTGTACATTATTTTGATTAATGATAAGTTGTAATTAATAAAAGTAAAATGTTCTTGTCTTTGAGAGATTACTTTGTTAATAATTTGTAAAATAAATTTATACATTTATTTGTAACAAGAGATAACATTATAAATAATCGTGTCATTAAGGACGTTATCGGTTTTAATACCTTACCCATTCACTACCGTCGGATTCATTTGAAAATAAATGATGTAACAATAGCAGCGGTAATTCGGTTAGCATTTTCCTTATTTCTCCTCTTTTTAGGGATCGTGTTTGACCTCGTTTGAAGGGCGTCACTCCTATTGACATTTCGTTAAATTTACGTTCGAACTTTAGGAAGAGCCCTCGGAAATTTCAAATGTGCTGTAGATTATTTAAATTATTGAAGGTGATTCAAATCAAATTATTGAATAGTTTAACTGAACATATACAGCCAATGAACGTTGTTTAGTTAATAAATCACTGTATCGTTGTTTTACCTTGTTCATTTTGTTCGGTTCACGCAAATGGATGTATAGATTTTTGTGGTTTGGACGGTATCTTTTGTGTCGGCTCTCTGATACAGGACGCCCTATTCACTACGATTTTATGAATACTTTTTTTCTCATCAGTAAATTTAATACAAAACTACCACAAAAACCATTACTCTGAATATTTTAGATATAATTTTAATTAAAGAAGCATATTGCACATACAATAACTTTATGATATTTTTTGTTTTTTAATAATATATATATATACATTATAGACAAAAATTAAGCTCAAATTTTCTATTACTAAATATCCATATTCTACGTACACAATATTATATAATATAGTTTCACGTACGTTATTTATCGAGGAATCCTCGACGACACGGTTTCGACTTGTCCAATATATTGGATCCATATCTCGAAATATGTGAGAAATTGTAAATGAAACTTGCTACTATAACAACAAAATATTCTACATTTATTAATTTCATACATTTCTAAAAAAAAGTCGTTTCTTATTTTCGCTGGTTATTTCCAACCCTCCCTTATTCGTCCTCCTTCAACGAATAGTTTCGTTATTTGAACCTCGAAAATCTTATTACGTAAAATGAGATAGCAAAATCTTATTACATGATCCTTGTATTTTAAATTTTGTTCTTTTTCTATGAAATTGTGATTTGTATTGTATAATATGATAATGCAGTGATAATGTCTTATAATATTTTACAATGTAGTTCATATCTTATATGTAGAATAAAAAAAGAAGCTGATACTTCGCACATAAAAAAAAAATGCACACTAAACAATGCACACTTGTGGTGTGGTGTGAATTCATTGATGGTAGAGCTTTGTGCAAGCTCGTCTGGGTATGTACCACCCACTCATCAGATATTCTACCGCAAAACAGCATAACTTGGTATTATTGTGTTCCGGTTTGAAGGGTGATTGAGCCAGTGCTGGTGGTGCATTGGCGATGTAAGCTATGGTTAAAATTTCTTACAATGCTAATGTCTTTGGACGTTGGTGACCACTTACCATCAGGTGGCCCATATGCTAATGCGCCTACCAAACCTACAAAAAAAAAAGAAGCGTATATTTCCTTAGCACTCAAATTGTTTCTTGCATTACATGAAGAACTAATGGTAGGAATTACTGTAATTTGAATGTTCAGCTCCTTGGCCCGAAGTTATACCTTACAGCCTAGAAAAGAATACAATGAGAGAAAGACTTAACTTAAAGGAAATTTTGTATAATATATTAAACTGACGCTGACAATAATATATTTATTAGATAAGTTATTATATTTTTTTACTCTGCTTATTTTTTATCGCTTTTTTACCATTGACTTGAGCAGGTAGAGTTTTTTTTATATCAAATACAGTATTTATTGCACGACTCAAAATAAACATACTGTACAAAGCGCAATCTAAATAGGTTCTCTACCAGACAACGTTTAGAAAATAAAGTATATAATATGTATTATGTATATATAAACATTGTTCACTTAAATACATAATAATAATATTACTATACATAAAATTGTTTCTCGACTTATCTTTTAATTGCGTCACGTGAAAGGACTTTAATTATTTAATGTTAATTTTTTCGAAAGGCGAATGTCTGACAATGTAAATGAGTGACAGGAATGAATGAATAATAAATGTGAAAAACTGAAACGATGATGAGGAGTGTTGAGTAACAAGTATATACTTAATACAGGTAAATATTATAAAACTTAAAAGCTATCGATTTAAAATATTTCTATCATCAAAATGACAAAAAAATCCGCAACAAGGATATTTAAAAAAACTACTTAGTATAAAATTATTGGCCGAGGTTGCCATTTTAAACATTTTTTATCTCACTATATTAACTTGAATTGTTATACATTAAAGAGTACTTGTACTGTATTTAATTATAATAATATAATATTAATGTATCTTCCTTTACTTTCTACGAATAAAAATAAATTCTTCCAATTAGCTTAGAGCGGCATGATACATCGTGTTTTATCTTACTCGTGGCAGACGCCGAGTAACTTTACGAAAACAACTGAAAACACTAACGTACATCACTTTATTTTAATACAAGCTTTTGTCCACGTACATTAGGGTGGTGCCAAAAATTTTTTTTTATTATTTTTCATTTCGCCACCCCTTAAATTTGTTACATGTATTCATAGTAATAAGATAATAAAATTTCAGCGAGATACCTCAAGTAGAAAGGGGTGCTCAATCGAGTGTTGTTTTTGAATTTTTCCGTTAAAATGCTTAATTTTTACTTTTTGTTACATGTGTAAAACTAGTAAATATATATTAAAATACACTATTAAAGAGTTTTATAAACAAATTTAAACGGTTAAATCGAAGTAAAAACTATCAAACTTATTTAGTAGACTGAAATAAATCAGTGTAATAACATGTGATCAAGACGAAATTGTTCTACTTGGGTTCGAAATGTTGAGCCATTGATGAGGCTTAATCAACTCCATACTCTTCGACAAGTTTTACTCCGTTATCGCCACATATTTATTGAATCCAAAAATGTAAAAGATTCTGCGCATGTATTTATTTAAGAACTTATAGAAGTATGGTGTAAATCTAGTACTCCGACCAGACAACAAAATAAGAACTGGCTGTTTTTGAAGAAAAATAGAAGAAATTCTGAAACACAAAGAAAAAGAGATTATTCGTGTACAAAAGAACTAGACAAACTTTTTGATATTGCCTATGCAAGCGCTATGAATTACGAACGAATGATATAAAATTACGAACGACAGAGCGTTTCTCATCGATCAAAGGGAGAACGTAAGATGATCATGACCTCAATCAGCAAGAAACTAAAAAAGGTAAAAAAACGTTCTCTAAAACGGAAACAAAAATCGCAAGAATTGAGAGAAATGGCTGCTAAAAGTAATGCTTCATTTTCAGTGGTGTCGAGTCAAGAATTAGAAATTGAGTGCAGCTTCGGTCCTTCTAGTAATGCTAGCATATTAGAGGATAAGTCCAAAGATGAGTTTGTGATCAAGAGTGCTTTTAGTTCCTGTGGCGTTGAGCCGTCTACTAGTGGTATATTTACACAAATCGTTACGAGTTCGTATGGTATTTGTCAGATGATATAGTTGCATTTGCCTAGTTTTCTGACAAGTGATATCAAGGACTCTCTCCTGTAATTACCTCCTGAGGCTTGGAATGACAGTGTTGATTGCCTTCAAGGCAAAAATTGTGTCAAAAATTGACGTATTGTTATTGATACAACGGAGAGAGGTGTTAAGCTATTTGAAGACTACAACACGATACTCACCAAGAATAAGAAAGAAAAGACATTTTTACTTCACTTTTTTTTATAACGTAGGTGGGCGGACGAGCGTATGGGCCACCTGATGGTAAATTGTCACCAACGCCCACAGACATTGGCACTGCAAGAGACGTCAACCAACGCTCACATCGCCAATGCGCCGCCAACCCTAGGAATCAAAATGTTATGTCCCCTATGCCTGTAATTACACTGGCTCACTCACCATTCAAACCGGAACACAACAATACCAAGCACTACTGCTTTGCGGTAGAGTATGTGATGAGTGGCCTACCCTACCTACTCAGACGAGCTTGCACAAACCTCTACCACCAAATGTCATTGTCGAAATTGCTTTGTTACCAAATTTTGTTCATATTTGAATACCTAAATTACTTTGTATACTTATTTGATTATAATACTTCACGGTAACAGCCTGTGAATGTCCCACTGCTGGGCTAAGGCCTCTTCTCCTCTTTTGAGAAGAAGATTTTTGGAGCTTATTCCACCACGCTGCTCCAATGCGGATTGGTGGAATACACATGTGACAGAATTTCAGTGAAATTTGACACATGCAGGTTTCCTCACGATGTTTTTCCTTCACCGTCAAGCACGAGATGAATTATAATCACAAATTAAGCACATGAAATTCAGTGGTGCTTGCCCGGGTTCGAACCCACGATCATCTGAACCCACGATCATCATTATAATACTTGTAATATTAAAAAACCTGAAATTACGTGTTTTACTTAAAATCCTTAACTTTTTATCAGAAACTTCTAAGTCGATGAGCACCCCCTTGTATATAAGATAGGGGGCTGAAATTTTACACTCATAATAGAAATGGTAGGTGTAACAAATCAAGGGGGTGGCGAAACCTATATTTGAAAATATTTTTTTTTTACTGTATGTGTCTGGACCACCGTACGTACGTAACGTACGTGAAACAAAAATTATGGCACTCTTTATACATTTATAATTTTTCAGTACTCTTTTATATTGCTAAACATTAATTTCATAATTCATTATATGGTGTTTTCTTTGGACGTGTTTTGAAATCTAAATCTCAATTATGTGATTAAACTAAACTCAAATTTATATATATATAAATATGTATACTAAATAACATTTTTAACTGAAAAGAAAGTATTAATGAATATGGAAACTATAAACTTACAACCACAGACACCATATTGGTTGATGAGCCGCTAACTGTTCATGGCATTTTATAGATACACTACACATAAAAAAATCCCTTCGTCGGTTCTTACAAACCACGGGTTGAAATAATGTGGCTATATTATACTTTACCGGAAACTAAGTGGGTGAATATTTTACAAATTGTTTTCTCATCATAAAATATTTTTGATAAATGCAACAGTAAAGATGACAGATAAATAAAATAATGGAATGCTTTACAATTAATTGTTGTCGCATTCTTTAAATACAAGTATGTTAAAAAGTAATGAAACGTTATACTTTATTATATACATATATAACGTAATTGGTTTATATATATATATATGTATATATATGTATGTTGTTTATATTTTGTACTATTAGCATACCCTTCGTTGCAAGTCTAATCTGACTACACCCGAGGTTGCATGTAAGAGATCCGTATTAGTGATAAGGCGCCTTTGAACGCAATTGTATTTTCTATTTTCCGTATAACGTGTTTTTGCTTTACACTCACTTATTGATTGTCATAAATCTACCACCGCACCGGTTCGGAAATAAACACCTATGACTTGAGAAGAACCGGCGAAAGAAAATCAGCGGGATTTTTTTTTATCTCATCTTTACAAGACAGGCGATAACAGGCAATAACAGAATAATATGTTTTTATTTGAAATACCCTGGTGGCGATCGTTTCATTTCCAAGGTGTGCCATCATCTAAGAAGTCATTGGTTGGTGGTAGGTAATACCCTTTTGCACACAAGCGTTCCTTAACAATACTTTTAAATTTCACAATTGCATATTTTTGAACGCTTTTTGGGATCCTGTTGTAAAAGCGTATACATTATTCCATAAAAGACTTACTAATCCTGTGTAATCTGGTAATAGTGGTTGTAAGTTTATACTTGTTCCTGGTGTTAACAGTATATACGTCACAATTTCTGGGAAAATCTTTTATGTTTTTGCGTAAATACATAACATTATCAAATATCGGCGGTATAGCCCCAGAGTAGAATGCCATAAGACATTATACTTTGGAAATAACTAAAATACGATTTCCCCGGGCTCTCGCCGCCATCTTAAAAAAGGGGTAAATCGGGTTTTTTCTCGATAACATATATATTTTTATTTTCTTTTTTTATGCTCTACAATTAAGGTCATATGAGTTTTTCACTTACCGTTGATCGTTGTTGATATACCGAGCCGGAAAGTGAAAATATTTTGTTTCTATTTTTTGGTCTTCTTCTATTTTCTTCTTTCTGGTGATATCTATCATCAGAAATAAGAACATTCTTTCGATTAAAGAAAAATTCAAAAATTTTAACTTGTAGAACATTTTAATCCCTGCAATAATCCATTATTTATTTATTTTTTTAGACAAAAATTACGACTTGTAGCGAACCGCAAAGTCAGTAAGTCCGCGAGTATTCATCGGAATTCTGTTTCAAAAAAGAGTAAATGTCTTCCATGGCATCTTCTAATATTCTCGATAGGAAGTGGGTGGTATACACGACTAAAGCAACTACGATAATATCGAGCTCTTGACGATGATTTTGCAATTTCAATCGTGGAGCGTGTCCGGGATGTGCCTGATCTTGTCGCCACAAGAGAGATCATTAGAAAATGAGCTTTCTCGGTTCACATGCATTTATATGCCTTATTTTCCGACGTAATGACTGGACTACAGTTCATTCACCAACATGTTATTGTATGTTATCACACATCTTGTTATCTACCTTACAATACAATTGATATTTTTATAATACCCGACAAATTACAAAAAACATTTTTTGTAAAACGAACTTGCTTCTTGAACTTGATCTTTTTCTTTCCGTTACTTACTTATCGAAAAATATTTAAAGCAAATTGCGAAGACACGCTTATTTCATATATAGTTTCATTATATTTATATACATATATATTAAAATAATTATAGAAATATACGAATTTAGAACCAAAATGAAATCTTTTTATTTTCAATTTCCAATAATTTGTTAAATACGAGGTTCAAATATTAAATCAAGTTACCAAGATTTCGAATACTTTACAAGCTTTACTTTTTGAAATTGTACAATATAAAATTTCTACAATAATTATAAGTTTCCCTACATTCACTTTATAGCGAACTATTATTGGCGACCCTGACACGAATAGTTGCGGTCGATTTTGTTGATAACATGAGGTACACCAAGGTCAGTACGAAGGATAACTATGTGGGAAAGTTCATATTATGCATCAAATATGTTTGTAACAGACAGCAATTATTGAGCTACCTATCTTAATTATTATTATTTATTATTTTATTTAATTTAAATTTTATTTTATGTTCTACTGTATTAAGAACGATGTAACAAAAACTATTGGATTTATCCGTAATATTACTTCTATGAACAAATACCTATATTTATTTCCAAAAAAATGATTTATTTATCAAACTTTTTTGATCAATTCGCTAATAAATTTAATTTTATTAATAAACTAAGCACTATTCTAAGCAATAATTTTTATTTATATGTATACTACTGCAATCTTACGAACACTGGAGTTTGTTTTGGACGTCTGGGTTAGACTCTCACTCATCACTACTTCTCAAGCTGTAATACTGTGTAGTGCTTTATAAAAAATGAGTGAGTCTGTGTTATTAAAAGCATAAAGGTATTACACCTTAGATCATCAATGGTGGACCATTATTAGCTAAGGAATAAGCTCACACTTCCAATAAAGTCTATCGTCGGAGGAGATCATTAACCAACTTTCAAAAGAAAGATAATAATAATAATTGTACTTATACTAAACGATAGTGAAAAACAGTTACTATTTTTAAAACAACTTTACTATAAAACATCAGAATCATATATGCATACTAGTATATATAGAAATTCCACACTGATCTCGATCTTCCTGACTTAAATGCGAAAACATTGAACAAACAATTGTCGTCTGTGAGGGACGTCTAATTAAACTTTGCCCCTCGTGTTATTTGCTTTGGATTGTCTTTAATACGATATGCTGATAACGTATAGAAGCAGAGGGAGATTAATTAAATTACATAGATTCGTTTCTTTGACCTAACATCGTTCTACTCTTAATGAAATTAATACAATATGTAGAAACTATTTATATATATTTTCTTTCACCGTCAAACACAAGATGAATTTTAAACACAAATTAAGGACACGAAAATTAAGTGGTGCTCGTGCGGATTTGAATCCACGATCGTCGGTTAAGATACAAGCGTTGTAATAATAATCAAAATATGGTATTATTAAAGTGGTGGAAAATAGTTTAATCTTCACTTTAATTAAACGCCTTTTAAATATATTTTAGGTATTCCTATTATTCGACGAATAATAGGTATACCTGCAATAATATTTCTCCCATACTATATTTACATAACATCTTACCACTACGTGACCTTAGTTATGAAAGAGAATTACGAAAATATGGATATAGAACAATAGGACTTAAAAGCGCATTATTCCTCGAAGAGACCAATTTAATTGTCTATACGGACAATTGTACTTACATCATGTTTGGTCAAAGACATGTCACTGTTTACACCAACTGACCCGAGCAGTGAATTTGCACAATAGATTTTGTGACATCAGTACCATGTTCATATTGAGCGTCACGTTTACGAAGACGGAATTATCATTGGAAATTGAAAATTGATTTGATTGGTTTACGTTTACCTGTTAGATGTGGATTTAATACATAGAGGATATTACCATATAAAAACTTTCTTAATTACATGTAATTTTTTAGTTGTAATCGGAAACTTGACCTCAATATATTTTCTAAAAATCTAAAATTGGTTATTATGGTCATACTTACCTATGTATTTTAATAAATATTGTTTCAAATATAGTTAAAACCGCACAACTATATATACTTTTAGGGAAAGTAAGTAGCCTGCGTTTTGTATAATGTTGTTATATATACGTATATAAATTAAGAATTAAAATCGATTTCAAAACAAGCTTTTAGTACCTACAATGTTTCACGTCTATGCTGTTTACCGTTGAAGAGTTCCTTGATTTGAACCCAACCCTGATAGTTTAATCAGATCATTCTTACCATAAAAACGCTGACATCCAAAAATGACATCCTAGTAAAACATAATTGTAAAATTTTATCCACGTAGAAATTGGTGGTTCTAATACAGCTTGCAAGATTGGACCTAAACAAACTAACGAACAAATATTGCAAGGTTAATAAAAGCTTGTAAAAATCAATAGCTTGAACAGTTTAATAACATTGAAAGACATTAATTAAATGTTAGAAATCGCCCACTTCACACAAGGAACCCTTTACTCAACTGTATTATCTACAAATCACCGGAGTACTTTAAAAATCAATATATTTGAGTGGTTTATTGGAGATTATATTTCATCTGTTTGTTGACGATATTGAAAATGATACTTTGAAACGATGCAGCTGCCCTTTCCCTGGCTAATGGATCGTGGATAAGCATTACGAGTTGAGCTTATACTTTTAGCTCTATGACCTTAATAAGTTGTTCGTTTAATGTGACAAAATAAAACATCAAAGTTATATAAAACTATAAATAACCTAACATTAAAGATGTTAGGTTATTTATATACTTTCGATTGTTTTTCGTATACTGCGTATGCTTCTACACCTTTTTTTTTTGACGCTGGGAAAACGCATTACGCGTTTCCCCGCATGGGAACAGTGGGGGGGGGGTATGTGGGGTTCGCCATATGTCCAGGGCACCGAGTGCGCCCCGGTCATCCGAATACCCACTAAAAACCCAGCGGTACCCTTCCTGTCTTAACGGGAGCGCCACGGGGTCGCTTGCGCATGCTACCGTGAAATGCTTCTACACCTGCACACCATAGATAGGTTTATTACAGGCTTTTATTTAACACGCAATATTTGTTCTGTTAATAGTTATAATATTAAGCGATTAGTACGTATAGGCAAGTCTAGATTAAAACGATTGCCTAGAGAATATTTAATATGATATTATATTTATGTATCTTGAAAATTGATTTGATTGATTTTGGAACTTACATAAAAAAACTGGCGTTTTTTATCGATGTCTGAGTGTGTACTTCAAGAAAGCGACGATAATTTTTACTTTGATTAATATGTCTAATATTTTTGTATACAATAAATTATATTTATTGAATCATAAAAAGAAGAATTGGAATAATGAAAATACTGTTATACAATATAACAATTCTTTATTCTTTTTTTGCTGAAACTTTGTATTCTTATAACTCGTACGTTAAAAATATTATAATTTATCAACCTGATTAAATATGTACAAATTATAAAAGCCGAGATGGCCCAGTGATAAGAACGCGTAAATCTTAACCGATGATCTTGAGTTCAAACCCGGGCAAGCACCACTGAATTTCATGTGCTTAATTTGTGATTATAATTCATCTCGTGCTTGACGGTGAAACAAAACATCGTGAGGAAACCTGCATGTGTCAAATTTCACTGAAATTCTGTCACATGTGTATTCCACCAATCCGCATTGGAGCAGCGTGGTGGAATAAGCTCGAAAACCTTCTCCTCAAAAGAGGAGAAGAGGCCTTGGCCCACAGTGGAACATTCACAGGCTGTTACTTACTTACCGATTCCAATCGATAGTATATTCATAAAACTAAACGATCACGTTTTATGTTTAACTCTTTTAATAAGACAAAATATATTTATTATACCTATAAAGCTTCGAATAATTTGAAAATATAAAATTAAAATATAATTTATTATAAAAAACTTATATAAAATATTACAAGTTTAATGTAATTACATTTTTGATTGTTTCAAAGATAAACAAAAATTTTAAATTGTTTAGCATTTTGAAATTGTTAAATACATACCTACTTCCAATTACCTACTGCGGCAGACTAAATTTCGCTAATAGCATGTTTTACGATCTAGCAGACACACTTTGCTGGATTAGTTAATTACTAGAAATGTTTAATAGCCTATGACACTTGGGATCCATTTACTAATCTAACGATATGAAAACTAATTAGTTAAAATCAGTGTCAATGGTAAATGGGCTATATTATTATAAATAAAAGTAATAATCTAGAGTAAAGTATATAAACACATTATAAACTTATGTGAAGAATTTTTATAGGTCAGATTTAATGTTAATTATAATAAAGTAACACACACTGCTAGGCTAGGGCCTACTCATTTAGAGGAGAAAGCTTAGAGCTTATTCCGCCACGCTGCTTCAATGCTGGTTAATGGATACACATGTAGCAGATTTACTTCCGATATATGCAAATTTCTTCACGACGTTTTCTTTTATTAAATATTTAATTTAATTAAATATAATTAATCTTTTTTTATAGTCTGACATTAATTAAAGTAAATTATTACTTGTTGTGTAGGGATATGTGTTTTATTGTTTAGGTTTCGTTATCGTCTTTGAATCTGTGATAGTTAATGAAAAAAAAACATAAAAAGTGACTAATTACTTAATAATTATTACATACACACACATATATTATCATTATTTTATACACTTTATAGTGCTAAATCATGATAATAATAATAATATAATTTTCTGTTTGTTTTCAATAAATCCTCAAAAGAAGCGGATACCTTAGCCCAGGACGGGGTTATAATTTTTTACTTTTCCAATAAAATATTATCGTATCTCACTAATATTTGTTGCAGATATAATTCTAACCTGAATAATGAATAATTGGTGTAAAGGGAAGAAAGCTTGTTATGAAATGTTATTACGTGATCAGCTTATGTATGGCATGAATTTTAACGACGTAATATCAACGTAGGGATTTTATAGCCTTAATTACTGTAAAAGAAATACTTACAAAAATGTAGCGAGCGGGAATGTGTGCCTAAAAAATATTGTAAAAAATCATTTCCAATTTAGAAATAACATAATCTAATAAATTGTTAATCTTTGAATATTTTGCAATTTTATAAAAATCACTTGCATCTCTTTAGTTATGTTACTAAAAATAACTTAATAAACGTCACTAAGAGTTGTGATATAATATTATATTGTGATATGTAGCTATTAAGTTAAGCCCATAAATATTTTGCATGAAATGCAACAATTTTTTTATTATAAGCTGACAAAAAGACGATTTGTTATGTTTATATTCGTTTGAATGATTGGTTAAAAAATTATAACTTTTAAATATTTTCGTCAATATTTATTGTAAAATCAAAAAAGAATATTTGCCAATTTCACTATAGCTTTAAAACTTCAAAAAGGTAAAACAAATAGTATAATCATTTAATATTAATAACTAATGGTCCTCCTGACCGATTTCGGCCACGGCAGCCAATCTCAAGAGAGATTAAACTACACAGGAAATATTATAGTGCACAAGTGTGTGCGCAAACACAGATGCACTCTCTATTCCCTAACTCTCATAACCCGATGTGACGAAAATCGGACATGACCGGAAAGAATTCAGGCGCAGGACCAACGGCTTTACGTGCTTTCCGAGGCACGGGACTGTACATAACTTCCAACTTCCAGACTCCGGGCTGCTACTGAGAATTTTCGATAGAAAATCTTAATAACATTTTATTGGCCCGACCTGGGATTTGAACCCACGACCACCGTGTCTGCGGCCTTACATGTAGCCACTAGATCAACGAGGCAGTCTAATATTTTATTGTATTACTGAAAAGCAAGAGCTGAGATGGCCCATTGGTTAGAACATGTGAATCCTAGCTGACAATTGTGGGCTCAAGCCTAGGCTCTGAATTTTATGTGCTTAATTTGTGATTTGTGTAATTTTTTTCGTGTTCGGCGATGAAGGAAAATATTATGAAGAAACTTGCATGTGTTGGATGTATATATGTGTACCTTTGTGTTTATTTTTTCTTTTGGTACATACACTTGTTGTGTGTGCGCTCACTCTCTATTCCCTCACTCAAATATATACAAAGGAAATTTAAAAATTAGCGCGTGAATGGGGAATCATAGAATCACGATTTCAATTTCCTGAGCGAAAAATGAGCCAGCCCTTCTGTCACCAGTGAAAGCAATAACACCGGATGTAATATCATTTAGAAATATTTTTACTATTATTCCAAGGTGTGTTTCAACTGCAAAAGCTACAGAACATAATGGAATGGAATTAGGGACAAATATTTGGGCCCTTTGTTCGCTCCAGCGTTTTCCATTGCAGTTCCGTCCTTTAACATTGTTTCCGTAACATTTAACGTCCCACTAAAGGGGCCGTTCCCATTCTTAAGTAACCTTTATAATTCCATCGGATCTTTTGCTATCATCGCGACTAAATGCAAAGGGCATAAGAGCAGGAACGTCGATAGTTACTGTGCTACTTACATACAATCATTAAATACATACAGCAGAACACGTATTGACAATTTTGGCTCATATTTACTGACTAGTCAAATATGGCTTCGTGAACATTTTTAAGCGTAATTTGTTACTGATTATATGATATATCAATGATCACCCGGGTAATGTTGACAACCGCCTTGTGGTGTTTTGATGCGTAATGTACTTATGCATTTATTTATTTACTGACATTTCACGACCGATTTCTACGGTTAAACTCGGGTTTGCTCCTACAAAATAACCCCACAGATTTGAAAATGTTAATGTATTTCATCATGATTCTATTTAGTTCAGAAAAGAGAAAGAAATTACTTCTAGAGACTTTCTTAAAAAAATCAGTGTAATGATTTTTTTGATAACTTTGTTCTCGTTAATCGTTACCGGAAAGACCAATGTATATATATATATATATATATATATATATATATATATCTATAATACCAACATAATATGGTGACTTCATCTTAATTTTAAAAAGTAAATAAAAACAGTTGGAAGTTTCGATCAATTATGTACTAGATTACCGGTAAGCGCTTCAAAAACGGCCCGAAAAATAACATCACAAATTCGATTGTGGTGTTATTTCAAATTAGTATGGTCCAATCATACCCAAAGTTAAGAGGTCAAAATTTGTGGAAATAACCACCGCAATGGCGTAACTAAAATGTTGTGTCTGTAATTGCTTGCTTTATTATTAACGAAATAAGGTTGAATTTGGAACAAAAGTTATTGTACATTTCTTATCTATTTCTTTCATTCATGGCGTAAAATCGTAAGTGAATGTTAATACAATCTACACCGCTCTCTATTGCTAGGACACAAGGAATAGTATAGGGTAAAATTATTAAATCTTTACATCGTTTTCTCCATTTTATGGTAGTCAGTCGGTGCCACATTCGAGCATTGTTTTTGTTCGTTAAGCGTTATCTAACAGTATTGTTGATCGAAGATTAGAAGTCAATATGAAATAGAAATCAGCTATTTTTCTGAAGCTGTTTGATTTTTTTAATTATATCGGAATATTAAGTAAAAAAAACCTTCGGCTTATTTTGCAAAATATATTTAACGAAACATCCGTAAAAAATTTAACGATTTTTACGGGTGTTAGGTTTCACCACGGCTTATTTATCGGTAAAGCCCAATCGAGTAAGGTTAACGACGTAGCCACATTTTAATAAAATATATCAAGTTGTAAATATTAGGCTTCTACTATGTTTGAAAATAAATCAATCGATGTAGAATGTAGTATAATTTACTTGGCAAAGTTTGTATGTGAAGTAAGCATTTATATGGGCTATTTATAATAACTAGCATTGGGTAACTAAACTGGAGTCTATGTTGCAAGTAGCGTTACTAAATAACCGTGCTGTGGTACAAACTTGTAGGAAAGTTATGATTTAATGTTCGACAAACTGAAGTTTATAAGAAATGTAAGTTAGTATGTAGACAATTTGCAGTTTGATTTTTTTTAAATGTAATTAGTAATGATAGGTTTTTTATACTGATATCAAATTATTAGTAGCAAATTTAAAAATAACGGTAGAAACAAATTTTACCCTTTTGAATAAATTTATATAAAAGTTTAGTTTAGTTTAGTTACTAAAACTAAAGTAGACTTTTTGAATAGAAATTTAATATTCTTATAACCTAATAATACCAATGTTTATTTTTAACGATTACAGATAATTAGTACAGAAGAAAAATTAGTGTTAAAAACTAAAAATAATAGTATCATTTGTGAAAATTTTCCTTAAGGAACCCCTCTTTCCTTAAGGAAAATTGGCTATAAATAGTAGGTACTGATATAATTTGGATATTTATTGCTAGTAATAAAATAAGCTTACATAACCTAAAATTAGAAAAAAAAAAATCATCAAAATATAATAACAAAAAAAATCTAAATAATGGATTGTATTGATCATATTTTTAAAACGTGTTTTTGTATTTTGAACTCTTATTCTATATATGTAAGAATTTTTTGTTAAAATAAAGTTTCATTTCCAATCATAACGGGTAAGGACCCATGATTTCAGCTGATATGATTAAAAAATTTATTTTTTTTTAAATATAAACAAATTGGGATCATTTTTTACTGTGGAATATTTCAATTATAAAGCACGAATGAGCACAATTTATTTATTTTTTATTCGGTTTTAAAAGAAAATCAGTTGCAATTAGTTTATTTTAAGTCTCATCGTCTATTATACCTCAGAGCAGCTTTAATTTCGATTACCGTAGCCAAATGAAAATGTTCCCCTGACATTAAAAGGAAATTAAAAAAAAAATGTGTGACGTAACAAAAATAAATTGTATTTTTTATAAACGCCATGTCCCCATGTTAAATAGTTGTATTTATTTATTAAACGCAAAAGTATTTATCCAGACCCTTCTTGTTACTTAATGCTACATGAGAAAACAATTTCATTACTATCGTATAAAAAAAGGAGTCTGGATGGTCTCTGTAAATACACTCAAGTTCCATCTGACTCTCTTACTTCACTTATACAATATTTATACTATATAGAACATATGTATATAACCCAATAATACCCTTTGGGCATTATATTAAACGAAGGGCTAATTTGTCTTTATAATTTATCTCGAACTTAGCGAAGTAACTTGTACGCATCGGATAATATTATACCACATGTGTATCTACCAGCCCGGACGGAAGCATGGTATAATAAGCTCAAAGCCTCCTTAAATAAGTGTCCAGCGTGGGGCATTTACCGGCTCTAACTATAAGTATAATTCAAAGTTTAAACAGACACATTTTTATAAGCTTACTCTCAATTATCGTTGTAAATAGACCTAGTTATGCCTTTTTTTTTTTTTTTTTTTTTTTTTACGCTGGGAAAACGCATGACGCGTTTCCCCCCACGGGAACAGTGGGGGGGGGGGTATGTGGGGCTCGCCATATGTCCAAGGCACCGAGTGTGCCCCGGTCATCGGAATACCCACTAAAAACCCAGCGGTACCCTTCCCGTCTTAACGGGAGCGCCACGGGATCGCTTGCGCATGCTACCGTTACGCTCCGACGGCCGGCCCGCCTATGCGGGCCTCCATTCACTAGGGAGGAATCCCAGGGTACTGGGAACCCCCCTAGTCCCGGCGGCGCCTATTGTGGCAGGGGGAGAAGGTGCGCAAAGCGCCGCTTTCTTCTCCCCAGTCTTCTGCGGCGGAGCGGGTCCGCAGCGGCATCTTCCTCCCGCTCCCGCTCCGCGGCCTCCTTCTGCGACATCACACTTTCACAGAAGGAGACCATCTCCGACCAGCACCTCTCGCTTCCGAGCATCGCGTTGATGATGCTCGGCAGGGAAAGGTCTCCGCCTACAACCGCCGCCAGGGAATGCCTCTGGGGCCCCCACGCGGCACACTCCGTCAGGGTGTGATGCGCCGTATCAAATGGCGCACCACACTCGTGGCAGGAGGGTGACACCTCCCGCCGCGCTATCTTGTGCAGGTACTTACCGAAGCATCCGTGTCCGGTAAGTACCTGTGTTAACCTGAACGAGAGCGTGCCTCGTTTCCTTCTGACCCAGCGACTCAAGTGGGGACGTATCGCCTCCACTGTCGCCAGGCCCGCCGTGGGGGACCCGAGGTCCTCCTCCCATCGGGTGATCAGAGCTTGCTGGGCTAGAGCCCTGATCCGCCCGACTTCCGCCGACCCTGGACGGTCACCGCGTTCCCTCGCCTCGGCCCGGAAGCGGTACACCTCCGCGAGCACTTCCGCCTGGAGCTCCCAGGGCGGATCGCCCGCGAGGAGGGTCGCCGCTGTCCACGACACCGTACGATAACCCCTTATCGCCCTCACCGCTATCACCCTCTGCGGTTTTCGCAGGAGGGCCCGGTTTGAAGCGGTGAGTGCGTCCACCCAAATCGGGGCACCGTACAGTGCCATCGACTTCACTACGCCGGCATAGAGGCGCCGGCATAGCGATCCCGGTCCTCCCACGTTTGGTAGGAGGCGGCCTAAGGCGGCGGCGGCATTGACGAGCTTCGGGCCGAGCTGCACGAAATGCTGCCCGAAGCTCCAACGCCCGTCCAGGATCAGGCCCAGGTACTTCATCTGGGCCCGCACCTCGATCACCGTCCCGTGGACGGTGATACTCGCTCCTCGTGGGGGGCCCCTCCGTGGACCGTGGAAGAGGAGGGCCTCCGTTTTGGATATGGAGACCCTCAAGCCCAGCATCTCCATCCGGTCCACGGTCAGGGTTGTTCCGACTTCGGCCAGGCGGGCCGCCTCCCGAAAGTCACGCCCCATCGCGGTGATGAGGGTGTCGTCTGCATAGCACAACACCCCCATACCGGGAAGGACGGGGGCTCTCAGGAGCCAATCGAAGCCGACGTTCCACAGAATTGGGCCGAGAACCGACCCCTGTGGAACGCCGCAGCCAACCCGACGCCGGGCCAACCTGCCGTCGCCCCCCGCCCAGACGACCTCTCGGTCCTGGAGGTACGACTCCAACAGCCTCCTCAGATAGGTTGGCACTCCATGGTATCGGAGTGCCTCCCTGATTGTCTCGAAAGGGAGACTGTTGAAGGCGTTCGCCACGTCCAGCGAAACCGCCAGGACCACTTGCCCCTGGGCCACTGCTTCCGTGGTCCGAGTCTTCAGGGCGCTCAGGGCATCGACCGTCGAGCGACCCGCCCTGAACCCGAACTGAGCCTCTGAGAGACCCGGACCAACCTCATCGAGGTGCTGAACGAGACGGGCTGCAAGAATCTTCTCAAACAACTTGCCCGTCTCGTTCAGCAGCACAATCGGCCTGTACGCCGAGGAGGAACCGGGCGGTCGACCCTCCTTCGGCAACAGCACCAATTTTCCTTGCTTCCAAGGCTTCGGAAACTGCCCGCTGATCAGACATTCGTCGAACAGCCCCCGAAGCCTTGCACCTAGGTATTCCAGGGCATCGCACAGAACACGCCCTGGAACACCGTCCGGACCCGGCGCTGTCTTCTTGGCCCTCAGGCGACCGAGGGCCATCTCCATTTCCCGCTCCGTGATCAGTGGTGGAGCCACTGCGTACTCTATCACGGAGCGGGGGGCCATAGGCGGAGGGACAAACTCACCCGGGTGGGGAAACAGTTCCCCCACCAGGCGCAGGAGGAGCTCCGGCGGCAGCGTTTCCGTCACGGGGGCGGCTTGGGTGCGGAACTTTCCACGCACACCTCGGTACGGCCGCCCCCATGGATCTCGATTGAGACCCGCCAGCAACTCCTCTCTCGCCTTCTCCTTGGCCTGACTTATCGCCAGCTGCAGATCTTTCTTCAGCTGGCGGTAAGCGGCCAAAAGCTGTCCCTCCAGGTCCGCGTCGAGGCCATTACGCCTTCGACAGCGGACGTAAGCCCTTCGCGCACGGTTGCACGTCGCCCGAAGATCGGCTATTTCGGGCGACCACCAGTACACATGCCGGCGCGGAACTCTGTGCCGGGTTCTCGGCATGGCCGCATCGCAGACTTCTTGCAGGGCACTCCGCATGCGGCCCGCCAGTTCATCCACGGTGGCACCCTCCCACCTTCCCGCGGAACCCCAACGCTGCACGATGGCAGCCTCCTTGACCAGTTCGCGATCGAGCTGGCCAAGGGACCACCTCGGGAGCGTGGTTGGCACCCTTGAAGGTTCCGCCAGCCTGCGAGACGTGGAGATCTCGAATCGGATGTACCTATGGTCCGACAGAGTCTCCACTTCTTTCTCTACTCTCCAATTTATTATCCTGCGCGCGGCTACAGGGGTGGCGAACGATAAGTCCACCACGGACCCCCCCTGCTGGCGCACGCAGGTCTGAACCTGCCCCCTGTTAAGTAGGGACAAGCTGGAGAGTAGGGCCCACACCTGGACAGCCCTCCCTCGCGGGTTCGTGGCCGGGTTTCCCCAGGCACGCGATTTGGCGTTGAAATCGCCGAGGACCAGGACTGGCCTCGGCGACTGCCTGGCCACCGCAGCTCTGACGGAGCCAAGAAACGTCTCGAACTCCGCCAGGCTGCGATTAGGGGAGAAGTAGATTCCCACAACTACGTACTCTCCCCACCCCGCCACTACGTAGCCCGAACCTCTCTCAATGAGTGAGAGAGGGGGACCCGTTCCGCACCGAGAGAGGACCGCCACAGTGTCGTCCAAATCCCCTACCCAATGGGGTAGGGGAGGGACGTAATAGGGCTCGCAGGCCACAGCCAGGTCGATGCTCCACTCCGCCATGGACTGCAGCAGTAGGTCCTGAGCCCCAGCGCAGTGGTTGATGTTACTCTGAAGGAAGCTGATTGCTGCGCTCATGTTGACATTGCAGCTTCCTCCTCGGCCTGACGCCGTCCGACGTTGGTGGTGGTCTGGGTGCCTAAGACTACCTTACCCTTCATGATGGGTGGGTTGCACTCCCGCGACCCCATCACGTGCCCGGAGGGCTTTCCGGCGTCCGCGCAAACTGCGCAGCGCAACTTCCCGGTGCAGCTCGCCGATGTGTGGCCATCGACGCCGCATCGGTAGCACAGACCGCCTCGTTCAGCTTTGGATGGGCAGAGCGCCTTAGTGTGCCCGAGGCTCATGCATTTGAAACAGCGTAAAGGGCGCTGTTCCAACAAGCACACCTTGGCCGAGCTCCACCCAACCAGTAAGCGACCTTCTTCGGACAACTTTTTCGCCGCCACTATCGGACATGTCACACGGGCCATACCCATGTATCCGGGTCCGCATGACACCTCTCCGCACCTGACCGCTTCAATGGGGCAACTCCCCTCACGAGCGACTGCGGCGATTAATTTATCTCTAGTGACGGAATCGTCAAGACCCGTCACTCTTAAGTCCACCCTCGTCATGGGGCGGACAACGTTGGCCACCCCATCCAACACCGTACGAAGCTTGTCGGCAAGCTTTTCTGCTTGACCCGACTGTGCCCTAGGCAGCTCCAGTACTCTGGCACCCGTCGCAGAGCGACGGACTTTAAGCCCGCCACAGATCCCGAGGTCCTGAAGCTTTACACCCTGCTCGGCTCGCTCTAGGACGTGGGCGTACGTGACACCCTTTTCTTGTGCCTCTGGCTGCAATGTTACGATCACTGCAGCCGTGCTAGGGGCGGCCAGTCTCAGTTTGGTCGCCTGAGGAGCCTTCGGCGCCATTGGCGCTGACGTATTGGGTACTGCGGCCGGGGGGGAAAGCTTTTTCCCATTCTTTCCCTTTTTAACTACGGTGGACCAGGACATTTCCTGGGCCTCCCGTGATTCCGTCGCGGTCGAGGCGACCGAGGGACCAGCTGTTGGTGTTGGTGGTACGGCTGGGGCTGTCGGCTTCAGCACAGGCGCAGCATGTGCAACACGCTTGGGAGCCGGTGCTGAATTCGTCGGTGAAGACGTTTGGGCCGCCTGTGAATAGGTCGGACCATTTTCTTGTACCAACTCGCGCCTCTTGTCCGCCGCTAAGGGGGGGCGATGCACCTTTACGGGAGGCAGGCGCCCCTCGATACCGTCCAACCGGGCGTTAATAACGCCTACCGCAGACACTATGGAGGCCTTTAACTCCTCGAGTGCCTGCGTATCCCGCGAGGTGCTGGCCGCTGAAACGTTCGCCGCTGCCACCGTGGTTCGCATCTCCGTGAACTCACGGCGGTGGGCTTTAAGCTCCGACTTTAAGTCATCTACTTCCTTACGGAGGCGGACGTTATCCGCGCGAAGCCGGCGGGTCTCCTCCGCTTCCGTCCTGGAAGCCAGAGCATCAACAATACTCTGGAGCGAGGCCGCGGAGTCCCTCAATTTTTTCGCAAACCCCCCTTTTAAGTTGGGACCTAGTTATGCCTATTGTAGGCTTATAAAACTTGCCAACCTGAAATTTTGCCGCGGAGGTTACGGTCGGAAATGTATCTTTTGTTTGAATGCACGAAAATGAGAACAAAGGGGAATTTAAATTGGGCCATCATGAATTTTGGTTAACTAGAATTGCTAAGCGCCTTTTCACATACTGAAATTTTACTAGCTTTTCAAAAGACACTAATTGGCGTTAGGTCGTAGAAGTAATATTTTATATATCAAATAAAGTCTTGTTTTAAATGTTCCATGTATGTAAGCAATTTTAATAGAAGCCATATATTTTTTAATTCATATACTTCTATCAGGTATCATGGAAGGGAGTAATAATAATAAAGTAATTATAGTGCACAAGTGTGTGTGCAAACACCGGTTCACTCTCTTTTCCTTAGCTCTCATAATCCGATGGGACGGCGATTCGACACGACCGGAAAAAGAGTTCAGGCGCAGGACCAACGGCTTAACGTGCTTTCCGACGCACGGGAGTGTACACACTTTCAACTTCCAGACTCCGGGCTGCTACTGAGAATTTTCTGAGAGAAATATCCAATAACTATTTATTGGCCCGACCTGGGATTTGAACCCACGACCACCGTGTCTGCGGCCTTATGGAAGGGAGTAACTGAGAACATGAATAGCGATATATATGAATATAAGAGTAAATATCTCAAATTAATCGAATAAGAGCGAATAACAAAGAAAAAATCGTCTTGTGCTCGCCGTCATAGAAAAACTTGCTTGCTTGCTTTGAAGCAGCGTGGTGGAATGAGCTACAAACATTCTCAAGACGTGGAGGTTTTAGCCCCGCCGTCAGATATTTACAGGCAGTTACCACTTTATTTATTTTTTTATTCCATAGGAAGGCAGACTAGCATATGGGCCACCTGATGGTAAGTGGTCACCAATGCCCATAGACATTGCCATTGTAAGAGATGTTACCATCGCTTACATCACCAATGCGCCACCAACCTTGGGAACTAAGATGTTATGTCCCTTGTGCCTGTTATTACACTGGCTCACTCACCCTTCAAACCGGAACACAACAATAGCAAGTACTGCTGTTTTGCGGTAGAATATCTGATGAGTGGGTGGCACCTACCCAGACGAGCTTGCACAAAGCCCTACCACCAAGTAAATTATTTATTTATGACAAATAAGTTGTTTTCCATACTACATGTTATTCGGGTACGTTATTTAATATACGTCTATCTTTTTCGTAAGGCAAGCAATAGTAATAAGACATAAGAATATAAACAAATCATTTAATGGTTATTTTCTTTTACCAAATAAAATCGGAGCATCAGTTTCCATTTTCCGTTTTAAGCCTCGCATAATAAGCTTCTGTTAAATAACGATACGTAACGTGCACGACCCTTAATCCCAGATTTCCGTTGAATTCAATTAATTCGTGATAACTATTAAAATAAATAACTTTGTAACATGTTCTTTGTATAGATATTTACTTTGAACGTTATTTATACGCCAAGAAATTAGCCTTACCCTATAAATATTAATATGTTGTTATTTCTAAGTATTATATATTAAACACCCTCGTTGGTCCAATCATTAGTACCAAAATCCTCAGTCTCAGTTAAATCTATTTGGATTAATTATTCTTTCAAGAAATTCTCATTACCTGGAGTTCGTGAGTTGGCAAGCGTTATACTGCCTCGGTCGTGTCAAATTGCCTTCCCATCGGATTATGAGATTGAAGTAATAGAGATTGTACCTGTCTTTATTATCTCCTTTGAAGTTAGCAAGTCGACATTCGGTCAGTGTGCCTACTTCCGATTAATATCTTTAGACGGCGATGCTTTCATTCCATACAAATGACAGTTAACGTCAACGTTATCGGACAAGGAAAAGAAGCTGCACTAGGCACACAGGGAATTAATAAATCGAATGTCATTAATGACTAAAATGAGCAAGGTAGATATTACGTAGTTAGAGTTTCCTTTAGTAAATTAATAGTATAAAATTAGATAAAAGAAATAGTAAATCAATATTTGAAAACTATCTGAATTTGAGCAATATCTGAAATATTTGGAAACTGAGTTTTGCATTAAATATTTCTCGTTCTATTTCTGGTAAGGGTGTTTGTAGAACTCGAGTTGGTCTTGGTCTAAATCCCATCACTACAGATGTCATTTAATGTGTTTATAGATTTAATCATTCAATACTATTTATATTTTGCAATCATTTTGAATAAAATAATTTTAATATACTATTATTTTTTTAAAATAATATAAACATCTATAAAAGGACGTTTTTGGTCCAGACGAAATGTAACAAAACTTAATATACTTACAATAATTACATAAATATTTATTAAAATATGATTGTTAAATAAAACTATTTAACGATAAATAACCGTAGCATCGCTTTTAAATGGCAGCTGAATTACGAATTTGAAGCTCTTTGAATCCCGCTGCGAACAGGTCAGAGCTCGTGGGAGACATTTTATTAAAACTCTCTTCTCTTGCATGACAATATTTCAATACCGAGAATATGATTTATTTCATAGTGTAACGGGAATATTCACGAATATATTTGTTTTGTATAGAGTGCTTTATAGTTGAGTTTTTATTCTCGCTGTTATTTATTTATTAAATTGAGCATGATAGGGAATTGTACAAGTTCGCCTAGGTAGGTACGGGCCACTTATCAATTATTCAACAAGCAAACGGTAATACTTTGTATTGCTGAGTCGAGGTACGCAGGATGAGTGAGTCAGTGTAATTAGAGCTTTAAGTACTATTGTCTACAGGCAGATGTAACCACTTAACAACCGGGTGGCTTTTTTGCCCATCTACCTTCCTATTATAAATTAGTTAAGTTAAAAAGTAACTTGTCAAATTAAGTTTTAAATTTGCTTATTGCACAACTTATTTGCGAAGCAATGAAATGTGTTCTACTGACGCTTACTCGATCCGAGCTGATTCACTCACGTAAGAAAACATTTTACACTCGTTCAAATATATTCAACAACATTTAAATTCATACCATTTGAAAGATATATAAGATATTTATTAATGAATTAAACAAACACAATTTCAAGTCTCTTTTTTAAAAAATCATGATTAAAAAATTAAAAATTATTAACAAATCCGGTGATGTCCGTATGTACGGTCCGTATGTCAGTATGTACGGATGTTGGTAAACACATTAACTAAAAAAATACACAACCGTTTGATCTATTTTTTTTTTATTACATTTGAATTGTTAAACAGAAGAACTCTATTGGAAACCACTATTCAAAACTTTTTGGTTTAATTATAATTAATATAAATCAAAGACTCAATTCACGAAAAAATATAGCGGCCATATTTGTTATTTTATTATCATTATTATTATTATCTAGCATATAGGGGCGCCATCTATCGACCGCCTTTTTAAATTATATTTTACTCTCAATACAATTATTTTTTAGCGTGTAATTTAGTAATACGATAATATACAAATTTTTAAATTTTGGCCGATTTCGTTCATTCTAAAACTTTTTTCGCCTAATTCGACCGTTATAAATCGAACGGAATCACTTTCGGCTTTCTAGCATCCCGTTTTGACCGATTTTTTTACTATTGAATGAGCAAATGAGTTGTGCTCGTTTGGATTTTCCAAATTTTTTATAATTATAATGATTTTCCTTTTATAATTCTAGCCAATTTTATATGTAAAATATAGATGGCACTTAACATATTCTCTAAAAGTTTTATCTACTATCTTCATCATGTCAGACAAATGACGTCCACTGCTGGACAAAGGCCTACCCCAAGGATTTCCATTTTGGCTAGTCTTGCGCGGCCCGCATCCAACAGTTTCCCGCGACTCTTGTTATATCGTCGGTCCACCCACGCCTGCCAACGCTGCGTCTTCCGTTTCGTGGTCGCCACTCGAGAACCTTCTGCCCCAGCGGCCGTCAGTTCAGTTTTATTACTAATCATAAATTATTTGATATCCTAATTATATTTAAAAAAAAATATGATATGTCGGAAACAAATCGAAAAATAATTATATCGTATTTTTAAAGTCGTATTAACTGGTTAGATTATTAAAAAAGATTTGTTATGATTTGTGTTCTATGGCTATTTTTATGTTTATATGTATGTATATATTTAACATGAATAATATTTTTATTAATAAAGATTTAAATTAACATCAATTCTACAAATTTAATCAAATTATTTTATGTTATAGACTAATGATTAAACTGTGTTCAATGAATAGATAAGGGGACCTCATTACGCATTTATTGGATCCCTATTAGACACGATTTGTAAAATAACCATTATCGAAATAAATATTAACGGCTCCACCTGTAAATGTTGTTTAGAGGGTGGTTTGTTAAAATAATAACGTTGTCTTCTTCTTTTAAATGTCAAATCAATAATGGCAGAAAAAGAAAAAGCTTAATATGTATTTCTTTAGACGATGTAATATTTAATGTTTCCGTTTTCGATTATAATATCATCGTATTGCCTATTATATAATATATTTTATATGAAACATTATAAAGTTTGCAATTTAAATTAGAAAACAGATATCAGATACTTTTTTTAAAAATTAGCTGATCAAGAATGTTTTATAATTTATTCGGGCTACAACGATCATACGTTTTATATAATTCGTCCGACATTATTTGTTCGACAGAATTGCATCTGACAGTTTAGATACGCCTGAGGAATTTCTCAAGAGCTTCTTGATATTTAACTAATATTTCGATTGAATTTACTAGATAATCATAGAGCAGGTTAGTTTTTCGCCGGGATTGGAACTTGGAAATGGAACCTCATGCGTTCATAACGTGATCATTGTTTATTTTAAATGAAGGAACACGATATGTGCAAAATCGAAAATAATAGCTTCATTTGTAACATTTATTTACTATTGTTTAAATATTAGGTTTTTCATTATAAACATAATATTATACGAATATTATTCTTAAATAATAGAAAGAAAGATTACGAAACGTTAAATTAAAACGAACGAAACTAAATTCGAATAGACCTGCTTATTCCAATTTGTGAGATTTCACACTCCAACTAAGCCCCAACCAATTCCATTGAGCAGTCAAAAAGGAATACAATGAGTACTCTCCTGATGAATCACAACGCCAGAGAGGTTCATCTCGGAATTCTGACGTATTTAATCGATAGGTGTTTGTGATACAAAGCTGCGTGGAATATGAGTGTAGTTGGGAAATAAAAATGCGTAAAAATGTTGCTACTAAGCTATACACAAATAAGCTATTCAGTCGTTATTTTCCATTTATATTGATTATAATAGTAGAATAATGTTGTATATAAATTTTCAAATATCCATTTTTAATGATTCGCGTCAAAACCCTTTCATCGTCGTGTTTTAGAGATCAAAGCAAATACAAAGTATTTAATGCATTTTTTATATTATAAAACAAATATAAGTCATGAGTTTTTAGATCAGTCAATGAATGGTTTGTAGAGTGAAGATGTTTTTTTACTTCAGGACCTTGGATAGACTAGTTAGGAGGTAAACAGGAGGACTAGTTAGGAGAAAGGCGTAAAGTGATCATATAAGGCGCCCCCACTCTCCAGCGATCTTCTGTAGTCTGAACAAGTCAAAAATTATTTTCCTTCCAACATACTGTACAATCCCGTTTCCGAAGTTCGTTTACTAAATTTATGTACTTAGTGACATTTGGTCTTCCATATTTTATCTCCTTTCCATTCGAGTACATCATCATTTGCATATGTTAGTTACGGAACCTTTCAAGAGTAATTGGAAAACAAATACGATATTCTAATAAGAATATTTTTAATATAAATAACGCTTAAATTAGGAAGATACCTTAACATAAGTATATTCGCCTGAAATTTCTTATCAAACATTAAAGAAGTAGTATCAATACATAAATAGTAAGAAAGCAACCTACTTAATTTGCTAATATATATATGTAATTTTATATAAACTTTAGTATCCATTAACCTTTACACACATCATCAGTCTGGTATTATATATACGTTGAATATAAAAATACATTTTACTCCGAATCCCGGGAACATCTCTATTTGAAATTTTCGAAGCGATCACCGCTTTCGTTAGCTATTTTCTACAAAGCTTTGACAGCGAATAAAATAAAATATATCGAAGTCTTTTGTTAAAGTAGCCAATGGTTGATTGTGCATTGAAACATAATGACTATCTATAAAAAAGGTTGAATTCATCGATTTACATTTCGTCAATCGTTAAGTACGTGACATATGAGTATTTTCGGGTGGTATTTGCGCAGACCTGCCTATGTACCACCCAATCTATTACGAAACATTTGAAGTAACAAGGGATATGAATTTTAAAATATCGTTGTTTTGTTTTTATTTGTCGATTAATTAACAATTTAATATTTTCAAAGACTTCTTCGGTACTATATAACGTTTTAAAACACTTGGGTAAGTTCAAAGTTTTTACTTAAAAGATAATAATTAATCTCTCCATTTATTGCCCTATCCGGGATTTGTAACCTTTTAAGCTACGCACTAAACTTGCGAGTCACTTAGCCATGGTAGATATAATTAGTTTGATCAAGTTCAGTATTCCGTTCAAATGATGAATCAGCTTGACCCGAAACCTTCTATTAAGTTACATACCATATACGTACCAAATATATACCTACACTGGGCTATCTTAGCTCTACTATGTAATGTCTTCTATAAATCTAATTTAATCATAGTTTACAAACACGAACAATTCTTGATATACAATATTTTTATATATCTTGCCCTAATATTAAGAAAAATGCACAAACTCATTAAAGTTTTATTATATTAGGTCTAGAATCAAATCCACTTTAAAAAAAAAAAACCAGTTTTCAAGCAATTAAATAATAAGGATGTTACCTTTCTATTTCCAGTGAATTAAAATACTTATTTCTAGGCACTATAAAACTCTTAACACTTCAAACTCATTTTCTATTAGTTTTAATACACGCTGTATACAAAAACATTAATTATGAATAAAACTGTTCGAAAAGCGTTGAAACTAAATGTTTAATAAAACAAAACTCTCTCAAAAGTAATTTAATCTGTAATCTTTCAACGTCGCTTTTGATAAAATGTTTTTTATCTCGAAAATTCTTGCAGGGCAAAAAATATTTGTCTCTGGAGAGTAGCAGGTCACGTTATTAGGGGTGTGTAAATAAGGCCAGGTCTATACAATTCGTTTTCCGAGGCCTACGTCAACTTATTCCGTGGACAGTGCAAATATACCTTTAGTTCAGAGCCCGGGTAAAGTTATTTAGGCATCTATTGGACGATAATATATTTATTGAATCCCTTTACAAAAATATTTCATTTCGCGTGTTTTATTTAACACTCATGGGATTTCGTGGTCAAATTTTGGCTCAGGGTGTAAACCAAAATAAGCAAAAAGTATTTCATAACTTAATTGATGTTTTTATTAGTTTTATTTTAGCAATATTTAAAGCTAGCCTTCCCATTTTTTTTTCTTGATTTAAAGGCACTTTCCTATTCTCTTACAAAACTTCTTTCACCGAAGGTTGTCAATGAGTGATCGCTATACACGACAAGACAGTTGTTGTAATTTGTTATCTATTCGTTACATGTTTTCCAATGAAGTATATAAATGCGTACCTTGTTCTTTAGTTAGTATTAAAAAGTTAATTGTATAAATCTTTTTTTTCTTTATGCAGCGCCCTCGACAACAAAGTATCGGTGGCGTATTGAGACGAGAGGGAAACTGGAAGTGCTTCCTCCTCACGCTGATGATTGTTGGCTGCCTGGCTTCTGTTACTTGGTGCAGCACAGCCGAAATCGACAGGGAACTTATTGATCTAAATACGTGAGTATACATTGTTAATATTTAAAAAATAATACAAAAAACTTATTATGCTTAAAAAGAAACTTTAGATAATTTTCATTTAAAATATCCTGGAGTTCAAAACAGGATAACCCTTTACATGAGGACCAAAACACAATCAAATCGAATTAAATAATACTTAATTCAAGTAAGTCTTAACAACAAGCTACCGGCTCTGAATGTAGATTTTACCGAGAATAACAGGCAATAAACTTAATAGTTACTCTTTTCCAACCTTCCAAATTATGTCGATCAAATATTGAATATTAAAAATGTATATATATGTATCCTCCCTGAGAGTAACCAAGTAATAACTCATTTATATAGTACTCATCAATATAATCTTGTGTTAAATTATATGCCTCATTTATTTATGTTTTTATAAAAAAAAACTTAACTGCGGAACTTTATTATAAAAACGAATTACGAATAAGGTATTTGTTTCTATAAGATTTTTTTGAACTTATGAAGTCGCAAAATTGTCGTTATAATTTTATATTTTCTTTTCGTAGTTACACAATAATATCACTCATTCTTTCAAAATGATGAATTATATTGTGAATATTCATAATATTGTTGTCAATACAATTCGTATATTCACCTCGTAGTAGGAAATGATTTAAATAACTACCACTTCATATTTACTTGTATAAGTTTTTAGTTTTCCAAGTTCGTAGTTGAAGAGAAAGTTGATTAGCAAAAGTAGATCTCCGCCTTGAATATTAACATCTGTCTTGGATTTATTTATACCCTGAAGATTTGATTATATGACGATATATATAAATATTTTATGTTAGGGTTAATTTCGTGACAGAAATAATCTACTAAACATTCAGTTTCAATAAACAAGTCCTCTGTTGGAGTTGATGGAATTTATTAAAAATAAAAACATATTGTCTCCAATATTATAATTGCTTATGTAATGAAATATTAAAGAACTAATATATACAATAATACACATATACTATAATATAATATATGTGTAATCAGCGTATAATATATACATAAATTTTATATTTAGACAAGGTTTTATTTTTTAAGTATATTTTTATATGGTCTTTCCTGGAAAAAGCTATTTATTAAAGCTAATCTTAACTAATTATTAGAGCCGAACGAAGTTCGGTCGCCCAGGTACAACCAAAGTAACATATTTCTTTGAGGAAGCTTTCTATATTTAGATAAAATATGACGTCAGTATGCTCTCACTCTTTGTAAGAAAGGGTGCTTGGTGTCGCTCACATAAATATCACTAACTAATACTGATATTTTTATAGCTAACTTTTATTTGTATTTATTTTTCGAATTCACGCAAAAACAAAATTTAATTGATATGAAACTTCACATTATTTTATTTCTTAGTTTCAGAATGAATATTGACTATATACTATTTACAGTATAATTATGATAAAAGTTAAAATTTCCTTATTTGCTTCGAGCGCACTTTGCGCTCTTTCTAAGTAGTTAATTGAACCGTCACATTCAGATGTAACGATATTTGAGATATCATGTCAACTTTATCCCGCTATAACTGTTATATATAATATTACTATTGAAGCAGAAAAGGAGAATATATTTCTTTAAGTTAATATTATTTAAATTTAATAAAATAAGTCAATTTTATTTGAAAACTGAATCAATTACAAATAAAATAAAGTACAGAAAATAACCCGAACTACTACTCTTCCGAAGGAAATTTATATACTTTTTCTTTGTAACTAAGCGAAGCATTACAGTTAAAAAACATATCGCTTTTCTGGTTGCCGCCACGAGCGTTTTATTTACAAGTAAAACGCAATAGTGCAACTAAGATCGTTTACTACTCGAAAAATATTTGTTAAGTCTCTTTTGTTTTATTTTAGTTGGATACATAACCATTAAGTTTACACATTTATTTTATACGATAGCATTATTTTCTTTGTTTTATAAATAATATTGGATTAGATTCGGTTTTGTTAGAATATTTATAGTTATAAAACTATATTTGTACGAATAATAGACAATATGTTTTAAGTTGTTTTATTAAAAAATAAAATCGCGAAACTATTGAATCAAAAAAGATCAAAACGAAATTAAATAATAAAAAATTTACATCAAAATTATTTTATTTTTTAATACTGCTGTATCAATAGACAATACCAAAATAAATTTAATTGTTCAGACCTACAATTATGGTGGTGGTTACTGGTAGTCTAAATTCGATATTGAAACCGAATCTCTCACTGCCATAGATCAGCAGTACCACCTGGTTGGCCCACCTGGTATTACTTATCCTATCTTAATAATTTGTATCTAGCAACTGCTTCTGATCATGGACACTGCGAAGTGTTTAAAACGTCAGGAAATCTTAAAAATAAATAATATAAATTTAAAATATTATTTTTTTGCGATAAATCGGTTCATTGTTTTTTCAATTTGTAACAATTCTGAAACAAATATATATTTTAGTTTGCGGCCCGCGACACCTTGACTAACATGTTTTTGTGGCCCTTATACAAAAAAGGTTGAGTACGGCTAGGAGACTAATCGAATGATTACGCTATGAGGATTTATACTGTATATGTTAAATTATAAGACGTAACAACAATCAACAATAATAAATGAATATAAATCATTTCTATAAATGAGGTAATACTTTTTTAAATAAGCTCGCACCACTGGTATAATTGTTACAACAAAAGTTGTAAATAAAATTCATCACCTGAGCAATCACGTTAATAGTTAAAAAAATAAATCAATTAAATCCAGTTGTTGACCTTTAAAATCATGATGGTAATTAATGAAAGGGTTCGGATATTAAGGATTGAAATGTTCGGATTTCCGATAAACAAATGTTCTAGAACAATACGGACGGAGAAATCGCTTGGTCCGATACTTATTGTTTTATTGAAAGTGTTTGAATGTATGTACTCAATCAAAGTCTTCAAGACGGATTTATTATGTTGGCGAATTTATGATGTTTATTAATATTTGTATTATGTTTTTGTTTATATTATCAAAGCAAATCGACTCTGTTATAACTAGTTAAACATAAAATGTAATCAAATCATCCCTAGTAATTGACGATAGCACGCTGAGTTGGAAAACTAGACTGACGCTATTATACTGTAGTAAACTAGCACCGCGTGCAGTGCAGAAACGTACCGTTAGAAAGCTAAAGCACTTCTTAAAAATTGCTCTTTCATTTCATTAAATCTCTAAGATAAATAACTGGTATTTTATGTTATTAAAATATTCTTTATGCAAGCGTTTTTATTTACACCGATGTAAAAAGGTATTTTTGGTTGAAAAGACGCATTTACGCGTGGGGGTTATGTGAGACTCTCATTAAGAAATCAGCGGTACCCACTCCTTCTCTTCGGGGGACGTCACGGGATCGCTTCCGCATACTCAAGTTCAAATTCAAAAGAGACCATCTCCATCCAGCACCTGTCGCTACCAAGCATGGCGTTTATCACGCTCGGCCGTGGAAGGTCTCCGCCGACTAAGGCCGCCGAGGATAGGCGCTGACGCCCTTAAGCGGCCCACTCAATCAGAGTGTGGCACGCCGGTAGACCGAGGTAGACCTGGGTATGGATTGCAGTGTCTTTAAATATATATTTTTTAAACAATTATATTATATTAATAGGGCTTGTGTGCCACAGCACCGAATCATAATTAAATATTGATACTACTATGCCCGAAACCTTCGCACTAATTTGTCACTAGTCTGTCATTTACGTTTGCATCAGCTATACAAAGTTTCAATTCATTAAAGGATAAAGTATTATTTTTATTATTAAGAAGATATGCCAATTTTTCATTCAATTTGTAGCTTTAGTTAAGGGATTTACATCAAGATGATTTTTTGGATTAAGAAACAAATTAAATATTATAATATATACAATTAGTATCTCGCCGCGAGATCTCTTCAGCGATACTCACAATCCACACTACGTCTTACCGCGCACCCAAGATATTTCAAAAATCTTATGATTCTGGGTTACTTTTGAATTTCAAAAATTTAACTACATTGTTTATTATATGTTTTTTGACACCACTAAATAATTTATTTTTATGAGAACATATTTTCATTTCGTTTAAAACATTAACGTGACTATTCTTACCTTGTTTTAAATAATAAATGTATGTTTAACTGGTCTGCTCCTGTACATTTTTTAGAGATTTATAAATCTTCATACTATTTTTTCTTTTGAAATTTTAATGTCTATTATTATAGATAACTGAAAAACTAATTAATAAATCTTCCTTTTCTATATTGATATTATGATAACTTTACAACACGACTGCCCTAAAAAGACAGCTTAATCATTTTAGGGTTCATGCTTGCATGTATGTGACTTTCTTAATTCCACAAGCTTTTAAATTTCTAAACAGAATTTGGATATTGGGACGTGAAATCTTTACGTCACCCTGAGTGACATTGTTTACATATTTTTTTACTTTTTAGTTCATTTTTGGCAGGGTAGTCGTGTTTTGTTTGGCATCATCATATTACTTTTTGTAAAGGGTCTAGCCGTACTTCCATAGCAAAACTGCCCCCAATAGGAACCTATATCGTAACCTATGCTCTATTGTAGAGGGTGCTAATAGTAGTTGATCCAGTAGATATTCGCTCTATATCTTAATTATTTGAGGAGCTATTTAAAAAAAAGTGTCCGGAAATGACTTTTTTTCAAAATGATATATCTTTGTGGGTTTTAAAGCTAGGAAGATAAAACCAATTCCAGTGTTTATGGTATACTTTACAGTTTATTCCATACTAGTTTCCTATAGTCTAAGCCTAAATAAAAGTATTAAAAAAATACAAATTAATATTTTGTCAATTGATTCCTATTAGATCTAATTGAGTTACCACTTTGAAAAAAATATATAATAATTGTATATATCTTGTCTTACAGCGTGCCAAGTTTCATTAAAATCCGAGAGGTGCAACATGTCGAAAAAAAATTTAAAGTAACTGGACCACCTTACGACTACTATGTTAACGCTTTTAAATTGTATTAAGTTTTTACTTTTTTAATATTGGGTATGAAAAGTTTGAAAGAAAATGAATTGATATTTTTTAAATAATAATTAAACTCATATTTATAAATGATAACTTTTATTAATCATCATCACTATGTTCATTAATTACGACATGATCGTTTTTAATAGAAAAAAGACTGGATAATATTTCTGCTGGACGAACTATATGAGATTTATATCTTGCATTTGATAAATAATATATAATTTCTGAGGAGGAGTTAAAAATACTTTTCACTGGCACTTACCAGCTTTCACAAACTATTTCTTATTTAGCTGAACTCATGGGGAAAGAGAATGATTTTCATGTGCTGTACGTCAAAAAAGCACCTAATATTTTAAAGCTGCAAGTAAAGTCACGACACATTAATAGCAAAACCTACCGATGTTATATTGACTAAAATCCCAGTGGAAAAAGTCACCAAGACATTCGGCGTTACTGCTGTGACTGTCCAAATGGTAATCGAACAGTTGAGTGTTGCTCCCACGTGGGAGCAATTATATATTATTTATCAAATGCAAGATATAAACCTCATATAGTTCGTCCAGCAGAAATATTATCCAGTCTTTTTTCTATTAAAAACGATCATGTCGTAATTAATGAACATAGTGATGATGATTAATAAAAGTTATCATTTATAAATATGAGTTTAATTATTATTTAAAAAATATCAATTCATTTTCTTTCAAACTTTTCATACCCAATATTAAAAAAGTAAAAACTTAATACAATTTAAAAGCGTTAACATAGTAGTCGTAAGGTGGTCCAGTTACTTTAAATTTTTTTTCGACATGTTGCACCTCTCGGATTTTAATGAAACTTGGCACGCTGTAAGACAAGATATATACAATTATTATATATTTTTTTCAAAGTGGTAACTCAATTAGATCTAATAGGAATCAATTGACAAAATATTAATTTGTATTTTTTTAATACTTTTATTTAGGCTTAGACTATAGGAAACTAGTATGGAATAAACTGTAAAGTATACCATAAACACTGGAATTGGTTTTATCTTCCTAGCTTTAAAACCCACAAAGATATATCATTTTGAAAAAAAGTCATTTCCGGACACTTTTTTTTAAATAGCTCCTCAAATAATTAAGATATAGAGCGAATATCTACTGGATCAACTACTATTAGCACCCTCTACAATAGAGCATAGGTTACGATATAGGTTCCTATTGGGGGCAGTTTTGCTATGGAAGTACACCTAGACCCTTTATTGATTAAGTCATCATTATTTTTTTTTATATAATAGAAGTGAAATTTTATCCATTGCCGTCGAACTATATAAAAACTTTTAAAATATGGTTTGTATGTGTCTATATGCATGTATTACGCCCTATAAAGATTGTGGTTTTTTTTTTCAGTTTCCAAATCTAAATTCACTTAAATCCAGCTATTTTATTGTTTATAAATATTACCAAAGTTTGAACAATCGGGTCTACTATCTAACCAACTAACAGTTTTATGTCCATCAGGTACCCAATAAAAAGGACAGTACGGGAATCCCCCTGCGATGTCGGCTACGCGTACATTCCAATCGCCTTCGTTCTTCTGCTGTATTTGGTGTATCTGGTCGAATGTTATCATAGCACAGCAAGGATACAGCTAGCAAGACGTGTGGACGTAACCGCAGTGAGCGCAAGAGTCCATGCGATGAGGAACGCCAATCCAAGAGTTTGGTAAGAATGTATTACTTTACATAGATATATTTAAATGGAATAGACAAGAACTATTAGTCGTAGAACTATTAATTTGTCACACAACCTCTTACCGTAGATTTTCAGTTAAACGATACAAGTTAAAATTGTATGTGAAATTTATTGCGATATGGGATAATGTTATAACATAATTTAATATTGCAACTTCGAATTGACATATGGTTCAACGAGTTAAAGTTTGACGTGCATACTGTAGCTCGAAACTTCCCCATCCCTCCCACATCACCCGTGAGGTTCTGTTTAAAATTCATTATTCTCAACCATTGCCTCCATAATTTACCCTTGCACGCCCTAAAGCAATAAATAAAGCGATTAATGTTGTGATAAAAGTAAAAATTTTATTCCTAAAGCTATTGCACTCGATTTATGTTTTTGTCTATTTAGAAAACAATTGTATGCTATAGACATTTGTTTTATAAATAGACAAATTTAAATCAAGTCCAAGGTTCGAACCTGGGACTTGCGTGGGGCTCGAAACCGTAGCGCTATTGGTCCTTATATGGTTTTGTATTACATTTATATTTTTAAGAACGTTAGGTAAGTATTTTAAATAAAATTAATTATTTTGATTGAGATTGCTTATATTTAAGTAATTAACTTAATTAATAATAAAGTGGTAAGCGTTTGCCGTGGTTTGGCGCTCAAAATTTCGGTATAAGTCCTTCCTACAGAAGCGCTCGCGCAGTACTGAATTCGATTACCCAACGCGTCGCATCTTATAGCAATTTGGTGGACATGATGTATTAACATTATTTCATTATGTGATATGACCATTGGACTACTGCCATTTCAGTCTACTGTAAGCCACGTAAAAAAAAACTCCGTTCCAATAATCTTGGAATATTAGCACGATAAAATCCTTTTTGATACAATGAAGAAGGTTTGATCAAAAGTCGAATAGCTTGATTAAATAAAAAAAATGATATAAATCTAGAGTTGTGTAAAACAAATCGATTGAATGTTACACAGGATAATATAAGTATATATATAAGTATAAGTTGTCGAAGTACCAAGTTGTCGAATAGAAAAGGCTAGCCAGAATGTGAGAAATAATAATGAATACATTTTTCGAAGGCAGAAGACATTTTAATTTTAATGTTTTGAAAGATTAACTAATTTATTATTAACTAGTTTCTACCCACGACTTTGCCCGTGTAACACTTTTTCTGTTCTCCGGACAACTTGTATATACACAATTTCATGATGATCTGTTGAGTAGTTAAATCGTAACAGTGTAACAAACAATCTCACCTTTATACTACTCGTATTAGTTGGAATTTCAATCACCAAATACAAAAATCTTAATAAATATCCTAGTAATATTTTGAAAGGCTTAACCGATCATGTCATTACGTTTCAGTGTAGGTAAAAGACTTAAATTTAAAATACCTTGCATGCTTCTCACGTATTTAATGTCTCAAATGGATAAATGATGATAGTTCGAAATCAAACATGTATGAACCGTACGGCGGCTTTCTTTGATGTAAATTTAAATTATAGCGGAGATGGCTCAGTGGTTAGAGCTAGAAATATAAGTTAGTCGTAGGCCATTAATTCAAAACCAGTACTAGAATTTTCATGTCTTTAATTTGTTTTTATTAAACATAAATTAATCATATGAATTTCAGTGGTACTTGCATGACTACGAAACTGCTTTCATCGGTTTAGATTAACGCGGTATATCCACTGAGCCATCTCGGCTATCGAAACCCATGAAAGATAAATTATTAACAACAGAAACATCATATTGTAATTTTTCGCTATTACATATGAAATAACCTAAAAACCACACCAGTCAACGCAAGAGTATCCCCAGCCTGTACTTATAGTACCAAGTTTAATGGCTGGAATTCAAATTTCACTTTTGTCTCCTCATTACATGTATATATATAAAACTTTAATTTTGGTATACTAAGTAAAACGAAAAGGCCTACCCTTTTTGTAGGCAATTCAGATGACATAAAAAGTGACCTCGTGCCAAACCGTTAAAGTGACACTGTGAATTCTGAAACAATACATCAAGTAATTAAGCCTTTTGTCCCTTGTTTGAAAAAATATTGGACATTGCCAGTGAAATATTTCATCCTGGTAAAGGGAAATAAGGCAAAACATTTTGTAGCTAAGGTGGCGGGTGGGTCCAGTTTGCTTGCCCTAGAAACACTCTTTGTGATGATGTTATAGCAACGAATGGTATTATAAAATTATTCCTTATTTTTTGTCGTATTTGAATAATAAAGTATTTTTAAAGCTGTTTTATATGTTTAAAAACATAATATACAAATGCCTTTGAAGTTGAAACGTCTTTATCCGCAGTTTAAAAGTGCAACCAAACTTTAAGGATAGTATTTAAAGTTATATGGAGCCAACTTGTGTTACTCCGAGTCGGGCTTTTATTAAGCCATTGAATTTCTTTGCTGAGAAATTCTCAGTAGCAGCTAAGAAAAAGGAAATGAACAGCATTTAAACTCCTGCCTAGGAAAGCACGATATGCCGCTAGCCTAGCACCTGAACTATCTCCGGTCGTGTCGGATTGCCATCCCATTATGAGAATGAAAAAAAAGAGTGTGTGCACACATACATTATTGCACTATAACATGACCCGCGCACTCGGTTCTCGTGAGAATGGTCGCCGTGATTGTAATCAGTCTGGAGTCATTCCCGTTATTACGTTTCATATCAAAATGATTGATTTCATTTTTGTTTGTTTATAAAGTTATTATATTATAAATAGTTATGAAAAAGTATTTTATTATTTAAAAGACAATATACAAGTTTTTAAAAGACAATCTTTCACTGAGCTGGTTTTCACGTAGCATGCACATAACTTAATAGCACCCTACTATTTCTGGAGTAATAAGGTATATAAACCTTTTGTACCAGGTGGAAAGCTATTTGCTATCACTACGTGCGTCGAAAGCGGCAAGTCACGCGATATCGCAATGGCGATGCTTACACTACAACTCAGGTAAGGGTAGAGTTTTCACGTTTACAATTATTTGCAAATGCTCGTTGATAAAAAATATTTTGAATCGTCATATGCAAATGTTTATCATAGATGTGACAAATGCTGAGCTTCATCAGCTTATAGTATTAGGTAGTACTAATTAATATATAATAATAGTAGAATCTTTGCTAAGAATTAAATTAAGTTTGTTAGTAATTCGCGTTGTAGCAAAAACATCAAAATTTGAAACAATTTAAAACACGACTCTTATTTTATAACATTTCATAACAACGACGATTAATAGTAATGTAATGGGTTTGCTTCAACATATAACAAGATTACTAACTCTCCATTTACATATCTTGAGTTTATCTCCGAAAATTCAGCAAAAGCAATATATTATTTTACGGATTAATCATATCATTTCAATGCCTCAACTTTGCTCTTAACATCAACATCAGACTTCAGCGCTCTTCCCTTAGGAACTCGTTATCATTCCGATCGATACACTTTACATACATTGAAACAAACGGAAGGGAGAAAGCCATTTGTCATTGCGATCGTAAAGTGAAATACTGAAATGCACAGACACATTTTTACAGTTCATTACCCTAAAACACGAAACGTTACAGATTAAATAAACCTTCGTAGTGTTAAATAAATTGAATGGGATATTAAGTGTCTAATTTCAATAATACTTTTTTAATATGCTTTAATTTGCTAATAAATATTAAGCAACTTATATATGATCTATGTCACAGATCCTCTAAACAAGCAATTTAATTGCCATTTTAAGTAATTGGTTGCGTTTCATATTTATTTATACGACTAAAATGCAAAAGTATTTTATTAAATTGATACCAAACAAGGAAATTAAATGACACATTATTCATGAGATGTGTACATAACAGACAATTTTAATTTTCATGTAAATCATTTCGAATATCGTAAATAATTAGCTGTGCTTGGCACCTTTACCCGCGTCATATTAAGTTTACACAAATACACGGGCCTGTTTCATACAGTTTCGCATATCGGTTAACGTTTATAATAATATGTTCTTTACCGTTGGGTGAAGTTGTATGGCGGATAAATTTACTCAATAATTGAACTCAAAAAAGTCTATTCGAATCCATGTAGTTTCTGTGATTAAACCATACAATTTATTCGCGTTTTAATATGAAAGATATACATTAGAATTTTAATTTCAGGTATATTACGAGCGAGTAAACACGCATAGCGCAAGTACGTCATTTGCACATGCATGTTGTGGCCAACGTGATGCTTCAAGGAATCTAGTCCTAGATTCGAAAACCCCTATTACTAAAGTCCGCTTCAGTAAAGGATTCGCTTTTGCGAACATTGAGGCTGCCAGTGGTAAATAAAACAAGAATATATTTTTCTTGTAATTTTATTTTTTAAATTTTTTGGTAATAATTGGATTATACACTCAATTTTAAGAGGATTAGGATTTTAAATCCCTGATTCAACTAAGTTACAAACAAATGGTAGTCATTAATAAAATGCTACGAAGGCTTAAGCTATTGTTGGAAACAAAATAATCTTTTAAGGCAAGGACGATCACAAAGGACATTTTTCCTCATTCCTTCTGAATTATAATTAATATATCTGTATAATTTTATTTACGCATCTTAAAATGTTTAATTGTTTTGTTTCTTCGGTTAAAGTAAAGTTAGATAAAAAATATATCCACAAAATATTGCATACAGATGTTGCAAAGACTGACTTCGGACTTTGAAATTCAACTTACCCACATATGTTTGAAAGTACTCTTTGCGAGAGAGCTTATATTGTGTACTGTAGTTACTTTTGAGCTCAAAGAAATAGCAATTTAAAACAAAACATTTAAGAGGGTTTAAAGTTTAAGGGATAATTGCAACCATTATGTTTTTTATAAAGTAAATCCTTTGTTACAGAATTTGAAGACCAAAGGTCCAGGTTTTTCGCAGAACATGAAAGATTCGATGACTTCATGGAAATGCGTGAGGGATTAGATTTAATAGGCGTTAGTTCTTTTAGGGAGTACATGGTAGCGTATAGGTATGTTATAAATAGGTTACAATTTCTGGTAATAGTTTTGATAAATATATTAACAGTTAATATTATTTTTAAGGGAAGCTGATCGTTGTCCTTGGTATTCATCTCAACTTCTTTTTTGGACACTTTCCTGTCTTCTTCTCTCCTGGCCTCTAAGAATTGTGATAGAATGTAATACAGCGTATGTCCATTATACGGTAAGAAGCTTGTGGTCAGTATGCTTGTGGTAATAAAATTACTAGTCAACAATTTTTTATTATTTTTTCATTTTACAGATAACAAAAATATTCGGCACAAACTATGAATTAGATCCTAGTAGACAATTAGATTTAGATACACATTTATCTGATACTTTGCCGCCAGTCCCTGCAACAAATTACTCATGGGCCCTGGCTGATGAGCAAAGCGCCGTCCTATGTGCAGCTTCCCGACCTCCACGTACTCTTCCACTTTCACATGCATCTACTGTGGATAGTCTCGAACTATTTGCAGCTATTCGAGGTAACTGTGCAATTGTGCCATCATACTCAGAAGCTATGCGCATAGATGCTGCTCTAAGAGAAGATCCAGCGGAAAACGCATCCAACGCAGGTGTTCTAATTGATATCGAAGGGGAGCCAAGGCCTAATAGGCCTGCTGTTAAAGCAGCATCTTTCGATGAACCAGCAAGAAGACCACGAGTAACTATAGCTGGTACGCATTCAAGTCATAACATTGCTGGTAGCTCTAGATCCCATGAAGCTAAACAGCAAAATAGGAGATCTTGGGCAGGTGTATTAACATCTGCTAGAAGTGCAAGACAAATTCTGGATGAATTGACAAATAATCCTGTTACATATGAACCTATACCAGAATCACAAGTGAGAAGAAACGGAGAAAATACTTTATATTTCTCTAGAGAATTGTCACCAACGTGTTCAAGAGATCCATTTGGGGGTCGAGCTCAAACGACACCTACTGATGAACCGCCAACGTACGAAGAAGCCTTAAAATTACCTGCATTGAAGAAGTTAACAAGATCCATAACAGGCACGGATTTAGCTGGACCAAGAAGGGCATTTTTGAAGGATGTATTGGCAAATAGAAGATCATGTTTAGAAGGTGTCGGTGTATTAGCAGGGGCTAAGGTTGTTAGATTGCCATATAGTGAGTCAGGTGAAGAAACGCCTCTATAGCGCTACTATGTTAGTTTAATTGACTTTTTATGGTGCAATAAAATGTTAATATTAGATACTCGATATACTATCTAAGAATTACAGTATAGTTAGAATCTATACGAATTGGGATACCGGAATAGATAACTTTTAATAGGTTATTTATATGCTTCGGAATTGCAACGCGCTTAAAGCTTGCCCGTTTTTACATAACTGTAATTACACAGTAGCTTCAAATGTACATGGAATTGATTTTTTTCCACCATACTTTATATGCCAGATACATTTATTATAGGTCTATACAATACCGGAAGTCGGATTGTATAGAATATCAAACTAAACTAAATCTTAAATATTAATGTAATATATCGATCCTAATGTTTTGCTTATTATGTAATCAAAATTTTTTTTAATGTATTAAATAAAACAGGTTGTGAAGTAATAGATAAACTTTAATCCAATAAAAATATATAGTTTTAGTCTGAATACATTTTTTTTTAAATCAAACTTGAAAAATAATTTTTATTTAACATGTAGCAATTTTCTCATAGTGTTTATTTATTCATTTTGATATTGATAAAATTTAATACATATATTAAATAGGTATATTTGCTTATGAAATTTTATATTGAATAAAAGTAATTTTAAGGCAGTGCCTTGTATATTACCAGTTAAATATAAAATGCTGTCTTCATATTCCTAGTGCAATAATGTGTAATTTTACACATTCTTATTACAATTTTAATAATAACGAAAACTTATTTAATAAAATGTTACAATTTGTATAACGTTTTTAAAGAAACTATTTCAGAAAGCCTTTCTTCGTTCTAACCTTACAAACAACAACACCAAACAATTAAATAACTAAGAATTGAGAAATGAATATAATTTGTAATAAAATAATTCATTATAAACTTAGCTTGCCTAATTATAACATAAAAATGTGTAGCAGATCAATTCATCATTCGATTTTCAAGTATGAAATATATTCATACAAGATAATATAATCATTTTACAAAAATAATACAGATTAATTTACCACAAATTTAGAAACACAATAGTAAACAAATGTATTTAACGTATATAAACATCTTATAATAACGTAAGAAATGTTAGTTCCCATAGTTTATAACTTGGACTTCTTCGACATACACGAACTTTAATTAGTTCAATGATATTTAGAAATAAATTTCAAAGTCTGTATGTACATACATTGCCAAAAGTGATATTAATATTAAACGTATAAAGAATGTTCTGGAAAAACATAAAGTTCAATTACGTTAGAATAAAAAACAGACGTTTTATATGTTAGATAAAACAAATATGTTATTGTAATATATTATTGAAATATGCTTGTAAATAGTAATTATTAGAGTTTGTTAAGTGCCAAGAAAAAAAATATGGAAAAACAGTCGTTATAAAAGAAAGTAATATGTAATGTCAATTAAACAAAAGTTATTTTACTTTGCCTAATATGTTTTAGTTGCACACGCATTTAATATTCTTTAAGGATGCTTCTTTTTAAATTTAAATACGTATCTTCGAATGTCTTTTACTAAATATCAAGAACAGTTTTGCGTTATACTAACTGCTATCTCCAGTTCTTGTCTTAATACGTAAATTTGTAAAATTAGATTGCTGCTTTGCCCGTAAGAATTGCTTAGTTGAACAATTATGAGCTGTAGCTTATTTGTACTCTCTATACAAAACAATTTATTTTTTAAATGAATACTGGCGAATAAGAACTAGGTCGAAATATGTAAACATACAAAACTTCGATCGTCATGACAATTTTGCTACGGCATGTGGGCTTGTATGTTTACGTTCGTGGGGCTGTGTAAGGATATATTATTATAAACATGCTTGTTGTCAACTGTACTTGTATTATATAGATAATAATTAATAAAAAAACGTTAACTTTCACACTTCAAAAATCGGTGTTAATTTTATTGTGCCTTTTATTTACATAATACGTAGTTAAAGAAGCTTCGTTCCTACACCTCTCATTTTATATTTAAATCTGGATTGAAAATTGATTGTTGTGCTAGCTTTTGTCAGCTACGCGAACATGAGTCACAGAGACCAATTTTTGCTTATATGGATCAAGTCATGTAGAATTGATAAAACGCTAAACAACGCGATTGTTAATAATGCAGATAGTTTTGTAAAACATTGCAGGATGTTCTGATGTAAACAAAATGAGAAGTTTTATTTTTATAATTATTTTTTATGGAAAATAATATAACACGTATTACATTAGTATACATTTTAAACTTAAGTCCTAAAATGCTTAAATATATTTTAACTTAAGCGATCGAGAAAATAAACAATTTCTTGGTTCATATTTTCATGGAATCTTGATGGTATAGAATGTATAATTTTAAATAAAACGCTTTTATATATTGTATTCAAAGCAACAATTAATGTAAATTATAACATAAGATAGTTACGCTATAAATAAAATATTTTTGATTGTAAAGTCCGGGCGTACAAGAAATCTTTATTATTTTCAATAAACATTACAAATGTTATGATGTTTTTATTGTAAAAGTCCTTAGTATTATTAGAAACTTTGCCTAATATTATTATAGAAAGTTTAATAATGGTCCTATAACTACACTATAATTTTTATCTTTATAGCTGAAATGTAAAACACGAAATTGGTATTTATACAATTTAGTACAAACACAATAATATCAAGATATCTTCGTGTATAGAACAAATGGAAGACAAGATTCAAGAGTTACAACTTGTTTTCATGTGTCTATAATTTATGTTGTGTTTGATGGAAAACGCCGTGAATGTGTCGCAAGTTACAAACATTTACCTGACGAGGAAATTCTCTAACTTTTACTTCATTCCCAGAAGCTATCCAACTTTTCTCGAATGTTATAAAACTTAAACGAATCTACCTATGTCTCTTCTTTCGTAAGCAAATAAAGACCACGGAATTACATACAAATAAAAACTTTTTTCTCCAATCGAAAAAAACAAAAGCAAAATTTCGCAAAAGCATTAGTCTCATACATTTTTGTTAAATTTGTATCGGTGATTAATAACTTTTAAAAAAATGCTCTCTCAGGCCTCAGATGCCAATTTCACATTTCAAGACCTACTAGGTATCAGCTGTGCGAGTTCAGTCAGACAGTTGTTGAGTTTTATTAAGTAAATCTATATTTTTTCAATAACGTTTTTTCGAAAGTAAATAAGAAATATGTAATTATCCAATTCTTTTATCCCAGAAAAGAAAAATAGTGCACCTACTGCAAAATCAACGAAAATGTTGTCGCAATATTTTCCTTGTTCCGTTATTGTATAAAGGATTGATAAGTTGGACCCTTGTCGCTAGTGGTCGATAACTCAATCATATGAAACCCCTCAACAACGTCTTAATAATACATACTATTAAATCATCAATAATCTAACGACAAGGTTTGAATTATAACTAAGAAAAAAAGCTAAGGCACAACTGGTATCCCTCATCATTACTATTACACCTAATTAAAAAAAAAAGTAATTAAACTTTCTGACGAATAAAATGTTTTATCTAATTTTAATTAATATATTTAATTCGAAAGGTAAGTTTTAAGAAAGTTTTAAAAAATTAATAACTATCTCATTACATTAAGCCTCATAATTGCTGTATAAAATAATAACCTCATTTACGCTTCAGTAAAAAACGTTTTATAAAAAAAAGGAAAGGAAAAATTGTATCTTAATTCCCAGATGGTTAATGAGAGTACAGTGCTGTACCCTTTCTTTTTTATTTGTAGCAGGAAGACTGGCGGTCAAGTGGGTCACCTGATAGCAAGTGTACACTAACACTCATAGACAAGCTACATATCATGACTGCTCTCGGGAATTCGCAGGGATTTAATCCTATGCTATTTTGTTTATCAAATATACTTATGTGCTCACATTGACTTCCTCAATCAAGACAAGAGTTTTGACGTGTAAACGATTAAAAAACAAACAAAACTCTTTATAACATTGGCATTGGTGTAATTACTTACAATATAAGGACAATCTGAGGTTTTATTTTCCTTAAACCGTACACTGGCTCACTCGTTCTTAAAATTGTAATGTATCCAAGTAAAGTCTATTTTTTTATAACTTTGTATTTGGGTTTAGCTCTTACATAATTAAAAATATATTAATATATGAAATAAAGAATAAACAAGTTTGATCTTATGAATTATTAAACTTTAGTAGTACAATAATTACCTAATTAGTAAAGAGCATCTGTCCGGTTGGGTTCACACAAAGATCTTTCTCAAGTAAGCCTTTCTTAAAAGTAGTTGTGTTCTTTCTTTTCCTTACATTTTCCAAGGAAGACATGTAGCTAAACGTTTATAGAATGAATGACTTCCAACCAATTTAGCTAAGTACTTTTTGAAATAACTTACATTTGTCCGCTATTATTCCTCGCTATTCCTTTAACTATGTACATGTAGGAACTATCGATAATATTAATCACCAGACGTCTAGACAACTTGTGCGTAATATATAAACTAGCGTGGAAACTATGTTTGGTATGTGTTATTAATTTTCCGAGACGGTATAAAATATTCATAGCAGAACCCTTATAGCGACGGTTATGTGAATATAAACGTAATTAAATTGTTGAATACAATTCTCTTGTATCTCTTGTTGTGCGTCTCTTGTTATGTGTAATCTCTTCATTGGTGTTTACGAAAAAAAATATTAATTTATTTACAGTAACAGCCTGTGAATGTCCCACTGCTGGGCTAAGGCCTCCTCTCCCTTCTGAGGAGAAGTTTTTGAGCTTATCCATCACGCTACTCCAATGCGGGTTGGTAGAATACAGATGTGGCAGAATTTCAATGAAATTATACACATGCAGGTTTCCTCACGATGTTTTCCTTCGCCGTCAAGCACGAGATGAATTACAATTATAAACACTAATAATTATATTCATTTATTTAATGTCATTTAAATGTTTGCGTTAAACTCAACAAGTTTTTAGTTATAAAGTAAATCCATTTTAGTGTATTTCAGTGTAACATAGCAGGTAGGCTTTCGAATATCCAAATTGAAAGTATTTGTTATTGACAGCTCCGCTGTGTATTTTGGAATTGGGTTGTTTGTCCGGAACAAGGTATAAATTGTTTTACGTGTTAAATTGTACACAATCGAGGGCTTCATAGCAAATGGACGTATAGACAAAATTACTTTTTTACTGCTGGTATTCAAGATTGACATTTGGGAAAATATGCCTTGTAGTAGATTTTTTTTATATATTTTGATAAATATTTTTTAAAATAAAACGACAAAATGTAAGTACTAATTTAGGCCGTATTAGTACACTTTATAATTTATTTTGAATTGCTGTCAATGTCTTCCTTTATAACTATATAAATTATTTTAACGGTTCATCAGAATTTAAAAAATCTATATTTTAATTAACTAAGTTATGCAACTCAAAAAAAATGTCATTTTTGCATGTATGCTTATAAATTATGAAACCCGTGACATAAAAGTGACATTGAAATATACGGAAATAGCGAAATAACAGATCGGTGTAAAAATAAATAAGTGAGATTGAGTTTTTGGAGTTAAATAATATATTCTACAACTCAAATCTTAGATAACTAAACCTTATACATGTATGGATAAAATACAATTGTAATAGGATTACCTCTAAATCTCTCAGCAGGAAATATACGGAAATTACTTTCCTTTTCTTTTATCAATAAAGCATTTGCTTAAGACAAATGTCCGGTTTCCATATTCGATTCGTTTTCCTTATGGATGGTAGAATTGTTTATATATTTACGGTATATTTATAAATTACGCGTTGTAGATAGTAAAAAATGGTAGAATTGTATTTCAAAAGCGTCCCAATAAATAGCATTTCGAAGCCACATTTATATAACGTAAAAACTTATAAGAAAAACTATACCATGTTACCCGTAACACATAAGACCAGTTGCAATAACGTAATACTAAAGTGCAATAACTGTAAATATTCAATAAATATAGGAACCGAAAAACAATATATTACTTTTTTATGTAAGAGGGGGCAAACAAGCATGGGGCTCAATTAATGGAAAGTGACTACCACCTCCCATGGACACCTGCAACATCCGAGGGCTTGCAGGTGCGTTGCCGACCTTTAAGGAAGGAGTACGCTCTTTTCTTGAAGGTTCCTATGTCATAATGGTTCAGAAAAGCCGAAAGCTGGTTCCACAATACAACATAACAAAAATAAACATACTGTTTTATATTATACATAGGAATTGATAAATAGATTTAATGAAATTCTTTATGAAGACATCTTATATCTTGAAACAGCAAGCAATCAAACAGAAATAAATAAAAATACAATTTTCCAAGAATAAGAAAGAAAACAACTATTTGTAAATCATATTACCAAACAAATTTCGCTTTCATCAATATAAGATGTACAAGATTTTATAAAATATAAAAACGTAATATAAGTATGAATTAATTAAGGTCAAGGGATATCAAAAGAAGCGCTTCACAGGAAGAGCTTTTGATGATGTAATGAAGTAGATTTTTTATATTAGACTTTAAGTAATAAAATAATATCATAATTAAATATTTCGATCATGATTTAGCTAAAACCAATAATTATAAATTAATTATATCATGGGCCACATGATGGTAAGTGGTCACCAACGCCCATAAACAGTGACATTATTCGAAATGTTAACCATCGCTTACATCGCCAATGCGCCATCAGCCTTGGGAACTAAGATGTCTTGTACCTGAAATTACACTGGCTCACTCACTCTTCAAACCGAAACACAACAATACAAAGTGCTGCTGTTTTGCAGTAGAATATCTGATGAGTGGGTGGTACCTACACAGACGAGCTTGCACAAAGCTCTACCACCGAGTAGTAGTAGTACAGGTAATGCTGGATCATTCGACGCCATTTGACCTATCAGCATAAACGTTTAAATGTATTTTTAATACAAGAAAGATATTATGCGTTCAAAAAAAATTGAACATATATGAAAATTTATTTTCATTTGTCGTTATATGATAATTACACTCATAAATTAGTCTATGTATAAAACGAACATGGTGTAAAGCTGTAAGGACTAGATATATATAGTTAGATTAACTCCGAGGATAAAGCAATAATTGGTTGTACAGGTAGTGGCGGAATTTATTGTTCGGGGTCGGGCGGCGCGAGCGGTGAGGTGTAGCGAGATGAAAGGGCTTTGATGTAATCAACGGCCTAACGCCACGTCACTCGACTCCGTTACTTGTATTAAATATATTTTAACTCTGATATTATATTGCTGTATTCCAATAATGGTTATATTTATAACTTTATCTACAAATACTTTACATATATGATATTATTTTTCACGTACAATAGTAATAATCTTATATTATTGTTATTCGATTAAACCTTGCATGGAAACCAAGTATAAATAAAATATAAAAGCATATCCATTTTCCTCGTTGGTCCTTCCTTATAAGACCGCAATTCGTGAGGCCCTGGGTTCAAATTCGGGTATAAAAAAGTCTTCGGAGAAACGCACGTAATAATCTCGGTTCACTGCCAGAACTATCTGGACGGATCTGTTTTCTGGGGGAATAGAGATTGCACTTGCATTATGTACATACTTACGCACTGTAATATTATGTCCTGTACAGTTGGCTAGCTTCCCTTACGAATCGGCCACCGTGACCGAAATCAGTCATCAAAGCTGCACATCTAGCGGAGAAGCAGCTTCTATGTTATTAATATGATTGGTGACATGGATTGATATTATTTATTGTAATGTTATACATATATGAGTAAAGTAACAGCATGTGAATGTCCCACTGCTGGGCTAAGGCCTCTTCTCTTCTTTTGAGAAGAAGGTTTTGGAGCTTATTCCACCACGCTGCTCCAATGCGGTTTGGTGAAATACACATGTGACAGAATTTCAGTGAAATTTGACACATGCAGGTTTCCTCACGATGTTTTCCTTCACCGTCAAGCACGAGATGAATTATAATCACAAATTAAGCACATGAAATTCAGTGGTGCTTGTCCGAGTTTGAACCCACGATCATTGGTTAAGATTCACGCGTTCTTACCACTGGGCCATCTAGGCTTTCTATGTTATATATAAGTAAATATATGTAATTCATACATATGATTAAGTTAAATAAACACTACTTTATAAGCTAAGTTAATTAAAAGGTTCAAAAAATAAATACAGCACATTATTAAAATCAAGTTTAAGATTTTAATAATATTGAACTCAAAGTTTTTTATTCTTTAAGAGCTCTGCGTATTTGTGGAAACTTTTCTTAATCTCCTTTATTAGTAATCTTCAAGTCTTCAATAATAGCAGGGCCTGGATTACGGATTATTAGTAATTCCACAAATGTTTATATGGTGTCGAATTACTTTCCGGAAACCTAGCTTGGAAGATATTTCTTACGATAACCCCAAGTTCCTCATTTACCCGTCGTGGAAGATCAAAATAAGGAGATATAAATGAAGCGACATAGCTTGTGATAATACACATTTCCTTCATGATCCATGATCCAAAATTTCATTTTGTGGACTCTGTTAACCAATGATCGAGTAAGATAAGCGGTTTCTATTTCATTTCTTTTTTTTTTATTTATTCTTTCTAATCTCTCATAGCCTTTTTGTCATGTGTCAGCATGTTTTTAGTTGCTCTGAATTCGATATTGTCACTCAAGGTTTTTTAAATTAACATTCCGGATCATGCAGTCTCGATTTCAGTTGTATGGACGACTTTCCAGCGAAAATAATTATCTTTAGTTTTACCTAAACATAAAGATCGAGCTCAGTGGCGTGCCATTGGACAAGCCAGTAGTCCATGTCCAGTAGTGGACGACAAAGGGATAATGATGATTACCTAAAGTTGTCGATTAACGAAGTAAGTACTGGTTTAATAAATTTTTAATTTATTAAAACTGAACTGGTTTCAAAATAAACGTTTTTATTTAATTTTATAGTAAAGATCTTAAGGTTGGTTGTCTAAAAAAGATCGCTGTCTTAGAGATAAGGTTGCTGCACATCTTTCTCGTATATATTCTGCAATCTGCAAGTATGTATGTTTAATTATTTTTTGTATGGTAATATACATAACGTTATTTTTTAATGAAATTAATTCCACTGAATATAGAAAGTAATCCATTTTATTCTTGGAAATTATTATATTTCTATATTGCAAATAAATAGCATAAGTATAATGAATAAGTCATTTTTTTAAGTCGTTTCGTTCCGTATATAATAAAAAAAGTTCCATAGGACAGTCAAAAAAGCTATTGAAATTGCCATATCAGGAGGGAACATTATTATTGATACTTTTATGTAACACAATTCCTGTTCTAATAGCATAAAAGTTGATTACTAAAATCGTGTCAACCAAAGTAGATCAAGTTTACTTCGACCCAAGTCATGTTTTGATATTAATCTCGACATTATTGGGTTAAATTTCCAGCACGCAGCCTTGAATCCATTTTCTCTGTATCTAGGATAACTGGCGTTAAAAGAACTCTCATAATAAGTGTCGTAGATTGAAGATGGGTCAAATTATGTTGGTCAATGAAAGTGTGACTTCGCAATTTCGAACGAAACATGACGCAAAGCTGTGGTCCCCGCGGCAGAACTATGTTTACGTCTATCGCAAAGTATTATACATCTTAATAGTTAACGATAGAGACTGGAATTGCTTGTATCGAGATAGTCTGTATACTGTACGCAGACTTTAAGGCGTCGTGATGGCGTCTCTTTGGCGTTGCGGGAGATGAAGTAATTTCTCTCATACAAAGATTTTAATGAAATCACTGACACTTAAAAGTTATAATTTGCTTGCTTGCTATTTATTATGTTAAACTATAATAAATTTGTTAAAACAATATCCATATATAACATATATTTGATCTTAACAAGAGATATTCGACTGGGTATTTGGAAATACGTTAACCCTAAAACTTTATGAGCTTACTATCGATTTAATTCTTACTTAAGCAGCGAACAAGGATTACTGGATCGCGGCAAGGAAGGAAAAACACACTGATTTAATATTCATGAAACAGTGTTTGAGCTGTTCGCGCGTGATCTCGCGTAACAAGATGAATTAAACATAGACCAAAACCACGTGCGCCGGGATGACCTATTACGAGTACAAAACGAACCGTAACCAAAATTCTCATTTAAAAATCCCCTTAAGTGTTAAAGCAGTATAATATAGCGATAGTCTATAAATGTCCCATTGCTGGGTTAAGGTCTCCTCTCCTTTTAAGGGAAAGGTTTGAAGCCTATTCACTGCTCCGATTGCTGGTTTATGGAAACAAATGTAACAGATTTTCATCAGATACGATACGATGTCCCTTCACTAGAGATCATGAGATTAATTATTAACACAATTAAGCTCATGAAACAACAGTCATGCTTGCCTAGGTTTTTTTTAATAGAATAGATAGACGGACGAGAAAAAGGGGAGCATCTGATGGTAAGTGGTTACCAATGCCCGCAGACATTGGCATTGTAAGAAATATTAAACATCGCTTACGTCGCCAATGCGCCACAAACCTTAGGTACTAAGATGTTATGTCCCTTGTTCCTGTAATTACACTAGCTAGCTCATTCACTCATCAAACAAGAACCCAAGTACTTATGTTTTGCGGTATTCAATATTAAAAATATCGAAACGTTTAAACAAAAACGTAAAAGATAAAGAACAAAACTAGTTAAAAATATTTCTCATAACCGTTGCGAAAAATTTTCTACGTGAGTAAATTTAATAATTAAGGCAAAACAATTTCCTAAAATAAACAGCCCAAAGCTACCGTTAATTATACTTTAGGACACGGACGTACCCGTGTAAACTTTGTTTAAATTCCCTTTGAGGCTTTAAGATGTAATGACCCATGGATCTAGTTAAAACTTTTCGAACACTGAGACCGTTTTCATTGCGTCCACAAACATTGCATAAAGATTTACTAACTTAGTCACATTTAAGTGCCGAAGCGTTAAATTAATATAACGCAATATAATAACAAGTCTATATAATTATTACCTATAAAATGTATATTTTAAATATTAGGTATGTTTTATTTGAAGACGAGATCATAAATAAATAAAATACAGTCATAATTAGTGGTAATTTCTGTTTGAAGATATTGACATAAATGTTGTTATTTTTTATAATGACTGTGCGTTGTCCAAACCGAACCTAAATTATAATATCCTTGCGATAATGCATTTAAAATGCAATTACTAATTACAAAATACCGAAAATGTATTTAATATATTCGCAAGAAATAAATATTAAAATATTTTTTATTAAATATCTTTAAAGTAATGTGTGAACGGGTTGTATTTCATAAACTTATTTACAAGCGTAGCCTTTTGTTGCGGAAAATACGTTTCTTGTATTTACTCGGGAGACCCTGTAGCAGAAAGGTCTGAACAACGAAGAATACGCAAAATACACAAAGTTTCTTGAATTTCTTTTTACAGCGTTAAAATTTAAAAAGCAAATCTTTTAAACAACTTAAATTTATTGTACTCTTATGAAATATTTTTCGAGTTAAATTGGTGTTTGTGGTATGATTTTTTTTCGGTATATACTTTTAAAAATGTTTTTGTTTTAGGGAAGGAAATTATGGAGATTGTGCACTTAATATTACAGTCATTAAATACGAATAAGTAGATTATATCTAGTATTGTCATATCATTATTTAATTCAAATTCAAATTCAAATTCTTTATTTGCAAAGTTGTAGGTACATTTTTGATGTTACAATACTTTAAATCCTGCCACAACAACCTTAAGATGGTATGCAAATGTCATGATATACTATTTATGAATATATTTACTACGAAAGCTACGCACAGACTACCTTATATTAATATATTGAAATGTCATAATAATCATGTCAAAATCTAGAAAATTTACATTAATAAATAATATTTCCAAATTTCAATCATTTACAATAAATTCCATTATCTACCTTATTCTAAATATTCTTTTAAATTATAGTAACATACATTAACCAACCAATGCTTTAATTTTAGTTTAAAACAATTTAAGTTTTTGTATTGTTTGATATCATTCGGCGACTTATTAAAAAAATTTACAGCCATAAAATAAAAGTTCGCACTGCGTAATTTAGTTCTGACTTTAGGAAATATTAATCTGTCAGGGAATCGAGAGTTAAGGTTACTTCCAAGTACCAAAGTGGCAAATTCCTCTGGATGCATTTTGACATAAACGCACGTTTCATATATGTATGGACAAGGGACAGTTAGTATTTTCAACCTTTTAAAAAGGGGTCTACATGATACAAGCGAGCTTACATCAAATATGCTCTGATGCATCGCTTTTGTGCCAATAGCACCTTATTAATATATGAAGAGTTTCCCCACAATGTTATGCCATATCTTAAAATTGAACCTACATATCCATGATATGCTTGTATTGCAGTTTTTTCGTTGGTTATTTTTGTAAGTCTCCACAGCACATATGTAAATAAATTTATTTTTTTGCAAAGACCATCTACATGTTAAAATATATATAACTATAACTCCTAAAAATGTTATACTTTTGTGGTCTCTAATATAGGCTCATTATTACATTTGATATTTAAAGTTTGCTTCTTTCCGCTTTTGTTAATAAATTGTATATATTTAGTTTTTTGTATATTAATTTTTAAATTATTTTCATGTAACCAATTTACAATGTCAGTAACTGTTTTTTTAATTTCTTTGTTAAATGTAGTCATATTTTTACATGGTATAGTTAAAGCTAAGTCATCTGCAAAAAGTGAAAATTTATAATTTGTTACGTTTCATTTATGTGTATTAGAAATAACAGCGGTCCTAATATGCTGCCTTGAGGAACGCCCACTTCATTTAATTGTGTTGCTGAATGACAAATACCTTCTTCCATTCTCGAATTTATATGCGTAATTTCAACATACTGTTCTCTTTGGCTGAGATAGGATTTAAGCCAATCATTTGCTAAACCTCTTAAGCCATAATGCTCAAATTTCTTCAATATTCTTTTCTTTATTTTCATAGATAGAGAAACATCAACTATTAGTAATTATTATTAATGTTCCACAAACAAATTTGTGAAAGTGAGCAACTTCAAATATAAAAACAAACTAGCACTTCAAAGGATCGGTTATAAAGAACTTCTTGAATCGAGTTTTAAAAAATAAAATTATAAACATTACATTTATTAAATATGGATATATAATAATAAGATATAGAACTGTAAATTGATCTTTAGGCAACCGTCGCGAGCGTGATTAGGAAGAGACTGAATCCTGGCAATCCTTACTTTCATACCTCAGACTAATAATGCTGACATTGCAATGTTAGTTAGTCACTCAACGTTATCCCATGCAAAGTAGGGATGATGTAACAGATCGATTGGATGAAGTTAAAAATTAAAGTAGCGCGACGTCACTATTAAAATCAAAAATTCACAACATACTTTCATAGCGCATCGCGAACGTAGGTCTGGTTCAAGCTTTACATCTCACTATATTATTTACAGCTAAAACATTGACTTATCTTAATTCTTGTACATGCATAAACTGCTCTAACGATTTGGTTCCAATTTTGTATTAAGATAAAGTTTTGCTTATTAAGTAAATTTATATAGATGTCATTCTTGAAAAACTGATCTTTTATTGTAAAAAAATAGCGGAAGGAAGCTCAGTCGTTGGTGCTATAAATTGAAACACATGCAACACAAATGAACTTGAAAAGTGATTTTGTTGCTATGTAAAGAAAATAGAAACGTTTCATATGGAATATATAGGGTTTTCCATTAAGGGCGCTTGATCGTGCAGAACTTCCATCGTAGCGTGTGCTGTGTGGCACGTAGCGCCGTCCTGTTGAAACCACATGTTGTCCAGATCCATATTCTCGATTTCAGGCCAAAAGAAGTTGGTTATCATCGACCGGTATCGCACACCATTGACGGTGACGGCCACACCATTATCGTTTTCGAAAAAATACGGACCAATCACGCCTCCGGCCCAAAATCCGCACCAAACAGTCACTTTCTGCGGGTGCATTGCCACTTGGTGAACCTCGTGTGGATTGGTCTCGCGCCTCGTCGCTGAAGATGATTTTTTTGCCAAAATCGGCGTCAACTTCCAACTGCTCTAATGCCCAGTCAGCGAACACACGGCGCTGTCTATGGTCATTAACCTTGAGCTCTTGGGTCAGCTGGATCTTGTACGGGTGCAGGCTCAAGTCACAACGCAAAATTCGCCAAGTTGTCGTCTGCGAAAGGCCGAGTTCCTGTGCGCTACGCGGAATTGACTGCCGCGGGTTTTCGAGGACACTGTCGCGCACAGCGGCGATATTCTCGGCAGATCTCGCGTTACGTTGACGCACGGGAACCGGCTGATTGTTAACTGACCCGGTTGACTCGAATTTGTCCACCAATCGACGGATAGTCGACTCGGCAGGACGATCATCGCGACCGTAAAATGGGCGAAGTGCGCGGAACGTTGCTCGAACTGAAGACCCATTTTCATAAAACAATTTTATGATTTGCACGTGCTGTTCGACACTATAACCTGCCATGGTGGTTTGGGAGGACGGAATGAATATAACACACTGCATTTGACAGCTGTCACTCAAACAACATGGCCGCAATCAGCTGTCAAAGTTCAAGCGTCCCTATTGGAAAACCCCATATATAGAGAATGTTGGACTCAAGTGACCTAGAAATTTGGTAATATGAAGAATCTAAAGTGCTTATGATATGAGCCTACTGAAATAAACAAGTTTAACTTTGAATAAGTTTTCAAAATGTGTAATTTCGTATAACTGAATCTCTTTTAGAAATCTTATTAAAACAAAACGAACCATTTCATGATTAAGTACCCTCCCTTAATATAATGTTTGCCTTTCACTTATTCCTTTGCATTGAGTATTTGTTCCGTACATACGCTTCGACGGCTCAGCTGTTAGCATTTAATTAAACTTGTCGACTGGCCCTGTTTGGATTGCATAATGATTGTTATCTTAAATGTCTAAAGTCTAGGAGTTCTAACCAAATCTTATTTCCTTAGTCCCTATTTATATGATATTATGTATATGTGAAAGTATTGATAGTTTATTTTTTCTACAGCTTAAAAGAGCAATGGATTGACGTTATTATTGTATATCTTAAAAAGTTTGAAAAGTGTTATAAAATTTATCACTTTTCAAAGGGTTATAGGAAAAACGCTTAAGCATTTAGAAAAAAAACACAATAATATGAATATTATATCAGGTTAAGACACTGAATTATTACTTTTTAATTTTATTTTTATCTTGATACTTAATATAGTTACGAGAATTTTAAATATATTGATAAAATCTAAAGCAAGATATTATAATATATTACAATGAATATAAAGGTATCACAGTAGAATAAATAATTCTAGCTATTGTTACAGCTCAACAAGTTCGTCAAATATCAAATTGACACAATTTCCAATCATCGTGGTTTATTAATTAATGCTGGCGCGTCCCTACAATGTGTACCGAACTCGTATCATTTAATGGTTCTTGTCATTAGAGGCTGGAATACGACCGAATTATATATACATTGGCTCCATAAAACCTCTAATTAAATGCGTTCATTTAATTTTTGTTTACATAATATATTCGAGTGTTATTCTAATAAATAATAATAATTTATAACATTTGATGAAACATTTTGATAAAATTTATTTTAACATTGAATTTCATCTTTGTTTGTTTCATCGTTGTTTAACGTTTATTTGCACTTTACTTTAAACGTTATTACGTATATGTAAATATAAAAGAATTTGACAAATATGCTATCATTTGTCTGTTAACTAAATCTGAGTTACTGAAGTAAGAACGAAACTAGAAACTCATCGTGATATGATATAATCGTGACATTGATTATGAATATTATATCACTTAAAGTCAAAGTTAAAATATTTTTTCAATATAAGAAGCATACACTTACTTATTGATTGTCAAAAATCTACTTTTGACATAACATCTTAGTCCCAAGGTTGGTGGCGCATTGGTGATGTGAGAATTGGTTAATATTTCTTACGGGGCCAATGTCTATGGGCGATGGTGACCGCTTACTTTGGTAGGTAACCCATATGCCCGACCTCTCAAATATATTATATAAAAATTATAGCTTGGGAAAGTAACACCTTAGGATCTTTAATGAATTAGCGTCAGAACAATCTTATATTTCCTAATTATAAAATTTATATAAAAGATTTAATATAATATTTAATTACGATCACAATCACAATTAGGAGTTTTGAAGAGATAGAAAAATGGAACTCGGGGAACTTATATTTTAATCAAGAGAAACAAATGATAAACAAATTTAATTACGAAATAAATCCACATTGTTAACACGCACCTAAAATTAATTAATTCAACCATTCTTGATGTTTGTACAGTATAAACCTATCAGGACAAGGCGTATTAAGTGAATAAAGGTAGTAAGGTTTCACAATAAGCACTTTATTGGTAAATGTGTAAAATAATATTAATACAACAACATTAAATTCAAACTTTGTTAGGTCAATAGTCAAAATTTACAGTGGTTGCAACTGCGAAACGCAGCTACTTATAAAAAGTATATACCGATGTAAGTAAGGTCCTCCAGACCGATTTCGGCCACGGCGGCTAATCTCAAGAGAGATTAGCCAACTGCGCAGGAGATATTATAGTGCACAAGTGTGTGCGCAAACACAGGTGCACTCTCTTTTCCTTAGCTCTCATAATCCGAAGAGACGGCAATCCGACACGACCGGAAAGAGTTAAGGCGCAGGACCAATGGCTTAACGTGCTTTCCGAGGCACGGGAGTGTACACACTTCCAACTTCCAGACTCCAGTCTGCTACTGAGATTTTTCTAAACAGAAAAACCCAATAACTATTTATTGGCCCGACCTGGGAATTGAACCCAGGACCACCGGGTCTGCGGCCTTATATCTAGCCACTAGACCAACGAGGCAGTCGATACCCATACTTTATATATTAAGAACTTCTCCGATATGCGCTACATATTTTGGTATAAGGTAGTTGAGTAGTTTTTAGGTAGGCATTAAAAAAACATCTATATCTGTATGTAATATTTGAACTGTATGAATGACTTTGGTATTACAAATTGAAAATATGAAATTGAATAAAAAGGTTTCGGCTAATGCTTAGAAATTAAAAAAATACATTTTTAAAAGATAAATATTTATAAAGGAATTCTTAGTATTCGTGAACTATTCATAAAACGTAGTCTTATGATTAAAACAAAATCAATAAGTTTCAGCATCATATAAATATCACTTAAAAAGGAGCTGAAATTCTGAAATTACGTATTTAATTATAGCCTATTTTCCCATGAAATATGAAAACATGTTTATGATGTCTTCATGTCATGATCAATTTTAATCACGATGCAAAGGGAGACATTCGCACTACACAGACGAAGAAGTCTGAATTATGGTTATCACGTGGAAAGCTATAAAGCGAATGCGAGTAGGAAGACATAATTATTAAGTAAGAGATAAAAAAACTAATAATTAATTAATCTTCTTCTTATCTAAAAACAATGTCATTAGAAAAAAACGAAAAAAAACAGGACAGTTCTTCCGATAGATAAATAAATATAGATAGATTAGTTAATAAAACAATTTAAATTCATGAATCTTTAGACGAAGCTACAGGCTACGGGCCTCCTTAATATTCATAGATTCGGTTTGTTTTCAGAAAGTTTACAAAAGTTAAGTATTGATCAGAAAATTTTACTCCGACGAATTTGAATTCATTACGGTACTCTGCTTCAAAGTAAATGCCGCACAAGTTTAAGCTCGAATAACTGTAATTTCTTAAAGAGGTACTTTAATTAGTTAAAGTACCAATAAAAAGAAATAAATCCTATATATTCGATATTCGTTGAATGATTCCATAGAAATTCCACAGTGTTTACATATAAATAAAATTATAAATAGTGAACAAGTTATTACAATCAATAACAGTCTTCATTTAACTAATACACATACATAATCACAATAAACAAAAGTACCCTCTTACTTACACTATTTTTTATGTTACCCGGGAGGGCAAATGTCTCTACTCCACCTGATGGTGAGTGGTAGTAGAGTCCAAGCGCGACGACGGCTAGTACAGACAGGAAGAATGATCTGCACTAGCCGCCCCCACCTTTGCCGGCCCGCAAGATGCCTCTTCACGCATCGTTTGAAGGAACCCAGGTCATAAGAGGAGGGAAACACGTGTGCTGGTAAATAATTCCATTTTTTGGAGGTGCGACAAAGAAATGAGTTGCCAAATTTCTTCGTGTGCGATGGAATAGATTTTAGAGTTAGTCGGTGACACTGTGAGCCGGCACGCGTAGACTTGTTAAGGAAAGGGGGAAGCAGAAATGAGGGAAAATAATTCCTCAGAGCATCCGTGATACAGTCGATAGAAAGCGCTCATCGCCGCTATCTCTCGACGCAATTGTAAAGGCTCGAGGGTGTTGGTGACCTATACGTCGCCAATAATGCGAACCACACGTCGCTGCAACCGATCCAAGGCCTCCAGTAAGTACTTAGCAGAGCCATTCTAAAGGTGCGAGCAATATTCGACGCAAGACCGCACCTGCTTTTTGTACAACAGGAGGAGTTGTTGTGGCGTGAAAAAACGCCGCACCTTGTTCAGAGTTTCCGTGAGGTTGTTTTGATAACAACTTCGATGCGATCCCTTGGATTGAGGTCGCACCGAACGTCAATCCCCAGCATGGTTACTTTGCTTTCTATCTCCAGCGTAGTGCCACAGAGGGAAGGAAAAGGGGAAAATGGTGACTTTTTATTTGCAATAAATAATTCGTTATCAAAAAACAAATAAATACTTAATTTTCGACCCGCACTTTATTTATACTTATTAATGTATAATTCATAATTTTAATTCATTTGTGTAATTATGCTTGGAAATAAAAAAAAACGTGTTGGAATCTATGGTCTATCACCATCAACTATCCTTTTATTGCTTTGTCTTGTCCAGATAAATATAACATAAATAGTGTTTCTATACAGTTTCAAAATCACCTCAGCAATGGCAATACGCTTCGTCCTTAACGATGTCTATCATAATATATCAGCTTATCAAAATATTCTTAGAAACTATTATATATTATATTTTACATTAAAATTTATAAAGAATACACTAAGTTTCATAAAGCAATTTGCTCAAACTTATACCTCCTTTTCGTCGAATATTATTCACTTATAAGACCAATCGGTAAGAGCCTCTGAATGTCTTCATAGACAAACTGTTTTATTAAGGCTATAACTTTCAGGAAAGAGCCAATTCAAAGGACGTCACAAACCTTGCTTAAAGTGTTCTCTCAGATTCAGAGTCAATATTATCTTCACATTGACTACTGTTATTTAAATAAAAAATATGAATGTTGGTTTTTTTAATATAAAGAAATGAATAGCTAATTTAGGAGTAAAACGAAATGGGTCATTGGATAAAGTGCATAAAGCGAGGATAGTGGGTTGGAATCTGGTCAAGCATCACTGAGTTTTCATGTGATTAGTTTGTGTTTACAATGAAAGTTGTATTTTTTTTTTCGTTTCTGTTAATGTTTAAATCTTAACAACAAATTATAATTTAATAAATATTCTTATATATTTATATCGTAGAAAGAAAACTTAAATAATTATATGACCTCAATACAAGTAACCTGTAGTAGTTTAACATAATTGCCATTGTAATGATACCTCTGAATATAAGCGGAAGTAAACTGTTCTATATAATTTTAATATTAAACCGATATTGAAGAAGCGCTTGTGATCCATCTCCTAGGATTAATCTCTTTAGCTAAACTTGCAGAGCCATTTTGCCGTCGACTGGAGAATTGAATTGCATATCGATTTTCAATTTTCTGTTCACTTATTCGTATCTTCTTGAGTTTTCTTTATTATATCTATTTGAGCGTTATAACTTAATTGATTGAATGTATGATTTCTGATTTACTTTAGACACTTTTAGAGAAAACCTTTCATTTGGTTGTAAAATGGTAACTCTATTTCATAAAAGCGTTGTCTAAAACGTTATTTTAATCGTGGTCAATAATTGAATTTATCAAATAAATAAGTTGAATCGTCGTCCTTTTGATGGCTATAATAAAAGTCACTTAAAAAGCTCTAATCATAATTGCTTGGAGTTACTTATGGATTGTAGCGTAATTATATAATAACTAATGAAATAATCAGTAAAGAGATATGAATCGGATGGTTTCACGGTATATATTTAATAAAGACACAAAAGAAAATATTAAGTACATCAAATCTCGATCTGTATGGAAGAGAAGACATAGGACACTGGTCGGTCGCATAAAGTTTAAATTGAGCATATTAGTAAATAAATGCAACATAATGAGATATTTAAAACAACGTACTTCAAATAGCAAATAAATACAATAATATAGTTAAATTATTTAATACATAATAATATGAATTTATGTCAAAGAACGATACAAGGTATATCAATTCGAGCATGTATTGGTCATGTGGTGAATACAACGGAGCCGCTCCACCGCAAACCTTGAATGTTGTAAAAATCAATCAAACAATGGCAAATATGTTCCATGACGCTTATACACTGATCCAATCCTAAATAAAGGATAAGGGACAGCGTATGATGAATGATAAAATAAATTAGAAAAAAATACAAACTAAACAAGTTAACCAGTAACATACTGTGATTGTTCCACTGCTGGGCTAAGGCTTCCTCTCCTTTTTTGGGGAGAAGGTTTTGGAGCTTATTCCATCACGCTGCTCCAATGCGGGTTGGTGGAATACACATGTGGCAGAATTTCAATGAAATTAGACACATGCAGGTTTCCTCGTGATGTTTTCCTTCACCGTCAAGCAATTAAGCACATGAAATTCAGTGGTACTTGCTCGGGAACCCACGATCATCGGTTAAGATTCACGCGTACTTACCACTGGGACATCTCGGCTTAAAAAATTAACAATTGTACCGTAAACTTAATTTAATAATAAAGAAACAATTACCAAATCAACAAGATATTTGATAATAATTAAATAACTGTATTTTGGACATCAGCTTCCTTCTCTAGATATTTTACATTTAAAACACAAAATTATAATTTTTTTACAAAAAATGAAACAAAAAGGTATGGTTCTTTACATCTCTTTGATTAATAAATAATCAAAGCTATAGGTACATGTACTTATTGCCTTGTATTGTCCCTTCCAACGAGGCATATGGCACCGATTAGACTCGACTGGATTCGTTGGAGTGCAAGAATGGGAACGGAAAGCATGCGCAAAGATTAATAATGTAATAGTTTTAATAATATGGGTATGCTCAATGATTTAAATAGTTTGACAATAGTCAATGAGAAATATTCAATCCACAAGAATTTTATTTTTGTATATATCAAATTTCGGACTACAATTGGTACTTTATTGAGTATTTACATGAAAAAAAAAAGTTCTTCCCGCTTGTTATATTAGGGTATGAATAACTGAAACGTGAGGTTTACAGCCACGAAAGTGCATGAGTATAAACATAAAGATCTCAGTATCATATCAATGTTTAATGGTTCACGTACGAGGAAGAGTGTCATGTCATCAAATAGTCCTCTACGTGGCTGTTTTTTAACTAATTATATTATATATTATACATCATCTAGGAAGCTGTGGCACACCTGAATCTTAACTGAAGATTGCGGGCTTAAACCGAGGCAAGCTCCGCTGTTCATTCAAGTGTGTTCTTAATTCAACTTGTGTTCGTGAAAGCAAGCATCGTGAGAAATCCTTTATATATGGGATTCTTCTTTGACCAACCCATTGGAGCCGCGTGGCTTTAACCTTCAAAACCTTCACCTCGGAAAGGAGAGAAGACTTTCCAAACAGTGGGTCATTTACAGGTGGTTACTTTACATTTACTAGGAAGCGATACCATGTACACAACATAACTATACAAATATATATTTATAACTATAGGAGGAAGGGTTTAAAGCATTGCAATAATAAAACCATTCATTCGTTATTAGTCTTTTTTCAGAATAATCATTAGACGTACGCGAACAGGTCTGTCTAGACTAAACACACTCACAGAGTTAGAGCGTAACCTGAAAACTTTATAGGGTATGTTGAAAGATATTAAGATAATTTATTCATTTTTTGTTATGAAATCTTATTATCTATGCTTATTGATATGAGATGTCAATTCTATATTAAACTTTTAATGTGTTTTATATTGCATTTGTTTGATTTATGTTATATTTATTCACTTTAAATTTTATATATAAAACATAAGACAAATAATTTAGAAAAAATATATCTTAAAAAGAAACTTGATATAAGTAGAGCTTAGTTTAATTCGTAACTGAACTGCTTCTAATAAACGATGTTTACAAGTTCTATCAGGCGCCTTACTGTCGTGAAGAAAGCTGAAGGCCAAATAGGTGCCACTAAGTCTCGACCAAGATTTGTCAACATTGCATTGCTCGTTACACGAAATTAGCTCTTATAAATATACTAAGTGGGGTAGTTTTTGTGTTTACTTTCACGCGTAACTTGCATTGCGGTGTTATCTCATGTTCAAGGCCGAGGTTAAATAACAAGGTCATTTTATTATCAGGCATACGACTTGCATGTTATATTGGAAGTTAACTCATAATCACAGCCCTATTAATAATAAGTTTCTGGCAGGTTAACTCATTAGACATTTTTTTTTTTAAATATGATAAAACGAAAACGTCATTATTTTGACATCTTTATTATTTAATGTAACTAACAAGTTATTTTGTTCTTGCCAGCCAGTGTTGTCGCCACAAACCGGACACAAGTTCAAAAATATCTATCACCATATTCTTGTTTTTACTTTCATTAGTACTATACGTGTGTTTCTATTGAAATCGTTTTTAATTGGTGTTTTTGTCACTGTTATGTTTGTGTTAGAGAAATTTATCAAGAATTGCACACTTAATGTTTTATGAATTTTTTATTATTTAACTTAAGTTTACAGCTTCAGAAAGTTTTTCACAGAAGCATTTTGCGATGCAGCTTTATAATAGAAACGATATTGTTGTTCAATATTATTAAGACTTAGAAATTGAAGTTGAAGAATTAGGCAACTGTCTCCAAATTTTGGGGTTTAGTCATATGGCCCTGTGGCGCAATGGATAACGCGTCTGACTACGGATCAGAAGATTCCAGGTTCGAATCCTGGCAGGGTCGTGAAATTTTTTTGTTTATTTTTTACTTATAACAATTAAAATACCAACATGTTATAAAACAATTAATTTACTTTGCCTGTTACTACTTGATTTAACTCCTATGCTGTTGTAAGCGAGAATAATCAAACGATAATTAAATTCAGAGCTCTATGAGGAAAATCAATCAACGAACAAATGATTTGTCGCTTGTTGACGAATGCGTTGTTGTTTAAGGAATATACTGATGGCAAACGATTTTTTATTATACACCATTATACGGGTAATGTTGTTGTTATTTTACGTATAATATCATTAATAACGTAGTGCTAAATATAATATATAAAATTGTGTTATGTATTGTAATTTTATTTGGAAAAAACAAACGCTTTTTGTTAAGATTTTTCTTCATTAGGTTAACATATATAAAGTTGTGTGTGTGGATCAAAACGGAACTACTATGAATAGCGAATTTAAAGTAAAGATTATAATTAAATTTTATATGGTATCATAAATAAAAAATACTATGTACCCTAACCAAAAACGTACCCATTGATTTATTAAACAATTAGCACTGTGCCTGGTGGAAATTTAACCATATTTTTTGACGGAAGACTTCGCGTTTTAATACACCGTAAAGGGTAATCGATAGAGTTAATGAGTGTTGAAAATTAAACAACATTTAGTACAAATCAATACTAATAATATTTTTTTAACGCTCGGAAAACGCATAACACTTTTCCCCCTACGGGAACTATGGGCCTGGGGTATGTGGGGCTCGCCATATGTCCAGGGCACCGAGTGTGCCCCGGTCATCGGAATACCCACTAAAAATCCAGCGGTACCCTTCCCGTCTTAACGGGAGCGCCACGGGATCGCTTGCGCATGCTACCGTGACGCTCCGAGTTATAAAGTACCTTAATTTAACTTTCATTATTACATTTATTTGTTATTTTAAAATTTATTTAAACAATATTAACCTTTTTACATAACAATAGCAACAGCTGCATAAGATTTAACGACTTTGCCTTGCAAAAAATCTTCAAAAAAAAATTGCATTCGAAATATATGTATAATGTACGTCAAAATATTATAAACTTTGTCAAATTGCCAACAACTGATTGCCAATGTTTTACAACGTAATGCAAGGTGCCGTAAATTGACAATGAAGCGTTGTGTGTGGTACCTAGGTTTTAGTTCGTTGAATGCTACTTGATATTACACTGTTTCATTAGCATTTCACACTATAATACAACAGAACGTAATATTGTTGCCAGCTTTATGCAGTACTGCTAGGGCATTGAACATTAAGCTCTACTACGAGAGTGTATTGTATTATTCAATTCTATACTTAAATAATTGTAAAGAAATCATTGTAATATTTCTTTAATTTCAAAGTTTGCGTTGGAGCTGTCATTTAAGTTTCGCTATGGCTATTATTTATGGTAATTCAGAAAATTTATAATGTCGTAAATGTTTTGATGTTTTACAAATAATTATTTAGTTAGAAGTAATAAGGAATTGTAAAGGAAAGGACATGTGGAATAATAAACTTAAATGACGTTTCTGTAAACAAAGAAACGTCATTTAAGTTTATTATTCCACAACTACAGAAATTCAGATTGTTCCTTCTTTAAAATAACTTTGCTTATATCAATATTGAGCTGTCTTTATGAATGAAATATATATTACATAATATAAATAAAAATGAATCTTATAGCGTCTACTTATTTTCGTCAATGAGATGCCATTAGTTCCCTCATTTCCGCAGTGCGGAACAAATTAACCGCCTTAACTAGGGCTCGTTACAGGTGGCTATTTGTTACCACGGCTCCTCTCAGTAACGAATTATTAGAGTTTTCGAGTGACTTTTTAAATAATGAATTTTTATTCGAAAATATAAAGGGGAAAAATATTGTTTTTATTTTGTATAAGATTATTGTCAAAGTACAAATTTCATGTTCGATATATTTCTATTAAAAATATAGCACACGGAAAATTACATCTTCCTTTTTTCTGCTTATGTAGATAATGTTTTACGTAATGAATATATATTATCTATATATATAAAAATCTCGTGTCACAGTTTTAGTGTTTATACTCCTCCAAAACGGCTTGACCGATTTTGATGAAATTTTATATGTATATTCTGTAAGTTTGAGAATAGGTTTATAACTAATTTTTATACCCCTAAGTGTCAAGGGTGGCTCACTCCAAAATATTTATATATTTAATTTTTTGGACAAATTCTTTTATTTTTATTTTTTTATTATGTGGCATTAAAAATACATACAACCCTAAATTTTCATCTTTCTACCACCAACCCCTATTTTTTAATAGTGATATTAGTAATTCAATCATTTTCAACCCCGTTCGATATCTGGATCAATTAACACTTGATCAGTTATCCCCATCATGGGTCTATTGGTGTCACTTCTCACCATGTAAGCAGCACGGAGTAGGGATGGGAGCGTTCTTCTGTATATTTTGCAATAAGCTGTATCTCATTTGTTACACAGTTTTCGGGAAAAAATCGGCCATTATTATTGTTTGTACATCCATCGAAGTAGTGACGTTTACAATTATCATTTTATCATTTCCGTGTAATTCTCAACTAAATTTATTATAAATTTGCAGTGCTGTAATTATTTTTATTATTAATTATTATTATTAAGAGTATTTCTACTGTATTATTCTTAAAGAAAAATAAGGTGAACGGTAAGTTAAATAACAAAAATGTGTGTGTACTTATGTATATGCCTTAGACCTATTATAATAAAAAAAAACAAATAACGGGCCAACTTTTTCAAAAAGGTCTATATCATAGTGTGGGACCATTGTACGATGAGCATGAGCACATAGAAACCGTAGACAGAATCTAAAAATATAAAAAAAAGTGCGATGGGGGTGCGAACTTAAAACGTGTTTTAAAATGTAGATTTTTAATGATTATATTTCTGTATATTTGTCACACTCCCGTACCACGAAAGGTACGTAAAGCCTTTGGTCCTGCCTCTTAACTGAACTTTTACCGTTCACGTCGATGTACCGTCCTATCGGGTTATGAGAGTGCACCTGTGTTTACGCACACACTTTTGCACTATAATACGTCATGCGTAGTTGGCAAATCTTTTTTGAGATTGGCCATCGCGGTCGAAATCAGTCGGAGTGTGCTGCGTGGGGCCCGCTGGTTGGAAATGGTCTCCTTCTGGGAGAGTGTCATGTCGCAAAAGGAGGCCGCTGAGCGGCAGCGCGAGGAAAATGCCTCCGCTGATTCGATCCATCGAAGAAGACCGGGGAGAAGGCGTAGGCGCTACCCACTTCATGTGGGGGGTTATGTTGGAGCTCACCGGCGCTGTAGTAATAGGCATTTACGCGTTTCCCGTAAATGCCTATTACTTTTTATCACACCAAAAAGCGTTGCCCTTCTTAATTAACTCTCCCTTTCACATGTGTATATTTTATGTTATTTTTATTATGTTTTCAAGGAAAAATGTAAAGTAACAATTAAAATTTATAAATATCATTTAATACTTTAGAAAAATAGTAATTTATTCAAAATTAAATATAAAATAGCGAATTATAAGTTAAAAAAAGAGTTCAAATTATATTTACATTTGTATAGAATTGTGGTTATCTCATTGACCGCACACAATCCTTATTGTCAAATCTGAAAATTTACACACTTAAACATACATACACATACAACCGCTAGAATAGAAAGAATCAGTAAGAAAGAAAGAGGGGAAAGGTCGCTTGGAGGACAACGTTTTTTTGTTACATGATAATTTTTGCCAGGTCACTCTATTTTGCAGTAGTAAAAGATCTTTGTTACAATTAATGATAAAATATGTAAAGAATGTTGTACTTTATGCATTATTATTATATCCCCTTTACCGAACACACATATACTGTACTGTATGGGCGAATGTTTATATCTTATTGATTAAAAAATGCACGGTATGCAATGTACGGATAAAATAAGGATTTTATCAATCCTTATTTTATCCGTACGAAGTCGGGACGGGCAGCTATCTAGACTATTATTTGTGCACACATTTACAGTTCAGGAAGTAATTAGTTAACGTCATAACAATAAATGGCTTCCCTGATCTTCACAATGTCGGGTTATTTATGGACATCAGAATTATCAAAACGGCTTACCTCGCTCTGTTATTAATTAATGGGTTTAACTGTTGTCACCAATTTGAAAATATATCGAAATAAAGTAGAACAACTCATTTTTTACAGTAAAAAAAACAATTCTTATACAAGGATCATTAACGTTCAGCCTAATTAAAAAATAGAATTATTTGTTAATTTAAAAACCAAATACCTATTTTTATTTGTTTTGTTACTATGCAAAACTTCATAAAATCTATAATATAAATGATACAATATCTCGTTGAGTGTATTTGGTGGAGGTAGAAATAAATCACTGACTGATTGTACTTTTGATTGATGACAACCATTTCTTTGCAGCATCTCGGGCGTCTATTCAGAAAGTATTCTTATAAAATATTTCTGAACTGTTATTTGAAAGTACATTTGCATTAAAATAAAAAAATATGTAGATAAAAAACAATGAATGTGGCGTCTTGCACATTCATATATTATATACTACACAATTCAGAGTGTTGTTTTGTGAAAATTATAAAAGAAATATATAAAAAAACCTTCTTTAATGTATAAATCTGTCATTTGTACGATTATTTTGATGGTGATTTGTTTTTAAATTTCAGATATATGTACTTCTCAAATCCTCAGATTTATTTCTTATATTTAAGATTATTTTGTTTTCATTGTACGAATACTTTATATAATTTGTAAAGAAAATAATGAAATAAATGAATTAGTAGTATTACGTTACACGATATGGTATTGTAGAATAATGAACCAAATTACAAAGGCAAAAAAAAAAACAAAGAAAAGAAAAGTACCTTCTTGAATAGATTATTGAATTACGATGTCATTTTTTATTTTAATTAGTTTTGCCACTACATTGTTATGCGATATGTTTAATTAAATGATATTTTTTTTTTATTGCATAGGAAGGCGGACGAGCATTTGGGCCATCTGATGGTAAGTGGTCACCAACGCCTATAGACATTGCCATTGTAAGAGATGTTACCGTTTACATCGCCAATGTGCCACCAACCTTGGGAACTAAGATGCTATGTCCCTTGTGCCTGTAATTACACTGACTTACTCACCCTTCAAACCGGAACACAACAATAGCAAGTACTGCTATTTTGCGGTAGAATATCTGATGAGTTGGTGGTACCTACTCAGACGAGCTTGCACAAAGCCCTACCACCAAGTAGATATATACATAATATGGTGTAATATTCGACGCCGGTTGTTTTTCGCTCTTATCGATTCACATTCGGTAGGAAAACTTATGAAATTACCAGAGATATTTTGTATTGTTCTAAACACTGTAATGGTACACACTAACCGGTCCACGATATTCATAAGCAAGTTTACCTTTCCGTTGTGATTGTTTTTTAACATTTCCTAAGATTTGGCCGGAAGACAGTATAAAGCTCATAGGATGCAGATTGAGGTGTAACCTAAGTAGTTTTGCTTGGTTGTTAGTGAGCTTTGTTATAATAGATGTTGACTTTCTTGGGTAAAAAATACCAGCAAACTACATATATAAGTAAAAATAGACAAAAAGATTCATATGGAAAAGCACGCTATAGTTATATCATATATGTAATAGTAAATTGACTGTAATTATTTCTAACAAATGAATTTATTAAGTCAGACGTTTATATAATATTCTCGTGAAGGAAACGAAATATTTTATTAAAACAAATAATTCCTCAAACACTTGGCCCGCGCGAGTTTTGTGGATTTGTTCGTTTTCATTACGATGTTAAAACAATGGTTTCTCGAAAGACTTTCAGTCGTTTTCTTAGGAAGCTTTAAGAATTTCTTCTGTTGACGTGTGTCAAAAGTCTCGTTGAAATTATATTGTGTAAAATGTAATCTTAATTTCGTCTTTTGCCTTAGAATATTTATGTGAACTCATATTATCACAAATTTTGAGAATTCGTTTTGAGAAATATTTTAAGAAACCTTGATAAAACGAATGAACATTTAACAAGACATTTTACAGGAATTTCCTCAAGGCATTTTAAAGGAATATCCTTAAGCAAAAAGGCTTTTGAAAGCATTTTAACTTAGAAGTCAGTTAATCAAAACGAATGTCATCAAAAAAAAAAAACAATTTAAAAAACAAATTTAAGTCGCATTGTTCTCAGTATTATAACTTAATACATTTTTTTTTGTTTTCGAATTAGATTATATAAACCGGTCTAAGCAGCTGACTTAGAACAATTCTCTTAGTGCTTAATTGCTAAACAAACAAATGATTAATTAATATAACGATTAGCATTATTACGCTGTAGTTTATTGAATTTGTATTTAAATTAATTAACTTTGGTAATATAATTTCATGGAAATTATATGATAAATTAATAACTACAGTCTTTAATGATAGATTGATTTTTAATCTAACTCTAAAAGATGCGGTTCAAATAAAGCTTATATGCTCTATGGTATTGTTTCGTAAAAGCATGTATAATCCTATACAAAGATATATATAACTGTATGCCTGCCTAAGCCTAAACAAATATTTAGATTTGATCGAGTCGACCGGATCACAGCACACAGTGTTAACACATATGCAGGGCCGGATTTAGAAGTCTGGAGGCCTCAGGGCAACAAAGGAGTGGAGGCCCCCTGGCCCCAAATTATTTTCAAAAATATTAAAAATATCAAAGGACAAGTTTTTTACTAGTGTTTACTAGTCGGAACTTAAAATATTTTTTTCCGATATCTCTATTGTTATGATCCCTCTTTTGTGGAGGTTGCCCTCCCCTAAATCCGGCCCTACAACTATGTATACATTATTATCAGAATTGGAAATTATTATATAGTATTGTATGTCCCTATAAAAGCATACATACGAAACGACTGATGTTTATTCAGTCAAGAAATACGATATACATAAATAATAATTGATATAACTTTCCGTCCCCGAAGTTTGTCGACTTCGAGAGCTCTATTAATTGTTTACTATTCACTAACGATAAAATTTATAGGGTAAGATATAAAAGGGATTTGTTATTAATGTTCTTAGTGAGAGTTCAATCATTATTGTAAATATTAATTATAATAATAATATGAAGCTGAACTTTTTAATATAATAAATTCAGTGTAAAAAGTGTAACGTGGGACCAGCGATTGAACTTCACTTCTTATAAATGTTTGATGTAGCACTAAAGTATTAAATATAATAGGACCTGCCAAATTATAAGAGTGAAAGGTTAGAGTGTGTTAGCGCACTGAATACAAGATTATCGAAATACCTTCTCCATAATAGAGGTCAAATAAAAAATAATAATTATAATATGTAAATAAGATATTTTAATTATAGCATTGATTATTATTTATTAACTATCACATAAATAATCCGTCATACAAAAATGCAAAAAAAAATACGCATAAAAATGCAACACGAAGGGCGATATAAGTTTTTCAATGTAAAAGATTTTTCAAAGTTAATTACGAACAGACTAAGTGCGATAGAGGCTTTGAGTCTGATTTAGCAAATTGCGACAAGCTCAATCAATCAACGCTGAACAAGTAGCGAGATTCCTAACACTTGTATAACATGTCGAGATACTTCCCTTTATGATTGATTATAAATGAAAGCATTTCAACTTCATTTTCCTACAAAAGGTTATTAATAGCTGTTTCTAGGAATTAATACGATCGTTATGAGTTTTCAACAAAATACATTATATTTTATCATAATATATTTAGACTTATACTGTCTAAATTCACATAACGTAAAACTTAATAGGCTGTGCATGTCCCACTGTTATGCATAAGCCTCCTCTCAACGGGTGTAGATCTTCGATATTTATTAACATTTTCTAACCATCTCGACTTTGTCAATTCAAAACACTTTAACAAATTAATTAATATAAGCAGTCTGATCACACTATAAATATTAAAAAAGATGGTAATATAAACAAATTAATATGTACGGGTAATACAAATATACGACACATTATATATTACATAAATGTTTAGCATCGTTAGCGTAAACCGAGTGATGGAATTTAACGAAATTCTGTAAGTGATTTTTCGAAAGATAACAATGAAGTCATACCAAAATTAGTTAATGGATATCCATTGTACAGGCGGAGTGATGAATTATATCTGCCAGGAAATCCTTTCTCGCATTTATGACACGTAACATGTGTTCACGTGTATGGATGAAGGACAAATTGATTGATTGAAGTGAGGTTTTTAGAGTGGCTATTGCGTTGGAACGGAGGAAGTGTATTTATTAGTTTCAATACAATTTCACTCAAATCGCTAAATTTTAATTTACCAGTCTATAAACTAAAATAAGAACTATTTTTACATACAACAATGTAAAAATAGTTCTTGTTTTGGTATATAAATTAAAAAATGCTTATTACAGAAAACTACTAAATATTCTTATTTTCCTTTGTAGTCAAGCGTAAAGCTTTTGTTAGAAGTCGGGACAACAACAGTCCCAAGGGTCATAGAACCTTCCAGAGGGATCGAATCTTTGACTTTGCCAGCGCTATACAGCCTTTTCAGTTGAGCTTGAGAGTTACTCTTATATCATAATTACATAAATACATTTAATTATATAAAAAATCAGTATTTAGACTAATAAAAAAATATAATGTTGTATGAAAAAAGCGATGTATTTTGACAATTTTATATCAGAATATCAATTAATTTAGTTAAACTTTGCAATTTCCTTACAAATACATACAATTTGCCATAAAACATACGCTAAGCGTAACAAAATGTATTAATAGAATTAATGTGTTTTCGTCGTGGAATCCTAACGCCATAGGACTTTATACAGTGGACCATTAGGTCGGTTTAGTGGCTCTGGCCCTTGATTAGGTCGCCTTTGTTAACTAAAACCTCTTTGTTTCAAAGTAGCTTATCAAGCATCCCAGATAGTTAATTACTTTTAAACAACATATGTAACTAATTATTAAATTCAAAACTCCTTTTAATGTTTTTAGTCGATTTAAAAATGGAGAATGTTCTAAATTCGCCAGTGTTTATAATATAACGGGTATATTTTTTCCATTAAGAACCAATTTTGTAATAATTTTTGCGTTGGGTTCAGAATATCTCCAAAGTGGTCCCAATTTAAATTTCTATTAGACATTATTAATTACTATCAGACGTTAAATTTTTATTTGAAGCGTAAGTACAGGCTTATTTGTGAATTCAGATTATGTTCCTTTAAAAAACAATTATTGTACAAAACAATAGTATTACATTAAAGATACTAAAATATTATGCTTACCACACTTATTGTGAATTAATTTGATACCACCGATTCCCTGTTCGCGATCGTGTGATGTCATTATATTAACATGCTTTCACATAAGTAAACCACTTTATCTTATAGGTATATATATGATATACTGTATAAGCCTCGTTGGTCTAGTGGCTAGATATTAGGCTGCAGACCCGGTGGTCCTGGGTTCAATTCCCAGGTCGGGCCAATAAATAGTTATTGGGTTTTTCTGTCAGAAAATTCTCAGTAGCAGCCCGGAGTCTGGAAGGTGAAAGTGTGTACACTTCCGTGCCTCGGAAAGCACGTTAAGCCGTTGGTCCTGCGCCTGAACTCTTTCCGGTCGTGTCGGATTGCCGTCCCATCGGATTATGAGAGCTAAGGAAAAGAGAGTGCACCTGTGTTTACGCACACACTTGTGCACTATAATATCTCCTGCGCAGTTGGCTAATCTCTCTTGAGATTGGCCGCCGTGGCCGAAATCGGTCTGGAGGAACTTACTACTACTGTATAAGCAATGGTTAACGTTATTCGAGTTTAGTAGGTACATTAAGTATTATTGGCTACTCATTTCATTTAGTAATGCGTGATAAATTTATACAATTGTTTGTATAAATTTATCAAAGTCTATATAGTTTTTGTATAAACATATTACTATTTAGTGATTATTTACAATTTAATCATTCAAATAAATTAGGGGCTCTCCCAATGATGTTCTTTCAAATGATAAAATTTATTATTATATAATCAGTACCGGGAAAACCCGAGTTGGCCTAGTTTAGTACGCGTAAATCTTAATAACATAAATGTGATATATTAATTTGATGTATCCTTTTGGAAAGAAATTCTTTTACGCGGCTTACAGTACAGTGACAGATACTATTTATTTTAAACTCACTGTTATTAATTCATTCTTAAATTATTATTTTTTTTCATTAAATGTATAAAAAATCACAAACTCTTTTTTAAACGACAACCACAAAAAACTATTTTTTTGTAATAGAAAAAAATACGATATTTATATACAATGTGACATTTTCATCACATACAAAATATGTGTGAAGTCAGTCAGATATGATACAGCTAACACCGTTACATCGTTGAACCCGAGGGATATTATTCAACCTCGTAAACGTCCTCAGTATCTATAAAATGCATATTTTTATTCATCGTCCTATAAAAATGATATTAGCTGATGATATTTGGATAACTGCTTTGTGAAATAAACCGCTGAATATGTTATGCTAATTACGAATATCTAATTTATTGTATTATAAATTTATAAGCATATTATATATTCTATATTGTGATAGGGCTTAATGCAGGACCCTCGATCGATTAAGGGCCAGAACTACAGCGCCGGATCCGGACGGGGCGTGTTCTGCATGACGTCCTGGAACATTTAGGTGGGAGGCTTCGGGAACTGTTTGATGTTTCCAGTGGGCAGTTCCCGCAGCTGTGGAAGGAGGTAAAATTGGTCCTGTTGCCGAAGTAAGGGCGTCCACTAGACTCACCTTTCAGGCCAATTGTGCTGCTGAATGAGACGGGCAAACTCTTCGAGAAGATTCTCGCTGCTCGTTGCAGTTGATATTCTAAAGCAATACTGTGTATTATTGTGTTTCGGGTTGAAGGGTGAGTGATCACGTGTAACTACAACACATACATAGGTACATAGTAGTTAGTTATGTGGCACATTGGCGATGTGAGGCGGTGGTAATCACTTACTATCAGGTGACCGTCCGCTATCGTATTTTATATAAAAAAGCAGTCAGGCAATGGAAATCGTGTTATGCCTGTCTGCAGTCTGTAGAGGTAAAAGAAATACATTTAAGTTCTTTTCTGCCTTCATTTTGTCCTTATGATATTCTTAAAGAGCCTTAAAAGTTAAATAAATCGATAGTTCATGGTTGTGACGTCAACATGTCTGCGTCAGTTAACGAGGAACAGAGGTCCAAATTTTGAATTAAGTTAATCGTGTCATGGAGGGTATCTTATGAAAGGACTTCATTGACACAAGCTTAAACAGATTTTAAATTATGTTTATGATGTATAGTTTTAGATTTATGATGAAGAATGTAAAAAAATCCTTTTCCCTTTTTTTAAATTAGTGTTTATTTGAATTAAACAATTCCGAAATTTTTGTTGCTTGTCAATTGATAAGGTATTTTGTCGTACATCCATTGTTGTTCAATCTCTTTTCAGTTCAAAGAAAACATAATATTTACGATAATATTCGAATCATTGCCATTTATCAAATCGCAATTGGAAATAAAAAAGATCGTACGAAAATTCGAAAATAGCGTCAAATAATTGAAGAAGAGAACAAAAAAGATGGTTATTATTTTTTCTTTTGATTAAGTATATAACGGACAAAGGAACCATCCAACCAACATAATATCGTTTTAGATATAAAATAAAAACACAAAGTTTATGTAGCTGCCAATACTTACCGTTTCTGCACGAGCAATAAGTTTCTCGGAATTGTTCTAAACTCTTATCAAATATTTACATAAGCTTTGCTGCTTGTTATATAAACACTATATGTAGACACATGACTTTAAAGTGTGCATTACTGGACTTAGACACGGTGCATTCTAGAACACGAAATTTTATAAGAATATTGATTTTCGAACGCGGCTTTCGCTGCGTGTGAGGCAGGTATTAGATTACCCGTCCTTCGCTGTACCCCGACAACATGTATACTGAGAATTTTTGACAGAAAATCTCAATAACATTTTATTGGCCCGACTTGGGATTTGAACCCAGGACCACGGTGTCTGCGGCCTTACATATAGCCACTAGACCAACAAGGCATTTGTATTTACCGATAAGTTAAATACAACATTAATTTTAACTCTAGTTTAGTATTTAAACGAATATATGCTTATTAAAACTGCTTTGATAAGACCTTCATTCGTATTATATTCACAGGGCCAGCTCGATTTTTTCTTTTGCCTGAAGGAATTAAATTACTTTGATGAATCATAATCCAATTTTTTCGAATGCGAAATGCAATTATTTGCATGGTAGTAGGAAAATTTGCATCTTCTTATTCTATTAAGACCGAGTGATATATTTATGAAAACAACCTATATAGCGATTACGATTTTGATTATTGTTAACTTACAATTGTTTTATTATATATTTTATTGTACTTTAATATCATAAATACAACTAATAATAAACTACAAGACTTTTTTAAAATACTACGTTTATCCAGTGGCCGATTTACCAGCAGGCTGAGTAGGCTTCAACCTAGGGCGCCAAATTTAGGGACCAAAGTATTTTTATTTTTGCTACCTCTTAGATATCAAAAAGATTTCACTCTTACTTGTCATTGCACATTTAACGGTGCAGCAAACTTCCATATTCTAGAGTAAAACAGCCAGTTCGCCGCCCCCCAACCAGTAATCAGCCTGTGCCCAAACTTTATATGAGTGAAAAGAAATTGCGGCAAATGTATATCGATAAAACGATTCACTACATTATTTACTATATTACGTAAACGTTTTATTATTATACGTGTACACGCGTTTTTTCCGAAAAAAAGGCCTATACCTTGAAAATGTATAGGCTGTAAAGGTAAATCCACCACTGCCTTCATCAAGTTTTTTACAGACATTTTATAAAGAAAAAGTTCAATATAAATAACAGAACGCTTTAAGCCAGGCACAAGGCATTTAATTAAAATCTAATCCATTTTAATTCTGCACGCGATGTTTCCGATTGTGTATAATGTAAGTTAATAGGGTAAATCGTTTTTAAACTAACGTTAAAATACTTAGACATAAGAAAATAATCCTGAATGTAGAATTCTTTTAAAACTTTAAGTTCTTTTAAATCAAACCCATTTCAAATATAATTAATATACATTTATAAAGGTCTAACTATTTATTATTATGTACCAACACGTGTTCATACATATGTAAATAGAATTACGTGAAGTATTTGCAACATCTTCCAAAATAAACTTTTAAATACATATCGTTTTTTTTTTTCTAGTTATTATATGTATTTATGAGTTGAGTTTGATTTTGTTTTTTATTCGGCAGTTGTATTGGTTTCATAAGATATTAGGTACGCTATTTGACTATAACAGACCAAAGGTCCCGAAATCATCTCTATAATAAGCTGCTTATTATGAGAAATATGTTACTTGTCAACAAAACCAGTATAAAGTTTTAGTGGTAGAGCTTTATGCACGCTCGTCTGGGTAGATACTCATACCCACTTAGCAGATATTCTACCACAAATTTAACAATGTTTTATTTCCGTGCCTCGGATGCGCATGTGGGTTATGTGTCAAATCTGGTACCTCTTGTTAATGATGATCGATGTGTGAATAGTTTATACTGTACTTGTGTTCTATAATATGGAGATGGATGATCCAATATAATTGGCGTCATGTCCGAATGGAGAATATTATACACATACCCTGAACTTGCTTCTAAAATATTGATTTTGAATTAATGCTGATTGTTTTGTTATGCGATTTTCTTTTGTTTTTTATTAATCGTGGCCTAAGTAGATTATGGTAATGAACATTGAGGCAGCGGGTAAGAGTTATGTAGGTATCACGCACTTACCGGCTTTTCTATTGCTCTGCTCTGACAGCAAAGCTTTATAATTCTTGGTTTTGATATAAAAAATGTAAGTTATTATTGGCATAAAAGATAAATACCGTTGGTTCGCAATATAATTTAAAATGACCAATATCCGACTCGTCAAAACAAATTTCATCAAAATACAGGGTCAATGAAAAATAAATTATTATTAAATATATAATAAAAATCCTTAAACTTAGGCTTATAGATTTAATTGGATATCTTATTATTTATATTATCAAGCTGGGAAACTGGTGCATTTGAACGTAATGATCTCAAGCACTACCTTCAATTTGAATAATTATTTTATAACTATACACTCCGTTAACAAAAGAAGGTTAAATAAATTAATGCTACCTTAAGTAACGGAGCAGTAACAATAAACTTTTAGTATTTCGTAGTGTTGTTACACTTCGTTGTAGGGATTTGCGCAAGCCTGGGGCCTGCTAAGCTATAACGACTACGATACGTTCCCGATTCGATTCCGATCCAACTTTGACTATTATACATTTATTCGGATCGGAGCCGAACCGATATGATGTTAACGTGTAAGCATTATCTCAAAACCAAACTAATTTGTTAACTTTTATGCCAATAGTCGATAATTAAATTAAAGAATAGGTAAACGGCAACGATTACGTTTCGATTCGATTGTAGAGTAGAGAGAGAGTTAGTAGAATTTTCCCCCTGTCTTAGTAAGTGTCACCCACTCATCATATGTTCTACCGCCAAACCGCAATATTTAGTATTATTGTTTTCCGGTTAGAAGGCTGTGACAATATATACTACACCCACACGGGACATAACATATTAGTTCCTAAGGTTAGTGGTGCATTGAAGATGTTAGAGATGGTTAATATTTCTTGCAGTGGTTATGTCTATAGGCAGTAAACACTTTCTATCGGGTGGCCTATTTGTCAGTCTTTTTTAAGTTTAAGAAAATGATAAGACTACATTATAGATACATTTTTTCTGATACCCTGATATGATCACAATAATAATAATAATAAACTTAATATTATCTTAAAGTATTTTGTATTGAACGTGCTATTAACAACAGTCATCGCATCATCGAAATGAAAGGTAAAATTATGATTGATATATCGCAGACAGACAAAATTGAATTTCTCGTTCACTCAGAATGAACAAATCAAATCAACCTACCTTCAATATACAGGCCTTGATAAAATGTGTGTTGAATTCAAAGATGAAAGTAAATTTATTATAATAACTCAGTCAAACGCTCGGTCGCTACGACAGCTACATCAAATAAAATATACAGTACTCACACAAAAACCGTAAATAAATGATAAAGATTGAAGAATATAAAGGAATTTCCTTAATATGATTATAGCAAAGTCACAAAAGTATGAATGAAAGAATAAATACTATAATATCTTTTTAGGATATAGTTTAATACGCCACAGAGAGAAAATTATCCAGTCGCTTTCAATATAAATACTGGTAATATAATCTTGCTTTGCTTGCTTTGACCGTACCTTAGCAGATACAACAAAATTTTCTTTGTAATATTTATACCTCAATCTTGAAAGACTATAATATTAAAATAATGTTTTACGTTCAAAAAGAAGAAACCGATAGTTTTAGTTTATGTCACACAGTATTAATTATCAAAATAAATAATATATTCACAACCCCGAATCTAGGGGTGCCAACTGGAGTATATCTTTTGCGATTAAGTGTAACAGCGAATTTGTGGGGCCCAAACTTCGTAACAAAATGTTTGATTTAAAAAAAAACGCGTGTGTCTCGGGACGCTCGACAGAAGTAATAATATTTATTATTTATTATAATATATTAAATATAATTTAAATTAGTACTTGAGAGTTGCTAAATTATTATAAGTACTATCTGTATACGCTAGATGGCGTTAGGTTGGTAACTCCCTGAGAGTGAGAGTAAGCAGTCCTCGTCGGTAATAGTGGCACCGTCGTAACGCGTTACGCTACGAAGCGGTTTACCCTCCCATAAGAAGTTATCACGTCAAAAATATTTTAAATTTAAATTGATTCACAATTATTAAAATATATTCAAATATTATGGTCTAAAAACCTTATCTAATCCTTGCAAAGTAGTGACAGGTATTTAGTTGTTTAATAAAATTGCAACTATATATGTACCACTAAATTTCTTCATAACACTGTTCTTGGTTCACACAAACTTCTTATCGTGAGGAAAGAGTTGGACATTTGGTTCGTTTCTTGAAATTGCAATTAAACAAGATAATGCGGCTGGAAAACACTTTTGCTACCATTCCACGTGGTCACGGCTTATCAATAAGTACCTATAGGTATATAGAGTACATTATATTTATATAAAAAATAGTTTTTAGGAACATAAAATGTACCACGCTCGCAAACTGAGTCCTCTTCTACTAAGAAGAAACATTGGAGATTATTCGACCACACTGCTTAAATTTGGGATGACGTACATTAATCAATTAAAAAACAATCTATGTTTTATTCCAAATATCTATAGAAGCTTAGTGCGATATTCTGTGTTTATTTTTTGTAAATAGGTTTTATGTATGGGTACTCCACATTTAACAATGTATAGCACAAATAGATCTCGAAGATTTTTCATGGTAATTAAAAAAAAAGTGTATTATGTTATAATTATTTTTTAGTGAAAATGACTTTTGTTTTTGTGATCGCCATTTTTAGTTAAATAATATCGAATATCTTTCGATTTTATTATTTAAATGTTAAAAAACGCTACAAACTTATGCCATCTAGCGGAATTTTCAAAAATGTTTATGTCAACATATTTGTCTGTATCACTAACAATTTAAAAGTTTCTAAATTATAACAATTATATATTAAATGTTGTTGAAGAAAGTAAATAATAAATTGTTTTTTAATTAATTGACATATTCTATAATTATCCTTTATTATTGAAATATAAATACTTGTCTATGACATATAGTTGCACTATTTTACAGTTATGTATCTGTGCCATTTTGTCTCTGGGTTTATCACATGACCACTTTATTTTGTCCCCGTGATCAAGTTTAGAAAATTCAAAAATAATTACGCGCAATGGCCAAAGTAGAAGTTGAAGTTGACATCCATGAAAATTCACTCGATAACAGGTAAAACATTATCGGCATCTTATATAAATGTTTAAGTCTCATTTATATTACATAATTATATTAATCTAAAGTGCCAGCGAAGGTCAACATTAGTTTTGCAATTTGGCAAATATTTCTTCTTTCGTGATATTATTTATATTCGAATAACTTAGTTTTATTTGTTTATTGTGGATATTATTTACAGTGCCGACAGTGAGTTGCTGGGCATGGTCGATGAAGGATCATTTGGTATGAAATAAATTGTTGTTTGTAAATTCATATTGCTTAGTCCAACAATATACGAATATTTGTCAACATTAAAATATAATTGTATTAATCAATTAAATATGTCATTACATTAATTAAAATAGGCTTATTAAACTAAACATAAGTATATTAATATCAGTAAATTGGATTATTTTAATTTCAGGGAGTGCTGAGTGTGATAGATCACATTTAGTTTCACAGTCTTTTCTGGATGCTAATGAAGAAGATAACAGCTCTTCATATAATTTTAAGGATATATGTAAGTTTAACATAATTAATTTAATTTTGAAACTGAAATAACTACAACTTAAGCATAATATGTATTATATATTATTTTTATATCTATATATAAGTAAAATAGCTTAATAGCTTATTAAGAATATAATTACTAAGTAATAAATACTATTTCTTTGTGTTAGAATTTGTTTCTGGTCAAAGTAGTAACAGATAAGAATACAAATAAGATTTGAAATGGTATAAAATTGATTCATAACAATATTTTCAGCCGGAGCAGTAACATATAAGCTTGTCCAAATGACTGGTGAAGAAACACCTAATACTATGTCTTCCCATTCACCAACGCATGGTATGTTGTAAATGTAATGTCTTTTCTATATCTGTATGTTCTATATATTATCATACCTTATACATTTAATTTACTTAAATAACGAAAATTACATGGCAACACAGGCGCGGGCAATAGCGCTCAATAATTCTTACCTAGAGGGTAGCTAGGACACGAGGTCATGACCTTAGTTGTCCATGAAATTTTCGTCATTTAAAATGTTAATGACAATTAATATTTTTAATGGGTAATTTTTTGAAGTGAATACTTCTTTAGCGGCGTTGTGTACTTTTTTATGATGGGTAAAGCGCAATAAATGAATATTGTATTTTATCACATAAATGAAAGTACTTTTATACTGATAATTAAAGCAATTCAAGCAAAATTTTTCCCTAATCATTCCAAAATATCAAAAATGCACAACGTTAATATTCAAGTTTTCAATTCTGTCGGCACTGGCCTGGTGTGCAACCCGTTGTTTTCTTTCTTAGAATTTTAAAAATGATTACATAAATAGAACCGACTAACGACACCTGATAACCAGTTCACGGGTCGGACAGGCTTTTTGTTACAGCCTGTATATGTATAATATTGTTATCTTTGTAAATTATTAATAAATTAAATATATTGTTTAGCCCTAAGTGTATTTTATACATTATATGAATTGTGTATTGATTTATCTACCTACTATCTATATATATAATAATTTGATAACAAGATAATCATAGTATAAAATTAATTAGTGCAATTTGTTTACTAAATTAGTTCACATGATGAGTTAATAGACAAAATATTATTTTACAGTGTTACCCAGTGGTGAATTTTATGTCATAAGCAACCCAGTACAGGTATTTGGAACGACTGCTATACAGAAGAAAGTAATAAGAAGACAACCAATGCAAAATAAAGCTATAACAGCCAAAAAGGTAATAATTATATTAATACAATACATATGATAACTATATATTATAATGATTATTATAATATATACAATACTATGATAACTATATATATATATATATACAGTGGTGGTCGTATAATTAGAAACACTACCAACGTTTGATATTATGTAAGATACTTCACCGCAATCGTTTTTATTTTGAAATTAAACAATAAATAGGACAACAATATGTTCAACAATTTATCAGTTATTAGAAAAACAATATACATCCCATTACACAAGTGCAGTTTCAATATTACATTACGGACAAACATTTAAATCAGTTTTAAGGTATGAACAATAATGGTCAACTAATTAGAAACAACAACAAAAAAGTATAAAAAACAATATTTTTTTAAGTATTAATAATTAGTATTGTTATTTACGAAATAGCTACTATCCACAGCCTACCAATATATAATTAATATTTAGTGGCGTATCCCTTATTTTCAATAACAGTACTGCAAAGACGTGGCATTGATTCAATCAATTTTATACATTTTTCTAGGGGGATTGAATTCCATGCTTCAACAAATGCTTTTCTTTTTAACAATATACCAGAGATTTTCTATCGGGTTTAAATCCGGACTATTTGCTGGCCAGTCTAAAACGGATATACGCTGTTCGCTAAGGAAACGTTTGACGCTATTGGCCGTATGTTTAGGGTCATTGTCATGCTGAAAGATCCAGGTTACAGGCCGATCGTCCGAGTAGGGAATCATTGTGCTCTAAGATATTTTTGTATTGCAATTGATCCATTGTACCTTCAATCTTCCGAACGGGTTCCAACTCCACATTCGGAAAACACCCCCAAACTTTAATGTTACCGCCACTGTGCTTTAATGTTACTCCTTGTGTATTTATAATTAAAAGCATTGTTTACAGGGCATCTAGCATAGTGCTTTCCATCGGAATTTACCATATTTATTTTTGTTTCATCTGAAAATAACACTTTTTTCCATTCTCGTACCGTCTAATTAATATATTTTTTAGTGAATAATAATCGCTTCTGTCAGTGTTGCTTGGTAAGAAGCGGTACCTTTCGAGAGATTCTTCCAAACAATTTAGTTTCCACTAATCTTCGGCGTATCAGTCTTGACGAGATGTTTCTCGGGTCATCGAGCGAAAAAACTTCATTTTTAATCTGGATGGAGCCTTTACTTGGGCCTTTTTTAGCCACACGAACGATTAGCGTATCTTCGCTGGGAGAGGTTTTTCTTGGCCGAGCCTTTCTAAGAACATGTTCAATAGTCCCATGTGTTTTTAATGATCAATTACATTAAAAACTTTCTTAACAGAACAATTTAAATGCTCAGCGATTCTTCTGTACGCCCACTTATGATCTATATGTAAATTAACAATTATTTGCCTAATTGACGCGTCACAACTTTTATTTTTGCCCATTTTGAACAAAATAAAATTCTGATTAAATTTTGAATTGTCGCCAAAATAACAGAAAAAGCCAAGAAAAAAATGTCATCTCCAATTTCAAAAAATAACGAGCTAAGGACGCTTTTTTAAAATGTTTCTAATTAGGCGTCTAAGCGGCCAGTAACAGAAAATAAACTCCTACATGTGTAAGACTCATTTTGCAATTAAAAGTAAGATATGTTTTATATTTTATCATTAAATGCTAATGAGTTTTTTATTTGAGTGGCTATATTATTGCATGATTATTAATTATTGAATGTGTATATTTTTTACGAACATTTGTATGTTGAAGTTATACTTTCTTTATTCATAAGAAGTGTTTCTAATTATATGACCGCCACTGTTTATATATAATGTAATATATAATAATGATTACTTCAATGTTATGTAATTATTTCTTCAGCGGGATGACAAAAGAAGGGCAACACATAATGAAGTGGAAAGGCGTCGTAGGGATAAAATAAATAGTTGGATCACAAAATTAGCTGCCCTAGTACCAAATTCTGGTCTTCCTGACTCAGCGAGTAAAGGTGGAATTCTAGCGAAAGCATGTGATCACATCACAGAACTCACCGAGAAACAGAAGAAGTAAATAAAATTGTGTTAAATATTTCCATACCCTATATGCATTTTTACTAAAAAAATATATTTTGTTTTAGATTGGAAAAGCTGGAAGTTGATAATGACAAACTTGTATTAGAAGTGTTAAGGCTAAATCAAGAATTAACGGAGTTAAGGAAAGAGAATACCTCAATGCGTGTACAGTTAGCAGACAACTGCCTTATTTCGAGTTCACCTAGCCACCAACCGAAAGGTCAAAAGTCTTAGCTTAAATTAGTTTAATAGCTGTAATGTGTAAGTGTTGGACTATTGATGTTCATGATGGAAATCCAAGGTGCTGAGTACTAAGCTTAGAAGTGACAAGAAATTATGGTAAGAAGCAGGAATAAATTATTATATGATATAAACTGTTATTGTGTAATTGTTACTGTAACTCTTGATTCCACATGCTTTTTGTTTGAGTGAAATAAATGTTTACTCAATAAATGTTTCATACAGTTAAATCTCAAGATTTATTTGAAAAATAATATCAACAATTGCAAAATAAATAAAATATTGTTATTCGTCCAGCTTGATAAATCTTGCTATATAATTTTTTTGATATTGTTATATTTCGTGGTGGAACTACATTTTAATATTGATGTTATGAAAAGTTTATTGAATTATGACAATATTGGAAATAGCAATAGTCAATAAATACATACTAGAATTAAATATGTATATTTAGTATTTATATATAGAAGTAGATGTTAATGTTGATCTGCTACATCACATTTTCCCGATCAACAGATAACTTATGAATGATACATACTGTTTTGTTTAATACTCCTTGACTATATCAAGTTTTGGGCTAATCTTATGAAGTATGAATTTTTGTTTGTGAAATAAAATAAATGTTATGTTGTGATTGTTATATTTTAGTTGTTAAAACCAAATTTATTTTTTAAGAATTAGTTACTTATTGTTTCTTTTTTGTATAATAGAGAAATACAAATTATTAAGCTAATATTAGTGTATTTCTTTAATATATAAATTATTTTCTCATATACCGAAAGAATTTATAAGTCAACTGAGATATTTTTTATACTTTACTAATTATACATGCAACTAAGATTATTACAATTGATTTATGATATTCTTCTTCTTTGTTTGTCTAAATATATTTAGCCGGATTTAAATATTTTCATTTATTTATGTATTTGGAATTGTATCAAACAAGTGGGGCCTGGTGAACCTTTAGTGCTCAATGAAAGAGTATTTTTTATTGTAAATAATTATGAACGTTACTTTATAATTTAATGATGAAATCTGCAAACTTGTTGCAATCATAATATTTGCGGTTGATTTACTTTAATATTGAACAAATTGTGTTGAAAACCTTTGTTGATGCTCTCGCAATAAAGTTCATTGTAATTTGACAACAATTGCAATTACATTTGTATTTGGCAATGTGAGCGAGATTTTACGAAATTTTCGACTTTTGGTTGATTATAACTTTGTTTAAATTATGCACACATTATTTAGTAATGATGGTGTTTGTAGGTAATGTAATTAGGAAGGCTAAAAGGCTAACCAAGGTTCTTCGATACTGATATTACATACATGAAATGAATTTTGTACAGAGAAATTAATAAATCAAATGTAAAACGTTTTTTCAATATTTTATTTATATTTATTGACACATTCTTTATTTTGCTTACAAATAGTGTATTCAAAATACAAAAGCGTTTGTAACGATTATTTCATCCACGACATCGTTTTTCTCATCCTCTGTTATTTGCATCTGACGTTGGATACATAATTTGGATTTAGTTTGATGAAACTTCAAATCATATGCTTTGCAGAACTTCGTGTCACAGAATTGACAGGTGAAAGGTTTCTCGCCTGTAAAAAGTTTTTATATTATTCATAGTAAGTATCGTACGCGCATAATTTAAAGGCGCTTCGAGTGAAGTTAGCTTGATATCACGCAGGTCCATAAAAACATTGTTAAATATATAGGTAAATAATCATGATGATTGATTCAGATACGCGAATCAAATTTTAATTCGTTTATTATAGTAAATTATATAATAGTTTACGATATAAAGAAGAAATAAAATCGTGTAATAATATCAAATAAATCAGGCCTCGACCAACGAACATAAGAATAGAATTTACAATATATTTGAAAATAAGCGTTTTGCCCGCGTGGTTTCTGTTCCCGTTCCGGACAAAATGCAAGCTTATATTACTCGCTGATAATGTAGCTTTCCATTAGTGAAATAATTTTTTAAATCGGTTCAGTGGTTTATACGTGAAAGCGTAACAAAAAATCTCACATTCGCATTTATAATATAGGGTTTTCCATTAAGGGCGCTTGATCGTGCAGAACTTCCATCGTAGCGTGTGCTGTGTGGCACGTAGCGCCGTCCTGTTGAAACCACATGTTGTCCAGATCCATATTCTCGATTTCAGGCCAAAAGAAGTTGGTTATCATCGACCGGTATCGCTCACCATTGACGGTGAAGGCCACACCATTATCGTTTTCGAAAAAATACGGACCAATCACGCCTCCGGCCCAAAATCCGCACCAAACAGTCACTTTCTGCGGGTGCATTGCCACTTGGTGAACCTCGTGTGGATTGGTCTCGTCCCAAATACGGACAATTGTTGACATAGCCATTCATCCAAAAATGCGCCTCGTCGCTGAAGATGATTTTTTTGCCAAAATCGGCGTCAACTTCCAACTGCTCTAATGCCCAGTCAGCGAACACACGGCGCTGTCTATGGTCATTAACCTTGAGCTCTTGGGTCAGCTGGATCTTGTACGGGTGCAGGCTCAAGTCACAACGCAAAATTCGCCAAGTTGTCGTCTGCGAAAGGCCGAGTTCCTGTGCGCGACGCGGAATTGACTGCCGCGGGTTTTCGAGGACACTGTCGCGCACAGCGGCGATATTCTCGGCAGATCTCGCGTTACGTTGACGCACGGGAACCGGCTGATTGTTAACTGAGCCGGTTGACTTGAATTTGTCCACCAATCGACGGATAGTCGACTCGGCAGGACGATCATCGCGACCGTAAAACGGGCGAAGTGCGCGGAACGTTGCTCGAACTGAAGACCCATTTTCATAAAACAATTTTATGATTTGCACGTGCTGCTCGACACTGTAACCTGCCATGGTGGTTTGGGAGGACGGAATGAATATAACACACTGCATTTGACAGCTGTCACTCAAACAACATGGCCGCAATCAGCTGTCAAAGTTCAAGCGTCCCTATTGGAAAACCCCTTATTAGTAAGGATGTCTACTAAGCATTTTTCGGTACCTTGTGTAGGTTAAGCTGAATCAATTGATATTAATATTTGTAACATCAAATCAAATCATCTTCAAATAGAAGTTACGTATGTACTGATAAAATAAACCGAGATAAAAAACTGACGACTTTACCTGTATGACGTTTCATATGCCTGCTTAGAACATCTTGCCGGGCAAAACTGCGGGTACAATATTTACATTCATACGGTCGCTCTCCAGTATGTTGTCTGCAATATAAATATTTGGCTTTATGTACTACCAGCCGTGCACGCGGTTTCACCCGCGTTTAATTAATAAAATATATTTTTATTATGAATAAAAATCAGCCTAGAACCTTCCTCGATACAACACAAAAATAATTTTTAAATTCGAACCTGTATTTCCTGAGATTAGCCGGATCAAACAAACAAACTCTTCAGCTTTATATATTAGTATAGAAGTATAGATAGATTAAATAATGGCTTAAACATAGCTTTGCCCTATGGATTTGTGATGTTTTATACATATAACAGTTCATTATATTTGTTCGGAAGTATACTTATATACTCAAAACATGTGATAATGAGCATTAGTGAAACTATTAAGTAAATATAAATCATTCCTTACATCACCAATGGGAACTGAGATTTAACGGCCTTTGTGTCTGAAGTATGGAGGGTAGAGGTAAGGAGAATCATCTCTTATGGTAGAAAACTTAAAAAGGTGTCCTCTGTCCAGCTGTAAGCTACAAATTGGCGCTAGTGTAGACAAAGGGTATGGTATGAATGTAGCAATAAGCAACTGTAAACGAACTGAAGTATGCCGAGTTAAAAAAAAATTTATTGTAGCAAATATAACCTTAAAGAATTATTATGAGAAAACGTGTAGCTAGTGATTTTATTTCATGAACTGCGTGATTTTAAAAAGCGCGCCATAATATAGCGGACGTTTTTCTTTCCTTGTTTATTTCTCAATACAATTAAAATTTACCCTGATGCTAATGTGCCACCACCCAAATTTACTGCTTTTGGCGGACATTTTTCATGTACACAGATGATTCTCCTTTACCTCTACCCTCCATAGCCTGAAGTTACACTGGCTCACTCACCATTCCAACCGGCATTGAAGGTGATTGATATCGCGTCAATTTAATGTCAAAGTTGTTTTTGTTTGCTTCTCATGTGGTCAGGGTCGGATTCAGGTACAGAAAAAATAATGCTACATTTCAAATAAAATAATACTATTTTCCAGTGAAGGGTAATATAGATGACTTTTTTTTAGTTATTTCAGTAATTTTAACGCGATATCATCTTTATTTTTTCATTTTTGGGAAGCAAACAGCATTATATAATACATAATACAAATCGGTCGGTTTAGATAAAATTATGGTACTTTCGCGTAGTATAGTCGCATTACAATACTACATATATACATTTATTTTATTTATATATGTATTGATATGTTGTATTTTATATAAACTTATATATGTATATTTATATATATGTATGTATATTTATATATATGTATGTATATTTATATATATGTATGTATATATAATGCACTCGCCCGTTATGTCCTGCTAGCATCTTAATACAGGGTTGTCTGGAAGAGATCACTACTTGAGTGATAAGACCGCCCCTTGCATGCATCATCCTTTCATAGCTTTTATTTTTTATTATTATTATTATGTTTTTTCTTTTTGTTTATATTTGATTTGTTTTGTTTTTTTTTCTTTGTGAGTGTGCAATAAAGTTATTTATTATTATTATTATTATTATTACATACTACACACTATGAAATAATGGTACAAATAGTATAATTATACTACGAAATCCAACCCTGCCTGTGGTCCGAATCTCGATCTCGATTGGGATAGTTGTTCGTTGAGAGCACTTTCACAAATCTTCTATAATAATAACTAACGGTGAAAAGGAAATCGTACCTCATATGAATTGCCAAATCGGAAGTTCTATAGAAGCCTTTCCCACACTGTTCGCAAGATATTGAAAACTTATTGAGGTGCCGTCTCTTATGAATGTTGTAGTTTGAAGAGCTACTGCATACTGCTCCACAGATACTACAAACGTATTTTTTCTGAAAAATAAAATGACGATGTTTACATCATCAATTGCAATTATATTCTGCTTTTTTGTTCTTAATGGATATCCAAATTCGGTTGACGACAATAAGTAATTATAATTAATTATTCTTTATTGTTTTAGTATTTTACTTTCAGTTTGAGTCTTTAGTGCTATGACTTTTTTTGTTATTACAAAAAGTGAATACAATATTTACTAACATTACTTCTGTTGCTCTTTATTTTTATTCCCGTGTGGCTGGTTCCATGTAATCTCATTGCGGCTTCCGTTTTAAATGTCAGCGTACATTTCTTGCATTCATATGTTTTTGGTTTCTGAAATAATATTTTTTATATCGATTTAAGCTTACCTAAAAAATTACAAAGATGCACTGCTTCCTATTTATTGATATAACTCAATTAATAACAACAAGAATTTTGGGTAGACCAAAAGATATTTTGAAATTTAATCACTTTAAAACGAATTACCATAGTAACTATTGAAAATTTAAGGAAAACAAATTGTCATGTGTTGAATCTTTTATAGAAAAAAACCAACCGAACAATAAAAAAATAATTGTTAATGGTTCCCAAGGCAATAATGGAAATAGGCTTAATACTTAGCTTCAATCCCTAATGGTTGCAATAAAATTATGAGACAAAACACTTGACAAATTTCACTCTAAATTGTTGATACAATAAATTCAAAAATATGTTATTCACATTACACAATATCAAGGTAGCAATTAAAATAAGCAGCACAATAGTATACCTGATGTCTTTCAAGATGCTTCACAATACATTTGGACGATGCAAATAGTTGTCCACAGAAGTCACAAATATATTTTTTCCGAATCCGTTTAGTCTTTGGTTTCTCTATTTTAAATTTATGATATTTTGTACAATGTACTTTTAATGCTAGCAAATTTTTAAACTGTCGTTTGCACATTTTACAATAGAAATTTGTAATGCAATATTTATTTTCTATAGGTGATGGAGATCTTTTGATATCTTTGTCGTCTAATTCTTTATCTAATGTTTTATTAAAATATCTATCTATACTCTCAACTTCATCTAAATCCATTAAACTATCACTAAATTCAATATCTTCAGTATTTTCTTTTAAATTCAAGTGATTAACATTAAGAAATTCATCAATCACATCAATATCTGGCTGTATATCTTCCAATTCCTTTATAGGTGGTTGGTAAACAAAGTTTTTCTTTTGTATTATTTCATTGTCAAGATCTATATTATCTCCGAATAGAATATTTTTTATCACAGGTGTAGGAGGTGCTGATATATTTGGAATCACTGAAATTAATAATATTTTATGTTTATCACTAAATTGAAGAAAAAGTTAAATTGCCACCATACAAACAAAAGTACTGCAAGGACACTGCAATACATACATGTCCTATATTTATCGTCATATATTTGACGTCTACAAAATGATGTCTACATGACGGTATTTTTGGCATCACAGCCTAAAATACCAAATGAAAAAAAGTAAATACTTCTTGCCAGTTCTTCTCAGTATAATTTACATTCTGAACAATTGGTAGTTTTTATATATAATGAATCATGTATAATGACAATTCAAAACTGTTATACTTAATAACAATTTAAAATCTACTTAAATAATATATTTTGATTAGTAATTTCATCACAGTTAATTATAATATTAGTTATACATTTATGTTTTAATTAAATACAAATCAAATTAAACGAATACTTACTGGGAGGGGTAGAAATCAGTTCGTCCAACAAGACTTTCTGGGCTGTGTCATTTTTCAATGCATTTTCTAAATTAACGTCTATTACACATTTTTGATCTTGTTCTATATTCAAATTAAACTCATTTTTAAAGTCGTTATCACTTAAAGTAACAGCTGGTTTACTTGTAAATATATTTTCTACATTATTATCTGCTACATTTTCAATATTCAATTCTGGATTGGGTTTTTCTGTTTCTTTATCTTTAAGTTGGTTAGCCAATTTAATTGGACTAAATTGATTGTCATTAATAGCTGAACGAGGTGTAGAGAAAGGACTGAAACTGCATAAAAAAATATTTTAAATAAATTTGATGGAAAATATAAACATTTAAAAGTTTGTCTGAATGTGGTTTTTGCAATTATATAATATTATTTATGCTTAGTATATAAATGCATGTAAATTTTTACCTAAAGTCCAATCTATAATCACTATCAACTGAGACATCGTCCTGCAACCAATGCGAATCGAGAGAATCTTCCAAGATATCTGCTTCTTCCTCTATCACTTCCCTGATGATGCGTGCCTCACTGTCGGGAATTTCTTCAGCCTGGAGGATGTCCGTCATAAAGTTTTGTATGCTTGTGCACGTTGACTCTGAAAGATACGCATAAAAACTTTTATCCACTTATGAAAACAAAATAAATAATCAAAATATTTAGATGATGTTAATTAGTCTACACCATTAAAATAATATTTAAAATGTAATAAATATTCTCTACATGAAACACTCACATGTCAAATCTAAGTAATAAAAATAAAGATTGTTAATTATTATGTACACATTATTATAAGTGTAAATGCAGCTCAATATATTCATACTATGTCTATTTCATAAATTTTATTATACTTAGAAACAATATGTAATATCTGTTTTACAAAACATAATTACCATTGTCCTCATCCCGGATCTTCTGATTGATCGGTGTGCTGTTTCCAATATTAATCGGAAGCCTGTACAGATACACTTTTTAAATATATGATTTTAAAATGCTACAGTATTATTGAATTGAATTTATTTAGAAATATATTTAAAGCCAATCACTACTAAGAAAATAGTACCTGATTTTGATGGTATCATCAGTGTTCTTGAGAAATGTGCAAAATTCTATGTTTTCACCTGATTCCTTTAGTTCTATGTAACTTTTAAGCTTTTTATCTGAGTTTCGGCAATTTTTTTTGAAGTTACACGCTGCCTTCATGTTTATACAGCAATCTTTACAAAGTTGGAATATGAAAGTGTCATTCCGTTTGACCTAAAATGATTGATACATTTTTAACAGAAAATTTATACTTTCAAATATTGAGGTTGAATCACATACATTTTGTAAATAAATATAAGAATTTTGTTAAAACAAGACAGTACAAGAAAGTGCTCGCAATATAATTTCAAAACATATTAACAGATAAAAAGAAAAATATGTTACCTGTAAACCTGTAGAATATACAAACAACCTTCTATTCTTTTCATTGTATTGTACTAACTCAATCGGGTCATATTTCGATAAACATCCTCTACAAAAAGTCTCCATGTTTCATATATAAACTAATTGTTTTTGTTTTTATTTCTAAGACTAAACTTTTGAAATTAATTATGAGTATATTAATGCTTATTCAGAAATTTATTTTTAACTCTCTACTTGAATAGCGGCCAGCAAATCATATTATCATAATAAATCATAATTAAATGTTTTCTTTTAAAAAATATAGAAAATCCTGCATAGGAAAACAAAACTCGAGAATGTTGACAATAATTTTCATTGGCATATGACAATTTGACAAATGACAATGCCGGATGCACTCTGCGTGACAAACATACTACAGATTACATAAAATGTCAGTAGGAGTGACGTTTGAGGTGCCGTGTGGGTTTGTTCGTTTTTAGGTTATTTTCCTTTGAATCCAGTTATTCCCTTATATTTCTGTGTGGTGGTGGTTATTTTTAACTCCGAGTAGGTGAGTGAACCTTGGTCTATTATTGGCCAGTGAGGCCATGGATGGAGATGAGCGCTTGAAGCCCCCTGATAAGGGGGGTGGTTAGTACAAATATGTGATGGAGACGGAAGGTTTTCAGGCTCCTGTAGCTGCACAAACATCTTCCCGGAAAAGGACGGCTGACAATTTAAACACTGAGCCATTGCCCAAACGTACCGTTACTGATCCAGAGAGTGGTCTTGGATCAGAATCGCATATTTACAAACACCCATCTCTCGAGATCAATTGTCGTAAATATGGCGTCGAAGACCCATTTATTGTGCATGTGTCCCGCATTGTTGACTCCCCGAATTCTGGTGTAAGCTTAAGACCTATAAGATTGGAGTTGTTCCTATTTGAAGGTGGTGTCCAACATGTCAAAAAAGTTGGCATCAAACAAATTGGTCGTAATAGGTTGTCGGTAGAGTTTGGCTCGGCTAATGCAGCTAACGAGTTTCTGGACCACGGACTTCTAAACAGACATGTCCCGAAGTTGACAGACAAAAATGCATAAAAAAATTATGTCTGAGCACAGTATTTCATACATGGAGGCTTCTGCGCAGGAACCTTCAGTAAGACGGGCCTACTCTGACGTCGCAAAAACCATGTTTACGCAAACTCCGCCTCAACCAGTACAGAACTCACCATCTTCTGTTTATTCAATTTCTGGATCTACTCCTCAAAGGACATCTTATCGCAAAACAGTTCAAACTCCTTCCCGTGCGAGGACTCCCCTTTCGGAGGGTTATGATCGTTATGCTCATGATGAAATAATTAGAGAACCATCATCATCTCTTCCCAATGGGTGTGGATTGAATAGACCTCATACATTGCCTAATGAAAATTTGCCAGAACTGCTGATTATGCTGATCACAAATATCTTCGCTAAATTTAGCGATGTGTTACCGTACGACGCTGCCCCTTTACTTGTCAGACTCGTTGAAATTGTAGCTAATGGCCCCCTCCGGTTTAATCCGAATTCTTCAGTGGAACAGTAGAAGTATTGTCCCTAAAAAACCCGATTTATTTAATTTAATTAATGCTCATTCTGTATCTGTTTCGGCAATCTCTGAGACATAGTTGAGGCCTGGGTCTCACTTTAGAGTCCCGGGGTTTGCCTGTCTACGGGATGATCGTAATGATGGCAGAGCAGGGTGTGCATTGTTAATTAAAAGATCTTTCTCGTTTTCCGTTATCCCTCTCCCTGCTCATTCCCAAGAAATCAACGCTGTTGCGGCTTGCATAGCCAATATTAATTTCATCTCAATTTCCTTATCCTAATCTCTCTCTGATCCCTGACCTTTCTACAATTTTATTTTCAGTCCCTTCTCCACTTATTATTTTAGGAGACTTCAACTCGCACCACAGTTCCTGGGGATCATATTATACAGATTCTTTTTCCCCCCTGGTTGCTGGACCTCTTTGATGATATTAATGTTTGTGTCATAAATGATGGCTCTCCTACTCGTCGCGTAAATCCTGGTCAAAATCCTAATTCTGCAGTCGATATTTCTGCTTGCTCTCCAGAACTTTCATGTTTACTAAATTGGAACACGTTACCCCACTCCTTTGGCAGCGATCGTTTCCCTATTATAATATCAAAACCTTCTTCAGTAGTCCCATTCCCTGCTCCTGAACCTCTTCTGAAACATAAAATACAAGAGGCTGACTGGATTTTTTTTTCTTTATATGTTGAATGTAATTTAAACGATTTTAACCAAAATCCTTCTTCTCAAAACTACTTACATTTTCGTAATACATTGATTGATGCTGCCAACCTTTTCATCCCCAGGAAAAAGCCTTATTCTTCTAAACTTTCCTCACCTCCTTGGTGGGATTCTGAATGCACTTCTTTTGTAAAAGAAAGAGATAGTGCTGAGGACATCTTTAATGAATCTTTAAACCTTGATGATTTTCAAATTTTACAAAGATAACATTTATAAGATACTGCTCGTACCAAAAGGCTATTTTCCAAAAAGAAGAAGAGAGGATGGAGGGGGTTTTGTGAGAGCTTATCCCCCAGAACTCCCCTATTACTTGTATGGAGAAATATGAAACGGTTTAGAGGTTCATTGAAGCCTGACTCCCTTCACTCTTATGATTCTTCGGTTTGGCTGGAGGACTTTACGGATAGCCCCTCCTTCTGTTCCTTGTGATTTCCCTTTTTCTGTATACTCTTCTAATTTAACTTCCTTTGATGAAAAGTTTACTTTTGACGAATTAAATATGGTACTTACAGGGTTGAGGGTGAAGATGGTATCCTATACAGTTTTATTACCAAATTAAGCAGTTCTAGTCTTCAGTATCTTTTGGACATCCTGAACGACATTTTTATTACGGGAGAAATACCTGATGACTGGAAATGCCAAATCATTATCCCTATTTTAAGCCAAATAAAGATCCAGAGAAGGCTACCTCATATAGACCAATTGCCCTTTCATCAACCTTAGGTAAAATTCTTGAACATCTAATTAAAAATCGCCTAGAATGGTATTTGGAAAATAATGAGTCTCTAGCAAAAAGTCAATTTGGTTTTCGTAAGGGCAAAAGCACTATGGATAGTTTGAATATACTAACAAATGATATCTGTCTTTCTTTTTCTAAAAAAGAACACCTTGTGGGATGCTTTTTAGATATTTCGGCTGCCTATGACAGTGTCAATATTCCGGTGCTCAGAGCAAAAATGCTAGAGCTGAGTGTTCCAGTGAGAATCGTAAACTATATTTGTTAACTTTTTATGGGCAGAACTATTAAAATACGAAACGGTAGCTTCCTCCTTCCGCCTAGAACTCTATGGCAAGGCATTCCGCAAGGGTCAGTATTGAGCCCCTTACCATACAGCATTTATACTTATGATCTTGAGCAAGTACTGGTAAAAGTACAGTTGTTGTTTTTTCCCGTTCAAGATTCACTCCATTTGCAAACGTCACATATGAAGGACACACCATCTCTAACGTACCCTTTGCAAAATTTCTTGGAGTCTTCCTGGACTCCAAAATGACTGGTGTCCCTCATCTAAATTATGTAATTAATAAATGTGAAAAGGGTATTAACGTCCTTCGTGCTCTTTCAGGTGTTTGGTGGGGTCCCATCCATATAAACAAAAACTTATCTATAATGCTCTTATTCGCAGTCGTATTGATTATGGATCGTACATTTTGGAACCCTGTAATAAAACAGCCCTAAAGAAATTCGACATCATACAGGCTAAATGCTTACGTATTATTCTTGGTGCAATGAAATCTTCACCAAGAAATACTGTACAAGTGGAATGCTTCCACTATTTCTTTATTCCAAACTGATTATTCTTCGCTAATGTTTACTCCTAAGGTCATTTTGAATTTTGGAGTTGAAAAAGATGATCCTGCAGCTAATCAAAATTGTATCAGACTTTTATCTGATTGGCAAGACTGGATACCGGTGTTCACTGACGCCTCCAAATTATCCCCCGACGGTAATGTTGGTGCTGCGGTTTGGATTCCAAAATTCAACGTGTCTTTATCCTTTAAATGCCCTTCTCAGACATCTGTGTTCACAGGTGAAGCTATTGCCTTATATGAAGCACTTCTATTTGCTGATTCTCATAAAGTTGTTTACAAAAAATTTGTAGTAATCAATTCAAAATTAAAATTAAGCTCCCTCTTATTTTCAAAATTAAATAGTTACTTTTTAATTGTAATCAAAAAGGGCTAAATATAGTCCTTGCTTGGATTTCTGGGCGCTCTAGTATTGCAGGTAATGAGATGGTGGATTTTTGGGCTAAAGATGCTACAATAAGTGGATCTGAAAATCATACTGAAATATACCATACCGATTTGTTACCTCTAGCGAACTCGCATGTAAAAAATGATTGGCAAGATTTATGGGATTCCTCAAGACTTATTAAAGGGCGTTACTATGGGGATATACAACCTCTGATACCACGGAAACCCTGGTTCTTCCGATTTCGAAAATGTGGCAAACAAGCCACATCTACCATATGTCGCCTCCACTTGGGTCATGCATGCACACCGGTCTTCCTTGCCAAAATCAGAGTACGCGATAGTTCTCTTTGTGAATGTGGTTTGGACGATGGAACAGTAGATCATATTTTTTTCAATTGTCCTAAGTTGACATTTTCTTTATACGACGTTCTCCCTCCAGATATACCCCGACCTATCAACTTTCAGTCTCTTCTCATTTATTCGCACTCTTCTTTTATAGTTTATTTAATGAAATGTATTTCTTTTCATAATTTAAAATTTAAGTCTGAAGGTTTTTTAATTATTTTTTAGGCATGTAGCTAGATTATTTTCTTTTTCCTACTAATATTTTCCATTTCCTACTAATACATTTTATTTTGTATGATACCGTAATCGTCTTGTGATGTTTGTGTCGTTATTTAATGTTATCTGTTTTAGGTGTCCTAGACCAAATTCCTGTCATTTTTCAAAATTAAACACCGAACATTTTCCCTGCGTGTTACTTACATATAACGTAGTAATTGGCCAAATACGTCTCACAAACATGAGATGTGATTGCCATTATAGGAGGAAAAAAAAAAATGTCAGTAAAGGTTATGGTTCCCATACACAATGCTGCCAACCCTGTTGCACATTAGTTTTTGGAAAGTATTATTAATTTTGATGATCACTTTTTAAACATTCACGTTTAAATAGTTCGTTTTGAGTGTTACGCAGTTCAAAGTTTGTTTTTCTTTTTAACACACTCTTGTAACATAATAAAGAAGTTATTTTAATATAATACAGTTGTTATTAAAGGTTTCTAAAAATCTATATGAATTGTGTTAATCAATCATGTCTTTTATTATGAAACATTTTTTTAAATCTCTACGATATTTTAATGTCATGAGAGATTGGATACAATAATGAATAATAAATATTATCGATGTCATATGTTAACACTATTTGACGTTTCAAGAGAAAAGAGTGAAGAGGATAACGGAAGTATATGCATCTGTCACAAATCTTTGTTTATTGATGTTGGTAATTTGTTAGTAACACTCTTTGTTATTGAATATAAATGATGACGAAATATCTAAAATTGTAATTTTGCATAGAGGTAGTTAATACACCAAGATGGAAACGAATGAAGAAAATAGGCCGGACTCTCAAGTGAATGTGACTATAAACAGATCTATAAGAATTTTACACTTCAGTGATGGAGTAGAGGAAGAAATCGAAGAAGAAAAGGTGAATGAGCTTCAAAGTGTTAATAAGATCGATGCAAATATAGATCCAGTGAGTAATTCTCAAAACTTTACATTTTAATTGGTCCATTATCAATTAAAAGTACTAAATAATATTTTTGTAGCTGTTGCCTAAGAACGTTAGAGGCAAATAAATTCCAAGTCACAACAGCCATATTAAAAATATATTAAAAATATAACATACAAAAAGGAATTTAAGTAGATCTGATTGTTTGTTTTATTAAAGTAGTAAAAACAGAAAAAGTAGAAGAATATTGAGAAAGGGGGAAAGTATCAGTTGCTATATTCATTCCACAGTGCTTGATGTTTATTATACATATTATTAAAATTAGATTTAGAAGCTGAATTACGCTATGATTATATCCATAGGAATCATAATAAAAATCAATCAGTATATATGTAATAATAAGTAGAAATGGTGAGAAAATTTTGTGGTATGACAAACAAACATAGAATAATAACGCTTAGAAGGATAGTGTCATATAAAGTTTCGCTCAAAATTGAAGCAACTTTAGAATTAATGTGTGCATAAATGCCACATAATTACATTAAATACACACGGCCAAATTATGTTACAAGTGAATAGACAGTTCCCCCATATAGCGAGGAAATGGATACTGTTTGAATTTTGAAATATATTTGTTTGCATTTAATTTATTTAAGAGTAATATTATTTATTTAATTTTAGCTGTTATTATTATAATTATCTAATTTTTTGTATTGCTTTTATTTTGTGTATAATTATAAAGAAAATTAAAAAAAATATATTATTAATGCTATAATGTTTAATTATTGAACAGCTAATGTTTTATATCTAAGTTAAAAAAGTTAAAATATTAATCACTCATGGTAAATATAATTTTTTCCATACCTGACAACATTTTTATTGTAATGACATCTTTTGTTTACAAATTATTTTTGTTTTGATGAATGTATATATCTAAAATTATAAGTTGCCAAACAGTACTTACATGTGAAATGTGATTTTCTTATCCTTATTTTTTTTATTACACAGTAAGTCATTTTTTTATTAAATTGCACGAGCTGTTTACTATGGCAGTTTATCATGACGGCTGACGTGACGTCAAACGTATTCCACCTATTTGGGTGGAATTGAATGGCTTCAATCCTCTTGGGCCTAAACACCTTCTAAGCATTATTATTCTATGCAAATAAATATGTATATTATAAGGTTGTCACAACAGTATATTATGTCTTCTTACTAATTTTAGATAAACAGTTGTGCATATTTTATTGTTACCATTATATAGTACAACATACACAACCAATAATATATGGACAGAAACATCTGAAATAACATTATAACATATCAATATTTTTCAGAAATCACTAACTTGGGGACCTTGGTTATCATATCATGCATCAAAATCAGGATCAAAGGTTCTAAATGTAGTGGATTATGCGGGGGAATCATTAGCTAACTTCTTCGGTATAACAACGCCTAAATATCAGATTGAAATAAATGAATATGAAAGGTTACAAGAACACAAAAAACGGATAGAAGATGAATCAGCTGGTTGGGTGCCAAAGAACGGAGGAGGAGACATACCTCTAGTACTGAATGAACCATTAAAAGTTATGGGAAACCATGGGAATATGGAAGTTTAAAGATTTGTAGATTTAATTTTAAAAATTATAATATTTAATGATTAGCTTTGAATTGATATAACTTATCACACTACATTATTGTTAGTAATAAACCTCAAGATTTTAAATTATTTGAATTTAGAACTAATTCGTTCAAAATTAATAATCAATCAAAATCAAGTTTTTCAAAAAAACAATTGCTCCTAACTAAAATAAAAAAATTACTGTAAAGCCAGTTTTACATATGAGGACAAGTAATGTTTTATTAATTATGATGTGTTATACAAAATATGTTTTTTTTTAACTATTACTTAAACTGATTTAAAAAGTATTTTCAAATTTCACAATAAATGTTTAAATATTTCCAAATTTTATATTAAGTAGCACAATTGCAAATAAAAATGATAAAGTATTAAGAAATTAACAATTTTATGATAAATATTATTTCTTTTGTGTCAAGAAACTAAAATTTACAAGTGTAAACTGAGATTCTAACTTACTACTTTAACTTGTTATTCTTAAATAACTATTAAAATCAAAATTAAATAAAAACATCATTTATATGATCTCGATTAAAAATCAAGGTCTTATATTTATACCTTTTTTTAGCTATATTGACGTTAATTTAATAATAATCAGAAACAGGCCTTGTCATTATTAGCCTGCTATTTGACAAGTACTGAGAGATGTTAAACACTAAAGCTTGTTATTAGAATATCTGTAATATAGTCAATTTGTATATTATGCTTGAAAGAAAATTATAAGCATGTTGAGTTGGAAATCAAACTACAAGATAAGAACCTCAGAGATGAGACGAAAAACTAAAGTTGTGGATATTTTAGTTTGTATAGACCATTTAAAATGGGCTTGGACAGGACACATGCTACATTGTAAATGAAATAAGTGCAAGCAAGTAACTCGTATGGTACACAAGGGAAGGGACAAGAAAACAGGAACTTGAGATTCTGGACTAGAGTTGCAGAAGACAGAGCACAATGGAGAGAGTTGGAGGGGGCCTGTGCCATACACTCCGAATTGCGGGATTTACTTTGATTTTCTGTTGTTTCAACTATTTTCACAATAAGTGTCATTGCACCCAAACTTCGGATATATTTATTTAATATTACACTTGAAAACAAAATTTGAATTAAAATTGTGACGATAAAAAAATATTATTAAACTAAACTGTTATGTTATTAGTATTATAACATTATTAAAATATCACAAAATCACTTAATTACGTACCTACTTAATTTTATAGTTTTTACTAACGATAACTTATACTATTTTAGCACATTCCGTTATTGCTAATTTTACACTTAATTTATCTAGAAATTTTATTCTAATTTATATATATGTTATTTATACCTTTAAATTATTAAATAAATTTGGTTTATTATTAATGTCTTTTATTTTACGTCACTAGAAGAATTATGGTTGTATCTCGACAGCTGCTTTTTTGCTCCTTCTCATAGCATAACCATCCTCCTGTATAGAATCTGTAGTTATGGAAACCAAATTATAATCGTAATCAATTCAATGAATAGGTGCGAAAACAAATTTTGTTTTAAAGAAGCATAATATTTTAAGTTTAGTGTCATTTTAATTGAATTCTAAATTTTTCTGTATATTCTGATTTCAGATTCCATTAAAAATAAGATATCAGAAATGAAATGTAGTTTCAAATTAGATCTTGCTCACTAAACTGAGTATGTATGACGATTAATTACTATTTAAAAAAATACATTTCTATAATTTAAAATGTAAGAATAAATTGTTGCCCTAATTCAAGCAGAAAATAAAATAAAATCAAATCGGGTGATAATTTAATTTATTCAAGAAAGTCGTCATACATATTTTGACAAAGTTCTAATGTTTATTGCGAGATGATTGAGAGCCATCTAGCGTTGAGTTAAATTACAATGTAGTACGTTATCAGATATCCCTAAACGGTAACATATTTTTACTATATGTCGCTAGATGTCAGTAGTTATAGATAAATTTTTATTCAAAAATAAATAAAAATTAAAATACTCTTAAATACTTACCGTTATTTATTTTTATGTTACATTAGTATTAATTCAGTTTCACAATTTTAATTATCATATTATTTTTTATTAATTTGTCAAGCACTCGATTAGTTCGTTAATTGATTTCTATAACTAACTTATAATATTTAAGATTTCATTATTTTATGTCTTCATATTGTAAGCAAGAAGAATTAGTTTTGGAATTTAGAAAAAATATGCAAGTAAAATTAAACCTTATTCATATTGTCTTAAGATCAGCTTTCTAATAGGTTTATAAATTACACTCTACCGAATATGTTGTGTTGTAAGTGCAATCAATACGGCCAAAGAAAACTAAACCTTAACTCATATAAATACAGTTCAACATTGTATATATTTTACACACATGTTATTGTTTGACGGTGCTTAGCGTGTGATATGTCGAAATGTAAACGGTTCGAGCTGTGTCCGCAGATCAATATGCGTGTTGCGCGAGGGTGTTTAGAGTCGTGCGATTGGCCGCAGTATATGGGGCGGGGCTCGTATGTGAGGCGCGGTCTGTTAGAACGACGCCGAATTTTGGCGCCAAATTGCGCGTTCTATTTTCAAGAGTCAAGAGACCATAGAGTATAGCAAGTACGGAGTTCGGATTTTTTATGATTGTTTTTATTCTTTTTCTGTGTTACATTTGATTGGACTTTAATATTGCGTATTCAATATTTATATTACCTACTTAAAATTATTAATTAGTCAAGTACTTAGGTTACAATTTATAATTATAGTTATAAAAAAGGTATTGAAAACGTAATTTAATATAGATAGGTCAAAGGACATTGAATTTAATCAAATGTTTTAGTATGATAGAAAAGTAACTCTTGAGAGGTTAAGAACGAAATGGAAATAAAAACATAATTAGGTAGGTATTTACTCGTACATATACAGTGGTGGTCATATAATTAGAAACACTTATGAATAAAGAAAGTATAACTTCAACGTACAAATGTTCGTAAAAAATATACACATTCAATAATTAATAATCATGCAATAATATAGCCACTCAAATAAAAAACTCATTAAATGCATAAAATATAAAACATATCTTACTTTTAATTACAAAATGAGTCTTACATATGTAGGAGTTTATTTTCTGTTACTGGTCGCTTGGACGCCTAATTAGAAACATTTTAAAAAAGCATCCATAGCTCGATCTTTTTTTGAAATTGGAGAATTTCATTTTCTATTATTTTGGCGGCAATTCAAAATTTAATCTGAATTTTATTTTGTTCAAAATGGGCAAAAATAAAAGTAGTGACGCGTCAACTAGGTAAATCATTGTTAATTTACATATAGATCATAAGTAGGCGTACAGAAGAATAGCTGAGCATTTAAATTGTTCTGTTTTTAAAGTTTTTAATGCAATTGATCATCATAAAACACATGGAACTGCTGAAAATGTTCTTAGAAAGGCTCGGCCAAGAAAATCCTCTCCCAGAGAAGATACGCTAATCGTTCGTGTTGCCAAAAAAGAGCAAGTAAAGGCTCCAACCAGATTAAAAATAAAGTTTTTTCGCCTGATGACCCGAGAAACATCTCGTCAAGACTGATACGCCGAAGATTAGTGGAAGCTAAATTGTTTGGAAGAATCTCTCGAAAGGTACCGCTTCTTACCAAGCAACACCGAGAGAAGCGATTATTATTCGCTAAAAATATGTTAATTGGACGGTACGAGAATGGAAAAAAGTGTTATTTTCAGATGAAACAAAAATAAATATGGTAAATTCCGATGGAAAGCGCTATGTTAGACGCCCTGTAAACAATGCTTTTAATTATAAATACACAAGGAGTATAGTCAAGCACGGTCGCGGTACGGATCAATGGCAATACAAAAATATCTTAGAGCACACAATGATTCCCTACTCGGACGATCATTTGCCTATAACCTGGATCTTTCAGCATGACAATGACCCTAAGCACACGGCCAATAGCGTCAAATGTTTCCTTAGCGAACAGAGTATATCTGTTTTAGACTGGCCAGCAAATAGTCCGGATTTACACCCGATAGAAAATCTCTGGTATATAGTTAAAAAAAAAATCTCAAACAAACGTAACACCAGTCAAAACGAACTATATGAAACATTTGTTGAAGCATGGAATTCAATCCCCCTAGACGAATTTAAGAAATTGATTGAATCAATGCCACGTCTTTGCAGTACTGTTATTGAAAATAAGGGATACGCCACTAAATATTAATTATATATTGGTAGGCTGTGGATAGTAGCTATTTCGTAAATAACAATACTAATTACTAATACTTAAAAAATGTTGTTTTTTATATTTTTTGTTGTTGTTTCTAATTAGTTGAACATTATTGTTCATACCTTAAAACTGATTTAAATGTTTGTCCGTAATGTAATATTGAAACTGCATTTGTGCAGTGGGATTTATATTCTTTTTCTAATAAATGATAAATCGTTGAACATATTGTTGTCATATTTATTGTTTAATTAAAAAATAAAAACGATTGCGGTGAAGTATCTTACATAATGTCAAGAACCGTTGGTAGTGTTTCTAATTATACGACCACCACTGTATATTAGGTATATACCAATAAGTGATTTGGATGATAAGGTAAATATAAAAAATATTTTTTTGAATGTAGGTATAGGTAGGTACCTCCTTACCTATGTATGTACATTGGTATCTTAATGTTAATTAGTATATTTATTAGATATTGAACGCATCCTAAAATATTTTTTATACCTATAAGTAAGTTTATATAATTGATTATTCACGAATATGTCATAATGAAATAAATAAATAACACAGTGTCACAAGTCTACGCGTGCTGGCTCTCGATGTCACCGACTAACTGTGACATCAATTCCATCGCGCACGAAGAAATTTGGCAACTCTTTTCTTTGTCGCACCTCTAAAACATGGAATTCGTTACACGTGTTCCCCTCCTCTTATGACCCGGGTTCCTTCAAACGAGGCGTGAAGAGGCATCTTGCGGGCCGGCAAGGCGGGGGCTAGTGCAAGTCATTCTTCCTGACTGCACTAGCCGTCGTTGCGTTTGGACTCTACTACCACTTAACATCAGGTGGAGTAGAGTAATTTGCCTTCCCGGGTATTATAAAAAAAAAACCATAAATATCGACATACCTTCTTATTGAAAATACATATAAAATATTTTTTTTTGTTGATTTTTTGTTTTGATACATTTTAATCTATGATTAGGTAAATGATTTAAAGTATCTATTACATACTAGAGATATTTAGGACGCAGCATTCACGTAGGACGCTACCTACATACCAAAAAGTAGGTACCTAATATTCATACCTAGGTAGGTTAATGTACACCACATTCATGAAATTTAATGTAAATAGATATAGATAAGTATATAAGTATGTATACCTATATGTATAGGTATTTTATTTTATTTTATTTTATAGGAAGCCAATACAATGCACAATGTTTATATAAATCGGTCCTAAAAATTAACAATTTTAAATAATGACATTTACTAACACTATACACCGCAATTATAGGCTAACTCATCATGCAATTATACAAATCTAGTTTCGCTCACTCCAATTTAACATTTTTTAAACAAATCGACAAAACAAAAAGAGATAAAAAATATATAATAATAATAAAAATGTGTAAAAAGAAACATGCATTCAAGTAAAACAATACGTATAAAAGTATAAATAAAGAAGAAATACAAAAAAAAAAAAATTAACTTTTCATTAAAAAAGAAAAAAAAATGTACACCAAAACGTAAAAGAAAAGGGTATATTAAAGGGGTATGATCTATTCGTGGCAGTACTTTAACATTTAAGTATATAAATTGTCATAGTATTTTTTTATATAAATGGTTACTTAGATATTATAATATTACCCATACGCAACTAACTTTAATTAGGTAAGGTCCTCCTCCAGACCGATTTCGGCCACGGCGGCCAATCTCAAGAGAGATTAGCCAACTGCGCAGGAGATATTATAGTGCACAAGTGTGTGAGCAAACACAGGTGCACTCTCTTTTCCTTAGCTCTCATAATCCGATGGGACGGCAATCCGACACGACCGGAAAGAGTTCAGGCGCAGGACCAACGGCTTAACGTGCTTTCCGAGGCACGGGAGTGTACACACTTCCAACTTCCAGACTCCGGGCTGCTACTGAGAATTTTCTGACAGAAAAACCCAATAACTATTTATTGGCCCGACCTGGGAATTGAGCCCAGGACCACCGGGTCTGCAGCCTTATATCTAGCCACTAGACCAACGAGGCAGTTTAATTAGGTAAGTAGATACCCACCTACCTGTAATGATTCAATAGGAACACGTCATAAGTTTTTGAGAAAGATACAGAAGATCAGATACTCGTACAGATGACTTTGTTTTAAATGAATGTTAGGAGTATTAGTTAAGTCATTGACTCATTCAAAATCAATTATTTTTTCCATATAGACGCTTTACATTTGCTTAATGTTTATTCATTGACAAAAGTCAAATGCGTGTTTATTGTTCTGCTATATGTTAGGAATCGCCAGACAAATAAAATAATTGTGATTACATAATTTGTTATATGTGTGTTACCGCTCGCTTTTAGGTGTTCCCCATAGAACTAGGCTATGCCGATCCCTGATTCGACTAGTTGAATAGGTTTTTAAATGGCATGTGAAGTAATTTTCTCGAGGTTACCTCTCTCGTGTAAGTAGGTACCTCGGTAGGTACTTACATTTTACAGTTCTAGACTTCCAGGATAATTAAAAAAATATTTTCCTATACTTACCTAGCCTACCTTATTACTGTACCTAATAAGTATAAAATAAAAGTTTTACCTATCTATATAGATTGGTAGGTAACTGGTAAGGTAAGCCCCATTTTGTGCATAATTACCTTTGTCTTATTTATTTAAAGATTTTATTAACCACCACAATGCTTGTCTTATGTTTCACTTGTTACATAAATAAATAATAAATTGTGCAGGTTATTGTTGCCAGCACACAGGCAATAAATCACTACAATATATTTCACATAATTTACGACAAACGCCGTAATTATTAGCTAATTCAATAATTCGTTAACACACAGGTCACAATGCGGTGCAAAACCAGTGTTGCTAGCGCAAAAATCTTTCCCCCTTATTTCGTTTAACTAAAAATTGCTAATAAAAAGAGGCGCGTGGTAGAACTTGTATTTTAAGTAAGCAACCAGTATTTCTGGTTATTCTGGTTCGTGTTTTATTTTGCATATATTCGCGTTTCGTGGCGAATTTGTATGAATTATTTGTCTACCAGTTTTTGATTGTTCACGCTCTTTGATTATAAATAAATAATCCTGATATCATTGTGTTAATTTCGATCGTGTTGTTAATTTTAATATTATTGTATTAATCTAGTATATAATGATGGATTTGCTTTGTATAGACTTGAAAACATTAATGAATAAGAATTTGATGTTATCATTATATGAGGAATTATGTACGTACCCACTTACCTACCTACTAAACAGCAAGCTGTATGGATATTACAAGCAACTCAAATGGTTCACCTAAGTATTTACCTACTTATTAGCATAAGTAGATATAAATTAAATATTTACATAGGTAAATGTATATAATTAAATTAATTCAATAAAATATATAGGTATAAAATATATACCTATCTTATATAATGTAGCCTACCTAGATACCTACTACCTAAAACTAAGAAAATAATAATAATAATAATAATGTTCTCCAGACCGATTTCGGTCATGGCGGCCAATCTCAAGAGAGTTTAGCCAACTGCGCGGGAGATATTTTAGTGCACAAGTTTGTGCGCAAACACAGGTGCATTCACTATTCCCTAACTCTCATTACCCGATGGGACGGCAATCCGTCGCTGAAATTCAGGCGCAGGACCAACGGCTTTACGTGCTTTCCGAGGCACGGGAGTTCCAACTTCGAGGCTGCTACTGATAATTTTCGACAGAAAATTCCAATAACATTTTATTGGCCCGACCTGGGATTTGAACCAAGGACCACCGTATCTGCGGCCTTACATGTAGCCACTAGACCAACGGAGCAGTCAACCACCACACCACCACCACCACAATATTGCTTATACCTACTTTATTTATTTAGGCTTAAAGAATTTATTTTCTTTTAAGAATATTACACTATTCACTTAACGAGAAAATACACAATAAATATGTTACAAAATAAGTCGATACAGGCTGAAAAATTATAAACTATTTTTAATTTAACAATATAAAAATCAACTTAGATAAATTACAGAGGTTGTTAGTTCTTAAAAACTTGAAGATGCATTTCATGATTAAAGTTTGCGATGAAAGATATCAAAATTGTTAAGTTTATCGTTATAAATTATCATATTTATATTATAATATTGGACCGGAAATTATACAATCAATTATTAATTAGTTCGCATCATTAGGCATCTATGAGAAACAGTGGCTTAGGTTACCTACCTACCTATGTCCTTTTAACAGACAATTGTGACCACAACCAGCCTAAATAACGATCAAAATTATGAAGATAGGACAGGAAAAATATTTCACTATTATGTGCTTTTCATATTTCTTTAACAGTCAGTTTCATGACTTCAAAAACAACAACATTTAATTTTGTTCTTAAGTACATACAAGCAATAAATATTTATAATAACAAAGCCGCATTGGAGCAGCGGGGTGTAATCAGCTCCAAACTTTCTCCACAAAAGCAGAAGATGCCTTAGCTCAATAGTGAGCTATTACAGGCTGTTACTTTACTTTAACAAAACTGACTGAAGTCGAATTGTGCCAAGCTCAAAGAACTATCATAACTCAATGTATTAAGGAATTTATTAATAGAATATACAAAATATATTATTGAATTGAATTTGATGATGATTGGCTACTGGCAAGTTAAACAACTAAAAAAAGTCTTTTTTTTTATACGTAGGTATAATTTATGTATTAATACCCATTACAATTCCCAATGAAAAAAACTAGAATTATCTGTTACAATAATGCTTACAAAATTATACCGACCGTGTTTAACATTAGCAGTTAAATAATATTAATTATGTATGCGTTCGATGCAAGCTTATTGATCGGAATATTATTATCAAAATGCGTAACAGTTTATTCGATGCAATATTCAAATTTTGCACTTACCTACCGATAATACTAAGGGTCTACATGGCAGATGTTCTACTTTCGACTTCGCAATGTTGTTTATTAAAAAAAAAATCTTTTGTGGCCATTTAAAAAAGTGAAACTTCCTAACAATGCGCCATGCAAATTAGAAAGGAGTTTGCATTATAAGGGTTTAAAGGAACGAATTTGATTCGCGAATTTGACTATTATTTCAAACGCGAATTCGGTTATTTTTCTTTGATAAATCGTTACATGCAAATATTATTTTTATTCGTTGCATTTACAAAGAATTGTATGCTTTATTTGTTTGTAATAAAAGGTAAAATCGGATGTTTAGGTTAGGAAATTTGCATAAGCGTCGCGCACCTTTCCTCTGATCCTTTCTATGGCAGTTTGACTGACAGGGTTTAGCCTGAATGAAATTTGAATCACGGATAAAGCGCTATTTACTTCTGTTATATATTTTAACGTAAACTTTTTTATTTCCTTTAATCCAGTATTGGTTTAGCCAGTTTATATGAAATGCTTTATTGATAGTTTAAATGATAAGCTCAAACATTGGGATTAAATAAAACCTATAATAAATAGAAAATAATTATTTCATACCATGTGGCCTTAATAAAAAAAATTTTTGTAACCTTTTAATATCCGAATATTTCTTGTCAAATTCCTAGTTTTTAATTTTGTATGTTTCATACGAAACAAATGAGACGGCGCTTTCGTATTATACAAGCAATATAAATGCGGAAATACTACATAAATCATATTACACATAACCCTCTGCCGTTTGTCTAAAAATTTGCAAACCAGTTCCCAAACCTTAAACTGTCGGGGGACACTTAAAAAGTTTTAATATGAACACAATACCCGTACGGCCGTATCGGGCGGGCAGTGACCATCACAATGGGCATACTAGCCGATTAATTCGTTACACAATGACCGAGGGTAAGGTCCGAGAGGTCATATTTAGGTAAAAGGGTTAAGGGTCAGCAAGGGTTACTGGTAAATAGCAGCGTATGTCCTACCAATGCGGAGGGAGTGACGGCGGCGACGCAGTTTTCAAAACATGCGGACGTTGACGGGTTAAGAGAAATTTATGCGTTTTTGAATTTATTTGTTTATTAAATTTTGAACATAATTAAACATGAATTATATTATATTCTTACAACTTGGTCATATAGATATTTTATCGTAACTACATAAGTTTTGTTTCATTAAAATTAAGAAAATAGTTCATTAAAGTAGGCTTTTATAGTCAATTTTTAATTTGTTAAATTGCAAATCTATCATAACACATAACAGTTTAACGTTAATTAATAATTAATAATTTTGAGCTGCTTCTTAACAATGGTACCACAGAATGTCGCCTAAATATAAAATAAAGAAACACATATTACTGTATCATATTCCATCTGCTAAGTCAGCCATTAGATATCTCACAATATTGCCAATAATTACCTTAACCACACTATAAAGGGTAGTACGTAGGGTACCTTAACATACAACGGTAACTCGCAGTCCAAGTCTCCGGAAGGTACTACCTATAGTTAGTATTGCAAAACTTACAGCCCGTATATCGTTTTAGTACACTAAGATAAAAATATATATAAATAAGAAGAGTAAAGAATAATAAAGAATAGCTATATTTTTGGAAGTATATGAGCCCACTGAAAAGGCACTTATTTACGTGTATATTTTATAATTTTCATTATTAAAAATAACTTCAGACTAACAAAATTATTTTATTTGTACTAGATGCGTAAAAAAGAAAGCGTTATGAATATCCCACGGACGGGCTATGGCATCCTCTCCCTTTAAGGAGAAGGCTTGGAGCTTATTCCACCGTTGCTCCAATGCGGGTTGATGGATGAATATTTTAATTACAATATATTTTTATGTTACTAGTAAATAAAGTAAAATTTGTGAATTTCATTTCGTGTTCAGCACTGAAGGAAATTATCATGACGGCCCTAAGTATATGAATTTCAACGTAAGTAATTTAGATAAAAGTATTTCTACTTCTATACTAATAAAAATAAGCAATCAAACAACAATCGGATATTAACTTCTTCATCTCTAAATAATACATTAGCATTAATTAAGTACATATTATGTATTTGGGATCGACGTTCGATTTCATCATCATCATTATTTCTATTCATATCCTCAGTTACTTCATTCATGCACACGTCATCCCGAACCCATTTTTCATTCATTTTTCACTTGCTTTATAGCCATTTTTAACTCACTCTTAACTATATATGTAGCTAAACTCTTCTTCTCATACTTATATATGGACATAGAGTGGGTAGTTGATATATCATATTAGAAAAATACATATATATATATATGTATATTTTATTAGAGGTAAATGTACTTACAACATTTTAAGGTGTCACAATATGTATTTAAGAGTAGAATATTTTCAATAACATAGAAAAATTAGATAAAAATAAAGGTTATAAGATTTACAATACATATTTATGTAATCTAACATAACAATCTCTATGTGATCTCTAGTTATTTAACTGATATGTATATCAAACTGTTTAATATTAGTTCTGACAAAATGTTTATATAAAGGTTTAATGAATGCGAAGGTATGCGTTATGGAACTTATTACGACATCCTTCCTCATTATATATGTTCCCAGTATGATAATCGGCTTTTCTGTCACAGTTTACTATTAACAGGCTTCGAAATATTTGAATTTTTTTTAAAATAAATATAATTTAATTTGTTCTTTCATCGAAGAGATCTAAACTTTTATTTTTAAATACAACGTGAATAGTAAATCATTCAAATTGAAACCATTTCGTTTATATTGTTTTACAATGAGACCGCTCTCAATAGAAATCCATATCTAAATCATTGTCACACGAAGTCAATAGAGTAAGTACTCTTGACAGAATCGGCACGGCAGATGAAATCGGAGCGATAGTTATCTACCTAAATAAAACCCTCGCTGCGTTGTTAGAGGCACGAAGTGTGAAATTTATAGATATTATCTATGCTTTGTATGTTTGACATAAGATACAGCTTTATAAAATAAATAATTACATTCATTATTATCATTGATTATTTATTATTTTATGTATACTAACCTAAAATTTATTAAAATCAATATAATACTGAAATAAAATAATAATATTTAAAATTTTCGGTAGGTGTAAAATAAACGTGATTTGTGCTTAATTTTCTCATGAATTATTTAATTAAATAAAGAATTATATATATTTACCTATTGTAATATTTAATATCAACCTTTTACAGTTATTTCATCGTGACAACTTACAACTTACAAATCAATATGATATTGAAAATATTTCACTTGCGTTTAAGTACTTGAATAAGAATGGTTCTTTTTTAATAATTTCAAAATGAGAATGTTAATGTTTTCTGTAATGATATAAGTATTTCACAAATACTATTTCTTAGGAATGTAAAAAAAAACTACATTTTACTGTATTATATATGTATATATTTGTATAAAGTTTTAAAGGATTATCTAAAGATTTTTGACATAATTGTAAAGCAAATCCAACTTTAACACCGTTTTAACGAAGCATCACGAACCGCAGTAGCAAAGGGCTCTTTGTACCAATTACTGAATTAAAAAAAAAAATTTTCAATATCGACGTGTCTAACCCTTTCACGGTGCATAAAAAGACCAATTTTATATTCGACCCCGGTGTCTCATTTCAATAAAGTGTAATAAAAAAAAGATAAAACTTTTTTACCCACGATTCTTTGGGGTCATATTTTTTATAGGGTTGAATCCTTAATTTGCAACAAGGTGCATCGCACGCAAAGCAGGGGATGATTTCGTTGCATCGAGAGATTTAAATGAGTTGTATAGAGAAAAAGTCGAAAGGGTTCTACGCTGGTTACCGGTTATTTTTTCCCATCATCCGACAAAAGATGTTGGTCCTGCTTGACATCGATGTGTCAGAAATTATTTGTTCATTCATTTATTACGGATCTTTGACGCGTAGTCAAATCGAAATACAATAAAAATCAATGCATTGATTTTATATTCGATTTTTTGTAGCATTATATTTGATTGGAGATTAATGATTTATTTAAATTTGTAAAGTTAAGTGAATGCATTTGATTTTTTGTTATACAATGTAAATCATGATCTGCCTAAGATCGGGATGGTTGGCGTTCTATAGGGGGGGGGGGGGTTCTTTCGTCCAGCAGTTGACGGTAAAAGTAAAAAATGTAAATCATTAAACATTCAAGGTTGAATATATGAAGCAAATGTTAATAAAAATCATATCTGATAATTAACCATACCAATAATGTACCAATTTATATTAGTTACCTGTAACTGATTTTCATTTTAATATTTTGAATGAATCATTTCAAACAAAAGCTTTTTTATGTTATTTTATGATTCTTTATATGTTTAAGAGCAATAATATTATACTAACTATTGCTCTTATTCTATTCTATTGCTCTTGGTGGTGTTATACTACTAATAGTAATACATACTAACTGTTACTAGGAAAATACAGTTGTCAATATATGCTAGTGCTTGCAAATCAATGCGCTTGCATATGAAGCCGTGTTTAATCATACAAGCGTCCCTGGGACTATCCGTCCCAGTTTCACTCAAGCTATACCTAATGAATACATTATATGCTCTCGTAATGCTACATATTTTGTATTTTATGTAGATATAAGTACGTATAATGTGTCAAAATCTGTAATATGATTAGATGATTTTATCTCCTAGATAAATGTAATGTGTAAGAACAAATGAAATAAACGAAAGATTAATTGATAATATAATTATTATTTCTGAACTGGTTATAACTGAATTATTGTCATGAGTGACTATAATACAACTTTGGTGGTAGGTCACTGACCCCATACATTTCACACATGAACGGCAACATTTACCCAAGTAAGGTACATTTTTATTATGTGTAATCCAGACAAGATGTAATTCCAACTTCAATGATTTAAACGAATTTTATTTTTGAATTCTTTTTTAAGTAAAAAATGGGATACCGCGATCGATCGATCTTGATATTTAAAATAAATATTCTGTATTCCGTCAATTTTTTTTTAATTATAAGTTTGTTTCTATAATGCTTGCAATCTAAACAGTCCGTTTCAACTTTAGTTTATATTGGTAACTGTTCAATGTCCTAATTTTAATTGTATTTTTTTATGCCATGTCAAGTATCTTTTACATGTCATCTTCATAAAAAATCTTGAATTTAGTATTGTTTTTCTTCATAACTAAGAGCGTGTTGCGTAAAGATGTCGAGTGGTATCACTGCAGGGTAAATATAAACACGGTGGTGTTTGCAATCAGTCGGTAATCACGGATCGTGGTCGTGCTCGTATGTACCTTTTGTAGTAACGTTGACAAAGTAATTGATACATTGATATTTTTAAACTTTAAATAAAGTTTATGGTTAAAATGTACAAAATTTTAAGGTCGGAAAGATTACCCTTTTGGATTTATTATCTTTCCTTTTAATTTTTGCTAATATATTATCTGTTGATTTTGGCTAGACTTATGTAAAAACTGGTTCTCATGTAACATGTAAAACAACAAGTTGTTGTTTAACACACACACAACACTTAAAACAACAAGTTGTTGTTTAACACACACACAACACTTGTTGTTTAACGAAAACAACAAGTATCCCCAAACGCAGGATACAAGCTATCAACACGCTAACTTTCATTAAGAACCAGTTTTTACATATGCGCAGGAGATATTACAGTGCACAAGTGTGTGCGCAAACACAGATGCACTCTCTTTTCCTTAGCTCTCATAATCCGATGGGACGGCAATCCGACACGACCGGAAAGAGTTCAGGCGCAGGACCAACGGCTTAACGTGCTTTCCGAGGCACGGGAGTGTACACACTTCCAACTTCCAGAGGCACGGGAGCCTCGGAAAGCACGCACACACTTCCACCTTCCAGACTCCGAGATCCTACTGAGAATTTTCTGACAGAAAAACCCGATAATACAAATATTTATTTGCCCGATCTGCTAATTGAACCCAGGACCACCGGGTCTGCAGCCTTATATCTAGCCACTATACCAACGAGGCAGTCAACTGACTGCAATGATTAAATGCAATGTACGAACGACTATAAATAAGATAAAGAAAAGTCCATATATGCACCATAACTTATCGTACATAGTATCTATAATAAGCTGTCCTTGAAATTATATGAGAAACAAAGTAGGCAAATAACAGCAAATTAATGAGATAAACTGCACTGACATGAACATACCAACTACATAAGTAGATAAAGAGTTTGAAGTAAAACCAAAAATTAAACGAATAAAAGCTGTTTTTATTTCTGTTTATTAATTAAATATTACAATTTTATAAATAGATACAAATATAAAACAAGAAGATTCATTCCGCTATTCAAAACAATTGTAAGTATTTTGTATTTTTTATAACTATTACAAACATATATGAAAAACAAAGTCAATTAAAATAAATATTAGAGTACTATTTCTTACGTAACCTAGTTTTGTTTATACTTACTAACTTCATGATATTTCGTCAATTTATTTTGCAATCTGTACTTTAGATACCTGAGTACCAGCACAAGCGGGCAATTTTAGATCTCTGTCCTGTACAGGATTTCCCTTTGCGACGTGTGCCTTCAAACAGGAAAATGTTACCCCCTTTGCCAGCCTCCCTCCCTGCTTAGTTGACGAACAAAGAGGCTGGTCTAAGATTTAGGATATAGCGACTTACTGTAATTAGAGCTTGAAATATTTTATCAGTAAAAATGTTCTTAATGAATCAAGATATTTCATATAACTGGTTTAATAGTTTTAATAATGAGTAAAGTTAGAAATAGATATTAATGTGATAGTATTTTTATTATTAATTCTCATTATTTTCCTTGACATTAGATATACTATTCAATACAATAAATGACTGCCTCGTTGGTCCAGTGGCTACATGTAAGGCCGCGGACACGGTGGTCCTGAGTTCAAATCCTAGGTCGAGCCAATAAAATGTTATTGAGATTTTCTGTCGAAAATTCTCAGTAGGAGCCCGGAGTCTGGAAGTTGGAAGTACACTCCCGTGCCTCGGAAAGCACGTTAAGCCGTTGGTCCTGCGCTTGAACTCTTTCCGGTCGTGTCGGATTGCCGTCCCATCGGGTTATAAGAGTTATTGAATAGAGAGTGCTCCTGTGTTTGCGCACACAATTGTGCACTATAATATGTCCTGCGCAGTTGGCTAATCTCTCTTGAGATTGGCCGCCATCACCGAAATCGGTCTGGAGGACCATTTTCATTTTAATACAATAAAAAAATAATTATTAAAAATAGTTGTCAATAGACCAAAATGTAGAAGTACAAGGACAAAACAATCAGTTTTTACCGTCATTACACACTAAGATTCTTAAGAAACAATAACCAAATTCCAAAAAATAAGGGATTAACCATCAGCGAAGATGTCGAGTACATATATTAAAAATTTATACTTGAAAGTACCTAAATACTATATAATTAATTTAAAAAAATACAGCTTAATTATGTGATGGGGTATTTGAAAATTCGATACAACATTTGACTGTGTGAGTCATATGAGGAGGTAAACATTTTTTTCTTCAGTTCAAAGAAACTTTATTCTCAAAAGACGAACGTCACTTACAGGAGAATAACAATAAATAGAGTTAATTATAACAATGGTCGCCGTGTTGGTAGGTACTCAGACAACGAGATATCAGGTATGTTTCTTATGTTATTATTTCAGTATTATTTGTTCAAAATATAGTGTGAGAGCCGATACTTGAACTCGTTAATTGAGTTTACATTTTTTATAGTGGATGGTAATTTGTTATAAAGTTGTACTCCCTCAAACGTTATATCCTTTCTTGCATACTTTGTTCGAATTTTTTGTAAAACTAGTAAACCAGGTCGGCGGGTGCTACGCTTATTTACATGCTCCACAAACGACAAATCAGAGTGTATGGATTCACTAATAATTTTTCGTATTAAGATACAAGAGTTATATATATAAAGTTGTCGCAGGTTCATAATTTTTGTTTCAGTAAAAATTTGTGTTGTGTGGGGTAAGAGAGGAATATCTAAAAAGGATCTTTATCACTTTATTATTCTTGTTATAGAATAGTTAGGCGGTCAAGCACATGGTACTCCTGATGGTAAGTGATCACTAACGCCCATAGACAAAGGCATTGTAAGAAATGTTAACCGTCGCTTACATCGCCAATACGCCACGAACCTTGGAAACGAAGATGTTATGTCCCTTGTACCTGTAATTACACTGGCTTACTCACCCAGAACACAACAATACCAATTACTGCTGGTTTGCGGTAGAATATCTGATGATGGGTGGTACCTACCCAGACGAGCTTGCACAAAGCCTTACCACCAGTAAAATACATACAAACGAAAATAATCACATATAGGTTATAATTTATGTATTACGTAATAAACTGAACATTGAATACTTAGACCAAACACCTAAACACGCGAGAGCCACCCTGCTTAGGCGACCAAACAGGGTGGCTATGTACTATCATGATATATAGTGCCCCTTAAACTTAAACGGATTACCTTTGATATATTACTTAGATTCGCAATTCAATCTCGGATAGTTGATGTAGCGAGATTTGATTGGTTTTCCAGAAACACTTTTACCGCATTAACATGCTATGAATTCATTCAAGAAAGCTTAAGCTTTGATCCTATTAGAAAACGAGTTATCGATCGATCTTGTTTTCTAGTAATATAGTCAATATATATTTATTTCGTTTGTTATTTGTACTAATAGAATCCATATATGTTATTGGTTTTGTTGTGAAAATCTATTAAACTAAGTAATAGCATGCAATTAATTCAATTATCCTCAATTTATATCGAAGACGAAGATGAGATTATATCCTTCGATATAATCTCATCTTCGTAATTTTTTCATCCCATTGACCAATTTAATCAGTATTTTTTTTCGAATTATCTTATCTGAACATAAGTGCCGTGCCTTTGGTGTAATCCTTTCTAGCATTGAGATTTATTTTATATTAATATGCTTAAATGTTTTACTACGATTATTTATCTATGTTTAGGAGGATGGCATATCAATTGGGTGATTCTGTAAGGACAAACTCGTAGAACATTTTCTAAAATCATCATCATCATTCTCAAAAATCGATAAGCGACATTGACCATAATAATTATAATATTTCAAGAATACACGCATCAAAATAGTATATCAGTTCTTACAGAATAGCACTGCAGTTTTAAACGATCGTAATATTTAACACGAAGTCAATATTTCATTTTTTACAAATACGATTACGGACAAGCAATCAGTATTATGAATTATATATATGTATATATATTATTTTATTATTATATAAATTAAAGTTTAAAATCCACAAATTATTTATGATCGAAAAATATAATGTGATCATGACGTCATGATCAGTCGTCTCATTGTCAAACGTTTTAGTATTTTAAGTCTGATTATAACTTTGAATTAAATTAATCAATGCAGAATAAGATTATTAAATGTTCAAAAGTGTTAATGCGATATTGACTACACTTAAATAATTATAACATTTAAAAGATTCATAATAGCGTAGGAATGTACAACGGTTATCAATATTTCATGAGACTTCTTAACTTATAAGAAGGAAGTTCTCACAGCATAGCACTGTTCTCTTAACGCTATTACAGTGTATTTAGTATTTTAATACATAATAAGGAGATTTAGTTAATTTCATCTATCGTACTTATTTGTGATAAGTATTATGTACTGATTTTTAGCTAGTCTTACGAGACCGACTGTACTGACATTTTGAGACTTTGGGCTATATGATTAAATTTATTTGTTCTAAAATTAAACTTGAAACTTTTATTTGTTCTATTAAATTGATGAAATCGAAACTTGTTTTAAAATTAAAATATTCTTAATGTTTATATCATTATGTACCTACATGTATCATATTTCGTTTCGATCAATTTATTAAAAATTGTTATGATTCTTTTTTTTAATTTTTTTTAAGAGCTATGAGGAAGTCTCTTAGTGTGATCAAAACTAAAACAACAATTACCACAAATGTTGTCTACAATCTTCTGGGGTGTCATCGTTTCCATTAGTTTCTACACCATTTCACTAACACAGGTGGGTCGTAATGGCGTCGGTCCTCAAGTTTAGCTGAGAGCAAGCCACAACAGAGGGGTACGCATCACACGTCCTTTCATCACTTGCTAAGGAGCGAAGGGCATGTGCCTTCGTTCGAGAAGGAAATTCTTTTGGATGTGGTATCTTATAATATAATGTGGAATGATGTATATACTGATTATATAAGGATATAAAAAATTTAAAAAACTTATTCGAGCAATATTGTACTATCCCTTATTGTTTAAAGCAAGGATTATAATAGTTGTTGTTTTTGAGTGAAGGTGCAGTGAATAAAGGAAGTAAATTTAAACCACAACTAAAGATCAGCGACTTAAACATCATTGAGTTGTCTGCTGAATGCGTTTTTGTTTCTTATTTCGTGCTTACGTACATTTGAATATGAAGGTAAATAAATTTCATGATACTAATAAGTTTTTAAAATTTATCACAGACAGTGAAAACCGCTCTATTAATGATATTATACACCCTAAGCAAGATGTTGGTATTGCATTGGCAATGTAAGTGCTAGATTAGGATTCTAGATTTTTTGTTAATGCAGTAATATATATTTGTGTTATGAATTAATTACTAGCTATGTATTATATAATGTTGACTAAACGAAATCTGAAATTTATCTATGGTATTTTTTATCTGCACCCTATAATTGACTCATCCAAACCATGTAACATAGTTCCTTGTACCACTATACAGGGCGTGTACGAGGGAGCGCGGGAGGCAGCGCGTGGACAGGCATTCGAAATGAAGAGTGCTCTACAACTAGTCTGTCTGTCCTCTGTTATCTGTGAATATGGCAAAGGACCTTGCAATGTATTAACAAATAAAAATGTAATTTTAGATACATATAATAAAAACTGTTTACAATTCATTCAATGAAAAACTTGAACATCTAAAAAAAGTACCAAATGACACATAATTTTGATATCAATGAGATAAAAATCTATAGTCATGCACGATAGAATCATTGGACGGACTTTGTCTGTCGTCATTCAAATATGAAAGCTAAAAATAATTATTTTTAACTTATCGATTTTCAATAGACACATCTTGATTTTACCATTTACTATATAGAAACGTGCTACTATTTCAAACCTAATGAAATAATGTACCTAATAAATACAACGCTGAAACAATATCACAAAATATACACTCAAAGCGCATTCACTTTTTTAGATAAATTCACTTATCAAAATTGACAATTGTTAAAATAAAAAATGTTTGGTATATTCAAGAAAATAAAAAATAAAATAAATATATATTATAAAATAGATATTGTCATAATGATTCTGTCTCCACGCTTGGTTAGCCAGTAGAGGGTAGTGCAGTCCTCATATCTGAGGCGAGCGTCCCGCCCGACTAATGGCGGCCAACGTTTATATTGAAATATCCCGTCGAACTCGATAATAATGAAGTTTATATTTTATAACAGTGTTACATAATAAACTTACTTTTATATTTGATTTTGAAATAATTATTCTTTAACATTGATATATAGGAGAGTTTTACTATTTTCTTACCAGTAACATAGTGTTACTGAGTTTTTTTTTAATACTTTAATGGAATATATGAAGAAGTGTCTTTTAACGTCATTCTGCTGTGCAAAGGTCTTATTCTCTGTTCTTATGCAAAACGCTCCACACCTTAATCTAGCGTGGAACTTATTCCACCATTTTATAAACATTTAGGATTACTCCTGCTAGTTTGAAAACAGATGATAGGTTAGTAGTGACAGGAAATGACCCCGCAATCTACTGTTAAGATCTACGGGATTGTCACTTAGCTCATATTGGAAAACTGGCTGTCCGTACCAACTACGTACGGATAAATTAATTAATTCACCTTCCATTCCAACCCCCATAAGTTTGATGATTGTTTGTGATTGTTTTCCCCATGATTGTTTTCTATACTCTGTAGTTTTGACTATGGATAGTTAGTCAGAACAAACGTTTTTATAAATATAAATGTAATAAACAAAATGATTTTAGTAGAAATTTTGAGGCAAATGGTATTAGATATCGTGTTTTTTGTTAGCTTACATTACTTACGAGTATAATAAAGTGCTACTTTGTGATATCTTAATATAATTTTGCGTAGAAATTTTGCTTTTGCATCTTTCATGTGTGTGTGGATCACTGTCTTATCGTAGTCCGTTTTAAAGTCAGAAGATTTTGAATTAACAGATGGGAATACCATTCATTAAGGTACTTAAACATTGAAATACATATATGAAATTTTAATTCATATATTTTAGTAAATAGAAACATTCTTTTCATTTATATTACTATTTTTTCAACATTATAGTCGAATGTTAAGAGGCTGAAATATTTTGTTAAAATTTGAATGCGTTATAATAATACTATGTTAGAAAATTATGTTTAATATTCAAGATCTTACATCACTTAATTTCCTTGGAAGTCCTGAACTTACAAGTTTGCTAAGCACAAATATTTTTGTACGTAACCCATTCCTGCGTTCCATGAAGGTTCCACACAACTTTCAGCCATAAACAACAAACGCGGAGCTATTTACATTCAGGTACAGACAATTCGCGGTGTGTTGCCACGGCAACGGCAAGATGGCCGACGTCTGCGGTCCCAACTTCGCCAGTTCCAAATTGTTCGGATATTTTAGAGCGGTGTATGTAGGATGCATAATTACATTATGTACGGCGAGCTATGTACGACGTTCGCACTAATTACTGGTAGCGTCAGCAAATAGTAATGGATCAGTACATGGAAAGTTCTACTAAGTAAGAACAAAATTCTCACCTATCCATCAACATTTTTAGATTTTGAAAGAGAATTTGCAAACTTTTGTAAGATATACCTTCTAATAGTGTATTTAAGAAAAAGTAAATAATTTCTATATACATGTATTTTATTCGCCAAATTCAGACTATAATTTGAAAATATGCAAATTAAATATTACTCAATTTTATTTTAGTGACAAAATAGTACCTATTTAAGACGTCGTTATTATTTAGAATTTTAATTTTATTTTTAATAACTTTCGGAGACGCCTTCTTAATCATTTCTGTGTTACATATTTCACTTATCGTTAGTGATAAAAACTGAGTAATTAAAATAAACATTTTTAACTTTTTTTGCTGACTATAGCAAGTCACCGAAGGATTAGTTAAGGAGGATTTAATAAGAGTTCCTAAGATAAGTGTAGCGGGAGCTCTATCTAATACTCTTCAATTTAAACACCTCTCATCGTAATCTGGTAAACGTGAGAGCCATGGCCAAACCGTAAATACTTTTGAATATTGCTTTTCTTGAGCTGTCCAGTTATTAATAACATTTTATTTTAACAATCCACGTAATCAAGATTATCCAAGAAAACGTCCAAACAGCCTAAGCTGAAAACAATATGTCGCCTGTGTACAAATATTATTTACAGAATACTTACTTTGAATATAAATAAGTAAGTAATAATACAAAAATTTATAAATGTTTGTTTTTTAATTTCTAAATTATATACTTTTTAGCGTTGATCATTGTTTTGTTTTAAAAAGAATGGACTGAGCAATTGTCATTGTCTAATGTTTTTAAAACAATTACTATTGTCAAGAAATTATAAGAAAATCAAATATGTTTATTGAAAATCCTGTAAGGTTAGATAAGATGAGCATGAATTACGTTCATTTAACTTGAAGATAAAAGTATTTTAATACCAGTTAGTAATAAAACCATATTAAGTTCGTCGAATGTTGCTAGTTAAAAAAACTAAATTTAAATATGTACGAATATTTGAAATCATTTTCTCAAAAGAACTTCATAAAACAAAGTTATGTAGCAGTTTTATGGGGAAATCAAAATGTATATATAAGGTCGAGACTTACCGTAAAAAGTAACGCATCGTAAATTCTTACTGACGTAGGTCGTAATGTTGGTGGACATGGAGATATGTTTCATGATCAACATAACAGTTATTTTTATGAAAATAAATAAGTCGACAAGCTTAGTCTACATTTTTATTTTATGATATTTGATAAATATTTAAGATCAACAAAGGTTTGCGTCTCAATATTTACGAGTAGTTTTTGTTTGGCGGAATTATTGTGGACTAAAAATGCAAAGTCAAAAACCGTAAATATAACAAAAAAAGAGAATTTACACTTTTATTGTTTATTATGCACAATATAAATCAACTTGTACTGTATATTTTGTCAACTAATGATCGGAAATGCAAATGGGTTGGAAGATTATAAAAACCAAATGTGAATATAATTTGTCAAACCAAAAAGTTTCTATGCGAAAAATATATAACCTCATACTTAATTCAGAATACTGTGTATGTAAAAAAAAACAGTATTTTTCTCAGGTTAAGGTTAAGTAGGAGTATATAAGTACGTGCTTATATATCGACTATACGATGTTTTAAGGAAGCTGATACAACATGTATCGTGGCGTTTTGCATAAAACAAAAGGCCCGGATATTACTATCCGGGTTATCCGGCATCGACCGGTGTGTATGACAATGTGATGTACATTTAGTACACGCGGGTAACCGACGGATATTATAAGGCCTTCGGCGTAGGAAGGATATTAAAAGGATTTGTATTAGAGGGTAATAGGAAATTTATAACCCTTGCTGATAGAATCTTACAAGAAAATATCGTTTGGCGTGTAAGTGAATACGTTATACTTTTTTTTAAATAAAATAAAGTAAATGTATTTTACTATAATTTACTTTAATACTGTCGTCGGTATTGACGTAGTATTGAGTGATCATTTAGATGGAAAGCTGTGTTGCTATTTTTAAAACTAATTATATTTTCGTTATCAATAATATTTTTTAAACATTTTTTTTTAATTTTAATATGTTTATTTCTGAACACATCTTTTTATGTATTGAAATGTATCCATACCAATTCTCATTCTTTGATTTTATGAATTAATTAACTATTACGGCCTAAAATGAAAAGGCAACCTATTAGTGACGTCAATAAACTACGATAATAAAACTTCCAAAACCCTTACACAACTCGCAACACAATTACTTCTAAGCACATTCGGCTCCGCCACAAAGGTTCGCCTAAACGCCGAATTTACCCGACACACGACCCACCCACCACCTCGGGGAGCTAACCCCCCTTCGCCGGGCTCACGTCTATCCATTTGCCAGCTAGTTCCGAGCTAAATTAATTTCAAAGCTCCTTATGTTACGTGCCTTGCGGCTTTACTTTGTATGTGTGCGTTTTCCACCCGTGTGTGAAGATCTACTTTCGGAAGGCTTAACTGAATACATATATATCGTGTAAATAGGTCTTAATGTACGGACAGCGTCTTGTTGAGGGTTGAATTAGACGATATAAATTAGTCTCAGAGTAAATGAGCGTTCCGTTCCTATCGGCCGGGGGTTCCACGAAACATCTGACGTCTGTTTGGGATAGTTTCGAATTAAATCGTTTGTAAAGGTTTATGAGTTTTAATCTAAGTTTCGACAACTCTAACATACGCGACTATTTCCGTTAATTAAAGGTTTTTCTCTTACTATATTTGAATGTATCAATTTTAAATTCTTTAATTAAATGTTACGAATACATTATTTAATGATATTCGGTGTTGTCTTATTTAAAGTGTTCAAGTTCATCTGGCGAAAGGCACAAAGCGATATGTACATTTTCAAGTAAATAGATACATTATAAAGCGCTGTACTCATCATAACTTATTCTTGAGCCTCTTAAATCTTCCCATGTTTTCGCTGACAGCCCGTGATACGGAGCGGATATTACATAGGCCATAAATACATTTTCTATTTAAGAACGTATTTCTGTTCAAACGAAGAAGAATAAGGTCTTCTAATAATTTTATGATAGGTAGGTTTTATTAATCATAACGACTGTTAACGGACTGTTTATATTAAAATAATCCCATTGAATAGTCAGCGGTCACACATGTTTTCATACCATGTCATGTTAAATTCAATTAACATATCGTTCGCTGTCAGAGGTTCTTTATTCAAAATATCGCGATCAAAGAAATAAACTGAGATTAATTTGCGCCCTCCGAAAACAATGAAACGTGCGTTATAGAAAGGGTAACGACAATGGCTTAGTCTAAAACTCTGCATGTGACTCCCGAGCCATTGTTTTAAGCAATTGTGACCTTAAAACAATGCTAGAATTAATTCAATGCAATGCTTTTATTTTTGAATTGAAATTTCCCTATTATTGGTCATTGTTTTTTTTTTAATTCCATAATTTAACCATATCAACATTGAAAGAACGTTGTGAGACAGCTATGAATAAATAATGTGTATTGCAAATTATAGTAAAAAAATATATATTACTATCATGTACAAGTCTGGTATAGATTTTCAAAAAAAAAAAAATTACGTCTTTTAAATAAAAACTTTAATGTATAATAGAATTACACCGAAATGTTGATGCATCGGAAAAAATTGGAGATTTTAAGATAAATTGTTTTAACGATTTTTTTTTATCAAATCTAAAATAAAATCTATATTAATATAGGTGTCTTTATTTAGGATCATGGTCTCTTATGTTAAAAGAATAAAAAAGCAAAAATATAAATAAGTATAATTTAAAATTGCGGCAATTTTTATTTCGCAGTAGCTGATTCGTGGCCTAGCTTCAAAAAGTCCACCAGAGCGGAATATTCAGTTCGTCAAATGTTAATCAGAGGGAGGTATTATACATTATGGTTCAAATATCAAAAGTATCGCTGGTTTTTGCTCGCCAAATGAGAAAAAAACCGCTGTTTTAATACATGCAGGGATCTGTTGAAGTTTTGCTTTTTAATATATGTCCTATGACGCTTCAAATAAAATGTATTTAAATTTTAAATATGTTTTATATACCTTTGAGGATTTTTATACAACGATGTGCATTTTATGGGATTGAAATAATTCTGAATCATAAATTTTCAAACGGCATCAGTACTTAATCTCGTAGCCAATAACAAATCGCGTACAAAGGACGATTGGAACATTCTAGAACATGGGTGCTGTATTTCAGCGCTAGTTTATTACTATATATTGAAAACTTTATGTCTGTTTTTGATGCAAATTTCTTTGATTGCAAATTCTGAAGATTTACAACAAAAGAAATGTGTACATGAGCTGTGACGCCACTTTTAGCCTTTTGTAACATTTCAGTGATTTCTTATTATACAGTGAAAAGCAAGTTTTTATAATTTTTTATTATTTATTATGTTTTAATTATAAAGTGAGTTTATTGTTCTAATTTTTTTTTAAATGTTTGTTAGTTCAAGTTACATATTTTATATCGGCGGTAGAGTTTTATCCAGTTCAGTTTGGCCACCATTCACTCGATAATTGTTTTACAACCAAACAATCATGATTTATATTTTTGTTTGAAGAGTGGGTGTACTAGTGTAATATATTAGGCACCGGGTACGTAATATATTAGGTGTTTTGGTGGTCTATGATTTATACTTCTTATTTAGTGTCCTACAACCAGGTGACTCGTTAGCACGTCACCTATCCTATAGTAAAAATAGTCATAGCAGTTGACTTTATTCAATCATATAAACAACTTACTATTTCATTCCACGTATATTTTGTGTTCCTATGGTTTCATTAATATATAATTTTAATCAGTAATACATATTAATAATGAAAGCAGGCTCGAATGATATATAAACTAGTATTGGTGGTTTCAATTTCCACGAAACATCGAAGTGAAGTTTATTTTCATCACAAACTTAGTCTTTATGTCTATATGTATAAAGGGTATATTGCAAGTTTGCCTCGAGTTTACGACACGAGATTAGTTTCTATCTTATTGTGGCAGAGATATATTGGTCGCTCCACACCCCTCCTTGAGGGTAGTGGACTACCTAAATATGTCCTATGCATATACTTGTATATATTTGAATTTTTTATTATGTTATATAAGCAAATATATTTTACCTTATTTGTGTAATGATTTAAATGAAATTAAGAATATACGATGTTACTTTTTTGTGCTTGTGCAAAAACAGGAAGACAAAATCAAAAACATTTCTTTTTCAATATACAGCATTACACTAACTTATTGGGTGTCAAAAAAACTCGCACGGGTTCGGAAATAAACACCGCAGACCAGAGAAAAAACGGTGGAAGAAACTCAGCGGATTTCATGAACTAACTTATGTTTACAATTACGTATATAGTCATAAGACAAATAATTGATGTCAGGGTAACGCCGTGTTTATCCATGGAAATAATAAATGTATCGGTAATTTTTTTTACATAGAAATAGCCTGACTAGCTAAAATACAACTTTTCTCAATATAATTAGAGTTTGCAGTCACTCATATTCCTGGGATAAGCAAATAACTTTTTATTTTTGTTTCATTGTAATCGGTTCACAATAACTAATAAAGTTATTATTAGTTAGGTTAAATTAAATTTGGATGTTTGTAAGTAAAAATATAGTCAATTCATAATTATAGTGTAAATAGTTCAAATATCATTCATAGAGAAGGTTAATTGCTATGTTTCTTTTATTTTAGGTTTAAAAACTTCGGTAGCTTTCTTTTTAAAACGATTATTTAAAAGTACTTGTAAAACCTACATCAATTAAGTGCATTTCAATTTAATTTTTTAACCGTGTAAATGTAAGCCTTCATAATTTAGCGCGGTTATATCTAACAATAATAATATATCAATCATGTTAAGTTGTTTTTGAGAAATGTTAAAAGACAGCACGCGTAAAACGTGTTTTGCTTCAGATGTAGACATTCGTGTTCCATATATTATGCGAGTCAAGTAGTAAATGAAGCGGCAAATAGTTGGCATGGGGGCTGAAAGCACTGAATATATGGGAATAGGGAGAATAAACTGCTAAGACTTACTCGTTTATTGAACTGCACTGACAGTATTGCTTGTAATGTAACAATTTGTGTGTTGTTGTTAATTGGTGTTGGAATTTGTATTATTTAGATACATAAAATAAACAAAAATAATAATTATTTTATAATTAACCTTCTTAAGTTCATTTAATTAATTTCTATTCGTATAAAAAAGTTTAATTAATTCCTTAAATGTCATAGTAATATAATAGCATACTATTAAAACTGTAATGTAAATTCCTCTTTTTAATTATGTAATAAAACACTACACAAGAGTCTACAGGGTATCGAGGTAAGTACAAAATTGAATTTCATTAGAACGGTTGCGTAGAACGTTTTATTTAAAGAGACCTAATTTAGAGGCTTTGAAGCGGGGAGCCCGTATATCACATACGGGGCGAACGCCTCAAACATTCGCGTAAAATATACCTACGTAGCGTACAGTTTAGAGGGCACATAGCCGCGTCCCACCAAACTCTCTGAAAGTCACGTATGGCTGCTAGCCTCGCAATGTTATTATCCAACACTTACGCACAAACGTACGCATGTATCTACGTTATATAGATATATACGATGTACGCCACACCGATGTGTGAGAGCAACTACAGATGTAGGTTGAGAGCCCGGGCATCACGGCCTATACGACCCCGGCCGAAGGGACAAAGCGAAACGGGTTTGTCCCAAGGGAAATTCAATATTCGGGACTAAACCTTAACTCCCCTTAAGACACCCCGTCTGCCTCCCCCGGAATGCTTATATGGCCACGACGTGTATCGATTTTCTTGCCAAATGGAAGATTGGTGTCGAACCGTTCTCGGCGGACGAATGAATGATGTATCGTCGTGGCGACTGAATATTTTACGTGTGTGCACTTCAGGGTTTCGTATTTAGTAACCGTATCGATGGGAATTTCTTAGGACTGAGATGAATATTTTATTTAGGTAATGTATCGCTAAGGCTGTTACTTATTGCTTTGAGTGACGTCATTAACATTTGATTGGCGATTGGCTTTCTGTTGATTAGATTAAAAGACAGACTTTGCTCGAAGGTATTTTACATTCAGGAACATTTTAATATAAAAAAAATATAACAAAAATATATAATATAATTAATAATTAAATAAGAAATAAGAAACAAAATCTTATTATAATTCTTATAAGTATAAAATTAATAGATATTTACCACAAAAAGTAACAAAGCTTTGTAAGTGGATGAAAAATCGCAAAACTACAATTGGATATTGGATTATGAAATTTAATTACGCTATGTTTCATAATAGTCTCGCAATTATTGTAAAAAGATAAAAAAATAAAAGCAATAGTTACGACAAAAGCCTTACAGCATAAATCTGAAATTTGAAGAAACATATATGTATTTTAGTTTATAAATAAGTCTAGGTAAATCGGTAAGTTCTACATCATGTATGACCTACTAAGTTATTCACGAGGCAACCCGTTAACGCGAAATCTGCACTTAAGTACGTAACAAGTCATAAAGAGAAACCATAAACTATATCGTAAAATAACATAACCAAATTATTAAGAATATTCATTTTATTATTGACTGTTAATCTGTATATAAAATAAATTTTACATTTAAAATGGCATAAATTCAGTCTGCCTTTGTTTTTTTGTTCTTTATTAATATTAATTAACCAGAATGCCTTTTCCTTTATTTTATAACTTAATTTTATTTATATTTTACAATAAAGGAAATACACATGTAGAGTGTTTATACACATATTTTATAATTATGATTTATTACATGGTGAAAAAACGAGAAATAATTACGAGAATCATAAACAAATATAATAAATTTAAATTCAGAACGTTTTTAGTAATAATTTAGTTATTTATAAACATATGTTATTTTACTACCCAATTCAATCTTAACTAATGAATATAAAGTAAGAAATATTGTTTCGTCTAAGGTATACATAGACCTATTTATGTTAATAAATTACTTAACATCATTTCGAAGAAAAGCCACCTACTAAAATTCAAAGCCCAAATCAAATTGAGCACAAACAGGTTGACTATGTATATTACCTTCACACACACACACGCATATATAGGACATTAGTATTAGTGGGTTTCGGTCTTTCAAAGGCCCCTTAGATCGGGTGGTGTTTGGGGTAAGATTGAACGTGGGCGGTGGAGGCGGGGGATCCAAGATGGCGGACCGTGCCGGCCATAAGGGTAAAACCGTTTATATTTATATGAAGTATACACATTGGTCAGGCGGCTAGTCTGTATTGATTTCGTGTCTTCTTATACTGTTGCGAGATGTTTCAGTGACTTTAATTTATCTTTTATATATATTTAATTTGATTTACAATACAAACTATGACAAATTTGAAACTTACAATATATTATTTTGATATAAATTATTAAAATTAACGTATTTCAGATTGAATAGTTTATTAAGGAAGTTTTAAATTGTCTTAAATATTTTGTAGAACAAATGAAGACAAGATATATGGACAAAAATCAGATAGCTCCAAGAATATGTAGGAACTTTATTGTTTATTGACAAAACTTTTATTGGGTACTCTAGGAATTATTTAAGTTGGTTAATCAATATAATGATTACGTTCCTATTTATAATTTGAAATGCGTAATTACTAACGAGTTAGTAATTTAAAGTTCTTTGTTACTTCGAACGAATACGATGCGGTATTGAAAAGTTCTGATAAAATCAATCTTTCTATTATCAAATCGATTTGATATAATATATAAGTAATACTTATCGAACTAAAAAAAAAGTTATTACTTTGAAATAGATTGGTTTCATTCTGTATTGTAAATTACATATTTTGGTTTTCGGAGTTATTTTGGTTTTATGTTATAATTTGATATAGATTATTAAATACATACCTAGGTATCGTAAAATAAAATGTCTTATATAAAATACGAAATAATTTAGACCCAAAATGTTCTCAGTCCAGCGGCAAGGGTTCCTAGTGTCATAAATAACAGCCCTGTTTATAAGGGTGGGTGGCGGTTTTACAGTTTATCGTCCCTATGAGCCCTCAGTCCCTCCGTAGGGTAGTGAATTACGAAGGGTTCTCGTGGACATCGGTCGTTGCTAGGATACCGAATATGGCGGACAGTTTTACGCAGATTATATAAGGTAAAATCGTATCTTGATATATTTTCTTATTTGTATGAATTCAGAAAGCTGTATCTACAAATTATATATTTACATACGTGATGTGTAAAAAAAAATATCGTGGTGAGCTAATATTAAAAGAAAATATGATTTATACTTTGTACTTTTTAAGGCATAAGGAAATCAACAGATACATTTTGAAACACGACATGGTAAAAGCTTATACCTTCAGTCATTATATTTTTTTCTTTATACTGCTGGAAATCGATGGATTTCTAGAGTAACAATTAAGAAGCTGTGTTTACAAAATCTACGTGAAAGAACATTTCATTCACAACGTGTATTGTTTACAGTTCACATGATAAATTATTTAATATTTCTCAATACGCTCATAATAAGTATTATAAAGTACGTTTTGACCAAAAAAAATTTAATCAAAATATATATGCATTTTATACAAAATTTTTGACACACTTTCGGTAAAGTTCGGTCAAAATAAAATCCAACGAAATATAAAATCCAAAACGTGTCTTAATACTTGTATCTCAAAGGTTTCCTTTTAAAAGTTACCGAAGTATCAAGTTTCCGCGCTCCGAGTTCCGCTGCGCTTTCCATACGCGCGGTCAAGCGGATTTTTAACACAGAGTAATGTTAACAGATAGAGCATTTTTATTATCGCTATATTATATAACATAGAAATCTAAATCAGATTTTTCTGTAAATAGGTACGATAGTTTTCGTATAAATAACTCCATAAATCTTTATTTCGGTTAAATAAACCAGTTAAAACTAAACATTTCTAAATTTTCCCTTTATTATACTATATCTAGGTGTATCAATCATCTAATAAAATAAAAAAAAAAAATATTTAATTACTACTTACTTAATAAAAGCGGAATACTACAAACATAATCAAAAAGTAAAAAATATATAATATGGCCGATCACTTTGTTAGTTAAGCTTAATGAAATCCAAGGTAGTTTGATTAATATAATTGCAATAATTCCTCAGCTTACCGTCCTTAATACTTAACAAAGAAATATATAATGGACAATCCACGTTAATGTACATAACAAAACGTCACAGAATCCCCAAAAGCTGAATAGCTGAATTAATTCACATTGATTAAGAACATTCAGTTCGAGATGAAAACAAATTCTAACAAAGGAAAGCCAACAAATACGTCGGACTGTTTTAGAAGGCAACTTGCTCTGTGGTAGTTGACAATGTAGGTGGAGGCGTGCGGTCTGTGGGACGGAGGAGGCCGGGGGGTAGTGACACAGGCTACCGGTCACCACCGCTCGTATTGATTTGTTGTATCGCTCGTCCTGCAAACACTGTCCCTTTCGCGCCTACAGCATCCACTATAACCCCGTTCCGCTCCCACACGTGTCCCTCCCGCACACGTGGCCACATACGGGCCGTATGTGAATATTTCGCTGTCTGAGTGAGATTACTATGTGTTCGGTCCATGTGTGCGTCGGGGTCCGAATATTATGTACCTACGCAGCATTTTCGTGACGGTTTTGCAACTACAGACACAGGTGATGTTGGATATGTAAGGTCGGCGCTTGACTTTTTTGTAGCCTTTCGTTTTACGACGAACCCTTTGTTTGCTGCTTTTTTTCTTGTGTTCTTGTAGAGGAGAATGAGAGCTCTATTAACGAGGGTTGCCTTTACCTTTGAGCATTCTCCTCGGCTTAATAAAAATTTTTGCATCCGAAAATGCTGTAATATTTTTTGTTTAAATTTAATTGTTAGGAACGGACCTTACAAGGAATTACATTTTTGATAATTGTTTTTCAAATGAATTATTTATTTTCATATTTGTTTTTTCGTATTAACATACTATCGATGGGCTTTTTATACTTTTATTGGCACATATAATTTTACTTAATACCTACATTTGTATAAGATATTTTAAACTATTGTCAAGTCTGTACTACTCATAACTTGCGGTTTCGTCTGCGTACACTTATGATTAAATTCATATCATTTAATTAAAATAATTATATGCACGCTAATGTAGTTGTACTATAATTATAGGTCAATATATACATGTATATATTTCCATGCAACTCGAAGATTCGTTTTTATATAAACGAATGAGAAATCCCAAACCACCGACGGTATACATCACGCAAAGGGATTGTTTTGGGGCCCGCATTTTTTTATATAACTAGTGTTAAAGTAAACACGGAGAGGGAAAGTTTTCTCATTTTTCATCCGGAGGGCACCTCGGGAGGGCCGCGGTTCGAATTTCCGACTAAATAATAACGTTTGAGTTTCATTTCGTATTTCTATTCCAATAGCTCTATGAATGTTTTTATTGGAGGTTATTGAAGGGCTATGCAATGAACTGTAGAATGCATTTTAGAATTTGTTTTTTAATTTAATAAAATATTATGTAGATTTTAAATGTTTTATAAGTATATTCGAATTAAAAAAAAAAAATGGGCTTAGTTATTTGTTACGATGTAAAGTGTTTGTCCTTACTTGAACGCGATGCCTCACAATTTTCACCCTAATTTAACCCTTAAATAAGGCACGCGCGCTACAAAATAAATTAAACGTAAAATTTCCTATAACTCATGCCCTTAAACCGGTTGTCTCGGTCCAAGCTGCGAAAATATTAAAAAGTTTGTACATAATGTAGCAGCCACGCGAGGGGTCACTCAACCAATCGGTCCCCTTCAATGACCAACGGCGACCTAAACGCGCGCCGGTCAACGAAATAATGAAATTCAAAAAAGGAACGAACAAGCCCGCCAATAAACAAACCGTATATCATTCGTTATTCAAATAAATTCTTAGTGAATGGTTGACCCGTGAGCCCACGCGACCATTTAATGGTTAAATATTTTCAGTGGGCAGCACGACCGCTGACTATAATTTATGACATGTAAATTAACACAAAATATTGTTTTAATAAATATTTTAATAAATAAAAAAGTTTTATTGTAAATGGCACCAATATTAAAAGATAAAACTCGGTATTGTAAGAAAAGTAAGTACTTACTTAATGTTTTTTATAAAGTTGTTTATAAGCAAATGCAAAATAAAAATACCGAGAAAGCTATTTAACGTTCATTAAGTGATACCACCCTAATTGTAACGATCTGCTTTATTAATAAAATGACTTGTAATTAGGCGGGGGAGAAAAAGGCGGGAAAATTGTATTACTTTGCCTTTTAACACGACTTTAACACAGTGTTTTCTTCCCTCACCCTTATAATTGTATTAATTGTTGGTTTATGCTTTCCTGATTTATTTTTGGTATTTTTAACGGAATATAATACAAATATGAATGCACTCATCATATACAATTGTTTCGTTAGTATTCCTTTATTTTAGAAAACATTTATTTCACCGGTTATTTTCTAAATATATTAATTTAATTCTTTGTCAGATTTCAGAACGTTCAACTTTCTTTAACGTTTGTGACAAACTACTACGCACAAAGAAATTTATGATGCGAGGGACAGACATAAAAATTTAAACATGGAACATAAATTTTGAATATTACCTATATTGAAACGGCTCGGATTCTAAAATTAAATTTTGCATGCAGAATGCCGTCGCAGAGGGGACTTTATTTGGTAGGCGTATATAATTTTATTGCAGGGACCAATGGTTTGCGAAACATGTCAGGAATTTCTTTGTAAAATAGAAATATATGACTATTGAGTTCTTTCGTATAAAATATTAAGTTTTATTTATTCTTTAAAAAAAACTAACATAAATAATGCGAAACTGCGTCGTAGTCATATCCTAATTTCCTAGGTATGATATTAACTGTATTGTTTATTATTCAATCTATGTTAAAAGTCTTATTATAAGAAGACCTATATATATCATCGAAGAAATGAAAACACAAAGAAAGTCACGATTCCGCTTTTCTCAAAAATAATAACACATTATCTTTCAAGTCGGAAAACTCAAACCCCCATTACCCCACCTAACCCTCCGGTAACAATAACTTTCCCCTCACATGGTCATAACGACCAAGATAAGGGTCTCGGAGGCCCCGGGTAAGTCACCCCGTCTCGACTCCCTCGCGGCCGGTACTATATACCTCCTATATATGTACTATTGTACGGACACTCTATGTAATTGGTATTTAGAAGATTCTGAGTATATTTTATTATAAGAATTTCGTCTGAATTTTGGGATACAAAATAATTATATTGACTATTTATATCATATTTATATTATATATTTGTATGGATTATATAGATTTATAACTTAATTCATTTAAAAGTACGACTTAATAGAGTATTTTATTGATAATATACAATTTGTCTAAATAATAACCCATCTTTGCTATAATTATTCATTATGAAACGTAATGAGCTGAAATTGTCGTACTGTTTTTGAAATTAAAACACAGATTTTAGGAATAAAATATTTGTTAGATTTGTTAATTTGTTCGTTAAAAAAAGAAATAGTTACTTATAAAATAATTTAAAAACTTTACTATTCAAAGCAACAGATCAATTTCATAAAGAATATTATATCAATAAATTTCTACACGCATGTTACGTCACAGCACCTTAAATAAAAACCCTTAGACCAAACAAAAATCACGGTTGACGTTCCCTCCGTTGAAAGCCTTAGATACCTTCCCTTGAGTTTAAGCCTAATGTTTTCTTTCTATTTTCCCCACTCAACTCACTTTTGTCCCTTTTCGACGAAATGTTTTGAATTACCGTTTAAAGTGACATTAAGTATATCTTTAATTCCTGTTTGTATTACTATTTTATTAAAGAAATTTCAAGGTAGTTGTTATATTTTATATTACATTATTCATTATTTTGTCATATATTTAACATTATATAACAATAAATTTTATTTATAAAATTGAATAATAACATTACCTTTTTCATACACTAAAAAAGTTGAATAAAATAGTTTAATCAAACTTCAACATTACAATATAATATTAATAATATTATGATATATAATTGTTTTATGTCAATTATATTCAGTCAAACGTTTGTACATCAGATTTATGTACCTTTTGGTATTAGGAAGGTATTTATTTTTGTTTTTGCTATATTGTATCGAAAGTAAATATATCGACGAGTAGAGAATACACCTTTTTGTTTTTATTCCATCTACTCCGTAATCCGTCAGAGGGCGAGGGTGTGATCGATTTCCTATGCGAAGGGCCACCATAAAACTATGCTTATTGGATATTTTGGGCAACGTCATCTTAGAACGCGTCTTAGGTTTTAGGGCGATTTCAAACAGAGATTGGGGTAGAGTTTCTTCAGATAATATATAATCCAAGAAATCTTCTACCACCAAAAATTGTGTAAAGAATTACAGTAATTGTCATGTTTTATCATATTTATTATATTTGTAATAACAAAGACAGGTGACGATAGCCTAGACGTTGCCTTCAGTAATTTATTGTATAAATATATTTCAAATAATTCATTATCACAACTTAATGACGTAAGATTTTTTTAAATATAGAAATATCGATAGGCTAGAATATGTGACAATACAGCCTAAATTTTTATTCTTCGGTAATTTATTATTTAAATATATTTAGTATGCTACATAAATTACAAATATTTTTATAACATTTTTCATAATAATATAATTTTTGTATATTTTATATTTAAATAATAATATTATATTGTAAGATATTATATACTAAGTCATACGTTCTTAAAATTAATTCCCTTTTAGCGTTCAAACCTTTATATATTATGGAAGGCTCTATAGCTCTTTGCGTTCGCCGTACAGAATAGGGGTGGATTTATGTTAACGGGAAGTAAGGCGAAATGGCGTCCTAAGCCTTCAGATACGGTTTGTATACGTGTATGTAAATATATGTAGGATAAAACCTGAACCATCGATCGGTACATATTATTTTCCAATCTGTTGTACTCAGCTCGTATCGTTTTAGTACCTAAGTGAAAAATTATTACATAGTTTACATTGGTTAATGGTGATTTTTTGTAGAGATTTTTAAGTGAAAGTCCATTGGACGAGAGGACTCATGATCGGATTTGAGTCCAACGTCTACATTTAACACTAGCGTTACGACTTGGTCCGGGTTGAACAATTATATATCTTAATATTAAATAAAATTGTAATCATATTTGCACAAATTTGAATTTAATATTCCCATGAATATTGCAACATAACGACGCATAACATTCAAACGATGCATAAAATAATTATTAAGGTAATGGTACCTTGGTTTGAATTATATATTTTCATTTTTTTTTTGAAGGATCAACTTTGAAGGATCAAATTTTCAAGTCATGTTTAAATCAGTTCCATGCCGATTGAGTTGATGCATATTTTTGATGATGGTGATGAATTAACAAAAAAGTCGTGTGTATAATAAATATTGTAATATCATTAAAAAAATGCCGCCACATAGAGCCTTTTTTCCAAATATGTTCTGATTTCATTTTGTTTATGACAATTTATAATAACCATCTTAGAGAATTCTATCACTCGTACGCAACGAATCGTTCCTTAAATATACTAACAGGACATAAATTAATATACTATAATTGAGGTTTATATATAAGCTAGTACGTCAGAAGTACAACAGACATCATAATTTAAAGTAATTAATAATTACTTTAAACTTTAAGTAATTAATAATTACTTTAAATTAAAGTAGTTGAAATGTAGTGTACTGCGGCTTTACCAATTAATAAATTTAAAACACATGTTAAGTGAACGTTGATTAATAAGGCGTATTAATGATAAGTATATAGATGATAAAAAAATGTGGAGTTAGTATTCGTTAATTTCCATGCAAGATAAATAATAATTTAATTGTATTTAATTATTTATGTAACTCAATTGCCGAAAGAGATACCGAGTTTCTTCTCGGTATGTACTGTTTACATTCCCGGTTGTAGAGCTAAATTAAATTTAATCTTGTAAAATGAAGATTTAAAAGTTCTCACAAGAACTTACTTGAATCAAATCAAAACATTGATTTGATTTGTTATATAGTAATCTTAGATTTATCAATTTATTTATATTTTGTTTACCTGAGATGGCAAGATAGAGTTAGGTTTAAATAAATTTAATTTGTTCTTATAAGAACTTTGATAGATTTCGCTTATAATAAGATTCAGTTTAGCTTAAAATATTAGTAAAAAAATGGTTTTGTTTCTTGTAATATATAGATATTAACTGTCATCTGTGTGAGATTACAGAGCTCTCGCGTGTTTAATTTGTTTTCAAAATGTTTAGAAAACCTTCGAACGTCGAATGAACCTGTCGAAGTCAATTCTGTTACATTTTGTAAAATCCATATAGAATATCAACACGCAGCAGCAGCTTAGTGAAATAACCTCTGAAATCTTCTTCTTCATAGCCTTTGCCTAGTGTTGCTGTTATTATCTCGATGACATTGACAGTTCCGTTTTGAAATTCGTCCGCCATTGTTGCACATTTTTACACCTTGAAGACACTATTTAGCACTAAACTAGTTTTCGTTTACACTTGTACAAGAACCAACTATTCATATCAAACATTCGTAACAAACTAAAACCGGAGTCACGAAACTTAATAAATGCAACATAGTGAATAGAAACTTTGAATAAAGAGTTAACCCCTTCGCTACCTCGGCGTATGCGCATGGAAATTAGATCAGTAGGTAGTTGCAATAAATGAGTGCTTCTCAAACTTTGTACATATATTTTTTAAGACATTATATTATAATCTTATATTTTTGAAATTAAAAATGGAAACTAACAGTTATTACAACAAAATTAAGTAAATATTTCGTTATTTTTAAATAATTATTTAGTTTTAAATCCGTAATTACTACACATAGCAAAACTAAAACAATGAAAACATATAAAAATTAATTTAGATGCATTTGATCCTGACAAATAAAGTGTTAAACAAAACGTCTCACCTCCAAGGTGAATTTGTACATTTGGGAACTGCAGACCGAGATCGCGTATCTCGATTGTGTTGTATATTTTTTTGCGAGCGCTCATTAATTTGGAGTCGTAAGTTCAGACAATGGTTACCCTTCCGGGGTTCGGTCTCGGCACCTATTGTGGCAGATAACACTGCGTTCGTGTTTCCGGCTGCTTCTTTTTATTATGCAGATTTGATTTTATCAAGGATTTAGACAGCGAACGCATCTCTAAGCTTTTGATACGTATGCAGCGCTTAACGCTTAATATGTTTGCGTACTTAGTGTATTTTTATTCTTACACATTTTACTCAATGTCATTGGCTTATAAAATTTTTACTATTTATTTTGAAGGTTATAAAAAAAAACAAATCTTGTTTCAGTATTTAAGACTTTTTATTTTATTTTAGACATTTCATAATGATCGTTTGCATTATGAAATTAGAATCTATTTATGGTTACAGATTAAATATATTAGCAGAAAATATTGCACATAATAAATATTATATGGTTAATTAACTTAGTGCTTAAACGACATACTACTTATATATAATATAATAAAAAAAATCATAATACAATAAATAGAAACAGTGCTTTTTCAATTTTATTATTGAAGAAAAACACTTATTTTTACAGCCGCTTGCTTGTTACTATTCATCCTTGGTTTTATTGGTAGCTCACAATGGTCAACTAAATAGATTATTGAGACACTAAGTGTTAAACGTCTTAACACAAAAAACTTACTTTTCTCTTACGCCACCCATAAGCTTAGAGAGGACGGTTCTATCCTGCTTTGTTGGATCACATACATTTTATGACGTTATTTAGCGAGTTTTTAGTTAAATAATTTTGTGTCTTCTTTTTTTGAATCTCATATCAATGATGTCGGAACGAGAGAAATTAACACAAACAGTTTAATATAATTAGTAAGGTCATAAGTGTTTACTTGCTAGTTATGAAACACGTTCTTTTATACATAGTATGGTGTGTAATTTAGAAAATATTCCACCATCACCCTCGCAAACATCCAACAACAGTCACTAACTGCCAATCGACATGACCGATCATGCATAACGCGTGATCAATGCAAAAACAGCAGTCAAATAAATCTAACGAGGACTCTTGCATCTGCATGTCAGTGGAATAAATCAAATAACTATTGAATGAATGCGTAAAATATTTCTGAACTGTTTTGAATGTACCTTGTGTCTATCATAAATAAAAAAAAAAAATGTCCCTAGTAAGTTAACCCGTTCACTGACACGTATTCAGCCGTTATAAAAAAAAAATGTTACACCCATATTTTGCACTTCCCGATACCCAATAATAGGGTCTATTTATGCATTCTCGATAAATGAAGAGTATTTTTTTACGTCCATTATAAATCAAAATGTATTATTTATCTTTAGAGATTCAAAATCTGCATCCTATTGTTATTCGGGTTCTGCGGTATGTCAAGGGTGTTATGTTTTGTCGGATGAAGTTCGTTGTAGCTGTTCAAATTATTATTATTGACAATTTTATATTTAATGTTTTAATTTTTTATATTCCAAATAACGACAGCAAATATTCCAAATAAGGCAAAATTAAAAGTGTATTATTTATTTAATTACCTATGTCAATACCATACACGCTTAAAATATACATTATACTCGTATATAATCTAAAACAAACAATTTTATTAATTCCAACATCAAAATCCTACGTATATTTTATTTTAATATTAATATTCGATTCTGCGATCGGCCATTTTGAATATTTTGAATCTGGGGGGTGTATTCGACCGTAGGGCAGTAATTACTTGATTGAAGTCAAGAGGTAGCATGCCGAGATAGCTGACGGTTTGTATTATACTACCCGCGCCTTGGTTGGGTTGAACTCGTTCACTCAAGTATTTTATTGTTTGAAATTTTCGACGTGCCAAATTTGCACCTTCAGCGTTTGAGGGTTAACCATCGGGAAATGTATGCACATACATTACGAATAAAACATATTTGTATTACGCGACTGTATTAATTGTTATTATTTAAAAAAAAAATCGTTAATAACTTTTCGACCGTCATCGATGACGGTTTTCCTAAAAAACGGTGGATTATTTTTTAAGTTTACCATGTTGCAGTAGTTGCCTAAAATCGATTGATCTAAAATATCTCGCGCAATAGAAAAACAGCTTGCGTTTAATGCTGATTATAAAAATCGTTACATTGAATAGGTATTCAAAAAATATAACAGTAATGACAAGGTGACAGGAAAAGAAAAAAAAACGTCACTTGCGTGAACCTAGTACCCTTTAATCCGTTCTATTATGCATATAATTATTATTTCCGATACGATATCAAAGAAATAACAATTCTTTTTGCATATGCGTTTTTGACGGAAGTGTTAATAAAAAATGTCACCCTCAGGTAGAGAAAGGGTGACCCTGAGGCTTTTTATAAGGGCTGGGGTAATATGAGATTGGTTCGAGACTTTTAGAAGATGATTATTATGCATGCATTCTCAGGAGGATTTAATCGGCACGCCTGAGGCATGTGTAAAGAGGCATAAAGCACTTCCTATGGGTCATATTTGTGGGACTCGGTATTTAAGGGTTAACGGAAAAAATATGTCAAAAAATGCTAGGTGCGGCTCTGTCTGTGAAACAGGGATGTTTTGCTTGTGGCCAATATTTAGCATTCAGAAAATACCTTATAACGAAATAAAGCAGCCCTCGTGAAGGATTTAAAGTATTTTTCTTTTTTAATCGAAAAAGGAAAAATATAACTAGAATAAAACGTAGCGAATTAAAATTGTCAATGATCATAATTTTTTTAATTATCTATACTTAACTAGATAATACAAAAAATACGTTTCACGCATTTTATATTTAAATAGAAACAATCTATTAAACTCAACAGCATACGGATATCGCTGATAAACTTTTTATATTCGAATAAAAAAAAACAGCTACACGCGTTTAGGGTTATCTTTTGTGCTCACAGTGTTTGTTTGGTTTAGTTTTTATGGGTTTTAGTCCAGGTAATCCCGTGTCCTCTCACGTAACTGAATGGGTTTTGACATATAAAAGGATTATTTTTTAATAGATAATTAATGATGCCACGGTACCACGGTTTTGTGCTCTGCAATATTTTTTTTTATTTATATTTGATTATAGCTTAATTTATATTTGTTTAATTAAATATAATATAATATGGTTTGATATAATATGAATGACATTTTTAAATTATTATAATTTTTTATTTTTTTAATTACAATATTGCAAATGTCGGTGGTGCTCAATGCTTATATTAAATAAATAAATAAATAAAAATAAACCCTTGTTGTTGTTCGTATATTTTCCTGTTGCGTATAGTTCATCAGACTCAGCTTAAGTTAGCAGAGTTATTTGCACGTCCTTGAAGGTTTTTTAAATAGTATTTCCAAAACAAATAAATGAAGCGTGCCAGTAAATACTTATTATGTACTTGTATTAAAAATATATTGTAATACGAGCCAACTGTAGTACTTAATTTATATATACACCTCAAAAATATCATGAAATATACTGAGTATTTTTTTAATTTACTTATTTAATAATAACTTATTTAAGTCAATATTTAAAGCTACCAACACTTTCAAGAATTCATATTCGTACAAATCACACATCAACAACAAACAAACAAGAGATCGATTTAATTTGTTATCAGTTGATAGTAAAAAACGTCCACAGTCAGGGTGCTAACGAAACTCGTAACAAAAACAAAAGACAGCTGAGAGTTCGTCGACCTACGGCAACGTGGCCGTAACTTTCATTCTTAAAGCGAACCAAGTTAGTAACCTACTTTTCATTAATAAGGCGAGCTAAAAAAATGCACGAAGAAAGTATCAAAGATTGAGCGGAGCGCGAACTTTGCTAACTGCCACGAAAACATTGTGTGGATACGCTAAGGAGCGCTTCACTTCTTGTACACTTATAAGTATTTTATATACTATAATAGTATCCAAATTTCACACGTGTTAAAAATTCTGTGTTATTTGACATTCTTATATGATGTACGGCAGGTATAATTATATCTCACTAATGTGACTTCGGAAATTTGGAGTGCTTAGTGCAAAATTTATATGATTTAATAAAATATTATTATGAGTCAAAATTTAAATGATTTAAAATAAAATCATTCGCATTCAATGTTATCTAATGAGCGAAGTACACATATCATATGGCTATATATTATGTAAAAGTTTGTTTGTTTAAAAATAATCGTATGAAAACGAAGCTTTTAATTTTGAATCTTTAAAAAATATAGAAAAGGCTGTTGTATAATATTAACATTGTATGTAATTATAATCTTGTCTGCTGTTAAGCTGTTATTCTATGTAAGTATAGTCTTTATTTAATTGTTGCTTTTATTCTGATATTTTATTGAATTTTTTGAATGAATCTACTGTGACAGGTCCCTTCTAAGATCTACACAATTTTTCCGAGTTCCCGCCAGACGCCGAGACGCTAAAAAAATAATTAAAACGAGCGGCGCGGGCGGCGCGGGCGTCGCGGCGAGAGTGAAAGCGCGCCGTCTGCCGCGTAATTAGTACAATGGAGTTTCCTGACTTTGAACTTTGAATAGTATTTTTTATTTTTAAATTCTCCTTGTCTTGGCGCGATCTTCGTTCAAGGTTTTATAAGCCGTAAATATGGTAATAGTTTCAGAATCGCGGGAACTTTTCTACGTCAGTAAATGTTTTGCAAACTTTTCTTTTATTACTTAAACAATATTATAATTCGTTTAGTCAATACTCATTTTATATTTACGTTTGGTTACTTAATTTGTTAGATAAATTATTGTTTAACGAATAATATTGGTTTACTAAGATAATGTGTAGATTGTTTACATCTGAAACTTATAGTAATAGAGCAAAGACATGTTTTAAGTAATAATATCCTGGGACATTATTCACACAAAGCCATCTGATCCCAAGCTAAGCAGAGCTCGTACTATGAAAACCAGACAACTGATAATTATATATACTACTCTTCTTTTGTAAACATATTCTTATATAGATAATTACACCCAGACTCAGGACAAACAATTCAAGGAGTGGAATTAGTGTTGAAGCTGTTATTAAATTGTGATTCCTATATTCTTAGTTAAGTTCTCAATAATAATTCTTCTATAAATAAATTTATTAGGATTTATTTTGCGTTTTTCGCAAAGCATAGCTAAAATATAATTGAGACATGGGTCTTGAATTTTGAGTTCACATCTTGAAAATGTTGTATTTAATTTTAAGTAAAACGTTAAATTATTTCTTTATAACGTGTCTTTTAATATCACCCAAAAAACAGACTCGGAGTTGTCATTTTCCAAAAAACAAATCAATTGCAACTAGACAATGAAAGTCATTCTATAGTAAATTATCTGGTTTTGAAGAGAAAAGTTTTCACCCTTATCATATAAATATAAAGATATAACACTTAATTACACATATTTATTACTTTATGTTTAATTATTACGTAGCATATAATGTATATACTATATAAAATTTAAATGATAATATAATAATAATATAATATATGTAATTTTATTAATGAAAAGAAAAACTTCCGATTGCTGCACATTTATTTATCATATTAGAGCTTACATGAAGAAAGTATCTATAGATATAATCATTGAATTAATACAGTAACAGCCTGTGAATATCCCACTGCTAGGCGGCCTCTTCTCATTTTTTGAGGAGAAGGTTTGGAGCTTATTCCAACACGCTGCTCAAATACGGGCTGGTGGAATACACATGTTTTCCTTCACCGTTAAGCACAAGATGAATTTTGATCACAAATTAAGCACATGAAATTCAATGATGCTTGTCCGGGTTTGAAGCCACGATCATCGGTTAAGATTCTCGCGTTCTTACCACTGGGCCAATTCGCCTTTTTAAATTATTTAATTGATACTTATTATATTAAACCCGTTCCTGCCTGTGGTATATTGGTGACACTGGTTATGTTAAAGACTACATGCAATAGGAACCGGAACACAATAATACTAAGTATTACTGCTTGGCCGTAGAACATGTGATGAATGGTAGTTGGTACCTACACAGAGAGACTTCCAGGAAACCCTGCCACCCAATAATATTTCTATATGTATACACTGGAAGGAGGACGTCTGTCATGTTTTGCTTGTATAATGTAAATGAGTCTAGAACAACAGCAGAGATTGTTGTTAACAGTTTTATTACACGAACCTAAAATGTTTGTATTAGAATAGTATTGTACTATTTTCGAAGTTTATTTTAAAGTTATAAATTTTGAATATATGATGAGTAAATTTTTTCGAATTGTACTTCTTTTTGGGCCATACATAATGTATATAAATACAATAGATAAATTATTAAAAAAAAAACACTATAGCAGCATTCAATACATTTGCTATTTAGTTTGTTTTTCTTTTAATATTTTTGTTACTTACATAAGCCCATTTGTAATTGAGTTCCTTTTACTTTAAAAATAAATGATTGTTTATTTATTATTGTATGGTAGACAAGCATTTATTAATCGACGTTTTACAAAATAAATTAAATATACAGCTACGGTATGGGAATGTAGAGATATATTTATTTGTAAGGCTAATAATACTTGGGGATACATATTTCCGGAGAGGTTATGACAAGTATGGTATCTATTCGTATCAAACAAAAGTAATTTCGAAAGAGGAACACGAAACCTTATACGTATTTAATTTTCCGAAGCCACTGATACCTCTGCCCACATCCGAAGATTTTTCCTCTCTTTATTGAAAACTTGAAAATTAATTCCTCCACCTAATTTCCTCCACGTGAAATATGAGGTCGCGCACGCACACATACGTGCGTGACGCAAATTTCGTTATGTCGACATAGGGTTGCCGAAACTACCCCTCCCCGCCCGCAGCATCAATCTTCACCCCCGCGCCACCTACGGCAGTATAATACAATAATATATGTCTAACTTTCGGACCGGCCCTGTAGGTAGCTCCATCTCTATCGTTCTCGGAAGATAATCGTAGGTTGAAGCGAGACGAGCATAAGGTGGGGGCGTCCTAAAGGGTGTAGGGTGTGTGTGGGGTGCTATTGAAATTGAAGCGGGGCTTAGGCGCGGATGACGCCTGGCTGGAGAATGGATGGAAATTTCCTCAATTTAGCGTTTTCGCCAACAAAGGACGTTGTTTAATTTTTGGTTTTTGTTGGGGCGTTCAGGTGTGCTCCGGTGTAACTCATATTAAAGCGTATGTGCTTTCAAATAAACAGAGTTTATCGTTTACCGATACGTTCACAATACTTTAAATTATATTCGACAAAAATAATAATATTTTTTTGCGCTTTTACTATAATATATTTAAAAAAATGTTTATATAATAAATATTGTATTTGTAACATATTTTAAAAACGAGTAATAAATATATTCGGTTTTCAATTAAAGTTACAATATTTTAAAGAAATATATGAAAACATATATTAGGACCTACTTATTCTTCCAAAATATCTCTGTTACAAATATAAATTAAATAATAATATAACTAAACAATCCCTGTTCTCATTTGTACAGAAACTTGCAATCCTCGCGTAGTAATCCGAACACAATTAATTAGACTAAGAACTTTTGCTGCAGCGATTTATATTCCGCGCCTGTCCCTATTGCTACCTTATCTGCACGCGCCTTTATCTGTTTAGAACTCCACCCAAACCGCAAACATGGGTTGGTTAATATAGAATTAATGCTTTGTTGGATAGCTCGAATGCTACTTCGTTGTTTTTCAGCTTAAAATATATAACTTGTAAAAAGGTTTTATTGTTACATAATTAGTCGATCGAAATTGGTTCTCTTATTTATAATAGAGGAATAATAATATTTATATTAGAGGAATAAGTATCTCTTAATAAATATTAGGAAAACGTTTAAATTTTTCATTTTCGATACCAAGAGATACCAATATATATAAAACTTAATACCATTACAGAATACATTTTTGTATCTAAAAAGTCTGACAACACGCATGTTGTACACCAAGATAGCGTTCAAAATAACCCTATAATGTCCATGCGTTTATATATCACGGCTGTTCAAACCTGTATACGGCCTTATCTCTCCCGTCAGGCACATCTTAAGCCCCCGGGGGTAACTTGAAATAGGAATAGTCGCATTAGGCCTTAAAATTACAGGCGACCGTCACAGGCTAACGTGGTAAAACGACTCAACCACCTGGGGGGTTAACCCTCTCCCTGCTTATTCTCGCTTAAGGCTTTGAAGCAAATATGTTTGATTCAAAGTGAACCGTAAGACATTTAGCTTAAGGTTGCGTTTTGGGTGATATAAATAAGGATCTCGGACTTTGGTGCTGTCTAAATGTTAGCGTTTGACCCCACTTCGTATTTCGGGTCCGCGGCCCGAAAGGGGGTCGGTTTAGCCATCAATAATGTTAGCAGGTTAGTCTTAGTGGAGATATCCAAAATTTGTTCGAAGTTTAAATATATAATAGGAATGTTTAATCTGTACAAACATTCATTAAATAACATAATTTAACATATATGACAATGCGTATAAAAATAAAACAAATACTTAATTGAATTAAGTGGTTTTTTTTTAATGTTGATTATATGTCATTCAAACAAAGATTGCCTGCAACTTAGTACAACTATTATGAGCAAAACTCTTTTTCATATTAGAAAAATAACATATTGATAACGTTACGTTATCAATATGTTATATTGACATTGAAATTATAAAATATTGTGATTTTATAAATCTATAAGAAGCGAATATAAGAATATAATAATACTCATATACTTGTTCTTATTACTATGGCACGCTGCGACAATCTCAAGACTCTCGGCTTTTGATAGAATCACGCAACTTTACTCAAAGATGCTATGCTAAGATTCATATCATAACCAATCATAAACATTGGTTGATTCTTTACATACAAAATTCATATAGTTCAAATATTTTATAAACTCATTATAGTATCTTACAATTTACTTATGTGACAAAATATATTATTTTTATAAGTAGAATCTGAATTGGAAACTTTATTAAATTTAGAGTATATCCATTATCACTATGGGGCTAATTGTTGTTATCATTTATACAATACATCAGCCTAAAAACCACAGTCAGACATAAAACAGACATAGGACTCTAATTGGTGTAATTTCAACGGCAGTATCCTCAAAATCTTCTTCTGAAGGCATCCTGTTCTCCTTTTTTATAATGTCAAGTGTACTTCGAAGATTTGTCTTCTCCGGTTATTAGTCGGCTTATCTAGTATATAGCTATGTTACATAATAGAGATAAAAAAACGCAAGCAAATGTTTTTTGAATCTATATAATGGACTATTCTTAAGTCTTGCTCTCTTTAAATTGTTTTAAATATACTTCAATGTAGAAATTGTTTTAGTCAGTTAAGCCATGACATACCGAGTATTCGTTAGAGTTTGAATATTTGAATACATGAAAATATTTAATTTTATATTAAAAATAAGACTAGTAAGGTCCTCCAGACCGATTTCGGCCACGGCGGCCAATCTGAAGAGAGATTAGCCAACTGCGCAGGAGATATTATAGTGCACAAGTGTGTGCGCAAACCCTGTGTTTGCGCACACACTTGTGCACTATAATGTACTGCACTTACTATTCCCTAGCTCTCATAATCCGATGGGACGACAATCCGACACGACCGGAAAGAGTTCAGGCGCAGGACCAACGGCTTAACGTGCTTTCCGAGGCACGGGAGTGTACACACTTTCAACTTCCAGACTCCGGGCTGCTACTGAGAATTTCCTGACAGAAAAACCCAATAACTATTTACTGGCCCGACCTGGGAATTGAACCCAGTACCACCGGATCTGCGGCCTTATATCTAGCCACTAGACCAACGAGGTAGTCAAAAATAATACTACTAGAGATTTCAAGGCATTGTTAATATTTCTATCATCCTCGTCATCTAAGCGTTAAGCTTGCTAGTGGGAACCACAAAGGCTTTCATCTATTGAGGATACGTTTAAAAATGATTTTCAAAGCACAATTTATTTTCTACTTAAGTCAGTATTTTTGAGGAATAAAAAAATAAGTTTAAAAAAGGAAGAATAAAACAAAAAAGCAACGCTCCACCTTAGCCTAAGTTTTATGAAAATAAAAAAAAATCTTTAAGATTGAACGACATAGTCCTATGATCTGACATGTTACGAAATGAACAAGGGACGGCTTAAAATGGGGTTTACAGAAATATGTAATCATGTTTATGAATTATACTCGTATATATAATATAGGTGCTTATAACAAAAGATTATCCTCTCCATACTTGTCGCCAATTATATATAAGATCATGAATGTGACAGTAACGTCAGTGTATTCTTGTGACCTTCCTAGAACCTGGATAAGACATTAAGCATATAATATTTCGATGAAAATAAAGGACATAAGATAATTTAAAAAAAAACTGTCGCATACCGGAGTTGTGCCGTTTGTTTAATTTTCAAATCACACACATTTAATTAATATATAATTTCGCAAAATGTTGCAAGTGGTTAATAATATACAAAAAATGAATAAAAAAAGATAGAGAGAAAAACAACTCGACAAATAACAAACGCGATGTAATTCATTTTCATGTACGATACATACATAGCTTATCAAAAGTCAGTACCAAATTCTCAAATGTAGCAACATTTTCCGTAGACTTATCCCCATTACGATGGCACGTCACGACAATCTCGCGGGACGCGGCTTATCAATCACCGCTGATGGAAAGCCACTAGACCGTGGAGACTCACTTCGAGATACTGCCGCCTATCGCTTTGTCGAATGGTTTCTGAATAGCGATGTTTATTGGAAACACTCGAATATTTTCTTCAGAAACATATTACAGTTGCTGAAGTAAAAAAAATAAATACATAATTATCTCATGAGCAATTTAAAAAAAGCTTTTCATTAATTGTAATAATCTTATAAACATCTTACAAACAATATAATTATTTATTAGATATTATATTTAATATATTGTACAAAGAAACTTATTAATTTAATTCTCTTGCTATATTTTCAATAATAGAACGTGGTACATAAATAATTTTCATTCGACCTTTTAACTTTAATGACCTGAATAATGGAAACTTTTTGGAACGTGTGCTAAGGGCACCAATATTAATATAATCGACATTGTATTGCAACTGGTGACATCTAGCTAAGAAATCAGCAGCATTATTCGATTGATAAATCTTTCACTATTCATTGACAGATGGCGTTATAATAGCAAAGAGATTGAATTGGATTTAATTGATTTTCTTATAAGACAAAATCTGGTAACAGTTGCACGTTATATAAAACCAATTCCAATGAATTCCATTTGATTATTTGAATAGCATTTATTATAATAAAAATAATCAATTGATATAAATAAAAAATAATGTTTGTTGTTGTGTTTAATCTTCTATTTGTTCTTAAGTCATTCATCCGATTTTGATGAAACTTTGCTGAAGAACCCTGAGGCTTGTATCCCAAGTAAAAAAAAAAAAATTCTTTATTATTCTTAAAATAAAAGTTCTATGTATATCCTTATTCTTCGTACCGACGGACGGGTAGTTAGTTTCATATAAAACACTTTCGTTATATATATCTTTTTATGCTTAATTCATATTCAAATCAAATAAAGAACGAAAAACCAATACACGAGCGGACTTAGCCGTAATCCGGCTAAACTGAGACCGATATCCGCATTACCGTTGAATTTGCTTTTAGCTATGTAAATGCAATATTCAGATATTCAAATGATATAACCCTTAGATTTAAATCGATTTATTTGCAAAAGTAATTAGTTTATCCCATTTTTACTTATGACAATTTGACAATAGGAAGTCTACTCAACAATAAGCATTATATCTCAGTTGTCTCGTTTCGTTTTATAATGACTCCAAAAAATATTTGTAATTTTATTTTATTTATTTATTTATTTGGATCACCTACAACTGTTGGGGACGTAATATATGGGTATATGTTATGAAAACACGCTTTACATAAAATTAAAACTAACTATGTGCTACCGATTATAGGAGATTACACCATTCCCAAATAAGAAACAAATAAAAAAAAATATACCTATCAAAATTAAAAACAGAAATATTTAAACAAAAACATAAAAAGGTAACTAATTTAATTTTAAAACAAAATTATAATAAAAAACAAAAGAAGTAAGTAATTAAATCTTAAGACAAATTAACATTTTGAACTAAAAGATACATCATGAACGATGAGATTCCGTCACAACCATTTTGACACTACACATGATTGTTGACTTCTGTGGTTCCGTTCTATTCTGAAGAAGTAGGTGTATTTGCATCTTTTACATTTAAATTTTGTTCTGTTTTCCCAAAAATATTGATTCAATGGTTGATGTGGAGTTAACTTGTACAATGTCGTTGCAACTGAAAATTGTTAACCAACAAAGAAGAACTGTCAAATTGTTATTGGATTCCAGTCAGAGATACCCCGGAATCCAATTACAATAGGAAAGTCAGCTGCACTAACATACATATTAATAGAAGTTAAAGTAAGTGATTTTTTAAGAAAATCGTAGTTCTTGTTGCCGATTGCTATGAAAGTTATGGACAAAAAATATTTACATATCCCTAGTATGTCAAATATGGAAAGCAAAATATGAACTCAGACAAACAAAAAATTGTAGTCTGTGGAGTAGTATTGCATTTACGAGTGGGAAGGTTTTGTTTTGGCCACACTGTGTGGTTACGAACCAGACAGGCAGTTATTCTACAGCCATAAAAAATACTTTTGTGTGCTTTGTGCAACTTTCAAGGCAGTGAATTTACAGGGGCCATGACGTCTTAGATGTCATAGTTGCGTATAATAGAAGGCAGACGCGAGTTGTACTGCTTACAGTGTCCATAGGCTTAGGACTATTTACTATAAATTTCAATCGCCTTTTGAATCAATATCTGTGACACAACCGTTTCACGGATGTGAATTAAAATATATCATTATTTTTTAAAATTAAAATAACTTAAAATGTTTCTTATTTCATCAATGAGTTCTTTTCTACATTTAATAAAACTTATTAGAATCCGTCTAGTTTAATGAGCATGATTGAGCAGTAAAAATCCAATTTAGAATTAATTAAATAATAATTCCTGCTGTATTTGATTATAAATAAAAACTATTATAAATTTCGTTTATTAACATTGTCTTTTATTATATAATTAAAAATGAAAAATTAATTATTTATATTAAAGCCTTAAATAAACAAATCCATACAGAGTTTGGAAACCTTTTCATGATATTTTTTTTCATTACAGATAATAATAAACTTCATAGACGTTAATACTAAAAATAAAACATTATTAATAGAATAAAACATATTATTTATAATATTATGTATTATATGTAGTTTTTATATGCAAATGAAATTCTCCACGTAACCACGTCAAAGGCACTGTTTTACCCCGCCTCTTCGTAATTAGACCGCGGGCGTACGAAGTTCCTTCATCAAGATACGCGTTAGTTTGGTCTTAGTTTAATGTATGCACATTATCTAAGCAACTTCGCGTCTATTCCACCTCCCCTCACCCGCTTATGTACTCACTTATGTATTTCGAATCGTTAATTAGCTACATATGCGGAAGATATATAATCTCAGCTGTGTATAATAAAAATAAGTAAAATGTGTTGATTTTTCATGTTTTCTTTATCTTAACGACTAAATATTGTAAAATACTTGAAATCCTCATTATTATATAATGATTAATATAAAATGTTAAAAAAGTCTTTAGTTTTTCATATTGCAATGTGTTCTTGAATATGCAAAATAACTTACGAAGTTACGTTAGCTATTTTTATCGATTCCAAATACAGTATGAATATAATTTATTTTCCAATATATGTTTACTAAATTAATTTAAATGAATTTCAAACATTAGTGATCTTAATAACAAAATCCACCGCATAGCTGAACTGCAAGCGGATACGTCAAGTTACGACTTCAATTTGCTAAATTGTTCGCAACTCCTGGCTTAATCCGTTCCTTTCCTCCGAGTTCGGGCACACGCGTAACTTTAATGTCTTTTAGTCATCGGCTTTCACTTAGGCTAGTCTAACTTTATGAGTAGATTCTTAATCTTTGTCGAGAACTCGAAATACTGATTTTAAATTTATGAAATTTTAAATTACAAATCACCGATTTTGTATTCAGTATAATAAATAAATTAGGGTGCAGTAGCCATAAAATTAGTAAGTAAAATGCTATCAGTATTGTCTTATTGGAAAAATAATTTATTTTCTGTTGCTACCTCTTATATCAGAGGCTGTAACTGTGTAGAGTATTTTGTCTTAAAATTTTGTCGTAAAAATTAATACTTATTATACCTCTTGTAATGCCAGCGTTTCTCTTAGGCGGTCCATTTTATTAGATATAGATATAGTTATAAAATAAATTCGAAACTCAAAAGTATTTTTTAATAATTAATAATAATGACATTATTTAAGGTTTATTTAAGGTTTTAATTTATTGTTATAATAAAATGTCAGTTTTAAGGTATAATATTCCTATATGCCCGTACAATTAAACTTACATCATGAGTCTAGGCAGCTGGTAAACCATTGAATATAATATATAATATAAAATAATATATTATATTAGATAAAATGTACATTGATAAATCGCAAATGGGTTGCCTTTAGCTAGGCACGGGCCATTCTAATAATTTATCTCGTACTATAAGTTCTTACAGTAAAACACTGCAGACTAAATTAATAAATACTGCGTTATTATTGTTTATTACATACTCAATACGTAAAATAGCTATTAAATATATTTTAAAAAATCGTTGAGCTGCGTACTCCGTAAGCAGTTAACGTGATCCAAGCCTTTCCAAGTTTATACACTTTAAGTTTTCAGGTATTGAATTTTACTTAATCTACTCGATTACTTTATAAAGTAATATTCTTATAAGCTTGTATACCTTCGTTCTAACTTAAACTTATAGCACTTATATAAACCACATGTATCATTTTACTTAGAAGTTTCGCATGTGAAAATCAATTTATTAAATATGAAGAAAATGCAGACTTTAAGTTTGACTAATGTTTTAATGTAAATTGTACATTTGTAATAATAAAACTATTCAGCAATCCTAGGGACATTCAGTATGTAGACTCTGTAATGGTGCTAAATTTTATTTTAGTTTTATTATATAAATTTCCTCTATGTTATTTGTTTGTGGTCTGATAAAATGCTTGTTAAATTGTACTTAAATACAGTATATTTTCATTTTGTATCGAAAACCACAATTATACGGCTGAAAGGATTGTAATACTATTTGAAATATGATTTAAAAAGAGTTCCTCGTAGGTTGATGTTATTTAGAAATCGGACAACCATAATCACGATATTAAAATCGGACTATTTCATCCTGAGATTACCGCATTCAAACGAACAAATACACAATAAAACTATTATAGTTTCACATAATAGTAAAGATTTTTTATCTTTACAGCTATAATTCACACAATTATGATACAACATTAACAGTATACACATTAAATAAAAATGCACATTTAAATTTAAGAATGAAATAATATAGCGAACATGTCGTCCACGTTCACGTCTCGAACTACAGTTTCAGCATTTTATTGCACGAAATGAAATGCGAAACGACAGAAACAGAGATATTTCAGATGCTAAATATAATGTATATATCAAGACGACTAAGCAGGAATGCGGCGTGAGGAAATGCAACGTTCCATTAAAGAATAACGTGTTATTTTTAAAAATGTTTTTGACTGTTATGAGAAAATAATTATACGTGTAATTAAACCTTCGTTAAAATTAATATAGTTCGAATAATCGATGTTGATACAATATTAAAATTTATGTTTAAAAAGTATTATGAATAGAATATCCACGTAATAATACTATGACACATAAATGATTAATGTAAACTCGAGTTAAGTTACATAGAGATATATCTACAGAAGTCCACGGCAGAATACATAATGTAACAGAAACAAAGCTGCTACATAATGCCCACCAAATCTAACCTCGAAGACGGTTCAAGTTATAAACGAACTAACAATATTAACAATAAATAAAGTTCAAACTTTTCCAAATAAATCAGTTAAAAAGTATCGTTGTAACACAATAAATTATTTAAGTACTTTATAATGGATATTTATTTTATAAAGAGATTGTATATTATAACGATCTAATTTCAAGAACTATCAGTTCGATCGGAATTATTTTTTATCAAGATGGATTTTAAGAAATACGATAAGATATTAACGCTGTACCACTCTAGCAGTATAAATAAAGCTATAAACATCAACCAGAATAACGAGCTATATGAAACCGCGGACTAAGGTTAGTAAGAGTATATATTATTAATGGAATAATGTTTCGCTTTTCTTATAAGATAAATAATATATTATCTAATTAAAGATAATTCTAGTTTGATAATTTATATATACATTTTTAAAATGTTATTTAGGTATCAATGAATCAATGTAAAAGTTTACTTAAACAAAACCATTTTGATTATTCCTTGATAATAAGGCCACATAATTTGATAAATAATAATAACTTAATATAATTTCCAATTAACAACCTTTCAAAATATAGTTCTAATAATGTTTAATATTGTCGATCTTATCCGCCTTTAATTTACACCAAAGGCATTTGGGTGGAGTGGAGCAACAAAGGAGAAATTTCACTAGATCCATCCACCCACAAACAAACAGCGCCGTTTCGCATTCCGTCCACTGAAGACAGGGCTGAAGGCAGATCAAATTGAACCTTCTGATCTTATACATATGTTCTTATGTAATTCTATGTACTCGTAACGCCTCGAGACATGTAGGTTATGTTCATATTGAATTTCGCTTCAGAAGCTCTTGTAAAGCCCTTTGTAAATACAGTAATAAACAAGGCATAAATATGTACACTGTACCGTGTTCATTGTAAATTGATTGATATTTAATATAATGTTCCAGTAATAAAAACTCTACCATATAACACATTAGTATCGAATATTGACTCTTGTTGGAATGATTTATTTTAATTAGCTATCAAATTTCATGTAAAATAAATTGGATAATTTTAACATTGTACCAGTTAATTTGAAAATAGGTTTATTATTTTTATGCGAGTTTCATGTTTTATAACTTGTTAGTTTTAAAAGCAATATGTTTATTTTCTGTAGTAGGTACATAATATGATCAATTTAATGCTAACGATAAAAAAAAATACATCAACGTTTAAAAATATCTCCATATAATATTCGTCAGCTATTATCAAGGTCATCAAACGTGATTTACCGTTGACGTAGTATTCTAATTATTTAAATATTCATTATATATACAAAGGACTTCATGTATGGTATGTAATACTTACGTATGTGGGATTATTTACTCGAGTGTTTGCCCCGGGCCCCGGGTGGAGCTGAGCCCGGACAAACGTTTGCTTTACCAACTGGATATCGAATAGTTATGTAACTGTCATCGATGTTTTATATCGATAGATTAGTAGTGGGTAAACTGATAATTATTTGGGTTTCAAATAATTATTCTACTGATCAACAATAATAATATATTGCTGTGGTTTGTCTGAGTGTAATTATAGGTACAAAGGAAATCCAGCTAATATAATAATTGTGAAGGTGATTTTCTTTATTTGTTACGCTTTTACGTGTTAATACCATTACAAGCTGATAGATAAATATTCTATCTGGGAATCAAATCTGGAAGTGTCACTAACTTCTTTTATTGTATAATTTATCTGAAGCTTGAGTAGAGGAATAGCGTGATGCATAATGTTTTTTATTATTCTTCTTTATTAAGGCAGCGCTCTTTTTTAACAGTGGGTCATGGTGTACATGTTGATATATATATTTTTTAATTATGTATGTTTTTTATATGTATATTAGTATGTAATTATGAGTTTTTTTCTATTTACTAGGATTATTTAATGTGGATGTAAAAAACTTTTCGAATATATGAAACTAATTTATTTACGATCACCTACTTTTAATAATGTTGGCGTAATTATAATAAAAAAAATATTATTAACATTTTAGGTAATAACTAAAATCAAAATCAAATAGTTTTCAAATTATAATTAGATACATATAATTTATAACTTCAAACTATTTATTTATAAAAATGAATAAATACATAAATATTATAGTGTGGGTTTTTATCGATAGTCGATATATTACATCGTTCTATCATCACTTTTATCAGTAAACCAGCTATGTCAGAGCTAAACCGAATTTCCGAAATGTCTAATAAGTTGGATGTTAACTCTGTCAGCCCCAGTATGTACATGACATCACCGATTTTACGTGATCTAACCTCCCTTTCAGCCCCCACCTAGCTATATGTAGACACTAACTTGAAATACAAGAATTAGTACTGAAATAGTAACTGTTCATGTAATTTTACTCAACTATGTAATTTAGTCGGATAATCAAACATAAGATTAATTTGACATCATTATTGTTTTGTTTTGGAATATAACATATACCTTACGTTGATCGCACTTAAATGTTACTTCAAAAATATATAATAAATAGTTATAATGTTAAATGTTAAATATGATGATGTTTTGCTTACTATTTTTTGTAGCTCACACTCACTGTATTCGATACAATAGAATATTTTTTTTTTTTAATTTTAAACGGACTCTATATAAGCTATAACAAAAATAATGTTTTAGAAAAAATTACGAAATTAAAAAAAATCCGACACATACTGGTTTTCTCACGACGTTTTATTTTATTTATTTCGACTAGCCAAGAGAATTTTCAAAGAAAAAATCACAAAAATCAAGGAAAAAATTCATTTCGTGCAGAACACTTAAAAGGCAAGTACAGCATTATTATATAAGAGTAGGTTCTTTTGAATTAACTTAATAAATTGCATAATTAGACTAAAGGAAATAAAAACGGAAGCAAAAAAAAAAAAAACAAAAAAAAAACAATATAATCTCAAACAATATGTTTTCATGAATTCAGTAATGTTGACACGTGTACTATATAAGCATATACTTATTGGTTGGACCGTCTCGTTAAGCTGCAATATATTAAAAAAAGGTATGGAATTACAAATACCTTAAAAAATAATAATAATATAAGTAATAAAACATTTATTCTGAACACAAATACATGTAAATATTTATACTTTTAATAAGTCTTCATAAATTGTTTCAAGTCTGGTGTGAATCGACAAACTGGGCACAGAATAAACTTTGCCAACAAATTAATGGGCTAATTAAGAGTAAGAAAAGAATCTGCGAGTCTCGCCGTTCCCCGTTGAGGTAGGTCTGGGACGATTTTTACGTCAGTTTTCAAGTCTTCTACTATTTTGTCGAGTTATATCGTATTGGCTCCTTTAGTTTTTCATTTTATTAATTTATTATGTTTGATATATAATGTAGGTAAGTAGGACGGGCAAATGGACTACCGGATGGTAAGTAGTCATCACTGTCCATAGACATTGGCCCCGTAAGAAATAATAACCATTCCTTACATCGCCAATGCACTATCAACTTTAGGAACTAAGATTGACTGATTATTTACTGAGTCTTGCTAATTGGTGGTAGTTATTATGATGTGTGTGTGTGGTACCAAGTGACATATATTTATATAAGAGATATAATAATAGAGCAGTAAATTTCTTATATGAATAATATTTCATACAAAATCTATTTTGTTGTAATTCCGTATATTATTGTTCAAAGTAATATAGTCTTAGTTTGTCAGCTCCAATTTATTTTGCTCGCAATAAATTGGAAAAATAAAAATAGTTATAAAAAATATTTCATGAATATCTGATTACATTTTCATAATTTAGTTGAAATAATTTATTATTACATAAATAGTTTTAGTTATAAATTCAAAATTTCAAGTGCCAATTCTCGTCAGCTGCACAATCGCGCTTTCGTGAACATTGGCGCTCGGAGCAATCATAATGAATATTTTATTTTATCATAGCGCCCCGTCCCTCGCCCCCTCGTCCCCGCACACCCCGCACCCCTCGTCCCACAGCCATGAACTTGACACCGAGCGAAAAATTAGTTCACAAGGCGAAAGTGAACTTTGTACAGAGTTTGCACTTTTTGAGCGAACCTAGCCGAGATAAAAGACTTGCGCGACTTGCTCACTTTCACGGACACCGCTTCTTAAAACTCTTTTCATGATTAAACCAAAGATATTCGAAATGTAATGCTTGATTTTTTTCGCATTCCCATAAAAAATATTGTTAAATAACATTATTAGTAATTCGTTGCTAATTAAGCACTCTATGGCACAAAGTTACGCTCCCTCACGAACAGTTCAAAAAACATGAGAGCCGTTGAATTAACATACTTTACTCAAAGCAACCAAACTAACCGCGTACGAGAGAAAAAAATCTAACGTATTTCACGCATTCATTCAGTGTATGAGGCTAATTAAAAAAGTACAGAGGTTGGTTCCGCGAGTGGCGTAGTTCCGCTACTCACCGCTAGGTAGCGCTTTTCGCTTTGACAAGTTGCGTTTTGTAGTCTGGGGCACGTTTGTAGAGTTTCATTTTTTAATGAGGTCGTGTATTCGGGTTTGTACGGGGATTGCGGGCGGGCCGGCTTTGTGGGGCGACAGCGGAGCCGGCTAGGCGAGAGACACGGAAAGGGGCGCGTGTGTGCGTGTTTGAAAAAGCCACGTTTAGGTTGCTCTTCGTTATTAATAGCACCTTTGATGGAAGCTTAAGCCCTTTGATATACCTAACGTTAAAACGTAGCTGGATTGGCCTAGGGTCTAGGCGAGCTCTAATTGTTTCCACAATAACTTCGCTTTGTTAAGATCGTTTAATGTTTTTCACGAGCTTGTAATACTTAACTAAAATAAAACCATTAGTATATATTTTTATATGAATACAAGATTGAAATAATAGTTGTATGAAATAATAATTAAGCAATTCTTATTTTTGAAAACTGATTTTAAAGCTGATTTTTATTTTTTATTTCCCGGGCTCTACTCCACCTTATGGTAAGTGGTAGTAGAGTCCAAACGCGACGACGGCTAGTGTAGTCAGGAAGAATGATCTGCACTAGCCGCCTCCGCCTTGCCGGCCCGCAAGATGCCTCTTCACGTCTCTTTTGAAGAAACCCAGGTCAAAAGAGGAGGGGAACACGTGTGCTGGTATTGAATTCCATTTTTTATAGGAGCGACAAAGAAAAGAGTTGCCAAATTTCTTCGTGCGTGATGATATTGATGTCACAGTAATTAGGCAATAACATCGAGAGCCAGCACGCGAAGAGTAGTGAAGGAAAGGGGTACGCTCCTGAGGACGCAACGGAACGGACGGAATATAACGTAAAAATATTATTTTTATTATTGTTATTGTAACTGTTTCCAGAGTGTACACCAAATTTTTTTGCCGGATCTTCACGGTTGTATCGGCATTTCGAACCTTTACATTAGATTCAATACTGAAAAGTGCCCTTATAAGCCTACTTAATTTAATAATTATTTGATTTGATTTGACATATAATATACTAAGAATAATTTATAGAAAACAAATACAATAGAGAAATATTGTTTGATAGATAATACATTATATATTATTTTTCTTTTGTAATCGGAACGCAGACTGACATATGGGTTACCTGAAGGAAAGCGGTCACTCGCGCCCATAGACAATGTTGCCGTAAGGAATTTGATATTTCTTACATTGAAAATATGCCACGAACCTTGTGCCTGTAATTACACTCACTCGCTCTTCATAGCGTTAATAACACAATAATACTAAGTAGTGACGTCATAAGTGATGAGTGATTTACACTCGGACGGGGTGCATAAAACCCTACCACCAAGTAAACTGGCATTATTTTAATAATTTAAGCTGTCAACTACCTTACCACTATTACATAGTAGCTTATATAATTCTACTTTATATTATAACTTCGTTCCAACACTATAAAATAATTTTATGACAGTTGACATGACATGACATGATATGATTATAGCTTATTGCTTTATACAGTTTATCTTTAATATTGGATTAAAATGATTATCCTACAACGTAATTTATATACTTGACTGCCTCGTTGGTCTAGTAGCTACATGTAAGGCTGCAGACCCGGTGGTCCTGGGTTCAAATTCCAGGTCGGGCCAATAAAATGTTATTGAGATTTTCTGTCGAAAATTTTTCAGTAGCAGCCCGGAGTCTGGAAGTTGGTAGTGTGTACACTCCCGTGCCTCGGAAAGCACGTAAAGCCGTTGTTCCTGCGCCTGAACTCTTGCCGGTCGTGTCGGATTGCCGTCCCATCGGGCTATGAGAGTAACGGAATAGAGAGTGCACCTGTGCCTGCGCACACACTTGTGTACTATAATATTTCCTGCGCAGTTGTCTCTTGAGATTGGCCGCCGTGGCCGAAATCGGTCTGGAGGACTATTATTTATATACTTAACAGTAACAGCCTGTGAATGTTCCACTGCTGGGCTTATGCCTCTTCTCTTCTTTTGGGGAGAAGGTTTGGAGCTTATTCCACCACGCTGCTCCAATGTGGGTTGGTGGAATACATATGTGACATAATTTAAATGAAATTCGCTTTTAATTAGTTGTTGTATTGGATTATGAAAAACCTTAAATAGACTTAGAAAAGATTTATATGAAGTTGACGAAAAATAACGATATCTAAATATCATGTAATATAGACGCTAATATTAATTCATCATTTAAATTTTTCATTTATTTATCGATTAAATAAAAATTCTGTAATGTTTATTGACAGGAGATGTGTTTAAAAAATGTTGTGAATACTGTCATATTACCGTTGCATCATGGAAAAAATAGTTCTTATGTAAAATATATAGTACCTATATACATATCTATTATCAAATATTAATATTATTTTTTATTTTATTCATTTATTAACTTTGATATTTCATATAGATAGGCGAAAGGGCGAATGGACCACCACATGGTAAATGGTCACCACTGCAAAGATTTATTGGTACAGCAACAAATATTAAGCAATCCTTAGGTAGTCAATGCCCCTAACTAAGATATTATGTTTTATGTACTTGTTAACATACTTAGCCGGCCATCCCTTTAAACCGTGTAGTTATTGTTAAAAACTGTTTGCGTTTAGAAAAGACAGATATTAAAATGTATAATATATTTAAAACCAGATATGAGAACATGGTCTGATTTTATCTGGAAAAGTAATGAATAAAAAGTGAATAAAAGTAGCTGTGGGATGGTCACTACTCTGTTGAGGGACCTATCGCCTTTAGAACTGAGTCCGTATCATAGTATCGTGTTGCCAGCACGCCTTTCAGTCAGCTAGACCGATGACCGACTGATAATAACACTAGCAGTGACAGCGGTTTCACCCGCGTATAATTAATAAAAATATAACGAATAAAAATCAGCCTAGAGCCTTGGTCGATAAAAGGACTATCCAACACAAAAATAATTTTAAAATTCGAACCAGTAGTTCCTTTGATTAGCCGGATCAAACAAACAAACTCTTCAGCTTTATATATTAGTATAGATACGATACAGTTTTTTGTACATAATAATATATATCATAGTGATATTTTTTATCATTTGAAGTTATAACTGTATCATGATCGTTCAAAACAGAATTTTGATAGTAATGTTTAATATCAAAAAAATTTACTACTATTTAGCTACTATAATAACTTGTACACGTTTGTAAGGGAAGGTTGGATGTACTAATGTAAGATGGCTGTAATGTAGAAATGAATATGCAATTTATTTGTAATGGAAGCAAGTATCTTATTAGATAACACTAATATGATACTAAAGAACACAAAAACAAGGTATTATTGACGTTTACATGGACCTTATAAATAAACGAAGACATTTTATTAAAATGTGTCATAATTTTATAGGTTATTGATTATATAAATAAGGAGTTATTAAAAAAAAGAAAAAAAAACGGGGATTTCCTTAATTTCTAATTAGATTACTTCACCGCTACTTGGGATGGCGATAACAAAACATAAAAATTGAAACGGTGTCTATTTTACGGTCTTTTAGCGCCATAAAATTTGTAAATCTTATGGTAACATCAGAAGGATCATTTGAATTTTTAAAGTAAAAGGCAGTAAAAGCTCTCCTTGTTATAGAATAACAGTAAATTTGAACCCTCTATACCTTATTTGACAATTATAAACGATGTTGAATATTATTAAATGTTCTGAATTCCCCTACATTTCTTATCGGGAAATGCTTTGTGCTTGTCACGTTTTTCCTGAAACTAACTACGGTTCGAAACATCATCGAACAGACATGTTAAAGCCCAGTCGGCATCATGTTTTTGGACTGTTCCTAAAATATAAGATCCTCTTCTTAGTTTTTTTTTCGTACAATGTGTGTCAGGATTCCTGGTGATTTATTTACATTAAAGCCTTAAAATTTAAAAAAGCTACTGTACAAATTATTACCACGTGGCACTAATGCTAGCAGCATTTTCCCTTTCAATCGCGATTCCGATCCTCTGTGCGATAAATAAACCAGACGTGTTATATTTTTTAATAAGAGAACATTTTATTTCTAAACGATATTAGATAATTTATACGTGATTTCAATAACTTGTTAAGTTATGCAAAATCACTAGGAACGATACGAATATAAGTGCAGAAGAGAAAGAATACTTCCGATGAAAACATATAAGGAGATGATGGAATTTTTCTTTTTTTTGCATATTTTCATTCTTAAAATAAGGAATATTGTAAATTTTTAATGGCCAATCAAGTTTATTTAGATAGTCTAGAGTCTATGTATATTAAGATAGCATTAACTTATGATAGCATTTACTTGGTGGTAGAGCTTTGTGCAAGCTCGTCTGGGTAGGTTCTACAGATATTCTACCGCAAAACAGCAGTACTTAGTATTGTTGTGTTCCGGTTTGAAGGGTGAGTGAGCCAGTATAATTACAGGCACAAGGGACATAACAACTTAGTTCCCAAGGTTGGTGGCGCATTGGCGATGTAAGCGATGATTAACATTTCTTACACTGCCAATGTCTAAGGGCGCTGGTGACCACTTACCATCAGGTGTCTCATATGCTCGACCGCCTACCTATCTTAAGAAAATAAATCGAATAAGAGGAAAAAAGTACTTAACGTAGTTTGAGTATAAATTGGCGTAACAGACTGCAAACGTCTCTGTGATTTTAATGTTGTGCGTATTTTCCCACAAATTTCCTAATTCCTTGATATGCTCTAAGCCTGCTTTCTTTCTGAAATTATGTAAAGGTACCATAGGTTTAAAAAGAAGATTAAAAGCACATTCGAATCGTCAATTTACAAGATAAAAATTAATTTTTAAGTTGGTAACTTTTCGGTAAACCGGTTCAGAAGGTAGATTCTAACAAGAACCAGCAAAAAACACAGTAGTTACTCTCTTCTGACAGTCATGTTACAAAGATAATTAAACAAAGTTGCATTATTATATATCATGCACGGAGATCGCGAATAAACTCCACACTTTTATAATCAAAGTTTTCTTAACGTGTCATTTAAATGGTTTAATTGACAAAGCTAGAGGTAGGTATTTGAGGAATTTTATTAAAGATGTGAAAACCTTGCCCAAGGAAGGATGAATGGATTTTGCAGAGAAGGTAACATGGTGTTACTTCTCGTTTTTATACAATATTTGTCATTGTTTCTGTGAAAATAAATAACATGATTGTAGAAATACATAATATGGTTGTAAATGTACTGTGATTTTTCAAAGGCCGGCAACGCATCTGCAAGTTCTCGGGTGTTGCAGATGTCCATGGGCGGTGGTTGTTACTTTCCTCCATCCTTTCCTTGTCATAGTCACCTATGACAAGGAAAGGATGGATGCCTACAACAGGTTTGCATCTCTTACATAAAAAAAGTTATGCCACTGGAAGTATACCGACTTGGTTAAAAGTACCCCGTCTTGCGGTCTATGATTGTAAATAGGGTTAACAGCCTTCCTTGCTGCATTTATTCTTTTTTGATCATCATAATATAGGGTTTTCCATTAAGGGCGCTTGATCGTGCAGAACTTCCATCGTAGCGTGTGCTGTGTGGCACGTAGCGCCGTCCTGTTGAAACCACATGTTGTCCAGATCCATATTCTCGATTTCAGACCAAAAGAAGTTGGTTATCATCGACCGGTATCGCTCACCATTGACGGTGACGGCCACACCATTATCGTTTTCGAAAAAATACGGACCAATCACGCCTCCGGCCCAAAATCCGCACCAAACAGTCACTTTCTGCGGGTGCATTGCCACTTGGTGAACCTCGTGTGGATTGGTCTCGTCCCAAATACGGCAATTTTGCTTGTTGACATAGCCATTCATCCAAAAATGCGCCTCGTCGCTGAAGATGATTTTTTTGCCAAAATCGGCGTCAACTTCCAACTGCTCTAATGCCCAGTCAGCGAACACACGGCGCTGTCTATGGTCATTAACCTTGAGCTCTTGGGTCAGCTGGATCTTGTACGGGTGCAGGCTCAAGTCACAACGCAAAATTCGCCAAGTTGTCGTCTGCGAAAGGCCGAGTTCCTGTGCGCGACGCGGAATTGACTGCCGCGGGTTTTCGAGGACACTGTCGCGCACAGCGGCGATATTCTCGGCAGATCTCGCGTTACGTTGACGCACGGGAACCGGCTGATTGTTAACTGACCTGGTTGACTCGAATTTGTCCACCAATCGACGGATAGTCGACTCGGCAGGACGATCATCGCGACCGTAAAACGGGCGAAGTGCGCGGAACGTTGCTCGAACTGAAGACCCATTTTCATAAAACAATTTTATGATTTGCACGTGCTGCTCGACACTGTAACCTGCCATGGTGGTTTGGGAGGACGGAATGAATATAACACACTGCATTTGACAGCTGTCACTCAAACAACATGGCCGCAATCAGCTGTCAAAGTTCAAGCGTCCCTATTGGAAAACCCCTTATAAAGCTATATTTATATAACGCATACGAAAATCATTGAATACTAACTCAGAGCTCTTTTATCGTCTATATAATTTCGTACGGATTAATACGCCTTGTTTATAAAAATAATTTATTTTTATTTTATTTATTGAAACCTCAAATCTATCGTAACAGGTAACGGAAAGCGACAGAGTGGCTAAATAATAATGCTTGATAATTTTAATTAATGCTTTAATTTATTTATTGGTAAATGTAAAATTATTATCTAGAATTTATGATATTTTAGAATCGAATACCGTGGGTCAGGGCCTGTATTAAATTTGCGTACTTTCAAAACTTGATGTTAAAAGCTTGCCATTACTTCTTTTGTTAATACAATTTTTGTTTCTATAAAATTAAAAATTTTTTTGTATGTCAAAATAATATTGAAGTTATATTTTGAAACGCTACACATCTCGAAGAAACTCCCTTTGGGATGCTCTAATAGCTTACAAACAGGCCGAAGATTTCGTTGTTAAAGAATAGAATGTCTATATTTTCTTGTATCGATTAATAAGCCAAATCTAATAATGTGTTTTTTTTTATATAACAATGTGATTTATTTATGACTGACGTAAAAATACTTTAAAAATGAACAAGTAATATTAAATAAAGTAAATTATTTGTACAAAAGTATATCTAATTAAATATACATTAATGTGGTATACATAGTGTCTTTTAATATTTTTATTTTTCATAATATCAATTTCTTTTATGATCGTTGTTACATTTAAGCGCCACCTATGTGCGAGTAGCTAGTTTGAAAACTCATCAATAGATGTCACGGCTAACACATTTTAAACAAAAACATTCTTATTTTATAATATTTTTTTTGAATATGGGTTGGTTTGTTTGTTGGTCGAATTATTTTATATGTTTATATATCAAAACCAGAGTATTTCTTTTTCCTGCAAATGTGCTTATAATAATAAGGATAAATTGCTTTTCGTTGAGTTTTGAAATAATTATGGGATAACTAAATTTAACAAAAAAAGTCTTCTGTGTGTATCTATTTAAAAATAAAAATAGCTTGTATATTTTGTATTATTATTTTAATTAGATATCAGTATTTATTATCATACTTTCAATAAAACAGGTTTTTAATATCAATAAAAACTTTTTAAGAAGAACAAAAAGAAATTCCAAACATAAAATTCGTCGACGGCTGTCAGTTGTAAAATTTTCAACCACTAACCAAACTACAGTTTAGGTTATAAAATGACAAATCTTTCGTGTAAGAGAGGATCAATTTTGTAGTGTAGGAGTTATCCAGAAAGTGACATGGTTCGGTGGAGGTATTGTTTGGTGCTTGCGGTCCTTTTACTTCTACCTTCGATATCCAAAACACAGGATGATGATGATGACGAGTGAGTTGGTTTTAATTTGGTTTTCATAAACTTATATGCATTAGCTTATGTTTTGCATCTATATATAAAACAATCCATTGTATCATCGAGAAATGAAATGCATGCTCGGTTAACGACGAAACTTCAATGTTTGAATATATAGTAATTGGAATTGCACAATAATTGCAAGTAAAGTTTATAATACTTATCATTTCAAGTTACGCTTCTATATATTATTGTTATGGAGAGTTATGTTGTTCCAAATTATTAAGCGTATGGGTTGATTGAGCTGTGTGTTCCTAATAATTAATTTAAATTAATTTATTCAATAATGAAGCATAACATTTACTTATTGGTATTCAAAGAACAATGTATAACTGGCTCGGAAAAGAAAACACTGGAACTCTCAAAGAAACGCAACGAATATGTTCTATCAAAGTCTATAATTGTTTATATTTTTTTATTTAAGAGAAATAATTACATATTAAAATGGGAACAATGTTTTGGCTTATGTTTTAGTATTTCGTCAAATAAATCATAGTTCAATCATAGATCATTAATGACACTCTTAGAAGCGATAAAGCCCTTTAACCCTAAACTACAAATTAAATCAAGTCCATAATTATGAATGTTACCTAGGTATATTATTTATATACAATTTTAAAGACGAAGGCATTCGGAGAAATGAGATTATTAGTAGTCAAAGTTTACCATTCCTACAAAGTATTACAGTTTGGCAGTAGATTAAATTATAAGTTGGTTTTATCGCTACTACCAAGTAAATGAATGCCTTAAATAACATATCCATTTTGCATAGAAGAAAAGACGATTTAAACGATGGTGATGAGAACGAAGAGGATGATGATGACGATGAACCTATAGCAGATAAGCCTGAAGAAAGTGTGGGAAGGCGGGCACCAGCTATACTATTGCATACGACGCATTCAATTCCGGTAACTCGGACGACTAAAATGCGCCCTCTGGAATGCTATGTTTGCGCATATAAATCTGATACACCACTCAAAGCGTGTCTGGATCCTACAAAATACAGGTACAATTATTATTAAGCTTTTAAGAATTGTATAAAACTATGTATAAAATCTCATGGGGCTTCTGTTATATATATGTTTTTATCATATTAGTCAATAAATCAAAAAAATCTATCAGACCTCCATCATTGTTTGTCTGACCCTTTTTTGAGAAGAATTCAGTTTGAGGCTTTAGTACTTTAGCTGTATAAACAACTAATTATAGTAATTCTGTAATTAAATTTATTCTGCAAAAAGTACTTAATTTTAGCGTTTGTTAATTTGTATAAATCAATAAACGAGAAATGAAATGTATGCTCGGTTAACGACGAAACTTCAATGTTTTAATATAAGTATAGTAATAGGAATTGCACAATAATTGGAAGCATAATTAATTGGTCGTTCGTATTGAATTTGTTTCCAGAGTTCAAACGATCATGTGCCATAGTGTTGATGATAAGTGTTCCACATCAGTTATATCAAAGGGCAATACTTTTGAGGCAGTCGTTCGAGGCTGTAAGTCAGGATGCATCGGTTCTCCGGAGACAACGTGTTGTGATGTAAGTATTAAAGCCGACAAATTATTACCGTATTATTTATATACCGGGCTATTTGTAACACACCAGCAACCTCGCAGGACTAGACAGCTAACACCATAAGCAACAACTGTTGTTCTATGACTTTTGATAATTTGTTAGATTTTATTTTCATACGAAAATAAGTATTAATTTAATTTCACGCTTGATTGTTAATAAATCTACGCGCATCGCAAAGATCGACGCGTTGCGTCGTCCTTTCATTTATGAATGAAATATAGACCTACAAATGTCACAAAAGTACGACAAAAACTTGTAAAATCATTTTTTTTTTCATGTGTTGAGTTATGTCCGAAGTCGTAGAACAAAAGTTCTTGCTTATGATGTTAGCTATATAGTCCTGCGAGGTTGCCGATGTGTTACAAATAACCCTGTATATTGTTTGTGATTTACTATTGACCATCACTATAAAAGTGTAAAACGATTTAAAAAGAGTTTTTCAAATTGTGCACTGTATATCTAATTCAAATAACATTTAGCATGATGAATGGTGATATTAGAAAGAGTAGTATTGAATTTGAGCGTTTTGACGTAAAATCATAATTTTTATGATTAGCTGTATTTTTGCATTGAGGTATGGTTAACATTTATTTCAATGCATTTGTTTACCATAATCTGGTTCATTTGTTAATCTAACTTTCCATATTTAATAATAAAAATAATAGTGCTTAAAATTGAAACAGTTTAATTATTAAATCTTTTTGAAATAGTATTATGCGTAATATTATTTACATCTGCATTATAATGTTTTTACTAGAATTCGCTTCATCAGTCGATGTTGAAAAATTAATCAAATCAATTTTCTGTTTTAAGTTAAACCGTTGTAATAATCAAGCATTTGCCATACCGACTGTAGTGGCACCCAGATCACTCGTGCAAGACAATAAATCCTCGAAGACTATTCACCCGTCAGTGCTGTTCTTCGTTACAATATTGTTAGTCTTACAGACGGTCGTTAAGGTCACATTAGTATAAAAGAAAATACGAGAAGGCGAACATACGTAGAGAAAAAGAATACATATGAAACGTACCTGAGTGAAAAAGAAAATAAGTAGTAACAGTGTTTTTCAAAGTTTGGCTACACCTTTTTACAACGAAAAGACGATATGAAAGTTCATACTCGCTGTCGCATTACTAGTAGCGTACCTCAGCAGACTGTTCTTCGGTTTGCCGGAATCTTTATGCTACTGCCATACTTGTGCATATAAGCTACTATTAGTATCTTTGTGGTGTCGTACATCGCTAAATATTTTTGTAAAACTTACAACATTATCTATCTTGCAATCCTATGCTTTTAGTAGTTGTTTATCCATACAGATAGGCTGTAGCTATAAAAGTGTTATCGCTACTGCTGGGGCAAGTGTGTTGGTTCCTAGAAAATAAAATGTTGTAATCAAGAATATTTTAATAATAAAAAATTGTAAGTTTTGTGACGACTTTTGTAAAAAAAATTCTTAAGTGTATTGTTGTTTAATAAATTGTTAATTTTATATGGTTTTCTTTTTTAATTGCATTAAAAAATTACTACTTTTTAATACAGATCATTCACGGTTTTTTATTCCTACTTTTAAAGGGCTAAAGTTTATTTTGCATAGGTAATAAAAACATTTTTTGACAAGGCTTAAGAAGATAAGGTATATACAACAACGTATGTAACGTTGTTACATACGTTGGTCATCATACTTGGTTGTAGACGTTTTTGTAAGCACGTCTGGCTATGTACTTCCCACTCATCATTTTACCGCTAAATAGCTGAACTTAGTATTATTCTAAAGGGTGAGTGAGCCAGTGAAACTTCGGGCACATGGAACATAACATCTTAGTTCACAAGGTGGCGAATTTGCGATGTAAGGAATAGTTAATTTCTTATAGTATCAATGTCTATGAGCGATGATGACTACTTACTACCAGGTGGTCCATATGACACATATATTGACCAATTTTATAAAAAAAAAATTGATTAGCTAGCCCTTAAATAAATAGCAGAAAGTTCTGTAAAATATATTGTTATTGAAGTATCACAATCTTTCAAAACGAATATCTCCTTAGCTCACTCAAGTAAATATGCTCAAGGAATCCTAAAAGCCGCTTCCATGAGGGCTTAAAATGATGAAGGGACAAGGGAAGGGTCACTCGACCCGGTCAAGTCTTCCGCCCAATTGATCCCACTTCCGGTGTGTGAAATGAATTATTCAGGACTGGGGGCTGATAAAAGTAATATTTGCTTAGTGTTATATTTGAAATGTATTAAATTTGAAATGTTTATTTTTTAAGAAGCAAAGTATATTAAAATTATGAGATTATAACCTTAATTGCAAAAGTTTTAGGTGGATCGCTAATTATTTTCGTCCGGTTTACGATCTATAAGACGAAAATACAATTTATTTGGAAATAACGATTGTATAATGTTTGATTAAACGTATTAAGTTTTATGTTACAGTTAGCTGTGATAATCTTGAGAAAATACGAAATATATTTCGTTCAGGCTTGAATGATAAAGGCTGATGTATCGATATAATGTATGTATGCTTTTTATTGATGCTTAAATTTATCCTTACATGACTAATCGTCAGTAACCCTATTTTTTTGAATTATTCAAGTTTTTATTTAATTTAATTATTTGTTATATAACTTTATACTATATAATAATGAGGAGTTGGTGAATAAATATTAATGTTAAGAAGATTACATAAAATAGGTACTGGTGGTTAAGTGATTTCGCAACTAATATTTTTGATCTTCTTAAATAGTTTTAACTTAAAATGCGTTCAATACTAGTCACAGTTTCTATATCTCTATGTTTATTTATTTATTTATTTATTTATTCATGTACCAAAAACAAGTAACGCAGAAAAATAACAAAGAAACAAAGTGATACATAGGAAAGCTTATCTCTATGAGAGATCTCTTCCAGCCACCCTGGAGTGTGAGTAATATTATGTCAAATTAAAGAGAAGGTAGGTACATCTTTAATCCTAACTTTAGGAAATAAAGCTTTAATAATTTTTTTTTTAAATTAAAACCATTTAACTTGATTTGTTTCAATAATTTTCAATCTCTGAATGTAAACCAAATAAAAGCTATTTGTAAATTCACTTATCACTTCCATCAAAGAACCCTATAGTGAGAGTGATCGAGATATTCACCCATAGGAAATTCCAATAAATACCATTTCCTCCCTCACGCACTCAATTTAGGGTGTCCAGTAAAGAAGTCAGTTCACTTGTCCTAACATATGGACCAAATTTACTGAAAGGGAAAGCCTTAATCCACAAATATTTACATACACATATAGTAACCCTTACTATTTAGATTATAAGGTTCTATTTCGCTTAGCTATTAGATGTGATAAAATTGTTATAAGGAATTTTTGAGGGTGGGAAATTTTCTGATATCCGACCGGACTTGTTGGTGATTTTTATTGGGCAACAAGGGTTTTTGCGTGTTAACCGGCATGTGAGAAGTTTGCGTAAACAATGGGGTGCAAATATTGGCCGGTGTTTGATTTGAAAGTTGAGAAGTTTTGCGTGTGTTTTTATTACCTCATACGTGTGACAGAATTACTTTATAATGTTCTTTATGTATAAAATATATGTACATGTAGATATGTTGTAAATTAATGTTTCTGCGTGTATGTTGAATGCGTTCCTAAGCTAACAATTGTTTTTGATACTAGCTTGAAGGTTTTTTGTATAATACCATCATAATTATATTAAAATTATATTATATATACAGTGGTGGTCATATAATTATAAACACTTCTTATGAATAAAGAAAGTATAACTTCAACGTACAAATGTTCGTAAAAAATATACACATTCAATAATTAATAATCATGCAATAATATAGCCACTCAAATAAAAAACTCATTAAATGCATAAAATATAAAACATATCTTATTTTTAATTACAAAATGAGTCTTACACATGTAGGCGTTTATTTTCTGTTACTGGCTGCTTGGACGCCTAATTAGAAACATTTTAAAAAAGCATCCATAGCTCGTTCTTTTTTTGAAATAGGAGAATAACATTTCATTTTCTATTATTTTGGCGGCAATTCAAAATGTAATCTGAATTTTATTTTGTTCAAAATGGGCAAAAATAAAAGTAGTGACGCGTCAACTAGGCAAATCATTGTTAATTTACATATAGATCATAAGTAGGCGTACAGAAGAATAGCTGAGCATTTAAATTGTTCTGTTAAGAAAGTTTTTAATGCAATTGATCATTATAAAACACATGGAACTGCTGAAAATGTTCTTAGAAAGGCTCGGCCAAGAAAATCCTCTCCCAGAGAAGATACGCTAATCGTTCGTGTTGCTAAAAAAGGCCCAAGTAAAGGCTCCAACCAGATTAAAAATAAAGGTTTTTCGCCTGATGACCCGAGAAACATCTCGTCAAGACTGATACGCCGAAGATTAGTGGAAGCTAAATTGTTTGGAAGAATCTCTCGAAAGGTACCTCTTCTTACCAAGCAACACCGAGAGAAGCGATTATTATTCGCTAAAAAATATGTTAATTGGACGGTACGAGAATGGAAAACAGATGAAACAAAAATAAATATGGTAAATTCCGATGGAAAGCGCTATGTTAGACGCCCTGTAAACAATGCTTTTAATTATAAATACACAAGGAGTATAGTCAAGCACGGTCGCGGTACGGATCAATGGCAATACAAAAATATCTTAGAGCACACAATGATTCCCTATTCGGACGATCATTTGCCTATAGGATTTGCCAGGATTTTTCAGCATGACAATGACCCTAAACACACGGCCAATAGCGTCAAATGTTTCCGTATAAACAGCGTATATCCGTTTTAGACTGGCCAGCAAATAGTCCGGATTTAAACCCGATAGAAAATCTCTGGTATATTGTTAAAAAGAAAGTCTCAAACAAACGTAACACCAGTCAGAACGAACTATATGAAGCATTTGTTAAAGCATGGAATTCAATACCCCCAGAAAAATGTATGAAATTGATTGAATCAATGCCACGTCGTTGCAGTGCTGTTATTGAAAATACGGGATACGCCACTAAATATTAATTATAACTATTGGTAGGCTGTGGATAGTATCTATTTCGTAAATAACAATACTAATTATTAATACTTAAAAAAATATTGTTTTTTATACTTTTTTGTTGTTGTTTTTAATTAGTTGACCATTATTGTTCATACCTTAAAACTGATTTAAATGTTTGTCCGTAATCTAATATTTAAACTGCACTTGTGTAATGGTATTTATATTGTTTTTCTAATAAATGATAAATTGTTGAACATATTGTTGTCCTATTTATTGTTTAATTACAAAATAAAAACGATTGCGGTGAAGTATCTTACATAATGTCAAGGATCGTTGGTAGTGTTTCAAATTATACGACCACCACTGTATATATATATATATATATATATATATAAATTATATTATTTCATTATTCAATATTCAACGGTGTGTTTTTTAGATTAAAAAAAATGCTGATTTATCTACTTTTTTACTAAATCTTAGATTCAATCGTAATAATATATATATAATTGAAAGCATTTTTCTGTAGTAGATCAAAAAGCATAAATAAATAATCCATCTCTAATATTATTAGTATTTATTCAATTATTCTGTTGATATGTCGTATAGCTTATGATTATAATATAAATATATTAAGATTTAAATACTAACTTGTTATTCTCTTTAGTACTACAAAAAAAATGTATAATACGATCACTTAATGCTTGTTTAACTATATATATAAGCGAAATACTACTCATCATGAGATCTCCTAAACTATCCGCCCGATTGACTTGAAATTTGTCATAGTTACACATTCCCCGGCGTAGACGTACCCTCAGAACGGATTTTACGCAAATCCTAGTCAAAATACATTATTTTTATTTACCCGGGCGAAGCCGGGACGATTGTCTAGTTATTTATATAAACAATAAAGTATAGTAAATTAGATTAACTTATCTGTACAGTATTTTATATCATTTAGTGTTATTAATATTTTAAATTTAATTAAAGTAACAGCCTGTATAATTATATTACTTCTTTTGAGAAGTAGGTTTGGTCCATACTTTATTGCAGGTTTGTGTATACAGAGGTGCAGATTTTCATCCCACATATGGTTTCCTCGTGATGGTTTTAAGCATAAGAAACAAGACAATATTTTAGATCCCATAGTTGAGAGTAGCACTTTTTAGATATATATTTTTAATTTTTTTGTTTCTTCCTTTTTTTTAAGTTTCTTTTTTATATTTATGAATTGTTTTCCATTTTTTTTAATAGCATGTTGTGTTTACTTCTAATTGATCTCTACACTTAGATAATAAGTTTGTATTTATTGTTTCTATAAATGTATTAGTGTAAGGGATTGTAAGCCTAATAAATAAAATAAAATAAAATAAATAAATTACAGCGTTAAAGAACGTTGACTAAAGTTTAAAATGAATAATAAAAAAATTAAAGTAAGTTACGTCTCTCGCACAAATGTTGAATTTAACGCACGTGCTGTAATAATAAAAATGTTTTCTTAAAGTCTGTGTATCCAAATTGTTGCATACGTCGTACCCACACCTGGACTTAAGTATAAAGCTATGATCGATCATGTCATTTGGCACGCATCGTCGGACAGCGAATTTGCACGTAAGCGTGTTGTTCTCGTATCGTGTGAGCATCGACTTTTTATCGATATCGGTTTTTTAAATTAGGACTATCGATTCAATTATTAATTAAATGTGGATTAAATTAGAAAATATCATTTTTTGAAATGATTATTGTTGGAATTAATTTTCAAATAATAATTATTTTTTATTACATTTCACGAATTCGCTTTTATCGGATTTAAATATATATTTTATATTTTTTTCCTATTTTTGGTTTAATTTTGTAAATTTTAATGAGATATTATCATTTCATTATATGTGCAACTACTGGCATAAGTTTATTGTTATTAAAAAAAAGTTTAAGTATTAATATAGGATCTTCGTTTTTTAAATTAGTGCAAGAATGTATCTAAATGGACAAGCTGATGTGATTACATTTGCACACTATTATAACAAAAAACTACTTCTAAGTTTAACAACATGAATGAACCGCTAACCACGGGCTTAAGATGTTATCTTCCTTGTGCCTGTGTTCCACAGGTTCACTCATCATTTAGAAGATAACAATACAAAATATTGCGTTTTTTGGGACTTTCCCAGACAGGCATAGATCCCTGCCACTAGTATTTTCATAAAATTAAATGTAGAAATTGAGATGTAGACATTGCTTTTAAAATTTATACATTTTCTATAGAACGTAAAGCAAATGTAGTAAATTGCACATATCACAAACAAAAATAATATCGATTCGATGAAGTGAAGATATAATAATATCGATAATTAATTATTTATGTTAGTACATCTCTACCAAATCGTGACAAGTTTAATACGCATTATTGACCCTATGATCAATGATCCACGGATATTTGGATCAATAAAATTATGCAAAATCATCGTTTCCATTGTTAGCTGCTGTATTGACCGTTTAACTTTACATTGCGTATTTTATCGTTAAATCATTTGATACCAGCTTGTTGCGGTGAATCGCTATGTCATTTAGTAAAAGTTTACTGTTATTAAAGCTTAGGATATGTTTAAATGAATGGGATTATAATTCTTTTTTGTAGCAACATTTATTACGTTAGTTGTGGTTTATTAATACTTAAAAACAAAGTTTTCCTTTAATTTGGGCAAGGTTTCGGAGCTTATCCTACCACGCTGCTCTAATATGGTTTGGTGGATACAAAAGTTAGGTTTATTTCACCAGGTTGCTTCAATGCGGGTTCTTAATGTAGCAGAATTTAATGTTACACATGCATTTTGATTTATTAACATAAATTGAGCATCGATTATATCGGGATGTTTCTCGACTTGTTTTTATAAAATGTGAATTAAATTATTTTATTTGAAAAATGGAATATATCCCTTATTGCTGTATATTTTTTTACAAAATGCAATTTATTAGTTGAAAATTGATATAAATAATTATTTTAGCTGACAGTAAGTTGTCAATAAAAAAAAATGCATAAAAATAAACATCGAGTCAGTGTGCCATTTAACTTTTCCGCAAACGATTTCGCAGACAGAATTGAACGCTTTCTAAATAAACGTATGCGTTCGCGCAGCGGTCATCTGGACGGGAGCCAACAAAAAACATAAATAACAACGTTCGTATGTTTGTCCGGCGGTCATCGCGCCGGGCAACACTCGCGTAAGCATGTGTTACTCACTGCTATTGGAATTCTAAGGGTAATATTGGAAGGTATATATATATACATATAAATTTTATTTAAGCTCACCCATAATAATGTGTAATAATGATTATATTACTTTGAACATTCCAGGTAACATCTCATTTAACCGGGTTACATTTTCTTGTGTTACAAAAGTATTTGAATATTCATTATAATAATAAAATAACAGACAGTTAGACACATCCCTGTTGGAGACGTAATATTATTTCAAAAATATATAGTACTTTGTTATATATTTTCTAAAAATACGCATAAATCTGGATGTAATACTGATTGGTTGTAAATTAAGGGACTAAGGATTACTGTCAAATTATTACATTGCTTTTATGAGAATCTATTTACTCAGCGACACGCATGTTCACAAGGCTCATCAGGCTCTCTTTCAGTTCTCTGAAAGACCGTCAACGTTCCTATGAACTATTTCCTTTTTCTGAATAAATTAATGGGAGGATTGTCCGTGACTAACTTAATCTAGTTAATTGAGTAATTAAAAAAAATATATCTATTTAATATTGTAAATTATTTGTCAGAATTTCTCATTGTTATTGTAAACACATGTAACAAGATGGATTTAAATTATTTATTAAATTACACATTATGAAAATAATTGAAAGGATATTTTCAAAGATCTCAATTGAATGAATTTATAAAAAAAAGATGTATAAATGATCAAGAACAAATTTCAATTAATTTGTTATTATTGGACAATCTCGTGACATTGGAACTAATCCTAATACTACCAACTTGACGATTTGATTGGTCGTTTGTTTTACGGTGACTGTAGTTATAGTACGAAATCGTCTTCTTGTAATAATGATGATTTTAAAGTTTTTGTTTTATTTTTTGTTATAATATTAATTTTGTAAAATTATAAAAATATTCAATTTATGATATATGTTCAATGAAATTACAATTCAATTAATAATGTCAGTAATATACGTATATGATATGATATTGAGTCGATTGATTGAAAACTGGAAAATTATAAACAAAAAAATAATTAAAAATAACCCTACGACTCAAACAATACACACAAATTAAAAGCAAAGACTCGAACTTTTAAGAATACTTAATACAGAATTAAGAGTAATTTTCATAATAAATATATTAAATATTTTAAAAGTCTAAGAGCCTTCGTAAATATGAATAGATTAATATATTGTACTTTTGAAGAAAAAAAATCTAGAATTAAATAGTATCTATTCGTTATAATCACATTATACATACAGATAGGATGTTAGATCATGTTACATATCTCTCTTACCTACTCAGGATAGCTTTGCAAATGTTTCGTGTACACCTCTGATCCGCTTTATATGCTAAATAAATTAAGGAAATTATGTAAATATTACAGAGGCCTACTAAGTTAGAAGATAAAACGTTAGTAATTATCAATGTCATACGAAAATAGCGAAATACATAAGTAGGGCATACCTATCACAAATACCTACATTCGCGTTGTACCCAGATAAAGTGCATTTAACTCGTTCGAAAAATTTATTTTCGGAAACGGGACATGAATAGCCGGAATTTGGCTCGGACTTGTCCATATTTCTCTTTGTTCCACGTTCATGCTTGCTTTTATTTTATTTCCGATTCCTGTAGAGTGAAGTTACTCTCATATTGAAAAGTTTTATTAGCTACCAGTTTTTACGTTATTTTGAATGGCATCTGCATTAAGAAAATCCTTTATATCTTGTAAGTTCTTTTAATATTATCATTATACTGACTGACATTATAACTGTCCAATTAAAAAAAATGTGGGTAGGAGAAAAGAAGTGGTATTAAAAAATAATTTAATAATATTATTTGAGATTATATTATCCATAGCTAAATTGTTTCGTATTTAATTGTAAAATTTATATGAAATCAAACTTGTTTTCCAAAATAATAATAATAATATTAATAAAATAAAACCTTTTTTATATCTTGTCAGTGAGTAATAGTTTTTTTTTCTGTTTATTGAGTAAATAGCTTTATCAATTCTGAGAGTGATCCGTGTCGCGGATAACCGGTTGGTATAGATAATAAATACACTTGTCGCTCGACTCAACATCACCGGTGTAAGTTTTTCGACTGAAGGTAGTTCTAAGTAAGAGATAAGTTTGTGGTCCTTGTACTAGGATAATATGGCACAGGTTTTATTTAATATATGTATATATGTGAAAAGCTAAATATTATAATAGTTAACATTTTTCTTTGATTACGTTTATGTTGAATTACCATTATCTATTCTACACCACACACATCAAAATAATAAATTTCATGAATCGTGCATTATTTGTACCGGCGCATATAATTACTACTTTTGATTTTATGATTTATAAACGGAAAGATAAAAGTGAGCAAACGCTTATAGGTTAAGTTTCTGTTTTCACTGTATAAAGTTCTTGAAAATAGGTACAAACAATTACAATTTAACTTTCGAAAGATAAAAGATAACTTTCAATAAATGTCACGTCATAATTTATACGTTATAATTTATTTCTGACACTATTTCTCACCTGATATGTGGTTATTTCTGATATTATAAGAATTACAAAATATTTCATTTGTTATGTATGTTTCATGTGTTGTTTTGTTATTTGTTGCTGTCAAACAGGATCGAAAGTAAGACTGCGTCATTAACACTTTACGCTGGAATTCATCATTAAAAATCAACGCTAAAAACGTGGCTTTATAAATATTATGTTTATTTAAGAATAAGCCTCTGCCATAATATCTCACTATTCTAAGGGACAGCGAGAGACCCTTTAATTTTCTCCTCACACGACCATAGGGGTTGATTGAAAAGTTTCGCCAACTTTAAAGTTTTCCCACTTCGGGCTCAGTCGTAATTTAACAAGTTTTCGACTTTATTATTCTCTTTGTAGTGGAAATGATAACGGTTGCGTCGTGGTTTCCTTCAGATATTTTGTTGGACTATGACAAAACTAACATATTATCTTAATAAAACAATCCTTTTGAAACAATTTTCACAGTCAATTTTCAGTCTACTTTGATGGTCTTTTTTTTAGAAACTGAGTAGTATAGCAGACTTAGGTTATGCAGTGTCATGACGTTTCTCTCTTAAGCTTAAACTTTAGTCAGTCAGTCATTTGAAATATATGATTATAAATAAAACGCTACAAATTTGATCGTGCAATCGAATAAACTTAAATATTATCTTAAAACAATTTGAATAAATGAATCTTATCGACCTCATTAACCTTAGTACTTGCAAGAGCTTTGTGTAACGTGATGTTAGTATCTAGATGCCGGGTCAAGGGGGAGTGATACGGAACCAGTGCTCACGAAACCGATGTTGCCAGTTAATTATATTAATATGACATTATTATTCATAAAAAAAATCTCTAGAATGTAGTCAACAAAAATTTGCCCTGACATATACTAAGATTAAATTATCAATCAAACGTAAAGGGTTGTGAAACTATTGAGGTTCTTGCCGGTTCTTCTCAGTAGAATCTATGTACCAAACTAGTGGTAGCTTTGTATGATCTAAAGCGGATAAGATGAAATATTGACATTTAATTCAATGCTATAATGAAATTCCTTTGGATTTCTGATTAAAATATATTTAAAAAAAATGTTAAATGTCGGTATTTATTTTTGGAATATATACTTAATATAAATAAAAATATATTTCTAACAAAATCTAATTTATTCTAAGCTGTAGAGATTAAAACATAAAATAAGTTAGTGAGTCATATATAACTCGTGGTTATTATTTCAATATTGTATGGTGTTTGGACAAGGAAGCTGTTAATATTAGTTGTTGGGGCTATAATACTGTAGTGTAAGCAGTGTGTCCGGTATAATTTATGAAAGTATATGTGTCCGGTATATATTATGAAAGTCATAATTTTAGTATGGGGCTATAAAAACATATAGGATGTGAGCTGTGAACTACTTACTATCTCTCTCTTTCTCTAGTTTGTAGTCATATTATTTATCATTATATTTATATTACTTACCATAGATTAATAATACTTGTACTATTCAGAAGTAGACAGTCACTTACCAAAATTTTATAAGGATGGTTTGACAAATAAAATAATTGTCTATGTATTTAGATATCAATTTGACAGTCGATCGATCTTCACTTCTTTGTATATCGAATCGCTATTAGATATGTCGTTTCAGATTTTTAGTGACGTCATATTATCTTATTACTTGGTTTTCTAAATCTAATTATATGTTAAAACGTAGAGATACCATTGAGATATGTTAAATACTTCTTCAGTAATTGATCTTTTTAATAAATCTAATTCATTCCATGTGAATAAAATATCATCAGTTAAAAATATGTTTTAAAAATATTTGCTATTTATATAAATTAAATTTTGTAAGAAATCATCGTATATTATTACTTCATAGTTTTCGATCTTTGTTTACCCTTTCAATATTGCGGATATTTAAAGGTTTAAAACATTTGCATTATAAATGTTAATGAAGTCCACACATGCGCATTAGCGATGAATAAATCATCATGGCATGCTATTGGTTTTAAACCTTTGTATCAATTAGACCTTGTGCAGATGGGACGAGTAACGCGCGTTTCTTAACATGCGTTTATAGAATCGCACGTACGGAACTCATCTTTCGTTAAGATTACAAAGATATCTTTAATCAAGAAATGAAATATTTTTCCTTTTGGTAAATATAATTAATCTTTAGATTTAGATATGGATAATAAATATACGATAGCAGAGTGTATTACAATTTACAAGGCGCGAAAATTATAGTGTGTAGATAGCCTAATGTATACACGTTCTTATAGAACGGACCATGGCGATTATTAGCATGCCACGCTTTGAAGTTTGCTCTATATAAAATATTTTATGATCATTTTATGTTAGCAAAATTATTACTTAATGTAATGTAATTTAAAAGAAAGAAGAACATTACAACGGTAAAAATATTTTCTTTCATACATACATTAAGTTTAATAAATTATAATGCCTACATATTATAGGATTTGAAATTAGTTTTAATTCGCCTGAAATTGTTTTTGCTGTCTTTTGGAAGGAGTTATCCTGTTATTATAATAATTTTCGAATAAAATATGTATCAAACAATGTTAAAAACATTTGGTATTGTATAAGATATATTAATTATTAATAATATAATTAATCAATTTAAAATGTCATCATTTTGTGTGTTCTATTTGTATTACGCTTAAACATTTCTAACATATGTTTTTTAAAAGTCAAAACATGCTGACGAAGGTACTATAATTTAATTTCATTTTGGTATGTATTTCATGTAGGAAAGTCCATGTAATAAAGTTACTAGCTACTATTAATAAGTTGAGCATCTTTTCTATCCGTCACACGGTGTAGAGGGCGTGCATAATCTTGATACTGGAGACGCCACCCACGCGCGATTGTCCCGCAGGATTCGTGTCCTGAGCCCGCTGTAATATCGATACATACACTCATAATCACTTTATAATAAAGAGATTAAACCAAGTATTCACTTTAAAGGATTTACATAAATATTATGTCCATTTCGGATATTGTTACGGCATTTCTTAATTTTGGTATCTATGTCAAAATATCGATTTTAATATGCTCAACAATTTAACACACATTTTAAAATTACTCCATGTAATAATATACTCGATTTCACATTCATAAGATTGTTTAAAATTCGACAAATTAACCCTTTTAATAAGCACAAGGTGCGTCAGTAAAATTAGCGACAAAAAGGTATTTAGAAATGAAATAATGTCATTACACAGAATCCATTACATATTCACCACAAAACTCCACCTAATATGGTTTTAAGCGGAGCTTTGTTTTGTATTTGCCATTAATATTAATTTTTACCTATCTATATGGTAAGTTGTTACCAACGCCCAAAGATAATGGAATTGTAAGAAATGTTAATCATCGCTTACATCGCCAATGCGCCACCAACCTTGGGAACTAAGATGTTAAGTCCCTTGTGCCTGTAATTACACTGGCTCACTCAACCTTCAAACCGGAACACAACAATACAAAGTATGGCTGTTTTGTGGTAGAATATCTGATGACTGGGTGGGGAACCTACCCAGTCGAGCTAGCCCAAAGCTGTACCACCGAGTAAAATTTTAAACTTCATGAATGTAATGTCTGATCTATCAAGGTAAGACTGCAAGAAGCTAACACTAGAATTCTTTCATTTAACAGCTGATACAAATTTCATTAATTTTTAATTCGCCCAGTGATCGAAAATCGAAAATCGCCCAGTGGTCAAAAAATTAAAGGATATGCATATGTTAAACATTTTTTTTTTGATAAGCAAAACAAAATTTTTTTTTTTTTTGATAATCAAATGAAACTACTGAGCTGTTTTGTATTTACCTATTTTTATATAGACTCGCGCCCGCGGCTTCGCTCACGTGTTTAAAGTTTCTACGCGTTAGGGTAGGTTTCTATCTACAGATCGGCTATCAAAATCAGTGCAGGTTACAGGTCTATGTGAAAACATACATAAACACATGCCTAATTAATTACTCTCCTCCTCTTTACCCAGTCGGGTAAGAATATTAAAATATTAACAAGAACAGAACCAATATTTGTAAGTGCGGTTCTTTCGTAGGAGTGCACGCTATGGTACGAGTCTCGAATTCGGGCCGCAGAAGGCCGACGTCGTTATCGGTCAGGCGGTGACCTTTGAGAAGATGGGCAAACCGCAGTATTGCACACAAAAATGTTTATTACTCCTTCTAAAAGATCGTTATTATCTATACACGAGTATTGTACAGATTGTACATCTTAAAGCACTTATTATTACCGCTATTGAGTGTAAATGCAAAATTTTTAGTAATTTGTAGGAATTGTTCAGTAAATTATGGTTTTATTAATTACGAGGGCACGAACGATGTTATTTCACATAAGGAAAAAATACTCCTTTCGTTTCTTTACTGCACCTAGCAAAAGTTTTATAATATAATGCAATTTAAAAAATGTATGTAACGATTTGGTATAAATAAAACTTTTCATTTTTTTCATTCACAATTAATTTTACAGGTTAAATGTTATTTAGTTAACTATTTAAAAAAATAAGGAATTCCATAACAAATTATCTATAAATTCATATATTGCTACGAGACTTAAGAGAAACAAGCGATAAACGCTTTTCTAGGCGTATAAACTTATATGAACATAATATTAATTTGCCTCGGCGTGTTAAAAATAACGGCACTTTTTGCTATTGGATAAATTTGAATATCGGGATGAAAACGAAAGCTGTCACAAAATTTGCCGTCTCCGTGTGTAGTTTAAACTGTGCTTAGATAAATCAGTCAGCCCTGATAAGTCCGAGAATATATATTAACACGTATAGACGCTATAAAAGTAGCATTTTTCAAAGCATACTATAAATCCAAGAGCCTGTGGTGCGAATATACGCGTAAAGTGCTTACAATGCGATATGAGTCCAGTAAATTAATATGTTCAGAGTGCTCCTACGGCAAGTTGCAGTACTACTTCGGTTTCGGTAGATAGAACAGAGAAATTTAATTAATCAATGAAAACTGTATCCCAAAACCACTTACTCTGTGGAACCAGCAACACCATCCTATGCATAATAGCAGATAAATAGGACACATACACTTAATTATTAAATTAATATTAGTTTATTAAATTAAGCCCTTAATTACTCAATTAAAGATGAGTATGTTGATTTATAAATACATAAATGAAAGAAATTTTGATTAATATGTGTATAGTATATAAAGCATTAAAGGCTTAAATATATAACAAATAAAAATCAAAAATCGCAACTGTACAAATCGTGGCCGCCTCTAATGGTGGCAAGCATGCTAGCAGCATTTCCCCTTTGAATCGGAATTTAGATTCTTTTGGCGAAAAATAAACCAGCCGGTCACCAGTAGAGACAATAAGACGGGGTGTAATATTTTTGATGAAAGTGTAATAAAAAATATTTAATCTATATAACTACTAGTGGTTTGCTCGCGGTTTCACCCGCGTAGTTCCCGTCCCCGTAGGAATACAGAGATGCCTATGTTACTCGCTCATAATGTAGCTTTCCATTGGTGAAAGAATTTTTAAAATCGGCTTAGTGTTAAAACGCTTAAAAGCGTGAAAGGGCAATAAACAAACATTCTTTATATTCTGTATATATATAGATTACACGTATGGATTTCATTTCACGTATTTGTTCTCGTATAAAACCGTTACACAAAGTCCGCGATGGTGACATTTCGCGTCCCGCGCCGCCCGTCCGCTTGACCTATACGCTTCATCCTTAAAGCCTTAACGTATGCCGCTATTGTGGTTTCCTATTATTCGTTAGTTTTGCACAAACGAGAAATGAAATTCCAACGAATGGACTATCTTATTAATGGATTCGAATACAGGGGCCGAATTCTACTAATCTATAACGACTACGATTCGATTCCGATCCAACTAAGAATAATCTATATTTATTCGAATCGGAACCGAACGGAAATGTTTGTTGTAACCATATAACTTTATGTTAAAATCAACCTTAATTGTTAACTTTTATGGCAATAATCATTAAATAAATTAAAGAATAGGAAAACGGTTAAACGGCAACGATCACGCTTCGATTCGATTGCGATAAAGTGACAATTTGTTAGTAGAATTGCGTTTATTTACACATGTTACCGTTCATTATTGTGTATTTGTAATAAAAGAAGCTATGTACAATGGGTGAGTGGAAGTGTAGTATAATCACATACAAAGATGATAACATCAGACCCTGAGCTTAGAAGCGCTCAGAATAAAGAAATGGTTTCGTATGCCTACAAACATAGGCGACTACTTACTGTTAGATGGTCCATGTGCACGTACTCTTTCTTGTTATAAATTAAAATAAATACGGGGTTAGAATTATACTTTAGCTTAATAAGAAACTGCCTTAAAATGAATTGTTGCATCGAAATTCACGAATAATTTGTAGCAATAAATATCACGAACATAAAAAGCAATTTATTTAAATTATAGTTCCGATCGTTCTCCGGCTTAGTTCGCTGACATTTGCAACTGACCCAAGATTTACAACAATAACTTAATAGCACGAATCTTTTGATCTTAATACAAAATATTAAAAACGCTTCGAAATGTCGACCGTCTCGTTCCCACAGCGCTTGTTTTAAACTAATGAATCGCCATCTAAAATTGTAAATTTGAGGACAATGGTACAATAATGACCATTAAAATTCAATAAGGGTTGTAGGCAATAAATCTTCATAGAAGGCTATCTGAGGAGGAATAATCTATCTGATCCAGAACGCATGCGACCGCGGCCATTGTGCTGGTATTCAAATACATGCCCTTAGTTGGCCGTCGGCAATTTGTGCTCAACATAATGTTTTGACACCTTCATACATAAACATTTCACTATTTAAAAATCGGGGCCCGGTGTAACCGCATAGCGTATAAGTGTTACCAGCGCATTAAAGTGTAGTTTAACGTTAGCTATTTAACTATGCCTTTAAATCTTCTTTGGGCACTGTGAGAGTCATTAAACTCGAGTTTGAGTGTTATGTAATTATGTGATGTTTTAGTGACTTTTGAAGAATAAAGGTTTGACTTGTGCTGCAAGTACTGAGTTATATGCGCTAGATTAATTTTATCTAAAAACTTATTACTTTTTTTATATACAATTGATAGAGTCAAGAATAAGGATTTTAACTTGGACTTAAAACGTTCAGTAACATTTACCATTTATAATGATTAATTAATTAAAAAAAAAGTATTATTGCCATTTTCATTCTGACTAATAATTCATTATTTATAAGAATTTTATTTGCAGTATCAAATGATGAATGTTAACGAAAGCAGTGCGTTTGGCCCAACAATGACATAATGCATTTCTACCCGCCATTGTGTGCAAGGTGAATGCTGTTATTATTCGAACTCCTTGCGGTCAAACTCGCTTATTATTCTCCTATTATTGTAATATAATAATTTCAAGATAGCGATTTTCGTTTTCAAATATTAACTCAGGTACGATTGGTGAACATACTTCAATAATATAAATATTTTATGTTGTCATTTAAACATATATTATTTATCAAATACTAATTGAATTCTTATTTTAATAATATTTTTAAGACGACTGATTATTATTATTTATTGTACGAATATTAATTAACATATTTATAAAAATAAATTCAAATTTCGAATACAATACTTTTTTTAATATAAATTATGTATATATATTATTGTGTTATTTAAATTTAATATTCTTTATTTAAATATTTACCAATATGACCATGAGACTTAATTTTTTTTTCTACAACTTGGCACATGCACATCTGTACAATTTTATTGTATAAGCAGGTGTGGAGAGGGAAATAAGGAAACGGATTGAGGGATTGCCTCTTAGATTTATCGACGCTCGGTTAGTTTGCGGTTTTTACCGCTACTAACTTTTCTTCGCTATAAAGTTACCTAATTTGTTTGATTGTTCATTATTATGATTGCACGTTTGTAAATAAGGGATTTTTCAAGCTTTATGAACAAATAGGTGATATTAAATTGTTACTTTAAGCCACGAAAAGGGTATATAGTTTTTATGGCTGTTATTTCAATCGTTGACATTTTTAAAAGAAATTATAGATTATAATAGGTTAAACATTAAACAAATTAAATAGGATTGTATTTAATTGCAGTGATTTATGTTATTTTAAACGAGCGTACGATTTATAAGTTGACGTATTAATACCAGGCCAGTCTAGATTATAGCCATCAATATTATTAAATTATAGTTGTAATCTTAATAAATCTCACTTGTGTTATGTTTTGGCAAATTTATAATCAATATTTATATAATAGTCATGAAATATTAGGTACGCATACAATAGCATTCTGTGAATGTCCCACTGCTGGCTTCAGGCCTCTTCTCCTCTTTTTGAGGAGCTTATTCCATCACGCTGCTTCAATGCGGGCTGGTGGAATACACATGTGACATAATTTCAGTGAAATTTGACACATGCAGGTTTCCTCACGATGTTTTCCTTTAACGTCAAGCACGAGATGAATTATAAATCACAAATTAAGCACATGAAATTCGGTGGTGTTTTCCCGGGTTTGAACTCATGATCATCGGTTAAGATTCACGCGTTCTTACCACTGGGCCATCTCGCCTTTATGCATGCACGCATAGACAATGATAATTATTATCAACCTCTCAACTTCTGTTTTATTTAACGCATCATCAAGATAAAAAAAATATTTTATTGATTACAATTATATTATTGTTATTAATTACATGTTGTTCATACCACGACAAAAAAAACTCAAAATTCTGCCTGTTTTGTATGTGCTAGGTTTAAAAACAGAAATAACCTATGTGTTTCTTTGGGCTTCAAACTTACTTCATACCAAATTTCATCAAAATCAGTTCAGTGGGTTTACCATTAAAGCATAACAGACCGGCATACATACATTCGCATTTATAATATTAGTACCATTACATAATTCTATATCCGTCCGAGTGTGTCTGTGTAAGTGTGTGATTAATATTTAGTAGTTTTAGTACATCTATATATTTTGTTTTAATGTCGACCACTTGTGGACTCGATATTCTCGATTGTAAGTCATAAAAGATAACCTGTCGACTTTCGCTTGATGCAACGCTGCCAATATGCCGTTTAAATGATTTGCTTTTCATCCCATCTCAGTTATGATGGGATTCCTCGAGTCGTTCGACTGTTTATGACTCGTTCAAGAAACATGTGTTAGAAATTAGTGTTTTGTTATCATTGGTTAATAATAATTGTTTATAGTTTTAACATGTTTTATTAGCAAGTTATATTTAAGCGTTAGCGATTGTTGATTGTTGCAAACAAAATTAACTCCAAATTCTCTTATATCAACTTACGGGTTGTTTCTTATATTGATCATCATAAAAATAATAATAATAATATCTTGGGACATTATTCACACGAGGCCATCTGATCCCAAACTAAGCAGAGCTCGTATTATGGAAACCAGACAACTGATATATTACGTATACTACTTTTCTTCTGTAAATACGTACTTATATAAATACAAAGAAAAACTGGTTAATGCGTATTTACGGTAATTTATCCTTGAGGCAGTCATCCCCACGAATATAGATTACAAATATTCATTTCTTAAATGTGCTCCAGTCAAACAAATCTTATATCTTAAATAACACTTATATCTCTAATAGTCGCTTATATATCATGCCACTGTCCAGAAAAGCTCAGCCTTGGTTCGGGCCTGATTGTGGACGCGCTGAGGCGAAGAAACATTAAGCGTACCTGGCTTGGGTTGATGCTCGTAACCGCAAAGTGAGGGACATGCGCCAAAAGAAGAGAGCCTTTAATAAGGCCGCCAAGGTATGCAGGAAAGCTATGCAAAAGTCACGCTTCGATCACATTAGTCGAATAGGGAACAAACTGCATACCCCCCGGGTAGCAAAGCGTATTGGTCCCTAGCTAAATCGGTTGAAGCGAACTTTTGTCGCCCCTCACTGCCTCCCCTTCAGAAGCCTGACGTGACGCTAGCTCACACCGCCGAAGAGAAGGCAAATCTCTTTGCGTCTTTATTTGCGGAGTCTTCACGTCTTGACGCTGGTAGCGCGACACTTCCAGCAGCATCAAGCGCCAACATTCATATGAGTAATATACACATTCGGCAAAAGGAAGTTCGCAAAATGCTACGCAGTCTAGACGTGAACAAGGCTAGCGGACCTGATGGCATTCCAGCAATTGTCCTGAAGAGCTGTGCGCCTGAACTGTCTCCCATTTTGACGCGACTGTTTCGCCTCTCTCTTGGGACTGGTCAAGTGCCTAAGTCCTGGAAGCTAACGTGCAGCCCGTGTCTAAAAAAGGTAGTCGTGCTGAATCTGCCAACTACAGGCCCATCTCGGTTACGTCCTTTCTGTGCAAGACAATGGAACGTATCCTTAATACCAGGCTCCTGACGTACCTGGAAGCTAATGACCTTCTCAGTGACCGACAGTACGGATTTCGCCGAAATCGGTCCACTGGTGATCTTTTGGCGTACATCACTCACATCTGGAGTGAGGCCATCGAGAAACACGGGGAGGCACTTGCTGTTTCCTTGGATATCTCGAAGGCCTTTGACAGGGTTTGGCATGCTGGCCTCATCAGCAAGGTTCCTGCGTATGGCCTGCCTGCTAACTTGTGTGTGTGGATTTCAGACTTTCTGAGGAACCGATCGCTGCGAGTGGTGATTGATGGCCACTCTTCGGATCAAATGGCTATAAATGCCGGTGTTCCCCAGGGGTCAGTGCTCTCGGCAACATTATTTCTGCATATCAATGATTTGCTGATGCCCGGTATCCATGGGTACGCAGATGACTGCACAGTTGTCGAGAGCTATAGGTCCAACGCACGAGCTAGTGAGGCCCAAATCCAGCCTCAGGAGAGAGGTCATGGTTGAGCGCCTGAGCGTGACCCTTAAGGCAGTGTCCGATTGGGGCGATGCCAATTTGGTCGTGTTCAATGCAACCAAGACGCAGGCATGTCTGTTTTCCGCCAAAAAGAGGGAATTCTGCTCTCACCTTTGGGACGGCTGTGCTAAGTACCTCCTTCAGGCTTTAGAGTTGATTGAGAGGCATGCCAGGAGGCTAATAGGAGACGACACTTCGGTCGAGTCTACGCTCCAAAGTCTGGAACATCGACGTGTACTTGCGTCACTATCAGTTTTCTATCGGATACATTTCGGAGAATGTGCTCAGGAATTACACGAATTAATTCCGCCCGCCCCCTTTTACTATCGAACGGCCAGGCAAACGCGACCAAAGCGCCATAGGTACACAGGGGAAATTCCCGCCTACGTACGAAGCGCTTCAAATCCACCTTTATCATTCGCACTGTATTTCCCGATAGGTACAATGATGATGTCTTTAAATCAAGAGTTAACAGGTATCTTCTAGGCAAGCGTGCTACATCGTAGACCGTGTCTATGCTTAACATCAGGCAAGACAACGGCCAAACGTTAGAATATAATGGGTAAAAAAAAAAAATCTTCAATATCAACACATTTGAGTAACTGGATAGAGTTTTTTTATATGTAAGAGAGTGAAAGCTGACAGCAACTGATTAGAAAATGACTATAACCGTCCATAGACAAAATACAGGAAGGTGCGTTGCCGGTCTTTAAGTAGTGTGTAGTATCATCACTAAGTCTAATACTAATTGGCATTTTTACTATATATATTTTTTGTGGATGAGAATTGACAATCCAGTAAATATTCTCACAAAGAGATCCACAAACCCCGACCTTGCGTGTGCAATCGTTCATATTGACATATTGCAAACAACCTTTAGCCTGAAACGCCGCACACAACATGATTCAATTTAGATACCGTTATGTAGATAAACCTAAAGTTCTAATAATTCCATACGCCTCAATACTAGTAATGAACAACAAAATAGTGCGACGGTAACATACGGCATAATTGTTCTATAGACTGACGCAAATCGGGGGGCAGAGGGCAAGCGAGATCCATAACTCATCTAAGAACGCAAATAATGCTATTCTATGTGCCACAGAGTGTAAAGTTTCCTGCTGGAATATGTTAAAATTACACAGTATGTTAGGTTTATGTATATGTATGTCACTGGTGCTGGCGTTACAGAAATAAGACTATTAAAATTGGCATCAAGCTTTTACGAAGTATGACTAAATAAGAAGTCAATTCCATAAAATGTAAATCTTGAAAATTTTTGTAGATCATGCTATTTTCTTAGTTCTATGTCCCTCAATAATATGTAGTTACTGTTACGGTTTTCATATTAACATTAAAAATTTTCATTTACCCTTGTTAATTTATTGCATGTTTCGGATTGAATGGTGAGTGAGCCACTGTTGTCTAAAAAGACTAGGATAAATATGGATTTTAGAAACAACGACAAACAAAGATATTTTCGTGTTTTTTTCTAATCATTACTGCTTGCTCGCATATCACTTCTCCTGTACTCATTATTCCGAGTTAAGCATAATGTTTAAGGTCACCTGCGCCAGCGCACACGTCCCAAACGGAGCCGATAGATCGCAGGTGAGGGTTAGGGGTCAACATGGGACCGGGGTCAATGTTATATTGTCATGGTGATTGTGTGACGTTTGTCGATTCTTTTATGTCACTGGTGTCCTTGTGCGGTTGACATTAGCTACTGTGTTGAGATTTTTGACGCGTTTAAATAATTATATACCCTTTCATAATATTGATGTTTGTTAGTTTTATTGTTATTATCAATTTTATTGGAGAAATTGTCTCATGATATGATTAAAATTTTATCCATTTTAAAAGCTTATTAACTTGTATTGTAATTCTTATTTAGATTGATTTTAACTACAGCATATCTTTGACTGTCTCGTTGATCTAGTAGCTAGATATGAGGCCGAAAATCCTAAGGTACAAGCACCAGGTCGGGTCAATAAAAAAATTTGGGTTTTTCTTTTGAAAAATTATCAGGAGTAGCACGGAGTTTGTACGTTAGAAGTGCGTATAACCGAGCCTCGGAGAGCGCCTAAAGCCGTTTGTTCCACACCTGAACTCTTACACAACACAACACATCTACACAAACATGATAATCCTTGAACACTAGGATTTGTGTCACTGAAAGTTTAATAATTTATATTTAGAAATTATATAATAGATAAGCAATTGATAATATTATGTATTTGTAATAAAGAACCCTAAGGAAAAATACATGTCTAAGGAAATTCTAAAATATGATCAGCATTGCTTGATTCGTTTAAATATCTTACGGAAATATTTAATAATTATACCACACATTATAGTAAAAATAAGGGCAAAAGTAAGTTATTTTATGGCGTGTGAATTGAAAATAGTATTATATTTTCAATGACGACATTTTTATTAATTATGTAGAAAATAATAAAGGAGAAAACTGTACAATGTTTTTATTATGATACCCCGCGGGTTGTCACGTTGTCTTAGTTATGTCGACAACGAGAAAGTCTGTCTGTCTGTAAGACGTGGTAACAAGTTAATGATGCCTTGTAACTGGATTTATATTGTACTTTTTTTTATTTCACAAGTCTGAGAATTGTTTTGCGAAGTCAGAAAGAAAGAAAAGCAAGGTTTGTCATTTATATTTTTTATTATTATCTCTTCTTTGGGAGGAAAAGGTTTTTGGAGCTTACTCCATCATTCTGCTTCAATGCGAGTTGGTGGATACACGTGGCAGATTTTCATTAGCCATTGCAGGTTCCTCAAGATGTTTTCTTTTACCGCTCAGCACGGGATGAATTATAAAGATAGTGGAGGAACGAGGAAAAGAGGTAAAAAGAGATACTCCAGCAGTAAGACACTACAGGTTAATACATACTTCAATATATATTACATTCATAATATTACAAAATAAATCTCGTTAAGATAAAGAGCACAGCATCTCGTCCGTCATGAAGGAAGATTCGGAAGTACACGTCGTGGCCCGACCATGAGAACCGATGCTATCTCGCTCACACGTCACAGATCCTGCGATTGTGTACGTGGAACATTTTCTTCTAATTTTTATAAAAAAAAAACAAATTATTTCATTTCAAATTTTAATTGATAATGTAAATAAATTGTCACTTGCACAAAATGATAATATTATAGCCATTCGTTTTACTTATTTATTTTCGATTCAGTAGTTTAATGAGGAAAATGAATATTCTTATTTAAAAATAATAATAGAAGTAAGGAAAGGGTCGTAGAATAATAATAAATAAAATAAATTAAAGTTTAATTGGCGTTAATCTTTAATAGTCGGTATCATACAAATACATTGATGCTCTTTAGTTACTTCCTTGCCTTGATAATTCCTAGAAATAACGAATGAGTAGAGATTGTGCTAAATTACTAACTGAGCATACAAAGTAGTTTTATCTGACGCTAAGTTCTCTCGAAATATCGCTAAAAAGCTGCAACAGAAACATCTCGTACTGTCGAGTTGAAAAGTCACAGATTCAACATGGTGGTACAATCACTTGATATATCCTTAAACTTATTAATATTGCCAGTTGCTCATATATTTCAAAATAAGAGTAAGAATTCATTTGTTTTCGATGCAGGATGAAGAAAAATAATTTAATAGTATTTAATTAACATGGTTATGTAATTTACGGAGGAAACGAGTAACTATTGAGCTTCTAGTGGTGGGATCTACATTTCGAACCGGGGGTATTACTTTTAATTTATACTAAATGGATAAAAATCGTTAATCATAGGGCAGAATGATAGAATATAAATTTAAAAATATTATCTCCTTGAAATTACATTGAAGAAATTGAGACCAGAGTGGCGTACCATTGGAGATGCCTATGTCCAGCAGTGGACGACAAAGGGATGATGATGATGATGATCTCCTTGAGATTATTTCATACTATTTTAGGAAATAAATTTCAAGTTCGTTCATTGGGTTATTCTATTATTTTCGTCTATTAACATCACAAGGCTGCAATCAAACAATATTTAGGTATCCTTTAAAGTGAAACTACATATTGTATACTCATAAAATAACTTTAATGTAAGGTCCTTCAGACCGATTTCGGCCACGGTGGCCAATTTCAAGAGATTAGCCAACTGCGCAGGAGATATTATAGTGCACAAATGTGTGTGCAAACACAGGTGCACTCTCTTTTCCCTAGCTCTCATAATCCGATGGGACGGCAATCTGACACGACCGGAAAGAGTTCAGGCACAGGACCAACGGCTTAAAGTGATTTCCAAGGCACGGGAGTGTACACACATCCAACTTCCAGACTCCGGGCTGTTACTGAGAATTTTCTGACAGAAACCCCCAATAACTATTTATTGGCCCGACCTGGGAATTGAACCCAGGACCACCGAGTCTGCGGCCTAATATCTAGCCACTAAACCAACGAGGTAGTCACTTTAATGTAATATTTAAGTCAAGAACATGAAATGCATGTTTGTCACGTCAATTGTCTTAATTGAAAATGGATGAAACTGTGAAGCGCAGCTACTTATATAATAATCCATACTTAAACTTCTTTGAAATGCAAAACGTTCTGTGTTATATGTTTTTATGTATAATGATTTAGTAGTTTTTCAGTTAGACATCAGTAATATGAATACAACAAGCGAAGATCAAGGCTTAGAAAGGTTTGATAAATAAATGTTATTTATAAATTATAACGACGTCAATATTTATAATTAGCGACGAGCTGAATTAGTATTAATCAACGTTAACCTTCTTAACTTCACGATTAGTAGCAAAATGCAGATTCAACGATTTATGCATTCAACAGATATGTAAGATCCCAATCGCGGACGTTAGATGGCAATCTTTAACACCATAGGTACTAAATTAATCTAATCTAAAGTGTTATTTCGTTTATCTTAACGAGATTGAAGAGGCATAGGTCAGCTGATGGCGATCCTTGTAAAACCGGTAGCCGATCTATTAATTCTAGATGTATAACTGTAGCAGCATGCTTAATACATTATTTAAATTATTTCAAATTTCGAAAAAGCAACTGTATTTTTTTAAATTTGAAAACATGCTTAATGAATTCGAATCAGCCAAATTTTTTTTTTATTAGCTTATAAGATTTATCTACTGATTAAATTTCATTTAATCTAGTTTTTTTGTATTTATAATATGAATCGCTCAATGTTTTGATGTCTCGTCTGTACCGTTGAGACAGAGATGACCATCAGCGCGACCATCAATGACCCCGCGACGGTCATTTATAAACACGGCCATGGGAACCACCAGATAGCGTATCGCACGTACCACTTGATTAGAATGAGAACGTTTTTGCTCACAATTAAGATAATTCATCACCACGATTACGTTATAATCAATATTTTAAACATATTTCTTTCTTGTCTTTCTATTTTTTGGTTGATTGTTGTCACGAGACTACATTATTCAGCCAGTGAATGTAATAAATAAAAAATGTATGTCATCTCGCGAGTTTAATTACCTAGTTACGAAATTACTGTATGTTGTTGATATTTCTAACAGTGCAAATGTCTATGGTCTACGTTATGTCTCATAATAAAATACCATAAATTTGTTGACGATTCGAAAAAAACAAAAATACACCGATAAAATATAAATGAATATTTGGTTGATTTTAATTCATCGTATTAACAATTTAATTGTATTAAATTAAAAGAATACCATGTATACATGTGTATCATCTCTATGTTGAGTTTCTTTAAATATTTTCTCAGTAGTATCTATATACTTCTCAGTACTGTAAGAAGATTTGCAATAATTGTAAAATGATAAATCAACTACAATAAGTAGAATTACATAATTATTTATATTATATTATAACTATTAATTAATGAAGAAAAAATTGTTAAGCTTCTATGAACGTATAATAATAACAGAGGGAATCAAAGTTAAATAAAATCGTAGAGCCTCTAATTACTTGACATTAAGTGTCTATAACTAACAAAACCTACGCTATGACTCAATGAAATTCGCGAATTTGATGTAACTAGCGAAAGTTGTAATACGAAATTATATACATTGATCAAAAATACATTTAAAACATTTGCAACCTTATTGCATTTGGTATAAGATATACAATAAAATATTTTACTTTTAATATACTCGACTACAATGGGCGCGTAGGCGTTTTATTGTAATATACGAAAAATGTCAGGAGAATGAAACATTGGATGAAATTAGTGTTTAGAAGCGCTAAAGTGTGTTATTTATATTCTATTAGCGTCTTTTGTTTCGAAATTTTTAACTTTGATAAATATTACGAAATTTGACATTAGAAAATTACTAAGAATCGCAACACACAAGATGGACGCTCAAATTAGACTGGCAACTTCCTTGTTTTAGCGTATTCTGTTGTATTTTGGATTAACTTGAGAAGCCATTATTGATTTTATAATTTCGTATTTGTGTAAAATAATTTAATAGTATTTAACAGTAACATTCATCACAAAATGAAAAAAAATATATATTGATTGGATTTTCTTACATCGCTATTTATTTTAATCAATATAAACTACAACCAAACTAATGCTTTACATTAATAGATGATATTTTTATATATTTAATAAACAAACACATTCACTTTTATTTTTCACAAGCCCACTCTATAATTCCCTCTCTCTCAAAATCCGATGGGACGACATGTCGTATACGACCGGATAGTGTTCAGGAGAAACGGATCAGGATCAACGGATTTACGTGCTTTCCGAGGCACGGGATCTGCAGTCTCAAAGTGTTTATAAGGGTGAGAAAGAAAATAAGTAGTAGTAGTAAAGTATATTTAACTTCTACTAAAGAAGCTTAATATATATAAGTACGACAATAGCCAACAAAACAAGGAGTGAATCTGTACGTCTTTTAATTGAGATGCGAATATATAATGGTGAGAACTATTCATCTTAAATATTCGATTTCGCTACTGTACAATGTCGATATGAACATACCGGTAGTAGTTTCCAGTTTGACAATCAATAAGAAAGTGTAATACTTCAATATTTAATGAAGTATTTTGATTTTGAACTTGAATTTATTTGATAAAAGTATAGTAATAAATCATTACAAGTAAGTCGTCAGCATTTTAAATTGAATAAAAAAAATACAGTGGCTAAACTAAACCCTTAATGAAATAGATTAAAAATAAATATAATATATTTTATTTACCGTATTGAGCCGTAAGAATGCAAACCTAACAAACATATGGACGTGTAAACATGATGGGCGCGGTACAATGGCGAGAGCATTCGCGTGCGCCCACGCATCTGAATCTATTAGCTAGTGATTAACTTGTAAGTGTGGGCTGATGTGTAATTGCCTTTGTGTTCTAATAGATGTCGGTAACGGAAGTTTCGACCATTCATACGTAAAGTGGTTCAGTTCAGGCTGATAATTATATTCAGTTGAGAAGTGGTTCTGATGGACAAACTTCCTCCCACGACTTCTTGGATGTTCTGAAATCGTTGTATGGATTTCAATTCAATAACTATACAGTTTTTAAGACTACACAATATATAAATATGTGTCATATTTGTGCTTAATTTTTATTGCATAAAATATTATAAATATATTGTTCTTATTATATATTGTACATTTACTTTGTACTGTTCATCTGGGTTGACACACACTCATCAGGTAATTTACAGCCAAACAGCAATACTTAGTATTGTTGTTTTCCAGCTTGTCGGATTAGTGAGCCAGTGTAACTACAGGCACAACTGGCATAACGTGTTGGTTTCCGAGGTTGACAGCACATTGATGCTGTAAGGAATGGTTAATATTTCTTATAGCTCCCAGGTCTACCACCACCCGGTAAACATTTACCATCCGGTGGCCCATTTGCCCGTCCACCTACATATTATAAAATATAATATATATTGTAGCATAATATAACAACATATATCTAAGATATTTTGGGAAATCCATTTTCATCCATCCTTTCATCCAACAACACCATCCAAACTCCTGAATTGCAAATGAGAATTTCTTGACAGACAAACCCAATAACTATTCGACTTGGAGTTTGAACCCATAAGCTCGGCATCTGCGATCTCTTAAGCTAGTCACTATACAATGAGGCAGAAGATATCTAATTTATGCTCATTATTTATGCTGATTAATTATTGCTCATACTTATAGTGTATATGTCTCTACTATGTATATTTTCCAGCCCTAGGCTAGAAAGTATCGGCTATTCCGACTTAACGTTGATTGATTTACACCGAGCAAGATTGTGATGCGTGAGCAAGCGCTTGGTAAATATAATAATATTTCATGAAGTTATTTACAGATTTATTACATGTACTATATAAATTATTTCATAAAATTTAAATCAGTTTATGTTTTATTTTGTATTATCTGTATTTGTAATGCAATTACTAAATATGTTTATATACATTTATGTATAGACCGGTACATAAAATGTTTTAAATATTTTTTTTTTGTCATAATCGCACATTTTCGATGTTTCGATTTTCTAATTTTTTTTTGTTCAAATACAATAAAAAAAGGAAACTTCATCATGATCAAAAAGCAATTATAAAAAAAACCTTGATTATTTTTTTCTAATTTTAATATCTATTGCATGTATAAATTCATTTATGTGTTTTGGATCAGATGTTTAAAAATACTCAAACATACTCATATACTAATGTTTAACTATAACAATTATAACTGTGTCAATTAATTAATTACTAAAATATAAACATTCATTTATAATACATATATATTTTTAATTAAAATTTGATTTAATTTTCCAAAAAAACTATCCTTCTATAAATAACACTGCACTTGTATTAACGACGCATTGAATTTGTACACGAAGTTATTTTTAATACGATTACCTTAATGGACATTAAAGCTAGCGGTTAAGAAAATAATTACAAGCAATTATAGTATCCAGAGGTACTTCGTCTGGCATGAGTCCAGTTGCCATCAATCTAATCTCGAGCCGCACTCCAGAGAGCGACTCATCACGACTTACTATTTACACGGGTGAGATTATCGTGTAATGTGAAATATTAATTTAAGACGGACGAAACAACACGTACACATCAAGCTCAGTATTATCTTTGTTATATTTATGTATGTTATAATACTAATAATAATAATAATAATAACTGCCTCGTTGGTCTAGTGGCTAGATATTAGGGTGCAGACCCGGTGGTCCTGGGTTCAATTCCCAGGTCGGGCCAATAAATAGTTATTGGGTTTTTCTGTCAGAAAATTCTCAGTAGCAGTCCGGAGTCTGGAAGGTGGAAGTGTGTACACTCCCGTGCCTCGGAAAGCACGTTAAGCCGTTGGTCCTGCGCCTGAACTCTTTCCGGTCGTGTCGGATTGCCGTCCCATCGGATTATGAGAGCTAAGGAAAAGAGAGTGCACCTGTGTTTGCGCACACACTTGTGCACTATAATATGTCCTGCGCAGTTGGCTAATCTCTCTTGAGATTGGCCGCCGTGGCCGAAATTGGTCTGGAGGACCTTAATAATAATAATATGCTGGGACATTATTCACACAAGGCCATCTGATCCCAAGCTAAGCAGAGCTTGTACTATGGAAACCAGGCAACTGATATACTACATATACTACTTTTCTTTTGTAAATACATACTTATTTAGATAATTACACCCAGACTCAGGACAAACAGACATGTTCATGCACAAAAATGTCTGTACTGGATGGGAATCGAATCCATGACCTGCGGCGCGAAACGCAAGTATCTATCAACTACGCCAACCGGTTCGTCATTTCGTTATGATATATATATTGACATAATATATAATTTAGAATTCATTAATGTTTCATGACGTATTAAAATAAAATGCTGAGATTTCCCGATGAATAGAACACGTTGACATCGACGTTGATTTTAGATGATGTTCGCAAGTTCAATCCCGGCACCACAATTGAGTTGACATGTGTAATTTGTGTTTATGTCTCTTTGTTACTCGCATTGGGGCAGCGTGGTGGAATAAGCTTCAAATCTTCTACTTAATAGGATGCCTTAGTCCCTGGTGGTGGTGGTTGGTGTGTAACTTACCTGTATTAATTTTTGAGAACAAATATATCTGTACCCATGTTTAAAGACTAATTATATAAGTTGCTTAATTATAAATATCGCTTTTCTTGGCAAAGATCTTTAGATGAAAATTAGTAAAAAAGTAGCTTAGTTTCATTACGCAACTTCAGTTTTATTCTCAAAAAAATATTAAAACCGCTCAATCGGGGTTGATTGTTAGTAAAAATTTTGAACAAATTCAAATCCAGGAATATCTTAATAAAATTATAATATAATATGATAAGAATCCAATTTGAACATATTTTAATTAATTAGGCACATTATATTAAATTTAATTTAAAATAAACAATAGGCATTTAGCTTTTATTTAGTCTTAGTATTATCAAACTATTTATTCCCACGTTCAAGGCATATATCATTACAATTTACAATGAAACTCCTCGAAATATGTATCACGGCTCCCATTGCTCTTAATTAACACATCTTTAAATCAGAGTCCGTGTGAACCGCCGGTACAGCGTACAGGGTGTAAGGATTCTGCAGGAAACGATGATAATGACCTACGGCTTGTAGCAGCCGCCGCAATGAATTAATACTGCCATGCTATCTCCATTGCCGGCCGATTCTATGAGAGCTACACACATTAGTCGGATTCAGTCACGAATGGGCTGATATATTATGCAAGGAGTTGTGAGTCTGTTGCTGATGGTTTTGGTGTGTCGTGAATTTGCAATACATTTCTTTTATAAGTATATAAAATATATAAATAAAATAAAATTAAACGAACGACAATTTTATACAGTTCAGATCTATCAAAAATATCCGAATAAATGGACGTTATTTATTTTAATGTTGAATTGAATGAATTTATTATTACTGTTTTTATTTTGTGCAGAAAAGTCTTTCCAGGACTAAATGAGTATTTCTAATAATATACTATTTTAGTATTCTTAATAAAATGAACATATATATTCTAAATAAAAAAACATACTTACGCGATATGAGGAATGCTGAATTAAGCGAAATGAAGACAAAAATTTAATATCAACAAGAGGAAAATTATCAAATATATATAAAAATAAAAGAGTAAAACATTTCTTTCTTTTGGTTAAGTTGTCCCACATTTTATAAAAAAAATATTTTAATAACAATTACGTGTCATTTACGGGTTAAAGGAAATGCATACTAATACCCACCCATTCATATTCCTTTAGCTGCTTGCATACAATTCATGACCGTCGATAAAATGCGAAAATACAATTTTTAATTAATAAATAAAATATACAGAATTACAGCATCAGAGTCATTAGATGAGCCTTAGATTTGTGAACAAATGAGCAATGTTTTATTGAGCAATAAATTGTAGTCTCAGTGATAGGTTCGTTCAATTTGAAATATCATTCACTAATGTCATATAATCTTACGAATAATATTACGTATGTTCTGAATCTTTTACTATGAATAGTTTATTGATTGAGTATTGATGTAGACTGATAGATTCGTGTTAAATATTTTTACATAATACGTAAATAATAGATATCCCATTTGTACGGGAGGTTTATAATTTAAAAAAAAAACAACTAACAAAAAAACAAAGGTACTTAAGTACCTTAAAACAAAGGTACTTAAGTACCTTTGTTTTTTTCCAACATATTATTGTTGTGACGAAGAAATATTATAAGGTCGTGTATGTTTATGTTTACGAATATATATAAGAGTTACATACTGGTACGTCAATGAAGAGCGTGGGTGTCTGAACTGTTCTAGTCATTAAGCAAGATGATGTGTCGATAGTATGAAGTCATAATTTGGCACCATCTTGAAGGTGCGATCTTTCTAGAACATTTATAGGCTCTATACGTATCTAAGCAACCACTTGTGTTGTTTAGATGCGTTTGTGACAAAAATCTTCATCTTTACTATAATCTAAGTTATATAATAAAGTTGAAGGGTTTGTTTGGTTATGAAAATACTAATATTAGGATCTATATACTTGTCCTATTTGACAAAGTTTGCGTTAGATAGCTCATTTATTGACAAAGGTTACTGATTATAATAATAATAATAGCCCTCCAGACCATTTCGATCACGGCGGCCAATTTCATGAAAGATTAGCCAACTTCGCAGGATATATTATAGTGCACAAGTGTGTGCGCAAACACAGGTGCACTCTCTATTCCTTAACTCTCATAGCACTATGGGAATCCGACATGACCGGAAAGAGTTCAGGCGCAGGACCAACAGCCTTACGTGCTTTCCGAGGCACAAGAGTACACACACACTTCCAACTTCCAGACTTCGGGCTGTTACTGAGAATTTTCGACAGAAAATCTTAATAAAATTTTATTGGTCCGACCTAGGATTTGAACCCAGGACTGTGGCCTGACATGTAGCCACTAGACCAACGAGGCAGTCAGGCTATATAAAATCAGTCTTATCTGATATTCAAAATATTCAAGTTTAAAGAAACAATATTTTTGTCGATTTCTTTGAAACCAAAACTTATAAAGTATTTGTTAAATAAATATTTCAGATTGTTATGTATTTGATATCCGTAGAATAAAGGGCTATTTAATTTATCAGCCATTTCGTTCCACGCGACGTGAAACAATTTTTTTAATATTTAGAATATTTTATTTGTCGTAAATAAACTATTTTCTTCTTCTTCGTTTGAATTTGGTGCGTAATTTTAACGAATAAATATTATTTTAATTGTTTCATTAAACGACACTATCTAATTATGTTTCATATTATGCTGAAATTCTCGAGTCCAATTAGCCTGTCACTTGTTACATTTATCATCAGCACGTCATCGAGTGTAGGTGTCCTCACCATTTGCTGGTGTCATTAGGTAAGGATGAGCTGGTATTTAGTCGTCCCTTGCGCCATTCGAAGATGACACGACCGCTATGTTGAAGGCTGTTGGAACCGTCCTTTAATCATAGTTTATGCAGCGATTTAATAACAATATAGTGATCGTGATAATGATATATGTTTAGTATTCCGTGCGTTCATGAATAGAGTACAAATTGTTTAAATTTGAAAAACATTTTGATGAAATGTAATTTGTATGTGGAATTTTGATATTGCAGTTATTGATAATGTATATATTTCATTATAAGGAGTGCAGATTTAAGTATTTTTTAATTTAAATGATTGATGATAATGATAATAAACCTGTGTTGGATGAAATTCTGATACTTGTCCAACACTGGAGCAGCAGAAAAGTGGAACAGTAACGGCCAAAAATATCTTCTCATTCTATAACTATCTTTTTATTAGATGGAAATGTAATTTACGATAAATAAGTCATTGAATAATTTAAATTATAATCTATGTTTTAAATATAGTGTAACTTGTCCCACAAGGTCTCAACGGGCGGCAAGTTCGTGTGGTCGTGCCCGCAGCCAGATTAAACTATTGCACCCATTGCACCTCACCGACATTTCGGTCGCCATGGTAACCAGAAACACGACTTCTTCATGAATTTTGTGATAAACCTTATTGTTAAAGTTATTAAGTCTGAAACGCTTTACAAGTATTTGGCTACTAGAGTTATGAAATAAGTGTTGTAAATGGAAACAATAATTTAAATAGGTCAAACTCACTGCTCTTTATATTTATAAAAAGAAAAAGTACACAGTGTATGAAAATACTAAGATGAACGGTCATCGGTCGGTACATAATTATGACATTTCCTTTTATTAACTAGTTACATTAATAAATTATTCATCAGTAATCAGTAACAGCTTGTGAATGTCCCACTGCTGGGCTAAGGCCTCTTCTCTTCTTTTGAGGAGAAGGTTTGGAGCTTATTCCACCACACTGCTCCAATGCGGGTTGGCGGAATACACATGTGACAGAATGTCAGCGAAATTTGACACATGCAGGTTTCCTCACGATGTTTTCCTTCACCGTCTAGCACGAGATGAATATAATCACAAATTAAGGACATGAAATTCAGTGGTGCTTGCCCGGGTTTGAACCCACGATCATCGGTTAAGATTCACGCGTTCTTACCACTGGGCCATCTCGGCATAAGTAATAAATAAATGATTAATAACACATTATGTTCAATCATTGTATAGCCGATAGTAAAATTTTGATTTCCGTACCAAGGGTTTCTACAAGAGCTAGTTATTTTAGTATTTTTTTAATTTATAATAAGAAGGTGGCAAAACAAATGATAACTACCTATTAGTATGTGGTCCGCTATGTCTATAGATATTGGCACTAGGAAATATTCCTTACCCCAATAACGATGGTTCACTCATCCTTCAAGCCACAATGCAGCAATATAAAGTACTACAATGTGTTGGTGTAGAACAGCTGATGAATGGGTGCTACCTACCCAGAAAAGCTTATAAAAGTATTATTACCAATAAATGTTACGTATAGTACGTATATATACGTTTCATAAAGTAAAATATATTTTTGATAAAACTTATGAATGCACTGTGTAGGATATAACAATCGGCAAAGTTGAATATGTTATATAATATTGTAAGTTGAATATGGTATAATTCAAAAAAGGTAAAATACGGGGTTGAAAGTTTGTATGGCGGGTCCGTCACCTTTTATGCAAGAAGCATAAAATTTAATTTTAAAGCTTCTGAGCAAAAACAAATGCATACGTATTTTGTCATTTTTAAAAATTCAATCCCAAACGAGAGAAATGGGTTGAAACATTCGTATAAAAAATTGGTTTGATCTGCTTGAAATGTATATACCATAATTAACATATTTTATTATTTTTGATTATGTCGCGGGCAAAGCCGCGGGTGAACCGCTAGTTTTAAATATTCTCACTTTCCCGATAAGATCTTGTATAAACAATCTTTTTTATCTCAATGTAATATAGCAATACCGGCAGTTACACATCGGTATTTTAAATAAATTGGATTGAACTATTTGCGTGTTTCGACTGGTAACAAATCAATTGCTTACAAAGTGTATATTAACGTCAATTTGTTTGTCGGACTTCCAATTAAAGAGATTTTTCACATTGAACGAGCATTCTCACGCACCTCTTACTTTCGATGTCCAAAGCTCATTGAATGCAGTATAGGACATTATTTCTACATTAAGTCTAGTTCTAGGAATTAATCAGGAATCCTATATATTTTGTAACACGGCAAGTATTAAGTAAAAGTCGAGTAATGTCCATGTGCTGCGCAAAATAAATTGTTAAATAAATGAATCGTTTAATAAAACAAGATGATCATGATCTGTATGATTGTTTTATTTCTTTAAACACTGAAGTAACTTAAGAACTTAGTTTTGTTAACTAGCGCGCTTTTTTCATAGCCCGTGCGTTTTATATTTTGGGTTATATCGTCAATACATATTTGCAGCAGCAGCTTGGTGGTATAGGCTCTAAGCCTTCTCCTCCACAAAAGATTAGGCCTATGGTCAGCACTGTGACATTTACAGGCTGTTTTATGTAGTAGGTATTTATAAGTGACTGCCTCGTTGGTCTAGTGGCTAGATATAAGGCCGCAGACCCGGTGGTCCTGGGTTCAATTCCCAGGTCGTGCCAATTAATAGTTATTGGGTTTTTCTGTCAGAAAATTCTCAGTAGCAGCCCGGAGTCTGGAAGTTGGAAGTGTGTACACTCCCGTGCCTCGGAAAGCACGTTAAGCCGTTGGTCCTGCGCCTGAACTCTTTTCGGTCGTGTGGGATTGCCGTCCCATCGGATTATGAGAGCTAAGGAAAAGAGAGTGCACCTGTGTTTGCGCACACATTTGTGCACTATAATATGTCCTGCGCAGTTGGCTAATCTCTCTTGAGATTGGCCGCCGTAGCCGAAATCGGTCTGGAGGACCTTATTTATAAGTAAAATTGAAATTAGATGAAGCCGCTAATTTTGAAATGCTCATAACGATTATTATTTTGGGGGAATTCCCATGACATTAAAATTAATTCGAGTAAAATTGTAAATAATATTTTAATAATAAATATTGTATATTTTTAAAAATGATGTAAAACAATATAGAAAGTGCATTTTTTTGTTTAAAAAACTTCAAACTAAATAATTTACTTGGTGGTAGAGCTTTGTGCAAGCTCGTCTGGGTAGGTACCACCCACTCATCAGATATTCTACCGCAAAACAGCAGTACTTTGTTGTGTTCCGGTTTGAAGGGTGAGTGAGCCAGTGTAATTACAGGCACAAGGGACATAACATCTTAGTTCCCAAGGTTGGTTTCGCATTGGCAATGTAAGTGATGGTTAACATTTCTTACAATGCCATTGTCTATGGGCGTTGGTGACCACTTACCATCAGGTGGCCCATATGCTCGTCCGCCAAATTATACAATAAAAAAAAAAAAAAATTGTTACATCTTTGTAAAGACATCAACGCATAACGCGAGGCGGCGCAGAGTTAAAATTCGAATGTTAGTAAAGCTCATAATTTATCTATGTTTTTTGTGTTGTTGTGATCTTCAGGATATTTTAATATATGGTCAGTATGGATTAATAGAAAAAAAGCCTCGGATAAACATTAATATACAAATATTAAATGCATCTCTCGTACTGAAGGATAATTATCTTTTGCGGTAGGATATTTCGCTAGACGTCATAATAAAGGCAAACCAGCACAAAGCCCTAAAACCGGATTAGAATACAAGTAAAACATAACACTTATTTTTTGATATTACAGCTCGAGAAAATGTTGCAAGCAATAAAATACCTTATGTTCAAACTGTAAGTGGACGAGGTTGCAAGTATTGCTAAATAAGTCCTGAATACAAAAGACTTATGCAATGGCTTTTACCTAATTTCAAAGTCAAGTAACCCTCTGACAATGAAGGACAGAACAAAGAAACTAATCACATTATTCGAAATCCGCGCAATTAGCAGACTAGGAATGAGGAAGGCGGTGGTAATGGTGTGATCACCACACAATAACTGTCCAGTGGTATTCTCATCTTCTTGTGCGTTCATTGTGTGCACTTTTCCTCGTGAAAAACTTATGGGGGCGCACGGTGTTACGACTTGTTAAACTAAGGTTAAGCTGTGGTCATAAACGAAGGATTATATTTAATCAGGGTTATAATCATATACATGAAAATATTTTTTTTATAAACAGATTTTTATATGTGTTACACAATTAAGAATGTGTACATTGCTTAAAAACTATATTGTATATTATTTTCTTATAAAAATTATTTTAATTTAATTAATATTTTTTTTGGATATTGTAAGCCTAAATTATTTTAATGTAAACTTAACAACTAATTGGATGTTATATTGAATGACATTAAAAACTCATTTGTTTATAATTAATTAGTTATATTTCAATTAAAATGGTATAACCGGGCCGTTTAATATTGTAAGTATATGAGTTACGCGAATAATTATCTTCGACGAGCGCTCTTTCAACCGAAAAAAAACAACCATCTCTCCCATTGTTCCCGCCGATTTTCCCACATTTCGCCTTTTACTGTTACACTTGCCTTCCTGATTTACGGACAAAAAGTATTAATTACATCCCACAAGCCTCTAGCTCGGCGTGTCCGTTTTTGTCGACTCGAGGAAGCGATGCATCTTCTAGACGTTAGGTAATTGTTGTGAATTAACCTTAATTTAGTAATTAAATTATATTAATAATGCTTTAATATAATTTATTGTGACAATACCTTTATGTTTTTTGTCAGATGCACATCTTGAATTGTTCTTAGACAAATTATATATGTCACGAAACAATACAATCTTATGCAATCAACTATTGAGAAAACTATTTGTAATGTCAGCGTTTAGCGTTTCGTACATGATTGCCCGTCTATTCAAAACGCTGAATACGGTCATAGCAAAACTTTCCAACTAATTTCCACATAGGGAATCGTGCGAGGCAGATTCGCATGAGAACGACCACTGCATACACGTGAAACTATCAGTCAAACTACTACTTAAACATCTGCATAAGTCACGCCTCACGATTTCAGAAGAGTAACAGTTTAATAATGTCCGCGCGGGTGACCCTAACCGACCCCGGTGAAATACGGTTGTGCGGACTTAGAGCCATATTTTCCCCATGCATCGTACTAAAGTCGTGTCTTCCTTGGTGGAAATAAAACGCGAGGTCCATCTTTGGGGCCATCGGTGCCTTAGATGCGCCATTTCGGATACCATGTCTGAATGTCTTAAATTGTTCATTAACTCAATTAAATTTCAACTCAAGTGTCGAACTCTTAAGGTCGAGTTTTAATTGTATTGGTATATAATAATAAGTCAGGTGTAAATGGATAGTGTGGATAATGTCATGGGAAGAGCTCAATGAACGAGCGGACAGCGCGAGGACTGCTGGCCGGTGAGCTGGCAAATTTGTTATTGCAATTCGCCGAACGAATCTGAGCTTTACTGCTATGTTAATAGAGTTCAAGTTGGATGAAATGATTGATGAAGTAAAGGTTTTAGTTACACTGACAGTCATCGAGAGCTTTCCGAAGAGCAAATCTTAGGTTAATCGTAAACACGGTAAAACAAATCGCCTTCTAGCAAGAATTCGTATAGTCGTTAAAGAGAATTTTAGAAAATAATTTAATGAAATATATTTATGTATTTTAAAAGTGTAAACAGCGTTTAAAAGGAACCCTGAATACTAAATCTATATAAAATATGAATAATTCGTATAATTTCTCACGATGATGTTGCTATTAAATGTTCATTACTCATATTTATGAGTACATTTCAAATGGATTTTTGAAGATTTGTTCATATAGTTATTGTAATTATAAATATCATTTGCTAAACAGATTGAATAAAAAATAGGACTCAATTTTTAAATTTAGACCTAATTAGACATATATTTTTAATATTTGATTTGAATAATCAACGATTTAATTCATTTTCTACAAATAATTTCCAAAAAAGGCTCATATTTACGATAGTGTATCAAAATTTTCGTAATTCTGCGATCTCTGTTATACCATAATCTTGTAGTTGAGTATAATTAAATAATCGTAGTAGATTATATTATAGTATCCTCTACATAATAAAGCTATGGTAAATCTCGGATCAAGGATAAAAAGTCCCTATAAAATGCATTCGAGATGTTTGCACGCGTGTGACCTTTCCCGTAGGAAGCGGTCTGGCTCAGTGACCCAGTGCACACGATGCGCTGTGTCGTTGACCGAGGCGACCTATCGATGCATTCAGTTAGGATACATAAAAACTGTCATTTTTAATTTATGTATGATAGATTATTCGTAATAAAGACTTTATAATATATCATATATGGTTTAAATTATTGTTTTCAGAAGACATCAAAAAGAAAGAGGATATCAATTCGATGTTAAATTGTTTTGTGTATGTTCCTCGATAGCTTCACGGATGGTTAATTGATTTTAATTAAAATATTATTTGTGTAATATCCTCACTTGAATAAAAAGAAAAACAATCAATAAGGACGGAGACTCGGGGAGCTCATCATTTGATTCTATAAACGATACTGTTACACTTGAGCAGCGGAGCTTAAGGGCTTACACATATATATTTATAAAAACATTTAAAACTTATTTACCACCAAATTAAAAAAAAACAAAACAAGCAATTCGAACCTTTAAAAATGGCTAACATTTAAATAGAAAGCATAATGAATATAATTTAACAAATATTTATGGTACTTAATCAGTTCCTGTTGGAATTGATATTTAGATACAAACATCGATTCTAAAAATTGTAAAAAAATATTGTTTATTTAAATTAAAATATCATATATATTGTTATTAATTTCTTCTGGAAAAAGCCAATGTTGTGAAAACTATATAAGCTAATAAATTTTATTGTTTGTGTATTAATAAAATCAAAATTAGTGTATGTGAGCCCACAGATAAAGAAACTTTTAAACGAAGTCTAGGCAAACGTCGTCGTTGAAGAAATTTTCTATTTCAATTTAATAACAATAGTCGAAAATTTAATACAGATACTGATCTATTATGGTTTATTTTTTAAATTTGAATAGAGGTTACAAAAATTGTTAATTTTTAACAGTAAAGTTTGTATAGTTAAAAGATAAGTATGACCTTTAAAGTTCATATATATATATATATATATCTATATACAGATGCTATTTAAGCGTGGGCTGACCTTTCCCGCAGGAACGAAGAGGTCCGACTTAGTGACCCACTGCCGCCTTACACATTTGAACTATCGATAAATTAATTGCCTTAAATCTAAGGCGAAAAAATTTTAGATAATCGATTATCCTCATTTCATATTATAATAATATTAATTAAATTGGAAATTGGAATTATAATATGCATTTAAATTTTAAAAGTTCTAATTGTTAAATTTATTTCATCTTATGCCTTGATCCATAAATGTCATACTCCGCTCACAAATAAAGAGCATAGTTTTTCAGGCATATTTTAAAATAAAAATATTGGGAAATAATCTTTAAAGCTAATATATTACGGTGTATAATTGCATAGATGTATTTTTATTATAACACACGGGTACAATTGTCAATTATCATATTGTTACATTCCTGCATAAATCAATCGGTTCGGGATTGTTGAGACGCTAAAACAATTATTACCTTTAACCTTATTTTGGCATTTGCTATGTCGCAAGCGGCCCTGAACAAGCTATCTCTACATCGTGTACGTCCTTTGGGTACGGGGATGTACGGATCCGAGATACATCAAGGTCATCTGCACCAGGCATCGCTACAATAGTTGCGTGTTCACAAATATTATAATATTTTCTACATTTTTCACGAATTCACTTATATAATAAAATAAAAGCGTATTTTAAAACTTGAGTATAGTATTTTTTTTTATTTCCATGCAAGATTTATAAAATGTTAATTTTTATCGAAATATAATGTTATATTCTATATAACATATAATGGCTGAAAGTATACGTTAAGTAAATTTAAAGCGACCGTGGCTTCTATACTTGAATTAATTGATATTAAAATAATTTAAATACATGCATATTCACTATTCACCAGAAAAGCAGCGTTGCTTAGGTCTTCTCCTGTGAGGAAGAAGGGGAGCGCCTTCTTCTTCACAGGAGAAGACGTCTTTATCGAACACGTTGGGACGTTCATAAAAAGGCAGATGAACTTTATGCAGGTACAACTGCATGTTTACCACTCGCTCTAATAAAACTCTACATACCGTATGTGCTTAGGACGTAAATAAGCAATTAAAAAATTACTACGAGCGTTTTGATGATAAAAATTTCGATATTAAATTTCATATTTTATTTTAAAAAAATACAAACGAAGGACTTTCAGTGAAGTATTTTTATTGCAACTGTTCAGAAAAAAAAGCTTACTTAATGAATAGTGCGTTATTTAAATGTATCATATGGTTTCGATGAGTGGCAACGGTGACGCAAGAGAAACGGATCAGAGTACAATTGTTTTTTATCTAACAATGGAATCAAAACAAAGTCAATAGTTTGCGACCTTTGAATCGTTTTAAATTTATTCAATATTGCGTGTTCCGACGAATATAGCAATAATTTGAGAATAATGGTTTACCGCTTATTGTATTGTAGCTGTCAATCATTTCACTTAGGTACATTGTGATCTACATAGCCTTTTGAGTCTGTGTTATGCAATAACTAGCCTTACTTTTGATAATTTGATTTATATAAATTATATTTTTATAAATTCCGTAGTTTCGTTTTATCGTTTAATGTTTATAGTTTAATTAACTTTACATTTCGTTTCTTAATTATCGTCGTAGGTATGTAATTATTTGTTTGAAACTACTTGACATAAAAAGTAAAAGTATATATTATTATCTAGCTACCCGTCCCGGCTTCTCACGGGTTAATAAGGGTTTAAATAAAATGCATATATCGTATATATATATATATATATTTATATATATATATATTGTAAATACTCTATTGGTTTAGGTGGCACACGCCAGCAAAGCCGACTGGGATTACGGAAGTTTTTTTGCGATATCTCTACCACTCATCGTCATATTTAAGTCAATTTACACAAATTAATAATGAATCATACACTTAAATCTTCCTCATGCTTTACTTCGTCCATTGGTGAAAACGGTTTGTAAATTCGTTCAGTAGTTTTTGAGTTTATCTCGTTCAAACAGACAGACGCGGGGAAACTGTTTTATAATATGTAGTGATGACTTGGATATTATATTACAAATTATTCGTATTCCTACAAGGAAATTCTACTTATGGATATTAGCCTAATTTTTAATTAATACGAAATATTAAGTAATTATAAAAAAATATACTTCATAATATGAATGAAATTTTACTTAATATACCTTTTGCATAATGTCATCCTTTAAGCTTATCAGCGCGCTGTTGCCGCCTTTATCAATGGACCGGGGAGGGTCTGAACGTGCGCGTGATCGATGGGATGGACGCTAGCGCATATCTCGTTAACGACGCCCTAATAGTTGAACTACAAAAATTAAAATATTTTACGAAATGTCGTTTATACTTCCTGTACATTATACATTCAGTAATTAAGGAATAAAAAGTATATCGCTTTAATAATGAGTTATGAATTAAATAATTATATATTTTTTATTTAAATTTTCTTTATTAACTTAGGAGAGTATGTTTTTTTTCTATAGTAAATAAGTTCGCGAACTAGGAAATTGGCCTCTTGATGGTAATTAGTTACCACCGCCTATAGACATTGGTACTGTGAGAAATACTAACCATATACATCGCCAATACGTCACCGACCTTAGGGCCAATATGTCATGTCCCTTGTTACACTGGCTCATTCATTCTTTTCACCGGATCACAACATAACGAAGTATTGCTAATATAAGTCTTTTCATAATTGTACGGGTATTACAACTCATTTTCCGGCTTAATATTTTACAAAATTATTATTTTATGTGACTTAATACATAAATTAGTACATACTTTTTTTAAATTTAATATTATGTCGTTATCACTAACAATTTTATAGTGTTAGATATTATTCGATTCCTAAAATTTAAATATTAAATTAAACTTTTAATATTCAAGTATAAGAAAATATTTCATCAAGAACTAACTGTTTAAAGACCGGCGGTGCCTCCGTGTTCTTTGGTCGTGACATCCCTCATCTCCTGAATGAGGGCATCTACTGATGCTGCGATCCCACGGACCGCTTACTCTCTTATGAAATAAAGCCTTAACGGAAGCGATTATTGTACTGACGTAGTTTAGTTAATGTAATTATCTTTTCGTATTGTCTCAAGTTTTTAATTGGTTCATGAATTTGAGATTTGCAGTAAAGACACAATTTGAGTGCAAATTTTGGTATATGTCTGACGTAAGCTGTTTTATTTATGTCAATGTGTGCTCTTTTTTATAAAGCTTTATGTGTAATAGATATAATACGTTGGAAGTTATAAGTGTTTCGTGTCTCGAGTTCGTGACATCCTTCATCTCTCCCACGAACATCAACGTATGTGAAAATTGCCTAACTGTCATAAAGTTAATGGATATGTAATCAAAATTAGGACTATAAATGAAATATTTACTTAAGTATTAGGTAGTATTTGAATGTATGTGCTATATTTTGAATAATAAAAGATAAAAACAAGTATTCGATATTTAAAAATTTGACTTATTGGGCTTCCAAAACAATATTTCCTTTTATGAATTTATTTAAGAAAACCTTTTATGTATTACATATATTAATTTACAAGTAATGATAATCCTAACGTTATTCAATCTTAAAGATCCATATCTATCATCCTTCCATCACCTAACCGGCTGCATAAAGTATGTACGGCGTGAGAGGGTCCGACCGTCCAGCACGATCTTCATACACGAAGCCAGGGCTTTGTTATGTCACTGCTATGGGTTGGCGAAATTTATCGTATTTGAAGTTACGCTTCATTAGACAGTCTCATTTGAAGTATAAACCGTTTGGTTTTTGTACGATCGTGGCTGGTTAACGACACTGGAATTTTCTGGAAGCGTCATTCGATTGGTAGAAAGACTTTCATAATAGACTCCTACTTTATTTTATTCTGCTGTTTAATTGATTTGTGACATAGTAAAACCGATTAAGGCTTTTTTGCGCTGATTACAGCTACAAGAAAACTATAATGTCATTATTTTAATATCTAATAAATAGATTAATATTTGTTGTAGATTGAATTATCGTTGTTTATTATGTTTTTAATTTTATTTCTGAATAACCATTTGTCATTTATTCACACAATTAATTACATACCACATTCCGGTTTGAACCGGCTTACAATTTTTTTTCTTCTGTGAAACGACGATTCTAGAATGCTCTTTAAAGCTTATAATTTTAGAGGTTATAATTCAACCTTTTACACTACAGGACTCTTAGACTCGCAGTTGTTGATATGCTTATTTAACAAAGAATATGATTTTACAAAGAGTTATCTTTAAATTTAAAATATATATTATGATAACATCACCAATTCAATAACTTTTATTGTACATACGTGGTAAACGTGGGTAAAAAATCGTCTTTAATTCTTAGTAATTTATGATCTGCACGTTTAAGAATGAATAGATATAAAATTTATATGAATAAAAAAGTAATATTTATTACATGCTCGTTAATTTTACAAGATATTTCATAAATATAGTGTGATTGTATGTAATAATTTATATAAATATTTTATAAAAAATGTTAACGGAAGTAATTTTTGTCGCTACTTCTCAGTTGAATTCACAAACGCTTAATTGACTTAAGTTTTGAAACAAAATGTATTAAAAGTTTTCCTAAGCTTAAGTAAAGTATGCTTGCATTTCATTTTATTTTTATTATCCACAAATCTCAACTATCTAACCACGGAATACGTAAATTTTATATATGATATAATTGCGGACTCCAACAACACGCTATAAACGTTCGAAGTCAGCTATTTACGAGCGTTTTCTCTTTCTCGCATTAGCAATAAATCACTAACGCCATCTACTGGGCGATGGTCTCTGAACATCTCATTATCGATGTTTGTTTTCTTTGTCTTTTATATATGTACATACTAGCGTTTTGCCCGCGGTTTCACCCGCGTAGTTCCCGTTCTCGTGGGAATACGTGGACAAAATGTAGCCTATGTTACTCGCTGATAATGTAGCATTCCGTTGGTGAAAGAATTTTTAAAATCGGCTCAGTGGTTTATGTTTGAAGGCGTCGCAAGCGAACAAAAAAACAAACTCACTTTCGCATTTATAATATTAGTTAGGATGATATAGTTGCTATCAAAGTTATATTTTTATATTCTCCTTTTTCTTATTTTTTATGTCAATAACTGTATCAGGAATAATTTCACTACGGCGAAATTCATTGCATGTCGTTTATACTGTCAGTGTTAGTAAACGTCTGTCATTTGAACAAAGTTTAAATTTAAAAGTTTATTATAGTACATAAGTCAATTTAAACATTATATTGAATGCTTAATTAATTAATATATATTTAAACATTTAAAAATAGTAATCTAATGTTGCCATAAACTATTAAAGTTTGTATTAATTCGTGTTATGAGAACCGTTAACAATACAATTATTTATATAGTAGTATAAAATATAATTTAAAAAACTAAGTACACGATTGTAGGAACTAGATTTTTTATATCGAATGATCCCACAAATAGTGTGAGATAATAAAAAATACCGTGAATTCCACTTACATTTTCATGCCCTTAGTAGAATAGCTAGCGATAAGTTAAGGTAGCTGTTTTGAAACAACAATTTAAGTACTTATATATAAGTGTGTTTTAATTGTTTTAAATTGTGCTGATTTTAAGGTGGGCATGCAGACAGACATTAATAAGCAAATATTTATTATAATTATTAAATCTATATTGTATGAATAAATCTAGTAACTGAATTTATTAGCATACAATTATTTAAATCCGTTCCGTTGTCTTTCCATGTTCATATATAACTTAAGTTACATATTAGCGTCATCGTTTTACATAAACAATAGTTTCATCATGACCAACGAAACATTCTCATTTGGCCAAACAAGAACGGACAATAGTTGTTAATACAGGGTGAAGGTGACTCGTAAATATCTTTTAAATTTGAAAGTTGAGTAAAACAAAGGAAAAACTATTAAATATGACACGTCGTATGCTGTTAGATTGCAGACATTGTTTTGAACTGTTTATTGTAATGGCGAATACTTAAAATATATAAATTTCAATACATAATAAATATATTGCTCAATGTATATTTTTGAAAATACAATCTTCTTGATGCAATACTTTTGGTTTGTCTTTCAAATATAGAAAGATTTTTGGCCACCCTGTATGAAGCCTTCGAGCCAATTTGCGGAGACGTAGCGTCTCGCACCAAAACAGGTTATCAAAGAGTCGTACATTTTCATTAGACGCAGTCGGTTATACACACGGTTGACTTTTAAGGTAATCTTCGTGGTAGAATTAAGGTCTTCGTGTGAGTTTTGTTTGATCTAATTAAATTCTCGCATTGTCTTTTTATTCCTATGATTTAAAGATATCATTATTTTATATGAATTATTTCTGTTTTAATCTTTAAATAGTATTACACTATTCGCTTCCCGCGTCTTACTAACTTCTATTCTATACTTATTAGATATTAATATGCATTTTACAATTTGATTATTATCTGAATTTCACCAAGAAAGCTCTGTATGCAAGTATCATTCTCATTTTATTACATACGCAAACGTCTGGTTACAATAGCTCTCTATCGATAACACACTTAATTCTATGTTTGTATTTGTATTAAAGTAGATAATTAGATACCACCCACTTATCACCACGAAGCATTACTTGGTATTATTGTTTTTAGGTTCGAAGTGATAGAAAGGCAGAGTAACTACAGACAATAGGGATATAACTTCTTATATCCTAAGGGTGCGGGTGCATTGGCGATGTAAGGGATGATTACAAGTGATAGCATTAATGTCTGTGGGCGGTCGTGCTTCAATTATTTTTTTTGGTGAAAGAAAAGTGAAAGAAGGACATTACGAATCTCCCTTATTTATCTGATAATAGTTTCACAATTTAGATTAATATTGAATCCTATAATAATCTATCAGGAATTAACTTTTGATACGTAATCACTATTTAATTGAGATAGATTACCGGACAGCGGATTACGTATTATCGCGTGTGTTCTGCACCACTACACATTGTTAATGAAATTATTTTCGGTGTTTAACAATTACTTTACATTTGACAATGCAAATAAGATAAGATTCGTGTATTGCATATTATGTAGGTGTAACAGACGTTGCTTGGTATCTCACATATAAACATATATACGTATGATAGAGCAGGTTTAAATTGAAAAAATAATGTGCGTGTGGTTTCTTTATTTTCAATCAAAATGATCTACTTAATTAAAAAAAAAAAGTTGTTTTTATACAGATAAAAAATGTGTTTAAATTTAGTGAATAATTAATAGCTTAAAATAAAGCATTCTTTTTTAACACATATGTAAAATAATAACATGTCCATAAAGGTAACGAAAAGTATAACTTCATATGAAGAGATAAACAGTTATATGTATTAGGTAATTATTTGACGTGACGTATGGCTTGCATTAGGGGCACGTAGATGTAAGGGTTCCGTAAGCTACTCGGACGCTCCTTATGCACGTTCTTTACTTATTCTTATTTATTTTTGTAATTACTTACAGCCTAATTGATACCCTTCAAGAAACCTTATAAAATTGTTATATATATAATTAATTTATTTCAAGAAATTAAACCTCATATACATTCTGTTAGAACGATTTATTCTAAGATTTAGAAATAGACACTTAAAATTTTAAATTACTGCTCGGAGCACGCAATCCACAATACGCTGTATATGGATAGTCTAGTCTGCCTGCTATCATACTCAAGATGATGTTGTGGCTGGCCTGCACTCTCTGCACATAAAGGCGCTTAATTACTAGTGACACATATTTAGTGTGAGATTAAATATTATTAAGAAATACTGCGTTCTATTATTTAAATTTAATAAAAGGAAATACTATAAGTTTTTTATGATGTCGACAACATATATTACATTGGCGTTAAGCAGTGTTAATAGTACATTTTATTAAGCAAACTGTTTTAATAATAAAAAAATATTATGAAGCCGTAGGATACGTATGTATATCTTGAACGCTTCCCTTAAATAGATGACATTGAATGTACCACTTGACCGCTTTTGAACACTACTGTTCTTTTAAAAAAAGTCTTTCGCCAGCTTATGAATACAGTACATTATCTCGATGAAGAAGTATGAACGATGCGTGGGTTTTGAAAAGTTATTTTTAATTTCAAATAAATTCCAAGAATACAACATTCAACTTCAATGCAACGTAAATGCACAAAATATCTTAAGAGTGCATGCTAAAAATTAAAATTGCTTTTTATAATAATATCCTGGGAGATTATTCACACAAGGCCATCTGATCCCAAACTAAGCAGAGCTTGTACTATGGAAACCAGACAACTGATATGCTACGTATACTTCTTTTCTTTTGTAAATACATACTTATATATATAATTACACTTAGACTCAGGACAAACAGACATGTTCATGCACACAAATGTCTGTCCTGGGTGCGAATCGAACCCACGACCACGCCAACCGGCTCCTCAAAATATATTTGTGTAATATGTATTTTGTTAAGAAATCATAATAAAAAGCCTGAAGGTTTATTTGTACATATATAATATTTTAAATAACCGTTAATAAGTGCTTACTACGGTATGTATTATATGCGTTCCTACATTGTTAACGATTCAGTTAAATCTTTGTACAGTTGTTGGCACTCGCGTAAAGGTTTCTGGCTTAGTACCATTAATATACAATAGGTAGTGCGTAAGTCGTATCGGATTAATGCATACAAATTATAAAGGTAATGCCAGGTAATATCCAGTTCCTTTTTTAAATGAAAAGTGAAACCTTTTTTCGTCAGACTATTTATTCTCTTAAACGTTAGATATTGATAAGATACATTGAATTTTGCTTTGAAATTTTTCACTTGAAAATAATCGAAGTCCATTTTAAAAGAAATAATTCTTATTGGAATGTTAGGAGGCAATGCGGATGATAACAAACGTTCTAACAAGCAATGAAATTGATAAGCAGGACGCCGGGCAGCGTCGCGTCGCACAACAATTGCTGCCAATAGGGTAATTGCTGGCGACCGCGCGCCAATGGTCGCACCATTATATCTATGCACTGCGGGACAAAAATCGTATGAGCAATTAATATTATTATTTAAAAATAAAAATAAAACATTTTATCTAAAATTCCAATGCTTTCGGATTTTTGTAGGCTTTCTAGGACAACTTTGGAACAGTATTTTTGCTTGTAATTTTCATTTTGTTTTCAGTTTATTGCTTTGAAATTTGTTTGATGCTTAAAAGTTTTATTAATAATATCATCTTATTAGCATATCTAATAGTCTCGTCTTATATTTTACGATAACAGTTGGAATTTAAGCTCTACCAGTTCAAGGTTATCGTGGTGATGGAGTGATCCTTTCCTTACCTCGAATATTCGGTATTATATGAATATGTTCGCAAGAATGTAAAATGCAACCTTTATCTATAAAAAGTATTTGCATGTCTGGACAACTAATTGTAAGCTTATAGTAATTTTTTTATCAAAATTTACATTTAGGCATTTAATAAAATTATAAGTATTACTAGTTTATGTTAAGTTAGAGTTACTAAGTTAATATGCTTTATATTTACAATTTAACTATATACACGCTATAAATAACATGAGCTGCGTAGTTTAAAAAACACTCATAAAGGTTAAGAAATCATTGTCAGGGCGCGACATTTTTGACACAACAGTCATTTTGTACCTAATTTCTCTTGGTATTAAATTTTATTACTTTAAAATTTAATATTAGTATTGAGTATAATATTAGTAAAAGACACTCTTTTATCGAATGTTGTCAACATTCAACAAAAAATACTCGTAAAGGTTAAGAAATCTTTGTCAGGCCACGACATTTTTGACGCAATAATCATATTGTACCAAATTTCTCTTGGTATTAAATTTAATATTAGTATTGAGTATAATATTAGTAAAATACACTCTTTTATCGATTGTTATCAACATTCGATTAAATAGACTGTATTTTTATTTGAAACTCCTCACTCCACGGTATAAACGTATCTTATATACTTCTTCAACAACATCTCACCTGATATTACATAAGTTTTTGTTAAAAACAACATTTACAACTTGCGTAGTAGCAATGCGGATGGCAAATGACATTAACCGTAATTGCTTATAATGAGGTAATTGCTAACAACAAGGCGGTATTGGTTGTGTCATTATCCAAGTACCATGCAGGTTGTATACGAAAGGTAGCTTATAAGGCTTTCTGACAATGTAAAATTATAACAAGATATAAAATATATACAGATTAGTAACATTTGAAATAATTTTTAGATATAAGAATAAGTATTAATATGTACATAGATGAATGATTTCATATTTTCAAATAAATTTCACGTCCCATATGATTTTGTGATATATTTTTATTTTGCGAATATGTTGTTGTTTTGTCCCGCAGTGTACCGCGGACGCAGTGTTATCAGGATGTCCCGTCGGAACGACAACCTGGAATCGTGTCATACGCTGTTGCACATCATTTCAATATTGTAGATACACTAGGTTTCATTAATGCACTATTGTATATTATAAGATATTAAAAAATATATATGTATCGGTCGATTAAATTATGATTATTACGACGCTTATAGATTTATGTTTTGAATTTGTAAGGGCTAACTAATGTTTAATCTCCGCTCATACCTTACTGTCACAGCCACCAATCAATCTTGTTATGTCCCTTGTGCTGTTATAATCATGATCACTTACTCATCAAAGTTGAATACAGCGATATTTGCTGCTTAGAATAGAATAACCGATGAGTTGGTGCACCCAGATAAAACGAATACCACACCAAACCAGTAAATTGCATTTGTTTTGCAATATAAAACCTCAAAGGTATAACTTATTAACCATTAAGCGATTGTATTAAATAAGCCTTAACGTTTTATACGTTACAATGTCTGTAGCTAATTATAATGTTTGGAATCTCAAACAATAGGATGCAAGCGGCTCTCCTGTGCGGAATGTAGTAAGCATTTCGTGAATGTTCCCACAACCTTTACATCCACTCAAAATGTATATCGGTCAAGGCGCTAGTCCAGGCGATGCTAACTACACTATAATGAGTTAATCCAACCCACGCCCATTATTGTTCTAACTACGTCTGTCCATCCGTCTCGAGCGCATTTGCATAATAATATGAATATTATCACCATTATATTTATGTAATTCAATAAACTCAAGTGTCAAAGGATTTTGAACTTTAAATCCAAAATAATAGAGATTGTTTAGTTTTGTTTTTGATAGTACATATAACTTTGTATTTAGACATAAATGGCTCATTGTCAGTCGGACGAATTTGCATGAGATACGAAAGTAAAGGCGTTACACGAGATGCGATTAATAAATTATTATTTGTAGTTTATGGTGTATCGGTAAGTTTCAGATGATATATTCTTTCCAATAAGATATCAAATGTCTTATTAGATCATTTACGAAGTAGAATAAAATAAATAGGAAATAAAACTTTCGAGAAATGACAAATAATTGATAAATGACATCAAAAATTAATTGCGGCTTAAAAGTTGACCTTTTCATGATTTATTTTTGTAAAATATTAAAAATGTTCCACAAAATTATAAAACAGTTAAACATCAAATAATATAATGTATTCTATTAGAAAATATTCAACCCAAAAGTTTTAACGCTTAATTTATTTCCTCTTTCGCTAAGTTGCAGTAATTTCTTTATGGAAATGTATTGTGAAAGCCCGCCCATCTGAAGATTTTTTCTTACAGTGCTATTGCCTATTAGGAGATGACATTCCGTCTGTCTATATAAATTATATATTATTTTTTGTTTATATATATAAACAAGAAAGAAGAATACAATACATAGGATAGCATACCACTATATGAATCTTATTGAAGTTCACGCGTTTTAAATAATCCGGCAATCAATGAAATAATTACAAGAAAACTTTCTTTAATTACGAGTTCGTTTCAATTCTATAAAAGTACAAGCGTACAATTTGAACCGTACCTCCTACGCTACAATTTTGCAATGCATCTATTAAAATTTGATAGACTCATGACTCACTGCGCCCGCGCACTCTATCCAAGGGTCAATGCTGAGATGTTTCGAGGTATAAGTATTATTAATTAACTTTGTATTGCATTAAGTAGTGGGCTAAACGCACATTAAGTGCAGTGAATTTATTTATAATGTTTGTGGGTTTAGGTAATGTCTGATTTATTGATAATGTAAATACATTGTTATAGCGAACTTCACTTAAAATTCTTATAAGTCACTAGCTATTATTTTATTCATTAACTTACTTTTGCTCTATACGTACTATATTTGAATGCTTCACTTATCTTTGCATGTATTAGATTGGATTCTAAAGTAAAAAAATAGATAAAAAATATATAAAACTTGAGATATAAAGAAAGTTTAGCAAATAAATTTATGGCGTTTTTTTCTGGCTGGTCATCAACTCATCAATAAAACTATATTTATTCATTCAAAGCCAGAGCATCTGTCAACAAATTGATCTATCACGCTTAAAAAATGTTTTGTACTAATAACGGTATCGAGAATTTCAATGAGCCATAAAAAGTGGACAAAGCATCTGCGTACGCGCACCGTTCCCTGTATGAAAAATCTTTTATTTTCCCTCGTTATAATGAACGGTAATTCGAATACGTGCGATCAAATGACAGCGACGTCCTATTGACGGTGCGGTTTTACGTAAAAATATTGAAATCGTCGGAAACGTTTCTTATTTATCTATAGATAGATTTATTTAAAACATTTACATTTAATTAATTGTTAATATATGCAATTGGATTATGCTTCGTATCGCTGGTTTTTGATACATATTTTAAGTATTATATATTTACTACAGACCACTGTACTAGGCTGAACGTACTAGTAAAACTGCTAAGTAAGGTGTAGCCTATCGCTTTTATTACTTTTACTTTATATATGATATAAACTAAAATAGGACTAGAGAAGAAAATTAATAGGATATAAATTAATTAAAAATGTGAGCCGAACTGGCCCAGTGGTTAGAACACGTGAATCTTAACCGACGATTGCAGGTTCAAACTCTGGCAAGAATCATTGAATTTTCATGTGCTTAATTTGATTTCATAATTCATCTAGTGCTTGGTGGTGAAGGAAATCATTGCTTCCATGATTGAAAAGAGAAAACCATGAACAGTCTTTCTTTCATTATTAGTATTAATAGAGAGTCTTTTAAATTGATACATTTAAATGTTATATTATAAAAGTCATTATTAGACAAGATATTATTCTATACAAGATTATAAAGATAATAAAAACAGCATTTATTTAGTTTTTTTTTTATTTCGTTTATTAATTCTTGTATAATATTTAATTTTCACTTGAGGTAAATGCATCAGTGGAAATGGATAATGTTATTTTAATCGTGTGAATAATTAACGATTCTAACTGAAAAAATCTCCTTAATTATTTTTTTTATAGTACTAATATAACTTTTGATATTTTATTATAGTGTACATACCTATAGGTATAGATAGTACAAGGTCCATTCTATCCGATATCAGCAACACGGGAACGGTGTTGGCCCGCATCGTGCATTTCCTCGAATGTAAATAGGCAGTGTGATAAGAGATAACAGTGTTGGTCCGACACGGATCTCGTGGTGTACGGGGCAGGTACTGCTTTGTACGTGCTTCTTAATTTATTTTTTTATAAACAATTCACCTGTATAAAAGTTGAATATATATTTTTAATAGAATAAAAACCAAACTTATATTCGATTTTTTTATTTACCTTAGTTTTGGGTCATCACTTGATACAATGTTATAGGTATATTATATTGTACAAGATCGTCTTCGTGGGTTTTTTAATGTTGATATTGAATAAAAATAAATATGAATGATAATGATATGACTTGCCAATTGATATAGAACACAAAAAGAAAAATAACAATGAAGTTAAAAATTTTGTTTTATTACTTGTCTGTTAAAATATAACACTTATATTACTAAGAGCAGATGTGATCGTGAGAATATTGACCAAAACCAATTTGCAATACTATGCATATTTCACTTTTTAGTGCCCCCGTCTTAAAAAAATCACACACGGACTTAAAGTGTGGGGCAAAACTTTTTGTACTCACCCCTCGTAAGTAAAAAACTTATTCAAATTGGAAGGTAACTTTACTCCTAACTTTTTATCGCAAACAATGGTCTCTTTTCTTTGGCTGTGTAATTTATTTTTTTAACGGTCCAGGGTATAAATGGCCTGGGGTCATAGGTGAGGATTAGCGAAGTTCTCAGGGTAGCTTTTTAAGGCATCTTCTTTATCATCGAAACACATCTGTCTGTCTTGTTGTTTGTCAGTAAATATTCGTTTGTGTGGGAAAAAATCTTCAAATATACATTATTTTTATCGCAATTTTAAAATTATTAGAATATGTGCATTGATTAATCAATTGGATCAGAATTCGTTTTTTATTTATGTAGATACTTACATAATCCCGTTTGATTCATTTTGTTATAAAATAAAAATTACGTGTCGATTTCAACTTATATTTCATTTTACGATTATCCTTTATCCTTCGATTAAACATAGAATATACAAAAAACATATTACCGTGGAATGATACCAAGCTATTATGATATTTATATAAAATTCATATAATCACAATCGTAAAGTATTGAAAAAATATAAATAATTAAAAGCATTAGATAACCAAAGTCCAAACAGGGCTATCGTAATCAGGATACAAAAACGCAATGTGCCATGACGTCACGATAACTCTTACGCCCGCGCCCGCATGGACGAGAGGACAATGATGACAACATGAGCACAATCGATAATACTAAGCGGACACGTGTGTTGGACGACCCATTGTTTATGAAGAGGTATCTTAAAATATATTTTTTTTAAATTTATAATTAAAAACGATGCTTATTATGTAATATGCACATTGTTACGTATAATGTAGCCTTAGACTAAAAGAATATTTATACGAATTAAAAAAAAAAAACAGTTACTATGTGTAATGTTCTTGTTATATGCGATTGAGCTCATGCTGTGTTATTTAGAGGTTATAAAAGTTTTTTATGATGTGTCGAGAAATTCTAAATAGCAGCTTAAAACTTGGAAGCTGGTAGCGGTTACACTTCTCCTCGAAAAACACGTAACGCATTTGTCTACATCTGTGTCGAATTGACGGCCCAGTGGGTTATGAGAGCCAGGCGGTAGTGCAACTGAGTTTCCGCACAGACTTCTACGCTATAATATATATATTCTGCGCAGTAGGCTTGTTTTCGTCACTGCGAATTCATAGTTTGAATTTAATAATAATTTATAATATTGAGGCATAATATTTATACTATATTTATAGCCACCTAAATATATAGATTTCAATTATTTTAATAAGATTTATTTAATGAAGTAGCAATACTGAAATAATTTTTGCAATATTGCAATAATTATTAAATGTTTCTTCTGTTTTATTTTGTTTTCCAATTAAAATAAATTTCCAAGCACTTCCTCGTCATATTCTTTACTATATTGTATTAATTGCGTACTGTTTGTAATCTCGAGATTAAGTCGAAAGTAAACAGATAACATATTTTTTACAATTTCAGTGATACCAAGACTCGGCTAAGAAGTCCGTCACAATACCGAAGGAAGTACAACAAGTATTATCCTTTCGCGAAAAAAAGGCATAAAAGATTGGTCCATGCGTAACACATGTCAGGAGAAGTCGCGGATTCCCGTAAAGGATTACGCTGCTATTGTCCGTAAAGGTTTGTACCTAGCAGACAATGTCTCCATTTTTTTACACCTGGTCACATTTTTTAACAACGTCATGAGCACAGATAATGTCAGTTATAGATAAAAAATACTATACCCCGAGGTAAAGGGGCGCAGATTATAAGTAAAGTTCGACCGGTAGCTCTATACATGAATTCGCAATGGGTTATTTTGTTTGATTTGTGAGTTATAATGGCATCGTGCACATAATTTGGATGGTTTGAAAGTTATATTAAATATTGCATTATTTTTTAAAAATATGTCCGATTAAAAATTTAACTCAAACCTGCTTTGTATAAATAAAAAAATAAGGGTTGTTTTGTTTTGTCACTCGTAGAGAAAGAGAGACAAAACATAAAATGATGATGCAATATTAATTCAATTGAAAATTATGTAGAATAGATTATAATTTATAACGCAGGCTAATGTTTTCAATGATCGTGCGAAAATTATTCTTAGTATAAAATTTTCTATTACCATAACGAACGCTGTCCGACGTATGACCCTCGCGAATGTACAAAAAAAATGTCACCCCCAGGTTTTTTTCTAACCCTTTTATGCATATCCTGTGTCACCCATACAGTATTACAAGTCAAATTTAAATAATTTATGTCCTTCGATCGCTGTTCGTTAGTGAGTTTGTTTTGCATCTGCCTCGTCATACCGTTCTTTTGTAGATTTAAATGGAGAGAATATTTATTGTAATATTTTTATACAATCAAATCAAACTTACGTCTTTATTCTAGTACAAATATAATATTGAATCAATGCAATTATTTACATTCTCAATTGAATATCGATATATAATCAAATAAGATTGCTCTGATCAATAAATCTCATATATTAAATTACTTGAGAGGTATTTACTGTGTTGACTTGTAACTTGCATGAAACCATTGTTTTGATAAATTATTCTTTAAATATAAAATGTGAAAAGAATTAACGTTAAATTAATAAGATTACGTGTTGTTCGTGAGTTCCTGATTTGGTGTTTAGAATAGATATTATAAAGATAGAACTTCCGACTTTCACATCGCTAGGCTCAATATATATAGACTCAAATACTGTTATGACATTGAGGCTTTACAATAAGTTAGTATACATTACCTTCATATGAACATACAAGAACTTCACGCTTGTCACGTTAATAATCTAAATTTAAAGCATGCGAGAATATTATATATTTAATATCTAAAATGTTCTCCTAAGCGCACTGCATCTACATTTATAAGTTCTATATATTGGTTCAGAAGTTTTTCAGTGAGGTAAAACGTCTCCTCATATATTAATTAAGATTTAAAACAATTATCCGTGTTTAATAAAAGTGTTAATGTATTCCAAATTTCTACGTAGCAATAAATATTCTTATCGTTTTAAATTATAATAATTAATTATTTTATGCATATTAAATCCATTGTTTATAAGAACAATGCTCACACGCTCATGCTATTTAAACGAACCAACCAATTGACACATCGAGCAGTGAAAGGGTTGAATGTTGAACATCTAAGGTTATAGGATAGCAGGCTAAAGATCGTGTCATTCTCATTGAAGTGGCGAAATGACTACGTATTGTATTGAAAATATCAAGGCGTTCATCCGAAATACATAACGAAAATTAACGATTTCAGTGTAGGCGTTTTAGCAGTCAGGCGTTTATGGAAGGATAGCAGATCTGACGATGCCTTTAAGGTTTAAAATTAAAAACAAATTAAAATTATATACTTTATTCAAGCACTTTTATAGTTTTGAATCGTAGTTTTACATGATAAACTTAAAGGTACCACCGGTTTTATGTATCAATTATACCGAGATAAAACTAACTCGGTTGTTACTCTTTTTCATAATACATACGTCATTACCATGCCATGTCTGTAATGATGTATCTTTGTATAAATATTAAATATAAATACATATATTATAATACAGAGTGAGAGGAGAGATGGTCATTTTTTGGTCAAAGAATTAGAATTGCGATTCAACGAGGGCAATGATGTTAGCAGGCCTACCACCATTTTACTCGATCATAATTTGTACATTTATTTTATACATCATGAATATTTTTTATTTTGCGTATGTTGGATACGGCACTAACAATTTAACTCAAATTTTGTATTTAACTGAGGTATTGTGCACTACAAATTTGTCTATATGGTTTATCTCATCATCACCATCATCATATCAGCCGGAAAACTTCCACTGCTGGAAAGGCCTCCCAAGGGTTTTTTATCTAAAAAAAATGTCTTTTTTACTATTTATCGCCTAGGTACTTTTTTAACATATTTTTATTATATAGTTTTAATTTTAGTTAATTAAAGCATATTAGAAATAGAAACTTCAAATTAAAATAAAATGTTTAGAAACATACAATTGGCATTATATACAAACGAACATGAGCCAAACCCATAAATCCATTTTAACGAAATTAACCGCTTGTTCCAAGCCCAATAATAGGGCAACATTTTTTGCATTGTTTTATTACATTACCCCTTTTAATTTTTTGTCATCCAGTAGCCCCGGGTTGTTTTTCATGATGTTTTTATATTGGCCGGATTTTGTCTCGTTTATATTAAATTACAGTTTTTATAAAGTAATGAATATGCGGGAATCATAACTGTTATGCAATTGTATACGATAATGGTTGAATATTATCGCTGCTTTTTTTTCTTTTTTAATTCAAACAAAAGCAACGGTGTTCCGTTTTGGGTTATAATAATAATTTGATTAATTTCTTTGGATTTATGTCATTTTTTGATAAATGATAGAAACGTTATATTAATTTAGCCATTAACTTTTTTTTTCAACTTTAGTGCATTTTATTAAAAATAAATAGAATATAAATTATCTATTATTTATTAAATTTTTGCGTGGCTAAATTTTAAGACGAAGTTATAAGCTTGTACTTGAAATGATGCAACATTTCTATCAATAAACAATTAATTCCACTCGAATGCGACTAACAATACAATCAGATGTATCTACCCACAGATCTCCTTTACAATGGTACTCTGCGTGAGAAATTAAAAAAAAATTGATCGCATATAAAAAATGCACTTGGAGAATTATTAAAAAGTAAAAGATGTCCCTTGCACAATACGCACACCTTGATCGGAGATGCGTACTTAAAAAATGTGCATATGTTTTTATAAACACACTACGGGACCATCGGATGTAAAAAAATTAGGGTCGCTTATTTTTGGACAGCGATCGTCAAAGTTCATCCGCTTCATGGGATTTTCTTTGTCCATTAGAGCTACGATGTTCTTTAGCTAATATTCGAAATTACATCTTATAATAAAGTTCCACTTATTGTTTTTTATTATATAATTGTATTGTTAATAAAAACGATTCCAGTTTGAGGCGATGCGATGATCAATATTTTTTAAAATCAATCTTTCCAATGATTACTTTGGGAATAACTGCTTGTAACAACTATATTAGGCAGTTTCGGTCGTTATTAGACTATTAAACATAGGTTATATTTTTGCATTACATGAGAATATTCTGGAGAGTTGGTACCTTAATTAGATACCAAACACTTATTACACTTGATACACTTGAACCACTAATTAAGTTATCTAGACACATATATAGGTGGAACAAATTATTACAACTTTAGTTTTGTATTTGAATACACTACTTAATATCTCGTAAATTTACGAAAACTTATATAATTAAAAACAAAGGGTCCTAAGGGCCCACTGATATAAATCTTTCAAATAAATATCCGTCATAAAACTTCAATGTCAACCGAGATATTTACACTTACCGTACGCTTCCTGCGTAAGGTTTTTTAAGATGCCCTGTTCCCACAGACATCCGCGGGTTTTTTAAACGTTTTTTTTTTCATGTAGATTAGAATTAACGGTAAAAATCTCCCCTAAGGATATTTTAATTTATTTCTTTGGCATAAAAGGAGATGCGGTCTTCTTTTGTCTGTGATATCACTGCGTTAAAAAATAAGACCATGCGATTCGAGGAAGTGTTTCGATTTTTAAATTCGTTATTTTTCTAAGTATGGCAGAGATTTATGGACTTAGTAACTAAATTATCGATTTAGAGGATAAGTTTTTTTTTTGGACAATAATTTTAATCTATAGATGCTAATTATTAACAAGGAAATAAAAATAAGTATAAATATGTATTTTATTTAATTTACATATTTTTTAATCTTTTATGAAAAACATTTAAATAATTTTATTGGTAAGAAAGATGAGGGATTCATATTTTATGAAAAAAATGAATAAGGAAGAAATTTATGTAAAGTTAACGTGCATAAATCAACATAGTAATTATTTTTTGCGACAACCGTGTTACGAGACTTTGTTTTCACAAACAACAAAACTCAGAAAAAATCTTTAAAAAAAGTCACCGAAATCAAACCCCAAAGAGTTCTTCAAATTAAACCCTCATTAGAAATTTTCATAAAAAATACGTTAACGTGAGAATATTAAAACCGTTTTTTGCAAAAACTGGTTCCGATTTTAAACAATATCAAGACCGTTGCATCTTATTTGCATATAATTTTTTTGAGTTCGAAATTTGAATTTTTTTTTCTTCGACAGTCAGGAAGAGTCTGACACCATATAATTAAGAAAAAAGTATAGCTCCCGAGGCCCTATTCTCCGTGGTCTTTTATCAATCGGTCAGGTAAAGTGCCTAAGTGTCGGATATAACAATAAGCTCCGGATTTCCTCTCTCTAATACAAGGACCGACCTTTGCCTCACGTGCAGATTTTGAATACAATCCGATTTTCCGTGGGCGTGATTGATTTTGGAGATATACTCGATATATTATTGTGAAATCGATTATAATGACTCATAGAATTGCTTCCGATATCTGTTTCGACGATCGGCTAAGCTTAACAGTGTGTCACTGATATTCAAATAGAGATATGTATGACTAAATTTTGTATCTCGAATGAACTTCGAATGATTTTTTTTTTATTTTAAATGTCTGTTTTTGTGACGTAATTAGTAGTTTTAATAAAATAATTTAAAATGACAAAGCGTAATAAAATCAACAAAGGCGGCCATAAATTGTGGGGATTATGCAACGGCACGGCTTACATCCTCTTCCTTACTTCAGGACCATAAATTTCATTTCGCTGCAAGGTGGTCTGACAAATTTGCGGTTGCCTCTAACGACAATCCACCACTTTTAGTCTATTACAGTTGCAGACTAAAAACAATCCTTTACAACTAAGAACGTAATTTTCAGCAGGTTAAAATTGTATATTCGTAAATTTGTATTCTGTGGTCAATAGCAAGGCGTGTAAGCATAAAACTTCCTTACAAGCTGCCGCCTGTCCGAAGTGGACAAAAAAGGACAATCGATTTGTGACATTTGTTTGGATTGGTTCCCTTTTTTTGTGGACTCCCTGAGGAGCTTGTTTTAATGATTGTGTAATTGTTTTTGATTTAGATAAGCTTATTGTTGTTTTGACTTTAAATGACAAAAACAAACTTCTGTTACTTTGTCACTTAAATACGTTTGTATTTTAGGAGATTTACGACTTTCTGCATGTTTTTATACAGTAAACATTTTTATAAAGTTATTTTACATTTTACAGACATAGTTACCAAACGATTATTTCTATAAGAAATCCTTTATAAATTCCTTCCTTTTAATCCTTTTAAGTATTAAAAGGAATTATGTCGATGGAAAATATAATTTTGAGTTAAATTTTATCGAACTGTTGTATCAAATATGTTTTCATAACATTATTAGAAGGCATAGATCAAGGTGCGGGTTGACCGCACGCGCATGATGGTCATGCGCAGGCGCAGTGTGAGTAATATCAGCAGAAACATACCTTTAGTTTATTATTCAAATAAAGAATATCAATATTACGGCCTTACTTATAAATGTTGCTTAACCTGTAATTGGTTAAACAATGCCGTGTCTTCTTCTTTCGAATTTCGAATTTCATTATTGAATGACAGAAAGGGGCACATTTAAAGCAGCTAATATGAGCAATTTATTTTTAAATTATTGAAGATGTCATAGATTTTTTAGTAATTAATAATTATGTTATGCGAAACAGTGCAGTACATGTTTGAATTAATTTATAAAGTATTCATCTAATTTTCAATTGTATATTTTTTAATAATAAGGTATGGTTCGCTATCAGTCTTATTTAAAAAATAAATGACAATACATAAACATTACAAAAATTATTTACATAGACATGATTGAATAATATTATTTTTGACTTCTAAAATATATAACGATCTATGCTACCACTACATTCGCTGTCCAACCACAAATACAACGATTACAGTTGCCACAGCGTCGTGTCTCAAGCTAATATGAGACGCCTACCGACTCTGATTGTCGAGACAAACGCTTGTGAATACTTATTGCGGTAAATTCATATTTGATCATACTATATCTATGGTATAATACGGGATTTTATTTACATTTTTGTTTCGTTTATTTGCTTTGAAATTAAACCAAAAATCGAACTAGGTTTTTGTTTTTGTATTACAAAAGCAGACGGGCAAGCGGTCCCATCTGATGGTTAGTGGTCAGTACCACTACCAGCTTCTTTTGTCTATGACATTGGCATTGTAGAATATATCTTTTAAAGAGGTTGAATGTCTAAATATAGCTTATTATACATATTTGATTAATTGTGTGCATGTTTTTTTTTATAAATTGCATTTGAAACAATACGAAGTAAAATATATCAGAGATATATTATTTATTATTGTATTATTATTAAGTAAAGTAAAGTATTATTAAGTATGTATTTTATTTAGAAATACTCAATAATATTCTGTACTAAATAGAGATTACCGTCTCCTTTATGATCAATAATAAATAGCTATTCACTGACATACTTTATATTGCAGAATTTCAACCGACGGCGGCCAATCTCAAGAGAGATGAGCCAACTGCGCACGAGATATTATAGTGCACAAGTGTGTGCGCAAACACAGGTGCACTCACTATTCCCTAGCTCTCATAATCCGATGGGACGGCAATCCGACACGACCGGAAAGAGTTCAGGCGCAGGACCAACGGCTTTACGTGCTTTTCGAGGCGCGGGAGTGTACACACTTCCAACTTCCAGACTCCGGGCAGCTACTGAGAATTTTCTGACAGAAAAACCCAATAACTAAACCACCGGGTCTGCGGCCTTATATCTAGCTACTAGACCAACGAGGCAGTCACCAACGAGTTTCTCTGTACATATATTATAATGGCATTTAAATATTTTTGTTTATTTTTACTTTTGTTTAATTTTTTTTTTTTAATTCAAATTCATAGCCTAGTAAGTGACTTTTAAATATTGTAATGTTAAGATTATAATGTGTTATAGAATACGAAAATATATTGTACACACGTTGGCTTCCTATTAATAAATAATTAAATAACTAAACAAATCCTATTTAAAAATATTTATTTTAAATATGAGTTAAATCTATCAAGAAAACATAGAATATTTCCAAAAATTATGTTTGAGTGTGTTGCCTGAGTTAAAAAGGTTTGCAAAATCAACCTCGACATTAACAAAGCCGCACGCGCAAGAGTTAAAAACATTAAAGATCCGTTATTTATTAAAACCATCGGGGTTTGTAGGAAAATAGCTATAGGATTGATGAATACGCGTTATTCCGTTATTGTGGTTGATTTCTCCCAAGTCGTGAGAACACCTAACAGCTTGCGTTCACGATAATAGCTGTCAAACAGCAGCAGGTAATTATGGTGTTTCTGTTCATGGTTGCTATGGTGATGGTAATTCAATGATGGGTCACTGAATACTTGCTATAGTATTATTATTCACGGCCGTTGTTATTTTATTTTATTAGATAGGAAGCCAAAACAATATTCTAGAGTAAGGGTCAACATTTTATACAGCGTTGCCTCTAGAGTACAATCTTAAATAATTTTAATATAAAAATGGCATTCCTCACTTATAAGCTAACTTAAAATGCATAAGAAAAAATAGTACATTCTATGTAAGTAAACTTCAAAAAAAAAACAGAAAAATTAAAAAAAAAAAAAAAAACCTTTGTTTTTTTTCATTCGTAGAGAAAGTTCCTTTCCTACTAGTTTCTTATCGGTTAATATAAATTTAGAATTAGTATAATGACGATGTAAAAGTAATTGTTTAATTAATTAAATAAATAATTGTGAGTACTTCCAAAAATGTCTCAAATTCACTTCGATTATAAGTGTTATGTTATAAATACTTATTAGCTAGGTATATATAAACTGTATAGCTTATACGAACATAGTAATATAAGGTTTAATGTTCTAGATATTATTTAATACCAGTTATTATGCCAATAAATAATGTGACATGATTGTGTGTGGTCCAAAGGTGACATAGACGACTAATATTTGTAGAAGTATTATACCCCTGGAAAATACCTTCTACATGCGTATTGTGATAAGCGGAGCGGATAATTAGTATTAATGATTTTCTCTCATTCATCTTAAATATTTAATTGTGTTAGAAGATTTGCTATTAGCTACAGTAATTTTATTTATTCATATCTCGTTATACTTATTAAAATAAAAACAAGCACACATCACATCGGTACAAATATTTAATACTTAATTTGCCGTCAACATTAAATAATATCTACCTCAAAAATTCATATGGCAGATTTCTAATAATATAAAAACAAAAGTCGCCATTCCTATTAACATGAGTGATACCCTATTTAAGACAATTTATATTTTTTTCTGGCAGAGATGCCCTCGGCCGCGGTCACCGTATCCTTAATTAAATATCATGCTATCATCTGATTACATAGTCCGATGTAAAACGATAGTAATGTTTGCGTTACAAATCTGTCACTTGTATTCTCAATGTTACGAGAGCACTGTGGACACTGCGTCACAAAATTAAATGCGATTGTTCTCTTTAACATTTGAATTATTTAATATTATATTATTACGAATAGTATTTTTGTTGGTAACAAACTAACAGCTAGTTTTCCACTGGAGAAGTTTAGCTAACCCCACTCCGCTGCTGCACTACAGGTGCGAATTTACGTAGTTTCTTCTCGATGTTCTCCTTCATCGCTGAGCACGAGATGGATTATAAATACAAAATTTGTAATAATATAATTTAATTGAATTTACAATCTTCAGTTTGTGTTTTAGCAATTCAGATGTTCTAACAACTGGACATATGGTCCAGAATTGATCTTAAAATTGATATTAAAATTTGTTACCGTGTGTTTTATGTCCGCCTTCTCAATGGTCCCCTAGGTTGGACCTAGGTTTTATTTATTTTTAAACAAATATGAAAATATGTCATATACTTGATATCTTTACTATATAATAGTAGGAATTTTAGAAATAGCGCGATATTTAAATAAAATATTAATAGACTTTAGTTGTTTAGTCTATAGATTCAAATTGACTCTCCGATTGATTGATCCGAAGGTGCTTATAACCTTCGGATCGTATGAGTACGTAGATATTCTAAGTATTTCGGGTCGTTAGAATACACAATCCGTTGCCGAATAACTTTACATCATAAGCTGTTATATCAATTTGTTAAGTGACATTTCGTGAAAAATATTTGTGTAAATTAGGTATAATATTTAGTCAAAAAAAGCTGTAACATATAAACAAAGTGTTAAGAAAATGTATAAAAGTGTTTTGTTTAAAATGATTACTTTATATTATTAAATAAGTATAACTCTTATCTTATTGTACAATCTGGTTAAACAAAGAATGTATTCTAAAATTGAAATAAAATCTCCGTTTCATTTTCTTATTTTTGTGTTCAACTTAATAATGTATATAAGCCGTAACTTAACAGAAATTTGTTTCGCGAATTGTAGGACATAATTCGTGTTAATTCAATTTAAAAGTAATAGGAAGTAGCTCTGCGTTTATAAGGAGGTTTTATGCTAATACCGAGCCACTGAGGGAAACTATTAAGAAGCGGTCCGTTGCAAAAGCACAATTTCGCCATAATCGCTCTGTCTCACTCAGTTTAGTTTTAATTTCAATTTGCTCTGTCCAGACACGACCGTTGTTAAGAATATACTTCACTTGCTTAATGAAAATGAATTCTTATTTGTTTATTTCATTAATCTACGCAAATAACAAATCTATTTCAACTAAAAATGTATACATTTTAATAATATTTAAAAATTAATAACTTTATGTTCAAACAACAAAGCGTATAGTGACTGTATCTGCAATATTTTACCTTTTATAAAGTAAATATACATAACTTATATACATAAATTCATTAAAAATATATATTTAAAAAAAACTGTAGTGGTTTCACTGCTGGTCAAATATCTTCTTTCTAGAGGAAAACGTTTGGAAAGCTTTAAATCTTAAATATATATATATATAATTCCTAAATATATAAAACCGCATTTAATATTTTTGAAAATCTTTTATTCCGACGAAAACCGAATTGCCTAAACAATAAATAAAATTCGTATGTTTTTTCTTGAAACACATACCATTGGAATCTAAATTAACCCGTGTAAAAATTCTGTTGATTTATGGTAAATTGATTTATCATAATATTTAAATTAAATTAATTAAAACCATAAAAATCAAAAAGGAATTATATTTTTTTTCTTCAACATTTATTCAATTATTTTTTGCGTAATAGGCAAACAATACGCCAAACAATTATTATTTATGTTTTCATTGTTTGACATAACCATCTGAATCTTCTCATAGAGTAAATAACCACTTTTTGATTTATAAATATATTCACAGTACAGTGTACAGAGTATCTAAAATGTTAATATCACAAGTAAGGATGGACGCAATTAGCTTGCGGTTGTACTTGCAACACTGAAATAATACAGTCTTTTAACACTCACATATTAAATGCAATGGCGTTTATATAATAACTTTATTAAAAATGTTTATATAATACTTTTTTTATAAATGTCAAACCTACGTTTGAGACGTGTTTATTATTCTAATGGTAACTTTTATTATGACTTAAAATCTTTTTGGTATGTGTCCTTTTAATATTTCCAGATGGACAAATATTTCTCTGAGTATATATGGATGGAAAAAAATTACTGAGAAATGCTTAGTATTATATCCTTCAGATTTCCTCCCTAAAGACAAGTTTCGTAACGATGTTTTTTGAGGATGTTCACTGAGGAACATAGGATAAATTGTGAATATTTTTGCTCCCGAAAAATTAAATCACGTTTGCTTGTAATAAAAAGGCAGACGAAAAGGATAAGAAGTCACCCTTTAGTAAAATAACTAATGGTAGGGTAACGTATATTTTAGGGCAGAGCAGATACAAAATCAAAATGTAGTTAAAGTAGTAGGTACTTTTTTAACAAATAAATGACAGAGTAATTAATTAAAAAAAAGTTATTATAACATGACCCTGCCCGAAAATCAACAAATACTCTCTTAATTTTTATCATCAATATATTCTTTTTCATTTTAACATGAAATCAAGCTGAAAGTATTTGCAGGATTTTATTATTGAAGTGATCACGTTGCCCAAGGATGAATCACCTTTGCGATATTAAAATTTATCTATTATTTATATATATAAAATTTATCCATTAATTATATATATATTTATTATTCTCTCGTTTATACATTTGTAATACTTACTATTCAAATAACAAGTATTATTGTGATTATACCTACTGCTACTGTAAGTACCTACGTCGTTGTGATTTTATAGAATGAATACAGTTTATGTCGAAGAGTTACCCAAAAGTAATAAACTACAAAAACGTCCAAAATATACCAATCGACTGGCTAAAAGGTTTATATGTACAAAACTATAACAGTGATACTAAAGTTAGTGAATATCTTATTTTTGTTAATTCAAATGTTAATTTAGAGTTAATTTCATGTTAGCCCTGCATGTCGCTTAATATATGCATCTGGTACAGGGCGAGCGAGGCGCGCGTGACGGACTATTGTACGTGAATGCGGACACATTTATACTGAACAGGTAAGTTAGTACTGAACACCCGCCCTATGAGGGACGTTTCATATAATACATTCTAACTAATATTCTAAATGTGAATGTAAGTTTGTTTGTTTGTTACGCTTTATCGCTTAAGCCACTAAACCGATTTTAAAAATTATTTCACCAGTGGAAAGCTACATTATCAGCGATTAACATAAGCTAGATTTTATCCTAGTATTCCCACGGGAACGGGAGCTACGCGAGTAAAAATGCCGGAAAAAGCTTGTTCAAATATATTTCACCAATAGAAAACTAAATTATCAATCATGTCAAAACAGGGCTTGTAGACGTCATTCTCTATCCAATCGTATCTTCATTTCTGAATATCGTGTCCTGGTGGTGCACCCTCATAGGACTATTTGCATCCTTCGGTTTCTGCCTTTGATCATCCAACCAAGAGTATTTTTTTATTACTTGGTATATGGCCCAGTAACTAGAATATTGCAGGTTAAAACCCGTATAAAATAATTGAATTATTTTATATAAATCTACATAATATAATTAAGTTGGTAATAAAAAAAAGAACACTTATCGAAACATATTTCATATATTACTTCGTTTAAGAAATTGTTATAAACTTGAATGTCATAAAGATATACCGCAACAGTTTATACGACACGTCTATTATTTAAACAATACGTCTAACCTAAAATTATTTTGATGTTTATAATACGTTACGATTTATTATACCTACAGCCAGTAACCTTTCAAAACAGCCACTACTGTAATTTGTAATGAAATAACAATTAATCACAACTCCGATTCTAGATATTTTGTGTACCTACACGTTGGGAAAGACAATATGACGGCGTACTGGCCCACTTCATAATTTCAAGATTGTAATTCAAGTCAGTTTGCCTATGGAGAGAATTTTGACTTTGACATTTCGTTTTGTAACTTAGTTAAGCTTGTTTGTCCTTTTGGCTTTCAAAATCGTAACACAAGCTGTCGCATAGAGATATGTGTACAGAATAGTTAAATGATTTTGTATGTTTATAAAATGTGTTTTAAATATTAAATATATTCAAACAGCCTGTAAAATTCCCACAGTTGGGCTAAGGTGGTTTCTTTTGAAGAGCTATTGTCACCATACTGCACCAATGCGGGTTGGAACACATACAGGTTTCCACTTGCTGTTTTCCTTACCGAGCACGTGATTATTTACACCAATTACGCGTATGGTATTACTCTCAGTGATCGTTAGTTAAGATTCACGCGTGCCAATGCTGTGCCACGGCTATTATTTAGATTATTAAATATAATTTTATAGTGACCCTTTTTGGACCATTTAGTATCATTGAATGTTGATTAATATATTTGCAATACCTTGTATTTTTATAAGATGTATTGTTTACAAGTATCAAAATATGTAATAATTATATCGCTATAAACATTATGAATTAGTCTTATCTTCGAGTTTCTTTTGTTTGTTAAACAAATCAACCAACGACGAAGGTTTAGATCTATAAATTATAAATATTCTGTGTGTATAAATTAACTTAAATTATTATGTTGCTATTTGTTCGTTAATTTCACGTGTTAACACATACAACCGCATTAATAGAACGCTGGACACGGAGATCAGGTTTTTTAAAGATTCTTACTAGTTTACTACTTTGTTTTAATAGTAGGTATGAAATATAACTAATTATATTAGGATAGAATCTGCGATTTTTTCCTAGCTATACTACACAAGACTGAGCGACTACGGAATAAAACATCGAGTGACATTGTATATGCAAACTTAATTACAGATATCGTATGTGTATAGATTTCGGAAATTTGATTACTGCCCTCCGGGAAAAGTCGTTTCTCCGGATGGGGCTAATCGCCACAGATCATTAATACATTACTGGGACGTATCATTACTTGTTGATATATAGCTATTTTTTTGTCTGTATAACATTGTCTTAATTGACAAGGAAGAATGGTCAATATCTGCTACCGTTTGTTTATATTCTGTATTATTTTTAATACAAGTCGTTGCGATATTTAAATTCATATTTTTATAATATCAATTGAAAAATAGGAAAAAAGGAAAAAGAAAACGTGCGCTAAAACGGTTTATAGCTTATAGCGATGCCACAAAGACAAGCTTTGGTGTATCAACTTTCGTAAGACAAGGAGTTCGTATTGTCAATACGTATGAGAAATAAATAATCGTTTAATTTAAATACGATTGCACAGAAACAAACGAACTAAACATTTAAAAAAATATGGCATGTATCATTCAGAACAAAGAATAAAGAATCTTACATACATACATGAACACTGGAAACATTATACTTATTTTTTATGCAGTTGCTTTTGTATGATAAATGTATGTGATTTATATTTAGTATTATTTCATTTTAAATTGTACGTATCTGCACAAAAAAATTGGTGTAGTCATCAAATTTCAGCCAAATAGTTATTCAGAGTATTTTTGTGTTCCGGATCCAATCCAATTTTTCTATAGTTTTGCTGGTTGAGTATTTTTTACCGCTGGTTTCGGTGGAACTCCTGATAAATGGTTCTGGCAACAAGCTTCTACATCTACTACAAATACTTTTTGATAACTTTGGTAAAATATCTTATATCCATTATGGCTGAAATGTTACAAGCATTCGTTGCAATAAGATGTTCATAAATGTGTATATTTTTTTAATTATCCGCATTAAGGATGTCATTCCTTTACAATAGAGCATGAAATATTTACGACGGCTTATGTCCAATTGAGAGTTACATAATGGCGTCAAGTGCGAATACTCTTTGTTAAGAGAAATATCGAACAAAAGTGTACACTCCCAAAAAGCCAAAAAATCACGAACGCATCATTACATTCGCATCAAAAAGTATTTTGTGAAAAAAGAATATAAAAGCAAGTTACTTAGGTGGTCTTGATTTTATAGCGTGTAATAATAATGGCACCTATGTGTACTGTTCTATATAATAATGGGGGTACTATTTCTGTGGGCAGCATAATGGTCGGCGCAATGTTAGCTGGGTGGTCGGATTATAACGCAAAGCCGTGGATTAAGGCACATCGACACGTGTGCTCTCTATGGCCTCGAGTGGCTTTAGCAATTGTGTACTTGATTGTACCGCCAGTGATAAGGTGAGGGAATTACTAAGTAAATTTATTTCCTACATATTAACCCTTTTTATAATAACACGTACATATATGAAATAGAGCAACCACAATATTAACATTTTTCAATATAATATATAAATATATATATATATATATATATATATAGTTGTGTGATTTATATTATGTGTACCTCTTATTCCATATACAATATACATACATATTTAGACGATGTTAATACGTACATGTTTACATTTTTTAGGATGAAACTAAGTTGAATCGTGTATACTCAGCTGTGCAGCTTTACAATGCTTCGCAAGCCCTTAAGGGCAATTATAAAAGAAACAGTTTATCTGCAAAAGTACATATTATAAAAAAAAACTACTCATAATATCTATTATTGTTAAAATAATATATTATATATTGTTAAATTTATATAATTAAAATAATGTTTTTATATAATATTTTTATTAATAATTTCTTTGCTATTCATATTATATTTCGTAAAAATAAACTTAAATTTTTACTGTCAATTTTACGCTTTAACTCATATAAAAGAACGCAAACCGCCTTCAAATATTTCTGCTACCGTAGAGCCTTAACATGATTATGTATTTTTTCTAAAATTCATCTACAATTGTCATTGATATGTTAAGGACTAACCTTATTATTATTTTATTTAGGTTGAAAATACAATGATTTTTTAAATTTTAAGTGAAAATATTGTTTTGTAGTTTGTATAAGTCTTTAGAAAATGTCAAACGAACCGCGAAGAATTTTGCCCGGACCAGCACCCGTGTTTACTTTGCGGACACTACCCTTAAGTAGGGTGGCCATCAAATGTCTGTATCCAATTCAAAAAAGTATCGATAATAGTATTTAGAATATTCATTCATCTGAATTGATGATAAATATTTTTTGAGTGGTAAATAAGTAAAATTTCAATTAATATTCGTTTCCAAGCCGTGCGATTGTAGAATTGAAAATTGTCCTTAGATTATTTGGCAAGTGGTAAGTGTAAATTGTATTCCACAAATTGTCTAAAAGTTTGGCCACCGTACATTAAATAAATTTTTAGCGAAATAATAGCGTTAAGTTTTGGCCAGATTGAACCAGGATAATAGTGTTAAATTTCTTACGATACGACGGAATATGATGAATTCGTCGGTTTCTTTGACGATGTTTTTTATTCTAACATCCTGCAAAGGAATTCACTTAGATTGACGTGTGCTTAATTCCTAAACGTGACTATTGGTAGCTATCATATTATACAGAATTAATATTATTACGTCAAGTATATTTTATAGAATGTAGTAAGTTTGTTAACAGGTAATACAAATAAAACATCTGAGTCAATGTTAATAAATTTTTTAATTCACAATTTTGGTATGTGACATATTATGTTTTTAAAGTAATAGAAATTTAATTAATTGTAAAATGACTCTTCATAAGAGCTTCTTAGAAGCTGTTTAAATACAATTGTTTTTTGTGAAATATTTTCACTATCACAATGAGCCTATCTGCATTTGACGCTACAGTTATGTTTTTTTGTACAATAAAATAGCTAAACTATTTTTGTTTAGATAATGTTTACTTCTGAGGTAGCTAAAGTTTTTATTACAATTGAGTTTAATATAAGTATTATTCGTAATTTTAATCAGTTAGTTTATTAAGTCTTCGTAACTTGTCTCAAATACTAATTTAGAAATGATTCTGCTTGTTTTTACAGATGCGTAATAATGTTAGGTAGGAGCTGTAAGTTAACTAGCAACTGAAATACCACAGGAATTATCTACGACAATTATTGACATTAATTACGCTCACAATAAACTTATAATTAGACAAAACAATTGATCACCACTTAAAGACTAGAAAAATACCATAAAAATCAAGTAAAATATTTATAAGCTACATTAAATTCGATCTATTGCAATTGTGTATAACAATATTATGATGGTTTAGTATTTTAAGAGTATTAGGTAAAGTTATGCTTTAGCCATACTAAGTTTAGTTTTAATAATATTAAGGAAAAACTATCTATGATCACACACAGTATTTTCAAGGTAATGTACATAATAATGATAGACTGGGGTCAAAGGAACATGGCCGTGGTGGACCTTACTTTAATGAATTTATTTCGTTGTAAAATAGTCTTTATGAGCTGAGTAATAAGATCTATTAGTGTACAGTATGTGGACACGTTATGATATGACACATTAGCACGCAGCGTTGACAGCGCGAAGCAATTTGCAATTAGTTATGGAAATAACGCGAGCGTGTAGTGATGGGAATGACTGTGAAACTTATCTGATATCGATTCACTCTAATACGATGAAGTCCTTGACTTCTGCCACAATTCCCATTTTAACGGAGAATAGTCAACTGCTTAAGAGATATTATATTTCTCTATAGTGTGTGCAAACACAGGTTCAATCTCTGTTCCATCACTCTTATATAGTGATGAAATGTTAATCAGACATAACCGAGGGGAGTTCAAACGCGCAAATATAGATTATAACTATATATTTTGTCATTGGTATGTTATAATTTATATGATATTTGATTATAATTTATATGATATTTCTTATGAAATATATTTAAATAGTAGTAACTGTGCCCGACTTCGACCGCGTAAAATTTGAGACTAGAGTATTCAGAAATTTTATTATTAGTAAAATAAAATAAAGCCTATGTTACTTCGGGATGAAATAGCTTTCTAATGGTGAAATATTTATTAAAAAATAGCATTGGAAATGTTTGCTCACACATAGTGGAATTGATTTGAATTGAATTAATATAAGATATCGCGACTGTTTTTTAAATATAGTGTTAATTTAATCGATATCGATATAATGTTCCATCACTAAAGTCCTTCAAAGTGGATGGTATCCACGAAATAGGGGATCATTATGTAATTTTACCACCGTGGCCTTTCGTATGCCCGTCGCGTTCTCAGAACCTAAGGTTAACATATAGGAAGAAGATATCAAATCTAGGATAATCGTTTACATACGATGGCAACATCATGAGAAGAATTTATTAAACCAAATTTTTCCCTACATTTTGTAAGAATAATTTTAAAATTTCGAAGACGTAAGGACATTGATATTTTAAATTTTTAAAATTAACCCTTTGAGTGTGAATACAATGAAATAATAGTGGTGGATAAAATAATTACTGAGAAAATAGCTATTTTCTTTATGTGCACAAATGTGGACATTCGGCTAAAGCAATTGCAAAAAATAATGTGTGAAGTATCTGATAATGCAATAAAAAACGTATATGATATAATATTTTTTTATAAAAAAGTAAGAAATATTACCAAAATTCTTACTTCTTAGTTATTAAATAACATAATAAAAAACAAACGAAAAAAATAAGGAATCGTCTAACAAAGACAATACATTTTAGAAACTTCGGAACTTTGCTTACGAATGAAAAACTAAGAATCAATTTTTGTCTTTAGTGTGACACAAGTGCACTTTACATTTCATGCAGTTGATGCTGAATTTTTCTTTGCACCCCACTAATTTGCCACGTATTCCAGACCTATCATCGTGGGCCGCAAAATGACCTACACCATCACGAGCAATTTCAGTAGATGGGCGCACTTCTCCTGGTCTTCTTGGAGTAACTCTTGGGATAGGGCTGTTACTGTTTGGTTGATCTCGTTTTGCGACATTCATTTTGTAGCACAAAATTAGAGCATCGGCCAGTCTTCGGCGAAAATGCAGAAGAGAGAGCCTTTACGCCTTTGGTATTCCGAGCAAGTCGTTGTCTATGTCGTAGTCTTGAAAGACCTGCACGAGTGTCAGATCAGAATTAACATATCAGCATGAAAGAACATACGCAAGGGCCACTTCTTCGATTTGGTAAAAGTTCTGTAATAACTCATCAATTGATGTAAATTATTCCGAAGCTCAAATAATATGTATCTTGTCATATTTTCTGTAAAAAGGGGAATACTAACATTTTTTACCCATTACATTCATAAAACGGGGCTACAGGAGTATTTAACTCCTGTAGCCATGTGTAAGCCAAATAAGACTTACATTTCTTTACTCGTCATGGGCCGAAATCTGGTTCTTCCTGACTGCACTGCATATAAGTTGATCATATCAGTAATTTGAGAAAATAACTTTTTAGGAACATACTTATAATAATAATCCAGAGGTTCTTGCACGATGGGATCAATTACGATAGGTGGAAGAAAAGCCGTTGGTTTTTCGTTTACGATGGGTCTGTGCCTCCATTTTATGTTTTGTTTAGGTGTAAGATAGTCCACATTTGATGTGAATTGTTCCTCCTCGAGAGAACTGGTTGGTTCTCCTAACTCTTCAGGCTCAGGCTCAAAATCGCAGATATACCTCTACCTTCACCATCGCTATCGTGTTTATATTCGTCAGGGGAGTCAATGTAAGTATTACATCGGCACCTAACCGAACACATCTTGTATCTCGGCCATGACTGTTACTGCCTACACCTTCATCATCCGAAGACAGCTCCAAATCTGATAAGTGACCATTTTGCAGCGCTTTCAATGGATCCCTTGAGAACATATCAAAGAGTAGGTATCATTTGAAAGAGAAATAAATATAGTACAATATTAAAATTTATATTTTACCATAAAATTAATTACTTCAACTTTCGTTTATAGGCTTCAGCAGTTGAATATTAGTTGAATATTAACGATAAAATATGTAGTTAAAACCGCTTGTCCACATTTGGGGACATAACGAATATCACGATTTATTGGACAAATATCTAAGTATTTGCAGGTAACCCACCCACATTATACACTATAACTTATCAATATACATTTATTACAAGGCGTAACTAACGTAAAAACTCAGGATTTCAAACTAAAATAAATCACTTACCTTCACACCTCAAAGTTTGTCGAACTACTGGTCAAAACTGTTAAAATAATCTAAACACGTGGCCAGAGATGGCATTAATAGTATAGATTTTGTTAGCTTGTAATGTCGTTAATCGATAACAGTAGGTTTTAGCTACGTCAAATTTGATTTTAATTGTATTTTTTTAAAAATATGTGATGTTCTCAATTGTGCACGCCAGGTCTGAAAGGGTTAAATAAATTAAATAAAATAAATTTGTTGTGCTTGAAAAGTACTAACAGAAATAAATCAATTATAAATGTCATATTAGTTGACATTATTGTAAATAATTAAAATAATATCGAATTATCGAAATTCTTCGCAATCCACATTTTACAAGTTTTTTTAGTTATGTAACCCCAAGCTTGTTAGTATGCCGTAGATCAAATTTCGACTGAATTCTTGAATCGAAGTTATTTTAAATTTTGCTGGTAAGTATATAATCTTGTTTAATTTATTCTTTTTAGCAAATTGATTAGTATGATCTTAAATGTTTATTCTAATAAACAGGTAATAATTTTATTATAAAAAAAAATTAGATATAAATATTTAGAGAGAATGAGAATTAATTTTGGTAAGTAATTGAGTAAACATCGAATATAAAGCGTCTGCTTTGCTGTAGCAATAGTATCACACACACATAAATGTACATATACCCTATTTTACTTATGCGTTTAAATGTGAAAAAGTAATAGTACCTTAAGATTGTTTTATGTGTATGATTTGAGTTATTTCAAGCAGTACTATTCAAAAAATCACTTTGTATCTTACGTAAAATTTTGAAAACCGACTTGTAGCTAGCTATTTGACTAGCTATTTTGATAGGAAAAGTCTGTAAATATGCAATAATCATTCAGAGGCTGAAACTGCAGTTATTCGCGCAAGGTATAAAGAGACCACTACTATATTGAATATGTATGTTTCCCTATCTTTCATTCAAGGAAAATATATACAGTATTGAAAACGGATTGAGATCATGCCCATATTACAATTCAATTTACCTAAAATAACTTGCCAGGAATTCATTGTTTCATAAGCTTGATAACAATAAAAAATATTATGTATATAGAATATCTAAGTTATTATTCATATGCCAAATTCTTATTCAAAGTGAAATTCGCAATGAATACGTCAAAACATTTTTATCAACAAATTAATTACCGGTCCGCGACCGTACCGGTATCGGTATCATTAGTGTATTGGTGTCGCTTTTATTTCACGTGGCCTTTATCTTATCTAAAGAGGACGTGCGGGCGTATATAGGCTGCTTCATTGTAACGAACCACCAAGAATCTACAATCTAAACTCTATTTTATATCATGAATTTAAGGTTCACATTTAATTAACTACTTCATTTCTTTCCCGACGCTTTTCTCCAAAAAGTCTTGATTGAAAATTCAACCTTCTTTTTAGAAATATAAGGTTGATTTTTCCATGGTTAAACACGGTTTTTCCGGTAGTTTTACTATCCGAGCAGTTTAAAACGACAATGGGCCACTTGTTCTCTGATAGGTATGTAAATAAGTAGATGGATGGCTGGTCACCGACCAATTGTTTGTCGTTAAAGTGATAATATGACAAGTTTTCGAAAACCAGTATGTCGCTTATATCGTGTTGTTAAAGTATTTATAACACGAGTTGATACTAGAGCGTTGACTCTAGAAAACGATTAATGTTGGTCGATGACCCTAAATTTTTATGTTAAATGAAATTTAAGTGATTGTAATGTACATTTTATTGACTTTTTACCATTAATACAATATTTATAAAGCTAATTACATACATTTATGTTTTATTTTTGAATGGGACTATAGGAACATAGCATTTTAGTTTCCAAGGTTCGTGGCACATTGACAATTTAAGGGATTTACAATTTATCTTACAGTACCCTATGTCTATGAGTGAAGATGACCACGTACTATCAGGTGGTCAATTAGACAGCCTACTTTATTTTTAATTAAAAAAGTAACTGTTTACTACGCAGTGCACTGCACGAAAGAGACTTGGCACACTTTTACGGCCGATCCCTAATAGGAAATGCGTTTGCTGGTGAGTTTGTTGCCTATCATGAGGGTTGAGGCGCTTACTTGCTTGAAGAATGCACTTAAAAAAATCTGTTCTTATGACCGACAGGCTAAGACGTACGGTCATAATTATGTAAGATATATATTTTATTGAAAATTATCTTTCCAATTTTGTATTAGAATAAATGATAATTTAACTGTATTTCAATAACATACTTTTGTAATTTTAATTGGCGGAGTACTGTGTTAACTTTAAATTCGATTTAATCTTTCAAAATTATTTATCTACAATCAATATAACGTTGTTAACCTTAAAAGATGAAGAATATAAGTATAATATTTTAGCAAGAAAAATAACGTTAATAAATGGATATAGAAATTAATGATGTCTTTCTAACGACCTTTGTAACAAAATTATTATTGATTTCTAAACGAACTGAGGGAACTTTTGATTGTAGTCGAAGTAAATTAAATTATTAGATTAAGGATTTGATTGGATTCCGTAGAAGTTAGCGCGGACGCTTCGGGTTAGACTCTTGTGACGGACAGGTCCTCTTTATAACGACGGACAAAAAAACAATGTTAGATATTAATTTGTTTAATTTGATGTTTATTTAGCATATAGATATTCATATTAATACAAAAGTGATCATTGTATGTTGTGAGAATATTATTTTTTATATATATAAATAAGTTCTTTATGTTAATTTAATAATAATAAATATAGTAAATTATGTCAACGCTTAAAATAATAAAATAAGTCTTGGCAATTTTGCGTAAACAGTTATAGTTTAATTAAAATGTATTTTATGTATTTTAGTATATTTTTGATATATAATAAGTAATAGTAACCTCTTAGTATTATGGCACAAGTCTATAAGCTCATCGCTTACACGAACAGAACATAAAGACTGAAATGAATTATCATTCCATGTAATTAATTGAATTAGACTCGCGAATATCAAATGAAAATAACCCTTGTCTGCAAACAGTAATGACCAAAATCGCATACCTTCAATATGGAATTATAACATTTTATTGTTTCGTCCTATTAACGTTTCTAAAAAGTTAATAGTTAAAGTGTATCCATATCTAATATTGTATGGAAAATAATTGCAGTCGAAAGGAAGACAACGCAATGGTTATATTTCTACATAAAAATACGCGTTTTTTTTTTCGTTAATGCAATGGGTTCCAGTTGGTACCATTCGCCGCTGACCGTCGTGTGCCCCACGCGACCTTTCACCTTAGGGGATGGAACAACGACGCCAGTAGAATAGACAGATCAATTGTATTAATTTCAAATAATATAATAAATTTAATTGAATTAATACAATAAATGTTATTGGTATTTAAATTACGTAACGAATTACGTTACGAATAAGTATTTATATTATGTAACGATGTTGAGTTCAAACGCCATTTCTTTACATATTTGTAAGCCGCGGCTGGCCGTATAACTGTACGAATACAAGTGTTATACAAACAAAGTTTTCATATTTTAATGTGAATGTAAAGATGATCGCAAACAATGCCATATTGCATCATTAAAAACTTCTGCCCATGTACAAATGTAGTTACATTTCTTATCGTACAATATACGTCATTTTTATTTTAACATTTGTAAACAAATCATGAACAAATAGCCGTATCATAAAACAACAAGATATATCACTGTTGACATCTGTTATTTGCACAGAAAAAAATTGTATTCGGTAAAAATTTAGTTCGAACACCGCTCAACGGTCGCCGTACGAACGTAAATCTCTCGGTTATGAATAACTACTGCAGATTATAGTATTGATAAATGGTGGCACCAGAAAATGGCGGGGTGAAAGAAAAGATGCGACCATGAATAATTATTACAGTTTTATGGGAAATCACGGTCGATTGCTAATGGTGCTGACCATGGGTCCCGTTTTATTGCATTTTTTCGATAAGCGATTAAGGAAACGGGCCTCCGATATGTGTACAATGAAACGCATTAATTTCGTTATTCAAATATAATGCATGTCTGTATGGTATGCATACGTCCGGTAACGAGCAGAGCTTGGGATATTTTATTAATTGGAAATACGTATATTTGTGATATAGTTCAATCGGTATTAGCATTCAATGAAATACATAACTTTCAACAGAGAATAATGTTTTAAAAACTATCACGTTTTGAAAATTAAGTAAAAATTGTGAACTTAGTTAATCTTTGGAATTATTAATAATTATATTATTTATATATTTTTGAAATAAGTCACATAAATCATATACATTTAAACAATCATACGCACTTACACGCTATCCACTTTAATTAGTCATTCAAAGTTTATTCTTATAAAGAAATATGTGGTCTTTTTTGTGAACATTTCAAGTAGCAGTTGTAACTCCTGAATATCTTCGTTAATATAAAACAAAATAATAATTTCATCGTTATAACGCTAAATGCGCAGAATTTCTCTAATGAATCCGCTTATCAAATGTTATCACAAGGTTGCTAAAGGAGCTCACTTTACGACTATATTGTCAATTATTATATTGCACTCAGTATCATGTATGTTCATAGTAATGAGATTTATTTTACAACTTTCATTTATAATATTAATCAAATCAGTGTTGGTTTGTTTGTATCCAATGAAACGTTTATCATTTTTTGTTACACTGTGAGATTCCATACGATATTGTTGCGCTATTTGCAATGAGAGTATTTGCACTCCCAGTGGGAGTAAAAATGAGATATAATCCCATGAGGTGGTAAATACAAAAACCGTATGTATTTTATGCTTCATATTATTACATTATTTTATGTTTGATTAAATTATTATATTATAAGGTTTGTGTAAAAACATTTATTTTAAGTTTAAGATACGACAATATTTTGAAATGTTTGTGCCGACATAACTAATATTATATAACATTATTTTTAATAATAAAAAAAAAAACATTACAGGGTTCGTTTTAGGATAAGCAGAATATAGAGAATAATAAAAAATAATAAAAAAAAATTTAGTTCACTTATTATAATATTTCATGTAACATAGACATATCAGTGCTTTGCAATTTAAAACGCAAAGAATATAAAATGGTAACTATGAACTGTAAACGAATAGAACTATACTCTTACAAAACAATATTTAACATTCTTTCAAGCAAAACCGCGCCTTAAATATCATCTCTGTCAGTCTTAAATAGTCGTAAAACGAGAGGCTTTGCTAGCCTCCATAAATAATGGCACTATCTCATACAAACAAGAATGGCTCTTAATTAAATAAGAGCTGTTATCAGACGTAAAAACGGACAGTCCTAGACGCGTGATATAATTATAATCATTGCTGTTTGCTCTTTAATAAACACCTAGCAAATGTTAGCGAGTAATGTACATCTGTATCACTTATTATATATATTATAGAATGGAAATTTTCTTTATTCAAGTCATTATGAATAAAGGAAAACCTAGGTGTCTATCCAGGACCATAATCATTTATTATAGTTACGTTTTAGTTTGACAGATGAGTGAGCCAATGATCCCAGATATACGTAAAAGGGCATAATTAGAGGCGTCTTGTAGAGACGTCTTTAGGATTTTTTTTAAATTTTATTTTAAGATTTTGTCTATCAATGTACGTCATTATTTATAATCAGATGGATATACCATTAATTAAAAAAATATAGTAAGACTTCTTCCTTCTCCAAGTACAAAATTAATATAATTTAATAGTAATATTAATTAAATAATATATTAAAGAGGACTCACGAATTTAATTGTATATTGTATAATCGAGTAATTGTTACTTTTTTTGACACAGATCAAAGTCTAAAAACTTGTGCAATATTACAGATAATATAAAAATAGAAATATAAACGTAATTTTCATTTACAATGTATATGAAACTACTCAATCGTTCTTCTGTCATGAAAGCAAGGACGCTTGATGTATCTGCTAATTCCTCAGCAAACGACTTTATATTTACAAACCTAAACTGATAACAGCAACAAACGCCTGTTCTACAATCGTCAGATAAAGGGATGATAAAGCCTATTAATTTGGTCAAAGGAAATGCCGGTGTTTATTCTCCTGCAGTCATATGTTTGATTTATACCGTTACCTGTAGATTTAAAAAAAAATATATATTATGTTTATTCATTCTTATATTTAGTTACGTTGATGTTAGTAGTGAATAAAAATATCACAGACTATATAACTCTAGTAATATATACATATATATTTATGTTATAGATAGGCTGACCTGGTGGTAATTAGTTGCTACCGTTCATAGACGTTGGCGATCTAAAAATATTAATTATTCCTTGCATCGCCCATGCGCCATTAACTTTGGAAACGAATGCTATGTCCCTTGTGCCTGTAGTAGCAGTGACTCGCTTACCCTTCAAACTGGAATACATCAATACTATGTATTGCTGTTTAGCGGTGGTATATCTGAGTGGGTGGTACCTACACAGATGGGCTTGCACAAAGTCCTACCTCCTAGTAAAGTATGTGCATCATTATCATATTATAAACAACTTAATTATAATTTTTCGTTAACTTATCTTATTGATATAATACAACGACACAATATGGAGGCTTTCTCACGATGTTTTCTCTCAAATGAATTATTAACGTAATCTGTTTATGTTAATTATTCATTTGAGAATTACGTGTCTGGATTTGAATCTGCGATTATTTAAAAACCAAGTATCTTAACCTCGTTTCTTACATAATATTTGTAATATTTTATGAAAAGTTAATTAATTGTCATCAGTACTAATATATATAATTTCGCAGTATGCAATTATGATGAGAGATGCTACTACTCGATGCTCTTATTCCCACGAATCACCTATCAAGATTATCGCGTTGTTTATGAGGTGTAATTTGAAATACGTCGAGATCTTGTTATTGACTTGGTCTAACCTTCGAACTAATGTATTAGAGGTATCCATCAGATTGTTGCATTAGACCTGTACCTATCGAGTAATGAACTGAACTTGCATTCCAGATTCATTTATACATCAATTTTCATAACTTGAAAAGGCTATATAAATTAATAATGAATGTATATTGGTACTGGTTTCATTGTCGATATTTAAAAGATGCTTGTACTGTGAGACATAACTATTTATATCCAAAATATTGTTCATGTAATCTCATAAAATATTTTTTGAATTATATTTTTATAGGAATTTAAGGTAAGCCATGACTATTCAGAATATACAGAATATCCGCTAAGACGAATGAAACACAGTAATTGCTATTTTATATAGATTAAGTATGCTACTTACAGACACAAGGGATGTGTCTGTAAGTATTATCTATTTTATATAGATAATACTTTATATAGAATAATAAAAGTGTCAATCACAAATAATAAATTAAACATTGTGCCTATATCCTGCATAAAAATCAAAGTAATATTAACGGTTTTCATTTTACATCAATCAATATAATGTTGTATAAATTTTATTTATCTAATTTTTAAATTTAATAAATCACATTTAAATTAGCGTATACTTAATTTTTAGCATGTACTGAATACTATTTCACTACCAAAATATATCACCAGCCAAATTGCTTAAACTTCTTTAAGTATTAGAGATCTACAGTTTTAGTGAAAATCACATCTGAAAATTAAAATGTAGTTAAAAGCACAACTCCAATGATACATGAGTTAAAAAAATTTAGTAGATATTCGCCATATATTATTATGGCACTGAACACGGAAGCTTCGGACCTTACGGTGCTGTCATGTGCCAGAGAGCAGGGGGCAATGGTCTAGAGGCAATCTTGAGGCAGCAAAGCGTTAAGATCGTTAACATGATGGTTGTCATTTGGACGAGGCTGATGCGTAACGTCATCTAACTTTGATAGAATCTTGCCATCGTATTAATTATGACTTTAAGGAAAGACTCTTTAATAGAGGCTGTGTGTGCATATATGAAGTAAATTATCATGTTCCTATTGTTTAAATTTACAAAGAGATGTTGCAGATAAATTCAAGAATAGATGTGTGAAGGGGCGTCAAATAATCGGTATCGCCGCCTTTTAGTTGGACAACATTCTTCTTCTTCTTAAAGTGCCATCTTCTTTCGAAGGTCAGCGATCATTAAGGCATATGTATTTGAACATATTGTACAAGGATATATTTTAATCTACTAATTGTCTTGTAATGTATTACAAGGTAGCTTGTGATATAAAGAATGTTTGAGCATTAAATCTGAATGTTTACGACATATGTCAGATCAGAACAACGGGCCAAGACAATAGGTGGAGTGTATCAAGTCACATGTGTGACGGACGACAAATGACTTCCTACGTGACCGCGGACCAGATCACGACCGTGACGGTGCGCTGCTTTTTGGTCAACGGTGCTTGCTAAAATGACACTTCGAATATTCATGCAATTTTATCGATAGCTAAAACATAAATCAGTTGCTGAACGCTGACCTCTACTCAATTACCTTTTTTAAAAATTAATGTTATGCAGGCACGAATTCAGATGAGCTTAAGTACAACAGATTTCATTCATTGGTTTTTTAACTAACTTTATTTAATTCAGCAGATGAGTAAGCGGTCCTGATGGTGAGTGGTTTCGATTGTCCATTTCAACTGTAAAAGGTTTTTTTTTATAACATAGGGAGGCGGACGTGCATATGGGCCACCTGATGGTAAGTGGTCACCAACGCCCATAGACATTGGCATTGTAAGAGATGTTAACCATCGCTTACATCGCCAATACGCCACCAACCTTGGGAATTAAGATGTTATGTCCCTTGTGCCTGTAATTACACAGGCTCACTCACCCTTAAAACCGGTACACAACAATACCAAGCAATACTATTTTGCGGTATACGCTACTACTTAATTATTTCTTGGTTCAATGAATTGTAGCTATTTATTTTGTTACAAACCATAAGTATAAAGTATAAGAGATACGCAAAACAAAATTTACTAGTGGTTGATTATAAAAGCAACATCTTATCTGTCCAAAGTCAAGGCATAAGATATGGAATAGTGCATTGAAAGATTATTAAATCGCAGAACGGTAACGAAGATTACTTTGTCCAGCGACCGGGTGATCTATAAGATGAGGGTTCCTGATTGCTAAATATAACCCATTGGTTTTGTAATATATATTAGAGCCACATTTGGTTATGATATATTATTTTCCTTAGTAAGCCAAAATTCATAAATTGCTACTGTAAAAATTATGACAGTCTTGAATGGTTGCAAGAATGCTAGCAGCATTTCCCGTTGTATCGCAAATTCGATTTCCTGGACTAATAATGAACCAGTTCTCCTGCCACAAGTGGAGACAGGACTATCACTAGAGGTGTTACATGATTTAGAAATATTTTATACTATTATTCCACAGCTTAATATTTAAATGCTAAATGGCACAAATATGTTGTTTAAAATTAGAGACGAATGGTTAACTCTGAATGTAAATTATTTTAAGCTTACGGTAATCGTAGTAGCAGCGTGGTTGAAATTATGACAATCAATTTGATTCAAAGTTTTTTTTTCTTTGCGCGAGTTATAAAACGTTTAGAGGGAGGCACGTGGTGCGGTTTTTACATACATTTTTTATCGGGTGCATAACAGCTTAAAGGAAGTAAGGATATTAAGAAATCGGTCAGTAGGTTAAAGGATTAAGTCCATATGTTACTAATTTAAGATGTGCTGTTTTATTAATTTTTCATTCGAATTTGTTTTTACAATATTATATTCAAATGTTGTTAACATATAAAGGGCTGAATTAATAAGGGCCACTCGAATATCCAATCGCCTTTCACTAGAAGAATCAAATTAGTGTCTTGGAAAAAATGTATAGAACAAATGATAAAATGCCAAACAAATACTTCAAATGAAAAAAAAAACTACCTTTAATGTAATTAAATAATGGATTAATAATTTATTAAACTAATACAATACAAAAACACACTCAGTAACACCTACATGTCTTCCATTTTTTAAATGGTAGGTAATATGTTTTGTCATGGTATATGTAATTACACACATTGTATTGGCTATTCAGATGCATGATGTGGTCACATGATGGTAAGTTGTCACCGACGCCCTCAGACATTGGCATTGTAAGAGATGTTAACAATCGCTTACATCGCCAATGCGCCACCAACCTTGGGAACTAAGATGTTATGTCCATTGTGCCTGTAATTACACTGGCTCACTCACCCTTCAAACCGGAACACAACGATAACGAGTACTGTTTTTTTTGCGGTAGAATATCTGATGAGTGGGTGGTACCTACCTAGACGAGCTTGCCCAAAGCTCTACCATCAAGTAAAACTATCAATGAAAAATCGTTTTTGGTAAATTAGGTGGAAACATTTAACGAAACTCATTTTTGAGATATTGAGGAAATATAAAATAAACGAATTGAAACAACGACACATTAAAATAAAAATCTGTATAATTTTAATATCATTGAATAATATCTTAGTCACCTCTGCAAGATCATTACGTAAAAGTTAGTATCACAAATTGATGTTCACCCTTCATATAGTGGCGCAAGGCAGCGCCCGGCCGGCCCTGGGCGGGCGGATAGCCAGAGGCCACGCGCGCCGAGACGTCCCCGCCTAGTACCGCCCTACGAAAAAATAGGATTAAGTACCGAGTAAGATACCGTCAGCAGAGACTATAATCAAATTCACATCTCTTGAAAACAGAAATGTGATCGCAAATATTCATAACATATACACAATTATATGATAGACATGGTCTGATAAGTCCTGCTATGTTATATCTACCGACATTTTGTGTAAGAATATTAGATATTCCTATAGTGTACTGTTTGCACAAACAACTTAACGTAAGTATATTACAGCTATAGTAAGTTTATTATAACATAGAATAATATATACGACAAAACCATTATCGTTTTGCAAACAAAAAATAAAAATCAACTATTTTTCCAAATTATAAGTGTTCTGTGTTTTTATATATGTTACATGGATCCTTGGCCTTATATTATTCTGGTAATATACAAGTCTGTAAAGTTTGAAGTGCTTTAATGAAAATAAATAAAATTACCAAGACCGTAACATCAGAATAAAAGTATAATACGGGTTTGTATGTTTGTGTTTTAAGTTTGGAATTACATATGAAGTTTCAAGGTAATGCTGCCACTACGGATAGCACCGACAGGCCATCGAGTCCGAGGGCGGGGCGGCGATGTCCGTGCCATGACGTGTGACCTGTGGCCTCTGCCCACCTCTGATTACATTCGTATGACAATGGTGCACGATTATCTTTTGAATTGCGAACTTCGTTTTTAAACAAATTCTTGTTCGAATTTTGAATTTATTTGGTGAAATATTTTATGTTTTTTTTTTTCAGTTGGATTTTTAATTAAGCTACACAGGTTGTGACATTTAAATGCTAACAAAGCGATATACAAAACAAATTAGTTCATTCAAAAGCATATTATAAGAAGATCTTTTTGTTTTTACTTTTTAGTAAAAAGGTGTTTTTAATATGTGCACCGTCTTCGGCTGTATATGATACACCACTGTCTACGGCGTGTCGCACGGAACGTTCCGATAAATACGAGTACAGCGGCGAAATGGCTCAGGCAGTCACGAAGCCTAATAGGGGATGTTTGACATGCAACCTTATATCTTGGCCAAATGTATGAAACTGCCTTAGTTTTGAACTTCACGATTTGTATATATTAGTTGTTAATACATTACAATTGTTAAAATGTTCGACCAATACTTTATGTCAATTTTTAGTACTTATTTTATAGTTGGAACGGTAGTTAATTTTACTATTATATTTCCGATATTCATAAAGATGGAAAATTTAAAAACAATATCATAGCAACATTATAAATAAATATAACATTTTTTTCTAAATATACAAAGCAATACGCAATATAATACAGTAAAATATACTCAAGTAAAACTAAAATATGTTAATAAAATAAATATTTTAAAGCAAAATTTAAATACGAAAATAAAGTTTGATACAATATTATTGCATGTATGCACTAAGCTAAAGTAAGGTAAACATTACAATTAACTCAGAACATATTGGAACTAAAATAGTATATTTAAAATCAATATTATCTTCTAACAATTCAATTAAGAATGAGCTTTTGATTCGAAATGTAACTCCCCTCGCAAATTCCGTTGCACAAATTGTATGAACTGCATTCCTTCTCAATTCAACCCCCGCATGCATACAAATCGCGATATTACCCATTGTGAAAAGTATTTAATACAATAAACACAGAGATCCGCAGACCGATATTTCATTCAGCAGATCGTTCACTCACTCACGCACTCGGTCGTCAACCGGGACGTTTTTTTTTTTTAAATTTTCAAGGACTTCGATTGGCACTACAGTCGGCTTGCTTTTGAACTTGAGAATTACGAAATTCTGCAGGCTGTCGTTTTGATTACGAAGACAGATTATGAAACCCTTATTATAAGCACGATTCTTTACAAATGCGTTTATACAAAATACTTCGATATAAATATTAGAAAATTAATTTAACGCAGGTGTAACTTGGACGCTAAGTACGTATGAAATCGATAATAATGATATAAAAAACATAATCGTAAATGTTATTCAATTCATAACAAGGAGTATAAAAACAAGAAACCGTTAAGGCACAATCCGTTAGCTGGTTCAATCAAAAACTTCATCAGGTTTATAAACATTTTTACTAATACGCTAATTCAACATATTGTTAGGGGTCCACTTGCATAGAAAAAACGAGGGCTAACACAAAAGGTAAGAAAGGGTCAGGCATGTTTTTTGTGTATAAAAAATAGTTGCCAGATGGTCGTGGCGTTTAGCGACAAAAAACAGTGCCCACGTTTCAAATGTGTAGTGACGGCAGATCAACGTAATATATTTGCGTTCAGTATTTCTAGTTTCGAGTTTAAATAATTGATAATTATCCGATTTACTGAAATTGCTGAATTCTGTCTTGTTAAAAAGGAAAAGGACTTTTCATGATAATGAACACTGTTTATAACACTATAATAAAAAAAAGTAATAAATAGTATAAAATTAAATATAACGAAGTATCTGTTGATTTTTGAATATAGAACAAAAATATTTGAATATTTTTGATGTTGCGTTTCGAATATTATGAAACTTTTGCTGACCTTATCTGCAACCATGTAACCTTTTATAACAATGGATCTTTATTTATTAAATTTTCACCAAATTAATAGAAATTGGGATGGTTTTGATGTAACAGGATTTATAGTTAGGTAACAGGTGGTCAAGTTGAGTATTTCGACGTGTCATGACCGCCTGCCACTCGTGATCACGTCAGACATTTATCAGGATATTTTATAGATTTTTTAAGAGACGCAAATTATTACTACCCCTGTCAAAACATATTTTTTATCTGTGGTGTCTGTGTCATTTCTGTCCTTTTTTATCTGTGCTACGATCTTACCGGTCATTCCCAGAATATGTAACTGTTTATATAATAAAACAGAACACTATTCGTTTACTAAACAGTTTGGCTTCCTTAAAATTATTTACGTGAAAAAGTTTTAAGGATATATGTTTGGAAATTAGTTCAAACAAAACTAAATACTTATATTTTTAAAAAAGGATCACTGTTTTACTGTGACTTTTATTTTCTATTATCTTAATACAACTAATAATTATTAATATTTATCAGTGAAAAATTGATTTCAAATGCAATTTTATTACAAAATTTTCTATTGTGCCATTATATACTTGATAATAAAAAAATATTATTAATGGAGACTTTGTGAGCTTTTTGACAGTGCATAATCGGTCTTCAAATCTTGATTCGTTGAGCGATTGATAACAATAATTCCTGAAGCACCTGTTTTCTTATTTCTAAACAGTGAAGTATTAGAAACCAGAAGGTTCCTTTTTCATTTTTGAATTTAACTGTAGAGATAAGTCACGAAGTACCTCTGATTTAGAAAGTTGACCCATTTTTATATAATAACATTTTATTGCGTAAACTAATTATGACAGATGTATCCAAGTAGTTGTTGAGACACGAACTAAAAATAAGACAACGGATAAATCATAGCTAAACAGCCTTGTGAATAGCCTTCGTGGCTGCATCTTTTGTGTCTTTAATCAAATGGGGCATTAAAAAGAATTATTGCCGTATATAGCTGTCAGAGAATGAATGGCGAATCCGGACTAATATAAGAGCTTTGAGTTATATTGACGCAAAAGTGTCGTAAGTACAATATTTACTGTAAATTTTTTTTTTCTATATAGATGGATTAAGTGAAATTTATATTTACAAATGTTTTTATTTTTTGTTTAAAGCAAATTAATTAATGATATTATATTGCAATTAATATGAATAAGATACATTTAAAATATTTTAATAAAAAAAGTGAGTCATAACTAATATCCATAAGTATTTACATTGCTAAAATCTTTTATAATAATCAATAAAATTATCATTATTAATTATCTTAACATGTCATTTTCTTAAAATCTTTGTGACTGTACTTGTGTCATTTTGCCTTAGCCATTCATAAATGAACGATTGTGAGAACGGGTCATTACATTCGATATTAACAGTTAATAGAGCTGTTGAGCTAAAGTATCATCACGCTGAGACGTCGATGTACTGAGTAATGGACTTAAAAATCCATTGCGATATTAAACACGGCTTTTCACATTAGTGAAGACTAATAAAGTTGAAATCCAAGATAGCTTCGTGGACGGAATATGAAAATTTTAACCGAAAGTTCTCAGGTTTAAATTCAGATAAGTATATATAAAGGTTTTTCATATTTTTGATTTGGGCTTACAATTCATCTCTTGTGGAGCAGGTAAAAAGGGGGAGAACTTGCATTTGTGGGATGGAATTCTGCCACATCGACTAACCTGCAATTTTGCAGTCGGCTGGACCTCCAAGGACCTGGAAGCTCCAAGCCATTTCTTTGAGAGGAAAGGCCTTTACCCATCGATAGAACATTGACAGATTTTATTTTATTCCACTAAGCATAAACTAAATTTAAGTCACACTATTTAATTTTTAGTGTCATTCTATCCATTTCATCAATTGAGTGAAATGATTTCACAAAATCCAAACTACCGATTAAACTTGGTTTTTTATAATGGTTGAAATTAACTGTACTTGAACAAGATTTGGTAACGACGATGACACATCGCATGAAAGTGCAGCATCCACGTTCGACTACTGAAAACAATAATTCTGTTGTGAATATTTCCTTACTTTTATCCGTAAGATAACTTTACACCTGATAAGCGTTGATGGACGATCATGTTAAACTTTGCTCCTTGGTTGTTCAAAATGTCTAGAGGTGGCAATTAGTTAAATAGATTAATTATAAAGTTGTAAATAATTGCATCTCTTAAAACTTGATTTTCAATTCGAATACATTATATAGGTCGGTGTTTTGCGGTATATTTTTTGATAAAGCGCTTAAAATATAATTTGAATTAAACTTTTATGAAATTAATAATTTTGCTTTAAGCTCGGTGTAATATTTTTTTTTAATTTAGGTACCATGTGTTTTTATTATATATGCATAGTTGCTTCAAATTATTAACATTACGAATATCTATCTACATAGTATCACAATATAATTTGGTATTCGAACATAATAATAAAAAAATAATAATCGCATCTGGGTCTTAGAGAGAAAAAGTTTTAATAATGTACTATAAATATTTGATTTAATATAAATAATATAATTTTATAAAAACCGGAGCAGTGATATGGGATTATAAGCGAATGCCACATCTACACGTACATAACACTAAACCGTAGGCGGATACTGATAGCGTCTTCGCTTGATGGAGATTGATCGCGTCAAGTGTAAACACGCCTTTATACGTGGCTGGACCTGCTTACGTGACGATCATAATAATGTCGATGTCTGGTATAAAGGTTTTTATAATAAAGAAAATCACAACTTAAGTAGGAACTCAGAATACAAATAATGATGTTCGTATTTTATTTCAAAGTTCGTATTTTAACAGCAAAGTTGATTGATATTATTTTGTTCTTAATTAAGACATTTTATTAATTTTAAATGTAGATATAAAACATTGGCGTATATCATGTAAGCACTATTTACTCTTCATATAATTATTACAAAGTTATATATATTTGGAATAAGCTTGAATCATTAATTGAGCTCTCACAAATGTGTCTTGTAATGTCATCGTAACTTTCTAAAATATCCATCTTGGTCACACCGCAAAATTTGTTCGTGTATCGTAAATCCGACGTGGTTTACGATACGCCTGAGACGTGATCTGCGCAAGAGTGGCACACCTGCACTAAACTCGAACGAATACAAGGAAATATGAGCAATTATATTCTTGGATAAACCTCGATGTTGAGGAAAAAAGTATTGCTTTTGCGTAGGCAAGCTCATAGACTACCTTATGTTAGATTATTGTACCTAATGGTACTTTTGCTCAAGCATGTTGGTAATATTAATAACAATAGTCATAATTTTTAATATTAGTTTCAATCAAACAATGATAGTGCCCGAATAAGTTTTAAAAACAAATATTTTGCTCAGAATTCAAACACATTATTTTTTCTTAATATTTTCAATATAATATAACAATATAGTAAATAATATTTTACATAAAAATAGGAACCACTATGTTCCATTACGTAGAACGAGTAAATTTAACAGAATAACTCGAACTCAAATCCGTTTGTGATTTTTCATGTGCTTGATTTGTGTTTGTAATTCTACACCAACCAGCACTGAAGTATCGTGATGGAATAAACTCCACCTTCAGCTTAGGCTCCTCTTTTAGGAGAGGAGGCTAGGGTCCAGTAGTTTACTTACCTGCTATATATAGGTAAATAAATAAATAATAACAGTAACGATTGCACCAATTTTAATTGATAAAATATTTTTTTGTAAGCTTACGGTTTTGTCTATAAATGTTGTGTGTGTTTTTTTTTAATAATATCATACTTTTTTGAATGCCATTCAATGATAACACAAAGAGAGTAATCAATGTTTAATTAAAATACCGCTAACTAATAAGTGCGGTTATGTTTATATGTCAAATGTTTTATCAAACTAATTAATACAGTTTGATACATATAAGTATGTTTATTGTTTCTATTATAACATCAAATGTAACACGTTATAAATGAACCTAACAACTTGCTAATGTAAAAATTTTACAAACTAATTAATAACTTAAAGCGATCAAATAACCGTCGAAATCCAAATACTGTACAAAAAATCACCAAAAATCTTTCCCACATGTGGTTATCATCTACAATATTATTTTATCGTTGTTTCAATACGTCTATACTCTATTACTTTAAGGATAAAGTTTAAATTGGTTTAATTCTTTTATATTCGGTGTAAATATTGGATAAGGTTTTTTTTTTCATAGCCGGATAAATAGGTCGCAGGTTATTTGCAGTTGCAAGGTGTAAGCCTCTAACGGGACGTTTGGGGCTAAAATAAACGGGAAACTTGTCACGTTGGCGCTACGGTGATAAAGGAAGCGTTTGTTTTTAAAAGCTGTATTTGTTATTATGATATAAGTATGAGAAAATGAGACGTCAAACGAATAATAAGATTTTTATAAGTCTCTCATTTTTTAATCAAACATTTATATATTTCTTTAAATTCGTTGCAATATACGCTTTTTTGTATGTCATTTTATTTTTATATATATGGATATTTTTTAAATATATATTACTTTATTATGAAATACCTATTAACATACAATAAATAAAAATGGAATTGTTATGATTTTTGATATTCATTGTGGCTATTATATAAAGAAATACGTTTTATTTGGTAATAAAATGATAACATAATAAAATATATCATGACAGTTTTATAAATATAAAAAATAATTAGAAGATACATAATATGTATCTCTAGCAGAAGATTAAGCTTATCAATTGTTATTATTGTAAAAAACATAAAATCAATCTTGTCAAATATGTTTTTTGAATTGCTGTTGACCGATTTCAACCACACACTAAGCATTCATAATTTAGACCAAACAGTGGTTAAAAATAGCCAAGGAGGTGCACAAAAACTCTCATAAACCGCTCACATGGGCAACTTTACGCAATATGGGTTTTGACCCTTATAACCAACGGATATTTGTTTTATCTTACGCTTATCCTGTGGGATTAGCTACAGGATGTTCAAAAATGCTTAAAAATAATAAATTAAATGTCATTATTATAAATAAGTAGTGATATTATGAGTAAAGTAAATTAATTTATAAAATAATGACAAATAATGATTGGCACTTCAAAAGAAATATCAATGTGAAGAAGTATTGTGTTTAAATCTGTATCCGAAAACAATTTAACCGAGAATAATGAAATACGGTAAAAAGCCGACCCATTCCTTAATAACTCCCAACAATATATACCTCAGACGTTGTCACGCAATCGTAATTATATATCGCATATAATTTCTCCATAACAAAGCTGGAGCACACCTACACTCGACGTTTTTTGCGGGTCAGAGCGGAGCTAACGGTGAGAGCGCTACGGCTTCCAGATGCGTCGCCTCGGCTAGCGGTATTTCACCACGATTTTTTGTCCCGACTTTCCTATATCGCGACGGAGAGCCGTCACGCCGCCCGTCCTGTTCAAAATTTGTATCGTCGAGATTTGTTTTTTTTTAACGGTTCTGATTTCGTCTTGAAACACCATGTGTTGGGATGAAAGTTACAGCCACCTAGATTAGTTCTTAGCGCTAAGTAATTCACAACAGAAATTGTCATATTTAGCAATCAAACATCTATTTTATTAATGAGGTATTGTAAATCAGTTATAATAAACTGACGTAGAATGTGTTCTGACTGACTTTTAGTATATTTTTATTTCTAATTATAGTTTAAAAAAACATAACTCCAGAAACAAAAAAAAATTATATAATATTAGTTTTAAGCTCATTACAAGTGAACTATGTAAAGTTCTTATGAGAAATAAATTCTCTAAACACATATTTTATTAAAAAATTAAAGGAAAATGATAAGTTTCTCTATAATATTTGGTTTTATAAAAATTATTTTTTTTTATCAAAAATATACATATTATATAAGCTAAACCACAAAATCGCTCAAACTGTACGTAGGAACAATTAACTAATTAGGTATAAATATTATAATATAGATATACATATAATTATATTAAAAAATATATTTATTTGCTTGGTATTGTTCGTATTATATGCGTTTACAAATAGACCTGACACATACATACATTCGTGTTAAATGAAGACTGCATAACGAAATTGAGTTGTTTGTATGTTTCTTTCACGTCTTAACTGAAAATCATGAAATATTACGCAATCGTTGACAAGGATTATATTAATTTCTATATTAAGCCGATGAGCTAGTTTAGCTGACTCACACACTATTATGAACATGTTTATCACAGTGAATATATGAAGCTTATAGATATACATAATATATGTACTATGATACTATGATATACGAGCTAGGAATGTGAATGTCCACATCACATGTCCGTCTGGACCATCGTGTCTGGCGACCATGTGTGCGTCTTCTAGGGTTGTCAATACTTTAAGAGCTCAAATATTGACGTTACTGGACAAAGTGAAAAAATGTTTAAATGCATTTTTATTTCATTTTAAATAGAGGTAATATGAAGAAAATAATTTAATTTTTATTACTGAAGCTACTACTTATTTACCTCTGCTTAAGCGTAAAATAGTTGTAAATATAGTAAATATATTTCAAAACAAGAGGAATTTACTTCTTCATTTTTTTCTTCTCATGGTTGTGATGCTGGAAATGAAAATATGCAGGCACATAACATACCAAACTACATATAAGCCGATAGGAAGTTACAACAAAGGGACAACACGGCTGCGGAGACTACTAAGACAATTTAATAAAAATATGTATTTTTTTAAAGAACTACTATTATGTAGTTTGTTTTTTCTGTTATCATACTACTAAATTATAATTATGGTTGTGACCCTAGCTCCGCCCTCACTCACGTGTGACTTGTTACTTTAATAACATCATATTGAAGAAAGTTGTAAAACGGTATGTATGTATGTATGAAAATCTAGAACCAGCTTATGCAGGAGTTGTTAAAATTTAATGATGTTGACTTTATAAATAAAACTCCACAAATTAATTCGATTGATCGATTTAATTTAATTTTTTATGACACTTAAACGAGTTCAAAAATATAGTTCGTGAGCGGAGCTAAGGTATCACGCTCTCTAGAAAAATTGACAAAGAGGTTACGATAAGGCACAATTTTTTTTTTAAACATAAATCTTTGTGGTACGTGGGATATGTGCGTGCCTAAACTGACCGAAGGTTTGACTAAATCGAAGTAAAAAAGGAAGCAAAAAGCAAATACGACAAAACACAATCTGATTTTGATCAGTTCGGTAGTTTTTAAGATGAAATTAATTTTAAAAAGATACGTTAAGGATTGCGGTATGTTAAGCCATAACAGGAATAAAATTAATTAATAAAAGTAGTCCCACTGTTGGGCTAAAGCCTCCTCTCCTATTTGAAGAGAAAGTTTGGGGCTCGCACCATCATGCTTCTCCGATTCGGGTTAGTAAACATAAATTAAGCACATGAAAATTCAGTAGTATTGTCCGAGTTTGAAGTCGGAACCATCGGTTAAGATTCTTCTAACCACTGGGCTCAAAAAAATTTAAAGACGCATTTTATTTTATACATATATATGTATATATAATTTTATATAAACTGTTGTTTTTCAAATTGTATAAATAAATTCTAATAAGGTAAGATTAGATCATGTAATATAGTAAACATTAATGATAATTTTATCGTCCGTTTTGCCAAAGCTTCGCCTAAAGACATGTTTAGTTTATCTTTGTGGCCATATGAGGTTTGTTTTTTTTAAGATTTTATGTAAAAAAAGTACCGTTATGGACAGAACTTGCATAAATCATGTGAAGTGGTAGCTTCATCGCCCCTTTTATTTTTTATCTGTGGACGATGTGATATGAATAAATTTAATGGCGATTATTTCACTGTAACTCATTTAATTTATTTATTTTTAGTCTGCGCCTAAGTTTACTGAACGGTTTTGTTACAATAATGGTTACGTCGTAGTTTGTTTTTTTAAATATTTAGAAAAAAAAAATGACAATAAATAATATACGTAAGTAAGGTAAATATATAATTTGATTTGCCTAAGAATTATATTTTAAAATAATTTTACTTATAAAGTACTTGAATTAACTGTATACCGATTATCCTATAAATAAATAATACCAATATATTACTACATATATATCAATATTTCACAGGATGTCATAATTTTTAAGTTTATTTTTCTCTTTAGATAATAGTTTCACTTCAAAGATCGCCCATTTATTTCATCGGTCCATAAACTAAATGTTTTACGCTGTCCTCAAATTAATTAGTATGGCAACATGTGTTGCAGATACAATTGGTTCGGCGATAAAACATTATGTATGTATCTACGATCATGTACAAAAAACTTACGATGACCGCGTTTAAATTTAGAACCAAGAACTGAAATTAATTTTAGCATTTTTTTTTAAGAACAGATTCAAATTTATTTGCAATGTGTGTTATTGTAACTTTACATTTATTGTTCAAGAACAAAGAAAAGGTACGTAAGGAGTGTACATTTTAAAATATAATTTAGTAAGTAATTGATTTTATTACACGAACAAGTTACATAAGAGTAATTTACATTAAGTGCTATAAAATATAGTCTATGGATGTCTTTAAATTTAAATTGGAATTGAAATCGACTTATAGAATAGAAGTTTTTTTAATGTCTTTATTCATATGTGGTCTTAACATTCAATTCTAAAAAGATTTTAATGAAAATTGATGGTCCAAAGGCAACCGGCAAGAATTTGAAATTTACTTTATTTGTCGAAGATAACGAACTGATTCGCTTAAACCGCTCGCACTTATATAATTATAAATTAAAAGAAATAAATAAATTACAAAAAAAATTGAACATCTATCCTTTCTATCACGTCATCCATCAACTCTTTCTAATTATATTCCTAACAATGGATATAAAAGTTGAAAAACAGTGGACAATGGATCCCGGGTCCATCGCAAAAGGAGGTCTATCAAAAAGAGATCACTGATAGACTCACATGTGGGCGTTCAAACATTTCCCATAAATAAAAAAAACTAAGAAACATGAAACGAAGAATTATTCGCATCGTTTCCTTTGAAATTTTATAGAAACACCTTTTTTGTTGCAAAAAAGCATAAATGAGGGTGGAAGGTAAAAAATACACGGACAAAGGCCGATATACAAGGAGGTTTTAATACAACTTTTTCTGACCCTATGCTTTTTCAAATGCTCGTCACTCGATAGAACCCGCATTAATCGAAGCTACCTAAGTAAGCTAAGGTATGCGTAAGACTCTCATCTATAATGCCTAAACACATTACAGTGGACAAATTTTAAAAGAGAATTATTAAAAAGATAAAGAAGATTAGTAAAATATTGATATTTAGCGGTTTAATTATTATTATTTACACGTGTTTCATATCAAATGCTCTTCACCGAGTGAGTTGTTACGTTAAGGTTAAGTCAGGAAAGTTTTAATTTTGATCAAGTGATTTTCAGCGCGTAAAATCTTATTTGGTTTCTAACAATATATATTGCTATCAATGTATAATCTAGCCACATAGATTTGTTTAACTGTATTTAATACAAAATAATATCACATAATAATAATATAATGTTCTCCGGATCGATTTCGGCCACAGCGGCCAATCTCAAGAGAAATGCGCAGGACACATTATAGTGCAGAAGAGTGTGCTCAAATACAAATTCACTCTCTATATCCTAAACCTCATAATCCAATAAGATAGCAATCCGACACGAGTTCAGGCACAGGATCAATTTTACGTGCTTTCCGAGGCACCGGATTGTACGCACGAGGCAATTACTTTTTAGTGGCCTGACCTAGGATTTGAACCCAGGACTTCGGGGTCTTATATCAAGCCACTAAACCAACGAGACAGTCGTCAAATACTACACGACCAATCATGTATTGATCAAGGTAGTATTGTAGCCGAAACCCTCTATTTCACTAGTACCTATGTACACTTTAAATGCGCGGCACTTATAAGCCGTCACCATGGCATATTTTAATTATTCCATTCTGTATTTAACATAACTTATTTTCTTTCAATGTGAGGTTAGATTACGTAAAGATTTTAAATATCCTAAGATCTGATCGATATTATTGTATTTAAAACTCTTCCAATATAAAATAAAATCTCTGAGTTTCCCTAATAATAACTGTTATTGATTAAATAATATTTATGTGTTTTATTATTTGTCCTATGATTCCTATAATTAGTTTAACGATTATTAATAGATTAAAAACAGACTATTCATTGACATTACACACTAATTATAAGTGTAGTTAATAAATACGACACATCGGAAATTAAAATACAGCGAGCCACAAAATAAGGTGACGGAACGCTTACTTGCCGCATGTCGCAAGTGCTGAACACAATAATTTGAGTTCGGCGCAGGCGCAGGGTGGGGCGACAGATTGCGCGTCCGCTAATGACAGGCCGCGGCGCTCGTGTCCAGCCCGCGTTCATTCAATGCAAATCCGTTTGTTCTCAATGCACTTGGACTTGTTAGACAAGGCGATATTATAAGAGAAAAAATAAACATTTTACTATCAGGCATTGGTAAAACAAATCATATGTATACGGTTTCATGTTTTATTCAATTTGTTATTTTTTTTAAAATATGTATATCATATTTTATTAAATACAATAGACTTCAATAAAATTAAATGAATAAAATCTTAGAACATTGTTATTGTATACTATTATATCTTACACACTTTATTGATCTTTTTTTTTTGCATGTTCACTCGCAGACTATTCTAAAAAATACTATAGTCTGCATAACGTACACACAATGACCCTTGCGATGACAAGACGCCTGCCCACGCGCATGCTCATTCTAATCACCCTTCGTACCAATTTTATAAGAAAATATTATACGAACGTCTAAGCATATTTTTTGTTATCCATTGACGAGACGACACTGGTAGTAAGTAATTATTAGCAGCTATGACAGTCAATGTATTATATAAATATTTTTATTTTCCCATAGTAAGAGCTGCGATCACACCTCTGTCTGAGCTTACACCGTTCGTCCATTCATACATATTTGGACGATTTTTTATTACAATTTAAACGCACGAGTGGGTAGACGTTTTGTTTTATTGTCTAAACAAATTTGATGGTAAATCGCTTTATCATCGGTCAAGTTAATGGATTTATTGTAACAATAGTATTGTTGATTTGAATTTACTCGCTTAGTTTTTATCATTTAAAATAATGATTTTGATTTATTTTAACACTAATAATATATATAGATAGATATATTTCACAATTTTAGTATAAGTATCTATTTAAAAATATACTACTCGCACAAACAACATTGTTGCTCATTTTAAGAAAAAAATAAACACAAAATGGAAACGTAAATAAAAATAATAATAATTTAAAAAAAGAACTATATGTAAGTTATGAATGACAGAACAGTCGACAAATTGGAAAGGCTGTTTAAAATTTTAAATTTCGAAGCGCGAGTCCACCGCTGGCCAGTATGCTAATAACGACAATTTGAAATGTCAAATTCGACTTTTGTTATGTTGATGACTGTACATTTCTGTTACCACACCTTTATATGATGACGATGTTTTCAAAACACATTCAATGGGTCATCATTCATAAGAAATTCGTTGATGTATTAACTTTTTTATTTTAATCTTACTTAGAGGCTTGTCATTGTGATATGATGTTTAATAAAAATGACATATATATTTTTCTTTTTGAGTTAGAAATGATGTGATTGTAAAGAATAGTTTAACTAACTTTGTATAGGGTTATTGTGTCCAAGTTTTTAAATTTAAATTCTTTGGAACAATTTATATTTACTTAGTAACAAGTTCAGTTGACGAGATTTTTATTTGTACATACATACATATATGATTGAAAAATATATCTAAAAATGAACTATGTAGAAACTTAAATTATATGATATAAAATTTTCAAAATATTGTTTAAAATATTTCGGATAATTAATCTATTGTTTGTATTTAGCTATATCTTTGTTAATATGTTAATAATTATACTACGTTTTCAAATCATATAAATTATGATATTTATTTATTTATTGATACGTGATGCCAGCTTCGAACGCCAAACGTAGAGGTAGATTAGTGAGGTAGACATTAGTGCTCCTAATCATATAATCATCATTAAAATAGTGATCTGCTCTGATTTATAATATCCATTAACTTTGTATTACACTCAAAAGATTCTTTATAAAAAAGTATTTAGTTACAGACACATGTTATGACAATTATATAACTAAAATTGCTCAGTAACGCTAGTGAGAGCGGTAAACGGCTTATGGATAGTATGATATATATTCGTGGAAATGGAATGTGAAAAAGGAATACTCCTTGTATACAAGAAGTATAAGGTACATAATTACTTATAATCACATTATTTATATTTGTAATTCACTCGTTTTGTAGACAACCTCGGACTAGCAGCCAGACTGAAACACTTAAGATATATATTTAGTTAGAAATAAAACAGACAGAATTAAATTTTATTTATCTAGATACCTATGTATATTAGATTCATTTATTTGCATTCGTGTGTTATTTGAATGTTCTGTGTTTAGATATTCTTGTTTTATATTTGAAAACAAAAATAAAAAACCTAATGAACCTCTTTTGGAGTACAGCTACAAAAAAAAAAACTACAATTTAGAAACTCATATAAAAAATAATGTCTTAATTTTTTGCTAGTAATAATTGTTTACGATGTATTTCTCTATCAGGGTTATTTTGAAATTGGACGTATAATGTTTGACATGTGCATCTGTGGCCGAGCGTTTAGTGTCCTGAACGGGAATTCGTGAGCTTTGCGGTTAGCATATGCATGTTGCATGTGGATTAAGTATTTAGGTTTGGTCAGTTTGCTTTCACCTGTTGTTTGGCTCGTGACAGTTGGCCATTGTGGGTCTTAGATATTAGCATAATATACGTGTTTTGGTGAATTTAGGTAAAGATATTTTTTAAGATATTTTACATATTAGCAATAGTATTCTAAATTGCATTGTTTGTTAATCATTTCGCAGTATCGATCTTATCATTTCGAAGTTAAGTTAAAATACAATCTTGTTATTATCGCTTTAAAAATATTTTATTTTAATAATATTTTGTATATTTATTTGATTGATCAATCTCAAAATCAAGATAATTTCACAATGTATGTATATCACGTACATGATTCTTAAAAAATCTGTAACTATTAATAGCTTACACAATTTACATCTATGATTACTAATTGACTCTGTAATCATTGTATCCTTTGAAAGTAAGGTACGGTATGGTATGGATTTTATTCCCATTTGTAACTAATATCTGTGTACAATACGAGTGCTTACCATTATCAGGATTGTTATATTATTATTTAGTCTCTTTACGATGGTATTACTAGGTGGTAGGGCTTTGTGCAAGCCCGTTTCAGTTAGTACCACCCAGTCATCAGATATTCTACCTCTAAACAGTAATACTTAGTGTTGTTGCGTTCCGGTTTGAAGGGTACAAGAGTAATTATTTAATTATAATATCAGGCACAAGGGACATAAAATATTAGTGCCAAGGTTGGTGGTGCATTGGCGATGTAAGGAATGGTTCATATTTCTTATATCGGCAATGTCTAAAGTCGGTGACCACTTACCATCAGGTGGATAATTTTCCCACTTACTTATAACATAAAAATCCTTTTTAGTAAAAAAATAATTTACATTTATCGAGACAAAGACAGGCAAAGTAACTAGTGCACGGACATAAGAATCAGACTAAAGTGAAAACAATAAGTAATATAAAACACAATCTATCACAACGGCAATGTTTTGAAATATATAATTGGTTTTCATTTATAATAGCTTGTAATTAATGATCTGTGATGAGAGATTACTACTAAACTATCTACCCACTGGCTGCGTAGGATTCTCTTATTTGGACATGTTTAATTACTAAATGGAATTGAAATAGTTTCACACGGAAATTAATAAGTTACAAGTTACTTTTATAGGTGAATATTTAATAATGATATAATATTTTTTTTTAAACTAATCTGGGTAAATTTTACTCATCGGCTGCTCTACCGAGAAACAGCAACGATTTGTATTGCTATATTTTCAATGGTGAGAGCGAGATAGCGTTATTATAAGCAAATATGATACATAGCAACCTATATAAATATAATTCTTACGTCACATATAAATTAAATAAAATGATAAGTCAATTTCATGTAATCCAAATGAAGCTATCTTGCGGACAAATTGAAGAATTGCAAAGGATAAAAAAAATATATTATAATATTAGTAAGAATTATTACAGTAATAATGTATAAAGATATATTGTCATTATATCGCGGGTCAGCCAACCTAATTTGCCTTCCTGTCAAGGATAACGTCTGTGTGGTAATCACTCTATTGACAATGCAAAACATACAGCGTGTCCGAGAATAATTCGCTTTAGCCGCAACAGCGAATGATATGGAAATGACTTTAATTACATATTATTTTATATATTTGCTCCCTTATGTATCATATATAAATGTGAGTAGTTTGTAATCAATATCAATAGTATTGAAATCAAATTTTTGCAAATTGCAATCTGCTTTAATTCAAACTCAGAAAACGATTCTTAACTTCGCGCATTAATCACCTGACTTAATTGTTGTCTTTGTGTTTAGTTTTTATATGATTTTAAAAATGAAATAAATAAATGTATTGCAAATGTAGACATTATTTTTTTATGTAAAGGGGGCTAACGAGCAGAGGGCTCACCCGATGGAAAGTGACTACCACCGCCCATGGACATCTGCAACACCCGAGGACTTGCAGGACTTATTTATAATTATAGTAGAAAATCAGTTAATAATATTAAGTATATAGCTATAACGAAGATAAGAAAATAAACAATTATCATTTTATAAACGAGATAAGTAAAATGCCCTCTCTATATATTTCTCTGTGCCACTGTAGAAGGCAACATTTGGTCGAACCGCGAAAGTGGAATTGTACCATCATTGTTTGACACGAACTTGCAAGCATGTCATTATGGAATGAATTCGTTTTCAATACTTTCTTATTCAATTCAAAATAACACTATTTATCGTGCTTATTATTATGGATTCAATAGCATTATCTTTCATAACTATTATTTTTACTGATCAAACAAATAAAGAAATAAACATAAATTAATTTTTAAACGCAATTTACATAAATTGATTATTTTTTAATAATGTGTCTTTGATTTTTTTTATTTATTATTTTGGTATTTTTACGCGAATTATTTTGCAACTTTAAGAGTAAAAAGTTCGAATTTAAAAATCGAATTTATTGTACGTACTGTGACGTACAGTGTGACCTCCAACCCACATGTCTGTCAGCCCACACCAGACATTGTGGATTCGGGCCGCGTAGCCATTGTTTGACTTTTATTTGAATTTGGAATCACCGATGTTTCGACAGCTTGAGGGCTCGTACTGACACATGCAAAATTAGATCCTTTTATCTTTTTGTATAGTCTATGCTTTAGCTCAGACCAATTGTATGATATATCATAAGAATATAAAAAACCCTATCAAAATCATACATGTGATAAAAATCATTGAATTCAATAATAATTTTAAAATTTCGTCGATTTTTTTAGTCAAATCACATTGTGGTCGAAGGTAACAAAAATATAGCAACAGGATTTGGCGTATCGTCAAATGTTTTATGTGAGGTGATTTGTGTCAACACTTTCACTTGAAAATGTTTCTAAAGAGATTTGTATTTGTAGTAAAAACCAAAAGCACCAATGGGTCAACATTCATAAAAAAAGCCATACCAGAGGTTTGAGTTTTGATGCAAACTATGAGGTTTTCGTTAACGAACAGTCAATTTTAATTATGTTCTAGTGACGAGTATATTCACACCATTTGTTTCTTTAGTGGAAGGGTCAAACTTAAAAGGTTTTTTTGAGTCGAGGTTTATTCAAATCCGGGTTTGAGCTAATAAATTCATTTTGTTTTTCTGTCAAGGTCTACTTACCTCCGAGGAAGTTGTCAGTTATACTTTGAAAAACAGGTAAAGTCGATATTTCTACGTCCAATCTCTCACCGGTTATGTAACATTCTGATCCTTCGGTCTATAAGAGTGAGGGAAGAGTCCATCCTATACATGTGCATGACTTTGAAATTGACCTTCATACTTACACTGGCTTACTTAACCTTGACATCGAAACACATTTTGAGAAATATTTTTTTAAATTTTTATTGGTTTTTATAATTAACAAATCTTGACTGCACCGATCAAACTCATTCGTGTTCTCCAGCCTGCGTGACATTGACAAAATAATCTGAGCCCTGTTGGTACTACAAAAAGCCATCAATGAACAATTGAATTTAATAATTTACAATCAAATCATAATATTATTTTAATAGGACTATACCAAATATATCGGCAGTCCGAGAAAATCTTATCTTACACCTCACCTTCAAAACGTCTTAAAAAAAATATCACATCAAAACAGTTCCAGCTTAAACTCAGTCACCTTAAAAGTAACAATTCGTCATAAGTGAGGTTCATTGTCTATCGTAGAATCTCGTAGTCTCAACGTCATTTTTTTAGTAGCTATTACCGTCTCCATTCAAGCTATTGTCGCTTACGTAACTCAATACGTCGCAACGGACTTTCTTGTCAAAATATTTACTTTGCAACGAATTTATACAATGGGACTCTTAACTAATAATGCCATTCGTTCCATTCAAACTTCAGGAACTATGTAATTGTCATTATAATATCGAACGTCTTTGGATCATTGATAATGCTTTGACATTGGAGATTCGCGATACGATGATTGGCGTCTATCTTGAGATAACATCAACGCGTCGTGTTACTCCTTAAAGTGTTCGATTTATTTCAATAACTCGCATGCTATAGATTTAAACTAGCTTTGACTCGCGACTTACACGAGTGATGAGATCGTTAAATTGTATAGCCGGGTTCTCACTTAGATGTGTAGAAGGTATGTACCTGAAATTGGATCATGTGACTAGTGTGTACAATGTTGCGAATCTGCTGCGAGACGTCGATAGAGCACGGCGTGCTCGCAGTGACCGCGAACAAGCGCCAGGGCGATTTTTGATGTCTCGGTTACATATATAAAAAAAAACTTCAAAATAAAATTAACAGCTTGAGCTATATAAATATATTAAGAGATAATAATAATGTCCTCCAGACCGATTTTCGGTCACGGCGGCCAGTCTCAAGAGAGATTAGCCAACTGCGCTGGAGATATTATAGTGTGCAAGTGTGTGCGCAAATACAGATGCACTCTCTATTACCTAGCTCTCATAATCCGATGGGACGGCAATCCGATTCGACTGGAAAGAGTTCAGGTGCAGGACCAACAGCTTTACTTGCTTTCCGAGGCACGAAAATGTACACACTTCCAACTTCTAGACTCCGGTTTTCTGACAGTAAAACCCAATAACTATTTATTGGCCCGACCTGGGAATTGAACCCAGGACCACCGGGTTTGCGGCCTTATATCTAGCCACTAGACCACTAGCTTAAATTATTATTATTGAAACAAACAAACAAACTTATGTTATTTGCCTTAGCTCAATAAAATGCAGTTTTCTTTGTCGAGTAAAAATAGTACAATATGATAAGGATAATAATATTCAATACTCATTGTATTTATCTTTTTAAGGCTTAGTGGTCAAATACGCAACTGGAAGATATGGATGAAGTTTAAAGATCGATTCAATACATTATCATATCTTTATATGACTGTATATTATATGATATACAAACTATCTGATAAAACATGTAAAAAGCAAGTTGTCAATCAATTATTACGAAATACAAATACGTTGATAATTTTCTTTTTTCTAATTTGCATTATTATAGAGTACGTTAATTAATATGAACTATTTCGTTTTCTTAATTAGGTAATATATATATTTTTTTTAATATCAAGTTTAAAATATATAACAAAATCAGATTAAGGGTGGGTACCGCTAAGAAATCTTAATATGTACTTTAATAAATAAAATAACGCTTAATATGCTGTAAAGTTGATTAAAATAATTGTAAGACACGATGTCAACGTCCAAAAGCGCGATATACATATAATGTGTGTTATTAAATAAAATTATTAGTATTTAGACATTTTATTATCGAAACTATAAGATACTCTACTCTAATGGCGAGGAAAAATTGATTGAATCCAAAAATCCAATAGCTCCGATTCACTTACAATTTTGTATATTAATTTATTTTTACTCGTTAATCACGAGTATACTGCTGCAAGAACAAAAGGCTTACTTGTATAGTGGCCGTCAATAAATTATTGTATTTTAATCAATTACACAGAAACTCATCATTGTTTTAACAACTACCAACCCAATAGACACCAACTGTTAATGTTTTGTGCGACAGAGATAACGCTCTACCTTGCCGAAATTATTCGATTGTCTCTGTTCAAAGGTCAATGAGCAATATTTATTGACGGGCACTATAGATACATATACTAGTAGAAACAAAATATACTTATTAGATCATTATTTCATTACATGAATCACTTTTGTATGACTACAAGTTTTATACAAAAAAAATAATCATTTAAATCCAATACTTTTAACAACAATAAGACATAAAAAGATCTTTTGATTTATCTCAGTTTCAGTTCACCTTCATATCATTTTAGGGTTACTTTCACTAATATTGGTGATTAGTAAAAAATAAAATATATGAATACACAATATTCCAAACAAGTCTGACGCATATTATTTCAGTATTACAAAAGACTAAGCTTTATGAAAGGTACTAATAAGTACTCAGTTTACTTAAAGTCAGAATTTAAGAAAATGAAGAGAATATTATAATAGCATTAGGATTATCACAAATACAAGATGCCTCGGCCCACCATTGTTCGCTATCCGTAAACAAGGAAACAAAAGTTAAAAAACCAAAATAAAATTACAATCAAAGAAGCAAAAATTACACGAAAATATGCTTTATCACCTCATCATAAAGTCTCATTATTCTCTAAAAATTAACAAATATATTTAAGTGAATTATTATAATAATAACCAGGCGACAAAAAGTGTGACCCCTTCTTGAATGGACGGTCATTATTCATGTCTGTTTGTATGTAAATTCTAGGCTTTTTCGACCTCGCTAAGAGTCATCAGGAATGAATTAGGAATCGAACTTGACCACGGAGGTCGGAAGGTCTTGGATGATTGACACGAAGACTGTGATGCTTTGTTTAAAAACAATCATCGTTTTACTTGAATTCATAGTTTTTTGTAAGACATCTTTTAACAAGCTTCTTAGCTTATTCTACTAAAGGAACAATGTGTTCATAATTTTAGTTTTCGCTTTTGTCTGAAAAGTGTTTATTGTTTTCAATCCTTCGATAAATTATATATTTGATTATTTAAATTATTTATTTTATTTTTTATTTAATACAGGAATGTAGTCATATGAACTGGTTTTTATTACAATCAATGTATATGTGCATTGATTGTAATACATTGACATTGGCTTTGTGAGAAATGTTAACTATTTCTTACAACACAAATGCATCAGTTGCCATGGGAACTATGTAATTAATTGTACCGCGATGAACCAAAGGCTAAAACATGCTAAACCTTAGCTGAAGATTGCGAGTTCAAACCAAGGTAAGCATCACTGAGTTTTCATGTGCCTAATATGTACTTAAACATAGTTAAAAAAATCTTCAAGTGTCAGATGAAGTTTTGTGTTGGAAAGCTAACCTTCTTTTTTAAAACGCAAGGAGACTTTAGCTCTAGTGGAAAATTTACAGGCTGTTACTTTCCGACTTTATTTCTCTAATTAAAAACGCTTATGTAACCTTCAAGTCGGAACATGTTTGGAGGTAGAATAACAAAATATAATAATTATAACTTTCATCGTTAAAAGTGTCACTAGCTCTTGATTATTCGTTAATATATTAAAATTGTAAAAGATTATTCAAATAGGTTTTACGAGAACTTTTAAGCCATTACAAATCCTAGTGAAGCTCTTACGTGTTCGATGCATTCAACCGAGAAGAGATGAAACCGATACGGTAAGTACGTCAGCAGTTTATAAATATAAATGTTTTCGAAATGTACCATCACCATAGCAATGAGTGACCCATTCCATCCCCAGTGGACTTGTGCGGTCAATATATCGTACCAGGTTGTACCACGACTTGAATCGTGGCATTTTTATCAAGGGTTAAGCCGGCGCTTAAAGTTACCGTAGTAACGCATACATTATGTATTTATGGTAATCTAATTCTAATATATTTAGGAAATATATTCATACATATATAGAATTAAATAATTAAAAGTAAAAACAATATAACTTCAATATTTTAACGACAAGAATACGAGAAAGCACTTAGAAACCTTAGTGGTGCTTAAATAAGTTGAAGCCCGCAACCTTCTCTGGATATCCACATTTCATATATAGCTGTGACATTTTAACACCTTTGATATTTTAATAATAATAATATCCTGGTACGTCATTCACACACGGAAACCAGATAACTGATATACTACATATACAATTTTATTTTTTTTGTAAATCCATACTTATATAGATAATTACACCCAGACTCAGGACAACAGACATGTTCGTGCACACATTTCTGTGGGAATCGAACACACAACCAGCGGCGCGAAAGGCAGGTCCCTTTTTTTTTTTCTTTTTTTTTTTTTGACGCTGGGAAAACGCATGACGCGTTTCCCCCCACGGGAACAGTGGGGGGGGGGTATGTGGGACTCGCCGTATGTCCAAGGCACCGAGTGTGCCCCGGTCATCGGAATACCCACTAAAAACCCAGCGGTACCCTTCCCGTCTTAACGGGAGCGCCACGGGATCGCTTGCGCATGCTACCGTGACGCTCCGACGGCCGGCCCGCCTATGCGGGCCTCCATTCACTAGGGAGGAATCCCAGGGTACTGGGAAACTCCCTAGTCCCGGCGGCGCCTATTGTGGCGGGGGGAGAAGGTGCGCAAAGCGCCGCTTTCTTCTCCCCAGTCTTCTGCGGCGGAGCGGGTCCGCAGCGGCATCTTCCTCCCGCTCCCGCTCCGCGGCCTCCTTCTGCGACATCACACTTTCGCAGAAGGAGACCATCTCTGACCAGCACCCCTCGCTTCCGAGCATCGCGTTGATGATGCTCGGCAAGGAGAGGTCTCCGCCAACAACTGCCGCCAGGGAATGCCTCTGGGGCCCCCACGCGGCACACTCCGTCAGGGTGTGATGCGCCGTGTCGAATGGCGCACCACACTCGTGGCAGGAGGGTGACACCTCCCGCCGCGCTATCTCGTGCAGGTACTTACCGAAGCATCCGTGTCCGGTAAGCACCTGCGTCAGCCTGAACGAGAGCGTGCCTCGTTTCCTTCGGACCCAGCGACTCAAGTGGGGACGTACCGCCTCCACTGTCGCCAGGCCCGCCATGGGGGACCCGAGGTCCTCCTCCCATCGGGCGATCAGGGCTTGCTGGGCTAGAGCCCTGATCCGCCCGACTTCCGCCGACCCTGGACGGTCGCCGCGTTCCCTCGCCTCGGCCCGGAAGCGGTACACCTCCGCGAGCACTTCCGCCTGGAGCTCCCAGGGCGGGTCGCCCGCGAGGAGGGTCGCCGCTGTCCACGACACCGTACGATAACCCCTTATCGCCCTCACCGCTATGACCCTCTGCGGTTTTCGCAGTAGGGCCCGGTTGGAAGCGGTGAGTGCGTCCACCCAAATCGGGGCACCGTACAGTGCCATCGACCTCACTACGCCGGCATAGAGGCGCCGGCATAGCGATCCCGGTCCTCCCACGTTGGGTAGGAGGCGGCCTAAGGCGGCGGCGGCATTGACGAGCTTCGGGCCGAGCTGCACGAAATGCTGCCCGAAGCTCCAACGCCCGTCCAGGATCAGGCCCAGATACTTCATCTGGGCCCGCACCTCGATCACCGTCCCGTGGACGGTGATACTCGCCCCTCGTGGGGGGCCCCTCCGCGGACCGTGGAAGAGGAGGGCCTCCGTTTTGGATATACAGACCCTCAGGCCCAGCATCTCCATCCGGTCCACGGTCAGGGTCGTTCCGACCTCGGCCAGGCGGGCCACCTCCCGAAAGTCCCGCCCCGTCGCGGTGATGAGGGTGTCGTCCGCATAGCACAACACCCCCATACCGGGAAGGACGGGGGCTCTCAGGAGCCAGTCGAAGCCGACGTTCCACAGAATTGGGCCGAGAACCGACCCCTGTGGAACGCCGCAGCCAACCCGACGCCGGACCAACCTGCCGTCGCCCCCCACTCAGACGACCTCTCGGTCCTGGAGGTACGCCTCCAACAGTCTCCTCAGATAGGTCGGCACCCCATGGTATCGGAGTGCCTCCCTGATCGTCTCGAATGGGAGACTGTTGAAGGCGTTCGCCACATCCAGCGAAACCGCCAGGACCACTCGCCCCTGGGCCACCGCTTCCGTGGTCCGAGTCTTCAGGGCGCTCAGGGCGTCGACCGTCGAACGACCCGCCCTGAACCCGAACTGAGCCTCTGAAAGACCCGGACCGACCTCGTCGAGGTGCTGAACGAGACGGGCTGCGAGAATCTTCTCAAACAACTTGCCCGTCTCGTTCAGCAGCACGATCGGCCTGTACGCCGAGGAAGAACCGGGTGGTCGACCCTCCTTCGGCAACAGCACCAACTTGCCTTGTTTCCAAGGCTTCGGAAACTGCCCACTGTTCAGACATTCGTCGAACAGCCCCCGAAGCCTTGCACCTAGGTATTCCAGGGCGTCGCACAGAACACGCCCTGGAACACCGTCCGGACCCGGCGCCGTCTTTTTGGCCCTCAGGCGACCGAGGGCCATCTCCATTTCCCGCTCCGCGATCAGTGGTGGAGCCACTGCGTCCTCTATCACGGAGCGGGGGGCCATAGGCGGAGGGACAAACTCGCCTGGGTGGGGAAACAGTTCCCCCACCAGGCGCAGGAGGAGCTCCGGCGGCAGCGTTTCCGTCACGGGGGCGGCTTGGGTGCGGAACTTTCCACGCACACCTCGATACGGCCGCCCCCATGGGTCTCAATTGAGGCCCGCCAGCAACTCCTCCCTCGCCTTCTCCTTGGCCCGACTTATCGCCAGCTGCAGATCTTTTTTCAGCTGGCGGTAAGCGGCCAAGAGCTGCCCCTCCAGGTCCGCGTCGAGGCCGTTGCGCCTGCGACAGCGGACGTAGGCCCTCCGCGCCCGACTGCACGTCGCCCGAAGTTCGGCTATTTCGGGCGACCACCAGTAGACTTGTCGGCGCGGAACTCTGCGCCGGGTCCTCGGCATGGCCGCATCGCAGACCTCTTTGAGGGCGCTGCGCATGCGGCCCGCCAGCTCCTCGACGCTGGCGCCCTCCTCTTCCCGTCCCGCGGAACCCCACCGCTGCACGATGGCAGCCTCCTTGACCAGTTCGCGGTCTAACTGGCCAAGAGACCACCTCGGCAGCGTGGTCGGCACCCTCTGGGGTTCCACCGGCCTGCGAGAGGTGGAGATCTCGAATCGGATATAGCGGTGATCCGACAGAGTCTCCACCTCTTCCTCTACTCTCCAGTTCGATACTCTACGTGCTACCACCGGGGTGGCGAACGAAACGTCCACCACGGACCCCCCGTTGTGGCGCACGCAGGTGTGAACCTGCCCCTTATTAAGTAGGGACAGGCTGGAGAGTAGCGCCCAGACTTGGACGGCCCTCCCTCGCGGATCCGTAGCGGGGTTGCCCCAGGCACGCGACTTCGCGTTTAAGTCGCCGAGAACCAAGGTAGGTTTCGGCGACTGCCTGGCCACCGCAGCTCTGACCGAGCCGAGATACGTCTCGAACTCAGCGAGGCTGCGGTTGGGGGAGAAGTACGTTCCGACGACCGCGTACTCCCCCCACCCCGCCACAACGTAGCCCGAGCCCCTCTCGATGAGAGAGACCGTTCCGCTCCTCGAGAGGACCGCCACCGTTCCGTCCACATCCCCCACCCAATGAGCTAGGGGAGGGACGAAGTAGGGCTCGCAGGCCACCGCCAGGTCTATCTGCCACTCCGCCATGGACTGCAGCAGTAGGTCCTGCGCTCCGGCGGAGTGGTTTAGATTCGTCTGTAGGAAGCTAATACTTGACGTGCTCATTTTGATTTTGTATTAGCTTCCTCAGCTGCCTGGCGGCTTCCTCCTTCCATTGCGGGAGTGGTCCGGGTGCCGAGGACCACTTTTCCCTTCGTGGTGGGGGGGGTGGCAATCCCGCGCCCCCATCATATGCCCAGAGAGCTTGCCGGCCTCTGCGCAGACCGCGCAGCGCAGCTTGCCCGTGCAGCTCGACGATTTGTGATCGTCAGAGCCGCATCGGTAGCAGAGGCTGCCCCGCTCCTTCTCCGACGGGCAGAGCACCCTCGTGTGGCCGAGGCCCATGCACCTGAAGCAGCGCATGGGGCGCCGCTCCTGCAGCACGACCTTGACCGCACTCCACCCGACGAGAAGGCGGCCGGCATTGGCCAGCTTCTTGGCCGCCGCGAGGGGACACGTGACGCGGGCCATGCCCATAGAGCCCGGCCCGCGCTGCACCGCTCCGCATCTGACCGCCTCAGGGGAGCAGGCACCCTCGCGCGCGACCGCTTCGACCAGCCTCTCCGGGGTGACGGAATCGTCGAGCCCCGTCACCCTCAGATCCGCCTTGCTGACCGGCTGCGCGACATTGGCGACCCCATCTAGGACGCTGCGCAGCTTGTCGGCCAGCTTCGCGGCCTGGTCCTTGTCGGACCGCGACAGCTCGAGGACTCTGGCTCCAGTCGCCGAGCGGCGGATCTTTAGGCCGCCACTTGTGCCCAGGTCTTGGAGCTTCACACCTTGCTCCGCCCGCTCCAAGACCTGGGCGTACGTCACGCCCTTGCTCTCCGCCTCAGGCTGCAGCGATATCACCACTGCAGCCGAGCGGGGGGCGACCAACTTAGGCTTGGCCGCTTGTTGGGGCTTTGGCTTCGCCGGAGCCGGTGCAACGGTGGCCGCGGGGGAGGCCTTCTTCTTTCTTCCCCTCCGCACCACGGTCGACCATGTCGGCTCCTGGGCTGGTGGTGTCTCACCAGTCCCGGGCGACGGCGCGACGACGCTCGACGAGCCGGCGGCCGGAGCAGGCACTGCCACCTTTACTTTCGCCCGCTTGGGTGCGGGCGCGGCTTGCGTTTGTGGGGGCGGTGCGTTTCGCTGCACTGCCTCACGTCTATTACCAGCCACAGTAGACGACCGGTGTTCCCTCGCAGGCGGAAGGCGCCCCTCGATGTTCGACAGTCGCGTGTTGAACATCGCGACCGCCGCTTCGAGGGAGGCCTGGAGCCCCTCCAGGGCCCGCGGTTCTGCCGCCGCGCTAGCCAGTGGCGCCTCGCTAGCCACCGCCATCGTGGTTCGCTCCGCGAACTCACGGCGGTGGGCCTTTACCTCTTCTTTCAGCCCGTCTGCCTCCTTTCGCAGACGGGCGTTGTCGGCGCGGAGCCGGCGCGTCTCTTCGGCCTCCGAGCGAGACGTCAACACCTCGACAATGTTCTGAAGAGAGGCCGCTGACTCCTTCAGCTTCTTGATGAAGCCTCCCTTCAGAGGACTTCTTCGCCACCTCGAGCACAGTGGCTACGCTGCTGCCAGCCAACGCGAGCAGCTCCTCTGGGCCCATGCTGGCAGGGTCCTTATTTGCGGCATTCGTCGAGGTGGACTGCGCCTCAGGAGCCGATTCAGCAGGCACCTTCCTGAAGGCCCTGCTGCGGAGCGCCTTCTCAAAGGTGACCTCCCTTTCCTCTTCCTCTTTGTCTCGCAGCTGGGCCTTCGCCTTTGCGAGTCCGCTCGTCGCTTTTTTACCGCGGCGGTCGGTAGTGGGTCTCGCCGTTGTTTCGTCCTCTGTGTCCGTGCTATCGGAGACTAGAGGTGGCCTCACAGACGCGTCGGATGCCGTCTCCATGTCCGTATCAAGCATGGCGAGCTAGAAATGGTGCTATCCGCCGAGGTACTGGGGCTAGGATGGCTCTAAGGCATCATTTCTGATCCTCAGAGCCGGGGCAGTTTCAGAAATCGCAATAAAAATTTTTGGCTGAATTTTTTGCCCCTTTGTCTATATATATAATAATAGGGCGGGTGGGCGGTCTAAAAAATTTACGTTTTTAAAGGCAGGTCCCAACCCAACAGGCTCGTCACCGATTTTGACATACAACATTTGCTTTACTTTTATATTTATTACAATAAGTGTTTTCAAGGTATGGATTTATCACACTATAGCTGTTCTCGATAAAACGTAACAAATGTCGTATTACATAATACTTACACATATACACAAGAAAAACGCATACGTATGTCCCTGCTTAGAGCACATGAAGTATCTATTGAAATCCAGTCGGGGCGAGGTAAATCCGATCAGGGGGAAGGGGGTAAGTGGCCATTCTGTTCCTACTGCTATTATGTTCTCCGTGGCTATGCTACCGTTAATTACTATGATAAGACACTGTTCTAATTGACGAAATGACAGTAAGCGCTTTCTGGTCTTAACTTCTTTACTCATTAAATTTTGCATACACGTTGACAAGGGTACAAAAAAGGATATAAGGTACTCATTCTTAAATAAGTACATATATCATACAATAATTCCTTAAAGATCGGCAATTCACTTGTAAGCCCTCCGGTGTTGCAGATGAATTGCCGTGGTTTTGGCCATGGTAGTCACTTTCTATTAGATGAGCCTTAACTTAAAGCCTACACTCGGGCGAAAGTAGTTTATGATATATCAAAGTTATTTTTTAAGAAGTTAATACCTTTTCAAATAAATATATTCGGTATAAGATTTAAGCCTACCTACTAAGAGTGAGTTTAACAATAGCCATAGAAAAAATAAAGCGATTACACCGGTAGGCGACCCGTATATCGAAGGTTTAACGATTTGACAGATAGCAGCTCTTTTTTGTACGACAAATTTGATGGCCGGTCAATGACAAGATTGACCAGTTTCTGTGTGTAACCTGCACTACTTATGGTAGCCATAGCATTTTCCAAATAAAAGTTGTGTCATGTTGAGACAATTATATGCAACGTAAGCCGCGTTAGTGTATGGTTAAATCCTTTTTTATGACAATTTATACTAATAATGTATTTTTTTTATATATATTCTTATGTTAGTGAGAATTTATAAGGAAATATGCGGTCAAAAAATATATTCATAGAGTATTAACTGACAGTGTGAAATAGTGATAAGAACGCTAGCGTTAGCATCTTCGGTTGAATCTCGATACCGATTCTTTGGACAAAAAATTAACCAGCCTGTCATTAGTGGAGAAAGTAAGACGGACAGACGGACGAAGTACATACGAACATCTCATTCTTTTAATATTCTTAGGAAGAATTAGTCTCTGACAGGACCTAATCATGATTAATAAATGCGCATTCGGTGAATGGTGATTAATGTGGCAATGGTCATATATGGAGAACAAGATTATCAAAAATAATTCTAAATATGCCTATGCATATCAATACGAAAATAATATACACCAGTACACGTAATGTTTTTTTTTTAATTTGTTTATTTTAAATATCCTTTAAATTCTGAGATTCTGTATAAATTAATCAAAATATTATCGTATTTACATTGATTCGGTGACAGTTATTCAGTTACTCATAAACCGTGCGAAAAATCACAATACGATACAAATTACGTTCTGAAATCGATTATCTTCTTATGAAATACAATAACAAAAATATAATTACATGTATTAATTTAAATATATAAAAATATATTTCTAACACAATAAATTATATACTTTTTTTAAATAACGTAATAATCATATTCATACTTACCGGAATTGAATATGAGTCTCAAGATATTGTTATAAAACATTTGAGATAAACATAAACGAACAACTGCATATTTTTTTTAATAACTTCAAGACAAATGAGATTGTATGCAATTATTATTTGTAATCAAATAAACTAAACACGTCAGTGAAATGACCTGTGACGCTTACTGTGGCTGGTCAATACACAGTACCAGCACGTACCAGGCACCGGTTAGGGTAGTTGGCTCTGTAGCCAGGAGTAATATAGTTCTCATATAATATTGCGTGCACGTTACACAATAATTAATTATTATTAAAATAAGGTTCATATTTCAATACATTAATTTTTATTCTTTCTAAGTGATATTTGATGTCTTAAGTCATGATCGACTAACTAGGTGGTTGAGCTTTGTTTGAGCCCGCCTGGGTAGGTACCACCCAATAATTAAGCAGATATTCTACCACTAAACCGCAATACATAGATATGTTGCGTTCCGATTTGAAGGGCGAGTGAGCCAGTGTAACTACAAGGGACATAACATCTTATTTCCCAAGGTTGGTAGCGTAATGTAAGAAATGCTTAATATTTCTTAAATCGCCAATGTCTATGGGGGTTGGTGATCACTTACCATCGGTTACGTATAATATTAAAAATATATATATCGAGCTAATTAAATACCATACTATTTTCATCTAAAACTAATTCATCTAAACTTATACGAGTAGTACCTAAGTATGAAAAGTACATAATATAAACAATAAAAATCATTGATCTTCTTGACGAAAATTTTAAAACAATATCCTTATATTTTAAGGGAAGTTTCAGTATTTGTTCGTTAGAGTTACACATATACCGTGAAATGTCTCACAACTACTCAAATACGGGAGGACTTAACAGAATAGGAGTCTCCGTAATAGAAAACCGCGTTGATCATGATACACACAAATTAAACACGCGAAACTCAGTGCAGCCAGTATTGAACCTACAAACTTTGACTCCGATACATGTCTCAAATCCACTGGATCACCTGGACTTGACATTGAACTTGTTCATAATTACATAAACAATCGTATTCATTAAAATTCTTTGATACGGGATAAAAAAAAACAATTGAAAATCATACAAAGAAAACGAACCGTGACATTTAGAACTTTAAGCCATAGTTCAAGCTCATTATATTAAAAACATAGTCGCAACTAACAATTATAGAATAACAATGTGCATCCAGACAGACAAATTTATAGGCTAGATGGAATATTATACAAATAATGTTTCGCAATGATGAGTCAGTCTGAGAATACGGCATACGTGTGGGAGTAGTCGGATGCAATGCGAAGTCATTTAGTATGCTAATTTGGCATTTATACGCCCTAGATCAATGGGGGTCAGTTCCCATAATTATTTTTCTTAATTTTAATTATATGAAAAAATAAAAATTATTTTGAGCACGATCCTATTAAAAAACAATTGATATCTAAAAAAAAATAAAGAACGAAATTATGAAATTAAACAAGAATCTTAATAACATAATTAAAAAAAGATAATTCAATATTTTCATTGTACATACAAATCTGAATAGTATAGGAAATACAAATATTTAAGCAAATATTATAAATAATTATTTTATAATAATAAAGTAACATTAATTTTTATTATTTCATCGCCACTTCTATTTGGCAATGAATGTTTATTCATTACAATTTATCGTTTTGACGTTGGCGGTAACGCATTAGCTACCGTGCCCTGAGAAACCTAACTTTGAAATATACTGGGGTCATACAATGTGAGTTATCTTTATAGATAATTTAGTAGAGATCTTGTAGCTACGAAAACTATTAATGCAATATTTATTTATAATTTTAATTGTTGCCTATTATAGGCAACGTTTTAAATACATTGAATCGCTATTCCGATTCTCTTTTTCCAAAATATTTATAATGTGAACGACAAGTAACATAAAACTAATATATATGACGAAGATATGAATTATTATTTGCAGGCAGGAAGATTTGTTTTCTTAGTAGAAAATAATTAAAGTCACGTCTTAAAATTGTTTGAAATCAAAGAAAATATAGTTAAATTGTAAAGTTTTGAGTCAAGGTATTTTGTTAGTGTGAATGCGTTACAAGTAAATTGAATTTTTTCTAATAATTTAAGTTCAATAACTTAAGTTTATTAAAGCTATGTAGTATTGCAATGGATCAGTCATTTGGTTCAAATTATGTGCCGGTAAGTATTGCACCACCAAGTTATTTAGGAAATTCAAGTATACAATAAGTATACAATTCTATAATCCTGATGTTGAGTAATGATATAATTTTAATTTTCTTAATCAAATACAGATTTTATATAAATATATAATTATGTTAGTGATACGACTTATAATGTTTTTAATGTCATTAACAATAAGCAACTATATTCAAAAAAAGTTTTTAATTTTCGGCCACATTTACAAAATTGATATTCATCGGAGTATTTCAAATTTTAATAATTCTAACTAGTTTCAAACTGTCTATTTTGTTCAATATCAAATATTTATGATCTGTAAATAAGTACAAGTATGTTAGTATATATTTAGTGGTATATTATATTTTGTTACCGTTTTAATTTAGCATTACCATTTCAGTGTAATTTTATATTTGTAATTTAGGGGCAAAGAGGCCACTCGATAGTAAGTGGTCACCACTGTCTGTAGACATTGGAGCCCGATGTTATATTACCCATACCTTACATCATCAATGCACCACCGATCTTGGGAACTGTAATGCCCCTATGCCTGTAGTTTAACTGGCTCACTCACAATTCCAATCGGTACACAACAATACCAATTGTTTGGCGGTGGAATATGTGACGAGTGGGTGGTACCTACCCAGGCTGGCTTGCACAAAGTCCTACCAATAAGGAATAATCTGGAAGTAAATTGTGATTTTATACTCATGTAATTTACTTATACGTACATAGAATTTTACCCTGTATTTTTCTGACTTATTTGACGTTGATAAGCTTGCCGTGGGCGCATTCTTCCATATTAGCACGAACATTTGTACGAAATGTAAGAAAAATATTTAGACTTTCTTTTTTCATTAGATGATAAAAAAAGAAACTCTAAATATTTTTTCTTATAAATGTATAAGGATAACATAAATAAGTAACATGCATTATTAATTTAAATTATCATATAATATTTAAGTCTGTTTCGATTGACACAACGCTTATAATTATGTAACATTAAGTTTAAGGGATGACATCCTTGTAATGAAAACTTGTATTAGGAGACTTCACGTCTCCTGGACATTATATTCTTGGTTCAAGCCTATACCGAAACCGATAAAATATCCTCAGTAGCAGCCCGGAGTCTGGATTACCTCAGTATGTAAGCTCCCGTGCCTCGCAAGCACATAAAGCCGCTGGTCCGGTGCCTAAACTCTTTCCGATCGGTTCAGATTTGCCGTCTCATCGAATTATGAGAGTGAGGAATTTGAGAGTGCACATTTGTTTTGTAGTAGCGTAGTCTTCCTTGAGATTGGCAGTCATGACCGAAATCTTTCAATAGGCCTCATCACAGCTGATATTTAATGATATAATTGCTATAATGTTATTGTTTCATTTATCCCTAAAATATAAGTTAATAATGTCGCATTTAAAACGTCAAGAATTATGTTACGAGTTCTTAAGAACTCAAAATAGTGATTTAAATATTACCCTTTTGTTGTTATTATTGTCTCTTAAACTGATAGTCCACGAGTATGACTTAATATTAAATTAAATATATATTATGTAGATTACTATACAAGAAACTATTTTTGCTTCTTTCAAGTGTATTTTATTTCTATAATAAATCATTGTTAGAAACGTCTGCAGATGGATCTACTGAGATTATCTCCTGCATGTTTGTTGTACCAGGATGACATAAAACGGCCGAAGTCCTTTCGAATTATGACCGTTCTAATTATACCCTCTCAGTGGCGACCCACCCTAACGTTCTTAATTTATTTTCGTCATAGACCAATTCAAAACATAAGTGGCTTAAAAAGATTCGGAAATATTGAAATTTATTCTTTTTCTGTGACTTTTTTTTGTATTTAAAGGATAATTAAGAATATACTTATATATCAACAAAAGGCATATTATACTATTATTTATATATGAATATAATTGTATATAATTCATATTATATGTAATGATAGATTGAAAAGATTAATAATAATACCTATGTCATTTAATTGAAACGTAATAGCATTTTTCTATCAACAAGAAATGGCTAAAACAGTTCCATGAAATGAAAAAAAAAAACGATATATTTTTTGCTAATTGTTATTTGTCAATACTTAATGGTATTTGTAACGAACATTAAGGTTAAGTTACATTACATTGAAATAAAACCCGCAAGGGATGTTTCTATTTTAAATTTTTGTAACCGAATACCGTTAGTTTTTAAATGATAGTTTAAGCTAATTTAGTCCTTCTGTTTTGAACATTATAGACTATATTCTTGAGACGTTAATGTGTTAATCTTGCTACATGTACCTTGGCGACATCAGTTTCTGTCGGACACATGTGTGCCCTTGAAAAGGGAGTTGCATAAGTTAATCTATTTAAAGATTATGGTATTCAAAATCGTTCCTTAACAACTGTGCTATCTATAAAATGGATGTTTAATTACTTGCCAACGAGAAGTGTAATGCAATTCTCGTATTTTGGCATTTTATAATATATATATATAGATGTATATATGGTTAAACTAGACAACATAAAAAAGATTTCTGTGTGGTTAACGGTAATTTAATATTTTTCGTATAACGTATCTTTAAAGGATTTTTTTCTTTAAATTGTTCAACAAATCTGGTACTTTCTTTTTGACATTTTGTGTATAAATTCGAGTGATTTTCTGTATCCTGTCTTCACATCTGTCGCGCTACAAAAAAATCGTCGCGACATTCAATTATAGAAATTATAATTTCAAAATTCGTAGAAACTTAAAACTAAAAATATACATCTAATGAAATTTGAATACCTACCGTCTTGTTAAAAAAATGTGAACTAATGTTTCCAGGTAATAAATAACTTAAATGGTTTGCAAATAACTTATATAAGCTTAATTATTAAGTATTATAAAAATTTTAAAAACGCACGAAGATAATGATTTTCGTAACTCATTTGAAATCATAGGTGTGAAATAATCAATAGTTACTCGACAACAAATATTATTAGTGGAGTGATATGGATTATATTTTACCAGTTGATAAAATGTACTATACTAGCTGTGCCCGCGGTTTCACCCGCTTATAATTAATAAAAATATAATGAATAAGAATCAGCCTAGATTAAAACCTTCCTCGATAAAAGGACTATGCAACACAAAAATAATTTTTGAATTCGAACCAGTAATTCCTGAGATTAGCTGGATCAAACAAACAAACTCTTCAGCTTTATATATTAGTATAGATTTGGAAAAAATCTTTAATCAAAATTAAACTGTACTTAGTCTAATTAATTTTCACTCAACCAATTGATGCTATAACCTGAGACTAAATTTAATTTGAAATGAGAATATAATTGAAATATAATTATACCTTAAATATTCTTTATGTAATTTGCCGTATTAACGACAAATCTGATATTACTATTAACATAAAATATAGCTAAATGTTCTTATTATACACGAACTTATTATTAATTTCTCATGTTGATAGTGAGGAAATACCCAGAAATATATTTTATTATACTAACTTACAATAGAAAATTATATGTGCACTTGTTAGATGAAGAAAAAATATAATGAAAATTTTAGTATAAAATATTTTCAACATTTATATTTTTATTAAATACATATTTATATACTTACCTACTAAAAATATTAAATACTATAGTTTCAAACCTATGATCATAATCTGTTTTTAGGAATTATATTATGACGTCACATAAAAATAATCTTAAGCTTTGTAATGTCGACAAAAATTTAAACGAAACAAATCAAAATAAGTGATTTAAAATTTATTTCAAGCTCTTTCATTATCTTTAACAATATATCCAAGCCCTGACTATGAAACGAACCTCCGAGAGGGTTCATTTCGCGCCCTCGCTTTTCACGCCGTCTAGTGACGAGTAGCGTCCCGATGCCACACATGGGAAACATCTATGTATCACTAACCATCCCCTTCACATACTCAACATATCCCTACATATGAGCGAGATGAGCATACATTGATTATTACCTAGTATTTTCCACTAGAGAAAATGGATACCCCTATCCATCTCTATTTTCCCCCAAACCGCGTTAACTTTAGAAAGAGACATAAATACTTCAAGCATAGCTTCGATGGATTTAAAATGACCGTAGTTGTCCGATTATTATTTTTGCCCAGCCTTCTTAAATATGTTTTGACTAAATTTTGTTTCTATGTCTCAATATATTAGATAAAACAATATGATAACATTACGCTCATAAAGTAACTTGTATAATACGGATTAACTTTTAAACTTATCCAAACAAGACTGATAATTTATTTTGTCTAAAAAATGTATATTGAACAAAGAATATTATAAATAGTATTCCAGCTCCATTCAAACAACAAACAATCGAAATATAAAACAAAATACAACCTGAGCAAAAATAAAGCGCGAAAAGTTAAAAAATTTCAATAATCGAACGCCATTCCGTAAGTCGGCGAAGTCAGTTCGGAAACAATTATGTAAAAGTTCTTTTTCGTCGCCCGTTCGCGCCAGTCAAGTCTCGACTGTCATAAAACTTATTAAAGTCAAGGACCGCCGAGATAAGTTCCTCGTCTTAAGTAAAATAACGCGGTAAAAAATGCGCTCAGAAAGTTGTAAGAGTGAGAGTGAAATATCTCGGGTAACTACGTGTTGCTTTTAGCGATGAAACTATTTATATCGTTTTAATATTTATGCGCCAGATTTTACTACGTTCTTTTAAGGTTATTTTGATTTGAAAACAAAAATACTTACGAGGGTAATCTTTTTAAATATATTTTTTACAAATAAGTATCATAAATATATTTATTTATTAATATAAGCATTTAAGTTAAGTATAATTCTAATAATTATATTATTATACTTAGGTACATATTTGATTGCTCTTGGAATTGTTACCCTATAACGGATAGTCTTTATTACGTAGCAATCGCTTCGTAGCGTTACGCTACGAGCGACACACTAAAGAAAAAAATTGTACAGATAAAAATATTCCTTGTATTCCTGTTGTATATACTTGCATCAAGATGTATCTCTTAAATATTATAATATTATATTAATAACAATTATAACTTTTAATTTATATTTGCTATATTAAAAAAATACCACAATATCTTAAATCATAATAGACTTCTGAAGTTGAGCTGAAAATAATGATGTTACAGTCATGTGTGATAGAGTTCAAATTTGTTTCACCTGAAAGTTGTCTTAATCCTTTTTGAAACTTAACTTTTATGAAAAGCGTTCATGAGCGGAGACTGACCGTGCGACACGGTCCATTCAATTAAAAATTCCATCTCCTAATCGAGTCATGAAATATGCAAGCAAATATTATCCCTTTTCTTTTGTACGCGCTGCATCTTCGCCCCACCCGCGCACGCACACCAACGCACGACACTTATGATTTATGACTATCCCTTTCACTCCCACGCTTCGCGAATAGGGGGCGCGCGCTGGCATCTCTGTCAAACAGCCGAGGCGGTGGCGACCGCGAGTAACCCCTGGCTACTTGGTACGGACTCGCACGCGCCGTCGTCGGCTGGCCGAGCGAGACGGCGCGAGTTGTGGACACGAGGCCGCGGAGCCCTCGCGCAAAGGGACACAGGACAGACGTTCTCGGACATCGGGCGAGAGCGGGCGGCCGGCCGCGCACCTGCCTCGCACCGCTCCGCACGCGACATACTACATCGCGAGACGCTACGATAATCACAAACAATATAGACTCTATATTTTAATAAATTTATCTCGTTTCATTTTAGTTCTGCAAATTTTATTGCCGCACAGAAACTAAATTTGGACTTTCTAAGAAGAAGTTTTCTTATTATTTTTCGGTAGAGACAGTGGTGAAAAACGGACTATTAAGTGTAAAAATATTTCTGAACAAATCTTAAGGAAGTGTTAACGCATGTTTATTTTTCTGAATTACAAGATCGCCAGTTTGTTCAGATAGATTAGATAGGGCACTGAGACGTTCATTCAAGTGTTGATAAGACCTTATGACCAGGCGAATTTCATAAGTAAATATTGGGAACTGTGAACTGATTCATCGCAGCATGAAAAGAAAAAAGTAAGAGACGTAAATGTTTTGATTAAATATAGTCATAATGAAGAAATTAGAGAGATGACTATAATAATGATTTTGTTTAAATGCCGTCGGGCTTTTATTGAGGATTACTTTATGACACCTCGACCTTCCTTATCGAAAACGGTTTGAGAATAGGACGGACGATAAGTCGCCGGACCGACGGCGGCACATGTGAAGTGCGCTAACATACTGATAGCGAGATATTAAGATAAAAATTCTAAGGATAAAAGAAGTTGTTGAAGGTCTAAAAATAGGTGACCAAATCAAGATGAGAATCAAGATGCCAGCTGTACGCATCGCGCAAGGTAAGGCCTTATAAATTAAATTATACTGATAAAATGATAACAAGTTACAGTCAGTATTGTAATTGCAAATATCTACACATGTCCCCACGTCACTTAAAGGCTTTCGTTCAAGAATATTATTGTGTGTCATATAAAATTAAAAAAATTCTAAACAAAAATTTAAATTTTGATATAGGTTTACGTTCTAAGCGTATTATAGAAATTACATTTTATATTTAACAATACAATATTTTACAGTTACTGCTTTACAAATATTCTAAAAAGTATGATTTAAATTATTAACACGTAAGAAAAATATTTTGCAATGGTCGTAAAATATCTCATTAGCAAAATAAATCATCATCACACACACATCCACAGCCTCTATTCAAGCGGAGCGACTCAATACCCCAGCCTAGTGTCAATATTTGCGTAAGACCGTGGTCAGTCATCGTCCGACGAAAATGTATAGCAATCTCTTTTTTTATAAAATACTTTTTAGTCAGGCCAAAAATTACACATTCAGGACATTTGATTACTCTATTTAATGTAATATATATAAAAAGGATGAATACTTAAAGATTTTTTAATTATAAAAATATATGTAGGTAAATCATATTATGTGACAAAGAAAGTCATAAAAGTATCGACTATTACAATCACGTTAACATAAAATTACTGACGTCGCAGTTAATGGCTAATATTTTTAATACATCACGTTTAAAATAAGATTATAGAAATTATAGGGAAACAGCATTTTTTTATATATTTCAATATATTAAATACACAAACACATTATTTGCATTATTAATTGTAAAAAATAAATTATAATTAATAGTGGCATTATTTTCGTATAAAAATATATAAAAACACATAAGAATTTCAAAAATAATGCATTAACATACATATCTTCAATGACAAGTATTATAATATAAGTAAAACATTGTAATACACATTTAACATCATTATTGAGGGTAAAAAACTTAAACGAATCCACACATAATATAAGTTTTATGTCATTAGATAAATAATATTTGTATATCTATATAGCTTAATAAAAACTACATATATTAAAAACATATTTTTAACAATTTTTGTTTTTCTCTTTCTTTTACAGGCTCGGAATTTTGATAATAAAAAAAATATATATATTGAATATTTGCTTTGCTATTATTTTTATTACAAACAAGAAAAATGAGTTACATAAGATTTTTAATAAGTGTATTAAATTATGTTAGAAAAAAATCAATCAATAAATTAATTATATCTTTAAAAAAAATTAGAAAGAGTAAAGGAAATATAATGAGAATATATATAATTAAAAACCAAATATCTTAATACTGTTTCATTAATGAAATGGTATGTCTGCTTATTGTTCTAACTACATACTTTCCCACTGGCCAAGAGCTAGTTTGATTTAATTACGTATTTTATTCAAATACATGTCCGAAATTTTCTCATGTTTTAGTTTAGTTTTAAAAGAATAGCCATTTGACATATTTGGAGTTATTATGACGGACTGGTGAGAATTATGGAAATTTTGACTAAGTTACTGTTGTACTCGAACCTTAATGTAATCCGACAGATAACGCTCTATTTAAATAAAATCGTAGAGAATACTCATACATACTACCAAAGAAAATATAAAGCCATCGAATTCGCGATTAAAACTGTATGGAAGTAGGCAATCATTCAATGCATGCGTGTGCGCACTTGAGCGCACTGATTCTTCTCAAGCCTAGTGTTATCGCACACATGGGCAATTAGTGCAAGTTGACCGGAGGCGACAGGCCAATGCGATTGGTCGGTGGCAACGTGACGTCATCGACGTCTGCGGCCTTCGCGCCCGATTGGTCGACACGCGTCATTTCGTCGATGACACGTTTGTTCTTATTTTGAACGTAAGAGGTCTGAGGTACTTGCTTTTTGTTATACGTAACAATGGTAGCCCCCTTTGTAAAAATGTGTACGTGCGCGCGATATACTGCAGTAACGATTTTATTTTAATTCAATCTCACTAGTCACACCTAATTGATGGATTAAGCATTAATAAATGTTACTTTAGTTACACGCTATAAAAGCGAGAGAGACAACGGTCACAGATTAAAAATGCACGTCACCAAAAAGTTTTAACACAATCTCAATTACTGAACTGAAACTGTCTCAAACCTTTTTGGTTTTTAGGCCCTCCTCAAAAGTGTGAATTGGGGAATCGTCAAATTACTTTATCAGGTGCGAGGCTAGACGGCCTGAGGAAAACGCCAGCTAAACTTTTGAAAAGTTTTAAAAATCCAAGTTAACTTTGCCCGCGCTTCCACTCCAACTCTAAATAAAATATTAACTCGCTCACCGATTTGTTTTCGAACGAACGTATACAACTAATTGACAAGGGCTTTTGTCCCATTAATAACATTTTAATTGAAACTATGTTTTAATCGTTTGATTACTAAAAAAAAACCACTATAATCTTCAGCAAATCGATACTTGACCTTAATTTTTTCTTAGATTGCATTTCTAAAATGTTTTTGCCTCATTTTATTAATTGTTTTGTTTTCAATTGTTTATTTTTTGTCGAAAATGAGCGGATGGCACATAAAAGGGACGATGTCAATTTAAAACATTGCCTATATGTTGTCTTTCGCCGTTTAGCGATTCAATATGTCTTCATTAAGCGAATATCGAAGCATCGCATTTGCAAGCGGAACACTCAATCTTGATCCTTGTCCAGGAATTATAGACATAACAATGGTCTTAATACTTTTCTCTGATATGCAAAAAAAAGAGTGCTTAATAATTATAACGGATACTATTTTATATTATTAAAAAATCAAAACAAATAATTAAAACAAAATATCTTAATTGCTAAATGTGCTATAATAAAGAATGTAACTAAAATCAATCTCTTATAATTGCTATTGCTTACCCGAATCAATCGATAAGTTTTATCAAAACTAACACAATTAACTGAATTAGCGTAAATTACGAGATAACAAAAGATTGTCATAATTGTTAAATGTCCATTTTGATGGCACGCCCTGCATAATTATCTTGCAATCGTGAGAAAGAAACAGCCTCAACAAATGCTAACCAACACCGATTCCAATAAATTGAATTCGTCAAATGAACATATAAATTCGCCAATTGACATCATTCGTCCATTAGAGACGAATAAAAATAGAGAAAAACTCTCTCTTTCGTTGCATTTGGATAATTTATTTAGATGAGTACAAGCAGTTGATATTTAAATTATGGGAATAAAGTTAATTTAGTATTTAGAATAATGATATAGCGGACGGCGGCCACCCGTTCGGAGTAACCAACTGGACCGGCAAGTGGTTTTTGTCTTTTTAGATGTCCGTATCGATCGGCGTTTTTGCGATTCTTAAGATAAAGATGTATGGATTAACATATGTTATATCAACGGAGGTCCAGGCCATATTTAAATTGGATTTATTAGTCCGTCCCTATTAAATGATTCAACGTTGGAGGTATTTAAAGGAGTGATACGGTATTTTAAATTAGTACGGGATATACAATCGTGTCGTGGACAACATCCAGCTTTCTTTTTGAAGATTCAAAGCAAACAATCCATACTGGAAGAGGAGATTGGACAAAAGGATTATATTTTTTCAACAATACAAGTCGCATTACAAACAATGGAAACAGTAGCCAAACATCTTTTTTTTGTGTTCAAGGTGTTGAACTGAATATTATCTTTAAAGAAAGATGTAAAGGAGATAATTATGTTTCAAATAGACTTATCAAGTACTAGTAATCTTTATTGTTTATTGATGTTTACTATCGTTAATGGGATTTGATCACAATAGAATTATACTTATTATAATTTATTTATGACCATGTTATATTGAATGATATTTTCAATATCGTATCGTACGATTCGTTTTAAATTACTGGTGCAAGACTAAAACATTCTAAAGCCGTTTTAATAGCGAGACAAATAAAACAACGGGCTTTGTGGAGTCTCTATTCATAAAGAAATTCAATTCAGTCTTCATTGTGAACCAAATTTCCTTTGACCAATGTCCGCCCATTAGGCTCTATTACGTCTAGTAAAATAAATACTCGACTAAGCACAATGGGATAAAAAATGTTCATAACAAGAATTAATTTATTGTAAGCCACGATCAATAGACGACGAGTGGGTGGACAGTTTCTCAAGAGTCCATCTTTGTCAGGCTTTGATACCAATTTGTTAGTGTCGACGGTTCAACGCCAGCGATTTAAACTTTGGTAGGTGTAGGATTTTCGGCTTATAAAGGTTCAGGTATTATAAAAGACCTGATATTATCTGGATATGTTCTACAAACAGTTGTGATAAAGCGATTACAGAAGAGTTTAAAATAAATAAAGTAATATCAATTATGATGAATAGTATAACACTGATGCCCAAACAAAAGGTGTAAAGATTATATCGAGATTCCGAATACAGGTTGACAATGGTCCCGAATTCGATAGAGGCACCTGAACCTCTAATATTTTCCCATGGTCAACCTTCGATAAACACCTTCACAAAAAATCCTGCCTTTGACAAACAATTGGTCAAAGAGATTTTTTTTTTCAAACAGGCTCAGAAGTTCGCACCCACATGGTCGAATATCGATAATATTGTAACAATACCGAATGGGGTCGGTTTTCATAGAGTTAGGCAAAATAACTATTGTATACTATTATAAGAATCCTTTCATCGATTCTTGTGGAAAAGGGTTTAGGAGTGTCACTTTCTATTATTGTTGATGTAGTTTTGAATATTTTATAAAAAAAAAATAACTTGCTTATCATAGATAAGATTTATAGAATTATTTCAAGTCAGGAATGTAATTTGGTAATTAAGGAATAGACGACGTTATGGCTAAGCATTCATTATAAGTTACATGATGAGAATAATTAAATTAATCCTCATACTAAACCCCGATTTAGTCCTGAAATCGTCAAGACTACCTTAGACATTATTACATAGTGGTTCGATATGAATAAATTAATGAAAACGAAATTCTTATAGGAACCTAAAACTATGAAATATTTAAATATAAATGTAATATAATCATATAACATCAAACCATAGAAAGAATCAAACTTAGCAAACTTGACTATTTAAACGTTATTTTTTTCAAAAACATCTTCCTACAACCTACAACTAAAATATTTCATTTCTATAAAATTTCTTAGATCGAACACATTTTGATTGACATGAAGATTGCAGTGTATCAAGTTCTACCTGATCCTTTATACCATTCGTCCCGACCTGTCTGTTCCGTGACCATTGTCCAACTGCCTTTGATTCGGCTAAACTTCGATAAATTTTTTTTTAAATGCCTACACGTCAGAATGGCCAAACGCGGCCTTTAATAGAGCGCAGCGGTCGTAATGTATTGAATTACATCCAGTCCGCGGGCTTTTTTTGCCAATATTTATCCTGTTTGCTATTAGGATGATGAATAGCACGTATTAAAAATAACAGGAATTTATTAAAAAAAATATACTATATGAATTAATTAGCAATTTTTAAAATAAAATAACGTGATGTATTCAAATCAAGAATTGGAATGTGTTAAAATGAACGCATTCATTTTATAGTGCATCAAATCAGATACGATGTTTCAAAGTCTCGAAAGGCTTATTGTTTCGTGTAAAGATATTAAGTGGGTGTTAAAAATCATAAGATAGTCAAAGGATTGAAAGATAGCGATGTTCGCTTATGATTTATATTGTGTATTGCATTGTGTCGGAAGGTTTGTAGGCGTTTCGCTAGATTTATAATAGCTTGCCCTTTCCTATAACTAAATACGTTGTTTAGTGAGAATTCAATAAGACTTAAGCCGTTATTACATCGAACTAAGTATTGTCGTAAACGCTCGCGTACGTACATATTGTTTCAATCATTTATTTGATATTGTCAGCTCGCTTAATATACATATCGTAATTTTTACGATATTTTAATCAAAATTTTATAAGGAAATAATTGAAATAAATAGATATCAGTAATAGTTTTTAGTTTTTACAATAAAATTTATAATTATATTATTTTTATTTAATAAGAAATTTTAAAGTGAGATACTTTGAAATTGGTTATTACAAACCAAAGAACAGTACAGCTATTCTATAAGAGTTGGTTCTTACAAACTCGAAACTCACCGTTGTAACTCGCGTATCAAAGCAGCATATCCCCGTATGTCTGTTTTAAACATTTCACGAGTGAGTTACAAAGTGAGTTCTTTCAGAATAATACTGCAGTCTGGACAATGTAGACCATAACATCGTATAGACACGCCAACGCATTCTAGGTGTCACAGCGGCTTACGATTGCATTTCCGGACGAACGGTTGATGTGTATAAAGTCGTATCTGCATACAACGCTGGGAGCTTTCCCATACCGGGCAGTTCGTGACCGCTTGCCTTGTTAACGCGATGACCTGAGCCGAGATTATGCACTTACATCCGTTTGAATGATGACTGTTTAATTGAGGTCATGTGAATTGTGTACGCTCACTGTAAACAAAGCGTGATTTTTTTGCAATCCGCCATAAATGTAAAAGCGTAGAGAGCGCTATGATTAATTAGTTCCTTCATACCGCAGCGGAACATTGTTATAAACTTTATATTTTATATATTGTTTTAAATTTGAAACTATAAAATTCCAAAAGTATTAAAAAAGTCTAAATGTCACTATGTACTAAATTATGAAATTAAAAATATATGTACCACGTGGCTAGATATTAAAAGAACATAAAACAAACATTGTAGATGTAACAGCTAGAATAGTCTAATAATTATAACAATAAAAATTTTACAGAAAATAATTAGCGAACAAGGCGTTAATCTCACATTCGATTAAACAAAGCATTTGCAACCACAAAGCATGCAAGTGCAATATCCTACGATTTGCTCCACTACGTAATTCATGTAATGTAAATAAGACTTTATATTATGTATAGTAAGGTTCGTTTTACCAACAAACGAGTGCTTAAGTAAAGACGAGCACAATAAATTTGATGGCGGCCGCAAAGATCGGTTTTCTTCCGATCAGCAGATAACCGCCGAGTGACCCGTGCGAGCCGTGGCCCATTGTCTACTATAGTTCAAACGTCAGTAAGAAACGATTAGAGTTGGATTAGGAGTAGATTCCCTATTGTGCACGGCTAGGTTAATGTCAGAGGTAGGTACTTAGTACATACCAAGAAAGATTTGTTAATAATACCAAAAATATTTTATTTAATTATTTTTTTTAATTCTGTATTTAAATATTTTAAAAGTATGTACTTGAACTTCTTTGTCTTTGTAGATTAAATAACTATTATCGCACTTTTAATTTCAATATCAAATATGAAAACTAATTCAAATGATATATTTAAAAGGTGCCATATCTTTTTATATCTAGTTCTATGTCTACGTGTAAGCCATTAACACAATGTGATTTAATCTAACTGTAGATTAACAAACAGTTAATTGGTTTCAACAACGAGTACTACAGAGCTTAGCACACTTATGAAAAAAAAACTGAAACAAAACAATTATATACATATAATAAAACATGAACATATCAATTATTTTCATTGGTTGATTTAAATAAATGTTGAAATTTCATAACAATGATTTAAAATATGTATTAGAATTAGAGACATCTTTGAGAAATGGATTGCAGTACCAATATTGTTTTGTTTAACGAAATCAAACATATGTAATTTTCAGTATAAATCATTTATCTGTTTAATTAATACATTTTCATTATCTTAATTTACCTTATTATATCATCAATTAACTAAACTATCTTTTAAAATTCCGTAAAATAAAAATAATCGCAATGAAAACCCACCCACCCACATTGGAGCATAGTGGATGAATAAGCTTTCACCTCAAAAAGCCCGGCAGTATCACGTTTACATAAAAACCACTAAATAATAATTGTAACTTTATGCTATAAAAAATTGGCCGAGTGTCTTCTTGCTTTTCTCTCACGCTGTCTGTGATTTTTTTGTTCCATTAGTTGACATCCAACCCTTTGGATTCCATCAATACACACAATGGGACGAACACTGTCCACAATAGATTCCTTGACCAGATTTTAAGAATACGTGTGTGAATCAAACGATAATTCACGGTGCTTCCGTTTTCATTTTAATTGAAATAAAAACCTACATATTTTATAATTTTATATAAAATTAGTAATTTAATTTCAATACAAATCACGTTTAAATTGGCCGAGAAATAAAATAAATAATAATAATAAATAAGAATAAATAATAATAATTCATATTCACTATTATATTAGTTTATAATTTTAACAGAAAATGTATAAATAAAGTAAGTACTCAAAACGTAAAAAAAATCACAAAACAAAAATAGCTTTACGATTACCATAACATAAAAAAAACACCGCGAAACGTCCACTCCCGCGCAACACGCGTTATTGTCCGATTCTATAATTACAGAACGGAACACCGCAGCCACCTGTTCCGTTTTCACACGACCAGGTAATCCGTAAACTTATCTCGGACAACGGTTCGTAACTGTATCCTTTTTTGTTCTTCCTGTATTGTCATGTGATAAAACCGTGATTTCGTAATAAATATATGCATTGTCTTAGAATTTTCGATAGTAAACTTATATTTTTAGTAATCATTGTACATATACAATTTGTAATGTAAAGTTAATGGCATCTGTTGCTAATCAACGGCCCCCTTTTTTACTTAAGGAGAAAAAATTAAGGTTTTATCTAGCACGCTGTTGCTGCCTAAGCCTCAGTTAAAGCTCTGCAACTTTATTAGACACCCACTGGATGAATTATAAAAATGAATTGAGCTTTTGAAAACGCAATGGTACTTACACGGGTTCGATACATTTATACTTATCCTGTACATCCGGACAAGAACATATAAATATATGTATTACTAAAAACTATTTTGTTTTCCATATTTGTACCTATTAGTAGTATTTAAATATTGCTTAGAATAAAATTCATCTATTAATTAAATGAAATTATATTTATTTTCGTGATCAACTGACCAATGGTAAGCTGTTTGACATCGCCTAAATACACAGCCAAAAAATCAAAGCTTTAACTAATTGAGATATTTTATTAGCAAATGACTATATGGGAGTAAATATACCAAAATTATTCCTATATTGCGTAACCTAACATCACACGCAATTTGTCGCGGTCGTAGGAAAATTGAATTATTGTATTGTTTATCACATCCCCTGTTATTTGTGCCTACCAGATGTACACTCAACGTCAATCTTCCATGTTTGTTTACCTAGAAATAGCAAACATTCTGTTCATTCAGCTACTGGGGTCACTACGCTCACATTTTGATCACGATTCGGTTATCATAATTTCATTACAACGATGGGAACAATTTTCCTAAAAAGAATATTCATAATAATTTTTAAGATTACTATATAAAATGATTAAATAAGTTGAAAAAAAATGGTATTTCTGATTGACATATTCTCACATAAACTTTACACACTTTTTATCGGGTGATTAATTTAAACCATATATCATAAGAATATTGTCATCCATTCAAACGTGTCTGAGCAATAACCGTTTATAACTAACATCGTGCTTATTATAATTAAGATATTTGAAGCTTTGTATAAACATTTGTATAAATAAATAATTCATATTTCTCAAAGTTAAAAGTTTCAAAAATAAAATCCAATCGATACGAAAGATAGGTCAGCTTCACACAAAAACCAAATCGAACCAATAATTCATGCTAAATATGACGTGGAACAATTACAAGTCAACCATCAATTCAGATTCCGAATAATATTCATTCACAAATACCATTTTCGCAGTGACGTGCACTTTTTGCTATTCAAATGGGGGACAGTTGCATTTTTTCTATATGGAACTTTCGCCGTGGTCTCTCAGTCTGGGTGCAGCAGACGATTACGCATATTTTTGCTCACACGTTATTAGGGGTGACGTGTGTGAAAAAAATTTACTATTATAAATAAAAGGAGCCCAACAAAGGGATGGAAGAGCGATCGGGGTCACTAGGAAACGGCGGTTTTGATACGGGTTTTTTTTTACCTGGCGGTCTGGGGGTTTTTTAATAACATTTTGGGACTCAAATCGTTTTAACTAGCCAGTCAGTCTGTGTTCATCTGCGAAGATGAACACATGCTTTATGACTTCAAGGAGACTTGAAGTGCTTACTTCAGTGGCCAGTGGTCGTCTGGACTTATAAGATTTTAAGTTTAGTTTTGAGTTTACGTTGCGGACTACTACAGCGAGTTATTTAAGTGAACTTAAAGTGAAGTTTTCAAGAAAATGGATTTGTCATCAAGGAGTAAGTCAAGATTTTTCGACTCTGGAATCTTCTTGAGACGTAAAGGTATATTTAGTTTTATCTTAAGATAGAATAAATAGAAAGCTCTTTTAACCATGTCTTGTTCAATCAGTGTGTCGTAATTCATCAATTTACATACATGAGTCGATGGATCGAAGTTAATCTAGATAGAGGGGTAGCTATAAATGTGGCAATAACCAATGTTGAAGACAAATTGGAAAATAATAAGGCAGTGAAAATGATATCTGTCCCGAAACATATCTCTGTATGAATCTGATGCCATTTACATTAACATATAAATGAGTAAGTAAGTGGACTGTTCGTCGTTGGATAGTTTATAGATCGAAAGTCTTAGTGTATTGGTCATAAAATAAAATTTCCTTCTACTATTCATCGAACGTTTTGTTTGTGCTTGCATATAATATATTTTAGTACCTATTATAAATTATTATCAGTGATTTTCTATTGATTTATCAGTACGTATGTGTATACGTGTACACATATATATGTATGCGTGTATCTTTCCACATGTGTGTACTAAGTGACTGCCTCGTTGGTCTAGTGGCTAGATATAAGGCCGCAGACCCGGTGGTCCTGGGTTCAATTCCCAGGTCGGGCCAATAAATAGTTATTGGGTTTTTCTGTCAGAAAATTCTCAGTAGCAGCCCGGAGTCTGGAAGTTGGAAGTGTTTACACTCCCGTGCCTCGGAAAGCACGTTAAGCCGTTGGTCCTGCGCCTAAACTCTTTCCGGTCGTGTCGGATTGCCGTCCCATCGGATTATGAGAGCTAAGGAAAAGAGTGCACCTGTGTTTACGCACACACTTGTGCACTATAATATGTCCTGCGCAGTTGGCTAATCTCTCTTGAGATTGGCCGCCGTGGCCGAAATCGGTCTGGAGGACCTTACCTTACTAAGTGATATCGACTCTAAACCAATTTAAGGCTCGTAATATCATAATGAAAATATGATTGGATTTTCTTTACGCTCCATTCAATTGATTATATTAAAATAAGTTATATAAGTTATTTTTAAATGATATAAAGCGTGATGTTAGTTTTCATTAATTGTCATATAAGATAAATAATAATTTAATTGTATTTCTGTACCATATCTATGTTATATAATTCTAGGTGTGATTACTAAATATATTGCTGGTTTATCGTTTGGTAGAAGCAACACTCCGAATAGTTAATAGTACATTTAATTAATCTTATAACATGACGATACAAAAGTTCGTATAAAAGACAACTTGAATAATATTTTTTAAAAAGATTTTTGTCATTGTATCTTTAATATACATTTGTTTATGATAAGGGGTGAGTAATTCTTAAATTATATGAGGAAAAGTCACACGCGAATGTTAACGCAGTAATAGCGCACGCATGCCAAGAAAGCAAGAAACCTCAGCACTTTATCAACATAAAGCGATATTTAAAAGTGTATTTTAGATATGTGCCTCGGCTGCATTGACCGCAAATATCTAGCTAGAGGGTCGTTTGTCAAAATAATGTCCGCTATGGCGTAGCGGGCGAGCGAGCTCTAGAAATGCGGTCAGCTATATTATTACATGATTCCTTATTTTATTAAAGTTTACAATCTAAATTTTTTTAGAGATTAGCTTTTTGTACTTTAATTTTTATTGTATCCACATTTATTTTAAGTAATATATAACAAATTTTTCAAAATTCATTATTGAAGTACAAAATTGTATTATAATTCAATAAAGGCTTTCAGATATATTTCTTAGTATTGTTGATCGAAGATATATTTGAATTAAAAATTACTTATAAATATATATTAATAATCTAATAAAGATATTAAAGGATTTCAGCTTATAACATTTACGACATATTACGTTCAAATTTAGTATCAAGAGTCACTATTTAAATAAAATATTTTCAGCATCGACAATTTTAGCACCGTTCAAGTTTTCTCTTTCACAGAAATATATATGTCATCGAAATAACCTTAAAAATGCTTTAAAACGAAACAGCTTGCCAAGTCCGAATGACTACCATTTTACTCGCACTGCTTTCGTACAGCCTTTCTCTCACGTTCAAGTTCTTAAGACCTTGAGATAAGGTCCATTATAATGGAAATAAATTCGTTTTTGTCCACCGTACATCCTACAAGGGTTGGTTGTCTGGCAAGGCTCCCGACCGGACGTCGCTATGTAACCCTACTTTTATTGCTTTCGGAAAAACTGTATCTCTTGTTTCCATACTTGCGGGAAATTGTGCCCATTAAGAAAAACATAAAAAAGGTGTTTCGAAAACATCCATCAATCGCTATGAGTAAAAGATATACTTTCTACAAAAATATTTTTATATACAAATTTAAAAAAAAAAAAAAAAACAAAATTCTTGATTGCTTTTATTATTCTAATTACACTAAAATTAATTAAGCTTATATTGCGTAGATTAATATTCATTAGATTCAATTTAATATTTCCCATAATTTCAAAAATATACAAATCATTAAAATAACAACATTTAAAAAAGCCGTGAGTGTCCAGTGGTTAGAAGACGAGAATCTTAACCGATGATCCCGAGTTAACACTTGTTCGAGTGCAAGCACCACTGCATTTTCATTTGGTTAATTTGTGTTTATAACTCATCTCGTGCTTGGTGTTAAAGGAAAACAGCCTGCATTTGGCAGATAAAACGTCACGTGTGAGTATCAACCCGCATTGAAGCAACGTGGTGGCGTAAGCCCCAGACCTTTCTCAAAAATAGGAGGTATTCGCCCATCAGTGGGATATATGTATATAGGCTGTTACTTTACTTTAAATAATTTAATTTTGCAAAGTATATTGAATTTTTCATGACATTTATACAATTAATAACATACAATCGAATTATTTTCACTTAAATGTTAGATTTTACTATTGTTTGTTGAAATTTACCACCGATACACACAAAGATACATTGTTATATGTATATAAGTATATACGGTTAACACTCGAAGTAATAGATACAGTTGGTGCCAATAATTAGAGTCGGGCAGTTAACGGCAGCGTTCGGAAATTAAGATTTTTGCCATAAATGCCCGCTGCCTGGCTAAACTGCCGCGCCAAGGATTAGGGGTTAAGCGCCGCTTAACTGGTGAGTCGTAGTTACGTAACTGTGTCGATACTAGTATTTATATTATATTATATGTCATTTATTTTATGTTTTAATATTAGCTTGATCTAAATTAACAAAAGTATCATTATTTGAAGTTGTATTTTGTATTTATTATAAAATTTAATGGCTATAAAATTGATTTGAAAACAAACGAATTTTTAGATAATAATTACTAACACTCATGTACCAACATAAATTGTAGAACTATATAACAGTAAATATGGAAGACAAAGAAGAAAACCATTTACGCTATATTATATAAAAATGCTCGAAAATGTAAATATTTAAATTTTACAATTAATTGACGATAAAACTATAAGCCCGATTTTTAATTAAATATTGATGTATCAACTCAAATTAAAATGACATATCTTTTATACTTTTTCTATATAAATCTTAATAAAAACACCATTCAACTATATGTAATTGTTTTTTTATCGATAAGTATTTTCAATTTCCACCTCACAGAGAATTCTGTCACAACACTAGTTGTATAGTAAGTATAGAAGGTATGTGTCCGGTGTGGCGTTTTTATTGACACTTGTGCCGTGACAAACAACTAGATTCTCAAGACACTGGAGTCTTATACTGGAAATGGATCCATATAACTGATTGATGCAATAAATGAAACTATATAATATTGTTACCTATATATTAAAAGCGAGTGTAACTTTCGTTATAACAAATGCAGTATAATATTACATTTTTTAATCTATTTTGAAGCAAGATTATTACAAAATACTGGTATAATTTTTCAATTTTTGGGTTCAATATATTTCTATTAAGGGCTGTCCATCTCCCCAGGCGGAATATCATGTTACACACCTACAGCAAAAAAGTAAAAAAAAAGAATAAAATTCAAATCCCTCTAACGAACAGGCCAATACTCTGGAGGGCTCTGTTTTCTTACGGTTATTCCCAATGTTCTCCAGTATTGGATATCAGTAACACGATTACTGACCCGGTCCTAATTCAATCACTTTGGTCGACTTTTTTCCTTAGGACTAATACCTGTCAGGAGCAGTCCAAATCATAATCAAATTAGGAAACAAAAAAATCATCACAAAAAACATCTCTCCTTCCCAATTTAAAAAAAGAACAATTATTTCTGATATCAAATATTCTATTAAATGTTATATCGTAATCACTTGTATACTTTTTACGTTTACTAATATAATTTTTCTTTTTTACTTCGGGATGTCATTTAATAGAAAGACATTTTGACACTGGCCACCGATCCCTTTAGTTCCCTTAGGCGAAAAAAACAAGATGGAGATAATCAGACGTTTTTGTCGCTCAGAATTACGTCGGATAATTTGATTAGCTATCGGTGGGCGAGAAGCGTACCCTTAAGAGGTAATCCTATTTTATAGGTACGCCTCTTTAATTTGATAGTCTTTAGCTGTTTTTATGCTACCTTCTGAATTGTTTCGTATTTTTTTTTTATTGATTGATATCGCCATTCTTCTATTATTTACTTGTAAATGACTAAGATACAAGTTGAAATACAACTTTTATGAAAAAGAAACTGAATCGAAAGTAGAAATATATTTTATTATTAATAAAAACAGTCATCGTTAAACAATTATTGATATTCGATATGATTACATGTATACTTTTTTTTAAATAAAATAAAAAATTGAAAGTGTTCACTTTTATGTAATATTTGTATACAGCACGATAATTTATCGTAGCTATAATTTTAAGTGTAAAAAAGGGTGAGTAGCCATTCTAGTGAGATCATTAGCGCGCTGTTGGTTTAGCCCGCCTTACGCCTCAATGGACAAATCTGGGCGTGGTGTTTACTATGGTCCTGACAGAGGCCCTGTTTATACCTTACCTATAATTATAAACATTTAATGAAAAGAAATGCTTATGTGTGAGTAAGGGCGAGTCGAGCCGGTGACGTCATTAACGCTCTGATAATTTTGACCTTATTACACGTCAATAAACTGCTAAGATTGATGTTAGGTACGAGTCTCTATGTGACCTTTCAATTTCTTATACTTTTATTTGGTGAAAAATAAATTGTTTTTATAACTTTTAAATCGACAAGCGTTACCGATGAATGAGCAATATTTACATTGGTACGAGTATATCTACTACTATTTCATTTATCTGTAATTATCGCCAAGTATTTTTAACTTTTAATATCCATATTTGTATCAGCCTTATTAAGAAATCAAAATAATATGTAAACGACATTGTTTCTGTTATAAACCAATTGATATAAACATAACGTCCTCCAGGCCGATTTCGGCCATGCCGGCCAATCTCAAGAGAGATTAGCCAACTGCGCAGGAGATATTATAGTGCAAAAGTGTGTGCGCAAACACAGGTGCACTCTTTCTTCCCTAACTCTTATAATCCGATGGGACGGCAATCCGACACGACCGGAAAGAGTTGAGGCGAAGGACCAACGGCTTAACGTGCTTTCCGAGGCACGGGAGTGTACACACTTCCACCTTCCAAACTCCGGGCTGCTACTGAGAATTTTCTGACAGAAAATTCCAATAACTTTTTTTTGGCCTGACCTGGGAATTGAACCCAGAACCACCGGGTCAGCGGCCTTATAACTAGCCACTAGACCAACGAGGCAGTTGATATAGTGATCGGTTGAACGGTTGTGGCGCCATCCACTTATCATTTCTTATTTTTTTAATAAAATAAGTAAGTGGAATGGACAATGGTCAACACCGCCCATGGGCATTGCCAATATAAAAAAAAAATCCTCCATCCAATCCAATCTACTGCGTCACTAACGTTGGAAACGGAGATGTTATGTCCCTACCGCCCGTAATTATTCTGGTTCACTCACCTTCACCACACTTCAAGCCGAAACACAACAATACTGAATATCGCTTTTTTAGCGGTAGAATATCTGATGAGTGCCCAAACACCAACTAAGTAAACTTATCATTATTTACCAGTTCTTAATCTGACCATATTAGTAAAGGCACCCATTATTACTAATATTTAAAATAAATAAGTGGATTTGTTTATTACGGCTACCTTCTTAACTAATTATCCCATCATCATGAAATTTTGCATACACGTTTTCAGGGGTATAAAAAGGGACATAGGATACCTAATCCTCCATATGAGGGTAAAGCCACGTGCGGGAACTAGTAATGAATAAATCTCCGATCACAAGCTGCAATAAGCCAAGTTGATGTGTAAACATTCAAAAAGGCACGATTGAACCAAAACAAAATTTATTAAACAATTTAATAAGAGTAAAACGAGCTGAATGAACCGAATCGGAATTTGCCGACAAGGTTTTATTTATAAAGGCCTTTGAACTGGATGTCCATTTCCGACAACTTGAACCATTGAATAAGGAGTTGTCAAAGACTATGATGTCAAAATTTATGCTTTGAAATATAAATAAGGTCTAAATTATTAAAAAGAGGTTTTAGTTTTAAATAGTTTCGGTACTTTCATAATTTTTTTTACTCATGAGAACTTGCTGATGTTTCATATTCCATTACAATATGTAAAAGTAATGAGTTTTTTTTTTGTAAACGATTCTAAATTTCAATTACATTGGTTTTATTATGATCAAAATCAGTTTTATATATTTATAAATAAATACATAAATAAGTATGAAAAGCCGAGATGGCCCAGTGGTAAGAACTCGTGAATCTTAACGTGGGTCGTAGGATGGTCGTGGGTTCAAACCCGGGCAAGCACCACTAAATTTCATGTGCTTAATTTTTGATTATAATTCATCTCGTGCTTGGCGGTGAAGGAAAACATCGTGAGGAAACATCGTGTATGTGTCTAATTTCACTGCAATTCTGCCACATGTGTATTCCACCAACTCGCATTGGAGCAGCGTGGTGGAATAAGCTCCAAACCTTCTCCTAAAAAGAGGAGAAGAGGCCTTAGCCCACCAGTGGTACATTCATAGGCTGTTACTAAGTATGAAAATAATATTATACATATAATGTTTTTCAATTATATATGTATGTATGTGTATACGATAAATACTTATGTATTTGTGAGAGTTTAATTGAAGCATTTCGAATTATAAGAAATATTTCTTGACAAAAACTCTTCGAGAGACAACAAAGTATGTTCTGATAATTTGACTTAAATTATCTTGAATTTGAAACACTATCGATATTAATATTGAAACTGGAATTTGTAATAGACTTATTCTGAAACGCACGCAAATTACAGGCAAAGTAGTAACAATAACATTTGAATAGGACTCCATCGAGAATTGTAATAGATTGTATGGAAACTAATGCTGGCTCCGGACGAAACTTATAATAACTCCCTATTACAAACCCACCCCCGCAGAATTCGATAGCTTGTATTTTTATTTGGAGTTATTGTGGTGAAAAACGTTTGATTTCTATGGTCACAATGGGGTAGTCTCATCCCCTGCCAATTAATATCGGACACGGTGGTCGCGTTGTGTCAAAGTTGGACATATTTTTTTGTTCTTTGTCAAGTTATGGCCTATCAATCTTTCATCTTGTATTATGCGACCTATATATTATATATCTATATACATTTCGAAACTGCACGTATTATTAACAGACATGTAATAAATGTCAAAAGTATTAAAGCCACTCCATATTTTTGACAAAATTTTAAGAGACTTTTACTTTTCATTAAAACATTACTGTAATAGATTTATTTTTGGAAAGTCTAAGTTTAGACAACCTCACGTTTTGAGATTGCTAGAGAAACGTTTTTGATGCAAAAAGGTTTCACTCCATCACGTGTACGGAGGTGCGCGCGTTTAAAAAAGGAATATCTGGATTTTATGTTATATTTTATATTGTATGTTAAGTTTATTTCGCATCAGCTGCCTTGGTTACAAATTATTATATACTATGATTTAATTTTAATAAGATTTTACTTGTACATCGCCTTAATGGTCGTTTAATGAGAACCTCACAGTTTCGGAACACGAAAATGTACTCGGACCATTTTTTATTATTAACACCAGCCATCACTTGAATAGATGAACTTTAACCACGTCCAACAAATAAATTAGTGAAAACCAGTCGTATCGCTGCAACGAAATGTAATTAATAATTAATGCGACGACGGTCGTCTCTTAACTTCTAAAACACAAGTTACTCGCGTGACCTTTTCTGTGGCGAAAAAACAATGCACAGATTTAACTGTCATGCCGATGTAGTAACGAGCTAATTTAAACTTTTCGGTGTGTCCCTTTGTAGGGTGGTTCCCCCTACGTCGTCACCTGAGGCGTTCGGCTAGACTAGACACGAGTTTTCAATAAATCACTGGTACCGAACGTTCTTGTGTCTATGCCTACACCTGGACAAACTATTAAAAAAAATACATTTCAGAAATATTTGATGTTTTCGGTTTATTTTTATTCTTTATCTTAGCAAGTATAAGATATAAATAAAATAATATTACCTCGCAACTGATTGGAGGGTTTATTATATATCTATACAGTAAAAAATCACCATCAGAGTTGATTTTTTACTGTATAGATTACATTGATTTAACAAATAGTTTACAAGTAGTATATCTACAGTGAAATATTTCGATTTACTTTTCCATAGGATATAAAAAAAAAAACCTTCAAACATTGCGTACAGAAAGAAAATATCGAGAGCGAACCAGCGTTATACTAGTCGTTATACTCGTACCAGCAAATTTAGTAATTTAATATCTATGTACATACATAGCTCAATAGTGTGGATGAAATAAATCATTACAAATCAAATAGTGGGTGTAAAGTCCAGAGCGCATGTGATGACCACTGCCCAGTCGCGTGCGGGGGTGTGGCTACCTGCTTCGCTTTACGTACCCTATACGGCCTATACAGCCGATACCGTTCGATTTGATAGGCGATTAAGTGGGCATGTGTGAGACAAACTTTGGTCAAGTATAAACATTACAATTGCACATTTAGCAATATTATATTTTCCAAAACAGTTTTTATTATATTTAAATAATTTTCGCTCAATGTCGAATATACTTAATAATTAATTACATTACAGTTTAGTTAATAAATTACTTTATAATTAATTCTTATTATTTCAAACGAATCATAACGGAAGGAAAGTCAGAAGTCTAAAGAGGAAACGATCAAAAAACAGCCATTTGCCACGAGCCATGGCTGCCTAAATAAATTAAGTTAAAAAAAATCCACAATGACATGAAACATTTACATAATAGACCCCCTAAACAAACTAGGTAGGACATTGTAAACAAAGCGGTCGAATCATGTAGTTTTTTCGCTATATTAATTTAGTACTCCGGTTACAATCGACCCCTGTACATTATTCCGTAAGAAAGCACGGCCTACTTTCCTCACAAAGAGATTGAAGGAAAAATAATAATAAAAGCGTACGGAATGTAAGGGAGTCTGCATAGTACTTATGTAAAATTAGCTCGTACGGCTTTGATGTGCCGACCAATTGTGTGAGTCTTGAATATGAAAGTGCCTTTATAATTCTCGGGCGTCGATGCCGGTGTCGGCTTATTTATTAGGCAATTAAAGAGCTATGTGCTCCGTATGTAATGGGCGGTTTAGTACATAACGTCTGCATTACAACAAGACAACGGGAGGTTCGAGTGAGCTACACGGTGACAGTTACGCGCTAAACTTACATTCGAAGCAACAATTAATAACAAGAGATAACAATTATTTATCAAAATGTAACTTTCAATACTTTAAACGGCTATAAATACATAATTTATCAACTTAAAGTTTCTTTTTTAAATAAATAAAATAGTTTGTTAATGTTATCTTTTTTGTAAAAGAACGGCACAATATATTTGAAATTTGTCCAAACTTCATTATACTGCAAAATTATTAAATATGAATTAAAATTGTGTAATCACATACAACAAAAGATCATACAACAATACTCGAAAGTGCTCTTTCTATTAAAATAATTATCTCGAGTCAAAACACCATATAAATCGGACACATCTGTTGAGACAGCTATTAACTTACCTGTCCCAACAAAAGTATGAAATAACCCCTCGAAACGCCGCAAACTGTTATTATCCATTGAAAGATAAGTGGTCAACACCGCATCTGACACCTTAAGTTTGACGACCGTGACTGGGACAAGATATAATTAAATATAATTTAGCACTTGAAGGGTTGAAAGTGTCATTGTCCATATGTCGTTTTAATATTTGGGCCGTAATTGGCCTTGGATTGAATGCCTTTTCATCTTGCCTTCTGAACACCGATCTTTTCTTTCGATAATTCATTTCACCAACTGCTCAAATATCAACATATCTCTTCACCCTCTTACCTGTACACTAATATATATATTTTTTTCATATTTATTAGATTAATATAATTACTGTGAATTCGATTTTCATTTGTTTCTCTTTTACAGCGGATGCGGACAGCGCGGCAGAGGGCGGTGGGTCGCCCACACCCGGCGTGACGGACACGCTAACATGTGGAGCGTGTCGCAGGGCCTTCGCGCTGGCTGACATTGTGCGGTTTATCCAACACAAAGTCTCCTCCTGCGACAAGGACCTCACATCATATCACTGCTACAGTGCTGGTAAGTACAAACGTTTTTGATCACAAACGATAGGCTTTGGCTTTTCCATGTTGAATAATTTATATATCAAAATATACTTGATTTAAGTAGGCTTGTACATACCATTTTAATTCGTCATGTTACAGTAACCATTCTATGTTTATTCGGTTTTAGATAGGAAACCAAATTTAATTTAATCTAATTATTTTAAGAACTACAAGGGAAAACTCAATAAAGGTAGTTTTTTGCATTACACCAAATTGTTAGTCGGATGTTTTATTTTTTATACGATTAACCGTTTCATTAGTATACATATATTGCTATTCAGAGTACATCGTTTCATCAATCATTACGTAGATATTATCCTTACATTTTATGTTTCATTTTCTATGACGGACAATTAATATACCTACAGACACGCGTTGTTGCAAAATATATTGTTAAATTTCATAGGTCCAAACTCAGACCAAGAAGATGGTTCAAGGCCAGGACAAATTGCAACAAGCAACTCAAGTGGGAGAAGACCATCACTCCTCACAGCAAGAAGGCCGCCAAGTAGCAGGGTTCATACTCCGCCTCTGGCAAGCCCCTCGATAGCACCACCTGATTTGCTTGAAGATGGCGGTGCTTCAAGTACACCAAAGCGATTATTAGATGGTAGGTATTAAAACGACCTATTATCATATGACAAATTATGTTGCAGCATAGATTGGTTGACGTTAAAATAAATAAATCCGTTTTATAACCAAAATTCAGCAAGGCTATTTTAAAATACAAATTAATATATACAAAAATTGAGGTTTTTATTAATATTTGATTGTTTTGCGTAACAAAATATATTGTTAGTACCAATCATTACAATATTGATGACATGCACAACTTAAATATTTTTCTCTACTTCGATACTTTTTTTGAAATGATTAATTTTATATGTTATTGACCATATCCTTAATCAATGACTGTTCACCTGTAGCCGACGCTGGAGTATCAACACCTAAAAGAAGAGCGTCCACATCACCTATGCCATCAAGTTCGCCAGATGAAGACATAAAACCTAAAATTAAACAAGAGCATATGGATACCACAGGATCTCCTGAGGACCAAAAAAAATCAAGAACTGAAGTGGCGGACGCTGAATCTAACACTATGCATAGTGGTAAGTTACTACTATAGTCTTAACCATTCTTAAAATAAATAATAATCGCACTAAAATCAAAATAACTATCACATAGACTTGGGTATTAAGAAGGTTAGATCATGGTTTATTTAAAATGCTCATGTCATCGCATTTTCTTTGTACAACATTTACAATTTTATTAATGATTTCTGTCCACTGTCAGCTTCAAAGGATTTGGTGTTTGGAGACAATTTTATCGTAGCATTCAGCTTTTGTCCTTTGTTGTGCAAGATGTTACACTGTAACAATACCAGACGCCATTTATAGATTGCCTACGTCATCATACGATCATACATTTTCGATACTCGTAGCTAATCTTGTCACACAGCATACGTACTGGGTAAAAGGGTGTTCTGTTTTATATGAAGCTAAAAAAATATGTATTCTATGTAAAATGAATTCTCGTAAGCTAAGTTATAAAACGAAAGTAAAATATACAATGAGATTGAAAAGAAATAAAAATCGTCGACTCTATGCTATTAAAAATAACACCAGATACCAGGTGGTGACTTTTTATACTTTAAATCCGATTATATTGATAAGATAGCTGATTTAATCCTTTTGCTGTTAAAGCAAGCGGTAAAAGAAGCAGAAACTTGGAACATCTGTATAACCGAACAATCTTGCGGGGGTGGTTCGAAAAATAATCTATCCGAGCATAACCCTTTGTGCGAGCAGATGTGCCGTCATTTGACACTTTTGTATTAAACCATTGCACAACAAAAGCTTTCTTAAACCCGAAAATTGTGCACCGTTCAAAATTTTCGACCCGCATTTTGTCAACTGCTTTGTAAGCCACTACAACTTAAGCGGTAACAGTAAATAACGAGAACTCGAACAAATTGTTTTAAACAGCTACCGAAATAAAAAAGCTAGTTAGGTAACCTAGCCACGTATTTATGACAAAAGATCAATGCACAAAAACAATTAAAATGGTTTACAAATATTTCTGTCACAATACGCTATTTCGGATTGCGCTATCATCGAAATGTCAATTGCAGGTTCTGCTTCAACACCAGTTGTTCGGCTTATTGAGTTTATCCTAAACGTTCATATTAACCCCTTCGAGTGAGCTGTCAAACCAGCTATATTCAATAAAGCATGAGGGTCCCGTTTAATAAAATATTACATTATATTAAATTATTGATATCAAAGACAAAAGAAACGCGTCTATAAATCTATTAAACATTGAATTATTGTGACAATAATAATATAATTCTATTGGTGACAGTTAAATCCCGACCTCGTGCCAACGTAAAAAGGGATCTTAATTTAAATTATATTATTTTGTACATATTAATTAACCCTATCGCGTTATAAACAGATAAAGGGGATGCTTTGAAGAAAAAAATTATTTGCATGAACGCACGATTGACGTGCGCGCATTGTTATCTAGTGCCTTTTGTGATGACCCTTATGTTAACCATGACTGCGATATATACAAAAGATTCAAGGTTTTGTGTATCAGCATTTGAATATTCAGCGGTTATTCTATACTCTTAAAGTTCAATATTGTAGGATATGTCGATGTCATTAACGTCATTTCAAGTGTAAGTTAGATTGTGATATTATAATTGTCAAAGATGCTACCGAGGTTCCATTGTAACGGGCGGCCTTTTTATAAATTTTTCAAAGATAAAAAATGTTTGGCGTGCTTCTGACACGTACACGTTCATGCGTTCGCCGTGACCTACGGAACTTCTTTGACTGTGACACAATGGTCGAGAATATTTTTAGTTTTTATACTGACGGGAAGGTAGCTAAGTGGCGGGTTTTAAATAAGTGGGTTTTAATTTTAGATGTGACATGTTGGTGTTGTTAAGGTGAGGGGAAGATAGTCTCGTGCCTATCGCGTGTCCTTTGACTTAGTAGAAAGTAGCTATATTTAGAATATTGATGTAATAAATGCGCCTCGGTTTACTCAGTCACTCTTTCATGAAATACTTTTTATAACAACTGTCCGGAATTTCCATATTTGTTTTTGATTTAAATGTTAACAATGACACTTTTTCCAAATATATTTTGTGTCTACAAAGTATCTTTTCAGTTATTATCATTACAATAACCCGCGAGAACCGATGGTCGTCATTTATTTGTACTAATGTAAATATTGGATCAGGTGTAGTTGGATGAGTCCAGTGTGTATTTTTTTTTTCTTTTTGTTCTACAAATTAATAAAGGATTGTTGAGATATACGTATTTCGAATTCAAATTATGTGGACACTTGCCTCATTAAATATTGACTGTATACAGATTCCCTTTTTAGGATGAATTTATAAGTTGAAATTAACCTTTTATTTTGATTCAGAGTTAAAGTTCCCCCTATCTCAATGTTCGCTTACAAAAATTATCCTTTTAAACTCCAAAGTGCACGGTCGACCGCATCGTAAAACGGTCGGTCAGCGAAGTCTAAATAACAAAGCTTTTTACTTATCCTCTCATGCAAAATAAACGTTACCACAAAAGCGGGACAACGGGTCCCCGATTCAGATAAATCTCTTGTATTTGTACACTAATTACGCATTCATAGACCGTTTCCTTGATCGCCCCCGTAAATGATTTCTCGCTAAGTCCCGTCTTAGATATTTCCATATCAAGACATGTTTTCTTAAGGGTCGGCCACAAAAGGCCATCTCGACGCCCAATCTTTAATCCTATCTCGGGACCTTTGCGGGCAAATTTAAATTTCTTTAGAAATATCGTCCTTATTATGTATGTGCGGGTTTCTATTCCTTGTGACATTCGTGGGCGAGATAACGTAAGTTAAGTCCGAGACGAGATTGTTGAGAAAAAACTACCGCTAACTTCCAATAGATTTCATCTTCAAAAATTCCGTTGCTGAAAATTGATCTTAATACACTTGGTTTTAAAATAGATTTTTCGACAAAACATTCTGGATTAGTACAACCTTATTTTGTATATGAGGTGATAAGTCTTTATGAAGGGTCAACCTTTTCTATAGTGGAGCTCACCCTTTTAGTGAAAAGAGTCCGTTGATAGCTGATTTAGGAATGGTGATAATGCACTCACTATGTGTAAATATATCATAGGTTTACTCCATGATAGATTGCCTTGCAACGGTCCCTGTTCTGGGTACCATTGGTATAATATTTCTATTGATAATTTTGTTTTTATCAAATATTAGCATCTCATAGGTCCCCTAGGTTAGGCATTTTTGAAGGATTGTTGAATGTATTGAATGCGAGTGTTCTGTATGGGTGTATTGAATAGCGGTCATAGTTGCTTTGTGGTTTGGACATGGGGTCCGTCTGTATTGACCTGTAGAATTCGATGATTAAATTTTCAATTTCGATTAATGTTTTAAGTTATTTATGAATGCCTCTTTGTTCTGTCCTTATTTTGTCTTGTGTGCATTTCTGATCATCTATGGTGTTATCATACAATTGTTCTTCCTAGTTAAGTTTTAATAGAGGAGCTTTAGATATTTTAAATATATGTACATTACAAATATATATAAGTATTTGCTTTCAAGTGTATATTTTAAATTTGTCGTGATACATAATATGATCAGCGAAATAATGACCAAGCCATCGCATTACAAAATCAATTTTAAACCGCGTCCACTTTGATGTCCCTTACACTCCCCTTCACATTTTATTGTTTTTCCTCAATTTTTTGTAATATGTGGTAATGGTCGCTCCACACGTGTCGACAACGGTTATTACGAGTTTAAAATAGCCCCTCGCATCTGGGTAAAGACGGTTGCGGACCAATTTTGGATATCACGTGTCTCATAAGATTTCGAATTGTTTATTTTTTTAAATCTTATTATATATATTTTTTTGTTTTAATAAACCATTCAATACTGAAGTCAATATTAGTAACCATTATTCAAGTAAGAATTTTTTACTCAATTAAATATCTAATATAAACTTTGAATTTAATTTATTTAAAAACTGGTTGACACTTTTTTTAAATACATTAATGTCACCAAACAGTTCTTATATATAAGAACTGCTTGGTGACATTGATGTATAAAAACCCTTTTTAAAGGCCTACGAAATAATATTTCAAAGTAGAAAATCACGCCCAGCTGAAGGCGGAACTGATTTGCGGAGGGCGAAAACAATTTGCGGAGTAAAGCGATAGTTTACTAAAATCACCGTTTTATTAAGGTGCGGTGATCAGAGACATATTGTATACATTAACGCCCTAATTGGTATAAAATTAGGCTAGCATTTTGCAGTTACGTCATTTTCCTTCCAAGCATTACTGATAAAGTTTAATTACTTTTATTAACTTATGATGTTAGTACTTGGGCACATCGTTCATCTATACCGTCACTAGATTAATTCTTATTAGCCAAGGGTTGCCTGAAAGTAATCGCTACAAGTTTGCATATATTGTTTAATTTATATAACTGCAAATGTTTTTATCGTAGTGTATTATTATTACTTAGTCCATTAGCAGAATTCAAAATTTCGGTTAATTATATTTGTTTCATAATTAGTTAAAAACTCGTTAGTGATTGCAACGTTTATGAGTAGAACGTTTCTGACGCAAATAAGTACATATTTCAATACTGTCAAGTGTAGCGCATGAAAAAAAATTAAATTTTGTCACGTAACAAATCTAAACTTACTAATTATAAAAAGCAATAAGCAAAAACGAAATTACTATACATTAAACTTATACTAGAAGATGAAGTTCGTTTCGAAGGTTTTATTATAGATTGTTATTGTATAAGTAGCGCTTCGTTCACTCGACTTATAAATAAAGCTATAAAATTTTATTTTTTTTAAATACTTATCTTTATAATGTGTAATTACACATTGCGTACCATTCGCTTCACATTCCATTTCGTGTTTAAAACACTTGTGTACTCAAGATACGCTCGGTCGAATCGGTCATCTTATTATTTTAGTTAAATGACCTGGAGGACGTCGACTATGACCTTAAATGATGCGTCACATCTCAGAAGATTCTGTGCACATAATTATGACTTTTGATTACATTAAAATAGAGATTATAATTGAAAAATACTTAATTATCATTGCTACATTATTTATTAAAAGAAAATGACTGGAACCTAATATGTGACTTATGCGATAATGAATGAAACCGTAACGGCGTTACTTGTTCTTTAGACATACAATAAATAAAACATCCATAGTAATGTATAATGTACATATAATACGTATAATAATGTAAATATGTGTATAATGCGCGAATAAAAAATAATATACACATAATATTTTGATTAAAGCACTAAAAAATATATCGTGGGACATAAATAAGCGTGTCGCATAAATTGCGTTCCATTTTACGAAATTTTTATTTTTCATACCGCAACATGTCGTCAGTTATGGGTCACAATTTGCACCATTCGGGTTACGGTGCGGGGTGGGGGCGGAAGGGGAAGGCGGTCATTCAGCGACGACGGACATCCGCCGCATAACAAGTCGATCTAGCCTCGCTTATAAATATCGCATGGTTTGAAAATAGGACGTCTTTTTAACGAGTAATTGGCGAGACCAAATTAGGAAAGAATTGAATGAAATTAATGTATTGGATGAGTTTTTTTTAAATAAATATAAGAAGTTTATTAAAATGCGTATTTTTTATAATTAATATAAAATAAAATATAAATAGAGGAGGTACATATAATATATAATAATATCTTAAACTGAATTTAAAATTTTTAATAAAAATTATAAAATTTATTCAAAAATTTGGAAAACTAAATGATACGATTTGAAGCTTGATATAAAATTAAAATATTATTGAAGTCAATAATACTGCTATAGTTACTATAGCTTAAGAGAAACCCAACCTTATAACTGCAATCCTTATAAGGGTTGGTACATATAATATATATATAATACAAGAGGAAAACAGTGGCTGTAGTTCGCTGCGATGTCCGCGAGAGGCGTCGGGAAGCTAACAACTGCCGTCCGGAAGCAGCGCCGGCGGCTTCCGGCCGAATGTTTTATACGTACTATATTCAGATTTTTCAAGAACTGCTTTAAATTTTTATGACTTTATTTTCACGTACACGGACTAGATACAAGTGCATGTCATTTACCACTTTTGTTCCTTTTGAAGGTTTTCAACTTTCATGACATTTAAAGTCAGTTTGGTGAATTTTTCTGCGAATTCATCAAACTATGTAACCCTGTTTGGATTTGAGAATAATAGTTTATTCTTAACCAATCAAATAATATCAAGAATCATACTCCTGCAGTATATTTTATACTGAAGTGTCCTTTGCAATTTAATAACTAATAAAATATGAAATTAAATGTATTACAGCCAAATAATCAATACACGCTTTTAACAAACCAGATTAAATAAATAAGCATTATAAAATAAAATTTTACATAAGCATTTCATATATACATACATCTGTGCCTAGTGCCCATTAAAAATTAACATTTGAGCTATACTTGATCAGATCACTGCGAAACATTATTCTTGCTCACGTCTTCCACATTAAGATTCAAATCAATGTCATAAACATGATATATACAAAAAGATTAATTAAATTGTTATATATTTTATCAACTTATTTACTTAGAAAGTAGATTTCAGTGATCCAGATTCCAGACTTTATTTATCTTATAAAATGCATATTAAAACATTATAATAGAAAAGGAATATACATATATTTAACCATATATAAAAACACTAATATTGTTTTAAAATGCGTAGATTTAGGGATTTATATATGTGTAAATATCAACATTTTTGGAAAGGCAATATAATTATAAAAGGATCATATATTTTGTTTAATGATATCCTCAGATGTTTGAATATGATAATATAACAAACATTTAAAATGGAGGATTAAATGGTTTCATGTGATAGTATGTCAAAATTAATTAAGTATGAAAAAATCTTAAAAATCTTCCTTCAGCAGAGCTATTATGTAAGAACTAGTGAAATGTCGTAAATCGAGTTACGGTGATACGCTATTTTGATACGTGTATCCTTTAATTGTTATCATTATGACAGTAAATGTTGCATATCACTTTCTGATTTTTCACCTTCATGTTCTGCGCTGAGTCGACAGTTCAACAGAATAGCTCTGATATAACAATTGAACAAGATCGAAACATGTACATAGTATGGTTCGTAAAAATAAATATACGAAATAAAGCAAAAAGCATAATGGTTAACACACTGTCCGGGGTTAAGCCACCCCTAAGGCCCCGTCCAGACGGGTGGCGTTTAAAAATTTCACCCCCACTGATTCCCCCACAATGTCCATAATCAACGATTGCCTTTTGAAATCGAAACGGTTGTTAAACTCGTGCTGGGACTCCATCTTTAACCGTGGCTCCGGTCGCTCTGACTTAAGAATTTTTACGGTATTTGGACTTTATAATGGATTTTGATTCTTCTAGTACATTTATGTATAGATATCGATTATATTTTATAAAACTAATAACTCTTCGAATTCCTTCAAATGGAACGTTACAAATTCGAAAACGATTGGTTTTGAAATTTGACATTTGTTTGCAAATATAATTTTCATATTTTAAAAACGGACTTTTAAGGCTGAGATTCAAGGCCTTTTTATAATCGTTTTTAGAGTGTGATTAATTAAACAATGTCTTCTTCTTTCGACTGTCAAATCAATAATGACGAAAAGAGGGAAATAGTTATTTATCTAAACAGCCGCTAAGCAACGTTTATATGTAAGGCCATTATTTATTAATTATTTTATATTATTTATATTATAAGAGTTGCAATGATAGATTCGACTAAAATATTACTCTGTACTGCAGCATTGAAAATGTAGGTATTTACTGTTATAATACTGTTTTTTAAATTAATGAGTTACATGCCCGCTTCCTAAATTCCATGCCATTTTGAAATTAATATATCTGTATGAAATGGTGCATATTGTTTTAATTACTCTGATCTTTGTGAAAAAGAATTAAAAAAGTTAATAAATATATACACAAGCTGAAATTTAAATAAATCTAATATTGACAATCAAAGTTAAAAATCGAATTAAATATGACAATTTAAAACGTATTGAGAAATCCGTCATAATGCCCCGAAGCGTTTCGATCATTGATTCCAAGACGGTACCGTCAACGAAAGCTAGACAAGATATGCTAAGCCAACTAAATCCCGTACACAAAGCGACCAATCCTCACCCACACGGTTATTGTTTAATTATCACCATTATCACGTCGAGACCGATCTTATCATAATGAAATTACTCGCTCCGTAACCGCGTAAGCTGGATATCGGTAATTGTGATGCTTCATACGAAAGAAAATTTTATTCAAAATATTGATGTATTTGTTTGTATTTAAAATACTATTAGCGATATTATGATGATATTTTTAGACAAACTTTTATGGTTTTTATACAGTGACGCTAAATTACCTTAACAGCACATTAACAGCCTGTGAATGTCCCACTGCTGGACTAAGGCCTCTTCTCCTCTTTTTTCTCTTCTTAATAAGAATCATCTCTTTTAAATAAGACACATGTCGGATTTCTCACGATGTCACAAATTAAGCACATGAAATTCAGTGGTGCTTGCCTGGCTTTGACCACATGATCATCTGTTAAGATTCACGCGTTCTTACCACTGGGCCATCTCGGCTTTTTTATAATTAATATTCCTTGGAAAACTTTACTAAATATGTGCATTACAATCCAACAAACGTTATGCCAAAATAAACGGTAATTATATTTCTGTATACTTCGTATTAATATACATTTTATCCCGTGAAATGGATATATTATAGACGCGTGTCCAAAGTCCACAAGTCGTGAGCTATAACATTTTTATAACCATTTTAAATATAATTAAATATGTATCAATAAAAACATTACAATGTTTTTTCTGCTAATAGTACATTTTATTTTGTTAATTAATTCGATTTTAGACTCAGTCTATTATATTTTATACAGCGAAATATTTATGTTAAATACAAGTCTCTAACGATAAGAACTAATTTTATATCGAATATAATGTAAAACGTAAAAAAAGGTTTTATATTTATATATTTAAAATATATAAGATTAGTAGTGTCTGAAATGATTTGCTAAGACTCTTAATATGTAATCTAGATAGATTCGTATAATGAAAACCGATACAATGAACAATGGTTAAACAAAAAGGTCAAAATATATAAATATCGTTAAAATGTCTTATACAGAGTTGAAAAAAAAAACGTTTAAGTTTCTACAAACATGAAAAGAATTGAAAACGTTTAAATTAATATAAGTTTATAGTCAATTTAAAATCTACTCGTATTTACACGTTACTCGTAAAACTTCTTTTTTTAAATTATCGTAATTGTAATTTTCTATAATTTATTACGCAGGCTTAAGTTGTATTTTTTTTTTAATATTTATTTATTAAACATGATGTATATTATTTTTTTACGGTTCGGCCACAGCACAATCTGACCGTTACATTTCAATAATCGTCTTTACATTCGAGATCGGTTATCGCGCCGCGCCCACTCCTCGTAGTGATGATCGCTTATCGATAACATTTTGCTTTTTAATCTTACTCCGTACGTTACTAGCGTATTTGGTTTGAATCTATTAGTATTCACAGTAATCGATACCGTTATTTCAAACTTCTTATATGTGCTATTTATATCCTCTTAGTAATTTTATTCATAGAATTAAAACATATCAAAGGTTGACGTGACGAATGCGATGAGCATTATCTATTGAATTTGCCATCACTATAAGTTCGTTGAGACATAAGACATAACAATGGTGTCCACGATTAAATGTCTCAGTCTCACAATGAGCAATCAAATTACAGTCAAAACTAAAGGTGCAGCTTAGCTTTGCTTATTGACCACCGATCACAATATCTAAATAAAAAAACGTTTAATCTTGGGGCAGTAAGTGTTGAACAAGGAGAGAGGTTCCATCAGGATGTGCCAATAATAGAAATAAGACCAAGGACAATGAGATCCAGGTTTGATGGCAGATTTTTGTTGGTTCCTCAAAAAAGAAGATTCAACATCAAACAAAAGGCAAAAAAAAAGTCACTTATCACATTAGACCTGTATTTTGAAGCTTGAAATACTCTATAATAGTGGACAATTTAAAATTAATGCCATTATGTTAAAATTTTCTATGATTTTAATTTATATAAATTTTACAATTCATTATTTTCAATTATCGTTGTATCTGTTAATTTAGACCTGTTACACTAAAGTCGCTTTCTGTTTTTAGTTATGACAGGCAATTGGAATCCGAAACAAGTAAAATGTTGTCAGTTGTATAAAAAAGTGTGTAATTTGTTCCCTTGTGTAGTCAGAAAGTGTTAATAATTTAAATAGCAATAACATAATCATTGATATAAAAATTATATACCTACACTTCTTTAATTTCACTGTTCACAATTCAACAACAAAGTTCATTTACTTAACAATATTTATATGTTTTTTCATTAAAGTCAAGTTGTTTCCTAACAGCAATTCATTTTACTCGTGCCGCGATAGTGTTACATATAGATTTCAATATCAACATTCTTAACCCAAGCGTGTGTACGTGATTCTGAGATGCGTATATTTCATAAGATTTTAGAGGTGCATGAATCACCCTAGACACGGAGGGGCTATCAGTCACGGCTGCCGACGTACCGGGCCCGTGGACCTCCTGCTTAACATTCGTAGCGCGCGCCTACCCTAGGCCTATACTACGATATGTGAGAGCTATTACTAGACACTTTGCCCGCGTTAATATTGCGATATATCTTCTATCGGAAAGCGTTTCCATCTTTTTATTTCAAAGTTTAACATTTTTTTTTTGTTTCAGAACCCAGTAACTACGTTTGCTCAACTTGCAAAGCGCGAGTACACTCGGCCTGGCGATTAGTTCAACACGTTCAACATGTGCACGGCGTAAAAATATACGTAGAGAGCATGCCGCAACAGCCTCCGAATAAACAAAATCATTCGTCCTCGAGTACTTCTTCTTCGAGCTCAGGCTGCTCCTCTACTGGTGCGCCTCTCCCACCACCATCACTACGCCATCATCCGCTGCTGCCACCGCATGACCTGCATTCCCCGTTTGGAGTCGGTGGTCTATTGCGGATGCCACTACCGGGTAGCTTACCACCACTAGCTCACCCATCAGTACCTCCAACACCATTATTTGCACGACCAAACCATCATGATCATCGATTTCGGATGGAACAATTAGTGTCGGAACAATTTCGCCACCATGGTCTAAATTTAGCGGCAGCAGCGGCAGCTGTTGCAGCAAATTCTCTTCCTCCGCATCAAACATTTCCATCACCAGCGGATCGACCACCTGTTGTTCCAACATCACTCACGGGTCGAGAGCGACCACCACCCGTATCTCAACCTCTCTCTTTAGAACCCCAGCTGGATTTTTACTCGCAGCGCTTGCGGCAACTGGCCGGTACGACCAGTCCAGGGGCGGCCACAGGCAATTCGAGCTCTCCTAGCCCCAGGAAGCATTCACCTCCGTTCGCTTCCCCGTCGCCCTCCCGAGTCGGTCAGACTCCACCGGCGGGCGCCGGAACCGGAACGGTGGACACTCCTCGAGAAGCTATAAGGCCTCACAGTTCAATATCCCCCGAACGCCGTATTGAACCACAGACTGCTGATGCGCCACCACCAGAACGGCCTTCTTCGACACCTCCATCAAAAAGAAACACTGATGAAGCAATTCATACTTGTGAATTCTGTGGTAAGAAATTCAGATTTGAAAATAGCTTAATAGTTCATCGCCGTACGCATACGGGTGAAAAGCCTTTCAAATGTAATCAGTGCGATGAAGCGTTTGAAAAAAACTCAAAATTAAAAAAGCATATGAAAATGCACCGACGTGGGTCTGAGGCAAATCCTGAAGATGGTGATTCTGGTGGTGATACTGGTGAGGATGATTCTGAAGATGATTTAGATGATGAAGAATTAGACGGAGAAGAGGAAGAAGAAAATGAGGATGGTGAGGAAGTCGAGGAAGCAGAGGACCTTACAGTATCTAACAGTAGTGCACCTTCGGCTCCACCACGAAAGCAAACCCCTGCTATACCTGCTCATCCTCCTTCGGCTTCTGTTGTTGGAGAGCTCATGGATAAATTTGGTTTATCTAATATCGCTCAATATAGTGAGGCTTTTAAGCAAGCACTTCAAGAATCTGGAAATTCATTAAAATGGCAACTAGCAAAAGACCGAGATAATAACAATGGTCCACCTGCAGATAAGCCAAATGGCATGCCACCTACCGCTGCTTTACGCTTGAAAGAAGAGTTCGCTAAAATGCCACCCCAACCTCATCCACTATTCAATCCTTTTGAAAACCCATTTGAAGCTTCTAAGCGAATGAAATTGGACATGGATAGAGGCGAGGGTTGGTGGTTGCCGACATTACATGCACAACGACCTCCTGATAATATTTTCGATGGTCTTAAAAATAGTAGTAATGGTCTGCTACAGAATCCCCTTTTAAAATCAAAGGATGGACGCCGCAATGACACCTGTGAATTTTGCGGGAAAGTATTCAAGAATTGTTCAAATTTGACTGTTCATCGACGCTCTCACACAGGCGAGAAACCTTACAAATGTGAACTATGTTCCTACGCATGCGCGCAGAGCTCAAAGCTGACGAGGCATATGAAAACTCACGGCCGGCTTGGCAAGGACGTTTACCGCTGCAGGTTCTGTGAAATGCCCTTTTCGGTGCCCTCAACGCTCGAGAAACATATGCGTAAATGTGTTGTGAATCAAAGTAATGGTGCTCCTCTTGCTTTGTCCGATGACTCTAATGCGTGTCGTGATGAGGCGTCGTGACTCTACCCGTGGGGTGGCCTCCGCTTGCCACCGCCGGCGCCACCCAGCCAGATCTTCTAGGTCTAATTTTCAAATAAATTTCGTTATTCGTACCTCTTCAATTACGTCCTGAGTACGTAACTAAACACTATTAACGCAAAATTAAGAGGCATTTGTTCAATTTCTAGTCTTAAGGAATGAATGTAACGAAATTACTATATAATATATCACGCATTGCAATATACGCCCAAAAATCCTAGAATCAAAGGGCATTAACGTAAGTTATAGATACTTTTAGTAACATATCTTTTGTGTGAGCCAGTGTTAAGAGTTCCCGTTGTGTTGTTGGTGTTAGTCGGTGAGTTTTGTTTATTTTCTTTGGAGGCTGTACTATGATCTTTACGTTACGTATTTTCGACTTTGTTTTGACATGTTTATTGATTGTAAAAAGAAACCAATGCCAAAGTTAGCTATGTTGATTTATACAGTATATAGTACATTTAGTTGTTAAGCTGTGTATAGCGTCAATTAAAACATTTTTTCAGTATTTTCTAAGATCTTATGTAGCATTGTGTATTTAGGTAAGTTGTTTCGTAATTTTAGGATATTATGTAAAATACAAAGCAAATGTTTCCTATACTAGTTAGAACTTGTAAATAAAAACATATTAAGTGTAATATTTAAATCGAGTACCTACCTATTGATGTTCATATAATTTATAGACAACACAATATTTCGAAAATAATAAATTCCTTTTCGGCGAGAACGGTGAGTTTCCTTTAATCGATAATTAGCGTTGTAGAAATCAAAATTTGTATCGTTAACGGTAGGTGTTATTACCAACAAGGTACTTTCTATATTTAATTAGTGTTAAAATTTATTAAATTAATATCTTGTAAAGCATTCGATCTTTATTTCCGCGCTTTTATTTCAATTGAATAAAAGAATGTTATTTTATTAAGACTGAAAAGTATTCCAGTTTTTTCTTTATATAAATAAATATTTTCATGTGATTTGTGAAAAACCCGTACCTTAATTAGTCCAAGCGTGAAATATTTCAGTATACGTACTTAGTATAAATTATCATAGAATTTATATTAGATAATAATAAGTAAATTATAATAGATAACTCCATTTTGTCTCCTGAATCGATCTCCTTTTATTACTGCTATAATTTATATTTAGGGCCGCTTTAGGTTACATATACAACGCAATTATTTTATGTCACCTAGACGGGCCCTAGATAATTTTAAAGCACTCATTTACCCTTAGCTACGAAGTCGATAGATCATCATTTTAGACTCATGTAATCGCTCGAAAGTTCGATTGATGAGTTATAAGTAGCTAAGTGTAAAAGTGTACAATTAATAATTAAATTAATTATTCTCATTGCCTTATTTATTTTGAATTAAACATTAAATGTATGTATTATAGTATTTATTAATTAATCACCTCTCTACGAAACGGTAGACGTAGTTACTAGTACAAATACGTAAAATAATTGTTTAAATTCAAACTGTGGTAAATTTATACTTTCTTCGTGGAGGGGAGATAGATTTAAGATAAAGGACGAGAGACAGAGACGAAATAGAAAAAAAATTACAAATAAGACAAATTTTATTGTGTAACTACGTGAAAGATGAACTGTTTTTATTATTTTTCATTTTTATTATTTTTATTTCAATAAATATCCACGATTTGTTAATCAGACATGTTTTTGATTTACCCATACCTTTTTAAAATGTAATTTTAATATTTTTATTTTAATGCGCAACTTTTGAATAAAATACCCAAATTAATAGTTTAATAACGCAACATGCGTTTTTAATCTGGAGATAGAAATAATTACTCGAAAATAAAATACAATTAACAACACTATTAAATTAGATAATATTTATTATTTTATTAATATCTCAGTGGTAGGGCTTTGTGCAAGCTCGTCTGGGTAGGTACCACCCACTCATCAGATATTCTACCGCTAAACAGCAGTACCTACTTTATATTGTTGTGTACCGGTTTGAAGGGGAGTGAGCCAGTGTAATTACAGGTACTAGGGACTTATCCCATGGTTGGCGGCGCATTGGCGATGTAAACGATGGTTAAAATTTCTTACAATGTCTATGGGCGTTGGTGACCACTTACCATCAGATGGCCCACATGCCAGTCCGCCTACCTATACAATAAAAAGAATCGTGTGGATGCATAGTGGGTACACCCACTAAGCTGCATTGGAGCAGCGTGATGGAATAAGCTTCAAACCTTCTCCTCAAAGGAAGAGGTGGCCGTAGCTAAGCATTGGGACAATCGCAGACATATGGATATATGAAATCTACTTAATTGCATGATATGCAATCACTGACATAGTTTTGATTTAGAAAAATTCATATATTTCCATTAAGATTATTGCAATATTTTAGTTGCTTAACTTAGCATTCTAATAATATAATATTATTAACAAAATACATAGTAGCTGGCGGTCTTATTAATAAATGCTACTTAGCGAATGCGAACCAATGCTTTGCCCTTTTTCGTTCGAAAGTCAAATCACTAAAGACAGAAAGAGCGAAGTCAGTGTTTAACTAAACAGCCGCTAAACATTGCTTATAACTAAGAACGTGAATTTTCTCACCAAAACAAGAATTATTAGTACTGAGAGAAGTTATTATATATGAAAATGATAAAAAAAACAATATTTTACAATGTTAGTATCCATATATGACACGAGAAATTGTTGATTTAAAAAATTCCAGTACGTAATTAGTATCTTGCCGTAGCTGTAGGTTATTCTGTAAGAACTGATTTTATTACTCGTGCGTGAAATCTTGACAACCGGCGTTGGGAAAATGTTATAATTATTATTGTCACTGTCGTATATCACTTTTTGACATTTTACAACCTTTTCCACGGTGAGTTTCGAGTTTTCACCTACAGAATATAGCTACTGTCACGCTGGGCAACCTTTTTCTTCTGTTAAAAAGAAGTCTTCACGTTATTCACATCGACTTCGATATGCGTATTGGCTAGATATAAGGCCGCAGACCCGGTGGTCCTGGATTGAATTACCAGATTTATTAGCATAAATAGTTATTGGGTTTTTCTGTCAGAAAATTCTTAGTAGCCGCCCGAAGTCTGGAAGTTGGAAGTGTGTACGGTTTAACGTGCTTTCCGAGGCATACTTCCAACTCTTTACTAGTTCGACCTAGGAATTAAATCCAGGAAATTTAGCCACATACACAGAGGAATAAATTTATATATTAAACAACTCATGCAACTTTGATGAATTAAAAATTCTGATAAAAATCATTGAAACATGAACATTTTCTCCGTTTTTTTTTTTAATAATAAATGAATACAAACAAGTATGTATGTTTATTCATCTCTCTCGTGTAGATGATGACACTACCAATATTCGTTCAATTGGACTTGGATTTGACGTAAGAAACGAAAATTCGACCTAACTTAGACGGAAACCATCCTAACTGGATTATGAATTTTTATATTTTTTTAGTAAATGATATATTTATTGACAACCTAAGAGTTCGTCTAATTTAAAATGTGTTTATCATATAACACACGTTACATAAGTTAATAAGTTAGTGTAAATAATAAGATTTCTTATTTAAGTAATTATACAATCAAACAAAATTTGCAATAGAATTGAATCAGCCTACATTTATTATTGGCACAGATTTCAAAATTACACAATCAAAACTTAAATTTGCATAATAAACATACGTAAACATATTGCATATTACATAAAACTTTTTACACTAAAATTAAAATTTAATTCTTAATAATGATAAAGTTCAAATTCCGGATTGATAAACTTAAAACCCACAGTTGTTAACTTTGCTAAGTCAACAAATACTTGGCACAGTATTCGTTTCTAGAATAAGATTCAATAGTTGTTTTTAATTTTGCTTATTAATAAAGTGAAATCTTAATCTTATACATGTAAAGCAGTATGTAGTATGAACTGGTACGGAATGTATTAAAAAATCTGTGAAAAAGTTTTTCTTTTGTAGACAGACAGACAGACTTACTTTCGCATTTATAATACTAGATTGCTCCAATACAGAAATCGATTACTTTGAAGTTTTATCGAATGCAATTTAAACGCTAATCGCTCATCTGTTTTCAAATCAACTGTCAATTATTTTGTATATAAAAATAAAAAATTAATATTTTATAGTGATTATAATTATTACTGGAAAGGAACAGGTATTTGATGATGTAAATGATATTCTTTCAAATATATATTTTTGTTTATTGCTCATATTAGAAACTTTGAATAGTGCAGATACATTTAGGAAGGACTAATTTGTAGTCCACGTGGAATTAAAAGAAGTGGATTGATCAATTGCTCGCTACTTAGCAACGTTAAAAAAATGGAAATTAAACTTAGCAGTAAGATTTTAAGTAATCTTAAGCAACATAATATCATAACAATTGTTTATATATCATTACTTACGTAATAAATTATAACATTAGTATAAAAAAAAAAATATTTAAAAAGTATAGATTAATATTTTTTTTAACATCAAATGAAACTAGGGGTCAAATTTCTAAATAAATTCAATAAAATAAAAAATGAATCAGAAAAGATTTTATGAGAAAAAAACTCATAGACCAGATGTAGGATTTTGCGATAGTATTAATGTAAATAATAAGTAGTTATTCACATTTTATCAACATAGTGATGGACCCGAACTTTGGTTTGCAATTTTTATAATTTATCTATTAATTTAAGAATGAGCTATTAAAATAAAGTACATTTTTATTTTATATTGTATACCTAATCTTATAAATATAAATGTTACTTAATTAATAATAACAATTTTCAACTAACTAAAATTATTAAAAGCTAAAGTTGGTAGGAATACATGTGATAGTTGCTAATTTTTATTCAACAGCTAACGCCATCTGTTGGCGAGTAGCTCAAACGTAACTTATATCGTGTGCAATTTTGTAAATTTTATTAACTAATAATAATATTTATGTATGATTATTATTACTAAAAATATTTTTTTATTTATTAAATTGTGAATATATACAGAAACATTATTTAATATAATTGAATTTTACATTAATTAAAGTTTATATTATAGGATTTAACAATACTATTACATTAAAATAATATATATATATATTATTATATTAGAATAAAATATTTACTAGAATAATAATATAGTAATTTACTTATGTGGTGTACTGTACATTTACAAAACTAATAAGAGTTTTATGTATTATTGATCTTATTGGATATTTATCGGAAATCAGTATCGAGTTCCACAAAGAGCCGCAAGATGGCATTGTCTTAGTACACCTTTATTTTAACTACAGATGTCGCTTTAATTTTTTGTAAGCATTTTCATATTAATTTAAAATACTATGGATACCGTTTCTACCATACATTGTAATTATAATCACTACGCTTAATAATAACTGATATTGTACAGGGGCTTGATGGGTCCTGTATCAAAATATGGTAAGCGGTTTCTTCTAAGTTGTTCGAAATAAACTCGGTACGTATGTAGAGTTAATATGTCCTAAAATACGCGTAAATTAAGCCGATATTAGATCCACAAAACGAACTTAAATTTTACAGGTAATTTCTTATGGAACGTGGGTGAGCACTAAGTAAAGATTTATTTTTAAATTCATCTCCTTTAGGCGTAAAAAACTTGTACCTTATAAAAATGAGAGCTTTAGTTTGACTGTACGCCTCTTCTTATTTCTATAGTAGATTAAATCGGAAGCTTATAAATTTAGTATATTATTTTATTATAATATTATACTATAAGTATAAAATAGCATTGATTTTACAAATATTAAGAATACAATTTTATAGTTTTTTAGTATAATACTTATTTTAGAATATGATTTCAAATTAATTATAAAAATATTAAATAAGTACGTAACGGTTATTGCATATTTTCAAAAAGAAAATCACGACCTATTTTTATTTAGTTAATAAGCTGTATTTTTTTCTTGAACATTAAAAAAAGCTATTGGTTATCTTGAATTTCATTAAAAACATAATTTTCGCCGTGATTATTGTTTCATATGTAATGTATGTAAAAAATGCTTTAAATATTTGAAAACTCTAGTATCTACTCGTTGAGGCATCGGTGTAATTTCGACAATATGTATTTTTCAATGTGAATCTAATAATTAATTATGTAGAACTTTTTTTATATTTTCATAAAGTAAAACACAAAGTTTGTAATTAACCTTAATAAGTGTTTGTCTTTGCGAACAAAGATTGGCAATATATCATAAACTAACCGTAACACCATCAATGTGCCGCCAGTGTAATCACAAATACCTTTAATTACTTAATTTTCAGATTGCTGTAAGACCCGTTCCTACGCCTGAAATCTCACCAGTCGTGTCGGATTGACGTCCCATCGGATTATTGGAGTGAGTTAATAGAGAATGCCCGTGTTTGTGAACAGACTATTGCTTCCGTCGTTGTGCTGACATTTCTCCATAGAAGTGTGACTCAAAAGAGATGTTATTTTATTGATATCACATTTATTTACACTAAATACATCAGTATATAATATTCATAAAAATCGGTAGAATAGAAGGTAAAAGGAAGGAACGGCTACCCAGACAATCTTGTACAAAGCTGTAGAACAAAAAATATATATTATTTAATCAAAATGGCTCACCGTAAATTAAGCAATACTTTTTTTATAATTACAATACAGATTATCACGTGTTTAAATGATCTATCGGCCCACTGAGACACATTTGGTTCATCTAATTGCTGAAATTACCGGTCGTAATGAAACTTTCGACGCGAGGCGGTCTCCCTGGCGTCTGACCACGGTAATATTTAAGAACAAACAGGATTTAACCATTTAATTATTAATTTTAGTCGCATTGCAGTTACTTAGCAATGGAAATTTGAATGAATTAAGTTGAAGGATTAAAATTTGATTTGAGTTTGAAACATGGTAAACAATATATAAATTTATTTCATATAGTCGTAACAATTATTATTTTGATAATTATGTTAATATACTTATAGTGTTTCTTATATCAATAACAAATAATATCTTATGTTAAAAAATTCAAAAAAATAGAACAGGAAAGTTGAAATGACTGTTCAAAATTACATTTTATTATTTATATTAAATACATATATATAAGTAAAAATTAAAAATAGCAACGGTACAAATCGTGACCGCGAATAATAATCTAATAAATTAAACATTTTTAAATCAATATGTGTAAAATAGCATGTACGTTTGTTAATAAGTCTTCCATATTTTATTAAATATATAAATTTTGTAGATTAAAATTAAAATTTTAAAAAAATAACGCACGCCATTCTTTGTAAAACATAAATATATCTACTGAATATCTGTAGATCAAAAAGTGTATATTAAACCAATAACACTTATCTATCTTTTATATACTTATATAGATATATATTTCTTACATAATGGATCAAAAATGATAATAAGTATAAAAGTTTCATCATTTTCAAATAAGATTAGTTGAGACATTTAAGAAAACATTTCATAACATAAGGTATAAATAAATTTTAGCGAAGTAGGTTGCAATGTATATATATATATATATATATTATAGCATTAGTAGGCGGACGAGCATATGGGCCACCTGATCGTAAGTGGTCACCAACGCCCATAGACATTGGCAGTGTAAGAAATGTTAACCATCGCTTACATCGCCGATGCGCCACCAACCTTGGGAACTAAGATGTTATGTCCCTTGTGCCTGTAATTATACTAGCTCACTCACCCTTCAAACCGGAACACAACAATACCAAGTACTGCTGTTTAGCGGAAGAATATCTGATGAGTGGGTGGTACCTACCCAGACGAGCCTGCACAAAGCTCTACCACCAAGAATATTATATTAATTATTGCAAAATTTAAAGCAAAATAATAATATAACCAATTTAATGAAATAGTTCCGTAGTTAGTATAAGTGTTACAAATTATTGTATTCAATACGCTGGCATACGTTCTTGTTTTAAATCTTTTCAATCTTTGCCCAAAATTTTCATTATTCCCTCATAATATACTTTATGAGGGAATAACATAGCTATGTAATATATTAGCTTACTATTGTTGTACGTAAAACAGTCCACAGCAAAATAGACTAAGTTTACGTGGGTTATAATTGTACTAAAATTCATTATTATTTGTACAATAAATAAATATAACCAAGATTCATTTATTTATTTCCATTTATTATAAAAGTATAATCTAACTACATTATATGTCATATAAGTATTGGTTCGAACTTATTTCATAATAAGTATGTTTCATTTTATATATTAATTAATAATTAACATATAAAGTTAAATTAAAGAAAAAAGAATACTATTAAAACATCGCATTGAATATCATAAAAATAACCCCTTAACACGAGACCGTCACACTGCACTATCGTCCTTATACCTATAAAAATAAGAGTCACTCATATGCACGTATGTGATGTCCCTTATAAAATCTTATCGGAATAAAATTCGGCTTCAAATAAGAACTTCAATGGAGTACGTCCCTTCGTTGTTGACCAATGGGCATTATAAGCCCCGCCCACTTTCGGACACCGCATGTTATGCCGCAACACTGAAATACATTTTATTATATTAATATATTTGTACAATAAATTAATTGTATACATGTTATATTTTTGTAGAGTATTTTATAAATTACGAGCATGCTTTTTTATTTAAGAAATCTCAGAGTACGTATTAAGTCCAATCCATTGTACGATCTAACCAGATCTATATATATGATATATAGTCCAGCAGTAACTAGAGGAATTACTTCACTTATATTGATGTATATTGTAAAATTTTCTGTTTCTAATTCAAGAAAAATGTTGTGTGTCTGCTGCTATGTACTATGTACCAATCTGCATTGAACTACTTACTTGGTGGTAGGGCTTCGTGCAAGCTCGTCTGGGTATGTACCACCCACTCATCAGATATTCTACCGCAAAACAGCAGTACTTGGTATTGTTGTGTTCCGGTTTGAAGGGTGAGTTTATTACTGTATGTCATGTTGGTAATTTTAAATAAATAATAATGTATTGTATTAAATTGAATTACTACTAGATATTAATATAAATAATTAACTACATCAAATATCCGTAGACCACCTGATGGTAAGTGGTCACCAACGAAAATTATAAATTATACACACAATATATTATTATTTATTTAAAATTACCAACATGACATACAGTAATAATTTCAAATTAATAGGGGTCAAAGTTGCCATATATCTAGAAAATGCAAAAGTGACACCAAGCATCTAAAACAATAATAAAAGAAACTAAATTAAAAAAAAAATTGTATATCGTTTGTTTCATAATAGTATTTTTAATGTAAAAATCAATTATAACTTCAAGCATCTGCCATTTTTAACAATGCAATTTTTTTTCGCATGCTTTTCGCGATTTATATAATGGGGTATCTCTATTATAACTCAAACTGGTTTTCACTGTTAAGTAAAACTGGTTTATTAAGTTTCTGACCGTTAGTAAATTATAAAACAACACTGGTATTGCAATTATATAATAATCTATCTATCTTTTTCTTTGTTTATATAGATAAGATAAATGTATCATCTGATATTGGTAGCTTTTGATGAGACTTTGGTATTGTTGTAAGTTAGAAAGTAAGCAACGTCCTTATTTAGATTGTATTGTAACCATCAGAAAAAAGTATATAGGAATTTTTATTCAATCGGTTGTGTGGAATTGGCTTAAAATTAAATAATAAAAAGAAGTCCTTCATAGTTTTTGATAAGTTCAAATAATTTCACCAATAAGTAAAAATCACTGCAAAACTTAAGATAAAAGAACATAACAACACAAAGTATTGCTACTTTATAGAGTGTTGGTGGGTTGATAATCCTTTCTAAGACGGTTAGAAGCCCCTACGTAAGAAACAAACGGAATAAATATATTAAAAGTAGTAATGTTCTACTACCGGGAATCCCCGGGAGGCCTCCTATTATCTAGAGGTGAAAGTTTGGTTCGAAGAACACATGCAGTAGAATTTTATAAGAAGATTTCTATTTTATTTATTAATTATATCTATACTAAAATATTATTAGTTATTGATAAGAATTTTTAAGGCTTAATAATAATTTCATTTTCTCCCATTATTCCCGTTCCAATTACAAACGGAATATTTTATGAAATAAGTAAATAATCTTTAAAAAATAAATAACATGAAAACAAATATTTGTTTCATGATTTCTAATTTATTTAAGGAATTCTAATTCTTTATTAATTATTTATGTAAGAAAAACAAACTAATTCTCACCTCTTTATAATTAACGAGATATTTTCACAAAATATGTTCATTCCAGAAAAAACATGACCACCAACAACACACACATAGGTAAACATGTTACAAATTACACAATAACTCATCGCCACATCAACATCCGATAAACGTTTAACGAAAAATAATAAATTATCACCAATTCCCTACTAATAGCACGCGTAGGGTTATTTTTATCGAAAAATGGGGAATCGGGTCCATGAGGTCATTTCGACCGGGGTCTGTATTGAAGGGTTAAAACGCCCTAATAACTGGCCACGGGCGTATTCTATGTGCTTGCAAACCGGTTCCTAAATTTTCATATGATTGTGTCCCACACACATTGTCAGGGTAATACATATTTGAAAATAAATATCATAATAATCATATTGAGTTAATGAGTTGTATTCACGTGAATTCATAATAAATAATTGCACAGATAATATATGAATCTATACTAATGTTATATATGCTAAAATAACTTTCGCGGTTTCCACGGCTAAATCATTAAACCTATTTTGATGAAATTTGAAGCATGCTGGAAAACCCAAGGAAGTACATACTACTTTTTTATATTTAACACCTGGGGCAAAGCCACGGGTAAACACAAGTAATATAAAAATACTGACTTTCTCGTTGATCTAGTGGTTAGATGTAAGGCCGCAGACCCAGAGATCCTGGGTTCGAGTTCCATATCGGGCCAGTAAAATGTTATTGGGTTTTTCTGTCAGAAAATTCTCAGTAGCAGCCCGGAGTGGAATTTAGAAGTGTGTACACTCCCGTGCCTCGGAAAGCACGTAAAGCCGTTGGTACAGCGCCTGAACTTTTTACGGTCGTGTCGGATTGCCGTCCGATCGGATTATGAGAGCTAGGGAACCGAGAGTGCACCTGTGTTTGCGCAGACACTTGTGCACTATAATATCTCCGGCGCAGTTGGCTAATCTCTCTTGAGATTGGCCCCCGTGCCCGGAATCGGTCTAAAGGACATTATTATTATTAAAATAAAAACACAGTTGTAGCTCTATGCTTTTATTAGTGCTAAATAAATACAAATCATATTGTCAATTATATAAGAAAATTACATTTGATATAACAGTAGTACTTTATGAGAGCTAAGGAAAAGAGAGTGCACCTGTGTTTGCGCACACACTTGTGCACTATAATATCTCCTGCGCAGTATCTGGCCGCCGTGGCCGAAATCGGTCTGGAGGAACTTATTATTATAATACTTTAAAAATGTATTTATTTTTACATTTATAATAGAATGGCTATAAAAGGTAGTTGTTTTATGATGTATCTCTATCGCTCATAGAAAATACATGCAACGCCAGCTAAGGGAACCAAAATGTCATGTCCTTTTCAATTGGATTTTGCTTTAAATTAAATTAAATAAATGTTAAATTTAAAACAAGAAATAATGAAAACTTTAAGTATATAAAATACATATATTAATTATATATTACCGACATAGAAGACTTAATGATTTAATTATTACTGTAGGTATTTATATTTTTGTTTTTTTTTTACTCACTGACAACTTTATCTGATTTATCAGATAGCATTCATTGAAAACATTTGACACCAACGCGATGTTTAAAGTCTTCATTAAAGGCCATTCCGTACACTGTAATCAAAGCATTACACAAAATAGGTGTGCATAGTTGTCGACATAGCCATCGTAGCGCGACCTCTAAACCCTCTAACGTCTTATGCAATCAGATTAAAAAATACTCAACAAATAATCCCGTAGAGGTCTAATTTGAATGGCCAAGTTGTTCGCTACAATCCAAATCAAAATTCAAAACCGCGCGCTCTCTTAATCCGTGTTGAGGATCACAATAAAAGGTAATACATTTTAACTCTAGCGCAAATGCTGAAGTAATTCAGACTTTATTGTGTTATTATGTAGGATTAGAATGCTTTGTATGTAACAAAAATAAGATTATCCAAGCGAAAGTAGAAGGTGAAAGGGAGACATTTAGTCATAAGACAGGACGTACAGTGAACTTGTGCATTAAATAAATAAATCCTTATAATTTTTACATACAATAATATTCAAGATCACACCGATATTGATGACTTTTATCAAAGTGATGATTCCGATTCAGAAATTATATTGTTCCTAATACTTTATCGTTATTTGTATTGAATATTATATCTGCCTCCTTGGTCTAGTGAGTAGTTTGCAGTGTAGTGTACTGTAGATCTCAAGGTTCTGGATTCAAGAATCATCCAGCCAATAAAAAGTTATCGTCTTTATCTGTCAAGAAGTTACAGAAAGCCACCGTACATATTCGGTATGATATATAAAATTCACAACACAACACTACAAACACGTACAACCACGTACAAACTGTGGAAAATTTTTCCAAATGGGAGGGATAAAATGTTTATTTCGATTTGACTCAATAGAAACCTCGGTAGCACGAAGCGGTATCTCAATAAAACAATAATAATAACAAAAACAGATATATAAAGTAAACAATAAAGGCATTATTATTTTTAAAAAAGTATACACATATCACATAAAAACAGCATTCCATTTTTAAATTTTGTAAAGTAACATTAAATAGGAATATATAGGTACCATAATGATATAAGCTATTCGTTACGTCAGTTTTATTTATCATATTTTAAATATATACATTTATTATTAATCCAAGCTGTTTCTCAACTGACAATTTCTTGATATTTATACAAATGAATAATACTAGTAATTTTTTATTCTTATTTTATTTCTTCGTTCTAATTATGATATTTTTACTGACCGTTCTATAGCCTCATTAAATAATTTAAAAAAACGGTTCCGTTAGCTTGATTTACTCAAATAAAAAAAAAATTGTAAGCTTAGTCTCTGTTGCTGTCATAGGCTACACGCTAATTTATACTTAATAATAAGCGCATGTCGCAGGAGAAATGTAATCATATACATTTGTTGATCATCATGTCATTTTGTTTTGAAGACCTATGAACATAAAATTAAAATTAAAATTTCTTGTCTGTATGCGTCGTACCTTAACCCAGGTGGCGAGTAAGCAGTGTAGCGCGTCTCATTTGCGATTGCAATTAACTCGTAGCGATCGTGATTAGAACACGTGATGAGGACGAATGTTGACCGATCTTGATCTTAATGATACGATAAACTAACATAACAACACTTAAATGTTTTACTTTTAACCAAATCATTAATAAAAAAGTAGTTAGAAGTTTAAATAATATTTGAAAACTTTTAATGTAATGTAAAATATATTATTCATTTTATAAACCAAATTATAAATATATGTATCTATAAATTAGGACATCGTCTGTTAAAAAAAAAAAACATTTATGTTTTTCATTTAATTGCATATCTTCGTAATCCGTGTACTTGAGCGGCAGGTAGGAGTGCGGGTGCGAGGTAAATAACAAAGAAATATGTAACACAAAAGCCTTTCAGGGAGGGAACGTGGACAATTTTACACGAGTATTTACAACCCCGCTGTCCAACGGTCTCGAGAAATTGTGGAGTTAGGGCCGCTCCGCACGTCATTAGGTATCGATAGAATTATTCACGATATTCCATTTGATACGACGATTTTTTAAACTGCTAATTTACAAAAATATAACACAGTAATATTTCTAAACATAAAAGCAACATTTCTTGTCTTTTTTAATTTGATTACAAGTAATACGTGTGTGTTGCGTGTGGAAGCTGTTTTTGTCTTGACAATATGTATGAAAAAAATCATTATGATCGTTTGAGTAGTTAAGACGCGAAAGAGTAACAAACAAAAAAATCAAACTCGTTTTTGCATTTTTATACCTAGTGCTTTTGTTTTTTTTTTTGTAATTTGTAAATCGATTAATTTTGACGAATCTTATCGTTTGATTAGTTACCTCAAGTTCAAATTAGATATATACATCTGTATTTTATTAAAAGAATATTATTGTTGCCATGTAATTAAGATTCAAGTTAAATGTTCACGGAACCTCACACTAATATAACTTTTCAGATTTTTGATTATTCAAATACAATGTAGTTTTATTTTTAGTTTACGCTTCCGCTTGACCACACACATAATGGTACTTACCATGACACTGATGCTATCTGAAAAGGACTTGCCTCGAACATAGCCGAATTATAATGCTCAGGAAACACTGACGTTGGATAGAAATTCCACGCCTTGGTGTACACATGAGAAATAAGCAAACAAATCTATCGAGCGAATAAGTGTAATTTCGCTAACGTAGAACAACGAGGTGCTCTGTCCGAGCTTATATCAAGTTTTAATAGCTCCTAATTGATCAATAGTAGAAGGAGGAGAAAGGTTTAAATCACGTAAAAGCAAGATTAACAGATGTAACTCCGAAGATTAATCTGTAGAATGCAGGCACACTCCCAGATGGTCGATGTTCTAAACTATGCAATTATTATTATTACTAATAACTAAGATATGTCATATAATTAAATTGTAAAAATAATTCGTATCATAAAATATATCGATAAATTAAATTCAATCACTACACAACCATCATCAACACCGCATTCGGAAAATCTACACTTAACCAGAAGAGCCAGCCCTCCCATTTATCCTTACACTGTCCTGTGGGGTGGGATGAGAGTTGGGGAGGGGGGTTAATTCGGGGTGCAAAGGGCAATGGGCGCTCGCGCAACTTAGCGCTTGTAGCGATTTGCTCTTTGACTAAGTTTTATGTTTTACTTTGGGTTCGGAAGTTTTTGGAACAAACAGTTATTAATGTGTGCAGTGTAGCTCTGTGTGATATGAGTTCGAAGTTTAATTTGCTTTTGATTTCAATATAAACTTACGATTGATATTTTAATACTTTCTTATATGGTTTAAGAATATTTTGTCAAGCCTATTCATATTAAGCCGCCATATCTAAAAAAGTAACAACAAAACGCATTAAAACGAAATACAAGTAAATTCAATAGTATTATAATAAAATACAATAATTTACAAAGTTCAAGAAATTACAATCACAATTTAAAAACTCCATACGTAAATCAGAGCGGGCGAGGGTGTTCCTCCCCCTGGGGTTCCGAGCCATCAGTCTGGCCACGGCAATTCGGATGATGAATTAATCCAGCAAATGTGACGCTATCACTTAGCCCTAATGTAAGGATATAATGTTACCAAGAAATTTTCGAGGCTCGGTTACAGTTTCGTAAAATTTGCTTGTATTTATATCAATATATTTATTACGGTGTAACTCTATAGTTTTATTTAGTATAATAAGAATAATAATATCTTTATTATTCAGGCATCGAGGCCCATCATTTTGTTAACAATACTACATATCCATAATTACCTTTTATAAATTAAAATCACAAAAATAACAATTAAAATGTATGAGAATTAATAAATTAATAAATTAATTAATTAATTAATGACATAAAACAAATATGTTTAAAGATTAAGTAAAATTAGAAATTATAATATTATTAGATTATAATTGTTTATATATGAGGCGCATAAACCGGAGTATTACAAAGACTTCTGAATCATCCGCCTCATCATATAACTCACATTATTAGCAATAATGTGAGTATAGCGTAGTTACGTACTTTTACGTGGAATATCCCATACATGTACTTACAACACTAAATAATGTATTTAAAAAAAAAATAATTAGAAGTGTTACCTTGACGTCTAATTTTAACTTAATTTGCTAGATACGAGAGTTTGTGTTGGCGTGTCCGTCTATCACGCAGAAACGGAGCTACGGAGCTTGATTGAACATAGAGATAGATAACAGACGGAAGAGTGACATGGGGTACGCTGAAAAACATCATATGAAAACCGGATAAAACTAATTAAAAAAATTAAAAAGTTTGCCATCTTCTATTCAAACTGTGCTATTATGTAAGAACTCACTTCATTACCCACTCACTTTTACATATAATATATGATTTCAATTGAAATTATATCATAAAGGCAATTATCGACCTTACTTAATACTCATATATGAAAGCGTAAATAGTTTGTTTATCCGATTTCAATTTCTTACCAATCATGTTATAATATAATTTTACCTACGCTCAATAATGTTACAAAATTTTTTTACAACTTTTTTTTTTACCTGAAAAAAGCCATTAGCAAAAATAAATTTAGGATTCCCTTAAAACCTACATACAAAAACAATGGAACAAACTTCGTTCATCGTGAGCATCAGGCGTGACAGTCGAACATAATCAAAACTTGTCTCTACCATATTCAAGTATTTCGCAAAATAAATCCATACACGCAATTACATACCCTTATTATAAATTGTATAGAGGCGTTTATTGCGTGAATTATTTTACATATATAATGGCCTAGAGGGCCGCCTACATATCCACTTTTCTCCAAAGACTATTATTTGAATGTCTTTCAACCCGTGAGAAGGGTCCACACCCCAGCTCCCTGCGTGTGCTCGCCTGATAATGTAATTAAAACAACACCTTTATTTGGAACAGTCACATTTTGTAACGAGTTTTAGTTTGATATAGGTTGGTAGATTCTTTCGAAATTTACTTGAAATTTCTCATTCGTAATCTGCATTATAAAGTTAATGATTAGTAATTCGTATCGATAATTGTTCTGATTTTGTTTTAAGCTAGTGTTCACACGCGCGCGTATATATTCTATGTCCTTTTAGGTGCGGTGAGAAGGTGTATGAAAAACTTCATGATGGTCGATTGAGCAGTTAAGTCGGCAAAACGTAACAAACAAATAAACTTACTTTCGTATTAATAAAATTACTTTGGATAATTTTGACGATATTGTAACTGTTAGCGATAGTACAGCAAAGTATTGTATGTTTATTGAATTAGGTGCAACTGCTGGCAAATCTATGTTTCGTGGAGCTTATTCTAACAATATGCTCTGACGAGAGTTAAAAGATGTGGACAAATATAAACGATTAATTATATTTACGATTGTTACTATGTGAAATATTTTGGGTTAAAAATTATATGTTTAATTTGATACAAAGGGAAAATTTATATCTATATAACATAGGAAAATCTATTCATAGACTGTCTTGCTTGCCAAAATTTCACCGTATAAATGTCATTACGTATTCTAGATCGCAAAATCATGAATACACTAATATGAAAAGTTTCACGCACACACATACAACCCAACCGCCTGAGGGGTTCGCGTTGACCAATAGCATGCATTTAACCCTTTACGAGGATTAGAGCATTGTTTCAAATTCAAGTTTGTTCGTTTGAATTTGGAACGCCGCCATTTTGTTCATTTAAAATGGACGCACGAACAATAGGTCACCATTGTTCCGGGAGAGCGCTAGACGGACTGCGTCTGCAAAGTGAACGAATGTTGCCTATTGTTTTACCGTTTTCTAATTTTGAATTTTTAATAATGTTCCGTTTCGTATGTCGGTAGCTATATTCTCTAGCTCGTTTGCTCTAAATTTACTCTTTATAAGTAGAAGTGAGACAGTATTTCTTTTACACTGTCTATTTCTGTTTGTATACTTTATAATATAATATGTACTTTTTGTTATGTAATAAGAAAAAGTATATATTATTTGATACTGTAGATTGTTAATAAAAATGAGGACATTAATAAACAATAAATAATAAAGAGCATCATTGTATTTTTAATAATTTAAAAAGAGTTTAAAATGAAACAGTTTATAAACAGCTTTTGTAATACTGGTCATGTTTAATTACATTTTATGATCAAAACGCCGATGTTATTTGAACCAAAAAATAATACCACAAACCTGAATTTCGTGTTTCCATTGTCCCACGTGGCAGCATTTTGGGGTCAAAACTAGATCATTTTTTTTCAATAGACCGGTGCACGACGGGTTAACAAAAAAGCGCGTTTCGGTACAATATTGTCCACTTTTCGGTAATAAAGTTTTGTCAACAGGAGGCGCGTTGCCACATATTTTGAAGGGTTATTTGACAAATTATCGAAGAAATAATGGGTGTTGATATGAATTTGGATTACATCTATCAAACTGAGTGTGGCTTGTTTTGTGTATTTATATTGTACTATAATAAAAAGTTTTAATAATTTTTAAAACATTAACAAATTTTGTGTTCTTTATTTGTATATAATTATTTTATAAGTTGTGTTCTTTATTTGTATACAGATTGTATTAATTATATAAGTATTGAAGTTCCTTTACATCTGAATAGTGCGAATTCTCATCTTAGACGATTCAATAGCAACTGTTTGCTTAAAAGTGCTAATCTAGAAGCGAATCGCTTTGGTTAGAATTTATTAATCTCATCTAAAGATTGACCACGGAATTGACGTGCTTAATTTTATGTGTGCTTATCACATTATGCAATGCAAATCCATCACGTTATGCAATGTAGGAACCATCGTAAGGATGGCTATTTCACGCTTGCCTGTTTGAAATACACCTGGTATTCACTAACATGTATTGGAGTACGATAAAATGAACTCCAAAAAAACTTCCTTACACATTGGAATATTTACAGGCTATTATAAAAAAGTATCCCAGTACATAATAATAACAGTATCCGTCCAACCTTTCGAACTTGATTATATATATAAGAAGCATCTAAAGTCACGAACTTTCCTATTCGTAATATTAGTTTGGTATAATATTATTGCGATGTTATATTCTATTTTATTTAATATAAAGTTAAAGCAGCTGATGTTATTTATGTTTACAGCATTTTTTCGGAAAGATATAACATTAATATAGTTATCTATTAACTCAGAATATAAATAAAATGGTATATACATTGCCCATAAAATATTTCCCCAATGCAGTAATACTATTATCAAATATATTATAATTATGTGTGGTATTTGAAACCGAGATAGTCCAGTGGTTAACACGTGAATCTAAACCGAAGATTGTGGGTTCAAACGTGGGCAATGCACCGAATTTTAATGAACTTCATTTGTTTTTATTATTCATCCTCAGTTTGTGCGTTGACGAAAAACATCATAAGCAAAACATGCATTGGATGAAATTCTATCTCATGAGTGTCATCATGTCGAAAAAAGCACCAAAACATTTTGAAATGGAAAAGGAAAATGGAAATGAAATGGAAAATTTGCACAGCCTTGTGATATTTGGACGACAGGTTCGCTTTTGTTTTGCTGTCGCTATCACCTACACATCAATAAAATCATTTACTATCAAAATAAATAAACTGTAATTTGATAGTACTTCGATTAGTATGTACAATAATTATGTATATTACAAACGACAGTTAATTATTTAAAAACAATAAGCATTTATAATCAATAGAGTATAACATATAACAGCATGTTAGCTTTCACTGGTAGGGTTTTGTGCTGGCGTTTCTGGGTAGATACCACTCCCTCTTCACTTATTCTACCGCAAAACATCAATATTTTGTACTGATGTGTTCTGGTTTGAAGGGTTCTCAAATTACAAACATAAGGGACAGGATACAAAATCTTAGAGGCGACATAGTGATAGGGAAAAAGCTGTACTTTTTTAAATGCTTACTTACCGTCAGGCGGCCAATGTGATTATTTGACTTCCTAAAATAAAATAAAAAATACGACTCAAGGTTAAATTTTTGTTCCACCATTAATTACTTGATTTTTTGATTTCACTTGATTTTTTATTCTAAAAATGGTTTATTAACAAAAAACAATATTATGTATCTTAACATAGCTTAGTTGAATCCGTATATTAGCTGTATAATAAATTTAACATGTAAAGTACGTCAATTGCAGACCCTACAATTCCTTTGCGAGGACGCTTCGCTGGCTCCACCTGTGTTCTTCTTTGTCCTCTTGTTCATATTGATTGATACCATTATGTGATTATTATACGCCATTAAGCAATTTACTAAGTATATAACAGATTTCATGTTATATACTTTTAATTCTTCACTAGAAATATTTACATATTTGTAGCAAGGAAAGTTATACAAAACTTAAGAGTTAGTAAGAAACCAATTTGGAATAATTCTGGGATAGATATGTTAAATTATGCGTAAAGACGTAAATTGAAATGATCATAATCCGTTAGATGATTACATGTTAATATCCAATACTGTTCATATTATTTATACATGACAATTTTTTTAATAATAACAATGCCGTCCTACCGAAATTTCAATCCATCTAGACCGCCATATAATATGTATATTTGATAAAACTTATATACATTTTAACAACATTTTAAAATAAGAAAGCATTTTTTTTATTTGGTTTACTAGCTACAGGCTAATGCAAAATCATTCAAAGGTCAACACAACTTGCTGGAAATAAATTAGTGTAAACACCTAATTACAATTCAGTTTAAAAAAACAGCTGTTAAGATACGAAAGTAAGAATTGCATAACATAAATTTAAATAAATTAGTGTATAGGAAATACTTGTTGTATTGTTATGAATTATATACAAAAAAAAAAACATAATGGAAGAAATCAAGAAGCGATTTATGGAAACGTTAAAAAAAAACTGCCACAAAGCAATAGATTGTATTTAAATAAACTAGTTATTTTGTACAGAATCCAGAAATCCAGCTCATAGGCATTAGGGTTTAGTATTAACATACAAATGGGCGTCGTCTGACTATCGGACAAAGTGTTAGATTTAACACTCACTATTCTGCTTTCAGGCGAACAGTGCTAACTCGAAAATTATCAGAAAAAGTACTAGTAGTAGATTTCTTTTATAATATAGATAGGTTTTGTGTCATCACCAATGCGTCACCAACCTTGGGAACTATGATGTTATGTCACTTATGCATGAAGTTACTCTGGTACACTCGCCCATTAAGCCGGAACACAAGAATAAAAAAATATTACTAATGTTTGGCGGCAAAATTATTCATTTGTTTCATGTATTTTGTTAAATTGTTTGACGTTTATACTTACTGTTCCGATCCATATCGTGTAATTTTACAAAATAAATGGACTATATAATATATAATACAAAAATAATTTAAGTATTATTATATTAAGTAATTTGTAAATAAATTGCAATCACACTTGCATTTCCTGAGATTAGTGCATTCAACTATACAAACTGTCAACTCTTGTAATTATAATATAAATTAATGTGCTAATATTAAACACAACTGCGTGAATAAGCACAACTGTTGTTTTCTAAATTAAAATATTTTGCAAAAGAGATCACAACTGACATACCACATTTTGCCGCAGTGTTCGTCTAATCCACATCTGTCCACATCTTGTACTATTTAGAACTATATGTTATCTAGTTTTGCTGTATTACGTGTGACTAGATCGGTTAAGCATGAAGTTAAAAATAGACTTTTGTAGGATAGTTGAATAAATTGTTATCTGTTATTATTATTGTAAAGTATATTTAGGTAATTGCATATTTAGGTAATTGTATATTTATGTAATTGCAAGCGTTGCGTTGCCTTATTTGACACGAGTAACCAATCGACGTATTTTTTTAAGTTTATTAAATCGATTTTATTCCGGAATACGGTTCAAAACGGTATAATATATTTTCAACTTGTGCTATCATAAAAATTAACACTTATTTGATACGTTCGATCAATGTTGTTCAACAGCTAACACTTTTAAATCTTTTATATAATTGATAAAAAAAAAAAAATGTTCTCGACTATTTTGTAATTATAGTCCGCGTCACCGAGTGCACTGTTGAAATCTACAACACAACAACAACAGTCAATAGAATGAGGACTTTCGACGGCTGCAGTGTAAATTACCAATTAGAATTCTTTTCATTCGGTGCCAACGAAAATTGTTTCACGAGTGGCTCGCTTTTCGAATTATCGGTTCCGTATATTGCGAGAATGTTAACATTACACTTTTAAATTATTATTTATGATATTTTATTAAAAAAGAAAAATAGTAATATTTGAAAATTGTTTTTAGTTTTTTTTTTACAATATTTGGTTTATGTGTTTTTGATAAAAATTATAATATAAGTACACCATTTATTTTCTAAATAAATATTTGACTTAAATAAAGTTTTTTTTTTTGTCTATCTGACTATCAAACCTTAATTTTGATATATGAACTGAATGTGATTCTTGCAAGCGTCATAACCGTTTTAAATTTTTCAAGGAGCAAAATAACAAATTACAAAAAAATCCTATACTCAGAATCCCTTTTTTCAATATCGTGGTTTTACATATCAATGTTTTATTAACTTTATTGTGTAATTATTAACAAAATATTGATTGTATATGTATATCCTAATAGAGACTCTTCTTATATCTTTTTGTTACTCAGATATAAAAATGATAATATAATTAATTTTATAATATGCGTAATTAAATTAAATGATATTATAAAAATCCGGGGAACCCAAGAGAATCGCATCTCGATTGTAGCACCTTAATTAGCGCAATGCAACCGAGTGGTCGGGAATTGCCACTTTTTTCCCTGATTGTACCTACTCTCACCGATTGTACTGGCGTCACGTGGGGTGCCGGTGCCAATTACGTTGATGACTGTACCTCTTTTGATGTTCTTAGATCCTAATTAGTTATTACCTGCCCTATCATACCGAATACGATTATATAGGAAACGAGGATTAGGCAAGTGTGATAATAATTTTCAATAAACGAAGTTAATCCTTTGATACTCCCTTAATGAGAACTAAGTTTTTAAAACTATGGATAAGTTAAAGATATTTACACGTGCTTAACCTTCAATAATGTAACTAAATGTATTGAACAAATTATATAAGTACAAATTCACTTACCGGGTTACTTGTTAAGCATTCCCCTTCTCCCTTTCTTTCATTATTGATTTGACATTCGAAAGAAAAAGACACAACATTTTACCAATCACCAACTAAACTTATAAGCAAGGCCGAGAGTTTCTAGATAAAATAGTTTCTAGATGTAGACATATTCATGCTTTAATAATGCATAGTTTCATAGTTCTTCAGCAATGCATTCGTTTCTTTCAAATCTTCACGGTACAATACCACTTTCCCATAGCGAAAGGTATGTCTTAATAGCTCATGTGAAATTACAGGTTCACAAAAAGGTATATTTATGTAAGAATAATCGTCATTGATTGTGTACGGTGTGTTGTTCAGTGCTCGGATAAAACATCTATGGTTTTAAGGGAACAGCACTCAGGTGAACGGTGTCATGCAATGTTAAGTAGGTAGTAACATAAGTTTTTATGTATGTATTTTATATGTGTTTTTAATACGTATCGTAAAATTTGTTCTTAGATCTTACAAGAAGCAATTTATTTATTACTATAGCAATATTCATATATAAAATACTTACTTTTTAAATCAAAGATGACCCAAGTATTTGTTAGTCGCCCATCACTTTAAAGTGAATTAAAAGTACATAATAATAATGAAACAAAATCAGAAGTAAAAAAGTAGCATATAAGGTTTATAAAAATTATATAATAAACAAGGTGTAAATTAGGAGTAGATTAAATATTAAGTATTAACAATCATTAGTTCTTAAAAGGGAAATCCCCTTAAAAATCTATAACATTTAATATTAAATGAAAAAGTTATTTAATAAACATAATATGATTTAATATAAAACATTTATATGAATATTTATTAAATTCATCCCTAAAGTAAAAAAAAACACGGTTTTGATTTATAAAAAATATATGTAAAATAGATTTCATTATTTTTGTAATTGAAATACACTATATATATTTTAATGCCAATGTTATTGAATAATATTGAATAATTCTTTCTTTTTGGCTACATGTTGCATAACATCGATAAAAGTTGAAGGCACGGAGCTGCTATCATTAAAAGGCTTTTAATTCTTGATGCTTTCCCCATTCGTTGTCGATACATACATAAACCTGGAATAAATATCTTTGTAAATATGTTTTCAGACATACATATATAATGTAACAATCGGAAACATTGACTGGAAAAAATACTATAATTCAGTACAATTTCATTATTTTCAAAACCTTTTTTTGTTTTAAATTACATAAAAATATACATATTGTCGTATATCAAATACAAATGTAATAAATACTGCTATTATTTTTGTCACTATTCTACGCGATCGTAATTGGTATAGTAGCTAATTAATTTTCATTTCTACATATAATTATACCTATATATGTTCCCAGCGCAAATAATACTTATGTAAATAAATTTATATTAGAATGTTTGAAAACTTAAAACTTTGTATTTAAAAAAAAATGTATTTCACTAATAATTGATCATCACTTTTTATCAACCAAAACATATCGAAGATTTGTGTACCTATTAGAAATGTTGAAATAAAAATCCACTTATCCGTGATATAAAACGAAAAATAAAAATTATATCAATATAAAACATTTCGTTTACAGTTGTCATTCATCATAAATTAATTGGCAACGTTGGCACAATAACAGCTCTTAATTATCTCATTCCACGATCACAACAATGTAGCGAACTATTGCCATCTACATTAGAACGCCTAACCCGTATTTTTCCCTTTGAAAACGAGCATAATGTGACCTTTGTTGCCAGTATACCGTCATGCATGCACATTCGAACCAACTCATTATGGCATTTCCTTCGTATCATTTCCTTCAGACATCTTGTTTTGAATACACATTTGATGAGGGAGTTGTTAACATAATTCTTCATAATGCAACGTCTTAGTTACTGTATGGAGTAAAAATTATATTGTAATGTGAAAATGGCGTCTTTTGTACGTGGATCATAACTACTTCTGTTGTTTGTTCTCGTCCATATATTATGGCTTGTTAGCTTTTGCTGAGTAAAAGAAATGTAACGTGATAAATTAATGATGTTCTTTATTTAAATAATATTTACTTTTTAATATGTTTTTTTCTATTATAGTATTATTTGGACTGTAAATTAATATGTTATTTTTTGAACTATTAAAAAAAGAATACATAGAAATTGGAACCAAACAAATATCTAAAAGTATGTTCATTATATTCATGCAAAGTTTACTTCCCACAGATCCTAAGTGAAGACTTGAATGGCGGCGCTTTGCAGGATCCACGAGGGTTAATTCTCAGCTATAGACACGCTAATTGGCAAACCAGATATAAAGGAAATATATTAAAAACATTAAAGACGTTTCAAAAACGGCACTTAAATCAACCGTCTCACTAAACCTATTATGTATGATCAAAATCAAATATATTTAAGTATTATATAAAATTAAGAGCCTGTTAATTCACTACCGCTGGGCTTAAACCTCCTATCATTAGTACGAATCATTTCACCAAATTATTTATAACTATAAATTACTATAGATAATTTGACATATAGGATAAGTATTATTATATATATATAGCAATGAATGTATGGTTAATTATATTTATATAAATGAAATCTTACTTTTTTTGTTTTTGTATTTCACAATACTCAAAAACGTTACCAACAAATTTTTAAAAGGCTCGTTTAAAAGAGAAATATTTCAACTTAAATATGGATCAAAAAAAAAATCATAAAAATAATTGAAAAGACTAATTTTCACGATTTCCTTCTATAATGTTACATTCAAAACAAACCTGAAGTAAAACTAAACTTGAATAGCGGCGTTTTGCTGTATTTGCGGAGGCTAATTCTCGGTCACAGACGGACTAATTGAGAAAACGAAGACTGCGGAGAGTGAAAAAAAAACCAACCTTTAAGACAAGCCTTGCTTTGAGGTTTAAGTATGGTTGTAAATGATGAGTTTTAAAGGAATGATCAAAGATGTTACTTATAGCACACATTAACAAAATTTAAACCCATACATATATGTATATCATGTAATTACATATAGCTTAAGACTGTGTTCTTTGTAAACGAATGCTTTAAAATTGCAATTTTATTTAATTTAAATTAAAAAAATAAAATTAAATTGTAATATAAAAAGATATAATTAAATATATCTCTAACACTTCTTTAAGAGATCAATGTTATTTATCACGTATATGTACATACATATAGATTATGATTCTGTTCTTGATATTTATTTAATATAACTTCGGTTGTCCTGATTATGTATCTGATAACATGAAATTATACTTAAACTACACTTAGTTACTTTAAGCACACGTGTTAAGTTCTCTTATGACCTGGGTTCCTTCAAATGAGGTGTGAATCTTGCGGGCCGACAAGGCGGGGACGGCTAGTGCAGATCCTTCTACCTGACTGTACTAGCCGTCGTCGCGTTTGGACTCTATTATCATTTACCATCAGGTAGAGTTGAGTCATTTGCCCTTCCAGATTAAATTAGAAAAATTTAAAATAAATTTTAAAAATTGTCTGTTATAATAATTTTTGCCCGTAACTCATTTAAACATAAATTTATACTGTCAATTTTGTTTCATAAATAGACCTAATGTTTTTTTAAGATTATATGTATATTTTTGGTTTCAATTTTAAATGTATACAGGCACCTATAAACTAAATCTAAATAGGAAATATTAACTTTAACATAATTATGATAAATATATCTTATAAGAGATTAATGAAATATAACAATGATTTTTCAGATGGGTCTCATTCAAAAATCAATCCACGGGAGAAGGAAGATTCATTCAGAATAGCCACTTTTGTGTTCGGCGAAACTAAAAAAAAAAACACGAGGCAACAAACAAAAACTAGCTGCACGAGCACCGTGGAGTAATTTGTTAATGTTCGCTCGAAAGCAGGGCAACGCATCTCTTTGCAAGTTTCCACACGTCACCGGCTAATTTGCGGGCCGCTACAAAGAGCGCTAATTAAAAAGAGACATCACAAAGTATAACAGACACTGTGAAGGCGTCGCTTGCGCGTTTATTGATACGACTTTTAATTTGGACTGTGATGTGCCTTTTCAATCTTGCTGTGCTTTGATTATATGACGTTTTGAGTCGTGTTTTAGCGTTCTATTCTGATGGCTGATGTGAGAAAAATTACGCCGCAATTAACGATGTGCCAGACGAACTGTATGCGATCATAATTAACTTAATTAATAAGAAGTCTTTGTTATTTGTCGTTTGTACAATGCATGTATTTTCACATATCGGATGAAATCCTTTATCATAGTATGTATTATGTATCCATGAATTCGCATTGGTGTAATATGGCAGATATGTTTTAAATCCGCTATTTAAGTGGTGAGGAAGCCTTTGCCCGGGGGACATTTAAAGTACGCCACCTTTGAGTTTATTTATATAATTTGTGTGAAATTATTGCTCTTCACCTTGCCTTCTTAAATTTATTTCGATTTTAAATTAGTTTTAGAAACACCAGAAAAATGTAACTGCACTTTTATTCATAGACTGGTATTTAAAAAAATATAAACAAATTCTTACAGAGTTAGTGCGCCGTTGAGCACGAGATCTAAGAAGTTATTTCTGTTATATCTGTAATTTCCCTGGTTCACTCACCGTCCAAACCAAAATGCAAACCTACCGTAAAGTATCTACGGTATCGGTTGTACAGTAATTACCCTACGACCAATAAGATTTACGCTTAATGACAAATAAATGCGGACGAAGTACTTATTACCTTATAAAAATTTATATTATAGTTAAAAATAAACGAGTTTTTTTATAAGAGAACAAATACATTCCTCCTTTATATTTTAATTGTTTTTATCAATAGATTAAAACAACGACATTATATAAATAGTATTATAAAATAACTATATATTATAGTCTAAGGGTAATCAAATAAAATAAATATGTCACAAATTTTATATAATATATATGAATAAAAAATAACATATCAATACGATATTTTAAAAATATATGACGTATTATTAAGCTATTGTATAACTTTTAGCGCAGCTTTTGTTATTGGATGAAACAAATTACTTATTAATAATAATATCGTTAAATACCGTAGACTTTAATGAGTTAGTAGAGTATGAACAAGGATATCGTTATCAAACGCCTTCCACGTCGTTGCTTCATCACATACAATATGTTAATTAAAATATGTCAAAATGCAAACATTTCATATTCGATATATTACGAATATTATATGTTTAATATTGATTAAACTGTTTTAACTTTGAAATAAACGACACATTGCACTGACGTAAAATAATTAGTAAATTAAAAAAAAAAAAATCTTTTTATGATTGCGTAGAATAACTTTTTCGCCGGTCTAACAAATATCTGTTGATCCAGTGTTGTTTTATGTAGAGTTCATTGACACGTATACAACAATTCCCGAGTTTAGTTTAAATCTTAATTTTATTACAAGAACTTGATGGATCGAACTACGTTAATGCTATGGAATTTGCAGCGATTAAAATATCCTTTAATATATGTATAGCTATTAACAATTTATCGTTTGGATATATATAGATAAAAACATGTACAAATTCATGCTAATTAGATAAGTACATTTTTTTATCAGATTGTGGCGTTTGTCACGCATTATTCATTCGAAAATAGCTAAATAAAAAAATACTCCGCAATTATTGTCGAATGAAACATAACAATTAAAATCCTTCATACTATTGTAAAGAGATCCGTTTCTGTTAAAATCTTTACAACATGCATAATTTCAAAAAGCTCATCTCTCAATTCATCACGTATATCATCCGATCATTAAACGCACGAGGCTCTAAGCGTCAGACGCCATTGAAACTCAGCCTTTATGAAACTATGAAAACGTAATGACCATGCGTCACATCGTTAAATACCAAAAACAATGGGCGCTCGCGACAGAAATTAATATATCATTATGTCAGACCCATGTAGACGCAACCCTAACTTCGTCCGTTTCGCTCTAACATACGTTATTTGTCATTTGTCTCGCTCTCGTGGGCGGCAAAGTTGTACGATTTCGCGAATCTCTGATCGGGATCAGTTAATTCGCAGAATTGCTGCTAAGTTAAAATTCTAATGTGTTATAGTGCCTCTGGGTAGTGTTTGTAAGTTTGCAGAACTTATAGGCATAACTAACATTATTCGTTAATTAATGGTTGAATTGTGGGCGTTTCATTTTGATAAAAAGTTTAGTTTCTGCTTCGGCAATATGTATATTATTATTAATGATAACTTACACTAATCTTGGCATTATAGCAGAAGTTCTTTGACAAACGTGTGTTACTAATAAATGACAATTAATAAACTAGTTACTTAGAACTTAATTTGTATTAGTCAAACTAGTATTGTTTTACCAATGATTTATAAAAAAAATAACGTCCTCCAGACCGATTTCGGCCACGGCGGCCAATCTCAAGAGAGATTAGCCAACTGCGCAGGAGATATTATAGTGCACAAGTGTGTGCGCAAACACAGGTGCACTCACTATTCCCTAGCTCTCATAATCCGATGGGACGGCAATCCGACACGACCGGAAAGAGTTCAGGCGCAGGACCAACGGCTTTACGTGCTTTCCGAGGCGCGGGAGTGTACACACTTCCAACTTCCAGACTCCGGGGTGCTATTGAGAATTTTCTGACAGAAAAACCCAATAACTACTTATTGGCCCGACCTGGGAATTGAACCCAGGACCACCGGGTCTGCGGCCTTATATCTAGCCACTAGACCAACGAGGCAGTCCAATGATTTATTTTGACGTAACTAATATTTTTTTTGAAGATATGCCTTCAATCAAATATAAAAACTTCAAACAAAATAAAATAACTTTAACATTCAACGAAGAACTTGAATTATATATAATATCCTCTTAAGAAGAAGAGATTTAGGGCTTATTTTACCACGCAGCTCCTATGCTGATTACTGGATGTCTGAATGTCACAATGACACTCGTCAGAATTATATATGTATCGGATGAGAATCTGCCACGTTTCATGATGGAGTAAGCAACAAAATCCTTCAACTTGAAAAGGAGAGGACGCCTTTGCTCAGTAGCAAGACACATTGTTTTTACTTTTTACTTTTACCATGAGAACAATAATCCTGGTAATAATAATAAATATATAATAAAATAAAAATGAACAAATAATATCAATATATATTATCCGTCAAATCTCTTAAATTCACCGGGGAGCTTCACACTTGATTCCGCACTAACTACAATTATACTAATAATATATAATAATACTACTATACCGCACTAAAATTATTCAATATTACGTACCGTTATAATAATTATAACATTTATTAAATGTTTATGTAACTACTATTTCATGAAAAGCTCATAATAAATTGCAATAATATAAAATTGAAGCAAAAGTGTTTACGTTACGTCATAAATTTGGAGACGTTACGTTACTAAAAATGTTACACAACATTCGATTTTTAAACTTTACTGCTACCTACAAAGAAATTTTATTTTTCAATTTTACATCTACTACTATATAAAGCTGAAGAGTTTTTTGTTTGATCCGGCTAGTCTCAGGAACTACTGGTCAGAATTTAAAAATTGTTTTTGTGTTGTATAGTCCTTTTATCGAGGAAGGTTCTAGGCAGATTTTTATTAATTATACGCGGGTGAAACCGCGGGCACAGCTAGTAATAAACAAAACTAAAAAAGCGATTATGTCAGCAAGTATAAGTATTATTTCCAAGTATAATTAATTTTCATCTATTCCTACCCCAACCCTTTAGATCAGTATTATATTTCCATCACCAATAAAAACTAACAAGCAATTTAGATGATGCTGGCATTTGAGGTAATAATTAGCGAGTCTAATGCTCCCCCGACATATGGTATGATGCAAGTCATCTTAAGGGCCCTATGTAATACTTCATCACTTATAACATTCATAATATAAGAAACTGTAACAAAATATGCGTGGTATACCTTTTAATGTTTAAATTTTAATAATATAAGTAATCATATATCGGAGATATGTTGAAATGATTAAATTAATATATAATTTAAAATTAAAGTCAATTCATATTAAAAAAAAAATACTTATTATAATATTTGTTTATAAATATTATAAATTATGATATTTGTGCCAATAAGTAAATAAACTATTATATACATATATGTATTTCTTCGACTGAGATTGGTCACGATATAAGATAAGTACTAAATAATATAAAAACATTTAAATGATTTAGGTATTACTTATGTAAATATAGTCATTGGTATGTATGTATGTTTGTTAGGTTTTGTAATCAATATGACTATAACCTATGACTAAATATATACATATATAAATAATTATATATATTGTTCCTCGTACTTCCTAAAGTTTCATTATTTTATATTTATATTATAGGCCTCGAAAGTAAATAATGTTGATCCTAAGCTACCTCTATAAATTATTCAAATATATTCGTCTGTTAAGAGAAAAAAATATTTCACCGATCGTCCGAAAACTAACGAATAAAACAATACTTCAAAGTAACTTTGACATACATTATTCAGAAACAAACATCTCTAGCAATACAAACTTAACATATTAATTGGCACACGCAAACACAATATCCGAGCCCAACGAATATTTCACTAGATCCGACATTTCTTATCCAACCCACTTAAAACATCCGAAGGGCAATGGGTCCTCTGAGTGTCATTCATCAACAACTTGCGCCAACTTTATATGTACCTAAACCTCTTATTATTTGCCACCCTGACTATAAAATTGGACCGAATGTATTCAATCGTATAATAATAATAAACCGTATGTCATTAACGTTAGAATTCAAAATGTATGTTTCGAATATGTCTATACAGACGTTTAAGGCATTAATTATCGCTTTCATCCCCAGTTTTAGGGTAACCCTTTAGGAAATTTTCGTCCCTCGCTGGTCACCCCTCGTCCAGGCGCGTGCCTTCAAGTCATTAGTGAGTGTACTAAGGTAGGTTGAAAGGTTCAACATTAATGGCGATCTTCACAGTGATAATTAAAAAATCGATTCTCATAAAAATGTTTTAAGCATATAATAAAAATACATACCAAAAGTATATAAATATATTTTACAATTGCTTATAACTTATTAACACGAGATGATATAGTGCCAAATTTTTGATTTTTTATTTACAATATGCTTAAGAAATAAGAATCAATCGAAATATATAGTTACGTACATAATAACGTTTTAATTATAGATAAATATAAAATTACGATGATAATAAAATATACTAAATTCAAGAAGAACATTCCGTCTGTCTGTTTCGTGACAAAGTACCCAAGATTCTTCCACTGAGTGAATAGCTGGGTTTGGTCTTTGAGTAAAGTAAGCGCCCGATTTGGGATTACCTTAACTGTATCGATAATGTTTAGTTTTTGTACATGTTTAGTTTTTTTTCTGCCTTTTAATTTCAAGCATATACTTTATATTTTATAAATTATTACTGGGTTCTAACCATTTTCACACCTTTTATATTCAGTAGAAATAAATACTTTGAAATTATAATAAAAGTAGACGACGAAAACTTGACGTCGGAGGGCGCGCGGAGCTCCCAGTCAATCCTGCCCACGACATGTGCAGCTCTGTTAAAACGATTGAAAATTATTAAAAACAAGGTTATCGGTTGTATTGAAAGCAGAATATATTTAATGAGCAGAAAGATATTTACTTCTGTTGAAAAAATTTATCGTAGATATTTCAAATCAACGAATCAATAACATTGTATGATATATTATCGTTCCCGAGGTCCTGGGTTCAAATCCCAAGTTGGATCAATAAAAATAGCTATGAGGCTTCTTTTTCGTTCTTAATAGCAGCCCAGAGTCTGCACGTTGGAAGCGTGTACACTCCCGTTCCTTAGAAAGCACGTAAAGCCGTTGGTCCAGTGCCTAAACTCACTTCTGTCGGGTCGGATTGCTGTCCCATCGGATTATGAGACTGAGAATAGAGCATCTTTGCGCATACGCTCGTACGCTATAATATGCTAATCTTTCTTGAAAATGGCCGCCGTGGCCGAAATCGCTCAGGAACATCATCATCATCATGACATATTGCATTGTATATTCATACGCAACTTGTTAGTGTAATATCTAATAAATCTTTTAGAAATAAATGTCTTCGTCATCACGCTACTCATACAATTATTGCATCTCTCATGGTACGTTAAAGCTCTCCATTCTCCGTCTTTCAGATGCAGTCGCATCCTGTCACTTTTTTGAGGTCATCCTTTCACCTTGCTAGAGCGCCATGCGTTAGCTAATCCAAGGTCTCCATTCGAGGACTCGACTCGTCTACTCGTCTTTTTACTTTTTATGTCATTATTTTTGGATAACAATTAAAAATTATTCCCAAAAACACATAATACAATGTGACACACGATGGTGAATGAAGCGTCTATTTATGCAAAATTAGTTTTCCAATACGATCCCCTAAGTCGAATTAGCTTATCTTTCTACTTGGCACGCCGTAAATTGGTCAAAATCTCGCCGGCTTCTCCACTTTACTATGTATATGTAAGTAGAGGGATCACCATGATTTGTGAGTTTTCTGAAAATATAATTATAACAAATAAAAAATAATATTTTTGCTAGTAACTTCTTAATTGGTTACATAGCTTATTATTTAGTATTATAATATGTTTAAATGCTAATAAAATTTTAATAAAACTTAAAACTTTAATATACAATGCAACAATTTTGTTTAATTAAGTATAAATCTTATTTCATTTTGATGCTAAAATTAACAACAAATCATTTTAACGTAAACCTTTATAACGATGTTTGATGTATAGCCTTTTTTGCTCTGATGTATTTCGAAGTTTGTTGCTTTATCTGTAACAAATAAAGTAATTACTTTTAATTAAAACAGTATCTAATATTTTCAAATATCGATTAAATTGTGAAGCGGGAGATAAATTATAATCTTGTAGTATTTAAAATCTATATTTTAAAAATATATTTGTATAAAACATATAATCCATCATGTGGTTTTTGAGGAGAAGGTGAAATGGAATGTAATAAAGGAAATTGTATCGGAAAATCAATTCATTAGGAAAGTTTAATCAATATTGAAGGTTCAAGGCATCAAGCAAGCCGCCGGCCGCAAGAGCCAAATAGTTTTTCAAGCAAGGCTATAAAGTACGCCGACTCAACATGAGAAATAATTCAATTTGTCCTTATATTTTTAATGGCTTTGTCACCCCACAAGCTAGGCTCAAGGGCCGCCTTAAGGATTCGCCTGTGCCCACCGACTAGAAAGATAATATCATGCATTACCTACTAATAATAATTGTTCATTATTAGGATTATTATTTAACATTTAGTTAAGATGCGTTATATAAGGCAGTATAATTAATACATGTGTATATTTAAAATTAGAATATAATTAAAATTTAAAACAACGTGCGATAAAAATTTTATACTTTTTAGTATTGATGGATTTAACAATATACCTGCTGGTAGGGCAATACACAAGGCCATCTTTCTAGGTATTGTAGCGCCTATTCACCTCTCAGATACTATGTATGGTGTTCCTCTTTGAAGAGTGAACCTATGTAATTGTAGGTACAATGTATATAACGTCTTATTTTCCAAGGTTAGGTAAGTGATGGTTAATATTTCTTACTGTGACAATGTCTATGGGTGGTAGTTACCACTTGCCATCAGATGACCCATTAGCCCATAGCTAAAGAAAAAAAAATCCGAGCAAGCACGTTTAAAAAGCTTAACTTTTATAATAATAACTGTTTATAATTAATACCGTTCTTCTCGATGTAGGAAATCAGCTTAAGCAATATTGCACGCTTCTTACAAAATTTGGCTTCTTATATATACTGTAAACAATTATACATATACAATAATACATAAGATATACGAACAGTATGTTGAGAATTGAGATGACTAATGGCTTTATCAAAGGCTAATAATGACGTCATTAAAACTCTAATCTAACCGTAACACATACGAGCAAAACGGTCTTATCAAAAACCAGTGTCTTCGAAACTTAAAGATAAGACCCTTCCCTAAAGTAATCTTTACACGCACCCCCAAACCGAAACCTTCTAAACTCCCGAAGTTGGAATAACTTTGGAAGACCATGGGCTGTTTAGAAAGGACCCCAAGTTAGCCTGAAATATTAATGTAGTTTCAGAGAATCGTATATGAATGGTACATGCTTATTTGTCCATATTTATAAAGTATCGATAATGTTTCAAATTATTTAAATGGAGTATATTTAATAAAATATATTATGAAGTCGATTCTGTAGAAGAATATATGGCCATTTTATAAGAAAATAATCATATAAATATAATTTACGCAGAGTAATCGATAACAGCTAATGTAATAATAACTCAATCTATATAAAGTTTCGAGTTGTTGATAAGCAGACATTTAAATAATATTCGCGTCCATATATAAATTAAACTCATAAAATACATATATAAAAATATCAAAACGACGAACAAATCCATCGTATAAACAGACACCTATTCACAAATTTAAACAATGACGTATTGTGCGCAAAAACAATAGCGTAGATGCGGCGAGACATTATATTTCGACACACATATGGCAGTGGACGAATTACCAACACAAACTAAGATTGGACGTACATTCACACATTCACAGACGTACAAAGTTAGGGGTGGACTACACTCGTCCTTCCTTTTGATTGCAATTAATTCGGAGCGGGGAGGGAGGCGGTAGGGTTGGCCATGCGCGGGCCGAACTTGAAACTCGGGGTTCGGCTTGTAAGTTCCGCTTTGATAGAACTTTCTATAATAATGAATTGGTTTGTTAGTATTGGAATATTTTTAATTTTATGCATATTTAAACAATTTTTTTTTAAGTATATTGTTTTATTTGTAATTTTTATATATTGGATAAGTTAAATTATTTTGTAACTTAGCTTAAAAATTAAATCATAAATACTTTCAACTATCAAAAATATCTGATTACCCAATGGAGATATACGGTTTAATTGAGTATTGGGTATTAATTATCTGCATTTAATTATGATCTATTTAATTGTACCTATAATAAGAGCTAATTTAGAAAAAAGGATTTAGAGCTTTCATCGTTTTACGTGAGATTTATAAACGCTGATGTGAATTAGACATTTAACTGTCAATTAAAATATAAATATACAATAAAAGTTTGATCTCTTGTCAAAAGAGGTTTTTAAAAAAACGCAAATAAAATTGTATTTAAGTTAATTATCCTTCGTCGTAATTCTATTTGTAGTAAAATCAAAACTAAGTTTTATCAAGATAAATAAATGTTTCTCACAAAATACGTCTCTGTTACTCAAACGGTCTCACCCGCTACTCTGAAAAATATCCGGACATTTTTATCCCGTACTTATGACCTGTTAAAGGATCCTCTTTTTGCTATTAGTGGCTCGGAATTGTAGAGGTAAAGACTGCCTTATTCTATGCTGTTTTATTTCTTTTCTCAACATGATCAGACTTTAAAAAACTTTTGTAGTTTTCTTTAGCGGTTTAAATAATTATTGTGTTATAAATCCAATCATTATACTATTTATTATATACTACATATTTGTGATTATAATTCATCTCGTGCTTGGCGGTGAAGGAAAATATCGTGAGGAAACCTGCATGTGTTGAATATCACTGGAATTCTGCCACATGTGTATTCCACCAACCGGCATTGGAGCAGCGAGGTGGAATAAGCTCCAAAACCTTCTCCTCAAAAAAGGAGAGGACGCCTTAGTACTTTTTTATTTAAACATATAACCTATAACCAAATAGGAATGTACGACAAAAAAATTAACAATTACTCAGAAATTAATAGTTATGTTAATTAAATACAATTAAGTTTGTATATCATCCAAAAAAATATTTATATTTATTTTTTGATTACAATATTCAATGATATTTTAAAATAAATTATTGTTTTAAATATTAATCTATCGTAGCTTACTATTTATTTAAGTTACCAAATTTAGGTGATTTTGACATTCCGAAGCGATAGGCTTGGTGCCATAATAGGTGTTTATAAATAAAGTTAACTAACCATTAATATTATACTATAAGCAATATAAGAAAATAAATTTTAAGAATATATGGAAAGTGCTTATTTTTGCGTTTAGAAAGCTTCGAAGTTCCGTGGACAATTAAGTACCATCAAACGTGGCATCTTTATTTAAGCATACTCTATACCAGTTTCTATTGAATATTTTTATATATGTGGAAATAGGGGCATTTTTAGCCATATTGGTAGATTTTATAATAAATTGTGGTATTCCAAAAAGTGTGGCCCATATGCTAGTCCGCCTACCTATGCAATAAAAAAAAAAGTGTTTCAAGCTGGCAGCTTTGTTAATTGTCAAAATATTGTACTTTTTCATCCCATGTGGTCAATTGTGTTCGCAGCGTTGTCGCATAGAAATCGGTATTTCTTACAGAAAATCAAAGTGTAGATAAATGACTATATTAAATTAAATTATATTAAATTCTATTTGATATATTGTTATTGAGGTGTATCGAAATGATTCAGTCCTATTAAACTCTCAATTCTGGAGTTATTAGAAAAGGTAATGTTGCTTGAGCTTAGGAAAAGTTACCTCACAAGCACGAATGGCAACTTTACCTGTGACTAGGGCTGTCAAATTTTGCACGAGTAGTATTCTGGATTTCAGTCATCCAGAACAGTAACTTTAAATACAATATATATAGATTTTTTTTGATGAAATATTTTGATGGTAAAGAACTACATACAGTGGTGGTCATATAATTAGAAACACTTCTTATGAATAAATAAAGTATAACTTCAACGCACAAATGTTTGTAAAAAATATACACATTCAATAATTAATAATCATGCAATAAAAAACTCAAACAAAAAAACCATTAAATGCATAAAATATAAAACATATTACTTTTAATTACAAAATGAGTCTTACACATGTAGGAGTTTATTTTCTGTTACTGGCCGCTTGGACGCCTAATTACAAACATTTTAAAAAAGCATCCATAGTTGATTATTGTTTGAAATTGGAGACTAACATTTTGTTTCTTGGTTTTTTTTCTATTTTGGCGGCAATTCAAAATTTAATCTGAATTTTATTTTGTTCAAAATGGGCAAAAATAAAAGTTGTGATGCATCAACTAGGCAAATAATTGTTAATTTACATATAGATCATACGTCGGCGTACAGAAGAATAGCTTAGCATTTAAATTGTTCTGTTAAGAAAGTTTTTAATGCAATTGATCATTATAAAACACATGGAACTGTTGAAAATGTTCTTAGAAAGGCTCGGCCAAGAAAAACCTCTCCCAGAGAAGATACGCTAATCGTTCGTGTTGCTAAAAAAGAATCCAACCAGATTAAAAATGAAGTTTTTTTGCCTGATGACCCGAGAAACATCTCGTCAAGACTGATACGCCGAAGATTAGTGGAAGCTAAATTGTTTGGAAGAATCTCTCGAAAGGTATCGCTTCTTACCAAGCAACACCGAGAGAAGCGATTATTATTCGCTAAAAAATATGTTAATTGATCGGTACGAGAATGGAAAAAAGTGTTATTTTCAGATGAAACAAAAATAAATATGGTAAATTCCGATGGAAAGCGCTATGTTAGACGTCCTGTAAACAATGCTTTTAATTATAAATACAGAAGGAGTATAGTCAAGCACGGTGGCGGTAACATTAAAGTTTGGGGGTGTTTTTCGGGATGTGGAGTTGGATCCGTTCGGAAGATTGAAGGTACAATGGATCAATTGCAATACCAAAATATCTTAGAGCACACAATGATTCCCTACTCGGACGATCATTTACCTGTAACCTGGATCTTTCAGCATGACAATGACCCTAAACACATGGCCAATAGCGTCAAATGTTTCCTTAGCGAACATCGTATATCCGTTTTAGACTGGCCAGCAAATAGTCCGGACTTAGACCCGATAGAAAATCTCTGGTATATTGTTAAAAAGAAAGTCTCAAACAAACGTAATACAAGTCAAAACGAACTATATGAAGCATTTGTTGAAGCATGGCATTCAATTTCCCTAGAAAAATGTATGAAATTGATTGAATTGGTAATGTTGCCACACTTGACGGTAATTATTTGTTAAACAGAAATAAGTTGTTACTGCGACCAAACGCAGATTTTCGACAACTTACTTGACCATTAATTTTTGACATCGGATAGCTTCAGAATGCAAACGGAAATCCCTTATACAAATCAATTGTTGGATGAGTGGATATAAAAACACAAATATATATAAATATGTGTTTTTGCAGACAGACAGTTATTTATAATATATATGTAATAAGTTCTACCTATTATTGCGGCACCTGTTATTGTATTTTATTTTAACAAATGTATACAATCTCTCTACGCATAAATTTCATATGTAAATTATATCTGTAAACGTATTATAGTAACTGCTTTCTCACAAGTATTTAAATAAAATAAATCACATAGTCTGTACGTAGAATAATAAGAAAAACAATTATTTATTATATTATGATATTTCTTTGCTTTCTATAAGCCTGTCAAAATATGAAATAATCTGTAACCTTTTTTAAGCAAATAATATCCATATAATAGTTCCATACAAATCGACACAAATTTAATAAATCATATCACCAAAACTAGTTAATTTTTACTGACAGGTCAAACAGCTATCTCCCTATTAATAAAATGTCAGATCATTAAAACATACAATACAGCATCCCTTTGACCACCTGACCTGACCTGACTGACATATGAACGTGACCTTTTCACTGAGATGACCACGATCTATTTGGACCAGTTTATGACGTAATTATGAAGTGATTTTATTGGTATAAAATTATAATTAATAACTATGGGGATATAAGTATAATTTATATAATTCATAATGTAACATTGTGGAATGTGTGTAGGTTTTTTTTAAATTAACATTTTGTATGACTAATATTATACTAATGTTAAAAAGTAATCGTTATTTTTTTTTGTATTGTATTTCGCGCCGGACGACCAAACGGCCCTCGTGATTCTAAGCGGTCACCGTCATCCATGAGCGTCAGCAATGCCAGCGACACAGCCAAGCCGCTGCCTTTCGGATGATACTTTTCTTAAGCATTGCTTAAAAAAGGACATGTTGTAGGGCTGATGGAACACCCAAAAGGGGATATGTTACGTAACAATTAACACCACATTAAAATTCTATAAGATTAAGAAGTCAAGTTCTTATATAAGAGTCGTATCTTTGACTTTGACACACTATTTTTATAACAATTATTTGCATTAAATGGTAGCAGCATTCTTGCAAAAATATAAGTAGCTATTTTTTATTAATATTTGTATATACTTATACTATAACTACACTACGATATAAAATAAAACAGAATCAATGTTTAAGCTTTGTATTAATAGTTCAACTACATCGATATCACGAAATTCCTCATAAATTAATTACTGAATATCGTATTATGAGCTGCGATTTTCGAGTGTCTAAACTACTTGAATCTTAAACGAGGATTGCAGGTTCAAATCGACGAGCATAATTGTATATTATGTATATTATAATAATGACATAATACTTAATCTATTAATGAAACCTTTGTTTTTATTTATTTTACTTAAAAACGCATTTATTGGTTTTTTTTTAATTATAAATTGTTTTCTATACATCTAACGGGGTTTTATGTTTCTTTCCATTCAAAACATCACGAACGTATCTAAATGTAAGATGAAACTTTGCCATAACATTTCATTAACCCGCATTGAAACAATGTGATGGAACTCTGCCTCAAAAGGAATAGAAGATATTATCGAAGCTGTGGAATTACAAGGTATTATCTTAATACATTTAAATCAAATTACACACAATAAAACGCAATTAAACGTTAAATTATATATAAATAGCTATTCGCGTTCAAATCACAAAATTCCTCATAAATTAATCGCCCAATATCTGTGATAGTTTGTAAACTACAGTCCGAGAGGGGCACGCGCCAAAACAAACTTACGAACATTTGTTACTATTATTGCTTTTAGTTTCGAACGGTTCGCCTTTTATCTCGAACGTGATTCTGATGAACATTGCATTAATATTAAAGACTTGTTTACTTCCTAGTTACACTTTAATTTTAATGTGTCAACATTTTTGCGCATGTACCAGCTCCAATTGTAACAAATATAACGTAGATTTGATATTTATTAAGATAGGAGTTTTATTTTTTAACTTTTATTTTTAATCGAATTTTAATTAATTATTCATTTATAATGAATGTATCTACTACTACAAAATTAATTTGATTTTAAAAAAATATTGAAAAGGATTGAGCCATTAACTGTAAGCATCTTTGCTTAGTATTTATAAAACAATTTATAAAAAATAATAAACGTGTAAAGCGGTATACAATTAATAAACTTTAATAACAAAATTAAATATTAGATACATCACTACTTGTAACATATAATTCTTAACGGATATATTAGCTATTTAAGTTTATAGAGTTAATGACAATTCAATAAACTATATAATAAGTCAAAATTATATTATTATCCTATCTACGATTAAGTTAAAAGAGCAATAAAAACGTATTAAACAAATCATAAATAATATTTAGGACAAAAATTATACGTATTTTCTTATTTAATAACTGTTAAAAAAGGTTTTATTTAAATAATGAATCTATTGCCTTACTCTGCTTTGCCAAATAATATTTAATAAAGTTCTAGAATCATCCTTATCGTATTGCACTGTCCACTGCATATCCCAGACAGTTCCATATAACCGAATGTACTACATAACCCTTCCCTAACCACAATGGTGAGGACATAGCATGAATATGCGCTCTAACCCTTCAGGTCCACGCGGCAATTATTCAAACAGAATAGTTTAACAGAAAGGATTGTGAGCACTACCCCTTAACATTGCAATAGAGCTTAACACAACGAATGAAATAAGGGAAATGAAGCGGTATGCTATAGCTGTTAGTGTGAAATTTGATTGTAAGTAAAGATATTGTTATTAGCAATTACATGAAGCGTCGGGGTAGGAAATTTCGGTATATTTAGAATATTTATACATTCGTACGGACACAAGTCGGATGAGGCTTGTACATAGGTGATTTACAACTGCGGTTTGCGAATGGCGAAGATTTGCGGAATTAGTGCCTCGTCCGCCATTTTGTTTACGGATAAAACCCGTCAAGAATAGGATGATGAATGGGTAGTAAAAATGAAATGGTTAAATGCGATTTTGTGCATCTAAAACTTATTTTAAAAATTCTAGAAATTTTAACCCAGACCCGAGACAGACCAAGGGATAATGAATATATTATATTTATGCGTACAAGGGAGTTTTTAATTTTAATAGAATATAATAGTTAATTACTTGAAAAATTTAAACAAAATTCAAATCAGCATCTCAGAGTGAGACTTCTGCGAAAACGAAATTCCGCACTGCATTCGAATGTAAAATATATTTACTGTGCGAAAATTTGAATCTTATTATTAATATTATCTTATTTTTAATCTTATTATTTATTATATTATTAATACGAAAGTGAGTTTGTTTGTTACGTTTAACTCAACCGATCATGAAATTTTGCTTTTGTCAAGGGTACAGAAAATTACATAGGGTACCTAAAACCTCACAGACACGCGGTCAAAGCCGCGAGCGAAAGTTATTAATAAATAATAATGCGTTTTATTAAGTGATTTGTGTGCAGAAATCACCCAAATTTGTTAGCACTTCAATAAGATTGCATAGAAATAATTATAGCAAAGGTAATCGCGATTTTAATTGTCTAGCGAAAACAGAGAATTACGACGTCGCTTCATGTTCGGAGGTGTGCAATAAACAAAATTTTGAACTCAAATGTTACTTTGAACAATTTAATAAAACTTAATCGTCGACACGGTTAAATTTTAACAGAACGAAAGGAGAGATGTAATAAAAGCGTGCGTACAATATGTCCAAGGAATTCTCCACAAAAACAATTACACGAAGCTCCCGTCTGTCGTCGTGGAAAATTATGAGTCGGGGAATGACCATGCGGAATGTGAACCGCCAAAATTCTCGCAGACGGGGTGGTACCACCCTAGTATGGTATGCCCCCGCCCAGCGAGGTATGTGAACAAATTACAGGCTAGATTTCTGAATACGAGGAACGAGTTTTATTTGTTCTAGAGCTACTATTTTTTTTTTAGTTAGTTACCGGTTATGAGTTGAATGTGAATTCTCAGAAGTGGATGTTCGTTTGCTAATTATTACGACAAACTTTACTATTTTCATTATTTTTCGGATATTTAAAAATAATTATATAAGTTAATAAACTGATGATTGTATGTATTTGAAATTAGATCTTATTTTAATGTATTATTTGTCGTCTTTTGATATAATAATCGGCTCTTGATGTAAATGTAATTACAATATATAAAAAAAAAACAAAATGGTAGTTTTAATAATGTAGTTATAACTTTTTGCAAAGATATGAACTAATTAAGAAAAAATTGTTATGTAACAGTTATAAATACGTATAATATTTTCATATCATTTTCTCAGAATTAAATACTTGAAGTAGACCTTTTTTGTTGACTATACAAGTTATTTTTTTATTTTTTTTAATTCAAAAGCAGTTACTATCGATTAGAAAAATAGGTAAACACAGAGTGACTACACATATTTCTACAGAACATAACATAATATATCACTAATATACGCATATAAAGGGGCGCACATATTAATCATGTACAGGGCCGGATTCCGCGCTCGTTAATCATTGGGCGGACGGAACTCCCGCAATCAGAACTCCTTACACAGGCCGCTTTTTGTTAATTAATCTATAGCTCACCGACTACCAGATTATATATTGTCAGTGCTTAGAATATTAATAAAGTTAATATGTAATGGTCGAAAATTAATAATAATAACAATATTAATATCCTGGGATATTATTCACATACGGCCATCTGATCCCAAACTAAGCAAAGCTTGTACTATGGAAACCAGACAACTGATATACTACATATACTACTTTTCTTTTGTAAATACATATTTATATAGATAATTACAACCATACTCAGGACAAACAGTCATGTTCATGCACACAAATATCTGTACTGAGTGGGAATCGAGCCCACGACCTACGGCGCGAAAAGCCTGCGAAAAATCTACCAACCACGCCAAAGGGCTCGTCAATAGAAAAATTATGAACAAAAATTTACATCAAACAATTAAGTTATGTTTTTTAAGTCAAATTTCTTTGAGGGCTTTAAGAGTAAATTGCAATATATAAGTCTTATGTAATGCAAGGTTTAATTGATAACCGACACTGTGATATGTACTAAATTTTTTTTTAACATTATCTTGTCGTTATTTAATCAAAAAGAAATTGAAAAAATAACATAGGTATTATATAAAACAACTAATTCGCTTAAAATTAATAAAAATGACATAATAATAAATCAGCTTATATTGATTTTTATTTAAAAAAATTTAAAATCGAAAAGAACATATTCGTAATTTGAATCTAAGTATAAAACTTACAAACGAATTATATTAATTTATATTATATTAATAATACCATAATATTATGTGTTATTACAGTTTTTATTATAAAATATAATATGATATTTTTAATGTTCTATATAAAATGCATTTTATTTCATAAAGCCATGGAATCTGCGCTCATTAATCAATGGCTGGACGGAATGTTCGCAATTAGAACGCCCGTCGGTTATACACAATCCTTTTTCAGTAAAGACCATCGGAAATTTATATAATCTTTTAAAATTGTTCTTAGCATTTTGATCTAACAGTTAACGCACGCACAAAATATTATTATAATAATAATATTTGAAAATGCTGCAACTAGCAACGAAAATCTTATATATATTTTTGTATGTATGTTTGTTAGTATTGTGTTTACTCATTGTTTAATCGACTGTGTTGAAACTTCAGTTATTTTGGTATGTGAAGATTTTAAAAGAGGCGCGAGCCGTATTATACAATCGCGTGCTAAATTTGTGTCTATATTTAATGAAGGACATAGTTTCGCTCGCTTTGAATTAATATTTATTTACATATAAAATAATATAATCAGTTGAAATGAGAATATTATCTTTCGTAACTTTATGGAACAAAATTATGATAATGTATTAAACGAAAACATATGTTTATTACATATATAACAAAGAACGAAAATAATTTATCATAAAAAATTCAAGGATTATTATTATTTTTTTTAGCATTAAAGTTAACTCGTACATTTTGACCTTTATACAAACACGCGTCTCACAAAATATACTCAGTTTCTTAATAAAATTAAGGGAGCAAGTCCTCAATCACTCTCCGACCCAGCATCCATCATAATATGAACAAAGAGACTCGCGCTCTTGGTCATTATATACTTATATCACACTTATACCTTATTGTATTATATATAGATATTAGCTACACAGTTATTATTATAACACTTATGTTTATAGAAAGGTCCACGTAAATTTATAACTTCTGTTTTTGAATTTTATTATAATACCGGAAATTTTTAATTCCAGTTCCTTTTTTCAAAATTATAATTACACAATACTTATATTATTAATAATGTTTATTTTTAGGTATGCATTTAAAGTGTGTAATTTTATTTGATCAAATACTTAATACTTTTCACCTTTTTTTAATTAATCGTTGCTTCAACGGGCTGCATTTCTTTTTTTTAATTATATATTTCAAAATATTATTTTGGATGTTTCCGGGGATCACGTTGTCTATTGTGATCTTGTAATTACTTAATTCCCTATAAGCTTATGTTCGTTCCATGTTTTGTTAGTAACTACGTAACAACATTTTTACGAACATACATATTGTTGTCAAGTAAACATTGAGTAGAGACTGTGATGCAAGATTTTATATCTTCGACTTTATTTATTCCTTAAATTAACTTCTACAGTTTGAAAAATATTAATAGAAATTTTTCCAATTGAATTAATCTTAGTAATTATTCTAATAAGAAAAAAGTTGCATAGGTATCAAATGTAATTTTGATAATGATACAAGTTAATAATAATAATTTCCTATAAGGTAATATCTAATAAGACAATACAAACAAAAACTTCAAATAAGCGATTCATAGAATCAGATTGAAATTTGAATAAGGGCATTACGCACGACGCCATTTTAATGTCCACGCATTACATACTCGGATCCATTGTTCCTGCGCCCACATTCACCCTTCGGACAAAAGCGGCCATTCTATCTACGGGTGTATTTTTAAGAACAATATATACTCGTAAATACATACAAGACCTTTGTATTTCATTATATGGGTTTCAGTTAATGTTTTTTTATTTTTTATTTCTCATAATCGTGTATGGTTTTGTGAAAACAATTTAGTTTAATTACGTATATTTAATAAATTAAATGTAGCTTCATTCATAAAAGCATACAACGAGTGCATATTAATCAATAAAAATAATTGTATTAATAATTAAAAAACTATTTCTATCACGTTGTTATTCAGTAATAGTTTTATTTAATGCAGTAAACTGAAATGGTTTTAATATTTTTTTTACTTAGATTTGTTATACTTAGACGTTACTGAACTGTATGTTTCCGTTGAAAACCGTGTTTCGACTTTTAAATGAATATAATTTTTAACAATGTACGAACACTTTACACGTAGACACTTTGGTGGTTATATTATATAGGTTTGCAAACCTTCAAAGTATTCAATAAATTATTAACACCAATTAAGCACATGAATATGTATTTAGTTTTAGTTACCCGGTCATGAACTTGTAATCTTCGATTTAGATTAACGGTTACCAACCAATAGGGCATCTTAGCTTTTAAAATTGGCTCTCGAATACAAATACAAGGCATCTAAAATACAAAAGCATTCGTTTCGCATGTCCATCTATATAAGGCTTCGTGAAATACTTAAAAGAATTCTTTCACACGAGGGCGCAGGAATAATGAGGCAACTACTTACAAAGGTATTATTGGAGCCGTATCTCATCTCAGGGCAGCGGTTACTTTGATTGGTACAGAATTGTCTAGCCTCGTATTTTCTAGTATGCTCTTTGAGTGAATATTATTATACAAATCTGAGGCGGAACATCATTTTTTTTTACTGAATTATCGCGTAAGTACGCAATTTGCTTAATCTTTTCGTATTTTATACTAACACATACCCATTAAACATTATTGATGTTGACAGATATAAAGTTATAAGGATCTTTTGACAAGTTTTGTTTTCGAAGAAAAATGTCAAGAATTCGAATACTTTTGGGCCTCGTAAAACATTGACTGTCCTTATCGTATTGCCGTCCTATCTCATAATCTGTTTGCGCACATAGTTTTGCACTATAATATCTCCAGCGCAATCGGATATTTTCCGTTAAGAATGGCCGCCGTTGCCAAAATCTGTCAGACAGAAGATCATTATCAATATCAATCGATAAATTAATAGTATCCCAGAAGACCGTATTTATATCTACATTCAATTTTTTTTCTTACCGAGATGGATGTAGATTTGTCTACTAACGGCCTTATTTATACACGTTGCTTAGTTACTGTTTAGCCAAACATTGATTTGTCTCTTTCTGTCATTATTGATTTGACATACGAAAGAAGAAGATAAAATATTGTTTAACTAATCACCAGTTAAATAAAGTTTATGAATAAGGCGGTAAGTCTCCAATATATATGAAGACCCCATGGCAGCTTAGAATATATATTGATTTATTATTACAAAGGACCGTCTATTGGTATTATAGTTTCGTCTACTAGAAGTTGTATAAGCGATTGACTTATAGTCAAACGCTTTACATCAAACCTTCTAACTTTTTAAACTAGAATCCAACATATTGACTCTAAATGGTCGATCAGACCAGTTTAAACATGCTTAATATATATAGTAACTTTTCAAGGAACATAGCCGTAAAAAAGACTATTCTTTGATTTAATTTAAAATTAATGTTGATGTAATATATAGATTAAAAAAAAACAAACGAAGCACACATCTCCAAGACCGTTTCATCAAATAACCTGGTTGATCAATCAGCGAGCCAATCGTTTCTCGGATATGGCCTCGCCGCGCAACGCCGCCTATTTTAACTGCCTATAAACGAGTTTTTGCCAGGAAATGAGCGAATGTCTGGTCTAGGCCACGAGGGTCGCATACATCCAAGATACATCGGAAATATCCAATTAAGAGGTGAAATGTTTCAATGAACAGAAAGTATTCTGAATAACTCGATTTTCTAAAATAAACTATGACAATTTTTTTCAATTTAGATTTAAGCGATTTGTAGAATTCCATATTTAAAAATTATTTCTCGCACATCAATTAAGATATTGTGATAGAATTATTGAAATTGTACTACTACTTACGTATAAAAAACAAGACATAAGTAATTGTTTTATCCTTATTAAGGATATATTTTACTCGGTGATAGAGCTTTGTGCAAGCTCGTCTGGGTAGGTACCACCCACTCATCAGATATTCTACCGCAAAACAGCAGTACTTTGTGTTGTTATGTTCCGGTTTGAAGGGTGAGTGAGCCAGTGTAATTACAGGCACAAGGGACATAACATCTTAGTTCCCAAGGTTGGTGGCGCATTGGCAATGTTTTTTTTTTTAAAAATATACGAACCACTGTCTATGGGCGTTGGTTACTACTTACCATCAGGTGGCCCACATGCTCGTCCACTAATCTATAATAAAAAAAAATATATAAATAGGTATATAAAAATACAGGAAGTAAATAACTTGGAGTAAAATAAATCGATTAATTTGAAGTTAGATAGTTGATTTTCAAACAGAATATATAAATTTAATTGCATAATATAATTATTATATATGTTTCACAAACAAGTGTACTGATTTTATTGCCAGTTATCGGTAGTAACTACATCCCGCGCTAGCTGGTCTCGTCTGGGTAGGGACCACCCACTCATCGGATGTTCTACCGCAAAACAGCAGTACTTGCTATTGTTGTGTTCCGGTTTGGAGGGTGAGTGAGTCAGTCTAATTACAGGCACAAGGGACATACGATCTTAGTTCCCAAGGTTGATGGCGCATTGGCGGTGTAAGCGATGGTTAACATCTCTTACGATGCCAATGTCTATGGGCGTTGGTGACCACTTACCATCAGGTGGCCCATTAGCTCGTCCGCCTTCCTATGCCATAAAATAAAAATACTTATATTTTCATTCTGAATAATGTAAGTGTAGTCGCACTTATTTTATATTACAATGAAATAAAAACTCCGTCTCTGAGGCTGTATGTAAATCTCTGTCGGTGTTTAAAGTCAATGCATCCTCACTCTTCCTTTCGTCCAAGTTCGTTGGATTTTTCACTTCGCCGTCCTCCACCGACTTTCACTTTACAACTTTAAAATAAACTTATAACTTACTTTGATATTAAATAAGTTGAACGTTGTTATAGTTAAGTGAATAAAATGGACAACTTGGAAATTGTTTTTGGTGAAAACAATTTAACAATTATACTATTTTTAAAGATGGCTTCTGCTATAATTAAGGTGATTTAAAAATAATATAAGCCGAGAACGCCCAGTGGTAAAAACGCGTGAATCTTAACTGATGATCGTGGATTCCAACCCGAGCAAGCACCAGTGAATTTCATGAGCTTAATTTGTGATTATAATTCATCTCGTGCTTGACGGTGAAGGAAAACATCGTGAAGAAACATGCATGTAGAAAATTTCACTGAAATTCTGTCATATATGTATTCCACCAACCCGCATTGGAGCAGCGTGATGGAATAAGCACCAACCCTTCTCCTCAAAAGAGGAGAGAAAGGCCTTAGCCCAGCAGTGGGACATTCACAGGCTGTTAATAGAAATATAATATGGTTTATAACTTTGTTTGGCGTTAATTTTTCTGGTGATATTAATACTATTGAAAAATATTATTTAAAACCGGGATATACATATAAAATTATATACTTAATTCATTAATTAATTATATATGTATCTGAAGATCAAATATAACAATATTAATTTAATAATTTTCACAATAATGTTACTAATTCTATGAATGGCGTACTCATTAAGTATTCCTTTGCAATTCTAATAACTTTGGAATAAAGAAACCATAATTAAATCAAAAATATTAAAACATATAAGGACCTACTTTATTAATCGTTATTTAATAAAAATATTCGTTATAAGAATTGAATAATTATAAATGTACCATTTAATGTTTGTACACAAGAAAATGTAACAAGTGAGCTTCGATATAAACTAAGAAAAAAAAATTCCATCATTGTTTTTTGTAATAAATCTTAATACCCTTTTTACTCTTGGAACTTTTAACTGTAGCCACAACAAAGTACCGCCCTCTTCAGCAATAATATTCTGTAGTTACTTGCTACTCGATCATAGATGGCGCTTTTCAGCTCTTATATCTTGTTAGATTTTTGCATTGTTGGATTTTATAAATATTAACAATTAAAAATGCCTTCATGAAACATATATAAATAAATATTTACGTATATTTAACATAAAGCAAATTGTACATTTTGTAATTGATTATTTCTACCAAAAATACTAAACTTTTTGTAAAAAAAGAAAAACAAACAACAGATCTGTTCGGTTTTTTAATTCGCAGCGATAAAACCTGACTCATTTGAAAACATAGCCACATAAATTTTTGGTTTCACCCTCTTCAAGGAATAAACCTATGATTTATGCTACCTCCCTTCATAAGAAAGTAATACCCAACTTTGAAAGCGCCACAAATATCGCGACAGTCAGCAAAACAGCTGAAATAGGTATATGTATCTATTTCGGACCAGCCGGACCCGTGTCACGCTGTCACGCGGGCCCTAGAGGCCCGGCCTCGGTGATAAGCGATGGCGTTTTCTATATTACGTACTGTTAATAACAAAAAGTTAATTACAATTTATTATATGACTATGATAGTTTATATTTTATCAATAAATAATATATTTATAATATTCACCGTTATATTTAATAGGCATAAGTGTTATATACATTATAAAAATATAATTTATAAATATACATAATATTTGTTTTGTTTTTATTTTGTTACATAGGTACTTGCCTCATTGCCCTTAAAATATGTATTTTAACATACCTAGTGTTATATCATAAATAAAAATTAAAATATTTATTGTTTATCTATATTTTGTAGTAGTGACGTAACTCTTTAAATGCGAGTTTTCTGGTCTAATCAAATAAATTTTATAAAACAATCAATGGGAGTGCAGTGATATTAATATTAGAATTAGAGCGAATGTTCTAATTGGACGAGATATGAAAAATTAATTAGTTTAGTAATTATAATCAAAACAAAAACAAAATGTTTTATACACGACATGAAGATTTTGTTAACAACTAATATTAAAAAGGCTAACAGAGTAGTCCAGTCACTTGAAAGGTAAAAGAAAGTAACAGCCTGTAAAGGTTTTACTGCTACGGTTTCGTACTTAGAGGTACCATGATGTTCCAAAGCAGATTGTTGAAAGTATGACAGCTCTTCATACAACTTGCATGTGTTGAATCCTAGCGATGTTTTCTTTCACCGCCAATCACGATATGAATCAAAACCCTTATTATCGATATATGTAAATAAAAATATAAGCCAGGCTAGAGACAACAATCCTAGAAACAGTAATTTTATCATCACCAAAGGAACAAAAATACGTTTGCCTACGTTTTTAAGTTAATAGTTCCATCAATAGATAAATAACATCAGCTAAGCTCTTATAGCTTGGACGGCACCAAAAATGTAGCTAAGTTTCCACTCATGCGGTGCTTCTTAAATTCGTGTCGGCCGCGTGTGTAAACACGTCCTGTCCTGTCGGAAAAACTTTGTATGAAGCAATTTGCGAAACGCTATATGTGCCAACATTTTGACAGGTGTCGGCTCAAGTTACGTCTTTTTAGAACCAAACGGTTTCTCGTGAACATATAAAGATGCGACTTTTATAGTTACCCATTGATATTTTTTCATTTAAAGGTATACTGGTGGTAAGGTATACTGCTAAACAGCAGTATTTATTTCTATTTAATTATTTATACTTTATTGTACACCACAATAGATTTTTTTTACAAAAACTTAGACAGCCTAAATAAAAGTAGCGTACAATTTTGGCGACCTTATCGCTACATAGCGATCTCTTCCAGGCAACCAACGATGTAATGAATAACCCATAGGATATGAGGTAGGTGGTGCAGTAATAACAAAATAAAATAACATTATAATAATAATCTATACCGAAAATGAACTAATAAATACATGTCAATATAAATATAAAATACACATATAATATATCTATATATAAATTATATTATCAATACATACTAAAATTACACGTATATAATATAAATATATACAATAAATACGATACTAAAAACGATAAGTACTTGGTATTGTTGTTTTCCTGGTCGAAGGGTAAGTGAGCCAGTGTAATTACAGCCATACATTTACTGCTTTCTATAATTTAGTTAGAGGTAAGGCTGTATTCAAGCCTCTGGGTAGCTACCATCCACTCATCATATTATATTCCACTGCCAACGAAGAACAACCAAATTTAATGTTTCTATAAACTTTTTATAAATATGTTAATAATTATAATCAATAAAAAACCAAAAGAGCTTTTTATCTTAAGTAGAGAATATAACGACTATACTTCTTATGTAAACATAATATGGTACTAGGAAATACTCTCAGAGTTTGTCGGATAAACTACCAGGATATAACATAATTCGTTATGCCTAGCTATGCTTTTTCCTCTCACCATAAACAACCATGTCATTGACCTAGGCATATAACGAAAGAGTATTTATTTTGCAATATTAAAGGTACTTTTTTTTTAAATCTCTTCAGGTAAATATCCAACAGAATGAAATCAAAACTATACAATCGCACTACAATTGTTGAGGGTCGATCCTTCGACCGACCCCCTCCACTGCCCACTGCTTGACCCTTCAAGCAATAATGTCCCCTATTATTAAATTATATGGTACATTTTAGAGCGAGCTGGATAGGTAGTTACAATGTTTTTTGTTGCCCAAGGTTGCTTAGGGGTGTACTGCCCACAGCGAGGGTGGACTGCCCGCAAAGGGTCCGGCCGCTTGTGCTTCGTTTGAATTTTTGCAATATTTATACACCGCAATTTTGACTGTACTGAGCTAGTTTATATAAAAAATATATTAAAAAAACAATACTTTGAAAAAGTTTATCGAATAAAGTAAAATATGTTTTAATTGAACAACAATATGTTTCACAACAACAATATGTTTATGTGTGTTGGTCAATATGTTTTAATTGAACATTATCACAGTTATTTTGTGTTTTATTTGAACTATATAATTTGCCTTCGTATTTTATATTTAATTTATTACGTATATTTAAGTAATGATGACTGTGTACTTTCAATGTGTTGTTATGTGATTTTTGCTAAATAAAGAATTTTATAAGACGAATAGTTAGTGTAGTTAGGCTTTGATTTGTAAAGGTATGTGAGGGTTTTTTTATTGCATAGGAAGGCGGACTAGCATATGGGCCACCTGATGGTAAGTGGTCACCAACGCCCATAGCCATTGGCATTGTAAGAGATGTTACCATCGCTTACATCCCCAATGCGCCACCAACCTTGGGAACTAAGATGTTATGTCCCTTGTGCCTGTAATTACACTGGCTCACCCTTCAAACCGGAACACAACAATAGCAAGTATTGCTGTTTTGCGGTAGAATATCTGATGAGTGGGTGGTACCTACCCAGACGAGCTTGCACAAAGCCCTACCACCAAGTAAAAAAGGTTTACAAACTATTCCATAATATATAGCCGGAGTTTGATGGCTTGATGTCCCTGCAGGTTTTTATTTACAGGCATACCACAAATTTTTTTTTGGATTGTATTTGTGTAAATATTTAGTTGATATGCCATCACTAATATGGATCGCCATTGTAAAATTGTAGTCTAGAACGTTATTGGTAGTCGCTATTTGTGCCATATTCACCAGTTTCTTCGCCACGTCATTACTGTTAATTACGATGATTAATGAATATTTACACAAATATGGCAGTGTAATATTCGATATATGCTTTTGTGAGGCGTAATCGCAACCACTGCATGGGGTACGCTGTTGTACAATTTTAGCTTTTCGTACATTTTATGAGAAAGACCGTCTCGTAATTTAGTCCCTGTGTCTCATTTATTGTGAAAATATAATTATAATCTATTCTTGGTAAATAATACATCGAACAATATTTGTTTAAATAGTATGTAAAATAAATTACTTCTTTTGATTAAATAAATAAATTAGTTGATAAATCTATATATTAATTTTTAACTTTTTACACCCAAATTACGTGAACGAAAAGCTAGGTAATTAAAGCTCAAATACTAAGTATTTTAGGATTGATATTTGATATTGATGATCCTTGTCTTATAGAGAGACAATAGAGATATTATCTTACAATATAAATGTCACAAGAGTTACATAATTTATTCGGTTACTGAAAGTCTATTTTCTACCTTAGCATTTTACAATTAGGTCTACTTTACATTGTATGTTGCTATATATGAATAAATATTAAATTATCACTTCTATACCTTAATGTTTAAGAGTACTGCCGTATCGTTATAATAGGAGATAAGGTAGGCAAGTGTACTCGCTGAATCGGACGAGGCACGGAGGGTATACCCGTTGTGCATACATTAGACGCAGATATCCATAAGCTTTTCGGTAGGATTAAATTAGTCGACCTATTTGAGATGTCACATTGTTCAATTCGAAACTAAGTTTTATTTTATTTAAATACAAAAAAAAAAAAAATCATTAATAATTAGATACCATTAAAATGTATCACATAAAGTACTATACGGAATAAATATTAGGTACCTACTTAACTGAACAAGGTTATGTTGCTTAAACTTCATTATCTATAGTTTCAACCAAACCTTTAACCTTTTTGCTATAAATTCGGCTGTAAAATTTGATGTCTTAGTCAAGTTTTCTTGTAAAAAAAACTTTAATAAACTTATCGCTTGCCTGGATTTGATAGCATTAACGGTGATTAGTACTTCGGAATTTCGACTTGTTATTTTGTTAAATCAAATAAGCCGACTAAATTAAAAATCTATACATTATCGTTGTTATTTTTATAGTAATAAGTTAAACAATGTCTGTATTCTCAATACAACAAACCTTCGCTAGGTTAACTTTTATACACAAACAGAAATGCGTTGTCCATTCGAAATATTTTAATAAAAACAACATGTTTTGTGAGAAAATGAAAAAGGTCCCGGAGTAAATAACACAGAGGTGGTCGGAACAAAACGTTTCGACTTTTTATTGCAATTTGAAGGAGCTAGGGTCGCGTAATATAGCAATATTTGTTTCTCGACTCGACTCCCGTATAAAATTAAATAGATTTTTCCTTAAATATATTCAATAAGCGAAGATCAAAATTTAAATATCTCCTTAGAGATAATAACCGAGTATATTTAATAGTTATTTTATTGTTCCAAATCAATATTTATATAGTTACCTACTTAATTCAACGGAGTTTTTGCAACTGTCATTTTACAAGGTTAAATCGAATGCAGCGCTATCATCGGTTCGATTTGTGGATTCTACAGAAAGTTCAGAAAATTAATTGTTATTTAGATTCATTTTCTACCAATTAAAGTACTAACTTCAATTAAAGTAACTAAAAATTTATAAACCAATCATGATAATGAATTATTACTACACCACACTCTTATATTATATTTACTTTATACATATTATCTATGTTTATAATCTTGTATAATATTACGCCGTAATTTCTATTAATTATTTATATATCCATTAAACTTTATTTAATGCATAGTTGTAACTTTTGTTGCTAATTTTAGTAAATAAATTTATTTATTTGCGAATATAAATGATCCTATCCTTCGTTTATAACCGGAGTTAATGTCAGGGTTTTATAATTCTATAAACAATGTGTTCACCATAAATAAGATATGATACACATAATATAAAAATAAAGAGCAAATTCACTATCACAGTGATAAATAGATATAATATAGTAGTAAAGTAACAGCTTGTGAATGTCCCACTGCTGGGCTAAGGCCTCTTCTTCTGTTTTCAATCCCGGGCAAGCACCACTGAATTTCATGTGCTTAATTTTTGTTTATAATTCATCTCGTGCTAGACGGTGAAGGAAAACATCGCGAGGAAACCTGCATGTGTCAAATTTCACAGATATAATAATCAAAATAAATTATTATTATTATTAAGCACAATACCATTCCAGACCATTCGGATGTACAGGCTAATATTGTACGTAATATATTTTTATGTACAACACGAAGGTCCAAACAATGTTTAAGATAAACAAACAATTGCCTCGAGTCTGGACACCGCAATTTATAAGGCCGGGTCGCAAGAAAGGGTTCGTGGAATGGATGCTGTTATTGTATCGGAAGGTGGCCCGGTCTTAACGGGCTTATAAGACAACCAGCTACAAACATTTAGAAATGGCAATGACGTTATCTTTATTAATAACGAGTACTGTCGAGATGTTTATTTGTTTGAAATAAGGTTGTTAAAAATTATGATAGTGTAACCTATGTAATAAAAAGTAAAGTAACAATCCCTGAATCTACTGCTGGACTAAGGCCTCTTCTCCATTTCAAGAAGAAGTTATGGACCTTATTACACCATGCTACTCCAATGCGTCTTGGTTGGTACACATGTGGCAGAATTTCACACATGCAGGGTTTCTCACGATGTTTTCCTTCGCCGCTGAGCACGAGATGCATAATAAACACAAATTAAAAACCTGAAAACTCAAGTGAAGAAGTCAAGAAAAGTGGCGGTTGTCTAAATTTGAACCCACAATCATCGGTCAAGATGACATATGTCATACCACCGTGCCATCTCAACTCGTATAAGGTATGTACCGTAACTTTACTTATGGTACAAGTATATTATGTATGTTTATATTAAAAAAATACTAAGGCCAATAATCTTTTAAGACGTTTATGTATATATTAGAAGTAATAATATTTATATCAAATGATTTATTATGATTCAAAACATATCGGGCCTTACTTATAAATGTTGTGTAGTGGGTTAGCAGTTTAACAATGCCGCGTGTTCTTATTTCAAATGTAAAATCAATAAAGATAAAAAGGGAGAAATCAGTGTTTAACAAAGCAATGTTTATAAATGAAGTCGTTCTACATTATATAATACGTTTTAACGGAATTAAATCACACGTTGAATAAAATATTCAAATAGGTATATTTATCTAAGACATTCATAGCTCTACTGAGTCACATTTGCAAATACAACCGTTTCCATAGTGTCAGTGTGTGCTCCCTGTCCCTTACTCACACTAACACAAAAGGGACAAAGGTCACTTGCCGCAGCCTTCTTATATTTGTTTAAGACGTGTATTGTACCCGAAAGTCAACTGCTAGTTCCACAGTTTTGTTTACTTATGAATGTAATAATACATTCTGCCTAATATTAATATCCATTTTTATTTCAATTTTCGAACAAGATTTTCTGTTGTAGCAAATACATACAAAAAAAAAATGTTTCTTTTTTATTCAAATATATTTCAAATATAGAATGTGCTCTTTACTATACGAAAATATTATTATGATCTTCGATTGAATCAATAATAAATAACATCCGTTTCCGTGTCAAAAAAAATAAATAAGTAGAGGTACATTTCTTATCCTTATAATATTATAAATATAGCAGTGAGATTGTTTGTTTTTTTATTAGTTTGTAACGCTTTCAGGTGTTAACTACACAAACACAACCGATGATCGTAAAATTTTTCATACAAAAGTCTTTCCCCTTTAGCGCGGGCAAAGCTGCGCTAGAAAATTATAATATTAAATTATAATTTAAAGTAAAATAAACGTTTATGATACTCTTTTTATTCGATATTTTACTTAAGTGAGATAATTTCTCCAGTAAGAACAATTTAACAAAAAATATATTTATTAAAATAATCTTAGAAGGTACTAGTAAAGTACTTCACGAATTTCCGCTTAGCCTAAAGGTTGACTGGTAGAGAATGCCTTTAGGCATTAAGTCCGCCTTTTGTCAAACTACACAATGTGGTGGGCAAAAAAGTTTTAAATAAATAAATAAATAAATAAAAGTTTATGTCATTACCCTCAGATACCGCTGGTTTGGTTTTAATGTAGCTAAAGATATCGGCATTTTTTATATTTAAAAAAAACATAATATTAAGCTTAGAATCAATCATTACTTAACAATAATACATATTACGAGTAAAATCTTACATACCTACATGAATATCTACTATAAAATGTAACGGATCGAAAAGTGTGTTTTACTGAGGCTGTCTCAATAAATAGAGATCTAATTTAATGGGCCCTCCAGAGCCTCTCAAACGTTCAATCAGAATGATAGGTAATTCAGTTAGACAACCGCTGGACGAATACCTAGCGCTCAACTACAGGTGAATACGAAAGTGTATCAAAGAAGTATTTATTTAAAATGTACTCATTTGAAATTCGAAAATCAAACTACTTTTTTTTTAATATTTCATGGCAACAGATTTAAATTTAAATTAAGAATACTATTTTTGTTAGTCAATAATCATGACTATCGATAGATCTACATAACAATTTCTATGAATACTGCATAATAAACACAAATATAATATTATATTTTTATAATGCATAACCGTTAGCTACGTTTGAATATTTATATTTTTAAAACAGTATCTAATTGAACTTCAATACATATTTTATATTCAAAAATTTAATAGTATAAAATATCAGTAGCCCTCGGTGGTAAGACTGTGTGCAAGCTCGTCTGGATAGGTACCACTCACTCATCAGATATTCTACCGCAAAACAGCAGTACTTTGTATCGTTGTGTTCCGATTTGAAGTGAGTGAGCCACTGTAATTACAGGCACAAGGGAAATAATATCTTAGTTCCCAAGGTTGGTGGCGCATTGGCGATGTAAGCGACGGTTAACATTTCTTACAATGCCATTGTCTATGGGCGTTGGTGACCACTTACCATCAGGTGGCCCATCTGCTCGTCCACCTACCAAAACAATAATTAAAAAAAATCATAGATAAATACAAATAAGAGATTCACTTTTCTACGTACATGTGCATATCGCATCGTCGCCGACCACTACATCCCTCTATTTCCTAATTAATCCAGTATCGCTACACTCTCAGGAGTTTTGCTCCCTCCGGATGACCCTGCCTAACTCGTTCAGCTCAAACGATGTTTACCTTCAACAAATTACCTCCTAGCTCGTTAGTCAAGTGGACTATTGAAATAACTACGAACATAGCGTTTTTTTTTTTGTAAATTACTTGGCAATATAAAGAAATATACTACAAGAATGGTAATAATATTATTTATTTATACAACTAAAAATACGTGAGAAAGTAAATAGCTTAATTATTTAATTTATTAATTGTTATCCAATAAGGTACAAATATCAATATCAAACGACGGTTGACCTCTTTACATTTATTTTATTAATTGTAAGAATATGTATAATATAAAAATATATAATATACAAGGTTACTAGAGTATAAGAAATAAATAAAAGTTCATAATAAGTCATTTTGTTTAATAGTTTTATATTATATTAGTAAAATATTATGTTTGGATCGGTATAAATGATTTCAAATTTAGAATATTTCGCTGATTTTACCAAGGTTTATTGTACCTTTTGAAGGCGAATTGTAAGCACGGAGTAAGCAATTAATACTTGAGTAAGGCAATCTATTGAAGGAATCCCGGTCTGACCCGTGGGATGACCCTCGCCTAACGAACCCTCAGTTCCTTGAGGAAAGAGATACCGAGTTTATAATTTCAATTAATATCGAAAACCGACCTAGCTTGTTCGGCAAAGGTATTAATTTTAATATTATAGTAAATATATATTAATAGACTCGAAGTAAAGACGCTATGACTACGGTCTGGTGACTTCAAATCCTCAAATATGACTCTTAATATGATTGCATTATGTTATATACACAAACACATATGCTAACATTGTTTGAGTTAATAAAATATACGCAATCCAATGTTTTCAGCATTTTTATTTTATTGATTCATCAAATACTTTTAAAACATTACTTTATTATAATTTGAATTCTACGTTATTTTATTGTCACATTCACTTAAAACATTACGTTATATGTTGTTGCTTTTTATTTAAAATCGTGGGAATTTCTCAATTGGTCATCAAATTTATAAATAATCAACTACACATCAAAATTCTCAAGGGATGCTCCTTCACAAAAACCGACAATCTAGCAAAGTTGGTGTAATCGATACGGCCTTAGGGCTTTCGTGAATTAGAACTGCCATCCATCACCGCCCTTTACCCAACAGCTCGTGCTTTATCGGTAGTGAATGGTTGATAGTTTAAGTTTAAGATAAATTTTTGTCTATAATTTATGATTATACTCAGTCTCATATATATTTAATACCTACTTATAAAATATAGCGTAATAGTATAATTTTTGCGTCAGAAATTATAGTATAAGATCATAAATATAACCGTGGCGCTCAAATTTATTGATAATCAATTTTAAAATTTACTCTCAATGCGCTCGCAAAACCTGAAAGATTAAAGCTATGTTTTTTAAGCTTTTCAGAGCAACATAAACATTTCGTTTGCGTTCACACATATCTAGAATCAGAATCGAACCAGTGATTTTTATCTCGTTTGACAACTTATTTATCACTGACCTATTAAAAAACTGAGTTCCTAAAATATTTAATTGTAAACGAATAAAATATTTGTTCCATCACTCTCCAAAATATCATTAAATCATTTCGTAAATTTGCATACTGTAAAAGATGTAGAAAAAAAAAAGGAGTTTAAATGTGGAATTACGTATCTTGAAGTCGGCTTAAAACATCAGATACAGGTCTATAAAACACAGGTGAAGCACTTAACTCTACCTAAGGATACATTATAGGGGGATCCTAAAAACAACATTTTTACATCCCGCTCGACCCGTCACTGCGCATATTTTATTGCGGGTTACTGGAATGACCCTTAGTCTACATAGACTTAGGAAGATTTAAATACGAATCGTATAAATAAAGTCATATAATTCCATCTTGTATTATAAATCAAACGTAATTAACAGCAACGATCATCGAAGATGTTCAACAAGTGTGAAGAGTGACATTAACAGCAAATGATGACGGCGCCACAGTCTCGCTTATAATATGTATGATAGATTCTAAGATGAAGTTTATAATCCTACATGCTTAAGCATTTACCAATTAATAAAATAAAGAGAATGTTCAACGTTGATTACAAGGCTTATTATTTATTTAATACAAGATTATGTAGCTGATAAAAAAATCATGCAGGATAAGTAAATTTAATTATAAATAAATTATTTATGTATTAGGATTAACAAATGACTTAATGAGTTCCATGCGGGTTCTTCTCGGTGGAATCTTTATTCAACCATTGACAACTTGATTGAATCAAGTAAAAATTAAAAAGGAGACCTACTTCAATAGAGTTTTTTGTAATTATAAGTATCATATAAAACGTAATTATAGACACAAATTAAATCTCCATAGACTAAGGCAGCAGTAGCGTTACTTTTAATTTCGAAATTTGTACAACTTTAAAAATATTACTAACAGGACTTCATAACTTTTATCTTATAGCCATTAGCTTAACAAGATCCAATATGACCATTGGAATAAACATGTCCATCATAACCAAGTATAACTGATTTAATTCCGGGCAGGTACGCCTGAAGCTTCAAGAGCAAATTGTGTTCTTAAGCTCTTCTCCTTAATAAATTTTCTGTATTGGAAATTTTAGTTTCAAAATATATATTTTAAAGTGCATGTCATTTCTTGCTCATTCCTATCTCGTGTTCCTGGACCGTCCCGTGGGAGATCTGATGGACAGACATTGCGGTTAACGTAAGCCAATATAAATATTTGACGACGGTGCTTACTTTGGCTTCACTAGTTCTGTATAATGGTCTAAAAGTTTAAAATGGTTTGAAGTTTGATTTGCTTTTAACCTTATTATTTAATAAACTTAATAAATTTTAACCTTGACACTTAATAAAAAAAAAATCATAGAAACATATTTCACAATCATCATTCGAAATAGTTAAGAATCATATTTTCATTTTAATCATATTACTAGTTCCAGGTTGCATATTTTTCTTTTCGTTTTCTTTCGAATGTCAAATGAATAATGTTAGAAAGAACGACATCAGTGTTCAACTACATAGCCGCTAAGCAACATTTATAATCACAAAATATAAAAAATTATATATGTGAATAAAAATTAAAACGAATTTGTATGAACTTTTTATTTATACGGAAAGTTTGACGAAAATTCAGTTTATTTGACAAACATATAACAGTACGTGAGAATTACCCGCAGTTTTATCCCGGGCTCGAAGCCAGCGTTCCCCTGGGTGGCCGCCGTCCGAAAACTTTGCCCTGACCCTCATACGCGATAAATATACATCCTGAATAATAAACTCATCTTGAAAATTTCCTTACATTTTTACTGTTTATCTATGCCGTACTATCACTGTTTAATCTTGAACTTTGCTTTTTGGTATTTTTATAATACAAAAAATTTGATACTTACATATTAAACTTTAATCTGATAAATATTACGTAGGTACTACTATGTTATACAAAAACAACATTTTAAACAGACGACGTAACATAGAATACTTACTATATAAAAAAGCTACTGCACCAATCATGATCATGATCATGGTGGCAAGAATGTTACCAACATTTCCCCTTAAATCCAAATTCTAATTCTTATCGTTTGTTTCTATATTTATCTTATGATTGAAAAATAAACGTACAATTATTGGGATATACATATGTTACAGTGAACGTATTTGAATTTTCTTGGTATTTCATAATGCATGAAAAATTTGCTTTAAAAGACGCACTTACATTCCTCGTTATATCGTTATGTACATATCGACTGCCTCGTTGGTCTAGTGGCTAGATAGAAGACCGCAGACCCGGTGTTCCTGGGTTCAATCCCCAGGTCGGGCCAATAAAAAATTATTGGGTTTTTCTGTCAGAAAATTCTCAGTAGCAGCCCGGAGTCTGGAAGTTGGAAGTGTGTACACTCCCGTGCCTCGGAAAGCACGTGAAACCGCTGGTCCTGCGCCTGAACTCTTTCCGGTCGTGTCGAATTGCCGTCCCATCGGATTATGAGAGCTAGGGAATAGAGAGTGCACCTGAGTTTGCTCACACACTTGTGCACTATAATATCTCCTGCGCGGTTGGCTAACCTCCCTTGAGGTGACCGAAATCGGTCTGAAGGACATTATTATGTACATATCGCTAACAATTGACATCAATTATAAATTAATTATTTGTCAGCAATATATGCGTATATAATCGATACATTTTTACCTTACCTACCTTTTTCTGGTATTTAGTGAAATTGCTATTCAACTACGGAACTTCGCGAATCGCGTATATCAGAAGTGATATAAGAAAAATAAGTCAGTGTAAATTTAGGATAATTGTAAAGTATACTAAACTAATACTTCGCTTCTAGACAATGTATGTTCAGAAACGAAGAAGGCATTACAGAATTAATAACATTAAGTTGAGAGGTGGAACTTATTTTCCAACTTAACTAGTGCCTTACCCGTAACACATATGTGTAGATCAACGAGGCCCTCGGGACTCCCGGCCTCTTTACGGCCTGTCGATGACTAGTAAATTTAGAACTCGCCCGCCATTGATATAAATGTTTTTTGTTTTCCCAAAACGACCCTTTGAATTGTAATTTAGTGATATGTTTTCGTTAAAAATTGTTTTTTTTTTTTATATGTTTCAATGACTTTATATTTAAACTTAATGTGTATTTATTTGATGTTTTTTTTTAGTTATAATAACAGCAAAATTAATTAACTAAATATTGTAAAATTTAGATAAATAAATTATTAAAATATATATTTACAACATATTTAATTATTTCTTCAAGCTTTGTATTTGTTATAGAAAATTATCCATTATACTTATATTGTTGTAAATAAAGTGCTACTTTAAAATGATTTTTTATTTTATGTAATTTAATTTACTCGTATTTCAATATTTTAAGTTCAAAGCATGGATGAAATAAAATTTGTACTATATGTAGAGATAAAATCGCTCGTCACCGTCCCGGTCGAATGCATCGATGGATATTGAGTGCATTCATCTTGATACGATGCGACTATATTAAATTTCTAACAGATTTCCTACGCGTCACGATTCACACGCACATGTATACACTGTGTACGTATATACTTCGATTTCTAAAAGCCTGCGATGATAATATGTAACGTTTTTTTATGTGTGTGTTTTTGTCGATTTTATTCTGACATAAAATGCTTTACAGTCGGCACTAGCTGACGTTCGTTTCAAATTTCGAATCACTTTGGAATCCGATTCGCACCTGGCAAATTTTGTATAGTTAAGCGATTGACCAATAGCAGGCTTGGAACGCGTATTGACCAGTAGGGGACTGACCAAAGTGTGACCGGTTTTACCCTAAACGCGTGTGACCCTCACCCCGTCTCGCCACGCGCAAGACTAGTTTGAAACGTGCTCATAGCGTATAAATGACTATGGACCTCGGATGTTGGTCTTCAACCGAATAAACAGATACTTTTTTTATTTCGATACAGGTACTTGGTATACAAAAGATGACACGGTTCGTATGTTTGACCACTTAGTGGCCACTATTTGACAGGGGCTCTTTGAATAGATTTTATCTCCCTAAACGATATTTATTTCATTTGTGGTGTTAAGTTTTTTTTGTCGCGTGCTCGTTACAAAGGTATAATGTGATGAATAATGGGATAATATTTATCCCGTATAAAGAGATTTGAAAACCTGTCTACCTGATATTCAGGGTGAATTTTATAAGCTATCAAAGCGTAACTGAGTTTTAAGTCATTAAACTAAATGTTGATATTTAGTGTGAATGTATATGTAAAGAAGATGTTCATTTAATTTAAAAAATAATTTTAAAAAAATCTAAGTAATCTAAAAAGTAAAATGATAATTGAATGAATGAATGAATTAATCAACGAACAGTCCAAACTACTGGGGCTAGAACCATAAAAATTGGCACACGGGTTCCTTTTAACCAGTATGTTAGCACCTAGGAAAGATTAAGCACTGTAAGTGATAAAGGGAATGAAATTTTGTATGAACATTCATTTTTAAAGAAAGAACTATGGAAAATGTTATTTCGCAATTCTGAATTACGTCGCGAGCGAAGCTGGGTAAAGCGCTTGTTGAGTATACTATATTGAATTTATTATAAAAACAATAGTCTATATAGAAATGTAATTTAAGTTGATAAAATGAAAGAAATTGATATCAAAAGTTTTTGAACGTCGATCAATCGTACTCTCTACCAATATTACAATCATAATGATGATGTCTCACCAATTTTTACCACGGCAGCCAATCTAAAAGGACCACCAACTTAGCAGTACATAGGTATTATACTGCGCAGTGTCTGTACGTAAACACAAGTCTATTCATTCATTCTTATAATCCAATGGGAAGGTAAATTCAACACGACCTGAAGCAGTTCAGGTGCAGTACTAAAGATTTTTCACACTTTCCAAGCCACGAAAGTGTACACGTAAGCAGCTACGGAACTTCAGGCTGCTAATGAGAATTTCTTGGTAGAAAAAAAAGAACAATGATTTTTGTTGATTCGACCCAGGGCTTTTACCGGGGGCCTTCGGATCGGCAGCCCAAAATGGCAAAACATATACGAATGAAAAAAAAAATTGTTAAGACGAGCACATATTGCACTAGCTTATATTAATATGACCAGACTTGCCTCATTTATCACAAAGCTTCGTCCGAGACGAGAGTGCAGAGGGACACAGTCCTCATAATCCCGCCCTAATGCCTTGTCCTCTGCAAGGGACATTTCCATTTATTATTGAGCACTTAATTTATGTGTTTTGTTATGGACCGACAACTGGCAACTGCATTGAACAAACGACGTAAGTACTAGAAAAATCGATAATCGTAAATTGAACCGTATGATATAAAATTCAAAGTCTAGATTACCTCAATGATGAAGCTATTCAAATATCTTGCTCTGTGGGATGTTTTAAACTACATATGAACAAACTGTTTTGATCTGTAGTCGCTCGTGACAGCGTCGTCTTTAGTTTATCCTCTACGTGTCGTTTTACATCGTTTCGAACAAAAAATGCAAAATTTCAAAAGAAAATTATCTTGTATGTTTTACAAAATTTAATTTAAACGAAGGTCAATAGAGTCGAATTTCAATTGGACTCTCTTAATTTACGTCCTTTTTGAGATAACGTTGATCACTTAAGAATTGTTTAGACAATGTACGCGGCAATCCGTTCGCTTCAGAGACAGATTTTGTTTAAGAAGGGGTGAAATGACATTTGGAATAATAGTTAATCCCGGGCGTTTGGGGTCATTTTTCAAAATAACTTATCGACTAATCGCATTCAATTCTAATTTAAAAGAACCATTTAGAATATGAAATGTTATTACGTAAATTATTCCCGTGAAGTGCTCTCAAGTAATATTCCATATGTAAAAAAGGGCCCTTCAGACTACGCGCCTACATAAGCTTATGAAAGCATGAAAAAATCAAAAAAAAAATTCATGTGAACCAAAACACATGTAGAATAAACAGATGATGTAGGTAGATACTTACAAAAATATGAAATTCACCACAACATTTACTGGGGACGCAGTCGCGTACTGTAGCCAGAAAAAGGACCATTTTATTTTCAAAAAAAGAAAAAATCTTTTTCTTCTGATTCGAATGCACCTATTTCTTATTTAGAAGATATTATTTTAACTTTAATTATTTTTTTATTATTCAAATTGCTACTAGACTTAATTTTTAACTTCCTTTCTTCTTTGAGTTATTTTGTTTGTTATAGTTCATACCTTAAGTTAAGCCCAATTATGTTTTATTCATATAAAATGATTTTTTAAACGGCATTAAGCATGTAAAATTAAATTGGTATTATAATTATATATATTCTAGCTTCTAAAACCAATGTCCTTTTTTTCGTTTCGTACAAAATCTATCCGATTTATTGTGTCAACTATACCTGCTCGCTCGTCCATAATGCGAGTTGATAGGTAGATGTATTAAAAATAGTATACATTAGACGTGAATACGACATAATATTATACATTTATATTTATACAGGTTGATCCACAAAGTGTATCGCTCGGGATTACTCATCATATTTCTGATGTCTTTTTAATAATGAACAATGTGTAAATTCTATTATGATAATGTTAAAAGCGACAATGCAATCTTTTGATGTAATATCGGAGCCAGTATAACACACAGGAATAAAAAAATATATGTAAATATATTTTCATGTAGCTACAAACATAAGTAGGCTGAGCTTTTGATATTTCAAATCATATTTATTTTTTAACAATTACATAAGACTTATATTTATTTACTTAAACTATTTATAAATATTGAACTTAAATCTAAATTGTATTTATTTTATCCATTTACTACAAAACACAATCCATCAATCGTGTGCATGGCGGGTCGAACCATTTGTAACGTATTGACACACCGATAGACAGACCGACTGACTTTGTACTGTATAAACTCACTTTATATATATGTATATATAATAAAATTAAATAATATTAGTTCGATTGATCGTTTCATAAAATTATCAGCTTTAGCCAAACAAATTATGCTATTATATAGTTACATACAAATCTACTAAGCGAATAAACTATATTTGAGAGATTTTCTTAAGATTTAAAAAACAATATATTACAAATAATTACGTTTCGCGAAATTTAATGAAGCACTTTTTTTTTCTTAAAAATGAATACTATACTAGAAAAGTTTCTTTTTTAAAACATAATTATATTTTTTAAATAATTAATTTTATTGCATAATTCAATTATAAGTATCATTATGTAAGCTTAAAAAATCAATTTGATGTCTTAATATTTGTAAATAATAATATTATAAAAAAAAATGAGGTACATACATTTTACGATATTTTAAAATTGTGTGTTAAGTGAAATGAATGACATCTAGCTTAAATTTTATTTGTAGTAATTATCTTACTGTATACCATGTTACCTTTAACTTTTTAAATTAAGAAAAAAAAACAACTCTAACCATGTTACCTTCTTAATTATAACCATGTTACCTTCTATTGACTGTAAATGAAGCAAAAAGTCGTCGGGTCAAATAAAATGATAAACGAAAATGAGCCTAAATAAAATGGTCTCACATCAACAAAGCCAAAAATAACTAAACAAAGACCCGAACCTTCGTAAGTAGAGATCATTTTTCTTAACACCCCATCCTCACATGACAAAACACCTTCATAAAGCTACCAGAAAAACTGGACCCCTCTAACTATCAGTAATTTATCTGGTGCTGAAAACGTCTTCAGTTTAACCCAATACAGTCCTAAGTAAACTTTAGGTAAACTTAAGCGGCCGAGTCCCTTTTCGGCCACATTCTAAATAAATAACATCTAATGGGGGACATTCATCAGCGTTTCTACGTTTTTAGGTAGACCTCACTCCCCTGCTGTCTACTGTTTTGGAAAACTTCACAGCGGGCATATTCTAAATGTGTTTTTAGAGAAAATTGTGTTTTATTACGTTAGCGTTAAGGGGTATATTTTTGTGTTAACGCATAGGACAAATTACGTTCGTAAAATTTGGAGATTAGCATTGGCGAGTGCAGAGATACGGGGGGAGAGTGGGCGGCGGGTGGCTCGGACCACCCCACTACGAGTTTTTGTTGCATTTTTTTGCGTGAGCGCGTGCCATGTTTCGTGCATAGGTAAGAATATTTTACTTTTATTACGAAATATACTTTTTCTTTCAAATTCGTTTATAGCTTGTGTATATATATTATGTATATAGCATTATAAGGCGTATAATAATTAAAACTACCAACTTATTGTATCAATTTAATTTGAGAATTAAGTATAATGTTTCCATAATAATATTAGTGAAGATATCATTTAACATTGTAGGTACTAGATGTCTTTTAAGAAAGTTGTAATTTTTTAATAATAGTACGAAGGGCAAAGACCCAAAATATTATACAAAATGTATTTTTTTTAATATAAGTATGAATGGTAAAGGCCGTCAGTCATACGTGAATATATCATAGAAATGGTTTTATATGAATAAAAAGGAGACAAGTAGAAAATGACATCCGACAATACCGTTGTCACAGTCGGATTTCTGATAATAACTTGAAGAGGGTCATTTTCAACTTGAAGTATAGTAAGTAATCTGTATCATATCATAAAATAAAACGCGATCGTGTTTTATATTAGCTTTACGTATACTGAGATACGTTTTTTTAATATCGTCCTTATAATAATAATCGAAATAAAAAAGTCAATATATTGGATAAATTTAAAATGCGATCATAATTTGAAGGTATGTATCAATTATGAAATCTCATCTCATACCTCGTTAAAAATGCTCAATAATATTTCCCCCTCTTAATGTAGAAATATCCAAAAATAATTTCTTCTTTTAAAACAAACCTAAGTTTCAAATTTCTGATTTCTAGACAAAGTAGTATTAGCTGTACGTTGATAGAGTCAGTCAGAACAATCGATTTTATAAGTATAGATTACTTCATAAAAACCTACATTTTTCTCTATATTTAAACTAACATACTTTATAAAAGTTCAATCAAACTGACGCCCACTTTGTAACTCTATTCCTTTACCGGTGAAGAAATCCTACTTATTCTTCGTACAAAAATAAATATTTCTTTGTATATTTCTAATTTGTTATTGGTCGGGCCAATAAAAAGTTATTGGATTTTTCAATAACTTAGCAGCCTGTCTGGAAGACACTCTCGTGCCTCGGATAGCACATATAACATCCTGCGCTTGATATTTTTCCAGTCGTGTTGGATTATGAGTGAGAGGGGATAGAAAGTGCATCTGTGTTTGCGCACACACTTGTGGACAGTTGGCTAATCTCTAAAAAATAATATAATATGTCGTGCGCAGTTAGCTAATATCGCTTGAGATTAGTCTTTGGCGAAAATGGCACGGAGGACATGATCACCACCATATGAATATATCCACTATTCTACATGAAACTGATAACAGCAAATTAACCTATAAGGGGAAACAACTACAGCGCGGCCAAGCTACATCGTCATCGTAGCAGAAATACTTGACTCGAGCTTGAGTACAGCTTTATGATGCTGTTCCGAGATGAGGAAAAGCAAAAACTTTATATAATTTATCTCACTGGTTTATGCAGGTTGCTGTAGACATTTCAGCATGGGTCATAGATAGTTACTGATCTGATGACTGAATTTGTATCCTCGACTTGACAATCAATTAAATTCAAAGAGGAAATGATCCTAGCATTCTTGCCACCATACCACGCGGTCACGGTTTGTACAGTGGCTATTTTTAATTTTATGTTTTTATCTATAGATTAAAGTAAATAATTAAAATTAAAAAAAATCAAATCCTAACAAATGTATAAATGCGAAAGTATGTTTAATTACGCTTTCACGTATTAAATATTCAAACGATCATCATGATCACGAACAAATCATTGTATAAACGTTGTCAGTGGTACAGAAAAGGACATAGGATAATATAAACAAGGGCCCTCAAATGTGGGCGAAGCCGCGGGCAGAAACTAGTATCAAGTATAAAACAACATTAAACAATTTACGAAACATAATAGCATTTTTGTGTGTGATAGCTTCTATTGGATTTCTAGTTCGACTAAATTTCCAAAAGCATGAAACTAGGAATTGTAATATTCGGAATTTGTACTGAAACCTACCGGTAACAAGTTGCGCTGTATTTTACTAAGTTCTCGATCGGTAGGGTGACATAAAAATTGGTAGGAATCAGGATAAAAATTCATATCACAACTTTACATACAACTAGCAAAATTATTATTATTACTTTGTTAATAATAGAATACATTGATAACATTATTAAGATATGAATCTTGATAGAATAATTGATTTAAATATCAAAACAGGTACTAGCAGAAATAATGAGATCAATGGGAAAGAAACACTAATATCGTGATGTTGTTCCCTTAATACAAACAGAGAAATGGCCGTGGGTAGTAATAACATTCTCGACCACGGATCACTATTACTGTCATCGCACAGCACATTCTACGGAACACTATAATCCTTACGAGCATGAAGTTGCCTAAAATGTTTTTATAAATTAAAATAATTATGAGAGTTACAATTCATTATTTTTCTTATCAAGTATAGAAATTAACTATATTACAAAATATATATTACACATTTTGAATCGATAATTCCGATTCACAAATAAAAAGACTATTTGAATGAATGAATGTATTCAAGAACTTATGGTTACTCCATACAAAGCAGCTGCCAAAGGCTAAAGAGGAAATGGTAACTGAACGGAACTAAATTCCAACGGTTTGAGAGGTCGACGAGACCATTCTGCAGACTGGACTCGATAGAATGCAGCAAGAGTGTGCATCATCCTTTGTTTATTATACCTTTGTTAACCGACTTTAAAAAATAAACATCAGTTTTTTATTACCGTGTGTTAGAGTATTTGCTTATATAATAGGTGATGGATATTATATGACTATAATTAATTAGTAAAAAGTAGGCCTTAATTATAAAGTTATTTAGCGGGTGACTTGTTAAACAATCCTGTATCTTCTTCTTTCGTATGTCAAATCAATAATGACAGAAGGAGAGAAATCACTGTTTAACAAAACAATCGCTAAGCAACTTTTATAGTAAGACATTTTTGACTTTTCATATAAATATTGGTTTTTATGGTAATTATTATTTTATGCCAGTTTTGCTGTGGGATGTTCATATTAATACTCATTGATGATATAAAAAATGGACGCATTTTAAAAAGAGAAACGAAAAAATCTAAATTTATTAAAAAATATATACAAGTATATGAAAAATCGAAGGATGTAACTATATATATAGTACATAAGTATTATTAAAACTAACTTTATTTATAAACTTTTAAATAGGTTTTAATTGAACGCCAATTTTCATTTCATAGAGATGCAACTTCACAGCATCCTTAACTAACTATCGTCTACTTCAAAACAGAATGAAATAGACAATTTTGACAAATCATAATTCGTTAATTCAAAATCATGAAAGAATGGCAATGTCTTATATTTTCATTAAGTCATTTGTAGCAATTGTCATTGGTTCCGAAATAGAGAACTGAAAACTCGTATTCATTCGATTGTTATTTGGCGAATAGTAATGAGGTCATGTGGTAGCTAATTTGTGTATGGTTAAGCTTGTTTCCTGTCAAAAAATACTTAAACCTCATTTTGTATTCGTCTTAACTAACGCGAACGCTACCCCAATATACCAACCGCCGTTGAACTTTACCAAACCGTGCTGAGGCGAAATAAGACATCGTCTTTTGTTTTCATTGTGCGCCTACCAATAACGAGACGAACGCAACAAAAACAAAAGAAAATGGTTCTATTATGTGAAAACAACCCAGAGACTACTACGGTTATTTTCATCCGTGGGCTGAATTTATACGATATATTCAGTGTTTACTGAACCAGATACCTTTGAGCCCTCATATGACGAATAAATTCCCCTTTTTCACCTTCCGTAATAAGCGATGGGAGTAGCGAAGAAGACCAAGTTACGTCGGCCGCGGGACCATATTTCGAATAACCAAATGTATAAATTCGGTCGGTAAGCTATCGACTTACTTTTTATATTCAACGGAATCGCGGTGTCGGAATGGGCCACTGTTTTGAAGGCAAACACGGTTTATGTTGCGAGGTAGAAATATTTTTTTAGAGAAACCTCTATCGTCACAGAAACTCTTTATTTGGGAAAGAAAACATACAATATCGAAAAGAGTTTTTATGTAACGTTATTTTAACAATCAAATTTAATACCAGCTTGAAGCCATAACCCTACAACGATAACTGTAAAGAAAAAAACACAGCTACGTACATGTATTTATTTTCGAGGGTATCATATTTGAAATTGGAATGTAATCTATAGCCTTCTTATATATAAAAATATATCTCATAACATGATAATTATCGAACTGTATATACAATTCACGAACTAGACGATTATAATTTTATCTAACTAATATACATACATATATACAGTTATACAGTCGACTGTCTACGTTATAACGAGCAACATCAACAAAAGCGGCCTCTAATGCCCGTGTTCCAAGCCTTAATCTTTTTGTGCCTCTAATTAAATTAACAAAACCCAAGCGCACGGAAACTGGACACGCACACATACATAACGGTGCCAACGCAAACATAAGTCAAATAACCTGACTAACGACTCCAACTTAAAATGGGGTCTCATTCTAAATTAAAATCTAAGTTACTTTTAAAAATAATTATAGAATTTGTGAATATAGTTTTTTAACTTTAAATAAACACTTTTAAGCTGACTTTGTATTCGGTCGTAAGTTTGCGCTCTCCTTCAAACCTCTGACGCTTACACTCACTAATACATACAAATGGCACTCTGAAGAGAATGCGCGTGTGTGAGTAGGATCGCCGTGCGTGTTGTATGTGTGTGTTTTAGTTAAGGGTCGTCATTTCTCTTGGACCCTCCCCGTAGTGTCCGCAGAAAGGTGAGTTAAGACAGATTGATATAGAGTGGCTACAATAGTTTCTTTATATTTTGAGAAATATTAATTTAGTTTTTGCGAACAAACGAATACACTTAGAAACATTGGTTCAGAAAGGTAAGTTTTTGATAGAACAATCAAGTTTTTTTTAGTTTATACCTTATATTTGTGATACCTACTTAATGATTTAGCTTATTTAAAGATTAATAATATGTATTATGTTATAAAAGCTATGGTACCTAAATGGAAATAAATCTGCATCTTAAAAATAATAATATTTATATATTTAAACTAAATTGTAAATATTTAAACTAATTATTTTATGTTTTTTATATTTTTTTTTAAATTGAATGAATCTTTTTGAATGAATCAAAAATAAGTAAAAATAGTATTGAATGCGAAAAAAACAGTAACTTACCCCGTAACGTTATTCGCAGATTATTAATTAATAGGTAAATACGAGAAAATTGTTCCAATTTTGTAATTAATATCATAAAGAAGTTAAATCAATACATACATCGTCACCATGGTTTAATACTTTTTAGACAGAGTCTTCATCACTATATTGTAAAAACAGAGTATAAAATAATGTAATATTTAGTTGTAGCAGCTCCATAGACTTACCACAGACAAACAGACATCCCCCAGCATCCTCCCTCGGACTTTAATATTGATCAGTGTCCAGCCGCGGTCAGGTAGTCTCGGCTCGGCCACCATTGGCGCATGCGTCTTGGTCGCTACATTGTTGCACACGTCACTTGTAACTACGTAACACGCTGTAGCAAATGTATGGAACATTTGTTTATATATTTAAATAAGAAATTTGTGGTGTTTGAGATTTGCAACATGTTTGTAAGCGAATAGATTAGATTTATTATTAACTTGTTATGTATCATGGTGATTAGTTGATTTTCTTTTTATATATATAAGAGGAGGCAAACGAGCAGGAGGCTCACCTGATGGGAAGTGACTACCATCGCCCATGGACATCTGCAACATCCGAGGACTTGCAGGTGCGTTGCCGTTTTGAGGAAAGAGTATCTCTTTCGCGCGAGTATCGCTCTCTTCTTGAAGGTTGCAATGTTATATCAGTTCGGAAAAATCGCTGGCGAAAGCTTGTTCCACAGAATGATTGTGCAAGCCAGGAAATGCCTTAGGAAATGCGCTGAGATTTTGAGTTCTGCCACGATGTCCGGTGGTGAAATTCAACGGCCGGGATAAAACTAAACAACTCCTCAGAACACTCCCCTTGATATATGCGATATAGGATGCAGAGTGACCCAACGTCCCTACGCAAATCCAAAGGATCAAGCCGGTCGGTAATAGCTTGATCGTCGACAATTCAAACTGCTCTACGTTGAATGCGGTCAAAAGGAAGAAGCTGGTACTGGGGAGCTCCCGCCCAGAGGGGAGAGCAGTACTCCATGTGGGGCCGAATTTGCGCCTTGTAAAGATTTAGGCGATGAGCCGACGTGAAATACTATCTCGCCTTGTTGAGCACTCCAAGCTTTTTGGAAGCCAATTTGGCTTTAACTTCCAGTTGACCGCGGAACTGAACAACGTTCGAAATCTCGACGCCATGTATCCCGATACTGGCTGTGGCAGTGAGGGGAGTATTCTCGAAATAAGGGGGAATTTTGTCATACGAAAGGAGACTTTTTTGCGGTTAACGCGCAAACTTGAGTCTTATTGGGGTTGAATTGGACCAAATTTAGTCGGCCCCAGTCCGCGACTTTGGTAAGCAAGGTCTCGACTTCAGACACAAGTTTGTTCCGACACTCGTCGACGTGTTCCCGAGAAATATTAGCACGGCCGGTGTAAAGGGCGTCTACAGTGCTGTCATCGGCATGGCATAGCAATGAATGTTACTGATTTGTAACATATCATTGATATGCAGAAGAAACAGAGTAGGTGAAAGAACGCAGCCTTGTGGAACACCAGAATCGACAAATTTTAGGTCAGAGCATGCACCGCCGACAACGACCTTAATGCTCCGATCTGCCAAAAAGCTGGTGATCCACTTGCATAATTTCTCGGGAAGCCCGTAAGAAGGAAGCTTCGAAAGAAGCGCTTTATGCCATACCCGATCGAAGGCCGCTATGTCCAGACTGACTGCTAATGCCTCCCCCTTGGACTCAACCGCAGTAGCCCATCTGTGAGTAAGGTAAACTAGAAGATCACCGGCTGAGTGACCCCGACGGAAGCCGTACTGGCGGTCGCTAATCAACTCTTGTTCCTCTAGGTACCGCAGGAACTGGCAGTTAATAATGGACTCCATTATCTTGGAGAACAAGGAGGTGATAGCAATAGGCCTATAATTTGTTGGATCAGAGCGATTGTCTTTTTTAGGGATCGGTTGCACCAAAGCAGTCTTCCAGGAATTCGGGACTACGCCTAATATACGGAAAAGACGCGTTAAGACCGGTGCCAACTCGGGAGCGCAGCGCATGTACGCAGCACGATCGGAGGAATGCCATCGGGCCCACTCGACTTATGAATGTCCAAGGATAGAAGTGCTTTACGAACTGCACTCTGTCGGAATTTAATTTCCGGCAATCTTGCGGTGTAATACCACGGTATTACACCGCAAGATTGTCGGTGGTGTCTTTCCTTGATCATCAAGAGTCGAGTTGGATGCGAAGAGAGATCCCAAAAGGTCGGCTTTCTCCTTCGCAATATGGGCGAACGAGTCATCCCTCCTGTGCAGAGATGGAAGAGAGGGCTGACAGAAATTCCCTAAGACAGCCGTAGCGAGAGACCAAAATGCGCGTGTTCCCGAAGGAAGTCGCACCAGTCTCTCACCAATCCTGCCAATGTGCTCCGATTTCGCCTTGGCAATAACACTTTTGAAAGACCTGGAGGCAGAGTTGTATTCCTTTTTCAGTGCGCTGGTATTTACATCTCAAGATGCCGATGCTTCAGCCCAGGCTTGATAGCATTCTAACTTTCGGCGTGATGCCGTTTTGCAGAATTGACCAAACCAGGGCCGGGATCTGCCGCCGATGGGTATTGCAGAGTACGGAATGAAGAGTTCCATACCCTGAAACACAACATCAGCGACCGAGTCAGCAACGACACCTGGATCATCCGGCGAGAAACAAATCCGCCGCCATGGGTAGGATGCAAAGAAGGACCGCATCCCATCCCTGTCTGCTAACCTGTAGTGCCACACACGGCAACATCCCTCGAACCGAGGCCGTGAGGTGCGTGTAATCGGCACTGTACTCCGGACAAGACAGTGGTCCGACGAGCCAAGAGGAGGCTCTACGGAAACACGGTACCCATCCGGATGAGAGGTCAGCAGAATGTCTAGCAGGGAAGATGTATGATCCTCCACATCTGGAATTCGCGTTGGCGAGGTAACCAGTTGTGTCAGATCATATGCCAAGGCAAAATCGACCAAAGATTTCCCCGCATGATCGCTAGTACGTGATCCGAGCCATTCGGCGTGGTGGGCGTTAAAATCGCCCAGAATCACGATCTCTGCGGATGGGATCTGCTGCAGCACGGAATGATATAAAGATTGAAAGTTCAAAAATTATTTCAATGCAATTTAAATCAATCTAATTTCACACGAATATAAGAACTCGAATAACAACAATACATTAATAAGTCAATACATTTATAATTCGAACAAATTGAACATAAAAATTTTTTTAAATGATATTATCATTCCGCAAAGAAATCACGTAACTCACAAACCACTATAATGTTATCTCGTACAATGTTAAAGAAACGAGATTTTCCCCGATTTAATATCAGAAAGAAGTCCCTAAATTCCGTATCATGTAAAAGAACACTTTCAATATTGGAATTGGTATCCCTTTGGCCGTAACAAGGTTTTATTAGATCCCACTAAAGGGCAACCCCGCACAAAGGTAGCGAAATAAACCCTTTTTACCTTACTACAAATATATTAACTGCCCAAATAGAACTGCAGTCAAGAATTAAATGTAGTATATTTTTTTTTATATTATTAATTGATTTATATATTTTTTAATTAATTAGTAAATGAATAATTCCCTACTTTAGTTTTGTTATGAAAATACTGGCTTAAATAAAGTTTTTTTGCTGCAGATAATAAAATATGATTTGTAAGATATAGCACAAAAGTTTTCAATTTGCGTCTTACAGGTTGTTTTTCTGATAAGATTAGCTACGTAGCCATTATTTGACATCTTGATAAAAATGGAACATCGTTGCATATGTAGCAAAATAAAAAAAATATATAGCGAGATATTGCGTTTTCGATGAGAGCAATTCAGAGAAATATTCTCAGACGGCTATTTGTGCTCGAATTACTTATGTCAGGGGAAATCACTTCTTATAAATATGGATGTACACTAATACGGCGTTGCCTGGATATAGTTGTGATGACGACTTACCTACCCTGTACTTAGAAACGTATTTATTTACATACTCTTCAAGTTCTATTCTTGTTGAAGTTGCATATAATATGTTTATTACTGATGCCCTGAATAAGTATGTCATAATTATTTCAAAGTAATTTTACAACAGATATCAAAACCAGGTAAAAAAAAGTATGCCACCATGCTACTCCAATAAAGATTGATGGATACTAATAGGGTAGATCGTCTAAAACGTTACGTTACGTTACGTTTTAGACGTTTAGTTACGTTGTTTTCCTGCACCGCCAAAACGATATAAATTATGAGCACAAATTAAGCACATACAAATTCAGAAGTGTTTGTCTGGATTTGAACCCAGAATCGTCGGTAAAGATTTAAGTTCTTATGATCATAAACCATTTTGATTCTTTAGTATTTTTTAATTTACGACAAACGAAACTACATGATATGGTATATCGCAAGCAAAAATATTCTTCTGTACACACCCAAGTGTGTGTACAATTCACAAGACTTAATTTAACTTCAATATATTTACGAACTATGTAATCAGTATCGAGTTTAATCTAATTTTAATCTCGTATGTTTTTTAATAATACTATCGACAGATTAATCGAATATATCTTTAGAAAATTATTGATAAATCGAATTCAATTTTAATTTATAATAAATAAAATTTAATTAGGAAGTATATAGTAACATGACAATGTAAATGAAAGAAAAATATTTGTATAATTAACATCGATCGAATATTTATTTTGGGTTTTATTTAATTTTTTATTAACATTATTATAATATTGTAATTTTTTTACGATTTAATTAGTTTTGTTTTATTAGTCGCTTAAACTTAATTTCAAATTTGTAAATACATATGTGCTTTTGGTTTATATATTTTTCATGTTTGTGTTTATACCTTTAAAGACGTATCATTAGAAGTTTCAAATTAATTATATACTTAATTATTTATGTAAAATAATTTTACCATTTTTATAACTCTCTTTCATAGCTGCATATACAGATAAATATAAAAAAGGAATAAACCCTTTCCCTAATAACATAAGGGAAAACATAATACGAAAAACGGCAAAATGCGATGTTAGCAAAAATGAATGCTCGGCCGAACAGCAAACAAGCTAATGGCCTCATAAAATAAGCTCTAACGGCACCAGAATAACTTGGCCTCCCTTACCTTTATGATTTTTATAAAAATGTATGAATATGCTTTTAGATGACAGCTCCAATTATAATGGATTTTAGGAATGAGACATCGGTCCATTTAAGTTTATTGGTTATTGGACAAGATCGGAATCTGTGCCCTCTAATTGATTATTTCTTTGTTTTTTCGGATTAATTAAACTTTGGGGAAAAAGGAAATTGATAAAAAATCATAAGAACTGTCTCCGACTATTAATATCGACAGCTAATATTAAATCAGATATCTTTAAAAAAAAATAAAGACAAGTTTTTGCCCGCGTTTTCGGTAATGGGACAGGTAAATAAGTAGCCTATGTACTATCTCGGGATTCAATCTTGCCAAATTACAACAAAATCGGTCGCGTAGTTAACGCTTTAAAGGGTAACGAACAGACAAACTTTAACAGATTAGTATATCGAACTCGCTATATTGGCTCTCAGTTTGTTGATTTTTCTATTTTGCTATTTGAACATGGAATCACCAAGTTTAAGTTAATACTGAGGCCTCATTATTACCACGATTATACAATATAAACCAATATCACTAAACGTGTGAGTCGGATTTGTTACTACAACGCCAAGCATCAACCGTGTTTACAAAAGTTACTTTCTATAAACTTTTACAAAAAGGAACTTTTCAACCAGATTTTTTTATGCTATATAAAATACTTTCAAAATAGACTTGTAATTCGATAAAATTGTATTTAAACAGCATAATTTTTGCAAAAGTGGTGTGATGGTGATATGCAATAAAATCAAACAAGTTATCTTCAGAGTGTAAGACGAATTTGCTTCTAATACACCAAACATTTACCGTGCAAACAAACGTAACTTTCTATAAACTTGAACTAAACTTTTTCAAAAAGCTACTTTTTTAACCAAACTTGTTATGCGGTATTAAATACCTTTCTAATACACTTGTAATTATGTAAACTTTAATTTAAAAAAGGACTGTGTCAACTTATCTATCACATATTAGCATCAATAGCGCAATGGTTTGCTGCCTAGCGATGTAAAAGTCACAGGTTTGATTCTGACCCTTGGGTTTGTCCTCCTCACTCCTAACACAAGCTATATATCGCGCTCAATTGGAAGAGTTAATAGAAATATTAGTAATTCCTTAAAAACTGACATTTATCCGTTTTAAAATAAAACAATATATGGTCCTATTTAAATAGTAACGTAAAATAATATCCACTTACAGCATTATATCTCGTAGCGTAGAGAGTTAACATTAAAATTGGATAGTACTTTCAACATATTCAGAGTTCGTACCGTATACCTATTTTGTTCGCAGGGTGTACTCGGTCCTAGTGGCTGGGGAGGTTGGGGTGGATTGACCGCGACATTTGTTGCCTGTCTCTCCCCCCTTAGGGAAGTTTTGCACACTATTACTGAGCTTTATTGACTGCAAATTGCGAAGTTACCGTATAGCGTATTGATTTGATCAAATGCTGTCTACATTTTAAAAAGTATCCGTGTATTGTATACAGCAAAAAGTATTTTCGTTTGTCTGAATTTTTGAAACAATTGTGACGGCATGTTACTAATTTCTAAAATATATAACTATATAGAGGCATAATATTTACCTATAATGTATTGAATTATAAAAAAGGTTTATATATTTAATAATTAGCTTAATTCGAAAAAGTAACATTTTAAGAACTAAAAAAAAATTAAACTAAACTATTGGTACATTTTTCGCCCAGAGAATCGGAATTGCGATTCAAAGGGGAAATGCTGCTAGCATTCTTGCCACCATTCCACGCGGTCACGATTTGTACCTATAGTAAATATTTTTAATTTTTACTTGTATTTATTTAAGGTTAAATGTAAATATATAAATAGAACTATTTGTTTTATTATAATTTTCATTTAAATATCATATCATTTCATTTCATTTAAATAATAAGTTATTATTGAAATATATTTGCATTCTAAATCTTCTATTAAATGATTTTTATAAAACGTAATAAATTGATCTCAAATTTAATTAATCGTTGGATTAAATGATCACACGATTAATCAAATAATAATAATAATTGCAAATGCTCGCCCTTATAACAAATTTCAACCCCCTCCTACCGTCGGTTTGCCGGACTAACGGGAGGCGGTCCGGGGCACTGACCACCACCCTCGCCCTATTTACACCGAATTTATTTGCACATTGACATGAATTTACAAAATGGCGGAGTTATTGCGAAAAGTGAGGTCGTTATGTTTTATCTCAAGATAATCTTTATCATGAAATTTAGTCGATTAGCTTAAAATCAGCTTAGAATTTAATAAGGTAGAGTCAAATCATCTTTGTCTGACTATATAAAACATAAAATGCAAACGGACTATGTACAACAAAAAATAATTTAGAGTATAAAAAGCTTAGTTCTTGAAAACTGACACCGGGTCTATATATTCAGATAATAATAATACAAATAATATCCTGGGACATTATTCACACAAGGCCATCTCATCCGAAGCTAAGCAGAGCTCGTACTATGAAAACCAGATTCGGACCAGAACTAGATGGATTCGGACTTTGAATTCTAAAAAAACGCATTATACTATCTGAACTATAATTTGTTTCAATCAATCCTTTATTAATACTACGTATAGATATAACAGTGATAAGAATGATTGAATCTTAACTGACGATTGCGGGTTCAAACTCAAAACTACAAACTACATTCATGTGTTTAATTTGTGTTTATAATCTTGTACTCGGCGGTGAAGAAAAAAATCCTACAGGAAACCTACATGTTTCTAATTGCACTGAAATTATGTGTGTCCACCAACACGCATTGGAGCAGCGTGGTGGCCTAACATAAGTCTTTAAAAATAGAGGAACCCTTAGCCCAACAATGGGACTGAGAACAGACATATATGAAGTTAACGAATAATACAATTATTATTCGTTAACTTCAAATATGTAAGTAGTTATTTATTTATTATTATTTTATATGTAAGTAGTACAATTTATTAAACATTTTTACAAGTATTTATAACCCAATTACTACCACGAGTTTGTTTGTTTAAAATAGACTCATGTTGAATTTAAAATGATTATACACGATATAAATTATACCTAAAATATAGGCTTTGTCAAAATAACACAAAAACAACAATAAAGTAATAATTTATTTTAATAATTACCTTTAATAATAAGTAAATATATTGTGTAATAAAATTGAGTATGTATGTTTATATTACAGGCTGAATTCATGACGCTTGCTTAATTGATAAATATATGTTAAATATATTAAAATAGAATGTATCTCGAACAAATAAATTTCAGCAAGATACAATAAACTCAAATATAAATATAATTAATACAAACAAAAGCAAAATTCAGGTAGGTATACTATGTGATATATAGAGAACACATCAATGTTACTTCAGTATCGCTAACGAGCCTTTTATAAACTGAAATAACAAACGCGAATTGAAAACATTCGCATGTTAAAAATAATTGGACCAATCCGAGCGACTCAAGAAAAATATCCACTATCAGAGCGAATATGTTACGTCGATGCGAAGCTATTGTCCTTTGAAAAAAGAATATCACATAACGAAGTTGAGTTCCGACTTTATATCAAATATCACGCATGACGCCACACCCGCCCACCTCCTTAGGGTGGGCAATAAAAAATAATATATTGGAATATGCTGGAAATAACAGCGCATCATCCTTCCTTGGATACCAGGATAGACGTGTTTTGACGCGTCCGGTCTCATTTTATTGTCTCAAACAAACTGCTGACGTACTTAATGTCAAGAATATCATTTTCTTTATACGTTGCAGTGAAAAATTAGAATATTTTATCATCATCATCATATACATAGTGTTAATTGTGATTAAATTAACCGATATTTATTTAACGAATTATTAAGTTATAGATTTAACAAAATAATTTCAAGATATTCCAGTAATGATTTTTCACAAATCATTATAATTAAATAATTTAATTAACATTTAATTGACTTACCAAACATATAAAACAAATTCACTTAGCACAAACATCACTTCTTCAAAACCAATAATTTCAAACATGTTGAACATTTTAACAAAAATCAATAAAATCGATCAGATCTGCGCGCACGCACTCGAGACGGTTCGGCAAAGGAATGGATCAGGAAGTGAGACCGACCCCGGGGTCAGGTAGCGCTCTAAGAATTACCGACGCGTTAAAGGGTTAACTTACAAAAGGTATAATTATTATTAAAGGGTTAAGGTACAAAGAAGCTTGAGATGGGTTTTGAGTAACATTGAGGTCGGTCGCGTGGTTATGCGAGGATGTAGTTATTTAACGATTTGCTTTTCAAAATATGAACGGTTTCTTTATTAAGATCTTTATCATGAAAATTAGTCAAATGGTTTATAATCAGCTTAGAATTTGTTAAGGCAGAGTTAAACCATCTTTTTCTTACCTATATGAAACATAAACGCAAACGGACAATATATAATTAAACAAACAATCATTTAGAGTACGAAATCAAGACGCTTATTTCCTTTTAAAAACTGAGTATTAATAATATCGCATCAATCCAACGTCGAAGTTTGCTTGCATTTAGTCTGTAAGTATTTGGAATAAGCTATATTTAATCATAATAACAAAAAATATAATTATTATTTATTAACCGCCTTATTCATAAACTTTATTTAACTGGTGATTAGTTAAACAATATTTTGTCTTCTTCTTTCGTATGTCAAATCAATAATGACAGAAAGAGACAAATCAGTGTTTTGCTAAACAGTAACTAAGCAACGTTTATGAATAAGGCCGTAAGTATTTGGAATAAGTTATACTTACATATGTACAGACAAAATCTTTTTACATATAATATATATCTACATTTACACATCTAAGCTTTCTCACATTATCACAACGACACTTCCAAGTCTGAGGTCTTTCGTTTCGAAAAATATTTAAATTTAATAAAGATTACCAACAACTCATTCACTACAAAAAGTAATACTTGAAATTAATAGTACTTAAATTTAGTACTGCCTTATTTGAAGGTTAACGCGACATGTGCAAAAGATAATCAGTAAGATATATAAAAAGCGCTAATGTCTTAATTAATATAACAAAATTAAAAGAAGACAAAAAAAAATTGCGAAATATAGCCAAAAAAATATTACAACTTACGTTTCTAAGCTATTATTTATAGCAGTTACAGCTTTAAAAACCAAATGTTAACTAACACTACACTAAAAATATCAAAAATTTAATTATATTAAATTCACAACAATATCACAGTTTCTGACTTCTCATTCGCGTGTGAAATTTTCGACTGTCATTTTTGCACGTAACCCTTGACGTGCTCAATGTACTCAATGTACCTGAAGCGTCCCAACCCAATAATTCATTACACGACAATGGTAACACTAACTTATGTTCTAGTAATAGTAATAATCAAACCCTTTATCGTGGTACCGTTGTCTGAACCCTTGCGAAATTTTTTGACACAAATAAAACACCCGTACCGAACACAAATATTTAAAAAAAAAAAACGATTTCGCTTTTCAACTTTGTCTCTGGTCATAAATCAGTTTAGAAATAACAAGCCGTTACAGATATACGTTTTATATTTTTAACTGAAGCGTGATTGATTCATATTTGAAGTAACATTATTATCTGTCTTATTATTTTTTCATTTTATATAATGTACTTAGCAGTAATTTACAAAAGTGACATCATTTATCTATAATCAGCAAAACAGACTACATAAAACTACAAGATTACACTTTTTGAATTCAATTATAAGTAAAAGTCAATTCGATCGCGCTTTTAAATTTCGAATTATATCACTTGATCTCTCTTTGCCTTTGTGCTTCCCTGGCTATTCATAAGTAGCACTCGAATTGATCTGATCTAAGATCTGATAAGACACACGTAATTATTTTGTACTTGCTATACGTCTAGTACCCACTTACAAATCATTCGCCCAATTTACTTGCATTGTATGCTAATTGCTGATTCGTTGATAAGCGGAGAGGTCCTTCAAACATAGTTTAATAAAAGATTTAAACAAATGAAGTTAAAATTTGTTTGCTTTATGAATAATCATTTGAATATTGCCATAATAGGTTTGACGACATAATTTTAAAGAAAAACAAATACACTTTAAGATTAAATAGTATTATATTGTCGGATATCTAAAAAATGTTTCGAAAAATATATCTAATCTTACGGGATATGGAAGGTGGATGAAAGAAATTAAGGAAAATTATTGTTCTTTTAACATAACATAATATTATATTAACTGTATCATACTAGGTTGTCGATCCAATGTATTTTGATTCTAAATCCCTTTACTATATTCATATTAACTCAATCTATATGTACTTAAAACGCATCTGCTTCAAATTCTTTCAAATATCCGCTAAGCATTAAATAGAACCCCTTATGCAAAAATGAATAGAGAAATGGCGAGTGTTCGGTATCCCATTGTAATAGATCAGGTATACGCAAAAATTGCAACATTCAAATTAATAAAATAATAAAACTAGTTCGTGCACATCGTAAGGGTTAAATCGCCTTTGTTCGTTATCATAGGGAATACTGAGTGTGACTATAACTACAGAACCATTCAATAATGCCAACGGCTTGGTATGTATATATTTTACAGATTCAAAATTCGAACATAATTTTTAAAACTATAAATCGTAAGAATTGACCAGTAACAAATATTCACAATTAAAAAGTTAAAAGATTACAAATTAAATTATCTAAAATAATAAATAAGTTATAGAAAATAAATAATTCAATTTGTAGTATTGTTACGACAAAAGGTCGGCTAGGGTCATGAGAATTGACGAATTATTTCCAAAAAATTCACACCAATCGCCTCTTGACACCATATACATTAATGGCAATTGAGCCAAAAAGCACCCAAATAGGGAATCGGGGTTAAAACGACATGTTTTGGTAAAAAAATTGTGATATATCGTACACAATACTAATTATGTTTGTATGGGTTTTTGGAAACGAGGGTGTTTTGTTGGCTTCACGATCTCATTCACTGTGATAGGGTATGATTTGCTCAATTTAGTAATCGTTTTGACTTATTTTATAATTGAAAAATGTGTTTTTTTACTTATAGTAAATTTTTTTAAGTTTTGTAAAAAAATTGAATTAATTTTAGGATTTTTATTGTTTAAAGAATAAGTAATTGAATTAAATCAATATTTGATTTAAGTAAGATTAGTAGTTTTTTTTTACAAATTAATATTTCATATTATTACGCGACAAATTATTTGTTTATAGAAATATATATCCGCAAGTAGTTTTCATAAAAAAAACAATTGTTAACAGACAGTTATATAAAACTAAAAATAACTGTTACATAAAAAAAACCGTATTACAACTCTTAAAATTAAAAAAAAAAATAGCGCATTCAATTGTGTTTAGTATTTCGGTAGCTTACACCGCTTCCAACACTGTTGAGCAATTTTTTATGTCACCCGAACTATTGTAACTTTTTGCGAGAGTCAACGAGTGCATTTTTTTAACTACTTTTTTTTATAAAATCCTATTTCTCGGATTTAAAGGGATTTAGACACTTTGTTGTGGCAACAATGACGTTTGTGGAGAACGTTATTTGTTTTGATTTAGTGCAGATCGAAGTTCTATTTTTCCCACGTCGTGTTTGTACTTTAGAAGTTTTATTGAATTTGTCCTGTTAAAGTGAACTTCTTTTACTTTCACTCGACAAGGGATGATTATGGATTTACCTAGATGTATTTTTATTGCTGAATATTGTCTGAACGTATCGATTTTAATCAAAGTGCAGTTACTAGTAGGTATATTGAATAAACAATCGAGTGAGTTCAACTTAAGATGGCAGGATTAATTGCTATATATGTTATTTGCTTATATATGGTGACATTTGTAACTAATTGTTGTTTCCTTATAAGTATTATATAATGAAATTTTACGTTTATGCTTCTGCATCTTCGATCTCACCAGTCTCTTAAAACATAATCACTTGAAGTATGACGTATTTCTGCCGTGTTCGAAATTGTCGTAATTGATCAACTCAAAAGTAAGTACTGTATCGATTTTAATAATTGTTTCACCATAAGAAGTTACTTTATCCAGAACATTAACATAGATATTATATTATAACATATTGGTTAGGATGTGACAATTTCAAAACTGTATATAGTGACTTCTAACCTTCCTAACCCAAAAATACGATTGACATAAAATAGTTTGTTCATTCATACAACGTGACTGCTGGATATCCTAACCTTTATATGTTTATGATTTACTTATAGGTAACATACATATGTGATTATAATAATATAAAAGTAATAATTTGGCTTAGTACTTCATCTCGGTAGAATCTACATTCGGAACCGTTAAATGACGAGTACTCGTAAGGGCCCACTTAAATAAATAATTTTTATTTCAATGATTGTTTTTAAGCAATGCTAAAATGGATGATTTTTTTGTACATAGAATTAAACATTAAAAATATATTACTTCTTGTAAAATATACTCCTATCAATTCTAATAAATTCCGATCACGACAAATAAAGATTATAAATCAAAAGTTCAAAGAATCGAGTCAATCCCATATTGAAGAACTTTAGCGACGATTCAAATCAGCCTCCCCCTAAGCTTCCAATCTCACATCCCCAATACTTGGCTTATCAACATTCGGACACCATAACAGGCCTTTTCTGGCCTCATACATATTTTAGGGGCGCACACCCCGTTTGGTCAACTGTCAGTAATGATTTGCTGGCTTTCCTCCCTATACGCCCCCGTGTACTTCAACCAAATTATCTTGACCCTCAATTGTTCGCGACCTTAGCAAATTTATTGGCAAAATTTATTCAGTGTGCGCGAATACGATAGGTCAAGTGATACCAGTCGTGTAATAAGACCGGGGGCGTTAGAAAAGTTAGATTATCTATTTTTTTTCGGACGCACGCCGCCGGGGTGGATGTCGGTGGAAAATATGGCTTCCTATTCGTATACTTCGGGGTTTTGTAGTTTCTCTATTTGTGCTGTTACGATAGATTGGCATTTTACGACCGCGGTTTATTTGGTATATATTTGATGTATTTGTTATATAGGAAGTGTGGTAATAAGGTTTCGTTTGAATAATATAAGCATGAAATATTTCTACTTTGAATAATATATATTTGATAAAACATATACACATAATAATTAATTTGAAAACCCAAATATCTCTTGAGAGAAATCAGTTATAATACTTTTTATTTTGTTGAATTTGGTTGCCTAAGAATTAATGATTATATATTGTATTGTTGAAAAAATATATATTTTTATATTATAAGTCTGAGTGAACTGCATATTGAATAACATCAATGGCATATGTTTCGGAACTATTATCCTATCCATTCGAGACGTCGCCAGCAGAAATACGTTTTACGTTCAGCAAACAAGCATTTAGGTTTATTTGGGTAACGTTCGAGCAACGTGACACCGTCACTGGTCCGCGGATTCGAACAGTAAATAGCATTTGTAGCTTCGCAAACAACTTGCTTTGGCTATCATGTTACTTATTATACAACTAATATACGTTAAATATTATATTAATCAAGTCAAATTATTTTAAACTTTTAAAAAGCTAATGCAATGTCTTTTAAAACATTTTTATTTCAACACATTATAAGTAAACTTCAAACAACTAACGCCCGACTACTTAAAAATCGTACGCTGAAAAGTATGACATGTTTTTATAACATTTACCCAATTATTGAGCTCATTCAGGCTAAGCAGTTAGAGCTAGTAATATAATATCTATTTTTAAAATATAAAGTACTTTATATCCTCTAGAGGCGTTATTAAATTGAAAGTGACGTCACATAGCCAATAACGGATGATCAAGATGCTCCTAACGAAACCTCATTGGTCGGATCATGGTAAGTAGTTTAGAAGTTAAGTAAGCGGGAACAGATGAAAATATTTTGCATATATACATACCGGCTAAAGTCATATACGACTTAGTCGTATAATAACCAGTATTTATTTGTTTATTTGTAGTAAGTACATTTTTTTTTTTTTTATTTAATAGCTTGGCGGACGAGCATATGGGCCACCTGATGGTAAGTGGTCACCAACGCCCATAGACAATGGCATTGTAAGAAATGTTAACCATCACTTACATTGCCAATGCGCCACCAACCTTGGGAACTAAGATGTTATGTCCCTTGTGCCTGTAATTACACTGGCTCACTCACCCTTCAAACCGGAACACAACAATACAAAGTACTGCTGTTTTGCGGTAGAATATCTGATGAGTGGGTGGTACCTACCCAGACGAGCTTGCACAAAGCTCTACCACCGAGTAAAACACATTACATGGAAACCAGGAAACATTCCTGGCTGGCTGGCTGGCTGGCCCGTTAGCACAGTTGGCAGTGACCTCTGATTCGAGTCTCGTACTGATTCTGGGAGTATTATGTACATTTAAAAAGTATTTAATATGTATTTATACATTTATTTAAACTTATGTTATATATTTAAAGATGTATATCGATCGGCTGTTACGGAAGAATTACACATGAACAGACGTGTATGAAAAAGAAATGTTACAATTACATAACTGAAATATACTGTAAATAGCAATTTTTGTAGCAATTTAAATGCATACGGAACGCGATAGAAAATTATAAAAAGTTGAATAAAAAATTTAATCCATAAAAAATCAATATAATAATTGAAATGAAGTATTTTTTATACACTTACAATATTTTCTTCCTTAATACATTTACAATACGTCTATACTTTCAAAATGTTAATAGCTTAAATTACTAATGAAATAAAGAGATATGTAAGCATGCGAAAGGCAAGCGTGTTGATCGCGAACAGCTAAGCTGAAAAACTAAGGTAAAACAAAAACCAAAATTGTTATTTATAATTTCAAAGAAAAATAAGTACTTAACTTGTCCCATGCATTAAGAGTTCATTGCGTTTTATCGTTCCAAGTTGGTGGAGAAATATTCAGTATTATTATGACAAATGTAGTGTAAATATGTTCTGTATTTTCACAATTGTATTTATTTATATATAAATTTTGTAGAATAAAACTAAAACCCTAACCGCACGTAGGTAAATAAAAATCTAGTAATCAATTTGAGTTTCGAAATATATTTTAATTTTAATTGAATAAATTAAATCATTTTGTTAAATAATTATGTGTCTTCCTCTTTCGAATGACAAACCAATAATGAGAGAAAGAGCGCAAGCGCTAATCAACGTTTATAAGTAAGGCCGCAAGATTTATTAGAAAGATAAAGACAAGAACCTAAGAAAACTAAATATTTGTCAAAGTCAAGTATTTTTTTAAACACAATACGTGACTTGAACTTTAAACTAGACAAATACAGTTGCATCAACTTAACCCTTATCGCCAAATTCGATTGCAACTCGTGAGAACGCGGAAGACGCAACCCACCTGGTATCTAAGACCGTAATATAACTGTTCTGACAAACAAAGGACAAACCCTTTCATATCCGCTATGGGTCGCTGAGACCTACTAGTAAAAGACACCTAATCAAGGGTTAGCATGGCAGGTGACGGCAGATGCTCCGTGATTCGCGTGAAATTATTTCTCTTTCAACTTTTTTTTGCGTCACTTTTACCATCAAATCTCACGTTGTGTTATGAGGTGTGAAAATTAATAGCGTTCTTACAATTTCTCAAAGTATAATCAATTATTATCAAATTTACGCTACTTCCAATAGCCTCACATTAATTTATTATGACATAAAAACTTCAATCTAAGAAGATATAATTATTTGATGTATAATTAGATTCTTATTATGAATAAAGTAAATTGCATAAACAATAACATTATAAAAGTAAAACGTAAAAAATAAAAAATAAATCTAATTGACATGAAACAAAACAAAAACCATCTTAAAAAAAAGAAAAAAATGTGAATTCTGTATTAATATAAGTGAATAGCATTATAGTGTAAATTTAAATCAATAGAATAAAAGATAAAAAAAAAATATTTTTAAGATTAATTAACTTAAAATAAATATATGTATATGTAAGAGGTATTTTTATTCATAAAAATGCATAACATACTTTTAGAGGCTGGCTTTATAGCAATTTATCGGATTACAAAATATATCAAAATCATTTTTTTTCGCTAAACTATTATAACATTTTCTAACTCTGTTCAGTAGTACATTTAAACCTAAATTCGTTCTCGAGAACTTACATCTAAAGCTGTGTGCATTAATTACTCTAGAATTTAGTAACTAAATTTAATTTTATTTGATTATAAAAACTATAGTTAGGTTGAAGCCATAAAATTGAATAAAAATATTTCTTGAAGTTCACAACCGCCTACGATTCCCGTCACCACACTCGAATATTAAATCCCACTTCAAATAATTAATCCTCATTGAGAACACATCAGTAACCCTCAAAATGTCAAAAGAGGCAGGATATAAACTAACCGCCTTTTCTTTGCGCTTTATAAAGAAAGAAAAAAAAAACTACAAACGCACCGGTAAAAAAGGGTTATGACGAAAAAAAATGCTAAAGAACTACGTTTGCAATGTTACGCCAATTTTGCTTTCAAGGAAATTAGATATCCTCTTACAATAAAGAAGCCTTTAACCCTTTATGGACGTGTGGGAAAAACTGAGAATATATCAATAAAGTTAACGGGGCATCGCTTTAACAAAAAAAAGACATCTGCTCAGTTTTAATGGCACGACCTACTTTGTGAGATTTGTGATACATAACTACGCACATTTAATATTAACAAACATATCAAAAGATTAACAGATTTGAAAATAATAATTAAAACTCATTATTTTTATTAATATAAAAATACATTTTAAATGTAAAAGAATGATTGTAATTAAAAAAATATCCATAAATTAATAATTAATTAGTTATTAAAAAGAAATATTACAATAATAAGCAGAACTATAATAACTAATATAATACGAACATCTAGTATCATTTCTTTCTGACTGTTAGCGAGCCGACGTCGAGGGTGGTTCTAGTCCTCCACTGAGGGCTGTTGAGCTCGCAGAGAGGCCCACTCCCTCTGTGCTCAAGACGTCAACATTGTTTGCATTCGTTTGATGTTTCTTGTAGATTTCTCTCTCTTAAAATTAACTATAAACATAATATATATTGAAAAGCATTGACTTAAATTTCGTTTGTTATATAAATTGATAAAAAAAGAAATCTTATCAAATACTTATTGGCATAGATAATTAAGATTTACAAATAATATTTATGAAAGCCCAACTTAAAGCAACCTGCCTTTAAATATGTAGTAACAGCAAAGTCATAAGAGTTCATATATAATATCACGTCATTCAAAATACTACGTGTAACGAATAAATTGTGATTATTTGAAATAAGCTATATAAAACGACATACTCATTTGCAAATTGTAATTACATAATAAATTTTCAACAAAAAGACGCGAGCGAAACGGCATTACTTGTGGAAAACATAGCGTCCGGCGGGCATTAGTCATCCTCGTTGAAAGGTGCCCTGTGGGAAATTACTCACGGGTCGAAGAGACCGCGCCAGTGCCTGCTATATTTCACATGCCAGTATTTTACTGTTAGGTTAGTGATATATAATAAGTATATCGTTTTTTGGATCAATAACATACAAACATGCACGCGTATTTTTTTGCCTCTTGTGTATATTGTTTGTATAACATACCCTTACAATCTGTAACTTAAGCAAAAAGTAACAACTTAAATTGCACTGTCTAATTAACCCTTCTACTACGTACAGGATTTCAATATATTGTTATGTTACGTGTTTCGTACATGCATACTTATTTTATCGACGAGCTCAATGCTTGGTTCATTGGGTCGTTATTGAGATGTATTTGTTAACATAAAAATAAAAAATATATCAAAATGTTTAAAAATTACATCATATTTTTAGTAATCTATACTACTACTATTGGTTCTGTCTGTACATTTTTTTTTCCAACTAATTTTTTCATAAATAATCGTTTTATAATGCAGTGATTCACATTATACTATTTTTTCATTTTTGTCTGTCTGTCTGTCTATCTGTATGTCTTCTTATAACTCAAAAACGGCTTGACCAATCTTGATGAAAATTGGTACACACAAAGAACATGTGATGACGCAAATGTTAGGGTACACAGGGTTATTTGTAACGACCCAGCAACCTCGCAGGACTAGATAGCTAACACCATAATGTATGTGTGTGTGTGCGTGTGCGTGTGTGCGTGCGTGTGCGTGTGTGTGCGTGCGTATGTGTGTGTTTGAGTGTGTGTGTGTGTGTTATTATAGTAATAAAATAATTTATTATATTTTTATTTATTATACGCGGGTGAAACCGCGGGGCACAGCTAGTTCTTTTATAAGAAGCAGCCCAACCATATTTTATTTAATTTAACATTAGAGTGAATAAAAATATCTTTCCTTTGCCTATTTATTTCTATCAAGTAATAAAAAATATATGATGTACTTGTTTAAAAACTATAACGTCAACATTTATCACCGGATGATGAACAGCCTTCGCACAATGCGAGTTGGCATAATCGAATTATCGATACATAATCGATACATCGAATATTCGAATCGAGTACTTGGACGTATCTGTATAATGTTATATTGATGATTCCAGTACAGACTGATTAATGGTTCCGCGTTGTAGCATACAATGAAAACCGAGACATACGCATTATAGGGTTGATATCTTACCGTTATATTGTTGATTGTCGAATACATTGCTCGTTCGTTCATTGCTATTTTGTGGTTACCTATATTTAGCCTTCAATGTACGCAATGCAATATTTATTACTATAAATTTGAAATACACAGTACAGAGGTTCAATATAGGGTTGTCGCCATGAACGTGACTTGTGATTTCGTGTATTAGGTAAAAAATGTGGCTTAGCTACAAATTTTCCTTATTATTATTATATATACCCTAATAATTTAAAATAATTTATGAAAATTGCCAGTAGAATATTATATGAAAAATATAAGGTAATGAGCCGGCCAAGGGCCTCATCTTATCTTCAAAAAGAGTTTATTGCACCACGCTACTCTAATACGGGTTGGTGGTTACACCTATAACAGAATTTCATCCGACATATTCAAGTTTCCTCACGATTCACCATCGAGCACGATTTGAATTATAATCCCAAATAAAACAGTTGAAAAATTATTGGTGCTTGCCCGGGTTTGAACCCGTAATCTTTATCTTAGATTCACGTGTTCCAGTTCTGCATCATCACGGCTCTATAAAAAATATATAATAATAATAATAATAGTCTAGACTGATTTCGGTCACGGCGGCCAATCTCATGAGAGATTAGCCAACTGCGCAAGACATATTATAGTGCACAAGTGTGTGCGCAAACACAGGTGTACTCTCTATTCCCTAACTCTTATAACCCGATAGGACGGCAATCCGACACGACTGGAAAGAGTTCAGGCGCGAGACCAACAGCTTAAGGTGCTTTCCAAGGCACGGGAGTGTACACACTTCCAACTTCCAGACTCCAGACTCTACTTAGAATTTTCGACAGAAAATCTCAATAACATTTTATTGGCCCGACCTGGGATTTGAACCCAGGACCACCGTGTCCGCGGCCTTACATGTAGCCACTAGACCAACGTGGCAGTCTGGCAATATATAATGTGTATGATGACGTTTGTTTACCCTTTCTTTGGATTTGACACGCTCAGTAGGTGACCGTCAATGCCCGCGGTGAGCGAAATTATCGCACTCTGGGTGGCGAGCACTAACTTTAATTGTGGTAATATAAGGGTGACGAAAGTATCTATGCAAATTTTAAATCACAAATAATATATAAACTATATACTTGGTGATAGGGATTTGTGCAAGCTCGTCTGGGTAGGTACCACCTATTCATCACATATTCTACCGCAAAACAGCAGTACTTGCTATTTTTGTGTTCCTGTTTGAAGGGTGAGTGAGCCAGTGTAATTACACGCACAAGGGACATAAGATCTTAGTTCCCAAGGTTGGTGGCGCATTCGCGATGTAAGTGATGGTTAACATCTCTTACAATGCCAATGTCTATGGGCGTTGGTGACCACTTACCATCAGGTGGCCCATATGCGCGTCCGCCTTCCTATGCCATAAAATAAATAAATAAAATTATTTTATCACAACTATATATACCCTCTTTCCACGACTACGTATATACGTTATGTACGTATATATGTTACGTGTATATATTGATATAATATTAATTCAGTGGAAGTAATGTGAAAGTAAAGTAAAACTTCTAGATCCTGTAGGTCTTGCTGAATCAACACCAGAAATCGACCTATAATAATTTCATAATGATTTTACTAATTACACCAATGCTATTCTTTAACCTGTGAAATATTGACAACCGACTTATGCTGATATACTATTTTGATGCATGTATTCTTGAAATGTCATAATTATTATGGTCAATGTAGCGTGCTGTACGTACGCGATCTGTACATTCATTACTTACGTTATTTATCGTGACATGATCGACATTTTTGGAAAAGACTAGGAATACCATCACCTTGGACAAAGGCATCGAAATTATGTCACCTACATTTAGGACAAATAACATTAATAATAATAATGTTCACAATATAACGCGACGAGTAAAAACGCGAGCAGAATGTGAGACATGCAAACTGTCATGACGTCATTAGCTCATAAAATAAACGAACGTCCCGCGCAAGCTGTCGTATCTAAAATCAATGAGTTTTTTTTATTATTAATGGTTAACCCTTTGTCGCTGGCACCAATCGATTTCCGAACCCCGCCGCTCAATACAATGCACATTTTAAAATTTAAAATCCGATATCTGTAGTGAACTTTTTTATGCCACTACGATGCATTTTTAACCCTTCACCGTATGTCTCTTTGTTTCCAGAGGTTCTCAATATTTAAGAAATATATATATTTTTACAAATAATTCGATATCAGCCGTAAATTTTGCATGCGTTAACAATGCAGTCAATGCTGCAATGAGATTACTTAATCTTCTTTTATATTTATATACAGGATGTAACAAAATTCGTGTCCAACCCGACAGCAAAAAATTACTTAAAAAAATATATTAATTGTGTTTAACGACACTGTTGGTGGTAAAAACGTGGACTACTGAGGTCATGACCTCGTGTCTTAGTTACCCGATAGGTAAGAGCTATCGAGTGCTATTGCCCGCACCTGTGTTGCCAAGTAATTTTCTTGATTAAATTTAAAAAAAATCCGGGATTAATTTTTTGGTTAGTATTTTAAAAATTATTACATAAATAGAACCGACACACGATACCTAATAATCACTTCACGGGTCGGACACCAATTTTTTTACACGCTGTATATTTTTTATTGTAAATAGTCTCAAAACCGAGAAGGCTTATCAAAAAAGGAAAGAAGGCATATGTCCAGCAGTGTGACACTTAAAAAATGTTATTCATGCGATTTTTATTAAATACATGCAATATTGTAATGCAAATGTTGTTTCTAATTTAAGAAATAACTTAAAGCATCGTTAAAAGTAGTTTCCAAATTCGACATATAAGTATTTATTTATAAAATAAAACTAAAACCCTAAAAATAAACTCATTAAAAAAAACGTTGAGAGCCACTGTCAGGGGATTGTATAACCGCGGTGTCTGTACGTGACAATTTAAACAAATTCTGAGCCATTTGGCTTCTGGGGTGGTTCGTTTTTAAGGACTTATTTTGAATAAAAAAAATCTCCATTCAGCCGTACTCAGCCGGCGGATCAGATGCGGGATGAGTGTGTGGTGTAGTGAGGTAGATCGACCAAAGGTTATATATGTCATGTGAAGACACACATATTATATTAACATTACAGTAAACTCTTTTTCAATTAAATTTTAAATCACATACATAAATACATTTTCTCACAGTTACTTAGCTATATACTTACAAATAATTGTTTAAATCTTGAATATTATTTAAATAAAAATATGTTGAAATTTCCTTACATTATAAATCTTACAAACCAATTTCCATACTATCGGGAGAGCATATCCAAATCGCATAACAAAAGCAACAGAGTTGTCGTATATATCCATTCCGTTCTGAATATTTAATATTTCCCGCCATGCGAAATCTTCAGAGCCCATCAAAGCTCTGCTTCCAATAATCTCCTCGGCTGGATATCCCAGTTCCTTTGTGACAAGCGGACATTATCTGTGCATCAAATTATGGAGGGAAAATATGTAATCTATTGTCTGTGGTGCGGCTTAGAGTGCATATTTATCTTTTAAAATTTTCAATCCTATTTTAAAATGTTGCGTTTAGTAAATTGATTTGTTAACATTAATAAAAAAATAACGATAATATTTCAGGTACAATAAAAAGCTATGGAAAAGTTTTACTTGGACGAATTTTTGTAACAGTTTCTGTTAATTTCTTAAGTAACTAATATTTGTTCAATTAGTAAAAATCATCTACTGAAAGTGAATACTAATAATGCTTAAGTACTTACTCTTACGCGTTAGTTAATAAAGTTTGAATCGAATCAAATTAAATTACAACAAAATGTAATTTAATTTTGATTTAAAAAAAACCGTATGCATAACCAATAAGAAACACTCGTATGCATAACCAAATTTACTCGGTGGTAGAGCTTTGTGCAAGCTCGTCTGGGTAGGTACCACCCGCTCATCAGATATTCTACCGCAAAACAGGAGTACTTTGTATTGTTGTGTTCCGGTTTGAAGGGTGAGTGAGCCAGTGTAATTACAGGCACAAGGGACATAACATCTTAGTTCCCAAGGTTTGTGGCGCAGTGGTGATGTTAATTTTTTTTAAAGAAATATACAAACCACTGCCTATGGGCGTTGGTGACCACTTACCATCAGGTGGCCCACATGCTCGTCCACTAACCAATACTATAAAAAAAAAAAAAAAAAAAAAACATAACAACGTGAATCCAATCGAATTTAAGCGATACATTGCAATAGTACGTCATCAGTCACTACCGCCCACACGATGTTATTTTCGAAGCACCATTTATTAGAGCGAGACAGACGGATAGATCAATTTATATAAAACATAAACGGGACAGAAAATAATTGAAAGTAAAAAATCGTCCATTTGGCGCCCAACAAGGGGCGCAATAGGGGGCGAATTGGTGATATAATTTTAATATTAAATGATGTATACCATATTGTATAGCTTCTAATTTAGTTTTACCCTTGTTATAAATTATATAAATATTACAGTGTTAAGACTACATTAAGTAGCTTTAATTGAATAATTGATTTAGGTATATTACTAATCTGCGGCTGCCGAAAGGTCTTTACAGATGCGTGATCGGACGATGTAACTTTAAGGTGACGTTAAATTTCATTTTAAATAAATAAGAAAAATATTTTTTAAATATTTTTTTTCCGAACCGATATGACATTGCAACCTTCAAGAAAAGACCGTGCCTACTCATTCCTTAAAGGCCGGCAACGCACCTGCAAGCCCTCGGGTGTTGCAGATATCCATGGGCGCCGGCAAACTCTTTCCATCAGGTGAGCCTCGTACACGTTTGACACCAATTACATAAAAAAAAAAAATTAAACATACCATTCACTGTTACAAGGTTATGTCAACTATTCATTTCTATAGTATATCAAGATATCATCGGCTGAAAGACACCTGAAATGCTTTCGCTCAACAGCCGGACTTACAATCTCAAGTCTTTAAAATTTCACTAATTTCTTCTTATACTTCCAACTATCGACACCCATTCTGTAATTGACTTAAAAGTGTAAATTTAATTTAATTAATTACTTGAATCAAAACTGTAGACTAATAATAATTCACTCAGCTACCAATGATAATAATATTACATAATCGGGTCATAAAAATATATATCATTATAACCCGACTAAATCAAGGTGATATTCAGTTAGAATTTATAGTCATATCTTACTTAGAATCAATTCATTCATACGAGAAATCCATAATATAATTATAACGATCATCATTTTTTTATGATATTGAATTATAAAGCCACGTCAATAAATAAAACGATAATTTTATGTTATTGTTGACAAATATATAATATATATTATAGTCTATTTGGTCATACTTTTTAAATACGTCTTTTGACTTAAAATTTGGTTGACTTAATTGAACACTTATATACCATGCTCGATATATTAGAAAACCAATGCATTTCCATTTAACAGTATGTTAAGCTCTAAAACTTGTTTAAAATAATATACTATTTTAATTTATAAGATATACAGTACGATATCATATCATTTCATACCTCGGCCAGTTGGCTTGGCAAAGATCCTATAACCTCTGAACTGTGAATACGAACGGATGGTGTTATGCAGTATGCACACAATATTAAAATAGGAAGAAACACTTAAATCGCTTAAGCGTATATTATATAGTTAGGACCATGGTCCATACAACAGTATTATTAAAAAAAAAAGAAGCGCGCTAATTTTTAACCGCCGCCATCTTGTGAGTGCACATATAGGTAAAGTAATTAATTCATTATTGGCGCCACTTATGACTTGTAATGTGTTCAAATGTGTTATTTGGATTTAAAGAGTAATTGAGTGAGTAATTAACATCAATATATATTTTATATGATTTGGTGTTCTATTTATGAACAGACCAATTCGAGGTTCTTATAAAATCAGTTTTCACTTCTGGGTGCTAAATATATACCTTTAATTAAATATTTTTAATATATTTGAAATATCAGGTCGACCAGATTGAATCATCGTTAATGAAGAAAACTTTCTAACTTTTCTAGTTTTTATTATATAATATTTTACATACATTATAGTACTATTCTCTAAACAAACACTTTTATCTTATAAACAATTTAGAATCTAAATACTAACATATCAACCTTTTTTTCATTATACAGATGTCATAAGATTCCTGAAACCATTCCGAATGGCTTTATAACGTCATCAGACTTTAATATGGTGGATGCTTCTTACATTGAAAAATTATAGGCGTTTAAAATGTTTGTCTACAAATTTTCGTATATTAGCACTAAATTAACATTATTTTTCATGGGCCTTTTTATTGCTAGAAAAAACAAGTGTTCTTGCAAGTATTACTTTTTTTATTAAAATTATTTATACATTTAATATTGCAATATATTTGCGTTATACCATCCACAACCACCCTTTCGGACAAGCCGAGTCAGGCCGGTTTATATCTTTGAAAAATCCCGTATCCCCTACAAAAATCACACGGTCGTCCGCACAGTCCGTATATATATTTCTAGATAAAGCTATACTGGAAAGGATAGATAGAATAATACCGTAAATCATGGAATCTAACAAGCTGCATAAATCAAATGAATGTGTGAAATTATCTTATTGACTTATTCAGTCGAAATATTTAAATCGTTATAAGCAATTTTTGCCAATTGTATTCAATGGTAAAATATTTTATGTCACAGTTTTTAATTAAATATATTAGTTAGCTTAATTATATTATTTATCTGCCTCGTGGGTCTAGTGGCTGGCCTAGTAAGGCCGCAGACACGGTGGTCCTTGGTTCAATTCCCAGGTCGACCCAATAAAATTTTATTGAGATTTTCTATCGAAATTTCTCAGTAGCAGCCCGGAGTCTGGAAGTTGGAAGTATGTACACTCCTGTGCCTCGGAAAGGACGTAAAGCCGTTGGTCCTGGGACTGAACTTCTTCCGGTCGTGTCGGATTGCCGTCCCATCGGGTTATGAGAGTAAGGGAATAGAGAGTACACCTGTGTTTGCGCACACACTTGTACACTATAATATCTCCTGCGCAGTTGGCTAATCTCTCTTGAAATTGGCCGCCGTGGCCGAAATCGGTCAGGAGGACTATTATTATTAGTTACTAAAAGCACTTACAAAACTACCATTTTAATAATATATAACACAAACAATATAAGAATAACAGAGCAACTTCACTTGAGATTGTTATTTAATATAGAACAAAAATAGAATCGGTCACAAATATAGGAATCAAAATTGCACGTAAACGTAAACCCGTTGAATAAAAAAAATTGCATCAAATAGCAGTAGTGCTATGTAATAAAAATGCTAGCCCGAGTGAGAGCTTAAACCTAGGTCAAAATCTACGGCCTAATAGGCTAGAGTCCGCTAGACCAAAGAGGCAGTCTGCACCGAGTAGGTACCTAATATAAAAAATGAGACATATACATATTTACATATGACCCGAAAACTTAAAGTATACCATTGGCTTTACGACCGAATACTTGTCACTACGAATTTAAGTGAGCCATATCCAGTCGACCTATGCTCGCTGCCAACTATATTCACAATACTGCTTTTTTATACATTTTCTGATACATTTCTTCTCCAATGCATCTTCGGGGGAGATATTATTTGTGTGATAGTGTCGGTGAGGCGTTATGAATATAGAGTGTGCTTTAATAAAGTAGTTTGTTGCAGATATTCGTTGTGATTTTGATTGCATTTTTTAGTATGTTCGATTCTTATCTTCTGTAGCCTAGGAGTTTTTTGGGATGATGGCTTCTCTACAGCGACGCCAGTAGTTTAACGAATATTTACGCGACCCTTGTTACATTTTTAAGCCACTAATAAAATCTATCGAATGATCCCTTATTAAGAAAAATCTCTTCTAAGCCTAATATGTATTTTCTTATTATAAAAGACGCAATATGAATGTCTCTACTTATAGATTTTATAGATAAGGTGTGATTATAAGTTTTGTTTGTTTAGACACATCAGGTTTCCGTCTCCGCAAAGTCAATCTTTCGTAGGGCAAGGTTCGCTTTTATGATAAAATTTGTAATGGAGATAGTTTGTAAATAAATTTATATTAATGTTTCGTAAATAATGAAAACTTCAGTTGCAATATTGAAGAAACTTCTTATTCCTTATCCCAATCAATACATAGGTATTATGCAGTTCGTGAGCGATGCAAGGCGAATCCAATGTTTTATAGTAAAATAATACAATAAAATTTACTCATGTGAAACAGCAGGAAGAATATAAACAATTTAATTCTATAGTATAGATTTTTTTAATATTTTTACTTATATAATCAAATCTCCAAAGACATTTTGTCCGTGTGTTTGGTGTATCTTTCTATTAATTTAATTGATTTAAGTACTTGAACGTGCCTGTCATAGATTATTCTATTTTAACAATTTATAAAAGAATAGTATGCACCTGCATGTATAGATTTTCCTTACAGCATGACAATGGAAAAAGCAGGATTACAGCTGAATAATCAAACAGCTGGGCACAGGCCTCTCCTTTAAAGGAGGCTTGGAGCTCATTCCACTACGACGTTCTAATGCATGTTAATGGATAAAAAAAAATCAGAATATTATCTGACACAACCAAATTACGTCATCATCATTATTTAATTTATAACTCATATTTTATCTTCAATGGGCAGTTCTAACTACAGGCAGTCTTAGGGAGTAGAGCATTTAAGACCTGACAAGTAGGCAAAGCGTTGACGTCATAAATGCTCGTAATTCTTGAGTTGTGATATCTATGGGCGAAGTTAACCACTTATATTAGTAGGTATTATAGGTATTATAGGTTTTTTCCACCAACCCGCATTGGAGCAGCGTGGTGGAATAAGCTCCAAGCCTTCTCCACAAAAAAAAAAGGTAGAAGAGGCCATAGCCCAGCAGTGGGACATTCACAGGCTGTTACGTACGTATATATAGGTATTTGCTCACCTAGCTCTACTAGCATTGACCACATAATATGCTATATTTATTTGATAGAAAAAAAAAATCGATAAGATACAAACATATTTGAGAATTGCAAGAATGTTCTGAGTATTCTGGCAAAAGTAAGAAATCCAAAAATAAAAATATTCCTAAGCAGTACAATCTTTCTCCTCCAAGTATATATTCAAAGTACATACATATACATAAGATAAGACAGAAACAATGTCATCACTACAGTTGAACACCAGATCACGTAGCACGTGTAGAGCTAAACCAAACTTAAGCGTCGAGTACTTTATGAGGTGATATTCGGTCGTTTGCGCTCAATGCGTGTTAGAGTCGATACACTTTGTACTTCAAATGTTACGTGATCATAGCTAAAGGGCCTGAACAACGGAATAAAGATGATCGTAGTCGTGAAAACTAATTTCCGAGAATTTTGCCCTGGATTTTGTTTAATATGAAACATTCGGGAAAATTAGAAAAGTACCATTATTTTAATGAACCTGCTAAGATGAACTATCGTGTACAATTTATACAGTTAAACTAATACAATTTACCTGGTCATATGAAATATTGGTGCCTTGAATTTCATATAACATAATAATATGTTATATGAAATTTTAATATAGCATCCCAATAAATAAAGATGTCCTGTCTCAAAAATGCCACTAAGAATGTTCTTCTTGCCGCTTGGCCGGCTTGAACCCGCAATCTTCCGTTAAGGTTCAGGCGTTCTAGCTGCTACACCAGTCATTTTAAGATAAATGATTTTTAGTCCCGTAAACCAGTATAGAAATAACCGAAGTTGGTGCCATAAAACAAACGTAAGCTGCAGTACACCGAACCTCGTAAACTCCTTCCCAATAATCCAACGTCAGCGGAAAAAATAGCCATAGTAAAAACTCCTATCCGTACCTAATAACCCGAGAATATTATCAAAGAGTCGTCGGGTCATAACCCGAAATTGGTTTCGGGGTCCGTAAGTCCCCAGTTTTATATGTCGCATTATGAAGGCCGTCAAACGAATTCACGTAGAAAATCGAATCTATATACGGTGATATTGCCGTCGCCGGTCCTGGCTGGCTTCAGATAATAAAATAATATACCTCTTTTTACGCCATCTTTCATAGATCTCGTCATTGGCCTGCGGTGACCCGCGCGGAAATATATTATAATCGCCTTTCCTTATGGCCTACCTATTAAAATAATACATATATATATATATATATATATTGTTTAACGTATTTAAATTATAATAACTAATTTTATTTCTAAATATTTTTTATAAATATATATAGTGGAACGAACCAGAACGTGTTTATTAAAAAAAACACTATATTAATTATCATCAAAATCTGTCTGTTCGTGTGCATAAATTTGAGGTATAACATATTGGATAGAATTTAATCTCCAAAAAACATAGATTACCCTGGAGTTATAAAGGATATTTATGAGGAATGCCAGTTGTTAGTCAAAATATGACCCTTCTTATCGTCCTAGCCTTAACAGCTATCATCTCGTTTTTAATTAAACGTAAATATTATCTTAAATATGTTACTGAATCATCAAATTCAAATTTGATTTGTGTCTCTTTCTTACGTCTATATTTATCGCGTGCTTTTCTTCTGTCCCTGTCTTTCTTTTTTAAATAAAATCAATGTGCTTTTTAATATAAGATGATAAGCAGATATGATATACCAAAACGTAGGTTCGTGTGTAATAAATTAAAACAATAAGATATAGATATTCTATTAGGATAAAAAAAAACAAATATCTACTTATTTAAATTAGTAAAAAGGTGAAGAAACAAACAACTTCACTTATGATATATTATTAAAAAAGGATAATAGTTGAATATGATATTTGAATAAATTATGATTTCTTAAATAAACATGTTTTGATTTCCAAACAACAAATAAGTATTTTCATAAGAATTGCTTCTGAAATAACAAAATTTAAGAACAAACGTATAAAGTGCCATAAAAGAGCTTCTCTTTGTGGCACAAAAATCTCTTGGATGGGAGTAATCGGGCATTTTACATAAGAAAATAATATATTATTCAAAATCCACACGCGAACACACCGCCCCATATACTTATCGGTAATAATGCCCGCTCTCCACTGCGTAACTTGGCAAAACGTGATAAGTACGTATAATATAATTAATGTTCGACTATCTCGATGACTACCTCGTTGGTCTAGTGGCTAGATATACCTGGGTTCAATTCCCAGGTCGGGCCAATAAATAGTTATTGGGTTTTTCTGTCAGAAAATTCTCAGTAGCAGCCCGGAGTCTGGAAGTTGGAAGTGTGTACACTCCCGTGCCTCGGAAAGCACGTTAAGCAGTTGGTCCTGCGCCTGAACTCTTTCCGGTCGTGTCGGATTGCCGTCCCATCAGGACATATTATAGTGCACAAGTGTGTTTGCGCACACACTTGTGCACTATAATATGTCCTGCGCAGTTGACTAATCTCTCTTGAGATTGGCCGCCGTGGCCGAAATCGGTCTGGAGGACCTTATAATTCATGTTATATACTTAAATAAGTTGATTATATAGTAATTAAGTCAGTTTCTCCTCTTCTTCTCAGGTCAGGGTATTTTTTTCCGAACCGGTGGCAGTTTGACTGACAGTGAATAAGTAAGTGTATTGCTTCTATATTACATAAAGGATTTTTATTTAATTGAATCTATACTAATATTATAAGTGCGAAACTAAATATGTCTGTCTGTTACACTTTCTGGGTATTTAAAAGTGGGACATTTAACTAACTTTTTTAATGAAGTAGATTTAAATGAATGTTTTTAACGTTAAAATGATAAAAAATAGGGTTATAACTCTTTTGCATCGTACCCGTTCACCTCGTGGTCTCAACTCTTCGCAAATAAAAATAGAGGTAAAGAGACGAGAGTAAATCCGACGCTCAGCTCCCTATTATGATATCTCATGATTCAGAACTGTTACCTGGGATGATGGTCTGCAAACATAAATTATTGTCGATATAAGATACTACTACTATAATATATATTACATATAAAAATTAATTTGAACTTAATATTTCAAACTTAAATTAATAATAATTTATTCAAAAGCATTATTGATAGTTAAAATGACAAGCGGTGCAAGAGAATACCCTTTTTTTTCGCTGGATAAACGCCTTGATGCGTTTCCCCCACATGAAGTGGGGGGGTATGTGGGGCTCACCGGCACTGAAGGCGCCGGAATACCCACTAAAAAACCAGCGGTATCCTCTCCGTCTGGTCGCTTGCGCATGCTATCGTGACACCCCGGTAAGAGAATACCCTAACATTAATTTTTATATTAAGGCTGTTAATAAACATATAAAAAAATATTAATAAAAAGAAAGTTATCTAATTACATTCATGATATTGCTTTAAAAGGAACATCAGTAATTAGAACCCTAAGTATTTATCTCTAGTAAAATTAAACTATTTAGCGTTGAATAATTTTTACGGCAAATTGTTGCGAAAAATAAAGATTTTATTCTCATTGTACTAGAAAAAATTTCAATTAAAATATATAAAAAAATAGTTTCGCTATATACTAAAGTAATAGCCTGTATTGTAAAGTTTGGAACTTACACCACCACGCTGCAATGCGGATTGGTGGATACATATGTGGCAATTTACTTCGACACATGGCGATCCCTTGACAGCTGAGCTAGAAATGTAAAATATACACAAATAGCACATGGAAATAAGCCCTACCGGGTAGTAATGCATAGATTAATTCTTTAACAATAACAAACAATATAATATGCGTCGCGTATCCATTTTCAATACTTACTTGATCCAATGGTTTATGACTTCATGAATCTTAAACAACAGTGGCGAATAAAAAGTGTCGCGTCTGACCCCTCGTGTGAATTATGAAGGCGAATAAATATTTATAAGGAGAGTATGTATGATATGACATAAGTTTTGTATACTACTTGGTATATTACGTGTATTTTATTTTTTTTGTATAAAGGTCTACAAACTTTCTGTTTAATTTGTAAAGTGATGTGTTGGAATTAATTGATTAATTTATCGGATTATATTGCACAGATTAAAAATATAATTTTAGATTTTATCCGTGCGTGGTTAAGCCTTAACACAAATTTGGTTTATCAAGATATTTTTTTTTCTGATTAACATTTATTATTTAATTCTTTACCATAAAATAACTGTTAAGTGAAGTAATATTAATTACAAAGTGATCAATTGATTGAGGTTATATTCTATCTCACCGTTAATACCTTTTTTGAAACAGTGTAAAACATTCCATACAACAAAATGTGGGACGCTATCCCCAATTACTTACTAAAACGCATCTGCACTAAACACCATCAGCGAAATAGTTTACATAAAACGAAACATCTTACATGACATGAATTAACCATTTATAACGAACTATATGAATCACGACATCTCAGAAGGCTGCAAATTGTAGGCAATTTGAACAAGTTTAAATGGTATTCGTCATACTGGCACATTTATATGCGACCACGCGGACGTAGATGCTTTACATATCCTGTACGAAATTGGTATAGTGTTGAGCGATATCTATGTTTACATCTACACGTTACAAATGTGTTACATCACGCCTCTCAAGTACCCGTTACTTATCTTGCCTTACGCGGATCAGGGCTGCCACTTACGCAATCAATAAATTAAACGTATTCATTAATTTGTAAAATTTTATATTCCATAAAAAAAAAAAATCCTTTGTGGTCTTTAATTTACTGTTTTTTTAATTTTGTGTTTTTTTTTATAATATGACAGTAACGATATATACATATATATATACGAAAATATACTGTGTCAGTATTTTATGCCAATTATATTATTAACTAAATACGAAAGCACTAAATTATTTAATAACTTTATTTTTTTTACGTATTATACCATCAATTTCAATTAAGTAAATAAGCTCTCATATTGGAAAATATCATCTTAATTGATTTAATCGATGTAGCTAAATAATTAACAGTTATTATTTCTAAAATATTCAGCCCAAATCCTAAGTCCAATAAGGTTGGGACTGGCTCAAAATTAAGTCGCAAGATTTAACCTAATTTAACTCTTTACTTGGTGCAGCTTTGTACAAGGTCGTCTGGGTAGGTACCACCCACTCATCAGATATTCTACCGCAAAACAGCAGTATTTGATATTATTGTGTTCCGGTTTGAAGGTTGAGTGAGCCAGTGTAATTACAGGCACAACGGACATAACATCTTAGTTTCCAAGATTGGTGGCGCATTTGCGATGTAAGCGATGGTTAACATCTCTTACAATGCCAATGTCTATGGGCGTTGGTGACCACTTATCATCAGGTGGCCCATACGCACGTCGGCCTACCAATGCTATAAAAAAACTTACACAAACACGTCAGTTTACAAATGAAATATATAACTATTTACCTCATTTAATACAAAATAACGAAAACACCAACATAATCTCATCTGACCTCTGACACAACAACCCTTGTCCATCCATTTACCCAAATTACCCCAAATGTTGACCCACTGACCTCACAGCATCCCCTGTTACAGTTTTGATCTCATCTATTGAAATGAGACTCGTTTTAAATATAAACTGGTTACAAAATGGTACACATTTGATCTCAGCTGAAGAAAAGAGCACCTGTTTAACAAAATATGACGTGTGTCCATTCAGTGTAGGGTGGACATTATATTGATTCGACCTTTGAGCATTGATATTTAAATAATCAAATTATCTCCCTATTTTATGTTAAATATTTATTATTAAAGTAATGCCTTTATGTAAGGCTGATACCAATGTAATTGAGACGGACTAAAGTTATAAGCGACATAGTAAGTATCGATACAAATGTAAAACGATTTATCGTAAGTTATAACAGATGAATTTTGTTGATGGTAGGGCTATGTGCAAGCCCATCTGGGTAGGTACCACCCACTCATCAAATGTTCTAACCGGTTGCGTTCCTGACCGCCTACAGATGACCGTGTAACTACAAAGGCCATAAAATCTTTAGTTTAATTGGTTGCACATTAACAATGTAAGGGATAATTCATATATTTCCTTTTCTAATAGTGCCAATATGTATGAGCTGTGGTGACTAAATACCCTCAAGTGGCCCATTAGTAGCTTACGACATTATTTTATGTAAGTACATTAATACAGATATAAAACAACTTATTTACAATACATTTCTAAGACAACATTTAAAATTGGATCGGGAAATATTAATAATGGCAACCCTATTCACAAACATGTTACAGTTAAACACGCAATATGTTTATTTCAGACGCTGACCAAACACCGCATGGAGCCCGGACCTCGGATGTAGGACGCTGTACGAGATGCGTAGACACGAATCATTTATCATATGTTCAATTACAATTATTATTATCATACATTCATAACGAATATTATTTCATTTATATGTTTTCACAAAGTGAATAATTTAAACGACTTTTTGAGCTAATTATTAAATTAATACATATTTATATAACGTTTTGTAACCCGGTCATACCTTGTTTTTGTAATTTTAAAGGCACTTCTACAAAATCGTTAAAATCCATTTAAATTATTTATAAAATAACCTGCTAAAGTCTAATCAAATTGCGTCAAAGTTTTAGCCAAAGCCATGAAATATTAAGCAAGTTGTTTCAAAGTCGACTCCACAGCACCACTGTTCCAGGAACATTGTCGTCCGCACATTTAGCACACTGATCCTAAGGCTGGGCGTTTCCGGGGAATAAGTAGCCTAATGCTTACACTGTTTCATTGTTAAGATATTCTATTATTTATCTTTACGATCTTAATTTATTCGACGATGAAACATTAAGGATTTCATTTATTATTATATTTAAAATGTCCTAAGTAGCTGGTTACATACACGCAATTTTAACTATTAAATTATTAACATATAGGCTTAAAATGTGGGAACCTTCGTATAGAGATTCACTTGATGAAGAGAAAGACTTCAAGATAATTATAAGAGTACTTCAAGATAATTATAACAGTATATGGTTTTATAGTCGATATGTAAAAATAAATACGATAGTAAATAATACAAAGAACAAACATCATTACAATACATATTTATAGGTATGTCACTGTACTATCGTATTCAATCTGTGTTAATTATACCTTTCTTTTCTAGACTAATTTGATTCATCAGTAACAACCTGTGAATGTCCCACTGGTGGGCTAAGGCCTCTTCTCCTCTTTTGAGGAGAAGGTTTTGGAGCTTATTCGACCACGCTGCTCCAATGGTGGAATACACATGTGACAGAATTTCAGTGAAATTTGACACATGCAGGTTTCTTCACGATGTTTTCCTTCACCGTCAAGCACGAGATGAATTATAATCACAAATTAAGCACATAAAATTCAGCGGTTCTTGCCCGGTTTTGAACCCACGATCATTAGTTAAGATTCACTAATTACATTAAAAGTTTTATATTATAACAATGTATTAAATGTATTATATAACATTAAATATTATACAATAGTTTCCATCTCAATACCCAAGTGAACCCTTACAAATATCAATTTAACCCAGCGCACCCTAAAGTTTTAGGCACAGCCGAGATACTACGAGGTATCGATACTCACCAACACTTTGGAAGCTTGATAACTTCTAACGTCTTAGATAACACGGACTTGGGTACATTTTATTCATACAAAGTATTTGCACATCACAAATTACTTATACTTCGATACCAAAGTATATTGGAGTTCTGTCACGTCGTGTATAATGCTAGTGTTAGACAAAAGTAACAGGTAGTTTATTGGTAACCATTAAGCTAGAGGTAAGTTAAGGGACAGGGAATTTTACTTAAATTCAATGGCTAACCGCCTTATTCATAAACTTTATTTAACTGGTGATCAGTTAAACAATATTTTGTCTTCTTCTTTCGTATGTCAAATCAATAATGACAGAAAGAGACAAATCAGTGTTTAGCTAAACAGTAACTAAGCAACGTTTATAAATAAGGCCGTAAGTGGTTACTGACCGTGCCGATCTGTATGTGCCTGATTGTGTTGAACTGGCTCGTTGGTCAAGTAGCTAGGTTATGAGGCCGCAGACCTTAAAGTTTTAAGTTGACATCCTAGGCAGGATCAGTGCAAAGAAGTGTTTTTCTTTCAAGTAGTTCTCAGTAGCAGCCTGTAGTTAAAAGGTTGTCAGTATTACTGCTTCAAAAAGCACGTTGTTACTGCGCCTGCGCAGATAACTAGTCCTTAAGGATTTTCTCATCACTACACTGAAACTTACGTTTGTACGTTATATTTGTGTATTCTATTTTGGACAAGACACAATTCTCATTATAAACAATCGCAATTATCAACGAAAATGCATCTTATCTTTAAAGTTATCTATATCACTAATTAATTAAAAAAATGTATTAATAAAATATGTTTATGTGCTTTTTTATATAATTTTAAGCTACAATAAAATTGTTATTACTAAAACTTATCAACTAAAATAAAAAATATTTGAGTGAATATTTACATTATAAAGCACATATTCCTCTCTCAGTCCGAAAACTAATATCGATTGCTATATAAATATCAACCGGAGAAACTCTCCGCCCATACGTGCACACAACCCTATCACACAATAAATAATACAATCTATTGATGTGTGCGTTACCCCCGGGCGGTTATCAACCAATGGTCAAGCGGTCAGCCGTTAGAAAGAGATGGATGTATAAATATCGAATAAAAGAACGAGACCGATATACATATCATGCTTTATACTAGACTCAAAGTTACGAAAACTTTAGTTTTTGTTAACTAAGCAAAAAACGGTATGCTCAATAACATAATTAGGTCAAAAATATATCAACTAAAAGTTTTTTACATGTAATTAAAAAAAATAAACTTAGGATTTTTCACACTGTTTACTTGGTCCACTGTTAATCACAATAACAATATCTAATTAGTAATTTTAAACATACTCAATGTTTATGCTCTGATTTGAACTGCTTACGTTTTCTGGGCCATCCCGACTTGTTAATAAATGAGCCGAAGTAAGACATAGCTTATCCTAAAGGGGAAAAAAACGAGCCACAGGGAACTGAGAGTGTCACCAGAAAGCTGAGGAAAACAACAAAAAAATCGAGATCAATCATTTATTTATAAATCTCGACTTTTTTAAATGGCCATAAATGAAAAGATATTAAATATTTTGACTGTTCCCTTTAGGATAAGCTAAAAGACACTGTACTCTAGTTATTAGACTGAATTTCGCCACCAGAATGTATAAAAAATGTCGGGCCGAAATCAGACTCGAATTCTTCCTTAGTTTGTAGAACTACCCATAACAAACGCAGAGCAGTTCTTAGCCATGCATAAGTATAATAGGTATAAAAAAGTTATTAATTCAAAACATGTCGACTAAGATTTAAATTTCGAACTACCATAATATATTCAACGTCGGCGCAGTTAATATTATAATAATAGTATTATGTTTAGTGAGGTAGGTATTTTTCCGAGGGCCGAGGGATTACCGCGGAATTACTATTGATTTGGGCACAGTGGGAGCACAACGGCTTGGCCGCCTTTCAAATGAGCAGACCGCTCCCATTTATCTAGAGTTGATGCAACCGTGATTTTTACTAAATATAAAATTTTATTTACTATAAAGAAGTAGATATATTTATTTTATACGTTTATACTTAAAACCTTAATGTAAATGATCTTCTTTCTTAATACAAATTTTTGGTCAAACAATTTTAATATTATTAATATTGTTTTATTTTAAATAATATATTTTACTATATATATAGACAACTCATATAATATATTATATGTTTATAAATCATCACACACATGCAGGCACATGCAAAAACATCAAGAAGAAAACTGCATCTATTGAATGGAATTGACGAAGTTAATTACCGAAGCCCTTTTAATTAAACTTAATGCCAAAAAATATTTTGTTATTTAATGCTACTGGTTGTTCAATGCCTTAATATAGGGTTTTCCAATAGGGACGCTTGAACTTTGACAGCTGATTGCGGCCATGTTGTTTGAGTGACAGCTGTCAAATGCAGTGTGTTATATTCATTCCGTCCTCCCAAACAACCATGGCAGGTTACAGTGTCGAGCAGCACGTGCAAATCATAAAATTGTTTTATGAAAATGGGTCTTCAGTTCGAGCAACGTTCCGCGCACTTCGCCCGTTTTACGGTCGCGATGATCGTCCTGCCGAGTCGACTATCCGTCGATTGGTGGACAAATTCGAGTCAACCGGGTCAGTTAACAATCAGCCGGTTCCCGTGCGTCAACGTAACGCGAGATCTGCCGAGAATATCGCCGCTGTGCGCGACAGTGTCCTCGAAAACCCGCGGCAGTCAATTCCGCGTCGCGCACAGGAACTCGGCCTTTCGCAGACGACAACTTGGCGAATTTTGCGTTGTGACTTGAGCCTGCACCCGTACAAGATCCAGCTGACCCAAGAGCTCAAGGTTAATGACCATAGACAGCGCCGTGTGTTCGCTGACTGGGCATTAGAGCAGTTGGAAGTTGACGCCGATTTTGGCAAAAAAATCATCTTCAGCGACGAGGCGCATTTTTGGATGAATGGCTATGTCAACAAGCAAAATTGCCGTATTTGGGACGAGACCAATCCACACGAGGTTCACCAAGTGGCAATGCACCCGCAGAAAGTGACTGCTTGGTGCGGATTTTGGGCCGGAGGCGTGATTGGTCCGTATTTTTTCGAAAACGATAATGGTGTGGCCGTCACCGTCAATGGTGAGCGATACCGGTCGATGATAACCAACTTCTTTTGGCCTGAAATCGAGAATATGGATCTGGACAACATGTGGTTTCAACAGGACGGCGCTACGTGCCACACAGCACACTCTACGATGGAAGTTCTGCACGATCAAGCGCCCTTAATGGAAAACCCTATATATACGTCGTCTTGACACAACAAAAAGATTACAAACAAAAAATTAAATAAAAGCGGTAAAAACAGCACATGTAAATTACCAAAGAAAGTTAGCAAGACCCAACCTGAATTTATTAAGCTGGACCCTAGAAAGGTTTGCCGTATGGAGATAAGGGATTTATTTAGCGGAAAGGTCCGTCCCAGGGTTAGCTAAAACGCCTTTTGGGTCGGCGATGACCAGGATTGGGACAAAATTTATTGTCGGCTTTCGGCTTTCCCGTTGATTTATTCGGCCTTACTGAATGAAAATGGTCGCATGATAATGTGCTGATTATGGCGATATACAATTATATAAACAAGATCTGCTATTTACTAGCTGATTGTGCGTATAATATAACTTCATAAAATGATTTACGTTTTTGATAGTGATTTGTTTTTTTTTTATTATATTGGTAGGCGGACTAGAATATGGGCCACCTAATGGTAAGTGGTAACCTATAGACATTGGTATATCCCTTGATATGTCCCTTGTGCCTGTAATTACACTGGCTCACTCACCCTTCAAACCGGAACACAACAATACAAGTACGCATGTTGATCTTTTTCGGTAGAATATCTAATGAGTGGATGGTACCTACACAGACGAGCTTGCACAAAGCTCCACCACCGAGTATTTAACACTGAAATGTTAAGTGTTTAACATTGAGATGGAAATATATTTAATTTACTAATAGTTTAGGTCATTCCTATTTATACAATTGTTAATTACGGAATCATTCATACAATTACTTAATTATTATTTTGAAAACTTGCCATATTTTATTTTATCGCTTTTATAAAAACTAAATATTTTAAGGGAACTCATTTCGCTCTACTATCATTATTGATGTGATATTCTAAAGAAGAAGACCGCTTTGTTTGACTAAGCACCGGATTACATCGCTTATAAGTTAGCCCGATGTGTGCTAACATTAAAAGATACATACATTAATCTTACATTTATTAAGAAAACAAGGTAGGCTGCAGGGACCAGGTACTGCAGGCTGTAGAAAATCAAACGATAATATACTTTATCTGCATTCATTTAAAGGTAAAAACATTTAAAATATTTCCATAACTAGACCGTACTAGAAGCTAGCTGTTACCAATATTAAAGTTACGGACAGATATTGGTTTGCAACGGACGTAGGACCGAACGTGTAACGAAGCGGTGGCGGACGGTAAATGGCGCCAATTACGCGCCGGCCCGGACGTGACGCGATTCAAAATGGCCGAACTGGGAACTCGGTTCGGTTGGTATTATGTGGATAAGAGAAAAGTATTACTTTGAGTATTTGATTAGTTAAATAATATTGTAAATCGAATGAGGAATATAATTGTGTAACTGTTGAAAGCATAAACTATCATCAAGAAAAGAGAATGTACCCATAATTAATATAATAATTATGCTGAACTTAAATATAGCTAGTCGCCTAAATGCTCAAAAAATACATTATGACAAAAATTTCAATAGGAGTAGTAAGCTTTTTCAACTTGACATAAGCTTTTAAAGAAGTAATTGTAATTTCTAATTACCTTGTTGAAATTATTACCATTTAGGCACCCAAATTCCAATTAGATTTTTTCTTACTACCGCCATCTATTATCGATCGTCAGCAGTATCGAAAAATTATCCGTCATAAGTTCTGCTATGTGGCGATAGATGACACTGCTATAATAATAATATAGGCTACAATTACTGGTGTAGACAATTTTTAGGCAAATAATTTGAACGAACACAAAAACATATTTGAGGGCTTGGTAAAATTTTACTTATTTTACTGGATATGCAATTTTATTTCTCGATTTTTGTTATATATTCAATCAATAATTATTGTGTGAAATGTTTATATTTCTATTAAAAATAGGTACTAGATATGCAACTAAAATGTATTTAAGTTTGTGGTATTTATAATGATAATAATCTTTGCACACGCAAAATAAAAAAAATAAAACTAAAGATAACTTAAAATTATATAAAAAATTATTAAATATTGAAAAAAAAACATTGTCAAGGGCGATCTTAGCGAATCTTCTATATACAGTATATATATATAGTATTTTATGTGCAGCAGAATATTTCAAATTAGCAGCTCAGCAGTTCGGTACCCACGGAATAAGTCAGATTTGATATGACGTGCCTATAATAAGAACTGTTTTTTTTTTTTTTTAATATTCGTATCCACATTTTCCCAACTATCCAACTCGGACCTAACCCGAAACTTCGCCCTTTAGTACACATGTATCCCAGCCGAAACACGTGCGTTTTACGACCGCACACTATTGGTTCCCTCGATCGGCCGAGAATAGAGGCCCACAATTTTTTATCCACGGTGAAATATCGCACGCGCCTGTGACCGACGGTCGTTAGCGTGTTCGTTGGGGCTGAGGCGTTTTGTCCGATAATGTTTGTGATTGATGCCTGATCGTACATCAGGTCAATTTTCACCTTGTCAGTTTGTGAAAATTATTTTTGTAACTTATACTTTCAATATTGGTTCAATAATTCAAATATAAATACAGTTTATAACATTAAATTTGGTAACAGCCTGTCAGTGTCCCGTGTAACGAGAAGACTTGGAGCTTATTGTTTGCTGTTTTCGAACGAGCGAGATTGATGGATAACAAAGTGGCAGATTTTCATCAGAAAAATTATTCCAACCATAGGAGTTAAGACAAATATCATTGGTTGACAACTTATATTATCATTATATCATATCATCATAGATCCGTGAAAAAACTATATTTTAGAAGGCGTTAAAATTCTTATCGTAACTTTTGAATTAAAATTAAAGTCCATATATATAGGTGAGTAGTTAAGTGTTATATTGGAATTTGGAACGAAGTTCTTGTACGCGGCTTACATTAGAGTGAAATGTCAGTGGCCCAAGGTCACGTCACGTCATACTGTGCCTACCGAATGCTACAAATGCGATGCTTTGGGCGTTCGAATCTAGGACGTTAAGGTGCTTTTTGGTGTGCCAAAATACCAAAATAAAAATAGTTTAATATAATCAATTGAAATCTTTCAACAACAACAAAACATTTCAAAACACAGTTTGAAGCTAAAAAAATATCGCACAGAACTTCGCGATCTGAATGATTCTGATGGGGGGGGGGGGTCCCCCGACCGCAATTTTATTTTTATTAATAAATGGAGATTATACCGCCACGCTGCTCCAATGCGGGTTGGTCCAAATTTGACACATGCAGGTTTCCTCACCGTGTTTTCCTTCACCGTCAAGCACGAAATGAATTTATAAATTAAGCTCATGAAATTCAGTGGTGCTTGCCTGGGTTTGAACTCACGATCATCGGTTAAGATTCACGCGTTCTTACCACTGGGCCATTTCGGCGATCGTTCAATATGTGTATATTAATCAGAACTGTTTTTAGTTCGTAATATAACAGAGCTGATATGAGTAAATCTTCCATCTGTGAATGAATATCAATAACAATGATTCGGTTTTGAGCATTTAAAATATTACATATTTTAATCGACCGAGCCGAAATAGCTCAATGGTTAGAACATGTGACTCCAAACCGAAGATTACGATTTCAAATCTGTTACATTGTTAATACATTCATAATACTTTATTATCACTTACTCAGGGGCGAAGATAAACGTCACACAAAGTTCTGGTACACTTGTATGTATAATGTATATCCACCAACCCATATTGTAGCAGCGTGGTGAAATAAGCTCCAAACCATTTCCTCGAGAGGCGAACCAGTACAGATAGGTAATTGGAACAATTAATAAAATATAGTTTTATGTTAAAAAAAATATTTTATTGTAATAATATAAATATTTTATATGAATATTTTGAATTAAATAAAATTATCACAATATTCCTTAACACAAAACGACTATGATAAATACGATGAAAACATATTTTAATCGTATTTACATAAATAAAGTTTTTAAGTTACAACGCCATCGATTCCGGCGACAATCACGTCACAAGTTGCTTAGGCCTTACACACATGTTTAGTTAAAGTTTGTTTTAGTATTTTAAATACTTACAATAGTAACTCTACGATTGATACTTATTTATATAATGGTGCTGCATCTGTTTGAGATTTGAAGCCTATTAACTTCAATACCGTTTGATCACTTTAAAAATAGACAAATGAACGTATTATTTCATGGCAGTTGTTAAACTATCCACGTTGTTATAACTCGATATTAGATGGCGCTACTGAGTATCAATTTCTTTACCTGTCAAACAATCGCCATGACTTCATAGAGATGTGACGTACTAGGTAAATTACGTACTGAGTCTTACCAGTACTCGTACATATAAAACCTGTTCCATACACTTTTAAATATTACAAGTATCCGTATTTATTAATGTTTTGGTACAAATATTAGAAAATCATTTATATTTTTAATAATACATAAATAATAGGTATGTTTACAAAATAAGTATAAATCATATAGTATTAAACCTTACTTGCCACACCTCTGTAGAATTACGTACTTGCCACCATGGGGTAGATTTGTACCCCAGTGACAAGAATTGTTATAAAAAATTAACTACTGAATATTTCGACTTGAAAATTGTTGTAGAACATATTGAAAGCTTTTTTTAAAAGATTGTTAACTTTATATAGACAAAAATAAAATTTAAGTACCCTAAAAAAAATGCTAATACCAACAAAAGTGGAAAAATGACTATTTTCCTCAATAGGCCTGGGGTAGTTTTGTACCCCGAGGTGGCAAGTAAGGGTTAATTTACATAACGTATTATTTACTATAACTTTTCTAAACGAAAACGAAAATAGGATGTAAGAAGTTATCCACTTAAAAAATAACTTTTGAAAAAAACGTTCGTTTATAAATTTAAGAACTAAGGACATTTTTACCGGACGCGCAATCAAGTATTGCAAAGTAATGAGTCTGTCCAACATATTGTGTGAGTCGAGTCGTGCGAGTCCAACAGATTTTAGGAGTATTAGAATTAACAATACTAAATACTCATTAAGCGTTTATAATCAGTTACGAGACTCGGTACGGAGACGTCCAAGTCGATACCTAGTTTTGAAACCTGATCCATATACATCACATCTCTACATGACAGTCGGTATGTACAGGCAGGACCACGTTCTAAGTCTTGCTTGTAAACGATATTGGCCAAACACAAAAACGCGATATGACGTCATAATGCAGTAATGTGCGAGCTCGCACGATGCGTCGTTGGAACTTGCGAATAGATTTGGAGGTGATGTAAATGTGTTATCCATGGTGCCGAACCGTGGTTAACACATTTGTAGTGAACGTGTCATGTACACGTAGGTGTTTCACCACCTTGCCGCACGAAATCGTAGGTCAGTAATTCGCATCGCAGCTCTCCGTATGTTATCAATACGCATCTTGTCTATTCGCGGTTCTGTGTTCCGACCCTATTATGAGATTAATAATCGATACTATGACATAAATACTATACAAGTATCATTTACAACAAAAATATAAAATCAAAATTAAGATTTTTTTTATTTGAAATAATATACATATGTATATATATATTTAATTACTATTAGTATTACATACCAGACATATTTTGATACTTATTTCTAAAATGACTTGGTAATCATTTAAAATATTTATATTTAATTAAATTATAATAATTTATAAATAAATAACAAATATCATTAAATCATGGTTAACATCATTCAATATAAATTATTTTTATTTAATCTTTAGTTATTATTTGGACAATAGTTTTTATTATTCTATTCCCTTTTTCATAGTGAAGTAAGTTCAGTGATGGATCATTGATCTTCTCTTCAAGTAGATTAATTAGCTCTACTCGTATCGTCTTCAACATTTCAGCAACCTGTAAAAATATTTTTTTTTACTTATCATAGTTCGGATTCCTGAGCCTTGGCTGAATGAAACAAGATTTGTGCCAAATATTAAAATAAAAATTTAAGAATTTGGCGCGAATAATTTTGGTTGAGAAGTTAGATGTAATGCCAGAAAACGAAAATAAAAAAGTTAGATGTAATTTCGATTTTACGTATTATATATCACTAATATACATATCGAAATCAAAATTTTCATTAAATAATCGCTAAAATCACACACCTTTTAGTAAAAGTTTGGTTTCGGCCAAACTCTTATTCGTTACATCTCCAATATTTATTAAAAAAAAAAAAACGATATTTCAGGTATCATACAATAATAAAATTACATAAAAACAATAAAACATAACATTTAAAAAACCAATATTAAAATAAATACTTAAAAATGTAAAAAAAAAAAATTAAGCTCACTTCATGTTTTTCAACCTGGAACATAATCCATCCATCTTCTAACGACACGATGAATGTGCCATTGTGTAGTTCCACCGCTAATGTGCATCCTACAAATACATAATATAGAGAAAATAAGTTGTTCCCACACATATAAACTAACCCAAAGTGTCATAGTGTGGGGAAATGTGACTCCAAAACTTCTACTTCAAGGAGACAAGGCCATTGCCACTTCTAGGCAACATTTTAAGGAGATTACTTTACTTTTTAAATTTTATATATAAAAAATATTTTTATTCTTCAGTTTATTTTTATAAAAACAATAAAATTGATGTTAATACATACGTATATAACATCTCTGTCAAAATTATTCCTTCAACTTGAGTTTACGTCGGTACAATACTTCTAATTCAATTTAAATCGTTTTTGTCTATAATAAATACAATACTAACCAGAAAATAAAACAAGTGGTAACTGAGGCACCATGGAACATTCTCGAATGAACACCCTCGACGTTTTGACTTTCTCCTGATAAACTAGATACGGGCTGGCGTAGTATCCAATGGTTGAATTCACGGAGGAAGGATGCAAGGCTACATATCCATCGGACTTTGTCTTGAACTTCAGTTCGTCCGGGTTGGGCTGACGGGGTATGGCACCACCAGCTTGCATGTGGAAAGATTTCTCAGGAGTTAACACCTAGAAATCAAACACATAATTATTACAAAATAAATTGACAACCTACTACGAATAATCATTATATAAAATTACATTAAATGTAAAGCGGCTCCAAATGTACCGAGAAGAAATAACAAAAACCTTCATAGTTACTACCAATTCTATGTTTTTTTTTTAATTATTATTGCATGCTTATTTAGCTAGTAAATAATAGCATTTATTTATCTTTGATTTTATATAACATTTTATCAAAAACAAATTATTTTGTTTAGTCATATTAATCTTATATTAAAATAGATATAATTTTAATGAAATCGGGAATCAATAATATTAACGTTATAAAACGGCTCCATTACCTTGACAACGTTAGGGTATAACGCAGCACACAGTATAGCTGCTAATAATTTGTCGTTATTTCCATTTGTATTTAACTGAAACAAATTCGAACACATAATGTTACCCATCCTTATTTCTTAATAAACTACATTTTCATTCATTCATTCGTTTCATTTTCATCATTGTAAGATCTTCGATCTTCCTTCACTAATGCACTAGATATACAGCCCCTTACAAAAGTTATCTTAAAACTGTCGCCAATTGTGTTTTAAGTGATTCTAGATAAAATAATAATACAGTAATCTAAATTCAACCTTAAGCGCAATGTTTAAGGTTGAATTCACAAAACTACGTACAAAAGGCAATTTTTTACGATCTTTACTTGCTGGTCAAAATAAATCAAAACAAATTCAACCTTACACGCATGTTTTAAAGTCGGAATTACAACGACCGAATCTCGCCGCTTATTGTATATACAAGGTTATTATAATCGGACCATACTAATTTGAAATAAAACCACAACCGCGTTTGTGCTCTTATTTTTCCGGCCGTTTTTGAAGCGTAATCTAGTATATTCATCTATATCATAGTATAATCATTCATATCAAAGTTGTAAGATTTAAAAACCCATTACACAAAACTATTTCAAAATCGATATATGTATTGTGTATTGATAGATTATGTTTATTGGGTTAAATATAATAAAGCTAGATAGAATCCCTATTACTAACTATTAGGACTAGCACGAAAGTCAGTTGCTCTTTTCCAACATTAGATTAGATTAGAGAAGTAGTTCTAACTACTTATATCGACTTTAATTTTACTTCTAAAGGTCACATAAGTGTGGTCATCAGTATCGCTTATATAACGTGTATGCAGCCAATGAATCGAAAATAAATTAAGCGTTTTCGATGATATTTATCAAAGATAATCAACCCGAATTTATCTTGATATATATCACGTCGAACATTGATGACATCATTAAGTACTCGTTATTTTGTATATTGAATTTTATCTAGTAATATCCTTACTTATTCATATATTTTTACTACATGAAATATAAAAATATCATATTGAAATATTATCTTATTTATTTTTTTATTTTATAGCCAGACGGACGATCGTATAGACCACCTGATGGTAAGTGGTCACCAACGCCCATAGACAATGGCATTGTAAGAAATGTTAACCATCGCTGGTGATGTACGCCAATGCGCCACCAACCTTGGGAACTAAGATGTTATGTCCCTTGTGCCTGTAATTACACTGGCTCACTCACACTTCAAACCGGAACGCAACAGTACTGTTTTGCGGTAGAATATCTGATGAGTGGGTGGTACCTACCCAGACGAGCTTGCACAAAGCTCTACCACCAAGTAACAACATAGTATAGAAATATAACAGAACGAAACGAAAGAACATAGTAGAAAGTATTAATTTGGTGGAATCGAATATATAAGATTAGTTTTGAAACATACCGCGTCTCCAGTGAGGACGGCGACGGAATCTTTTCTCATTTTCTTCCGCAACGCCGGCATCTCCGGTACGAAGCCGATGGACGCCAGCAGTCCCAGGAGCTGGTGTTTGATATCCGCCAGCATCGATAGTGTCTTGTGTGACAGGAAGTGGTCGTTTGCGAACACTAACGCCGCGTGTGTACTAGACTTTAGTATCTCTTGCCATTTCTGTTGATTTATTATAATTTATGTAATAGCATTTATTAAACACTAGTTTTTAAGCCCGCGTTTTTATAGGGGTAGGAGTTTTAGGTAAAAGAATCCTATATCCTTCATTATGGATTCAGCGTGTTTCATACAAAATTTTATCAAAATCGGTTCAATGGACAAGCCGTGTAATAGTAACACAGAGTTACTTTCTCGTTTGTAATATTAGTATAAATTTAAACCAACATATTATTTTAATTGTCCATTATAATTATATATTAAAATATTTCGAAGTAGTTTTACTATTTAGTAATTGGAAAATGGTACTTACTCTGTAAGCTCGTAACGTGGTCAGCTGATCACTGTTGGAACACGCAAATTCTCGTCTCTTCGCATCCGCTTCAGACTATAAACAAAAACAATTTTAAACTATTTATTCATTTTAGTTTTTTAATCTTACGAAGCTATTTAACTCAACCTTTAAACTAAACTCATCATACTGGACTCAAAAGACATGATATCTTTTTTTATCGCAACAAATAATATAGAGACAGCAGAATTGTTATAAATATTCTAAATGTTTCACAATAAATGACTCCAGCTTCGGTATTCAGGCCGTTATTTCCCTTGTAACTGTAATTACACTGGCTCACTCAACCTTCAAGCCGAAACAGCTTGATAAAGCCATATTAATACTCAGATGTAACAAAAACAATACGCACCTTTTTCCCAAAAGGAGACAAAAACGGACTCTTATGGCTGAGAAATGCTGCCATAGTCAAAGCCGAATCCACACAACAGAAAATAGCACCGAATAACATTAACTTGCCAATCCTGACATCAACTGGCAGCTCTGCCAAATGCCTGCCAAGGGCAGTCAGGACATAGGCTTTGTCTAGCGCTCCAACATCTTGGAGACGTGTGAGAGCTCCGTCTATGTTAGACTTTAGCGGTGGCTCTATTGTTTTCCCTGAAGATAAGAAATCATTGGCTCAATTATAGTAAGATGTTAATAGGCATAAAAATTGTATTTGAAAAAATGCACTTAAACATAATTAGAAATCATTATAATTATCTCATTGGTACATAGTTTAAGATTTAAATATTTTGTAAGCAAATGTTAATTGGTGTTTTCCTATTCCTATATTGATCTGGTTTGAAGCTTTCCTAAAAATTTGACATCAGACATTCTTGTAATCTAACATTTAACTATTTATTTTTTTTAGGATGTAACCTTTATTCAAATGTTGTTCACACCTGTAATTTTATAATTACAGGTGTTAGCAACATTCACTTGAAATTTATCTGTTTTTATTATTATTTTAAATGTTATATTTACTTTGTTGTAAATTCTGCTAAATGTTCTTTTTTAATTTATTTTTAGTAAGCAGATGAGCAAATGATAAAAAAATATTTTCATATGACTATACAACTGTCACTACTTTTTACCACCATCGATACTCCACTAACCATGAAAATTAAGATGATTGTGTCTATTATTACACTTGAAAACTCACTCTTCAACGACTGACCCAGGCTGGCATACACAAACATCTACCACAAGAAAAACTATTGCAAATATGATAATGCCTAGGAAAACCAAAGAAATACTCAAAGAGAAACTTACCTAAAACATCATGAACACTAATCGATTTGAACAGTGGTAATATCTTCAACTTCAACACCAACTGTTCCAACGGGACCCTGTGGATTTCGGGTACTGGCTGTTCAGCCATATGGTACTGGTAGCGGTGCGAGGTGAACATATGTATGCAGACACCGGCCATCACACGTCCCGCTCTGCCTTTGCGCTGCTTAGCGTTGGCGCGGGACACCCACACCAGCTCCAAGGATTCCATGTTGCGGTTTGAATCGAATCTGCAGTTCAGAAATATGAATTATAAAAACAATACAGTTCAAAAATATAATCTTCGATACTAATATTATAATGCCAAAGTAACTCTTGTCTGTCCATCTGTCACACTTTCACCGCTAAACCACTGAACCTATTTTAATGAAGTCTGGCATCAAGCAAGTTTGAATATCATAACGACATAAGATACTGTTATATACCATTCACCTCCTCCGCTCTAAAAAACGGATGAAAATTAGTTATTTATAAAATATTTAAAGAACTGACAAAAAGCTCCTCCTCATATTATTTAAAAAAAAAAATACCTTTTTTCCTTCATTCTTCCGCAATCCACGACGAAAACACAATCATCAATAGTGACCGAGGTCTCCGCTATGTTAGTAGACAGCACGATCTTCCTAACGCCGGGCTTCATTTTCTTGAATACGAGCGACTGTTCCTCGCTCGAAAGTGTTGAATGTAGGGGAACCAGAATATATCTACCAGTCCTGTAAATAAACATTATTTTTTTATTTATTTATGTTTGGTAAATATATGTATTTTACATTGACATAAAAACATTGTTAAGGAACGCTTGTGTGCTAAACATTATTATACAATTAATGATTTTATGGACGACTTGCACACCTTGGAAACAAAACAACCGCCACCTGGCTATTTTTTTTACATTTTGTAAATGACATATGATATAAAAAAACTGCTGAGTTTCCTTAGCCAGTTCTTCTCAGGGCTGACTGTTTCTTTTCCGAACCGGTGGTAGTTTCTAGTTTGACAATCAATTAATAAGTGGAATGCTTTAATGTTGAATAATGTATTTTGATTTTGTTTAAAACCATAAATAATTAGGATTTCTTAACATAGATATTATTAGTGTTATGTTCTCTAATTATTGAAATTTATATTTACTGATTATATACCTATTTACTTATTATATATTTTTATATAGTATATTTATACTCACTTCGGACTAAATGTGTGACTCTCCACAAGTTGGTCGTACAGAGACATAATTTCTCCTATACCAGGAAGAAATATTAGTATAGCACCCTCTCTCGGCCAATTGTGATCACCTTCAACTATATAGGTTAGGACATGCTCAATAAGGTCTAAATTGATCTGTAAAAAGAAAAAAATAAAATATCAACAATAAATTAGCAATTGTAACTACTTTTTATACTGAAATTTAAATTTTTTTTTTTTATTATTATAATTGATATGAAATGATTTTTTATTATTAAAACTAATTACTTAAATATTTCTAAAACAAAAATAAAAATTCTAACGAAATCCTCCATAAACGAATTAAACACCACCGGAAGACCTTTGACTTGATTTATTTACAAAATTTGATTTAATAGACGTCTGTGTAATTTGGTGGTAGGGCTCTGTGCAAGATAGTCTGGGTGAGTACCACTCACTCATCACATCATCACTGTCTCTAAACAGCCATACTTAGTATTGTTGTGTTCCGGTTTGTAGGGTGATCCAGTATAACTGCAGACACAAATGACATAACACCTCGGTTTTTAAGATTGGTGGCATATTTACGGCGTACACATCTCGGTAAATATTTTTTTAATGTGCCATGTACCAGTCTGCCTGCCTATTGTGAATAATAATATAATTTTTTTTCTAACCTTTTCAGTGTCCATGAGATATAAGTTTTTACAAGCTGTCTTACTACATTTGGGATATCTCGCGACCATTTGTGATATGGAGAGATTTTCATCACGTATCGATGTCTTCGGCGGCTCCGTCGATTCTGAACGGACGTCACACGTCTCTAATTCCGTCTCGAAATCGTGTTTCTTATCTCTGTCACCTTAAAGTAATACGAAAAATAGTACATATTATATTTTTAACAAATTTGTCAGTTAAATTTTTTAGTATTCAAGTGATTCTGCCACATGTGTTTCACTAACATTGGAGCATTGTGATGGTTTAACTCCAATCCTTTGCCTAGAAGATGCTTTTTTGTTTTTTATTCTTACCTTTTTTGACTTTTCGGGCATAAGTACCATTTTCTTCTAATACATAATTTGTCAAATCCATTATTTCATCTACAAACAACTGCTCCACGGGAAAGGTTCTACCTGAAACATAAATATTGGTTACACTACTATTAAAACTGTGTTAAAACGTTAAGGTCCTGCCTCTCATACCTGGTATTTCCAGAACTGGAACCTTGTTAAAGTAATCAGAAAACAAATCAGCATTCAATGTAGCACTCATGAGGACGACTGTTAAATCCTTCCTAACTTTGATTAGGTCCCTTAGAATAAGTAATAGGAAATCGCTTTCTTCTGATCTCTCGTGGACTTCATCTACAATAATATGTGTCACTGATTTCAATTGAGGATCGTATTCCAATCTCCGCAGCAGTATACCCGTTGTACAAAACGTTAATCTTGTTTTTGAAGATATTTTGCTTTCTAACCTTATCTGTAAGACAATTTATAAAAAATTATAACTAATTTCCGCCCGCATTTTCACCCACGAATTAGAGTAGGTGTTTTGTACCCCTGACAATGTGTAATTTCAACGTAGAAACAACTCACATCGATTTTACAATATTATTAACGATAATATAAGTAAAGGCTTTTGTCATTTTTCTTTGTACAAAACAAGTCTTAACTGGTCTCTGTTGAGAATGACCATCAGCCAAAATCAGCCAGAAGGACATAGCATCATCACTTACTGAAATAACATCAAAAAGCAGAATAACCCACCTGGTAACCGACAACTTGACCTGTCTTTTCTACTCTCTCCTCAGCAACCCTTTCAGCGACACCAATTGCTGATATCCTCCGTGGTTGCGTGCATACAATTTCGACATGTTCTCTTCCACTATTATTATAATTACTTAACCAATCATCAAGTATGTATTGAGGAACTTGAGTGCTTTTGCCACATCCAGTTTCACCACTAATCACTATAACCTGGATAAGAATTACATTTATAATAGTGGTACAGCTACATATAAGGCTGCAAATACAGAGGCTTCTCTAGACTTAGTTACATCTACATATCTATTAAAAGCACAGATGTGTTCTTTGCGTAATCTCTCTTAGAGAAAGTGAGAGTAAGGAAATACAGTATGCACATGTGTTTGTGCACAAACTTGTGCAATATCATACATACCCTGTGCAGTCACTTAATTTTTGTAAATTGTTCAATTCATAAAATAATATATTTAACATTAAATTAAAATGCTTTCGATATTTTTTATTCCAATTTTGACTATAAATTCTATAGTAGTTGCTGTTAATAAATTGTATATTATAAAATTAATCACAAAATTCCTAGAAAATTTTACCTGTGATTTATTCATTGCTTCGAGAATTTCTTTTCTCTTCTGCCATGCAGGTAGTTTTCTCCTATCCGACATCATTCTATTATACCTATTATTTTCTCTCTTTTCTGACCACCGTTTTGCTATTTCACTATTTTCTTTTAATAACTCCTCAACATTAATAGTTGATCTATTGTCTCTGGCTGCACCCTTCTTATAATGGGATGGAAGCTGCTTCTCTTCATTATCCGTATTCTCAATTAACTGTGGGAATAGAGCATCTGATGCTTCAGGAAAATTTCTAGTATCAAATTTTACATAATTAACTATATCATCTTCATTATTTAATAGTTCCACTAATGAGTAAATACTCGGTATACCATCTTGTGCTAATATTTTAGCTTCGTCATATAATCTAGCGGTTATTCGTAAACATGTAAGCTCTGGTATCAAATCTGTTCTACGACCTAGTTTGAAAAATAGTAATGGAGCCTGATAAGGATAGAGAGTACCCTCAGGAAATCTTATTTCTAATTCATAAGTAACCTTTTCCCTGTCTTTATTATCAATTTCCTTTGGTTTATTTTCTATAGGATTTTCATGTAAGAATTTACATTTAGCACCAAATCTACAAGAACCTCGTAAAAAGAGTTTGCATGCTTCTTTCTTTTTCGTTTTGAAATTTGTATTGTGATTTGTAGTTACTTTCCTTTTTACAATTTCAGCATCTTTATTCTCATACACTTTAGTTAAATAATCCATACTAATTTTGACTGTCCATACATTATTGTCTTTCACATTGAAATTACTTTCATAAATAGATTCAAGTACAGCTTTTTCATCCATTCTCATTTCCATCAACTCTGACGGTGATGGAACATTTTCTGGCTTATTTTCTTCACTAAGATCGATATACTTTTTATATAGGATTTCTAATGCTTTTTCGACATTTTCAGCTGCATATTCTAAAGCTTCTGCACAATGTGCTTTGTGAAAGCTATACCTGAAAAAATAAGTAGTGTGTAAATAGAAGATTAAAAAAAGTTTCCTAATAATAAATAAGAAACAGGTGAACAAAAACTTATTTAACTTTTTTTTATATGTATCATTAAAATAAACAGTATATTATATAAGCATATATTGTTTTACTAGTTATTTTAACGCTACTTTGATTTAGATTTCTTTACAATTGAAATATGGACACAAAAGCCGTATTACAAGGAAGGAATAATTTTATGCAAATTGAAATTATATTGCAAACATGCATGTAATATTGATAAATGTCATACTTCTCCAATTTAGTCAATGCAAATTCTCTTAGCCTTGCTTCAGAGGTTTTTATATCTGGTTTACTATTAAGTGAATAGTCACAGCCTCCTTGCACAACTAAGTTACCTCTTTCCATCCAATATCTGTTACTAAGATTCGAACCTTTATCCTGTAAAGTCAATTCTTTTTAATTTGCAATTAATATTTCAAGAAGTTCCCTCATTCTGTTATCATTGATTTGACATTTAAAAGAACAATACAAAGCATTATTTATCCAAACGCCCCTTAACATGATCATTAATTATTTAAGCTTTATTCACAATCTTTCGCGCGAATATTGCACAAGATTTTACAACACCTATATTCGGTAACAAACTTTATTTATCAACAATGTTAAAAAAATTATATTAAGTTTTATATCACTTGAATTGTGTAAATAACATACCTTATATAAACTCGCACTGCCTAATTTAAAATCAGGCCCATGTATATATCTTAATGTATCCAAAATATTTTTTTGCGAATCCGGGTTTAGACGAATCGTTTGCATTTCAACCTTCAAGGTTGGATGAGGATCATCTTCTACTTCTTCTTTAACTTTCCTGAAATTTTTATGTCAATTTTATTATATATAAGGGTTCTAAAACGTAAGGCAATTTCAATTAGATTTAAGAAACCTTATTCGTGCATCAGCTGGCACTCTTAAGAAGTAATCTTCTGCGAGCTGTCTGCTATTGCAATCCATGTTTTAAATATAATGTTCCAGAAGTAAATTTATAAAATAGAAAAATATGTTATTTTATGAAATTTAGGAGAGGCTAAGCATGTTCAGTTGTTACTTGATATAAACGTCATTAAGATGGAATGACAATGTTGCCACCACTTTATATATGCATTTATTATCAGGTTTTAACTAAATATCAAAAATGTGTTGACACGTTGAGTGTTTATAATCTAAAACCAATTTCATTCTTTAATTTAATAGATCTAGATCCTAGAACGACACAACAAACGACACGAAAAAATACTTTGCAAAAAAAAATAGAATAACCGAATAAAACTTTATTTCTTTATTTCATATATTAAACAAGAAAAAGTAAAAAGTGTTTTTATTTATATTATTCTCATTTACTTAAGATTTATGTCTGTTATGTAAAATTTTCAAACTGGCAACTATACAGGTTTATAAGTGACATTTCAATATTGCCATTGTAAAATGATTAATAAGATTGCAGATAAACTTTAACTTATTAATATAATAAATTAAATTACATACTAAAAATATAAATCATTAAAAAATATTTTAAGCTACAAAAAAACGCATAATAAATAAATGCAATAAGTAATTTATAACTAAGTATTCATGCATTATTCGAATTTTTACTTTAAAATCTATATGTTCTTGTATAATATGTATAATAAGGTCCTCCAGACCGATTTCGGTCACGGCGGCCAATCTCAAGAGAGATTAGCCAACTGCGCAGGACATATTATAGTGCACAAGTGTGTGCGCAAACACAGGTGCACTCTCTTTTCCTTAGCTCTCATAATCCGATGGGACGGCAATCCGACACGACCGGAAAGAGTTCGGGCGCAGGACCAACGGCTTAACGTGCTTTCCGAGGCACGGGAGTGTACACACTTCCAATTTCCAGACTCCGGGCTGCTACTGAGAATTTTCTGACAGAAAAACCCAATAACTATTTATTGGCCCGACCACCGGGTCTGCGGCCTTATATCTAGCCACTAGACCAACGAGGCAGTCATATGTATAATACTATGTATAGTATACTATGTATACTATGTATAATACTATATATTCTTATTATTACAAAAAGTACACCAATGACCTTTCGAATAAAAATATCGATAATTTCGATCGACTCGGTAGATTATTTATTTAACACTGGCACTTTAATCGTTGTATTTATATTCATAAATCGTCAGCACAGGGTGGGTATGTAACTATAAAATTCAATTGAAATTTGAAACCACAATTTATTTAATTTTTATAATATATTTTCATTTCAAAAACTGTTGTTTTTAATTTTAAAAAAACAAACTTTATTTTTTGGTGGAAAGTAAATATTTAATTAATCGTAGCATTCGACGTTATAGTCAGTGCATTTTCGCCATTTTAATGGAATTTCATTGACCTCTGCTATAATAATCTTGTTGGCGGGAATCGATTAATTTCTTGTAGTCATTTTTAAATGCCTCACCAAAGTCTCACTTTTACATAATTATTTCGACGTAAGTAGTATGAATTCACGGGGAAACGTATTTAACGTTACTTGACGTTAAATTATTCCTTAATTTAAGTTCTCATAAATACCAGCAATTTTGTTTTCAGCAAGGTATTTTTCATTTTAATAGGATTTTGAACGAATGAAATGAACAAAGAATCGTATTTTTATTCATTTTGTTTATGAAATTAATTTTACATTTAAAAAGCACTCGTCGACATTTTTTTTATTCTTTTATGTTTTTGACTAAGCACATTACACAATCTTTGAAAGTATGGTGAATTGGGATTGTATCTAGAATTAACAGACTGTTCAATGGGAAATTCCACTGTTGAGAACAGGCCTCCCAACTTGAGGAGAAATTTTGGCACTTTGTCCACGCTTCTCGAATGCTGCGTAGTAGATAATTTTACTTAAAAAGTTGTGAATTAATATTATTTCACAAGGAAATATAAATCTTAACATTCAAATTCATCAAACAGTGGATCGTGTCACTCGTCATATCTTATTTGGCCTTCTTTTAATGTTTATATTGGTAGAAGCAATAAAAAAGGTTAAGTTTATAGTATGTATACACCTTGACGACATTCTGATGTTTAATTAAAGCCAAAATTGACTCTCGTAATAATCTTGATAATCACATATTAATCACTTTTACAACAAGGCGAAAGTACTATCTATGTTAAAACTTTTATTATGGTTCAATTCCATGTTTAACAATGAAAAAAACAAAAATGTTTATTCAACAAAAAATAACTTTGTTATTCTTTTTTTAAATCTGTTAGTTACTGCGTACACCACGTGATCCTTATAAAATAAAATATTTAAATAGGTATTATAACATAATTTTGAGTTATCGCTCGTATTTAACATAACGATCATAACAATTAATTAAAAAAATCCACATACCTAGTCTGCATTTTAAATAACTCTTATAAAAAATAAGCTTATGGTATGTATATGCAAGAAAAGCTTTTCAGCTTAGTCATTATATTGAGGCTCTTATAACAACAATTATCGCTATTGCAAACAGGCACAATATTCACATAAATGTTATATTTTTATTTGTAAAGTTAAAAAATTGTATAAAATTATAATGTCTGCAAAAATTGTAAGAGTTTTATTTGAATGTTAACAAATTATACTAATATGTGACACAAATTATACTAACTTGAATGTTAACAAATTATATTAAAATGTGAAACAAATTATACTAACGGTATTACTTAATTATTTTGTGTAGTGGCTGAATCAAAACACATTGATATCACGGTCGTATACACAGGTCTTGCAACTGAATCCAATTTCAGTGGTGAGAGATGATGTGCGAGTGTGTAACAACTGCTAATTCGCAATACCATCCGCTTGAGGTACTACGTCGCTGCTATCGAAGCTGATATTTTTCTCTCCCAAGTATTGTGTTATTTAATCATTGTTACATCGTTTTGTTGAGTTTCGCGGATTTTTTTATTATTTTTGTTTTGTTATTTAACTGTTTTGTTTGGATTTGAAAAAGTGTTCGGGATAATTATTACGCGAATTGTCATACCTCTGGCGGCCGTAAATTGAACTTAACAGCGTCATTATGTCAACGTACCCCATCCATATCGAAGTTACAAGACCTGTGTATACGACCGTGATTGATATAACTATAAGTACCTACACTCTTTCTATCCACAGTATATTAACATACGAATGAAGGAGACACAGCATTGCGTAACTATACAAAGTTTATTACTTATTGATATAATATGTAATGTTTTGAAAAGTAGTTTTAGCTCCAAAAGCCCGCTATAAAGTTTATATGTTGTGTTGCTATATCTAAAAATGTTAATAAGTCTTTAATACACCAACATGATTGTTAATTATTTAAGCTACATTTTAAATTATTATTAGTTCCTCAAATTTTAAACGCATTTATTTATTTTAAACATATCTTCGGATATAAACGTTCTCGTAGATTCTGAGGACGTTGAGCTGTTCGTATTCAATGATTTTATTTTAAATTGTCCTTAACTTCCGTTGAATTAAAATGACAAATTCGTCATTTTCAATACATGAATAGCCTTGAAAAAAATTAGGATTCAAAGGCTATCACGAAGTCATGCCCCACGCATTCACTATACGAAAATTGCATTTACAATACTATTTAACAAGACGTGCGGAATTAATTTCATGTATCAATAATAAGATGTTTTACAGATATATATTTTGTAAGTATAGTAGCAGTAGTTAGCAGTTTATGTGTAATAAGATTTTGTTAGAAAAAATAGCAGGAGACCTCATGACAACTAGTTTGACTAACGTGTGATAATTGAGATACATGATTAAAATATTGTGCTTATATTAAGTATATAAAATAAGTATAAAGTATAATTATGATTGTTTAGTGAAATAAGATGACAATTGTTGAGTTTACGCGATAATTATATAAAAGTATATTATATGATAAATAAAACCCGATTTTGTTTACAATATACCCAAAAAGTATTTTATTTTAACATAGGCAGTCACACTATCGATCATGCATATTACCATATTAAATGGGAATTAAAAATATTACCTATCACATACTCACACTTAAAGATCACTTCACTATATTAAAGGTATTTACCTTATTATATGAGGGGAGTATTTTTTGTACTTTCTCTCAAAAGTCATTATGGCTGAACTAACAACTAATATAAGAGATTGTACCTAATTATATAAATTAGTGATTATCGTCACTATGCGTATGTGTACTGTTAATGAGAGTTAGCTAGAGTATCAGCAATACCAAACAAGCATTAGTTATTCCGTCGACGAAGAGCAATTCCTCGCATTACTGTGATCAGAGTAAGTGACCCAATGTTATTAAATGCTAAAATCTCTTATGCAAATGATGAAAAAAGCAAAAGTAATATGTATAAAAAAATATAGTTAATAAATTTATGTTTTTACTTATATTATTAATCTGCGGGGTTAATTATATTTACGAAGACACAAAACTAAATTAAGGTGGGCTAAGCCAAAAATTACTGATGATGAATCCTTAGGTTTGAAATCTTTTGTGGTGGAAGTACTGACCTTCAGAGTTGTATGTGATAAGAGGCTTTCTCACTAATATTTTAATGCCAAGCCACGCTACATCAAAGATTAAGGTGGGTTTGTAAATATTTGTGACATGTGACGAATGACTGACGTATTAAACGATGGATTCATGTGAAACTTGAATAATCCGGAGCGAAAAAGCTAAGCCTTCGTGTTGTTACTGAGTGATTTTTTTTTTCGTAAAAGTTATATTGGTAGGTTTAATGAAGATATCCATGATTTTTTTTTTCATTTTAATAGCAACCATGAATGTTAATTCAACATAACTATAAAAAGATGGATTTGACTGCATTTTGAATTCTTTGGACATGCAGTCCATTATGAGTAATTGATATGTCTACAAAAAAATAACGATCCAACAATGGTGATGCGCATCAATGTAGGTACCGTTGGTTGTAAAACACATCATTATAACTAAAAATTTAAATATATTATATATAAAACGATAACAAAACATATTTAAATATATATATTGTTAAACATATTTAACAGTGTATTTATCGAATTATGTAAATTTTAGTTAATGTGAATCTGTGGTCACTGCGGATATTAAAATATTGTTGATGAATCATCCATATTTGTACATGTTTTGTACTTGGTGGTAGAGCTTTGTGCAAGCTCGTCTGGGTAGGTATCACCCACTCATCAGATATTCTGCCACAAGACAGCAGTACTTGTTATTGTAGTGTTCCGGTTTGAAGGGTGAGTGAGCCAGTGTAATTATAGGCACAAGGGACATAACATCTTAGTTCCCAAGGTTGGTGGGGCATTGGCGATTTAAGCGATGGTTGACATTTTTTACAATGCCAATGTCTATGGGCGTTGGTGACCACTTACCGGCTAAAAAAATTAAAATATCGTCATTGCTCTGTTTCATACGTAAAACTTGGTTTTCGCGTTAGTTTAAGTTTTTCAAGGATATTTGTTCTTCGGTTTCTATTCCAAGTCGGTATGTGTGCCCGCGTCAAATAGTACGTGAGCCATGAACTTAGAACGCATCAACTCTCTTATCAAGAAAGCAATAGCGACTAGCGTAGCGAGCATTAAATATATTCCAAAAATCGAAATAACTATAGCATAAGTGACTATTGGCGTTACGCGTATATTGGTGTTAACGTGGAGTAAATTTAATTAGCGCTATAAGATTGCGAGTATGATAAGTGTTATGTTTTACTAAGTTGAGGTTTACGCCAGCTTCCTTTGTTTTTCTTTTTTTTTCACGCGTTTCCCCCACGGGAACAGTGGATGGGGTAGGTGGGACTCACCGATGTCCAAGTGCGCCGAGTGCAACCCGAATATCACCCACTAAAAAACCAGCGGTACCCTTACCGCCTTAACGAGGAGCGCCACTGGATCGCTATTTACGCCAGCTGGAACAGGCTGGATGTTCCATATTTAAAATCCTATCTGTTTTTCTATGGTATGTCTTTGGGATGAAAAATCGCTATGAGTGACCGCATAACAATTGGGTACAAGATGTATTTATATACAATATGTTCTTGGCTTTAAGTTCCGAGGTCAGTTTTTGTAACGCTTAGTGTCGCATTTTACGCGTTATTTCCTTGTAGATTTTGATTTTACGTTTCATAAATATAAAAGTTTATTATGGTATAATTTACAAAAAAGAAATAAATTACGTAATGGTTTTTTTACAGTGTAGTGTGCTACTGCTGCGCTCTTGCGTAGCGTCGTGTCGCGAATACGAAAGGTGAATCAGAGTTTCAATGGTACCTAATCTTTGCCAGACATACTTTTATAGCCTATTTCAATTATTCCTTATTGAATGTTGATAGTTGTCATCGGAACTTTAGAAGTAAAATTAAAGTGCAAATAAATAGTATGGGATTTTTTTTTATAGGATAGGTCGGCGGACGAGCTTGTCGGCCACCTGATGGTACATGGTCACCACGCTTAGACATTGGCATTGTAAGAAATGTTAACCATAGCTTACATCGCAATGCGCCACCAACCTTGGGAACTGAGATGTCATGTCCCTTGTGCCTGTAATTACAATAGCTCACTCACCCTTCAAAACGGAACACAACAATACCAAGTACTGCTGTTTTGCGGTAGAATATCTGAAGAGTGGGTGGCACCTACCCAGACGAGCTTGCACAAAGCTCTACCACCAAGTACAAAACATGTACAAATATGGATGATTCATCAACAATATTTTAATATCTGCAGTAACCACAGATTCACATTAACTAAAATTTGTATAATTCCATAAATACACTGCTAAATATGTTTAACAATATATATATTTAAATATGTTTTGTTATCGTTTTATATATAATATATTTAAATTTTTACTTATAATGATATGTTTTACAACCAACGGATACATTGATGTGCATCCCCATTGTCTTTTATACAATATTCAGTGTTGCTTGTCCAGGTTTTCGGGTAAGATTCTCATCTTCTAACCATTGTGCTATCGACCCTTTCCATTTACCTCTTCCTTGTAAATAATATATAAATTGGAGTGCAATAAAGACTACATTAACGTAATAACGAATAATTCTTTCACCAAAACCGTTCCTGTTCGTACCAACAAAGAAAAAGCATCACTAACAACGTTGTAATGACATCTGAAATCAATGAACTGAATGCGGATACGAATATCAAACCTTGACACGATGATTTGGTGTGAAGGGTGACTACGTCTTGTCTTTACTAAGTCAAGATTTTACGTTCAGTATTTATAATATCAATCGCTTTCATAAAAACTTTTTTTATTAATTTTAGGAAGGAAAGAGACTAATAATATGTGTCATTTTCGCACATAGAAACTGGTACTGCAAGATTTATGTCCAGTGGTGTATATACCCTACGGCCAAAGGAGCATGTTCCCAGGGCGGTAAGTCTTGAAAAGCGGCAGCTTAAGCGCCTTTTATAAACGTTATTTTTTATGTTAGAAGGGGTCAAACTGGCAGGAGGTGGCTGATGGAAAGTGATTACCACCGCCCATGGCATGACATGAGCAACAGCTTTACATTCTTTCCGAGGTTCGGGAGTTTACACACTTCCAACTTCCAGACTCGGGGCTGCTACTGAGAATCTTCGACAGAACATACTGAATAAACTTTTATCGACCCGACCTGGAACCCAGGACCTCGAGATCTGGCGCCTCATATCTAGGCACTAGACAACGAGGCACTTGTAAAGTAATACGCAGTGTATATTTATATCATATATAGTTTATACGCACTATCGTTAGAAATCCTACGTTTGCGAAATAAAAAAATACCCTATTATCAGAGAACACAAATTAATACCAATATATTAGGTATTCTTAAAAGATTTATATCTTGTCACTGGCTTATTTACACGACCCCGTTACAGATTTAATGTATGCGTAGATCGATTTGTATAAATTAATAAGAAATACGTCGTTAGTGATTGAAATAAACGTTTGTCTATGATTAATTATATAAAGACTAGTCTTATAGTTTAATGGTAAAAGGAACTGTTGGTGTTATAGAAGTTACTGGTTTGATACTAGATTTAAGTGGGAGATATATCATATGGGACTCTAAGATCGAGACAGCTGTTGTTTAGATGCATACGTGTAGGTCCTCACTCATTGTTCTGTTTATTATTTGCGTGCCTGTAAAATACACTGATAGCGGATATTACGAGAAACCTTGAAACTCATTAGTTTACTTTCTTGGAAAACAACGTAGTCGACAATTAAAATTCTTCTAACCCGCATGCGCTGTCAACATCTTGGTTTATAGAGTGAAGAAATATCTTATGTGCTATTTGTTTTTTTATGTTTTCAAGGAGTACCGACTCTTACTCTTTTGATAATTGGAATTTGTTCCTTTGTCTTCAGTGAAAACTCCTTTTATTTATAATGCTATTTATTCTTAAGGGTTTTTGTCATCGATTATGTCACCATTATTTTTGAGAGTATTCAGTAGACATTAGATTTCATTGATTATGTCCGATAACAACCTGATGAAAAGATTTCCGAACTTTACTTCTAAATGCATTAGAACATTTATTTGGTGCCTTACCTACTATATATTTAATCGGAATCCGTGAATACCTAAAAATGTTGGATTATACATTCGTCTCTCGTTCTAAATAACATATATAACTTCGTACTTAGTAATTGAAGCATATGAACCAAGAGATAATAATGATCGTTCGTGTGTGGAATAGATTAACTTTAAGGATGTAAGAAATTTAATTTTAAGTGTTGAATTTCTATGAAATAATAAAAACTAATACCTCCGAAAAAGCGTTTTCTTTATTTACAAATCCTTTATATATTTATTTATTGGAGCTTTACTTTTAATTAATGATTTAAAAATAAATACGAATCAATGGATTTAGGTACTTCTATAAAGTTTACGTTAGTATAACATTAAATAGTTAAATGATAACGTAGGTAGAAGATTGTCATAAACTTAATTTGTAATCTTAGCTTATTGTATATTTATATAAATTAAAAAAAAAATTAAGAAAACCAATAAACATGTTATATAATTGATAAGTTTCGTTAGTAAAATAAATATAATTATTCGTTTTATTATTATAATGTACAAGTCTTACTTATAAACGCTGTTTAGCGGGTGATTAGTTAAACAGTGCTGTGTCTTCTTGAACTTGAACGAATATAAAATCAATAAACACAAAAAATTGTATCATCATACATAGACAGCCAATCTTCGAAATGCTGCCCTGGACTTCCGTTTTATACATAACCTGCAAAAACAATATATATGTACATTTTAAGGCTTCAGATATCTCTGTTTATGATTGAATTTTGTTTTCACCAGTAAAAAAGCGTAAAAGCGTAAAAAGCGTTATTTATTTGAATCATTCATTTTTATTTTAATACTACATAGTATTATAATATATACACACGTTATGATTAGTTACAATTACTTGAATTATTTAAAATTTCTAAAGAATAAATTTTAATAATAGATTTTTTCAGCGCAGATAGTTTCGACATAACATAAACTTTACAACCAGAACAAAACTAACAGGGCGTTACTAAAAACTTGAATATTTTTGTAACACACGAGCATCTTAAATACTACTCCCGCAGGGATGCATCCATTAATGTGACCTCTCTCGAGCACGACATGGGGTAACCGGTAGAGGATATGTATGTTAAAATGATCGCAGCCTCTTCGATCATTGTCAACACATCTAATGAATCGAATATCTTAATAAGATGTACAGAAAAGCAACAGTGATTTATATATATATATATATATATATATATAATAAAAAATATTATATAAGGGGTTTTCCAATAGGGACGCTTGAACTTTGACAGCTGATTGCGGCCATGTTGTTTGAGTGACAGCTGTCAAATGCAGTGTGTTATATTCATTCCGTCCTCCCAAACCACCATGGCAGGTTGCAGTGTCGAGTAGCACGTGCAAATCATAAAATTGTTTTATGAAAATGGGTCTTCAGTTCGAGCAACGTTCCGCGCACTTCGCCCGTTTTACGGTCGCGATGATCGTCCTGCCGAGTCGACTATCCGTCGATTGGTGGACAAATTCGAGTCAACCGGGTCAGTTAACAATCAGCCGGTTCCCGTGCGTCAACGTAACGCGAGATCTGCCGAGAATATCGCCGCTGTGCGCGACAGTGTCCTCGAAAACCCGCGGCAGTCAATTCCGCGTCGCGCACAGGAACTCGGCCTTTCGCAGACGACAACTTGGCGAATTTTGCGTTGTGACTTGAGCCTGCACCCGTACAAGATCCAGCTGACCCAAGAGCTCAAGGTTAATGACCATAGACAGCGCTGTGTGTTCGCTGACTGGGCATTAGAGCAGTTGGAAGTTGACGCCGATTTTGGCAAAAAAATCATCTTCAGCGACGAGGCGCATTTTTGGATGAATGGCTATGTCAACAAGCAAAATTGCCGTATTTGGGACGAGACCAATCCACACGAGGTTCACCAAGTGGCAATGCACCCGCAGAAAGTGACTGTTTGGTGCGGATTTTGGGCCGGAGGCGTGATTGGTCCGTATTTTTTCGAAAACGATAATGGTGTGGCCGTCACCGTCAATGGTGAGCGATACCGGTCGATGATAACCAACTTCTTTTGGCCTGAAATCGAGAATATGGATCTGGACAACATGTGGTTTCAACAGGACGGCGCTACGTGCCACACAGCACACGCTACGATGGAAGTTCTGCACGAGCAAGCGCCCTTAATGGAAAACCCTATATATATATAATATTTTTTATGTTATAAAAATGGGAAAATAAACGATAACTTTGATTCTATTTATTTTTTACGTGTTCATTGTAGGATGAGGTATTATTTACCTTGCTAGTATTGTGCATATCTGTAATTGGTACATATATCAGATAGAGTTTACTAAAATATGCTACTACATTCAAAAGTATATAATATGTGTCCTGTAGATGAGCCTTTTCAAATAAATATGAAAATAAATGAAATTACTTTGGTTTGTCGATATCATTATTTGTTCTGAAGGCTGTAACGACACAGGAATACATAAACATATACATTTGTATTTACTTATATTTACTCTATTAACACGTTAACATTTTAAAAATATAAGAAACTATAAAAAAATTAAAAAGATAGAGTTTTGTCAAAATGTAGGCCCAAAAGAGTAGACACACTAAAATAAAATTCAATGAGAAAGTAAGAAAATTGTAATAATTTCTAATAACAAGAATGATTTACAAAAAACGAGCTATTTGATTTATCTTTTATAGTTATAGTTAAAATACAAAAAATATAACAGAATGAAAGAAGTAATTAAGAAAAACATAGTTTGAAAGTTATAATTCAATGGGATTTTTATTTTATCTTATCGGTTGTAAACAATGAGATAAAACTATTTATTAGCTGAACTTACTTTTCGTATACAGGCTTTCTACAAACGTTTTGTACTGAAAATTATGAATAAATTGCACATGTTTTGTTTTAACACACCCAATAGACAGATATTAAGTTTGTTGTTAGTCCAGTACTGACGTTACGCGGGTTTTATTGATGTTCTCCTAATAAATACATAAAATAAACCATATATACTATAACCATATAATACATAAGATAAATAAGCCTAAAACAAAACGGTTCAGTTACATAAGTAATGCATAAGATCTGATGTTCATCTTAACTTCTGTGTAACTACACAGATCTATGTTATTTAACGTAAATTACGAATTCCAATCAGTCCTTCTCTACATCAGTACGAAGGGCTCATAAAAGAACTTCAATTGAAGCCGACGACTGTACGCTAGTAATAAAAAAAACAATAATGACGCGCACAGTAACACACAGAATAGAAATGGCAGACAAATAATTTGAGTTGACGTTATTTATATGTTATGCATAAAGGTATCGCTATAATCGTATGAATTTTAGGAAACATGACACATAACATGTCTTTATTTAGAAACAAGAGTTCGAAATTTAATTTTTCCCGAATTCATGTGTCATCAATATTACTTTGAGGCAACACATTGCCACGGGAACTCCATATTACATTCGTGTTGTAGAGGATTCAACCGTAATGATAATTGCGCCGCTGTTGAAATAATCGAAAAATATACATAAGGGGATTTTTTAGCTTATCAAATAGGTGTATGTGACAAAAATAATGAGGAGCTTAAGGAAGTTATCGCACTCACATTACGTCAAACGAGGTTAAACTTGCTGAGAGAATTCGCTATCAAAAATGATGTAACGCAAGGTACGCACCTAGACGGCCATTATCAGGCACAGAATCCTTTTAATCTTCTGTCGTAAATGGAAATCTTTCGCTCGAACGTGTTAGTATTATCATTGCGCTAGTGGTTTTCACCTATACATGTATAATGCTGGCAATAACCTTACCTATTATCCTTTACGACGAGTTAATGCGAGTAGTCGCCAGTCAAACATTTAGAGCTGTACGTATAAAAAAAGGACGTGTTCGCGGCCGGCACGCGATTTGTAGGCGCGCGCGCCGGGAAAATCATTCGATCGCATCGACCGCTTGGGTCGAACGTCGTCCAATCGGAAAGTGTCATCAGGACTTTTTTTTATTTCGGCAATCGAACGAATATTTAAAAAATGTTCCGTATGAATAAAGTGGCTGTGAAATGAAACGTCATGAATACGAGATTAAGGATCTTGTGTATATAAACTAATATCAAAATGAGAGGATGCACTAGGAAAATTTCACGGACAATCTGAAGACGTTATTTAACATGTGGGAAGACGTTTTGTTATTTAAAAAGACTATACCGAAATTCGAAATGCTGTGATTTAAATTTTATTAAAAAATCTCATTAGTGTTTTTTTTCTGCGTGAACTTCGTTGTAAACAAGATATAGAAAAACGCGAGTCAAGATGATGTCCAAAAAGCAATTAGCGTGTATGCTCGCACTGCACATCGTGTATTTATTGGTCGGTGCCAGCATATTCTATCACATCGAGAGCCCCCTGGAGTTGGCTCAGAGAGCCGAAGAAAAACTAGAAAGACTTGAAATCCAAAGTAAGTCCATTACAAATATCATTAAAACCTATCATACAGGAAATTTGACCTTAACTGCTAAAAAATAAAAGTTAAAATTGAATCATAACCTTTTATTTCTAGTCTTCATTCATCTATAATTTAATGATATAGGCGTTACGAAATTAGGTTATTTATGTAGAGCAAAATGAAATTTCGCTATAATGAATACCAATAATTTATTCAAATTTGAATAGCTAATAATTAAAAAAAAATTCCCACGTGTAAATTAATAACTATTATTTTAATGTCAACAACTTTAATTTAAATAGCTCTGAAGACACATGCGTACGTTAGTATCAGATACATTAGTCGATGTTGTAACCTTGCAATCAGATAAGTGAATAAATGCAGTTTTCAATACGATGGACACTTCACTAGTGTTTCTACATTTATCGATCCACTTAAAGGATTGTCGTAGTGATGTAACTAAGCACAAGTATGGAAGATGTGGCAATAAAAAAATAACAAGTTATTTCATATCTAGGGCATTTGAAGAGATCTTTAATTTATTTATAACATCGATACAATAACAAATATAATTGACATATAATTTTCATTTTTATTTCTTTATTTTCATTTATAATTTTAAATATTCAAATTAAATTTATTTTCATTAAAACTTAAGTATAGTTAAAAACATTAAAATGACCAAGATTTTTGTTTTAAAATCATTCGCCGACATTTCGTGATGTTGCTATCAACGTCATGTTTAACATACCCTTGTTAACTCTAAAATGACAGACTTATTGCATTATTTATTTTGTACCGTCAGATAGTATCGAGATAAATTATTTTTAACTCAATATCCGGGGATTTTGTTCATTTGGAACAATAAGTCCTATGATGACATAAACCTAAAAATGTATCAAAACTGTTTGTAATTTGAAATAAAATACATACTTATTTAATGATTTTTTTAAACCATTAAATAAGTTCAATCATTAATCAAATAAGTATAGTTCTTATTCTAATCTATCAGATTACATTTTCAATTACATTAATACGATTTCGCAATTTAAATCCAAAATATCATAAAAACTATAACTAATATTTTTTAAACTAAAATATATTTATAGTTTCACCAGATAAAAACTCATGAGAAACACTGATCGGAAAACAATTACAATCAACCAGCACAAATAATTAATAACACAATTTCCTCATATAAATCTTATTGTGAAACGAATACTAATCATTATCTTACAAAACAGTTAGTGCATCTAATTCAAGAAAAATTTATTAACTTTTATGTTTTTTATAGCCTTATATAATTATCACATATATACTCACTTTCTTATAAAATTAAGTTGCTACAATACTGGTAAATTAATTGACATGATAGGTGTCGCCTAATTTGGCTAAAAATAAATTATAATAAAGGAATGGCCGCTTTACAAGGAAATACGCTTAGATATATTTTATATCTTAAAATTGCTACATTACAAAGAGGACTACATTACTTATAAATTTTTACACTATTTTTAGAATTTAAAAATTAGGAATACTCTTATACATTTCACTTGCTCGTTGGAATTTCGTCCAGTCTGACAGAATATAATAATATAATATAATGTCCTTCGGACCGATTTCGGCCACGGCGGCCAATCTCAAGAAGGATTAGCCAACTGCGCAGGAGATATTATAGTGCACAAGTGTGTGCGCAAACACAGTTGCACTCTCTCTTCCCTAGCTCTCATAATCCGATGGGACGGCAATCCGACATGACCGGAAAGAGTTCAGACGCAGGACCAACAACTTTACGTGCTTTCCGAGACACGAGAGTGTACAAGTTTCCAACTTCCAGAGACCGGGTTGCTACTGAGAATTTTCTAACAGAAAACCCCCATTAACATTTTATTGGCCCGACCTGGGAATTGAACCAAGGACCTCCGGGTTTACGGTGTAAGGCCGTCCTGGGCCCTAGCTACTAGAACAAAGAGGCAGTCACTGACACAATATTATATATTAATAGACGATTGTCCTATAGACACATACAGCGTGTAACAAAATTCGTGTCCGACCCATGAAGTGGTTATTAGGTATCGTGTGTCGGTTCTATTTATGTAATATTTTTAAAATACTAATCAAAAATTTATAAATATCATAAATTATATGACGAAAATTACATGGCAACACAGGTGCGGGCAATAGCGCTTGATAGCTCTTACCTATCGGGTAGCTAAGACACGAGGTCATGACCTCAGTAGTCCACGTTTTTACCATCAACAGTGTCGTTAAACACAATTAATTATTTTTTTAAGTTATTTTTTTGCTTAGTATTTTAATTTTTTTTACATAAATAGAACCGACACATGATACCTAATAACCACTTCACGGGTCGGACACGAATTTTGTTACATTCTGTATAGAACCTAATTAGACGATATGACACAAATTGTGTTGATTTTATTTATAGAAAAGCCAAATTGTATAGAAATGATATATGTATTTGATTTGTAACATGAATAACATTTAAAACACCTATGTAATAGCGAAGCTTGAAATCGATTCTACAATTCTTTTTCTAACCTCAGAAAGAATTTTACTTAATTGAAACGATAATTCATATGAAATTGATTAATCAAACATCATTTTGTAAATAAGGCTAATTTTGAAATCGATTAAAATAAGTTATTGTAGAATTAACACGCATTATGACATCATATCGATATTAAAATTATATAATTATTAATTTACACTGAAAGGAAAAGCAGTTTTTAAGTGAAACTCCCTTCAAGGTTCATCATTGCAACGATCGTATGTCACTTTTAAGTGAAATTTTTCTGACGCATTAAGGTTGCGGGTTCCAATTCAATTTTACAAAATACAGCAACCACAGATGAAACAAAGATAACAACATGCGTACTTATCATATAAGGGTCACAATAATACTGTTAATATTTTTTTTTGCTTGTCGTATAATAATTATATCTTTAAATTGATTCGTTGTTGTTAGTAAACAATGGTAAAACTTTTTGTTAAAACCTCAAACGTCCACGGTCAAAAAAAAAGTCTAAAGACTATTTATTCATAACAATTCAAACGATATTATGTTTTTTTTTTTTTTTTATTGTATAGGCCTACCTACGGACGAGCATATGGGCCACCTGATGGTAAGTGGTCACCAACGCCCATAGACAATGGCATTGTAAGAAATGTTAACCATCGCTTACATTACCCATGCGCCACCAACCTTGGGAACTAAGATGTTATGTCCCTTGCGCCTGTGATTACACTGGCTCACTCACCCTTCAAATCAGAACACAACAATACAAAGTACTGCTGTTTTGCGGTAGAATATCTGACGAGTGGGTGGTACCTACCCAGACGAGCTTGCACAAAGCTCTACCACCAAGTGGAACTTTGTGTTTTGTAGAGTTATAAGCAAAGCGCTATTTCTAGTGCAAAAGGTCTCATTTAAATATTGCGTGATTACTTTAGAGGTGTATAAAAAAAAATAGTTGCTATTTCATTTATAGTTTCAGTGGTTTCATTTGTATACAATGTTTATAGGATTTCCATCATCATGATGATGAGGAGGTTAGGGAAAATAAAAACAGCGTGCATTATATTCACCAATGATTCACCATATGTAATAATTTAATAAAACTGTATTAGAAGGAAAACCAAATATTTAATACTGACAGATTCTATTATTATTAACCACCGACTCATAAATCTATATCTTCATCTATACTACTATATAAATCTATTGGTTCTGTCTGTACATTTTTTTTTCACCTAATTTTGTGATAAATCATCGTTTTATGATGCAGTGATCCACATTATACTATTTTTTTCATTTTTGTCTGTCTGTCTGTATGTTTTCTTATAACGCAAGAACGGCTTTACCAATCTTGATGAAAATTGGTACACATAAAGAACATGTGATAGTGAAATATTAGGCCATATATAAGATCGGTATGTGGGGTTCGCCATATGTCCAGGGCACCGAGTGTGCCCGGAACATGTGATCGGAATACCCACTAAAAACCCAGCGGTACCCTTCCCGTCTTAACTAGAGGCCTAAGATCGGTAAACCCTACGGTATGTTATGAAAATTAATTTCAAATCGTTTATTACTCATTTCTTTCAGTAGCCATGTGTGTGTGTGTGTGTGTGATGTGTGATCATACAACCTTTTTGCACAACATTATATTTTTGCTTATATAATTTATTTAATTATTAATTGATAATCCAACAATGTTTATAAAACGGACATTTAAAACATTAAATTCTTAAATAATAAAAAAAAAACACAAATGTATTATGCAAATTACTATTTTCACATACGACGTTTTAATTTCGAGAAGCAATTACTCAATCAACATGTTCATATTGTTACTAATAAATATTCCAAACGATTCGGAGATATTAAATTATATTATATATGTACATATATTGGTATAAATAAGATCATGAAGAAATAACTAATTTGAGATGAAATAAAAAAATATTACTCATCAATTTTATCATTACGTAAATAAATGATGTTTAATTAATAATTAACGTTAGTGATTGTTACATTTTTAATTCTTAAATTTATAGAACTTCAAATATAGCAAATATATATATATATATATATATATATATGATTAAAATTGTTTGTTTAGTTTATGAGTAATGAACAATCCAACACGAATATTTTAATTGTACCTATTTCTCATTAACAGCTGACGTTTTATACAGCTACGTATTATCTAAGCTGACATGATCCTTTAAGACAATTGCTTTTTATATATATTTTAGAGATTCTTAAACATCAACATAGTATATAACCTTTTGATAAGAGCATAAATATTATCGCGATATGTACGTATTTAGTTTTGAATAGACGCAAAGTAAAGTAATTCTGTATGTATCCCACTACTGGTCTCAGTATCCTTTTGAGGTGCTCTTCAAAAATGCACTGAGGCTTGGAGCTTATTTAACCGCCGTCCCAATGCGGGCTGGTACACATGTATGTTTGCACGAGCTTAAACCCGAACTCATCAAAGAATCACGTGTTGTAACCGATGGCACATCGCGACTTTTTACTAGGTACCATTTATAAATACTAAATTGAATCGAAAACGATTTACTCGTAGCATAAACCAACATTAAGATACCGCTATATATATCTGGAATGGCAAAAAGCCTTATTAATAAATGTTTCATCTCCCTTTCTTACACGAGTAACTTAACATTCGACAGAAGAAGACAAGCAATTTGTAAACATATAACCGCTACACGTTTGTTAAAAATTGCTAATTGTGTAAAAGTTTTAAACAGTTTTCAAGGATATACGAGACCCAATTTTGTAAGCATATTATTTCATTGTTACGCAAGTGGTTGTAGCTATTAATGGGCAACAAAAGGTAACCTAAAAATAGAGCTACTAAATATTTATTTTACTATATTGCAACATATGCGACATACATCTGTAACAGGAACATAGCAAAGAAATGTATATTAAGAAAAAACAATTAAAACATTTTTCGCCTCTGAAAATAATTTGTGATTTATAAACTAGATCAGACCGAAAACCATAACCGCAGTAGATTAAAGTTCGACTTACATAAAAATAAAAAGGGACATATGTATATTATTCTAATCGTAAGTTATACAGGTATAGTACAGTACGGTATAGTGATTAGTGTAAACTGCACATCACTTAAAATAAAGGCTGTAAATAATCCTTAATATATTTTTTTTTTGTGAAAGTTAGTTTATTTGTTTATTTGTTTGTTACGCATTTACTGCTATAACTAAGTACATATATAAGTCAAAATAAAGTGACATTATATTTTGTACACTCGGAAAACTTGGTGGTAGAGCTTTAGGCAAGCTCGTCTGGGTAGGTACCACCCACTCATCAGATATTCTTATATTCTACATAAAAAGTAGTATTGCTGTTTGAACGGTGAGTGAACCAGCGTAATTATAGGCACAAGGGACATAACATCTTAGTTCCCAAGGTTGGTGGCGCATTGACGATGTAAGCGATGGTTAACATTTCTTACAATGCTATCCATGGGCGTTGGTGACTACTTACCATCAGGTGGCCCATATGCGCGTCCGCCTACCTATTCTATATATATAAAAAAAAACGATTAAGCAATTACGTATAGTTACAATACATCATTTACACATGCACATGCATCCAGTCATGTGACAAATGACGAAGAACTGTTCATCTCAGAATGACCCATTACAGTTGATATTAAAACCGTAATAATTGTACAAATGTTGTGACAATCGCCACATGATTGAAATAGTTTGAAACAAAAGTATAATTACAAACAATTACGTGTTATAATCATGATGGGCCATTCTCTAAGACATTCGTGCCACGGATAATATTTTGAAATTTAACCAAACAATGAAATGTGTAAATCTTTGTACTTAAAAACAAATAGCAATACATACGAAATATTTAAGTTTTAAATAACAAAAAATTTAAATAAATTATAATGTTTTATATTATATATAAGTTAGATTCGGAGTAATTGCACTTATTATTAGATATTATATATAATTATCTGTATGATTCAAATTATTCTATTAGGTATTCAATCAGTTAGAGAAATATATAAGAATTTTCCAGGTAGGGCTTGCGCCGTCTAGGTACCACCCCTTCATCATTTTTCATCATTTTACAAGTATAAACTTATAACCACTATTACTAGATTATACAGGGTTAGTAAGTCTTTTATGGGACAATGTGTACGCTTTTACAACAGGATCCCAGAAAGCGTTCAAAAATATTAATTGTGAAATTTAAAAAAAATGTTAAGGAAAGCTTATGTGCTGAAGGATATTACACAATCAATGACTTCAGATGATTGCATACCTTGGGAATGAAACGATCGCCTCTAGGCTATTTCAAATAAATAAGAATATTATTATGTTATTGTGTAAATCGCCTATAATTGTAAAGGATGAGTTAAAAAAAAATCCCGCAGAGTTTGTTTCGCCGGTTCTTCTCAGGTCTGAGGTATTTATTTCCGAACCGGTGGTAGATTTGTTACAATCAATAAGCAAGTGTAACACTTCTAAATTGAATAAAGATTTTTGAATTTAAACTACCGCTGAACATAAATATTTTATATGGCTGTTTCGGTTTGAAAGGTGAATGAACCAGTGTAAATCAGTATATGCACAAAGGTTCATAACATCTTGGAGCTGGATATAGTTGCAGGAAATTGTGAACTTATGAATAGCGTTCGTTCTTTTATTTTCTTTATTAGTTAAGTGGACGGGCAGATTGGCTACCTGATGGTAATTGTTCACCACCGCCCATAGACATTGACGCTATTAGAAAAATAACCATATATCACCAACGCGCCACCAACCTTGAGAACTAAGATGTGTCTCTTGTGGCTGTTATACTGGCTCACTTAACGTTCCAACTGAAACACAACAGTATTGCGTATAGCTGTTTGTCAATAGAATATATGATATAGAAGGTGGTCTCAACCCAAAAGGGCTTGCACAAAGCTACCACCATGTGAGCGTTATCTCATCTGTGAACTCATAGCTCTTTGCCATAGTGCACATGATTTTTAAATTATGCATTAAATATGAGACGTACGAACCGGATGACGGTATATAAAGATATTATATTTATATCATATAAAAAAAATGTTCAGGACAGTGTAGTAAGTACCTTTATAAAATTGTGATTCTAATTTGCGAAGCGTAATATTGCGTCAGCATTACGTGATTGAATAATATATATTTGAATTTTTTTTTTGAGTAAACTAAATACGTTTCACACTACACTGGCGGAGATCATTTCGTAGGAAAATAATTTAAGGAAACTAATACAAAAAAGGTTATAATCATAAATACTTAGTTTAGTCTATATTTCACGAATATATTTATCATTGATTACAGTAGCTGTTATTAAGTACTTCAAGTGTTTTAATCATATTTAATTGAAACATACAAACACTCAAAAGGTCTGTCTACATCACTAGTATCATTTACGTCATCACATTCAAAAACATTCATAAATTAAAAAAAATACCTTGTACATTTACTATATTTTTCTATATATAAGTAACGAAAGTAAGCAATGGTAGGACGAGTAGAGATTGAAAGCTAGAACTTTAATAATACGAGTCCGGATATTAAGGCGAGGCCGGGTAGTGCAGATCATTCTTCCCGACTGTACTGGCCGTCGTCGCGTTTGGACTCTACTACCACTCACCATCAGATAGAGTAGAGTCATATGCCCTCCCGGGAAGTAGAAAAACATGTATATACTATTCTCTTTAAATAGATAGGAATTAATAATATTCTGTATGTAAATATATAACGTTATTTGTTTGTTTGCCTTTGTTCAGTCAAATATAACTTACAGGACATATGTATGCGTCATTCATTGTCATCATAATGACGGCTTTTTGAAGATGACTAGGTTGAAAAGCCAACTTAAATGATATATTAAAAACAAAATAAAATCATAATACACTGTACTTTCATGGACCGTTTTATTGTTCGAAAATTTTAACTATATTTCATAGTATAGGTACTTAACTCGTGAATTTCTGTGCGTATGTATAAATATCATGTATCACTCTTGGCTATTATATATTTTATAATAAATAAGTGTAAAATATTAATATAAAAGGCTACTAAGACTTATAAAGTTAATCGCAACAGACAATTATATGAAAAAGTTAATATGATACTTTTTTAATTATTAAATTAATCCAAGCAAGTAAGCAAGATGGTATCCGCCAGCTGTTTTACCTATGAAAAATACATAACTATTTAACATATATTTTTAATTCTATAAATCGCTCATGTTAGTTTTAAACCATCGAACAAGCGAATATCCTCGTCGAAATATTAGTATGAATAGCATGCTGCAGCATTGAGATAACCTTAAGAGCAATCAGAGCTAATTCGAAACAAGAGAAGTCGCGTAATCTAAGATATAAATATTACTTTAATATATAAATAATAAGTAACTGTAATTAGCTAAGTAGCATACTATGTTCAATATTACTACTGATCATTAATGATATATTTTATGGCGTTATAAACACCTTAACTATTAGTGAAATAGGCTCGATAACCTTAAGTACTTGGATGTTAAATTATTAATTTATAAACAATTCTATTTGTCTAAAGATTCAATAATAGTATCAAATTTCATTGGCTATGAAAAATGGACATGGTTTTATACTTGATTCAGCTGTTTGACGCGCTTTTATGTGAATATTTTGTGTGATATTCGTTTTTTATTATTTTTTCCGAAATGAAATAAAAATACTAAACATATGATTATTATAAGTTCTCGAATAACATGATGACAAAAACTTTATTCAAACATTTTCTGAAAAATATAAAAAAAACATATCTGTGTATATACGCCATTTTATAAAAATTACATCCTTTAAATATCACTTATTGATATAACATGATATTGTGGTCTTATTTTTGTTGCATTTTGTAAATAAACTTTAAGCTGTCACCTTGAATGGTTTGTTTACTAAATAAGACAAATAGTAACTTATTCGAGTCTGAAATAAATTTTCGCATTCGGAGGCCGAAATTGTTTATTTCGAGCCGGAAATTTCTAGTGTCCATTAGCATTCTGGTGGTGTACGACATAAGGAAAAATTGTTACAAAGGACATGTCGGAAGAAATAGACGTCCTCCCGCAATGAGTTCGCTGAATCTTTGATTTATGAACGGGAAAAATCACTTTTCCTCATTACTAAACGATAATTTACGATAATAGACCTGTAATGGCGGAACAATAAGATAATGTATTCACTGTCTTTTCTCTTACTAACTTTCAATTTTATTACACAAGTGGTAGATGCTTGGCATAATAATCTTTTATTAAAATCCAGCTTTGTGTATTAAATTTTACCCATACTTTATCTTATTGGTTTGGTGACTGTATTCACAAAATATTTACTTACAAATATAACATACTTGGTCGTAGGTCTTGGTCGGTCTAGGTAGAAACCTGCTTCACCACCGGGATGAGGAGTGGCCTCACATATTATACCGCCAAACAGCAGTACACATTATTGTTGTATTCCAATTTGAAGTGCGAGTGAGTCAGCGTAAATAAGGCACAAGGGATATCACATATTTATTCCAAATGTTATATAATGATAGCCCATTGACGATGTAAAGGATGGTTAATATGTCCGACATGTCTATGGTGGTGAACATTTAACGTCAGTTGGCCCATTTGTCAGACTACCTTCATTTTTATTTTTAATTTAAAAAAAATGGCTAATTAATTATTACTAATACATATATGTTCTAAAACAATAATCAATGTTATTATTTATTATGTAGTCTAAAAGGGAAAGTTTTTAATTATAATCTTTCTCTTTGAGATCGGCAATGGTTTGGCAATTAATAACATTGCCAATATACTGCCACTTGCCAATGGTTATCAAGTCACGCTAAGCAATTAACATTAACAATATGCGGAAAATTTAATGAAAACTAAACATTGTAAGCACAGATTTTTTTTGTAAACATAGCTGACCAAGCTGCGTCGTGATTTTAAAATTAGGTATTTAATTAGAGCTTTACAACTCACTCATAAGAAATAAATGTATAACGAACAAATAAATTAAAATTGTTTTGCTTCATTAACAAGGACTTGTTGATATGAAGTCATGAAAATTATTTCAAGGGGATATGAATTTACTTATCTTTATATATGCGATAGAATTATGTGGTAAGTTCAAAATGGTAATACTAAATATTATTTTGTTCTGGTTTGATGGTAAAATAAGTGTAACTACAGGCAGAAGTTACATAACATCTAAGTTCCCAAAGTTGTTTACGCATAGATGACGTAACGGATTTTTAGTATACAGCTAGGGCCACAGGTGACTTACCGTCACTGAAGAATGAATACCAAAAATCTTAGACGGATGACGTACATATGTATCTAAATCTAATTCTCAAGTCTATTAGCTGATCGAAGCTAATTCCAAGGGATTTAGACTTACACTTGTTCAGCATTTAATCTGTTAAGCCAATATCCTATACATCAAAAAGATTTTGTACCAATATTCCGTAATAAATGTTAATATAGCGAGCATCACGATCTCGCTAAGTGCTAAATACATACGAAGTCAAAGGACGGTACAAATATAATACTATATTGGCTTTTAAGGCAATATTTTATAATATTTTAAAATTCTAAGATTAAAACTTAAGCTCTTAATTATCGTGATATAAAACTGAAATATTGTAGACGTTACGTAATCGGATGGTCATAATTTTCTATAAAGTTTCTTTAGATTTTTTGGTGCCATATTATCGTCTCATATCAAATTAAATATAATTTGATTTTTCAGTAAGAAAATAATATTTTAACAATCGAATTGCTTTCGCGTCGATCGGTAAAAAAGTCAACATTTATTTTTTAACTTTTATTTAAAAACATATTTGACGATTTATTTTGTAAAATAAGTATTTATATGAGTGCTGGAATTAAATGGCGCCCGAGAACGTAAAAGATAAGACACTTCATTGTTATTTACTCTTTATTTTATAACACATAATTATTATTATATTGCGACGTCTATCTACGTATTTCTTATAAAAAATACTTAATTAAGTAGTAAAAATCTTGAATATTATATTTATTTTAACTCAAAAATCAAATTATGAAGCCTAGATTTTCTACTGCTGTACTCTTTATTTTATATGAAATTTGAATTGAAATGCAATAAAAACATAGTGAAGCTCACGTTCTGATCCAAATCTTTCTTTTATATAAATAAAAGACAATCCTTGTTTCGAATCTGTTCTGAGATAATTATTATAAGAGAGATAACAATTATTATTGTTAATCTCGATATACTGTTTTTTGTAATCGTATATTTCACTGCCTCGTTGGTCTGGTGACTAGATATAAGGCCGCAGACCCGGTGCTCCTGGGTTCAATTCCCAGGTCGGGCCAATAAAAAGTTATTGGGATTTTCTGTCAGATAATTCTCAGTAGCAGCCCGAAGTTTGGAAGGTGGAAGTGTATACACTCCCGTGCCTCAGAAAGCATGTTAAGCCGTTGGTCCTGCGCCTGAACTCTTTCCGGTCGGGTCGGATTGCCGTCCCATTGGATTATGAGAGCTAGGGAAGAGAGAGTGCACTCGTGTTTGCGCACACACTTGTGCACTATAATATCTCCTGCGCAGTTGGCTAATCTCTCTTGAGATTGGCTGCAGTGGCCGAAATCGGTCTCGAGGACGTGTGTTTATATAAGGAATATCGTAAATTGAAACAAATACATGTAAAAAACTATTAAGATAAACACAATTTTATTTAGCAAATAATTCCTATACATCACTATACCTACTCCTGATCTTGACAGTGACACTGACCTTCACTCGATTGTAGTTGAATTCAACCTCATTGTAAATCGATTTTTATGTCAATCTGATGTTAATCACGACTATAATATGCCGCTCCTCCTTTACAGGCGAACTATAAAATCATTCAATAGAACCTCTTTAGTATGATAAACCACTAATTACATCCGAAACCGCACAACGTACAGTCTTGGCTTTAAAGATTGATTCAATATAAAGTATTCGTCAAGACAATGGTTAGTGTCGTAATAAATTTAATATAATTGTATGCTTTTATTAATGTAATAACTTGGTTATTGTAATAACAATAATAATTTGGTTGCTAGTAATCTTATCTCAAAACAAAGAGGTCTGAATAGAAATAACGTATGAATTGAAACCAAAAGTTAAAAGTTCAAATGCAGAGACTCAGACTAAGTTCTAATTATTTCATATACAATCCTCTAACTATATTGGACAAGACTAAAATATTAATTTATAATAATAATACTAAAACTTGGATATTACTGTTTTTATTTATCTAAATTTCTTTAGTTCAATTTAAACTTTGACGATGCATAATATTATATAATATAATATGGTTGAGTTTAAGCCACGAACATTATTTATTATTTATTTTGCCCGACGTTTTGACAGAGCTGAATCTATGATGGTGATGATCGTGGACATGGTCTAGCCTGGTCAAAAAATGTACGATCGTGGCTAAATCGAATCAAATATAATATATAAAATGGATATGTGGAGGCTATATACATAAGAAGCATTTCAATTCAAACCTTTTCAAATCTTAAAAATAAGTAGCGATAGCCGACAGACGTAAGAAAAGACATTCAATCAGAATGGTGGAAGATTTCCTTAAAAGAACGTCTAATATCGCGTGGATAGCCTTATCGTGATTGTGTTTTGTCATTTCTTCCAAAAAACGAATAGAAATTTAATAATAACTAGCGGGGTGGGTTGTCTCAGTTTCGAATTCGAATAATGGTGTACATAAAACGTTTATATATTAATACATATAACTGTAATGGCTTAGACACACGATAGCAAAGTTCCCAGTTAGCATAATTTTTTCCGACATGTTCAACATTAATCGTCATATTACGCCGATGTCAACAAAACCTTCATGAACTAATCTAAATCTTTCTCCTGAATCACCTGTGAGTGAAAACCGAATGAAAATCTGTTCGGCAGTTATTTGTATATAAAGACTTGAGTTTATCGAGTTCAGACAAATCGATAGTTATAGTTGTCAAATATTGGGATTATTGCTATTTTTAGATACATCATAAATTTGAATTAACTAAATAACTAAAATTAAGTAGTCGCGTGTTTGCCGTTATAATAAAAACTAAGATAGAGGATAAAGACTTTAATGGCATATTTTATTAAATTTTTTGTCATGTCAAACTATTGTGTTTTATTTTCGAGAAATAAGAAATTGGGTAATCCACAAAATCATTATCATCTGTGAACTAATTTGATATTTGAATTGTTGAATTCCCCTTTTGCCTTATGCATAATTTGTTTTTATAACTTTATATTATATTAAATCCACATCAATTTGACTATTTCTTTTTCATACGAAAAATTAACTTAAATCAGGAGTATATTGTATGTACATTTAAACTGGCATCATAATGTTAATCAAAATTATAGAAAAATTACACCAAAAGCGCGAACCATCGCGTTTCACGGATGAAGAAAAAAAACTCAACGCCCAATGATATGTAAAAATATATTGTGTATTTTTTTTAAATAAATCGTTAGGAATAAATTGATGTACTAAAAAATAAGCACTAACTAAAGTTTTTTGGACGTTGCAATCAATCTATTAAGATGATAGTAAAAACTAAGAGAATTCATTTTAAATCTATTCTTGTATAATGTATATCTTGACGAGATATCTATATTGTTTGACAGCAGGATATAATATCCTTATAAAAAGTAACGCTTATAATCTTGTGTGCTAAAGGTTATTATACAATTAATGAATTTATGGATGATAGCACACCTTGGAAAAAAATGACAAAAAAATCAACCCGCTGAGTTTCATTCGCCGGTTCTTCTCAGGGCTGGATGTTTCTTTTCCGAACCCGTGGTAGTTTCTAGTTTGACAATCCATAAGAAAGTGTAATACTTTAAAATTGAATGAAGTCATTTGAATTTATAAGGACAAAGCTATTTAGGTGTCTAAAGGTTGGGATTTATAGTTGTCTGATGCAACGGATTAAGTTTTAGGTTTTTTTTTATTAGTTTGCAAAACTGTCAGAAATTGCTTAATATAAATTAATCTAATTACATTAATACTTCAAATTGACATTCAATTAGGCCTATTGTATACTAACGTTACAAGTGTTTATGGAATGAGGTATATATAGCGAAAACACAGAATTTAGCGTAACAAAATCTATATTTTAAGTAATACTTATTTTTATTACTATTTCAGTGTAAACTGTAAATTAACAATATTTTTAGCAAGCCACTATCTATCTAGGCTAATCCGATGTTCAAGGCTTTCAGTTAGACCAAAATTTTAGTACAGTAGGATCAATACCAGAATTGGGCAGTATAGTGAAAGATAAGAAATAAACGGATGGAGAATGTAACAAAAGATTTAAAAAAAAACACAAATTGTTTCATTTGTGTTGAGCCGAGCATAAAATTGTCGCCATAAAAACACCTTTAAGTATCCAATTAAGTTCTCATATTAACTTTTTGTCGTGATTTAGCAATTACTCCAATACTTTGTTTAACTAGATCTTTAGCTATGTTAACTATCATACATTGTATTTCAATATTGGCTGTCAACGACCTTGTTTGTTACAAATAATATTAACCAACAAAAAATGTTTTACATATAACTAATGACATAGTTATAATAATAATAGATACTAGAAATGTTCCAGAGATAGCTATTAAGACAATTTTGTGTAGCTCTGACAATATGTAATATGAGCGTCAACAATAATGATTTTTAAAACCCATTAGGAAATGCTAAAGAAAATACATAAATCGCCTGCGTAGGAGGTAACAGTAAGACAGGTGTAGATTTTTATTCTGTGTAAAAAAAAATTACAAGCATTGGTGTTTTTAGTACCTGAGTTTCGAATTTCTGTTTCTTGGATATATAATCCTCTATTCTTCCATAACATAGAAAATTAACATACTTAATCGTAGTAGCTAGTTTATGGACTACGGATCATGGGCAGCTTGCCAAGTAAAGGTCGTGTCGTACGTTCTATGGTTAATCTCTTGATTTTATCTGATTACGAACCCGTCGATATGTCAGACTCCTGTCATGTGTATTTAATGGTAATTAGTAGGTCTCAACAGCATGTATTTAATATATATCGTAGTGACAAAGGGAATCAACATTAATTTTATTTTTATTATAATTTATGAACCAAATCGAATATATTTTTACTAGATTGTATTGTCTTGTCACAAGAATACATAGGAAATTTTAGATCTTTCAGTTGGGTGGAACTGCAAAGCCAAACCAGTTATATAATATATAGTTATCCACAGCGGTAGTAACTAGGCTTTGTGTTAAATTGTTGTGCCAGTTTGAAGCGTAAGTGAGCAAGTGTAACGACAGGCACAGGGTCTAACTTCCCAAGATTGACAATGTAATTAGTGGTTAATATTTCTTACAATACTAAGTTACCAACAGAAGGCCTATTTGCCAGTCCGCCTAGTTAATACAAAAAAATAAAAACTAAAAAATACATTTTGGCCATTTCCAGATCTTCTCTACGAGAATTATATTCCAAATGATCCGGATAAACAAGACAGCATACTACGAAAGTTATCCGAGTACTGCGGCAAGTCTATGTTTAACTATACAACAGAAGATGCTGAACCCCCGTTCAAATGGGACTTCTACCATTCTTTCTTCTTTTCTTACACCGTTGTTAGTACTATAGGTGAGTATTGTGAAATTAAGTAGTTTTAAATTTTTAAGCTTATTGTCTTTATTACATCCTCGTAATCTTCTTTACAATTACAATAATCTTTACAAAATGTTTAAAATATAAATCAATAGATTTTTTCTTTAACACATACAGAGGAGATAGACAGAGAGAGATATCCCGGATTAACATTTGAATAATGATATCTTTATGTCATTACAGGATACGGAAATTTAGCACCGACTACGCACCTTTCAAGAATTTTGATGATATTTTATGGGTTGTTCGGGATTCCTATCAATGGTATCCTATTGGCAAACCTTGGTGAATATTTTGGAATGCAGGTAAATACATACAGTTGTAATTATTTTGTTTCATACTAGAAAGTATAAGTGTGCATACTACACTATTCACATTCAGCAGCACCATTATCAGATACATTGTGAAAAAACTTGGTTATAGATTTTGCCGTTTTTGGTGATATCAGACGAATCATTGATTTTGCAAATAAATTAACAGAAGACAATTAAATTTTGTATTGATATTTATACTATATTTTCAGCTCATTTCAGTTTATCGGAAATATAAAAGAAAAAATGAGAAACGGGCGGACAAGTTGGACTATTTCTTCCACAACCTCGGCATGCTTGGACAGATCTTTCTTTACCTCGTTCCCGGATTTCTCTTCTTTATTTTCTTGCCAGCGTGTTTCTTTGTCGTGTTTGAAGGCTGGGATTACGTCGCTGGGATTTATTACGCCTTTGTAACTTTGACTACTATAGGATTTGGTGATATAGTTGCAGGTATTGTTTCGTCTATATTTAAGTGTTCAACTTAGTTAGCTACAACTTTGATAAATATGGCATATTAATCAACACATGATATATAAATAATAAAAAGGATATTCATAAATTTAATTGAATTTGATCGACTCTGTAACTAAAAGGGTGAAAAGAGTAACTTGCCGTTTATTAACGGTAGAATCTATATTCCGAACCGTTGGTAGCTTTACATTTAATTCAATACGACATGACGATTCAAAAGTGTATTCATAAAGATTTTATTTATTTGATTTGATTATTAGACGTATTCTATAATAACAAATACGAAACCCACCGCAGAACATGATCTTGAAATGTCAGAATGTTTTAGAATAATTAAATATCCTTTAAATGTTATCATTTAAAGGATACACGCATCTAATTTTAGTAAAAATTGACATTAATTAAAATATTGTTAGACTGTTGTTTAAATATAACTTCTGTTTACGTTTTTTTTTTCAGGAACTGTCAACAATGGTTTCAAGTCTGGCTATTATTTGGCGTACCATATATTTCTTATTGTCTGGATTACATTTGGTCTGGGATACATTGCAATGCTTTTTGGCTTTATAACGAGTGGTATGAGAAGTGAACGAGTTCACAGACTAGAACAGAAATTTGCATATCAGTTAAAATCTACACAAAGCAAGATCTTGCAAGGATTTACAAGAGATATAGCCGTTATCAGAAAAATCATTAACGAGGCTAATTTACTAAAAGTAAAGGTTCGTAATAGCTCATATTTATATAATCTTTATTTTTTAGTGAAAATATATTTAATGTGGTTAAAATGGAAATATATTATATATGATTACGACGTCATTAAATTCAATCGACAATAAATCAATATTTCTTTTTTACAGCCTGTATACATAGAAACTGCTCCACATTTATACAGAAGTGCAAGTTGTCCTATTCTAACATTCGATATCGTGCCAAGAGATCCTGTTGTTAAAAGAAAACGTGCTAATTCTGAAAACATTCAATTAACTGCCAAAGATATGCTTCGTATCCAGTCGGATACTGATCTTCTTGGTATTGATAAAGAAAAAACATTTACAGCATCAGCTATTGTTAAGCCTGTTGAATTACTTGCTAGGGTAGTAAATGTTTTAGGTGGGTTTGAAGCCCAACGTCAAGGGAGAGGAATCAATATATTTGATGACGAACACATCTTAGCAAGTGAGCAACCACCACTTTTTACTATAGGTAAAGATTATTTGTCCAACGCTCCTATGAGAACCAGGGCTTTAAGTGTAGCGGTGCCAAATTATAGAAAAGAATCAGTGTCGAGGTTAGACCATGATTTCACATGGACTAATGGTGATACAGCTGAAAAATATAGAAAAGAAGCTAACATAAGAAGCGGAAAGCTGTCGTTGCCTGCTAATGTTACGCCTAATGATGAAAACCAGCCAAGAAGTTTATTCGCTCGATTATTTAGAAAAACAAGCTCAAGCGAAAGTCCTGCAGAATATATTAAAAATACAATGAAAGGTAGAGTCAGCAGTGCTCAAGGTTCTTCAGAAAATGTAAAAGAAAAATCACGACGAGGAAGTATCTTTCCTACTTTTGGCATTGGCGAAGAAGAAAAAAGTGATTTAGATTCATATAAAGAAAAAACAAAACGTGGGCGCTACAGCATTTTCCCTACATTCGATTTCTCAGATGATGAAGATAGAAATGCTGCAATAGCTGCTCAACAAAAACCAAAAAGACACAGTATATTCCCCACTTTTGATTTTAGTGAAGACGAAGACGTGGTTGCGGCTAGAGCGTACAGAGAAAAGACAAAATCCGGTAGGCATAGCATATTTCCTACATTTGATTTTAGTGATCCTGACGAAGACGCAAATCGTTATAAAGAACGTACAAGAAGAGGGAGGCATAGTATTTTTCCAACGTTTGACTTCAGCGATCCAACAAGTAATGATGATGACACTGTAGACGAGGATGAGGTACAAAAATACCAAAATCGAACCCGAAGAGGTCGGCTCAGCTTACTTCCGACATTTGGCAAATCTAAGAAAAATGATGACGACACAATGCCGGAAAGTTCAGACGAATTAGTTAACTACAAGGAAAAAACACGTCACGGTCGGAGAAGTCTGTTTCCTTCATTTGGTAATAGCAGAAAAATAAGCACTCCAGAACACAGTACAAGTGATCTTGAAACCAGTATCAAACAATACCAAAAGCAAACGAAAATGGGTCGAAGCAGTTTATTTGCAGGGGACATTAATAGTTTCAGACAAGCTAAAGAAGGTGATCGTGGCAATCTTTTCTCTAATGAATTAGATAATTACAGAAATAGAACTAGTCGTGGTCGGCCTAGCTTATTCGATCCTGACATCAACATATCAAATCTTCCCGAATCAGAACAAGTAGAAGTATTAGAGAACACAAGCGTTGCAGATTTGCTTCGTGCATTGGCTGTTATAGATACAGTTACTGCTCAAAATTCGGAAGAACAGAATATGGGCGAAAGTTCGAGTAATACAAGGAGACGCGGGTCGCTTCGGCCAGACTTCAATCTACCCCCAGTACCCAGCAGAGGAGATTTGGAAGAAACAACTGGCCCTAGAAGAAGAAGAATTTCTGTTCGAGCCGCGGCTCCTCAATTTACGCCAACTTTAGCTACAGTGGTGGCTGGGGCTGAATTGCAAATAACGGCAGCAGCACAAAGAGAAAATCGAATGACAATGTTGATGCAACCGCCGCCTCCATACTCTGAGAGTGCAAGCGAAGTTCCACCGCCAAGAGCTAGAAGATATTCGCCTGCACCTGTGGACACGAACAGATCTGGAACGGCTCCAGTGCCTAGACTTTTTTCGCGAATTAGAAAAGAAAGTAGTTCTAATGTCGAAGATAACTCAAGGCGAAATAGTCTAACGGATATAGTTATTGATAGTAATAAAAATAACTCGTAAACCAGTGCCTTTGATACCATAGTGCAATTAGTAATTTTAAGCGTTTAATTTATTGATTGATATAAGAAGCCGTCCAGCGCTTACACTGCGTTATAGTTGTATTAATTGTCATTCCTTTTTTAATATTAAATATACATGATTTATATGATAAAAATTACTGTATATATGTATCAAAAAGTTATATGGCTTACGATATGACTGTATTATAAGAAACAATAAAAAATATAAGACAATAAGCAAATGTGAAAGCTATTTATGCAATATTTTTTAAATGTATTTTGCCTTTTTTAAAACAGGCAAGTATGTACTATTAATAATGAAACAATTATGCAATAATATTTTGCCAGTAATTATAATATTAAAACATTCCATTAGTTATAGGTCAAATAGCTAATTTTTTGGTCTTTGTAAGGAAGGAGTACAAACACAAAAACAATGTGATATGTTTTAATTAGTATCTTCAAATATATTTAACCTTACACATTTTATCTTAGCAATAAAGTTTTATCTAGTCGTTACACTAATATAGTGTAGTTACAATAACGAAAATAAATATATATTACAAGATGTGTTTATTCGTTGGTACCTCAGCATCAAGTGCATTTTGTTAGAATCAACTTCATTTTAATAAAAATAGTTACACTTATTAAAACTGGTCTGGTTCAAGATAAAACAACTAAACATAAGAGTTATCGTGTTTCTGTTCCTGTAAAATACGTTTTATCATAAATAACTTTATCAATAAATTTCGTCATTACTTTTAATTTATTTATTTACAAGATACTTTCGTGCTGTGATTGAAGAAAATAAATTATTAAAAACAACCAAAACTACAATCATGTCGTTGTTTTAATTTATTTTTACATATAACCCTGATATTTAAGCTAAATAAACACATCATAAAAATGATATATAAATACATCAATATTCTTCTTTCGAACAAAGATAAGTAAATTATACTTGTTCCATAATTATATATGTATTACCAACTTTTAAGTGTTCGATCATCAAAATTGACACACATAAACATCAAATAATAAGTCATCAACATTCATATCCTACTCTAAGATGAGTATTTTAAACTTATCAATAATACAATAACGGTCTTTACTGTAATCATTATTTACAATGAACAAATCGTCTATATATACATATGTATCATCGTCTCCATACGAAGTCTATATGCAGTAACATTTACTGCTGTTTTCAAAGCCCAAGACATTACAGAGCGATATTCTGTATTGGCCATTCCAAAGCCTCTTTCAGGTGGCTAACGTGTCTCTTCTAACGTTTTTGTCTAGGCTTAAATTGGAATAGCATTGGTCAATGTTACCGTTGTCATCTTTTATTAGGGATTCGAAGATGGAGATTAAATTGTCGATACCGATGAGGTATCCATCTTCATGGTTACCAACTTTCCAAGCTGAATTGTGGTCGATGTTCACTCCTTCAGGCACGGGAACGGTTTTTGCGAAATCTATCATCCAGATGGAAGCTTTTCTTTTGTCGTGGACGAAAAGCAGTGAGCTGCCAATGAGCTCGTGTGTTCTGAAGAAGTGTGATTCAATCAACGTTGCCCGAATATTCTTCAGTCTTTCGAGATACTTCGGCTGTAAAAACATAAAAACCAATATTAGCTATTTTTTGTATACTGCTTGATCTCTTATTTCTACATATATGCTTGCATTTCAAATGAAATCTTAACACTTTTTTATTATTTTTTTAAGTATATATATTTTATTAAAATAGTATATTCTAAAGAAATATATTATAATAAGAGAAGTTTTCAATATTTCTTTTATAATTTTATTGATAATGATGTTCCATGATAGAATTGAAACTTACGACAGCGCTGGGAAATGCTGCGGTGAAGTCCTTGAAAGCCTCCAGTATTTGCTCCCTCGTTTTGGTTGTCTTGAAATCTTTTGTGCTCGTTCCATCAGCTTTCTTTACACCGTCTATCCTGAATCCCAGGGTCGCTGTCGAACTGATGGTTTCCCGCCATATCATATATCTTGGCTTGGTAACACCTTTGCTTCGGTGTTCTTCTTCTGATGGCGCTTTTGGGTCTATTTGAATCATTTTTTCATACATATCCTGGAAAAAGTGACAACTTTATATAACTCTTAAATTTTTTTTAAAAGGCATAATTTCAATTATTTTGATCGATCGATCGATAAGTACGAGTACTTTTAAAAGCTCATTTTTCGTCCACCCATCAAAGTTTATGGTTAAAAGAAGGATTACAGATATCAAATCCGTATTCAAAAATATAAGTTGAAACAGTAACTAACAATAATGAAATACAAAAACGATGGTAGAGTCTTTGAATGGTAGATACCTAATGCAATTAATTTTGTGCACTTTCAAATATCACAAGCATTTAAAAGTTATTCCAATACATATTTATTACTTATTATCTTACATATTAATAAGTTGTTAATGTGATTCAAATTAAAATGTTAATTACAGGGTTATGACGTTATTGAAATATATTTAAATAGTTATTTATAAGCTGATAGCTATTAAAGAGAACTATATTAAGAACGGTTTAAAAGATATACGTTATAAAAGGTCACTGTGGTTATTATAAATAACAAACAAATATTATTATCATGTTGATAATTTATTATATACTCACTTCATAAATTTTAAACTTGATTTTTTTTTTTACTAACTATACATATTAGTTGCTTTTTATATAATTGTTTTTATAAGAATATGCATATATATACTGACAGCTATATATTTATTGTTTTCTAATATTTCTCATAATTATCTAAGCGATGTCCGCATAAAAGGGTGTTCATAAAATATGAGTACAAAAATACACTCTGTTACCTTTTGGATGTTAGATAAAATTATTAACCATTATTCTGGTCGTCGGTAACTTGACGGCATACATCCATGTATGCCATTTAAACAATCTACGTTATGATACGTTAAATACAGATTAAATAAATATACGTACGTTATATATAGAGTAAATAACTAAGTAGTACACTCACTTTTCTTAATTTAGTCTTCTCCTTAGCCTTGGCTAGTTCTTCTTCTAAATAAGTTCGGACTCCAACTTTGCAGTCCATAACGCACGGGCAGTCGAAATCACTTAGCAGATCTTGTAATTGTAAGTACACTGTACATATTGATCGTTAAGGAATCATTGAATACGACGCAAACAAAAAGTTAAAAAAAAACTATATAATAAAAACGTAATTTATAAGATTATGGCGTTAAAGACTTGTACAGATTAAACAAAGTACACAATAAAAAATATTAATTAGTATTTCGAAACGAATTAGCATAATTTATATCAGCAAGGGAGCATTCGCATTATTATGACGGATTATTTCACGAAAATCAATATATAGAACTCCGAAATCAACTTCCAATAAGGGAGGTAAGTATTCTCAATCCAATATAACACGTTAAAGAATATTTAAAAAAATATATGTTACTAACGAAAGCGTATCTCTACATGTGATTTCTTTACTCGTAAAACGAACCCGAACTCTTGACTTACTTAAATATGAGTTTGTACTGAGGTGGGTATAGTCAAAGCACTAATTAATATTATAATTAAATTATTAATATTACTTTTATAAGTTACATGCATATGAATTTAAAGCATAAAATTAAAAAAATATATATGACCGATACGTAATAATTATCTAAAACTCAAGGTATTAACACAAATATAAATATATATTCTAATGATGAAGTTGATAAATGTTTTTGGTGGTAGAAACAGTTAATATTTTTATATTTAAAAAGGATACGTTCTCCGTCCTCACAAGTCACTTGTCCCTTGTATTCAGGTACAAACGGTCGGAGTATGTCTTTCATCAGTAACTGAAACAAAAATACAACATAAATTATACATTTGTAGCGTTAATACGTTTATAAAAACGCTAACTTCACAATGCAGAATTTCTAAATACCAATATACATAGCTCTTTCTTGAAAAATTAAACATTTACAAACAAACTCTCCTTCGAGGTTAAAGTTTCAAAAATCCATCCTAAGTGTTAGCTTACTAAATAGAAAAGTAAAAGGAACCCGAATACAAATTTCCATGGTGCCACAGTAATTTGGTCTGTGCGTCAGACAGTCAGACAATCAGACATTCTTTTATGTACATAAAAGTGCATATCTTCTCCGAAATTTGCTGCATTTTCTAGTATATGTGTATTGGTTTAGTACACTTTTTAGTTAGGCATTACAAAAAACTTATTTAAGTAACAGCCTGTGAATGTCCCACTGCTGGGTTAAGGCCTCCTCTCCTTTTTTGAGTAGAAGGTTTGGAGCTTATTCCATTACGCCGCTCCAGTGCGGGTCGGTGGAATACACATGTGGCAGAATTTCAGTGAAATAAGACACATGAAGGTTTCCTCGCGATGTTTTCCTTCACCGCCAAGGACGAGATGAATTATAAACAAAAACTCCTTATTTATTAGTATAGATATTTTTTGGCTAACACATACCTCTATTCATTCAAATATGAAAAATGAAAATGTTTTTAAAAATAAAACATATTCAATTATAAGTATGAAATGTAAATGTTTATTTCATATTACAATAACGGTAGAGCGTTGACATTGCCTTGCGTCAATTGAATATCAAATAACATGTATGATTTTTTTTTTTTTATTATTTAAAGTAGGTGTGGCGAGCGCATAATACACCTGATAGATAATGTTAGGTAACTATAGACATTGTCACTGTATATGACTATTATATACACCATAAATTTCACTTGTAGGGTTTTGCACAAGCCCGTCTGGGCCTGTGTTTTGGTTTGATGTATGAGTGAGCCAGTATAACTACTTATACAAGGGTACAATAACATCTTTGTTCCCAAGGTAGGTAGCGTATTGGCAATGTAAAGAATGGTTAATACTTCTTACAGTGCCGATGTCTATGGTCGGCTATGTCATTTATCATAAGATTGTGGATTTGTTCATTGTGATCGGTTGCATAGAAGCGCCATCTAGTAACGAGTCAAAACACGATGGACGGTATAAAAAGCCTTATGAAGATAAAAATACGTGTCAATTATCATTTCACTAATCTCAAACATATACAATATCCATATATATAATATATGTCCCTTATGTATACGGTATGTCATTTATATTGTTTACGTGGTATTAAAATATATACATTGCGTATTCAAATTATACATAATTATTATTTATGTTAAGCAAATACAAAATATCGACTGAGGTGTGTGAATATATCATCACATACTTAATTGTCTTATTATGTAATTATTCAGCCGCCATTTTATCTATGTATATGATACACAGTTTGCTTTGTTAGTTAACAATGCTAAAAAATACTAGAGAAAGTCAAGGAAATATTTAAAATGGAAAACAAAACTTTTTTTATTTTACAGTTTATGCCAAAAATGTTTATTTATTTCGTCCTCGAGTGTTACTAAGAATGAAACTTTGATTAAGTCGATTTGAATGATTTTGATGATAATTAGGTTACCCCTTAGAAATCCCCATAGATTCGTAAAACTGACTGAACCTATTCCCAATATTACTAGGACTTTCTACTACTGTCTTTTAATATAATAAATATTTTAATTTAATATAATATAAAAAAAAATATAATTTATTATAACGAAGATAACCCGTGATTTGCGATAAATATTATTAAATATATATTTTATATTAAATGATAATATATTGAAATAACACATAGTATCGATATGTAACATATAGAAGTAGTGTAATATATTCGTTTTAATGTAATATGAATTAAGCCTGAATCACACTATCAATAACGAACATTGAACTTATTTAATAATGAAAGTTTTAAGTAAATGTAAAACAAAGTATGACGCATTTTCGTGTATTGAGTAATGAATTAGGTATGTCATCTATTGACGTCAATCGAAACAAGCCAATATATCAAATATATTATGTAAATTTATTTAGAACTAAATAAAAAAAATGTCTGTCATGAAATTAATTCGCAAATATTTACTTCCATGAAATATGCGTGGTTTTCTGTTTCAGTTATAACTACAGTAATATGAATCCAATTGTCCTTATGCTGGACAATGCCCTTCTTAGGTACTATTAGAGATAATTTGAGTTCAATTGGTGTCGTTACACTTTAGATTAACGAATACGTGTCTAAAACTAATTAACATACATATGTTTTTATCCTTATATAAAGCAGGTATAAGTTTATTACCCTAAAAGTTAAAACGTTAAGCATTTAAGATCAATATATTTATTAACTGAAGCAATTAATTACTTTTACACTAATTATAGTTTTTTTTTAATTATGAATATTGTATGTAAAGGGCGTTAGAAATGGCAATATTTATGTTTTTGTTTTATATCGAGCTACCTCCAGTTTCTAAAATGCTGTTCGAAGTCAGATTTACTAATTGAACTAAATGCCGAACGCTCATTGGTTGCCTATTGCGCTTACAACTCTCATCAACCAATGATAATTCAGATTAAAGTTAAAATAATTAATCTGACTTTAATCAACGTTTCAGAAAGTGGAAGTTAGTTTGTTATTTTTTTAAAGTTCATCTCAATAGTTGTTATACTACGATATGTACACGAACATACTTTTATACTAATATTATAAATGCGACGATAACTTTGTCTGTCTATCCTATTATGGTTTTGATTAAATTAGCTTGCTTGCAAGCTTGGGTCCCAATGAGGGACATTATACCTTACATCTGTTCCCCCTAAACTAGTAACATATATATGTTTGACAGATGTTCTATTAAATCTACATATATCTATACTAATATATAAAGCTGAAGAGTTTGTTTGTTTGATCCGGTTAATCTCAGGAACTACTAGTTCGAATTTAAAAATTATTTTTGTGTTGTATAGTCCTTTTATCGAGGAAGGTTCTAGGCTGATTTTTAGTCATTATATTTTTATTACGCTGGCACAGCTAGTTAACCGATAAAATTCGACTGTAAATCTCAATATGGCGACGTTTTTCATATGATACGTCTGTTGATAACAATGACATCCGTAATCATTGCTGTATAAATAACAGATCATATGTATTATTTTGATAACAAAACAGGCAATGTAAACATTCGTCATTGATGATCAACGAATGATGTCAAAGATTGGAAATCGTCACGCGATTTTAATATAAGAAAACAGAGGTAAAATGGTAAGAGATTGATTTAAGCGGCTGACTTACTCATAAATATACTTAATTCAAGTTGTTTCTTACAAGCGCCTTTGAATCACTTATGACTCATGTTATAAGATTTAATTAAATATCAAGCTACCAATGCACCGGTACGGGATTTAGTTCGAGTAGACCCGGCATGTAACTCAATTATTATTCATTTCATTAATAAATGTTCGTTTAAATCCTATTTGATTTAAGTTTATTTCATTTTGATTTTATTATAATTTACCTTAAAACTTATGAATTAAAAACTAATAAATTTTATTAAATAATGCTTGAACAAACTCATTAAGTAGTTGATCGTTAAAATTCTCACGTAGGCAATCCAGTATAAATTAAAACGTTACTATAAGGGTGTATTAAATATCAACAATACTTTTGTACTTTGATCGATAAATAAGGAACACGATCTCGTTCGTCAACTCTATCAGTTGAGATAATAATTTATGTGAAAACAGGTACATTATTCGTCATTAACATTATAAAGTTAAATAAACATTAAATATAATAAATCTGATAAATAAAGTAATATTTTTTACTGTTGTTTCTGGTGTTTATATTATTAACATAAATTATTAACTTCCCATTTCAATGTTCTCGCTAATTATAACGGTTTGTAATCGGTGTGTTCGAGGTTTATTTGTATATTTATCCTTTATAATAATCCCGTATAAAATATTTTAAATCGAAAAAAAAGGTACAATAGTACCATAAATATTTACAACATTATTTACATTAAAGACTTAAACAAATACAGATTAAAATTAAAAATAGTTACTGTACAAATCGTGACCGCGTGGAATGGTGGTAAGAAAGCTAGCAGCATTTCCCCTTTGAATCGCAATTCCGATTATTTGGGCGAAAAATGAAAATATTAAAATAGGTAAAATAATAAAAAGGTACAATTTATGATTCTATTCTTATAATTGTTAATTGAATAATCCCAATATAACAGATTTTTATACCCTCAGTGGGTTGATTAAAATTACATTTTGGCCACAGTTCTTCCTTTGCAGAAAATAACAGGAAATATTTACTGTAAACGCAAAACATGATAACAGTAAAACCCCGAGTTCCTATAAGCGGTAGTAGTTATATAATATCGGTCTTCGGAAATGATTTTATTTTGCATCATCACCGAATAGTTGAAACGAACGCTTACTTGCGTTTTTGTTTTCATACTTTCCTGAAATAATTTTTCCTTTTAACCTATGGCATAATTTTGTTTCGACATTTGTTTAATATATGAGTGACACACGGAAAAAGAAATTACGATTATAAATAATCTTTTGACTAAACTTCAATTGAACTGAATCACTGACAGGATAAAGATAGCTTGATTGGCATATTTTTTGGTAATACCGACAGACGACAGTACTATACCATAATCTTATACTCAAAAAAATACTATTAGTACCGTCCTTATGTTGGATATTTTGATGTTTTGGATTTATTAAGTAAGTATATAACAACATGATGGGATTGATTGAACAGATGATTAGAAGCTTTGTAAACATTTTTTTATATGATAATTTACGTCAATCACTTATTCCGAAAACTAAAGATTTCTAAATATATATAGCCTTATAAATGCAAAAACTTGTTTTTTGGTTTATCCATTTTTCTTAGGAACCAGCAACAACATTTCGACCACATTTTTTGCATACAGATTTATGACTCGATGCGTGATTTTACTAGGTGGTAGGGCTATGTCCTCTCTACCCGTATCACCCACTCATCAGATACTCTAGCGCCAAACAGCAAAACTTTGTATTGTTAATAAATATTATGTATTTTTTATAATTATTATACAACACGTATCTAAGAGATATATAGTATATGTATGTCAAATATATATGTATGAAAGTGTTGAATTTCAACGCGGTTAACCTTAGTATGACGTCAGAGTGAAAAATGATATAAAGTCTTACACAACAGTGAAGGTTATAAGAATACCTTCATAAAGATAATAGCATTATTTTATATATTTAATTAAAAATGCGAGAGCTTGTGTGTTTAGATGTTTGTTACTTAATAACATGAGAACTAATAGGAAGATTCGAATTAAATTCTAAATGGTACTTCCATATACGTATATTAAAAAAAACTAGACGATCCAGTGGTTAGAATACCTGAATCTTAACAAAAGAGCACCAGTGAAATTAGTTAATCAAAAAATACTTTCTATAAACTTTTAAGTCTCACGTCGTTTATGTCAACAATTCTATATATTTTATGACGTACCTAATAAAACGAACGATAACTTAATATTATTTCATTACAAATAAAAAGTACGCACGTATTCAATTACAAAAAAGCTATTTCCGACTAAAAAAAAAGATCTTACGTAGTAGCGTTTTTTCTAAGACGTAATTAAATAAGGCGTATATAAAATTGAATGTAATTATCGTTAAGGCTTTTAAAATAACGCAATTAGTTTAATAACTTAATAACAATAGACATAAATTAAGGCATACTTACTCGTACTAAGTTCTCTTTATATTATATATGGTACAGATAAAGACAAAAAGTAATTCACTTTTTTCTATTTTTTACAGATTTCAAAAGAGGTAATATATATTTTTCCCGTTGTATATATCTAATGAAATAAATCCTCACCTGAAAGCACTTCTCTTCTTGTGGGCTCAGCTTCTTCAATATTGTGCCCTGGTCTGGCCCGGCCTTGAAGTTCCCCTGGTGACCAGCCAACTGCACCCAGGGATATCGTTGCTTCTTGTAGGTTTGGAAGAACGGTGTCCATTGCACAATGTTCCGGAGCTTCCTCCATCTCTCCGATTGCTGAAAGGAAAAAAAAGGAAATTTTATTATTTTGATTTGTTTCTCTTTTTTTCTTTGATAGGCAATCGATAAAATATTAAGTCAATTCATCTTTTTCAACACTAGTTAAGTGCAAAATACTCTGCCAATGTCACGTATAAGCTTCAAAGTTTTATTCATAGAGTCGAATAAAAAGTTGTTTTGTATGAATGGTAAAAATATAACGTCATAAGTTTTTGTAATTAACAAAAAGTATTTAATGGGAAGGAGGAAAAAGAAAGTTATATTTTTCAAGGAAATTTATAAAAATAGCTCATTGATAATTTTATCTTTGATATATTGAGATATATATTAAAAACTAAATTTCATATCAAGATAACGGTAGCAATGAATATCTTGACCGTGAAAATAACGGTGAAGGTTGCTTTTTGCAATGAGGACAAAAAGCGGAAAATGTGATTGAGCTTATTATAACATTGACAGTAACAGAGGCTTGCAATCATATATATTAATTATTAATGACCGATAACATGAGAAGAACCTCGAAAACAATATCGTTTCCTTATTTATACAATGAACATTCAAAAAAGGAACATGTTCTATGATATCTTTTTTTATATTTAAAATATTAAACAAACCTTTTTAGGTTTCAGAACGTACACACAGTACACAACATCCATAAAATCTTTGATCCGAAAACATATGTCACCGGAATACATTTTCACGCAAACAACACAATCACTTTAGTTAACAAAAATGTCAAAATCAAACACCGATTTGTATGAAATGAAGTCACTAACAGATACTGACACAGTTAAAAAATTACGAAATTCGAAATTCAAATTTTGGTGGTAATGCAACCACGATGTTTAATCCGCTGTTATACACTGAGACACAAAAGCGCTACATCGCCAATATAAACGTACGTAATATTATCTGACTCAGTGGCAGTTAGGTGAAACCGCAGCGGGCAGTTATGACGTCAATGTAATGCGACCTATGTAAAATTGTCTTATTGGTGGAATACCGGATTGGCCCGTCTACTGGATACATTATTCACAATATCAAAGGGAATTATTAGAAATAATAAATATAATTTCATATTAATTTATAATATATACCAATAATTATGTTATCTGTGAAAGGCTCGCGGTATAAATTCGCACATATTCGAGTTCTAAATAAAATAAAATAAAAATTTAAAATTATACTATAAATATTAATTCTGTAATTATAAATTCCTCTTACCCATTATGTTTTACCTTTTATGGTAATTTGATGATGCTAACGCATTATTGGTTGCAACTTACATTTGCACATTACATTATGGAGCAAGAAAGACACGTTTATTTAACGTTTATAGTTGCCACTAGTTGCGTTCTTTGATTCGCGTGAACTTTTCCCAAATGAATCACGGAAAATGTACAACGATGTTATTCGAACGAGTACTATATTATTACAAATAAATATATTTATTCATCAAAAGAAATAGAAATGTATACACAACTTAAAGCGGTAAGGTTTGTGAACGGGTTGACTAACCATTTGTTATGGTAGATGTATGGAAATTTCGCTTGGGTTCAATACATACATCAAATACTTTGTTTCATATAAAACGAATAGGTTAAGAAGAAGAATTTTAGACAAATATATCTGACTCATCATGAATCGTTCACAATTCAATCTGTTAAAATATTTTACCATTTTTAACATGAAGGTTTGGTTCATTTCTATATGTGCCATATACTAAGAACGAGAGTCAATATAACCTTAAAGAGGAAAATTCTGCTTCTATTGGGATTTCAAAGAAATATATTCATCAGGTCGAGTCGGGTATATGTATTACTAATCAGATATTATACCAACTGTCTGCCATGTCATGTCATCTGTTATGTCATTTAGTATTAACCAAGTTTTGTCATATACCATTTTTGTCATATTATAATACCAGTGAGTAAATCTAGGTCGATGCTTTATATTGAAATGGGGATGAATGTTAGAAAGAAATGCAATCCTTTAATGTCTTAATTGGAAATTAACTGTAAAATCCATTTACCAAAGCTGGACAAAAACCTCTCCGTTTGAACAAGAAGGTTTTATGTTAGATATCAGTTAAGTCGATCTTGTGTACGTGATCAACAAATCGGTGATTATAAAATACTAATCAGAAACATTAGCATACATAATTAATTAAATCAATTTTTGATTATGTAACCTAATTTAAAAATATGTAATAAATCCAATTATTATTGTAAAAAATATCAAAGATCGTTAACAGAATAAATGAATGGGCGTTAGCATAATCAAATAAGGAATGAACTAGAGATATATAACGAGAACACTCGACCAGAAGACAGCGAATCATTGCAAAAGTTACGATTGACAGTAAATTGGCAAGCTTGTTTGCAATATCATTAAAAAATTGCAGTAGTCAGGAAAAAAACCACCATCGTGACGTGCGAGATACCACGCCATGATTGCGCTTGCGAGTAACTCACATCTACACTAGATCGTTCATGTGACTACGTGTCAATCCGAGATAGTCCTGTGGTTAGAAGTCGATCTGAAATTCCCAGCTCAGCTAAGTTTCGCTTAATTTATTTCAATTCATTTCGTGTTTGGATGATATTCTGCCATATATTCGATTTGGAGCAGCATGGTGGAATAAGCTCCTAACCGTTTCAAAAGTAGAAGAGTCCTTTGCTAAGCCTGACAAATGCGTACTGCTACGTACGCATTTGTCAGGCTGTTAAGACACAGCCTGTAAATTGCCGTTTTGAAACTTCAAGATCAATAAATCTGCCTTCCCATTGAAAGTTATACACACATTAACTAAAAACAATACTAAAAATTTATATTAATTAATGTGAGTTAAAAATCGAATAAACGTACAAACAAATATAACGCTCACTTTGCAATGATAAATATCTTCTATTACTACATATGGAGGTTATGTGCAAATTGTTGCTTGATGTTTAATCATGGCTTGGACATTTTTAGTATATAGGGACATTAAAAGTAGCATTATATAATATTTTAAATCAATACATTTCTGATCACAAATTTTGCAAGGACGTATAAAATATGATATACAAAAGAGAATACAGGGTTAGCTGTAACGTCAGTATACGAGGAAAAGATCTTCATTATGACTAACAAACGTTATTTAAAATAAAAAATCATATTGTATCGAATTTATTTATATATAATAGTTCCGCTGCATCACCTGATGTAAGGTGGTCGTCATTGCCAATAGATAAGGGTGTTGTATTCATCATTGCTAACATCGCCAATGCGCCACCAATCGTCGAAACTAAGAAGTTATGTCCATTGGGCCTGTATTTACATTGGCTTTCTTGACCATAAACCCGTACGTGGTAGGGATGCGTACATCCCTACCACCAAATCATGGAAGGATAAATTAGTGAGAATTGTACTTCTTACTATATTTTTCAACAATTTTTCAATTATTTATTTGACTTTGATGGTTTAGACGTCAACTGTATGGTACGACTTGTAAATATGCGATTTTAATGTACACATTACGATATATCATTGTATACATATCTATATCGACCATTTTATTCTTTAAACAACTTACGAAACCAGTAATTTGCATATAAAAATAAAATATTTCACTGTTGAGCAAAACTAAGCCGCTCTTCCTCTAAGGGAGAAGGTAAGACCTTATTATCCCCTGCTGCTCCACTGTTGGTGGATGTACAAATAATTTCATACCGATCTCACCTTCACCGCCGAGCACGAGTTGAATTATAAAGTCAAATTAAGCACGTCAAAATCCAGTGGCGCTAGCTCGAATATGAAGACGTCCTTGTGTAAATATATTATACTAAGTGTTACATCCAAACTATATATATAAAATCAGGCAAAGAAAATACAGTGCAATAAAATTTTCGCCTCTGTTCGACAACTGGCTTTTTTTGGTAACAATTGCCAAACAATGAGACATTGAAACAGGCAAATTCATATATGATTTCCTGAAACTTTCAATAATGATCATAGTCGAAGTTAGACCTTTTTGTGCTAACTAGTTTAAAAAAAACTACACTTTCTCTAAAGAAATATTTATTGTATAAAAAGTAACAACTTTTTTTGCAATGGCTGTAGCCTCGTCACACCTGACGCACTTCACAACTTGTTTACAACATAAAAAAAAATCATAATCGTTAAATATGAATCAATAATGATTATAGAGAATGTTGATCATGTTTTATCAATAAAAGATAGTGACGTTGTACATACAAAGCAGTTTTTTTTAAGTGGAACTTCTTTCCGCGCACTGAGCCACTGAGTGTAATAATACAAGGTCTTTTTTGACTTAAAGCTTAAACAGTATATAGCTACACTATATTCCAATGGCGAAAAGATCAGGACGAGCCGGTTGGCGTGATTGGTAGATAAGTGCCTTTCGCGCCGCAGGCCGTGGGTTCGATAACCACCCAGGACAGACATTTGTGAGCATGAACATGTCTGTTTGTCCTGAGTCTGGGTGTAATTATCTATATAAGTATGTATTTACAAAAGAGAAGTAGTATATGTAGTATACCAGTTGTCTGGTTTCCATAGTACAAGCTCTGCTTAGTTTCGGATCAGATGGCCGTGTGTGAATAATGTTCCAGGATATTATTCTTTTATTTTTATATCGACATACCCAAATCTATATATTCCATGCGATTAGCTGATATATGAAGCACTGCTATATTAGCCACTATAAACAGTCCTACATATTTAATACAACACTATTACTCTAAACTACTTGTATTCACATTAATTTTCATCCAAAGTTCCGATAACAAATCCGTCGACATTCAAAGCGCCATTTTTTTTACAAATCCATTATGAATACCATAGACTATTTAAGATCTCGACTAAGATCTCAATCCTGCCATCGGAATAGACTATACTAGTCTAATTAAACTGTAAATACATATTGTAGTCCGTAAGGAAACATTTCAGTACAATTTCACTTCCGTCGATATAATATATCACTCGATATTTTATTTTTTATTTTCACTTTATATCTGTTAGATTATTAAGTTACGTTAATTTAATTTACTTAGTATATGTTGTTTACGGTAGTCTTAGGTATGTATTTTTTTAATGGTAAGTGGTCACCAACGCCAATAGACAATGGCAATGTAAGAAATGTTAACCATTGCTTACATCGCCAATGCGGCATCAAGCTTGGGAACGAAGATGTTATGTCCCTTGTGAATGTAATTACACTGGCTCACTCACCCTTCAAACCGGAACACAACACTACCAAGTACTGCTGTTTTGCGGTAGAATATCTGATGAGACGAGCTTGCATAAAGCTCTACCACTGAGTAAGTAATATCAAATGCAACTGCTTTATTACTAAGCCATCCAAGCTATTCAGCTAAAAGTTTGCACAAATCTTTGGTACTGACGACAATACAATCAAGTAAGTGGGTATATACTAGTATTTGTTTTAAACCATGTATTATAAAACTTGTTCTCTTAATTGCTTATTCATGAATAATAATAACTTCCACATGCTAATAAAAACGTAAAACACTTCATTACTTTTACGTTTCATAATACAAGATGTAACAAAAACCCTGTCCGACCCCTGAAGTGGTTATTAGGTAACGTGTGTCAGTTCTATTTATGTAATTATTTTTAAAATACTAAGAAAATAATTTATGTCGGTTTTTAAATTAAATGACGAAAATTACATGGCGACATAGACACGGGCAATAGCGCTCGATAGCTCTTGCCTATCGGGTAGCTAAGACACGAGGTCATGACCTCAGCAGTCCACGTTTTTACCACCAACAGTGTCGTTAAACACAATTAATATATATAGTATTTTAAAAATTATTACGTAAACAGAACCGACACACGATACCTAACAACCACTTCACAGGTCGGACACGAATTTTGTTACACCTGTATAATTTTAGAGATGTTTTAAGCTAATTAATTTGTCTGTTTGTCTCAATGAAAACCAGGAAATATACAACTTAGATAATGAAACATTAAATTAATTTACATATAACATCTAATTTTGCAATAACTAATCAGATTGGATATTGGTATAAATTATTATGATTTTGGCATTTCTTTATCTTTGAGGTAATATCATTCATGTAGTTATATAATATATCTGTTCATTAGTTAATAATTAACATAAAAATAATGGTAATCAAAAATGTTGTAAATTTTCTCATATCCCTACTTAGTTTCAACCATAAACAATAATTATTATTATCACTAAGCTAAATATACTCCAAAGAAAAATATATTGTATATTTACACAGGCTATGTTATGCAAGACTTATGTTTATGCAAATGTAGTTTTTATCGCTTTATTATAAATTCTACAATGCAATAGCAGTATTAAGTTATATGTGTCGCCGTAATGTCAAGAGCATTGGTGACGCACGTAGTCTTCTTGAATCTGCAACTGCTAACAAAACAGACCTTCCCTGAGGACTTAAACATGCGTAGACTGAATAAACAACAATTGATTAATTGTACTGTTTGTTAAGGAAGTTGGTGTTAATTGGAATAATTAGTATATTTTTATTATTTATTAAAATATTGTTGTAGTCTTATTTGTAGTGTGGAGCTAAATTTTGAAAATGTTTGAAAAAAATATCTACCGCGATTTCAGAGTCGTTACCTAGAGAGTCAGTTTTGTAGATATGAATAGTATTTTAATTATTTATTATGAGTAGATATCTCCACCCAAAGACCTTGGCATTGTAATGATATAAAATTATTTATCCTCCTGCTTTTGTAAAAGCCAGCGCTTTTGGATCAGTGTGCCAAATATGGGAACAACGGTTCGCAAAACAAATATAATATGATCAAATTTGGTTAGAATTTGAGGGGTAATACAAATAATTAAATTAATTTTACCGTAAAACATACACACACACGTGCATCCGTATTTTTCATCAAGACAATTCCCTAATATGAGGTACGAACCCCTCCAAAAAGGTACGTATAAAATGACGTAGACCATTCAATGTTTACTAGAAACTTGATAATTGGAATGTTTATATGCTAATTTATTTGGCGCCGAAGATCCGAGCGTGGATTTCAAAATGTTTTTTTTTTATATGACCCAGTGGATACAATATGGAGACCTCAATCCAAGGTCATGGGTACGAAGCCATGCACGTACAACTGAGTTAAATAAATTTCTTGCACGTCGAATTTATAATAATTATTTTAATTTTCTAATTTATTTAATTAATTTTAAGTTTGTTTGTTTGTTTGTTATGCCTTCACGCCTAAGCTACTAAAAGGATTTAAAAATTCTTTCACAAGGTACATTATCAGCGAGTCACATAGACTAAATTTTGTAACCGAATTCTCACGGGAACGGAAACTACGCGGGTGAAACCGCGACCAAACGCTTGTTACTATATAAAGTGGAATGACCATAATTACTTTAGGAATAACAAATATATTATTCTCATAGTCGAATTTACAACTAATCTGTAAGAACAAACTCAAAACTCACCGCAGTAAACCGTCGTAAAATGTCAGTAAGTGATATGCGAAATTGACCATAATAATTATAACATTTCACGAAAACACGCATCAAAATAGTATACCGCCTTAAGGCGGTTGTCAATTTCACAGATAATGAAGTGACATCTTATAGAATAACTCTGCTGATCCTGCGATACCTTCATAATCAAACTGTTTCGTATCTGTGCCGTCATGTCGCCTTAATTAGCATATATTGCAAAATATATTTTTTTTGTGCAGAATAAATGAATTATATTTATTTAATCGTATTATGATATATTAGATACTACCGTTTATCTATTCTAATTATAACGGTAATTAAAATATAATGAATTGAGTAATTTTATAGTTAAAAAAATTACGAAGTCGATTAACGCTGTAAAGCTTACTATTAATTATTACTTTTAAAAATATGTAGTTAATTCGTTATCTTTGTTCGTAACATATAAGCTGTCTAAAATAATTGGTCTTTGCTTAACTTTGTCATCACGCTACAATTTACCAATTAACGCCGTTATTACCATATGAAAAACTGCTAAGGTAAATTAGGTAATATGTAAATAAATAATTGCGTGTGCAATTAAACCTCTTCATTGCTAAATCGTAAACCATTTGAATTGTTTCAAAAGACTTTCAAACTAATTGAAGAAACTTAAATCGATTAATATGCAATCTGTCAAATAATGTAGTTCCATTTTAAATTGAATATTTTGATCAACTATCCGTTCTAACCCGATAACATGTTAAATGGCCGATAGTTCAGGTGCGAAGTTATTCTCAAGACATCCTATCCGAAAGAAATTCATATCACAATAGTTATAATGATTTATCCAACTGACCTTAGCTGTTCTTAATTATTATTATCTGTTCAATATTTATTTTTAATACGCATATAGAAAAACATGATATACCAATTATGAAGGGTGAATAAGCCAAAGTAATTACAAACTGTTACGAAGAGATATAAAAACATCCTTCGAATTCAACCAATAATATTGTAAATTGATAAATATGTCAAAGCCTATAAATAATTTCATAATAATATCGTTTACTAGCTGTGCCCCGCGGCTTCACCCGCGTGTAATTAATAAAAATATAATAAATTATTTTATTACTATAATAACACACACACACACACATAGACACACACATGTATTTCACTTTTAATAATTTGAAACTCTGGAATGTTCCTTTTACAGACAAATGAGTCATACTTTGATTAAAATTGATATGCTTGTTAGAAAACGAACTGCGTGGGTTCCAGATACTTACGGATGTCATTAGTTTTACCGTATGAAATCATCACATTTAATTGTTTCGCGGTCTTGGCTGTATTATTATTCGGAGTAGCTGGAAATTCAACGAAATATAGAACTAGATATGGGTAAAAGGAAAATATTGAAAATAGAATTTAAGAAGAAATATCCAGATTTTTTTGGAATCTCTGATTATACTCAAGTCTGCGTCTCAATGCGGGTTGTTGGATGTGGCAAAACTTCCGTGAAATTAGACATAAACATGTATTCTCAGGATGTATTCTTCACCGGCCAGTACGAAATTAATTTTCTTTTACGTACGAATTTAATTTTAATTAAAAGAAAATTCAGTGGTCATTGCCCAGGTTTAAACTCGGAACGATCGGTTAAGATTCGCTTCTTCGAATCACTGAACCATCACGACAGGAAGACTTAATATTATAATATTACGATGAATTCAAATTTAAAAATATGTCTAACAATAAAAAGGTTTCACACCTGTATAACGAAATTAACACATGAATGGAAAAAAAAAACATTTGATTAGTAAAAAGCGAGCAAAATATATCATATTTAACCATCGAAGTCTGCTGGACAAAATCTCGTGGTACTATGCAGCACCAGTCATAGTGCCACAATATTAACATTACGTTTTAAGCATTTAAAATGTAAACAAGCCTATCAATCGTTATTACTTGAATGATACGCATTTTTTATTTACGAATAACGTTTATTTTGTAAAATATGTTATTCTGATAATGTTTTATTTTTGCGTAACTAAACGAAATGAATTTAACAATAAATTTAATTGAGAATTTTTCTTACTTTCTTTAATATTATATAAAAAAAAGTAAGAAAAATTAAATTAAAATCTTTTAAAATACGATATTTATATTATTTATAAAGTTTTGTTACTATCTGTACCTTTTCATTATGATATCTGTTTTTCTCTTCGACAACTGACGTACATCAGACATTGTCAAAAAACGATTTCTCATGCAATATTTAAAAAAAAATAGTAGTTGTTGTATGAATCCGAAAAAAAAAAACAAAGCATTATTTATTGGGTTTTTTCGACGGTAAATTTATTAATGTGCCGAGTTAGGAAGGCTCACAAGAGTGTTTAGTTTTAAGTGTATCGCCAACTATGTTTTTATATATCAAGAACGATATGAGGTATATTTAGATGTTATTGGGTTTTTTCGACGGTAAATTTATAAATGGCTCTGAGTTAGGATGCCTCACAAAACTAAACGTTTTAAGTGTATCGGATTCTCTTGTGTTTGAACAAACACAGGTGTATGATATTATCTCAAGACAATTATTGTCGTTTGTAGGTATAGTTTTTGATTGCCGTTGACGAAATTATGTAATGGGGACAATATTATTTAGACTGCTTCATTTGTCTAGTAGCTAGCTTATGAACCTGCAGATCCCGAGGTCTAGGAGTTAAAGCAGGAAATTCTTAACAGCAGCCCCAAGTTTGGAAGTTGGCAGTGTTAGCACTCCCGTGCGTCGGAAGCCACGTAGTCTTTTGTCACTCACCTGAACCCTCTCCAGACGTGTCGAATTGCCATCTCATTAGATTATGAGAGTGAGGGAATAATTAGTTCACCTGTGTTTTATAGGGTATACCTGCTCATTTAGCGATTAGTCACTAGACCGAAGTTGATCAGCAGGCCCATCAACATCGTTATAATAATAATTATAACATAATCACTCTGAACGACTGAATGGATTCTAATGAATGGTGTTAACTTACTATAAAAGCGTTGGTGCTGTATGACAATCAATGAGCAGCCAAAACTACTGAGCCTAGAACGCTGAACTTTGGAACGTAGGTTTTTTTTATAACGTACCAACCGCTAAGAAATTATTGAAATTTCAACTTTATGAAGTGGAAATGGGTGTCGTACATTGTATGACTCCAACCCGTACGAAGTCCAGATGGTATTGTACGATATAGGATACTTTTATTCTTAAACAAAATCCACTGTTATATTTTAGTTTACACATATCAAATTCGCCAATGCAGGGGTAGTAGGTAACGGTTTTTTTTTTTAATTTAGAACTATAAATAAAACATCTTTATATCCTACGAAAACAACGTCTTTATAAAAAAAAAATTTCATTCAAATCTTCTTCACTTATTTACCTGGTTATTGTGGTTGACAGTGGATGAATAGTTTCAATTTGACCTTTCAAGCATTCGGGGTCGATTTGACGTCTGAAGGTCACATTGAATGTCCTTGTTACACTTTTACGTGTAGTTTGCTCAAGTGCGACAATTTATAGTGAGGTTTCATACTTGTCGACTCGATTACATTTTAATTTTTATTTCGCGGTAGAGTATTGAAACACACTCATATTTGTAAGTTAAAGTAATTTAAAACAAAGTTATATAAGTCTATGTGATATGAGCTATTAAAGATAATCTAACTTTAATAGCTGACTGATTGAAGCCATTAACTTCGTAAACTAGGTAACAGTTCAATTTAAAAAAGGTCTTTTATTGAACAAAAAAATTTGAATGTATAGTAAATTAATATCGACCAATCTAGCAAACTGCACTGGTATTTAGTTAAGTAGTTGTAGCTCGCGGCTTTTGTTGGTAGCGGCAAATGGTAGGTATAAAAAAGTAGCCTATGACCTTCTTCGGGATTCAAACTTGCGTTTTTACAAAAAAAAAGACATCAAAACTCGATCACTGTTGTAGCCGTGACAACGAGACAGACATACAGTTACTTTCGCATTTTTAATATTATAGTATAGAATAGATAATATACACAAGGCTTTGCACTCATCGTGTATATGAAACAGACCTATCATGTGACTTAGTTGTACTTAGCGTTAAATAAGGACGGAAAATAATACCGTCAATAATTCGCAAAACGCTGACTCAGCCTTGAATTTTTGCATGGTCGTTTTTACAATATGATCAGCAATATTTATGAGGTCGTATACACCTAAGTTTGATTAACCTCAGGTCTACGACACCAACAGCATTTTCCTCCACGGTGTTCTTGAACTGACCACGTGAATCAATTTCACAAAAAAAAAAAAAAACGTGTATTGATTAATTTACTACGCAAAAGCGTTTTTCCGCAATGCATATTATTTTTTGTCACTTATTTCCTATTGATGTTATCCTGACGCCATCTGCGTAGGATAAACTATATTGCATACATTTTGCACAAAACCAATTGATCTCTCTAATCCTTGACTTTCATATCATACCGTAGTATCATATCATTGTCCGGTCGGCAATCGGACACGACTGGAAATAAATCCGGCGCAGGACCAACGGAGCGTGAACCGAAATAATGATAATATAAACACTATGAAATAGGTTATTATAAACTAGTCTAGACCAGCGAAGTAGCTATTAAACGGAAGATTTTAAAAAGAGTACCAGAAAAAAATTACAATAAATGTTAATATTACATTAAGCACTGATTTTCCCTACTAATTAACAATTTCTACCGCCAAACAACAATACCTAGTATTGTCATGTTACGGTTTGAAGGGTGAGTTAGTGTATTTACACGCAAAAGGGACATAGCACCTTAGTTCCCAACAAGGAACGGTTATATTTTTACAGCACCAATATGGCGGTCAGTTGGCCCGTTTGGGCTACCTAATATATATATATATATAATAAAATATAATCGTAATCATACATATATAGCCAAATTAACAAATCTTAAATAATATACCTATCACTTCACTGTTTAATGTGTTGAATCCTTGTCCTAATTTTGTAAATTTAACTATAATAATTTCATTTATTATATTGTGTAATTAAATTACATTGTTCTTGCTATGTATTAATTAGTTTTAAGTGAAAATATGATTGCTTTATTCATTTAAACTAATATTCGATTGTATGTAATATTTAACCCTTTGTTTCTTTACAAAATAAATTATAAAAGTACATATATCAATATTTAGATAGGTATTTGAAGCTGTCCGTAAAAGGTTAATGTACTCATTCAGCACCCAAACCGCAAATTTAATTGATTGTAGTCAGTTAACAAAAGTAAACCGCAAAGACTTCATGGCAGTTATCAGCATAATAACACTTCTCAGCCTTATACAAAAGGACTCGTTCACACTGTCCAAGAAAATAGTTTAGAAAAACAAAAAAACCGTACCGGGGATATATAACCGTTGTTTAATTTTAATAAATGTAGTAATTATCTATACATATAATAAATCTGTAACTGGTCGATGTCTGTACATGGAAGATAAATGAGTAAAACTTTTATCGGGGGTCATTATAAACACAATAGAACCCAAAACAATGATTAATAGATTTTTTGTCTGTTTGTCTGTTTGTCTGTTTGTCTGTTTGTCTGTGCGTTTGTGCACGCTAATCTTAAAAACGGCTTAACGGATTTGAGTGCGGTTTTCACTAATGTATTGTGGCTAACTTCACTTAACATTTAGTGTTTGTTTTATTTCAATCGGTTCATAAATAATAAAGTTATGTCAATTTAAAGATACATGTAGAACATTTATTAAAAAATGGTTATGGTCAAACTGAAAAGAGATTAAATATTACATGTAATATACACTTTTGCTTATGTTTTATCCTATATTTTGTTAAATTTTTAATCTCTTTATTTATTTTTTAAAAGTTTAGTATCACTACTAAACATCAATAAATTATTATCTGTAGGAAAAGTACGCGCGCTGTTATTTGTCAAAATCAAAAAGTTTTGTTAACAATTTCGTGTTTTCAGTAGCTTCGTGTGTTGTTTTTGCATAAAAACTAATATTGCATATATATTGTGTGTATCTTTATGATCTCATCTTATATCTTTCATAACAGTACGCTTTAAGTCTGCGTGTGAGCAAATCAGTTAACTCAGTGACAATAATTAATACGTGAATAGTATATAGGTGTACAAACAAAGCCTAAAAACAACTATAACAATAATACATGGTTTTAGAAGTGCTTGCTTTAAACATCAACGTGGTATATCACTTCTTAAAACTTTAAATAAGTATAATTTTGTCCTAAATTCGTGTTTCCTGTCAAAAGTTTTAAAACGGCAGATAAAAATTCAAACTTACCTACCGAAGTTTTTTCTATACAACGAAATAAATAGCAATTTTACGTGGAAAAAATGGCAACCATATTTTGAACTATATTTATTAGCCACTGGATACATATAAGGAGTATTAGCCACTGGTTAAATATAAGAAGTGTAAATAGAGAAAAATAGCAATTTTGTTCAACATTAAAATAACAGAAATTACTTTAGAAGACCTCATTAATAAATGTAACAAATATTTCGAACCGAGGCAAAATTTAACTATGGCCTGACATGTATTTTTTATGAGAAAACAAAGCAAACACGAAAATATAACCAACAATTATTACGAGTCTAGAAAATTACAGTTTAAAATGCGATTTCGTTGAATTAATAGTCATTGGTCAGTGATAAATTTACAGCGAATATGTGTTAGAGTAGCTCGCCAAACATCAAAGATTATTACAACAGTCTGATCTGTCACTAAAGAAAGTTATAGAGATAGCTAGAATAGTAGTGATCGAACAACAAAATACGGAGCACATAAATAAAAGCACTGAGACGTCGTCATAACCGTCATCATCTAACGAATATCAAGTGATGAAGGGGGAGTAAAAGGGTTAAACAACACACAGTACAGAATAGAGAAGATGTGCATATTCCTACGAAGTCAGACGGGCAACTAATTAAGAAGAGAACAAAATTGTGAAACGTGGTTAATTTGCCTCATCCCAATATAAACCGAATAAAAGTATTTTGTAATCTCTCAGCTTAATTCAATTAGTCTTTGGCTACATCAAGCTTGCGACAGCATAATCATGAATAGGAAGAAGTAGATCTGTGCGAGCATATAATATATAATTAAGTGTACTCAGATATTGATATTATATATTTAAAAAAAATCACTGCAAAAATAACATAAATAAGATAAAAATAGTAATGTATTAAATGTATTAATTTATATAAAATGAATGTACCAACCCATCTTAATATTCAATATTTTAGTTTGTTATAAATTTTGTACTGTAGTCATATTTTTGCTTGCCTTTTAATTGTATTTGGTTAAAAATATATAAATAATATATATATCATTTATTTACTGCATTTTATTGGCCTCACTCAATGTAATAATGCTTAAGCTATGTGATTTCATTTATATTTTGTTTTTGTTAAATTTGTGTTTTCATTAAGTAATTAATTATATTTGATTATAAAAAAATATATATCTTACTACACCTTTACTGATTATGATGGTTTAGCTGTTTGATTTTATATATGTTTTGATTATTTTAATGATTGTGTAATTATTGTTGTATTTATATATGTATATATATATGCTATAAGTGTCATCTCATTTTTAACACTTAACCTACCAGAGCGGTCAAATAACTGCTTTTGAAACTTTAATTAAAATTGTTATATAGCTTTTGTTTGTATATTATATACTTTTTCTACATAAAATGGCCTCTTAAGCAGCTTATTCAGATGTGTGTCAAGTTCAATGGACAACATTTGTTTTAATTCCCTTTTTTTGTTTAATTAAATTAGTAGCCTTGGTTAAGTCTGATTTTATTTAGTCTCTGACAGAAGAAACTTTTCCTTTACTTTATACTTTATATTGTACACATAAAATAACATAAATCTATATCTATAACAAAAACGAATTAATTAATAAATTATCCATACATATAAATAAAATTGAAGTTTCTGTCTGTTATTTCAAAATAACTGCCTGTTTTAAAGGTTATATGGCTATTTACGATTTACCAAAACCAAAGCAATCATTTTTTAAATTTTTTACTGTCTGCATGTCTGTATCTTTCAATCGTCTAAAAATTGAAATAACCGAATTGTTATAAGAACTATTTCAAGATTCCGTTTAGCCTTTATTTCATTAAAATTAGTTGAGTCTATCAAAAGTTATAAAAAATACGTATTTTTGTTGATATCTATTCACATAATATTATTAATCTTAACTGATTCATTAACGCAGAGCCTAAACTGCGGGGGTTAGAAACTTGAAATTTTGGCAGTTGATACATTTTATAACACCACTAAGGTAGGATTTTTGGAAATTCTACCCCTAAAGAGTTGAACGATTGTTTAGAAACCCGTCATTTTTAAAGTTAGAAGCATGAAATTTAATGAACAAGCTTAAAAATAAATAAAAATGTATGTCAGCGTTTTTGAAAATCTAAAGATCTGAGAGGGTAAAAAAGGGGTTGAAAGTTTGTATGGGGATTCCGTCACTTTTGGTGTAAGAAGAATGATATTTAGTATTAAAGCTATGCATACGTATTTCGTCGTTTTTAGAAATTTAACTCCAAACGGGAGAAACGGGGTAAAAGCATTAGTATAAAAATTAAAAAAAATAGAAATTACTATTTGAGTTTTTTGATTGAATTAATAAACATGAATTTCAAAGTTTTTAGAAACTTTTAGTTTTGTTTGGAAGAGTTGGGTGCAAATAATGAAATTCAAAATACGCAATATCTTATATCAATATCTCTTAGGGAGAAATATACGAACTTCACTATGTTGGTGATGTTTGGATAAAAAAAACATATTCCATTATTGCCATATGTACCACTTAATTGGTATTCCCTAAGCTTATATTATTGTAAAGTTTCATTAAAATCCATTCAGTAGTTTATGCGTGAAAGAGTAACAAACGTCCATACATCCATACAAACTTTCGCGTTTATTATATTAGTAGGAAGTAGGATTATTATATGCCCTGTACTGAACACACATACACTATACTGGATGGGCGAATAAATCGATTGGTAAATGTTTATATCTTATTGATTAAAAAATGATAAAATCCTTATTTTACCCGTACGAAGTCGGGACGGGCAGCTAATTACTAGCTGATAACGCATCTTTCTGTAGGTAAAAAAGGTTTTTAAAAACAGTACAGCAGTTTTTTAGTTTATTCGCTACAAACAAACATACAAAAAATCTAATTTTACTTATTTATAATATTAGTATAGATAAAGACCACGCGCGAGCGAAGCTGCGGGCAACAGCTAGTTATTTATATAACATTAACTGAAATGTAATTTGTGTGAAATGAAAGCGTTGACCAAAGCGCTGAAAGACAATATCCTTCTACCTATCAAGGCCGGTGATTAAAATGATACATATTTTAATGATCACCCTATATGAAATAGGCGAAGGCAAATTGGTTAGGCCGTCTATTACCAAAGAATGTTTAACTCTATAGACAGCTTAGTAAATATAATACCATATGTTAATAACGTTATTTATACTATATTATCTGTCGTAATGTGTGCACATATGTTTAGAGCAAGTTACGTTAATGATCTGTCGAAGTATATAGTAGACGGTGCCTTGTTAGGAATCTGACTTCGATGGAGAGATTAGGCTCGAGAGATCGATTGATAGCCTTTTCGATTAATAGAAGAAAACATTAGTTATAATCGAATACTGGATTATTACAACTTTATTAAATAAAAGTTATAAATTGTATGAAATATCACTAAATTCTTCTCGTCACGGCTTAAACGCGAAAAAGTTGAAAAATGTATACTAATGCGTTTTCAGCGCGTCAAGTTTGTCTAAACTCAATAATATGTAGTAGGAATAAAAAAGCAATTATGCCAAGATATTTTTTATGCAATGAATGAATGAAAATGAATGATTGATTGAATATTGAAAGGTGGGGCTGAAAGATTGAAATTTACTAACTATATGTTTACTTTATGTGAAAAAAAGTAAATAAAAAAAAATGAATGAAAAATTTAAAAAAAATATGATTTTCATCAACAGCATCACCTATTGAGTCAGACTACAGCTAAAAACTATTCAGATGACCCCATAAGTACAATAAAAATAATTCGTCAAGTCGTTTAAGAGGAAAATAATTACGAATAAAATAAAGGATTAGAATCTATATAAAAGAATGTTTGACTGACATAAGCAGCATAAACAACTAACTTGGGCTAGCAGCAGGATTTCTTACACAGTATCGGTATGGAAGCATTTTTGAAATTTAACCTCTAAATTAGTGATGAAGTTAATGAAAATTTGTAAGATATCATTCATTTTTGAAGAAAGCGAATTCTCAATTATGACACGATCAAGTCCGTGGGCAAAGCTATAGTGTAACCTAGTAAATGTATTAATATAGAAATCAAAGTAATTAAATTATGGTTACGCAATCATTTCAAATATATTATTATTGCACAGTTTTACAACTTATTTATAAAGATAATGAATTGAGCCCGCTTATAAGCTATTTAGTTTTATAATATAAAACATAGATTCAAATTACAAAATATTTGAGCTTATCAAAACTCATTGTCGATGAAGAGGACAAAAATATGATGTCGATCTACACGTTCAAAGTACACACGAGGCTGTAAAAGAACTCGTGGACTACAAGTAATCTTTAATAATACACTTATCATATGATATTATTTATTGTTTATAATATTCAATATATTGAGTTGTTTATAAGGGAATGTAACATACATATTAAAATTAGATATTCTACCGCTAAACAGCAATACATTAGGATTGATGTGTTCCGGTTTGAATGGTGAGTGAGCCAGTGTTACTACAGGCACAAAGGACATAACATCTTCGTTCCCAAGGTTGGTGGCGCATTGGCGATATAAGGAATGCTTAATATTTCTTACATTGCCAATGTCTATGGCCTCTATGGGCGGTCGTGACCACTTAACATTAGGTGGTCCATTTGCCCGACCGCCTACATAAACAATTTTTTTTTAACTACGTATAGATAACTTAAAGGCATTTTACTATAATTTAAAAAAAATCCATCGCTGCTTCGTCCACGTGAGCGGGAGAGCGGTGGTATAAAGTACCTTGTGTACTATTATGTACCTCTGACAAGGTGTATCCAAAATTTCATGATGATCGGTCAAGTATGTAGTTAAGACGTGAAAGCGTAACAAACAAACTTACATTCATATTTATTTATTAGTGACAATTGTAAACAATCTGAAATTTATACTATATATATGATTTATTACTTTTTAATAATTTTATATTTTTATATACATATACAATTGAGTAATTAGTATATAACGTACGAGGCTCAACTTGTCTGAATGTTTATTGATAATAATACAATGAATCTTTATTCAATCAATTGATCGGATTGAGCATGACATCATTTTATTGCTGGTATCAAATGAGGTTAACGAATAGTTTTATAACGTTATGTGGACTTAATGGCCGTCACAATTGTAATATTTATGTAACATACTTAGACTATTTATTTAGTTACCTTTTATTATACACTTTTTATGAGTTTATGTGCTTAAATAATTGTACCTTATTACTCACTCCTATTTTGGAGTGTAATGTTTTCAGACTTTATGTATTTATCGAGGTTTCTTTATTATACCGTAAGTTTTAAATGCCAGGAATTATTTGAAAGTATGGGGTATCATTAAAATCCTTACATCATCCTGACTGGCACTGAATATAGGGTTTCATAATTTTTAAAGTAAAAAAATATTCTGTTGATCGCTTTATAGTATGTTATCTGTACTCTACGTAATTTAAAAAAACCGTATTAAGCGCTCGATTGATACAGTATTGAAATTTTTTGTACGAAGGACTGCCCCATTGTTGCAGTGGCTGATATCGTTTGTCCAGCGCCTGAACACTTACGGTATTTGTGAATAGTGTCCTCTCACCGCTAGTGTCCTCCCACTGGATTATGAGAAACATATGTACAAATGCGTCTGATTTTCATCAATTTTAAGTATGGTTTTTTTTTCAATTGAAGTAAATTTCCCCAGGTTGTTTCATATAAATATTTTAGATACAAATTGAAATTCCCAAATATACATACATACAATACATATATACTTGCTCATCGTCCTGACTTCCCACGGGTAGATAAGAAGAAAACTATATTTTGTATAGGATTTGCGTAAAATCCGTTCTTATTTAGCGTCTATCTAGAGTCGGGAAAAGAGCAACTGTGACAAATTTCAAGTCAATCGCGGGCGGATAGTTTAGGAAATCACGTGATGAGTGGTGTAAAAAATACTTCTATAGCAAACGGATAAATATTTTAGGAAAAAATCGTATAATTTTAACACAGAGAGGATCATTCTAAAGCAAAACGAAAAAATATTCTTAATTACCAAAGCACAAACATTAGCATAAATTATTTGAAAATATTGCAAGCACATTACTAAGTCTCGTTTTGATTGTTTATGCTAAGTCACCTACGTCACCACGGAAAGAAAATTACCAAGTTTTGTCTGGTGACTACGAAATTCCACGTCATATTTTATTATAAGTCCTCTGTCTGAATCTTTGGAGATTGCCTGGAATAGATCATGATCGCCTGTTGCCCGTCATGGATGTATGTTCACTTTTCAGCTTACTTCTATTTTTTTTTTATAGCGTAAGTTGGCGTACGTGCATATGGGCCACCTGATGGTAAGTGGTCACCAACGCCCATAGACATTGGCAGTGTAAGAAATGTTAACCATCGCTTACATTGCCAATGCGCCACCAACCTTGGGAACTAAGATGTTATATCCCTTGTGCCTGTAATTACACTGGCTCACTCACCCTTCAAACCGGAACACAACAGTACCAAGTACTGCTGTTTTGCGATAGAATATCTGATAAGTGGGTGGTACCTACCCAGACGAGCTTGCACAAAGCTCTACCACCAAGTATTCTATTCAGTAAGAATACTTTTTACCAAGTCGAATTTTTTTATAATCAATTTCAAAAATAAGAGAGCGGCAATGACGTATCAATAATAAGCCGAGATGGCCCAGTGGTAAGAATGCGTGAATCTTAACCGATGATCGTGGGTTCAAACCCGGGCAAGCAACACTGAATTTCATGTGCTTAATTTGTGATTATAATTCATCTCGTGCTTGACGGTGAAGGGAAACATCGTGAGGAAACGCACATGTGTCAAATTTCACTGAAATTCTGTCACATGTGTATTCCACCAACTTGCATTGGAGCAGCGTGTTGGAATAAGCTCTAAACCTTCTCCTTAAGAGAGAAGCAGAGGCCTTAGATCAGCAGCGGGACATTCAGAGGCTGTTACTACTAATAATACTAATAACAAGGGCGGTAATAAATTTGGAATCCACAACGGGTGCTAGCGCCACACCTATGCTCTACGTCACGGATTTGTAGTAATTTTTGTTTATTCTATCCCGTATTTTATATCATCACGTTTGTTTATATAAGTATTGTTCATTATATTTATATAACAACAGTGAAAGATGTCAAGTAACAATGGGATCTTGTAAACATACTCATTATTGTTTAGAAGGATGATTTATTACCGAAATGATATACGAACTATTCTTTTAAGCCTCAATTCTATGTCGTATTTCTTTCATTTCATTAAAGGCGTTATTAATTCATATTTATGATGCACCTCGCTGTCGTCATTGCGTGTGATGAAATTATTTCTTACGTGTACGTACTTAACCATTGGAGCATTGTGGACTAAGCTCCAGGAAACTTTCACCTCAAAATTGAAGGGACGCTTTAGCTCAGATTTGGGATATTTAAGAGCTTTTACTTTACGTCAAGTAATTAAATAACTTACACGCAGTTTTAAATGTTTTTTAATTAACACTATAGCTTAATAATAACATTATTCATATTAATTAAAATTGCAAATCGTACTAAAGTTTGATATTAGCAAGACTTTTCTTTCGTAAATATCGATGTAATAATTATGGTAATGCCCTGAATTAAGCTGGTCGGACCGCTTCATTTAAATATTTCGCCTACTATGGACGGAATTTGTTTCACTTGCCACCTTTTCGAGTTTCGCGTTTCAATGTAATAAAAAAAAAACAAACTTAACTTCATGTATTTTTATTTAAGTTTTTATTTTATTTAAGGCTTTAAGTGTGATTTGAATCGTTTGTAAGTGTTGTCGTTTTAGTATAAGGAGTTAAAATGGCAATAGTTTAAGTCATTAACACTTATCGTAAATTTAGAGTCAGTCCGTTCCAATTTTGAATGATAATAATTTTATGATAACAATTAAGCGTGGAGATATACGAGTATTATTTCATTAATCACGTCCTCATCCCTTAATTTGACCACGACGGCCAATCTCAACTGACGTTAATCAGCTGAACAAGGGAATGATAATGTACGAATATGTGCGCAAACATAGTTGTATTATATCATCCTAAATTCTACACACCTACTCGTGGAATGATCTACGATGGCACGGAAATCCAACCACAAACCGCCGGAACATTCATAAAACGTGATTATTATCAAGAATATATTGACAGAAAAATCCAATATATTTAATTGGTCAGGCAGGATTCGACGATTAAGAAGATACTAATATATATAAAGATAATTATAATATTTTAATTCATTAAATCATATTTTATATTACGTACCTTCCTGTCTCAGTTACTATATAAAGATGTTTACCTGAAAAGATAAATATACATTAGAAACAAATAGAGAAAACAATATTTAAATAATTCTATTTATTATATACGGTTACTGATTATTTACCTAACTTATTTACAAATATTTATGGAGCTTCCAATGTGGATAGCCATTGCCACTGAGATGACTCAGTAACATATTTAATTATAATTTCGTATTGGATTCAGTTTTTTGTTCCAGTACTTTGTATTGGAACAAATCGAATCCAATACGAAATACTTAATATAAAGTACTTTTTAATCTCTTCGGGTTGTATGCATATACATTTGCTTGTAGTTTTGGAGCCGCAATATCTCAATTATTGTCCAAAACTTATATTTTTTATAATTATTTATCGCTTTTACTGGCTATAATAATTAGGTGTGTGATAAGTAAATAAATATATGACGTATAAGGTCCTCCAGATCGATTTCGGCCACGGCGGCCAATCTCAAGAGAGATTAGCCAACTGCGCAGGATTACATTATATTATTATATTATAGTGCACAAGTGTGTGCGCAAACACAGGTGCACTCTCTTTTCCTTAGTTCTCATAATCCGATGGGACGATAATCCGACACGACCGGAAAGAGTTCAGGCGCAGGACCGACGGCTTAACGTGCTTTCCGAGGCACGGGAGTGTATACACTTCCAACTTCCAGACTCCGGGCTGCTACTGAGAATTTTCTGACAGAAAAACCCAATAACTATTTATTGGCCCGACCTGGGAATTGAACCCAGGACCGGGTAGCTGCAGCCCCTATCTAGCCACTAGACCATGACGACGGCACGAGGCATGACGTATAATGATGATTTATATTTCTCGCTACTTACTATCCACTACTGTCACTTGTTGTTAATTTTATTTAGGATTAAAAATGATTTTGATTTCATATTGGTTACACATTCAAGTTTAAAATTTAGATTATTAGTATATTAAATGTAAATTTAAATATATATTAATTGCGTTACGGATAGACCAAAACGAATATTTCATATATAATCAAAATTCGTAAAAAATAGAAATTAATATGTAATTAATTAAATGAACTCAGAAAACAAACTTATTTTTGATTAATTAATTATAGAAATTGTAGGAAAACTGTGCCTCTCGATTACCTTGATTGACGTAAATCTGAACGGAAATCAATCGAAAACGACTCATGCGCATCAGCCCATATCCAACAAAAAGGTTGAACTGCGTCAGTTACCGTTGAGTTGCGGTTTTTGTTATAATAAAAAAAAAAACTTTAACATAAAATAAAAATAACAAGAAAATTAACTGAATACTTGTTGTAAATAAATATGTTTGTATATATAATTATATTAATAAGCATAAACGTCAGCAGAAAGAACTAAAAATATAAAATATCTTGATTTGTGCTTAGTGATATCTTATAAATAAATATTCAAATATTTAGTAAATATTAACAATTTATGTTTGCACAATAGTAAGTAGGCATTAGAGTGTTGTAATCTAGGCCGCAAGTGACGTCAATGTGCTCCTTCGGCACCAAAGACACGTTTGAGTTGATGTAAAAATATTTTTGCTTATTAAATTATATTTATCAAGGTTAATAGGAATTTCAATTCTAATAATATACGTTACAAAGTCGAATATGGTATAACTTATTCGTGTCAATTTTATGCAAGGTCGTAGAACGAACACATGTCAAATTAAGAATCACTTTTTTTATTTTGTATTTTTTTGTCATCAGTACAATATTGTTTACACTCTTTAAAATACTGGTTTTATATTAACTTTGTTACAATTTTATTTTATTTATTTAATAAATATATATTTCTTTTTGTTTCTTCGACTAGTGTCTGTAAATAATAATGGGAAGGTCCGAACGGAATATTCCATGTTATAGTACTCAGTATGTACGTACATACCACGAATGTGTGAACAAATTGTTATCATATTTAGATAGTATAAAACACTTTGTCGTGTCTGTCTGTTGGCTAGTTTTTAAGCTACATGTTGCCTTTGATGCAGTTTACACCATTAGGTATTAGGCTCCATTAGATAGCGAATCCCGGTAGGATTTCGTAGTATAGTAAAAATACGAGTTAAATAAAGTTAAACTACAAATAATTATACTAAAAATAAATAGAGTCATGACTAAATAGCCGAATGAAGGAAATATAATTAATACCTTTATTATACCAATTAAAAATCTTGATTAACGAACTGCATTAAATATACAAGTCAAAAAGATATATCGTCATAATTATTTATTATTACATAATTTAATTGAGCTAATAAAGATATTTTGTACATTAATTATCCACTTAATAATTTGTAATTATCATACTAGTGTGATAACTGCCCAATATATACAGATTAACGCATACTTATGTTTTTAGGTTAATAGCTTGCGCCCTTTACGTCAAATATTTTAAACGTTCTCCATAACAGTAATAACGTGAACTAGTTTTTGCCCGTGACTTTATATCGATAAGGCTAACTACCTACATTGAATATACTTGAATATACACTAATCAAATCTTTGAAACGTTTCCATATAGTGAAAGTTTTATATAATGCTAAAGAAAGTTATCCTATGTTAGTCCATTTAAAATTGCCTAAGTTATTTTTTAAATTGTGAACTTTATACCTTTTTTGTGTATAAAATAGTTTTAGTAACATATATTAAGTAAGTACTTACGCAAAAATCTTACTTATACTTTCTAAATGACATGTGTTCACTTTACAATATAATTATACGACTTTTAATATAATTTAACCACATGAAAACACTTTAGTGCTTCACGGATTTGAACCTGCGATTGTTGGTTAAGATTCCTATACTATGCACTGTGCCATCTCGTACATATGATATATATATTAAAAATAAACGTAAGCCTGTTGTCTGTAATCTTCCATTTCATGTGGCGCCGTCGGTTATGATAACGCTATTTATTGTTTTTTAATATTATGAATGGATTCAGTATCAGCTAGCTATGCATACAATAACGGCTAGTTAATAGTTCTGTGACAGGAGATGTTTTTTAGTCATGATGTGCAAAAATAATTACGTCCTCCAGACCGATTTCGGCCATGGCAGCCAATCTCAAGAGAGATTAGCCAACTGCGCCGGAGATATGATAGTGTTGTGCACTATAATATCTCGCAGTGCGCGCATGTGTGCGCAAGCACAGGTGCACTCTCTCTTCCCTAGCTCTCATAATCCGAAGGGACGGCAATCCGACACGACCGGAAAGAGTTCAGGCGCAAGACCAACAGCTTAACGTGCTTTCCGAGGTACCGCATGGGAGTGAACACACTTCCTTCTACCTTCTAAACTCCGGGCTGCTACTGAGAATTTTCTGATCGAAAATCCCAATAACTTTTTACTGGCCCGACCTAGGAATTGAACCCAGTACCACCGGATCTGCGGCCTTATATCTAGCCACTAGACCAACGAGGCAACAAAAAAAATTATAACCACAATTTAGTACATGAGAACTCGGTGGTGTTCCACTAGATTTAAATCCGTGATCTCCGATAACAATCTGCTTTTTCTATCTACTGAACTGAACAGCTGGGTAATTCAAATTTCGATTTAGGTCTGTGTAATTGTTCGTTTTGGGAGGGGAATTTTTGTGCGATAGGACCTCCCACTGCGCGCTTTTATCGACGTTAAAATAACGGATGTTTATTGATAATATTATTTTGTTTAACCGTTTTATCTTTAATAAATTGTCGTTCAAATTCTAATTCATTCATTTTATAAATGGTAATTGATAGTAATAATCATTCATTGCAGTTAAACATTCATGTCCTGCAAAACAATCAAGCTAATATTATAAATGCGAAAGTTAATTTATTTGTCTGTCTGTTGTGGCTCCACATATCAACTACTATACCAATTACTATAAAATTTATATAAGGTCCTCCAGACCGATTTCGGCCACGGCGGCCAATCTCAAGAGAGATTAGCCAACTGCGCAGGACATATTATAGTGCACAAGTGTGTGCGCAAACACAGGTGCACTCTCTTTTCCTTAGCTCTCATAATCCGATGGGACGGCAATCCGACACGACCGGAAAGAGTTCAGGCGCAGGACCAACGGCTTAACGTGCTTTCCGAGGCACGGGAGTATACACACTTCCACCTTCCTATAAAATCCACCACTTCCACCACTATAAAATTTTACACACATGTTGTCAGGAGTCCAGAAAAGGAGACAGTATACCTAACACCTGCCACTCAGACGCTGACGAAGCTGCGATATTTTTAATGTCCAAAATTCATATTGTCAGGGCCGGCAAACATTCTACACTAGACAATTTCACTGCTGATTAATGGCATAGATATTAAAACTAAAATAAATAAGCTGAACAACTAATCCTCAAAATTGCTAAAAGATAGAGACGAAATAATTAGGGCGCACGTGTCATGCGAGCGTACACGCCACTTCAGGTGACCTAATAGTTTGGATAAATCAATGCACAAACATTATCAAAACCGGTGCAGTATGTTCAATACACTTCGATAGATGTTTACATGTCCTTAGTAAGTCCTTATATTTGTTATACTAACTTATTATTTAACTATACCTAATGTAATTAACACGGCTAAAGAATTTATTATAACGAGATAAAAGAAGGTAATCCCTGAGGTATCCCATTACGGGTAAGATTTAAACTATTTCGTAAAGCTTCATACATTGTCAAATGAATCTCGTTTCGCTCCTCGCAAACATTGTAATGTCTCATTTCATATGCGAAAATGAACACGTATTACATCAGCAAAAAAACAACAACCAAGGTTGACGTCGCGTTGACAATACCAAAGGCTTATCCAATTTCTACAAGTTGACGTGACATTAACATTTTGTTTTTATAAACAATATATAATTGTTGCGAGTAAATATCACTAACTAGCTATTTCGCGTGGTTTTACCCGCATTAAACCTCCTCCACCCCCGAGGGCCGTAGCGTCGATGATGATGTTGATGAAAAATAATCTTTCAAATCAGACTGGAAGTCCCTGAGGTTAGCGCATTTAAACAAATAAACTTTGCAGCTTTATTATATTACTATAGACGAGACTCGATTGTATATTGAATTCTCACGATGAAAGAGTACTTGATTTGTAGTAGAGTTCTGAACTGGTGAAGGTACATATAATGCCGTACGAAAATAGTCACACTAGAAGACCAAGCTCTAATTTCCTTTTTAGATAAGGATTTAGAGATGATTCTACCAAGGTCCATATTATGTTCTATCAATTGAGTCCTCTCATTTCCTACGGGCTATGATTTGAGATGATATGAGAAATTTGAGTGTCTTCGTTACACATAAAATAAATGATAAATAAAACAAAATTCAAAATAATATACGTTTAAAATACATCATCAATGTACAGCATACGTAACTTATATTATGTAATATTTATATACTTAGAGAACTATACAATAAAATTACGAAATTTAAAAAAAGCCATTTATTCTTTCAAATAAAATTATCCTTCTGAATATCGAACCACTAACATTTATTTAAATACTTTATTTGAATACTTCAATTATGTAATAAATAATTAATTAATTGGTCGAACTCTCGGTATTCTAAACGACCTAAAGGTCTGCATCAATTAAAACTGCGACTTTTAATTCACTCAGTCATTCTGACTATCTCTGACCATCATTAAACATAATGCCTTCTAATCACTTACTCCATTGTGCGCGTTATGACGTCAGAAGGTTAACAGTGACGTCTATTAGGTAAGATGATCATCCAACACAAGTTGTGAATCGATGACATAAAGCACGCCGTTTGTTAGTCAATACCTACAATTCGTATTTTTTTAATGAACCTGTTTTATAAGCTTTCGGTGTGGCGATCTTAAAAAAGATTTTATATGAAGATCTCGAGTACAATCTATTGTATGTTTGTCCTTTACATCAATACTTACGTATATAGTTTAGGTTTAGTTTATAATTTAAATTGTATTTTACATACAAAAACGACTTTCATGTCCCCTTTCTTTTGTATTTATTACTAAGAATAATATTTTATAATCGCAATTATTTTGTTTAAATAGTAGCAGGTATCAAAATTAATTGACAGGTGATTGAAGAAATATATGATGTTAATAAAAATAATAGTATAGCATGTAAAACGTAGTGGACGTCCTCCCTAACGACCGCTACCATATTATCACGAATTTAAACTTCAATTCTTATCATAATGGACGACGCCAGATAAATAGCAATTTAAATGCTATAAAATGTTATGAGGTTTCAATTACGGTATCTTTTAATTGCAGGCTTTTATAGATATTCAGAGTATATGTACGTTGTTTATTGTATTCGTACAATGTAATGTACTACTTACAGCAAGTAATGGTATTGAAAACTTAACAATATTAGGCATTAATGTTAAGCCAAGATGGCCCAGTGGTAAGAACGCGTGATTCTTAAGCGATGATCGTGGATACAAACCCGGGCAATCACCACTGAATTTGATGTGCTTAATTTGTGATTATAATTCAACTCGTGCTTAAAAGGGATGAAAAACATCGCGAGGAAACCTGCACATGTCTAATTTCACTAAAAATTCTGCCACATGTGTATTCCAGCTCCAAACCTTCTCCTCAAAAATGAGAAGAGGCTGTCCAGCAGTGGGAGATTCACAGGCTGTTACTGTACTGAACGTTAATAATATAGGTTCGTTTGAAATTTGGATGACTTCGCATGAATCTTAACTCACATACAAAGAACCTTTAAAGTACGAAATACGAGAATATTCACAAACTAGCGCGAAACGCCCAGACGCAGTGATCGGTGGTAGAGCTTTGTGCAAGCTCGTCTGGGTAGGTACCACCCACTCATCAGATATTCTACCGCAAAACAGCAGTACTTTGTGTTGTTGTGTTCCGGTTTGAAGGGTGAGTGAGCCAGTGTAATTACAGGCACAAGGGACATAACATCTTAGTTCCCAAGGTTGGTGGCGCAGTGGTGATGTTGATTTTTTTTTAAGAAATATACAAACCACTGTCTATGGGCGTTGGTGACCACTTACCATCAGGTGGCCCACAAGCTCGTCCACTAATCTATACCATATAAAAAAAAATAAAAAAAAAATATTTATAAAAAATCATACGATTTAACCAAAGATAGTCTAACAGAGACCACTTATTATGGAATAAGACCGCCATTTTTATATACATTAATTTTTTGTTTCTATTTATAACTACTTTTTGCACTTTTTTTTATTGTTATAGGTATTTAATTGATGACTTTTTGAAATGATAATATCATTTAAAAGAGGTCCTTCTTAAATAACAAGCGTTATAGTTATAGAAATATTGTGATGTCAATAGTATTATATGGATATTTAAAGAAGTGACAGGAAGACGCTGTAAAATTTTAGCAGCGTCTAAAATATATTTATCAATTCACAAGTCACAATCGACAATCGTTACGCTACATATACGGACGCCATCTTGGTGGTCGTCAATGAATGCGCGATTTTATTTCATCAACACCTTAAATTGGCATAATGCTTATTCATTGTCATAATTTTCTTATATTATATCATGCAAATTTATTGTTAACGATGTATTAGAATACTATTAGTTGAATTTCAAAGGACAATCAAACTGACTTAAAGTTTTTAAGGAGTTCTCGGAGTTCTAATAATAGGCTACAACGTACCTAAATACTAACGTACTTTTGACATTATAATTAAATCTATATCTATACTAATATATAAAGCTGAAGAGTTTGTTAGCTACCTGCTCCGGCTCGACACGGATAAAACAATCTACCTAAAACGTTGGAGCCAGAAACCTTCGCGGTGCAGTAAAACTCACAAGTTTCATCAAAATTAATGATTCAAGAACGCATATACATAAAAAATATTTAAGTATGTATATTTACATACTTGTGATGAATTATGAAACTCCAATAAACAAATCGCTGCTTAGTGTACATACATATAAAATAATAATACATTAATTAGTATATTATTATTATATGTTTTATCTGTATTTCTATCTATCTGCCATCTCGAGTGTAGAGCATCGTAGAGCGCGGGCGTAAATCTAAAATGATGTATGATTTTATGAATGAGCTAATATGATATGTACGACCTAGGGACATACGCTAAGTGATTGGACGGTAATAGTATACAGCACTAACACACTAGTCCTGCACGGCAATAGTATATTTATATTAAATATATAATTTTGATCATGACATCGAATGTTAGTCATCATAATTTATAATATTATCATTTATTTTTTTATTTATTTTTTATTTTTATTGTATAGGTAGGCGGACGAGCGTATGGGCCACCTGATGGTAAGTGGTCACCAACGCCCATAGACAGTGGCATTGTAAGAAATGCTACCATCGCTTACATTGCCCATGCGCCACCAACCTTGGGAACTAAGATGTTATGTCCCTTGTGCCTGTGATTACACTGGCTCACTCACCCTTCAAACCGGAACACAACAATACAAAGTACTGCTGTTTTGCGGTAGAATATCTGATGAGTGGGTGGTACCTACCCAGACGAGCTTGCACAAAGCTCTACCACCGAGAGAATATCACTACTAATAATTTCACTGATGGTGTAAATTAATATTTGAATACATTAGTATTTATAAATACTAATATTCTATATATTCTATATTCTATATATTCTATTAGTGCTAATTGCACAAAATACATTTTTACATCTCCATAGCATAGATCGCAAAGATATCGGTATATGAGTTTTGAACTCTCGATAGATACACCAGTTCGTATCGTTCACAATCTTCACCGAACGGCACTCCGTTCGAGACAATTTTCGTATTTGACATTTAACAGTAGACATTAATTGACATACATATCAGGGTTCATGTTAACGGCTTTATATAAAAAAAGGTTTTATGTATTACACAATTCTTTAAATCTTCGAATCGAACCATAAAAAAATTAAAAATCGTAAAAAATATACAATGAATTTTAATAATTATGTAACATGTTGGGCAGTAAAATTAGGTGAATTTAAAAAAAGCGAATTTATATAATAATTTTAGTATTCGTAATTAAAAAGTCTTGAACGTGATTAAAAATATGAAATATTAACTCTAAGAAAAAAATCAGCTTAACCCTTACTTGCCACCTTGGGGTACCAAACTACCCCAGGCCTATTGAGGAAAATAGTCATTTTCACTTTTGTTGGCTAAAACATTTTTTTGAATTTTTGGTTATATAAAGGCAACAATATTTTAAAAAAGCTTTCAATATGTTCTACAACAATTTTCAAATCCAAATATTCAGTAGTTCATTTTTTATAACAATTTTTGTCATTGGGGTACAAATCTACCCTATGGTTTAGAATTACATACTTGCCGTACGTAAATCTACAGAGGTGTGGCAAGAAAGGTTTAAATTAATTAACGCGTATTACGTTTACAATATAAACAAATTTATTATATAAAGCTAATGCCACAAAATAAATATAAAGTATTCGTTTTTTTTTTAATGTAGTTAAATAAAAACTATTTAACCTTGAATATGTATAATGAAATTTACATTAACGTTAATAGTATAAAAAAATCGTTTTAAACTTCATTAAAACTTCGTATGCATCTTTATTAGCATGCAATAAACCTAAATAATAATATAATATGCACAAAATTAAAAAAATAAGGTTTAAATATTTAATTATAATTCTGCACATAAAATTTAATTCCTCGTTAAAACATCCAATGAAGGATGTCTTTTTAACTAGAATAAGATCGGCGATCTTTATGAACGTCATTCTCGGAATACATTTGATAAAAATAAATGTTGCTTTGATGAATAAACAGTAGGCATCTTTGACATACGTTACAATGAGAACGCTGTGTCATGTAAGATCGGCATTGTAAACATTCAACATAAACCAAACGAAACGACAGACGGACGAGAAATACAGAATCAGATAAATGTAGCAAATAGTTATGTTTATTGCTGGAACTTGTTACCTCTTTGCTTAAAAACTTAAAATTAATGAATCCGTTTTTATTGTAAAAATTAAAAATTTAGAAAAAAGTCATTGTGAGTTCGATTTATTAATTTTGAAGTACGCACACACATATGCAATAACAAAATAAACAAATTTAAGGGTAGTTAAAACATAAATTGCTATAAATTATATGTAATGTGATTAAATTAACACAATAAACTTAAACAAGCCATTACAAATACTGATGACGGTTTTAATCGAATAGAATTGATACGAATTTCAAATGAATGAGTTCATAAAACATGCACATTTGACTTATTAACTATACATAAGTCACATGTGCATGTTTTGCACATATTGTAATCTATATCTCCTACGCAGATAGGTAGTGTTCAACAGGATTATTCTGTAGGAGCTAATTACTTATTTCAATTTTGTAATATTGAAAAGCGATATCCGGCACACTATAATGTGCATTATTTTGAAAACATGAGTAGAAGAAGATTTCATGAAACAAAAAGTATATTTTAAATTTGGCAGATTTATAACTTTGAGTTAATAACTTGTTCGTGCGCATAAACCATACTACGTTTGAAGCCCTTTAAGACTTAAGTTTTAAAACGTGAGAACGGATGGTACCACAATATGTATAGTGACTTAAAATGTTAATAGATGTAGCACATTTAAACATATTAAAAATGCGACATATTACCTTCATCTACTATTATTATCATCAATGTCGTATATTACCTTCTGACTGTAAACTGTCGTGTCGTTGTCGTGTCTGTTCGTGCTCAACGGTGAGTTTTTGTTATTACAGAATAGCTCTTCAGGTTTTAAGGGCGAGTGAGCTACTAATATGAGAAAATACGAGGGCCATAAACATGGTTACGGCGCATTGTCAGCGACGGCCATTATTTATGGGAGGTAACCACTAATTCGTGTGACCCATTTGTCCTCCTTTCTATACTTGCATTGTTCAAAATAATTAAAGTCATTAAAATAGCTAACGTACAGCGAAAAACAAAACATTTAACATCGTTACGAACATTATCGCAAGCTGAATGCAGGCATTGTTCGTTTTATTGTTAAATGTGAGTCATTGAGTTCTGAATGTTATACTAATCATTTTTTTAACGAAATACCAAAACGTTGATTGGCCGAAAACACATTCTGATTGGGTAGATTAAATAACGCAATATACACATTGACCTTTAAAGGTTAGGTAGGTGACAATCGATTAGTTTAAATTGCTACCCTATTAATTATATGACAGGTTAATAAGATTGCTTCATTGGCTTATATATGATACATTCAGATGTCATTAGGTATATAAATGATTAGTAATCATTTAGTAGTATATTTTTCACATCATTAATGTTGTGTGATAAAACCTTTTTTATTAGGAGACGATTTTTAACCGAATATTGTTACTTCACACCCGAGTTGACATATGTGCGAATCTGTTTAAAATCATGTATCATGTAACTCTGACGAATTTCTGCAACATTCATCTTGGAGCAGTGTGGAATAAGCCCCAAGCCTTCCCCTCGAGAGAGTCGCTGGGGTATTTGCCCAGCTGTGGGAGACACATGCAACTTTTTGTATATATTTTAATTAATAAAGTCAATAGGTACTTAAATAAAATTTAAATTACAAAATATAAATTTACGTTAGGGAATGCATAAAGTAATATATTTTCAAAACAATAATCGATATAACATTTTATCATTATAATATATTTTGGTTTTCTTGTCCATCAGAAAACACATGAGCTAATGACAAAGCTTGCTAGTTGTTGTAGCTGACTTATAAGACTGGCTGAATTCCAAGCCTTGGGTTCAGAGCCAGGCTCCTGAAAATATCAATTGTGGAGGATTTGATTGGATTAGAAACGCAAGGGAATCGAGAGCACACATGTTTGTGTATACACTTGTACTCTATAATGTCATGATAATTTTTTTTAAGAATAGTTAGCGTGACCGGAGTCTGTCGGATCATCATCATTATCATCAATTCCACTATAAACCCGTCGAACAAGATAAGAAGTTGAATTAGATGAATCTATGTTAATCAATGTCAAGCCAATTAAAAGCAATGGATGAGATAAATACACATTACGGTGTGAAGTTTATAAATAAATACTACATAGTTATGACTACATTAATGCTGATGATAATATCTATCTATATAATATATATCCATCTGACCGGTTTCAGCCATTGCGGCCATATTATAGTTCACAAGTGTGTGCGCAAACACAGATGCACTCTCATAATGCGATACGACCAGAAAGAGTTCCGGCGCAGGACCAACGGCTTTATGTACTTTCCCTTACTTTATGACTCCGGGCTATTACTGAGAATCTTCGACGGAAAATGTCAGGGGTCTGAGGACTTATATACCAAATATACCAACGAGGCAGTCACAGGCATATTTTATCAGTACCTGCGACAGAGCTTAACTTGGCTCTAATAAATAAAATTAGTTATAAGAAAAGTTTTATTTTTTATTGCTCATGTAATATTATGATATAAACAGAAGGAAAGTTGATTATCATGGACCAATTCATGGTGGTTATTTATATGTTTGCAATGTAAATTAAATTGTATATTGTGTAGAGACACAAATAGAGATTGATTTTTCGTTTATATTGTCGAGCATTTGTTACACCTCATGGTAATTGGCCATGGACAGCCAAATCAATTTGGAGGCGTTTTTGCTTTTATAATAATGCACCGTATCTTAATGATAATTCTACTCAACCACAAACGCAATAACGCTTACAGATAGACATATCAACTAGATTTGTCTATGTGTGTCTGTATTTCATAGAGAAAACACAACAATTTAACCTTAATGAAACATTATAATAGTCATTTAAAATATGTCTATTAAATTATAAATAAATAAATGTAACCCAGAATATCATCTTTTTTTTAGCCTATGGAGCACGCGGGGATGGGTAATCGGTCTCATTTTCCCATAGACCCTGACAAATAAAACCACTACGTACACCATTAATCCGGCGTATTAATGGTGTACGTAGTGGTTTTTCAAACACGAGATCTAAGATACAATCTATCATACATTCATACTGGAGCACGAAAGAGAATAATAATTGCTGTTGGGCCGTATAAATTGGTACAAGAGTGGTACCCACCGAGGTGGACCAAACGAAGCTCAACCGGTGGTTGCTAATAATTATACTAACGGCCGAATACTTGCCTCGAAGTTAAACGCTACTTAACATTGAGGAGCTCCTAAATTAGTCTGCGAAATTGTAAATTAACGGCGTCTCAATTAATTAAGTTGCATTTAATATTTAAGTGACGTTTCAGTATTCGGCCGTATAACTGCAATATAGAGACTAGTTCGAAGTGGATTAGAAAGAGAATCGGAGGTAAATATAACACAAACAAGCCACAATGTAGCCCATATTACGTCATAATACAAAACTACTTAATACGTCACAATTGTAAGCGATTTATGTTATTATTATTAAGACAATTTTAAAAATGTTTAATGTATAGATGTATACAAACCCATTGTATTAGAAAACATTACACATTGTGTAAGTTGTATTAGAAATGTTACTCTTACGGTAAGTTGATATGTAAACTATATATCTATTGACTTTCATCTTTCATTTTATTCTTATTATTTTAAACTATTTCAATATATGGATATATTTAAAAAAATATATATTTACAGAGTTGGCTCACATTTAAAAATATTTCATCGATCTTTAAATAATCTATTTTATTTCAGTAAATGGGACATCCTGTTACATTTTCGTCAAGTTTATAATTGAAATGATCTAAATATGTTTTATTTCAATGACATAGAGGCGTTAATCGTTTGTCTCGTTAATTAACCCAATATGCGCCAGACAGGCGTCGCGGGTTATCTCTGTGTCAATTTGTATTGACGTTACATAATTATCTGACACCAGACATTTAGCCGTTGTCTTACTACTTACTAAGAATACTTTAATACGATACTGTATTTATAAGATGGATTTGAAATAATCTATCGAATGTTACAAAAAGCCAGCCAATCAGAGATTGTTACAAGAAATAAATTAATCGGTAATTACAATTATATGTTATTTAAAATCAGTAATAAACAAATATCTAGCTATTTTATGTTTATATTGATAATCTTTTAAATTTAATACAAATTATTTGTTATATAACAATCCAGTACTGAGTAGTTACTTCGGCTAGTTTTATAACCTTTTAACGATAATAGTATGAATTGGTTTCTTCGTAGTATGAAATATTTTTATACTAGTTTATAGCAACGTAGCAATCATATAAGATCCTTATCGAGTAAATTTCGGTTTTATATAGAACAATAAAAACAATTCAATAAGAAAATTAATATTATACTTGCACTATTGCTATTTTTATAAAAGTTCCTCTCATCTTTGGAAGTTAAGCCCCTTTGATAGAAATCCTGTGGTGATCAGTTAACTTGATATGGCGTTTTACACCGCCTCATCAGAGTTGAAATTTTTCCTGAAATTTTGTTGGAGTTACCATAACAATAATTGTCAATTTCATAGATACGGACTTGGGTGAGAAACAAAAACAAAATAATTAAGCTTCTAAATAACAATAGAACTAATTCATAGCTTCGTTTGTATTTTAAATAGACATTACAACATTATTTCTTATATTATTTATTTTATAAAATGTTTAATGGGTTATATAAAAATTATATACTAATACACAATTAATTATTCAATAATTCAACCGCAAACAGGCCCACAATTTATGGGAAGCAGGTCCTATCCTAACCCATTGGGGAAAGCGCAATTGGAGGGGACAATATATATTATATTAGTACAGCTGGTAGTGTAACTTTACACCAAGCATTGATTTAATAAAAAATCTAAGCACGTTTAGGGAGATATCATCTGCTGGTTTCGTGAGAATTATTTGTAACTTCATCTTAAATCCGCTTCTTATCATGTTATAAATATATATCAAAATTTAAATCTGTAATTTTATGTTACACAACAAGATTGAGTGGCTTGTCTCCGTGGTCTAGAACCAGTATTTTAAAAAATAAATAAAAATTTAAAAAAAAGTCAGTTTCCTTCTCTTTTTAAAGCATTTTTTTTAAATACTATTGACGTAATCGTTTCTTATTAGTGTTTATAATATGGAAGGAATGGGAGTTGATCGTTGTCTTTTTTATTTTCTGCCTTCAGACCAGTATATTGATTTTCGTATTAATATTGAAATTAAATTTGCGTCTTAGTTACACGATTTGTTTATATTAGATTACCTAAGATATTTCTAATAATGAACTGAACAACTAAAACTGAAAATAGTTTTTCTTAATTAACTTCAAGTAACTGATCAGGTCACATTAGATAATCACGGTGGTCCTTCTCCACAGATCGTAATGCGCAGTTTATATGCATAATTTATATCCCTTTTGTACTCGTAATTACACTGGCTCACTCACCATTTAAAGCGGAACTGAGCAATAAGTATAGTATTACTGCTGGACAATAGAATAACTGGTGAGTGGGTAGTTTACACTCAGGCGGTTAACTGTATTATTATTAAGTATAATAATATGGAAGATAAATGCCAGAAATATCTAAAAAAAAATTCAATCGAGATAATTATTTTATGATGAAAAAGTAGTAAATATATTTGCACAACAAGTATAATTAAGGCTTTCGCGGTGTTCACATAACGGTCAGCTTACGAGTAGCTGGAGCATCCATTATGACTAATTGCTTTGTGTCTACTTTTTATTATGTTGAATACTTATTTGAGTCTTATAAACAGGTATTAGTAAGAAAAATAAACCCATTACACGTTTAGCCAAACAGTACGTAGTATTAAATCAATATTTTCTTGATTGTAATTTAAAAAATAACGAAGCTACTTTCCTCGACGCGTTGAGAATACCTACAAATAACCAGATAACAAATTAAACGAAGATTTTTATTTCATAAATCATTGTAATGTCAAGTCTTTAGATAATAAATTGTTTAATAATAGATCGTGGCTATATACATAAATACATTAATCAATACGTCATTCATATGAAAATATGTTTTAATTATATAATATATTATTGTGCCTTTTGAATTAATAGATATAGCTGTATTTTTTTGAACAAAGAAAAAGTTTTTAGTGACATTTATAGACACGTAATTAAGAAATGTTTAATTCTTGTTATGTATTATTGAACATCATATTCTTGTAAAAATGATTTTTGAGTTTACCGCGACAGAGAGACAGACAAGCGCGTCGGGGATCTTTTTTGTATAATATTTAGTTATATTTATAAGATCCTAAAACTTAGAGCTAGAGCCTACTTGAGTGAAGTTTATTTTGATATTTTTATATATTGTTTATTTCGATTAATTGATTTTGTCTTTAGGTCTTAGTAGACTTCATACTAGTTTTTGAACCTGTGACCATTATAACATATTCTATTCACGAAACCAGCCGGACTCGTTATCTTTAATCATAAAAAAAAAGAATGATGCATGCTATGCATGATAAGCATGGTTAAAATATTCAACGTTCGCCCACGCACAAGCGTATTATCTTATATCTTTAAACGAGCAATTCTTGTATATATATATATATATCGAAAACGGCTCCAAAGATTTTCATAAAATTTAGTATGCCCCCCGCGTTTTGGGGGCGATAAATCGATCTAACTATGATTCATTTTTAGAAAATGTCGTTTTATCCGTGTTTTCAATAATCAACTTTATCGATAATCAACTTAAACATAAACTGAAAAATATGGCTATGGGAGCAACTAACTCTTTTAACAATAAAATACCGTGCAAAGCTCGGTCATCCAGGTACTATTTACTTAACAATAATATTTTAACACATCCTAATATAATATATTGATGAGGTGTTAGTGGTAATAAAAAATATTGATTTTTAGGTGTCGCTAACATCGCATATTTATATATAAATATTATGTACGTGTGTATGTCACTGAACTCCTCCAATACGGCTGAATTGATTTTTTCTTGTGTGTTTTAAGTGCATTGCGATCAAGTTCCAGGATGTTTTGTTTAAAAAAAAAAAGAATAAATAAAATTAAAATTAATGAAAATAAGCACTAATACAAAAAAGATATTGGTTTATTATTTTGGCTTATTTCATTACTTTTTATTCTAATTGAAACTTCTTTGTAACGATTTGAAATAAAACAGTTACGACGGATCAAACATACATTTCCTTGTTCACTAACAGTAGCAAATTATCTCTAAGGGATCAGTGTCCTCGATGACTTAACTGTCCGAAAATCCCTAATTGCTGGGCAAATCGTCTCGTTATACTTCAAGATTTACTCGATGCTTACATTTGATATGAATTATGAACATACATTAAACACAGAAAATCTCAATGAAATTTGCCCGGTTTTGCTTCCAGGATCATCGGTTTTTTTTTTAAAGCATAAGTAGGCGGACGAGCGTATGGTCCACCTGATGGTACGTGGTCACCAACGCCCATAGACATTGGTATTGTAAGAGATGTTAACCATCGCTTACTTCGCGAATGCGCCACCTTGAGAACTAAGATATTACGTCCCTTGTGCCTGTAATTACACACACAACAATACCAAGTACTGCTGTTTTGTGGTAGAATATAAAACGAGTGGGTGGTACCTACCCAGACGAGCTTGCACAAGGCTCTACCACCAAGCAAAATGATCTAAGTGTCCACTGAGCCATCCCATTAATTATAATCAAGTAGATTTATGATTGTCCGAAAAATAAGTATTGTGGTTAGTTAATACGTCAATCTGTTTGAATTGCGTCATTATCAAAAGGATTCTTAAAATGATTAACACGAAACGATGAATAATACGATTTAATGACTAATATAAGAAAATCACCGCGAATAATTGGCTCTAAGAAATAAATTGTTAAATAAATAAATACGAGTATCAATGTAATACATTCCTAGACAAATCTGCTTGTGGTTTTTATAAAGATATCATTAATTGATCGAAATGATTGATTACACGAATTTTATATAAAAGTACACTCGTTATAATTAAAATATTTGATTTAATTTTTCATTAATCTATAGTAACTATATATGTAGTCATTTTAACTTTTTTTTTTTTTTTTTTTTTTTTTTTTTTTTTTTTTTTTTTTTTTTTTATTGTATAGGTTGGCGGACGAGCGTATGGGCCACCTGATGGTAAGTGGTCACCAACGCCCATAGACAATGGCATTGTAAGAAATGTTAACCATCACTTACATTGCCAATGCGCCGCCAACCTTGGGAACTAAGATGTTATGTCCCTTGTGCCTGTAATTACACTGGCTCACTCACCCTTCAAACCGGAACACAACAATACAAAGTACTGCTGTTTTGCGGTAGAATATCTGATGAGTGGGTGGTACCTACCCAGACGAGCTTGCACAAAGCTCTACCACCAAGTAAAACTTTTAGACAGACGTGTAAGATGGAAACATACCACGTGATTATTGAGCATCACTTATTGGTGCAGCGTGGAGGAACCAACTTACGACTTCCTCGAGGGTAGAGGAGGCCTTTACTCAACCGTGGGATGTTTACAAGCAACTGAATCTATTGATAATTCAAGGAAAAGACTGCTACTGCTGCTACTTGTGGGACAACCGCCACCGCAAGGCCACCAGGATAATATTGTTGAATCCTTGTATCAAATTCTGTGAGCTGGTAATTAGCAGATTTTTTATGAGAATTATTTATCACGAGGCGATTAGATATAAAATAATATATAATATTACAAGCACTTTACCCGCTCGCTTATTATTTCAGAATTGATAAATGCCAATGAATAGCTCTTTCTCTATTTTTTTTTTTTTTTTTTTTTATTGTATAGATTGGCGGACGAGCATATGGGCCACCTGATGGTAAGTGGTCACCAACGCCCATAGACAATGGCGTTGTAAGAAATGTTAACCATCACTTACATTGCCAATGCGCCACCAACCTTGGAAACTAAGATGTTATGTCCCTTGTGCCTGTAATTACACTGGCTCACTCACCCTTCAAACCGGAACACAACAATACAAAGTACTGCTGTTTTGCGGTAGAATATCTGATGAGTGGGTGGTACCTACCCAGACGAGCTTGCACAAAGCTCTACCACCGAGTATCTAATAATGAAGGTTTTTTTATATAAACTTTCATCCCGTTTATGGGGATTAAATTGTCAAAATCCTTTCTTAATGCTAGCCTACTGTGTAAAAGGAAGCCAGTGCATTGATATGTCAGTCAGTCAGTCAGGTTTATACACCTATAAACAGATAATAATCAATATCCGCTTTCAAGCCTCAACAACTCTGACTGTATATCATATAACAAAAATGATTGTATATCATCGCTTTACAGCGTTCAGATTGAGATTGACATATAAAAGTATTGAGATGAGATAAATCTCGTTCAATCGAAAATATGCGATTTCCACATTGACTGAAGTGTGTGAATGCAATTTTTTTATTTTAAAACCTATCACGCTTTGCCATGGTGACCTTATTATAAAGGAAAAATATTTAAGTATTTTAAAAAGCCTAAACTTTACCATAATATACATATGTATATTAATATCTTATATATATTGTCTCGTAACTTATAAATAACTAGCTATGCCCCGGGTCTTCACCCGCGTATAATTAATAAAAATATAATAAATTATTTTATTACTATAATAACACACACGCGCGCACACACACACACACATGGCTACTGGTAAATAAATACGGTTTACCGATCTTATATATGGCCTAACATTTGCGCCATCACATGTTCTTTGTGTGTACCAGTTTTCATCAAGATTGGTTAAGCCGTTCTTGAGTTATAAAAAGACATACAGACAAACAGACAGAGAGACAAAAAAGAAAAAAATAGTATAATGTGAATCACAAAATTAGGTGAAAAAAAAAATGTACAGACAGAACCAATAGATTTATATAGTAGTACAGATAAGCATAACTGACTATTCAGGAAATATTATTTTTTTATATTATGTACATCACGGAAAATTGTACAATTTATACCCAAATAATAATACCATAAAAATACAATACGATATACAATGTATAAGTCCAATCGATACAATGATATATACGGTTTATTTTTGTATTTGTTTCTTCGATTGAGCTTAACTATTTCTACACATATTTATTGGTAAAGAATAGTAATACTAATATTTGTTAATTTATATAATTTGAGTACATTTTATATTTATAGCTATCACTATAAATCTCCAGTCTGTTTTTTTTAATAATTATATCAAGTAAAGTTCTACCCATTCCGACTCTGTACAAGAAGTATTAAAGTTTTATGGCGAGATATTTTTCAAAGAATAAATATGCATTAAGTCGTACAAGAGACCTCTCCGTCCGCACCAAACCAGCTTCCTGTACTAATACAGTAAGTATATGTCAAACGCCTACGACACATTACTTATCCGTTGTTCAAATATATTTTATTATTTCTGAAAATACTAATCATCAAATCTTAAATGCATTTTTTAATTACGGATAGTGTTTAAAATTATCTATATTTTGAGAGAGGCTTATACTGTATTATAAATGAATTTAACTAAAGTTGCCATCATATTTTATTTGTTTTTTGTAACTTTTTATTGATGATAGAAACGCACTATCAAAAACTTTTTATATAATATGTTCGGATATAAGTTTTTTCTTTATGAGTCGATTTTATTGTTTATTTTCGCGTTTGAATCCAGACATTATTAAGTTTTTTAAGTCCACTAGTTTTTGTAGGTACGCGAATAAGAAAAATCTTACCGCTTTATTACATTAGTATGATAATTTAAGTTTCAAAGATTCGCGTTGTCGTGAGAACGCCGTGAACCTCTATGTCACAACAGCCACGGAAGTTAGCGATTATGTATGATTGCATACATGTCTACACATATATATCTATAAAAACCACGCGTAATGGACATCGTATAAGCCGATTGTATGCATAACAAGTAGGCATTTTAAATGTAAATACAATATCAGATAAATATAACAGTCAACGGACCTTTAAAAGACATCGAGACAAAATTATAATTATCCGATTCGCATCTTGAAATCACTTTGTCACGACGGAGTTATTATACCAAAATACTTTGATTACCATAAATGGTACATTGCAGATTATTATCAGCTAATAAATTAATATTATACGTTTATATAAAGATCATAATATTTTTTTTACCCTGGGTGGTTAACACCCTCTCATCAACTATTCCATCGCCAATACTTTGGATTGCTGTGTTAAATGGTAAGTGAGCCGGGAACAAAGGTCTAACGTTAACAATATCTGGAGATGAACAGAAAGCCAATTCATACTTCAGCCTTCAGATTTTATCTGCAGAGCTTGAACAAAAATGCAGAAATTTTCGTCGTAGACTCTTACCACCTTGTTTGCCTCGTAAAGACTCGAAAACAAAAATGAAATTGTTGACCCCGCCTCTGCCTGACTAAAATACCTCAACTAGTATAAAAATTCCAAATAAATAGTATAATCTAGTTTCGAAGTCGTGTAAGCTTCGTCGTGCAATACATTATTTATAATGTTAAGTAAAAACAAAGAATTTATAGAAAAGGTATCTTGTTTTTCGTCCAAATATGTTAAAGATTCAATGCGCAAACGCATATAAAACATACGAAACACGAGTAGCACACTAATCAGTTTATTTTTAAACAATTACGTAAAAAAAAAGATAATTAATTATTATACCGCTAACGTCAATATTTTTTATTAGTTTGTTCTTTTATGAAAGGCGAATGAGCCAGAGCACAGGCACATATTAGATCCTGTGGTTGCTGGCGTATTAACAGCTTAAAAAGTGGTTTATACTACTTGTAATGTCAGTGCTTATGAGCGAATGTGAACACATTATCAGACCTATTAACTAAAATAAATAATAAGTCTATATAATAAAAGAGGTACTACAAACAAAAAGTTGATATCGATGGAATTTTCATACATTTATCTTGAACTACTGAGAACGCCTAATAATTACGTGCGTTGTTTAATGATGCGAAAGAACTAAGAACAGTCTAGCGCTAATCCTGCACAGGTAAAACCACATTTAACTGGTACTACTTCAAAAAAGTTGACTATTATAGTAAATGTATTACAACAGACATTTTAAAAAACATAATGTGGATGTCATTCGTCTGTTGAATTTATTTCATAAAGCGTATTTAGTCAAAAATCGCAATAAATTGTTAGCACACAAGTAATTTGTGGATGTATTGCGACTTTCGAGCGAAGCGATTGCGTCTGCGCACTGAAATTGTCCGCGTTTATAACAAACAGTTAAACAATGGATGACAAGGAGACACTTTATTTCTTTGAAAACGTTAATATAGGAAAATTTATCTAGATAATATCAGAAAACATGCTCAATAAGACCCTTTGAGAATAGCATTGTTTAAAACAGCTCTCATTATTGAGTAAACTACAGATGAGGCTCTGATAAAAACAATAATTGACGTCATCAACTCTATAATTTAAGAAATGTGTGATGTATTTATTTGAATTCTTTATATTTGCGCAGTTAACAATAACATTTAGTAACCTTAACATAAATATATAATTAGATTGGTACTTACAATTAAGTCGTTATTTTGTCAATTAAGATTGTAGATGCAGATAGCGATACGCTTTTAATAACTATTCTGTTAGATTGAATTTTTTTATTGCATGCTGACGTAATGGCAGAATATAATGATAGAAGTTTTTTTTTACAAAATAAAAAAGTACTTAGCAATTATTTAATTTAAAGATATAATATATAAAGTCTTTTAAGATTTCAAGCAAGAAACAAATCCATAGCTCTCAAATGTTGCGTTCAGTGAATTTATACATCACAAATACAATTTTATTACTAAATATGCATCTTTGCTTAAAAATAAATTTATAGATTTGTATGATATGGAAACATTAGATTTGAACTAGATTAAACATAAATCAGAATAATACGATAATGATACAGAGCAAATAGATAAAACAAAGGTAGTGCGTGAGATGCGTGAGGAAAGAGGTCACTAGCACGAACCTCAATGAGTAACGGTGAAAACGGTAAACGCAATGCAGGCAGTGAAAGCAATCTTGCGTTCGACTCGCAATATGATTTTTATCCTAGCCTCTTTCACAGTAATCTAATAACTAAGAAATAATAAGTTAAAATAATAACAAATACAGTTAACATAATAATAGTCTAACTATAACTCTATTGTAGATCCAATATTCGTGAAAGAGAGTATATAATAGACGTTTGAGAATTGCCAAAGAACGAGATCAAGTTAGTAAGCAAGGCTTTGATGATCCTAATAAATATATAACTAAAGATGATTCCCAAACACCATAAAACTTAGAATCAAACGTAACATAAAACGTAAAGCATAAAATTTATAGAGATTTTAAGAGTTTAGACCGAATATTAGTAAGACACTCTTAAATTAAACGAAATCGTTTTCTAAATACATGTGTTATTCTGTAATTTATTTTAGGTTAGTAGAGCTTCGTCATGTCATTTGAATTCAATTAACAAAAGATAAAAAGAAAGTAACTTATTATTTCACGTGCGTGCTGTAGATTCACGTGTAGGTTAATTAACTAATCAATATACTGACTGTATTTTAAAGCAATATCTTTTTTCTGTATCATCTTCAATACTGTTTTGTCTTTCGAGTCTTGAGCAAATTATTACTTATACATGGACCTCATGACATTTTGCAACAAGATTTCTTATAATATTTATTTTACATTTTAATTACTATAAATAAATTATGTTAAATATTAATGATTTAAATCACTGAGATGTAAGCTTTAAATGGTAATAAATTACAATTATAATATTCTTAATAAATCGTATTTAAAAAATATATTATACATTTTAGCTTTACTTGATCGATAACTTTGTGTTAAGAGTCGAGGATAGCCCAAGGGGATTGAGATCAAATCTTATGCTTTTACGTCATTGGACGACTTGTCCTGATGCGCTGTGCTTGATGTTTATAAAAAAAGTAAAAAGTTACACTTTAAAAAATGTTAAACCATCGACAAAAACATAATTAGCCTATAGAATAGATCAGACTTTACATTCTATTTGTGAAAAACGTTAAAAGAATGTACATATTGAGTGCGAAGTTATTCAAAGTCAACTAGTTTGAGGATAACTGCTATAAAAAAACTAGTATTTGATGCCACTGAGACTATTTCCATTAATGCATGCGTTAAATTGGATATAGCACCGGTCTTGACGCTTATGCAACACTCATTAGGGTTCTGACAGCTATTAAATATCTATCGATTGGAGTTATCTACTTCATTTCAAGCTCGAATATTAATTGATAAATTAATGATGGATTATTAAATAATGTAGACGGATTTGAAAGCTAATATTTCAGTTACATAATTATATTCAACGATATTTTTTGTAATTATCGTTTTTGACGTAAAATTAACGTACAATATCATTATAGTCTAATCTGGAACTGAATACAGTGGGCGAACATTGTGAATTTGCTTTCTTATTTCTAAAGTGCGCGACTATTTTAAAAATATTAGTTTTTTGTTTATCTCAGTTTCGCCATACCATTTTAATAACGACTATAATTAGCCGGATTATACGCCAATATAATTTATAATGCTATAAACCAATTCAATCACTCAACTTGCAAAGTTACTAGAGCTGGTTTTTAATTATTATTCCACTTTTTCTTTCCACGACCAATCACTACAAATTATACATACCCGTTAAGTTTTTGTACGGCGATACGATACTTTTATTAATAAACACCATTCTCTATTAAGAACTAACCAATTAAATCGATGATTGTTGTGAATTCACAATAATTACATTATAATATTGTGACGTCATTCGAATATTATATCTTTTAAAAAAATCGTTTCAATTTAGTTTATTGAAATTCTTTCAACTAAATTAACGTATCTGAATAGTTGTATATTTATTTAAGTCACTCGAGGACGGTATTTATACGGGTCTTCTTATATTTGCAAGTCTAATTACATCGGATATTTTTGCAATACAATATTACTGTTCGAATTCAGACTTAGCAACTATAATAAGGAACTTGAAACAATTGTAAAGAAATCATAATTTATTCAAAAGTTGAATTATATGTTATGCTAATTACCTTTTGAGTGGGTCGAGGAGGTTCAGGCACGTCGGAATCCCATTCAGAACTGAGATCATCGCTTGACGCTTCTGTGAAATCTTCAGACCACGGCACTTCTAAGAGGGAAGTCTTCATTTGATCATATCCAGGAGACATCGTAGGTGGTCCGTAACCTGGAGGTAATGGACTTGAAGCTCTACAATCTTCACAATTACACGGTTTCGGTCCAAAAGTCTCTTTACAGGGGGTATCTTTTAAATCTGACTTAGAATTTCTCCTCGTATCTCGTCTCCTGGCACTCCTCGGTGACAACCTGTTGTTGCATTGTGGAGGAATGTAATATCGTGTCGGTTCAGACAATCTTCTGCCACTGTCTGGTGTCTCAATCTTCACAGGTGTCAGCAAGGACATCTTCTTCGTCATCGGTTGTTGCCTCTCGGAATTGTTAGATGTTCTGTCTTCCGAATCCATGGTGTATCGTATGATAGGTATTGTGAATGGAAATGAATCGGGACACTCCGGCATTATAGCGACTATCACTTCACAATGAACAATCTCCCGTCTGGATTCGGGATGGGGGTCAACGACATTTTCAAGTCACTGATCTTATTTGCACATTTTTGGTCACGGCACGCGGGTTTTTTTAAAGGGCGCGGGCGTCGGTTATGCGCGCGGCGCACTGACTGCGCGGGAGTGGGCTAGCGCGTTGTGTTGTACGCAGAATTATTAACAGTGAACATTTGTACGAGTCAACATTCGATGCGAGATACGCAAATGATAGCAAAGTTTTGCGTGACCGCGAACGTGCGTGAATGAAAGAAAGAGCGATTTTCGTTGTCGGCATAAAATGTGTAAACATTGAACAATTCAATCTAGTAAAAAATTATTTACCTTATGTGGTAATATGGACAGCGATGCGTTTTTGATGACGTATTTAAACTAATTAATTTAAATTTTCCTTTAATTATATCCTCGTTTATTATTAATCATTATTAAATTCTGTGTATTTGTTATGCAGATTTATAGAGAACATATTCAGGGTTAGGTTGCATTTTATATATACTTCAGTAAACAAAAATTATAATAAAAATATAACTAGGGCAGGTACCACCCAGTACTTGTTATTGTCGTGCTCCGGTTTGAAAGGTGAGTGAGCCAGTGTAATTACAGGCCCAAGGGACATAACATCTTAGTTTCCAAGGTTGGTGGCGCATTGGCGATATGAGCGATGGTCAACATATCTTACAATACCAGTGTATATGGTGTAGGTGACCACTTATCATCAGGTGGCCATGCTCGTCCGCATACAATAACTTTTTTTTTTGAAATAGAATACATTTTTTCAAATTTATATTATAATATTACTACAGAATTATCAGAATACAATAAATCTCCAGTAACACAACTATTTAATTGACATTAAAAAATTGCATTTAAATATAATGTCAAATGCATTTAATAATGTTGATAGTACAATTTATAAGGATATGATATAAATTACTTAAAGAATTTATAGGGATACTAAACATTAATAACTTATAACACCAACTGTATTAAGACATTAAAGTCAACTTAAACGGCAAATTCAACATGTTTCTAATACTATTCAGTTATATAACATAACATATACGGAGACGTATATGTTATTTGATAAACCATATGGAAGCACTCATATTTATAGTTAAACATGCTCAAGCTCGAGGCCCGCGATCATTGGGGGCCATTTCAAACCACCCAACAACATACTCATTAATTTATAAAAATTTTAGTAACTTCACTTTTTCCACTAAATTAAATATTAAAATTCATATTGTATCACAGTGTGATTGTGCGAGGCAGGAAATGCCTTAGGAAACGCGCTGTTGTGGATGTCCAGACATCGAGGTGGTGAGGATGGAATTTTGAGTTCTGGCGTGATATCCGGTGGTGAAATTCAGTGGCCGGGACTAAACCAAACAACTCCTCAGAACATTCCCCGTGATAAATGCGATAGAGGCTGCAGAGTGACCCAACATCTCTACGCAAATCCAAAGTATCAAGCCGGTCGGTAATAGCTTGATCGTCGACAATTCGATACTGCTCTACGTTGAATGCGGTCAAAAGGAAGAAGCTGGTACTGGGGAGCTCCCGCCCAGAGGTGAGAGCAGTACTCCATGTGGGGCCGAATTTGCGCCTTGTAAAGTTTTAGGCGATGGGCCGACGTGAAGTACTGTCTCGCCTTGTTGAGCACTCCAAGCTTTTTGGAAGCCAGTTTGGCTTTAACTTCCAATTGACCGCGGAACTGAACAACGTTCGAAATCTCAACGCCAAGTATCCCGATACTGGCTGTGGGATGGAGAGGAGTATTCTCGAAATGAGGGGATATGACAAAAGGAGACTTTTTAGCGATTAACGCGCAAACTTGAGTCTTATTGGGGTTGAATTGGACCAAGTTTAGTCGGCCCCAGTCCGAGACTTTGGCTAACAAGGTCTCGACTTCAAACACAAGTTTATTCCGACACTCGTCGACGTGTTCCCGAGAAATATTAGCGCGGCCGGTGTAAAGGACGTCTACAGTGCTGTCATCCGCATAGCAGTAAATGTTACTGATTTGTAACATATCATTGATATGCAGAAGAAACAGAGTAGGTGAAAGAACGCAGCCTTGTGGAACACCAGAATTGACGAATTTTAAGTCAGAGCATGCACCGTCGACAACGACCTTGATGCTCCGATCTGCCAAAAAGCTGGTGTTACACTTGCATAATTTCTCGGGAAGCCCGTAGGAAGGAAGCTTCGTGAGAAGCGCTTTATGCCATACCCGATCGTAGGCTTTCGCTATGTCCAGACTGACTGCTAATGCCTCCCCCCTGTAGCCCATCTGTGAGTAAGGTAAACTAGAAGATCACCAGCTGAGCGACCCCGACGGAAGCCGTACTGGCGGTCACTAATCAGCTGGTGCTCCTCTAGGTACCGCAGAAGCTGGCGGTTAATAATGGACTCCATTATCTTGGAGAACAAGAAGGTGATAGCAATAGGCCTATAATTTGTTGGATCCACTCGACTTATGGATGTCCAAGGAAAGAAGTGCTTTACGAACTGCAGTCTGCCGGAATTTAATTTCCGGCATCATGGTATCACACCGCAAGATTGTCGGTGTTGTCTTTCCTTGATCATCAAGAGTCGGGTTGGACGCGAAGAGAGATCCCAAAGGTCGGCTTTCACATTCGCAGTATGGGCCAACGAGTCATCGCTCCTGTGCAGAGAGATGGAAGGTAGGGCTGACAGAAATTCCCTAAGACAGCCTTAGCGAGAGACCAAAATGCGCGTGTTCCCGAAGGAAGACTCACCAATCTCTCGCCAATCCTGCCAATGTGCTCCGATTTCGCCTTGGCAATAACGCTTTTGAAAGATCTGGAGGTAGAGTTTTATTCCTTTTTAAGTGCGCTGGTATTTACATCACGAGATGCCGATGCTTCAGCCCAGGATTGATAGCATTCTACCTTTCGGCGTGACGCCGTTTTGCAGAAGCGAACAAACCAGGGCCGGGATCTGCCGCCGATGGGTATTGCAGAGTACGGAATGAAGTGTTCCATACCCTGAAACACCACATCGGCGACCGAGTCAGCAACGACATCTGGATCATTCAGAAACGCGGTAGCATGGCTACCACTTTACGCCGATTTTAAGTGAGAGAGTAGTACTTCCCCGGGCGTGCCGGTATGCAGGTATGAAGGTATGCAGCATGGCACTACCTATCAAAATACATGCCACATACATGCCATGCCATGCCATGCATACAATAAAGACCGTTTCAGTTTAATTGTTCGTAGTCAACTTATGCCCTTTGCATCTCATTAACATCGTAAGTGTCCAGGTCGTTTTATACATATAATTAAATATTAAAATAAGCTAATATATAACAATACAAATATTTCAATATGACTTATTTATAAAGAGCAATTGCATTTACACAATGTTCAAGATCTTTTTCTAAGGGCTGATTTTGACAACGGATGCGCCTCAACGGCTCGTCTCCATTAAGAAGTCTGAGGTACTCTGTATTCCCTAACTTTCATAATCCAATGGGACGGGAAAAACGGATGAGGTTCAGACACTAGGCTAATAGATTTACGTGCCTTTCATCCAGCACTCATGTGGAGTGCAAATGCTGTCAACTTCCGGAATTTAAAAACTGACAATGTTTAAATTTAGTGTCAGAAAGACTTTTGTATTGGTCCCGACCCCGGGTTTTGAATCCAGAACCTCAAGATATGCATCGTGTAAAGCTAGCCTCTAGAAGTCTAGACCAACAATGTACATAATATTACATATAATGGACTTGATATCACATTACAATAAAATAATATAATAATTCGTTATTTCATTTTGCAATTGATTCAAATCAATCATTTTTTCATAAAATTATATTTTTTTCTATTATTGTAATAAAAAAGGATATACATATTTCGAAGGCAACGTTATTAAAACGGTGATTGGTAAAACCCCATTCAATACATAGTATTTTTTAACCACATAATCACATTTAGATTTATAGAGACGTAATGTAGGTTTTATATTTGTATAACAGTAAAATAACATATGGAAAATTATAATAGACATGATGGCCCAGTGGTTAGAAAACGAGAATCGTAACCAGTGATTCCGAGTTCAAATCCGGACATCACTGAATTTTCATGTGCTTAATTTGTGTTTATAGTTCATCTCGTGCTCGGTCATGAAGAAAGACATTTAACTTTGCATGTGGGGGATAAAAACTAACGTATATCCAGCAGCTCGCGTTCGAACAGTTTGGTGGAGTGAACTCCAAGCTCTTAAAATGGAGAGAAGGCCAGCATTGGGACATTTATAGGCTGTTACTATGACTTAAGTTTCTGAAAAATTACATTGTGCCAAAGTAAAAGCGATGTTTTTAAAACACTAATTATTATTTATACATTACATATTTCTTTCACCTTCCAATGTGTTCAGATTAACATATTATACGTAATTAATTAATGGTTACATTGATTTTTGCCGTCCACTGCTGGACGATAGCCCCATAGAAAGCCAACCATCTCAATCTGGGGCAGCATCCATCCCGTAACCGCCACCATTTATAAAACGATTTAAAAAAAAAGTGTTTATTGTTTAGTTAATATTAATCGTGTAAAGTGATAGTGTATGCTGACACTGTAAGTAGTAGAGCATTTATCAATTTTGTTTTTAATGTGATATTCTATAATGTAATGTTGGTTGTCCTAGTAAAATAAATACATAAATGAAGCTTTTGATCAAATGAACTGTGAAGTTTGGTTCAATACATGTCGACACATTAAGGAAATAGTAGGAAATAGAAGATGAGTATTTGAAATACTTTGCTTTAAATTTTAGTTTTGTTATGCTATAAATGTGATCTGAATCTGTGAATCAAATATTTCTCAATTAAGTGATGATTCAGACTAATATGACTTTTATTTCAATAAATACGTTTTTATAACCTTTTTAAGACACATACTTTCTGTTATAATCCACTATTTTCAACAAGGTTATACTGCATGCAAATATGTTGCCGCAGGTGAGTTTAAAACTTAGTAAAATCTTCAATTTTATTAACATTCATTCAGTATTTAAGAAATACAAAAATTACAATTTCGTGGAATAAATTTCACTTATATAAAAATATTACGCGATATCATAAACCAATTTAAAATTTCACGAGTACGTAATAACTTGTGTCAAAAATTGTAGTGAAAAAATTTCTAGATATGGTCATTGCCTTCAACACCGCTTTACACTTTTAATTCAATTAATTATATTGTTTGTCGTAGTTAACATAAAAAATATTAATTCGATTAACATTTCGAATATCGAATGTTGAAAAATTACCATTTAACAGTCTATATATAATTTTATTTTTATTGAATAGGCGGACGAGCATGTAGGCCACCTGATGGTAAGTGGTCAACAACGCCCATAGACATTGGTATTGTAAGAAATGGTACCTAAGATGTTGTCCCTTGTGCCTCTGTGCGTTTTTGTTGATAGTCCAAATTGATATCACTTATCTTATACGCAAGATATATGACTGAGGGTCGGAATTCTGATGTTGTTTAATGACCATATCTCTGTTACAAGCGATGGCTAGGTGCAGAGATACTTCATTTGACGCATAATTTAGACATGCTTTTCTTTTCTTTCCATACCGCCTATTATAACAAATCGTTTCAGGTTATCTATACTCGTTGTATATATCTTCTTACATATTATTTATAATGTATTTGAGTAGGAAATAAATGATGAAATCGTGGTAATACTCAATTTTATCTGTGATTTAAATGGATTTTTACCATCAATAAATCATTATAAATACTTCAATAGACAATAACATAAAAAAACAATCAATTTCGTAAAAAACTAAATTAAATATCCGTGCCATGATAAAAGGTGCAATTGAAGTGTCAAAATTAACCAGTATTAAATACATTGCCATCAATTGAAATATAATAACACGTAATTCAGTTAACGATTATTACCTTAATTGATCAACATTGGGTTTCCTTTCGAGTTTTAATTTTATTGACATTTCGTCGCCAATTTTTTTTTTTTAAAGATGCGTCCAATTTTCGATAGTAATTCAGCCTTTATAGTTTTCCGGTTTTCATTCCACATATCGTATCTTTTACGATAACAATTTATCTGTCAGCAGCTGTTGACACGTTTGAACGGCGAAATATTTCTTTGGCATTTTAATTGGTGTGTTTTTTTTTAAATTTATAACTGAGGATGACCGAATTGGATATCTGATTGTATCACCTTTTGGCTATGTACATTCGGATTGTATGTGAAACCATATTTTAAATTGCGTAAAATTAAATTGTTTTATTCAATAAAGGGCATTAAGGATCGTTATCTCACAAAATTGTTGTTCTTATAAGTCGATCTTTGTACTGTTAGTGTGAAGTTGTAAAATACAAAAGAGTAAATACAATTTTCACCAGCATGAGCACACCTAAATTACACACAGTTTGGGTCCAGTGGCATATAAGGCCGCAGACCCGGTGGTCCTGAGTTCAAATAGTAATTGGGTTTTTTTCTCAGAAAATTTAAATATGTATATCGGTGACTCCTTATTACTATTCTGTAAAATATCTAATATTTTCAATGCTTCCTTCCTTTTTATATCATTCAAGTAGTTACGAATGAGCTAGAGTTAAATCACGAAAATTGAATACCGTTGAGAACACACGTATCAATTTGAAAGCTTGCCAATAAAAATAATAGAAACCGCGTGTGATCTTGACATTTACCTTGATTCAAAATTATTATTTATGTTTGAACAAATATAATCTATACTACTATATAAATCTATTGGCTCTGCCTGTACAATTTTTTTTTTTCACCTAATTTTGTGATAAATAATCGTTTTATGATGCAGTGATTCACATTAGCAAGAAATTTGGCAACTCTTTTCTTTGTCGCACCTACAAAACATGGAATTCTTTACCAGCACACGTGTTCCCCTCCTCTTATGACCTGGGTTCCTTCAAACAAGGCGTGAAGAGGCATCTTGCGGGCCGGCAAGGCAGGGGCGGCTAGTGCAAGTCATTCTTCCTGAGTGCACTAGCCGTCGTCACGTTTGGACTCTACTACCACTTACCATCAGGTGGAGTAGAGTCATACGCACTCCCGGGTATTATAAGAAAAAAAATATATCTATACTATTTTTTTCATTTTTGTCTGTCTGTCTATCTGTATGTCTTCTTATAATTCAAGAACGGCTTGACCAATCGTGATGAAAATTGATACACACAAAGAACATGTGATGGCGCAAATGTTAGTATATAAGATCGATAAACCGTATTTCTTTACCAGTAGCCATGTGTGCGTGTGTGTGTGTGTGTGTGGGTATGTACGTGTGTGTTATTATAGTAATAAAAAAAATTATTATATTTTTGTTAACTAGCTGTGCCCCGTGGCCCCGCGGCACAGCTAGTCAACTATAAATACAATGTAAAGTTATGCTAATATTTCAGAATTCGCCTTTACCCATATCGATTGTATTTAAATACTATACATTTATTTTTATTTGTCCAGTTATTAATGTCATTTAGTGCCAATAATAATAATAATAATAATTTATTCAAGCATCATATCAAATCTTAACAAAATGTGAACGATAATAAATGCTATAGTATAAAACTGTGGTGCAAAGTGTGGTGCCAAGTGCGCTGCAACATCGAATTCGTCTCAACAGCGCCACAGCGACAGATTTACGAAACAAATATAATTTTGAAGTATAGGTGGCATGCGACAGGGGTGTAGATTTTCGCACAAGATAATTTGATATGCGTAATAAGTTGCTTACCGTTATAAAAATAAAACGATAGGGTTTTACGAAAAATATCTAACGGCAGCCCTAGATTATTTCTAAACATAATTCATTATCCTATTTTGCTCTCAATATCCCATAGCATCGTGAGTATAAATCAAAAATGTGTCGAATCTGGTTTACCAAACACGAAAGTTTTGATTATCCTTAAATTTGTTAAATTGTAACCGCCTTATTCATAAACTTTATTTAACTGGTGATTAGTTAAACAATATTTTGTCTTCTTCTTTCGTATGTCAAATCAATAATGATAGAAAGAGACAAATCAGTGTTTAGCTAAACAGTAACTAAGCAACGTTTATAAATAAGGCCGTAAGTCTCTACATATAGAGCGCGTCGAAAGAACGCTGATTTTTCATACCCTCCTCTTTTATTCCATTGGAAAATGCGTTTATACATTCCTCCCATGTGCTATGTGCAACTCCTGGAGGTTTGGTGTTGGGAGGAACAGGGTGTAAATTTCCTCATCCACCATTGAAAAGGGAGGATCCTCCGACCAGACGGGTGTTTGTCTGGTGGGCTACTGCCCGACGGTTGTTGTCGGGTTCTTGTATATATATTCGATCGCTCAGATAACTTTAATATCGCGATGTAGGGTACGTCAGTTTTTAGTTTTCGTATGTGGCGAGATAGATGTCGCTACATCACTCCCCTCCGAGACCGGAGGTCGATAGCAGGTTGAGTCGTCCATATGTCTTGTGATGTTTGCCGGGCCAGTGGAATGTTCCAGTGAGTCGGAACCAGATGCCGCATAGTTCACGGTGAGTCGGAACTGTCTGCGGTGATGCCCCAGTGAGTCGGGGTGATGCTGCAAATACTCCAGTGAGTCGGAGTGGTGCAATGCTGCATAGTGGCTGGCTGCTGCATCGACCAGGAGAGAAGTGCGTCTCTGCTTGCTGACCGGCCGAAGTGCAGTGTGCTGTGTCAAGGTCGCTGAGAAGACTGTGGGTAATGACCAGGAATGCGCGTCCGCTGCATGCTGGTGGTCAGGATACCCGTAATAGTCGTGGATGCTGGCTGGTTGTATGACTCGCTGCTCAAAAGCTTGAGGAAGTGATGATGACGTCACGATGACGTAGTTTTTGTGAAGGCTGCGCTGATGATCACGTCGGGGTCACCAGTTTGGTGTTGGGAGGAACAGGGTGTAAAGTTCCTCATCCACCTTTGAAAAGGGAGGATCCTCCGACCAGACGGGTGTTTGTCTGGTGGGCTACTGCCCAACGGTTGTTGTCGGGTTCTTGTATATATATTCAATCGCTCGGATAACTTTAATATCGCGATGTAGGGTACGTCAGTTTTTAGTTTTCGTATGTGGCGAGATAGATGTCGCTACAGAGGAATACCAGACTACTTACTAAAAGCCAGTGGTACCCGCCTTGTGTTAGTGGAACATAATGAAAACGATTACATATATTATAACTATAACGCCAAACCAAGGCTTATTATGATTGCGTCATCACGGTAAATCAATGACACAATGTCTGAATAGCCGAAAAATAATGACTTGAAACTCGAGACAAAAAGGGTATAATTTGTGGTTTGTTTTGGGATTATTTCGGCGGTACTCGGTAATGGCCAGGGCCCCAGTGCCTTCATAAATTTAAGCACCAACCTAAAACTAAATACGTATTTCTAATTAAACAAATAACTATTATACATTCTATTACTACCCCAATATGCTTGCATTGAAAACTAATTGTAAGTAACATGTAAGTCAAACCTTGAGGTTTTTAATGGAAATAATATGCATTCCCATATTCAATATAGGATCATTATTCTTATTTATTGATAGTACATATAAAAACTGCCATAGGTTCAGAGAAGCAAATCTCCTGACCTTTGAATGAGTGAAAGAAACTCGTTTTTGTTATTGTAGAGAAATAGCCAGCATGCGGTCCATTCATACCCATGATATGCTATCATCTCACACTTATTGGTCAATAACTTATTGTAAAAATCGGCGGTATGCTAAAACGAAAGAAATTTCGGCTTTTCTCTAATTAAAAGCAATAGAATGTACCACTGCTGAGCTAAGGCTTCCGTTTGAAAAGAAGGCTTTGGAGCTGGAAGGCTACTGATATTCTGCCATAGGCAAGTTTCCCCATGATATTTTCATTTACAGAAGCACAAGATGAATAATTTTAAACACAAATTAAATACGTGAAAATTTAGTGGTGAGAATCATGCTTTTTACCTGGGCTATGTTGGCTCTTAACTCTTGTTATTATAGAGCTAATGTTTATTACTTAAATAAAAATGAAGCGAAACAAAATGTTGACATTATATATAAAGAATTAAGTGCAATCGTTTTTATTAGTGGCCTTCGTGATATTCTTATATTTTACGATTTTTATCAACTGGCAATATATTTTAAAAATAAAATTCGTCAGTCCATTGACTCCTAACACCTGTTTAAAGTGAAGAGAAAGCAATGACGTAGATGTGACGCACGCGCGGCTGGATATTCAAAACGCGTCCGGTGACGTCACCGGGATTATTGTGACAATTTACATATAACGACAACTGATTTACAACCCTAAAATCCATGTAAATATATTTTAAAACTGTCTGCACGCAGTGATATTCTATAATTATAGTACGGTATAACAAATACGGTAGAAATACGTCAAACAACTGGTCCGTATAGTTTTACCTCATTATAAATTTTAATTGCAACTGAATCGTAGTGCGGTCATTGAATCAACAATAAATGGCTTCCTACTTTGTATGTAGCGTAGGCTCGTCTGTTTAAATTAAATAAACGCCCGGCGTTAAGAGTGATCTTATCTTAATTATCTCTTAATGAGCTTAATAGAAGAGTAGATAGGTAATAACCTGAATACTACGTAATTATGTTAAGAGTTTATCAATAAATACATGTGGTGCACTATAATTTGTCATGCTCAATTTAATACTAAATTTAGGTCTATACAGGGTATAGATGAGGGTATTTCTTCTTACACTCATCCCTTGACATTTGACATAAATCTTAGTAAAATGAAATGGTAAATAAAATATGCCAAAATATGAAAATACGTCATTAATATAATTATTAAACATCAGTGGCCTGTGACCCTTGGGGAACACCTGAGAAAATGGTTAAAAAAAACGTAGAAAGAAATCCTTCAACAGTAACAGCCCAGTATGACTAGGTGATAGGGCGTTGTGCAAGCCCGTCTGGGTAGGTATCACGCTCTCTTTCGATTTGAATTGTTAATGGATGCGTAAAAAGTGACAAATCGCTCTCTAATTCTTTGAAATCTGCGAAACGCTGCTCAAATTCAAAAATTACCTCGTCGATGTATTTCAGGTGGTCAGAAAAGTTGCATCCTTCAAAATTTCCCATTTTGTTATAATGTACTTTGCAACTCAAAAAAAAAGTAAAATCATTTTTTTCCAGTGACGTTTTGAACAATCTCAGTTTACTTTTGAATCCATTCACATATCTATACAAGTTGGCTATATTGTGATGTTTGCCTTGTAATTTCAAATTAATTTCGTTCAAATGTTGTGTCATATCAGTTAAAAATGCAAGATCAGCAAGAAATTCAGGATCTTGCATTTTAGTTTCCATATCAGTTGAATCAGATTTTATTTCATTTTTAAGAAATATAGGAATGTCTTTCCGTAAAGCGAAAAAGCGATGCAAGCACTGACCAGCACTCAACCATCGGATTTCTGAGTGCAATAGCAGACGGGGATAGGTTGCGTCAATTTCAGTAAAAAAAATTACGAAATTTACGATGACTCAAGGCTTTGTTTCCGCCTCTAATAAGATTTGTTATTTTAACAACTATTTTCATGATATTCATTTGACGCAAAGATTTTCCGCATAAGGCTTCTTGGTGTAAGATGCAATGGATTAATGGGCAATCAGTGCCATTTTGTTTTAGAAGTCCTGTAAGTCCTGTAACGTGCCCTGACATAGCTTATGCTCCATCAGTCACAATACAAGAACATTTTTGAAACCCACCGTAATCCATAACAGTTTTGTCAACTGCTTGAAAGATATCGCTGCCTTTAGTTGAGCCATATAGTGGCACTAAGTTTAACATTGCCTCCGTGATCGAAAAATCTTTTGAAATGCAGCGAATAAAAATTATTAATTGACTGATATCTGTCTGGTCGGTACTTTCATCCAAACATAATGAATAATATTCACATTTTACAATGTAATCACATATTTTTTTAACTCCATCGATATGTCTTTTATATTTTTCTTCGTGTAAAGTAGTATAATAATAGTATGTTTAACATTATATTCTTTACTCACAGACAAAACTTGCATACAAATCATACACTGATTTTTATTATTATTGTTGCAAATAAAATAATCAAGTTCCCACTTCTCATTAAATACACGAGGTTCCTCACTTAATTTTCGCTTCTTCGTAGTCATAATGAAGTTAGTTAAGTGGCGATATGAACTTAGTGAAAGCGCAAGCTTAACTAATACGGATACCAACAAAATCTCACTCTACAAAAACAAAATACTTTCCAGGAATTCCCCCAATAATGGTAAAAGATAGCTTCACTTTTAAATGATGTCAAGGGAATGGAATGTTACAAGAATAAAGATAAATAAATTACCCCAAATATTGATTATATGTTTTGATAAAGAATTCTATTATCCAAATTATTTATGTCCAAAACTATTTTCTGAATAAAACATGCGTCGCGGGCCGCATGAAAACAAGCCGCGGGCCGTTGTCTGGACAGCCCTGTGTTAGTATATGGTCTAAATTGTACTCAGATGACGTATTCCTTTTACGCGTTGACTACAGCACTGCTGACGTACGTGACGCAAAACAGGACGATCCAATGAATTTTACATTACTAAGGAAATTATCGTCATGCACAACTCATTGCAAATACTCGTAGAAACCACAAAGTATAAAATTTATACGTAAATTCGATCATCATCTGATAGCTGCCCACACAAATAAAACCTACCTCATCTGTAGGTTGTACATCAAACTTGATTTCGATAAAAATCCATTTTTGTCTGATATGAAGTTTCCTCTATTAGCTGTATATTTTTATTTATTACAGAAAAAACAACCAGATTCCTTCTTATCAAGAATAGCATTGATGAACTAAAAATATTTCTTGAAATATCACTAGATCACAGATTTGTCATATTTTCGTCGTATTTCATTATAAAAAAATTGGGCTTGGGCAGCTTAAAATTAGAAAAGTTACAAACGAAACGGGGAGAATATTGATATTCAATTATTAATACTGCCATACTTTTTACAGCTTATAGTATCGCCATCTATGAACTTGTTTCAGAATCAGATCGATAAAATAGTTCGAATGTCGTTTTGAAGTGATCCGTGCGGTAAGTAAACTATTGGTAACTAGATGTCGCTACTAGAATATTAAATCAATATTAAAATAATTTCATGCAATTATACAAACTCCCTTCATATTAAAAAAAAACAATTAAATTAAAATTTGTGAAATGAAACATCACTTTTTCTTATTTCATATTTTTCAATTGTAACTCCACAGATTTTTTTGTTAGTGCCTTTTCGAGATTTATTTTTTAATTATCTTCGATACATTCTAATACACAATATGTATGCTTACGTACATCAACATAATATAGGCACTATAAACTTTTTTGCGTCTTTGTATCGACAACCGTGGATCACGCTCCGCGGAATAACATTATATTTTACATTGCGTGAAATGTATTGAAATTTATTCCAATTTAAATTCCTTTCCAAATTTAAATTTAGAATCATTGCCGCATATATATTTATATATCTTAATTATATACCTACATATATATAAAGTATAATTAATGAGAAATAACATGTGTATTCAACGGCTAACTATGACAATGATATGAATGGTAACGAATTCGAAGCATAACAGTGATTAGCACTTGACGGTCTAAATTTCACTTGTCATATTATTTGAGATAATCCGATCCGATAGAGATGACCCGAACTAGATATTTGTAGTCGCTTCATGCTGGTGGAGCTTTGTGCAAGCTCGTCTGGGAAGGTATCACCCACTCATCAGATATTCTACCGCAAAACAACAGTAACAACAGGGAACATAACATCTTAGTTCCCAACTTGGGAACTAAGATGTTATGTCCCTTGTGCCGGTAATTACACTAGCTCACTCACACTTCAAACCGGAACACAACAATAACACGTACTGCTGTTTTGTAGTAGAATATCTGAACGAGTTTTATAGTGTGACGTAAAGTTTGTTCATATAGCTAAGTACATTCATAAGATATTGGACTTTTTTCGGACTTAACTATAACCTAATTTAAATCGACCTCGCAAAATTCAATACCAGTTTATTAATTGTCAATTAAAGCCAGATTATAGGCGAGACGGATCTCGAGCCATAATTACTGTCAATCAATCTATTATTATTTACGTGAACATTTAGGTATTGGTATTTTTTTTTTTTGATCGAAACCAAAAGTTATATTAAGCTCTTCAAACAGTTTTTGCTTTAATACATCCGCATATCAAAATTCACTTTGTTAATGTTTATCATGTAATTGAAGAATAATTATTAGAAATATATAATTAAAAGGATAAAAAGTGGGATTTTTGGTTTACGACACTTTTTTGGTGAAATAAAAAATAATTATTATTATGTAGGAATTAATACTAAAAACAAAACAAAACGCATTACTAAAAAAACTTGTAAAGGAACGTAAGCTCGGTCGTAATTCACACAATTAAAAAATAAAAATAATCGTACGTACCTTTTTAAGCGCCTTGTTAGCATCCGGACTGGGCAGGTAGAAGTCCACAATCCCAAGTAAACAGTCGTCGCATCTACACACATCACTAGGCAAGGACGACATCGACCCGAAACTACTACAGCTATCCAATGAGTCGGTACGAACTAACTTCCCCGTACTGAGCGCTTCCATTTTAGCAACTAACAACGATTCCATTAAAGATCTCGGCCGAGCGGGAGATCGGGAGCGACGCGGGAAGTCTGGGGATAAAGTCCGATCCAGGAGGTCGGGGGATAGAGGTCGGTGGCGTGCGAAGTTAAGGGATGACAAGTCAGGGGATAGCGCACGACGGGATAGGTCCGGCGACAGACACGGCACTAGGTCGCTCGAACTCGCCCGCGACAATGGCGGGGTCACGCTCCGGCAATGTGACGATGTCATTTTTGTCGCCCGCATTGGTTACACTTCCGCAATAACACTTCACTAAACGTATACTTGGTTTTGTCACACTGTTATGTTTTATTGTTAATGTATCACATGTTACTAAATAATTTCAGTTTTAAGCCGCCGAATGCTATGATAACGGTTAGACGAATCTGTTTGTTAAGAAGAACGTTATAAACTGATATATTAAAATATGCTGTTACGTCACTTCAACTAAATGATTATAATTTTCGATATTAATGCAAACTAATGGACACATGTAAAGAGCTTCATTTCATGTCCAATTTTATACAATATTACAACACCAGTTACGTGGTCATTATTCATATTTGGTGTGCGATTATTTTATTTATTCTGATCACGTACATAATACAGCCTTCGCGAGCCTTGTCGAGCTACACCTGACTTTATAATCGCAAGAAATGTACGAAGACAACTTCTATTATGATATCATGTTAATCTAACAAGCTTTAATAATAACATTAAATTGAATTCAAAATGTTTGTATATCGAGTATATAAATTTTATCTTTTCTTCCTTTTATGGTTGAAAGGTTAATTGTCTATTGCTAGTTTAATTTTATATTTATACTAACTATATCTTGCGGTTTTCCCTTTCAATTTATAATTCCCTATTCCATATCATATATGTAAAGAAATACCAAAATAATATGCCAGATTCATTGATATTTACGAAAATTATTCATAATACTAATACTAATCCTTCCTTAGCTTTTATTTTTTTTATTATTGTTATTATTATAATACCAAAGGGCATAGATAATACTACAAAGTCAAATTATTGTATTGATTGATTAAATATTTTTATTACAATTTGTGTTACATGTTAAATCTATTTATCATACAGATGCTTGCAATTAATCATGATTGTGACGTTGTGGTGCTTAACTTATTAACTCAATTTCGACTAAACGACTTCAGTCGGCATGATATTTTTCTACATCTTCAACGATCACCTTCATATATCCACCAATTAATACAATACAAAACCTTTAATGAATTAAATACTTTAATCTTCTTCATGAATCAGTCCGTCCAATGGTAAAGACCGTATGAAAATCCGTTCAGTAGTTTTCGAGATCATCGCGTTCAGACAGGCAGACGCGACGACTTTATTTTATAATAAGTGATAGAAGTTGTCGTTGTAATTTTATTATTCTGATTAAATAAAGTATTGAGGACACATTGATCATTATATTTATCGCCACGAACCACACGGACACGGATTTCAGGGTTTCAGTTTTAATTTAAAGTACACAAACACAAAACTTGTAAATAACTTAACCCTTTAAGGTAAACAAATACATATATAAATCTTAACTCATCAAAACTCTAATTGAGTTACTCTAAACGGAACACACAATTTTATGATTGTATTTTTACGGGTTTTGTTATCACTTTAAACAAAAGTCGTGAATTGGTGGACTGACGGCCGAATACTGAAACGTCACTTAAATATTAAATGCAACTTAACTATTTGAGACGCCGTTAATTTACAATTTCGCATACTAATTTAGGAGCTTCTCAATGTTAAGTAGCGTTTAACTTTGAGGGACGTTTCAGTATTCGGCTGTAATATACGCTTATACATACATGTATACCTACTAAACAGAATTGGTACGTAATCCTCGGAATATTTAGATGTAAATATTGGACAAGATAATGTGCGTAATTTCATGAAATAAATATATGAATAAAAAAATATTTATTTTGAAATTGTACAAAATAAAAATCATAGACTGATATTCGCTCATAATACGAAATGTAAAAAACTGACATAACGATGTTAAATTATAAAAGATTTTTGCGTTAGATTAACTAACTAACGAATTGTTCTGTCATCTATAAACTCACTAATCATCATTTGCACACCAATCACTGTACACTTAATTTGATAACAGGAGTTAGTGTTAAAAACTAAATATATGTAATAATATAACTTTCAAGACCATCGGTCAAACACTTATATTCTCGAACAGAAATACTAACATATATTTATATATATATATATATATATATATATATAGATTAATACAAATAGCTACCAACAGACTATCCGTATTGTCAGTTGTAATCAACCGATTTCTATTCAAAGAGCAAATACGTCCTGGGTGGGCCATTGTGTTTTTTAAACTATTAAGTTATAGGCTAAATACGAGTGCTCAATTTATTTTCACAATAAATGTCACAGTATATTTAAATCTGGGTGGTCATTGAATATTTATATTCAGTAGATCTATCATCATTAGATATACGTGCTTACTTGTCACTTGTTTGGCTAAAACTGCCACATGGTTTGGATAACAACTAATATGTTTCTTTTTATTTTATTAATATATAATTAATTAATTGGGTTGTCCGAAAAGTAAATTTGCTGATTTTGAAACGTAATAAGATGTTGATATATTTTAAGCTTTATAGTTTACTACAAAGATCATTTTAGTGCCATCTTTATGAATATCCATCCATGCTATTTCTTATCAAACATCTCTTATATGAGACCTTTTATGACTTTTATAACACAGGATTTTACAAGCATAGCGGTCGATCAAGACATTTAATATAAGTACTTCTGTTAAGGCCTAAAGTATTTTGTAATTCTTTTGTGCCAAATAAATTATACTATATTATATTATTGTATTGTAAGTATTGAGACATTCAACCGAATTACGTTGAAACATAGTAACATATTAAAAATTTTTAATCCCAATTTCCCAAAATTTTAAAACACTGTATTATATCCAACGATTGATTGATTAGGTATACTTAACGACTTAATGATAGACATACATACTTGACATTTATGATTTCAATTCCATTTCGTTGTTTTTGATAATTTTATTGCTTTAATTCTATTTTGCTTATTTTTTAATTTAATTTTGTTTTATTTTATTAGTCAATTAATTTTACTAATAATAAAATTGTATATGTTCATAATTTTAATGTATATCCTGATGGTATTCTGTTTTAATGTTATAATTTATGGTCAATATGTCATATCACTAACTGATATTTTAGAACCGTGCTCGTTTATTCTTACAATAGTTCTAATGTCCTTACGCTACCTTAACTACCGAAAATTGACAGGAACATTACGGACGACCTTCTTAATTGAATTAGCCTCGAACGAAAAGTATTGGTCTAACGAAGCCGAAAATAGTCTGTTTGTATAGAGGTTAACTCTTGATAATATTTGAACAACACCATAAAGAAAAATTGCTAAACGATTATTTCATTTTTTTGATGTTGTAAACGTAAATAAAGTAAACGTAAGCCGAGATGGCCCAGTGGTAAGAACGCGTGAATCTTAACCGATGATCGTGGGTTCAAACCCGGGCAAGCACCACTGTATTTCATGTGCTTAATTTGTGATTATAATTCATCTCGTGCTTGACGGTGAAGGAAAACATCGTCAGGAAACCTGCATGTGTAAAATTTCACTGAAATTCTGTCACATGTGTATTCCAGCAATCCGCATTGGATTCAACGATAAAAATAAAATAACGTATGTAAACTACATTAACAATATTATAATCTATGTCTGTCATTGGGGTGATTTCGTAATACCCTTTCGTTTTATTTTTATAATTATAAAAGCTTTAGGCGCTTACTTTTCTTTCCGCGGTAAAACACATCTCCATCGTATCACATTCGCATTACGCATGTTACCCATACTTCAAATACATACTAGTTTCAGTCGCCGTGGCTCAGTTGAGAATATGAAACTACGACATAAATTTCGACAGCAATTCGTATGAATTATCATTTTATATTTAAATAACTACACCATATTCTTAAGGATAATTCTAAAATATGTTCTTAGCGAATAAAAAAATTAAATACAATACTACCCGTAGTTGTATATAGTAAAAAATTAAAGAAATGAGATCGCGCGCCTAGAGGTAGGTAATGGTAAGGGTCCGGTAAACTGCAACGCTATCTGCGTTGCATTTTAGGTAGTGATTTTAAGCCGTTTGATTGCCGTCATTTTTAATAGAACTCATATGACTAATAAGTGAACTTGGTTCACTTATTATACATACGAGTTCTATTGTCAGCGTCAGCTCACGCACCCCCGCGGTGGGTTTGGCTTTGGGAGAATGCGAAAGTTGGGAATTAAATTTAAAAAAAAGTAATAGTACGCTGATTAAATCGGGAAAATGACCTCTGGATATTGCTAGTAAAGGTAGGTTCCCACGATGCGTGATTCTGTGGATTATCACCGCATCAAAGCTCATGCAACGGTGCGTGTCATCTGTATCGGTCAGTTCAAGCAATGTTGTCATTCTAAAATAAAAAGTGTAAGAGACCGCTATATCGCTGCCGCTACAGCTCTCGCACTGCACCTTTGAAGTCACCAATTTGCGGCGGATCCGATACACTGTTACGCACTTTAATCTATACTTCCATGGACAGCTCTCTTCCGATGGCACGTCGGTGCGATCTGGTCCGCGTCCGTCCATAATAAAGCAAATGGAAAACCACCTTAATATATATTTTAGCATCGCTAACTACAACCCATACTCAACCACTCTTATATTACATGTTCAAGTATGCACATAATTAATTTCGCAATTTTCCTCGTATATTTAATTTAAATATAGTGTTACGTAAAAATCGCATCTTAAAACCTGTAATCCGATGTATGATGTGATGAATGGTTTGACAAAATTGTAATGATGTGGTTGGAATAGCTTCGGGTAAAATTTAATAATATGTTATGCTTATTATTTGTAAGGTAATCTATCATTAAATGACTAACAATTTGCTGAGATATTGTTGCAAATTGGATAGATTATGATTATCTCATTAATCTTGTTCTAATTATGTCAATTTGGGTAAGGGACAAAATAGCATGACTTAAATTTTTTGAAAAACGAATAATAATTTTACTACACGAGAGTATATACACTTCCACCATCCAGATTCCGGGCTGCTACTAAGAATTTTCGACAGAAACACTCAATATTTTTTTATGGGCTCGACACCAATGAAAACGTTTCAGGACCTGCTGCCTCATATCTAGCCACTATACCAACGAGGTATTTATATTACGTATATATATACTTAATAAAAATAGCAGTAGATCTGATGTAATAATTGATTCTCAAAGTCGATTGCAAAATCGGATATTCCCAGGCTTAATGTGAAAGTCGAAATACGTGATAAGATTATTACATCCATTATTATCACATATTCGATTTTATAGTATTGACTTTATAGTAAAATCGAATCTTTATTTGACGTTTGACATTTTATATAATAAAATTTATTTATATAAAAATATGGGGACCTATAAAATGGTATTAAGATTTTTTTCTTTGGATATTTATTATCAATGAATGGTGCCTTGGTTCAAAAGGACACATGTGTTTGCAGATTTATGTACATTTGGAACGGCATAATGCATTTATTTACAATTTTTTATTTTTATTTTTTTATTGTATAGGTAGGCGGACGAGCATATGGGCCACCTGATGGTAAGTGGTCACCAACGCCCATAGACAATGGCATGCAAGAAATGTTAACCATCGCTTACATCGCCAATGCGCCACCAACCTTGGGAACTAAGATGTTATGTCCCTTGTGCCTGTAATTACAGTGGCTCACTCGCCCTTCAAACCGGAACACAACAATAGCAAGTATTGCTGTTTTGCGGTAGAATATCTGATGAGTGGGTGGTACCTACCCAGACGAGCTTGCACAAAGCTCTACCACCAAGTAATTACATAAAAATATTTACATTAAAGTCTTACATAAATTTATGGGCTAATGGACAGAAAAATGCATATTATTATGTAATCCTGTAGCCTATTAAGGCTCAAATCCAATGAAAACAAAATCAATCTCTTGCAGAAAATTTAAATAATAAAATAATTAACGATTAAACAGTTAACGATAACCCAATAAACAGATAATGAAAACAACAAAGAGTAGAAAAACTTAATTCTTTTTTTTATATAAAAGCATCAATAGTTTTGGAACTATGATTTATATACATAAGTATATAAATATACCAGTTACATAGTAAATATAAGGTCCTCCAGACCGATTTCGGCCACGGCGGCCAATTTCAAGAGAGATTAGCCAACTGCGCAGGAGATATAGTGCACAAGTGTGTGAGCAAACACAGGTGCACTCTCTTTTCCTTAGCTCTCATAATCCGATGGGACGGCAATCCGACACGACCGGAAAGAGTTCAGGCGCAGGATCAACGGATTAACGTGCTTTCCGAGGCACGGGAGTGTACACACTTCCAACTTCCAGACTCCGGACTGCTACTGAGAATTTTCTGACAGAAAAACTCAATAACTATTTATTGGCCCGACCTGGGAATTGAACCCAGGACCACCGGATCTGCGGCCTTATACCTAGCCACTAGACCAACGAAGCAGTCGTTATATAGTATTATGTATATATACTAGTTGATTCAGAATCGACTACAATGCACTAAAGATATTTACAGATTCAAATGTTATTCAAAACTTACTTGTTATTGAATTCACTCGTGCTCATCTTAAATTTGAATAGATATCAATCGCGCAAGAATCAACTATTCAACAATTTGAATATTGTATTTGCGCACGTAAACTGTTACTTATATCTTTGCCATGGGAAAGGGTTTATGTAAATTCATCTATGTGGATGTCATTCTGCATCAACTGTCCAACTCAGTAAATTTAAATATTTAAATATATTCAATATGTCAGATTTATGCCAATTTAGACTGCAATGTTTTGAGATAAGATCGGAATTAGCATATCTTGATGCTAACTGATGTTTCCGCTTGAATGGCCGATATAAGACGAGATTAAATATTCATTACGGTAATGTCAACGGTTTTGCTATAATATTGAGATCGTTAATTTGATGTGTGATCGCATTAGGTCCTCAAATACATGGTTGCAATAATTATTCATGTGTTCCGTTCAACGTGCTTTTAATAACGTGGCCGATTAAGACCGTTTTAGACGCGAATGTTTGCTTTACAAAAAACTATGGTGTTAGTTGCTGTTGAATAATTGACGAAATTTAAAATTGTATTCTTTTTTCAAATACGCCTACGTTAAATTTAATGTAAACATTTGGCACTCGTGATACGCTGTTTCGTTAATATCATTATTACGTATTTTGCCATTTGGCAGTTGCTTAGAAGCAAACCGTAAAAATATTAATGATACGATTCCAATAAACTAATATATCCTTTCACTAAATAATGTACATTGACATCTTATGAACTATTTGGATTAATGCCTAATGCAATTATATGAAGGAATGTAATGTAAAATAAGAGATAGCGGCATATTATTAAACTCTACCTACACTCGTCCATTTATATTTTAGCATCGATTTGTTTCTGCGCGAAAAGATATAGCGCTCTAGATTTGCAACGCTCCCTTCACTACCTTTGTCGCAGGGATTAAAAACCGACACCGAACTGGGAACGCCTCGAAACGCGAACGCGAAGCCACAAACCATATTCACTTGAGTTTCATGGCTTTCGCACCACCAATGTAGAGTGAGCATTAGTTCCAATATGCGAACATGGTGATCAATAATTTATTAACTTAAAAGCAGAAAACACAGTTATTTTTAATTTAATTTTGTTTTTTTTTTTTAGTTTTACTTGGCGATAGGGCTCTGTGCGAGTAGCCGTCTGAGTGGTAACTATACACTGAGCACATAATCTACCGCCAAACAGCTTAGCAGTGTTGCGTTCCGGTTTGAAAGTTGAGTGAGACAGTGAAACTACAGGCACAAGGGTCATACATCTTAATTCCCAAGGTTGGTGGCGCATTCACGATGTAGCTTTTAACAAATGGTTAATGTTTCCTAAAGTGCCAGTCAATGTGCAGTGGTGACAACTTATCAAGTGGCTAAATTGGCTGTCCCGCCTATTTTATGGTAATTTTTTGTGTATAATTGTTACGCACATGTTTCAACTTTTACTGTTGTTTTTTTATGTTTACATTTGAGTCAGACGTAATTAAATCATGTGGCTGTTGTGGGCAGCAATAGATATGAATAATAAGGTCCTCCAGACCGATTTCGGCCACGGCGATCTCAAGAGAGATTAGCCAACTGCACAGGAAATATTATAGTGCACATGTGTGTGTGCAAACACAGGTGCACTCTCTTTTCCTTAGCTCTCCTCATAATCCGATGGGACGGCAATCCGACACGACCGGAAAGAGTTCAGGCGCAGGACCAGCGGCTTTACATGTTTTCCGAAGCACGGGAGTGTACACACTTCCAACTTCCAGACTCCGGGCTGCCACTGAGAATTTTCTGACAGAAAAACCCAATAACTATTTATTGGCCCGACCTTGGAATTGAACCCAGGACCACCGGGTCTGCGGCCTTATATCTAGCCACTAGACCAACGAGGCAGTCTAGATAGATAGAAATAGATATATCGTAATTAATCAAAATTTAATATTCTCACATTATATTCGGTAACCGCGTTTCATTTGTACAAATTGCACACAGGAATTGGATGTCAAAATTTCGTTGATCACGATTTTGTTTCTGAGAAGTGCATCGAAAGTCCAAGAAATAACTTGACGAAGAATCGATTGTCTTCAAAATTTAAGTTTTTATTGAGATTTATATACCTACTGTGATATATGCTTATATAATTTTAATATATACGTAACTAAATCTTTACTTCACAAACAAAAACTATATATTAGCTAATACATACTACAATAAATAGACTAACATATAAAAATAATAATTATTATACATAAGACACTTAAATATAAGCAGCATAGCAGTTAGTATTTTACGTGAAACGTAAATAAAAAAAACATTGAGATCAATTCATTTATTTTAACATACAATATGGTATTTTCCTTGTAAGCAATAAATTATACCTTAAACGCGTTTATTATCATACCTAACAGTTTATATAAATCATGCCATAACTATAACTTAGTTAATTCATGATTTATTTAAAGGTATTACTTAGGCTTAGCCTAAATACATGAATAAGTCTAACCTAAAAACTTCAGTACATTTCAACTTATATCGATCTTGTTGTCGTGGTCGTGACTAAACTCTATCTAATGGGCAGTACGTACTTACAACCCCACCTAAGTACACACCCACTGATAGTAACTCCTCCCCTTACTTACTTGTGTGCGTTGAAATAAAAAGCTCTTTATAGTGTACCTATAGAAGTTGTCAGAAGTTTATTTATCGTTGCATCATAAAGAACCTTACGCATGCCACATTATATTGACTTATGTTATCTGTCTTAAAGTGAATGTACATAGTTAGGTAAATTATTCTATAAAAATAGAAGTGACTGGTATAATTTTTCTTTAAATCACAGTCGATAAATTCACGTTACATATACGGTTATAGGTAATTAAATAATCACATTTAAATATTTAAGCGTTAACTACTTTGCATAAACATATAAAAACAAACTCCAGTAATTTACATCTAAGTAAGGTATAATAGATCATTACTTAAGGACCGTAAAAAAAAAACGTATTAAGGTTTTTCAACTACCCACCATCAGTCAACACGATGCATTCAGAATTAATTGTCTTACAACTATAAAGAACCTGAAATAATTCACAGCGCAAAAACTTGATTGCAGGAAATGCCATGCATCGTGCGAGTAGCCATATGTTTTATTTAATGTTATGGCAACTAATACTTGGAAACATTTAATCTCTTCTAGCAAGTATCGTGTTCTGTGGATGGAAAGAAACGAAGTCCAGCGCCCCGCCCAAGATTATACGACTCTATATTAAATTCATACTTAATAATATAAAAACGTCCCTACATTAACTCTACCTATTAAGTATACCTACAAAATATAACGAGTAGCTGTGTTGTTTATTGTTAGTAGTTGTAGATTGTAAGTATTTTTATCTCGGCCATAGTAAAACTAGATGGAAATGTATTTTTTTCTTCAATTGAACTATTATTTAATTTAATTAAAAAAGTAAAGTAATGAAACAGTGTGTATGTCCCACAGCTAGGCTAAGCTCTCCTCTTCATATGAAGAGAAGGTCCACTTATTATTATTGCTCTAATGTTACTTGTGGATACACTTGTGGCAGAATTACATCCGACAACATCTTGATTATTCAAATTAAAATAAAACAAACTAAGCACATGCAAGGGTAGTAATTAAACTAAATAATCAATGATAACGAATATATTCAAAGAATAATTAATTTAAATTTGATTGCGTGTGAATATAAAAATAAATATCTACACAAACTAAGCGAACGTGCCATTGTTTAACATAATTGCCAAAACATTTCATTTATTAGTCACATACGTTTTAAAAAAAGTAACAATGGATGTACATTGCAAGCTAACACTCGTATTCAGCTTAGGTAAGTATCTAATTTTTTATGCAAACTGAGTCAGAGTTTGTACATCTGTTTGCACTGATGGTCTTAATCCCGACCGGACTCCGGATGATAAAAAATAGACTAAACGATTTTTTTTAAACACTGACATCATCGTCATGCCTTGAACAAATTATCAGAGTAACAAAAAATGGCGTGAGGAGGATGGCAGCCGGGATGGCCTCATTCTGCCGTATGGACTACTGAAGAGTATGGGGGAGAAGGTCAAACTCACCTTCGCCCCCTAATGAGAGCTCCGATAAGCCACGGGTGGAGCACGGCACGGGCCGCGGATGTGTTATATCGACACAATCCCGCAGCCTGTTCGATCCGTAGCAAGGAGGCCATGGCAGTGGCTTAGTGAGTAAGAATCCCACATAATCTCAAGGGCCCGGATACCGTTTTGAAGGTTACCAGTGTGTTAAAAAAAGAGTAACAGAAAATGTTGCGCAAGATACTTATAGCTTATAGCGATCTCTCACACACAACCTTTAGTAAGAGTAGAATTTAATACTACTGTATAATATAATCCAACTGCCCTTTTTCCATTTCCCATCGTGCCTGAGCCCTCCTTGGGAATACTTTTATGCCGAGTTCGTATCCATCTATCTGGTTGTTCAGACTAGCGTCTCAATCATATGGTGAAAAATGTCTTAGTCGGCTCATCCAACACCCCTATCTTATATATATTTTGAAGATTACATAACATTACATACATAAAAAAACCCCTATCAGTTATAGATTTTTTTTCTCACGATAATCTGATGTAAGCTTTTGGAAAAAAGGTTTTTCCATCAATTATGTTAACAAAATAAGTTCTCAAAAAAATGTATTTGTGTCTCAAACAATATATGTCGTATAGACATATTAAAAAACTTAGAACATCCTGCAACTACGATCTATCATAATATGAAAGCCTTATATTAATTGGATCAGTAGATTTTGTATAAATCAGAAAACCCAAAAATAAAACTTACCACCTTACGATAATTATTTGCATATTTTTTGTGAACTTGATATTCAAATGGTAAATGAGCATTTTCCATTTTATTTTTGTTTTCAATATTACCATTTTACGCGTCAATTATATATTTTTATTATTACTATCGGCGTATCGTAAGATGTAAAGTATTTTAATTGAAAAAAAGGGAAGTAATGGTATTACTATGTAAATATACATGAGACAGTGTGTACAGGTTTAAAATACAGACATAAAGTGGTCAAGTTAAATTGGTAAGTACTTCACTTAGCGTCAACTATTACCTGCAGGTCTGTTCCCTTGCTGGCTGGTGCCATTAAGCTAATTGGACCGGGTACTTAGCTGCGAGGTTACATTTAAATAAAAGGTTAATTTAAAAAATATCTATATGGTACCTATTATACATCATATAGTATTCGATAAACATAATAGTAAAATGGTAATATAAATATATATTATAGTGACGATTATTATATAATTTGAATGAGATTGATTTCGAAAACTTTTTACATAAATTTTACCTGCTGCTGTACTTTTTCATTTAAATTTTATACATATAAAGTAAGTATTTACATTATATAAAGCTCGGTTGTTATATATGTTATGATTCTATAAATATTTTGCAAACATAATAAAAACATGTAGACGACGAATCCAGTAGTAGCCTTTGCTTTACTTTTAAAACTTAATCCAGAAAAAATAATATTACAATTTTTTTTTCAGAAGTCCAATAATGTTCGGTTACCGGCGACTAGCAATAGAACCTCTATTGCTAATCTTACTATGCTTTTTTTTATTGGACGAGCATATGGGCCACCTGATGGTTAGTGACCACCAACGCCCATAGACAATGGCATTGTAAGAAATGTTAACTATCGCTTACATCGCCAATGCGCCACCAACCTTGGGAACTATGATATTATGTCCGTTGTGCCTGTAATTACACTGGCTCACTCACCCTTCAAACCGGAACACAACAATACAAAGTACTGCTGTTTTGCGGTAGAATATCTGATGAGTGGGTGGTACCTACCCAGACGAGCTTGCACAAAGCTCTACCACCGAGTAAACCACACGACCTGTCACCACGATCTGTCACAATGATACTGAGATAAGAAACCTTGATCCTGCATCACGTATTTCATTATTTTACGTAAAACAGAAGTGTGACACTTTTTTTTTTCGCTGGAAAAACGCCTTGCCGCGTTTCCCCCACATGAAGTGGGGGGGGGTATGTGGGGCTCACCGACTCTGGCGCCGGAATACCCACTAAAAAACCAGCGGTATCCTCTCGGTCTGGTCGGGGGTCGCCACGGGATCGCTTGCGCATGCTACCGTTACGCCCCGACGGTCGGCCAGGCGGGCCAGAAGTGTGACACTACCTGCTGAGATTTTATTGACATTTTCAATTTTCAATATTTTTCATAACAATTAATTTTTTTCAATAACTTTCATTCATAATTAATTTCCTTGGCCTAACCCAGCATTTGAACCTGGACCACATTATCTGTTTCCGAACAAGTAAGCCGTTAGACTAACGAGTCAAATCAACCAATCGAGCTTATCAAAGTCAATTTTTAACAATGACACAGAGAAATAGAATTTAGTTCTAATTAATGATGAACTATTCACGTCAACTACCGACAGAAAATCAATTAAAAAATAATTATAATGTCACCACAATCATACATATCACCTGAGATTTATTGGAGCTACGAAACAGTAACAGCAATGTATCAACTATCAACAATATTACCACACAACCAGGAGGAGAATTCTACTAATTTATAACGGTTACAATATCTTCTCAATTCTATTTCGATCCAACTTCTACCGACCCGCAATTATATCGTTGTGTTAGTAGAATAGTGAAGGTTTTAAACGGGATCGATTGCGATAAAGTGACAATTTGTTAGCAGAATTGAGCCCCGATCGCTTATGACAAATGACCGTAGCGGAGTTAATGTTAAAACGAACAACAGACGTATATCACTACAGCGAATAGTATAAATCTATCAGTACAACAATTTATCAATGTTTACCGTCTGTCAACTGTGTCTTAGGAACTATTAATCAGGAACTCGTAATACGAAACATTGTCCCAACATCAGCTATTGGATAAGAAATAAGCGCTGTTTTAAAATCATTACGTACTAAATCTACTTCGTCCTACTAAAAATAGTTACGATTTGTTAACAATTTAGTACAATCGTATATAATACAGGTGTAACAAAAACCCTGTCCGACCCGTGAAGTGGTTATTAGGTATCGTGTTTCGGTTCTATTTGTGTAATATTTGTTAAAATACTAAGCAAAAAAATTAAAAACGCCTTTTAAAAATGTGTTCTATTGTTAAAATACGAGATGTCTATGGAGTGATTTGTAACTCTAACACAAATACAATTTATTACATCGAGAGAATATTCTAGAAATAATTTTCTTAAATTGTTCATGAAAAACGGAACGACATCTCATTATTTATCATTTTAAAAAATCACATTTGTTTATGACTTATTTCAGTTGATAAATACAACCGAGTCATCGTTAATAGCCCCACTATCCGTTCCATTTCTATAATTACACCCATATCCTTTTATTAATATGATACGAATGAAAGAACGAAATTCCATCTTAAGCTTGCCCCATAATAAAATAGTAATATCTTTGAAAATATAAGAAATCATTAAAGTCAAATATATGTTTAGACGAATTTGACATTGTAATAACGGTAATAATTTTGATGTGAAACATATTAGTGCTGTAATGTTCACACTAACTCACGACGTAAAGTCGGTATTACAAACTTAATTGCATATAATATGTTTTATATATCAACTCGCTATGCACACACACCATCTTCACTTCGCGCCAATTCCTATAAAAATATTGTATTTTCCTGCGCTCCGCGATGTGCCACCCGAGATAACAGATAATATAAATTTATATTATAAAATACTAATTATTATATTATTGTAGATCAGTATACACTACAAGTTTGACTCGGCACGACTCGTTTGCCTTCACGGCAAACGGCATGACGGTCTCTTATGACGTCATGAGTTCTCTTCGTGGCCGCTCTCAACTCCCTTTTGTGTTTAATAATAAAGAAATATAGTTATTTAATTAAAGAAACTATGTTTTTATTCTTCATATTTACTCATTCGTTGTCTTTTACTGTTAATTTAACGGTTTTTTTATTAAATATCGTCAACTTCTACCAGCGCATAGCTGTCTGATTGCAATAAGGCGTTATAGAGTTTAGGCTACGAATCAGTTTTCAAACATTAATTTCCCCAATAACTAATATGAACACCATATATAATGGTTATACGAGACGAGTAACTTATTTTTTTAATTTCATTATAATAATTCTAATTAAAAACCTAATTATATTCGGTCCAGAATTTAATAAACACAACAAAATATTCGAAACGTTTTTTTAAAATTTTTACTTTTTTACTTTCGAATTAAACGCGTAATTATGAAATGACAATGACAAAACGTGATTACTTTAAAGCAGCCCGAATTTTATTTACTTGTAAAGAACTTAAATTAAACACATTATTAAGATAAAAACCATAATTGGTTATCTGGTCTTTCAATAAATTTCGCGAAACGTACGAAATCTGTAGTTTACAGTTGGTATTATTTTATGCAAACAAATATTACGTCACAATTTTTTTTTTCTTAAAAACACTTACTCGTAGACTTATCCATACGTCCAATTTTATCTTTTCAATTCGATAAAGTATTAGATAATATTATGATTCTTTGGACCAACGGCTTGACGTGCTTTCCGAGGCACGAGAACATGAACAATCTACATCTAGATTTCGGGCTGTTACTGAGAATTGATTGAAGATTGATTGAAATATCCAATAACTTTTTTTATTAACGTAGCCACTAATGAATATGTCACTTACATTTTAATAATTACTACTAACTGTACATAATATATCTGCACAGCTATTCTGTAACACAATGGAGATCTACATCGAGTTTGTCCTTACTTAAATTTAAATATATCCAATTAAACAGAAATGTGGTACTTGGCTGTTTAAATGTAATTTATTGCCTATAAAAAAATGTAATTTCGATAATGATCCGTTGTTGTAGTAATTTGTAATTAATCGTCATTTTTCAATAAATTCAAGTTAGTTGCACAATTATAAAGTATCCGCGAACAGCTGTGTGTTATTAAACGACTCGCGGAATTTCACGGTATTGTATAATGTATTTATAAAATTAAAAATGTACTGTGTTTAAATATTTTGGCTCTGATAAGCATTTTGAAATTCTAATTGAAAATTTGAAATGCAGATTATAGTGTAAAGAACCGCCGAGATACAATATTTATTTTTGGATACGATTTAAGCATCAGTTAATTAACACATAAGTATCCTGCATGAAAATCATCGAGAATATATAAATACGATATTAATAACCTTGCCATATAAAAAAAACAATATCAAAAGTATGTTAAGTGAGCCTGTGTATTATATAAAAACGTTTCAAATTACTTAGATCCATAATGAAAATATTTAACATTTGCGTAGTAATTTCGTTATTTGATTAATAAATATGGAATACTAACTATTGGTTATTTATTCAATTCAACACAACACAATTTTACACAATTAAATTTTCCTTTTTGCTGCAGTATTAGAAGCTAATACTGCAGCAAAAAACACGCATTACGGTAATATTGTAACTTACGTAGGCTAAAAGTAAATTTTGACATAAAATTCGCTTTAGACCACCTGTCTTATATACATATATATTTTGTATTGTTTTTTGGTTTGTTTTTTTGGTTTACAATTGTACAATTTACTATATTTAGTTATGTAACTTAAATTAATTAATTATATAAGAGTAGCGTACCAAGTAATAATACAGGTGTTTTGCACAGATTTTTTTTTTACTGCATCATTTTTCTGAACGCTGTTTGGCTTGTCAAAATAAATACACCTCTTTACCCGACTGCGTCAGTAGAAGTGATATGTTTTATACGTGTATTTCTTTGTCACGGTTTGTAGTCTAATCGGCTCAATGTGATTTGACACAAATGTATTTTAATATGAGTCGTTAGATATTCATCTTAATGAAAGAATTGATACGTCATGACTTCTTCTTTGGTTTAATGGTTTGCTTATAAGGCTTTGGCACGAGATGGCCCAGTGGTAAGAACGCGTGAATCTTAACTGATGATCGTGGGTTCAAGCCCGGGCAAGCACCACTGAATTTCATGTGCTTAATTTGTGATTATAATTCATCTCGTCCTTGACGGTGAAGGAAAACATCGTGAGGAAACCTGCATGTGTCAAATTTCACTGAAATTCTGTCACATGTGTATTCCACCAATCCACATTGGAGCAGCGTGGTAGAATAAGCTCCAAAACCTTCTTCTCAAAAGAGGAGAAGAGGCCTTAGCCCAGCAGTGGGACATTCACAGGCTGTTACTTATAAGGCTTTAGACACCGAGAATCACATAGCTAAGCCAATAAAAAGCATTTTGTGCCTCGAAAATCACGTAAAACGTATACGTTTAACCGATTTTGTTGGATGTGCTATCGGATTTTAATAGTCAAGTATTAGTAGAGTCCTTGTATTTGCGCACACAGATATTCAATATTAATTAAACACGAATGTTTTTTACTGTAGATATTAATGAATTAATACTATGTATCTACTTGTATTTAATTTTTCTCATGTTTCATATTACAAAATTGTAACCCTATGTGACCTTATTTTAGTCATAAGTAATAACTGTACAACCATTTCTGTAACGCTGTTGATGAAAATAAACTAGAGTCTGCATATAAGACTAGTCTCACTAAATGGCCGTTGTCAAAATAAGCAAGGATGATTTTATAATCATGTCATATCAAGAACACTAATATGGCAACAGTAATCGGAATTAAATGGATGTCTAATGGAACATATACGAACCAAAAGATCATCATCATCATCATCATCAAATTGAAGATTTACTACTTCATACGTTTCTATCTAAAAGTTGTTAAGGTCATTTCCAGTTTTGTTCGTAATTGAATCATGTTTTTTTTCTACATTCCTATACAAAATTAAACCAGATCACATTATCTTTAGTGCGTTTCAAAATGTATCAAGCCATGTTTGTGTTTTTAATACAAGAAGTACATTATCATTGGCTGTCTGAATTATCTATTTTATTATTTTATGCTTTTCCTCACTTAAAAACAATCCATTAAGTGAGAGAGCGCCCTGAGCGCAATGGCCGATATGGATTTTAAATTTAATTTTTGTTAAGTACTAAATTAGCATTTATTATTTTGTTACTAAGAGCCAAAATGGCCAAGTGGTTAGAACACGTGAATCTTAACCGATTCACTACCAATGCAAAAACGTCTCCAAACTAATTTGACTGTTTATATTTTCTTATATAAAAATTGATGTACATTTAGGTATAACTTTGAGTAAGCTACGCAGCAATGAACCGTGTTAAAAGTGTAACTGCAAAAACATTAAATATTATTAAATTGTTATATTTTATTTTCGTAGCTAACATTGTATACTTAAGAAAACGTAAATGTATTCAAAAATCAAAATAAAACCGATTCAAAATATAAATTCTACCGCAAAGAACCGGCAAGAAACTGAAGAACGGAGACAACAATTACAAAGTTATGCCAATCAATTAACAATCAATTTATATACAAATATCCTGCGTGAAACTCCACAAATCCTAACTCCACACTCTTATATAATTTACATAATATTGTGTTGAATTATACACCTTATTTTATTATATAAAAGATTTAAAATTATTATTTGGCAAAATTAAATTTTCCTTTATGTAACTAGATTTGTTATATAAAATAATTTTAAATGTTGTTTTCCGTTTCATTCTGATCGGACATAACCTAAAATGTAAACGGCGGCTACACAATCATTTGACATCGGAATTCATTACAATTCATTAATTTACGCGTAACCATTTCTGGCAGGCAATAATTAAGAACTTACGAAATTTATAAAGTTAAGCGATTTTAACAACTGATTAAATATTTCAATGCAATTTAAATGAAAACCAATATAAGACTGCGTAGTAAATTTTTATGATAATGTGTTGACATTTAAAATAAAGCGAATAAAAGATTTAACAGATTAAGGGCGACCAATTAAAAGTTAATCGAGATAAAGGTGTCGACTGTTTATCGATTAATTTAAATCGATTTAAACAAATCTTATATAACTGTTCCTTTTAAAAAAGAAAAAACAAAAACGGCTCCGTGTACATGTGCGTACGCGCCCAATAAGCGAAATTTCTTTAGTTTGTAATTATACACATTTTAAATATAATATGTTTATATACGAAATAAATTTATAATATTAACTGTATATTTTATGAAAATAAAATAATTTTTTGCTTGTATAATTAATAAGCTAAGGCTGAATGAGGAAAGGCCTTTGTCAGATATGACAAATTAGGGGTTTGTTTGTTACTTAACATTTCGCTAAATTACACCATATACATTAATAACTATCTTGTTGTTAATTGTGAATCAAAGTATCCGAAGTCGTTTTCGTACATTGAACCGGTTTAATCGCCATATCATCGCAAATAATACGTTCGCTAACATCTCATTTAAAAAGTATGTCCAATTATTAAGCCAGAAGCGACTATTAATCAATCGACTTTATACAAAACATACCTTATCTATATCAGTTACCGCAATGTTTTCAAATAGCGATACTTGCTTCATTAATCTTTATATAGTGTACTTAGTAAGATATTATGTTAAATAAATCGATACATATTCGTTGTTGATAATGTCGATGAACGCCAAAGTTTAATAGCTTAAATAAAATATTTTTCATACTGTTCTCTATATCTCTAGGGGCTTATTTAACACAGTCAAAATTCCAGAAGACCAGAAGTAAGATTTTTTTCACTCGATAGTCACGTATGATTTTTTATTTTAATGTATTTCAAAATTTTAAAAAAACACATTCAAATTTCCCGCTCTATTTTTTTTCAGAGCATGGATAGGCTATCGGACATATGGGCCTCCTGATGGTAAGTGGTAACCAACGCTCATAGACATTGGCATTGTAAGAAATGTTAACCATCGCTTACATCGCCAATGCGCCACCAACCTTGGGAACTAAGATGTCCCTTGTGCCTGTAATTACACTGGCTCACTCACCCTTCAAACCGGAACACAACAATACCAAGTACTGTTGTTTTGCGGTAGAACATCTGATGAGTGGGTGGTACCTACCCAGACGAGCTTGCACAAAGCTCTACCACCAAGTATTTACCGTACTCTGAGACATTTAATGGTTACATAGATTTTAGGTGTCAAATTAATAATAAGAAGCACTTTAATTAACTGTTCAATGTCTGTAAATACATTAAAATGAACCACATCATAACACATTTATTTAAATGCAGGTATTCATGTCATTTATATCTGTGTAATCTTTAATTTGATGGTTAAACAAATGTTATGCCTCGAGCAAATAATTCATTACAATAATTACTTGCGCGTATCTTAAGATGAAAGATAAAAGCGCTTTATACTAACCGTCAATCTTATAATTTCTGCTGAATCATTTTCGATAGAATTCAATGCGTTGTATTATAAAGAACAACATATTATTTTAATATTTCTCCAGGCAGCTCTATTAAGTATTATTACAATGTCGATCATGTCCTGACATAGGTAAAACAAGAATATTTATGTAGATCATTTTAGAAAGCGTTTTTATCAGACAATTTCGATTAATCGTCCTGCGATAACGCCCCCCACAAACGTGCTCTAACCATATATGTATATTCCTTTCATTTATGACGTAACTCAACCGCTACTTGCATGTTCTGTCACGATATTCCCGATCCATGGACCTGTGATATTCCAATGTAATCACTGTAATATACCTTATACCAACGGCGTGACATGCTAGATTTAACGTTTTTATATAAAACTCTAAATAGTTTATATGATAATTCTTTTCTAGTTTCTAGAATAAATTTAAATGTTCCTGTTAGATACCCACGAAAACCGATAGCGCCATTAGTAAGACCTTTTCGCAAAACCGTTTTTTTTTTTTTTTTTTTTTTATTGTATAGGTTGGCGGACGGGCATATGGGCCACCTGATGGTAAGTGGTCACCAACGCCCATAGACAATGGCATTGTAAGAAATGTTAACCATCACTTACATTGCCAATGCGCCACCAACCTTGGGAACTAAGATGTTATGTCCCTTGTGCCTGTAATTACACTGGCTCACTCACCCTTCCAACCGGAACACAACAATACAAAGTACTGCTGTTTTGCGGTAGAATATCTGATGAGTGGGTGGTACATACCCAGACGAGCTTGCACAAAGCTCTACCACCAAGTAAAGTTTTAGGAAGTAACTCACCTGTGGCACGTTTTTGTAAAATCTGAAACAAGCACAGTAACTCCCTGGATCCATTTGGTGACTCTTTATCTAGGTTCCGTAAGAAAATGTTGTCCGAATTATTAAGCCATTTGATTGTTACTGTTTCGTTATCTATTTTTTTTTTGCTTATTTTTTTTTGTAACTTAAATTTTAAATTAACGTTAAATTTTGTAAATGTACATATTTTTATCGTGTAAGCTCCTGTTTATCTCCATTATCATTGCATGAGGTATTCTCCTATATAGGTAATGCATTTAGTTTTAAGCTATAAGTTGTTTTTGTTACTAATATTGTATTGATGTACTTACTCCTGGAGGATCTTAATAAATAAATATAAAAATATATTTGAAGATTATCGGTATAATTGTATGTGCATTATGTGCGGCGTTTAAGAACACCATGAAAATACCTACTCGAATGGGATGGAAATCAGTCCAATGCACCACATTTAAAAAACCTGCTTTGAAGCAGATCGTTGGAACGAGCTCCTCATCTAAGCTTTCTCATCAAAAGGGAAGGAAGACTAAACTTGGCGTTTGGACATCAATTTACCTCCTGTTCTTTAGAGTATGTAAAGAAACACTTGTGTTGTTGATATGCTTAGCGTACATAGCTCTAATGTAAAATACATTCATTTCCAAACAAGTCGTAATAAATATTAATAAATACATTACCCTTTTCGTTTGATTCTACAAATATTATAAAATATAGCAGTTAAGCTTTGTCTCCGCGATTGTACTTTATAACCTAGCCCCGCTTGTTAAGTAGGAATTTTAGCTTAATGAACGATACAAAATTAATTGGTGACTGTGTTTAATTAAAGAGGTCTGACAATTTGTGCTACCGTTATCAGTAATTGATCAAGCGACACCTTGATTTTTAAATGAGTCGCGCACGCGCTTTATTTGTAGTAACTCCAAATTACCTTATAGGTACATTTTAATAGGATATATATATATATAACATCTTAATATAACTTAATTTAACAACATAAACACTTGGGTAGCGAAGATTATAATTTAAAAAAAAATGTTAATCTTTTAATTTTTCGCTCGTAAAATTATAAATTCTAATAAAATGAAAAACCAGCTCTGAGAATGCTCGACATCAAAAACGAGATAATATTAAGTATTGCATGAAAGTGCTAAATCTTACGTATATGTCTATAAAACGATTAAGTACACGCTCCGGCAGATATAAATGTAAATAGCTTCGACACTGAGACAAGTTACGACTCATATCCAGCATCCTTATTGGAATAAATCAATTAAAATATTTTCTATTTAAGGATAAAAACTTTTCTTTTTTCAAAATATTTCATCTTACCTTTCAATTTAGATGTTAAATATTTATAGAATTTATTGTACGTCCTCCACACATAGATGTGTTTGAAATTTAGATCGAAGACCTAGTAATAAAACCATATAAAATTGGTATACAAGGACTAAAAAAATAAAATTGTTGACTTTTATTTAACATTCGGCATATATTTTATATATTTTTGGGAAACACCAAATCAACTTTTTTTTACAAGCCGTCATATAAGGTAATTTAAGGCGTTCCGAAGCCATGGTAGCTTTACATTAAAACTATATGTTGGAAAACATCAATTCAAAGGTGCTTGTTTAATTTTAAAACAAAAATAATAATTAGGTAACAGCCTGTAAATGTCTCACTGCTGGGCTAAGGACTCCTCTTCTTTTTGAGGAGAAGGCTTGGAGCTAACTCCACCACGCTGCTCCATTGTGGGTTAATGGATACACGTGGCAGATTGCCCATTGATGGTAGATGGCGGTTTCCTCACGATGTTTTCCTTCACCATCGAACACGTGATGAATTATAAAAACAAATCAAACCTATGAAAATTCAATAGTGCTTGGTATTCTAACAAATAGGCCGTCACGGCTCTAAAAGAATTAAAGTTCTATACATACTTCAACAATACTCAGATAACCGAGTGCCAACACTGCCGACAACACCTCACGCCCGACGGCTTTTTGCGAATATCTTCATACAAACTTCTATTAATACTTTCGACGTGTCTGGCTAACGGTAATTTTTGTTACGGATGATATTTAAAACTATTACGTCATATAATCTGACAAGGATAATTATTTTGATATGAAATAACAACCTTAATCTTTCCACGTATTCTAAGCTTCTAAGTGATGACTAATAAATTGGTTATAAAATGTTATTTGTTAAAAATATAATAAATCCAAAAGTAACAACAAATATTTAAGATCTAATCCATAAATTTTTTTGGTGTTTCTGATATAATTTTGGTAGCGATTGCCACGAACCCATGACCTTTCTTCGATGTTGGCTTAATTATTATTGTATATTTTTTAACTTTAGAACATATAAACGACAATTTCGAAATTGATATGTGAAATAAGTATTCATACATAGTACATCTTCCAAAGCAGATATAATTTTAGTATTCATCTCTGTCTATACTTACATCTTACATATTGTATCAAACCTTAATATGGACTGGAAATTATATCATACTGAATCTGGTATGAGACAACCAAATTGATACACCTTGAGTATGAAGCAATCGCCTCCAGGCTTTTTAATATTCAATTGGAAATAACAAACGATCATTACTACTAAGGAAAAAATAATGGTCACGTAGTTTCTTTCGCCAGTTGGTTGGGTGTGAAATTATTTATTGCTAACCGATGTCAATGATCATTTTTTGTCACGCGACACACTATTACATATATATAATTAGTTATATTTAACTCTTTTTTTTACTCATACCATTGTTGAACATAAATTATAATTTACAAACAATTGCTAATCAACATCAAATTCAATAAGACCGGTATCCCCCTTAACTTATATAATTGAGTGATTTATACATTTTTTGCGAAAATTAAAAATAGCCGAGATGGCCCAGTGTTAAGAACGCGTGAATCTTAACCGATGATCGTGGGTTCAAACCCGGGCAAGCACCACTGGATTCCATGTGCTTAATTTGTGATTATAATTCATCTCGTGTTTGACGGTGAAGGAAAACTTCGTGAGGAAACCTGCATGTGTCAAATTTCACTGAAATTCTGTCATATGTCCACCAACCCGCATTAGAGCAGCGTGATGGAATAAGCTCCAAACCTTCTCCTCAAAAGAGGAGAAGAGGCCTTAGCCCAGCAGTGGTACATTCATAGGCTGTTACTGTTACTGTATTTACTGTATATTTTTCTGATTTTACAGATCTAAATATCGGGTCTAAATAACTGATGATCAGATAATAATAGAGGTCTTAAATTACTAGTTATTGGTTAGTATCAATTACCTGACCACCACAACGTTAACGGATAATCATAAAATTTTGCTGATAAATATCGACGATATCAATTATTTTATTCAAATATGCTCTTTTAAAAGCCAATCTAAATTGTTATTTTAAATTATTTAATTTGAAGCTTTACTCGGTGGTAGAGCTCTGTACAAGCTCGTCTTGGCAGGTACCAAACACTCATCAGATATTCTACCGCAAAAGCGCAGTACTTTGTATTGTTGTGTTCCGGTTTGAAGGGTGAGTGAGCCAGTGTAATTACAGGCACAAGGGACATAACATCTTAGTTCCCAAGGTTGGTAGCTTATTGGCGATGTAAGCGATAATTACCATTTCTTACAATGCCATTGTGTATGGGCGTTGGTGACCACTTACCATCAGGTGGCTCATATGCTCGTCCGCCTAACTATACAATAAAAAAAAGGTTGGGATTTTTCTTGACGGTAAGTAATCAATGCCTAAAAATATTGGCGCTGTGAAAAATATTAACGATTACTTACATCGCCAATGCATCATCAACCTAAGATGTTATGCCGCTTATAGTCACACTGGCTCCGTCACTCTTCATTCTGGATCACAAAAATAATAATAAGATGTTTAGCTGTGTAATATATAATGAATGATCAAATATACACCCCGTCTTATTGTGTTTACTGGCGACAGGAGGGCTGGTTAATTTTTTGTCCGGAGAATCGGAATTGCGTTTCAAAGAAGAAATGCTGCTAGCATTCTTGCCACCATTCCACGCGATCACGATTTATATATTAATTATTTTTAATTTTTAATTTTATTTATTTAAGGTTTTATGTAAATAAATTATAATGAATGCTTAGACATTCGTAAAAAAATATAGGTTCATTCATTCATTCACGGAATGTAGATTCTAATGAGTAGGACGGGCAAAAAATTAAATATTATGTTCGAAACTATCTATATTTAATGGCACTCCAATTAATTAACTAATATTACATTGTGAACGACGTCTCCTATAGCCGGTTTAGTGAGATAATAAACAATGTATCAACGTATAAAATTTACATTAATTTATTCTAGGTTCGGATACGCTTGTAAAATAATATTTGAATTCAATTAAATAAGATAATGCATATAAAATTGTAATATAGCAATTATATAACAGAACATAAATTCTAATATATCAATTTAATAGATAGCAATCAAAATTATTAGTACTTGGAGTTAGAGCTTTGTGCCCGTCTGGGTAGGTACCATCCACGTTATTTTACCGCCAAAAAGCAATACGTCGTACGGAACACAACAATACTAAACGGGCTTGCACAAAGATCTACCACCCATCACTCGGTGGCAGAGTTTTGAGCAAGCTCGGGTAGGTACCACCCATTCATCAGATATTCTACCGTAAAACAGCAGTTTTGTATTGTTGTGTTCCGGTTTGAAGGGTGAGTGAGCCAGTGTAATTACAGGCACAAGGGACATAGCATCTTAGTTCCCAAGGTTGGTGGCGCATTGGCGATGTAAGCGATGGTTAACATTTCTTACAAAATATACAAAAAACCTATAAAATTAAAAAAAAAACTAGTATTAAGATAAATATTATAACAGCATCATCAAGGAACAAACATATTGTTATTATTGTTATTAACAACTTTACGGTTAGCGCTGTATTGTACGAAATCACAAAATATATGTACAGACATGGTTATATTTATTTCTTATAAGCCAATATCAGTTCGTAGTAGTCTATTCAATTGAAACTTTAAAAAGGGTCTCACGTTTCCACTCGTAGGCTGTATATGACAAGCCTTGTAAAGACTATATTAAACGTTTTACTGCAATCACATTTATTATCACCTTAGATATAATATCATAAGTCTTAACACACTTATACGCATATAATTAATTATTTATTTAACAATTTATTGTAGCGTTTAGTCTTTGGCGATGAATTTTAAACTTGACTTGTATTGATTAATAATATTAGTGTGGTTTTTATATTAAACAGAACCAGCCGGTCCTGACTTCGAACGGGTAAAAGTCACTATTACCTTCCATTTGCCCTCATTATAGTGAAATGGCTAAAAAGCCTTTTTCAGTGGATGCCTACGTTATAAAATGCACCAAATTTCATCTTCCTGGACTCAATTATTTTGGCTGTAAGTTGATAAAATCAGTCGGGACAAACGATTTTATAAATGTATATATTAAAAATAAACTTATTTGGAAACTTGAGTTTTAATTCGCCCTTGAAGTTATCTTTGCGCTAAATAAATGAGTATTAAAATTAAAAATGTTCTATTCATTTTTAATTTTGTAACTATATTTTAAGTTTCTTTCAAATATTTTTTTTTTGTGACAATGTCATATTTAAATATTAATCAAATAGCTCAGAATATACCCACAATTAGTGTATACTAAATGAAAAACATAAGGTTTTTTAAATTTTATTAGATCGTATGAAAATATGATATTAGAAATAAAAACAATTTATTTTTCATTAATTGTAAAAAAAAAAAATTACTTAACTAAACGATATGCTGATCTTTTAATTAAAACATATGAGTATGTTTGTATCATTTCAATGTAATGAAATCAAGGAATTATTTTACTTGAATAGGATGGTGTAAGGAATTATCAAAACAATACATTATTCAGGACAGAATTACGTTTAAAATCATCGAAAAACTTGTTGCGACCATTGTGCGTACGAATACGGAGCGATGCGAAAAATTGTACGTAGACCCTTTAACTCGATCCGATATTATAAATATTCATTAAACATAAGAAATACGAATAATAAAATTTTACCAAGTTTATTTTCGTATAAACCATTAATTCAACTTACCTTATGTGCCACCACTAAACATTTTCAATTCAATAAGCTTTTAGCAATAATAAAGTATTTACTCTTTACCTGTTTACAAAATCATTGAAGCTCGAACTAAAAGAGTCTTGAGTGATAAAAGACAATATTTTATATTAATTTGGAGCACAGTATAAACATCATCTTTCTTTCAGAAAAATATGTATAAAAATATTTTTCACCCCTTTAACTTCCCTCCAGTTTGTTTTATTTTTCATTAAGCAATAATAAAAATGCTACTTTAATATTTTATATGCTAAAAGATACAATTACACACACAATTTGTAACATCATAATGTAAGGCGACAATTACGCAATTAATAAATTTGAATTTGAGTCATTGAAAAAATTGCGCGTAGGGACAATTAACGTATTGACACTGTATCGCAATCGAATCGAAATGTTATCGTCGCATTTTAACCGTTTGCTTATTCTTCTAATACAACGATCTATTTGCGCTTATTTTGAAGTTGGGTCGGAATAGAAATAAGAGTGTATATTTTTAATTTAGAATTATGTCCCCTGATAAGCATCTAGAAAAATCGCTCACAAACAAACAAGGCAAACGGAAAACCTTTCTCTTCTTAAAATTGTTTAAGAAGGACCACAAAGTGCTAGCTTTCCTTTTTACAATTTTTCTTTGTTTAATACCAATAACATTAATTAAATTTTAATAAGTTTAATGAGAGTATATTATTTTCAATAAGATCTTTTTATTGTGAAATAAATTAAATTATAATCGTCAACACTAAGTTGTCAATTAGTCTAGATTACTGACCTGTTCGCCTTTGATGAATTGCACGCTCCAGATGTATATATATTTATATATACCTATCTAAAACCAGTAAATTGTAACGCATATAAACCGTTAAAAAGCCATTCCTTTTCCATGTACTTTTAAATATTTATCATTAAATTATGTATATCAACTGGTTCTGTATTTCGATCTATTTATATACTGTATATTTACTGTATGTTTACACAGTGGTTTTCAGCTGCTAGATATTATACAAGAGTCGTTAGCTACGCGATTTTAATGAAACAATATTTGTTGCATAGAACAACATAAAGTTATTGACAAGATTGTTGAGGATTGAAATCGAACGGCATGTTATGCGACGACCTTTGGAAATCAAGGATGTAAAGAATGGCATAGGTCGCAATCTAGATACGTGGTTAACAACTGTAATCAAAGATCTAAAATACAGAGCTAGAGATTTAGACTACACTAGATAGAATATCTTGGAGCATTAAAGCCGACCCCAAATAAGATAAGGAAGAAGGAGATTACCCAATACCTTCGGTGCTTTTTGCTAAACGCACATACGTAAGTGACTTACAAATTTATTTATGTAGATTAACAGAACATAAGGTCGAATATGAAACATTTTTTTGTGATCTTTCAATTTATTTAGCCTCCATTACGATGCAAAAATGTTGAACCTTTTTTACATCATAAAAAAATTAAGTAGTAATTAAATTGTATTATAAGATATAAAAATTAATTTATTAGTGCCATCAATCCATATAAACGCATTAAGGCTGCCCCTACACGTGTACTTAGCCATTATTGTTCGAATTAACTGATAATTAAGTTGAGGTGCAATTATATTCTTAAAAACATTAATTTTCATTTTAATCAAAATGTCACTCGTCCCTTGTGAAAAGTACACATCATTTTATTTATGTACTATATGGCGTGTTTTATTTATGTGCTATGTGTGTGTGTTTGGTTTTTTATTTATTTTAGGAAGACAAGAAGTATAAACTTGTTATTTAATTGAAAAAGAGGTAGAGCTTTGTGCAAGCTCGTCTGGGTAGGTACCACCCACTCATCAGATATTCTACCGCAAGACAGCAGTACTTTGTTACCAGCGTACAGGCACAAGGGACATAATATCTTAGTTCCCAAGGTTGGTGGCGCATTGGCAATGTAAGCGATGGTTAACATTTCTTACAATGCCATTGTCTATGGGCGTTGGTGAATACTTACCATCAGATGTTCCATATGCTCGTCCGCCTACCTATAAAATAAAAAAATTATAAAAAAAGATTAATTCAGGTGCAGGACCAACGACTTTACGTGCTTTCCGAGGTACAGACTTACGACGGAAAATCATAATAACTTTTACTGGCCCAACCTAAGGTTTGAATCCAGGACGTTGGGATCTGCGGACTTATATCTAGCCAATAGACTAACTCCTACAAGATTAATACTGTGGTTGTTGTATAATAAATTTCGAAATTACCTTCAGTCAACACAATATTTAGTCTTTTATTTTTATTATTAATTTAATGTATTAATTTATCAGCTATATTTAAATATCTTACAAATTACAATTATCTTGTATATAATAAAAACCATGTACAAATTCATTTTAATTTCGTTGATAAAGTATAGCTTTCGACATTTTTTACGAAATAATTCACTGATCAATAGCGACTCTAACAGACATTTCAATGCAATTTCTAAAGTAGACATACGATGCTAAGCAAGATTTATTCACAGCATGACATCCCATTAATGAATTCCTATGTAATTGTTGAATCAAGGTTTGTATCGGGTATTTTAAATATTTATTTAATAGTTTTTTTCCCCCGTCCACGTCGCGGGAGATCACTCGTACTCCGGATAAGAATTCGCGTGAAAAGCAAATGTATGCACATAAGATAAATAATAAATAAACCTCTGACGGTTCTGTAATGCAGTGGTTCTCAAACCGTGGTCCATGAAAACTCGTATTTCGTAAAGTCACTTCAAGATAATTAAACAGTTACACAATTAAATTCATAAAAATGAGATGATACAATAATAAAATAATTTGTTTGACTGTAGACTTGCACTTGGCAACAATCATGTCTGAAAGACTACCAGAGTCTTATGTTTCAGGCACATATGAAATACCGGCACTATGAAATAATATGGTTTTTATTCAAATAATGAAATTACTTTAAAAAAAATAATTCTGATTATAAAATTCTTGAATGCAAAAAGGTTGTCGAGCCCTGTTTTAAAGCTCACCATGTACAAAATATCATTACGACTCTAAAATGGTTGATAACCACTGCCGTAACGAATAGTAAACATATTTTTTACTATCTACTTTTGGCTATCAGCTCTCATGTCTATGAAACGTAGATAAATCGCACTTGTTTTATTGATATGTCGCCTCTAAAAGCTTTTAAGGCTATTTAAGCGCACGTCGCTGAATATGTACAGAGGTACGGGTAATGTATAAGGATCGAACACACTGAGGCGAAGTGAAAGCAATTGCGATATATCTTTGTAAAGGTACATGCACACTGGCGCAATCATGAAGCAGCTACTTTAGGTATTTGGTCCACGTGGCGGAAAGCTTAGAGAAGATGCCACGCGACTAAAAATAAAATATAATAATTTATGCAAGGTATATAATTTATTAAAATATTGTTTAAATTGGCTAAAATAGGACACGATTGGTGAAAATGTCAGAAAAAGCATTAGAGTTCGTCGTCGTCGAGTCGTGTTACTTATGTTTATACATTTATATAAAGTGTAGTCAGCAAAAAAAAAGTATTAAAGTCATATAATCGAAACATATCTAATGTTCGCCTACGTGTGAGAGGTAGCTGCGTGAGGAGCTAGGTAAGCCAGGATATAAGCTATTTCTATTGCATAATTCAAAATTTTGCGTATAGAGTAATAAATATCCATCAATCCTTACAAACTTTTTCGTTTATAATATTACTAGGATTTAACGAAGTCCAGGTAAGCTAAACAATGATTGAAAATAGTAATTTATAATAAAATTAGGTAAAGAGTTTAATATTTTGAACGCAGTCTTAGGATCTTCACGATTTGAAAAACTTTTTGCCTTAGATAGCCCATTTATTACGATAGGTATACCACATCACGTTACAATAGGGCTAGAGAAATAAAATTTAGCGGTGAAACAGACGGAGCAACTAGTATTGTAATAATATAATATATTCGTTTGTAGAAACTTCTGTCGACTTTTATTGTTCCAAACGACCGAACATTTCGCTGTTTGTATGTTTATACAGTATTTAACTGCCTCGTTGGTCTAGTGGCTAGATATAAGGCCGCAGACCCGGTGGTCCTGAATTCAATTCCAAGGTCAGGCCAATAAATAATTATTGGTTTTTCCGTCAGAAAATTCTCAGTAGCAGCCCGGAGTCTGGAAGTTGGATGTGTACAATCCCGTATCTCGGAAAGCACGTTAAGCCGTTGGTCCTCCGCCTGAACTCTTTCCGGTCGTGTCGGATTACCGTCCCATCGGATTATGAGAGCTAGGGAATAGGGAGTGCACCCGTGTTTGCGCACACACTTGTGCACTATAATATCTCCTGCGCAGTTGGCTAACCTCTCTTGAGATTGGCCGCCGTGACCGAAATCGGTCTGGAGGACATTATATATACAGTATTTAGTATTAAACAAGACAAGTTTTATCAAATTCTGTCTTATAATATTAGGTAAGCAATTGTTGAATATTGATAATTTTACTTCTTAATTTTATCTATATAGGTGTAGAAAGATGCATGCTTGCAGGAAAAATAAAACATTTCATAAAAAAAAAAAAAAATTAACATAACTAATTTCATTATTAGAGCTCAGCGAGGCTGCTTATATTATATATGATACAATACTCCATGGTTCAAATACTTTTTAGGCTGTTTATTGAAACATGATAAATTTGTTAACACACAATAATTAGTGGTTTTTTTAGCTATTATTGCATTTCTATATTAATATTGTAAAGGCGAATAGTTTGTTTGTTTGAACGGGCTGATCATAGAATTTACCAACTCAATTCGAAAATCTTTTCTTATTCAATTGTCTATTTATTGAGAAAATCTATACACTATATAAAATTAAACTACAACTTACAGGGGCAGAGTAGTAGCGTTTAAAGCGGGTGAAACCACGCGGCACAGCTAGTTATAATATATTAAAGCCATTTAAGATCAGAAATTTAAAAGAAAATTAAATAAATCAATGATTTGTGTACCAAAAAAAACTATTATGTTGTTAAATAAGAAAGATAGTTCAGACTTGAGAGGTTTGTTAACTAAAAAAAGAAACTGTATTTAAATTATCCGTATATAATAGTGATATTTCCGCTTGTCTTGTCATGTCAGTTTCACCTTTTAGATGTTATTCTGTATCAAACAGACGGTGTGTTGTCTGTTCTAAAATGTATTTCGTTCTGGTTAGAATAAACTCCATAACAAACCAACCGACAAGTCTTATTGTTTTTTTTTAAATCACATCACGCCTTTTTGAAAGTCGAGGTGATGTTATGTGGTGTCAGTTTCAAGGCAAAGTGTGTATAGTGTACATTTTTGTTTTTTTATCTTGATTTTATAAATAGGCAGACTGACAAGTGGGAAACCTGATGGTAAGTGGTCAATATCGTCTGTAGACTAATAAGCAAGTTACACCATAAGACCTACAGCAATGGAATAAAGTTTAAATCATCCAAATCGGTCAAGCCGTTTTTAAATAAAATTGGCGAATAACAACTTAACTTATAAAAAGTATCAATGGATAGTATTTAGTTTTATTTTTATTTTTTAATAATTCTAACTAATGTTATAAATGCGAATGGGTGCTTGTTTGTTTGTTACGCTTTCATGCAAAAACCACATAATCGATTTGAAAAATTCTTTCACGAATGTAAAGCTACATTATTAGCGGGTAACGTAGGCTACATTTCGTCCCCGTATTCCCACGGGAACGAAAACTACGCGGGTTCCATATCCATGTTGCTTTCTGATATTTCAAGATCGGCAGCGAGTTTCCCGTTGACCCTTATAGAACAGTAGGGCTTTTCTGTAAAAACGAACTCGAATGTCGAAACTCACCACACGGTCGTATTATATATCAAACTGATATGCAATATTGACCACAATAGTCATAACATTTCGAGAATACAGGTATCAAAATAGTATATCACTAAGTCGGTTGTAAACATTTCAGGGGTGAGTAATAACAATTCCTACAGAATTGCAGGTCTGTTTGGAGAAAAAATCGGGTGAGTAATTTGCAAAATACTGAAACGACTTAGACTACCAGTAAATATTTTAAATGAATGCAGCCATAAACATTTTCCATTATGTTTCCTCAATGGTATACACTCACCGTAAGAATTGTCTTTTTTCTCTCAATAAAAATAAAAGTTGATGTAAATAATTAAAATGTATTAAAAATTATTAGGCCAAATTATTTTTATTTAAATCTCTTTTTCTTAATTTGGATAATTTATTACTATCAGATAAACATTATTTCATTAGTGTATTTGATAAGATGAACTAAGTAATCGAACAAGTTAAACAAGTGATAAGTTTCATAGCTTAGCGCATTCCTCTTACAGTCTTGAAAAATATTGTATCTTTTTTTTATGTTATAGCTGTTGAAAATAAATAACTAATTTATAACAATATAATAACATTTATAATTCAATTAATTATTTATTTTTATATTTCAATAACATTATCATCTTTAAATGATAAAGGCTTAAATATTAAAAGATATTAAGAATCGATAAGATATTTTTAATTGATGTAGTATAAAATCGAATATAATATAATATAATCGAAAATAATTTAACGCGAAACGAAAAAGTTCGTTCTAGACATGTCTTAGTTAATTATGGGAGAAAAAAAATGTTTTTTTATATTAAAACCTAAAATAAATAAAAATAAAGAAATTAAAACAAATAAAAATTAAAAATATTTACTATACAAATCGTGACCGCGTGGAATGGTGGAAAGAATGCTAGCAGCATCTCCCCTTTGAATCGTAATTCCGATTCTCTGGGCGAAAAATGAACCAGCCCTCCTGTCGCCAGTAGAGGCAATAAGACGAGGTGTAATATTTTGGATGTTTTTTTTGTCTTAGTTATATTCACTAAGGCGGGTTTTTCTTTAAACCAAAATTATTGCATAATTCATTGCATTCGCAGAACAAATGGTCTAGATATTCTTAGATGATTGCAATTGCTTGTATTGTTTGTTTCAACAAAAAAAGACAATATTTTTAAAATATTGTGTAATTACAATTGTAAATATATTTAAAGCGAACAATCATTCTCAACAATAATGAATCAAAAGTCATGTCATTCGCTTTCAGAACTATATCATTTATGTCTTTATATATGTTGTTTAAAAATATTTCTCAATTTAATTTCAAACTCTAATAGTTATTGCAGCTCATCTGGCTATTATATGCGCGAAACTTTAAAATTCATACATGACATGTGTTGCGCAGGTTGACTGTAATGTGTATTTTTTAGTCAAAATTCTTGTACACTGTAGAGAGTTATGGCTGTAAAAAAAACTTTAGTGACGCAGTTTAGCGTAAAAACACATTCCTAATAATAACATATTTTTCTGAATGTAAAATTTGTTTCTTAATGATCGTAATAAGATATGACTTAGAAAATAATGTATTGTTAAAATAAATTACAGAAAAGGTCACTAAAATGTACAATCGCTTTTAAAAATTTGTTTGTTTAAATCAAGCATGCGATAAAAATGGCATATTTTTTATAACGTTTAAAAGTTCGTGCACTACATATAGCGGAAGTAAAAATTAATAATAATAATACTTTATTGTTATCCATTACATACATATTATAAAAAGTAGACCTGACTCCTGACCTAGTGTTACCCGTGCGTCAAATTGAAATTAAGATTACAAAAAAAACTCCAACGATCGGTTAAAAATATTTACAAATAATAATTTAAGCTCGCGCAATTTAACTATTGTTAAGTCATCATCGAACATTCAAACATAATCAAAATATAACGCATATAAAATCCTCTGTGTGTTTTAGAGCCAATAACATAATTATATCGTCTATAGCGATCAAGATTTTAAATACGATAAAGTATTTCGGCAATTAGCGTCATTACAACGTTGAGATCGACTCACTGATTACTTCCATCAAACCAAATAACTCGCGAAATCCGACACGCATTGCCTTTGATGATTATAATCGATATTCGAATTCGATAAACAAGCTTATTTCTTTCCCTAACGGTTACTTAACATACAGATTCGTTTATATACCGTATTGTTGTGAAAAGTAACATGTTTATATCGTAACAGGTGATGCTTAGTGTACACTTACACATGACTCGTTAACCTCTGAATTGATGGAATTCAGTGCAAACGCATAACTATAAACCCGTATTGTTTATCCGCACACTGACAGAAATTGAAATATTGAGACACTTATCACTTAAAAAATCGAAACATCACTGTTGTCTATCGATACATCGCACTGAATTGCGTCGCATCACTATAAGACGGTTTAATTTTCGAAAATTCCGAATCGATTAGAGCGTCTCGCGTTGCGTTCACAAATCGAATGCGTGCAAGCCGCTCACGAGTTGTTTTACTACTAAGTACGGTGTAAGTCGATCCGTTCAGTCAATCCCGTCGCTGCAGACCGTCTAGCTGAGGCTACGAACGTATTAATTCATGATTTAAGATAACTAAGTGCAAACATGGAACAAACCATCGTGGGATCGAGACATCGAGTTTTTTCGCGCCATTAGGACACGCGCGTCGCAGTTGTAATAATCGTTGCGACGCAATTCCTTATTGAATACGCCTGTCTTATGACGTATTGTTGGGTCTGACGTAACCTTGACCTAAATGTTTTCAGAAATCTGGATAATCGTAACGGTTTCAAGGATTCGGAAAATTTTCAAGTATATCTTATTTTGTTTATACTTATAGTTTTGTATATAATTGATTTCGAAGAATATTTATAACTAAACAGTGAGCTTTTTATTATTATTCATTAAATTACTTTATGATTATGTGTCATTATCAAGTATGTGTAATGCAAGTAAGCCGTATTTGTACAATCAATTAATTGAAAAGATGATTGCTGAGAACATTATCACTAATAACATGATTTTTTGAATAAGTGTAAATCAAAATACACATATTATTATTTACTGATATTGCGAATACTTTAACAAGATTCATTTATAATTTACACGTTTTTATTAAACGTCAAATGGAACATAGCGTTGGGCGTTCGAATTTAGGAGGCCGATATAAAGGTTGAGGTGCTTTTTGGTGAGGCAAAAATACAGTAATATAATCAGTTAAAATCTAAATTTTAAACCACGGTTTCAATCGAAAATATATAGCACAGAACTTCATTTCTGACGGTGGTCCCTGACTGCACAATTTTTCTATTTATTTCAAAACCTACAACAATTTTTAAGTTAGGTATAGCTTAGTAATCAATAAACGAGGATCAGTAAGTAGTCTAAAGTTCATAAGTTTCAAAGGGCAAACATTTGTATCTTCCCAAGGCCTCATTTATACGACTTTTTGACATTTTCTTACACGCTTTAGGTCTGTTGCCTTGAGTGGTATGATCCCTATAATAATGTATTTGTATACAAATCGATTTTAACCGATTTCTACGTGTCATATTGATTTCAAACTTTGCCAGTTATATTAATGTACTCCTATTTAAAAGAAGGAGTATGTAGTAAGATTTTTCAATGATTATGAATAAACTATTGAAGATTAGGTTTATTTGGTTAGTTGTGGTAAGTAAAAAGCTTTTTACTTATAATACATGCTATATTACTATTTCAAAGACAGTTTTGACAGCTGTCAAGCGGAAGGCAGCAGACAAATTTAAAGAAATTAATTATAAGATATGCATTTCTGTTGGAAATTCAGTAAAATATCATACATTAATATTAGCTTGATATATCTTAAAGCCATTTTGTATCCATATCAACCCCATCGTAAACCGAATCATCCAAGGTTCTTGAAGTGATAACTTCTTATGGGAGGGTAAACCGCTTCGTAACGTAACGCGTTACGGTGCCACTATTACCGACGCGGACTGTTTTACCTGAGAGTTACCAACCTAACGCCATCTAGCGTATACAGATAGTATTTAGCAACTCTCAAGTACTAATTTAAATTATATTATCACTTCTGTTGAACGTCCCGAGACGCAAAGTTTTTTTTTTTTCGAATTAACAGCAATACCCTAATTTTTATTCGATCAGAAGATTACAGATTTTAACAATATAAATATTAGATTTCGTATAACATTTTTAAACTAATAGACTTGTCCTTGTTTACAGCATACCTTAATACTAGCTTACCCCAAAACAACAAATGCGTAACAAATTTGTACTTCAACTTCCATGAAAGTAAATCTCAGTTAAAATTAAAAATACCATAAATTGTCATAGACATTACTACAAAAATATAAACCTTGGCCATGCAAACATAAAACTAGAACATGTCAATAGTTATTCTATAAACTCACTTTGTTTCACACTCAAGAATTGCGCCAGTTGAATCGGTGTTACACTATTTTGATGTCTCCTTTAAATGTAATAATTATTATAATCAATGTCGCATATATCTCTTTCTGTTATTTGAGCAGTGTTAATCTTTAAGAACTCACTTCATTACTCACTAGTCAAATCTTGACAACCGACCTAAGTTGATATACTATTTTGATGCGTGTCTTCTTGAAATGTTATAATTATTATGGTCAATGTAGCAAATCACTTTCTGTCATTTAACGACCGTTTGTTCTTACAGAATAGCTCTACTGATTCTGGATTCAAAATATTGGATGAGACCCACCCGTACCAGCTAAGTCAAAACCCCGATTGATTAACACCAAAGAAAAATAAATAGATAAGGTATTCTATAGTAAATAATTATATATTGATGCCGAAGTTTATTCTTATGGAAAAATATATCTAAACTCACCTAAGTCTAGTTAATTGTACGAATAATATAACAAAGGAGTTACTTAAGTGGTAATCATTGTTTAAGCAAACTGTTGTAGTCTATGTAACATGTAAGCTGATTTTAAGAACAAATGGATAACGAATGGATGAATGGAAACTACATGACTTTAATCTTATGGAATAGCCGTTTCGTTTACATTTTTCGTAAGGTAACGCAAAATAAATATATAAATTATATATATTCGTTACAAGATGCTCTTGTGATTATGGAATACCACTGCTGTTGTTATATACCTAGAGCATATAATGACAAATAATATAAATAGGTTTTTGTAATAAACAAATATAAAAAACAAATTAAATTAGCAAGAATTACAGGAAACGCATTAGTCGCATGAATCCAATGAATTTTGAATCGTACGGAATAATTTTCAAAGCGCACCGCACTTATAAATATTAACATTCGCTGATTATCATAATATTGACGAAACCCCGACTTAAAGCTATCTCGGTCGACTTCTCACTGGTTACGTTTATTTTATGTTAATGCCCCCTTTAAGGGCTACGCTATCGAGCTAACGATCTTTACGATTCTGTCGTGTACGTCCACATGTCTTATGAGTTGAGTGAGTTTATAAGCCTGTGTAGAGTGAGATTGCAAAATTACAAATACAAGTATGTAATAACGCTGACTATAAATTGATTAAATTGTATTTCCCTACATTATTCTATTCTAAAATATTATACCTATGTATGTAAGTATATACGTGTATATAGATTAGTTTTTTTGTATATATTTATTTGGAAAAGATCGCTCTTTAGCGATAAAGCCAACTGACATAAAATTTATTATTTTGTATGCTTACTGATTGTTCTGCCTTTGCCTATGCATATGAATAAAATTGAAGTGTCTGTCTGTGATTTCAAAATAACTGCCACTTTTGAAGTTTATATGGCTATTTGCGATTTACCAGAAACAAAACAATTTTTTTATTTTTATTTTTGTCTCTCTCTTTGTCTGTTTGTCCAGGCTAATCTTGAAAACGGCTAAAAATTACAAATTGTAATAACTCAATTATTATAAGAAGTATTTCGAGGTTCCGTTCAGACTTTGTTTCATCAAAATGGATTAAAGAAAAATTGATTCCAATATACGGCGCCGGCGAGTCTCACATACCCCCCACTTTCGAGGGGGAAACGCGGAAATGCGATTTACAGCGTGAAAAAAAAACGGACCGTCAAATGGCCCACCTGTTGATCACTATCGCTCATAGACATTGGCGATGTAAGAAATATTAATCACTCCTCACATTGCCAATGCGCCACTAACCTTAGGAACGAAGATGTTATGTCCTTGTGCCTGTAGTTATACTGGCTCACTCATCTTTCAAACCTGAACACAACAATACCAAGTATTGCTGTTTTAATCCATTTAAGTCATTATAAAATATTTTAAGTCAAACTACAGGAATTCACATTAAGTTCACCGATGATTATTAAAAGAATTAATTAGTTAAGAATAATTTCAAAAAAACCTTTATATACTTTTTTCTAACCAGAATGCCATTTCATGCTGCTTACTTTAAAACCATAGAACGATTCAAACTCCAATAATTTATCCTTTACTTATACTTAAGCGCGAGCGAAGCCGCAGATAACTGCTAGTGTGCAACGTGGCTTACTATTATAATTGTGGTTGTTAAATTAAAAGCTCAGATCGAGTATAGCCTTGTTCTAGGGGCTAAGTTGTAAGGTCACAGATGCAGAGGTCCTGGGTTCAACCCAATAAACAGTTATTGATTTTTCTGATAAGAAATTCCAGCAGCGGCTACAAGTTTGAAAGTTGATTTAATTCAATCAGTGTTATCATTCACGTGCCTCAGAAAGCACGTAAACCCGTTGTTTATGACTCTCTTCGGTCTGTTTATATATACACGCCTGAACACTATATTTTTTCCTGTGTGACGTTTCTATGGTCGCCGCGACCGAAATTGGACAGGACTTCATTAACGAGACTGTGACAGCAAAAATGGTCAATACATTTTTAATTATTTAGATATCGAAATTAATACTTGTACCCGAAGTTAATTAATTGGTCATCAAGAAAATGAAAGTGAAAATCGTAGATAAGACATTTGCTGCCTTATGTATACACGTTGTTAAACGAGTGATCTATAAAATAATGCCCTGTCTTTTTCTTTTAAATATCAAATCCAAAAAAGAGAGAGAAAAAACAATGATTAACTAAACAGCCGTTACAGTAAGGCCAAAATTATTTACACGTTTTTTTTTTTTTATTGTATATGAAGGCGGACGAGCATTTAGGCCACCTGATGGTAAGTGGTCACCAACGCCCATAGAAAATGGCACTGTAAGAAATGTTAACCATCGCTTACATTACCAATGCGCCGCCAACCTTGGGAATTAAGATGTTATGTCCCTTGTGCCTGTAATTACACTGGCTCACTCACCCTTCAAACCGGAACACAACAATACAAAGTACTGCTGTTTTGCGGTAGAATATCTGATGAGTGGGTGGTACCTACCCAGACGAGCTTGCACAAAACTCTACCACCGAGTACGTGAATCAATTAATCAAAACTAAACGACATTTATCATTAATTTTGTTTCTCTTAAACAAAATATACACATTTACAGGTATTTGTTTTTTACATATTTTTTTATAATTATATATCCTAGAACATTATTTACACAAGGCCATCTGATCCCAAACTAAGCAGAGCTCTATGGAACCTTACTATGGAAACCACACATCTGATATACTATACAGGTATATGTAACAAAAACCCTCTCCGACCCGTGAAGTGTTCATTAGGTATCGTGTGTCGGTTCTATTTATGTAATAATTTTTAAATTAATAAGCAATAAATTACTTGAAAAAAATTAATTGTGTTTAACGACACTGTTGGTGGTAAACACGTGGACTACTGAGTTCATGACCTCGTGTCTTGGCTACCCGATAGGTAAGGGCTATCGAGCACTATTGCCCGCGCCTGTGTTGCCATGTAATTTTCGTCATTTAATTAAATTATTTTTTTCCGGGATACATTTTTTGCTTAGTATTTTAAAAATCATTACCGACACGATACCTAATAACCACTTCACGGGTCGGACAGGGTTTTTGTTACATACCAGACGTCTGATATACTATACAGGATAGTATATCAGATGTCTGGTCCTACTCTACTCTTTTTTTTGTAAATACATACTTATATAGATAATTACACCCAAACTCAGGACAAAGAGACATGTTCATGCACACAAATGTCTATACTAGGTGGGAATCGAACCCACGACCTGCGACGCGAAAGGCAAGTATCTACCGACCACGCCAACATTCATTTATTTGTCTAGTTGTAAGCTCTTTTGAAATCAGTAACCGCAGCCGCATACGCTTCTCTTATTCCCCAACAATATTACGTTCAATGTAACAATATCCTGTGGTTGAAATACCCGCAGACAATATTATTAAATTACTTCACGTCGAAAAACTATAAAATCTTATTTATATTACGATAGGTTTGACACGAAGAATTGAAAAAGGTTATGACAATAAAAATAATATAAACGCTTATATAAGTCAATAAATTAACATAAATATATTCATACTTACGATCACAAGATTCCTTTAAAATAATAATGTATATGAAACTTTGAAATTATGGGTTTATTTTTATCCGATTTATAAAAAATATAAGGGGTAAGTGTTTTCTTGTATTTGCGATATATAACGCTCAAGATTTTTATGATTCTTTCACTGGGACTATTATCATTCTTATGGAGAGGTGCTAGTTAATTAAATATTAAGGCCTTTCCAAGATATATTATAGTGTATAAGTAAATATGTATTTATATAAGGTCCTCCAGACCGATTTCGGCCACGGCGGCCAATCTCAAGACAGATTAGCCAACTGCGCAGGAGATATTATAGTGCACAAGTGTGTACGCAAACACAGGTGCACTCCCTTTTCCTTAGCTCTCATAATCCGATGGGACGGCAATCCGACACGACCGGAAAGAGTTCAGGCGCAGGACCAACGGCTTAACGTGCTTTCCGAGGCACGGGAGTACACTTCCACCTTCCAGACTCCGGGACTACTGAGAATTTTCTGACAGAAAAACCCAATAACTATTTATTGGCCCGACCTGGGAATTGAACCCAGGACCACCGGGTCTGCAGCCTAATATCTAGCCACTAGACCAACGAGGCAGTCATTTATATAATAGCTATAGATATCATTGAATTTATTAAAACATATTTTTTTTTTTATAATTTTCATAAATTAACATGCAGGTCTACTGGAGACTGAGAAAAAGGTTTTCATTTATAATAAATAAAACGGTATGATCAAATTTTAATATCATGCGGCATGCCAATATTTACGGATTTAAAATTATAGTCTAAATTTAAGGAGTGCTCAAAATTCTCTTATGTTTAACTGACGCTTAATAATATATTTATTTTTTTGTGTAAGAGGAGTCAAACGAGCAGGAGGCTCACCTAATGGAAAGTTACTACCAGACCGAGGACTTGCAGATGCGTTGCCGGCCTTTGAGGAAAGAGTACGCTCTCTTCTTGAATGTTACAATGTCATATCGGTTCGGAAAAGTCGCCAGCGATAGCTGGTTCCACAGAGTGATTGTGCGAGGCAGGAAATGCCTTAGGAAACGCGCTGTTGTGGATTTCCAGACATCGAGGTGATGAGGATGGAATTTTGAGTTCGCGCGATGTCCGGTGGTGAAATTCAGCGGCCGGAACTAAACCAAACAACTCCTCAGAACACTCCCCGTGATATATGCGATAGAGGATGCAGAGTGACCCAACATCTCTACGCAAATCCAAAGGATCAAGCCGGTCAGTAATAGCTTGATCGTCGACAATTCGAACTGCTCTACGTTGAATGCGGTCAAAAGGAAGAAGCTGGTACTGGGGAGCTCCCGCCCAGAGTTGAGAGCAGTACTCCATGTGGGGCCGAAGTTGCGCCTTGTAAAGATTTAGGCGATAGGCCGACGAGAAATACTATCTCGCCTCGTTGAGCACTCCAAGCTTTTTGGAAGCCAATTTGGCTTTAACTTCCACAACACTTTTAGCGTTGACCGCGGAACTGAACAACGTTTTATAAGTTAAACCTCATCAATAATCTTTATTTTGTGCATTTCTCCAATCTACATGCGAAATAACTCATGATCACGCTTAGAGAGTTTGCTGTAAACGAGCATACTTTTTAGTAGCATGCTTTTAAAATGTTTGTTACAAATATTTAATGATATTAATAACAGTAATAATAAATATCTTTATCGTACACTTAAAATAAAGAGATAAAATTACAAATCATAGTAATACCTAAGACTAAAATTTAAAAAGACATGCAACTTCCCCAGGCAAACCCATAAAAAGAAGCTTGCAAAACTAAATCAGGTGAGTGTAGTATATATAGCAAATATATAAGAAATAACAATAGTTAATATCACATATAGTCGATATTCGTTTCGTATACTCGGTGGTAGAGCTTTGTGCAAGCTCGTCTGGGTAGGTACCACCCACTCAGCAGATATTCTACCGCAAAACAGCAGTACTTTGTATTGTTGTGTTCCGGTTTGAAGGGTGAGTGAGCCAGTGTAATTACAGGCACAAGGGACATAACATCTTAGTTCCCAAGGTTGGTGGCGCATTGGCAATGTAAGCGATGGTTAACATTTCTTACAATGCCATTGTCTATGGGCGTTGGTGACCACTTACCATCAGGTGGCCCATATGCTCGTCCTCCTACCTATACAAAAAAAAAAAAAAAAGTATTTCATTTATAATAAAACTAAAAAAAAATATTATCCTAATTTGCAATTTTTACGTATAACATGTAATACATGCATAATTTTTTTATCCTACGCTTTATCTCCTCCCAACTACACATATAACATGGAAATGATTGAAACAAAACCAAGTTAAAATGTTTCACTTTATAAGCATGACGTCCTTCGTTCGTCATCGTTGATATTTCAATCACAAGAAATAAGGGACGATAAAGGAATTTCATTATACGCAAAGGTATAAATTCGAAACAATAGGGCTTAAAATCAACTTGAAAGCGCATACATTCTCAACGTTTAAGTATATAAAAGGAACGTTTGATAAGTTAAAATACAACATTCCATTGAACGCAGAAACAACGGCGGCTTAAGAAACAAAAATTTGGTATGCTTTAGTTCGGCCCTTTTAAAAGAACATTGCAATGCCTTTTTAGGTTTAACTAACATTCTACGTTGATTAGCAATTAAGGTTAAAGCTTTTAAAAGGATAATCAAGGGATCAAGAACTCGGACCTTTGAAATAATTAACGAATCAACTGATAATATAAATAAAATTATTAATTAACTAATGGCTTTCGATTTTAATAAATAATTTTTATTTCGGTTCTTAATGAACTAAATACAATCTCTAAGTTATTTGAGATCTCCTAGTATATATAAGCTTCAAAATACCTGCACGGAGAAATAGCTCTTTCCTTTCAAAAACAAACTCTTACTAAAAGTAAATATTAGAAAGAAAAAAAATTCAAATAAAAAATTAAATTTGACGACTTAAAATAAATATACGCGTCTTATATATAAAAGTTGATGCTTGTATATTTTTTTAGACTTCGACGCTGGTACTCACTATTTAAAGTTGAATGTTAAATGTAGGTTTTCAAGGAGATGGTTTTTATATTAACCACTTCGTTGTTACTCGCCGTTAGATCGCGGTACAGCACATTAATCTCTGTAACGTTCAAACCCCATGAATATTTATATATAATCATATATATATGACATATAAAAGACATCTGCCGGGTTTTACTATAGGTATATATTTCAAACTTTTAATGTTTGCTTCTTTATTTTGGCTCTTGATTTTATTGTTCTAACTTATTGTACTTCAAAAGTAGCGAGCATGTCAAACTGTCTGTCGGTATACACTTCAAATGCGTTAAAAATCCTTTGCCCTTGGAAAATGAACCCTGAGACCTCCTAAGCATGTCCTCCCTGTCATGACCACATAGATATGTGGTCTAATAACGTCCTTGTAGTTTCACAAATAATGTCAATAACATGTAATGCATATGTCACTGTAAAATTTTAAATGTCGCTAGATTACAATCTCGCCGATTATAATACTTTTGTAATCTATTTTTTTTCAATGTTTTAAATTGCGCTTTACTAAATAATTTGAATATTTTCAAGCATATGTTTTATATGTTTTTCTACGTTATAAAGATGGAAATAATCAATTTAAGTCATAAAAAAAAATCATACATATTCCCTATTATGTACATACTTTTCACTCACTCTTACACTTCTTAATAATATTACGTTATCATCATTATATATCATTGAATTATGATAACTAATTTAATAAGAGATTTCTCAGTCACTATAAAGTACCACGCTAGTGCACAAATTCACATTTAATCTATAGTCTGTCCGTCTGTCTCGACTGTATAGAGATATATATTAAACATTCTGTCAAATAAATATCACCATTGCCTTATTTAACGTACAACAAATTTAAATACACAGCAATAAAGTAGTCAGGAACAAATTACTAGGCGAGAATTAATACGATTTGTCTCTACAAATTACTGACGATTTATATTCTGTTTATTTAAAGCGAAAAACTTGTTTATATATAAAATTAAATGCAAGCCTTTTATTTTCAGTTAAATTTTCAAAGAATAATTTATAACTGACTAAACAGAAGATAATAAGATACATAATTGTACACTAATTACATAAAATTGTCCGAATATTGTCCGAACAATTAAGTTATCTACTGGGTTTACCAAATCCAAATAAAATTTACCAAATTTTCCAAAACTATCGAGCCACAAACAAGTGACCGCCTTGTTAGCGATATGTTTATTGTCCTTCATAAATTTAGTTGGTGCAGCCAAAGAACGCAGTTGATTTTGTTGCATTTCATTTTGCTAAGGAATGTTAGTTTACTGGTAACTAGTTTCCATCTCCGGCTTCGCAAACATAAGGTGTTGTTGTAGGTTGTAGGTGTTAGGCTGCCTTTTATGTACCCTGACAACGTATATACAACAAACATACAAGTCACTTTCGTATTTATAATTTTAATTAAGATTTGTATAAAAAAAAACAATAGATACAAACTTATTTTATCTGAGAATCAATTCAGTTCTAAATTATTTTAACTTTTTATTTTTAAAAAATAATTTACAAATTAAAGAAGCAACTAACTGCAAAAAGTAAAACAGTAAAATAATGCGTTGAATGCACTCAAATAGGAATTGTATTTCATGGGAGAGTTAATAATGCTACGTGTACATGGCACCGCAGTCCCATCGGCGCCGGACCGAAATAAATTTTACACACAAAAAGCCACACCGGCCGCACCGATGCCATATATTTGCGCCGCGTTTTTTTATATATATCCGCCTAAATAGTAGGGAAATTTTATCATGTAGAACCTTATACAAGACTAAGAAGTTTTTCGAGCGATACAACATTTACATAACAATCAAAATCGATTTCTCAATACAAAAAACAAAGCATCTCTTTGAAAAAAAAGCGCTTGAATCAAATCGATTAAAAAAAAAAAGCATTATTCAAGTAAGCTTTTATAAGCACTTTTGAATCATCATTTTACAGAATTAAATGTAAAGCCAGTTGGAAATCATTGGAATATCCAAAGCAACTACAAGTTGATTGTCAATTATAATTGTTTTAATTCGTTGAGTTTTACGCATTTATCTATCATTCTAGTAGTCACATCGGATAATTGGTGTCGCCTGCGCCCACGCATCTTGTAATCACGTAATAGACAACATCTTATAAGCAATCTTGCAATTATGTGATTACTGCTATGTTTAGCTCAATCCACTTTTGCGATTGTTTTTTTTATTTACAAAATATACATTTTGTTTTTTTTTCTGTTATGAAATACAATAAGAAAATAATTAGAAGGTTGGCAATGCTTCACCCGCGTGTCTTGGAATGCTCATACCCTATTATTACAATATATTTATTTTTAAACCACTATTATATAACATCAGAACTATTAACACAATAAAATAAATACAAATAGAGGACTTGGGATGGTAACAAAGAAGCAGTGGGAAAATATCATTGCGATGTTACAAATTCTCGACTTTTTGGGCGAAATGTTAAACAAAGATTAATTTTAATATTTAATCTAATTATATTTGATAAAGAGATGTCACTTAATATATTTCAGATGTATGATTAGTAAAAAAATGGACTATGAATTCTCATTTACCATATAGAAGTTAGAATTTGATCACATAATCACAAAATACTTCATAGATAAATTTTATATGTAGCGAACTTCATACGGATTGTTACAAAGTAATTTTCCCTTACGCAAACTAAAATACTATACAAGTATGATATAAATAGCTCGTAATACAAATACAGTACTTATTTAGGCGTTTCGTCATAACGTATTCGATAAGAATTATAAATTACTTCGACGAACTGACAAAATAAATAAAAAAATATCAAGCAATGTTTTACAAATAAATCAAATTGTCATAACACGAGACATGCATTATGTATTATAGAAAATATTTCCATTGGCATGCGGTATCAGAACTACTCGGGGATGACCATGTTACTAAACATCTAAATTAATTGCACTCTCAAACAGAAGTACAAAATTGCTTGAAACTGCTTTTCTGTAGTATAGTAACAGCTGGTTCTGCAAGAGCTTGGACGTTATAGAAATCGATTTTTTATAAATAATATTTTATATTGTGCAAAAAAATAATTTAGAAACCCATTTATTTTAAAGAATGGCTTTTATTATTTATTGTATTCATTTCAGTAAGTTAAAGTTACTCGATTTATTTTAACCGGACTAATAAATCTAGCTCATGAAATATCTTTGATTTATAGGGTTTCGTACATGTGAATAATAAAAACAAACCAATAATTGGTTATGGTTTCAGTCTGATGAATGTAATTGTTTATTTCGACTGATTTATTCATCAATTAAAACATAAGTATTTTCCCTTTTTCTATCTATTTTGGCCCACTTATGTCCATTTTTTTTATCTAGCACGTCTGTTGTTAAGTCTTCGCGACACTCGCGAAATATCGCTTCAAAGTAACACAAAAAAACTGTAGCGTTATCGTTTATAGCGATCTCTCAGGTCAGAGATCACACAACCTTTCATGAAAGTTGGTAAGAACATTCCTTAGAGGTATCATTCTTTAATACTGACCAAATGATCGAAATAAATTGCTCAAATACTACACTTGAACAAGACACAAGCGACATAACATCTTAGTTTCCAAGGTAGGTGGCGCATTCATATAGTATGGGATAATTGATATTTCTTACAATATTAATGTATGTGAGAAGTGGGAATCACTTACCAGCCGGTGACACATGCACCAGTCCTCTTACCTATTAAAAATTTAGTGCTAGTCCAGGATTTAATCTTAATTTTAACATCATGCTGATATTAACCTTAACAATAGCTAAGTTAGTTTTAGTTCTAATTATTGTAGTATAAAATAATAATCCCGATTTGGCGTTTTTTATATAAAATATATTGATCATTGAACGACATTATTTATCTCACAAAATCCGCAGGTTGAGATAATATTATTTAACTTGACGAGACACATAAGGAAAACATCGATATAAAAAATTAAAGTTGAATATACTTGAAGTTGATTGAGATACGGATTAAAAGTAAATAAATAACGACCATTTAAAGTTGCCTGTATATGTCTATGCACATAATTTAATAAAAACAAGCATTAATAAAAAGTATATTATTCTAGTAGTTATAGAAAAATAAACAAAACAAAAATATATACATATATTAATATATATTAAAAATTAATGTCACTCTCTATACGCTGTTAGCTCAACTCAGGCGCAGCTGCTTTGGAAGCGCGTAAATAAATCACGCAATGACACACCATATATCTCTCGCCACCAATATTGTATATATCGCCTTATTTAATTCTCGTGCTCCCGCGCAGCCCGCATCGGTCATTGATATTCTTACAGTTTCCAAATATGATAATATTGATACGATGACATCTCACTTACTAAAATATTATTTCTAACAAAAACAAACAAAAACTATAAACTGTAGAAAATAACATATTAATCCAAAATATAGTCAAAATGTCTTTAGATGATATTACAGTTCCATAGTTATTACAGTTCAGTATGGGACTGTTACTGGAACATGTTGGGAATTGTTAGAAACCTAAATATTATTTTCAGGTAGCCTATCTGTAAGACAAAATTAAAAAATATACCAATTAAAAAACACCATTTTTTAACACCTCAGAGAGTATCAGAAAGAACGTTTGTAAGTACAGTAAAAGTATCTTATAAAAGTGCCATTTGTCTTTGTCTGGTGGTCGAATATATGAGGCCTTACATCTAGGTTTGGAGCTTAATCCACCACTATCCAATGCGTCTGATGGATACAATTGTAGAAGATTTTCGCCCGACATATGAATCTTTCACCATCGAACACGAGATGAATTATAAACACTAATAAATAAAAAATCGCAATAGAACCGTTACATCCCTAATACGAAATATGTCGTAGTTGTTATGGATACTACAAATGTAATCAAAACATTTCTATATTCAACAGAGAAGCGTCAGAATTACTTATTGATGGTCACATTAGTAACTTTTCTCGGAAAAGAAATACCCTAAGCTGAGAAGACCGGTAAAAGAAACTCAGAAATTTTCACATGTGTTGTCCAAATTTTCAATGTAACAAAGAGATAAAACATACCTTTATTTATTTATAATACAACACTATTCTACTTAACTACTTATCCAGTTTGATTTTACTTACAAATTTCCTATAACAACTTTGCCGACATTCAAAGCGCCATTTTTTCAAGAATCCATAATGAATACCACAGATTATTTAAGATCTCGGCCAAATTTATTAGTTTGTTTTTACTCCTCCTGTGATTGGAATTTATAGTTCAAGAATCTTTTTTTGAATTTCAATCGCTAAGCCCTTGAATGCGATGTCGCAGGTGACGGAAAGCTATTGTATAAATGAATACTAGACAAGGTTTTATTATCATCGTAAGTATAAAAGCCGAGCTTTCATGTAATTGAAATTGTCTATCAATAGTACAGATAATATCAGAGTTTCTGTACAAGCTTATCTTTGACAAATTGCTGATCCGCAACATGCCCCAAGCCCAGCAAAGTTTTATGTGACTTGTTTTCATAATTTGTATCTTGATATAATGACCGACTGTTTATACCGATGAATAAGCAGAATATAAAAAAAAACAGATAGTTTTTCAACATGAAAATAAAAAAGAGAGAAATAATAAGATCATTTTCTTTGCTTGAGTTTATATAAAAAAAAGCGTTTTAATTAAGTAAATATTTTAATGTTCCATGTGACATAAATCTTAAATAAAGAGATTTTGTACTATTACATTACACACAAACACCAGATACTTTTCGTTCTACGATATTCACAAAATATTCTTTGAATATTACAAGTCCAATTTAATCATTTAAGGAACACAACCGATACTTTACTTTTGTTATCAAATATAAAGCTGAAGAGTTCCAATTCCAATTTGAAAACAAAATAATAACAACTTTACTAATGTTTACTTTACACAATACTAGTTTGCAAGATACTATATTAGCCTTATATTATTTATTTATATATTATAGTATTTATTTAAAATTTGTACATGTTTTTTAATAAAATAGTCATAATTCAAGCATCAATCTAAGCCGTAAATAAAATTAATAATGATGAGACGTCATCATCATCAAGTTATCAATATGATGAAAAGACAACCAATAATAATAGTCTAACGATATTATTACTTATTTAATTTAATCAAATAAAGTTTAATTCGTTTGTAATCATGTAAACTGCTTATTAAGTAAAAATTATAGATATTTGTAATTAAAAAATTATGATTTTAAAACTAACAGATCAAAGTTCAGATAACACTTCCTCTCTTTTGTGAACATTAGCCAATATTAATATGGCATTGTATCAGTCATCTTCGATATATGAAAACAGAATTTTCAAGGAACCGTATAATTATAATATCGTAACATGAATAATTATTGGTCAAAGCTTATATGCTGGTTACTGCTTGCCTTCTTAAATAAAATAGCAAAACCACCGCGAATGTTTTTGCTATTATCAAAACGAGTCTTTATTTTTTGTAAGAGGGGGCAAACGAGCAGTAGGCTGATGGAAAGTGACTACCACCGCCCATGGACATCTGCAACATCTGAGGACTTGCAGGTGCGTTGCCGGCCTTTGAGCCGGTTTTCCGCTTTGCAAATTAAAATTACTTATGAATACTATTTAAATATATTATGTGAATTTTTACTATTTTTAAGGAAAATGATTAAATGATAGATATAAAAAGAATTCTATACAAAATAAACTTAAGCATTTTTTAATTCAATATCAAATTTAGACTCCAACACGAAAAGTACATAAGTTAATCGATGATGCCATTAAAACGCAATTATGTAATTTAACACATTTTAATTGATATTTGATTTGATATTGATATTAGACCTTATTAAGAAGTTATATAACGGATATATGTGACTGTTGACCTTGCTTAATATAGGCCGCACAATATTCACCCTTGTGCATTCAGTACTATGTGCCGTTCGAAGAAAAGCTATCACAGGTCTTTCAGCACATTTTTTGGTTCCCTTCGTGTAATATTATTTAAAATGTTGATGTCAATAAAAAAAAAACTTGTGATAGATAATTAAGGAGCAAATGGAATAATACGAAAAAAAGAAAATCTAATAATTAAAAAAAAAATTAGCGGAGAGGAAATCATTTTGAAAACGAGTATCGAGAAAAAAAGTTTTAATGTAACTCAAATATATTTAACCTTATATATATTGAAAAAACCGGTCGATCGATTTGTTACAACAATAAAACTGATCAACAGTTTATAAACTTTATTTATATATTACACAATGTTAATAAAATAAAATATTTTATAACTAATACATTGGTATAAATACATTATATTGAATGTCTCAAAAATAACACTTACTAAAGTATGTAACCAAAAAAATATATTTTAAGACTATATAATTATAAATAGTGATGCTAAAAAAAACAAAAATTTATTTTAATAAGTGTTTTATTAATTTAAAAGTAACTACAAAGTTCCGCCAAAAATAAGTGTTTTATAATTATTTAGTAATTTTGAATAATATATAATATATTTAAAAGTTTATGCAAGAAATAGAAAGTTATAATAATTATCGTAATAGATTATTTTATAAATATTTATAAAATACCAGCCTCGTATATTATACTGTTTGCGTTTACATCTAGATTTAATAAATTACATTTATAAGGCAAGAAATAATTTTGGTACATTTTAATATTGCCACCGTTATGTGCTTAATAAAAATAAACTTATATTAATTTTTATAATATATTTCTAAAAAAATAATGATATGTTATTATTCCATTATTCTTGATTGTTATTATTAATTCTAAATGCAGAAAAATATATTTATAACGACATAAGGAATGTAATACTATAATGGTATAATAAAAATCTATAATAATAATTAAATTATCATTAATGAAACGCTGGATAATATTATATAATTATCATTAAAAATGAGAATCAAATTTAAAATAATTATATATTAATCTAGATTCATAATTAAATTCTAAATAAATTATATGTAATATGAATTTTTAATCGCTTTGGAAATAACAACCCAGAATTGCATTCAAGATGATTCTTTAAAAATACAATGAATTTGTTTCACTTACATATATACAAATACCTAATAAATAATCACACTCGGAACTCATAATCTATATATAATTTAATAATAGAATTTTAGTTTGTTTATTGCAAGCCATTTGTATACTTAATTACTTTTGACAATTTAAGTTTTGTGTTTTTTATTATAACAAATTCAATTCAAGAGATGTTCGTTAAAATTAATCGAGTTAATTTAGTACTTATGTTTATATAACGTATGTTCTTGCTATAATAATTAACAATTCCGTTTTCACTTATTTTCATTTTTCGATAGAAGATCGACAAACTTCGGAAGGACTGCGGCTCCTATCATGGATATCAACCCATTCGTTCCATGATATGGCATAATTGCAGCTTTTTAGAACATTCCAGATAAAAAAGCGAAAGTGAAACGGGTTCCGTAGTTAATAATAATAATATAAAGAACATTAACGAACCAACGCTTCGCTTACAGATGGTAGAATTATCTACGAGGAACAATTCAGAAGTTTGTTACTTACGGATTAGAACGGTATGGATAACAGTAAAATTAATGTATGAAGATAACAGAATATACGAGTGTTTAAATAAAAAAAGTAAATGTTCATTTGAAAATTCTATCTGTAAACAAAAATTGTTTTTTGTTTTCGTTATTATATTAACTGGGTTTTATTAGTTACATTGCATTGTTGATATTAGTCAACCTCATTAAGAATTATAATTTTATACATAAAGTCGTAAATGTATCCCACCGTTATTATAATTGGCATAATCATGAATACCGCAACTACTAACGTATTACGTCAATCGTTTTTTTTTTAAATATTATAATCTCTAATTAAAACTTCCTATCTAGAAACGGAATATATTAATCGTTAATTTAAATCATTTTATTTAACAAACATGATTGTATTTACTTTGATTGAAATGATTATTAATATAATATATATACTTAATAATTGGTTTTACCTATAAATGTTATTTAAACATTGCTGTCTTTTCCTCTCAAATTTGACATCAATGACGATAGAAAGAGAAAAGTCAATGTTTAACAGCTTTAGACAGTTCAATCCACGATGACGTACCTCCCTTTTTTTAATCGCTACAGTACTAGTGGACAATGGAAGCTGAAATAGCGGAATTGTGAATTGAACTAACTATAAATATGCGTTTGAAATTAATGAATTATTGTATTAATTGTCGATTTAGTCTTGAAAGAAATATTATTTATTAACTATCAACTTACAGTCCAAGTTAACTCAAATCAGGCGGCTATGTCCAGGAATTCTTTTGGATAATACGCTAATGATTATCATTATTTTGATTATTATGTTATAATAATTATTTATATTCGTTATAAAAACTACAAATTAAAACAAAATTATATGAAGTAAAGTCAAATTTTGGGTTCATAATTATATTATAATCAATCACAGTCACGAAATCAATGTCAACGGAACGTATATTAAAATAATCTTGTATTATTAAATCAATTATAGAATCACAGGAACAAATCAAGATCAAATTATAATTATATATATTTAAATAATTATAATACATGTGTAATCAATTATGACGTTATTATACAATATCCTCGTAGGTGCATTGGGTTCCGTGTAAATTAATTCTGAGTCAGAAGGAATTTATGACATCCGTCTAACGAACTGTAAGAGGAAAAATAATATTTTTCGTAAGCCATATTAGGGTTCGTTCTCACGATTGATGAGATATTTCTTCGAATGCGACGCCTCAACGTTGATTACATTCACAAACGGTAAGAAACATGATACAGAAACCTTTTATCAATGGCGATTTTTTTTAAATGAAGATACTACAGCAATGATCATTGACTTCTGTATTTTTCAACATTATAAAGAGTTCCAAGATACATTATTTTATTTGAGTTACCAATATCTCCTTAAACTAATATCATAATATAATAATAATCATTTATTAAAGTTGTATATTGAACAACATCTAACATTATTTTGAAGTTATCTGGTATTGCATAATTTTAATTCCTTTTTTGTATTTCATCAATAATAATTAATATACTTATAATAAACATTAATTTGAAAAACGAACTAGATAATTATACGTAGCGTTAATGTTGCCAATTTTTATTTTATGAGCAACATTAACGACGGTCCGATTAAGCCTTTTACTACAAAATAAAAATCATAGTTTGATTTAATTAAACATTGAAACTACTTAAAATATAACAAAAAATTACTGTTGTTTAAAAAAAAAGGAAAAGTGAGAAATTATATCATATCAATATATTAAGAAAATGGGCTTAGAAATAAGAGAGAATAACTTCTATAGATAATAACGCGTTACATATTTTTTTTCTAATTTTATCGAAATAGTACAAGGCAATAGAATTTACAATTTAAAAAGAGGTCCAAGATAATCCGTGGTTAGACGATCCCAGAGTTCCAGGAGCCGAAGGTCGCTCAGGAGTCAACGCCCTCAATCAGCGTTTAGCATCTGGAACAAGCAATTTAACTTTTTAATTTTTGTAATAATACAGAGTTGAGTCCTGAGCGACCTGTACGAAAAACCGCTGAATCGAGTCAATAACTTAAAATTTAAAATTTTTATTTGTATTCTTTTTTAATATAAAGTTGTCATTATAATCATTAGTTTCTTCCAATTTCTCCCATTTCTTGATTGACTTCGGTTTTTCGATACAACGTCGCAAAAAACTAATAAATAAAACACAATAAAAAAATATTATTAACATTTAATATAATTAATAACATTTTATTATAATAAAGTTTTGCTAACGCTGTAATTGTCACGATACGTATTTTGAATATTATCTAAAGCTTCAAAAATTATTTCAAACACGTCTTATTTTAATAATGCTCAATGATGTCTGAATATTGTGTGTAATGGACCACCTAATGGTAAGTGGTAACTTGGGAACTAAGATATTATGTCCCTTGTGCCTGTATTTACACTGAATTACTCAGCCTTCCGACAGGAATACAACAATAATAAGTATTGCTTTTTGTGCGATAGAATATGTGATGAGCGGATAAACCGAGACGGGTTTGGCCTGGGCAAACTTGAAGCTACAATCAATTGTTCCTGTTTAAACATATCTACATATACATGTATGAAGTTTCTCAACGTCTTTATAGGGGTGGCGTCAACAGCAAAGAAATAAAAAACTCATTAACCATGTAATATTTAAACCACTATCAAAACAACTTCAATGCCAGCTCTAACTATTGGTTGATTACAATTGTTTTAAATTAGATTTATTTGTGTTATATTTTAACAGTTTTCGTTTTAACAATATTTGGTATACAACTGTATACACTGTATGTAACAGTTTTTGTTTATTGCCTGGACCAGCCAGTAGCCATCTTCGCGTTACTTGTATTTAGTGCACAAACACAAGTGCAATCTATATTTCCTCACTCGCACAGGCACACAACGGGAGGGCCAATCCGACACGGCCGGATAGTTCAGGCGCAGGACCAATGGCGTGACCAATACGTGCTTTCTGAGGTACAAGAGTGTAAACACGAGCAAACTGCTACTACTGAGAAATTCTCTACGAACTGGCTCGACCAGGGTTAATCTGGTTTGGACCCGGCCCTCGAGATTTTTAATTTTTATTGTATAGGTAGTCGGACGAGCCACCTGATGGTAAGTGGTCACCAACGCCCATAGACAAAGGCATTGTAAGAGATTTTAACCATCGCTTACATCGCCAATGCGCCACCAACCTTGGGAACTAATTTGTTATGTTCCTTGTGCCTGTAATTATACTGGCTCACTCACCCTTCAAACCGGAACACAGCAATACCAAGTACTGCTGTTTTGCGGTAGAATATCTGATGAGTACCTACCCAGACGAGCTTGCACAAAGCCCTACCACCAAGTATCTACTTATAAGCTAGATCAAAGAGTTGAAACCATATAATATATACTACTACCGCTACTATATAATATAATATAGAACTAATTGGTAACCGCGATTTCGTCCACTTGATATTTGGTTTTATTCATATAATTTAAAAAAAAAAACATTTTCATTTTCTGTTACTCTTTTTTTATCACCCTCCAACGATCGTCTTTCCACAAATTTATTCACACGGTTTCACCTGTTTTATTATATGTATATATGTGGAACATTAAACATGACTGTAGCCCAGTCATAAAGGAAATAAAATGCGAATGACGTATTCATGTCGCAGTCTCTCCCTAAATTATGCCATTTTACTAAAAGACTTTACTGTACGGTCTTTACTACGTAGTTGTAATAGTTACTGTTATGTTACTATTACAAATGTTAAAAGCCGAGACCCTAGAGGGACTTAAAACCGTTGATCGTGGGTTCAAGCCCAGGTAAGCAATATAGCGGATATTTCCATGTACTGAATTAGTTTTTATAATTCATCATGCTTGACGTTGAAGGAAACCATCGAGGTAAGCTGCATGTGTCTAATTTCAGTGAAATTCAGCAACATGTATATCCTCCAACGACATTGGAACAGCTTGATGGAATAAAAAAACCTTCTCCTTAAAAGGGAGTAGAGCCCTTAGCCCCTGTAGGACATTCCTAGGCTGTTACTTTAGAATTGTATTTATAATGTAAGTATTAAATATGTATATAAGTTACTTTTATTTTTTGAGAAATGGTGTTCGGCCATTGTTCGAAATTCGGCCATGATCATTGTTGAAAATTTTGACATATCACTATGAATTTTCATGTTAAGAACATTTTATATATGTATTTTTTTTTTATTGTATTCGTAGGCGGACGAGCGTATGGGCCACCTGATGGTAAGTGGTCACCAACGCCCATAGACAATGGCATTGTAAGAAATGTTAACCATCGCTTACATCGCCAATGCGCCACCAACCTTGGGAACTAAGATGTTATGTCCCTTGTGCCTGTAATTACACTGGCTCACTCACCCTTCAAACCGGAACACAACAATAACAAGTACTACTGTTTTGCAGTAGAATATCTGATGAGTGGGTGGTACCTACCCAGACGAGCTTGCACAAAGCTCTACCACCGAGTAAAATGATGACACTTTAGCCCGACAATAGCAACAAAAAACAAATAAGAGAAAAAGATACGGAACTATTTTGTCCTTGCGATTTATATATAAATAATAATAGTTTTTCAAACATTTTAACCATAAGAATATCAGATTGTGGTAACCAACGCCCATAGACAATGGCGTGAAAGAAATGTTAACCATCGCTTATACTGGGGCCACACTATCGGAAAATGCCGTTAATTATCGCGATGATGGACGTTTAACGTAGGTGTAACCACATCTTAGCGCGATAGTTTGACAACGGCATTCACATTGCCGTTTGACATTAGGCGATAACTCAAGTGGCGGTACATCATATAAATTAACGTGAGAATTAATGCGTTGAAGTGGCCACACTACGAATCCTCAGAGTGCACCGTGAGCTCAACGGGATCGCACGTGTCTTCGTGAAATACTTACTATCTATGGCTAAGGAGTGGAGTAACGAAAAATTAATTGCATTTCTCAAAATGCTGCAAACAGAGCCATGTTTTGGAGATCTGAGACTAAAAAGTTTCAAGAAACAAGTTTTTATAGCAACTATGGAAGAAGTTACAAACAAGTAGGAAAGCCTAATTGGATTATTATACGAAGAAAAAAAAATTGTTTAAATGGTTAAACACATTTTTTTTCTTCGTATAATAAAAATGTACACATCAAATACAGAGGAGCACCGTCAATATCCATCTTGCTTGAAATTCAAGGAAAATTAGCGCCAATTTTATCGCCAAGAATGGGCATTCACGTTGACCGTTGCGAGTGTAGCCACTCATTTTATCGCGTTAAAAATTAACGCAATAATTATCGCGATAATAGGCATTGACGTTTCCCGTAGTGTGGCCACGGCATTATATCGCCAATGCGACAACAACCTTGGGAACTAAGATGTTATGTCCCTTGTGCCTGTAATTAAACTGGCTCACTCACCCTTCCCACCACCGGCACACAGCAATACCATTTACTGCTGTTTTGCGGTAGAATATCTGATGAGTGGGTGGTACCTACCCAGACGAGCTTGCAAAAAGCCCTACCACCAAGTCAAATATAATAAATAAACACTAAATAATGTTTTAAACTGTCAGTAAACTGTCATAAATCTATCACATTTAAATACGTTACCATTTTTAAAGCTCGTCGTTTGCTCAAATTTTATAGACGTCATCGCAATGATGACGTCTATAAAATAAAATAAAATAAAATTTGAGCAAAATCATTAATGTTACTGGCAGTTAAGACCACGGTCGTATACACAGGTCTTGCAACTGAGTCCAATTTCAGTGGTGAGAGATGAGGTACGAATGTGTTACAACTGCTAATTCGCAATACCATCCGCTTGAGGTACTACGTCGCTGCTATCGAAGCTGATACTTTTCTCTCCCAAGTATTATGTTATTTAATCATTGTTATAGCGTTTTGTTGAGTTTTGCGGATTTTTTGTTATTTTTGTTTTGTTATTTAACTGTTTTGTTTGGATTTGAAAAAGTGTTCGGGATAATTATTACGCGAATTGTCATATCTCCTGCGGCCGTAAATTGAACTTAACAGCGTCATTATGTCAACGTACCCCATATTGAAGTTGCAAGGCCTGTGTATACGACCGTGGTTAAGACAAAAATAAATTCTAAATTCAAATATTCAATGTTTAAATATGTTTGTTATTTAATATGGCGAGTCTGATTAATAAATATTTAAAAAGAACCCAGTTATAACCACAGTAATTAACGTTCATCTTGATTCCCTTTGTTAATATAAACCAATAATTAAAAAAGAATTGCAAAGCAGAGGGCGCTAACTCGATCAAGTGGAAATTGGAATCAATTTTATGTAGTTGATCTCCATCCTGTTTTACAACTAACTGCAACACGCTTCTACCAAGTGATTTGACACTTGCTCAATTCTCACTAGGGTTGTAACAAAAATATTCTGCTATAAATTAAAAAAAAAAAATATTAGGTTTTTTTCTTGTTTTCATTTGCATACTAATGTAGGCTAAGACAATAAGATAATAAACATACACTCGTCATATTTATTTAAAGAAATATTAAAGTTATGTCTGAATAAACCAAATAAATATTTGACTGATTATCGCCACATAATAATATATAATTGATCCTTGCTGGTTTTCTTATTCAATTCATTTTACCTTTCTTTTTAATCCGTACATATTGTATATGATAATAGTATCACGAGACATATTGCAAAGCTTTCCAGAAAATTCTTACATTTACAACGAATATACGAATAAAACCGTAGGCACAGCAATACTTAATAATAATATCAATTATATTCACCCACAATACTAGTAGGATTATAATTAGATGTAATGATTTAAGATAATAAGTTTATTTTGGCAATCATATGGCGTATTTTTAACGGAAACTAAAAACTGCTAAAACATTTAATATTCAAGTAATGAGAGATTAAAAATACAACAATATGTTTTTACAGCAAAGAAAAAATAACCACAGAACGCCGTTTGCATACAAAGTAAACTATTTATGCTAAACGTATAAGTAAAATGTTTTAACACGCACGTGGAAAAATACTTCAAATATTATTTGTATTTATCTCGTTAATTTTTTTTATATTTGTTTATAATCCAAATGTTTTTATTGTTAAATATTAAATTGCTTTGGAATACGAAATCGGTATTTAATTTCAAACGGACTGAGTTTAATTAACGAAATATATAAAATAAAATGAACTTTATTCAAATGAAATCACAAACAAGATGACCCAATGTCACGTATTTATGAATTTACATTTTGATACATTAATGTTAAGCGGTTTGGAACGCAAGATCTACTCAAAGAACTCAAAAGCTTCTGTTCAAGAGATACATATAATATATTAAAATTAACTAAAATACGTATTTAATAAAACACACGTAACGATAACATCAAACAAATATATAATTCACATCTGTATATATACCATAACAAAATCCATTTATATATAATTATCCTCATTTGTTTAAATAAACAACAATAAGTATTATTAAACAGTTATGCAAGCCCTGCGACCCTGCACACACATGACACGACTACACAATAATCAAACCGGTCGATTGACGTCAATGGTGGGTGGGACGACTATAAAAAATAAAACTATCAGCTTACTATGGCGACGGAACAAGACATACCCATAACAAGCTATTGTCTCCTTTTTTACTTACACATTTAACGATTCATTTACGAGGCTCTGGTAGTGAGCTCGTTGTAGATAGAATATTTAAAGAGTTCTGCGTTTTATTTAATACTGAATAATCAATTATTGCATTCAAAGTGTACTTAGGTACATTTTTGAGCACAATAGAATAGTAAAAAAGAAGAGCTTTAAGTTTAACTTAATTATGAGTTTAATAAATAGTAATTATATTATGATAACAAAATTCAGTAATACTAAAGCATTTGACTATTAATAATTGATTATATTATTTTTACATTGAAATATTGTTTCCATGTTCATTGAATAAATTAAATTTTAAATTTAGTTTCTGATGTAATTGTATTTGCCTTCATTATGACATACTTATAAGTATTTGATGATTGAAGAAAAATGTATTTCACTAGAAATCTATAACTTGCAAATATAATGATTTTATCTGATCTGATTTTAATATAATAATAATAATATCCTGGGACAATATTCACACACGGCCACCTGATCCCAAACTAAACAGAGCTTGTACTATGGAAACCAGACAACTGATATACTACATATAGGTACTTTTCTTTTGTAAAAACATACTTATATAGAAAATTACACCCAGACTCAGGACAAACAGACATGTTCATGCACACAAATATCTGTCCTTGATGGGAATCGAACCCACGACCTGCGGCGCGAAAGGCAGGTCTACCAGCCACGCCAACCGGCTCGTCGTCATTTTACGTAGAATGTGAGAACAAACGAATTAGATAGATAGAATGGGTGTGTTTTAAAGATTATTTCCCCATAAAATTTTATTTCTGTGTCTATATCAAACGTTGATAGCTTTTTTTACATACAAATGAGTATATAAACATTGCCTTGAACATATTTATGTAAAATTATAAAAAGATAATTGAGTTTGTATCAAAACGAGTCGTACTCACAATTCGTGGCACAATTTAGGGCCACATTAGTATATTGCTAAATTTTACGTTACTTTACGTTTTGTAAACTTTTTATAAACTTCTTTTATTATTATTTTTTATAAGTATTTAGTGAACTAATTGGTAATTGATAGTGTTATTATTTTTTACGAGTGATCATTTATTTTTATGTTGCATGGCTACTAATTGTGCGTAAAATATTTACCCCATGTCACGTAAAAAAAGCAAAACTTAGTAAGACATACTAAAAAGTGGAATCATTCATTCAATGCGAATGAAAAAGTATCAATGCCAAAAACATACTTAATTAATCACAAATTATTGAGGTTTTGTATTTTAAATATTGTAAGAATGCGACCTTATACAATGTATGATACGTCCGACTTGAGCGTCAGTTTGCGTCAAAACGAGTTTGCACAATTAAACACGCGCGTGGACGATAACACCTTGTTCGCACAAATTTAAAAATACATTATGTTAAGCCGTCATGCTAATAAATAATAAATAAATAATGCCTCTAAACATATCTAGTAAATGAATACAATATACAAGATTATTTGCAAGTACCGGTTAGCTACCGGTTAGGTACGGTGTTCTATTCGTATTTTTATGCAGCGCGTGACTGCGCAAACTGAATATGGTTTCTGCATAACTTTAAGAATAGCAGCTTACAGTTCCCATTCGTATAATTAAACACTGTTAAAGATTTTTTTTATAAAAAAGAGAAAAATTGCAAAAATGTACAGTCATAATCTAATTGTTTTTATTATATAGTTTATTTGATTTTTTATTTATGTTTATATATTCAACAGAACACATTTCGTAATTTTCTCAGTTATTCAACTGACTTTTACAACGAAATATGACGTCAATTACTATTATGAGATGGATACGTGTTTTTAAAGATGAGACTAAATTAACATTAAAATAGATACTTTCAAGATTTGTATTACTATGTTATTTGAATGACAATTAGTGGGGATATTAGCAGATGTCAATTTTAGTAACATGACTGAGTTGTTCATTAACACGTGAACAAACAAAGCTATTAGCAGCTATTAATAAAATAACTTTGACTAAATTTGTAAGTCCCCTTTGGTGATTACGATTACATATGTATTAGCTATGCTTTACACTAGCTGTGCTCTACAGTTTTACCATTTTTGTATTATAAAAAAGAAAAGTACAAAATGAAGTCAATGCACCGTCCTCGGAATATTAACTTTAATAATTCAATTATTTACATTTGTGAGTTATATCCGTTTTGAAAATTACCCCAGAGAAGGTCCTCCTCCAGGCCGATTTCGGCCACGGCGGCCAATCTCAAGAGAGATTAGCCAACTGCGCAGGAGATATTATAGTGCACAAGTGTATGCGCAAACACAGGTGCACTCTCTTTTCCCTAGCTCTAATTATCCGATGGGACGGCAATCCGACACGACCGGAAAGAGTTCAGGCGCAGGAGCAACGGCTTAACGTGCTTTCCGAGGCACGGGAGTGTACACACTTCCAACTTCCAGACTACGGGCTGCTACTAAGAATTTTCTGACAGAAAAACCCAATAACAATTTATTGGCCCGACCTGGGAATTGAACCCAGAATCACCAGGTCTATGGCCTTATATCTAGCCACTAGACCAACGAGGCAGTCACCCAGAGTGACGGACCAAAATAAAAATTATAGTCGTTATGTTAACATACAAATAGACATTTTAACTATCAAAGGCAGCTTGAAAACACAGACTCTTAAATTTTCTTTACATGTTAGAATTAAATAAATATATGACTACTACAGTAACATATTTTTTTTAATATACGAAACAAGGTGCCTCTCCTTCATTATTTCATAAACAAAAATCACTTCAACTGTACCCGAAAGAAAAATATTTTTCGGGTAAAGTTGATGGCACCTGATCACTGTCAGATCAGGTGCCAACCTCCTTTGTTCCTTGTAGTGTACAAGTGGTAGTTGACTTAAAGCGAACTTCATGTCAACATTAATGTGTGGTAGCTATCAGAAATTACAATTGTAATCGTAACATATATTGGTAAATAAATGGAAACTACTGCGAGAATGAGTATATTATCTTATACGTGAAGATGCAACGTCATTTAAAACGTGTATATAACTACATAAATTCAATCTAGAAATTTCTCATCGCACCCAAAAATATTTGACATAAAAAAAAACTCATGCACTTAACAACACATGTGACTCATTAATCATTATCATTAGCCTGCACTCACGTTCATAGCATCGGAATTTGACGTAACATATATTTGGCATTCATAAAAATTCCACAACAATATTCGATAAAAGTTTTGTCACTCGAATTATCATTTGTAATCCTGCAATATTTATTCCACTTGTTTTGCTCTCCGAACGGATGCCAGCATCCGTTATATACGTCAACGTTATCCGTTATGTTAAATAGAGCGAATTATGAATGACTGTTACAAAAAAATCCGATATTGTTCGGTAAATAAAATAAAATCGTAACAGAATATCGCTGGTTCAAATACCAATGGTTTTTTTACATGATTAACTAGTGTTTGTAATTTCAATAGGTTCTAAGCATCTTCATTAATAGAAAGGTTATATACTCTATTGTAGAAGACTCACAGCTTATTATTGTACAATAAAAATCCATACATATAGAAATTTAATTGTTTGTTATAATATTTTATATTAATTTATAAATTATAATTATGATGTTGTCCTACAAACTAATGTCGGCCAACTGTAAAGAAACATTATACTGATCTATTCCCTCTTTCTCTTAATACGACGGAATAACAATCCGATACGATCGGAAATAGATCAAAGCAAAGAACAAAAGCCTGTATGAGGTTTCGGAGGCATTTAATATATTTAAAAAAAAATCCAAATTCATGATCGTGGAGCTGCCGAGCTGTTTCAGAGATTTTTTGCGGGACAAACATTTTTATGAACTCTACCCGCTATTTAAACCCCGCCCTGCCGTATAACCTAGCTACAATGTAAACAAGACACTTATGTATTTGTGCACAATAAATATAAGCAATGATAACAATAGCGAACTAATTCAACGGAAACAATGACTGTATATTTTTAATTACAACAGTTTTTTTAGTATTGTGAATAAATATACAAATAATACAATAATGATATAATTTGATTATTTGAATATATAAGACCACGGAGAGAGAGAGAGAGCGAGAGAGAGTACAAACAATGAAAAATGTCATTATTTTTGAACAAAATATCTAAGTTGCCAAAGTTGGTGGCGTATTGGCGATGTAAGCGATGGTTAACATTTATTACAATACCAATGTCTATCGGCGTTGGTGACCATCAGGTGGCCCATATGCTCGTCTTATTCAATAGATAAAAATAAATGCAAATCCTTAATATTTTTAAGAAAAAGCTATGGAAATCGGTATTTAACTTATGGCGCGATCGAAACGCTATTAAATAATGGCCACACGTCTTTCATTTTTATAGAAGAACTTATTCGACAATAATTCAACTATACGATTATATTTATATTTAAATACTTCCTGAGTCATATAAATTAAAAATATAAAACACGTTATAGTTTAATTAATAGGTAAGTAAATTATAGTGTTCATGATCAATACAAAAAATACCTACTGCTTGATGATTATCATGCCATATTGACATGTAAATGTCGTCTTTTTATTCTTCTATTCTCGAATTATATTAAATACTACTATTCGATTTTTTATTTCACTACAGAATAAAAGTATTTTAGGTATTTTTAAAATACGTTGTATTTTTTTGTTACCTACGTTATGTTACGTTACTATCTATCTACTAGTAAAACCCGCGGCTTCGCCAGCGTTGAATTCAGCTTGAGATCATTTTGAGGTACATAATGACTATTTCAATTGTAGGTAAAAAGTATTTATTTTATTAGGTATATTAGGTAGCAGCGGTAGGTTGACATAGTCCCCGCAAAGGCGGGCCGGCGACCGTCGGGGCGTCACGGTAGCATGCGCAAGCGAACCCGTGGCGCCCCGCCTGACCAGACGGCGGCCCCGACCAGACGGAGAGGATACCGCTGGATTTTTAGTGAGTATTCCGGCGACTTCAGCGTCGATGAGCCCCCTCCCCCCTCTCTCTCTCCTCACTTCAAGTGAGGGAAACGCGTAAAGGCGTTTTTCCAGCGTATAAAAAAAGGGTTGAAATAATTAGATGCTTCGGTTATGGTCTCCCAAATAGCCATATTTGACATCACAGACAGATATTTCAATTTTATTAATTTGTATAGATAAAGTAAACTTACTACAGATTATAAATAACCAAATGTTTTATTATAAATTATAATTAGCACAGCAAAAATACTCGTAAGGTATTTTGATATGTTTTTAAATTTTAATGTCAAATGTTTAAATTGAGCGATATTAACGACTTTCCTACTCCGTGCGTCATTCGACTAATTTACATTGAGAAAATACTGTATAATAAGAAATAAAACGATTTAACACGTGTAAATTATATTATTCATTAATATGAACATAATGAAAACATGTCGATTATGATTGTAAATGAAAATAATAATACCTAATTGAATTCAAAACAACAATCAGCCCTGTTAGTTTATTATAACCAATTATAAAATATTTATTAAGGATTTCAATGAAATACCAAATAATGTTAAATTTAAATTATAGAGAAACTTAATAACCTTTAAGTTCAATCATTTCGAAGGACCAACAAATATAATTCTAGTATTTAGAATAATCCTAGTTATTGATGCATTACATAGCATGCGTACTATTGATAAAAATGAGTATCATTATTTTGACAGTTCGTAAATTCTGGGTCGAATTAATTCGACATTAACAAAATTACCGTAATAATGTTAAATTTAGATTATAAAGAAATTTAATAACCTTTAAGTTCAATCATTTCGAATTAATTCAACATTAACAAAATTACCTATTCCTTTAGATATATGTGTTCCTGGTTCATTCGTTTTTAATTTTCAAAATACATATTTTATCAAGGTCTTGTACCCTAAAGTAAAGTAAATAATTGTGCAGAGCTAGTTTACACTATGGGACACACATGGTCTGCATTACAATTGCACGTCAGCTGCAAAATTGTAGTTTTACCGACAGACTTGATTGACAACAGACTGCATCGGTTTGCAGATTCGATTTAGTCATGTCAACCGCACTAAGACTGCTTCAAAACTGAAATTTTGCAGCTGGCGTGCATTTGTAATGCAAAACCATGTTAAAAGACACTATAGCATATCCTTATTAATTATAAACGTGGAAACGAGATGGCATGATTTTTGATACTTTTAATTACTTTAGGCTTGAAGTTTGGACCTAAACAAATAAATGGACCTTTACTAGAAATTCATTCACTTTCAAAACTTTCTTAATTAATCTACGACACAGTATGCCTGTTTCAACCGTCCGATCTAAGCTTTACTATGACATCACGTATGTGTGTCAAGGAGATCAAGTGTGCTGTATCGTGTATGTGCAAACTTCGCAGAAAAATAACTTCCTTTCTTTTTACCTTTGACATGGATACATGTTATTCTTAATTTAAATTTGTTTTGAATGTAATTTTTATGACGTCACATTATATGCTACTATTTAGCAATGTAGATCATTATATATCAACAATTAAATATCTATGTAACAACACCTTAAGCAATATTGGCAGCTGTTTTTAATGTTTTTCTATCGTTCGTTCAACCTTTTTAGTATTTATTCAGTGAATTATTTACTACGCATTACCTAACAATGAATCACCCATAGGGAAATAGTAGATAAATAAATTTAATTTATTGATTACATTTATAACAATATGGTTTATGTCATAATTATGCAAGTGCATTGTATTGAAATTATTACATCGACTGCACGCTGCATAAGTAAATAAAAATACAACTTTATGTTACGACAGATAAGCAATTTAGTCCAGTTATTTTTAAACCATTAATGATTGGTTATATTTTAGATATCAATAATGGTAGAGACGATGTCGATGACGTTAAATCTTACTCATTTAAGACAGTACCGTCAACACTGACGCTGCATTAAGTATTATTCTCATTAGTATTGTAATAGTTATTAAAATATTCAATGATGTGTTGAAATGCAATTAATACCTACGCTACTAGACAATAACAAATGACTTACCTTTTTTGGTAGCGTTGGAGACTCAAACTCCTCGTCGTCGCGACTCGAGAGTGTAGAGCACGACGAGCACGCCGAATCCGCTGATAGCGACCTCGACCTCAGCCAGTCCACTTCTTCCTCAGTCGCACCGACGGCTACACCATCGGAATAATCACTAACAACGACGCTGGGCGTTCTCACACATCTTCCTCTCGTCTCGCACCCTTCGCTGCCCCTTCGCCCCAGTTCCACAACGTGAGCTTCAATTAGAGTCCGCTCCCGTCTGGGGGACATCGCGTCCGGTGGGGGGGTGATATCGCGAGGGTGCGAGTGCCGTCTTCGCGGTTCCAGTTCCACGGCGGAATCGTCGCTCAGATCGCGACTACGCCGTCTGACGGCTGCTCTGTCATCATCATCCGATGAACTGATGTCTTCTAAAGGGCTGGAAGCGCGTGGGATGCGCAAATATTGCATAGGGGCTGGCTCGAAACGTCGCAGTAGCTCGGAGACGCGCGGCTGCGCGTGTCGAGAGACGCGCGCGTTCGATGGCGCGCGCATGCCCGTACTGTCGCTCGCTCGTCGTGATAGTTGCAGCGGTGCCGACTCCCGCGCCTGCCCTGGCGATACTCCGGAGCCGAGTTTCAGGTAGAACAAACTGTGGCTCAAGGCTTTTTCGCGGAGCACCCGGCGAAAGTCCTCGGGTGGTGGTTGCTCTAGACGGGGCATTATTCTGCAATTGATGAAATACATTTCGATTTTTAATAAAGAAGTTTGTAAACAACCGCGCCTACTGTAGTTTTCAATAATAATAAACAGAAAAACTTATAAACCTCAACTCTACTCCTATAATCTCCTATGTTGACGCGTAACATTGTAACTGTGATTTATTCGTATACAGAGCGAGGATGGAATGTTTACATCCAGGCCAGACAAACATTATGCATGCCACTGCGCAACAACTAAATATATTTTCGCTATTCTCAATTTGCGTCATGAAACAAACGTAGTTGTTTGTAAATAAATGGAAAACAATAAATTATCTGTCAATGCCACTAACCTGGAGTGAAATATGTCACTGGCTAAGCTGATTCAGTTGAAGAACGCCATACGATCTGAAACAAATAAACAAAAACATCAGTGGAAAAGTTGGTAATTCTATTATTATGTTAATAAGAAATTATGTAACATTACAAAGTAAAATAGGTTTTATGTACAAGGATATAATGTGACATTAGAAATTTTTTTTTTCAATGTTTACCAAGTAATTAACAATGGACAAATTTAAATAAGGTATCTTTGTCCATTTTTGTAACAATACGCATAGACCTGTTGATTTGAATTACTAAAATATATAATACATGCTGTTGTTCTAAATAATAAAAATGTAAAATAATATGACATTATATTTCTTAATCGTTTTAATCAAACATTTGTTAATTTGTTTGTTTTCAAAATTGTATTCATGTCGGTTTAATTATTATCCTTAAAACTAATTGGCATCACAATTATAAAATTAGTAATGCTGTAAATTATAATTTAATTCATACCTCTAATTAAATACATAGAAAACTTTTTTTTGTTGTATAACCTTATAGCAATTATATCATATATAGTAGCTATTTTAATAAATAAATAAAATTTTCCCACGTCCAGAAAAATCAGTCAATTAATAAAATATTTTGTATGTCCCCTTAAATTTACCACACACCTTCCATAACCAACGATCGGCAATCCACCGTATTCTACTTCTAATATATTGAAATTATTATCATTGCGTAAACAAAATTATATTTAAAGTTTATATTGCGCATAATACGTGACGAAAACCGTATGGTCTTCTCTTTGTATACGTAAATTACAATCTGAAAGACACCTCTAATTAATTTGGAAGTTATTTTAACTTGTACATATAACGTTCATATTGGTCATTTACTTTTCTAGAATCTATCGCATTCAATGTCTGAAAAAAGTAGCTAATTAGTACAAGGTATGTTCTTCATAATAATTTGTTGAAGCATTTTTCTTTACTTATTGTTTTTATGTGGCTTACAATAAAGTTTAAATAAATAAATAATCGATAGTGTTTTCGGAAGTCAAAGTTAAAAATGTATTTTAAATTTCGATCTCTTTTTTTTAAATTGATATATTTTCTGTATGCATAAAAGTACATTTGTAAATGCTTATGTCGTTTTGTTTTTTTTTTATATCTAATACAACTAATATAACGAGTCGCTTTATTGCAGATATTTTATTTATTTTATAAAATATACCTATATATAGACAGACTAGTAAATGGCCTAGCTTTTTATAGGTCGCCTTCGCAATAAATTTTAAGGTATCGCTCTATAGTAATTACAGTATCTAACATTTGATGGCAGATAGTAGCAGTATATAATAGCAGTATTTTTTCTTTCATATAAACATAATGAAAAGAGTAGGGGGAAAGATCTTGAACGATTTTTCAAAATAAAATTTTCGGCCAAGGCCACAAATCTCAAGGAACAGCCAACACAGGAGACAGTGCAATCATCACACATAATTTAATGGGACGGCAATCCGATATGGCCGGACATGGACTAGACAAACTTTACGTGATTACCAAGAAACGGTAAAATAACACAGCCTTAATGGCCAAATTTTATAGACCAAGGATTTGAAATCAGAACCTCAGCTAAAACCTTATGGAAAGAATATTTTTTATTTATTAATATGCTTAATTGTAGGCATTACAAATAAAAATTCACTTATTGACATCTCGTCCAGATCATAGGCTTTGTGCAAGCTCGTCTGGGTAGGTACCACCCACTCATCAGATATTCTACCGCAAAACAACAGTACTTGCTATTGTTGTGTTCCGGTTTGAAAGGTGATTGAGCCAGTGTAATTACAGGGACAAGGAACATAACATCTTAGTTCCCAAGGTTGGTGGCGCATTGGCGATGTAAGCGATGGTTAACATTTCTTACAATGCCAATGTCTATGGGCGTTGGTGACTACTTACCATCAGGTAGCCCAAAAGCTCGTCCGCCTACTTATTTTATAAAAAAAATCTCATCTTTCCATAAATAAATTGAGATTGATAAAGCATTAAGAATATAATCTAGACCCACGTTAGTAAATTTTTATGATTTGTTATATAATATTTCTTTACAGTTGGCGAACAATTATCGTTAAGAATAATGTCTATTGTAAAAGAGGTTTTCTTACGATATAATTTAACTTTTTATATACTACATGAACGATGATAAATAATATTCTGCTTCCAAATTTTATTTATAATAGAAAAGATCATCGAGACCAAACAAATGTAAATCGGTTATGTAACAGAATACAAAGGAGATAGGTGTTTTGTCTTTGTCTATTTATATATATTCGTAGATAATGTAAATTATTTTTGAAACATATTTATCAGTCAGTACTTAATGTAAGTATCTCTAATGAACAATTTAACTCCTTAGGTAATAGCAATTCTATAATTGATTTGATTTATCTTATCTTAAAATCTAATAGACCTGCAAGTCTTATTACATATATCTAATCAAATAGCGTTGTGACTTCTAATATTTCCTTAAATAAATATAAATTGAAAATGGCTATTTGTTCATCATCATCATCCTTTTGTCGTCCACAGCTGGACATAGGCATCTGGCACTGAGCTCGATCTGAAGATCGCAAATTCCATCCGCTGCCAGACACTCTGCGTATATCGTCACTCCACAAAGCTAGAGGGCGTCCTTTGCTACGCTTGCCAAAGCGTGGTGCCACTCCAGAACCCGTGTACTCCATCGGTTGTCGGTTCTGCGACAGCCCACTACCACTTAAGCTTACTAATCCGTTATACATTTTTTATTTTTTGGAAAACAAATAGTATCTATTTATAACACATTGAGTTTAGTAAACAAGAGATTATTCATTGACCAGTAAAATTTGACATTTTAAAGAACATTAATACAATTTAAATAGAAAAGATATATAAGATAAAGTTATACGCATAACTTAATGATTAAATATATTTAAATCAAATACGTTGTCCATTAAATTGCATGTAATCTAGATATCTTTTTATCCCATCAATCGTTTAAGACGTAATAAAATATTTTACACATATAATTTGTGTAATTATAAATTCAACATTTTATATGTATATTATGTTAATTATTAATTATTGTATTTATATTGTTTTAAAAGTGATTTTTTTTTTTTTTTTTACTCTATACAAGTCATTTCCGAATCTAGCGCGTTAATAACATTTATTTTATTATCACTGAATTAAAACAACTACTTAAATCTGTTTATATTAATTATATGCAAAGTATATACTATTTTTTTTTTCATTCATGTACAGTTTATAAACAACAACGTTTTATTTGAATACTATGGACATTATTTATTTATTATGTGTATATATATTAACTTATGAATTGGAAGATGTCTCATTGTCTGAAGTCAGTTAAAAAGTTGAATACGAGTATTGTTATGTAAATATTGTTATATAAGCAATTATGTAATTATGATTTACTATAGATAGTAACATGTTTAGATATGATGCATTGTATAATGGACGTCATCAACTATTATTCTAAATCATTGTTAATTACGACGGCTATTTAAATCGCTCTGCCAATATAAATACTCCTTGCTTCATTTTAGATTAAAATTAAAAATTTTTGTTAAATTGATACTGTCTCTTTCGCTCCTTTACCTTAAATCGCGACAAAACCATTAAACTAAAGATAATTATTACAAAGTTTCATCATTATTTATCTCACGCACAATATGTTAAAAATTATGGAAATAAACCGCCAACTATTGTGTAGGATGTTCTAAGTTATGCCCGATTTTATACGTGACGAGAATTAAAAATGAATGATTTTGCAGAAATTTTCCTATGTTTATATAATTTTTACGGTCGACCAAAATTAGATTTACATGAATATAGGAGACTAAATTGTTTACTTAACAAATAAGACTTATTTTATTTATTTATTCTTTTAAAATATAACTAGATTTCCATTTCCGTACAAACGATTTGATATATAAAAGATGTTAAATTGAAATTCGAACTAAAATATACATCGTACTAGTTTCATTCAGCATAATAAATAATTGATAAGATTTTGCAAAATCAATAATCGTAGAAATAAAACCTTGTCTTAATAAACACATAAACAGCATATATAAACGGTGTTACCGTTTGTGTTTATATACCACGAAGCGCTTATCGCAATCAGCGACTGCCTTAAGAGGATAAAACTATGAACTCCAGGAAGCTTGCATGTTAATATTTTCCACGACTTGATTTTAAAACTGTTTTCAGAAAACTTTAATAATTTCCTCAATCATCAGATGATGATGTTTATATAATTTGAATGTAATAAATAAATAATATAATACTATAAAAATATGTAGGTATCTTGTTTTATAAATAGCAAAACACATGACTTCGCCAGCGTGGAATTTGTGACGAAAATTTGTCAAAATCTGCCATTTTAACGTACATAATGGCTTTTTGAGTTATAGTTATAAAGTATATATAGTATGACTTAGCAGAGTCTTAGGTAGTCTAAAATAAAATGTATTCGCAAATACCCATTTTAGCTTTTAAAGAGGCAGATATTTAGAAATCACAGACAGACTCGTACGTAATTTTTTTTTTTTTATGTAAGAGGGGGGCAAACGAGCAGGAGGCTCATCTGATGTAAAGTGACTACCACCGCCCATGGACATCCGCAACATCTGAGGACTTGCAGGTGCGTTGCCGGCCTTTGAGGAAAGAGTACGCTCTCTTCTTGAAGGTTTTTATGTCATATCGGTTCGGAAAAGTCGCCGGCGAAAGCTGGTTCCACTGAGTGATTGTGCGAAGCAGAAAATGCCTTAGAAAACACACTGTTGTGGATTTCCAGACATCGAGGTGGTGAGGATGGAAATTTGAGTTCTGGCGTGATGTCCGATGGTGAAATTCAGCGGCCGGGACTAAACCAAACAACTCCTCAGAACACTCCCCGTGATATATGCGATAGAGTATGCAGAGTGACCCAACATCTCTACGCAAATCCAAAGTATCAAGCCGGTCGGTAATAGCTTGATCGTCGACAATTCGAACTGCTCTACGTTGTATGCGGTCAAAAGCCGCCGAGTGGCCTCCCGCCCAGAGGTGAGAGCAGTACTCCATGTGGGGCCGAATTTGCGCCTTGTAAAGTTTTAGGCGATGGGCCGACGTGAAGTACTGTCTCGCCTTGTTGAGCACTCCAAGCTTTTTGGAAGCCAGTTTGGCTTTAACTTCCAATTGACCGCGGAACTGAACAACGTTCGAAATCTCAACGCCAAGTATCCCGATACTGGCTGTGGGATGGAGGGGAGTATTCTCGAAATGAGGGGATATAACAAAAGGAGACTTTTTAGCGGTTAACGCGCAAACTTGAGTCTTATTGGGGTTGAATTGGACCAAGTTTAGTCGGCCCCAGTCCGAGACTTTGGCTAACAAGGTCTCGACTTCAGACACAAGTTTATTCCGACACTCGTCGACGTTTTCCCGAGAAATATTAGCACGGCCGGTGTAAAGGACGTCTACAGTGCTGTCATCCGCATAGCAGTGAATGTTACTGATTTGTAACATATCATTGATATGCAGAAGAAACAGAGTAGGTGAAAGAACGCAGCCTTGTGGAACACCAGAATTGACGAATTTTAAGTCAGAGCATGCACCGTCGACAACGACCTTGATGCTCCGATCTGCCAAAAAGCTGGTGATCCACTTGCATAATTTATCGGGAAGCCCGTAGGAAGGAAGCTTCGTGAGAAGCGCTTTATGCCATACCCGATCGAAGGCTTTCGCTATGTCCAGACTGACTGCTAATGCCTCCTCCTTGGACTCAACCGCTGTAGCCCATCTGTGAGTAAGGTAAACTAGAAGATCACCAGCTGAGCGACCCTGACGGAAGCCGTACTGGCGGTCACTAATCAGCTGGTGCTCCTCTAGGTAGGTAGGGATCGGATGCACCAAAGCAGTCTTCCAAGAATTCGGGACTACGCCTAATGTGTAAGAGTGGCGGAAAAGACGCGTTAAGACCGGTGCCAACTCGGGAGCACAAGTACGCAGCACGATCGGAGGAATGCCATCGGGCCCACTCGACTTATGGATGTCCAAGGAAAGAAGTGCTTTACGAACTGCACTCTGCCGGAATTTAATTTCCGGCATCATGGTATCACACCGCAAGATTATCGGTGGTGTCTTTCCTTGATCATCAAGAGTCGAGTTGGACGCGAAGAGAGATCCCAAAAGGTCGGCTTTCTCCTTCGCAGTATGGGCCAACGAGTCATCGCTCCTGTGAAGAGATGGAAGGGAGGGCTGACAGAAATTCCCAAGACAGCCTTAGCGAGAGACCAAAATGCGCGTGTTCCCGAAGGAAGACGCACCAATCTCTCGCCAATCCTGCCAATTTTTTTTTTTTTTTTTGTATAGGTTGGCGGACGAGCATATGGGCCACCTGATGGTAAGTGGTCACCAACGCCCATAGACAATGGCATTGTAAGAAATGTTAACCATCACTTACATTGCCAATGCGCCACCAACCTTGGGAACTAAGATGTTATGTCCCTTGTGCCTGTAATTACACTGGCTCACTCACCCTTCAAACCGGAACACAACAATACAAAGTACTGCTGTTTTGCGGTAGAATATCTGATGAGTGGGTGGTACCTACCCAGACGAGCTTGCACAAAGCTCTACCACCAAGTAAATTAATAGTAAAGTTGATAGCATTCTACCTTTCGGCGTGACGCCGTTTTGCAGAAACGACCAAACCAGGGCCGGCATCTGCCGCCGATGGGTATTGCAGAGTACGGAATGAAGAGTTCCATACCCTGAAACACCACATCGGCGACCGAGTCAGCAACGACATCTGGATCATCCGGCGAGAAACAAATTCGCCCCCATGGGTAGGATGCAAAGAAGGACCGCATCCCATCCCAGTCCGCTAACCTGTAGTGCCACACACGGCGACATCCCACGAACCGAGGCCGTGAGGTGCGTGTAATCGGCACTGTACTCCGGACAAGACAGTGGTCCGACGAGCCAAGAGGAGGCTCTACGGAAACATGGTACCCGTCCGGATGAGAGGTCAGCAGAAGATCTAACAGGGAAGGTGTATGATCCTCCACATCTGGGATTCGCGTTGGCGAGGTAACCAATTGTGTCAGATCATACGCCAAGGCAAAATCGACCACAGATCTCCCCGCATGATCGGTGGTATGTGATCCTAGCCATTCGGCATGGTGGGCGTTGAAATCGCCAAGAATCACGATCTCTGCGGATAGGATCTGCTGCAGCACGAAATCTGTAGCCCTTTGGATGTGCTCAACGAGCCGGTCAGTTTCGGCATTACCGCTATGGGACCTATAGAGGCACGCATAGATTCGCGGATGAACATCGCAGTCTACGCGCAGCCAGAGAATGGATAGGTCCCTCCCTTCAAGATAGGCGAGGCGACGAGAGCAGATATTCTCTCTGACGTAAACACACACCCCAGCCCGTGTTACAAAGGAATGTTCCAACTTGTACCCCGGGTAGGAGAGGAATGAGGTGTCCGCCGGAGATGATATCTGGGTCTCGGTGAGAAAGAGCAAGGCCGGCTTCGCCGTCTCGAGATGGTAGTGGACGGCGTTTAAGTTGGAATTCAGTCCCCTAATGTTGCAGAAGTCCACAGCGAAGGTGGAAGGGGTTGCCTTAAGATGCCTGCTCCGCTTGCCTCGTCTATTCTTGAGCGCAAAATTGCCCCCCCCAGAATTTGAAGGGCAGCCTGGGCATCCCTGCCCAGGTGGTGTATGTCCTGAGCATGGATGTCCAGAGAGGGATTGTCCACCGCGGTCGCAGATGGTACCCTCCTGGGGTAGTTTTGTTATATTCTGCGCACTCATTCTGTTGGGGGGGGGGGGAATTGGGCCTCCGGGACTCTCACATACCGAACGAAACGCGGTAGCATGGCTACCACTTTACGCCGATTTTAAGTGAGAGAGTGGTACTTCCCCGGGCGTGCCGGCCCATTCAGCTACAACCTGAAGGTATGCAGCGTGGCACTACCACTATAATAAGGTATTAAATAATAATAAATATTAATAAGTGTAATGACAATACGGCTTGATCATCATCAAGGATCTTCCTCATACTTTGGAGAAAATGTTGGATTGTTTCTGAGAATAATAAAACGTAAAACTAATATGGCATAATAGATGCGGACGGACATATGGGCCACCTGATGGTTAATGGTCAACACCGCCAGTAGACATTGGCATCCTTTAAATCGCCAATGCGCCACCAATATTGGGAACTAAGATGTTTTATACATTGTGCCTGTATTACACTGGCTCTCTGATCATTTAAGCCGGACCTCAATGATACTTAATATTGGTTTTTGGGTTACAATATCTTATGAGTGGGTGGTACCTACCCAGACGGGCTAGCACGAGGCCCGTATCATGATAACGCACTTATTTACAAGTATTGATTCTTACATTTTTGTTCACATACATTTAAGTCGTTCTCGTTTGTCTATCCTTGTAATCTTAATAACGTTCATTCGTAAATCTTCATCTGTTGGGATTTATACTATCAGTAAATTATAATACTAATAACATCTAATTTAAGACTCCTAACAGTTTTAACAAGATTTATAAACAAAAATTTTCAACGCCATAAATATGCACTACCCGCTTTTTCGACCGCGTAGTTCACATTTCCATGTGAATACGGGAACAAAAGTAGTCTATGTTACTCGCTGATAATGTAGCTTTCGATTGGTGAAAGAATTTTCAAAATCAGTTTAGTGGTTTAGGCGTGCAAGCGTTACCAACAAACAAATAAACTCACATTCGTCTTTATAATATTAGTTAGCATAATGTTCATTTAAATTTTCAAGTTAAAATTATGTTATAACTATAAGATATTATAATTAATTTAGATTTCCTTACAATTTTCTTATCAAGAAATGTCACAATTGCTAATTGAATTGCTATCGTCAGAGATATCTAATCTTTTATTTATTTTGTAAACGCAAAGACTTCGTTGACGTTGATTGCTATCTCAATAAAACTATCTTCAGACTATCTAATATAAAACGCTCTAGAAAATTTTAATGTTCAGGAAAACTGAATTTCGGAAGAGAGAAAAGATCTCACATCCCGTATATTTCGTTTAGTATTTTAGTATAGAGGTCTTTCGGCCACCGCTATCGTATTCGGTAACGAGGACATCATCATCATAAAAAGGTACTCTATTATATTGATAATAGGGTAATGAAACTTATATCACTCGAAATGTAGGTACTGTCGTGCACAAAAATGCTATAACTTCGTCCAAAATAAAATAAACTAAATGAATTAAAAAATATTCATCAATAAAAAATCGACGGTGTCTGGTAAGTACCATCAATGAGTGATGCACGAGGCGTCTTTACCGAGCTTACAAAATTGAAGCGGTATTGTAACACCGTGTATGAGAATAATATTGATGGCTTACAATAATTTTAATTAAAAAAATAGTTTCATTCAAATATATAAGTTATATAATTTTTTTTTTAATGTTGGTAGAGTATCAATGGTCATGATTGGGTCATTCATAGACATGGCACTATAAGAGATATTATCAATCGTGTACAGAGCCTAAGCATCACCAAACTTGGGAAATGTCATATGTCACAATATAATGTCATTTGTGTCTGTAGTTGCACTGGTCCACTACAAACCAAAACAACAATACTAAGGCTCATCGTCAGACGGGCTTGCTATTAGCCCGAGCACCAAATGAACTTTCGTATGTTCATGGAATTTTCTTATGTTCAATGTTTAATGGAATTTTCTTATGTTCATTTGTTTTTTATAAATATAATTTCTGTAGAATCAAAGACACTTAAGCTATTGACAAAACAAATTAAATATCCTTATTTATACAGTAAATATTTGCCTAATGAGCCAACTAAGATTGTCATAATATTATGATCTATACCAAATACTTATATTCAAATAAAGAATTTTGAATGGTTCTCAAGCGTATTTTGAACTTAGAATATAAAAAAATTCAAAAAGATAAGTCTACAAATTTAAAAAAATTGAGACATTTTTAACATTCCATTCTATTCTATTATAATGCTATAAATGGTTAACATTCAGATCTTCAACCTATTTTCAATATTAACATTTAAGTTATAAACATCATTTGTCGTCTGTGACGTGCGTGCACTTTGCTTACAAATAAATATTAACATGAAACGTGCAGGGGACGTGTGGATTTTAATTTGCACCACCAGCTTTATTTTTTTTAAATTCCTAATCCGTCTGTGTTCTTAACACCTTTTGTTAGGATGGATGGATGGATTTTGTCGTATAGACGAATGTGATTTAATGTCATAATACATAAAGTGAGACATCACTTATATTATTGTAACTACTATATAGAAACGTGAATAAAAAATATATCTTAGCTGTTTAGAATATACACAGAACACAAATACGATTAGAACGGTCTTAGTAATTAAAGTCAGTATTGTAAATAGCGTTAGGAAACTTTTCATAATTAAAAATGAATGTTCGCATGTCTGTTATCTATGTATTCCTAAACCTATTGTAATGAAATGTGAATTGTTCTTGCGAAGATTTTTTTTTGCGTGATTGTCCTTATGTATAAATGTTGTCTGTAAACTGTTATACTACCAGTGCCAATCCGGAACGGAACGGTTAGGTAGGTAGTAATAATTCCAAAGTCTCTTATTCTATACAAGATTACATTGATGTAATATTCATTTTTATTGTATAATTATTGTTAAAACATGTATAATATTTATCTATCTTTATAGGATCTCACTCAATTACGAGTGCATTACATCGTGTATAGACCACATCAAGCAATTCACACACATTTAAGTAAATAGGATAAATTTGTTATTATTTATTCTCGATTGAAACACATTCCAAGCCATACGAGCTTTTTATTATATTTTTCTTGTAAAGTAATGATTCCTAGAGTTAGTCACTTAGCCTTATAAAGTATATAATTTCTAATTAAATACACGAAAGACAAATTCAAAATATATGTCAAGTTTTTATTATAATTATACATATACATACATATGTATTAAATCTGCCTTTGTTTTCTTGGTAAAGCTATATAAAAGTTATTATTCTCTAAATAGCATAATAAAGACGATAAGTAAGAGTAAGATAAATAAAGACGCTGTCTGTCTGTCTGTATCTCTGGTTATTTCTTCTTATCCACGCAATGGATTTTGATACAGTTTTAACCAATAGAAAGAGTGATAAACGAGGAAGGTAATTTATATACATTTTTTGCTGCCCGATGTATATCATCGACATGGTCTAGGATGTAGCATGCTCGCCTAAAAGAAACCTTTTTACTCAGGATTTGAAGTCATATTTTGTACAGAATGGCTGATCTATGACGTTATTTTGTCCGCAAAACAGTTTTCGTACGCTTACATGACTAAAGCCAGCTAAGCCGTAAAATACTTGGTGGTAGAGCTTTGTGTAAGCTCGTCTGGGTAAGTACCACCCACTCATCAGATATTCTACCGCAAAACAGCAGTACTTGCTATTGTTGTGTTCCGGTTTGAAGGGTGAGTGAGCCAGTGTAATTACAGGCACAAAGGCCATAATATCTTAGTTCCCAAGGTTGGTGGCGCATTGGCGATGTAAGCTATAGTTAACATCTCTTACAATGCCAATGTCTATGGGCGTTGGTGACTACTTACCATCTGGTGGCCCATATGTTCGTCCGCCTACCAATGCAATAAAAAAAAAATATACTAGATAGCAAGTGTCTATCTCGTAAGTACATACCTGCATTACGGTAAGGTACTTATATGTCTAGCGTCCTATCGTATTATGAGACTGAGGAAATAGAGAGTGTATCTATGTTTGCGCATGTGCATTGTTTGGGCTAATCCCTCTTAAGATTGATCACCATGGCTGGAATCGATGAGGAGGACATTTTGAAAAATACATTCATATTAACAATTTTTATTTATTACAAAGAAGTTAGTGACACCTCTTTCTCAACCTTCTCCTCAAAAACAGAGAGAAGGCCTTAGCCCAGCAGTGGGACATTTACAGGCTGTTACTACACTAGTAAAAGACAAAAGGTTATATTTGCAAAGCCAGTTTCTTCATTCAATAAATTGCACCCATTCGAAAGTCGGGGCAGGTCGATAGTCACTATATCTCATCAATATTACTTTTTGACGTCAGATTTCGCAATTTCTGGACATAAATGGGCATATCACAATGAGAACCAGGAAGATTATCACCATTAAACCTCCATGACCTTCCTTCGACATCCTACATCTAAAACATTTACAAAATAATTTAGACTTTATTTCATTAGTTTAAGGTTTATTTCTGCTTACAAAAAACAGTATGAACCTTAATATGAATCTTTAAATGTAATTTGAAACTAGTGTGTATGCCGATAAGGCTTATTTTGAATTGTATATATCTGCGCAATGTATGTCCTCAGGCGCGTGACGTCAAAGCCAGCCTTGCTGCGACGTAAGGGCACCGAACACTAATACTGCTTAATTTAGACATTTCTATAATAAATAACGAACTTCATTTAACAATGTCATGATTTAAATCGTTTTACCACCTTGGAAATTATAAACATATTTTTTTTCTTAAGTTTAAAAGAAAAAGTACACATAAATTTATTAAAATAATATTATTACATTTTGTCTATGTACAAATTATAAAATAATATATTTAAAAAAAAATGTAATTAGTATTAGGATTTGTGTTACAACTACACCTACTAGTTAATTTCTAAATTTAAAATCATAGCAGTAACAGCCTGTGAATATCCCACTGCTGGGCTAAGGCCTCTTCTCCTCTTTTGAGGAGAAGGTTTTGGAGGAGGAAATTTGACACATGCAGGTTTCCTCACGATGTTTTCCTTCACCGTCAAGCACGAGATGAATTATAATCACAAATTAAGCACATGAAATTCAGTGGTGCTTGCCCGGGTCGAACCCACGATCATCGGTTAAGATTCACGCATTCTTACCACTGGGCCATCTCTGCTCTTGTCAAATCGTAACAAGAATTTAATTAAATACAGTTTAATCAGTTTCACTTTCGAGCAATTTGCTAACAAGCTGATTAAGATCTTGTGAATATTTTCTGCATTCAGATACTTGTATATTAACGAATAATGATCACTTATTAACTCGTCCAAATTAATTTGATCTATTTATAAATATAGAGCTTTTTACCGTTGGTCATAATAATAACTTTGTCGGAAAGGTTGCATAGCTCCCGCTGTTTTGTTACCAGCTTATTCTACTGTGCCTCGTTGGTCTAGTGGCTAGATATAAGGCCGCAGACCCGGTGGTCCTGGGTTCAATTCCCAGGTCGGGCCAATAAATAGTTATTGGGTTTTTCTATCAGAAAAATTCTCAGTAGCAGCCCGGAGTCTGGAAGTTGGAAGTGTGTACACTCCCGTGCCTCGGAAAGCACGTTAAGCCGTTGGTCCTGCGCCTGAACTCTTTCCGGTCGTGTCGGATTGCCGTCCTATCGGATTATGAGAGCTAAGGAAAAGAGAGTGCACCTGTGTTTGCGCACACACTTGTGCACTATAATATGTCCTGCGCAGTTGGCTAATCTCTCTTGAGATTGGCCGCCGTGGCCGAAATCGGTCTGGAGGGCCTTATTATTCTACTGTGTTAATTATTCATTTGTTAACTAATTACGTAACAAGTGTAAAGTGTCAGTCTATGAATATCTATCTGCTGAGATAAAAGCTCCTACCTCTTTGAGGAGGTTTAGAGTTTTTCACCACGCTGCTTCTATGTGGGTTGGTATACACATGTGACAGAATTTCAGAGAATTAAGACACACGCAGGAGATGAATTAAAAACACAAAATAGTTGGTGGTTGCCTAGCCTTCCGTAATCATCGCTTAAGATTCACGCGTTCTAACCATCTCGGCTCTGTATTATCTCTCAAGTAACGAGTGCTACATATTGAATTAAAATTGTCTAGTCTTATTATAGCTGTCCTAATTTAATAGACACTTAAGATAATGAGAAGACCTTTTTATAATGGTTATATTACGTCATTTTATTTTTCATTGTCAGCAATATTGCAATACACTTGCAGGTGAAAAATAGTGATCTAATAGTAGTAGAGGAGTAGATGAAGAGAATTTCACTTAATTTGACAATTGAATGACAGATTAAATTTACAGCATAAATAAAATGTCACTTTTAATATTTTAATGCTACAATAAATATAAGCCATATTATCATAATGGCCTTACGTTTACAAAAATACGTTTGCAAAAAGTGTATTCATTTTTGCTTGTTAAAAATTAAATTAAGTTAGAATGACGACTGACTAAGTTAGAACGATATGCTTTTAACATTAATATATTGTAACATTACACTCGACACAGAATTTAAATTTCAAAAACATATTGTCAAATGAGGATGAATTTTGTAAATCGTATTTTATCTGTACTTATTAAATAAAATTAATTTTATTTTAGTTCCAAACTACATATAAAATTACTATACGAATATCCTTATAATATTAGGTATATAAATTCATATGAACAACAATGAAATGTTTAAGTTGTTCTCTTAAACATTCCATTTGTTTAGGAAATTTAATAAAAATTAATTTATAGAATAAAGTAATTAAAGTATATAATATTATAACGTCTAGTAAGTTTTATAGTCTGTACAGAAACAGAGCCCAGCTAAATACCTGTCGGCCTAGATACGACAGATAAGAGAATTAGCGATAACACCAACCATGACGGAATGGGGACATGGTTCGCAAACAGTTCGCACCAGCTACCTAGGATGCTTACATTTTCTTGTACCAATATACTTTATATGTTCTACAATGCATATATTACTGTTATATAAAGTTTTTATATCAAAATGGAACAGGATTATTATTAACAAAAAGGTATATAGAGGATTGTGTATAGAATAGAGCTTAGGATACTTTATATGTATATAAGATAGGTTATTGAGGATGCTCAAAATGAAACACAAATTGTTTCTCCGAAAATACAAAGAAACGACATTTAAAGTTCACTAATATCGCCTCCTCTATTATATCTCTTTATTTTTTTATAATATCAAAGTTCAAAATAATCTAAACATTATCCGTCATTCTATCATTCAACCATCAAATGCGCGGCAAACTGACTTTTAGTTACAGATTAAAAACGCGCGGAGCGCAGCAAATTTGGAATAATGAAATGTCATTTCATTACATGTATAATGTCACTCTTAAGATACGTTTTAAAAGGAAATGAAGATGGGACGAAGTTTTATATTGATATGTACAAGTATATATGTAAAAATAAAAAGTAAAATCGACATACATGAATTAAGTAAGTTCGTTAACAACGTTCTGTATATAAAAATTGATGTCGTCAAAGTTTTCAAAGTTAAAAGCGAAATATTATTTATTCAAGTAAGCTCATTAAATCACTCTTCAATCGTCATGTTACAGTTTTGAAAGTAAAGCTACCGGTATGGAAGGTAGATTATATTTGTATACGTGTGTGTATATATATATAGGTAAAATCTCGATAGTTACTCTTTTCCATTAATAATATGTGGGTATTAATACAATGAAATCTACTTTTTATCCCGCATCAAAATCATCGAAGACTTGACGCATTTTTATCGTCTATATAGTATTTTATATCAATCTACAATACACATTATTTATAGAATATCATACCGTGCATTAAAAATAATATATATGTGCTATCCTTGGCGTTATTAGCGTTTCACGTTCCACGCGGAAGAGATCAAAGTAAAGAAACGCATGCACTTTAGTACATGATTATACAATTTATACATAAAACATATTTAACAATATATCACGCATATCGTCTGCCTACGGCATGTTTTAGTAACAAGTATGAAATCGGTTTTTTTTTTGGAAATGATGCATATGTGGCTGTTAGTGCAATAGTTCCCATATTAAACGATTGTATTGATAAGTAATAAAGTCTCTGTCCAGGTTATAATATATTTACAACACAAGCAGAATGGCTTAAGTAGTTGTTAAAACTTTTTATTGACAATAACCTGCATTGCATACAATTAATGATCATTTATATTAAACATTGAAATTTAATGATATTATTTATTTGTGGGCATTAAAGTTGTAAAAACAATAGCGTTCCCTTTAATATTGTCAGGTCGCAGTCAACCATGAAATCTTAGCTGACATTCCAACTTCTTGTCGAGATATGCACCGCTTGACAAGAATAACTGTTTAGAGAATGGAACTCCGGCGCAGGCGCAATTACTCGAGATTTTTTTAAATCTATATTCCACTAACGATTAAATTACAACTATTAAGTATGAGGCGTTTACCTTACACTTCCTACAATAAAGGAAATTTGAATTGTACGCAAATGTTTCTCTTATGTATTGTATAAAATGAATGAATCAAATCATTTATTACGTGCGTCATCGTGTACATATAAATATATTAAAATATAAGGTTAAGTACCTTAAAGTACAGCTTCAGAAACGTTTGTTACTTTTTCTGCAGGAGATTAGCGTGGGTATTTTATTTATTTTTTATTTCCTGCTAAGTAAAAAGATTCCCTAAAAATATAATTACATATTAAACAAAAACATTTCTTCATAAAGATAATTATAATTATTTCCGATAAAATTATCGAAACGGAAACCGTATCGAAATGTTTGATGAAATCGGACACAGATAAGATCGAACTCGCGAACCATTTGAGCAATAACGGAACACGTACAATCAAAGATAGTTTTTTTTTTTTAATATAAAAAAGCGGTCAAGTACGCACACATAAAAAGTTTTTATTGACGATTTACAAAACATAATAACACATCCGTAAAAATAGTTTTTTTTTGTAGTAAATGTTTTCCTACACAAATCAATCAACCCAAATTAAACGATGGAATATTTTAAAATTTACATTATGTACACATCGTAGTCTTCTTATTGAATAGTTGTTTCTGCTCTGGCCCCTTACATAAATAGCCTTCCAAGAATGGGATTATCAAATGCAAAAAATATTTTTTCAACTACTAAGTTGTTTATAACCCCTTTTTTTTTTTTTTTTTTGACGCTGGGAAAACGCATGACGCGTTTCCCCCCACGGGAACAGTGGGGGGGGTATGTGGGACTCGCCGTATGTCCAAGGCACCGAGTGTGCCCCGGTCATCGGAATACCCACTAAAAACCCAGCGGTACCCTTCCCGTCTTAACGGGAGCGCCACGGGATCGCTTGCGCATGCTACCGTGACGCTCCGACGGCCGGCCCGCCTATGCGGGCCTCCATTCACTAGGGAGGAATCCCAGGGTACTGGGAACCCCCCTAGTCCCGGCGGCGCCTATTGTGGCGGGGGGAGAAGGTGCGCAAAGCGCCGCTTTCTTCTCCCCAGTCTTCTGCGGCGGAGCGGGTCCGCAGCGGCATCTTCCTCCCGCTCCCGCTCCGCGGCCTCCTTCTGCGACATCACACTTTCGCAGAAGGAGACCATCTCTGACCAGCACCCCTCGCTTCCGAGCATCGCGTTGATGATGCTCGGCAAGGAGAGGTCTCCGCCAACAACCGCCGCCAGGGAATGCCTCTGGGGCCCCCACGCGGCACACTCCGTCAGGGTGTGATGCGCCGTGTCGAATGGCGCACCACACTCGTGGCAGGAGGGTGACACCTCCCGCCGCGCTATCTCGTGCAGGTACTTACCGAAGCATCCGTGTCCGGTAAGCACCTGCGTCAGCCTGAACGAGAGCGTGCCTCGTTTCCTTCGGATCCAGCGACTCAAGTGGGGACGTACCGCCTCCACTGTCGCCAGGCCCGCCGTGGGGGACCCGAGGTCCTCCTCCCATCGGGCGATCAGGGCTTGCTGGGCTAGAGCCCTGATCCGCCCGACTTCCGCCGACCCTGGACGGTCGCCGCGTTCCCTCGCCTCGGCCCGGAAGCGGTACACCTCCGCGAGCACTTCCGCCTGGAGCTCCCAGGGCGGGTCGCCCGCGAGGAGGGTCGCCGCTGTCCACGACACCGTACGATAACCCCTTATCGCCCTCACCGCTATGACCCTCTGCGGTTTTCGCAGAAGGGCCCGGTTGGAAGCGGTGAGTGCGTCCACCCAAATCGGGGCACCGTACAGTGCCATCGACCTCACTACGCCGGCATAGAGGCGCCGGCATAGCGATCCCGGTCCTCCCACGTTGGGTAGGAGGCGGCCTAAGGCGGCGGCGGCATTGACGAGCTTCGGGCCGAGCTGCACGAAATGCTGGCCGAAGCTCCAACGCCCGTCCAGGATCAGGCCCAGATACTTCATCTGGGCCCGCACCTCGATCACCGTCCCGTGGACGGTGATACTCGCCCCTCGTGGGGGGCCCCTCCGCGGACCGTGGAAGAGGAGGGCCTCCGTTTTGGATATGGAGACCCTCAGGCCCAGCATCTCCATCCGGTCCACGGTCAGGGTCGTTCCGACCTCGGCCAGGCGGGCCGCCTCCCGAAAGTCCCGCCCCGTCGCGGTGATGAGGGTGTCGTCCGCATAGCACAACACCCCCATACCGGGAAGGACGGGGGCTCTCAGGAGCCAGTCGAAGCCGACGTTCCACAGAATTGGGCCGAGAACCGACCCCTGTGGAACGCCGCAGCCAACCCGACGCCGGACCAACCCGCCGTCGCCCCCCACCCAGACGACCTCTCGGTCCTGGAGGTACGCCTCCAACAGTCTCCTCAGATAGGTCGGCACCCCATGGTATCGGAGTGCCTCCCTGATCGTCTCGAATGGGAGACTGTTGAAGGCGTTCGCCACATCCAGCGAAACCGCCAGGACCACTCGCCCCTGGGCCACCGCTTCCGTGGTCCGAGTCTTCAGGGCGCTCAGGGCGTCGACCGTCGAACGACCCGCCCTGAACCCGAACTGAGCCTCTGAAAGACCCGGACCGACCTCGTCGAGGTGCTGAACGAGACGGGCTGCGAGAATCTTCTCAAACAACTTGCCCGTCTCGTTCAGCAGCACGATCGGCCTGTACGCCGAGGAGGAACCGGGTGGTCGACCCTCCTTCGGGAGTTGTTTATAACCCCTAGCATACCTAAGCCAAATATGAAACACTTAGACATAAAATTTTAATATAAAAAAATGATTTCGTCTGTCCCTCAAAAAGGAGAAGTCGCAGCCCAGCTGTGGAATACAGTTGCTTTAATATATACAAAACCCTCCATGAATATTTATGTTATTTCATTTTCAATTACGGTTTATATATGCTTTACTCAATTTTAAGATGTTTTACAGTAGATAATAGTTTATGTCAAGTTAACGTGATAATAAATGCGTAGTTAACGACTACGTGTGATAATATTATCATGCGATATAATTACGCCTATTATGTTAATAGACCACAAAAATACACAATGTATAGCCACGCCAAGTAGTGACCACTTACCATCAGGTGGCCCCATTGACAGTCTGCCTGGCTATCAAGCAAATCTTAACGTAATACATGCTTAAAAAAGATATATTATATCATCAGTACGCGTTCGTAGTCTAGTAAAAAAAATTAATTATTTTTCGAATAATACATTTGTAAAGGTCAGTCTCTGTTGTTGTTATTTGAAATACTACACACTGTAAGGATGGAATCTATTATTTTGAAATTATAATTTGGCGTCCAGTATGTAGGACACTGGACTGAGACGTAACAAGTAACGGAATTATTTAGACTGAATAGTTTGAGAAATATTGTCTCTAATCTGAAATGTTATTTTTAAATTTCAAAATAAAGTTTTTAAATATATAATGAATCAAGCCTATTAAACAATTTTTATTCCTATAAAATGAGATAAATTTTGCGAACTTTACGATAGAAAAAATACTAAAATTGTTTAATAAATAATGTTCTCTGGATATATATATATATATATATATATATATATATATATATATATATATATATATATATATATATATATAATAGGTTTAAATTGCAGATAAGCAAACTCTAGACAAGTGCGATGTCGAGGAATAAAGTCCAGTGCATAGCTAGCTGACTTTTCGCGAATGATCGTGAAGTTTGACACATAACTCGTAAGGTGTTTTAGTTTGTCATTAGAAAACAAAGGTTCAATAAAAAAAAATGTGCGTGCAACTTAGTACATGTGACTTATTATTTTATGCGTCAGAACTGCTTCACTTAAACATTACATAAGCGTTGCAATAAAATAATAACGTAGATTTTTATGGAATATTTATATGAATACCTTACAAAAATGTCATAGATTTACTGGATATTAAATCATTTAGCCAACTTTTTTATCAATATTTAATATAATTTTGTCCTTTTTAAGCGTTAGCGAGGAATTTCTAATAAATGATTATCCAACTCTCGCACAAAAGCGTAATAAGTTTCAGTAAATTATGTCTATGTAGATGATTGTATGAAACGGTCAAGATCGAGAATTATTTCGTGTGATTGATTGTGAAAAATTACCTATTATATGTAAAACCTTTCTTTTTCCTTATTATTCCAAAACCAAGACCAAAACTCTACGCTAATAAACAACTAACGTCTGGGTAGGTACCACCCACTCATCAGATATACTACCGCCAAACAGCAATACTTATATAGTATTGTTGTATTTCGGTTTGATGGCAGAAGCTACATAACATCTTAGTCCCCAATATTGGTGTCGCATTGGTGATTGTAAGGAACGGTTATTATTTCTTACAGCGCCATTGTCTATGGTGGTAACCATATTATCAGGTGGTCCATTTGCGCGCCTATTTAAAATGAAAATCTACTCGTGCAGAATTGATTGGGTAACTTTTACAATATAAAATTCAAAGTGAATTAAGGAAATAATGTACTTGTTTTCAAATTCAATGTGTTCACTACACATTAGTTTTGATTTATTACATGGGGCCAAAGAAAAACATAGGTACACCTATGCTACATATACTGAACTATGCATATACGTATAAACAAAATTAATCAAGTACCTACAAATCTTTTGAAAATTAATAACGTGAACGCATATAGCACGTTATATTGTTCAAACAAAATCGCAACAGTACGTTCCGGTTTCTAATTGTTTTAATTTCCATTGTAAAAAACTAAAAGATCTTATCCGTGAGCCGCCATGTGTTAGAAAGTAGATTTCACTGAAACGTGTATTTCATTTAATTATATATCATACGACTTTGATTAATCGCTTATTAATTGTTAGTTACCGAGTTCAGAATTTACATTTTAAATAACATTGAACGTTACTGTTTCAAGATCTTCCGAGATAAAATTTAATAGAAACTTACATCCTTTACTTAAACAAATAGAAAAACTTAAAGTTATTTATAATAATAATGATTCGATCGTGAGAAAGACTTTGTGTTAATTAATATGAACATATTTTTAAATCAATAACGGATGCCTAGCTAAACCACGGGCCAATACTGCTAATTTCTATTAACTTCAATCAACTTTTTGGAGTGGTCGCTGTCATCTAAAACTGCCAACAACAAAGTGCTCATCTCAACGAATTAATAATACCCGAACACTAAATTGCGAAGCGATTATAAATAATCAGAGTTGTGCAGGTTCATTGGAGACCATCGAATAATTAGAAGCACAAGATCAGAATTAATTTAAGAGCGCATTACAATGGAAGGTCAATTTCAATTATTATTTGACAAAATGAAGATCGAGATGCAAAATCAAACTTTAGAATTAAAGGACTTAATTACAAAAAGTATTATGGACAGTATGGAAGAGAAGTTAATTCCTATAGTAGAAGAAAATAAAAATTTAAAAATCAAAGTTGAAAAATTAGAAAAAGAGATAGAATACTTAAAACGAGGAGAGAGAAACAACAATATTATGGTATTTGGCTTAGAAGAAAAAGAAAAATCTAGTATCGAACTATTACAAAAATTAAAGGATAATATTAAATATGACATGAATATTGATATTAATGATTACGAAATCAACAAAATACATCGTATAGGGAAAAAAGACCCAGAAAGTAACAAGCCGAGACCGGTAGTATGTTCGTTTACAAGTAACAGGAAAAAGAATGAAATTATTAAAAACAAAAAATACCTTAAGAATATTTATGTTATGGAAGATTATCCTAAAGAGGTGTTAGACAAGAGAAAAGAGTTACAAGCAAAGTTAGTTGAAGAGAGGAACAAAGGCAATATCGCATACCTGAAATATGACAAACTAATAGTTAAAGAGAAAAACAGCCAAGAGAAAAGAAAGAGAGATATATCTGCTTCCCCTTCTTCTTATAACAACCAGGCAAAAAAACAACATGCTCAATCTACAACCAAGGTAAATAGGACAAATGCTTTCGATATGATGCGGTCTAGATCCAACTCCTTTTCTAATGTAACAAATACCAAAACCCAATAGCAACTAAGAAGCGGCAAATGGAAACCAAAACCAACCGAGGAAAATAATTACAAAGAAACAGAGAAGCAACACACTCCCCCAAGCCGACTGGTCCTCGTGGGGGAAAGAGACCACAACCCTCCAACAGCAAAGAATAAGGAATATAACAAATATAACAAACATTGGAAACACCATAAATCAATTATCTATATAGCAGCCCTCAACGTACTCACCCTGAAACAAGAAGAAAATCTCACAGAACTAGTCTATGCTTTAGAAAACATTAAATGGGATATCATCGGCCTGAGCGAAGTGAGAAGAATGGGAGAAAGTATTACTTCCCATGCAGACTACATACTATACCATATAGGGGAGACCCAAGGTCACCACGGGGTGGGATTCATGATTAAAAAACATATATCTGAATGTGTAGAAGGATTTGTAGGAATATCGGAGCGTATAGCAATAATGAATTTGAAACTACAAGGATACAAAGATCCCTGGTCTATTGTACAAATATATTCGCCTACAGAACAATCGAATCCAGAAACAATAAATACATTCTACCATGATCTCAACAAGGCGATTAAAGAGCATGCGAACAAAAATCTTATAGTAATGGGAGACTTCAATGGTCAAATTGGAGCAAGGCGTTCAGGTGAAAACATAATACTAGGACAATTCATGTATAGTAACAAAGCTAGGAGTAGAAATGGAGATAAAATTGTCAACTTCGCACTAGAAAACAATTTAACCATTCTAAATACTATGTTCAAGAAAAATAAAAAAACCATGTGGACCTGGATCTCTCCTGACGGCAAAACAAAAAATCAAATTGATTTCATAATGACAAGCAGGCACAAATACTTCAATAACTTCACCGTCATCAATAAGTTAAACTTTAACACCAATCATAGACTAATCAGAGCAGAGTTAATTGGAAAGCAACCAAAAAAGCCTAGACCAAGACAAAATCTCAGAAACGCAAAGCTTGGAAAACACCAGTTAGAAAAACTATCAATTGAGCTGAGGGACAAATTCACGGACTTCAAAGGCAACACTAAGGACCTAGGAGTACAAGAAAAATATAACTGGATGGAGAATACCATTAAAACACAGGCACAACTCATTGCAAGTACTAAAACTGAAACAAAAAATTGGCTAACAACAAATACAATGAAACTACTCGAAGAAAGAAACCACTTAATCAGCGCAGGACATACACGTGACAGAAGGAAACAAATTGCCAAAATTAGTAAAGAAATTAAAAATAGCATAAAGAAAGATAGAAACCAAAGCAGAATAGAAACTATAGAGAAGTGTATATCCAGAACAGGTGGAGTCAAAAAAGGTTATAAAGAATTGACAAATTCAATGGATTGGATTGTAAAAATTAAAAACGACAATGGAAAATGGAAACATCGCAGAACAGATATCCTAGAAATAGCTACATCCTACTACGAAAATCTTTATAAAAGTAACACTACACAAGGCGAAACTGAATTAACAGCAATCTCAGAGATCCCTAACATCCTTCAAGCTGAAGTCGAGCTGGCTATAGATACTCAGAGGGAAGATAAAGCTCCTGGACCCGACGGTTTAAGCAACGAGATCCTAAGACAAAGCAAGAAAGTGTTAATACCTGTCTTCACAAACATATTTAACGATATCTTAAACACTGAAATTATTCCCCAACAGTGGACAGAGTCCAACATTATACTGTTGTATAAGAAAGGGGACAAACATGACATCGGAAACTATCGCCCTATAAGCCTTATGTCAAACATATATAAAATTTTTGCCAAGATTATACTAAAAAGGATTGAAAGAACTCTAGATGAACACCAACCTATCGAGCAGGCAGGATTCCGCAAAGGTTACTCAGTTATCGACCATATTCATGTAGTGCGTCAAGTTCTAGAGAAGTACAATGCATACCAACTCACATACTTTATAGCATTTATTGACTATAGCAAAGCATTCGACTCTCTACTCCACGGAAAAATATGGGAGGCACTAATGGAACAAGGAATCGAACAGAAATATATCCGGCTAATAAAAAATGTATATAGTCATAGTACAGCGAGAATCCAATTAGAAAGGAAAGGTACTCCATTCAAAGTAGGGAAAGGCGTCAGACAGGGGGACCCCCTATCTCCAAAACTATTCTCGGCGGTACTAGAATCGACTTTCAGAAGACTCAACTGGGAACATCTCGGGATCAATGTAGACGGGGTATCGCTGACGCATTTAAGATTCGCAGACGACATTGTGTTATTCGCTAAAACATCAGACGATATAACCAAAATGATAAATGAGCTCGCTGTAGAAAGTGCAAAAGTAGGGTTAAAATTAAATCCAGATAAAACCAGAGTTATGACAAATGGAAACAAAAACACTATAAAACTAGGAAACACAGAAATCGAGTATACCGATGAATACATCTATCTGGGACAGATCATTACTCGAAAAGATTCTATGCGCCATGAAGTTGAGAGACGAATCACAAACGGGTGGAGGAGATATTGGGGCTTGAGAGAGGCTATGAAAGACAAAAACCTACATATAACACTAAAAAGTAAATTATTTAACACCTGCATACTACCTGTTCTTATGTACGGCTGCCAAACTTGGGCTCTAACTCAGGGATTGACAAACAAACTCGCAACATGCCAGTATGCGATGGAAAGGAGTATGCTGAACATCAAAAAATCAAATAGACTGAAAAACTGTGTCATCAGAAATAAAACAAAAACTATAGATGTCACACTGAAAATCAGAAGACTTAAATGGAAATGGGCAGGGCACATGGTACGAGGCCATGATAAATGGAGTAAAAGAGTCACAAGATGGTACCCCAGAGAAGGTAAAAGAAAAAAAGGTAGACCACAACAAAGATGGGACGACGACATTAGACAGGTAGCAGGTGTGATGTGGAACAGAGTGGCCCGAGAAAGGCCGGAATGGAAAAGGTTGGAGGAGGCCTTTGCCAATAGGCAGACAGATCTGCAGAAAATAAATAAATTTGAAATACTAGAATAAGTCTAAGTTTAATATGTTTTGGAATACTATTTTATTGTTTAAGATCTGAATAAAAGGCTATTATTATTATTATTATTATTATAATAATAATGACATATCCTTCTTAGCGAGTTTCAGCCACAACGACCATCTCCAAAGATAGCTCAGAGAAGAAAATATAATAGTAGCGGCGCAGGCACAGATATACTCTCTCTATTTCCTTAATCTTTTAGTCCTATAGAACGGCATCACTCCTATTTTTCTCCGTGCAGTGACGGACTAATAATACAAATCACTACCCCTCTCTCTCCCATGGGTGTCGTAAGAAGCGACTAAGAGATATCTGAGCGACCAACTGCTCATCTGGTGGTAGGATGTCTCTCATCCGCCTGGCTTGTTACAACCGTACGCATGGTGAAAACTCGTGAAGTGATCGTTTCGAGATCAGCCAACGTACAGCCAGTGTCCGAGCGCGCATTGCCGTGATATGTGGTGGTCCAGTGGAAGTTGCTGTTGAACATATGCCGGGGGAAATTATATTGACCCGCCGGCCAGGGAGACCTGTAGAAACGGTTGTTCCGCTGGCCGCCCGTGGCAGAGTACAGGGGCCCAAGCGTTGCTAACCAGCTCGCGAGGCTGCCCCACCTGGCCACGCATAATCTCGGTGTGGACCGTCGTGCCGGTTGGTGACAGGACGGTGGGCTCCTGGCGGCCATTACCGGGAGGGTTCGGGGGCCCTTCCGTCTGGCGGATCAGTTTATTTTCCCTTCTGGCAGCTTCTTGGGGAAACAGCTCCACACTTTGACCATCCCTATCGTGGCAATGCGACGCTCGCTTCACGTCTCTCCCTTCTTTTACCATGAAATGACAACGCATAAAAGAAATAACGGTCGATCAGCGGTGCACACCCCCACCATACCTTCGCTGTTTGAGGTTGAGTTCTCTAACATCCGTGGACTCCATGCTAACCTCAATGCTGTCCACCACCATCTCGAGAAAGCACGGCCAGCAATGTTGTTTCTTACGGAGACCCAAATACTCCGTCCTGCCGATACCAGCTACCTTAATTATCCCGGCTACATGCTTGACGAATCCTTCAAAGCGAAAGCCGGAGTATTCTTGTTCGTCAGGACGGATGTTTGTTGTCACCGTCTGCGCTGCTTGGAGGACCCTTCCCTCTCCATGTTGGTGGTACGTATAGACCTAATTCGTCAGAGTCGAGTCTACGTGTGCCTCTACAGATCCCACAATGGTGACTTGGAAACAAGCCGACTATTTGACCATCTTAGTCGGGTGGCAGATGTTGCGCAAGAGCAGTTTCCTAGTGCGGAACTGGTGTTTTTGGGGGATTTTAATGCTCACCATGAATCATGGTTGAACTCTCCCGAAACTGACCATGCTGGAAAGACTGCTCATGCTTTCGCTCTCACGCATGTCTTGACCCAATTGGTTGATCAGCCCACCAGGATCCCAGACATTGACGGGCAAGCTCCTTCCCCACTGGACCTTCTGCTGACTACTCACCCGGTGGAATATCAGGTTGAGATTCAGGCTCCTCTTGGTTCTTCGGATCACTGCCTGATATCCACCAAAGTGCCACAGGCCAAGCTGCCGCCATCAGCGGTATGTAAACGTCGCGTTTGGCACTATAAGTTGGCAGATTGGGACGGCTTGCGCGATTACTATGCGTCAGTCCCGTGGAAGGAACGTTGCTTCAGGGAGAATGACCCGACAGCTATCGCCGCTGCTATTGCTGATGAGATCCTGTTGGGAATGGAATACTACATTCCTAACTCAGATCTCATCAGTAAGGACACACGTAACCGTTGGTTCACTCGCGAATGTGCCGATGCTGTGTCATCCAAGCAGGCGGCGTATCGCGGATATTGGATCAATGGCTGCGTTAGCGGGGCATCTAACATAGACTCACTGAAAGCAACCTATAACAAAAACTCCAAGTCCTGTAGGACGGCATACACGAGAGCGGATGCACAGCGCGTTGTACAGATTGGTCATGACCTTGTTTCCCATCCTAGTGGCTCCCGTAGCTTGTGGCGTCTGACCAAGTCTGTGCAAAACGATTTTTGCCAACCTTCGCAGCCACCGCTCAGGAATCCGGACGGATCACTAACTCATAGTCCATCTTCTGGCAAAACTCTTTGCGGATAATTCTCTGATCGATGATTGCAGTGCGCTGCCACCTTCAATATCTTCATGTGGCCACACGATGCCTGACATCAAAATCAGGCAAACATTATGCTAATGTGCGTGCACAGCTGCAATCACTCGATGTGCGGAAAGCTAGCGGTCCCGATGTAATAATTCCTACACAAGCGTAGTCTTCGCGTTTTACTTGATGGTTGCGCTTCACAATTCTATGTAGTGAATGCAGGGGTCCCCCAAGAGTCTGTGCTATCCCCCAGACTCTTTCTTCTGCATATCAATGATATGCTCTCTCTTGGGAACATACATTGCTATGCGGATGATAGTACAGTGCACGGGGGATACCACGGACGCGCAGTAGCTGGGCGGGCGGAAACCGAGGAGAGACGGAGGGATCTTGTTGTTGAACTCGATAGGACGTTAGGACTCATTGCCAAATGGGGTTCTGACAATCTTGTTGAGTTTAACGCCAAGAAAACACAGGTATGCGCTCTCACATCGAAAAAGTCACCCTCCTCCCTCCCTCTGTGGCACTACGCTGGAGATGCAAAGCAAAGTCGCCATACTGGGAATTGACGTTCGGTGCGACCTCAATCCAAGGGACCACATCGAGGCTGTTATAAAAACAGCTTCACGTAAACTTGGAGTCCTGAACAAGGTGCGGCGTTTTTTCACGCCACAACAACTGCTCCTGTTGTATAAAACACAGGTGCGGTCTTGCGTCGAATATTGCTCGCACCTCTGGGATGGCTCCGCTAAGTACTTACTGGAGGCCTTGAATCGGTTACAGCGACGTGCGGTTCGCATTATTGACGACGTAAAGGTCACAAACCTCCACCAACCCTCGAGCCTTTACAATTGCGTCGAGAAATAGCGGCACTGAGCGCTTTCTACCGATTGTATTACGGCGAGTGCTCAGAGGAATTATTCTCCCTCATTCCTGCTTCCCCATTCCTTCACAAGTCTACGCGTGCTGGCTCTCGATGTCACCGCCTAACTGTGACATCAATTCCATCGCGCACGAAGAAATTTGGCAACTCTTTTCTTTGTCCCACCTCCAAAACATGGAATTCTTTACCAGCACACGTGTTCCCCTCCTCTTATGACCTGGGTTCCTTCAAACGAGGCGTGAAGAGGCATCTTGCGGGCCGGCAAGGCGGGGGCGGCTAGTGCAAGTCATTCTTCCTGACTGCACTAGCCGTCGTCGCGTTTGGACTCTACTACCACTTACCATCAGGTGGAGTATAGTCATTTGCCATCCCGGGTATTATATAAAAAAAAAAAAAACGAAACAACCAGAAAAAATGTGTCAAAAATTTTACACCAATATTGGGGACTAAGATGTTATGTACCTTGTGCCATCAAACCGAAATACAACAATACTATATAAGTATTGCTGTTTGGCGGTAGTATATCTGAGGAGTGGGTGGTACCTACCCAGACGTTAGTTGTTTGTTAGCGTAGAGTTTTGTTCGTGTTATGCTATTTTTTTAAGCCATCATCTTTTTGGCCATCTCCAAAGATAACTCAGAGAAGGAAATATAATAATAGCGGCGCAGGCCACTATGCAGATACACTCTCTCTATTTCCTTAATCTTTTAGTCCTATAGAACGGCATTACAAAACGACCAGAAAAAATGTGTCAAAAATTTTAAAAACAGACTGATTCTAGGAGATTTTTATAAGTAGTATTGACTTTTACCAATGTCGCAAAACTGTACAAATTTTAACATTCAAATATTATATTAAACTTTAATTAAATGTCCACCTGTTTTTTGTATTATGATATAAATTATAGTTCCACTGGAACAAGATAAAAAAACGCGCTTCGGAGAAAATTACGGTGTTATAGAGATAACGAATCGTTATGTGCTCTTTGTCACATAGAGGACGTACACATAAGTAAAGTTGAAAATACTGCGTGGAATTCTACCGGTGTTATTAATCCCATAATTTTGAAGGCTTTACTCAAAGCGACAGCTTGATTAAAGCGTCAAGGGAAACTCAGGTCTTATTCAAATGTTGTCGCTTATAAAATACACGCAAATATGTTACGACATCATCTGTCATGTTATAATAAAAAATAATAATAGAGAAATGGTTGGCACTACCGAAGGTAGCATGTGTGATTAGACCATGGTGTCTCCCAACGTCACAGAGGATAGTTTTAAATTTATTCTGTAAAGGAACCGATATGTCCGTCATACACGCGTAAAAGAGTTTTCCACCGATAACAATAAAAGTTAGTTATAGTAAGTTAGTTCGATCAAACACCAAACACACATTGCAACCGTACAAAACTTCTAAAACACTATCAGATACGGATAATTTCTTGATAGGCCTTATTTTTTCTATTGAATCGGGTTTGAACATAGTACCTCAAGATTAGCCTTATTACCACTGGACCAACGATACAGTCAAAGTACGAAAAATATACCATTAAGCTTCCCGGAAGAAATAAAATTACCGAACAAGTAATATTTTACAGGACGTTGATAGCTGAAGCCCGTAAAACCGTTATCACCATATCGTATTGCGCAACCGATAATATACGAAATAAAAATGTTTTACGCCATGTTTACGACCTGCGTGCTATAAGGCTGTTGTTTGATATTGAATGACGGTGTTTAAAACGACATCTGTGGAACAACAACGGAACTTTACAGATATACCATATACAACATCAATTGAGAATCATGGAAACTTTTATTATAGCCGTTGACATTATATCACAATTAGTTTCCCGCAGCTCCATCCGCGATTTATTGTTTCCGTATATTATATACCATTTTTTTCAAAACGTCCTCATGAATTTCGTTATGATCACTAATTTAGTGATATAAGAACAAGCACTGCTACTTTTGCATTTATGATATTAGTCTGATAAGTGATTTAATTTAAACAGTCTCTTGTTTGTTAATTTTTTTTCCGAACCGGGGAATGAATTTGACAATAACGAAACAGATAAACAAACACTGCTGCTTGCTCTATGAACAAAAATACTTTGATTGTTTACGATCGCTTTTAATATAAAATGTAATTGATAGATGGTATTATTGACCCGTTCTTTCATGTCATCGTTGTTGTTTTTTGATGGTATGTTTTATTTATGAAAATAGAAGATAAAAGTCCATAATGGGAAAATTAAAAGAATTCCGAAAACTAAATTGACGTATGTTTCAAATCGAAATAATTAAAATATAATAATTAGAAATAATAAAAAAGCATTATTTATTTCTAATTAAGAACTACATAGTAAAATATTGGATGTCTCTGGATAGGTATATAAAGATAATTTAAACAATAAACAGTGTCAACATGATGTGAGTAATATAATTATTATAATAGCTACTTAATAAAAATATCCCAGTGACAAACCAGCACTGTATACAACTCATTCGCAATTGCCACGTCACTGGGTTTTCTCTCTATTGTTGTATTCGCATTGTATGTTATAAAATTAAAATACCACCATTAATTATACAGTAGAAAGTCATTATTATATTTAAAGCTACCATGTATAAATCTTATATAATAAAGTTATATAAAGTGTGTATTTCACTGGTGGTAGGGCTTTGTGCAAGCTCGTCTGTGTAAGTACCACCCACTCATCAGATATTCTACCGCAAAACAGCAGTACTTGGTATTGTTGTGTTCCAGTTTGAAGGGTGAGTGAGCCAGTGTTACTACAAGCACAAGAGACATAACATCTTAGTTCCCAAGGTTGGTGGCGTATTGGCGATATAAGCGATGGTTACCATTTCTTACAATGCGAATTTCTATGGGCGTAGATGACCACTTACCATATGCTCGTCCGCGTTTTCTCTCTGGAAAAACACATTTACGCGTTTCCCCCACATGAAGTGGGAGAAACGCCGCCTACCCATTTTATAAAAAAATGTTGTTCTTATTATTTAAGAAATATAAAAAAAATATGTATATTTACAAGCGCTTTATGTAACTTAGTAAATAATACCGATGAAAAATTATTTTTGCTTCAATGATATGATCAAATAAGATACGAATATATAATATGAATCATATGACGTTGCATTCAAGTTTGTCTTAAGTATATTCTAGAATTATAAAGAGTGTTTATGTGTGTCACGCTGTGGTCATTAAACCTGCGTCAGATTACATCAATCTGATTTCCGTGCAGTAATGACTTATGCATTTAGTAACTTCTATTAATTGCAAAAGGTATAAATGTATCTCGAAGTCAATAAATTATGGTCCCGTAATTAGAACGCGTGATTCTTAACCGATTATTCCGGGTTCAAGCACCCCTGGACTTTCATGTGCATCTAATTTGTAGATGAAGGAAAACACCGTCCGAAAACCTGCACGTGTTTAATTCCATTAAAATTCTGCCACATGTGTATCTACCAAACCGCATTGGAGTAGCGTGATGGAACAAGCTTAAATCCTTCTCCTTAAAGTAAGAAGGCCTTAACCCAGCTGTGGGGACATTGACAAGCTTTTTACAATATTACGAAAATAAATCCTATGGGGCTTACAACATCGTGAAACATGTCAAAAGGTATGTGTTCTTAAAATCATATTTGAATCGTCATTTTATGCATATTATTTTGTTATTTTGACTTCAAGCAACTATAAACCCTATTTCATCTATGGTAAGGTATAAGTGTGGGGCCTCATTTTAAAGGTTATTGAATCCTTTAAATAATAAAACTGTGATAGTGATTACTAAGCATGTAAAAACATTGTTCATGAAAAAAGGAAAAACACGCCAAAATTACTTAATTTAATTAATCTAAAAACATAACAAAATTAAAAAATACAGTAAAACAATTCCACGTGGTCTCGGGCAAACTGAAGTCTGACTCGCCTATGCTGTGCTGTCAATTTGGGGCCAGTAGCAGCCCTACGGGCCTGGATTTTCTTCTCTCGCAGCCTTCTTCTTATTGTGGAGACGCTCACCGACGTCCTCCGAGCTGTTCGGAGCTGCTGTTGCAGCTCAACAGCGTTGGAGAATCGGTTACGCAAAGACGTCGACACAATATAGCGGTCGTCTCTGTCAGAAGTGCAACGTCGTCTTCCGGATCCATGCTTCCTGATGTAGCCTCCAGTCTCCTGGAACCGCTGGGATACTCGTTTCACCCGGAAACGGCTTATGTTGAGTTGTCGAGCAATATCAACTTGGCGTAGTCCTGATTGCAGTAGTGCTACCACTTGAGCTGCTTCTTCTGCCGTGGTATCCATTTTTCAGGGTTTTTTTCTTACTCGAGCTGTTCAGGTGTGACTTCAGTGATGTCTGGATAGCTAATGACCCATAATTAATTTTTACCCCCCCTTTTATTCGTGTCCAAGGTGGCACAAGTAGTGAGTCCTCTAATGCGCTTTTCAGCACTTTTTTTTTTAAAGACCCTAACGTTTCGTTATTATTGTTTTTATAGAAAAGAACGATACGCGTTTTTAAAGTGTATTAATTGTGCTTTCAAATGATATTAATTTTGGTAGGGTACAATAAATAAGAGTATTATTCGCTTGAAGTCAAAATTTCAAAAGGTGCGATTTTTTTGACGCCGAGTGTATATACGATAGAGTAGCTTACGCTAGTAATTAACAATACAGTTCCTTTTGTAAACAAATAGTATTTAATCATCATCCGAACAATCGTTCTTGTCATGATGGTTATTGGTTGATATCATCAAAGTATATAAAAAAATGAAGAATTCTAAGCGCTTAAATAACGCAATAATGACAGAACAAACAGATTATCAGCCTTAGCCTCAAGTGAACCGAGTATTCATTGCACAACTTAATCTTAAACACACAAGTGATTCGAATCACATGATGTTTGTATATCAATAGTCTAATTACAGTTTAAAGATCTGTTCTACTAATCTGTGTACGTAAAAGATCTGATATTTTTACTTTACGCATTATTGTACACCATAAAAGTTAAAAAAAAAAACATAAAACATGAATACAACCACATTACATTACAACTGGCGGGCATATTGCTACATAGTGATCTCTTCCAGACAACCAACAACTTACGGAACTACTCATAAGATATAAGTTTGGTGGTAATTTTAAAAAATCTATTGTAGTGCCTTGGGGGTAAATCCGGCTCGTGTGCCGAGACGGTGAATGACTGACGGCTCTTTTCCGTTATGCCCCCTCTTCACTCCATATTTGTAAATTATTTAATACACTATCAAATATTACGTGCGCCTCGTGACGGCCTCGTTTATTTGTTGGAATAATTTTGATAGAAAAGTACCACTGTATCCTGTTGTTTCTATACTTTCGTTTAAAATTACCGTTTTTAATAATTATACTAATCACATTCGTTAAATATATTTAAAAACTGAACTAATTAAAACTGATTGGACCAGTTTTTGATACAAGGCTATGTTAAAATAAGCAGCCCATAGACGTTATCACGGCGTTGGCACATTTTTATGTTATCAATAGCTCAATACTATGAATGGTATTTGGTATTAAGTATGGGGTATACGCTGTGACGGCTGGCTCGGTACTATTATTAGGAACATATCATATTAAAATATTGGTGATTACCTTTTCGAAACATTTTTTGTATTGTTCTTCTTGTTATATATATATTTAATTCAAATTAAGAAGACAGATAAATGATCCACCTTGATCTCCTTCAAACATAGAAACTAGCAGTGTAAATGTGTTATAAATGTGACCTGTTATTTATTTTGTACTATTCATAAATTTATATCTATCTATACTACTATATAAATCTATTGGCGCTGTCTGTACATTTTTTTTTCACCTAATTTTGTGATAAATAAACGTTTTATGATGCAGTGATTCACATTATACTATTTTTTTCATTTTTCTCTGTCTGTCTGTATGTCTTCTTATAACTCAAGAACGGCTTGACCAATCTTGATGAAAATTGGCACACACAAAGAACTACGGTATCTTATGAAAATTAATTTCAAATCGTTAATTACCAATTTCTTTACCTCTACCTTCTAGTGCAGCCATACGTGTAGGCGTGTTTGTTATTATAGTAATAAAATAATTTATTATATTTTTACTAATTATACGCGGGTGAAGCCGCGGGGCACAGCTAGTTTATTTATATATGTATTGATATGTTGTATTTTATATAAATGTATATATGTATGTATATATAATGCACTCGCCCGCTATGTTCTGCTAGCATCTTAATACAGGATTGTCTGTAAGAGATCACTACTTGAGTGACCGCCCCGCCCCTTGCATGCATGTATATGACTTGTTTTGTTTTTTTTTTTCCTTGTGAGTGTAATAAAGTTATTTATTATTATTATTATTATTAAGAGCCCGTAAATGCCACCGCTGGCAAAAGCTATCCCCTCCTCTTAAGGAAAAGGTTTCAATTTCTTGCCGCAACGCGTCTCTAATGTAAAAATGAGTAGCAGAATTTCATCCGACACCAGCCGATCCACACGATGTTTTCCATCACAGCCGAAGTCAAGATGAATTATAATCAATTAAATACATAACTCGAAGCTAGAACCCGCGAAGCGCAATCTTCTGTTTACTTCACTAAGCCGTCAAGTCATCAGTCAAGTCTCCTTGAATGATGAAATAAAAGAAAATATATTGAAACTTTAAATATAGACTCTTGGTTATGAAAGCGAAAAATAAAATCAATGCATTGTTGCATTCAATTTTATACAAAAGAATTCAAAGTAGTCGATTATCTTCGCTTGATTTTTATCGAGGCTTGACGGTCTGGATGTAATGAATACTGTATGCACTGAACGCGACACTAAGAACCTCACATGTTTGCTATGGTATTATAAACATGGTTTCCATTAGTCACTATTAACTTTCTAACTTCTAATATCGTATCTCTAATCTCATGCTAAAGTTAACGTTATAAGTGGAATTGTAATTTCATTTATTTAATTCGTATTTTATTTAATTTTAAAATTGGAATATACAAAAGATATTGTGATTACAGAAAATATTACTAACTAGTTTTCGCCAGGAGCTTCACCCGTGTGTGATGGGAGGAGAGATGTTAGGCTTTTCTAAACCCCGCACAGCCAGTATGCAAATTTTCATGATGACGAACAAACTCACTTTCGAATTTAAAATATCAGTAAAGATAATGCACTAATTATCGTGAATTCGATTAAGTGTAACCAATCATTAGCATCATTTTTAATTATAATTTTATATAAGTATTTCGAGGTATTGATTAATAAAATGTACGTAGTAAGTACGTACGTGAGTCGTCTTGAAACTGATACTAACGGTCACACTTATAAACTTAGCGTGGTTAGCGGATGTACTGTTTATTGTGACCATCCAGACTTTTAGAAGTAGTTAGATCCTTTAAATACACATGCTCTGACACACCACACCAGTTCATGGCAAGCCAAGTAGCGTAACTGATAAACGGATCCTCTTATCTAGTCATTTTTGTACTGGAATTTACTAAAATGTTTTATATACTTAATATCATAGCTACGATATATAACAACGCAATAGTTTACGGGCCACCTAGCGAAGTAATAGTCGTAGGTTCTATCAATTTCCTCAGGCAACTGTCACAACAGGTTCACAATTTTCTATGAAAACCAAATCATATTTCACACGGACGATAATTGAAGCTTATTACACTGTTATTACGATGTGCCCGCATAAGCTGCATGAAGTATCGCGTCTCACGTGAACCCAACATTCTTATCGCCTGGATCTGACTAGTTCAGCAATTGCCACTAACTCGAGATGATCCAATTGGCGCTAACAATCTCAACGAGACAAGAAAATTGTACTGTCTCTTGACATAAAAAAACTTCCTCGATACGATCACGAATGCAAGGATTTAAGTACCGAAGTGGGTCAATTTAATCCATTGAATGAAGTTGCGTGGCTTGCTCAGTTTTATTTTTACATCAGTGAACAATGATATTGTAGTTGTGTGTATAAAAATGGAACAGTACGAGTGTTAACATATAAATTACTTAAGTCATACATATTTAAATTATTTAAGTCTTTTAAAAAGTATTTTTTCAAAGATACAGAAATATAAAATAAAGAAATAAACATTTCAATACATATTTTTTGTGCATAATTTAATTTGATTTTTGTGTGCGTCACACATCGTTCCATAATTAAAAGAATGAAAAAAGAGAAATGTAATTTTTATAACACTCAACAGATTTTTTATTTGTTTTTTGTCAAAGACGGAAATTATTTGATATCTAACAGATTAACAAATTCACTTTCGTACTCGGAAGGCGATTTCGTCAAGTTTAGTCATATTTCCGCGGCGCTGTCACGCAACCCAGCTGCTGTTCACAACAACGTAAAATAATTCGCATCGCTTCCGTACGTGTCCGTTATCTAGTTGCACCGATCAATTAATATTCGAAAGCGTAGTAAAAAATATTGCCGTTTTTCTAGAGCTTTTGCAATTAAAATGACAACATGCGTTTGCTAGGTTATTCACCTGTAAGATACATTGATAGAAACATTAGAAAAACACAGATAAAAATTCGTTGGACATATTTTTACCTGTTAATAATTAAAATCTAATTAATTAACACACAGTTCAAGGGACAAAACTAACGCAAAATAAATTAGAAGAACGAGACGAGTGAGAAACTGAGAACGCGAGTAGCGTTGAAAAGGTTTCGTACGGGTTACGCGTTACACGTGGGAATTAGTACTTAGGATTTTCCTTTCAATTTTCCTATACCTTATGACTAAGGCTCAATGTTCCGTACTTTTTGAAAAAAATAGTTTAATTGCTTTCAAGAATAAATATTTTTTTAGCCGTATACATATTTGCTTTAATATATTTTAAGTGATGGAGAATATATATGATTTTATATTTGATTCATTATGTAAATTTTTTACATACCCTCCAAAATAATCTCTAAAATCAGAATTTGCTTAACAACGCCATAAATCCGTCAGTAGGTCAACTGTAACTGTGAGTCTGTATTGGTACGAAATTTTAATCCGTTACATTCCGTCCAGTAGGTAGATATGGAGAACGGACAGACAGCCACACAAGTGATCCTGTAATCATTCTGTTTATCCATCGGATATACAAAACTATATGATAAAATCTACACTAATTTAAAAAAATAGCTTATCTTATAATGAAAGAAGGATTACTTACGTGTTATATGAAAAATATGTGTACGTCCACCTCGTCATCACATATCTCATCAACATATTAATGAGCTTAATCCGTCAAGATTCACGATATTTCACTGCGAAACTAAATTTTATTTTATAAAGTGTATAAAGTAAAAATGCCAATATCGTTTTTACATATCAACTTATGTATTTGTATGATAAGTTTAAATTATTTTAAGGGGTTAGGTATATGCTAATTTAATAAAAAAAAAAAAGCTTACGGATTTATTCGCCGATATCCCCATTCGTACAGGTATCTCTGGTTCAGGGTTTTTACCATATAAATTTAAATAATAAGTTAACATTTAGATTTTTTTGGTTTTTACCGTGACTTAATGCTTTTAACGGTCATGTGACGAAATATTGTCGCTATTATTCATTGTAATAGAATTGTAATTAAATTGCGAAGGCTTACAATAAGCTATTATAATATTTTATAAAACTACTGTTCTCTATTTTTGTCATTGAAGAAATGGTTTATTTCAAACGAGAATGCTTTATTTAATTAATTCAATCCAAATAAACATAATTATGAATGTAGCATTGAGTTCAAGGACAGCGATGGGCTATAGACAACCGAGGGAATACCGCGCTACATGTTTTAAAAATATTCATCTAATTAATAATATGTCCCACTGTTGAGCTTAGGCCTTCTCACTCATCTCCTTGAGAAGATGTGGAGCTTATTCCATTGTGGTTAGAACACATGTGGTAGCTTTTAATGCGACACATGCAGTTCTCCTCACGATACTTTCTATCCGAGCACTAAATGGTATATAAACTAAGCACACAAATTAAGCACATGTAAATTCAGTGCAGTGGTGCTTGCCCAGATTTGAACCTGCAATCTTCTATGCATCTTCTCATTGCATATGTAATAAGTTGCCATTAAAAATAAGATGGACTGGATGGGGATTGACATAGATTTTCATACAGAATTGTATATTACATTAATGTTTAACTATTAAATTTTATTTTGGTTATACTTCTGCACACAAAAAGATTCGTTGAATTTGAAATGTATTTAACTTGTCTCAGTTGAATCATATACAATCAAATTGGGAGGTAAGTGAATAATAAATTTTTGAAATAATACTTGAATAAACGCCCAATATCTTTTAGTTAATTAGTTAGTCATGTTTAACATTTGTAATGGTACAAGTGACCCAGCAACACGCTTTAGAAGTTAAACAATACAAAGTCAAAACAAAACTTAGAAGGGTTAATGCACATCGAACAATACTGACCTCAAATGGCCGATGTGTTCCGCTTGCGTTATACCGTTACACTATACATTCACAACAAACAATTAGCAACTCGATTCAACACTAAAAAAACAACAAAGAATTCCAAGATCGTGGTACGTCCGGCGACCACTGGTTACGAACAGCGACTACAACTAACATCACAGTGGCGGTACTCAGATAAACTGAATCAAGATAATGCTAGGTACAGAGTAAAAGCAAGTGCTGTAAAGTCGTGATCACATAACACAGCGAAAGCGTTATATTGCATACGCGTGTAATTCAAACAACGAGCCAATCTTTACTTAGCTTCGTGTAATTAAGATTATTATAATATAATATATGTTTAGATTATTTTTTTAATTTGCTACATCGTTTAATTTTTATTTGTGATTATGAAAAATATTAGATTGTGGTTTAATAATGATATTATTAGTTTTTTATGACGTTAAATATACATATTTCTGTATACAACTAACACGTTCTCGTTGACAATATTTTTATTTGAACCCATATAACTCGACATACAGTCATTTATATATTTAGGGAAACATTATTTGACCTATGACCTCCATGGCTACTAATAAATAATTTTAATTTCTTCTTTTTATTCACAACAACGAACTTTCGAGTTGAAAAAAATCTAAATAAAATCCAAGAAAAGCCTTGCTCTATTTTAAAGCCCCAGTTCAAATAAATCATAAAGAATAATCATATTTACAAACATTATAATTATTTAAATAAAGCAGCCCATACAACTTAGTAAATATTACAGAAATTATACTCCACTTACATCATAAATGTTGCATTATCTCTATATAATTATAATCATATAAATTATAACCTACAAGACATATTTCGTTATGAAAATAATAAAAATAATTTATTTATTCAAGTAAAAGAGACTCAATTACAAAAACACTAATAAACGGGCTGATGTCAGTAACAAAAACACATAAACAGATAAAAATTAACAAATGCCTACTACTATCTCCTTTTTTACTACCACTACTGTACTACTACTAGATTATACTGCTAAAGCTGAAACGATTACAGCAGCGATTTATAACAAAAAATTATTAATATAAACAAGGTAATTAATTAGTATAGTTTTTTCAATATAATGATGTAAAATAAAAAGTATGATAAATGTGTGGTGTAAACTATGCACAATTTAGGCCAGAACTGCACTACAGTATTAGAATGTCACGGAATATTTTCTCTGTGCAACGCTGAGCGCGGTCGATGACTTGTTTGCCAGCCGTGAAAAATGTTCTCAACTATTTAACCGACTTTACAAACAAAACGAAAGGTTCACGTTCGAAAATGTTTACTTATTCTTCTTTACAACATGATGTTAAAATTACATGTAGGTAAGTAAAGTTTTGTGTAACCTTTTTTTTTATTTCGCTGGGTACCACATGGGTATGTGGGGCTCGCCGGTACTGATGGCGCCGGAATAGCCACTAAAAACCAGCGTACCTTAAACGTATTTGGAGGAGCGGCACGGGATCGCTTGTGCATACTACCGCGACGCCCCGACTTTGTGTACCCTTCGATGATCGGGTCTAAATTATAAATTGGCGCTTACAATATTCTTGATATAATTTTAAGAATTTTGATTTTAGTTTTTTGATAGGATTTCCATTTCAACAATTTACATTTTTTTAAGCATCAGTAAATACATTATATACAGATAATGTTATGCCTCTGTAAGTTATTTTATTCTTTTTGACTCGTAAATATATAGAATTATCTATGTATGATAAAAACTAATCAAAATTCAAAACTTACCTTACTTTTGAATTTCAGCTTCGCTTCTATGTTTGTTAATATTTAAGCTAATAAGGAACATTTTTATAATGCCTAAAATTGTTCTAAAATATAATAACATTTAAAAACTACGTTATTTAACTATTTATTACTTAATTAGCTTCCTTTTGTAGATTAATGAGGAAACATAAAACTTTAATATGTATATAGGTAATTAGATATATAATTAAAAAAGCAAATACACTAATATAATTTCAGACAAGTAGTCTTCCTGCTATATTACTTAAAAATAAAGAACTGGTAATATAATTTACAATAAATAACAAAAGTTACGCTTTAATATAACACGAAGTAACTAGATCTAATCTTAACTGCTTTTACTAGAAAGTTGATAAAGTATAAGAAAGTAAGATTAATTACTTAACCGTGTCAAATGGAATAAAATTGTTTGTTGATACCTAATAACATAATCTCATACCGGTACTAAATACTAATCTATACTTAGATATATAATTAGAGAGCGCGAATTTTGTGGGTTTGTGAATTGTGAATTTTGAAACCTTCCACAACGTGCTCTGTTTGATTAGTTGCGGAAGTTGCACGAAAATGGGTCAATTGTTTTTCGTGAAATGTTCTAAAAATGTTCGCGGTAGCATAGTATTAGTATATTACCCTTAAAAGACAGATTCGAAGAATAACTCATAATATCTCAGTATGAATCTAGAATGAAAGATCTTTTTAAGTCACGGTACCATTTTAAATGTTAGGAAAAAATTATGTTTGTTTTAAATCAGAGGTCTTGAGCTTTTACTGTTCTGCTTTAAAAATGGAAAAAATAGTGATAAAATATTTGAGTCATTTACGAATAGTTAAATCGTAAAAAATACATTTAGTCGAAAGCTGACTTTATTGTATTGCAATAAGGATCATTATCCATAGAGAAGGGCTACGATGATGACAATTTCTGAGAATAATATTAAGTGTTACCGGTAAATTTAATTACCGATAAATAATTCTTTTAAGGGATTCCCAGCTTTACTTTTACAGGAAATTCGTAATAAAAAAGACCGGACTGAAGATACAATGTATAATATATATGAATTATTTATAGATTGAAAACAGATACAAATGTATTAATATAAACCAGCAGTGCTAAGGAACTAACTTCAATACTCACCGGTGAAATGTTGACATCTGACTTATGGTGTTACTATTTTGTTGCGCGTATTCTTGAAATGTTATGATTATAATGATCAATGTCGCGTATCACGGACATTTCAAAACCGTTTTCTGCGATGAGTTTTTTTCCTACTACTAAATAAATTGTTCCATTATAAACAATAACGATTACGAAAATATGTTCTATACATGACCGGCTTAAAATTGTGAATTAAATCACACTCATGCGGTTAAGGACCTGCAGTTCGACAAAAAGCAATGTAGATATATAGGATAAGTGAGTTATATGATTATATCTAACAATAAGTAACATATAGTTAATTACATTTACAACCTACTATTAGTATCTCAACGTAGTCATTACAATTTAATTATAGAGTATTTATGATGTATTCACCAATAAATTAAGTGTAAAATCGCCACAATGATGATATTTTATTAGATTTTTTTGTAGTACACCTAATTATTTTTTAGATAGCATATCACAATAAAACTATATTTTATGGTTAAATCAGTTGTATAAAAAAAACTTCCTCCAATGAATATCTTATACTAGCTGAGCACCGAGGTTTCACCCGCGTATAATTAAAAAAATAAGCCTAGAGCCTTCCTTGATAAAAGCACTATCCAACAAAAAAATATTTTTTAAATTCAAACCAGTAGTTCCTAAAATTAGCCGGATCAAACAAACAAACTCTTCAGCTTTATATGTTAGTATAGATTATTTAAATATTTAGTTTTTTCTTATTATTAATATGTAGGTACATACAATATTGTATTTTGACTTAGGTTATTGTTTTTCTAACAATACCTTGAGAAACGTACTACGTCATTCATATACTAATATAATAATCACGATGAGACGTTAATTGTTAATTGTAAATAATAACAATAAATTTAGATAATTAATTCTGTATTTTACGACAAAAGAAAAAAACATTGTTATCTTTATCGTCATAATTTTATTCACGTAAATATAAAATAAAAAAGTAAGCATTATTAAGCAGCAATCATTACCAAGTTCAAATTTACTACCAAAGTAATTTTAATTCATTGTTATAGAATTCCACAATCACGAAGTCATCTTACTTCGAATACTGTTATCATAAGTCAACAAGAGCGTGTGCAACGCGGAATATTTTCAAAGAGAAGTTCCAACGAAATCTTAATTGTATCAGCTCATTAAGACGTTTTCCTACAAACAAAGAAAACTTTACGCTGGTGTATTTTAATGAATATTATGAAAATAAGAATTTTTTAGCCTGATCCAAGATTCGAAGCCTAGAGATATGCAGTCCTATAAGTTAGAGCTAACAAACGACTTGATAATGCAGGATAATTATAATTTAAGAACATAAATATTTATTTGTGGAACAATCAGCTCTACAATCGTTTAGGTTCCTCACCACGCACTACTAAAAGGTACTTAGTTTCGCTTTGCTTTATGGTGTGACCATACTCGTCCTCTTTTGAAATCTAAAAATGATATCATTCGTTCCTACGAAAACAGTTCTTTGATTTTAAATACCAGTATGAGTAGAGCTTAGTGTTTTATTTATCAACTTACAATTTTATTAATGCATAATATTTATTTTATAAGCAATTGACGTCATTATTACACCTTGTACTGTTTTGAAACGAGTTTGTTTAGGTATGTCATAACAAGTTGTAATACAATAGATACAAATACGTTTCAAATAAACAATTATTGAAACCGTATACCTACTTAATGTGTGAGTGTATGACTTACATAAGAAAAAACAAATAATAAATAAGTTTATCTAAGAAGTTTTACCATTATGAGTCTTTATAATAAATAACTCAAGCTGGATTCCCGAAAAGTAAAAAATAAATTAAATTAAATACATCAAAACTCATCACTGTCTATGTGGCCCTGTGGTTAACACATGCTCTTCCCATGGGCATCATATTTTTTTTTTTATTATCAAAACGTTCAAAAACTAATGTGTGGTTTCCTTGCGATCGAATAACTTGCTCCTGGAAGGATTTGTTGCTCTCAAGAATCTCAAGTGATTCCTAAACAGTCTAGCCTACACTAATATTTAATGTTATGTTAAAATTTTGGTTTCATTGGATAAGGTAATACACACTACATATTTTATTTTATTTACCATTTAAGACTAAAGTATTTGTGGTAAGTCGATTGTGTAACTGCGATTATGCTTTACTTATATCGTAATCATATTTAATTTGCTTTCAGTCCTCTTTAAAAAGTACTAATAGCCTTTAGCACATAAAACAATCATACAAATTCCTTTAAAGAAGACAGAAAATCATTGATATATACTTAAAATAAAAAGTAACCTAAAATCGAGCCTTGTAGAACACCAACTGTCAATCTTGTAGCAGTGTATCTATGATCGTCAGTAATTTTGGTTTTTAATAACGTTAATGTTTTAATATTTTTGATATCTCATAATATGGAGTACATATCGCTAAAAACATTTATGTTATAATTATTAGAATATTTTTTGACAAATAATTTAGGTAAAGCTATATATTTATTTTATTTATCAAAACTACAAAGTAACTGTTAAACAAAAACACATTAACCTTTTTTTTATATTTAACATATTCTAGCCAAGAAGAGAAGAACAGAAGCACCGTCATGCGAGGTAGAGATGCATATCTAGTTTTTTATTAACAACAATAAAACTTGAATATTTTGTATAAAGTCAAGGTAACAAGGTTTCTATCCATTCAAAGTAAAACAAAACAGTTTAAAAATAAAACTTTATTTTCTTAACTCGTAATCATACTAGGAAATTATCTAAGTCATCCCTAAACACAACCCCGAACGGTGCAGGAGTGAGCCATCCTTCAGCCACGGCCAAGTAAAGCACCGTGACGACACCATGATACTATCGATCACAAGACGACTAGCCCACAAGGAACTTTCCTAGGGGATCCGCCGTCTATTCCGAGGCGAGTTCCACTCACGCCATAAATATACCATGCGGTTAAACAACCAAGTGTCAAAAATATGTCAACGGATGCCACGAAACCGGCCATTTTAGGAGTAACGCTCTTTTAACGACCTGCGCCTTTTAAACCCAGATCCCAGAACGAACAGATGATTGACTTAATCTATTTTTATTTCTAAAACGAAATTAGAGGTCTACATTTCTCTTTGTCAAATCGAAAAAAAAGTAACATATTTTAAGAAGTACGAATTTAACAGTACACACGGTACATTGAAATAATACATAAAAAAAAATAACTTAACGTTTCTTTTATCTACTATAAAAATGTTCACTTTTATGATATTTTTACAATTTGTAAAATATTTATCAAATTATTTTATTTCTTAAGCTTTAACAACAATTACATAACTCTATTCAAATTTAATTGACCACAGTGCTTACAGTACATAAAATATTTCATTTACACACTGCAGTCTGCATTTAAAGTTACATTCGTCCAGAAGAAATTGATTAAATTCAGACATCCGTACATATATCATATATATATACAAACAAAAAATCATTAGTGTTAACTGGGAAAACGTATTAATTCACATTTCTATTAGCATGTAGTTGCAGTCACATCTTTGCAATTTTTTTTTTTATCTTAATTTGATATGAGTGTAGAATCTGACAATATATAATTAAAAAATAAGAAGCAGGGTTTAATTACAGCTTTTGCTTTAAGATTTTCAAACCCCACTCTCACAAGTTCATGTAAATTTTTGAAGAAAGTTATAATAATAGATAATTATCAGATTATAAAGTAAAATTATACAATCAGATTATAAAGTAAAATTATACAATTTGAACCTTCTAAGTCTTAAGTATATTTACAATTCGACAGTGTCTGTGCTAGAAATAATAACATTACACACACAAAAACATATTCGTTTTTATAGTTTCACAATTATTTTAAACCAAAAATCAAAACAAAAGACAAATTGTATACCTTAATATTAGTTACTTTCAATAATTATTATTTAATTCACTCAAAACACTACACTCATACCAACATTTATAAGATTTTAATTTCAGAAATATTATCATTTTTTTTTTTATTAATTTCACCAGCCAGTTCTTTTTTTGGCGGTTTTTATTTATATTTTTTTTTAAGTAACAATTTCAGTTCTATACATGCTGTTCCTCTTCTGTCTTCTCAATTTTATCTTCTTATTTAAATTGAATTTAAAAAATGTTTTTATGAACAAAGGCACAGCCCAGATATGACACATTTTGTTCACTTCACAAAAGCTTCCGGTGGTATCTTGCCTTCTGATTGTAGTTGGTTGAAGATGAACAATGCTCGCTGATAATCCCAACCGGTTTCTTGTAAACAACTGTAAGAGGAAGTACAATAAATATGAAAAATATACTTAAATGTAATTCTTGCTTAACTCAACTATTTGGTGGATGAATGATAGAAAAATAGATAAGACCTTATTACCACTCAGTTAAAGTTAGGATAATGGACCCTCTCGGATATATTATCCTCTACTGTGATAGGTGTGTAATCAAATATAATTACAAAAAAAAATATATATATTTCCTTACTCTACACAAAAGACCCATTTATCTACGAACAATAATATCAATTTTAAATACTCTATATACAACCCATCAAAATCATTACCAATCACTCACTTAGAAATCAAAAGAATTTGATCAAGATCTACTATATTACAAGAGACACTATAGCCTATGTTAATGACGGGATGAGTGATGATAAATCAACTATGAATTTGAACTGACATGACATCTCGAGATCTCATAGATTCGCTGTCGTCATAGTATATAGTAGTTTGACTCACTTGATGCTCCAGTGCTCGTTCATGCCGGTGTGCTGGCTCAGTGTGGCCAGTATGGCGCGCTGCGTGTCGTCGTGCGCGGGCGCCGGCGCGGGGGCGGGCGCGGGGGCGGCGGACGGGCCCGGCGCGCCCGCTGACGACGACGACGACGACGAGCTCGAGTCCTCCTGGAGTAAGAGAATATTTAGTGGAAATTGTGACAACTACCATTTACCATTGTTTCTAATGTTGTTGTTTTAAATCAACCATACTCAACCTTGTTTTATAGGGGCCACAAACACGTGTTTGCCATGGTGTCGCGAGCATACAAAAAAACCAGCTAATGATTTCTTAGGTTCAAACATTTTGCAGTGTCAAGGTCACAAGCAGTTGTTTAATTCAAATTAATTAGGTGTTATTATAAAGCCTTTAAATTTAAAATAATTGAAAATAAAGTAACACATTAGGTGGGCCGACCACAAAAGCTCTGGGGGCCGCATGTGGCCGCATGGAGCCGCAGGTTGAGTACAGCAGATTCAAGTGATAAAGTTATTATAATTCACTGGAAATGACTTCATGTCTCAATCATTTTCGAGACATTTGTACATATATAATTTTCAGCGACGACTTTTATCCTATTCGTACATCCTGTGATATTTTAATTGAAACAAATATTATCAAATCAATCTTTAGGTATATTTTTACAATAGTATCAAAGAAAGTATAGAGTCGTGTCTCACCTGTTCCCTTGTAGTGTTAGAGATGAAGAGCATGTCATTTGTGATAGAAAACCCTCCTGCACTGTTGGGCACTATGACGAATGTGCGGTGGAAGGACCGTGAAGGGGTGCCGGCTACAGTTATCTCTTTATACACTCCATTCATTGTTAGAACTATCATTGCTGGCTGTGAACAACAAAATTATTATTTGATTACTTTTTAATCTCTAAACTAATCAAAATACATTTGAATAAATTACATCACCCACAACCACATATTTATAAAAAAGTCACATAACAGTATATATTTAAAAGTAAAATTATTACATATAAAAATTTTATTTGTTGATTAATTCGATAACTCACTTTATAATGAAATAATGCATTCATGATAGCAATGAAATGATATATGTTCTTACGGAGAATACTAACAAGAACTTACCGTAAAAACTAGTAAATCAACTGCAAAACTCATTAAATCATGTTTAGTTTTGGGCAGATCCGAGAGGAACGAAACAACTTGCAACCTGCCCGTCCGTAAATATCTCCTTCTTGATTCTCTCTCCGTTATTCTTATTAAATTTCGACTGTTTGATATGTATGCGTTCAATCTAAAACAAGAGAAATATTATTTATATTGTGAATTAAGTATGTCAAGATTTATAGATGTGACGTTAATGTTCGATGACCAACGTCATAGAATACCATTTGCTAAATCGATATGGCTATTGATATATAAAGCTACAGAAACAATCACAATATATTCTTTCACACATACATATGCATGTGTGATTAATTGTGATGAAGACGAAACTGAGAATAGATGATGTGATGATGAAGTTCTCCTGACCGATATCGGCCACGGGTGACTGGCCAATTTTAAAGGACTCTGAGACTGTACTTTATCTCTCTATAGCCAAAATCTCATCTATGGAACATCCGGAAAAAGTTCAGGCAAATATTGTGCTTTCTGAGGCACGTTGAGGCAAATGCTTCCATCTTTCAAGACTCCGCATTACTACTGTCGATGAGAATTTCTCGACGGAACAAACCGAAAATTCTTTCATTGGCCCAACCCGAGATTTGAACCCTGGATCACGGGATCTGTCGAGGCAACGAGGCTGTCAAACTGTAGAAGATGTCATTACTAACCTGTTAGTTGGCGCATTTCTATTATCATTGGTGAGATAGTTCGCTGCCATAGACATTGTAGCTGTCTCATGGTAGGCTTCCAATAGAGGTTGTCTTGACTCCGAGTCGAATATAGCAAAATACTGTGTTAGGAACTCTCTGACCAGGTCCTGGCCAGCGGGGTCTATGAGGAACGATTGCTGGCTGGGAGGAAGCGTCACGTCTTCTGACACGTCGAAGCCGATCGCTGGAGGGAGATCCACGCCGTCCTATATAATGAGTTATTATTATTACAGTAAGCATTATACAATATTGGATTTAGTAATATAATAGTCATTAGTCATACATTTAGTTGCTACATAATTATTATATAAGTGAATTGTCACCTGTTAAATGTTAATGTATGTTATTATAAATTTTGTATAATTACAATTTATACATATATGGTTGTTTATTACATCTAATTATAGTTATTGTTTTATTTATATTTTTTGTTACTTATTGAATGCATTATCCGTTTTAATAAATTTAAATATTTCTAAATTTCTTTCATTACAATGGTAAAATATTTCAACAATTTAATATTATTATTTATTATACAATCGTACTTGAATATATGTAATAGGATTTTTAGACTCTTATTAACAGATCCAGAACGGGTACATTAATTTAAAATTGAATATTTACAACATAATTATCATGAATACAATATATACATGAATGATATATAAAATAAGACAATCAGCCATATCCTACTTACCAATCTCATCAGTTTTGGAAATTTCTTCCGGACGTCGCTGGACATACAAACACGGCAAAGATGTTAAACTGTAACTCTTGTAATTCATAACAGTAACATTTATTATCAATTCATGGACAATACCTATTTTTGACTATAGCAATTACAACATCACATTATAATGTCAAAAACAAAACAGCTATTGTCCTTAAATAATAACAAAATTATTCCTTTACATTTATCATTAAGTATATTTATGATTCTGAAGTAATCCTGGTGTAAATATATAAATTTTATCATGTACAGTAAGCATCAAATGTATGCATTAACAATGGCTTCAGTCATAATATTTGTAGGAATAAAAGCTATTAAGCTAAGCAAATGTAATTGAATCAGAATTTTATTAGCACCAGCCTTGGCCCAATCAGGGTAGAGCGAGATTGTCTTTCAGCTCATTCAACATAAGTTGCATTCCAGTTAACAATAAACAATAATTAGCATATTTATAAAAAAATGTACACCTGGAAATCGCCAATTTAGGCGCTAAAGCTTAATGCGATCGCTCCTCTCGCTCTACCCCAGGGCCAATGCTGAATCATATTATATGTACACAATTTCGAACTTACACCTAGAAACGTCGTACACAGAAAAGACAACCCAAAAATTACAAAATTTGAAATAAGTAGAACTTTTGGGTAAGAAGCTTAAAGATTGTGGTACGAAATTGTATAACATACATATTATGTAATAATTTTTAATGGCATCGATACATGTTACATGATGTACTAATATGACGGAAAGCCATCATTTATTAATAATATATAGTTGTCGAATTCACTTCTATTTTATTAATTTAAAAATAAATTTATTATCTGTTACAATTTATATGTTGCATTTTTTTTAAGCTGACTGTACTATATGGGCTTACTTGAACAGGATTTTTTTTCGAATTTCATTAAAATCACTTGAGCTTGAGTATTAATTATGACATCTTAACATTGCTATATAAAAAAAAATAAAGAATTTTATAATGCAATGTTAAAAATTTAGTTAAATCTATTACTATTTATAAACTTGGATATTTGAACTGGTGCTAATTTATATGGTGACTTTGACAGTGTATACGGATATACTAAAAAAATTTTTTATTGAATACAAGTTTATAGTATGTAATGAGTTAGATGGTAATGAATGTTTTGTCTGTAATCAAACAACTAATATTCAAATAATTTTGTTTTTTGGGACTATTATATGTTTACACAGTCGTTATCCATATCGTTAATAATAGCCAACATATGTACATAAAAACAAATGTGACATCAAACTTATTTATTTCAATGATGAATTTCATCTACCCTCTTAAATTATACAATTATTGTTTTGATGTTAAGATACTTTATAACAATAAGTACTACACATTTGTTGCTATGCAAATATTGATTGATTTATAGTTATCTGATTACACTTTGAAATTATTTTAAATGGACAGGTGGAGAACAATCACTACAGAATGTTAATACAACACATACCATCGAATATATTTAATAATTGCATGCCACGAAAGTAATTCAGAGCTACACAACTCATAGCTCAATGAGCATCAGTATTTCTAACATAAGACTCTTGTATACTCTACATGACTTCTACATGTTATTATTCTAAGCAACACTGTAACTGAATCCAATTCTACTACTATATGTGTGAACAGAACAGAAGCTTAATAGTCAAACACATGTAATCACAGTTATGTTCAAAGGGATATATATCCACTTTGGGATTTTATAGACAATCCATTTGTTTCCTATTTGTATCGAACACAAAAAAATATCTTCAAGAAGGAGTACTGTTATTCCAATGGTATTTGACGATTAGTTAAAGAAAAAAAACATGCAACAAAATGTTTAAGTTATTTAGTATGAGACAGCACCCAGTCTGTCTTGCCAGTAATGAGGCTTTGTTTGAACTAAAACAAATTCATAATGAAAAACAGTATTGATTAATTGCAACAGAAATTGTCCATTATTAGGTCATTAGTTTTGAATCTGATACATTGTTTTTACAATGGTGAATCCGATCAGACCCTCACTGTTAATCAAATTCCTTAACAAGTTAATTTATTATATTTTCTTGCAATCATAGTTGCCATTTCCATGCCATTCATTAAATCATTTTATCAATGACTTGTAAATCCGATCACACAGACGAGCTTACTTTTTGACCATTTGTTCATATTTCACAATGAATATGGATAAAAAATAGTATTACCTGACATAAATATCATGGTCATTGAACCTGTTCACCAAAGGATTTCCTTTGAGGTACAACTCTACGAGCGGAAGTGACTTCAAAGGGTCTATGGAACCTAGGAATGGTATCTGAAATGAAATTACACAATTACAAAACTTTTGTATTGATTAATATAAAAAACACTGTATTAATATATTTGTAATTTTCCTTTCAAATAACTTACACATATTAAGCTGCTTAAGACTAGTCAATAAGGCTACATTCTAATAAGACGAGTATGAATTTGGAATTTATTCAGAAGATATAGTTTGAAGTTGAATTTGATGTGTATTTACACTCCCGTGCTTTAGAAGGCATGCATGATTCAATACCTAATCATCTTTTTCATGATTTACTAGTCTCCGTTGAGATAGGCAGCCATGGCTATTATAAGTAGAGAAGACATATCTCAAAACTTATACACAAAAATACTCGAGTTCCTTCCTAATCAATTCAAAAGCACAATTACTAGGCCGAAGACTACACTTGGCCATCAGATGGGCTACCCAACCACTCAAAATATAATTTTACTCTAATTGTTTCAGAATGGGGGCCCTCAAATCTGCGTATTTAAAATATTCATTACTATGAAGTAAGTAAACTTCAAATAGAAAAGGTTGAGTAAGAGTAATAAAAATATCTAGTAAGAAAAGACTCAAAATGCAGAACAAGTTATAAAAATATTTATGTTTTTAATTACTTACCCTGTTATCGCCCAGGTACAAAATTTTCAGATTTTTTAACTTTGTGCACATAATCTTCATGTGTTCAATTCCATGAAGCTTGTTATCATTTAAGTTTAAAGCTTCCAAATCAGGAATGTTTTCTGCCATAATTTCAATTGCAGCTAGCATGATTACTGGACGGAACAGCGCACAGAATATATCGCTTAAATCTGAGAAAAAAATATAGTAAAAATCAGAAATCGTTTAAGATTATTTTAGACAATATTAAGAATTCAAACTGAAACTAGCTTATAATTACCTGGATCAGAATGGAATTTTGTCAAGTCTAAGGCTTTAGTTGCAGGATTATATCTTTTTGCCATAGCAAGCTTCATTTTCTCCTTCATACTGGCATCAACATTGACATTTGGTACAGAATTTCTCACAATTACGACAAGCTTGAATCCATCTGACATTGCAATTTTTCTATCTGCATAAAACAGTTTCTCTGCTATTTTGACATCATCAACGTAGAAAACTGCTGCATTTCCATTTATTTTGTAGTAATGTGGAATAAAGACTTCCGGTGAGATAAAGCCCAATAATGATCGTAAGACTACATCTTTATCATGTTTTGCTCCATAAGGTATTATTATTTGGTACCAAGGTAACAGCCCAGGTAAAAACTTTTTCTTTGAGGCTGGTCTCGGTGCAGGGGAGCTGAGTCGCCCTCTGCCTCGAAAACCTTTTCTGTTTGGACCTTGGCCTGCAGTTGCACCCATGTCAATGTCACCATCCAATAAAAGATGCGACGCGTTATTCCATGAATGGAATTTATTTTTGCCTTTGTTTGTTCCGGGCTTAAAACTAACACGCCTTGTGTTATTACTTTGAATACGGTCATCATGTTCTGTAATTAATAAGAATTGTTATTTAGTATTTCCTCATTTTTATAAATATTTTTAGTATAAATTGGAACGTTTTTGTGATTAATAAATAGAAGCGTAGACAATATTACTATACCAAACTTAGTTTCACAATATGTTTTTTTACTGTCACAAACATGGTCGCACGAAAGTTGTAATGATTAAACAGTAAATACATTTTCTTAATTTTAAGTGTTAAACAGCAAAGAAAACTATATTATTTATAATCACAGATTATTTCTTACCAAAGTGTTCATTAGGTTTCCAATTTCTAATCCTTCCTCCACGTTTAGGCATGTTTACAAAAATTCCACGTTTAATATTGAAAAAAATTTCCACTTGACGCAACGTGTTTCAAATAATGAAGATGTATCGAATTATATTTAAATAATAAATGCGGGATATTGAAAACGTATAAATAACTTATATAGTATATTGTTTTTTGATTTGTTTCCTTATTCGTAATTTACTTGTTTCGGGGACGAAACAATGGCGATTGGAGACTGCAATAAACAGGGTAGGTATACACTACACTACACAGTATAGATTATAGGCTTTAGCCAATGCGAGAAGAGATAAAGAATTATTGTCTATGACAAGCGCGTTGAACATTACCAGTGTTGCACAATTTGAAAACTTAAAATCAACCACACCACTCAAAATTAAAACAAAAAGTTCGAAGCGTACGTCAATAATTTTTATTTTCATTTTTATTAGAACTAAAAATATTATATAGCCACATATTTAATTGTAGTATTTTTATTTCGTAATCATAGCAAATAGTATATTATATTCCAATAGATGACTTATCTAAGACTGAGCCTCAATATTTAGAGAAATATTATTGCCAAAGTTTTAAATACGCTATAATAATAAATCATATTGGTATTTTATATTTCGTTATTAATATAATTCTTTATTTGTTAAAGTTTAGATATACGTTTCTTCTAGTCTATAGTTTTCTTTTTTTTAAATTCTTTCTTTGACTATTTCCATCTCTTTATCCATTTTATCCAGAAGAGTATATATGACCAACGATTTATAATTATTAAAGTTTTTTTTTGTCTTAATAAAATACAGAATTTCTACTACATAACATTAAAAACTACCAAGCGGATGACAATATTTTTATAGATTTCATCTGATTTTGTCTTTGGTACACGCTTGTACCGTTTCGTTATACGTAGACTTTAAAATCGCTATTATGAGACATTATTTACAAGAATAAAAAACCCACACTTACTCGATCGATATTAAAGCATAAATAGTACTCCAAATAATAAAATACTCTTTGAAATATTGTAAAGTGTAATTTTATTACAATTCCTGTAAAAAAAAATATTATTTGATAATATTATGTTTTAAAATGGAACGTACTGGCAACCATAGCGTTTAAAAATAAAAACGACCACAGACAAAGTTCGTGTGCTTTTCGTCGAGTCTGCCATGTTTTGTCCTACTTGTCGCGCTTGATCAACGCGTTCGCGATTTCAGTTAAAAACTATTATTTTACTGAATGTATCACGGGCTGTGTTTTGTTTACAAATAGTGTAGTTAAAGACTTTAAAATTACGCTGATGTAACGTGAAGTTAATTAATTACTTTTGATACTTATGTGTATTATGGTGTAGTTCGCATTTCATCAAAATTGAAATTTTTCACGAGCTTGCTATTGCACCGTCGTGAATAGGGATTCCGTAACGATTTTAAACACATAAAATTTTAGCTACTTTAATTATAATAAGTAAGTTAAATCCTGTGACGCAACCCACGTGCACATAATTTAACAAGCATCTCATGCACATTTGTTATTATTTTGTTCGCGGCCCGCGAGTTCGATTCGAGCCTGTAAGGATCGGATCGAAGAAGGGAAATCGTGTCGTCCGTCTTGCTCCCTCCCGTCGCCTTTCGTTCCGTTGCATTCATTCATTTTCATAAACCGAAATAGATTTTTTTCTTAAGTGTAATTGTTTTGGTGTGCGGAGAGTGGAGAATAGTGTTGGTGGTATCGGTGTGGTCTGGGTGCATTCAGCGCACACGTGACGACGGACGAGTGTTTGGGTGTCAGTCTGGTTACTGGTAGGGCTCGCGGGCGCCGGGCGCACGCTACAGTCCGCCTGCAGTGCGGAGCGCGGCGGGCAGCGAAGGTGAATCACCGCGCGGTGCCGTGTTGATCGTGCTTATTTACCCGCGAGTGCATCGTTAAGTGCGTGGAACGGAAGTGCAAAGGCATGTGCGGCGCGGGCTGGCGCCGATGACATCGCCGTCCGAGGCGACGGCGTTTTGAGCCAGTGAGCGTGTGTTAGTTATGCCTCTTGGGTTATGAGTGTGTGACAAAGTTGTAGTGTATTGAGGACACTGGAGCCCCTAGACGGAGTTGGGCCCGCTGGGGCGGCCCTGGTGCTTCTCGGGGCTCCGCACGAAGGCAAAATGGCAGCGTGGAACCGCCACCACCATTTCAACATGCTCATGGATGAGAATGCCAAAAACAAATGTAAGTATAAAAGTTATGTATAATTTTATATGATAAGTAAAACTAAAGGCTTAAAAAATATTGTACTTTTAAAAACAGAAATATTTTTTCCCCAAATTGAATAACCAAATAAAGCTTAGCTCTACTAAGTAAGTGAAAACACTGAAGATATATGAAAAATAAACAGTTCTGTGACTTCATTCAGTTCATATCATAAAGTGATTGTTTATGCACATATGAATTTACTTTCAGAAATGTAACATACATTATTTTAATTTTGAGTTTATAATAACTTTCTTCTTTTCTTTGATCAGAAAATTCATAATAAATACCTCTGGCTGGTTGGTAGCACAATGAAATGTTGATATTAATGTTATGCATTCTATATTTGAAAAATATCAAAGCAAGGTTTTAAAACCATTCAAGTAAATTTCGCCTGATGGTTATAAAGTATAATCCCTTTTTAAAAAGTCAACATACACACATGAAATATATACATTAATTTTTAATAATAAATGTTATCAATAAAAACTTTATTTTGATAAAAGTTGATTCAATTTTAGCTTGGCGATTAATAGGTTTTTATTAAAATATAACATTCAAAGCGAGTCGCGAAAATTCATATTCATTTCAAGTATTATACATTTCAGTTTTCTGGTATTTTTTTGGCTCAGTAATTTTATTACAATACTAATCGCTATTGGAAAAATTAACTTGAGTTAAAATATCAAGAGTAAGATGTACATTAATCACAGACTTGGCTTGCAGTCTTAGTTTTGCATAAGCAGAAATAGATGGATAATTAGTATGTTGTCACTTGTCATTTCAGCAAGAGGCTTGTGATAAATGTGAACAAACTAACATTACCATAGAATCCATTTTCAGTTTAATTAAACCTATAAGGAAATTAGATGAATGATTTGTCATTTTTTATTACAAATGTCCATTAATATTGTATGAAATGTGAAAACTATCCCGATGAGAAGACTTTTGCCCAGCATTGGGATATGTATAAATGATGTTTGAATATTTTTTATTTATTTTCTTTATTTATGGAAGTATAGAGTATGCATTTATATACATATTATAACTAAAGTAAGTTAGTCCATCTTGTTCCCATAGATTTTTACAAAAACCAGTTGCTGCATAAAGATAGATAGATACTTAATGAAATAGACATGATATAATTTTCCATCCCATCACCTCTAGTGACAAAACTGTAGGCTGTTTCCTGACTGTGTACACTGATTTACATTGTTGAATGCACACAGCCCTCTGTGACCTACCTGTGAGTACTGCCCTATATCCCTTTGACCTGATTTTCCTCTGGCGTTTGATTAGGGTTGAGTTACGGGATCGTTTAGACATAACTAATTTATATTAAGTGAAACTTTATGGCTTCACAGACGCATTCCTCTCAGATTATCTTCAGAGCACGTGTTTGTAATAAACAATGACGGTAAATATGACGTAAAAACGCAGCTTACTAATACAAAAGAATAAATTATAATCGAAGTGGCATATATGTGTCTATCGATATAAGACTGTTGAGGGAAAGATAAACGTACTTATGAGACCGAAATAATTTTTCTGTTACATCGCGAAGTTTATTTTGTGTTAAATTGATGGCTTCATGTAGCCTCGACCCCAAAACTGCTTAACGCGCGTCGACCTCCCCAACCTTTAACCTAATTCTGAGCTCAACCCTCGCAGATGGGTGCTTGCATTGATGCTTTATTAGATAACACAACTTTTACACCCTAACCCTGATGTAAGGCTGACAATATTAAATTGGTACACAATTATACTTATCACGGCTACAATACCCGTAAATTGAGTAAATCACTTCATTTCTCGTTTATTTACGATACGGGCTGTGGGGAACTAAGAACGAATAACAATACGGATCCGAGAGATAAATTTATAGCCACATAGAATCCACTCGTGGAGCGTGCCACAGACGTAACGAGGATTAGGATATAAAAAAAATATTGACTTTCCATTTTCCACGACTTTTTTTTGGGTCACGGGTGGTATTTTCATAATTATGTGATAAGTAAATATAAGATTCCATTTAATGGTGAAGCTCAGATTCTCTCGCCTCCCACGCTCTTGGCACTCCATTGGAGATCGTTATGCCGGATCTACCTAAATAAAACAAAGATTGTGCTCCCGATACCCAGTTTCTAGGAATCTGTGACCGGTCACACCGATTTGGAACATGAAGAATTATACGATTATCCAATGACTACATAACAATGTTTTCAACGATTCACAAACTTCTACGCTTTTGTTTTCACTAAAATAACGACAATATAAAAACAATTGGACATATAACATGGTATGGTTTATATCGTGATATTTTTATTTGAGAATTTACCATTGACCTTGTCCCAACTCATCAAAGCTTTAGTAGTTTTACTTAATAAATTTTCTGTTTCGTCTAATTGTCTATAATAATTTTTTTGTCATATTCAAATCAAATCATAAAAGAAAATAAATATCGATTTATTGATCAGCTCAATAAAACATTACATGAGAAGAAAATGTAAATTTTTATACTTAAGATAGAATGGATGGTGTTAAGATCAACTGATTAAATACTTTTATGGATCTTAATTAAAGCAGGACAGGTTGAAACATTTCACATTTATTAATATTGGAGCTTGAGTCTTTTTTATGACACTAACTGCATTTGTCTGTGGAATTTATCAGTAGGCATATAATAACTACAGTATATATGTTGCATGAAAATAGATGGCGACGATAAAAGTTTCAATAAGTGTTTTCATAAAAATAATTAAAACGTGACAAAATAAGGTTGTCATCGAAAAATAAACAGAAGAACAAAGTACGTTCCCAAATGGGACAGGAGTGCCAAATATTTACAACAGTACCTAAAGCGGCGTTTAAACCCCGCGATCAACTTTCATTCACCGACAGAAAGTTGTTGCTATGCGGATGTCGGCCCCACGGTGCGCTGTTGCTATTAAACCAAAACGCTCGTGCAACGGGCGTCATGTAGATGATATCGTGTTTCGAAAGTAACCTGCTACAGTTTACTTGTTTTAAACGTTTTCTCATTTCCATTGGCCCGTTTACTTGTCTCCTCGTTAAGGCTAAGTAAATCAAAGTAACTGCCTATATTGCAATGAAATACGATCGTTATTCCGAAGGCGTTATTTCATTCAACCATTGTAATGAGAAAGTGATCTCATAGATCAAACTTGTACTGTTAAACTTATGATAGTTGAAATCAGTTTCGTTATTTACGGTGTAATTCCATCCCTTTTTTATATATTTACAACCACATATGTATTTTAACGACAATAAACTTAATTTCGTTGTGACGTTTTCATAACCTTAAGTCGTGGTTTTTATGTATATATTTTCATAAAATAATGGCTCGTATGCTTTTTGATTTATTGTTATAAATAAATAATTTGTGAATTTTTCTTTTCATTAAAATCACCAATTATGTATTCCTATATAAGATAACTTACTTATTGTTAATAGTAATAGATTACCGAGAATAGACAACAATGTTTGATTTTTATGTAACGGTAATTTATATCGTATCTTACTAACACATAGGTATAGTCGGATATTTAACGGTAACCATTTAAGTGGCCATATCTCAGAAGCGATGTAGTCAGGCCGTCTCGACGGTGAATGGTCACCTTTCTCCGACACACAGTCTAGACGATTCGGCTACAGCCCGTGAATGAAATTCACATTGGAATGCGGAACAAATTTATTAGACCCTACCAAAACTCATCGATGGCACAAAATATTGGTTAGAACGCTTAACATATCACTTCAAGTTACATTTAATTGAAATCAAAATGCATGCAATTTAAGAATCGGACGTATTGTGAAAGTGATTAATTAGTATTTACTTATGTCGCCTAACAAGATTTTCGGATCAGATTTCCTATTAAAAGAAATTCGTCGAAAGCACAGAAGGTTAATGCTCGCGCTAGTATGTTATTATAATCAATATTTATAAAATAGTAAAGGTGTCCTTTACTATTTTAATTATTGAAATATGAATGTGGTAATTATTGCTTATTACATATTATACGATTATAATATGTAATAAGCAATATCGATATTCATACGATTGATTTACATTATGCAAATAATAATATTATTTATAGAGTTCAATAACAATCTGCGGTAGGTAAACGTGTGGTGTGCGAAGACAACGCGTGGGCCACCGAACATTGTGTGGGTATTCAGGTACCCAATGCAAATGGCCAAGATTTCTCCACTGTCGACTATCCACTCACACTCGACCCATTATATTTGCGGCCACGATTTCATTGCGCACCGACAACCATTTGCATTTTAATTGGATTTAGTCTCGCTTACATATCATACGCTTGCTTTGTCGTTTCCGACGCTATTTCCAACGTACCGACAGTCTGCTAAATGTTATCACAACTTCGAAAAACCACCTGACAACGAATCAATTACATGTGTGCTCATACAAAAACATTGACGATGTTTGTTAAAATGGTTTTCAAAACGTAATCGCACATAACGATGACGTGGTACGAGAATTGTAAATTTCACCTGATTTCACAACTTTTAATTTAATTATTTCATTTAATATTTTAAAATTATATGATTTTAATTTATTATACACGTATTACTTAATATCAACTTGTCACGGTTTCGATGAAAATAAATACTTTGTTAAGTATTATTATAAGGCGCGGTGTTGGCGGAGTGTGACGAGTCAGCCCTAAAGTGCCCCTCGGTGTCAACGACCGGCCGCGAAGGTTTTTGCGCGGCGAACGGTGGTTTATTTTAATACATAATTGAATGAGTATGGAAAGTCAAAACTCAACAACGGAAGTGATTGTGAACCTACGTCAGTTCAATATAATAAAGAAACTTTTTTTTTCGTATGTATTTTTACTAAGGACGAGTACATGTCGCCTTCATCGATTGCAACATAATTCGCAACAGTAATTTTGCCTACTCGTTGCCCTATTGAAATCGACGATATTGTAAGACTGACCTGCTGAGAAATAATCGTCGTTAATGGTCTGATTATGGTCAACGTTGGGGTCCGCTGATGAAGATAATGGAGTATATTGCGCAAATGTAGATTACTAAATGTATAAGTGGTTTGATCGGCTGACTTCTTTAAGCTTCTGACAGCTCATTGCGAAATTATACGAGAGTTTCTATATTATGCAAATACTATTATGCAACAAGACAGTTAGTCATTGCTAGTCTTAAATCTGCTTCAATATCAGTGTAATTGAAATAGTATAATTTAAAAGTAATAAGTCGCAGTGTCATTTGTAAATGAGAAATTATAAATTTTAAATAAGTACAGTCGTACGTAAAATATTGCATATGTAATATATAACAATATGAAATCATTAAAAGAATTGTTATATATGGAAAATTCACCAGTTCACATCCCAGCGGGCCCCGCGTCGTTGACCGACAGTTTTTGCACCGCATTGGTGGCCGCCTTCGTAATCTAGAGCAACCACATCTACGGATGCTGGTAAACATTAACTGTTCTGAAGTCTGATCAATTGTATCATGTTTCAAAAATGAATATGTATAATAGGTATGTATTTATATAAATTAGATGCGAACTAAGGTTCCAAGTTAAAATAAATACCAGGTCACTGGTTGATGTATTTATTTTATGAATACTTATTGCCTTATACAACTGTCAAACTTTCTAACTTCTCAACGATTTTTCCATAGTCTATTATTTTCCAATGTTAATTTGATCAAAGCTAATAACATATTATGATGGTTGTTTTAAGTTGTTTGTATTCTCTATACAATAATTAAACTGTTACAACTGCCATCGCTGTTTTGTCGATTTCAATATGTGTTAATTGAAAAAGCCTAAATATATGGAAATTACCCATCTATTCTATTTTCTATCTACTCGATTTATCATGACGTGATTAACAATGACGTATTGAATTCAAAAAAGTAGACGAAAACGAAGTTCGAAATCGGCTCGACAATTCTCAAACGCACTTTAAGCCAAAGATTTAAGAGTTAAATTACTAGTCAACATGACGTTAATTTAAAAAATATAGTATTTTTAATCAATATAGTAATTGGCATTTTGGATTTTAATTCCACATTTTGGAAGACTACTTTAAAAATATTAGTTTTTTAATTACTTAATAGAATATTGGGCTCTAAGTGATTTATGTTGTCGAATAACCTTATAGTCGAGTTAAGTTGCGATATTTTTTGACTGATCTTTCGATATCGGGATAAGCTCTGAACATTCTCAAGTAGAAGAGACAATAATAGCACATTACGGCACGATTAAAAAAATATCATAAATGAAAAGAAAAATAGTCTTTTGTTTGGAAGTGTCAAAAGTCGCGCCAAAACACACATCCATCTCTTGCACTACTACAACAATATATTCATCAATGATGCGATACAATCGCGTGCGGTGGCGTCGATAACGGCGCGGGCGCGTTGTTTTCGCGCGCACCTCACGGGCCCCGGGTTAACGGCCAGACGCGCCGGCCGGACGTTAAACCTGCCCGGGACCGGCTCGCGGCCTCGCTGCCTCGCTCACTCGATCTGCAGTTACATGGACCCTGGCGCTGGCTCTAGTTTAACTTATTGTATGATGTATGCATTGTGCATTTTGAATTTCGAACTACCCAACCCCGGCGATGAGCGATTGTAATATTTAATAACTGTCGTGTTTGTTTTAAGCTAGGGTTTTGCTCCACCAATATGACAATAGGTATTTAAAATTAGTACTCTACATATACATTTTTTAAAAGCAATAAATAAATTTACAACAATGAGCTTACTACCTTATTCTCTTATAAAGTTATGGTGTATTCTCTCTAAATCCCTTTGTTCGGTAGTAGTTAAAAGAAGCTGTAAATATGTTTCTCGATACTGACAACGATCACATAAACAGACAAGGTCAAACAATAGCCTGAATTCTCAGTATCCGATATCGGATATATCTAAGATGTCTAGGTAGTCAAGCGTCTTTCTTTAATTCGTGGAAGGTCCAAGCGATTTTTAGAGCTTTTTCTAGTGGTTTTTGTTAATGAGATAGAAACAAAACGACCTCGAAACTTAACTTATTTTTTTATACGAAATTTATTATTTTTTTTAAATATTTTTATGTTCAAGAACATTAATAAGTTTTGTTTTGTTTTAAAATTAAAATGAATAAAGTATGTAATATTTAAAGGTTTCGCTGATGAAATCTTTACAGTTTCACAATTTTTAATATATTTACCTTGATTCGTTTAAATATGTTTATAAAGTTATCAACATCGAACTGTTGACAAACATCATTTTTGATTGTCTTTAAAGTTTTAATAGAATAAGTTGAAAATATATCATTTAGATAAAATACCTAATTAATGTTAATATCAAATACCTTGAATGTACTATTGTGTAATTCAAGGATATCGGGTTTTCAACATTAAGCAGTGTTCGTTTTAAAATATACTTTAAATGTAAACGTATGTTGGCATAGAAACAAATATATCCTTAGTCATCCTATCGAAGTTACGACATTGTTAAAATAATAATATGCAATACAACGCAGTCTGCATTCACCTAATCCAACAATATTTGCATGTTAATATTTGTATTCGTCTTAGTTTGTTAATATTTTATGACTTATGTGCATGAAAGCGTTATCTCGTGACAATTCTCAAGCGGTATCTCGACTGTTTCTACAATTTCTCATCATTTAAAAATAACTTTTAATTTTCAAAAATTAGACTTTTTTAATTAAATTTGAAAGCTATAGGAGGAAAGCGTTACACACTAAAACTATTTATAATATGAGTTAAAACCTAATAAAGCTTTATTCTTTTTAGCCAAAAAAATTTACAATAATAATTTGCACTCCTCTAGTCTGTCTACCCCCGTATAAATCTTCTACGCGCGTCATTCTCCTATCTAAGTAGTTAAATAGAAAACTCGCTGAATTATTCACAAGCCGAAGACTAAGTAATAAGAGCTCCCCAAGACGTTGGCGGTCGATATGTAAAAAGATGAGATCTATTCAGGAATAATATCCTAGTAGGATTGTTTACGGTGCGGCTCTGTTCTCGTCGGGATTGTGTTGTGCTCGCGAGTCGCTAGTTTGTCCCGAGCTCAGACGGGACGGGTGTACTCAGGTGGGATGGAGGCACGGAACGTCTGCGTCGGTGCTTTTTCATTCTTTGTTTGCGTTGAGGATTTGCATACAATCGGAGAAATTGCGTGGCTGGCAGCAGCCGGGAAAAAAGGAATTCGTGTAGTTTTATGCATATGACTGTTCGAAGTGCCGGCCCTTACTTTTTCTTTAATGTTCCAGGACTGGCTTGAATATAGTATTCATCATGTTCATTCCATGTTTGAACAGTATTACATCGAATCGAATGCTTATAATATACATATTATCGAATACGATTATATGTATTGTAATAGTAAATAAAACACCGTTGAGCGAGCCGTACTTAGGTGAATCCTTCAACGATAAAAATCACCATAATCCATCATTGACGCGTGTGTCATCTGAATCACGTGGTCTTTCGCCCGGTTATTACTTACAAGCGCGCGCTATTATACACAGAATGCGCGTTAGTCGTGTCGGGCCGCCCGCGCCGCTCGCCGCTGTATCCTCGTTATCGCCGCTGATATTGACAAGTTACGCGTTCACAACACAACAACTCCACGTGTATAAACATTGTTGCACAACAATAACATGCGGCCGCCAGTGACGCGCAAGGACGCACCGGCACCGACGTCGACCATTATGGTAGATAGTTAAATACACAACTACGCACCCACGCCTCGAATTCCACGTAAAAATGACAAAAACGCGCAATCGAGATGGGACTGTGGCGAATCAGGATCTATGATAGTGGTGCAGTGATAGAAGCGTTACTTTGTTATATGAATGTAACGTGGTCTCAGCGCTTTTGTTTTGACACCAAATGATTCAGTTCAGTGATAAGTTCTTTATTCAGTGTTTCTATCGAATAAGTTTCGAATACATATTGTATTCTTGGGATGTCTACTATAAATGAGGAAAAAGTCGATGACTGTAAGTCCGCAATTATTATTTTTTACACGTTCCTACGAAACGTAAACATGTTTCAATATATATAATATATAAGTGCAATCATATTTTCAAAGGAAATATCAACAAAAATTAATAGAAAATATTATAAGATAATGTTTAAAAGAAATTTTGAGAAAAAAATATTAGTTATAAATAATAACAACAAACAAAGTAATAATAAAAATTAGAAACCATTAATATATGTTACAAAATCTATAAATATATATGATCACGCATTTAGTACGAAGTACCTATGAAAACATATTTCAAAAAATTATATAGAATAAAATTACATCAATGATGTGGATATGAAATATGTGGAGTAATTAATTATAAGTCGATTTTATTTTACCCTAATGAACCAGTATCTTATCAAATGAATAAACTGTTGTAGTAATTTCCTACGTTGCTTGCGTCATCTTCGTGTCATGTAATTCTTGGTCTTTGCTATGTAATATTTATTATCGCTAAATACAAATGTAACAAATTTTAGGATTTGATAACAAAGCCGATCTAAACTTAAAACGGCATTTGCAGTTCGATAAACTGCGTAGCAAGTTATTTTGCACCTCCCACGCTAACCTATCGCCGGTTAGTCGCATTCCACGCATAGCTACCACAGGTTGTCGGCCGGCACTGCGGCTGGTTTGAACGCCTTGCAATGGTGACGTAGATCGTCTCGGTGACTCGGCGTACCATCGATACACGACGCCCACACCCGCCCTCCACTCATAACAAAACAGAGCTCTTCGGGCATACACTGTGCTGTCTTAGAGCTCATCTTAAATTGGACAAAATGCTGCGCAGTTTAAACTCGCTACAGTATCGGCACGAGACCGTTTCATTCTACAGCCTCTGTCGTTCAGCACACAGACACGTGCCCCCAAAATGAGTTTAATTGGTATTAGATTAAACACATTAACAATCAATTCGTATAGTAAGTTTAAGATTTTTAAATAATATGAAAATGAAATTAAAATGTCTCTTCAGTATTACCCATTAAATAATAATTATTAATTTGCTTAAATAAAAATGAATGTAAAAAAAACATTCAATGATTTCAAATGTACGTTCATAAAAATCATCTAAATAATCGTCTGACAAAAAAAAACGATACTACAGGAATTACGTTTCTTTTACTCAATTACATCCAATTACTGAATATTTCTATGAAAATGAATATGTGCATTACGTGACATACCTAAAGAAGCGTACACACGACAACGTCACACATATACTCGCGCAGCGTAACGCGTTTCTATAAACTACGCAGTTGTCGAGATCACATGTGATAGCATGCGAATATAGTTGCACATGCGGCGCGTGAGTGTGATAATAGAAAGGCTTGCTTACTTGCTCGGTGACATGGCGCATTGCATGTCTCCTTGTTTACTTTTTTTATGTTGCCACTCCACTTATTTGCTAATAATAAATATCAATAAAATTTACCTAATATTATCGTTTAGGAGAATTAAATGTCGTCTTTTAAATTTTGGATTTAGCCAAATTGTTCCAACACAAATAAACAATTTTCTCCTCCAGTTAAGCGTAAAAATTGTTCGAGGAGTGTGTACGACAATAGTTTAAAGGGTACCAATCGAATCTGCAATCTCTAAATCGCCAGACATCTACAGCCGTCGTTCTTCTGTTCAGTTGCACAAAAAAAAAACTGATAAATAACTAAAACATTGTCTAGAATAGCCATATGATATATATTATATAGATTTAAAGATTATAATAACAATCAAAAAGATTAACGTATTTACTTTTAATTTGTATAGGCATATAAAGTAATGCGAACTTACAAGACGTTAAACAAACTTTACGTTCTGCAAAAGTCGCCATGAAATAAACGAGTGAGTCGAACGGTGGTGTTTTATTATGAAATGTCACGTCGTGCCAGACGGTACATAAATAAGTCTGAATTAACTCGTCTGCGACCTCTGTTTCCCTCTAAGTTAGCTCTTACACCTCGTTCGTACTGGTTCCCTGGTAACTAGTATAAAACAATTTAGATAACTATCAGACTTACACCTATAGCTTAGCTAACCATATTCCGTACATATAACTTATAGGCCATAACTGACCCGTATTTTATAGGGCAATCAGTTTCACAACTCCAAAATTTTTATTGCGTGACAAAGTTAACGCCAAAATAAATACAATGAAAATATTTTATGTTGTCATGCAATAACCGAACTTAATTGAATTGGATGTTTCGATATGTGAGCAATGGGACAAATTAACTAAATCTATTCAATAGAGGGCAGTGCTTTTTAATTGTGCTAATTATTTTTATTTCAGTTTTTAATAAGATTACATTTTGTGTTGAAACGACATAAATACCTTCTAAATCTATGTTTTATAAAGTAAGAAGTAACTTTCAAAACTTTGCCGACATCATCAATTTATATATGTGTGTGTTTGTGCGTGTATATCGTGTATGTAATGAAACTCAATGCTCTAAACATTTTGGCATCCCAATGGGAAGCCACCGAGAGATACTAAGTGACTTGTCCCAAGCTTGGCGAACAAGTAATATGCGATGAAAGTTTATAAAGATTGATATGTACTTAGAAACTGACAAGTCCGAAACAATGTAAACACTCAGTAATGTTTATAAGATTATTAATGAAAAAGTATTTTAAACACTTGCTATTTTTAATACGAGAAATATACCCTAATAACACTTACAATAATATACGATTAATACATGACCACATTTTACCACTGATCTATGCGAAGAGAATACAATAATTATTTTTCTCTTCATTTTAAATCTCTTCACAATTAACTGTTAATTAAAAGTATATAGAGATAGGTATATTTTAAATATTTCGCCGATGACATGACATGGTCTTACCTGATATGATAGGTATGTGAAAATTTACTGGATTAAAATATAATTTAAATGTAAATTACCGAATAACTTATTGTTTGTAGTAAGAGTAACAAAAAATATAATTTATTGGTCTTCGTGGAATTTACGAGTCATGGTGAATTCATATAAAAATGATTCACACGGTGTGGTACAATTTGGCGACGAGTGGGCGAGGAAGGTGAATAAGGCTCGCTTACGTGGATTAGTATGGGTTGATTGACATGGTCCACTCGAGGCATCGATCTCTCGACTATATTAAAGCGTAAACTATTTGTACTCTGTTCATTAGATAACACTTTGTATTCGCCCTTATAGGCCCCAAGGCGCATATACCATGACATTGGTTTTTTTTCTAGTTCTTAAAGTAATGATACTTGCGCACCGTCCTCAAGTTTTGACATGGTACTATGTTAACAGATTCACACAATAGTTTAACATAATTGTGTTGGTTATTTATTATATAATTTGAAGTGATAATTATTTGTTTTGTTACAGTGGGCGTGGTCGGCGGCGGCATGCCGGAGGCCGCCGGCGGCGAGAGGCGACATGTTCCTCTATACGGTCGGCTGGTTGCCGAGGAGCAACTCGCCTCTATGAGCGCGCCTTCGGACATTCAGGTGAGCGCCCCAGTGCGCAACCCAAGAGCTTTCAGGCGCTACCGTACCCCCGCCCAGGTAAATGATGCACGAGGCAGTTTGGGCTAACACTATTTACTGGGGTTTGCGATTAGGATTGTTTTATGTATAAAAAAGAATTGATTACCAATGCTAATAAATAAAGTTTACCAGGCATTGTAATAATAGAGGAGAATAATCTGTAAAGTCTCAATGACGATATAATATATGTCAATAATTGTAGAACAAATAATCACCGTACTCTTTTAAATGTGTATTATTTAATCATTGAAATGCGTACGGTAAGATCGTCCCATTGTTTTATTAAAAGCACCATTAACAATACTGTCAAGCTAGACATCACGCCCAAGTAAATAAATTATCTCTCAAACAAAGTACCACTAATTATCTACAAGTTCCCTTTTCTGAAACACTGGATGTATTTGAGTGTTAAGTACGGACCAGCCGTCGCACTATAGATAATTCTTGTCTAGACTTAGGTAATTATTTAATGGGCTCGACTACAGTTTTTCCATTGAAAGAATTTCGTTCGTTTTTTTATTAACGTTTCAACTTAGGGTATTTTAATAGCTCATGTTGTAATTTTTAGTTTCAGTTGTAACAGATTAAATACCTCGATTCTAAGTAAGTTTTGTTAAATGATTGTTAAGATATATTAAAACCTTCAAACTGTCTCGTGTAGAATGCTTTCATACACTATGGATCAATCGCATTGATTCGATCAATATGTAAACATTTTTGAATAGTGTTTTTTTCTGCTTACTTACCACACGACATATAAAGGAGTGTCTATTATAAAAGTTTATTTATTTTTATTTACGAATATGTACGCATTCGATTTCATTTACATATAATTATTATCACATTTCATAATTAGTTTTGCACTGATCATCATATATTTTTTAAATCTGTAGATTAGAGTTTATTTTTTGCACTAGGTGGTAATTAATACGTTTGGATACTATATTATAAGCACTCAATATTTTATTTAATATAATTGATTTTTATTTTTTTGATTCAAAATTTATAAATTAACTTTTTTCTTTCTCTTAAGCATGCGATATTTGTTTAAAACGGGAAAGTGCCTGTAGCTTCGATTGTCCCGCTTCGTTTTATGCTATGGTTGCTTATTTATGATTTATGTTTTTAAATTGTAAAACATCTGATTAAAAATTCTTTTGTCTAGGCTATGCAAGCTCGAATACCGCATCATTTTCGGGACCCTTCAACAGCGCCGTTAAGGAAACTTAGCGTCGATCTCATTAAAACATATAAACACATAAACGAGGTGAGTGACTTGGTTATTATTTACTTTAAACAATCACATACATGGATATATCGTTTTAAATTAAAGTTAATTCGATTTGAACTGTATGTGTCATGAGATGCGTATTTAAATATACAATATGTAACCGTGTTAGTAAATTAGCATGTACGGTGGTATCGGGTTCGAGTCTCGAGAGTAATAAAAAGCAATTTCCAATATGGAAGTCCATACTCTGGTCTGCTACTGAGAGTTCCTATACAGAAAAGAAATGAGAACCTTCTTCTGAGATAGATGTTAGTTTAGTAGAAAATCGTTTTCGAAGACAACACAATAACTCTAAATCTAAAATAAGTATTTATGTACATATACATTGCTTTAATTATATTTTTAGATTATAAAAAAAATAAGAGCGTAATTGTGTTAATTTCTACAAACTTAGTAATTTAAATCAAATTACGATTATAGCATTTCCCTAATGAATGCATCATAATTACTTCTATCCATTGTTTCGTAGTAAAACTACGCTTTACCTGAACTATTGCTTAATTATCAGAACTGTGATAAAATCTTTTGATAATAGTAACTTACACGCGTGCTGCGTACTGCACGGTTAGTTCGACACACCGAAAAATATTACCCTTTTGTACGTTTTTTATTTATAGTTTATTTACATATAAAAACTTCTTGGTAAATAACTTAATTTACGTTATGGCTGTAGCATTTAATATTGTATGTAACTAGGAAAACAGACAGACGTTTGTCCCACATGTATGTATCTATATACATACGTACCGTGCCATTGCGACGGTAATCGGTTTTGGTGTTGCAGCGCCATTTAACTACAAGTTTTACGATCATTTCCATGAAAAAAGACATACATATGAGCCTACTTTCATGGTAAAACGATGTTGATGTTATTATTCTATTAATCTCAAACATATATAAATAATATCCTTAATTTTTATGTATATAAGATATTTAATCTACTTACCTACTTAAATTACTGGTATCAGTAATTTACATACAAATATGCTCGATTCACATCGTCCGTATTTGATTAATGTTTATTAGCTGGTGCCCTCGTCCTTCGTCCACGTGAAACTCGGTTTTATTACTTTATACTAAACAAAATCGTTTTCGTATTCTGTTACTTCTGTTTTTATCGTACACACTCGTTTTTTGACTGCATTTATTAAACGTACGGACACACAGAATCTACTATATATATGTATAGGTAATGTCATATGCGGAAATCGTTTCTCGACCTTGCTTTTGGAAACTAAGTTCGCTACTAACCTTTGTGATATATCTCGATGTACATATATGTCAGGATTACTCACTGAATGTAAATATGCATCCAGTGAATTATTCATCACGAATATAATCTTTGTTTATCATTATTCAGAAACAAAGGAATAACAAAAAAATACATAATAAAAAGCAAATTTTCGAAATGAAAATTTTGAATAACATTCACATTGATGACCAGTTCGACCTTCTGCTGATTTTAAATTAGGATGTGATGTGATTGCCTGACACGATTTCATAATCATTTTCTCATTTCGGCCACGGCGGATCTCAACAGAAACACGACAACTACGAAGGGCATATTATAGTGCACATGTGTTCAAATCCGACACAATCGGAGAGAGTGCAAGCGCAAGACAAACGGCTTTACGTCCTTTCCAAGGCACGGTAGTGTAGACACTTTCAATTTCCAGCCTCTTGGCTACAACTGAGAATCTTCGATGGAAAAACCCCCAATAACTTTTTATTGGCTCAATCTGGGGTTTGAACCCAGGACGTCGGGATCTGCGGCCTCATAGCCACTAGATCAACCTTAGGACCCTTAGGCCGTCAACATTAGGACAGTAAAAAAGATAATAATCGCGAAGTACCATTTTATATATCAATATATTACCCATCGATTTCAGCATGAACATGAATTGATACAATTGCGCAAATTATATGTATAGTTCCCGGCTGTTTATGACGCTCCAGCACGTGTTACGTCTGACCTTTGGATCACGTGGGCGTGAGTTTTCACTGCAGCGTAGGACGACCGCACTCTGTAAACCTGAACGTACACAGGATAAGTTATGCGAAACTGCAGGCCCCTCTTGTAAATCTTTCAGATGTATCTTCTCTATGAAGGGAGGATTTTTCTATTATGTCTTAGTAGGTGGCCAACAAAGCCACGTCTGATGTTTTAGTTTTTCTTTCGTGTTCCAGTTTTCCAATGCAAAAATAGATTACGTTAAAAATACATTTAAATAAAAAGTATATTTCAGGTTTATTACAACAGTTTTCATCTTATAAAAAATTGTACGGTCTTGATAAGGATCAACTAGTCAGATTTATATCATCATCATCATTATCACCGACTTTCGCATATAGTCGGATCTTGATTTTCATAGACAAAATTAATTTTGATTTTGTCAGAGACGATTCTCATTACAAGTAACTCTCTTCTATTAGTTACTCGAATATTTTTATTTGATTAAAACGATTAAAAAGTTTATAAAATACATACAGTATCTTATTGTACTGCGTCAAGTATGTATTGGATGGAAGGTTAGCCTCGCCTTATAATTTCACGCTGCGTCACAGCGTTTCCACAGGGAAGTTGTCCTACAAATGGAAGTCCGAGAATCGAATATATATATATATATCGTAATATGTTCTATGATATACGTTGTTAAAGTCTAATTAGTGTTATACCGACATCAACCAACAATTACGTAACATTGTGTATAAACAAAATTGTATGTGTATAGTAAAAAATTAGATACAATCTTTTCTACTTCCGACGAAATAATTTAAGCCGCGAATGGACAAAAATGGAAAATAAAAACGTAGCGACTTTAAAACATTTACTATTCCTGTACAAGAGTCGGACAACTAATCTTAGCATTTGAGACACGTGGAGTCTCCCCTTCGAAAGCGTTCTATTTATTTTTAAACATATTATTAATACGCTATATTTTATTTACGTTTGAACGTGGTCGTTGCCCTATTTGGTTGTTTACATGACGCCATAGCCGTGCGAGCTCGATACCAGCGGCTTATTCATCGGTGCATCGATATGTGATTTATTGACTTTGTTTATTTCAAGTATTATCATAGTAATTGCTACGTTTCTATATCCGATTTGACCTAAAAACTTTTTATGTGTACAAGTATATTTCGCCCACTTTTTTTTTTTCGGCCTACATAAGTTATTTTATAGATTTGCGTAACGAATATCATGATGATGTTTTTCGAACTACGATATCATTTAATCGTATATAAATATTGTGTCATTTTATATGTTTAGCAATTTTTTCGTTTGCTCGTTTTTTTTACTTTTTTTAATCTAAAATATCGTATAATTAACAAAATATGTGTATCTTTTTCCTGTTGGGTTTTTATTTTTCATCTCGATATTCTTTTATATTCATTTACTTATTGTTAATAATGTCTTACGTCGGTATTCGATTGAATCATTTTTGATTCTCGATAATAGAAAAAGTTTAATTCTTACAGAATATGTTGGCCGTGTTCATAAATAAGGCGGTTGTCAATACGATCTTAATTTTATAATTTTTTTTTATAAAATTAAGTGTGGATCTACATACATTTAACTAAAGTGCGCTTTCTGATTTGAGTAGCGCGATTAGAAGAGCTTATCTTGATTTAATATTTAAAGCGCAACCTGCTTTACGTAACAATTATCCTCAAAATAAGTGAATAGGTATTATAAATTTTTAAAAGTGTATGCATATTTTTTGTATAAAATAGTCGGTTTGTATAAAATAATATCATAAATGTATAATAGATACAAATAACTATGTTATATGTATAAATCATTTGCTACAACTGCCCTTTGGAGTTTGAAATTGCCATTAAACTGTTTTGTGGGCAGAGCATTATAATCCGGCTACGGGGAATATTATCTCCGTGTAGGAGCCACAATTCGCTTTCAATCCATTCCACCTCGGTATTACTATATTTGTGAACCCTAATCGATACACCGTATAAATGAAATTCATATTTGTAACGGAATACATTACCACTATTTTTAGAAGTTTCCTGTATAATACTATTATATGTTTGAAGGGAATTAAAACCTAATGTTATCACGACTTGCAGTTGAAGACTTTGTAGTTTTTTTTTATCAATGTTTATATGAATAACATCATGATTTTATTTTTATTTTTTATACATGTTTTGCTTATTTCTTATGATTAACTTTACTATTTTTCATTATTCGAGGAGAGATCTTTGTCCAGCAGGAGGTCGATGACCTGTGACTTTCCTATTTTCTCCATTACATTACTGCCTTTTATTACGTTACGTCTCCGATTCCTTTCTATACGCGGATAAGTAATCCTTTATTAATACTACTTTGCGGTCTCTCCGACCAACTTATTGGTTTCATATGACCCAATTGCGTCACATTGTACGTTCCGCTGACGACAATACGTACGAAATAATAATTAATACATATTTTGCGTATCTACATAAGTCTATACAAATGCCGTGGATACATTGTACCGAGATGTACCGAAATGTTCCAACCCACCAACTCTAATAAAATGGATAAAGATTGCTAACGGAAAACAATTTTTATAGTGATATTAACCCTGTTACATATACTGTTTGTTATTCATATTATTTTAAACATATTGCATAACTCATATATGACTACGGGTTGGAACGTTTCGGAACAACACGTCTCAATTGTATTTTAAATGACTGACTCGACATACATATAATTTTAAATGTTTGCATTTTTTTGTTTTGATTGGAATAATATGTGCTGTGCTTAACTTGTAACATGATGCAATAATTATTTTACAGAATAAAGACGTTTTGCGTAAAGCTTAAATGTATTCTTATTTGAACGCTTTGTAAACTAGCCGATACAACTTTCACTAAACAGTCGATTATCAGCAGAGCTATACAGAGTAATGTTAAATAAGCTAAACATATAAAACGGTTTTGTATGTTGCCTTACGAACGAGGCATAAGGTATGAAGCAAGTTGACTGCAATTTTGCAGTAGATGCAATAGGCGACAATGACTAACGCCGTTGGGCGAATTTCGCAAGCGGCCGGTTATTGCGATTCGAGTCAAGGAGAACAGAGATCAATATTTATAGATCGGTTACTGACTCGAGATTGACTGACCTCGTTCTACGGATATCGAAGAAGATTTATCTCGTATGTTGGACAAGTTTTATTTCATTATTTACTCTGTTGCAATGTAGACGGCAATAAAGTAGCGCGCTCGATTATATTTGAGCTGTCGGAATTTATTAGGGCTAGTGGTTAGCACGTTACATGTTTAAACTATAGTTTTATATTTTTTTAATTGCATATATACTTGGTTTGTCAAATTGATTATCTTTACTTATATTATAAATGCGAGTTTCTTTGTTACGCTTTCACATTTTTATCATGAAATTTTGACTATACGTTTTCTGGGCGGGCGGAAACTATTTATATGTACAAAATTATCTTAGCTTAGCTAAGACTCAATTTGGTGTTACTCGCAGCTTTGTAACCACGGACTTGTGCTAATAGTTTTAAAAAAATAATGTTATAAATATCGTGTTCCAAATTTCACGTAAATTGAAATCGAGAATGTTTAGTTTTACTATTGTTGTTTCGAATATATAAATGTTTTCAAAGAAACATAAATATTATCAGATGTTAGGTAACGTTATTCTCAACTATACACGTCGTAGCCGCTGTGTATTGTAATGACGCTTTCGCCGCATCTATGTTCGAAGCTACGCGGAGCAAGCATCAGCTGTTTCATCTGTGAAAATTAATTGCCGCTTACGAGACACGATTAGAAAACACGGTGAAATCGCTGAATATTACAGAATATATATGTATATTAATTTTAATTTTAATTTGGGAAGGCCGACTAGCCACTGAATACTATCATAGACTTAAATACTGACACATTGCAAAAGGATAAACAACTCCTAGTCAGTGCTCCACATCAAAGCTGGCATGTTAACTAATAATGTCTCTGCCTGTGAATACTGGCTCATTCAACACTTAACGCCAAACGGCAATACAAAGTAACTAGTACTTAATGTTTAGTACTAAAATAACTGATGAGAAGGCGAATAAAATAATGTGGTGCCTATAAAATACACAAATAGCCTTTGAGGAGAAGGGTTGGAGCGTATTCCACGACGCTGCTCCAATGCTGGTTTTTTTTACACTATAATTAGATACATACTGGTTTCTTCGCGATGTTTTCTTTCAGTTGTAATCTAATTTTCGTTTTTTTAAATAAATAACAGCAGGAAGTTATATCTAAAACCTAGAAAAATGGCTGCTAGTATGTATACGTGATCATGGTTTGTACCGTAGTTATATTAATTTTGAATTGTATATATTTGTATAATAATTCCTTCAAGATTGATCCGAAACGAACTTATCACAAAGTAACAGACCACATTGTTGCGATATTTCGTTTAAAAAATTTGTATGTACATAATATAACGATACTAGCTGGGAGATTAACTTATGTGAATACCTTGAAGTATTTCCATGACCGCTATAACTTACATATCATGTATATTTAAATGAAATAAATTACAAGTATCATATAATGGCGATTTATTAACGCGACCTTAATTTTCTACGCACATTATGTACAAAATCTTGCTTATTCATATGTAAGTCATGGATATACTGTATCGGTACACGTGTGTGTTATTGCGTAACAAGACAATGTGTGTGAAACGAGTAAAAAATATAATATGATATTCATTATTAAAATAATGCGCATGTAAATACACAAAGAGCCTTAGAGGAGAAGGGTGGAGCATATTCCACTACGCCGCTCTAATGCTGGTTTCTCTTTCAGTGAAATTAGACACATGCTGGTTACCTCGCGATATTTGCTTAAATGCTGTCATATAATATATTTACATTTGTTTACTATTTATTTGAAATTTCAACCTATAAAAATGTTATGTCCCTTGTGCCTGTAATTACACTGGCTCACTCACCCTTCAAACCGAAACACAACTATACCAAGTACTGCTGTTTTGCGGTAGAATATCTGTCTTGAGTATCCTTATGATATTGAGTATCGACAACAAATCTATCGATATAATATGAATGACTATTCTATCCTTCACGGTGTATTGTTACCATTTTAATTTTCTTTTTTACGGGAAAGAACTAATGCGATACACGAAAACCAGAATTGTGTAAGACATTTCTGGTTTTCAAATAAATACAATAGTACGTATCAACTTCGCGCAGCGTATCGAATACATCGAGTATCTAGTATCGATACTATCGTCCCAACTCTAGTTCCAAATCTCCTCGCTTTATTTATCTTGTCTGGGAAATCCGCTTCGTAGTCGCAATTGTTTCTCTTGGCCGCGTCGGTATGATCTATCCACGATACATTTTAAAGTATATATTATATAGAGTACCCTAAGATTTCATCTTTAGAATGTATTCAGAGAAATATCTACTCAAGGGAAACACGTGTAAGTATTTACTTACATATGCGCTAATGGAAGTTTTGTGTCCTCAATTTTTTCTCTCTAGCGTAATAAATTATTTATTTCACGATAATTCCGCGTAACAGTGATAAGGAAAAAGCTTTTACATATGAATTTTCTTTACTTTCTATGATGAAACCGTTTCAATCACTTATAGTATTCTAACAATGCTTGCGAGATAAGTGACATGTATACTTGCATGTATTCTTTTATACATAAGACTAATCACTAGTACACGGCTAGCAAACATAAGCGGGCCAACTAAAGTGAGTCAAGGTGAGTCGACGTCACGATTATACTGTTGCCACCCGGATTATTCTACGGACGGACACTCAACGCAACTGCAACGCATTTTTTGTTGTACAATGACCCTTATTGTTAAGTCGATAAGGGTTCGATGTTTTGGTGTACGCTTTTCGCCAGCCTGACAGAGTCTACCCGGACAGAACGGACAGCTTATTACATTAGTATGTGCCACAGACAGAAGAATTACATAAATTCACTCCTGTTTGCTTTATCTTGTTAATAATTTTATATCAATGTCATAGCGTTAATAATTCGTTAATTGTTTGTCTCCACGAAAAAAGAAAAAAAGTTCTTGAGCATTTCGAAAAAACATGTATATCAAGCTATATATATTACATAGTATTTAGATGTTGTTTACAATCAATATCAACAATTTTTATAAAATAATCGGTTTGCCTTCGAATGAAGATAAATTCATTGAAATGTTATATTTTTTTATATATTATTTAATTTATTCTGTAACTAAATACGTATTAATGACTTCATTGAAATAAATTGTCAAATTATCCTTTAGTGCGTGTGTGTGTCTTTATAAAGAGATGTTTTGGAACAAGTAACGATCGAAACGATAGAAATAGAATAGTAATTGAAAGTATCATAACGGAAACAAAGCAAGCTTTAGTTCTGTGTTAACTGACAGCTTGCGTGCACAATAACAATGATCGAACTATTTGTACCCATAGACCTACTACGTTAAAAACGCGTCGAGCGTTCAACTATAGATATAATTTCTGGAATTTACCTGTATAGAATATCCGAACGTCTACGATTGATATTTTACACATCATCCGTCGCTTGTTTACGATTAATATAAACATAAGACAAATATTTTATATTAGACAGACTAGTCACAAGAATTTGATTTAATTTTTTTTGTTACATAGAAATTTCTAGAACCCACACAAAAAACCCCATTAAAAACAGAGGAGTTCTGTGACATACACGTACGTTATATTTAAAGATACAAAATATTTTTATTTACAAAATAGCCAAATTAAAATAACTTATTTAAACAAATCAAAGCAATATATTTTTATTAGAATTGGTTGTTATAATCACTTTTGAAATGTCATGTTATGGTATTGGTATGTAACTTGTATTAAAAGATTATAATTGACGATTATTATTGCATTTTAACGCAATGTTGTATCTAAAAATACGTACAAATTGTCTAACTTAATAACTTCTAAATATCATAGTAATGAAAGCAAAGTTAAATTAATAAATCAAAGATTATTATAATGTCTTGTTATATTTCACCGGTCATCCGTCTAACCTTAAATCATAAGTCATACTGACAATATGTATAGAACATCAAAAGCGTCCACGCAAGACACAAAGGTTTAAAAATATAAATAGTCGTCGAAAACAAAGTACGTCGTTATTCAGGTGATCTTCGTACAACCTTGTCACAGTTAACCCCAATGGCGTAGTATTGAAAGTTCCGCGGGAATGAGGACATCGCCTTCTGTCGGTTCTTTGTTTAATTAATGAATTGGCCCTGTTTTTCGGCTTCGGTAATGAGTGTAGCCGATCGCCTCGCAACGGTTGTTCCCCAGAGATTATATTTCGCGAGGCTAAGTAAAAGGTTCTAGTAATCGTATCGGTCTCCAGAGAATTAAATCGCAAAAATGTTTCGTTACTCTCTTATATTATTAAAAAAAATTACATAACATTCTTAATGAAATAAACTATTATTATTACGTAATAAATAATTTAATGAAAATTATAGATAACATGTTATTGCCTAGTATCCTTTATATTAAATGTATGTGTTGTGCATACGTATTCGATAATATCGACACGTTGCATCGATAAAAGCGGGTAATGTCACATTTTTCAATTTGTCTAATGTTTAAAGTACCTCGTCCTCTTGGTATTATAAAGTAAATAATACGTAACACGAGAAAACTCGACGCTTTTATGGCTTCAGTTTCACCTTGCTTTGTTTTTATGGCGCTAGGGATAAGTCTAAGATCAGAAAATACTTTAGAAATGACATAAGATATATAATAAGGTAATTGACAATATTAGATCCTTAAAATGTATTTGAGCAAATTAAATTATTTTTGTTGATTTAGATTCACAAGATATTAAATTTGACTATCGATATATTCGTGTTACATCAAACCATCGCACATGTCAGTTATTATTGCACTCATATGAATTTTAGTACTTAACTAAGTAAGGCTTATTTTTTAACCGCCTTATTCATAAACTTTATTTAACTGGTGATTAGTTAAACAATATTTTGCCTTCTTCTTTCGTATGTCAAATCAATAGTGACAGAAAGAGACAAATCAGTGTTTAGCTAAACAGTAACTAAGCAACGTTTATGAATAAGGCCGTAAGACAACAAAAGTTGACGATCAAGTCGAGAATGAAAATTTTAACACTGTATCGAAGCCTGTATTTAATTAAATCAAATCGATGTATGTTTATTTTATTTGAGTAAGTATATAATTATATTATGTATGTCAATGCTATTATTAAATAATAATCAACATTATTAACGTGAAAATGTCTATATGTATATGTACGTTTGTGAAGTTTTTTTCTTCTTAAAATTTCGGGGACAAATAATGATAATGACTGCGAACCAATTTTACTCGACCATTAAATTCGATTACGCAAGTTGATTTACAGCGAAAACAAATTCATTTTTGTTTTTTTTTTTATGCAACGACGTGTTTCGTTCGTACAGAATAAATCTACTGAACTGAATTGCTAGTTCGGTGCACGCGCACTAACAGAAGATGGCACGTGGGCGAACGTTACTACTGAAGTAAACTCACGTAAATGATCGCATTACAAAGATTGAACATTTATTTTTATATATTTTTTAATTGTGTAATTTGTTTAACAGCAATTTTATATGTTTAAGCTTGTATAGTGATAATTATATTACGAAATTTAAACATTTAAACGAAAATTTAATATATATATACAAAAATATCTCCCTATGTTACTAACAAATTAAACGTATGGTTTTTCGAGGCTTCTCCGTGTTGAGAGGCATTCTACTCTTTCCGTAACATGCCTTACTTGGCGGTAAGGTTTTGCGCAAATCCGTCTGGGTAGGTACCACACACTTATCAGATAATGTACTGGTCAATATCATTTATTTTGAATTGTTGTGACCTGGTTTAAAGGGTGTGTGAGCCAACGTAACTGCAGATACAAGCGACATAGCATCTTAGTTGGTTGGTGGCGCATTGCCGATGTAATGAAGGGTTAATATTTATTTATTTACAGCGCCATGTCTATGGTAGGTAAGTGGTCTCCCACTCACATATTTTATAAAAAGAAATGTCGCGCATTTTTCGATAAATTATGTAATTGCGATCGGAATAGTTGATAATAATATTGGTCTATTGCTATCTTTCTATAGTAAACAACCGAAAGAATGTTTAGTTATGATTTATCGAGTCGCACTGTCTCTCGTGTGTGATATAAAAACTCGTATCTCAGTCAATGGTGTTTACAGCTATGTATGTCAGTGCACACGTCCACATCTGATAATAAAGTGTACCAAGGAGACGATTAAGTAACCTTTTCTCGTATCCAACGACGTAATATAGAACATAGTCGATTAAACGTTATCGTTCATCGCTGATTGGACGATGCGAAATTTACTTTGTGCAATTGCGTCTGGAAAATACATGTTGTTTTTTTTGCTTAATTTTTCTAAGGTATCCGAAAGCTATATTCGTTTATTAAAAAGTTAATATAGTGCGTGTTATCGAAAAATGGTTTTTATTCTCATATACTTTTGAATGTTTTTTTTTTTATGTTATGGAAATATATCAATACCAAATCAAATTAAGAACGTAGGCCATCCTAATCAAAAAGTTATTAATTAATTAATTATTTAAACTGTAATGTGTATATGTAAATAAATATAAAGCTTTTAATAATGAATAAGTAATAATGAACAAGCAGCGAAGTTTCCTCGGTAATTTAAAATTTTACTGCAATAAAAATAATATTTCGCTGCAATATAATGCTAAGTACATAGCTTCTTAGAAATAAATTGTGACGTTTCATTAACAAAATTACCATTACAAAACAAAGCGTTTCACAATTTGTCCCTCAAATAATTTACTTCTTACAATTCGAAGAAATTTATCCTGTCCTAATTAATTTCACTTGTTATTATTTTGTCACCAAGTGACGGTTTATTTGTTTTTCATTATAAACATTTGCATATCATGTATGTATTTAAGTTACTTGAACGATTTACTTAATGTAATAAATATGGCTAAATTATGTTTCCTATAGTTTTAACCTGTAACCAAGTGCCAAACTACTGATACTATTAAATACGCAGTTCTTTATTTTTTTGCTGTTTCTGGAAGGACATTTAAACGCTTTATACATATATGCCAAATTAATTAATTCAAGTATAAATATTCCAATAAAACCGACTAATCAGACAAATCTCACTAGGACAAAAATGACTAAAAAAAACCTGAAAACCTTAAATGTATAATTATATAACTTTAGTCGTGTATTTGTTAGTTTATATCGTGTAAAATGTTTTAAAACAATAGTTTCTCATCCGTAATTGGTTTGTGTCGGAAAAGATTAGTAATGAGATGTCGCGTAATTGTTCAATTGCGGACCCACTACACTGAGACACTGAGCTCTTCGGAGAGAAAGAAGTAATTGTTGCATCTCGTTTTAATATATTGTGTAATTATATCCGTCTCGCCGTTACTTCTACTTTGTGATAAAAATCTTCAGTCCTAACTAGCTTTAAAGAATAAACATACAAGAGCTAAGTGCCGGTGTGCGATGTTCGGGCCTGACACAGCGGCCGACCGGTACGACGGTAATCTCTTTAGGACGTTTACGCGCAATTAGCCGGGAAACGCTTGTCTAGATCAACCCTAACTGTAGTTGGCATTTCGTGCTATATGCTCTCTGAGAACGAGCGATTTGAAGTCTATTTACTTTTCGGATATTTTACTTGTTTTTTTACATGAAAACATTTTGAATAACATGTCATGTATTCTTTTTAAACTGTGCACGAAAATAAACTTCACAGAGCAACTGATATCTATGCAATATATATATTTAGGTTGAATTGAAAACAATGTATATTTTTATTTTAAAAGTAAAATAAAGTGAGTAATCTATGCGCCATGTCTTAGTCGCGTAAAAATAATAAATAAAGAATGCATGCAATGTTTGCTAGCGTGCCAACACATTTCTTTACTATAATCTTCTCAACGACATATCGTGTTTTGAAATATTTATGTATATATTTACAAGTAACCGTTTTCTCGGCGTCTCGTTGCGGTTTGTAACTTGAATACGGGCGATTTTCTTACTGCAATCTAACATCAGATACTTTGCTGGAATTATTTTAGTTCCTCGTATATTTAAATACATAATGAGAGTAAATTGAACACTTGAAAATTAATCATGTGATTACTTGATAAAGCTAAAATGTTATTTGTAAAGAGTCTTGAATGTTTAGAGACTTATATTATGTGTCATTTATAACTGTACCGAGTATTTTAAAGTTCGATTTATTTGCTAAATTGCCCATTCGCATTTTGAAGCGTTTAGTTATTGCTCGTAAAACTTGCTATTAATCTAATTAAGTAGACGACACTCGTTCATGGAGCTATCCACATAATTCGCTGTATATATTTAATTGTTTCGATTTTATGGTGATTACATAGTTTGTGAAATAATCCTTATCTCGGTATTCCTTCCTAATAAAATAGGTCTATTAGTGGTGTTATAAAAGAAATGAAACCAGGGTTGTAAACAGGAGCATGTACGTTAAGTGCCTTTACATTAGGGCTGGTAGCCCTATACAAATGATATTTAAAAAAATCGTTAACGTCGAAGAAATTACTACACCAATATATTTACATAACACACATACCATTAATGTTCTTGTAATCTAAAAAAAAAAAGACAGCGTATGCTGCAAATTTGTTTTCGCAGTTTCAGAACACCTTTATCCGATAATTGAACTCGGATATCGGAAAGATTAAACAGTTACCAGTATGTCTCAATTGCCGCATGACCTTTATATGCAATATTTTAAAAATGTTTTTGTGCGTCCGTATCAAATTACACTGTATATATATTCATCCATAATAATATTTTAATTCATATTAAGCGTTCGACGAGTGCATTTAAATTAAAATATTTTTACCTTATTTTAATATTAATTCATTTTATAGATCGTTGCTTGTATAGTCTTATCTGAGTGGCATTTGACTGTTATTATTTATAATTTTAGAATATCGTGTGTTATTAAAATAAAATTCATAGAATGTTTTTAAATATAGATTTTGGTAGTCGTTGTCTATTATATATTTATATATTATTTCAGCTTCATTATTGTTTTATATAAAGAGGTATTTACATGTAAAAATATATATTATACACTAATTTTACATTTTTACACAAGTTTAATGTTGAACAAATAACTCGCTATCTATGCCAACCCTAAGGTACAGTGAGCGTTAATCTCATTTTTCGCAATTAGTTCTCGGCCGCGTCTATTGCCCGCCACGGTGGCGGTAAATACCCTCCATCGTTTTGCTCTCTTTATATTACTTTTCACACTCCTCTTTACTCTTTAGTATCAAACTTGCTCACGTTTTTTTTCGCCTTCGATTGTTCCACAGTTATTGGGTATTTTGTTTTGATGTTCCCCGATAACCTTTTCATTCATGTTATATATCAACACCGATAAGAGAACAGGGTTTTTGACTCCGATACGCTCTGTCGGTTTTATTAAACATTTAAATTATACTAAAGAACCGTCGCTTATATCGCGTACCGTTGTATAGGTATTTTGGGCGTTGGAACTTTGAAGGTTCGATGTTAGGTATTACTGGACAGTATACGATCTGATTTAGTCGTACAATATTGTAAAGCTTTTGTAGGTCTGCTTATTAATTCGCGTCGAACTGAAGATTAGGGTAATGATATTGTACTGGGTTCGTCGAACTGCGTACGAGCGCGGGTCACCTTCGGGTCACGGGAGTCACCTTGCTTCCGAAACTTGATCAACGACATTTTTATCGCATGTACAAACTTTGTTTCATTCATCTACATTTTCTATTTCTTAATTAATTCCTTCCACATTCGTTGCTGATTCGCGGTATCAAATTCAAGATTGTAATATACGACCATAATATTTCGTTAATTGTTTTTTTATTACCTTATATTAAGTCTTAGCAATTAACATTTAGCCAAGGTTGCGATAGTGATCGTTACTAAAGAACTTTGGGGTATAAACGACGAAACGCGGTCTCGCTTTGTCTAACCAAAATATCCTGCCGCGATAATTAGCATCAATGACAGTTGTATTCCATGCAAGGCCAACTGCCGACTGGCCGACGAATGAATCAGCTGATTGCGATTGCCATGAACCGTGGGCCTTCTCCTTCCAATCAAGACTACACTTTTTGCAAACTCGCTGCGCAATATTTAAATGAACGCGTAGAAAACATTTAACAAACTTATAATTGTCTTCACGTTCATCTTGGAAGGTTTCAATTACTAAGGAAACTAATTATATCGATATAAACGGAAAATGAAACGAAAAACTAACGAAACGGAAAATTACTCTAGAGATATTTTTACAAATTACTATGCAAATAATTACAGCACCATGTAAGTTATGTATTTTATTATATATTCATAGAAAATTCCTCGTTATTATATCTTGTGTCGCTTCTTAGCTTAGAAATTGCAATATAGTAAAAAAAAAAAACTACTCTTATAAATTAGCACTTTTTCTCAGATCGTTTCACAGACTTGTCTAAATTACACAACGAAAAGTCGAGACGACATTTAAATTTCAAGTTTGCCTTATATGTTAAGCCGTATATTAGTCAGGACATTGGCTTCAATATTTATATATAGATGTTCGTCGGATATATTTCTAGCCTTGTTCGGATTTATTGTACCGGCATACACTAGTTCCGTCCAGCGCTAAATATGAAAATAGTTTTAACCTAGCTCAGTAATAGCATAGAATTGCGGATGTGTCACACGGATTTACCCAAGCGGAAAAAGTTTAATACAACTGTCATTAACTTAATATTAAAAACAGACCGCACATTATAGATAATGGAAAAGAGAAATATTTAGGTCTGATGAATAAATGTATTAATAGCTGTCTATTCTACATTTTTTTGTACGTTTAAATGTTAATACCTAATGCTTACATTATATTCGTTTTATAAGCTGATTTTCTTGTAACACTTTTGTTCTTATATAATACATACATTAAAAATCAAACAGTTTCGAGTTCTGAAACAGGTAAGAGTTGTTAACGTAGGTTTAAAATCATACACAATAGTACTATTACTTCATCAATAATTGACGTTTTCATAATTATATAACATCTGAAACGTCTTAAACGTCTGTCAACATTATCAAAACAGCTGAGCGGAATTAAGGACACGATGAGAACAATAGGTTTCCCACTCAAATTCTCCAGTACAGTGACTCATCTTATCTGGCAACGGCGGGTGACTCACGCCTGATCTCATAGACGTGCGAAACGAGGATGTGAAATCTATGACAGTTAGTGTGTAACATTTTGATTTGTCGTTAGAATGCACTGAGAAGTCGTCATAAGAAAGTCCCAAGTTTAGCAATTATTATTTACATACTACAATTAAAAGTTTCTTAAATTCTGTCACGTAACAAACTAAGTTCATTTAGTATACAAATTAATTCCGCCCGCGGCTTTGCCCGTATGTTTGACTGCTATTGGGTAACCTATATATATATATAGCTATATATACTTTGTATGTGTATATATAGCTACATTGACTGCCTCGTTGGTCTAGTGGCTAGATATAAGGCCGCAGACCCGGTGGTCCTGGGTTCAATTCCCAGGTCGGGCCAATAAGTAGTTATTGGGTTTTTCTGTCAGAAAATTCTCAGTAGCAGCCCGGAGTCTGGAAGTTGGAAGTGTGTACACTCCCGTGCCTCGGAAAGCACGTTAAGCCGTTGGTCCTGCGCCTGAACTCTTTCCGGTCGTGTCGGATTGGCGTCCCATCGGATTATGAGAGCTAAGGAAAAGAGAGAAACCTGTGTTTGCGCACACACTTGTGCACTATAATATGTCCTGCGCAGTTGGCTAATCTCTCTTGAGATTGGCCGCCGTGGCCGAAATCGGTCTGGAGGACCTTATAGCTACATATACTATGTATGTGTAAATATATAGGCTAGATTAGTTAAGAGCTGAAAGCGTAACAAACAAACTCTTTCGCATTCATAATATTAGATAGGATTTGATTTGCCAATCCACGAGTTCTGGAATTTATCATTCATAACTCAGCCGTCCGTAGATTAGGTTGAGTCTTTTTCGTTAGCAACGCAGGTACTTGAACTATCATTTCACGAGCCGGCCGACTGACGCGTACCTACGTTCGCACATAAATATGTTATGCGCGATGTTATAGTACATCGACATACCATCGACATTGTAAGAAATGTGACTGATAAGAATAGTATCTACGTTCGTGTTACGTTCGTGTTAACGACAGTGAGAGCATTTTATCTTTTGAAAACGACTTTATTTTTTTTTGGGTATTTGATTTAGGACATCATCATCAAATTTCCTTACATAGTTACTTAAATGATATAACCCTAATTAAAACTTCTCATCATATAGTATATGATTAAATATTTTTTTCATAATTCTTAATAACGTGCCGGCCAGGAAGTTTGCAGACGCATTTGCATGTCTGTAAGGTCACCTTAAGAATTTAAACAAAGACATACCTAAAAACATGAATATTGAAATATTAAATAATTATTAAAGCCATTAAATAAATTTTATATTTACCGTTTCCAATTTGAATTATTGTGAAATATTTAAAAAAATATATAAAGATCGTATTCTTTTGAAAATATAAAATAATATTATAAATGCGAAAGCAACTATGTCAGTTTGTCTGTCTGCTATGTCTTCACGGCTATACCGATTGTGATGATATTTGGCACTAAGAGTACAACCGCAAGAACGTACATACGCGACTTTTACTAATCTTTACTACTATATAAATCTATTGGTTCTGTCTGTACATTTCTTTTTCACCTAATTTTGTGATAAATAATCATTTTATGGTGCAGTGATTGACATTATACTATTTTTTTCATTTTTGTCTATCTGTCTGTATGTCTTCTTATAACTCAAGAACGCCTTGACCAATCGTGATGAAAATTGGTACACACAAAGAACATGTGATGGCGCAAATGTTAGGCCATATATAATATTTGTAAACCCTACGATATCTTATGAAAATAATTTCAAATCGTTAATTACGTATTTCTTTACCAGTAGCCATATGTGTGTGCGTGTGTGTTATTATAGTAATAAAATAATTTATTATATTTTTATTAATTATACGCGGGTAAAGCCCGCGGGCCCAGCTAGTCACCAATAAAACTACATCGTGACGGATATAGCGAAACAAATATGATGACGTTCGATACTAAGTATGCTGCACGCGTCAGCTCTCGCACTACTTATAATCATTGATAAGCTTCAAATATATAAACGTTTACAATTGAATTGTTTGATATTTGAACTAGATTGAAGTGGATTTTTGATGATGAAAGCGATAGCTTAGTGATAAATCTCATAGTTATAAAGGGTCAAGTATATAATCAGAAATAAATGTGAAGATCAATTTGAAATATTGTTTAACAATTTACGGCCTTATTCATAAACGTTGCTTAGTTACTGTTTAGCTAAACACTGGTTTGTCTCTTTCTGTCATTATTGATTTGACATACGCAAGAAAAAGACAAAATATTGTTTAACTAATCACCAGGTAAAAAAGGTTTATGAATAAGGCGGTTAATCTATATATAAATTCATGTATTACCGTATTTAGCATATTGAACTCTATATAGCTATCGAATTACTAAACGCAATACGTAAATATTTGTATAAAACTACATCTCCATCAAATCAACAAGTGTTGGTAACAAAAAAATCTGTAATTAATTTAATTTGTAAAAAAATATTAGGGCAATGTTTTGTAATTGTTGGCGTTTGGTGTAAGTAAGAAGTTAAAACATAAACTTATCAATATTCTAGTTGAATATTGATAAGTTTATGTTAGGAGTTGCTTTAAATTTCATAGATATTAAAGAATTTTTTTTTTTTTTTTTTTCATAAATTTCATACTCTTAATTTCGCCACTACCATGATACGTCACCTTCTTTTATACATTTGTATAATTTTCGACCAAAAAACTTATTCATCGTGCGTGTTCTAAGCAAAACGCTGTCACTGGAAAAAATGTTAGATAAATATTTTTTTTGTTCGCTCTTTTTTCGTGCTAATTATGTTTTATTACGTTGTTGCGTCAAAAATATTTATTTGACAGCATTACATTGGATTGTTTGTTTTACAATACGCTTGGGATACAATTTTTGCTTGACAAAACATGTTTCGTAATAAATTAAATGGAATATGACCAGTTAACGTTTATATGTTTTTCATTCGATTGTAACATTATTTTCACGCCCTTTGGATACTTTAGGGATACGTTATTACAATCGCTTTATTGAATTTTTATCATTCATTTTTTTTTAAATATTTCGATACTCATTTAGATTTAAACGAATTTGATGTTATTTATTTATTAATTCAGTTCGACGTTTAATGCTCGCATATAGAGCTTTTGATATATTCGTATAAAATTGCCGTTTTGATGTTTAATTGTTAAATAGGTATATATTTTCTTAAACGCATGTCGCATATGTTTTCAGCTTATCCCCGCATGCAAATGACCTCCATTACCTCTATATCAAGTCCAAAGTCAAGAGGTTAATAAACTGCTGAAAGTTAGCCTATCTCTTATATAAACATCCGTCCCGATACCGAGTCGGGAGCACCTTCGCAATGATAGTGGCACCGAACGTAACGTACGTCAGAAGTGCCATAATAATATTTGATACGATCAACGAGATAGTTTCGCACTTGAGCGTGTCAAAATATTTTGTATTTTTACTTATAAATTGATTGTGTCATCTTAATTAATATGTATTTTAATGCTAGAAAATAATAGACTGTTTTATTAGCCCTAAAATTGTTGATAACTTAATCACAACATATTTGCTAATAGTGTTACATGAAACAGGAAACCACTCTTATAACACGATTGATATTTCTTTTGATAACAAGAGCTTTATATTCGAGTTAATAAGGTTCGCTCCAGTTCTAAGCAATCAAAAAGATCAATTTATTTCTTTGATCAATGACAGCGGAATGACAACAGATATTTCTTATCTTATAAAAGATTTAAAGGTTGCATAATCTACATCAGACGATAATTCTATCTTTACTGTTCTTAGGACTGGTCACTCCAAGCCCAATAACAACCGACTCTATATCCCCCCGTGTCGCCATTATAAATACAGTCACCCGTCGAGATAAACACTCTGCCCGATGGTTTTCGTATTTACGGTGGGCGTATGACGTATATGATATCCATGAATGTAATCTCAGCGAAAATACTTAATGAAAGAGTTATTGCGCGTTCAATTAATCGGTCGTAATAAAATTTATGTTTACGTTTTATGAGGAAACATTTATAATCTTATATTAACAAATTTCATTGAAAACGTAAATATGTATATTCAAACGTATTCATCCTAGTGAGATTTAAATATGTTTGAAAAACTAGATTTTATTATATGTAAATCACTTAAAGTACTTTACGCATTAAATTATACGAATACAATAAATCATTTAATGTTCAATCGACATCCTGCAGGCGTCGTCTAAAATCAATTGTCTCAATTAACTGACGACATTTAAACCTAAAGGGCGCATTGTTGGTGTTCCGATCGGTGTGAAACAATGACTATTGCCGTAATACAAACAGTAATTACTTGTTTGTTCTGGCCTTGGCATGTGTTCGTGTTTCGATAGCAATTTTAATAGACTTATATCATTTAGAAGATTGAAAGGCTTAAATTTCTGTATTTCTACATTTATGTCTCTAGACGTTCGATCTGGTCGTAAATGTAACTCTTAATGTTATGCATTAAGTTTCTGTACATTTATTCTAATAATTCAAGGTACTTATAGAGTAGAAAAACTTGATGTAGCACTTGAGAACTTCGAATGTATTTAAAAATATCCGTTTATACTACTTCGCTATTACCTTACATAGTAGGCCAATGCGAACAATGCCACACACGGCCAAACATCCGGTACGTTATCGTAAAGGTTCCTAGGAAATTGACGATTATCACCATCAATGAACGGCAATGACGTATCCATAACGTTTTTCTCAGTCCATATAAAATAATGTATTTTACTTGTAAAACTGAGTAATATTTAAATAACTGTAGAATTAAAAAGTACGCTTATTTTATTTAATATGCGAATTTTAATATAACTTTCTAAATTAGTTATTTTAATTAAAACCATCCTTAGGTTCATTAGCAGCCGGAAGCTTGGTCGAACTAACCTTGTTACCACAGACTAATAAGCATATTCTGCTCACATAGCGAGACGGAAACACAGCTCTAGATGTAGCGAATCTAGACTGTTGCCAGCCAGTGCGGCCGGATGAATGGCAGTGTGCATGCGCGTGAGTCGATTGCGCAACGCGGCCGCAGTGACGCAATGTCGCGCCTTCGCACCGTTGCTTGTTAGTATGCAAAATAAGTGAAATATTCGTGTCGCTGCGCCTCGGCATGCGCATACCGTTCCGCCGACGCTAGATGTAACTTACGAACGACTAACTGAAGACACACCAGTTTTTCCCTTCGAACTGACAACTAAGAAGGCTCATTATATATATTATGTTACTGTTATTTATGTAACTTGCAAATACCGACAAAATGACATCATCTTCCTTTAGGATACTACAATTTCTCCAACTTGTAGAAGTCGAAATGAGAGTACTTGTAGAGTTCTACAATTTCACAGCGGTAATTTAAAAATAGCAGCAATTGAAATTTCACAAATTAAAAACTCATTACAAGATGCCTCTTTAAAACGCCATCAATGTTATCTTATTACACGTCAACTACAAAATGGGTCCCACGCGCTCGCCTATCAAACGGCACAGCTGAAGAAGGTTACCGACTTTCCGCTCGATGTGTCGTCCAAGTGGCAAATTGCACACGCATCCCGCTGTGGGGTGCCAATAATGTTTGGCGGAGGGCGGACATTATTTGTCTTATTTTGACGTTTATTACGCCGATAAATTTGAGTGAGATGGCGTTATTGTCAACGATTAAAAGGATTCGACGACGGCTTTGAATATCGAAACTTGGCTATCTTTGTTTTTCTAAAAAGATAATTCACTTGAACTTCCAGTGTAATGTTTTTCATGTAATGTTCCTCTAGAAAATTTGTTTATTTGTATATTAAAGTAAAGATGCAATTTTATTAGTTAAATTATGGTCTCCCTAACATTTTAGAGTTGCTCATTAATTGGTTTTACTTCAAGGTAGACGTCGTCGTGTGCTTGTGACGCAGTCGCAGGTCTTTCCACTCCGTCGAATTTCGCTCCGAGTTCTGACGTTCGCCTTGTACCGAATTGTTGACACACTCCATTATACCTGAGGACAGGTTTCGTCATTACAGGAACTTCTTTCATCATCAATTCACCGCTCATTTGCGTTTTCCTCGGTGATAATTAGACGTGTAATCGAATTCAATGTTATTTGCTTTTCTAAATAATTTACTTACTAAGGCTAGTGATAAAGCGAAGTCTCTTTTTCATAATATGAAGAAGAAGAATTCGCCTTGTTTTCAGATATATAGTGCGTTCTTGAAACTGTATTCGGTTGCCTTCATTCCTTGTGTAAAAAAATAAAAAGGCAAGATTATTTAATTACAGTTAGATGACTACGTAGATGAACTTCAATATTTCTAACAAGAAATCTGACTCATTTCGTTCGTAGGAAATAACGGTTCAATTTGTAGCTTATCTGTATTTATGTTCGCTTCACTTTAATATGGGACTTATCACTAAGTATAGGTGCGTTTGTACCGAGAATGTTTTACTATCACGTTTTAATCATACTTGATAACATGGTTAATTTGGTGAAAAATTACGTTACTACGTCAATAAATTGTAATGATTATGAGATAGGAAATAGTTTCGCGAATTCCTACAATTCTATACAATAATCCATATTACTAAATAATCTTTTTTATTCAGATTTAAATAAAACAAAATTCGATGAGTTTGTCAATTAGTGACAATAATGTACAAAATCTATAAGCTACAATTTATTTTATATAACAATGACGTAAATAAATTATAACGTACAAAATAATAAAATGATAATGTATAAATGTTAAAACAAAGAGGAAAAATCCACGCCAAATTCGTCCACGGTAAAAATATCGCAAAGGAGACCGATGCATTCCAGGAACCACATTTACGCCAACAGTATCTCGGAGCCAACGATCTCCGGAACCTCGACCGATTGTATGCCTTTATTAATATTGTATTTAAAGCTATTTTCGCTCGTAGCACTCGAGAGAAGAATAGAGCGTTGGCCTGTCGAGAATGTTTGCCGCTGACCTAAGTGGTCAATAATGATCTGTTATACACTTTATACGAGGTACCTTTCTTACTGTTTAGTTATGGAGTTGGAACAAAGAGATGTATGTTAGTATCCACTATCTGCTTCGTACTCGGCGTTCAGTGCACTGAAGGTACTTACCCGCTTTTAGACAAGCCGTTAACAACGGCGGCATTGATACCAGTATCGAATTCTATGGTGTAGAATATTATCCAGTAATAAAAATAAATTGCAGTCGACGACTTATTACATATTTATATTTCTTGGCTATATATTTATACTCGCCTGGTCAATAACTTAATAACTTAACATACAGCCAAAACTACTGACGCTGAAATTTTAAACATAGATTTATTTTATAAGCAAGCAGCTAAGACATGGCACATTATTTTTCGCGTCATTGATTCAAGGTTAGCGTAATTTGTAACTTTCATGGTATTACTTACCATCACCCATTGTAACGTTGTGGGTTTAGCTCTAAGTTTTATTCTCTGCTATATTTACAGGCTACTAAATAATTATATCTTTTATTACCGTAGTTTTGCAAGCATATGCTACACGTGGTACCTCGGACATGGCCACTATCACAAAACGAAGTTGCCGTTTTTACCGTTTCAAGTAATTAAAACGGCACCGTCGGCGAACTTCATTATGAGGTTTTATCAGTGCACGGCGGAACAGTTATTTTACTTAAACGAATCAGTTTTTTTTTTAAGCAATAACTTTTTTTACTATTACGTTGATAAAGTGAGTTTGTTATTTTTATCGTCTAAGTTATTTTGTAATAAAACACGCGGTTGAAATTATCGTGATCATTTAACATCAGTCGAGATGGCCCAGTGGCTAGAACGCGTAACGGGCTTGAACCCAGGTGCCCTTTGTTCTTTTAATACATATCGTGCCCGGTGCTACATGATTGAAATAAATTTTGCAACATGTTTGTTCACCAACAGCGTGGTAGAGTTCTCTGTCTGCTGAAAGGCAGAGGATGACTTTGCCCGGTAGTGTGAAATAATTCATTTACATTCTGTTACTTACTTCATTTTACTTATTTAAAGTAAATATTATAGTTTAAATATTTGTAATTATAATTATATTCTACCATAGAAAAATCTTATAATTAAGTATATAATTCAATTACATTATTTATTTAATTTCCTCGTAAAGTCGTTAACCTTTGGGTGATTTATATGAATGATAATCAAACAATAATTATATTATATTCATGAATATCTTCTAAGGAATTGAATGGTCGCGACTCGCTTCAGGCTGGCACGAACTTTCTAGTTCCTAGATCTGGGTGGCCCTGCGATTGTTAAAAGCGACTCTTTATATTCTTTATGCGCATTTACTATACATTTTCTCATTTATCTTTTACTAATATTATTTATAAAATCAACATTTTCTTATACAATTGTCATATAATCTCCAAAAGCGAATGTTTTTCAGTTCTGGATAACAGGAAATTCCTTGAAAGTAATATATACATATATTTACAAATATAAATATATTGACTTTTTATTTTTCATATTTTTCGCTTTAAACGGTAGGTATCGTAACCTTATAGGACTATTCTGTAAGAACGAACTCGAAACTCACCGCAGGAAACGGTCGTGAAATGTCAGATAGTGATAAGCGACATTGACCATAATAATTATAACATTTCAAGAATATACGCATCAAAATTGTATATGTATATTTGTCAATATTTCACTGTGAGTAATGAAGTGAGTTCTTGCAGTCTTTTTTTTCATCCTTTCATTCATTTCATATTTACTTGGTGGTTAGAGCTTTGTGCAAGCTCGTCTGTGTAGGTACCACCCACTCATCAGACATTCTACCGCAAAGCAGCAGTACTTTGTATTGTTGTGTTTCGGTTTGAAGGGTGAGTGAGCTAGTGTAATTACAGGCACAAGGGACATAACATCTTAGTTCCCAAGGTTGGTGGCGCATTGGCGTAAGCGATGGTTAATATTTCTAACAATGACATTGTCTATGGGCGTTGGTGACCACTTAACATCAGGTGGCCATATGGGCCACCTGATGTTGTGTTCTGGCTCGTCCGCTTAACTATACAATAAAAAAAAATAAAAACCAAGATAAGATCACCGATATTATTTTATTAAGACGCGATAAAAATATTCACACGGAATATACAATAATGATTTCTATGTTATTCCTGGCTTTAACCTGGTTATAAAACAGTAGGTATAAATGGATCGAGATATTATTAAAAAGGCACTGTTTTACAGTGCCTACAACGCCTGTTCCCGGGCGGTCGGTAAATTAGCGGTTACTTGGTCTGTCGTTAACATTAATATCGTTTCTTTAAAGCTGATTTTAAAACCAATCTATTTATAAAGTCTATTTACGATATTTTTTAACTCAAAAACACGAGTAGTGAATAAATAATCGTGACAAAAGTTTATTATAAAATCATGTTAGCCTGAATATTAATAATGAGATAGCCGGTTACAATAATAAGTAGATATATAAATAGAAAGCTGTTAAATTTTTTCATGCGTCTGTTTAACAGAAATGATCTTCAAAAAAACGTCAAAGTCAAAATTTATAAGCATAGTGATTGTGACAAATCGTCATGACAAAGTATCCCTACGTTCAATGTTTACCACAAAGTTGAGGGCGCAACAATTATTTAATTTCATATTTGATTTGATGTCGTCATATTACTTAAAATGATGTCGTCCTTTAGTGTGTCCTTCGTAACGTATAATTATAATAATACTTAAGAAAATGAAAGAGGGTTTTAATTCGGTAGAGAATGTGGCGGTTTATCCTCCAGTGTGTCGTAAACCCGAAACATGAGACGTGAAACATCCAGGAATAAAATGATAAGTTGTATTTTCATCAGTCATGAGATATTTACTTTAATAAGAAGAATTTTACTTATTTACGACACTATTTCGGTTCATTGAGGTATGCCGGGATTTAGCATAAATTATTACCTTTAATTTAATTAAAATAAACTTCCTTTAGATTATATAATATTTCTTATCTACAGAGGTAAAATAAATTACAAAAAATATATATTGTCAGTAACTGTTTTACAGATATTTCTTATATTTCTATTTTCTCATCTAATGGCATGATAAACTTGTCTTGTTCACATCGCTAGGCTTATCGTATACTGTCGGCTATTGTGGATTTCTGAATAGGGTATGCAGAATACGCAATTCAAAATATAAATAAATCGATGATGACGAAAGAAATATTATTTTAAGAACAATTACAAAATAATTTATAATATCTATATCGTACATGTATTTGTATCAGCTTTTTAGTTACAAAAGCCGCAGTATGTTGGTCTATGGTTAAGACATTAATCTTAAGCCGGCTTAGACAGTTTTATAAATAGAATTACTTTATTAAACAACGCAGACGTCTCTAATAACGAAATAAAGAAGGTCACAAGTCAGGTAAATACTGTTCGGAGTAAACGTGTAGGCGAAACCTTTGATGTTTGAAATTTAAGGATAGTAGGTACCATTATAAGTTATCAAATGCGTCTTAAAGTTGGCTTGCCATATATAATATATCATGGTATTCAAGTCTTAAAGTAATGATTTCATTTTATGACCTATGTTTTTTATTCAATATTCCTCAAAAATCAAATTAAAATATGTGTGTGTGTGTGTGTGTGGTGATATGTTGATTTACTGATTCTTATATTATTTGTACTGATTGTAAACAATGATTTAAAACATCGTCTTTTAATAACCTTTAAGAAATTCCAAGCAACCACATTCAAGGGCACGTTGAACTAGACATCGATTGGCAATTTAAAAATATCGCAAGACGCGTTTCATGGATAGCGTGGGTGTTCCCATGCCTTACCGGTTCTCAGCATTTTCTATTTATAGATGATAAACAGGAGTGAAGACTACTTGAGTTATTTTATACATTTAAGTCGTATTGACTTCAAATATAAGTAGGTTTTTATCTTATGATATAGTTGTTCAGGAAATAATTTTGTTTTTAAATAATATTTAATTACTCTTTTATTTAGATTGTCTGTCGAGTTTCATTGTAGCAAGTCATCTAGCATGTTATAAAAGTTGGATGCTAAATATTGCTGATACAAATGGCTTGAATAAAATGTAATAAACGGTAGCCAAAATTATTAATATTATAAAATTTGATTTAATTATAAATATAAACATATACGTCAGAATCGATTACCACAATTTGATATTATATTTTATTATTTTGGCTGTGAATTAAATAAATGCTAGGTGATTCAAGATTTAGTAAAGTTGTCGTAACAAGTTTTCAAATATTACTTTATCCATATAGATCCAATAAAAAAACTGCGGGAGTGGTGATTCCAACCAGGCCTGTCAATCATTGAACGTCATCTAATCCTATTTCTCGCTCACGTGTCCCAAAACGTGCGTAGGTTGTTCTTCAAGTAGGCTTAGCTTCTGATTGTGCGTCATAGCACTCAATGTGAGGAGTCACTGACAATCCTGACACCAAGAAAGTGGCGCTGTGTGAAGATTGTCGAGTTCCTATGTCGGCTTGGAAGCTGCGAACATAAGGAAAGTTGTGTATATAAGATATATACCTCGAACATCTATAGATATGTATCTCGAACACCAGTAGAAATTGATTGGGCTTATTTTTTCTTTTAAATACTTTTACACGTGTAAATATGATTTGATACATGGCCCTTTCTTACCTAGATTTATAAGATTTTTCAATTTTCTACGAATTGAAAAAGGACAGTTGTTTGAATATATGTAGAGAATATTAAATAATATTATCCTGCAATAAAGAAATGTTTGTGCTTTTGCGAAACCCATTTCTGTGTGGTAGGTGATATAAACTATGAATTAATGTTTGAATTAAATTAATGTTTTATAGGCGTAAAACATCATTTAATACGAAAGTTTTACATGAGAGAAAATTGTTTTGTTGTTTTTATAACCGCATTGTAATTGGCGATCGCTACAGGAAAACAATCTGCGGTCGCGAATTTCTGGAAAATTTTATAAAACGCGCCTTCAATTAATGCGATATTGCAGTGTTATTTCCCAGAACGGGGTTGTATACTCGCACCGACGGGTTATCAGTGCCTATTATTGTTTACTTACCGTGACGTTCCAACAAAAGCGAAATCGGATTATTTTTTTACTTTCCTTTAACCTCTTTGCATTGTTTTTATTTGCGACCGGCTGTTTTGACTCGTCGAATAGATCATTTATTTGTTTGACCTTGTTTCAATTTGATTTTCTATCCCTCTCTAACTTGTTATTACTATTGTACATAGTCATGCAGAGATTAACAAATGTTTGTTTTTTTTTTTCTAAGCAGACAACAATCTGCTATGATGTAGCTTAATAGCTTAGTCAGATTTAATTAGTTTCTGCAAACTACTAAATATGTAGGTAATGTATCCGAGTACTCTTTAAATAATTATTTAACAAAATTTTAATAAATGTAAATGAACAATCGGCTTAAACCCAATAAACGAAAGAAACTCAGTAATTACACGTTTCTACTAATTTAATTTAAAAACATACATTTTGTTAATTAAATGAAATACTGAATAACTGAAAGAAAATCGATAAAATTCTAATTTCACGTATTTTATCATCTCGTATTGAATATTATTAATGCTCTTATTTATAATGAAATTTGAATATATTCATTGAAAATTTTTATTTATCTGCGAAATTATAGTATACAAACGAAGTCTGCACTTCACACAGTCTTACAGTCACTACACCATCACCCTATCTATGACTTTTCAGAGTCGAACATATAGTGTTATAAGTTCTATATAAACTAAATAATTTTTCTAATTATTATAAAATTTATATCAATATGTTCATTTAATTTTGTTTGCAATAAGTTTATTGTGTATGAAAATTAACACTTCGCAACCTTTACATATTAGCTACGTCAAGTATCGAATCCACTATTCTCAGCTCAGAATTCACGACCATTAAAAAAAGGCACAAATTATATTTTATAAAGCAATAACAATTCATTCGAATTTCATACAATTACATTTTTTTAACTTTTGAAATCGTGAAACAAAAGTAATAATTCTCGTATGTTTAATTTAATGCGATGCAGCATGTAGTGAAGTGAACGGCTCCTGATTCGTGGCAGTTATCATAACAAGCTTTGTTTTAAAATATTGCGTATAAAGGGCGTATTGTGAAAGCAAACCATCGATTTTTTTTTTTCGATTCACAGCACATTCCTCTTATTAATTTAATCGCTGGTAATTTTCATTACATTTTCGCATCGAGAGCACTGATATTATTGCAATTGCAACCTTTGCTAATTCCTACATATACTATTAACTAGATAAATGCTTTTAAAAATACAATTGTATGTTTTATGGATACGTTTTGAAAGTTTTGCAATATAATCGAATTAAAATTAGATAAATTACTTAAAATATGCATTTTTTTGTATATATATATATTTAATTAGATTAGCGTATTAAAATAATAAGAGATTATCAAATAATTCGAATAGTATAATGCAATAAATTCGTAATGCGATTATTGTTCGTCGTTTTTGGCTCGAAACTCACTGCAGAACACTAAGAAAGTGACATGTAACAATTGAATGTTTTAATCATAACATCTGAAGGATACACGGATCAAAATAGTATGCCACAGAAAGTCGGTGTTTCCAACAAGTCATAATTGAGATGCTAAGTGATTTTCTTACAGAGAAAAAAATTGTCATATCTATCTATATAAATACAATACTATAATTATTATAAATATTAAATAGTAAACAATCTGATGGCTTAATACAAAATACGTGTTAACGACACGAAGATGGCTGCGTTAATATGTCATGTTATATCAAAATTAAAATAATATTCATTATCCAAGTAGTGTCATAAGCATTTTGAGTCGTCATGTTACAATATTTAATTAAATGTAAAGATACCACTGATTTACATAGATATGTTCATTAAATTCAAATAAATTTATTATGTATTAAATTTTATTCTTTTAATTATTTTTTTTATAATTAGAAGAGCTTTGAGACCTTTGGCTTCTGGCATCGTAGTTAGGTCCGTATCATGGACCGAGCGCGACCTTTGTACGTACAATCACGTAGACATTAGAACTCATAACCCTTATTACTATACTTATAGAGTTTATTGTACATTTGTAAAGTACCGACCTAACTGCGTCTCGCCGTACGGTTAACATCAGACGATGCATTATTAATGCCTTTTTATAAAACCACCGCAACCTCCTAATATAGACGAATTTTAAGCACATTCCGCTAAACTTTCGGGGTACAATCATATTAGTTGGATTTACCCTGGTTTTACGATTTAAAATGAATAATTTATCATAAGCGTATATTATTGTACAATTCTAGAATTAGAATTTACTTCCTAGGTGGTAGGGCTTTATGCAAGCCCGTCTCGATAGGTACCACCCATTCATCAGATATTCTACCGCCAAACAGCAATACTAATAATAATGTTGCGTTCCGGTTTGAAGGATGAGTGAGCCAGTGTAACAACAACTTCCTAAGGTTGGTGGCGCATTGGCGATGTAAGGAATCGTTAATATTTCTTACGTCGCCAATGTCTATGGTCGGTGGTGACCACTTAACGTCAAGTAACCCATTCCTCTATCCGCCCATTTGTCTAACCTACAAAATAAAAAAAATCTATTAATATGTGAATTTTCTGTGAATGTTTTTATATATCATGATTTTTTTTTTCGTTTCAGGTAAGAACACCCTTAAGCAATTTTAACGGATAGCGTGTAAGTAATATGCAAAGTACTAAATAAGACTAATTATCGAAAGGTTTGATGTAAACGATTAAAATAAAAAATTCGTTTACAACAACAAAATATATTTAATTAACAAAATCAAGTGGTCTCATTCTCGTCGGCGCTTATAGCATCGATGTTGATCGCTACATTTATAAGGACAATTAAATTCTTTATCAACAATCAAGCACAGATTCGATCAACGAAATAGTGTCGTGACTCATATCGTAACGCCACTCCTTGTGTCGTTCTTAGAAATAGTGATGTACGAACACAACTTTTTTTTAGGGTTCTGCATACGAATTGCACATAAAAACTTTATCAACTTTGTTGACAATACAATAACTGGTATTACTTACGTCATGTCTTGATAAACTTTCTTTTTTATTATTATCATATACAACTTATGAATTCAATAGAAAGTGATCCTATTTTTTATCAAAATAATCCTTCGAAAGCAAAAATTAGGATATTTAAAAAATGTGGGTTTCCTATGTTTTTTTCCGATTCTCACTTAACCATCCTTTGATCAAATATGGACTCAGCGAAAACGGCAATGTCATCCTACCTTTTAAAAATTACACGTGCGCTGATGATTAAACACGTCTTGTGATTGATATGACTTATGATTGAGATGGAATCGCGACGTGTAAGTTTATTTTTTTTTCCCATGCAACAAGTTTGCATATTTAATGAAAAAAAAAACTGATTCACGAAATTGTGATATGTGTAATGAGAAAATGTGTATCATTTGCTTATGGAATGTAGTAAAAATAAAGCACAGAGGGAGTCCATAATAGCAACATATCATGTTAATTGTATAAATAAAGGAGCTGCGCAAAGTATTCGATGTTTTCCAACTTCGGAAACTGCGGTAGCCGTATATGATTTGGTAGCTTCTTCTCGTTAGTGATTCTCTTTATATTTTAATGAATGATCTGTATATTGTATAGGTTAAGATATGATGGGGCTAACATGTCCTAATGGACAAATGTCTCAAAAAAATTAAGATTAAAAAAAAAAGTTTAATTTAGCTGAAAAATCTAATTATTTATCTTGCTGCATCGTATCGGCAACAGGAAGTGCTTACACGTATGACATTCGAATTATAAATATATTATAACATTTAGTTTCCTGTTCCTGCTTCAGAAATCTCGTATTTTTACCTACGCACGGCTCTTGGAGTGATATTTCATAAAGCGCGTACGCTGAACAATGCCTTATTAAAATGGGTTCCCTTGTAAATTACAGTAGCAACTTGCAATAAAAAATGAACGTGACTTGGTTAATTGGACTGGTAATAGGGACTTCAATTGCAAAGTTGAGTTGGGTTCAAGGGAATTAATTAATTATAAATAGTGATGAATATAACGAACGTTTAATAAAAATGGAATCTACGAGTTATCGATTGATAAATTATATCGATTTTTTCGTCACGAACGTATGTTGTTGTTTGTTTAGTGCACCTGTAACCACAGTCCTTATGTAGAATGTCTATATTTGACTTACACGATAAACAAATTAAATAAAACCGGTAGTACACGAGTACACAAGCTGTTATAATTTTTATAATTTGCAAATTGTTATAACTATTAAATTTTTTTTTTTTTTATATTTATATTTTGACATCGAACTTAAAATAAAACGAAAAGTCAAAGGTTGTAAATAAATTACTTATTAAATTTAACGAGTCATCAAATTGACTTTTAAAAAGTGTTTTGTTGGCCAACGAAACCGGATGAAACGGATATTTACCATAGCTCCTTACAAAAAACGAAACGCGAACAACAGGTGTTCAGCTCTTCGGACTCCACATCCGGCGGAGGACTTCACGACTTATATTTCTTTTTGTACGCCTTTTTTATTTATTTTATAACGTACTTTTACTTTCTGAAACTCGATCCGATCAAAATAATAACAAAACGTAAATTTATCTCTCGATACGTAACTGGGTTGTTCTTTCGGTTCGTTAAATCATTTCAAACTTAAGAGTTTCAATAAATGTTTCATATATAGGTATGACAATAGTCGCCAGTCTATTGGAGGATTCGTAGCATTTTGATTTATTAAATTCACAATTTTAAATAAAAATAGTAAGAAGCTATTTTTGTTTCGATTGATACTACGTTCTTCGGATTTTGCAAACATTTTCATCCCTTTTAAGTTTAAGCTGAACTAACTTTACATACACTTAGTTGACCCACTCAGTAGTTCCGTATTCGTTTAATTTATTCCAAAGTTAGCCAGTATAATTAGTACGTAATTACTATCATCTTGGTTTCTATGTCAGTCAGTCTTTATAATTTAAAAATAAATGTTTACTTTTTACGTTTCTGTTATAATTTTAATAAATATAATTTTAAAGCGTTATCAGTATATACTTTCTGTTACATTTAGGACGGAACGTGGCGCCAAAAAAATCCTTATCACGTATGGAAACTAGTTCAATGTGTTCGGTTTGTGTTCATAAACCGCTACTCATCGAAACGATATCAGTGTAATTATTTAGATTTCAATGATAAAACAATGCAGTATTGCGCAAGCTACGAAAATTTTCTGATAAGGTCGTCAAGTAACAATCTGTGACTGTGACGAAAGAAGGCTTTATCTAAGAAAGTATAATTTTAATACATGGCTTGACTTTTTTTATATAACTAATTATCTGATAAACCTTTGTTTTAAACGTAATGTCCTGTAGTTAAGCAGTTTACATAACATAACCGTTTCTTACATCGCCAATGCTTCACCAACCATTGGAACCTTTGGATGTTATGTTTCTTGTGTCTGTAGCTACGCTGGTTCCCTCATCATTCCATCCGTAACTGTTTAGTGATAGAAAAGATGATGAATGGGTAATACAAACCCCGATGGCCTTGCACAAAGTCCTACCACCAAGTAAGTTATTTCTCTGGAATTTCTACTTACAGTAAATTGTTATTATTTTTTAAGGCTAAAAAAGGAAGGTTCTTTCTATTGTTATTATTTAGTGCTTTAAATTAAAAACGCTAAATGGCCAAAAACGGATTATGAAACGCTTTTGCCATAATACTTAGGTGAAGGTAGTTTTTCTATTATAAATTATAAATATTAAAAAAAAAAAAAAATTGTATTCCATCTCTACTATAATATTTTTATTTTTTGTATCTATCCACATGTTTTTGGTATGATATCTTCAATGTCGTTAAGAGCAATGAGTCAGTCCAGTTGTCAGACTATCTTTAAAAAAATGTTCTTTTCCTTATTGAAAAAATACTGTGTGTTTTCTTTTCACTTGACGAGATAACGCATAATATATATATAAATATATTTTTTTGCAAAAACAAATATAAAAAAGCTATGCATGAAATATGCAGCCGAGAAGATTTTAACGCTCCAATCTTAACCGGACTTAATCTCGGGCAAGCACAACAAAATAATCATGTGCTTAATTGGTCGTCGGCGGTGAAGAAAAAATGATGAGGAAACCTGGATAGTGCATATGTCGAATAAAAATCTATCACATTTGTAACCACCAACCGGCATTGTGGCAGTGTGTTGGAATAAGCTCCAAACCCTCTCAAAGGGAGACGAGGCCAGCAGTGCTGGCCAGAACGGAGACATTCACAAACTGTTACTGATATAGTCTGTACATTCATCGCTCGTCTGCTTCTCTTTTTACATAGAAATACTATTGTTCGTTCTCCGCTTCTGTTTAACGATACCACAATAATACTTTTTTTTCCTTTCCATAACTCTTTCTAACTTTTATTTCGTGATGCATTCACACACTGTACCAACTTGTTGCTTCGCGCCGTACCGTCGTATTGATTTTAAAGTCATTGTCATTACTCGTCTCTCTCTTAAAAATATGTAACTCGCCGTAGTATATATCGTAACGTATTCCTTACTTGTGGTAGGGGGAAATGACGCCATTGATTTTCATAGAAAACTCGACATTTGCTTATGTCACTCTAGAAATTTTCGTTTGATGCTGATTTCAAATTGGCAACATTGATGACAAAATAATTTCAATAATTTGGTTTAGGATTTGATATGCAAAACAAGCCGATTAAATAATAAAAAACGTTTATCGTTATAGGATATCCAAATAATAATATAGGAGGTCTAATCGTTCAAGAAACAAATCCATTTTAAGATTACAGAAGAAAATAAAGATGGCTATTTCGACACATTTTAAGTGCAAAGACGTACGTACTGTAAATGTATTTTACCAACTTGAGACTAAAAATTGAAAGTAAAAGGAAAAATAATTTGGTTATTATATATATAAAACCATTTAATTCCGCGAACTTTTGGCCAACCCCTCGTAACAAGTACGGTTATGATAAAACGACATACCTACGTTTGTTGATAAACAAGTGATTATGCGAAACTATTATATCTGTAGCCTAACGTTATATATGTATGTGTTTCACGTGATCGCAAAAGAGTTCATGAAGATAAAAAAAGAGGTTCAAAAAATTCAATTCGTTTTGTTATCTATACTTATATAGTTCTGACGTAATCTATATAACAAATGTAACAATTGCTTGTAGATATAAAAGAAGTTTTATATATTGTTAACAAATATTGAATTTAATCTGTCTATGATGGCTTTTAAATGTGGCTATGAGTATTTATTATTATTCTTTGTGCTTTAAACCACCCAAATATATACTAGCGTCTCTTGCACTCGGCTAAGTTGAAGTACTATTTAGATTTACTTTAACGGTTGTAGGACTTTGTGTATCGCTTCGATGATAGTGGATAATTATTTCAGGCACGCTGAACATTTTTCATCCCATTGTTGCGAGCGTCGATAGCGTAAGGTAGTAGATAGCTCTTGCAGTGCCAGAGTCTATGCGTGATCATGATGTAGCGACATCTATCTCGCCACATACGAAAACTAAAAACTGACGTACCCTACATCCCGATATTAAAGTTATCCGAGCGATTGAACATATATACAAGAACCCGACAACAACCGTCGGGCAGTAGCCCACCAGACCAACACCCGTCTGGTCGGAGGATCCTCCCTTTTCAATGGTGGATGAGGAACTTTACACCCTGTTCCTCCCTATCTCCAAACTGGTGACCCCGACGTGATCGTAAGCGCAGCCTTCGCAAAAACTACGTCATCGTGACGTCATCATCACTTCCTCAAGCTTTCGAGCAGCGAGTCATACAGCCAGCCAGCATCCACGACTACTACGGGTATCCTGACCACCAGCATGCAGCGGACGCGCATTCCTGATCATCACCCACAGTCTTCTCAGCGACCTTGGTACAGCACACTGCATTTCGGCCGGTCAGCAAGCAGTGACGCACTTCTCTCCTGGTCGACGCAGCAGCCAGCCACTACGCAGCACTGCACCACTCCGACTCACTGGAGTATTTGCAGCATCACCCCGACTCACTGGGGCATCACCGCAGACAGTTCCGACTCACCGTGAACTATGCGGCATCTGGTTCCGACTCACTGGAACATTCCACTGGCCCGGCAAGCATCACAAGATGTATGGACGACTCAACCTGCTATCGACCTCCGGTCTCGGAGGGGAGTGATGTAGCGACATCTATCTCGCCACATACGAAAACTAAAAACTGACGTACCCTACATCGCGATATTAAAGTTATCCGAGCGATTGAACATATATACAAGAACCCGACAACCGTCGGGCAGTAGCCCAGCAGACCAACACCCGTCTGGTCGGAGGTTCCTCCCTTTTCAATGGTGGATGAGGAAGTTTACACCCTGTTCCTCCCTATCTCCAAAATGACTACAACAGTGGTCAATCTGTTCGTTCTTTCTAAGTAACAGCCTGTGAAAGTCCCACAGCTGAGCCTCTTCTCTTTTTTTTTTGAGGAGAAGCTTTGGAGGCGGTATTGGGTGCTGCTTCAATGTGGGTTGGTGGAATACACATGTGGCAGAATTTGAGTGAAATTTGACACATGCAGGTTTCCTCACGATGTTTTCCTTCACCGTCAAGCACTAGATGAATCATAAACACAAATTAAGCACATGAAAATTCACGATCATCGGTTAAGATTCAAGCGTTCTAGCCACTGGGCCATCTCGGCTTTTTAAAAACTTTACCATGGCGTTAATTTTCCCAACGAAGTAAAAAAAATGAGTGCATATGTTACTCTGAGAGTCAACGGATCCGACACGTCTCGACCTGCTGTCGGAAAAGTATAATCCATCATAAACACTTATTCATATGTTCTAACACAAACAGTGAATTTCCCACGTCGCGACGTTTATTGTGACACGGCCTGTGTGATGAGTTATGGCGAAAATTATTATAAAACGTATATAGTATTTATCATTGATTCTCATCATTCAATCGTTACTGACTTTCGTGTTTTATATAAAACGGTTCATCATATCACATTTATGTAATGATCATATAAATGAAATGTCGAATAATAAATGTTAATGTCCTCTACTGCTGGGCAAAGGCCTTCTTTCCTCTTAAGGTTAGGTTTAGAGCGTATTCCATCATGCTCCCCCAAAGCATGTTGGTGGATAAAGTATTATGTTTTATTGCACACCAAGACAAAACAGTTCAAGTGAAAACAGATAGATCTAAATACTAGTGATATATACTTTATTACATCAGTTAATTAATTACATTTCATTTTATAATGAATGCGGTATACGTAAGTCTTGATGCCTCTGTAAATTTAATTTCAAATACTAAATACTTCAATAACAAATAAAAGCCAGCTTACATCAAAGAGCGATATAAAAGGAATTTAATGAAAATTTCAATTGCACTGATGAAGCAAAAATATATCAAATAATATGATTAAAGAAATCATTTCTCCAATAGAAATCGCTTTACGCTAAACAATTGCGTCGGTGTACGAATCGCGAGAGCCGCCACCCCGGGGAAATTACGTGCCACCGAGCAATGGCAATACTAGTCTACTGCAACTAATAAATGTAATTAATTTCCTATCTACCAAACAATATAGCTCTTTTTAGTTTGTCTTAGATTTTATCGTACATGTGGAATGTCGATTCATTTCTATTACAAAATAAAAAAACTTCTTTATTTATTTTTAAAATACATCTTATTTGAATCATATTCTGACGCTAAAAACAAATGAATGGTCGATTAAATTTTTTATATAATAGCCTGACGGTAAGTTGTCAACACTGCCCATAGACTTTGGCGCCGTAAGAAATATTAAACATTCTTTACAACGCCAATGCGCCGCCTACCTTGGGAACAACGACGTAATGTCCCTTGTGCCTGAAATTAAACTGGCTCACTCGCTCTTTTAACCTGAACACGACATTACTATAAGCATTGCTGTTTGGCGTTACATTATGCGACAAGTAAAGGTACCTACCAAGACGGGCTTGCTCAAAGTCTTAATGAAGCTCAAACATACTTTTAGTCTCGTTGCTAAAACGAAAAAAATATTTGGAAAATTTCAGTTCAATTTGTTTATTTCATCCTAATTAAATTTAGTTAAATACTTAACAACAAGTGCTAAAGCTTGTAAAATATTGCAACTTCATATTTAAGTATCTACATATTTGCAACAGAAGTTTGCTTATCTCAATCTTTTTTTAAGTCTTCAATACTATACTCACTAACACGCATTGCTTTGGCAAAAAAGGAAACCTCTGCATTCTTATGCACATTCAACTAACTACTCTACTATGTTCCAACTTCGATAAAATAAATTAACTTTCGTAGTAAAAATTAATACGGCCATTGCTTGAATTATGGTATTGAAATAATAGGATATTTAAAGCAATAAGGGATCGTAATCTAGGCCATAAAAAATATTTAAAAAGTTTGGTTATACTGATTGAATTTTAGCCTAATCCTTTTAATGAATCTTTAGTAAAATTATGTAGTATGAACTAACCGACCTTAGTCAAACCATTTGTGAACATAATAATACTTCGAAACGAACTACCTGCACTACAACAATAAAAACAATTCTCAATTCAGTTATTCGTGAAGAATGGAAGTCTAGCCAATAGCGGCTGGTTGGCGTATTGTTCTAGAAATAGAATAACGTTATTGAATCCTTTCCGTCACGGAACTCTAAAAACGTACCAACAGTCATAAGCCGAGGGACAGGTGTCTCTAGGGAAACAGGTTTCTCGGTGGCGAGCCGACCGTGTGAATGGACATGATGGATCTTCTCATACACAAAACTAGTTTTTTTATTTTTTATTACTTAAACTATTCTATTTGTTTCAACAAACATTGTATTTAACGATAGCCGCTTATGAGTGATGAAATAATTGGCGATAACTGTGCGATTTTTTTTTTGCAATCGTGTTGAAGATACGACAATCTTAGTAGCTAAACATTACTATTCCATACAGACGTAAACAAAAGTTGAAAAAACTAGTAACAACTGAAAGTTGTAATGGTAAATCATACACTTTTTGTTTTCATCTACGACACGATGACATTTGAATGATATGAGTTTTATTGAAACCCACATCAGATATTCTACCGCGAAACAGCAGTAATTGATATTGTTATGTTCCGGTTTGAAGGGTGAGTGAGCCAGTGTAATTACATGCACAAGGGACATAACATCTTAGTTCCCAAGGTTGGTGGCGCATTGGCAATGTAAGTGATGGTTAACATTTCTTACAATGCCATTGTCTATGGGCGTTGGTGACCACTTACCATCAGGTGGCCCATATGATCGTCCGCCAACCTATACAATAAAAAAAAAAAATTACATTAAATTCGTTATAAAAATCATCTATATTAATAAGTAATTTGTACTAAATATATTATATCTGTCCAAATAATATAGCTGTATTTGTATCTAATAATTGAAAAGCACCCGTAAACATATTTTGTACTATTCGCCACGTGTAAGCTAATCTATATCAAAATGTGATAATTTCCTTGTTTGCTATATATGAACATATGTATAGCTTTAAGAGATTATAGTATCGATTTATATGTCTTTCCTCGTGACTAATTGTAATCGTTGTTACTATGTTATATATTACCGCATTATGTATTTATATAAACATATCACTAAACAAACTTACGATTAATTACATATGTTTCTATTAATCAAACAAAGTATATATGTACGTATTTGTGTATATATGATTGTTATGTTTATTTGTAATTTTAATTAATGTAAAACTTTTTATTATTTATAGTATTTAGAAATATTTTTTGATTTTGATTATGATCTAAATTACTATACGTGCTACAAATAATATTCTAGTAACTAACTTATACCACTATACTTATATAACTATTTATTTTAAAGTTGAACTCAATTTAAATTCAATCTTGTACTTTAAACAATATTTATATTACGGTTTATCTTTCCTGGGTATTTCAAAGTTTTATAATTAAATGCGTAATGAGTTTTATGAACGTTAATGTATGTAAAAATATCAATTAGGTACATATACACAAAACATTGTGATTCCCAATGAAGCTAAAAACGATCGTTATGGTTTTTTCCCTGTAAATGTTTTCGATTTTTAATGCAATAGGTATCGATTGATTGGTGTGAATTGACATATATAGCACGATTGCGTTTTGGTTTAATTGATAACTATAAATTCAACCATCCTTTTCATTCACCTAATCAAATGATAATTTTTCTATTAATTTAGAGTACACTCTTACATGCACTTTTGAATTGTTCTTATGTTAAATGTTTGAAGGTGAAGCTTTTAATTAAATCATATATTATATTTCAATAAATAAAAGTTACAGTTTTTTTATATAAAAATCTTATCATTCCTAAAATAAAATGCATATTAAATTTGGTCTCGTAATAACTTGTTTCAACGACATTAACAAAAGAAATTGCATTAGAATTTATAGTGGCTAACACGGTATCCGTGTTGCAAGGTGCAGCTATCATGACTCATGATACTATGTCGTTACTCGACTTTACTTGTTGCCGGTACCCGGTAATGTATGCCACGATTCGTTCTGATTCGAGGAATTCGTATATCGTACATCGATTAGGTGTAGCTTGATAGGGTTAACAGTATTATGAATAATCATTACCTTATTTATTATACAAATTGATAAATATTTGAACGACGAAATAAGGAAGAAGTCGCTATTATTTTAGAGTTGATTCTACGGTATGTTTGTAGTTTGGGTTTTATCAACCGAATCTATTTTTGTTTCCCGCTCGTCTGCTATTGAAATTGTGTAATACATTTAATAATTAATTAATCGTTTCTAACTGCTATGTTGTTGTAAGGTATTAATATTATTTCAAATAACAAATTTTACGATATTGACCGGGTTTATGAAGTAATCTATCAGAAACAATCGTAAACTTATCACTATCTACGTAAAACCGAGCATTCAATCACGTGGCCTTCGAGTAACATGCTTAAAGTATAATAACCATAGCTCATTGTATGCCGGCGCATAAACTGCAGTTATATTAACGTCCACGTGTAACCAACTACCAATTGTAGGCAGAGGCGCTAGCCAGCCAGGGAATACCCAGCCGGCGCCGACCATGGCGTGACTTTGTTATTCAATCATACACGAAACTTATAGTTTTCGCCAGTAAAATTAGCCTCAGGTATTTTTTTTAAAGAGGTGTCGAATATGTGGTTGGTCCAGTAAGACCCCGCTTAAGCGCTATTATGTAGTTACGTGTCGGGTACGAGTGTGCTGTCTTTAATAGGTGTGTAATTTTCGTAAATTGAATTCGTTTTTAATATTGTATATTGCTTTGTGTAGTGTATACTCGGTTTAAACTCAATATATTCATATATATATTAAGTTATTTAAATTAATCAAATCAAATACAACATTTACAACATTTACAATTTTCTTCATAATAATAATTTGAAATAAATAACAATTTCGCTTTGTTATTAGTAATTTGAATATACATCATATAGTTTATATTACACAATTGAGTGACTTCGAAATGACATTCAGCAATCAGACTTGTTGCATTCACGATGAAACTCATCGCTACAATTGGCGGTAGCAACATCATTTATGTTATATTTACGTCATTGCATCGCAAGAACCTAATAATTTAATCAATAACACGCCCGTTCGGGGAACTGTGGGAACTGATTAGAGACGATCGCAATTGGTCTGTGTGTTTGTTCAGTCAATAGCGTTATGATTCATTACAAATATGTTGTGAGTAAATATGTAGAGTTTAAAGTATTTTCGTAAGACAAGACAAAATGCACAACAAAAATACGAAAGTTTCCGTAATATCGAAGGTCGTTGAAAGTAGTCTACTTTTCGATCGCTTAGTATATTGTACCTATTTTTATCAGATTGTGGTTCGTGTTCTGAAGTACGTTTGTTAGTTGTAACTTTATATTCTTCTCGCTTCTAAAGCATATCTAGTTTAATAATAAGTTAGCGAAGTAAGGGTCTAACCGTCCATATATAACTTACATTTCACCGCATCTCATTCCCTCGTTGAGTGTGTGCCATCCCTTAGGCTATCGGGTTTCAAGTGTCATACTGAGGCTTCACAGTATATAGTTCGTGCACGACAAAGCCGTTCAATTAAACGTGATGTACTTTGAATAGTTACCACAATAGCATAGGCTTGTATGCTTTTAATGCGTTATAACTTTTCCTGTACAAGTTTGACTTAAAGAGTGAATGAAGAAGAATGCATGTCATGCTTATATGTGCACGATGATTGATTGATGATGATTTTACAATAGTTACGAATTTACTTGTAAATTTTGATAAATTGTACAAATGAATATGTCGTCTTATTTAACAACGTTCCACTTTGTTAAAAGCCCCGATCTGAAAGTAGTATGTAGTAAATTATCAAGGAATAGAAAGTATCGGTCGACGCGACGAAGGCCGTCTATGTCCATTGGATAAACACTCGTCTCCGACCCAAATTACCCTCACTTGTCACATTGAGTATACCTTCGCGTGACTTACGAAAAATGCCTTTATATTGGTTCAATTAGTAGCACAAAATTATTTACATCTGAGTTGGCATTGCGTGTTAATAAATTAATATTTATTTGTCACCTATACTATATTTTTCAAAGAAATTAAATCGATAACGATATTATACTACCGATTAAAATAAAACTTTATTTTTCATTTTCAATTAAAAGTCTTCGAATAAGTATTGGACAAAGTCTGCGAGTGGCGCCTGCCATCGGCCTTATTTTAATTATCTCTCACCTTCAGCTTTCATGCTTACTACCCAAGGGAGCAAAGTCTTACGCTAAAAAGAAAGCGTTCTATTATATTGGTTTCACGGTACTGCTTATTTTGCGAAAGAAAGAAATATTTCAAATTTTAAAGTGTTCATGATTCATCTCGTTCTTTACGATGAAATAATATATTGTAAGAAAACCTGCATGTCACGGAAGATTGTTTTAAACATTGTTAGGAGGTATAATTAGTATTTATTTGATACCGAATATTGATGAAATGTATATCTATTTATTTATTAAAGTAGGTACATATAGGTAAATATAAGTATAATAATTATAATGTCATGATTTTTATCAAAAAGAAATAGTTGGGTATTTTTTTAATTCTTAACAAAACAGAAAATTGAAATACAACCACTTTGTCTACCAAAAAAGAAATAAAGAGCAATCTACCGAGACCCACATCACTAACATGGTGCGTTGCGGTGTCGTTATACCCGTCGCGTCCTTGACTGCGGGTCGTTGACGCCGGCGTCGCGGGGGACTCTGGCCCTACATTATGCACACGCGACTGGCTGGACCCTTCTGATCGCCGAGACCGTGCCGACGAGCCACGCGCCCCCGTCATGAAGGGTTCTATCAATGCGAATCGTGCGCTCGTCAATTTTATCTTTTTTTTATTTATTAAATGAATGAAAGTGCTAGCAGCAAACGGTTTTAGCACTATCGAAAATATGTTTTATTAGGTTCTGATATCAAAGAAAGGTTTGCATGAAGAAATGAAAAAAGATTAAATGTAACTTTCTTATTGTTGATTGTTTTTTTACATCCTAGCGAGACTTACCTTTATTATTAATTACTATCAAAGTTTAAACGGACAGCGACACGACATTTTTAATTTTTTTTTTTTTTTTTAGTTTAGCTGACGAGCTTATCGGCCACCTGATGGTAAATGGTCATCAACGCCCTGTAGACAATGGCACTGTAAGAAATGTTAACCATCACTTACATCGCCAATGCGCCACCAACCTTGGGAACTAAGATGTTATGTCCCTTGTGCCTGTAATTACACTGGCTCACTCACCCTTCAAACCGGAACACAACAATACACAAAGTACTGCTGTTTTGCGGTTGAATATCTGATAACCTACCCAGACGCGCTTGCACAAAGCTCTACCACCGAGTAAGTAGTACCACCGATGTGACGATGATAAGTAAATAAAAGTAATGATGCTCATAACTTTGTAGGTAATTTACGCACGGACATCCCTGCGTATTTTATCCCTGAGGAAATTAGCAACTTAGGCGTCTCGCCTACCGCGGACAATTGAATTTTCCGACGTTCATTTAATTTTGTTTTTCACAATCATGTTAATTTTTTTCTTGCAATTTTTGGGTGACTGCTGCTGGCATCTTGATGTTGAACAACGTAGCCGAAAGATGACGTCATCGTCCGATAAATTTTTTTTTTTGGTACACTTGACCTACGTTGGTATAACGGACAGATTAGTCGGCTTCTTTTTTTATGAATTACGAACATTTTGAGTGTTTATTCTTTAACTAAATTCAGGAAAGCGAAACTAATCCTAATTATGAGAAATATGTATTTATCTTAGTCTTTATTTGTATATCATTTTATTTTTAGATATTATGTATGGTATTTAATATTGTTGTATACAACAAAGCGTTTTGCTCTATTTCAAATTTTTTTAATAAAATATAAAATGGTTATATTGCCTTTTTTATATTATTTTACTTAAAAAACACAAAACATTTTTTTGCTTCGTTTTTTTTTTGGGGGGGGGGGAGGCATTGTCTTCTCTGGCTTACTTAGGAACGCAATGACTAAAGGAAAAACATACACATAATCAATTTCTTAGGAGAAAATGAAGATGAATTTAGTCAATCACTATATCAATTTATACATAGTTTAGAACTTACATAACGATATCTTAAGGACGATTTTCCCTCAACCAGACTCACCAACCATTTGATTGATGCCTTGTAACATTTCTCATTTTATGATTCATAAATTATTTTTATTCCGTGACCCGTTTCAAACGCCGAAACAAATATACGATAATCGATTCAGTGCGCATGTTACGTGTTTCAGGGACCCCATAAAGCAGTGTTTCCGCACTGCGCCTATTATAACTGCTTTACGACTGCCGTCTAAGTATCCTCGGCGCATGCACGTTATTTTCCACCCAGGGTTTCGAGTACAGCCAATGTTCGATGCTAAACGTGTAATGGTATAATCGCTCTCGGTTTATAGGGGCTTATATTCGGGGTAATTGCACCCCGCCGCGCCGCACCTTCTATAGAAAACCTAGCCTCAAACTAATAGCGCAATTTTGACACAAAACACAACTAGTATTATATAGTTCAGGCGTTACTAATTTCTCCTTTCTCATTCAACGTTTAAGTTAAGCTAGACTGTACACGCCAATCTTGAATCAGACATAATATCATCGTCCTCTTAAACACAAAGAGGCTTCAACTGTGAAGATACTAGACACCGAGTTAATGTTACTGGTGAATCAATCGACACAATTTCGAAAAAGTTTAAGCTAGAAATCGTTGGGAGGGAGCAGTGGTTCAAAGCGATTGAGAAATGTTAGACGGGTTTGCGGTTCGCCACGTCCCCGTCGCGTCGAGACGACGCCCGCAACCTGATTAGACCGAACCAACTTGATACGCTAATTATTATCATAGTGATAGGTATTTTTTATCCGTTTCATATTTTACTTGATTTACTAGACCCTTTTTATGTTAGTCCTGGACTTTCTTAATGTAATTCGAAAGGGTTCGAGAATTTCTTTATTTATTTTTCGTATTGGTATTTGGGAAGCCGAGTACAAATTCGGAGAGATTACACACATCGCATTAGCATATAATTGTGCATTTTTACATTCGGTCACTGTGGCTTTTTTTATTTAACGCCTGTTTATTTTTCAGGAATCCGACACGATTGCTACAAAGTTGTAATTTATGCAAAATGCAGTACATAATTGGACCTCGAGGCCAGTTTCGTTTTTCTATTTATAGTTCAGTCACATGTCTCGAGTTGATGAATAGCGAGTAGCTTGTGTTTATTTATATGATTGCTGTAAGTAGTTTACCTTTAAAGGTTCCTCGTTTTTTTTTTATCTGAAGTACCAGATCAGACACCCAATTATAAGTAATTATCCCATACGATCGATCCAAGATGTTTAAGAATCCTTCAACCATTTCAATTTAAGTAAGTTTGTGCCTCCCTAGTCTATGCCGGCTGGAATAATCGCAAAGGTCCTCGTGAGTTGCAATGCGCTCGGTGCGAGCTGGGCGACCCGAGAAAGAATTTCAATAAGTTGTTTTCATTTGCAAATTGCGGGCCCGACGACACCTAATGGAATTGAAGCTGCGTGCCGGCCGTCTGTAAAGATGCTTATTGGATTATTAAGAGCTATTCTCGTTTTCTTAATTTTTTTAGATATGTATTAAAATCTTATATAATTTTTACTTCCTTACCATGAGAGCATATATTATGATTTTAGGTACATACGAATTAGAAACTAAAACCAACTTAATATAATATAAACAAAGAGTGAAATCGTTTACTCTCATGCGGTGCGGTCGTCATCAGCAACCGATAATGAAGGTTCTCGATGACGTGACGATGTGGCCGTTGAAAAATTCGAGTGACATTATTAACATCACCGGGATATATTGGTATGCCGCTTGCGAGCCTTCAAATGCCATTATTCATTTATTCATCGCGCGCACGTAATTTTGGCTAAAAGTTTACTATATTTAAATAACTGCGATAAAGTTAATCTAATATAAATTATATTAGCTGTTTCCCCTTGTATTCGAACAGTGAGACCTAATTAAAAAGTTATATTTTTTTATTCTTATAAAAAAATATATAATATATTTATTTAAAACCTTAACTACAAATGGCTTATAAATTTTTAAACATATTTGTTAATACTTCAAAGTAACTAACTATTATAATGTTAATGTGTAACGGTGCCCCGAGTAGTAAAGAACGCGGAAGCGTATTTTCCAATAAACCGAGCAATAAACGTATTCGTGACCGCTGCGGCTCTACATAATGCCTTCTTTACATTCCTCTTGCCTACTCAAAATGTCGTCGCCAATCAACACAGTGTACAGCGTAGTAGTTTTTTTATAACTATACTAAGCTTTATAAAAATATAAGAACATATATATAATTTAAATCTTTGATACTTATCACGAAATCATATTCAGGGAACTTTATCGATAGAAATATTGTAAAATTCTAAGTAATTTATATCTCATAACCGATTCGGTGATATCTTAGAGTGCTCGTAAACATATCGTCAATAAAGCCGAGAGTGACCAGATCTTGCCTCGGGCTCGACATTGCTCCCGGTTTATAAAATAGTAAACCGATCAAAGGCTTGACGTGATACCATTTCGTGACATATTTATGAATAAATACGACGGTAATAGAGGAAAACTCGCCTTCGTATGTTCCGCGTAAGAAATATCCTTAAGTACCTATTAAACATAGCCTCCGTAATCCGTTTTGTGCATTCTTAATATATGTAGTATATTAAGATTTAAGCGTCATCTGTTGCTTTGCAATAGAATAATTTAAGATTTCCTGGTTCCAGCTTATCACAATAGATCCGTCTGTTCCGTCCCAGATAACTGTTAAATCATTTCCCTTCAATCACAATTGTCCGGTGTACGCCTAACGAGCTTAAATCAACCGATATGTGGGTAGTTGAGGCGTATTCTTTCACTTGATTGTCTAATAATGGTATATTTTTTGGATAACTACCTTCCCTTAATCCATGGGACATGTTTTCATTAATATAATTTGGTGATAATTAAGAGAATAAATATTTGACAGTTAATAGTTAATAACTATGATTGGGCAATATGGCCTCTGTTCGCTTGTTTTCCAGAGATTTGTCATTGCATTTATATAAGCCGTTTGGCGTGGACTGTTGGCCGAAAACGAAATGCAAGCGAACAGAAATAGCTCCGGTGCAGTCACACGAAAATTGACTCCTGGAACTGCTGAAAGAGTAATGTTCTCGATGTCAATGTTTTCTGACGATTATTATTCACTAAACGTGAATCCGTTCGTTTAAAGTTTGTTAAATTTATTCATTTGACAGTATTAATCGTATATAAAACAAAACGCCAATGTAGCTTGCACACCTTTGTTTAACGGAAGGATCTAAACTCAATATACCGTCATAAATATAACATACTCGTAGCGCAATTTCGCGTAACAATAAATCTGAACTGCATCAATCGTTTTCGAAAACGCGACTGTCGCGTGCCATTCACAACTGGCGCTAATTGTCGGCCGCTCGATCGTTACGTCGCCGGTGTGTCGAGTGCCACGGGATTTCTCTTGAGCATCTGATTTGAGCCGATGCAACTTTCGCTCAGGCACGATCTCGTGTCGAACGAGCGGCACAAACTGCATTTCTTTTTATCTCCGGTAACATTGTTCGCGTTTCAAACGTTTATTTTTTCCGTTTTATCGATGGAGGGACGCTTTTAGCGGTGCACCGCTCTGTAACAGTGATGTAGAAATTTTATTATGTGTTAGGTTTCTTGTTTAGTACTTCGTGTTCTTAAAGGGAATGGGAAATTTATTTAATACCGATCAATCTTTGTATCATATCGTATCTATTTAAGTTTGCAATGTAAAAAAACAATTACCTAAATTTTATGGAGGCTATATATATACTTTACATAACAATATCTAAAAATTGTGAAATTAAAAAGTATTAATACTTTGTATAAATTACGGATTTGTCTTGCTTGAATCATTTTAATTGAATTCATTACTCTTGTTTGTCGCAATATATTTAATTACAATAATATATTCACAAAACGACAATTCATTGTGAAAATGCAAGTATACAGTGAAACATCCGAGTGTTGATTTTAATCAATTTGTCAAGCCAGACGGTTGCCCAATCGGCCCAGAATGCACCGGTCGTCTGCCTGAAATTGGGACACGGCACTCAATTCGCCAGTAGTGACCGAAAACACCGTATACCGAGTCACAAATAGAGAAGCTTATAAATGATTCTATGACTTATCGCTCATATTGTCTACATACATAAAAAAAAAATAGGTTTTTGTATTTCATGTAAATTATTTGAACATTAATTGATACAATATACTGCATATTGGAAAAAGGTTTTTGTTTTTTTTATAAATGCTTCATATGACATTTAAAATCCGACATTTAAAAAATTTAATTATTTTCTGATTCTAATCATTTTCAATTTTGATCAAGTTGAATCGAATGGTGATATTTTGGTTCGTCGAATCGCGGATAATCTCTTTTATATATAACAGGAATAATATTACGATGAAGGATGTTACTCCTTATGGATTATTATATAATTATGTCTCTTTTAATTGCCAAAAGTCAATGAAAGTAGAAGGAACTTATCATAATTGTTTCCATGATTGATTTAAAGGTGTGAGGAACATTAATTATTTCCTACAGTTGGAATGGCTACGCGTGGTGGAGGTCACATTTGTATACAAAAATTTTGATGGATAATTGTCTTTTAAAAAAAAAAAGAATATTGTCATTTGAATAAAATTATAATCCGAAATCAGAAAAAAGTATATCAGATAAATCTACGAAAATATAATCAATCTTTATGTGTAAGGTTTTGCAAAGCTACCTATCGTTCTTCAGCAGATTTAAATAAAAAAATGTAATCATGGCTTGGTTATAACAAATGTTGTCTGTGAAGATCGTCACGGCTCATACGCTCCACGCTAACTTTCCGACCCTGGTTCAATGAGCGATCTATTCGAGCGCTATATAAACACAGTAGACGTGTTACACCTGGACTCGTTCGACGGATGATAGCTCACGCGAGATTCTTATCTTGATTTAATGACGTTCTTATTGAGTAAATCTATTTAAATAATACATACTTTCGATGATAGCTTTTTCCTGACAATATAGTTATATACACAACTCATTAAAAACTATTGTACATGTGTAATTTTACGTGTGTGTGTTTTTGTATGTGTAAATGGTATAGTAATACGTATCATGTGCTAAAATTATACTCTAAACTTTTCTACAAACACGAAGAAATAACGATAGTTAGTTTAGAAGTACAAGATTAAAAGTAATTCGGCTCTTGTTTATAGTCTTGAATTCCTCTAGACAGATAACGGCACTCACACTCGCTAAGAAATGCTCTCTCGCCGTTTGTTTGGTTTTTTTTCCGTCGTATTGCGTACTTCGGATCCTAGCGCTGCCGTTCTTTGTCTACTTCTTGTTATATTTATATATTCACCGCAACCGTAAGTATTTAAGAATTTACGAACTTCTACCATTAAATGTCTACAATCAATATTTTTATTGCAATCTAGTGATATGTTTTTCCCTCGCAATCTGCGACGCGAAAGATAATTTATAACGTGTTTATGTATACAAACCGTCGGCGTTCCGGAAGCGGTTAGAGGGCGCCACTGCCCTACGGCACCGCTGGGCGAGGGGGACCGTCTAATGTAAGGGAATAAATTTTAATGATATTAATTTTCAAACAGCTCAATCGGACGCTTCGTTTATCAAGCGAGTTTTTACAATCCACCCCCATAAACTATAAATGTGTTTCGGTGAGTATTAGCTGCAGGATCACACACAGTCGCTAATAATTATATTATTTAAAGCGTCAGTGATCGTATATGATTTGATTAAAATGCATATCAACAAAAATGTATATCCAATTATTTTGAATGGAATAAAACTATCTATTTATTAAATGTAGTTTTTATGTTTTCTTATGTATCTGTAGCTCGAAGTTTTTATGTGTTATTGTATGATCTTAGGTCTTATCTAAAATGAAATAACATCGTCGTAACACATATTTATTAATACAAATTAGTCTAGCTTACAGTGCGCGTGTTTTCGAATAGTTGCCATGCTATGTCAAAAACTCGTTCCGATTTGAACGATCCTACCAAATTGTTCTGACCACTCCTTACATGTTTAATATGAATTACTATTTATCATATAATATTGATCTATATAGAATTGATGAACGAAAATTACTCAAAAAAACAACGTAATTAAATAGAATAGTGCAAATAACGAATTAATTTTTGCAATCGTAGATGCTAATAAGTAGAAAAGAATTTAACTTCGACTCGGTTTTGATACGATATCAGAGATCGATCCTAAGGTATTCATTTCAATGGACAATTGGACAAGAGATTTGCGGGCACATGTATTTTGTATACGATAATTATTAACTAGCCATTGCGAGGGACGCAAACAATGGTTAGTCGCGGCTATCCCGGAATAACTTTTCCATTGTCATGAGCTCTGACCACCGCGGGGCCTTTCATACATCATTGTACTAGTCTCGACGCGCGTACGTGTTCCAAAGTTCTTAAGCCGCTAATGATAAAGTTCATAATGCAATACGCGTGTACTGTTTCGTTGTTTGAGTTTGTGTATAGAACGTGAGGGTGTAGGATGCGGGCGCATCACACTTCCATATTGAGTTTAACGTATTAAAGTAATATCCTTGTTTAGCCTCGTGTAAAACTAGATATCAAACTCAGGAGGACATCTGATGTCAGATAAAAGTAACAACCAGTATATGTCTTCTTCAAATTATATTATAAATAACAAACAAAGTGATGTCATGATCATGTATCTAAAAATACATGTCATTTTTAAATCGAACTTTATATAAACATGTGTATATAAAACAATGTTTACTAAGACCTCTTAATTTTCTAATCAAAGATGTTGGCGGTAATTTATAAGGTTGTAAAGGTATCGCATGCATTGCGCCATGCGGGGCTGTGATAAGGACCACGAACACGTTTTATGCTATTAGTCTGCGTTTTCGAAACACAACCTCCCGGTAAGGGAAAGACTCCCTTATATGTTATGCTTGAAATAGTTAAAAGATAATTCTTCTTAATATCACTTGAATAACATTCGATTTTCATCGATCAGCACATCAACAAAACTCAACGTTTTATGATTCTCAGAATTCCGTTACGTATTATTTTGTAAAAGCTTTTTGTTTGTTTATTTATATGTACGTATTATTGTTATTTTTGTATCCTCGCGTATAACTTGGGAGAAAAAAATATATACTACCGGCTTTATACCAATTTTATTATGCGTAAATTCCAGATAGATAAATATTGTCTTTAATAGCATCATTTGGAGTGTTAACAGTGTAAACTCGAATTGTATCTAAACTGATATTCTAATTGTGGTAAGTTATGCTTCAATGCTTATCTTTAATAACAAGAGACCACAGCATGCAGATTACAATTCCAAAACTTATTATATAATTTTTTACAAAATTTTAAACTAAACTATAGCATCAAATGTATTTTGTACGATGTAGTTGATTAATAGAACAAAATTATGGTAGTTTAATTTAAAAAAATAAAATAAAAAACAATTGATTAACTGTTCTCACATCACGCGGGATCTACTCTATGATTTTTAATAAAACTCCGCATTATTGTAGCCTACAACCCTATTGAGAGAAGTGTCCAACGTGTATAAAGTGTCCTACGAAGTAATATTGTTTTGTTATTATCACCATTACAAAATACCAACATGTTACGATCGCGTAATATTTTTATTTTATTATTTAATTTGTTCCAAGGGTCTAACCAGCAGCAGATGGTATTGTCTACAAAATTTTATTCACATATTAATTTCCTTAAACATAAAAACTCTCACGCATTCTAGACGAGGTAAACGTGTCTAAGAAGTGTGTAATTGTTTATATCTCGCAGTTTACGAGCTGTAATGTTTGCCGACGCGTAAGAATTACTACTTTTCTGTTTGTTTTCTTTCCTTTTATTTTTGTCTCGGCCACTTTTTTTTTCTTCACATTTGTAACACAAAGTTGTCGTTTTATTACCTCCTTGACAAACTTGAACTTGGGACTGTTAAATCTATTCATTCAAACTTTGATAACTCGTTATGTCTTAAAATTATTTACTTTGCACAACTCGAAGCGTAAAAAGAGTGAAAGAACTTTTATGTTTTGAATATTTCAGCTGAACAACCTTACCAAATAACGTTGACGTAGACAACGTAATTTTTTCTTATAATTGATCACTTCGAATAGAAACACTCCGGTACCGGCAAATATAATGTTTTGTCGTCAGCTCATACATACATAAATACTTAACGCCTAATAATACGTACGGCAGCGGGAAACCTCATCATCAAAAACATTACCAAGGAGGTGAAGTAAGTAGGTGGCTGGCTGTTAAAGTTTGTCAAATTTTCTTTCTGGCACTGTCTATACATACTTTACCGATTTCGTATGAGACAGGACAAACAAATTAATGAAAACTATAAATATCTCTTAGAGTACCATATTTTCAAAAGTGTGGATACATATCTCTTATCGCTTGGCTAAAATTCAATGGCGTCCATGAACTGAATTAATGATAATGAAACGAAAATGTCGCTTCTTTTTTTTGTTTTTTTTTTTGGACATTATTCGCACTGGCCCATTTGATCCCAAACTAAGCAGAGCTCGTACTATGGAAACCAGAAAACTGATATACTACATATACCACTTTTCTTTTGTAAATACATACAAGGACAAACAGACATGCTCATGCACACAAACGTCTGTCCTGGGTGGGAATCGAACCCATGAACTGTGGCGCGAAAGGCAGGTATCTGCCAACCACGCCAACTGGCTCTTCGTCGTCTTAAAAGACTTACCCGCAGTAAAAACGCTACGTCAGATTGACGTCATTATATAGTGCGTCAAAACACAATGTTAACGACCCCGATGACTTGCATGATCCACCCCGCGATCTCCTATCGATCTCTGCCTCTAAACCCATCGTTTTCATATCCACTAACAGTATAACGTTTCTTTGTTTCAGGTGAGCTTGCAACTGTTTAACACAGCGGTATTTATTATTATATCAACATATTTATGGTAAGGTATTTATAAATGGATGTTATAAAAAAAATATTTCTTAAAATCTCACTTTATAGAAAGTGGTCTTTCGAAATATAGGTGACTCGCAGAAAATTAAAATATCAATATTTAAACTTGTGAATTGCATTACCTTCTTTTGTTTGTAAATTATTTAACAAATTTATATATCAATTTTTAATGCGTTCGTTTTATAATCTGTTTTATGTAACTGATTCGTTTAAGCCGGACATTGGGACGATTTATTACGAAAGTGCACGTGGTGATCCGAACGGGTAGATATTTCAATCGGCCAAGGAACATCGACACCGGACCATTATCTTTAGCCGGAGATTGATGGCCTAATATCGCGATGGGCCCGCTCGCATATCGGCAAATGTACACTAATAAAATGTATCTCGTTTTTGTCTTTTCCCATTACTATGGTTTATTTATAGTATGTAATAAAGCGTGCCTAATAGTAGACGGGGCTTTGTAGTATGTACGTACGGTTATGCACTTACGACTGATATACATATATGTTGCTTGCTAAGTTATATTACTAAGACGCTCATCACTTTCATTATCATTATAACTTTTTCTATTTATATCGCAAAACGTAACAATATTCTTCAGTCAAATGTTATTTTGTGTAGTTCGATTATCATAACTATTGCTTAATGATTTACAATATCGATATAAGTATGATTGATTTATAGTTTAAAAAAGTTACTGTAAAGCTTTTATATTATGATGGAAATGTAGTTATATCTTAACGGATACAAATTTATAAAAATTAACAACTTAACCTTTTGTTAAATCGACAGCAACATTATTTATATGGTATTATTTAATAACAAATGATACATGTATATAATTAAAAAGATCACTGCCTTTGTATTATTAAAATACAAAATTCGAGTGTTCAATCAGCAAAAACGCGCACCGCAACGCCACTATCCGTATAAAATTGACGGGGTGGCCAATAACGTAATGCGAAACATGCCGCCCGCGCGCCCGCCCAGCTGAGACGATATCACTCGCCCGATCTGTTTGATGGACCCGCCGACCCCGCTCGGTATAATATTCTTCGTGTACGGCGGACGGTAATCGTGCCCCTCTTCAAATACGCTGTAAAAAAAAAGTACATACAAACACACGTATCACACAATCGATTAACGGTTTAACATTAATAGGCGCCAAGAACGCAGTCGTTTTACATAATATTCATAATAATTATTTAAACGATTCGGTATACAATTGTTTGTATAATGGATATCGTTGTTCAGTTTAACATAATCGAATAATCATTGCTAGACAGACAATAGTAAAAACTACAATCAGTAATTCCGATCAGAATGCATATATGATTCGTGTTATTACTGTATCATAGTGATTTGAATTTCAAAATAACTCCTAATGAAGTTAGCGGTGAAGGCGGGTGGGAACAATAAAACTACGCGTGCGCCCACGGCGCCGCAACGCTCCAGTTGTCTGCGCCTGACCGCAGTTAGTATGAAAAGATTTACTATGGATATGTATATGCTATCTGAAGTATGATGACCTTACCCGAGTTTCATTATATCATATTCACATTGATAAGGCTAACGTGACTACTTTAATTTAAATATTCGCTTAGTTTTGCCACTCCTATAAGATCACTTAATATGATAATAGCCTTATTTGTTTAATACAAAGTTACTTTTAATTGTTTGTTAATTCGGTGGTAGAGCTTTGTGCAAGCTCGTCTGGTTAGGTACCATCCACCAATCAGATATTCTACCGCAAAACAGGAGTACTTTGTATTGTTGTGTTCCGGTTTGAAGAGGGAGTGAGCCAGTGTAATTACAGGCACAAGGGACATAACATGTTAGTTCCCAAGGTTGGTGGCGCATTGGCGATGTAAACTATGGTTAACATTTCTTACAATGCCATTGTCTATGCTAGTCCGCCTACATATACAATAAAAATCACATCTTCGTTAAAATTAATAATTCTAGAGTTTGTTTTAAGTACATCATTTCGGTAAGATCCAAAAAATATTCGATCTTAAAATACGTAAAGTATTATGTTGAAGTGATTAACAAAAATAACCTCTTTAGTTGACTCACAGTATTGTTTGTCCCGCAGCATTTATTTTCTACTGACCGCTTTCCGTTCTAATGGATGAATGTTGTCTAATTTTAAAACGGAAGAAAAAGTTTTTGTTATGAATCGCGTGAAAATTGTCTTCGGCTGTGTTGGTAAAGAAAATTTTCCTATTAATCTTTTCTGAGCTCCTTTTTAGTATTAATTAGTGTCTAACGGAAAGGAAACTCTGTAATTGTTTTTCCGTTAGGCGATAATGTCTAACCCATCTGCAATGTTAAAGGATATTTTGCCTTGGTAATTTCACAGAATAAATAAAGCTTGGTGGACTATTATTAATTATTTTGTATGTTTTATAAAATAAAGTTAATAAAATGAAGTAAAAGATTAAGGCTAGTTTGTAAGTTTTCCGAATGCACTCACGGAGCACGACCCTCGCAGTTCACAGTCGTTAGTTGAGTTTGCTAACAGTTAACGTGTCGCAACCGAGTTGCGGCCCCTTTGCAGTTTTTCGGTGTCGAATACAACCAATATAAAGTTCTCAAACGTTTTCAATTGCATCTACGTCGTTCGAAGTTTGAATTTCTCCATTTATATTTACTACTATCGATTTGTAATCGTGTTCTTTGTGTCCACATTTGAAACTTTAAATGATTTCGACATCAGAGCGCTCGGCTATAAAAAAGTGCCACTTCTTTAGTGCGAATTCTTCATTTTACTTGAAACGTTTTGCATACATAACTAACTTAACCAGACGATCTTGAATTGAAAAAAATAAAAATTAATTCGCCTCAAGAACGTACGTACCTTTGACATTAAGGTATCAGACTTCGTTCGTGGGTCATAAATGTAGACGACCTTGGGTGTTATTCTCAGCGACCACATTCGCTATTTCGGCACATTGACATCGATCGAGCAGAATTGGAGCAGTTTCTTTGGCACCAGATGCACCAATGCGATTGGTGATTGCGAGATTGATCACGGCGTTCGTTAGCGGAATCTGGTTTGATGGTATATAACTTAATGAAAGCTTATTTAAATAAGTCTAGATCTTCCCTCTCGGAAATCACTATATATAATAAGTCTATGCCATGTAATAAACGAAATAGTTAAATATTACAAAAAACACATAATTTATGATGTCAAAATCTGGTTATGAGCTTATAAAAAAATGTTGTCAATTTAATTAGTAATCGTCGCTTAGATACCGCGGCTATTATTATCAAAACTACGTCACGTCTGTATAATACAGACAAATACGTAAATCGTGACGTTATCTCATGACTAATATAACACGGCGTTGTAAACATGTTCCTTTGTTCACTTTCGTAATGCCATTACACAAAAAAAAGTCTGTTGATATGCAAAAAAAAGTGTATAAATGTTCGCGTAGGAGATTTTGTATTTGTCTTGTAAAATAAATAATTGTAAACTTTTTTTTACACAAATGTATAATAAGTTTATGTAACATATACCATAAATCAATATTTTTTAAAGCCTTAAAATTAAAGATTAAACTTTAAATTTATTCTCATGAATTTATAATGTGTAACTTAATCGTCACTAAGTAAATTATATCTGGTTTTTATATTGTAACATGTATTACCATGGTAGCAAAAATCTAGTAGCGAACATTTGTAAGGCTACGCGATCTTTACGTGTGACTTGTTTACGAGCCGGTCTGAGTTGTATCGACCTCTCGATAAGATTGTATCATATTCGCAAATTTCACTCGCCGCGATTGCGTCGCCCAAGGTGACCGACCAGTGCGTTGACATTCAGATGCCTTTAAGCCAATCGTCCACGGTATACGTAGCAGCATTTAATTATATCAACGAACATTTTATATAAACGATATATATGACTATAAGTTCGTTCAAAATCAAATTTCGTGTGTTTCTTTTAATTCGTTGTTTGTTTATGAGGGTGTTTGTCTATAAGCGACAACTGGGAGCGTGGCGCCGAGATAATAATAATTCATTGCACTACTTGGCGCTTCGTATCCGGTAGACGGACAGCATTATCAGATAAAACGGTAGGACGGATTCACGAATTGCGTTTATTACTGGGTCGGTTGCCGACTTGCTGTATTACGATGTAGCTATTTTTAACATTAGAATTATATGATATAATTGGACCGTGGTAGTTATTTATTCTATTATATTTAAAGCAACAGCTATGGAACGTTACTAATTTATAGATTCGAATTTTTCTCATATCGGCAAAGTCTGGTCCCTTTTAAATGTATCGTTTGCTATTGTCATTTGAAATGAAAGTCAGAATTAGTAAAAAAAAAATATATATTTATATTTTTTCGTAAATCATTGAGTTCCATTTTAATGTTGCCAGTTGCTAGATTGCCTTTGAAAATAAATGATATACAGCAGTAAAATAACGTATAAGAGTTCACACGTGCGACGCAGCAAGTGGCAACAAGGCGATGTCCTCATTAATCCGCTCGTTGCTACGTGTGTATATTTATTTTCCTCTTGTCACCAGGTTCTAGTCTTGGATCGTTTTTATTGAATTTATTCACAACACATCGAAGGAAATCGTTAAGCACCCGCTATTATATAATGAATACCCTGCGGACACTTTGCGCCGAGCGATTTAATCATGTTTAATTTCAATAAAAAATATATTAATGCTTAGATTAAAGATAAGAATGTCTGTACAAGTGAAGCTTACAATTCTTGCATAGAAATGTTCGATTATATATATTTGTATATATTTTTACATATGTCGGCACGATTCTTAAAACGATATGTTTGGCGGTTTATCAGTTCTAGTTTTCCATAAATTGTCATGTATTATTTCGAATATTTTGCAAAGGGCCAATTCAAGCAACAATTGTTGGAATGATCTTTTAAATTTAGTGATTGATTTCGTCATTTTATGTTTTGTACGCATTTCTAACATTCAACTATGTATTTATAATAGGTTTATTATTATTATATAATAATTTAAATTGTGCTTCACGAATTTGTTGACCCCTTCTTCGAAATAAGATTTAGTTATGTTGTGTCATGTTTAAAAATATGTTTTCTCTATTGTTATTTAAAGAATAAAATATAATTTTAATATAAATTTTACATCGAAATATTTAACGGATTCAAAGTTACTCAAAATTTACGGTAACATTAAAATTGGAATAAACCTTCTACTCAAAGGGAGAGGAGGTCTTAGCCCAGCAGTGGAACATACAGAGACACAATCACGTTACTTTTTATTTTAATTTTTATATATGTATATAATTGTTGTTAATAAAAGTTATCCGAAAAAATGTAACACAATATATGGCCAAGATGAGATTATATTAGCAATATATGTAACAAATAATAAATGGTACCTGTAAATTATTTAAGTGTACCTATAGGTTATAAGTCGTATCACGTTAATCGGCGATCGTAGCTGCTTCGGGCAGGGGCCGTAATTGGGTGCATCGAAGAACTCTATTAAAACTGCGATCGGTATCTCGTTGCTGTCGCGTGTTCCGATCGCCCGCCGGCTATCCGAATCGTGGCTCGATTTCGTGTTGCTCCCATTTCATTTCGATACGACCGATAGCAATAGACATTCGAACATCATCGATTATTCAATAATTAATTATATGAGTTAGTACATAGTTTTGTGTATGAATGTGAAATAAGTTGACGTGATTTTCAAAGGCGAGACTACGAACGAGACAACAACTAATACTATTCAGTAATATATAAATACAGTCTGCGGTATTCAGGTGTTTAACTTATATGTAATTAAATCTACGTAAATGCCATACACATAAACATAATTTAAAACTGAGTAAGTAGAGTCAACATGAATTCGAATTTGATATTTAAATTATTAGATGATTGATCTGTTAGTAAATTAAAACAAAGGAAAATATAATTATAAAATCTTTGAAGAATGTAAAAGCGTTTGAGTTTGTTTACCTAATGGCAACCGCGTTGTCTTCGTCAACGTCGCCCGAGGCCGCCGGTCGAGAGCTAAGGTAATAATGGAAATTATTCGTCGCGCCGTAACCCGCGAACGAGTATCGATAGAGGCAATCTGTCGTATAAATGACTCTGTAATGTTTTGCCCACGCTCGATTAAGACGTTCCGATGCAAAAAACAATCGTTAAGACTCGATATGGTCAAGTTTGCAACGAACTATTAATTTGTAGTATTGATCTGAGGCAATGTTGAGCACACGTGAATCTTAGCCGAAGATTGCGGGTTCATACTCGGGCCAGCACCAGACTTGTATATGCCAATGCATATATGCCAATGCTCATTGGAGCAACATAGTGGTATAAGCTCGAAACCTGTGTAAATAGCGAGCATTAGCCCAGCAGTGGCATATTTTCATTCTAATACAGTAATATCATCTTAAAAAGACTCGACGATTTGAAAAGGTGGCAGGTTCGGGATGGATACGGTCTGCCCAAGATGATGCTTGGCGTTTTATGGGAAGGCTTCCGTTCAGCAGTGGACGTCAAGACGCTGAAAAAAATTTCGTCTTAATAACTCATATTTTATCTTTATTAAATGGTGTAGAAATAATATTAACACGAAAGTCATTACTCATAAGACGAAGAACATTAAAAGTTAAGAACATTGTGTGAGATATCTCATCTCGCCAGCAATGAAAATTGGATTCCCTTTAATCTGAAGCGTTTGAAATGAAATTCTCTTTAACTGCGTGCTCTATCGGTGACGGCGGATCGTTCGAATGCTTCAAACGCTGCCTCTATGCATTTTCCGTATTTATTGTGAACCGTGGAAGTTTTATACTTGCCTACGCTACCGTTTTTGTTTCGTAGGTAGGGTTTTTTTTTAATTATTATTATTTAGTTAGCAAACTGGAAATATGTCGTGACGCAGTGTAATAATAGTTACACATTTAAGACAGCGATTAGTGTGAAAAAATAAACATTAAATGCGGTTTTTGATTATTGAAAATGTGTATTGGTCAATTTGTATTATTGTGAATAAATATATATATTGTTATTTCATTATTCATTATTCGATTTTGTTTATTTGCATTAGTAGATATACATATAATATATATATTGATGGCAATTCGATACGAGAACTTCTGAAAATAACAATAATAATTTGTAAACGCCTCGCACTTATTATCTTAATATTATATATGTTATTAATTTAGGTGTTATCAATATCTTAAATCTACCACGTATGCCATGTTCTTATTAATAAGTTGAAATACACGTTAATTACTTTGAAATAACAACTTGAACAGGATATCTTCGGCGCTCAACTATTTTCACCAAAGATTCCGAGCTCCAAATTCCTAGAATAGTTTTAGACGTTGCTGTCAAATAAGCAAGGGGTGTTCGTGTAATAGCTTTGATGTTCCCATAAAACGGTACTTAACAATATAAATACGCTATACGCTCAGTTAAGCTTAAATATCTATCGATATGTTTAATAGTTATTGCTTTTATTAATGATAAACATTTCGTCTAAAACGTTTGTTATATTTAGTTTATTTTAAGGACTCCGATGAAACATCGGAGCTCTTTCAGCTCTCTACACTGTCACACTCGTAAGACACGAGTCCATCAGACAAGCCATTTTCACAACATCAGACAAGCCATTTTGACAAGAATATATTTCCACAATGTTATTAAAAAAATGAAAGCTTTTGTACTCATACAAAATTAAATTACGTAATCTCATCTCATTATGAAAAACACAAATACTATTTAATGTATTCAAAAAATATAAAGTTAAATCAAACAAATCAGGAATACTGAGTAGGTAGACTCCGATTCGACTCCAATTCGCTCTTAACGGGTTTTTTTTGGTATATATGTATAACTTATAGCCATTATAAAGCTGCTTAAGAAATGCAATTTAGTATTTCAAGTACATAAAAGAAAGAAAAAATGATACGTAGGACGTACATACATTTTTTGTACTCTTATAATATAATGATATACTCTATTCGACTTCCTACTTCGCGGGAAAGACCAGTTTCATCGTCAATATCATTGAGATCATTTTATGATTCAATGCCTTTTTATGATTCATATGTTACGATATTAATACCCTGATGTTATTTTTGTAAGTTTAATACTGTCCCCGTGAAATGCTGAACGTTTGCCGATTCCGGAAAAATATTCCTGTCAACGACCGAACCCGATATAGTGCGGGTCCGTTAGCCGAGTGATCGACCTGGACTCCTGCCACCGGCCCGGCGCCGGATAATTATAAACATTCAAACAATAACCTAACTAATATTGAATGAATTACGGACTATTATTGCGTGTACGACACATAATAAAATAGTGACACTACCGATCTAATTTTCACTACATACAACTCTTGAAAGAGTAGCCGGTAATCGATTTCAGTATGATAACTGGTTTGCTTGAATGTCGAATCAAATTAAACTAACCATTATTTACTACTAAAATGTTTATTGTGATTGAGAAAATAAGTATACTTCTAATAGAAATGAAATATCTCACACGTAACTTTTCACATAATTATTTAAAAAAAGAACCAAGTTGTGGGAGACGATGAGTAATTACTTGTGAATGTAAACATAATTATGATTTGAATAGCACTTCTCAAGGCTTGTATTTATTTATGCGCTTAATATGAATTTACGAGTGAAAAGATAATCTGGATGAGTACCAATGAAAGATAACACGACGACAGATGTTTTGTTTTTAGTTAGAGGACTCATGAATGATATTTCTAGACTTCGGATTCCTAGCTCTTGACGCGAAAAGTATTTGGGTCCCGCGTCAGTTGACCAAAACAACGAGGCCATGTCCATTCACAAACCGATCTGTTACACGTCTTTAGTCTTTGCTTTATAGGTGTCGCGGCGATAATGTGCCAGTCGTGTCCATGCGGCCGATTATTGCGGTTGCTACATCACATGTTAATCGCACATATTTGTTCATACTACGTCGGAGATTGTGGACGCGTGAATCGAGAAGTTTGTTTATACCGTAGAATAGTGTCGTGCAGAGTCCAGTGACCCACCAGCCGTGCGTGAAGCTGGGATGGTGCGCAAAGGGGAGTCCACGGGCGCCATGCTCAGGACTCTGTCCGATACGCTCCGCTGGCGCTCCTTTCGAGCCCTCACAATGGTATGTTTTGCTATCCAAATACGTGCCTGGTTGTTTTATGTATCGCACTCCATAAATGTTAACTTAAAAAAAAAAACATTAGTTACGGTTGACATTATGGACCAATTAATTAACTCTATAACCAACATTATTTAAGCAAATATTTTTAGCTTTATATATTTTAGAAACAATCAAGTTTATTTTGTGAATAAGAAACTTGTATGTACTTATTATGCGCGAAACGCGTAGGTACTGTGTACATTTGCGTCAAGAGCTTACTAATAACTATCATCGTATTTTACGTCAGTCGACTGAATACGCCTAGCGTAGAAAAATTACCCATGGTGGAATACGACTTCGTTTATATAATTATGTATAAGTAATTATTTGGAAGAGCTATAACGAGTTCGTGTCCGATGCCGAACACTATTTCTTTTATAAATAAATGTTGAATACAGCTTTATCGTTCAAAGTTTGACCAACATTACATCAACGTCAGACAACGCCAGACAGCCTTTCCAAGGATTCCGAAACTAGCCTAGCCTAACCGCTACCAATTTTATGGTATCTGCTCTTCTTAATGCAGAGCGGCGTACGATGCTTTGCCTCCCTAACTACGGGCCCTGAGACAAACGTAACCAGCCTGTTAAAAATTAACAAACAATGGCGGTAACTTCGATTTTGATTAGAGTATTTCACGCTGAGCTACCTGAAGCTACAACAACACATGTAAACAATACATTTTGTTAGTGTTTATTTGCCGTCATCGTCTATCTGCCTGAAAACTATAATGGTTTATATTTTTTGAACTAGAAATAATGTTTTGAAATAGTTTTTTAAACGTGAGTGTGTTATATAAAAGTGTATATTCTTGGAAATTGAGACGTTATCATCTACACCACATTCATTTGACATATTTAGATTCTGAGTAGGTACAGCTGTATAATTTAATATTCTTTAAAGGTAATTAATGAATATACAAGACTATAATTATATTTTCTTGAACGCGTAATTAACATATAATAGTAGTAAACAATATACACAATATTGAAATCGATCAACGCCACATGCTTATTATAATAATAAATGCTTTATTGTTATTCGTTTAAGATACATTTTGGTATGACACGGTTAACATGTCGCCTATTGTACGTTCGTGCGTGAATGTTTTGACGGCTCGCACGATACATCCGAGTGATAGGCATGCACGTGTTTATCGCACGCATCTGACCTCACATCGAGATCACGTCGAAACTAGCTGATAATTGATAATAGATACAATATCGGAATCGATTATATCGATGATTTTATCAATGTTTTCACATCTACGCGTCTCTCGGTATTCGTTTTTATAACAATGACATTTTTGCACGAATGACATTTTGAAGATGCACGTGAACGAGGTTTGATAAATACGCTTATACATTTTTTTTTTTGTCTGTAAATATAAGTGGAGTGTTCGAAAATCATATCTGTAGCCAAAAACAATGGCTGCGATCGTAAAGATCAGAAATAGAAATAATTTTGAAATTCATTGTATGATGTTTGTCGTTATTCCAACTAAAGATTATACAAGTTGAATTATTATTATTAAAAAAAGAAAAACATACAAACTACACGACCCCGATAGCGGGTGCTTTAATATAAGGCTGCCGCTCGTTATCACTATGGACTTTCGACCCGAGCAAGTACGAACCACTAGTAACGGTTCATCCTTATTAACTTTGTTATCTAACAAAGGTAACAGTAATCTTGAGAGTTTGCAAGAGTATGCTTAACGATGTTTTTGTAAACTCGTTACAGTCGTTTGCGACTCTCAGACGTTATCTCAATATCTGGAATATGTCTATCGTGTCCCACTTAGCGTTTCGGGTCGGAGTTTCGTTTGTTACTTCATTTCCTATATACACATCGTCATACCTTGAATTTATTGAGAACTATTCATTCCTAGTGATTTGAGGTTATTCATAGAGTTATAAAAAAAATATTGACCTATGTTATTATTAAGACGCAAAAGTCTACTAACATTCAAATACATACAGTGGTAGTCATATAATTAGAAACACTTCTTATGAATAAAGAAAGTATAACTTCAACGTACAAATGTTCGTAAAAAATATACACATTCAATAATTAATAATCATTCAATAATCAATAATCATGCAATAATATAGCCACTTAAATAAAAAGCTCTTTAAATGCATAAAATATAAAACATCTTACTTTTAATTACAAAATGAGGCTTACACATGTAGGAGTTTATTTTCTGTTACTGGCCGCTTGGACACCTAATTAGAAACATTTTAAAAAAGCATCCATAGCTCGTTCTTTTTTTGAAATTGGAGAATAACATTTCTTTCTTGGCTTTTTCTATTATTTTGGCGGCAATTTAAAATTTTATCTGAATTTTATTTTGTTCAAAATGGGCAAAAATAAAAATAGTGACGCGTCAACTAGGCAAATCATTGTTAATTTACATATAGATCATAAGTGAGCGTACAGAATAGCTGAGCATTTAAGTTGTTCTGTTAAGAAAGTTTTTAATGCAATTGATTATTATAAAACACATGGAACTGTTGAAAATGTTCTTAGAAAGGCTCGGCCAAGAAAATCCTCTCCCAGAGAAGATACGCTAATCGTTCGTGTTGCTAAAAATACCCAAGTAAAGGCTCCAACCAGATTAAAAATAAAGTTTTTTCGCCTGATGACCCGAGAAACATCTCGTCAAGACTGATACGCCGAAGATTAGTGGAAGATAAATAGTTTGGAAGAATCTCTCGAAAGGTACCGCTTTTTACCAAGCACCATCGAGAGAAGCGATTATTATTCGCTAAAAAATATGTTAATTGGACGGTACGAGAATGGAAAAAAGTGTTATTTTCAGATGAAACAAAAATAATTATGGTATTCCGGATTTAAGCCTGATAGAAAATCTCTGGTATATTGTTAAAGAGAAAGTCTCAAACAAACGTAACACCAGTCAAAACGAACTATATGAAGCATTTGTTGAAGCATGGAATTCAATCCCCCTAGAAAAATGTATGAAATTGATTGAATCAATGCCACGTCGTTGCAGTGCTGTTGTTGAAAATAAGGGATACGCCACTAAATATTAATTGTAACTATTGGTAGGCTGTGGATAGTAGCTATTTCGTAAATAACAATACTAATTACTAATACTTAAAAAAATATTGTTTTTTATATTTTTTGTTGTGGTTTCTAATTAGTTGACCATTATTGTTCATACCTTAAAACTGATTTAAATGTTTGTCCGTAATGTAATATTGAAACTGCACTTGTGTAATGGGATTTATATTGCTTTTCTAATAAATGATAAATCGTTGAACATATTGTTGTCCTATTTATTGTTTAATTTCAAAATAAAAACGATTGCGGTGAAGTATCTTACATAATGTCAAGGACCGTTGGTAGTGTTTCTAATTATACGACCACCACTGTATATCTCGACTATCCTAAAAAATATTTTTTTTAAGTTTATTTAACGAAAAGAGCGTTGTTAAAAAACCTTATGTGATTATAATATTTTAAAAGCGGTGAACTTGATCAGTTACATTCATATGTTAAAGACTAAAATCTACTCATCGCAGTTGCATCAGTGATGCAGAGACGAAGAACTATAGCATTCGGGCTCACGATACAAGTTGCAGCTGCCTGCCTGCGTTGGCGTCTAGCGTTGTTATTACTTGCACCAAGTATAGTCCGTATGTGTGTGTCAAGTAGTAAGCGTTCGGCGTTGAGCGTTCGAATTTTAAATTTGCAATACGCTTTACCTTTATTATTATTATTTACTGTACATTAACGAATAACGGTCTTACTTATAAACATTGCTTAGCGATTGGCTAGTTAAATACTGATTTCGCTCTTTCCGTCATTATAAATTTGACATTCGAAAGAAGAAGACAGAGCAGAGCTTAACCCATCATCCCTATATAACGTTTATATGTATAATCCGTAGCATATTATATTTTAGTATGATGTTAAAAATATAACCTCCTATTTGTTTTGTGCGGTATACCCATACATATCATAGGTATATAACCGTATCTAAACATATTATAGGTACGGTTACTTTTTACATACTTTGATATAATGATTTGTCAATCGATTTAATTGTTTTAATAATATAGTTCTGCATAACTTTTTTTTTTTTTATTGTATAGGTAGGCGGACGATCATATGGTCCACCTGATGGTAAGTGGTCACCAATGCCCATAGACAATGGCATTGTAAGAAATGTTAACCATCGCTTACATCCGAGCCGGTTGGTGTGGTTGGTATGATACTTGCCTTTCACGCCGCAGGTCGTGGGTTCGATTCCCACCCAGGACAGACATTTATGTGCATGAACATGTCTGTTTGTCCTGAGTCTGGGTGTAATTATCTATATAAGTATGTATTTACAAAAGAAAAGTAGTATATGTAAGTATATCAGTTGCCTGGTTTCCATAGTACAAGCTCTGCTTAGTTTGGGATCAGATGACCTTGTGTGAATAATGTCCCAGGATATTATATTATATTATATACATCGCCAATGCGCCACCAACCTTGGGAACTAAGATGTTATGTCCCTTGTGCCTGTAAATACACTGGCTCACTCACCCTTCAAACCAGAACACAACAATAACAAGTACTGCTGTTTTGCGGTAGAATATCTGATGAGTGGGTGGTACCTACCCAGACGAGCTTGCACAAAGCCCTACCACCGAGTACTAACTAAAGTAGTAGATTATAAACCGATAGTTATTTTTATTTAAACGGAATGTTTTAATTTAATAATAAGGAGAAAATTATTTTTACAAAAAATAGCACATCATTAAAATACGTGATGCTAAGAAATCTTCAAGTTTATTTTACAGAATAAGATTCATTCGTGTTATTATAAACCAACAAGTTTTCTGCTCATAATGTTACTTCCGGCTTATGCGAGTGACTTGAAGGCTAAGACCTTCTTGGTGAAAATAAAACAGTTCACGGCGTCAGGATAACAGCCGGTGGCATAAATCGTGTAATGTTCTTGAATTTAGTTAATACATAACCGGACTTTCATAACAGGAACATTTATAATAGCTCGCGATTTTTTCTAAAGAAAAAAATATATTTATGTCCACGTTATATTTGTGATTACGACAAATATATCAAGTACCATGTTCTCAGCTATCTAAGGATATATTGAAAATTGTTGTGAAGTTGCATGTTTTGATCGACTGGACTTTTGGTAAGCTATCGTATCGCAAAGCAATATATCGAATCGGACGCGGGACGTAGTCTAGGCGGCGGCGGCATGCCGTATCGCTGAAGCCGCCATCCGCAGAGATGACTATGTTCGCTCTCATTCATTAGAGGGGTGCGGGGAGGGTGCAAGACGTCGCGCGCCGCCCGACGATATCGATTTTGTCCCATCCCCTGCCCGCGCTGCCCCCACACCCCCGCTCTCAGCATCCGACCTCGAGTGCTCTCTTCTCGCGCCTACGGACACCTCCGACAGAAACTACGCCTTAACGACATGACGCCACAGCTCAAAATTCCAACCCGCGACCTACACATCGCCTCGCCCTGCCGATCCCTAATGAACCCTCCGACCGAAAGTCACTCGGTCGAGATTGCAATGCCTCGCTGCGATGCTCTCGTCCACGTCGGTAGAAAAAATAAGCTTTTTGTTACAATTAAAATGGTAAATCAAACCAATTTTAGTAATTGCGAGGTCAAACTTTGAAGTGGCAGCGCACGGTGAGGGCGGGCTTTTTGAACGCGTATGATTTTTAATGGGCCGCTCTAGAGCTATTAATGTACAACGGACGGCGGACGCCGATTTGCGAAGGTTTCGATGAACCATCACATATACATATCGTTAAATGTATTACCCAGTCTCCGGTCTTATAAAAACTAAGGAATGATGACGAATAACCGACTTCGTATCGTCATCACTTACTGCTTGGCTGCACAACGGCTCCAATGTCTCTCGCCAGAGCTTGTGACTTGCGATCTTATGTAATAACTAATTAAAATTCCTATGTTGTCTTGATTTTACTTGTACAGCATGAACCGAATTTCTGATAAATTTTATCTATAGATTGTTAACTCGAAATACTTCCACTAACCCTTTTAATGCAGGCATAGTAATCATCAAATTATCCTAGGTCATTAACCTTTGCTTGCTCGACTTACAGTAAATTAACGTCAATCATACAATTATAAATATAAAATTATCTTAAAAGTTTCTAATTGTAGATTCTTAACTACTTACTTACTAATATGTTGATAACAAAGTAAAGATTCATAAAAAAAATGTCTTTAAGCATGAGTATTACTAATAAATAATTTACGGAAATTATTATATTATATATTTTTTAAATACTAAACTGCATAAAATCAAATATCAGTTTTAACATTATTTTATATTAAAAAATGTTTAATACATATAATTCTCTTGAAATAATATTTTTTTCCGTTGTTATATATCATTTGAGAGTTCTTCGTAACATTACATAATTTTCATTTACATTCACAGTTTTAGTTGGGTTATAATATAATAACTTGCGTTATAACATTACACCAGGGCCTCGTTAATGTAGATATTTTAGTATAGACCAAACTAACAAATTAATTAATATAACATTTAATTATAACAATAATGATATTCACTAAGCATTTAATATAGTTTTAAAATATTTACGATTGAACTTCGAATATCCCGAAGTCATATCGCGAATTTTTTTTTTAAAAGCATATATTTTTTGTACTACTATAAATAAATTTCTATTATATACACATAAAAAAGAGAACTCAATTATCATATAATTAATGATAATATCACAAATGAAAATGTTAATTTTGTTTATCGTAAAAACAGAACTATATGAACGTATTGATATATAATATAACTTTGTATACATTTTACATTGCGGTAGGTCTGAATTAATAGATTATGCGCATATTATATTTTTATATATCGACAGATATGCGCGCCGTGCACATCGCGATGCATACATAATACATGTCGCGTCTACGTACGGAATGTTTTGCGTCCGTACAGGTGACCATGCTGTATAAAAAGAGTATACGATTTTAATCAGCTTAATTGATATCGATTTTGTTGATGCAATGATGTCTGCGATCGTACTTGATCAACTTGTGTATGTATATATGTGCATAATAACGGGGGATGGTTAGAGACGACCACTTAGGATGATGGAAAATCAAATTTTATTTTTATTTAGTCTTTATTAGGTTCGATACGTTTATAAATAACAATTCTAATAAGGATTTAATGTAATTGTGTTAATGTAATAGTAAAACAGTCATTTGGGTATAAATCGATTAAGTCTATTGTAATATTTATTTCCTATACAGTAGCAAAAATCTTCTAGTCCACATGGTATCACCACTTTTATTCAAGTCTGCTCCAATAATTATACGCTCTATAATTTTTTTTTTTACACTATCTAGTTTTTTACACTATCTAGTTTTTTACACTATCTAGTTTTTTACACTATCTAGTTTTTTACACTATCTAGTTTTTTACACTATCTAGTTTTTTACACTATCTAGTTTTTTCTATAAAAGTAAATAACACGCATGTTGTTTAAAATAATACAACGGCACTAAAGATTGCAAACGTTATAAGCAGACTGTATATTTTCTCTTGATCAATTTGTATACTGCAACTAATCGGATTAAATTCTGTCCCGAGCGAATGTTTAAAGGAGCTCTATTATTTTTCAGTTCTCAAAAGGTTTTTATGTATTGTGTTCAAGATTCAATCGTAGCAACTGTTCGAGGCGGACCTTCGTTTAAATAGCTTTCAATGTACGGATCTAGGACCCTAGTTCAAAACTTATAATTAAATGTACAAGTTATCGAATAATTACTTCACGATTTTGATAATAAATCATGAAGTGATTTCGCTAATGATTAGTAAAACAATGTTTATTTTAACAATGAACTGTTGCTTCGAAGCTAGTGCGTTAATGACATTTTAAGAATCCGAAAAGTACGAGACATTTATATTACAGAAAAATCTAAACCTCCTTTGTTCAGATAGGCTTCTACAATCATTTTTACAATCGTCATTTTAGATGATTGGATTAAATGTAAAGCTACCAGTTCGGAATATATGTAGATTCTATAGAGTAGACCAAGATGGACCAACTGAACGAAAAATATCTTCCCAAAAGACATGTATGGTGATTTTTAGCAGTACCGTGTTATTATGTTACACTTTTCGAGTGTGTCTCAAGACTTCAAATATTTATTTAACTTATATTTTTTTCATTATCCATAATTTTGTAATACATTCTCAAACTAGGGAATAAAAATTTCCTTCCAACTGGTCAAAGATTGTTTTATTTTGTTTTAAACATAATATGAGTGTTATTTATTTCAATACAAGTTTGCTGCTGTGGTTTGTTCCAGAGATTAGAAACAGTCTTTTGAACAATTTTTTGATTTTGTTCTATTTACTTCGAAAACAATAATATCGTCAATGCATGTTATTAATGGTTCGCAATTTGTAAATACTATACTCCTGGTTATTATGTAAATGCCCTTCAAAAGCGTCTGCCCTGACCTGCCTCAACGAGGGGAAAGCTTGGGGTAGGTTATGCCATTGCATCCGACCATTCGCCCACTGCAAGGGTGGCTTTGCATAAGTATACCCCTGTTTATACTTACCGCCGTGAATGTGTCTGTCTGCCTTAATCACTGGATTTATGAATGCTGCGGTATAATTATGACTCCCGTGTGCATTTGCCATATACGTCTTGATATGTTTTAAATAATTACATGTCCATGCATTCATTTTCTCTTGATAGGCGTGTTGAAGATTATACTTATGTGTGAAAGTTGTGTATTTTTTTGTTAAAAAGTTGCCTAAAGCTGTCTAAGTATTGAGTGTTTCGACTTTGGTAGACAACTGATCACAGAATGATTTGTTCGATAAACTATGAAACGATATTTTAGCATGTATAAATTTTGTATCACGTAGCTTAAGCAGAACAAAGTTGAAAATAAACACGAGATCGATATGGCGCCGACGGTCCAAAGTCGCGCTTCTGTCTGTACGACGCTTCGTTCTCTTGCAAATCAGAAATGGAATTCCGCCTCCAGCTAATCTAAGCTGTAGGTATCCGGCAGATGATTAAAAAGCGTGCGTGCCCACTTGACGCACAGTGTTAGCTTTTTGCATGGGTGTGCGGTGCGGTGGCACTAATGAAACGGCGTGTGCGTCGCGGCCTACGTACGCGGGCCTTGCATTGGGTCGGGTCAGTGAACTCGCCCGCCCACTATCGGGGTAAATATGCCGAATGCACACAGATGCGCGCGCCGCACCCCCCTACACCCCGCTCGCCCCCGACGCGCCGCCGTCGCCGCCGTCGCCGCTGCACTCTGCACGCATCCACCCCCGACCCCTCTTAAAACTCCTAATTGATTGCGCAAATTTTCTCGCAATAACTGTCTTTTTATGGTGTTAATGATGTAAACTTGCGCAGTTCCGTCGCTCTAATTGATGCTACGAGCTACGACGTGATCTCGTAGCCTCCGCGTCTGTCACGACGACGCTGGTTCGCCATCGCGACGACGGGGCCGTGAAAAATTAATTAGCGTGCATTCGTATTAGCTTTTTGGGGATTCCGCCGACGAGACGCGCCGTTTCGGAACAGATTCCTTACTCTCATGAAATTCATCCAAATAACGTTTAGTCTGTTGCTGAATGCGTTTAATTTTGTGCTCACAATAATATCCAACTACATATTACTTAAAGTTAATAATAGATTATTTAGATCTGGGAAAATAATTGCGACAAGTACATAATTTTACGCACCTTAAAGATAGACATACTTATTTTTTTGAAAAACAATATATATGAATATACGGTAAAAAAATTAAAGAATGCACTAATAAAGTGAGTTACGTACTGACTGAGCTTACGAATCGATTTCGTGATGATACAAGCGTTGCGTCATATGCAGTCAGATGATGTCACGGTGACGTTACGCGGTTAAAATATGGCCGAAGCTTTGTGGGACAAGAACATTTCTCTTTCATCCGAAATCGTGTTTATTTTTTCAGAATCTATGTTTATATAAAATAATATTACACATCAAATGAACTCTCCGACTTGTTTTACCTCAAAGTCGAACTTGGTCAAATGATCAAACCTTAACAATACATTTAATGTGAGGAAGCTTGTTAGTCTCTTGCTTTATATATAGAAAGTAAAATGATACTTAACATGGAGTCACGAAGTTTGCTATAAAATATTCTAAAAAAAAATCTATTGGAATAATTTATACTTCCTTGGAAATGAACAACTGTTTCACTTCCCAATCATTATTAATTTTTATAAGCAATTATCTGATACGACTCGCGACACCTATTAAGCAATGATGGTATTATGCTAGAAACATTTACAAAAGTTGCCAAAAACAATATACTAAGTTTCAAGTCTGTCTTATGGAGGAAGCATGAACGCAAATGAAATATAGACGCTCACTAAGAACGGATTTTACGCAAATCCTATCCAAAATACATTTTTCTTCTATCTCCCATGCGAAGCCGGGACGATTATGTATAGTAGTAAATAGTAGTTTTTATAAAATATTTTGAAACAACACAATGGGACATAACATACAAAATACTAAGCCTAAATTCTAATACAATTTCCACTTAATAATTCCATAGCTGTTAATATAATATGTATATCTAGTTTTAAAACCTGTGAATAGTTGATAATATTACGGCAGCATGGCTCTGCCGTGGTCCGTCTAGTGAGTTACTATGCAGGCAATTACGGGCTTGAGTGGCATAACATCTCAGGACAGCAGAATATTTGGTAGAGCAAGGAATGTTAGTGATGGGAATTTGGGGAAAATGAAATTTTATTACGTTTTTTTTGATAACATAACGCAAATATAGGATAAGGTTATGTAGACGTTTTGAATCCTTGTAGATTTTTGCTTCAATTCATTCAAGTCATATGTAAGGTAATGAATGATGCAAAATAATTATTCTGATGTTTTTAAAATTAAAAACGCTTATTGTTACAAATAAATAGTACAGATAAATAAATAAATAAATAAAGTACACACATTTTACCAAAGTTCAATTACAATATCAATAAGTTTCCACGTGCTTAATTTGTGTTTATAATGCATCTCGTTTCTCGTGCTTAGAATTAAATTACACATGTATTTACGCCCACCAACTTGCACTGTAGCAGCTAACTTGAAAACGATTAACTATGTATGTATAAAACTGATATTATGTTGCTGTTAAAGAAAATGTAACGAGTTTAGGGTAGATCTCACGCAAACATCCTAATCAAATGAACAGCCTCTTGTCCGATAAATACTGCGGCCGGAAGCGAACCGACGAAAATAATTTGGATGTGCAATAGTGCTCGTTTCATTGGCGGCCTCCCGTAATTGAATAACCGACAACGGAAGAACGCGTAGTCTTAGTTTAACTGGATGGGACAGTGTGCGTGTACTCAAAGATTGTTAAAGTTTTATAATTTTAAAATTCAAAGCGAGGCAACAGTCCCGGTTTAATGCCTAAGTATACAAGGTATTGTAGCCAGACAGACAGTCAAAAATAACATGATTTATTAATTTTACTTTAACCGCTTCTGAATAGGGTTAGAATTGAAGCCTTCAAATGCCAAAGTACCTTGGGGTCTTGGATCTCTAAGTCTGGGCCAAATACATTGGCTAGTTCATTCTATCAGTACTCACATTATTCTTCCATATATATATATATATATATAATGTATTTAGTATTGTAATTACGAATTGTTTTCATAAGACAATGCAATAAGAAAGTTAAATTGAACTGATATTATAGAAACTAAGAGCGTAGTTGATATGATAAGCAAAACAGAGATCTACGATGAATTTATGTTTATATGATAAATAGGCAAGAATTTTGTATGGCTTCATAATACATTTTAAAGTAACAACGTAACCTCTAGACTCAAAAAAATGATCCTAAACGGCAAACAATTACAATAACAATTACTATGTAATTTAAAAAGAATGATCGACATACAAACGAAACCACGTGCGAAATCATGCTTAAGATTAAATTTATTATAACTGGTTATATCTTTAGGATTGCGTAATGTAAAAGGAAATTCCTTCAAACATTTTTCAATTATGAAAAGAGCTTAAATTTTTTAAATAACATAGAGTAAATATATGAAATCATGATCATTTTGAAAATATTTCGTTTTTAATATTACATTTATTTGTAGTAGTAGTTTACATTTGCTTATAATTATATGTGCATTGTCTGTGAATATGTTATTATGAAAAATGAAATGGCAACTAATGTATAAATACAAGTATTTTAGTCAAAGTAAGCTCGTCCAGTCGAGCATAGATCATTGAAGGAAATTGCTCTGCCCACATGAAGGATGCGAGCTTCTGAAGCGGTGATGCAACGGAATACTATAGTTATTTGGCATGCGTACCCGCACCGATATACTCGTTCGAAATGATTAATAGACAGTAAATTATTCTACGTAACATATTTAAAAGGAAATAATATCTGGATGCAATACTAGTTCCATAGTCCATTACTGATTGATATCGAATGTTTATGAAACGAGTCGAGGTATCTCTATTCATTTCGTATTTAACGTTTTTGTGTTATGTTGAATCTAAAGGTCAACTTATAAGTGGCAGAATTTATATAGGCACTAAGTATAACGAACTACTTGCGTAGTAACTTGTTATAATACGATACATGGATTACTAGGAAGTGAAAATGTCTGCCGAGCGTTCCGCGAAACAGTCGAGTAAAAGCTATATAATAATCATTTTAATCGTATTAAGATTTTAAATTTATATATAAAAGCGAGCGTAAAAATTGTTCCCGTTGAACCTTTCGGGCTGTACATATTAATTTTGTATCCCTCAAAGTTACGAGGTATAGTGTTCGAGCTCAATAGCGAATGTTTATAATAAATTCACGAAGTTTACGTAGTCGCACGCTTACGTCGAGACGTAGTTAGCAGATTTGAATTGAACTCGGTCCCGGCGATAACTCGAGCCGCCGCCGCGCTCTGCAAGTTGCGCCCTTCACGTTTCCATCTCCGGCTCCGTTCATTAGATAGTTAAGCGTCGACCGAATAGTGGATCACGTCCCGCTATCAGGTGCGCTGCAAACAAAACGCTGAATAGAGGCCGGGTTAAACATGCACGACGGGTGTACGGGTATAATTAAAGTTTAGGAGACGCTCACGTCGCCCGTTAACCTCGTTATCGGGCGCTAGAAGTGGGTGAGACGCGGCGGGAGGGAGTCAGCCTCGGGGTGGGAGGGAAACGGGGAAAATCAATGACAGCCGCCGCGCGCCGTCTCTCCCCGGCCCGACGCGCTCATCTCGCCACGTGCCTCGGTCACTGGCCTGCTCGCCACCGCCACCGCCACCGCTACCGCTACCGCTGCTATTGCCGCAACCTCTTACAGTAACCCTGTGATTGATGATGTCCATATGCAACCCTGACCGCCTGCTGACACACGTCTATCGATAACACTGACCTTAGATACCGACAAGATCCGATCGTCCGACTCTTCAACAAACATCGAAGTCTAGCAATATAAAACCAATGTCGCGCGGACAATCTACGCGTGGATTATAAAAACGGTCAATATGCTACGGGACTAGTTTCGTATCGTATTCATCTATACCTTGTCGTCACTTAAAAAGGCGGTCTCCTGTAAAATATATTTCGTATTAAGATATGTAGGTCGCAGTCAGATATTTGGGTTATCATTTGGCCGCGTCGATATGCGACACTTCCGCTACGCTGCGAATGGTATGCGGTCTCCAATATTGTTATTGCCCGCTATGTAACTTACATAACAGTGGCGAATGCCAGATACTGTAGGTCACGTGACGTTGCTCTGATGCATCCGTCACGTTAGAATATATTCAGAGCCCTATTTGAGTTTAAATCATGCAAGCTCCATACAGTTTAATCGTCAACGCAGACATTTGAATAACCACACATATGTAAGTAGTGAGAACACAATGAGTCACACTCATTTCGGCTAGACGCGTCGGTGCCGCATAAAAAAACCGGTAGCATTGAACTGCCTAGTCCCGAATCCATGCGTTGAGCGTTGTATGAATGTTTTATATAAGCGTATCGAACATCGTCGATCAATGTCAACCGCATATTTGGGTCAACGTCCGGTCAAACTCCCGCGCTCTTCGCCTCTTCATTTCCTATAATGCATGCGGACACTTTTTATTGTTGATTGTGTATGCGTGGTGGGAGCGATACCTGAATTTTAAGCACTTTCGAATTCGCTTAGAACCTTTACAATCAATTACACTTCAATAATTTAAAAAATATATATATTGGCGTACAATATGTCAACGAACTTTTGACAGTTGATTTTCATATTCGTTTATCGTTGTTTATCAAAATATGTGTTAGTTAAAAGCAAAGAGGAATTTAATTAATTCCATAATGATAACATTTATATAAAAACTGGGAAACAATAAGTCTGTTTGTGAAAATTATACGGTAAAAAATAATTATCATTTTAAAGTTAAAAATGATTTTATTTACATTGATTACCTATCATAAAAAATATTTTTGAAAGATTAAGACTGATTGTTGGTTGATCAATGAAATCTGTGCAAGATAAATCTTACGATAAAACTATTTTTAACTTTTAAGTTTGTGTTTTATAAATCTTCGATAAACTCGTACAGCTTTACTACGTAATATTCTATAAGTTTGGTGATTTTTTCGCTTAAGACGTTTTTATTAGCGTCTAATCCGACGTCTGCATATATTATGCACGATGTCAAAACAGAGCGGTCAAGGCTTGCCTAGGGATTAGCGTTGTATCGGTGGTATATAATATGTATGTATATACACTGTAATATGTTGAAAGATATAGCCTTGTGTACTTGATCTTACTTAATAATGTATTCGATATAGTTATAGTAACGATATTGACTTATGGAATTCATTCGTACCACAAAGTAGAATTATTAAAAAAAAGGATTATTTTTACTCGTGTTTTAAATTAAATGATGACCTATGATGTTTTGATATTGAACATATTTAGATAAGAGAAATTCTGATCATATAAAATATTGTTAAAATCCATTCGTTTCCAACAGGTATACTACGCGAAGAAGAAACGGAGAGCGCAACAGTACCTCGGCGACGACGGTTCAAACAAAAAGGAGAGGAAACTATATAACGACGGTTACGATGATGATAACCACGATTACATCATCAAACAGGGCGAGAAGTTCCTCGACCGGTACGAGATCTCGTCGCCGATCGGCAAGGGCTCGTTCGGACAGGTGAGATAACATAAAATCGATATATAGATACTTTTGTTAACTAAATGTGTATCTTAATAACTCATTACCGAAACTATATTTCATCTTCATATTATTCTTTGTGATTAATATCGATTAATGCTTTCCTAATATCTAACGATTCACGGTAAAATAAAAACTAAACTAAAATAGAACCGAGTATACGATAACGAGTCGAAAAATTTGTCTTGTGTCAATTACATCTTCAGATTGCTGGCTTCACTCTTCAAGCTAGATAAAGATATATGCTAAAGTAGTAATACAAAAATATTATATTGCTATGTAATTGTATATAACTAAATTCTTGGCATATATGTATAAACATACGCTTATGTTTAACATGAACGAATTGACGGCTAATGACTGATTATATTATTATTTTTGTCTTTTTGATGATATCTAAAAGAATTAATTATCTCGATGATCGTAATGATATGATTTGTTTTTTATTTTATATAAAATCGGTAGGCGGACTGGTAAATGGGCCACCTGATGTTAAGTGATTACCACAATCCTTAGAGATTGACGCTTTAAGTAATATTTGAGAATTAAGACGTTATGTCCCATGTACAGGAACAAAATATTAGTATTGCTGCTTGGCGATATAATACGTGATGAGTTGGGTAGTAACCAACGAGACGGACTTGCACAAACTCCTAACACAGAGTGAATTACTTATTAATTAAGAATAAATAAATAATTGTTTTATTTATTTTCAGGTTGTGAAAGCATACGACCACGAGGAGCAGTGTCAAGTAGCGATAAAAATAATTAAGAATAAGAAACCTTTCCTAAACCAGGCACAAATAGAAGTCAAGTTACTAGAAATGATGAACAGGGCGGATGCCGAAAATAAGTATTATATAGGTAAGTTTGTAACCGTTTGTAATTGTTTAGTTTTTACATCGTACTTTTTTATAAATAAAAGTAAATAGTCACTTCGCTTATTTATTGAATTATTCAGAACGTACCGGTTTTTGTTCCGATAGACTTATATTTTATAAGAATTTATATAAATACTTTAAATATATATATATATATATATGAAAGAGATCGTTAGTCGTTTGAAATTTGATATAAGAAAGTTTTTCTTATTGATATTTTATGAGTTTAATTAATTTTTTAAGAACTATTTAATTTTAATGTCGAAAAATTGTTTATGCTATTAAAAACTAATTAAACGGTTAATATTGAAACGTTTATTAATCAGCGATTTAATTTTGAATGTGCTTTAAGTGTTAACTATCAAAATTTATCTTCAAAAAAGCGGCTATGTAATCGTTTGTTTGTTGTTTTATCTTTATGTAAAACGATGCGATACTTACATATGTTCTTTTTATTATATCGTTAATTAACTACTTTATGTTGTGTTTCGATGTGTACAATAAATACAACTGACGTCACCAAATTGAAAACACATTGGTAACGTAATGACTTATGTTCAACTAAATCAATAGCTGATAATCGTAATAGATGGCAATCGCAAAAATATATTAAAAACATAGATATATTGTAGGTGCTGATATTATTTAAATTCTTAAATTTTGTTGAATAACAATCATTCATTCATTCATTCATTCATCATTCATTCGTCATATCAAATTGGATATTTTCTTAACTTAGATTATTCAAGATATCAACGTGTACTCGTTGTCGTTTCAGTAAAACTGAAGCGTCACTTCATGTGGCGGAACCACCTGTGCCTAGTGTTCGAGCTGCTCTCGTACAACCTGTACGATTTGCTGCGGAACACCAACTTCCGAGGTGTCTCGCTGAACCTGACGCGTAAATTCGCGCAACAGCTTTGCACCGCGTTACTGTTCCTTAGTCAACCTGGTGAGTGATATTTCTCTAATTTATCTAAGTATTTGAAGGTATCGTGGGCGTTTTTTTATAAGCCCGTCTGTGTAGGTTCCTCTCACACGGCAGTTATTCAATCGCTAAACATCAATCCTTCGTCTTCTTGTTTTTCGGTGAGAAGTGTAAGTGAGCTAGTGTAATTACAGATACAAGTGACATAATTGCTTAGTTCCTTCAACGGTGTAAGCGAATTGTTGATATTGCTTACTAATCTATGGGAGACAGTGAAAACTTACCATAGCGTATGTTTGTTTGTCGATGTTATAAAAAAATATAAAATTTGTACCAAGTTCAAAAACATCATTCATACATTTCATCGCCTGAAAGCAATGCTCCGTTAAGTAGTTTTGCGGTATGAAATGTGAATGAGAAAGAGTTATTATTTATAGGTATTAAGGTCATAACTAATTTGATTTCATGATGAACAGCATAATAGCAATGAAAGATATCACAATAACCAATACATGAACGCTTTACAAATTATATATCTAATCAGAAATCATCATTCAGCACTTTTTCTGTATTATTAAAAAGATCAATACCTTAATTTCTGAACTTTGTTATTATTACGCGATTAGCGTGTTGCCCGCGGATTCACCCGCGTTGATCACGTTCTCGTGGGAATTCGGGGACAAAATGTAGCCTATATATTTTTTTAAATCGGTTTAGTGGTTTAGGCCTGAATGCGTAACAGACACACAAACTCACATATAGTATAATATTAGTAAGGATATGTATATAAATATGAAAAACACTGAATTTGTAGAAATATAAAGTAATTGAAGTTTTAAGCTTAAATGTGATGTTAATTATTAACGTTACTTATAAAATTTTCGTAGCGGCTGTTTAGTTAAACAATTATTTTGCTCTTTCTGTCATCATTGCTTCGGTATTTGAATGAAAGAGACACAACATTCTTTAACTAATCACCCGCTAAGCAACGTTTATTAGCAAGGCCGGTAAATTTCATTAAGACATCTATATTTTAAATTTCATTTTGAATACTAAATAACAATATTTTTTTGGAAGTTCGTTCGCCCAGTGGTAAGAATGCGTGAATCTTAATCGATGATCGTGGGTTCAAACTCGGACGAGCAACACTGAATTTCATGTACATAATTTGTGATTATAATTCATCTCGTGCTTGGTGAAGGATAACTTCGTGAGGAAACCTGCATGTGTCAAATTTCACTGAAGTTCTGTCACATATGTATTCCACAAACCCGCATTGGACCAGCGTAGTGGAATAAGCTCCAAACCTTCTCCTCAGAGGAGAAGAGGCCTTAGCCCAGCAGTGGGACATTCACAGGCTGTTACTGGCTTCGTTATACCGTTAAAGAACTATAAATAATAATAACGCTATAAATAAGCTATACTAAAGAAAGCATTCATTATACGTATAAATGCCGTATAATTTTTTAAACGGATGAATAAAATAAAGCACAGAACGGTAACGACTTGCGATTTGCACCTAATAATCTAATGGCGGTAGTTCGCTTATATTAATTTCTCGCCTCATATTAGATTCGTATCAATATCGACTTCGTGAATATTAAACCAATTTATTTTAATGTTCTTGGTTCTTTTTTTTTTATGATTAGCTTTTAAAGAAACCTTATCGTCTATGGTCTTTAAACAGTTTTAATTGTAACCTCATTGCTTACTAGCTTATGTGTGACGTTTATTGCAATGCGTATGTTTTTTTTTTAATAGTTTGTTGACTTTTAGGCAGGGTAGTATAAACTTCGTACTATACTGATGTACTTTATACATACTAAGGGATGGTTAATAATGTCTATGGGCAATAGGGAACACTTACTATCAAGTGGACCACTTGTTCGTCTGTTTTTTTTTTTTTTGACTAGTAAATGGCCATGGCAGTGGTCATCAATGCCGATATACATAGGCGTCATAAAAAATATTAACCAATGTAGAGAACAGTGCCAACCATGGAAACGTAAGATGTTATGTCCCTTGTGGCTGAAGTCTAGTGTGACTCACTCGCTCATCAAACAGGAACACAACTGTACTGAAACTTGCTGTATGCTGATACGTGGGTGGTATCTACCCAGAAGGGCTTGCACAAAACCCTACCACCAAATAGAAAATATCTTTTCAGTGGATTGCAAGCTTTTGGATATTCTTGTAACATCTACGGCGTAATACTATTTCATTAGACCTGAACAATAAAACGTACTTGTTTGAATGGATCGTGTCTAATGTATTAATCGATATTATATTCTTATTTCAGAACTAAATATAATTCACTGTGATCTTAAGCCTGAGAATATTCTACTATGCAACCCCAAGAGGTCAGCCATAAAGATTGTGGACTTTGGTAGTTCATGTCAACTAGGTCAAAGGGTGAGTGCATTTATCATTACGTCATTACATACATATACACCACAGACTAGAATTTACATAATAATTGTTTGTACTATATAAGAAGGTCCATTATGTTATTAATGTTTTGACATTAATTGTATGTGGAATATTTTCATAAAATATGACTAAGAATAATAAAAACGAAAGTTCCACAGAATTTAATCGAAGTGAAACGTTAATAGAATACATTCCAAATTCAAATGAATTGTATCGACTTTTAAAAAAGTTTTCTAATTTAAGTCGTATATGAGTAAGTCAATCTAATATTTAACGAACTCACTTATAAAATGCCTTCTTCTTTCGTATGTCAAATCAATAATGATAGAAAGAGATGAATCGGTATTTGACAAAACAACCAATATACTTTTATAAGTAAGTTCGTTAGTTTCCAATCAATTTTATAATGTTATTTTATATTACTTGTTGGGTCGTAACTAGTATTAGGAAATACGTTATTTAAAATAGAATAATATTTCTAAATAAAGCCATTGTAGAGTGTAAATCTTACAAAAAGAAATGTATGTATGAAATATAATCGGAATTATGACATAATAATGACGATAATTTCATAATGTGATACTTAGTATTTACTTATCGGGTCGTATTTCGCTATTCGCGGCATTTATTGCGCCGACAAGTTTATTAATTGTATTTCCTATCCACTGATTGCTGTGCGCGTGCGACGATTGAAACATTAAAAGAGTTATAATCTAAATTGAAAAAAACACTTTTATGGATTAGCTTTATTAAATTATTAACCAATTATTAATTAAGAATGTATGTAGTATATGAATCAAAGTCTTGTATATTGTTCGGTTAATTAAATGATAAATTGACTTCTTGGAATAACTAGTGTTATTCTTCTTACTAACAAATATTTACTTATCATTATTATATACAATATCATTTTATACAGTTAATTATATCGTTAGTGAATGTACATTGGCATTAAGAATTTTGTCAGGAACATTTTTTTCATCGACCATATAAAAAAATCAGCTATTTTTCTTTAATTATTAATTGTAAGAAATAGACCCCGATCTGCGTATCCATCAAAGCAAAATTAGCAAGTTTGTAATCTTCAACACGAGTCGGAGACTGCATTAAATATAAAATCAGTAATATTAATATTAACTTTCCATTGATACAATATTATATAATTTTATCCATTAAAATATAATATTTAAAAACTGCTAACAATGTGATAGTGGAAAGTCACCATAACGTGATACCCATTATTTAACACGTAGTCTAATTGTTGTGATAAATCACATCGGGGTCTTCCGATACATTAGCCATCGGTTAAAGGCTATCATGAATTGCGCGTAATATGTATGTAAATATATAAATAATGTTGTTGTCCGCGTGTACGTCGTACATAACTCGTTGGACTTTGCAGATGTACAATACGTAAACAATTATATATTTTATTATTGATGATAATGAATATGGTATTAATTAATACGTAATATAGATGACCTTTGATCGTTTCGTTCGTTTTCCTTATTTCGTGAGTACATTAAAATATGTAAATGGACAATCTGTAGTGTCTGTAGTGGACAATATGTTCTAGTGTAATATATTATTTTGATATTAAAATATCATAAAATTATTGTCGATTGAAACGAGTTTGACGTTTATTATGTTATAAATAAGTAATAAAATGGGAAGTGTTTATTATGATGTGAAAAGTTATTATTATGATGATGTCACGTTATTTATTATTTTTTTGGAAGATATTCATGATAAAATGTTATTTCATTTATGTACGCTGATTATGAATGTAACTATTTTAAAGTTACTTAAAGTACGCTATGAATTGTTAAAAATTATTACAAAAAAAATATATTTACACTTCATAGATCTAAGTTGTGATGTGATCGCAGATCGGTCTCCACTTGTCGCGACAACTTCTTACTTAAGCTTTACGCTGAGCTTAGTAGGAAAATATAAATAATTCCTTTAAACGTGATTTTGATTGATTTATCAAAGTAAAAAAAATCGGTGTATTTACTAAAGTAACTAACAGCTCTGTTTAAGAACATAGGAACTTGTCTGTTCCTAATCCATCATGCGATTTTACGTTTTTGATAAAAATATATCTATGAGTTTCTTACAATATATCTTCGGTCAACAATACTTCTAGATAACGCTTCACGAACAAAAACAATACTCAAATGTGGCACCGACTGACTATACCATAAAATGGAGAAAACGATGTAAAGGTTTAATAATTTCAACCTAAACTATGCCTTGTTCCCAAGCAATAAAGAGCTGCTAACAATTCACAATTCGAACTGAACTTGTTTAGCTCGACGTTTTCTATCCTGTCATCGTTCTAACTTCAAAATTATCTTTCAGATATACCAATACATCCAGTCAAGGTTCTACAGATCGCCGGAGGTCCTTTTAGGCATTCCATACGACCTGGCGATCGATATGTGGTCGCTGGGTTGCATACTGGTCGAGATGCACACCGGCGAGCCGTTGTTCAGCGGAGCCAACGAACTCGACCAGATGAACAAGATCGTCGAGGTCTTGGGTATGCCACCGGACCATTTGTTGGATCAGGTAATTTTTGTTATAATTTTCAACAACAGTATTATTATGACTATTCTTAAAGATTGAATGTTTAAACTCGAAGATAATTCGATTGTGCAGAAGTAGAAACCTTTGTTTGACTCGTCTGAACTTTCGCCGGTTTGTTGCTAACGAGTGCTGATAAGATTTAAGACACGACGAATGGCGAAGCCTAAAAGCCTTGTTGGTTTTAAAGCAACATTTAATTTACTAGTATCAAACGCCTACCATTCTTAGTCTTCTGACTTAAGTTTGCCTGAAATGGATGATATAATTCTTAATAGATAATCTACATAGATAGATAAAATATCTAAATAAGATTTATTACGAAATTTGGAATTCAAATTAATATAAACAAAATTTTTGTGACTAAGCTATCGTGTGAATACGTAATTGTAAAATATTTGCAACGACGACAATAATTATAGCTCCGCGAAAGCGTTCGGGATGAAGATATAATGGCTCTTAACTCGCGATAATTGTCTAACTTTGAACAATATGTAGCCGACGTTTAATTGTGTAACCATAGCGACACTACGACCCACTTTCGTTGTTAATTGGAAATAAGACAACTTTTCGAACACTTAAGATCTCTTATGAAAACGCTCGAACGTGCTACATGCGAAAATTATGCGACAAAAACTTATTGGAATCGTTTATTTTACAGTACAACTGATGCACTACACTATCATTATTACATAATTTAAAATCAAGTTTAAAATAGTTTTGAAGAATACACACAGTCGTCTGTTTATAGAAGACTTTTCATTACTTGTTATTTCATTAATTGTTAGTACGATAATTTAAATAAACGGGAAAAAGATGATACTTCTGTTTTAAGAGTCACAAAGGATATTAGCAAAATTATCTCATCCAATAATTAGTGACTATTTTTAAACGGACAAAAAAATCTTTATCTTCTAAAAGGTGACAGTGAAAATGTAGACGAATTACAAACCATAGTTTAAAACTGTGTGCCGGTGGAAAAAATAACGCATATACAGGAGAAGACGTAACGTACCTTATGTATCAAGACGTTAAAAATGACGTGTGCGGATAAAACACTGAGAGCAATATGTTCGTGTGTACGGTGCATCGATAGCGAAACACTTATATACAATTAATCGTGTGCATTTTTTCAGGCACACAAAACAAGAAAATTCTTTGACAAATTACCGGCGTCCGAAGGCGGTGGTTACGTCCTGAAGAAGGTAGCGGGCAAAGATGGGTAAGTAAAGTAACATTACGGAATATTTAATATGTTGATATGTTATAATATTTTTTTATTAGGCTAGGATACACCACATAGATACATTTTGTATTTGAAATTTGAATGGTATTGCAATGCAACATAACATGATATAATAATAAAGAAATATTTTATATTGTATTGCTAGATTATTCAATGACTTCTTTTCAATTTAACATAAACTTTTGATTAAATTTAGTCTAGATTCTTCATGTGGCTGAAAATCACTTATCCAACTGTAAATATTGTCTATATAGTTTTTTTTTTTTTCGTTTATGATTAATTTCAATGTTTGTTACAAATTCGATAATAAAAAGCCGCTTCTTCAACGCGTAATGTACTCGTAAAGTAAATTGTACAAATAGACACCGTATGATGTCGTAATATAATAGTAACGTAGTGGTAATAAAAAGTGGAACCGAATGCAGGCTGAAGGCTAACGATAAGCTACGGAGTTTGACACGCGTCACAATTGTCGCAGCGGTTACAGGAAGTACCGCGCGGCGGGCACGCGGCGCCTGCACGACATCCTCGGCGTGGAGGGCGGCGGGCCGGCGGCGCGGCGGCGCGGCGAGCCCGGACACTCCGTCTCCGACTACCTCAAGTTCAAGGTAGGTACCGACCCTATACGACCCATTTACGATGTGCCTTATTTGTGTATATAATTATTCATCTCGTGCTCGCGACGAAGGAAAACATTGTGAGGAAGCTATCGTGAAATTACCTTCCATTAGTACATGTAAGGTGTATTCGATCTGCATTGGAACAGCGGGATAGATTAAGCTCCAAAAATTCTCAAGTGGAAAGGAGGTCTGTTTCTTTATTCTGCTGTTTAATATTAATATTAATGCTTTGTATTGCTGTGTTCCGGTTTGAAACGGGACTCGACTAGATTAACTTTACGGAAAGATCTCATGTGTGATTCGCATTATAGTGAAGAGGCTTACTGTACATTCCAGGACCTAATTCTGCGCATGCTGGAGTACGACCCGAAACAGCGCGTGACGCCGTACTACGCGCTGCAGCACAACTTCTTCAAGCGCACCGCCGACGAGTCCACCAACACGCAGCAAGCGCAGTCGCATCACCAGCATGGTCAGTATCTCTCATCTTATATGTGTAGTCCAAGTCTAAACAGATCTCAATATACATCAGATTTGCTGCGGGCAAATTGTTGCAATACAGCAATTAATGCAGTTCTATCATTGTTACGGTGAGTTTCAACATCAAGGTTTTCCCTCCTATTAGAATTTAAAGTCTGAGTTAGACATGCTTCGGTAGTTGCTGAACAACGAGAACTCAAGCGTGGCAGTCCCAAAAACATTGGGAAATAACTTCCAACAGTTTTCAAACTACATCATCATTTTCACCACTAATTCGGTGAGTTATCTACAAAAAGATTTTGCTCCAAAAATGATTCCATTCAAATGTAATGTGACAAGCAGAGAAAACGTTCACACCAGTAATTACCAAGTCAAATTGTATCATAGATACTTCAGGTCAGTGTTATCCTATTCTATATAACTCCTCAGATATACATATATCCATAAATATATGTCAAATAGAAATAAATAAAAAATTGTACGACATATATTGGACTTAATAATCTTAAATATCCTTAAAAGATTATTTTGAGATACAAAAGATTTATCAAATGCATATTATTAGTTTTTAATTTTTTATCATTACCATATTTTGTTGGTTTTGATTTGATAATTGTTTTAATTTATGATATTGTGTAGACATGTCATACATAGATCTGACATTATCATTTCGAGCTTTTGTTGTGTTTCCGCTAACACATGAAGCTTTTATCATAATATCCATTATTGTATTATGGGTGGTTTAGAATCGGGTATCAAAATTATTTATGTAAATTATTATATATTTAATGCAAACATTTGTATGATAAATATGCTAAATATGTGTTATATGTTTCTGTGCTGTTGAATTAACAAGACAATTTCTAACTTTTGTAAATAATATCAAGATTGGATGCCGTTTTGTGAAATAATAGTAAGCGTAGACAAAATTTATCTTCATTACTATTCATATTTATATGCAGAGTTCATCTTTTTTATATAATTATGGACTGAACTTATCACTATTTATGAAACTCTTAACAATGATATGATAACGTTTACTTTTTCATAAATACATAAATTACAAATGTACCGTCATAAAAATAAATAATTAACAAATTAAATAATTCTATATTCAAAACTATATAGTATTCATTATATGTTTAAGTACAATGAAGTAATTATTATAATAATAATTATTATTATTATCAGATGAAGTGATTTTGTCTACGCTGAATTATCCATTAAAATCCGAAATTAATATTTAATAGCATGTGTATAATGTCGATGTTCGCGGCAGATGGCCCGGAATCGCGATGACTAGAGCGCCCCGGCGGCACCCCCTCGCGACACTAACGCCGCCATGTGCCTAACATTGTACGCCAGGTCTGCCGTCTTGATATCGGAATGCTATTTAACCCACCCCCTCCCACTGATCCCCCCACCCACACCGTCACGTGACAGTGACGTAAGATAGTGATAGTGTTGAAATAATCCAATAATTAGACTGATTTTTTTATATACATATATCATAACATAGTACTAGTTGCAAATATAAATTTGTATATAGTTTGCTTCGCGTCAAAAATAATCTTAATCTGTTGGATGCGTTTAAATTGAAATTAATTGGGAATTCATCAACAATTGCACAAGATTTACCATACCAATCTTTACTAACTTTAAATCACTTGTGTCACCGCCGCTAGTTGTCAACACAAAAGTTTCCAATTCTTTTGATGAAAACGCAGATAACAATTATACATTTTTATAGGCATTGTATAATGTACAATGTACAATATACACGAAAAATAAATGTATATTAAGAAATAACATTAGAGTCAATTCGTATTCAATACTGTTGCCATCACCGCTGTCACTCTTCTACTTGGATTCTTTTGGTCCACGCTCCACGTTTCGTTTCTTTTGGCATGTCTTCATCCATCGTATTGTAGTGCATGGCTTTTTGGTGTAACTTCGGTATCTGCATTAAAAAAAAATATTGTTGTGTACGGACACTTTTTTAAAATGTAGTATGTTTAACTCTGTAGGCAAGGATGTTTATCCTATTTAGCCCATTGCTAGAATCAGTGTAGTTTCTTTTTTTTAAATTATGAAATTGTTATCGATGTAAAAGTAAAATTTTGTTGCAGATACCGATTAATCGTTTTCTGTTCTAACATATGATATGTATATTTATTTATTTTTTATTTTGATAATCTATATAAAAAAATTGTGTAAAATATTTATATAATACTGACTCATATGATTTAGGCATTATAGGGTAGCTATTTGATTAAGTAACTCATGAATTAGTTAGAAACCCCCCCTAGATAACTACTAGTCCCCCACTATATCAAAATTAGCTAGAGTTTAAGTTGGAGCTGAAATCGTTCAAAACTTCTAAATAAACACGTATTACAGACAAACAGACACTTAAAAGTTGTCTCTCAAATATTGTGATGTAAATAAATTCCGTCGACTGTCGTCGAAGGGGTGTTTACGGGGGAGGCTTGGACGGTTTCGGCTCGCGGGGCGGTGCGCCGAGGTGTGCGGTGCGAGGTGTAACGGTCGGCTGTGCAGTGGGCGGCGCGCGGCTGTGGGGCGCCGAGCGCATGGAGGTGGAGGGCGTGCGGCGCGACGACGACCTGCTGCAGCCCGTGTGCCTGCAGCACAGCCCCGTGGCCATCCACTAGCGCGCCCGCCGCGGCAGTGACTCACAGTGCGCGAGTGACGGCGTGAGCCCCGTGGCGACGCCGAGGACTGAATCCATATTTATAATTCTATATTTTTATTTAATGCGATAAGTCTGACTGTAAAGAGACGTTTGTGGTGACGATTTGTTACGTTGTAACGTGTATTGTATTATTTGTTCGTAAACGCTTCACTCGACCGTACTTAGAGGGTTCCGCGGGGCCGCGGAGGCCCCCCCCCACATCCGGACGCATCAAGGGCATGAAAGCTAGGTTTTTTTATTGTTACGCAATGCATATCAAAGACGCAATATGGTAGAAAATAAATATTGTACATAAATTTAGGAGACCGACTAATAATGGATACAGACTGCGACTTAAACCGGTTAATATAGTTTAGATACGTCTATGCTAGTTAAGCTTTCGTTCCGTTGATTATCGCAAGCTTTATATTTTTAAAGTGTCGGCAACTGATGACTGAAAATCAAAGGGCCAAACAGAATTTCATTTTATCGATACAACCGAATAAAAAAAATAGATTAAAATAATAATAATAATAATAATAATAATAAAAGTATTTTTTGACTGCACAAATTGATTCGAATCGATTCTCCTGACGTTGAAAATCATTTGAAACTTTGCCCTCGCATTTCAGAGTTGTTGTTGTATATTGTAAATGTTTTAACTCCAATCTCGAATGCATGAGATTTGAGATTCGGTACATCGATACACGTGTACTGTGTTAATACATATAAGTTATTTTTGACCCATTGGAATATTCAGACGATATGTAAAACAAAGAATAGTGTATAGGTAATTCTATTAAAAAAAAAAAAAAAACACAAAATGTACTTGTAGGTTACGGGAATGTTCATCATATATAAAGAAAAATTTTTTGGGTATTTCAAATAGGAGTTAATAAATTAAACTGACTTGTTCAACGTTTTTGGATTTGAATCTACAATAGATTAACCTCATTGCAACAGACTGGTCGTAACTTTGTAACGGAGATATTTTGTATAGCATACACTGAATCACTGCCTTATTGTGCCGGAACTTTTATGGATAAGGCCCGCTACTCACTTGCTTTTTTTTTGCGTCCAAGATTGTGTGTCGTGAAACGTGACTTGTGTAAGTTGTACCTTGTAGTACAAAATGTATTGCACATATTATTTGTATAATATTGTATACTGTAATGTTATAAGAGAATACTGGGACTCTTTGGTACAAAGTGGAGCTGGATATTCTATAGTGTCTATATTGTATGTAATAAAGAGGCAAAGAGGTCGTATATTAGAATTTGCTTGTATAGCAATAAAATAACGACTTTGCATAATTTTGACATGATCCTGTGGATAGTCGATTAGGGTCTAACGAGTAGCTTTTTTATACTCTGTTATAGACACAGAAATACCATAGAGGATAATTTAATATGAATATATTTAACGGTCACAGCTGCTGTCCTGGGTTGCGGGTACGAGCGTCGGTTAAAAAGTTGCGTCAGTAGCGGGCCTTAGAATTAGCGACTTTACCCTGAACAGATGTGATTTAGCAAATTATATTTTTTTCAATTGTGTATAAATAGTTCGTGAACCGACTGATGTTAGACGTTCAGGGTGAAGCGGCTAACGATGACATTGCAACTGATAGCAGATTTTTTTGTGCTGCAGAATGTTGCCGTGATTTTTTATATAAAAAAACAACTCCCCACCCCCCAAAAATTTATTTTAAAATAACAATGTTTGTATGGTACAATTATTTTCGTACATGAAGCATGAAAGTATTCTATTATCTGATTTATAGCTCTGTAAGCGCTGCGACTGTTTCCAACTATTATTTATTTTTTATTTAATTGTAGATTTGAATCTATTTCTAATCTCTGGTCTGAAATATAAAATTTTCGAATATCTGTATAATATTTACTGTATTAATAATACTTTTTTGCTTCATGAGGTTATAGGATTGTTAGGAATAAGAAATAGGTATGGGAAAACAGTTTTGTTTGATTATAGGAAAGTAACAAATTATTATGCTGACGGGTCTCCGAGATTACTCAAGTGTTCTTAAGTTCTTTGTATAATATAAACGATAATGTTAAATGTTCTACATAATTCAATTGTAACGATATTATGAGAATATTTTTTTTAAATTAATTAATTATAATAATTGTAAATCGATTGTACACGAATATTTTGTGATAATGCTCTATGTCGTTCAGACTGACTCATTACAGCATGAGAATTGTCGTGTAGCGAAGCGAACAGTTTCGGACAGTTGCGACATAAAATGAGTCAGTCTGGACAGCTATCGTACCAATGCCTTAAAGGGGACCCGTCGTACCAATATTATTTTACACAACGGAGCCTGATAAAGTGATAAATTGATACAAAAAAAATAATAATACCAACCTATTCGTAAAGTTCTAACTTTACCATTACTCAAGGATGGCCCTAGGTCTAGGTGTTTGCTTGAGTATGTAATTATTTGTACTGACATGTTGGATGAGTGACAGCTGCGCGAGGAGCTAAATGTTTATTTCCTATCGAATTGTCAGTTCGCAGGCACTGTAACAATAAAAAGATAGAGCTTTATGTCACTAAGTTTTGTATTTTAAATCAATAAACGATAGCAATGATTTTCTTTTTGTTTTTCTTTCAATAACCCCGATGTTTTATGAAATGTACTGAGATGCTTGTTTGTCATACAATTTTTTTTCTTTTTCTGTCCACTTTAAAATTTCATCCAAAAAAGTTTTTCTGACTTAGTATGCAGCAATAAAATCAAAAATTCTTAATGTTTAATAAGAGTGTCTGGTGCCATAGACTGTCAACAGATTTAGATAACTTAAATAATATGGCAACTTGTTAATGGTTTTCATACCTACTGCGTTCACGAGATACACAGTACCGGAGCTCCAATGTTTCAATGATGAATGGGTTCAATTCCCAGGTCAGGGCAATAAAAAGTTGTTGGGTTTTTCTGTCAGAACATTCTCAGTAGCAGTCTGGAAGTTGGGAGTGTGTACACTCCTGTGCCTCGGAAAGCACGTAAAGCCGCTGGTCCTGCGCCTGAACGGATTCAGAGTCCAGTCCCATCGGATTATGAGAGCTAGGCAATAGAGAGTGCACCTGTGTTTGTGCACACCCTTGTGCAGTATAATATCTCCTGCGCAGTTAGGTAATCTCTCTTGAGATTGGCCGCCGTGACCGAAATCGGTCTGGAGGACATTATAATATATGAAAAAATATAGATTAACGAAACTGGGTGTCTACAGTATCTACTAAAAAACATAACCTATGAGCACGAGGAAGACAATTATATTTATGGGTGGGGGGGTATCTTTAGCGTTTATAGTTATTTCAAAAATTTTACTTGTAATTCTTAAAAGTTTTATTGTTATTAAACATTTTTTTATAAACGAAGCTAATGTAGCACCACTATTACACATCAATTCGTAAATACAAAGGACTACTATGTATAAAGTAACAGCCTGTGAATGTCCCAGTGCTGGGCTAAGGCCTCTTCTCCTCTTTTGAGAAGAAGGTTTTGGGGCTTATTCCACCACGCTGCTCCAATGCGGATTGGTGGAATACACATGTGACAGAATTTCAGTGAAATTTGACACATGCAGGTTTCATTACGATGTTTTCATTCACCGTCAAGCACGAGATGAATTATAATCACAATATGCTATGTATAGAATTTACCATTATGTAGGCAACTATCAGGTACCTATGACAATTTTTTGTAATTTTTTTTAAACGAAATGTATAGGTAAAAATGAATATATTTATTAATTGAAGTATTGGCCATTACTACCGATGCTTCTTTGCCATGCTAATGGAAGTTCATTGATCTATAGAAATCACTACAAATTGCAATTAAACTTTGCCCCTGGAAAAAGTTATCCAAGTTTCAAGCAATGTTTGGTGAGTGTAGTTGGTTAAAGGAGACACGTAGTTTTTAGACGATCGGTGTGAGCACTGTCGTATAGGAGTTGACTAGATCAATTTACGAGTCTCGATTGTTTGAAGGCGAGTCCATCATCATTTCATCTTTTTCCCAGTACATCTCTGTAGAAAGGACAAGAATTGAAGAAGATATGGCGGCTGCAAGCAATTGTCTTAAATATAAGTCCCTAAGGGGGTAAGGGGGGAACGAAACTAACACCTATTCGGCCCCAACAGTCAACCTCACCTGCACGCGTCAATGACGGCGGCAGTCTTAGCTGTCGTGGTGCCCCCTGCTAGATAACAGACGAGGCTCTGGCGACCGAAGCAATGGCGGTATAACCATACACCTAACAGGGTAACCAGTTAGAAGAGGCTACAGCGGCCTTGGGTCCAAAAATTTCCCAAAAATGTCTGGTGCAGAAGGCAACGGGAAACCACTGCACTAAAATTTCCCTTGTTATTAGCTTACACATGAAGAAGTCGAATAAAGTAATGGCCCCGAGTCCCCGGCGTCCCTTAAATGGGACAGGGGTGCGAAGAATCCCCGGGTGCGAAACACAACCAATAAAAATAGGAACATGGAATGTTCGAAGCCTTTTGCGCCCTGAGAAAATTTTTAATGTATGTAAGGAGATGCAGCGATTGAAGATAGATGTTTTGGGTCTAAGTGATGTTAGATGGAAAGGAAATGGAAAACACGCCATCGATAAAGACCTTGTCATGTACTACTCAGGATCTAATGAGTCATCCAACTTGCATGGAGTAGGGGTCATAATTAATACATCAACAATTAACACACCGATCTCATTTGTACCTCTTTCTAACCGAACAATGATGCTTCAAATACAGGCACATCCGAAGAATATAAACATCTTGCAACTTTACGCCCCTACATCACAAGGATCAGACGAGGAAGTCAAACACTTCTATCAAGAAGTTGAACAACTACTCAAGTTAACCATGAAGCATGATATTAACATCGTGATGGGTGATATGAACGCAAAAGTTGGCGAAAGAGAAGTCCAAGGAGTCATTGGTAAATATGGATTAGGAGACAGAAACATCAGAGGTGACACTCTTGTCCAATTTTGTCAAGAGAATGAACTTGTAATTACAAACACATTTTTTCGCTTACCACCAAGACGATTATACACTTGGACGTCTCCTCAACACACAACCGAGAACATCATACGGAACCAAATAGACTACATCATGATTAACAATCGTTTTAAAAACTCTGTAAAGAGTGCTAAGACCTATCCAGGTGCTGATATTGGATCAGATCATAATCCAGTTGTAATTGTTTTGTCTTGCACCCTTAAAAGAATTAAGAAAAAGTCTTTAAAACGCAAAGTAGACGTACGAAAAATTCTCAATAACAACACCAGGAGAAATGTAGAAAAAGAAATCAATACATGGGCTACTCAAGCAATATCTCATACAAACGATACAACTGAAGATATGTGGTCAAAACTAAAGACAGTAGTTGAAAAGATCAATAAAAAATTTCTGAAGCCGGAAGGGCATGTTTTCAAGCAAGATTGGATGAATGACAAGATTTACCAACTTATGGAAGAAAGAAGGCTCTACAAACATACCAACAGCCACAAATATAAGGAATTAGATAAAGAAATACGTCGAGAGGTAAGATTTGCTCGAAATACTTGGTATCAGAATAAGTGCGATTACATGGAGATACTACATGCAAGGCATGATGCATTTAACCTGCATAAAGAAGTAAAATCCATGATGGGTCGTAAAATTCGCACGTACCATTTATTAGACGAAAACAACCAACCAATCATTGATGCAACAGCCAAAAAGATTCTTTGGGAAAATTATATCAAAGATATGTTTGCAGATGATTCGAGACGTGTATCGGTGCCTTATAGGTGTATGGAGGGCCCTCAGATTTTAAAAGATGAAGTGAGGAAAGCCTTAGAAAGAGCCAAAACAGGGAAATGTGCTGGACCAGACAATGTGCACGTCGAAGTCTTAAAACTTATAAACGATGAAAATATTGATGGGCTAAAGAATCTCATAAATCTTGTTTATGAAACTGGCCAAATTCCTGGCGATTGGTTACGATCAACTTTTGTCACTCTTCCAAAAAAGAATAACGCAAAGAAATGCGAGGATTTCCGAACTATAAGCCTCATGAGTCAAGTTTTAAAGCTGTTCCTAACGATAATACACGAGCGTATACGAGTGAGATGTGACGAACAGCTTGGAGACTGCCAATTTGGTTTCCGTTCAGGTATGGGCACAAGAGAAGCTCTGTTTGCAGTACAGGTTCTTGTTCAAAAATGCAGAGATATGCAGCAGGATGTCTTTCTTTGCTTTGTCGACTATGAAAAGGCATTTGACAGAGTGATGCACGACCGGCTTGTCACCATTTTAAATGATATAGCCTTAGATGACAAAGACATATGCATAATCGAGAACCTATACTGGAATCAACGGTCAACTGTCCGGATTGATGGAGAGGAAACTGAAGAGATTGAAATTAAACGAGGAGTTCGACAGGGTTGCGTTTTATCTCCCATTCTTTTCAATTTATATTCAGAATCCATAATATCAGAAGCATTGGAGGGCCTGGAATGTGGCGTAAAGATCAATGGTCGTTTGATTAATAACATCAGATATGCAGACGACACAGTCTTAATAGCCTCTACAGAATCAGAAATGCAACGTATGGTTGATCGAGTGAATGGATGTAGCATCAAAGCTGGTCTAACACTCAATGTCTCTAAGACAAAAATAATGATTGTCTCGAAAAACAGCATTGCAAGTCCTGTAATAACGGTACATGGCCATACACTAGAGCGAGTATGCAAATACAAATATTTAGGCACTTGGCTAACAGAGAAATGGGACAGCGATATTGAGATTAAGACTCGTATCGAGATTGCTCGAAGTGCATTTAACAACATGAAAAAGGTGTTATGCAATCACAACATCAAAATCCCATTGCGTACTCGACTTCTACACTGCTATATATGGCCTATACTCCTGTATGGATGTGAGGCATGGACAATCAAGGAGGATCTAAGAAAACGAATTGAGGCATTTGAGATGTGGTGTTATAGGCGGATGATGGCCATCAGTTGGACTCAAAAGATCACCAACCGGGAAGTCCTACGGCAAGTCGGCAAAGAACGAGAAATCTTGCAAACACTAAAAAGAAGGAAAGTCTCGTATCTGGGACACGTCTTAAGACATACCAGATATGAGTTATTACAACTTATAATGATGGGCAAGATTTTAGGAAAAAGAAGTGTTGGGCGTAGGAAGAAATCGTGGCTACGTGACATCAGAGAGTGGACAGGGATCGCAAATGCGTCAAAATTGTTCCGGCTAGCAAGAGACAGAGCGGAGTGTGCGAAGCTGACAGCCAACCTTCACTAGTTGGAGAGGCACTGGAAGAGAGAGAGAGATAAGTCCCTAGGTAGTAGTCCATTAGGGACTACTTCACTAGGATATACTTAACTAGTTTTCACGCGTCTGTTAAAGGTACGGTCAGGTGTTAGGTTAGGTTATAAAAATGTGACTTCTTGGACTTTCAAGCTTGCTTCATATCAAACAAAAAATTGTAGTAATTATTCGGTATCGCGCCGCCAGCGATACCGAATAATTACTTAACATGCGAGGATGCGAGGATTTTAAACATCATAACTAGTATTATAATGACGGCGCATAACCTTTTTAATTTTTAAAAAATAAATAAAAAAATGTTACGGTTCACAATCTTTCGACAGTTTACAATCTCGCGAGATAGATTATAATCTAACGGTATTTACAATTTTACGGTGACATATATAACCATTTATAGTTTATTTGATCAGGCTGTAAATTGTGATGTCCAGAGTTTGAAGCCCATGAATAATAAATTTATTATACAGGCACAAGGGACATAATATCTTAGTTCTCAAGGTTGGTGGCGCAATGGTGATGTAAGGAATAGTCTACATTTCTTACGGTGAATGTCTATGGAGTATGGGGCGGTACAACTTTGAACTTACCATTAGGATTTTATTTATAACTAAATTATTTTAAATTAGGAATTTATGTTGCTTTTTTTTCCAAGATTGTAGTATATTGTAGGCATGGGCGATAAAAATCGTATATAGATACAATATCTATATATTGGTACTAAACCTAATATCCAGATATCGGAGCGCACAGTATCTATATATTCAGATATCCACTGATATCAGTTCTGTATACTCTGTACTGAATATCCGATATCGTTGTAACTGTCAATTGACAAACGGGTAAGCGTGAACGCGAGTAGGATTGTTGATAAATATCGATAAATCGAAATTATTATTTATAAATATCTTTTATATGTTTATTATTAATGTAATATTTTATAAACAACATATCGAGAGTTTGATATTGAAATATAAATATCACCGTGATATTTTTTTAACAAATAAATTTTTATTACAATTAATCTCTTAGTATCGAATATCCGTTTTCTTCAGTATTATTTCATTCTCTCACTGAAAAATATTGGTACACGTCATTTATAATTTAATTTATTTAATAAGTATACAAGATTAATAATGTGTAAATAATTTGATCTGACTTAGGATTTTTTTAATAATAAAGTCAATATGTATATCTTTTTTTCGATATATCTAACTCCAATATTGATGCATTTAAAAATATCTAATATCCGATAGTTATTTTAAAAATATCAAAATCCTAAACGTTAATCGTATTTATGAATCTAATATCTATATTCTATATTGATACTTCGATTCGATATAGATATTAGATTCATAAATACGTATTCTTACTGGTATCGGTTGTTTATTTGGCCTTGGGTGTCATTTTAGAAATTGCTATTGTTATACTTTTACGATCTGTTTAGTTTTGTTGTTTTATGTTTTCGCGATCGCGCTTGTTAGTACTATATAATTTAATTACTCGCTTTCTTTTTCTTACTCATAATATAATCAGAAAAAAAACAAATTTAAAAAATTGTAAATATTAAGAAATGAACTTTTAAATACGCCTGCATTACTTACATTGTATTCTATGTAAGTAATTAATAAATAGAAAATTATCGCTATTATACAGTCAGTCCTAAGCCTGAAAAAAGTATGAAGGAAAGTTCATTTAACTGATTTTCATAATCATAATACTAATATATCTATTAACAAATGAATGTTAACTCATTTAATTATGATAATAAATCAATACAAGACTAAAAAAAAGGTGTTTTATCAAACAATACATTATATGCGTTAAGATACATTAATATTTTCTTATATAGGTTAAAACAAAACGTTATAAACAAAATCTGATATCATCTAGTACCTGTCACTTAATTCGGTTTCAGAGTACCATTGATTCCATCCAAAATCTAGATATTGAAATATATAGATAGGATATCCGATATCCAAAACCGATATCTAGATACGATTCAATATGGCTTCAAGGTGATATTACCCATGCCTAGTATATTGTTATTAATTGTGGGCCGGTCCCGGCGGCACTGCAATGCCGGGTCGACCCGTGACGGGAGTGGAGCGAGCCCCGAACATCCCGTCGTGGTACAAAAATCAGTTTAATATACTGGTCCCGCTATGCGGGAACTTTCAGATATTAAGCTGAAAAGAACAGATACTACACTTTGATCTTAGCCAAAAGGCCGAGAAGCGATACTGTTTCAAGGCAAACCCGCGAACCTCATTATCCGATAGAAAATCTAGCCAGCGCGATGCAGAAATCACTACGATATATAAAGCGCCATCTATCGGCTGACGTGAACATTGTGCGATGTAAGCGTAAGTCGACCAAAAAGATTATGCACCGCTTACTAGATAAATAATTATAATTGAAACTAAATTTTTAATTTGTATATCGGATTTAATCTCCTATTTTTTTATAATCGTATATGTATTTCAGATAACGACTTTAGTTTTAAGTTTTATTAACTTGTAATTTAATAACTTGTTTATACGTAACAATCTACCACTTTAATATTTGATATTACTCTTTGTCACGTTTACATGGCCGTCCGTCACTGTCACATGGAGGCCTCTGAAAATCAGTGCTGGGTTAATAATATTATGCCAGCTTCAACTGAGAGGTTGTCCATTTTGGATGCCACACCACTTTACAGTTAATTTTAGTTAGTTTTTATTTTTCTTTTTTTTTCTTTTCTTTGTATTTCTTTTTTATCTTCTTATTTTTACTCATGTGGTGTGATCCAAATAAAGACTTTATCTATCTATCTATCTAAATAAAAAAAGGGTTTTATAGACTCAAAAAAGTATATTATTATGTTACTATTTTATCAATCAATCAATCAATGTATATAACATTACAGAATTATATATAATTTCATATAAGGTCTTCCAGACCCATTTTGGTCACGGCGGCCAATTGCCAGACAAGTGTGTGCGCAAACACAGATGCACTCTCTTTTTCTTAGCTCTCATAATCCGATGGGACGGCAATCCGACACGACCGGAAAGAGTTCAGGCGCAGGACCAACGGCTTAACGTGCTCTCCGAGGCACGGAAGTGTACACACTTCCAACTACCAGACTCCGGGCTATATATAATAACTATTTATTGGCCCGACCTGGGAATTGAACCCAGGACCACCAGGGCCAGGAGTCTGCGGCCTTATATCTAGCCACTAGACCAACGAGGCAGTCGTAACTTCATATAAATACATTTGGAATAGTTATATATTTATCATATAGTTTATATAGTTATATATGATTATATATAATTAGATATAACTATACATAAATATCTCGAGCGACTATATATGATTATATCTAACTATATATAAAATATATATATATAGTTATATATGATTATATGTATATAATTTTTTATCCCCGAGTATCCTATCAGTAATTACCTCGCTCAACATAATCACTTAAGAATTGTTTTGTCAATTGGAATACTTACGTTAAAGTACGGCTCTAAGCTTAAATCCAAATTTAGTCTAGTCTCTAAAGTTATTTTTTAATATAGAATAGGAAGTCGGACGAGCATATGGACCTGATGGTAAGTGGTCATAGACATAAGCATTGTAAGAAATGTTAACCGTCGCTAATTCGCTAATGCGCTACCAACCTTGGGAACTAGGATGTTAAGTCTCTTGTTCCTGTATTATACTGGTTATTATAATAATAAATAAATAAATAATATTTGATGAGTGGGTGGTACCTACCATGACGAGCTTGCACAAAGCCCTACCAACAGTGTTAAAATATACTATAAATAATAATATCAATTATTATTATTAAATTTAGAGTTCATAAATTGAACGATATATGTATATATTTAAATTCGTATACTAATATTATAAATGCGAAAGTAACTCCTCTCATTTTCGCTTTCACACGCTGAATCACTGGCCAGAAATTCATAAAATTTTGTATGAAGCAAGCTTGCACTTCAAGAAAAGTCATAGGCTAATTTTTATACCTAACCCCTACCACATACCCCTATCACGCGGGCGAAAACCAGTTAATAATAAATACATTATTATATAATAATAATCCCTAATAATTAAACTTATTTTAAGTATAACAATAGGTATTGCAGGTGGCTTTGACGAAATTATGCTATTTTATTGTTACAATAAAGTTTGAGCGTGACTTTAATATTTATGTATTTTATTACCTACTTATATTAACATAATAAAAGTCGTCGCGCAGTTAACAAATAAATTAGATAGTCACTAATCGTTAAAATTATGCTTCAGTTAATTACGTGTATTAATTTGACAAAATATTGATATTTTTTTACTTTAATTTAAAACGCTAAAATCGTAGCACTTTTAACGCAATGTGTGTTTTACCGTTATTTAGAATACCTACCTATATCATTCGAAAAAAAAATTTAAAACGAATATAAATCTTAATATATATTTATATATATACAGTGGTGGTCATATAATTAGAAACACTTCTTATGGATAAAGAATGTATAACTTCAACGTACAAATGTTCGTAAAAAATATACACATTCAATAATTAATAATCATGCAATAATAAGCCACTCAAATGAAAAACTCATTAAATGCATAAAATATAAAACATATCTTACTTTTAATTACAAAATGAGTCTTACACATGTAGGAGTTTATTTTCTGTTTCTGACCGCTTGGACACCTCATTAGAAACATTTTAAAAAAGCACCCATAGCTCGTTATTTTTTTGAACGGTTTTTTTGGCGGCAATTCAAAATTAATCTGAATTTTATTTTGTTCAAAATGGGCAAAAATAAAAGTAGTGACGCGTCAACTAGGCAAATCATTGTTAATTTACATATAGATCATAAGTGAGCGTACAGAAGAATAGCTGAGCATTTAAATTGTTCTGTTAAGAAAGTTTTTAATGCAATTGATTGTTATAAAACACATGGAACTGTTGAAAATGTTCTTAGAAAGGCTCGGCCAAGAAAATCCTCTCCCAGAGAAGATACGCTAATCGTTCGTGTTGCTAAAAAATACCCAAGTAAAGGCTCCAACCAGATTAAAAATAAAGTTTTTTCGCCTGATGACCCGAGAAACATCTCGTCAAGACTGATTAGTGGAAGATAAATAGTTTGGAATAATCTCTCGAAAGGTACCGCTTCTTACCAAGCACCATCGAGAGAAGCGATTATTATTCGCTAAAATTTTTTATTATGTTAATTGGACGGTACGAGAATGGAAAAAAAGTGTTATTTTCAGATGAAACAAAAATAATTATGGTAAATTCTGATGGAAAGCGCTATGTTAGACGCCCTGTAAACAATGCTTCTAATTATAAATACACAAGGAGTATAGTCAAGCACGGTGGCGGTACAATGGATCAATGACAATACAAAAATATCTTAGAGCACACAATGATTCCCTACTCGGACGATCATTTGCCTATAACCTGGATCTTTCAGCATGACATTGACCCTAAACACACGGCCAATAGCGTCAAATGTTACAAATGAACTGGAAATGAAATTTTAGACTGGCCAGCAAATAGTCCGGATTTAAGCCTGATAGAAAATCTCTGGTATATTGTTAAAGAGAAAGTCTCAAACAAACGTAACACCAGTCAAAACGAACTATATGAAGCATTTGTTGAAGCATGGAATTCAATCCCCCTAGAAAAATGTATGAAATTGATTGAATCAATGCCACGTCGTTGCAGTGCTGTTGTTGAAAATAAGGGATACGCCACTAAATATTAATTATAACTATTGGTAGGCTGTGGATAGTAGCTATATCGTAAATAACAATACTAATTACTAATACTTAAAAAAATATTGGTTTTTATATTTTTTGTTGTTGTTTCTAATTAGTTGACCATTATTGTTCATACCTTAAAACTGATTTAAATGTTTGTCCGTAATGTAATATTGAAACTGCACTTGTGTAAAGGGATTTATATTGTTTTTCTTAACATATTGTTGAACATATTGTTGTCCTATTTATTGTTTAATTTCAAAATAAAAACGATTGCGGTGAAGTATCTTACATAATGTCAAGGACCTTTGGTAGTGTTTTTAATTATACGACCACCACTGTATATATACATATGTATAAAGCTCAGATTTGTTTGAACAATAAATATATTTAATATAAACGTATGAACGAATATGTGGATTGTGGACATCTACGGCCGAGAGAAGCCGGGTTGGGTTGCTTAAGTTATAGATTAATCTAATGATAAGTAGAGACTGAAATTTACGGCTGAGTGTTTGTGTTTGAGATATAATATATTATGAAGAAAATAAAAGTAAAAGAGTATATTTATTACTATTGTCATATATTATAATGATAGACGTAAGCACATAATTTATTATTTCGTAAGTCTTTCAATAACTCCGATAGCCGTGATCGTCTAGTGGTTAGGACCCTACGTTGTGGCCGTAGTAACCCAGGTTCGAATCCTGGTCACGGCAGTGAAATATCACTGTTACGGTGGAGAATATTTTTTTTAAAGAATTATTATTTTAATAATTTATTTGTAATTGCTATTATTTTTTTATTTATTTTAAACATTTCATATTACTTTTTTATTTATAAGCTGAAACCAAAAAAAAAATATGTTAGGTCTCTTTTTTACAAAATAATGTTGATAGTAATAAGTAAAGTAGATTTCCTGTGAATAAATAAATAATATTTTCTCAATGGTTTTTTTTTATATTTATGAAAATATTTTTTACAACGCCATCTGTTTTAAAAAGGAGGAACCACGTTGATAATTTCTTACAAGCTTCTAAATAACGGACAATGACACCTTCACGTTAAATATATTATTGTTGTGTTAAGTTTGCGGATAGATGGCTCTAGTGGTATTTGTTTTGGTTCAACCACGCACCGCAGCTGTTCGCTATCATAGAAATCTGTGAGAGAAAAGGAGTGGTGATTAGGTTGTCTTTGCCAAAAAAATATGTTTTTTAAATGGTCCTAGATCATTGTGACACCTGTGCTTCTAGTATGTGATTAATGAAGTTATAAGCTGTGTTGTGTATTGTTGGCAATGTGAGAAAACAGTGTTAAATGGTGTAATTAACGATGTTAACTTTGGTTATGACGTTTACTACGCTTCTCGCATGTGTGCGTGTGTATTCATCGTGACAGCATTGCCGTTGATTGTTGAAGCGAATCTTGTAACGGGAGATTTGTTAGGAAGCTTGTTTGGGTAAGTTAAAAATTTTGTTTTGGATTGTTAACCTAACCTCTGTGACACTCACGCCTCCAAGTTTGGTCGTACATTCATAGAAATACGCCGATGACCTCGATATCCACTGTTCTTTAGTATATTGTGTTTATTGAAAGGCGTTTGGCACTTTAGGAATTGAGAGTACTCTAGTTGGAAGATCTGTTTGAATTTATCTATAAAAAAATTAAGAAAGTTATATTCACCGTTATTTAATTAAAAACAGTAATTAATGATAACATTGGTATAAAAATACGATGAACGTTAAAATTTATTTTAAAGAAACACTAGAAAAAAACCTTTGTGTACATTTATTGAGTCTTTTAATTATTGGTTTGCTCGGAATAAAAGATTAAGGACGTGTGTCTAATAATTTACATGATAACTTTAGTAAGAATGAAAAAAAAAAAAAGTTTAAGACGAACATACTTTTGTAATAATTACCTTTAATTTTTGCAACGTTTGTTTACACTTGACAACATCGACGAGTCTGTAGGTATTAATATAAATAATTTTTTATTAAATATACAAATAAATATCTCATATAAAGATCTTATAAAATGTAACGATTCCTTATATAACACGAACGTGCGTACATGCTTGTAGTTAATGAACAATTATTGCATTGTTTTATGATGCATTGCTAAGTTATGTATAATTTACCCAATATCATTTTGTATTTAATAAAAATATAGTTTTAGTACTTACTGTTAGATGTTAATTTTACCTATAAATTTTACATTAAACAGCCATCATATACACTTCGTAACATGTTTTTCATCAAATTGATTTTCTCACTATGTTATGGTCAATAAGTATTTGATTTATTAGTCTTATATTTAAATTACGCTTTTAATATTTGAATTTAGCAAATGTTCTCACTTATAAATTATTATCAACCTCAATTCACGAATAGATAATGTTAATTTTGCTGGAAATTTTGGAGTGGGTGCGTTTTAGACAGTAGACGTAGGCGAGATAATTACACAAATTTTAAGTAATTATTTCTCTGAATTGCTCTACTAATCTAGTATTGTAATTTCGTAAGTAATAATTAGGCGTTAGTGACATAAAACCTTCATTGTATATAAATATAATTTTATTACTTTTCAATGCCAAATTATAACACTGTCAACGATTTCATTTACACTTCACATTTTATAAAAAAAAGACACTTTTATCTACTGTTACAAATTAGTCGTGATTTTTTAACCTCCAAAATTCCTCGTTATCACAATAAAAGCGTTACTGAATTATTGAACAATGTTCTTAACCTGTTAAAGCGTGGAAACAAAATGTTTGGCAAAAAAGCTCCCATTAAGTTTGCACGCGAGCCAAGCACTAACTCTCCAAAAGGTAAAGACGTTTTCCCTGAAGTAGCCTTAGCGGCTATCGCTTCTTACAAAAAACAAAAAGAAGTTAGTGACTTTATGAGCTTTTTTCTTGAGGCACTTGATCGGAATTCCGACTGGCTGAATGGGGTCGTTGGCAAGCAAACTAACTTTAGATGCGCATTGATGGTTGGAGCCGGACCGAACCGATTCCATCTCCAGGAAATAATATATCCGACTAGTGAAGACGATATCAAGCTAGAAGTGGAGCATAGGGATTCCGAAGATTATGACAAAATCGCGATTGCTGCTTTATTGAAACTGTCGAATTCTGAAATCGATCAACTTTTAAAATATGTTAAAACTCGTCTATATGATAATCGAGTTCTAAAAGAAGATTTGCTAAAAGGGAAATCACTGGGAATTAGTTTCGCAGTTTTAAGACCTTTTTCTGAAAAGCAATATCGTGTCGTTGAAAGGATAGTTATAGGGAGTTCCATGAAATGCGTACTGCCTTTGAAGAAAAGGAAGCTAGATGAAAAATCGATTACCAGATCTCCTCTAAAGAAGACCAAACACGTCGCATAGTGGTTGTTATTATCGAAGAGAGTGAAATAACTTGAAATAAATGAGTTCTCGTCATGGTGTACCGCATTGTGTCATGCAGCATGTAATGACAGCGATTTAGGGCGACTGTAAAATGCGGCGATCACGGCAAATTATACCCATTCCTGCATTGATAGCTTCCGATTACCCGTGATTGATGGCCGACGTTGGTGGCGAAATATAATGTAACGAAATACATTTTAAATTTTACTTTATGAACCTGCTTATGTAAATTTGAACACTATTTAAATAATATTCTATTTCATTTTAAAAACATCCGTTTATACACTTGAAAGTTTATGTAAGCTTTATTTTGTACAAATTACATATATTATACATAAACAATTTTTTTTTTAACAAAAAAACACTTAACTTTTTAAACAAATAAAATTTTTTTGTTTAAAAAGTGGATACTGAAATGAAATGAAAAGTTTTCATTCGGCAAATAAACAGAAATGGTATCGGGTCCCCTTTCTGTTAGATTCTTTTCATCTGGCAATGCGAGCTTCCGTCATAGATCAATATCACGGAAATCAGGGCAGTCGAGCGCGCTCTAACTTGTAGCCACAAAACCATTCGATAACTTATTACAAAAAGGCACACGCTTCCAATCTAGGACAAAAGAATAGTTTATTTTTTAAATTAGCCTTAATAGTTTTAGTAAACAATACACTAGAGACATTTTAAAGTAACAATTAAAAAATTCAGTCAATAAAGTTACCGTTAAAGAAGTTAAGAAGACGAAACAAGATAAATATTTTGGTAGCAATTGAGTAAAATTATGTACTAATGTCTTATGCTTTAAAATACTTTCTACCAGTTGCCTAGTTGATCGAACCGCTGCCTTTGAATTCCGTACTAATAACAATAATACCCTACAGCTTTTACGACTTTGAACTCACTATTTCTGAAATAGTTGCTTTCTTAGAAACTTTTCGATCTGCTTATCGGAGACATAAATCAATTTGAGTCATGGCTGAGAATAAGTTGGGTCGATGCTTGGCCCTTTTTCTTCTAAGACGGGCTTTCAGAGGATTAAGGGGCCACTGACCGCCGCGTAATTGGCGTAATAGTTATGTGATTTATTGCTCAGATTTATGGGCTCCATAATAATAAACTTCTGTTGCTAATTTGTGTTTTGGAACGTGACGATTTGGTTAAATAAATATTGTTGGACATTGTCCATTATTTACCATTACACTATTTTGCTAGTTGGCAAAATGAATATCTAGTTAATGAATATTTTTATTTGTAGTCTAAAACATAAACGCGATAGAGGATACAGTAATGCCATTTAATATTGTATAGCACATTATTCTTTTGAACATAAAATGTTGGATTTATCTTACCTACTTGGCAGTAGTACCCGAGAACAGATACCAAATATTATTTTTATATATGTATATCCTGTCACCAATATGATTAATCTTGTACACATTTGGAATATTTTATATAATTGATATCTATACTAATATATTAAGCTGAAGAGTTTGTTTGTTTGATCCGGCTAATCTCAGGAACTACTGGTTCGAATTTAAAAATTATTTTTGTGTTGTATAGTCCTTTTATCGAGGAAGGTTCTAGGCTGATTTTTATTCATTATATTTTTATTCATTATACGAGGGTGAAACCGCGGGCGCAGCTTGTTTTATATAAATCTAAGATAGCTTTAGATTATATTTGTCACCTGCAATAGTTTTTGATAGTAAATATTGAATCACGTTGTATAAAGCATTTACTTTTGGCAAATATTGTCGTTTATATAATAAAAGAAAAATAATTATAAGAATGATTGAAAATAAAATGCTATAGAATATTTCGTATTAAGACAAGAAAATGTTTTCGTTATCAAAAATTTAATTCTAGCCGCCGCCAGTCGCTGCAACAAAATGAACAAAAAGTCTGTTAACTTAAATCTCCGACATTTGGAACCGCCTGGGATTCTGACCACGGTCCAGATTTAATTTACATCTGAGATTTTATTTCAGCGTTCTTTCAATATTAAATTCGTTTAAACGTTTTTCCTCTAAATCTTTCAAAAATATTTCAACATTATCTACAGGAATCGTTGTGACTTATGAGTTTGTATCATAGTGATAATACTAAAATGAAGAACACCTCAGCAATAAAGTAGGTAATGCAATCAGCCATATAATTAAAATCTAAAAAATATTATTCACATTAAATTACTGAGCTAGCTATATAGTTACTTCACTTGCACACGCTTGTAGGTTTCATTTCTACAGTGCAAATACAGTCTTCGACAATATTCTCTGTTCTAAAATAAATGAAATAACACAAAGACTAAAACTGGAATCTTCTGTGAATTTCCTAAATAAATATAGCTAATGAAAAGCAAGACTTTGCAAATACAACCATTGTTTGAATGCCACTCATGAAATATTAAAATTAACTTCCAAATTTAGTGGCCTTTATATTAACGATCTACGAAAAGTTTATAAATTCAAGAACGTAGTTACGTTTTAATAAGCAATAAATGCATATACTACGGGCATAAAGAAAAAAATAAAAAACTCTTAAGGTTAAATTTTTATTTTAAACATAGGTAGGGATTTTGATGGCCCTCACACGACGTGAAACGCGTTATCTTTAGATTTAAAGCTTGTGGGTAATAATAATACGCGTGGAAATGCCTGTTCAAAGCGCCATCCCACTGCGAAAAATATAACAGATCTCTGATTTACTCGTGACGTTTTTGTGAAATATTGACTTTAATTTCATTAATGTCTGTATAAATTTACTTGAATCACTTTCACTTGTGCAGTACCTTGAAATTATGACAGGATAAACTGGTTTTTACTTTTCAATTATTCTAACCACAGTTGTTTAAAAAAAAAATCATTTTTTGAGATTTAGAAATATGAAGAATGGGATGACGTAAGATAAAGAATACAATAGTTTTGTGTTTATTTAAATTTCGTCTTTGCCTCTTGGATTTTTAGTGTTTGGCAACCTAACTTTCATTCGCAATTTGCTTAAAAACACAATTAACTCAAATAGGCTTTTCTTATTACTAAATTATCATAAAGTTCTTTGTTAAACAAAGGTATCAAATTGCTCGTGTAAAGTTTTCAGAGCGCCGTCGCTGAGATTAAATTAAGTGCACAAAGATTTCGTTAAAAATAAATTGATTAAACTATGCTCAAACTAGATAAGAAAACGTATATATAGTAAAAAGTATACAAACTATAAAATATAAAATAAAAGTAAAATACATAAGTATGAAAATTAAACTAGCTTTCATTAAAGTTAGCTTGATCTAATGTTTAACATGACGAAGACGTATGATTAGTATTTAAGTAACACGATAAATTAAAATTACTTTATGAGAAATGTTTCATTTAATAGTATTGTAAAGTGCTGACAAATAGCAATGACAAATTAAAAATACCACGCATTTTAGCTCGCAATGTAAATTTTCACGAAATGTTAACTTGACATGTTACACTAGCATTTTGAAAATAATTCCCTTCCATTCCCATAATTTCCACGCACGTAATTGCGTATAAAACTTGGGCCGCCATTAAAAAGCCGTCGGGTGTGTCGCTTCGCATCTGTCCTCAAGGTAATTCATCGACCCTTGGCTGTCCACCTGCTTCCTGTCAGGTTGGAACTTAAGGGGAGTGATCACTTATGATGAAATGGATTGAATGCGAAGTGGTGCGTAACATGTTAATAATGTTAGAGATTAATAGAGAGATGCAAATCTCCGATTTTATTTATTTTAAGTACGGACAGGAAATAAAGGTATATAATACACGTCCCTCAATATCACTTTACAGTTTGTTCTTTAGACTGAAACAAGTATTCGTTACTATGTGACTTTTTGTTGTACACATATATAATTTACATTTTGTATAAATAGACTACCTTTTTGTAAAGGATGATGTAAAACGGAAATTATTATTACGAGTAAATTAACGCAAAACAGAATTTTTACAATGAAAAATACCCTTTTCCATTTTTGCCAAACGAGTCAATCTATCAAAGGCTGTGGGTCTGTAGGTTTTTTTCGATAATATCTCGTCAGGACAAATTTGTTTGTCGTTTGGGTTTAAGTGGATAAAGGCGAAATCCCTTGTAAATAGACCCATATTGAAGGATAATCTTATATTCTGAAATAGCAAAATGGTCTGATATAATATTTAAAAACTATTTTTATTTCGCATATTCCTTGTTTAGTACATTTATGGAAGAACGTTTAAATCTGCTTCGGAAAGGTCTCTGTAGTTTCAAGTTTTTCAAAAGAAATTAATAAAAGGTAAGTCGAATATATCAAACAATAGTTATTGTTTTATTCATGACCACCTTTAACCATTCACGCACCATTCGCCAATCGATTCACATAAACCATCCCAACTTTAAATATGAAATGGGACGAGAAAATCGCGGCAGTTTTTCAGGGTGGTCATAAATATTGCTAGATAAATATGTATCATTGCCCCCTGTCACGCTCGTCTGATTTCGTTGCAGGATCGTTGTTATGAGGTGAAATTATGCTGTTTCGAACTTAGAAAGGGGATTCTAAGCTGTTTTCGAAAATACCAAAGATTTTCTTTTGGATACCTTTGTTTAAGAGTATTGATAATAAGTTTTACCGAAGCCTTTATAAAAACAGTTTCTATTGTCTGTAATCAAAATAATAACATTGTATTTTTTTGAAGCTGTGTGTTGTTTTGTGTATCGTATTTTTAGTTTATATTGTTAAGTAAAAGAAGCTTAGACGAATACAACTATTTAAATAAGTAATATTCGGCTGAATTAAAAAAAAATGTCTTTATTTTTAATAAAATAAACCTTAATAAAAATGTAGTTATTAAATGAGAAATAGTTACATAATAAAATACATAGTAGTGTTCCATGTCGATAGTCCACTATCGATAGTTAATGTGTACGCAATTGTATCGATAGTTTATCGATAAATTATCGATACTATTGACACGTGTCAATATTGTGTACTATTGATAACAGCAATACTATCGATACAATCGATAGGTTTTGGTTAAAAATCTTCATTAGTTTATTGCAATTCTATTTAAACTATCGAATGAAGAGTTACTATCGATAGTCAAACTATCGATTGTTCTGCAACACTAAAACATAGCTCACGGAAGTCACATGACGAATGTATACGTGTTCTCTTCGAGACGGGATATATAATGCGCAAAATTACTGTCTACTAACTCGTTACAGACATCTTGTTTTTTCGATATAATTCACTGCAAACGTTTATATACATACCTTTTCATAATATGTATAAGAAAACTATTTTATTATTGTTCATCATCTAGGTGTCCACTGGCATGGTGAATGTAGATGCAGCCTTATTAATACACGAATTAGAATTGTTTAATGAATGATTAGCCTACTGTAGTACCAGAAATGTCTTTATATAATAAAAACCTTCATTCAAAACTGTCGTATAATAATTATTTATATTTGTCAACTTTATATACCTATTTAAAGTGTGACTTAAATCAGTTTTTCTCGATCGGAGATAGTGCCGGTGCACACAAAACGGGTATGGGTGGTCACGTACATCTCGAGTTTAATTAACCGGTGATTAAAGTTCTACCGAGACCAAGAGACAACCAGTTTCCTTGAACGCGGCGTCCTTTAGAGCTTGGCGCCCAACGTGAGGCTTATTAATTGCCGTGTCCCGACTTTATTTCGAATTAAGAAATTGCTATTAGAAAACAAGAAATTTTTAACCGCTTTCAGGGATCTAAAATACTGATATTGTCTTAATGTAGTCCGTTTTCCTTATAGATATATATGTATTTAAATGTAAATAACAAATTGGTCACATAAATAGGCTGGTATCAATTTTAATTTATTTATTAGAAAATGAAAGTATATATCTATTCAAATAATAAAATACGTATAAAGCGAACTGTGTTTAGCGTGATGAGGAATTGATCTTAAAATAAGGGGCTAGCGTTTTTCGTTTGCTTTAGCATCAATGCATTTGGCTCCTATTCAAATTATGCTAAGAGCCTTAAATATTTATGTATAGTATGACGATGCTCAGATTCAGACCTGTTGAATATTTATACACTGAGAGGTGACGAAAATTGGCTAGTGGCCTCCTTTCAAATATTATCCTGAATTCTGAGTTGTCTAGTTGTGCCAAATTTAACTTTTAAAAACGTAAAACACTTTTAGTTCATACTAATTAATTTTTTTTCCATCCATAATTTCTATCAAATTGCCCCAAAATTAGCAAAACGTGCGGGCTTTCAATTTTTTTTTAATAAAGCTTTATGTAGCCCTTTGTAAATTAATTGCTTTCTCAGTAACAGCGGCCTTTAATAGCTTATTAGGTAAAGTATATATAAATATATATAGGACGACAACTTTAAGTAATTTATATTTCATAAATTCATGTTATTATTATATTCGTGAACAAAACATTTGGGACATCGATTATTGTTGAAAGATCATTAATTATTATGAACTAAAGATACCTTAATACAATTATTTAAAAACCTTGTAGGCATCTCGTTAAAACTATTGGATATATAGTAGTAAACACACATTTATGAATTTAATATCAGACTTTTTATGTCATGAAGGCATATGGGCCACATGATGGTAGGTGGTTACCAACGCCCATAGACATTGGCATTGTAAGATATGATAACCATCGCTTACATCGCCAACGCGCCACTAACCTTGGGAACTAAGATGTTATGTCCCTTGTGCTTGTAATTACACTGCCTCATTCAACCTTCAAACCGAAACACAACAATACCAAGTACTGCTTTTTTGCGGTAGAATATCTGATGAGTGGGTGGTACCTACCCAGACGAGCTTGCACAAAGCTCTACCACCAAGTAAATTATATATTTCTGATACTAGAAATTGAAACTGGAAAATATTAAAAATATAATCTTAGTGGTCTTCCACTCGAACGACGCTGCACAGCTAACAGCAGCTTAGCTTTATTTATGTAACAATTGTTATGTATATAAATTAATAATGAATATTCATTAATTGTATGAGTAACACCTATTCTTAATATGAAAGTTATGATAGTAACAATAATGTACCCTGTACAGAAAGGCACACAAAACAAAAGACAATTACTATTAGACATACGTAAATATTTGTCTTATTATATTCTGCTGTACATTACACACATAAATACAAATTAAAATTATCGTTTCCCTGCTAACGCGTGTTCAATTATATCAAGGTCTAAGTTTAATTGGCCTACTGATTGAATATCGTCTTGTTCTTTGTATATTTGTTTAAAGATTGCGCTTGCTAGTAGAAACAGAATCAGCCTTCTAGAAAATTCAACGGAGCTTGTCTAACAATGCTCTATTCCACACGAGGTACCCGTCGGGAGGGCACAAAAAGGTGAATTATTAGATTTCTCACGGCTAGTGGTTTCAATCGGGCGATATTTAATTAAATAAAACCTCATGGGGTTTCGCAGACATTTTGTATCAAGTTTGAATTCCTACAGACTGGACCTTTCTTATTTAGCTTTTGTGAAATAAATTTTACTATGAAGCTTTCTATAGCTAATTTTAATAAGACTCGTGTTTTTTTAAAATTATTATTGGCTAAGAATCGTTAACAGCAAATACACTTTATCTCACATATTATGTTATACGATCGCCAGATAGCAATATTTAGTGCATAATAAATAAAAATAGGTATATGAATAATTAGTGAAATGCAAAAGCTATATTTTCTTAAGCATGAACGTTAATAAATTAAATGCGTGTTCGTATTGAACGTATAAAAACTTTAAGAGTAAAAAAAAATAATCAAGAAGATACAAAAACTTTACGAGGATGTCTACATGGTTCGGAAAGTGGAGCAGTTTGGAACCAACTCTGTATACCTCTTAAGGACGAGTTACGAGAGTAAATAAATGTTTGACGAATAAGCCTTCGAAGTCAACTTCAGTAATAGTGTTACTAAACATCCGTTGAAATATCGCTGGCTCTAACGACTGAGTATCTTAATTAGCAACACCGACTTCGACGATCTTAGCGTTTCATTAAATGTTAAGTGACAACGATCTTAATTCACATACATGTACTACGTATGATATTTGTATTTAGATTAGACGACAAATTTAATTATTTACATTATACTCGGTGGTAGAGCTTTGTGCAGGCTCGTCTGGGTAGGTACCCACTCATCAGATATTCTTCCGCAAAACAGCAGTACTTTGTATTGTTGTGTTCCGGTTTGAAGGATGAGTGAGCCGGTGTAATTAACGGCACAAGGGACATAACATCTTAGTTCCCAAGGTTGGTGGCGCATTGGCGATGTAAGCGATGGTTAACATTTCTTGCAATGCCATTGTCTATGAGCGTTGGTGACCACTTACCATTAGGTGGCCCATATGCTCGTCCGCCTAGCTATACAATAGAAAAAAATAGATAAAATGTCTATTTAAATTATTTTGCTTTTCGTTGGTCGCAAAAGTTTCACATTCTACTTGCAACGAAAAAGTTAATCACATGCCGGCGTTTCTATTTGTTATGCTCCACAAATTTTATTTATTTTGTAGCGAAACTTTGAATTACCTGCCGTTAATGTTTAAAATGTACGATTTTTTTCTTCCTCATCTAAATTGGATCAGCATGTAAACTGCCCCAGGGAACGTTCTGGAAGATTAATTTTTCGCTGTAGCTGTAAGTTTCAAAACGATTGGTAGGTACATATTATTGAAGTTTTCATGCATACATCAATATATTAAAAATTCGATTTTAATTTGAAATTATAGAAGACTTTTTTTTATAGCATAGGTAGGCGGACGAGCATATGGACAACCTGATGGTAAGTGGTCACCAACGCCCATAGACAATGGCATTGTAAGAGATGTTAACCAACGCTTACATTGCCAATGCGCCACCAACCTTGGGAATTAAGATGTTGTGTCCCTTGTGCCTGTAATTACAGTGGCGCACTCGCCCTTCAAACCGGAACACAACAATACAAAGTATTGCTGTTTTGCGGTAGAATATCTGATGAGTGAGTGGTACCTACCCAGACGAGCTTGCACAAAGCAAAAAAAAAAAGCGTAAAGTCGGCAAAATATTCGAATGTTAAACAAATTGTCGCTGGATGAGTATTAATCAGTCTCAATTTTATATAATTAGGCAATTGATGTTTTCACGTTTTTCATAGATATAGTTCAATTATCTTTTATATCTAATGTTATTAAATTAAACCAAATCTTTAGAAATTCGCTAATATGTAAACTGTATTGTAATTCATAACACACAAGCATTTGTAAGTTATAAAATACGTAATTCATAGAATCTCATAGAAGTAACATATCATCAACAGTTTGTTGAATTCGATCCTAAAACTATTAAGCTTGTCCCTTCGACGCTAGTTCCTGAAGTCGTTCTACGAGACTCAGGTGTCCTTTCAAATGGTTCTGTGTCCGAAATCATTTAGTTCGTTCCTTTAACTATATCCCTCAAGAATAATTTATTTTTATCTCTCCGCTGAGGTGGTCTTGTAATCACAGGTATATTGAGAATTGCCCATCGCTTTTCAAAATGGACTCGTGCGTACTTTTCTTTTAATAATAAATCATACAATATCGAGTAAGATTTCTATAAAGTATTTACTTTATTTCGCAATTTGTAAAGTATAAATTTTTCTTATTTAAGTACCGACTTGAACTTTGGTGGATTTGAGATTTTCTTCTAAAAATGGAACTTAAATTATGTGGCAATTAATAGGCCACCTGATGGTAAGTGGACACCATCACTCATAGGCATTACTAATAATAATCCATACATTACCAATCCGCTGCTTAACCAAGTGGATTTACGTACAGCCCTACATTCCTCTACAGAAAGGGGTTTATGCGGTACCTATGTATCCAACATATTATTGGATACATAGATTTGTGTGTTTGGGTTTGAATTTATGAATTATATATAAATTTTATTGAATTTTAAGTATGATATTGAATAATTTTTGGACACATAGTCAATCGTTATAAACGTGATTCTTTTCATCAAGAAGTCAATAATTTAACAATAATTTAATGCTTGGACATATCATGGTAATATTTTTCGAATGCTAATATTTGTCGTGACGATGCGAGGTGCTAACATTTCAGCTCTGAATATCTAGCTTACTCTACACATCGACGGCTTTACGAACTCGTTCTAACTTCAGTAATTCCTTTCGAAATAGTCATTCGCTGTCAACTATTGTACTTACAGCAGATTCAAACATGAATACAGAGTTCAGATTTATAAGTAAAGTTAAAATAAATGAAATAACGATTTTATGGAATGAAAGTTTGTTTCCATTTAATTTTTTTTTATGAGATTCCCTAATTCATGATTAATCCAATCATGAATTAGGGAAATTCAATGCGGAGCACGCCGATTGGCGTATTTTTGAGTTAAAACCATATAGGTACGGGCAACGTCGATCGACGTAAAACGTAATCTCTTTACAACTTAACATTTTTAAATAAGCACAAATATGTGTATAGTGACCGATGTTACTAGTAGTCATAGTTTCGTGAAATACGTCTATTATACTAAGTCTCATTGTGGTATAAAAAACATCGATGGGCGTGTGCTTGAAAAACGGCTCTCATTTGAATTGGTTTGGTTAATTTGGCTGCCGCATTGAATGGGTTAACCGAGGCTTGTGAGGTCCTCAGCTGCTTAATATGTAGAAATATGATACCATGTTATGTTGTTTTCTAGTTTCTAGAATGTAGTCGAAAAGCTAATTAAATACTAACATAAATGTATAAGTTCGCCGTAGCACATGAGTATTATATAATAATTGCAAGTTCAAACCCACAATTAAGTACAACTTAATTTTCATATGCTTGGTTTGGGTTTATAATTTATCTCGTTATCTATCTTCGGCTCGTGCTGATGATGAAAACCTGCATAGGTCTTATAAAAATTGTCAACAATTGTATCGACCAAACGGTGCAGCTTGGAGTAAGTTCAATAACATTAAGAATTTTTGATTATATAAGATTTATATAATCAAATTATATCTATTTATATTTATACAAAGATATATTTTTTTGCGAATACCTAAAATCGTCTTTGAATTTAAATTTGAAAATAGAATATGTAGAATATGGTTTATGATGCAATATTTACTAACATATTATATTAACGTGGAGTAAACAGAGGTTTATCTGAAGTCTCAAGTACAAATAAATATATTCGAGGAAATGCCTGAAGGTTTCATTTCATTTCTGTTTAAACATGGAAATGGCACCCACTTAATAAATGTGTTGAGCGTTCGCGGTGCGCTTTTGAATGAAGAGGAAATAAATTAAACGATACAGTGCTCCTCAAAAGTTTTAATATTTGCTGAAAATATAAATTTTAATATTTATCATTATCACGATTTCGTTTAATAATTACGAGTAAGACACGCGATTTATCTCGACTTATCGTTAGCATAGGTGTAGTTGGGTGTATCAGTGTAGTTACAGGCACAAGGACATAACATATTAGTTCCCAAAGTTGGTGGTGGATTGGCGATGTAAGCGATGGTTAACATCTCTTACAATGCCAATGTCTGGGCGTTGGTGACCACTTACCATCAGGTGGCCTATATGCTCGTCCGCCTACCTATGCTATAAAAAACTCTTGTATACAGCATGCCTTTATCATGCCGATTAATTATCTTTAAGGATTATTTACATTCAAGCCTTAAATTTATACAAATAGAAATTAAGAATCTTGACCACATGGAATGGTGGCAAGAGTGCGAGCAGCATTTTCCCTTTGAAACGCAATTCCGATTCACCGGCTGAACCAGCTCTCCTGTCAATTTATCCTCTTAAAGGATACTAATAATGTTTTGTAATTGCCCGTTACGCTTTTGAAATCAATAAATAACTCATTTATTTTTGGCAAAAAAAGAAACAAACAGATTACAATCATTAAAATAATCAAAGGTAGATTAACAAAGTATAAGTTATTTATACAGCGGTCAAATAGACACAGAGAGAGATTTATTTGTTCCAACATTATTGAGAAGAATTTTTAGATACTTATGTTCAAAATAAACTTAAATAAATGTTGAATTCAACAAAGAATAGTGCTGATATTCTCAATGCATTTTCTGCGGTTTTCAAACAACCTTCGCTAAACCCCCGAATGAACGCTTTTATCTGTCTCCCAAGTAAATATAGAATCTCAGTAACTCTCTAATATTCTCTCCTCTCAAGACTTCTTCGAGTATCATAAGGATTTGAACTTAAGACGGTAGAATTCTTGAATATTTTAAATAAATTTCAAAACGGATTCCTATTGGTATAAAAAGAAATACTTTTTTTATTGATATATAATGGAAATTACTATCTAGCGATATTAATCATTATTTATTTTATATATACCAAACGTATTATATCATTAAAACTATTCTAACAAAGTAACAAATGTAGTGGAGTCAAAAGTGTATTTATAATATTATTATTTTAGCTACCGACAAACTCAATACTAAAGTCAGCGGAAGTTTAAGTAAGGATAGTTTGATTATATCTGTAAGTAAAAGAAAAAAGAAGAAAAAAAATCTTTTTATAGAAAAACAATAACTTACATTTTACGGATAGTTAAATAAATTTAAAATTTGTTCTTCGTTTTAATTATAATTTATGTAGTTTTATTGGCCACGATCATATCTAACCCAAAATAAATATAAACTGTTAGAATTTCAAAGTAATTAACGTCATAATCATAGCCGTGTTTGTTAATACCAAAATTTTCTTATTGAATCATGATATGATTTTCACTAACAAACGTTTTAATAAATTTTTTGATATACGTGATCTGAATATTATACGTAGATTAAAAATACTGAGATCCAAACTTTTCTAAGACAAGAAGATTGTATGTTTCGATGTAGTTTGTTTTTACTGTATCCTGTCTTGTTCGCTTTAATCTTTAAAAATAAAATACAGGTGTTCGCTAGACAGTCGGGTCTATTTATTCGACCATCTGAGCCCCATTGTAATGGAAGCTGTATCTTCAATCTCATAAAATATTTAATAAATCTTGGAACTTTAGTCTTTAAAATATTTGATAGATATCATCTATACGTAAATTATACTAAGAATGAAAAAAAAAAACATTCTTCTGATTGGTTAATCATTGAAATTTTCTTTCAAAACTTTGGCCATAACAGCTGAGACATTTTGTCAATTGGTACTTATCTTTGATTGTGAGCTTAGTACACCAAGTCACCAATTGTGTATTTAACATTGTACTCTTATATCCTGGATTAACAATTGGTATCTTTTATCATTAGAAAAAAGGGTATTTAATAACAAACAGCTATGATACAAAATTTCTTATCAAAGTATATACTTCATACTGAAAACTAATTCTATCGTTCCAAAATTTAAATACATTCAAAATAAATAAAATCATACTGTAGTTTATTCTATTAATATCGTTACTAATTATATCAATAATGCTTAACAAACTGCAGACCCTTGTCCTTACATTTCCATTCTTAGTTGTGATTGTGGTAGATCATCTACCATAATTACAACTTATTATTTAGTGGGTTATTTTTTAGTGATAAACTATTAAAGCGAGAAAGAACAAAATATTTATAATTGTTCGATTGCTATCGATTCTATAATATCTGATGGGTACTTTCTTCCATCAGTGTTAAGTGCCATAAACAAAGGCGAGTACAGCTGAAAGTGGGAAAGTGCGGGCGTCGTAAATTATCAACAAAGGGCAACCGATACAGAAGTAAGGCGACACATAAATCCTACTGACGCATATAACGGGTGCTACAGACTTTGTTTACCTCGATATCAAATTTCTGGAAATACTGATATGATCCTTTCGACTTTGGATTCAGATAATTTTATATTATTAGTAATGCATTACCTTAATTTATTTAGATTATATATTGTTCTATATATATTGTCATCAATAAGTATCGTGGAAAACATTTCTAGATAAGATACATAAAATTGAAAAATCCAAATAAAGTACACAGAAAAAATCTAATTTAATATTTGCATTTATTTATTTTTATTGATATTCCTTTCCTTTGATGCTCCAATTCTGAAATACTCTTACAATTTTAATAGTTATTGTTTTATATCGAAAACATTGTAAATGATTCCTTCTAGTAAGATTCTATGGTTCCAATATAGGCACTAAAGAAAGCAAGGTCCGGATAAACAGCTAATTCCATTACGAGAATAGCTCGGCGCGGGGTGGCAGTGGACAGTCTTATTGGGCTTTCGAGATTACTTGCTCCTTAAGGTCGTGACAGTCCTGATGTTACTAATCTTCCAATCAAAAGGGGTGAGAAATGAACTGCTTTTAGCTCTTGTGAGAAATTGGTTAAAGGGGTATTCATTAAATCCAGTAAATATAAGCCTTTAGATAATTATATTTTTCGTTTCATGACTTTAACTGATTAGGAATTATAGAACAGAATAGAATAGGATTTCTAAATTAACTTAGACAACCAAGTAATGTTAATAAACAAGTAGCAAGTAATTTTACTAAAGTATTTGTCGAATTATGTTATTGTAAATAATGTTTATTTTAAATGTAACTAATCATTACGGTTAACTACTTTCTGTCATAACCGGAAATTATACCCGGGACCCTTGTCACTCTTAACATAACACAAGATAACACCTCGTGACATTACAAAATCACAATTAGTACTAAATTAAAGAGAAAAAATTGAAATATTACACAAAATAATATTTTTAACTAGTTTTTGGCTTAAGTTATTATTATTTATATTTATAATAGTGCTTGTGTTAATAAAATTCACTAAGCCCTATCTAAATTTACCAGCATCTTAGCTAATAAGTCTCTCTTGCCAGTTTCTTGTTTGCGTTAAATTATAAAGCTTATTAAGCATTGTTCCCCAGTGTGTCGTAACCTCCCGCAATGAAATGTGCTGCGCCTCATCCAGCAAGTTGTGAAGAATCCTGAATTATTTACTTTGATCCATATAACGTACTAAGGCTATGGACTTTATGAACTCTTTGATTAATTTTGCAGTGACCGTTTTTATTTCTGTTTTATTATCTTTCGAACATGTCTCAGTATGCTTTACGGTGAGAATATTTCAATGCTTATGAGAATAATCTCTTTTTGACATATTTGGGAAAAGAATTAATCTTTTTTTTGTCTGTTCTTGTGACATATTTTGATGTTGTGTAATGTCATATATATTTTATTGATTTTATTTTAGGTTTTAAATATAAAATTATTTATCAGTATTTAATCTGTTTTTTTTATTTGAAATTGAAATGATAAATTCCACTGATGATATTTGTCAAGACGAAGATGATAATGATAAAACCAATTCAAACGGTAAATTAATAAAACCATTAAAAAGTGGTGACAATATGAAGGATCTAAAACCTTTAGACTTCAACTCAGCCGATGACATCAGGTAATTAAATTGTTCTGAAATCTCTGTCCCACCTAGTACTATCTTGTACATCACAAGCATTACATAAAAAATATATTTAAATAATTGTTAACAATATTCTTAAATTTAATTTTTACAATGTTCTTAGGCAGTCTTTGAAAGCCGTGTTTACAAGTAAAATGCCGAACCTCGATGAAAATGCTGAAGAATACATTGAACAAAAGATTGACTGCGATAATGACGGAATAACAGATAAAACTCAACAAGATCCGGCATTGGCCATTGAAACAGACGATTGCAAATTAAATAAGAGTAAAAACTATGATATTTTGCAAAGAAAAAAGTCGACAGGATTACTTATATTGAGTAAAGGAAATGTCAAGAAGAGACGAGGAAGACCACCTAAGACAGGGCCTTCTAAAAAAATAAAAAGACATAGCGTTTCAGCTATGTACATTGGCAAATTGTCAAACCTAGTGTTTTCAAAACGTGGTAACGAAAGCGATTCTGATATTGATTCTGTTTTATTATAATTCATATAAAAAAAATAATCCGTCCACGAAATGTTTTCTATTAATTTATTACCTTGGATTTTTATTCTCAAATAAGTTCGTGTAATAATTTTTCCTAACCCAGATTCGGTTAGCCGAGTGTAGATCGTTTAAGTTCAGACTGTATCGTTGAGCGGTGCTATCGTATTACAGCAATCTCTTAGCGGATCGTATCATATCGGAAATTGAATTTCCGATTGGCTCTCAAGTGCACAGACTGTCTGTAATGGATGGCTCGCAGTCCCTGTTTCGCGAACTTCATGAAAATGATAGATAGTAATACTTGGAATAAGACTCTCAATGTGGAAATTGAACAATGTTACTTTCTCTTATTCGCTTTTTCTCCTCGAGTCCGTTGAGAAATCGTTTTAACTGAACGAAAAGTTTGTGGTTGCTTGACTAAGTATTAATCTTTTCTTATTCATAATGTTCCTTCAACGGATTCTAGGTATTGTAAAAATAGAATAATTAGATCGAAATAAATGGTTGCTGTTTTTAATGAACGGAAGAAAATGCAATTTCCCTATTCAGTATAAATATATAAAGTCTACTAATAAAACCTTTTGAATATGCAGCTATTTACATACAGCACAAATTTATATCGGTTTTAACTTTAATGTTACAACCATTTCCTCTTTTTTGAAGTGCTAAATTCTTTTGGGAGGGTAAACCGCTTCGTAACGTAACGCGTTACGGTGCCAATATTACCGACATAGGTTGGTAACTCTCAGGTAAAGCAGTCCGGCTTTACCTGAGAGTTACCAACCTAACGCCATCTAGCGTATACAGATAGTACTTATAATAATGTAGCAACTTTCAAGTACTAATTTAAATTATATTTAATATATTATAATTAATAATAAATATTATCACTTCTGTCGAGCGTCCCGAGACGTACACGTTTTTTTTTTAATTTATAGTATTCAAACCTTATTGTTTCAGTTATTATATTTATTTTGATGAAATATAGACTATGATGAAAGGAACATATATCCGTTTCTCTTAATAGAGAACATTAGTTTACATTAAAAATAATTTATATTTTTAAAAACTAAAATAGGTACTATTGAGTTTCAAATATTTTTATCTTTAGTGTAAAAACAATTAAGAAAAATAAAATACTGTTGTGCCATTACTTGTAACGAATACATAAAGAACAGTTGCGTTTAGATTATGGTTGTTGTATTCTATTTTTCTAATTACTTGAACTCGATTCTTAAAAAAACCCGTTATAAATTACCGAATGTACTTTTTAAAGGATAATTTATGAAATAAAAAAAACTTTCTCAAGTACTAAGTTAACCCAGCTGTTAACGTAAGCCAATTTACAAACTTAAACAATATTCTTTAGAAAACGTAACAATAGCAACGAGAGTTCGCTGAACATAAAGCTGTTGGACCAGCGGATCAAGCGCACAAAATACGACAGGAGGAGAATTTTCATTTTCACAATGTTTCGAGTAAATTCCTCGTCCGATTCGCCCCACTCCACCCGATGTTTGTTCACGTTTTGACAGATAATGTAATATGTAGTGAGGGAAATTGGGTTTGAACCCTGATAGCAATCCGGTATATTGTTATTGCATCTGACATGTCTGGAGATGCCTTTAGGTTTACAATATTTGTGTTGATATCATAACGTTGTCGTAATGCTTATAAAATTTTATTGGACTACGTGTTGAGTGTTGGACAAGGGTCTAGTCACATTTTGCTATTTTGATATAAAATAAAATAATTTTGTAGACTGATAGCATTATGCTTCTGTTAGAATACCATCGACCCTACGAATAGCACATCATAAGTCTATTTTATGACTGATCTTTAATAGTTCTCAGTAACAGCCTGAACTCTGATCGTAGGAAGTGAGTGCTCACCCGTGCCTCGGAAAGCACGTAAAATTTACGCTTCGAATATTATTTCCCATTGCATTGACTTTGCAACTAATATTTCTTAGAGTACCAATGTTTTTGGGGGTGATGACCACGTATCATCAGGTAGCCTATTTGCTAGTTAACCTATATTAAATAAATTTATTCATTATGTTATCATGCATAAATTCAGCACAATACGACAAAAGAGATATATTGAATAGTGATGTTATGTGTGACGGTTGACACCCGATAAACGCCATTGAAATTCACCTATTGTGTGTGTAAGTGTATGTCCATATACATATATGTATGTTGGATACGTTCAGTTATTGAAAAAAACAACTCTTATTCATTTCTAGCATTTATTTCAAGTCTCTGTTTTACAATTCGTTACACTTTTGTCTTAACGTCATTTTATAAAATCATTTGTAAACAGAATGGTACCTCTTATGATGATAAAAACTCTTAAGTAACTTTACAAACCGTTATTATTGAATTATTGAACAATTCCAATTACCTAATAAATATTCATGAAACTTATTATACAAATATACGTATTCTTACAATTAAAAATATATATATAAAGAGTTCAAACGTCGTTTGATATTGATATTTGTACCTTATTGGATAACAATTACTAAATTAACCTAACATGTAGGTCTACATATGGTAAATGAATGGTGTACATTTCCAGAGGCTGGTAGATTAAAATAGGCAAGTAGCTGACCACTAGTTTAACGACTAAAATTGAATCTTATTTGTATTTATTTTACAATAATACATGAAATCGGTATAAATAAGACACTCAAATACAAAGTAAGGGGTCTCTCATTTGTATGCGTATGACATATTATAACAATTCAACAAAGCTTAGATTTGCTCAACTGTTACGTATGACATTACTGATATATGAACGAGTTAATTGTGATATTTTTTTTGTATTTGGAATTTTATAAATTAATTAGAACAATCAAATAAAGATGAAAGAAATAATAATATTTTCATAAATCAAAAATAAAGATAAAATAAAAACTATAAAACACTTTAATTTAGTGTACAGAAATAAGTGTTTTATTATATTATTGTACCGTGTGTCAAATTATTTCACTATATTCCTAATTCCCAGAAAGTCTTAAGCAATCCTATGTACACAATCATATAATAAGTATATTGTGTTACGGGTATTCAAATAGATGAATATTAAATAAATATGGAAATTAAACCACAGAAGCATCAACCACAGAACATATAATTCTAAAATCAAGTCTTCACTATTTTCGCATCAAGTAACACTAAAAAAACATTAATAAAATCTAAGTAATGCTCTTGACTAAACAGAAAACAAATGATTTCAAAACGAACTGCGGTATACATTTAAAAGCTGTGATTTTAAATAGAGAACGTATTCGTTAGCATTAAACGGTACATCCGAAGCTATAAACATGTAATTTTCAATTAGAAGCTGACGAACTGTAATCTTTACTTTTATTACTTCACCCAGTTAATTACTTTTAACGGACGAGTTTGTACCAGATGAGCTTCTTAATGAAATTCAGTCTAACAAGATATCTCTGTCGTAATGTTCCTAAAGTTTGAGCATTACATATAGGGATATGTGACAGACAGTTCTCCATTAACTCGCGGGCTAAACGAATGTAAATCCCCGTACACACGGGTGCAAATTCACTAGCTTCATTTAATAATGAATTAATTAATGCATCGCTGCAAGTTCCGAGACGGAGCTTTGAAACTTGGGAACTTCGTCTCCAAATGCCTCGTAGGTATCGTTTTCCGACTAAGTTATTTTTGGCTGTACGCCTACGGGTTTAGGATCGTGTTTCAAATTGTGATCAACTTCTGTTTGTTTAACAACTAAATTGTTAAATTGTCTTAACAGTTTTCGTTGTTCTATTTGTTAAAGCAGTCATCAGTACTTTTTATCGATTAACTTTTCGTCTGTTAAGCGTTATTACTGTTTTAATAATAGGCTTTTTTTATTTAAGCCTGAAAAGAATACATTTTCTTTTGTAATATTGAATTGAAATCGCTTCTTACATATTTAAAAATTGAATTTTATAGTCGTCAATGTCAATCAGAAGACCCGCAAGGAAATGATATAGAGTATATTTTTAGATTCAAAATATTTCTTACTTATTATGTAAACAAATATTAAAAAAATATTCTTCGCTAGTCGTCAACATAACATAAAGCATTTTCACGGTGTTAAAATGGTTTATAGCGAAGGCGAGAGTATAGCTCGAGACCAAGTTCCGTAGTAAAAAACCCTAATTTCCTGCACCCTTTCATTTATACCCGGGCAATCTGGAGCCCTGTAGCTTATTTATAGGGGTCCCGGTCGTTTGATGGGCGGCTGTCAGAATGCGTAATGATAAAGACTGTAAAAAACGTTGTAGACTTACTTCTAACACGAGCAATGTTATATACACGCAGTAACGTGTCGATCTACAACAAAATCATGAGTAAGATACATAATAATAAAAAAAGCAGTAGTACGTGAAGCCCACCGATTATACCGACATAATTGGCAAAGGCAAATATTCAACGACGCTAATCCTATAGGGGTTGGTACAAAACTGGTTCTTTAAAGATGCTTTCTAACGATTAAACACATTAAAGTGATACGTCGAGATTCGAACTTTGATCTTCGGTTGTGTTCCACGTATTCTATTAACTGGGTAACCTGAGCTCTCAAATATCTTATCATTGTTTGGTTTTAAATTATAAAGGACCTGTAGACTACTTACATTTAGTATAATAGTAATTGGAAATGATAAAATATAAAAATGTAGTCATTTTAGTGTGTCATATATCCACCATATTACAGAGGGGAAGAAAATAGACTTACGTTTTCCTTATGAATTTATTAGTCAAGTCATACAATTATTTGTCGGTTGTCTGCACTGCCAGTACGAAGCCCACTACATATTCATGTAGAACAGTTTACGAGTGTTAGTTCGGTCGTTTGGTCATGTCAATGATATGTTATCATCGCCTTTATTTTTGGATGTAATTTATGACATGATGTTTATTTTTAAGAAAATAATAGCAATTGTATGATAGTTATTACAAGAGAAAAGGAAAGGAAAATAATAATTGGACCAATGTTTTGCCTCTTAATAGGTAGTCTTTAAGTGCTAATTATTTGTATACATATTATGTGTGATCGCAAATATATTTAAATTAAGAATGTATAATTTTTTATACTAAACATTTATTGTATCTACATAATATAAGAACATTGTTAAAAAAATTATCTGCACTTTCGAGGCTCAAAGTTCTTCATTCTTCAATTTAACAGCTATAAATTTCAAGGGTTCCTTGTTATACCAAGCACAGTATTAATTTGACTTTTTCTCGCTGCAATATATTAAATGGGACCTTTTTCTAAATCAGTTGAAATTCACTGTAAGTCGACTCTATTTGACGATTTTCGGCTTGAATTTTAAAAGGCGACCTTAATTACGCTTAGCGCGGATTGAAACGGGTCGAGATTGTTGAAAAATAAATTGCTCCATTTTTTATTGTTTATTAAATTGCTCTTTGTTATGAACTCAGCCGTTTAGCGCAAGATACGTTTAATAAAACGAGTAAATGAAATTCATACAGATTCCCATATTCGCCTCAGAAGATTTTTCATTATCTGCAGAACTTTTCGTTTCGTGAGAAACAAATGCGATTCTGTAAGAATTCATCCCTGAAATGTAAACCGATTTATGGTGATATACTATTTTGATGCGTGTATTCTTGAAATTTTATATTTGGTGGTAGAGCTTTGTGCATGCTCGTCTGGGTAGGTACCACCCATTCATTAGATATTCTACCGCAAAACAGCAGTACTTGGTATTGTTGTTCCGGTTTGAAAGGTGAGTGAGCTGGTGTAATTACAGGCACAAGGGACATAAAATCTTAGTTCCCAAGGTTGGTGGCGCATTCGCGATGTAAGCGATGGTTAACATCTCTTACAATGCCAATGTCTATGGGCGTTGGTGACCACTTACCATCAGGTGGCCCTTATGCTCGTCCGCAATGTCGCATATCGCTTTCTGACGTGGTCGTTTTGTGTCGTGTGTTTTGAGTTTGTTCTTTCAGAAGACCTCTACAGGTTTTTTATTTGATAATTGTTAATATAAATAAAAATATCGGCCCGACTTTGTTTAACATTTGTTGATGCAAGTTGACTTGTAGGTATTTCTGTTAAGGTTAGTGGGACACGCTTGTGAGATAGGGCAATGGCGTCGGAGGGTAGGTGGAGATAATGTCACTCGTTTCTCCTCGCTTATCAACTTGACGTTCACGTTGAACATATATTCCTAAAATTGTATAAATTTTTAGGCTATCGAACGAAATTTTTCAGGCCTAAGTTTTTCCACATAAATTATAAAGTCGTAAGCTCCATTTGCTTACAGTTTAATTTAAGAAGAAAAATAATTTGGTTCGCTATCTCAAAGAGCAGAGAGAAAGTTACATAAACCAACACAATTGTAATGCCTCCTGGAATTTAGAGCTCATAATATGAAATTTAATATCTACGAACTAGGCTTTAAGTTTTTATATACTTCACTCGAATACAAAACTGAACTCATTCCGACTTTCCCACATAAAAGTACTGGAGGTATTAAAACAGAAAAGTACACTACATTTCTACTTGGAGTCTTGTTTGCTTTCAACGAAGGCTATTAAGTTGCTTATTACTCAATCTACACTCGTACCTGTAGCTCGTTATGTGTTTTAACTATTTTATTCATATTTCTCTTTGTGAATAAACCAAATTAATTTAAAAAAAAATATCTTTCTCATATTCCTCAACCATGTTTTCAACAGTCCCAACTAAATACGTTTGATTGATTTTTATCCTTAACGAAGTAACAAAAATACCAAATAAACGTTTTTGAGTAATAAAAGTAACTAATCGCTATTATATTCTTTAATTATAAATTTTTTTAAAGCATAGTGGAATAGTAAATAATATTTCATATGGTTGTATCCATATTTGATAAATTGATCGATATTTATTTATCCATATTCAAACGTAGGATACGTTTGGATAACTTCGAATAAGTGTGAACAGAACCAAAAATAAACGCCAAGGTATATATAAAAAAAAATGATTATTAGTTTTTCTCCCAATGCTATATTTCTGTGCTGAACAGTACACCAAGGAGATACAATTTTAGACTCCGTGATATATTTTTGTTAACAAACAAGATTCAAGTTAATCATTGCTTTTCTTGATTAAAATTGACTTTGAGACAAATTAATTTTACAAATGAACCCTATGATAACATGAAATACATAATGGAAACTACTGTTATATTTCATATTTATGAACAAAGTTTCATACTTTAGTTATATCAATTATTGTTGATGACGTCCTCCGACTGATTTCGGTCACGGGGACCAACTTTAAAGGAGACTAGTCAACTGCCCAGGACGTACTATAGGAGAAAAGTGCTTGAGTTTACTATAGGAGACAATACTTGAGGCGAAGAACAACAGATATAACGTACATTCATTGGCAAAGTAAATAATGCTAGTATACATTTTCTTTATAAACGATGAATTTATTTTTTATTGATTTATTTATTTAATGGAAACATAATAAATTTTATAAATATCAAATATTGACAAATCATTACCAAAATAGTTTCCAATGATTAATAACTAACACATAACAGGCGTTGATGCATTGGATAACGGATAAAATTATCGATTTTTATTTTTTTTTATTTTTTATTTTATAGCATAGGTTGGCGGGCGAGCATAAGGGCCACCTGAAGGTAAGTGGTTACCAACGCCCATAGACATTGGCAGTGTAAGACATGTTAACCATCGATTACGTCGCCAATGCGCCACCAACCTTGGGAACTAAGATGTTATGTCCCTTGTGCCTGTAATTACACTGGCTCACTAACCCTTCAAACCGGAACACAACAGTACCAAGTACTGCTGTTTTGCGCTAGAATATCTCACATAGAATAGAATATAGTGTATAGATCAATTAGGGATTAGGTACTAAAGAGAGAGTGGGAGAAATGACAAATTCATTCAATGACAATTAATTCAATTACTACTACTACTACCAGTAGATTAAAATTTTTTGATATAACGATTAAAAGAAAAGCTATTAAAAGAGACATGAAATATATCACAATCTAAAAACATCTGGTTATATTTAGTACAACTTCTATTTATAAAAGAATTTTTAGCAAATTTAGTTCTGGTTACAGGAACATAGAATGTTTCCTTACGCCTAGCATTGAAACGCGGACAATGGAGAAGCACTTTCGAGAGCAAATAGGGAGAATCAATATAATTATTAATAATTTTAAATAGAAATATTTGATCACGTTGAACACGTCGGTCAGCAGCCGACATCGGTATAGCAAAATTGGTATTTTTGTTAATAATTGATCTTGTGCTAAGGACCCTGATGAAACGGTTATGTATACGTTCAATTATATATGATTATGAAAGATATATGATTTTTAAATTGGGGATTCCACACAGAATACGCATACTCTAAGATGGACCTTACAAACGCATTTTATAATAAGATAAGCGTAGACGGAAGCTTAAATTCATCAGAGACCCTCAGCACAAAACCAAGCATACGATAAGCCTTATCTGCCACATAACCGACGTGTTCATCGAAAAGCATCTTAGAATCAATTAGAACACCAAGATCTTTAATCATATTGACTCTAGAAATTACTTAGCCATCCAATCTGTATGTAAAATCAATCAGCAATTTATTTCTGGTAAATGTTATAACGTTACATTTTTTATGTTTAAGAATAAAGAATTTTGTGAACAATAATAATATAGGTATCCTAGATACTTAATTATTCCGTCACGAATGTTTCAATGATATGGAGCGACAGCTGGCTGGACATGTGATCGTGTAATTGAAATGTTTATTGTTTTGTCCTTCACCACACTTACGTACCTAAATTACATTTGCTGGCAAATTTCCTAGCTCATATCCTATCTACCATTTAATGAGGGCTATCTGCGAGCTATCAAAACCTCCTTTTTTATTTTTAACTACCACTGCTACTAATAATAATGAATTGAAATATTTTACATATATAATTCAAAGAAGCATTATGTAAAATTATATCATCACAAAACACATTTGTTATATTGAATTCTTAATACATTTATGAGTAGATTAACAGAGTTAATTATATCGACTTTGAAGATGTAAAAAATGATTTAATTTTTCTTTTTTTAAATACGCAGATGTCACTAATACTAGCAACAGGCAAATATGCCACCTGATAGATAATGTTCACCACTTCTAGAGATATTGGAATGAGAAATAATAATAATCCCTTAAATTGCCAATGCTCCAATCCACTTGAAAACCAAGACGATATGTCCTTTGTTTCTGTTTAGCGGTAGAATATGTTATTAGTCTCTACCCAAACGCGCTTGCACAAAGCCCTACCATCAAGAAATTATAAAAACAATGACAACATATTCACTTAAACATTTACATGCGTATTCAGTTTGTATGTAAGTCCGGACTTATCTTCCGTAAGTCGAGATAATTCAAATCATTCTTTACAAATACAAGTCTGATGAATATATGTAGATTCGTATTTCATCGCAGTGATGATCATAATTTGCTACCCTTTGTAACAGAAATGATGCTTGTGCAAATGCTCGTTTTGTATGAATGGCTTTAATCAAGATCTTTTTACTTGGTCGCTGCATAAACGCGTCCCCTCTCATATAACGTTAGTGCAAATTGTCTTTTTCTGTATAAACATGAATCAGCTTCATTTTCACTTCTTTCACTAAGCCGTGAGATATTTTTCTCTCTATACTAATAATTTATATACTTATTCATATTTTATCTTTCTTAAGGTATACAAGTAGCTGTTACACTAATACACTTTTAATTTATTACATATAATATATATTTATCGTTGTATTATTGAAGTAGTCTCCACATTCATAGCCTTGTTTTTTTATTTAATACTTATAAATAAGGTATAATATATTAGATTTAAAAAATAATTAAATAAATAAATACAGTTTAATAATGCATGAGAATAAAATTATGAGAAATTGAAATGTTTCTAAAACTAAATATTTATTTATTTCTTTCAATAGTTTAACAAAGATAACTTAATGGTTATTGTGCTTTACCAAGAATAATACTGACTTTCTATATGCTGTGCACGTGGTGAATGGTCTTGATGTATACCCCCCATTTGTCCCTTGCCAAAAGACCATTAACTTCCCACCGAAAGGTTTCTATAATGTACTTCAAGGGCATTAGTGTACCCACAAAGCGTTTAAGGGCCTTCGCAGCTTAAGGCCTCCCGGAGTGCTTCGGATATGACGTCATATCCGTTTTGATTGATGCCTAAGAAAAATATATTTATTGTAGTGAGCTTCAATTACATTGGCTTTTAATGGTTTAAATGTATATATTTTTTACGTATAATTGCATTGGCCCTATAGGTGTCAGTACCCCTTAGTTATCATATCGTTTTTTACATTTTATAATAATAATAATCTCGCGCTCATCGGTGAAGAAAACATCGCGAGAAAGAAGTAGAAAACAATCATGGATATTTTGGATAAAACAAAATTTGGCTTATTTCAAACAAAAACATCTATCATCTGATCAAACATGTGCCCAAAACATATCTAATAATATTTTTGCTACCATTTTTACCCTTCAAGTAAAAAGTGTGGTGCATATAAAGTACGTATATATGTTACGGTACGAATGTGTTGCCTATTTGTGTGGGATTTGTATTATTACGGTTTCCCCAGGAATGCAAAATCATCTTAAATGCAACACGAATAATATCAGCCAATTGCAGTATGATCTGTATTTGGTAAATTGTTGTCGATTTCGTGCCAACCCTACAAGCCCATTGATTTTTTTATGTTAATATATTTTCGCATTCTTTCGCCTTTAACTTGTGTAGTAAAAAGTGTTATATATAATTTAAGAAATAACTGAAATCTTCCGACCTCTTATAACAAAGCTCACCTTAAACGTATTTATGTATAAAGACCGCCGATAAAAAAATTACTCATAAATCTTCCAAGTACAGACAGCGATCACTTACATTTTTATTATATGTATTGATGTAGATTGGTATCAGCGTTTGGTCTTTTAAAGAGATTATGAATATTTTATTTATTAAAATATACACGTATAACTTCGTTAAACACTTGGATCCATTATTAGGTTATTGTACCTTGCATGTATTACAAATGTAATAAAAATATTTAGTAAAAACGAATACAAAAGGCAAATTTTCTAACTATAACAATTGTTGAGTACTTTTTAGAAGTAAGAAAATTTACGTTTTAATGACAAAATTATTGAACTTTAAAAAAAACGTTTAGAATCTAACTTTATTAAAACGTAGTTGAATTATAACTACTATAAGAAATGAACAGCTTGCAGTAGAATTCGCTTACTTTTTTTTGTTATCTTAGTCCAGGATTTGTTTTCAATATTATTATTTGCTTTTATTGCTGGCGAATACTTATGTCAGTGAAATTTTTATTTGATTTATTTAACAATAATGTCGACTGTCCGGAACTTTTGTCAAGATTCTACTTAAAAGTCCCGCGTAAAAATTCCCGCAATACGAGTAACTTCTTTTATACTAAACTATATAGAACGCAATTATGTAAAAAAACCATCATTTCGAGGTTATCATTGTTATACATCTTGATTAGTAAGCGGGTCGCCGATCTGGACATCTGTCATGACAGGCGCTCTCAATTCATTCGAAGAATATATAATTTCATTTGTGCTCACCTATAATTGTTGGTTATAGTCCATTGATTTTTATTAAGTATTATTATTTCTATTATTTACTATTATTTACAGTTAAGCTAATGTCTATTGTATAATGTGATAGTGCATGTTGTGACTACCTATAATTAGTGGAACATTTACCAAGATGATTTTAAAAAATGTAATATTGTTTTATCATGTGATATTGTATCCACTGTTGGTTGTCCTCTTAAATAAATAAATAAATTACGCCCAAAAACAATACGATACTATTAGAGTGTCAGATTTAGGGTAAATCAATAAATACAATCATTAAAACAAATTTAAATATTTATGATATTACTTTAATAGTTTTAAGATTTGTTTCTCATGTTCTTAGAAATTTCTCAAAACTTTCTCACCAATGCCTTTCCCCTGTTCCCGTTGTAATTCGGGCCCTTTCGTAAACTTTCCCAACTGCTTCCAGGGGAGTGATAGCTGAGTTCAGTAATTTTAACTAATGACACTTTGTACTGAAGTCGGCTACATGCGTAAAGTTGTCTCCTACTGCCTAAAACATACCCCTTGCTATTAGTTACGAGTTATTAGTTACGATGTAAGCAATGAAATATTCAGCTAATGTAAGTTAATTTGTTAAAATTTACCAACATTCTGCTAAGAGTCTAGAATTTGTCTTGTAAAACTGCTGTGCCTAATTATCTTTTAATTTTATTGAAATACTCTGAAACCATAAAAAATATTATAATAACGGAAGAAAGAGTTGTATATGTTACGAAATTAAAAATACATTGCAATACAATGTTACACATAACGTCTAAATTTTTCTTTGGTTCTTTGAAATTTAACAAAACATTTTAAATAATATAGTCTTGTTCTGTCTTCGAGTTTTACGTAATTGTTTCAAGTCTGTCGTATTAGGTATCTCTTGTGATATAACTTCGTATCTGAAGGATGTAATAGCACTTCTAGATAAAAGCACTTCACTGAAGTCTCGTTGTCTCTGACAAATGTCTTGATAGACGAAAGGGCCTCGACAGCACTATAAAGTCCTCTAATTTACATACAAATAATTGTAACAGATTGCGACTCTGAACCATTTTCCCGCAAATTGTGTTCATTTGTATAATTTGTCAGACGCCACTTGATTCAGTTACGCCGATTTTGATGTAAATCGCTTGATTAATTCGTGTTTTCTCTTTTCAGATACCCAGGGCTGCTTCGTTTGTAGGTCCGCATATTGATTAAATTATTTGTACTAAATGATAAACACTTTGATGAATGATAAACTTTAAATATATATTTTTTTTATTTAAAGTAGTGATTGCCTTTGTGTTTTTCATGTTTTCTGTCCTGACCTCTATAATATAATAAACTTTATTTAGAATTAATTAAAGTAAAAATATGAGAAATTAACATTGTAATTTAAAGCAATGGCTGCCTTTGTGTATTTAATGCATTCTATTATTTCTGCAAACGTTATTACCCGTATTAAATATATATTTATAAATTATTTTCACACAAGAAACAACACAATAAGTACATAGTTTTGTAAACTTGTATTTTATAAGTTCAAATTAACATTCTCTCGAATGGATATTATTTTTACCTATAAAGCAAAAACATAACATATATTATTCAACAAAAAGCTAATGTAATTACGTATTATTATGGTAACATCTCGACAAAATACCAGTATAATGCATTTTGTAACAAATATCCCCATGCAATTAGCTCAACCGGACACTTATAATTGTTTACGAAGGAAATTGTTGGAATTTCCTCGCTGTAATGAAAAATGTCCGAGACTTTGTCTTTGCTTCTTTATGGCTTAAGTTTGTGGTTGGGACTTAAATTATTTTAAGTGCGCCCATTTGAGAGCGCCTCGCGGTTATCGTCTGCTGCCTGTGATTAATGTCGCCTGTGTTGAAGGTAGCTTCAGCGGCTAAGCTATTGTGAGCAACTATTGTTTTAAATCGGAGACCATTGTAGAGTGTGTTATGCTGTATTCTGTATTGCCTCGTTGTTTTATTGACTTATATGGCCGTTCTTGATGTCCTTATGCTTGAGAAGGCTTACACCCCGGATCGGGCCAACAAAAGTTATTGGATTTTTCTGTGGAAATTCTTAGTAGCATCCCGGACTTGCCATTCCCATGCCTCGGAAAGTACGTATGAGTTAGAGGGATTAGAATGTTCATTTGTATTTGCGCAATATTTTATCTTCAGGGCAGACTCGGGCATCATACATTTAAGATCCCCTACCTGATATTTCCATTTTTAATACATGATACAATGAAAACGCTTCAAAATAAGAATATTTGTTATATTTATGGCAACGCAAGTAAACATAAACGGGAAACAGATAAGACGAGGGGAGGTTAATTTAAAAAAGCTTTTTAGAAAACCATAATATTTTTCCCTTAAATCTCTGACAGTTATCTGAAAGCCCGGTTTTAATTAAATGTTTTAAATATCAGATGTAAATGAGGACATTTAAAATGTGAGTAATAATTTTTTTTGACAGTAAAAATGTCTGTATAACCCCTATTCCCTTTGCTTTATTTTTGTTTTTTTAGATAAGCGACGTGGAAGCGTACGTAAAGAATTGTACTTCATATTTTTTGTCCCTGATAACATTTTCAAAATGCAACAATGTAATTATTGTTTGTATATATAAATGTTCTTTTTATTTCTCTGTTTTAAAATATGATTTATACGTATTTTATAAAATATAATACGTAGACGCAAATGCTTACTTCTCAAATCTTAATATTAAAACATGTTGACTACGGAGCAGTTGATAATTACGTAAGCTTGCTGTTTTACCCAGCCATAAAATATGACAATTAAATAAAATATATAAACATTTCATAACAAATTGGTCTACCAAGTTTCCAATTTTACATTGAAACATGGAGTGAACCTAACAAAAACATAATTAATTTAAAAGGCAAAAACAATAAGAATAAATAAAATTGTTTAAGGCTTCTAAGAACTTAAATAGATTTACGTTAAAGATATAATTTTAATATATATACTTAAATTTATCCAAAACAAAATCAAAATAAACTTATATCAAATGGCATTTGACAAATACTTTTAAGTCGGTATTTTGTAACATTAATTAAAGGTAAATCTGTGACCGGGTCGAATGGTAAATATTTTTTACAATTACCAAAGCTTTTGACATCGAAATTTATTATTATTATTTTTTTTATTTAAGTAACAGAACTCAATTATAGAATTACAAAAAGAAAACGGTTAAACGGTTACAAAAAGATAATAAACACTACTATCTACTACTAATACATTCTACTGCTCCAGCTGAATCTTTACAGCAGCGGATTATAATGGCGCAGTCATAATTATAAAAACGCCTAAGAAATTATTAGTTACTTTTCTAGTACACGGATTATCGTAGAAACGCAAGTTGTATCAATTTTATTTACAGTTATATTTCGTATATATCTTGCATAAAAATAATAGAATGATTTTTTATCATCTATTAAATTTTTCATCGTATTATACGACTTGTATATTCATAAATTATGTAATATTCCTCAATACATATATGCAAAATATATAAATGTTACATATAATCTCAAAAAAATCTCCGCTTCCGAATATAACCTGATCGAATTAAACTTTTATTCGCGGCAATTTCGCGAGGGCCATATAATACTACGAATTTTAATAAAATGAAATTACTAAGGGTGGCTGTAAAATTTGAGGACATCCGAATTAATACCGGAGAATAATTGAGTCCGCTACATTCACGCACAAAGGGTCATTTTATGTTTGTTTTATTAAATTTGTTTCCTTGCTTCCTCAGGGAAGTTAGAATAAGAATTTACGAACATTACTGTTCATAATATATTATTTTTTTCATATTTTCTACTTTACCAACGTGCTTGGTATTTTTTTCTATTTAAAAAAGTTTTTAACATCGAAATTAATAATTATTATTTATTTATTCAAGTAACATAACTCTCATTTATAAAATTACAAAAGGAAAACAGTTACAAAAAGTAAATAAACACTACTATCTACTACTAATACATTCTACTGCTCGAGCTGAATCTTTACAGCAACGGCTTATGATGGCGCGTGCAGTCTACTCTATTAGCAATCATGCTTAAAATTTTCTATGAGCTAGCCCGCACCCTGCGAACCAAGGATGCACATTTTTTTGCATTAACACGTAAACACCGTCTATATTCGCTTCAGCAAACATCCCTGAAGCACAACAGAAGCGAGGCAACCCCATCAGCAAAATAAAGGCGTTATTGAACTAGACACGAAGAACATTGTAGGATAGCCGGATTTAGTAGATTAATGTATAATTAGGCCACAAACTACCTGTGTATATCCTGTGTTATCTTTACAGCCCTTAACGCACGTGCAAATCTTCGGACAATTATTTTAGCTTTTATTGACAATGCTCTTCTCTCCCTTTCAATGTCATTATCATCTTTAATTTAATATATATATATATATATAAATATATAAAAATAGTTAAGCAGTTTTTTTATTTTTATAAACGACGACAGTGTAAACTCGTTTGCCCTTATCCCATTAAACGGATTGTTTCATCGTTCATCTCAATCCCTTGTGATATCCCTAGTTTCGTCCTCTATACGTCATCCCTTACGAAGCTTATCCATTTTTTTGGTCTTTCTCTAGTATCCACATGTGTACTTAGTACTCATCTTGTAATATGTGATGCATTGTTTACTTGTATAGACACAATTGTTATTATTATTTGTATTTACTAGAAAACACAAACACGACAAGTTTTCTCTTGGTTAAGAGCGAGTATGTATATAATATATATTAAAATTGCCAATCTTTGGGTTGATTTCGCAGCAATAAATAGAGTTCAAAGTTCTCTTGAATAAAATATTTTGCGTAATGTAATGTACATTATAATTTCAAAGATTTGACATTGATCAAAAACATTTTTACGAAATCACAAAGTTGTCAATATTTTTTAATTTAAATTATTATTTTTAAAGGGCCGCCGGGGTCATATACAATTTTGCTGGATTTAGGCGCAAACTTTAGTATTTGTGGCATAAAATATCCAAGAAATGAGTGTTTATTGCCTGTCATTGATATAACATAAATATTTGACTGCGGCTTAAGCAATTTGGAAACCGATCATCCCACTTTTATAGCCCATGAATTCATACGACACAGTCCTGTGTGGATTTTACTATAACTGCGGGATTACGGCTCCGTATAAAAATATATGGGTGGATGGCGATTCTATGAAAAAAAATGGGTACAGTTGTAAAAAATTAAGGGTGTCACCTAGTTTTTCTAAAAGTATGGACCCGTACTGACCTCTCTAATATAATTAAAGTTGTATTCAGTATTAATCGAAGATGATTTTCATGCTCATTCTTTGGCTTAAGTTAAGGCTCGTGCTTTTCGCTTTTAGAGTGCATCACAATCACAATACTACAACAAAACAACAAAACTAAACAATCATTTTCAAAGCAGTGGTATACGTATTTAATAAAACAATAAATAAAGTTAACTCACGAAGTTATTGTGAGCCATTCGTTTGAGGAAATTAGAGAGTATCAAACCAGTCTGATTGCATTTAAGACTAAATAAATAACTCTGTTTGCTTTTAAAGCAAACTACAAATGTTTATTTCATTAAACCGTTAAAGTTGGATGAAAAACAAAGACTTACAAACACATTTATTGTTGCAACATTTCTGCGCAATTTACCGACTTCTTGCAGTCAAGAACGGAGAAATAGTGATCCACTTGGAGTTAGTATATCGTTTTTGTTGTTCTTGACTTTGATATGTCGCCGTGGTTATATTTAGTAATGCATCTATGAAACAATAATTCGATAAAGACAAAATAATAACAAAAATATAAAACAAATTAGTTTTTTAATCGAAAATGTTAACCTACACCTGTACAATTCAGAGATGACTCTGTCGTGATGCAGTCTAATTAGATTCTATAATCGGTTTATTTCCTGGTTTAAAACGAATATAATGTTATCGCCCTATAATGTTTGATAACATATAATAAAGGTATGATATCGCCCTATGATGTCTAATATATGACATTAATTAAAAACAATATTAAAAAAAAAACAAATGTGTTAACCGGTATCAATTACAATGTCCCCAAAAAAACCTGTACTTTCGTTTTATGTCTATCCATCGTTTCCATAAATATTTCTCCATAAACATTTTGAGAAGCATAAACTATTCTATACACATTCCGCTGCCAACCTTTATATTTAAGATGTTATGTCCCTCGTGACTGTAATTACTTTGCCTAACCCTTCAAATCGGAGCACAACAATACAAAGTATTGCTGTTTGCGTTTGTTGCGGTAGTTTTTCTGATATACGACTTTTTGGTTGGGCAACAATTATTTATCATTCTCTCGACAAGTTTCAAACTTTTCCCATACGTCTAGTGGGTACTTGGTCCGTGTTTTTTGTTTCCGACTTTCCTGCGGTTGCTTCGTATCGAGTTATGAATTAGTTTTTGTTTGGTTGTATGATTTTAAACTTTTTAATGGCTTAATATTCCAGCACCTGTTCAAGTTTTATTTGGTGGTAGTTGTGTATTGAAACTTTGTTAATAATTGAGAGTAATTTAGGCTGATCTCGGGTTTCTGAAATGCTGATCAAAGTTAAACTAACTAATTTGGCTTTATTTTGATAAGTCATTCGTCTATTTGTGACGCAATAGGTGACCAATGAACGTTTAGTATTTAGTAAGCAACGACACGATGTAGCACGCTTGCCTAGAAGGAACCTGTTTACTCTGGATTTGAAGAATTTGATTTTGAATTTGATCTGAATCTGGGTTTGAGTAAAAATATTAATATAATTACATCAGTACCTTCGATCGAGCTTTATACGAACTTTTATAAGTAGACGTAACATACTACAACGAGTTCATACATCATAAGCGCAATGGCTAACGGGCCGCTTAAAGTGAAAGCTGCAGGTTCGATCCCGTTAGGCTATGTATGGTGTTTTTCACTTCACGAGCTCGTGAAGTGAAAAACACCATACATAGCCTCACACTTAATTGGAGGAGTATGTAGGAATACTTGTAATTATTTAAACAGGCATTGATATTATTTATCGTAAAAATATGTTTATAGTTATAAACAATTATTTATCTTTAAATATACCTAAATAAAACACGACTTATAAAATTTTACCTCACTCTTATTTGTAAAAATAAGGTCCTCCAGACCGATTTCGGCCACAGCGGCCAATCTCAAGAGAGATTAGCCAACTGCGCAGAACATATTATAGTGCACAAGTGTGTGCGCAAACACAGGTGCACTCTCTTTTCCTTAGCTCTCATAATCCGATAGGACGGCAATCCGACACGACCGGAAAGAGTTCAGGCGCAGGACCAACGGCTTAACGTGCTCTCCGAGGCACGGGAGTGTACACACTTCCAACTTCCAGACTCCGGGCTGCTACTGAGAATTTTCTGACAGAAAAACCCAATAACTATTTATTGGCCCGACCTGAGAATTGAACCCAGGACCACCGGGTCTGCGGCCTTATATCTAGCCACTAGACCAACGAGGCGGTCTCTTATTTATATTAATTATATAAATATGAGTGTAGTACCTTAACCATAATTGGCGGGAAAAAATACGCCTTCACAAATAAAAACAGACACGAAATAATATTATACGAACGGGAGTTTATACATATGTGAAATAACGTAGACATGACAAACACTAATTTATCTTAATTTAGTACCTGTATACTTAAAGCGCTGAGATAAATGTATGCAAATCGCAGTGCTCGGAAAATTCATATGAAATAGTTGTAATTTTCCACTCGTTTCGCATGCGGGCCCCGCTTTTAGTGCTTATTATAAGTTGGCTCGTGATAAGACAAAATAAATAATACCACTTAGACTATATTTCAAGTGAGCATAGTATTTAGGTTGATTTATACGTTGCGGCATTTTTCATTTTACATTGTAATATTACATTTAGATATATTAATACTGTATATTTGGGAATACGATTTTATAAATGAATAAAACTTTTAAATCTTGTTTAAGCCTTTAAAGACGTATTACTTCGTAAGAGTATCTGTTTAAGTTGTTAAATGTAAAATGTGTAATGATAAGTAGATCTATCTCAATAAATAAATAAATCTATCAAACTCTATCAAATGCCGATGACAACAAATGGTGATATCCTCTTAAAAGATTTTAATCACGGCAGCCATCCTCAAAGAAGCCACACCTTGCGTTGGTGGATTGTCATTTATGTTTCATTATTTATATACATTTCCTTGCCACTGTTCTTTATTTATAGATAAACTAGCTGCCCGTCCCGACTTCGTACGGGTAAAATAAGGATTTTATCCCATGTATTTTTTAATCAATAAGATATAAACATTCACCAATCAATGTATTCGCATTCCATACCGTACAGTACAGTGTATGAGTGTTCAGTACAGGGCATATAATAATAGTGCATAAAGTAAAGTACAACATGCTCTGGATATTTTTCATTTATTGGAACAAAGTTCTTTTACGCGGCTTACAGTAGAGTGACCTGGCAGAAATTGTCATGTAACAAAAAAGCGTTGTCGTCCAAGCGACCTTTCCCCTTTTTCTTTCTTACTGATTCTTTCTATTCTAGCGGTTGTATGTGTATGTATGTGTAAGTGTCCAAATTTTCAGATTTGTCAATAAGGATTGTGTGCGGCCAGTGAGATAACCTCAATCCTATACAAATGTAAATATAATTTGAACTGTTTTTTAACTTATAATTCGCTATTTTATATTTCATTTTGAATACATTACTATTTTCCTAAAGTATTAAATGAAATTTATCAATTTTAAGTCTTACTCAACATTTTTGCACTGAAAAAATAACATAAAATATACACATGTGTAAGGGAGAGTTGATTAAGAAGGGCAACGCTTTTTGGTTTGATAAAAAAGTAAGAACAATTTTCTCCTTTTTTTTTCGCTGGAAAAATGCATTTACGCGTTTCCCCCACATGAAGTGGGGGGTATGTGGGGCTCACCGGCGCTGAAGTGCCAGAATACCCATTAAAAAACCAGTCTGGTCGGGTGGTGCCACGGGATCGCTTGCGCATGCTACCGTGACGCCCCGGGGTCCCCGGATACAGGGAACCCCCTTAACCCCGGCGGCTGTTAAGGCGGCGGGAGAAGGTGCGCATAGCGCCTACGCCTCTCCGGTCTTCTTCGACGGATCGAATCAGCGGAGGATTTACTTCGCGCTGCCGCTCCGCGGCCTCCTTTTGCGACATGACACTCGCAGAAGGAGACCATTTCCAACCAGCACTATGTGTGCTGCATGCATGGCGTTAATCACGCTCGGCATCGAGAAATCTCCACCAACTATCACCGCCAGGGTATGCCTATGAGGCCCCACGCAGCACACTCCGAAGAATAATTACCTCCTGACCGATTTCGACTGCGATAGTCAATCTCAAGAAAGATTTGCCAACTACGCAGGACGTATTATAGTGCAAAAGTGCGTGTGTAAACACAGGTGCAATCTCATAATCCGATAGGACGGTAAACCGACGCGAACGGTAAAAGTTCAGGTAAGAGGCAGGACCAACGACTTTACGTGTCTTTCGTGACACAGGTAGTGTGACAAATATACAGAAATATTATCATTAAAAATCGACATTTTAAAACACTTCGTTCCTCCCGGGGGTCCCCCGAACGCAAATTTTTATTACATTTTTAAGTTCTGTCTACGGTTTCTACGTGCTCATGCTCATCGTACATCGTACATCGTACATCGTACGTTTTTTTTTTATTAATATATAGGTGATCGATGTACAAACAATAATAATGGCCGAAATTTTTCCGAAAGCTGTGTAAGAAATGAGATTGCAGCTTATTGCAAGAGTGACAAGAGAACGCTCCCATCCCTACTCCGTGCTGCTTACATGGTGAGAAGTGACACCAATAGACCCCTGACGGAGATAACTGGTCAAGTGTTAATTGATCCAGTTATCGACCGAGGTTGAAAATGATTGAATTAGTAATATCACTATTAAAAAATAGGGGTTGGTGGTAGAAGGGTGAAAATATAGGGTTGTATGTATTTTTTAATGCCACATAATAATAATAAAAAAAAAAGCTTTAGTCCAAAAAATGGAAAAAATTTTTTTAGCCTGAGCCACCCTTAACACTTAGTGGTATAAAAATTAGTTATAAACCTATTCTCAGACCTACAGAATATACATATAAAATTTCATCAAAATCGGTCAAGCCGTTTCGGAGGAGTGTAAACACTAAAACTGTGACACGAGATTTTTATATACTCGCCACTGTTCTTTACCTATAATAAAGAACTAATATAATTTCTAGTACTGTTTGAAAAATAATCCAACTTTATTTTCGAGATCAAATCATAGTTTATGCCAATGCGTCGTTGATACATTCGATAAAACTCAACTTGTCACGTTTGCAGACACACCATCTCGGAGCATCCGTCATTGTCTCCCTTATCTTACTAGACGAAACGTTTTTACAATTCTCCATCCGTTAAATCTTTCGGTCGTTTCAACGCTACATCTCTTGGTTGGTCTGAGAAATTCCTTCGTTGATAGATATTCTTATACGTATCTGATGTTATAAAAAATGACTGAAAATATTTCACGACGAAAATGTTTAGTCCGGTTTGAAGTATTTTTTTCTGGTTTACATTTTATTAGAATGACCCGTTAAGGTTTATGATGTTCTTATATTCGGCAACCGTTACAATATTCGTTAACCGCAATTATCATTATTTAACAGAACGTTCTGCTTCAAAATGTATATAAAATTGACATAAAAATATAATTCAGCATAATAAACACAACAAGATAATTAATTAATTATTATCAAAGACATTCATTATAGTCGTTTACTTTGATAATGATTAATCAATGTATTTTTGATTATAAAAATATACAATTCGTAATCAAAATCAAATCAAACCTTTACCATTGTCACAATCAGGATTTTATTCCACTTAAATAGTATGTTAGCAGCCATTTTAGATGGCTATCAAAGTATTTAGTTAAGACGAGTATAAACGAATAAAATATTCAGTAAATACATTACTAAGGATTGGTTATTTAGACTTGAGAAATGTTTTTAAATGTGAATTATCCGTCCATTGTTTAATACCTAAGTGCTTGCAGGCAGGAAGTACGACTATATATATTGGCATAGAAATCTATAGAACTTCTTAAACTATAAATTGTTTACGGTCACTTCTCTTGCAAACTCATTTCGACGCAACTTGGCGTCCTTAACGCTAACACAATTAAACTTTTCACTAAGAAAACACTATTCGAAGTCCTTATTTAGTGTAATTTACTTTAAATCTCTATTGTTATTGTCTAAATTGTTATAAAATTAATAGACTTTACCGCTTTTTTGTCAAAATTTGTCAGAATACTCAGAATATCATACATATTACAAGTATTCGCCAGTGTGTTGAGGGTAGGTAGCGTAAGCTTGCTTCATACAAATTTTCATCAAAATCGGTTTTATGTTTTAGCCGTGAAAACGTAAGAGATACACCGACAGATTTACTTTTGAATTTATGATAATAGTATAGATGAAGGTGAAACTACGGTCTGTCTCTTTGTTAAATTATCATGACCAAGCCACTGAACCTTTGGTGATGAGATAATCATCAAATCGGTAATGTTAAATACTGATGAATTTTTTAATAGCAAAATTGTTACGGTCATCGTTTATACTTTTTTTTAGCACGACCACAATACCATTTATAAAAATATTATACTCGTAGACAGAATATATCTAAAATGTTACACATCACCTACTACAGCAAACGGTTGATGATGTGTTGTAAAAAAACTGGCATTTACTTGGTATTTGTTTGTACTGTTACTTTTTAAGTAATAACTCCAACCTGCGCGCCTCGTATTTTACTCACGAACCCATGAATACTAAGTCGAAAGATTTCCGTTTCGAGATATGCATGACTTTGTAAAAACAACAAAAACTAACAACATGGAACATAATACATTCTAACTTCCGTAACATGAATAAATCACTACACAGCCGTGACTTTCAACTACCGACTTCGCTAAGAACTACCAAGTTCTAGACTTCATTGTTACTGCTGATGGAACTCGGAACGATTATGTGGCAACTTTGAATGTGCTCTGCATCTTGTATGAGGTGAAGAAAGGGTTACACGTTAACGGAAAGTCAACAAACTGCAGTTAGTTTAATGTCGACGTGCATAAAAAGTTGTTTAGTAAAAATAACATTTTGTTTAATATAATATAAGAAATGTACTTACTTGTATATTATTATAATTGTTTCTTTGGACGTTTCAAACATATTCGATGGCAAGACTGTACATAACATCTTCCATAGTAAGTTAAATGTACGATATTAGTAAAATTACATATTACATAATCGCTAGCTGCTACGCTGCCCCACTAGGCGTGGTGATATAAACTTATGAAATTGAGTTGACTTTTGTACTCAATTTAAAATTGAGTACAAAATATTTTGTACTCAATTTTATAAATTGTAAATCTTTCATAATTTATTATTACAAGTACTCATATATAACTAAATGCACCTGTAAGGACACTTCTCCGTAACAAAGAGAAAATACCAGAAAATATTAAAATCTTTTCGGATCAAACTCCTAAACAACAAAGATATCTGAAGAATCTTCAAGAGGCTCGTCGCCAAAAAGATGGAGAAAGCGAACTTACTATAAAATATATCAACGGGACGCCGGCAATAGTAAAATCTTCACCAAAAAACTCCAGAAATTAACAAACGAAATTGCTGCTAACACGTATCAAGTTATTACCGATTATGATGAACTTCTCACAAGCAAGTCACGTCTTACTTTCTTCTATCTCAACGCACGGAGCATCCGCAAACGAGGTAAATTTGACGAACTTAAATGCATCTTGCGAACCCTACCTACTACGACGCACATAATCTTAATAACAGAAACGTGGATAGCCTCCGAGGACCTCGCTCAACGACTTCAAATCGATAACTACACGCTCTATTATAATTACAGGACTGATTCAAAAGGTGGTGGTGTATCAGCTTACATTCATAACAATATAAAACACAGTTTAAGTGAATCAAACTTCATAGGGGGGAATAACTACTTATGGATAAAGTTAGAAAGATACGCTCTGGAAGTGGGACTTATATACAATCCTGGTAAAACTAATTATAAAGACTTTCTACTGGTATATAGTTCACAACTGCAACATAGAAAGAGGGCAATAGCCTTTGGCGATTTTAATATTGATTTATTAAAAAAGGACAAGAATACCAAATCTTATAAGAACCTACTAAAAGAAGCTGGACACATAATATTGAATAAAATTAGTAAAAAATATTGTAGGAGAGACAGTGGTACAAGAAAATCTATCTTAGATCATGTGACTACAAATTTGACAAAAGATAACTATCATATGGCAATCATCAAGTCTGCTATGTCAGATCATAAGCAAATATTCTTAGAACTAAACAAAATTAAATCTCCCCCAAAGCTACGCACACAATACGAAGCAATAAACTATCAAAACCTTTACAAAACATTAAAAACAGTTAATCTCGAAGAATTAAGCAAAGACTACTCAAGGCTAGAACAAAAATTGAAGTTTTGTTTGGAAGAAAATAAGATAATAAAAACAAAAATTTTAAATTTACCTTAAAAAGATTGGATACAAAAAGATGTCATGACAGAAATAAACCAAAGAAACATACTGTGGACAGAACATAAGAAGAAGCCTGAAAATGACAAATTAAAAAAAGAATTTATCAAGAAGAGAAACGAGGTAACCAAATCAATTCAAGATAGGAAGGACTCTTATTACTACAAATAACTTAGTAAATGAGTAAAAAAAAAACAAAAAGGATGTACAACTTAGTTAACACACTAACAACTAATAACATTAAACAAAGTTGTGCTCCTCCAAAACTCTATATAGATGGTAAATATGTAACTAATCCTTTGGAAATTTGTCAAATATTTAATGATTACTTTGACACAATAGGGTCCAAATTAGCAAATGAAATACCCAAAGCATTTCATGACCACCCCTCTTTTGCTTTACCAAAGCCACTAACTGATGCCACTCACAAACTTTCAGATTTCAACCCATGCACAGTTACTGAAATCTTAAAAATAATTGATAATCTCGACGCAAACTGCAGTACTGGTATAGATGGAATCAACACTAAATCAATAAAATGTCTAAAAAATATAATAGCACCTAGCCTTTGCAAATGCTTTAATGAACTTTTGATCAAAGGCGAATTTCCGGACACTCTCAAAGTAGCAAAGGTTACCCCAATTCATAAATCAAATTCAACACTGAATCCAGACAATTATCGACCTATATCAGTACTGCCAGTGCTATCAAAAATACTCGAAAAAGTACTTCATAAGGTTAGAGAGCTATTTGGACTCTATAAACTTTATTTCAAAACAGCAATACGGGTTTAGGTAAAAAGTAATACGCTCACAGCGACCATGGACTTAGTTACCAAAATAAAACGAAATATGGACAGTAAAAACATAGTTCTAGGTACGTTTATAGATTTAAAAAAGGCGTTCGACACCGTAAGTCATAACTTGCTACTAAAAAAATTAGAAACTTTAAATGTTACCGGAAATGCCTTAAAAATGTTTAAAGCTTATTTACATAACAGATTTCAAATTGTAAAAATGGGTAATAATTATCAAAGTACAGCCGTACCTGTAACTTGTGGAGTACCGCAAGGGTCCATTTTGGGCCCTTTACTATTCTTAATCTATATTAATAACATACAGGAATTAGGACTACTAGGACATCTAACTCTCTACGCAGACGATACCTGTTTATTTTATTTTGGACACTCCATACATGACATTATAACACAAGCCCAACAGGATTTAAACAATTTATTTTCATGGTTTCGATATAATTTATTAACAATTAATATTTCTAAAACATGTTATATAATATTTAAAGCTAAAAACAATACAATGAGTTAGGTGGGTAAAAAAAAAAATCTAAGGATATACATATGTGTATACATGAACTATTGGTGGAAACTTTTTATTATTATTATTATTTAATTTAACTTTAGTTGATCAGCCTGTTGTCTTTATTTTTAAGCAAATTAAAGTTTTTATAAATTTCGTAGGGCCATATTTGAAATTAACCTAAAACATACCCACATATAAAAAAAAATATTAACACTTCCCAACTACTTAAAACATATCACTTAAGATGCAATGGCGAATTAAATTTTACACATGTAAACTCTGTTCTCAAGTAAGTGACTGTAATATGTCTTATTGAGAATAAATGTCTTTAAACCTAAATGTTATGTATAGTGCAGACGATAGGGGTGTTCAACGAATTATGTCGCTTGTATTTTTAGTAAACTAGTTGAAACAGAACATAATCGAAAGATAATTGCATGTAGTGTATTAAATAAAATGTATATAATGAAATTTCGACTTATTAATTTTATAATACACACAATTAACTATCTGAATGGCTATTTAAAATAAGTCCTTGTTATAGTTATATATGGTGTATTTTTCTTTATTTTAAGGTAGAAACATATACTCCATGTTCACGATATACTAAATGAAATAGATAGTGTCTGTCGTCTGATCGTGAGTCTTCGTCTAAGTTTAATTAGCCTAGTTTTTTTTTAAATAAAAGTAATTTAAATATCTGAGTAATGTATTCGAACTGTAAAAGAACCTTCGCCATTTTAATAGAAACATTATAAAATACTTTATGAATATTTAATTCGAACCCGCGCTTCCGAATGTCTTATGCAAATTAAAAAGCAACTTATGCAACCTCCGGCTCTCGGCCCCTTAATTTTAAATGTAATTGACTTCGCTAACGATATCTTTTTTATCTTAAATTATCGCTGACACAAAGTAAACAGTAAATTGCTATTATCCTGTTGCTATTTCTTGTGTTTTTTTCGTTGTAAATGTCAAATGTGCCTACTTATAACCTAACCTAAATTTTGTGGTGGTATTTCTCGAGATTTTGACCTACTTTTCTTTGTTTTAACAAATGTGAGTTTTTTTCCGTGCATTCGAAGCATATGTACGTTTATGTACATTAATGGATTTGTCATACGACGGAATTTTGATATTTTCTTTCGTGAAAAAAGTAGGTTGAAACGAGTATAGAATTGTTATAGCAAAGATTTTAATTCTGCTCGAAAAGTTTTTATGATTTGAAAATCTTGATTTTAGTTTGAATACTATTGAATAGTTAAGAAACAGTTATGACATATTTCTTTGGACAACCAAGGGGTCTACCATTTAAGGCATTGTGGCCCTTGCATATACAATCACGCTGAGTCATTCATTCTTCAAACCAGAACACAAGCACGATGAAGATCATCAGTAACAACATAACATACCAGCAGAACCAGGGAGAAGTTGTATTGACTGCGTTTATTTAACATTTGGAGATCGGTTGAACGGTATAAAAGTTTATGTGCTACAACGCCATCTAGTAGGGAGTTATAACAAAGAGGTTTTTGTAAAAATCTACTCCATCAGTCAAAGTCTATTAATGTCAAACAGATATAAATATCGCAATTCATTTATATATATATGTATATAAATTATAACATATTACAAATGATATTTGATAAATCAATCAACTGATCGGAAAAATTATATTAATTTGTCACGCATGTTATGAATTATTTAATTTACGTACAAAGCAAACCGAATGGCCGATATTATGAGCATATCTCTATATCTGACCACAAATTACTGTAATTGTTTCTCGGCTAACTGTTTCGTTACACGCGATTTAAGTCATGTAGCGCGTATGAGTTATTTTTGGAGCTTTTATAGCATGTTTTGTGACTTAACAATAAAATAGGTCAGTTTATATATTTGTGATTTTTTATTGTTTTTATATCAAATGTCAGTCAAAATATATTCGAGTATAGTATCATTTTACAATTTTAATTTTAACATAAAATTACCACAGATTCGGAATGTATAATAGATTAAAACTCAAAAGTTACAATTAATCGATACCGACAACCGCCAAAAAACTCACTGTTTACTTTTTCTCTATTCTCAATAAACGCAAATATTTATATATTTTATTTTTATTCTTCCACTGGCAAACCTTAACCTCTTTTAAAATAACATTTAAATCTATATAATAGAGTTAACCGACTGTAAAACTGTGTCTTATTGGATTGGGTGCTGTAATGTTTATAATACTAAAACCTACTAAATAAACAAAACCTTGAATTTGATGATATAACTATATAATAAAATAATATATATACGCGTGTTTGCTTGAAGATAAGCTAAGACAATCTTTATTATATTGTATGTTTATGACAAACCACTTCAATGCAAATTATCGTTAGTACTCATTTACCATAAGTGCTGTAAGAACTTCGTGTCCCACTCATCAAATGTTGAAAACGACACGTAGTCCATTGAAAAGTTACATTTGGGGTTGCGTTTTTTAGAGGACGCAATTTTATTTTTTTGATGTGTAGGGGGGGTCAGTTTAAAGCTAAAACCAAGTTTGTGGGGTCGCCACCCTTGTCCCACGGCCGCCATCTTGAAAATAGGGGTTGAAATGGTTTTTACGATTTATCTCTTAAACTATTTATTTAATAAAAAAAATTGTGAACATTTTTTGTTGCAAATTAAATTCTCTACAACTTTGGTCTAGTAACTTTTTGTCGTAGAACTATAAATAAATAAGTTATAAGCGATAATCTTCAGAAATTCGAGAAAAAAAATTATATTTTTCGATGTAACTTTTTTTTTAATCATTTTACGATAAAATGATATCTGACCATTTTTGTAGATCGTTTTTTGAGGAACAACTTTTATTTGCATCATTTTTTCATTAAGTCAATAGCTAAGGTTTTACAGCGCTCCGAAGTGAGTACTATTTTTCAGTACTCTTAACTATACCTATATTATACGTGTGTACTAATAATATGTCATCAGTTATTGTTTTTTATTTTTTATTTTGTTATTATTACTTTTTTAATTACAAATTAGCAACATTATTAATAATTTGGCGCGTTTTTTTACGTGGTATCCCCAGTAGGCATAATCCACGGTGATTTTTTAAATTACAACTACTCCGTCCTCAGTCGTTTCGATGGACCAGGCTGCGGCTCACTTCACGGAAGTGATGGAATAATAGAAAAAGCACGCTTAACAAGTCTAGATAGTCTAAAGCTAAAAACAAAATAATCCCGCAGCTTGACCCTCTTACGATTAATGATATACCCTTACAGCAAAAAACCAGTGAAAGTTATCTTGGCCTGAAAATAGATAGTGCTTTAACATGGACTGTACATATAGAACACGGAAAAAGAAAAAAATCAGGTCTAATTGGACAACTTCGTAATGAAGTCAGATGTATTCCCTACAAATTCCGTCACACAATCTACAATGCTTTAGTAAAACCCCATTTATTGTATTTAATTGAGATCTGGGGAAGTGCTAGGAAAACTAAATTAGCAGACATACAAATTGCACAAAATAAAATTATAAAAATGATTTTTAAGTATCCTTTCTTAACACCTACAAATAAACTTTATAAAGAAACAAAAATTATGACGATCAAACAATTATATATTTATAATACACGTATTTATATTAAAAAAACCTTAAACAAAGTTATACATACTGACATATCCTTTAGAAAATTAAAAGAAATAACTAGCCGCACCATTCGTAGCCGTCGCGCGAGTCTTCTAGTTTTACCCAAAACTAAAACGAATCACGGCAAAAAAATTATAACTTTTGAAGGTGCGCAATTGTTTAGTAAGATACCGTCAGATATAAAAAAATGTAAACTCACTTACCTCATTCAGAAGAAAACTATCTAATTATATTATGAATACCTTTTAACAATACAATGAGTTAGGTGGGTAAAAAAAAAAAATCTAAGGATATACATATGTGTATACATGAACTATTGGTGGAAACTTTTTATTATTATTATTATTTAATTTAACTTTAGTTGATCAGCCTGTTGTCTTTATTTTTAAGCAAATTAAAGTTTTTATAAATTTCGTAGGGCCATATTTGAAATTAACCTAAAACATACCCACATATAAAAAAAAATATTAACACTTCCCAACTACTTAAAACATATCACTTAAGATGCAATGGCGAATTAAATTTTACACATGTAAACTCTGTTCTCAAGTAAGTGACTGTAATATGTCTTATTGAGAATAAATGTCTTTAAACCTAAATGTTATGTATAGTGCAGACGATAGGGGTGTTCAACGAATTATGTCGCTTGTATTTTTAGTAAACTAGTTGAAACAGAACATAATCGAAAGAGAATTGCATGTAGTGTATTAAATAAAATGTATATAATGAAATTTCGACTTATTAATTTTATAATACACACAATTAACTATCTGAATGGCTATTTAAAATAAGTCCTTGTTATCGTTATATATGGTGTATTTTTCTTTATTTTAAGGTAGAAACATATACTCCATGTTCACGATATACTAAATGAAATAGATAGTGTCTGTCGTCTGATCGTGAGTCTTCGTCTAAGTTTAATTAGCCTAGTTTTTTTTAAATAAAAGTAATTTAAATATCTGAGTAATGTATTCGAACTGTAAAAGAACCTTCGTTATTTTAATAGAAACATTATAAAATACTTTATGAATATTTAATTCGAACCCGCGCTTCCGAATGTCTTATGCAAATTAAAAAGCAACTTATGCAACCTCCGGCTCTCGGCCCCTTAATTTTAAATGTAATTGACTTCGCTAACGATATCTTTTTTATCTTAAATTATCGCTGACACAAAGTAAACAGTAAATTGCTATTATCCTGTTGCTATTTCTTGTGTTTTTTTCGTTGTAAATGTCAAATGTGCCTACTTATAACCTAACCTAAATTTTGTGGTGGTATTTCTCGAGATTTTGACCTACTTTTCTTTGTTTTAACAAATGTGAGTTTTTTTTTCCGTGCATTCGAAGCATATGTACGTTTATGTACATTGATGGATTTGTCATACGACGGAATTTTGATATTTTCTTTCGTGAAAAAAGTAGGTTGAAACGAGTATAGAATTGTTATGGCAAAGATTTTAATTCTGCTCGAAAAGTTTTTATGATTTGAAAATCCTGTTTTAAGTTTGAATACTATTGAATAGTTAAGAAACAGTTGTGACATATGTCTTTGGACAACCAAGGGGTCTACCATTTAAGGCATTATGGCCCTTGCATATACAATTACGCTGAGTCATTCATTCTTCAAACCAGAACACAAGCACGATGGTAAGATCATCTGTAACAACATAACATACCAGCAGAACCAGAGAGAAGTTGTATTGACTGGGTTTATTTAACATTTGGAGATCGGTTGAACGGTATAAAAGGTTATGTGCTACAACGCCATCTAGTAGGGAGTTATAACAAAGAGGTTTTTATAAAAATCTACTTCATCAGTCAAAGTCTATTAATGTCAAACAGATATAAATATCGCAATTCATTTATATATATGTATATAAATTATAACATATTACAAATGATATTTGATAAATCAATCAACTGATCGGAAAAATGATATTAATTTGTCACGCATGTTATGAATTATTTAATTTACGTACAAAGCAAACCGAATGGCCGATATTATGAGCATATCTCTATATCTGACCACAAATTACTGTAATTGTTTCTCGGCTAACTGTTTCGTTACACGCGATTTAAGTCATGTAGCGCGTATGAGTTATTTTTGGAGCTTTTATAGCATGTTTTGTGACTTAACAATAAAATAGGTCAGTTTATATATTTGTGATTTTTTATTGTTTTTATATCAAATGTCAGTCAAAATATTTTCGAGTATAGTATCATTTTACAATTTTAATTTTAACATAAAATTACCACAGATTCGGAATGTATAATAGATTAAAACTCAAAAGTTACAATTAATCGATACCGACAACCGCCAAAAAACTCACTGTTTACTTTTTCTCTATTCTCAATAAACGCAAATATTTATATATTTTATTTTTATTCTTCCACTGGCAAACCTTAACCTCTTTTAAAATAACATTTAAATCTGTATAATATAGTTAGCCGACTGTAAAACTGTGTCTTATTGGATTGGGTGCTATAATGTTTATAATACTAAAACCTACTTAATAAACAAAACCTTGAATTTGATGATATAATTAAATAATATATACATATATACGCGTGTTTGCTTGAAGATAAGCTAAGACAATCGTTATTATACCGTATGTTTATGACAAACCACTTCAATGCAAATTATCGTTAGTACTCACTTACCATAAGTGCTATTCTGTAAGAACTTCGTGTCCCACTCATCAAATGTTGAAAACGACACGCTATTTTGATACATATACCCTTTAAGTGACATAATTATTATGGTTAATATCGCATATCACGTTTTGAATTTTAACGATGATGTTCTCTGGTGTATTTAGAATTTGTTCTCAAAGAGTATATCTTCATTACGCTCTTTCAATCAAATGCTTTCTCGTTCTCGTTCATTTAAGACTGATGTGATTCAGAGAACTTAATGCACTAATAGAATAAATGATTCTTGTTTGAAATTCTCTCTTATAGTTCATTGCGTAATACTCTTAGTACTGTAACATATGACTGAGTAACTTTTCTCTCGGTGGTAGAGCGTTGTGCAAGCTCGTCTGGGTAGGTACCACCCACTCATCAGATATTCTACCGCAAAACAGCAGTACTTAGTATTGTTGTGTTCCGGTTTGAAGGGTGAGTGAGCCAGTGTAATTACAGGCACAAGGGTCATAACATCTTAGTTCCCAAGGTTGGCGGCGCATTGGCGATGTAAGGATTGGTTAATGGCTTTTACATGGCGATGGTTAACATTTCTTACAATGCCATTGTCTATGGGCGTTGGTGACCACTTACCATCAGGTGGCCCATATGCTCGTCCGCCTACCTATAAAATAAAAATTAAAAATTGTATATCATTTTATGGATGATTATGTATATGTATATATATATATAAATATATGTATATATATATATATATATATATTATAGGATTAGGTAGGCGGACGATCCTATAGGCCACCTGATGGTATGTGGTCACCAACGTCCATAGACATTTAAAGAGATGTTAACCTTTGCTTACATCGCCAATGCGCCACCAACCTAAGATGTTATGTCCCTTGTGCCTGTTGTTAGACTGGCTCACTCGCCCTTCAAATCAGAACAACAATACAAAGTACTGCTGTTTTGCGGTAGAATATCGGATGAGTGAGTAGTACCTACCCAGACGAGCTTGCACAAAGCACAAATATATTTATAAAACCCAAAGGTAGATCAGAAACAATATTTATATTAACACGTGAAAGTCGATAATTTTACAATTGTTTAGTTGTTATTGTAGAAGAAGGGAAATGTAACCTCATGTTTGTACTGTGCAAATGATAATAGGCACGAAATAAATGTTATGTAAAAAACATCTTGGCAATGTTGAGGTCTCCACTCCGTTTAAGGAAAAGTTATCATACACACTGGCTTACTCACGAGGCTTAGCCTTGTGGGTTTGAACCCGAAATGGTCTTTAAAAATTAACGCGTAAATACTTGATAATCTCGATTAACAATAATGGTTATAATAAATAGTTGCAATGTAAAAATGTATATGAAAATTATTTTACTAAGTGAATATAAAGGTATAGTCTTAAAAAATATAAATCGTTCTGAACTTGAGTTTAAATATTCCCCTCCATGAAACGACTGCGCCACCCTTACTGCGTTTAATCTGAGGCTTGGATGCTTTTATTGTTTCCTAATGGAATACACGGTGTTTCTTTTTATGGGAAACAGGAAGGTAGACGAACCGGTGGGAGCCGGTGGGAGCCGGTGAGCGGTCAACTTTGCAGACATTGAAAAATCGTTCAAATAACTTTTGAAAGCTTGAAAGATAGCACATATTTGATACCTGTGGTTCAAGCGTGATTTTGAAGATTAAGCGATTTAAAAAAGTAACGTGATCTAACTTCCTCTAATGTTTGTAGTTGTGCCATTTCCTTATAATCGACTATTTTTTAGTATAAGACTTTGGCGTATCAAATGGTATTCTTATGTGGTCATTTATTGATATCTGGAGCCGGGTTATTATAGCAAAGATCGGAAACAATTATTTTATAGGATATCCCTTAGGATATCAAATTTGTAGTCTATAGAATAAAGGTTTGACTCTAGAAAATAATTTGACAAAACAACAGTTTTATTCTTATAAAAAATAACTGGCGAATGAGAATCTATATACAAGAATATTAAGGCGTTAAAAAGCGTAGAGAATACGACTTGCATGCAGGATATTCCAACTAATTATATATTAAGTCAAAAGAGTATCTACGTACTGAGTTTCTTTATGGCAGTAAAATTCACGTTTCCGCAATAGCGCTGCTTTTAAGTAAATTGTGATATTCGAACATAAAACGTACGTGCCTATGAATGCAATAGGTATGTATGTTTTTGCAGAGCATTGTCCAGGCCTATTGTATAAATATTACAGTTGATACATATAATGAAAGGAAGACGCCTTATTCGAACATCGCAGATTAAATCGCATAGTATTATTATTACTATTTTTGTAATATTTGTTAATGCTTTTTTAAAGCATTATGCTAAGGTAGCAATAAACTAATTGTTATCTTAGCATAAAGGTAAACTGATAGTGAATGCCTAGATGCTTTAAATCCCGCTTTTGTACTCTGGTAAATGAATTTTAAATAAATAAACCTGAACACGAGTTTTAATGTTTTAAAATTGTGTTTATTTAATCGCGTGCTCGGTGTTAAAGGAAATCGTGAGAAAACCTGCATGTGTCGTGTAAAATTCTGTTCTGTTGTTGCATTGTAGCTGCGTGGAGGATTATGCTCCGCGACCTTCTATTTAAAAAGGGGGGTTTCTGATTGGGGAGCTCAGCTTAGCAGTGGGACATTTTAATTGAACCCAATTTTCTTTTCTTTTCCGAAGCGATATAACAAAGAAACCTTTACGAAAAGAGCGTACTCTTACGAATGGTCGGCAACGCACCTGCAAGCCCTCGGATGTTGCAGGTGTCTATGGGCGGTGGTAGTCACTATCCACCAGGTGAGCCTCCTGCTCGTTTACTTACAGAATAAAAACTCTAAATCTATCTTAAACAGCCACTATTCTGACCATATCCAGTGAATGTATAGTTATTTATGGTGAATATTAAATATCCATAGCAAGACTACGGACAAAAACATTTATTAAGAATATTTCTATATTCTTAAATGTATCAATTTGTTTAACTTAATTTTCCTTTCCTTTTACTCCTTAATTTAACTGAAATAGTATTATTGAGTAGTACTTACAACTAAGCCATTTATATGATTGTGACAAACTTGGTGAACTCTGTATTCGCAAAAGCAATATTTTGGGTTTTTTTTTATATAAACCTTTTATATAGACCCTTATGCTACCCGTTTGAAGCCAAAATTAGTAGCTAGTAGGATATATATATATATATCTTAATATATATATTAACTAAAAAGAATTAAGTAATCTTTTTAGTTAAGTTTAAAAAACTGCTGATTTTTTAACATTATTTTATTCTTATTTTATTCCCTTTATATATAAATATATAGCTATATATTTTCAGTTACAGTAATAGCGATATAATTTCGTCGAGTTCAGCTTCCGTCCCCATGTTTCTCGAATGCTCGCCGCAACTCAGACCGCGCGTTGCAATTTAAATCCTAGAAGCTTGGATGATCTTTTTGTCTCCTAATGGGATTCACGTTGCGATAAATGCTTAGATTTAATACGTGTCGCTTAAATGATAATAATTGCTATGTTTATTCATGACGTATTAAAATAAGGCTTAGTTTCAAATATATTATTGTCATTAAATTTTAAACAGAATACGCACAGAATTCTGCCTTTAATAAAATGTATTTATTAATTTAAGGATAGGTACACAGTTAATAACTACGTATTCAGTGAAATTACTTTTGACACGACTTTTTTTTTGATATTTGAATGAAGGTCACAAAAAAATTAGTGGTGCTTGTGTGTGAAGGACTATTTTTCTTCAGAAATTATCTCCTTCACTCCATATTCAGACTATTTTTCTATAGAAGGGGTACAGAAGTACCCCGAAGTACAACGTGTATCCAAAATTTCATTATAATCGGTTAAGTAGTTAAGACGTAAATACATAACAAACAATCAAACGAACTGTCTCACTTTCGCATTTATAATGTAATAATAATAATAGTTAGGATTTATACTTGATATTTTAGTCCCTTATTGTCCATCTACTATGTTTTAAGCTATTAAGAAATAAGTATATATTTATATAGTTTCTTTATAATTGTACGTTAGCTTGGAAAATATATAATTTATGATTAAATCGCATCGTGCCTGCATTTTCTTGCTGGGAAAATTGCTTCCGCGGCTTGCAGCTGCGACATGTCACTCATAACTCCGTAACTCGGAGCGCTAAATTAGCTTAGTTTCTTCGTCATAAATATACAACTTCCATCTTTGTTTCTTATCAGTATTATGAAAAAAAATCTTCATCTCCTATTCAATAAACTTATCTATCTATCTATGTATGTATAAAGAAGCAAATATATAACAATTGAGCCTATACTTTTATTTGCTATAGACGATATATGATAAAAAAAATCAAATAAGAGTAGTAGACCACCCGCGTTCCCTCTTGAGGAGATTGTTTGAAGATTATTCCACAATGCTACTTCAATACGATTATAGTAGACTTTCTTTTGTTATTATCCAGCTATTGTCACGATGTACTTGTTATGATGTAATGTTACTTGGTGGTAGGGCTTCGTGTAAGCTCGTCTGGGTAGGTACCACCCACTCATCAGATATTCTACCGCAAAACAGTAGTACTTGCTATTGTTGTGTTCCGGTATGAAGGGTGAGTGAGCCAGTGTAATTACAGGCACAAGGGACATAGTATCTTAGTTCCCAAGGTTGGTGGCGCATTGGCGATGTAAGCGATGGTAACATCTTTTACAATGCCAAAATCTATGGGCGTTGGTGACCACTTACGATCAGGTGGCCCATATGCTCGTCCGCTTTCCTATACAATAAAAAAAATAAAAAAATGTTTTGAGATTAATTATAAACACAAATTAAGCGCATGAGAACTTAGTGCTTGTCTGGATTTAAACACTCAATTTTCGTCTAAAATTCACGCGTTCTCGAGACCACTCGACTCGGTTCCATTCGTCTCCATTTTCCTGAGCGAGATATAATTTATTCGAGATGAGTAAAAATATATTTTTTTATTAACACGTAACGACGCTATCGGAGGCTATTAACAGTGGTTTACATAATTTTCAATACATTATCTCAACGCAACCACGCTTATCTGAAAAACTCAGCGCACTTACGGATCTAAGCGACCAATTTAATAAGATCTCACGAGCTTTTAACTTAATCTTCCACTGATAATCTATTTACTTTAGGCAATATTCTTCGACCTGAAGAAATTATGAGATATAATTTGTAACAGATTTTTGTGCCTTTATCGTTATTATTATTATGAACCTGAAATATTTTAATAGGAATCATGATATATAGTCTATTCCAATGAAAGTGAAAATAAAGGTAAATAAACAACTTTGACCTTGAATTTACATGACATTTGAGCTAGTCTAGTGAGGGAAAATTATTGAGTGAATGGGTAGTGAATGAATGATAAAGTATGGAACGATATATTTTATTGTTTTTACACGTAAATTTATATTAATTTTAATAGGTATATGTTATATGGATTGCAGGTAAAATAAAATTTAAAAAAAACCGTTTCAATCACAGTCCGTTTAAACAAAGCCAGGTCGTAATGAAAAACTTTTGATAATTCCGAATAAGCACTCGTGCACATGATACGAAAGATCAGATACGAATGTCTTACTCTTGTATTATTCTCAAAACTATAAATTGAGTGTTGCTATGCATAAAACTGATCTACATTTAGAGATTTTAGACTATTTTTTATTTCTTTAAAATTAAATAATTGTGTTAATATTTCTTTTCTTTACCTGTAGTGTCTGTATAAAATAATAACATTTTATCAAACGTTAGGTAACTTTCTATATTTTTTACAAATATTTTATATTCCATATTATATACAAGTAAATAAATATCTACAAAAATCTAAAATTTATGTTTTATTAACAAAGCTAAAATAAAATATATTTTATCTGTATAAATTCATTCATTTTCCATTCGTTTAGCGAACATCCTTAATCAGCACCGCCATTTTAATTGTTCATTCATCGAAAAATGGCGTCTTGATTGTCGGCAAAACTGTTTACATAACTTTGGAAGTGAAATTAAAGTGGATTTAAGTAGTTAAGTGAAATAATGTTGTATTACAAATGAAGATATATTAATCAAGAACTGTTTGTAGTGCATCATATAGTGGAGTTATCAGCAAAATACTTGGAATATTGAAAATTACGGTTTGTTTTGATTGTTTCCTATTCTCATTGGAACAGACTATAGATACTATTATTCTTCTATCCGCAGGGCTATTAGTTCATAGGCTGACTGCCTCGTTGGTCTGGTGGCTAGATATAAGGCCGCAGACCCGGTGGTCCGGGGATCAATCCCCAGGTCGGGTCAATAAATAGTTATTGGGTTTTTCTGTCAGAAAATTCTCAGTAGCAGCCTGGAGTCTGGAAGTTGGAAGTGTGTACACTCCCGTGCCTCGGAAAGCACGTTAAGCCGTTGGTCCTGCGCCTGAACTTTTTCCGGTCGTGTCGGATTGCCGTACCATCGGATTATGAGAGCTAAGGAAAAGAGAGTGCATCAGTGTTTGCGCACACACTTGTGCACTATAATATGTCCTGCGCAGTTGGCTAATCTCTCTTGAGATTGGCTGCCGTGGCCGAAATCTGTCTGGATGACCTTAGTTCATACGCTTTTACAGCATCCTAGAAAATATAGTAAGGAAGGATCCCAGAAAACGTACTAATATTTTCATAAAGTACAGTTAAAAACTGTAGTAAAGTTTAAAATTGAAAAGTAACATTTTTGTTACTACATACCAGGCGTAATTTAAAAGCGTCGTATGTACCTATGTGACGTATTAGAACGACTAACAATTGGTTGCATTTTGGAACCGAGCAACTATAGATGATAATGTGTTTGGATAAATTGTTCGTGTACTATAAATTAAAATTGTGTGTTACTTTGAAATTTAAAAAATACTAATTTTACCAATATTTAGAGACAAATCATCTGACGAGATAATCGTGCATTTTGCTACGTATTCCAGTGGATGGCTTACTACGCGTAATTTTAGTATGTGCACGTCACAAATGACGTGTACATAGGAAACGCTGTATCAATTCGTCAGTCGCTATACAAGGTTCCAACGAACCATGTACGTTTATTATATGTACTTATATCATACTTTAAATGTAGTATTTCACAATTGTTCAAAAATACATTTAGAGACAAAATATTGTGTTATCGCCTCCGAAGTTCACTTTTAAATATAAATATTAGTTATTTTAATAAAACAATAGGTTTTTGGTGTTGGGAGGAACAGGGTGTAAAGTTCCTCATCCACCATTGAAAAGGGAGGATCCTCCGACCAGACGGGTGTTGGTCTGGTCAACAATTATATAGCATACGTTATTAAACCTTATATACCATTTAAAATTTTCATACATGTTATTCCGTAATAGCATTTCGGAATATCTTTAAAAGGGTCGTTATCTCACATTCCAAGACATTATGAAAGTGCGGTGCATTTTTCAATGAAAGCCTAATTAAAATTCCCTCCAAATGGGGAGGGCGAGGAAACTATTTTCCAGGTCGGCATCGTATTTTCACTTGATAACATCTCGACATGATTATTTATGCCAACGTTAGGGGAACCGGCCCTATCGATATGCCTTTTTTATATGCTGCCTGTACTGTTACAGTAACAAGTCATTAAGAAAACATATATTATAATGCAATTATAAATATAATAAAAAAATATCTTATATAAAATAAACTGAAAGCTGGAAGATTAACCGATATACACATTTACATTTTATTGTTTTGTCGACTGTACATGATAATAAATTGAAATTAAGAGTCATAGACATAAGACTTTAATTTATTTATTTATAATGACCTCCAGACCAATTTCGCCCACGGCGGCTAATCTCAAGAGAGATTAGCTAATTGCGCAGGACATATTATAATTCACAAGTGTGTGCGCAAACACAGGTGGACTCTCTATTACCCTCTGGTACCCTTGGTAGCTTTCATAATCAAATGGGACCGCAATCCGATACAATCGGAAAGGTTTCAGGCTCAGGACCAACGGCTTTACGTGCTTTCCGAGGCACGGGACTGTATTTGTTCGTAATACGCTTTTGCGAATCGTTTATCTGATTGATTTAAATTTCTGTACACTTGTTGTTTCTACTTGTGTGAACATTTCTAGTATAGTGCTATCAATAGGTGGTGCTTGAGTAGTATCGTATTGTTTACATAATCATTCAAAGAAGCAATGCAACGCATGTCACTTATAATAATTAATAAAATAATAATAACTTCTAATATTTAAAAATGGAATAATTTACCAGAAATAGCAATAACAGAACGCGTTTCTTACCGTTTTTTAAAAGTACTATCGAGTAGAAAACATCCAATATCATTACTGATATCGTAATCCGTTTATAAAAGGATCTGTTTATAACTGTACTTGAAACTAAGAGTTAGATAAGTTTTTCAGTTGCCTTGTTAAGTGGCCCATGTAACAACGATTTATGTGCCTCAGAACTGATAGTTGTTCCCCTTTAACGATAAATAGGACTTTAACAAACAAAGAAATTGGGTAAACTAGTTCGTAGACATGTATTACCTTTGTTTTTATACATTTTATTTATTGATAATGATAAGGTCCAACGGCATAATGAGTATGTCCAACGGCAAACATATTCTAAATTATTAAATTAAACAAAATGTAGAAATAGCTAACGATATTCATGAAATAAGAGCGAAATTGTTCTATGTGTTTCGTGAACGTTTTAGCATAGTATCTACGTCTGAAACCCCTTTTTGGCGCGCGATTTGTATCGTAAAAATTAAAAGAGTTGTATCTATTATTTTATACTTATAAATTGAAGGCGTTTTATTGTAATGTGTGAATGAAAAACCAAATTAACCACTACATAAAACTTATACTACGATAAAGCGCGTTTCGGAGATTTTAGTGAAACATAAGGTTCTCCAGACCGATTTCGGTCACGGCGGCCAATCTCAAGAGAGTTTAGCCAACTGGGCAGGAGATATTATAATGCACCTGTGTGTGCGCAAACACAAGTGCACTCTCTTTTCCTTAGCTCTCATAATCCGATGGAACGGCAATCCGACACGACCGGAAAGAGTTATGGCGCAGGACCAACGGCTTAACGTGCTTTCCGAGGCACGGGAGTGTACATACTTTCCAGACTCCGGGCTGAGAATTTTCTGACGGAAAAACCCAATAACTATTTATTGGCCCGACCTGGGAATTGAACCCAGGACCACCGGGTCTGCGGCCTTATATATTATATAGCCACTAGACCAACGAGGCAGTCAAGTTTAGTGAAATATATTAAGTACTATAATTAAGTGAATTAGTTCGCTTTGCAAGTTCACCCGTTTCCATTTAGACTGTTGACGTGATGAGTGCGAATTTGATTTTATTGAACACAATATTAACAGTGAATATTTATATGTATGCTATATATATGAATAAAACGTCAATGTGTTTTATATCAACAAACGTTAATATTAATTTAAAACATAATTATATAAATTGAAATTCGTATCCTATATAGAGATAAGCTGACGTTAGAAATATTAGATTTTCACATCAAAGCGAAAGTTCCAATTAATGGAATCTCTGCTTAATTAATTTCGCGTGAGTCGTTTCATCTGGCTCGAGATATCGCATCTCTATGTATCTCTGTCTGAGATCAGAGAGAGGTATGAAATAGTGTGTCATTAGCGACGAAGAGTCTAATTTTTAAGTGTATTTCAAATTTGTATATTCTTTGGTATATTAATATGGTGTGTTGTGACTTAATTCTGACATAGAAATAAAGTCCATTTAATTATTTAGAGAACATAAATTAGTCGTTGTTAGAATAAAACTAGTATCTAATATCTACTTAATAATTGACATTTTTTTTGGTATTGAGTGTTATCTATAAAGGGAACCGTTTATACAACTTATAAGGTACAATGTCATCTGCAAAAAAACGTTTGCGTCTCGGGACGGTTTGCGTCATAATTACCTGTTTAGACTAGTAGTACCCCGCGGCTCTTCACGCGTCATATTATTTTTTTCCGTGAATACCGTAATCTACTAATTTTTCAAGGTTCGTGGTGAATTAACAAAGAAGCAGACAATTAATTGTGCATTTTTAATATTTATAACGTAGTGCAGTTCACTTAATTGCAAAGCTTAAAGTATTTTCATCTTCATTCCATATTATAAGAAATAAATTAATTGATATTTTAATAATATACATAAAATTACAGTAATTTGAATACAAACATGCATTTCTTGTTAACATGAGCATAAATGTGATACGATTATAGAGTAATTATAATAAAATATTACAATTATATGTGTTCTGTAGTGATATGTACAAATGTTGTTCAAGTAACAGTTCTATTGATTTTAAACATAGCTTCGTTTGCGAGCATTTAAACACGAGTATATATAGCTAATTAACGGCGCTTAGAATGTTATAATAAAGTTTTAGGTATGTGCTTAATAGACAAGTCAGGACTATATATTTCATGTATTCGTGAGGAGACAAACATCTATCATGAAATTCTGCCTCATATTTATCACCGATCCGCATTGAAGCTGTGTGGTGGAAGGACCAAACCTTCAAAAGTTTAAGTCTTAAACCTTTATTCGCTTAAAAGCGTTACACTTATTTATTGATCGTTTGAGAAACATCTTAGACCTGAGAAGAAACGGCGAAAGAACCTTAGCGGGATTTTTTTTTCTCTAGATAGGAATCGAGGCCCAGTAGTGGGATATTCACAGGTTGTTACTTTTATTACGTCACTTACTTAATACATACATAGTACTTAATACATAGTAAGTTGTAACAATTAATTAGCTCGTATTATAGATAAATATAACAATATATTCCACATGAGGTCACAACCTTACCTTGTTAAATAAAATGACACGAATTAATAAAAGAGTCTTATGCGGTAACGAGCCAAATTAATACTATTGATGTGAATTATTTATTACAACAATATGAGTTGACGTGAAAACGTCTATCGTTTAAATTTAAATCGGGTGAAGCTATGAAGCGCAGCTACTTGTGTAATGTTATTTAATACTAAAATCTCCAAAACGCACTGCCTCTTCGGGTATAGGTTTCATGTACATATATTGGTTTTGTAATTCATTCACTTACTCCTCATAAGTCCTTATAAAAGTATTTTACTTTAATAGAATTAAATATAAGATTATGTTTTATAAAAACGTGCATTATATTTAATTATTTTGAAAAATAGATCTTCCACCGTAGTAATAGACGGGTATTCGTCTCAACCATACATAGCTCATTCTGGTGTGCCACAAGGCTCAAACTTAGGACCAGCACTTTCCAACATCTTCATAAAGGATATTATATCAATTTTTCGGTACTCGAAGGTCTATCTATTTGCGGATGGTCTTAAAATAGTCAAAGTAACTCTGACGCCGAAGTGTTACAACAAGGACTCAACCAACTTATTCAATGGTGTAACAACAATCAAATGCGTCTCAATCCCAAAAAATGTTACTTAATTAGGTTTAGTAGAAAACAGAATTACGTGCAGAGTCAATATTATATTGAGACTGAAAAACTGAGCGAAGTTCGTGCGATACGTGATTTAGGCGTTATACTAGAGGCGAATTAAGATTCACCAATCACATTGATAGTATAATAACTTCAGCAACAAAATTGCTGAGTTTTGTATTGAGAAATTCCAAACAATTCAGACAACAATTGTAGAGTTTGATCGTAGTAGAGGACTACGATCAAACTCTACAATTGTTAGGAGCACACTACAGTTAGGAGCAAACTAGAATACTGTAGTCTAATTTGGAACCCTCAATACAAAACTCATGTAAAACGAGTAGAAAGAGTACAAAAGTGACTGCTGCGTCATCTTACGTATCGTACGAACTGCATGAAAACTGACGATTCCTACGAAAGAAAGACGGAAAATCTTAACATAACATCACTTCAGTCACGTAGAACCATCGCAGATATGATATTCTTGCACAAAATTTTAAACAACAATATTGATTGTTCAACAATAATCCAATTATTTAATTTTAGCATTCCTGTAAAAGTAACCAGAAAACCAGTCAGTTTATTCCACATACCATTATATAAGTCAAACGTAGGAAAGTATTCCCCATTAGCCAGACTAGCTCGCACCTACAATGATCTGTCCTCGAAGATTTCTGGCCTTGATATAGCTTGTTTCTATTTTTAAATCTAAATTATTGAAATTCTTTAATAATAAATTGTGTTATATGAATGCTTCAAATTTGTTTTTATTTTTTTTTTCTTTTCTTTTTATATTGCTAATTCTGTAATAATAATGTCAATTAATTAAATTTCTTTTTAATAATGTTTAATAAATTTTATATTTAATTTTAATTAATGAATATTGGATGCATGTTGTGATTACCTATAAAAGGAAATATAGGGTTTTCCAATAGGGACGCTTGAACTTTGACAGCTGATTGCGGCCATGTTGTTTGAGTGACAGCTGTCAAATGCAGTGTGTTATATTCATTCCGTCCTCCCAAACCACCATGGCAGGTTACAGTTTCGAGCAGCACGTGCAAATCATAAAATTGTTTTATGAAAATGGGTCTTCAGTTCGAGCAACGTTCCGCGCACTTCGCCCGTTTTACGGTCGCGATGATCGTCCTGCCGAGTCGACTATCCGTCGATTGGTGGACAAATTTGAGTCAACCGGGTCAGTTAACAATCAGCCGGTTCCCGTGCGTCAACGTAACGCGAGATCTGCCGAGAATATCGCCGCTGTGCGCGACAGTGTCCTCGAAAACCCGCGGCAGTCAATTCCGCGTCGCGCCCAGGAACTCGGCCTTTCGCAGACGACAACTTGGCGAATTTTGCGTTGTGACTTGAGCCTGCACCCGTACAAGATCCAGCTGACCCAAGAGCTCAAGGTTAATGACCATAGACAGCGCCGTGTGTTCGCTGACTGGGCATTAGAGCAGTTGGAAGTTGACGCCGATTTTGGCAAAAAAATCATCTTCAGCGACGAGGCGCATTTTTGGATGAATGGCTATGTCAACAAGCAAAATTGCCGTATTTGGGACGAGACCAATCCACACGAGGTTCACCAAGTGGCAATGCACCCGCAGAAAGTGACTGTTTGGTGCGGATTTTGGGCCGGAGGCGTGATTGGTCCGTATTTTTTTCGAAAACGATAATGGTGTGGCCGTCACCGTCAATGGTGAGCGATACCGGTCGATGATAACCAACTTCTTTTGGCCTGAAATCGAGAATATGGATCTGGACAACATGTGGTTTCAACAGGACGGCGCTACGTGTCACACAGCACACGCTACGATGGAAGTTCTGCACGATCAAGCGCCCTTAATGGAAAACCCTATACAATTATCATTAATGGAAATTATAGATTAAGTACCTATGTAATACTATTGTAATTTCTGTTGGTGATCCGAATAATAAATAAATAAATAAGTTATCTTGAATTCATTATCAAATAAAAATTTAAATGTATTAAATCCCTAGGTACGTAAGCTTAATGTTCTCTTTAATCGATTTTTTTTTTCAAATATTATGATAACGAAATTTGTCTATATAAATACGTTATATCTGCATATTTTTCATATTTTGCCATGTTACTACTATGTTTCTCAATATACACCTTTTATTTTCTTGTTTATGTTTACTGTTAATACTGTTTTCTTATATTTAAAAACATAGAAACTGTTATTTTGCACACGTCTTTTGAACAGAAATGAAAGGTATTACAGATAAATGTCACCATCGAGAAATCATTTTACCGTGCATCAAGATTTCTAAAGCCGATAGTACTCACTGCATAACACCGTCCGAAGCCTCAATACCCTCTTAGAGCTCTCTTTACGAGTCCCGTTTATGTACCCCTCCGATAAATTAAACCTAACTGTTCTAAATAGATATGGCAATCTAACTTTCATGGATTCTGATCCACTGATTCATAAAAGATAAAAGATTTATATCAAATTTAAATTATTGTATATTTATTTGATCGTAATCACCATTTTAGTTATATTTATTGTTATCGATACAAATAATGAGTCAATCGGCAAAATTTATCTATCTATGCATAGAATTATTTGATTTGATTGAGGATTAAAGATTGATATCACATTTAAATTATTGTCTCTTTATTTGATGGTTATCACTATTTTAGTTATATTTATAGTTATCGATACAATACAATTGATCTGTTACAATGAATTATTTATCAAGCATTTTTTTATTTAACTAATGCTGTATAAAGGAATTATCTGAAAAACTCAAAACTCAAAACGTTTAGCCAGAGAGTGTTGAAGTAATATTTATTTACATAAAAATTATTTACGTTAAGGTCTTACGTATATAAATACAAAAAACAATTGAAAATAGCAACGGCTAAAATTATGACCGTGTGGAATAATGACTAGATTGCTACCAGCACATCCCCGTTTAATCGGAATTCCGATCCTCTGGGTGATTAATTAACCAGCTTATTTAATATATTGACTATTTAAATGAATATTCAAAGGATACATACACATTAGAATAGTATCAGATTAAGTCATTCTTCTTATACTAGTTTAAATGGACAGTTCTGATTGAATAAAAATAATACCTAGCAATATTTTAATATATAAAATCATCGATTTATAGCAATTCCCATAGTAAAAACATTATAAAGTATATTCTTCTGATATCACTTCTGTTATGTAAAATCTTTTAATATATTGGGTACTTGAAAACCACTTAGAACGTTCTGGACTCTCAGAGGAATTATAAAGACGACCAAACGTCAGGGGAGACATTGAAAGCAGACGTTAACTCATAAAGTTTTGAATTTTGTTCAAAGAATAGACGTTAACATACAAGCACCATTAAACATTCAAAAGAAACTTATGTGTATAAATTCAAGCGAAAATATAGCACCAGAAGTTTTAAGATAAGCTAATATTTTATAGAAATATAACGCAAGGTATAACGTACGCAATAAAATATTAACAGTTAAATTAAAATTTGATATTAATGAAATGTAAATCAATGATTTTTTAATCCTATTTTATTCCTTTCTTATTATTTTATGAATTGTACTGCATATACGTTTGTGTCCGTGACATATTTCGAGTATATGTTTTTTTTTTGGTTCGTTTCGCTCCGTTAATTGCGACTTTGAATAATAAATCTCTTCTATTATTATAAATGGAAAAGTAACTGTCTAGCTGTCTATTACGCTTTCACTGCTAAACCACTGAACCGATTTTGATAAAATTTGCAAGAAAGCTTGAACCCCAAGGAAAGACAGACTACTTTTTATATATTATCTAACACTATCTATCTCCCACGCGGGAGAATATTTCCCACGCGGGGGAAACGCGGGGAATCCCTGATATTACTCAAATATATCTACATGTACATGTATACTGACATCTAACATTATTCTTACTACTATTCATTGTACTATTAAAATATTTTTGTATCTTTGTTTTGACAATTGGACAATCCTGCGTCGCAGAGTAACATTGTTCTTTATTTTTGTTAATTAATTGGTAAAAAGATATATTATGTACTAAGGAGCACAAACAATTAATGTCAGAATAACATATTTAATAACGAACTAAAACTGCATGTTTTTTTAATATTACGTAACATTTGCAATAAAAATTACAATATGAACAAACTTTCCTGATGAGAAATTATTTAACTAAAAGTAACATGAGTTTAAATAAAATGTTTCACGAGATTGATAATTTTTAAACACAAAATTATATACACTGAATGTTAATTCGGACAGATTGAAACCAAATGAAGCGAGGGCAGTTAAAATAACGAATGAGGACATAACACTGTTGCTGATAATGCATAAACTGTGCGGCTGTGCGGCGATGCGTGAAAAATCATACATACACATATATGCAACTCGCTTCCTGGTATTCGATGCATTGTCTATTTCCAGTGATTTACATTTGGAATCGAATTTAAATTCACGTTGCTACAGGATTTTCTTGTTCAAACGAGATAACGTCTTAAGTGTCAGGTTGGAAACGTATTACGATTCCAGTATTATCAGTAAGGAGACTATCAGGTGAATGTCGGAATGACACCTCATAAAATGATCCAAAAGTTATATAATTGGTATTAAGATATGTGGATTATATAATAATAATAATAATATCCTGGGACAATATTCACACATGGCCATCAGATCCCAAACTAAGCAGAGCTTGTACTATGGAAACCAGACAACTGATATACTACATATACTACTTTTCTTTTGTAAATACATACTTATATAGATAATTACACCCAGACTCAGGACAAACAGACATGTTCATGCACACAAATGTCTGTCCTGGGTGGGAATCGAACCCACGAAGTATCTTACCAACCACCCCAACCAGCTCGTCATTACATAAAATAATATATAGCTTGAATTTTTATTTATTTAAGAATTATTCGAAATTCAAATGAAAATGTATTTTTTAATGAACAATGCCATCGTCGTATAATATAACAATAGACAGTTATTTACGAATTAAAAGATCATAGAAATATTACACAATAAAACGTTATATAATAACGTTTGTGCTCTTCAGCCTTATTGTAATTGCTTGTACAATCCGTATAGTCCTTTCAGACGGAGGCCCACGTGCAAGACTCTATAATCCCGTCTGAGTGGAGCTCAAACAGGTTGCGCTTGGTATTTACTCACGCTCGAGTTTATTCTATCATTAAAGACAAGGATGATTTTACACGTGACTAAATTCAGTGCACGCTTAGACAATAGCGCGAGTGTTACTGTGACCACTCTGATTGTCTAATTAGTTTGTTTAACAGTCTTAGTGGATTTTTTACATTTGATTCCGTGTATTATTATAATAATACCCTGGGACATTATTCACACAAGGCCATCTGATTCCAAACTAAGTAGAGCTCGTACTATGGAACGCAGACAACTGATATACTACGTACTTTTCTTTTGTAAATACTTACTTATATAGATAATTACACCCAGACTGAGGAGAAACAGACATGTTCATGCACACAAATGTCTTTCCTGGGTCTTTCAAATCGAACCCACGACCTGCGGCGCGAAAGTCAAGTATCTACAAACCACTCAAACCGGCTTGTCAAATTTAGGAATGTGTAGAGCAACAATACGTCAATTTTGTTGATTTATGAGTACTTCCTTTTCAATCAGCTTACGCTTGTGTATTACAAATATGTTACTCATATAGAAATATTTATTATGTTCCATCAATTTTTATATTGATACTATAGCTGCCCGTCCCGACTTCGTACGGGTAAAATAAGGATTTTATCCCGTGTATTTTTTAATCAATAAGATATAAACATTCGTCCATACAGAACAGTATATGTGTGTTCGGTACAGGGCATATAATAATAATGCATAAAGTAAAGTACAACATGCTCTGCATATTTTTTCATTTATTGGAACAAAGTTCTTTTACTACTGCGAAGTAGAGAGATCTGGCAGACATTGTCATGTAACAAAAAAGCGTTGTCCTCCAACCGACTCCTTTCCACTCTTTCTTTCTTACTGATTCTTTCTATTCTAGCGGTTGTATGTGTAATTTGTAGCTTTCTTTTCTTTTTTTTTTGTAAATTTGTATGTGTAATGTAATTGTTTTCTTATAGTCATTAGTTAATGTTTTATTTCCTTTTGTTTTTATTTTTTATGTTTGCAATGTATGTTTGTCCTGAGTAAATGTTTTCTTATCTTATCTTATGTATGTGTAAGTGTACAACAATCCTTATTGTCAAATTTTCAGATTTGACAATAAGGAATGTGTGCGGCCAATGAGATAACCTCAATTCTATACAAAAGAAAATATAATTTGAACTCTTTTTTTAACTTATAATTCGCTATTTTATATTTAATTTTGAATAAATTACTATTTTCCTAAAGTATTAAATGAAATTTATCAATTTTAATTCTTACTTTACACTTACATTTTTGCATTGAAAACATAATAAAAATAACATAAAATAGACACATGTGAAAGGGAGAGTTGATTAAGAAGGGCAACGCTTTTTGGTGTGATAAAAAAGTACGAACAATTTCCTCTTTTTTTAATTATAATAGGTCTAACGCATGTACAAAAGTACACACACATTTTTGTTATTTAAGGGTCTTCTTTGACGTTTGTGGAAATTCGAAGGTCGGGATTTCGATAGAATCATATAGAAAGCGATGCTCCACAACCTTGAAATAAATCACACAGTTAGCCAATGAATTTAACTTACGTGTAGAGCATTCGAATTTAAGATAATGATTATGGATAAGTGTAAAAAAAATCAGAAAAATCACTAAAACGTGTAAAATCGCACTTCCTTATTGAGACGAAATTATCGTAATCGTCGAGAATTTAGAAATGAATTTTATCAAATAATAAAGTTAAAACTATAAAGAAACGTCTGGAGTCTTCATTTTTTAATAAACGTTTTCTTATTTTTTGTTATAATAAATTACAATGAAATTGTTCGCGTTTTCTTATGCGAGCCGCCGATAACCCTCGCAGACCAGTCGGCCACGCGCCTCCGAAGTGAGAGCACGTCGGTTTGCGCCGCATTGATAGATCGCGATAGAACCGTGTACTTACACAAAATCAATGTGTGCGTAAATAGCGTATTTAGTATGTATTTGAACGTTTTAGTTGTCACCGAGACTGTTCATCATAAATTTTAGGACGCGCACCGGCTTATGTATTCTGTTTTTTTTTTTGGTATTTTTAGTGTTTTATCATTTGATACGATATTTTTACTGATAATATTTCGTATATTTTGTAGTTTGATAAAAAAACAAAAAATAACTCGAGTTGAAATTCTAACTAGTTACATAATTATAACACACTCATATATAATGATACATTGCAATTTTTTTATAAATAAATATAATTTTTTGAAATATTTATGTATATAATTACTTATTTCGTCCATTTCCTAGTTATATTGGTCAGTAAAACAACAACTGAGGCAATAAATTTATTGTCGTAAAAATTCAAATTATTCTTATTTTCATTGATAACGTAAAACTAAACAAAGTATTTATAAATAGTGTTTTGAACACTAAATAATAAAAATGACCAAATCCCATTTATGCATAAAACGAAACACGCGTGATGGCCCACCTAACAAACCCTCATTAGTCAGTAAATTACTGACTCTCAACTCAACGGGAAATATAGTACTCAAGTGGAAATGCGAAGAACGAAGTACATAATCCTTGTTATTGTGATCTAAGAACAGTAGTGGCATCACACTAAAGAACACACTTCCAATTGGTAGACCGCCACGCTTGTATATATAATAAGATGCGTTAAAAACTTCAATACCGCGATTCAGGGATTATACATTTTTATAACATTTTTCTTTAGAAGTTTAATTATTTTATGTATTTATTCACATTTTTTTTTTTATATTGAGTAATTAAAGAAATAAAACATTTAATAATAATATTGTTCTTATTATTATAGCATAAAATGTTTCTTTTAGTTTTTTGTTACGTCAAAGCGCTATCTAGTGAGGATATACGAAACGTTTTCATGCCTCATCGTCATCATTGGTTTTGCAAATTGATATTTATCCGATTTCAGACTTACAAATCGATTTCAAAATCCGATTTTAGATATCTGAATTTGGTAATGCCTAGCCTCATCAAATCGCCTGAGAACTTAGCTATCCTTTTATTTTATTAGCTAACGTGCTCAGGCAAATATAGTCTTTAGGTACTTCATCAGTAAGGTCGATTATTGTGTGATAGATTTCCGTAGCAGAACCAAGAAACCGAAAGTCGAACTGCAAAATTCCCGCTATCCTTTTTATTCCGCTTTATTCCAATTGGTTAGAAAGAGAGAAAGTGAATTTCATAGTAGAATAAATGTTGTAAAATATATATTTCGATTCAGGAATTATATATTTTTCTTTAGAAGTTTAATTATTTTATGTATTTATTCACATATTTTTTTATATTGAGTAATTAAAAAAATAAATCATTTATTTTTACAGTAATAATAATATTGTTTTTATTATTTTAGCATAAAATGTTTGTTTCAATAATGTTTATACAATGTTTTTCTTGTATTCCTATTGATCTATTTTTATTTCACTTTTTGTATATATACTTGTTCCGTTTTTTAATAAAGCATTCCACATTCGTCTTTCGTCAATTTTTTTTTTATTATTCCACATTTCGACATCAAGAAGTTTATTTATACCAAACTACTCACCTCAACGCTATAGATATGTATTTGACAACATTTCAAAATCAGTGACAATAAAGTTAAAATTTAGTTTAGGAAAAAAAAGTGCGACGACCCCACTCTGCATATGTATATGTGTGCGTGCCGTGCCCGAGCCTCGATAGTTGCGACAGTAGCGCTAAAAACGTAAAACTTCGTGCGGCGAAACGTCAAAGAAGACCCTTAACTTACCTTTTACAATATTTCTCCTTAAGAATAATACAGTAGAAATACTCTTAATAATAATTAATAATAATAATAATTACAGCACTGCAAATTTATAATAAATTTAGTTGAGTATTACACGGATATGATAAAATTATAATTGTAAACGTCACTACTGCGATCGATGTACAAACAATAACAATGGCCAATTTTTTTCCGAAAACTGTGTAAGAAATGAGATACAGCTTATTACAAGAGAGAGAGGATTTATATACTTTAGGTGTTTATACTTTATTCATTATAATTTACTGTTAATGTAATATGACGGATATTGTCTTTAGATCTGCCGTCCTATATTTCTGTTTAATTAACGCTCGAAAGCTAAAGGTGAAGGACTGGTAGAAACTGCCTGAAGCCATTGAGTTCCCCTTTAATGTTTAAACGATGAAATGCATCCTTGTGTTATTTCATAAGACTATAATTAATGATTAAAATTACCTAATTGCATTTGGAATCTATTTCCATGGGCGGCTTAGATGTTAGAAGCACATGTATCTTAAACGAAGATTGCACGTTCAAAATTCTATCTCCGTGAATTCTGTCACATTGGAGCAGAGTCGTGAACTAAGCTCTATAAATTTTCCTCTCTAGAGGATTATTAGTCTAGCGATGGATATTTACAGGCTGTTACTTTATAATTATCTCATAAAACTAAAGCTCATAAACATATAATTGCAATAGACTAATTGTTAAATTTTCTCAAACTATTTATAACGAAAATATTTGACTATAGTACATTTTTCAATTAAATTAATGTTTTTGAAGATTCCGAAATTCTCTCGAAATATTATAAATTATATATAATTGTTGTTAATATATATTTTTTTCACTTATGTATTATTGCAGGTGGGAACTTTGACGTCCTTATTATTACGATTACTTGTAATAAATGATTAAAGCATGTATGATATTTGCCAAGTTAATAAATCATTTTTTATGCACACATATAAGGTCCTCCAGACCGTTTTCGGCCACGGCGGTCAATCTCAAGAGAGATTAGCCAACTGCGCAGGAGATATTATAGTGCACAAGTGTGTGCGCAAACACAGGTGCACTCTCTTTTCCTTAGCTCTCATAATCCGATGGGACGGCAACCCGACACGACCGGAAAGAGTTCCGGTGCAGGACCAACGGCTTAACGTGCTTTCCGAGGCACGGGAGTGTACACACTTCCACCTTCCAGACTCCGGGCTGCTACTGAGAATTTTCTGACAGAAAAACCCAATAACTATTTATTGGCCCGACCTGGGAATTGAACCCAGGACCACCGGGTCTGCAGCCTAATATCTAGCCATTAGACCAACGAGGCAGTCATATACACACAAAAACACATACATACACTTGAAAATTATTTCTTTTACATATGAATTTTGGTTGTCACAAATCATCGAGTTGCATAACAGTCATTAAAACGTAGCCGGCTCGACCCAGATTGGTTTCCTGTCTTTTTATTTACCGCCGCTAATTTTACCATTTCTTAGTATTCGAAATGACTAACGATCAAGAGAAAATGATTTATCGATGTATTGTTTTAAAAACATCTTAGTCTTTCGATTGTGCAATAACTATTATAATATTACGTCAGCTAAAACTGAAATTGCATTGCTAGCGTCTATAATAATTGTTTATAAGATTTTTAATTCGTTTTAGCGTAAAACACAGGTAGCCAATTTTTAAATTTTTGTCTTTTAAATTAGTATTAATGTATATTTTTCAGTTAAAATAGAGATTCAGATAGTATCAACGTCTACTATCAACGGTATTACCGTGACTCGTTTCTTGAGTATATTCATTGAGATGTAGTATTTATAGACAAATTAGGACAACGGTAAAAAACTATAATTTGATGTATGCTCTAGCTGAATTTATTATTATACATTTAATCAAACGGCAACACCGTCTTTTTTTTTATAAAGCCATATTTAATCTCTCGTAATTTAAAATGACATCGGGATAACTGAAACTTAATTTTGTAAACGAGGTCGAGCTGAACTGTTGTTTCGATCACATCAGACGACGTCGACCTGTCAAACGCTGACGTCGTAAACTTGAACGCAAGCGTTTATCGTCCGTTTCGAATGCAGCCACGAGTCCAGCGATCAGAAATAATTTATGTAAATTGAATATCGATTGGAATGAAATCTTACAAAGCTTACGATGATTATATCAAAAAACACGACGACCTAGTCCTAAAACGTTGATATATAAAACATAGTTGTAGAATAATTTAATACTTCATTTTTTATTTTATTTTTTAAACTATAATCTATGTTGCTTTTGTTAATGGTTGTGTTTGTTCGTGTGTCGTTCATTCAACTGTGTTGAACGTTCATGCAGTTGTTGTTAACACTTCCTTGAAAGTTTCAGGTATTATACTGTCAAAGCAAAATTGGTAGCGCGCGAGTCGTATCGAATGTACTGTTCGATTAAATTTAAAAAGACATTGCAGCGCAAGCCGATTCAATATTTTTGAACCAGTATTATTAAATAAAACAGTTTTGATTTTTCTAGAGCATGCTCGAATTTCTGATAAATTCTTAATTTAAACAATGTCATATAAAATACACGCGATAGTAGTTAATACCAATTAAACAATGTGTTTCACTCGGTGGTAGAGCTTTGTGCAAGCTCCTCTGGGTAGGTACCACCCACTCATCAGATATTCTACCGCAAAACAGCAGTACTTGGTACTGTTGTGTTTCGGTTTGAAGGGTGAGTAATTACAGACACAAGGGACATAACATTTTAGTTCCCAAGGTTGGTGGCGCAGCGGCAATGTAGTTTTTATTTTAAGAAATGTACAAACCACTGTCTATGTGCGTTGGTGACCATTTACCATCAGGTGGCCCGTCTACTCGTACACTAACCTACACTATATAAAAAAAAAGTTTAACACTGCTATTATAAATATTTCGATTGATATACGTGTAATGTATGTATGATATACGTGTAATGTATGTATGATATACGTGTAATGTGTGTGTGTGCGTGTGTTCAAGTTTAGTCGTTGAAATTACGCTGTTTTCATTGTCCCATTCCAGGCACCCTCATCAATCATTGACGCTTCGCGCGGACATTGTAAATTGTACTTAATTTTCATTCTACCGAATTAAATTTACGATACGAGCTAATTCATGTAAGAAGTACGTAAACGTTATTAAAAATTGCATATACGATGTATCTAATTAAAAAAGTAACAAAGTATTAGCCTGTAACTGTACCAATGTTGGGTAAAGGCCTTGGTTGGGTACGTTTGTCCTTCAATAAAAAGTATCAACTTCGAACTAAGAAATCTCCGTGAGATCTAAGTTGCTATGACTCTTGTGTCTGTAGTGGTGTAGACTTCCACAAAAGTCCACACAAGTAACCACAAAAGTCATATTAGGTTTTTACGTTTAGTTACAAGCCCCACCACCACCACCCATCCTCCAATAGGTGGTTCATTCTTATTATTAGATTTTATTGCGAAATAGTAAATATAAAATGATGTGTGCCCTAACAACATTTAATTTAAAAATTGTCTTTATCAAGCATTTGTATGTCTTTATTGGATTATATTACTGGAAGATATGAGGTTTCGGTTGCCACATCCTTTTCTATGCTTTCTTTAAAAGAGGGTCGAATAAGGGGATAATGAAAATCTGGTTGGCTCAAATGATCTTTAAATATAAATGTTGATTACGTAATCATTTTAGCAGATCTATATATAAAAATGCTAAGTAAAAACACATATGTATGAATGTTATTCTTAAAAATATAGAACCCATATTCATGCAACTTTTAAAGAACTCACTGAAACATGATTTATTTTATTCAATTATATAATTAAAATTCTTTATACATTTCTAAATTGTATTATTTAAATAACTTATTATATTAATATAATATTACGGCAATAAACAAAATATCGCCCATTGAAATCAGAGTTGAAACATCTTGCGCTTGGCGGTGCCGGTGATGCGAAACAACAAATTCAGCCAAATATGTATCAGCATTGGAACAGACGATTAGAAGGTCCCTTTTCTTTTAGAGAAGGTTTTGTTCAGCGGGACATTTTTTTTAATTTTTTTATAGGAAATGTAGGCGGACTAGCGTATGGGCAACCTGATGGTAAGTGGTCACCAACGCCTATAGATTTTGGCATTGTAAGAGACGCTAACCATCGCTTAAATCGCAAATGTGCCACCAACCTTGGGAACTACGATGTTATATCCCAGGCACAAGGGATATTACACTGGCTCACTCACCCTTCAAACCGGAACACAACCGTACCAAGTACTGCTATTTTGTGGAAGAATATCTGATGAGTGAGTGGTACCTACCCAGACGAGCTCGCACAAAGCTCTACCACCAAGTACGACAGTATAAATATACGTCAAAAAAATTTTTCAAGAAAAGAACTATTTAGATAATGTGTACTATGAGTAAGATAGTAAATATAAACATATATTGATATGCTATTAAAAAAATGCGCTTCAAAAAAGTAAAGTAAAGTAACAGTCTGCAAGTGTCTCACAGCTGGGCTAAACGCCTCCTCTTTTTAAGGCTTATTTCATCACGATGCTCTAATGCGAATTGGTGGAGATTTTCACCCACCACATTCAAATGCACCAATTTTTCGTCGCCGCCGAGCACGAGATGAAATATAAACGACAGATACAGCACATAAAGAATACTTGATTAATTAAAAATAAAAATCATTACCAGAGAACCATTATCAAAGCTTTCTTGAGTTCGTAGTACAAATATATCTGAATACTCTCGTGTACTTGAAAGTCAAATAAGGATTTGTAATTAAGTGTATCCACTTGAGAACGCTCTTGTTGCAGTGATAGTCGTGTTTGATGAATCCAGCTGTTGACATCGTCGGTACAGACAAGCTGTTCATTGAAACCGATATACATCTTAGTAACAATTTGAATATCTACTTGTGATTTGCAACGCAGACTTAGATTCAGTTTTGATATTCACAAATATAAAAATACGATATTTTTAGTATTAATTTTATTTATTACGACAACTACGCGAAATAAGGACGTCATTTAAAATATGACTTATGAGTAAGATCGTAAGCAATTCCTTTTTTTTTTAGTTTTTCTGAATCTTTTTAAAATTACTTCAGACCGTTTACCAGATTTGAAGTTAATACAACATTTTCTATCAACTGGATCTAAGCTCAACCAAGAGCACTTCGTTCCCTCTTTTCTATGGAGAACGGTTGAACTTATTCCACCACGCTGTTCCAGTACCAGTTAATTGATATATATCTATGTATGTATGTTTGTGGCTTAAATTGAACTGACGCAAACATGTTTGACACATACACCGCTGAACATAAGATACATTTAAAAAGCAAATCCAGCAAATGTGCTCGAAATATTTTCAAACCCACTCACTTTTTATATCCACTGGGCCATCTCGGTTAATCTACATGATCATATATTCATAAAAAAAATCAATTTCGTAACATAACAAACAGAATCCACCTTATTCAAATCAAAACTTTATATAATATTTGTATAGCTAGTATTAATATTGACGGAAAGGAAAATTATATTTATATATAATCGAAGAAAACAAATATTTGAACGTACAATCAGTAGTAGTAAGTAATCTGACTTCTGCAATGATTGGGATTACTTTGTTCCTGTTTCAAACATTTCTACTATTAATTCCAATATTTGCATAGGATTGTATAAATTGTATTGAGCTTTCTGAAGAGAACAAATATAATTAACAAATGCAGACTAAGAAATGAACGTTGTTATTACAATGCTCAGAAATTCTATTTTAGTTTAAACGAACGAGGAAAGGCAATTTTATGTATATAAATTCATATTTATCATTATTATATTCATGGGATAAAAGAGTTGAACCATGACTTGGTTCAAATCATCATTGCCGGATGAAACTTGTTAAAAATTTAAATGTAATATTTGTAAAGTTATCGTACAACATACGTAAATTTAGTAAAGCCACAGTTTGTAATTGCATCAACGCTGAATAAACGCCTTCTCTCTGGAAGAGAAGGCTTGAAGATTATTCCATGGCTCCGATGTCGTTTGGTTCAACCTGTGACAGATATTCATCCAACTCATGCAGGTTCTTTATTCATTTATGATTTAAGTATTCTTATCTAAATCACTAGGCCATCACTACATTTTTGTCATGTTTTTTAAATATTAGAGTACCGAGAACAGCTAATCTATCGTGTAAAAAAAAGGTATTACTGATACCTTTTTCTTTACATATATAAAATAATACATAAAGTGCTCATGGTATACTTATATGTATAGTTATGGAGATGAGACTCAAAATAGACATAGCTGGTACAAAGGCACAATGAGTAACGCAGGCCTCCAGGCGGCGCTCGTAATTAAAATCTGCCTTTTGGCTCGGGCTATTGTCTGGCACAAGAGATAGCGGACAGTGAAGTGAAGAATATAAATATCGATATTTAACTTTTATTTTTGAGCTTAAAACCGTGAAAATACTAGATAAGCATCGCCCGTCGAAAAATATATTTTAATCAAGACAACGGTAAATTCCAAGACGTGAATATTTTTTTCATCTGTAACAAAGAATTGTAAGTAAAGTTAAATTGATTATATTTTTAATTTAAATAACGGTTAGATTAAATAAGATTTAAGTCAAAAGTAGGTCGCAGTGTAGTTCACCGGTAGCGAGTTATTGGGCACATTGCCAAATCGATTGCTTAGTGCTTATGCTATCTCAGGGGCCCAATAGTGTCCCCTGGATTAGGTAGCGCTCCATTGTAATGGCGGCACTAATACGCGTTGAACTGATACGATTGTAATACAATTTGAAAGATATAAGATAAGAGAATAATCTTTATTTTAAGCTAAGTCAGGCTTGAAGTAGGTCACGTTGGGACGCTGGTATCCAGTTATTGGGCATGTTGCCAAATAGATTGCACAGCGCTTACGCTGTTCCAGGATCCTCATTGTCTGAATAGAATCGCTCTGAAACTGTGTCACTGATGTTTTTATTCTGATTACCTGTTAAGCCAAGATGGGCCAATCGTTAGAACACGTGAATCTTAACCAATGATCGGGGGTTCAAATCCAGGCAAGCGAAAAGCAGGCAAACCACTGAATTTTCATGCCCTTAAATTGTGTTTATAATTCATCTCATGCTCGGCGGTATGCAAAACCTCGTGAGAAAACCAACCAAACCATTGAGGCAGTAAAATAACTAAAAGGAGAGAAAGCTTTAGCCCAGCAGTGGGACATTTACAAGCCGTTACTTCTTCGTACTATTCAATTGAATAGTAAATCCTAATGGTATATATTAATATATTTATTTGTATTTAGTGTGTAATATATTCATTTATCGTTAAGTCTACTTGAATTTTATAATATAAAACTAATTGATATTGTACCTACACCATAAATATGTATTACAAATAATCTCCACTAGATTCAGGGTTTCTGGAAGAGATCTCTTGTTAGAGATAAGTTATCCCTTTGTACACATTTTTCATTTATATAATTTTCTGTATACTCTGTTGGTACATAAATAAATAAATAAATAAATAAATAAATCCACTTGAAAAGCGGTTACCATATTTTCAAAGCTATCGATATAGCGAAACATTACTAAACGTATAGTGGAGAGCTGATACGATAAAGCACAACACTAATAATCATAAACATGTGCGAAAAGAGTCGATAGCGTCCGAGGCGGCCCCAAACCTTTAACCGATGTTGAATTCGTGTAACATTCTATCCCATGTTTAATTAAGAACTGTGGCTCCATGATTGTGTGGTATTAAGCTTGGAAATAATGGAATTTAATTTGGGTTACCTTTAAATACCGAAACAATCTTTACCGTGCTTCACAGCTTTACCATAATTTTGGATATGGGATCTTTTCGTATTGTTATTTTATCCTGATGTCAAGAATTAGAAATAATTAGATCTGATTTATAGATGTTTAAACTGTGATTAATCTCAACGTTATTAAGTTCACAGAGTTCGATATTGACTTTAATTAAGGATTTTAATTTGTATAGGGTTTTCCATTAAGGGCGCTTGATCTTTGAAATGCAAAAAAAAATACATGTAGGAGAGATATTTGCGAAATTTTTTTTTTATTTGGAAGGTCTATCGACCCCATTATGTATGGAATATGACATCATTCAAATGACCGCCACGGCTTCGGTTGGTGGCGCGCACACGAAAGGTCCAATTTTCGATGACTCTGGCGCACAAATCGGGCTGTATTTGATCGATGGCGTGGCGTATGTTGACTTTGAGGGCATCGGTGGTTTGCGGCTTGTTGGCATAGACCTGCGACTTAAGAAAACCCCACAAGAAAAAGTCCAGCGGGGTCAAATCGCACGATCTCGGTGGCCAGTTCACGTCGCCTCCGCGCGAGATGACCATGTCCAGAAATTGCTCGTGCAGAACTTCCATCGTAGCGTGTGCTGTGTGGCACGTAGCGCCGTCCTGTTGAAACCACATGTTGTCCAGATCCATATTCTCGATTTCAGGCCAAAAGAAGTTGGTTATCATCGACCGGTATCGCTTACCATTGACGGTGACGGCCACACCATTATCGTTTTCGAAAAAATACGGACCAATCACGCCTCCGGCCCAAAATCCGCACCAAACAGTCACTTTCTGCGGGTGCATTGCCACTTGGTGAACCTCGTGTGGATTGGTCTCGTCCCAAATACGGCAATTTTGCTTGTTGACATAGTCATTCATCCAAAAATGCGCCTCGTCGCTGAAGATGATTTTTTTGCCAAAATCGGCGTCAACTTCCAACTGCTCTAATGCCCAGTCAGCGAACACACGGCGCTGTCTATGGTCATTAACCTTGAGCTCTTGGGTCAGCTGGATCTTGTACGGGTGCAGGCTCAAGTCACAACGCAAAATTCGCCAAGTTGTCGTCTACGAAAGGCCGAGTTCCTGTGCGCGACGCGGAATTGACTGCCGCGGGTTTTCGAGGACACTGTCGCGCACAGCGGCGATATTCTCGGTAGATCTCGCGTTACGTTGACGCACGGGAACCGGCTGATTGTTAACTGACCCGGTTGACTCGAATTTGTCCACCAATCGACGGATAGTCGACTCGGCAGGACGATCATCGCGACCGTAAAACGGGCGAAGTGCGCGGAACGTTGCTCGAACTGAAGACCCATTTTCATAAAACAATTTTATGATTTGCACGTGCTGCTCGACACTGTAACCTGCCATGGGGGTTTGGGAGGACGGAATGAATATAACACACTGCATTTGACAGCTGTCACTCAAACAACATGGCCGCAATCAGCTGTCAAAGTTCAAGCGTCCCTATTGGAAAACCCCTTATTTCCATTAGGGTAATTCTTTGAACTCTTATAATCTAACCTTCTTATCTTCTCTTCTTACCCCGAGAACAAATGTCGACATAAACTTCAAACAAACCCCGATATATAACATCAATAATAATATTCAAAAAACCTCTTTTCTGTCCGTGACTGGACCGCGTGTGAGTTGGGGGGAGGGGGCAGGTGTATAACCCTGTCTTTTTCTGTATTTTTGAAAATATATGTGCAAAATTTCATGATGATCGCTTGAGTTAAGACGTGAAAAATTAATAAAAAAATAGACCCATTTTCGCATTTATAATTTTAGCTAGGATTTTTTGTATTATCTTCAAATTAGCAATTATATACTAAGTATATAGGTCATAGGTAATTTAATCATTGTCGATTCTACCACTAGTGATCGAATACAAAATAATTCTCTACGGAGTAGTCAGCGTATATCTTGTAAATGATCGCAATAATTAATGCTGTTTTCTTTCAGTTCATGAATCATAGTTACTACGTGTCTTTTTTTGTCTTCTATGTCACGTCAGTTGCGTTCAGGTCATCGATCTTATTCACACGTCCACCTTATGTTTATTCGACATAAGGCTTTTTGTTGTGTAAGCCGAGGTGGCCCAGTGGTAAGAACGCATGAATCTTAATTGATGATCGTGGGTTCAATCCCGGGTAAGCACCATTGAATTTTATGTGCTTAATTTGTGAATATAATTCATCTCGTGATTAACGGTGATGGAAAACCTGCATCTGTCTAATTTCATTGAAATTCTGCCACATGTGTATTCCACCAACCCGCATTGGAGCAGCGTTGGTGGAATAAGCTTCAAACCGTCTCCTCAAAAAATGAAAAGAGGCCTTAGCCCAGCAGTGGGACATTTACAGGCTATCTCCTCTCTTACAGACTATTTGTTTAGATGTTATTTTGAAAACCTTATAGTATAAATAATGAGGTTATCGATTTCTGCTACTATTTTTACTGAGAATTTTCTAAAGTATTGAATACTAGGAAGCGTCACAAAGGCGTCAACTCAAACTACTCTTTGAAGCACGATCTCGAATTCATTCTTATGAGCGTGTGTGCTCAGCCTTTATAGTCTGTAAATATCCACAGCGGAGGCAGAGTTGCTTTTTTGTCCCGGATCAATGCAAGGAAATATTATTTCTTGCACGAATATAAATCTGAAATTTATTTCCGGTTTTTCCTTATCTCCATACGATCGCTTTAAAGATTCTCCTTACATTACAATTGATGAAGGTTTAAGGATTAACTTCAATGATGCTTAAAAAATGTTATCGATGATTTTTTTTTTCGTTCGGAATTCATTTGTTTGTAAGGTCAATCACGTTATCGTCAAAACGCAGGAAGGTAAACGAGGCGCAGGGGCGCTTTCCGAGATACGGTGAATAAATAGGCTTTACGATACTTGGTTGCCCCGAAATTAGGGTAATCGATCTTTCGAATGAAGTACAAAAATGAGGTTCCAATCTAAGGTTGATAGTCTTATCGAAACGGTCTTTCATGATAAGGGAATCTTTTATTTATTTGCTATTTGTTATAATGTATAACATTTTCTGATCTTTCGAAAAACTAGGATTATTTTTAATGCTATTATCATTAACAATATAGTACAGAAAAATGCCGCTGGCTTTTTATATATAAAAAAGATTTAATACAAATAAAAAACCAAGCTACTAATTACAATGAAAAACCCAACTATCTATTAACAAAGTTATACGCCTCTAACTGAGAATTTAACTTAAACATTACTGAAACATGTTCTCGAAGTATCTAATATATATAAAAACGTCTGCCTCGACCATTACGCGGAAACAAAAGCAGGCTAACATCCAGACAGACACTAATGAGGCCTGCAAAAACCCGTCACAATATGAACGACGCTAGCATTACATCCTTTTAGACATAGATGCCTAGTTTAGTTGGAAGTTATAGTTCAAAATAATAATAAAAAAAAAATTTGATTAATCTTGGTTGTTACTTAAATCTACAATATAATAATTAAACCTTCTCTTAAATAACATGATAAATGATTATTTATTATAGAAAAACAAAACACTGTGTTCAAATAAAATGTGATTCTATTAATGTCAATAGTAAAAACAACAAGGGTATTACTTTTGATAATAAAACCAATACTACTTTCAGCGAGTCTCTTTTCGTTTTGTTTCTTCAAGCCTTAGGGTCGGAGGCTTGCTTGTGATTAAGCTCTGTATCCGCAGTAGTGACATCTTTTGCTATTTGTACTATTTTTTTGCGAGTCTTACCCCAACCGTGTTCCAGAGATCACGAATATTTCTCACGTCTACAGGAGTTGTAGTCTTTGTTTGTTGCCTTCTGCTATTACAGATATTTAACAGATATTTATCAAGGAGTGCTAAGTGTTATTTCTAATCAGCCAGAGTTTCTCAGATAACTGATAGTACTCATAATTTTATTCGCTATAATTTGAGCATAATTTCCTTGGAAGTAACTCAAATACTTTACTCAATATTGAAGTATTACACTTTCTTATTTATTGTCAAACTAGAAACTACCACCGGTTCGGAAATGCAATGGTAAGTCAGTTTTCCTTTTTGGTTGATTATTTATTAGCATTTAGTGACTTGTTACAATGTTTCGTTTCCTTAGATTAGGTGAGAATTAAATTTTAGTACCTACTAGTTAAATTTAAGCCGAAATGGCCCAGTGGTTAGAATGCGTGAATCTCAACCGATGATAATGCGTTCAAACCCAGGCAAGCACCACTGAATTTTCGTGTGCTTAATTTGTATTTATAAGTGATGTCGTGCTTGACGGTGAAAGATAACATCGTGAGGAAACCTGCATGTGTATAATTTCACTGAAATTCTATCACATCTATATTCCACCAACCCGCCTTACTTTGAATTTGATACAAGAAATTCCAAAAACGTAAATAATTATTTATAATTATAAATTTACGTAATTATAGTTTTGTTTTTCTTTTTTAAATTATTATTATTATTATAAAAATTTAACATTTTAAATAAAAATACAAATGTATGAGAGTTCTTTTTAAAATGTCGTGTGTGTTTATGTTTAAGTTTTTTTTCTATTAGGAAACCTTTGTTGGATTCGTGTTGGTCAGCGCCTTCACTAATAAAGGCTCACTATCGTATACAAGCGGATACAGCAGCCATACTTCCTGGAAATTATGGGATAACATCAATTTTAAGTTTTTTTTAAATGTGTCGTATCAAATCTGCTTAATATATCCTCTAATTCTAATTGAACTAGCATGGTAGAATAAGCTGTAAATATTCTCCTCAAGAGGAGAAGAGGCCTTAGCCCAGCAGTTGGATGTCAATAGACAGTAAAGTAAAAGTAAAGTATACGTTAAATCTCTTCAACAAGAAAATCAGATAATGTATTAACTGATCATAAAAATCTACTACATTCTAACAACATTGGAGTAGCGTGGTGGAATAAGCTCTAAACGTCCTCAAAAGGAGGGGAGGCCTTAGCCCAGCTATTAACATGATGTTACTTTACTTTGTTATGTTTAAACTCTTCAACAAGAAAATCATACACTGAATTAACTAAATCGGATGAACGAAGTGTTAACGCATTCAAAGAAAATCAAGCATTATTTTTTTTTATATGTTATAAATTTAAATAACAAACATTCCTTGAGTATTAATTTATGGAAACCCCATCCAGGCCTAATGAGACAGTACGTTACCCCAGGTCATTAAAAATGTTCTTATGTATCTGATGCTTGTTGAATAGCTTTCAACGTGCCTGGCTTGTTTACGGCCTACGATATTGATTAGTACCTTCTACACCTGAAGCCTTAGGAAGTACCCTTAGCGTTTCGAAATTATTTTCTTGGAATGAAAATATTTTTCATGTAATAAAATTTAGAATAGAACAGCTTGTGTAAAAAAGTTTGTTTTTTTTGTAATTCCATTTCATTTCCTCCTAGCAGTGAGAATATTTACAGCCTGTTATTTTTTTTTACAATAGCACAATATGTATTACAAACATAAAATTTATCACATATAAATATGAGTGGTATCGGGGCCAGATTTGAACCTTTGGTTAACGTCCACGTATCCTAATCGCGTTGATTTCTTTACGTATTTCTCAATAATATGTATATATTTTTGTTCACACTTATTGAAAGTTAAAAATCCAATTTGATTTGCACAATCTAGAACCTCATAAGTTATTTCGATTTAATTCTATTAAACTGTTGATAAGCTGATATACAATATTGTGGTTAAAGATCTTTAATTATCTTTAATTAACTTAACATTTAATTTAATTTGAAGTACTCGTTAGTAAATAAATAAATAAATAATATCCTGGGACATTATTCACACACGGCCATCTGATCCCAAACTAAGCAGAGCTTGTACTATGGAAACCAGACAGCTGATATACTACATATACTATTCTTCTTTTGTAAATACATATTTATATAGATAACTACACCCAGACTCAGGACAAACAGACATGTTTATGCATATAAATGTCTGTCCTGGGTGGGAATCGAACCCACGACCTGCGGCGCGAAAGGCAGCTACCAACTACGCCAACAGGCTCGTCAATCAGTATGCATCTCAAGTTACAAATATAAATAGTTATAATAATAATAATAGTCTTTAAATATTTTTTTTATTTATAATCACGCTTTTAAATAGCTTTAATCGAAATTGGAACCATTCAGTTATAGCAAGTCATGTTTTATGAAATGGTTCCAAAAATATGATTAGGTACTTATTTAACCTGTGAATATAATCGATGTAAACTTTCAGTGTCTTTTAATTGTTTTTTTTTAAATTCAAAGCTTTAATTTGCATATCTACTAAAAAACTAAAGTTATTATAGTTTATGGCAGACAACAGTAGCGTGTAAGCCAACCAGAATGCGTTTATAAAATAAAATACAAATAAATAAGGTGCTCATTAAAGCTTTATCTTAAAAAATGTAATTACATCGTTATTTTTATTTAAATTTTTTTATTGTGGAATGATATTGATTGTTAAGACGTTTATGTAATAAGTGCTTAATTCCTCCTCCCCAACAAATGAAGTAAACAAAGAAAAGTCTTCTAAATAATAGTTTTTAAACCTCTGTTTAATATACAGATAAAAATGTCAGTAACACAAGAAGGGGTTGACCCCAATTTAAAGTGTATCCTAGATAACGTCCGTGATAACATTAATCAAAGCTCGTATCTTGTCGGGTCCGGCAATTTTCTGGTCAGTGACCTTTTTAATTTGCCACACCGTAACGTAATTTTTCACTTCGGTGATGTGATAAGCATTACGGGATGCGGTAATCAATGAACTTGATAATGAAGGGATCAACACGTTATCGGACGAATGAAGTAGGATTTGAGATTTTCTTCATGAATGCTTTAAGAAATTCCTTATAAGAAGTACAAACAGTGGTAATTGCACGCGTTTGAACCTACTATCATCGGTGGTTTCATAGCCACTAAGCCATATAGTCTCGAATTTTAAATATAATTTTATTTAAACTGTGTATATTTTTTATAATTAAGGTAATGTTGAAGTTGGCAGTCGATATAAACAGATTTAATGAACCATTATTTGATTTTATCTTTACTTCAGAGCATTTCCAATTGGACGTGAAACTGAAATGTAAACATTTGTATAATGACTGGTCCGTAACGAGCATCCGGCAATAGTTCATAGTATATCATACCAATCCGTGATGGAATGGGAGTCACTAACGAAAATACTTTTATAGCCGACTTACTCGCTATAAAAACTGACACGGTTTTAACCACTTTTAAGCTGTTTTGTTTCTAGATAAAATTACGTAGTTCCTTCGTTTTTATTGTTTTAAATGAGTTTTATTGTGTTCTGTTCCGTGATTACGTGGTCAGATGTTTTTATAATTTTTTACGTGCACGCTGTATAATATACAAACGTGTTAGATCAGTAAATGGCGTAATATATTCGCTTTTTAATTGATTCTATATAATTGCATTCTATTTATGTTATGTATGCGTGTGTGGGTGCCGCATATATTTATCTAAACTCATTGTCATCAAGTTATACAAATGAGGCTAATATTTAAATGTCACGTTTACCGGAATAACGTTTCAATAATTTATTGCACTTTGTCATCGCCTACCGAGTTGACATTTCGTTTTGAAGCTAGTCCAACGTGTCCACGACTAATTGACTCACCTTCCCATGTCACCCACCTCAAAACTAATATTATTATTTTTTCTTTTTCAGAATTATAAATACAACGTACGGTAAGCCGTGAAAAAGATCAGACGAAACAAGATGGCGGGTGTGATTGCGCGCCAAAACCCGCGCGCGAGGCGCCATCTGTCACCGCGCGATAACTGTTTCCGCACTTTAAATTGTTTCGACCGTTCGAAATAGTTCTCACATGTGATAGGATAGTGACGTTTTAGTTGTGTGTTTCTCGTGATGTGATAGTGTTTTAGTGAGTTTTGTGTTGTTGTGACGATGTCGGAAGAGAGGTCGCGGCGACTGTCGCAGATCTTCGACCCACTGTCCAGGTTCACTGACCACAGTGGGGCGGGGCAATCTGCAAGTACTCCGAACAGCCCGCGGCTTTTGCCCAGGCGTTCGAGGGACCCACCGCCACCACCACCTAGGTAAGAAACACATTAACTAGTACCTTCACTCCTCTCATGTCTCCTATCTCACGAGAAATGATTATTACACAATAATTAAACTTAGATTGAGCTACCATACAATTATTAAAACATTCATTACTTAATTAAGCACGGCTTTCTCATTACACTGAACACACTGTTGATCATTTAGCTATAATTATAATATATAGTATAATAATTAGTAATACACACAGAGCATAAGAATTAAATTCAATTATCAAATTTAATACGTGGCTTTTATGTTCCGTTACTCATAAACTAATTTGTCCTATAATTACCTGCAGCTGAGCTCTCTATAATACATTTGTATCATCGCTTTTGCCATAATGTTATTTTAATTGCTACTTGTGACTGAGAAAATAATATTTAAAGAGCAAATAAAACAGTAAATGCGTTATTAAACCACAGAAAAAACTACTCTACAAATCGAGTATTCTATGTGATGGCATAGTTCTGCATTTATTATTATACCTAAAGGTAAATTTTATTGTTTGTTATAACTAGTCAACGTGCTATTGTTAGTATAATCTATACTAATATCAAAAATGCGAAAGTGAGTTTGTTTGTTTGTTACGCTTTCACGTCTTAGTCACTCAACCGATCATCATGAAATTTTGCATACTTCATGTGGGTATAGTAAAAAGACAGAGGGTAGCTAATATACCCCCCCCCCCACTACACAGGCGAAGTCACGGGAAACTAGTTTAACTATAATTAACAACAATAGATTTTTAATATAATATAGTAGTACTTGTCTGGGAACCCACAACAGCGAGATTTTTAAGGCATTTCCTGCTTCGCACAACCACTTTTTCGAAACCGCTATGACATAGCAACCTTCAAGGAAAGACCGTACCGTCACCTGCAAGCCCTCGGGTGTTGCAGATGTCCATGGGCGGTGTTAGTCACTTTCCATCAGGTGAGCCTGCCGCTCGTTTGCTCCCTCTTACATAAAAAAAAAACTTTAAGTATAATAATATCAGCAGATTCCTTTATTATTTATCCAAGATCATCAAGTTTATTTATTAAAGATAAGATTTTCAAATAGTAGTTTATTTGCTTGTTAATGATTGAAGCTATTTCTATAACGTATTTTAATAATACCTTAATGATTAAGTGATAAAATCGAATCGGGTCGAATTACTTTCGTATATAAAATCAAAAAAAACTTTATTCTAGTACTGTTTTACGAGTAATTTTGAGTCGTAATTTTTCAAGACTAATTTAAATGGAGCCGTGATGGTCCAGTGGTTAGAATATCTTAACTGATGCGTTTTGAACCCGGACTAGACCAGGGCAAGGACCTCTTAGTTTCAGCATGTCTAATATATATTTATAATTATTTTGTGCTTAAACCTGCTTGAGGCTGATGACAATCTGCCACGTGTATCCAACCAACACGCATTCTCCAATGCGTGTTGGTTGGATAGCCGAGTTAGTTCCGAAACTACTCCACAAAAATGAAAGCCTTGGCCCAGCAGTGCGACGATTATAGGCTGTCACTTAGCTTTACTTTAATTTATATTTAATGTACATCAGAAAGAAAAAAGTTTGACAAGACACGTTGTAATTACTTCTTTCGATAATTAGAGTACGTAGTCTCATTAAATATAATTGAATTACATGAATGAGTTTGCTTATTCATTTTTTTTAATTCAAGGAAAGCAGTCAGCGATGACTTGTTTTAAATACACATTCAGTTTAATTAATATCGTCGATACCAATATTTACTTGAACTCATTTTGTAATAACGTTATTTCAACGAGTAAATTATTGAAAATAAATGATACGACGAGTTTGTGCTGGATTAATAGCAGATAATGTCGTTGAGCGATGAATGAGTTAAAAGTGACGTTTATATCGTCCGTGAACGAAACGGTTCCGATACGATTATTTAGTAAACACTTTAGATGTAATAAAGCCGAGATGGCCCAGTGGTAAGAACGCGTGAATCTTAACCGATGATCGTGGGTTCAAACCCGGGCAAGCACCACTGAATTTCATGTGCTTAATTTGTGATTATAATTCATCTCGTGCTTGACGGTGAATGAAAACATCGTGAGGAAACCTGCGTGTGTCAAATTTCACTGAAATTCTGTCACATGTGTATTCCACCAACCCGCATTGGAGATTTTTTTTTGGTTTAACTACAAACGTTTTTTTTTCCACTACAATCAACTACAAACGATTCGCCGACATTGAGAATTTTTCGACGTCCTCTAATTTTTTTTTTAGAGCTACTTAAACGAAAAAAATATTACTACAATCAGCTACAAATAAATATATATATATATGACGCAAAGAGAAAAAAACGATTTCCAAAGTTGGATGCCAAGATCACACAGCCTTTAAGTAATCCTAAATTTTTATAAACGGAAACAAAGAACATTATTGCCTGTATAATTAATATTAAGATAGAGCTGGCTATAGTTAATTTTTATTCGCTTTATTAATAGTAAACTTTACCTATTTCCACAAATTTCGTAAACTTATTATGGGTATAAAAAAGCACATAGGGTACGTAACATCAGCGAAAACTAATTAAACAACAATCGAATTTTAATAAAATATATAACACATAACATTATGTAATAGGCATTTCTCTATATAGTAATAGTCTTAATTTAAGTACTTATAATAACATTAGCAGGCTTCAAATTCCGTAATGCAATTTTTTATGGATTGATTATTGTTAAACCCTATCTATCTATTTCGACAAGATGAAAAAGATTCCGCAAAATAATCCGAGCAAATCGTGTTGTATAAAAGCGATTTACAATATGTAACATTACGTGCGGATAAAATATGGTCCATTTAAATTGATGAACTTTATCCTATATTAATGCAGCAGTAATACGTTTGCGGTGGAATATTTATGCGTGTGTGTGGTATATAGGTTTGACGTATTCGTTTTTAACTTAGTGTATAAAAACGTGGCCATGCGTGGTCGCTTAAAAAGCGTATTGTTATGATGAATTTATATTTGGTGTAATTAAAACATATATCATTTATTTAATTAAAATAATTTTACCCATAATCAAGTGAATGGGTATAAAATAGTATGTTATATAATTATTTTCAAAATATAGCTTGATCCGTGCTACTAAATAAAAATAGAGCCCTATATAATGACAAAAAAAAACTAGAGAATTTTCTTTTTAACACCAAACTTATACGTTTTTAAAGATATTATTGTTGATCTAAGAACCAACAGTCCAAGTGTTTTCATTCCAAATGACACAATAAAGAATTTATATATGTCCATACAAATGAAAAAAAAAAAAAAAAGCTGAGAGTCGCAGTGAATCGACAATGCTTAATTGGCGGGCGGATTGTTAATTGGCACATTACCTTAGACTAGTAGTAGTTTGGTAATTTTAAATGTGTAACATGTCTCAAATTGTTTTAAGAATTTAAGCATAAATGTATCCGTTGTATTAAAAAATAAAACATTTAGATATATTATGTAGTACCTATTTACTAACGTAGTTGTAGTTCAATGAACTTTACATAACAGAAACTGAGATTGGTATGACGTCCCCGCACACAAATTGAAGGATTAAGTCGTTTCCAATTTGCGTGTTATCAGATTGCAAATTTTGGTTCAATCGGAATTGCAAATGATTTTTGTGGCCCTGAAAAGTAGCTTTACGCAACTAACATGTTATGCGGTTAACTGAAATAACAAAAGCATGTTAACAGAGTAGTTGGTAATAATTTCGATAATGTAAAAATATTAAATAGTATCAGTATACTTGATTCAAGTGGGCTTTTACAAGCACTTTGGATTTGTTATTTTACAGAATTATAGTAAATTTAAAATTACCACTCGTTCGGATTTTAAGTTATACCGAGTAGAATCGGTAAGACAATCAGTAGTCACTTTAGAAACGTTATTATAGAAGATAAAATAATTGTATAGATACCACTGAAACCAATAATCGGTTACACCACGGCCCGGGGAACTGAAAGTTTTCAAAAATAAAAAAATGACTCGAAATGTTAATTTTATTGAAAAAATATTCGGTAAAAAATCTCAGTAACTATTTTTCACGAATCATATTAAATATCATGACGACGACTTTCTCCTTATTTCTTGAATAATGACAATAAACTTAACTTAATTATGTCCTGTCCTTCCTTGAAGTTCAAGCTTGTTTTATATAAAATTTCATCAAAATCGATTCTGTGGTTTATACGTGAAGGAATAACAGACAGACAAGCGATTTATAATATATGGATAAATTATATTGCATTAATAAGTTACAAGAAAACCTCGATACATTTTAATTAGGGAATATCTAACAACAGACTGCTAGAAAAACATAATATATAAATCAACTACAAGAAAGATGCGTGGTCTAAATATATGAAATTACAATATAATACATAATCTTCGTATGTAATAAGTTATTTTTTGTTTGTACAATGAACATCATCTGTCCTTCTCATACCTTGCGTCTCAGTCACTTTTTCAATTACTCTATTAGAAGAGTTCTTTGACCAGCTGTACGATTTTATTTTATAAAAGAAATCAGACAATAGACTATATTAGTCTGTCAGACCAAGGTATTACTTATACATAATTAAATTTTCAAATTTAATCAACGAAAATAAAAAACTTGCAAGCCAAAGTGATTACCTCCAGTTGACGCTAAACCAAAACGGTAGGAAACTTTGCGGTAAATTGATTAACTGCAAGATTATTTATAATTCCCTTGCATTTTATGCCGTTAGAATTCTTTTCATTTAGAAATGAAATTGAAATATATTCTTAACTAACTTTAATGATTTTTTATAGCGAACGGGTATTTCTACTTTTTATTTAACTAATTGTAATAATAATATGGTTTAAACATGACATATTAAAGTATTGTCCGACCGATTAAGCTGAAATTATTAGTAACAAATTTACTTTTTGTAAAGTAAAATATTACTTTTTAAACGTTGGTTACCGGTCGCGTTTTTTTTTTAAATTTATGCGAGTTGTAAGCTTGTATTTATAAGTCTTCTGATCAATTTAAAGTTGACTTAAAGTCGCCCTGATGACTGCGTCGTTACATAAATTATGCAAATAAATACGGTATAAGTCAGAAATGATGAATACTTTCACTTTTTCAGGCCCTTCGCCCATTCGTCTCGCCTGGATCCCTTAGAATATGAACTTGCGGCAGCTGACCTAGCGTCCGTTAACTGGCAGGAGAGGTGCTTGGAGTTGCAGCTGGAGTTGCACAGGAGTCGACATCAGGCCACCAGGGTACGAGACATGCTGAGAGATAAGGTAAGAGTCTTGAAAATATTAATGACTAGGTCTCGTTGTTTGGATTTTCTAGAGAGAGAGAGAGAGAGATAGATCTTCCTTTATGATTAAATTATATGTATATTCAAAAATGTCTGTGACTTTTTTGCCATATTTTGCAATTTATTAAACTAGACTTTATCAGCTTTAGTAATATACGTACGTTGTGTATTGAGTGAATAAGTATACTCTCTGTTTTCTCTTATTCTTTCATAAGTAACTTGACATATGAAAGAAGATAATAGTGTTTTGTAACTATACAACTGCTTCAAAACGTTTATTAAGAGGTATTTCTTCAACGTCTTCTATTATATATTTGACGGATAATATATATTATAAATCCCAGGGTTACAGATATATACTCATCATTCTTAATATATTAGAGAGATACACATACATTTATCATACTTATAATAAACTTTAGGAATAATATTGTCAATAAAATATTATCGATTCTTGAAATAACTAAATCGTTTCAATCAAGAAAATTGTTTTGATTATTTGGAAAATTTTGATATCTTATTTTCAAACAAAAAAGTACTGACGGTTAAAAAATATATTTATCATGTTCCGATATAAATCTATGAGGATAAAAGAATTCTTTTCCACGCGATTTGAGTTTGATGGCATTGGTCTTGAGATAAAAAGTTACGGTTCCCATTCGAGGCACATATCAAACAAAAGTTCATGATCCTTCTTAGATTAATCTCTCTAAAAAAGGTCTTCGTATGTCTACAGTTTAAGTTCAGTTGCGTCAAACAACTATTAATATTCCTAAGCGGATTTGTTACATTACGAAATGTACCTAAAAATTCGATACCATTCATTTTGATATCGAAATACGGTAACTGTCTTGTGTATGTGTATATGTTGAAAAGAATGTTCTCCATACGCGCTGAAAACTGAATGTAATCAATCAAGAATGATATCAATGATTCTGTCATCACAGAATATTTAATAAATACCAATTTTATTTTGGGTTAACCTATAAGACCCAAAATATGTTTCTACAAAATTTGGAAATGATTTTATTTTCAATGATTTTTTTTTTAACGATCTTCAATACATGAAGTTAACGTCAACACAAAAATGCCTTAAAACAACATTTGGTTTGAAAGGTCGAAATCTTCAAAATGCCGATTTAAATTCAGTGTCGCAAGTACGGTTAAAATCCAGAAGTTAGCCACAAAGCCGTCATCTGCTCTTTATAGCTCGGGGATTTAATTTCGCGTGACATTATTCACGTTGCCTGTAAGTTTTTGCGTTCCGAAATATCGCGGAAAAGAGTTTATGATAGATGTCTGATCCATTTTTCATTACGTCCTGCGGAAATTCCGGAGTTGAGCTCGAGCGGGCTTAGATGTGGAATGGCAGTATTCGTTATTTGGATGATAATTAATGTCGTCGTGAGTTCGTGACTCATGTTGGAGAGATCTATTATCTTCTTTTAGACATTCTAAAGTGAGAATTGGAGAACGGTATTCCTTATGTGAATAAATAGGTAATCTTTCATTATTATTCTGACCTGTTCAAAATAATTTATTTTTCAGAATTATATGTAAATATTCATATTATATACTATACAAATGATTTTATTAATGAGATTTGGAAATATATGATCACCTTACCATAAAATTAGTATTCTTCGTGATCAAATATTATTTTATTGTAGAAAGGATAGCTTAAAGTAAAAGCCTTTTTGTTATAAATGTTTGTGGCATGCATGCAAAGAATTTGACCTATTTCTTTATGGTGAAATATCGTGTATCAAAATATCGGTCATACACATATGTATGAGTAAAATACCGCTTTCGTCGAAGTGAGCTAGAAAATTTATATGGATTTAAATGTTTATGTAACATATAACAGTACTTATTTATTAAAAAGCCGTTAACGCGACATCGATTAGTTAGATCGATAGAACCTACTTCTTTGGCGTTGTATCCATATTGAAAGACCTTTGTAGTGTCCACGATTACCCGTTTTCTGCCTTTATTAAAGCCTTTTATTGTTGCCCTGTAGTTAAAACCTCGTGATTGCAAGTAACGCGATTTTACAAGAGAAAGCAAAATCTGTTTCATTTGAAAACAAAAATGTTAACTCGTCTAAATTATTAAATTTTATAAAATTTCAGTAGCATATCCATGAACTGTGAGTCTAATCTCATAAATGCCGTGTCTAATGGCATTTCGCTCCATCAATGCGTAAACGATTCGGTTCTCATACATCCAAATATCTGAATATAAAATAATATATTTTATTATTTTTTGTAATCTCAATGTTTTAATAGTTAATATTGATCTAATTATTATATGTGTTTCATTTATTTATTTATTTATTTACTTTTTCCTGTAGTCTAATTTAAGAAAGATAATATAAGAATATGTAATAAGCTGTAAGAAAAATTTACTGTCCCTTACATCGCCAAAGCACCACCAACCTAGAGAAATAAGATCTTATGTCACCCTTCAAACCGACCAAAGAATACTTTATATTATACACAACACAAATCTCAACCAGGCATCGACTTACATTTTTGTATTTATCTTATAATGCTTAGTTTTAACGATTAGTTAAACAACGGTAGCTAAGTGGAAATCGTTAGGAACGAAATAATTGACGACTTGACGATGAAATCGGTAAAGATCCGCGGAACGAGAGCCGAGAAGTTTTAATTAAGCGGATTTAAATTGCTAGCTACGTTCCGGGCGATTTTGTAAAGCTTACACGTTACGACTGTCAACAATGTACAATTCCAAATTTAAAATTGACATTCAAATTGAATTCAATCGATTTTTTTAATGTAAATAGACTGGCAGATTGTGAAACGTGCAACCTGATAACATTTCTTACATAACCAATGTGCCAGCAACCTTGGGGACTAAGATTTTATGTTCCTTGTGCCCGTAACTGGCTCATCCATCCTTGTAATCGGAACATAACAGTAATATATGGCTATTTGGCGGTAAAATATATGAGTAGGTGGTACCTTTCAGACGGGCTTGCACAAATCCTAACCACTGAATTCGAATGTCAATTGGAAATTTATCCACCTTAGGTAAAATAGTATACCGATTTAAACGATAAAATTCAAACTATATCGTAGTAAATCATTAAAACAATCGACGAAGCCTATATATCAGCTAAGGCAATTTTATTTCATAGTCGTACAATAAACTGCAATACATATTAGTCAAAATTCATGTCTGCCCGCTCTGTTCCCGTGTGCATCGAATTTGTGTAGAGCTTTGGCTTTACAAATCGCACCTTTGGAACTGTGCACGTGTTCTACAGAGTAGATGTATCCAGATAAACTTACAAGCTAACATTTATATAAAAAGTAGCATGAGAAATAAGTTTCTTATACTACTATGGTAAATCGACCAAATAAATTAATGTAAATGCTATTGAAAAAATTAAATCGCTTGTTACACAATCTAAAAAAACTCTAATACTAATTCAAATTTGTCCTAAATTAGCCTGAACCCAGTTACGAATACAATTTTGAATATGATTAAAAAAACTTTTAATCTTTTAATAAATATATTCATGTTTTATTACCATCACTGCCACCAGTCGGGTGTTTTTAGGTCAGTCGAGTGGGTGAAACAAGAATTAAAATGGTACCTATGAATAATTCAATAAAAAATCAAGTTGATAGAAATATTAATATACTAGTAAAATGTAATTATAAATTTATTCTTTTATTAGAAATTTTCTCTGTTTATATTTTATCTGTGGTAATCTCAAAAGACTCATACATCACTTCGATACAGGCGTTCTCAGTCCTGATAAATCAATCGTCCATGAATAGTTGCCGAATATAACAAGTATTTTTATCTAAATACTCGTGATGGATCGTATAGAATCTGATTATTTAATTTATTACGTAACCGCCGCTAAATTTATAGAGAATAGTTTGGAATAAAGTAATATAATAAAAGATTTAAGTTGACCAAAATTTATTGGTCAATAACAATTTAAAAAAGGAATAATACCTTAAAGCCGTATGCTAATTCTCATTTTTCATCAACGAAATTCTTTAAAATTCGTGATAAATCAATAATAATGCGCCAGATGAAATTCTTCCATATGTATCAAGCATCTCTCAGTGGAACACCAGACTGATGGAATACGTTCCAGACTTTTTCCTTGATAAGAAAGGCAATACTCGGTGGGTTAGATTTGTGAAGGATATTTTACCGCTAAGCTGCAATACTTAAGTATTGTTGTGTTCCGGTTTGAAGGTTATGTGAGCCAGTGTAACTACAGGCACAAGGGTCCTTACATTTTATTTTAAGGCTTATTGCGCATTAGTTATATAAGAGATGGTTAACACAATCAGATGGCCCTTTAGACTGCCAGTATTATATATAGAATTATACATATATATATAAAATCCGAAAATAGGCCATTACCCATTTTGAAGTACAGCTGTTAATATTAATTTCAATGTTTTTAAAATAAACAGTGAATGTTGATTTGCTATCAATATTTTCTTTATATTATTAGACTCTATATTATGATACATTTGTAGCGTTACACAGAAATGAGAAAATAAATGTATCAAATGACGATACGAAAGTGCTTGTAAGAGCCAATTTAAATAAAGAATATCATGAAATTGTTAGAATAGTAGACGCCTTAAGTTGTGTATTGTATTTGAATATTCGAGTGAGGTGAAGTTACTCCATCTATTCGAACTACATTAGAGAAATAAGAATATACGGAAAAATATATTGGATCAAAGAATCATTAAGATCATTTGAACATATTTCTTGGTATATATCACAAATATTTGGTTCTGCTTGCACTACTATAGTATTTTTTTATTCGAATTTGTCAGTATATTACTTCTTAATATTCGATTGCAATTTATTTTAGAATTTTAATATATTTTGCGTCCGTTATTTTAGTTTGATATTTTTAAATTTCGTTCGATTACAAAATTCAATTTTCAATTTTAACCCGTTCGACGTTGAAAGAGTTCATTTTAGGATTCTGTACATCGTAATGAAAAAACGTCAGTCTATCGAAGTACAATTTACTCTCTGGAGGTTTTTCTATCAAGATACTTTCGTCGCAGGTCGTGGGTTCGATTCCCATCCAGGACAAACATTTGTGTGCATGAACATATCTGTTTGTCTTAAATCTGGGTGTAATTATCTATATAAGTATGTATTTACAAAAGAAAAGTAGTATATATATTATATCAGTTGTCTGGTTTCCATAGTACAAGCTTTGCTTATTTTGGGATCAGATGGCCGTGTGTGAATAATGTCCCAGGATATTATTATTATTCTTGTTAATTAACTTATTCTACAAAAATATACGATTAAAGGAACTTCTTATCAAAACCTGACACTTTTTTATGAAAGAAAATAATTAAAACCCCAAAAATTTGGACAGCCTTAGATTTTCAATTGTGACGTAGTCATGTTACTCAATCTTGACATAAGGTGCATCTATATTGATCTGTATAAGTCTTTCATATAAGTGGTTTTTGTTTTTATACCAGATCTCAACAAAAATGTATCGTGTTATATTGTCTTATGAATTTGAATAATTGCCGATGAATCGTTTTAATTACTTCAATAATACATTATGTATAAACGGAACCATCACGCGTGAGTCGAGATCGTGCTTGACAGGTTTTGTCAATCACACTTTGCACTGAATAGTCATCGTTTAAAACATTTCAAATATGTAAAATGCAACAGATTATATGGGTTTATTTCATACAATTGGAGTTACTCGAATGCTTTCAATACTAGCTGTGCTTATGAAATCACTGCCAATATAGAAAGATACTGCAAATGGAATGGAGATTGTTCGTCGTTACATAGGAGGTTTGTATGGACGCTGGAGTGCTCTGGTTCAATACTGCGTTACTGGACTTTCTCTTTTTTACTTCTACTTTTTATTACACTTATAGCAGGAAGGTAAATCGTATGGTTTGACTGATAGTATTTGGTAATTTTTTTTTAATAACTAGCTTCCCGCCCTGGCTTAGTACGCCTACAATAAGTGACTGATTAAAATATTTATATATGATACTCACGTAATACATCATTTAGAAGTAAAGTAAAGCTTCCAGTCGTCATGATATTTTCCGACACCTTCAATAATTATCGTCATATTTCAGCTTTCAAACCTTTCCCACGATTCAATATATTCATTGGGAAAAATCGTATATCGTAATATATACATGTAATATATATGTATGTATTTTTTTCTGTTTTATACTTGCAACTTTGTTGAATTTTGCGGATATAAAGCGCTTTCTTCCATTCAACCAATATAATCTGTCGGGTTTTGTCATTTAAGTAAATACCATATCAAAATAATTCCAAGTTATGTATTAAAATTTAATAACAAACTATACGGTCACCTCATTTAAGTTTGTCATAACGAGTACATTAGAGCCGTACCTCACGGCCGAAGCACGAAATTCTGACATAGCCGACCCGCTTTAAATTCACCGTATGTCATCAACCCTTGAATACTAATTGTTGTTGAACAAAAGTTTTATTATTCACTCCGCTGTTCTACATCACATGACGTATGTGAAATGGTTCGTAATGCACTTCGTAACGTTCATAAAATTTAATTAAAATCATTTACAGTATGTAATAAGCAGAGGATCTTTGCTTATATTTTAGAATTCATATTTTTAAGATCTAAAGAGTTTTCTTTTCAAACGTTCTTGGAACAGCTGATTAGGTAATTATGTAATATTTTAGCAATATCTTTTGAATCGATAATAGTTCTTAATCGCAATCTATTTCAATCATTTATTTTTATTTTGTCGTGCTGCTGTCGATTTATTTCATCAGATAAACAAATGGTATGTTTTTGACCATGAACTTAAAACTCCAGTCAGAAATCAGAGTTAGAACATACGTTACTTAGATTTAATTAAAATATAATATAAAAATCACAACAATGTCACATAATACAGAAAATAGCCAACAACGACAACATTTGGCGTTAAAGTCACGATTACATTATTTACGAGATAAATGAAAATTTTCGTGTGATGTTTGGATAACCTTTATGTAAATTACAGCAACATTTTACCCCATCATGCAGCTTTCATTGAAGTTTGAAATTGAAGTTTCCGTCATAAGCGTTTCACACTAAATTTCCTCTATTTCACAAGTAAAATATCATAGTAGACAGGCAATCTCGGCTGCATTACGGAGCCGTCTGGTAGCGTGGAAGTGATGACTCGCATTAGCTACTTATCTTAGTGTTCCTTCAGTATAGGTACATTCATACGTAGATCTTCAATTTGAAGATTAGTTCTTGACATGTAGTTTTTTTTATTATTTAACAATAGATATTCTTTATATTTATTTTTGTAAACTGTTTTAGTCTGTAAAAATTAAAACCACAGAACTACTAAGTTTATATGCAATTATACAAACTAAAACAAATGTCCGTTATAGAATACTCATAATTAAAATAAACACAAAATAAAAATTTAAAATAATCATTAGTATTTACTACTCTGAATTGATATAGCAAATTATAGTTAATTCATAACATTACTTTTTTATGACTTTGCCCTAAGAATCGCTGTAGACATCCAATTGAATTAGTTGATTGTTCTGAAACTAATCCGACCTAACTAGTTTGTCATTGAGTACATAATAGTGTTAGTTATAAGAAGGTCTTAAGTTTATATGTTTTAGCTCTTTTTGTCGACAATCTTGTTATTGCACAATAAGCAATACACCTAAATAAATCCACGAATAACAGCGAAAGTTAATGGGACATAAACGTCTCTTTAGAAGAATGTCATTACTAGGAGCACATTCATCTCCGAACGCAGGAGGAAGCCTTTGTTCACAATACTCATTTATTCGGACAAAACTTTTTTTCGCCGTTAATGTGCAAATTAACCGTCAGAAATGTTAACTCCAAACAATGCCTTTTCCCCTGGCTTGGAGTTAAATATTTCTTTTATACGGCACCTTTCTTTACCTTTTCCAACAATTCTCCTTTATTATAATTTTTCTATTTCACTATTCTATAAATAAAACTGTCAATAGCTTTATGTTGAATAAGATGTTTTTGCTTCGGACGTTTTTTCTATTTCTTTAATCGTACTCAAATGTTATACAGTGGAAAAAATTGTTTGGTCGTTTCTTTCTTATTTAGAATCATTGAGAAGATTGATCGATATAATAATGCTTTTCGAGAAATTTTCGATCTTATAACTAACATAAGACTGTGATTTATTTTAAACACAGTATTAAATCCTATGAAAGGAAACAATTATGGCATAAATTTGTCGGTTGGTTATAAGAAATGACGTTTTAAATTGGCAGCTGGAATCAGTAGTAGCATCTCTATTAAAAGTTATTTGATATTAAGACGCATAAAGGCGTCCGTCGTATGGTAAAATTAGTTGGCTTGGCTCGGTTCATACGGAATTATGACCCTAAATTATATTCTAAGCGGTAGTACGGAATGAGTATATATACTATTTTCTGAAATTAGTACATCTCCAGCGAGAACCAAAAGGCGATACAACACTTTGTCCTATAAGTGTTGTTGGGCCACTTGATGGTAAGTGGTCACCAACGCCCATAGACATTGGCATTGTAAGAGATGTTAATCATCGCTTACATCGCCAATGTGCCACCAACATTGGGAACTAAGATGTTATGTCCCTTGTGCCTGTACTGGCTCACTCACCCTCAAATCGGAACACAACAATACCAAGTTCTTCTGTTTTGCGGTAGAATATCTGATGAGTTGGTGGTACCTACCCAGACGAGCTCGGGCAAAGTTCTACCACCAAGTATTTACACGTTTCCACGTGATGTGTGGAGAGTAATGTAGGATTCATCGGTGCGGACTGCGCTACCCACTTAAAACAAGCGGTCTCCTCGTCTTTGGGGATTCAACGGGTTCGCTAGCGCATACTATCATGACGAATGTGCTGGACCTTCTCCTCTAATGTCGAAATATGTACCTGTATATTGATGATATTGATTTGTTATTAAATTTCGGGATTATTAATTGCATTATATAAAATTCACTAAAACAATTTAAAGTAAAATAACATGATTTTTATTATTTTTCATAGATTCCACGTTTGTAACAACTCAAACTCAACTCAATGCTATTCTTGCCAATTAAATATAAAGTCTACAATGCTATTTAAAAAAAAAAAAACAAATATAAGCAAACTTAATAACTGATATTTCATTTGAACGTCGATATAATCATTGACTCCATTCATTAATTTCATAAAATTCATAATGGAAACCGAAGCAAAGAATTTTATCAAAATACATAACTTTATTAAAAAGTAAAAGGTCTCATTTGAGTACTCGGAAATATTTTAACCCAGATATGATTGATTCTAAATGTGGATTTTACGAAATTAATAATAAAAAGTCGAAAGTAGAGATTTCCCTTCATCAAACATAAGCCAGGCCGATCGTTTGATTGAATTAACATGAAACTTTTTGGCCTCGCCTGACAAATTTATCGCCATGAAATTTTTCCAACGATCCACCGTGAAAAGCAAGTTTGACTTCTGAATTTAATTTCCTTTATTGGGATTTCGTTTTTTCGTTAACAATTTGAGCGAAATATTGTTTTTTTACCTTTATATTTAAAATATGTTCACGTTATATTTTTAATTAAAAAAAAGTTTACATTCAGAAGCGTTTTTACAGGCATATTTTATAAAATTTTAAAGCTTGTTATTCGCTAACTTTATTACAATATAACGAAGAGATATTTCGTTCGTTTTCAATATAAAGATAATATTATTATTATGTTTGAAGGATTTATACATTAATGTATGTAATATGTTTTCTTAACGTTTTCATTTATGTTACTTACGAAATAAAATGTAATTATTTTTTTACACTAATGATATAATTTTTTACACTAATGATATAAGTGTGTGATTAAGTTCTGTAAAATGCTTTTAATATAATACATTTTACTAACGGTGGCCATTTACAATACGGACTAGGCAACCGTGGGAAACAGGTGACAGAAAGCGCCAACTCCAGCACGATCGGAAAGAGTTCAGGCGCAGGACAACGGCTTTATGTGTTATCCGAGTCACGGCGGTGTAAGCACTATCAATTTCCTGAAGTCGATTTATAAACTATACATCCTAAAATGCGTCTAACTAAATATTCACGTTACGAAATAAAATCATGAATAAATTTGGGTTATGCCTTAAAGTAACAATACATAACACATAACAACAAAATAATATAAAAAATGCATTTTCAAGTCAATGTCTTGAAATACATCTTTGTCCATTTTTTTTAAATTACTTGAGTAAGGCCATCGTTTTTATCATCGTATTGCAATTTAGTAATCCACACCATTTATTTCGTAAAATAATGAAAAAAGGAACGTTTTTCAGTTTTATGTTTAAGCGTTTCAGTATTGAACACCATAGAGCTTCACGGTCGTAAGCAGGGGTGACATAAAACGTCCTACAAGAGGACGGCCATTAAACAAGATCGCTATCATAATTGAATTAAAAATTCCTTCACGAGCCCTCTGAAGGGTATCGTGCCCCGAGTCGCAGGATAACAGTTTATTTTTATAATTTTCGATGTCACCTTTACTGTTTGGGCTATAAATGTTTTTAGCTAGACTTCAAAAATGGTAAAGAATTTTTGTAAGATTTATTGAAGTTGCAAATATAATATTAAACACTAACACAACATATGTGGGTGGTTTGACAATTGTTTTCAAGATTCAATTCAACAAAAAAAAAACCAGTTACACATTTATCAGTAAAGACACACATACGTACGCGCGCCTATGTTCCTACAAAACACAATCAAAATATTTTTACTAATTGGACATCATTTAATCAAAGCTATCGTTACAAGTTTAAAATGGAAAGTGAAAAAATATATAATTAATCTTATAAATAAAAAATGGATTTTAATGAATGTGAATTTGAATGGGTGGTACCTAACTGCTTAGGTTTTGCTACCAAATCACTTCACATACAAGTTTTCTCTTAACGCCAAGCAACGCGTACTTCAATAAAATTAATGTAACAAACATTTCCATACTAATCCTTTCATTTCTCAGAAAATAATTAAACTATCAAGCATTCATTTTAATCAAAGTTTTTAAGGCTTCATGTCGAGACAGACAATATTTTGCTTCTCAGTTATTGATCTTTAGATAAAATAAACAGACAAAAATAGAAGCAAAAGATGAAAAGATACATACAAATATTAAAAGTATTGAAAACTATAAAACGTGTATACGTCCAATCAAAATGATTAAAACGCCAGCCGTCTCGTAGAAAGTAAATGGAATATTTTAAACAGCAATAGGTATCTGAGGGTAACGTTGCCTTACCAATGCAGTTGCTCACAGCGATAGGATTCGCACCGCAGACGAAGCCGCGGGCGTCGAGATAACAAACTTGGAGTTCTGCATTGTCGTTTGAATACAGTTTTCATTTTAATATTTCATAAACTGTAAAAAATATATTTTATAACAAGATTCAAATTTGAGAAGTTTAGTTACAGATGCGAAAATGATTTTAAAATAAATCTTATTTGGGGTGAACTCAAATTTATTTTTAAGTTTATATAACTTCTAGTAAATTTTTAATATAAAAAATATTTGTATTGTATTTAAATACTGCAAATTGACGTCTAGAATTCATAATGGCAAAAACCCCTGACAATAATACCTAAAATTTACCTGAAAATAATACCTAAAATTTGCATTTGATTGTACAGTTTATGCTTAAACTTTCACTATAAATTTTGTATCTGTTACTCTCTTACCTTTATACTGTATCGGTACTCAGATAACGAAACTCCTATCAAACTCCTCGAAGCCAACTATGATGCAGACTTTGTCATTTAAGCTCTGCACTTCAAGATATGCAGTGAAGAGTATAAAATAAAGTATCAAAGTTAGTGAATCGGAGTACTAAACTAGAAACATTGATAACATTGATAATAGAGGATTTGTTGCTACAATTTATAAATCATATCTATAACATTAAACGTTACTTCAAAACATTAAAATGTTTGTGATGCAACTTAACATAATATGGCAGTTTGTCGGCGTCTTTTTCACAAGAAATTATACACACAAAAACTATCTGCTCTTTCACACACAAACACGCGCAAACGCGCACACAGACAAAGGAGTATTTTGCGGCTAAATCAGACTCATACATTAATATTTGTGTTGCAGATATCTTAAAGAAATTCGCAAACATTTTAGTATTTTTTTTTTTAAGGCAAACCGTTACTTAAAAATTAGTTTTCTTTCGTAATAAGAGATCGTTTTCAATGAGCTGCAAGGATTTATATTTTAGTTCCTTTCATGAAGTCCTTCGTAACTATTTAAAGATTAATAAAGTTAACTGTTACTCTATCTCGATATTTTAATTCCAATTCACTATATTTCTCATCATTCACATACGGGTCTCTTCGAGTCTAATTACCTGCATAGCGCAGGTGAAATAACTCGTAAACTATTCAACATCTATGGTCCGTATTAAAGCAAATGCCAAAATTCAAAATGAATTTCCTGAGTTTCAATTAGTGGGAATACCTCGAAACTCCCGGCTTAACGTAATAACACTTTGACGTTTCGTAACAGCGCCTTCACCTGCTTCAGATTTTCCGACGTATAATCGAATAATAAACTCCGTACGGTTGACAACGGTGAGTGCTGTTTCTTCTGTCAGTGTTATAGAAAATACTAGAAAAAACAAACGAGTACAAGACTAAACAGATCAACTATTTGCTAGTAAATATTTTCTCTGTGTAAATATATACAATACCTACTTTATTGTGTTGACAATTGATACCTTGTTATGTAATATTATTGATAACATAACAAGCTAACAATAAAATCAAACATTACTATCAGATTGAATATAATTGGTAAGTGTGTGTGAACCGAACATTTTTTTTTTTTCAAATTAAATAAAAGTACATATTCATGTTATAAAGCTTTTAGTCTTTTTTTAAACACGTCGACGAGTATCGGAATAAACTTGTGTCTGAAGTCGGGACCTTGTTAACCAAAGTCTCGGACTGGGGCCGACTAAACTTGGTCCAATTCAACCCCAATAAGACAATTTTGCGCGTTAACCGCTAAAAAGTCTCCTTTTGTCATAACCCCTCATTTCGAGAATACTCCCTTCCCTCCCACAGCCAGTATCGGGATACTTGGCGTTGAGATTTCGAACGTTGTTCAGTTCCGCGGTCAATTGGAAGTTAAAGCTAAACTGGCTTCCAAAAAGCTTGGAGTGCTCAACAAAGCGAGACAGTACTTCACGTCGGCCCATCGCCTAAAACTTTACAAGGCACAAATTCGGCCCCACATGGAGTACTGCTCTCACCTCTGGGCGAGAGCTCCCCAGTACCAGCTTCTTCCTTTTGACTGCATTCAACGTAGAGCAGTTCGAATTGTCGACGATCAAGCTATTACCGACCGGCTTGATTCTTTGGATTTGCGTAGAGATCTTGGGTCACTCTGCATACTTTATCGCATATATCACGGGGAGTGTTCTGAGGAGTTGTTTGGTTTAGTTCTGGCCGCTGAATTTCACCACCGGACATCACGCCAGAACTCAAAATTCCATCCTCGCCACCTCGATGTCTGGAAGTCCACAACAGCGCGTTTCCTAAGGCATTTCCTGCCTCGCACAATCACTCTGTGGAACCAGCTTTCACCGGCGACTTTTCCGAACCGATATGACATAAAAACCTTCAAGAAGATAGCGTACTCTTTCCTCAAAGGCCGGCAACGCACCTGCAAGTTCTGCACCTCAGATGTTGCAGATGTCCATGGGGGGTGGTAGTCACTTTCCATCAGGTGAGCCTCTTGCTCGTTTGCCCCCTCTTACATAAAAAAAAGTAATTATTTTAGCAGTTCAGGATATACCTAAATATTCTCGGTCGTTCGCTTCATTGCTGAAGGTCGTGTCCACTCTTGTCCAGGGTCTGGGTCACGTTCTTTATGAGTTTCTCCAGTCCGTCCTGTCCTCAGCTTTTCTCTGGGCTGTGGTCACTTGGAGGCCTGTGATGTTGGTAACTTGGTCCAACCACCGTGTGGGGAAGCGGCCACGTGGTCGTTTCACCTCTACTTTGCCAAGTACCATCAACTTGTCTAGGCTGTTGGGCTGCCTTCGCGCTATGTGACCAAAATAACGAAGGACACGCTGGTAGCAAATAGTTGACAGTCTGGCTTTTATGTGGAGTTGCAGGATCGAGACATTGGTTCTCTTGGTCGTCCATGGTATGCGCAGAATCCTTTGCCACCACTACATCTCGAACGCATCGATCTTCTTACTCTCCAGTGAGCGAATTGTCCAGGATTCAGAGCCGTAAAGAAAAATGGAGAATACTAGTCTGCACGAGCTGTTTTTTCGTTATATTCTATATTCTCCTGTTCTGCCATATTCGGGTCAATTTGCTCATCACTTGGCCATTTGAGCTCGTCGCCGGATTTCCTTTTCACAGCCTCCTTGGTTGGTCAGTAGTGAACCGAAATACACAAACTCAGAGACAAATTTAAGGTCACTTATTTTCCGGCTCGAGTAAGTGTACCAGCGCTATCGACTATTAAAACTTTAGTCTTTGATGCTTTGACTGTTAGACCAACCTGCTCGCCTTCATATTGGACTCTTCTGAAGAGTTCGCTAAGTTCTTCCTCGCTGCCAAGTGCTCAGGAACTCCAATCTCCAGCAAGATTTTCCAGAGACAGTCCCAGCGTACGCAGTCAAAAGCCTTATAGTAGTCAATGAACCAATTGACGATTTGCTCCCTGGTACCTCGACCTCTAACAAAACCAGCTTGTTCATCAGGTATTTACCACTGTAGGAATGTCTTTAATCCCTCGTTAATGATGTAGAGCATTATCTTGCTGGCATGAGATGTAAGTGCCACTGTGCGATAGTTGTTACACGTACGAGTATCCGTGAGGAGACTCTTTCCAGTCATTTGGCCATTGACCTGTTCTCCAGACCCGGTTGCAAAGGTCTAGTAGTATCTTAATACCTTTGCCTTTCTTCCTTCTGCCTTTCTGCCTTAATTCCTCTACAGCCCATGTTTTCGGCTTTAATTTAATTCGGCTTTAATAATGAGAATTAAAGCCGATATGCCTCATAATAATTCCTAATTTCGATTCAATTATAAAAAAAATTTATGTAATTAATTATTCTAAAAACAATAAAAATATTTCATGACAATAAAGGAACACAAGCACATTATACCTTAGTAATGAAATCCATTTATTGATTATTTATTTACTAACGAAATTATAAATCTTAATTTCTGATCGCGTAGTTCGAGATAATAATTCAACGGAACAATATTAGCACACATTGGATATTGATATTTTATGTATGTGATATAAAATATTCCCATCACAGTAATATTATAAGTATAAATGAAAATAGTAATAAAGATGTTTGAAGTATTAGTGTTATAAAATCGCCCCTTCTTTAGTCGAGCGTTAAATATTTCACGCTCAGCAACATCTATGCTATGCACATCTTAATATACGATATTGAATCAAAGGAGCAAGCTTTATTATGACGTCATTCCTTCCAGGGACAATGAACCCGTGCTTTATTACGTGGAAAAGGGAGTTCAATTATTTCAGTATTAGCATATTTTCTTAATAAAAACCTCGATTTTGTTGAAACTAGCGTCGCTGTCGACGCTTTTTATTTCAACTCAAGAAATATTATACGTGTTTTTATTATAACGAATGACTTTTTTTCTGGGTAAAATTATTCTTTTATTTTAAAACATTTTTGAAATTGAAGATCTTGCTAAATTCAGTTCTGAGTTAATAGTTAAATGAGCCAAAAATGATGCAAAGAATATTAGTTACTTAATGAACTTTTTCTTATATATATATATATATATTTATTTATATCCAAAAGACGTACACAATTTTAGTTTAAAGTTTTATCTTAAACTAGGGTTTTAGAAAGGAAGACTGGCATTTAGAAATTTATGTTATTTGGTCATCTTAGTCCGTTGACTCTTCCACTGCAAGAAATAAAAACCTCTCCGTTCAACTTCAATGCCCCGTTAACCATTGAATATACGATGTAATGACCCTTCTGTTTGTAATTACTAACTCATTCACCCTTCCAACGGGAATCACGCAACACAAAGTATTCATGTTTGACTGTAACATAACAATAGTGTCCACCCGGACGGACCAGCATAAACTACCACAGGAAGTTCTTACGAATCAAGCTAGTGTTTAGCTAGTGCGAGTTTTTTAAGACTTATTCGATAGCGTTGACGTTATCTGCGATTTGTATGGAATGAAAAAGCTCCATCTAGTGACAATAATCGGAATTCCATATTAATAATTAAAAAAATTACTCGGTGGTAGATCTTTGTGCAAGCTCGTCTGGGTAGGTACCACCCACTCATCAGATATTCTACCGCAAATCAGCAATAATTTGTATTGTTGTGTTCCGATTTGAGGGTGAGTGAGCCAGTACAGGCACAAGGGACATAACATCTTAGTTCCCAATGTTGGTGGCACATTGGCGATGTAAGCGATGGTTAACATTTCTTTCAATGCCATTGTCTATGGCCCTTGGTAACCACTTTCCATCAGGTGGCCCAAATGCTCGCCCGCCTACATATACAATTTAAAAAATCCAGCGTCTGATCAATTCAAAAATATTTTATAATTAAATCAGCTAGCAGCAATCACCTTATCATATTTCATAATTTATTACAAATGTAAACGTATATTTTCTTATTATAATAGGTTGAATAAATTGAACACAAATTCATAGTCGATTTTATATTCAAGTATTCAAAGACCTTTTCCTATTCGAATTCAGTATAATAACTGACAAAACTAAAATAAATTCCGCTATCAAATATTCAGGACGTTTTAGCAACGTCCTTAAAAGCATAAAATTGCTTAAATACGAGCAGATTTTAAAATAAAGGACCTCTTTCATTACCATGTGAATACCTTTGACATTTAACCCCATCTTCGAGATAGTTTACGCTAGACACGCTGCTCGGAATTCAATTTTGTATGCAAAACGTCGATTAAGCGCAAGGTATGGGGAAATTTACCAAAAATTCTAGAAGGTTCTCTGACACAAGTAAAGGGGAAATAAAATATGTTTTTATCTCATTATGAGCAATAACACATATTGATAGCATTTTAACAATACTGGCAAGTATCGAAAAGTTTCCGAGTGTGATATCATCAAAAAAATTTGATAAAAAATTCGTATAATATGTATAAAATAATTACATAAATATGTATATGTATGTATCTTTCAGACCATCTGTACTAATATTATAAATACCAATGTAACTTTGTCTGTCCGTTACACTATAACGACTAAACCATTTAACTGATTTTTAGTATATAGCAAGTTTGAACCCCAAGGAAGTACATAGGCTACTTTTTATACCGTGAGTAAAAATGTATATGAATGTTTGTAGATCATCATTTTTATGAGAACTCTAATTTAATTTTAATTTTCGTGGTTGTAATCAAATCTAAGACGAGTCATATACAAATTTTCATCCCTTATTTTTAGTATAGTTTATTTTATAAATACTTCTAATATACATTGAGATTGTATTATTTATAAAGATAAATTGACTGTTTTATTTCAATTTGTATCTAGATTATTGGATAAAAGCATTATTTATTTATTAAAACAATTTATGTAATATTCACTTGCTTTCCTTTCATACTATATACCTATTTTAATATATTAAATAATTCAAAACCTAACTGTGTAACCATTAAATTAAAATTCCCAAGTTTAAATGATTGAAGCGAACCAGTCGGCATTACAACGCGTGCCGCAATAAAACTTAAAACGTGGCATGACCATGCATTAATGAGGCGGTAATCTCCTGATATTAAAACATGGAGGGCCCTCATACACTCCCTACGATGAGAGACGGTAGCCCTTAAGGAGTAAACTTGACATGCAAACAAGGTACAATATTAAAACCCCTTTTTCATTACGCAGTTGTAGACACATTCTTTATATCTACTTGTGTAATTTTAGTGTTCTGGAGTATGTTAGTATTTCAAATAACAAACTATAATGCTTATATACAGCGTGTAACAAAATTGGTGCGGGCAATAGCGCTCGATAGGTGTTACCTATCGGGTAGCTAAGGCACGAGGTCATGACCTCAGTAGTCCACGTTTTACCACCAACAGTGTCGGTGGTAAAACGCAAACACAACTAATATATTTTTTTAAGTATTTGTTTTGCTTAGTATTTTAAAAATTATTACATAAATAGAACCGACACACGATACCTAATAACCACTTCATGGGTTGGACACGAATTTTGTTACACGTGTATATACTAGCTAACCGGTCCAGCTTCGCACGTGTAAATAAGAATAAGGAGAAGTAATATTTTTGATAGGATTTCCGTAAAATCAGTTCTTAGTAAACATCTATGTCGCGAAAGGGGAAACTACGCTAAATTTCAAGTCAATCGGAGCTATAGCTTACTAAACTATAATTTAGGAGATCTTGTGATGAGTCAGTCGATAAATTGCACATATCTATACTAATATATAAATCGTTTGTTTGTTTGATCCGGCTAATCTCAGGAACTACTGGTTCGAATTTAAAAAATATTTTTGTGTTGTATAGTCCTTTTATCGAGGAAGGCTCTAGGCTTATTTTTATTAATTATAAAACGCGGGCACAGCTATTATCCCATACATTGGACTAACCTAATTCTAAATAAACAGATTGATCGTTATTCTACAAATTTTACTTACAAATTGTTTATGTACAGTGAAATCCGTTTATAATGACATCGAAGGGAAATGAAAAACACGTCATACTAAGCGGACGTCATACAAAGCATTTTGTAGAAAATAAAGAATCTACTGTTCTTGTTAGTATATATTTATTTTAATAGTGAGAAAAAAAAATAGAGACAAATAAAAATAAAAATTGTATGTAATAAGTAGATAAGCGACATGCCACTATAAGCGAAGTCATTATATCCGACTTAGTTATAAAGAATTTTATATGAAAATCAAACTTCGCTGTGTAATTACTTAATAATAAGCGGTTGGTCAATATAGGCGGAGTCATAATAAACGGATTCTACTTATACATATATCTAGATATTTTATTGTAGTTTTATTTTACATTTGAAAATAGCTTGGACCGAAAATGTTGTTTTGAATATCTTCATATAATCATTATAAATACACACATAACCTGTGTACGTCCTGAAATTATAAACGATGTAGTCTTTGGGTGAATTTGAAAGAAACTTATCATTTCTAATTATAATAATTAGTCTGATAGGCCCTGAGCCCTTATCCTTAAACTTCTTAATAATACATGTATTTTACATTAGCTTTTAGTATCTAAATAAAGAAATTTAAAAGTACATTAAAAGAGAAAGCGTAATATCACAATAAATAAACCCATAAAAATAATCCTTAAGAAAAATGTTTACGAACGAAATATTTCAATCTCGTGCCATTCCCCAGTTCCACGCTTGAATCAATGGATTATTTAATTAGAAAAAAAGGCATTATCCACGACTCCTCCTTAATTGACGTGACAGAAACAGACAGCACGGATCGACTATTATGAACCAGATTATTTTCTTCTCTTGGTTTTAACGTGTATTCACTTTGTGATATGTACTACGACTTACCGTATTGAAGAAGTTAAGATGTGTATAGAAAGTATTTATATATAAAATCTACGTGTGAATCTTAACCGATGATCGTGGGTACGAATCCGGGAAAACGGGCAACCACTGAATTTCGTGTGCTTAATTTGTGATTATAATTCATCTCGTGCTTGACGGTGAAGGAAAACATCGTGAGGAAACCTGCATGTGTCAAATTTCACTGAAATACTGTCACATGTGTATTCCACCAACCCGCATTGGAGTAGCGTGGTGGAATAAACTCTCCTCAAAAGAGGAGGAGGCCTTAGCTCAGCAGTGGGACAGTCACAGGCTGTTCCTGGTACTGTATATGTAAAATCCTGGGTTCAATTCCCAGGTCGGGCCAATAAATAGTTATTGGGTTTTTCTGTCAGAAAATTCTCAGTAGCAGCCCGAAGTCTGGAAGTTGGAAGTGTGTACACTCCCGTGCCTCGGAAAGCACGTTAAGCCGTTGGGGATGCGCCCTAACTCTTTCCGGTCGTGTCGGATTGCCGGCCCATCGGATTATGAGAGCTAAGGAAAAGAGAGTGCACCTGTGTTTGCGCACACACTTGTGCACTATAATATGTCCTGCGCAGTTGGCTAATCTCTCTTGAGATTGGCCGCCGTGACCGAAATCGGTCTGGAGGACCTTAATATATGTAAAATAAATATTGTTTGTATATGTAATGTTATACTTAGTGGTAGGACTTTACGTAAAACATTATGGGTAGGTATCACCCACACAACAAATATTCTACTGCCAAGCATACTAATAAACAGTACTTATTCATTTTTGTTCTGGTTTGAAATGTAATCCAGTGTAACTGCAAACACAAGGGACATAACATCTTAGTTTCCAAAGTTGGTGGCCCATTGACGATATAAGGAACGGTTAATATTTCTTGCAGCACTTAGAGCAATGTCTATATGGACGTCCCGCCTACGTATATTATAAAAAATAGACGTATTTTAGAATTTAGTAAAGATTTCCTTACAATTTTTGTAAGGAATATTGAACATAATATTCATATTCAAGCCTTAATTAATATTAGTTTCATTTAATTTGTTTCAGTAGAATTGCATATTAAAAAATAATGTTAAGGGAGGCAGTCTGAGTATCACAAAAATGCGAATTCCTGCAAGACGTACGGAATTCAATATAGTGCCTCAGGACAGCAAGGAATACCTCGAAAATCAGATTTTTTACTGCAATGTATTGCATTACGTTGGTTGAATGTTTTGTCCGTATTGTATTCCTAATACATATATTCTAATCGTTGTTTTTTATTCGTAGTACATATTTAGTCATACAAATACAACGAGGATACTTACTCGTATTTGTAAGATTGTCTAGTATTAATAATGTACCGCCAAAGACTAGCGGGTTAAAACTTTATTTTTTTAATTATTAATAATACTTAAATATTTATTTTTGAAAGTTCGTACTTTATTTTAGAGCATTGGTCGTTTTCACCTTTATATTCATTGTCCCAGAATTCTTCGATAACATTGCAGGCAAATCAGGCAAACTCTTGATGAACCAGCATTAAAAATAAAATTACCTATAAATTGTACGTGAGATATTAATAATAATATATCAATTGCACACTTTGAAATCCTGTAATTTTAAACTATTCCAACCTCAACTTGCTTAATATGAAGTTAGTCATTACATTAAAAATTGTATTTTTTTATAAACAGATATTTCAAAATTGTGTCGTATAGTTTGACAACTTACAATGCGAGCTTTGTGGCTTCCCATTATAAACCACTTGTTCGATTATTTTACATAAGATTTCAGTTCGTTGAAATATAGCGTTTCTCATTTAAAATAGTAACATATCATTATACCTAGGTAAAAAAAAACCTAGGTACTTCATTCAATAAAGATTTTATAAACACAATGTAATATTACAGAGTTAAATTGTATATAAGGAATAACGAGAATAACTAACTACCAATGTCATATTATGTCAGTTAAGATTTTCTTATTCTTTTCTTTCTTTAATTTAATTTATGACGTTTTTTTTTTGTTTTATACTTACATTTCGTTTGTTTTTTTTTTGTTGTAATTATTGAAAAATGTTGGATTGGAGGGACCAATACTAAGTTTGAATAATTGAATCATGATAGCTTATAATTTCGATGAATGGTGTTAGAAATGTCCTAAAAATTACAGACCGACAGAATTTGTACATTGTGTTCGCTTCCTATATAATAAATAAATAATTTTCGTAATCGATAATTATGGAAATCAGTCGAAGTCGAGTCGAAGCTGTTAATGTTTTTTTTTTTAAATATAAAGTCGTACTATAAATTATTTGTAAATCTGCCGCCCTTCCCTGGCTATATTTTAGACGCACATTGCGGTCGCAGCCTTGGCTACATAACATGTGTGTTCAATGCCTTCTTGTTCTCATTTTACGAATGTTAAAGCAGGAGTCATAGCAATAAATTTAAATAAAAAATATATATGAACCCCTCACCATACATCACGCTGGTAGTATTTTGGAATGCAATCGAAAGTTCCAGACGATTTACGCGATGCCTAGTGACGTATAGTCCCTATTAGCGCAATCCATCCTGTAACCGGAATTATTTAGTGTATGCACTTAGGTGCATTGGGGTCATTGTGATCACGGCCTGGAAGCGATCATAGTATCGATAGTGGTTTTCATATTAACTTTATATACATTCTTTTAGCTATTGGTATTTAAATTAATTATATTAGAATACTAGCTAATTGTCCCGGCTTTGTACGGGTAGATAACAAGAAAAATGTATTTTGGATAGGATTTGCGTGAAATCCGTTCCTAGTGAACGTCTATGTCGGGTAAGTAACGCTGACAAATTTCAAGTCAATCGGTCGAATAGTTTAGGAGATCTCGTGATGAGTGGTATTTCCATTATAAATGTATAGACTTTGTGTAGATTATAAATATAAAAAAAAGGTACAATAAATACTGTGGTTTAAATAAATAGTACTGGCATACATATTTCATAAAACAATTAAATTGTTCTGCAAAAAACTACTTATCTGCTTCAAGATTCAAAACATCCAAATTATTTTGGGGTCTTTTCAAAAGCTCATATTAACCACTTGAAAGCACGTGTCTGAAATAATTTTGCAATTAAATCAAGTGGATGCGAGATTGGCGTCTGCTTGCAGCATTAGCACCCTCCCATTATAAGGGTTGCATTTGAATGTACATAATATTTGGCGAGACGAAAACTGAAACACGTGTATCTGAACCGACAATTGTGGGCTCAAATCAGATTAAGCATCGCTGAGTTTTCATGTTCCTAAATTGGGTTTATAACTCATATCATGTGTGACAAATACAAAATTTATATAATTTAAGTGATTGAATGGTAGGTTGGTGTCAAAAAACAAACACACAAAGCTGCCAATGGAAAAATGACAATTTGCTCGTCAAAAAAATGCCAAATTGGCAGATAATCAAATTCAACTTAAATACAATCAATAATAATTCAAGATTCAGGGGATTCAAATAGATGTAGTTCAGAAATAGTTAATTTAATAATTGTTCGTAGTTACAATCAATATCATATGTTGCCTAAATTATAAATTGTTTAAATTTATGGTCCAAAATATTTCAACATGTCCACGATGCATGACTCCATATCGGAGCCCTGTGATTGGTAGAAGAACACGTCGTAGACTCTATCGTTTCCAAATCCCCCGCCCTTGTACGGTTATAGACTGCACTCAATCTAAAAACAATATAACTAAAGTATTCATGACAAATCGTTGTCTAACGAAGAGGAATAACTAGGTAAACATCGGGTTTTTAGCAGAGGGTGGTATTTCGGGTGTGGCCTTACTTACTGCGATTTTCGCAAGTTCACCTGTCAAATGAGAAGGTTATAAAATAAAATAAATAAGCACTTCAGTTGATTAAATTTGACAATTGCAAAAAGTGTAAATTTTATCTACTAAGTAAATTGGGATGAGCAATCACTGATTTCGATCGGATTTGGCTTTCGAAAAATCGCCGTTTACCTTTTAAAAAAAATAAAGTCGTTTGACAAACAGGCGGAAAAGGTGCTGAACGTTTGCCCGCTATAAGTGACGTCACACACAAACAAACATCGGTAGGGTGCTTAACTACGTAACGATGGTAACACCGTTTAGATTGATGGCAGATGCAATTTACGAACGACTCGGATTTATTGACTATGATAAAGAAACATTCGCGGCACATTTCCATAATGGAACCTCCCAATCGGTTCAATTGCTTATGAAAATAATGTCATTATGGTAGTGTTTTTTGTTGTTGTTTTTAAAGGATACTTAGTAGCCCTTAGATTCGTTTTATATCTTAAAGTAGGTACTTATTATAATATAGTTATGATATCCCTTTATACCAACAACTGCGTTGAAACAAAACTAAGACGCGCGCTAGTCTCAAGCCGTCATGTTAGTGGGATCGTGTTTAGTTTTTATTATTTAGATTTATAGGACCATTGAGTGAGTAATTTAATTTAATTTCTATTATTTGAAGTATATTTTTGTGAGTCGAGGTTTTTTTTTACTTCTGGACGCTAAATACATATAATTTTTTTATTATTATTTTATGTTGTAACCTCCGCAAACGTGTTGTCCGTGGCTTTGTTTTGTCTTCCTATTGGTTTATAGGTATATATTAATTATTTTTATTATTTTGTCTACATCTTGTTAATTATTGTACAATTGTTTAGTTAGCTAAATATTTTTTAATTTAGTAATACAAATTCAAAAGCCTATCAAGTGGATTATGTGAAGTTTTGAAAAAAGTAGTTAATTATTTTCCTTACACGATGTAATAAAAAAGACAACGCAACGAAATATACTAAATACGTATATTTACATAAAGGTAACAGCCCCTAGCGTTTACACGTCGACAGACATAAATGAGATGATTCAGAGACATAATTTGTTGGAGGGATTTGGTAAATTAAGTGGCCCATTCTTTGAGAAAATGTTACAAATAACTTATTAAATAACTGAAAATATATCTGTATATAAAAGTTTTTCCATGTTTAATTTAAGAAATTCTTCAAAATATTTTTTTTACTTTAAATTATTGATTATTATCTGTATGTTGGCAAGCTTTATGAAAAAAATCACAGGATATATTATTACCTGGTTCAATATTTGGCGTATTTATTAATAATAAGTATATTGACTTTTTAACGTTGCTTACCAACGAATATATAAATATAATTGCAAAAGAAACTTCGCTATATGAAAACTGTATTACATTTCAATTTCGTTAATCTGACCCTTCCTGACTTAAAAGAATGCTGTCTAATCATTCATTTCATTTGCGCCCCGATTAGAACCCCACTGCCACGTCAGATTATCGACCACAGGACAATTTCTTAATCGTGATGGGGAAGAAAACAAATCACCGACACACCGCAGCGAGTTGCGGTACGATACCCGGGGGACATGCTACTATCCCTCAGAAAATGCACTTGGTGTTTGGTCCATGGGCTAAGCTGAACCGTTACTTTGCATATTTTTATCTTTATAGAATCTTGACATATATTGATTTAAAACTTAAAGTACAACTCGTCGTATCAATACATATTGATACGACGTTATATCGCCAAGAAATTATAATCTAATATTAAAGAGTATAGTCCTAACTATTTTTGATTTTGTTACCAAAAATCTTTTATCTAAACTAATCAGTACGATTACTTTTTGTATAAATGAAAATAATTTGGATAAAATAACTAGTGCACGATTTGAAGTCGAAATCGTAAGTGATAAGAAACATCCTGTCAAGCTTCGTGACTAAATTGGTGTCTGTCTTTTCACTTGAATCCTCCGGAGACAACTGCAAATAGCGGTAAAATGGGAGGTAACATTTCCCTGTGCAACTGACTTTGACGGATCTATCTTCCCTTGCACACCTAATAAACTAATGCGTCGATGTATCCTTCTATCTAAATAGACATTGGCAATTTGCTGAGGGTCTTTTTTGCGGTGTAATAGAATAAATATATTTATGGATCTTGGGTGGGATTTGGAAAAAATTGCACGACGTAAATCACCAACCTACTCTCCGGAAATTGTCACGGGTTATTTTTGTTGGATTTAAAAAGAAAATACGTAATGTAATATATGTACATATGTAGAATTTATAGAAACTATGCTTTATTTTTTTTATTATTCTATGAAAACATAATTATTGTTTTGAAGCTAGAATTATAAATATTAAATGAAAATGGTTTTGAGATTGGAGAAAAGAGGAAAGATTTATTAATTATTGGAACTTAATACGCTATTATTAAGCTCTCAAATTTAATGAGCTCATAGTACTGAGTTCAGATTTCTCGGAATAAATGGATTATCAAGAGGGTCTTGTGTTGTATTTTAACCGTTATATTTTATGTACATAACATTGTTGTTTCTTGTCTCTGAAACATTTCGCATGTTACAGTGCAACCTCAAACCGGTTAAAGTGTGACACAATATATTTGGTGGATTTACACACAGACCACATGTTTTACTGTGACATTGTAGTGATTCAGTTTGCGTGCCTTAGCAAGCAAGTGCGTTGTGTTAATACAGCAGACAGAGTTGGATTTACTCTGATTTATTAACAAGAGTAAACATATTTAGATTTGTAACCATATGTCGTACTATAATTTATAATACAATAGGCGGCTTATTAATTCTTAAAGCATAGCATCCATGAAGTGCAGAAATTTTGTTGTAAAAATTGGTAAAAATAAAATAAAAAAATGTATTAAGAACTGCAATCTTGCCTAATTTATATGAAGCGTAGATAGTCGTTCCGTCGAGTTTGCGTTTTAACTTTCGAAACTCCTTGTCTCTTTTTCCAATGTTTTATATTTTATGTATAACACAAGAAGCGTTGTTTGGGGATCAACCTGTTCCTGGAAAATGATTGAAATTTAATAAAGCCTAGCAACTGCCGGATTTAAGGTTGCAGGTTTACTAAGGATAAGAATTCAATTTTCTATCAGCTTTTAGCGGTGAGTGACGGTACAATAGGCGAATCCGCTTTGTATTCTATTGGTTCTTATCGTGTTAAGAATAAGGTCGATAATTCTCTAGTTGTATGTGTGAATGTTTAGTTCGCGGTACATGGAGTACGTGATGAAATCGCAATAAAGGTCCAATCACATGCTCTCCAAAGGAAGCTTTTTGTACGCCGGCTGTGTGCTGTGCGATGTGAATGCCTTGAGTCGGTAAAAGGAGGTGGCTTTTTGTAAATAATAAGTTATGAATACGAAAATTATGAAGCAAATAATGGAGCGATTTTATTTTTACTGCTGTGAGAGAATCTTAAAATTATTTGTAAATTCTTTAAACCAGGTAAAAGCATACCAAAATATAATATTTATATATAAATGTATAAAAACGATACTAGGAACCGTCATTAGAATTTTTCACCGTAGGAGTTATGAGACCTTAAAGTTCACGAGTGTTAAACCTCGTATTGGGGTGTTTGGTCAGGTGCTTGGTACAAAAAGTAGCCTATGTCTTTGGGTTTCAAACTAATTTTATACCAAACTTTATTAATATCGTTCAATGGTTTAGTTGGAAAGCAGACAAAGAGAGTTACTTTTGCATGTATAATATTAGTATAAATTATGATATTTCCATACTCTTTAGTTTCCGCCCTCTAATATGTCAATATTTGTTATACTATAACACAGATAATTATTAATAAATAATTAGTTGTTTCACTTACGTCGACGGTGCCATGGGTATTGCACCGCCACGTGGGCTCTAACGTGTTGTTATATATAATTATAAAATAAACTTTGTTACTATTTGGAATTGGATTTTAACAAAAAGATCTTTTCAAATCCAGAAATTTGCTCATTTAAACAAACGTACATCATTTTCAGATTTTATGTATAGTATTACAATAAACCAAAAACTTATTCAACGAGATTATTTTGATTGAAGCTGAGGATGTTGTTCGAATTTTCATCTCGATGAAACTAATGTTTTTATAATGATATAATATAATATTAAAAACATATTTGAAGTTGATATAATATAATATTAGAAATATAACTGAAATTTAAAATGAAGGATTAATCTTATTCTCATAAGTGTTACAGCTTAAAAGTGGCGTATAATTATTTTCTTTCTATGGCGGTTATGACCAACTGACGTTGTCATCGTTGTTTAAGAAATATGGTAATTTGTTGGCTTCTTAAGCTGAACTAAAGCTTAGTGGTCAGAATACCTTCATTTTAAACGAAGATAATTTATCACGTACTCGGCGCTGAACGAAACCATAGCGAGGAAACCTGCCTGTGTTGGATAAAAATCTTTAATTAACATTAATAAATAAATAAATAAATAAATAAATAAATAAATAAATAAATAAATAGTAGCAGCACGGTTGAATACGCTTACCTTCTCCTCAAACGGAGAGTTTCTTTCCTAATTTTACTTTTCACGTGTAAACATGTAGCTATGTGCATGCTAAGTGCTGATGTAAAAATCGTGTTTTTCTTGTGCAAACTTAAAAATGAAATTTATTTTTTTAGGCAAATAGCAGTTATCCGTAATCGATTTTCAAGATTTTATTCATAACGCGACAAAGTTGCAAAATCGCCATGAAAACAAATTAATCAACAAAGTTCTCCCCTCTTGGTTATTTCGTCAAACAACATATTGCGAACTCAAATTATTGGCCAAGTTTCACTCGGAATAAATATAGCGGGGGCCTATAGTCCCCTTGAGGATACCTAAAATCTCAATCGAGTTTACGATTCGTAAACGGTTAAAACTTGAAATCCGGTGTGAAGTTTCAATGACATGAGTTAAGGTAAAGTGAATGGCGAAGAAATTGTTCCTTATAGCAAAGGATTATTCTGAAAACATTGATATATTTATTATTCATTTGGTGGTAGAGCTTTGTGCAAGCTCGTCTGGGTAGGTACCACCCACTCATCAGATATTCTACCGCAAAACAGCAGTACTTGGTAATGTTGTGTTCCGGTTTGAAGGGTGAGTGAGCCAGTGTAATCACAGGCACAAGGGACATAACATCTTAGTTCCCAAGGTTGGTGGCGCATTGGCAGTGTAAGCGATGGTTAACATTTCTTACACTGCCAATGTTTATGGGCGTTGGTGACCACTTACCATCAGGTGGCCCATATGCTCGTCCGCCTACCTATGTAATAATAAAGAAATATATATTAATCAATTTTTTCTCTCTTTAATTAGATATGTGTTTATAAATTTTGCTAATAATATAAAGAATTCTTAAGTAGTGGTTTGAAGAAATTGTTTTCTTGTTTTAAGACTATATCTATTTCCTTTTATCTATGGCATACTAACTCTTATTTATAAAAAGAGAAAACAAATTTAATAAAAAATTCTTGGTATTTATAAAGATAAAGAATATACTTAGTGCAATATTCACTATCGTCTAACATAATATTTATAAATCCAATTATTGTAAAATATTAGAGGTAGAATTGAAATGTAGAGTAATATTTTGATGATAACCTTACATTCGTTTTTGTTAATAATACGAAGGCTAACAAAACCGATGCAACTTCTCACGGTTTGCGCAAACACTGCCCTTATTGAAAGCAAACAAAATTAAATCGTCCTTCAGGCGATTTCCTTTATATATTTTTCTGAGAAACAGAAGATTGAACCGTGTTTGCGTTCAATTTAAATAATAGCACACAATCTTGTTTTGTAGTTATTGCTAAGAAATTTAGTTTTGTAAAAAAAAAAATGCTTTATAAATAAATTATTAATATATTAATAATTTATAATTAATAACTATATTTATTGAACACATAACAAGTTCTTTTCTATTTCTAAAATAGGTAGACGGTCGGGAAAATGGGCTACCTGATGACAAATGGTACCACCGGCCATAGACATCGGTACTGTAAGAAATAATAACCATCCCTTCCATCGCCAAAGCGCCACCAACTTATTGAATATGCATTTGTATTCTGGTGACAATACAATCTAATATGCAAAATTTGTATGCAAAAAGTATATAAAAATTCGCTTTTTAATAGGTATAAATAAAATAATCTTCAGATGACGTTGGCATATTACTTTAAAATTTATTATACGTAATAAATAATAATAATAACGTTCTAATTATTGTCCACCTCGATAATTATCGGTGGACCCTGTGGCGAGGTGGACCGACGATTTAAAAAAGGTGGCAGGTACGGGATGGATCCGGGCTGTCCAAGATCGGGATGCTTGGCGTTGTATGGGGGAGGCTTTCGTCCAGCAGTGGACGGCACCGCCCGTACCTGCCACCTTTTTTAAATCGTCGGTGCACCTCGCCTACACTACGTAGCACGTGGCGGCTCCATCTGCTATCAAGGCGCCTGGAGACATGACCAGCCCACTTCCACTTCAGCACGTTATACCTATATGATATCAAGAGATCTAGTAAAAATTGCTTTATGGTTAGGTAATTCGTATATAGTGTATATATGGCTAGAAGATACATAGTTTCATAGGTGAATCAATTTCTTAAAATACTATTTAAGGTAAGAAAAGTATAGTTGATTGAAACAAATAACGCTACATCTTCAATTTGAAATAATAGTACGAACAAAGACGCCCCGGGGAGCTCTCGTTGCAACAAGCTCATTGTTTGTGTTTATCACTACGTGTGTTCCGTACGATGTTTTCCACTTTTATAGATATTTATCACTTTTAAACCGACTTCAGAATAATGTTCCGTATTCGAAATGTTTTATTCCATTTTTGTCATTTAAAATCTCAATTATTAAAATTTATTTTTTACATTTATTAATTTAACTTGAAGTAGCAACAATATTTTCTTTTAAAATTCTATTTTAAATTGAACTGTATTGAATATTTAAGCGGAACTCAAGATAATATAGCATGAGTCAGAAATCCTTTTTACTGTATATTTAAATAAAACATTAATAAATATATATTATGGCGTAACATGATATATCATGTTAAGTAAAGGTACGTTTAGTTATTCATATTAAATTAATAACTAAAATACAAAAGATTTGATATTAATAACACTTATCTATATACTTATCAATAAAATACAAGAAGTAAAAAAAAAGTAAAAAAGCAGTATTGGCTGTACCCATCTGTACCCTTATCCGACTCTTAATACTTATCCTGTGCATTTTAATAGCAAACTATTCCAAGCAATTGTTGCCGTAATAAATAGTTCGTTTAAACTATTTACGCTGGCCACACCGGAGAAATGTTTGCGCGGCATTAAACATTTGCCCACAGTTAACTGTTGTGAGCTTACTCCTGGACGCCTTTTTATAGAAAACTAAATATTTTTAAACGAAAATCTTTTAATATTTACGGAAATAAATGGTAATCTCATGATGGAAATTGATAGATACCTGTTGAAAGGCTATGTGAAGATGTATCTCTTTGAATTGACTTTAAAAATTGGAAAGTTTTCAATTCATTTGCATATATACATATATTTGTATGTATGTTTGTAAAACGATTTTTGTGATTGTTTTTGCGTTGGCTTCACCTCGTTGGCTTCGGATCCAGGGTGGTGTCATCATAATTTCATAGGTATTGAAAGTAGTTACAAAAAGCAAATAAAAGCGCTATTTTCTAGGCAAAATTTTTTTTTATGAATTTCTTGTAACCCTCTTTCTACTTTCGCATATAGCAATACAGATTACTGCTGTTAATATGCTTATTAAATGGCTGCGCATAATTACGTTCCGGTTTGAAGGCTGAGTGAACCAGTGTACATGATTTCAAAGACTATGGACGTAACAGCTCATGATTAACGCATTGATCGTGTATGGTGTGGTTTGTGCTTCTCGCAGTGCCAGAATCAATCAGGAAAGGTGACATACCATCTTGCCGCCTTGCTATTTTTCATAATATTCGTCAAGGGTTTAATTTGAGCTTTGATATGTCGTATTTAATAGTTGATTTCCACGTTAAGCTATCCGATAAATAATACTTAGTATTGTTGTGTTTCGGTTTAAAGGACACAAGGTACATAATCACTTAATTACCAATGTAAAAAATTATTAATATTTCTTACACCACCAATGAGGTGGGCGGTGGGCTCTATGGGCGGTGGTGACCACTTACCATCCGGCCCATTTAGCTATTCAGTAAAAGCATGTGAATGTCCCACTGCTGGGCTAAGGCCACTTCTTCTCTTTTGAGGAGAAGGTTTTGTAGCTTATTCCACCACGCTGCTCTAATGCGGGTTGGTTGAATACACTTGTGACAGAATTTTATTGAAATTCGATACATGCAGGTTTCTTGACGTTGTTTTCCTTCACCGTCAAGCACGAGATGAATTATAATCACAAATTGAGCACATGAAATTCAGTGGTGCTTGCCCGGGTTTGAACCCACAATCATCGGTTCACGGATTCACGCGTTCTTGCCACTGGGCCATCTGGGCTATTCACTTTCATAAAGTAGAAGAACAAATAATTTTATGGTGATAAAAACATTAACATTTTCTTATACATAATTAATGTAACTGAATAAACTAAGTGACTTAATTAACGAAGGTGCTAGAAACCAGTTTTAACAAGTAAAAATATAAAACAGCATTATATTATATTAGTGCTTGTTGAGGCCGAGTTCGACCCTTGAAAGCTATCTGCTTTTAACGACCGCTTGCTGCGTTTTATGGCCATATATTAGGAATGAAATATGAGTTTCTCCTATGAAGATATTACTAGAATAATTTCGTTATAATTTCCTATTATTAAAATTTATAATATACTTCGTGTCTCTTGGTTGATAACGTATAGTAACATTTGGTGATTAATACTGATATTATTTATTTTATCGCTAAATATGAAGAACAAGTTAGACCGTGTCAAGTTTACACGACCGATCTCGTATCTCTAATTCGGTCCCAAGATTATTGCATGGGTTTTAGTTGGTAGTTTACTTGGTGGCAGAGCTTAGTGCAAGCTCGTCTGGGTAGGTACCACCCACTCATCAGATATTCTACCGTAAAACAGCAGTACTTGGTATTGTTGTGTTCCGGTTTGAAGGATGAGTGAGCCAGATTAATTACAGGCACAAGGGACATAACATCTTAGTTCCCAAGGTTGGTGGCGCATTGGCGATGTCAGCATTGGTTAACATCTCTTACAATGCCAATGTCTATGGGTAGTGGATGGTCTCATGAGTAGGTGGATCAGATACCTATCTGAACCGTTTTGTGTAAAACACAGGAAGGAATAAAATCGTAGAACTTATTGGCTTAGAAGTCAGCAACGACTTTTATTAATACAATTGTCCTTTCTGTCGTATTTTAAACTTTGAAATTGAATTTTAGTGAAATTTGATTGTTAGTGATTATTATTGTTATTCCATATTTCTTCTAAGACAAAAAAAGATATTGTTACATGTTGTCAACAAAACGTTGTCCATTGAAATCAACGTTACGTCCAATTTTCTATAAAATCTATAAAGACATCAAAAAAACCTTACCAACGGTCGATTTCCTCAATAAACAAACTGAAACTCGACGCAGTTATCGAGATGCCATTAAAAAATCCCATTCCGTAGCCATCAAAGTTGTCAGCGTCGCCATCATCGACCAATCAAACTTATGCTGGAGACTGATAGAAAATATTTCTGGAAATGGCGGATATTTCATGTAAAGTAATAGGACTCAAAACATTTTGCAAGGTACAAGTAATTGAAGATGTAAATGAAGGTACTATGTCAGATTTTTAAACATTTTAAATTTTTTATATTAATGATGATTTTATGCCACACATTACGGTGCCTTCAATTCTCACGTTTTAAAACTTTAAGAGTTATAAACACAAATAGGTGAACAATTCAAATATATTAAAATATCGATTGCTCAAATTTATATATTTATTTATTATATAAAATTTTCTTCCACTTATGTTTTCAACTAATTAGCAAAACTGGTGATACTTTTGGAGAAAAAAATCTGAGGTCGCTAGAATTTCACGTCCTTTTCCTGATATCATAACATCAGTTAGTAAATACTATATAATTAGAAAATTAATTATCTTGATGTATTAAAATTAGTAAACTAAACATTTCTTTGAAGGTACTAATCAAATAGTTGATATCGAATCGATATTTCTAACTGGTAGGTTTTTTTTTTAAATTAATCATGTAAAATGATCAAGACGTCATTGTTAGAGTATTTTTTATTGATATACATGTATTTTGATTATAAAAGAAACATTTTGGCAATACAAGTACTTGATATTCAATGCTTCGGGTTTAATTAGACTAAAACGTAAGTTCATAAAGTAATTTAACTTTTTCTTTCTCATCCAGAAAAAATACGTCCTTGTTTTTGAACGATCGAGTTTTATTACGTCCGACTTCATTATGCTAATAGGGTTCAATTTCGCCCTAACTGTACTCGTAGTTAATATCATCTTGAGATCGTGAGCTCACTTCCTGAAATACTCACTGAATAGTATATTTTGATTATTTTCTTCGCATATGAATAATTGTGTACTGAAATCGCTTCAATTTATTAAAAAAAACTATTTGGCTTATTTATTTATAATCTTGAAGATCACGCGTGCTTTTAACAAAGCTGAAATATTTACAGAAATATTAATAAAATTTGCGTAAACTTACAGTATAAGAATATCTTGAAGCCAAATTTTTTTTTAAATTTTTTTTTTTTTTTTTGGTAACACAGTAAACACTACATACATTATACAACAATTAACCCGTAAACACCAATCAAGTTTCCACTTAAAACTAATTCATGTATAGCAGTAAACAAGCAATTCGGTAAATTATAAATAATAATTATCAAGATTCAAAAAGTTAACAAAATATATATAAAACAATGAATTCTTGTACATATGTTTATTCCACGAATCACGGAAACAGGTCTACTGATTTGGTTCGAATTTTGTATTTAGATAAAGTTTATCTTTCTAAGTTTATCTATAAAAAAACGCAATTTTTCACAACTAAAATAATATTATAAAATATATAGATTTGTTTCTTTGTAACCGATTTTAATAAGTCTTTAACCACAACAAATGTACTTTATCCAGAAATAATATAGGCTCTTTTTCAGTAATTATAAATTGAAACCACGCGAAGCAGCGAGTAGAGCTAGTCGGAAACAAATACAAATTTCAACCTAAACAATAAAGTGCCCACTGTAATCTTTTAATACGTTATATTCAGTTTAAAATACATCTTAATGGAGTTCAGGTGTTCCATTAATGGATTGTGAAGGCTGTATACAAAATGGGTCAGGACGGTGCTAGTGAGACGCATTATGTTCTGAACTACTGAACTGGATCTGAAATAGAATTATAAATTGCATTGTCAAAGGACGTCCACGTTCAAATAGCAAACGTGTCTAAATCTCAGATTCATACAATTGAAACAGTATATTTTAGGCGTGGATAACTCACGAAATTAAAAATAATAAATGTATGTATAGATAAATAAGTAGGATTATACAGATGATGTGTTTCATCTTGGAGGTAGATATGATATGTAAATTTTATTCTTTATTGTTCTTACATTTTCGTATACATATATTTGTATATGATTCTTCTCGGTAGAACTTACTCACGGAACTGGCGGTAGCTTTACGTTAAATTATATCTTGTAACATGATGATTTAACAATATGTGTTATGGTTTGAAGGTTAAGTAGGTCACTGTAACTACAGGCACAATAGACATCTTAGTTCTCAGACTTAAGAAAAAAAATCAAAATCTAAGATACAGATTAAGTATCATCATATTTGCCAAATATTTGAAAGACTGACAGAAAGTAGACGTTTAAAAGCAATCCCTTATTGTTCACTGCCAGTTTTTCCTAAATCCCCTAATACAAAATATAAAGACACTTCATTTTACGACCAGCTTAAAAGCCATTTCTTTGTCCAAGGACGTCGTGTAGTTTATTATATTTGCGGTCGGAACACAACATTGAAATTGTTTCTTTTTTTAGATTTATGAGTTAGATTACTTTGGTCTAGACTTCGCTGGCGGGGAGTAATGAGTCGATATGTATTCATGCGTGATTTCGAAAGTCCATTCATCACAGTTATTGTTGTGTCCGTGAAAATTTCAGTGTTTGTTTTGTTCCTCTGTTTTAGTTTGTACTAGCTACCCACGCACGGGTTGAATAAGGGTCTTTTTTTTTTTTTTTTTTTTTTTTTATAGTATAGGTTAGTGGGCTAGCATGTGGGCCACCTGATGGTAAGTGGTCACCAACGCCCATAGACAGTGGTTTGTATATTTCTTAAAAAAAACAACATCACCACTGCGCCACAAACCTTGGCAACTAAGATGTTATGTCCCTTGTGCCTGTAATTACACTGGCTCACTCACCCTTCAAACCGGAACACAACAACACAAAGTACTGCTGTTTTGCGGTAGAATATCTGATGAGTGGGTGGTACCTACCCAGACGAGCTAGCACAAAGCTCTACCACCGAGTAAACGTCTACGTGATATGTTTATATCGCAATAATAATAATAATAATAATGTCCTCCAGATCGATTTTGGTCACGGCGGCCAATCCCAAGAGAGGTTAGCCAACTGCTTAAGAGATATTATAGTGCACAAGTGTGTGCGTAAACACACGTGCACTCTCTATTCCCTAGCTCTCATAATCCGACACGATCGAAAAGAGTTCAGGTGCAGGACCAACGGCTTTACACTTCCAACTTCCAGACTCCGAGCTGCTACTGAGAATTTTTCAACAGAAAACCCCAATAACTTTTTATTAATGACCGACCTGGGGATTGAACCCAGGACCACCGGGTCTGCGGCCTTATCTAGCCACTACAGTTAAGCTCCCAACCAGACTATTTTTTCCATATCCAACAATCATCGTCATATTACACACATTTTATACAAAAAATTATGAATTATACACTTAAACCTTCGTCATGTATCCCTCCGTCCATTGGTGAAAACCGTATGAAAATCTGTTCGGTAGTTTTTGAGTTTATTGCAATCAAATAGCCAGATGTGAGGGGGGCACTTTGTTAAATGATATTTAGTGATGTAGTGATTGGTTGTTAAAAAGCAAAACAGGTAACTACGAAAACTAAATTTGTATTTTGATAGTTAATTTTATTTAATTTCATATTGAATGAAATATCAAATGTCTTATATGTAAGTATATTATATAAATATTAATAAATTTAAACTTTTATAATATTGATAATATGAATTGGTTTTAAGGTATCATGTAAATAGACTTTCGTGAATCGGTTTCGGTTCGGAATAATCGTGACCACCACCAATGTTAATTTAATATTTAATTTAAAAAAATAAAGGACTTTTCAAATTAAACGTTTTAAAAAATATTTTTAAGTTAAATTCGTAATAAAACCCACAAAAACCTTTAATTATAGTTCATAACATAAGATTAATATCTAAATTCAACCTTTTAACGTATCAAACATTTTTAAAATCCTCATTTATATGTGAAGAATACACGCGAACTCAATTTAAAGACGATAATGAGGAAAGCCTTAAAACATTAAAAATAGTAAAAGTCATACGCACCGCACATTACACATTTATTTAAAAAAAAAAACACGCAGAACGATGTTAACGCTCTACGTTTAAAATAATATTATTAACGTCTTACTACATGCGGAAGTATGATAGCATAATAGTCAGCGTCTTCCCTACATTAAAGTATAGGGTTTTCCATTAAGGGCGCTTGATCTTTGAAATGCAAAAAAAAATACATGTAGGAGAGATATTTGCGAAATTTTTTTTTTATTTGGAAGGTCTGTCGACCCCATTATGTATGGAATATGACATCATTCAAATGACCGCCACGGCTTCGGTTGGTGGCGCGCACACGAAAGGTCCAATTTTCGATGACTCTGGCGCACAAATCGGGCTGTATTTGATCGATGGCGTGGCGTATGTTGACTTTGAGGGCATCGGTGGTTTGCGGCTTGTTGGCATAGACCTGCGACTTAAGAAAACCCCACAAGAAAAAGTCCAGCGGGGTCAAATCGCACGATCTCGGTGGCCAGTTCACGTCGCCTCCGCGCGAGATGACCATGTCCAGAAATTGCTCGTGCAGAACTTCCATCGTAGCGTGTGCTGTGTGGCACGTAGCGCCGTCCTGTTGAAACCACATGTTGTCCAGATCCATATTCTCGATTTCAGGCCAAAAGAAGTTGGTTATCATCGACCGGTATCGCTCACCATTGACGGTGACGGCCACACCATTATCGTTTTCAAAAAAATACGGACCAATCACGCCTCCGGCCCAAAATCCGCACCAAACAGTCCTTTCTGCGGATGCATTGCCACTTGGTGAACCTTCTGTGGATTGGTCTCGTCCCAAATACGGCAATTTTGCTTGTTGACATAGCCATTCATCCAAAAATGCGCCTCGTCGCTGAAGATGATTTTTTTGCCAAAATCGGCGTCAACTTCCAACTGCTCTAATGTCCAGTCAGCGAACACACGGCGCTGTCTATGGTCATTAACCTTGAGCTCTTGGGTCAGCTGGATCTTGTACGGGTGCAGGCTCAAGTCACAACGCAAAATTCGCCAAGTTGTCGTCTGCGAAAGGCCGAGTTCCTGTGCGCGACGCGGAATTGACTGCCGCGGGTTTTCGAGGACACTGTCGCGCACAGCGGCGATATTCTCGGCAGATCTCGCGTTACGTTGACGCACGGGAACCGGCTGATTGTTAACTGACCCGGTTGACTCGAATTTGTCCACCAATCGACGGATAGTCGACTCGGCAGGACGATCATCGCGACCGTAAAACGGGCGAAGTGCGCGGAACGTTGCTCGAACTGAAGACCCATTTTCATAAAACAATTTTATGATTTGCACGTGCTGCTCGACACTGTAACCTGCCATGGTGGTTTGGGAGGACGGAATGAATATAACACACTGCATTTGACAGCTGTCACTCAAACAACATGGCCGCAATCAGCTGTCAAAGTTCAAGCGTCCCTATTGGAAAACCCCTTATATTTGCAACAAAATTAACGTTATAAAGCATTAGTTAACTATTCCTGCGCTAATTGGATTGACTCTGTAGTACCTTATTGTTATATGATAATAATCTATCATTAAATAATTAATATAAAATAATAGTTTTTATAAATATTTTCGGATGAGAACGCTTGCTAATTATTTAAATAGTCTAAGTGAATTGAAATGTATGTTAAACTGAAGCTTTTTTATCCTAATCACGACATACGAATGAGATATGATAAAATAAGTAAGCTAGTATAAGGTTTACTCATTATGCTTTCTATTGGGTTGTCTGAGATGATCCATCATGTGTGATAGCAAGATAAAATCCTAGATAATCGTTACTCGATAAAATTCAACTGCTCAATTTCATTAAAAAGTCTACAATGTGCGCTCTAATTTGCATCACTCCCTAAGTAGATATATTTTTAATGAATTTATAGAACACTCACACGCACAAGTGTGACTGTAGACCGTTTATCATATTTTGGAGTCCCTTACAAATTTAACAAAACCGCACATCTTGCAAAATTCTAATATAAGTATATATAAATTATACGCAATACAAATGAAAAACGAACCGGTTTTCTTCCCAGCAGTTGTTTTATATAATCTTACTAGCGGTTCCCCCGCGGCTTTGCCCGCGACATAATCAAAAATAATAAAATATTTTAATTATGGTCTATTTTATACTAACGTGTCTCTAACCCATTTCTCCAGTTTGGGTTTGAATTTTAAAAAATGTCAAAAACCCTGAAATACGTTTTTATTAATTTCTAACCAGAAGCTTGAATACAAAATTTCATGCTTCTTACATCAAAATGACGGACCCGCCATACAAACTTTCAACCCCTATTTCACCCTCATGGGGTGTAGGTTTCGAAAACCCTGACATACGTATTTATTTATTTTCTACCCGAGGTTTGTAAATAAAACTTCATGATTCTTACTTTAAATTACTTACTACTCTAATCAATTACTTCTTACTTTAATTACGGAGTCGCCATGCAAACTTTCAACCCCTATTTCACCCTCTTGGAGGGTAAATTTTCAATAATCTTGAATTACATATTTATTTATTTCTAACCAATAGTTTGTATGTGAAATTTCATGCTTCTTACATCAAAAATGACGAACCTGCCATACAAACTTTCAACCCCGTATTTTACCTTCTTGCGGGGTAGTTTTTAAAAAACCCTGAAATACGTATTTATTTATTTCTAAAAAGAAGATAGAATATAAAATTCTATGATTCTGACATGAAAATGACGGACCCGCCATACAAACTTTCAACCCCCATTTCACTCTCTTGGGGGGTAGTCTTTTGAAAACCCTGAAATACGTATTTATTTATTTCTAAACAGAAGCTACCATATAAAATTTCATGCTTCTTACATGAAAAATCCCCAGACAGAGTCCCCATACAAACTTTCAACCCCTATTTCACCCTCTTAGAAGGTCGATTTTCAAAAACCCTTAAATAGGTATTTATTTATTTCTAACCAGAGGCTTGTATACAAAATTTTATGCTTCTTCCCATGCAAATTTTCAACCCCTATTTCACCCTCTTGAGGGGGTAAATTTTCAAAACCTTGAATTACATATTTATATCTAACCAAAATCTTGTATATAACATTTCATGCATCTTACAACAAAAATGACGAACTGCCCATATAAAATTTCAACCCCTATTTTACCCTCTTAGGTGGTGAATTTTGGAAAACTCTCATTTGCGTACTTATTTATTTCTAATCAGAAGCTTGTATACGAAATATCATGCTTCTAACTGTGAAAATGACGGATTTCCATATAACTGTTAATCCCTTATTTCACCTCCTTAGGGATGGAATTTCCAAAAATCCTTTCTTAGTACGCGTTTTCGTCATAAAATGCATCAACTGTCAAAATTTCAAGTCCCCCAGTGGACGTTTAGGCTCTGTGTTGATGAGTCAGTCAGGGCAAGTCTTTTTATATATATAGATTATAACACATCAAACAACTAAATGAAAGAAAGCCTTTTTCAAGTAGGCGTTTATGTATTTTCATCGATTTGTCGATTTAGAAATCACATTATTTGTTATTAGAAAAGTGCTTATATTGCCAAATAATGATTTTAACAGGATTACAATTTCAATTCAATGATTCATTGACTAATTTCAGTAATAACAACGCTAATATTTATGACCAGACAATATCACAATTAGGTGGCCGTTATGCATGTTTTCTCCAACAATTTAAAAAAATAAAGAATATATTCCAAATTTAAAACAAAAAGAAATTATTTTTTTTCCCGAAAACATACTATTTATTACCGAATTGTGTAATAAAGTTCCGGTTTAATTAAACATTTAGGTGATGTACTCGGTTCGGTCGTGCCCAAATCGGCATTATTACCGTTTTTCCAGTTCTGACGGTACGAACGTCAGCACGTGTGCGATGTTTAGCCGTTGATAAGGAATGTTTACTGTAATATTTCCATTGTTATCGAGGTTATTTGAGCAATTATTGTGGTAGACGGCATTAGATCCATAAAAACGGTAATAAAAGATACCGTAATCTTAGTTGCTATTAATATATATTTTTTATTAACTTACAGCAATATTATACTTATCATATTTAACGTTTATTGGGGTAATGTTTTGACTTACGAACGTTTTTACCTCTTTTAGTTTTTTTTTTCGTGACAACATTTATAAGGCGTTAATTATTTTATCAAAGCAAAAGTCAAAATATACTTTATTCAAGTAAGCAATTTTGAGTTGTCATTTTACAATTTTAATATAAGTCTAAAACTGGTTTCAATGTAGATAACGTGAAGAACCGGCAGGAAACTCAGTAGTAACTCTTTTCAACAATTAAAAAATTATATGTAATAATAATATACAATTATATTTTTATATACTGTATAAAGCCGAGATGGCCCAGTGGTAAGAACGCGTGAATCTTAACCGATGATCCCGGGCAAGCACCATTGAATTTCATGTGCTCTATTTGTGATTATAATTCATCTCGTGCTTGTCGGTGAAGGAAAACATCGTGAAGAAACCTGCATGTGTCAAATTTCACTGAAATTCTGACACATGTGTATTCCACCAATCCGCATTGGAGAAGCGTGGTGGAATAAGCTCCAAAAACCTTCTTCTCAAAAGAGGAGAAGAGGCCTTAGCCCAGCAGTGAGACATTCACAGGCTGTTACTTTATACTGTATGAACATCAATGAATACTAATTCAAAGCTGTTCTATCCTATATTTAATCCTGTACAATATGATAAGCCTTATTTAGTACAAAATATATATGAGTTTTAAATGTAATTATTAGTATTTATAAAATGGTCTCCAAAATTTTATTATAGAATCCAATAGTGTTATAACTTTATTTTTAATTTTCGTGTTTATAATATGTAAAACTATCTAATTTGAACTTAATAAAAAAAAAAAATTATTCGATTGTTTGAACGCACTAAACAGAGGTATAATGGATTTATTTAAACAACGAGCTCCCCGTCCCGACTTCGCACGGGTGAAATTCATGTAAGGTGCACATCTCATTGACGTTCATTGACCTTCCTTAATGTTGATGTTTCCAAAAATCATTACGAAACGGACGGACGGACGGACGATTTTATAACGTAAGCCGTTATAAAATAAACCTGTGACCCAAATTACAGCTTTCTAGAATCAGTGCTTTTGTGTGTGTTGGTAGTCAATCACGATAAACTATTTTGTAAGCAAAAGAATAATGTTATTAAAAAAAAGCTAATAAATAAAATAGTAAAAATTTACTTCAAACGAAGTAATGACATAGCTAATTCTAATATATATCATTTAGAATATTAATACAACGTAAATCGTATTATTCACGTAACCTCTGGAAATGAGCCAGTTATTTGAACAGTCTCCCAGAAGAGTAAGTAACGAACTTCAATGATAAAACGGTCACACAATAACGTTCCACGTGACCCCTATGAGATATAATGATAAAATATTTCATCAATATTAATAGGATTTGATAGAAAAAATAAACAAAACAGTTTGATGTGAAAATAACAAAATTCTAAGAAAATAATAAACCATTTATTTCTTGGAAGATTTTGCTTAAGATCTCTATCATAATATTGATATTATATTAGAGTCTTAAATAAATACAAATAAAAAAAACGTTTGAGTCTCGGGACGTGATAATATTTATTACTAAATATAATATATTAAATATAATTTAAATTAATACTTGAGAGTTGCTAAATTATTACAAGTACTATCTGTATACGCTAGATGGCGTTAGGTTGGTAACTCTCAGGTAAAGCAGTCGTGTCGGTAATAGTGGCACCGTAACGCGTTACGTTACGAAGCCGTTTACCCTCCCATAAGAAGTTATCACTTCAAAATTAAAAATAGTTACTGTACAAGTCGTGACCGCGTGAAATGGTGGCAAGAATGCTAGCAGCATTTCCCCTTTGATTGCAATTTCGATTCTTTGGACGAAAAATGAACCAGCCCTCCTGTCACCAGTAGAGTTTTTGCACTATTAAAAATCAATACTCACTAATATTGTATAAAAATTAATTAAATTAATCATTGATTTATATTCAGTTTTTACTATTATTTGTATAAATAAATAAATGTAATAAATATTTTTGCTTATATATGCATTATTGGAAATATTGAAATGTAAAAACATTCAAAATTTAAAGCAAACGGTTGGACTGTTTTTAATATTGCTACATTACATCTATATATGTGTGGGTGGTACCTATTTATCAGATACTCTATCGCCAAACAGCAACACTAGGTATAGTTGTGTTCCGGTTTGAAGGGTGAGTGAGTGACATCTTAGTTCTCAAGGTTGGCAGCGGTGTAAGGAATGTTTAATATTTCTCACAGCACCAATGTCTATGGGCGATGGTAACCATTAACCATCCAGTGTCCCATTTGACCGTCCATCATTCTATTTTATAAAAAAAAACAACATATTATAGCCGAGATGGCAAGTTAATCTTACCCGAAGGGTGCCGACTGAAATCCTATCAAGTACCGCTGAATTTCCACGTATTTAGTTTGTATTTATAATCCATATCCGTGACGAAAGCAAATATGTCGAAACACACATTGAAACCTTTATATGATACATTATTTTTATACATCAATTAAATTGGTGCTATTATTTTTCGGAAGACAAAAGACAATGATAGGAACTAAAAATCTCTCAGAATTTACTTTAAAATACACCTGCTTTAATATTACTATACATACCTTTGTTAATTTTTAAACTATCAAATATTCAAATCCATTTTCTTCCTGTTATTAAAATTTCAATATTAATTCTAACAGAGTTATATTACTGTTCTTACAACAAATCCGTTTTCAGTGTAAGACCTTAAAACCTGTTTCAGCTTCAACCCTGGTAATCCTTTACATCTATCTAAGGGATCAAAACGTCTATCCGTCTTTGTCACTCAGGGCTGGTGCAACTCAGCCTCTATTAATAAAGATTTTCTTAGCGACGGTCTCCATAAGCTATGAGCCGTGCAAGGCTGCCCCCTTATCTGATTGTTAGTGTCGTCGAGTTGTTATTTACTATATGGTTTAAGGCGTGGTATTACCCGCCTGATATTTATTACGGAATGTTGTAACATCCTATGTAGTTGACTTGTTGGTTTATACTTTGATCGTGTTTTTCTTTTTAATTTTTCATTGTGTATTATTAATTAGTTGTTATTTCTTATTTCATTACTATTTCATTTATTTAATATATTACATCACTAATATTGTATAATATATGTATGTTAGGTAGTAAATGGCCCAGACATTGACAAATCTTAGAGTATTTTCCACAACGTCGTTCCAATCCTTAGAGTATGAGATAAATTGTAATCTGTTAACATAAATTAAGCACACAATAATTCCGTAGTTTGCTTTTATGCCCTGGAATTGAACGTGCAAGCTTCAATTACGATTTATGTTTAATAGCCACTGGATTATCCCTAATACTCTGAAATTGACATTTTATTTTTTTAGTCCAATACAACCAAGTGTCGTTAAAGGATGCACGTAGATTCTTTGAGACACGAAGGTCAACATAGACATTTAATACTACCAAACAAGTTATAATCGAGTAAATAAAGCCTTGCCAATTTAACATGTTATGTTCAAATTGTAAAAGGAGAATGCATTAAACATTCCATCAAATACGTTTAATATTTTTTTTCTACAAAGGAATCCACTTCAAGTAATAACATAATTTAAGATTACTTCCACACGTATCGCTCCAACCTATCTCCTTAAATCTCGTCCCGTAGGACGTTTTATTGTTATTGCTCTTCAACGCTTCCAAATGTATGGAGGTCTTGTCACATTCGCAATACGCATTCGTTTAATTCAATATCCTTTTACGTCATCGTTTCTCTGACGTTATTGAATTTAAAGTACTATTGATCAATTTTAATTTTGCATCAACATTATTTTAAATAATTATTTTTTTTTATTTTCCTGTGTATACATTGAAAAGTCGTGTAAACAAGACATAATATTTTGTAGAATCATGTAGATGATTTTAAGAATAGAATTGAATTGAATATGCTTTATTGTACACCAACAACACATACATGTTTACATGAAATAAATTTATTGATGTTGGTTTTTTAAAAATAACAATTTTTTTGCCCTATTAATTGATGGCATATAATGATTAAAACTAAATAAACTCCCCTTACTAGATCTTCAACGATAATATAAATATATTTTTAAAGATTACAGACATAAAAAAACGTATCGAAAGTTACGATAAAAGTTATATTAATAGTTGAGACGTATTTCTAAAGCTGCCTATTTTATCACGATCTTCGAAAAGTTTTAAAGAAAGTCGTTGAAAACCGTGAAGATAGATCTCAGTTTAGTGGAAAGTCGGTGTTCATAAAACTAATAGTAAATCAGTTTGTTTTAGTTTTAGTAGAAATATAATAGAAATCTACGATTTTTACAATTTATACTTTGTTGCAAAGTAAATGTAATTTTTAATAAATATCATATCCATAAGATTTATTTATTTTTTAGTTGTTTTTTATTTTCGTAATTGAAATCAATTGCAATTGATATCCGAACTAATAAAACATAAATAGTTCTTTTTTATATACATATATTTAGTATTAAATTAATCGATAAATAAAGCGCCCATTTATAGTATTACCGCCTTATTCATAAACTTTATTTAACTGGTGATTAGTTAAACAACAGTTTGTCTTCTTCTTTCGTATGTCAAATCAATAATGACAGAAAGAGACAAATCAGTGTTTAGCTAAACAGTAACTAAGCAACGTTTATAAATAAGGCCGTAAGTCTCTTGCGGATATAGACGTTATTATTTTGAAATAAATTAAATTCTAGTTTATGTATAGCCTTGGAATTGGTTTTGGTGTTCCTATTACCATATATTATACTGGCTGACTACGATAAAAAAGCTAGTGTAAGACATCTATAAAACATCTTATGAGTATATATATTTTAAATCGTTAAGAAATTACAAGCAAGCTACCATCTTTCAACACTTCAGTGGTTATCCTATTATTAACGATTTTGAAAATGCTACAATAGTGGTTGTAATAAAATTAAATTATCTATGTAACAAATATTTAAAAGAAGTTCCTTCCATGCACCATTGTTTCTCATCAAGTCTAATCTATTAAAAAAAATCAACGGTTCTTTTCATTTAAAAAAAAAACATCTACCAAAAGTTGCCGAACTGCATTTGAATTTTTCTTTACAATGTAGAACTTTGCTTTTACATCGTGTTGCTTTTTACTTAGACTAGAAATTCAGTTTTTCATCATTTAGTATTAATTAGCTACTTGTTTCGCTCTTTCGTTAAAAGCGTCGTGCAGAATTCATTGCTGTTTAATAAGACGTTTCAAAAGTAAAACATTTTATTTTATAATTTTGTCATGAAAAAACATTTTCTTTTAAATATGAGTACGCTTTGAAGACGTTAGTATATATTTATTTCAGTCAGTATAACAATTTATAAGAATAATAAAATGAAACCTAATTTAGCATGAAACATTTTGAAGCTATATTATTGAAAGTTATATTGTTTTTAATGTGAAATTATATTTAGTATGATTAAAATGTTCATACATTATATCATTAAGACAAACTTAATGAATCAAATTAAAGTTTACAGTATTTTATATCTAAGCCATTTCCCAAACAATTTCAAAGTCACTTTCTTAATATTCAAAACGTTATAACCTTTGTTTCAATAATTACCAAATATATGCAAACAATTTCGGTCAAACTTTCGGAGTCAGGCATAAACTCGATACAAGTTTCAAATTGATTTACTTCGTGGCTAACTTGAACAATCTAATATCAATTTTAAGTTTAGGGAATAGAGTTAAAATTACTTTGCAAGCTTGCACCATCGCCATCTTAACGTCCTTAAACATTATTTGAGTAAGACCTTGGCTGTCCCAAGATTTCGTGAAGTTCTACGTTTAAAGTGCCAGCATAGAATGACCCTTCCTGTCTTAAAGTGATGTATAGAAACTCAATCATTCGTGAGCATTTTAAGAGGTCAAACATGAGGAGTGATAATGTACGCTTGTAGCCTTATCCCTCTGGGACGTTTAACAGGGAATTCGGGTCTTAACGCTTAGCCTTTAGTAATTACTGGGGTTGTGTTTATACCTACTTCGGCTTTAGCAAAATAAAACGGGCTTTAGTGTTCCTGTTCAGAGAAAATTATTGCATCAGTGTAATTGTTGGCTGCGGTTACAGGCTATTCTATAGTGCTTAGTGGAAATAACTTAAGGGTTTAAAAGACCATACTGTTTGCGTGCTCTAGAGACTAAGGAAAACAAAGTAAAAAACATATTCATTTCAGCGATACTTGTTTGTTTGATGGCACGATAAAATAACTCTACAAATACTTATTACTTTTTTTAATTCTTCTTCTTCTTCGTGGCACTCTTGTCAGAGCGGTGGTGGTCGCCATGTAGTATTACGAATTTATCGGCAAGGATGTTGTTCGCCCCACGAGCGTTCGCCATATGGTGAGTCTGGTGCACTCATGCAGAGGCTCACCAATTATACTTTTTTCTAATTATACATGTACAAAGTCGAACTTGTCTCAAACAGGGATCTACCTGTTATAGGACTTAGGAAAGATGGTCTAAATAAGGTACTCATTAGTTATTTTTAAGCTAAACCTCAATATTCTGTGTTAATGGATTTCAGATTAAACGGTGTAATTACAGACAAATAAGTAACAGGTCGTAACGACAACAAAGAATATACTTTTAAAATACTGGCTTAAAACAATATAGCCAATGGACAGAGGCGAACACTAAACATCTGGTCGTCAGGCGTTATTATCACGCGCTGCCAGCTACCTTCTGCTATAAATAAAAAACACGTAATATAGATGTTCTACTTCTTTAGAATTAGAGAATATAATTTATCGAAAAATATACAACAGATGAATAGTGCCCACGTGCATTTCATTACACGAAACACTAAACCTTTATTTTCACATTTACTCAACGTCTTCCATTCTTTAAAGAAATTGCTCCCTAAAATGCATCCATTGCCACGAGTAACATTGTGTCTGCGTAGCTCTTCTCCACAAACCCATTACATTGTTACAAGGGTAAACTCCAAGAACGAATGTACTCTGAAATAATGAAGACGGGGTTTTTTTACTTCGAATTTCGTTTATCCATTTCAATGAATTTCTTGAAGGTGGAGATTTTAGTGTGATATACAATTATGTGTTTTATATCTAAGAAAACTTTACCACAACAAAATCCTCCTCATCTAACTCACGAACGTGGCCCCCACTGAAAGCCTTAACACGTAGTTGAATTAAAATACCACATGACCCTTTTTCATTAATAAGAGATCTTCGCTCCGCACTGAATATTTATGCTGTTGAGAGGTACACGTAAAAGGTGTCCAATTTTCTTACTCCGCTTTTAAAGAAGTTTGATAAACATGATTTTTCGAATTAAATTTATAAACCGACTAATATTTACTCTCCTCTTAGCTTCAGCTCTTCAATCATTTGCTGTACTGCTGATAAGATGTTTTAATAAAATGAAACCTTAAAAAAATGTATGAGTATCAAAAGTATTCAAGCAAAAACATTAAGCGATTTGGAACCAAAATGATGTAAGTTAATTTTATATAAAATATTAAGGATTAATTTCTTCTGACTTGGGCCGAATTCTTAACGCGAGACGGCATTTGATTTTTCTGATAAATTTTCATGAGGTAACCGTATATGTGTATCTCAGCAAGAGATTGGGCTTCTGAACGTATTAGTTCGAGTTAGTTAAGACAATCCGTGTCTTAACATACTGACAATTTTATACAGTAAAGCGTGTTTTGGGGTGCTTAGAACAATGGAGTAAACTTTTGAAAACTATATATTTTGATTTCAGCCGAAAATTTTGATCTCGTAAATTAAAATTAACCAATTTCATTTACATAACGATATTTTATTGTTATATATCATCTGTTGGTGTTTTAGTTACTATTAATCTCTTGGGTACATAGTCCTGACTAATTAATACTGTATCTTTCGAAGGTGAAATTGCTTGGTGAAACGTTAGAATAAGACAAATCAGTGTTTCGTGAGAAAAATATTCGCGCGCTATTAGTTAACAAATTAGCTGACTGACAAGAATGACTTACAAAAACATAATGTAATGTCTATTTGCATTGTATTATTATTAACAACTTTCTACGAAGGCAGTTATAAAAAATATTTCAAAAATAATGGATAAATGTCACTGAATAAAACTAAATGCGAACTATTTGATAACAAAAGGCGTTAACGTAACTCTAAAGTTGCAAACAAATTGCATTCAGCCAGTTCACTGCGAGACTAGATAGGACATAAATAGGTTAGGAAGTTTAAACAGTTTCTGAAGGCAAGCCGATTAGCAGTGACGAATCCTGTTGAATTCGTTCTATTGTTTCGGACTTACGCGACACGATGTTTGTACTCGAATAAGGCTTTAAGTTGATAAAAAGAATAATTTTGAATCGTGAAATTTATGTCTTTTGTATTTGAATAATCTACATTCAAGGCATAAATTGACTGACGCAATATCATTTTTATTAATATAGTAATGATTAGAAAGTTAAGAATAGTCGTTTGAACTATTAACGTTGCCAATTCACAATAAGTAGTAGTGTACAAGAATATTTAATTAAAAACGATTATTTTTAACTGTTAAATTTTTGAATCATATTCAATTTTTGAAGTGGCAACATCATCTCACAAGGATTTTATTATCATATCAGTAAAACCAGATATAACCAGATTAACCCGAAAATCAAAGAGGGTAGAAGTTGGCAGTATCAATAAGGTCACCTTTCGTCGAGTTACTTACTAACTCTAGTTTGTGCAAGTTTGGTGAACACAAGCTTAGCAGTTACAGACAGCTGTTTTGTATCCAATATCGCATGACTTGCTAACTTCACAACTTTACACATTTCGGTAGTACTGTTAATAAAAGTAGTTTTAGTGGCGTGTTTCTTTATTATCATAAGATTTGTATTTTATTATAATTTGCATCCTTTACGATCGATATTGTTAAATAAATATACAATGCCACTGTCTATGGGCGTTGGAGACCACTTACAATCAGTGGGCCACCACATGCTCGTCCGCCTACCTATATAATAAAAAATATATATATATATTACATAGATTTTGTAAAAGATTTTTTTCTACTTGAGAGATAATTAATACTTTAGTAGTCACTAACACCCTAACACGTTTGTCAATATAAGAAAATAATAATAAATTAATAAATATTTTTGTTTTCGTACTCAACAGAGAAGTAAAAATGAAAACCTAACTTCTGAACTAGGTAAATTGTCCTCCAAGATAACGTTTCACATTCAAAATGCTTTTATTACATCCTGTCACGATTATTCGCAAATATACATGCAACGATAAAAACCCCAAATATATAAATTCATACAGTACAGTAACAGCCTGTGATTGTCCCACTGCTGGGCTAAGGCCTCCTTTCGTCTTTTGAGGAGAAGGCTTGGAGCTTATTCCACCACGCTGCTCCAATGCGGTTTAGTGGAATACACATGTGGCAGAATTTCAGTGAAATTAGACACATGCAGGTTTCCTCACAATGTTTTCATTCACCGATAAGCACGAGATGAATTATAATCACAAATTAAGCACATGAAATTCAGTAGTGCCGGCTGAGCCCACGATCATCGTTTAAGATTCACGCCTTCTTACCACCTTGCCATCTTGGATTTTTTAATAAATACACAAAAAACATGAAATAATAATATACATGACTATAAATACATAAAACAACTATTATATAAAGCAACTTATAAAATACCTACACGTTCGAAAATCTCGATATTAACATCAAAGTTTTCATATCAAGACTTCCAAATTCCTATCTTGATATGACCTATTTTAAAATCTAGCAAGGCAGCGTCTTGAGTTACTCAAATATTCTAAGCTAGATTTAAAAATGCTGAAAATTCCAATTCCTTTTTTGGTTTAATCTTTAATATATAGAATCTTTGTTGTTAAATGCTTGCAATTAATGCTTATAGAGCTGAGAAATTATTCAACTATTTATTAATCAGATTTTCAAAACCGGGCTGTTTATCATTTATCTATCAATAAATAACATCCGATATTATCTTAATAACAATATTTTGTGACGTATAACCGAACTTACTGTGCCAAACCACAGTAAGATTTCCGATTGCCAAATTCCCAAACAGTTCCAAATTCCCATATATCCAAGACAGATCTTATATTTTACGTAGTCGATGTCTTAAGATCTCTTCGCCGTCCGAAGTAGCGGAATATAAGTGGGCCAACTTTTCTCTCTTTGAAACTATTCCTTCATTCAAAGCGGTACGTTGACTTTTTGCTATTGTTAGCCTTGAAGCTTTTCTTTGTTCTCATGTTTTTTTAAATATTGAAAGATAGTTGGATTCTCTTTGTTCAGTTTATTTATCATTGTATACACTATTAATACTAGAAGTATAACAAAAGAATGCTTAAAGTTCTCTTATCATTTTTTATATTTTCACTTCAGCTCCGTTTCAATTTAATACAGCTGATGTCAGTGATAAAGTTAACGTTTTTATTTTACAAGATTATTTGTAACGCGTTCCATTCAATCAAATAGTTTATATGATTATTATTAAAACAAACTCACTTAATACGGGTTTTACTATGGAATTGACTAAAAATATTTTTAACCTTTATTAGGTAACCTAGAACCTTCCTCGATAAAAGGACTATCCAACACGAAATAATTTTTAAATTCGAACCAGTAGTTAGCCGGATCAAACAAACAAACTCTTCAGCTTTATATATTAGTACTATATACATTTTCATGTAATAAATCCCTTAGAATGTCATTAAGCCTTACCATCGTCTTCCTTTACTTATCCGAAAACACAGCCGTTACCGAACATTAGCACCGATAATGTATGCTTTGTAATTCGTATGGTTGCGTATTCATGGTTTCAAATATATGCAAATATACAAATAGTGCATGTAAATCACACCCCACGTGTGGAGTAGTCGCTATTTACCGCAAACTACCATTAAACATTGTACAGTGTAAATGAAAACGTTTCAAGTGTTTCAGGACGTAATTACAAGGTACGGGTTTACAGTCTGTGACGATTTTACTAAACGGGAGCTGCTAGTACGTCTGGAATTGGCGCCTTTGTTTTTAGTTATATTTTATATTAAAGTAAATATTTACTTTGTGTAAAAAAATATATTTGAAATGCGATTTGAGATAAAAATTTAGATATTTATAAATCTCAATTATTTTGAAAATACTGATGAATGTTATTTCTCTTATTTACCTAATATTTGTAAGGTTAATATGTAATTATGTTTTAATAGACATACCTCGTTAGAACACAAGAAATAATCTTTATTTTCCGGTAACTACGAGTAAGTGCGTAGCTTTAAATGAAAGAGGACTCCTTGTCTCTGATTTCGTATTCAGTTGTTATTTTCACGCGGCGCTGGTTATTTCTAATAAACAGTTATGCGTTATGACTGACGTTTCACTGGCCTTTCACTTATTGTTTGATGATTCTATACCAGAAACCATCAAGCAAGCGTCAGCAATTGTACAAAGATTCAATAAATATTGTACGAACAACAATGAGTACTAATTTCCTTACAAAATATATTTATATATATAAAAATAGAACGGGAGAGTTTTGTATTGCTGTGCTATTCTGTAACAACTAACTTCCTATATATTTGTGAAAAGTTGAAAACTGACTGGAGATGCGCTGTTTTCATAGGTGTATCCTTTAAATGTTGAAATTGAAGACATTAGTGAAAGAAGATGTCATGAAAAAAATCGACAGTTGTGATATAACAACCTTTGGTGTTATCAATAGGTCATACTATAGTGTTGTAATCAGTGGGATTCTTGAAAAACTATTAACATGACAAAAATAAGATATTATAATATCGTCGAATTTATTCGAAATTAAAATAATTTATTTGAAAACTTTCAACAACAACAACGGTGGTCTATACACCGTATTGTACAAAACCGTACCACAATAGTCTCAAAATACTAGTTACTACGTCACTTTCACGAATCATGTTACAACACGTGTTACCAATTTTTTATAGACGCCGTATGCCAGCAAAGCCATTGGCTTCTAGCTTCTGTATTCACTCAATTACAGCACACCCGCTCAATGCCTACATTTACATTTCAAATACTCGTCTAGGCCTCGACATATGTACGCTTATTTATTTGCGTGTGCTATGTAAAACATATACATATCGTGCTTATTCACTTATGAGAGCCTATATGGCATGAAATTGAACATTCTTCATCTTAAATTAATGTTATGGGTTCGAATTAATATAAATTTTCTATGTGTAAACCCGCACGTGTAGAATGATGTCACATGTGTATCCACCAACTCTCACTAGATAGGTGTGTTGGGTTAAGCTCTAATCTTAGCAGTGGAACATTCACAGGCAGATATTTTCTTATTTACATATGCAGTACTCTGTTTCGTAAGCACAACTTACATAAATAATTGCCACTTGACATGAATGGGTCACAGCACCTCGGTTGTACAAGGAAACAGATGATTCCCTTGTACCATTGCCTTTTTGTATTAAATGAAATAAATATAATTACCAGACGATTGGTTGATACCAAAGACCTGCTCGTACGATTGAATTTAAATCATTTTCATATGATATTTTTTACAATTCTTTACAAAGACTCACAGAAGTGACACTCATTTATTTTCATGATTGAGGAGACAAATTTATTTGTACCACAAAAACCTACCGCTAAGTATTAGATATATAGCGCTGAGATATATGACTGTCATCACAAATAAGTCAACTTTCGCGAGAAAAAGTGGGCAATAGACCTTCTATTTCGTTAGAGAGCATAAAATTATGCGCATCCCTAGTCACTTACTGAACCTTAAAAACAAAAGACTTTATGAAAATTGACTTTCATAGGCTTACATTAGAGGAAGACGAGGATATGATAAAGTGAGAGGGCAAATAAAGAGGAAACGAGGAAAATCGCATAAATATTCAAGAGCACCTACTCCATAATGAAAAAGGAGACTCGCAAAGCCGTCTCTGATGTGTTGACATCTTAATGATGCAAAGGTTTAATGAATCGTGGGATTAAAGATCTTTGTGTACCTTAATATATTAAGGTACAGAAAGATACCTAAAATAAGGTTGGTGGCGCATTGGCGATGTAAGCGAACGTTAACATTTCTTACAATGCCATTGTCTATGGGCGTTGGTGACCACTTACCATCAGGTGGCCCATATGCTCGTCCGCCTACCTAAAAAATAAAAAAAAAAAATATAAGATTGCTTGGAATAATTGAAATATTTTCAATTAAGATATTCCAAATAATGTACTTTTTTTTTAATTTGCCAATATTTAGATTCTAACTTAATGGTACCTTAATTTATTTTTAAATATAAAATAGTTAATTCTTTTTAAGGGTCTTCTTTGACGTTCCGCCGCACAAAGTTTTACGTTTTTAGCGCTACTGTCGCAACTATCGAGGCTCGGGCACGGCACGCACACATATACGTATGCAGAGTGGGGTCGTCACACTTTTTTTTCCTAAACTAAATTTTAACTTTATTGTCACTGATTTTGAAATGTTGTCAAATACATATCTATAGCGTTGAGGTGAGTAGTTTGGTATAAATAAACTTCTTGATGTCGTAATGTGGAATAATAAAAAAAAAAATTGACGAAAGACGAATGTGGAATGCTTTATTAAAAAACGGAACAAGTGTATATACAAAAAGTGAAATAAAAATAGATCAATAGGAATACAAGAAAAACATTATATAAACATTTATTTGAAATTATTGAAACAAACATTTTATGCTAAAATAATAAAAACAATATTATTATTACTGTAAAAATAAATGTTTTATTTTTTTAATTACTCAATATAAAAAAATATGTGAATAAATACATAAAATAATTAAACTTCTAAAGAAAAATATATAATTCCTGAATCGAAATATATATTTTACAACATTTATTCTACTATGAAATTCACTTTCTCTCTTTCTAACCAATTGGAATAAAGCGGAATAAAAAGGATAGCGGGAATTTTGCGGTTCGACTTTCGGTTTCTTGGTTCTGCTACGGAAATCTATTACACAATAATCGACCTTACTGACGAAGTACTTAAAGACTATATTTGCCTGAGCACGTTAGCTAATAAAATAAAAGGATAGCTAAGTTCTCAGGCGATTTGATGAGGCTAGGCATTACCGAATTCAGATATCTAAAATCGGATTTTGAAATCGATTTGTAAGTCTGAAATCGGATAAATATCAATTTGCAAAACCAATGATGACGATGAGGCATGAAAACGTTTCGTATATCCTCACTAGATAGCGCTTTGACGTAACAAAAAACTAAAAGAAACATTTTATGCTAAAATAATAAGAACAATATTATTATTACTGTAATAATCAATGTTTTATTTCTTTAATTACTCAATATAAAAAAAAATATGTGAATAAATACATAAAATAATTAAGCTTCTAAAGAAAAATGTTATAAAAATGTATAATCCCTGAATCGCGGTATTGAAGTTTTTAACGCAGCTTATTATATATCAAGCGTGGTGGTCTACCAATTGGAAGTGTGTTCTTTAGTGTGATGCCACTACTGTTCTTAGATCACAACAAGGATAATGTACTTCGTTTTACGCATTTCCACTTGATTACTATATTTCCCATTGAGTTGAGAGTCAGTAATTTATTGACTAATGAGGGTTTGTTAGGTGGGCCATCACGCGTGTTTCGTTTTATGCATAAATGGGATTTGGTCATTTTTATTATTTAGTGTTCAAAACACTATTTATAAATACTTTGTTTAGTTTTACGTTATCAATGAAAATAAGAATAATTTGAATTTTTACGACAATAAATTTATTGCCTCAGTTGTTGTTTTACTGACCAATATAACTATGAAATGGACGAAATAAGTAATTATATACATAAATATTTCAAAAAATTATATTTATTTATAAAAAAATGCAATGTATCATTATATATGAGTGTGTTATAATTATGTAACTAGTTAGAATTTCAACTCGAGTTATTTTTTGTTTTTTTATCAAACTACAAAATATACAAAATATTATCAGTAAAAATATCGTATCAAATGATAAAACACTAAAAATACCAAAAAAAAACAGAATACATAAGCCGGCGACCTAAAATTTATGATGAACAGTCTCGGTGACAACTAAAACGTTCAAATACATACTAAATACGCTATTTACGCACACATTGATTTTGTGTAAGTACACGGTTCGATCGCGATCTATCAATGCGGCGCAAACCGACGTGCTCTCACTTCGGAGGCGCGTGGCCGACTGGTCTGCGAGGGTTATCGGCGGCTCGCATAAGAAAACGCGTACAATTTCATTGTAATTTATTATAACAAAAAATAAGAAAATGTTTATTAAAAAATGAAGACTCCAGACGTTTCTTTATAGTTTTAACTTTATTATTTGATAAAATTCATTTCTAAATTCTCGACGATTACGATAATTTCGTCTCAATAAGGAAGTGCGATTTTACACGTTTTAGTGATTTTTCCGATTTTTTTTACACTTATCCATAAACATTATCTTAAATTCGAATGTTCTACACGTAAGTTAAATTCATTGGCTAACTGTGTGATTTATTTCAAGATTGTGGAGCATCGCTTTCTATATAATTCTGTCGAAATCCCGACCTTCGAATTTCCACAAACGTCAAAGAAGACCCTTAATATAAAATGTGTCGCCCAAAAATTCATTCACACTTTTGAGTTATTAATAAGTCTATTACTTTATAAGATTAGCAGCAAAATATATACATACACAGACGCATACAAAATGCTTCACAGAGAGTGCATACAAAATTATTAAAAGGTAATTGATACTGAACGTTATTAAATGAAACTAGCCGAACGTTAAATTTTCATCAGGGAAATGTAATGTTTGAGAGGAACCAGTCGCACCGGAAACAGGCAGCACAAATGATGTCCCGGAAACGTCCGCCATATTGGCAACTGTATTTATTTAAGTTAATAAATAATAAACATTACTTAATTAAAATTCGATTTATATATTTTGTAGTGGTGATGTTTTTTTAGTTATATAAACTAGTTTATTATGTATTTCATTTCGTTTAAAAATCATTTTGTGAGAATGTAGTGTACATTCTTAGGCCGTTTAAATTATTTGTAAATATTACTTAATTATATTATTATTATTTATTGTGTAACTAGAATAATAATAATAATGTCCGATGACCGATTTTGGTCATGGCGGCCAATCTCAAGACAGATTAGCCAACTGCGCAGGAGATATTATAGTGCACAAATGTGTGCGCAAACACAAGTGCACTCTCTTTTCCTTAGCTCTCATAATCCGATGGGACGGCAATCCGATACGATCGGAAAGATTTCAGGCGCAGGACCAACGGCTTAATGTGCTTTCCACTCACTTCCAACTTCCAGACTCCGGGCTGCTACTGAGAATTTTCTAACAGAAAAATCCTTTAACTATTTATTGGCCCGACCTGGGAATTGAACCCAGGACCACCGAGTCTGCGGCCTTATATCTAGCCACTAGACCAACGAGGCAGTCAGTAACTAGAATACACAAGATAAGAAACGAGTATATCAGAGGAAGTCTGAAAGTAGCATGAATAGATGAAAAGTTGAAGAGTAATAGATTAGCGCGGTATGGGCATGTGATGAGGAGGTATGAAAAGCATGTTACTAGAAGGGTGATGAGCATGAATGTTGATGGACGAGGGAGGCCGAAGAAAATGTGTATGGATTGCGTAAGAAAGGATACGTCTATGAAAGGTGTAAATACTGAGATGACGAGTGTCAGAAAGAAGTGGAAGAAAAATACATGTTGTGCCGACCCCACGTAGTGGGATAAGGGTAGGAAGAAGAAGAAGAAGATTACGTATAACAATTTCAAGGTATATAATAATTATGTAACTATTCTACAACTTAGTAAGTTATTTACTAAGTAGTTATTTGTTATGTTAAGAATTGAAGAATTTCATAACAACGATTAAAGGTAAAACAGTTAAATGTAAAATTTAAATAAATTTTAGTATTTTGTTTTAATGTGACTAGATATGTCATTTTTATTTCCTAACGGTTCTAATCCTTGGTTTGAATATAATTTGATCATTAATATTTTTTAATATTTAAAACTTACTTACTAAAGAGTATTTTTCTTCAAAGTGAGACGACTATTTCTATTTAATTTAGCACATTAAGTACCTCTCGATCCGGTGAGCCAATTCCGATGTTATTTAGGAAAGAAAAACGAATAGACGCTCGGAAGGTTCCATTTTAGTTGACTTACTTTTGAAATGATTAAAATATGCTTTCAATTAAAATTCAGCCATATAGATTCAATACGTTTGACATCTTTTAACTTTTATTGATTCAAGTATATTTTATTAAATTCGTGTTTTAATCATGAATATTTAAACGAAATCCTTTACTAATAAATGAGAAAGTGAGTTTGTTTGTTACGCTGTCACGTCTCAACTACTTAACCTATCATCATAAAACATTGTGTATACACGCTACCAGGGGTAAATAAAAGGGTAAATAATACCTGCCGCAAATCGACCCCCCCCCGGTCTCTCACGGGCGAATCCGCTGGCGGAAACTAGTGATATATAAAGTAGAAACACGATATTGCTTTTGGAAATACCTTAACGACAGGTGTGTTTATCTTCTATGATTATTAAAATTGAATAGTCGGGGCCTTTTTTTTTCAAATTCGTTTTCAATTTTTTGTTCAAGAAAAAATGTTCGTCATCTTAATTTGGACCCTAAATTATAATAATTTCAAAGATTACTTTGGCTTTTGCAAATACATAATACTATTCTTATAGGGCTATACTTAAAGAACAGATTCGAAACTCGAGCTGATATGCGAAATTGATCATAATAATTATAACATTTCATGAATACATGCATCAAAATATTATATCAACATAAGTCGGTTGTCAACATTTCACGGGTGAGTAATAAAGTGAGTTCTTACAGCATCGAACTACTTAAGGCGAATTTATATCAAAGGCACAAAGATAAAAGATACGTAGGCGTCTAATTGAATCTATTAGTTATTTGTTCATTAAGAGGTAAACGTAATTAGCGAGATTACTAACTTGAAGCTTACACATCTGGGATGAGCGTGATCCCAGTAATTACTAATTATCGTATATTATTAATTATCGTGAGTAAATAATTTAATTAATATTTTTTATTATTTATTATGCCTTATATAAATAAGGCATGTTATTTAGAACAGGATCAAATTTGTATTAATTCAAAAAACCTTGGCGTTAGTGTACCATCAATGTGCATTTTTTTTTTTATTGTATAGGTTGGCGGACGAGCATATGGGCCACCTGATGGTAAGTGGTCACCAACGCCCATAGACAATGTCATTGTAAGAAATGTTAACCATCACTTACATTGCCAATGCGCCACCAACCTTGGGAACTAAGATGTTATGTCCCTTGTGCCTGTAATTACACTGGCTCACTCACCCTTCAAACCGGAACACAACAATACAAAGTACTGCTGTTTTGCGGTAGAATATCTGATGAGTGGGTGGTACCTACCCAGACGAACTTGCACAAAGCTCTACCACCGAGTATATGTTTATATCTGTATGTTTCTGTAAACATGTATGTGTGTCGGTGTACACTAAAGCAAATTATATTTTATTCTACTTTAATTTTGTGCAGGACTAGCTGTGCACGCGGTTTCACCCGCGTATAATTAATAAAAATCAGCCTATAACCTTCCTCGATAAAAGGACTATACAACACAAAAATAATTTTTAAATTCGAACCAGTAGTTCCTGAGATTAGCCGGATCAAACAAACAAACTCTTCAGTTTTATATATTAGTATAGATATATAAATTTAACGATATGCTATTATTACATGTAAGTATGATTAATGAAAAAGGGCAACCAGTTTCATACCGGTTTCTCTCGGTAAAATCTACACTTTAACACACCGTTCATTAATATAAAATAAGTAAGTAAGAACGAATGCTTTTAAACTATCGATATATACAATTAAAATATTCAAACGACATTATATTTGTAAGTTCAATAACTCAATTCAAGACTAAAGACGCCTTGTATAAGAGGAAAAACTGAGAAAAATTAAAACAGTAATTTCTTGAAAATATTATTAGGCTATTTAAAAAAAAAAACTATATTACTGAATATTCTAAAAAGTTTTTATTCTATTTAATATGTTAGATAATTACATATATGTGTATAAAAATAAAAAATCTATCTTTCTCAAATTATTTTCTTTCGCAATAATATTCGTCGTAGATTCAATTCTTCCCCTTGTGTATAGTACAAGCACTTAAAATTCTCTGCAAGTGTTTGCATTCCCGAGATTGAAGCACGCAATATGTACCATCAAATGTGCACATTCATCTTGAAAAATATGTTTCAAACACGCAAACAGTTTTCGGAAATAGTCTAAAACAACATAGAACATATGTTTAACGTAATTCGTTAGAATACAATTATTTTATTCTATGTACCTCAATTGTTCTTAAACTATTTAAAAAAAAAAATATTAATATTTTTTATTAAGCATATTACAAAAAAAGAATAAATCATTACCAACCTTAAATTTCTTATGTATTTTTTAAATACTCTTTAGTGGGTTTGAAAAAGCAACTTAGCACAATTTGAACGTTTTCATTCTACGAGACGTTACTTGTATCTGATCTGTGATTCTACCCTTATCAGTTTGATGATTCATTACACTGTTACAAAAGGTTATTTCTTTCTTCTTTCTTTTCATAAATTAGGTGCATTGTGGGAATTTCTTTCAATTTCTGCTCCCCCCTAACGATTTCTAATTAAACCCACAATCGTTGCACCTTAAAGCAATTTATAAAACGGCAAGATGTAATAACGCAACTTGAAAGGAAATATGGTCGAATATAAAAGATTTGTTCCCGTTCAACCTCCCTATGACAAGCTCCGATAATTACCGAAAATTAAATAACAATCAGTACGCTATTATGATTGCTAAACATATGCATTTTATGACTTAAAATCGCGTGCATCGTTGTTTCAATATGAAGTTCCTTGCGAGCGTAAGGTGCTAGCCATCTTTGTCGAATTGTTGTAAGCGAATCTGATTCTTATTTGAATGATTGAAAAGTTTGAATTTGCTTCTTTCTTTATTCATTTCAACAATGTTCATACATACACTAATTGAATGGACTATCTACAAAGTCCATACTGTTGAGTTGTTTTCGATCGGAAGATACAACACGTCTGTGGTTCTCGGAAGGAGGACCACAAACAAATTATCTTTGAAGTCTTTGTAAATAAAGTACTGGGTGATTGGATTGGTTTACATCGGCTTCTTTAAAGTTGGAATAAAGTGATGTTTCTTTGTAAGCTTCTGGAGATGCGGATGTTTATTGTTTCGTATTTCGTATGAGATATTTTCCGCATTACTTGATTTAGAAAATATATAGTCTAGTAACTGTATTGATAATAGCCATATTAAAATTATGTAAAACAATTGAATCTCCGAAACGGGCATCTGGTGAAAGTTTTATATATATATGTATATATATTAGTGTAATAATTTTTCATTTAGATATTACAAAAAAAAAACCATCGAAAAAGATATGATATCTTAAATAACTGGTATTAATTTGATCCACACAGCAAACGATGTTAAAATTTCGATAAAAATTGAGAAAAAAAAAATCACACTTTTTTTATTTATTTTGCATATATTTTATTATTTATTATTTTAATTATTATTATTAAGATGCGTTAGAGCGCTAACTTTTATGCTTAAAATATTCCTCAGTATTTCTGATAAAGAGTCCTGTTCCGTATTCGAAGTTTCTTTGAATATTCTTTGTTTAATTAAGGATTTTATTACAACAAAAGTTTCTGCATTAAAATGTTCATAAAGTTTTGTTTTAAAACGAGTGAAACGTGTCTTGTTTATTCTAAATTGTTTGGAACAATTTTGTAACATAAAATGTTTTGTTTCAGGTGAGAATGAAACCTATTCTATTTTTCGAGAAAGAAAAGGTAAGTTTTCTAAATTCTGGAATTCCACGCTTCATACAAATAATAGAGCTGCTCCTGTATTGTTTCTTATATGGTTGAAAATATATTTACAAAATAAATACTGTATCGTCATATATTATTTAAAAAAAATGTTGACGTGAAGTCTTTCGTACCACGGTGTAGAAAAAGTACTGTGGTGTAGAAATAGTATTTACAGCAAACTCTGATTATATAATATTAAAATACAGTATTTAATTAGAAATTATTCTTTATTACAAAAAGTAATAGCGTTTACAAAAACCCATTATATACATTTCATTATTCATTGCTCCTTAATGCTATTCTTGTCATTTGATTAAGAAAAAGAAATGATAACGAAAGCGTTTCATATTCTTGACAACCTTCTTTACGGATTTTATTAAAATATTTTCTTTTTAATCATAAAGCCAATATCAAGCCACAAATGAATGAAATAAAAAAAAATCAAGAAAATTGTCACATAATTTATTACTTAGCTAACCTTTGCTACCCTTAATGTCACCATACCTCGTCTTCCCGTCTTCGCATTAATTTCGTCAACGTAAGTATTAGTAGTCTCTGTTATTATACATCATGCTCCAATTATTGTCGTCTCGCAAGAATAGAGAATTCACTCTGTTTCACGTCGACATTTCACCCGGTGTTGTTTCAGCAAATTGTGTAAATATTTGTACGAACAATTGTATTTCGCTTCAGTTTGTACGGTCAAAATTTCGACTATTTAGTATTTCAAAGTTTGCGCTGAAATGAAATATATTTTGATGTGGTATTGTATGTTGGCATTACTATTTATATCTTTATCCTTTCGCTATGAGATCGTTTAAAAAGTTAAATAATTTATTTAATGTAAGTATTCGTGTAATTGATTATATCGGTAAAAACGGTTCAGTAAAATAAATGACGCAACACTATGAAGAATCGACAAAAAGAAAACCTAGATTGCATTTGTATGTATAATTTAATGACTTCACAATCAATAATGTATAAAGTATAATTTACTTTTTAAGTGCAATACTAGCTTTAAGTATTCGTCTCGTGATGGTGAAATCGATATCGTGTCTTCTCTCGAATTGGTTGAAGATATACTACCGATATCAATGCCAAGTTCATGTAATTATGATGGAATAATTTCCAAACCCTTCTTATTTTAGGATATGTCTTTGTCCAGCAGTAAGACTTTACTTTATGGTATACATGTGAGGAATGGTTCATATTTTTTACAGTGCCATCGAATTGGTAAATCATGACCACTTACTGTAAGAAAATCCGTGAACTCTTAGTTGCTTTTAACGAAGAATTCGAATACATATTGTGTGAAATGTATATTGTTTAATACCAAACATTTCTTATTGATTCAAAAATATGAAATTAAGTATTTAATGTGACGTTATTATTACGTCGCATTTTACAATTTACTAAGAATTTTGCTTGAATTCAAATGGCGTGTCGCATGCGAACCAACAGGAAACAAACAGTTACTAAATTATATTACGATAGAATGAAATCTAGGGAAAGCATAAAAATGTCTTCGAACTAAAGTTTGTGATATTTTATTTGGGCACGCTAACGGTATCATTCATATTGAGTATTGCTTCAGTAAAGGCTGTGATGGTCCAGTGGTAAGAATACGTGACCTCCAAACGATGATTAAGGGTTCAAATTTAGACAAGTACCGCTGCATTTTAAATTTGATTTCCTAATTCATCTCGTGATAAGTAATTCATGGACGCTTATAGGAAAGATTTCTTACTAGTGGTCGTATCTTATTATCTTTTGAAAAACCTTTGTTAACCTCGAAAACCCTTGCGGTGACAATTTTTACGGATCGGAGGGCTACATGATCGTTTTGACATGTTGCATTCGTGGATCCTCGCGTGCTATTTCGGTCACACAGCACCTAATACTTTTATATTCATATTTATGGATATGAAAGAATTGCGTCAGATTTCAGGAAAATATACTCTGTAATTAATGATAAGCGTTGGAGAATAAGTTCCAAATACTTCTCCGAAACCATTTTTCCAACAATAGAACCACTGTTACATTTCATTTTTAATTAAATACGTCCCAGGAGACTAAGTGACTTCAACGTTTAAACAATATGAACATAGACGGGTAAAACACGTATTAATAATAAATCCCTATAAGTCAGATTAATTAAGGGCTGTGCCCTAAATATGCATATTTAAATAAACGAACATGACTTTTTCACGATGTTTACGTCCATGTTATAGATTACGTTAATTAATTAGCCCTTCGTGATTAACGTTTTACATAAAATAAATTACAAATAAAAGGTCAGCTGATTACGATCTCGTGCCAATATTACAAATATGATTTAAATTTAAATTAATATATTTAAAACAAACTCCCGGTAACCTATCCTACCTGTATATATATATATATATATATATATATATATATATATATATATATATATATATATATATATATATGCAGTGGTGGTCATATAATTAGAAACATGAATAAAGAAAGTAACGTACAAATGTTCGTAAAAAATATACACATTCAATAATTAATAAATATGCAATAATATAGCCACTCAAATAAAAAACTCTTTAAATGCATAAAATATAAAACATATATATACGCTAAAAAATATATTAATTAGACGGTACGAGAATGGCAAAAAGTGTTATTTTCAGATGAAACAAAAATAAATATGGTAAATTCCGATGGAAAGTACACACACATATGGCTACTGGTAAATAAATACGTAATTAACGATTACACATTAATTTTCATAAGGTTAACGTGGATTCCTTAAAATGTGATCCACAATGACAAACCTGGTTACATTTGTGGAAGATGTCTTAAACAAGATCAGTTCAGGCAACGAAGTCGATGCCATATACAGCGAATTTAGTAAAGCATTAGGTAAAGTCGATCACGAATTGCTCATTTTCAAATTTAATATTATTTTGGCTTAAACGGATTTTTTAAATTTGGATAAATTCATATCTAACTAATAGATGTCAACATGTAGTCGATCAAAAACCATAACACCGACATCTGGGGTTCTCATTTGGGTCCATTATTGTTCTTAATGTTTATTGATGATATTAAATACGCCATCGTAAGTTCCGAATTTGCCTTATATGCCGATGATTTAAAATTATTCAGAAATGTAAGGAATGACGAAGAACGTAAAATGCTACAATCTGATATTGATGAACTATATGATTGGTGTATCCTTAATCGAATGGAATTAAATATATCCATATGTTACCATATCAAGTATTCGCGAAAAAGAATCAAATATTTATCAAATTATTATATTAATGGAACAAAATTAAATGAAATAAATGAAGTTAAAGACCTTGGTGTTGTAATAGATTCCGAAATTAAATTTAAAAGCCATATCAATAAAACTATACGAACTTGCTTTCGGATGCTCAATTTTATCTACCGCAATACAAAAGGATTTAAATCTGACGCAGCAATATAGAATACTGTTGTGCAATTTAGTATCCTTACTATAAGAACGATATTGAAAGAATTGAAAAAATTCAAAGAAAATTTACGACTAGACTTGTTTACACTACCAAGTATGTAACGAACATAAGATACATTACATATGAGTACAGGTCGGATGTCTTTCATATGGACTCATTATTAAAGCGCCAAAAATTCCTTGGATTGATGTTTCTCTACAAAATAGTTAATAACTGTGTAGACTCGCCTTACATACTATCTAAGATTGGACTACAAGTTGCACGCTGCTCCGCGCGGTTACGTAATTATCAGTCATTTTTCATTTATTTAAGACAAACAAATTCGGGCAAAACTTAACGCCGTTAAACAAAATTTTAAAAAACTATAATGAAATATTTTGGAAGTTTCCTGATATAGATATATTTTCCAATAAAATGTACAGTTTTAAAAAGTATCTTAAAGAAGTCATGAAGTGTTTTATTTTTTATTTATACAAATATATATATATATATACTTTTAATATTATTATTTTAGCAGAGCGTATGTATGTAATAAATACCTTTTAATATTTAAACACAAAAAAAGTAAATTGTTAGTTAAATATATTCTTGTTATGAATGAAGGAAATGTGCATACCTTTAATTTAGAGTAATATACAAAAAAGACACTATGTAATGTTATTTTGCTAATTGTATTTGTGTATGAACTCTAGTTGGTAAGCCTTATTCAATAAATAAATAAATAAAGATACCGTAAGGTTTACCGATCTTATATATAACATTTGCGTCAACACATGTTCTTTGTGTGTACCAATTTTCATCAAGATTGGTCAAGCCGTTCTTGAGTTATAAGAAGACATAAAGACAGACAGTCAGACAAAAATGAAAAAAATGGTATAATGTGAACCACTGCATAATAAAACGATTATTTAGCAAAAAAAAATTTACAGACAGAACCAATAGATTTATATAGTAGTATAGATATCAATTTTGACACTTTATATGATATGTTCATACTATTAAGAAATGTATGAGGTAGTTAGTATGTTGTCTTCGCGATGCAGCTTAAATCGTCTGTCATAGATGTAGAGGCCTATTATATATTTTGAGATATATTTTATTTTATCAGCTTATTATATCAACGTATTCAGAGAGAAAGAGAGACTTTGTCAGTGCAATACCTACTGCTGATACTTAAAACTTTGAAAACATTTTTATGCTTTTAATATGTCTACTTTCATTGACATTATTTATTGATATTATTTCAAGGTACAGATTGACATATAAAAAAAACAAAACAATAATATATGATCAAAAGTTGCCATTCAAAAATGGAACACTGAAAAAATTATTACAAAAAATATTTTTAATGTATATTTTAGCATTCAAACGTGAAAACTAATTTTATAAGAACCTCGAAATCGTCTATTCATAAATAGAACACTAAATTTTATAATTGATGTAAATTACTTACTCACTCTTTAAATCAATGAATTATTTTTTTAGCTTTATGTGCACAAACAAGATGGCGGCGTTTTTAAATTAGCGCGTTTCTTTTTTTAACAACGCTGTTGTATGGACCAAGAAGTCTCCTAACTGTATATTAATTTTATTAGAAATCTGTACATACAAGTTACAAGCACAGACAATATAAAAACGAAACAACGATCAATGCACACATTTATTATAATGTATTATTTATATATAATTGAATAATTCCAACAAAAACAAATCAACAGAACAAAATACATAACTAAAAATTATTTTTCAGTTCACTATAACGATAACAAGATAAGTTTAATGCAACATTATCGGTACAGTCGGCGAGTCGAGAACGACCAGAAAACAGTGGGCACATACTTTTGTACGTATATTTTTATTACATGAACGTGCCTCCGGGACCTGTTGAAATTCAAATTTTTGAAACTAGTCACTCGATTATTTTATGAGTACTTCTGAACGTTTTCAGTGGCTAGAAAGAAATTGCAACATGCATTCTTATAACATAATATACATAATGTTATAACCTGATTTGAATATTACATTTAGTTACAATGAAAACATTATACTTCTAACTTCATGAGTAACTTTGCAAAGAGGATAAACTATATAGTAACAACCTGTGAATGTTCCACCGCTGGGCTGAGGCCTCCTCTCCCAATTTTTTGAGGAGAAGTTTTGGAGTATATTCCACCACGCTGCTGCTCCAATGCGGGTCGGTCGGTAAACTATATACATTTATACACATAGTGACTGACTGACATGAACGCACTGACCATTCCTTTGGGGCACGCATCATGAAAACTTACAAGTTATTCATGTATTATTTATCTTCTCTAATACTTAGTATAACTTACAACCATTCACAAATAAAACTTGTGAAAAGTTTGTTGAGGGTTAATTTACTCGGCCAGTCAAAGTGAGAAAAAAGAACAACGAAACATTACTATAATAATAACGTATAAACAAACTTATTGAAAAAAAGAAGTGACTTAATTATTACGTCTAGAATACCCTCCCGACCTTCGTTTTCCCCATGATCTACAATATCGGTACCTTCAAGTCAAGAGTGAATAGGCATCTTCTAGGTAAGCGCGCTCCACCTTAGACAGTATCATCAAAAACACACACTTAAAACACATCACTCATACAATATATATTAAAACTGTATATTGTAACACTAACAAGCTACGTAAACAAATTACGTAAATAAATAGTTTCTCAAATATCAACACGCAGCAAATTTTATATTCCTGGTTTCAATTTTAATTTGGGTAATGTCTTATAACCTTTTCTGAGGTAGGTACTATATAATTACCTTATAAGATATAATTGTCTCCAAAGCTTTTAGTACCTAGCTCATAACGCAAAGTCGTATAATATAATTAATTATGTCAAATTACAAACGTAAAAGCGAAAACTTTATCTAAATTATTTACACTCCAAAAACTAGTCAAAACTAACACGATGGTAACTAGCCTTTGAACCTAGAACAAACTTTAATATGAAATCCGGCAAACTGGCATTGCACGAATGGTTACTCCGACGCGTAGGGTTGTCACCAATGACATATATTATTTACAATTTTAACTGTTTTTGTTGCCTTGTTAATTTCAACCCCGTTTTATTCGTGATTTTATTATTCTATGTAAAGTAAAAGTAACAGCCTATAAATGTACCATTGCTGGGCAAAGGGTTTCTTCTGTTACGGGTTTGGAGCGTATTCAGCCACGCAGCTCCAATGCGAGGCGGTGGACACTTTCATTCGACACTTGCAGGTTTCCTAATGATGTTTTCCTTTTAAACAAAAATAAAGTGCATGAAAATTCAGTTCCCCGAGTTTAATAAACCCGTAATCTTCGGTTAAGATTCGCGTATTTTAACCACTGGCCCAATGAAGTCAAAATAATCGGCCAATACGAAAACAAAGCCAACATCTACTTGGTGGTACCCACTCATCTTTTATTGTATCGCCAAACTGCAAAACGATAGGTAGGTGACCTTTTACCATCAGCTTTTACACGTATATTAAATAAAAATTATGTAATATATTTATATATGTCATAAAAATATATGTTTTAGTCTAATATATATAATTTTTTTTTAATAATCACTTGATACCTCGTTTATTTATATCTGTGTTACAAAAATATTATGTGTGGGCTAAATCTTAACATTATTTATTTATTTATTAACAATTAAATTTAAATGTTTATTTTTATTCTTGACACCCATAAGCCTTGTCAGCTTGTTTGGTTGCTGCTTACACTAACAAACACAAAACTAAACTTAATATAAACGTCTAGACAAACTAAAACAAGATAACATGCAGGTGAGCTTTCACTAAATAAAACTTAAAAAAAAAAATTATAGTAATAAAATCAATCAACCGATTGAGTTGATATTTTGCACACTCTTTTGGTGACGAAATAATCCATAATACTAAATAATTATTTGTTTTTGTTTATGAATTTAACAGTTTTTTATTTATTACTGAGATCGATTAATTGACACACAATGTACGGTTAACGTACAACATTTTTATTAGTATATAATTTGGCCTACATTTTAAGTACAAATTTTACCGTCAGCGCAAGATTATCGAGTTGACCGAGCGAACGACGCGGAATAGCATTCAAAGCAAACCTATTGTTAATAGGTGTTAATATAACCTATTTAATAAATTAACTATTTAAACCTCAATATTCCGCGTGGTCAATTCCACAATACATTTTTTTTTTTTTTTTTCGCTGGGATTACGCGTTACGCCTTTCCCCCCACGGGAACAGTGGGCGGGGTATGTGGGGCTCGCCATATGTCCAGGGCACCGAGTGTGCCCCGGTCATCGGAATACCCACTAAAAACCTAGCGGTACCCTTCCCGTCTTCACGGGAGCGCCACGGGATCGCTTACGCATGCTACCGTGACGCTCCGACGGATTCCACAATACCTAGCACATCACTGGATCATACACATAATATAAACGGTGATCATCAATTTAATAAAAACAAATGATAGTAGGTATCATTTGTTTTAATACGGTCAGATATGTTTAAAGCAAAGATAGCAATCTCACAGCCCTGTCCACACTTTCGGACTCGCTGAAGCCATTTGACTGTTGAATAAATATTATATAACAAACTTTACCCCGCGACTTTACGTACATCGAGAAATTCGTAAGGATTTTCATGAGTCTAGAGTATCATTAAATTATAAATCATTTAAATAAGTTGTTTTTTAATGTAATCACTATATATTATGAAACAAAGTTCCCGCAACTGTCTGACTGTCTGAAAGTGATAAACTCAAAAACTACAGAATGGACATTCATACGGTTTTCACCGATGATTGACGGATTGATTCATGAGGGAGGTGTAGGTTAGGTAAGTAGATATAATATTACGATATAAGGTCCTCCAGACCGATTTCGGCCACGGCGGCCAATCTCAAGAGAGATTAGCCAACTGCGCAGAAGATATTATAGTGCACAAGTGTGTGCGCAATCATAGGTGCACTCTCTTTTCCTTAGCTCTCATAATCCGATGGGATGGCAATCCGACACGACCGGAAAGAGTTCAGGCGCAGGACCAACGGCTTAACGTGCTTTCCGAGGCACGGGAGTGTACACACTTCCAACTTCCAGACTCCAGGCTGATACTGAAAATTTTCTGACAGAAAAACCCAATAACTATTTATTGGCCCGACCTGGGAATTGAACCCAGGACCACCGGGTCTGCGGCCTTATATCTAGCCACTAGACCAACGAGGCAGTCACGATTACAGTTACGATATATACATATTATGTAGTGACCGTGGCCGTCTCCCGTGCCTCGGAAAGCACGTAAAGCCGTTGGTTTGTTCAAACTGTGAAATTTTTCTTACTGAGAGAATTTTATACCCATCATAACTTCTAAACGAAAAGTCCTATCCGGATCATTGAAAGTGTAATTTACATGTAAATAATCATCCTTAATTATGAAATCATTACAAATGGATAAGGATTAATGATACATATATCACCTCTATTCGATTCCGCCGTATTTGAATTTAATAATTTAAACAAAAACTTTTATTGTGGCTTAACTATAATAACATAACGTCCTCCTGACCGATTTCGGCCACGGCGGCCAATCTCATGAGAGATTAGCCAACTGCGCAGGAGATATTATAGTGCACAAGTGTGTGCGCAAACACAGGTGCACTCACTATTCCCTAGCTCTCATAATCCGATGGGACTACTATTAATATAAAGAACAATTTTTAATATACCGTCAATACTTTTTGCAGCGCACACCAAATAATGACTTTTATAGGCAACAATTTGATATCTTGGGTTACATTGTTCCATTTTAGGTAGCGATCTCTAATTTTTTTGAAAATATAATATAGCCTAGTCTAGTTACTCGGTAAAAATGTAGATTTCTAATGGTGAAAGAATTTTTAAAGTCAGTCCAGTAATTTAATAATAGTAGTTTTATTTTAAACAAAAAATCAAATCGTTCCTCTTTATAATATAAGTATAGATACCGCTAGTTCGTATATATTACGCATTACTTTCAAAATCACTAGCAGTTATTTGACAATGAAATTACTTAATTCAAAACTAAATCTAATGTAACTACAAATGTTTCCGTCGGAATGTTTTGAACGCTAACTAAACTTCATCGTGGTGTACATTACGGTCAATATTGGCCTACATTCTGTGTCCGGTGCTGAAACGAGTTACTAAGACCATTTATCATAAGAAATATCAATATCTAAGTCTGAGGGTCGACAGTAACTAATGGTCGGTGCGTACATACGGTACAATACAATCTTTCCTTACATCGGTTAAGCTGAAAGCTTTAGTCATTGTTTCTTACAGTCGGCGTATCAAATTCCCACCGCTTGGTAAAAGATCTTATCTTACGTTGAGAAGGCTTTAAGTTAATAAACGGAGCTCCACTGTGGCAAAAAATGATGATTAGCCTGGATGATTAATTTTATTATCAAAATTTAAGCATGTTTCTATTTATTGGTGTTTACCGGATTTTAACCCGTAATCAACGGTTCAGTTCCATCTGTTCTATCCAATAATCCATAGCGACTCTTTCTTTGTTAATTTAAGAAATATATATCTCTTAACATTTATTTAATATCATTCGATCAACTTAAACATTTTATAAGTAATGAATCACAATGTTCAATAGATATGTTGGAACATTTATATCGTCATTTCAAATAAATGGAGAGACGTTTTTTCGTAAATATTTCTTGAGCAATGTGATTTATTGGAAAAACATTTTTTAAGACGTTGAATATCGGACAAATTACTAGAAAAATAAGGTTTTTATTGCGTTAAAAAACTAGACCTACACATACTATAAAAGACGAAGTATTTGCCTGAACCGTAAGTTTTATCACAACAAATAAATCGGCGTGTACAATTTGACCTACGACTACTATCGTGGTTACTATTAAACAGTGGTCATTCCTTCCATCACCGTTAACTATAAGATCTAAGACGTTCATTGTACTGCTTTATTCACCTTTAAAAACGGAACTACAACTTAATAATTACATTAATATGTTAAGCAAGGAAGTCCTAACAATAATTTATGAAAACTGTAAACATAATAAGATCGGATCATATCTGTTGTTAAGCTTTTATATCATAATTAAATATAACATGGGTTACAATAATATAGCATGGGAGCGATGAGATATTTTAAGAATTATAATATAGTTTATGTGATAATTGTTTAACTCGGTGGTAGAGCTTTGTGCAAGCTCGTCTGGGTAGGTACCACCCACTCGTCAGATATTCTACCGCAAAACAGCAGTACTTTGTATTGTTGTGTTCCGGTTTGAAGGATGAGTGAGCCCGTGTAATTACAGGCACAAGGGACATAACATCTTAGTTCCCAAGGTTGGTGGCGCATTGGCAATGTAAGTGATGGTTAACATTTCTTACAATGCCATTGTCTATGGGCGTTGGTGACCACTTACCATCAGGTGGCCCATAAGCTCGTCCGCCAACCTATACAATAAAAAATAATAATAATAATTTCATTTCATCACTACATCACTACATATTATAAAACAAAGTCCCCCGCGGCGTCTGTCTATATGAACGCGATAATCTAAAAAAGTACTGAACGGATTTTCATACGGTTTTCACCAACGGACAAAGTGATTCAAGAGTAAGGTTTGCGTGTATAATTCATTAATGTTTTCTGTAAATTTGTTGAAATGTAACGATAATTGTTGAAGATGTTGTTACTCTGCTACCCGGGCGAAGCCGGGGCGGGTCGCTAGTATTAAATATAATATTATTAAAGGTTAATTTTGTATCTGTAGGGTCTTGTTTTGACAAGAAAGATGATTAATCTCAGTTTTGCTTCCAGCTGAGGCTTACAAGTTTAACTTCGCCTAAACAACTTACATACTATATATAATATTCATGTTGCAGACACCCCAGTAACAAAACTAGGGTATGAATTAATACATATCTAATTCATACACGAGTCATATAAATTTAATAGTGATGAAATAAGAATTGAATCTTGTTAGTTTTATGGAAATGCTTCAAGTACAAGTTTTATGCGAACAATTTTTTTAAGAAACATTTTATACGTGGTTATAAATATGAAATAATCTTTATTAAATAAGATGAAGTGATTGGTAGATACTTGCTTTCGCGCCGCAGGTCGTGGGTTCGATTCCCACCCAGGACAGACATTTGTGTGCATGAACGTGTTTGCTTGTCCTGAGTCTGGGTATAATTATCTAAGTATGTATTTACAAAAGGAAAGATGTAGTATATCAATTGTCTGTTTTCCATAGTACAAGCTCCGCTTAGTTTGGGATCAGATGGCCGTGTGTGAATAATGTCCCAGGATATTATTATTATTATTTGATTAGATATAATGATGATGGCTATTTCGGTCCTTCTCAAGAAAAACCAGCGAATTATGGAGGTTAGGTTGTGCACAAGTGTGTGCGCACAAGTGCACTCTTTATTCCCTCTTACAATCCGAGGGGACGGTAATCTGACACGACCGGAAAGAGTTCAGTTGCATGATCCATAGCTTTACGTGCTTTAAAATAATAGTAATGCAATGTATACATTAATGTAGAATAGATGTTTTTGTCTATTTTAATATATAATATCCGTACGCAAAATATGTTTTAATGTAATTAATTTTCTCACAGAAACAAATATAATACTTTCCAAATAATACTAAATTAAATTAATGACTAAACAATAATCATAATCAAATTTTAAAATCATATTAATCTATAATTTACAATAAAGTAATAATATTAGAAACAAATTTATCATAATTTATATTATTATCTCGTAACCGCATTTGTTCCACGAAGCTGCGGAATGCATGCCATTATAGAATTTTCACTAATGGATACGTGGTCAGTATGCTTCATACGACACACATTAATTAAGTACTCATAATAATTTGTTTCTGTATACATTTATAATGTAGAACCTCGATTAAATTGAATTTATTACACATTTAAATTGAAATATAATTAGTAATTTCAGTAAAATCATAGTAAAGGGTTTTTAATTTAATTTTTATGTTCTATAATTAATTATAATTGTTTATGATTGATGTGTGTGTGATTTTGTGTGTGTTTTTATTATATTTATTTGTTTACAAGCTGACAAGGGTTAAGGTTGCCAAGAATAAAAATTAATATTAATATTTTGTTGATATAAATAAATAAGTAAATAATAATATTCATCTGTTATTAATGTATATAACTGCGATTTACATAGCTATTTAGCCTAATTGTTATTATATAAGTGAGTTAGGTGATTTCGCAATTTTGTGTTCGTTAATGACATCATGAGAACCTTAGTTTTAATTTAAGATCGTTTTGAGAGTAACTTGACAATAAGGGTTAAGCCCTTGCTAATGCATCTTGTCCCCTTTGCCGAGGGAAAAATTTAGTAATTATACAGAGTGTTCTAAAAGTGTTCTAGTGTGTAACTAGTTTAAATTTACATAATATAATAAATAATACTCAAAAATAGATTTGTTCAGCATATCAAAGCATTAAAAAAGGCTTTAATTAAAAGAAATAAGAAAAACTAAACCAACCCATTTTAGAGCAACCTGAAAGGGTTAGGATGCCTTAAGTACGTAGTGACGTAGTAAGGTGTTTTTTTTCTTGTCGACACATGTGTCCTTGTCTTTTGTGTAGTCTCAGTAGTAGTAACAGCCTGTAAATGTCCCACTGCTGGGCTAAGGCCTCTACTCCTTTTTTTTGGAGGAGAAGGTTTGGAGATTATTCCACTGCGCTGCTCCAACGCGCGTTAGTGGAATACACATGTGGCAGTATTTAAATGAATATGCCAGTTTCCTCACGATGTTTTTCTTGACCTTCAAGCGCGAGATGAATTATAAACGCATTTTTTGTGTGTCTTATATTCAGAGACTTATATGCATGTATTTTAATGTACCTGCATGTGTGTTACCAGCCAGCATCACAATATACGTTGTAGTGGGACTTGTGCAAACTGTTTTTTTACTTCAAATCAGTAATGTATTGGTGCAGAAAATATACAGAAATTGACAAACAAGCAAATATTTGCACAAAGATAACTTTTTCATATATTTTCATCAACACATTCACACATGTTATATTAACAAACATCCTATATAAATCTAAGTACCGGTGCCGAACGTGTTTATACAAACAGCAAATCTAGCCAAGGGGATATCTCATTACTAACTTTCAGACTCCAGTAACCGCGTCGCTTGTTATAAGTTTCACTTGACTTCTCTCGCTTAGAAGTACGAAAGTTGACTTACGGAGTTAATAAAATATGGACTTACGGCGTTAATCCACCGCTACATAGAGGCTCTACGTAGCGAAAAGGGTAATGCTTCCGGGTGTAATGGTAAGTAACATTTAGTAAATTTTGGGATAAAATCTGTTAAATATTTTAAAGTTAACATGTTAAGGAGATGCTTTCTGGGTTGTATGTGTGACCTTGGATCAAAAACCACGTGTTCTATTGAATGAGCCAAAAAAAACCAGAGAAATAGATTTATAGATAAAACCCCTACATGCGATCACACTGCAATGCAAATAAGTTATAAAGATTTACATTTCTAAAAAGATTTAAAAAATATTACGTAGATATTAAACATAAGTATTATTAAAAAAAGAACTGATTACTTTAATTCATCGGTATTTCTATGCGGAACCAATGGGAGATTTTTATTTTATACAAAATTCTTATCATCCTTAAGACCCTCACATTGGATTGCATAGAAGTACCCTAATGTGTGTATACTGTTTATCGAATAACAATTTTGACTGAAGTGTTGGTCTAAAGTATTTTTATTCAATTCAGCATTTTTCCTTATTTTTGTTAGACGATGAAAAGTATAATATGAGTTTGCCCCAAAATATATAAGTCCTTTCGCTGGAAGCTGGAGATCTGGTTCAAATAAAATAGAACCGTATAATTTTATTGAGTTATACGTACATACATTTCCAAATACAAATATATTTATCAAAGGGTTAATTAATTATTTATGGATTCATTTTATTTTCTTCTTTTTAATTACTTTTTTGATCACTACTGATATTATCAAATATGAAATTGAAAACTACGACCACATAGTTGCTATCAATAGTAGCTTTTATTGCTCTTATAATAAGTTCGAATTTCAAATAACAACTCACATTCTTTGTTTCATTATGTAGCTATCATATAAGTATTTTATATATAATTTTAATTGTTATTGAATTTTCTATTCTTTTGCAAGGATATAAAGTGTATTTTCCGTATGATATAGTTTATAAAATGCTAGGCAGTGAGTGAGCTTCAAAAACAACAATCCTATGCTGAAGTTAGACTTGAAGTTAATACGTACTGTACTTTCATTTAATATTCATTGTGTAATATTCTTCCTTACTTCAACGCTGACTTTTTTAATCTGTTAAAACGTTAGCATTTTTAATAAAAACTTTTTGAATTGCTATGCAGATTTACTTTTTTATATGTTGTTTTTTTTTGTGCATTATGTATTTTAAACATTTGTAAATACATATATTACGATAAATAACGAAATCTGCCCCAACACGATTTTACAACCTACTATAACGATAATTCGCGATAATTGTGTGGTATTTAAGACAAAAAAAGACAAAGAATAATTTCAGAAATAAAAATACCAACCCATGCGGATTATTAAAAGCATCGATTATTATTAGATTTTTTTAAAAGAGAAATGCTTGTCACAATCCAACGTTCGCAATAACTCTACGACCCACCGTTGAATTGCCACAAATTTAATTATTACCTTGACAGGTGGCAATTCTGAAAAGGGCTGCGCTTTGATTGTGAAATTGCTAAGAAGTCGAGTCTTGGTAAGGAACTTTGACGGCAATTTATCAACAGTTTTTAATATCTAATCATGTGCTTACTTTGTGCTTATAATTCATCCCAGGCTTCAATACTATTACATCGTGACTATTGGGCATATATACACAGGCAAGATGTCTGCCAGGTATTGCTAGTTATATTTAAAATAATAGTTACTTAAACTAATCTATCAATTTTATCTATCTATCTTGATATATTTAAATAATTGGATTGGAACGAAAGGAAAACTGCGCAATATCTTTTCTTATTATATGCTTCGAAACGAATGTTTGTCAACCACATTATAAACTTTTTCTCCAAAATTAATACAAGTAATTATAATTAAAATTCAGGCGTAATATATATGTTTGTATGTGTGAATATAAAGGTCCACGACCGGTGGAATTATTTCTGAAAGTTCAACCAAAGTTATTCTACTTTCGAATAAAAGCTGTAAAGAGAATGAAAGATGCTATATACTACGTTCTCGTCTCCAATTCGAGTAATGCTAAAAATATGTCACGACGGTCAAAAGAATTCCGGAATTTGTCATAAATCAAAGTCAATTGAAGAATGTTCGCATTGAATAGACGGTGCGCCGAATTTTCAATCTTTTCCAATAAACAAATTTCCTTGACTCTCCCATTCCTTATCGTCCTCCTTATCCTCAATTCCTTATATCAAAATTAAAACGCTTGCAAGTAAAAATTGACATTAAAGTTTTACTCTCATGTTCAAAGAAGATCCGACAAAAATATTTTCTAAAAAAATATAAATATTAATTTACATGTTTTGTATTATTGTTTTACTATTATTTATTTTATTTATTAATTTAATAATTTATTGCACAACATATAAATAACATAAGAGTAATAGGAAACAGAATCAAAAAATGGTGCGCAAAGGCGGCTTTATCTCTTATAGCAATCTCCCACAGACAACATTTGGTAAAAAAAGCTTTGTAAGAGAACACTTAAGTACATTTAAATCTATAAAGGAGATATTAAATATTATATGAGAACAATTAAAAAATAATAATATAAATTAAAACTTCCTTTCAATATTTTAATTAAATTACTTAACTAATCATATATGTATTGCTGTGTAATCAATAATATTACAATGTAATTACAACTGTTGAATAATAATGATTGTTATTAAAATGTTAAAAAAAAGCTTTAACATTGTTACGTAAATTCTTAATACCAAAATAACAGTGGGTAAAACCCGAACTAAAAAATCCTAACAAAATACAACGAGTTAAAATCCAGAAAAGATTGTGTTATAAAGTTTAATTTGTTTTTATCATAAAATCTCGTACTCAACGGTGATAGAAGTCTACATCTCAGTATATCATACGCAAAATTATGTAAATATATAATAATACATACATAAATTACATTAATAAATAATAAGGTCCTCCAGACCGATTTCGGCCACGGCGGCCAATCTCAAGAGAGATTAGCCAACTGCGCAGGAGATATTATAGTGCACAAGTGTGTGCGCAAACACAGGTGCACTCTCTTTTCCTTAGCTCTCATAATCCGATGGGACGGCAATCCGACACGACCGGAAAGAGTTCAGGCGCAGGACCAACGGCTTAACGTGCTTTCCGAGGCACGGGAGTGTACACACTTCCACCTTCCAGACTCCGGGCTGATATTGAGAATTTTCCGACAGAAAAACCCAATAATTATTTATTGGCCCGACCTGGGAATTGAACCCAGGACCACCAGGTCTGCGGCCTTATATCTAGCCACTAGACCAACGAGGCAGTGTGTAAATTACATTACACATAAATTAATATACATATTTATTAAGTAATTTGATATTAAGAAATAAAAGTATATTAAGGACCAGTTTTTAAAAACACGTTCACATTCACGATGTTAAAAAGTTGGGATTGTTAGAAATAACATTTTATTTGATTTAGTAAAATTAATAGATAAATCTCCCAGATAGGTCCAACTTGAAAATCAAATCCTATTCAGATGTAAACAATTCCTCAGACGGTTAAAACCACGAAGAAACATGAATCTGCTATCTTTACTTCCAATAAGTTTGGCCACCAAGGAGTTTCGATTTCAAAACAAATGTTACTGAAAAATAACGCCTCGCTTATGTAAAAAAATAACTCGAACAACACATATTTTCCATGTTTACTTGAAAGCCTTTGCCATTTTATTTTGAGCTATTTACACATTACCCGTGTTGTATTTCACTAAATAAATGGAACGAATGGTTTCGGTTGTAAGAGATCAAGGTAAAGCGGTGGGTTGACAACGATATTGTATAACCGAAAATTAAAATGTATGGAAGTGATAATGTGAATTCATATTACGTGTTTTAAAATTCGAACGTAAGTTTTATCGTTGAAGTAGTTTAGATAATATATACGTACCCGTTACCGACCCCGACCATGCTATCTGGGTACTATTCATTCATCAATACAATAGTCAGTGTAATTGCAGGTCGCCAGTGCGGTGAAGTTGTAAGTAATGGTTCATACTCCTTACAGTGCCAATGTCTATAATATATATCTTTGATCCCTACAACAGCGTTGTTAAAATAACAAAAGACGCGTAAAGTAATTAATTTATTATTGGCGCGACTTGTGATTTGTTGAATGGATTGTTGTTGTTGAGGAATTTTCAAGAGTTATTGAGTGAGGTATTTACATAAATTTCTATGATTTGGTATTCTAATTTTTTTGAGGTTTTTATAAAATCAGTTTCACTTTTGGATGCTAAAATATAAATAATTAGTTTTTCAACTCAATTCACATTATTACAATTTCCATGATATTTTAAAAATATACTTCAGTTATATATTTATTCATTGCATAATGACGTATTCAATTTGTTTATAAATATTATTTTAATTTATAAAATAAAATATTAAAAAACACACGGCTCATCTAGTAGTAAAGTCTAGATCAAGGATCGTAACTAACCATCATGAAACCGCGTACGCAGAATAAATTTTCAATACGGAACCCGTGTCGTTAGTTCTTCTCAAGGGTTCATACGCGCTAAGCTTTATCTCCGAAACGTGAAGGGTAACAACAAAGGAGTATGAAAGTTTGGTCTAATGGGTTTTTAATACTTTATTTAGACTCTCATTGATCCCGATATGATTGATTACGGATAGATATGGATTGGGGACGAGGAGGCTTTAGAAATTAAATCTAACGGATCACGTACGTGATGAATGTTGGGTATGATGATTTTATTCCATTATATATGAAAGGCAAGGCAATCAACAGATTTCGGAGATTTTAAATTTAGAACGGGGACTGCTCTCTTAATATTCAAGCTTTTTTTTTTTTTATTGTATAGGTTGGCGGACGAGCATATGGGCCACCTGATGGTAAGTGGTCACCAACGCCCATAGACAATGGCATTGTAAGAAATGTTAACCATCACTTACATTGCCAATGCGCCACCAACCTTGGGAACTAAGATGTTATGTCCCTTGTGCCTGTAATTACACTGGCTCACTCACCCTTTAAACCGGAACACAACAATACAAAGTACTGCTGTTTTGCGGTGGAATATCTGATGAGTGGGTGGTACCTACCCAGACGAGCTTGCACAAAGCTCTACCACCAAGTAAAAGCTTATCCAAGTTTGTTCAAAATGGCATTATTTTATGTGCACCAAGACAAATTAATGTGACCATACACGTTTTTGAGATTAGACAAACGTGTGAACGCTCTGATATTTATTTTAAAGTTTCCGCGAACGAAGCCATGTTGTGTTTATAACTTATTCGATAGTAAAAGTTACCTAAAATATTGAAAGTTAACTTTGATAGAGATAAAAGTAAATTTTGATCTTAAATAAATAAATATATTACGTTTTTAAATATTAGTCAACGAGATAATCGAATGTATAATCTTATGTATCAAAATGTGCTTTTAAAGTATACTCTGTAACGAAACTACTCTGTACACACGTGATATCTCTTGAGCTTAACAAACACCGTTGAGATAGCAATATTTCTAGAGGCAGGTGTGAGGCGTCGACACGTTGCTTACGAGTAACAATCATTCGCTCGAGTAGCGAACGTACGAAGTAAGTAATTATATAATAAATATTTTATACTCATAAATATAAAAATATATATATATAGTTTGTAAAATGTAGAGCTTAAAATCAAGACTTGCGTTCACGACTCACTTATACTTATGTTCGCCCTATGATTGAAATTCTAAAATAACATCTTATCAACTGATCTGATAACACGAACGATGATAAATAACGTTCTTTTTTCAAATTTGTTTGATAACTCTAATAAATAATTAATAGCTACCAAGAAAATAAGGAAAATCAGTTAAAAAACAGAGGTGAAAAAGTACTGAAATATTTTATTTATGCGTACGTGTGATACGGATGTCATCCAGTGTTAGGTATAAATAATCTTAGGCCTTTTCTTGAGGTTCAAGCTTGCTTCATACCTAATATCATCAAAACAGACAGACAGAGTTACTTTCACATTTATAAAACTAGTATATATGATATGAAAATTATAATATCGTAATGAAAAAAACTTTTGCACTGAATCTAATCGTATGTATATCTCAGCTGACAAAGCGCAGACTACAAAAATAAATCCATAAAAGGGTAAATAAGGTTATTTGTGATGGAATCGAAACTAATAATATGACGTCACAATTAGCAAATGTATTGAGAAATTAGGTCAGATAGTTATATATAAATCCTAATTAACTGCGTCATTGATCTAGCTAGCAGTGCTCACACTCTAGTGTCCCACAGCACGTGCACCCAAGTGATCTTTGACCTTTGATAAAGATCCACGTAATCAATCAACTTGGACATCTCTGCCCTTTCATTATCTAGGATAAATTGTACAATTTATGTTAAGTTTCATTTCAGTATGATATAATAATTTGTCGGCGAGACTGGCGCCGTCATTGATTTAAACTATTGAATTTGAGACGAGAGTGATAGTAGACTTGTTGTTGTTATGTCACTCTGGCGGAACGTCAAACGGACAGCCATCTCGAAAGATCGCCGTTAATTTTAATTATTTTTGTTTTTTAATATAAGTTTTTTTTTATTGCATTGGAAAGCGGATGTGCATATGGGCCACCTGATGGTAAGTGGTCACCAACGCCCATAGACATTGGCATTGTAAGAATATAATAACCATCGCTTACATCGCCAATGCGCCACCAACCTTGGGAACAAAGATGTTATGTCCCTTGTGCCTGTAATTACACTGGCTCACTCACCCTTCAAACCGGAACACAACAATACCAAGTTTGCGGTAGAATATCTGATGAGTGGGTGGTACCTTCCCAGACGAGCTTGCACAAAGCCCTACCACCAAGTACAGATTGATTTACCTAATGTCTTTACTGATACGCCGATAGATTTATTTCACGGCATCTTATTTTTTCAAAGCATTTAAAACCGTTGGTGCAACAACTTTCATCGGTCATGTTGGATTGCCGTTCCATCGGATAAGAGTCAACCTGTGCTTGCGTACTCAATTGTATTCGATAATCTTTAACGCAGTTGGCTAATCTACGATAGTAAAAGCCGTGATGGACGCTCAAGAGAACTTCATAACAACAACAAATAACTACTATCACATTGTTTTCAATAACAGTAATACTAAAAACATACAAACATTCATTTTATTTATTTAAAGGCATTATTGACAACCACAAAGTAAGTGGAACAAAAGGCGGAGTTAATGCCTGAAGGCATTCTCTGCCAGTCAAACAGAAATCCATGAAGGCGGTAATTAATAATTAATAGTAGTACACAAATTTATACATACTTATATATAAAACTATAGAATAAATAAACATATACATACATATAGTATCTACATAGTATATACATACACATAGTATCTTCAAAATTAATATGGATCTAAAATATATACAGTAAAAACATATAAATAATAGTGCATTATTGATGTCATGAGAACTAGGGGCTTATTTATTTATTTAAAAACAGGAAACAAACAGTAGAATTAAAACATACAATTAATAAAGATAGCATACACAAATACCAATAAAGTTTCCAAAAATAATTAATACATTAACAGAGCAAAAAAGCACACAAAAAAAATGAAAAATAATGAACTTATCTTAGGTACTTATCTATGTATTACAATAAATAATAATTAGAAAAGATTTTAAATCAGACGTTGTTTATTGTTGTTGACGCCTTTAAAGACGTATGACTTCGTAGATGCACCTGTTTAAGTTGTTAATTTAAAGTGTTTAGTGATAAGTTGATGGTGTAACTATCTCAATAAATAAATAAATAAGTTCTTACGATTTTGTTCCTTCAATCAGTTAAGCTTTCTCATTAGTACCATTACGTTATACACAATAGACGTGAGGCCACACAATACATATATCTTCAAAGATATTTTCTCGCAATGTAAGTGGTACCGTTTAGCGCGTCTCGGCTAATGAACTGGAAAAATAAGAATAAGCCGTTTCAAACTCCTTTTATGTTGATGATGTTTGGAAAAGTAAATTCGCCGTGAAAACGTGGCGCGGTAAGGGTTTTCAAATTGGTGTAATATCTTTGAGATATTATGATATAAATACTTATGGTAAGTAACAGCCTGTTAATGTACCACTGCTGGGCTAATACCTCTCCTATTTTTTGAGGAGAACGTCTGGAGCTTATGCCATCACGCTGCTCCAGTGTGGGTCGGTTGAATACATACGTGGCAGAATTTCAGTGAAATTACTATATTAGTGAACTAGCTGTGCCCCACTGCTTCACTTGCATATAATTAATACTATAATAACACACGCACGCACACACACACACACACACACACACACACACACACACACACACAAACACACAAATGGCTACTCGTAAAGAAATACGTAATTAACGATTTATTTTCATAAGATACCGTAGGGCTTACCGATCTTATATATGGCCTAACATTTACGCCATCACATATTCTTTGTGTGTAACAATTTTCATCAAGATTGGTCAAGCCGTTCTTGAGTTATAAGAAGACATACAGATAGACAGCCAAAAATGAAAAAAATAGTGTAATGTGAATCACTGCATCATAAAACGATTATTTATCACAAAATTAGGTAAAAAAATATGTACAGACAGAGCCAATAGATTAATATAGTAGTAGGTATAGATTAGACATGCAAGTTCCTCACTATGTTTTCCTTCACCGTCAAGCACGAGATGAATTATAAACATAAATAAAGCACATAAAAATTCAGTGGTGCTTGCCCGGGTTTGAACCCACGATCATCGGTTAAGATTCACGCGTTCTAAACACTGATCCATCTTGCCTATTTAAAATAGTTATATATATTTAAAATTAAACTTATAAGTGTCGTGGGAAACCGTTTCTCTATAGAACAAGCTTAATGATATAAACTAACAACGTTTGAGAGTAATTTGATGAAAAATAATTTGACGATTGTGTATATTTATCTTAAAGTTATGAAAATATTTATAGCAGTCCTCGTTCTAAAGATTCACCTCTCCAATTATGATTGTGCCGAGAGAAGGGACGACAATAGCCCGAGGGGTCCGAGCCCTTGCCCTATTAACGTTTAAAAATAAAATATTTTTCATTAATGCAATTATACAAGTATAAAATATTGATACACCTGCACGTCTATACACTAATGATTTATCTTTCCATAGACATACTTTTATAAACATACAAACACACATACTACCGCAAAAGCGCTATCGTTCGCCAAGTGTCCGAGTGTAACGTGCGATAAGGAACTTCGTCTCAAAATATTTACTTGTACTAATAGTATAAGTAATAATAGTAGTACTAGGCAATAAATTCAAATTTATACTCTTCGATAAAATCCTAAAAATATCCTAAAAAGTATATAAAAATAAACTTAACACCAGTTTCTGATTTCCAAATTCAAAATATCCTGCCAGGATTAAAATATTTATCTCTTGAATAGAAATCACTGCGTATTATTAGCATTGGCAAATAATACATTTAAATGCTATGTTTAAGAATCATTAATTGAAAAACTAGTATATACTAGTCTAAACTAGTATAATCTTTACTTATAAAATCGTGATTGACGAGAATCAACGAAGCCAAAACTATTGAGTTACAATTCGGAACACAGGTTAATTTTATAACGTAAGTATCCGTTAAGAAAGGAATTTAATTTAACGGATGTTACTCTTACGAAGTCGGGACAGTCAGTTATTAATAAGGAAATTATTAAAATATTAATTCACCTCTTTATCCAGATCATAACGAAACCTTATGCTTAAAATCCCTTTGTTTTATACTGAATATTATAAAGTCTTAAAGGCAATAAAATTATTGAATGTTTTAAAAATTCAAATAGTTTTTGACATTCAAAAACTCTATTAAAAACCGGAGACGACTATAAACGTTTTATTATAAATTATAGCCCATAAATTTAGTGCCATTGGAATATTTATTAGTCTATTATAGTAAAATAAATTTTATTTTAAATTTACATGTCTATTATGTACAGGGTTATTTGTAACGACCCAGCAACCTCGCAGAACTAGATAACTAACACCAAAAGCAACAACTTTTGTTCTACGACTTCGGACATAACATAACGCAATTTACTGAAAGATGATCAAATTAAGTAAGTAAGTAAGTAAGTAAGGTCGTCCAGACCGATTTCGGCCACGGCGGCCAATCTCAAGAGAGATTAGCCAACTGCGCAAGACATATTATAGTGCACAAGTGTGTGCGCAAACACAGGTGCACTCTCTTTTCCTTAGCTCTCATAATCCGATGGGACGGCAATCCGACACGACCGGAAAGAGTTCAGGAGCAGGACTAACGGCTTAACGTGCTTTCCGAGGCACGGGAGTGTACACACTTCCAACATCCAGACTCCGGGCTGCTACAATGAGGCAGTCGATGATCAAATTAGTACAAATGTTAAATACCGTCAAACGTGGCATCTTTACCTTCCGTGAGCATCTTTACGTAAGCATACTCTATACTAAGGGGTTTTCCAATAGGGACGCTTGAACTTTGACAGCTGATTGCGGCCATGTTGTTTGAGTGACAGCTGTCAAATGCAGTGTGTTATATTCATTCCGTCCTCCCAAACCACCATGGCAGGTTACAGTGTCGAGCAGCACGTGCAAATCATAAAATTGTTTTATGAAAATGGGTCTTCAGTTCGAGCAACGTTCCGCGCACTTCGCCCGTTTTACGGTCGCGATGATCGTCCTGCCGAGTCGACTATCCGTCGATTGGTGGACAAATTCGAGTCAACCGGGTCAGTTAACAATCAGCCGGTTCCCGTGCGTCAACGTAACGCGAGATCTGCCGAGAATATCGCCGCTGTGCGCGACAGTGTCCTCAAAAACCCGCGGCAGTCAATTCCGCGTCGCGCACAGGAACTCGGCCTTTCGCAGACGACAACTTGGCGAATTTTGCGTTGTGACTTGAGCCTGCACCCGTACAAGATCCAGCTGACCCAAGAGCTCAAGGTTAATGACCATAGACAGCGCCGTGTGTTCGCTGACTGGGCATTAGAGCAGTTGGAAGTTGACGCCGATTTTGGCAAAAAAATAATCTTCAGCGACGAGGCGCATTTTTGGATGAATGGCTATGTCAACAAGCAAAATTGCCGTATTTGGGACGAGACCAATCCACACGAGGTTCACCAAGTGGCAATGCACCCGCAGAAAGTGACTGTTTGGTGCGGATTTTGGGCCGGAGGCGTGATTGGTCCGTATTTTTTCGAAAACGATAATGGTGTGGCCGTCACCGTCAATGGTGAGCGATACCGGTCGATGATAACCAACTTCTTTTGGCCTGAAATCGAGAATATGGATCTGGACAACATGTGGTTTCAACAGGACGGCGCTACGTGCCACACAGCACACGCTACGATGGAAGTTCTGCACGAGCAATTTCTGGACATGGTCATCTCGCGCGGAGGCGACGTGAACTGGCCACCGAGATCGTGCGATTTGACCCCGCTGGACTTTTTCTTGTGGGGTTTTCTTAAGTCGCAGGTCTATGCCAACAAGCCGCAAACCACCGATGCCCTCAAAGTCAACATACGCCACGCCATCGATCAAATACAGCCCGATTTGTGCGCCAGAGTCATCGAAAATTGGACCTTTCGTGTGCGCGCCACCAACCGAAGCCGTGGCGGTCATTTGAATGATGTCATATTCCATACATAATGGGGTCGATAGAACTTTCAAATAAAAAAAAAAATTTGCAAATATCTCTCCTACATGTATTTTTTTTTGCATTTCAAAGATCAAGCGCCCTTAATGGAAAACCCTATAGTTTCCATTGAATATTTTTTTATATGTGGAAGTAGACGCAATTTTAGTCATATTGGTAGATTTTATAATAAATTGTGGTATTCCAAAAAATGTTTTAAGCTAGCAGCTATGTTAATTGTCAAAATATTGTACTTTTTTATCCCATATGGTCAATTGTATTCGCATCGTCGTCGCATAGAAATCGGTATTTCTTACATAAAATAAAAGTGTAGATAAGTGACTTATATTAAATTGTATTTGGTATATTGTTATTGAGGTGTATCGAAATGATTCAATCTTATTAAACTCTCATTTCTTGAGTTATTATAAAAGGTAATGGTGCTTGAGCTTAGGTAAAGTTACCTCACTAGCACGAATAGCAAATTTACCTGTGACTAGGGCTGTCAAATTTTGCACGAGTAGTATTCTAGATTTCAGTCATCCAGAACAGTAACTTTAAATACAATATACAGGGTTATTGGTAATTCGATGTATTTCCGTTAGGAGGTGATAAGGGTGACTATTTGCGATAATTTTAACCCCTATATGGATAATGCAAAAGCGAACCATTTTTAAGTTATCATGTTTTTATCTTTTTTCAAAATAAGTCAAAAATGCATCATCAAACATTTATTTTAAATAAAGTATCAATTTAAATCTCATTTTTTCTTTTGAAAAATTACTACTACTACTTCTACTTCGGTAGTTAAGTCACAACTTAGAAAAAGAATGCGGCTTTGCGTACGCAATAGGGGAAAGTCACTTCGAGCAAGAACTATAACTAGGCTTAATTAAAAAATGTCTTCATTATTTCCTATTGTTAATTGTTAATAAATAAATTTTTTTTTTTTTTTGACATCCCTGCCGACATTCACATGTTTCTATGAAAGTTTTGAAATTCTTGGGTCAACTTTACCTATGTATTGGCAGTGCTTACTTTAACAAACATAACAGTTTCAAAAATAAATACGTCGCTTTTATAGCGCCAGGACGATGGGTAAATTTATGTGGGGCACACAATCTAAGCAAACTTTAGGCTAGGTAAAGATGCCAAACTTGTGTCAATTTTACCCCGCTCATAAAGTAACAGCCTGTGAATGTCCCACTGCTGGGCTAAGGCCTCTTCTCCTCTTTTGAGAAGAAGGTTTTTGGAGCTTATTCCACCACGCTGCTCCAATGCGGATTGCTGGTACATTTGAGTTTTGAAAACAGTTATTCATTTGTTTTTTCCTCATTATTTTTTTCTTTGGCGTCGCTTATTACCGCACAATAGAAAACATGAAATATCGGTATATTTACGAGTACGAGTTCTACCGTGGCACCAGTGCTTCAGAAACAGCTCGAAGGATTAATGATGTGTACGGCGCTGGTGTCGCAAAAGAAAGCACGGTACGTTTTTGGTTTTAACTTTTTCGTTCTTGAAATTTCGACCTTCAGAACCAACCAAAGCGGAAAATGAACAATTAAAGGCTATTGTGGAAGCAGATCCATCACAAAGCACTTCAGAGATAGCTGCAGGCTTCGGGGTAAGTGATAAAACTGTATTTATCCACTTGAAGCAAATCGGGAAAGTAAAAAAACTTGAACGATGCGTACCTCATGAATTGAGTGAATCGAACTTGCAAACACGCTTCGACTGCTGTGTTACTTTGCTCAACCGACACAATAATGAAGGGATTTTAAATCGAATCATTACTTGTGATGAAATGTGGATACTGTACGATAATCGGAAGCACTCATCGCAATGGCTGAACCCTAGAGACCCAGCCAAATCCTGCCCTAAACGAAAATTGACTCAGAAAAAGTTACTTGTGAGTGTTTGGTGGACTAGCGCCGGTGTCGTTCCCTACAGCTGTCTAAAATCTGGCCAAACGATTACGGCAGATATCTATTGTCAGCAACTGCAAACCATGAAGGAAGAACTAGCTGCTAAACAACCGAGATTGATCAATCGCTCTAGGCCACTGCTGCTTCACGACAACGCAAGACCATACACTGCACAACAAACAACCACTAAGTTAGATGAGCTACAATTGGAATGTCTGCGACATCCACCGTACTCCCCGGATCTTGCTCCAACAGATTACCATTTTTTCCGGAATTTGGACAACTTCTTACAAGGAAAAAAATTCAACTCCGATGCGGCAGTCCAAACTGCCTTCAAAGAGGTTATTGATTCTCGCCCCCATGGTTTTTTTAGTAAAGGGATCAATGAACTACCTCTGAGATGGCAAAAGTGCATAGATAACAACGGTGCATACTTTAATTAATTAAATATATTTTACAAAAAAAAAAATCCCGTACAAAACGCCAATTTCATATGTAAGGACCTATTATTAAATATAAATATATGTATTTAAAATTTACATCGATTTATCCTACTCAATCATCAATATGACTAGAGCAGAGTTTCAAACATCCTATTCTTCATTTCCTATATTCTAACAAGTAAAGATTACAAGAGTAAGAAATCAACACACAGCACCAAAGACGCTTAGCGAACTAAATGCGCAGACAATGGCACCCTATTTATCCGTAACTATTGTAGAACAAACAGGTGTTTCATTCCCATCTCACCACATAAACAATATCGAACAAAGGCTCGCTGAGAACAATAAGTAACATCAACGCTATACGCTTATGCAACTAAAACATAGACCTGCACGGCTCCAACCGCAAACTATACTATCAATTGAAATCTACCCACCCGTAGGTCCTCGATACAGAGGAATTATATGGCACGAAGGTACGCTTTGTCATAATTGGTTTAACTGAAATAGGACTTTAACTCTATAGCATTAAGATATGTATTACTGTGTTACGAATATATTTAAGATTATAATAAGTTCCCTATTTCAATACCTTTTAAGCTTGGCAACTGTGTCATGATAATTTAAAAGAAGATGTGTTACGTGATTAACTTTAACAAACACTCAAAATCAACATATTTTTTATTCAAATTGACTTTTAGGAGTACTTATGAATCGTCAAGCGCTACTACCGTTTCGGAATGTGGATCCTACCGAGAAGAAACTAAATAGTTATCTATCTATCTATTCTATCTATTATCTATCTATCTCTTTTCCCATTTTTTCACAAAAAATACAAATTTACAGACTAATTGAAAAAAAGCACACATTATGCATATTATAGCCGCATGCTATCCTATAGTTATTTATAAAAAAAGTTCAAAATAAAACACTTAAATGTTGGTGCAATACCTATCTATAACGAGTAGCAATTATTTACGCTTTAATAGGATGTCCACGTAAAGAAATTACGTTGAACGAATAAATCACTGGATTCGTATTTGATCGCGTCAGACGATAAAGCTGCAATTTGGAATTCACAAAATATTGCATCGTTAGAGTTTAGCAAAAACGATGCTTATGCAAACACTGCAAATGCTGTGAAGATACCAGACGATTTTTTATAGCAAATACACAGTTATGTTTAAATAAATACGTCATGAAAAGGGAATCTATAAATATTATTTTTATCATAAATATAATCTGAAGGACTGAATAGAGAAGTAAAATAATACAAACAGTGACTCCATTTTTTAACTTTTAAGGCAAATCTAAGCTAAAATGATAAAGAAAACTATGGTGATATTATACTTACATATTAATTGATATTAACTTTAGTTTATTTAAAGACGAAATAATAAATTGTTAAATATTCAGTATCAACTAAAGACACAAAGTTGAACCAAAAATAATAAATTTTACTTGAAACAACTAGACTGTGAATAGCAATATAATTTATTAACTTACAAATTAATCCTTAAATTGTCAACTGTCATGTCAGTTTCACGGAACTGGCGTTCCAAGCACGCTAGTTCCAATGTTCATCCAATAACATGCCCCGTAAACAACCGTCCAGAACCCAGACGCGCTTATTGTCCGGTATGACCCACGAATAGGTCATAATTCAGCCGTTGAAATGCAATTAGCGGGCTAGGTGATAACACTACCACGTTATGTCACTATGAATAAAGTTAGACGTATGACCAATTACGATTGATCGAGAGATTTCACGTGCACTCTTTCTATTTCCAAAAAGCTACGTTTTTTTAAAAGTTATGCTATTATTAATAGCAATTTCTTTATGATTTTTTATTTTTGAACTATTTATAAAAGACAATTTTATGTTCACATATATGATCGTGATGTTTTAGTATAAATATTATTTACTTAGCTATTATAACTCTTGAAAAGATAATGGATTGGATTACCGACAATCTATAGATAATTAATTAGCCTCATAAAATACCACATCGCACAACAAAATTACAAATTTATTTCTATATTACGCCTTTGAGCAATAGTTATAACTATTATGTATATTAATTATTATATAATATAATAAATAAATACACGTATCAATTGTTATTGAATGAGAAAACAAATAAACAAAAGTTACATTTTTACAGTTTATTTATATAAATATACATATATACCTATGAAGTATGGGTAAATTTCACAAGTCGCGTTATATTGTAAATTTATTTTAATATAATTAATAATTAATAAATTTATTTATAGTTTACTTTGGATTTTCGAATATTTTGTCACAAAAGTATTTTTTTTTTTAAATAAAGAATATTAATTTAACGTAAATCCTTTGCTACTACAAACTGTTCACTTTTCAAATAGTTATGTTTTATTTTGGATTCATTCAAAGGTTCTTAGTTGTTTATCCCACAATACATAAACTTTTAATAGGGTTTCTTCGTATAAAAAAATAGCACTAACATAATCTTGTATAATCAACATATTATTGAACGTTGTCAACGCAGGCGATAAATATAAGCGGATGACGATATTCGAGAAAGTAACATGACACCTCCATTAGAGAACCTTCTTAGGATAGATGGCACTTAAAATGACGCTGACGAGATAATGGCACAGGCTAGGCAATATTGAAGCGACTTAAAAATTGTCTGAGACTGCAATTTGATGGAAATTGACTAGCAGCGTTTTAAAGGGTAAACTTTTAGTATAATATGTAAAAGGGTGCGTGATGTTGATTGAGTTCAGGAACGCACCTGAGATCATGTTGTTAATAATCAATTTTTTGAACAAGCTAGTAAATAATAAGCGACACTTCGATATTCCGACATGTCATGTTGTGGTATTTATTTATTTTTATTTCCTAATACATCAACAACAAAGTACACATCGAAATACAGTGATAATGAAATAAAGACAAAGTAATAACTCAATATTCAAATTCAAAAATATTTATTCAATGTAGAAGTGTTACGCTTACTTATTGATTGTCATAAATCTACCACCGGTTCGGAAATAAACACCTCAGACTTGAGAAGAATTGCGGAAGAAACTCAGTGATATAATAGGTGATAGCTGCATGAACAATAAAGCATGCAGCTATCACCTATTATACACAGACAGACAGACAGATTGTTATAGTACAAATATAATTTTCTAAATCCTTCTAAATTCGCGTATGCTGTTGGTAAAAATGTCCATAGGCTTATATTGTGCCAAGCCGAGATAGTTCAGTGGCAGACAGATGTCTTAACAGAAGGTTCAAACCCATGTATGTCATTAAGCATTGGAGCAGCGCGGTGGAATAAGCTCCAAACCTTCTCCTCAATAAGAGACGAGGTCTTAACCCAGCTGTTGGAGGTTATTGTTTACTATTATATATATATATATATATATATATATATATATATATATATATATATATATATATATGAATTACGTAGAACTATCTCTAAAACTAATAATGTTAGCATTTGAGTTACTTAGACAGACGGACCGAACAAGTCTGGACACGTCTGTAAACAATCAATATGCAAATTTGGTTAACTCGCCCCTAGATCCTGTATTTATTGTGGAACACAAATGGCGTTCGTTATACTGATAATGGGACGCATATTGATTTGATTGTAAATACTATTTAGATGGTTTTAGTGTTCAAATAAATTTTTCATTTGATATATATTGTGACTTTATAAGTTGGCTATATACATTACAATCTTAGTCAGTATTAGAATTAAACGAATGTAAAAGTACATTATGGCAATATATTTTAAGTAATAAATACTTCTTTATTTATTATAATTATTATGACGTCTTACGGCCATTCTAACAAACGTTGTGATTAGTTAAACAATACTAACAGTAAGAGCGAAATCAGTGTTTAGCTAAACAGATATTATATGAATTCTCAATTGACATCGACATATTATTTTCTATTCACTAAAAGCATTTAATTTTTTTACAATTATTTTGACTTACAGCTTTAAGTATTGTATAGTGTATTTAATTATTAAATAATTATGTATTATTATTATAGATAAATCTAATCTCATTTTGAATGCAATTGCAGACTCCACTGATCTGAATAATATAATGCTACGCCTGGACACACATTGCTTAGCACAGCTGAGTATCTGAACTATTGTGAATGTGTTTACAGTATTTAATGATGCGTGAATATAATTATAATTTAGCTTAGTAATTGATAATATGTAAATTACTATCACGTTGGTACGACTGTGATTTATGCCTAATTGCAGGTAAAGGATTATATTGAGGTTGGAATCAATTATTACCTACTGCTGTAATATGTTTAGTTCAGAGTGCGTGTGTAAGTGATTGCTTGAAGATAAATTTTACGCTAAAGGCAGCCTTGTCTTCATGCCTTAAGGCACCGGCCTAGGGGTCCGACCAACAGAGGGGGCACCTCGACCCAGCCAAAATTAATATAATTTATAATAACCGCTCTGGAATGAGGGGCCTCAAATGTCAGTGCCTAGCGGCCTTGGACTTCAAAGTCCGGGCCTAACTTCAGGGTATTCTTCCATTTTTAACATTTTACACAGCTGCCACATATTTATCTAACATATGAAGGTTTCTCCTGTATGCAATCACCGGGATGATTTTTTTTTTTAATTAATTTTTCGGGAGACCTACATTACAATAACAGAAATAATGAATAACTATAAAATAACACTGAAATTCTGCCACATGTGTATTCCACCAACCCGCATTGGAGAATAAATTCCAAACCTTCTCTTCAAAAAAGGAGAGTAGGCCTTAGCCCAGCTGTGGGACATTCTTAGGCTGTTACTTATAAAATAACACATAAAACAAACAAGTTTCCACAACTACAAATCTCTCAAAAAACTCAAAAGAAGCAAAAAGTAAAAAAAGGGAGAAATTTTTTATTAAAATCGGAACTTTAAACAATTATATACAAAATCAACCGGTTAGAAACGGTAATAAAAAATTAAGTACAAAAAATAACAATGACATAAGCAGGAGTTAAGCACATGTCCGGGTTTGAACCTGCAACGTTTGCTTAAGTTTCACTTGTTAAAACCATTGAACCGTCTGCGCCCAATTATTTACTTGAAACTAAAATAAATAATAAAAAAACTCGACTGGGAAATTGTATGCGCATGTTTTTCGATTGATAAAACGTTTCCTGAATCAAAAAATATAAACGTCAAACTGTTACCAATTTTTGCAGAAAAATCGTAACAGGTGACTCGGTCGCTTTTATATTTGTCAAAATATATTTTTGTTATTTCTATTTCATGCACGTGCCATGAACATTTTAAATCCGTGTATAATTGAGAGTTATGTAAATTCGACCTTTCGGTTATCCGATGTAACGATGAAACGAAACCTTTTAGAGGATTTAAAAACGTACATATATAGATCGGTTCATCCATAGCGGCCTATCTGAAATATCGTTAAAATGAAAGAAGTATATTTTTATCTTTTCTTACGTTATATTCTTGCACTCTTGCAGGAATGCAGATTTCAATTAAGTTTTAAATTAAAATTGCGGCACCAGAACTGCATTTCTGCAATAGCAGTAACAAAGAAACCTAATATCCTGGAAGATAAGACGACGAAGCTAAAAAAGCTTATAAGCATTTAAAACAATCCCATTTAACCACTAGAGCGAAAATCGCCTGCATGAAACGACCTTAGCCTTTGCGTGCTGCACGGAATGCCCTTCATAACGATTAAGCGAATGTAGTAACTATTCCAACATCTAACTACCAGACCGGAGAGATTTACATTAGTATGCTTCTTGAAATTAATTTTCAAAAGAGTCATCTCAAAGTGATCAGTAATTCACTTACATTATCACGAGTTTCCGAATCACTGACCAATGTGCCCATTATACAACGAACTCTCTTGCTACTATTGTATTCCACGAAGTATCGATTCGGATGGACCTAGTTTAAATGGTTGATTCAGGCGTTTAGTTATAAAAGGCCTTCCTCGCCCCTCTTTACTATTAACAAAAGGCCAAATGCTGAGGTGACGAAAGACTTACGAGGGTTCAAAGTTAAGTGGACAGGGTTTGTTTATGACTGTGATTGCAAATGACATGCGAAATGAAGTGGAATTGATTGGTTATGGGGAATGGAGCTATCTGACGCAAAGGTCAGATGCGCTGTGTCAGATAATATACTGGACTAATATTGTGACATTACATTTTACAAAATACGACCTTTTTTATTTTTATCAACGCGGCAAAATATATGTGTACATTTATATATTATAAGCAAAAAAGGTAACAGCCTATAAATAACCGTTGCTGGGCTAAGAATTTCTATCCGTTTGAGAAGTTCCAGCATATTCCACCACGCTACTGTTTTTCTTTACCTCCGAGCGCGAGATTAATGATAAAAACTTATGAAAATTCAGTGGTACCTAGGATTGCACCCACAATCTTTATCACCATTTATTAAAGAATCAGATGTTATTATCATTCGACTTTAAATGTAGTATAACTGAATAGAACGAATGATCTTGTGAACATAATAGCAGAAACAGAGGAATTTGAATAAACAAAGACAACAAGCATTGAATTTCCATGATACAGCCCACACAATGTTCAGGAAACCCTTAAAATTTACAGACCATTCCAACATCAACATAAATATTATCCAACACACACCTCACATTAGTCCGGCGTGCGGGTAACATTAAAAATTCGTGTAATAGGGGATAAATCTTCACGCCATTACTCGGGGCAGGACAGGTGCTCTTATTTTTATCCAGGAAATTGGATGGCCACTTTAATTTTGGATACGTTACTTTGATACATGTCCCGTGTAGGGTGGTATGCGAGATGTTACCAAAGTTGATAACAAATTTTGTTCTTAAATAAATATCGAATAAGTAATTCATTTTTTTTTTACAAACGTACAATATACGTACTCCTTTTTTAAATATTCGCTGCACACATTTTGCATATTAATAATAAAATAAATGTTGACTGCACATAATTAGTTTTATTTCATTAATATTTTATCAAAATATATAACACTAAACAATAAAATGACTAATAATATGATGCAATTGTTGCCTATTAAAAAATCAGCACGTTTACATGTTGGTGACGTCATACGACCTATATGAGGTGTAAACAGAAAACGTTAGATAATTTCGTCACTCCGTCATAGAGCAGAGTGGCGCAGTGGAAGCGTGCTGGGCCCATAACCCAGAGGTCCGTGGATCGAAACCACGCTCTGCTAGCATCTTTTTTTTTATTTTTAAATATTTTTTTTTTTCAATTCTTTTTATATAGGCATAGTTTTAGTTAACTTCAAAATATATAATGTGATTATTTTGAATCTTTACGTTAATTAAGCTACATACCTGAATGATAATATTATTGTAGGTAATAATTGAATATAAGTTTAATATTGTTAAATATTGAACTATATTAATATTTTACATAAAAACAAGATAATATTAATAATCCATTTTAGAAAGTCTATTAGAATTCTTGCCATCTTCTTTAGATTAAAAGCCGTCTAGAGTGCATTAAGGTCTTATTATTTCTTGAAGTAAACCTCTTAATGGGTACCCAAGCGATTAATTGTTCGACGGATACGACGCTCCGAACAACTATACCTATTACAAAAGGATAATAACTCCTATTGTTTTAATCTATAATAAGACAACAGTAATAGAGTCGTGTTGAAATACAATTTAAGAATAAAATATCACTATCTGATTTTATGCTACGTCTTCTTTTTTCGAATAACAAATTGTAGTTGACAGAAAGAGATGACTAATTCATCTAATGATGATGTTTAACTATACAACATTGATAATGTAAGGCCGTTCATTAATAATTTTAGAAAAAAAAAATTGATCGCTTTGTAAATATTATCAGTATGAGACTTTGAGTCACGTTTCCTTGTGTACGTTTTGCGTTTATCTGATAACAAACACACACGGGTATCCTCAGTGTTTATGTATACATATGTTAAAAACTCAACTTATTGAATCAAATTTGACTTAAAATATACTCTAATCATATAGTCTCAAAAGCACTTTTAAATAGTCACCGAGAAGAACCGGTAAGAACCTTTGAAGTTACTCTTTTTAACAATTAAAAAAATACATATAATAATTATATAGAATTATATAATCTTCTACAGTATAATAAGCTTTTTATTTTTTTTAAATGAGCTTTAGATGTACCTTTTTGGTAAATGTAAAATTGCCTGCGGAATTTTAATATAGAATCGAATGCCCCAAAAAGAATGTCAAATAGTAATTTATCTTTACATTACTATTGTTATGTTGCATTATTTCTACTTATAAATTAAATATAATGTAGAAGCACGTAGGTATGTATATATTAATATGTAAAGTTGGAAGGGTCATTGCGTGTGTTTAAACTAATCTCAAGATCTGTCAGTCCGATTTGAATGAATATTTTTTCATGAGATAATTGCTCGTTTATTAAGAACGGTGAGACTAATATGATCACAATACGACCACGGGGCATTAACGTTTAACAATAAAACTGTGCGCGGACCACTAACTAAAAGTAACTGATACCTTAAAACAACACTTCAGCTTGTATTTAATCCATGTTCTTAAATAAATAAAAGCTATTACACTAGGTTGTGTAATCATCATTTGAACCAAAAATGTGTTAAATTATTGTAACAGTTTGCCTTATCATTTGACTGCCTCGTTGGTCTAGTGGCTAGATATACGGCCGCAGACCCGGTGGTCCCAGGTTCAATTCCCAGGTCGGGCCAATATAGTTATTGGGTTTTTCTGTCAGAAAATTCTCAGTAGCAGCCCGGTGTCTGAAAGTTGGAAATGTGTACACTCCCGTGCCTCGGAAAGCACGTTAAGCCGTTGGTCCTGCGCCTGAACTCTTTCCGATCGTGTCGGATTGCCGTCCCATCGGATTATGAGAGCTAAGGAAAAGAGAGTACATCTGTCTTTGCGCACACACTTGTGCACTATAATATGTCCTGCGCAGTTGGCTATCTCTCTTGAGATTGGCCCCCGTGGCCGAAATCGGTCTGGAGGACCTTATTTGCCTTGCCTAAGAAACATAGATATTTAACATCAATAAAGTAATATTACATTATATCTTTAGAAGAGTTTTTGTTAAATATTATTTAGTCAATTTAATGTGTTTTAAAAATCAATAATGTGCGTATTGCTTTATATACATTAGACAATAGAAATTCAGTTGAAGTCCTGTCAATGAATCAGCAATGTGCGGCTAGGATTAGTGTTCTACTAAAATCAGTCTTAGAATATAATATTGTGCTGGACGTTTGTGCATAAGTAATCATGCAATCTGTCACGTCGTCGCAATGCCATCGCCGGTAGCCGGCAATTCTATTTTAGATTCAAAGTGGCGAGATTGCTACCGTCTTAATCGTAACTACGTACGCCTTTGTGTTCAAACTGACTTAGGTTAACCGTCTATTGGAAACTCATTATCAAACATCAAAAATTATTAGTATTATATACTTTATCACGTGTTTTTAAGATAAAAATTTAACATAAACCATCCATTTGGAGTTGCTTGTTTTTTTTTTATAGCTTAGGTAGGTTAGGCCGACGAGCATATGGGGCACCTGATGGTAAGTGGTCACCAACGCCCATAGACATTGGCATTGTAAGAGATGTTAACCATCGCTTACATCGCCAATGCGCCACCAACCTTGGGAACTAAGATGTTATGTCCCTTGTGTCTGTAATTACACTGACTCGCTCACCCTTCAAACCGGAACACAACAACAACAAGTACTGCTGTTTTTACCCAGACGAGCTTGCACAAAGCCCTACCACCATGTAAAGTAAGTAAGAAAGTATATTATACGAGCGAAAGTAAACAGGATTTTTAATTTGGCTGGTTACTATCAACAAACTATATTTCTTTTTTTTTTTTTTTATGGTATAGATTAGTGGACGAGCATGTGGGCCACCTGATGGTAAGTGGTCACCAACGCCCATAGACAGTGGTTTGTATATTTCTTAAAAAAAAAACAACATCACCACTGCGCCACCAACCTTGGGAACTAAGATGTTATGTCCCTTGTGCCTGTAATTACACTGGCTCACTCACCCTTCCAACCGGAACACAACAACACAAAGTACTGCTGTTTTGCGGTAGAATATCTGATGAGTGGGTGGTACTTACCCAGACGAGCTTGCACAAAGCTCTACCACCGAGTAAATAATATATATAATGTATGAAACTATATTTAACAGTGGAATGTCAGGCTTAATCTCGTCTTTGAGTTCTGTGGGGCTCTGGCATCATTGACACTATTCACATCGGTATAATATACAGTTCAAAAAGAACCTAATGTATTGTTGTACTATATTCAAGTATATATTATATTTTAAGAATTATATGTATTAACTTATTCGCCTCGTCCAGTCAAACGGTGGTTTGGTTCGTGAATAATATGGAAGATTTTTATCCCGCTCGTTCGAGACGTTTTTGGGATACTGGTGATTTGAATTTCAATTTTGCTTCACAGTGAAAATCGCAAAAATCTAAGCTGGCAATCTTTTTTATAACAATTTTTAGTTTTAAAAAATACTTCCATTTTCATCTATCAAAATTTCAAGGCGTAGTATAAACTTCATGTCTTGGTTCTAGCAAGAAATGATTAGCCCAGCTGTTAGGAACTGTTAGTGTTATAATACAATAATATAGATTTAAGTACATAACTTATCACATAAGGTCTTTTATATCGATACTTGATTTTATTAATGCAATGTTATGCTAACCTAGCCCGTCCGTAGTTTCATAGAGCTAACATAAAATTAAATGGTCGTTTTAAATTTGAACTAATACAGTTTTAACTCGTATACTCACTTTAAGATGCTTCGGGAGAACATAAGAAAACACGACCGTAATATTTTCTTAGCTCATATTACCTGTGGATTAAGAACGCTGCATGTCTCACGACCAGTATTAAATGATCCCATCCAGGATATTATTTTGAAGGAGTATCTAAGACAAACGAGGTTTCAAGATATTGAGCACTTTTTGATGACGTAGATAATAGAATTGGTTTCTGAATTTGCTGAGAACAATTTCATTGTTAGACAACAAACATTTTATATTATTTTCATTTAACATTTTATGTCATGTACCAGAAATTATATACTGTAATAACGTTACAAAAATATACGGGGGCAATAAGGGATAAGGGGTTAAGAAGAAATACGTTTCTTATTGTCTTCCCAATTTCAAAATTCAAAATGATTTTTAAGTTAGATTGACGTTGATTGTGATTGATATATACTCGTAGAACTGTTTTCGTAAAGTCGATTCGGAGAAAACACGCTGTGACAGATAAGAGCTCCGTTCTTTCATCGATTTACGAAATCCTAGATGTTTTCAGTACTACGTGTATGGACGATTGTAAGTATATACTTTCCTTTCATAACATAAACAAGATCTCCAAATGATATTCCAGTTATTAATTTCATGAATTAGTTTTATTAAGATTTGAAAATAATTTTCAATTTTAACTCGTAATGACATCGCTTAAATTATTTATATCAGTTTTCTTATACTGAGTCTTCTTATACTGGTTGGTTATACAGAGCAAAGGGTGAAATTATGAAATTTCAACAAGCGTGCCGTTGCTTAGCAACCGGGTTGATTGAGCTTGAATCCTTATAAGTGAAATAATAAACTCATGGAAAAGTTTCGCGAAAAACAATATACTAATACATAGCTAGGCATAAATAAAAAACTGACTTTTTTAATTTTAAATTAATAATTACAATCCACGATATAATCGTCTTATACACTTATGTAAAAGAAATAAAAGGTCACGGCTTTTTTTATATTATACGCGCAAGACGTTGTTTATAAAATAAACATTTATAGAAAATACAATCTTATGCCATGGGTGATAAAGTTCAAAATGGACTATTGATAAATTATAAAAAGCTCTCTATTGAATAATAGAGACGTGGGCTATGTTACAATGGTTAGTAATTTCATAATCGCTCGTTATATTGACCTTGTAACAATAAGGTTTAATAAAAAACGCATACCAACGCAGTTTAACATATTTATGTTATAATAAATACCTACCTATGATTATTACAAAACATAATGGAAAAAATTTCAACATAAGAAATTTCATCAAAGTAAATAGTATTTCATTTAAGTAATTATAAAATAATATATAAATTACAAGAAAATCTTTGTATAGGATGTAATCAAGTTATGTATAAAAATTAAATTTCATAAATCATTTTATATTGTCACGTTAAATCACTGAACCGATTTTGATGAAATTTGAACCAAGCTTGAACCCCAATAAGAACTGAGGTTACTTTTTTATACCTGACAGTGGTACCTTGTACATTAAATATAATCTTGTGAAATGAAGATACAAAAGTACTTGTAAAAGCTTTCTTTAATAAAGTGTATTTTGATATCAAAATTGAAATCATTGGCGAAAAATACACGATGAAAATAAAATTATTGAGCTACATTACAATAAATAACTATTACACCGAATTAATCTACAATAATATTAATATATGAAACGGCGGAAATTCTTGATTCATTTCAACGAATTCCACGTCTCGTAATAAACTTCAATATATCCTTTATAGCGTGTGAAAATAAAAACAGGTTTTCGCGAAGCCCATACATCGAATTATCCGGAGTAAGTCTGCGGCCACACATATGCTGCGGTTACCAACATCAGTCCATTAATTTAATTAATACCGTTATTTTACATCACTATATGAACAATTTTGATGGAATAAAATATTTTTACTATTTTGTCAAATTAAACTAAACTTTATGGCGTTGTAATAAAAGTTTTTATAGATGCATAAGTACGTGAAAATGGATAATGGTTGGTCGCTTATTGAACCTATGTATTTGGTTTTTCCAGGCCGTGGCAATTAGCGTGAAAAAGTATAGCAAAACATGCAGCATCTGTGTCTAGCAGCTTTACAGCGCTAAAATAAATAATAAGCATAAACAATAATTTCGGGGGTACCCACACAAACTTCTATCACGGTATGTGTACATACATAATCTCACTTGAGACAGGCCGCCGTAGCCGAAATCGGTCTGAAGGACAGTAACTAATTAAGAATCAAACAATAAAATATTTAAAAGTAGTTAGTTCAGTAATCTGTATAGTGTATTTGCACGTGTGCGTGTTTATGTAATATAATAAATATACTCTTAAAAAAGATAAATAGTCATAAATTTAAAGATAAAAATACGTTGAAGATAATCCTTCATAGAGCGTGGGTTTTGCGTGGGAGCTGTACTAAAGGATAATTATTTTCTAACTACGAGAGAATATTACATAAATCATATTTTCGTTATCGTTTATAAATTTATATTGATAGAAAATCCGAATATCGATTTTCCTACTATTTTTGATCTAATGCACATTTATAAGAGCACGAAAACCAGACAAACGGTATATAAGTACCCATAATTTTGTTCATTAATAATAGTTTGAATTATACATTCAGTTGATATTCGAATATTGAAATATACATAATATGTAAAAAACTAATTAATAAGCCAACTAAGATGTTATACCAGAAGATACCAATACAAATAAGTGTTACTTGGACATTGGAGTTTGGGTGGCACCTGTCCAGGCCAACTTTACATAAGGGCTATGTAACCAACCAACCAACAAGTATAATAATAACATTAACACATATATTTATATATAATGACTGACACAAATACATATATATGTATATAATATATGTATCCTTCTAAAAAACACAGAATCGATATCTAGAAAAAATAGTGTTGTTTCAAAAAAATTCCAATAATTTAAATTTGAAAGAAAAAAATTATAATAAACCTTAATCTAACATTAATATCTATAAATTATCATATGGACATCAGGAATTCAATCGGTATTCCAATCAAGAACAGTCGAAGCACGCGAGTCCTTTGAGGCGGTGTTCAGTACATATTGAAATTTCATAACGTCCAACTTGTTATACGTCCAGACAGGTTGATATTATAATTAGATTAAATCCTAAATGTACGCTACATGTTAATTGGACTGGTATTAATTACTCTGGTATTACTCCATTAGATTGTCATATAATTTTCATGAGTCGGAGTAAGCTGCTACTTAAGCTAAGAGCTGAGCCGAGTTTATAATATGTAAATCTTAACTGAAGATTACAGGTTCAAAAACATTTTTTTTATTTTCTTAAGAAAATAGATTCATATCGTGTTCGGAAAAAATCATAAGGGAGCAACATGTGTTGGGTGAAAATCCTAAAAACTCGTTTGAAGCAATGACGTGGAACAGACTCTAAACCTTCTCCTCAAAATGAAGAGGCCTTACCACAAAATGGAGACAAGCTGCTACAACTTTTCACTATGTTGCTAAATATATACATATAATTCACTATGGTGTGTGTCTTTGTTCGCGTCAACAAAATGATTTATATATTAGATATTAGAAACCATTTCAGTTCGAGATGAATTATTTATATATACGTTTTTCTATTCGAATTAGGATAAAAGCTGTAATTATTCCAAGTTTTACTATAACATCTAAAAATATAAGATGGCAATGCCAACGTTGGGATTATATGAGAGGCAGGCCAAATAAGCCAAAAATATAAAAAGTCACCACTATATCACTACTGAACTGTAAGAAATATTAAACATATCAAAAACAGTTGCTTGCAACTTGAAATTACTGGTCGATACCCTTAAATCCAGAACACTTTAATCCAAATACTCATACACTAGTATGTCACACTGAACCCACAATAGTATAATTTAAACATCCTTGATTTCAAATAATCTTAATCTCTCTAAACAATACAATATCTAGGAACAATCAAATATCTATTAATATTATGTAAAACCGATAGCCCTTGTGTTTTAAATGACAAGCACAGAAATGACTCAATTATATAGTTTTAAAGACGGTCAATCTATGCGAGAACACTCCAAGTAGTTCAATTCTTAGGAGTTGTGTTAGTCAAACAGAAGTAAACACTGTTTGTTTACTTCTGTTTGGAGAGCTACCTCCACTTCCCATAAGTTCCTTTGACATAAAACGCAGTGGTCATCCTTTGAATAATCAAATGTAAATATAAACAATAAAGGCCGAATACCTTTTACGGAATTAATTTCAGCTACCAGTAGTGAAGCTTTAAGAGCTCTTTACCATATTTTTACTAAATAAGCTAAAATATAATATATTATAAGTATACAACATAAGATGACCACAATCGGCGTTTGACAGTGTGAAGTCCGATATTGAAAAAAGAAACAATAATATATACAATATTTTTGTTTCTTATACGAGGAAGAATCAAAATCATTATTTAATAATGTTACTAATATTACAAATATCAATATACGAGTGATCGTTCGGAACTTTTTCTTCAATCACTCTTAAGAATATTCTGTTGAGTTCAATGCCACAAATTCAATGCCACAAATTGAAGTCGATTACGTCTCTTTATGATAAATATATTGATTTTTAATGTATTTCTATTCCTACATGCCTTGCAAAGTTTACAACATCTAGTGAAACTTAATTAATTAAATGAAAATAATACGCTGTAATATTTACAAATGCTTTTTTTAATGATAATAGAAGGGATCCGGTACGAAAATGAATTTGAATTTAAAGGTATCTATCATTCAGCTTATAATTAGTTAATTAAACATGATTCGACTTACATCTTAGCTTATTACCGCTTCATAGATAATTTAGAGGCAATTTGTCATTGAACTGAGGTAAGGTAGGTTTACGGTGAGGTAATCCCTTTAGGATAGGTTGATGACCTTTATTAAAGCATCATTAGTAATCGTTAGACATGGCTTAGAATGCCACTGTAAATTTAATTATAATATTCATTACTTATTCACTTGATTTGTCATAGAAAATAGATATTTTTTTCCATTTTTAATAGATCAGGACCAATCACCATCGAATTTAATTTTTGTTTATAATTCGTATTCTGTTCGGTGATGAAGGAAAACATCGTAAGGAAACCTGCAAATGTCGAGGCCGAAAATATCGGAGGCCTCAAGCCTTAACCCAGCAGTGGGATATTTATGCTGTTACTGAATGAGTGATGAGTGCGTGTGATCAACCCAGACGGGCTTTCACAAAATCCTATCACATAGTAACGGAATATCCGTTATGATAAGAAATATATACTACTATATAAATCTATTGGTTCTATCTGTACATTTTTTTTCACCTAATTTTGTGATAAATTTTTGTCTGTCTTTCTGTCTGTATGTCTTCTTATAACTCAAGAACGGCTTGACCAATCGTGATGAAACTTTGTACACATAAAGAACATGTGATTGCGCATATATAAGATCGCTAAACCCTATGGTATCTTATGAAAATTAATTTCAAATCGTTAATTACGTATTTCTTGTGTATGTGTAGTAGTACAGTAGCCATGTGTATGTGTGTGCTTGTGTGTGTGTTTGTGTGTGTGTGTTTGCGTGTGTGTGTGTGCGCGCGTGTGTGTTAAGCCGCGGGGCACAGCTAATCATTTTATATATCTCTATACGATATACTTTTTAAACCTTATTATTATTAGCTATTCTGATTTCACTAACGTTACTTACCGGGGAAATCTCAGATTATTTTAGGAAGTAATAATATCCTATTATCACGATAAAAGCGTGTCAATATTACGACGCCGATATGTCGGTTATTACTCGATAAATAACCGAAGTGAAACCGGATTATATAATTGCTTGTATTACACATTACGTTTAATTTAATAGTATCATTTTCAACTACGTACTATGAAACCAGATACGAGATAATTCTCGTCTGAGTAGTTTACGTACCCACGTATCATTCATTATACAGCAAATCAGCTAAATTTTTTATGGATGTTTTGGTTGTGAGGTAGACGAAGGTAAAAATTTGCTGGTAGAAATATGTAAATATTCTTTTACAGTGATAATTTTTTGGTATCGTTTCTTTCTAATAACGGTAGTTTCATACATACAACATATTAATTTGTAATTATTCTTCATCTATACTACTATATAAATGTATTGGCTCTGTACTTTTTTTTTTTCACCTAATTTTGTGAAAAATATGCGTTTTATGATGCAGTGATTCATATTATACTATTTTTACATTTTTGTCTGTCTTTCTGTCTGTATGTCTCCTTATAACTCAAGAACGGCTTGACCAATCTTGATGAAAATTGGTACACACAAAGAACATCTGATGGCGCCAATGATAGGCCATATACATATAAGATCGGTAAACCCTACGGTATCTTATGAAAATTAATTTCAAATCGTTAATTACGTATTTCTTTACCATAGCCATATGTGTGTGTGTGCGCGCGTGTGTGTGTGTGCGTGTGTGTTATTATAGTAATAAAACAATTTATTATATTTTTATTAATTATACGCGAATGAAGCCGCGGGGCACAGCTAGTTGATTAATAAATAGGTTCCTTCGATGCTAAATTTCGAATTAATAAATTAAAATATCAAAATAGTAAAGCTTACTATATCTTTAAAATGTAGATCCAACTAAAAAGCAATAGTAAGAAAATAAGTAGTTACTATTTCATTATTATTATAAATTACATATTTCTCTGTCATTATAATTTAATATAAAGTATTATAAGAACGCTTAAAAACCGCGATTATACACAATACCTTGCGACGCTAACCAACTCAACCTCACAAGTGCCGTGTAACGAACAGTCTAATAAAACGTCGCACGTGTATTTGAAATAATAGAAACGACAGAAACATTGTTTATTTACACAATTCCGTCATAAAAGGTTTGTAATGCGTTTGCACCACATACGTAGCAGCTACGGCGTAGCTGGCGGGTGCTATAGTAACGACTCAGTCGCCTCGGCGGGCTCGTGACGCGTAGACGTACGTACGCTACATGATTTCGTAACGACGTCGTCCGTAACGGTTACGGTACCGAATATAATTCCTTTCAAAAGCCAGATTTTAATTAATGTGAATCTAAAGATGTCTGACGAAGGAAAATGTGTTTTGACACGCGTGTGTTTAATGTGTTTACGTTGACTTTTTTTGTGTGAATTGTGCTAAGTGCTCTATTAAAAGGTTTGGTTTTAGTGAGTTAAGGCTATAGACGAGTGTTCTCTGATTTTTAATATTTAATCATTAAAAAATCTATATTTTTGCGTGACTCATTAAAATCATTATTTTCAATTTTAAAACTTACGATATACTCACTTAATAAATATATTTATATTTTGAAAAGTTAATTGATAATTTCAGCGATAATTACCAAAATTAATATAAATTTTCAAATTTCATCTGTCCATTCCCAAACAAAAACAAACTTTATACTCTACTATCATTACATCGTTGTTAGTTTTCGCAACTCATCTGTTACTTTGCATCATTTTCTATATTGTAATATTCGTATTTTCAGCCTTTTGTATGTTTGGGTCAACGACCTGCGATCTTTTCAGCGTCTGAAATGTTTTCACGCATATTATCGGACATTTAATGACGAAGCGCTCCCTTAATCACCATTAAACTTGTGTGCAATATTTACACACATTAATAAGTGTGTGTAAAATATATATTAATATCGTAAACGAAAGAATAAATTTATTAAAAAAACATTACATATATCTTATAACATATTAAACATAGAGAGACAGCAAAATAAACAACTAGAGAAATCATATGGAAATTAATCTGAAACCAAATGTTTTTGCTCAACGAAAAAAACATTTTATGAAAAAAGTTAAACATATTGTCAAAGGCGTTTTTTGTCTCGATAAATTAATAATAAATAAAATTACATTTTCTGTCCTATATAATCAAGAAAAATTTCCATCAAAATTTAATACACATTTACCCGTATTAGGAATAAACATTTAAAAGTTATATTAACTGTGAAAGCAAATTCAAACTCAGAATAACATTTTAAAATATAGCTCCTATTATCTCGTTATAAAAAATCAGAAGTTCTTAATATTATTACGCAGACCATATATATGTATTTAAATTATATTTCTTATTATAAATGGATTCAATCAGTATTAATGTTATTACAAGAATCGCATCATATCAAGAGTATAAACGGTACAGAAAATTGTTTCTTAGATTATTCTCTGTGATTTTTTTGTGTTATTAAAACTTGATGTATTTGGTTGATGGATTTAAAACTTTAGCGTTAAGCTCTAATTTAAATTTAGAATTAAATTTTCTATATCAATGGCGCTAAGGTTGCGAGCGGTTAGTTGAAAAGGTTAAAGTTACCTCATTTCTCAGGACCTGAGTATGATGTTTAACGTAATACGCTCTTTGAATGCAGTCTTTGTGTTGCATCTTGCGAGAGAAGTAGGTTTAGTGAATTATAAAATTTATCATGCACGCTTTGTTAGCACTGGCAAAGTTTTCGCTTGTATAAATTAATATTTTTAATAAAACAATATTCAAAGCTATTGACGTACTTAATTGTGATTAAAAAAAAAAAAAATCAAATGATACGTTATTTAAGTACACTTCCAATGTAAATCTATTACGGGTTCGCAATGTAGATTCTATCAATAGAAATTCACTAGTTACTATTTTTCATCAATTATATGGGTACCCATATATGTATTAATCAAATGCAATTAAATGTATATAAGATTAAATAATTTGTAGAAATTTAATGATAGAAATCAATATAGAATTCTAACTAATTGTTCTCTTAGACGTATCTACTTATATATTGTTCTATTATTTTTTTATCACATAAGAATTACATTTATTTCATAACAAATGTAGTTGCAAATATAAATTTTTTATAGCATATTTTTATTATAATTATCTAAATTACTTAATAATAAGCCAGACTGGAAAATCAGCCACCTGACGGTAAGGCGTCACTTCCACAGTTATACTGACAAGACAAATTATTGGTAAGGTATGAAAGTTATTACTTTCATTTCACATACTGAACCGATATTTGTTAAAATGGCTTAATTACTTGTTGGTAGGACTTTGTGCCAGCCACTCTGGGTACCCAACCACCTGGCTAGGTACCACTCATCACATATTCTACAATCAAACAGCAGTATTGTTGTGTTCCGGTTTTATGTGTGAGACAGCCAGTATTACTACAGACGCATTAACGATGTAAGGAATGATATTTCTTAGCCAGAGGTGGATTATGGAAAAATTGTAACTTTAATTTTATTGTATATAATTATGTATATAATGTTTTACTAATAGAGTCAAATCTTATTTGAACGTGTATCAATCCATTTGTTAGTAGCGCTATCCCGCCAAGCGGTCTGCAATGAACGTCTGTCTGACGCCATTAACTGATTCGCTGCAGCCATCTATCGATATATTTGATTAGTATTGTAATCAATTTGAAAGGTCTTTATATGACTTATTCGAGAATACAAAAAATATACTTTCGTTTTTGTTCGTATTCTCGTTTACGCATTGTTTATTCGATTGTTGGCAATTTGTGAAAGTATTTGACATTGTATACCTACAACATAATATGCATAAAAGTTTAAAGAGGCATTGAAATACATGTAGGCATTAGCTGGTATATGAAAAGCATCATTGTTATATTTTGCTATTAAATAACCGTAAGTGTTAGTACAAAAGCCGAGATGGCTCAGTGGTAAGAACGCGTGAACCTTAACCGCTGATCGTGGGTTCAAACCCGAGCAAGCACCACTATATTGGTTAAAGTTTTATTTATAATGTTATTTTTCGATATTTTGATTTAATTTATAATAATATCGTAACATAATCTTTCGTCGTAATGTTATAAAGAAAGACTGGTATGAGACGAGTCACCGACACAAATTATTCATACATACATTAAACTCAGTAATGCTTGCCTGGATATCGAACCTGTGTCATCAGTCACAGGATATCTAGGTATTATAAAAATAAATTAGCTGTACATTATCTATATATGTGCAATCATTTAAAAAAAATAAACCTGCCTTTGAAATATTAAAATATTGTTACAATATCTCTAATATATATATATAAAGAGGAAGCATGTTTATTATGTGCTTATAACTTCACATTATTTCGTTACGTGGCGACCATTTCTGTGTTTCACTATATCTTACTATGTTGTTCTCATATAAATGACTTTGTGTTTTTGAGTACCTTAATAACACAGTAAAACTGAAATATATATATCTGACTATTTTGCTTCAAAACGTAAACGAATAATTACGTTTCCTGCAGCGATTGGCTTGACTATTAAAATGTATGTTTTTGACATTCTATTAACTTTACGGTGACGAATCGTGGCTGTATGTATGAAACAAAAGTAGCTCATAAATGTGATTTATGATCTTCTAATTAAAGTTACCGATCTTATTGACGAGATTGTTTTGAGCTTATAAAATGCTTCACTGTTAGAAAGTAATGTCTTATATACTATTTATCATTTTTAATATAATTATTATAATTTAGCAATTTAATACGATAATGGTAATTTTATTTCCGAGTTTAGTTTGTTACTTTAAATATACACATGCCAGTCGATCTTTAAACGAAATCAGAGGTTATCATAATTAATAATATTTTAATAAAATATTACTTAACATATTTATCCTACATCAAAAATACTTCACGCTTTTTATTTATTAATATAATAATAGTTTGAATTTGATATTATTAATTGGCTAATTTAAACAAACCTACAGATTAAATATATGTATATAGTAAATAATATTGACCCCCGTTATCAAATGATGTAATTAAATCCAACGCTATTAGAATAACAATAAGATCCCAAATCCCATGACAGTAATTGTTTTACCATCTTAATATTACAGAAGAGACAAACCAATCACATTAAGCTGCTTATACTCGAATAAGGCAGACTGCCATAATAGTAGAAACCTTATCACAGGGAAATTATTTATTAAAATAATCTTTGATCTACAATCAATGACCCCACGAAGGTTCAATCCGGATAGAAAGTAATAGCCTGTGAATATCCCACTGCTGGGCTAAGGCTTCCTCTCCTTTTTTTGAGGAGAAGGCTTGAGGTTTATTCCACTACACTGTTCCAATGCGTGTTGGTGGAACACACATGTGGCAGAATTTCAGTGAAATTAGACACATGCCTCATAATGATTTCCTTCACCGTCAAGCACGATGAATTCTAAACACAAATACAGCACATGAGAATACATTGGTTCTTGCCCGGGTTTGAACTTGCGATCATCGGTTAAGATTCACACGTTCTAACCATTCAGCTTAGATAGAATGTTTTTATATTTAGCAGCAATGCGGGTAGATACCATTTGCTGGTGGTCACAGCTGGATGACATTGGCACTGTAAGAAGTATCATAAATCATATAGATTGTCAATACGCTGCCAACTATGCGTTTTACGAAGCTATGGGCCATATGCCTGTAATTGTCTAGATTTAGTGTTGGATAAATTTTATTAGTATTTCTTATTTTTATGTATATTACTATTTTATACAGCTTGTTTCCAAAATAAATAAATTAAATCGTAATGTTTTAAATTATACTGAGCCAGAATTAGTAAATGCATGATATATGTATGACAATATTAACAAGATTACTTTGTTACATAATATATAAAATAATATTTTCCGTCCGTGGCTTCGCCCGCGTCTAAGATTTATCCTGTACCCGAACTTATGTGTATGCAAAATTTCATAATGATCGTTTAATTTAAGATGTTAAAGTGTAACAAACAAACAAATTTATATTGTTAGTAAGCATGTGCGTTTCTATTGGTTAAAGAATTTTTACATTCATACAATCAATTACCCCACTATAATTTTAGTAATTTTATATAAATAAAAATGCGTTGTTGATTGTATAAAAGAAAATAAGTAGGCAATTCACATAAAATATAATATTAAAAGACGGGAGGGTAGCAACAATGCCCCACTCTGCCAACGATCCTGAACGAGCGCTTAAAGTACCACAATGAATGAAATACTGGATCCTCTGAGACATTCGTTTTCATTCACCGAATTCGTTCTCAATAGTTCTTTGTCGTATTTGATCTTCAGCGTTACTTCGATGGTCTAATAAACCGCTATGTAACTTTAAAACTGAAAATGCTTGCATTATATCAGTACCTTGATTACTTTAAAAATCCTTAATAACCCTTGTTCTATTAAATCTCGATAGTGATCGTGTGACAAATAAAAATATGTACCATTAACTACGGGTTTTTTAGCTGACGATAGTGAACATATGTCACAAAGTTTAATAAAGTCTTCGCACAAAATATTATATATCACAATTATCGCCGCACGATAAATGAATTAAAATGCCTTTTTCACTAACGTAAATTAGCAAATTAAAAATGATTTAAACGAATTGCTTAAATTGCTATAAATGTATACTATTTTCATTTTTTCCTAGCAACGCAAGAATCACACCTTTCATTAGACGCACGACAAAGTTTGAAACTGCAAGTAATCGATAAAGCCTTGCAGTACGTAATTTCCGTGACGATATACGAAGGCTGCATCAAAGGGTAGGAATGCACTTTAGTGATGGTAACATACACTGCGATATTACTTACATATTGTGCATAAAAGTATTAATAAATATATAAATTAAAAATTCAGTTATTACAAAGTAAAACGCGATAATTCAAAGCATGTATTAGGATGTATGATAACTTAAGAATATAAAATGCGTTTTCAAAGAAGCTGCGGCACGGCGAGCCTTGAAAGTTTCGCCCCATGAAACCCGCTTACATTAATTGCTGTGCAACAAAGTTTAAGTTGCATTTGTGTTTCGTATTTATTGTACGCTGAATTCTTAGGTAGCTTCCGAGAAGTTTCTTCTTAAATATTATATGGGAACTTGGATAAAGTAAATTTTAATACTTTGAAAGTCTTTGCGGGTATGTATCGCAAACACTTCCTGTGTTTGCGATACATATTTCTTATTAAATAATTATTAAAATTATTTTTCTATAAATATTTTTAACATCTAAACGATTCAATTAAACTGTCTAAAGTCATTCAGATATTTTATGTAAATTCGACATTTTTAACTTAACTAATCACAAAAATTGAGCTAGGCGAGTGTAAAAAATATTCTATATAAGATCATGGATGACATATCTGGACAAATTAATAGTCTAAATTTTAAGTATTCTCAGTTACGCTTGAGTATTCTCAGTTACTCTTTAAATAAAAATCTCGTCATTCATTAGTATAGATATCGCTATGTGCAAATCACAATCCTGGACTCTGTATCTAAACGTCACCGTGTGTTGTTGTCAGCTGAGCGTAAACTAGCGGTTATATACAATTTAGTTCTTGTACATACTTTGAAACTTCACCATCTGCGTGATCTGAGACGAACTAATCCGAATTAAACAATATCGACCTTCAAATTCGTTTTTTTTTCCAGGATTGATTTAAATCATCAATGTAACCGGATGGTAACTACGTCATATCCTTTTAGCCATATCTTAATGCTACTATTGATACGCATTACGTGTCATTTAGCTGGAAAGAACTATACGATTGATTCCACGTTCAGAATATCTAATTCGACACGTGCATGTGTTGTATGATTGTATGCTAAAGTTACATCTGTTGTAACTATTATTTATATGTACTTGTAATTTGCCATTGTCTACTGATTTGCTATTTTGATTCTTATGTCAATCAATTAATGTAATAATGTTATTCAATGTCGTATACATAAAATTTATAATTTTGATTACTAAAAAAAATGCTTATAGAATTTCATTCATCGTATGTTTTTACTCTGGTACTCATGCATTTCTGCTATTGAATTATATTACAAAAATAATTTGATTTTATATATCTTTTCGTTTATGAAAATAGGGTGTTATATATTAATTTATCAAATCGTTGGCTGCGGTCGCTGATGTCCTAGGCTCGAATCCCGTGTTGGGCTAGTAAGTCGTTGTAAATTGAGTCAGCCAAAGTTGCCTGGTTTGGCTAAACCGCAATCCAACAATACTATATATTGCTGTTTGACGATAGGCTACCTGATGAATGACCCTACTACCCTGCTACCTACCAAGACGGGCTTGCACAACTCTACAGCCAAGTAAATTTACCATCAAGTGTTTTGCTACATACTATACGTTTTTGCCTTGATTCATTCAAGTCTGTCAATATGTTGAATATATTTATAAAGGACAGTCAACAGACGGCAGTTAGACAGCTCACAATCACGGAATACATTACCGCTCACTTCCAATCCATTCACAGTCGCGTGGGCGCTATGAATGTAAGGCGAACGGCTCGGTGACGCACGATCTTAAGATTTGCATAGTGCGTGGATGCGTTCCTTGACCTAGTGCGAGTTGTTTTAAATATAATTAGAATTTAATTACAAAATTTTGATACTTTAATGTTTAAACACGAATAAAATATTAATGAAACTTGATCGTTTTATTTTTTATTTTTTTTTGCATTCGATGGTAGTTATTTTAATTTTGATTGCAAATGTCAATATGCTCATTAATTTTTTTAAGTTAAAAAACGTAATGTAAAATTAATATTTTTTCAGAATAATACAAATTTTAAAAATTACGTATGTGCAAATTTGCAGTTGACATTCTGCTTATTTATTAGATGCATCTAACTAACATATTGATGGATTTTTAATATATGTAAAGTAAAACTAACTGCGTCTTACGATCCAACTGCTGAGCTAAAGTTTGGAATTTATCCCACCACGCTGCTCCAGTGAGGGTTGGTAGATAAATAAATGGTAGATTTTAATCTGAAAGATATAATTGTGGAAAACACGATGTTTTCCTTCACCTCCGAGCACGAGATGAATTATAAACAAAAATTAGGCAAATGAAAATTGAGTGGTGCTTGCCCGTGTTTGATCTCACAATCTTCGGTTCAGATCAACGTGATCTAGCAACTGGTCTTATATACGACAATCAACTTAAGCCGTTTTGATATTTGCAATGTTATTATTCTTGTACAAAAATAAATTCAAGTTCATACCAATCAAAATGCAGTTTGAAGAAACACGATACACTTATATCATGAAATGCGTTCATTTCCTCTTTAACACTGACATTCTTTGGAATGCGGACGTGGGCTATTTAGCTACGTCATTTCTTAAATTTATTGCGTTGATTATCAAATTTATCAAAGCATACACGCACAAAAAGAGACACATGTATAAGGGTGATTGTATGATAAATATCATATTATTTAAAAATATGTCTAAATCTATAAATAGACAAATGCACTCCAAACTAGAAGACCTCATCAGTCTTGTAAAAATGATTGTCGTTGAGCGCAAGTCTAATGTTCGCTAAAAAAATTATTAGATTTTGTGAATGTTGATTGTGTGATTTATATTAGAATACATTGACCCTTAAATCATTATAATGACCTTTGTCCTTTAAGTCTAACAATAACCAGTAAATATCAAAATGCAGACACGGGTTGAGGTTCGCGATTTTTAATTCTAAAGGTCAAGGTTGCTCTTGCTTTTTGTTAGAAAGTTTGGTTATTATTTTTGCCGTTATCTGTACTAATATTATACTGACTGACTGCCTCGTTGGTCTAGTGGCTAGATATAACCCTGATAATATCCTGTATTTGCGCATACATTAGTGCACTATAATATGTCCTGCGCGGGTGGCTAATCTCTCTTGAGATTGGCCGACGTGGATGAAATCGGGCTGGAGGACATCATCATCGTTATCATCCTAACTAATATTATAAATGCGAAAGTGACTTTGTTTGATTGTTAAGCTTTCACGTCTAAACCACTAAGCCGATTTTGAAAATTATTTTACCAATGGAAAGCTACATTATCAGCGAGTAAGATGGCTACATTTTCTCTTCGTATTCCCAAGGGAATGGGAACTACGCGGGTCAAACCGCGGGCAAAACGTTAGTAATATTATAAATGTGAAAGTAACTTTGTCTTTCTGTTACGCTTTTAAGGCTAAAGGACTGAACCGATTTTGATAAAATTTGGTATGACGCAATCTTGAACTTCAAGGAAGGACATAAAATATTTTTTTTAACCTAAACCCACCTTAAGACGCGGGAGATTACTAATTCTAAATATATATTTCCTCATGAAGAAGGTATATGAATTAATATTATTATTTAATTAGATAGCTAACTGTTTAGTTACTTTAAAGATAATGTAACATGGATGGTTTGTCCCTAAAATAAAGGTCAAGGTTGTAAGGTTCGGTATAAACTCCAAACTCCACAGTTTTAGTTCTGGACTCTTACATCTATCCCAATTTGACTTTGGAAGTAGTTTCTTAACTGTTATTTTAGACAAAAGGTTTTCGATCTACCGCCATTTTGTCTTCAGGTTTACTTTTGATTAGATTTTTATATTTTCTTTCGAAGGGTTTGGAAATGTCTATTTATTGTGACTATTTAATTATGTGAAATCACTGTATGGACTATTATTTATGTTTCTATTAGAAAGTTGCGTGGCAACGTTGACTGTTATGTCCTAAACATTGTTTCATACACTAATGTATACTCATTTTTTTTTAATTACACACCCCTCTGTTTCTATGACAGTTTTCTGCAGGTAATCTAATGTATGTTGTATTGGAATCAGCCGAGTGATATACTTATTTACATATATATTTTTAATTAAACGTATGGGTAGGTACATACATTGTATGTAAATAATACATCCAGATTCGGGACGGCAATCGAACCCGCAGGCGCCGGAGCGGTAGGCAGATTCACTGTTAACTATTCCAACAGGCCAGTCAAAACCTATCTTTCGTACTTGCCTAAATATACCATAACATACTGAACGTGCTTATTAATTAGTGGCCGTTGATACAAATTCACTCAGAATTATATTATGCACTAGGTGTTTTTGTTTGATTATTTCCGTATTCAATTCCTAAAGTATATTAATTATTTACTAAAATAAATAAAAAGGTATGTACATACGACATACTTTCGTACTAATAAAGCACATTAATTATAATAATAGACAGAATGACAATACTGCAGTTGTCTGTATAGGTAATCATAACCACATTATTAATATGCGACAAAATATAAATGATCGTTAAAAATATAAACGACGATGCACATTTGTATTTACAGTGGATTCGCATTGTGTATATTTCACCTCGTAGCTATTGTTGCTGAGGTCAACGACACTTGGCACGAGATGGCGTAGCTCCTACCGAGGACTAGGCAGGAACTATTTTATGTTACTTGTAGTTTTTATTATGATATAACTAACGTTATACTATATTGCTATATTAAAAGGTAACCTTAATGAATTAAAAAAAAATCGTCATCGTCGCGTGTTGTGAGAACTAATAAATTGTTTAAACTAATAAATGTTTCAATTATAAATTTATTAATAACGACTACCTAAGTTATCGGATCCAAATTTTGCGATTTTCATTTTGGTCAACATATATTTTGAGCATTAGAAATTAATTATTATCGGAATATAACATACTTATTAACTATCGTCTCTACGAAATAAATATTACAATCGGTTATTTAGAAATCCGGTAAGTTACACGATCACTATCAGACACGTCAAAGATAATAAATTTATATATAGTTATGTACATATTAAAGTCGAAGCGTTGTCATAGTATACCACGTCAGCTATTTAAAATGCACAAGCGCGTCACATACTATAACGCGCGTGCCTCCATTCTATTTAAATCATTACTAAAAAATATCGTGATTCGGATACACAAATGACATATTATTTTAAACTTAAACAAAAACGGAATTTCAATATTAAACCTCCAATTGTGTAACTGCATACTGGCTGCATAGCAATGTGAAAAAAAAATAAACAAAAAGGAAAACAGTTTAAAAGTAGAATGTTCGAATTGAATTGTTTTCACGTTGATCATGAATCCTCAAATTGTTATCAAATGAAACAAACAAAGCCTTAAAAATATAAAAAATTCTAAACCTTTAAATTCCAAAACCTTTCTATTTTTTCTGTTATCCAAAAGGTAATTTGCGATGTTATTTTTTATACTATAATAAACAAGGATTCATTTTAATGAACTTTACATTAGACGAGGAGGCTGGATAGACTACCATTGCTACAAGCTTAAGCGTGCTATTAACTAGGTATACATAAATACATATATACAATAAAATAGGTTAAAATAATCACATCGATAGTAGAAAACGGACTCACCTGCGCGACCAAGTTATTTACAGTTATGGTTATTTTAGTTAGTACATGTGTTGCCGCAGCATTTCGCTCGGTCGCGCGGATATGGCAGTAACTTTACAAATAATTTTGCGTTACGATGAAACGACCCGATAAACGGCGCTTCCGTTTCACTGGGTCGCGCAGGTGTGTTCGATCCTTAATACTTTTAGCTTGATGTCACACAATATTCAAAATAAGTAATTTTATAATTCACTGCTAACTCAACCTCATTAAACTTGTGGCTCTAAATGTATTATTTTTTATTTTTTATTTGTGTCATTTAAAAAGCTTAACAACACAACAAATATTTTTTCAAATATTTATCCAAATACCAATATACAGAGAAATTGCAAAATAAAAATACTTAAAAAATCAACGTACCTACATAATAATTTAAATTTATATAAAAATCCAAAATAAAATAATTAAAATGTAAGCCAATTTAAAATTCAAAGCGTCTTTCTGTTTTAACTATAATTTAAAAAGCGAACTTAAATGCTATTTAAAAATAAAAACGAATGTTCTCGAGCCAATCAGTGTCGAGCAATACTTGAAGCAACTTTCCGAGCTATTATACAAGCTGGAGGCCAACAGCTTATTTGCATCCGCAATTAGTTTAAGCTGCGAAACGTACAGCACTTTGTTATTACTTGAATTTAACATTTTACGATTATTCTTACTCAATTTTTTTTATTTTTTTTATTTAACACTGACGTCGCATTAATTCAGTTATAATTTATTTCTAAAATATTTATATTTATAAATATTTCTTAATAAAACTAAATCCAACTTAAAATCTTATCAAGATGGATCAGGTAATTTTTGCATCTGCATTACGTAATATTTATTATATTTTTAGTGTATATAATTTGCAAATATAGACTTCTTCATATTTATTAAGAAATTTATTAAACGTTAATTACCGCAATTAAATTTACAAAAAGTATTCGAAATTCAAACTGAAAACGAACGAAGCTATTTCATCATATTTAATAACAAATATTTTTGCTATGAATCAAATTTTAAAAAGTACTCTAAATTCAAAATGAAAAATACGTTGAGCTTGTTTATCAAATATTTATTTACAAATATTTATCAAACGGAGTATAAATAAAAAAAATCTAAAAAATATTCTAAATTCAAAATTAAATTCAGACGTAGCTAGGTTGAGCTAGTTTATCATAAAACTCATCAATCTTCGTCTAAACTATCTCGTACGAGCGTTGAAAATTTAATTGAAAGTTTAGTTAGTGTTCATTTATTTTCAACTCGTTTCAGTTTACGAACACAGCGCTGCTTTAATGTAACAAAGGCTCCCGAACAAATAGATAAATTGCATTTATTGGATTCTCATTCGATGTTTGAATCGGGTTATTTGTTTTTGTTGGATTTTAGAAAAGGTTTTTTTTTTTTAATTATGTATAGTGTAAAAAAATTTATATGCTTAGGATTTATGTTGCGGTTATATCAATTTTAATATTGAATGGATCAATTTTAAAACAATTTAGCAATATTGTCGGGTCAAAGAGATAATAATAATTCGTGCTACTAACACGGATTTACTAATAAGTACTAGTACTTATTTATTTATAGCAAAAAAAACTGCCTCTGAATGTCCCACTGCTGGGCTAAAGCCTCTTCTTTTTTTTTTTGATTTATTGCAATAAAACTGACTAATTTAGTTTTATCCATAAAAAAAATAAAATAAAAAAGTAAGTAATGTTAAAATTATGTTTTTTTAACGTAAACAAGCGTATACCTATTTGAATTTTATTTTTAAAAATAACGCACAAACCTAATGATGCACCTAAAATAGTCGCCATATTTTAATTCTATTGACGTCATAATTGATCTCATATGAGTTTGAGAAATTCGCCATGATGAATTTTACGTTTATATAAAATTTACATTTTTTATTATTCTAGTTGTCTAAGAATTACTCGTTATGCGTTCTACAACTATAGTGGCAACAGTCACCTTTGAAAATATACTACAGGTTCAACCATCACAATGCATAAGCCCTTAACATATGCAAAGTCACATCGACCCCACTATCTCTGTTTGCACAGCTTAACCCCCAAGCGACGCCTGTGGTACTTTTGTACCCTGAGTACAATTTGTTTATGTTATGCTAAATCCATTCCTAGTCGAACATATTTCTCTTACATTTTGTCCTCAAGGATTTTTAATTCAGCTCACGCCCTATTCTCTAAAATATATTATTTAACAAATGTAAGCCATTTTAAAATCGGAGTTAAGTACATTTTGCATAGTGAGTATATCGTAAGATATATTTATATATTTATAATTAATAATTATTATTCAGCAAAAACAGTGTTACGTATAAAATAAAACTAATTTTTGAAACCAATGTGAATAAAAGTGCGACTCGTATGCGATGAAACGTCAAAAGTGATAAACATATGTGAAATAGTGTGAGTTGAGTTTAAGGCTAATGTTGCGGCCCGAGCAAAGGTGGGTTGCGGCTCACCTATGACGAACAACAATAACGCGATGAACAGCGCGGGGGGGTTACCCGCTGCTGCCGACATGGACTCGCTCGAGGAAATGCTTCGTAAGGTGAGGATTGATGTTTTTAATCTAAAGATACTAAATAAGATACATCACCAAGATACTCATTATTTTCGTACGGTTTCATGGTGTAGTTTTCATTCAATTAAAATTATATTATGATTTTGTGAAATGAATACAATATCATTAGCGATCGGGATTTGAACTTAAAACCTAGAACAATAATAAACACATATTTCAAAATAATCGAGAAATGGTGAGCTTCTTAAAAAAAATATTTATACGTTTGTCCTCTATGCGTTGCTAATCTACTCCTCCGATTGTGATTCAACGCCACGTTTGTCCGTCAATATAAACGTTTTATATAGACCCTAATTATATTATTATTCTACTCATGTCAATTAATCAATGTCCAATTAATTTTGAATACTTAAATTACATTACATTAAAATTTATTAATTTTTGAACTTATCATCTATACTAAAGTAACTCCGTCGAACTGTAACGCTTTCAGAGTTAAACCACCAAACCTGTTTTGATGAAATTTGGTATGAAGCAAGCTTGAACCGCAATGACGGATATAAGGCTGCTTATTTACATCTAATACATGCCCCCCTTCCCCTGCCTCACGGACAAGGCCGCAGGCGAAAACTAGTATATAATACAATAGATGGAAATATGGAATATTAATTTAACGGATTTATGGATATCTTGATAATAAATCACCTCGGTCCACCGCTGTTACGTAGCAAAGCATACAAAATGCATACAATAATATATCAAAATAATTAATGTATTTGTAACTATGGGGCCGTACCTACGATCCGTCATATGTCAGTGATTCGGGTCGCCATGTTTTGGATTATATATGGGACACATGTGGCTTTATTTGTAAAGATTTTTCAGTGCCGGTTTAAGTAACAGCTTGTTACTTGAACTTTGTAGGATGGTTAATTCTCTAATTTAGTTTGATAAGTCAAATTATGTATTACTTACCGAATGTGTGATGTGAAAAATGAAAGATATAAAATAGCAATAGCCGAAAAGTAATTTAGAGGATATTTTAAAATCATGAACGAAAGTAATTATTCGAAAAGTTTTTTTTATCTGGTAATTTATCTAAAATTATTAAGAATTAATTATATGTAACGAAAAAAAATCCTCAAACTTATTTAAGTACAATTTTATCGTGCTTCTTTGTAACTTATTTTAAGTTAATTTAGTTATAGATATGTTAGATTATTATTGTTCTTTGTAAAATAAATAAAATAAAAAATATTTCTTTATTTTTTATAAAAAAAATGTATTATTTTATTTATTACTTATAGTCTTTAGAGGCGTTCATTAAATTATAATACAAGCAAAAAATATGTTATGTGATATGAAAACAAAAATATGGTCCGTAATTGATATAATTCTGTTCATCTTATATACTTTCAGATATCTGTAGGTCTACATCATCAGGTATCTTTGATTAATACGGCATTTTAATATTTGACTTAATATTTTTGGTCATTTTATGTGTCGTATATATTTAAACCTTGTGTTGATAATTTACCACAAATTATTGATTACCTTATCGCTGATTAACGTTTACTTTCAATTTAGTATTTATTAGTTTTATTACGATATTTTCCAGAAAAATAAAATTGTTGTATAGAGTACTAAAAAAAAATAAACAGCGTTAATTAGTTGAAAATCTGAACGTGACAAATAGAAACGTCACATTTAAGACATTAATCGGCTCTAACATGACTCAAAAAAAATTATAGTAAAACAATCTATATTTTTCCTAAATGATGGTTCCCCGACTTATGAATGTTACAACCAAGAGGTAAAGTGACGCGTCACCTACGATGAATTAATTAGAATAACCGACGTATTTACATGTATTAATCATTGCACTATGGCGTCCGCTAACTGGTTCGTGAATTTAAATTCCCTTCAAATGTTTTAAGCACACTATTTCTATTATTATTTTGGCAATAATTTATTTAATTATTAATTAATTTATATTTTATGGAAAGAAACAGTACAAAGAAGATTTCATAAATATCAAATATTAACAAATCATTACCAATAAAAGTTACCAATGATTGACTAACACATAACAAAGTAAAGGAACATGCAACATATGCGTAGATGCAAATAATAATTGTAATTTATTTATAGTTTAATGTTTTTTACTTACGAGTAGATTGATTTCCAACAATTACAATTCTTAATTTAAAATTAACTTTAACCTCTACTGTTAACACTGCGTTGTAATAACGCCGTTAACAATCGCGTTTTCAATTAAGATAGTACAGAAAGTTTTGAGTTTTTAATTAATTTTAAAAATCTAATTAATATTATAAATTTCCTTCTCCATCATAGTGTATGAGATATATGTAGTTAAGCGGGTAACACGGTGCATTATAAATTATACTAACTGTTGTTCCCGTACTTAGCCCCGCGCCCCGAGTTCAGGCTAATTAACTAAGTGAGAAGTATGCACTGTGAGCCAGTCTAGTGTCTATTATATTTTCAAACTCTTACAGAAACTAATAGCAAACAGCTTCGTGTAAAATAGATCGTAACTAACGTTGCCTCTTTGCGATATTGGAGAAACATTATATTTAATTTATTTCTTATATTATCTGTGACATTATTGATTTGACTTTTGATAGAAAATATAGTATTCTTTAATCTAAGCAACATTCATAAATAAGGTCGTTAAAATTTACGTACATATTTATTCCATGTACTATAATGTAGGTGATAGGACTTCCCGGAGGCAATCCCGCCTCGGTCGGTACCACCTACTCATCAGACATTCTACCGCTAAACAGCAATCCTTAGTTTTGTTGTGTTCCGGTTTGAAGGGTGAGTGAGCTAGTGTAACTACAGGCACAATGGTTGTAACATCTTAGTTCACCAGGTTGATGGCGTATTGGCGATGTAAGGAATGATTATTGCTTCTTATATTGCCAATGCCTATGCCAGGTGACCCGTTTGCCATTCCGCCTAACTATAACAAAAAAGGAAAAAATGATGCTATTAAAAGCGTAGGACACATTGTTGATGATAGTTTTATTTTTGTTGTACAATTTTATAAATACGGTACAACATTTTCTTCCTTTTTGAATTCTAAAATACTACAGTTTCCAACTCGTCGCCCCGTGATTACACTTTATATTAAAAGCAGTTGAAGCGTGCGCACGATACACCCGCAATCTTGATGAAAAAGATTTATAATACTCTCAATGCTTTCTTCTTTTTATTTCAAGTTATACATTAGGCAAATTAGTAAAAGTACAATTGGCTGAGTTTTTATTATGTTTATAAAATGTGATTATTATTATTATGTAAGTTCGTCTATCGGTTTTTGTGATAGTTGTATGTTAGGCCGAGATGGCCCAGTGGTGAATATGTGAATGTTAACCAAAGATTACGGCTTCAAATTCAGGCAAACAACACTTTGTCTTGTGCTCAATTTGATGTGTCATCATGTCCCTTTTATAGGACGCCATTAACCGTTCACAATAATATACTATGTAGTGTTAAATTTGTGTGATAATGTGTCTTCTCAAAATACCTCTAATTTACAAAATACTTTACACCAAGCACAACGTATGACGAATGACGATGTTGTAATATAACAATAAAAATGTCCATTCATTGTAACAGCCTGGAATCTGGAACTTGACAGTGCTTACAACTCCGTGCTTCATCAAGCACGTAAAGCCGTTAGTCCTGTGCCTGAAGTCTTTCCTGATAATGACAATAAGGGAACTACTGTGCATTTCTGTTGGCGCACACATTTGTGCCTTACAATATGTCCTGGCAAGTGGCTAGTCAACATTGAGAATGGTGGTGGAAAACAGTCTGAGAGACATGATCATCATCACATATTATAATGTCCTAAATTCCTGTAAATAATAAACAAAAATAAAGACTGCGTTTTAAATCATTGCAGCAATGTTTATTCCCGAGTCCAGAAGAAAACCAGCTCTAAAACGTACAATATGCAAATGCTCTGTAAAAATTCGTCTCGCAGTTAATTACTGCATTTTTTCACTTTCTTAATTAGCAATTACTTGCGGTGAACACAGCCGGTGCATTAGCTGATGAGCCTTCTTTGTATTAATGCAGGTTTTGTTTACAAATAAAATATTGTAATGTATCCGTTGAATCATTTTAGTAATACTTTATTATTCAAGATTTTAAACGAATTACTAAGTTTATCTTATATATCTATAGTTATGTAGAAAAAGCTATTGTATACTATTGGATTCATTTATGTATGCATTCAATTTACAACAATTAAACTTATGTTTTCTTTAACTTTATCGATTTCTTTCATTTTTGCCGACGAGCATACATAAATATATATATATGATAAACAAAGATATTCCACTAGATATTTATTACATACTAAAGTAATATGTTATGAAACTTTTGTGTTATGTAAAATTATGCGTCGGCTACAATTAGTTTGGAGCTAACACAATAATTTGTTTTAACGATGTAAGGAACGTTGTCAAACCAAGTAATTATTACCTGCCCAAAAAAATAGTTTAATGTTTTCAGGGTTCATGTAAATATATATTAGTTTATTTATTCTATTATAACTTTTGATTGCCATATCATTATAGATGATTGCACGACTTGGGAATGAAACGATCGCATCCAGGCTATTTCAAATAAAAAATAAAAAATCTGTTATTGCATAAATTGCATTTATTGTAAAGATGAGTTAGAAAAAAAAACCCTCTGATTTTCTTTCGCCGATTCTTCTCAGGTCTGAAATGCTTATTTCCGAACCGGTGGTAGGTTTATGACAATCAATAATCTATATATAACAAATGTGATCTGATAATGATCAGGCGCACACTAAAAAGGCTGAACTTGATTCCACGGCAGAAACACTGGCCCGACCATAGATTTAAAATCATGACGTTTAGGATCTGCTTATAAAATATGCATTAGATCGTTTAATAATCAACATACAATATCATTATAAAATACGAACATATCTTCAAACTGTAATCAATAGTAACTCCGCTGTAGTTTACGTAAGAAGAATGACAATACCACTAATTAAAAATGTATGGGACATACGAACAAACAATATATTGATTTAGCATTTTTAATTCACCAAAAGCGTTCAGCGATGAAAAGTGCTCTTAATAAACCGGTCATTTTAAACGTGAAATAAAAACAAAGTACAAAAAAGTCGTAAAAGCGAAATTAAAAATTAATAGCTGTGCGCGTTAACGTATGAACGTGGCCCGAGGGTAGAGGGTAGAGGGTAGAAACAGCATATTCATGTAAATATTCGCGCGGAAGAGTCGTGGATCACTCTTTGAATGTTAATCGCGTTATTTCGACTCGTCGGGGTGACGTAGGTTCGATGTTGCTTCGATTTGGAAAGTATATAAGTTTGGTTAAATTAAAAAAATATATTCCTTAATTCCTTTGGTCGACAAAGGAATTAAGGTTTTATTACTAAACAATTAAAGTTCAAAATATTTTGCTCAAATATACTACATGATTTTCAATTATTATTCTACATATATATAACTATGGTATAGTTTACTTAACTATACCATATTAAACGATAACTATTACAAGGTGCTGTAAAAAAAAATCCGTAGCCTTCTCGTCACGGACGGATACGTCAGGGACGAATGTATCAGTACTTTAATATTTTGGACAGTAGAACTATTTTGAATACACACTCACGGCAGAACACATTTTATAATAAAAGTATCGAAATAGCGTATAACCGTCTCGTTTCAACAATTCACGAATAGCATACATAGTTCTACTTTTTAGTTCCCAAGGTTGGTGGCGCATTGGCGATGTAAGCGATGGTCAACATTTATTACACTGCTAATGTCTAAGGGCGTTGGTGACCACTTACCATCAGGTGGCCCATATGCTCGTCCTACCTATCCCATAAAAAAAGTAAATTCTTATAAAATAGTTATGCAGATAAAAATGGGTTTTACAAATATAGTTCGTCCAACAGAGAACCGAATTATCATCTCTTGTTTCGATGATATAAGAAACATATCCTGAGGACCGTTGCATATGATACATGACATATTGCACACAGCCACTAAGCAACCTACAGTCGAGCAGTCTTTTGCAATGTATTCCGTCCTTTTCAGTTTCAGTAAATACGTCAGTCGAATACAGACTAGTATTGGAAGCCTTTGCCCAGCCGTAATTACCTATTTACTTTTTATGTGAGACATCTATTGACGCGTCTTGGGGGTAGGACCGACTAGTGAGCCGTGACGACAAACGACTTGAAGCTCTCTTATCTCGTCATATCCTTTCTACTCTCTAATCTCTTGTCTACTCTAGTAGTACTTAGCCATTATGTTTATATTTAACAATAATATCTTACATTTTAATTATGTAATTTTATAAAAAATATATTTACAGGTGTTCCTTATATCAATAGCCACATAAACAGTTTTATTCAAATCAATTAGTTTGTTTTAAGTACATTGCGATTTTTATCGAATAATCCCGTACTGAATCGCAGCGCTGAAATCGATTTTCAGCTCGAGCGAACAACGAGCTCCCGTTTTAACATTAAAATATTCAATTTATCGTAGAGGCGAATTTGTTTTTAATTATTGTCTATTTATCACTGCGGTTCGAATCGATTATAATCGTCTGACGTGCTTATTATCATTTCGCGCATGTTAATTAATTTTAATTCGTGATCAACTCATTTTCATTATGCACAATGGTTACATAGAAGGAAGTTCGTGATATATTTTGCATAATTTAACATTCATGTACTCGGTTGATGTGAATAATTTATTAAGATAACTTTTACGCAATAAGTTTTTTTATTTCCTTATTTGCATTATTATATACACTCTCTATATAGACGGATCAGATTCAGAAATATCGTTATGGTCTTCATGTGCTAAATTAGTCTATAAAATCTTTTTCTCGGCTTTAAATACACTAGTATTTTTTATCTACCATTCAATAAAGCTCTAAATAATTAATAAAAAACAAAGTACTTGCCCAGCAGTGCACGTTGACTGGCGAGATTACTTTTTAAAAAACGTTCATAGGTACTAAATATTTGTAAACACATAAAAATTTCATATTTATGATAGTTTAATTGAATATTCAAAAGAATGCTTAATTACATTACTCACTCGTATAATGTAAAATATTCTTTTGTATTCGAATGTCGCGTTTCTATTTTAATGTATCGATTTTTTTTAATTAATCATTTGATGTCTGTAGTATATAAACATAAAGCAGCGTTATTGTTAAATATAAATATTTTGTTTCGTGTGTCCGTAACATTGTTATTTGTTTAACACATCCTCATTTGAATTTGAGGTCTTATGAGGTATTATTTGTAGCTAAACTAATCATGACATACACGGACGTTCAAATAATGAAATAACATCATAGCATAACCCATAATAATACAATTACAGGGGACGGATTACGGATTAGGCGGACTGATAAATGGGTCACCTGATGATAGACCCATTTATCAGTCCGCCCCGTCATAAGCGTGTAGGGCACCTAGGCACTGTAAAAATATTAACCATCTCGGACATCACCAATGTGCCACCAATCTTAAAAACACTAGGAAAACTTAGATGTTATGTCCTTTGCACCTATAGTTACACTGGTTCACTAATCCTTCAAACCGGAACACAATAATACTAAGTACTGCTGCTTTGCGGTAGAATATCTTATGAGTGGGTTGGTACGTACTCAGACGAGCTTGCACAAAGCCACCAAGTTGTCAAAAACGTTAAACTGCTTAAACAAAAACTTAGCAAACAAGTTCGATGATTTTTTAAATTTAGAAGTATACTCGTACAAATAGTAATATTATGATGTATTCTGAAAGTATGAAGGGATAACTTCTTCTAGTTAGTAGTTTATCCGAAACGAACATATCCGTACCTAAACTTCCTGGCAAAGGTGTTTACGCTGGCATCAGGCAGCGTCGACACAACATTTGTATTAAAAGTTGAACCCCAACGGACTCGCTCGCTTTATTATTTATTGCCGGCATAATAACTTTCCGACCTTTATTTGTTTTCAACTCGTTACAAAGATTTGCCCCAAATTCGGAAACTCGATTATTTATTCATTTAAATCGTGGTGTCAGACGGTTTTGTGGACGGTCAATTTATAATATTCGCGGCGGTTGTAATCGAATTTTGTTTACTTTAGATAACATTACTGACTCTCATGCTATCACATGAGAGACAGTTTTATTACTTGCAATTGTCTTATCCTTATAAAGTACTGTTAGTGTTTATTATATACTTCACAGTTTATTTAAATTCAATTAAAATAATATAGATGGGCTTATGTACTTTACGCATACGTCGTTTTGATATAAATTGTAAGTGAGACGGTGTAATTATAAGGGAGGTAGCACAAACTGCGTCTGCATTTAGCCCTTTCCCAATGCTTGCGTTGTCTTATTCCTGAAAACAATTTTTAGGGCATTTTCAATGCCATTGCTTCCATAATCGCACTACTGATATCCTTGCTAACTTACCTAACATATTGTTTTATATCTTACAGCCTGTTACTGTTGCATATTGCATCTCTTTGATCTAGTAGCTAGCTTTTGAAGCCGCAAGACCCAGTGTTCTGAGTCCAGGTCAGTAAATAACCGGAGTACAGTAGTTGGCAGTGTTTACACGCCTGTGCCTCGGAAAGCACGTAATGCCTACCCCTGAACACTTTTTGGTCTTGTATCATCATATCATATCTACACTTAGCGGCAAATCGGTAATTTAAGTACAGTATAATTTCAAAAATAATTTATATTTATTCACAGTTATGTTTTTGGTCATACGTTGGCTTGTCATCAATTAGTACGCAAAATGCCACCTTTGCTTGTATTAATAAAAAATAATGATAATAACAAATATTATTTTAAAATTCCAATGTATGCATACCGCCTTAAACTATTAACATTGTAAACGTATGCTAATAACTTCTTTACTGAAACCCTATTTCTAATCCGGCGACGTTTTAAATTAGTCTTTTTGATACCGACAAAGTGAATTAAATCGTATCATTCGAGTCCAGAGCATTCACCCATAGGAATATTCATACCGTGCGTTTAATGTATGCAATTGTGGACAATATCTCGACGTAATAAAGGGGATAGTCGTTTGATGGTTATTGTTCGCTATCTGCAATGCAGTTTAAAAGCTCCCATATATCGGCAGAGAGCGTAGTTGGCGTTAATACCGATTAATGTGGCATTCTCACGCAATAGTGCAGTTAGGGAGAAAAATTCTCTAGTTACCCACCAGCCAAGTTAACAACTATCGGCATTATCGGTGTAATTTCTGAAATCATGCGATTTTTATCTGCGTGTAAACGTACTGTAGTTTGTAATGCTATCAGCTTGCTCATTTATTTTCAAACCGTTTTGTTCGTTGCAGCTATTAAAAATGTTGTTGCATGAGCGGGATTTGCGCGGGATTTTTCTTGGGACGTAATTAGTTCCCAGGAGACATGGTGACTTACCGCGAAGTGTACCGTTTGCTCTATTTACCTTCCTAAAATAAACAATACATATAGACCATCAAATCCGGGCAGACCTTGTCGTGCCGTATGTTGATTTACTGCTGTGCATAATTAAATGAAAGCCCTGTTGTCAAATTTTCAGTGTTTCATCATAGTTTGGATGGCATTTGAAATAAACGTCAGTATTCTAGGTTTGGAGACAGATGAGGCGTCCAATGATAGTCGAATTTTGTGTGAACAAAATAAACCGCATATAAACAAGAGAAGGGCATGAAATATTCTCCTTGCTTAAATACCTATGTACAGTTTTTATTTTTTGTGTCGTTTTGATGATGATGATTGATGAATTTTTTAAATGGCATCAAAGTTTTACAAGTTTCAATAATGTGGTTGTAGTAGATAAACTTTGTCCATTTAAAAACATACACATACTCGTGTGTTAACTGTCGTTGTGATCAGTCAGTTTCAAAGTCAATGAATCTCAAACAGATATACAAATAACTACCTTCATATCATACATATATTGAAATAAAAAGAACTTAGCAAATTGTCCTTAGTTCAATCATTTTAAAAATCGAATAAAATCAACGAATCATCGTAAAATATCGAATGCTATAAAAATGAACATTTTAATTCTAATTAAACAATCGAAGGGATGTATTGAATTTTATTTTTAAATCGATAATTTGGATTGCTTCCAAGCCCGTATGTTTATGACGGTCGAACGGCTCCGATAAGGTTTTATTATACGTGAACAATTTCACGCCGTCATTTGTAGGTTTACCATACTGAGCACATGCCGTGCCTCGACCTACTGGTATGTACTGTAATTGGTTGCTGTAAAATTTAACTACACTAATTAACTAGCATATGAGAGAACTACAGCTAATTACGCATACATATAAAATAAATTACATTTATGCTGAATGATATTGTTTTTTAATCTGTAATATTTATATACAATCTGTATTTGTATTTGTGATCATTTATATATGCGCTACTCAGTCTGAAACGAGCCCAATGTGAAATTTTTTGTTCATATAAAATGTGTCAGTATCACCATGTCAAGCAAATGTATTATTATTTTAGTGGAGTTGGCAACTTATAGTTAAGTTAAAACGATGTCTATTAATTAAATAAAAAGAATGTGACTAGGTTTTATGTACGTTTCAATTTAACTACCGTTGAAGTTAATTAAAGTAAAATGTTTCTTTACAATATTACGTCATATTAGCATGAATTCTCATCAATAGTTTTATCATACAAATTATTACACGACACGTTTAATTTTACGTTTCAAGTATTGTGTTCTGATTAAGTATCGTCAACGAAAGCGCGAGGCAACAACTAAGCTATTAAAGTCGAAATCTTCGCATTTCGTTTCAGCTTAGCACAAGATTCTCTTAAAAGGCTACGAAGCCGTAAAAAGTTAATAGACGCCTCGATTTATGTGACCTTTACGTTACGCGTTCCGTTTTACGGAAACAAACGCAGTTTGTAATTTTACCGCCAGAGGGTGCTGCGTACAATGGAACGTAACGTTTCTTTTTTTTTTTTGAAATTTTATTACAGCAGCCATTGTCGCGATCAAAGGGCCGCGCAATAAAACGCGCCTCGGACCTAGAGAAGGTATTCGATTTTTATGTACTACTATTAATTCTCGATAGATGAGAGTGAATGTTGCATTGTTTGTTAATGGTAGAGCATCACAACTTGCCCTTTCACATTTCAGCAAGAAAATTTTTTTACACTTTCGGTAAAATTATGTCTATAATATAATAAATGATTAACTTGCTAGATTTTATTTAATATAATCAATCAATTTGTTAACGAATAAAGTATTGTGTAAAAATATATCTTGTTTATTGCGTCGTACTTCACATTGCCGATATTTCATTTAAAGAGTTAAAAACATCATATATTTCTGCGTGTGTTATCTGAATACAGATTTTTTTATTTTACAAACTTATAAACATCTAAATTATTTATTTTTGAGAAAATCAATGATAGTCATACGAAATACTAAAAAGGAAACGAAAATAATATCCCTAAATATATATTCAAAGTTATTTTTTACTGTTTACTTAAATAGAATATATAAGGATCAACTTTTTCAAAAGGTCAAAAACTATAATAGCCCAATAATAGGGGCGGAAAACGCTTCTTAAAGTATATATATGAGTGAGTTATTTGAATTCTTTCATATTTATCAGTTCAAATGATCCTTTAGATATTTTGAATAGAGAAACAAGTAATACAATTTGTAAGCAAAGTTGTTAGCAAAAAATATAATATTACAAATTTATTACTATTACTAAGTAAACCAAAAAGCTAAGTGTCGTACGAAAAAAATTTTTATAAGAATTCATAGAAGCGATAGTACTAAATTATTTACCCAACAATTTACCACGTGAGAAGTAGATTACAATCGCACTAATACTTCATCCGGTGCTTCTATTAACTCCCAACAATTCTACAATGGCGATCGTAGCAAATAAATCGGACGATTTAACTCTTGTTAACGTCTAGTCGACGAAAGGTCCACCTTGAAGCTTCTAATTCACAAGAAGTAAACGATTTGACAATTTTGTGATATAAATGTGATAGATTTCCTCTTCGTCACATCTGCCTACCAAAATATGTAATTTGTAAGGTATAAGCTTTAATACTCAAAAGAACACAAGTACAAGACGTGAAATAAATAAGACCTTACAATTTTTGACAGCATTTTATAGGTTTTATAGGTAGGTAATTTCTATATATGTATAGATTAATATGGTTTTGGTTATCGTCCATAGTGATTTTATTATATTTATCGGAAAATTTTGCAATCATGATAGATTTTTTGTTGGTTAAGATTGATTGATAAAAAACGAATTTGTCAGAACTTGTAAATATCATAGATAATAACTCTATCACATCTATTTTTTTAATTTATCAATCACAAGAAATAAAATTAATATGTATAATAATGATTTACATCTCAAAGTTATCATAGAAACAACAGGTTTTGTTGAAACCATTAGGTCAATCTACAATCGAAGACCGACAATAAACTGGAATAATTGGGATTCACCTGAATACTATTGATCTCAGTTAACCTGACTACTGTGGCTATTTTGATTCATAATTGCATTTCTTGACATAGAAATTCATTGATAATAATTATTGAATGCCCAATCGTTTCAAGTTTACTGTAAGTGTAATTATGATTCCTCTTTTGAATTTGGTAGCATCTCTTTAAGGGGCAAATACAATTTGATAATTTATATTTTTGACGTCCTTAGTTATGGGTTTATATTAATTTTATAACCGAATCTTCTTTCTTCTATAGACTTTCATCACGATATACATTTTATTGTACTTTATTGTCTCTGTAATTAAAAGAATGAAAAAGAGTAACTACTGATTTTCTTGACAGTTTTTCTCGGTAGAACCTACATTCCGAACCGGTGGTAGCTTTCGAGCATATAGTAAGTGGTCATCAACGCCCATAAATAATGGCATTGCAAGAAATGTTGACCATCGCCAATGCTCCACCAACATTAGAAACTAAGATGTTATGTCCCTTGTGCCTGTAACTACACTGGCTCACTCACCCTTCAAACCGGAACACAACACTAAAAAGTACTGCTGTTTTGCGGTAGAATATTTAATGAGTGGGTGGTACCTACCCAGACGAGATTGCACAAAACTCTACCAACGAGTAAAAATCTAGTAGCTTTACATTTAATTCAATACTGCAACATGAAGATTCAATCGTATGATCCTACTTGAATAAAGAATTATTTGATTTGATTCGAACATCACTGAACTTTACCTTCAGCCTTTTACTTATAAATATTTGAAAGAATAAGTCGACCTGAAGCTAAAGTTAAAAGCTTCTTACCTGTATTCAGAAGAAAACGGTCCAGTCACCAATATTTCACGAGAGCTGAACTAAACGGCAACGAGGAACATAGCGCGGATAAGCGCAATCATTTAGATCGAATAATAGCCGGATTAAGACATCGGCCTCTTAGTCGAGAGAGCTTAAGCGTTTCCTCCATAAAATATGTCTGTCTAATTTAATGAACTTCTTTGTCTCGAGAGTCGAATAGTTGTATAAAGTGGGGTCACTGCTATTGTGGTCAAGACAGCTTAATGTTAGTTCAAAATCTTTGCTTATCCAAACTAAATTAATAGTTGGCTGGAATTAATTTGAGTGTTTATTTGGTTGAAATCGATTTAAAATTATCTTCGAATGAATATTGTATATATTTATAGGTTTCATACAGTTTTGAAATTTCAGTGTTTTTCACATGATTATCATTATCATTATTCGCAGCCATTCTTCCACCAGTGGGTATAAACCTCTTCTTTTCTGAGCTAATCTTTTGTGACTAAAACCTATGCAAGATAAGTTCCAATACTCGCTTTATTTACAATTTTAATTAACAATTACATTCAGTAGTAATACGCAAATATATATACAACGAACAATAGTACTAATATTAAAAAAAAATTAAGCATGATAAATTTACGTTTTGGTTATACAATTCTAACTGATTATAATTAAATTTGAAATCAATAAGATGAAACCTAGTATAGAAGGGTAGGTGCTTTCGACTTCATTGGGAGACTAAGGCGAGGTCAGAGCGAGATGGATAGATTTCGCATAGGAACAGCTTCAAGGGCTATGTTATTAATTCTTTATTAAACTTAACGTGATAGTTTTGGCTCAAATTTTGCAACTGAATTTTTAATCATTTCTACAAACAAAAAAACTGCAATCCTCATTGGAATGTTGACAAGATTATCTGGTATACTAACATCATATCCTAATAATAGTTTGTTAGTAAATGCCACAGAATTGGTTTTTTTATCCGTTTTAAAATAAACACTTATATACTTTAAAACTTTGAACCAGGGCTCAGTTCATGTAGGTTTCAATATACCAGTGTTGAATTACCTTAATTTCGGATACACATTGTTCATGGATGCGAGGCTTGTTTCATTAAAGTAAGCACAGTGAACACTAAACTGCAACGTACGGTCGAAAAGTCCCTGCGCTTTTGACTAGTGACGCGAACCTAAAAGCAAATGAAGTGTAGTATTTCTAATGACATCTAAACATTTTTAAACAATACAAACTGCAAAATATAACTTCATTAATTAGTCAACACAGTGATGTTTTCTTATTATTTGTTAATTGTTACCTATCTCAAAAGAGGAGAAGAGGCCTTAGCCCAGCAGTGGGACATTCACAGGCTGTTACTTTACCTATAAATATTTTATGAATCTTAAACTTTAGTTAATGCTTAAACCAAAAACAAATGCAGTATTTTTAAATTGTTAATATATTCAAATGTACGTTATATTTATTTTCAGCCTAGCTAATTATTACAACAAGAAAAACAACAACAACCTGTGATTATCCCACTGCTAGCCCAGCAGTGGGATAGGCCTCTTCTTCTCTTTTGAGGAAAAGGTTTGGAGCTTATTCCACCGCGCTGCTCCAATGGGGATTGGTGGAATACACCTGTGACAGAATTTCAGTGAAATTTGACACATGCAGGTTACCACGATGTTTTCCTTCACCAGCAAGCAGCAAGAATTATAATCACAAATTAACCACATGAAATTCAGTGGTGCTTGCCCAGGTTTGAACCCACGATCATCGGTTAAGATTCACGCGTTCTTACCACTGGGCCATCTCGGTAAATTATTAACATGCTCTTAAAATACTTATAATTTGTGGGTATTTTTTTTTAATTTAATTTATTATCACTTCAGTAATTCAGTATCAGTTATTTTAAAATTAAACATGATATTCAATCATTCTACACCTTAAATTCACGAAACGTACCTAAAACATTCAGCCGTGAATTGATCGAACTTGCACGGTCTGAAAGACCGAGGCAAATGGCGAGCGTTCACATGCAAATCAAACCAAACGTAGTATGAATTTTACCTTACAAATCTATCAGTTTTTAGTGCACATAACGTGCTGGCTTAAATTGCAATACAATGATGAAACATTTCGTTTTGAATTGAAAATATATCTGTATAAAGGAAACGTGATCGACAACGAATATTATTCGAATCTCTTGTTTAGCTTTATCTATATTTGTGTGATTAGTGTTTTGTCGCGACTGGGTGGACAGTATGGATACAAATAATGTTCATATAGCTTGTAATAGGTGTATCATTAATATATAGGTAACTTTACACGGAAAGTACCCGATTTACGTATACTCGGTGGTAGAGTTATGTGCAAGCTCGTCTGGGTAGGTACCACCCACTCATCAGATATTTTACCGCAAAACAGCAGTACTTTGTATTGTTGTGTTCCGGTTTGAAGGGTGAGTGAGCCAGTGTAATTACAGGCACAAGGGACATAGCATCTTAGTTCCCAAGGTTGGTGGCGCATTGGCGGTGTAAGTGATGGTTAACATTTCTTATAATGCCATTGTTTATGGGCGTTGGTGACCACTTACCATCAGGTGGCCCATAAGCTAGTACGCCTTCCTATACAATAAAAAAAAATATTAAAAAAAAAAACTCTTAATTGCTAATGAATTACAATCAGAAAAGTATCTCGCTCTACAATCGGTCATGCTACATTACATTTCTGTTTTATAATTAAATGTTATTCAATCAAATTAACTTCAATGAGCACTTTTGAAATCACGTTGTAGAATTTAATTAAATCTAAGGCAAGTTCAGAAGCTTGGTGGCTTTGGTAGAAACAAAATATACCACGTTGTATTTATCGCAGTCCAAGTCTGTTGCATATGGTGTTCATACACTAATGTAACTTTTCTTTTTTTAAAGACAACGGCTGTATGGAAAGAACTGGTGCTTATGATTATTTAAAAAAAAACATTCCAACCAAATTCCATTTGTGAAACCTTTCTTTCTATTAAAATTAAAAACATTAAAATAATAAATGAAAATGAAATAAACATTTCAATAACGGAAGTCCAAACAATTGAACCGAGACCCCGTCAGCGTTCGGTAATGCGAGATTCGTGTCTCGATATCCGTTGAGAATAGTCACTAAAAATGTTACTCCGTGTAGCAGTGACTCGATGTCTACTTGAATGGAACCTTTCAGGTCTTCAAGTCCTTGATATCAGCAAAGTAGAGTAATATTCTCGTTTAGAAATCTTTTTTGTGATATATTATTATTGGTGTCAGAAAAAAAATAGTGGGTGCTTATTAATACAAATTTCACTTTTGCACTTTGCAGAACAATCCAATCTTAATATTTTAGATCAGATTAAAAATAACAAATAACAAATTGGCTGATTAGTTCAGCGGAATTATATCAATTGACTACCATTATATCTGATACGAAGTCCTAAGATATTTCTCATCTTAAAAATACGAGTACGCAAAACTTTGTATACCTGTGCATAATCTATGCTCACTCCCACCAATCAAAGAAAAAAACATATCTTAAAACTTTAAATTCCTGAAGCATAAAGATTAAAACAACAGTAACAAGGGATGGGGATGATCATGTGCGCGGCTGTACAGGATAGAAGTCGGTCCGGACAGAACAGTAATATATTCGCGCCACGTCGAACGACATCCGACAAAATCCGGTTAAGGTGAAGATGACCTGGTTAATCTCCCGTCCTTTGATTTATGAGCGTGACACTCTTAAATGCATAATTGTACTTTTGAACTTGCTACATTTTAAACGAAATGAACATGAAATATATATTTAGGTACATAATAATTAAAGTTCCAATTAGGAAATTCATTTTGGAATATCCAATTATAACGCTTCTTAAAGGTAATTAATTAGTTTCTTATTTAATATATTTTAATATTAAATTTTTGGCTATTTTTATTTCAAACATAAAGTCACTATTGATGAAAGGCCATTTCACATGTGGTACCATTAAAAAAGTGGAAATTCGCCGCTCTGGCCTTTATGCATAACAATTTAATTCCTGTGGATGGTAGCATGTTGAGAGTGTAATAAATGTTTTCTGAAAGCCAACGTCTTAGGGCGATGGCGATCATTTACCGCCAAACGTGTCTCTCACTCATCTTCCTATTATTAAATTCATATATGATATTAAATTAATATTAAGAAATAAATCTTAACAATACAATTTCCACACAAACGAAGCAGCGGACACATTTATGCAAGTCGTATTGATTTTCATTTCGTAGACTGTTCACAGAAATACATAATTCCGCTAAGGATAATACAAACCTTCATAATTGAAGCATTATTAATTCAGTAGCTGGCTGAACCATCTTTCAGATGAAGTAATGATGTAACGAAGTTAGGATGATAGATAAAAGGGAACCTTACGATGAAAGTAATAAGTGCCCTAATGGTTAATTATTTATAAGATACATCAGATGCCTTAGGTATGTAATTTATTTGATAATTAATATACTGTTATTACGGTTAATTAATGTTAAAATTTTGATGAAAGCGCGTTATTGGAATCAAATAATGAAGACATATTTTAAAATGTCTTATTAATCTCGAGGGTTGTTGTCATTATTGTGAAAAAATTAACTAAGTCCTTTTATAAACTAACTTCACAAAAAATCATCGATGCTACAAAAATGAAAACCACATAATCGTTTAACACATGCCTAATTCAACAGTAAGTAAATAATTAATATCTAACATAAGAAAATCTAGACATTCTTCAGATAATAACCTTTAAACGTCTACATCCACGTAATTCCACCATCCCCACCATTCTTAACATGACTGTTATCTTGATAGCTTACAAATTAATTTTAACGATATCATGGTTTACAACATTGTAACTAGATTTTAAAATGGTGTTTAACAATACAGACAGATATAGTATAAAAAAGTGAAGTTATCAATCTTCCATTGTTTTTAATTTTATTTATGGATTTTTGGTTTTTCTTCCTGTCCCTTTTAAACCTATTTTGCAATTATTTGATAATTGTATCCATTGCCTCGTGCTTTGTCATATGTGTTAATCAATCATTGGAAACTTTTATTGGTATTGTATGTACTGTATGTACACCTATGTACTGTACATAATCCAGTCCATAAAAATAAATATCTTGTAATATTATTAATTTTTTTTTTTATAAAATCGCGACACAGAAACTTATTTTATAATTGAAAATTGTTCTATTTTCCATACTGTCTTCTTTCAACTTCCTATATTATTATTAGCTTGTTATTGTTGCTGTCATGTTAGTTCCGTGTGTACATTAATGTTGATTTTACGCCACAGTTGACACAGTCACCGTTCAGGACGAGTACTAATACAAAAAAAAAACATTCTGTATTTTTGCGTCAACCGATGCGACGCTAATGGGGATCCTCGTCAACTGTATACATAATATTTTATCATCTTGCCCTTCGTACAAGCCCGTCTGGATTGTTGCAGTTACAATTGCAGCCCACTCACATATACTAAATTATGTTTGGTGTATTCTAATTAAACTAAAGAAAGTTCTTCCATTTTAACATGTCTTGTCATTTGATAAATAACAAATGATAAATTTTCACTATACAAACAAACAATGATAATATATGAACCATATTTTCATCTTTATACAAAATACTGGTTCGTTACTAATAATAATTTGCTTAACAAAAAAGTACCACACAAATTATTGTATAAAATATAAATTCACATGGTATCGATTTAATAATTACATTGGTTAGGTTAGAACATAAAATATTGATTTATTAAACATTAAACACAAAAAAATAAAATATTTTTTCGTATTATTGATTTATTATTTTCATTTACTCAATGACCATTATATTTCTTCATTATAGTGTAGAATTTCTTGGCTATTTTTGTTTGTCATAAGAAGCTTGCAACGTTGCAATTGTTCTAATAATTGTGTTACAGCATCTGCTCTCAGCAAATCGCTTTTACTACCCAATCTAGTGTGTACAGCGGACAATGTCTTGTTCTTAGTAGTTTGTTATGTGTGTCGTAATGAAAGCAGAATTGCTTTCGATAAATAAAAAGGATTACACTTCAAACTGTACACGGTCTAATATTAAATTATTTAATTTAAATTCGTATTAAATAATATGTAAATATAATTATATTTTTAAAACAAAAAAAAATAAAATATACAAATTTTGAGAACTCGTTTGTTACATACAAATAAGTTTGTTAAAAGCAATGTATTATTTGTTACTATATAAATGTATTCAATTTATCAAAAATTTGTAAAATGTTTGTTACAATAAAGTTCGACCTTGTAGTGATAGAAAAAAAAAACATTGTAAACATATTATTATTACACCTAGTCTTGCCTGAATTGATGACATTAAGGAAAAATGCTGCAACAATTTCACACTTTCATTATTCGTATGCTATTTATGTTCTCAATTTAAATACTTCGTTTCAAAATAATTGAAATATATACTGAATTCAAAATTAAACTTCCTTATCACACACAGATACGAGTAATGAAAATTAATTTGATAAACAATCAACGAGAACACCACGTATCTGTTCTGTTAAGTTTGAAAGCTGTCGAGAAATTTTCAACCGAATAATAAAGTTTCGCGAATGGATTTCAATTAATTTATCAACGCTGAAGGCATAATGGGGCTTAAACAACGAAGTTTACAACAGAACTTACCACAAAGGAAGCTTCACTTGATTACTTCAAAGAGGATAACGGATAACATTGAAACATATTTGGATATCAAGATTGCTTCTATAATTAGCTACATTTTTTTTTCACGCTATGTAAACCTTCAGAAAGGTACCCGACTCTCTTGGGGGAGGAACCGGATTATGTGGAATTCTTACCCACTAAAACCACTGCGATCGCCGTCCTCGGCACGGATCGGAGAGGCTGCGGGTTCGTGTTGATATAACGCATCCGTGGCCCCTCCCGTGCTGTGCTCCGCTCGTGGCTCGGCGGAGCTCTCCTCAGGGGGCGAAGGTAAAACCGCCCCCCCGCAGTCCTCGCTAGTGCATATGGCAGCGTGAGGCCATTCCGGCTGCCATCCTCCTCAGGGATAATTAGCTACCTGTACTGACTCGGGTATAATTCAGATTTCATGTTGATATACCTACTCTTTTAGTTATACGTTTTCGATCGTTGTGTTAGTTGTGTTGTATAAATTCTGCCACATGTGTATTCCACCAACCCGCATTGGAGCAGCATCTTCAAAAAGGGAGAGGCTTTAGCCCAGCAGCGGGACATTCACAGGCTGTTACTGTACTGTTAGTTGTATTCACTAAATCGTCTTCGCTATAGGAATTACATTTTTGTTATTTTTATGACATTTTGTAAACGCCTTTATTTATTTATTTGTTTGGCAATAGAACTTAATTTTATACATACCTTATGATATTCTTTATTATTTAACATGTAACTAAAATCCAAAGTAGGATTACACAATTAGCATAAACATATATTGAATTACTAACTAAGAACAGAGAGTAAATTAAAACTTTTAAGAGATGACAATCTTTTGCTCAGATCCGAACTCTAATGATCAATCGTATTCTAAGCATGTTTTTTAAATTTTTTCCAACTAATTTTGATTCACATGGTAAATTAAAGATTTTAGTCATTAAAAAGGGCTAGATTATGATCTGATATTCGGAAAACAGTTAACACAACTACAATACTCGGTGGTAGAGCTTTGTGCAAGCTCGTCTGGGTAGGTACCACCCGCTCATCAGATATTCTACCGCAAAACAGCAGTACTTTGTGTTGTTGTGTTCCGGTTTGAAGGGTGAGTGAGCCAGTGTAATTACAGGCACAAGGGACATAACATCTTAGTTCCCAAGGTTGGTGGCGCAGTGGTGATGTTGTTTTTTTTTAAGAAATATACAAACCACTGTCTATGGGCGTTGGTGACCACTTACCATCAGGTGGCCCACATGCTCGTCCACTAACCTATACTATAAAAAAAAAATAAAAAAAAATAAAGCAGTCTTGTTGCCAAAAATTCAATAAGAAAAATTGTCATATCTAGCTTTTTTAATATATATTAATAGTCCTTTTAATAACTATGTATAAACAATACATATGTATTACATAACTAAGTAACTATTCTATTAACATTAAATTGATTTGAACTATATAAAAATTGCAGCAAAAAATTAAAACAATTAATGAAATAATTAAACTAATAAATCATACAAGGTCTTAACTTCACGGCTGTCAGTTCCCTAATGGCGAGCGCCTGCATAGGAAATTGGACCGGAAATTGACCACGTGACTGGACCAGACGTGATGTCATCCAGCACGATATGAACTAGCCAATCAGAGTTTATTCAATCATGATTCGGAAGCTATTCGAAAATTAAAACCGGGCACTGTGTCTCCGCAACTAATGTTTATTTTTTTTCGTTACAGGTATGTTCAACGCTGGAACCAGTAGCGTCTTTTGGTAAGATTAATAGCAGTCAAAGTTTTTTTTGTATAGGTGGATGGATGGATCACTTGGTAAGCAGTTATCACGTAGATATTAGCACTGTAAAAATATTAACTGAGAACTTAAATGTTACATACCTAGCGTCTGTTACACTGGCTCACTGACCGCTCAAACCTGAACACAAATGTACCTACTGTTGATTGGCGGTAGAATATGCGAAGGGGTGATACTCGTTTAGACGAGCCATGACTCCTAACGAATACTTGTCGTGATTTCCATTTATCATCAAATCAAGCTACACCCTGGAAACCCTCTAACGTTAGTAGTTCCGTAAAAACTCATTCGATGGATTTTATTTTCAAGAAAGTAGTGAAAATTTTCAAGTCCGATCGGTTTGTGCCGTGAATTCACAATGATCTTCATTGTTTATTGGCTAAGTTTACGTCCTAAGACGGACCTGGGAAATTTACTTTAAATTGTGTATTCGGTTTAAAACCTATTCGTCCAACGTTCTATTACGTCCAAGTATTGCACTCGTCCTATTTTATCATATTCACTCTGATAGTGTTTCTCATAGGAAGCGAAAAGTGCACATGCATAGCGCACAGATGGATGGTGATGTAGCCACTTTTTATGGGAACATCAAATAAATAATAAGGATGTTCTACCTGACCTGATACGACTGGAGAGAGATCAGGCGCAGACGCCTATGAACTCACTAGCTTCCTATGAGACAAAGGAAAACACCTAAAAAACCTTGTAACAATATGTTTGTTTCATAAGGCGGTTCATAATTATTGATCTGCCAATTTCATTTCTAAAACACTATATGTTTGAAAGTGATAGTTTTGCATAAGGTCTAGCGGTGAACTTGCATTGTGACTAGAAATAAATACATAAATTATTGTTTATTCGTTACCATAGCTTACATAGTATATATAAGGTTAGGTCCCTCTAGTTAGTATAATACTATACGTGATGCAATTAACTTGCAATCAGCAGTATGTAAGATATAAAAGAATATTTGTTGCTTCAACATTTAGATTGATTCTAATAACAATTTCATATTGACTTTTACATTTATTTATCAAAACAGTAGTATGTCACATTAATTGACATATGTACAATACTATTCCTTATTCGCTTTGATCTTATAAGGAGTACAGAATTTCATCTCGTATACATTTATACTATCTGCAAGCAAAACGAAGCAGTTTGTTATTTACAAAAATTCCCGCTAATTTCTTCAACCATGAAGTTCTTCATTTCAGCCAAGCATATAGTTCTGTTGATTTTTTCCTATCCAAAACAAAATATTTCCTGATTCGCTGCTATATTTGTTATTTCACATCGTTGACTTTTTCGTTTCCTTGATAAATTCTCTTTGACAGGCCGCATGGAAAATTTGTTTGGGCCTCCGGAGACGTCAGAGTAAAAAGCGGACTACAGCTTAGTTAAGATGATTGGGTCTTGATTCCGATTCACTTGTTTTGATGAATTAAGCTCTTCGGAGCGTATTTCGTTAAATAAGTATTTTAGAATCAGGCTGTTATTGTACAGTGGATATTTCTTGTCTTCTGTTTTCTTTATCATTTTTAGTAAATTATAAAATTTTCTGAAAATAATAATTTGACTCATAATATATATATTATTTTAGGAGCAAGGTAGTTTGCTTTGCTAATTGATATATTTGAATCATATTTGTTATACTTCTATGTATATATAATTCATTCAATTTATCTACTTATATAAAGTTTGTTCTTAGTCTAAAATGAGATTATATAAAATGCTACAACCTTTTTGGAATGTAGACTCTACCAGGAAGAATTACCAAGAACCTCAAACAGTGAGATTAGATATTAAATTATTGTACAATATTCCGACTTAACTGTAAAAAATATTGAAGCCCGGAACATGTTTAACAAAAGTTGCGCAATACTCTTATAAAAAACTGTGTTATAAATAAATCGAAATAGCTCTTCGCTTAACGCAATTAGCAAGCAATTTCAAAGCAGACCGGCAAATTCCAGACTAATGTATCGCCAGACAACGGCGTTAACTCAGCGAATGTGATTGACTGCAACTTTACTTCACATTAAATTAAAACAGACTCAACGCCCTTTACTGTTTCTATATTATTAATTTCATTGTAGTTTCTAGTATTGTTGTATCTTCTACCACCAAGTAAACAGTATTTAGTTACGTTTTAATAACTGTACCAATTTTAAAGTGACAAGTGTGTAATGGTCCTTCTGTTGGTGAAGAAGCCTTATCAAACTTCCTGTTCCAATGTGGCTTATTAGTTTTCTCATTATGTTTTCTTTCAACGCTAAATACGAGATGAATTATAAGCACATTAACTCATTGGTGATTTCTTGGATTTGATCCCACAATCTTCAAGAAATCAAGTGTGCTATCCGGCTATAATTAATAGTTAATGAATTTGATATCATGAACAGTGATAGATAAATCCTCGAAAGTAAAAAATCAACGCCTTTTCATCCCACATTTAAAGATATTTTCATCCCAATATATTATTACTCTTTGAAAATATAATTCAAATTCAAAGCAGATATATATCACCTTTTTATAGCTTTCAAGGCTCATGACAACAATTGCGGGTAACTTCATCGTTCTTTAGGGAATATATGTACCATTGAAGTTTACCTCACGTGCACAGTCTTTGTTAAGGAATCATTTAAAAAAACTGATACTAAACTGAATAGATTCGCTCTCGTGTCAAATAAGTTAATTTAGAAATATTAAGTAAATAGAAATATTATGCAGTTTCAATATATATGATATTTTTTTAATATATTTGATTAATATTTCTCTCTCTCTTTTTCATTGGTCTTTGTGAAATAAATAATTGCAAAAAAGAATTCAAATATTTTGGTTAGTTTCATATATAGAATATATAATTATATATTAAGTCATAATTATTTAAGCAATTAATAACATCGCCAAAATGCACGATTTTGTATTAGTACTATAGAGTAAACGCATTGTTCAATAATGTGTATTACACACGAACACAGCAACGCTGTAAGAGTGCGCGTGTGTTCATGCACACGCACCGCACTCTGTTCGGTTTTATTCTCAAAATAGTTTCTCATTTTAGTTTCATATTAAATAGTAATATATAAAAAAGTAACATATAGTTGTATCAATAAATTACAACAAGGGTTGATGTAATGAAAAACGACACATTTCAAATTAAAAATAAACCAATTATTGCTTTATTTATCGCATTAAAGCCATCGGATGACTATGTACCTATTAGAAAATGAAATAGAAATATATATGTATTGCAGACTAATGAAATTTGTCTCGCTTCAGTCATGAGGGACCTCTATCTTTATAAATACTAAATATACTACCATTCGTCATATTCGCTTTTGTGGATTTTAATAACACAATAAATGTTTAAATATGAAATGCCTAAAAATCCTAAGTAATATTATAAATGCGAATTTAAGTGTGTTTGTTTGTTTGTTACGCTTACACGCATAAACAGCTCAACCGATTTTAAATATGCTTTCACCAATGGAAAGCTACATTATCAACGAACATAGTCTAGATTTTGTCCCCGAGAACGGGAACTACGGGGGTGAAACCGCTGGTAATATATTTCTCACCGATGGGTTCTTAAGAGTAAATTTTAGAGATTATTTAAACTAAGCTGCTACAAAGCGAATGATAGATATACATATGTGGCAGAATTCATCTGATTTTTGTGCATTATATGAAGTAGAAACACTAATAAAGTAAATTAAAACTATAACGGTCTCGCCGGAGTTTGAACTAATTGAGCTATCTTGACATTTTTTATCGAAAAGGTAAATAGTCCTAAAACAGCTATACCTGAAAATCATTCTTAAACCTTTAAATAAATTATTACTAATTAAACAGCAAGCCAAACACAATACACACGCCAAATATCCAATAGCAATGTTATCACAATCATAAAAGGTGTTTTACGGCATCGGGTTGTAAAAATGCTCCATTATTTTATGCTTTATGTCACCATAAACTTTATAATAAACGGCCCTCAGTAAAAACTGCCTCTAAACCTCTTCATATGACGTGCAAGGAAAAACCAAATCATACATTATTTTATTAAAGTCGTGAAAAATGTTTCTTTTATCATTTTTAATATCAGGAGAGTCGTGATTTTGTAAATTCTATCCCGGTCGCATGTTATTTTGTTAAAAATTATACCTAAACATTAAGGTTAAAAAACATAACAATGAAGTTCCTATTAGTGTTTAATGGAAATACAACGTAAAGTAGGTAGGTAAAGCCCTATCACCAAGTAAATGAGTTTATACCTACTGTACGTATTATGTCATATCTGTCATGACATCCCTGCAACAGGACGGACACGTCAATGAGAACATCATCATCAAGTCTATAACGATATATAACGCCAGTAATAATCTAAGCTGCCCCGACAGCGTCAAAACATCCTTGGTTCATACCAGACACAACGAAACATTGGCTAAAATACAGATAAATCTTACACAACCCCAGTCAGTAGCGATGTAAAATTCATCCGTGAATAATCTCGGATTCCACTCGTATTTGTGAATCGCTTGGTTTCGGGAAAATCGAGGTACAAGTCCATTGTCTTAAAAATTTAGCAACAGCGAACAGATAACGACTTGACATTTATTTTAATCATCAGAAGTTTGTAAACAATTTTTACCAACTTTAACGATTGCATCTAAAAGGGATAAATCTCTTTTTTCTAATAATGACATAAATCTCCGCAGACGTTCGATTTTGCGTTTTTTTTTTTCAACATTAATAATATACTTAGCTAAATTGTTGACTATTTATTCTAATAGACTGATGTCCAGGAAAGGATATAAAGACTTGGACCTTATTCCACCATGCTAATCCAATACGGGTTAATACTATACAAACTAAAGATAATAAAATGTATAAAGTATTTAAATTACAGATGATATACAAAATAAAATATACAAATTCAGAGGAGATAAGTAAGTACTTCAATCAAAATGTAGTGGTTTAAGAAAATCTGTACTTATGATATGAAACCTTTTGTATGAGTGCATCTGGCATATGCCTGTGTGCGTGTTCATATTTCTAAACATCCCATCGAACAAAGACAAAGCACGTTCTAGACGTTAATCAATATTATTTTTTCTTGCATTTGTTCTACAACGAATACAGTAGGCGAAGTCTTAACAAAAATGTATCAATAATGTAATCCTTATGGTTATAGACTTAAGGATTTCTTTTTATTTTACACATGGTTCGTTGTACATTAATGGACATTTTTGAGGTTTGCTGAGGAAGCGGATAAAATATTTTATTTAACTAACCCTTGGCGAGGAACATTAGTGTGGGCGGCATCTTGAACGAATTGCTGCCATTAGCTTCGTTTCCTATCGTCTCTGTTTCTTTATTTTAGGCTTAGATCTGGATATATAAATGAATAGACATCGCTTCTCTAAGAGTATTAACATATTATTCAAAAGTATATTGTATCTTATATACATGCATCGATGGTCTGGTAGCTAAAAAATAGGTTGCAGATCCCGATGTCCAGGGTTCAGATTGAGCTGATAAAACGTTATTGGATTTTTCTGTCGAAGATTCTCATTAGCAGAGCGGAGTCTCCTCTTTACTCCCGTGCCTCGGAAAGCACGTAAAACCGTTGGTACTGCGCCCGAATAGAGAGTGCATCTGTGCTTCCACATACACTTCTGCACTGTAACATGTCCTGTGCTAATATTGAGATTGCAAAATCGTTCATGAAGACGTCATAGATATAAAAGATTTTAATATATCACTATTTAAGTATAAAATACATCGACTGTTTGGCTGATCACCTTGACTTTCGCTGGATCTTCTCAGGGCTGGGTCTTTCTTTTCCGAACCGGTGATAGTTTTTAGTTTGACAATCAATAAAAAAAGTGTAATACTTCAATATTTAATAAATTAATTTGAATTTGACAGTTAGCATATGTATTATTTCAAGGAGAAGGTTTTTATTATATCCATATTGTTGTATTTTGCCGATAAATGCCGCTGCAGCACATCAAGTTCTATACCGCTCAACCGATCGCCATAGATGTACAGGCAGGACAACATGCCGGGTTTTGCAACCATTGTATATAAATGTAATCTTATAATTATACATTTTATAAAGGTTAAGTAAAAGTTAAGATTTTCTTAATTATATTTATTAATTAATGCGCAAACGACTTTGTGCGAACCCGTCTGAGTGGGTCTCAACAATTAATTATATTTTTAAATTTATATTAATTGCTGAATTCCTGTTAGAAAACTGAGTGTGTCAGAGTAATTACAAGCACAAGGGGTACCTGGTTCTTTGATGGTGTAAGGAATTCATTTTTATTTTGTACGACAATATAATAATAATAATAATAATAATATCCTGGGACAATATTCACACATGGCCATCTGATCCCAAACTAAGCAGAGCTTGTACTATGGAAACCAGACAACTGATATTCTACATATACTACTTTTCTTTTGTAAATACATACTTATATAGATAATTACACCCAGACTCGGGACAAACAGACATGTTCATGCACACAAATGTTTGTCCTGGGTGGGAATCGAACCCACGACCTGCGGCGTGAAAGGCAAGTATCTTACCAACCACGCCAACCGGCTCGTCGTAAATATCTATGATTATATATGATCAGTTAATATTAATTGATATATTCGCTTTCCGATTATATTCCAGTAGCTTATAGTTTAAGTTGGACTAAATGAAGTATTTATTTAACTCTTATCCAATGAAGAATTTCTTCAAAATCGATACATTGTTTTTTAAATATCTGAAGTACTGCTTTTTGATTTAAATATGATTGTGGCAATTATAGTTTCTATTAAGAATGTTTGCTTATAATGTTAAGAAATTGATCTGTTAGCTAAGCATTCTAAGCATATCATAATAATATCTTGTAAAATACTTAAGTCGAATACTTATAATGCAATGTTTAACATGAAAACAATATTATATTACGTATATTTTTAAAACAAAGAGATCTTTATCTCTGTATCGAGTTACTTATCTCGCAAAATCTAATGCGAACTTTATTCACTGACAAAACACTTTGAAGATATCCCGGCATTTCATTGGGGATCTAAAATGCATATTTCTGTTATCATTATACAAAATAAACCTAATCATAACATCAAAGGAGGGAAAGGGGACATCTACCCTCTTGAAGGAAATCGAGTTGGTTAAAAATGTATTTCCTTTTGTACGGTCGGCTTTAGCTTGATTGACAGAAATTCATCCTTATTTTAAATACAATAAGAGCTATAAATCTATGATTACAAAATCTCTTGAACGTATTTATATTTTTATTAAAATCTTTCATTCAAAAATTCTTATCATTGAAAAACAGTTCTAATTTTAAAATGTTATTTTCAAATTACTTTTTTAACAATTGGATTTAAATATGTATATCAAAAAACATTATATAATGAAAGCAATATAAACAAGAAATGGCCTTTAAAAATTATAAGTAATATTTCGTGGGTTTCTGACGTTTCTACAAAGGCTCAATTGATGCCTCGAGGCGGTACGTGTCACAGGGGATTGTAAGAAGATAAGTCAATATATATAAACCAGACATAAACACATGTTATGTAAAATATAAGAGAACAATTCAAAGAGTAATTTATACGTAGATTTTATAACATATACATCAATTGTATATATAATATAGGATAGTATAGTCATCAATAGTGTTTGAAGTGTGAGTGAGTTAGTCCTATAAGGGACGTACGATCTTAGTTCGAAATGTTGACAGTGGTTAACATTTCTAACACTGCCAATGTCAATTGGTAACGATTTCTTTACGTATAATATCGGTTGTTTTGACTATCAACACAGCTGAGACTACTACATTATTTGATAACACAAGCATACGCAAAAATATTTTTTGGGTATTTTATCTTTAAGAGAATGTAACTGGAGCGTTAACTTATTATGAATCTTTTCGTTACAAAGTTCAGAAGACCAGCTAGTAATTTATAAACATATACATTTACGACTTCGGTTTCTATTTGTAACTACGTCACCATGATGACGTCATGGCTGGCAATGACAACCAATCTCCAAGTCGACTCCACAGGATGTAATATTATTGTGCACAAGTGTGTACACCGATACACCCTCTATTTTCTAAAGCTCGTCGTCCTATGGGACGGCCATCAGACACGACCGGAAATATATCAACCGCAGGACTGAACCAGCCGCCCCGTTCTTGAACACCATAAGCAATGGCTACACACAATGTTAACGTAAATTTGGTATGAGTTATTTGATGGGTTTCGGTTCAGTAAATTGTGAAAACACACGATATGACTGAGAATTTTATTTCTTAGATGCTGTCTCAATTACTAGTGCACGTTTTTAAGAGTAACTAATATTATTATTTATCCCTAATTCCAAATTCAAAATTATAGAACTTTCACACATACACTCATATCTGATTGTTTGTTTCGTACTAAAGTTCATCAAAATCGGTTCAATAGTTTAGACGTGAAAGCGTAACTGACATATTTACTTTCGCATTACTAATATTAGTATAGATTTAATCACAACAATTAATACCAACTTCAATTCACATTACAAAGCTGTCTAAACAAAATACGAACGATGAAAAAGACGTAGTGTTTGATATTCAAGCCAAAAGCTGTAATTCTACGTCGTGTGTTGCTTGTTAATAAATCATTAGTGCCCATCCGTGCACGACAGCCCTTAAAACGTTTTAGTGTAACACGATACGAGGACGACACGACCTGACGAAAATTAATTCGTTTCAATAATCGTGACGGACTTTTAGTCAAATAAAAAAATGGATACGGATATTTTTATATATTTAGAGATACGTGTTATATTTGAAATGTATTCAATCTGACAAATTAAAAAAATGTTAAAGTAAAATACGTTTGTATTATATCTACGTATGTCTTTTTTTAGTACGATTTGAATCAAAATCACATCAAAATATTTTATATAATAAATGTCCATAAACCGTAAAATAATCAATTAATATTTGATACAGCGTTTCTTATAAAACTTTATTTTATTATTACTTAATAACATGGTATTGGCTATTATAATAGAATGTATTTATAAATAAAATAAGAAATAATTATCGCCGTACGTAATATTCTCATGTCGTATCGCATCCGTTCCGTCGCGATGTAAATCATCCCTTTTACACAGCACTAATACAACGCTGTTATATGGTACTGTGTAAAATTAATGTTTCCATATTTACTGTTTAGGACTCAAAGCTACAGTTGTATAATGTGTCTGAATAATTCAAGCGATTTCGAACTTAATTACCCTTGTTTAATGATTAATTTTACATACATCAATGTTGTTTGTAGTGTTAAACTTTATTGATATCTGTATTATGCAGGACCAAATTGAAAGTCGTAAGATTAATTGGAATATATAATAACGAAGTGTACATTTGTCAACGGTTCATTCATCAGCGCAATTCTGTAAAATGAAAATTGATATTCGCCACCGAACATGATGTTAGAAAGTGATATGCGACTTTGACAATAACAACTATAAAATTTATAGGATATACGAATCAAAATAGCGTATCAACGTGAGTCCGTTTTCATCATTTCACGTGTAAGATAAGAAATAAGTTCTTATTATTACTGAAAGGCGTATTGTTACTTACGTCCTGTCGCGGCTTCACACAAGGAAGGATCTATAGGGTTTTCCATTAAGGGCGCTTGATCGTGCAGAACTTCCATCGTAGCGTGTGCTGTGTGGCACGTAGCGCCGTCCTGTTGAAACCACATGTTGTCCAGATCCATATTCTCGATTTCAGGCCAAAAGAAGTTGGTTATCATCGACCGGTATCGCTCACCATTGACGGTGACGGCCACACCATTATCGTTTTCGATAAAATACGGACCAATCACGCCTCCGGCCCAAAATCCGCACCAAACAGTCACTTTCTGCGGGTGCATTGCCACTTGGTGAACCTCGTGTGGATTGGTCTCGTCCCAAATACGGCAATTTTGCTTGTTGACATAGCCATTCATCCAAAAATGCGCCTCGTCGCTGAAGATGATTTTTTTGCCAAAACTGCTCTAATGCCCAGTCAGCGAACACACGGCGCTGTCTATGGTCATTAACCTTGAGCTCTTGGGTCAGCTGGATCTTGTACGGGTGCAGGCTCAAGTCACAACGCAAAATTCGCCAAGTTGTCGTCTGCGAAAGGCCGAGTTCCTGTGCGCGACGCGGAATTGACTGCCGCGGGTTTTCGAGGACACTGTCGCGCACAGCGGCGATATTCTCGGCAGATCTCGCGTTACGTTGACGCACGGGAACCGGCTGATTGTTAACTGACCCGGTTGACTCGAATTTGTCCACCAATCGACGGATAGTCGACTCGGCAGGACGATCATCGCGACCGTAAAACGGGCGAAGTGCGCGGAACGTTTCTCGAACTGAAGACCCATTTTCATAAAACAATTTTATGATTTGCACGTGCTGCTCGACACTGTAACCTGCCATGGTGGTTTGGGAGGACGGAATGAATATAACACACTGCATTTGACAGCTGTCACTCAAACAACATGGCCGCAATCAGCTGTCAAAGTTCAAGCGTCCCTATTGGAAAACCCTATACATAGAACCTTTATATCGTAACTCATATAACTCTATGGTTTGCACGACGTAGGTCAGTAAAGATCTCGGTCGGCATGATTTTTTTCAACATATTTAACAAACATCGTTATATTTCAGCTAATTTGTACAAAACCTAAATGAATTTTACACTTTTCTCATGAATCACTACGACCATAGGTGAAAAACGTATGCAACTCTACTCGGTAACTTCTGAGTTTATCACGTTCAGGAAGAATTACAGACAGACAGCGGGGGGACTTTGTTTAATAATATGTAGTGATACTAAATACCTTTCAAGCTTAAATAATAAAATCACATTTTCTCTTATTTCGTTTAAGTGTAAGTTGCGTGTTCACTTTGGCATACGATTAAAAAACAATGCAGAATTATTCATTACATTCCTTGCAAGTTTTTAACCTTTACAATTAAATTTATAGGTTATCATAACGTAATAAAATTTCAAAAGCTTGATTTTATTTAAATAACAATCCGGATCAAGAGCAAATCCGAGTCGTTTGAAAGGTTACATACTATTTCGATTCCCGTGAAAATAGAGACTTACCGCCTTATTCATAAACTTTATTTAACTGGTGATTAGTTAAACAACAGTTTGTCTTCTTCTTTCGTATGTCAAATCAATAATGACAGAAAGAGACAAACCAGTGTTTAGCTAAACAGTAACTAAGCAACGTTTATGAATAAGGCCGTTAGGATTTTTATTTAAGTTTTTATACTAAATTCAATGGAGATATAGTCTATTATGTTTCGAATATTAGTATCTTTCCTTGAACAATAATAATAAATAATGTTGAAGCTATACAAGTATAAAATTACAAGGAAAATAACGCATCATGCTTTTTTTCTGTAGTGAATTATACAATTTCAGCGGTAGACTCCTTGATAGATACTTAGGTATACTCAGAATAACGCCACCAGTAGTTACAGTAGCGATGAGACAAATAAGTGCTCATTCATACATACATATTCATGTTGCCCACTTCGCTTACTTCCGAGGAAGTGAAACTTTAAACGTAGCATAAAATATTATGATGGCACCTCGTTGAAACATATCACTTACTTTTATAAGGGGTTTTCCAATAGGGATGCTTGAACTTTGACAGCTGATTGCGGCCATGTTGTTTGAGTGACAGCTGTCAAATGCAGTGTGTTATATTCATTCCGTCCTCCCAAACCACCATGGCAGGTTACAGTGTCGAGCAGCACGTGCAAATCATAAAATTGTTTTATGAAAATGGGTCTTCAGTTCGAGCAACGTTCCGCGCACTTCGCCCGTTTTACGGTCGCGATGATCGTCCTGCCGAGTCGACTATCCGTCGATTGGTGGACAAATTCGAGTCAACTGGGTCAGTTAACAATCAGCCGGTTCCCGTGCGTCAACGTAACGCGAGATCTGCCGAGAATATCGCCGCTGTGCGCGACAGTGTCCTCGAAAACCCGCGGCAGTCAATTCCGCGTCGCGCACAGGAACTCGGCCTTTCGCAGACGACAACTTGGCGAATTTTGCGTTGTGACTTGAGCCTGCACCCGTACAAGATCCAGCTGACCCAAGAGCTCAAGGTTAATGACCATAGACAGCGCCGTGTGTTCGCTGACTGGGCATTAGAGCAGTTGGAAGTTGACGCCGATTTTGGCAAAAAAATCATCTTCAGCGACGAGGCGCATTTTTGGATGAATGGCTATGTCAACAAGCAAAATTGCCGTATTTGGGACGAGACCAATCCACACGAGGTTCACCAAGTGGCAATTCACCCGCAGAAAGTGACTGTTTGGTGCGGATTTTAGGCCGGAGGCGTGATTGGTCCGTATTTTTTCGAAAACGATAATGGTGTGGCCGTCACCGTCAATGGTGAGCGATACCGGTCGATGATAACCAACTTCTTTTGGCCTGAAATCGAGAATATGGATCTGGACAACATGTGGTTTCAACAGGACGGCGCTACGTGCCACACAGCACACGCTACGATGGAAGTTCTGCACGAGCAATTTCTGGACATGGTCATGTCGCGCGGAGGCGACGTGAACTGGCCACCGAGATCGTGCGATTTGACCCCGCTGGACTTTTTCTTGTGGGGTTTTCTTAAGTCGCAGGTCTATGCCAAGAAGCCGCAATCCACCGATGCCCTCAAAGTCAACATACGCCACGCCATCGATCAAATACAGCCCGATTTGTGCGCCAGAGTCATCGAAAATTGGACCTTTCGTGTGCGCGCCACCAACCGAAGCCGTGGCGGTCATTTGAATGATGTCATATTCCATACAAAAAATTTCGCAAATATCTCTCCTACATGTATTTTTTTTTGCATTTCAAAGATCAAGCGCCCTTAATGGAAAACCCTATACATATACCGCCTTATTCATAAACTTTATTTAACTGGTGATTAGTTAAACAATATTTTGTCTTCTTCTTTCGTATGTCAAATCAATAATGAAAACAGAAAGAGACAAATCAGTGTTTAGCTAAACAGTAACTAAGCAACGCTTATGAATAAGGCCGTTAAACGTTAGTGATATGTTTCGTAGTACTAGCTAATCGGTAGATGAGATAATTATTTTAGATAGGATTTGCGTAAAATCCGTTCTTAGTGAGCGTCTACGTTAGGGAAGGATTACTGAGACAAATTTCAAGTCAATCGGGCTGATAGCTTGGGAGATCTCGTGATGAGTGATATTTCACTTATATATATCTAGATAACTAGGTCCTCCAGCGAGTGAGGGGGGGACGGTCAGGTGTCATATATTTTTTAAATCGCAGTGTAATTTAAATTAAATTCAATTTATTTTTCCGTGATAAACAAATAAACTAAGATTTATATATTAGCTTCTACGAACGATTCTTTGTCCCATTTTCCTGTTTACCTTGTTACCAAAAACATTTATTTTTGTAAAAGAAATCCGAATAAACGTAAGAGAAGGTGTTGTAAGTCAACAAACTACGTGAAGTTTTTAAAGTTACTTAAAAGCGTTGTTCCCGAACGACGGAGGCCGCCAAGCCAACTTGTGTGAAGCCATTTCTGTAATTAGCGAGAATGGAGACATCCTACGAACTAGCTTCGAGGAACCCAAAAAGAAATAGTAGTTACCGAAGTGTCAAAGAATTTCTTTTTTAATTAACTAAGAGCGCACGCTCGATAATTTCTGAGCTGACAGTTTTTTTTTCCTTCGTCACAATATCGTACTTCACACAAACATTGAGGTAAGTAAGACCTCTTGTGAACGATTATGACGTAGCTTTAAAACCTATAAGAAATTTGAAATATATATCTATGAATCTCACACTTGTGGTGTCAGCGTGATGGGATGATTAAGTAGATAAGGATGGCAACAATACTTTATATAAAACAATACCAAATGTTATTCATGTAATCACGTTTTTTTCAAGCACTTTTTAGTCAAGATACCGAAATGCAGATTCTACCGAGGAGAGACAGCAAAAGAATCAGTACAGTACTCTTTTCCTCAAGTTATTTAAACTAAATTTTTTACCTCTGTTTCTCGACTATAGCTAAAGTGTTTGTTCAACGGTTATATTTTTTTAAAAGAGTACCAGCAAATGTTAACAAAATATCAAATGTTAAAACAAAAAATATTTTTATTTATATACCAAAGATTTTTAAAATTAATGACTAAATAAATAGTAAAACATCTCAGTAATTAAACGATCGACGATTTTAACTAAAACATAATTACGCAATGCGTTTGTAATTAATTACCTAATAGCTTAACTTCATGGTTATACTCGAAAGCGACACGATTTGAAAAATCGTATTATCAATTCAAAGTCTAAATTTAAAAGTTACCAAGTATCACAATTTCAGAAACACGAGATATGTTCATATATGTATAAAAATATTGTGCTAGTAACAAATTGAATACCACAAAAATTTAATCTAAAAGTGTGGACGTTCGATACGAATACGTTCGGTTGATTTTTATTTCTGGAATATAAAAGTGACACGCTAAAATAAATCTGTCTACGGACAGAACAATGGAATAACTAAATTTGTGTTGGTTTGATTTGGTCCCTACTATAACTATCGGCTTTATATTTGATAAACTTCTACTGAATCAGGTTTTATGATAACTTATCAACAATTTCTTAATATATGACCGCTGGGCTAAATCTGTTCTCTCAACAAGATGGCTTGTAGCTTAGGTGGGTATATAAGTGATATAATTTTATTCAGATGTTTACCTCCACCATTGAGGACCACGAGATGAATTATAAAGACAATAAATCTGGGTTTGAAATTACGATCAACGGTTAAGATTTACGTGTTCTAGCCACAGCGGCGACAAATTAGAACTTACCAAAATGTTAGTTCATATAATTTAAAGAGATAAAAGAAAAAAATCTGTTAACTTTCCTTCTCTTGCAATATCACATAAAATGTTTTGTACGACTATTAATATACTATACGTACAAGCTTACAAAATATTTAAAGTTGCGCTCCACCAAAGGAATGTGCAACTTTTCGCAACACGTTGACGACATAAATATTTGTATTTGACACATGTTTTGTTTTCTCAATACAATGGCAAAGCAAACTAACCGAGTTGAAACTAAGACAACATTTAATATTGTTAACATGTTTATAATAAATATACAAATAAATTATATACTAGCGTTTTGCTCGCGGTTTCACCCGCGTAGTTCCCGTAGCCTATGTTACTCGCTGATCATGTAGCTTTCCATATTTTTTTTATGGCATAGGAAAGCGGACGAGCATATGAGCCACCTGATGGTAAATTGTCACCAACGCCAATAGACATTGGCATTGTAAGGGATGTTAACCATCGCTTACATCACCAATGCGCCGCCAACCTTGGGAACTAAGATGTTATGTCCCTTGTGCCTGTAATCACACTGGCTCACTCACCCTTTAAACTGGAATACAACAATGGCAAGTACTGCTGTTTTGCGGTAGAATATCTAATGAGTTGGTGGTACTTTTTTTTTTTTGACGCTGGGAAAACGACTTACGCGTTTCCCCACGGGAACAGTGGAGGAGTATGTGAGGGTCGCCATATGTCCAGGGCACCGAGTGTGCCCCGATCATCGGAATACCCACTAAAAACACAGCTGTACCCTTCCCGTCTTAACGGGAGCGTCACGGGATCGCTTGTGCATGCTACCGTGACGCTCCGACGAAAAGACGACCTACCCTTTAGCCCTACCACCAAGATTTGTGTTTAACCACCATTGGTGAAATAATTATTAAAATCGGTTAAGTGGCTTAGGCGTGAAAGCGTAACAAAAAAAAACTCACATTCGCATTTATGATATTAGTTAGGATTTATATAAAGGAAAGACGAATAAACATATTATCAGACGGAACCGCAAATTATTCTTGTAAACCAAAGTCTTTAATGTGATTACATTACAAGTTGCTGGATCCCAATAGATAAGGCGTTAATATTATTCATTCCAAGCATAATTTTTGAAATATATTATAAAACTTCCCTACAATATAAGTCTAAGAAAGTCGAAGTTATATAAATATAAAGTGTCCGGCTTTAAGTGTTGAAGATAGTTCGCGCTAAACTTTTAGATTTACGATTGAATTTATGATATTCGTTTTAAAATATAAAGGGAATATCTTCGAAATACATGATCCACGAAGACATACAAGAATTCTTGAACGGGAAATGAAATTTAGAATTATTCAAATACTTTTATATACAATAAGAATATTTTATACAATATAACGCTATTTATGTGCGCGTCCTTATTTTTCAAGTTTAAGTTATTTGATTGAAACGCTACTGTAATGTTACATCCGCTTTGTTTTTATTTAATGTTTCTTTATTCAAAACAAGTACTTACCCGCGTCATGATACTTAAAAACGTATTTCTTATATAATAAAAATGTAATTGCTATAACTTAAATATATACTTATGTGAAAGTCGCGCTTCAAGATATATTATAATAGCTAGCTAGCTAAAAGAGAAAATTGGAAAAAAATACAATTTTATACTTTTTAATTCAAGTCCATTTTACTCAACAATTACTTCTTCTATTGCTAAACAATGCTTATAATTATATGAAACTTTAAATATAACATTCAAATTATTATGAAACAAAATGTAACCTAACCTAACTATAATAATTTTTAAACGCATGTAGACAGGCCCTTTCCTTTAACAGTGTCACTAAAGCACTGTGATAAAACACCGACAAACCCGTAATAGTAATCGATGTTTCAAACTAAGCTCTACAACGCCACAAATTTCCTAAAACCGTAAAAGGCAGCGTTACATTGTGATTTTATTTTTGTCGAATTTTCCCATTTCTCAAGGGACTTAACCTCTATCGACTATTATCATCAATGACATCATCCCGCTTCCCATTTGTCACGGCTACGCTTCCACGTCATCTGCAACACTCGAAGCCGGTTAAATCCGGATTTATAAACCGAACGATATTATTATTACATTCAACGTTAATATTTATATCAATACAGGTATTATAATAATAAGTTGTGATTTTTTTTTAATGAATTAGGAATTAATTTATAAACTATAAAGTGATATTAATTTTGTGTATAAGGTATCCTTCTAATTATATAGTCAAAATAATGGGATGTTTTAATATATTTTGACTGAAAATATTTAAATAGACTGAATGGCCTGTAGCATCTTACATCTTTGCTGAATAACTATTTAAGAACACAATTTACTTATAAAAAGCGTTAATGAGTTACTTAAGAATAATAACAGAAAAAAGAAATTATAATATTAAGAGGTAAAAATATGCATGTAACGTAGTACAAACTACTTCTATTATATTTCTAATAACGTATAAAACCACATATTAAAATAATATTTAAATCATTAATTTAAAATAGAAAATACTTTAATAAGAGTTCGAATTTTTTTCTTTGGTACAATGAAATACAAAACGTACCAAGCCTTTCAAGATCCGGTAAGTTTTTATTTGGCCGTTTATTATCATTATCTTGATTAAGGCATAATAAGGTTATATATTCTCAATATCACTCAAATCTACTTTAATATGCACGAACAGCAATTCGCCCCTAATATGCATTTAACGACTATTTACAACCTCAGAACTAAAACGTACAGAAAGGCTACTTAGTAAAACACGCGAGAAGTTTAATAATAATGAAGTAAATCAAATACAAATATATATTTATTATATATAGTTATTTACCAGACAGTGACTTCTAACCATAATCGAATAAAAATCACTTGGATGTAGGGCTTTGCGCAAGCTCCTCTGGGTAGGTACCACCCACTCATCAGATATTCTACCGCAGCAGTTAGCAGTTAGCAGTTAAACAGCAGTATTTGGTATTGTTGTGTTCCGGTTTGAAGGGTTAGTGAGCTAGTGTAATTACAAGCACAAGGAACATAACATCTTAGTTCCCAAGGTTGGTGGCGCTTTGGCGATGTAAGCGATGGTTAACATTTCTAACAATGCCAATGTCTGTGGGCGTTGGTGACCAACATATGCTGGTCCGCCTCCCTATGTTATTAAAAAAAAACACTATCTAATGCTCAAGCTATTAAAGAAAAATGTATTATGACATCAACGATTACGTTAAAATTAAATATTTAATAACGTAACATCGTAATAGTTAACAAGTTTTTGATATTCATTACCTAATACTTCATTATAATTTGCCATATTTGGAATTGTATTAATAATATTTATTTTTGTATAATTAATAATATTTATATATATCATTAAATGTTGACGTCATTTCTGGTATATTTTGTTCTGTAGCTTTCCACAATCACATGGTCGACCGGCCATCTGAGCCATTCAATTAAGGCTTGTTCATGACTGAATTTATTATAAATGATTACTTAACGATTACTTAAATATAAGTAAGCGAAATTAAAATAAAGATTATTTATTAAAAAAAAGATTTCTGATTTCAAATGTTTCAATTTGAAACATAATCAAAATTTTAAAACTTAAAATATTTAAATTTAAGCGTCTCTTACATGTCGTCAATGTTTCTGCGATTCAAATACGTTTTCTCACAAATTCGACTTTTTTTTTTCTTTTTTTTTTATTATATAGGTTGGCGGACGAGCATATGGGCCACCTGATGGAAAGTGGTTACCAATGCCCATAGACAATGGCATTGTAAGAAATGTTAACCATCACTTACATTGCCAAGTGAAGACTTTGAGTTAGTTTAGAGTTTGTGTTCATAAAATATCAGTGTTATTGAAAATATATAAGTCAATCATAGCGTAGTTTTTCGGCGATGAGGTAAAATTATTTATTCAAACGTATTAACCTTTTAACGTTGACAAAAATGTAACTTGATAAATTTATGAACTTAAGGTAAACATTATGCAAAAATGTAACGCTCAGCCAAAATTTTCTGACCTACTTTCAAACTAATTCATTTCGGCCCGTAGGGGTTCGCATAATTCGTTGAAAAATAACGCGTTTTAGCGTTTTAAGCAGTAAGGCCAAACAGCACGACTCCAGATAAAGATCAGTTAATAAGCGAAACATAAGAAAATTAAAACCATTTATAATTAGACTTTTGTAATTTTATATTAAATAATATATACATAACTGCCTAGCATGTTGACACACCTAATAGTCAGTTTTTTTTATTGTATAGGTAGGTGGGCGAGCGTTTGGGCCACCTGATGGTAAGTGGTCACCAACGCCCATAGACAATGGCATTGTAAGAAATGTTAACCATCGCTTACATCGCCGATGCGCTACCAACCTTGGGATCTAAGATGTTACGTCCGTTTTGCCTGTAATTACACTAGTTCACTCACCCTTCAAACCGGAACACAACAAAAAGTATACTTTGATATTGATTCGCTATATTTTAAACTGGCTCATTTATTATTTATACCGTTTCACTGCTTTATAAAGCATTGGTATTTAACAGTAGGAAAACTAGTGGCTTCATGATTTCTACAAAGTCGGAGCCGTAACATAATTAATAAAAAAACAGGATTTCATTTAATCCACGTCCAACGTGTTAATAACGTAAAATTAAGTGTTCTGGATTGTATTTTAAACAACACTAAAGTTTGTTAAAAATTTCAGCTCAATCGGTTAAAATTCAGTTCTAAGTTCACACCCAGGCATATTAAAAAGTGAAGCTAAAGAAAATCATATTAACATACAATTTACAAAGCAACAAAGGTCTGGTAGCTTATTCATAAAAAAAATTGTTGGTACCACAGAAAGCGTAGGTCACTTCGTGTTAGGTCTTTGTTCAAGCCCGTCTGGCAATCATCAATAGTTACAAATATTGTGTTTCGATTTGAAGAGTTAGTGAGCTTGTGTTACTACAGGTACAGAGTAGTTAGTTCCAAAGATTATTGGTGCATTGACGATGTAAGAGATGCTTAAAACTTCTCACAGTGCCTATGCCTCTGGACGATAAGTGAACACTTACCATCAGGTAACCCAATTGCGAGCCAGCCAACCTATTTTAGGTATAAAATAAAACGCTTAAAAGTAGATTGATAGAAGTAGAAACTTAACGATTTTTATACGGATACCTAATCCGTCGAACCAAGTGTACAATCATGTGACCACATTCCTCTAAAATATGGAAACTTTTTTGTTTTTTAATTTTGTTTGACAAGAGAATCCTTTATTCAGACAATATTTAAATCGTCATCGTGAACCAACTCGTATCATGTTTTGCTTTGCAATTGGAATCTTTTAACTTATTTACTTCGTCAATAACGCCACGTAATTGTTTTGTCATGATAGTAACACAGTAAGTAGACAGTAACGGGTCTTCATAGGCAAAGACTTAAACAATAAACAAGTCGAATCTTATTTCTCATCGTCTCGATGAATCATTTATATTTATTTCTCGAGGGTAATATAATTAATATCAAATTATGTTGTACTAAAACTTTTAAGTATCTTTTCTCGTCTTTATATAATATCTTTCACTGTTTCTATACAACTAGTCAATTGTATTGTGGTTATACATAAGACATTATATTAATGATTAAAAATATATTTAACCATAAATAGAGTCCTGCCATGATGAAAATCCGAAGGAGATATTAAGCTCTAAAATTAAAATTCACCTAAACCGCTACTATTTGAAGAACGAATACAGTCTTTTAGACAAAGTGCTATAACAATAAAATTGAATGTACAATAAAATTCACATCTAACTTAAAAATAACGAAACGTACCAACTTTTATGATCAATAATGCAGAGAAAGTTGAACGATACCAAACCGAACACCGTAAGCGCCTTGTTAAGCGCTATAAATGTCTGATGCCATAAACTCTTACTGCCATACTGAGGACTTAAATGTTACAATAGAAATATTTCAATGCCAACCTTTTTAAAAACAAGCTTTTATTTAATTCATATACAAAAACTAATATTATTTTATATACGAGATTGTTCACAAAAACTATGTACAAAATTTCAGTTGCAAGATTTGGTACACACATAATATTAACAGATGAAGATATATAAGCTAATAAATAGACTGTGTGGCACCTTTCATCATCGCAATTTGTATTATTTACTTTTACCAAAATAACTAAATATGAATTTAAATATATTTACTAAAGAGCTCATTACTTTGTCTGTATACAAAATATTTTAAAAATCGTGATTAAAGGAATGTTTTAGTTCATTTTCGTCCCATCCAATGTTCTATTCAAAAAAATTCGGTTAACGCATTCTATCTTCTAAGCAATCAGGGCTGTTATATAATTTATATTTATATATTGCACAATGACAATATAGCCTGACAAATTCACAACGAAACAGGAACAAAGGAAAACTGACAATTATTTAAGCACTGCTTCGAGCTAAAAAAGCGAGGGGACGCTATCTGTCCGAGTGAATAAATTGTCGGTACGGTGAATCTTTAACTGTCACACAGATAGCTCTTATTACCTAAAAAATAAAGACTACATTTTAAAAATAAAATCTATGGTGTACAGTGACCGCAACAAAAAAATTGAAAACAATGTATGCGATGGACAGTAGCTATCGAAAAATGTGAAGCGAATTGTTACTCTGTGGTTTCTGTGCCCTGTGTGTGTGTGTTATATTTGTGAGTCAATATTTTACCACATCGATCATATTTCGTGATGTTTTTGCTGGCAATTAAAAACTTTGTAATCGATTAATTTCCCAAAAATCGACAATTCTACCAAACATCAGCGTTGCATAAATGTCACTCTTAAGTTTAGGTTGACAATTTTGACTGAAATCAAATATTCCTTTTAGTAGAACTAATTAATCAGCTCATAAAATAAATGTTTCCTGTCCAAAAAGTGTTATAAAAACAACATAGAAATTAGATAATATAAAAGGTAGCAGGTGACCTTTATTTAGATAACTTTCAAAGCCACAAATTGAAGCATAAGCTGATTACAATTTCATGCCGCTGTAATTCTAATTTAATATGAAAAGTTATGCTTTTGTAAACTTTTGCAAACTATTCATAAAGCAAAGTTCACAGAGCGGGCTATGAGGAAACCACAAAAGGGACGGTAAAGGAAATATATAGTTTAGAGGTGGCTCTAACGGCAATTCGTATGCTAAGACGATTCGGATTCAATTATCCGTGATTCTGTTCTCGGTCTGCTGGCGAGAAAGATGTGAATATACCAAGTGATACTTGTAACGTTATAATATATTTTATACGTGCTTTCGTTTGCATAGAATTAGTAGTTTATATTTTAACGTCTATACAGAATTTTCTTTAATTTTAAAACCTATTTGACGAACAACATCTGGTTAACATACTGTTATGATAGGATTTGTCCCTGTTAAGGTTAAGTATGCTCCATTAAAGTACTTCAGTGATGGTTGCGAAATAAGATATTAAAAATACATATAAAGCACGTGAAAAATTAATTACCACCAATTTACAGATACCTCAATGAATAATAATTTTAGCACACATTGGGAATTGATGACAATGCAATAATCTCAGAACATTTTTATCTAATGTTATAAAATCTTTAAGTGGATTATGTCTGATTATTATGGAAAACTTTATTTTGCAGTAAAATATAGTGTATAGATTTGTCAGAAAACAAATTTTAATTTTTGACCGGAATTCCTTTTATACGTTATAACGTGAAAACAATCCAATTACTTTTTCAATTAAAATTCATTTACTAATATTTTTTCGGATTCAGTATATTTATAATTGAACTCTTATGTAAAACATTGGAATTACTTGTATTACTTGTTCCAGACGTTTTTATTGTTTTCCTTAGTAATAAGAATAGAGAACATGAAAATAAAATAGAAATAAAATAAAACAGGCATGTTACAAACCGAATTGAAAATAAATAAGTGTGTAATTATTGCTAGTTTTGATGTATACAAGAATTCAAAATATGTATCTAATATAAAATTTGCAATATTCGTCACTTCTCTTGAATATGATATAAGGCCTCCTTGCTTCTTAAGCAGAAAGTAGCAGATGAATAGAAGCTAATCCTGCGAACTATTATTAAAAATGCTATCCGCTAGGCCATATCAGCCTCTATTTATCAGTTCAATCAATACATACGGACAATACTAAATTTAAATATTGAACGGTGTGTTTTTTAAACGGTAACCGTTTTTCCCATTCCACCATCTCGTCCAGACTGTGATTGGTGGATATTTGCATTGTTAAATCAGAGCAGTTTTGTCTGCCTTATTTTAGCATAAAACGATAAACTGTTCTCGTTGCTGGCGTATGTTAATCAAGAGATTCCGTCAACAATTTTGCATATTTTAAATATGGTAAAAAATTCAAACGACTTCACACCTTTTTGCTAGACTATTTCTTGGTTTTGTAGACGTAACAATCCAGTTAGCAGTGCCCATTATAGTTTTGATTCAACTAATGAGTGTATAGATATATTGAAGACGCCTTGTTCCAATAAAAGTACCTTTATTAAGTTGTGCGTAAAAAACTTTTATATTAAGCGTATCTGACAGTAAAGGCTTGTAACATTTCATATATTTCGTTATACCCTGATCACAAAACGGTTTTCGCACAGTGTTAGCAATGTTAATGATTAATATAAATAATCGTCGTACCGTTAAAAAGTTATTGGAATTTTCATTCGAAAAATTCTCAGTAGCTGCCAAGTCTGAAATTTGGAAGTATTTAGACTCCTGTGCCTCGGAAAGCACGTAAAACCGATGATCCTGCGGCTGAACTCTTGCCATCAAAATGACGGAATAGTGTGTGTGGAATAGTAAAACACTAGTGTAATCTACATCTGTGTTTGCATACAATCTTGTATACTCTGATATGTCCCATGTTATGGCTAGTTTTCATTGAGATTAGCCATTGTGGGCAAAATCGATAAGAACGAAATCATCATTAACTGATGTTCAGCATTTTGAGAATTTGAATGTGTTTAATGTGTCTAGTTGTATAATAAAACGAATTATGTAGAGGCACATCTCGTTTATTATAACAAATCAAAATATAACTGAATATTTGATGTATAGCTTATTTATAAAAAAAAAAAATACTCTTACCAAAATGTTATTAGATAATATATATTTACAAAGACAACAGAACAATTTATTTCAGGTAATGTACTAGAAAATTTAATATTCGCACTATCCTTGCCATACTTCCAAGTTCCAGCTCAAATGATTTAGAAGCGTTTTCAGAATGTCCTTTAATATCTGGTACTTTGGATACACGCCAACTACCTGGTACTTATTAACGTATGTGGCTGTGAAACATAATATCCCCACGGATAATAGCCGTCCGCCTCGAGTGTTATGATATCCTAGCATTTGAAATGCAGATATGCTAATTATTGCGCATACAATTCGTCGCCAACATTTCTGGAAATTCATTGGCTTTATTCAAGAGTTTTGTCAACATTAGACCTCTAATTCAAAGAAAAATAATCTTCATTATAATAAGATTTAAATTTTAAATTAATGTCATTCGATAAATAAAATAAAAAAAATGATAATTCAATCATATTAGCAATTCACTTCTGTCATTTACGTTGAACACACACATACGCGCGTAAATACGTAAATACGTGTTTACATCGTACATAGTACTGACGAGTTGTGGCTTTATTTACTTTTTAGATTTCAATTAACATTATAATTTGATGACAATGTAGCGACAGGAAGCAACCTAAAAAAATTGCTGTTATGCTACACTCGTCCGTTACGCCCCGTGATGCACCGTAACGTGTTATAATCATATTATGGTTTACCGCACAGACGAAATCACGATTATTAAATTGTATAAGATAATCTAAAATTTGATAAAGACATCGTAGAGATCCTTAAACACACACAAACACATAAAAAAGAAATATATAGGACTTTGTGCGAACTGATGAGGACCGCCTACTTTTGTTAAACCAGATGAGTAATATTGTATTTCAGTCCGACGGATGAGAAAGCATGTAAAATAAAAGGCACAACAATTATTACTATCTTTTTAGTGCCTTTTATTTCAAGAAACTGTTTATATTTGCTGTTATTTTTACAGTTGCAATATCTATAAATAAATCTTTTGGTGGTGATGTCCGTTTATAATGGTGGCATATAACTAAAAACGTTCAACATTATATAACCGAGTTCATTATAATTTCACCTGGCTGCAAAATAAGCTGAACGTTTTACTCGGCAACGTTATTGTATTGAGGCTGTATACTCGGCGTCATGCCAAAATCTAAAATGCTATCTAGATGGTTCCTTAGCTCATTTCATTAGAATAATGTTTGTTCAGAATGTAGTTACACTTGTAACAAGTGACCTGGACGACTCTCTCTCTCTCTCTTTATACTGATCTCGAGATTATTTTGAAACAGATTTATGAGTGGAATTTCAGAAATTTGCATAAGGAAAACGGAATAAGGTGGTTATAACATTGTTTTAATTTTCTTCTTATTAATATTTTAACTTTAAATATTAATTATCTATCTATTTACTAATCCATTTAATTCAAGTTCGTATATTACATAATATACCCTTTATAACTACATAGTTCACTCTAGTTTAACAGGCATACGAAATTGATGTAAGTTTCTGGAAAGCGGACATCGAAACATGAGTAACCGAAACGATTTTTTTTTGTTTTCATTTGGTTTTAAAAGTATGTTTATTTTATTACTAGTTCCGTCAGCTTCGCCCGCATATGAGGGGAGAGGGGATAGGTTAGATACCTTGTGTCCTTTTCTGTACCACCGACAATGTGTAGCCAATATTTCATAATGATCGGTTGTTATTAAGACGTAAAACCGTAACAAACAGTCAAACTAATGTTCGCGTTTATAATAAGGATGTTTGAAACAGTAGACAGTAAAACCGACTTCGGTTTTTATTTCACTGATTGTAATAATAATAATATGTATTAATATCCTGGGACATTATTCACACAAGGCCATCTGATCCCAAACTAAGCAGAGCTCGTAATATAGAAACCAGACAACTGATATACTACGTATACTACTTTTCTTTTGTAAGTTAATACTTATATAGATAATTACACCCAGATTCAGGAAAATAGACATGTTCATGCACATTAATGTCTGGCCTGGGTGGGAATTGAACCCACGACCTGCAGCGCGAAGGGCAAGTCACCAACCACGCCAACAGGCTCGTCAAAACTTTGCCTATAATGTGTTGTTGTTTCTATAATAAATGCAACCGTAATTTAATTATAATAATTAATATGCTTGTTGCATTAACCATTAATTTTTCGTATGTTACAGCGGCTTAATCAACTTAATTATGGATAAAAACTAATTGAATTATTAAATAAAATCATTAATTAACTTTAATTAACGGTTTACATACTTGGTAATGTGAATCCTTTAATATCAGATTATTGATATGTTCGCGTGAATTTTTGACAGGTAATTTGAGTTCGAAATTCATACAATATTTTATTTTGTACATAATATCTTTTGGCCACACTTAATTTGCGGTGGTTTGAAGTTTCAGTCCATGTGAGCAAATGAAGAATCTATATGAAGAAAGATTTTGGTTAACTGTTTTTAATTAATCCTTGTAATGATTTTATAAATTCTTTGATTATTTTGATATTAACAATCTTTGATGCTAGCAACATTTTAGCACCCGGTACATGGCATTGCAGTCTGAGACTTCGAGCGTAAGACGAGTAAGCGTAAGATTTCGAGATGACGTCAGCATACGATTTGTTATTATATTCATAAGTGCGTTAATGTGTGCGTAAGTATATGGCACATGCTTACACATAAATTCTCATTAATACATTAGCACTCACATTATTTTATTTAAAATTCGATTTAAATGATCGAATCAAGTATTATTCGATTATTAAAAATTTTATAAATTATTTTCTAAATGTCATAAACTCAATCTATCAAAAGTTGCCTTAGTCGATGATGAATGGTCGGACGGATGAGTTATTTTAATTGCTTTTTCGAGACGATGAAAACTTCGCATGGAAATTGGAATACCGCAGACATGTTGATGGATTGGCCCCCACTCTCTTGATTGGTGGATTGTTAGTCTTTTTCGATTTGTACGTTTTTTGATGACCACACCTGTTTGAATGGTTTTGCTGGCGAATTCGTGTATTATGCAACTAAATAGAGAGGTATGTTTTAGTATTTATTATTTAGATGAAAACAACTTTTTCATTTAATCGAAACTCGTATTGGTTTGAAAGGCTCATGTGGAATAGAAATTATTAATAAATTTGTTTAATCCGTAAATAGAAGTGTTTTGATGAACAGCTAATTATTTAGTGACTGCGTCGTTGTAGTAGTCCAAGGTCTCGGGTTCAATCCCGGCCATTCGGATCGCACCATTAAATAGTTATTAGGTTTTTCTGTCTGTTAATATGGTATAATCGATATATAATTTATTATGTAATATTGTTTTTTAAGCCATAATTGCTTGATAAATTGAAATTATGAAGTTTCTATAATATATCTATTCTGAAATATATATTTCCCAAGAACCATTCTCGATTTTTCAATTATAGATATAACCTTTGCAATTTCAAGTAGAAATATATTGGAAAATATATTGCTTAAAAATATTACAAAACTAATATCAGTTAAAATTTACCAAAAAGGAATATATTCATTATTTCATTCTACATGTAAAAGTTAAATCTGAAATAATAATAGATAGCTGAAAACGGCGTACAAAATAATTCATTGGAAGCACCCTGTAGTTTGTTATACCGACAGGCTCAGGTAAATAAAAAATAGATAGGGATGGGATTTCAACTGTATTTATGACTTCATACGATGCATTGGTACAGACTGGTACTTGTTTATGGCAAGCGGAATGAATCTCCCTCGAGTGCAGTTTATTGTATTAAAATATAAAATAGGTCAATGCACTCTTGTATCACAGAGAAGTCCTGCTAATATGACATGTATTATTTTATCAAATTTTTAAAAGATTATTTAAATCTTAAAGATTATATTGCGTCATTGTATAATATCACGTGATAATTAACCATGACTAATATGACCCCATGATCCCATGATAATTTCTTTTTTACAAAGCATCTGTTTGTTAAACTATACACCATATGAACACATTTTAACTGTCATTGTCATTGTGGAAGAAAAACGTTTCTGTACTAAATATCTGGATACATCTTAGTCATAAGATGTTACGGTCGTCTAACGCAGGTGTTTCACATTAAGATGTTACATAGAACTTCATAACTGTTGAAGGCCCTACCGCGACTGCGTCAGTATATAACTCGGCCCATTAATAGCGTTCCTCGTATAATCCGTCACTTAAAAGACTGATAACTACTTCATGGAGTTTTTAAAGTATTACCTGAATGGATTATGACAATATTAGTAAATTAAATAAAAATTACAAAAAATATATAAGCCAAGATGGCCTAGTGGTAAGAACGCGTGAATCTTAACCAATGATCGTGGGATCAAACCCGGGCAAGCACCACTGAATTTCATGTGCTTAATTTGTGATTATAATTCATCTCGTGCTTGACGGTGAAGGAAAACATCGTGAGGAAACCTGCATGTGTCTAATTTCACTGAAATTCTGGCACATGTGTATTCCACCAACCCGCATTGGAGCAGCGTGGTGGAATGAGCTCCAAACAGTGGGACATTCATAGGCTGTTACTACTACTTACTACTACAAAAAATATATAGACATTTCGTAGGCCGACTGGCGAATGGTCCACCTGATGTTAAGTGGTCACCATAGACATAAGCACTGTAAGAAATATTAGCAATCCCCTACATCGCCAATGCACCAACCTTGGGAACTAAGATGATATATCCCTTGTGCCTATAGTTACAATGGCTTACTCACCATTTAAACTGTAACACTACACTACTGTAACAAACTTATCCAAGCGTAGGTAGCTTTTTTAAGGAGTTTAGTGAGACGAATTAGTGATTAAAGAGATTAATTTTATTTAATTTATGTTATTTTGTTTTCCCATATTTCATTGATTTTGCTATAACTTATAAATAAGTATGACGTAATATTTTTCTGTTAAGTGGTAACTCCCTTTTAATGTTTTTAAGTTGGCAACACGGTCTTTTAAAAAAGGCGGGAAAGGGAGTTGGATATGATATGATGGCTTATAATAAATGGCTGCCGAGCTGGATAATTTTATTTATAAACAATATCGACCACGCGCCGACCGCATCTACCGTAATAGTACTATGCTAATGATAATAATCAGTCCGACGGACTTGCACAAATCTCTACTACGAAGTTATGGAATTACGAAGTAAAGTAATTCTTTAAGACATATCTATAACTGTCATCTTTGAATTAGATAACTGCTTTACTTTGTTAATAACCAATGAACGACATGCGTTGCAATACTATTTCATTTTAAGTTCATGGTAAGTACTATCGAGCAAGCATCAATATTAACTGCACATTCAGCACATGTGTCAACATAGGTCTTAGGAACTCATACGGGATAAATAAAGGAAGTTTCATGTAGTTTCATGTATTACGTATACAAATATATTTAGATATGTGTTTAAGCCTAAATAGCCAATAGTTAGAATTATATTAACAAAAAATTACGGTTTCAAACCCGGACATCACTGAATTTTTATATGTTGATATGAAATAAATTCAAGGAAGGGAAGGAAATCTTCAATAACAATTCAAATGCTATTCCAATATTGCATGTTTCTGCATCAATACGATTTTTTTTAACCAAATACATGTAGAAATTTTATGAGATAAAAAGTACTTTGATATACTTATAACTTTCAACAGTTTTCTTTTCAATACTGTAAATGTACTCATGTGCCTTTATGTTAGCAAGGTCGAGTTGTTTGTTAATATTTGAACACAGCTGTCGCTCCATGACTGAAAGATCATTTGTCGAACGAGTGCCGAGTAGAACGGACGTCTTTGGCGAGAAATTCTAACGTCCTGAAACAAATGTTAAAGGTTATGAGGAAATAGGGTGGCGTGGAAAGGTCATTAGGTCACTACGTGTTACGGAACACTAGTTGCTGGAGTATTATATATATTTCAAGCTGCATACAAGCATTGAAATTGAAATTTGTTCTTATTGTCGTTATTTTTATGTATGTAAGTTTAAGGTAGTCAATAACAATTAAAGGCACCAGAAGGGATTTATATAGAGTTTTTTAAAAGTTATTCGAAAGAATATACATATAAATTGAAATAAACAATATGGAATGTCAAATTATACTTAAAATGGTCTCTCGAGTCTAGACTGACTATATCTTTTTACTCATTTCAAAAAATATATCGAAACATACCTGCATGGGTGCATCAAACTAAGTTATATCACCAATTCAGTTGGTGAGCTCAAATTTCGATTTAAATTCGTTTTCACTGGACGAAAAAGCGTAATAAACGTAAATGAACCGTAAATTCGTTATACAACAATCAATCACATAATTGCCATGAATGTGCTCAACAGCCGTGAGGTATTATGATTGATCTATTAATTGGACGGTAGCGTATAATTACTTTATCACTGCTGACCCATTCTCAAGGGGTCGATCGCGTGATGTTAAACCAATGATATGGCTAATTTCGTTGAACAAATACCATGCTATTAAAATGTGACACCGTTTTGCTTGAAGATATATAAAATTTCGATATGTGTAAAGAACAGTCCATAACGTTTGAACACAAACGTTGCTATCATTCTGGGTCAACGTCACGTTTTTTGGAAAAAAAAATATTGTTTTTTGACAGACTTTTGTGTCCATGGCATTTCATTGGTCGTTGTTTTTTTATCTATCTATATCTATGAATTTAAATTTATTGAAGTGAAAACTGGTGCGTTGCGCTGGTTTATCGTGGATTCGCATTACCGACATAATAATGTTTATATAATGAAATCGTTGAAAGTACAAATAATTTAAGTATTGTGGAAATTAGTGAGGATAATAATTATTGAAATTTATGTAAATAATAACAGTATATAACTATTATTTATGTTAATTAAACTATATTAATATTTTGTACCAAGTTTGTGACATACTGTGTATTTTGATGAATAAAGCTACATAATAAAAAGTGAACAGAATTATCATTTGGAGTGTCAAAAGATGTGGAAATTGGACAAATATATTCAACAGTTACGGTTAGAGACATTTATATTCTCAAAAGATTTACATTTAAATCACTTACAGAGAAAATTACAAAACAATTAGTAAAAAAAAAATGAAGTCGAATAGGCGCACATAATACGATGAATGTTACAATAACCTAATAATATCAGTACAGTGCAAACAAGTACATATGGATATCTAGTCTAGTAAAAAATATAATAATAATAATAATAACAAGGTCCTCCAGACCGATTTCGGTCACGGCGGCCAATCTCAAGAGAGATTAGCCACTGCGCAGGACATATTATAGTGCACAAGTGTGTGCGCAAACACAGATGCACTCTCTTTTCCTTAGCTCTCATAATCCGATGGGACGACAATCCGACACGACCGGAAAGAGTTCAGGCGCAGGACCAACGGCTTAACGTGCTTTCCGAGGCACGGGAGTGTACACACTTCCAACTTCCAGACTCCGGGCTGCTACTGAGAATTTTGTGACAGAAAAACCCAATAACTATTTATTGGCCCGACCTGGGAATTGAACCCAGGACCACCGGGTCTGCGGCCTTATATCTAGCCACTAGACCAACGAGGCAGTCAGTAAAAAATATAGTGGGTATACAAAGTAATAATGACTAAGGAACAGTTTCAAGTTTTCACTGCTATCGGCAGTCCCTATGTACAGTTTTTTTGATTATTTGATGAAAGTTCTCACTGAAATTGTATCCAATCATGTAAAAAAGATTAACGACAAACAAAAACGTTTCCTCACGCAAAAAACATTTCGAAAACGTCCCTGTTTTCGAAGTCATCCATTTAGTTCTGCTCTACTAACACTACCGGTTCCTTTTCCGTGCGAAAGGACATCAAAGGCACCAAGTCCGGTGGAAAATTCGACGATTCACAGTTCCAATCTTCGGGTGCGGCTTCGGTGCAGAAAATTAAACTGCTTTGCCTTAACGCTGCCACTTTGTTACACGAATAACACGCGTGGTGTAGCAGCTTGAGTATTCCGAGTTAACTTAGCTTAAGGTTTGTGAATCTACGTTATGTGTGATGTTTAATCTCATGCCATATGAATTTTCTTCAGAATCTAGAACAAATAGATAATGGTACAAAGAATAGTATTCGGTAGAGAGAGCCGAGATGGTCCAGTGGTAAGAACGCGTGAATCTGAACCGATGATCGTAGGTTCAAACTCGGGCAAGCACCACTGAATTTCATGTGCTTAATTTGTGATTAAAATTCATCTCGTGCTTGACGGTGAAGGAAAACACCGTAAGGAAACCTGCATGTGTCAAATTTCACTGAAATTCTGTCACATGTGTATTCCACCAACCCGCATTGGACTGCTCCAATGGAAAAGTAATGCAATAAGCTCCATACCTCCCCAAAATGTGGAGAAGAGGCCTTAGTCCAGCAGTGGGACATTCACAGCCTGTTACATACTTACATACACAAATGACTACCTAAATCGACTACTTTCTAAATTTTATGACACCACTGACAAGTAGTATCCTTCAGTTTTTTATGCAAATGGAACTCGGATCACCTTAGCGATATACTGAACCCAACGTAAAAAGAATCACTTAATTAATTGTCAAATGGTTATCCCTGAACATACATACATAAATGTATATACATATACTGACGAATCGAGCACTTCCCCCTTCTTTGAGTCGGTTAAAAATTAATAAAAACTACAAAGACAAAGGACATAAAGAGATACAATAGTCAACAGTATACTACCATAAACAAACAACAGTATTATTTGAATTGGTCTCAACTCCAAAGTGCCTTTCTAAAGTTCAAATAACTCAAGTGCCTTACCTATTACTTAGGATTCCCCATCCAATAAAATGATTGCGGAAATCAAATTTGTAAATTTGACGGGTGTTGGTTTAGGTGCCCCGCTGAGAACGCTCAAAACAGATTTCGAGAATACCAAACTTGGTTTAGTTCATTCAATACAATCTTATCATTGCGGTTAGTTTCGCATACAATCGAATTGGAAATTCAAGATGAAAATAAATTAACTATCTTAAAAACGCAACTCCTAGACATGGTGTGTTTTTATTTTCATTATAAAAGCGGGAGAATAATCATGTCCTATTTCGAACTGGTTGATTTTTGCCCAATAAAATATTTAAAACAATAAAATCCATACGTTATTGGAGACATCTAATAATATAAAATAGGTATTTATTTAACAATTATATTATTTATTGCATTTCCTTTTGCAAAACATATAAACCATAAAATAAATTACAACAATATTAAAAAATATTCAGGCTCACAAATACAAAATATGTATATTGTATAAAATATGTATATGTATGTGTTATAAGTCTGCAATAAAACCATTTATGTGTGTTTTTCAAACCTTTAGCGCTGTCATATACAACCAATATTTGTCAATAAAATTCGCAATGGTATCTGTCAGGATTTTTTTTATTACACATCTCGATCGTGAATTCAATGAAAATCCTTAGAAATTTGACGATCGACACGATTAGGGCTAAAAAGAGGTTAATAGCTTTGCTGTTAGATACTGCGCCCTTCCCCTTTTTTAAAGCCCTGATTTTGATTAATGAGTCATTAAAAGTTGTTACTTTATATTTTACTATATCTATATTTACTCTTTACCTTGTAATAAACTTGAATTTAATATTATATATTAATAAAATAATATTTTTTTATTGTTTGAATTAGCAGAAATGTAACTAATTTCATGTTTTTCTCAGTAGAATTTACATTCCACGTGTTCGCATTCGCATTCGTAACGTGACGATTCAAAAGTAAGCATTTGTAAAATAAGATGGAACGCGTAATATACCATAAAGGATACTAAAGCTTACGCAAAACTTAGTTAACTCTTTGAAATTAAACTCACGATAAGAGCCTACTTGAATATTTTTGATTTTGTATTTATGTAATTACATGCCCTACTTACATCATAAATTATTATATAAACTTTAAATTAATAAAATATAGTCAACAGAAACACTACTTAATAAAAATGTGATAATTAAAATATCAACAGGTTCGTCTTGCATGGAACAATTATTAAAACTAAGAGTCATTAAAAATGATCACTAACTGCCAGTCATTTAATTACGTGTCGTGCTAACGTGCCCAAAAATTAAATAGTTTTAATCGAAGAACGAGGGTACAAAACTTCGAGACACGTATTATCTTGTGTTTGTCTTTAGAAGGAAAATATCGTGCAGAAACCAACATGTATCGGATATCATTTTGCAACATGTACAATATATACATGTCGAACAATTTGCTTCCTATAAAACAAGCTCCAAATATTTTACATAACAGCCCTTGTCCAATAGTGGGACAATTACGATGCAAAAGTTTTAGCTTACTATTAATGAATGAAAAACTATTTGCAATTATGGCCAATTATTCTTTAAAGTAAATATACTTATTTATATTATTCGTATGAAATTATCAAAATAATATATGCGAAGCAAATCATGCAGCATCTTAGACGTCAGCAGGCTAAGATTCATAGATATATCCTGGTTCAGACGCGATTACGAACTTAATGGCGATTTGTGACCCCATACTCGAAGCTATTAATGCAACGGCTCTACAAATTCCACTTTTATTTAATAGCGTTTAAGAGCTATAATCGCTTGGTAAGTACTGTGTACGTGTTGCTTAGACATATAATAAACACATGTTGACAGTGTCGGGACAGTGACGAAATGACCAGCAATTGAGAATTAATGTTTAGTAATCAAATCAATATTATCAAATGATCAGCTTAATCTTGGTGCCTACAGAGGTATAAGAAGATATGGATTTCATTCACGTGTATCCCATCTCGATAAACGGTCGCTTTGACCTGATTTAGTAAAAATCTATAAAGTTTCCATATATTACGTCATAACGTTCTAAATTGTATTTTTTTTAATGTAAAACAACTATTGTGACGTCTTGCGGTAAACCCGCGTATGCCGTGACGGCAAACGGGATGACGTTCTCTTACGCGTCTCTACTCCCTTGTGTGTGCGTGGCGCGTATTGTAAAATATTATTATATAATGATAAAATACATTTCGTTGCTCTATATTATTATAATGATAACGTCAGGTTTTACCCAATCCGAAAAAAGAAAGACATTTTATACAGGTCAATTGTATGATGTTGAAGATTTAAGCGATTTTTTTCCTTTATATATATGCAGATATTGGAAGATACACGTTTAAAATCATTTTAAACAGAAAATTTAAGTTTCGATTTCCTTTCGATATATTGCCTTTTTTCCTTTGACGTACGTACGTTGCATTTGAAATGCATTTTTATTTGTGAGTTCGTTACAAGTCTGGCTTACCTTCAGGTATCGAATATAATACTGAATTCCTATCCAAATTCTGTTTCATGTATATTTGCACTGATTCCATATTGAATCGAGCTATTTTTAACTGGCAGGTATTATATATCAAGTATGCTATTAAATATATAGGTATATTAATATTTATTTTAATACTGAAATGTGATGAAATGTTGTGTGAAAGGACTTATAAAAGCTTAATAAATAATATTTTGTTGAATTCAATTCAGCTCTTATATAGCTATGAATCATTTTACTTCATACGTTTTTTAATAAATTATTTTTTATCTAAAATCCTTAATGTAATTTTTATCTGAACATTATTATATTATACTGTTTTTTAACTTAAAGTGCGATTCCACAAGTGAAGCGCTGTCGGTCGTAAAATTTTTAATCCCTTTTATCCTTAACAACCGAATAAAATCCCTATAACACAGCCTAATTCCTTGCTTTGCATACATATATCACTGCTTTGGTTCAACCACCCTTTCACGAGCCGATTCGCCTCCCCATACCTCAGAAACCGCACAAATACACTCTCTTACATAACAATAATACTATTTCCACAGCCTCCCTGACAAATAGCGCTATACATAGCTAAAACCTATACATGCGTAAACCACGTGGTTCAATAAAATATGCGCGAGTTCCAACGCCATCTATCGGGTGGTAGCGGAGCTTCGTCGCCGTCGAAATAGGTGAAATGTTTCTAGAAGGTCGTCCGTTTGAAGCTCGTAGTTCGTAAGATATATTTAAGCTACTAACAGATGGCAGCACAAGTCTCAAGTGGGAACACTTATTCTTTTAGAATTGAGATTTTATGTCTTGTGCCAGTTAGTGACTTGGCCAAGTATGGGATTTTCATCCGTTTTGAAGAACAGAAATATAACTTTAGGTTGATATGTAAAATAAAATATATATTTAAATATTAATTATAAAACTATATTATAGTATTTTTTTGTATGTTTCTAATAGACTTTTTTCTTTTGTTACAGCTTTCGGAGCTCGAGCAACGAGTTCTGGAAGCCGAAGGACGAGCGGAGGAGGCGGAAGATAAGGTAAGAGTAAACAAAGAAAATTATTTTTATATGTTGACAGTTTCTCATAGATTATACTAATATATATGTATATATGTTTTTAATACATCAAAAACATAAATTAGCATTCATTTTAATAGTAACCGTTAAGCAATTTAATGTCTGGCAATATTATATACAAACTTAAAATGAAATATTATAATGTTATTATATGCATACATACACATACGTAATTATTTAAAAATGACGAGCTTTTGTCATCCTTTTCCAAAGGCTATAGAAAGAGCGGCACACTTAGCTACAATAAAATTCAGTAGGGTCAGCAAAAACGGAAACATCAAATCAGAAAATCCATTTAAGGAACCTTCATCAAAACCTTTCCCAAATTAGATTTCCACTAGCTGTTATCTCGCTTCGCTGAGCCATAATTAAACTTTAGAAATTATTTTTTATCTAAAATCCATAATGTAATTTTTATCTGAACATTATTATATTATACTGTTTTTTAACTTAAAGTGCGATTCCACTAGTGAAGCGATGTCGATCGTAAAATTTTTAATCCCTTTTATCCTAAATGTTCTTTTAAATAATTCTGGAATCCATGACGTCATACAGTTTGTTTGTTTAGTTGTGAAAAACAAAATTGATATAATTATTGTTTTTATATTTAATACTTTATAGGATTTTTGTTTAACATAAAGCTTAACTGTTAGAAAATTCCTTCAGTGTTCAAACGTAAAACCACCGTAAGTATTCTAACTATATGTTAATTTTAGTTAATAAAGTATGCTAATTAGAGCTCAGTTCCGTATTACAATATTCATAAAATTCTAAAAAATATTTAACATATCGGTACCTTTTTTATTTATACAGCGTGTAACAAAATTCGTGTCCGACCCGTAAAGTGGTTATTAGGTATCGTGTGTCGGTTCTATTTATGTAATTTTTTTTTTAAATGTTTCGGGATTATTACGAGGGTTTAAATATTAGTACAAGCAGCAGCATAAATTATGTTCAATATTCATGTAGTTTAAATAAATTTGTAACGTGTCGGAAAATAGTAATAGTCGGTATGACGAATTTATGTAATGATTTTATTTTCGAATTATTTGTTCGTTTTCGAATTGTTCTTTGTGTAATTTAAAAACGAAAAATTTATAAAGACTTCAATACACACACGTATACACAAATTTTTTATTTTTTTTTATTGTATTGGTTGGCGGGCGAGCATATGGGCCACCTGATGGTAAGTGGTCACCAACGCCCATAGACAATGGCATTGTAAGAAATGTTAACCATCACTTACATTGCCAATGCGCCACCAACCTTGGGAACTAAGATGTTATGTCCCTTGTGCCTGTAATTACACTGGCTCACTCACCCTTCAAACCGGAACACAACAATACGAAGTACTGCTGTTTTGCGGTAGAATATCTGATGAGTGGGTGGTACCTACCCAGACGAGCTTGCACAAAGCTCTACCACCGAGTAAATGCACCGGCATGTGTAATTAGTCTTAATAGTTTTAATTTTTATTTGTTTTGTACTTGTATTCAGATAGACAGACAGATGCAACAGAGGGTGGGGGCAATTACAAGATATGAAGTAACGAACAGTTATTATTGCTTATATAAGTACAAACAATGAAACATAACAATACGACAAATGTTTTTTTTTTTTAAATTAAAGTTAATTATGCATGTAATCTTTAGCTTAACATTACAAGTTAAAATATTAGGCACAATACAAAACACACAGCAAATAGAAGATATCACACCAAAATAAAAATAATAATCTTATTGAAATATACCTAAAATATAATAATTTAAAAGATTTGTTCGTTATTTGCAGACCGTACCGTAGCTCACGAGAGTGCACACTTGCATAGTCGATCCTTCGGGATGGTATTGATTTTCCCGATTGCACAATGACTCATTCATATTTGTTGTGGAGATTTATTTTTACGGCAATTCGTTAAGCTTTCCTTTAATTAATGCGTAGCAGAAACTACACATTATTTACTTTGTATTTTTAACATTTTCCATTATTCTGACTGAGCTGGCAGATATTTCATTTTGAATTTAGAACACTCTTTTTCTGTCGCGTCATATTTAAACAACTTTTATACACTTGCGTTGTAGACTAATATTAAAACAAAGTATTCAGTATATTATTTAAAAAAAAAATTAAAAAGCTTTGAACTTTAAAGACGGCAAGTTATCTAAGTTTTAAGTAGTTACGCTTGATATTTTCTTGCATAGTAAAACTCGACCTAGTTTTCTTGTTTGTTTTGATATTTTTCATAACCTAGACCTTTGTTAGTGTTTCCACAATACAAGCATGCTCGTAGCTCGTCAGCTATAAATATAAACGTAACTACTTCTTGAGAAATCTTTATCTTGACCTAAATGTGTCTAATACTGTTTTTAAAGTAAAATTTGAAAGAAAATGTAACAAATACAACTAAAAAGTCTATTTGTATTATAAATCTTATCAATTAGTAACAGACTAATAATACTTTGATAGTTTCATTAGTGGTAAAGCTTTGTGCAAGCCCGCCTGGGTAGGTACCATCCACTCATTGGGTATTTTTCCGCTATATAGCAGTAAATTTAAAACAGTTGCAACTTAATTTTTGTATAATTAATAATAATTATTATTATGATTACGATTGAGTAAAAGAATAATTTTACTTATCACATAAATTGATCAATAACGTAATAACCCTACCCTACCATCTGCCCTATGCGGATTTGGCTTCTGCACACAAAAATCAAACATTATATTCAAATGCGATTTTAACCCATATTGGTATGAAAATACAATCGAAATCTCTTTAAAAACCAGAAGCATTTTTGAAAAACTAGCGCCGGTAACCTAACAAATCTATTTTTGGTAGGAACACCACATTATTCGAATTTATTTATACTCGTATATAACTCTCTATTTTTATAATATTAATAATAATTTTAATTATATACAAATTACATCGAATTCCTATTACTAATTTATCATTAAATACAAAATTGAATTAAAATTTCTAACATAAGTATTCCTTACCTGTAAACATTTTTCTAGTAGCCTAAGCTTACATTTTATTGTCTACCATTGCACATAAAAAGTGGTGACCCTACTTTTAGCGGGTACCCTTCTACGCATGCGCACAATTCAACCCAACTTCAAGTTACACGATACCAAGCTCCATACGCAGTAACTTCACATCTTAATCTGTATATACATAATACCCATGTTATTTTAACTGTAGTAAAATACGAAGCATCCAGAAAATCCGTCTTATATTATAAATACTTTAAAATATATTAAATACATCTTTATATCATTGCTGTATGAAATTTTGATCAGAATTAAACAGTAATCAATAGCATCTCTATTAATTATTAGTAGCGTCGCTCCTAAAATCAGTGTTAAATATTAACTTAACTCACGTATAAAATCGGCCTAACGTATACAACGAATTTTTCTCTTTTAATTCTGTCAAGTGATAAAAAGCTTTAGTGTTGATATGTCGAAGTCCAATACGTTAAAGGCGCATAGGTTGAGTGCGGAATTTGCTGAGAAAAGGGGTCAGCTCCTAAAGAAAACGGATCCAAACTCATAGCAGTCACCCGTAAGTAATTTATTTATTTTTGATAATATCTCCTACACTACACATGGTGCCTAAGCTATCTGAAGTGTTTGGGAACACATCGCGATCAATATTTTTGCAACCATTATAAAAATAGTTTTATTTTTCTTAGAAATACGTAAGTACAATAGAATGTCATTATTATTGATTGAAATGTCATGTGTACAAAAGAAAAGTAGTTTTTTATACAACTCTTGGGTTTCTTAACCTCAGGTCATTTTGCATTCAAAAATATATCAGCAATGTTTATAAACAACTTATACAAATTATTACGAGAAATTCATTAAAATGCTTAGACATTAAATATAAGGTAGTTTAAGTCAGGGTTAAAAATATATTTATGTTAAAGAGTCGACTGCAGTAATAATACAATGATATGCAAATCTTAAATATAGTTTCTAACATAATTTATGTTTATTAGCATAACAAACAATTGAACAGTAATAATTGGTCTTTCAATCAACAATTTTGTTTTATATGTATTTAAAAAAAAAAACATGCGAATAGCTTTATTATAAGCAGAAAAGCTTTCGTGGTATAGTTTCCATCCGATAATATTTCATATTAACCTTCATAAAACTATTGGTGTGTAAATGATAAGAGCCTAATATCAAAGTGGTTGTAAAACTCAAGCACATGACTTCCGTGACCTAACAATATGGCGACGAGGAACCAGCTGTTCGTTGTGCGCACGCGCGTTACGTTCCCGCCATGTTTGACATGTCGCGTTTTAGCGTAAAATTTACTAACAAAAGTAACAAAGGTGATTGACTGTTGTAACAAGTAAGGTTTACTCACGTTGAAAAGTCAAAGTAACAACTGAGGAAGAGAAACACAATAAAAAATAAAAGAAGCGTAAGTTACATAAACGAAACGTTTTCATTGAAAAAAAAATCTTTTTAAATAGTACGTCCATATACTGCTATTTATTACATCAATAATATAACACTAATAATAATAATATCCTGGGACATTATTCACACACGACCATCTGGTCCCAAACTAAGCAGAGCTTGTACTATGGAAACCAGACGACTGATATACTTTTCTTTTGTAAATAAGTACTTATATAGATAATTACACCCAGACTCGTTACAAACAGACATGTTCATGCACACAAATGTCTGTCCTGGGTGGGAATCGAACCCACGACCTGCGGCGCGAAAGGCAAGTATCTATCTACCAACCACGCCAAACGGCTCGTCGTTATTCCAATATATTATTGTTAATTAAAGTTATTAGATTTTTAAATTAAAAAAAAATTAGATATTTACTTAAATATAATTTCAACATTAACTTTCCTATTAAAGTAAAAACATATTTATTATTATTTATATTTAGCGTACTCTACGCTGAATCGATGTCTATAGTGACTCAGACAGAGCAATAACCTGAACTAAACTACGGAGCAGACAAAACGATCAGTTGCTGGAGTAATCGCTCCAGCTAGCTTGTGAATATAAAAATCTGTAGTGTATGGAAGTTTTTTATTTCGTGATTTTTGCTTTTATAAAAATGAAAACTAAAAAGTTTCCTACAAAAAGGTTTTATTCTATTGAGATTTTATTCAAAATGATAAATTAGCGGCAACACAACGAATTCAGAGTGGATTCAATAAATTTCCTATTTTAAGATAAAGCTCATTCCTAATTCTTTTAAGACGCTCGGTTTTAAAACTTGCAGCAACTCGGTTACGTAACGAAACTTCCTACTCGACTAAGAACTAAAAGCATTGAAGACGTTTCCTACACTTAAAAGAATCTAAATTACAGTGCATCTATCCCCTCCTCGAGCTCCCCGTTAAAGTAACGGGTAAAGTTTGCCAATTAACAAAATTAATCTTCTTACACGTTGACTACTTAAATGTAGTAAATTACTAAGACTGGCTAAGTTGTCTAGATTCTGGAAGGAATGAGCCTCGTGGGTTTTAGGGAATGTGGTCTACATGTCTCAAGGGATATTTAAATTGACCGTCAATAAAATGGCCTCCTTGGTGTAGTCATAAACTTAAAATCAGGCAAATATCTACTGTATTTATATCACTATAGGTACTAATTTAAATTTTAGTTATTTTGATTAAGAAATTATTTAAGATCAGAGAATATATCAGGGTCATATTTCATTACAATCGGTTAAGTGTTTCAGTAGTAATAAGATAGACAGACACATAAACTAAATAAATAGTCTTACTTGAATTATAGAGTTAAAAGAATACTACAAATACCTGTTTAGATATTCTTCTACGAGCTTTAACAGTTTTAATCAGTTAACACACACCACGGTGTCAGTAAAACGATAAACGCCACGGTTTTGAATAAATTAGAAAAAAATCACGACTCCCATTCATCAGCTTGTATCACGTGACCTCTTAACGTTCACGCAAACCCATTCTTAGCATTTTTCTATTCGAGTATTTTTTTATTTGTAACTAGCTTTCAAAATTATGTTTAGTAAAATGTGTTTTAAAGAAATCTATTACTTTAAGGATAGATCTAGTGATCTAGCTTTTTATTGCTGGTAAACGTTACTGTAGCTTATAATGAATACTTCTTTGTTTTTTATTTATTAATTTCTACAGAACATCCAAAACAATATAAATACACTACTTATAGGACATTACGATATGTCAAGATAATAGTTTACTAAGTAATAATATAATAGCTTACTAAGTTAAAATAAAAAAAAAGATTAAGTTAAATAAAACGAAAAAATCTAAGCTATAATGTTAATAATGAAACAAATATCTCACCCGAGTATGTTCCAATGCTTTCAGTTTAAAAAATATTCTTTAAATTGCTATTTCCAACGTCCATCTGGACATATTGGACCTCATCAAACGTGCACTTCGCCACTATCATGAACGCAGCATTACCGCACTCCGTTCCACTTTTTATAGTGTTTTATGGCAACGCCCCGACCTCGTTTCTATAGAAATTCTCTTATCACGCAATAAACTCTTTGCTATTGGGTTCTAAAGAATATGTCCCTAGAAAAATGTTCTTAATAACTATATAGTTCACCTAAATGACATTAGAAGGCGAACAAATCAGTATAACTAAAGCATATCACAAATTTTATTTCCAGTACTACTAACCAAGAGGTACTCGTAGACTAGAGGTCCAGTGGCTAGTGGCTAGATATAAGGCCGCAGACCCTGTGGTCCTGGGTTCAATTCCCAGGTCAGACCAATAAAAAGTTATTCGGTAAGAACATTCTCAGTAGCACCCTGGATTCTGGAAGTTGGAAGTGTGTACACTCCCGTGCCTTGAAAAGCACGTAAAGCCGTTGGTCCTGCGCCTGAACTCTTTCAGGTCGTGTCGGATTGCCGTCCCATCGGATTATGAGAGCTAGGAAAGAGAGAGTGCACTTGTGTTTGCGCACACACTTGTGTACTATAATATCTACTGCGCAGTTGGCTAATCTCTCTTAAGATTGGCCGCTGTGGCTGAAATCGGCCTGGAGGACATTATTATTTATTAATAGATCGTTTGCACTATAAAAAATAGTAACCGTCTCTTACATCGCCAATGCGCTACCAACCGTGGGAACTAAGATGTTATGCCCCTTGCGTGTAGTTACACTGGCTCACTCAACCTTTAAAACCGAAAACTAAATGCTAAATATTGCTGTTTGCCGGTAGAAAATGTGATGTGAGTGTGGTACCTACCTATTCAGCTCTACTGCCAGGTAAATATTATGTAACTTCACCCATTAAATCAAATTATCTGTGGGTTTTGCAGCACTAGTATATATAAATATTAATATTTTGTATTTTACTTGAGCATTATCAATGTAATTTTGGAGATCGCGTGAAAAATAAAATGCTATTATTTACGGATAATTACAAAAATCACCTTTAGTAAAATTTGTTTAAACTGTGACACCAAATGTATGCTCTAGTTGGAGTATATTGTGATGTTTTTTGAAGTAGTGTTTTTATATGTCAAAAAACAGACAAAAAAAAATTAGTATGTAACTTCTAACGACCTAATATTATAGCACATGATTTCTGTGACCTAACAATATGGCGACGATGTAGCTGTTCGTTAGCGCATGGATATATAATTTTTATATTTTATATTATAATTTTCATTTAATTAATTTAATATCTGTTTAAACGACTCAATATTATATGCTTAATAAAGTTAAAAGTAGCCTGTAGTTATTCCATTGCTTCTGCTAGGGAAATGCTTCATTAATTACGAATAAGAATTTTACTCCATTACTGAAATAGAAACGTTTTAAAAAAAAACTTTGGCATAATTATGAAAAAATCTATATAATATTATTGCCTATCCCTCAGGCTGCCCATTATGATAAATCAATATACATAAATAAAATGTTATATACCAATAGTTTTTGTAAAAACTATTTTAATTTCGTTGAATGAATTTGCATGATTACTGAGCTTTCGATGACTACAGAATTGTATCGAAATATTCAGACGAAAAACATTATTCGTAAATGCCGACATAACAGCGTACTCTATAACGCCGACTAAGTAACAAATACTAGTCAGTACTGTATAAATATATAGAACTGTATCATTCATTAGTACAAAATTACGTATCACATACAAAAAGCCTGAAGCGAAATAATTTCACAAGTTATCAGTTCAAAGGCACTGGTAAATAATTCATGAGACTGCATAGTATGACGCATTGCACATTTGCATAGGTTCTCGTTTCACCCGGCAATCGGGCACAGCTGGCGGGAAATAAAATTTTAATAAAATCTCTTCTGTATCGAAAATCTCTCTTATATCGGTTTCACGAACGTCTAATGCCCGTCTAATTTTGTATTGCGTTCTCTTTGTTGTGTTCGGATTTTCTTTTCTCGAGTGTAAAAGGAATGTTCTAAGCACTCATTGTAGCGGGGAATTTCTAAAGAAAATGCAAAATTCTGTTTAAAAATTCAAATTTCCACCTCCTTATTTTTACATGAATCTAAGATATGATTTGATGATATTCTTCAATGGCTAGGCATTAGACTAACTTTTTTTTAAATTTATTTGGCCTTTGTTGACAAGGTTCTAATTCAGATTCAAACGACCCAATATAATGCTGTTAAATGAAAAAGTTAACTAAAAACTTGTCCATTTTTCATACCGAAGGCGTCTTCCATTAAGAATAATTCGATTCCTTATATTTCCTCTATTACTAGTTCAATGACAAAATTTAAACAAATATGCGAAATTTCATTTACAGCTCCTAATATAGTCAATTTATAATAAAAGTCTGTTTACTACTATTTCAATATTATAAAATGTTAGTATAATTTATGCTAATTCTTATTTCCACGTTGAATACATTAAGTCGTCCGTGAAATTCCTCACAGGAAATCACGTCCAAAATTGTCACAGGAAACGTTGACGCTTCCCGCAATATTAACAACTTATCTATATTCGTCGACCGTCTGTCCGTCCGTCACGAACGTAATTACTGGTAAATTTGTCACGATCTCTCCCGAGAGGCTATGTTTAAAGGGCGAACTTCTCACTAAACTGTTTCTTTATTTTCTTTAATGTTTCAAAGACAGCTATTAATTATTCGCATTTTCAAGTGACGGTATTATAGTTCTAGTACGACAGCGACTAGACAAAAGCTTACGATCCAATTAAAATAAAGATTTACATCTTTGAACTTTGTTAAGTTTTATCAAGATTTCTAAAATTCGCATATTTTCTTGGATGTTTTGTGAGTTTCAGAATAAATAAAGCGATTCACTGTCAACAATAATATAACTAAAATGAACTTAGTCATATTTATTATTATTCTAAACTCAGCGTCAAAAAAATCGCACCTTTTGGTATTTTGACTTCAAGCAACTATAAACCCTATTTCATCAATGGTAAGGTATAAGTGTGGGGCCTCATTTTAAAGGTTATTGAATCCTTTAAATAATAAAACTGTGATAGTGATTACTAAGCATATAAAAAACATTTTTCATGAAAAAAGGAAAAACACGCCAAAATTATTTAATTTAATTAATCTAAAAACATAACAAAATTAAAAAATACAGTAAAACAAATTCTTAAAACTAAACTTAGAACCTAGTGTTACCTCCCTTAGCCCTAATTACAGCCTCCATGCGATCCTTCATTGACCTCACCAACGTCACGATGCGTTCTTGAGGAATGTCACTCCACGCCTCGACGACGGTGTCCCGAAGCTGTTCAAGGGTGGCACGGGCAGTATCACGAGACCGCACCTGGCGTTTCAGATCATCCCAAAGGTGCTCTATGGGATTCTGGTCAGGACTTCTCGCTGGCCACTGCATCACGGGGATCCCAACCTGATTCATGTAGTCCCGAACAATGATTGCCGTATGGGAGCGGGCGTTGTCGTGCATGAATGTGAATTCAGGCCCGACAAAACCAGCATACGGGACCACATGGTCCTCCAGTATCTCTGTGATGTACCGATGAGCAGTCAGGGACCCCTGGCCACGTGCACCTCCAGTGCAGGAGGCGCACACAAGGTTGGTTTTTCCTTGGATTGAAATTCCACCCCAGAACATGCAGGATCCTCCTCTGTAGCTGACGGTTTCTTCGAAGCAGGCCTGTGAGTACCGTTCCCCCTGCCTCCTGTACACTCTTCTACGCCTATCATTGCAGAAAAGGCATACCCTAGTCTCGTCGGAGAAGAGGACAGACTTCCATTGGTCGAACGTCCAATCCACGTGGTCTCGGGCAAACTGAAGTCTGACTCGCCTATGCTCTGCTGTCAATTTGGGGCCAGTAGCAGCCCTACGGGCCTGGATTTTCTTCTCTCGCAGCCTTCTTCTTATTGTGGAGACGCTCACCGACGTCCTCCGAGCTGTTCGGAGCTGCTGTTGCAGCTCAACAGCGTTGGAGAATCGGTTACGCAAAGACGTCGACACAATATAGCGGTCGTCTCTGTCGGAAGTGCAACGTCGTCTTCCGGATCCATGCTTCCTGATGTAGCCTCCAGTCTCCTGGAACCGTTGTCGAGCAATATCAACTTGGCGTAGTCCTGATTGCAGTAGTGCTACCACTTGAGCTGCTTCTTCTGCCGTGGTATCCATTTTTCAGGGTTTTTTTCTTACTGTAGCTGTTCAGGTGTGACTTCTGTGATGTCTGGATAGCTAATGACCCATAATTAATTTTTACCCCCCCTTTTATTCGTGTCCAAGGTGGCACAAGTAGTGAGTCCTCTAATGAGCTTTTCAGCACTTTTTTTTTAAAGACCCTAACGTTTCGTGATTATTGTTTTTACAGAAAAGAACGATACGCGTTTTTAAAGTGTATTAATTGTGCTTTCAAATGATATTAATTTTGGTAGGGTACAATAAATAAGTTAAGAGTATTATTCGCTTGAAGTCAAAATTTCAAAAGGTGCGATTTTTTTGAGGCCGAGTGTATTACATTATTTTAATCAAATTAATAAAATTAAAAATAATTAAAAACAGAACGATCGGGAAGGAAATCAAAAAGTAACATAAAGCTAAATAAGATGTTAACGATTCCAAACATTCAAATTTCAAATTAGGAATATCTAAAAATTCCATAACTATTATCAATTATAATAAAAACCTATTAACCATCAAATATGTATTTATATACAATCAATTATTGTGAAAACTATACGAGGACATAATAAATCACTTTCACTGTACTCTCGTAAAAGTCTTTATGCTTTAAAACTTTCGTTCTAAAAGCATTTTATATCGCACACTGACATCAAACCATTGCACCTTTACCCACCCATCAAATAAAGCCGATGTTTACTAAAAATATTGTAACACGTATAGTAACTAAGCAATCTGAACAGATATAAGAATAAAATAGACATGATAATACGAAATTAATCTGAATTTACATTTAAGTTAATACTATTTAAAACGAAATAGTTTGAAAAGCTTAATCTACTAAAATACAATACTCTTCTCACTTCCGATTTTAAAGAGATTTATTACTATTATTTATGCCAATTATCTTTGAAAAAACATATACGGCCTTTTTATAAACGTTTAATAGACGGCTTTGTTAAACACTGATTTCTCTCTTTCTGTCATTAATGGTTTTACATTCGATAAAAGAAGACAGCATTGTTTAACTCATCCCTAAAATACCATTTATAAGTGAAGTCGATAATAGTTCATATAATATATAAGTGCATTACGCGATCGCTCTCGACGTATTATTTTAATTCCTTAGTAGGAATTTAATGTTCTGAGAAATACCTTAGTATTTGTAGCTGTTTAGTCCCATTTCTGAACATGTCGCTTCTAATTTTCTCTATGTGGCTCACTGAAAGACATTAACGTAATCATTTAGATTAGTATTTATGACGATAGCGATAAGATTCATGTCGACATGTTATACAGCGTTAGTAATAACATAACACGGCTGTATAGTGTATACAGTGTGTTCTGTTTTTGGACACGCGCCAGACCGTGGATCCTGGGTTAGGTCTTTTTGCTTTACTACAGACGGTAGATCATTGGTATAAGCGAAGAAATCAATGTCTTTTTAACGACTACCAATTCAATTTGCTGGAAACGTATTGTCATATTTTATTGGTAGCTTTATCGTGGGGATGAGTCATTATTAATCAGCTTTAAAACGCTCCATCCACCTGCGAGCCCTCCAGTGTTTCAAATCTCCATGGGCGGTGGTAGTCACTTCCCATCAGGTCAGCCTTCTGCCCTTTTACACCCTATAACTTAAATATATATTATGATTTCACCAAATCACTTACCCTTTCTTGCGACAATTTTATTTCGCAAATGTCATAGGTATGCCCTTGTCCTACACTGCACCTACCAATATATGTTTGATTTCATAAAAATCGGTACATATAGACGGGGGACGGGACGAGACAATCATATTATCATACATACTTTCGCATTTACAATATTATTATAAGTCTCATAAACTTAAAATATTTTTCTATCAAGTTTTTATTTTAAATAAAGATTTATTCATGAACTTAAACATAATCCTTTCTACTTTAAGACTATGAAATTTAATTATAATGAAAATAGCAAATGTCAGAGAGTTTAAATTAAAAATAACCATCTGAAGATCCCGTCTAAAGAGCCAGGCGAAAAGATTTTAAGAAACATCCCTCTGAAGCATCTCTTTATTCCATTAATTTTACCGCTCTAAGCATTTGAGGATTGAAAACATCGCGACATAACTTTTACTTTTCTTTTAATTCACAATATATTTTCCTTTTTATATTTTATAACGTCTGGAGTAACACTTGCTTCTATAAATTAAGACAAAGTTATTTAAAAAAAGAAAGTATTTTAGTCTGAATTAAAAAAATGGGCAAACAATCATTAGAAGAAAACCAAGAATATTAGACAGACTAATTAATGACTATGACTGACTGATCAATTTATTTCATTTTAAGACTTAAATTTATTTATTTGTAGAATTTTATTAGAGAATCGAATACTATTAAAAACATAAAATATTTATAAAAGTGTAAAAAGCCTATGGTGTACTATACGCATAATCATGTTAAATTAAAACGATGTGCAATCACAACGCCATTTTGAATTATATCATAACATATTAAAATGAGTCGTGTAAACATATCAAAATATTCCTTACTGATTTTTACAACGAACTCTTCTTCTAGTCGAATATTATTATTGATGTCAATTTAATGATTCATATGTAATTATTTACATAATAAAGAGTTACTATCTAATATAAAAGTAAAGTAACAGCCTGTGGATGTCCCACTGCTGGGCTAAGGCCTCTACTCCTCTTTTGAGAAGAAGGTTTTTGGAGCTTATTCCACCACGCTGCTCCAATGCGGATTGGTGGAATACACATGTAACAGAATTTCAGTGAAATTTGACACATACAGGTTTCCTCACGATGTTTTCCTTCACCGTCAAGCACGAGATGAATTATAATCACAAATTAAGCACATGAAATTCAGTGGTGCTTGCCCGGGTTTGAACCCACGATCATCGGTTAAGATTCAGTCTAATATAAAAAAAAGTATACAGTAAATATAAAGGGGATACAATCTGCCGTGATATTGCGTAATTCAAATACTTACTCGTCTGGTATGCTTACTAAATAAAATTAAAATTTATTTTTGTTGTAAATAAATTTCTTTTGTTTCAGAGTTCTTGTTGAACTCTCTCGTATTAAATGTACATAAGTACATTGTACATGGTTCTCCGTCACTCAGATTCTGACTTGGTGACATTGGGACCAGCTCGAGGGATCAAAATCGGTCCAGAAATGACCAAGAAATCGAGATATATACATATATATTGTTTTTTTAACTAATCGCTTGCCGAACAACATTTATAAGTAAGGCCGATATTTTCTAAATGGATATCGATTGCAATTCATCAGCGATAATGACGTAATAAACTATTGACCCGAGACAATTGATCGATTGATCGATCGCTCACTTCTATAGGTATTCTACACTATACATGAGTGTTTGTTTCTTGGCGCCTATCTCATAAAATAACAAGTTATCGACCACCATCACAAAAACTTGTGTCTTAATTAGCATACATCGAAATATCAAGAAAAAAACTGATATTTAAATAAAACTTATATTTAAATAATAATAATAATATTCGGGGACATAATTCACACAAGGCCATCTATCTGATCCCAAACTAAGCAGAGCTCGTAATATGGAAACCAAACAACTAATATACTACATCGTACACTACTTTTAAGAGGCATATTCATGCAGACAAATGTTTATCCTGGGTGGGAATTGAACCCACACAAAAGCAAATATCTACCAACCGGCCTGAATATATATAATATATTGGGTTACAACTCCATCAAAATATTTATATACAATAAAAACTGATAAATTGCTAAATATGCAAAACTAATAAGTTATAATACCTTAATTTTGTGTATACGAAGTCGGGATGGGTAGCTAGTATAGCATTGTTATAATTATATACGAGTCTATATTGTTTCAAGGTTGACTGCTCATAAACAATAGAAATTAACGAAAGTCTCCGCCTATCTATCTTGCACAATAACATAAGGAAGTAAATGTGTCAAAATACGCAATGATTAAAACCGGCTACTCTGTAAGAACAAAATCGAAATTCAACGCAGAAAACGGTCGTAAAATGTCAGAAAGTTATATGCGACATTGAACATAATAATAATAACATTTCAAGAGTACACGTATCAAAATAGTATATCACCATAAGTCAGTTGACAAAATAGAATGAATGAAATGAATGAATTTAATAATGAAATGAGTGCGTACAAAGTAGCACTGCAAATAAAGTCATTTCTAGCACTACGCTATTTTGACGCATAAACAAAATATGAACGTAATTTTATTAGTATTGAAAAAAATAGTACATTTTTCGTTTCCTTGTAGTTTCCAATAGAACGCGTTTTAGATGCTATAAATTCTTTTTTTTTTTTGACTGCTATTGTATTTTTTTTACGCTACACTATCGTTCTACAAAACAATGTGTAAAGCGATTTAACTTTCATTCATTTTAACTAGTGTTAGCCCAGTGATCGAAATTCGACGACTTCGAGTTCTTACCATTTTTTATATAACACTAAAGTTCGTAATTAAATACAAACCAAAAAATAAATAAAATCGGTTGACAAATAGAAAAGAAAAAGTTACTGAACTATTATAAATGTGTTTATATATTTATAGATGTTCATCTATATTAATATTATAAAAGCGTAACTTACTATGTCTCTCGGTTACGCTTTTACGGCTAAACCACTTTTGATAAATTTTGGTATGAAGGGAGCTTGAATCCCAAGGGCAAACTAGTATTTTGTAAATGGAAAGTCTTTGTGTTTTATAATCAGTTTGCCGTTTATAAAAATCAAGATAACCCGTGACTAAATGATATTTCTTAGTTGAAGGTTTTGATGAGTACATTCGTCAAAGTACTATACCACCAAAGAAGAAAAACTTTGTAAGGAAACCTACATGTATTCCGAAAAAGTAAGAAATTCCGACATATTTATTATGACACACTACTCCATGTGATCGGAATAAGCCCAAGTGTTTGCACACATTTGTGCACTATTACATATATCTCCTGCACAGTTGATTGATCTCCGCTTAGATCTCGGATGGTAAGATATAATCATTATAAATTATCAACATAAATTAATTAATGATATCAATAATGTATAATTAACATTAATAATAATATAATATATTAAATAATATACAACTAGATGTCGGTTACCTTTGATTAGTGATTCAAATGCAAATTATCTCGCCCTTATTAACAGAGTACATTAACATACATTGGTAGCGGTCCATAAACCATTACCGATGGTATGATAGAAATAAATTGTGTGGAAATAATGCATTCTGTATTCAATTATCATTTGTTTTGTTTTGATTGAGAGCAAAGTACCGCAGAAAATCCCGGATTCAAACCGGAAGAAAAATCGTGAGGAACAGTGCAAGTTACCGCCATATACCTAGTTACAGACTTGCACATCTACCGACCCGCTTTGAACCAGCATGTTGGGTTAATCTTAAAAGCCTTATCTTCAATTTACAGAAAGTCATTTTACTTTAACTTCTAGGTCTTATTTTAGACGTGATTTTTAGACAATTCCAAATTATTGCCGTTATGACAATACCTTTATTATCTTATTTTTGAAGTGCAATAGCATTATTAATGCATTTGGAACTATTACGTTATCTGTTTTCAAACAATATTTCAAGCCTCTTTTAATATTGCATATGCAATCTTATTCTGTAACTTAATAACTTCTCTGCCGTCTAATTACAAATAAAAATAAATACTAGAAACATTAAAATTGTAGCAAATACCAAAACTGACTGAACATAATGTATACAATTATCTATGATATAAGCATTAGAATTCCTACCCTATGTGTCTAACGCCACGACGGCGCCGTTAATGGATAGGTGGGCGAAGAAACGCCCTAGAAAGTCTTTTGACGCAACTATATAAACATACATATGTACTTATACGTTTATATTTTAACACTAGCAAATGCTTTCCTTATATATTTATTATAATACTTTATTATATGTATCAGAAACGAGATGGAAACAAAAAATGTAACGACATAACGTACTAATATACAAAATGCGTCAGTCAGTTTGTTTATTTGTAGTGACCTCAAGTCTTAACTACTTAAGCGATCATCAAGAAATTTTGCATACGCGTTTTCAAGGGAAGCTAGTTTAATGTAAATACAACAGGAATGTAATCAAATAAACTTTTTATATAAACTTCTGGAAAAGTTTGAATTAAATGAATAAAAATTATAACTTAGACTTCGTATTCAAAGTCCAGAAAGTATTGCACGAACATAATGCAGACATCCCGCTTAGTGGAGCGAACGCGGTCTGGCATTTACCCAACTTGTGAACACCACTTTTCTTTCTATTTTATGTAATCTATCTATCTTCTATCCATGATTCTAAGGTATTAGTAGAGTTGGTTCGTACGTTATAGCTGTATAAGAAAAATTGAAAGTCATCGCTGAATGCGATCGTGACATGTCAGAAAGTGACACTACACGGATAAAGCGCAAACAAGTAACATCAAAGTTATTTAAAACTAAAGGTTTTCAATATTCAACTAGTGAGCTAAAATCGGAATTCTTCGAAGCAGTGCTATTCTGTAAGAACACACTTCATTACTGACGCGTGAAATGATCACAACCGACATAACGTGATATACTATTTTGATGCTTGTATTCTTGAAATGTTATAATTATTATGGTTAATATCGCATGTCACTTTCTGACATCTCATCTGCGGCGACGAATTTGTTCACACAGAATAGAACAGTAGAATGTTTTCGTCAAATGAGACACTCAATAATATAAACGCATATTCTGATATATTCATTTGGTTCTGTGAAGAAAAAGGTATCTATACTTACAAAATGATTTGGCGGATAGACTTTCGAAACACAGCCAGAACTTCTGAGAAAAGCTGAAATTTGAAACATCGTTATATTATATAACGTAGTCATCCACTATGAAAGGATTTTTAAAAATTTGAACTTTAGGGGTGGAAAGTTACCCTAACTTTGATTGAATTTTACCCCTACGATATTAGGAGTTAACTCTATAGTTATATAAATATGAAATTTTCGCATGTATTGTTCTCCACACTAGAATTGCCTGTTCTCTTACAAAACTTCATTTACCAAAGTCTGTAAGAGATCGCTATAAACGATAGGACCGCCTTTGCACGATATTTTATTATTATAATTATTTTATTTTCCTCTTATGTCTTCTTTACATGTTGTGCAATAAACTTTAAATAAATAAATATTCTAGATAGATTTTTGCTTTACTCTTTGCAAATAAGTTATTCTACAAATACTTATTTTTTTTTTGAATAGCTAAAGTTACTGTACTGCAACAGGCTTAATGAGTTAAATCTTGAAAGTCTTGAGTCTTTTATTGAAAAACTTTTTACTGATGATTTTAATAAATAATAATAACCGACTACATATATAATCTAAACTACATGTGACAAAAACAACCATTTCATCATCGTAATGGATAAATATTTGATCGCTTACCCTTACAGATGAACAAACTATTACATTTTAACGAAATTAGTTCTTATATTAAGAGTATAAAGTCTAAATTAGCTTAACAATTTTAATATTGCGTCCCCTTAGTAAGTCAGTGAGGCATACATGGGGTATTAGCCCTCTTGTTAAATGACTTAGATCGATATTTTGCCCTTAATATGTAATTAGATAAGAGAAAACTCCTAAAAAGGTCATGGTATATATATTTTATATTTGGATAGAATCCAGTAACTGGCAACATTGACCTTGTCTAAATTCATGTATCGATTTCCTTTTGTTGCCAACGTTGGCAACCTATCTACTAAAAAATATGTATTATTATAGCTAAGAATTGGATAAAAAAATAAAGAGCATAAAGAATTTTATAATTTATTTTATGTAAAACATATCAGCTCGTACAAACCGTTATGGTTAAGTTAGGTTATACCGACGATTTGTTTACAATATTATATAGTTTTAATAATTATTTAATATTACATTTTTATTCTTATGAATTGATACATATATCGTACATTTAAATTTAGTCAATAGTAATTACTACCACTGTATCGGTCCGTACGAGTAGGAAGTAAGTAGTAATCTACAGAACAGTTAAACCAGTCTCTCAGAAAGGAATGTGTACTTTGTTAAACGGTTTTATATTATTAATTAATTAACTTACCTGTTAATTTATCCTTTCTGTTGAGAGAAATAAAAATCATTTCATTTTGTTTAATATATTATGAATGTATATAATGATGATTGAATAAGTTACAGTTCTATAACGATCAGCTTATTATTTCTCTAAAGTTCTCACAAAGACTTATTAGCAAAACCTGGCAGGCTATATAATAATAATAATAATAATATATTACCTGTACGTAGGCAGGTATATACTATTTACCGATATTGTCATGGCGATCAGTTGAACGCCGAAGCATATAGATATAGGTGATGTACTGAAGCGCCCTCTAACGATGAGTTACAATAAAGTTGATAGTATAAAGATCTTTCCCCATTCTTACATATGCGTAAATGTGCCAAACTTCAAAGTTGTCGGTCAATGGGTGTCAAAATACGAAGTCTATTAATCTGAAATATATACACTAACGTAAATTTATATAAATAAGATTTACATTTCAAGTAAATAAGCAAATAAATTACCTTTTAACATTTATAAATATACCGAAGTCTTCAACTCAAAATGCTACAATTTTTTTAAACATTGTATATTATGCATAATGTATTAATACACAGGCTACATTTTTATACCTAACCCTTAGTATTAAATATCTAAAAAACTCATTAAAAACAGTTTAATTTATTTAAATGACTGATTCATATAAAATAAATTGATGGACAATAATTATTAAGCTAATTGTAAAATAAACATTTAAATATACATATCTCAGTCACAAAATAAGTAAATAGTAATTAAATTAAGCTATAATAAAAATAATTTCATTTAAATTTAATTAATTAAAGACATGCTTCATTCGCTGCATATTATTTCTTTAGCGAGACTATCAGTTTCTCCGTCGCATAACAGATGTCGCTGCGTCGTAAAAATTCAAGCTATCGTTTGGTTCGCGTACGATGATAGGGTATGCAAACATTTCATGATCAAATTGTCCGACCTATCAAGGTCGCGGGTTCAATTCCTATATTTTTGACGTGAAATTGTACTAATAGGTACAAAGTCACATATCATGTACATAATTATTAATATTTAATATAAAAATATAAATTAACTAAATGTATAATATAATCTTCATCTACTACACATTTTTTATTTTTTTTTCATTTTTACTTATATCTGATTTTGTACTAATAAGTATAAATATAAAAAATATAATTTAAATAAAAAGTAAGACGTGCTTCATCCACTACACATTTTTTCTTTTTCTTCATTTATTCTTATAATATATGAATTTGTACTAATAAGTATAAATATAATTACATATTTTTTCTTTTTCTTCATTTATACTTATAATACGTGAATTTGTACTAATAAGTATAAATATAAAAAATATAATTTAAATAAATGTAATACATGCTATATCCGCTACACATTTTTTCTTTTTCTTCATTTATACTAAAATGTGACTTTGCATTAATGAGTATAGTTATAAAAAATATAAGTTAAATGTAAGACATGTTTCATCTGCTACCATTTTTTCTTTATCGAGACTGTCAGTTCCCCCGTCGCATACTAGATGGCTCTGCCTCGTAAAAATTCAAGCTATCGTTTGGTTCGCGCACGATCATAAGTAGGTAAACATTTGTGACACAAATTGTGCGACCTAATAAGGTCGTGGGTTCGATTCCTGTATTTTTGACGTGAAATTGTACTTTTAAGTACAAACACACATTTAAAGGTTAAATTTAAATTTTGAATTAATTAATGTAATTTATATTTGAAATAAACATCACTTCGTAGTGGCACTGCTTAACACACTTAGATATCCAACGAAATAATTTATACGTAGACAGAATGATAATGCTTAGAAAGATAGTGTCATATAATTTTTCGCTCAAAATTGGAGTAACTTTAAAATTAATGAGTGCGTAAGTGTCACGTAATTATATTCACCGACATGCACGAATTATATTGCAAGTGAATTATATATTTCAATATTATTTATTTAATTTTAGCTTTTATTATTATAATGATCTCTTTTTTTTATGTACCTATTTAATAATATTATTTAGTGTTGCTTTTATTTTATGTATAATCATAAAGAAATAAATATAGTTATTTGAACAGTATTAATGTTTTATAAGTAATTTAAAAAAGTTAAAACAATAATTTTAAATAATTATTAAATTTTTATTATTTAAAATATTAAGCAATCATAGTAAATATATTTTCCATAGCTGGCAACATTTTTATTGTAATGGCGTCTTTTGTTTACAAATTCTTTTTATGTTTTGATGAATGTATTTTAGCTAAAATTATAAGTTGCCAAATAGTAGTTACGTGTGAAATGTGATTTTCTTATCCTTATTTTTTTATGTGGAGTGTTGTGACACCCTTTTACTACACAGTAAGTCATTTTTTAATAAATTGCGCGAAATGTTTACTATGACACTTTATCGTGACGACTGACGTAACGTCAAATGTATTGAGACTAGTAACAATTTGAATGACTTCTAAGCCTTATTATTCTATGTACGGAGATAAATGCTTATTCGAAAGTCGAAACATTCATAAATTAGTAAAGGCTTATTAATATTATTATTTAATTAAAATTTAAATGCCAGTGACACTTCATATAACATAATACCGTTCGGTACGAGCTATATATTTAAAAAAATACTTAAAAAAAAAGTATTTTAAATCCCTGAGCTGTATCGCTATTAGATGGTCTTAATTTTTATATAAATTATGGAAAAGAAAATAGTCTAAAGTTTTAGGTATTTTTGTTTCTAAAACGCTCACTAGATGTTGCTGTATAAAGCTGTGTACACATCACATGAGTACAAATTACACGTGTTTATATACATAATATGATAACGTTCAAAATATGACACATTTAGATAAGATTAAGATTTAACTGCATGAACAGATCTTATACACATTGTAATTGCGAAAGTTTTTATATAATAGAAATATTTTTTGGATGTACAAATCAAGAAGAAACATCTAAGCTAGCTTTCCTTCTGAGCGGATTCTTATTTATTTATTATTATACATACTTATTTATAATTATACTTATTTTATAATTCATTAAATAAAATTACGTACGAATATTTAATTTACGACAAACGAAGCGGAAACATGTTCAGAATAACTTAGTACTATGATAATTTTGTATGAGCCGAGATGAACCAGTGATTAGAATATTAATCCTAAGCGAAGATTACGGGTTGTTTAAGGTTCGTTTATTAAAAAGATTAAATACCGGCCGGTTAAGTTTCTGGTCGGTTCTTCAAATCGAAAAAACGAATCAAATCAATAGTCATTAACGGTGCCCTACCGGTTATCGGTGGCCGCTGCCGCACCGTAGACATGTTTCCACGGCCTTAGAATACACATTCCGAAGCGATGGTAGCTTTTTATTAAAATTAAAATTGTAAAATGACGGTTCAAATATGCTTGTGACAGCTTACTTGAATGAGATTTTTTTTATATAATTATTATAGTCAATGTCGTAATGTTCTGACATCACGATTGTGTTGTACCGTGTATGTTGTTCTTACAGCATAGCTCTGTAACTGGGACTGACAGTCTGGGAAGAGATCACTACAAAAAATAATTTAACTAGTTTTGATTGGCAATAGTTAATTATTGATAATATATTAGTACATGCCTTGTATATAATACCCGATGACAAAAGTTTTAATCGAATAATGTGTCAATAGCGCGAGACAATCCTCGATAGTCAGGCGTTGTGAATATAACTTGCGGCTATGTGAACTTGGCACCCGACTTTGGAAAATCGTTTTTTTTCTTTTTGATTCTTATAGATATATGTTTGTAGTTAATTGTAGTAACATTTTTTTTGTTTGTAGTAGCTCTAAAAAAAAATTATAGGTCATCGAAAAAAACTCATCCCCCGGTTTTGTTGGCACTCAAAATGAATAGTTGATTCTTAAACATAATCGTTTGTAGTTGATTGTAGTAGAAAAAATTTCGTTTGTAGTTGAACCAAAAAAAAAAATAAAAAAAATAATAGAAAAATTAATTTTTTTTTTACTTTAAGTCAAGTTTTTATTGCTTCAAAAAACAAAACGAAGGTACTACAATCGAAATAGATACTACTACATACTAAATAGCCGCTACTACAAACAAAAAGAGATAACTACAAACGAAATAAAAACAACTACAATCAAAAATAAGGTACTACAAATAACTACAAACGAAAAATAGTTACTACAAATGAAATTAACGCTACTTCAAACAAAAACGAGTTACTACAAACGAAATTATTGCTACTGCAAACGAAAAGAAGTTACTACAAACGAAATTAACGCTACTACAAACGAAAAGGGGTTACTACAAACGAAATTAACGCTACTACAAACGAAAATAAGTTACTACAAACGATATAAACATTACTACAAACGAAAACAAGTAACTACAAACGAAATTAACGCTTCTACAAACGAAAAGAAGTTACTACAAACGAAATGACTGCTACTACAAACAAAAAGAAGTTACTACAAACGAAAAGAAGTTACTACAAACGAAATGACTGCTACTACAAACAAAAAGAAGTTACTACAAACGAAAAGAAGTTACTACAAACGAAATTAAAGCTACTACAAACGAAAAGAAGTTACTACAAACGAAATTAAAGCTACTACAAACGAAAAGAAGTTACTACAAATGAAAATAACCCAATTACAAACAAAAAGAAGTTACTACAAACGAAATTAACGCTACTAAGGGGTTTTCCAATAGGGACGCTTGAACTTTGACAGCTGATTGCGGCCATGTTGTTTGAGTGACAGCTGTCAAATGCAGTGTGTTATATTCATTCCGTCCTCCCAAACCACCATGGCAGGTTACAGCGTCGAGCAGCACGTGCAAATCATAAAATTGTTTTATGAAAATGGGTCTTCAGTTCGAGCAACGTTCCGCGCACTTCGCCCGTTTTACGGTCGCGATGATCGTCCTGCCGAGTCGACTATCCGTCGATTGGTGGACAAATTCGAGTCAACCGGGTCAGTTAACAATCAGCCGGTTCCCGTGCGTCAACGTAACGCGAGATCTGCCGAGAATATCGCCGCTGTGCGCGACAGTGTCCTCGAAAACCCGTGGCAGTCAATTCCGCGTCGCGCACAGGAACTCGGCCTTTCGCAGACGACAACTTGGCGAATTTTGCGTTGTGACTTGAGCCTGCACCCGTACAAGATCCAGCTGACCCAAGAGCTCAAGGTTAATGACCATAGACAGCGCCGTGTGTTCGCTGACTGGGCATTAGAGCAGTTGGAAGTTGACGCCGATTTTGGCAAAAAAATCATCTTCAGCGACGAGGCGCATTTTTGGATGAATGGCTATGTCAACAAGCAAAATTGCCGTATTTGGGACGAGACCAATCCACACGAGGTTCACCAAGTGGCAATGCACCCGCAGAAAGTGACTGTTTGGTGCGGATTTTGGGCCGGAGGCGTGATTGGTCCGTATTTTTTCGAAAACGATAATGGTGTGGCCGTCACCGTCAATGGTGAGCGATACCGGTCGATGATAACCAACTTCTTTTGGCCTGAAATCGAGAATATGGATCTGGACAACATGTGGTTTCAACAGGACGGCGATACGTGCCACACAGCACACGCTACGATGGAAGTTCTGCACGAGCAATTTCTGGACATGGTCATCTCGCGCGGAGGCGACGTGAACTGGCCACCGAGATCGTGCGATTTGACCCCGCTGGACTTTTTCTTGTGGGGTTTTCTTAAGTCGCAGGTCTATGCCAACAAGCCGCAAACCACCGATGCCCTCAAAGTCAACATACGCCACGCCATCGATCAAATACAGCCCGATTTGTGCGCCAGAGTCATCGAAAATTGGACCTTTCGTGTACGCGCCACCAACCGAAGCCGTGGCGGTCATTTGAATGATGTCATATTCCATACATAATGGGGTCGATAGACATTCCAAATAAAAAAAAAATTTCGCAAATATCTCTCCTACATGTATTTTTTTTTGCATTTCAAAGATCAAGCGCCCTTAATGGAAAACCCTGTACAAACGAAAAGAAGTTACTACAAACGAAATTAACGCTACTACAAACGAAAACAAGTAACTACAAACGAAATTAACGCTTCTACAAACGAAAAGAAGTTACTACAAACGAAATGACTGCTACTACAAACAAAAAGAAGTTACTACAAACGAAAAGAAGTTACTACAAACGAAATTAAAGCTACTACAAACGAAAAGAAGTTACTACAAACGAAATTAAAGCTACTACAAACGAAAAGAAGTTACTACAAACGAAAATAACGCAATTACAAACAAAAAGAAGTTACTACAAACGAAATTAACGCTACTACAAACGAAAAGAAGTTACTACAAACGAAATTAACGCTACTACAAACGATATAAACGTTACTACAAACAAAAAGAAGTTACTACAAACGAAATGACTGCTACTACAAACAAAAAGAAGTTACTACAAACGAAATGACTGCTACTACAAACGAAAAGAAGTTACTATAAACGAAAAGAAGTTTCTACAAACGAAATTAACGCTACTACAAACGAAAACAAGTAACTACAAACGAAATCAACACTACTACGAACGAAAAGAAGTTACTACAAACGAAATTAACGCTACTACAAACGAAAAGGGGTTACTACAAACGAAATTAACGCTACTAGAAACGAAAATAAGTTACTACATACGAAAAGAGGTTACTACAAACGAAATTAACGCTACTACAAACGAAAAGAAGTTACTACAAACGAAATTAACGCTACTACAAACGAAAAGAGGTTACTACAAACGAAATTAACGCTACTACAAACGAAAAGAAGTTACTACAAACGAAATTAACGCTACTACAAACGAAAAGGGGTTACTACAAACGAAATTAACGCTACTAGAAACGAAAAGAAGTTACTACAAACGAAATTAACGCTACTACAAACGAAAAGAAGTTACTACAAACGTAATTAACGCTACTACAAACGAAAAGAAGTTACTACATACGAAAATAACCCTATTACAAACAAAAAGAAGTTTTCGTTTGTAGTAGCGTTAATTTCATTTGTAGTAACTTTAATTTCGTTTGTAGTAACTTCTTTTCGTTTGTAGTAGCTTTAATTTCGTTTGTAGAAACTTCTTTTCGTTTGTAGTAGCGTTAATTTCGTTTGTAGTAACTTCTTTTCGTTTGTAGTAGCCTTAATTACGTTTGTAGTAACTTCTTTTCGTTTGTAGAAGCGTTAATTTCGTTTGTAGTTACTTGTTTTCGTTTGTAGTAATGTTTATATCGTTTGTAGTAACTTCTTTTTGTTTGTAGTAGCAGTCATTTCGTTTGTAGTAACTTATTTTTGTTTGTAGTAGCAGTCATTTCGTTTGTAGTAACTTCTTTTTGTTTGTAGTAACGTTTATATCGTTTGTAGTAACTTATTTTCGTTTGTAGTAACTTCTTTTCGTTTGTAGTAGCCTTAATTACGTTTGTAGTAACTTCTTTTCGTTTGTAGTATCGTTAATTTCATTTGTAGTAACTTCTTTTCGTTTGTAGTAGCGTTACTTTCGTTTGTAGTAACTTTAATTTCGTTTGTAGTAACTTCTTTTCGTTTGTAGTAGCCTTAATTACGTTTGTAGTAACTTCTTTTCGTTTGTAGTAGCAGTCATTTCGTTTGTAGTAACTTCTTTTTGTTTGTAGTAGCAGTCATTTCGTTTGTAGTAACTTATTTTTGTTTGAAGTAGCAGTCATTTCGTTTGTAGTAACTTCTTTTTGTTTGTAGTAACGTTTATATCGTTTGTAGTAACTTATTTTCGTTTGTAGTAGCGTTAATTTCGTTTGTAGTAACTTCTTTTCGTTTGTAGTAGCGTTAATTTCGTTTGTAGTAACTTCTTTTCGTTTGTAGTAGCCTTAATTACGTTTGTAGTAACTTCTTTTCGTTTGTAGTAGCGTTAATTTCATTTGTAGTAACTTCTTTTCGTTTGTAGTAGCGTTAATTTCGTTTGTAGTAACTTCTTTTCGTTTGTAGTAGCGTTAATTTCGTTTGTAGTAGCGTTAATTTCATTTGTAGTAATTTCTTTTCGTTTGTAGTATTTTCTTTCCGTTTGTAGTAGCGTTAATTTCGTTTGTAGTAACCTCTTTTCGTTTGTAGTTACTTGTTTTCGTTTGTAGTAGCGTTAATTTCGTTTGTAGTAACTTCTTTTCGTTTGTAGTAACTTCTTTTTGTTTGTAGTAGCAGTCATTTCGTTTGTAGTAACCCCTTTTCGTTTGTAGTAGCGTTAATTACGTTTGTAGTAACTTCTTTTCGTTTGTAGTAGCGTTAATTTCATTTGTAGTAATTTCTTTTCGTTTGTAGTAATTTCTTTCCGTTTGTAGTAGCGTTAATTTCGTTTGTAGTAACCTCTTTTCGTTTGTAGTTACTTGTTTTCGTTTGTAGTAGCGTTAATTTCGTTTGTAGTAACTTCTTTTCGTTTGTAGTAACTTCTTTTCGTTTGTAGTAACTTCTTTTCGTTTGTAGTAGCAGTCATTTCGTTTGTAGTAACTTCTTTTTGTTTGTAGTAGCAGTCATTTCGTTTGTAGTAACCCCTTTTCGTTTGTAGTAGCGTTTATATCGTTTGTAGTAACTTATTTTCGTTTGTAGTAGCGTTAATTTCGTTTGTAGTAACTTCTTTTCGTTTGCAGTAGCAATAATTTCGTTTGTAGTAACTCGTTTTTGTTTGAAGTAGCGTTAATTACGTTTGTAGTAACTTATTTTTGTTTGTAGTAACGTTTATATCGTTTGTAGGTACTTATTTTCGTTTGTAGTAGCGTTAATTTCGTTTGTAGTAACCCCTTTTCGTTTGTAGTAGCGTTAATTTCGTTTGTAGTAACTTCTTTTCGTTTGCAGTAGCAATAATTTCGTTTGTAGTAACTCGTTTTTGTTTGAAGTAGCGTTAATTTCATTTGTAGTAACTATTTTTCGTTTGTAGTTATTTGTAGTACCTTATTTTTGATTGTAGTTGTTTTTATTTCGTTTGTAGTTCTCTTTTTGTTTGTAGTAGCGGCTATTTAGTATGTAGTAGTATCTATTTCGATTGTAGTACCTTCGTTTTGTTTTTTGAAGCAATAAAAACTTGACTTAAAGTAAAAAAAAAAAAAAATTTTTCTATTATTTATTTTTTTTTTGGTTCAACTACAAACGAAATTTTTTCTACTACAATCAACTACAAACGATTATGTTTAAGAATCAACTATTCATTTTGAGTGCCGACAAAACCGGGGGATGAGTTTTTTTCGATGACCTATAATTTTTTTTTAGAGCTACTACAAACAAAAAAAATGTTACTACAATTAACTACAAACATATATCTATAAGAATCAAAAAGAAAAAAATCGATTTTCCAAAGTCGGGTGCCAAGTTCACATAGCCATAACTTGCTCCATTTTAATTAGATGCACTGAATAAAATACATTCGGTATGTGATATTTTGAGATAAGATTGATAAATATATCTAAAACTATTTGTAATAGGAAGCTTGGAAGGTATTCGGTCGATGAGAATAAAATTTAAATCTCAAAGTTCAATGTTAGTAGATTTCTTCTGACACAGAGGTCAGCATTAACACCTTTTTTTCATTTTGCTTTGTCAACATCCTTACATATATTATAAATGTGAAAACGAGTTTGTACGTTTATTTGTTTGCTTTAACGTGTTAACTACTAAACCAACTTTTATTCTATGTATAAATTCAATGTTCTATTACATCATCTCAATGTTATATAGTGTAAAGTAAAAGATATAACAGAGTACATCCAGCTCGCATAAACCTTCGATTCCCTTAACAGTCATGTCTGATTCGATCGTTGTTCCTGGACCGTTTCCAAAATACGTCACAAGTTGTAAGTAAACATTTAGTCGCTTTAACTTATAACTGTTTGCTTTAATACATGAAGCTTAAATATCATATCATATCAATTTATTTTAAATAGGTAATATTATTAGACTGATAAATATATCAAAGAATATACAGAAAACTTATATGATGACCATTAGATTTACATATTTTTCTTATGACGCTGTGCAAGAGCAGTGTACATAGATGTAAGACCATAGTATACACATAACTTACAAAGGTGAGTCTAACCTTCGCGTATTCCATGCCAAAAGATTTAGCAAAATTACAGATCACCAAGAACTTACTCACGGCACTCACGTAGGCTCCCCTTTTCTCGGCTGACGGTGTCAAGGCCAATAGCAATAATATTGAAAAAAAATTACAGTCATTCTTGTACGTGTGCACTCGTCTTTAGAATTAGGAATTGCCACCAAGTATTAGATCATGTACAGAATCCGTCGCGACGTAGTGCAATAAAACTGCATCGTTATACACTTTTTTTGGTAACTTTGTTATTCTTTGTGGAGATTTATTAGTCTGTTTGGCTGTTTAGTATTCTTCCTTCAAGAATATTATATCTAACTTTTAAAAATACCTTTAAGTTAATTTTTATCTTCATAATTTATATTATCAAAATTAGTATTTCATAAAAAGATGCTGTTATGGTGTGAAGTTTCGAGTCTGGACCATGTCGCCTTTTTTCTCCTTGTAATATAAATATTATAATAATTAAGTTGGATAAAAATTGTTATTGCTAGTATGAAAATGGCAGGCTAGGTGCCACCTAACCATATCATAGTGCACCTCACCGGTTTGCCCCATGATAGCTAACTGGTCTTGACGGCTAACTGATTTAAACAACCAAGAATGCTCCAATGTATCAATAAGAGCTATAACCATTTTTTCTTAATAACTTTGATGCCTTGATATAAATACGTGTTACTTTAATTATTGTCACAAAAATACCCCATTATAAATAATTTTAAAAACATACTTCTGATTCACATGAATACAGAACATGATTCTTTTTATTGCTTATTTCCTTTTTAAGATAATCACGTAGAAAAGTACACAATGAATATATAACTTATAGTTCTACATAAAAGACAGCGGCAATCATTTCAATTCAAAACGTACCAAAGATTTATTTTAAAAAGAACGAATGAATGGAATCCAATTTATATTTTACAACTGTTATAGGACTTATCTTTTTTTACATACTAAGCACAAACGCTGGAATTAAACTGAAATTTTCAACTCAAACTACACTTTACATTCTGAATGGTTCGTTAAACACTACATATGTGTTAACTAGATATGTAGATAGGCTTATGTGATTCAGTTGAAGTTTTTGCTTCGTAATACGTTTTTCCATAGGCAAAATATTTTATTTCTTTTTTTTATAGTAAGCGTTTAATTTTATTTATTAAGTAAGTTGAGTAATAACCATATTTACTATATAATCTTATATAGTAAATATGGTTATAACTTAAAAAAGATAAACGAAATCTCCTCTCATTTAAAACATATTCGGAGGGTATGGTATTAATTCACCGCTCTCTAGAGCCGGTTGACATGTGACAGAACTTTATCACAATGTTCTTCAAAATGTTTTCCTTGAACGCTGAGAGTATAATTATCTATAGATAAATGATAATACACAAATAAGTACTTGATAACATAATAGCGCCCAGACTTCACCGTCCATCCTCAGAACTATCTCGTCTTATAAAACTATAAACTGGATGCAAAAAAAAACGATTTAAAATCGAACAGTAGTTGGAATGGGCGAAAAGCGGAAAGTGGAAAAATCAAGTGCAGCACAATAAAATAAAGGCAAAATACTTCGTCGTAGTCTATGCAACTAAGCCCGAAAGTTGGAAGGTTGGAATTAATTAAAAGAAAGAAATAAACATTTAGACTAAACGTTGTAAATTTACATAATAAATAAGCTTGACAAGAAACGTCAAAAATGTCTATGGCTAAACAGGTTCTATGAATATTTATGGAATAAGCTGTAAAGCTTTTCGTCAACTGACATAATTATGCCAGAGCTATTGTATTATATTTCTAGTTTTATTTTTAAATAAGAATTGTTCTGATAGTCATTTCACGTACTGGCAACATGAGACGTCTGGAGGAAAAGCGACACAAACCATAAAAAAAATTTGAATAACGATTTTGAGCTTTTTATCGTGACAAAGTTAACTACACAAATGTGAATAGCCAGAAAAAGTTTTCCCTGGCTGTAAGATTTTGTGTATTCCCGTCAAATTAGGTACTATCGACTTATCGTTTGTCTTGCCACATGTTAAAATAAATAATGAGTCGATGGTAAGTAATGGAAAAATATTTTATTTCCTATGGTTGGCTTCGCATTGGCGGTGTTAGTAATACTTACCATTCCTACAGCGGCAACAGACGGTGGCGACAACTTAGTCCTTACAGTCGGGGAGTCTCCTGGTTCATCTGCGTTCTTATATTATTTAACAGATAAACAAATTATTCATAAACTTATTACAAATATATTGTTTATTTTTCTAACATCATTCTCGCCTTTTAACTCTTCAATATCGAAACGTAATATATATACGTTCAACGTTCAAGCAATCTTAGCTATAAAGATAAAAATAAACAAGTCCGCGGCAGAATATTAAAAGCACTATGTAAATATCGATCCATAGAATGTAACGCGGCACGTCCTGTAGGATATCGCCGGCTCGCAGTCGGTTAGTTCGCTTCCGTGCCGCAACGAGCGCATACGTCGCTTTCCGAGTTCGAATTTTAAAATAAATTGTACGGAGCCATACGTTCGTAAACGCGTTTTTAATCGACTGTATAAACCGGACTTTAAGCAGTGCATAAAATATCTGTGTTATTTTCGCGCCCGTTTAGATGAATAAAAAACTATTATTGTTGTTGTTGTGTAACGTTAAGTGGTAATATAATTAAGTGGAAAACGATATTAGTGTTAATCGTAACACTTAACACTGTGGATGGTATTCGATACGGAAGCCATTAATATTATTATTGATTGTGGCGATAACGAAGTAATTCGTTAAAAGAAAACTTATTAAGTTATTTAAAACGATAAATGTAAACTTTAAGTAACATTTTACAAAAAATCTGTTGATGGCCTAAACTTTAAAATGTTTTTGTTGTCGTTGGTGCGTAATTAAACTTTGATTCAAAAGAAGTTATAATTACTTTAGTAGTTGGTTATTTTTAGTTCCTTAATAATAGAATGATATTCCTCAAGTTTTATATTTTGAGTATCATTATATTCGCCAATTAAAGTTTAACAAAATACACACGTAACTAATTAAATTGACAGTGCGTCTTAAGCTATATATACTAAGTATTAATAAAAATATAATGAATAAAAATCAACCTAGAACCTTCCTCGATAAAAGGACTATACAACATAAAAATAATTTTTAAATTCGAACTAGATTTCGAAACTCTTCAGCTTTATATATTAGTATAGATTACAAAATCTAAAAGAAATTTTAAAATGTCCCATACAGAATTTAATGGTGTACGTAAATAAACTTACAAACAATTTTAATAGTGTTTAATGTTTTGATAAACCCAAGTAACGTGGATTTTCACTATCTCTGATTTATTATCTGTGGGAATATGGCGCAGTAAATCCGACTTAGTAAAGTTAATTAGAACTTGAGATGTGAACACGGGGTCGAGTGAAGTTGAATTAGAAGGAGATAATGTTTGTAGCTAGTAAATTAAATTCTCCTTTGGTTTTCATTAATACCTTTCATTGGTGTCAGTGCAGTTATGTTATATTATATACTAGCGGCCCGTCTCGACTTCGTCCGGGTTGAACAATTACTACCTTAAATTGATATTTTATAGGAACAATTTTTGATACCTTGGGTTACATTATTTTCGTAACGAACTAATTCTTTTAATGAAGCTTCTGTATGTGATATATTTTTGAATTCGGTTTAGAAGTTTTTGAGTTTATCCAATACAAACAAACATACAAAAAAATCTAATCTTACCTCTTCATAAAGATATAATATGTAATATAAAAAAAAATATATAATAAAATCACAGTACAAAAGAAGCACTGAATACGCTAGTACTTAGCATTTATATAGTTATCCTGTGCAAACAATAAAACGAGCAAATCTTGATAGTTTAGAAAAAGCTTATCTTCATACAAAAAATCATAGAAAATGTGTTTAATTAAAATACAAAGATCAATTAAGTGGGGGTACATAGATGACGCGGTATAAAATCGATATTATTAAATAACTAGCATAATTTTTTACGCGGTAACAGCGCTGGTAAAACTTTTCTCATTACGGCCGGACGCGTAACGTATACTTCAGTAAACCACGACGGAGTTGATTGAAAAATAAATAAAGGATAAACTGATTCGGTTAATTATATTCTGTGCTTGGATATTGTGACTTATATAATCCATTTAAAAATAAATTAACTACATTTTCTTTATGAAAATACGTTTATTTTTTAATAGGAACAGTCCAAGATCTCTTCGTTCATTATAAAAACAATATTTACTTATATATAACTTGATGTATATTGTCTTCCATCAGTAACATTTCCGGAACCATCCTAATTTTTGTTATATGTCTTTAAGATTATATACTCTGCCTATATTTATTGCTTTTGATCACGCGAGGAATTAAATTCTGGGTAAACAAATGAGGTTTCTACGAAATTTTCACGTTTCCTACAACAAAAATTACTCATTTTATATTGAAACACAAACATTATTTATTTAAACCCTTCAAAGTATGAATTTACAAAATTCTGAAAAAATTTCAACCAAATTTTGTTGCAACCTATAATTAAACAAAAGCCAAAACATGTATTTCTGAATTATATCGAACTTCAATAATGACGCACTTTCAGAAATCGTTTCCTAGTTCACTGACGGACGGATTTAATTAATGCGTTAATCAGTCATATATTATTTAAATTTCAATTTATAATTCTTACTTAATATTGTGAATGCAATACTCGATGACGCGCGAATGTCTGGAACTACTTAAATGTTTGTAATAAAAGTGCGAATATCAGTAGATATTGCCGTTAAATGTTAACTTACAGTTTTCAACTATTTATTTAAAAAAACTCTTAGTTTCCTAAGCCAAGCGATGTTTAAAATAATTAAGAGACTTTCAAAAGCTTTTATAAAAACAAATTCGCCTTTTATTCGGATTTTTTGTCCGAAACCAGCTGAGCTCTTCAATTCCACTTGTATACTCATTGAGTGACTTAATAAATGTTATCGTATAACGTATTATATAATGAAACAATGGGATCGTAACGATCCATACATAAGATTCCAAATAAAGGGACGACCCAAAAAGAAACAGGACGCTACATCCGAGATATCTAATCGTGATGCGTGTTAAACTTTGATCTATTCTTGAAGCCAAATGGGACATGTTGCTTACACGGATTGATTGACGAAACATAAATAAACAACTATTAAGTATGTAATTTGTTATTCGAAAATAAATAAACATGAATCCGTGGGTGGTAGAATTGTTACCTACTTAGTTAATTAACCATATTGATTTGATGATTCAACGAATTTACCTTATTGAATTGTGTCGACGACTGATTCATCATGACTTTTCATTGTGTAAGGAAAATGAACAACCCTTTACAATGGGTGGGTACCTAATAGTTTTTGAAGTAAAAACTTTTAGGACTCAATGAGAAATATTTCAAGTTTTAATTATTTACGTTTACTAGGGCTAATACATTCGGCAATTCCGAACATCGATTTTATCGATATTGTTCAATTGTTGATCACGTGATAACTCGAATACATTTGTCATTTCCATACGTCTACACAAATGGCTAGGAAGCTGGCGATCAAAATTTATATATTCTATTTGCTCATTGGAATTGCTATTTGATATTATTTATAGTGATAATTATGCAATAAGAAACATTAAGGGCCGCATATTAATAACGGTACGCTTATATTGCGTTTATTAATGGACAGCGATTTTAATTTGTAAAATAAGGGAGTACTACATGACTTGCTGCCTTTAACGCTGAGGTACAGATTCGCTTGTCTTTTATAGTAACATTTAGGTTTTTTTATGAATAAAAAAAATTTATATACTCATCAGTAGATCTGAATTGTTCGATCATTGACATTTTGAATGGCCATAGAAAAATGGACTGTTATTATGTTGCCTCTGCTTAATTGATAAAGCACAGCTACAGCGCTTTAAAAAGTATATAAAGTTGTGCTATATAATTTGCTCATGTCAGTGTCTTAGAGGAATATTTAGCAAACATTACCTATAAAAACTGAGAAAATGGATGAGGCAGACAGCCAGGACTCGAGATATAGGGCATTTTCTTTGTTTCCAGGATGATTTTGACCATAATCTGAACTTTAATCGTTATTGATATGAAACAAGAACAAATTATGTACTGACATGCCCATGTCTTGTTTATCATTCATCATTATGGCTATTTGCTTGTTAACCAAATCAAAACAACAATTTTTTTTTATTTTAGGTTACCGCTGCTACCTAACAATTTAAATATTTTACGTGTATAATTCAAATAGGCCTTATGTAGAATACAATGGCAAATTTGGAAGTGAATATTTTCGTCAAAAACAGAATTGCACGCTTGCGGAACCCCTAGTAATGCTAGTCTTAAATAAAAACCCGTTTTAAAAACAGAGATAAAATAGTTTTTCTGCGGATCGGTTAATAGCCTTTATTGAGTAAATAATTTGATTTCAAAATAAAATAAAAAACGTTGTAATCCATGCTGCAACCAAACAGCATGATCTCGTTTTATCGACAATATCTCTTGACGATTCTCTCTTTAAAACCTTAACACAACGAAATTTAAAAGTCGAATATAAAAATAACTCTTATTTATAATCTTAAATAGCTGAAAAAATAACTAACGAAATAAAATATACAGAGTTCAATACCGAGTACCGACTTCCGGACCAAATTTAACGATGCGTTCATTGATGAACGAATGAATAAAAACAAGGAACTTCAATATATAGTTACGCGTTGAAGGTTTTATATTATCAACCAATATTAACACATCACTAGCGTAAAATATTATACAAAAATAAACTTTATATTGAGTATGCTTTCAGTCAGTAAAATTATGTTTACGTTTAAAAACGTAAATATCATAAACTTCTCATCTTTACAGCTCACTTCCTCGCGCTTTCATTACAAAATTAACTTGCTGTTACTTATGATAGAAATAAGGAAGTATCTAACTAAATTCATTGCTGGCAACAGTTTAATTAGAGGACTTGGTAATGAACGAACTTGTGTGTACCCGCACTGTTTACACTTGACCGCAAATTAAAATTAATGGATAACGTTTCAAAGCTTTCGAAATATCTATTTTTTTTTACAATTTAATACATTGGTTTTTATGGATATTGAGAGTTATATATTATAATAAATAAATATTCATACACGCAAAAAATACAATTTCTTTTTTCAACTATAGATTCATAACTAATATTTATTTGACGTTTTTAAGATATATATATTTAATTCATGCACAAACAAATTTTATATTATACAGAACAATACGCGATTTTAATGAATCTATCTATCGATAGATCGTTTTTTAATCTGCGTACATATAAATAATTCAATCTTTTTTTCTTTAAAGCTCTTCTTTGATGTCATGTTATCTTAAAACGATCAAATATATTCTTTTATATATTATTTTAGGTTCAATTTATAAATAATTGGAATTTATACTTTATTTCATATTGTTAAAAATAATAGTTTTGTTCTAAACAAAGGAAATATAACTGCGTAGGTTCCTTTCCTTTTGTTTTATAATCTAAAATACTACTATTTTGATATCTAGCCTTTTTTTCTTATAATGTGACTTGAGAAATGTCTATCTATACTTTTAATTATAATATTACTATTACGCATAGACCATAACCCACAATGGCTCATTTCCAAGCTCCCCTGAAATTAAATTTGATTCATGCTTATTTTATTGTCCATTTCAAAGGTTCCTCCTCAGTGTGTCTATCATTTATTTTTCCACGTTCCCCGTCTAAGTGTTACCCGATATAGAAAGTTCTGGATATTCGTGGCGTCCCCTCGTGTCGTGAGTCAGGCAAATTACAGCGTTTGTGATTAATGCGATCTATTCCTGGGTATTCCTTCAACGGGAAGTATTCATTGTTCTTCGCATGTTTATTGCGAAATACATGACATATTAAAAACTTGATTTCTTTTTCTTTTAAAAATAGTGACACAGAAGCTAGTAATATACCAAAGTTTTTTGAACTTCAATAAAATTAAAACAATAAACTGTTACATGTCAGTGATATGGAGTAAACATTAAGTTTGAGTTGTGACCTTTAAAATGTATTGACGATTTAACGCATATTGTTGGACATAAAGCTGTGAGAATGTCATTAAAACATATATACGCGGCGATATGTGAGTATACCGTTTAAATATACACATCCTTATTCTATTTAAAAAAATGCTTATCAAGAATAAGACCTAAATTGTAAAGCAACTTTGTCAAAGGATATATTATGCATAATTACTGTTAATAATCTATGTATGTGTATGAATGTTACTGAACTTGATATCTAATCTAAGTCAGTTTGAGTCTTGCGGTTACTTTGGTATGTAATCACCTTGATTATTATCGTCAAGGATCGTAACTGTATGCTTATATGCTATGAATGATGATTGATGAATCTATTTCTGCGGTTTGTTTGATGAGTATATTATGTTTCAAAGAATAAATATAATAGTAATTAATATTTTGTTTTTATGATCATTTCGATTCGTGTAATCACAATGTGTGCTTAATAAAATGTTTTAATAGCTATTTGCAAAAAAATTATAGACATTACAATATATCATTTATTTCCAAGTTCAATAGATCTTAATGGTTAAGTCAACGACAACGATTAAAGTTATTTATTATATGTTATAAATATTAAATTGTCCGTGTTCCAGGTCCGCGCCATGGAGCAGCGGTTGTGCGAGTGGCCGGCTGGCGCTGAAGGGGCGCCGAAGGCTATCACGCGACTTGAAGGCCAAATTGAAGAACAGGTATATAAAAAAACATCGATATATAATAAAAAATGTAGCAGTAGATACGTACCACACACTCATCAGTAATTAGGCTAGCTATCACGTACTATGAAGGCTGTAGATCAAAAGCACCTAAAAGTAGTTGAGTTTTCTGTCAAAACTTCTAAGTAGTAGGTACCCCGGAATTTAAAACTGCTATGACACTCCGTTTTCTAGACAATGGGCCTGCACTCTCTCCGGTCTTGTGTGATTATCGTCCCATCGGATTATGAGAGTGAGGGAATAGATAACGCACCTGTTTTTGCGCACACACTTGTGCACTATATCTGTTGCGCCGTTGACTAGTAGTGGAGAACACCATTAATCCTAGTGTCAATATTCACAAGAGACATAACATCTTAAATCGTTTGTCTTGCGATATACTGATGGTGTGGAATCATTTTTACTTCTAGAATTCACATGATCATTTAATATGTGAATAAATAAATAAAAATATATTTGTATTTGTATACTTTTATACCTATTTTAATAAAGTCTGCGTAATATGTGATCAATTACATTGAGGAAAAGAAAAGCCCTTTGTATTTATTATTTAATTTATTTTACTGTTACTGACCTTTAGGGAACCGTTTTGTTAACTAGTCTTAGCCCTCCTAACCCTTGAGACTTATTATGGAATTAGCTACAAAATAAATGTTTGTGCTAAGCTTTTTTTAGAATTATTATATAAGCCCAGTATGTATATAATATGGATATTTATATAAAATAATAATAATAATAATAATTCAAATAACAATAATAATGTAAATCACAATTATATTAGATTAACTGTGTTCTTAAATTATATGAATTTAAAAGAAGTCCTAAGCTTAACAAATAAATAACATTAAATCGCTTGCAACTCAGTCATACACACGACAGTAGAAAATAAATTCTTACTAAAAAACGTTGAACACAACTTTGATCTTGGAATTATTCTCATATTTCGCTCAAAGAAGTTTTTATTTCTGGAGAAACACCATTTTTTTTAAATATTTTGTTATTATAAAGTAATGTCTACAAAAAAATCAATTACAGTAAGTATTAATTATTATCACATCCCTTTTACGTCATGGCATCAGCGTCATCGAAAGTACCGCAAACCCGCAAACGTCACTGAGCGTATATGAAGCTCTGTGACATAAGTTGTGACGTAATGACGTTTACATCGCTTCAATAATATCGATTATTTTTGTTTATGTTGTCATATTATTACTTATGTTGTAATTTTTGAATGGAAATAACCACTTTATGGTTAATACTTCGTTTTAATAATATTTCTAGTGCTTAATGAGTTTAATAAATGTAAATACTACAGAATTCGTTTTGAGACAACAAAAATAATGCAGGTAAATTTGAATGAATTTAAAGTCAAAATATTACTTTAAGTATATAAAAAATATTAAACTATATATTATATTATTACAATACCAATGTTCTTAAATATCGTATATTTGAATACAAATGAATTTACATAATAATACTTGGGCTTCTCCTTATAAATCGTTAATAATCAATTGTAAATGTATATTATAAAAAATAGTTTTCAGTTTTTGAATTTTGCGGTTTAAATGTGGCTTGAGAATGACCAACAGGATCATTCTCAGTGTGATGGTGATTTTAGAATTATAATACAATATCAATACAACATTGCGCATTCCGACAGAAGCAGCTGCGACTCCAGGACGCGAAACAAGTTGAGGCAAAGGCCGCAAGAATAAAGGAGTGGGTGACCAACAAGCTTAAGGAACTAGAGCAACAAAACCAATTGCTGAGGGAACAGAACGACCGCTGTAATCAGCAGCTGGAGTTACTTAGGAATCACATCGCTACTCAAGGAAGCAGAAATTGCGCTGTAAGTATAAATTATTTATACATATTGAAACTAAAATATATGTTAAATAGATACCAAGCCTCCCTATTAAAACTATTTTAATATGAGTAAGTATCATACGGTGTTTAGACCTTTTAACTTCCTTAGCAGTTTCTACCTTCTCGGGGAAGTCTGTCTTTAGAAGTGAGGACAGAGGACGGCACCCGTGCCTCATCAAGCCTTTTGGCTAATAACCGTCGACGCTCTGAGAGCCTAGAGGGTCCACAGGTAGCTGGATGTTAGATGTGTCGATGTCGTATATTTTACTGCTATTTTTTTTCAGCACTTATACTTTATTTGGAATGTTGTTCTTTCATTTTTAAATTCAATTATTTATGTTTTTAAATGGATCTCTCAATTTTTGGCTTAAGAGAGCCATTTTTTCATTATCTATTAGTGATATGGCAATTTTAAAAATCTTTGCAATGCTTGTCTAGCAAGTTAGGTTTAAGATCTATGATCTGCAAAATGAAATCTCTGAGTATGTTTTTTATGCACTGCTATTCTTTCTAGAGCTATTGCTATTATTACTAACAAATAAACAGTCACATTTTATTATTAAACTAATGTATAAGTTGCTTGAAAACTTGACAAAACAAGTCATTTTCTATTAAGTTTCTTATTATTTTATACTTTTTATTTTACATATTATGGATTCTAACTAAATGAATCTTGAATTTATGTAAGTTTTGATAGCAAGATTTTATCTGAAACAATTTAAACAGATATTTAAATACACTAAAAAGTCTTTGTAATCACATAATTTGATTAATTCGATTAAACAGAATAAATACATATTCCTACAAAATTAGAAAAAATGTTTTTTGTACTTAACATATTGTGTAACGTGAGAAATTATTTTAATTTTACCAATCTAACACACAGGAAGTTACACTGAAAAAATATGCAGACTTAAAAAGGATAAAGGTATTAAAAAATGCTATTTGATATTTCAATGTAGAAGCTAGACTATGCAAATTCACATTGCACAAGTTCTAAACTTTCTTTTATATCTTTCCAGCTGCCAATAACTTCATCGGAACCCCATTACAGTACACCGGTGAGACACAGGCGAAATCTATCAATTGGAACGACCAATTTAACTCAAACAACTGCCAATAGTCAATTGAACACAATGAATCGAACTATGGATGAGAGGACCACTGCCAGCTTGCTAGCTGATGACCTTGCAGTATGTTTTTTTAATATATGTAACACGATGGGCCAATAGGTCACCTAATGATAAGTTGCACCGCTGCCCACAGACATTGGCATTGTAGGAAATATTAACCATCCCTTATGTAGCCAATGCCTAACCAACCCTGGGAACTAAAATGTTATGTCCCTTGTTGGACATTGGCTCACTCACCAGAGCACAACAATATTAATTATTTCTGTTTGAGTGTAGAATATTTGATTTGTAAGTAGTAGCCTCCCAGTAGAGTTTGCACGAAGCCCTACCACCAAATCAATGTATTTAAAAAGAACTTTTCCTCTAGTATAAGATGAAGTCATGATTATGATTTTGACTGAAATGTTTTGATTAGAATTTTAAAAATGATTAGATAAATAGAACAGACTCACGATACCTAGTAACCACTTCACGGGTCGGACAGGGTTTTTGGTACACACTGTGTATCCGATGCAGTGTAGCTAAAATTCTAACGATATAACAACAACTATACTTCTATACATAAAATAGCTACTACGTCCATAATAAATAAAAAAATATCTTCAAAACATATAAATTGCTTTGTAACATTTTTAGCACACTTTCTGAGTAATATATAATTATAATATGTATTATGAAATATTTATAGTAATAATCGATAATTCTTAATTGCTTGGGATGCTTTTAAATAATTAAAATATATTTTCAAACAGGCTGCAGTAGAAAATTTAGTGGTGCTACCAACAACACCGAACACTTCAACGGACGGTGATACCACACACGACTATGCTGAAATATATACACCAAGCAGAGGTACATTTAAATTGGCTGTAATACTTACTTAAGTACCATATATATAAGTAGTGCTATATAATACACTAGCTGTGCCCCGCGGTTTCACCCGCGTATAATTAATAAAAATAAACCTAGAGCCTTCCTCGATAAAAGGACTATCCAAAACAAAAATAATTTTTAAATTCGAACCAGTAGTTCCTGAGATTAGCCGGATCAAACAAACAAACACTTCCGCTTTATATATTAGTATAGATATAGATTCGAATTGGAGTATGAGTAAAGTTAAACAAACTTTAGATTTACATATTCAATGCAATTTGCTTAAAATAAATAATAATTAATCAATATCCGGGGAAATTATTCTCACAAGGTCATCTGATCCCAGACTAAGCAGAGCTCGTACTATGGAAACCAGACAACTGATATACTAAATTTTTTTATTTTTTATTTTTTTTATTTGGGAAACATACAGTAAACACCACATACATTATACAACAATTAACCCGTACACACACCAATCAAGTTTCCACCTAAAACTAATTCATGTATAGCAGTAAACAAGCAATTCAGTAAATTATTAATATTAATTTTTTACGAGCCGGTTGGCGTGGTTCGTAGATATCTGCTTTTCGCGCCGCAGGTCGTGGGTTCGATTCCCACCCAGGACAGACATTTGTGTGCATGAACATGTCTGTTTGTCCTGAGTCTGGGTGTAATTATCTATATAAGTATGTATTTACGAAAGAAAAGTAGTATATGTAGTATATCAGTTGTCTGGTTTTCATAGTACGAGCTCTGCTTAGTTTGGGATCAGATAGCCGTGTGTGAATAATGTCCCAGGATATTATTTATTATTTATATTTAATTATCAAGACACAAAAAGTTGAAAAACAGCAAAAAAAAAAAAGAAAAAACATATATATAACACAATGACTAAATTCACAAAATATTACTTTTCTTCAGTAAATACATACTTATATAGATAACTAGACCCAGATTCAGGACAAACAGACATGTTCATTCACACAAATGTCTGTCCTGGGTGGGAATCCAACCCACGACTGCTCATGTCCATATATAATGTGACGTCATGCCCCCCAGAGCGCACCCCGGCGTGGCAGGGCGTGCACGTGGTGGTGCAGGGCACGAGTCGCGGCGGCTCGTCCACGGGCGACAGCTGCGTGTCCGACCAGCCGCGCCCGCCCACGCCGCCGCTGCACCGCTTCCCCAGCTGGGAGGCCAAGATATACCAGGTTGGAGCATCGTCGAAAAATCATCATGAATTTGATTGATATAAAATTCAAATCATGAAGCACCATAACCTTTTACCACACTTAAACTCTATTTTTTCCCAGGTGGCCGACGACGGTCTCCAGCAGTCCGTTGAGGAGGAGTTGAGTCCACCCCCGTGTCCGCGGCCCATGCACGAATCCACCAGTTACCAGGACATCTCGGTGCCGGTATATGCTACCGTTAAAGGGGTAATATATATAGTCATCTATTTAAAAATATTTCAGATACATTTGTTCTAGAGAAACGAACCTTATTTATATTGGTATAAAGTCGAGAATACATTGTTAATTACGTAGTATTATTTATCAACAATAACAATTTAACCAAAAATATTCCTACAGCTTAAGTAATGTGTATGTTTTCAGCGCGCGAGTCAAATCCGATCGATGCCTTTCACGGGCGATTCATCAGACGATTCATCCGACGGTGAAGAATCAATGGGCGTGACGGTTCACAATACACCACATCACAATCCTCTATATGGTGAGTTTTCATTCGTATGAAATATTCACAAAACATTATTAAAACCTGTTCTTTTAATAATAAGTTCTATCCGAATCCATAGATCCTCGCGATTTACTACCAAATATACTGAGAAAGGTGGATTTCTTTTGGGCCTACACGGCACGAGAAATAAATTGACAAAATTTTATTTACCATTTTCAATTGGGGTTGTGCATATTGATGTATGCGTAAATGAATATAATTTAAGTAATTTCAAAAAGCTTCTTTTGGAGTTTGTGTTTTGACAGTTCATTACCCCCATTTTGTATTTAATTCAAAGATTTCTAGACTACTCTTCATATCGCATATCAATAATCAAGGATTATTCTATAGTATAATATTGAACATACTTTAAAAAATGTTGAAATATTTTCCAGGTCAACCGTCTCAAATGCCAATGACGATAAACAACATAAACTTAACCAGCATGCTACCCGCCTCCATACAACAGACTGCTGGCCCACACGCCCTCGTTCTGAACAACACGAACGGACAGTGCAGCTCATCCGATACCAGTCTGAGCGCTAGCAGCCCTTCGAAAAGTGTCAAGACCAGTTCGAGCTTAAGCCCAGCCAAGAGGTCCAGCAGTGGGTCGCCGAGTAAACAGAGTAAAACTAGGGGTAAATAAGAATAAATTATGTGATTTTCTGATATTATTATAAGTAGTAAAATAAATAATAAAATGCTTTAATGTAGAAAGCGATTTAGTTCAATTTAACAGCACATAATAGTCATCCTGACCGATTTCGGCTACGGCGACCAATCTCAAGAGAGATTAGCCAACTGCGCAGGAGATATTATAGTGCACAAGTTTGTGCGCAAACACAGGTACACTCTCTTTTCCCTAACTCTCATAACCCGATGGGACGGTAATCCAACACGACCGGAAAGAGTTCAGGTGCAAGACCAACGGCTTTACGTGCTTTCCGAGGTACGGGAGTGTACACACTTCCAACTTCCAGACTCCGGGCTGCTACTGAGAAATTTAGATAGACAATCTCAATATCATCTAAATATCATTGGCCCGACTTGGGAATTGAACCCAGGACCACCGTGTCTGCGGCCTTACATGTAGCCACTAGACCAACGAGGCAGTCACAGCCCATAAATAACACATGTAAAAAAGCCCATGATAATATATTGATACATATATAAAATATACAAAATTGTGTTATAAGACGTATCACTCGTAATCATTATTTTTTAAATCATTTTTTTAGTTAATAAAATTTTAAAATTCAATGTTTAATAAAAAAAATTGTAGCTTTACAACTAATTTTTTATCAAGCAACTAGGCAGTAAGATAACTTGTCAGTGTTGTGCTCATATATCAGATAGATGCTACTTAACTTTTTTAAATTCTGATGTGTTCAACATGTGACCTGTAGATGTGCCTTTTTATATATAAAATATTAATAAATAAAATAATTAATATTATTTTATTTTATTTGTCAAAACATATTTGTTACCTTTCTACCCAAATAGCAACTTAGATCATTTGTAACAGATACAAAATATACAAGATTAATGGTATAACAGAGTTTTAGTAGTAAATTGTAAGTGTCGCGTGTCGTGCGTTGCAGACACGTCGTTCGAGTCGGGCGTGTCGGACGACTACGCCATCCCGCCCGACGCCGGCTCCAGCGACGCGCGAGACTCGCCGCGCAGGCACGACGCGCTCGAGAAGAGCGGACACCTCGCCAAGCTGGGCGGGAAGCTCAAGACCTGGCGGAAGAGATGGTACGGTGTATTGTGCTAGACGTGGACCGAAACCACCGCCCGTTGGCGTCAAAGCGTTACCGACCTTGGGAACGAATATGTTATGTCCCTTGTGCCTGTACACTGACTGACTCGTGCTTCAAACCGGAACGCAACAGTACTAAGTATAGCTGTTTAGCGGTAGAATATCTGATGAGGTGGTACCTAACCAGACGGGCTTGCGCAAAGACCTACCGCCTAGTAGGCTGCCTTATCATATTGTGTTAGCAGATGGGTAAATAGGCCTATTTGATTTGCGCTGACCTTGATTCGAGGACATTACCATTACTCCCATTCTCTGTAAGTGAGAAAACTCCTGGAACCATACATACTACCTTCCATCATGGAGGCATTACGCATACGACTGTGATGCCCAGAATAAAGTGTCTATGGCACTGTAAGAAATCTAAACCATCTCCTTACACCGTCAATGCGCCGCCAAACATGGAATCTAAGATATTATGTTTTTCTGCCTTTCTGTATCACTAACGCTACGCCGGAACTTTTACAAAGTAAAATAAGAAGTGTTAAAATAAGAATCCGTACTGCATCACATTATCGACTTCTATGCCGAATACTATACTACAAAATACTCGACGTTCGAGCTTGATAAACGTCAAACATCCAATAATACTTTTGAAAGGATGAATGGATACATATATAATAATGAAGATAATCTTAAATACGTAATACATTGAAAAAATAACATATATTTTGTATGTTCCTGTTTTCTTAAATATCACAATGCGTTGATTACAAACCGAAACAATTATAATTTTTCAGGTTCGTTCTGAAAAACGGCACGCTATCGTACTGGAAGTCCCAGTCGGAAGTGTCCCGGAAGCCCCAGGGTCAGATCGGACTGGGCGAGGCGTGCAAGATCTCTCGCAACGAGGGCGCCGCAACCTTCGAGATCTACACGGGCAGCCGCACCTACTACCTCACCGCGGACAGCATCGCCACCATGGAGGACTGGATACGAGTCTTACAAGTGAATGCTACGTTAATAGTTGTCTCACTATATAACTATATGACTGCCTCGTTGGTCTAGTGGCTAGATATTAGGCTGCAGACCCGGTGGCCCTGGGTTCAATTCCCAGGTCGGGCCAATAAATAGTTATTGGGTTTTTCTGTCAGAAAATTTTCAGTAGCAGCCCGGAGTCTGGAAGGTGGAAGTGTGTACACTCCCGTGCCTCGGAAAGCACGTTAAGCCGTTGGTCCTGCGCCTGAACTCTTTCCGGTCGTGTCGGATTGCCGTCCCATCGGATTATGAGAGCTAAGGAAAAGGGAGTGCACCTGTGTTTGCGCACACACTTGTGCACTATAATATCTCGTGCGCAGTTGGCTAATCTCTCTTGAGATTGGCCGCCGTGGCCGAAATCGGTCTGGAGGACCTTACTATGTAACTCGCTGTGCCCCAACGTTATACCTACGTTCGACTTCGATATATATATTTGATATACGTATTTATATATGTTTATTTTATATAAACCTTTTTTTTATTTATGTAATGTATACGTACGTGGTACGTGCTCGTATACATAATATTGTGGTACAAATATTAAATAAAGTAAGGATACACGTTATAACACCAAGTTTTCGAATTCGCAAAGGCAATATCGAATCCGATAGCAATAGTTTCTGGGGAACGGTATTCGTTAATATAATAAGATTTAAGTTATATTAACTTAGCCGCATGTCATTAAAAACTTTGATAGACATATTAATCAACAGAAGATTGTATAAATGATAAAAAAGCGTGGAGTTAGTATTTGTTGATTTCCGAGCAGGATGAATAATTTTATTTAACTAATGTCCATCAAAATATTTATTTTATTTGGGCATATATCCTCCTTTTAATATGGAGGAGGAGGAGGAGGAGATATATGTCCACTACCCTCGTCTCACATCATGTGTGTTATTCAATAATTCCCAGAATGTGCAAAGGCGAAACGCAACGAAACTCCTATTGAGTAAAGAAGACAACAAACCTACTATACAAGGTTGGCTCACCAAGGTCAAGAACGGACACGCCAAGAAGAGCTGGTGCGTTTTGCTGGGGAAGATGTTCCTGTACTTCAAGAGTCCAGGAGACCAGGTATATTATTTTATAATACCTGAATTATACATTTCCAAAAACTAGTCAAACCAATCTAGGCTCCTCTCCCCTTAAAAATACTTATAGCTTTTCTCACCACTCTGGTATAATGCTGGTTGTTGGATATACAAATCATTTCCAGATATTTCAAATCGCATACGCTATCGATATAAAAAACTTGCCTACTTTTTGAACTCTACATATCAGAAGGAGATAGCAATATTTTGTCACTGAAAAACCAGTGAAATTACATTCACAAGGGACTTAACATCTTAGTTTCTCAAGGTTGATGGTGTAATGACGATGTAAGGAATGGTTAATATTCCTTACGGTGGTGATCTCTTACCATCAGATGGTACCCCTCTGCTCTATATATAATGTAAAAAACAAAGTTAATAATATAGAAAATTTTAAATACGTTCTCGAATTCCAAATCGTGTTCTCAATATATTACTTTTTGGTATGTCGTATGCACCACCTGTATTCCAGTAGAGAACCCAATAACTAGTTATTGGGTTCTCTGTCAGAAAATTCTCAGTAGCATCCCGGAGTCTGGAAGTTGGAAGTGTGTACACTCCCGTGCCTCGGAAAGCACGTAAAGCCGTCGGTCCTGCGCCTGAACTCTTTCCGGTCGTGTCGGATTGCCGTCCCATCGGATTATGAGAGCTAGGGAATAGTGAGTGCACCTGTGTTTGCGCACTTATGCACTATAATATCTCGTGCGCAGTTGGCTAATGTCTCTTGAGATTGGCCGCCGTGGCCGAAATCGGTCTGGAGGACGTTATTTATATACTATAAGTTGTATAAACAGTGAGTGTGTGTGCGCAGAACCCGACGGGGCAGATCAATATGCGGGACGCGCGCGTGGAGGACGTGGAGCACGTGTCGGACTCCGACTCGGAGGAGAAGGCGGACGACGCGCGCAACCTCACCGTCGCCATCTACCCGCAGCACCAGCTCACCGGGGTCGGCACACTGATAAATATATTTTAATTTCATTGAAAAATTTTACAGATAAAAAACGACATATTTTATGTTAATAAAATGCAAATTTAATATAAACAATAATTAAGCATAATTAAAATAGATTTTACGAAGCCGACTAGTAAAAATTCAGACAATGTACAAATACAAAGACCTTTAACGCACTCGTTATACAGAATATTTAAAGACGTAATATGATTATAAAAATGTTCATATCAATTCCAGGGCCCCACTTACCTTTTATTCGAGAGCAAATCGGACAAAGACTCGTGGCTCTACCACTTGACGGTGGTGAGCGGCGGCGGGCTCAGTCAGGGGACTCACTTCGAGCAACTCGTACAAAAACTCATGGAAACTGATGGCGATCCGAGTGAGTTTGATTAGATTATTACAATAACATAAAAATATTCTACAACTTTTAAATAATTTCATCTGAAAATCGAAAATTGGGACTCGAAATGGGACTACAGTTAAAAAAGTATTTAAGTCAAATCAAAATATTTCTATTTAAATATACTTATGAAGCGTAAGCGGATTTCTACTCTTCTCGAGAAGTCATTATAACTATAAAAAATAATATTGGTTGTATGTTCTTGTATAAAAAAAATTGGTGCTTTCTTATTTCAGATTGTGTTTTGTGGAGGCATCCGACATTATTGTATTCGAAGGAAAACATTACATCCCCACTCACGTCTCTAAACTCAGAAGCATTGCAAGCGGAAGCGTTAAAATTATTTAAAGTGAGTATTCGTTTTGTCAAGTACATATTTACATTCGTAAGTTTACTGACAGGATATAACTCTGTTATAACAATTCGGACTTCTTGGTTTCTCTCACTTTAAGTAAGAAGATAAGTACATGGCCATTTTCGGTATGGGCGTCTGCATAGTTGTCGAAGTTAATGTACACTAATGATCTTTGGTGTTTTATATTCGTGAATATTGGCGCATTAAATTGCTATAATTAAAAAAATCAAAGAACTTGGCATTACAACAGAGTAGATTTTTATTATTTTTTTATTATTTTTATTAAATATATTTATTATGTGTATACACGTCTTTGGCCATCTCATTTATGATTTTAAAAAAGAAAAGTTTGTATTGTAGTGTACGTTTTAAAAATGAACCAGTCTATGTAATAACAGTAACAAAGGATATGATGTCTATGGTTTAATGTATATGAGTGCATTAACTATGTTAGGAATGGTATGCGCTTCTAACGATGCTCATGTATGTAGGTGTCTAGGTACTCATTAGCGACTTTTGGTTTGGTATTACAGATTAAAAAAGACTTTTTTGTCAAGTTTGATCTGATGCTCGAAATGTTTTTTTTTTTTATTGTTATTGAATCGAATACGAGAAATGTAATAATGAATCTCATATCTCGCGGGCAGTGCGTGCAGCTGTTCATGTCGGTGGCGGTGGAGCACGCCGGCATCGACTACCACGTGGTGCTGGCGCAGAACGCGCTGCAGCAGTGCCTCGAGGTGGGCGAGCTGCAGGACGAGCTGGTGTCGGCGCTGTGCAAGCAGAGCACGCCGCACGCGCCCTCCAAGCACGGCGTGCAGGTAACCGCGCGCCCCGCCTGTCCCGCGCGCCGCCCCGCCCGCCCCGCGCGCCCCGCCCGCCCCGCGCGCGCCGCCGTGAGTGTCCCGCCGGCCGGACGCGACGACACTTGGAGCAGTTCATGTTAATATTACTATAATTCGTTTCACACGATTCAGACTTCTGTGTATAGGGTTTCGCTTTCAAATGTCAAGTTACACAATCTGGTTTAATATGACTGTACAAATAGTGATCACTAGACGTATACTTAACGATTACTTCGTTTTTTCACGGAAATAGATCAAATTTGCAGTCAATAAAATTATTGTACTTGACTAATAATGCTATCTCTTTCTAATGTATAGTAATGAAAATATGGCAATTGTAATATATAAAGTAATTAATGAATTTTTATACACATTATTGCAGACCGGTGCTACTACAATTTAATTGATTTGTTCAAATTCCAGTTCCAAAAAAAAACTTTATTAGTCCATTAACAAAATAGTGTGTATTAACAAAAGTACTACAGAAGTAAGTGTTGTATGATCCGATTTTATAAGAATTAATTCTCAAAGCGACTTACGTTTAAATTATTTAAGGATTTACTAAAAAAAACGTATGATAAGCTCATATTAATATTGTTATTTTATCTGTGAAATATATAGATTACGTATGTAGTCGCTTAGAGATACAAAAACTGTTTCCAAACTACGTCGACGTTCCAGGTACCGCTTGCTATAACTAAAATACGAAAGCGCTCATAGTTTGAAATTAAAATATTTCAAACTTAACCTATGAGGGCTTTCTTGATTATTTTAATTTGCTACATTCTAAGAGTTAATTTTAAATCGATTAAAGTTCACTCTTTTGAATATCAATGTATATGTAATATGGATTTTGATGGTATATAAAATATTTATTATAAAAATCTTATTGACAAAGCAAAATCGACCGTAAAGCTTAACACATTAAGTCGAATTTCGAATACCATCATCATCATATTACGAAAAAAAAATCGCTTTATATTCGCAAACCCAAGCTTATAAGCGATACGCTTAAATGCTTTTCTCATATGTCATATTTACTCATCACTCATCTGTACACGGTTGTAGTTTATGTACACACTATAGTGTTTGTAAATGGTTTATATAAATCACATAAGAACAGTAGATTTGGTGTTGGCCAACGGACGCTGTACAACAATAGCATACGGAATTGACTTTAGTACGGACTGCTCGTATGTATAGTGTTGATACAACTTAAATAAAGACTCTTTAGCTGGTGGGATTTGTGCAAGTGAACGTACCACCCACTCATCAGATATTCTACCGCATACCGATACTTAGTATCGGTACGTTCAGTTTTGAAGGGTGAGCGAGTCACTAACTACAGGCACAAAGGAGATAATACCTTAGTTGGCAAAAGTGGGTGGTAAATTGGCGGTGTAAGGAATGATATTGCAGCGCCAATGTTCACGGATGGCGATGATCACTTACCATCAGGTGACCAACGTGCCCGCCTGCCAAGCTTTTTTACATAAAAAAAAGTTCAACACTATACAAAAGCAGTCTTTTCTATATATCTTCTCCGTGTCTTAGTTTTGAGCACATTCGATGTTAGTACCGCTTAAGAAGTTTATTTTGCGTTCGGAATCTAAATACACTAACAAACCATGTATGTATATAAGTGTACAGCTTTGTGTGTCGCTGTAAATATATATATATATAAAAGGCTTCGTGTTACGTGGTCGATCAATTTGGAATTGTGTATGTGAACTGTATTGGCTACTAAAAATATTCATAAATTTTATGCAGTAGTTACACCGGAAATTATAATCGTGAGAATGACCTTCGTAAAGGTTTTATTCCAACTTGATCTTCTCGTTCTGGCAACATTGAACTACACCGAACGGTTTTTTTTTGAATTAACGGAATTTAAAATAAGAATCGATCAATTGAACGAGGACGTACGTTATAGTTCGATTTGAATGTTGCCATGACGTAAAGCGGTTATGTATTATGTCGCAGATCTTTCAAATGGAATGTTGGTGTAAATTTTCCCTCGATTTTTTTTTTTTTTTTTAATTATTTGACGTTTTTTCATCCAAGAATGTTTGCCCTCCGTCCCAATAGTTTTAGGGAATGTTCTTTTGATTATCATTCATATACTCTCATAGCTAGTTCTTGCACTTCCAATCTCCTTTGTAATGAAAGGTTGACGATGCAAGTTTGTTTTTAGAACGTATCGTTTACATTGTGAATGATTTTTTAGTTAAATGGAGGTAAGTTAAAACGAAATAGGTTAAGTCTTGTATGACTGCATAGTGTATTTAAAAAAAAAAAAAGAAAACATAAAATAAGGGTCAATGACTTCATCATATGTAATATTTTCATACCACAGATATTAAGATAAAGTATAATTTAAGTAATTATTACACTATGCAGTTTTACTACGATTTAGTTGATTAGCCACAATGTATATAATAAAAAATAAATTGTATTGTAAATACACAAGATACATGGGCAATTCAATTATACAAAGCACTATTTGGATACTAAAAACCATAAAAACCATGGGTCGAATCAATGTAAATATTAATACAAATTGAGGTTAAAGTGGAATTGGTAGCACTTAAAACACTATATATATAATTATAGTTTAATTGGAATAACATTAAAAATAACTAAATTACATACTTATGAAATACTAGCTGTACCCCACGGCTTCACTCGCGTATAATTAATAAAAATATAATAAATAACACACACGCGAACCCACACATACACACACACACACACACACAACTATGAAATTAATTTTCATAAGATACCGTAGGGTTTAACGATCTTATATATTGCCTGACATTTGCGTCATCACATGCTCTTTGTGTGTACCAATTTTCATCAAGATTGGTCAAGCCGTTCTTGAGTTATAAGGAGACATACAGACAGACACACAGACAGACAAAAATGAAAAAAATAATGTACAGACAGAACCAATAGATTTATATAGTAGTATAGATAATGCTAAATAAAACAATTATAATTAAACATACAATTACTATTAAAAATAATTAAAAAATCTTTATTAGCACAAAATTATGCACTACAATTACACTAAAAGATTTATTGATAATATCAATACGCATGCAACGCAGCAGACTTAATATAAATGGAACTTTTCTTAACTCAGCACCAATTCGAGTGAATTCAAATTTCACTCTAAATATTGGCAGCTTAACATTTTATATAATACACTCGAATTATTAAAAAGTTTTTGTAAAAAACTTACTTGAATCAAATATATTTCATTATTTCATTTTCAATATTAGGTAGAGCTTTGTGCAAGCTCCTCTGGGTAGGTACCACCCACTCATCAGATATTCTACCGCAAAAAAAATTCAAAACAATTTGTTTTTGTGTATTTTATTACTGTTTGTCTTCCTTAAAAATAAATAAATAAATAAATAAAACATCAGTACTTGATATTGTTGTGTTCCGGTTTGAAGGGTGAGTGAGCCAGTGTAATTACAGGCACAAGGGACATAAACATCTTAGTTCCCAAGGTTAGTGGCGCATTGGCGATGTAAGCGATGTTTAACATTTCTTACAATGCCAATGTCTATGGGCGTTGGTGACCACTTACCATCAGGTGGCCCATATGCACGTCCGCCTATCTATACAATAATAAAAAAAAAACTTAAATCTATAACATTTTAACATACACTCACAGTTAACTGTAACGCTTAAACATGAAACAAGATTTGAATTAATTCAAAAAGGTAACATTTACAATATTTAAACATGCATTACATACAACTATAACTACACAATACTAATACTCGATACTTGAAAAAAACTAAAAAAGTTAATTTGTACCAAAGCTATGTGAATATAATTATTTATTAAAATTACCTACCCATACGTTATTTACTAACGGCCTTATTCATAAACGTTGCCTAGTTACTGTTTAGCCAAACACTGATTTGCCTCTTTCTGTCATAATTGATTTGACATACGAAAGAAGAAGACAAAATATCGTTTAACTAATCACCAGTTAAATAAAGTTTATGAATAAGGCGGTAATTGATTTTATGAATCTAGTAGTGTAAGGTTTGTTACCACAAATTATACTTGAATCGTCTATTTCTGAACATGATGCAATCGTTTCGAAAGAATATTTATTTACTGTAACACACCTCGAGAAGTTAAACTGAATTATTTAATCATTTAAATTTTATTTATAATCAATAATACATAGATTATATAAATGTCGTTTTTTTTAACTTAGATATTACTCATTCAAATTCTTCTTTTTTTTTCTATTATTATTTGTCAATAAGCCAGTTTTAAATAGATGTAATGCTTACTACCAAAACTGTCTGTTTGAATCATACATGATACAAAATATTTAAAATATTAAGTAGCAGAGGTAGACTAAAGTAAATCAATTCGTTTTTTGTTTTGATAACTCACAAAAAACCCAATATTAGTTATTTTGTAATTATATACTAACATTGTAGTGTTAGTATGTAAATTTTATAAATTTATATATATATATATATATATTGGTGAGATATGTATATTCTCTATCTATATCATCAGACAACAGCATATAAATAAATGACTGCTGGGCTAAGGCCTCTTGTCTCCATTTGAGGAAAAGGTTTTGAAGCTTATTCAACCACGCTGCTCCAATGCGGGTTGGTGGAATACACGTGTCACAGAATTTCAGTGAAATTTGACACATGCGGGTTTCCTCACGATGAGTATAATCACCAATTAAGCACATGAAATTTAGTGGTGCTTATCCGGGTTTGAATCCACGATCATCGGTTAAGATTCATGCGTCCTTACCACTGGGCCATCTCGGCTATTTAATTATAAATTACTAATATTTCAAATCTCATTACTAATATCAATAGATTCAATAGTTATATTCACATAGCCCAAAATAAAATAATCTAAAATTTACTAAAATCTACTTAAATGTTCACATCAATCAATATAACCCACTAACAACTGACTAAACTAAACTGCAGCTAACATTAAATCTAACATATACATTAGTATTTATTAAACCTTCATTACAATCATAAATTTTTAACATACTATCTGCCAAACACCACTTCATTTTAAAATGGACCTCGCATACGATATCACAGTCGCATAGAGTCAGTAGAGTTAACGCCCCCCCACTGACGATCCGAACACCAACATTTCATTTGTACAGCAACTGCTACTGTGCGCGACCCAGTCGTTGTTCACTTGCGACACGGGCGCGTCCTCAGTGGGCGGCGACAACAAGAGCGACCTCCCGCAGAACTCTGCTGGATCGCCTAGCTCGATACAGGTAACGCGTCTGAGCCACTAGTCGTAAACGTAAACGCTTCGTGCGGTCGTTTATTTTTTGACGTGATAACGTCTTATCGATGAAATGCTGGCTGTATGCACGAAAAAGCATGACTCATTGTCACGTTCCGCCCGAGCCGAGCGTGCAAGCGAGAGCGCGGAACAAGCGATAGAGAGGCACGATGCGTCTGAGTATTCATCAATGTTTTTTTATGACGTTATCACGTAAAATTATCGTCCGTAAACCGACTTTACAGGCAACCAATTTTTGTTTTTTTTTTTGTCTCATCACTCGTGGCTTCGTCGGTTACGTATTATTTAATTATATATATATAGTATTTTTTATTTTATTGCGTTATATTAATTTAGATATGTTTGATATAATAATTTCTTCTAATAGCGATTGTGGATCACATTGGTTGTACGAATCATTGATTGATCTGGGTGATCGAAAATATTAATGAAATCGCCATTTTCACAATATTACATTTACGTTATTTTCTAGATTTTTGATCATTTTATAGGTTAATTGGTAAAACGAACGATTTTTTTTTTTAACAAACTTAAATATTTGCGATTCACTAATAAATCATTAATGTCCTTTTTATCGAATTACATTATTAGAAGCCAATGTTTGTTCATTGTTTTCGTAATACACATTTCCATGCAATCATATGAGAAAGGCAATATATCTGTTGTGGAGTGATGGATTTGCAAGTGTTATCTGGATATCGAATCTAGTCGTCGTGGTGTCCAATAATTCTATGGTTTCTCTGAATATTTCAGGCACCTTTACTCTCAGTGGATTGTAAGAGCAACCCGCCTACGTATAGTTTTGTTCAGGGCTGGCAGCTGTTAGCTCTTGCCGTCAGTTTGTTTGTACCGAGGAACAATAGATTGTTGTGGTACTTGAAGCTGCATCTGAGCCGGCACGCCGACACCAAGTAAGTATCTAGTCTAATTAATTCATAAAATCATTCATACAACTAAATGCAATACTAATTTTCCTTATTGGTGATTTCTTTGGTATATGTTTGAGATTGTCAAAATATGCCAACCGCGAGAGTTGTATGCTAATTTGGTTGTATAAAATAAAAGTATATTCTAACTATATGTATATGTATCAATGCATATGTTCATTGCATATGTCATCTAATAATTTGCAATTATTTCTTTTATTGGGGCTGGTACAGTGTTTTACTCTTATATTAATTGCTAGCCATAATTATAGGCCTTAGTACCTTTCTTTATATATCATCCAACTTTTTGCTCAAAATACCTAACTTTTTTTTTTTTTTCACTATGGAATAAAAGTCATCTTGTACATAACTTTCACTCATTAATTCGTCTATGACACGAATTCTCATGCCACCATTAATATGAGACGCCATTAACTTGGCCTTCGACGTTGTATATTAATGTTTAGATGGACGGTTCACTCTATATTAAGAATTAAAATATAATTTCAGAACGGAATGTGGTAAATACGCGGCATATTGTTCGCGCGCTTTGGAACGAACGCTTCGGAACGGCGGACGAACGGACAGGCCCTCGAGAATGGAAGTGCTATCTATATTGTTAAAGAATCCCTACCACCATTGCCTCCCACACGCAATACCTGTGCACGTGCTCAATAATACCTACCAGGTCAGTAGTTGAACTACATTTATAATCAAACACTTGTACAAAATTTCTAACAAAATCAGCAGTACGTATGACAGCAGTAAATATTCTGACATTTAACTAAAAAGTCATGACACTTTTTTTTTAATTGACTTACCGTCTGGTCCTAAATGATGATGGTAGATGGAGATACCAATACTTTCGTCGGAAGAAATTCTGAGGCATGTTTATTCACCAACACGTCACTGAAGCAACGTGTAAGGTTAAGCACTTAATCCGCCCATTAACAATTAACACCTTTTTTTTTTTTTTGACGCTGGGAAAACTCATGACGCGTTTCCCCCCACGGGAACAGTGGGGGGGGGTATGTGGGGCTCGCCATATGTCCAAGGCACCGAGTGTGCCCCGGTCATCGGAATACCCACTAAAAACCCAGCGGTACCCTTCCCGTCTTAACGGGAGCGCCACGGGATCGCTTGCGCATGCTACCGTGACGCTCCGACGAACAATTAACACCCGCCCGACTACTAAGAAAAAATTCTTACTTACTTCTGACGCCACTTTTTTTCAGGTGGTAAGTTTCGACGGATCGACGACGGTTGAAGAGTTCCTAACGACATTGAGTACAGAACTTGGATGCAGGGAACCGGCCGCGTCAGGTTTTGCTCTCTTCAGTGACGACCCGATAGAGAAGGACTTGGAACATCATATCAAACCTGACAAGAAGGTTAAAACAATATATTTTTTTATTTATGGTACATGTTTGCAGGGTGTTATTCCACAATTATAATTGATCTGATTTATTAAATTTTAAGAAACAACGCAGATTATTCAACAAAAATCATTGTATAAACATAAGAAATTTACTGTATAGTTAATTTGAGAAATTAGATAATCTACATTTGAAATCAATTCTTAAATATTTTTTTTTTTTTTTTTATTGTATAGGAGGGTGGACGAGCGTATGGGCCACCTGATGGTAAGTGGTCACCAACGCCCATAGACAATGGCATTGTAAGAAATGTTAACCATCGCTTATATAGCCAATGCGCCACCGACCTTGGGAACTAAGATGTTATGTCCCTTGTGCCTGTAATTACACTGGCTCACTCACCCTTCAAACCGGAACACAAAAATACCAAGTACTGCTGTTTTGCGGTAGAATATCTGATGAGTGGGTGGTACCTACCCAGACGAGCTTGCACAAAGCTCTACCACCGAGTAAATATTTATAAAAATTGTATTATTTTACACAAGTTTCGCTAAGATTGTCTTGCTTCCCAGCATAGGCCTCCCCTAAAGCTTGCCAAAAGTGCGATGTTGTGTCTTCCTTCTGCCTGCTATTGTTTTTATGTCGTCCTCCCATCCCGTCTTCTTTCTTTTATATTGTCTTAGAGGAATCAATTTCAGCTTTGTATTAATCTTGTAACGTGACATTTCAGCTATGCGACGTTATATCGAAGTGGGAAACGGCGTTGCGAGAGAAAGGTTCAGGAAAGTTCGAGAACTCTAGAGTAATAAGACTAACGTATAGAAATCGTTTGTACTTCAAGAACTCTGTGCGAACGGAAACTGACAAGGAGAGATTACTGCTCTGCTATCAAGTTAATCAACAAGGTATGTTTAGTTTTATTTTATTTTGCTTAGGTCCCCTTCGATCCTGGTCCGTGAGGTCGGGCAAGACCTCTCCGGCCGGCCGGAAAACATAGTGCGTAACCTTGGGGCCGTGGATGCGTGAGGTGAGGGCCTCACGTGTCCTATTTCAGACGGCCCTGAAGACCGCTAAGATAGATAGTCAGACGAGCATATCGGCAATCTGATGGTAAGTGGTCACCAAACAATGGCATTGTAAGAAATGTTAACCATCGCTTACATCATGTTATGTCGCTCGTGCCTATAGTTACACTGGCTCACTCACCAGCGTGATGCATACAAAAGGTTATTAATGAAAATCTGAGTGCCCTGAGTTAAGCTTAACTCATGGCACCACCTCCTCAGATTTTACACAATAATTCGAATGTAAAATCGCGTGGGTATTTTTAAGTAAACAGAAATAAACAAATGTTAAAATTAAGAATTACTTCGATGATGTCGTGTCACGAACCCGTCCGAGCAAAGTGTCAGTCAGCCTGTGCCCGCAGTGGTGGCGGGCCGCTTCCCCGTGACGCGCGAGCTGGCGGCGGAGCTGGGCGCGCTGATGGCGCAGCTGGACATGGGCGACCACTGCGCCTCCAACACCACGCACAACCAGCCGCTCGCGCACCGGTTCTACCCCTACCGGTACCGCGCCGGCCTCGGCAACGACGAGCTCAGGTATGCTGGCTCACTGTACTGAAGTTATCTGAAGCAGAAGTTAGTTTCCATCGTAATTGTTATCAAAAATTTAATTAACTTCTAACAGAGATGTCGAAGAGAAACTGCGATCGAAGTGGATTGCACTGAAGGGTCGAAGTACGGCGGACTGCGTTCGAATTTATCTCAACTGTACGAGGAAATGGCCATTCTTCGGCGCTACGTTATTCCAAGCTAGGGTAAGTTATTGTTTAACAACAAGACAACACTTAAGTCCTATTAATATTCAAGTGTTACTTTTTGGTGTATGGATTTCTGACTGTTGTAAATAAATAAATATATTTTCCTGCCGTCGATTATTGTTAATAAATTATATGGGATCGTGTGATATTAAGTGTATTATGTGTTTTAATAGAAATTTTAAATATTACAGATAAAACAGCCGGATTTATCCATGGTGTGGCTCGCTGTATCGGAGGAAGGAGTGACGGTATTAGAATTAGCGTCCATGGCGGTCATAGGGAGATACGCGCTCAATTCGATTGGACTGTTCGGCGGGCTACAGGTGAGACCTTACTAAAATTTAAAAAAAAGTAAATTATATAAAAAAATTGTCTGTTTTTATGAACTTCTTGGAGCTTTAGGTACGATTCACGTCAAACGCGCCGTAGCTCATTTTACGTGTGATAAAGGAAATTGTGGCAAACGTAGAGTAAGTAGGGCGTCCTACGGCAAGGTGGACTGACGATTTGAAAAAGGTTCGGGATGGATGCAGGCTGCCCAAGATCGGGTTGATTGGCGTTCTATGGTGGAGGCTTTCGTCAAGCAGTGGACAGCGATAAGCTCGAAATTAATGTGTCTACACAATATTTAAAATTAATATTTGCATTTAAGTCTCCTTTGCATAATTGCAATAGAACACGCATATCAATGAAAGCTCGCATGCATCGGTATACGATTGCAGTCGATTGTGTTCTTATATCAACGTGCATCATACATATGTAAATTCCCCTGCGTCGTGATTTAATGTCGATCGTAGCTAATTTCACTAACTATGCGTGTATTTTTTATTTCAGGACGATCTAATGATGTTAATCGACGCGGAGGACTCCAGTCCAGTTCACAAGATGCTGATCAGTCTCAATAAGCCAAAGGTAAGTTTGATTCCAATTTAATTCTGTATATGTCCTTCTTCTTATGAATAAATTTTTCGGAGCACTGTATGTAATATTTAACGAGAACGCTAAAGCGAAGGGCAAGAGTATAACCTAATCCCGTCACCTAAATACGTGACGCGATCCCGTTCGACGTGCCCGAGTCGAACGTCCGCGCGTGCGTACCGTGACCGCGCCGGCCCGCCCGCAGATGGCGGAGCTGACGCACCTGATCGCGGACTACAAGAACGCGTCGCTGCGCGGCGGGGCGGGCACGCCGCAGATGAGCTCGCTGACGCGCAACGGCTCGCACCGCTCGGCGCGCCGCACGCCGTCCACGCTGCCGCCCGCCGAGCGCCGCGCCACGCTCGCCAGCCACGCCTCGCTCGCCGCGCCCGACCTGCTGCGCGCCACGCCCGACCACCGCCGCCACCCGCTCGCGCACCCGCACCCGCACACGCACACCAAGTGAGCTGAGCGACGTGGTGTGGCCGCGTGTGGCCGACCTTCGTCGATTGCGGGCGCTCCCTCACGAGCTCGCTCGGCGTTCGTTCATTTATCGTGCGCCGGCGGCACCGAGTACGATAGCGAGCCTCCGGTGAGGGGAGCGCACTTTTGCCTCGTGTGGCCGCATCGCGAGCGCAGCGGGTCGCGACTCGAGGCGCGGCGTCCCTCGTGATCGTTCGGTGCCGTTTCGATTCGATCGATTTTAAACTTCTGCAATCGATAAAACGAGCTACTAGAAAACTCGACGTGAATCATATTATAAACGTGTACGGTTCGCGTCGCACCGGAGTCGTTTTAGAGAAACGAATGTTCCATAAATCACGATAATTTAAAAAAAATATACCTCATATTTTGTAGCGTCTAACGATTCAGCCTCTTGTATGATTGGCTTGTATTATAGTTTGTACGAGTTTAGTTCGTCTAATGTTAACGATGTTCGCTAAAGTAGCTTGACGTGCTTAGAAGGGTATTGTTTTTCTATGCAACTCTAACGCCAATTAGGTATATGTAGCTATATACACTTGAAACATTGAATCAACATACTAAAATTGTCTATGACTATCTTTTAACCACAAATACTATTCAACTTTTTCTATTAAAAGTTTTCACTGACTGTGATATGAGCTTTGGTATAAATTTAACACATAATTTCTTTTTAAATTTAATTAAATAATATTCCGAACTAAGTAACCGAATATGTACTATTCAAAGGTATCTATGGTCAATTTCAGTATATTATTCGATTTTCTTCTATATACATATGTGCAGGGTATACTAAATGCTATGTAGAAGACGAGTAGCGGTAGAACGTGAGAAATACTAAGCGTATAGAAAATCCAAAGATAAAATTAATTAGACGTCATCACTACAGATGTAGGTTGAGGTTTCTGTATGTACGGATTTAGTGTAACAGATTAAAAATGTAAGTTCGATGTTTTTTAATCGAGTACGTTATTCGATATCGGTCGAATAGATAAATCGATTAAGTGTATTATTATTTTTTAATTAATGGTCTGGGTCTTTATAATTACCTTTTATTTTTTTATTTAGTTATATAAGATTGAGGCAGTAAAATTTTAAAGGAATTTACATTCATTCGTTAATATATTGACACACAAATGTTATCTAGAATTATTAAATCATTTATCATATATGGAAATCATTTATTAATAATATTATATTGTTTTAACATTCATTCATAACATTACAATAATATACGTCAGATAAATTTGAAAAAAGTAACCGAATGATATAAACAAATGAACGAAATGAATGGAAATTAATATTGAAATATTCCATTTATTCAGATTTGTATATTCTGGTTCTGTCGTACACATTATCTTTATTCGAATGGCCTAAAAATTACCAACACTCATGTGAGGTGACAAGGATTTTTTAATCGTCAAATTAATTTAGTTTAGAGATTTTGTGCTAAGGAGCCAAATATCAAATCGAATGATGAACGAAATCTTCAAAGAGTTCGATGTGAAGTTTTGACTGAACGTAAACAAAGATCTACAACGAATCTCTAAACATTCTAATCGAGAGATGGATTTGTGCCGCTGTGTGCTAGTGTAGATATGTACGGTTGTACGAATTGGGCATTTCGTATTATTAATAATAATAATTGTGAATCTTTTCGATGTACTGTAAAAAATATAATAACTTTCGAAATCACATAACATGTTTATCTGTGATTTCTATTATTATATGAAAGTGAAGAAGGCTAACGAATGTCGTTATACATATTAGTAACGACAGTGTTACAATAGTAATGTAGTTGTGACTAAAACATGAATTAAAACAATATTGCTCACGACTTTTGGAGATGAAGTTCTTGAACATCCTTTCTGAACTGTATAAATCTCTATAAATATAGTACACATACAGACAGTATGTAAAACGAATGAATTTCACATCAAATTCAAAATAATCAGTACGATTTATATTTTCTAAATTTATTTTACAAAATGTACTTTTTTTTAAATAGCGAATTCTATCTGATTCAAACTGAACGGGTAGATGACACTTTTAAGGTTTAAGAGAAATTGTTGTGACAGTTTATTTTCAGTTCAATATAATGTAAATTTGATGTCAGTTTTAGACGGACCGGAAACGGTGAGATAATTTTTTTATTTTAAACGGCTGATTTTGGTCATTTGCGTTTCAGGCTATCGGATTTCTACTGTATACAGGATGTAACAAAAACCCTGTCCGACTCGTGAAAGAGTTATTAGGTATCATATGTCGGTTCTATTTATGTAATAATTTTTAAAATACTAAGCAAAAAAATTATCCCGGATTTTTTTTTTTTAATTAAATGCCGAAAATTACCTGGCAACACAGGCGCGGGCAATACCGCTCGATAGCTCTTCAGTAGTCCACTTGTGTACCACCAACGGTGTCGTTAAACACAATTTACTTTTTTTTTTTAGTAATTTTTTTTCTTATAACAAAATAAGCCTTCTTCACTCGTGAAGCAACTAAACGAGCTGATTGTAAAGAGCTATATATTATAATGTCAAAATAAGTAGTTCCCTTAATTGTAGTTACATTGTCCATAATACTACTAAGATAATATAAAATATTTCGACCAATTCGCTTCAACGGCCGAAACGAAGCAATCGGATACGCGATTATAGTTCGTATAAAAATATCGGTGTTCGTTACAATCTATAATATAATTAAAGAAACGACGATCGTCTCATTAGGTTTAAAATCGCGTATTCGTCACTGGCGACTCGTTCTAAGCTAGCGGGTGATATTTGAATTGCACTTTTTGCATAACACGAAAATAATAACTGTTGATATTATTGTGTATAGATTTATATAAGTATGTTCTACATAGGATTTTCTTTTTTGTATTATGTAATAATAATAATAAGCTAATTTAGACTGTATAGCGAATGGATAATTTATTGGTAGGTATTTATTGTTTTTTTTTTTTTTTATATATATGATTTGGTTAATTATTTTATAGAAATCGGTTTATGGTTTTTTTTTTTATTGTATTTTTTTAATGAGGCCTAAATGGAAGCCTATTGTGATTTGGGCCTAATTTTTTGTATGATTGACGAAATGATTTTTTATGATGCAACAATAAACGTGTATTATCGAATCGAATGTTTTGTTTTATTTACCTTTCAACTATTATCTATATATATAAAACTGAAGAGTTTGTTTGTCTGATCCGGCTAATCTCAGGAACTACTGGTTCGAATTGAAAAAATGTTTTTGTGTTGGATAGTCCTTTTATCGAGGAAGGTTCTAGGCTTATTTTTATTAATTATACGCGAGTGAAACCGCGGGGCACAGCTAGTTACATATATTATTGGCATTAGGGTTTATAAACAGATCTACTAAGGCGTTTGAAAAATCCAGTACATGACAATGAATTAAATTGATTAAATGACAAGTAAAATCTCTGTTGGTCATCTAAATATATTATATGGCTACCTCGTTAGACTACCTCTTTGGTCTAGTGGCTAGATATAAGGCCGCAGACCCGGTGGTCCTGGGTTCAATTCCAAGGTCGGGCCAATAAATAGTTATTGGGTTTTTCTGTCAGAAAATTCTCATAACAGCCCGAAGTCTGAAAGTTGGAAGTGTGTACATTCCCGTGCCTCGAAAAGCACGTTAAGCCGTTGGTCCTGCGCCTGAACTCTTTAAGGTCGTGTCTGATTGCCGTCCCATCGGATAATGAGAGCTAAGGAAAAGAGAGTGCACCTGTGTTTGCGCACACACTTGTGCACTATAATATCTCCTGCGCAGTTGGCTAATCTCTCTTGACATTGGCCGCCGTGGCCGAATTCGGTCTGGAGGACCTTATATTATATGGTTAGGTAGGTTCTTAGATCAAAAAGAAAATGATGATGAGAAAAATTGTTACATGTATAATTCCTTATGAGACTTGCCTTAGACATGCTTTCTAAAAAGTAAAACAATAAAAAAAAAACAAAAAAAAATCATAGTTTTATTATCAAACAAATATAATTTATAAATATTCATTATAATATAAAATTGAAAACTTTAACATTATCAATTGTATTTATACATTTAAAATGTTTCATAATAAATAACTACTGAATAGTAAAATTTCATCTTTTTAAAATCAGTGGAGTTTATCAAACTGTTTTTTTTTAAATATAATTTAATTGCATAAGAAATAAATATCTTAATTAAATGATTGATAGCTGATCTTCATGTATTATTTTAGTTAAAATGCAATATATTTCTTAAAGCGACTTATCGTTGAAGCCGATTATTGTAATATTATTGTTGTCAAACATTAATACCTTTAATTAGTCAATTTTATAATTAACTCAACCGTTATATGTTATATTTTTAAATGTAAGTAATATTCCTATGATATAAATTTTAAGTCACTTCACATCAGGCAGAATTCTGAGCTTTTATCCGACTGGAGGCCCTTAAGATAAAATAAACTCACTGTTTTTAACATTAAGGGCTTTTAATATAGATTCCGTAGTCATAGGTAAATCTGAAAAAAAAAGTTTATTAAAATAATAAACTAAAATTGATTTTTAAAATATATCTTTTGATATTTTTATAAAAGTGAAGTATCATTTTCGGGACTAACATATTTTTAAAAATTTTAAAAATATTTTGTCTCTGAGAGACGTATGCGAATATTAATTTTATTCCCTGCAAAATTGATTACAATTCAAGTTGTTTTCAGAAAAAAATCTAATATAATCTAATTCTAAACAAAAATTAAAGAAACAATATTTAATAACTTAACCGATTGTTTTTTTTTCATTTCACGAAGAACATTAGCTTTTAATGTATGTATGTGTTTTATTTAAAAAAATAAGTAGCCTAAAAAATTATAAATGCTGCCGAAAGTCACTATTCAACGTGGACGAAGACTGCACTGCTAGTAGGACTATATTTGTACATTTTAATTGAGCAAACATACCAATATCGAGCCATTGGGAGGTATCATAGCCAGACTCCTTCCGGGATTCTCGAATACATTGCCTTAGGGCATAGACAATACCATGAGACGAACAGATACCCATCTCGCCGACAGCTGAAAATATACATGTGTTTAAATGTTGCCTACACATTTATAGACGGATCACTTCGTAAGAGTTTAAGTTGTTAATTTAAAGTGTAGAACACACTTCTCTCAATAAATAAATAAACATCACATTGGCTCTTACGACAATGGCGTTATAACAGTGCTTGCTTTTAAATCATCATTTTATAACGTAAAATCTATACTAATATTATAAAGAGATTTGTTTGTTTGTTACGATTACACGCTAAAACTACTCGACCGATTCCAAAAATTGTTTCACCATTAGGAAGTGACATCTTATATAAAGATTTTCAAAAAAAATTACAGGTCCCTACTTAAAATGGAACAATGTAACCCAAGGTATCAAATTGTTGTCTAATGCCTTTGAAAGTCATTATTTGGCGTGCGCTGCGAAAACTGTTGACGGTATATAAAAAAGTGTTCTATATATTAATAGTACTCAGTATTTAGAACCTTTACCCAAATCTTTCTTTTTTCATCAATTGCTATATATAACGCTAGCAGTAAGGTTTAATAATAATTTTTCGAGCTACTGAGGGAGTCTGTGTCATTCAAAACCTTCGAGCATCGGACGAACGCTTCGTGACCTTATAACATAAAAAATCATTATTTTCTTAGATAAAATTTACCTTTGGAACCAAGAACTCCTTTTGAATTATAAGAATTATATCGTAAGTTCACTCTGAAGTCGGCGGGGATGTCCTTAGCGAGATATACTTCGTAACTCAAAGCGCCGTTTGTTAGCAACTGACCGGTCGTCTTGTCAAAGATGAGCTTTTCGCTTGTGAAATAACTCAAACCCTGTACATACGCACCTTCCACCTGATACGAACAGCAAATCATTAATAAAGGAGGCGGTGTGCGCCTCGTTGGACGTGTTTAATTAACAAGCGTTTTATTAGTCCTAATAGTACATATCGTTTTTTTTTTTTTTTTATAAAATAGGTTGGAGATCAGGCCAATGGTTCAATTGATTGTAAGTGATTACCATTACCCATAGACATTGGCGCAGTAAGAAATTTTAACTGTTCCTTACATCGCCAATGCGCCTTAGGAACTAAGATGTTATGCCCCTTGTGCCCGGAGTTACTCTGGCTGTTAGCTGAAGAATATCTGATAGGTGATAGGTATGCACCCAGACGGACTCGCACAAAGCCACCACATATAGAATTACGAAATTATTTAATTATGGGTAAGATTTAATTTCATTAATAAAAATAATTTGAGGGAAAAAATAGTTTGCACATAGTCCGCAATATATTTATTAGACATTGTTAAACTTTATAAAATATTATACCTGTCCAACATCGATCTTAGGGTTGGTGCTCAAACCAGCGTCCTCCAAGATATCAGCTCTGGTTATATCAAACTTTCCTGTTAATACATCCAAAGTTGTTTCAATTATCGTGACCGCGAAAGCGCTGTAACCTTGCAGTTGCGTATCCTTATCGGTCATCATGTGAGTAGCCGTCAGATCGACTAGATCCTCTCCAGCTTTCTTTATCAGATCCTCCCACGTGGGATTATTCATCTGATCTTTCAATGGCTTTAATCTAGCTTTCAGTGTCTCACATGCCTTAATTATAGAGTAGCTGACGCTTTCGCTTACGATACTCGATCCCGAGAATATATTATTCGCGGCGACAAATGAGTAATTCGGGATGACCGTTACTTTTTCTAAAGGTATGCCCAATTCATAGGCGCAGACTTGGGCGGCTTTCGTGTTGACACCCTGACCCATTTCAACACCGCCCGTAGTGACGGTCACCGTACCATCCCCGCGGTAAATGGAGACCATTGCGGTATAGTTACCGTAATATATCACCGGGAAGAGCATTACGCTTATTTGTATCGACTTCTTCATCCATCTGTTGTTTTTGTTGAATGTTTTGATTTCTTGTAACCGTTTATCGTAATCGGCAGACGTTTTCAACGTTTCAATCAGGGACGGCAGATCGTTATCTTCCTGTCTCATGTTGGCCAAACGTACGTCGGTAGGATCCTTGTTAACAGCAACAGCTATGTGTTCCATTATATGTTCGATACTGGTAATTCCTTCTAACGTACCTGCATGAAAGTTTATGGATTTACTTTATTAGAATTTTGTTTTTTGAAAATTATAGAAAGTATAGTAATTTTTTATTTCAGCATTTCCCCTTTGAATCGCAATTCCGATTCTCTGGGCGAAAAATGAACCAGCCCTCCTGTCACCGGTAGAGGCAATAAGACGCGGTGTAATATTTTGGATGAAATTATTTTCACTATTACTCCAAGGTCCAACTTATAACTTCGCTAAACATGATTTACTAAAATGATGACGATTCGTATGAACTCTGGTCCCAACCTCCAATAGCGACGTCATTCTTGGATAGGTATTTTTAAGCTGAACAAATGTCACTATAGCGCTTAATTCCAAATCTTAGTCCGTTGAGCATTAGTAAACACGTCAGCTCAAAAATACCTATCCAACGACGTATTACATATAGCTCCGATAGCTATGGATCCTGAAAATGATCCCACCATTTTTGCATCCTCCTTTAACTTATTACAATTTTTCATCTGCAAACGTACCTGGTGCTCTCGCGAATGTGTTAGAAGGCAAGTCGGTGGTGACAGCAAAACTTTTCACGGAAAAGTAGTCTGTGCTATAACAATTTGCGAAACTGCTAACTACATAAGACAAGATGTTCTCGTTGTGGGAGAAACCGTCATCTTCCGTGATTGACGCGTTTAAGTATTGGATCTTGCCGTTGTCATCCACGCCGACCTGATGATATTAATCGTATTTACATTCTAGGCATATAAAACAATATATACTTAGTTAAAATAATTCGATTTAAAATATAATTATATTACCTCGTATTCACACTGACAAGGTAACCTCCTCCCTGCAATGGTTAGATTGGTATCCAAAGGCAATATAAACCTGCACGGTCTGTCCAGAGCTTTGGCGACGAGTGCGCTTGCGCAAGCTACTTGCACGTTCCGACTTATTTTCCCTCCGAAACCTCCGCCCAACCGACGAACTTTTACGTGAACACTGAAGTAAAATAGAGATTACAAAATATAAAGCCAAGAAACCCTACTTTTCGAATAGCTGAGCGTTACTATTTATATATTTAATGCATAACGGGGGAAAAGTTAAATCGATTTATCTCTTTCTGTCATCAGTAAGCTGACAGTAGAAAGAAGAAGACGCAAGCATCACGTAACTATACAATACAGCGTATATTAATATGTAAACTTACTCGCTTTCCGATATATTTAAAAATCGCGAAACGGCTCCTTGAGTCAAGTCCATCCATTGCGTGACATCGTGCACTTCGAAGCCATTATCAACAGGGATCGTCACGCAGGTCAAAGGTTCCAAATAATAATGATACTGGGCCCCTACCTCGAAGGTACCTTTAATTACCTTCCTCACATTAGTACCTCGACCTTTTGGTTCGATTGTGTCTCCAGTTATAATTCTTTTCGCATCTTGTTTAGCTTGATTTATTGTCAATACCGGAGGAACATTGGTTACATTTTTATACGTCACTTTAACTTCTCTAGCAACACTCGAAGCTAGTTCTTCGGTAGTTGCAACCACTATTGCTACCGGTTGCCCGTAGTATTTAATATTTTTATCTGCTAATACCTCTTCATCTTCATTTTGCAATTGGAAACCCGGAAACGTGAACGAATTAACGCCTGGTACATCTTTAGCCGTGTATACCGCTATTACGTCTGGTATCGCCTAAAAATTCATATATACATACGTCTATTTTATTGTTTTTCATTTATCAATATAGATGGCCTAGTGTGTGGGCTATCTAATGGTCAGTCGTCACCACCGCTCATATACATTGATGCTATAAGAAATATTAACCATTTCTTGCATTGCCAATGCACTATCTATGTTGGGAACTACTCGTAATTTTAACAAATTTGAAGTGACAACGACGTTACTTGGTGGTAAGGCTTTGTGCAAGCTCGTCTGGGTAGGTACCACCCACTCATCAGATATTCTACCGCAAAACTGCAGTACTTGGTATTGTTGTGTTCCGGTTTGAAGGGTGAGTGAGCCAGTGTAATTACAGGCACAAGGGACATAACATCTTAGTTTCCAAGGTTGGTGACGCATTGGCGATGTAAGCGATGGTTAACATTTCTACCAATACCAATGTCTATGGCCGTTAGTGACCACTTACCGTCAGGTGGCCCATATGGACGTCCGTCTTCCTACTCTAAAAAAAGGTTACTACTCTAATGGCAGGCGCTGTCTATTAGTATTCTTAAAACATAAACGAATTAATATAAATTTGACTTGCCATCATTCTAACTAAGCTTTTTTTCTTTTACACGCCTAAAAACAATCTTATAATATTCATGTCCAAAATATTTTCCTTAGTCATAAGCTTCACAATCTTCAATTAAAAGTTTTATACCCTTCTCTCACATTATAAATCTAATCATTAAAATGTGTAATGGTAATCACTTACCAGTGCACTTTCAACATCAACTTCATCTACGTCACCATTGTGGACCGTCGACAGGACAAACGCACCGAAAACTTCTTTTGGTAGAGGAGGTATGTCATTCACATACCTTGCCTCCCCGGAACTCTGTATAATTGCTTCGAGTTTTTGCACCGGTTGATTGAGAGGGTAAAGGGATGAATCCGTTTGAAAATCTTGCTTTCCGCTCGAAAGCGGACGCTTTATAAGAGTACCTCCAGAAACGTACTTCGGATTCAGAACGCTGGTAGGAGTTATACTCAGGATGAACTGAAAATTGTTTTATCTATTTTATGTTTATGTGTTATTTTTATAATTGGTCTTTAGTCTATATTTATACACCTTTATACTTGTCACTGAGTTTACTGACATAGACATTGCTCACACGCAGCCTTGAGATAGAGATGGACTTGACAGTCCGCATACATTTTTGTTTTTTTCACGCAGTGGAAACCTTTAAAAAGGAGCTCCCTTAGGAGGAGGAAACGGGTTCTGTGGGATTCTTCCCCACTTAAGCCACTGCGATGGCCGTCCTCGGCATGGATCGGAGAGACAGCGGGATCGTGTCAATATAGCGCATCCGCGGTATCTCCCGTGCTATTCTCCGCTCGTGGCTCGGCGGAGCTCTCCTCAGGGAGCGAAGGTAATTTCGTCCCCCCGCACTCCTCGTTAGTACGTACGACAGCGTGAGGCCATCCCGGCTGCTGTCCTCCTCAGGGCCGTCTGAAATAGTCCTATTTCACGTGAAGACCCCATCTCACGCATCCACGGCCCCAGGGTTACGCCCTATCTTTTAAGCCCCGGGCGTCGGGGCTTATTTAAGAGTAAATAAATAAATAAAAACATATTTACCTTGTAGAAGAGACCTATAGCCAATTTTTTTCTAATCGCCGGTGAGGGCTCCGCGGGATCTTCAACCGGAACCAATTCATTATTCAATCGACTGATAGCTCCTTGTACAATGTTATTGCAGAATACGTTTTTCCCCTGTAAATATTTTTCCGTTTGTGTCGCGTGAATGAATGTACTTGATATATTACCATAAACAATTGTAGCTTTTTCGATAACGCTGCCTTGATTCATTTTAATGTTGAACGCGGCGTGCATGATAGCTAACGCGTTTTGACTTCTTGGCATTATCTGGAATAAAGTAAGACGCTTATTATATTTATATATAGTGATCAACGTCGCTGAAATGACAATGGCGCTGAAATAAATATCAACCGTCCCTTTCATAACTAAACTACCACAAACCTTGGGATCTATGAAGTTATGTCCCTTGTGCCTGAAGTTACAACTGGTTCACTCACCCTTTTAACCAGAACGATACTAAGTATAGCTATTTCGCGGTAAAATATTATAAGTGGGTGGTAGCTAGCCAGACGGGCTTGCACAAAACCCTACCAACGAATAAAACCTTTTCAAAAAAAAATTCATACTGTTTTCACCGTGAAGGTTTGGTTAAATAATTAATTAAGCTTGTCTTCGGCTAACCGATTGGGAGCTTTACTTGCGTTAGCCAATTTACACTAACGGCCTCCAAAGACCTATCGCAAATTAAAATAACAATATAAATAAATAAATAAAGCCTTTATTGCTGTACTCAGTTATACAAATAATAATTATACTTTTTGAAATGTGCCCGAAACTTTTAAAGTAAAATATCGGCTCACGCTATCGGCTACGAGATGGCAACAGAAACAGAAGTAGACATACTATGAGATGGGAGGACGACATTAAAAAAGTAGCGGGTCCGACTTGCAAAGCTAAAGACAGGATTGAATGGAAATCTTTAGAGGAGGCCTTTGTCGGAAGACAAGCTGTAAGAGATTAAAATAACAATATAATAATATTTTATTACATTTATAAATATATGTGTGGATATATATTTTTTATTACATAAAGTTATTTTTATTTTACCTTGTAACTTCTTACTATATGATCAGGACCTTGAGGGGGTAATTTAAAGTTCAATATTAATTTTCCTTTCATATCGTATTTAAGAAATTCCGGTAAAGTTAAGCTCACTCTCTCATCGCCTCCGCAACCTGCGAACAATAGAACCCATATATGTACACATATTTCACATGATAAAATAAAACATACAACAACGCATTTAATTACATATTAATATGAAAATAACATCTGGCAATAAATTTGACTAAAAATTGTTTTAGATGATGATGATGATAGATTTAGTCGATTTTAATTCACGATAATAATTTGCAGTCAATGGCTGTACATACCTGTCCCTTAATAATATGTCTAGAGTTTTTATATCGTAGGTCATCAGGTATTCCAGGACATTAAAAGAACTAGATTTATGATAATAAAATAAGTGACTCAAGGTAATAAAATAATTTAAAATGTTATAACGTCATATTTATTTAAACTATATAAGCTACTCCGATGTGTTGTTTTTTTTTAAATTTAATATCATTGAATTGTTATATGTATTTTATAATTGAGCCTTCAAATATAAATAGAAACTTTAATATGTCTCGCCCCCTATATTGTTAATACAGCATCGCTTATCGGCAAATATATAATATTTCTACATACATCCCTTTAAAATTTTTACTTAGCCTTTTTTATCCCGGGATAAAATTTTAATATGATTCAGAACATAAAACATGAATGACCCTATTTAAATATTACATTTTATCAAAATAACAATTACATTGAAATTTATTCAATACAATTCAATCAAAAATAATATTAAGTTTATCTAACGACCTTCAGAATTCTCCTGACTACTTTTTGTGTAATTATTTTGGTATGCTATGCTATCGGTACCATCTTTTTTGTGTAAGTAACATACACAACACTACCTGATATGTTTTGCCAATGACATCTACAAGGAATATGCGCGAACACGTCACACATCAACATAATATTCTAATAAAATATTTTCATATATTCAGACATAGGAAAAGATAGACTTACTTTGAAATTATTTTTTACATTTAAAGATGTTAAAAGAACTGTTATCACGAAAAATCAAAGAGTACATCTAATATTATATAAGATATTTTTTTTTAGCCATAATAGACAAGCGTTTGACCGTTGTCTTGCCTGATGTTAAGCATCAACACGGTCTACGATGTAGCACGCTTGCCTAGAAGATACCTGTTAACGCTTGATTTGGCAAAGTATTCCACACTTTAGCAGTGCGAATGATAAAGGTAGATTCGAAGCGCTTCGTACGTAGGCGGGGAATTTCCACTGTGTACCCATGGCGCTTTGGTCGCGTTTGCCTGGCCGTTCGATAGTAAAAGGGGGCGGGCGGAATTAATTCTTGTAATTCCTGAGCAGATTCACCGAAATGTATTCGATAGAAAACTGAACTCCTATCAGCCTCCTGGCACACCTCTCAATCAACTCTCAAGCTTGAAGGTGGTTCTAAGCACAGTAAGTACCACCTTAAATTTTATTTATTAAGATATTTACTTATATCACGATTATTATTATCCGCCATGTTCTTTATGGTTCACTTAATGGTACAATGGATAGGGGCCTTGCCACCATCGAAGTTCCTATGCTTATTTCAGTCCCGTGGAGTTAGTAGTGATGATGGCGAAAGAACTGAAATGGTTCCCTGTGAACGAGGACGGGTCCTAGTATGGGATGATACATGCGTTGACACACTGGCCCTTCTCATATCAGGGAAACAATATTAAATGCCGGGGCCGCCGCGGAACAAGCGGAAGATCACAAACAATTCAATTATTCGTTCTAATTTCAAACTTTTATCTCTTTGCAGTTAAACCACTTGAACCTTGGAGTAATAGTGACAACCTTCAATAAAAGTATAACACCTCGTCTTATTGCCTCTACTGATAACAGCTGGTCCATTTTTTCACCCAGGGGACCGGAATTGCGATGCAAAGGAGTAACTGCAAGCATTCTATGCGGTCATATTACATAAGCTTTTTTATTTGGTGGTAGAGCTATGTGCAAGCTCGTCTGGGTAGGTACCACCCACTCATCAGATATTCTACCGCAAAACAGCAGTCCTTGGTATTGTTGTGTTCCGGTTTGTAGAGTGAGTGAGCCAGTGTAATTGCAGACACAAGGGACATAACATCTTAGCACATTGGCGATGAAACCGATGGTTAATATCTCTTACAATGCCAATTTCTAAGGGCGTTGGTGACCACTTACCATCAGGTGGCCCATAAGCGCGTCCGCCTACCAATCCTATAAAAAAAGCTATTTTTATTTATTGTATATACTCAAGAACCTTCATGTAAATTTTTCTTACATAAATAAATGTATATTAATCAAAATGTAAATAAATAATTAATACTATAATTATCTTGCTTAAATTTTATTTTTGTTGCCAAGATAACTACTAGTGTGAGTGGCCTATAATTGTAACATACCTGTTTTACATTGTTTACGATGTGTACTTTGTTGGTGGCCATTTGATAATTAAACAACAAAAAACTTTTCCTTAAAGAAAAACCTTTTATCAGAATAATCTAACAGTCATTGACATCATAAAACTAGTATTAAAAAGTCAACAAACTCGCGTTGAATGATAACAAAAATTATACATTTACGATATCTTAAAACTCGAGCGTATTTTTGTGACTATAATTAAAAATGTTTGTATTAATGATCGTTGATAGCGTACGAGACAAAATATATAACGATTATTTACTTATATCGTCAAAATATTTACTTGTGTCGTCAAAGATATACAGCTTGTAAATAATTGCAAAATTGTTGAATTAAACGCCAAACCAGATATAGATAATAATAATAATAATATCCTGGGACATTATCCCAAACTAAGCAGAGCTCGTACCATGGATACCAGACAACTGATACACGTACTACTTTTTTTGTAAATACATAGATAGATATAGATAATTATACCCAGAATCAGGACAAATAGACATGTTGCATGCACACAAATCGAGCCCACGCTCGATTCCCACCCAGGACAACAAGCCACACCAACAAGCTCGTCAATCATATCCATTTTGTAATATTTTATTGCGAAATCGCTTCTAATAAACATTTCTCACTATTTTATTTTATTAGAACTATTTTCAGAATAATATATATATAACTAACTCATATTATCTATTAGTAGAACTATATATGTATTTTGGATAGGATCTGCGTAAAATCTATTCTTAGTGAGCGTCTACGTCGGGGCCGGAGTAACTGTGACAACGTCAATCGGGCGGATAGTTTAGGAGATCTCGTGATAAGTGTTATTTCGCTTATATCCTTATATATATTATTCATCACGAACTCATATACATTAATTGTATGTCCTAAATACATATACAATAGCTTTTAAAGACAGTTATATATATATATATATATATATATATATATATATATATATATATATAAATTTAATTATAATTCTCGGGAGTTAACAAAGTCGGCTCTTTGTCGATTTCCTCTATATTTGCGATCGACTCGATTTTTTTTTTTTTTTTTTTTTTTTAAACTGTATAAGCTAGCGCTTGGCTGTTATCATACCTGATGGTAAGTGATGATACAGCCTAAGGTGGAGCGCGCTTGCCTAGAAGGTGCCTATTCACTCTAGACTTGAAGGTACCCATATTGTAGGTGGTGGGGAATACGGAGGTTGGAAGGGTATTCCAGATCTTAGCGGTGCGTATCAGGAACGAGGAAGAAAATCGTTTCGTACGTGTTTTAAGTACGTCTACTACGTACGGGTGCAGATCTTTTCGATGCCTCGAAGTTCTGTGGTAAAAAGGTGAAGGGGGAACCGAATTGAACAGTTCCTGAGCACACTCTCCGAAATATATCCTGTAGAATACCGACAGACAGGCAACCTTACGACGGTGTTCCAAGCTCTGAAGTTTTTTATTGACCAGTGTCTGGTCGCCAATGAGCCTTCTAGCACGACGATCCACTGAATCCAAAGCATCAAGCTGATACTTAGCAGAGCCGTCCCATAGATGGCTACAGTACTCCATGCACGATCTAACTTGGGCTTTATATAAGGTTAGAAGCTGTTCTGGTGTGAAGTACTGTTTGACCTTATTGAGGATGCCAAGTTTTTTGCTAGCAGTTTTAGCTTTGGATTCAATGCATTGCCCAAAGTTGAGTTTGGATGTTAAAGTAACGCCTAGAAGCTCAATATTGTCGGTGATGGGTACAGGTACACCCCGGAAAGTCGGAGTCAGGGGGAATGGACTCCTCTTGGCGGTGAACAAACACGCTTGAGTCTTGGTAGGATTAAATTTGACTTGGTTATCGTCGCCCCAATCTGATACTTGTTCCAATGTCAAATTAATGCGTTCTACCAAGGCCTCCCTGTGCTCAAGAGTTTCCATTGCACTAGCCCGGGGATCGGATACGTATCTCTCCGTTACAGTGCTGTCGTCTGCGTACCCAAAGATACCGGGTTTCAGCAGATCGTTTATATGCAGCAGGAAGAGTGTAGCGGAGAGAATTGATCCCTGAGGAACACCGGCATTAATCGCCATTAGATCAGAAGAGAAGCCATCTAGGACAACTCGAAATGATCGTCCACTCAGGAAATCTGATATCCAGTCGCAAAGCCCAATAGGTAGCCCGTAGCTAGGAAGCTTGCTCAGAAGGCCTTCATGCCAGACTCGGTCGAAAGCTTTGGACACATCGAGTGAAACGGCTAACGCTTCACCGTACTTGTCCATCGCTTCGCCCCAGATGTGAGTAGCGTACACTAAAAGATCTCCTGTTGATCGATTCCGACGAAAGCCGTACTGTTGGTCCGATAGGAGATCGTTTTCTTCGAGGTACGACAGGAGCTTGTTATTCAATACACGCTCCAAACCTTTGCAAAGTATGGAGGTGATTGCTATGGGTCTGTAATTGGCCGGGTCGGCACGGTTACTCTTCTTAGGTACAGGTTGTACGTTGGCAATCTTCCAAGCCTTAGGGACTTGAGCGGATTTAAGAGATAGGCGATACAAGCGTGTTAGAACAGGAGACAACTCAGGTGCACAGTTCCTCAGGACTATTGCTGGAATCCCGTCAGGGCCACTGGCCTTATTCACGTTCAAGGTGCAGAGAATCTTTAGAACCTCTCTTTGGCGAATTCGTATCTCTGGCATGGTAGAGTCGCAAGATGGTAGGTTTGGCGGTGAGGTACTTCCCGCATCAAGGCGCGAATTCTCGGCAAACAGAGCCGCTAATAAGTTAGCCTTTTTTGTTGCCGTAAAGGCAAGGGATCCGTCGGGCTTCAGCAGCGGAGGCAGCGATGGACGACAGAAATTCGTCTCAATCGACTTGGACAGGGACCAAAATGCTTTACTACCACGGGGATAGGAAGCTAGTTTGGCCCCAAGGCGTCTAGTTCGGTTGAAACGAGCCTTCTTGAGAACCTTCTTGTAGGACTTGGCAGCAGAGTTAAAGGCTCTCTTCTTAGATGCAATGTCCGGAGCTTTGGTGGTGCGGGCTGTAGCCCATGCTACAAACGCTGAGTTTTTACGGGCCTCAGCCTCGGCGCACTCAGCGTTGTACCACCTAGGAATCTTGCCATCTAGTGATACGTCAGCATATGGAATAAAGTACTCCATAGCTTGACATATCACTTCAGATATGGCTTGTTCGCAGCTCGACGGATCGTTGGAAGAGAAGCATATCCGCTGCCAAGGGTAGGATGCACAAAAGTGTCGCATCTCATCCCAGTCTGCCGACTTGTATCGCCACACCCGTCTGGTTCCAGTGGGACCAGAGTCCAGAGGATGGAAGTTGCAGACCGACTTGATCACACAATGATCAGAAGTGCCCAGGGGAGCCGCAACTGACACTGAAATCCGGTCAGGGTCGGTAGTCAGCAGAAGGTCCAGACAATTAGGTGTGTGACCGTCCACGTCTGGCACCCGAGTTGCTTCATGTACCAGCTGAGAGAGATCTAGGGATAGGGCGAATTTGAGCGCTTCTCTCCCGGCGTGGTCGGTGGTCTGGTATGGGAATAGCCAATCTTGGTGGTGAGCGTTGAAATCCCCCAGAAACACCATTTGAGCAGTCGGGTACCGTTGTTGGACGGTATCAGCCGTCACGCTGAGATACTCAAACATCCGAGTCGTCTCCTGGTCACCATTGTGCGACCTATAGACGCAGGCATATATAATATTGATCGTTAGTTAACTTGATTGCAATTTTCAATAATTTTAACACTAAAAATTTAGATTACAACTGCACTAAATTAAACTATAACACTAGCTGCGCTAAATTAATCCAAATGTTTTTTTAATAGTTCTCCTGAAGTTAAAGATAAATATTTACGAACTTCGCAAAGTAATAACATCTATATAAATGAATAAAACTGAATCAACAAACAATACGGTCACATTGTATAATGTGAATAAGATTAATTCATTGTATAGAAAAAAAGGTCAAGTAGTCTTTTTTTTTAAATAATTCAGTATATATATGTAATTATATATGTTGAATGCCTCGTTGATTTAGTGGTTAGATATAAGACCGCACAACCCGAGGTACTGGGTTCGCATCCCAGGTCGGGCAATAAAAAGTTATTGGGTTTATCTGTCGAAAATCCACAGTAGCAACCTGGAATTTAGAAGTGTGATCACCCACGAGCCTCGGAAAGCACGTTAAGTCATTGCTTTTGCGCCCGGTCGTGTCGGATAGCCTTCCCGTCGGATTGATGAGTGTACAATACACACACTATAATATATCCTGCACAGATGGCTAATCTCTATTGAGGTGACTGTTATTGCCGAAATCATCATATTTTTATTTTGAAGGGTGAGTGAGCCAGTGTTATTACAGGCACAAGGGACATAACATCTTAGTTCCCAAGGTTGGTGGCGCATTGGCAATGTAGGCGATGGTTAACATTTCTTACACTGCCAATGTCTATGGGCGTTGGTGATCACTTACCATCAGGTGGCCCATATGCAAGTCCACCTACCTATGCTATACAAAAAAAAATGTAGTAAAGAATCTACTTACGTATCGTAACTGTAGCCCCCACTGATTCGAACAGCAAAAACACGTCAGACCGATATGATGGCTTAATGTGCTTCAACATGATGTTACCGGCCAACGACCCGATCTAGAAAAAATAACAATTACTATTTATTTTTACCTCCAAGTAAATGGAATCACCATAGACTAATGCACACTAAATTGACTAATACATGAAGCCGAAAAAATATCATATTTTTTTGGGAGTCGACGCTGTCTGTTTTTCTCTTTCATCTGATATCATCTGTACCAAGTTCATCGTACTTATCTCGACCTCCCATTTAACTTATATTCATACATTTTTTTTAAAGTTTAATATGACATCACTCCACATTATATAAACATACATAGATTAGATAAGTTATTTTTTATACTTTCAGAATCGTTTATTACGATTGTGTGATAAGTGTGTTTGATAGTAATTACTTAATCAATTAATTCGATGAAATGAGAAAGTTCAAACTATTTAAATTTCTTGATAGAAAAGTTAAGTAACGCTACTTAGTTTCGTTTTTTTTTTTTTTGCTTGAAGAACGCGTTTCCTCTTTACCTCACATGAAGTGGGGGGCATGTTGGGCTCACCGGTGCAGAAGGCGCCGGAATATCTACTAAAAAACTAGCAGTATCCTAGAGGATACCGCTAGACGGGATCGCTTTTGCATACTACCGTGGCGCCCAGAATACGCTAACCACTAGACCAACGAGGCAACAAAATGAAAAGCTACATACAAATATGATAAAAATATTTATGTTAATGAAATGAAGATTTCGTGATAAGAAACAAACACTTATCAAACAACAGACAGTTTGCACTGATTACCAGTAGCATAACTATAGGGTGGCAGGGCTGGCAAAACGCCACCCGACGAGACCCCGCCCCGGTCCGAGAGGCCCTGAGCTCAGAAGTGTCTTAACTTTTTTATGAATTATTTGTTTGTCATTTTCAATAACATTTTACGAATTTTTGCTTACTCAGATTGAGAGCCCCGTATCTTTGGTAGCTACGCCCTTGAGGGGCCCCATGCAATGGATTTTCCAAGGGCTTCAGTTGGTATAGTTCGCCACTGCTGATTACATATTTTTTTTTAATATTTCCAAGATGACGCCTTCGAACTGCTTACCCCATGCAGAACATGGGACGCAAGACATTTCTGGCGAGGTAGTCAAAATCCACAAAATTCAGTGAAGCAAAGATACTTAGGCTAGCCGAGACGAAAAATTACATTAACAATATGATAAGCCCGCACAAGTCTTCATTTTTAGTAGATTTAACTAGACGATGAGTGCTCATAGCAATTGCTATGAGCACTCATCGTCTAGCGAGAGCGGAGGCCAAATGGGGCATTTGGTCTCCGCAAAGAGTAAAATACTAACACCTATCTCAACAGATGAAAGGCTCTTATAAAATAAATTTATGTTAGAACTCAAAAAGATGGAGAACCTATACGTGTACTTCCGATAAAGCCATTCAAGGTAATTCTCTCCCAGATTTTTATAACCGGTTAGAGGGAAACCATGTTATTACGACTTAACGAGAAGTGGAACCAAACCAAAATTATCAATCAAATCAAATTACACTCCAATAACAAAGTGCTAAAAGTTATTTTCTAAAAAAGTAAGAAGCTCTGTCTATTAACTTTTTAACTTCTCTAGGCTACCAAGCAATTGTCGATAATCTGATTACATCATGAAAAATAAGGCTATTCAGTGATGCTGCTAGAACAGGACCGTAAGAATTGGCGCATTGGAAACGTTTGCTCCGCCGTTGATTTAAATGGGCCTGTAATTATGATGATTAGTGATGACTCATTTTATAACTTTTTCCTTTATATTAACGTACAAATAAGATAAGATTCACATACAACATGTAGGTAAGTAAATTTTAATTTAGATATCACTCAATTAAAATTATTACTTAGATAATAAAAAATAAATAATAATAATAAATATCAACTTACATTTCTGACTGGAATTTGTGCGACCAGATCCAAATGCTTGGCAAACTCTTCTAGATATGTAAAATCATCCATAGTGGCTGCAGTTTTTTTGAATATGTCTAAACATTCTTCTAAGGATATATTCGCTCCTAGGACGAGGTTCTGATCAAAATGATACTGTTTCAGCGACGACACAGCGCTTATGTCAATAAGTATATCAGGATATTTAATTTCGTATACAACAGCTGCAAATAACATACAAATCTTAATCCGGTCGATATTAGTTTTTATAACAGATAGTTAAATTATTGCCTCGTTGGTCTAATAGCTAGATATAGTCTTCTTTCCAAGCTGCCGGCATATGGTCTGCCAGCTCAGCTATGCACCTGGATTGCCAGCTTCCTACACAAGCGTAGCCTTCGCGTTTTAGTTGATGGTTGCGCTTCACAATTCCATGTAGTGAATGCTGGGGTCCCCCAGGGGTCTGTGCTATCCCCCACACTCTTTCTTCTGCATGTCAATGATATGCTCTCTCTTGGGAACATACATTGCTATGTAGATGATAATACAGTGCACGGGGGATACCACGGACGTGCAGGAGCTGGGCAGGCGGAAACTGAGGAGAGACGGAGGGATCTTGTTGTGGAACTCGATGGACGTTAGGACTCCTTGCCAAATGGGGCTTTGATAATCTTGTTGAGTTTAACGCCAAGAAAACACAGGTATGCGCTCTCACAGCGAAAAAGTCACCATTTTCCCCTTCTCCTTCCCTCTGTAGCACTACGCTGGAGATACAAGGCAAAGCCATACTGGGAATTGACGTTCGGTGCGACCTCAATCCAAAGGATCACATCGAGGCTGTTATAAAAACAGCCTCACAAAAATAAGGTGCGGCGTTTTTTCATGCCACAACCTGTTGTATAAAACACAGGTACGGTCTTGCGTCGGATATTGCTCGCACCTTTGGGATGGCTCCGCTAAGAACTTACTGGAGGCCTTGGTTCGGTTGCAGCGACGTGCGGTTCGCATTATTGGTGACGTAAAGGTCACCAAATAGTTATTGGATTTTTCTGTCAGAAAATTCTCAGTAGCTGCCCGGAGTCTGGAAGTTGGAAGTGTGAACACTCCCGTGCCTCGGAAAGCAGGTTAAGCCATTGGTCCTGCGCTTGAACCCTTTCCGGTCGTGCCGTCCTGTCTATCGGATTACGAGAACTAAGGAAAAGAGAGTACACTTGTGTTGGCGTACATACTTGTGCACTATAATATGTCCTGCGCAGTTGGCTAATATCTCATGAGACTGGCCGCATGGTCGGAATCGGTCAGAAGGACGTCAGATAGAGAGATAAGGGACAATGTTCTTAAAGAAATTTTGAGTTATCGCGCATGTTTCATTGAAGCAAACGATCTTGGTATATGTTTTAAAAAATGAGGAACACTTTTGTTTTGTGATAATATTATTGTAACCAAGTGACAGAGACAAACCTAACTCTCTTCTCAAACGAATTACTTTTATAAATCAGTATGCAAACAACAGTATGTAAATTAGAATTTACATATCTTTAAAATGTAATTGCACAAAAAACTTAACTTATCCGGATTTTCAATTCTCCGAAGGCCATGGCGCTTAAGGATAAGCTCTACACTACGTGCATAGATTGTTACATAGCAATCAACCTGAACTCTCACGGGAAATTATACACGAATGTTATTGATATATTTCTATTTCTCGGGTTATATTTGTAGATGTTGTCATTTATCTTTTTTAATTATGAAAAGCTAATTTATGTTTTTCGGTTAGGGAGATATTATCAATGCTAAATATTTTTATTGTATTATTTAAATTAATACATTTATATTTAATCTTAGTTTTATACTATTTTATTCGATATCGTTGACATAATTTGGTTATGAACAACAACATTATATATAATTATTGAAATCATAATACGTATTCCGATTACCAAAATATTAATTGGTGCAAATGTACATACAATATAAACATATAAACATATAGACGTTCGTCTTACAACATGTACATTAAGAGTATCTTGCAATGACCTTACGATAAAATTTAGTCACGTTTGTATCATTTAAATTCGTAAAATAAAACTGGTTCTTGAGATATTGTTGCGAAAACACAAACCTACATGCGTTATACTTATTAAGTGAGTAGACTGTAGATCTTATGTTTTGGTTCCATGTTGATAATAATTAATAAATATCATCTGTAGAATATGTATAATTATTTGATAATAATGATGATCATTGTCAATGGTAATAATAGCTAATGGCGCGACATATTATAGTGCACAGGTGAGTGCCACGACACAGGTTCACTCTGTCTTCCTACACACTCATAATTCCAACTGAATCGGAGTTCAGGCTACCATGTCTTATTTTTTCTTACAAGGAGGTGGGAAGGAGTCTTGATAGTTCTTACGTAAGATCACAAATATACGCAAAGCCTCCTGATCGTTTGCAGAAGGAGAAAAAAAACTCATCTTCACATTTTTTGTCGAGTTTTGGGGAATATGGTAGAAATGCAAACAGCAAAAGCAACCAAGCGTATATTCATTTGTTCCTTTAGATTCTTACGTAAAAAATATTAAACAAGGGGAAGGGTCGGCCTATTCTTATTTTTTCTTATTTAGGAGGGGGAGGGTCAAAAATTTGTAAAAATCATCTTACGTAATAAATGAATGGCCCCTAAGCTAGTACACATGATTATTAAATCCATGATATATTATTAAGATTTAGTTTTATTATATCTTTTGTAACATCCCGTCTCTCTCTAGAAAAGATTGGACCAGCGCGTTCGAAACTTTTAACCCTCGTATGTCCCGAACTGTTTCCTCTACCAAGGGATAAATCGACAAGCGAGTCCCAATCAATAAACTTCAGATAATGAGCAAATTTTTATGTCGATAATAATAAATTAATAAATATGAAATGATAGCTTTTGGCAAAAAACAAAGAATTAACCGTCTATATACGTATTACCTGTCTATGAGTAAAAACGACCCCTTGTGATGAAGCTTCATGTTTGGTCTGTCTGTCCGTCTATTCATATAAGACAACAAGATGTTATGTTTACAAATTAACGGTAAATTGCTGTTATTTAAACTTAGTTTTTTATTGAATTGTAATTGTCATTGCAATTATTTTTAATAATTTTTCTCTGGACCAAAACTGCTGCTTTAACGGTGAAACATATGATGGACATGTCGAAAGATAACAGATATTTTTAAAAATATATAAAAACAATGTGTGACACTGCGTGCGTGTATTCTGTGTGATTGCAAATTGCTTATAGTTGTGATTATTATTATAAGATCAACAAGTTATACCTTTGCCAGTATTCCCATCGATAAACATATAATCATCAACTCCGTAATTCGTAAAAAGTTGAAATATTTGTTCTTCTTGAAAAACCTTAAAGAAAGTCTTATCACCGAAATTAAGCATTATCATCGCGTCTGAATCACGAACTTCGTTTACAATAGTCCAATCGTTTTCACTGCTTGTTTCGGAGCATTTCCTGTTGCAAATCCTCGTTTTATCTTTTATGCACATTGCCAACTCTTCAATATCGTCAACTTGTTGGCAAAGTTCCGGACTGGCGTCCGCGGCGAATGATTTGATCGTGTCAAATATCGACCTGTATCCCGTACACCGGCAAGTGTTGCTGCCGAATGAGTTCTCCAGTTCAATCATCTTGAGTTTCTTTGGTAAGAGACTGTAAAGTAAACATCGTTCTAAAATTACTTCTATGTTAGTCCAAAAGGTCGTATGTGAAAACTAAACTACAATATAAAAATGTAAATCGTCGTTCCTGCATTTAGTCGTGTGACAATTTAAAAAAAGAAAAAATATTTACAATTCGTGTGTATATTACTTTACTCATTTTTACCACCTTGTTTATCTGTATAGCTCCAAGGTGGCCCCTTTTTAATTATATTAACATTGGTCTTTGTTACGTATTCAGGAATATTTTGAAGTCGGTTTTTATTTATTTTGGAAATAAAATCCAAGCCCATAAAAGTCTGAAAATATACAGCTAAACGTTTGCCATAATATTTCTTTGCCATATATTGCAAACCGGAATACAGTAATTCGAGCGATGCAATTTTTTTGCGCCATCGAAAACTTGGAGCTTGAGCTTACTTTTACTTATGTGCTTACACCATATACAGTCTAACTTATCATAGCAAAATAATCAATTTTATTGTAAGTATACACAATATTATTATAAATATATCGTGACGCCAATGCTATTTGGGCAAAAACAATCCCAGAAAGATTCTTGATCTCGTTCAGACGATCTTTTTTATAGAATACTTATAAACAGTTTTTAACATATAGGCGTGGAGAGGCATCTTGCGGGCCGGCAAGGCGGGGGCGGCTAGTACAAATCATTCTTCCTGACTGCACTAGCCGTCCTCGCGTTTGGACTCTACTACCACTTACCATCAGGTGGAGTAGAGTCATTTGCCCTCCCGGGTATTATAAATATATATATAGCTGTGATGATAGAATTTTTATGCCCATAGACAATGGCATTGTAAGAAATGTTAACCATCGCTTACATCGCTAATGCGCCACCAATATATATTAATATTAGGTTAATTTAACCAAGTAAAAATTCTATCATCACAGCTGACAACACGTAGGCTGTTTTAATAACAACTACATGAATATTATATAGTAAACATTTAATCTATTTATGTGAAGGTTTATCTTTATACTATTATTTATACACCACGTATTTTAATCAAATGACAAATATGTTACATCTTTCAAATAATATGTACCTACCTAATATAAAAAATAATTGCTCTGTATTATTCTCTTAAACAAATTCAACAATAATTATTATGTTCGTTGACGACCTCTTTGTGTCGATAAAAACGCGAATAGTAACATTCAATTATTTAAAAAAATACATTTTTATGTAACGATTACACAATGATTCCTTTGTTTTTTTTTTTTTTAAACATTTCGATCTTACTAAAGAACGAAATAAAAACATCATGACACAACTATATTTCATGAAGAATACTTCATTTGAATGTTAAACACGACCTCACATTTGCATAATGTTGTCTATTATATAAACGTAGGTATATATTTTATTTCAATTATTATTTGTAAAAACTTGTGTAAATGTTATTTATAAAAAAAAAATAATAGACGCATGTGCGTGGCGCTACTCATTGTTTCGCGATTGTCACGGCTGAGCAGCCTAAAGCGTTTTAACGTTAACGCGAACGTTATTACTATTAAATAATCAAGTAGGCAAAAGTGAAGACGTTCTGTAAATGTTGAGGTTTATTCCACCGGGCCGTTCCACTACGTATTGGTGGAAATACGATGTAACCTTAACCGCCGAAGTCATGATGAAATATAAAGAAAAAACTAAGCAGATAAAACTGAGTGGAGTCGGGTACTATGCCCGCAATTTTCACTCGAGTCGATCCGCTAGACCTTACCAATAGTTCTTAAAATATAATCTTACAATTCACATGAACGGAAAGAAATGAAAGAAAAAATGCATGGGTAAAAATTAGATCCAAATATTTTAAAGCTCTACCTTTTTTATTTTATTTTATTTTATAGGTAGGTGGATAAGCATCTGGGCCACCTGATGGTAAGTGGTATCCAATGCCCATAGACAATGGCATTGTAAGAAATGTTAACCATTGCTTACATCGTTAATGCGCCACCAAACTTGGGAACTAAGATGTTATGTCCCTTGTGCCTGTAATTACACTGGCTCACTCACCCTTCAAACCGGAACACAACAATACAAAGTACTGTTATTTTGCGGTAGAATATCAGATGAGTGGATGGTACCTACCCAGACGAGGTTGCGCAAAGCTCTACCACCGAGTTTGGAAAAATAAGATAATACTAATTATTATTAAAATAAATTGTCCACTTTATATATGTAACATGTGCATGTACATTGAGGACTTAAATTAGTTGGTAAAATCAAATTTAAATAGGTAAAAATCAACATTTAAAATATGGTACAAATCAATACCACGTGACATTTCCCCCTTAAATTTCAATTGGGATTCTCCATCCGATATAAATGAGCCCATTGATATATTGAATAATATCCATTACCTCTGCATCTGCATCACCCATCCAGGGGTGCAATAGCCGCATTGGGTGCCATGGAAAGCGGCTATACGCTTCTGAAACTCGCTGTAACCCTGGCCCCTACTACCAACCGCTTCCACAGTTGTAATATCCCATCCATGACAGGAAAACACCAATACTAAACACTGTATAGAGATATTTTTTGGTTATTTGTTGATCCGAACACTAGTTAATATACCAGGACTACCAACATACATCTCAACACAAAATAATATCTGGACAAATAATACAAATGGATGAATTTACGCCATTTTTTTTTTAATTTAGGACAGAAGGTGCTCTAATAAGCCACGACCGGCATATGTGTATAATTGCCTGCCTCGTTGGTCTAGAGCAGCGATATAAGGTAAGGTCCTCCAAACCGACATTTTCTGTCGAAAAATTCTCAGTAGCAGCCCGGAGTTTGGAAGTGTTCCCACTTGTGTGTGTATACACTCCCGTGCCTCGGAAAGCACGTTAAGCCGTTGGTCCTGCGCCTGAACTCTTTCCGGTCGTGTCGGATTGCCGTCCCATCGGATTATGAGAGCTAAGGAAAAGAGAGCGCATCTGTATTTGCGCACACACTTGTGCACTATAATATCTCCTGCGCAGTTGGCTAATCTTTCTTGAGATTGGCCGCCGTGGCCGAAATCGGTCAGAAAGACCATTTATTTTTATATGTATAATTACATTTCAACATCATGCATCGAAAGATAAATAAATAACTAACTATACAGACATAGCTCATAATTGTTTGTGAGTAAGTCGTGTTAATTATTCAAACAATTTTTTTATGAGAGTTTCTTATCTCATTGTAATTTTATTTTATACAATTTACATAGACATACTCACAGAATTAATAGAGAATGTTTCAACTTCCCCAGAGATGTGCCTCCGAGCGCTCACGTTCACAATACAAGCCCCGCAAACTCCTTGACGGCACATCGACTTCGTGCCGGGAAGACCCAGGAAATACCTGATGTACGCGGACAATGAGGTCTCGCGATGTAAAAGATTGTTGACTGAAAAAAAATTAAGACAATTGTAATGAATACATTTTTATATTAGAATACAATAAACGTAAGGATGAATAATAACCTTACCAAACCCATTTTTCCAAACCATAAACTTGACATCGGTGCTCCAGCATTTGAGATTAATGAACTTTAAAAACTTACAAAAGTAATATGTATGCGGGGTCGTGATCATTATATGCCAACGTCATATGCTTGGCATATAATGATCACGTACCATTTATGCTTGAAGCTTTAATGAAACCAGTTTCTTATACAAATATATACTTGGCACCCTATACTAATTGTACCTATTCCCCTCTTGTAATCCTGGTTGCCCCTAAATAACTTCTGAGAAATGAATGTATTTTCAATAAAAAAAATCTTTAAAGCACCTGTACAGTTACCAATGTAACAACTTGAGTCATTACTATGTTAAATTACAGTAATCTTACAAAGGACAGCAAACTACAAGATACATAAATGATTACGTAATAAATAAGTTGATGATAGTTCAAGACAAAAATATATTAATGGTAGAATAAGTGGCAGAAAACTAATGACACGAGGCTCAAATATAATAATACTACTAGCGGCTCACCCGCGGCTTTGTCCACCACATAATCAAAAATAAGAAAATATCTTAATCATGATCTATTTTAGCTGTGAACAGTAAATTTCAAGCACATCAGACCATTTTTTTATACTAATGTTTCCTACCCACTTTTCCCAATACAAACGATACAAACTTTCAACCCCTATTTCGCCCTTTTGAGGGTAGATTTTCGATAACCCTAAAATACGTATTTATTTGTTTCTAACCAGAGGCTTGTATATAAAATATCATGCTTCTAGCTTTGTAAATGACGGGTTTCCATACAGCGGTTCATCCCTTTAGGGATGGAATTTCCAAAAATCCTTTCTTAGTGCGGGTTTTCATTATAAAATGCATCAATTATCAACATTTCAAGTCTTTAACCCCAGTGGTTTAGACTGCGTTGATGAGTCAGTCTTGACAAGTCTTTTTATAATTATATATATAGATTCTTTTACCTTACTTGGTAAGCAAAATTTATTAATTCAATTTTAAATAAATTATTTTAGTTCCGTATTATTTAATTAATGTTATTTGATTTTCTAATAAATTATTTTTTTTTTTTAATATGTTGCCTTTGCAAGTTTGAGAAAATATTATTATAATATCGAAAGAAGTAAAATGAATAATTTTAAGCAGCAAGTATTCTCAAGCCATCAAACTTAGGAAGAAAAGTACGTATATAACCGAGAAAAAAAAAATATAAATCTGAAACACGATTCACATACAAACCAAAAAACCTACAACTATATTTATAATTACATAAATAATATTATAGAATAATATAAAATACGCGTAACTAATATAACTATTTATACTTATATTGTCTGTGTATATTTGTTTTTTTTTTTTCAATAAAATCAATCAGTATTGTATACTTAGTATTAACTTTCACCAATAACTAAATTCTAAAAACTACGTAATAATATTATGGTCGAGTTATCATTCGTAAGTTATAATTATTATTACCTACCGGTACATTTCCGTCCGTTCACCGTAAACTCCACACAAGTCATTACAACAAGAACTCGCGTTCTTAACTGAACTATGTCCGCTTCAATTTAATGTTTTATATGAGACTTGCATGTGTGATAAAATAAAAGAAAAATTTTGGACTTGTCTTGCGGGAAAAAGATCCCTTATAATAATGATTAAAATATATTTACTGAAGAACCGCTCAATTCTGGAAAAATATTGAGGAAAAGATAATATAAATTATATATTTGGATTTTTGATATATTAGCTTATGAGACAACACGTTGTAATACTTCTATACCAATTTTAAATGTTTATTAATTTAAGAAAGAAGATAGTCCAAAGAAGTTTCACTTCAAAAATAACGAGAATATATTTAAATCAAAATAGAAGCAAACCATTTGCTTCTTATTATCACTAGTGCTCCTTTTTTCACACAATTTCACATTATGTACGTATATATTATTATACATACATCTTTGGTACCCATTCAGATGGGCCTGCGCAAGCCGTAGAGGTTTATGCTGGCATGTATTAAGATTTTCGCCTTATTTTATTACCAGTATTTTTAATATTAGGTACTTACTTGTGTAGGTACTTTTAAAAATATTTTTCGAACTGATCACACAACTCAATGATAAGCAACGCACAAACTTAGCAGTTTATTTTTTTCAAGTGACAACCAATATAAATGAGAAAACAATTACTGTACATTTTTTAAATAAAAACATTTGAATAATTTGTACCACACAAAAATAAAAAAGTTTGCACTAAGATGACCCAATATGGCCCAATGGTTAGAACGCGTGAACCTTAACCGATTATTGCGGGTTCAAACTCAAGAATCACTGAATTTTAAAGTGCTTAATTAGTATTTCTAAGTCATCTCATGATCGGCGTTGAAACATCGCGAAAAAACCTGCATGTGTTTGTAATATCACTGAAATTCCACCACGCTGTTTCAATGCGGGTTGGTGGAAACACGTGTGGCAGAATTTAGAAGCTCCAAATCTTAGCCTTAGCCCAACAGTGGGACATTAACAAGCTGTTACTTTACGTTTTTAGACGAAAATATTGTTTTGTATAATATATGGTTCTTTGGTTAAATTGTTTTTATTTATATTCAAAATAAAAATATGCTTACTTCATTCGAATACTCTATAAGCACTTTCGAATCGAGATTTTATAGAATATTTGTCATTAGGTCATAGTAAATAACAGGTTATTGAAAGAGCCGTTTGAAAAAAATAACTTTATTGTAATAACTATAACTACATTATACATATATTTACAATAAATAAAACTACTGGCTTATTTCTTAAACAATTTTTACAAACAATTAACGATATATAAATTTTTACTTAAAATTATATAACGGCTATACATTTTAGAACAAAAACTATATATATATATAATTGTCTATTATAATTTTGCTATTAATTACCCTTGTTGGTATAAAACATTATCACTTTTACATCGACATATGCAGTGCTATTCTGAGTAGCTAGTACGAGATTTTTTATTCGATACCGTAGACCTTAATTGTATAGAATGAACACAGCGCCATCTAGTGACAATAATCGTAATTCCATACAAATCCCAGTTAATTAACGTCAACGCTGTCGACTAAGTAAAAAAAACTCGTAAAAGGCACTGCTAGAAACTCACTTAGTATCTTACTCTAGTAAAATATTAAAAACTGACATAAGCGACGATTTTTACATGCGTACATGTATCCTTTTAATATAATTATAACGGTCAATACCGCATATCGCACTTGGTATCACTGACATTTCACGACCGTGAAATTGTTCTACGGTGAAATTGTTCTTACAGAATAACTCTACGGTTATATTCTGGTCTATTTTGTGTTTCCAGTTATAATGTTACTTGTAACGTCAATCATCCGTTTCGTTGAAAGTCAGCTGTCTTGGATTCGTAACTATTTGCTGGCAAATTTCCCGTCTGTTTGGTGTAACTAATGGCGAAGATTTAGTTGCTGATAATAAACTGTCTTGCAAAACGTTTGATTTAATTGTTGACTTCGGAGTTGATGCGAATATTTGCACGTCTGAGACAAAAGACAACATTTACATTAATTTTTTCCTCAAACCTTTAATTTTATAACAAAATATCATTTGCACATTAAGATAAAGGTATTGTTTTAAATGTAATATAAAAAATTCTTACCGTCAGCCTTAAAGTTCCTCGGTGATTGTACTTTACTCAACTTCGGTTTTTTGCTTTTGTGTTGTTTGATTTCTAAAATAAAATTTAGAAAATAAAATTAAAAAAAAGAATCAAAAAAGTAAATTAACATTCTCTTTTATATGTTTGACGCTTACTTCACCACACTACTCCATTGTAATTGGTTTTTTTTTTATATTATACTAACAATATATATATTCAAAAATGGACCATGGATGTAAGTGGTCGCCCCCGGCCATAGATAAACAGATATGAGAGAATTACATCTGACATTTACACAAAATTGAGCTCGTAATATGATTTTCTATATTTTACAGTTAACATAAAACACCAACACTATAAAACATAAATAAATTTACCAGTGGAAATATTATACATTAATGAAAACCAAAACTTTAGATTCATGATTTAGATTATGGATTACATATAAATTGGCTCAATATTATTTAAGGCAATTGTAAAACAAAGCAAATAAACTACACTGTAACTTATTTTTGTAATTAATTAAAACAATATAACATTTTACTTAAATACAAATGTGTACCTCTTTGCATTCTGCGTTTCCTAGCGACAATTTTAAAGTCTTCAATTCGCTCGGCAAATAATGTGCAAATTTCTGATAAATTGAAATCCATTTTCAATAAATTAATAAAAATCAGTATATATTGTTACTCGTTGTAGTACAGGGATGAAGTGATGAATTTACTACGAGTCTACGTTATTTATACATCATATTATGGGAATGTTGTGTCTAAATTACTCATTAGTAAATGAGTTGTACTTAAATAAAATTCGAATTATATAATTTATAAATTTATTTTCTTGCAAATAAATGCTTAATAAATGCTTAATTACCTTAATGATCTTTAAATAACGAGACGTAATTAGGCAGTATTTATCTATACAAAAATAAAAGTAGTTCATTAATTAATTTTGAAAAACAACTAGTGTTGAAATAATACTCAAAAATATTATTAAACATGATTTATTGAAAAATAATGTATACCTTATATTCTATACATAATTCAAACTGGTATCAAAGAACATAGTAGGAGATTTTGTCTACGAAATAACCCACCATCGATTTAACAAATAGGTACATTTTAAGGCACACTGTGAAATACAACAATAATTTTAACAGTAAAAACATTTTTTATCGATTAAATATAATTTTAAGATGGACCGATCCCAGACTAATGTTTGTTTTAATATTTACTATTTAAGTGTCAAGCTGAAAAGGGCACCAAATTTCCCGCCTTTGTCAAATTTGCTGACGCAATGTTTTTTTTTAATATTGCCAAAATAATATGACAATAGCATAATTTTGTGATTGAGAATTGTTTAACTTTGCAATAATTAAAAAGTAGAGTATAAGTTTTTGTATCTCATTTAATAACTGTTTGTGTATATTTTTCAAATGATACTTACGTTTTTTATTAAGTAATTTAAAAAAATGTGTCATTTGTTATGAGCAAATTTATTTAATCTGTCTATAAAGAAGAAAAACTCTACAAATGTATAATTATTTTTTTGAATTTGGATTTAGAAGTTAATTTTACTTTAATGAAATGTGAAGTCTCAAACTAATTTCACGCTTCTCCATTTTGATAAAGAACTAGGACCGGACTATTTAAGACATAAAACCTTTACTCACATTACAATTTCTTAAAATAAATCTAAATGAGTAACAAATTATTAAAATCCAATTATTAATTACCAATACACTTACATTTACCAAGTACAAATCACTTTTATCTAAGGTCTCATTTTCATACAGAAAAAAAAAAACAAAATTATTAGACAATACATTTTTAAATCAAAATTGTGTTTTGTTACAGATAATATTTACTAAACTTATTAAATTGACATCAAGTTAAGTTAAGTTTATAAGGGATTTTCAGATTTGTTTTAAATAATTAAAAATCGAAACCACATGATCTTTTGTAATATTTAATAAATTGTATTATAATTTAACAGAATTAAATTTGAAAATCCGTTACTGACAAGTGTATTTGGCATTTCATATCTTAATACTACTTAAGTTATTGAAAATATTAAAGATAATATTACAAAAGTAAGATATTTTCCAAATAGAAGTAATTCAAATTTGCTTACATATAACAAGTTTTCAAAGATTCTAAAACTATGTGCTTATAATAATTACATTGCTCTTAAAACTAACATGTAAAAAAAACTAAATTTCATCATGTATCATGAAAATAGTAACATAATTTACATCAAATTATTTACAATGAATCATTGTTAAGCATAACATAGAAGCAAATGATTGTCCTAGATTTACAATATGGAAGTTTAGGCAGTACCAAAAGCTCAATCTTTTTTCCTAAAGCCTCATGAACACATTTTCCTGTGATTACAAGTTTGACTGTGTTGTGTAAAAATGTCTCTACTCACAGAGACACTGAAAAAGGTTATTAAGATTTAAAAGAAAAAATGAATGTTATACAAAGTCTTTAAAATCTATAACATTATAGTTATATACATATAGTTTCACAGAGGAACTATAAAAATGCTTTTTCTCCTTTAAATCTATAATAATTGTTTTAGTGTTACTGTGGGTTGAAACAATTATGAACAACATAGTCTTCTTATGGTAAGCAAATATTACCACTTCTTCATTGAAAAATTTGCCCCTGCATAATTAATGATTGTGCAAATGCCCTTGAACATACTTAAGGCAAGATTGGACCTCTTCGCTATCAGCTTCCATACCTTGTAACTTATCTTGAACATCGGCCATGAAATAAGTATCAAAATCACCCTTTTTAAGTGCCGTCATACAGAAATTAGTTAGCGCTTTAAAGCACTGCTTTCGCTGCGCGTTATGAGGCTGATTATCCCACACGGGTGTAGCCCTAACATAACTCCAAGCGAGAAATACATATTTCATAACAGTTTCCCAGTGTTGAGAATCAACCAAAACCTTCCCTTGCTCAATGAGGCACTTTTTAAAAGCAGCAAGATGAGTCGCGACCCGCGAATAAGCGGGGGAGTCAGTCTTAGAGGTCAAACGCGATGTCGGAAGACTTTTAAATATGTTCGATTTAAGATAACTAAGTTTTTCCTCCAAAGGTGATAAATCTGGTGTTGGCATTTCTTTTCGTATGTCTTGTTCAATGTCTGGGTGTTTGTGAGTTATTTTCTTTATCATGTGTATAAGCTGTGTGGGACTTAGCCCTTTCAAGGCTGTGTCTAGTGGTCCCTTGAATTCTCCATCGAAAGTATGTTCCAGGCGTGATCGCTTCATAGGAGGAGTGAATTTGATCGGGCTGTTGATTTTGAATTTTTGCGGCGTACTAATGTCGCTAAAGTCAATCTTTTCTGGTGTGAGTGGTACTCTTTCAACGTCGCCTAATAGAAGACGCTTTCTCGGAGTAGAACGTAATGTTACACCGAGCCTAGGCGGTGAGTTTCTTCCTGGTGTATTTTTAGGTGGTGTACGGACCGTAGACTGAAAAGCCGAACGCTTTAAATCGATGTCTGGCGACCATGTCACCGGGAGACGTTTACGACCTAAAAGATTAAACATAACACAATTGGGTTATGTTGATCATTTGGGAAAATATGATGTTGACCTAATTTGCTTATGTAAGTAGTTAGTTAACTATGTTGTTATTTCACAGCACAAATAACCACTTAGCATCTTGTTAATTAAACAATAAGTCTTATAATTTACTGTTATTCACAATTAAAATGGTTCCCTTGCAATGTAAAAGATTACATTAAGCTGTTTGGTTCAATATTTTAGTTAAAAAAATACAGTGTAATCCAAAAATATTCATTATATATTCATATATGTCGTTTTGAAATAATCATATGAATATTGTTGTTGATTCAAATTAATTAACACTAGTTAAGTAATATTTAAATGGGTTTAATAAAGTTAAATCTGAGCAAGAGTAATAATTTATATATAGAATGCTAAAGTAATAAAATTTATTAAATATAGGATGAGACAAATAGACAACTTGATCCTAAGTGCACAGCCATATTGGCATTGTACGGAATATTCAATACTGAACTATAACTATAATTTGCTCTAAAAATGCATATTTAAAGATATATCATTCAACTAATAATACTATTGGGATTTTAAATAAATGTTCAAAGTTTAGGTTAAGGTTCTTTAAATTATAAGATTTAAATCATCCTCTCAAAATCACTTTTATTCACAATCAATGTATATTCTGAGAACATTTATATATTTATGAAACGTAAAATGTAGTTTTCAATTATTAGCTACAACAAACCTCTTTGCTGGATAAGAAACTCATCAGGTGAGGGCGCAGGGCTGAGGTAGCCCGGTGGGAGCGACGGGGATACAACAATACAAAGTACTGCAATTTTGCGGTAGAATATCAGATGAGTGGATGGTACCTACCTAGACGAGGTTGCGCAAAGCTCTACCACCGAGTTTGGAAAAATAAGATAATACTAATTATTATTAAAATAAATTGTCCACTTTATATATGTAACATGTACATGTACATTGAGGACTTAAATTAGTTGGTAAAATCAAATTTAAATAGGTAAAAATCAAAATTGAAAATACGGTACAAATCATAACCACGTGAAATTTCCCCCTTAAATTTCAATTGGGATTCTCCGTCCGATATAAATGAGCCCATTGATATATTGAATAATATCCATTACCTCTGCATCTGCATCACCCATCCAGGGGTGCAATAGCCGCATTGGGTGCCATGGAAAGCGGCTATACGCTTCTGAACCTCGCTGTAACCCTGGCCCCTACTACCAACCGCTTCCACAGTTGTAATATCCCATCCATGACAGGAAAACACCAAGACTAAACACTGTATAGAGATATTTTTTGGTTATTTGTTGATCCGAACACTAGTTAATATACCAGGACTACCAACATACATCTCAATACAAAATAATATCTGGACAAATAATACAAATGGATGAGTTTACGCCAATTTTTTTTTATTTAGGACAGAAGATGCTCTAATATGCCACGACCGGCATATGTGTATAATTGCCTGCCTCGTTGGTCTAGAGCAGCGATATAAGGTAAGGTCCTCCAAACCGACATTTTCTGTCGAAAAATTCTCAGTAGCAGTCCGGAGTTTGGAAGTGTTCCCACTTGTGTGTGTATACACTCCCGTGCCTCGGAAAGCACGTTAAGCCGTTGGTCCTGCGCCTGAACTCTTTCCGGTCGTGTCGGATTGCCGTCCCATCGGATTATGAGAGCTAAGGAAAAGAGAGTGCACCTGTATTTGCGCACACACTTGTGCACTATAATATCTCCTGCGCAGTTGGCTAATCTTTCTTGAGATTGGCCGCCGTGGCCGAAATCGGTCAGAAAGACCATTTATTTTTATATGTATAGGGTTTTCCATTAAGGGCGCTTGATCTTTGAAATGCAAAAAAAAATACATGTAGGAGAGATATTTGCGAAATTTTTTTTTATTTGGAAGGTCTATCGACCCCATTATGTATGGAATATGACATCATTCAAATGACCGCCACGGCTTCGGTTGGTGGCGCGCACACGAAAGGTCCAATTTTCGATGACTCTGGCGCACAAATCGGGCTGTATTTGATCGATGGCGTGGCGTATGTTGACTTTGAGGGCATCGGTGGTTTGCGGCTTGTTGGCATAGACCTGCGACTTAAGAAAACCCCACAAGAAAAAGTCCAGCGGGGTCAAATCGCACGATCTCGGTGGCCAGTTCACGTCGCCTCCGCGCGAGATGACCATGTCCAGAAATTGCTCGTGCAGAACTTCCATCGTAGCGTGTGCTGTGTGGCACGTAGCGCCGTCCTGTTGAAACCACATGTTGTCCAGATCCATATTCTCGATTTCAGGCCAAAAGAAGTTGGTTATCATCGACCGGTATCGCTCACCATTGACGGTGACGGCCACACCATTATCGTTTTCGAAAAAATACGGACCAATCACGCCTCCGGCCCAAAATCCGTACCAAACAGTCACTTTCTGCGGGTGCATTGCCACTTGGTGAACCTCGTGTGGATTGGTCTCGTCCCAAATACGGCAATTTTGCTTGTTGACATAGCCATTCATCCAAAAATGCGCCTCGTCGCTGAAGATGATTTTTTTGCCAAAATCGGCGTCAACTTCCAACTGCTCTAATGCCCAGTCAGCGAACACACGGCGCTGTCTATGGTCATTAACCTTGAGCTCTTGGGTCAGCTGGATCTTGTACGGGTGCAGGCTCAAGTCACAACGCAAAATTCGCCAAGTTGTCGTCTGCGAAAGGCCGAGTTCCTGTGCGCGACGCGGAATTGACTGCCGCGGGTTTTCGAGGACACTGTCGCGCACAGCGGCGATATTCTCGGCAGATCTCGCGTTACGTTGACGCACGGGAACCGGCTGATTGTTAACTGACCCGGTTGACTCGAATTTGTCCACCAATCGACGGATAGTCGACTCGGCAGGACGCGGTCATCGCGACCGTAAAACGGGCGAAGTGCGCGGAACGTTGCTCGAACTGAAGACCCATTTTCATAAAACAATTTTATGATTTGCACGTGCTGCTCGACACTGTAACCTGCCATGGTGGTTTGGGAGGACGGAATGAATATAACACACTGCATTTGACAGCTGTCACTCAAACAACATGGCCGCAATCAGCTGTCAAATTGTTTCGCGTCACTATTGGAAAACCCCTTATAATTACATTTCAACATCGTGCATCGAAAGATAAATAAATAACTAACTATACAGACATAGCTCATAATTGTTTGTGAGTAAGTCGTGTTAATTATTCAAACAATTTTTTTATGAGAGTTTCTTATCTCATTGTAATTTTATTTTATACAATTTACATAGACATACTCACAGAATTAATAGAGAATGTTTCAACTTCCCCAGAGATGTGCCTCCGAGCGCTCACGTTCACAATACAAGCCCCGCAAACTCCTTGACGGCACATCGACTTTGTGCCGGGAAGACCCAGGAAATACCTGATGTACGCGGACAATGAGGTCTCGCGATGTAAAAGATTGTTGACTGAAAAAAAATTAAGACAATTGTAATGAATACATTTTTATATTAGAATACAATAAACGTAAGGTTGAATAATAACCTTACCAAACCCATTTTTCCAAACCATAAACTTGACATCGGTGCTCCAGCATTTGAGATTAATGAACTTTAAAAACTTACAAAAGTAATATGTATGCGGGGTCGTGATCATTATATGCCAACGTCATATGCTTGGCATATAATGATCACGTACCATTTATGCTTGAAGCTTTAATGAAACCAGTTTCTTATACAAATATATATTTGGCACCCTATACTAATTGTACCTATTCCCCTCTTGTAATCCTGGTTGCCCCTAAATAACTTCTGAGAAATGAATGTATTTTCAATAAAAAAAATCTTTAAAGCACCTGTACAGTTACCAATGTAACAACTTGAATCATTACTCTGTTAAATTACAGTAATCTTACAAAGGACAGCAAACTACAAGATACATAAATGATTACGTAATAAATAAGTTGATGATAGTTCAAGAAAAAAATATATTAATGGTAGAATAAGTGGCAGAAAACTAATGACACGAGGCTCAAATATAATAATACTACTAGCGGTTCACCCGCGGCTTTGTCCACCACATAATCAAAAATAAGAAAATATGTTAATCATGATCTATTTTAGCTGTGAACAGTAAATTTCAAGCACATCAGACCATTTTTTATACTAATGTTTCCTACCCACTTTTCCCAATACAAACGATACAAACTTTCAACCCCTATTTCGCCCTTTTGAGGGTAGATTTTCGATAACCCTGAAATACGTATTTATTTGTTTCTAACCAGAGGCTTGTATATAAAATATCATGCTTCTAGCTTTGTAAATGACGGGTTTCCATACAGCGGTTCATCCCTTTAGGGATGGAATTTCCAAAAATCCTTTCTTAGTGCGGGTTTTCATTATAAAATGCATCAATTGACAAAATTTCAAGTCTAACCCCAGTGGCTTAGACTGCGTTGATGAGTCAGTCTTGACAAGTCTTTTTATAATTATATATATAGATTCTTTTACCTTACTTGGTAAGCAAAATTTATAAATTCAATTTTAAATAAATTATTTTAGTTCCGTATTATTTAATTATTGTTATTTAATTTTCTAATAAATTGTTTTTTTTTTTAATATGTTGCCTTAAAATGAATAATTTTAAGCAGCAAGTATTCTCAAGCCGTCAAACTTAGGAAGGAAGAAAAGAACGTATATAACCGTGAAAAAAAAAATATATAAATCTGAAACACGATTCACATATAAACCTAATATAACTATATTTATAATTACATAAATAATATTATAGAATAATATAAAATACGCGTAACTAATATAACTATTTATACTTATATTGTCTGTGTATATATTTGTTTTTTTTTTTTATTCAATAAAATCAATCAGTATTGTATACTTATTATTAACTTTCACCATTAACTAAATTCTAAAAACTACGTAATAATATTATGGTCGAGTCATATGGTCGAGTAATATCATTCGTAAGTTATAATTATTATTACCTACCGGTACATTTCCGTCCGTTCACCGTAAACTCCACACAAGTCATTACAACAAGAACTCGCGTTCTTAACTGAACTATGTCCGCTTCAATTTAATGTTTTATATGAGACTTGCATGTGTGATAAAATAAAAGAAAAATTTTGGACTTGTCTTGCGGGAAAAAGATCCCTTATAATAATGATTAAAATATATTTACTGAAGAACCGCGCAATTCTGGAAAAATATTGAGGAAAAGATAATATAAATTATATATTTGGATTTTTGATATATTAGCTTATGGGACAACACGTTGTAATACTTCTATAACAATTTTAAATGTTTATCAATTTAAGAAAGAAGATAGTCCAAAGAAGTTTCACTTCAAAAATAACGAAAATATAATCAAATCAAAATAGAAGCAAACCATTTGCTTCTTATTATCACTAGTGCTCCTTTTTTCACACAATTTCACATTATGTACGTATATAGTACAATAATATATCGTTGGTACCCATTCAGATGGGCCTGCGCAAGCCGTAGAGGTTTATGCTGGCATGTATTAAGATTTTCGCCTTATTTTGTTACCAGTATTTTTAATATTAGGTACTTTTAAAAATATTTTTCGAACTGATTACACAACTCAATGATAAGCAACGCACAAACTTAGCAGTTTATTTTTTTCAAGTGACAACCAATTAACATATAAATGTTAAAACAATTACTGTACATTTTTTAAATAAAAATATTTGAATAATTTGTACCACACAAAAATAAAAAAGTTTGCACTAAGACCCTAATATGGCCCAATGGTTAGAACGCGTGAACCTTAACCGATTATTGCGGGTTCAAACTCAAGGATCACTGAATTTTAAAGTGCTTAATTAGTATTTCTAAGTCATCTCATGATCGGCGTTGAAACATCGCGAAAAAACCTGCATGTGTTTGTAATATCACTGAAATTCTGCCACACGTGTTTCCACCAACCCGCATTGAAACAGCATGGTGGAACACATGTGGCAGAATTTAGAAGCTCCAAATCTTAGCCTTAGCCCAACAGTGGGACATTAACAAGCTGTTACTTTACGTTTTTAGACGAAAATATTGTTTTGTATAATATATGGTTCTTTGGTTAAATTGTTTTTATTTATATTCAAAATAAAAATATGCTTACTTCATTCGAATACTCTATAAGCACTTTCGAATCGAGATTTTATAGAATATTTGTCATTAGGTCATAGTAAATAACAGGTTATTGAAAGAGCCGTTTGAAAAAAATAACTTTATTGTAATAACTATAACTACATTATACATATATTTACAATAAATAAAACTACTGGCTTATTTCTTAAACAATTTTTACAAACAATTAACGAAATATAAATTTTTACTTAAAATTATATAACGGCTATACATTTTAGAACAAAAACTATATATAATTGTCTATTATAATTTTGCTATTAATTACCATTGTTGGTATAAAACTCGGTTTACTCGGTGGCAGAGCTTTGTGCAAGCTCGTCTGGGTAGGTACCACCCACTCATCAGATATTCTACCGCAAAACAGCAGTACTTTGTATTGTTGTGTTCCGGTTTGAAGGGTGAGTGAGCCAGTGTAATCACAGGCACAAGGGACATAACATCTTAGTTCCCAAGGTTGGTGGCGCATGGGCAATGTAAGCGACGGTTAACATTTCTTACAATGCCATTGTCTATGGGCGTTGGTGACCACTTACTATCAGGTGGCCCATACGCTCGTCCGCCTACCTATACAATAAAAAAAAAAAAAAAAAAAAAACATTATCACTTTTACATCGACATATGCAGTGCTATTCTGAGTAGCTAGTACGAGATTTTTTATTCGATACCGTAGACCTTAATTGTATAGAATGAACACAGCGCCATCTAGTGACAATAATCGTAATTCCATACAAATCCCAGTTAATTAACGTCAACGCTGTCGACTAAGTAAAAAAAACTCGTAAAAGGCACTGCTAGAAACTCACTTAGTATCTTACTCTAGTAAAATATTAAAAACTGACATAAGCGACGATTTTTACATGCGTACATGTATCCTTTTAATCTAATTATAACGGTCAATACCGCATATCGCAATTGGTATCACTGACATTTCACGACCGTGAAATTGTTCTACGGTGAAATTGTTCTTACAGAATAACTCTACGGTTATATTCTGGTCTATTTTGTGTTTCCAGTTATAATGTTACTTGTAACGTCAATCATCCGTTTCGTTGAAAGTCAGCTGTCTTGGATTCGTAACTATTTGCTGGCAAATGTCCCGTCTGTTTGGTGTAACTAATGGCGAAGATTTAGTTGCTGATAATAAACTGTCTTGCAAAACGTTTGATTTAATTGTTGACTTCGGAGTTGATGCGAATATTTGCACGTCTGAGACAAAAGACAACATTTACATTAATTTTTTCCTCAAACCTTTAATTTTATAACAAAATATCATTTGCACATTAAGATAAAGGTATTGTTTTAAATGTAATATAAAAAATTCTTACCGTCAGCCTTAAAGTTCCTCGGTGATTGTACTTTACTCAACTTCGGTTTTTTGCTTTTGTGTTGTTTGATTTCTAAAATAAAATTTAGAAAATAAAATTAAAAAAAAGAATCGAAAAGGTAAATTAACATTCTCTTTTATATGTTTGGCGCTTACTTCACCACACTACTCCATTGTAATTGGTTGTTTTTTATATTATACTAACAATATATATATTCAAAAATGGACCATGGATGTAAGTGGTCGCCCCCGGCCATAGATAAACAGATATGAGAGAATTACATCTGACATTTACACAAAATTGAGCTCGTAATATGATTTTCTATATTTTACAGTTAACATAAAACACCAACACTATAAAACATAAATAAATTTACCAGTGGAAATATTATACATTAATGAAAACCAAAACTTTAGATTCATGATTTAGATTATGGATTACATATAAATTGGCTCAATATTATTTAAGGCAATTGTAAAACAAAGCAAATAAACTACACTGTAACTTATTTTTGTAATTAATTAAAACAATATAACATTTTACTTAAATACAAATGTGTACCTCTTTGCATTCTGCGTTTCCTAGCGACAATTTTATAGTCTTCAATTCGCTCGGCAAATAATGTGCAAATTTCTGATAAATTGAAATCCATTTTCAATAAATTAATAAAAATCAGTATATATTGTTACTCGTTGTAGTACAGGGATGAAGTGATGAATTTACTACGAGTCTACGTTATTTATACATCATATTATGGGAATGTTGTGTCTAAATTACTCATTAGTAAATGAGTTGTACTTAAATAAAATTCGAATTATATAATTTATAAATTTCTTTTCTTGCAAATTAATAAATGCTTAATTACCTTAATGATCTTTAAATAACGAGACGTAATTAGGCAGTATTTATCTATACAAAAATAAAAGTAGTTCATTAATTAATTTTGAAAAACAACTAGTGTTGAAATAATACTCAAAAATATTATTAAACATGGTTTATTGAAAAATAATGTAAACCTTATATTCTATACATAATTCAAACTGGTATCAAAGAACATAGTAGGAGATTTTGTCTACGAAATAACCCACCATCGATTTAACAAATAGGTACATTTTAAGGCACACTGTGAAATACAACAATAATTTTAACAGTAAAAACATTTTTTATCGATTAAATATAATTTTAAGATGGACCGATCCCAGACTAATGTTTGTTTTAATATTTACTATTTAAGTGTCAAGCTGAAAAGGGCACCAAATTTCCCGCCTTTGTCAAATTTGCTGACGCAATGTTTTTTTTTAATATTGCGAAAATAATATGACAATAGCATAATTTTGTGATTGAGAATTGTTTAACTTTGCAATAATTAAAAAGTAGAGTATAAGTTTTTGTATCTCATTTAATAATTTTGTGTATATTTTTCAAATGATACTTACGTTTTTTATTAAGTAATTTAAAAAAATGTGTCATTTGTTATGAGCAAATTTATTTAATCTGTCTATAAAGAAGAAAAACTCTACAAATGTATAATTATTTTTTTGAATTTGGATTTAGAAGTTAATTTTACTTTAATGAAATGTGAAGTCTCAAACTAATTTCACGCTTCATTTTGATAAAGAACTAGGACCGGACTATTTAAGACTTAAAACCTTTACTGACATTACAATTTCTTAAAATAAATCTAAATGAGTAACAAATTATTAAAATCCAATTATTAATTACCAATACACTTACATTTACCAAGTACAAATCACTTTTATCTAAGGTCTCATTTTCATACAGAAAAAAAAAACAAAATTATTAGAGAATACATTTTTAAATCAAAATTGTGTTTTGTTACAGATAATATTTACTAAACTTATTAAATTGACATCAAGTTAAATTAAGTTTATAAGGGATTTTCAGATTTGTTTTAAATAATTAAAAATCGAAACCACATGATATTTTGTAATATTTAATAAATTGTATTATAATTTAACAGAATTAAATTTGAAAATCCGTTACTGACAAGTGTATTTGGCATTTCATATCTTAATACTACTTAAGTTATTGAAAATATTAAAGATAATATTACAAAAGTAAGATATTTTCCAAATAGAAGTAATTCAAATTTGCTTACATATAACAAGTTTTCAAAGATTCTAAAACTATGTGCTTATAATAATTACATTGCTCTTAAAACTAACATGTAAAAAAAAACTAAATTTCATCATGAATCATGAAAATAGTAACATAATTTACATCAAAATATTTACAATGAATCATTGTTAAGCACAACATAGAAGCAAATGATTGTCCTAGATTTACAATATGGAAGTTTAGGCAGTACCAAAAGCTCAATATTTTTTCCAAAAGCCTCATGAACACATTTTCCTGTGATTACAAGTTTGACTGTGTTGTGTAAAAATGTCTCTACTCACAGAGACACTGAAAAAGGTTATTAAGATTTAAAAGAAAAAATGAATGTTATACAAAGTCACAGAGGAACTATAAAAATGCTTTTTCTCCTTTAAATCTATAATAATTGTTTTAGTGTTACTGTGGGTTGAAACAATTTGGTATGCAAATATTACCACTTCTTCATTGAAAAGTTTGGCCCTGCATAATTAATGATTGTGCAAATGCCCTTGAACATACTTAAGGCAAGATTGGACCTCTTCGCTATCAGCTTCCATACCTTGTAACTTATCTTGAACATCGGCCATGAAATAAGTATCAAAATCACCCTTTTTAAGTGCCGTCATACAGAAATTAGTTAGCGCTTTAAAGCACTGCTTTCGCTGCGCGTTATGAGGCTGATTATCCCACACGGGTGTAGCCCTAACATAACTCCAAGCGAGAAATACATATTTCATAACAGTTTCCCAGTGTTGAGAATCAACCAAAACCTTCCCTTGCTCAATGAGGCACTTTTTAAAAGCAGCAAGATGAGTCGCGACCCGCGAATAAGCGGGGGAGTCAGTCTTAGAGGTCAAACGCGATGTCGGAAGGCTTTTAAATATGTTCGATTTAAGATAACTAAGTTTTTCCTCCAAAGGTGATAAATCTGGTGTTGGCATTTCTTTTCGTATGTCTTGTTCAATGTCTGGGTGTTTGTGAGTTATTTTCTTTATCATGTGTATAAGCTGTGTGGGACTTAGCCCTTTCAAGGCTGTGTCTAGTGGTCCCTTGAATTCTCCATCGAAAGTATGTTCCAGGCGTGATCGCTTCATAGGAGGAGTGAATTTGATCGGGCTGTTGATTTTGAATTTTTGCGGCGTACTAATGTCGCTAAAGTCAATCTTTTCTGGTGTGAGTGGTACTCTTTCAACGTCGCCTAATAGAAGACGCTTTCTCGGAGTAGAACGTAATGTTACACCTAGCCTAGGCGGTGAGTTTCTTCCTGGTGTATTTTTAGGTGGTGTACGGACCGTAGACTGAAAAGCCGAACGCTTTAAATCGATGTCTGGCGACCATGTCACCGGGAGACGTTTACGACCTAAAAGATTAAACATAATACAATTGGGTTATGTTGATCATTTGGGAAAATATGATGTTGACCTAATTTGCTTATGTAAGTAGTTAGTTAACTATGTTGTTATTTCACAGCACAAATAACCACTTAGCATCTTGTTAATTAAACAATAAGTCTTATAATTAACTGTTATTCACAATTAAAATGGTTCCCTTGCAATGTAAAGATTACATTAAGCTGTTTTGTTCAATATTTTAGTTAAAAAAATACAGTGTAATCCAAAAATATTCATTATATATTCATATATGTCGTTTTGAAATAATCATATGAATATTGTTGTTGATTCAAATTAATTAACACTAGTTAAGTAATATTTAAATGGGTTTAATAAAGTTAAATCTGAGCAAGAGTAATAATTTATATATAGAATGCTAAAGTAATAAAATTTATTAAATATAGGATCAGACAAATAGACAGCTTGATCCTAAGTGCACAGCCATATTGGCAATGTACGGAATATTCAATACTGAATTATAACTATAATTTGCTCTAAAAATGCATATTTAAAGATATATCATTCAACTAAAAATACTATTGGGATTTTAAATAAATGTTCAAAGTTTAGGTTAAGGTTCTTTAAATTATAAGATTTAAATCATCCTCTCAAAATCACTTTTATTCACAATCAATGTATATTCTGAGAACATTTATATATTTATGAAACGTAAAATGTAGTTTTCAATTATTAGCTACAACAAACCTCTTTGCTGGATAAGAAACTCATCAGGTGAGGGCGCAGGGCTGAGGTAGCCCGGTGGGAGCGACGGGGATACCTCCCTGGTGTTGGTAAGTGGCCGCAGGGGAGTGACGCGCAGGCGGTCTAATCGTGCCGGAATCTCTGCCAGTGCAGCGCGGGTGCGTCTAGGAGCGTCTGGGGACGCCTCCATCACCCTAGTTCTGAAGTCATCGCCGAATATATCAATATATTACATAAATACATATTCTAAAGCAAAAAAAGCTAATGTTTATGTTAGAATGTATTATTAAATGTAGAAAACAACTGATATATGAGTATCCCATGTTATTTGCAAGCAAACTTTAACAAATTATATAATATGTGACTCTAAACATATAATCTATGCCAAACAAAAGAGAAGTAAATACAAGTAAGCCAGTGAATTGATCTATTGATGATATTCGGCTATTTTGGAGACTTAGCAAAGTTTCTATCAGAACTTTGAAAGTAAAATTAAAATGGATACAAGTAGCCCAGAAGATTAGTGTTGAATTAAGCCTGAAAAAAAATATATACTCTAATATTATAAATGTGAAAGTATTGCTGTAACTCTTTCATGGCTAAGCCACTAAAACAATTTCAATGAAAATTGGTATGAAGCAAGCTTGAATCCCAAGGAAGGCCATAGGCTAGGAATTTTTTAATCTAATCTCCTTAACATGTGAGCAAAACTGCGGGCGAAAACTAGTAAGCTATAGAAGCAGATGTTTGATTAGTTTTTAATTTAGCAGGTCAGCAATAAAAAGACAATTAAATTGGTTAAAGGAATAAAGTCTAACATAAATAGGAATTATAAGTTCAGTGTAATATTTATAATGTTGAATTAGACTTAAGTCATTTTGAGATGATTTCTCTATAGAATTGTAAAACACAGATTTTTTATTTTTTTTTCATTCAAAACTATCATAATCTTACATTTAAGAAATCCAGACTAATAGATCTAAGCTGAATATTGTGATTCACATACAGTGGTGGTCATATTAGAAACACTTGTACAAATGTTCGTAAAAAATATACAGATTCAATAATTAATAATCATACAATAATATAGCCACTCAAATAACATATCTTACTTTTAATTACAAAATGAGTCTTACACATGCAGGAGTTTTTCTGTTGCTGGCCGCTTGGACGCCTAATTAGAAACATTTTGAAAAAACATCCTTACCTCGTTTTTTTTTTTTTTTTAATTGGAGGTTAAGATTTCTTTTTCTATTATTTTGGCAGCAATTCAAAATTTAATCTGAATTTTATTTTGTTCAAAATGGGCAAAAATAAAAGTAGTGACGCGTCAACTAGGCAAATCATTGTTAATTTACATATAGATCATAAGTGGGCATAAGTGGACAGAAGGATAGCTGAGCATTTAAATTGTTCTGTTAAGAAAGTTTTTAATGCCATTGATCATTATAAAACACATGGAACTGTTGAAAATGTTCTTAGAAAGGCTCGGCCAAGAAAATCCTCTCCCAGAGAAGATACGTTCGTGTTGCTAAAAAAGACCCAAGTAAAGCAATATGAAGCATTTGTTGAAGCATGGAATTCAGTCCCCCTGGAAAAATGTATGAAATTGATTGAATCAATGTGCAATGTCATTGCAGTGATGTTTTTGAAAATAAGGGATACGCCACTAAATATTAATTATAACTATTGGTAGGCTGTGGATAGTAGCTATTTCGTAAATAACAATACTAATTACTAATACTTAAAAAAATATTGTTTTTTATATTTTTTGTTGTTGTTTCTAATTAGTTGATCATTATTGTTCATACCTTAAAACTGATTTAAATGTTTGTCCATAATGTAATATTGAAACTGCACTTGTGTAATGGATTTATATTGTTTTTCTAATAAATGATAAATCGTTGAACACATTGTTGTCCTATTTGTTGTTCAAAATAAAAACGATTGCAGTGAAGTATCTTACATAATGTCAAGGAAGGTTGGTAATGTTTCTAATTATACGACCACCACTGTCCCTCAAAGGTTAATAATTAAATTCTTATACTTTTTTCTGTAAATTATTTGTTGTGCAAAGGTGTAAATGAAATAAACAACTATTTATGTCATTAAAAATATAAGATTACCTTATAATATAAAAGTGAAATTAGAAAAATATCATAATAATATATTTTCTTCTGATTAACCATTAATATTCTTAATTATTAAAAATAAGTGTTAGAATGATTATACTTTATGTGTTTCACATTCATCTGATTGTAGTGAAAGTTTGCGAAGTATGTTTGCAAAAGACACCATTGCAATTTTAAAAAAAACAAGATTTCTTCCTTTGTATGTTTGTCCTTCAATATAAATGTTTTATGTAGAATCTTATTCTGACCGTGTAAAGCAATGGCATAGGTAACTAGTTATTTTCTATATAAAATAATTTTGTTTCAATATTAAGAAATTTCTGTTTTGTTTTTAATTTATTATTTTTAAATTTTGTTCTATTTAACTGGTGTTTGCCTTTATGTGAAACTGATAGTGTATGTGTTATATATATGACTATATGTTAACTTATATTTATTCATAGTGATTATTTATACAGTTTAATGTAAAACTGAGATTTTACATAATATGATGTTATTGTTAGTTAACATAAAATAAACAAATGAAAAAAGCTTTGAAACTAGTATTAGTAATGGATATTATTATTTCATCAAAATGACACTAAATATGGTATGCAAATAAAATATAAAAATAAATGCAAATCAATTTATCTAGCTTTTAATAAATAATTATTATGAGAACTGGCAATTACATCAGTACCAACTAAAACAACTGACCTGAGCGATGGTAACAAATGGCATCTATGATGGTAAGACGAACACGACGCTATTCAAGTCCGAAACTTAAATTTACAAATATAATTATAAAAAAATATATAATTTTAAAGAACAAACCTCAATTTCATAAAATAAATCTAAAATGTAAAACTGTGTTAGCTTGTGTAGAGTATTACAATCATCAAGTGAAATTGCTATATTTTACCGTACCTAAACTAACATTTTGTCAGATAAATTAAAGTACCTACCTTAATGCTCAATAATCGCGACTTAACACTTTTAAGATGTTACATTCAGAATGTACCTCTTATAACAAATAACTTTCTCGTATAGAACAACAAACTTTATCCCATCAATTTAGTTTAGAAGAAAAATTGGCGCACAAATTGACAGATGTTTATCAACGGTCACTTATGAAGACAGTCTTAGATAGCATTGGTTGCGTTCGTAATTATTAATGATTAAAAATATTTAATACTGGTTTCTTTTATGTTATATTTACAAATCACTACATACCATAATTGAAATATAGTAATAATATAATGTAATATTATGAGATCACAATTTTTAATAATATTCCAAATAATATTTTGCATTGGCAAAATTTGTATTTAATTCGTTCTAGAAATATAATTTTTACGAAGGTTCAAACTCCCACGAGATACTGGATCAGTAACAAAACAATACATATTGTATTATGTGCTTATTCTATTTCTACACAAACCTCTATCCAAAAAAAGTTCATTATTTCTTGTTAATTTGCTAAGACTGTGCAGGCAATGCGCGGCCTAATATATGCTTGATCAAATATTTATCCTTTACGAATGGAAAACAAATGCATTTTTTATTCCCTCAATCTCTTAATCATATCATAAAACATCGTCAACTCATTACCTATCAATCTAACAAGATAAGAGATACATGGATCAACGGACAACGGTTATATAGTAATATTTCACAATGACGCTTGATGATGACGCTTTAATGGCCAGAATATGGATAACAATCCTGGAATTTAGAGTTTACAAGTTAATAAGAGTTATAAGCCAGTAGTTTAGATTTAAATAATTATATTAAGTATATTTATTACAATATTATCAACCGATACTATTCTTTTTTTTTCGATACGATTTTATCTTAATGTAATGTGATATTTGACAAGAATTTTGCTTATGAGCATTAATCACAAGGCAGAATATTGTGTCAAATGTATTTTCATACATGAATTTCACGAATGCATATACCTAAAACTTCATTAATGAACATTATATGTGTACAAGTTGCAGTATATCTCATCGTCAGTGTTGCATGCAATTAGCAGTTTGCACATTAATAGTAGACTCCAAAAACTTATTATGATGTCGGATGGTGTAAACTTAACGATAAAGTTGTTTCGATCCCATGACTACAATCGGTTGAGTCGTTACATCATTATGATACGACTAGTTTTAGTACGATAATATTTATGAACAACTTAATAATATATTCGATACTTTCACTATTGGCTTGCAACACTATAGACATTCTACTTTTTCATTCATTGAGTTCGGGTTTACAATTTCATAGTGTTCCTGCTCAAAGTGAATCCTTGATGCGTACCTATTATACTTTTATCGTAATATGTTCATGATTTTCTTCGGCAATAGTCTCGTGAACTTCAATTGTGTCGATGAATTATGAAAATGAAGCTTGCAAAATAAATGAAATACCTTCCGGATTCGGATAATACATTTTAATTATTGACTTAAAATATTACTTGTTGAATATAACATTGACTTTTCACTTTTTAACGTAATCAAAATAAACAAAAAATACTCATCAAGTACTTTAAATTAAATTTTAAACCATTTTTTGTGAAAGGACGCATTAGGAAGTAGGACAAATAAAGGTGTAAATAAAATAGTGCCGGTCCGCGGTCATATAGTAAGTTCTAGATGTCAACGCATACGTAAAATATTGTTGATAATGTGTGTTTGTGTCTGAATTGCTTAGAGACGATGGAAAGGTTGTCTCATGATTTAAACCTGGCTTTGGAAGAGAGTAATTGTGGGAGACAGGAGCGACGGAAAATCGGACTGCGTCGACGTACCAGGTCCGCGGGGAATTTGCGTTAGTTTTTTTTAATTTATATTTTTATATCACCTTCTAACAAAGGGTGGGTTGGCGTTATTTTTAGACACTTCTTTATCTTAATTTAAACACCTCTTTTATTGTTGTTAAAATAATTTTTCTGTCGAATTTCGACTAGAAAGCAGTTAAAAATCTGTAAATTTTCCTGATTAAAATTTCCCAATTGAGGATAAAAAAGTGTCTCACAATTCGATCAGGCTTCATCAAAATTTACCGATTGCCTCAGTGATTAAGTCAATTTTTTTTGGGAAAATTACTATAAATTCTGTGTTTCTTAAACGTAACAAATTAAAAAAACATACCTATATATATATGTATATTTAATTAAAAATCATTATTTTTTTATTGTATAATGAATTATTTTGCAGCTGCTGCAATAGCAGTAAGCCTTGTTGAAGATGGAAGTTCAAGCAGCCCACCTCAGGCACCTCTTATCACACAACCGCTCTCCGACTCTGATGACCCACATCTTAACATACACAAATCAACAAACCTCAAGTCGCGACACTATTGCCAGATCGGTAACTTTGAATCTGACTCGTTCAATGAAAATTTTTCACCAACTCGTCCAGCTAATGCTAGGAGGAAAAGAAAGTATAAAAAGATGCCAGTGGAGTATACCGACGGTAAACATACACCGCCAGTAGAGATATTGTGTATTGCTACAGAGGTAAGCTGATTCATATTATAATTTAAAAAAACCATTTCATTAATGTTAAAATATTAATATACTTTCCATTAAAATTACATAAAGTTGAATTTTTATTTTATTTAATGTTGGATGAAGTATATTTTCACTATTCTTTTTGATAAAAGCCTATTCATTCAATATGTATGTAATTTGTTATTTAAAGTAAAACTTTTGAGTGATTTAATGAAAGAATATAAATAGCTTAGTATATAAATAACATTTGTTTCTCTTAATAAAATTAAAAATATTTATCTATAGTTATTAAAAAATCTCAACAGCATTTTAGTTTTATATTTTGCAATATTTTTTTATACATAAAAGCCTCTGGTACATATGTATAAATGAAATCGTTATGTAATAGCATTATACATATAGATCTTTGATTATTAGCGCAATTAGTGAGTTACAAACAATTTGCAGTTCAATTTTCGCCAAGAGAGTCGTAGCTACAACTTGGCGAAATGCTACTAGCATTTTTGTTACTATTTTACATACGTAGTCATCATTTTTACCATAGCTATTTTTAAGTTAGAATTATTTGTATTTTCAATTAAACATAGATTTAATCAGTAGTGAAAAATGATGAAACATTTTCGATTAAAAAATTTATAAAATTGCCTTTGAAAATAAAAGTAATATAAAGGCGTACTATAAAGCAATAAACTTTGTTACTACGCTAAATGCATAAAAAAAACGAAGATGTGTTAAATAACTAGTAATAGAACGCTTATTTCGCTACAGAAGTCAATAGTCAGGATGGCCGAGCGGTCTAAGGCGCCAGACTCAAGGTTCCCTTGCCCGTACAGTACGGGTTCGAGTTATTCTGGTCCTCTCTGAGGGCGTGGGTTCGAATCCCACTTCTGACAAATATTTTTGTTTTTTTTTCTTTTATATATTTTTTTATTTTTTATTTTCTTTTATTTTGTTTTTTACATTGTAAAATAAAACAGTATGTTCTATAAAATTTAAAAACAGGTTGGTTGACTTTGTTAAATGTCAAATATTTTTTTCATTCCTGATTAACAGTTTAGTTAATTTCGTAATTTTTTTAGCCCAATGTCTTGCCAGTGACGATCACAAATCCGTCTCACAGTGTTTCGCCCCTACTACACGGCGGTAAACAAAAGCAAGAAAGGTATGTTTAACTGGCGGCGGCAATTATGTCTATTAATGATGATGTATGATTAATGATCTTATGTTATCGTTATTAATATTAAAATTCACTATTTACAGAAACGCATTTTGCGGAAAACGCAAGTGGTCACATCGAGACAAAGGCGATGGATGCGAGATGAGAGAAAGATCGTTCAGTGGAGGCTGTTCCTCTAAATCTGCCTTCTTTAAAAACGATATAAAATCAAGAAAATACGATACGGAAAAAAAGCGAAAGGATAACGTGTTACAGCCGGGAAAAATAGTTCTGAAATCCCATAATACGGAAGAAGAAAAATTTACGGATACTCCGTCGTTGCTCGGAAGCTGTAGCTTTAACTTCGTCTATAAGAATTTATCTAAAAACGGCACACCAACGCTCTCTAAACTCACGGGCTACAGGATAGCGACAGATTTGCCGCCGTTTTTCTGCGCGACGACAAGTTCAGGCAAGATAGATGGAAAGTACCACAGAAAGTATAAGATGCTGAATAAATCTCACCCGCCTAATCTCTTAAGGAATCCGTTACATTTCGACGATTCAAATAGTGGTATGGACTGCACGGGCAACGAGAGTAGCTCTTTGAGCAGCAGCGACTCTGACGGAGTGATAACTAACGACAGTGATAGAGAAGGTGACGACGAGCTCACGGACTGGCCTGGCATCGAAGAGCTGAAAGTCTTCAATAAAAGCCTCACCTTCAAGTCATCGAAATCCGTTAACAACAATTGTACGAAATCTGTAAGTAATATGCCACCACCGAAAAGGCTGAAGAAAGAGAAATTTCTAGTTAAAGGCGGCTGGGCTAGTTGTAAGAATAGATACAAGAAGAAAAGAGCTAAAGTCGATTCGGGAAACGACGACGACGCCATGATGTCGGACTCGAAAACAGTCGTCGAAGTCGAAGACGAGGCCTTAAAAGAGAAGGAGATATTGCCACACTCGTCATACTCGACGTTCAGTGACGTCATGAACGCGGGCGTTTCAGGACAGAACGCCGATGAGACGTTTTTTCATTCCTTTCAGGAATTTCAAGAGAAATCTGAAAAGAAGGAGGAATTTAATCAGACGCCGCGCACTAATTTCTCTTTGCAGAAGACATCGTCGAGCGATTTGAATATAAGTGAGAAATCTCCCCAGAGCGATCACTATTGCAGTGAAAATTCAATGGGTAACGCAGGGGTTTCCGAGGTGAGGGAGATAAGAGCGGGATGTAGACGGATACGCGATGAAAGACCAGGTTTTCTCATATTAAGTGCAGCGAACGAACAGTTGTCGAAATTTTTACAAGATTCGTGCCAAACTGAGCTAAAATTACCGTGTTTTCAAGATCCCGTTGAGAAAGAAAAATTAGAGTCGTTGGCTAAGTTATACTCTTTGGAGCTACAAGTCGAAATGGGGCGTCCTATTTTGAGGAAGACTAGGTAAAAAATATATTGTTATGTTTTCTGTATAGGAATAAGTTTTTATTTGCTTGTAAAGTATATCAAATTGTACGCTATTTCTTTCAGCAATACGACTCAAGCAATCAGGGTAGAGAATTCCTCCTACCGCAATCTACCTTCAGACCACAAGCGTAGATGCTATGGAGACGAGGCGGACAGCAGTCTGAGCCTCAGTGACCCAAACTCAGTTAACTCAACAAATGATCTAGATGATTCCATCCCGGATGCCAAATTGTCAGACCTACCCCCAGAAATAGCAGATTCGTTTAAGTACGCCCAAATCGATAAATCTTTGTTGCATCCAGGGGAGTTAGATTAAAATTTATAAGAACTGTTGTATAATAAAAATGTTTATTATTTAGTGTTTAAACTACACTTAGGCGTCTAGCCTTCAGCAACGCTAGGTCACCTAGATAGAAAGTGACCTCTGGGTAATCACAATCCAGCCGAAGAATTCCAACAACTTGTCAAAGACAAAATCACAATAAACAAAAAACAAAACATTTTTTTTTAAATTAGCTGATGTAATTATAAATCAACTAAATACTTAATATTAAAAAAATGTGGACGTCACGGACGCTTGGCAGATCTGAAACATCGAAATTGATTGTTATTGAAAGATATTTGTTAAGAATTGAAATAATTATCTTAATATACATTTTTCTTATTATTATAATAATATATAGCAACGAATTACATAGTATAAGCGCCACGCCCACAAGGGAGTAGAGATCGGCGACGGTGAGGGAGCATGGCGACATAAGGTGCCAAATACCGTTTGCCGTTCGTTTTTACTCCCAAAGCCAATAGAAAGTTTCATATCACAATTTAATTCGTTGTCAATAAGCCTGAAGTACATATGTACCCCACTCCCACATATATACATTATACAAATCTATGTAACATTTTACAATATTATCTATAGTCAGTCGGTTATTTAATTCCTGAATGGATTAATAGATTTGCAATTATATAAATTAGAAAACAAATTAACACTTTGTAGGATAGTACCCTATAGACGTCATAAAATGTACTTAGCCATTGTGTACTGTCCCAGCAAGTGTTAAAATAATTATTATTAATGACAAAATACTTTGGCTATTTGGAAAGTAAGGGTTTAAACTCTGTTGTCATAGTTTTGTACGATTTTCTATTATATATTAAGAAATGCCTTAGATGTGATGTTGTTATATAGATAGGTCCCGGCAAACAAGACCAATGTACGCAAGCTTAGCAAAACTAAAATTTTGAGGATTATATTTAGAATCTGATACATAATTAAGATCCCACACGCAGGTACTTACTGCGATGTTTACTAAAATATCGATATTTTTCTGTAAATTTTATTTCGCCCACGTAATTGTATTCATGTTTTATAATGTATATGGTAATTATTAAAACAATCTAAAAAATCAAATATTTAATTTTTATGCATCTGTCTTGTGATATGAGAGAGAGAGAAATACAAGCCCATAGTACATCTCACTAGCACTCAAGCGATTTAATAATGACCTTATCATACTTAGCACTTCGGATTGATCTGACTTCCAAAATGTCTTAAAATAGCTTCAGTATCTTTTTTACTTTATACTCTAATGAATATTTCAAATCATTAAAAATTACTAAATTGTCTATGGTCTCATTCTATCTTCTATTATCTTTGATTATTTATAAGATATAATATAGCAACAATAATATATATGTATTTGCTCGTGCTCTACATGTTTGACTATCTATCCTCTGATTTTTTGGCTTTGCTAAAATGGCGTAGTCTATATCTGGGATCTTAAACTATAATATTATGTTGTGATTAAATAAAGCTGATTTTTTTTTCGAATAAAGTTTAAATTAATTAATTATAGTTTTCTATGAATATTCAAAACTATCTCCTTAATTTAATTTGTTTCCTTAAATTTCTTCTTTCTAACTATTCTTGAATTCTATGAGATTATATTAAATACTTAGTCTTACTTTAGTTATTGGGACTTAAACAATAATTATTAATATGTACACAAAAGAAATTAAAGACAATATTAAAAGGGGAAAAAAATCCTTCTGAAGTTCATAAATAAATGATCTCAAATTTTATTAAATATGTTTATATTAGGCGTAAAAAAGTAAAGAAGATTTCATGTAGTTATATTTAGTAATTTTTACACGTTTTAATAAAAAATACTTACCTTTATTAATCTCATTATGAGGCTTCGTCTGTATATAAAGACAATTATTGGTACTGCTGATAATATGCCATTTTTTGGTTTAAAAATATTTATGAATTGTGGAGTTTCTGTTTAATGCCAATCTTCGCCAATTTAGATATGTATTAAAGTGTTTGCTTTGTTTTATGATTCCATATCTATGTCTGTTTGCTGTTCTTTTATAATCGTTAGTTAGTAACTGACTGGCCAATGGCCAAAATGCTATAATTATAATGAAAATTTCAAACTCAAAGCTGGTATTTAATGTCGGCCATATATTTTTATTGATTATATATATTTAAATTTTAAATCTTAAGTTATCCTTTAATTTTTCTAAGTAATAAATAATGTTATGAACATAACTTCGGTATTATAATCCAGCCAATAATGTCGTAACTTACGAGTGGCGTGACATCGATCATAAAAAGTTATAATAGGAACCTGGAATTATCACTACAAACTAATGCATAGCAAGGAAAAGAGAAAAAGCTACTCGACGCGGTACACGATAGCGTGCGTGTCGCTCGTCATAGCAGAGTCAACAAAACAACATATAATGTTCGCTTTAATTTTATGTGTCAATATCAGCAGGATCTAGATACTATATTAATAAAAGTATAACTAGAGAAAATAATTGGAATATATAAAAAGTTAGTTCCAAACTCTAATATTTAATTAAAAAATCGTTGCCTTTAAATTGTGGTAACTTAAAAGAATAACAAGTTTAAATATTATCGTTAAATGTTTCGGTACAGAATTAGATTTACTGACAGAATTAGCTTTGTGGCGATTATACCAATGAGAAATAGCCATTATAGTGATTATACCAATTGAAATAAATTAAATGACTGGCCACAATTCTATTGTGGCCAGTCGGCCAGTGGCCTATATATTTTTATTTGATACATTTGACTCTTTTTTTTTTTTAGTGTAAATATCGTACATTTTTGCAAAAATATTTTTAAGAAATACTTATAAATAATAACTCGTAAGAAGTATTTGTTGAGAATTAAGTTTTGAAAAAAATTATCTTTATATATATTATAAACTTATTATTATAATTATAAAATATGTTGACAAGTTTTCTTTGTGTTTAAAAAAAAAGGAATAATCCGATCGAATTGAGAGTTAACAAAACATAGATATAAGTTAGGCCTATGTGTATTCCTGATTGGTTGATTTATTCTGCATATTAAATAATATATGCCATTAATTACATTTCAGAGTTAAGATTATTTTTTTATATCCATAAACATATTATGTTGTACATTATGTTACGGTAGACTTTTATATCGTGTAAGACTAGTACAAAATTATACTCCTTATAAATCGATTACGGCCTTTCATTTTATAATCTCTTATTATAAGAATTTTAATTGATTAAAGATTTTCATATGCTTTTCTTACCTAGTATTACCTTTCACATAGTAGAATAAGCAGGGCCGGATTTAGAGGTGTGGAGGCCTCGGGGCAACAAAGGAGTGCGGAGGCCCCCTGGCCAAAAAAAGGGCAACAAATAATGGATTGTGAAACCAAAGAAAAGGAAGAAAAAAAAAGTCAGCGACTGCACATCAGCATCAGCATCATCTGCATGAGGGCCACTGGCACTCCAGTCAAAAATATTGTGGAAGGAAATCATAATTTTCGCTGATATTGCAGTAGCTGTTTCAAACATTTTTTTTCCGAAGTCTCTATTGTGGAAGCCCCGGGGCAGTAGCCCCGTTTGCCCTCCCCTAAATCCGGCCCTGAGAATAAGTGATGAGTTGATGGTACCAACTTTAACGGACTTGCATCCTAAATTCTGACTGAATGGACTTGTATACTAAACTCCAATGGAAGCAGGCAAAAAAAGCCTTAGATTTACGTATAGCTTTGCTATATTATGCATTACAAACAGTTCTTGATTAATAAATCTTAATTTATAATACAACACTATTCCACTTAACTATCACTTATATCCACTTCAATTATACTTCCTAAGTTCTGATAACATCCTCCATACCAGTCTTAAACCAGAAGTGAAAATAATTTTTTTAAAAAGAATACAGAAATTTTTGACTTTACAATTAAAAATAAACAAATAACAAACTAAACTATCCTTAGGTAATTACTTTAAATGCTAACAAAATCAACTAATACGACAAATATTCTTTGATAACGTCATTTTGTATATTCGAAGGACCCAAACTTCGCGCCAAGAGTAATATTCCTCTTCTGTGACTAGCGATGACGCGCTTTTCTTTTTTATTTTAATTATATTCGGTACAATGAAAACATAGTGAAAAAGAGTCTACATCATTTTTAAACATTTTGGAAGACATTTTAACGCTCAGACAAACAAAACACTTTGATTTTCTAAAAAGTGCGTGCGCACTGTATGTGTGCTTTGCCGCTTCGCTTTCCTCACCGACTATCACTTTTAATAAACAAGAGAGAGGGGTCTCTCTTGTTTATTAAAAGTGATAGCCCCTAAGCGTTTGACAAAATAGTATATTTTTATTTATCTATTATAAAGCACAAAAGCAAACTTTTTTTTATAAATTGAGTTAATGGTTATTTTTCGATGTAAATAATCAGACATTAGTCATTCGAATTGATACATTCGATCGAAGATTGTTAAGAATAGATTATTTGGATCTCGACCAATCACGTCGTGTCAATTGAAGGTCATAGGTTTACCTTTACTCTTGCCATTGAAACCGTCCATAGATTATTTCTTTCAACGTAAATAAAACACGATAAATATTTAAAACATTTATTAAATTAAAAATTTGCAAAATTAACAATAAAAAGGATAACAAATCATATTGGAAGCACGCAACCTTTAAACAAAGTATTAATATTTAAAATATCTAAAAAAAATAATTGTACATTTAGCGCTTGCTCTACAAAATTTAGAACAGTATAAAATGTCTTTATTTCATTTAACATGTCTTTTTGTGTATTACAGCATTTAAATTCTATTACAAATATTGTAATGATTCAAGTGAAATAAAACATGGAATGACTATTCTATTATTAACAGATAAAAAAACGCCATTCGATATCATAACACTTCGTGTCGTGTTCTTATAAATAAAATCTCTAATGTATAAATTATTTTCTATCTATTCACAATCCGTGTTTGTACTGTGATGTTAAGTATTGTGAGTAGTTGACACTATTTAATAGTGTTAATATCACAGGTATTATTTTCATTTAAAAAAAAATGTAATTTTTTTATAAGTTCACGAATTTCATACCCTTATCGGTCCAAATTATAATATAAAAATTCAATAACAAACTTTGATATATCAAAGCTACAGTTTCGTTCAAATAAGTATAGATCTTTTCAAAGAAAGATAAAGTAGAATGAATGAATAAAAAAAAAAAAATTAAGGATCAATTAATATGTATATGTATCAATATTGTGATCTTTTGTATAAAATTGTAAAAACTTTATTGTAGCAGTCTGACTGGTAGTGATATTCAAACTTAAAGGAAATTGAATCATAGGTAAACTTATTCTATGGTACAGATCAGGTCATCTCCCTCCAGCTTCTGTCCGTTCATGATGGCCACGGAGACGATGGTACCAGCCTTTGGTGCTTGGACGATCATCTCCATTTTCATGGCTGACAACACTGCGATTGGCTGGCCCTTGTCCACCTTGTCACCTTCCTTTACTTTAATAGCTGTGGAAATGTAAAAATAGTTACAATGTCATCAAATATGAATATAATGTATTGGAATTGTGAACTATTATGTAATTATATACAACAATTAGTTTAGTAAGTATTTATAGTAAGAAAATATATATATTTACTTAAAACTGTGCCCGGCATGGGGGCACCGACTTGGTTCTTGTCTCCCTTCACAGCCTTGGGGTGGATTTTCATTTCCTAAAATGAGAAATAAATTAAGATTTAGTTTGGAGACTCCTTGATCCATACAACAGCATTGTATAAAAACGACGCGAGCTAATTTAAAACCGCCATTTTGTTAGTGGACAGAAAGGTAAAGTAATTAATCAATTACTGGCGCGACTTGTGATTTGTCGAATGTGTTTAAATGTGTTATTTGGATTTTTAAAAGAAATTGAGTTAGTTATTTACTCCATTTTGTATTATTTGGTGTTCTATTTTTAAAAAATCAGTTTTTTATAAAATCAGTTGCACTTCTGGATGCTAAATATATATTAATCCTGTAAGATCCCCCTTTAATGAATATCATTAATAAATCATGAGTTTATATACAAATGACAACGTGATAAACAAAAGCGATATTTTCGTATACCTTACTAGCTTGGTCGTCTCTAATGAACACAGATCTCAACTGTCCATTGAGTTCAAAGAACACTTCCCGCTCTCCGGCCGCCGTCATTTCATCAGAGATTGCGAGTGTCTTGATGTCCAAGGTCTTGCCTCGCTCGATCTTCACTTCGATTGTTTCACCAACCTAGAATTATATACGATTACGATACTTATTTCATGTGCTCCATTTGTGTTAATAATTCATTTTGTGCTTGACGGTTAAGGAAAACATCATGAGGAAATCTGCATGTGTCTAATTGCATTGAAATTCTGCCACTGTGTATTCCACCATCAAGCATTGGAGCAGCGTGGTGGAATAAGCTCCAAACCTTCTCTTCAAAAAAAGAGAGGAGGCCATATCCCAGTAGTGGGACATCCACAGGTTGTTACTTTTTTAACTAGCTACCCACCCGTTCTGACTTAGTACAGGTAAAAAATCATACCAATTTACTCTTACCTATTACCCCTTAAACGTGACCTTAATATTTATTATTTCTTGAAAATATCTGTACGCTCACCGAGGGACCGACGAGGAAGGTCTTGGTGTCGAGATGCTTGACAGGTCCGTACTTGTCGCGGATACGGAAGAAGTCGTTCGCGACCTGCGGGTACATCGCCGCGGACATCACGTCCTGATCGGTCACCTGGAAATAAACGATTGGTGAGTTATTCGTTGAATGCAGTTGTGGTGGAGTAGAATAGAGCCATCTCATCTTAATAAGTGGGAGTCAAGGAAGGAATCTTTTCATAAGTTCTTCAACCAGAGACATTTAGGAGCATTTAGTAGTTAGGCAGTAGACGCCTATAGACGTCATAGCAAATACTTACTATTGTGTCTATAGTGTGCTGTCCCAAGTGTTAAGCTTCTTCCCTATTTACAAACAAACGGCCTGATGTAGATGTATCCTTATTCTTATAATGTTTTATAATAAACTTTGTCCACCTCAAATCAATTGGATAAAGGATGAGAATAATGATGAAAAGTCACATTTATATGCACAATATTATATATATAAAACAAACAGAATGTACAGCTTAAAATAATAACATCAACTGAGGCTGATCGCTAAGAAAACAATAGTTTCGATATTTGCAAGTTCATTTACAGAAATGTGTTAAGTTCTGTCAGAGAGATATCAACCAAATTTCTTTGTGATATGATAATAGTATATTTGAATTATATCAGGTAAGTTAAATTACCTCTGGGTAAGTTTCTTGTATTTCCTTTTTCAATTTACCGAAATCTAATGGCGCCAGCTCTTGTCCGGGACGTCCTTCTATTCTTGGCATGTCTTTAAGAATCTTTGATCTGAAATCACAAATAAAATAGTGTCAGTTTTTTTTGTATATATTTTCAATTCTCACAAAATAATGCAAATATTGCTTTTCAAAAGACAGTTTTGCAATGCATGAAGAAAAAGTTTCTTTAGGTACTTAAGCACAAGCATTTTTTTGATCGCATGGTTCAAAAGATGAATACTAGTACCTTACTATAATTTTATTAAATGTGATTTGTTAATAGCTCTGCTATATTATATACTACAAACAGTTCAATTTATCTTTATTAGAATGTGATAAAAGTTGATGTCGAAACTTTGCAGAGATTCAACATCCCATTCTTTCGCGAAACCATGATGAAAATCATAGATAATTCAAGATAACCAATTATATAGCTTCAATTCAATGTCGAATTTGTTTATGTATTTGCTCCTATTGACTTCAAATATTTTTTTAAAATGAATGATATTTTGTGACGACATTTATACTTAATTTCAACTTACCTTAAAGGCTCAGGGAATCCACCATATGGTATACCAATAGCACCTTGGAAGAATTCCACGACGGATTTGGGGAATGACAATTCTTCGGCTCTTGCCTCTATTTCTGCGGCTGTCAGTTTGTTCTGTACCATGAACTGGGCGAGGTCACCGACGACCTTCGATGAGGGGGTCACTTTAATTATGTCACCCAAGAGAAGGTTGGCCTCTCTGGAAGAAATTAAATTAGTCCATAAATAATCTGCTTGAATTGAGCTTCAAGCCAGACCTTGCCTCTCGACAAAAGTGTTAATATACTGTAAAGCTTGAAGAGTTATTTTAATTTTGTGCTATTAAAATAGAATTATAATTAATTATATAACAATTACATTGTTTATCAATTTTGTTAAAATTTTTATATATTATTATTGACTATACAAATAACATATTACCTATAAGCCTTCTTGACTTCTTCAAACTGGCTGCCCAAGCCCAGGGAGAACGCTTGGAACTGCAAATTGGTGTACTGGCCGCCGGGAATTTCGTTAAGGTATACATCAGCGTTGCCGGATTTCATGGTCGCAGTACATTCGAACGGTCCGTACAATGTTCTCGCTTGCTCCCAATAGGCGGAATATTCAGAGACAGTTTGAAGGGGTATACCTATAAACGATTAAAATGAAATTAGTATTTGCAACTCCTGAAACGCTAAATCGACTTTGTACGAGTTTCATTCAAGTACTCGAAACGTTAATTGAACCAAATTCTTATGGAGTTATAAAATAATAAATAGATTAATAAAATAATTGTTATTCTTATATATGTTAAAATGTTTGGTTATGATTTTGAATTATAATTTATTTTAAGTGTTTCCCAAGAGCGTCGATTCATTCTTTGAAGAAATCTGTAATTTTTCGAAATGATTGCACGATCGCCATATTTCAAGTTATACACATCATTTTAATCTCTATTTATCTCGGCGGGAGCCCCTTGACGGCATCCGCTGGAGAGTCTATTTTACCTTGGCTACTAAATCTACTAGAGGAACTATAAGTTACGGTAAGCACGGTCATCTACATCAAAATCTAGATGTACAGTTTAATCACAGGGTATAAGGGTCACGGTAGGTTGCGCAAGCGATCCCGTGACACTTCCTCGAAGAGACAGAGTGGATGCCGTGCGGTTTCTCAGTGGGTATCATATCTCCCCAACTCGTGCGGGGGAAACGCGTAAATGCGTCTTTTCAGGGAAAAAAGGAGGGTATAACGACAGTCGGGCTTGCTCACCGGTGTCGAGCGGCGTGCCCTGCAGCGAGGCGACGAGCGCGCCCATGCTGGGCTGGCTGGTGAGGCCGGACACGGAGTCCACGGCCGCGTCCACCACGTCGGCGCCCGCGCGCGCGCACGCCAGCATGGCGGCCACGCCCGCGCCTGACGTGTCGTGCGTGTGCACGTGGATCGGCGTCGACGGGTGCGCCGCGCGGATGGCCGAGATCAGCATCCTGCGGGCGCGTCACGTGAGTCACGGCGCGGGCCCGGGTTCGAATCCCGGGTCGGGCCAATGGAAAGATTTTTCTATCGAAAATTCTCAGTAGCGGCCCGGAGTCTGAGAGTTCCCTTGTGCCTGTAGTTACACTGGCTCACTCAGCCTTCAAACTGGACCACGACGATATCGAGTACTGTCGTTTTGCGGTAGAATATCTGATGAATGGGTGGCCCTACCCAGACGAGCTTGCACAGAGCCCTACCACCTGTACGCCGTAGTATTGCCGTCCCATCGGATTATGAGAGTTAGAGCATAGAGAGTGAACCTGTGTTTGGGCACACACTTGTGCACTATTATATGTTCTGAGCAGTTGGCTTATTTCTCTTGAGATTGGCCACATGAGGACATTATTATTATTACGTTTGTGCACTCACTCGGCAGCCTGTGGCTTGAGAAGCCCGGCCATGTCCTTGATGCCGAGGACGTGCGTGCCCGCCTTCACGAGCTCGTCGGCTAGGTTCAAGTAGTACTTGAGGTCGTATTTCTTCTTGCTAGGGTCCGATACGTCTCCGGTGTACGAGATGGCGGCCTCGACGACTCCTCCGGCTTTCCCTGCCGCTTCCATGCCGAGGATCAAGTTTGGCAAGTAGTTTAGTGAATCGAAAACTCTAAATATGTCCATTCCGGCTTTTACCTAAAAAAAAACCAATTATATTAATTTAAAGATCGGAAATTTAATATACAATTTTTATTAAATTTATTATCAGAAAAAAAGAATCTGAAATTAAATAGATTTACGCCAGGAGCAATCGGGGCTAGTTAATACCCAGGGCTAGTTAATTCAGAGGGTAAGAAGAAAAACAATATCATTACACTCGCCACACATATCACTACTAATTAATTTTATTTATTTCAAAATTGTATATCATACTTTAGTCATTTTATGTAATATATTATATTATATTCGATAATGAAAATGCCATATTAAGTGCTCAGAGGCGGCGGGAATATCGAATCCGGCATTCCTCTAAATCTTATAAGTACATAAGTATCTTCTTTTTTTATTATAATACCAAGTATTCATCGAAGGTAGAAATTAAAATACGAACGTCAATTTTTCCCAAATAATCGTTAATGATCAATTAATTATATATCATGTTAAATATTTTTCATTCCTTTCAACTTACGGCCATGTCGCAGAATTCGAAGACGACATTATCCGGGTAGTTCGTGTATCCGACGGCGTTCGCCCCACGGAGCAACATCTGGAAGGGCACGTTGGGGATCAGTCGGCGCATGTCCTCCAGCCGCTCCCACGGGCACTCGTGCAGGAACCTGGCGCGAGCGGGTATATTAAACTGACGTTCCTTATTAATGTTGAATCAAAATCATATTATAAATTGTGTTGCCTTAAAATTAAAAATAATTTTCATATTTTATGATCATCTTACAATTTCATCGATACATTTGTTATCATATCTGTCAGAAAAAAAGAATTTAGCAAAATTTTTAATAATTACCTTACGACACATACATATTTATAATATATTAGAGACCAAAGTTGTACATGAAACGCGCTCCATGCCCGCCGACACTCACCGGAGCGCGACGTCGAAGGTGGCGCCGCCCCAGTTCTCGAGCGAGTAGAGGTTGTGCAGGTTGTGCGCCACGTAGGGCGCCACGGCCAGCAGGTCGTGCGTGCGCACGCGCGTGGCGAGCAGCGACTGGTGCGCGTCGCGGAACGTCGTGTCCATGAGCAGCAGCCCCTCGTTCTGGCGGACGGCCTTGGCGAACGCCTCCGGCCCGCCCTCCTTGAGGATCTCCTTGAATCCCTTCGGGGGTTTCACCGCTACAAATTCGGAGGGGCTCGCTTTATTTCGATTCCCATTAAATACAGATGATATTATATTGATTGAATACCGTGACTGAAAAGTTTTTTTTAATACGGCAATATTAAAAATCTTAGTAAATATATCTATAGGTGTCCCAAAATTAACGCAAGATTTGAATTTGCTCCCATTTTTGCAGTAATCTGTTGGCATATATATGGCCTATATTATAAGCTAGCTTGTATGTTTGACGTACATATGTAAAATAATAATCAAGATTTGCGTTTTACAAAAACCGTTTTTTTTTTGTTTTATCGTTAGCGAAAATTCTATTTCATTTTGAAACAAAGAGATAAAAGCCTAGCTCAACAATAATATTCTTATTAGATATTAATAACATAAGATAAGATAGATCCATAAACATGACCAATTAGTTGTAATTTTCATTATTTTCATCTTTAATTAAAATAAACTAATTTAGTTTCAACATTATATTACATAAACAATGTGTATATTTATTTTAAACCATATTGATAATATGAATAAAGTTATAAATACAATAACGCAGGACAACTAATAATTGATGTTAAAATGAGAACAATTTTTTAAAATATTATATTATGAAATATTATGTCAACTTTAAAGCGGCAACTGATATATAAAAATATTGCTATTCATATATAAATAATTTTATTATTTTCAAGGTTACTTATTGAAACATTTGGCATTATATACATACATAGATAAATTGATATTGCGTAAGATTAAATATAATATAAATTACGCGTAGTAATTAAATAAAAATTAGTCACTTTTAAAATTGTTTTTTTTTTTGTTTTTTTTGTATTTAAGGATGTTGTGTTATTTTGTATTTAGAATAAATCTGAACGTTTAGTACTAGTTTAAACCCATATCATGCAATATGAAAATGCCGGAGGGTACGCTGAGACACAATTGATAAATAAATTCCGTTACAAAATTCAGCCTTACCCGTGTTTTCGCCAGTCAATTCCTGCTTTTTAATGGCCTCAGGCGAAAGGTCTGAAAAAAATTATTAGTGAAAAAAAAAATGGTTTAGTGAAAATGTTAGCGAGGTACACAGAATGGCATTAAATAATAAAAAAAATGCACAGAGAATATGGCCCTTCCAATTGTTAGTCGAAAAACGCACACAGTTAAAACAAATAAACATTTAAAAAAAAAACAGATAAAAAATGGCCGTTTAGTTAAGTGAAACTTTGACCATTGGACGTTTTATCACAAGTGTTCGGTCGAATGTGATTATATTACGACGAGTAACACCAACCCTGAAATGTTTTAATTTGCAGTGCTCACAGTTAATGCGTAAAAAAAAAGAAAAAAAAATTACAAAGCATGCTTTGCCGCGAAAAGAAATAGAATACTAGGTTTTAAGTAAAATCTTTTAACCTACCATGACCAGAGCGGACTGAAAAGAAATTCACTCTTTTGTATCAATACTATTTGACAATAATTAATGAAGTATCATAAATTACATTTTATAATCTGTTTGCGACTTCATTCACATTTAAATTATAATATTTCATAATCTCGGAGTCGCCTTCAGATAACTTTTTCTCTTTGAGCTTTAAAGTATTATCGTATTTATATTATTTATATTTCATACGAAGTTTTATCAAAATTATATAAAATTAGTTAAAACATAAGAGACTATGTCAGTTTATATTTATGCATATTTGTTTAATTATATATCTATTATATACACAGTATATCATATTTTTCGCCCAGAGAATCGGAATTGCGAATCACAGGGGAAATGCTGCTAGCATTTTTACCACTACTCCACGCGGTTACGATTTGTACAGTAAAGATTTATGGTTTTACGTCAGTTATAATTTACACTGTAATTTTTAATTGAAATTTTAAAAGTATTTAATACAATATTAGTATAAATGTATGTATGTACGTACACACAGACAAAAACAAAACTTGTTAGTTTTTAAATTATTACACATAAAATAAATCCAATTCATAATTAATCAATGTTAATTTTGTTCGGCGCGTTTTGTAGTCACGTGATAGTTTGTAATTTTTATCTAATTAATTTTAATTATGATTTATGGATTGATAAAAAAAAAAAGAATCAAAAAGTATTTATGCTACATATAAACAATTGGATTTTAAAAATATAGTTATAAAAAGTCTAGTATTGGTGCTGCAGTATTATTACTGCCTGAGAATCTAAAGCATAACGATATTTAACCTGATTTGATAAATTGATTGAAACTAGTAAATGCAATTGTTTATTAGCTAATGTATTACGGACTGCGTAATACATTACTGCAAGTGTTTGAAGTAAATCAGAAGAGTTATTTTTTTTTTTTAAAGTTGCAACCGATATTTCTAGAATTAGTGGCTTTTTTTTATAATAAAATCGGTAGGCGAACAGTGGAATGGCCTTTGGGAATGGGATCTTAAGTGGTCACAAGCGCCCACAGTCCAGTCCACTACTATTAACCATTCCTTACAATCACCTACATTGGGAACTATGTTATTTCCTTTGTGCCTGTAGTTACACTGGCTCACTCACCCTTCAAACCCGAACACAACAATACTAAGTACATATTACTGTTTAGCGGTAGTATTTCTGTTGAGTGAGTGGTACCATCTAATCTTAGCTGTTATGTATCAATGTTACCAACAAATGTTCCTAACAAATTGCACTGGTTTATTTATTCTTTATACCATAGTTTGACGCAATGTTTATATATTATATTATTTTGGTTTGTAGCACAACAAAATAAATATATTAATAAATTTGATGTTTATAAGCACTTACCCAAAGGCACAGGTGGTATGTACGGCTTCACGTCGGAGGGGGGTATGTTGGTGGCCAGCGGCGTGGCGGGCCCGTTCACCAACACTTGGCCTAAATAGTTCAAGATCTTCTGGGCTCTGTTCTGGGACCGCTTGAACATGAAGAGTTGTGGATTCTCGTCTATGAAGTATGTGTCGACAGCACCTGATAATATATATTTTAGTTAATTATTTTCCCTTATGACGTTTCATTTATTTATTTAATACTTTATTGCACAACATATAAATAACAGATGACATAAGAGTAACAGAAAGCTATTCAGCAAAAATATATGAGAAAAAAAATTTTTTTAGACCCTATCTGTACTGTTATTTGTACTGTTGGCATAATCATTACAAAAGAAAAAAAAAAGAAATATCTAATATTATATGTTTAAACTTTTGTTCAAATTTAAAATACAATTAATGTCAGATATATATATATATATATGTATTATTATTATATATATTTTTAACTAAGTTACCATTCAAGAACTTCTGGTTTTCCAACACGTTCAACAAGAACGGTATATTGGTTTTGACGCCTCGGATACGGAACTCACGAAGCGCCCGGTTCATCTTAGCCGCTGACGATGCCAGGTCTTGTGCGTGAGAGATTACCTGAACATTAAGAAATAATTAAACTATACTTTTATATATAGAACTGCTTGTTTTTAAATAATCAATTTTGAAAGTTTTTTATATTAACGAAGATGATACTTTTAATACAGTTTGCTATGTTTATGTATATATTATTTTTAATATCTATCGGAAAAATATAGCGGTATCTATTCTTATTCAGCCGAAACCACAACAATAACCCTATTGTAGTAATTCAATATATATTTTTATTTATTTAGTAACACAAAGAGCATAATATTTTAGTTTTCTTAAATGGCGGCGCAAAACGAAATACATAAACTTTAAAATCCAATGTAGAACGACTGATGAATGACGTCACTAAAAATCATATTAATGTCGTACCTTAACAAGTAGAGAGTCGTAGTACGGAGATATGATAGCACCGGCGTACGTCGAGGCCGAGTCTAGACGGATACCCATACCCTCTCCGGACCTGTCAACGATTTATTTTATTATTCACAGATGAAAAAGAAACATTCTTTTTTTGAAAAGTATATTCGATTTATAAAGCCGTTCTTTTTTCAAGAAATAACAGATGGTTTCAAATTACTGATACACTCTAATATACACACACGCACGCACGCACGCACGCACGCACACACACATTTGCCAGTATATTATATTATGTTATAAAACTCACCTAAATACTTCAATTCTCCCTGTGCTGGGCTGGAAGTTGTTTGCCGGATCTTCGGTAGTGACTCTGCACTGTATTGCGTAGCCTTGGGCCTGAATCTTGTCCTGGGTGAGACCCAACTCGGGGAGGGTCATACCCTCAGCCACGCGGATTTGTGATTGGACCAGATCGATACCTGTCACTTCTTCGGTGATTGTGTGTTCTACTTGTAATCTAGAAATAAGAAACGTATTCGTAACCCGGTTTTTTTTTTTTTTTTGAGTTTTTTTATTATTTCGGAAATCAGTCCACGGCTGGGCTAAGGTAGATAATTGTTCAGTTTATTATTAACTAACTGTAATATATCTTATAGATATTTATTTTTAAAGGCTTTCCAAGAAATTCATTATAAATTTTATATTAAAACGTTTAGAATTACATGTACAAATGATATTAAATATGTTATATCAACTTTTTCTTTTTAATTTATCATTTATCGGTCACAAATGTGTCAGATGAGAGTAGCCTTATTATTCTATTTTATATTAAACTTTGGTCTAACCAGTTAGATTAAAAAAATTGTCTCATTTGAAACTACTATTATAAACGTGCGTTTGAAGAAGATATTAGTATATTAAAGAAGTAGCTGCGCGTCGCAGTTTCTATCGCTTTAAATTTAGACTAGTGATGTTAAAGGCGTACATTTTATGTTATTATTTATTAATAAATAAAAATCATCAACAGAATAATATAGTGTAAATATTTAGTCGATACAGATGCCAATAATGGGTCTGTTACCCAACAAAGATTTGAAATAAAGATATATTTTTGTCTTTGTCTGGGATTTATCGACTCGTATCGAACACGTATTATATAGCAGTGTACGGACCTGGCGTTGACCTCGATGAAGTAGAAGTTCCCCTTGTCGTCGAGCAGGAACTCCACGGTGCCGGCGTTCTCGTAGCCCACGTGTCGCGCGAGGTGCACCGCGCAGTCCGTCATACGCTTGCGGATCTGGGGATCGTTTACAAAAACGCCGTTATGCGTTCCTATTTTAAAATACAATACATTTCATTTAAGTAACCGTTTAAGTAACCGCCGTACTAAGATATTGGCGATGTAAGAAATGTTAACAATTGGGACCTTAGGAACTAAAATGTTATGTCCCTTGTGCCTATAGTTACACTGGCTCACTCACCCTTCAAACTAGAACGTAACAATACTAAGGATTTCTGTTCGGCGGTAGAATATCTGATGAGTGGGTGTTACCAACTCAACGGGTGTGCATAATGCCTTGAGAAAATAAATTGGGAGTAAGAATAAAATCCTTTATAAAATAACCTTTAATGTAATTTTTTACGTAACCTTTCCGTTTAAATTCATACTTTATTATTTTTGGCTTAAAACACATTTTGCATAAACCCAGTGCTTAAAGTTTTTCAAATTATTTCAAGTTTGGACATTTATTGAATATTCATTTAGTTTTATTGAAAACTGACATTATTTCCTCACCTCAGGGTCCAAGCCTGGCGCCGGTGCGATTTCCACAACTTTCTGGTGACGCCTTTGTACGGAACAGTCTCGCTCGTAGAGATGCACGACATTACCGGCTTTGTCACCTTTAATTATATATATTAGTATAATAAGGGCGTAATAACGCAAACACATACACACATTCATAATCCGAATTCGATTGTGTGTCTGTGTGTGTGTGTGTGTAAAGGGGGAGGGGGCGGTTGTACATCTATAAGTATTAATATATGTATTCGTTTGTAAGCGTTTTTTTTATTCGTATACAACAATAATTAACAAATTATATTGAAACCAAACTATGTTATCATATAACGCAAAAAACATTTGTAAGTACGTTAATAAATCGTTAAAGGTTAAAAGCATTTTGTATCGATTTTGGTCAAACAGTCGAAACCGTTTAGCGAATTCATTTAAAAGCAAATGTTTATACAATCAATTATCATACACTTTGGAAGCAAGTTTAATCTAGTATGATTGCTTTGTTGTCATATTAAATTAGATTTGATTTATTTCTGTAATAGTAAACAGTAGTCGGCGTATAATTATATAACAGCAAAATTATTATTTGTATTTTATTTCATTCTGATGTGATTTTTTTTAGTGTAAATATGTTTTTGACATTATAATTCGTATGCTAGAAACCGATGCAAGTAAATAATCCATATGAGCGTGAAGCACCGGGACCAAGATCTTCAGGCATTTAGGAACGACCGGAGAGGCGGAGCTAGAGGGAGCGGGATACAGAGGGAGGGGACTAGAGGTGGGGCCAGAGAGCGGCGACGGGGAGAGAGAGCGAATAAGAGAGCTATAACAGTGGCATCATGCGATCGTTCGGGAAGCTCACCGAGCAGCTGCACCTCGATGTGGCGGGGGCGCTCGATGAACCTCTCGATGAACATGGAGCCGTTCCCGAAGGCGCCGAGCGCCTCGGACGACGCGCGCTCGAACGCCGACGCCACGTCGCTCATCTCGCGCACCACGCGCATGCCGCGCCCGCCGCCGCCGTACGCCGCCTGCGCCACCACCACTGTACTCGGCCGACTTTCGATTTCATTTCATATCGCAAGCCTACCGCTCGAATTGAAAACGAATAATAATAATTGAATGATTCAAATTCAATACTCTGAACTTGATATGCAAAAGAGTCCATAGAGACTAGACCTATTCGACTTCTCGATAGACATATTTTGACTGTTATTATCGGACTACACGTGATAGTTAGACTATGTGTGTTGAATGACACGATACCTTGAATATGACCGGTAGACCGTGCTGCTTACAAAATTCGAGCGCCTCTTCTTTTGTTGTTATCGGCCCGTCCGTTCCCGGAACGATTGGTACCTCTGTTAATTAAACAATTACATTTTTATCGTTCGAAACATTAGGAAGGATGTATTAAAAATATTTTTAATTAGGATGTTAATAATAAAAAAAAAATTATAAATTTCTATCAATTAATTACTTTTTTGAATATTATTATCGCGGAATAAAATTGGAATTGGAGTTTTGGTGTTGCCCGTTGAAAAGGGAGGATCCTCCGACCAGACGGGTGTTGGTCTGGTGGGCTACTGCCCGACGGTTGTTGTCGGGTTCTTGTATATATGTTCAATCGCTCGGATAACTTTAATATCGCGATGTAGGGTACGTCAGTTTTTTTTTTAGTTTTTCGTATGTGGCGAGATAGATGTCGCTACATCACTCCCCTCCGAGACCGGAGGTCGATAGCTGGTTGAGTCGTCCATATGTCTTGTGATGTTTGCCGGGCCAGTGGAATGTTCCAGTGAGTCGGAACCAGATGCCGCATAGTTCACGGTGAGTCGGAACTGTCTGCGGTGATGCCCCAGTGAGTCGGGGTGATGCTGCAAATGCTCCAGTGAGTCGGAGTGGTGCAGTGCTGCGTAGTGGCTGGCTGCTGCGTCGACCAGGAGAGAAGTGCGTCTCTGCTTGCTGACCGGCCGAAGTGCAGTGTGCTGTGCCAAGGTCGCTGTGAAGACTGTGGGTGATGACCAGGAATGCGCGTCGTGCTGCATGCTGGTGGTCAGGATACCCGTTGTAGTCATGGATGCTGGCTGGCTGTATGACTCGCTGCTCGAAAGCTTGAGGAAGTGATGATGACGTCACGATGACGTAGTTTTGCGAAGGCTGCGCTGACGTTCATGCTCGGGGTCACCAGTTTGGTGTTGCCCGTTGAAAAGGGAGGATCCTCCGACCAGACGGGTGTTGGTCTGGTGGGCTACTGCCCGACGGTTGTTGTCGGGTTCTTGTATATATGTTCAATCGCTCGGATAACTTTAATATCGCGATGTAGGGTACGTCAGTTTTTTTTTTAGTTTTTCGTATGTGGCGAGATAGATGTCGCTACAGAGTGGACATTTATATAAGATATACATACAAATTAAACTATATAAAAAAAACAAAAATATTCATGATATTTTTATGCTTAAAGTAGCTCTACTCGAGGCTATACGATTTATTCACTTTATTTTAATAATAATATTTCATGGATTGTTTTGAAAAGCAAAATTATCGTTCATAACAGTTCGATAAGGGCTTAATTTAAATAAGACTTGAATAAATAGAATTGACTGCCACGTTGGCCGAGTGGCTAGATATAAGCCAAGGGCCAATAAATAGTTATTGGGTTTTTCTAACAGAAAATTCTCAGTAGAGGCCCGGAGTCTAGAAGTTGGAAGTGTGTACACTCCCGTGCCTCGGAAAGCGCGTTAAGCCGTTGGTCCTGCGCCTGAACTCTTTCCGGTCGTGTCGGATTGCCGTCCTATCGGATTATGAGAGCTAGGGAATAGTGAGTGCACCTGCGTTTGTGCACACACTTGTGTACTATAATATCTCCTGCGCAGTTGGCTCATCTCCCTTGGGATTGGCCGCCGTGGCCGAAATCGGTCTGGAGGACCTTAATTTAAATAAATTGTAACGACGTAATGATACCACCAATCTCTCCAAGTATCTTGTTCCTCTGTAGAGATAGATATCTGTACTAAACATCGTTGGAATTTTAAGAGGGCTATCAAGATGTTAAAACGTATATTTTAATGGAACATACTGGCTTCGATGGCGGCTTTTCTGGCAGCGACCTTATCTCCCATCTGTTGCACGACAAACGGAGACGGTCCAATGAATCGGAGACCCGCTTTCAGTACGGCGTCAGCGAAATCCGATCTGAAAAAATATTTACAAACAAACATTAAATTCAAAATAATAATAAACGAAAGCGAAATATGTATTATGTTAACATATATAAATATTCGGTTCAATTATTTATCGAATTATTGACAGATTAATATGAACGAGTGATCAAAATTACAGACAGGCGTAACTAAATAGGCGAGTTTTACTAATTTATAAACAGTAACAGTCTGTGAATGTTCCACTGCTGGGCTAAGACCTCTTCTCCTCTTTTTGAGGGAGAAGGCTCGGAGGTTATTCCACCGCCATGCTCCAATGCGGATTCGTGGAATACACATGTGACAGAATTTCAGTGAAATTTGACACATGTGGCTTCTTCACGATGGGTTCCTTTCACACTTTCACGATGTTATAAAGGTGTTATTAATAAACAATATTTTTAAAAACTGGTGATTAATTTTTTTTTTTTATTTTTTTTTTTATCATCATTACTAAAAGTGCGGTGTCTGGTTCAAAAGTAAGTGCATTGTTTAACCCACACATAATAACAATAAAAGGTGAAGTTAAACAAATACTTGTTATATATGAAAACAAGCTTAATCTATACTAATATATTATAAAGCTGAAGAGTTTGTTTGTTTGATCCGGCTAATCTAAGGAACTACTGGTTCGAATTTAAAAATTGTTTTTGTGTTGTATAGTCCTTTTATCGAGGAAGGTTCTAGGCTCATTTTTATTAATTATACGCGGGTGAAACCGCGGGCACAGATAGTATATTTATATCTTATCATGGCTTTGTCTAAACTCTAAGTTATATGTCAAATTAATATTAAATTCGTCAGTTTTCGTTAGTTCTTAGTACGATTTTGTTTTCTCTCAGACGTAAACATAATTATCGTTACTAAATAATCAGTAACTGGAAACAGTTACGCAACCAGTGCTCAAGCGCAAGGAGGTCACGGCTGCTGGGCAACTGTTTGGTCTTGTACCTCGTTTGCTTTTTAATATTAAATTATTTAATCAAGATTGTTAAAATTATTATATTTAAAAGTTGATTTAAATAACTTATTAATGATAGTTATATTGTTTGATAATATTAAATGAGAATGTTCGTGTGTTCGTATGTTTGTTGTGTACATTATTATTTATTTCTTAATAATAATTATTACTGTATATAACTATTAATGGATAGACACATATGCATACAATCAAAGTCGAGACAACTCAGATACTTATACTGTTAGTAAACATTTTCTATCGTTTAGACTAGACTAGAACAAGGCCAGTAGGCTTAGTTAGCATTTCGACTGTTTATTAAATACTTAAACGCAGACATCAAATATAGTTTTCTCAAATCAACTTAATAAATACACACACACACATATACACACACACATACACACGCACACGCACGCACACCCACACACATCAAGTACAGTCGCACAGAAAGAATATATTTATATAGCATACCTTTCGGATAGCAGGCCATATCCGGGATGTACAGCGTCCACATTATTCTCCTTGGCTACCCTGATGATCTCAGGGATGCTTAAGTACGCTTCGACTGGGGGTAATCCCTTGCCGACGACGTACGACTCGTCGGCTTTTTGCCTGCAATTTTAATAGAAAAATGTCTAATTTTATTTATTATATTAATATTGATTATTGAAAAAAGTACCTTCATGGCATCATGACATTAAAAAGAAATCATATTAAAATAGACCATGAGAAGCATAAAATATATTTATCTTTTGTTTTTTTTAAATTACAATTTGTTATTTTATATCTCACTAACTATCAATGATTATAATATAATAATATATGAATATTATTGATGACATTACAGATTCGCTTTAATTAACATTGATAACACGTCATATCTAAAAACGAATTTTTATATTCGGCAAATGTGTACGCGAATATGATTTTATCTTTAAGTTTAATGAACTTTTGTAATGCTGTCAATGACATAGTATCAAAAGAGGCCTAGTTATGTTAATAAAAAGATTTATCGATAGCAACCAGATACGCCAGTGACTTTTTTTTTCATTTCATAATTATTTTTAAGCGCGAGTATTTATTCTTTTTAATTAAACATGTGTAGGTACGTAGCTGAAAATAATTTTGAGAACTGATTCTACTAGTTTTAATAGTTTTTTTAATTTTAATATCTACTAATATAACTTTAGGCGTGGTGCAGCGTATAGTCTTCCAACCACAAGAGGGATAGAGACAAATATACTACATTTGCATTGAATTGACGCAATACCTTTGGAGATCTTGTATAATCTATGATTTTCATTATGGATTCGCAATGTAAACATTGGAAAATTATATTTGAATGTAATTAGTTAAATTGAATAGTGTTAGAGATATATTAATAAAGAACTGTTTGTCTTGCATAATATGTACAGTAGAACTATTAGTAAATCGTATGGAATACGTAAATCTTAGTTTTGTGTATCGTCACTCTTTGGTTCTCCGTGTGTATATATATGTATATATATATATATATTATATGGCATAGGAACGCGGACGAACATATGGGCCACCTGATGGTAAGTGGTCACCAACGCCCATACACATTGGCATTGTAAGATATGTTAACCATCGCTTACATCGCCAATGCGCCACCAACCTTGGGAACTAAGATGTTATATCCCTTGTGCCTGTAATTACACTGGCTCACAAGTAAAATATATCTGTTTACATTATTAATATTGGTTGTCATTCAAAAATAAGTTCACTTTTGTACGTAGTCAAAACGAATATCTAATTTATAATGTGAAAATGGCCTAATAATGTACCTGTGCATCTGTAGACGATCCTGTTCGCTGTAAATAGCGACGGATCGAATACCCAATTCCGTACATGCTCTGAAAACTCTGATGGCGATCTCTCCTCTGTTCGCGACCAGGACGCTTCTGATTGGTTTGTAGTCGACGGTTTTCGAGTCCTGCAATTACAAATTTCATATTATTAACCGTTTTGTCAAATTTTTTACACATATTTACATATATTTAAGTAATTTTAAACTTAATTTTATCGGTTAGAATTATTATTAGTCTTATCTTTCCTTTCCTCTTTTTAAAGAGTCCTATAAGTGATCGCTATAAGATAGGTACCGCCTTTGCATACCTACTTATCATAATTTAGTTTTATTGTTGTAAGCATGACTTTTATGTACCTATCGTTAAATTAAAATATTATCTCAAGCCATTCAGGATATAAACGATTAGTTTATAAATTTAATTATAATATTTCCAAATCATTCGAAATTCAATGTTTATTATTAAACTTTAGCAGAAAAGAAAGATTTATTTTAAAGTACGTTTAAGAAAACTTAATAAATTATTAATTAATTGCGATCTGGTCTATCTGTCGCCTTCGTCACCAAAACCACGTGATTCTTAAAAAAAGTCACGCCGAAGTTGGAACAAACAATCAGATGTTCATTATTTAATTACGACTCAGATTAAATTAATTGTATAAGATTTTAAAAATACCGCTTCGGTAGGTTTCTTATCAAAAATGACCGGAAGAATTTTAATTAAAATTGAAACAATAATTGTTTTATTGATTAATTTCGCGCATTTCTTTTACTTTACTTATAATTGTTAACGGATTTAAAAATAGTAATATGATAATTTGTACTTGAAAAATGAGACTGCAAACGTCGAAACGAAGAAAGATCCGACTTTTAGTATTAAAGAAAAATTAAAGAACAAACAGTTGTCAATCGCGACGCGAACGCGTTAACACCTTAGTCTGTTGCTCCGTAATAATAAATAGTAAATACAGTGTTAAAGTTTATTTACGTACAAGAAAAGTGTGTAAACTTAATATTGTGAACTTTATATTAACGTTTATAAAAATCTTCTCAAACAAATTGTGATATTATGTGATTTGTTACTGTAAATGTGTTTATGAACTGCGTAAGTTTTTGAGAAATACCTTACGATAACCCACAGAACGATCACTTCGTCAATTGAACGGTAGCGATTTCCATCTACCCTACGAATACTTTTAATATATCGCGCCTGAAATTTTTTGAAAGCTATTTTATCATTATACATATTCACTCGTCCTTTATAAGAATGACTCCAACACTAGCAAAATGCAACTCTTGTCAGAAACCAATACAAGGCAAAGAATATATGTCATGTATGAATTGTAATCTTCGATATGATTTGGTCTGTGCAAGCGTACCTTTCAAAAGATTTACTACCATGACAAGTGAAAACAAACAGAATTGGCGCTGCTCAATTTGTCGTGTTAAGGAGCAAAGGGTTCTGGAACAAGTATTGATTACACCTAAAGTTGCAACTTCTAAGTTTAACGAGCATTCGCAGGACGTTGAAGGTAATGTGACTTATCGAAACAGATCAAGAGTGGGAGATGTCTGTGATCAAAATGAAGGCATACCTACCATGACTGATAATGAAACATCAAAAAATGTTATGAGTAATATAGCTGATATCATTAAACAGGAGGTAACAGCAGCAATGAAGTCATCGATAAAGGAATTGATATCTCAACAATTACTTGACATTAAAGAATATGTATCGGGTTTTCAGGATTCACTTTCATTTTTTAATGCAAAATACGAGGAAATGAAGAAAGAATTGGAAGAGAAGTCAAATATTATTCAAAGGTTGCAATTGGACAATGAAAAACTGTCTGGCGCTGTAACTGATCTATCCAATAGACTGAACTCAGCTGAGCAACATCTTCGAGAATGTAATGTGGAAATCAATAATATTCCTGAACACAAGTCTGAAATACTGAGTACCACGTTATTGCAATTGGCTAAAACAGTTGATTGCACGCTTCGAGATGAGGATATAATGAATATAACTAGAGTTGCTAAACTTGATAAAGATAATAAAAGGCCTAGAACTGTTATAGCTAAATTGCGCTCACCTCGTCTCCGTGACACATTGCTAGCTGCAATTACCAAATACAACAGAACGCATTCCAACGACAAACTTTCATCTAAGCACTTGGGATACGCTGCACCTCACGGACCTGTATTTGTATCGGAACATCTTACGCCGACTACTAAATCACTACACGCCGCGGCTCGAATAAAAGCCAAGGAGCAGTCATATACATTCACATGGGTGCGTAATGGTCGAATTTTCGTCAGAAAGAACGAGCATTCACAGAAGATACATATTCGCAATAGCAAAAGTCTAGATTTGATAGTTTAATAAGTGTGTTGCATACGTTTAAGTTTTTTCTTGTTAACAATGTTGCTATTTTATTTTCCTGTTCTCAATGGCTTTAGATGTATACTACCAAAATATCAGAGGCATACGTACTAAGACGAATGACGTTTACAGTAATATATTACTTAGTAGATACAAAATCATTGTTTTTACCGAAACATGGTTGAATGCAAACATTATTGATAGTGAAATTTTTACCAATAATTATATAGTATATCGAAAGGATCGAATATGTAGTGTAAACTCTAAGCGTGATGGAGGAGGAGTACTTATAGCCATTTCTAAAGAAATTTCATCATCTCGAGTTAAAAATTATGAGACTGATCTAGAAGATATTTGGGTATGTATCAATGTTAAGATAAATAAAATTAAAAAAAAGATATATATTTGTGCAGTGTACTTGCCTCCTCCAGCAAACTATGAGTCCATTAATAAGTTCCTTGATAATGTTAATAATATAGTTGATATGACAGAAAATGTAATAATAATCGGTGATTTTAACCTCAGTTTTATCCAGTGGAATAGATTCGTTAATAACAGTGATTTGGAGCCCTATAATGTCGGCAATAATCAACTAGGTAACTTGCTAATCGACTTTATGTCAATTAATAATTTTCGTCAATATAATGGTATTGTTAACATCGATGGTAAAATGCTGGATATTATATTAAGTAATATTTCTGATGTATGTGTAAATGACCCCTTAAATGTTTTGAGTAAAGTAGATAACAAGCATCCCCCGCTATTAATAAGCTTGCCGATTTTCAATAATCAAAATAATAACAAATGCCTTCGTTCAATGGGTCGCGTAGATTATAATTTCTTTAAGGCAAATTATTCAGATATAAAGAGAGAAATAAAATCACATAACTGGCATAACGAATTTGCAGATATTACAAATGTTGATGATATGGTAACAATTTTTTACAAAATATTAAATGATATTATTGCGAAACATGTTCCAAAACGAAAATACAAAAAGTCATTATTTCCGTCGTGGTTTAGTGTGTCACTTATTAAATTGCTTAATGAAAAGGATAAATTAAGAATCAATTATCATAAATACAAAAATCCTCGAGACTTAATGGAATATCAATTACTAAGAGAACGTTGTGATAACTTACTTAAATTAAATTATTGTAATTACTGTACTAACGTTGAGTTGAACATTACAAAAAATTCAAAACACTTTTGGCAGTTTATGAAGGACAAAAGAAAGGGACAATCTGTTATCCCAGACACAGTATACCTTAATGACAAAATCGCCAATACTGGTGAGGAGATAGTCAATACATTTGCGCAACATTTTTCGTCAGTTTTTGGCCGTAACTCAGCTCCTTGTAATGTACCAGTTAATTTAAGTAGGAATGACAAAAATATGTCGAAACTAAACTTCTCTGAAAATGAAATTTTTAAAATAATGAAATCTTTAAATATTTTTAAGGGTCCAGGACCAGATGGATTACCTCCACTTTTTATAAAACGTTGCGCATCTGTTGGCTCTCCCTTTTATGATAATTGTCAATCAATCATTAAAGAGTGGCTGTTTTCCAACGGAATGGAAAAAAGCAAGAATCATACCTATTTACAAAAAAGGTGATAAAAGCAACGTAATGAATTATCGTCCAATATCTATTTTATCCTCTTTTTCAAAATTATTCGAGTCTCTTATTAGCCCTTTAATATCATCATTTGCTGGAACCGATATTTCTAGTCATCAACATGGATTCAAGCGTGGTCGATCTACGGAGACAAACCTCTTGTCCTTCATATCTGACGTTATCTATGACGTTGACAGAGGTAAGCAAGTGGATGCCGTATACACGGACTTTAGTTCTGCATTTGATAAAGTCAACCATTTACTTCTTATTAGAAAGCTCCAGGCAATAGGTATAAACGGTTCATTACTGCGATGGTTTGCATCTTACCTAGATAGAAGATCACAAGTAGTCGCAGTGGATGGATATGAATCTCAAGCCTATTATGCGGAATCTGGCGTTCCTCAGGGATCGCATCTGGGTCCCATTCTATTTTCAATTTTTGTCAATGACGTAACTCAGGTAATTCAGTACTGTAAGTTTTCTCTCTTTGCAGATGATTTAAAAATATATAGTTTAATCGATTCCGAACTTGACGTAGCTTTTATGCAAAAGGACATTGATAATATAATTGTATGGTGTAAATTTAACCAGATGGATTTAAATGTTGTTAAATGCTCTCATATATCCTTTACTAGGAAGAGAATGCCAATTTTAACATCTTATAATATTAACGGAATTTCACTTGTAAAGGTAAATGAAATTCGCGATTTAGGTGTTTTAATTGACAATAAACTGACGTTCGTATCCCACGTAGACTACATTACTAAAAAATCTATGCAAATGCTAGGGTTTTTAAAACGCAATACAAAAAAGTTTTTGAATCCCTATACCAAAATTATATTGTTTAACGCATTAGTACGTAGTCAGTTAGAATATGCTTCATCGATATGGAATCCAATATACAGTATACACTCTCAGCGCATCGAACGAGTCCAGCGAGCGTTTACTCGTTATTTGGCATTTCACTCTTATGAAATATCGTACAGATGCCCGTATGATCAACGTTTAGTATATTTTGGCATGAAGAACTTGCGTGCCCAACGCTCAATTCATGACTTAACGATACTTTATAACATTATAAATGGTAGCATTGATTGCAGTCATCTACTGGCTCAACTTTTTGTTTCAGTACCCAACAAAATTCCTCGTCAACGTATAACTAAAATTTTATATCATCCAAAAGTTCGTACTAATCTAGGTGCGAATTCTCCGCTTGCTAGGATGTGCAACTTATATAACTATTTAAACAAAGAAGTAACTGATCTGGACATGTTTCGTGATTCTCTTTCAAAATTTAAACAGACTCTGCACAAATACTACTCCCCAAAATTGTAACTTTTTATTTACTCTTATTACTTTTGATTTATAGGCTGTGTATTAAATAAGTTATATATACATATATATATATTTTTTTTTTTATTAATTATATATATATATTTTTTTCTAATTTAAGTTTAATTAAGTTAGATTAAGGTGTTATCGCTTGTCATAAAACTTTTTTTTAGACAATGTTGTGAATACCTGTAATAGGTGTACATATGAAGACCTGAAAAAAAATCTGTAAGATTGTATAATGTAAGTGTTGCATATGTAAACTGTTGGTGTTCCTTAATAAAAAAAAAAATAAAAAATAAAATAATAAAAACATAAGTGTGATATTTATACTATTTACTTTTATATATATATATTTTAATATATAGTAGGATATTCTCAAGAATCACTTTTTTATTACTGCCATATACATATATACCAATCGTTGGGTATATTCTTTTATTTATCAACCTTACATGACCTAATACTTACCACTTGCTGCGTGAAATTTTCGTTGTGTAATTCGCATGGTGAAATATTATAGTCTATCTCTGTATTATTATGTATTGTAAACTGTTATCAGTTATCTGTGCCAAATAAATAAATCATTAAACGTATTAAAGTTTTTTATTCAAACTAGTATTAACCGGTTTAGTATCTTTACAAGTCGGACATGAAATAATCACAAACAGATACAATATATATACCTACAATCAAGCGAAATATTTGCGTCTGACAATTGCAGGTTTCTTTATATATTTTTTATTATTATATCAGAGCTAGTCATTAAGAGTTTCCAAAACATTTTCGTTGAACAAAAATACGTTAATTGTCTTTTAAAAGAGGAAACGGACATTGGCACTGTAATACTCGAAACTAACCCACCTACCTATCTCTTGCATAGTCAATGCGCTACCAACCTTGGAAAATAAGATGTTATGTCCATTGTGTCTGTAGTTGGCACACTTACCGCCTTATTCATAAACTTTATTTAACTGGTGATTAGTTAAACAATATTTTGTCTCCTTCTTTCGTATGTCAAATCAATAATGACAGAAAGAGACAAATCAGTGTTTAGCTAAACAGTAACCAAGCAACGTTTATGAATAAGGCCGTTACACTGGCTCTTTCATGTTTTAAACCGGAACACAACAATACTTATTATTGCCGTTTGGCGGGTGAATATGTGATGAATGAATGGAACATATCCAGTCGGCTTGTACAAAAATCTTTCACCGAACTAATTATAAAATAAGAAATGCAACAGCTTCGGTTACTTACTGTAGTCGCGGTCCGGCTTCTCGATGAACACCAAGCGTGTAAGTTCGACGCGGTTGCCCGTAGAGCAAACCTCGCTTTAAGAATTTGCATTTTTATATAATAAATAAAAATCTATATAAAAACAAAACTAAACTTAAATCACTAAGTACAAGTTTAAATAGCGTCTATTATATACACAATCACAATTAATTCATTTTTTTAAATATATTAATTTGTATAAAAATATGACTAGATTATCGGATCGTTTCGTGGTGTGTCGCTCGATTTTAAAATCTGAAACAAAAGAGAACTCGTCAATTATAATATCAGTATGGCTATAATATTTAAATTATGAATCTATATAATATAATATATAATATCCTGGGACATTATTCACACAAGGCCATCTGATCCCAAACTAAGCAGAGCTCGTACTATGGAAACCAGACAATTGATATACTACATGTACTATTTTTCTTTTGTAAATACATACTTATATAGATAATAACATCCAGACTCAGGACAAACAGACATGTTCATGCACACAAATGTCTGTCCTGGGTGGGAATCGGACTCACGACCTGCAGCGTGAAAGGCTTCTTACCAACCACGCCAACTGGCTCGTCAGACATCTTACTTATAAATTGCTTAGCGACTGTTTAGTTAAACACTGATTTCTCTTTTTGTCATTATTGATTTGAAATTCGAAAGAAGAAGACACAATTGGTTAATTATATGTCGCTAAGCAACTTTTATAAATAAGGCGCGTATAAGTAAGGCACGTATTTCAGCGCATCAACTGTAATTATCAAAAAGGAATGTATACTTAGAATAATAGCGTTATTATTCTAAGAAATATCTTGTTTTGTCGTAATAATTTCTATGGAATCTTAATTAAAAATTTATATATATATAAATTACAATACAAAAGTCTTGTTTTATTAATTACTGTATTCAGTATCATAGTCATAAAATTAGACAAGATTCAAATAAAAAATGAGGAACGGTTTTTTTTTAACGTTGGAAAAACGTATTACGCGTTTCCCCCACGAGAAAAATGGGGGGATGGGTATGTGGGACTCGCCGGTGTCCAACGCGCCGATTGCACCCCGAAAAACCAGCGGTACCATTTCCATCTTAACGAGGAGTGCCACGGGATCGCTTGCGCGTGCTACCGTGACGAGCAAAGACGTACTTATGTCATTGAATTAAATACATTTTAAACGAATCAAAGAAGATGAATCACAATTACAAAACAATAGCTAAAAATTTTCTACAATTTGTTGTAAAAAAAAAAACACCTCGCCTATGAAAACAATCTTAGTAATTCACAAGGAAAATGAAACAATAATAACACAGCGGGCTTAGACAAATGTATTCGTTTTGAGTCGAAGTGATTTCTCTCGTTGTTATTTCGTAATTCTTTGTTAACGTGACATATTAAATACTTATGCAATTTATATATATTTGTGGTTTCTACAAATTTAATTAATCGATATTTGAACTAGGTCCGATGTTAAAACGATTGAATCTCGTTGGACGATGTAAATTGTTAAAAGGTTACAAGTATTCGCGTCTGAAATAAAAAAAAACAATCTATGTCATTCTTTTCATTAAGTTTCGCCGATTCCTTATTCTGTTGCGTTAAAGAGGTACACCAATAAGGATACTTTCGCATTTTTTAATATTATGTAGAAATGAATTCAATGGCTCAGTGGTTAGAATGCGTGAAACATAACCGATGATCGCTGGTTCGCACTCAGACAAGTACCACTAAATTTTCATGTGCTTAATGTGTGTTTATAGTTCTCGTGCTTGTTGGCGAGGGAAAATATCGAAGGAAACCTGCATATATCTAATTTAACTGAAATTTTGAGACATGTGAATCCACCAACCCGCATTGGAGTAACATGGTGAAATCCAAACCGAAAAGAGAAAGAAAAAAGAGACCTTAACCCACCAGTGTGACATTCACGTGCCGTTGCTTTTTTAATCATTTAAAAAGTAACAGCCTGTGAATGTCCCACTGCTGGGCTAAGGCCTCTTCTCCTCTTTTTGAGAAGAAGGTTTTGGAGCTTATTCCACCACGCTGCTCCAATGCGGATTGGTGGAATACACATGTGACAGAATTTCAGTGAAAATTTGACACATGCAGGTTTCCTCACGATGTTTTCCTTCACCGTCAAGCACGAGATGAATTATAATCACAAATTAAGCACATGAAATTCAGTGGTGCTTGCCCGGGTTTGAACCCACGATCATCGGTTAAGATTCACGCGTTCTTAACACTGGGCCATCTCGGCTTATTCATTTAATCATTTAAATTGTTATTTATCTAATAAGAATTTATTTCTATTCAATTTTTATTTTTTATTTATCGTACGTAAATAACGTGTACCTAAATGACTAATCCTAACGTAAATACTTATTAAAAAAAAAACAAGATATCATAGCAAAATGTTTCTATTAATATTAGAATGTATTTTTATATCATTTTTTAATTTTTTATTTGTCGTAGGTGAAGTAAAATGGAGCCAAAGTATTCATCCTAACGTAAAGATTTATTCAAAAAACAACACGACATCATAGCAAAATGTTTCTTTAAATATCTCACGTGTATGACGTGGGATGAACGTTGTGAAGTGCACCGTGCAAGTGATACAAAATTCTTTCAACGCTCGCGTAAATAAGTGGCCACTTAAATAGATCATGATTTTATTTCTTATTGAAAGAAATACGTTTACGTTTATTACGATGTAGATACTGGCCTGAGTTAAATGTTTAAATAAGTATTATATACTAATTTACCAGTGTCGACTTCGCACAAGTTAAACGAGGATTTGATTCAGTGTTATGTTTAATTTAGTACGCGCTTATTTAAATATCTCCTATTAAATTACGGGTTCGAATTGCAAAATGTAAAAGGGATTACTTAACGAAATGAAGCGTTTACAATCAATACTTCGTATGAAATTAAACTAATAAAATTGTCGTTAAATGGTTACTGTCTTTTGTGTTCGAATGCTTGCTATAGTAGTGGGTCTGATGTTAGGTACAAAAAAGTATCCTAAAAGTATTTTCAGTGGTTTAGCTAAACGAACATCGTGGAAGCGTACGTCGCCGACAATTCTGAGATTTACAAATCTTTAATACCTAATATAATTTTCGAAATCTTACCTATATATAATATTTATTGAATTAAATTTTATTTTTATAAGATTGTTCTTAGCTGTATACACATTTACGTTTGCCTGTGAATGAATAAAATGAGTTGTTTTAAAATTTTAAACACTAGAAGTCGTGCTTCTACATTTACGTGAAATGTTTTTTTTTCGAAACAAATAAATTGTTCAGGTTAAATTAGAAAAATCCTGTTTTCATATGTTATTATCTCTAATAATTTGATATGACTTTATTAATTTAACTAAGCTTACGATTTACGATCGCACATTTTTTATTGTTAAATATGATAGCATAATAGGTCGTTGATACTGTTTATAAATATTTGAAGACGTGTAAATTTAAACTTCAAACAGTCTCATACATTTACGAGTATTACGATAAAATGACTGACTTGATATACAACGCACAGTCTAAATCAGTAGGTGTAATAATATGTAATTATGCATTTTTCGAAATTCATCTCCTAAACGAGTTAAATAGAGGACGAAAGCATGTATTTAATAAATAATGTTATATGTTTCTTTCATTCCATTTTATATAATATTATTTACGTTGAATATTAGGTATTACATGTGGTACATTTTTTTATTTTATATTGAGTTTTACTTATAAGGTTTATATAAATCATGCGGTATCTTAATGATCGTATTATTATCTTACAATTAGACAAAAGGTGGGTGTGTACCGGTTTCTGTATCTTTTAAAATATTATATCTTTTAATCTTAATATACATAAGTAAAGATAAGAATGCTAGACGTTATATATAGTTATGAAGACGATTGTATATTTTAGACGAAATAGTTTAATTATGTAATTATGTACCTACTTGTCTGTACCCCTGACTATACATACTTAAAATTTAATGACGATCGATTCAGTAAACTACTGATATAGTGTAGTAATAGTGAAAGCGTTGTTAAAGTCGTCTTCCAATCCACTACGACCAGTTTTGTCATTGGTTTTTAAGGTATTCTGGATTCTAATTCGTTTGAAATTGCTATTTAGTTTTAAAATACGATGTTCAGAACAGGATAGATAGACACAAGAAAAGCTAACAGTAAACCCGGATAGAAGCAGCTTTGTCGAAATGTTAAGCAAAAAAAAATTATGATCACAGTAAAAAGATGAATAAAATCTATACTAATATGTAAAGCTGAAGAGTGTGTTTGTTTGATCCGGCTAATCTCAGGAACTACTGGTTCGAATTTAAAAAATATTTTTGTGTTGTATGGACTATACATTTACAGTATTTTATCGAGGCTGATTTTTATTCATTATATTTTTATTAATTATACGCGGCTGAAACCACTGGCACAGCTAGTCTAATAAAACCGAGTTTAAAATATTAAACGAATAAGTTACTTGTCCTAATGTTAGGAATATGTCAAAACATTAATATACTAAATTGTCTGGTTTCATTCTTACATCTTTGATAAGATTATTAACAGTACTCCACAGGTGAGTGTAGGAGTCTGTGCCGGATAACTGTGACAATTAACACGTAATTAGATAATTAAATAATCAAGGCAAAAAATATATAGTAGTGACAATAATACACTTAACTCTTAAAAATATAAGATTGATAACTTAATCGGGTTCTTCGAGTAAATTGGGTCAACAAGTAAAATTAGAAGACAAATTAGTAGCCGGCAAACAAAGAAATAAGTCATTAGTATTCTATAATAACGATTTAATGAACATATAAGACACAAATTCACATTCATAAGTATATATCTCTTTCAATTTTAAATAAACAATTCTTATATAAATGTACCTTCATAGGTAATTTATCTCGGAACGGTTCTAATGATGAGAGCCGAGCCGAAGCTTACTCAGTTACAGTAAACATATATTTAATCTTCAAAATATCTTTATTACGTAATTCCATGATGAAAATTTTACTAGTCGCAGACATTCCGAATACAAAAAAAAAATTGCCTTGCTGTTAGTTATTCACACATAATATGCGAGTTCAAAAACTGCTTCACGTGCGTTGCCTTCAAAACGAACTCTTATAACTGTTAATTTTGTTAACAGCTTAAACAATTATACCTAATTATATTTGTACTTTAATTATTATCTGGATTTTACTGTTACGTAATTAAAAATGATGTTTGTTATGAACATGTTCACTTGCGTGTTAATTGAGAATATTAAAACTGAACTCAAATAAATACTCATTTTTGGTTACATTTATCATAAAAACATCAAGCTTATACCTTACCTGCCTACATAGTTATTTATTGTTTTATCATTTTAACACTTTAAAACCACATATAGAATGAAAATTGATACTTTTATTACAGTTACTATACAAAAGATTTACTTGCTTGCTATACTATAGTGGTATTTTTATTGGACTGCGGTTTGTATTTATAATGTTATTGAAGTACCTATTATTGTTCTTTACATATATATTTAAGTGTATTATTTTGTTATTTTCTGATTCTGAATAAATATGTAAAGGCATTTTCGCTACCGGCTACTACCAATGTGTTTTCATATTAAAATGATTTGGTTCAGCAAAATTGGTTCTTAATACAGTATGTAATACTACTCATAATCGCATAAATTAAAACTAGCGCTTTACCCGTGCCTTCGCTCGCGTCATAAATTTAGAATTGATTTATTTCCGATTTCCATCGGAAACCTTCTTCATTTCCATACAAAATTTCATCCCCATTACTTAAATGATTTTTTGGCTCAATTTATAAAAAACCTTTGCTTAGTGCTAGCTTACTATGTAAAAGGAACTTGTTTGCGAATTATCATGAAGATAGCCCCCGTAGTTTGGGTTATGGGTTGATGTGACATGCAGATAGTTATTCCTTTATATAATGACCTCCAGACCGATTTCGGCCACGGCGGGCAATCTCAAGAGAGATTAGCCAACTGCGCAGGACATAAATTATAGTGCACAAGTGTGTGCGCAAACACAGTAGCACTCTCTTTTCCTTAATTTTCATAATCAGATGGGACGACAATCCAACACGAATGGTAAGAGTTCAGGCGCAGTACGAACGGCTTTACTTGCTTTCCGAGGCCGACTTTCACACTTTCGACTCCGGGCTGCTACTGACAATTTTCGACAAAAAAAAAAACAATAACTTTTTATTGGCCCGATCTGGGATTTGAGCCCAGGGCCCTTCATATAGCCATTAGACTAACGAGGTAGTCATGCTTTTATATATATATATAGATGTTTAAATAGGTATTAGACAAACCACTGTATATTTATTTATACGGAATAATATTTATCTATGATGATCAAGATTTTATTTGTATAATGATCGATACTTTTGTTAATTACAATAACAGATTAAACACTATTATCACTGTTATGATGATACGATATTTCGTATTTAAAATTGTTTGGTTTTTATGCTAACCAGTCAATGTTTCAAACGTTTCGTTTTTTAAGTATTGTGGCAAGCTAACTTCTGATAAAAATATTACAAAGTGTAAATAAATTAATTTTATTACAATTTACTGACAGTATTTCTTTTATTGTAAATAATCCGATTTAAAAAAAAAAAACTATATGACTCATTTTGAATTAAGAATTACCGACGACTGAACGTAATATAGAGTTAAGCATTTTAATGGTATCAATTCCAGCGTTACAAATTACATTCATGATTGTTTAATCAATGTATTTCCATACGAAGCACTTGTAATGCTCGTCGCGTAATCACCATGAATTAATGTAAAGATACTTATTATTCTGTGTATAACAAAAAAGCTATTCTTTATTTAAATTACTTTAAATAAACATTTTAATTACTTGGACATCATAACTCAAGAAAGCAAAGGTTTACGGGTCGCCTAGCGATGTAAAAGTCGCAGGTCCGATCTTGAGCTATTGTTCCCTTGGGCTGTTCTTGTCCTCAATTCTAACACAAGCTGTACGCTTAAATGGAGAGGTAAATTGAATATTAGTAATTTATTAAAAACAGCCATTGTTATTATTGTTAGAAAATAAAAATAACTGAAGTATATACATATATGACAAGAATACAAGCACTTCAGTTTGTGCCAGTTATAAGTGTTGTATGTTATATGCTATAAACGGTTTTTTTTCTATATTACTTAACAATTAAAGTAGCGTAAACTAAATTTAGATCAAAGTAAAACAAACTGTCTGAACAATTTAATTTATAAAATAACAAAAGGTGGCTTGGTAACTAACTAATTCTAACGAGTAAACAATTTTGTTTTGATTGCAACTGTAATGGCTGCACTTCGCTTGGCGTGTTCGTGTATTTCCATTAATTGTTAAGACACGACAATTTGTAGGGGACCTGTTTGATTATATATTTGCTAAATTCGTACAATTATGACAGACAAAGCAAAAACTAGTTTCAAAGAGTTATAAGTATAAGGCAAATGCGATGACGAACACTTGGTTCGCTCATTAACATACGCAGTCTTCGTGTTCAATGTTTTGAATTTATATTTTAGCTTATTCGAGTTCATTGTAACCCACGTTGGACTGGTTAGGTTTGTAGTATTAGCGAATTTAGAATTAATCAAATATTTGAACAAACGAAGTTAGTTTTGTTGATGTTTTTTTCAAATCCATTTCTTGTTCAGTGTAATTTTTATTTTTACATACCATATTGTATAGACACCATTAATGCGATTTAAAATGCCTGTAAATAACACACTGCTGGGGTAAGACCTCGTTTCTCTTTCGTATACCGGTTTTGAGCGTAATCGACTACGCTGTTCTAATGCGGGTAAAAAAGTTCTTAAAATTAAGTAAACATAATACTAATATTATCAGATATAATATACATATACAAATATGCCTATGAATTTAATAGTTATTTTGAAAAACAGTTATTGGATTTGTTTTAGTTTTAATGTTTTGTTACTAATAGGTATATTAAAACGAATTTGAAAGCGAACGACCGTGACATTATTGTTGTCATTCGTAAGAGCTAACGAACGTCGAACCCAAGCTTGTTGGATAGGCTAATAAAAATATTGTTGACCGCACTGCATCGCATTTAAAATTTTATTTAAATTGGCTATTATTTATATATTATAAAAAATAAATTTTAAAATCTAAAAAGTCATCTTGTAATGTTTTAGAAATGTATGTTTCAATCGATGTCATCTCCATGTATGTGCTGGAAACCAGGAAAATAGGCAGAAAATACTAAACGTTTGTGGCGCGGTATAATTGGTTGAGGAAGATGTATACAGTACTTGCACACGGTCTTGCATCAATAAAATGATAGATTTGAAAATTTTACAACTTAGGGCGATATGAAACAACCCACTTACTTTATCACAGAAAAAATTGTCTTATAAGCACAAGTTAACCTTATTCAATATCAATAGATAATGATTATATTATACTAGCTGTGCCCTGCGGCTTCACCCGCGTATAATTAATAAAAATATAATAAACTATTTTATTACTATAATAACACACACGCGCACATGGCTACTGGTAAGGAAATACGTAATTAACGATTTGAAATTAATTTTCATAAGATACCGTTGGGTTTACCGATCTTGAATGGAGGCCCGCATAGGCGGGCCGGCCGTCGGAGCGTCACGGTAGCATGCGCAAGCGATCCCTTGGCGCTCCCGAAGGGTACCGCTGTGTTTTTAGTGGGTATTCCAATGACCGGGGCACACTCGGTGCCCTGGACATATGGCAAGCCCCACATACCCCCCCCCACTGTTTCCGTGGGGGGAAACGAGAAAGTCGTTTTCCCAGCGTAAAAAAAGGGTTTATCGATCTTATATATGGCCTGTTATTTGTGCCATCACAAATTCTTTATGTGTACCAATTTTCATCAAGATTGGTCAAGCCGTTCTTGAGTTATAAGAAGACATACAGACAAAAATGAAAAAATAGTATAATCACTGCATCATAAAACGATTATTTATCACAAAATTAGGAAAAATTTACAGACAGAGCCAATAGATTTATATAGTAGTATACATTACTTTTTCTTTCATTAGTATTACTATTAGTGCGGAAGTAACTGTATCTGTCAGCACATGACAGCTAAGCCACTAAACCGATTTTAATAAAATACATGAATTAGGCTACTATCCTCCTAACACTCGAGCAAAGCCGGGTGGAAACTAGTAGCCTATTACAAAATATGATATAAAATATAAATAATGATTATTTACGCAAAGTATTCTTATTTTACTTTTATGAAGGTGTAAAGGACTCAATATTATTACTAATGTGTTACATGCTCTTGTTTATTAGGCAATTGAATATGTGTATACATTATATTTCCTTGTTCGTTGAATGATTACACCATAATGGTAAAACTTATAAACAACCGACGTCATTACTGTTATGTAATTTGTAAACATTACATAATAAGTCAATGACATTATTTAGGTATACAGATATATTACATATGTAAATGTATATATAGACGGTAATGCCAAAATGTCCTTATAATTATGTTCAATTGGCGCCTGTTCATTTCAGTTTAAATCCATGAAGCAGAGCTTAAGGATAAACTTTTTGTTGGTATTTAAATCCGTATATTTCGTCTATTACTTATTGGCTTAATTACAAATTTTTAAGTATAGTTCAATGTTTCATGCATGAGTATAATACACTCGGCGTCAAAAAAATCGCACCTTTTGAAATTTTGACATCAAGCGAATAATACTCTTAACTTATTTATTGTACCTAACCAAAATTAATATCATTTGAAAGCACAATTAATACACTTTAAAAACGCGTATCGTTCTTTTCTGTAAAAACAATAATCACGAAACGTTAGGGTCTTTAAAAAAAAAGTGCTGAAAAGCTCATTAGAGGACTCACTACTTGTGCCACCTTGGGCACGAATAAAAGGGGGGGTAAAAATTAATTATGGGTCATTAGCTATCCAGACATCACAGAAGTCACACCTGAACAGCTCCAGTAAGAAAAAAACCCTGAAAAATGGATACCACGGCCGAAGAAGCAGCTCAAGTGGTAGCACTACTGCAATCAGGACTACGCCAAGTTGATATTGCTCGACAACTCAACATAAGCCGTTTCCGGGTGAAACGAGTATCCCAGCGGTTCCAGGAGACTGGAGGCTACATCAGGAAGCATGGATCCGGAAGACGACGTTGCACTTCCGACAGAGACGACTGCTATATTGTGTCGACGTCTTTGCGTAACCGATTCTCCAACGCTGTTGAGCTGCAAACACCAGCTGCGAACAGCTCGGAGGACGTCGGTGAGCGTCTCCACAATAAGAAGAAGGCTGCGAGAGAAGAAAATCCAGGCCCGTAGGGCTGCTACTGGCTCCAAATTGACAGCAGAGCATAGGCGAGTCAGACTTAGAAGAGTGTACAGGAGGCAGGGGGAACGGTACTCACAGGCCTGCTTTGAAGAAACAATCAGCTACAGAGGAGGATCCTGCATGTTCTGGGGCGGAATTTCAATCCAAGGAAAAACCGACCTTGTGTGCGTCTCCTGCACTGGAGGTGCACGTGGCCAGGGGTCCCTGACTGCTCATCGGTACATCACAGAGATACTGGAGGACCATGTGGTCCCGTATGCTGGTTTTGTGGGGCCTGAATTCACATTCATGCACGACAACGCCCGCTCCCATACGGCAATCATTGTTCGGGACTACCTGAATCAGGTTGGGATCCCCGTGATGCAGTGGCCAGCGAGAAGTCCTGACCTGAATCCCATAGAGCACCTTTGGGATGATCTGAAACGCCGGGTGCGGTCTCGTGATACTGCCCGTGCCACCCTTGAACAGCTTCGGGACACCGTCGTCGAGGAGTGGAGTGACATTCCTCACGAACTCATCGTGACGATGGTGAGGTCAATGAAGGATCGCATGGAGGCTGTAATTAGGGCTAAGGGAGGTAACACTAGGTTCTAGGTTTAGTTTTAAGAATTTGTTTTACTGTATTTTTTAATTTTGTTATGTTTTTAGATTAATTAAATTAAGTAATTTTGGCGTGTTTTTCCTTTTTTCATGAAAAATGTTTTTTATATGCTTAGTAATCACTATCACAGTTTTATTATTTAAAGGATTCAATAACCTTTAAAATGAGGCCCCACACTTATACCTTACCATAGATGAAATAGGGTTTATAGTTGCTTGAAGTCAAAATACCAAAAGGTGCGATTTTTTTGACGCTGAGTTTATTAAAGATTTTACTTGAATTAATTTTGTATTAGTTATATAGTTATAACAATTTGAGATGGGATTTAAGACGCAAATGAAGTTACTTTTTTATTTGTTTTATGTATATTTTCATACAAGTACCAAGTGAGTTCTGAAATCGAAGGTGTGGCCGCTTATAAAATGTTTTTTTGTTCAACTGAAGCTTCATTATCACTATCGTAATGAATATTTATTACTATATTGTAAATAAGAATTACGAAATTAGATACTAACGGCCTTATTTATAAACGTTGCTTAGTTACTGGTTAGCTAAACACTGATTTGTCTCTTTCTATCATTATTGATTTGACATACGAAAGAAGAAGACAAAATATTGTTTAACTAATCTGATATGTAGGTATGTATATCGCTGATGGCGTTCTTCCCTTATCTATCATATACATTTCTGTCACATGTATCTCACCAACCCATATTTGAGCAGCATGGTGGAATAATTTTAAAATCTTTTTAAGAGAAACCTCAGCCCACCAGTGGAATTAACAGGCTGTTATTTTATTATTATAAAACGTTTGTTCTTTCACATATTTGCGAAATATGTGAAATAGATTTTGACAGCAGGCAGCCTAACCAATGCCAGCTAGCAGGTCTGCTTGGTTGGACTCGATTACCACCACCATACTAGTTTTATTCAAGTTAGCCGTACACCGTATATATTGCAGCTCCCTAAAGCCTGCTAAATGTCCCACTACTCGGCTAAGGCCTCCTCTCCTATTTTGTTTATAATTTTGTATTAGTTAAATTATTAGTATTGCAATTCATAAATTCCGTACAAATCTTGGAGCACTGACAGGGAACCACGATTGTTTTTTTTTTCTACAGAAAATTAATTTTCAAGATGATGAGACAAATACTTATTACGATTCTTATCACATACGGCGACCTCAATGTATATCAATTACTACCTACAATGTTAACTATCTCACGAAGTTTAAAAAGAAACATGTTAATGAATGTAATGAATTAGTATTTTTATAACGATTATATTTGATGATTTTTATCATATCGCATATTAGTACCTTCGCACCATTAATTCACAGAACGCTTACAGTACAGATAATATTACAACAACAATGTTATGCCTTATTACTACTGAAGGTTAAAAAAAAATATTTCATAAAATTTTAATTATATAAAAAAACAGTAACGTTGATGTGGTTTAAATTTATAATTAATGTATTAAAACTAACAAAAAATACAATTACCTTAAGAAACTTTTTGACACGACACTCAACACGACCGCACACCGCGGTGACCGGCACGACACTGACGATTTAGTATTTGTTTATGTAAAATAACCAGGTCACAGTGACCTCTAAGAAGCTTATCAACGAGTTCAATGGCAAGAGGCATATAATATCGCATCCGTAATTATTCCTCACTATAATTATAGCTTTCCAAAAATTTTAATGACTTAAAGGTTCTTGTTTCAACAATCGAAATTAATGTGAAAGGCGACGCAATACGACATATGAATAGGATATATAAAAATACTGATAACATAATACGGCTTAAGTATTCACTAATTTATCGATGCAAATTCAGTTATCATAACAAACCATATCAGATGATCAGATAATGCTTATGATAATGGTTCCCATTCTGTTCAAAAAAGCAGCTAAGCTAATTAACTGGACAGGACCGAAAATATCACCATCTCTTTCTATTTGTGGTGGTAATCTTTTACCATAGATAGTAAGACTTTTGGTCCTGTAAAATTTCGAGGCTGAGTTTACTAGTCGCCCCCTCGCTCTTAAATGCCAACAGCAATCACACAGTCACATGTAAGAACGTCTGTCGAAAGTCAGCATACATTGGATATTGTCTTAATAAATAGAGATTTATCTCAGACGCAATATATTCTTTAATCGTTATCAATTTATTAGTTCGATCGTAATGAAGATTATAAATGCATACATTGATCACTCGGGAATCATGCGCAGTGTAATATAATATGAACTATTTATCATCATTTAAGTATTAGTAAAACAAGAATACTAAATACAACACATTACTTCAACGTTATAATAATCACATATGCATGCAATATGTCATTTAATAATGTTGTTCAAGAAATTCAACACGACTTTGTAATATCTCAAGAAGAAACTTTAAAATTCTAACAGGCGTATTCATTATTGTGAGTGTACGATTGACATGAATGTCTATGTCGTATGCCTTTCACCAAATTAACTCGAAACTTTGTACATATGTTGTTTTATTTGTGTGCGATAAGATATTTGTTGATGACAAAAAACTTAAGGGCATTGCAACAGGCATAAATTATAGCTAGGTATATAGAAGCCAATGAACCGCGCTAAAGCGAACATAAACAACATAAGGAATAACGATTCATTAAAAAAAAAAAAACTTTGTCATTTTTTAATAATATTAAGTTTACTTTTTGGTTTCTTCAAAACAGCTAAAACCGATTTCGATGCACTTAAGGTGGGTCATCCACTTAAGTCGGAGCGTCACGGTAGCATGCGCAAGCGATCCCGTGGCGCTCCCGTTAAGACGGGAAGGGTACCGCTGGGTTTTTAGTGGGTATTCCGATGACCGGGGCACACTCGGTGCCTTGGACATACGGCGAGTCCCACATACACGTTTCCCCCCACTGTTCCCGTGGGGGGAAACGCGTCAGGCGTTTTCCCAGCGTCAAAAAAAAAAAAAAAAAGGGTCATCCACTTAAGCTGTAGGTCAAATTATTTGACACATAGTATTAATTTTTATAGAAAATAATAACATACTCATTTTAATAATATTGTTAGTAATAAAAACAAATCCAACCTTCTTTAAAAATGGGACAAGTAACGCAATTATAATATTTTATCTACTACAAAACTTTACGAAGTGCCATTTAAGAACTTTGAACTTTTTGTTTAATAATTATTAATTAGGTGGATATAAACAGGTTATCTCGCCACTCGCTATCATTATTCATTCAATAATATCACCTGCAATGCTATTTTCTCTTGTGAAAGATCGACAAGAGACTTAAAGTGATATACTATTTGATGCGGGTTTTCTTTAATTGTTATGATTATTATGGTCAGTATCGCGTATAACTTACTGGCATTTCACGACCGTTTTCATTTGAATGCATTTCTACGTTGAGTTTACTTACCGAGTAGTCCTTTTTTTAACGCTGGAAAAACGCATTCCGCTTTTCCCCCACGGGAACAGTGGGGGGGGGGGGTATGTGGGGCTCAATGTATGTCCAGGGCGCCGAGTGCGCCCGGTCATCGGAATACCCACTAAAAACCCAGGGGTACCCTTCCCGTCTTAGCGGGAGCGCCACGGGATCGCTTGCGCATGCTACCGTGACGCTCCGACGGTCAAAACCGAGTAGCCCTACTGTAAGTATTTAATTATATATCACATCGGTTACTATAATGGTTTATGTTACAAATAATTTTAGTTGTTTACAATGTTAAGCGAAACACGAGTTCAAGCTGTTTCATAGCACATAACATAAGACTTTTTAATTTAGTTCAATCTAGGTACATAATTAAATATGTTAAAAATTTTAAGTATAAGACAGTTCAATTTTTTTATATGTTTATTATATTATTATATGATATTGTTGTCACAGTAAAATTGTAAAGACGGTCAATCCTACTAATAATATAAATGTAAAAGTCTTTACTCAATCACGCAAGAACGGCTAGACGGATTTGGATGAAATCAATAGAGATAGCTTATAAGTCAGGCCACATAGCAAAAAGGCTAAACAGCAGGCAAGCGCAGCCATTTGCAACCAATTTTGCAATTAATCTAGACAAATTATTAGCTGTCGAAAAATTGTAAACGGATTATTTAATTTAAAATGAGACGTATAAAATTTCAAGTGTTTATAATATTTTGTTAAGAGTAGGTTAGTGTGTTTATAATATTATAAAATCGGTGAAATTGGTCCATGATGTCTTTCATAGTTTCTCGACAGCTTATAATGTGGCTAGATTTATGTTTTTATGTAATGGTAACAATTATTCGGTAACGTACATAATATATCTATACTGCTATATAAATCTATTGGTTCTGCCTGTACATTTTTTTTCACCTAATTGTGTGATAAATAATCGTTTTATGATGCAGTGATTCACATTATACTATTTTTTTCATTTTTTGTCTGTCTGTCTGTATGTCTTCTTATAACTCAAGAACGGCTTGACCAATCTTGATGAAAATTGGTACACATTAAGAACATTTGATGGCGCAAATGTTAGGTTATATATGAGATAGGTAAACCCTACGGTATCTTATGAAAATTAATTTCAAATCGTTAATTACGTATTTCTTTACAAGTAGCCATAGTATGTGTGTATGTTGTTATAGTAATAAAATAATTTATTATATTTGTATTAACGATACGCGGGTGAAGTCGCGAGGCACAGCTAGTACTAATTTAAGTCCTTAAGGTATATAATTTTAAAGCAAATGTTTAAGTATTAATGTCGCCTAATTCTTTGTAAGTTTCCTAGTTCAATAATTGTTATAACAATAAAAGTAATAATTCATAGAAATAATTTTAACAATAATAACGACTAAATCGTTTCTGGCTAAGGGTCTCCGATAACAGAGCGACGACAAAATGTTTGCACTTCAGCTGGTTTTTTGATGATGTACTTGTAATCATTGTGGACCGGATTTTAGATTTTTTAAATATAAAAGAGCAAATAGGACGGGAAAATTAACCACCACAGTAAGTATGAAATATTAACCACTCCTTACATTGCCAATGCACTACCAACCTTATAGAGTAACATCCCAGGCTCCTCAGACCTTACACACTTTACAGATGGACAAAATATGTACACTAATTTAGTATTGACTGCCTCGTTGGTCTAGTGGCTAGATATAAGGCCTCAGACCCGGTGGCCCTGGGTTTAATTCCCAGGTCGGGCCAATTAAATGTTATTGAGATTTTCTATTTAAATTTCTCAGTAGCAGCCCGGAGTCTGGAAGTTGGAAGTGTACACACTCCCGTGCCTCGGAAAGCACGTAAAGCCGTTGGTCCTGCGCCTGAACTCTTTCCGATCTTGTCGGATTGCCGTCCCATCGGATCATGAGAGCTAGGGAATAGAGAGTGCACTTGTGTTTGCGCACACACTTGTGCACTATAATATCTCCTGCGCAGTTGGCTAATCTCTCTTGAGATTGGCCGCCGTGGCCGAAATCGGTCTGGAGGGCTTTATTATTATTAGTGTGTACAGTGAACGTACACATACCCGCTAGCTTAGGTCGACGGCCAATTCCCAGGTACTAGGTGCTACAGGTACGTAAAAATTATACTAACTTTACTTACAGTCTAACGACTGATTCTTTCGTATGTTATAGGGAATATTGTATACAATTAGAAATTTATACTGCCAGATACCTTCTGTTGGCAGTATTTATTTCCAGACACTTTAAATATCGAAAATATGACCCAACCTTACTTACAGTCTGAAACTTGATTTTTATCTATGATATTTAGGGGGCTTTTTTAATAGATTTTGTAAGCTGTCAGAACAATCCTAGGGGCTATATATTCCATAAGCGTATTTAAAGTGCCGCAGTAAGAGCGAAAGACGTCATCATACGTGCGCTTGAGTTTGAGCGAGATAGCTATACGCATAGGTATAGTGTGCGTATTATTCGTAGTACGCTCACTATAGTTCACCAAGTAGTCGCCGTTCCCGTGGGAATACCGCGACAAAATACCTATGTTTCTCGATGATAAGGTAACTTTCTATTGGTGATGAATTTATAAAATCGGCTTTGTGGTTTAGTTGTAAAAACGTCATCTCAATAGGGCTGGTAAAATTTTGTTGCTTTACCTTTACATTAACAATAGTGAAAATTCTAAATGGCGATTACATTATCTTTTACTAACTTAACTAGGCTTTATATGAGTTTGTTATGTTACTCGACTATTATGTGTATTTATAGTATAGTATTAATTTAATTGTTGGTCTTTCATTAGTCTTACCTGCCACATTAAAAATATTTTTATTTTTAAATACGGCCCTGTAATTTTTTGACGATTCCAACAAACATTCATACTCTCTTAAAACTAACCATTTATTCTCAGTTCAAAGTCAAACTACAAAGTGTAAACAAGACGATATTGTTAAATTTTTAAATAAAACTAAGTGTTTTAATCACAAATATATGACCGACATTACACTGTTCGGAATATTGACCAAAAAAATATTGGTATGTACTAATCGCTACTCATTAGTACTCATTATCATTATTATAATTAATTTTTAAGTATTTTTTTGATAATTGTAATGTTAGTACAAAACGTATATTATGTACAATATTATCACGATATATATCATAAATAATGGTAACTCAATGGAACAGTAGGAGAATATATATGAATATAATTTTGATACAACAAGGAAGTAAACACTTTTAATGCTTCGCTCTAATCTGGAGTCTAGACATATAGTGCACAAGTGTGTGCGCAAACTTTATATGAATATACATATTTATGGCTAAAGAAACATCATTAAAAAATAGCATGAGCTGTCCAGAAAAGATTGGATCGCGGGCCAATACAAATCACTGTATAGATTGGCGGCCCACTGAAACAACAGAAAGGCTACCACTGTTCGGGATTTCCCCGAATATTAAATAGCTGGAAACTGTTGCCATACAAACCAATATATTATTTTTAATGTCATACGGCACTGAATACGAGTCTGTTGAAACAGTCGTGCAAAGAAATAAATACTGAAGTCCGTGTCAATTAAATAACCTAATGTAAAAAGTAATTAAAATTTTTTAATAAATTAATTGATTTGAGATATCACAAAAATGAAGTAATTGTATTGGCAAAAATATTAGTCATGGACATGTAAAGTTTTCCTTGTATTGAAATGTACAATACAAGGAAAATAGAATAGTTTTCCTTGTATTGTAAAACTATTCTATAAAAATCAAAAGCTCACCGTAGAACACGCTCGCTTAATGTTAGAAAGTGTTATACCAAATTGAATAAAATAATTATAACATTTAAGGTACCTAACCGTGCATCAAAATCCGAGTAGTACTGTAAGTCGGTTTACATATTTTATCGAGTGGGAGATGCGAAGTCATGGATAATTTTACAAACATTTTTTTGCTAACAGTATCAATAGTCTGTACACGTTTCGTAACTATTATCAATTATTATTAATGTGTTCGATTAATTTTGTTGCAGGTCAGTATCGTTTGCTTCAGTGTTGTAATAAGGTTATTTAGAATGTGCGAAACAAATTCATCAGACTACCCGAAAATGAAATTCAAGATCATGTTAATAGGATTTATAAGCTGTGTAAGTACCTACTTATAATCTATTTTTTATCAATCTAATGAACTTTATAATATATGTATTCATTCACAATATGTTTTTGTTATTAAAAATGTAGTTAGCTCTATATTATTTAACATAAGGTACAGATTTCCCTATGATATATATAGAAAAAAAAAGTTTGTTGGTTGAATAGTTCGAACACGCATGAGTATTCTGTTCATCTTAGAAATGTTACATGAGACGATGTTACATCTAACTCAATTCAAAAGAACGAAGTTAACAAATAATATTATGAATGTAGAATTTGCGTTTGATAACCACCTTTAATAAATTACAAATATCAATTTATTTTTTCTATTGCATAGGTAGGCATGTGCATAAGGGCCACCTGATGGTAGGTACCACGCACTCATCAGATATTCTACCGCATAAGTAATTTTTATTGTTGTGTTCCGGTTTAAAAGGTGATTGAGCCAGTGTAATTACAGGCACAAGGGACATAATATCTTAGTTCCCAAGATTGGTGGCGTATTGGCGATGTAAGCGATGGTTAACATTTCTTACAATACCAATGTCTATGGGCGTTGGTGACCACTTACCATCTGGTGGCCCATATGTTCGTCCGCCTACCTATACAATAGAAAAAAAAATAAAAAAATACACTGGCTCACTTACCCTTCAAACCATAACACAGTTATTTAAGAAAGCTATTTTTAATCGTCATGATCAACCACCATGTGTTCATGTGTACAACCACCAAATAGGAATGTAAATTCTACTGAGAAGAATCAGTAAGAAACTCAAAAATTAACAAAAATACCTATTGTTCCAGATACTATCTCTTATAGGTTTTGGTTTCTCATTGTATGTTATAATAGTGGAAGACTATAACCAAATGAAGTTTCATTTCACTAGTTCCTTGCAACATGCATTGAATGTAAATATAGACAGTAACATAATTTACTTGGTCGCTGGAATTATCGGTGTTATATACTTATTAGAAATTATCGTCTCCATTCTTCTGGTTATTGGAATAAAAAAGGTAAAAAATATTGTTCTAGTATTTTTTTATGATGTTGCTTTCCCATACATATATTCATATCGTGTTTGCGCACATACTTGCGCAGTTCGCTATTCTCTCTTGAGATTGGCCATCGTGGACGGAATCGCTCAGGACGACATTATCATCATACATATTGTGTATATTTATGGCACTAGACTTTAGTCTGACACAAATTGACCGTTTACACATTTGCATATAATCATTAATTCTACTTCAACATGACAAAATGGATGACGTCGTCATTCCAGCGACTTATGCATTACAGCTATAATTGTTAATCATATTATAATAAAAGTAACATATAAATAAATTCATACGACGATTGTGACATTTTGTTTGTAGCGAAATGGACGAGAAACCGAACGTGTAAACACTCCTCGCTTGCCATTTTATTTCCTTTTGATTCGTGTCCAAAAAACCGCTCGTGGCGAGGCGAAACACGGGGCGCATGACGAACGCCGTTTACGCATGCATGCTCGTGATTCGTCCCGTCATTCGAACGAGATAATACAACAAACACATCTCGTAATTATTTACCAACAATTTCAATGCGCAAAGTTTCCCCGCGCCTACGATTTAAAAAAAACCACAATGTAACACCAACACGACCGATAACTTAGGGTTTTAACAGAAGTGGTTCTTTATCAATTTCCTAACAAACATACATACATCCAGATAGAAATACATATTTTAATTCATATTCAAATCATATATTTTATCGCCAAACTACTTAGTGTTGTTATCTTCCTGTTTAAAGGATGAGTAAGCCGATGAAACATAAGGTACAAGGGACCAATGTACGTGAGCGATGTAAGGGATTGTTAATATGCACATCAAATCATCCTTTAGAGTTTAGACAATATAGAAGAATTACACTTAACGATTGTAAAATTAGAAACTACCACTGGTTCGGGAATAAAAATACAGGTATTTGAGAATGAATCGGATTGTAGGTTCTACTAAGAACAGGCGTACGAAACTCGGAAATAATAAATAAGCCTTCCATTACATTATTTTTTAATTTAGCAACAGAGCTTTAGTCTGGGATCCTGTTGGAAAACCATATATATTGACTATATTATATCTAGTACCAAGGAGTAATTATTACTATTCAAGGTCGATTCGGAGCTGCCACTGCTACATCTACCAGTTTCGCAATTAATATTCCCTGACATTTTTACTTTATCACAATATGTTTACCGTCTTTAAATTCAAACTTTTTACTAATAAGTGATGACTATTAAAGAGCCACTAACAGCTTATGGTTTATGGTGTGCGATTAGTACTTACCATTACTAGTTCAAGACTATCATCCGTTTTTCAATTTAAAAAAAAGAATCTCAAAAAATGTGTATGCTCGCTCATTTTTGATATTAGTTTCATTTGTTTTTTTTTTTTCAGAATAAATCCAGTTTTGTGCTCGTTTATTTTGGATATAGTACAATGCTCACAATGCTAATAATATTAAGTGCACTATTGGAGCTCATTCAATATTATTGGGCACTAGCCTTATGTACCGTAGGTTTATCAAGTAAGTTTATTCAAATTTCTGTGACTAATAATTTAATAATACTAAATTATATTATGAAATATTAAACATCCAATATGCTTATATAATAATTCTTTTATGTTTCAGTTTTTTACATGTACTGCCTTAGTATTGTATACACTGTATATGACATGATGCAGAATGGTTTAATATTTGGCGCTGAGGGGTACAACGTTATTGAAAATGAATCTTAATTGGCTATAAAATAAGCTTTATGTTTACATATTTTATATTTAATTCTTATTTTATTATATTAAGAAATACTAAATATGTTTAAGTATTTTTTAGAATTACAAGCAAATTATAAAAGTATTATCCTTATGTAAAATATGTTACATTTAAAAGTATATAAGTCATTTTTCATTCTAGGTTCGGTGAAATATGTAAGAGCTTCTTTATTGGTTGGTTTTTAATATAAAAAAGACTTGTAAAAGATGTTTTTAATCATAGTCTGAGTATTTACAATGATTTAGATTTAATTATCTTCGTTCCTTACTTACTTAAATTATTAAATTAAGATTTTATATTTAAAGTTTTCTATTTCAATACTAAAATAATAATATAAAGCTTTATTATGTATCTAGGTTTGTCAACCCTAATTTCTTATCACCAATTTTTACTTTAATATAATTAAAAAAGGAGTCAAATCATAATCAAATCCAGTATAAGCAAAATCTGCTTAGTCATATGTACATTAAAATTTATAGCGAACACAATACATAAATATTATATATTATGATATAAGGTCATAACTAGTGATAAATACGCTATATATTATCACTAAAACAATAATTTAAATTTATTCAGAAATGATTATGTATAAGCTTTTTAACTATGTATAAGCCTGTAAATACCCCACTGCTGCGCAATGACCACGTTTTTATGATAAGATTTACAGTTGACCCCACCATGTTTCAAGTGCGGGTTAGTAGATGTGTTGAAAAATATCCACCGACACATAAAAGTTTTACCACAATGTCTGTCCTCACAGATCAAAGTGAATATATCGAGATTACTATTAATTATGATAATATGTATTTTATAATTGAAAACTATTTAATTTTTTTATAAACATAAAATACATATTAAATAATATTCTACTTAAATCTTTTTTTTTAGAATGAAGAAATTTTCGATTTTTTTTTAAGTAAATTAAAACATTACCGTTTAAATTTAGTAATATTTGTTTTAATTATCTTTATTAAGTGTCATTACTTAACAGGGATTGTACTTTAATTTTGGGGCTGTTATATTAAGTATTTATATGAAACAGATTTGGTTAATGGTCCTTTTCATTGTCAATAAATATTTCATTTAGGGGGTACTTGCTCATTAATTTCGATCCCTTTTTAGTTTGAAATAAGATAACGAAGTATTATTGACTTAAATAATTCCATTTTCTACTGTGAGTATACTTTAAAAAAATATTACTAATTATGTAATGTAATTAAGTAAAATAAGATATTACGATATTAATTCAAAAAGTGCGTTGTAACACTTTAAATAATACGCAAAAATGTCAAACACAGGTTATTTACTTATAAATTATTTATAGCATAATAATTTAAAAGCATTTATTTAGTTTTTGTGTTCAAACATTGTAATATTATATATACCTTTAATGCAATAATACAAAATATACTTACAAATTGTAATGTTGAAAAAATTAAAATATTATCCCGCCACTTCTATGTCACTTTTTCTAACCGCATACCGATTACAGACTGCAGAAAAAAACGACTTCGAGAAATTTATTTAAAAATACTCATGTAATGTGTCTATTCGTAACGTAGGTAACGATAAAATTGGCGGCGCAGACCAGACCAGACTGCATATAATTAACTAAGTATAAAATTTGTTAGGCTGATGGAAAAGCTTATTGTGATGGGTTTGAAATATTTCTGGAAGTCTGTTAGTTAATTTTGAAAATATTCAATAAAATCTAATTTAATTTTTCGTTTGCTTTGCTATAGTATAGTAATTGGACGTTTTCACAGATTAATTAAATAATTTTATTATATCTGTGATGGCTTACATAATTTTCTAGCTTACTTATATTATGTAGACAGTAGAATTATAATAAAATTATAGAGGAAACTTTACAATTACTTATGAATTGATTGCCTAATGTAAATAAATATATATTTGTATAAAAATGTTTGTCTATACCAAAAACTTTTAGCTAATTTTGTAAACACCAAGAAACATAATTAGTATAGAAAAAAGCATCACCATTGGCAACTTCCGTAATGTCTATAAATTGGATCCTAATTGTCATCTGAAACTATTCAAATTCAAATAGGGTTAACTATTCACTTACCGCCTTATTCATAAACTTTATTTAACTGGTGATTAGTTAAACAATATTTTGTCTTCTTCTTTCGTATGTCAAATCAATAATGACAGTAAGAGACAAATCAGTGTTTAGCTAAACAGTAACTAAGCAACGTTTATAAATAAGGCCGTTATTGTTTAATTAGCATTTAGCACTTAAATGTTATTATAAGGTAGTTTTGTTCAACCACTAGACCCTTGTAAATAATTTTTCGCAAATAAAGTTCATAGATAACCAGAATTAATTTATGCAAAAATATTAATGATATTTCCATAAACATACATATTAATTTGTACAGTGGCGGAGCGATACCTAAATTTTATGTGGGCAAGATACATTTTGCGAGGCCCTTTTTTAAGCTCGCTGGAAAAATGCTTTTACGCGTTTCCCCCATATGAAAAACACCTCTGTGGGACTCGCCGGCGACTGGAACACCAGTGCACCGGAATACTCACTAAAAACCAGTACGCCGTAACCTAGTAAGCCGGATCGGTCTAAACGTAATGCTCAGCAGCAAGAGGTGCTGGAAGGAGATGTCTCTTTCTGCGAGGGTTTCATGTCGTAGAAGGAGTGAGGAGAGCACCTCCACGCTAGGGCGGGGAAAAACTCGTCGACGCTATGCGCACCTTCTCCCCCGCCCTAAGCGCCACCGGGGCATTGGGTTCTCTGTATCCCGACATTCAAATTAGGTCTTGAGGCCCGCGTGGGCGAGCCAACCGTCGCGTCGAGGCGTCACGGTAGTATGCGCAAGCGGTCCCGTAACTTCCCCGAAGAGACGGTGAGGTTTTTAACTTTCATTTTAAGCACTTTCATGTGGGGGAAACGCGTAAATGCGTTTTTACATCGAGATCGAAAAGAAAAAAAAAGGTATACACCTGTCTTGGCGAGGCCCATTTCCTACACTGAATAAAAATATATTTAGTTTTTTCAATAAAATCGATTCCAGACAATTACAATTTTTAGCAATGCATAAGTAATGCATAAACCTCCGGGGCGTGAGGCCCCTCCGGACTGCGACGCCGTAGGTAGTCGTCCCATGTCGCCCACGCCTTACGCCGCCTCTGTATATGTATATTTTTTTAATTTTAGTATATAAAAATGCCATACTGACTTTTACATTATAGTCCAGTCATATTAGTCAAAATAGGGCAACTATCTATATAACTTGTATTTACTTAAAACCTACTTATCGTAGGGTGCCCGCGACTATCGATATCTAAAGTCAAAGGCTAACAATCGATTGTTTGCACATTTTTTGCAAATATATATTTCGTTTCCTATGGGTTTTATGCTCTTTGAATTTATTATGAATATTGTAAAGGATTAAATTCTCTACAACTTTTGTTTGAAATTTTGTTTTATATCTAGAACCATTTTCGAGAGAGAAAAGGCAGAGAGCGCGCAGTGTTTAACTATTTAGAGTATCATTCGAGGTCAACCGGTAGTCCCTGTTAAAAATACGCCGTATAAAATCTATAAATTATTGATAAATATATAATTCTTAATAATTTGTATTTTTTATTAATTATTTTACGTTATATATTTTTTTTTTTCATAAATTGAGTATTCATTTAAAAACACTTGCCTACTCGTGTAATTAAAAAATTGTTAAGGGAAATACTTTAATTACATTAGTACTTGTACACAAATCCAATCTCATGAAGTGTAGGGCCACATAATCCAACATAAAGTATTACTTGTTTCCAATTTCATATTTTCCATTGTTTGGATCGAGGTGTTTGTTTAAACGTTATGACTAAATCGTTTTCTGATTTATTAAAATTCATTCGTTTCAATTGGTTATATAAGAAAGTTTTATGTAAGTATAAGTTCCAAAAGTAAATAAAAACAGTTTAATTGTAGTTAACCACATGTAAATCGACGTTATTCATCGGTAATATTTAAAATATTTTTTATACGTCTATTTGAGTGTTGAACCACTGTTAGCTCAATATTCAACTAAATAGTCAACTCTTAATTAAACAAGACCTTCCTCCTTTAAATTCTTAGAAAATAAAAATATCTAGGTTACAATACTTTTTAGGGATTCTTGACATTACTTTTTTGTGAAATAATAAATGCTGGCCACACTGTTTAAAAGTGTCACCTTCAGCCCGCTGCGCGCCGTCAGCTCGACTCAACTCAACACTGACTGCTGACAACACTCAGTTACTACTTCACAAGTGTCAAGCCGTCAAAGTCAAAACACATTAGCACAACAACATTCAACATCAAATAGTTTTGGTTATGTAGTATGTACTCTTTACACAACACAAATCTTCAACAGATCCGAATCCTGTCTTAAGAATGAAGAATCCAGAGTTGCGGAGTCCCAATACTGACGTTAAAACTGTCATTTAGGCGTAGACTTTATTTTAATAATAATATATAGTTTTGTTATATAAAAGAAAGGCATATTTTTAAATAAATTATTATTACAATGGCAGCAGAAAAAAGCTTAAAATCTTATGAAAACTGTTGCCGTACATGCTTGAAGGAAGAAACAACATTTGATATATTTATGGAAAATTTAAATTCTACTAACTTGGCAGATATTTTGATATCATGTACCAGGTTAAATGTGAGTATAATTCTTTTTTTTGATAACCACTTTAAATAAGTACTATTATTAATATCGCAAAAAATATCTATAACATTAGAGTAGACAATGCAATGTCAAATTATATACATCAATTTTCAGATACAAAAAGAAGATTGTTTGCCAAAAAAAATGTGTGGCTGTTGTTACAATTGCCTTATGAGTTTTTATCATTTTCGTGAAACAGCAGAGAAAGTAGATACAAAATTAAGAAAAAATATTCCAAGTAATAATAATGTTAATTTCTATGACAATATTGATGTGAATAAATGTAAACCAGCGGATATAAAAGGGGAAAATGACATGGAAGTTGATTATTACATCTTTGAACCAAAAATTGAAATGAGCCATGAAGAAAACCAAATATATGAAAATGAAAATGTAGATTTTCATATAGACACAAATACATCAAAGGATGTAATGAAATTTAATGAAAAAGAGAAGTATAAATGTGCAAATTGTAATAAAACATTTAGAAAGCTATCGAGGCTTCAACATCACATTAAGAAACATAATATTCATGATAAATATGATTGTAATAAAAGTATTAAATCGAAAACTCACGAGGACTTAGAAACTATTCATACATTGAATGGCAATGCAATTGCAAATGACACACAAGATTTAGTTAAAGTTTTTTCATGTCAGATTTGCCCTTCAAAGTTTAAATCTACAAATTCCCTTTCAGCTCATATGAGAAAACATACAGAGAAAGGTAGAGTGATATCTTGTACACAATGCGGCAAGATATTTAAAAAAATAAGTCATTTGAAACGCCATGAGATTATGCACAGTAGAAGTAACTTTCATAAATGTTCTCTCTGTCCAAGATCATTTCACAGCGAAGAAATCTTAAAGGGTCATATGAACAAGCACAACGGTATCAAGCCTCATACATGTCCGCTGTGTCCAAAGTCATTTGCTCATTTGTCAACATTGACAACTCATATTAAAGTTCATAAAAAAGATAAATTTCTATGTCCTACTTGTGGAAAGGAGTTTGATTCCAGCGCAAATTTAGATCAGCATGTAAGAAGACACCTTGGGTTAAAGAAGTTTGAATGCACACTATGTCCGAGGAAATTTGTAAGTAAAGGTTAGTGTAACTTGGAATATTATTATTTTGATGTATAATACTTTTTACTATATACTATATGTCTTTGTAAATGTGTTGTATATATTTCAAAACTTGTCATACCATTACAATTAAATTTGGTATTTTCTTATTGTCAGAGTCTGGTTTAGATAAAAAATGAGTCCAAAGAAATAAAATAAAACTCTGCAAATCTATTAAATTATTTGATTGTCTATAACATTTAATTCAAATCTGTAGGTCTATACACAAAGAATAAATTATCCACGTTTACAAAGAGTAAATGTAAAAAGTATTCTACCTATGATTCTGTTTTAAAAAATATCAAGAAAATCATTCATGGATGATGTAAGAGAGTTGGTGCTTTTGCATATTTAGTTAGGACATGGTATAAGACAATAATATACAATACAATAGGATACAATTTTTTATTTTTTTTTGTTGAATAGGTAGTTACTAAGATGTTATGTCCCTTGTGGCTGTAATTACACTGGCTCACTTACCCTTCAAACCAGAATACAACAATACAAAGTGCTGCTATTTTGCAGTAGAATATCTGATGAGTGGGTGGTACCTACCCAGATGAGCTTGCATAAAGCTCTACCACCGAGTAAAACTACTGCACTGCTATGAATACAAGATAAAGTAAAACTTAAGTATTGTGTCACTATCTCCATTTTAACATTAAAATCAGTGTAGATTAATAATAAACAGACCAAAAACAGCAAAGATGTAAGTTAGAAAATCATTCATGTATCAATGCTTTGAAATTCAATTTAAAATAAGTAATCTTGTCTTTAGTAAGTTATTCTCTTAATATATGACATAAATATTATAGAATGTGATAGACTAGAGATAGTATATGATAGCATGATAATAAACAAAGTAATTCATATTGGTTGGTAAGTTGAGAGTGCCGGTATTCAATATTTGACTTTTGTAATTCACATAGCTGTTTATAATTCGTTGCCTATAATGTTGCATATGATATAGAACAGAATAAACATTAGTAAATGCAATTTCTAGGCGAATTAAAGTCACACACTATCACACATACTGGCGAAAGATCTTATACATGTGACCAGTGTGGTGCCACATTTACAAAGCGCAGCTCACTGGGCAAGCACAACTTACGGCATTTAGGCATCAAACCACACCAGTGTGAAACTTGCTCAATGAAGTAAGTAAAATAAAATTATTAGATTTATCAATTGAAATGAATCTCAATTAAATTTCAATCAAACAATTAAATTAAAAATTTATAAAACTAGTAACACATTTTTTTATTTACAGATTTTCAAGTAAGGATCATTTAAAGCGACATAATCGTATCCACACTGGAGAAAAACCATATAAATGTGATATGTGTGAAAGAGCCTTTACACAAAGCAATGATCTTGTGAAGCATCGCCGGGCACATTTAGGGGAGAAAATTTATAAGTAAGTTCCGATTTCAATATAATATATAGATTTTAAAAGTTATGCTTGTCACATCAGTGGTATAAATTGGAAAGGAGTGAAACTGCAAAGCAAAAATTTAATGGTTCAATATTTGCGCAAATGTATGGCGCAGCTTTAAAGAAAATTCATGCATGCATGAGTGATCTTTGATACGTCACATATCTGTCATTTCCATGTCCCTTTTGACTGATGTTCGGTAACGGACACACTGTTATGACATTCGGTGATTTGGTGACATCACATTTGCAAATACGTATTATCATTTACGAAAAACTTCCTCTTTTGTTTAAATTTTTGTATTATTATTGTTACAAATTCAGTTTGTGATTATACATTGGTTTTATTTACATAATATTATTTGTATTGTCCCAAAGATAGAACTTTTATATTCTAACAGGTTACTTATATTTTAAATTATAATTATTTTAACTATGTATTTTGTAATTTTGATTATGTTGTACTTTATATTTTTTAATATATACTTTAGTCATTTATACTTTAAATATTAAGTGTTGTGCACATCTGTTAGTGATATGTTCACACGTGTGATGTGCCTCAATAAAAACAAATAAATCACTATTCACTAGTGACTAGATGGAGAGGAACGTTGCCACATATCATATACGGTAAAAAAAAATTGTAACGACTGTGAATTGTCACTTTTAAAAGAAGAAAATTTAAGATCGACGTTCATTTGTTAATATAATTTTAAAGGTGTATAGGAGCAGGAAATCATTAAAAAAACTATTATTGTTATTTGTTAAAATTGAAGTTATTGTTTATTACAAATTTTGATGCTAAGTAATAAGGAGACAAAAGTTGATGTTATTTTTTAAAAACTTTTTTTTAATCTTTACATAATACATACATGCAAGTTAGACTTATTATATTAAATTTATTTTTAAATTGATCTTTCAAAACAAATATTATTGAATTGCAAAATCCATGTAACCTGTTTTTACGTCAACTTATGTGCGATAAACATGAGATTTAAAGAGCAAAAGATTAATTACCTACAAGTAAATACTAGAATTTGGCAAAATATCAAATATATATTCCATTTAAGTTTTGCCGAATATGAGAACAAACAATAAGGCTATCCTTTCTTAAGGTTGACTAATATTATTAATTTGCAGATGTACAGAATGCAGCGAGAGTTTCAGACTCCATATTGAATTACGACAACATATATCGGAGCATTATATTTCGTCACAACTTCAAATTTCGAATAAACAAAATACAGAAAAGGAAGAAGGCGTTGCGAAAGTCGTATCAAATTCCGTTATAAGAAGTGTCATTAATGACACTAGTGCACAGATAAATAATTTGATTCCAATGAAAGAATGAGTTTTAAACCAAGAAAACTCTTGATCAGATTTTATGTAACCTAACTTACCCATATGGACGAGCTGCTTTCCGTTAAATTATGACTGCGCAGCGTATGAGATAAATTGATTGATTTCATGGGCTGGGCTTTGATAGGTTAGACTTTGTTGGCTCAGTGGTTAAATGACGAGAATCTAACCACTGAGCCATCAAATAATCTACCCGGTGGTAGCTGACCAAAATTACGTCACATGTATCCAACCAGCATTGGGTGTAGTGTGGAGGAGTGAGGTCCAAATGTTCTCTTCAGAAAAGAGAGGAGGTCTTAGCCTAGCAGTGAGACATATACAGGCTGTTAATATATTAACAATTAGATAATGAGCGGGTATAAGTCTCAATTTCTTTGATACCTTTTTTTGGTAAAACTAGTTGAGACCGTGATGTTCTTGCTTTAATAGCACCGACATTTTTTGTTTTTTTTTTTAATTATTAATAGTTTTTTTTTTATATTTTCCGTTTCTGTGTAGCCAGGTGTCTGTTACTTATAGGTACTATATTTTTTAATTTTTCGAATTGAGTATTAATTTCATAGATGTTTGGAATTTATTATAGAATACATTAGATATAAAGAGTTAAGTGATGCTTTTCTGGTTAAACTATTATAATATTAATCTATACCAAATTTTTAAGAGAGATTTTTAAAATGTCTGCAGATAATATAAACAAAAATTATACACTTATTTATCTTTTAAAGATAAGCGTGACTTATCTAATCGAACCTAATTTTAAGTTATTCAACATAAAATTATTAAATAAATAAAAAGAAAGTTATTTTATTTCGACTTATTTGTAATCTTGTTTATTCGAGATTAATTTCGAAGTTATTTATATACGTATACAAAGATACATTTTTTTCACAAAGAAGAAAGCAAACGCGCGTATTTGCCACCTAAAGGTAAGTAGTAACAATAAACATTGGCGCAGTAAAAAAAAAAAAAAAAATCCTTATACCAAAAATACCAACGCTCTTGGGAACTACGATGCAATGACAACACAACAATACTAATCGTTGCTCTTTTTCACCTACACAGATGGGCTTGCACAAATCCCTACCACCAAGGATAATACATGGATAACTGACGTATCAATGTAAATTGCAACTGTTCACGTCCCTCCTCGCAACCCGCATTACCTAGTGTTTGTCTCGTGGGGTAGTATTAAATAACCTAATTTTAATATTTATAAAATATTGCGTAATTTGTAATATATTGTAACGTCGTGCCACATATTGCCACGCTACATAAAGCCAAGCTAAGCCAAGCCAAGCCAAGCCAAGCCAAGCCAAGCCAAGCCAAGCCAAGCCATGCCATACCACGATAGTTAAAGCTGGAAATGTCCATCAAGCCCGCTCGTAACATTCGAGTGACAACAGAATTTAATACCCATGATTCTCGCCGTCATGTCGCTATGGCAACTATAATAACGAACGGGAGGATGTGTCCATGGCAACGGAAAAAATAACAGTTGTTGTAAAATTGACAAATTATTAAGATAATATAGATTAGATTATTTATATATTGCTTTTATTATTAACTCCCGTTTCAATATAATGTGGAATTTATAGGTACAGATAAAATTAAATAGTTACTGTTTAATTGATGATACGCAGTCGTGAGTGGAGAAAATAAAATCTTATGTTTATATATTTTAGAAATTTTATTGTACTCAAAGGTTCAAATGTTTGAACCGCACAACTACATAAATAATTTAAAATTAAGATGATCATTGGCACCGCTCATTCGTTTCAGTATACATTTTTATATATATTTGGATTGAATCCTAATTTTACTTTAAATTTATATTGAAGCGAAACAAGCAAGATGTTGCTTGAGTTAATTATTAAACAAAAAATAATAATACTGAAGCTCGTACATCAAAATTTTCAAACAAAATCCACATTCTCATCAACGCGTTCTTCGTTTAAGATTCACGTGATCCTACCACGAGATCCTATCGCTTCATATACGTTTACGTCACCATAAGGAGAACCTACAGAGGAATACGCATTGTGAGCTCTACTTAAATCTTGTAACTCAGTAGTTAAAACTTTTTTCTTCATGGTCACGATTTCTCGAATAAAAATAGGTTTCAAAGACCATGACGAATGTCATTGTAACTTGGGAAATCTAGATAGAAAATTGTTATTAGAAATCGCGTCTAGTTAAATACTGAGACAAGTTGAATGAACTTTGGTCTGTCTTAAATATTCGTAAAAAAATGCGGGTATAGATTAACTAGAACAAATATTAATAACTAGTTTCCGCGATAATAAGTACCCTATGTTCATTTTTGTAAACCTGACGTTTATGGAAAATTTCATAATCGGTTGAGCAGTTAAGACGTGATAGCGTAACAAAAAAAAAAGTCTCCGTAATTCATGGAACTCGTCAAAATATATTAAATTAATCCAAATTCTAGGGACTCACTGGTAGACATTATAGAGTCATACAATTTACGTCTTGACTCCATCATCTGATCAGCTTGGTGGTAATTATTGTATTGTCATCTGAGTTACATACCCTTACAACCTTTCAAGCAAATGCGAAGGCAAAGAATATGAAAATCACGCTTATATTCGACCCAGATACTTACTGAAATGTTGAAATTTATTTAGATTGTCGGAAGTGTGTTCAAAATTTCACCTTAATTGGTAAGATGAACGGTGGGGGATTTAAATAAAACCTAGGTCCCTAGGCATTTTAATATATTTTGAAGCCCATTATATTGATATTTACTGATTTTTATAGGCCTAGAGGCACAAATTAGCATAAATCGTATACAACCCGTATACGATAGTATATTGGTCGTTTAAGTCCGAATCTTTAGAATTTCTTCGCATTGGGACAGCGTGATGGAGAAAGAAATTAGCTGATACTTATGTGTAATTATAATATAAGTTAATTTACTTTTTCATGTGATATGATTTAATTTTCATGTCAAATGTAATAAGAGGGAAAAACAAAAACGAAGGGGGAAAACGCATTACAACACGACCAAAATAGACGAAGTTTTTAAAAACTAACTTGAATTTAAATAAAGCAGTAACTTGTAGGTACGTGTAGGCTTAAATCGTTCCGGCTCGCGTGAATTACTAATATTGTTAACATTTAAATACGGACGATAATTGAACTAACGAATAATATTATATAATTTTGCGTGTCTTAAAAGCTTCCTTATTGTACAAATAGGACGTATTTACATATAATGCGACCTTCAATAACTATCATTAAGCAGGGAAAGTTATGTATAATAATAGTATAATAAATAATACGGTGGCTGCATGTACGAGTTTTTGCTATCTCCACAATCAAACACGGAATGCACCTTTCTAACGGATGATGTAATTGGATCCGTAAGTTGACCGTCGGCATAGTGGTGGTTGTGCACACCTTCTACGTCAGATTCCTTTATTAGACTCCCGCTAACGTTATACTTTTAAAAATGTATTTTTTGTGGTAACAACATGACTTACGAACTTTTAATGGATTGGCAAACTATAAATAGATTCAATTGAAATCCTATCCAGCACTATCATAACATTTTGGAGCGTAATCCACAACGTTGTTATAGCGCGGATTGATGGATACATTTTGACGCATTAAAACTCAGTGTTGCTTGGCTAGATTTGGACACTTGTTTGGTTTAACCCAAGAGGGCAAATTAAATTTATTTCAATTAAAAAAAAAACGAATGCGCGTATTATTGTTAGAGATAGAAAGTTTCATTGCAATAGGAGTCTTCACCATTAGAAGATTTTGATACTGAGATACACGATTTGTTAGACATGTATACGTTATCAGTATTATACAAAATATGATGTCTGTACACGTTCTATTGTGCTCACTTTTCATTTGGCTAAACTTGTTTAACTTTATCTTTATCTAACAGCCAGTAAATGTTTCATCAATGGGTTGAGACCCCTAAATTTTGGCGGTTAATTTTCCTATTTCGTATCGTTTCTTATATAGTCATTTAAGTAAGTTTTACTCGGTGGTAAGGCTTTATGCGAGCTCGTCTGGGTAGGTACCACCTGCTTATCACTGAACTATATGGGACTTAACATTTTTTTCCAAAAGTTGGTGGCGCATTGACGATGGTTAATAATATATTGAAATTTCTTACAGTACCAATGCTTATAGACGGTGGTGACCATTTACCATATTATGATGGTTTATAAAAAAGTCCGCCATGGTCTTTAAAAAAAATTAAGAAATATATCGAGGTTGTGCTGGTTTTAGTAGGTAGTCTAGTACTCGACAAATGATATTTTACTTTAATTAGTAACAAAAATAAATCTTGTATATTTTAAAAACGTAATTTAAAAAACATATCGTCGGAATATTTTCATGTCAAATGAGAAGAATTCATTTGAATTTAGAAACAACCTTTCATTTTTTAACTGTGGTAACTGCATTAGCAGTGGTATAAAAGAATCTACACTAATTACATTTTCATTTCAAATCTAGTTGCTTCGTTTTTACTTTTTATTTTTTGTGTTAGAATGTTAATTATAATACACTTAATTAAACGAAGAAAACTATATAAATAAAAATGTAAATGCTTATTATATTTACGGCAGATTTTAATACAATACGCATTTTTAGAAATCTTAACAGAAAATATTTTAGTTAGAATGCGCTTAATTTGTGTTTATAATTCATCTCGTGTTTGGCGCTGAAGAATAACCTCTTTAGGATACATCCACGGTGGATTAATCTCCAAAGCTAGAAGCTTTGGAGGTCAATCAAGCTCAAGAGAAGAGACTTTTGCCCACCAATGGGAGTATTTCACTTTTAAATGAAAACATACAACATACAATAAAATGTATTCGTAAACTTAACAACAAATATGACTCCATACCAACCAGCGAAGTATCGACTGCTTTCGTAACCATTAATTTTAAATTAGGAGTATCACTACAAGAATGTTTAATTAACTACTTAAAGTAATGAACCACTTAAACAAAGATTAATAGTTTAAACAGCAGAGAAATTTATGATGGAGGATATTGAATCAAGCACGAATGATAATGTTGTTTAGGCAATAATAAGTTTACATTACTGAAAGAGATTTGGTGACAGAACTTCTAGAAGATACGAAGTGACTAAAGAGCTTTTATGTAGGAATTCACCCCGTATTCCCCGTAACTCACTGGAGAAACGTTGCTGACTTACACGACACAAAATGTTGATGCCCGATTAAATATTATGATTATTATAATCATGTTATCGATATTCTGCCTGTTATAGGTAGTTTCGAATATAATTAGTTCTTCGAATTTATGTTTATGAGATTATGTGCGAGCTGTTAATTAGTTGCTCATCAGTTGCTACAAGTAATTTTACTGACTAGTTAGGGAAAGTATTAAATATATAATTATTATATTTAGTGTTATTCTGTTGCAACGCGTAAAAAGTTTATGATACTATATTTTTATGCGTATATAAATTTACTTGATGGTTGAGCTTTGAGCAAGTTCGTATGGGTAGGTACCACCCATTCATCAGATATTCTACCGCAAAACAGCAATACTTGGTATTGTTGTGTTTCGGTTTGAAGGGTGAGTGAGCCAGTGTTATTAAAGGCACAAGGGACATAATATCTTAGTTCCCAAGGTTGGTGGCGCATTGGCGATGTAAGCGATGGTTAACATCTCTTACAATGCCAATGTCTATGGGCGTTGGTGACCACTTACCATCAGGTGACCCATATACTCGTCCGCCTACCTATGCTATAAAAAAAAGTTTTATGCATGATAGTCGATGTTGTTTATCACTATTTGTTTTGCACTGAGTTTCGAGTTTGTTCTAAAATAACAGTACTACTACTAGACTACTAGGCTTTGTGGTTTCGATATATGTAGTAGAATAGAGCCACTATTTCTTCTAAATCTTATTACACCCAGAGGTGGCTCGACTTTAAAAGACCTCTTAAACGTTTTTTTGTTAACATCGAATCAATCAAATTAATTATGACGAAACGCTTGTCCTTGTTGCACTAACATATTTAGAAGATTTTAAATTCTAATTATCAGATATAACTCAATAAAAGCTATTATAACTAGGTCAGCGTAATATATATGCATATATTCGTAATAGAAAAAATACATTTCGTACCAGTTGTCGATTAAGAAAGTGAAATGTCAGAATGTGATAATATGCGAGATTGACCGTAATATTTATTACACATAAAGGATAGAATCAAAATAGCTGCTCCGTCTACTATTTCATTTAAATCCTAATCAAAAATATAGTCCAGATACATATTTTTTTATTTCTACGTTACAGATAGTGTCTCACTTGTGTAGCGCAAAAAAATCTTCCAATGTCAATAAAGAGTAATTAATATTCTACAGTTCAATGTTATTACACGTGTACTTACACATATACTATATTATTATATATCTTATAAATAATATAAAGTAACACTGTTTGTCTGTAAACGTTCACAGTTATAATACTGAGCCGCGCATTTGAATTAAAAATATGTTTTATTTACATATGACTGTCTAATTTAGGGGCCGTTCATTTATTATGTAAGACGTCTTAAATAAGACCATGTCTTATTTTTTCTTAAAAGGGGATGGGAGTCTTAATATTTCTTACGTAAGATTACAAATATACGCAAAGTTAATATAGTGTATAATATAAAGTTGAATGTTATGTAGTGATTATATCCAAATAATTAAAATGATACCATCTGACATGATTGTAGAAATTCCTGAAAATTGTTACTTTTAAAAATAAACATCAAAACCAACCGAGCGTATATTCATTTTTTCCTTTAGACTCTTACGTAATAAATATTAAAGAGGGGAGGGGGGAGAGATCGGCCTATTCTTATTTTTTCTTATTTAGGTTCAAAAACTAGTAAAAATCGTCTTACGTAATAAATGAATGGACCCTATGAAATATGAATTTATAGCCTTTAATATGACCATAAAATATATCGTACTGGAACTTTGAATAATTTTTTTTTAAATAATTTAAGTCATAAAGTATAAAAGAGAACGCGGAGGATATAAAATACTCATATTGATAGATCGAGGATTAAACAAAGTGAAATAATAACATAACTATAACACATATACGAAATTATTTATATCACTTACCTTCTTAATTTTTATTATCTCTTAAATAGATATTGTTAATTATGTTATTGGTAACAAATTTAATTTTAGAATTATATTATACAATGAAATTATTAAAAGTTTGTATAATTATATAATAATTGCCAATCAAATTGGGATCTGAAATTGTCAACATTTCAACAATACCACATGTGTCGGTCACCACATTGGTGAGAGAAGGAAGCGTGGTAGGGCTGTTTGTGTCGGAACCGCGAGGTAATCGCACGCGCAATCGATTTGAAATTCGAACGGTTGTTATTTTTTTTATTATTTATGAAAGTGTTTTGGATACATGTAAGTTTATGCCAATTTATCGAACTGTGTTTTTTTTTTATAAAACAAATAGCTTATATATTTTTTTCTTAAATACAAACTTTATTCAAAAATATTATTTTTTATAATAATATAAAATAAAACGTTTTCTCAATTTTGTTAGTCATAAATCAGATACAGTATTTATTGCAATGAGCGGAACTAACAAGACTAAACATTTTAAATATAAGTAATTAGTTAGATACGAAAAAGTTAATTTAAAAACAGAGATTGCTTTATATTATATTGCACAATATTTTTTGTCACAACAAAATAACGAAAATTGTAGTTACTAAATAAAGTGAAAAATATCTTTCTGAGTGATTCTAATTTATATTATACAACATAAGGTAAATGAAAAAATAAATTCTCCCCTATTTTTTAAATATTAAAATAAAATACAATTAAAAGTTAAAAGTAAATAACTAATTATTACTAGAAATCACTGTATTTTTAAATGTTTTTTGAATAAATATTTATTTTCATAAAAAATATTTTCAAGTAAGTCTAGTCTATACTTCAATTTTAGTATAAATTTATTGATAAAAATTGTGTTTTAATAAGTTAGAATATGTTATATAAATATACGCTATTTTATTGAATCCGTAAATATTTAACACAAGTAATTAAAGTGTTAAAAATAATTGTTTATATTTTTTATTTGTTTTGATAAAATTTACCGCAGAACCAAATAAAAAGCCTAATCCGTTATGCAAAGTGGATGTATTAATTACGGTTTTAGCCAAGACTAAAAAAAAGTGTAAAACAATATAACCTTGTGGCAATAATAGTAGTAGAAGACATTTTATATAAGTAAACTATTACTTTGTACTAGCATAAAAAATATAAAATATGAATGCGACAGCTGGACTTGGGCTGTATGTCTCCACCAATTTAATAAATGTGAAACTCTGTTGCTATAAAGCTCGAACTCCGAGGATGGATAAGCCAATTTTTTAATTCAGCCATCGTAGTTGTATATTTGAGTATGAAGATTTGTGTACAAGTTCAACAATTTTAATAAAAATAATGATTGACGTATATATTTTATCTATAAGATCACATAGAATGTGTCGTCATAAAAAAGTAATACAAGTTATTTTGTGACAAATTAAATTCCACCCTTGCGAAGCAGCAGCAACACACTGGGGCTTAGAATAGACGACAAAAAATGGTATCATAACTAAATCTTTTAAATCCGATATTTAAATATAAAAAGTGCCGGTATTTTTTTTAAAACGATATAAAAAATGTATTTTCAGGTTATTTTATGATAACAGAATATTCTAGAGTGAGACAATATAAGCATTTCTTATTTGTTATTTTTTAAATGCTTGAAGATTTAAGTCTCCTTTAAATAAAAGTCTCCTTTTGTCATATCATTGTTCAATTCCGCGGTCAATTGGAAGTTAAAGCCAAATTGGCTTCCAAAAAGCTTGGGGTGCTCAACAGGGCGAGACAGTACTTCATGTCGGCCCATCGCCTAAAACTTTACAAGGCGCAAATTCGGCCCCACATGGAGTACTGCTCTCACCTCTGGGCGGGTGCTCCCTAGTACCAGCTTCATTTGACCACATTCAACGTAGAGCAGTTCGAATTATCGACGATCAAGCTATTATCGACCGGTTTGATCCTTTGGATTGCGCCAAATTCCATCCTCACCACCTCGATGTCTGGAAATCCACAACAGCGCGATTTTTAAGGCATTTCCTGCCTCGCACAACCACTCTGTGGAACCAGCTTTCGCCGGCGACTTTTCCGAATCGATATGACATAAAAACCTTTAAGAAGAGAGCGTACTCTTTCCTCAAAGGCCGGCAACGCACCTGCAAGTCCTCGGATGTTACAGATGTCCATGGACGGTGGTAGTCACTTTCCATCAGGTGAGCCACATGCTCGTTTGCTCCATCTTACATAAAAGAAAATGTACTTTTAATAATTATTCATTTAGTTTTTTTGATTCAATACATAATATTTTCTTATTGTTTTCCTGAAGATCTCTCGCCTCTTGACCCACTGAACTAGTTCAGTATTCTAGAAACTAGATAGACTTAGTATTGCAACTTGCAAGGCTAATAGCCAAGACGAATCATACTTAATACTTTGCATCAATCGGTAGGTAACTACAATAATTAGCGAAAAATTATAATTTGCGACTGATAAAATAACTCGATTAAAATTAATATATGTATATCCTACCTAATATTATAAATGCGAATGTGAGTTCGTTTGTTTGTTACGCTTTCACGCATAAACCACTAAACCGGTTTAAAAAAATAGTTTACCGACCAAAATCAAAATACTTTATTCAATATTGAAGTATTACACTTTCTTATTGATTGTCAAACCAGAAACTACCACGTAATGGAATGGTACATTATCTCCGAGTAACATAGGCTACATTTTATTCCCGTATTCCCACGGGAACTACGCGGGTGAAACCGCGGGTCAAACGCTATTATATAAAAATCTGATTTGAATACATTTTTCAAATTATTGACGAAACTAATGACTGATATGTCTAAATAGGTTCTAAGTATTCTTTTTTTAAGCATTTGTGTTACTCTTCGAAATATGCTAGTGTCAACATTTTAAGGAAACGCGAACTTGTTAAAAAATCGTGGAATGTATCGTGAGTTTGAACTGTATTATTGTCATTGTCTTTTGTCTTGTTTATTTAACAATTCATTGTTTACGTGTTAATTATGACAGAGGGATCCGGCACAGACCCTAAAACGTAGCCTTGTGGCGTCCTTTTTATTTTTTTTTAATGATTTGATATAATTCTAATGAAATAAATAGTAACAAAAAATATATATTATTTAGTTGACTTTATGTTAGTTTGTAAAGGTTTTTTTGTTGTAAATCTTCAGAAAACAAATACTCATATATAATCATTCTCAAAGTAATGATTTGTTATATATTAGTAGAACAGTTATTTTCAAATCGAACTGGTAGTTCATGAGGTTAGCGGTTACAAACAAACAAAGCTCTATTTTATAATATTAGTATGGATGGGTTACAAAAAGTGATATAATGATTGCATGACTTATTTTAATCAGTCGAGTTACACGTTATGAGCTTACTGGTTCGAGACGCAATAACACGCTAAAACTTGATGACAATATACTCAAGTTCACATGGAATACACATAATAAAAAATTAAAGGATACTATTCTGTACTACAATATGAAGTATGAAAGTCTGCATTTCAAACGATTCATCTGATTGAAAATTAACCCAGAATATCGTTTTTTTTTTCTTATTATTTATTAACTATTTTTAATACTTCATTCCAACCTAAATTAGTTGGTGCCGGTGCCTAAGACGAGCCGGTTGGTGTGGTTGGTAAGATACTTGCCTTTCACGCCGTAGGTCGTGGGGTCGTTTCCCACCCAGGACAGACATTTGTGTGCATGAACATGTCTGTTTGTCCTGAGTCTGGGTATAATTATCTATATAAGTATGTATTTACAAAAGAAGAGTAGTATATGTAAGTATATCAGTTGTCTGGTTTCCGTAGTACAAGCTCTGCTTAGTTTGGGATCAAATGGACTTATGTGAATACTGTCCTAGGATATTATTATTATTATTATAAGTATTACCAAACCGTACTCATTTACTAATATTAAATACTTAATGTTAAGTTCTCTTTTAATAATTGGGGGTACATGAAGTTTATATAAGCATGTTTCCTTTCAAATGGAAATATTTATGTACAAGAGCGAGTTCTCGGATGAACTACACCAGAAACTCGCATAATTAACTAAAATTAAAGGTAATATCGGTTTCGAATACACAGATTATTTATACATGAATAAATCATTAAAAAATAATATTAAACGATATAACCATATATTAAACTATTCAATTTATTGCTCAATATATTTATATTTAGCGAATTTAGCACATCTTGTTTTATCGATGTTGTCTGAGAATATTTAAATATTATTTAATTATCGAATTCATTTTCTTGCTATTAACACATCTCATAGCTTAGATCCTGTTAAAACAGAAATTTGATTCATAGGATATAAAGATGATGAATTCAATGCTTTGTTAAAATTTAATTAAATTATGAACACTTTATTCATAATTTCAATTAACAAGATAAGAGTTGTTGCTCTATTTATTTATGTAATTTGCTAACGTTGCTCCAATGCGGATTGTTCAATTAACTCATGCAGGTTTCCTCGCGATGTATTTCTTCACCGCTGAACGGGATGAATTATACACAAATTATGCAGATAAAAATTGAGCGTTGCTTAAACCCATGATCTTCGATTATGATACAGGTTATTTGACCACTGGCCCATCTCGGCTCTTATATCTTAGTATTTTAGTTAAAGGTGGTGCATTGGCGGTATCAGGAAAGATTAATGTTTCTTGTGCTGCTAATATGTGATGGTTACCTCTTACCGTCTAGGTGGTCCGGTCCTTTCGTCTCTTTATATGTATCATAAATATATCTCCATAGTAAAATTAATATCCATATACATTTAGTTATGATAATATATATCTGACAGAGTTGAAAAAAATCTATTGGAATATTGATGAAATATTCCATAAATTAAGATTCTTTGCAGTTTATCATATAAATGTAGAACATAGGCATGAAAAAAGTGAGGTTGGGATCAACTTATTTATACTTTGTAAACGGATCTTGTAAAAAAATTTAAAAAAAAGTATGATTTAAAAAAGAAACTTACGTCTGGCAGGTCCTCAAATCTTCTAGCTTTATGTTATAAATAGATATTACTTAATAATTTAATTATTTATTCGGAACAAATATTCGGAACAAGTAGAAATTGTCATTATCCTTCTCCGGGCGTAAGAAAATAATAGTTTACCTATGCTACCTACAGATATTTGATTTTTAATAAGTTAACAAAATTAATGTGCAAGTTACAAATCGCATTACACATATTTATTATTGTTTTCTAAAGTTCGAACTCGAGTTTAATGACTTTAGACTCAAATGTTATGTTATGTAAGTGTTATATTGTGTAACTATAACTTACCGCTCTAGTACCCTAGGAAAAAGCAGGAAATACATCGGATCTAACGGGTTTGCTGTTACGTGTGTACACAACAGCATCAATCGATGTTACATTAAGCACTATCATGTTATCTATGTTTAACTTGGTCTAGACAAGATTTACTTACAAAATAAAGGTAAACATCACAATAAAAGCATTTAAAATGAATTATTTGCAATGTGTATAACCTTTAGGTGTGTCAAAGAAGCACAGATAAATAATTAAAAATAACGTCCGCCATTTTACATTCCAGGTTCTATATGCTGTGACGTTATAGCCTTAAATACCAAACCTAAAAATAGGTATTTTGTCAGATCTTTGTATCTTGTGTTACGAAGTCGGTTCAGATTTTTATCGTCCTTGAATATTATCTTTACGTTTATTTTTTGTTGTACATATACATAGTTTAGTAATTTCTATTAGTAAGTGATAAGACATTTGTCGTAGGGAGAATGCGATGGTGGATTAACATTTTTTAAAGCAGATAAGAAGACAAGTGATAATGAGTTCGATGTCTTATTCTTGTTTATATTATTAAACAAATACTACAAATTATTTGAAGACGTATCTCATAACAAGCATGATCATTAATGAAAGTGAGGCCTTAATGAAAAATCATCTCTCAGAGCGTCTAGAAAGCGTGCTTCAGGCGTACTAAGCATGCTTATTGTCGGCGTACGTAATATAAGCGTGCTAGTCTTAAGACTCTAAGAGTCCTTATAAGTTCCTTGACAATTATGATTATTAGGCGCGTCTTGCTCCTTAATAATAATACTATAGCAATTGTTTTATTTTTTTAATGTCGGTAACATTCTGTATGCGTCAATATGAAGCATATACACATAACTAGATTTATATTTATACGTTATTTTATATATTTAATAATAGAGTTAATTACTATGAGTTTGACGAGCCGATTGGCGTGGTTGGTAAGGTACTTTCATGCCGCAGGTCGTGGGTTCGATTCCCACCCAGGACAGACATTTGTGTGCATGAACACGTCTGTTTGTCCTATGACTGGGTGTAATTATCTATATAAGTATGAATTTACAAAAGGAAAGTAGTATATAAGTAATATCAGTTATCTGGTTTCCATAGAACAAGCTCTGCTTAGTTTGGGATCAGATGGCCTTGTGTGAAAATTCCCAGGATTATTATTATTATAAATATCATTTAAATTTTGCTCGGTAGCTTCGCTTTAGAATATTCTTGTGATGGATTTCTATCAAATTACTTTCGACACGATGGGACAAGTTCTTGTATAGAATTTTCGAAACTAATAACGTCTGTAGTAATTTGAAAACCGGTAAGTAGCGATGCCTTTAACTTTGGCATGGTATTTGATTATTATGCGAAGACAAGAGTCAAAATATTTTATATAGTCTCTATACATTATAAAATTAAATTAATAGAGCATAAATTATGAGATTAAAATGCATACTTATAATAGTTAATAGCAACTTACTTTACGGGCTCTTTTGTTTTTATTTACATTTAAGAAATATTCAGAATACGATTTTTTTAATTACCTACTTTTTCCTTTCTGGCTTTTAGAATTACTCAAGTTTTAAGCAAATATACCTACTGCTTGTAAATAATTTTATTAAAAAAAAAAGCTATAAGGAGAATATATCATTAACTATATTTGTTTTAAGACAAACATACATATATTCTGCTATTTGATCTGTTTTAAATAACGTTAAAATGTCAATATTTATTAAGTCAAATTTGCCATGAGTAAACTACGCAAGAACGTTTACAGATTAAAAATTATATCTCGTGTCGTTTGTCACTTCTTGTAAATGTAATTCATCTGTCTGATAATTTTTATACGAAATTTTACTGTACATAATTTGAATAAATGTCATTCTTAAAGAAATATGTCAGTGTCCGTTTATTTTCTATCATTACTACTATTATTACTACTACCAGTAGGCGAATAAGTCACTAATGGTTAATAGTTAATTCTATCCATGTCCCGCTAACCATGATATCGTGATATGATATCTACGATGTCATACACCTTTAAAGATGCTATCCTGTAATTACACTGGTTCACTCACTTCAGACTGGAACTCAGTAATTCAGTCGACGACCAATTTCATAGACGACCTTGCACAAATACGTTAGTATTTGTGGAGGTAACTTCTATCAACTTCATTATATATAGTAATGTCTCAAAATGATAAGCCTGATTTGTTTATGAGACTTACAACAATTTTAAGTACTGTTGATATGTCACACTACTAATCTGTAATCATAAAAAATAAAAATAAAACTTCCGTGTATAATATTGCCAAATAAACTTTGTAATTTGGACCAGTAGTTTTGCAACAAAAAAAGCGGGAAAGGCGTCCATATCGAACTATTTATTAAAAAAAACATTTGGTAATTGTTAAAAAAAATACTTATGGCCTTATATGAGCTAATAAAAAAAGAGGGTCATAGATTATAACTTAAAATACCGGTACAAAACGACACATCTCTAACCGAATGTAAATAAATGCGTAATGTCCGCGACACACTGACACCGCTACGGATTACGTATTCTGTACAGAAGTGTGCCATCATTCATATGTCTTAAATTTATAATATGTTACTGAACTGTGCTTACAACTTTTCATATTTATACAAAAAATGTAGTTTCGTTTGAGCTTACAATAAATTTTACGATAAAAATATAAATTGTGATAGGTGTAAGTTACAAGCAAAGTTTTATAAATTTCTACGTTTCCATAGATATGTTCAATCTGATATGTCTAGTTGGTATGATGCATTACGTTTCAAAAAGGTGTAACATTACGTATAGCTTATATATATTTAGTACAATAGATTTACAATTGATATCATATTACACTCACATGTGTGATTGGGGATCAACACAATGTAATGTACCACTGCAACATACAGAATTAGCCAAAATATTACCAGTTGTCTACCTGACTATCCCTCCTTTTGAATATGTTTGGTAAGATGCAACAGGCTCAATTTAAATGTGTGAGATTTTTTTTTAATTTTCCGGTCTGTCAGAAAACGTAAGCCTTAAAATTAAGAGCGCCGGATTTTGAATTTAAGACTTATTAAGTAACAAAGGATTTTTTAAATTACTTTTTGAAAAATGTTTGACAAAATATCGTAAGCGAGCATAGGAGTATATAGACGGAATAAAAAGACTACGTATTAAATTAACGGAATTTCGGAATTTAATCTATCTTTACACCTATTTCGTGCTCACACATATTCTAGAGCTTGTGGGAAAGTCAGCATCTTCTATATATCCAACAGACAAAACGTAGCCACACGTATTATTATTATTTAAAATAATTAACTTACGTCATTGCGATTACAACCTTTGAATCACCAAAAAATACTGATAGTGAACTTTTAAACATACCGTAAGTGGTTAGCACATTACGTTTGTTTCAATGTGCTTCCACCAAATCTCTTATTTGTTTTAAGTGATATGTTCTTTGCTTCGTGGGCCAAATGAGAGATGGGTCTGTCCTATTGATACTCATTTTTTTTGTACTATTTGATATACATAGCTTTAAAATTTAAATTGTTCGTAATACTTTTTGCTCCGAAGCAATCAATGACAAGATTTTTTTTATTGACATCTGTGTTCTTTTCATTTGATATATATAATTTCATAATATTTTATACGATATTTTACGTAACTGCATCAATTGCTGAAAAGATTTGTAACACTTTTTTCCGTAAACACAGAGCGTAGACCAATACCCCGTCGTGTTGGTCTACGCGGGGCATACTCGTGTTTATGGGTAACGCCTTGTCGAGTAAGGCAAACAATGTATGTCCAAATCTTAATTGCAATTTTCGATCGTTATTATAGTGTCCAAATTGTCATTTTTTCACCCGGACCGGTTGGCATATAATCTATTACCACTCCTTATATCAAAGATTAAATATAAATTTCGTAGAACAGATTGAATTGAATCTAAGCTTTCGTAATATCGACGTTGTCCTTTTTTCATTTTGTATATCTTACAATGTTTTTTTTATCGGCTACAATTGAAAGTATCACGTTCAAATTGACATTAAGTAATCATTAACTGACCTACAGGCAGTAAAGTATTGCCGCATATTACGTATATTCCCTTTCTTGTTTTCTTAATGGCTCACTTCCACATTCAGTTCAGTTAGACACGGAGAAATTAGATACTTTTAATAATCGATAATTTTAACGATTAATGGATTTAAAATAACCTATAAATCTTAAATTGTAGAGTTGAGTTTCATCTTATTTTGAGGGGAAGGTTCGGAGCTTATTCCGCAACGCTGCTCCAATGCGGGTTAGGGAGTCAGAATCCAACACATTCACGTTTTCTCACGTTGTTTTTCGTCGCCATCGAGCACAAAATGTAAATAACAGAATAAGCACATGAAAGTTCAGCGATTAGAGTAGTCTCATGTTTGCCATTGGCCCCATCTCAGCTAGTTTTTGTATACACTTATGACATATTATGTAAAAAAATATTATAAAAACCCACTGATGTTTGTTCCAAATAATTACGAAATCAACTCGATTCTTATTTACACCTGTTGGATTTTTAATCTATGTTATATAACTTTTGTTCTTGAGCATATGCTTACTAGGTAAAGAGATTTTTATTGATGTGTTCATAATCTATATCTCGCGTGATGGAGGGCAACATTTTGGAGAAACCTGTATGAGTCGGAAGAAATTCTATGATATTTTATTCTATTACACGTGGTGGTCTACGCTCCGAAAATCGTATGGCCGTGGGGGCTTAAATAATTTACTTTTACTTAACTTACTTTACCTAACTAAGAAATAACAGCCTGTATATACGCCCCACAGCTGGGTCTCCTTTTGAGAACTTAGGCTTAGGTACGAAGTTAATCACGTGATTGTGTTAAAAAAATCACGATTTTGTTACCCTTTATGCAATGTTTAACGAATATTTTAATTGATTATATGTAATCGCAAAAATGGAAAGTGTATAAAGTTTGAAGTTTCGAAAATAATTGTATTAAGTTAACCCCGTTGTTTTAAAACTGTTAAGTTCTATAAATATTTATACTGTTGTCAAAATTATTCTTAAAATAAGACTGTCAAGCCGTAAGATGTGTTTATGGCCTGCACGCATGCATGCATATTCATATAAATATTTATTACTACAAAAGCCATTCCAAATATTCATTTAAAATTACCTTAATAGTAAAATATACTTTATTAATTTACATTTTTTAATTTCATTTAAAATTGGATTCATGTCTATTTAAATTTAAAAAAAATCTTTTAATTCCTTTTAACTTGTATAAAAGAGTTTTTATTATTAATTGTATTTAAGAATAAGATAAGATTGTTGATTTGGTTAGACTAGATTAATATCCGTTTAAATCTATTTTATTTCTTGTAATAATGCAAAAACTTGCCTAACAAAGCATTGCCAAAATCATCTCGGTCAGCGTCATGATTCGCTTTCACTAAGATGTTTTTTTATTTTGCAGACTCGAGCAACGAAAGCGAGTGGAGTGCATTGGTAGTTGTTAGTGTGGTGTGAATTGTTGGTTCTGTGCTAAAAAGTTAAGTGTTGCTAGTTACGAAAAAACTAGTTTTTACAATGGTGAGTTTTATATTTTTATTTTTAATTAATATTTCTCAATTTCAAAAATTCGTGTATTACCTTAATATGTATTTAATTAAAATTAAAAAGAGTTTTGTTATCTTGAAATAATGTAATACAAATCCATAATAGGGAAATTATGTGAAATTATTTATTATTATTACTATAAATAAATTATCTCAAATTGTTTTTTTAAGACGTCGTTGCCTCATTAGCGAGTTAGTTATGTAACTATAGCGCTTGCAACAAACATACACAAGACTAAATATATATTTACATAATATTACCAATGTTGTGATGCAAATTCTGGCCTGTATTTAAAAGTACTGAAGCGATTAAAAATGTGCAGATAGTAATTATTTATTTCTGGATGATAACCGTTACAGTTTAATGATCTAGCTCATCCGGTTATGGAAATCTATTTAGCCATAAGTTTCATAGTAATTCAAAAGTCATCTTTGTTTTGAAGATAAAGGTTGACGGGTGCAAGTTGCCAGTGTGTCAAACAATAATGAAATCTAGAATGTGACGCTTAATTTAGCTAGAATTTACTTTTAATATTTTTAAAGCTAAGAAAATAAATAAACCAATTATATTAAGGAGAAGTACTGAAGAACATACAGTTAATTTAGTAGTAAAACCAAATTTATATCAAATGAAAAATATACTTTATTAAAGCCGGTCTTTACCTTACAAAAGCTTAAAACGTTAAAAAATTTACGAGATACAAGTATCAGAATGTAGATTGTACCGAGGTGAACCGGCCTGAAACTGACGTGTAACAAATACTCATAAACAGTTCAATTTCCTGCATGAAAATCAAAACAAAATGCCTTATTTACATAAATATATCTTTTAACATAAGATTAAAAGTTAATATCTACTAGGTAAAATAAGTGCCTGCGTTTTTTTATTAATGAACCATATACTGTCTAAAAGGAACCAGTATGCAGATTTTAGTGCTGCTAGAACTTTGCCAAAACTTTGCCAGATCTTTGGGCTGTGCGTTGATATTCATTAGTCAGTCGGTTAGTATTTTATATATTAGTCTATCAAATCAAATGTAAACAATCATTTGTGAATATACATAATGATGTTGTTAACATACTGAGACGCTACCGTATCTTGTGTGCATACTTGATGTAAGGCCACAGACACGGAGGTCCTGGGTTCAGTTCTCAGGTCGGGCCAATAAAAAGTTATTGGGTTTTTGTGTAACAAAATTGTCAGTAGCAGTCCGGAGTCTGGAAGTTGGAAGTGTGTACGCTCCCGTGCTTCGGAAAGCACGGAAAGCCGTTGCTTCTGCGCCTGAACTCTTTACGCTCGTGTCGGTTTGCCGGATCATCGGATTATTAGAGCATAGAGATATTAGGGAATAGAGAGTGCACCTGTGTTTGCGCACACACTTGTGCACTATAATATCTCCTGCGCAGTTGGCTAATCTCTCTTGAAATTGGCCGCCGTGGCCGAAATCGGTCTGGGCGACATTATTTTTATTACATACCTATTTTGTTAAGAACTTATCAAATGGTCTATGGTCTAAGATTTTTTTATTAATTTATGTAGAAAAATCATTATGCTACATCATAAGCAAAATATGTCAACAATGACAACTAACAACATGTATTTCGATTTTTTAAATAATACTGTGTCGTACCGGAGTTGAATGATCTCAGTCACGGCGTCAGTGTTTGTCTAATATTTCTTTCTCATGCATTTTACGTCTTACAATGCCAATGTCTATCCGCCAAGATCGCTTAATAATAGACGTTTGATGACGACTGAATATATTCATTTATTTAATTTAGACAATTAATCCATAACATAAGTAACGCCGATTTGCAAGGAATTACTAATATTTCTTTTGTTTTTCTAGTTTAGAGTACCTAAAGCTTGTTTTTATGGAGTGGAGACGACATAAGTCTAAAGATTACGGACCTGCGACTTTTGTATTGTTTGGCGGCTCAAAGATTAAACGATAGACGTTTAAAAAAAATGCGTGTTTCCTCATTCCTCCAATTCCTCTTTCATATCATGAATTTCAATGTTAATATAATTAATAAAATTTTTAAGCGACTGCTTTATAAAAAAACGTGTGACAAGTTTATTTATGTTTTATTTTTATAGAAGTATTATAATACATAATGCTTTTGTTAATTTGCTTTTTAGCATGACTATTATAAACAGTAACATGATATACTTAATGATAAAATCATATGATTGTAATTTCATACAAAGCTAGTTCAATTGATTAATTCAAAGATCATTTATTTACTGTTTTTTGGTAAAGAATATACTCTTTAATTTGATAACTTAAACACAAGTCATATTAAATTATTATTACAAAATAGTCTCGAATAAAATAAATCAATACAGCAAATTATGTTATATGACATAAGATGCAGAAATGGATTCAAGTCAGTAGAGCTATTCTGTAAGAATAAACTCAAAACTCAACGCCGAGAAAGTCATATGCGACATGAATAGTTGTAACATTTAAAGGATAAAGCATATCACCGTTATTCGATTATTTACATTAAACGAGTGAGATACGAAGTGATTAGTGAATTCACAGAATAGCATGTTCTCATTCATTCGATCTGAAATTTCAGCCTTGTCTTTAATTTATGTACATATTGAAATAAAATGTTGAGTCCATATTTTAATTGATACATAAAAAAATATAACCTTTACTTTTATCTTAATAGCTCATTCGTATATATTACGAGTAACGACTTCATAGTTGCGAGTTCGATCTTGACCTCGTTGAATCACTATCACTAGCGTCAGCTTTACGTTTAATTAAGGAGATCCTTATGGAGGGAATAGGAATAGATAGAATACGTAAGATCGTAGGTTCAAATCTGGGCAAGTATAATTTTCATGTGCTTAATTTATGTTTATGACAACACCTATCAGCCGAGTTGGCTATGTCCTGAGTTTTTATGTCTTTATAATTCATCTCGTATTTGATGAAAGAAAGCATCGTGCACGTGTCAGATGAAATTCATATGTACTTACCAACCAACGTGGGGTGAAATGTTCCAAATCTTTTAGATAAAATAGGCATTTGTGAGAGTGAGCCATTTACAGGCATTAATTTTTTAAAGTAAGTATTCATAGTCTACTTTAACGCTGTTTATTATATTTTCTTAAAAACGTCTAACAAAATACATTTATTATTACTATTTATAATGTCAGTTCGCTTATATATGTATAAATGTTGCAGGAACCGAGGCGTCGCCCTAGCTTGTACTATAGCTCATAGTTAACAGATTTAAAGTGTGTGCGAAGCCTTATCATTGAATGTCTAATGTATCAATCAATACAAGAAATTATGCGAATAATTTAGTATATCGACTGGCCTAGACCTGCGCCTCGCGGGCTCATATTGACGTCACGGCTTAAAACAATCCTTCAAGGTGACACAAAACTAATACTCCATCTTCCTTATGCTATTAATGATTTCCTTATCACAAAGCTGATAATATACCATTAGCGTGAAACAAATAGGAGACAATAGATACTTATTGCCGCATATAGAATGTTTATGAGTTATTTATTTATAGAAAATAATTAGGGAAATTATAAAACGACCAATTGTTTGTCGGTTTTGCGTTGTAAGCATAGCCAGACTTGAAGACCAGTGGGGTTACTGCGTATGTTTATTGACAGACGTACTAATAAATTGGACACTCGATTATGTATCCGATTTTTATATGTCAAAAAACAAACTGACTGACGCACGACCAAAACTACTGTGCCTAGAAAGATAAAATTTGCAATATATGTTTATTGGAACGAAGTTCTTTTACGCGGCTTTCAGTAGAGTTAAATGGCAGTGGTTGAGGAGATTTCAACTTTAAAGGGGAAAATGGAAGGAAAAAAATTGTATGAAAGACTTTCTTCAACGAAGTTCGGAATGTGAAAATTTTAATCCTTATCTTATCCATACATAATCGGAACGGGCTACTTATAATTAATAAAATAAATTAAAGTGTAATTGTCAAGCTAATAAATAATTAGCTAAGTTTAGTAAACAACTGAGACGTTATTCGTAAGAACACTGATAGATACTTACAATAACTATTATTGACAGGATTTTCTTATAAATAGTATCGTAAATTGGTAATTTGTAAGCAAAGTATAGATCTAGATTATGTTGCATTGTTATATCGTGTATGGGTTGTACCGAATGTCTCATTATACTTGGATGTTGATGTGTGTTTGTGTGACTCATAACAAAGCTTTATCAAAGGTTTTTTGATAAGTCACATTATTTAAATTATGCTCTATGTATACCCTACGTATTATTTTACCAATGTCAAGTAGGATAGAAGACAAGGAGATCAATCGCTGCGGTCGTAATGCAAAATCTATACTAATATATAAAGCTGAAGAGTTTGTTTGTTTGATCCGGCTAATCCCAGGAACTACTGGTTTGAATTTAAAAAAATCTTTGTGTGTTGTATAGTCCTTTTATCGAGGAAGGTTCTAAGCTGATTTTTAGTAATCATACGCGGGTGAAACCTCGTTCACAGCTAGTCAATTATAATTATAAGACAATCATCATCCTAGGAAATAGATAGATAAATAAATAAACAAATAGTCATAAGATAAAACAGGACAATTATTTAGCTATTACACGAACTTTTTACAAATAATTTTTAAAAGCAAAATGTAATTAGACTTTATTATTGAGTGATTATCTATTTTAGTGGCAACGCACCTGCGCCCGCGCTTGTTTTTGTGAATGTAAATTTAACGGTGACAGATATTTAAATTATTATTATTGCTATGTATTGGCATACAAAGATGTCGTTTTATGGTTTTTCCCAAATACAAGTTATATATCTGATGATAATTGTTTAGTCTCGCACTAACCAGTACATGCGTTCGCGAAATTTTATGTATAGAAAATATAAAATAAAGGCCTCTGGTTTAAGAAAAGTTATAGAACGACTTTGTATTTTTAAAGCAACAATTTAGAAAGCTATATGCTTTTAGCTTTACTCCAAAGCTGGATAAAGGGCCTTATCAGTAAAGACGATTAATATGACAGCTTTTTCCACGAGTAATAACTATTACTGCAATTATGCATAGCCTTGTTTTGCCCTTAAAAGACTGTGGTCATTAAATTCGATTACCTCACAAGCGATAAAAATGCTTTCAAGGGCTTACGGTAATTGTGTAATATGCCCTTATTTCCAAAATGTCAAACTGAATTCTGTAGTCAAATTATAATGAATATTAAGAGAAGGAAATTTCCAGTTCCCCATTTAATTTGAGCACCGTAAAGGAACCGCTAGTTTGTCGTGTACAATATTGGTTGCAAATATTATAGATAATAACTTAATAATACTATAATATAAATTATTGTTTCTTATGAAGCTATGAATTAGATTAATTAGATTATATATTATGAATTAGATAGCTATATCGTACTATTGTGTCCTGTGTATCGTAGTATTGTATGTTGATCAATATCAATGGAAAATGCTTTTAAGGATGTGGATATTCCAGAGAAACAGACGTTTTTATTGTTCTAGATATGCAGTTGAATAGTCTTTGAAATTGGACGCTGTACCCGAAATTCGGTCCGTACTTAATAAAAATATTTTATTTTAATGTAAGTGATCTCCACTACCAATAAAAATTGGCATCGTAAAAAATATTAACCATCCCTTACATTTTCAAAGCGGTTCTATCCTTGGGAACTATGATGAACACTACCCACTATAAAAAAATACAACACACTAGGTGGATATCATTGCGGGATGTCACGAAACCGCTTGCACGTGTTACCTTTCCATCCTGAGCCTTTATCCACTAAGTAAAAACCTTAAGTACTCGCTAACTTGCTTTCTTTTATGTTGCGTCCAAAGCCTTTGACTTCGATTTGTTGTAAGTTCATCGAAAGGAAGCATAACATTTCTTTATGGAAAGTCGGTAAATTCCTTAAAGTAAAATGCCATAATTATTTAAGCATTACGTGACCTTACTTATAAATGCATTATATTAATCAGCATAAATTATCGATCAGACCGCATCTAGAACGCTTACACAATATTTATTTACATTTTAAAATCAATTCTCAGGATTTGACATTACGTTTCAAATTAGATTGTTATTGTTTTAATATCCGTATATGGTTAATCCATGGGAAATTAATCTTTATTCATATGATAGTAAGATGTAGATTTAAATAATTAATCGCAAGAGAACAGCGAAAGTGTACTCTCACTACTGTCACGGTCGAGATTTTGTTCGTATGACAATGGTTTTACATAAATATTGCATTCTCAGATTACAAGATAAAGACAAGTTAAGGAGTTTTGTAGACAGAAAATTGAGGAAATCGTCTTTTGTTACTTAAAACAGGTCAATCTCGAGGCAAATGTCGCGAAGCTTCCGGTACCAATTATTATATAAACTTATATAAATAAAAATTATGTTCGTGTGTTTGTCCTTTATGAGTTCCTGGAACGTTTATCCGATTGTGATGAAAATTTTATTAAATTGGTGGCTCATAATTGTTTTTTTATTTGTATTCCTTTAGCTTAAACATTTTATGTAGAACCTTATTTACGCGAAGCCGGAATTGATAGCTGGTATCTATAGTATATAAATTTTATCTTTTTTACAATTATTTGAGAGTAACTACAAAACTATAATTGTATTACTGCTGCAATTTTAACTGAAAATAAGAATACCATTATTGTTTCCGGTTATTATAAAAATATATAAGAAAGCTGACGAGTAACTTAAAATATTATAGAAACTTAATATCTGCAACGATCGTGAAATGGCCGGCGTAGTGTTTGTAAGTGTGAGTATCCACAACCGTGGATCCCACGCCGTGGAGTATGACATATGACGTATATAAATGTTTCATTTAATGATACGTTTCACCAGTCTGCACGCAGCATAACATGCTTGTTGCGAACACAATGCTTAGTCGTGATACACTTTCATTCGTAGTAAACAAGTCTCATGTCAGAGGATAGTATCGATACTATACGTAAATGCAAATCGCTCGGAACGACGCGACGTGTCGACCTTGTGACGTAACAAGAGATTTAACGAAAAATCGACAATGGTGTGGCGCACGCGAGATCGCGTCGAACGGCTTATTGTTAGTGCTATTCTGTGAGCAAAAACTCGAAACTCCAAAAGTGTTGTCCAACATTGACTATAAACATTAATTGCTTAAATTTTTATAAATTAATTATAAAAAAGTTTAATTAAGCACTAAATTAGCGTATCACCGTAATTTGGTAGCATTTCACGAGTGAGATACGAAGTGAGTTCTTATAGTGTAGCATTGCTGATTCGAGCGACATGTAAATAGTTATTTCTTAATACTTTTCCTAAGTATACAGTATGAGCATCTAATTAACAGTTCACACATAACATTCTCACAGTTTTCATAATTTGAATATTTATCATCAGATCCGAAGAATAAAGTAACAGCCTATAATTGCTTGGCTAAAGCCTCGTCTCTTATTTTGAGAAGGTTTGGAGCCTACTCCACCTCGCCGTTCATCGCACCAATCAGGGTTCATAGCACACACATAACCCTTCGGTTACTACGTATCTTATAGAAGGTCTACCACTGTCGATGTCACCTTTTCCAGTAATTCCAACTTATATGTCTTGTTATTCGTTCTTGCAATTCTTATCACATTTAGATAGATGTGTTTATAAATATCATATTTAACAAAATTTGTATCAGTCATAATTTTCCAAGCTGCTTAAAATATTATTCTTTATTTAGTTTTAGTTAATTTGTCATTATTATGATGTTTTTAATTAATGGAAACTTCTCTAGTTAGTATGTATGTCAAATTGTTTGGTAAATAAGAATAATTAATAAAGTTTGGCGAGGCGGTTGGCGTGATTGGCCTTTCACGCCGCCGCGCCGGTCGTGGATTCGTTTCCCACCCAGGACAGACATTTGTGAACATGAACATGTCTATTTGTCTGAGTCTGGGTGTAATTATCTATATAAGTATGTATTTACAAAAGAAAATTTATATGTAGTATATCAGTTGTCTGGTTCGATAATACGAGCTCTGCATAGTTCGGGATTAGATGGCCTCGTGTGAATAATATCCCAGGATATTATTATTATGATTATTAACATAATGTTAATATCCCAATGCTGGGCAAAAGCTTTCGATTGAAAGGTTATTCCTTTATGGATATTATCTCACGATTGTTTCCTTTACCGTCGAGCACGAGATGAATTATAAATACAAATTAAGCACAGGCTGAGTGGAATCTATTATTTTCTCGTCTTTAGTAACCAGGCCATCTCGGCTGTTTCCATTTACTTATATATTTATGTATATATAAATGAAAGTTTCTTTGTTCATCCCGTATGTATTCCTATATCGTTCGTTATATTCACTTATGGAAGGTTTCTGGCATTGCATCATCAAATATCGGATAATTGTTAAAAACAAATTTAAAAAGGTATTGCTTATCGTGTCGAGCGTTAGCTATCAAATATACCTACAAACAAATAGCAACTATTAAAAAAAACACAATAACAAAAACTAAAGCAAAGATTTTAAACAATATTAATATAGACTTAAAATCCCTTGTCACGTTACAAGCTCAGCATAACATCTTGCGGAATACAGAAAGCTAAAGGAGGTTACACATTGAACTCGATAAATTAATTACGTAAAAGGTCAACGCAAGGTATTCAGCAGTACTTAGTTTTGTGTTCCGGTTTGAAAGGTGAGTGAGCCAGTATACCTGGAGGCACGAGGGCGATGTAAGCAAGGGTTAATATTTCTTACATCGCCAATGTACAAGCGGTTGTGATAACTTATCAGGTAGAAACATTCCCGTTTGCCTACCTAATCTATAAAAAAAAGTATAATGTTAAACTATAAGAACTCAAGAGAGATTATCTTATCATACATAACACTCGTAACTTGTAACGAAACCATTACAAGCTTTTTCTACAATTATTCCTTCATTGTTGAAACTTAAGTATAATTGTTTTTATTTAATATTTATTAAGCTGAATGCCGAATGTCTTCGTTTGTTTATTATATTTTGATAAAAAAAAAATGAACTGCGTGATTTGTTTTGTTTACGTTATATTTTCTAAGTTTTAATATGATAAATATTAAACTGAATGTGATATTCAAATTGTTGGTAAACATTTCATTCGTTGTATTCATTTATTCTCATTAATATTAAAACACTTTGCTAACAATAATGTAATTACATTTTGTTTTTCTTATATTCAACTTTATAACAACAATGTTTCAATGAACGTGTTTAAAACAATTTATTTAATATACGGAACAAAACTGCGTACCTGATACAATTTTAATATTTTAATAATAACAGCCTGTGAATGTCCCACTGCTGGTCTAAGACCTCTTCTTCTCTTTTTGAGGAGAAGGTTTGGAGCTTATTCCACCACGCTGCTCCAATGCGGGTTGGTGGAATACACATGTGATAGAATTTCAGTGAAATTTGATACATGCAGGTTTCTTCACTATGTTTTCCTTCACCTTCAAGCACGAGTAGAATTATAATCACAAATTAAGCACATGTAATTCAGTGGTGCTTGCACGGGTTTGAACCCACGATCATCGGTTAAGATTCACGCGTTCTTATCACTGGGCCAACTCGTCTTATTTATCTTATTTCTTAATTTGTATTTTATAATTATATAAAACTCATTAATAAATTGTTTTTGAGCCTAATAAATCTTTTAAAAAACGATTTTTTATTGTAAATAAATAAAAGATAAAAAATCAACCGCTTGCACTCCAGGACTGCCGGCAGAAGTAAAAACTTGAATATTAACGTTGTGCATTTATGATATTTTGGAATGATTAGAGAAAAATTTTGCTCGAATTGCTTTAATTATCAGTATTAAAGTACTATTATTTATGTGATAAAATACAATATTCATTTATTGCGCTATCGTACACAAACATGACAATTTATATTACATTAAAAATTTAACACTTCAAAATCCGTCTTACGAATTTTCAATCAGGGTCACGTGACCTGACGCGAGCTTAACATTTTTTACCCATCACAAAAAAGTGCACAACGCCGCTAAAGAAGTTTTCACTTAAAAAATCTCATACATACATTTTGCTGAGCAATGTAAAATGCATGATGCATATGTATTAATACCCTTGTAAATTTTGGCGAATAAAAATAAAAACAATGGTATGATTCATTAATATCGTGCTCGCTGTGTTCGAAATTTGAATATTCGAATTGTAAGTACGTTCGAAGATATTTTCGTACTCTTATTTCCAGTTCTTTATTGATAACACTAATGCCTTTCAAAAGCTACGAAAAAGAAAGAAAATCCGTTGACAAACATAGGCAAAAAAGGTCTAAAGTTGACTTTATACAAGGTTATTTGTAACGACCCAACAACCTCGCCGGACTAGATAGCTAACACCATAAGCAACAACTTTTGTTCTACGACTTGTGATAATTTGTTAGATTATCAAAAGCCGTAGAACAAAAATAAGTATTAATATATATTATAATATACAGGATATAGAAGATGTGTGTGTGACACGCAATTTATGACATAAATAAAAATAAACGTTTTATAATACACCATTACGGTGTATTATAAAATAGGTACTGTTAAGTATTTGAAATGAAACTTCTTTGACTTTGATAATAATTTTAAGGTCGAATTTGAATGCAACATAACTATTTTATGTTTTCCTGACCCATCGACTATAGCGGTCATTCTCAATGGTTAAGCCTTCGAAGATATAATAGTGCACAAGTGTGTGCGTATTATATAACTTCAATATGACATAACGAAAGAGAACTCAGAACCCACTATTTAAAGTGATTTTCGAGAAACAGTATTATAATACTTATATACAAGCCTGTAGTAGCCTGAACCAAAAACAGACTCTTGTAACCGCTACACTAACGGGGCTGTTTCGTTTTTGAACGTAAAATATTTACGCAATTTTTTTTTAGTTCAGTTACATGTAGTATATGTTTGTGTGTCTCTCTGTGTGTTTTGAGTTGCATGTATATTTTTTATTACGGTATTTAATAGCGTTCATTACATAAATTCATTAAAATATTAATTGACATATTAATGACGCACGTGGTTTGATAGTATGACATGTTTGGATACGTGTCCGTTACGTGTTTTTGTAATTTGGCTTTTCAACATAAAGTTACATTACTTTGTTTATGTAAAGTTAATTAATTATATTTGTATTAGGAAACAAATGAATATCTTTAATTGCATAGGCCGTGGTCTAATTATTTGTAACTTTGTTGTGAAAAGGTATCTGGGATTCTTACTCACTAGAACCACTGCGATGGCCGTCCTCGGCATGGATCAGAGAGGCTGCGGGATCGTGTTGATATACGCATCCGCTGCCCCTCCCGTGCTGTGCTCCGCTCGTAGCTCGGCGGAGTTCTCCTCAGGGGGCGAAGATAATCTCACCTCCCCGCACTCCTCGCTAGTGCGTACGAGGCCGTCAGGGCCGTATAAAATAGGACACGTGAGACCCCCATCTCACGCATCCTCGTTACGCCCTATATTTTAAGCCCCGGGCGTTGGGGCTGTGGGAAGGCCGGGAAGACGCGGACGTCGTCTCGGCAGGATCGGCCCTTTCCCGTTCCCGCTCTGCCGTCCCCTCCTGGACCATGACGGTCTCACAGAAGGAGGCTACGGCCCTCCACGCCGATTCCCTGCGGAGCATCGCCGACACGATTGCTCGCAGGGAGAGGTCATGTCCGACTTCGTGGACCTGGACCTGCCTCTCCGCACTCCACGCGGGGCATACCTCCAACGTATGCTGGGCTGTGTCCTGGTCCGCACCACAGTGGTGGAAACAACCGTGACCGGTCATTACCTGCGTAAATCGGAAGGTGACTCGTCGCTTTCGTCTCATCCAGGCTTCGAAGGCCGGCAGGATCGCTCCGACGACGCATTTGCGCGCGTACCGTTCTTCGCAGATACGGTCGCACCACGTCGCAAGAGCCGTCCCATGTTTCCGCCGCTTCAACGCCTCGAGCGCACTCGGAGGGGACGCGCTTTCGCTGTTCTGACGGAGGATGCAGGTCTGTTTATAGACCCTCGCGTCCATATCCGCCAGATTGTCCAAGGGCGGAAAGCGCGCTAGGACGGTTGCTGCCTCGTAGGATATCGTGCGATATACCCGCACTATGCGGATGGCCACTCTCCGCTGCAAGCTTTTTGGATCTTAGTCCTACAACGGCGAACGCCCGACAGTCTATGAGACCAAACGGGCGCCCCGTAAAGGGCCATCGATCGTACGACACCGGCATAGAGGCGGCAAACTTCCTCCCTCGGTCCCCCAAATTAGGCAGCAGTCTGTGCATGGCACCTGCTACCTTCTCGATCCGGGAGGCTAGGCGCTCTAAGTGCTCTTCGAAGCGTGATAAGGTAACCTACCTTATCACAACTTTTACAAATTTATTATTATAATATTAGAATTACACCATTTTATTTGGTGGTAGGGCTTTGTGCAAGCTGTGTAGGTACCCTCCACTCATTATATATTCTGCCAAACAGCAATACTTAGTACTGTAGCCAGCTTAAATACAGGCAGGAACAAGACATAACATCTTAGTTCCCAAGGTTGGTGGCGAAATGACGTTGGAAGGAATGGATTCCATTCCACGATAACCTAGTTGTCAGTCCGCCTACCCATTTTAAATATTTTGTTTTCTTACATTATATTCGGTTAAGCAAGTGGAGGATTTTTTGCTATTCAGATATAATATTCATAATTATTAAAACCTCTAAGTCTATCTTTGAAAGGCTTATGTAATCTTATGTTGGCGTTTGAACTAATACCTTATTAAAATTCTATACCACGACGAGTTCATTTTCGGATCTGAGTAAATATTGTTATTGTATCCTCTCCGTCTTGTCGGGGGGCGCCACCGGATCGCTTGCGCATGCTAAATGGTTAAGAAGATAGGTTAAGACGTGAAATCGTAACAAACCAACTCACTTTCGCATTTATAATGTTACTAACGATAAATAGGTTTTCAATTATATTATAAAGTTGACATAAATAAAGATTTTTTTAAATTGAATATTAAATTTGGTATTGTAATAACACAGGACCTTGGGATTTTCCCGATTTGCTCTTATCACTTGTCCACTACATTAACGAGGCAGTCTGAATAAAAAGAATGTAACAGAGCCGTAAAAGATAAACTCTTATTATGTAATATACATAAGGGAATTCAAAAAAGGCAATCAAAAGGAGAAAGAAATTAAATACAAATAAATTAAAAAATAAGGTACCCGCCCTGATCTGCCCTTGTAAAGAGAACTTAGTTACTTTTGTTATTTACTTAGGCTTATATTGTATTTTGTGTATTAGATTTTAAGCTGGGTATACAGGATACGCTTCTTTACCCTTTATTAGTAATTTATGACCTCATTTCAGAGTTAATAACAGTATGAGGACCATTGAGAGTAAATTTAGGTATATCTCGAAATGTAAGGGTTTATTGTTATTGAAAATTGCCTCTCTTCAATATGACTGCCTTCTTAAACACTCGACCGTATATATATAACCACTTTTTAATATATATATGTGAATCTTAATATGATACACTTTTTACGAATATTTCAGCCAGTTTTGGCTTAAATGGACGTAGGGTATGGTATTTAATAATGGAGAAAGAAAATACCTGAAATATAATTTATTTTATCTTCATAATGAACTAGTTAGTTATTAGTTAGTGGTTCCAATAAGTATGGCTACTTGTACCCTTAGCCCTTATTTGTTAATTTTTATTTGATATTGTACTGGTACTCCTAAGCGAATAAATAAATATGTTACGCTTTCGTCTCTGTTAAGTTTATACTACTACTCTCCTTTTGACGACAGGGTTCCACTCTTTAGTTAATAAGCTTTTTTTAATAAGTGAAGTACTAAGTTGTATCGTAGGTCCCAAACAACCGATGAACAAACGATGACGGGACCGATAGCGTGGTGTTTTTTTTGATCGAGATTATTCTTAGCTATATAGTATGAAGGCGTTTGAAGATCGTCTATTTCCTAGGTGAAAAAAGGGTTTTAATAATTCACAGATCCGATTATTTTGAAATTGCGGTCCCGCGAGGCGACGACGCTTTTATAAATATATTACTAGGACTTACATTAAAAATTTAAATTTTAGTTACCATTCTTTAATTATTAAATTTGTCGCGCGATCATCTAACGAAATGTCGTTATTCTTAACCAAACGATAAATGCAAGTCGACGAACTAGAATGACCTTCAAAGCGTGTATTTGGACGGAACTGACAGCATATAAACAGGTAATTATTACCCGCGCCGACTTTCGCGGACATCAATTATTCATAATAAGTAATAATCTAGTCCGTAAGTCTACCTAGTCTTGATAAATCTTATCGCAGATCTCGGGTTCTTTTTTTATGAGTTCTATGTAATATTTAATAATTTCTCCAAAATGACTCGCCTAAGTCACAAATCCTTTGTTGTTGTTGTTGTTTAAGTCTAAGATTTGAGGAATGCATGTCTTTCAGTTGGTCATGACTTGTTATGTGTTCCGGTTCAAACTGTAACAGTAATATTGTTTCATTATTTAATTAAAAATTAAATTTGGCGCAAAATTGTAACATTTGTTGTAATTCGACCAAATCATAGATGTTAATGTTTATTGGTTAGTCGGGCAAATTGAGGATACAAATATTTTCGATAGTATTTTTATCGCTAAGTGGCACAAAGCCACTTCATCGTCGTCTATTCGATCACGGATCCGTCAACTATTTGAAAATTCCATGATAATAAGAAAAAACAAAAAAAAAATACTAAAGTTCACGCGCTGTGTGAAAACAGCTTTATGTCATTATTTAGGGGCATGACATGACCGTTGCGTTTTAAAAAAAATCCGGTTGAGTATTTAAACTTTATATCTATGAGACTGTATTGTAATATATTTTAATATGAAGTTCAAGGCCTTAAATTTAAGAGGTTTATTAAATTAGCATACTTACCTATACCACACCTCAATAACTACCACTTATTAAACGTAATTTCGCTTTTATTATTATTAAATTAATTCATTCAATGTAACAGCCAGTGAATGTACCACTGCTGGGCTAAGGCCACTTTTCCTCTTTTTGAGGAGAAGGTTTGGAGTTTATTCCACCACGATGCTCCAATGTGGGTTGGTGGAATACACGTGTGACAGAATTTTAGTGAAATTAGACACATGCAGGTATCCTCACGATGTTTTTCTTCACTGTCAGGCACGAGACGAATTGTAATCACAAATTAAGCACATGAAATTCAGTGGTTCTTGCCTGGACTTAAAACCCACGATCATCGGTTAAGATTCACGCGTATTTACCACTGGGCTATCTCGGCTTTAAATGAATTAATTATAACATAAAAATATTTAAAAAAAAAATGTCAGCTTAATATGGAATTAAATAAGTTGATCCCTATTCGTCCGGAACTGTTCAAGCGAAAACGATTTAGTTTCTCTTAATTTGTGGAATCCATTGTAACTGGTAAATTATATATTATATAATCTTATATTAATTCATGACGTAATAATATTTCTTTACACAAATATTTTTTAGAATAAAATAAAAGATGTATAACAATACGTAACCGTTTTCTTTCGTAATTTGCAATAATATATTTCTATTATATTTGCTCTATAACACTCGTCCACTTCTGGACATAGGCCTCTCCAATGGTACACCACTGAGCTCGATCTCTTAGTATCTACCTACTTGTATTAGTGCATCAATTCCTCTAGATTATTCAGGTTCTATGGGAGCAGGTTAGGACCTGCTTACGAATGATAAAATGGTCTAACATGCATACTAAAAGCGTTATATTAAAAAAGGTTTAGTAAGTTAGTAAGTAACATATACTTATGTTACTCACTAACTTACGCCTTGTTACTCATAACTCAAGAACGATACGTTATTGATTCATTCATTCGGTCATTAGTAATTTTTTATAAGAAATTATTATTGTCTAGATATTTTTAATAGGCTAAGCAAAATAAAATAGTTGATTAATTAACACATAAACAAATACTGTGTGTAATATAGTAATAGACGGACGCACGGAAATGTCCGAATATTTATACTAGACTATTTTTCGCCATATCTTAGTATCGAAGCACCATAATTATGTTCGGCTATGTTGAATATAAATTAGAAACCGGTCGACGATTCTATCTGTGTTTTAATTATTAACAAGACATGAAATAAAAACGCAAGCGATTTCAACATCATAGGTGACTCCAAATAAGTGGCTTAACATCAAAGTCAAAATCATTATTAAATACAGTAAAAACATCATCAATTACGAAACTATAACATATATATACATGGCCTAGCGGTTAAAAGGAATTTCAATCGACGATTCAGAGTTCAAGCCCGGGTAAACACCGAATTTTCATGTTAATTTGTGTTTTTAAAACTGGGCAATATCCGGATTTGAACCTGAGACTTTTAAAGATACACGTATTTTTCGGATAATAATATACGCAAAATAAAACGGTACAAAAATCTAAAAGGCTTGCGTAACTTTAGCAACAATCATACCATATAAGATATAGGGAAATATCTTCTATGACAATTGGGGCACGTACAATACCAACGACTCAATATAGTCAGTTTGTTTATTGAGGGAAATGATTTTTTTTTGTAGAATTGAATGTTTGGTTTTGGCCCAAGTCTAGGCCCAAGTTTGGCCTAGATAGCGTCTTCAGGCGTGGATTATTATTATTAGAAATACCGTTCGCTTCTAACTTGTACTACAAATATCGCGAAAGAAAGGTGACTCTGCCGTTGATGGCTTTATATCTTCCTAATAATAGTGTGTTACGTAATTTTCACGCAATGCTTTGAAATGTGCGTTATTATGCGGCATTTCACACACATGAGCATTTCACACACATAAGGCGTGTGTTTGAATTTGTATACTAAACTCAGCACACAATATTTACATATACGTTTGAAATAGTGATTGTACCTACACTACACTTAATTAAAGCCGAATGGGAATATAGGAAAGAAAGAAAAAAAATACAAATTTGTTTCATTTATAATATTAATTATTTCTTACCAGTCTACAGAATTCTCTAGTTAGTATTGAGCTTGTAGTCCGACTAACATTGAATGCTCACTGAAATGTTTTTTTCTTTACGATGTTGACTATTTTTATAGAATGTAAGCAATTATCTAAATATAAATTGGTTAAACAAACAAATTAAACATATAAATGAACAGTTTATTGAATCTGAGGATTTTTTTTTCTCAAGCCATTAAATGATGACATATTTTGTGAATCGATATGAAAGTATCCCTTTATGACTTCTAATTTTATAGATTTGAATCAAAATTTCAATTAATTGGCTACTCTTATTTCCTTACAAAAATATATGTTAGTCAATATAAATGAAATGACAAAAAAGATCATTTTTTAAATACCTTATTGCTTTTTGTTTAAGCATATACGGCCTTGCTTACATCCTTAGTGTCAGTTAAACATTAATCACTCTCTTTCTGTCATTATTGGTTTGACATTCGAAAGAAGAAGACAGCATTGCTTAACAAAATAAAATCAGCCGCTAAACTATAGATTTTATTTTGTCAATACATAAAGTCACATTCATATATTTTATCCCAACTGTCAATTCATGAAAAACTAATTATATAATAATAACTAAAGCTAATGACAAGGGGTCATTGACCCCAAATTCTAAATGATTGTTGACACTATTCCTCTCAAAATATTTTTAACATCTTGTTGTTTTATTTTTTTATAATCGCACGAACCGCGCAAAAACAATTTTTTTTAATGATTACTTGGTTAAGCATTCAGAAAATTGATTGAGATTTAAGTTATAAAACGAAACGTAGATAAAAATCTAAATTCGAGTCATTGAATTAAACGCCTATTTATACTTTCAATATTGAAAAAATATTACGAAATAAAAAAAAAATTGTGATACACAAAAATCGTTAAATCAATATACATATGTTTTTTTTATTTATATATTTTTTTTCCGTTACTAAACCTGTATCTACAAGATAGTTCAAACTTCCGGCTTTGCCTCTTCGCAAATAAAACGATTTGGTTTGATGCATGGAGCTTGATAGCAACTATTTGGTTCTTCACGAGTTATAATAGAAAATGAAGATTAATTACATAACATATAAATATTAAAACAAGACGTTTCGGTCGGTCGGACGATCGGTCAAGATCTTTGGTAAAGGGCTTATATCCAGGTTTTTTACTTTATATAAATAGTTTACAGTGATTAGGAATACCCCATCGAGTACACGGCTGTTACATAATGAGAATAAATTTGGATATATTTTATTATTAATAATGATGATGGCATTTATAATAATTATCATTTAAATAAAGAGCTATGATCCACGAGCCATGAGCTACGACCACTGGCGTAAGGGATAACATCTTAGTTCATAAGGTTTACGGCGCATTGACGACACGCCGTATGCGCACTTATTTAAAAAACTAAATAAAATTAAAAATACTTTTACCAAACGTAAGATATATACTCGGTGGTAGAGCTTTGTGCATGCTCGTCTGGGTAGGTACCACCCACTCATCAGATATTATTTGGATTTCCCGTTTGAAGTGTGAGTAAGCCAGTTTATTTACAGGCACAAGGGACATGACATCTTAGTTCCCAAGGTTGGTGGCGCATTGGCGATGTAAGCGATGGCTAACATTTCTTACAATGCCATGGTCTGTGGGCGCTGGTGACTACTTACCATCAGGTAGCTCGTCCGCCTACCTATGCAATAAAAAAAGAAAAACGTATCATTTTTTAACTAAACGGTCATAAGTAAACGTAAAATAATTAAAAAAAAAGTTTTATAAATAACGAGAATACAATTTAATTAAATCTCGTCGACCTTGATCAGCTTGTGTTGCCAGTTTCAAATTAAGACAGTTTTCCTCAAATTTTCGACCGCGAAACCACGCCAAACGATAGAGCGTGAACTGTATAGTGCGCCTACTTATTGTAGGTCTTTTTTTTATTAAGTTAAATAATTAAATTTAAGCAAACTCAATCAAAAGAATTAATTTTATTTAAAATACTTACCTAACGTTCTTAAGAATACAAAAACAAAAATATAAAGGTAATACAAAATCATATAAGGACCAATAGCGCTACGGCTTACGAGCCGCACGCAAGTCCCGAGTTCGAACCTTGGGTTATTGTCACACTTCTCATCATAAATTTTTTTAATCGGAGGAGTATATTACTAAAACTTAATATTAGTAAATTCCTAAAAATGGGGATTGGTATCATTATAAAAAAAATGTTAATTGAATTTAAAATTTAAATCGATTCTTAATAAAAGAGGTTGAGCAAAATACAGTAAGTATTAATAATACAGTAAGTATTAATGAAAATCTATATTTTAAAACACGTTTTGAGTTGAAAAAAAATCGCAAAGAACTTCGTTCCTGACGGGGATCTCCCGACCGCACAATTTTTTACATCATCAATTGAATTTGACATACCTTATTACATTACTGTTGCCTTATTACTTACTTACTATTTCTTATAAAATTTCAATGTTATTAAATTTGAATTACTTGTTGATTAACCGAACTTTTGTATTTACTTTTTTTTGTACGAAAAGTAGTCCTATTTATATTCTGACCAAGATATTTTTTAGTGACGCGATATCTTCGCTTATGAATATATATTGATAATTATTTTTATGTTATAATACAAGGAAAGATTAACAAGTATAATAAAATTTGCTCGTGTCTGTTTGGTTATTTTCGTATGTCTATTTCGCATGATTTATTAGATATTTATATAGTAACAGCCTGTGAATGTCCCACTGCTGGGCTAAGGCAGCTCTTCCCCTTTTTTTGAAGAGAAGGTTTGGAGCTTATTCCACCACGCTGCTCCAATGTGGGTGGTGGAATACACATGTGACAGAATTTCAGTGAAATTTGACACATGCAGGTTTCCTCACGATGTTGTCCATTTTTGGTTTGAACGCACGATCATCGGTTAAGATTCACGCGTTCTTACCACTGGGCCATCTCGGCCTATGTGTTTATATAAAATAAAAATATAACCAAAAATCTATACAACATACGAAAATTAACGTCAATTTAATCGAAGATTATAACGTCTGACAAAACTTAAATATATAGTGTTGCCGGCTTTAATACTTGACTACATATAATACCATCGTAAAAAAATATGGAATACATTATTAAAAGATTGATACAATAATAACCTTTATTCTTTATTAATTACGTAATATTATTCCAAGTAAGGTCATCAGAAAGTAAACAAGATTTCCTTAAAACTAAGGACCCGACCGGATATTTTTAAAACTTGCAATTGACATTGAGTAAGGCATATTATACATATTGGATTAAGCATAATTGCAATATTATGTAGACGAGACATTCACGTGTCACCTTGATTTAATTACGTGAAAATAATTTGGTGATTGGGCAAACGAATGACATAAAAATTCTAACTAATATTATAAATGCGAAAGTGAGTTTGTTTGTGACGCTTTTAAGCGTAAACCACTAAGCCAGTCCTAAGAATATTTGGCATAGAAGAAAAAAGGAGTAGTCATCAAAGGAGTACACATAGAATATTATGTACGTATGTTATATACTTTGGACGTAGTTTAAATACGGAAATGACATACGGTTATTGACATCTATTTTTGCTGATTAAGTATCACAATAAGCCATTATAACTAAACATGATTTCACCCATTAATAATTGTAGTTTTCAATTAATTAACCTTCGATAAACCTTCAGGTAAATAGAGTTATAAGGTATATCTTTCACTTGGAGCTAATCAAAAAATATTTTCATATAGGGATGTAATAAATTAAATAGTACAAGCTATCCTATCTTAAGTGTAAAGCTTGTGTTAGTTCTTCTCGTCCACACTAGGTCAGGATCGAACCTGCGACTTTTAAAGCCCAAGCCATCGCGCTATTGACGCTTATTGTATTTTTTTAATTATAGCTAAAGTTTTTATTCTTTCGAAATCAATGTATAATTTTTTGAATAATAAAATTTATGTTCATAGAAGGTTATAATTGACAGTAATTTTAATATAAATTTACTTACTATGATATATGATGAAGTAATACAGATCGGATTTACATCTATTTTAAAACCCACCATGCTCATATTAAATGATGTAACTACGCTAAAAATTAGCAACATTCATACTTATATATCGTACAATCGCTTTCAAGCGCTGTGCATTTTCAAAGGTTATCCTAAAGCATTTGTAAACATTGATTTACATAACAATGAGGCGTAGAATTGTTTAGTATATATTATCTGTCGTATTAGGATTAGACCACACGTGTTACAGCGTAAAGTTTTGATGACCAACGGACCATATCTGGCGTAATTACTTTTATTTTTAAATACATGACATCGCTATTTTTTTTAAAATGAAATACTTCTGTGGCTTATTATCTAAGAACTCGAGAAATTTAAGCAATTTCAAATAGCCCTTTTATAAAATATAATGACAAAAAGTCATTAAATTGTTTTGATTTGTTCTCGTTAATGTTATTTTGGAAGTTGATAACCTAAGCAATGCTGTCTTTTTCTTCCGAATGTCAAATCAATGTCACAAAGAGAAATCCGTGTTTAACTAAACAGGAGAATTATTTTGTTAGGGTAATCGTTTTTTTAAGGAAAATATGTCTTTTTTTATTTCGATGATCTGTTTGTGACCCGGATCATATTCTCCTTACTTCATCTCAGTTATTTTATAAATCGTAACTATTTTGTTTTTTATTACTACACAATAAATAGCGCTGGTTATAAATTCGTCATATTATAAGGAAATTTCAAAAAGCGATGGTGGCCTTAAGTGTCTTGCTTGTATGTCATCATACGATGTTATGAATAAAAAAAAAGTTACAACATTTAAGCAATTAACTCCAACTCCACGTAACATCTAATGAAATATACGTATAATATAGTTACGTTGCCGTGTGTTAATAACCCATAAAAATTATATCGGACTGAGAAATTTATGGAGACATCTTACCGTTATTTAAGTTCTGTTGATACCCATTCAGCAAATATAATGCCAAACAGCGTAACTTAGTATTGTCGTGGTCCAGTTTTAAGTGTAAGTAGGCCTGTTCTTAGTTCCCAATTTCGGTGGCACATTGTCTATGTAAGGAATGGTTAATATATCTTATAGCGCCAATGTCGATAGTGACCACTTACCATCAGGTTGCACATTTATTAGTCTGTCTATCTACTATAGATAAAAAATAACATACAACAACGTAAGTCTATTGTGATATTCTTCGATGTTTAAAAATCGAACGTCGATATCATTTTCGATCTCGTATTTGAAAATCGTAATTAAACCACAGATAAAATTAAAAATCAAGTAAGTAAAGGCTTAATTATATAACAACGTGACGCAACGAATTTTCTTAGGGCCAGATATTGCGTTAGAGCAATTTGCATAGGTTTGTATGTCGTCGACAGTTTGAGATTATTTTATTCAGATTTTAAGATGCTGCAAATAAACGTGGAGGTATGCGTGTCAAGCGATTTTGCACAGGTTATTATTGTTTAAAATATTTTATTTACCTATAACAATATTTTTAATATAGGTTACATAATATAGTGTTTCTCAATCAAATAAATAAAATATTAGTCGTAAGAGCCGAGATGGCCCAGTGGTTCGAACTCGTGAATCTTAACCGAAGAATGTGGGCTCAAACCCAGATAAGTGTCACTGTCTTTTGTTTAATGATATAAGCTAGCCGATATCCAAATATGACAAAAGAAAATTATCAAAATCTTATTCCACTACAATATTTTAACACCAATATTTACAGAAATCAAATTAATGACCATAAAGCAATTATATATGTCTTGTAAGAAAAATTTTAAGTATCTACTCCAAACTAGTCTATAACTCATGACGTTGACTAAACGTGCAACGCGCACAGGACGTGCAAGTCTCTTAGTCTTACCGAAAACCAGAACCCAGCTTGGAAGTAAATACAGTAAATGAGTAAAATATAAAATGAATAAATTTCACTTAGATTTACTTTAATTTTATTGTTTCCATGTAGGTGACGTTGTGTTTTTTTTTTAATGGAAAATAAAGATCTTTCAGCCCATAAGGTACTTTTCATACATGGATTTAAATTTAAAGTTAGAAATACAACGAATGTAATTCTACCATTCCAATATATAGCAAAGCATGTCCGTTGCAGAGTTGAATTTCATTCTCTGGGTATTTGCATAAGCCATTAATACATTTAAGTTTTATTTTTATGTAAGAGCATCGATAAATACGAACACTTTACGCCCAAACACCTCATATAATTATGATAAACCATCCCACTAACAAAAGCATTCCAAGAAACGTTGACGTAAGAGCAGTGGAATAGCTTACATACTTTTATCTCGCTGGAAAAACTCATTTAAGCGTTTCCCCCACATGGGAATTATGTGAGACTCGCCGGTGCCTTGAACATCCAGTGCATCAGAATACCCATTAAATTCCAGCAGTACCCTATCCGTCCAGGTGGCGTCACGGCATTGCTTGTGCAAGCTACTGTGTCGGTGTAGCTTGTACACTTTTTTTATGCTTTTTTTTAAAGAATAGGTTGGCGGGCAAGCATATGGACCACCTGGTGGTAAGTGGTCACCAACGCCCATAGACATTGGCATTGTAAGAAATTTTAACCATCCCTTACGCTGGTAAAGACAACATTATAAGTAACTAAATAGTATGGTTTTGCTTTTATTTTATTTATCAGTCAGAAGACAATGTTAATAATATTTCACCCATTTTTACTCTGTAGATACAATTTACCTCACATAAATCTTGTATTGTTTTAGCCTTAAATATTTTCAACATTCTTGTAATTATAATTTCAAGGTGCGATCTCGTTAAACAGAGACACGTCCGAAATCCATTACCCTACTTTTGTTCACAGTCGAGTAATAAACAAGTAACTAGTGACCGAATCAATCAAACGCGAATGTGTAAACGTTACGATATTTAATAATAGGCTTGTTAAACTTTGTGCTTAGTGCGAGTTTTTTTACGTATTAGAGAACTTTAACGGTAATTGGGATTTGTAGGAATGAAAACAGTCGCCGTGTAGCGACAATAACCGGAATTTCATACTAATCGCAGTTAACGTCAATGCTATCGAATAAGTAACAAAACTCGCACTAGGCTCACGGAGACTTCCCACGGCATGTATGATCATTGTAAAACTACAATAGAATTGTCTGAATTAAGATAAAAACATTCTTTTTTTAAATTTAAACAGGACAGTACACATGAATTTATTCGTTTGACGCCATCTGACGGTAAGTGGTCACCACGTATAGACATTTATATGAGAATATCTCTCGTGCCTGTTATTATAGTAGTTCACTTAAAAACTCTGTATTTACAAGACCCTTACCAGAGTCAATTGTCAACGGTCGGATATACCATCGGGTGGCACATTTGCCTGTCCGCCTACCTATTTTATTATCTATACTACTATATAAATCTATTGGCTCTGTACAATTTTTTTTTCACCTAATTTTGTGATAAATAGTCGTTTTATGATGCAGTGATTCATATTATACTATTTTTTTCATTTTGGTCTGTCTGTGTCTGACTGTCTGTATGTCTTCTTATAACTCAAGAACGGCTTGGCCAATCTTGATGAAAATTGGTACACACAAAGAACATGTGATGGCGTAAATGATAGACCACATATAAGATCGGTAGACCCTAAGGTATCTTATGAAAATTAATTTCAAATCTTTAATTACGTATTTCTTTACCAGTAGCCATATATGTGTGTGTGTGTGTGTGTGTGTGTGTGTGTGTGTGTGTGTGTGTGTGTGTGTGTGTGTGTGTGTGTGTGTGTGTGTATGTATATTCGTGTGTGTGTGTATATGTGTTATTATAGTAATAAAATAATTTATTATATTTTTATTAATTATACACGGGTGAAGCCTCGGTGCACTAATAGTTATATATAAACATGGCAATTTATATATAATTAAAAATGATTCTATTGAAACGAATGATTATAATTATTGCAAGCTCAATCAACTTTCAACTAAATTAGTCACATTAGAATAACATCCCAAATGTGACGATAAAATAACTGAAAATTGAGTGGTGAGTGCTGACTAAATCCTCCCATCAGTAAAGTCATAGATAAATAATGAATTTAGTAAGCATTGCAATTTCCGGCGACGAAATTCTTCAATAAAGCAATTGATCAACTAAAATTGACTCGCGTGAAGATACATAACAAACTAATTACATAAGGCAATAAATTTTTTCTAACGACTTTTTTTTTAAATTGGTCTTTAAAATTATATAAATAAAATAAGTATGTAATATATTGCATGTACAGCTTGGGGATTTACATGACGCAGAATTGCATTTCGCAAGTTAACCTCGCAACACTTTCCTCAAGTAAATAATATCTTCATTAAAACGAAAATGCTGCATTTTCTTACTGTAATTTATGTTAATAAGTTGTGAGCAAAGAGTTAGTGAATAAATCTATTATTATTACGAGAATCATTTTTACTTTTTAATGTAAATTTAATAGGTTTCGATCTGTTCTGGTAGGTCTGAATAGGTACTGTCCCCACTCATCAATTATTTATTCGCAAAATAAAATATCAACACTGTATTTTTTCAGTTACAGTATAATTAAAGGCGCAAGGATTTCTATCACCACATCTATCTTTATTACTTAAATCTGGTTTTTTTTTGACCCAATATATCGCACGCTATCTCACACTAGATTCTGTGTACCTATGTCGCACATAATTTTAAAATAATTTAATTTGTTTTAAATTTTAATTTCTAATTAAGTGTTATTTATTTTTAATTTCTTATCATAAATAACAGTAATAGAAATATTAATTATCCCTTACAACGCCAATGCGCCACCAACTTTGGGAAATAAGATGTTCCTTGTGTCTGTAGTTGCACTGGATCACTTTAATTTTCACCTTTAAACCGAAACACAAAAATACTAATTATTGTTGTTTGTCGGTAGAATATGTGATGTTTGGATGGTACCAACCCAGACGGACTTGTACACAGCCCTACCACCAAGTAAAACTTACAAAATTTAATCAATCACAAACAATTTCAACATATTATTATACATTGATAATGTTTCTGTTACCAAATCGTTATAAGTATTAGCTAATCGAAAAGTATTTGGAATGTTCTCGTTGTATTTCGAAAGACGAATAGAGAAATTATGTTGATACGTGTTCTTAACACTATTGCCACATGTTTGCTCGAACGTGGCGGCTTTATGCAAAAGCTGTCAATCAGAAATAAATAACTTATCACTGTGATAGTCTTGGACTATCATTATGATAATGATGTCCTGCTAGCCGATTTCCATGGTGCACTCACAGCGGAGAATAGTTAGCTTCGTATAGGTATTGCACAGTGTGTGCGCAAACGTATGTAAATTCTCTACTGCCTCACTCTCATAATCCGATGGGAAGGTAATTCGATATGACAGGAGAGCTCATCTTTCCTGTCATGTCGGCGTAGGATAACTAGCTTCACGTGCTTTCCGAGGCATGAAAATGTAACAGTGCCCACATGCAAATTCTGGATTGATTATAAAATATATTTCATATATAAGACGACTAAGTTAATACTCATACGATCCCGAGTTTAAAAAGTTTGAAATGCACGGATGTACACTTTGGGTTACATATTTTCTCCGTTTTTCCATTCTTTGCAAAAAAATATATAAGATAACATTAAATTAAATAAAACAAATTTAGTTTCTGGGCTGTATCTACGCTATCTGAGCGCAAAATATTCTACCAATGTCACGAATAGGAGTTAGCTTACGTTCACTCATAGACTATTGTTCGTTGTCAAACTTGTTTGACATTTAATTGGGTTTACTTTATTATTGCCATACCGACCAGGTAACACCAACAACAATTCAAAAGTATATGCATAGATGAAAAATTAAGAAATTAATAATAATTAATATAAATACTCATTTCTATTACCAATGAAATAAGGTCGAATTTCGACCGCTGCGGGGCCGGAATCTTTAGTATACAAATAATTGTTAAAAATTAAATCTTTTCTTACGTTTATCTTTTTTTATTCATTTCAGTTAGGTTCTCGATGGCCTATACTATGTCTACCGATTCTGCTAGCAGCGTCAGCGTGCGGCAGCAACATCCTCATGATAACCATGGGGGGCACCAAGTCACACAAAATACCATTTTTGGAATTAGCTAGAGGTCTCATTCGAAGGTAATTAGATTAATATTCGTTATTATTCTACTTTGCTTAATAATTGCTCAATAATTCTCTACACAAAATATTTCCATTACTTTCATGAATTTAGTATTTTAATATGGAATAATTATATTGTTGTGATATATCGTTTTACATGACTTTATGACGTCATAAGAAAGTTAAATTATTTTTATTAAAATATTCTTTAACAAAATAAATGCTATTGAATATTTTGTTTGCATTTTAAAGTTGATATTTGAAATTTATGTTCAATGACAAAAGTAGTTTTATTTAATATTTAACCTATTTCATTTATTTCCAGGGATCACAATATCACTCTCATCAGCCCATTTCAACCAGATTTCCACCTCGAGGGCTTGGAAGAAATTACCCCAGAGGGCTTGGCCGCCTTCGTACGCGGTTATATGACCTTCGATCTGGTTGGAGCCAGAATGAAGGGCGAGGAGCCTTTGCCTTATATGGACATAATTCGATACGGATATGAGGTGAGGTGAAAATAATTTGGTTCGAAATATATTTATGATTTAGTAGTAAAGCTGTAAGTTTTCATCGATAAGTTTTTGTGCAATCCCCTCTGGGTAGGTACTAGGTCATTAGATATTCTACCGCTAAAAAGCAATACTTGGTATTGTTGCGTTTCAGTTCAAAGGGTGTGTGAGCCAGTGTAACTATTGGCTCAAGGGATATAACATCCTAATTCCGAAGGTTGGTGGCATAAGGAATAGTTATTATTTCTAACATGACCAATGTCCATGGGCTGTAGTGACCACTTACCATCAAGTGGCCCAATTGCCCTTCGCCTGCCTACATTAATAAAATAAACTTTTTATCTACCTTATGGATTAATTGCTTTCGTAATTTTAAAGATCTCTTATTAGTATAAGGTCACATATGATTGCAATTAAAGATATTTAAAACAACAGCAAAAAGAGTTTAATCTAACATAAGAATGATATGATATTATAATACATATTAGAATTTGGAAGTGTGTACACTCCCGTGCCTCGGAAAGCTCGATAAGCCGTTGGTCTTGCGCCTGAACTCTTTCCGGTCGTTTCGGATTGCCGTCCCATCGGATTATGAGAGCTAAGGAAAAGAGAGTGCACCTGTGTTTGCGCACACACTTGTGCACTATAATATTTCTCTTGAGATTGGCCGCCGTGGCCGAAATCGGTCTGGAAGACCTTATATAATACATATTATATTGAATAAGATGCTGCGGCCAGAAAATCAATTTTCCTTAATATTTTTAACTGTTCGTTTGTGCAGAAAATGTATGAAAGCAATAAAGTTGACAATAATCAAATAATATAATTTCCAGGCGTGCGATGCGTTTCTCACTGACATCGAGACGAGATCCTTTTTGAGATCAGGAAGGAACTATGATCTGATAATGCTGGACGGAGCGTACCCTGAATGTGCATTAGGTCTAGTCTATCGCATGAAAGTGCCATTCATGTACATCAACACAGTAGCCTTTTACGCTTCACCCACCAGCATCTCTGGAAGTCCCGCACCCTTCTCTGTGACACCCTTCTTCGCGAGATCCTTTACAGATAATATGGGATTCTTAGAACGGTCAGTCAACGCTTTCTGGCACCTTGGTTCTTTATTGGGACATGGTATAAGCGTGACAATACTACAAACTGTACTCCGAAGACATTTCGGTGCACAAATGCCGCACGTATATGACATGGCCAAGAATGTTAGTTTTATCCTCCAGAATGGACATTTTTCGGTAACATATTCGAGGCCTTTTCTTCCAAACGTTGCTGAGATAGCGTGCATTCATTGTAAGGAATCAAAAAGACTGAATGCTGTAAGTATTATTGTAAAAATTGATATATTTGAATTAAATCAATTTAACTAAAAAAATCTTGTTCTTTTGGATGAATTTTATAAATCCGTATCCTATAATTTAATTCAATATTTAAAATTAATTCGCTTTCATTATTTAATTTTACTTTTTTTTACTGTCGGTTTTATGTTGATTTCCTATTTACAGGATTTAGAAGAATGGATTTCTGGTGCAGGAGAAGCTGGATTTGTTTATGTTTCTATGGGTTCTTCGGTGAGAACGAACAAAATGCCACTCGCAGCCCACCGCTTGTTTATTGATGCGTTGAAAAGACTTCCACAGAGAGTGCTTTGGAAGCAAGATGGGGATCAAAATATGACTGACATTCCTTCAAATATCAGACTTTATAAGTGGCTGCCACAACAAGATTTGTTAGGTAAACGTTAAACTAAAATATTATTGGATATTATATTTAGAGAATACTATAGTAGTTAAAATGTTATATACTTTTCAGGTCACCCCAAAATAAAAGCATTCGTTACTCACGGCGGTCTACTCAGCATGTTTGAGACGGTCTATCATGGAGTCCCTATCATTAGTATTCCAGTTTTCTGTGATCATGATGCAAATGCAGCTAAAGCAGAAGTAGACGGTTATGCAAAGAAACTCGACCTTCAGTATTTAACATCAGATAAACTTTACGAAGCTATAAAGGATGTGATTGTTGAACCGAAGTATAAGATACAAGTAAAAAGTCGACAAACACTCATGAGAGATCAGAAAGAATCTCCTTTAGAAAGAGCGATTTACTGGACGGAATATGTATTGAGACACAAAGGGGCATATCATTTACAATCACCAGCTAAAGATTTAAATCTCTTCCAGTATTATATGTTAGACATAGCGTTAACGTTTTTGGTTCTTAGTTTATCGACTATAGCTCTTATTGTGTATGGATTAAGAGTCGGTTTCATTTGCCTAAGTAATTACGTACAAAGTAAACGGATGAACAAGTTATTTGATAAGTCGGGCGATTTGTTGAAACGATCAACAAAGCTAATAGATGAAGCGTCGTTGGCAAAGAAAAACTTGTAAATACCAAAACAAATGACAAATTGATAGTTACCATGTGTTACCATATATTTATAAGTATATAATTATTGTGATGACAAATCCATAGTGATATTATTAGTGTATAGTATTTGTAAGTCTGTAAATATTTAATTTTAGGTTTAATAAACTTTGATTTTTAATATAATATTTTATTTTATAACGAATGTTATAAACATAACACATAGAAATTAATACAAGGAAGAAAGTTCTATCAAAAAACTTATAAAACCAATTTTATATTCATTACCGCAATTAAGAATCGAAATAAATATGGAAATACTTGGATCATGCTAAATGGTTCATATTGTAAAAGATTTTATTAAGAAACGCCATTGCATTTTAAGGATTTAAATTCATGAAATAATTGACTTTTTTTTTTATATTACCTGGGATGACAAATGATTCAACTCCATCTGATGGTAAGTGGTAGTAGAGTCCAAACGCGATGACAGCAGCTAGCTACTAATGATATGCACTAGCCGCTCCCGCTTTGCCGGCCCGCAAGATCCCTCTTCACGACATGCGTGCTGATAAAGAATTCCATTTTCTAGAAAGACAAGAGTTCCCAAATTTCTTCGTGCGCGATGGAATTGGAATTTTAATTAACCAATGGAAAGCTTCATTATCAGCGAGAAACATAGGCTATATTTTGTTACCGTATTCCCGCGGGAACGGGAACCATAGTTTTATAAAAGACAACCAAAAAACCATACGAAAGATTTAATATAACCTTATCCTTTATTTGACTGCCTCGTTGGTCTAGTGGCTAGATATAAGGCCGCAGACCCGGTGGCCCTGGGTTCAATTCCCAGGTCGGGCCAATAAATAGTTATTGGGTTTTTCTGTCAGAAAATTCTCAGTAGCAGCCCGGAGTCTGGAAGTTGGAAGTGTGTACACTCCCGTGCCTCGGAAAGCACGTTAAGCAGTTGGTCCTGCGCCTGAACTCTTTCCGGTCGTGTCGGATTGCCGTCCCATCGAATTATGAGAGCTAAGGAAAAGAGAGTGCACCTGTGTTTGCGCACACACTTGTGCACTATAATATCTCCTGCGCAGTTGGCTAATCTCTCTTGACATTGGCCGCCGTGGCCGAAATCGGTCTGGAGGACCTTATCCTTTATTTTTTAAAAATATATTATATAAATTGATCGTCAAATATTCATATAACTTTGTTGTCTCTATTGTATTAAAAGTAATAAATAAATAGGAGACATTTGTTGCGAATCAAACTTGATCTAACTTTGCAATTGAATTTATTACATTTTGATCAAAACATGTCCTTTTTATTTTTTCGATTTACATATATATATCGTCGTTTGGCGGTGTTGAATTATATTTTGTTTTTGTTTGTTTTTTTTTTTACGTTTATCTACGTTAGTTGGGCGCTAAATATTTTACCAAGGTCACGTATAAAAGAGATGAAACATATGAGATCAATCGGTTTCCATATTTTTTTAGAAATATTATATAGAATAGACAAGTATAGACAAGATAAGAAACGAGTATATCAGAGGAAGTCTGAAAGTAGTTGAAGAGTAATAGATTAGCGTGGTATGGGTGGTATGTGATGAGGAGGTATGAAAAGCATGTTACTAGAAGGGTGATGAGCATGAATGATGATGGATATAGGGGACGAGGGAGGCTGAAGAAAGTGTGGATGGATTGCGTAAGGAAAGTATGAAGGGGGTAACTAATGAGATGACGAGTGACAGAAAGATGTGGAAGGAAAAAACATGTTGTGCCGACCCCACGTAGTGGGATAAGGACAGGAAGAAGTGCCAAATCGGATTTACCAACAACTTTATAACAACCAGTACGAGAAAACGAAATCAGAATCACCTGTTTCGAATCTTTATTTCAAAACTGACAAACCCTTTTTAATATTTATTAGTAATAATCATACATCTATAGCTTATTTCAATCACAGGTCTAGTAACGATAGATAATGAATTTCATTTTCAATAAATTGACATTATGTAATTGGACAAGATTTTAAGTAATCTGTGCATCATTATGGATTCGTGCTCGGTCGTATACACAGGTCTTGCAACTTCAATACGGGGTACGTTGACATAATGACGTTGTTAAGTTCAATTTACGGCCGCCAGAGGTATGACAATTCGCGTAATAATTATCCCGAACACTTTTTCAAATCCAAACAAAACAAAAATAACAAAAAATCCGCAAAAGTCAACAAAACGATATAACAATGATTAAATAACACAAAACTTGGGTCAGAAAAATATCAGTTTCGATAGCAGCGACGTAGTACCTCAAGCGGCTTGGTATTGCGAATTAGCAGCTGTAACACATTCGCACCTCATCTCTCATCACTGAAATTGGACTCAGTTGCAAGACGACCAAGGTATACGACCGTGGATTCGTGCAATAATGGCGTTTTTATAGTCTGCGGAGATCTTATCGGAACTTTTAAAAGCTGTAGGCTCAAATTGAGCTATGGATTTTATTTATTTTGGTACATGTAATGGAATAAATAAATAAAACAAACGAGTTCTGTCCTATATTGTAATAAATATATTTAAAACTAAATGAATGTAGTTATGTTTATAATTAATTTATAAATTAATGTGAAATGTAATAGTTAATTGCTTCAGTACAAAAATCTTATGTAAATCCAAATTTGTAAGTGCATAAATACATTTGCAATTTTTTTTATGAATTTAGTGTTTTTAAAGTTACGTTGTAAGATAGTTCTCCTGTTATTTATTGAGTTAGTTAATTACGACAAGTTTATATATTTATCCACCATCTCACCATTTGTGACCAAGCGGACCTGTACGCGTCTTCTAAAGCTGCCTGTAATCCGTGGACGTAATACCTTATCGTGTTTGCGGGTTGCTGTGTGCTAGTGGTGTTATTAAAAGCTATATTACACTAAAAATTGAAAACAGAATAGCTGATATGACGATTATATTTATATGAAATTGTAAAATTATGCTTCTATTTTAGGTGGCTCTCTACTGACGATGCTTATGTCCTTCTGTTCATTATTCTCCGGGTTGACTTTGGTGCCGCTGGCAGAGTCCGGGGAAACGGCAAAGCGCATTATGTTGTCTGAAAATATTAATATATATGTTCTCAATTACATTAAGCTTATTTAATAACTGTTTAAATATTATATTCTATTACCAGCTGAAAGTGCTGTTCCACAGCGTGTTAGGAATCTCTTAATTTATAGAAATACAAAACAGTTTGCTTTTATAACAACATTTTCGAAATTTGAAAAATTATAGGAATATCGACTATTTATTGAGAGATACCTATACTACATGCCGAGATGGCCCAGTGGTAAGAACACGTGAATCTTAACCGATGATCGTGGGTTCAAACCCGGGCAAACACCACTGAATTTCATGTGGTTTAATTTGTCATTGTAATTCATCTCGTGCTTGATGGTGAAGGAAAATTGAAAAACATTGTGAGGAAACCTGCAGGTGTCAACTTTCACTGAAATTCTGTCAGATGTGTATTCCACCAATCCGCATTGGAGCTGCGTGGTGGAATAAGCTCCTAAGCCTTCTCCTCAAAAGAGGAGAAGAGGCCTTAGCAGCAGTGGGACATTCACAGGCTGTTATTATATTACATGAAGTTTTTGATACTTGTATAAGTTAATGCCCAAGACGAGCTCACAGTTTCAGTGAGGAATACATTTAATGTAATTTTTAGGGATACTTTCACAATTGCATATTTAAACTCGTTTATTATTTACGTTAAATTACTCTCTAATGACATAATATAGACATCATGATAATCTTAAGCCACGTCTTTATAAAATTAATTCGTGTAAAGAGCCACATCATAAAAAAGCGGACAGACGCGCAAAAAAAAAAGTGAGCAGAATATCGTCTGACGCCCACGAGGTATTTCGCGCAGCGGCTTCATTGTCGCGCACGCGCTTGATGTTAGCGCAAGCTCGCACATGCCTGAATGTACCTTTAATATTGCGCACATTCGGTATACGCGCGAGTTAGCTCCGCTTCGTAGGATGTGCACTGACCCTGAGAAATAACTATTGTAATTTAATCTATAAAATGATGACAATTACCACTTTGACGCTACCTTTGAAATGGAAAACCAAACAGGCCAACATTCCGAGGAAGCCAAACGCAACGAGAAGCCAGCGGATGACTCCAACTATACGCTTGGGGATGAACAGCTGGTGTTTGAGCATGTTGACGAATGTTTTATTCAAAGCTAATCCCTAGAATTGATTTTAGTCAGTTATTATAAAAGAAAAAATACACACAAATAGTACTTATTGTATAATTTCAATAAATAAATAAATGATAGTATATTTATATGATAATATTCTCATGGTGATGTCCTTCCGATCGATTTAAGCCAGGTTCTACCCGAAGATAATCTCTTCGGGTTGAGCCCCCTGCCAAATGCGCAAGACAAAGTATAATAGCAATCCAAGTGTATGTACGTAAACACAGATGTACTCTCTATTCTTGCACTTTCATAATCGAAATTTGCCAAATTGGATTTTATAAAAACGATAAGCCCACTTAAATATAATTAATATTATATACAAATAATTTTTTATTAGTAATTTTATGTAAATTTCTTGTAAATAAATAATGTCAGACTGTATTTCCCACCATAAGAATCTATAATGAGACTTAATTTAAAAATCGATGCGATGTTTCCCCTTTTGACATTTTTTAACTAGTTATTACTGACAAGAAAGGCATAACCGTCACATATTTAATTTTTATCGAGAAGAAGAGTTAAGAATAATGTCGTAATGAAAAAAAATATATTGACATCGCTTCTCGATATTTCTAGTTTTCTTTGAAACCGATAGATTTTTGACGTTGAGTAAGATAATAATAAAAAAACGCCTGTACACGTATAGTAAGAATTTTAAGCCACACCAAATATCGTATTTTACGTTCATTTATAGTCATAATTTTTACCTCTTCTATCCAAAATAGAGGTACGATAACCTCTGGCAACTCTTTAAAAATTTCAATCTTATCAGTTCTCAGTAATTGCATGTTGAATTGAACTCTTTGTTTCGCCACCATTGGAGTTCCTGTTATCTGTAAATGTTTCTTGTTAATATTCTCTTTATGAGTGGACTGAAATTATCCAGTGATCTAAGATAAAGCCGGCAGGGTGGGTATCGAGTTATTACTACGACGTTATGTTATGCTATAATTAACACTTTTTTAATTTATTTTAGGAACAATGAGCCATATAATGGTAAGTTCACCTTCGTCCATAGAGGCTGGCACTGGAAGGAAGGATAAACCACTTATGGATCTAAGATCCTTTGATATACAAAGTCGAACATAAAACTACCTTCGAGAGGTAAGTCCGAGCTACAGCTACATCATATATCAGCTATGTACACATAATTTGTTTTAATAAATTTAATATGCAAATAAATACTTACTGGTTCAAAGTCAACTGCAATTTCGTGTTCATTGACGTCTGGATTTAAGCCCTTTATATTATTTAATAATTCGGGATCAGAATCGTAAAAGTGTGGCAATGAGACATACATTGGTGCGCCCATACATTTGGTCAAGTCCATGAGACCTTTCGCAGGACATTTGTGTGGTTCTTCGCAGTAACAATGAAGTTCTGGGTCGTTAGCAAAGTCACCAATGTTGGCGATGTATCGATTGGTCTTAATGCCACGATATGAGCTCTTCTTTTGATACCAAGGCTTAAACGTTCTGATAACAAGAAGGGTTCACTCAGTGTGTTGGTTGGTGCATTATAAAAGTATTGGTTTTATTGATATTAATAAAAGTGATTAATTGATTTACCATGTGCAAAACTTTAACGACATACAATTGGTTAATATTTGGTATCGTATCGTATAAGCTGTTTGTTATTTTTTTTTTTAATTAAACATTTTCTTAAGATATTATCAGCAGATCTGATCTGACAGCTTTGCTCAATACAAGTAATTATTTTTTGTTTAATTATTAAAATTTTAAAGTACCTATTATTAGTTTTTTAAGATATTTAAGAGTTACCTGCATAAATCCCCAGAAAATGACTCCAATCTATCGAATTCAGTTAGAAATGGCGGGAACACGGTGCCATCAGTGCCTTGAAAGTCGTTGCAATGGTCACGCCATATATCCTGTTCCATCTTACCATCAACAGCGACCACTTTACCAACATCCATGACGTTCTTGATGCCTCGCTTCACAGTGATCACGTGTTTGTCTACAGTCGCATTACGCTGGTGAAAATGTTATTACTTTTTAATAGAAATGTTAAACTTTAATATGTATATATGAACTTCTAACATGCTAAAAGCTAACATTCCATGATCAACCTAATGTTGCAGTTTTATAAACTGCGTTTTTACGCTTAGATAATTAATAAAAAAAATCGACTAATTCTACGATAGAATCAACAAATTGCTGAAGCTGCTTTGGAAGTCATGATTGAGTTATACTAACTCAATTATATAAATTCATCATGAGAATATAAAATATGTATATGGAATAAACATGGCTAATGCAATGGCATAATGAAAGGTTGGACTTCATTTTAATTATGAATCCAATGGAAATTCTGCTAACAAATTATCGAATAAAACGATCCAGTTTCGGTTTAGTCGAAGTTGGTAAGGAGTAGATTTAGGAACGTGAGGTAACCATTATAAATAAAGTAGAATTGGCTTCCAGTTACGATTCAACTGAGGTTTATTTTAGTGAGGAATAGAATCAAGAACATATCGCTGTCGTTATAAATTAGTAGAATTGACTCCCAGTTCAATTTGTGTTTATAAATTCATAGTGTGATGGAAAGCATCGCGAGAAAACTTGCACCTGTCAGAAAAAACCAATACGCATAATAGTCAATAAGCAGATAAAGTTCAGAGATTTAAAGGAACGAAAATTTACGGGCTATTCTTTACTAAATTCTAACACTTAGTTAATTGTGCCTTATACGAAAATTAATACAATTTATTTAAGAACGTTTGACATTTCAAATTCGATAATTTAATGATTTTTATTCTTACGTTATCTTTATTATACTTACCAGACCAAACAACGAAAACCTGTATTGGTTGTTAGGTTCAAATAACAAACGGTCAGCTGCTTCTTTCTTCAAAGCCGTACACACAGCCTTCGGAGCGAATTCAGTTCTCGCGCAATTGATCACAACACCACGGAAAAGAAGGTCTAAGACCTTCACCCTGATGAAAATGTCACTTGGGCTGTCGAATATACCGTTCAGAGCTTTTGCCAGCATGCTAAGCATAGCTGGTTTTTCTCGATATACTACAGTGGTTATTCCCTGAAAAATATTAAATACTTGGTATCGAATAACTAGTTACAATTTGTACTTATTGATTTTGAAAGAATTGTCTTCAGAAATCATGTAAACGAATGGATAATGAGGTATTTAAAAGCAAGTGATGTAAGTGTGATAAGTATTTTATATGATAAAACAATACCAAGATTGATTATTAAGTTATAATAATTGATATATTTATATTTCAAAAGAACAGTGCTTTATATTGTAAAAGAACAGTGTTTTATAAAAGTTGCAAGTAGTAGTTAGCAACAGTTTGTTGAAATACTTATGTTAAATATGAAAGAATAAGGCAAAAAAATTCTCATCAAACACAAGACGTGCGTACAAACTGTTTCACATATGTTTTAGAGGGACATGCATTCAAAAGCTTTCGTAAAAGCTTTGGAAAAGGTATCGTACTTCATAGTATCTAATATTTAATAAAATATTTATTCGTTTTCTTTCATATACAGAACGATAGTGAACAACAAGATGAAACCATTTCTAAAATGGAATATAATGATACATACAGTATTTTTAAAAATATTACATAAATAGAACCGACACACGATATCTAATAACCACTTCACGGGTCGGACACGAATTTTATTACATGCTGTATATTACGCCACGAAAAGATTTTGTTCAGGTCAAAAACTATATGGTATTGGAAGTTTCAGAAGACCTTATGGGATTTATATTTTTTTTTGGTCATGATCTACTTAATTATTTTTATCTTACAATGTGTCAACATTCTTTATTCTTTAAATGTATATTTCATATATTGTATTATTAAATTATTTATAATAATAATAATAATAATAATATCCTGGGACATTATTCACGCAAGGCCATCTGATCCCATACTAAGCAGAGCTCGTACTATGGAAACCAGACAACTGATATACTACTTTTCTTTTGTAAATAGATACTTATATAGATAATTACACCCAGACTCAGGACAAACAGACATGTTCATGCACACAAATGTCTGTCCTGTGTGGGAATCGAACCCACGACCTGTGACGTGAAAGGCAAGTGTCTTAACAACCATGTCAACTGGCTCGTCGAATTTGTTTAAAACAAGTACAGAATTATAAAATCATTCCTACCAGCATGAATACATGAGGTAAAACCAATACTTCTTCTCCTGTTAATCCTGGTCCAGACAGGTCCTTTCTGAAGTAAAACTTATCGAGTTTCTTGTAATTGATCGTGTCTGTATCATCTTGGTCTTCAATATCTACCTTTTCTTTCCATTCTCTATAGAAAAAAAGCATTAGAATTTAAATTTATATATTTTAGAAAAGCCACTCGATAAAATTTACAATTGACGATTTTCATTGAAATACATGGTAATTATCTGCAACTATTAATTTGCAATTTTTCAGAAAGTAGTCAAAAATTAATTAAAATTGTGTTTTGATCCTATCCTATCATAATAGTCCGAAGTCCTCTATCCATCGGGCTCTCGGGACTTTCATTATTAGAATTATGTCTGATAATGTAATGATTTATTATCTGTGTTAGAATAAATATGAAGTTCATTATTTACTTACAAACTAGACTACTTGATTGAGTATAAGAAACCGTTCGATATATTGTAATAATATTTAACATAGAAAAAAATCCACTTTTATTCGTATGTAATATTTTTATATTTGACTTTTAATTACGATCTACGCAATTACGATTTGTTTCCTGTGTTATAAAACTTAGAGTAATAATATATTTACTTAGTTAATATTTGTTGATTTTCAAGATATTTCAATTTAATTGTATTTTATGGACTTCAGTAACTACTGAGAGTGTCGCCTGTTTTTCTCGATTTAATTATTTTGGAACAGTATTTTAATTTGACTATCGATGCACAGCTTAAACTATAAGACAGAAATATAGACGGAACATCATAATATAATAATGGTCCTCCTCCTGACCGATTTCGGCCACGATGGCCAGTCTCAAGAGAGATTAGCTAACTGCGCAGGAGATATTATAATGCACAAGTGTGTGCGCAAACACAGGTGCGCTTACTATTCCCTAATTCTCATCACCCGATGGGACGGCAATCCGACACGACCGGAAAGAGTTCAAGCGCAGGACCAACGGCTTTACGTGCTTTCCAAGGCACGGGAGTATACACACTTTCAACTTCCAGACTCCGGGCTGCTACTGCAGATTTTTGCAGAAAATCTCAATAACATTTTATTAGCCCGACCTGGGATTTGAACCCAGGACCACCGTGTCTGCGGCCTCACATGTAGCCATTAGACCGACGAGGTAGTCATAATATACACACATATGTACGCATTGCATCTCCTCATTCTCATCAACTCATTTAAAGTTTCATTTTAGATATTTTTACCAAGAGTTTGGTCATAAATGCTCTAGGGATTAGACGAACGCCCAATATCTTATACGTACATATTTACTTTATGGGTAAAGCAAAAGCCATAACTCTAATAATGTTAGGAACTATGTTTATCTTCATACGAGAATTGAACTTGCTTGAAGTCGTTAAGAATATTGACGACCTAAAACTATTCGGTAGCGCTTTGAAAATATGATGAACGAATAATAGTTTTGGTCTATTTTAGATTCTATTTCGCCTGTACAAGTGTTAGTTTAGCATGTACTAAATACTGTATCTAGATGATGGATGCATTGTTCCTATAAATCTTGTAAACCTGTTACATACATTTCTTACAGCCGTTTAGAAGTCAAAATGATTATTAACATTCTCATGAACTTTGAAAATATTTTCTTGTGATTTACCATTAAAAGTCGTGCTTATATGAAAACAGGATTGAGACTAAATAGTCTTAAAAGACAATTGCATAAAAATCGTTTGGATTTTATACATAATAAATATTTCTACCAAATAACGATATGACTTTTAAATTTTACATCATAACATTCATCGTCTTCTTTAAAAGATAAGTTTCCTGACATGTATAAGGTATCCCATTAAAAGTCTGTATCTCCTAAATTGGATACGAAATACTCCATACAAACACTTACTCAAAATAAAAAGGTCCAACTTCCTTCACAATCGGTAAGGCTCCTTTCTGCACCTCCTCAGCATTAGTGTAGTTGAAGAGGTACACTTTAAAGTCCAGTGCGAAAGGTATTTTCTCCCACATCATGCGCACGTCCGTTTTCTTCGATAACGCCATTTCCTATATATTTTATTAATTGTAAATACTACCGTTTAACGTCGCGGATTTTAGCACGATAATTGATTTTATTTAGACATTTTTTTTTACAAATCTATGCGTTACGTCCGCAAAGTACGATTCTATGTTTTATAGAAGTATATATGTAATTGTGTTATATAACAATATGTATACATATAAGAAATAAACAATCAATGTACCGGGACGCTGATAGTATGTGCAGAAAAAATCGCACTCAGACCGATTTTTCGTTCAACAAGAATGATTAAGTATATATTTTGTACGATGTTTTTTTTATTGTATAATTAAGCGGGCGAACATATGGACCACGCAATGGTAAGTGGTCACCAACGCCCATAGACAATGACATTGTAAGAAATGTTAACGATCGCTTATATCGCCAATGCGCCACCAACCTTGGGAATTAAGATGTTATGTCCCTTGTGCCTGTAATTACACTGCCTCACTCACCCTTCAAACCGGAACACAATGATACAAAGTACTGCTGTTTTGCGGTAGAATATCTGATGACTGGGTGATACCTACCCAAACGAGCTTGTACAAAGCTCTATCACCGAGTATAATAAATATATTAATTTTCACAGAACACTTACAGTTAAATAAACTGATGTTCCGTGGAGGGCTATCGATCGCAACCCGGGCATAAGGGTCTAGAGTGGGGCCCAGGTGTTTCAGTGTGGGGGCCTCTGCCCACCCGTAGGGCATTAACGGACAGTTTCTTTTACGGTTTTACTTACTTTTAGAATTCTTTACAATTTGCCTGTTTCGTTAACCATACCTAAACTAAAGCTTATGTTGATAGCAAAAACGTCAAAATATTGTGAAAGGTTATACCTATTCATGTTTTGATTGTATATCAAATGTTGCATCAAGTTATTTAATACAAGTATTTATGACTGAAAAGGAAACTTCGGATTTCCTGTTATGCTTAGCTAAACGGAACTCATGCAGAAAGTAATAATTTTCTAGACATTGATATCGCAATATCAATTTCAATGAGACGTTTGATATAATTAGAGTTTGTTGTATTTCTTTTTAATAATAAACAGAATTTTAAGGTAAATTCATTATTTCATACTTAGTTAGTCATAGGATCTAAAATAGGAAGGCAAACAAGCACACGACTCATCCAATAGTCGGTTACCTTCGCCTTAGATATGGGCTCTGCAATTGCTATTAACAATTATGAACAATTTCGCTTTAGAATACAGACGGGTTAACACAAACACTACCAAGCTATGTTTATAAGTATATATATTATATAAAAGTAAATATAAATAAAGTAAGCATCTTATACAACTTAATTTTCTTCTTAACTTGATAGAACATTACGAGTAAGCTGCAGTCTCAGAAAATGTAATATATATGTATGTATTACAATATGGATTACGTAATTTTATATCGGCTTTGGTAATAAGTTTTAACATAATTTAATAAAATCTTGTAATATTTTAATAGAATATTACTAATAAAATATACTAAACTTAATGGTTACATATTTATATAATATTATATATAACAATCTGATGATGAACATTTATTATTTCGTTTCGTTTTTAAGCACTGTGTATTATGCTAGTATCAAGCATGTATAACACTCATGCTGTTAAAGTAGCATAAAAGTAATTTAATTTTAACCAGAACCATAAGACTACCTAGGAAATAAATAAACTCCCCCCATGTTTCTTTCTTCTAATGTCTAAATTTATAATCAGTTTCTAGATTATTGTTCTACAAGATACTGCAAATAAGTATGCTCTTTAATAGCATGTGTTTCCTAGACAAAAGAATCTTAAAACGTTCTTAATACTTGATGTAGTTGTAAAAGGTAATTGATCTTCAAAAGGATATTAATTAGACAGTATTTATCATTTTAATTTAGATTTTAATATTTACATTTATATTTTAATTTAGAATTTAGTCTCCCAAATAAAAACATGTATTGCTATAGGAAGTAACAAATAACTATTTTTTTTTTTTATTAATTACTATTTAAAGATAAAAACAAAATGTATGAACCCTAGATCCTCCTCCTTTTTGAAGTAATTCCCTAAATAAATAATAAGAAAATATTATACTTTTCTATTTGGGTAATATTTAAAAAGTTTGTTGTACTAATATAGTAATTACCCTAATTAAATATCCGTGTGTTGCTATCAATCAAAACAATTTAATTACTGGTTTGTAACCACCATTTATAGTATTTTGATAGAAGTTTTATGCTTTGCTGTAATTAACCCTTAATTTTCTTTTTTACCATAAAAATAAATTAGTATGTTTTATAACGATTATTTTAAATTGAAAAATATCGATTTATAAATCTTACCTTCTTTAATTGACTTTTCAATATGGTCGGAAAGATTACCCAGCCGAAGAGTATACCAAATATGGCGGCTCCGGTGCAACCCGCGGCTATCTTCAGGTGTTTCGGTAACTGCATCGTTGCCTACCAAAAATATTATATTATTTAATTAGATTTTTTGGAAGCTTTTAATGACAAATAATGAATCATTTTTAATGATATGAATCTGTATAGGTAATTATTTTTTGAGCGTCTCATTTTTTAAAACAAAAAAGAAACTATTCCTTTTTTATATTAGAAGTATAATCGACTACTTTCAATTTTTAAACGTGATTATGCTGTAAAATTACTTTATATAAAAGCATATTAAAGATAATTTCAATGGTTAATATGATACCGCTTGTCTGTTCTCACGCAGTTGACGTCGGTTGAAGCCTATCACACTGCAATAATGAGGTAATTGGAAAAAAATAGATTTGACTACGTCATCAAACGTTGAATACTTTAGCTTACTTATAAAAGCCAAAGAAAATCGAATCAAATATTTACTTATGACGGTTTATTTATTATGTTTAGACTTGGATTACGAATAAAATACTTTTGATAAAGGCCGAAATCGAATAATTCGGCGGGAAGTTTTATTGTTAGGGCGAATGATTTATCGGATGCGGAGTTCGATAGATGAATTGACATAACCGACTGTGACTGGTTGGTTCACTCTTATAATATAACAATATAACTATAATATATATATATAGTCTCTTAAAAGAAGGAAAACTAATATTAAACCCGGAACGGTGGCTTCGCTTAGATGCAAGCCAGGCACCTGCGGCGAAACCAGCACCACACATATTAACTCGCCATTCCTGCCAGGGGCCATGGGCCACTCTTGACAGTAGGAGGATCCATCGTAGATCCATTGATCAGCTAATCATTAAAAGAAAAACGCATGAGGTGTCTAGAGCGGGCCTTAAATCCCCGCCCATCTGGGGGCACATACACTTGTCGGGAGTGCAGCCGATCCTCTCTCGCATCGGACTCTTTAGTCATGAACGCAAGTGCCTTCGCGATGCTTCTTAAATCATGTGTCAAAAATGTAGAAACATATTTTTATTCACTATAATTTTAAGCATTTTGATTTGTATTCTTTTTTGTAACGAATTTAAGTATTTGGTAAGAAATAAATTATAATTATTACTATGTTTTTATATGACTGCCTCGTTGGTCCAGTGGCTACATGTAAGGCCGCGGAAATGGTGGTCCTGGGTTCAAATCCCAAGTCAGGCCAATAAAATGTTATTGAGATATTCTGTCGAAAATTCTCAGTAGCAGCCCGGAGTCTGGAAGTTGGAAGTGTGTACATTCCCGTGCCTCGGAAAGCACGTTAAGGCGTTGGTCCTGCGCCTGAACTCATTCCGGTCGTGTCGGATTGCCGTCCCATCGGGTTATAAGAGTTAGGGAATAGAGAGTGCACCTGTGTTTGCGCACACACTTGTGCACTATAATATGTTCTGCGCAGTTGGCTAATCTCTCATGAGATTGGCCGCCGTGACCGAAATCGGTCTGGAGGACCATTATATTATTTGTAAGTTCTATTTAATTCATTTAATTACAATGTTGTTCTAGATATAGATATAGCATTACATAGTTTCTACTCATCATAATTAAACACTGTGTGTGTCCCCTATTTTATACGTTGGCGGAATATTTTGCACTCACCTAGCATAGATACGCCAGATAAGGAAAAAACCGAAATTAAATTGATTAAATTATTTCAGATTAAAATAAGACGAATTTATCGAGCCTTAGATTTTTATTCCAGTTCTAGATTATCCACAAATACAATCACGATTTTTGTCATTTTCGAGATCTCATACTTAATCTGATTGTTATTATCAAATAAGTATGAACGCGAACTATTAGTAATTCATAAATTTTATTTCATTTCTATGATTTTTCTATCTGAAACGACCGGCTTCATTCTATTTTATCTGAAGAATATGGTATGGTTCTTTTAACAATAGACTGATAATTTATAAAAAGCGCTGTCAATTGTTTTGTCTTCTCACACAGCGATGAAAACTGATGTTACAGCGAGAGGAACTAATGATTCTTAAACGAGTCGCTGCATCGCTTATCTTTTAAATTTTGGATGACATTCGAAAGATGTCGTATTTCGTGAAAAGAAAATATAGTTAGCACCAAAAGCTTTTTATTGTTATAATAATAAAATGAAAGGGTTTTACAAAAAATAATCTGCAGCCCTAGATTATTTGTAAATCATTACTAGTATAAATAAATAAATATACAAAGATTCTATAACGAAAATTTTATTCCTTTATGCTTTTGATCAAACACAAATCTTGAAAATATAATATAGATATATATTTCTAACTTCGAACTGAATTAAAAAAGCTTAGTAATAGTTATGCTTTGTCACAATCCATTCGCTCAAAATAAAAATAAAAGCAAAAAAATAATATTTAGGAATACTTTAAGGAACGAAAGTTATAAAGTTTGTTTTATTAGCTATGAAATCCTACCAAAAATGATGAAGGTATACCATACACATTCCTTATTTTAATATTAGAATGTTAATAATGTTAATACACGATGAATTCACCGCTAATAAAAAGTTAGTTCAGTTGTTGCTGGCACTTAATATATAGTTGATACTATCAAGTGATTATAATCTGGTACACTAATAAAATAATTAATTGCCACACTTTAAACACGATTTTTACACATGGAACTCAATTGTATTGTGGAAAAGGACATAAGTCAATTTTAATTTATTTTTAATTCATAAAAAATAATTAAAAGTAAAATATGTTTTAATAAATAAGTTTATTAAAAGTCATATAAGTCGAGGTGGGTAAACATTTGAAATAAATGATTGTGTATTTAAACGCTGGAAAATATCTCTGAGTTCATCATGAGCTTAATTTGTGTTCGCCGGTTGAGGAAAATATCGTGAGGAAACTTGACGGATGAAATTTCATATGATTTTGTAATTCCTATTGTGGTTAAATATGGGTTGCATTGGAGTAGCGTGGTGGAATAAGCTCCTTACTTTATCCCCAAGAGGACAGATCCTTTTAAGCCAGCAGTAGCACATTAACTTGTATGTTAAATTTTATTTTAAGTCACATCATATTACTCTTTAAAATACAATTTATAATAATATTTTTTAAGACATGTAAGACTATATATAATAATAAAGTGATATGAAGTCTGATTAACTTCCATTTTTTATTATCTGCACTGATTACAATTACTCTCAAAATTCCGAAGATTGGTAGAATGTATTGAATCAGTATAGATTAAAAAGGAGTCTTAATTTCTCACGTTTATAATTTATATTAATATTTGCTTTTCCTTACTTAACATATATAAATATACGTACGTGCGGTGTGTACTCGGAGACAGCTGGTGGTTTACTTGAAACGCTGCAACGGTTTTCTATGGGCGGGGTGCAGTTGTACATTCACAAAGAGAATATATTTCCACGTTTTTATGGAATAATTAATGTTGCCTTCGGCATATTGCTGTCATGTTTAAGTGTTCAAATAATTGAAAAATAAAATTAGAAATTTTCAAGGTCAACAATTACAAAATGTCTTATAGAATAAATGTCTTAAGTATTTTCGAGTATATTTTTTTTTTATAAAATTTATTATACGGGATAGATAGAGACACTTTGTATATTTTATTAATTAAGAATTAAAAGATGCACTCGCTTTGAATTCGTTCTTTCAAAACAGGACGTATCTTGAATTAAGATTTTGTTATTTGTTTAATTTAACGTATAATGTTTTATCAAGACACTGTCTTTAAGCAAGTTAATGTCTAAATTACCTATCGTTTTTATTTTATGAATATTAGGCTACAAAGTAGCATAGCTACCATAGCTAGCATGTTACAAATCTTCTTAAGCGCTGACAGAAGTTTAGCCATATTTTTAAAGTCAAATGTAAGAAGGCTTTGTTAAAAAAAGAAGATAATAAAAGTGAGAGGCTTGACTTCGGTGACAGTACCGTCACCGCCCCTAGACCAAGGGTATCGTTAGCTGGAGGCAAATACGTCATGCTTCCCCGCAATTAGGAAAAAACTGGCTTGTTATTAACGTTTTATTAAAAAAGATTTATTTGGAATTATTCTGAATTACTTCATATCGAGGGAAAGTATCAGTCTGTTGTTTGTTAACAGCTAGGGTTAAATGTTTTGTCGGTCTGTTACGTTTCCTTAGATTAATAATAATATTTTTTCATTTGATTTTGGTAATATTTCACAAAGCTGCTATAGGGAATACAAAAACAGACTTGGCGTTGTAAAAAAAAGAATGATATTATTTTATTACGGTAAGAAAAATTGTTTACGAGTTTTTTTTTTTATTTCTGGCTTATCAGTTTTTTTTTAATTAATATTTTTTCAGTCTTGAACTTCCGTTTTTCATTGTTTTTAATTGTTGATATTACAGCTCTGTTAGATTCATAATAAAAATATTAGTTGCATATAATATATTGGTTTGTATATAATTATTAGTTGGTGGTAGGGCTTTGCAGGTCCATCTTTGTCGGTACTACACAGTCATCAAGCATACAGCAAAAAAAAAATACTTGGTACGTATCGTTGTGTTCCGGATTGCTGGTTAGTGTGCCAGTGTAACTACAGGCACAAGGCATCTTAGTTCCCAAGGCGCTTTGACGATGTAACGAACCGTCAATATTTATATTTATGGCCCGTGGTGACCATTTGCGCATTCGCGCACTTTGATAACAACAAATATTGCTGCCGGCATATGGTCTGCCAACTCAGCTCTGCACCTGGATTGCCAGCTTCCTACACAAGCGTAGCCTTCGCGTTTTAGTTGATGGTTGCGCTTCACAATTCCATGTAGTGAATGCTGGGGTCCCCCAGGGGTCTGTGCTATCCCCGACACTCTTTCTTCTGCATATCAATGATATGCTCTCTCTTGGGAACATACATTGCTATGCAGATGATAGTACAGTGCACGGGGGATACCACGGACGCGCAGTAGCTGGGCGGGCGGAAACCGAGGAGAGGCGGAGGGATCTTGTTGTTGAACTCGATAGGACGTTAGGTCTCATTGCCAAATGGGGCTCTGACAATCTTGTTGAGTTTAACGCCAAGAAAACACAGGTATGTGCTCTCACAGCGAAAAAGTCACCATTTTCGCCTCCTCCCTCCCTCTGTGGCACTACGCTGGAGATGCAAAGCAAAGTCGCCATACTGGGAATTGACGTTCGGTGCGACCTCAATCCAAGGGACTACATCGAGGCTGTTATAAAAACAGCTTCACGGAAACTCGGAGTCCTGAACAAGGTGCGGCGTTTTTTCACGCCACAACAACTGCTCCTGTTATATAAAACACAGGTGCAGTCTTGCGTCGAATATTGCTCGCACCTCTGGGATGGCTCCGCTAAGTACTTACTGGAGGCCTTGGAGCGGTTGCAGCGACGTGCGGTTCGTATTATTGGCGACGTAAAGGTCACCAACACCCTCGAGCCTTTACAATTGCGTCGAGAGATAGCGGCACTGAGTGCTTTCTACCGATTGTATCACGGCGAGTGCTCAGAGGAATTATTCTCCCTCATTCCTGCTTCCCCATTCCTTTACAAGTCTACGCGTGCTGGCTCTCGATGTCACCGCCTAACTGTGACATCAATTCCATCGCGCACAAAGAAATTTGGCAACTCTTTTCTTTGTCGCACCTCCAAAACATGGAATTCTTTACCAGAACACGTGTTCCCCTCCTCTTATGGCCTGGGTTCCTTCAAACGAGGCGTGAAGAGGCATCTTGCGGGCCGGCAAGGCGGGGGCGGCTAGAGCAAGTCATTCGTCCTGACTGCACTAGCCGTCGTCGCGTTTGGACTCTACTACCACTTAGCATCAGGTGGAGAAGAGTCATTGCTATCCCGGGTAATATAAAAAAAAAAAAAAAAAAGAAACAATACATATGATCAAATGAAAATTATTTATTCTTGTTCCCTCAATAATCCTAAATAAAATAACTTATAAATGAGAATATTTCAATTTGGAAAACAAAATTTGACGAAATGGAGAGATTTCGAACAGAAAAAAAACATTCGTACACAGTAGTTGTTCCCTAATAAAAACGAAATTAATACTTCGCTGGCTATCCTTTTGAATCAATTTCTGACTGCAGTCTTCGTGGTATCTAATGGACAATATTTTTATGAAAATAGGTTGTAGGAAATTTCATCCCATATTTTTTTATATTTCAATAAACTCCCCGCTATTCTATGCGTCTTTTCCTAATTCCTAATTTTCTAGAATATTTTACAAAGGCTCAATAGGATTTAATTCCGGCAATTGGGGAGGAGTATACAATTGGGAGGGTACATTATACAAAAGCTAATTTTTGGTATTGCAAGCTGTGTGCATCAGATAGTTGTCTTGTTGAAAAATGAATTCATTTTCAAGACCAAGTTTTTCCGCACTCGCTGGTAGATTCTTTTAAAATGTCAATGTGCATCTTATGGTTCATTTTATCTAAATAAAATGTAATTTTCCGATTCCTCCAGCACTTGTACAACCTCACATGTTAACCAAACCACCACCACCACCACCGACTTCTACATTTCGATCTTGCAAATAAGCGTACGAAAAGTGTTCCTGACCTAAGACCAAATGTTGTCATTAATATCACACTGTACGAATACTTTGTGTTGTCTGAACCCCCCCCCCCTCTTTTTCGTTATTTTTTTGTTTTGAAAACTGAAATATTCATTCATTTTCTGAATTATTGAGAGAATATTTTATAATGTTAATTTGTACAATATATATTTTTAGATATGTGTGTAATTTTATACATTACTTTTTGTAAAAAAGCTAAGTGTACGAATCCTTTTTACACTCACCGTATATATCACCGTATATACAGGATAATTGAAACGTATTTATCCTGTCTTAATTACTAATATTAAAACAAGTTTCTAACTACAAGAGTACAAAAAATATTTTTAAATTTTCTAATTATTATTACGTTATATTTTAATTTGCATTCAAAACGATTACTTTTTAAGAGATATTGTTAAAATATATATGTATGAAAGAATTAATCAAATGAAATTATGAAAAACGATGCAACGTTTTATAAAAATGACAAATTACGAAAATTTTAAAAATTATATTTAAACAAATATTGTAACGCGTATATGAGAATGAAACAATTCTGAAACGTATTTTATTATGTGTTCACAGATGAGTGACATGATTTTAAAATATTATTGTTTAATTAAATAAAAAGTCAGTAGAGTATAAATCCATTTTATCTTTAGAATATTTAAAAACTTTTCTCTTTCTTAAATAAAATAATGGAATTTATTTGCTTTCTTAGTAACAATATTCTTGTGGAAATATGTGTTATCTGTGTAATTCTGTAATTTCCAATTGCAATTTGATTCATAAATGTGGGAAATAATTTTGACAAATTTAACTTCGGTGGTCTTGTATTTTGAAATAACAACAAGTTACTTTTTTATATAGTATAGGTAAGCGACAAGCATATGGGCCACCTGATGGTAAGTGATAAGTACTTAGGGGTTTCGCGTACCCGACTTTTGTAATACCCGGGTGTCGGGTATTATTTTTTCAAATCGGGTATACCCGTGTATTTGCAATCTTTTTTTTTATGACTATTTTTTTATAATCATGTTTTATTTCTTACGAAAGAGTAAATTATGTCAATAAGTCTCCTGAACTTATAGTACAATCAGTTACACAATTAAAACGAAATACACAGACACAGTTGAAAATTAAAAATTACATGCAATTAAACAAGATTATTACTTTTATACTTAATATTATAAAGATGAAAGATTTGATTTTTTCTTTGTTATGATTTAACTTAAAAATTACTCGACCGGTTTTAAAAATTATTTTACCATTAGAAAGCTACGCTTTTACCAAGAAACATAGGCTATATACTATATTTAAAAAAAAAACGTCTGCATCTCGGGACGCTCAACAGAAGTGATAATATTTATTATAATAATATATTAAATGTCATTTAAATTAGTACTTGAGAATAGTTAAATTATTATAAGTACTATCTGTATATGCTAGATGGCGTTAGGTTGGTAACTCTCAGGTAAAGCAGTCCGCGTCGGTAATAGTGGCACCGTAACGCGTTACGTTACGAAGCGGTTTACCCTCCCATAAGAAGTTATCACTTCAAAAAATAATTAGAGTTCCATACCTAAAATGGAACAATGTTACCCATGGTATCAAAATGTTGCCTGTAAAGTCATTATTTTGTGTGCGCTGCGACTCAACTATTGACGATATATAAAAGTGTTCTATGTATTAATAGTACTCATGATTGCTCACAAAACGCAGCGATGGTATATGCCTTACTATTATACTTAAGCCACAATAACAGTTTTTGTTTAAATTATTAAGTTCAAATACTGGTGGAATTGAATACTGGTATCATGATATTAATCCTTATCCATTTAAATGGTTTGATAATTAAGGTTGAAAATGTACTTGTAAATTCCACTTTAAGTTATTCGGATCAGGCTTCGTTTAGAAGTTGTGACGGGTTTAAAAATTATTTAAGTAAGAATTCTTTAAGTGGTCTATTAACAAATACTAATTTACATATTTACGTTAAATAACAGTTTTTAAATTTTCGCGTACGAAGTCGCGGTCGAAATGCTAATGTTATTTCATAAACTGATTAAGAGCTAAAAATACTTTTTAGCTAACGCATGAATTCTTTGATCAAAGTGGGTACCCGGAGCTGATAGTAAAATAGTACCCGGGTATTAAAAAAATTCATATACCCGGGTCCGGATACCCGGGTAGAAAAACCAAAGTGGTACCTACCAAGGTGAGCTTGCACGCAGCCCTACCACCAGTAATGTAACAGCTTTTCAGTTTTTTCTTTTTATATAAACTCATCAAATTAAATACATATATCAGTTATATATACAATTATATTTATATACTAGCTAATATAATAAATTATTTTATTACTAAAATAACACACACACGCGCACACACACACACACACACACACACGTACATATCGCTATTGGTAAAGAAATACGTAATTAGCGATTTGAGATTAATTTTCATAAGATACCGTAGCGTTTACCGATCTTATACAATGACCTAACATTTGCGCCATCACATGTTCTTTGTGTGTACCAATTTTCATCAAGATTGGTCAATACGTTCTTGAGTTATAAGAAGACATACAGACAAACAAACAGACAGATAAACAGACTGACAGACAAAAATGAAAAAAGTAGTATAATGTGAATCACTGCATCATAAAACGATTATTTATCACAAAATTAGGTGAAAAAAAAAATGTACAGACAGAACCAATAGATTCATATAGTAGTATAGATTCAGCATGTATATCAACGTGCTCAACACCAGATGCACGCTTTTGTTGTTATATATTAAATAGATTCGTGTCGACTGCGTTCGTCTAGTTGCTAGCTTATAAGTCCTGGGCTTGAACCCTACGTCGGACTTATAAAATAATTAACTGGGTTTTTCTGCAGACCGGAGTCCGGAAATCTACACTCCCATACCATACCATATCACACCATTATCGACTTTGTGTTATATAGGTTTGGTATATCTATAACTTTTTAATATAAGTTAAAAGTGATAAATAAAATAAACAAATAACAAAGGAGTAGGTAAAATAGTTTAGTATTCAAAACGTACACCATATATTTTCCTCGCGAAGGAGTGAAAATATGTTTTTTTTATTAGATCCCGTCAAACTAACGAATGGGGTTGGACCTTGAATATTTCATACCGATTGTTTTCCAATAATGTTTTTAAAGTAGTGTAGTTTCGTAGTGAAGTAGGTATACGCCTCGTTTACCTTGTATCTTTTTAAAAACTTCATGAACACTAGGTGTATTCAATCCATATATACTTTTTTAAAGTTTAAAATTGTATATACCAATCGTACATGTCGTGTTTGCTTTAATATAGTTGTACATTTAGAAAGTAATTAGTATGTAAATTAATAAATTGTATCATCAAAATGTAACAACTGCTAGCAAACCTAATTAAATAAATAAATAAATAAAGTTTAGCTTTACAGCCAATGCAGCAAAATAAACATAAACTTATTTTAATAATGTATATTATCGACTTTGAAATTGGATTTTATTTCAATTTATAAAATGTACCATGGTTATGTATATTTGTTATTTATATTTAGTAGCATCATAATAGTCAAAAAAGTATATAGGACGTTTTAAGACGACGCTGACGACTATAATATATTCTAGTACATGTTCCTAATCATTAAAAACTTGAGCGTTCAGTGGGAGAAAAACATGAAAAATAACGAGATGTCAAAACTGTATATCATTGTTCGTAAATAATTAATATATTGTTAGGAGACACCTTGGTCCATACAACAGCGTTATTAAAAAAAAAGAAACGCGCTAATTTGAAACGCCGCCATCTTGTTAGTACACATTGGGTGCGTTCCACTAAGAGTTGCTGGCCTCCCATCGGGCGCGTCCCCAGGTGGTGGATAGGGGAACGTCATCTATATAGGATGGCACCGGAATAATCCGGCGCGAACCAAAACCAGTAGGCATGGGCGAGCCTTTAGTCTTCTTTTTTAGACACGGCCAACCCGTAATCCGCATTGAGCGGAACCGGGGGTCTCTCTCAGTGAGAGGGTGACCGCGAGGAAGACAACCTCTCCAAAAATCACCCACAATCCTAAGTGGCTTCGCAGCGCGATGGGATGCATGGCCGATGGGTTGTTCGGTCCCGACTGCGTTTTCTCTCCTAATCCCACCCTTCCTTATCCTTTTTCCTTCCTTAACCTTCCATTTCATTTCCCGCCGGCAGCCCCGGCAAAAATAAAAAATATGAGTGCAACTAACGGAAATTTTACCCCAGGAGGGTGTCAATCCCTCCTCGACCCGCTTCACGGGTCGGGCTGTCCCATATCGAATTCTGGGGGGGACAAAGCTGCACAATTGATTTTATCCGACGAACATAGCGAACGTTTAAAGGAAACCGAGATGGAGAGAGATAGAGAAGAAATTGAAGAGGGAATGAAGAAGGTACAGGCCAGCAGTGGTGCCAAAAAGAAAATAGACGACAGGACTGTGACTCGATCTCACAGCTTGGAGGCTGCACGGAGCTACACACAGACGGGGCCGGAAGGCCGCAAACGTCTATGTGTCAGCAAACAAGGTGAAGATATGAGCAATATGCTGCCACCTTCCAAAGTGCCGAAGGCGCGGCCTGGAAGAGGCAGACCTAAAAAGGCAAAGGAAGAGGACTCGGATATGAGCCTGTCGAGTCGCTCATCAATTAGGGGCCTCGGGCCCTATTGTTTGACATCTGATGGGGACTCTGGAGACGAGCTCTTCGACCCCACTGTGGCACCATTAGTCACAAGAGCTAAGAAAAGCCTCCCTAGACCTGTGGAACTGAGTGCAGAAATGCAGATGCGCACAACAGACGATCTTGCGGCCTGCATTTTAACCAATTTGAGGGCAATTGAGAAGGTCGCGGACCGTTCCCGCAACATAAAAGGGAGCCTAGTCCGCGGCCTGCGTATCGCAACGAGCACCGCTGACGCTGCTCTCGTGGAGATAACGCGACGACGGATCGTAGGTGAGGACGTGTTGAGGCTGGAGCGTGAGATTGCTGATCTCCGTGCTCAAAATGCCAGCCTCAGCGAGCGGGTCGAGGCTCTGACGCAGGAGCGCGGATCGAACCAGGCCAAGGAGAGTCCGCTCGCGTCTGTGACTTCGCCCCAAATCACAGATACATCAACGAAGTGTATGAATCCAGTGGGTCAGAAGTCAAGTGCCTCTGCTGCTCCATCAAAGCACGCTAACGCTTCAAAAGCAAAGCGCGGCACAGCAGCAGTCGCATCGAAAGCCCCACTCACTTCCCTCGCTCCTGTATCTTCGAATACACCGGGGGTCAGTGTCGTCGGACTTTTTGAGCAGATGACGGCTCTAATGGATGCGAAACTGGCCGCCTTTAAGGCCGACATCTTTCCCGATTGGGCTATAAGACCTCCACTAGGGAGGAAGCCGGCCTCAGAGGCGACGTTAGGGGTCCACAAGCCACCTACAAAGAAAAAGAAAGAGAAGACAAGGAGCCGGAACAAAGCACCGATCCACTTACCTATTGTGGATCTACCCGCGGTGACAAATATAATACCGCAGGCTACGACATCTACGGCGCCTCCTGAGACTTGGGCAACAGTGACAAAGAGAAAGGCGCCACCCAAGTCTCAGCCGACCTGGCTCCTCGCCAGCTTCAGAAGGAAGCGAGGAAGCCACAAAAAAAGAGGTGCTACAGGCGAACCTGAACCACTGCCGCAGCGCTCAGCAATTGCTGATGCAGACCGTTGCGGAGCGGTCCACAGGTCTCGCAATCCTGGCGGAGCCCTATAACGTCCCTGACCACCCTCGCTGGTTTGGGGACGTCACTGGAGCCGTCGCCGCCTATTGGGCGGGTGGTAATGGAGTCCCACCTTGTTCCCTGCTTGAAAGGGGGCAGGGATTCGTGGCCGTTCGGTGGGGCTCTTTGGCCATCGTGGGGTGCTACGTCTCTCCCAACAGGTCCCTCGCCGATTATGAGGTGTACTTAGACGGGTTGGCAAGCTGCATACGTAGATGCCTACCCGGTCCCTTGATCGTCTTAGGGGACTTCAATGCTCACGCTAGAGCTTGGGGCAACCATAGAGACGATCCTAGGGGAGAGACGTTACTCGAGTGGGCGGCAGTTCTGGACCTCCGACTATTGAACCGGGGTTCGGAGAGCACGTGCGTGCGGTGGCAGGGTGAGTCAGTCATCGATCTCACATGGGCGACTCCCGCTGCCATTCGCATGGTGTCAGGATGGCGTGTCGCGGAAGAGGTGGTCACACTATCTGACCACCGTTACATCATATTCGATGTAGCTTGCCGCCGTCCCAAACGCACTAGCCATCACCGAGAAAGCAGCCCCCTGCGTCGATGGTCCCTTAAGCAGCTAAACCGAGACTTTCTCGAAGCTGCTGCCATCGTCGCGGCCTGGCCGGAAAGCGCTGAAGAGGTCTTGTCCGATCCAGAGGGTGAGTCGGTCCGTCTCCGGGATACGATGACGTCAATCTGCGATGTCTCTATGCCCCGAGTGGGCCGCCCCGAGCGCCGGGCGGTGTACTGGTGGTCTGCGCAGATCGCACAACTGCGCGAATCTTGTCTGCGTGCGCGCCGTGAGTACACCCGAACCCGAAGAAGAAGGCGAGCAACTCCAGACCAGAAAGCTGAAGCATACGAGGCATTCCGGGAAGCGAAGTTGGCGCTCCGAGTTGAGATCTCGGATGCCAACGCTCGTTCCTGGAACGAGCTCCTAGAGGGACTCGACAGAGATCCGTTCGGGCGTCCATATCGTATAGTGCTGGGCAAATTGCGCCCGTGGATGCCCCCTCTGACGGAGATCTTAGATCCGGATTTACTGAGGAGAGTGATAGAAGTGCTTTTCCCGGTGATCCGGTCAAGCCCCCCGGTCCCCCCCATTCCGTTACCGGCCTGGTCCGGAGAGCTGGGGGTGACCGAGCAGGAGCTGAGCCGTGCGGTCGATCGCATGCGGGCCCGTAACACCGCGCCCGGCCCCGACGGGATTCCAGGGCGGGCGCTAGTGTTAGCTTCGGCTTCGTTGGGGAGTAGGCTGAGGCTGCTATACGACAGCTGCCTCCGTACTGGCACATTCCCCAAGGTCTGGAAAGAGGCGAATTTGGTTCTCTTGAAGAAGGATGGCAGGGCCGCAGAATCTCTCTCTGCGTACCGTCCCATATGTCTGCTAGACGAGGCTGGCAAGCTTTTTGAGCGAATTGTCGCTTCTCGTCTGTGCGGGCATCTGTCACGTGTTGGCCCCGACCTGGCTGAGTGCCAGTTCGGCTTCCGACAGGGCCGTTCGACTGTCGACGCGATCTTGCGCGTCCGGTCTTTGTCGGAGCGGGCGGTGGCCCAGGGTGGCGTAGCGTTGGCGATAAGTCTCGATATCGTCAATGCATTCAACACGTTGCCCTGGGACGCTATTAGGAGAGCACTCATATACCATCGTGTGCCCCCTTACCTGCAGGCGATCGTTGGTGGCTACTTGCGTGACAGATACGTCTCGTATATGGAGCAAGACGGTACGAGGAACCGGAGAGAGGTTTACTGTGGGGTCCCGCAGGGGTCAGTTTTGGGGCCCCTGTTGTTCGTCGGAGCGTCACGGTAGCATGCGCAAGCGATCCCGTGGCGCTCCCGTTAAGACGGGAAGGGTACCGCTGGGTTTTTAGTGGGTATTCCGATGACCGGGGCACACTCGGTGCCTTGGACATACGGCGAGTCCCACATACCCCCCCCACTGTTCCCGTGGGGGGAAACGCGTCATGCGTTTTCCCAGCGTCAAAAAAAAAAAAAAAAAATAAAAAAAAATAAAAAAAAAATAAAAAAAATGGGGCCCCTGTTATGGAACCTCGCGTATGACGCAGTCCTGCGCGTCACTCTCCCTGACGGTGTCAGCGTCGTTTGTTATGCAGACGACACGTTGGTGCTGGCATCGGGGGATAATTTTGAGAGAACCAAAGAGCTCGCCGAGCTCGGGGTGAACATCGTCGTCGATAAGATCTGCGAGTTGGGCCTTCGGATAGCGTCTCATAAGACAGAGGCGCTATGGTTCCATAAACTGCCGAGGAGCAGGGAGCCGCCCGACTCGCACGTCCGCGTTGGTGACTCAAACGTCCAGGTGGCCAGGTACATGAAATACCTGGGCCTAACCTTGGACGGTCGCTGGGGCTTCGAAGAGCACTTCGAGCGCCTAGCCCCCCGGATCGAGAAGGTAGCTGGTGCCATGCACAGACTGTTGCCTAATCTTGGGGGACCGAGGGAGGAAGTTCGCCGCCTCTATGCCGGTGTCGTGCGATCGATGGCCCTCTACGGGGCGCCCGTGTGGTCTCACAGACTGTCGGGCGTCCGCCGTTGCAGAACTAAGATCCAAAGTTCGCAGCGGAGAGTGGCCATCCGCATAGTGCGGGGATATCGCACGATATCCTACGAGGCGGCAACTGTCCTAGCGCGCTTTCCGCCCTTGGACATTCTGGCGGATATGGACGCAAGGGTCTATCAACAGACCCGCATCCTCCGTCAGAACAGTGAAAGCGCGCCACCTCCGAGTGCGCTCGAGGCATTGAAGCGGCGGGAACACTGGAGGGCTCTTGCGACGTGGCGCGACCGTCTCTGCGAAGAACGGTACGCGCGCAAACGCGTCGTCGGAGCGATCCTACCGGCCTTCGAAGCCTGGATGAGACGAAAGCGACGAGTCACCTTCCGACTTACGCAGGTAATGACCGGTCACGGTTGTTTTGGAGAATACCTGTGTAAGATAGGACGCGAGTCGACGGCGATGTGTCACCACTGTGGCGCGGACCGGGACACCGCTCAGCACACGTTGGAGATATGTCCCGCGTGGAGTGCGGAGAGGGAGATCCTGGTCCGTGAAGTCGGACAAGACCTGTCCCTGCAAGCAATCGTGTCGGCGATGCTCTGCAGGGAATCAGCGTGGAGGGCTGTAGCCTCCTTCTGTGAGATCGTCATGGTGCAGAAGGAGACAGCGGAGCGGGAACGGGAAAGGGCCGATCCTGCTCGGCGGAGACGACATCGGCGTCGTCTCGGCCCTCCCACAGCCCCAACGTCCGGGGCTTTAAATATAGGGCGTAACCCTGGGGCCGTGGATGCGTGAGGTGGGGGCCTCACGTGTCCAATTTCAAACGGCCCTGAGGAGGACGGCAGCCGGAATGGCCTCGCGCTGCCGTACGCACTAGCGAGGAGTGCGGGAGGCGGGATTACCTTCGCCCCCTGAGGAGAGCTCCGCCGAGCCACGAGCGGAGCACAGCATGGGAGGGGCTGCGGATGCGTTATATCAACACGATCCCGCAGCTTCTCCGATCCGTGCCGAGGACGGCCATCGCAGTGGTTTTAGTGGGTAAGAATCCCACATAACCCGGTTCCTCCCCCAAGAGAGTCGGGTACCTTTCTGAAGGTTTTGAAAAAAAAAAAAAGCGTACACAACGATCACGTTCACGACCGCAGTTTTTCCCGTTCCACTTGCTTGTGAGCGTTACTGTCGTAAACTCAAGTGGAATGGATTACAGAGCGTTTTGAGCGCGGAGGTAAATAATACAAACTGCGAGTTAGTAAAAAGAAAGCAAAATATTTAGGAGGTTAGTTTATAATCTGTAAGCCTTGAAAATAAACTTAAATAATTATTGTTTAAATCGATTTACATTGAAAAAAATTATAATTTATTTTGTTATATATACATTCACTTCTACTAACATTTATCTTTCCGCATGAAATAACGTAAGTTTCACGGTCGCCATCTTTGATGCTTTCAGTTTTGAAAATGCCACAAATTTTCTCAAAGATCACTTCTACCCACCTTTTTAGATGGGTCGTCGTGAGTTTCGCGTGAGCTTAAGTCATGACGTCATACGTGACTGTTTCGCCGCGACCACAACGACCGCGGTCGTTATGTGGAACGACTAAAGGAGCATTTTGATCGTTGTGGGCGCTTAATGGAATGCACCCATAAAGGTCTAAAGTAATTAATTCATTATTGGCACGACTTGTGATTTGTGATGTGGTAATATGTGTTATTTGGATGTAAAGGGTAATTGAGTGAGTAAATTACATCAATTTATATGATTTGGTTTTCTATTTATGAATAAACTAATTCGAGGTTGTTATAAAATCAGTTTTCACTTCTGGATGCTAAATATATTATTGATTCCAAAAGTTGTTAGAATAGGAGTTTTTGATATTTATCTTGTTGGAAGAGGCTAAAGATTGGATGAGGAAAAACACCAAGTGGGAAGAAAATAATGAAATGCGACCAGCTGGTGTTCGATACACTCGCGGTGGAAGGCTTGTACAGAAGGCCAATTCTACTAACACAATTGTCACATTATTGGAATCGAATCAAAACATAATCGTTGGCGTTTACCTTTTTTCCTATTCTACTAGTACAACTTGTCAAGGATCAGTTGCGATTCGATTCCTCCTTGAACGTTAAAAGTTGATAATTAACTTGAAATGGATTTTTGCCTTTTGTATATGGTAACATCATACCGTTTTGGTTTAATGTAGGAATAGTCGAAGCTGGATCGGAATCGAATCGAGAACGTTAATAAACGTTTTACATTAGTGGAATTCGCCTCCTGGCCTTGAAAATTACGGGGCTCAGCTTTTTCCAGTTTTTCGCTTAAGCGGTACACTTTTGCTTGTAGTGAATTGTTAAGTAAAGTAGTTAAAAAAAATAAAAAACGACGCCCTTCAAGTGAAAGTCCGTGAATGTTTGAAAAATAGGGAGCTTTGAAGAGGACTTTCACAGATTTTCGCTTAAGCCGTACACTTTTGTTCGTAGCGAATTATTAAGTAAAAAATTATGGGTCGTTAAAAAAACACGTTTGCCCTGTCAAAACATAGTTCATGTTAAATAGAAAATAAAAATTTTTGCCAATGTCAAATCCATGCGGTGAAATTTCATGTGCTTAACTTGTGTTTATTATTCATCTTATGTTCGGCGGAAAACATCTGTAAGGATTCATTGCATGTGTCAGATAATATACTCGTACTGCCATATGTGTATCAACCAATTACTATTTGAGCACATGATGGAATAAACTAGTAGGCTATTATCATTTTTACTTCTAAAGTAATTGTTACATAATCATGTAAACTAAGCTTAAAATGGATCACGATTTTTAGTTATATTGTATTCCAGCCTGTAATGTGTAGTTTTAAATTATTTTGGGTACGGCTTTATAGCACCATATCTAAGAACAAAACCTATTTATTTGTTACTTGATTTCTGTTTGAAAGTAGGACAAATCAAACACACTTTCGTATTTATAAGATATATATATATATATATATATACAGTAAGAGTTCTAGTCTAAAGGTGTTTGGTTTAAATTACATTTTTATTACATAGGTAAGATAAAACACGGGGATAATTTATTTCAATTTGAAGTGCTCCAGTTTATGCTCCGTCGCCATGAATATTTTCTCTGTTGTGCACGGATTTTCTGAAATTTATAGAACAATAAAGTATATGATTTAGTATTTTGTATGTGATTATAATATTAATATAAGATTTTTTTAAATACAATATCTTATTTATTGTAATGATGTTCGATATTTGGAAGATTGACTGAAGAATATATATGTACAGAACAGTTATATTACTTTACAGATTTACATTAACATACCAATATTAATCCAACGGTCTTCGTATCCTGCATCCAATCGAGCCGATCTCACAGCTTCACGTAGAGCATGAGTAATAACGACCGCAAGGCATAAAGCTGGCTCACCAGTTGCTGGAATTGAAAAGCTATGATAATACTGGAATACCGGGTAGGTAATTAGTATGTTAAATATTTAATAATTAATTATAATGCAACATACAAGTAAACTAATAAATAAATTGTGAATTCTGCCTCAATTAAATAATTATTAATTAAGTACGTTATCCGAAAGCATCGGTAGCTTGAATAGTATAATACAATCAAGTATTAGAAAATGAAATATCATGATATTCTTAGATACTAATATTATTAATGCGATGAGTTTGTTTCTTAAGCTTTCACATCTTAACAAGTAAGCCGATCACCATAAAATTGACTGCACGTTATCATGGGTACGGTAAGGACCCCCGTGTGGGGCACACACCGATGGAAATTAGTAAATTACATAAAAGTAAATCTTTCATCTGGGAAAGTTATACTAAATTCGTCCTGGTTGAACTGTGTACTACGAACGAATGTTCGAACCTGGGGCGTCGGGACAGCCGTAGTTATTAGACTTACGAGCCTATACCGTTTGGAGACTCCTTGGTCCATACAACAGCGTTGTTAAAAAAAAGAAGCGCGCTAATTTTGTGACAGAAAGGCAAAGTAATTAATTCATTATTGGTGCGACTTGTGATATGTTTAAATCTGTTATTTGGATTTTTAAAAGTAATTGAGTGAGTTATTTACATTTATATACAATTTGTGCGATTTTGTTTTCTATTTTTAAAAATACATATTCGAGGCGAGACTGTGACGTCATCGATTGAGACTAGATATTACGAGATTAATTGCCTACTTTTTGGTGTTATCACTCTGGCAGAACGTCAAATGGGCATCTCGTAGCTGAACGTCATCGACGCATCGCCGTTAATTTTAATTACGCTTGAATTATAAGATAAGATGGAACTACCTAATGTCTCAACTGATACGACGATTTATATATATATGCAAACATACTGCTTATGTATTTATGGCTACTACCGATGTATATGCCATAACTATAGTGACGAAGAAGTGACGAAGGCTTTACGAACGAATGTCAATCTATATGTCAATTTATATGTTTTTTTACGCTAACAGTGTCACACCCACGCAGACCTTATTCCATTACTAAATCTAATGTCGAATATTTATTTTGAATTTTCAATGCTCCTGAATTTAGAAGGATTGAATGTGCCTAAAGAGGACCGTCAGAATTATATAGAGACAATATTAGATGATCATTTTTAATTCGTATCTTGTACTAATTTTATGAAATATCTATTATGGGTCATGTATATGTAATATGTCATTAGAAATATATGTATAAAATGGTTTTATTTTGTATTGAAAATATAATAGAAAATTCAAATATTGCTTATATTGTTGAGGTATTTTAATAAAATGTTCAGTAACTAGTTATTGCATTGAACGAATTTGAATAATATTTTAATAATTGCATTATAATATAAGAGTAAATTTTACCTAAATGTAAAAAGAGACAGAGCGTGCAAAATACTGAGAGAGAAAGGGTAATTTGCTGTAAGATGTAAAAACGTAACATTATTATTATTGCAAGTAAAAAAATGAACGATATGTATTGATCAAAAGAGCAAGTAAAGTTTTCCTATATTTGAGAAACGCCTTATTAAATATGTACAAAATAGATTTTAGTAACTGTGGTCTCACCGTGTGTTTGTGTTTAACTATTTCTTTTACTTATCCGAGACACCTTTTAAACTACAGTTAGGAGACACCTTGGTCCATACAACAGCGTTGTTAAAAAAAAAGAAGCGCGCTAATTTAAAACCGCCGCCATCTTGTTAGTGCACATACATTTGTAATGAATTCATTGTGTAAAGTAATTAATTCATTATTGGCACGACTTGTGATTTGTGATGTGTTCAAATGTGTTGTTTGGATTTAAAGAGTAATTAAGTAAGTAATTTATATAAATTTATATGATTTGGTGTTCTATTTTGAATAGACCAATTCGAGGTTCTTATAAAATCAGTTTTCCCTTCTGGATGCTAAATCTACATATATTAATGTCTGTAGTAGTCATTTCTCATTTATAGTGTTTTTTTTTGTATCTTTAAATGTTTAAAACTGAACCGAAACATTAATAATAACTCTTACAATAAAATATATTACGATAAATCCTTCAACATTTTAGCGCCTGATTATAACTTTGCTGCAAAGTATTTACAGACCATTTCGCATTTTTATATAGTTACATACAGGGGCACATAATGATACACATATGTATAGTGTATGGTATAGTAAATATTACTAGAAGACTATAAATTTAATATATATCGTCGGTTGTCAATGTTTCTCAAACGGGTTATTTAAGTGAGTTCTTACAACATTGTATAAGGATATGAATTGAGGGATTAAGATGACAATTTAATATTAATAAGCAATTTAGAAATACCTTTCGATTGTAAAACTCCAAGCGTATTAGAAGAGTTCCTTCTGAAATATATTCTGAAGTCAGCTGGTATATCTTTAATACCGGGTGGTTTGTATGTCCATGTACGATCCGTAAGTAGTTTGCCTGATTTCTCATCATACACAATTTTCTCTGACGTCCAGTATCCTAAGCCCATTACAAACGCACCTTCAATCTACGAGAAATATTTTAGTTAAAATAAAAAATTGTTTGAAAAATGTTAGGTGTTTTTCGTCAAACAGTTGTTGAGACTAGAGGTAAGGACAAAAAAAAATGTTAAGTATTAAAAAATACATTCAACAATTTAAAAGGTGAAAATAAATTTATTACTAAGATTTTACTTTGTGAATTAGTGTAAGACGCAGCGAATTCGCTACTGTAGCGTTGGTGTTTATTACCAGCGAGTTTGTAAGCAAATTCTTTGTTCCAATTTGATATTACACTGTTATTTTAAATAAAATAGGCGTTACCTGTGCAACGTCGATCTCTGGACTTAAGCTTCTGCCAGTATCTTCTAATAGATCAACTCTTATTACATCATGATTCCCAGTTAAAATATCAACTTCTACTTCCAAAGCCACAACGCCATAAATATCGTAGGGTTTTATAGGATCCTTGGCTGAATACATGTATGACGCTTGCAAATCTACTCCAGAAATAAACGCCTCTGCTACAATTTCTTTCCAAGTGGCGTTCTTCATTTTATCTTTTATAGGTTTTAATCGTTCTAGTATAATTTCACAAGCTTTCATTGTAGCGTAAGCGACACATTCGCTTCCTATGCTACCCCCAGTGGGCATACTATTTGGTGAGGTAAAACTAGTAGTTGGCTTAACACTAACTTTTTCTAACGGGATCCCAAGAATGTAAGCGCATACTTGTGCTACCTTCGTGTTAACACCCTGCCCCATTTCAGTAGCACCATGAGTTATGACAACTGAACCGTCTGCATGATATATCGATATTAAAGAATTGAAATGACCAAAGTAAAATAATTCATAGGTCATAGGCATTAATTTGAGTGCCCGTTTTCTCCAACGATTCGATTTATTAAAATCTTCTACTTCATGTAATCTTTTTTCATAGTCGGAGTCTTTTTTTAGTTGTTCGATTAGTTCGGAGATAGGATTATCCTCTTTTTTCATATTTGCTCGTCGAATTTGTATTGGATCTTTACCTAGCTCGTGAGCTATTTTTTCCATTATAAACTCGGTGATTGCAATGCCTTCAGTTGAAGCTGACAATATAAATGTACAGAATTCACACAACATTCATTGAAAAATTAAAATATTTTTATAATAAGCAATTTATTTTTATTAAAAACTAAGTTTATAAAAAAAACGTGACTTCATATACCAATAAAAGCAATAATTGTTAAGTATGACGTACCAGGGGCTCTACACCAAGTTGAAGAAGGCGTATCCGTAAGGACGCCATATGCTTCAATATGCCATCGTTTTGAATCATAACAATTGGAAAGATGAGTGACAGTCATCACAGAAGTGTTCTCATTCTTAGAACATCCGTTATCTTGATAATAAAATATTTTTAAATATTGTATCTCTCCAGTTTCATTTACGCCTGCCTATTTAAATAACAATTTTTAATTTCATAATAATCTGTCAAAGGTTTGAGTAATTACCCTAAGATCATTGATTGATTCATTATTTGATTATTATGTTAAAGATTTCTTTAAGAATAACCGTAGGTATTTTTTTTAAATATTTAATCTTTTAATATGAACTTACTTCGAATTTACAATAAGTCGGTGCTCTTTTACCAACAATTGACATATTTGTTTGAAGAGGTAAAATAAATCGACAAGGCTTTCCTTGTAATTGTGATACTACAGCCGCTGCGCATGCTACTTGTGATGATCTGGTTATTTTTCCGCCATAGCCTCCGCCTATTCTACGGACGATTACATTTATACTGAAATGAGAATAAAAAAATCCTAATAACAATTCATACTTTATAAAGTTATTTATATTTAGGTATTTTTGTATTGACGTGATTGAGTTTTTAATTACAATGAAAAAAAGATTATTGAAAAACTCTATCATTAAACGTTAATTTTTAAATAAAATATATCTATTACTTATCGACTTACTATCCTGTTCAATGTTAGATTATATTTCATCGTCTTGAAGAGTCACGCACTTTATGTTAATTCTGAATGTGATTTTATTATTACATGTGTAATTGTAGCAGTGTAGTAGTAGTAGACTGCTGATGGCCCTTATTAAATAAATAAATATTTTACCTATTTACAGGAATGTTGAGACATTCAGCTATAGCAACATTCGTCAAGTCAAGCCATTGTGTCGACGAGTAAACTTCGAAGCCGTCTTCTGATGGTTTTACGACACAGGTTTGTGGTTCCATATAGTAGTGATACTGAGCTTCGAAAACCAATTCATCGCTAATAACTTTCTTAACGTCATTACCAATATCAGTCGGTTCTACTTTTTTATCTAAAGATATTCTTTCTTTTTCTGTCGACATTAAAACACCTTGAACTGTTATAAGTGGTACTTTGGTAGATATTGATTCATATTTTATTTTTATAAGCTTAGCAGCATTTGTTGCGACTTTTTCTCTATTTGCTACAATAATGCCAACAGGTTGACCATTAAATTTTACGTCTTTTGAGCACAAGATTTGCTCTTCCGAATGCAATATGGCATTTATAGGTGTAAAGTTATTTTTTCCGGGTATATCTTTAGCGCTGTAAAAAGCTATTACGCCTGGAATCTTCTGAAATATAGTAAAATTATTTTGACTTAAACTTGTTATTTTTTTTTCACATAAAGATCAAAAGTTAAGTGCTCGTAGCAGAATCTACTCACAAACGCGTCCGTAGTATCAAATCCAGCAATAACACTACCCGGGTTAACATCAGCTGTTACAAAGGCACCGAAAACTTCATTCGTTTGTGTTGGTAAATCATTGGCAAAAGTACCCTCCCCACTGCATTGTACCAATGCCTCTAATTTCGGCACGGGTTTGTTTAACGGCCAAACACTTTCATCTGTATCGTACGATTGCGTTCCCTTTGAAGTGTGACGCTTAATAACGTCTCCACCAGAACGATATTTTTTATCCATCTTTGTTTCGGGACATAAACTGAGAATTGCCTAAAACATTTTTGAATATTGAGCAATGTTAAAAAAACGTTACTGTTTTTATATTTATTCTACACACTATCCAACAAAAATAATCGTTGAAATAAGTATTGCAATTTCAATATGTCGATTTAATGATATGTACTTATCATTATAATAAATCATTTTAGAGTTATAAATCCACGGTTAAATGCTTTCACATATTGACAAAATATATCATTTTTATCAAGCTTCAAAAAACAATATATTTTTTTAAGGATTGTGATTTGATTAATAGACTATTGTGCAAAAAAAAATTAGACTATAATATTTCTAATTTTTTATATATTAAGATACTAGAATATAATATACTTTAATAGGTAAAATTAGTAATTAATGGCCCTTTTTATAGTAAGCTCTTTCAAACTGTAGTGTGTCGCCAAAAAATCAATATGCTTTTGTTCATCTTAACAACTTATACATATACAATGAACAAAAATAAAAAAATCAGGTAGCTAGTAAAGGAATGTAACTGAAAACAAAACATATTATGTTATACATAAATTACCATCAAATATGTCCGTAGTCCGGTATGTCCTTATTTATTACACGGTTCAAAAGGATTTAAATTGCTAATCAATATTAGTGTAAGTTTTTTTTTATAGTATAGGTCAGTGGATGATCATATGGGCCACCTGGTGGTAAGTGGTCACCAACGCCCATAGACAGTGGTTTGTACATTTCCTAAATAAAAACAACATCGCCACTGCACCAACAATCTTCGAAACTAAGATGTTATGTCACTTGTGCCTGTACTTACACTGGCTCACTCACCCTTCAAACCGGAACACAACAATACCAAGTACTGCTGTTTTGCGGTAGAATATCTGATGAGTGGGTGGTGAACCTACCCAGACGAGCTTGCACAAAACTCTACCACCGAATTGTGATGAAATTGAAAAAAAATCTGTTAAATTGTAAAGTTCTTACCTTATAATAAAGAGATACTGCTAATAATTTCCTATATTTAGATGACGGTTCTGGCGGCGCTGTATCTGGCACAATTTCTCCATACAAAATTTCCAGAGTTGTTTTTAATACATCGTCAGTGAAAGGATCTTTATCTTTTAAGGCTTCTTCAGTTTTAGTTGCATGAACGAATTGCGGATTAACATTTCCGTAAACTATTTTTGCTTTTTCAAGTATTTCTTGATCTTTTTTAAATTTAAAAAGGAAACCAGCGTTAACTATCGCATGTGCGTTCTGGGATCGTGGCATTACCTAAAAAAAATAATTATTAAACATAATACTACAACAGTTACATTTTGTTTTGAATAGCTAGACTATTATACTAAGAGTGACGTAATCGGAAATCTTTTTAAACACATTCAATTATAAATTTATTTACTTGCGTTTGATTTTATAGTTAGACGTAATTTTTTATATAATCATAATTATTAAGGATTGCACTTGTTATGATACTCTTTATGTATTTCCGTCTACAGATTCACTATTATGCTATGTCTGCTTATTATGGTAATATCAATAATTATTATTTATAACTTGAATTTCATTGTTTTTTTGTTAAGGGGAACCGGATTTCCTATGGTGATTAGGTATGTAACAAAGGGCTTACCTTGAAAGTTTTAACTAAGCAACATTGTGACAGTGGCGGTAGCATGACGTTTACAATTATTTTGCCTTTCATGTCTATTTTAAGAAAATCCATCAAATTTACTGTGTTTAACTTATTTGGAGCATCGGCTAGAAAAAAATAGGAATTCAGTGACATTTTTAATTTGATTCAGAATATAAAATTTTAAAAGACGTAGTCGTTATTTAAAAAGTTTTAACTCTTGATTGGAACTTTACCGATAGTTATCATAGCTCCGACAGTTTCAAAAAGTAGGAAAAGATCAGATGGGAACTCATTATTACGAAACTTCATATATAAATTTCCTCCAATAGTACCAATCTGGAATATTTAAAAAGAACTTTAAATAATGTCATTTTTATTCCAATAAAGTTTAATTTGGAAACATTAGCTTTATTATATGGCTATCAAACTCGGTTTACAAATTTTCGTCAAAATTATTTTCACTCGAAAAGGATACGTTAAACGTTTTTGTAACGTTTACATTTAATTAAACGAGATAAATTAATTTGTTATTTCAAGAAACAAAACGAAAGCAGTTTTAGTAAATATGCATCATGTTATTTTAGTAAAAATTACTGAAAAGCTTTGGAGTTATTATAAGTGATTGAATTAGAAATGTTTAAATTTTTAATGGCATCATTATGTGCTATATTTTCTTTTAAAGTCAGTTCCATACTGACTGATTGAGTAATTTTTACTAAAATAACATGATGCATATTTACTAAAACTGCTTTCGTTTTGTTTTGGACAATATGACAGAAACATTTTGTTTAATTTTTATTGATTGAATGCTTCTTTATAATTTTGATGTTGTTCAATATAAATACACAAATATAAATCAATACGTGTGGTCTTCGATTAATATTTCTCAGTAGTAAATATAATATACTCATATATAATAAAGTTACTGTTAATGTAAAAGGTCTTATGTAGAGTGATGTGTACATTCCAGCATAGCATAAATACTGCAAATTTACTCACATTTCTAACAGGGATATGTGCAACCAAGTCCATATGATTATAAAATTCTTTCAAATATGCAAAATCTTCATTTTCTTTTGCCAATTTGATAAAAACATCCATCATATCTGATAATGTCATACCGGCTCCTAATACTAAATTGACATCTATTGTATATCCCTTTAGTTCAGATACGTTGAAAATATCTATAATATTCTTTGGATATTCTGTTACATGATATACACCTAAAAAGTCATTACTCCTAAATATGTATTAATTATCAAATTATTATTATGTATTAAATAGAATGACATAACATTCATAGATATATAATGCTATATTTAAAATTTCCGGCAGAAGACAGTGATACGCGATATTGATTATAATATAAAATTTAAAGGATACGCGTATCATCATTTGTGTATCGTACAAACTGAGTTACGAAGTTTATTATTACAGAATAATATTGTAGATATGAATCATTTTAATAAAAGTCCGTTAAAAATAATTCATACGTTTAATGATGTCCAATTTTGTCAAATAAAAACCTTGAAATTTTACCTTGACCAGTATTTCCAGCTATCAATTTATAATCATGACATTCCTCTATCGCTTTGAAAACATCGCTCAAATTGTAGACCTTAAACCATTTGTGATTACCGCTTTCTACAGCTATCGTCTCATCATTAACTTTATCTAAGATACACCAATCATTGTCTTGCGTGCACCTTACAGCACATGATTTAAAGAATCCCAGGTCTTCTATATCTTGTAATTTATTTAGTAAGCTTTTATCGGCATCTGTTGCGAAACTTTTAAACGCGTCTGCTATCGGTCGATACCCAGTACATCTGCATATGTTGCTAGCGAATGAATTCTCTATTTCTTTTGAATTCACTTTATTGTTCTTTGATTCATAAAGACTGTAACAATACATATTTATTTAATTAAGGATCTCCAACAAAGGATACACGCTTACAAGTACATTGAATCGTGGAATTATATTATAAAATATGTGTGCTCCTTCAATTACAGGAGCCCACATCAAGCACATAAAGTAAAGACTAAACAGAATTAAGCAAAAAAGAAAACACATATATAAAGAAATGTGGTACTTTATAAATGAACTTAGTTCCTAACTATAAAAAGTTAAACAATGGTAATTAAGACTATGTTGTGAAAATGTCAGTTATACGTATAATTAACTAGACTTGTGTTATGATATTCAATTATTTGAAGACAGATCATTTTCTTTGCATATTTATATATGTAGTTTATATATGTAACAAAAGAACAAGAGGATATTTTTTGTCAAAGTAGTGTAGTTTGGAGAAGTTGAGATGTCCCAGGGGATAGAATACGTAAAATATAAGAAAAGATTTCATGATTCATGTGCTCCATTCGAGTGTGAATACATTGTGTGAGAACTTGCATTTGTCGGATGAATTTCTGCTACCAACCCGCACTTGAGGAGCATAGTTGAATAAGCTATAAACCTAATCAAGAGTAGAAGAGGGCTATGTCATTTGGGGAATTTACAGGCTGTTACTTTACTTGATGTAGGTTGTAAATTAGAGTTTTGATAGGAGAAAATGCACCATATTTTTTAACACTCAAGAGTCAAAATTGTGTTTTATAAAAGTGGTCGTCGATTGATGATGATTGTAATTAGATATGATCATTGATCTCGTAACGTTTAGTGTCAAGTAAACACGATTTCACTATTCTATACACAGTAGTATTCTATCGTAATAATAGCCTCAGTTTATAAATACGTCGTTATAACAACATCCTGCTAGTTTTTTATAGATTATATGTTTTCATTTACAGATAACCTTCGGCTTTAATATTAAAATCTTTGTTTCAAACAAATATTATACGCGTTTAAAGACTTAATTGATTTTTAGACTATTTTTTGTGATATGTTCTGATCGCACAGCGAAAATGCATAGTACCACTTGCAAAATTGTTACAAGACTTCTTCTATGGAAAATTACAACTGCTACGGACAATCGCTTTGGGTAAGCGTTTTTTGTTAGTATATTTAACTTGAAATGTAACCAAACAAAACAGAAATATTACGATGATTGAGGAACTGACTAGTCGAGATTTGATTTTCTTGATTAATATCTTTCTTAACGTGACAATTTTTTCTACAAAATTCATCCAAGTATCACAAAGACATTTAACAATGTAATGATTATATAGACATTTATATTAAGTATATTATATTTGTTATTGTACTATTTACAAGTAGACACCTACTGAAATTATTTAAAATATAAATATAACGGAGCAATGATAAATCAAAGAAAGAATAGAAGAAAACTCAAATTAAAAATTCAAGTGGAAAATCCGAGAAATTTTTTCAGCAATTTGTTTGTTAAATTTTCAAAAATTACTTTGTCGGGTCTTTTTCCAAGATGGCGGCGGCGGACGCTCAAGGTCACAAACTTGGAATATTAATCAAGACTAAACTATACTAATCTTCTAATTTTGAACTTTCCTTGACCTTTTGAAGTAAAACTCACTTTATGAAGCTCATTGCGTACTAGGAATTTAATATTTGTTTAATGTTGTACATTTTTTCTCCCGCATTACATTGAAGATTTGTTTTGAAGATCACCACATCGATCAACATTATGAAGTTCATAGAATGACTAGTTGATTTGGAAATACAATGATTGCATGTTAAATATTTCGTATTTTTTATTCCTCTTGTGTAATGTAATTGAACTACGATTTAAAGTTCGCATATAATAAAAAATATCATGACTTATATAAAATGTTCTTGAAATTTGTCTGTCTGCTTTAACTTAGCTAGCTTATTTAGTTTTCTGACCTAAAATTATCAGAAATAGTTTGTTCAGTTTGAAAGTGTTTACAGTCGCTTGTCTTGGAAATCTAAAAACCGTTGGTCCGGTCCTGAACTCTTGTCGCATTTACCTTCCCATCCGATTATGTAAGAGAAGAAATAGAGAGTGAACTTGTGTTTGCGTACACTTATGGACTAAAGTATAAAGTAAAGTAAAGTATGCTAGTCATTCTTAAGACTGACCGCCGTGGCCAAAATCAGTCAAGAGGCGGATGGGATTTATTTATTTAAATACAAAAAAATAGATAAAAAAAATGAGAGGTAGTGCAATAAAACCAATAAATGGATCTACTTTGTACTGTGGATACAAAAATAGTACCAAAATAAATATTAAAAAAAGATTAGTTGATATATAAATAAATGATGATAAATCATTTAAGGTCTTAACGTAAATTAAATACAGATACAATTTAAAAAAAAGATATGATCTGCTAAATCAATATACAGATTGGATAATAGACTAGTGTCTTGTCTGACTATCGGTACTGCTTCTTATCGATATCGGTTATCAATTTTTTCTCGCTCATTCGTATTAATTGTTTTATCCAGCTATAAAAATTACCTGTAAAAGGCATTACCTGTACATATTCATTATCCATCCGGGGGTACAATAACCACACTGGGTGCCATTAAACTTTGCGAGTCTTGTTTGAATTTCGTGGTAGCCAATTGTTCTATTTCCAATTCCTTCTACTGTTGTTATTTCCCAATTCTGACATGACAAGATTGATACAAGACACTGAAACAGGTTGGATGATTAAAGAGACTTTTCGTATATAATCTATGTACTGAAACAAATAAAATATATAACATTTATTTATTCAAAAACTTTATTATATATTTAGTACAAATGTATATTAATACATATGTATATTATTTATTTTTAATAAAGATTTGCTTTTCCGTCCGTTCCGAGTTATTTGTTTAAGGATTCAATTGATTTACTCACGGAATTAACAGAAAATAATTTCAATTCATTTGAAGGTGGCAGCGGGGCTCGGACGGAAACGATGCAAGCCCCACATCCTCCCTCCTGACACATCACTTTAGTACCTCGGAGGTCTGCAACGTTCCTTATGAACTCGTTTAATGATACATCTGGACCATATCTTCCATCAGCTACACATAGAAAGATTGAGGATTAATATATTTTTACGCTTTGTGCCGTATTTTAACTAGTGGATTGCGGTCTTGATGAACACATATCGCTTTACGTCTGGTTTCAATGAATAAGTTTTTAAGAATTCACAACATAATATCTCAATTAAAAAAAAATAGATGGAAAGAGCCGATACGGTCCAATATAATAAGCCGGTCCAAATAATAGTTTTGTAAAAGTTTTAGATTTGTTTCGTGTAAGTTTAATACTTAATATTACTACTATTACTAATACCACTATTGTATGACATAATCATTATTTTTAAACATTTTTGTAGTATTTTCTTGTGGTATAAAGATAAAGTATATAAAATTGATAGTAAATCGAATTGTTCAAAGTTATCAGTAAGTATCGAACTCATCTCTGATATTTATAAGGGGTTTTCCAATAGGGACGCTTGAACTTTGACAGCTGATTGCGGCCATGTTGTTTGAGTGACAGCTGTCAAATGCAGTGTGTTATATTCATTCCGTCCTCCCAAACCACCATGGCAGGTTACAGTGTCGAGCAGCACGTGCAAATCATAAAATTGTTTTATGAAAATGGGTCTTCAGTTCGAGCAACGTTCCGCGCACTTCGCCCGTTTTACGGTCGCGATGATCGTCCTGCCGAGTCGACTATCCGTCGATTGGTGGACAAATTCGAGTCAACCGGGTCAGTTAACAATCAGCCGGTTCCCGTGCGTCAACGTAACGCGAGATCTGCCGAGAATATCGCCGCTGTGCGCGACAGTGTCCTCGAAAACCCGCGGCAGTCAATTCCGCGTCGCGCACAGGAACTCGGCCTTTCGCAGACGACAACTTGGCGAATTTTGCGTTGTGACTTGAGCCTGCACCCGTACAAGATCCAGCTGACCCAAGAGCTCAAGGTTAATGACCATAGACAGCGCCGTGTGTTCGCTGACTGGGCATTAGAGCAGTTGGAAGTTGACGCCGATTTTGGCAAAAAAATCATCTTCAGCGACGAGGCGCATTTTTGGATGAATGGCTATGTCAACAAGCAAAATTGCCGTATTTGGGACGAGACCAATCCACACGAGGTTCACCAAGTGGCAATGCACCCGCAGAAAGTGACTGTTTGGTGCGGATTTTGGGCCGGAGGCGTGATTGGTCCGTATTTTTTCGAAAACGATAATGGTGTGGCCGTCACCGTCAATGGTGAGCGATACCGGTCGATGATAACCAACTTCTTTTGGCCTGAAATCGAGAATATGGATCTGGACAACATGTGGTTTCAACAGGACGGCGCTACGTGCCACACAGCACACGCTACGATGGAAGTTCTGCACGAGCAATTTCTGGACATGGTCATCTCGCGCGGAGGCGACGTGAACTGGCCACCGAGATCGTGCGATTTGACCCCGCTGGACTTTTTCTTGTGGGGTTTTCTTAAGTCGCAGGTCTATGCCAACAAGCCGCAAACCACCGATGCCCTCAAAGTCAACATACGCCACGCCATCGATCAAATACAGCCCGATTTGTGCGCCAGAGTCATCGAAAATTGGACCTTTCGTGTGCGCGCCACCAACCGAAGCCGTGGCGGTCATTTGAATGATGTCATATTCCATACATAATGGGGTCGATAGACCTTCCAAATAAAAAAAAAAATTCGCAAATATCTCTCCTACATGTATTTTTTTTTGCATTTCAAAGATCAAGCGCCCTTAATGGAAAACCCTATATCTGCTAGAATATGATCTGCTCATTTCATAACCATAGTTCACGAAATATAGGTTTATCATTAAATAATAAATCAATAAATCAATATTTATTCATATTTACCTTATATTATATACTAACTACCCGTCCTAGTTTCGCACGGGTGGAAGAAGGGTCTACATAGAACGCTTATATTTAGTGGCCAAACATATAAAGAGATATTTTTTTTTTTTTAAATGTTAACAATGTTAAAGAACCGTAGATAATATTATGGGTGAAATAATGAATAATTTGTTTTAATAACGACAAATAGACGTGGGCAAAATGTAATCAGATTAATTAACGATTACGATTAAAATGTGTAATCAACAATTACAGATGAACATTCATTGATTGATGCTACGTGCGGAGTGCAGGGTAGCTCTTGGGCACTTACTTGAATCATTCACTCACTTTATTTTTTTGATTATACTGTAACCGTTAATTATTAATCTGATTACGTTTTGCCCAAGTCAGATGATAAATGACGTAAAACTAATTTAAATTTACTTGCCTTCATATTGAATTTCATTAATTTTAAACACAATTTTCGACATCTCGATAAATATTTTCACTATTCGATGCTGAGATAACACAATACTATAGATCACGTGATCTATGGTACTAATCGTAAGTAGATAACAATTAAGTCTTCTAACGGACAAATATAATTAAAAACACCGGAAGCAAATGATAACATAATATCGCCCTGGACATTTGAAGAATGCCGAATCAAAATGTAACTTTATTGATACTAAAAAACGGTATTTTTATTTTTAAATATCGAATCGAATTAAAACCAAATAAATATATTATTATGTTTTTATATAGAATTCTTAAGCGCGTTGATGTCCGCCGACTTTTCGAAACCAAATGCTGTCGACATATTAACTGATCCCGCTTCTAATGATGACGTAGCAAATAATGATATATTTTGACTAAATTATTCAAAGTTAAAGCGTGTCTGTCACACACGAGAAAGACACTCTAATATTTTATCTTAAGATAAAATATCTCTAGACATACAGTTCAAGGGAACATCACATTCGGCGAGATAATATAAAAATATTGTTGTATTTAATATTAATAATATTTGATTGATGATTTTGATTGAAAACAGCTACAATATTAAGACTTATATTGAGAACTAAATAATACATACTATTTAGTAATAGGCTTACTAGAAATATGGAACAGCTGACCCAAAAACTAAGCAACAAGTCAGTGTCTGATCGATGCTTATATTTTAAAGATAATATAGAAAGTACTTCAAGATAATGAAAAATTTTCATATAGGTATAATCAAATCTTACTATTATGCGTTAAATCTTAAGATATCGTAATATTTTGTTTAAAGATTTTCTAATAAATTACAGTGTTTTCTAGTAAGTGAGGCGCTTTTCTGTTGAAGATACTGCCGTATGTGCTTTGAGAGGCACAGGTGTACCGTTTACTTACGTAGCTACGCGGACTTTTGGTAAAAACCCATCCTTAACTTTTTTGTGGCTGTCGAATTTGAACCCAGCTTATGATGATCAGCAGCATTTTGAGCTATTAGACCAGCGAAGCAATTGCATTATTTTACCAGCATTGGATCTGGGTAGAGTATCCTAAATTCTCGAAGTTTTTAGTGAAATAATTGAACTATTATAAAATACTTTGTTGGATGTTAGCAATCAATAATCTTTTTGTAGAGAGACGTCATTATATTAACCGTTAAGACACAATTTATTTATTTATGTACACAAAACATAATATAATCAGGATGTAATCGAAATACGAATTTAAACAATTTTAAGCACTCATGTGTACGCGGTATGCTCATAAAAATAATATGGTTACAATCAGTTTCTTATATATAATAATGCTTAAGTGGTTTGTTTACCATGCAGGTACTAGCCAACTTAAACAAACACATTAAAAAGTTATAAGCAGAACGGTTATGATATTAGACCTTCGGCCTCCGTACTGGACTTTTAGAAAGTTTGCCATCTAGCGATAGCAAAGTAAACCCAAAATTAAAAAAAAGGACGTCACGTGATGACGTCGAATTTGATGGTTATTGAAAGAATATATAATTATTAAAAACCAATACATAAATATGAAGTAACATAATAAAAACATTGAGTTTCGTTATTAAAATTTAAGTTGTCTTTTTAGTTTTGCAGCTTATTCCACTCTGCTCCAATGCGGGTTCAGTGGAATGAGAAGGTTGAGGAGGCGGACACATGGAAGTTTCCTCATGATGTTTTTCCACGCCGATCACGAGAAGAATCATAAACACGAATTAACCATATGAAAATTCAGTATCTCTTTATTATTGTTCGTTATTTATAATCTGGTACTTCACAAGTATGAAAACACTCAATTATGTGTCCTTCAATTATGTGTTAAAGTACACATGGTATTTATTTACTCGATTTTTAGTTACATTAAGTGAAGCTAACTTTAATAACGCATGTTTAACTTGATTGAGTTATTTCACGGTCTGTTGGTCGTTTGATAAATTATTATTATACCCTCATGGTTGACAAAAAAATTAGATTGCAGTTCTTATAAGACAATTCCAGAAGAATGAAACAGACCTCTCCCTGCAAGCAATCGTGTCGGCGATGCTCCGCAGGGAATCGGCGTACAGGGCCATATACTCCTTTTGTGAGATCGTCATGGTCCAAAAGGAGACGGCGGAGCGGGAACAGGAAAGGGCCGATCCTGCTCGGCGAAGACGACGTCAGCGTCGTCTCGGCCCTCCCACAGCCCCAATGCTCGGGGCTTAAAAGATAGGGCGTAACCCTGGGGCCGTATATGCGTGAGGTGGGGGGGGGCGGTCTTATGTGGTCTATTTCAAACGGCCCTAAGGAGGACGGCAGCTGGGGTGGCCTCGTGTTGCCGTAAGCACTAGCGAGGAGTGCAGGGGGCGAGATTATCCGCCCCCTCAGGAGAACTGAGCCACAAGCGGAGCACAGCACGGATGCGTTATATCAACACGATCCCGCAGCCTCTCCGATCCGTTCCGAGGACGGCCATCGCAGTGGTTTTAGTGGGTAAGAATCCCACATAACCCGGTTCCTCTCCCAAGAAAGCCGGGTACCTTTCTGAAGGTTTCCACAGCGTAAAAAAAAGTAAGCTTAGGAGGGAGCTCTGAAGTTAGGCTTAAAAGAGTAGCCTACCGAATTACATCCAAGTCGGTTTAGTGGTTTAGCCGTGAAAGTGATACACAGATATTTATATACCTGTGTATCACTTTCACGGCTATGCGTTTTATTTTATGTATCTTAAATGTTTATGTTTATGGCTTCTTGTGTTATATATATTATTTTAAATAGTGTAAAGCTTATATATATTCGGTACTCTGCAATATATTTTATGGTCAAAAAGATTTTCACATTGAAACTAAACAAATACATCTCACCTATGTTATTATGTGACATAATGTTCCGGTGTAGTGGACTCAAATCATAGTACTGGTTTTCAGTGTCAGAAATTATGCTTATCGTAAATCAACGTAGAATTAATTATTAAATGACGTGTGTATTTTTAATTTAATAAAAAGTAGGTGAATATTATTTTGAGTAGCTTATCTCAATATAATACTCAAATTATACTACCAAATACTGCATATTATGATATTATGGATATTATATTGACTTTTTTCCTTTTCTTATGTACTTAATTTATTTACTGCAACAAGTTAGGTGGATTTACAGTTTAGATGGCTTATTTATACGATATTTTGATGCATGTATCCTTTTAATGTTAATAATATTTAATATATAAACAATGTCAGATATAACGTTCTTATATATGTTTATTTTATTTTATATATAATAGGTAGACGGGAAAATGAAGCACCTGATGGTAAGTGGTCACCACCTGCCTGATCAGGAGATATTATAGTGCGCAAGTATGTGCGGAGCACTATGCACAATATTATAACTCTTATGACGGTCCAATCGACCCGGACGAAGCGTTTCAATTCAACGATTTTGATACGTAGTGCTAGGGTGTGACATATTTAACTTGACTATCTTCAAAATGAAAAAGAATAGTCATTTTTTAATTTAGACCTCATCGTCTTTTAGACATTACTGCCGTCAAGTGCAAGCCTATCTTTAAAAAAAGACCCTGGGCTTGATCATGGTAATCTGAAGCGTCATGTTGAAATTGATTTCAACTATACTATACTACGCTAAGCGTAGGACCATCGGCTTTACGAGAGTGTTTATGTGATTAATATATATGTTTTATTGCATATGGATTTATAAATAAAAATAAAATTAATAGAATAAATTTTCAGACATAGACGATTCTCGAAACGAATAACTAGAGAACGGCTTAAGATAGAAACTTGTCGGGTCTGTGGAAAAAGTAGAAGTAATTTTCGCTGCAGGATCAACGGTTTTACTTACTTTCCGAGGCATGTGAGTGTAAACACTGCGGATTTTCAAACTCGGCTCTACTACTGAAACTTTTCTTGTCGGAAAAATCTTTTATTGGCCGGATAATACTCATAAACGCAGATTTATAAGCCAGACTAATTACACCAGTCTTACCACTATGAGTAAATACTATCTATCTTCTACAAGATTAAAGTTTTTTTTTTGTATGGCATTGGTAGGTAGACGAACATATGGGCCACCTGATGGTAAGTAGTCACCAACGCCCATAGACATTGACATTGTAAGAAATGATATCGCATAAATCGCCAATGCGCCACAAACCTTGGGGACTAAGATGTTATGTCCCTTGTGCCAGTAATTACACTGGCTCACTCACGCTTCAAGCCGGTACACAAAAATACCGAGTAGGTACTGCTGTTTTGCGGTAGAATATCTGATGAGTGGGTGGTACCTACCCAGACAAGCTTGCACGAAACTATAGCACCAAATAAATAGTAGTTTTAATTTTATAATTATGATAAATAAATATGATTTAAAAAATTGTTTTATTTTGCTTAGTTCATGTAATCAACTAGTTTGTAATAATATAGCTAACTTAATACTTAACTACATGTAGATATGAAATATAATTAAGTGAGAAATTTACGACACCGTTTTTGACGACAAGGCAAAAAGTCAAATTTATTACAAATTACAGAACAGTTTGTTTAATCGCTCATATTATTCTATGACCAAAAAAAAAATAATTACTTTAGATAGCGAATGTGTGTACGTCAATACAAATTTCTCTGAATGACGAAATAATAGAAAAAAGTGAACAAATGCGAGTTAAACACGCGGCCAATGAATCCGTAACATCTTTAGGCTTAGACTTGTAATTATTATTTCGTGAACATTTCAACTGACTAGTTATAACGGTTCTAAAAATAAAGCCAAACAGTCAGTCGGCGTAGGATTTGTAATAGATTCCTTGGTTGGGTACCCTGGAACGCTAACAGTATTAGTAATACTCAAAGAACGTATGATAACATTTTTCACAATAAGGCAAAAATATTTTCTTATAATTATTATATAGTGCATAAAATCATTGTAAAATAAATGTTAAATTGTATAGTCTATTCCGACCATGGAAAGAGTAAAGATAAAATAACAAATTTATCATTGAATTGAAGAGATATCGAGAGATAGTCGCGAGAACACTTTTTCCTTTCGTTTTGAATGTCTGCGAAGGTTTTATCGGCACTTTGAAAGTATTATGTAAATTATTTTTCATTACGCTGTACAAGTTTTAATTTTATACTAAATGTTCTTTTAGTCAATGTACTTATGTAAAAATCGCTAGCGAACCAAAATAATAAATAAATGAATATTATAAAATAATATATGAAATATAATATATCATGCAATATATGATATAGCAGAACTGTTAGAAAATCGCATATGTAAATCAAAGGTTTATTTAACTTTACTCCTTCTTCGATTGGAATATGTAATATATTATAGTTCAATCAACGATAACGCGCTCCACTATTATTCCCATTGCTACATTGCAAGTGTGCAATGTAAGCTGTAATAGAGGGGGATGCTATCTTCGTGAACTATATTTTACGATACCAACTCGTTTACTTTTAGAGTCGTTCATGTTTTAGTGGCCGTTTTTATTAAGATTTTCTAGTTTGGAATATTATCGTCATAGTTAAAGTGAAGTTGTTGTATGTTTTGCAAATACACACAAGCATAAAAATATACTTAATTGAGGTCACCTAATTAGTAATTAATAAGTTCTAAAATAAATTAAATTCCCTTACAACGGATGATTTATTGATTTCTTAAAATTAAAATATAAATATGTTTTTTTAATAGTACTACATTGTAACACAAATTAATTAATTAATTATGTTTTCAATATTTTATTGCACAGCATATAAATAACATATGATATCAGAGTAACAGAAAACAAATATTCAAACAACAAATGGTGCGCAAAAACTTATCGCTTATAGCGAACTCTTACAGACAACCATTGGTGAAAGAAGATTTGTCAGACAACAGGTAAGTGCAATTAAATATAAAAGAAGAGATAATAACGATTACATAAGTAATTTTAATTTTAATACAAAGCAATACCTTGGGTAGTGCTTACAATTTATTTACTTTAGCACAAAGTGTTCTATTTTGTGGTCAAATGCCGAAAATATATTTTCCACTGTACACGGAGCATCTGTAAATAAGTTTTGAATAATTATATTGATTTTAATATATATTATTAATTTTGATTAAAAGTATAACACAGTCAGCCTTTATATACATGTACTAAATTTTTAAATCAATATCGATTAAGGTATGTTTATTTCTGAGCAAGAAATATATAATAGAAATATAAAAAAAAAAAATGTAGAAATATTTATAGCGATGGATAGTATAATGATGTCACGATCTACTTCACAAAAAAAGCAAATGTTGGTTATTAACAAAGCAAGGTTCAATTTGGGCGTAATGGCTAAATTATGTTGCGAAATAATTGGATGTTCATACCAATTTCCACCCATTGGTCTGGATATCCTGCATCCAGTCGCCCGTAACGAATAGCTTCGCGGAATGCGTGCAGGAGTATCGTGGCCAGACAAAATGCTGGTTCGCCAGTTGCTGTAAATTTAATTGTTGATGAAATTAAAGAAATAGTTTACAATAATATTAATTGAATCTCAAACCTTAAATTTCACTTAATAACAATAATTTATCAGAAAATTATATCTTATTTCTTAATTTGCAATTTTCTTCTTATTTTTAAAGTTAACTTTTAAATATGGACTTAGAATTGACAGGTGAAATCTTCTTTTGTCTTTTTAAAGAATCTGCTTTGAATGCTTGACTTTAAATTCAAAAGTCTAAGAATATGTATAGGACTAATGAGCATATAATCATTAATATTCATTGCTGAAATAATTCATATTATGTTAAGCTTAAGTTACAAAAAAAAAAAAATTATCTTGAGCATTCTCATTCTGCTATGTCTGACAGACAAGATGATTCTTTACTGTAGATAAAGACTAATCACCTTTGGACTGAAGTACGCCAAACTCATTTCCAGCGTTTCTACGAAAGTATATCCTCATATCGGCAGGGATATCCTTAATTCCTGGCGGCTTATAATTCCATGTACGATTTGTGAGGAGTTCTCCAGTCGCCTGATCGTAGACAAGGTTTTCTGATGTCCAATAGCCTATGCCCATTACAAAGGCACCTTCGATCTTTAAATATATTAACATTTAATTAATTTTTTATTTAACTTTTAATTGGTGAAACTTATTTCCTAAGGAATATCTTCCTTCCATGTGATTACCTATTTATATTTTACGTATAAAGTCTACGCTAAGGAAAAACATTATAATTAAGGTTTTAATCTTTATTTGATTTATTATATTGGATTTTATTCACTAGTCATATTACTGAAATTTGATTATGAAAGTAAGTGAGTTTGATGCAATATGCAATTTCCCTTTTATAGACGTTAACGAAAACTTGACAGGATAGCGAAAAGTATCATATCATATTATACATTATCGTTTTAATAACCTTTCCATATAAATAGGTATTTACTTTTAATTTCTTTAATAGAATAAGTAGGTGACCGGTAAATAAGCCGCCTGATGGGGTTTACCACGGCCTATAGATATTGGCATTGTAAGAAATATTAACCATCCCTTACACCGCCAATGCGCCACCAATCTCGGGGTGAAAGATGTTATGTACCTCGTGCCTGTAGATACACTGGCTCATTCACCCTGCAAACCAGAGTACAACAATACTAAGTAGTGCTCTTTTACGGTAGAATTTCTGATGAGTGGTTGGTAACTACCCTTGCGAGCTTGCCAAACGCCAATCAAAACGCTTAAAATTATAATCACGTGATTATATTATAAGAGTGAACCAATCACAATCGATAATGTAAATTATCAATCGACTATTGTATTGTACCACTTTGTTTATAGATTTTTGAAAAGTAAATTACCTGACCAACGTCTAATGTAGGACTTATACTTCTTCCCGTATCTTCAAGTATATCAACTCTTCTTATATCGTGGTTACCTGTTAATATGTCGATTTCAATTTCTACTGCACACACTGCATATACTTTGTACGGTATCAGGTTATCTTTCTGTGAATACATATAGGACGCTTGTAAATCAACACCTTCTTCATATGCTTTAGAAATAAGCTCTTCCCAAGATAATGTTCCTGTTTCTTTTATAGGAGCTAATCTTTCTAAAAGAATCTCACATGCCTTTATTGTTGCAAATGCAATACATTCACTGCCAATACTACCACCAGTCACCATTGCGTTCGGTGAGAAATAACTCGTACTTGGTCTGACAATAATTTTTTTCATAGGTACTCCTAGTGTATAGGCGCATACTTGAGCTATCTTTGTATTTAAGCCTTGGCCCATTGCGGCACCTCCGTGATGAATGGTCAGAGTACCATCACCATGGTAGACGGATATAACAGAATTATAATTTCCAAAATAGAAAATATCAAATGTCATTGGCATTAATTTTAATGCTCTTTTTCTCCATCTGTTTTGTTCATTGTATATTTTTACATCTTTTGTGCGTGATTCATATTCTGAGTCTATTTTTAACTGATTTATCATTTCTGGTAATGGATTATCTTCTGAAACCATATTTAATAGACGGACTTCTATAGGATCCTTTCCCAGGCTATACGCAATATATTCCATTATATTTTCTATCATCGCAATTCCTTCGGCTGATGCTAAGAATAGTAAAAAAATATTTAAATAAATTGTTAAAATGTTCATGATTGAATTTAAATAAATATATGAAAATATTTCTTTATTTACGTACATGGTGATCTACAGTAAGTATTAGATGCATTGTCAGTGATAATACTGTTAGCTTCAACTTTCCATCTTTTCGATTCGTAGCAACTGTTAAAATGCTTAACTGTTGTACTAGCAATTATTTCATTGAACGAATATCCACAATCTTGATAAAACGTGTTTTTAAGATACTGAATCAGGCCATCTTCGTTTACACCGACCTGATTTTTAAGTGAAATAAATTTAATTTGAGTTAGTAAATTCAGTTTATTACATAATTTGATTATAAGTTACCAATGTTGTTAAATATTTCAAACTCAACCAATACTTTAAAATGGCTTTATTTACATTATTTATTCAAAGGTTCTATATAAAATAAAAAATATTACTATATAATTGTGTGAATTTGTACATTATCTACTTCTTTATTTCGCTATATTTCTTATCAATGTTTATAATATTAATATTACTCACCTCAAACTTATTATTTGTTGGCAATCTTTTTCCAATAGATTTCATAGTGGTTATCAAGGGCAATATGAACCTGCATGGTTTCCCTTGTAAGTGGGTAACTAAGGCAGCACTACATGCAATTTGAGTGGATCGTGATATTTTACCACCATATCCTCCCCCTAGTCTTAGAATAATAACATTAACCCTGAAATAATTATGAATTTCAAGTGCTTTCTACATTTGCTATAAACAGTGATTAGTAAGTATCTTGACAAAAAACTAAATATGAGCATGATCGAGTGCTTAAGCCTAGAACCTTGGGACACATGCTTAAATGTTAACCACTAGATAGACAAGCCCAAGGCATATATGCCTAATATTTTGCATCTCCTTAACAATAGAGACAATATTATATGCTACTTAAAATATTTAATTGTGTAAATTGAACTTAGATGGAAATTAGTCAAAAAAAAATTAATTTATTTAAGGAAATTGACAAAGGGTTAGAAACTATCTTGCACTGAGAGTAAAATATTTCTTTTTAAATTAAATAATTGTAATAACAATTTATATATTTTGTAAACTAATTTATTAGAACTTTTGCTTTGAATTTATTTGATTAAATAAAATATGTTGTACTTTACCTATTAACAGGTATTTTAAGACACTGTGTAACTGCAACATTTGTCAAATCTAGCCATTGGGCTGATGAATAAATATTCATTCCTTCTTCCACTGGTATAGTTACACATGTTTGCGGTTCCATATAAAAATGGTATTGACCTCTTAGTTTGAACTCTCCGTTTAACACTTGTTTAACATCGTTACCAATTTCTGTCGGTTCGATAATATCATTTTTCATTAATCTTTCATTTATTTCAGTTGATTGAAGTACATCGTCCATGGTCAACAAAGGTTTTTTTGAGCTTACATAAGAATAAGTAATTTTAACGATGTTAGCAGCTTTTTGAGCAGTTTTTTCCCGATTAGCAACGATGATTCCAGCTGGTTGTCCAAAGAACATAACTTTTTCAGAACATAGTATTTCTTCATCAGCAGACATAAGAGGAATATTATTTGGAGTAAAAGTGTTATTTCCTGGTATATCCTTCGCAGTGTAAAATGCAATTACTCCGGGAATATTCTAAAGCGATAAAACGTTAATATTATTGTTACTATTTGAACTTACACCCACTACAAAATATTTTGTTTCGTTTAAGTACAAAGCTTAAAACATGTGAAAATTATAAATACGATATCATGGTCACTTTTATGCAATGTAATAAATACTTACAAATGCTTCAGACGTATCAAAACCACTTATAATACTTCCAGCATTAACATCTGCTGTCACGAACGCTGCAAAAACTTCATCAACAATATAAGGAACGTCGTTAGTAAATATAGCTTCACCAGCACATTGTAATAATGCTTCCATTTTAGGCATAGGTTGGTTTAGTGGCCATACACTTTTATCTGTTTCAAAACTTTGACTCCCTTTTGATGTCTCCCTTTTTATAAGCTGTCCACCTGATTTGTATATTGGATTTACTTTTTCATTTGGACATAAACTTAATATTGCCTGTAATAATTATAACTTTAAACAATTTGTTATTAATAAGAAAGGACAGAGTAGATTCATAGATAGGAATTACAGTCATCCACCCCTAATCCAAAAATATATATGTCATACCTTATAATATAATGCTAAAGCGAGCATTTTTCTAAAGGCAGCAGTAGGCTCTGGATAATTTTCTTCTGGTTGCAGTTCTTCTTCTAAATTCTTTAATACCAACTGTAATGTCTCGTTGGTGTATGGATCTCTGCCAACTAAAATTGCTTCAGTTTTCTCTGCATGTATAAAACTTTGTGATACGCCACCGTATACAATTGTCGCTTTTTCAATTAAATTTGAATTGTGATGGAATTTTAAAAGAAAACCAGCATTAATAATTGCATGAGCATTTTGTGCTCGGGGCATTATCTAAAATGTAATGTTAGATTAGGTTTATCTTAAGATAGAAATTTATACAATATTATTTGATTTGCATATTTCATTATTTACCTTAAAAGTTTTAAGTGAACAATTTTGTGAAAGAGGCGGCAGCATAATGTTTAAAATTACTTTTCTTTTCATGTCGGTATGCAAAAATTCGGGAAGAGATATTATATTAGTTTTACCAACACCTTCAGCTGTAAGTTATTATAAATATTGGTAATTAATGCCACCTGTTTAGTTTTGATGTAATCGATTAATTATTTACAAAATTTAAAGTAATTGCTAAATAGTAATTGTAAAATAAAATAGATTCATTAGAGTTAAATATTATTAATAAAACCGATAAGTGATTAATGGTGGTAATATTGGTGAAATAATAATCTGTGTTAGCACATCTGAAAGCCATTAGTTTAATACTAGTGAATAAAAACACTTTTACCGATTGTGACCATTCCTCCAACAGTTTCAATGATCAAAAATAAATCAGATTGAAATTTATTATCCATATGTTTTAACATAAGATTTCCACCAGCTGTTCCGATCTAGATAAAAATTAAAGACCATTGAATAAGTGTTTACGGTCTTCAAATTCAGTTGCACTTTTCATTATTGAATCAGTTTTTTTTATGTTGTCTCTTATATTGTGGATATTGTCGATGTTTTGCACTTCCCCCTTGTTATTTACTTATAAAATTTTATTTACTTATTTAATGTTATTTAATTATATAATGTTATATAATTATTCTAGTATTAAAATATAAACAAACATTTTTAATAAATAAAATATTGACGAAAAAAACTTTTTCTATAAGAAACTGGTACACATTTCTGGTGACCCAAGAGCTGGTATTATTTAGCCCAAACGCTGAGTCTAGCGGCGCAGAGAGGCAATAGTGCCAGCGTCTTGGTACAATGCCACAGGATAATCTTTTAGACGGCGTGTTTTTTCTTTAAAATTTTAATGGGTGTTATTTTATTTTTTAATTTAGTTTAGTTTTAGACTATAATAATAAATATGTCATATAAATTTAATATTAGATAAGTTTTATAAAATAAATATTTTAGTTATAATTATTATAAAATATTGACGTAATTATAATAGTGATGGTAGAATATACCTAAATAGAAAATTTACTTACGTTTCGAACAGGGATATGAGCGACTAAATCCAAATGGTTATATAATTCTTTTAAATAAGAAAAGTCCTCGTTTTCTGACATCTTTAAGAAAATTTCCATAACTTCTGATATTGGCATGCCGGCTCCTATAATTAAGTTCACATCTAATGTGTGTTCATTTAATTCGGACACATTGAAAATATCAATTATATTCGTCGGATACTCACTAACAGGTATCACACCTGTAACAATGACGTATAAAAAAATGAAATTGCTTCTTATTCTTTGAAAGAATTACTTTTTTTTGCTTTACTAACCTTGACCTGTGTTTCCAGCTATTATTTTATAATCACCATCATTTTCCATGGCTTTAAAGATATCATCTAAACTATATGCTTTGTACCATTTATGTGAGTCTGATTCAATCGTGAACATTTGTTGGTTTGACTTTCCAAGCATGCACCATGAGGTATCTTTCCAATTATCAATATCAGTATTTGAATCATTGGTTTCCGTACAAATATTATCAAGGTGACTGCATTCATGCATTTCTTTTTGGGAATATTGAAGTGTACATGGATTAATGGTATTTAAATCTTCTACATCTATTAATTGGTTAAGTAGATCGTTATCAGCATCTTCAGCTAAAGACTTAAATGCATCAGCAATTGGTCGGTAACCAGTGCAACGGCAAATATTGCTTGCAAATGAGTTTTCGACTTCTTTTGATGACACTTTTTGGTTTTTAGATTGATAAAGGCTAAATAGAAAAACAATATTAGTTGTTTTTATATGATAAATGTATATCATCTAACCAATATTACCTGTACATGCTCATAACAAATCCGGGAGTACAATATCCACATTGGGTACCGCTGAAGTTCGCCAGACGTTTTTGGACTTCGTGGTAACCGGTTCGCTTGTTACCAACACCTTCCGCAGTTGTAATTTCCCAACCGTGACATGATTGTATTGATACAAGACACTGAAAGTTACATTTTGAATGTATTTATGTATAATCGAGATATCTATTTTAATTTTTTGTTGTTACCAATTATTAATTGGTAATCCTTGCAATGTGATCTCTCGTAAGTATGTCGTTTTATAAGAAATTAAAGTGAAAAAGAACCATATTTATTTTTTCAATACTATAATATCAAAATATTCAATACTAATGACGTCTTGAACAGGATGATATTAAATATTTTAAAAATTTACTATAGCGCACTACAAGATTAAAATTTCCCAAAAACTTTTATATGTGCACATTAAAGCTCTATGTACTATGATCTATCTGACTAGTTTAAGCTGTACGTTAACGATCAGCCAATTAAATAAGAAACTCATTTTTAATGCAGAAAAGATGATTTTTATTGAATATATTAATTCCTTGGTGCTAACAATGACAATTTGTCTTTAAAAAAGTTATTTTTTAAAAACTTTATTTTTGATTGTTGAATAATAACGAGGTTAATTATTGATGATAAAGAATACTTACTGTTAGAATAATTATTTTATTACTTACAGAATTTACAGCAAATGTTCTCACTTCATTGGATGGTGGTAGTGGAGCGCGAATGTTGACCACACAAGCACCACATCCGCCCTCATGGCACATCGCTTTTGTTCCTCGTAGATTAGCAACTTTTCTTATGTATTCATGTAGAGTGAAATCCGGACCAAACTTGCCATCAGCTTGAAGTCATGTTTAAAGAATTATAATATATCATCAAAATGAAATATTTAACTATAAATCGTGAGCATGAGGAATGGTGCAATAATACTATCTGAACTTCCCTATTGTGCGAATATCGTAATATGATTCTCTGGGCGCCACCTGTATAACGAACTAGCTGTGCCCCGCGGTTTCACCCTTTTTTTTTTTTCTTTTTTTTTTACGCTGGGAAAACGCGTTTCGCGTTTCCTCACCACGGGAACAGTGGGGGGGGGGGTATGTGGGGCTCGCCATATGTCCAGAGCACCGAGTGTGCCCCGGTAATCGAAATACCCACTAAAAACCCAGCGGTACCCTTCCCGTCTTAACGGGAGCGCCACGGGATCGCTTGCGCATGCTACCGTGACGCTCCGACGGCCGGCTCACCTTTGCGGGCCTCCATTCACTAGGGAGGAATCCCAGGGTACTGGGAACCCCCCTAGTCCCAGCGGCGCCTATTGAGGCGGGGGGAGAAGGTGCGCATAGCGCCGCTTTCTTCTCCCCAGTCTTCTGCGGCGGAGAGGATCTGCAGCGGCATTCTCCTCCCGCTCCCGCTCCGCGGCCTCCTTCTGCGACATCACACTTTCACAGAAGGAGACCATCTCCGACCAGCACCCCTCGCTTCCGAGCATCGCGTTGATGATGCTCGGCAGGGAGAGGTCTCCGCCTACAACCACCGCCAGAGAATGCCTCTGGGGCCCTCCGTCGGGGTGTGATGTGCCACACTCGTGGCAGGAGGGTGACACCTCCCGCCGCGCTATCTCGTGCAGGTACTTACCGAAGCATCCGTGTCCGGTAAGTACCTTTTTTTTATCGCTGGAAAAACGCCTTTACGCGTTTCCCTCACATAAAGTGGGGGGTATGTGGGTGTTAGTAATTAGAACTAATCTATTTTATTTATAACCAATATCCTTAATTAATGACGTATCTTGAGCATTAAGGATCTTGCTCATAACTAACTAGCTGAGACCGAGGTTTCACCCGCGTATAATGAATAAAAATAAATAAAAATGAACCTAGAACCTTCCTCGATAAAAAGACTATCCCACACAAAAATAATTTTTAAATTCGAACCAGCAGTTCCTGAGATTAGTCGGATCAAACAAACAAACTCTTCAGTTTTATATATTAGTATAGATAAGAGTTTGAGTTTTACAAAAATTAGTACACAACAGTATTCATAATAACATCATTTTTGTAAAGCATTGATATGTGTACTTACCTTTATGTTCAATTCCATTTATTTTAAAAATTGTATCAGTCATCGTTCTCCGTAAATTTTTTTTTATATATTCTCGATTTTAAACAGTTTTTTTTTTGTTTTTACAGCACCAGGTTGTTAAAATTTAGAGAAATTTGGATGCAATATTGTTGCATTATTGATATATTGTTGGATAAAAAAATATATGTATTACAATTATTTCAATATATTCAAGTTTCCCAAACACTTTCTTATATGTTATATATTTATGTGTTATTTAAGTTTGTTGACGTTTGACGATTTGGCATTATGTGATCAAATTCAAGAATAAATAGTGATGTACATGATTGAAAGTAATTTAAACAATAATTTCAAAGCAGATTGCATTGCATAGGGCGGTAATAAAATATTCTAGAATTATATTAGGATTCATCATTCATTGAACGTTAATGTTTATTACAAATAAGTTCTAATTTTGAATTGTATTACATACGTTCGTGTACACGATTAAAGCATACAAATACATATACATATGTGTGCATATAACATAATATAGTGTGTTCTGTGTTTAATTACCTCTAGTTTCTAAGGCGAGGTACCGCGTAATACTAAGCATATTTAATATAAAAAAAATAATTAAAAAAGGAACACGCTGTATACATAATTAACTGTCACAAAAAGAGGATAGATCTAGTTAATTTGATAATTGTATCATCATTAGACTTGAACGATAATTTGACGATGATGAAATTGATCAATTTGCTACCGTCGGTATTATTAAGTTTAACAAATGTAATTGGCTCGACTAACGTCGTTAGCAACAATAGCTGTATTGTATACACCAGGAGTGTTCTAGAACTCGAATAGATTTCATGACAATAAAAATATACAAAAGTTACTATAATAATTAATAACATAGTAAATGAATAATATTAAGATTCTATTCTGTTACTGAGAATTTTTGGGCAGCAAATATAATATCATTTTAACGGGCCGACTAGGGTTTGAACAGATGGTTGACCTAATAAAGCATTCTCATATATAACCTTAAACGGCACGTTAAATAATACAAAAAAAAGCAACTTGATAACATTTCTTGAAGGTTAGGTTAGGTTAAGTTTTACTATTAAAATAAACCATATTAAATATACACTACGTCGTGCAGTTAAATAAAACGGTAGTCACAAACTCATTGATTAAGAACAATGCTAGCGGAACAGAATATCAACGTCTAAGATGCAATATATTAGTAACTAGATAAACTGCGAACTACAAAATATGTGCAAATTATTTAATAAAAAACGTACTTTATTTTGTAGCTGATAAGATACGTATATAGATCCTAACTGATAATCGCGGCTTCAGAACATGTCAAGTACCATTTTTTTCTGCCTGGAAAAATGCATTTACTCGTTTCCCACACATGAATACTTCATTGAAAACAGTGGGAATCAACGGTGCTAAGTGAGCCGCAATACCCACTAAACTAGGGGTACTTACTTCGTCTTCTATGCGGATCACCAATTCCTATGGGAGTTAGAAGGTGCTCATAGCGCAAACACCTTCTCCTTCATCCTCATCACGCCTGACATGCGTTTATCATGCTAACCCTCATTTGTATTTAATTTAATTCATATTGTAATCAATCAAAAGCAAATATTATGAGAATATCAATATTATTTGTATGTATATTCATTATATGTATACAAAATCATAGTATATAGCGTGATGGAAAGAGCCTTAAGTCATCTTAACAGGATAGAAAGCATTAGCGTCGGAACTCGTCATTTAGGAGCTGTTGACAAGTCGAGTATGTTAAATCGTAGGTGTTACTATAAAAAAAATATGTATACATACCTTAAAATACCTCATAACATTTAACCAAAAGTGCGATACATACAACTCAAGATAGTTGTCTGCTGTTTGAAAAGTAAAGTTGCTGATTTTATTGTTTGTAGCAATCAAAAATATATACAAAACTGGCTTAAGTTTATATACTATGTTTGTGAGTTATATAACATACAAAGTAACTTATAATTTGCTTAATGATAGCGTTAATGGTGCACTGAATTGTGAAATTATGTGTTATTCAAACCACATTATTTCTATTACTGCGACCTCGAACAAATTACCAATGATTTATTTTGAGCTGCATCGCCCCATTAAAATGATACTTGTAATTTTATTATGTTTTTATTTTTATTTACTTACGTCATATTATGATGATTATGGAAGTTACATTGTAGAAACCCACCCAAATTTCACCCACCACTCCAGCCGGTTGGCGTGGTTGATAGATACTAGCCTTTCGCGCCACAGTTTGTGGGTTCAATTCCCACCCATATTTGTGTGCATGAACATATCTGTTTGTCCTGAGTCTGTGTAATTATAGGCACAAGCGACATAACATTTTAGTTCCCAAGGTTGGTGTCCTATTGGCGATGTAAGCGATGGTTAACATTTCTTACAATGCCAATGTCTATGGGCGATGGTGAACACTTACCATCAGGTGCCCTATATACGAGTACGTCATTGAAAACTAAAAAAAAAAAATTGTTTGTCCTGAGTCTGGGTGTAATTGTCTATATAAATAAATGTATTTACAAAAGAAGAGTAGTAGATATATGCAGTATATCAGTTGTCTGGTTTCCATAGTACGCTGTGTTTAGTTTGGGATCAGGTGGCCTTATGTGAATAATGTCACAGGATATTATTATTAAACGTACCTGAATTAGTCTCGCTTATCTAACACTGGTTGTTGGGAATCTATCTGATCTCAGTTGACAATACAATGCCAATACAAATCAAGAGTTTACTATTTGATTCTGTTTAAACGGATAGACAGATTATTGTACATTCCACTTGTAGCTGTCGTGTCAATACTGCTTTAACTGAGGTATTTTATTCTTACAGAGTAAACTCCAAAACTTGCCACAGAAATGTCAGAAGCTGATATACGATTTTCCCTATAATAAAAATAGTATTTAAGGCATACACACATCATAACAGCGTAACTCCGTTTGTACTTCGTGTCTTACCTTAGTTAGTTAGCAATTTATTTTTTGTTGTCTAGATAACCTCTATAAAATAAGACGTTTGTCTATTTCATTTAGTAGAGCCTTCCTTCATCACTGATGGACGTCAATTAGTCTTAATAAAATTATTTTAGAGAACCCATAGTTGGGGCGCATTGACGATGTAAGAAAAAGGTTTTATCAGCTGTTTTGTATCCCTAAAATAAATTTAAATAATGCAATTTACTTTATTTTAATATTTTTCTAATCTATCGTAAGAATGTATATATATATATATATATATATATATATAATGTTTATTAAGAAATACCCTAAGCTTTATAAAGCCAAATTGGCTTCCAAAACGCTTGGAGTGCTCAACAAGGCGAGACAGTACTTCACGTTGGCCAATCGCCTAAAAATTTACTAGGCGCAAATTCGTCCCCACATGGAGTACTACTGCTCTCATCTCTGGGTGGGTGCTCCTTAGTACCAGCTTCTTCCTTTTAACCGCATTCAACGTAGAGCAGTTCGAATTGTCGACGATCAAGCTATTACCGACAGGCTTGATCCTTTAGATTTGTGTAGAGGTGTTGGGTCACTCTGCATACTCTATCGCATATATCACGGGGAGTGTTCTGAGGAGTAGTTTGGCTTAGTACCGGCCGCTGAATTTCATCATCGGACATCACGCCAGAACGCAAAATTCCATCCTCTCCACCTCGATGTCTGGAAATCCACAACAGCGCGATTTTTAAGGCATTTACTGCCTCTTGATTTTTTTAACGCTGGAAAAATGCATTACATTTCCCCCACGGGAACAGTGGGGGGGTATATGTCCATCATCCAGTGGGTCATCGGAATACTCACTAAAAAACCAGCGGTACCCTTCCCGTCTTAACGGGGAGCGCCACGGGATCGCTTGCGCATGCTACCGTGAAGGCATTTCCTGCCTCGCACAACTACTCTGTGGACATAAAAACCTTCAAGAAGAGAGCGTACTCTTTCCTCAAAGGCCGGCAATGCACCTGCACGTCCTCGAATGTTGCAGATGTCCATGGGCGGTGGTAGTCACTTTCCATCAGGTGAGCCTATTGCTCGTTTGACTCTCTTAAAAAATATATATATATCAATTATACGAACCAAAAAAAAAAGTCAAACGATAACGAAACGATGAATCATTTGACAAATATTTACTTTACGGTAAATATAAAAAAATGGACTTTTTTCCTTTATATTTATGCAATATAAAGGGACTTTCTTCCTTTATATTTATGCAGTATAAAGGAAGAAAGAAAAATATATTTCTCCTGTTTATGGGAAAGCCTAATTTAAATCGACCCTTAATAAAAATTTATTAAAATACCTTTAGAGATTTCGATCTCCAGCATAATCACTTTTTCTATCAAAAGCACTGAAGCGCTGAAGCGGTGAAGTCGTTTTAAGTTACATAGTAATTTAGCTTACATTCCTCCACATTACATTCACTCGCTCAAATTATTTGCCACTGAGCTTAGACAGCTTTGCAGTCTAACCTTTTTTAAATGCGGTTACTAAAAAAATGTTTAATGTCCATTTTTTGTATGAAAAATCTTGTGGAAAGAATCCTTTGAAATATTTGAAAAAAAAACAACGACGAGAACTTTTTTAAAGCGAAAGTTTAAACTTTTCCAATTTCTTAGCACGTTGCGTGTTTTGTTCACAATTTAAATTGAGAACTGAAACAATAGCAAAGAAAACGTTTGTGAAAAAAACGGGTAAATGAAACCTTAGAAATATTTAATTGACCAACATCATACTGTGAGTTTCAAACTTATATAAAAAAAATTTTTGAAACATTAAATTGAGTGAATCAATAGAAATAATAAAGAAAAGCGACTTAAATTTATTTGATTAAAATATTATATTCTGTTAAAACAAATATCATAGATTCCTATGTCTTACGATCCGCTGTTTGAAATAATTTGATATGATTAAAATAAGACGATATTATAATAAGATTAATACAATCTTACCATCTGCCTCATCAGTTGAGAATGGGGAATTTATGCTATACTTATGTAGAGTTGTTATTAAAACTTTCATTAAGATTTAGTAGCATAACGACGACACTTGCACACATACGCGTGCATACATACACACACAAATATCATTCGAAAAATACGGAACATGTTTCTCTGTTTTAAAATAATTTTCAAATTTGACAACTGGACTGCTTCTTTAAAACTTTCATAGTTATTAAAACGAAAAGATTCCTTGATGAATACTTATTATGATTGCTTTAATGACTAATAATGATTTTTATTAGTTTTACTCAACTAATTTAATTTTAAAAACAAAGCAAAGCAAAACTTAAGCGATCACTTGACATAATTTAGGTAATATGATAGAACACGACTGAGAACTTAGAGAACTTCTCTATATTTATAACCTATACATACATACATACATATATAGCAATAACGATTTTTTACAGTAATTTATAAATTGATGTGAGGATGCCAAATGCCAAAAAGCCGAGATGACCCAGTGGTAAGAATACGTGAAACTTAACTGATTATCATGGGTTCAAACCCGGGAAAGCACCTCTGAATTTTCATGTGCCTAATTTGTGTTATAATTCATCTCGAGCTTGACGGTGAAGGAAAACATCGTGAGGAAACCTGCATGTGTCTAATTTCACTGAAATTCTGCCACATGTGTATTCAACCCGCATTGGAGCAGCGTGGTGAGTAAGGTCCAAACCTTCTCAAAGAAAGGAGAGGAAACCTTAGCCCAGCAGTGGGACATTCACAGGCTGTTACAATAAATGAGGATTTCAATGATAATTGAAATGATTTTTTATTAAATAAAATATAAAAGGTGAAATTTTAGGTCTAAGTATAAGGTCTTGATACCACGCACTCATCGGTTCAACTTCTAACCATAAATTATTTGTATTTATATCTAATCTATGATTTAAGGTCCAGATTATTTTTTAAATAGAGCCAGTGTGTCAACTATAGGCATAAGGGACATAACATCCTTATTTCCAAGGTTGGCGACGTGAGGAGTTATTTCTTACATCGGCAATCTCTATGGGCAGTGGTGATCACTATCAGATAGCCCGTTTGCTCGTCCGTTAACGTATTATATGAAGAACAATCCATATCATTCTATTGTTAGATTAATACGACCGTACTAAATAGTGTTAGCATTTTATTGATTGTATGTTTCGGTCGGTTGTATAAAACCTATAATAAAAGTACATCTGGCCATTAACTGTCATTACGGGATTTACTGCCTCTTGATTTTTTTAACGCTGGAAAAATGCATTACATTTCCCCCACGGGAACAGTGGGGGGGTATATGTCCATCATCCAGTGGGTCATCGGAATACTCACTAAAAAACCAGCGGTACCCTTCCCGTCTTAACGGGGAGCGCCACGGGATCGCTTGCGCATGCTACCGTGAAGGCATTTCCTGCCTCGCACAACTACTCTGTGGACATAAAAACCTTCAAGAAGAGAGCGTACTCTTTCCTCAAAGGCCGGCAATGCACCTGCACGTCCTCGAATGTTGCAGATGTCCATGGGCGGTGGTAGTCACTTTCCATCAGGTGAGCCTATTGCTCGTTTGACTCTCTTAAAAAATATATATATATCAATTATACGAACCAAAAAAAAAGTCAAACGATAACGAAACGATGAATCATTTGACAAATATTTACTTTACGGTAAATATAAAAAAATGGACTTTTTTCCTTTATATTTATGCAATATAAAGGGACTTTCTTCCTTTATATTTATGCAGTATAAAGGAAGAAAGAAAAATATATTTCTCCTGTTTATGGGAAAGCCTAATTTAAATCGACCCTTAATAAAAATTTATTAAAATACCTTTAGAGATTTCGATCTCCAGCATAATCACTTTTTCTATCAAAAGCACTGAAGCGCTGAAGCGGTGAAGTCGTTTTAAGTTACATAGTAATTTAGCTTACATTCCTCCACATTACATTCACTCGCTCAAATTATTTGCCACTGAGCTTAGACAGCTTTGCAGTCTAACCTTTTTTAAATGCGGTTACTAAAAAAATGTTTAATGTCCATTTTTTGTATGAAAAATCTTGTGGAAAGAATCCTTTGAAATATTTGAAAAAAAAACAACGACGAGAACTTTTTTAAAGCGAAAGTTTAAACTTTTCCAATTTCTTAGCACGTTGCGTGTTTTGTTCACAATTTAAATTGAGAACTGAAACAATAGCAAAGAAAACGTTTGTGAAAAAAACGGGTAAATGAAACCTTAGAAATATTTAATTGACCAACATCATACTGTGAGTTTCAAACTTATATAAAAAAAATTTTTGAAACATTAAATTGAGTGAATCAATAGAAATAATAAAGAAAAGCGACTTAAATTTATTTGATTAAAATATTATATTCTGTTAAAACAAATATCATAGATTCCTATGTCTTACGATCCGCTGTTTGAAATAATTTGATATGATTAAAATAAGACGATATTATAATAAGATTAATACAATCTTACCATCTGCCTCATCAGTTGAGAATGGGGAATTTATGCTATACTTATGTAGAGTTGTTATTAAAACTTTCATTAAGATTTAGTAGCATAACGACGACACTTGCACACATACGCGTGCATACATACACACACAAATATCATTCGAAAAATACGGAACATGTTTCTCTGTTTTAAAATAATTTTCAAATTTGACAACTGGACTGCTTCTTTAAAACTTTCATAGTTATTAAAACGAAAAGATTCCTTGATGAATACTTATTATGATTGCTTTAATGACTAATAATGATTTTTATTAGTTTTACTCAACTAATTTAATTTTAAAAACAAAGCAAAGCAAAACTTAAGCGATCACTTGACATAATTTAGGTAATATGATAGAACACGACTGAGAACTTAGAGAACTTCTCTATATTTATAACCTATACATACATACATACATATATAGCAATAACGATTTTTTACAGTAATTTATAAATTGATGTGAGGATGCCAAATGCCAAAAAGCCGAGATGACCCAGTGGTAAGAATACGTGAAACTTAACTGATTATCATGGGTTCAAACCCGGGAAAGCACCTCTGAATTTTCATGTGCCTAATTTGTGTTATAATTCATCTCGAGCTTGACGGTGAAGGAAAACATCGTGAGGAAACCTGCATGTGTCTAATTTCACTGAAATTCTGCCACATGTGTATTCAACCCGCATTGGAGCAGCGTGGTGAGTAAGGTCCAAACCTTCTCAAAGAAAGGAGAGGAAACCTTAGCCCAGCAGTGGGACATTCACAGGCTGTTACAATAAATGAGGATTTCAATGATAATTGAAATGATTTTTTATTAAATAAAATATAAAAGGTGAAATTTTAGGTCTAAGTATAAGGTCTTGATACCACGCACTCATCGGTTCAACTTCTAACCATAAATTATTTGTATTTATATCTAATCTATGATTTAAGGTCCAGATTATTTTTTAAATAGAGCCAGTGTGTCAACTATAGGCATAAGGGACATAACATCCTTATTTCCAAGGTTGGCGACGTGAGGAGTTATTTCTTACATCGGCAATCTCTATGGGCAGTGGTGATCACTATCAGATAGCCCGTTTGCTCGTCCGTTAACGTATTATATGAAGAACAATCCATATCATTCTATTGTTAGATTAATACGACCGTACTAAATAGTGTTAGCATTTTATTGATTGTATGTTTCGGTCGGTTGTATAAAACCTATAATAAAAGTACATCTGGCCATTAACTGTCATTAAGGGAAATGGCAACTGTCACGGTAGAGAGTTGGAGGATTTTTAGAAAAGGAACGGACGGAGACAGAACATGAAATATCTTTTATTTTAAGTTTGTTAAAATATTATGTTTAAATTTGATAAAATAAGAAGTGAATAAAATTGTACAGTCATAGTGTGATTTTGTATTAAGATTATAGCGGACAATGAATAACGTTACACTGACAACGGTGTCTTATTTCTGACCAGCTTAAAATATCCATCAGAAAAATTATAAAAAAGAAAGAAAAATGATTGAAAATGAATGTCAAAATCGGGGTGACGTATCAATTAAAAATACAAAATATTGAAACGAAGCGGGGTGACAACATGACGGCTTTTTTGTACTGATCAAAATATGCGGTAGACACATTTTTAATGAATAGGACTGCAATTAATTTGTTCGCTGTCTACCTTGAACTGTATATCTATTCTGTATAAAACAAACTCAAAATGTCAGAAAGCGATATACGATTTTGACTATAATACATATAACATTTAAAGGATACACGCATCATAATAGCGTATCACCGTACGTTATAAATATTTCATGAGTGAGATACGAAGTTAATTCATACAGAATAACGTAGATAATGAAAATTATCAAGTGCTGAAACAGTATAGGAAGTTGAGTGTTAGGTTAATTTATTGTTATCCAGTAAGGTACAAATTTCAATATCAAACGACGGTTGACTTCAAAATATTTATTTTATTAATTGTAAGAATATGTATATTTAAATAATAAGTTTTATGAACATTTATTAGGTAATAGCAGTTATTCAATAATTCAATAATATAGGATTGTAAATTTACTAAAAAGTTTTTATTACCTATCATAAGAGGTGCCATTTTGTTTTCAAATGACTTAATGAAATGACGTCAAGACAAAAATGGAGTGATTTGTAAAATAATCGTGATAGTTGTATTTGTATAAGAAAATAATGATACAAATTTTATAATAAAAAAACATAAATTAACTTAATCGTGAAAGTCTTGAATAAATTAAAGAAACCCTCTTCATGACCATTCAACCTTAGCAATTAATTAAAAGAAATTTAATTGAGTTTTACAGTCAAGCCAATTTTATTTGCATTTTTTTTTTAAATTTAATTACTATATCGTTAATGATAGAAATTTTAACGGAAATTCCAATATTTATAAAATTATACATGGCAATAAAGAGTTATATTTATTGTGTTTGTTATTGAGTATATTAATAAATAAATACTTCCTTATATATCTTAAATTATGATGAAGGCGAAAAAGCTTCGGTATCTTCACCTAAATCCGCCTTTGCATTGGCGAGATGTTGAACCGGCTCTCTATCTATTTTTTTTTTACCGAATAATAGATAAGGTATTTAGTCTAAATGAGTTTTGACTTTTTTAAGTCTTGGTGGAATCTCCATGTCGAAACAGTATGAATGTACGATTTTTTTTATTTCTCCATATATAGCAAGGACAAATCTTATCAGCTTACAGTATCATGTTTGTGGAAACTGGTCCCTTAAAAGGTAGATCCTGTACATCAGGACATCAGGTATATATTTGATAAATAAGATTTGCAATATAAGTCATAATATTACAATAGTGCTTATAAACATCTATTTGAATACATTTAATTGTTAATATTTCTGAATTCAAACAATTATATATAAAGAATTTCGGTGTTAGTTGTAACAATAACAACATTTGTCTTATAACAAAGCTACTAAGAAATGCATCATTTTAATTCGATGGACCTACAACGTGTAAATTATGGCGTGCTGTCAGTAACTATGGGTAAATATTATTTCAGGTTGTTCGATAATGAAGAAATCTATATCTATAAATATCTATATAGGTATCATGGAGTATACATAATGATAAAAAAACTATCCTTCTTACTTTACTAATATCTTTATAAGCTATTTTTTTCTATGATTTAATAATTAATAATCCACCAAACCGCCTTGAGAAGCATGTTGGAAAAAGCCACAAATCTTCTACTCAATTGAAGATTATGACTTCATTATGTATATGTTAAATCATTTTTTTTATGCTGGGGAAATAGTCAGTAAGTTACCCGGGCCCTGGGGGAGGGGTGAAACGGGTTCTGTGAGTTTTTTATACATAATTTAAGCTCTTGTGTTAATCAATAAAACGCATCTGTGCTCCAGTCGGTAGCGTTTACATCAGAGACGCAAAGGTGATCTCGTTCTCCTCGCTAGTGCGTAGGGCAGTGCAAGGTCATCCCGATTGCATCCTTCTCCGTGAGGAATACGCAAGGACTCCACCTACATCAGGCATAAAATTGGTAGCCATATCGTCAAAGAATAAAGCTTAAGCCGTTTTCGATTTTTCTAATATTAAACAAAACTACTTGTCAAACGTGTAATCATAATCTGCTTTTCATGAAGTCGATTAAGAATCCGCTAGGGAACCTATATAAATATTAGCTACATACATGTTTACCAAGACTTCAACAATATTTGAGCACTATTAACTTTGTTTTGAATTATTAAAATAAACCATTAGCGTGACAACATTTCATATTTAAAATAAGTGATTTCGTCAGTACGAAAACTGATCAAGTTTACGACAGACAACCTCAGGTTTACGATTGGTTCATTCAATTACAATTTTAAAAATATGGTGATTCTCATTGTGATGTCATACTGTGATACAAAGGATTTTTTATTTTGTCAAATAAAATAATAATAAATTGTTTGGAATTGCTGAGAGAAGTCACTCAATATAAATATTAATATACATACGTATGTATAATGCTTATAAGCACACACACACAGACACACATACACACAGTGGGACACATTCGTATTTTTATAGCCGACATATCTTTCCTCGTCATGCGCTAATATCTCCTTCCCTCTGTGGCACTACACTGGAGATACAAGGCAAAGTCGCCATACTGGGAATTGACGTTCGGTGCGACCTCAATCCAAAAGATCACATCGAGGCTGCCCATAACTGAGGCATAACAGCCTCACGAAAACTCGGAGTCCTGAACAAGGTGCGGCGTTTTTTCACGCCACAACAACTGCTCCTGTTGTATAAAACACAGGTGCGGTCTTGCGTCGAATATTGCTCGCACCTTTGGGATGGCTCCGCTAAGTACTTACTGGAGGCCTTGGATCGTTGCAGCGACGTGCGGTTCGCATAATTGGTGACGTAAAGGTCACTAACACCCTCGAGCCTTTACAATTGCGTCGAGAGATAGCGGCATTGAGCGCTTTCTATCGACTGTATCACAGCGAGTGCTCAGAGGAGTCATTCACCCTCATTCCTGCTTCCCCTTTCCTTCACAAATCTACGCGTGCTGGCTCTCGATGTCACCGCCTAACTGTGACATCAATTCCATCGCGCACGAAGAAATTTGGGAACTCTTTTCTTGTTCGCACCTCTAAAACTTGGAATTCGTTACCAGCACACGTGTTCCTCTCCTCTTATGACCTGGGTTCCTTCAAATGAGGCGTGAAGAGGCATCTTGCGGGCCGGCAAGGCGGGTACGGCTAGAGCAAGTCATTCTTCCTGATTGCACTAGCCGTCATCTCGTTTGGACGCTACTACCACTTACCATCAGGTGTAGTAGAGTCATTTGACCTTCTGGGAACTAAAAAAAATAAAATAGAAATGCCCCTGATTGTACAGATATAACTTATTAAAGTAGATCTTAAACATTCTTGGATAAAAAATTGTGCGGTTGGAGGACCCTCGTCAGGAACGAATTTCTGTGGGATATTTTTACGACTCAAACCGTGTTTTTAAATGTAGATTTTAATTGATTATATTACTGTATTGCATGCTTATCACACCAAAAATCATTTCAACCTCCTTTATATCGACCTCCTAAATTCGAACTCCCGAAGCATCGCATTTTGTAGCATTTTTTAGGCACAGTATGACGACTTTAGGCCATTGCCACTCTACTGTAAGCCGCGTAAAAGAACTTCGTTCGAAAAATTTGGTATTGTATGTTTTTATAAAGTTGATCTGCATGTTTAATTTCAGACAGGTGAAATACAATGAAATTAATCAACGAAACATTTAAAGTAAGGGCGTTGTACCCTTGCGAGCATGTAATCCGACTTCAGTCGCGATACGAACACGACTACGTGTGGAGACAAACAGCCTTAGGATGTATGGTGTTGCAAATCCTACAGGAGATTTTTCATTTCAAGTAAGCAATTATTTCATTGAAAGAAATCAATAAATACCTAATTGTCACAGCATTAATCTTGCCATTTTTCAATTTCCAATATGTAGACAGACTGGAAAATGTGTTACCTAATGATTAGTGGTCACCATCATCAGTAGACATTGGCTCTTACGTCACCAATGCGCCACCAATCTTAGGAACTAAGATATTATGCTCACTCAACCTTCAAACCGGAACAAAACAATATTTTGTATTACTGAGTAGCGATAGAATGTGAGGTAGTATATGGACCGTTTATTTTGAAAGTGGTGTAAGTCCATTTTCTTTTGTTTCGAGAAAATTAAAGGTTACTATATTTGTTGATTTAAAAATACAGGCAAATCATATGAGGTCTGGCATTGTTTCTATTGTTTTATCAACATTTAATTTGTTTATATAAATTTGTTTTTGGCTAATTAGACTACGATAACACATATTTATGTGCTGTAAATGGACTTACACCACTTTCAAAATTAGACAATTGTAAAAATCGTTTAATTTCAATTTTGAAAAATCAAATATCGCTTAAAATATACTTTATTTTAATATAATTTTGTTTACAAATACGCATAGCAACACATAAAATTTTATTTTAGACGGCAATACAATGTGTATTGCTACATTTTATTTAAAAATTCAACTCCTAAATAATATAAAATTAGAAAAATCGTAATAAAATTGCGGATTTTTCTGCAAAAAGATGGCGCTACTGTTGTTTTTTTTAATTCGCCAAAATACGGTCAAAGATACGGAGTCATACAGCCTTGTCGTATTTATTTTCTTCTCACAGGTTATGGGCTGTACATTTTCTAATACATTTCTCTAATTTTTTAATATCTATCTTTTAACTTACGAGTAGTGGAAACACGGAGGGGAAACAATGCAAATCGTCCGTGGGTGAAACCGCGGGACACAGCTAGTATAAAATAAATGAAAAATAACAAAACACTGATCGGCATCCATCTGCTATGCCACCTACCTCTCTCAATTGGACTTACACCACTTTCATAATCGATGATTATGCAATTTCATTTACCGACCGATTTTAAGTTGTACAAAACATGGGATTTTTTGAGAAATTAAACACGGACAAGTTATATATAAAAAAATAACATTAAATTAAGCATGAATTACGTGATAGCTCATTTTTCTCAAAAATGGACTTACACCACTTTCAAAATAAACGGTCCATATGCGATATACACGCGTCAAATAGTATATCACCAAAAGTCAGTTGTCAACATTTCATGTGTGAGTTCTTGGAAAATAGCGCATCTTTTATAAAAAGTCAAACAATAACGCATTTTCGTGCGATTATACCGTTTTTATTATAGTTATATTATATATTTAAATCATCTGTATCTGATTGCAGTGTAACATACCCGAAGGAAAATTATTTCAACATGACAAATGAAACTAAAAGGGAGGCTTTAGGTCCCCGCGACTATGACTCTGTAGATATATACGTGAAACCAATGGAGCTACAAGCCGACATGTTGGATAACGCGTATCCTATACAGGCAATATTTATGTGGCGGTCGGTATTTGAATTTTGAATAACTTATGACATTTGATTTTTAATGATATTAAAAAGAATTTCAATAAAAAGGTTTTGCTTCAATTAAATAGCAAAATGTAGGATACTTCAGCATTTTTCATTTTTTAAAGAATTTGTCACATGTCTTGGAAGACTAACTTTTCTCTTTTGATATTTAGGTTCGGATTTGTTCTTCGACGTCGCTACGATGGTATTCAACAAGGCTTTTATAGTCAGCCTTTTACAAAGTCCGTTTGGGGTTGTATTTATACCATGATATTACTGGGATCGATCACATTTTACATTTTGAGTTGGTGGGATCACCAGATGTTTGGTATTGAATTAAGTTTCCCCCTGGAAGTTTTACTGGCTTTTTCCGCATATTGTCAACATAGTAAGTTTAGTAAACAATTTAGCTTGTAATAATTTTATAACTAAATAATTTTATACTTACTCCCATCTTCAGATTAAGCACATTTATTAATATTAGGGAGGCTATATTATAAGTTCGTTCCTTTTAATATATGTTTATATTATATTCAAGTTATAACACGATTTAATCTTTATTTATTAAAAAGTCAGTTGGTTATAACAATGAAAGGTGAAGCGTTATTAAGTTTAAAATGTACAAATCGTATATACTGTGAGTATAATACTCACAACTAAGTACTTATATGGATTTATAAAAATATCAGAATTTGTATAGAAAGCGCCTGATCTTTTATTCTGCGCTATATTTTACAATGGTACGTGTAGTAAAGTTAAATCCATAAGGGTCACATCACAAAGGACTCTTTCTTTGTTAAGCGTAATCATCATAAAGCTTATTCCGAAATTGCAGAGTTTTCGCCTCCATATGCAGACTTTCTCACGATAAGTTGCCTTGAATAGCAATGAGCTTTAGCAAAGTGTGAATTTCAAACACATTTCAAAATGTAATTAAACTTTACTTACATTAATTGTGATTGTATCAGTCTACAATCAAACCTAATAGGGTTTAAATGCTACAGGGTTCTAAATATCCATACAAAGATATGTAAAAAATATAAAAAAGGTAGTTGTTAAAGATATATTTATTATATTATGTATTTCTATAGTTTTGTAGACAATATAATACGGCCACATTTATATAAACGGACACATACTCATGTTTTCATATTACATAGTGTGTAAATCTATTAAATTAAAATTCTACTTGAAAAAAAATATCAAAAGAGTAACGCTTGGTTTATTACACCAGGTTGCTGGAAATACGGGTTGATAGGTACATATTGCGGTAGAATTTTATTTGACATATGCAGGATATCTCATGATGTTTTCCTTGATCTCCGATCCCGAGAGGCAATGACAACTCAGCAGTGCTGACCCGGGTTAATATTGCGATCTTCGGCTGAGATTTGTGTTCTACACTGGGTCATCTTTTTTCATACAATGTGTGTCATAATATGTTTGTGTGTTGTTGATGTTTCTAATTGTTCAAATTATAAATGTAGAGAGGTATATATAATATACATTATTGTACACCACAAAGATTAAAAATTACATAACGCATGGATTCAACCTAATTAGCATACAAATTTGGCGCTGCAAATGATATTTAACAAATGTACATAAAATTTCGTTTTGCAGTTCTTCCGTTGACAGCGGTCTCGTGTTCACGCCGTATTGCATATTTAACTTTTATTTTATGTGCGTATGTCGTACATTGTTTTTATACATCCAACCTGCTCTCTCACCTCGTGAGTGATAAGGATGAAATGATGGACTTACAATCTGTAGTGGATGAAGACTACCAAGTTATTTTGTTAAAGGATATGAATCTTATGATTGATAAAAAGGTAATACATGTTTGTTATTTATTTATTTATTTATTTAATTAGGTTTGCTAGCAGTTGTTACATTTTGATGATACAATTTATTAATTTACATACTAATTACTTTCTAAATGTACAACTATATTAAAGCAAACACGACATGTACGATTGGTATATACATTCTGTTTAAGTGGTTCTAATTCGACAAAAATGTAAAAAATGATCACATGGTAGGAAAAATTAATAATATTACAATTATAACAATTAAAATAAAGTTAAAACGATTTCTTACAATTTAAAATTTAAAATAAATTGGTTATTTAGATTACAATATCATCGATTTAATAATAGGTTAACAGTATTCAACAATCAATCCAGTCAACACTTAGTCCAGTCATAAAATACTTATCTAATTTATAATATCTTAAAAATTAAATCATTATGTGTAATGTTATCATGTTGTAATGTGATTATGTCTCTATGTTGGGCTCTTGGGCCAATTGTGTCTAATCTAGGCTACCTTCAAATATATTGCAATTGTTTTATTCCTTAATCTTTACATCCCGAGTGCTTCGTATATCTTATGTATAATGGATAAATATGAAACTGAATATTAAAATTCCAGAAGTGACAATCAAAATACTAAAGTACGTAACTTGTTTTTTTAAATAAAACTTTGAAGTTAGTTTAAAAAAATGTTTATTTCTTATATCACGCAACAACTAATGATAAAGCATACACAACCATTAAATTTCAAAAAAAAAATGGTTTATTTTCAACAGAAATACGAGATGTCCTTAGACAAAAACCTCAGTATTGTATGGAGTAAAGTGCAGCAACTCAAAATATTGGACATCAAAAGCGCTTTGGATGCTGTGGTTGCCACGAAAGCGGCTCTATTATCTGACTATATATCTCTGTATCCGATTTGGAAACGGCGTAAATATTACCATTTTATATAATAATAGATAAATACGGTTAAGATTGATCAAGTAAGCACTGGAATTTGTTTAAGTAATAATATTCACTCGTCTTGGGTGGTTAAAGACATTTTGATTAAACCTGAATGGATCAGATGAAATTTACTTAGAGGTAAGATGAAGCAAGTCCGTCTGGGTAGGTAACATCAGTAGGCATACTTAGCATTGTTATGTTCTGGTGTGGGTGAGTTAGCCAGTGTAAACTGCATACACAAGGTACATAGTTTCTACATGTTAGTTTCTAAGTTTCTGGTGGCGCCATACAAGGCTAGATACGTTTGTCAATTTTTATAACGGCAACGATTAAGTTTCGATTCGATTGCGATAAACCGGGTAGTAACGCATTTGTTATATGTTAATATTAATTTCAGATTTCAAGGGAGACGAAATATGTCAACTAGTCGAAATAGATCTCTACTCAAATGTGAAATATTACTTTTTCACATCTAAGAATTTTTCATACAAAGAAGACTTTAAGATTGGGTAACCTTATGAATATATTTATATGAATAATATTAATAAATTATAATAATTACGTAGCTGAGATGTCTCAGTGGTGAAACACGTAAACCTTAACCGATGATTGCAGTTTCAAGCCCACCACTTGGTTTCTTAGTAATTGATTTGTGTCTAAAAATCATCTCGAGCTCGGCGGTGGAGGAAAACATCGTGAGGGTTTCATGTGTCGGATGGAAATCTGCCACAAGTGTAACCCAAGGCCAATCCACATTGGAGTATGTTGGTTGAATAAGCTTCAAGCCTTCTTCTCAATAAGAGACCTTACTCTAGTAGCAGGATATACAGGCTGTTGCTTTTACTTTCATACTAATAATAAACATAGGTACCTATATTATATAAACAAGCATTATTATATACCTATCGCTACTTAACTAAAAACTAAACAAATTTATTGATATTTTATAGGGTTTTATGCAAGCCCGTCTGGATACGTACCAGCCACGCATCTCTTATGTTACCATCAAATAGCAATAATTTGTGTTGTATGCCGGTTCGAAAGTTAATTAAGTCAGTGTTATTACAGACCAAGTCAGTGTTATGTTGTCCCTCATGGACTTAACATCTTGGTTCCCAATGTTGGTGGCGCACTGGCGTGGCCAATGTCTTGGCTCGATCTTGGCTATGTTCCTATTTCAAATTCAAATAATTCTGGAAAATCGCAATCACTACAATATGATAAATTTACGAAAAATTGTTTCAGAACTCTCCGTGCAAAAGAAGTCGGTTTGTTTGTGAGATCAGTGTTTATAGACAAGCACAGACCGGTGGCGTGTGAACAATCCATTGTCCAATATAACGTTCAGTTTGAGCACACACTGATACCAATGGCTTTACTTCTTTTCGCATACCTGATGGCATTATTAATACTCTTTGGAGAAAAGATCCATTATAGCAGAAATCGAGTGTGGCCTTACGTTGATTAAGATTATTAAAAATAAGATTGTTCTTAATTTAAACTTATATAGTAATTGAAATGTATATTGAACTGTATTTTAGTGAGACAATACAAACTAAAAGTTTAATATTAATTTTTTAATACACTAGTTGCTCCGCACCGTTTCATCCGCAGTTTAATGCGGTGCGAATTAATACGGTTAACGAGCCGGTTGTAGTGGTCGGTAGATACTTGTCGTTCGCGCCGCAGGTCGTGAGTTCGATTTTCACCCAGGACGGACGTTTGTGTGCATGAACATGTCTGTTTGTCCTGCGTCTGGGTGTAATTATCTATATAAGTATGTATTTATAAAAGTAGTGTCGTATATCAGTTGTTTGGTTTCCATAGTACGAGCTCTGCTTAGTTTGGGATCAGATGGCCTTGTGAGAATAATGTTCCAGGATATAAAAAAGTTACAGTTGTAGACATCACTCCTTCATCACTTATTCCACCGCTCTACAAGAGGACATCACTCATGTAAACATGAATAGAATAAAATTATGATGAATATTCAATTAAAAAACACAGAGTATTATAACCCACCAGGAGATCAGCGTATAAAGTAAAGCTGATAATCTCTACCATTAGCGTAAAACGAAAAGGACATAATAAATACTTACTGCCGCATATATAATGTTTATGTGTTATTTATTCATAGAAAATAAGTAGAGAAATTATAATACGACCAATTGTTTGTCGGTTTTGCGTCGTAAGTGCGATTAGTTTGACTTTTTTTATTTTTTTATATTTCCTGGGAGGGCAAATGACTCTACTCCACCTGATGGTGAGTGTTAGTAAAGTCCAAACGCGACGACGGCTAGTGCAATCAGGAAGAATGACTTGCTCTAGCCGTCCCCGCCTTGCCGGCCCGCAAGATGCCTCTTCACGCCTCGTTTGAAGGAACCCCGGTCATAAGAGGAGAGGAACACGTGTACTGGTAACGAATTCCATGTTTTAGAGGTGCGACAAAGAAAAGAGTTCCCAAATTTCTTCGTGCGCGATGGAATTGATGTCACAGTTAGGCGGTGACATCGAGAGCCAGCACGCGTAGATTTGTGAAGGAAAGGGGAAGCAGGAATGAGGGTGAATGACTCCTCTGAGCACTCGCTGTGATACAGTCGATAGAAAGCGCTCAGTGCCGCTATCTCTCGACGCAATTGTAAAGGCTCGAGGGTGTTGGTGACCTTTACGTCGCCAATAATGCGAACCGCACGTCGCTGCAACCGATCCAAGGCCTCCAGTAAGTACTTAGCGGAGCCATCCCAAAGGTGCGAGCAATATTCGACGCAAGACCGCACCTGTGTTTTATACAACAGGAGCAGTTGTTGTAACAGCCTCGATGTGATCCTTTGGATTGAGGTCGCACCGAACGTCAATTCCCAGAATGGGGACTTTGCTTTGTATCTACAGCGTAGTGCCACAGAGAGAAGGAGGAGGGGAAAATGGTGACTTTTTCGCTGTGAGAGCGCATACCTGTGTTTTCTTGGCGTTGAACTCAACAAGATTATCAGAGCCCCATTTGGCAATGAGTCCTAACGTCCTATCGAGTTCAACAACAAGATCCCTCTGTCTCTTCCCAGTTTCCGCCCGCCCAGCTCCTGCGCGTCCGTGGTATCCCCCGTGCACTATACTATCATCTGCATAGCAATGTATGTTCCCGAGAGAGAGCGTATCATTGATATGCAGAAGAAAGTGTGGGGCACGGGGGATACCACGGACGCGCACAGCACAGACCCCTGGAGCACAGACCCCTGGGGGACCCCAGCATTCACTACATGGAATTGCGAAGCGCAACCATCAGATGGTCGAAAGCCTTGGAGATATCGAGGCTGACAGTGTTAGCCTCTCTCCAAGAATCCGGCACACGTCCTTGAAGACCAGAGGGGATACTGCGTATCTTTATATACAGAAATGCTGATAAAGTGCACTTGATGATAGACTATTCGATGGTTATGTATCGAAAAATAAACTGTCTATCAACGCACGACCACAACTACTGTGTCTGGAAAGATAAAATTCGGAACATAGGTTTTTTTTTATAAAGTAAGTATTCTTACGAAAGCATTCGTAAATTTCAACTTTAAATGGGGTGAGTTTTGGGTGGCTTTGCCAATGGATGACGTAACCAGACTCATCGATTTTATGAGTAATCCCTTTTGAACAATTTAATACAAAATGTGGAGGCCACACTTTGTATTAAAGTACCTTATTCTTTTACAATAAATTATATTTTGTTTAGCAATTTAATTTTATTTAAAAAGAAGTTTAGTTCCTTAGGTACCTTAGTGTATTGCATATTGTGTCAATTTATGTTATTAAAAGAACAATTGAAAAAAAAACAATTGTTTTTTTACATCAAAAAACAGCACAGCTAGTTAATTAATAAATATTTAACTAGCTGTGCTCCGCGGCTTCACCTGCGTATAATTAATAAAAATATAATAAATTATTTTATTACTATAATAACACACACGCACACACACACACACACACACACACACACGCACACACATACACACACATGGCTACTGGTAAAGAAATACGTAATTAACGATTTGAAATAAATTTTCATAAGATACCGTAGGGGTTAACCGATCTTATGTATGGCCATATATCATTTGCGCCATCACATGTTCTTTGTGTGTACCAACTTTCATCAAGATTGTTCAAGCCGATCTTGAATTATAAGAAGACATACAGACAGACAGAAAAAACGAAAAAAAAAGTATAATGTGAATCACTGCATCATAAAACGATTATTTATCACAAAATTAGGTGAAAAAAAAATGTGCAGACAGAGCCGATAGATTTATATAGTAGTATAGAAAGTAGTATTCAAATAATTACAGTTTGCTTAGACGTTTTGATGTGTTGTTTCCATATCCACCGGTTGGTACACGTTTCATATAGAATTCTTACCACGAGATAGACTATTATAGCTTAAAGAATTAAAACTGTTTAACAGAAATCTATTACGGGATGCAAATGTACTCTGTGCTATACATGGAGTGCTCAGGGGGAATACTCACGAAGTCGGAATCAATACAAGTTCCTCCACTTTCCTGGATGAGAAGCAGCCGTTGAGGCCAGGATTGAGACGTAACTCACCTTCCTTGAGAGTTCTGTTTTACGTTGTAAAATTATCCCGTAGCCTCTTTGATTCGTGCAAAGGAATATAGGAGGGGAGTATTCTCGAAATGACAAAAGGAGACTTTTTAGCGATTAATGCGCACACTTGAGTCACTGGTAAATAAGGTCTCGATTTCAGACACAAGTTTGTTCCGACACTCGTCGACGTGTTCCCAAGTAATATTAGCACAGCCAGTATATAGGGCGTCTACAGTGCTGTCCGCATACCAGTGAATGTGTGGGATTTGTAACATGATATGCAGAAAAAACAGAACAGGTGATTGTGGAACACCAGAATTGACGAATTTTAAGTTAGAGCATGCACCGTCGACAACGACCTTGATGCTCCGATCTGCCAAAAAGCTGGTGATCCAGTCGCAAAATTTCCCGAGAATTCCATAGGAAGGAAGCTTCGAGAGTAGCGTTTTGCTATCGGGCCCACTCGACTTATGGATATCCAAAGAAAGAAGTGCTTTACGAACTGCAATTTATAGGAATTTAATTTCCGGCATTGTGGTATCACATCGCAAGACAGTGTCTTTCCATGGTAATCAAGAGTCGAGTTGAACGCGAAAAGAGAGAGCTTAAAAGATCAGCTTTCTCCTTCGCGGTATGGGTCAACGAGTCATCGCCCCTGTGCAGAGATGGAAGGGAGAGCTGACAGAAATTAAAGTCAAAGTACTTTTACAACAATTAAAAATAGGTCACAACATACTTGATAGCACGGCGCACGTGCAGATCCGGTTTGTTACATCATTGCACGCGATCAACACAATACTTATTTCTCGCCATGCTATAGGTAAGCAGCCTATGTATATCAAACATGTATTTAGCGATGCGTCTCAAATGGCGTATAGCGCGTACATTTATGTTCGCACAGTTAACGATGATCTAATGGTATCAGTTAGTTTCAAAAACAAACAAACTCTGTAGGACTTTATTAGGAGCCCGTTTGTATGACAAAGTACGCAAGTTATAACGCTGTTAGTATTGTCAAGTAATGGGTAAGGGTGCTAGGCTTATGAAATGCTACATTTGTTTATTTATATTAGGCATATCCCGGGTGGCCGATATACAGACGTCATCGGACTTGGTGAGGCTCGCATTCGTCAAGATTTGTCCTCTATTTCAAGATTTGGTCGACACTCAAGACCAATTAATAACAATTAAAGGCAATTGAAAGCTATTACTTTCAAGGCTGGGGGCATGTTCATACTTCCTACTAGATTAGAAACGGGTGGCGTCATCTAGGGTCGAGAAGCTTAACTAATTTCTGAATGGTCCTCCTGACCGATTTCGGCCACGGCGGCCAATCTCAAGAGAGATTAGCCAACAGTTGAACTGCGCAGGAGATATTATAGTGCACAAGTGTGTGCGCAAACTCAGGTGCACTCTCTATTCCCTAACTCTCATAACCCGATGGGACGGTAATCCGACAGGGCCGGAAAGAGTTCAGGCGCAGGACCAACGGCTTTACGTGCTTTCCGAGGCACGGGAGTGTACACACTTCCAACTTCCAGACTCCGGGCTGCTACTGAGAATTTTCGACAGCAAACCTCAATAACATTTGGCCTGACCTGGGATTTGAACCCAGGACCACCGTGTCTGCGGCCTTACATGTAGCCACTAGACCAACGAGGCAGTCAACTACTAACTAATTTCTTACCTAGCGCAACGTCATACATTTTACCGGCCGCGATTGGTTAAATTTAAATATTGTTTCCGCACTCCCTCTCCTTGATCTCTGCTTAAAAACATTACATGCAATTTTAATTGAGAGCATAACGTATTTTTATTTTTCGCCACCTTCGAAACTCATCATCATCTATCATCATCATCAAGGGTCAACTCCTCACCGCTGCCGCTACTGATATAACCCGGGTTCACCCCACGAACGTGAGTACTTTTCAAAGGCTTCAAAAAAGAGGACATTGACTTTTGGCATATTATGATTTTGCAGTGAACCCGTCAATGTGGGCTATATTCAGACCTAAAGTTCAAGAATAGTTTAAAGTTATGTTCTTTCTGTAATCAACTTTTCAACTTTTCTGACGTAAACTGTTTGTGAACACGCGCACTAGCGTTTAAAACTCCAATAACTACACCAAGCTTATTTCATTAGAAATTTTAGAAATAATATTATATTTCAATTTTAAAATGACTCAGATCTCTTGTCCATGCCATGCCATCCTTCTCTGTTAATAATGCTGATATAACCACATTTCTTTTTGAAGTTAAATTCTTTCGATGAGGTTGAATAATGTTTTTAAAAAAATGAATATGTACGTCGACCAGGTCAGAATCTTGAGTAATTATATTGTAACACTATTTCTTCAATGGCCACCGGGGCCAATGTACCCTAGTAGAGGTCATTCACACTGCTCACTGACTGCACTTCAACCGATTAATAATAACTATTTAAATCTGTTACTTGCACTTTTTCACTATGATTATTTTATTATTTAGTTTTAATACTATAGATAAGCACTATTTATTTTCAGGATAGTTATCTGTATATATAAAAAGACTTGTTTTTTATAGTCTAACTTTCACTTTCTCAGCGCCATGCGCGTATCGTAATGTATTTTCTTTAAGTAAGACTAACTATTAATATTAGTTAGTATACTAATATATAATTTATAATCCTGCTAAGTTTCATTCATCGGTTCTTTTTATGTCTGAGGTATTAATTTCGGTAGTAGATTTTTGACTTTTTTTAAATAATTTATTTAGATCTTTTTGAAAAAGTATCTGTTAATTGAGGATAATATAGATAGGTATCTTCGAACTAGCTTTTGGATTTGACACAAACGAGTCACATCAATCACACAAACTATATATGTATGTACGTACAATATACATAACAATGCGATATATACTGCGTCAGTATGCGTAGTGTGAGCGTAACTTCGAGTCTGCGTTCACGGGTGACTTTTGTCACGGTGACAATTTCGTCACTCTCATTATGTCCATGGACTTGTATGAAGATGCGCTCACGTGGCGACGAAACAGTTGGGGACATTTCTGTCACCCGACCAGCGAACAAGCCCGTGACGAAACTGTCACCGCGTCTTGAAATTTACATGGAGCGCGCGCACGGGTTACAAAATTGTCACTCTACGCTAGTGTTGCCAGCCTTAGCAAAACAAAAACAACAAATCCGACTTAAAACCTTTGATTGCACTCAATATAATTTAAATTTAATTTGATGAATTTAATATAATTTTAATTTAAAGTGATTGAATTTGAATTGATTTGATTTAATTCAAGTTGATTAATTTAATTTGGTATTTTGATTTAATTCGAATTAATCTAAATCTAATTTTTGTCTTTTTATTATTTATTGTCTAGTTATATATGTTCCTTGTTTAGTCGAAATAAATGATTTTATTATTATTATTAAAAAACAACAGAAAACAGTGAAATGGTAATTTCAAAACATTTAAACTACTGTCTTAATAATGTTTCATAGAATAAACGAATAAAATAATAGATGCAATTATTTACGATTGATTTAACATGAATTGCTTATAGTTAATTAATTACGAGCCTCTCTACGACAGCAGTTTTTTAACCGCGAACAGAAATTATTGAGAACTTTATTCAGTACTGCTGATGTTATTACTGACATTTCACCTCGGATATTCTCCTTGAGCTGATCGATGTTTCTCGGATTATTATTGTAGAATTTGTGTTTGAGGTATCCTCATAAAAAAAGTCAGGAGGCGTCAAATCTTGACCACGAGGCGGCCTTGGGATATCACCTCTTTTCGAACTCAGTCTGCCTGGGAACATCTGTTTCACAACCACCATGGAGTCATTTGATGTGTGACTGGTAGCTCCGTCTTGTCGAAACTAAGTCCTACAATTCACTATTCTTGAAGTTTCAAGTTTTGGAGCCAAAAATCCTTCCAACATCGCAACATAGCGTTCAGTATTAACAGTGACGTTTATCAGATTTATTTTTTTATTAAATATGTTTATAGAAAAAGTGGAACAAAGATCAACATTTAATGATAAAAAGTTAAAAGAATACTCAGATAGTGCAGGTCCTAAAGTGTGAAGTAATCATCATCAACACTCATTCGGAAATACCGAGAAAATCCTTATATTGCTGTATAAGGCTTATTTTTCTCATGCGTGTTATGATTTTGCAGACAACGACCGTCTCTTCAAAATCCATAACGACGAATGACGCCTTGATTTCAAAAAATGGTTGTCTGTAAAGTCGGTTTACGGACGATAATTTGACGTGATAACGTCATAAGAAAACATTGATTAATACTCGGGCGCATCGACCGATGGAGTGGAAGAGAGATAGATGCGTCACAAGCCGAACGCTTAGATTGATCGTGCCTTTCTATAGCTTGTGCCGCGCTCTCGCTTCCGCGCTCGGCTCAGACGGAACGTTACAATGAGTCATGGTTTTTCGTGCGTGCAGCCGGCGTTCATAGATTTATAAGACGTTATTATATCAAAAGTTTTGTCTCTGTCACCCTCCGTGAGCGCACTCCGCTTTGGATAGGTGACGTGACAGTGACAAAAACTTTTGTCACCGTGACAAAAGTCACCCATAAGCGCGGGGCCTTAGAGTTGCGTTTGCGATTTGTAATGTGAGTGTGCGAAACGCAGCTTAGAAATTGTTGCAGTAGTGACGTGTTTTCAATGTGGGCTACCTCGCCCACTACAAATGTTACACTTTCTTTTGTTTATTTAATATTAAAAGTTCAAAGTTATTTGTATTTAATAACGTTTATACATTAAGTAATATAATTCATTTACTTATAAACAAAACATAAAATACACGTATCGATTGTGTACGGTTTTTCCTTATAACTTTCTAACTGTATGCATTTACTCGCTTTGAGTTCTTAGTCTTCCTGCAGAAATGTGTTGGGGCTTTTCAACTACGGTCGTTCTTTAGTTTGATTATATAAATTGTTTTGATATTTCCTGCTTAAAGCCTCGTGTGAAAGGGGTTTCTTGTATGTTTATATCGATACCACAATTATATAGCCTACAGTGATTTCCAATATTTTGCGCAGTGTCAAACAAACAGGGTCTGTGATTTGATCAGATATTTTGGATCTTGTGTTAAGGTAACAATTGATATTGTTTATAATAAAATATGCATTATATTGAGTGATTAGGATAAGCTAATCTAACAATCTTTAACAAAAAAAAAAAAAAAAAAAACTATAAAATAATCGATTACGCAAAGCCAGTTATTATGTTTAAATAAAAAAGTATAATATAATGAAAGTTAAAAAACATTTTATTTCACCGTGTGATATTATATTTAAGGCAAATGAAAACACTTATTGAGCCACCCAAACTTCATAAATAAAACAGTTTTGTTTACTTCAGAATAATATATTGATTTGAGTCTTTCTTGCTTTATAACAGATCGATCTCATAATATATTAAAAAGAGTTAATTGTGGGAACAGAGTAAAGAATATCTCATAATAGTAATAATGATTCTGTTATAATAATTTTGAATTAGTTACGTGATTTATATTCCTTTACTGTAGCAGCTTGCGAGTTTATGGATGGAGATTTGAAGCTTATTACGCCACGTTGCTCAATTGTGCGTTAAGGGATATCTGACAGAATTACATTCAACAAATAAGGGTTTCCTCGCGATGTTTTCCTCAACTGCTGAGCGTATAATATTATACGTAATTGTTCTAAACAAGTTTCATAAAATAAAGTAACTGTGTACATTTAAAATATAATTTTCTCTGTAATATATCTGCACAACGCGGTTCAATTAAGATAAACAAGTGAAATCTTGGGTATGCTTTACCAGATTCGAAACCGCGTTATTATGTTAATGTCTACATTTTCTAGCGTATCTTGAATTTTATAATATACAAGCGTTTTGCCCGCGGATCCTCTCGCGTTGTTTACGTTCCCGTGGGAATACGGGGACAAAATGTAGCCTATGTTACCCGCCGATAATGTAGATTTTCATAGGTGATAGAATTTTTAAAATTAAATTATATATTTGTAATATTTTTGTTTACAGTTTCAAAAATTCTATTGATCGGAATAAGATTACCTGCGAGGAATATTTTATTTATTTGATAAGTGGCGAGCTCTAGCCTCCTGGCACTATGCCGTAAGTAATATTTCACAGCATTAAATTGTTATTTTAACTAATTTTATTATTTATATGTGATATAAAGATGAGAAATTCGATCTGCTGGCTCGTTATCAACTTGTAATATATTGTAATATATATACTTATTAACAATTAAGCGTTTGTTTGTTGTTGTGTGTTCAAAAAACATCGTAACGACAATGAACGCTGAATTTTTTAACATTTCGTTTTTGTTTTAGGTTGAGTTCATCCATATTTTACTTCAAAACATGTTGTTTTTGTATATCGCTGAGAAAAGGATGTTTTATTATGGCATACATGCAACTGGTAAAGTGTAACTTAGAGTTTTATTCTGTTATTACTTATGCTAATACTACCTATTGAAATCATATATTTTTATCTAATAGGGAAAGAAAGTTATAATTTACTAATAGTTTTTAATTTATAAATAAGTGGACTGGCAAATGTGCCACCTGATGTTCAGCGGTCACCACGGCCATATACATTGGCGCTGTAAGAAATATTAATCATATACCGCCAATGCGCCACTAACCTGGAAACTAAAATATAATTAAACTGGCTCACTCACCTTCCGAACCAGAACACAGCGACACTAATTGTTATGCTGTGTATATATAAGCCGAGATGGCCCAATGATGATCGTGGGTTCAAACCCAGGCAAGCACCACTGAATTTACAAATGCAATTTGTTTTTATAATCCATTTTGTGCGACCGTGTGACATCTTGAGAAAACCTGCATGTGTCAATATTCATACCAATTTTGTAACATGTGTATTCCACCAACCCGCATTGGAGCAGCGTGGTGGAATAAGCTTCAATCCTTCTCCTTCTAAACATTCACAGGCTGTTACTACTAGTAATACTAATGTTATAATTTCAGGTTGGAATAATTTTTGGACTAATATACGCGGCGGTTGTTGTAGGTTCCGCAGACAATAAGGATATTGAAAATATAAGTTCGTTATGGATTGCAATCATCATTTTACTTTTTATAACAGTAATTATCGCCATTATATTCAATATTGGTCTTCTTATTGGATTACATAAGGTGATGACTTTATTTTATTTTATTATTTTAACGAACCGAAATGATTCAGTGATTAGAACAGGTGAATCTTAGCCGATGATTGTTGGTTCATATCTTGGCAAGCACCGCTGGCTTTTCGTGTGCTTGAAGGGAAAAGATCGTGTGGAAACCTGCATGTGTTGGATGAATTTCTCCTACCAACTCGCATTGGAGTAGTGTTGTAGAATAAACTCCAAGATTTCACCTTAAAATAATATAAGGCCTTGCCCCAGCAATTGGACACCTCGCTCTTCTAGGCACTTTAATTTTTTTTTACTAATACTTAACCTAAAGTTTAATGAAGCATTCGTTTGTTTTATTTTCAGAATAAACCTGGTTATGTGAAAGCTTATCTTATTTTTAACTTTATAGTGGCTATTATTTTTGCGGTATTCTTAATATTATCACTTGTGTCGGGACATACCACAGCGTCAGCTATTATCAAAAGAATTATACAATTATGTAAGTACATTTAATATTATTTTATTTAATGGTCAGGTTATTGTCCAGGTCCTGGGGAGATGAAACAGTTGGTTATCAGATCACAAACTAATGATTGGCTGTGGTTTAAAGGACGAGTGAGTTGTGTGACGTCATTGAAATAATTTGTTGGTGATAATGAGTAACGATAATTCATCGGAACTATTCTCGAACTTATTGTTTAAATTATTTTTTTAAAAGAATACTAACAAAGTCAATTTTTAAGAAATTACTTATACACATTCCTATTAATCCCTCCAATTAGGCGTATAGCTTGAGTTAGGAATGTGGACGTCAATAGCCCAAGGGGTTAATATCGAACCTACGACTTTTACAATACCCGTGAACCGTTGACGCTTCAAATAAATATAAAAATTAATTTCTTATAATAACAATGATTATTATTCAGTGATTAACATCTATATCTTACTCGTCTACAGAAGCTATTACATTAACATGATAGAGACCCCCGAACAAGCCGCTTAAGGGATGAAATATTATTCGTCATGTAATATCCTATAGTTTATTTCAAAGGCAGGAAGAGGACGACAAACAAACCTCAGATTCAAATATTCCATACGATTTGCTGATAGCTCTGCTATATTATGCGCTGGGATAGCGGACGTTACACGACTTATTCCTCTGACAAAGGACAGATCATTGTATGACGAGCCGGCCATCGATAGTGGAGAGGCACAAGAAGACATGTATAATAATAATAAAAATATTATTTTTATTGATAAAAATTGGGATGACTTAAGATTGAACCCCGAGGACTATGCCTATGTCCATAGACTACTTTTTTACCTATTATCCACCCATTTCCCCCTAACATACGGGGCGATTACTAGTTATGTATGTAATATAAGAAGATCGCGATGAAAATATATTTATTTATAAATCTTTTCATTTTACCCTCAAATACATTTTACTTTTGCTTTCAAAGTTTCGGTAGTAAAGTCAAAGTAATTATCATAGCTAAGCAAATCATAACATCAAAATAACCAAATAAAGTCAAAAATATTAAATACTGTCAAAAAATATACATTAAAAAAAACATTTATTTCATATACCTACAGACAAAAATATCAACTTTATGAAGCCTACCTATGGACATCATATTAAATTAGTCTCAAGTTGAATGTATTAATGAGAATATTATAATTCGCGAGCAATCAGTATGGCATGCGACCTTACGGAACTGAGACACGTGTACTTCGACCGGTAACGGTAGCGTCGTTCCGAGCGGCGGCCGTTTTAGTTCATGATTTATTACTGAATTTTAATAATAATAATATATCTTTATTCATAAAAGAGATTGAACAGAGCAGTTTAAATTACAATTGGTTTGTACAAATTAATAATAATAATAATGTCCTCCAGATCGATTTCGGCCATGGCGGATAATCTCAAGAGAGAGTGGCCAACTGCGCAGGAGATATTATAGTGCACAAGTGTGTGCGCAAATACAGGTGCACTCTCTATTCCCTAGCTCTCATAACCCGATGGGACGGCAATCCGACACGAACGGAAAGAGTTCAGGCGCAGGACCAAGGGGCTTACGTGATTTCTGAGCTACGGGAGTGAACAACTTCCAGACTCCGGGCTGCTACTGAGAAATTTGGATAAAAAATCTCAATAAGATTTTATTAGCCCGACTTGGGAATTGAAACCAGTACCACCGTGTCTGCAGCCTTACATGTAGCCACTAGACCAGAGGTTCCTAAGCTTTTTTTGTCATAGACCACTTTCAAAATTTAGCTGGTTCCGGTAGACAGCCTACATTTGAACCATATTCCCATTACTAAATCTTGGAAAAAAAAGGTGAGCGACAGTTACTTGTACCTACTGTCGCTGACCTTTTCTTTTCAATAAATATTGTATGCCTACATTGATCGGTGAAGTAAGCCAACTTTTTAGTTTTTCACTATCGAAAGCAAACGAATTTTCGTGGACCCCCGGGGTCACGCCAACGTAGACCTCCGTCGAGTCTCCCGTGGACCCCTGGGGGTCCACCTGGACCACTTTGGGAGCCAAGGCACTAGAGCAACGAGGCAGTCAAATACAAACTAATTATAATTCTAATCAAGTGGGTGTAGTACTGTACTCTTTTTTGAGTGTTTCTACAACATGTCAAGTCGTATAGTATAGTATTACAAAAATTATATTTGTGTGTGTGTGTGTGTGTGAGGGGGGGGGGGGGGTTGTGTAGGTGCTTCCTTCTTTAAAAATACTAGGTTAGGTATTTTTCAGTTTCGTTATAACTCTTATGTAAAAGGTATGTACTTTTTTTTTATAAGATAGGTAGGCGGACATGCATATGGGCCACGTTATGTTAAGTGGTCACCAACGCCCATAGACATTGGCATTGTAAGAGATGTTATCCATCGCTTACATCGCAAATGCGCCACCAACCTTGGGAACTAAGATGTTATGTCCCTTGTGCCTGTAATTACACTGGCTCACTCACCCTTCAAATCGGAACACAACAATACCAAGTACTGCTGTTTTGCGGTAGAATATCTGATGAGTGGACGGTGCCTACACAGACGAGCTTGCGCAAAGCTCTACCACCAAGTAAAGTCGTATATTGAACAATCCTTACTGATCCCATTGTAAAGAGATGGGACCTAGGTAGCTGAAAATGTCTATTTTTTATACACCGCAGCAACCCAGGAGTAATCCATGGTTTAAGGATTTTCTTTTTTGATGGAACTCTTCTAGTTGATGAATTTTCTAAATTACCGTTGTCACCAATTGTATGAATTTATCCATAGCTATGTTTGCGTCTCTAATTTGATAAAGGTGATTAAAATCAAGTAGTAACATTGATTTGTCAAGCTCTTTATTGTCGATTTCAGTAATTATAGAGGTATTGACCGCGTGATTTTTGTATGAATGCAGAGTATTGTCGCATAGTGATCAGCTACCGTAGTGTTATAGACAAATGTGTAGTTTTGCACCTTAGTTCTTAGGATGGTATGATCCAAGCAATTTCCTTCCCTTGTGCGGGTGTGTGCAGGGAGAAAATCGTGAAAGACAAGACAGTTCGCATAATCATGAGAACGCATATTAAGTGAGGTAGGTGTGATGTCAATGTTAAGATCTCCTGTTATAATATAATAATAATAATAATAATAATAAATTCGCACATCTAATTTACCGACTGATTTATGTAGACGTTGCCTCAGCAGTTCAGAAACAATTCAACACATAACCGGTGCTTGCAAGTCAATCGTCCAAACTGATTATAAGCACAGGCATGACCAAGTAGCAGCAATAGTTCACCAAAACTTAGCCCATCAATATAAATTCATAGCAAATAAAGTAGCTTACTATAAATACCAACCCTGTAAAGTACTAGAAAATAATAACTTTAAGATTTACTGGGATAGAACGATTATCACCGACAAAACGATTCATTATAATAGACCAGACATGACAGTAATAGACAAAAATAACAAAATTGTTTTTATAATCGATATTGCAGTATGTAACACACATAACCTACTCAGTACACACACTGAAAAAGTAATCAAATACATAGAATTAGCTACTGAAATTAAAAAACAATGGTCAATAAACACAGTTAAAATTCTACCAATCATTCTTTCCAGTACAGGCGTTATCCCAAAAACACTCAAGACCAATCTCAATATTCTCCAAATGTCCAAGTCCACTCTCGCACTTTTACAGAAAGCCGTCATATTAAACACCACACGTCTTACTCGAAAGTTCCTCGCATCACCATTGTCAATTTAACATTTAACTAAGCTATCACGCTTGGTAATGGCCCGCGCGATAGTTAAAGGTACCCCTGTAAAAAGGGAGATAAAAAAATAGATACAAATAATAATAATAATAATATCCTGGGACATTATTCACACACGGTCATCTGATCCCAAACTAAGCAGATCTCGTACTATGGAAACCAGACAACTTATATACTACATATACGACTTTTCTTTTGTAAATACATACTTATATAGATAATTACACCCAGACTCAGGACAAACAGACATGTCATGCACACAAATGTCTGCCCTGGGTGGGAATCGAACCCACGACTTGTGGCGTGAAAGGCAAAGTATTTACCATCGCCAACTGGCTCATCGTTATTACCGTTTTGGATTTAGTTAGAAGAATGTCAGAAGAAGGTTATTAAGCACCATCAAAAATAATTTATATTGTCCGTTGATGGAGGACGATAAATACATAAGACAGTCACTTCAGAACCAATCTTTGTTATCAGGCCAGAAGCTAATTGTTTAAAGTCAGCCAAAAGGTTAGTTTTTAAATATACCACAACGCCATCACTTTGATGTATATGTTTAGTAGTCTTGTATGTAGTAAAGTGTTGGGAAAGTTGGGATAATAGCATTGCTTAACCATGGTAACCAAGATTCAGTCAAGACAATAAGATCGACGGTAATTTGGTGTGTGTTCCAGTTGACATAAGAAGTTGCAGTTAATAGATCGAATGTACATAACATTCGTTCGACGTCGGCGTCGATGGTTAATAATTAAATTTTCTCATCGACAAAAAAAGGTCTTAACTATTACGTAAAGCTTACCGTTTCCGAGATATTTGCCAAGCGACGTCGTCCAAGATGGCGGATGACGCTCGCGGTCTAGGATGGCAGAAACTTGGTTTTAGGGGTTACCCCGTTAACACGATTTAATCGAAAAATCGAGTATAGGGATTTTATGCAGCCCAAATGTCTAAAAATCTTGGATTATACCGGGCGAAGTACACGCCCAGGTCGCATGCCATACTGATTGCTCGCGAATTATAATATTCTCATTAATACATTAAACTTGAGACTATTCTAATAATATGTCCAAAGGTAGGCTTCATAAAGTTGATATTTTGGTCTGTAGGTAAAGAAATAAATGTTTCTTTAATGTATATTTTTAACAGTATTTGATATTGTTGCCTTTATTCGTTTATTTTGATGCTATAATTTGCTTAGCTATCACAAAATTATTTGACTTTACTACCAAAACTTTGGAAGCAAAATTAAAATGTATATGGAGTTAAAATGAAAAATTTATTAATAATTTTAATTATAAATTAATTTTTCTTATAAATAAATTTTAATTATAAATAAATATATTTTAATCACAATCTTCTCATATTACATACATAACTAGTAATCGCCCCGTATGTCAGGAGAGGGGTAGGTAATCGATAAAAAAGTAGCCTATGGACATAGGCATAACTCAGGGCTCAAGCTTAATTTATCCCAATTTTTATCAATATTATTATTATTATATTTATCTTCATGTATCTCTCCACTATCGATGGCCGGCTCGTCATACAATGATCTGTCCTTTGTCAGAGGAATAATTCGTGTAACGTCCGCTGTCCCGGCGCATATAATACAGCAGAGCTATTAATCGCATGGAACATATGAATCTAAAGTTTGTTTGTCTTCCTCTTCCAGCCTTTGAAATATAATATGGGATATTATATGAAGAAAAATTTTCATCACTTACACGGTTTGTTTGGGGGTCTCCTTCATGTTAATGTAATAACTTCTGTAGACGAGTAAGATGTAGATGTGTATCCCTGAAAAATAATTATTGTTATTATAAGAAATTAATGTTTATATTTATTTGAAGCGTCAAAAGTCGTAGCGTCAATATTGACCCCTTGGGTTATTGTCGTCCCTATTCATAATACAACCTTTACGCTTAATTAGAGGGGTAAATAGGAACGTGTATAAGTAATTTCATAATTATGGACATTGTAAATATATTTTAAAAAAACAATTTAAACAATAACATCGAGAATAGTTCCAACGAACTGTCGTTACTCATCATTACCAACAAATTATTTCAATGACGTCACACAGCTCTGTCGTCCTTTAAACTACAGCCAATCATTAGTTTGTGATCTGATAACCAACTGTTTCATCTCCCTAGTTCCTAGACAAAAACCTGCCCATTAAATAAAATATTATTAAATTTACTTACACAATTGTATAATTCCTATGATATTTACTGACGCCTGGGCATGTCCCGATACAAGTGATAATATTATGAGTACCGCGAAAATAACAGTAAATATTATGTTAAAAATAAGATAAGCTTTTACAAAACCAGGTTTATTCTGAAAATAAAACAAGCGAATGCTTTATTAAACTTTAGTTCAAGAATTATTAAAAAAAAAAAAAAATTAAAAGAGCCTATAAGAGCGAAGTGTCCCACTGCTGGGCCTTATATTATTTTTAGGTGAAATCTTGGAGTTTATTCCACAACACTACTCCAATGCGAGTTGGTAGAAAAATTTCATCCAACACACGCATGATTCCACACGATTTTTTCCTTCAAGCACACGAAAATCCAGCGGTGCTTGCCCAGATTTGAACCAACAATCATCATCTAAGATTCACCTGTACTGATCTCTGAATTATTTCGTTTCGTTAAAATATTAAAATAAAATAAAGTTATCACCTTATGTAATCCAATAAGAAGAACAATTTTGAATATAAGGACGATAATTATAATAAAAAAAAGTAAAATGATGATTAGAATCCATAAAGAACTTATATATTGATATTTTTCATTAGCCTTACTGACTACAAGGCCTACAACAACCCCTGAGTATATAAGACCTAAAATTATTCCAACCTGAAATTATAACATTAGTATTACTAGTAGTAACAGCCTGTGAATGTTCAGAAGGAGAAGGATTGGAGCTTATTCCACCACGCTGCTCCAATGCGGGTTGGTGGAATACACATGTTACAAAATTGGAATGAATATTGACACATGCAGGTTTTCTCAAGATGTCACACGGTCGCACAAAATGGATTATAAAAACAAATTGCATTTGTAAATTCAGTGGTGCTTACCTGGGTTTGAACCCACGATCATCATTGGGCCATCTCGGCTTATATATACACAGCATGACAATTAGTGTCGCTGTGTTCCGGTTCGGAAGGTGAGTGAGCCAGTTTAATTATATTTTAGTTTCCAGGTTAGTGGCGCATTGGCGGTATATGATTAATATTTCTTACAGCGCCAATGTATATGGCCGTGGTGACCGCTGAACATCAGGTGGCACATTTGCCAGTCCACTTATTTATAAATTAAAAACTATTAGTAAATTATAACTTTCTTTCCCTATTAGATAAAAATATATGGTTTCAATAGGTAGTATTAGCATAAGTTGACTGCCTCGTTGGTCTAGTGGCTAGATATAAGGCTGCAGACCCGGTGGTCCTGGGTCCAATTCCCAGGTCGGGCCAATAAATAGTTATTGGGTTTTTCTGTCAGAAAATTCTCAGTAGCAGCCCGGAGTCTGGAAGTTGGAAGTGTGTGCACTCCCGTGCCTCGGAAAACACGTTAAGCCGTTGGTCCTGCGCCTGAACTCTTTCCGGTCGTGTCGGATTGCCGTCCCATCGGATTATGAGAGCTAAGGAAAAGAGAGTGCACCTGTGTTTGCGCACACACTTGTGCACTATAATATCTCCTGCGCAGTTGGCTATCTCTCTTGAGATTGGCCGCCGTGGCCGAAATCGGTCTGGAGGACCTTATTAGCATAAGTAATAACAGAATAAAATTCTAAGTTACACTTTACCAGTTGCATGTATGCCATAATAAAACATCCTTTTCTCAGCGATATACAAAAACAACATGTTTCGAAGTACAATATGGATGATTTCGACCTAAAACACAAACGAAATGCTTAAAATGAAATGAAATGTTAAATAATTATGGTAATGGTCGAAAATTTTTAAAAATGACACGAGTAAACTCATATGTATATTATATTCATTAATATATAGAAAATATATACTGAATCCAACAAGAAAAATTAAAAACTATAATACACGTAATTATATATTACAAGTTGATAACTAACCAGCAGATCGAATTTCTCGTCTTTATATCACATGTAAATAATAAAATTAGTTATAATATCAATTTAATGCTGTGCAATATTACTTACGCCATAGTGTCAGGAAGGTAGGGCTCGCCAATAATCAAATAAATAAAATATTCCTGGCAGGTAATCTGATTCCGATCAACAGAATATTTGAAACTGTAAACAAATATATTACAAATAATTAATTATTTATAATAAGCCGATTTAAAAAATTCTATCACCAATGAAAAGCTAGAAAATGTAGACATTAACGTAATATCGCGGTTTCGAATCCGGAAAAGCATCCCCAAGATTTCACTCGTTTATTTAATTGAACCGCGTTGTGCAGAAATGTTTCAACCTGCAGAAACACTAATAAAAGTTGCAAAGATATTACAGAGAAAATTATATTTTAAGTGTTCACAGTTACTTTATGTTATGAAATTTGTTTAGAACAATTACGTATAACATTATAAGCTCAGCGGTTGAGGAAAACATCGTGAGGAAACCTTTATTTGTTGAATGTAATTCAGTCACATATACACAATTGAGCAACGTGGCGTAATAAGCTTCAAATCTCCATCCACAAACTCGCAAGCTGCTACAGTAAAGGAATATAAATCACGTAACTAATTCAAAATTATTATAACAGAATCATTATTACTATTATCAGACACTCTCTACTCTGTTTCCACAATTAACTCTTTTTTTAATATACTATGAGATCGATCTCTTATAAGGCAAGAAAGACTCAATATATTATTCTGAAGCAAACAAAACTGTTTTGTTTATTAAGTTTCGGTGTCTTAATAAGTGTTTACATTTGCCATAAACGTAATATCACACGGTGAAATAAAAAAAAAAATTTTTAACTTTCATTATATTATACTTTTTTATTTAAACATGCATAATACTGGTTTTGCGTAATCGATTATTTTATAGATTAATTCTTTTGTTAAAAATTCGACACTACACAAAGGCAATTGAACATGATTCATATTATGTAATCACCTTTAAATAAATTAAAAATGTGATCAAAAACATAGGTAAAAATAGTTTGTCATCATTTCAAATAGTATCGTTTCTGATAAAACAGATATTAAAGAACAGTATCATTTACTTTCTTAAAAATTTAATCAATATTAAAAAATAAATTTAATAATCTATTTTACCTTAACACAAGAACTACAATATCCTTACCTTATCTTATCCTTACTTAAGTAAGTAAGTAAGACACACGTCAAGGTGCTTATCCTAATCACTCAATATAATACATATTTTATTATAAACAGTATCAATTGTTACCTTAACACAAGATCCAAAATATCCGATCAAATCACAGACCCTGTTTGTTTGAAACTGCGCGGAATCATGGATGTCACTGTAGCCTATATAACTGTGGTATCGATATAAACATATACGAAACCCGTTTCATACGATACTCTAAGCAGGAAAATATCAAAACAAATTATGTAATCAACCTAAAAAACGACTTAGTTGAAAAACCCCAACACAATTCTATAGGAAGACTAAGATCTCAAAACGAGTATCTTATAATGCATACAGTTAGAAAATTATAAGGAAAAACCGTACACAATCGATACGTGTATTTTATGTTTTGTTTATAAGTAAATGAATTATATTACTTAATGTATAAACGTTATTAAATACAAATAACTTTGAACTTTTAATATTAAATAAACAAATGACGCCATTCGCAGATGTTTTATAGTGGTAGTGCCACGCCACATACTTCCAGGTTCCAGCCGAATGGGCTGGCATGCCCGGGGAAGTACCACTCTCTTACTAAGACGTATACCACCTGAGGAGGGACGCCAAGGCTGCCCTCCGAATTCTAGGGGGGGGGGGGGTAATTTTGCGTTCGTCAATGATCTGGGCAAACAGAGCAGGCATCAAGGCATCAAAAGCAAACGGCGAAGCCGGCCTTGCTTTCTTACTGACCCAGATATCCTCTCCGGCGGATACCTCATTTCTCTCCTACCCGGGGTATAAGTTGGAACAATCCTTTGTACCGCGGGCTGGGGTGTGTGTTTATGTCAGAGAGGATATCTGCTCTCGTTGCCCGCCAGTCTTGAAGGGAGGGACCTATCCATTCTCTGGCTGCGCGTAGACTACGATGATCATCCGCGAAACTATGCTTGCCTAGATAGGTCCGATAGCGGTAATGCCGAAACTGACCGGCTCGTTGAGCACATCCAACTAGCTACAGATTCCGTGTTGCAGCAGATCTTGTCCGCAGAGATCGTCATTCTTGGTGATTTTAACGCCCACCATGCCGAATGGCTTGGCTCATGCGGGGAGATCTGTTGTCGATTTCGTGGTATACTTTACTTTCTTCCAAATTTAATCAATATTAAAAAAGAAACTTAATAATCTATTTTACCTTAACACAAGAACCACAATATCCTTACAAATACATTTATTTTATTAAGTAAGACACACGTCAACGTGCTAATCCAAATCACTCAATATAATGCATATTTTATTATAAACAGTATCAAGTGTTACCGTAACACGAGATCCAAAATATCCGATCAAATCACAGACCCTGTTTAGACACTTAACGGACATGGAAAATTTCTGTATGGCGGTTTGCATACGTATCGAATTTAATTCACACCAATGAGTTGTGGTGTTTTATGTTCTTGAATATTGGGAAATTAAATTGCTATAAATAAAAAAACTCAAGAAACTCGGCATTGAAATAGAAGAGACGTAAGCATTTTCATCATATAATCGTTTAATATTCATTAATTGCTGTTAATAAGTATAGATTATGATTTTGCTATAAAAAATGTCAAATGGCTCGATAAGTCTTTATCTTTCTATGTGGTCGATTATGATGGAAGTTGACAAACGTTACTTTAAGTTCATCTTGCATTACATAATATTTTGAAATAAGATGTTTAAAGAGGCTAAAACTACGTAGTAATAATTTTTTGCAATTTTTATTGTACAATATATTTACTATCTATGTGTGCGTGGAATATACTTTTTTGGCCACCTCATTTACAACTAACTACTTGTATTGATTTATAAAAATATTTGACATTTGATCTATAATTTAATTTGGTGAACTTAAGATGATTTCAAAGCGCCTGATATTATATTCTGCGCTATATTTTACAATTGTACGTGTAGTAAAGTTAAATCCATATGGGTCAAATCACAATGGAATCTTTCTTTTTGTGATTTGTGATCTTTGTTATTTTATTATGTACCTACCAAAGTATTTTCTTTAGTTTAATGTTCTACGGCCAAATTTATGTAAACGGACAATTGCTCATCTTTTAATATTACATACTGTGTAAATCTTTAAAATTATATAAAATTAAAATAATTAAAATGTCCCAAATTTTTGGAACGAAGTTCTTTTACTCTCCTTACAGTAGAGGAAAAAATGGCAGAGGACCAAGGTCACTTCACAAAACAATATTTTTTTTTAAATATTTTTAGATTTGAATTTCTAGGCTGGTCTGGATGGTGTTTGCCCAGCTAATCCATGTTAGTTTGGTCTCTATGGAACGCCATTTTAAGATTATAGTCTAGAATTTTCTTTGTAGTTACCATTTGTACCCTATTCACCAGTTTCCCTGCCTCGTCGTCACTGTCGTCGGTCTAGTATACGAATTTTTTCGCGTGACGCGGTAATAACTTACTTGAATTAATAAAGTTTATTATAATTTTGTTTCTGTTCAATTACTCATAATAATTAAGTATAAGGATAGTTACATTGAAAGCGATACTATTTTCAAAAGATAAGATTTATTATTAAATAAAGTTTACAACATAATAATTTTTTTTTTTACACGGAATTAATAAGACTTTTATTCTATACCTATATTATAAACAAGAAGGTTTTTATAAAAATATAAATATAGTTAATCAAAGAGGTCGATTACAAACATGATACAGTATAACTAGTTTAATACTATTCATTTAAATAAAATGTTTTTCGTATAAAATAATTCTAACCTTTATTTAATTTAAGCCTTTATTAATATGTAATAATATTAATAAAGGCATATAATAATAGTTAAAATCGGTAGCTAATTATTAAAAATAAATATATAATTTTAAATCTAGATAAAAAGTGAAAAGTAATATTGGTAAGTAGATTGGAAGTAAGTTTTTCACGTAATTACTTTAAATTAATCGAAGATAATACACATTTTTAAACTTATAAATAAATAATTACATAATGTTTGCTTTTACATATTTTACCCTTTCTTTAAATTATTTGTATAAATTCTTTATTTCTAGAAAAGCTTTTTTAATTATCCTAAAAGCGTCGCTTAGGAGAAAAAGATCAGAATTTTCGTTAAAAAAATTTGTGCGCTAGCTCAAGTCAGTAATATTTTATCTACAACATAATTTTATATATTTATTTTATTTTAATGGAAACAAACAGTACATAATAAATTTTATGAATATCAAATATTGGAAAATCATTACCAAAATAGTTTCCAATAATTAATAACTAACACATAACAGGCGTAGATGCATTGGATAACGGATACAATTATCGATCAATTAGGGATTAGGTACGAAAGGGACTCTCTCTTGGGAAGGGAGAAATAACAAATTCATTCAATGACAATTAGTTCAATCAGTACTAATACTACCATTAGATAACATATTTTTGATATTACGAATAAAGCTATTAAAAGAGACGTGAAATATATCACAATCTAAAAATGTTACAAAACTTATGTTTAAGATGAATAAGAATGATAAGGCATATACTTCTTAAATAAAGTGAGAAGGGACATAAAAATACGCATTTTGCAGCAAGCAGCGAATGAATTTTCTAGCAAATAATTTCACTAGTCTCACGCCTGCGGGGATTCCCGGAAGCTGTATTTCAACTTAGATAACGGGCAATGCAAATGAGTCTACATCATGCTGCTGACATTGATTTTTAATTTTAACTCAATTGAGCTTAGATTTTTTCGTCGAACCTTCAAAGTATATTCGGAGCGTCTATGTAATGTCATCGCATGTCTAAGTATTTACTAATCTAATAATTTGACAGACGATAAAACATTTATATTTCAATATCGGACGTCACCTTTTCAACATTTATATAATTTTAATCTACAAACATAAATCTAAGTGAATATTTTATATTAAAAACCTTAATTAAATATTTATCATATTGGTGTCATATTAAATATCGAATTGATTATAATTTGTAAAAATATTTTGATATAAATAATTAATTATGTAGTTATGTTATATTTATTATAATTATATACGCGCTGATCGTTTTAATAATAAGAATTGTAAATTTTAATTTTATATAACTTACAATTAAAAATCAAGAAGACGTAAATTATTTAAACATTTATAAATATAAGACATTGATCGATTAAAAGAAGGTATTTATGTATTCCTATTAAATAAAGGGATACTTTTATATTTATGTAAAAATTGACATATATTTTTTTATAAAACTCAATAAGTATAAAAGTTAAGAATTTTCATATAAAACTCCCTAATAATATAATAAATTGGACTTTCATACGAGATCGTTTTTAATTTTCCTTTATTAAATTCCTTATTCTAATTAATCATTCATGCAATAAAAGTTACAATGAGATTTTTTTCAACATTGATATAATATATATTTATATGTTATCTAATAATTCGTTTCCATCGTTCCAAAAAAATATTTCGATATAATTTTTCTTGGCACTAATATCTTTATCACAGATCCTTGACGATAGCCTTCAATCTTATAACGTTACGAGTATTTCATCTTATCGCAGGGCGCAACTCCAAATGTCGTAACTACCAAAGGTTATTTACGACATTTTCTGTCAGAATCCATCGCGACTATTATTTGTTCAATTATCAAATTCGTTTACAGGTCGTCTTCATTGTCACTCGTTTCGTCATTACATAAATAACTTCTGACGCTGTCGTGTCTTTGTTTTGTTTCTGAATCGAAAAGCTTACTAACAACTCCATCTTTGGAAAAGATTTTCGGCGGATTGAATGTATCGAGTTTTGATTCTATGGAAAATTTTCTTTGTCTACCTTCCTGAGACACGCCACCGAGATCAAGTGAAAAGCTGTGTTTGATTGGTCGTTTTAAAACGTTCTCACTAACGGTACTTTCAGCATTTGTATGCTTTTGTTGTGTCATATCGATCTTATGTTCGTCGTTGGCTTTGGTGCCGTACACACTGTTCACAGTCTCTAGGGCCGTGTCTTTTGGTACTCTGCTGAAAACTAGCTGTTCAGTGTTCACAATCGTGAGTACAGGGGATGGTTGTTTGAAAATTTTACACGATTGCCCGAAAACAAGTTCCAAATTCTTATTGCTGTTGCAACTTTCTTCCTCGCAAACCGTATCACCGGACCTCTCAGCATCAGAAACCGTTTTGTTCTCTTGGATAGTACACAGTTCGCAAGGTCTTCCACCTGGTCGATTGACGTCATTCAAAGTCATTGAAACTGAATGATTTTCACAGTCCTCGTACGTATTTATTTCTTTCGGTCTCTTTGGAGTGCTGCTGGTCATGATAGTTTCTGAAGAGTTGTATCGGACTGTGATTTCGTTGTACGCTGATTGCTTGTGGGCAGGTGACAGCATTGTATTATTATAAAATTTATCCGTTTGTGAGTTTGTTCTTTTCGTGTGAATTCCGAATATGCGTTTGATAGATTGCCGGAACTGAAAAACGATTTTTTTTAATATAGTTCCTTTATGATGTGATGAAGTAAAATATGAGTAAATGGTTAAATTACCTGAGTATTCATGCCAACGTAAATTAAAGGGTCGTAGCATATGGAACTCTTTGCTACCAGTGCTGGTATAACTCCTGCGCCCGGAGACACCTATAATGAAATAATTAAAAATTTCAAATTTTGTATTAAGTTCGTTTCAAATTTATATTAAAATGAAGGGCCCGACTATAAAATTAAATGAATTAATTGCTCTTTAATAAGATTGTTAAGCTAGAATGAGGCTGAAGATAAATTATTTAATTTATCGAGTCACTTTACGTACAAATTATTATATGAGTTTTTTGTTGCAAAGGTACCAATTATTTTTTTGAATAATAAGGTACTTTACAAAAAAAGAACATTCTGGTATAAATTCTAACCCCGATTACGGTGATTTTGAAGGGATCCCAAAAACAAGTTTGATGTACATACTAAATGTATGCCATCACTTATATTTCAATATCAGAAATATTTTAATGTATTACTTGTCAAAAAACTTTCAATATAATTTAATTTTAGATGTGCTAGTGCATTTACTATTTTAAATCATTCCTTTTCAGGAGCATTATCATAATCAAGTGGACTTGATTACACTAGGACTTGTGTTCGCATATGAACTTATGTAGGTAAATATACTTTTGTATTGATAACACTTAATCCAGTCAATAGCTACCAATCAAAAATCGGTTGACAAATAGAAAATAAAAAGTTCCTGAACTGTTTTATCTTTATCTATTTATATATATACATATAAGAACATAGATTTTGCTTATTTATGATTAGGTAAATGATTATCATCAGATAAGCATTATCCGCTTATAGTCTTAAATAAGAATTTGTTTCTATGAGTAGAAGTGTCATTAAGGCTAATTCGAAAAGAGTACCCATGAGAGAGAGATATTTGCAAAAATCGTATTTTTTTTTAATAATGAGAACCATGTTAGGATTATCAAAATTAATGTCTTAATTGGGAAAGAGGAAGAAAATTAGGATTTATAAATTAATTGTTGAGTCATATATCATAGTCAGGGATCATACCATGTTCTGTGTCATATGTATCTTATATTTTCATCCTTTTAGTGTAATATAGTATTTTAATCTGCTGTTGTTTCTTATATTTGAGTTTGCACATAGACACGACCCTAATGTAATGTAAAGGTTGTGACGTATATTCCTTGTTGGAGATCGTAATAAAATAAAATAATAATTATAAAGCTTATTACTCACTATTCCTTCAGTAGCAAATTGTTCCATTAATGCGAACAGCGAATAAGGTGTCCAGGCGACTGTGAAGGATATGATCATGATGAAGACCATTGCGGTGGCTCTTGCTTCTGCTCGACTCACTCGACCAAGACGCTGGGAATTCTGACAACAAGTTTTACAAAACGAATTTTAATACGATATATTGCAGGAGAAGGATGGTATAAAGCCGAGATGGCCCAGTGACTAGCACGCGTGAATCTTAAAAGATGATCGTGGGTTATAAAAAAAAAAACAGTATTTCGCTGGCTTATGTCTAGAAGTTTATATTTGGTTTTAAGACTTGGCAGTTTTTTGGTTCAAATTCACTTTATAGTTTTAAACACATTAAACTATAAAACTAATTATAATTACTAACGAAATATTTCTCTTTTTCAATAACTTTGATCTAATGTTGTTCCAATCGATATATAAAAATATGTACAAAATTAACTCTACACCAATCGTAGTGTAGAATGATATTGATTACCAGCTGCCCGTCCCGACTTCTCACCGAAATAATAATGGTCTGAATAGAACGTTTATATTCTATCTAATATCCTATCCTACCCTAATACATAATATAACTCTAATGGTTTACGCGGCACACGCTAGTATAGCTCTCACTCGGCATGTTTTTTTCCGCCATCTTCAACAATCATCACCACGTTTCGTATGTATTACACTTTAACCATTATAAATCACTCCGATTTTTGGTGAAAACTGCACGGAAAACCGTTTGTTATATATCCGTTGTTTATCCCGTTTATACAGGGCTTATATTTGTAACACACCAGCAACCTCGCAGGACTAAATAGCTAACATCATAAGAAACAACTTTTGTACTACGACTTCGGACATAACTCAATACATGAAAAATAATAATATTTTACAAGTTTTTATCGTACTGTCGTGACATTTGTAGGTCTATATTTCATTTATAAACGAAAGGACGGCGCTTGCGCGCGATCCCACTTCCCCGCACTTCGCAGGGGCTTATTTACGTAATCTCTACGATGCGCGTAGATTTATAAACATTCAAGCGGGAAATTAAATTAATACTTATTTTTGTATGAAAATAAAATCTAACAAATTATCAAAAATTAAGGAAAACTATTAAATAAATATGGAGTAAAATAAATAGAGTTTTTTATTATTATATTATATGTATATTCATAGGTTGACAAACATTTAAATATACATGATATAGAAATACTGTCGTTTCGGTCGAAGTTTTACACTTGTAGAAGTTTTCCTACTGTACTCCGAATAGCCACTCTGTTTGAGCGTGTTGCAATGACATGTAATAAGGGACAGTCGTCCAAAGAAACGTGATAATAAATAACTTAAATCAGCTTACCCGTTTCATAGTCCTGATGATGTTAACATAGCTGAAAGTGATCACAGTCAGCGGCACGATTTGTCCCATCGCAAACAGGAACAGAATGTATGTCAGCGTGTTATTAGACTGCTCATGCCAATTCACTGAGCAACTGAAACAAAAACATAGACATTAGTTTGATAAATATAACAAAAATAATATCATACCGGGAGATTTGACTCACTATTTTGCGAAAATGCTAGAAATGATGTTGTAGAACAAGTTTGTATACAGCGTTTCTTTTTTTTTGTCAAAATAAAATTCTTAAATAAAGAACCTTAACCAATAGTCCAGTCATTTGATAGTTTTACCTAGAAAGTTTTCCGAGAGTTTTGAAAATTGGTGATTTAAAAGATTTCGACGTGCTCTTTTCGAATTTTCACTTAGCCACCTCGTATCTTTACCGCTCGCGCAGCCATATTGGAAAAATGACGCCCAAATTCAGTTTTTTGACAATAACTCCTTTCCAACACATTTTATGATGAAAATAGTTTTAAAATAAATTAAACTAGAAAAAAAATCCTACAATTTATGTGGTAACCTTTTTTTTGTAAAATCAATAATTTCGGCGTAAGAGAGCCGCAAAGTCCACTCCAACACGCGTTTTGAAAATTTATTGGAAAAAAATATCTGTTAATTTAATTGAAAATGATTGAAAAATAATCTATTAAATCACCAATTTTCAAAACTCCCGGAAAACTTTTCAGGCGACCCCCGTTTTGAGCACCAAATGACTGGACTACAACATATAACAAAATAATAATTAATTAATTAAATTATTTTAAGTAAATATTATTTTGATATAATATAATATAAACTTTTATTTATACACAACGACTTGTACTAAGCAGGATATACAAATACTATAATGACTATTTTTTGCATGAATACAATCCACCCAGGTTTGTATTCATGCAAAAAGAATTACTTCGATAAATATAATAAAATATTCAGATATAGTACAGTTATTTAACTTATCATAAAGATTAAAAAGTCAAATAAATTAGAACTCGTTCAAGTACATCGAAACCTCGCTCTACCATTTAAGGGTATTAAATACAAAATCTGCTACAGTCATCTCATTCTTGAATTTGTTGTTGGTTAAAAAAGTACCTGGTACATTTTCTAGCTTTCGCTTACAAATATTTACAATAAGCGTATATCAAATCCAGGATCATTAGAGGAATGTTCGATTTTTGTACTAAAGCGTTGAAAATTTGAAAAAGGAACTAGAAGAATGGATTTAATCGTCTTATCTAAAACACGACTCCAAAAACGCCTTTGTTATATCGAAACAATTATTTATCGCTAAAAAAATACAATATCTAAACAAGCGGTAATTGGACATACGTATTTGTTGCAGAATGCTCTGTTAGCTGCCATTGCGTATTATTTTAAAATGAATATGAAACTTCATTAATGCTCGGAAAATTTTAATTACAACTGCAATTATTTCTTAATGGGAACGTGTGAGACGAACACAACAAAGTATCCCGTTTCATTTGTTTCGTTTTAATAATAAAATGTTTGACGTTCGGATAATATAATGAGTCCAGAATATTTGTTAGCTTGGATGTATATTCTAACTAAAATAATTTGGACGCATAAAATGTTCTCTATACTAAATATTTCGAACGTTACTGTGTCAATAATCGGATTTCCCGTGGATGATCTTCCTGGAGGACATAACGAAAAAACAGGCCAAATTATATTATCACGTCATATTATCGAGCCAAAAGGACTCAGTGATAACAACAGGTGAATCTTAACCGATGATTGTTGGTTCAAATCTAGGCAAGCACCGCTGGATTTTCGAAGGTGGTGCTTGAAGGAAAATATCGTGAGGAAACCTGCATGTGTTGAATGATAATCTCCCACATGTCCCACCAAACCGCTTTCGAGCAGTGTAGTGGAACGAAATAATATAAGGCCTTAGCCCAGCAGTGGGACACTTCGCTTTTCGAGGCTCATTAAATTTGTTTTTTTTTTTTAATAATTCTTAACCCAAAGTTTAATGAAGCATCTGTTTGTTTTATTTTCAGAAAAAACTTGATCATATAAAAGCTTATCTTATTTTTAAAATAATAATGTTTGTTATTTTCGCGGTACTCATAATCTTATTATATACATTGCTATTACCCAATATGAAATTAGATAACATATAACTGTCGCAACAGGTATACAAATAATTATACAATCATGTAAGTACATTTAATAATATTTTATTTTATGGGCAGGTTAGTGTCTAGCTCCTAGAAAGATAAAACAGTTAGTTATCAGATCACAAACTAATAATTGGCTGCGGTTTAAAGGATGAGTGAGAGAGTGTAATTAACAAAACGTATTTAAACGTTTCTAATGAAATAATTAGTTGGTATTCTTAAATCAGTTACGACAGGTCATCGAAACTATTATCCATGTTATTGTTTAGATTTTTTTTTGAAAAGAATTCTAACAATGTCCATTTTTAAGAAATTACTTATACACATTTCTATATACCCCTCCAATTAAGCGTATAACTTGTGTTAAGTGTGGGAACTACTATAGCCCAAGGGGTCAATATCGATACCTACGACTTTTACATTACCCGTGAACCGTTGACATTTCAAATAATTAAGAACATTAATTTCTTAAAATAACAATGATTATTTTTCAGTAATAAGCATCTATTTCTTACTCGTCTACACAAGCTATTACGTTTACATGATGGAGACCCCCCAAACAAACCGCTTAATGGATGACCTATTTTCTTCATATAATATTCGAAAGGCAGGAAGAGGAAGACAAACAAAGATTCATATATTCTATGCGATTTGCTAATACCTACATTCTAATACGATGCACCGGGATTTGGCAAACAGCAGATCATCATATGACGAACCAAACTTCGACAGTGGAGAAGCACAAGAAAAATATATCTTTCTCATGACTCCATATTGATTGCTTTCTCTTTACTTGGTGGTAGAGCTTTGTGCAAGCTCGACTGGGTAGGTACCACCCACTCATCATATATTCTACCGCAAAACAGCAGTACTTGGTACTGTTGTGTTCCGGTTTGAAGGGTGAGTGAGCCAGTGTAATTACAGGCACAAGGGATATAACATCTTAGTTTCCAAGGTTGATGGCGCATTGGCAATGTAAGCGATCGTTAACATTTCTTACACTGCCAATGTCTATGGGCGTTGGTGACAACTTACCATCAGGTGGCCCATATGCTCGTCCGCCAATCTATGCTATAAAAAAAAAAAAAACCATCTTATGTCTAGTGCATTCAAGCTCAATGTTGTTAATTTATATTTACTCACCTGCCATTAATATCGAATACATAATCGATATTAATGGCAGGCAAATCAATTTCAATTACTTTATTTATAAAACAACTATGTGTCTTTTTCCTTGTACGATCACTTCTTTTCGGTATTAACTTTAAAGTCAAAATCGTTATTTAATATCTTAACATTATGTTATTGATTAAAAAATAATATGTAAGACGTGATATATTTTTATTAAAAAAAAAAAAATTGGCATTCTCTAATGTGAAAATTAAATGGTTCTACACTTATTACGTTATTAATAGGTATCGTGTGGTAGAAATTATCTAATATGTGTGTATCGTTATTCGGGTGCACACTTGTGCACTACCATATGCCTTGCGCTACGGCGGTCAAATCGCTCAGGACATTATTCTTTCGTCATTGTAAAGTATATAACCATTAAATATACGCCAAACACACCAATAATGAATCATAACCGTTGATCGGGGGTTCAAACCAAGGCAAGCACAACTGAATTTTCATATGCTTAATAATTTGTGTTTGCAATTCATCTCGTGAAAGAAAACATTGTGAGAAAAAATACCGTTTTATATCATTTGAACATATTATCATTGAAGTGACTTTTAACGTAGTGTACACACGTTAAAAAACACTGAAGTTTTTCTGGAATAAAGCTTGGCCTTTGATGTCCGAGATCCGATCAATATCTTCCAATAAACCGCTTACGTTGAGTTTAGTTAGAGACCTAAAGTCAGAAAATAATTCGAAATACCAAAACATTTAGGTACAGACAAATGTATATCTCATGACGATAAATAACGATAACGTACCTATATCTCATTTTAATATTTCTTATATATTTCATTTTTTGACTGCCTATCCCGATATAAGACCACAGACCCCGAGGTCTTGGGTCAAATCTCAGGGCCATTAAAGCTATCGAGTTCCGGAAGATTTTAAGTAGTAGTAGTCTGGAAATTGGAATACAGTCCCACCGGATTATGAGATTAAAGGAATAGAGAGTACCTATTTGCTTGCACACACGCAATCAATCAATCAATCTATACTGTAATATGTCCTGCGTAGTTGTAGATATTAAATAAGTATTTTATATAGTATATCCTCGTTCCATTATCCTTAGAGTAAAAAACGAAATGGGACCTAAAAAATTTATTGCCACCGGAAAAGCTACCACATTAGGAACATACATAAATACATAGGCTTAGATAACATTTTGATCCTAAACTTTTTTCTCAATTCCTTTATATGTTTTTCGATCGGTTTTCCTGTAATTATTTTCGAGACCCCTTTGGGAGACAAACCACAATAACCGTACTACTCGTAATATTACCAATGTAACCATTGTTATCCCTTAAGGGAAAAATAAAAAGATATATTTGTTTTGATCATCCACACTGTTTGCTCAATGTGATTGCACTACTGTTGCAATATTTTGTCATAATTGAATTATTCGTGGGTGACATTCTTGTGTGGATGATATGATGGATGGTATTTGCTAAAATACTAAACTATTTAGACAATCAAACCAATACTAAGCCAAGTGAAATATCGCCTTTATATTCAACTTATTATTTCTGTACTTGTTTTTATTAAATTTTAAAAACATGTATTAAATAATTATTAATAATTAACAAATTAATACAAGGCTGACGAGCCGCTTGGCGTGGTAAGTAGATACCTGCCTTTCGCGCCGCAGGTCGTGGGTTCGATTCCCACCCAGGACAAACATTTGTGTGCATGAACATATCTGTTTGTCTTGAGTCTGGGTGTAATTATCTATATAAGTATGTATTTACAAAAGAAAAGTAGTATATGTAGTATATCAGTTGTCTAGTTCCATAGTACAAGCTCTGCTTAGTTTGGGATCAGATGGCCGTGTGTGAATAATGTCCCAGGATGTTATTATTATTATTATTAAATCATAACCGCATGACATGGGGTGCATTACATGTTTTTTTATGTCTAATCCTATCAGTTTTTTGTCTGTGTGAGAATGCTAGTATTTTTATAAAAATGAAGGAACAAAATTTCACACAAAACATGATAAAGGAAAAAAGGTTTTAATTAATTCAAGGTGAAATTGCTGCAACTTGTGTTCCCATAAATGTTCCATGACCACAAGAGTCACTTCTGGTTTGATTACGTGTCCCTTCAACAATATAATACGAAGCTAAATACAAAATAATTATTATATTCAGTCAGATTTAAAGAGGCAGGTTTGATGGAATTCAATAAATTACAGAAACTTACATGAATGCAAAATAAGAATTTCAATTTGTACATCACATCATTGTTGCTTCGAATAGTCGCGATGGACAGACGGAAATTACCCTTCGAAGTTTAAAGACCGAACTCATACGCATTCTACAATATTCGCCACATAATAGCGAAATATATAAATGCCTTCCAACTTATAATCTACAAGCACATTTAATCGTTTAATCATTCTCTGGTTCGACATGGATAAAGCAGAGTAGCAAGAACTTTTAATCTCAAAATTAATAAAGACGGGATAACTTTCAACATTATATATTGCCTGTGCCCAAAGAATGAGGTTATGGAAAATGAAATTATGGTTCAAATTTCACAGTAACAATTAGTTTACTTTTAATATTTTACTTTTTACGTTAAATAATTACAAGAGGGCTTGTAGCCTTCTTGTAATGGGTAATAATTTAACGCGATAAATTCATTACTCAGTCGTCTAAATGTACGTTATATGAGACAAACTCTGTGACATGATTGTGGAACTAAGGTACAATATATTACTCTATAATATATACTCTATGAATATATTATATTCATAAGAATTGGTAATTTGATAGCCAATTCTTATGAAAATGTTAAATAATTTAATGCGATTAATTAAATTGATACAGAGTCCAGAAAAAAAACTAATAACACTTGGAAATAAAATTATGTTCTTTTTTCAAATTCCATAAACTGATGTAGATGGCCAGTGCGTAATGAGATTATATTATTAATGTTATTAGTTTTTAATATCACAATATTAATGTTTACATATTTTGTAGAATAACATAGCTTTCAAGAGATAAAGGCCACAAACTTGACAGAAAACGTTCAAGTCGAATCTAATGTCTATCCCTTAATTCATTATTGTTTTGAGAAATCAAATGTCAGACGCCTTACTTTATCAGAGAAGTTGATGCAAATAATATCTTTGACAGTTGTGATTTCGAAGAGACTTTGGTAAGGTCCGATTTAAACAGTTATCTTACGCAATTATCTTTATTTAAATTGAAAATACAATTTATTCGTAATATTTAAAGGATATTAATTTATTTGAATTCGTTCAACGTCCGCTGAAATGTACTGTGTATTTTGCAACTTCTGATATGTAGCAGTTTACTACTAAAAGAGAAGTAGTATATTGTGTATAATTGTACCTTCTAATGTGTAATATACTGTACAAATGACTGCCACGTTGGTCTAGTGGCTAAATATAAGGCCGCAGACCCGGTGGTCCTGGGTTCAATTCCCAGGTCGGACTAATAAATAGTTATTGGGTTTTTCTGTCAGGAAATTCTCAGTAGCAGCCCGAAGTCTGGAAGTTGGAAGTGCGTACACTCCCGTGCCTCGGAAAAACGCGTAAAGCCGTTGGTCCTGCGCCTGAACTCTTTCCGGTTGTATCGGATTGCCGTCCCATCGAATTATGAGAGGTAGGGAATAGAGAGAGCACCTGTGTTTGCGCACATACTTGTGCACTATAATATCTCCTGCGCAGTTGGCTAATCTCTCTTGAGATTGGCCGCCGTGGCCGTAATCGGTCTGGAGGACATTATTATTATTATACTGTAAAAAGAGTTAGCGAAATAAGTTATTTGAGGTAAATACATTTCTTATTTTAGTTTTGTTTGTTAGTCAGTGATATTTACACACTAATGTAAGAGAGTTACACAGAGCTTATAATAAAAATATTACATGTTTTAAAATAGTGTGTTAAATTCCTATCTTATTTCTCATAGAAAGTTTAGGTTAACAAAACGGAATACGTCATTCCGACCACCTTTTTGACTATCTTTCTTAGTATTAGTCTAAAGGTATAGATTATAATCTTCCAAATTTTAATTAAATTAATATCAAGGAAATGAGCGTTACAAACAGATTCTGATAAAAATCAAATAATGAAAACCCTACCTTATATTCGCCGCTTCATTCACGTAGTTTCCCCATCCCATCAAAGGTGGCGTGGTGAGCGCCAAGGAGTAAGTCCAGATGAAGACCACTGATAGCGCAGCTCCCTTGGAAGTCAGGTGCCTCGAGCTGAGTGGTCTGGTCACCATCAAATACCTCTCGAAAGATATAACTGTTAATGTCGTGATGGATGTTATTCCTGTAATGAAAACACTTTTTTAAATTACATTATAGCATACTGTCTTCTAGCAGCTTCGCCTGAGTGGATGTTACTTTCTTATATATATATATTTTTATATACCTATTATTTTTGACACTAAATAAATCATTCGAAACCATCGAAGCATTTCTTTAATTAACTGAACATGTGAGCGAAGCCGCGGATTCAACTAGTTAACTATAAAATATGATGTTACTAAGTCGAGTGATGGCTTTTGTCTTATTCTCTTTATCTAAAAATGTAATTATCGTTTCTTTTGTCTAATATTTAAATCTAAATTCAAATTTTGATTGGCAGCAAACATGGTTATAGTTGGCAGAAGCTAGAAGATAAGTCAATACCCTATTTATCTCCGCTTAATTTTGTTAAGATTTATTCGATGTACCAAATGTACTTTAAAGGAGTATAATTTATATAATAACCTTTAATATTTCCACTTACCATCAGGTGGGCAGTAAAAATAGATTAAATTAAGATTATTAAAAATAAAAGATAATAATTGAGTCGCTTTGTCGATTTTGTATACTTAATAAATTTACCTAATAAGCTAATACGAATGTAAGTAAAATCAATCAATTAATTATTAATAATTTAATAAATGTATCAAGGGATTACTTAATATATTGAAAGAGACAACATTTTGGAAAACAAATACTCCTGAGTGCCTTTAAGTAATTGAACTTTCTAATCATACGAAAATTTTGGTCACATTAAACAACTATGTATGTTATTACGTGATTAGAATATTAACGTTACAACTTTAAGAATATTATCAAATTGCGCACCTAAATAATAAAATAAAAATAGTTTTCTTACTTTATGCATAATTTACGTATAATTTCCTTCGGAAACCGCTTTCTCATTATTACTATACTACATTCAAGGAGACTCTCAAAGAGAAATTACGCAGGTTCCACGTGTTAATATTAATACATTTTCTCTGAGCAGCACTTCGAGGACACAAAGTTATAATAATAATACAACCAGTTCTTTCGCTCTTCTGTGTGGAATATTTACTGTTTGAAGTAATTAGGTTCTTAATATCAAAAATATTGTTTGGTGGTACAGGTTAAAAAAACGGTTAATGTGAATAATCCTCTTTTGTTTACGATCTTTTTTTTATTTAACGCCATAAGAGTATGAGTTGAGCGTGAATGTAAAATAAGCTATTAGAAAAAATATTGCAGACAAAAATTGTTGGTGTGTCTGTTTGTCTACAATTGTTCGCGTATGCTTCTCCGTGTGCGCGCTTGTATCTGTGTGAGTATGAATTTGTGTATGTGTATGTTATAGACTACGTCACAAGTATACAGAAAACAGTAAAGCGATTATATGTTGGAAGTTTCTGAAGTGTAGCTTGATTGGATACAAGATGATGAAGCATCAATATATATCCGAAAATTTCGGTATATTATAGAAAATTACTAAAGTAATAGATAAGTAAATTTCGCTAAGCATTTATTTGATATCTTAGTCTATATTAACCTGGTTTGGTTGTGCAAATAATGTCAATATGGAAATCCCAGTACGTTACAAAATACAATGTACGATCATTGCCTATGTCAGGTTATCTATTAATAACAAATACAGTTCCTACGACATAAATACTCCTTTATAAATATGACTGTCGATAAGTTTATTCAGTTTATTTTCTACTCGTACCATGAAAGCCCCTCGAGAGATTATGATGATTATGTACACTTGACCGATTTCTGCCACGGCGACTTTCAAGAGAAATTAACAAACTGCGTAGGACATATTGTAGTGTACAAGTGTATGCGCAAACACGGGTGCACTCTCTATTTCTTCACTCACATAATCCGATGCGACGGCAACCCGACACGTCCAGAAAGAGTTTCTGAACCAACGGCTTTCCACAGGAACATATTTCCAACTTCCAGTCTCTGAGCTGCTACTGAGAATATTCGACAGAAAAACTCAATAACGTTGTATTGGTCCGACTTGAGATTTAAACTCAAGACCTAGGGATCTCCGGCCTTATCTAGCCACTAGACTAACGAAGCAGTCCATTATACGAGTACAATTGCTATGGCGGTGCATTTTCTATATCTCCAAAAATAATTATTACTTTTTTCAATAAGTATTGCATTTCCATATAGCAAGGAATATTTTGCGTCATATTATTACGTAACTAGCTGTATGTTCACTCGCGTATAATTAGTAAAAAAATATAATCAATAAAAATCAGCCTAGAACCTTCCTCGATAAAAGGACTATACAACACAAAAATAATTTTTAAATTCGAACCAGTAGTTCCTGAGATTAGCCGGATCAAACAAACAAACTCTTCAGCTTTATATATTAGTATAGATAGTAGTAACATCTACACAGACGGATTTACGCTTTACGCTTTTGATAATTGCAGGGAATTTCAATAAAAGGGTATAAAGCATTCACATATTACCTTAGACCTTTTATCGCAACATTACACTCTAATAGTAGGCACAGAACCTTTATCGTATTAGTTTGTTCCAGGCCAAAACATTGGTATTCAAAATCCGAAGATTGCGGGCTTAAGTTCGAGCACCATTCAGTTTTTAATTTTTGTTCACACAAAACATCCTGAAACCTCGATGTGTCATTTGAAATACCGCATCATGTGTACCACCAACCCGCAATTAAGGACAGTGATAAAATAATCTCTTCTCTAGTCACGGCCCATTTGTACTAAAATAATTTCAGTGTAGTAAAATTTTCGGGCTAAACATTTTTTGAATAAATATTTTCTAGGCAAGTCGACTGAAGTCGAAGTAAAAACTTAAGTTAATTCAGCTTTGGAAGATAATTAAACTTTACATAGAAAGGAATTTCCGCTTCATTAAGCGTAACGAAATGCCTGTTTTGTGAGAAACTCAATTATATATCTACTAATTATAAACAATCTTCATTATTTATTTAGTTAATCCTTTTATTATTCATTATATTTTGTACTAATTATTTGTCCTTTACATATAATTTTTCTCGATTTCAAAATAGCTAATCTGGTAATCTATACAAATTAATAAAATTGGTGTGTCTGTGTGTAATATTAAAATAATAGATTTTTACTAAATGCATACGGATGTATACACGGTACATATTCCAAAATAACATTTTTTACAATTTTTTTCTGTCTGTTTGTTCCGGCTAATCTCTGAAACGGCTGGACCGATTTTGACGGAACTATCACTGGCAGATAGCTGATGTAATAAGGAGTAACTTAGGCTACTTTAAATTACTAGACTTTTTTTAAGTAAAAAATTAGCTGATGATCTACGTACGAATGAAATCTTCATAATTTATAGCTAAGAACCCTTTCGATCACATGCTCTTTCAACTTAGAAATAAAATTCCGTTTAAAATATTGTGTAAAAGTGAATTACAAATACCTTGTAAAATTATTATTCATTTACATTAAAGCTTTAAATAAATACAAATAAAAATTAAAAATAGTTATTGTACAAATCGTGACCGCGTGGAATGGTGGCAAGAATGCTAGCAGCATTTCTAATATTTACAAGCATAGCTAATATTTATATGTAGCTCTACGGCTATTGCCTACCCATTCTGGGGATTGGTAAATTGCTACCCTTAACACAGGTTAATTAAATAACCTATGAATAGGATAGTGAGTTCCAGTCACCGAATAAATTAAAAGCAAAACAAAAATATTTAATAAATGGTACTTATAATATTATGCCTTATTAAAAAAAATGTAAGCCTAAATGCCTGTGGGACAGAATTGAATTAATATTATTATTATTTCGACTATTTAATTTGAATCGCAAATAAATAACCTGTATGTAAACATAGCTAATTATTTAATTATCCATAACTCACACAACTGATCGTAAATTCAGTCGATCGATTAATTATTTGTACGACGCTATAAATTAAATATAACCTGACTGGCAATTTCAATTGTCTCTTGAGATTGATCATTATATTTAACGAATCGCAATAATAAATTGTATTATGCAGAGAGCTAAAGTTTTAAAAGTAAAATTATGTACATAAATATATAATTGGTAAAACTGCTGTTTTACCAATTATATATTTATGTACATTATGTTAATGCATTGATTGGAACGATTTTTCTGGCGCTACATTGTGATTTTCACGTCTGACGTACCTCCATTTTCATATGGGTCTTGGCGACGTGCGCATCGTATTTTAAAGTCGGTTATTGTGACATACAATAATCATTGCTATTATAAAAAAAATACTAGGAATTTATAGTGAATTGAGTTGAAATAATAATGATGAAATGAAAATGAAATACTTAAAATTTACTAACTATGGTTAATATGATATAAGAACATTTGTGATTTGAAAAACTATATATAAATTAAATGTCCACGGAAACGGCGTCGCAAAGTCGTTAAATCGCCATGTAATTATTGCATGAACATTTTTAGTATGTTAGGTAAAATGTCCTGGACAAATATAAGAGCAGAAGGTCCAGTCCGTAGTTCCTTACATATGAAATTGGCGTTTTGTACGGGAGGAATATAAAGTCGTAAAATATAAAAATGTAAAATATATTTAATTAATCAAAGTATGCACCGTTGTTATCTATGCACTTTTGCCATCTCATAGGTAGTTCATTGCTCCCTTTACTAAAATAACCATGGGGGCGAGAATCAATAAACTCTTTGAAGGCGGTTTGGACTGCCGCATCGGAGTTGAATTTTTTTCCTTGTAAGAAGTTGTCCAAATTCCGGAAAAATGGTAATCTGTTGGAGCAAGGTCCGGCGAGTACGATGGATGTCGCAGATATTCCAATTGTAGCTCATCTAGCTTAGTGGTTGTTTGTTCTTGCGTTGTCGTGAAGCAGCAGTAGCCTAGAGCGATTGACCAATCTCGGTTGTTTAGCAGCTAGTTCTTCCTTCATGGTTTGCAAATGCTGACAATAGATATCTGCCGTCATCGTTTGGCCAGATTTTAGAAAGCTGTAGTGAACGACATCGGCGCTAGTCCACCAAACACTCACAAGTAACTTTTTCTGAGTAAATTTTTATTTAGGGCAGGATTTGGCTGGGTCTTCAGGGTTCAGCCATTGCGACAAGTGCTTCCGATTATCGTACAGTATCCACTTTTCATCACAAGTAATGATTCGATTTGAAATCCCTTCATTATTGTGTCGGTTGAGCAAAGTAACATAGCAGTTTTATAACTTACCCCGAAGCCTGCAGCTATCTCTGAAGTGCTTTTTGATGGATCCGCTTCCACAATAGTCTTTAATTCTTCATTTTCCACTTTGGTCTCCGTCCACGGGGTTGGTTCTAAAGGTCGAAATTTCCAGAACGAAAACGTTGAAACCAAAAACGTAACGTGCTTTCTTTTGCGACACCAGCGCCGTACACATCATTAATCCTTCGAGCTGTTTCTGCAGCACTGGTGCCACGGTAGAACTCGTACTCGTAAATATACCGATATTTCATGTTTTCCATTGTGCGGTATAAGCGACGGCAAGAGAAAAAAATAATGAGAAAAAACAAATGAATGACTGTGTTCAAACTCAAATGTACCAGCTAAATGAATTTATAAATTTGAATTTGGAATTCTTAACCAAAGAGGAGATATATCAGATCAAAGTGGTCAGTACGACAAAACACTAATTTCATATGTAAGGACCTAATATTACTTACATGTTAAACAAATCCTGCTTATACACCAAATCAACGCAGTGAATGAACTAGCTCCAATTTATTCTGTACTGTGAATACCTTTCTCAGTAGGAATATGTTATCGGCATGTACTTTAAGTTACTATTAAACTAGATACTAGATACGATGAAACTAAATTAAAATATTCAACTTACCAAGTAAAGCCATGAAGAAGCCGTACAACACACACATGGTGTGACCAAAAACCCAGCGATGGAATAGCGCAGAGATGAGTGTTAGTGGATTGCCGAGCACAGATACTGAGAAATCCGAGCAGACGAGGTTGAAAAGTATGATATTCAGCGGTGTCCATAACTGTAAAGAAAAACAAAAGAATTAGACAATTTGAAAATGGTGTGCATAACTATTTTGTGTGATTCAAAACAACATACTTTTTTATTTAGATTAAATTATATTTAATTAGTCAATGTAATGGTTATATAATAGAAGTTCATTGATATCTGGGGTCGGGAATCGATGAACTCTTTTAAGATGTTTTTTACATAAAATATTGGCGAAATTGACAGCCGAAGAGAAGCCGAAACTGAAGTTGAAAGATTTATTTCATTTTGTTATGTATTTAAAAAATGTAGCCTGACTAGCAAATGGGCCACTTGATGGTAAGCGGCCATTACCGCCCACGGGCACGGTAAAAAAAATAATCATCTATAACATTGCCAAAGAGACACCAACCTTGAGAACTAATATGTTATGTTATCACCCTTCAATTTGCAACACATAAATACTAAGTTTTTCTCCTTGGCGGTAGATTATATGATAAGTGGGGTACTTGCAAAAAACCCTACAAATGAATAAAAAGGAACGAAACGACTTGAATAATCTTATTGCCTGAAAGTGGCCTCAGGAGAGATAAAAATAGATGTTGATAGAAAAAAAAATTGAATTTATTTTTGAATTGAATGTATTGTTGTTTAAAATAAATTCTATTGTACCTTAATTGCCTAGAGGCGATTCTGTTCGGGATATTTTGTTTGTGTAATCATATTATATGCTTTTTGTGTTAAAATTTTTTTTATAAAAATACATCTTTTTGTATAAAAAGCCATACTGTCAACACGATAAGGCTTGACTGTTTCCTTGGTCAAGTGACCGAAATATAGCGTGAAGGACATTATGTATTATACGGCTTAGGCAGTAAGAAGGCTTTTCTTTTGTATTTGAATGACTATCACACAGGCAACAAAAAAGGATTGCTCATGAGACATAATGCGAGAGAAAATAATAAGGGAATCATTAGAGATAGGAATGGACACAAAAACACACACACACACACATACACACACACCACCACCACAGCCACAACCACCTACACCGCATGTATTTTATGTTATTAAGCAAATTACTATTATTATAATGTTTTAATTTTTTTTTTATTCCACTTTGTTTTTTATTCTATTACTAATTTTATAAGATATATATTTTTTTAACTTCCGTTTTTTCTTTGTAAAGTCTACATCGAAATTTATTGTAAGCTGTAATCACTGTATGTACCTATGAATGGATGTAAAAAAAGTATTTCAATAAAGATTTATTATTATTATGATTATTATTAACTTAATAGGAATATAAACATAAAATGGTCTAATATCATTAAATTAAAGAATTAAGGGTTGTTAACGGCGTTGTACCAACGAAAATCGGATTTTTCGGAAACTCCCGCGTTGTAAAATATTGTTGTCAATGGAACTATATAGTACCATTTTTTACGCTGGAAAAACGTATTACGCGTTTCCCCCACAGGAACAGTTAACATTACCGCACACTTACCGCAAATTATTATTTCTTACAACGGCATATTTAAATAAATAATCCTAATATTTCAAAGATAATTTGTTTTTCTAGTTCATGCTCCAGTAATTACTCTTTACTGATTACTTTTAAGTAAGCTATTAGTATTATTACAAGACAAAATATCCACAGTTGTGATATTTTTTAAATAACGATTTTGTTATACGAATAAAATATATATATATATATATATAATTATAAGCTTATAAATATTCTCAGCTTAAGTAACTAATAACATGATTTAAATGTAGCTAAGGGCTGGCAAGGCAGCTGCAACCTGAGGTGGGTTCACTGTGTAGACTCACAGTCTGTAGGCTGCTGGGGCACAAGCACACATAATGTTTTCATTATAGTAATACAAATAATCATAATAGGAGCAAGTTTATTACTTGTAATAGAATAGGACTTATGACATACTCTTATTGTATTGTTTCTTTATACAATGAATAGAACAATTTTTATGATTATTTTATTTACACTACTATTTTATTTTATTTATTGTATCGTTTATCTTACTAGTAAACAGAGAGACAATACAAATCTTACCAGAAGCGTTCATGATCCTAACTCCGAAGCTGTATAAATAATAATATTTAATTGTATTTACTTTTATTAGGGAGATCGGCCATCGCCTTAGAGAGAGGGGCTTAGGCAATCGCTTTCAACGCGGAAATGCGGCATGTGTTGTGGGCAGCTTTACGTCGAGTCAGAATCGGGAGGGACATTTTTTAATTTGTTGATAAAAAAAAGAAAGAGCTGGAAATTTATAATATTGTAACTGTTGCTTTTAATAATGAATTTAAAACGATTAATTAAGATCTATCAAGTACAACACTGACACGGTAACTACTGTCTAATTGCTTGACAAACAATTGTTACAATAGCTACTATTTTTTTATTATAGAAACGCGGAATTAAACAATATACTTAACTAAAAAAAACTAATACATATAGATAAATAGTTTTCCGCATTTGTAATATTACTCCGATAATATAAATTATAACTGGCGTAACAATCTAATATTTTTATTTGGTTCCGTAATCATACAAAGTACACTTATAATTTTTAAATACATTTATCGAATGTTAGAAAGTGACATGCGACACTGACAATTATAATCATAAAATTTTAGGAAATAACACATCAAAATAGTATATCACCACGGTCTTGTATACAGGTCTTGCAACCGAGTCCAATTTCAGTAGTGAGAGATAGGTGCGAGTGTGTTACAACTTCTATTTCGCATTTTCGCCCGCTATACGTCGCTGCTATCGCTTATCGAAATAATTTTACTTTACCGCACAATAAAACAACTCGTGTTGTGCTAATCATGTATGTATATTACATCTAATGTGTTCATTATATTATAATAAACACATGTTTGAATACAACATTTTGAATTACAGTGTTATTGAGTGAAAGGCAGAAGAAAAAAACATATGGTCAACCGTATTACTCTTCGCTGGAAAAGTGTGTAAAGCGCGAGCATCGGCCACATAAACGTCAAACGTGATATAATTTTGGACAAATAGTATAATTTTATCTTCCATGTATAACAATTTTTTGAGTGTATGTATCCAGCACGAACCTATCGTCATGCCTCTGGCCGCTGGCGGCCGTAAATTAAACTGAACAGCGTCATTATGTCAACGTACCCCCACTACTGAAGTTGCAAGACCTGTGTATACGACCGTGTATATCACCACATTAAAATCGGTTGTCAATATTTTGCGCTTGATTCATTATTCAGCTGCAAAATATGAGAGATGATAAAATATGAGTGAGATTGAGATTTACAGAAATTAGTATTATATTATTATTATTTTTTTTTTTGCTTTGCGTCTTGACAAGTTGATAAGACAGATAACACATACAAATATATGTAATATTCACAGTTTATCGACAAGAGTAATTATTTATTTAACAGATGATACTGCTTTCATGTATTTTTGATTTGCTAATATTTGAATGGTTGTTCCAACTTAATTTATCAATATATTTTTTTTATAAAATGTTACTTAATATCTTAATATATTTTATACGTAATATATCACAGCTTCATATAAGAATTTTTTGTGTTGTCTAACTAAAAAAACGATTAATCAAATATGCATAAACCTTATACCTGAAAATGCAACGCGTTTTTTGATAAATAATATTTTTATTTATTTATTTAAAAAGGTACATCAACATCACACATAACAAACGCTTACAGATAGATAATACTGGACAATATTTTAGTGAAATGATATGCGCGACAATTACAGACGTACTCAACATTAACAAAGAACAATCAACCAACCAATAAACAACTATAAACCATACATCACAAAATACAGACAAGAAAAATACACATATAAAGACTTATATATTTTACAAAAGAAGCTGCGCTTCGCAGCCTCACCCACTTTAAATTTAAACTACTGACGTGACAAGCGTAATTTAATTTAATCTACAAAATATACATAGCCTTTGAAGTTTTATGTAAGAAGCCTTATGTAAGAAAATTAAAATTCCCTATTACATTTCAGGGCGAAGAAAATTTTCTTGAGTTAAATTCTTTGATTAAATTAAAGAGAATTACTTCATACGTTCTTCGTAAAATCGAGTTGTAATCAAGTCTGTATATCCATGCTTTTAACATTTTAATAAGATTTCAAAAACTTTGTATAAGGCGCGCATGCGCTCAGCCTAAAAGACTGTTGTTATAATATATTTTAGAAATGTTTCACTCGAATGTTACAAACAACATAACACACTAAAATTTTCCTTTACATAAATAACTTTGTGGGAGTGATAGAAGTCTACCAAAGTCAATCACGTCTCACGCAAACGTCTGGAACCTGCTTTAAGAGGAACAAACCGGATAGCTTTTAAGTTTAAATTACTCTACTAACGCCGGACCTAACTCTGCTCGTGATTATACCTAGTATTACGGCTTTGTGCAGGTCCGTCTGGGTGGGTACCATCCACTCATCAGATATTCTGTCGCTAATTGAAGGGTGAGTGCTTCAGTGCAGCTACAGGCACAAGGGTCATAATATGGTTGGTTAATATTTTTTACAATCTTTAGGTGGTGGTGTCCACTTACCATCAAATTACTCACTTACATTTCAGTTTTAATTTATACAATATAGTTTAATAAACTGCAATTAACTTGAAACTGAATTATAGAACATCAATACAATTATATTCATAACGAATGAGTCAAGAAACTTACTATGTGTGTTCAGTTTCTGATATAATCTTTTATAAGTTTGGAGGTCGGAGGTAATCTCCAAAACTTCTAATTCGATTTACAATAATAAATGAATGAGCCGGAATGGATATAGGCTATCTACTATCTCGTTACCACAATTCATTCATAAATTTTATAAACATGTCATCAGGGGTAGAGTAAAGGTCATAGGGAACCTAGCAATCCCCCTCAACCACGCGGGCGAAGCAGTGGGTGAAAACTAGTATATTATATAACAACAGTAAACATCAATTGGTAATCTGTAAAACAGTTATTACTAGTATGGATACCAGTCTCTCACAAAGGAATGAGAACATTGTTAAATACTACTGATAAATCCAACTGACTGTATTTCTCCTTTGTGATGAGAAATAAATATCATTTCATTTCATCATTTCATTTCATAATTTCATTTCATTTCATTTCATTTCATTTCATTTCATTTCATTTCATCATTTCATTTCATTTCATCATTTCATTTCATTTCATTTCATCATTTCATTTCATTTCATTTCAATTTGTCAAAGTGACCACGAATAGAACAGTCAAAGTTTTTTAGGCACAGAGTCAATGTAACGTGCACTCCGATCACAATAACAACAGTATTTTTTCATCTCGTGCTAAAATAGTAAAAGATGTATTTAATAATGAGTCAGTGTCTTACTTTACATAATCTATGCAAGATGTAATAAGGTCCTCCAGACCGATTTCGGTCACGGCGCCCAATCTCAAGAGAGATTAGCCAACTGCGCAGGAGATATTATACTGCACAAGTGTGTGCGCAAACACAGGTGCACTCTCTTTTCCTTAGCTCTCATAATCCGATGGGACGGCAATCCGACACGACCGGAAAGAGTTCAGGCGCAGGACCAACGGCTTTACGTGCTTTACAAGGCACGGGAGTGTACACACTACCAACTTCCAGACTACAGGCTGCTATTAATAACTATTTATTGGCCCGACCTGGGAATAAAACCCAGGACTGCTGGGTCTGCGGCCTTATATCTAGCCACTATACCAATGAGGTAGTCACACACACATACACATATTTTATAAAGTTTTAAACTAACAGTTTAACTTAACATAAAAATATCTAGCGAGCGAAATTAAGCCTTAATAGGGACATTATTGACATAATTTGGAGTTGACTGTTGAGAAGTTGAAAAAGTTAGATAGATCATCTAACCTTTTTTACTGAATTTTACGGTGTCAGTTTTTTTTTTGCATTAAGATGTATATCATTCTCTTATGTCATGTTAGCTATTTCTATTCAAAAAAATACATCCCAGGGATAACATACTGAGAAATCTTACGTTAAGGTCTATAATTCATTTGTAATAATTAAATAAATATTAACAAATTCAAATAAACATTTTCTAAAAATAGAAAACGAATTATTTTTGCGCAAATATTCAAATTTTTTCTTAGTTGTTTCGCCACAGACGTTTATGCTATGACTTATTACTTAGCGAACTAGAGACCATTAGATAATATTAATTAGTAACTATTTACACTAGTAACAATATGTTTGTTTGAAATAATCGTTATATTATAAATGCAAAAATGTATTTGTTTGTTACGCTTTCACTTCTTAACTACTCATCGTTATGAAATTTTCCATAGACGTTGTCAAGGGTACATAAAGGATATAATGTATGAGAAGAGAGGGGTGTGATATCCTAGATGTAGTCATCTAGGATATCACGCCCTTCCCTTCTCATACGCGGTCGGAACTACTTGTCAATGAAGAAGAAAATTATTACTATTATTTAAGAACAGCAGTAACAGCAAAGGCCTCCTCTCCTTTTTGAGGAGAAGCTTATTCCCCCACGCTCCTCCTATGCGGGTTGGTGGAATACACATGTGGCACAATTTGAGTGAATTTGACACATGCAGTTTTCTTACGATGTTATCCTTCACCGTCAACCACGAGATGAATTATAAACACTAATTAAACACATGAAAATTCAGTAGTGCCCAGGTTTGAACCCATGATCATCGGTCAAGATTCACGCGTTCTAACCACTGGAATATTTTGGTTTTCTTTACTATCATAAAAAGAGCAAAGCCCTTTAAAGTAAACATTTCTATTTGATTCGATAAAATTTTTTAACGGCTATAAATAAAGATCCACGTGAGTTTTTGTAATAACGGTCCTGACTGAGACAGACACACGTGACCTTTTTATTAGACTTTGGTAGCCTGAAGCTTTTTGTTCTTAGACTGTTACAGACTAATAATAAATTTATTTCAATCTTGTGTATTTATAAAATATTACACTGCCTACAATGCATATTGATTCATAATTGCAAGTGTCGAAATAGATATATCTTGTTTTACTAAAGTGATGAAAGAGTTAGTTTTATTCGGCTGTGTTTCTAGATTCAACCAACCATGTTTTTATATTTTATAATTGTTGATATTTCATGTCCATCCAATACATACACTGCAATATACAATAAAACAATGACGTGTGCAACACCGTACACGAATAGATGAAATTTCTTATATATATAGCTCTCTTTCTGTCTACGTCATAATATTCTTCTCTTTCATGTTACGTTACGTGCCTAGAGGTGAGGCGTCTTCATAGTTTTACTCTCATTTATCAATTATTGAATCGCCTCAAAAGAAATTTCACTTTAAAAATGTGTAATATTGATAAGGCAATTCCGAATACAAGACTTCCTTCAAAAAATGGAGACTTAATATTTTAGCTTAGTAATATTAAAATTATAAATTACTTTAGCATTTGTAGAGCCAAGGTGGTCGTCCATAAACTAAGTCTTGACCGAAGCTTGCAAGGTCAAATAAGAGAAGAGGCCTTTATACAGCAATGTGACGTTACTTTACTCTTTTATATATTTCTACAATGAATCATATTGCATTATTAAATAACTTAAACAAAAAGGGAAGATTCAGTAACGTAACTCGAGTATATCTCAGACAACAAACAAGTTACTGACAACAGTAATAATTTAGAAGTGATGAGGTAAATTGGACTGACAAGAGTTTGCCTCGAGCACAGCTTTATGTCTTTTTAGCGTGTAGGCTATCTTGAAATACTGAGGCGTATATTATTCAGAGAAGAATCCGGGTATGAGGCTAGGCAAAACTCGAAGACCGGAGAAATAATGTATTTATTTTAAGATACGTCACAATTATTTAAGTAACCTGTACTGACTGATCAATACATTATAATAATCTAATAAGAAATTGTTATGATTTCGTCATCATGCCAAATATGAAGTGCAACTAAAAAGGCGATGTGCTGACGGCACATCTTCATCATAATTGTTAGATCTATACATACTAATAAAAAATAGAAAATTTAAGTAAATTCAACCCTGGTCGACATCATTATCATAATGAAATAACAGGAATAATATATAAAGGAATAATAATCGTCGGTAATAGCTGGCTGGCTTACTGTTACAGTGTGATAAAGAAATTTGACTAAAGCGTTGCTTTCTCGCCTCACACTAATTTTCACGCTAAGCGCAAATAAAATTAAAAAGATGTTTAGTCAAACGTTTCAGACGAACAGGCTAAGGCCTTAACGTATTTAGTAATAATTACTTTTCACACACGTAGACGTATTTTAAAGTTTGAATTTTTACGTTAAATTACGTTAGCTCAAAGTAATTATGAACGTAATACAAATGTTTTTAAAACGATCTGATAACATTTCATACCAAACTTTGTTAAAATTTATACTCAATACGGTATTTATTGAAGTGTTACGTTTGAGACACACACACAATACACAGGTAGTAACACTTGTTTTATCTTTTTACTAAATTCATTCCCGATTCAAGAAACCACTTCCGTAGTATAAGTACAGTTGATATTTTTAACCATTACGTGGTAAATGCGGTGTTACATAACGTTCCAAATATATATATCGGAGCGAACCAAACGTTAGCGTGATTCAGAAATTAGTTATTTCACAAAACTTTTTTGTATATATTTATTTGTAAATACAGGGTTATTTGTAACACACCAGCAACCTCGCAGGACTAGATAGTCGTTTATAAATCTACGCGCATCGCAAAGAACGACGCGTCGCGTCGTCCTTTTGTTTATGAATGAAATATAGACCTACAAATGTCACGACAGTACGACAAAAACTTATAAAATATTTGCATATAAAATGATGTTAGCTATCTAGTCCTGCGAGGTTACTGGTGTGTTACAAATAACCCTGTATTTTTTATAATATAGGTAGGTAGACTGGCAAATGGATCTTCATCTTGATGATGAGTGGTCACCATAGCCTTTAGACATTAGCGCTATAAGAAATGACATACAGTAGAATCTCGATTGTCCGAATATCCGATTATGCGGAATCATTCTTCACGGCTCTAATTACCGATTTAGAAATGTTTTGACGGTGCAACGAGACATGTAACGACGAGTTTATTCCCGCCTCCGAGTTGTAGGTACTCCCGCTCTCATTTGTTTGCCCAAAAGTGTTTGTAATTGTTTAATTTTATTTAATATCGTTCAACTAATAGGTTGTATTTTTGAGCTTTTGCAACTCTAGATGTTGATTATAAATGGTTTGAAAGACAGGACGAATCGGATCCCATACAATTATTACAACTGAAGCGCATCAGGGACTTGGCCGCAATGAAAGATGTGGTTCATTACGTCAAAGATAAATTACAAATTATTTCCAATCAAAATATTAAATAACATAGGTATTATGTTATTATTACCTTTATAAGTCAAATTTTTTGAAATCGTATTGTCTAAATGATCTATGCAAAACCCCTTTTATAATAAAAAGTTATTAAAATTTATTTACTGTTTGATTTGACTTTGAAATCGATTATCCGGATTTTCGATTATACGGAATACCCCTGGTTTTATTTAATTCGGATAATCGGGGTTCTACTATATTAACCGTTCCATGCCTCGCCAATGCGCTACCAATCTTGATGATATGATGAGATGAAATGTTTGTTAATACTAAGTATTGCTTGTAGTGATGTTTAGTGGCAAAAAATATGTTGGGTGACCCTGATGAGCTCAAGTGTATTACGGAGAGGTAATTTCGAATTTAATTGGTTTAAATAGAACATAGCACCTTAACCAAACTAATTAGAAAGGACGTCTGGAATTGGTCAGCCACTCCATGCGGGTTTTAATCAGAAACTCAGCTGAATTTTTCATCAGATTAATTTGTACTCGCCAACTGTAGTAGGTACGTATGTTTTTAACACTATTTTTTCAAATGGCACACAACACATTCCGACTTAATAAATAAGTCATCTAGACTCTAATGGCAAATAAATACCATATATCGATCGTTTTTTTTAAATTTTGATTGTGGTGCTGGTTTGTAATAAACATGGCATGGCATGACACGGCAGGCACATTAATATAAATTAAAGATAAGATACACCAAAAGCACGGACAACACGTCCTTTGATAAAAAAAACCATGTTATTTAGCGGCAGTGGAAAAATACTTACCAGTAAGGCTATTCTGATAAGGACAAACTCGATTCTCACCGCAGAAAACGGTCGTGAAATGTCAGAAAGTTATATGCGATATTGACCTTAAAAATTATAAGAATACATGCAGCAAAATAGTATATCACCATAAGTCGCTTATCAATAATTCAGGGGTTAATAATGACGTGAACTCTTACAGAATAGCACTGCAGACATATTTAATAAGAAAAATCTACTTTCTAACGAGAACCTATATTAATAAAGTTTACATAAGAAATGTCGTGAATGTATTTATCCTAAACATATTTTGCTTGTCTAACGTAACTCATATTGCATTATTAAATAACTTAAGCAAATAACTAAGTCAGAATAATGTGTTAAGTTGAGGACATAAACCGAGGGAAGCTAAGATGATAGTGAATACCATCTACCTACCCTACCCTTACACGAACCCGGCTAAATTATTCGAGCGCTAAATCAGTTTTAATAATTAGCTCGACTAAGTTTCATTTCTCTGAATTTGGGTAACATTGTGAGAAAGTCTGCATAATAAGGTATCAAAACAAACATACTTTTCAATATATTCATAAATGACATAAATAATGTTTTTGTGTCTTCAGATTTTCTTTTATATGCTGATGACACAAAAATTTTCAAATCTATTAAATCTTTAGATGATTGTCATGCTCTACAATCTGACTTAAATAGGTTAGAGACATACTGCAAATTAAATTCTCTTCATCTTAACATAAACAAATGTGCTATAATTTCTTTTTCCCGTAAGCGTAAAACTTTGCTTTATAAATATACTGTCAATAATAACGACATATCAAGGAAGAACGAGGTGAGAGACTTAGGCGTGACACTGGATAGCAAGCTCTCTTTTGGTTCTCATATTAGAAGTATTTCAACAAAAGCCTATCGCATGCTAGGATTCATCATGAGAACAGGATCTGAATTTAAAAATACTTCTACTATTAACCTGCTTTATAACGCGTACGTCCGTTCCATACTCGAGTATGCATCTACGGTATGGAATCCTCAGTACAATATTCATATAAATGAAATTGAGAAGATCCAAAACAAATTTTTAAAATATTTGTCTTTTAAATCTAGCGATTCTACCCATGAACCTTTATTAGCTCTTTCAAAACGCCGATCTATGAGAGACCAAGTTCTCTTATATAAAATTATTAATAATATTGTTGACTCCCCTTTTCTACTTAGCAAGTTGTCTCTGAACTGCCCACGATCCAACGCTCGTCAACCGTTATGTTTTTATACTCCCACTTGTCATTCATCACATAATGCTAACTGTTTTCTAATCAGAGCTTGTCGCGAATATAATAAGCATTTTGGGAACATTGATATATTTCATTTATCTTTGATTAAATTTAAAGATAATATTTGTAACAATCTTAAATTAACTTAATTATATACTTTTAATATTGTCCAATAATTTTTCTCTTATTGTGTTAAAATATTTGAGTGCATTTTATGTTTCATCAATCGGTGGAAACTTCGCTGGATAATGTGATATTTAAATTGTATTATGTAATTAGTTTATATTTTATATCTGTTTGTTTCCCAAATATTAAATAAATAAATAAATAAATACCTAAGTATGTATAGTGCCCGTCAATAAATATTGCACATTGACCTTTGAAAAGAGACAATCGTGTAATTTGGCATGGTAGAGCATCTCTGTCGCACAAAATAATTCATCTCGTACTTGACGGTGAAGGAAAACATCGCGAGGAAACCTGCATTTGTCTAATTTCTCTGAAATTCTGCCACATGTGAATTCCACCAACCTGCATTGGAGCAGCGTGGTGGAATAACCTCCAAAAACTTCTTCTCAAAAAGATGAGGAGGCCTTAGGCCAGCAGTGGGGCATTCACAGGCTGTGCCTGAATACTGACTGAAATAAAAGGCGAGGCCCCAGTGGCTGGCAAATATTTGTCCTATTGAGGAAAAGAACAACAGTTCTGCATGTTTTGTCAGTGTGCGAGGATGTCGCCTGGATAATATTATCACAAGTAAAACATTATTTACTATTTATTAAACTATTTTGTATTAGGCTAAACTGAAAGATATATGATCTGACTACCGAAATAACATAGAAAATACTTATGATATAAAAACATTCAAACGATAGCGCAATGCAACGCCACCCATTAGATTGCGTGAACTAATGAAAATAATAACTTAATAAATAATTAATATATAAAACTTTTTTAATTAAAAATGCGTGAAGTTGTTACATATAATTAGTCTGTACAATAAAAAGGAATGATAATAGTGGGAGGTATCATGAACAAAGCTTAATCGGACCTACTAATTACAACAGCTGATTGTTGTTTTATATTAAGCCGTGCGTCGACCGACCGTTAGTAGTATTTTCTATTGTAATTAACACTACGGGATTTATATTTTTATTGAAGTGAGAACTTCTTTAGCGACGTTGTGCACTTTTTTGTGATGGGTAAAAAATGTTAAACTCGCGTCGGGTCACGTGACCCTGATTGAAAATTCGTAAGACGGATTTTGAAGTGTTAAATTTTTAATTTAATATAAATTGTCATGTTTGTGTACGATAGCGCAATAAATGAATATTGTATTTTATCACATAAATGATAGTACTTTTATACTGATAATTAAAGCAATTCGAGCAAAATTTTTCCCTAATCATTCCAAAATATCAAAAATGCACAACGTTAATATTCAAGTTTTCACTTCTGCCGGCACTCCTGGAATGCAACCCGTTGTTTTTTTTTATATAGCGAGTATAGCAGAGCGTAATTGGTAAGCATATTTTTTTATGTAGCAGACTGAATTGCAATATTTTCATTTTGTATAAGATGAGTATCTTATTATTTGCAATGGCGTTTTTGACTGCTTGATATATAAACACATATTAGGCACATGAAAATATTGCTTGCCTGCTTTATTGTTAAGATTCAGGTGTTCTAATAAGAGAGCCATATTCTTCTGTCTTTAATGACTATACTAGGAAACAGAATATCATCAAGTATAACTACATAATATGTAGCTATATATACGTGTATATAATGTATTAGAAATTCGCAATAACAAACAAAAAAAACATGTGTCTAAAATTTAATGGATAGTGATATAAAATTATAATAAAAAAGTGCGAGTCGGACTCGCGCACGAAGGGTACCGTACCATTATCTATAAAAACGGCAAAAAATCATGTCTGTTTTATGGGAGCCCCCTTAAATATTTATTTTATTCTGTTTTTAGTATTTTTTGTTATGGCGGCAACAGAAATACATCATCTGTGAAAATTTCAACTGTCTAACCATCACGGTTCATGAGAGAGACCCGTTCCCGTTTTACCCTTTGGACGGAACCCTAAAAAAGATCTATGTAAATACATAAAAGGAACTATCATTTCATTTTCAATGCTATAAATTTGTTATATTTTGATAGTCTATGAAATTTATATTCCTCGATGATAGTCAATGTCATTGAACTAATATATTTATAGCAAGCAATCTGTTTCGTACTTTTACGTTAAGACGTATATGAATATAGATTACACATATCAGATAGTTAATCGCTATTCAGACTCACGCGGAGATGTGGCGATACTATTTGGTTTGATGTGAGAATTAAATGACTTAAGTTTTCCGTTGATAATTTTCTATATACTTGCACTTTAATAACGATAAGCAAGTTGTTTGCTTATGATAAATTATCATGCCAGTCTTTAAATAACTTTTACTAACTTTTTTAAAAATAATTTAATAGAATAATATGTAACTCATAAATGATGTCCTTCTAGTCGGTTTCAGCCACGGCGGCATCGGCATCCAATACGAGCTATATCACTTACACGATCACAACACATAAATAAAGTAATTATAACAATATTAGCAAAGATAAAGAAAACAGACGCTTCCTTATTTAAAAAAAAAACGTGTGCGTCTCGGGACGCTCAACAGAAGTGATAATATTTATTATTAATTATAATACATTACATATAATTTAAATTAGTACTTAAGAGTTGCTAAATTATTATAAGTACTATCTGTATACGCTAGATGGCGTTAGGTTGGTAACTCTCAGGTAAATCGGTCCGCGTCGGTAATAGCGGCACCGTAACGCGCTACGTTACGAAGCGGTTTACCCTCCCATAAGAAGTTATCACTTCAAAAAATATATATACAGTAAGTTAACTTGTCAATGTTATGCATGTAATTGGTACATATATTAGAAAGATTTTTTTTTATTTTATTATTCTTTATTGCACACACAACGAAAACATAACAAATACAAAGAACAAGTTTTACATAATATAGTATGCAAAGGCGGCCTTATCACTTACAGTGATCTCTTCCAGGCAACCTCTATAGTAAAGACATATTGTTGTTAGCCAGGAGAATTGATCGGGCATAGTGTGCGAACAATTTATACATAAAATTAATTAAATATTTATAAACTTAATAAAATATATAATATGACACAAATACTCCTATATATATAATCATACATATACACTTATACATACATATTTATATTTATATATATATATATACATACATATATTTATATAGTAAATACATACTTATATTGATAAATAATAATTATGTAAACGACTCTTAAAAGTATTAACGGATTCAGCTTGACGAATATCACTAGGCAAGGAATTCCATAGTCTGACAGCTTTTACAGTAAATGAACTGTTATATATTTTGGTGTGACTCAGCGGCATCAGCAATTTATTGTCTTGCTCGGAGCGTAGATTGATTGGTGTATGAGAACCAAGAAAGGTGAACCGCTCTTTAAGGTAAGTTGGAGTTTGAGGATGGTAGAGTATGGTGTAAAGTAAGGACAGAACATGCATATTTCGACGCAACCGTATTGGTAGCCATTTTAATGCTTTACGATGCTGGGAGATATGATCGTATTTGCGTAAACCAAATATGAAGCGAATACACATGTTCTGCAAGCGTTCTAATTTATCTAACAGCTCCTCAGAAAGATCCAGATATACCAAGTCGGCATAGTCCAATAGGGGCAATAGCAGAGAGTTGGCTAAGGCGAATTTGGTTTTATACGGCATAAGATTTTTCCAGCGCCTGAGAGAGCCAATGGTGGCGAAAATTTTACGACTCACCTCTGCCACTTGAGGGACCCAAGAAAGCGACTTATCTATAATTAACCCTAAGTTTTTAACCTTAGGAAGCAGTGGAAGTGCACTACCATTAAGAAGGATGGGAGGGATACGGGCCTGATTAATTTTATACCATTGCTGGGAGCTGCCGATAATAGCAGCCTGCGATTTATTCGGATTGAGTAAAAGTCCATATGAATGACACCATACTGCAATTTTTTCAATTTCAGAATTTAATGTTTGAATAGCATTAGCAATGTTGTTAATTGGTGTCGTTACGTATAACTGTAGATCATCGGCATAAAGATGGTAATAGCAGGAAAGAAGTGATGAGACAGAATTAATAAAAATAGAAAATAGCAAAGGTGAAAGAACGCTACCTTGCGGTACCCCAGATTGAAGAAAACAAGGAGAGGATAACATATTGTCAAAACTTACGCACTGTTGCCTATCACATAGGTATGTACGAAACCAGTCTACGGTACTAGGTGATAGATTAAGCGCACGCAACATTGCTAAAAGTAAATCATGGTCGACATTATTAAACGCGTTACTAAAGTCAAGAAGAACAATAATTGTAATGAGCTTATTGTCAATAGCAAATCGAATGTCGTCGCATATTTTCACAAGCGCAGTAGCAGTGCTATGACCATTACGGAAACCTGACTGAAGTGGGCTAAGGAAATTGTTACTGTTTAGATAAAGGTTAAGTTGAGAGTAGACAACACGTTCAAGGACTTTGGATAAAAATGGCAGGATGGAAATTGGACGGAAATGTAAGTTAGTAGATGGATTTGGGGTTTTCGGGATAGGAATTATATAGGCAGTGCGCCAGGCGCTGGGAAAGATACCAGTAGAAAGGGAATAATTTATTATATGACATAAGACAGGCAAAATAAAACCAAGGGATAATAAAATCATTTTCCTGCTAATACCATCACTACCAACTGCATCAGACCTTATAGCAATGATGTGTTTTTTGACGTCTTCAAGAGATACAGGATTAAACTCAAAGGCTGAACAATTGGGAATAGGTAATGAGGCGAGACAATTCAAGGTGTTAAGTTTAACTTGACTATCCATGATATTATTAGTGGTAAAGGAGCTGTTAAGAGAATTAATGTCGAGGTTATGCAAGATATCACTTTTTTGACAAATTCCTAGGGATTTTAGAAATTTCCATGTTTTACTGGGGTTATTATGCTCAAGGGAAGAGTGTATAAACTTACGTTGTGCATCACGGCAGACTCTACTGCAGTAATTACGTAACTTTTTGTACTTAAGAAGATTAATATCTGTAGGCCTGATTTTATACTTAAATTTAGCAGCGTTACGCCTAGCCATCAATAATTTAATATCCTCAGTTAACCATGGTGCAGGAAGATGTTTAAGCTTCACCGGTCTCAAAGGCGCGTGCACGTCAAACAATTGTACAAGTTGAGAGTTGAATATATTTAATTTATCTTCCATTAGTTGGGTGTTAAAAACCGAATCCCAGTCAATTTGACTTAAGTCACGCAGAAAGTCGGTGTTATTAAAATGTTTAAAGCTACGGCGCATAACAATCGTAGGCTTAGCCTTAGGTGGTCGTATTCTGTAGGAAAGAAAAACTAAATCGTGATAAGAAAACGCTTCAGCAGGTAACTGGCCGTGTGTCACGACATGATCAACGGAAGACACTAACATCAAGTCTAAAACAGAAGGAGAGCAATTAGGAAAGAAATGAGTGGCATTAGTTGGAAGAATATTAAGATTAGAGCTATTTACAAGATTTCTAAGGCGATAAGCTCGTGTGTCGTTTTTTATGAGGCATGTGTTGAAGTCTCCCATTATAATTGTATGGTCTACGGCAGGTACATGCAGTTCAAGAAGGTTTTCAAAGTCTTCGAAATAGTTGACATGAAGAGATGGGCTATAAAAGACACCAAGTAAAAGTTTTATCTGTCCAAATAAAACTTCAATGAAGAGGTGCTCCGAAGACTCTGAGTATTGAGCTGGAGACTTGCTTAAAATTGTGAACGGGATATTGCTACGTAGATAAATAGCAACACCACCACCGCCTTTACCCACACGATCATTCCGGATTAAATGAAAGCCCGGCAGACAGTAAGAGGTGGAGGGCAAACAAGGCTTTAGGAATGTCTCTGAGATAAGTATGGCATGGATATTTTTATTATCAAAGGAGTCCAGGAGGTCTGGAAAATGAGATGGGATGCTTTGAGCATTTATATGGATTACATTGAAATTCTTAGGGTGAGCCGTAAATGTTGCACTAAGAGCTGAGCCGAGTGGTATATATGTACTATGAAAACTGTCATCCGAAAAAGAGAAGTCGTTGAGATTCATAGAGGAGCCATCTGAAATTACACGACTTATGTCGTTTAAGCTCATACTATAAAAAATAAAATAAAAATTATAATAATAATAATAAAATAGAATTATTTTAAATATATATATATATATATATATAGTAAGTTTAATATATGAAAAATAAATAATAATAAGTTAAATATAAATCAAGCAACATTGCTTAACCTACCAGCGTAACAACATTCGTTTAAGCACCAAAATATATGATAAAATTTTATTTCATACACGTAAGCGTTAAAAAATAAATAATAATAAAAAGAAAAACTACTTATTAAAATACAGTGCGATTAACTTAACGAATATACAGCCTAAAAATAAAATTAGGAATTAATCAATCGATTTCAAAAGTCAACACAATATATCTGTGGCATCTGTCAACCAATGGCAACGGCAAGTGACATACAAGACGTCAAATAATAAAGTTTGACATAAATGACATAACAATGACGTACGTCGTACACAATTAAGTTTAAGCATTCTACAAAGTGTTATTTACTAAAGATAAGAGAATACTTAATTGTTATTCAAATGAACAAAATAAATAAAAAAAATGGACTGAGATTAATATCGCTATATGGACACATGCCTTCAGATAAATAGATAAAATAAAAAAAGCAAGAACAAAAAGAAGTTATGTTTACACTTGTGTTTACTTTTTAAGAACTCTCTTACTTCTTAAAGTACACACTGATTTGCCGTACCGTGTGGTATTCGATCTCGTCGAGGCAGTAGTGGAGGCAGCTGGCACTGTGGACTCGCCGGATCTGTTCTTCAACGAGATAACATCACTTGAAGAAAGAGCACGATATCGTGTTCCGTCTTGTCCCATAATTATGATGGATCCTTCCTTCGTCCAGCATTTATTGATTCCAAAATGCTGCCGAGCAAGTAAGAAGGCTTCATGTCAATCCTTCGTCAGAAATTCGGATATAGTAAAACCTGTATTTTTAAGATTTGATTTACTAAACCAGACCTGATTTCTAACGGACAAGTCTCGAAATTTTAACAGAACTGGTCTTGGCTTATCGCTCTTAGGTTTACCTATCCGATGGCACCGGCTGAGAGCATCTGCAGTTAAATTTGGAATCTTAAGGTGGTCCGATAATGTTTTTGTTACGCCTGACGAGATATTTTCTTTTTTATTCTCTGGAATACCATGCAACAATAACATTTTTCTTCTACATCTCATTTCAAATTGAGCTTGTTGCTGTGAGAGAAGATCAACTTGTTTCTGCAGAGCATCTAATGCGCTTAAAACAAAACTTCTGAAGGTGTTAAACTGCACTGCAACATTTGACGATGGACTTGATGTAGGGATAGAAGTATTTTGAAGATTCTTTTGAAATTCGTCCATTCTACTGTTGAAATGCTGTGATAATTCAAAAATTGAGTGCTTAATATCCTCCATATTTTGGCAGATAGTGGACCTCGAAGTGATGTGAAATATATGGTGAAAGAAACTTTGTATTGTGAATTATTATTGCTGGTAGGTAGCCACACTAATCAGTGCATATTTTGTACAAATTGAAAATGATTATATTAAAATTATATGAAATAAAAATTGGGAGCGAAAATTTTGCCTTGTCACTTTGCAACTACCCGCAGATTAATGTAAAGATGTTACTTAACTGTTTTAAATACACAGGTACTTAAAATATGTACTGTATAAGTGCCTTTATCAAATAAGAGTGTAAATAAATAAAACTATATTATTTGTGTACTCATTATTTAACTTTGAACTGTGTGTGCGTGTGAGTGGTCGCCCAGCGGTACACAATAATTCATTGCTATTAAAAATAGTCATATTTAACCAAATATATTCTACGTCTTAATACCTGATTATCGATTTATTTAATATATAAGATTTTTTTGGAAACGATTGTGCGAAACCTTGTATGGCAATACAAAAACTAAAGTAATATTGCAGAAGCAGCTATTGAGAGTATAATGTGATTCACATTAACAGAAAAACTTAAATAAATGTTCTATTTAAGTTAATATGTGCTTGGAATACATACAGATACATACATTTTTGTTTTCTGCACTTCTTTTTAAGTAAAATTTGGCTATGCTAAATCTAAAACCATTTGTTTGGCACTAATATTTAAAAAGGGGTAATAAAAATCCCTTCGCGTCAAACCATTTTTTATCGATATTAATCTATTGTTTTGTCACAAATAGTATTAAAATTTTACCGTAATTATAATAAACTTAAATATACTAACAACTCATACGTCACTACGATCTCGTACTCATAGATCACAACAATATTATTTATTGAACTATTAAACATTTAAATACCGCAATGATATTCACATAGCGCCATCATGTCCTTGATTATGTTTGAATATCTTTTTCTATTTAGATTGTGTTCCAGATTCCACGTTCAAAATATTACGCAAAGGCACGTTACTTTGCGTTGACATTTGACACGTTGGAATTCGGATTAATTCTGCGATGTAACCTCCGTGAATGTACCGCGATGATCCGACTTCAGTGTGAAGCACTGAAGCTGATGTTTAGCTGAACCATCCCACAAGTGACTGCAGTTCTCCTACTAACGTATCTTGATATGTGTAAAACTATTCAGATTTGAAATACCGCTCAATCTTGTTTAAGGCATTTTAAATAAATAATCTAAGCATTATTTAAGATTACATAGATTACATTAAATATATTACTTAAAAATATAATTAAATCTTTGTTTACAATAACCAAATAATATTAATGATACGCCATTTATAAAATATCGATATTGCGTGTAAAAACTTCTTTTTTTTATATGTACGCGGATAAGCATATGGACCAACTGATGGTAAGTGGACACCAACGCCCATATATAATGGCATTCTAAGAAATGTTTACCATCGCTGATGCGCCATCAACGTGAGATCTCTTGTGCCTATAATTACACTGGCTCACTCGCCCTTTAAACCGGAACAGAACAATAACAAGTACTGCTGTTTTGCGGTAGAATATCTGATGAGTGGGTGGTACCTACCCAGTCGAGCTAGCACAAAGCTCTACCACCAAGTGAAGCTCATTAACCTACCTCACTGGAAAATAATAAATATAAATATGGCTGTTGTTTACAAATATTAATATATAATGAATGTGCTATCTATCCGTACAGGCTTGCAGAAAGTCCTACCACCAAGAAAATTATCTAAAACATTTCAAAATTAAATGGCTTAACGAAGCATAAGCTGGTCAATGTACGCAATTCGTTCCATTCTTCTTCAAGTTAACAGTACGTAAAAAACAATAGCTTAATACTTCTGCATAGTATTTGTTTTAAAAAATATTATTGAAAACAGTACTAGAGCAACAAAAGAATTGATATTTTTACGTTAATGTTAACATAAACTTAACCAATAACATTACATCTAGTTAAAGTTTTAATAAATTACTCTCTAATTAAAACATTCTTATCATAAAATCAACACACACACATACAAATGAACATACGTATTTAACAAATTAACAAAACAATAATTAATAAAAAAAAGGTTCCACGGGCTTTATGTTTCAGCTTTTTCGTTCAAAATTTCATTCTAAACTTAATCGTAGCGAACGCCAAAGTGTTATTTTCATGAATATTTTGTGTACCCATTTCGCAGTTGTAGGAAATTTTAATGATACTGTGAAAGTAGTTTTGTTAAGGATTCATGTATGTGTGTACTTTAGCCTCACGCGATAACGATTGCGAAATAGGGAAATAGGTACCCAGGTCCTTTTATATAATAATCGTTGTTTGATGTTTCACATCTAAAGCGGTTATTGTAATGTTATACTTTAATTTTCTTTAAAATTAATAAAGAAACGAAATTATATTACTTTATACAGGGCAATCTCTATATATATGTTACCGGCCAAACCCGATTTCAGGACAAACTAGTTTTGCCTAGGCTAAATTAGTTCTTCCTATACGCGATAGGATTAACTAGTATAGCCTAGTCCAAACTAATTTGTCCTAAGCCCGATAGGATAATCCAGTTTAGGCTAGTCCAAGCTAATTTTTCCTCAGCCCGACAGGATAGACCAGTTTAGGCTAGGCTGAACTAGTTGATCCAGATATAAATACGCACACTCTAGGATAAACTGGTATGGCATAGTCTAAAAATTATAGTTTATCTAGAAAGTCAAAATAAATAGAGAAACTGAATAAATTACGGAGAATTGGAAAAATAAACATTTTTATTAAAACCATAATGATTCGTCGTTAAAAGTTATGGATAATTGGTAATACAAGCAATCATACTATAACAAATAATAAGTGATTTTTTAAATAGAAGCAATAATCATATCTCTATTATTAAAATTGTTATTATTTTTAAATGGTTTGCTTTGGTGGCACTTAGAATTGCAGAGTATCGTTGCCTTCTTGCACTGACATCTGTTTGTGGAACAGTTTTTGTTGCAGCTGCATCTCACAAAACCTTGGCCTGATCCAACTGAATGTTTCGTAGCTGCAGTCCTTAATGATATTTCAGAGGCTTGGTTTACATCTGCTACTCTGATTTTGTTAGATTGTCTTGGTAAACCATAATAAATTTAAAATTTCCATCTGGTTGTGTCTGAAGATCGATCAGATCTACTTGGCACAATTTACTATTCATTTCCGAATGATGAATGGGCTTAGAGATTAATCCTCTTTTCTTCTTTGTTTTCTTTTGATGAAAAACACTACACATCGATATATACAAGCTTATCATTTCTTTTGTGATATTGGCATATTTTTTTGATATTTCGGCTAACATCCTGTCAGGACCACCGTGGCCGACAGCCACATGAGCTACGTCAATCACATCATAAAGTTCATCCCATTCGATGAACTTTATGATGTGCTTGTATTTTAGTATATTTATATTACCTTCACTCCGTGCAATCAGTTTTTTCACGTCCCCGATTTCTAATACAGCAAATCGTTTCAATCTCCTTTGTTGTAATGGTGTTTTTTTTTCAGATTTTTCTGCATCTTCAAGTTGTTCAACGAGTTCCAAATATTACTCTGATGAAAACACATTATAATGTGAAGACTTTTTACTTGAACTTTGTAAAATTTTTGTCAAAAAATTTTCCCTCCATTGTTTTTGATCTGCCTGTCGACCTGACGTAGGTTCATCCATATTGAAAAAGAAGAAAACTTTATAATGTAGTGTATAATACGTAAACTTTTAATTTTAAACTGCAGTCATTAACTAAATACGTTACGCACGGCTGGCAATTAGAGGCAAAATTCGTTTAAAACGACGGGACGAATGGCGAGCGAGGAGCGGCGTGGCGCGCTCGGGGCGTGATTTGGGAACTCCCGCATGTACAAGTCCTGACATGTTTGCTCAATTACTTTCGACTCTGCTATATTTTTTTGTTTAGACTGTGTAGACAAGGCCATACCAGTTTATCCTAGAATGTGCGTATTTATATCGGGATAAACTAGTTCAGCCTAGCCTAATCAGGCTTATGACAAATTAGTTTGGACTAGGCTATACTAGTTAATCCTATCGTATATAGGAAGAACTAATTTAGCCTTGGTAAAACTAGTTTGTCCTGAATTCGGGTTTGGTCGGTAACATACAGTTTTAGTGTTTATACTCTTCCGAAACGGCTTGACCGATTTTGATGAAATTTTGTATGTATATATATTCTGTAGGTCTTAGAATAGGCTTATAACTAATTTTTATATCCCTTAGTATTAAGAGAGGCTCACCCAAAAAATTTTTTTTTCATATTTTTGACTAATGCTTTTATTATTATTTTTTATTATGTGGCATTAAAAAATACATACCACCCTCAATTTTCACCCTTCTACCGTCAACCCCTATTTTTTAATAGTGATATTAGTAATACAATCATTTTCAACCTCGGTCGATAACTGGATCAATTGACACTTGATCAGTTATCCCCGTCAAGAGTCTATTGGTGTCACTTCTCACCATATAAGCAGCACGGAGTAGGGGTCCCACCCCTACTCCGTGTTCGCCTGTCTCTCTTGCAATAAGCTGTATCTCATTTCTTACACAATATTCTTAATACATCGATCGCAGTAGTGACGTTTATAATTATCATTTTATCATTTCCGTGTAATTCTCAACTACATTTAGTATACATTTGCAGTGCAATAATTATTACTATTATTAATTGTTAATATTAAAAAATGCACGGTATAAATCCTTATTTTACCCGTACGAAGTCGGGACGGGCAGCTAGTAATAAATATATAATTTTATTACAACTAAATGATAAACTAATATCAAGAATGGGATCAATAACACCTCGAGGGAAACCTTACAATAAAACTTGTAACACTAACATTGAGATACTGTGTTTTATAAATAATCGTAACAAAGGCGGTTGAAGAAGGGGTTTTCCAATATTACAATTCGCCTTTCCACCGTGACATCACATCATCCTTCCATCCTGCACATATCCTTCGGTTCTGGGTTTTTTTTTTAAATATTATTTAAATTATGACTTCAACTGTTTTAGTCATAGCGTTTGAAAAATGAAAAAACTTTAACCACAGGATAATTGACTTTGAGTCAACATTATACTACGGTGTAAGGTATGTACATATATATATGGCTGCGTTTAGTAGAATTTCATTTGGAACATGCAGCGAACGATTTTATCCTTCACGGACGTGTGAGATAGTCCAATCTTAATCTCGGAAAAAATGTTTTACAAATAAATATAAGCTGAAAAGGTTTTAGATATTATGTACACAATATCTGAAAGTTATTTGCCCAGTCATTATATTACATTTTGTTACGTAAATATATATTCACAGGACTAAATAATTAACACAAATTAAGGTTTAAACTACAATCTTTATGCAGTGAACAATCCTTGTATCATATGCACACAAAAACAACTCTGGCTGCTGATATACGATTGAAAGTTAAAACAAAGGAATAAGAAATACGAAAATGCTTTTAAAGCGAATGAAAGAACTTATCTTAAAATACTTTAAGCTTTTGAGAATATTCAATGTTAATGCATTTTAAAAGCCGAAATACATCGATGTTTCGTGCTTAAGTACACATGAAACGAGATGTCCCAATGGAGGGAACACATGGATGCTTACAGGAAGTTATTAATACAAACTCTGACTGACGACTGAAGTAGACGACATAGTTTTTTTTATTTACATTAAAGCCTTAAGTAACAAACCATATTGGTTTGAGAGTGACGGAAGTAGCTTTTAATTCTGTTTAACCGTTTCTATAAAAAACAACAGCATTTATTTTACCTTTTACTTTACTTTTTATTTTACATAAAAAAAATATCTTTTTAATTTTGTCACTATTTTGTTATTTTTTACGAAAAGATTAACGTTTGGTACGTTTACCTACTATTAACTTTTAGTTCCTTCTAATTTAAAAGCTTGAATACTAACGATCTAAGCCGAGCTTTTACTATTATCTTTTATTTTATTATTATTATCTTTCTTAACTGTTACTGTAATATACTTAGAAATAATTTTACTACAAAATTGTAAGTGTCATTAAATTACAATTAATTATTGAAATTAAAAGACAGAGTTCAATTTCATGAAACAATGAAGTCTTAATTGAAAAATCAAGCATCATACATATACGAGATTATAAGAATATATTGTTTTTTTTTTTATAAATTTTGGCTTGTAATTAGAGCTTTGTGCAAGTCTGGGTACCACTCACTCATCAGATATTATTTCGCGAAACAGCAGTACTTGGTATTGTTGTGTTCCGGTTTGAAGGGTGATTGAGCCAATGTAATTACAGGCACAAGGGACGTAAAATCTCAGTTCCCGCATGTGGTAGCGCATTGTGGTATATTGTGGTAGTGGTAGCGCATTCGATGATTACATTTCTTACAATACCAATATTTATGCGCATTGGTAACCACTTACCATCAGGTGGCCCCTTTGCTCGACCCCTTATCCATATTAGAAAAAAATATATACAAATATAAAAAAAAAAATTGTTTAAAAAAAAATGTTTCTGAATCACGCTAATGTTTGGTTCGCTCTGATTTATATAAATCGACTTTTAAAATATAGAGTTGGCATATTCGGAACGTTTTATTACACCGCAATTACCCCGTAATGGTTAAAAATTTCAACTAAACGGAAACGGAAGCGGTTTTTTGAATTGTTAGTGAATTTAGTATATACCAATTATAGTATTCACTATACCAAAATTTAGAAGAAGATATTTAAATATTTATCTTGTGAATTTTTCGATTTTAAATTATATATGTTATAAATGATGATAGCATAGGTCAATAATCTTTTTTTTAATTGTGCAATACATTTTAATTTCAACTTTAAAAAAACATGTTGACACGATACACTGTGACTGTTATGTACACTTGTAATCGATGTACATATCAGAAGTTGTTTTTTTTTTGGATGTTGTGTAAGCTATCAATTAATATGTATATTGTTAGTGTACTTATTAAATAAATTAAAATTAAAATATGTAAGTAATATAGAATTATATAGTATTTAAGCGATGTAATTTGCATGCTGTAATTACCTGTAAGTAAAAGAACAATTGAAATGTATTACTAGAAATTACTGCAGTACACGAATTATTGTATCTTTTGTTGGTAGTTCTAAATAAATAAATGTAATTAAAATAAAACATGTAACAAAATTAAACGCGTGATTGTTCAATGTGTGAGTTCATTCGGACGTATATCCTATTCAGAAACTTCTAGCGTTGTCAATAAATACGAATTCAATTCTATTTCAGTTCATGCTTTAAAAAGAAATAAAATTAATTAAGAATTTATTTAATTAAACAGTTTAATAATTATAACATTTAATGATTGAAATATTTAAATAATGCTCTTATGAATTATGAAGGAAAAATTATTTATATATTTTATTATATGAATTGTACTGACCTGTCGATCTTTAAACATGAGAAGAATCACCATCAAATTCAGAAAGAATCCAAAAAATCCGATAAGAAACAGGACAAACGCTGACACGACGTAACCCCATCTCGGCATGAGGAGCGGAAACTCTTCTCCATAAGCTCGCACCACAGTGTCATTAAAGTTATCCCCATAGGACGCCATTACACCAATTAAAATACTTCACTTCACTGTTAAATGACACACTTCACTTCACAACTTCACTTACGGAGTAATCCATTGATGTCGGTATCTGCAAAAAAAAAAAAAAAGTAATTAGAAAGAACTTTGTTCCAAAAAAAAAGTATTATACCGAACCGAATATATTTCAACGAATTTTAATTAAAAACTGACGACAAAGAGAAAACGTTTATTTCCTTTTAATTTGAAAGCTTGTATACTAACGATCTAAACGATGCTTTTTTAGATTTAATTATATGAGAATGTTTTTAGAAATATAAAGGCACTGTGCACACTTTTTTTATTGTATAGGTAGGCGGACGAGTATGTGGGCCACCTGGTACACTATATATATATATATGTATATATATATATATATATATATAGTGTAATTACAGGCACAAGGGACATAACACCTTAGTTCCCAAAGTTGGTGGCGCATTGGCGATGTTTTTTTTAAAGAAATGTACAATTTTCAGACATTGAAAATTTATTGTTGGATAAAATAACTCACATACATGAACCATAATTTCATATCAAAAGAAAATATAACTTTTTTTCTTTAATAATTATCAAATATATAATTATTATGAATTAATATAAGTAAATGGACTTGGAGAGATTCTGTACTAACTCGGTGTATTAAGTTAAGCCTGAATCCCTCATCAAGATCAAGATGTGCCGAAATCCCTCTGGTTGGAAAACTTATCCTTTTTTTCAAATCACGGCAAGCGCGGGCTTTACCATTTAATAAAAAATAAATAACAAAATTTGATTTTACGAACAGCTTTTAGTGAAATCGTAAATCATATTTACTTTTATAACTGTTTTTATAAATAATTTACCAGATAAATTTTCATTTGACAAGAGATTGATTTCTCTAATTACGCATTGGCTAGATTAGGTCAGAATATTAAAAAAATATAAAATTATTTTGAATACACAGCCCATTGATATTTTATAAAACGACTAGTTTCCGCGCGCAAATGGAGGTGGTTGTGTTAAGTACCCGATTTTCTTATATGTACCCCTGACAACGTGCGCATTAATTTCACGATAATCGGTTAACTCGTGACGTGAAAGACAAACAAAAGAAAAATAAACAAACAAACTCACTGTCGCATTTATAATATTGAAAATATATTCATTTATATTTGCTTGCTATAAATGCTTCTGTTGCAGTTTCTGAAACGCTATTTGTCAATTATTATGGAACCGGTCAACTAATACATTTTCATATATATATATAATTTGTTTCCGCTTATAATTATTATGATCCTCAGCGGCGAAGGTAACATTACGAACAAAAAAACTGACACGTGTATCAACAAGGTCGCCTTGGATAAGCCCTCTACTTAAGGGAAGCTGCCAAGGAGTGAGATTAATAGATCGTTTTTTTTTTTATAATCATAAAGGTTGTTTCATATATAAATAATATTTCATATCATTTTTCATAAACGCAAAGGCTTAAGCCTGACATGAGTTAGACTATGAAGCTATTTCGATTGAGAGTGTGTCGTTCAGACTATGCGTAATTGGAATCGAGTTTCTCTTATTGATTTAACTATTTGCAATCCCTTGGAGTCGTAACATGAACTTACTTTAATCTTTCAACGCAATGTAGTTTTTCTTTTACAAGAACACAAGATAATTAAGCTTTTATTTTTTATGGCATTTTCTTGAAATTCTTAAAAAGAAACGCCATCTGACTGTTCATGAACGTTTTATTGGTATAAGGTTCCAGCACGGTGGAATATTAATGTCCAAAATATAATTATTTAAAAATTAGAGTGAAATTTTATGAAAACAACTAGCTGTGCCACGCGGCTTCACCCGCGTATAATTAATAAAAATATAATAAATTATTTTATAACTATAATAATACACACATACACACGCACACATACACACACACATATGGCTACTGGTAAAGAAATACGTAATTAACGATTTGAAATTAATTTTCATAAGACACCGTAGGGTTTACCTATCTTATATATGGCCTATCATTTGCGCTATCACATGTTCTTTGTGTGTACCAACTTTCATCAAGATTGGTCAAGCCGTTCTTGAGTTATAAGAAGACACACGGACAGACAGACAAAAATGAAAAAAATAGTATAATGTGAACCACTGCATCATAAAACGATTATTTATCACAAAATTAGGTGAATAAAAAAAATTACAGACAAAGCCAATAGATTTATATAGTAGTATAGATAGATAGATAATCAAAATTCGTGGCGGGATGAGAGACCTATCATAATATGATTGATTCTACGGCAGCAAAAAATAATCAAATATCGTTTGCATATAACACTTTACACATCGCGTTGTTAGAACGCTAGAATCTTAACCGATGATCGTGGGTTCAAGCCCGGGTAAGCATTTTCATGTGCTTAATTTGTGATTATAATTCATCTCGTGCTTGACGGTGAAGGAAAACATCGTGAGGAAACCTGCATATGTCTAATTTCATTGAAATTCTGCCACATGTGTATTCCACCAAACCGCATTGGAGCATCGTGGTGGAATAAGCTCCAAACCTTCTCCTCAAAAAAGGAAAGGAGGCCTTAGCCCAGCAATGGGACATTCACAGGCTGTTACTGTACTGTACTTTACATACCTGCCCGAAGGAGTGTAATGTTTGCAGGGGTCATGTATGTAATTATGTATGTAACTTTCTTTATTCCATCATAACTTTTAAATACCTGAAAAGATTTCACTGTATGGGTATTGTTAGAATCCATACATCACCCTGAGTGACACTGCCCATAAATTTATTCATTAATTCATTTATTTGGGCAGTCGTGTTTTGAAGTTAAAAAAAGATATGGTTAATCAAAAGTAATATATTTTTTAATAAGCAATTTCTTTCAAAACTGTTTGTATGTGTACAAAATAACGCATCTGCAACCCACCAGAAATGAGAACTATACGACGGAGGTTCCCTAAAAAAACTTTTGTAGTAAGTTGTATAGGATAACAATTGAACATCAGGCGATTCCATTTTCTTTATTAATGAACATTTCTCATAAATTAATGATAGGGTGGACTTTAATGACGATGAAATAAGATACCTATAATGGCATAAAGGATAATGGTTCAGCTGGTTTTAGAAGGGTACGAAACCCTAATGGAACCCTTTATTCGGCATTATGGAATACTGTTGTTTTTAAAAATGTAATATACAGACGAGGGTCTATAATGGAATATATCTTTAGTTTGAAGTAAAGGCCGTGATTGCTAAGCGTCTCGCTCAACCAATCACAATCAATTGCTCGACCTCGAATCCCCGTGAGATTTGAAGATATTTAAAATTTATTTCCCGTGAAATTTCATTCACTTTTCTTTAATTTTTACTTATAAAATATTAAGTATAGAAAGAGAAGAAAGACAAACATTCCACTCATTCGCAAAAAGCGTATTGATTTTTTATCTTTAACGATATTCCTTCGGCTTCTGTGTTTACTGAATATTAAACGTTTTCGCCATTTTCGACCGTATCATGACACTTGTCATCTAAGGGCTATTCTGTAAGGACTCACTTCATTACTCATCCGTGAAATATTGACAACAAACTGTCGGTCGGTTTGATTTCGGTCATGTGTGAGCATTGTATTGTCAAAAGGCAAAATAGATTTAGTTGTTTATTTTTTCTTTATTATAATCAACCAACATAATATTTATACAAAAAAAATAACATTATTAAATATTGTGAAATTAATTAACACCATACATCGCAATTACGAGTAAATAAAGGCTAACTCATCATGCAATTATACAAATCTAGATTTGCTCACTCTAATTTAAGATTTTTTAATCATATTAATAAATTACATACAACATATCGAGACTCTCTTATTACCTGCGGATTCAAATTTACTTTAACCAATTTTAGATAACATTACAAATCATTAGACGATAAAAATGAATAAATAATTCAAACATATCGAAGTCACTTGTCAAACGAATTATTTGTCTGACATTTTAAATAAATATAGTATTAAAAATGATACGAAATAAATCGCTTAAAAGTAAAGAAATATCCACGATATCTTTCTATTCGTCCACCGTGGATTACATACCGAGATGCAAGTACTCCTGTGTGAATTCGCGGCGCGATTTGCACTTGAAGTATCGTGTTAAACATGTCCCTCCACAATCGTATTCTTATATAGTATGTTATACTAATATTATACTGTATTTAATTTTGCTTTGGACTTTTCAACAATATATTCATCGATTTATAACTTCATCTAAGAGAACACAAAGATGTTAGCTGGTGGTAACTAACAAAGCTCTTCTACGTTGCAATAACAATTTCTGTGAGAGACTAATTAATTTTGTGTGGTTGTGTTCTTATATCTTATAACATATAAACATATTTAGTTTTATTGCATCTTATATATAAAATATCAAGTCAAAGATAATAACTCAAAGATAATAACTGAAGCAACTTAATAAAATCAATGTTTGTATATCTGTTTCAGATTAATAAAGTTCGACGCCGTTTGACAGATCACCATGAAAGTTTGAGCTTTGTGCAAGCTCGTCTGGGTGCTCTCGCAGAGACCATTTCCAACATGGCGTTAATCACGCTCGGCAGCGAGAGATCTCCACCGACACCGCCAGGGTATGCCTGTGAGGCCACACGCAGCACACTCCGAAGAATAATTTTTTCCTGACCGATTTCGACCGCGATGGCCAATCTCAAGAAATATTTGCCAACTACGCAGGACGTATTATTTTTGGGGTGAGCCACCCTTAACACTTAGCGGTATAAAAAATAGTTATAAACCTATTCTCATACCTACAGAATATACATATAAAATTTCATCAAAATCGGTCAAGCCGCTTTGGAGGAGTATAAACACTAACACTGTGACACGAGATTTTTATACATATAATAAAGATAATATATTATATGTATCCATAGAAAAAGGCATCATTGCATTTTGGTGTTTCTCTGGTTAATCCGCGATTCTAAAGAGATCCAGGAGTTATATATATATATATATATAAAGATCATAATGCTGACCTGGTTGGAAACCTTGCATAGTACAGTATTTATATTATAACTTAGATTCTAAGGACCCAGTAGATAGATTTACTTGGGGGTAGAGCTTTGTGCAAGCTCGTCTGGGTAGGTACCACCCACTCATCAGATATTCTACCGCAAAACAGCAGTACTTGTATTGTTGTGTTCCCGTTTGAAGGGTGAGTGAGCCAGTATAATTACAGGCACAAGGGACATAACATATTAATTCCCAAGGTTGGTGGCACATTGCGTATGTAAGCGATGGTTACCATTTCTTACAATGCCATTGTCTATGGGCGTTTCTGACCACTTACCATCAGGTGGCCCACAGGCTCGCCCGCCTACCTATACAATAAAAAAAATTAAAATTAAGTTGGCATTATACGTCTTTTTTCATGTTTTTTTTTAGTTTCAATTTTGTTGTAGATCAATCGATATAAAATTAATTGTCATTTCAATAAGTGCATATAAGACGTATTTCAATAAGGACGTCTACCGGGTTTTACTATTATCATAAGCCGAGAGCCAAGATGACCCAGTGGTTAGAACGCATGAATCTTACCCGATGATCGTGGGTTCATGCAATCTCTACTGAATTTTTATGTGCCTAAATTGCGTTTATAATATTCATGCTATACTGTGAAGAAATACATCTAGGGAAAACTTACATGTGTCTAATTTCACTGAAATTTTGGCACGTCTATAACCACTAACCAACATTGGAGTATCGTGGTGGAATAAGCAATAAACCTTCTTCTCAAAGAGATTCATTCACAGCCCAGCAGTGGGACATTCACAGGATGTTACTGTTACTATATATGAATGCAATTGTTACAATATAAAAAATATAATATTTTGTATACTCTCAGACAGTAATTTTTATGTACTCTCCTATTTCCTTGCTCGTGCGTTATATAAGCATATCCTCGCTACACTTTTGAACACAGCGATGGAGTAAATTGCATATAATCTCCCGAGACGGACTTTTTACGCTGACATCAGCGAAATATATTAAAAACACGTGTTTGTATTTTGTATTACATATTCTAGTCTTTTGAAATATGAAACTACACCGAAAAATACATTTTTATAATTTAAACGCATATATGTTTAGTTAGGAAATTCATTGTTCCATACAACAGCGTTGTTAAAAAAAAAGAGCGCTAATTTAAAACCGCCGCCATCTTGTTAGTGCACATAAAGGTGAAGTAATTAATTCATTATTGGCGCAACTTTTTTTTGGATGTAAATATTAATTGAGTGAGTAATTAACATCAATTTATATTAATTGATGTTCTATTTATGAATAGACCAATTCGAGGATTTTATAAAATCAGTTTTCACTTATGGATGCTAAATGTATATACCGTACATACATACATACGTATTAGGTAAATATATTTCTTCATTAGCATCCATATGAGTATTTCTATATGTTTAGATATATAATAAATATTAAATAATTATTCGTTTATTCGTTTATTTATTTATTGATTGTCATAAAGGATATATAAAATTAGTTGCATATAATAATAATAATAATGTCATCCAGACCGATTTCTGTTACGTCGGCCAATCTCAAGAGATATGAGCCAAATGCGCAGAAGATATTATGGTGCACAAGTGTGTGCGCAAACACAGGTGACCTCTATTCCCTAGCTCTCATAATCTGATGGGACGGCAATCCGAGACGACCGGAAAGAGTTCAGGCGCAGGACCAACGGTTTTACGTGCTTTACGAGGCACGGGAGTGTACACACTTCCAATTTCCAGACTCCAGGCTGCTACTGAGAATTTACAGACAGAAAAACAAAATAACTTTTTATTGGCCCGACCTGGGAATTGAATCCAGGACCTCCGGGTCTGCGGCCTTATATCTAGCCAGTAGACCAACGAGGCAGTTGCATATAACATGTAGAATGTAGATTATAATATGTATATGATTAATGAAGAGTACTCACTAGAGTTATTGTAGGTTCTTCTCTGTACAATATCAAACCGGCGATGTTAAATTTTATTTATGTTTTAAAATAATGATTTGAAAATGTTTGCAAGAGCTATTTGAATATTGTGATTATATTGTGTATGTATAGATATTTAAATAATTTAATGAGGGAATTAAAAAGTTTCTGAACTACTAAGTAGATAAAGAAATACATATAAATGCATAATATATTATTACACATAAAAGTGAGGAGATATTAACTGGACTTAAACTCCAACTACGCATCTCTGTCAATGTCATTGAATTGCCACAAGATCCTTATAACTTGGCATAATATTGATTTGTTAGTCGTCGTATATTGATACTCGCTCTGTTATGTATAATATTGACAAATGAAAGAGTTCTCAAGGGAAATTCGGAAAATTCTACATCTGAAGTCGATGTAGAGCTTGTAGGTAAGGTATGAGTATAAAATCAATAGTTCAAAACTTCAAACGGATGCAATTTGAAAGTACGACGGTTCAGCTTTTACAACAACAAAAAACTCTCAAATTGACAATAACGATTAAAACAAAAAAAAATGTGGATTGTTAAACGCAAGTATGCGTTCTCACAGCGAAAAAGTCACCATTTTTCCCTCTGTGGCACTACGCTGGAGATACAAAGCAAAGTCGCCATGCTGGGAATTGACGTTCGGTGCGACCTCAATCCAAGGGATCACATCGAGGCTGTTATAAAAACAGCCTCACGGAAACTCGGAGTCCTGAACAAGGTGCGGCGTTTTTTCACGCCACAACAACTGCTCCTGATGTATAAAACACAGGTCTTGCGTCGAATATTGATCTCTTTTCTTTGTCGCACCTCCAAAACATGGAATTCTTTACCAGCACAGGTGTTCCCATCCTCTTATGACTGGGTTCCTTCAAACGAGGCGTGTAGAGGCATCTTGCGGGCCGGCAAGGCGAGGGTGGCTAGTGCAAATCATTCTTCCTTACTGCACTAGCCGTCGTCGCGTTTGGACTCTACTACCATCAGATAAGTCGTTTTGACATTACGTTTTCGATCGCACATAATAAAGTGATACTGTAACAGCATGTTAATGTCTCACTGCAAAGTTCTATAATTTACATTGAAGAGAATTATATTAAATAAAGATTCGCATACGCTGCTCCAATGCGAGTTGGTAAAAACATGACAAAAACATGGCAGATTTTCATCCGATTTCATACTCACACTAGTTTCCTTCATGGCCAAGCGCGAAATCAATTATAAGCACATTATAATCCGGGCTTAAACATCAAACTTTAGTTTAGGTTTACGTGTATTAACCTCTAGCATTGACCATAAATTAAGTCTTGACTTAGAGTCAATTTTGTGTGTGTTTGGTAGACATGGGTTATGATAAAATAGGAAATTGCTTTAATATTCGTCTATTATTTCATATTATTTAGTCGTTCTGTTTTCAGTCGAAACATTCCCACGTTAAAATATTAACGATATAGAGCAATAATGATTTTCTAATATTCCTAACCTTTTATTGTGTCACTAGTAACAAATCTCGTTCATGTTTCTCCAAGACAATCGAAACGAAAATTCAATAGGAATATTCCACCAGCGTACTTACCGTCCCACGCACTAGTAAATTGTAATAAAATACAGTAAAAGTAATTATATTTCAATGAGAATAATGTTATATTTGTTTACATTTAAAAAACAGTGGAGATCAATTAAATGATTTCGAAAAAGCCTTGAATAATTTATTTGTATTCATTTTACTGAGGCTTAATGGTATACTATATAGGCTACCTAAGAGTAAGTAGCGGGTCCAATTATAAACCTATTCGTTGTTGTTTTTTTCAATAAATTTGTTATTTTCAAATAAATAAATAAATTTTGATCAAAAAGCGTGGAGTTAGTATTTTGTTGATTATCATACAAAATATATAAATTTATATTCAATTTCATTAACATATCTGTGTTATTAAATTGGTTCAAAAGGTTACATCTACATTCTGAGCAGAGTGGTAGCTTTACTTTAATATAATTTTTTAAAATAACTTTGAATTAATTCTTGAATATAGCTTACTTGAATATTTTATATATATATATAATATTAAATAAGCTTCTTATTCGTTTATTTATTTATTGATTGTCATACAGGATAATACACCTGTGTTTGAATACGAGTTTGAATACGAGTTTGAATACGAGTTTAATATACGAGTTTAATATACGAGTTAAGTAAACGTGTGAGTGTTTCATTCTTAACATGGTCACAGGTGCACTCTATATATATATATATATATCCACCCTTAATACAAGTTTCCTAATTGGAGACATAAATATTAGTCCATGTACAAAAACAAACTTGTCACTCCAACGTCAACCATAAAATTGATGCACTTAACTCTTGCCCAAATAATGTTAAAACTAAAAACATCTCTACATATTATAAAAAAACCGCGTCGCGTCTTTATGTCTGACTGTGATAAACTCAAAAACTACCGAACGGTTTTTGATGTTTCCCCAGTGATTCATTAGGAAGGTTCTGGTATATAATTCTTAAAGATTTTGAATAAATTGACTGGAATGTCGGTGGTAGAGCTTTGTGCAAGCTCGTCTGGGTAGGTACCACCCACTCATCAGATATTCTACCGCAAAACAGAAGTTGTGTTCCGGCTTGAAGGGTGAGTGAGCCAGTGTAATTACAGGCACAAGGGACATAACATCTTAGTTCCCAAGGTTGGTGGCGCATTGGCGATGTAAGCGATAGTTAACATTTCTTACAACGCCATTGTCTATGGGCGTTAGTGACACTTACCATCAGGTGGCCGATAAGCTCGTCCGCCTACCTATACGATAAAAAAAAGAAGAAATATGACGATGATTGTTGATCTTTACTAGCGTCCGCGTAAACCAATAGCGTTATATGTACGATATAAACTCTTTTTACTGACCCTTATTATACCCGTGCGAAGGAAAAGCAATCTCATCTGATGATGAGCGCACGAAACCGTAACATAACAGTCACTTCTGAATTTAATATATTCATAAAAAATAACGTTGTAATTCGACAACATTGAGCTTCCTTGATGTTACTTTTTTTTCTTTAATAACTTCCGATTTTCAATACATTTTCTAATATGATGGTTCGATACGACGAAATATTTGTGTATCTGTGTATTCTTGTATTTAGATATTTATTTTATTTTATTTATTTTTTACGATACATGCAGTCTTTGTTTTAATTGTACATAATACATTATTGAACTGCATATAAATCAGATAAGTTTCTACTTATAAAAAAAAGTAAGTACTGTTATTATGATATTCGATACACTATAAAAATACTTAATTCATCATTGAAGCATTACACTTGCATATTGATAGTCAAACTAGAAACTACCACCGATTCGGAAAAAAAACACCCGGCCCTGAGAAGAACCAGCATAAGAAACTCGCATAATTTGTGGATGGAAAAGTTGATATCATTCGAGGTAATAATAATCATGCGTTATATTGCCATTAATATTATTATTTTAGTGCCATAGTAATAATATGGCACTAAAATGTTTGATGCTGTTCTCATTTTTAAACTATAACCATAACAAACATGCAGTGTATATATACCTAGCAGTAAGGGGCCGTAAATAGAACTTCGGGACAAAGACGTCCACTTAAAAAAAGGCTTGGAGTTACTTTACTACCCTCCACTCAAATCGGCAGAACATCATTCGACACATACCGGCTTTTTGTTTTATCAGAATCAAAATGGTATGTGGACAGTATTGAATCCAGGATATATGCAGCCTTAGAAACTGTACACAAGTCCAATGACAATGACAGTCTAAAAGGCAGTTATTTTAATATATTATCTATATATAAAGTGTGAAGCACATGTTCTGCCTCGTTGCTCTAGTGGCTAGAAATAAGGCCGCAGACCCGGTGGTCCTGGGTTCAATTCCCAGGTCGGACCAATAAATAGTTATTGGGTTTTTCTGTCAGAAAATTCTCAGTAGCAGCCCGGAGTCTGAAAGTTGGAAGTGTGTACACTCCCGTGCCTCGGAAAGCACGTTAAGCCGTTGGTCCTGCGCCTGAACTCTTTCCGGTCGTGTCGGATTGCCGTCCCATCGGATTATGAGAGCTAAGGAAAAGAGAGTGCACCAGTGTTTGCGCACACACTTGTGCACTATAATATCTCCTGCACAGTTGGCTAATCTCTCTTGAGAATGGCCGCCGTAGCCGAAATCGGTCTGGAGGACCTTATATATAAAGTCGTTTCATATAATCAAATATTACATGAATAGATAACAGACATGTAACATATATTAAACCAAACATATCTGACATTTTCCAGATATTTACATAATAAAGAACCTAAAACCGTTTCTAAGAATCCCATGTCATATTGTTTTGTACGTAACAACATTTTTATAAATCTTCATAAGATCGAACGATGATATTATTTACTTATTCGACTATGATAGTTGTGTTGTAAAAAGTTATATACAACCTTCGTGGAAGAGCTTTGTGCAAGGCCGTTTGGATAGGTACGTTCGTATTGTTGAGATCCGGTTTAAAAGAGGAGTCTGCCTACTAGGATACATAACATCTTAGTTGCTGTTGTTAGTGGACCATTGGCAATATAAAGAATTATATATTTTTTACACCGCCAATATAAAGAATTAAATATTTTTTACACCGCCAATGAGGGTGGTAACTATTTAACATGTGGTAGCCCATTTGCCAGTTCACCTACCTATTTTATGTAATAAAAACTTTGAAACTCGCTAAATCAAGGGTTATTAGGTCACGGGTTTCTTATTTAGAAACAAAGAGTAATGTATGGGACAGTTTGCACTTAAGTTTATCCGTGTCGACACATTTAATCGTTTCTCGCTGACATTGAAAACTGAAGCTGAGTAACCGCTGTGTTTTAATGAAAACGCCGAAGCGACAGCAGATAGTATGTTATGTCAAACGAAATTAATTAAATATTTCTCGAAATCACTTTAGCCGCTGATTAGGTAATCTCCTTCTTTCGTATGTCAAATTAATAATGATAGAAAGAGATAAATCGAAATCAGTGTCTAAATAAATATTCGCTAAGCAACGTTTGTAAGTAAGGCAGTACTTTATTTTATTCAATGAAATTTACTACCGAGTTTTCATTTTGTTTATTTGTTTTTATGATTCATCTCGTGCTCTGAGTTATACGAAAATATCGTAAAATACCCTGTATGTTTTGAAACAAATTCTGCTCCATGTGTATTCATCAACCCATACTGGATCAGTATGATGGAATAAGTTTTAAATTGTCTTCACAAGATGTAAGGAGCCTATTGCCCAGCCGTGGGACATTTACAAGAATTTATTTAAAAAAAAAACAATTAATAGTGTACTGGTTGTATTTCCCGCTAGAGTAACATAGTAAAGTTTTGGAGTTATATCCATCTCTTTACTTCGTATAAAGCCTCAGCTCGACCCTCATTAATTAGAAGTCCTTAAGCAGCTTAGTTATTCACTACAGATAATTTTGTATATATATAGACTTAAATGTTCGTCGACATTCCATTAGAGATATTTTTATTATGAATCAATAATACACATTTTATATTATTAATAAATAATTTTTATAGTCGAAACAAGTATTTGTTTTAAATAAAATTTTTTTTTGCGCTCGCCATTTCGTAGTTTTTTAAATCAAACTAGATTTCGTATATTTATCCTGAGTACATCTTTACGTGAGCTATTCGTGATACTGTCGACACGAATTCGATTTACGTTACGTGTAAATGTTGTCAAAAACCCTTATAACTCAGCCATCATTTCAATTCAATTGTATTTTCTCTAACGGAAGGCATGTCTGATTGAATACAAAATATGTTCTTATATAAATAAACTGTTGACCGCTTCAAGAGTGAATTTGTTGTTTTTATTTAATAATAATAATAATTTATTCAAGCATCATATTATATAATTAACAAGATGTGAACGATAATAACTGCTATAGTGTAAAACTGCGGTGCAGTTATTAACGCCCGCCAACAAATCGACATTGCTCTATTATTTGAAACATTTAAATTGTACAACTTAATTAAAAGAAAAAAAAAATTAAAATACACAATGGAATTAAAAAATTAACAGATTAAAAAATTAAAACATTTCAAACAAATTCAACAAATAATAACAACATAATCAGATGATTTAGACAAAACATTGTAAGAATGAATGTATATAAAATAATATTTATTTAAAAAATAATAATAAAGGAATAATAATAATAAAGCAAATTGATATCAAATTCAAAAACATATATTTAATTATTGTGTTGTAATATTTAATTATAGGAAAAGGATAAGGGAAGGCAGGGCAATATCAGATTAAAGGTTTAATTAAATTTTCCGTCTCATCATAACTTATATTAAGAAGCCAGTTAGTTACTTGAATTTAACTTACAATGATTGAAAAGACTCGGGTTGGCCTTTTTGAGTTTTCAATGTATATAGTTTATAGCTTCATTACTTTATGAATATAATTAATTAATTATATATTTTAAAATGTCAAATCTACAGTTCATCCTAAGTCAGGGCGGGGTCTTTGGTTTTGTAACTATTCAAGGTATATTATGTACAATATGTTACTACTATTTATATCTAATAAAAATAAAGTTATTCGATGAATAATGAAGAATCTAAGTTGTTAATTATGGCATATCACTTTTCAATAAACCACAATATTTCAATATTACATAAGCTTAAAATTCTCATGTGTTTTGGTAATAAAATTGAACCTTTATAGACGTTTTTCTGCTCTGTACGAACAACCTCGAAACTAACCGAAAAAAATGGTCTTGAAATATCATTATTTTAAAATTTCAAGCGTCAAAAGTAGTATGTATATCACCACTAGCTGTGCACCGCGGCTTCACCCGCGTATAATTAATAAAAATATAATAAATGATTACACACACACACACACACACACAGAATCAAGTCGGTCGCCAATATTTCACAGGTGAGTAATTAAGCGAGTTCTTACAGAATACTGTTCCGAAATAAATGGCATACAAAAAACCGTATATACAACACCCCTACAGGGCAGTAACAGCCTGTGAATGTCCCACTGCTGGGGTAAGGTTTGGAGCTTTTTCCACCACGCTGCTTCAATGCGGGTTGGTGGAATACACATGTGACAGAATTTCAGTGAAATTTGATACATGCAGGTTTCCAGGATGTTTTCCTTCACCGTCAAGCACGAGATGAATTATAATCACAAATTAAGCACATGAAATTCAGTGGTGCATGCCCGGGCTTGAGCCCACGATCATCGGTTACGATTCACGCGTTCTTACCACTGGGCCATCTCAGCTTTACAAGAGCTTTAAACTCACTATTTAGTAATATTCAAAAGCTAAGCTAAGCGAACGACTAAAACTGGATTTTTACTACAAATCAAATATTATTTTGGATAGCTTCTCCTTTTTGGTATCTAGAACAAAATTTCATGCCATAGTAGAGTTTAAGTCATTTAATTATGAATCGCATCACGTTCGTTCGTAACTTGAGAGGACGCTGGTTGTAACAAAATCGTTTTTTATACGAGAAAATAATATCTTATTTTGTTAATTTTTTTGATTTATTACTATAATATCATTTTCTGAATATGATAAAATACTGTTAAAATATAGGCCTTTATTTTATGACTTTGCTCGTTTTATTAAGTATAGTGAGTGAGCCAGTGTAGTGCACAAGAAACATAACATCTTAGTTCTGATGTATTTATAGTATAGAATGCAAGGGATGGTTAATATTCCTTACATTTCTAATATATTAAGGCGGTGTGACCTACCACCAGGTGATTTGCCAACCTGTTTTTTCGCTGGAAAAACTCGTTACGCGTTTCCCCTGGGAACGGGTATGTGGGACTCGCCGGTGTCCAAGGCGCCGAGTGCGCCACGAACGGAATACCCAATAAAAAATCCCTACCTAAGATTACCTCTTTCTATCTTAACGAGGAGCGCCACGGCCTCGCTTGCACATGCTACCGTGTCGCTCTAAGCCTATTTGCCAACCTGCCTATTTTAAATATAAAAAAACACTTAAAAGTTATTTAAATAAATATATACAAATCGAAACTAAAACTAGATACTGCATAAATGACTACGACTAAGTAAAATGAGATAAAATGCTAGCAGCATTTCGCCATTGAAATACTTCATTTTTTTTTTAATTTAATCTCAAAAAATAGCTTGTCTGAAAGATTTCGTCCACTTAAATTTCCATTTGAATTGACGCGAAAGTTTTGTTATGCTTATAAAAAACGGTAAAACGAAATTAATTATTTTAAATGTTAACTCAGAATACTCGTATTTAATAGCTCGTCTGGGTAGGTACCACCCACTCATCAGATATTCTACCGCAAAACAGCAGTACTTTGTGTTGTTGTGTTCCGGTTTGAAGGGTGAGTGAGCCAGTGTAATTACAGGCACAAGGGACATAACATCTTAGTTCCCAAGGTTGGTGGCGCAGTGGTGATGTTGTTTTTTTTTTTAAGAAATATACAAACCACTGTCTATGGGCGTTGGTGACCACTTACCATCAGGTGGCCCACATGGTCGTCCACTAAAATTTTAAAAGTAAAGTTCCTATTCCTACGATTGAATTACGAAAGGATTTTAAAATCCGGCTTATATCGAGCCATTAGCTAAAAAGACCGACGCTAAAAGCTTATCTTGTGAATACAGTTTTATTTAACTCCAGCTGCACATTGTAGATTTATATTAACATAAAATTTGCATCACATTATATAGGTAAGCATATTAAAAAATACTCGTCAGTTTATCTTATCATCTCGTCATACGAGTATGTATGAATAAGATATGTGATATAAGAGCGTTCAGTAGAAGCTTTTGAGCAAGTAGTCAGAAAACTAGCTGTAATAACGTCTTGTGAGAACTTCTCTAAAATACACGAAGTTAGGAACATCAAAATATAACGAAAGATTTTAGATACTACTTTACCAACTTCTCGATAAGTAAATATTTAAAAATAGTGATCTCAAGTTTATTGAACTTTAGGATGTTTTTAAAGCATTTGTTGTTTTCATATAATTGTTAAAGTAAGTTCTTATTGTTACGTTTTTGATGTCAAACTATTATTTGCGTGCCTTGAGACTCGTATAACGCTCTAGTATACTTTCTATTGTGTAAGATAATAAAACCAGAAACAATATCGTAATAATAAGACATATGATATTAAGTAATTTCATATTAAGAAAAATTATATTATCATAGATTCTCGTTTATTTAGTCTCGGTGAATTAATATAGATGAAAACATTTACGAAAAAAAATTTAAAACTAACTAACCGCCTGGCTTCGTACGGGTAGAATAAGGGTCTTCATAATACGTTTATATCGTAATACATATAACATTATTTATTGGTTTACCCGGCGCACGCTAATAAAGCTTAGCTCTAAGTCGGCATACTTTTTTCCAACATCTTCAATAATTATCCTCATATTTCAGCACATTTGTACAAAATTGATATATTTGAATTATATATATATAAAGAATTATACTATTTACTCGGTGGTAGAGCTTTGTGCAAGCTCGTCTGGGTAGGTACCACCCGCTCATCAGATATTCTACCGTAAAACAGCAGTACTTGGTACTGTTGTGTTCCGGTTTAACGGGTGAGTGAGCCAGTGTAATTACAGGCACAAGGGACATAACATATTAGTGCCCAAGGTTGATGGCGCATTGGCGATGTAAGCGATGGTTAACATCTCTTACAATGCCAATGTCTATGGGCGTTGGTGACCACTTACCATCAGGTGGCCAATATGCTCGTACCTATACTATAAAAAAAAATACACAAATTTATACCTTCCTCGTGAATCACTCCATCCATTGGTCAAAACCGTATCAAAATCTGTTCAGTAGTTTTATAGTTTATCGCCTTCAGAGACGCGGAAAATGTTTTATATTATATGTAGTGATATTCAAACATAAATTATATACAATTAATAAGTTAAGATAAAACTTAAGCCAGTAATGAAAATGTAATTTATTTTATTTATTATTTCTTTATATTGTAATGTTAATTATTTTTGATTCAAAGACAAATCAAGGCTTTAATTATTTTTTGGTAATTTAGTTGTCATCGCTCGTCACAGTAGGGAGCTAATTCGACTTAATTATAACCTAGAGATCGTGGTATTTGGGGAATACTATCATGGTTCCGATTTTTTTATGTCAAAATGTCACCAACTTTCGTTTTGGGGTTTCAAAATTTCGATTATGTATTAATAAGAGGGTGGTATATGTTTGACATATATATCTAAGAGACAATTAATGACAAGATATACCACAATATATAACTTAAAATATATTAAAGCTTATGTATAAAATAAAAAAGTATATTCTTGAATGTCGCCAATAGGAGATAGTGTGAACTTTATAAGGTACAGGTAGACCATTGCATTTTTATAATCTATATATGTCAACAAAATTGCCACTGAGCAACGTACACAAATTATATTGTCAAATCTACCAATCTGACAAACTGTACTGGTATTTAATTAAGGAAATGTCCTTGGTTATTTACTTATTATGTATACTAGCTGTTGCCCGCAGCTTCGCTCGCGCGTGGTCTTTATCTATACTAATATTATAAATAAGTAAAAATAGATTTTTTGTATGTTTGTTTGTAGCGAATAAACTAAAAAACTGCTGTACTGTTTTTAAAAACCTTTTTTACCTACAGAAAGATACGTTATCAGCGAGTAATTAGCTGCCCGTCCCGACTTCGTACGGGTAAAATAAGGATTTTATCATTTTTTAATCAATAAGATATAAACATTTACCAATCGATTTATTCGCCCATCCAGTATAGTGTATGTATGTTCAGGACAGGGCATATAATAATCCTACTTCCTACTAATATAATAAACTCGAAAGTTTGTATGGATGTATGGACGTTTGTTACTCTTTCACGCATAAACTACTGAATGGATTTTAATGAAACTTTACAATAATATAAGCTTAGGGAATACCAATTAAGTGGTACATATGGCAATAATGGAATATGTTTTTTTTATCCAAACATCACCAACATAGTGAAGTTCGTATATTTCTCCCTAAGAGATATTGCGTATTTTGAATTTCATTATTTGCACCCAACTCTTCCAAACAAAAATAAAAGTTTCTAAAAACTTTGAAATTCATGTTTATTAATTCAATCAAAAAACTCAAATAGTATATTTCTATTTTTTTAAATTTTTATACTAATGCTTTTACCCCGTTTCTCCCGTTTGGAGTTAAATTTCTAAAAACGACGAAATACGTATGCATAGCTTTAATACTAAATATCATTCTTCTTACACCAAAAGTGACGGAATCCCCATACAAACTTTCAACCCCTTTTTTACCCTCTTAGATTTAGATTTTCAAAAACGCTGAAATACATTTTTATTTATTTTTAAGCTTGTTCATTAAATTTCATGCTTCTAACTTTAAAAATGACGGGTTTCTAAACAATCGTTCAACTCTTTAGGGGTAGAATTTCCAAAAATCCTACCTTAGTGGGTGTTATAAACTGTATCAACTGCCAAAATTTCAAGTTTCTAACCCCCGCAGTTTAGGCTCTGCGTTAATGAATCAGTTAGGAAGAGTAATAATATTATGTGAATAGATATCAACAAAAATACGTATTTTTATAACTTTTGATAGACTCAACTAATTTTGATGAAATAAAGGCTAAACGGAATCTTGAAATAGTTCTTATAATTCGGTTATTTCAATTTTTAGACGATTGAAAGATACAGACATGGTGACAGTAAAAAAATTAAAAAAATGATTGCTTTGGTTTTGGTAAATCGTAAATAGCCATATAACCTTTAAAACAGGCAGTTATTTTGAAATAACAAACAGAAACTTCAATTTTATTTATATGTATGGATAATTTATTAATTAATTCGTTTTTGTTATAGATTTATGTTATTTTATGTGTACAATATAAAGTATAAATTAAAGGAAAAGTTTCTTCTGTCAGAGACTAAATAAAATCAGACTTAACCAAGGCTACTAATGTAATTAAACATAAAAAGGGAATTAAAACAAATGTTGTCCATTGAACTTGACACACATCTGAATAAGCTGCTTAAGCGGCCATTTTATGTAGAAAAAGTATATAATATACAAACAAAAGCAGCTATATAACAATTTTAATTAAAGATTCAAAAGCAGTTATTTGACTGCTCTGGTAGGTTAAGTGTTAAAAATGAGATGACACTTATAGCATATATATATATAAATATATACATACATTAACTAAGTTTCCACCAACAATAATTACACAATCATTAAAATAATCAAAACATATATAAAATCAAACAGCTAAACCATCATAATCAGTAAAGGTGTAGTAAGATATATATTTTTTTATAATCAAATATAATTAATTACTTAATGAAAACACAAATTTAACAAAAACAAAATATAAATGAAATCACATAGCTTAAGCATTATTACATTGAGTGAGGCCAATAAAATGCAGTAAATAAATGATATATATATTATTTATATATTTTTTAACCAAATACAATTAAAAGGCAAGCAAGAATATGACTACAGTACAAAATTTATAACAAACTAAAATATTGAATATTAAGATGGGTTGGTACATTCATTTTATATAAATTAATACATTTAATACATTATTATTTTTATCTTATTTATGTTATTTTTGCAGTGATTTTTTTTTAAATATGTAATATCAATATCAGTACACTTAATTATATATTATATGCTCGCACAGATCTACTCCTTCCTATTCATGATTATGCTGTCGCAAGCTTGATGTAGCCAAAGACCAATTGAATTAAGCTGAGAGATTACAAAATACTTTTATTTGGTTTATATTGGGATGAGGCAAATATAACCACGTTTCACAATTTTGTTCTCTTCTTAATTAGTTGCCCGTCTGACTTCGTAGGAATATGCACATCTTTTCTATTCTGTACTGTGTGTTGTTTAACCCTTTTACTCCCCCTTCATCACTTGATATTCATTAGATGATGACGGTGATGACGACGTCTCAGTGCTTTTATTTATGTGCTCCGTATTTTGTTGTTCGATCACTACTATTATAGCTATCTCTATAGCTTTCTTTAGTGACAGTTCAGACCGTTGTAATAATCTTTGATGTTTGACGAGCTACTCTAACACATATTCGCTGTAAATTTATCACTGACCAATGACTATTAATTCAACGAAATCGCATTTTAAACTGTAATTTTTAGACTCGTAATAAAATTGGTTATATTTTCGTGTTTGCTTTGTTTTCTCATAAAAAATACATGTCAGGCCATAGTCAAATTTTTCCTCGGTTCGAAATACTTGTTACATTTATTAATGAGGTCTTCTAAAGTAATTTCTGTTATTTTAATGTTGAACAAAATTGCTATTTTTCTCTTTTTTTTTTTTTTTTTTTTATTGTATAGGTTGGCGGACGAGCATATGGGCCACCTGATGGTAAGTGGTCACCAACGCCCATAGACAATGGCATTGTAAGAAATGTTAACCATCACTTACATTGCCAATGCGCCACCAACCTTGGGAACTAAGATGTTATGTCCCTTGTGCCTGTAATTACACTGGCTCACTCACCCTTCAAACCGGAACACAACAATACAAAGTACTGCTGTTTTGCGGTAGAATATCTGATGAGCGGGTGGTACCTACCCAGACGAGCTTGCACAAAGCTCTACCACCGAGTCTATTTACACTTCTTATACATAACCTGTGGCTAATACTCCTTATATATATCCAGAGGCTAATAAATATAGTTCAAAATATGGTTGCCATTTTTTCCGCGTTAAATTGTTATTTATTTCGTTGTTTAGAAAAAACTTCGGTAGGTAAAACGTTTGAATTTTTATCAGCCGTTTTAAAACTTTTGACAGGAAACACAAATTTACGAAAAAATTATACCTATTTAAAGTTTTAAGAAGTGATATACCGTTTATGTTTAAAGCAAGCACTTCTAAAACCATGTATTATTGTTATAGTTGTTTTTTAGGCTTTGTTTATACACCTATATACTATTCACGTATTAATTATTGTCACTGAGTTAACTGACTTGCTCACACGCAGTCTTAAAGCGTACTGTTATGAAAGATATAAGATGAGATCATAAAGATACACACAATATATATGCAATATTAGTTTTTATGCCATAACAACACACGAAGCTACTGAAAACACGAAATTGTTAACAAAACTTTTTGATTTTGACAACTAACAGGTGCGCGTACTTTTTCTACAGATAATAATTTATTGATTTTTGGTAGTGATACTAAACTTTTAATAAATAAATAAAGAGATTAAAAATTATAGGACAAAATATAAGATAAATCATAAGCAAAAGTGTATATTACATGTAATATTTAATGTCTTTTCAGTTTGACCATAACCATTTTTTAATAAATGTTCTACGTGTATCTTTAAATTGACATAACTTTATTATTTATGAACCGATTGAAATAAAACAAACACTAAATGTTAAGTGAAGTTAGCCACAATACATTAGTGAAAACCGCACTCAAATCCGTTAAGCCGTTTTTAAGATTAGCGTGCACAAACGCACAGACAAACAGACAAAAGATCTATTAATCATTGTTTTGGGTTCTATTGTGTTTATAAAGACCCCCGATAAAAGTTTTACTCATTTATCTTCCATGTACAGACATCGACCAGTTACAGATTTATTATATGTATAGATGATAATAAGCGCCAGCGACTAAATTTCCACCTAGCCCTGTTTATTTCTTATCTGAAGCACATACATATATATCAATTCGAATATATAATATTTTATTTGCATCCGTAGAACCACCTTAGGATACAATTCAAAGCATAATGTTTTCCTTTGATTTTATAATATAAATTATAATTGTTTTGCGTAATTGCTACGTTTAATTACTCAGTTGACAAATTTATCGTCGGCCAGCCATATAATTATTCATCAAATTAACGTTTACTATTACTTGTGTCATTAATTGGTATTTCCGATTAATTTAACAGTTAATTTGTTTAACTTTTCTTTTAAAAAATAAATATTCATAATTCGAACATTTTTTTTGTTTTTTTTTCGTATGTTTCGTATGCAAAAAACTGCCTGTTTAGATAAGCATGTTTCGTTAAAAATATTAAAAATAAAAAACAAGCTTGTCTTCCTCCAACCTCAGTTGCTGCTCATCAACATCTTTTCCGGGTATATTACCAAGTTCAAGTGTGGCTTGGTTATCAACTAGACCCTACAGAATGGGGTGGGAAGTTGGTCAACAATACATTAGAACCAGTTCAAACTTTACTCCCATCTGCGCCGGAAAAACTGCTGAACACAATTTTTTTGCAACTGCAAAAAGGGATGTAGTGCTAAATGTGGTTTTACAACTTTTTGAAACGGTGGCTTATAGGAAAAAAAGCGTTGATATATTTTTTAAAGATAATTTTATGATCTACAATTTTTGGCTAAGATACTTTAGGGATAAAACTTACCGTTTTGCTGAAAATCGCGTAAAACTCATTTTTTTTACCTTTGACCTCGAGTAATTTTTTTTCCATACACGAGAATGATGGGGAACTTAAAAATTTTATTTATAGTTATGTTTTGAACAATTTTATTGAATTTCAGCTCGTTGTGGTTTCATGCACCTTCACTCTTATTTTTTGGTCTAGATTGACCGGACTATCAGTTGTATATCTTAAATGTTATCATAGCCTAAGATTTACATACGTAACTGTAGACCAGTACTTTAGACATATAAATAGGTAATTACACAAATTTTATGTCACATAATGTTCGTACATATTCAACGGGGGTGACACCACGGCACAGCTAGTGAAAACTTACAATAAATATTATTTATTTATAATTTATACAACATCTATAATAAATAATATAAAAAATATAGAAAACTAAATTGGTACATAAAGCGCGTCTTATAGCTTATAGCGATCAACAATTTAGGCGAACAAAAATTGGTCAAAGAGATATAGTATCGTCGCTTGGAGCTGGCTACGCGGGCGGTTTCCAGGGTGTAGCCTTTAGAGGGGTGCATTTAGACCCACAGCCTACACTCCGCTGGGGTACAGCGACACACAATCAAAACATCGAGATAATACAATTACATTTTTTATTTTCTTTTTATTTAAGAGGGGGCAAACAGCAGGAGGCTCACCTGATGGAAAGTGACTACCACCGCCCATGGACATCTGCAACATCCGAGGACTTGCAGGTGCTTTACCGGCCTTTGAGGAAAGAGTACGCTCTCTTCTTGAAGATTTTTATGTCATATCGGTTCGGAAAAGTCGCCTTAAAAATCGCGCTGTTGTGGATTTCCAGACATCGAGGTAGTAAGGATGGAATTTTGCGTTCTAGCGCGATGTCCGATAGTGGAATTCAGCGGCCGGGACTAAACCAAACAACTCCTTAGAACACTCCCCGTGATATATGCGATAGAGGATGCAGAGTGACCCAACATCTCTACGCAAATCCAAAGGACCAAGCCGGTCGGTAATATAGGGTTTTCCATTAAGGGCGCTTGATCGTGCAGAACTTCCATCGTAGCGTGTGCTGTGTGGCACGTAGCGCCGTCCTGTTGAAACCACATGTTGTCCAGATCCATATTCTCGATTTCAGGCCAAAAGAAGTTGGTTATCATCGACCGGTATCGCTCACCATTGACGGTGACGGCCACACCATTATCGTTTTCGAAAAAATACGGACCAATCGCTGACTGGGCAGCGAACACACGGCGCTGTCTATGGTCATTAACCTTGAGCTCTTGGGTCAGCTGGATCTTGTACGGGCACAGGCTCAAGTTACAACGCAAAATTCGCCAAGTTGTCGTCTGCGAAAGGCCGAGTTCCTGTGCGCGACGCGGAATTGACTGCCGCGGGTTTTCGAGGACACTGTCGCGCACAGCGGCGATATTCTCGGCAGATCTCGCGTTACGTTGACGCACGGGAACCGGCTGATTGTTAACTGACCCGGTTGACTCGAATTTGTCCACCAATCGACGGATAGTCGACTCGGCAGGACGATCATCGCGACCGTAAAACGGGCGAAGTGCGCGGAACGTTGCTCGAACTGAAGACCCATTTTCATAAAACAATTTTATGATTTGCACGTGCTGCTCGACACTGTAACCATGGTGGTTTGGGAGGACGGAATGAATATAACACACTGCATTTGACAGCTGTCACTCAAACAACATGGCCGCAATCAGCTGTCAAAGTTCAAGCGTCCCTATTGGAAAACCCTATAGCTTGATCATCGCCAATTCGAACCACCCCGCTTCCGCCCAGAGGTAAGAGCAGTACTCCATGTGGGGCCGAATTTGCGCCTTGCAAAGTTTTAGGCGATGGGCCGACGTGAAGTACTGTCTCGCCTTGTTGAGCACTACAAGCTTTTTGGAAGCCAATTTGGCTTTAACTTCCAACTGACCGCGGAACTGAATTAGAATGGGTAAATATTACATAAAATTCCTCTAACATAGTACACATTTGTACCGAACACTATATAGAATTACCGGACCCATAAATTAGCTCGAATTAATAGGAGGCTTTCATCCAGCAGCGGACGGCAAAAGACTGAAAAAAGAAAAAAAAAATAGCTTGGGTGGTACAACATTCAAAAAATATATATTTTACGATAAACAATATTGCGAATAAAATGATTTAGATTAAATTACAAAGTACAATGTAGGTCAAACGTAACAACGACATGAACATAGCCTCAAGTAAAGATTTGTAAACTGTTTAATAACAAGTTACTTAAAGTTGAGTTGCTTTATTGTTTACGCTTTTTTATCTAATTAGTCTAAACTGAGCAAAACATTAACCAAGTAAATAATGTTTTGAGTTAATAAAGACTTGTTCAACGAAATTAATATAAATCAAAATTGCAAGTTTTTATTAAAAAAATATGTTACCTTTCCAAATTAATTAGGAGGAGCACGCGATATGATCCAGTGGTTAGAACACGTGAATCATAACCAAAGGTTGCGGGTTCAAGCACCACTGAATTTTCTTGGTCTTAATTTGTGTTTACAATTCATCTTGAGTTTGTCGGTGAAGGAAAACATCGTGATTAAGGCATGTGTCTTATTTCACTGAAATTCTGCCACATGTGTAGGGCAACCCGCATTCGTGGAATAATTATTATTATTGTGCCATATTATTTATTTAAAAAAGAATAATAGCATTGTCCGTTTTTTAATCAATTACTATTTATCCTTCCAATTTGCCGATATGGCCTAGTAGTTCCGATCGTAGGCCGATCGTGGGTTCAAATTCGGGCAAGCACCTCCGAATTTCATATGCTTAATTTGTGATTATAATTCATCTCGTGCTTAACGGTGCAGGAAAACATGTTGAGAAAACTTGCATGTGTCAAATTTCACTGAAATTCTGCCACGTGTGTATTCCGACAACCCGCATTGGAGCAGCGTGGTGGAATAAGCTCCAAACCTTCTCCTCAAAAGAGGAGAAGAGGCCTTAGCCCAGCAGTGGGACATACACAGGCGGTTACTGTTACTGTATCCTTCTAATTACGCTTAAAATTTGAGTAGGGACCCATTCTACTACTTTTACTTCACTAGGTATGCAATTGTACTACTGAGGCGTACATTATTGATAAATATTTCTTCGTAAGTCTTAATTTTTAATATTTCTTAATTAGGTAATGAAGAATCAAAATAACGTCAAACCGAAACGTTGAACGACTTAAATGACCCAAACACGCAATCGCATGATCGAGTAAAGGTTATGATTTATTATTAACCAATTAAGTTATAATATTTAGGTTTATTTAGATTACTATGGTATTTATTATTCCCGCAGCTTTATTTTTTTTTTTATTGATTATGTAGGCGGATGAGCGTATGAGCCACTTGATGGTAAGTGGTTACCTACGCCCGTAGACATTGGTATTGTGAGAAATGTTACCCATCACTTCCTTCGCCAATGCGCCACCAACCTTGGGAGATGTTATGTAATACTCTTAAGAGAAAATAAATTCTTCTTAAGCCTTATGTCCCTTGTGTCTGTAATTACACTGGTCCGCTCACCGTTCAAACCGGTACACAACAATAACAAGTACTGCTGTTTTGCGGTAGAATATTTGATAACGTACCACCCGTACCTACCCAGATGAGCTTGCACAAAGCTCGTTACACATATAAATTGTGCTCAAAATCGATTTTGAAGTTACACATTAATATTTTATTAATCTAAACTACAATTCATATTTAATTTTTTTATGCCATATTGAAATGTTTTTGTGTACATTTACTATAAAGTAAATATGTTTATCTTTTGTGCGTAAAAAAAAAAAACAGATCGTCGTCAAATAAAACAATATTAAATTTGTTCTTTTTACTTATAAAATCTGAATATACATGTCAGAAGCAGGTGTTTTAATTGCCATCCTCACTAATAAATGCTTACTAAATGAATTATTTCAACGGCTCTGCACTAGACAACGTTGTCAGAATGAAAAGGGTTCGCTAATAAATTAATTATTTATGTTAAAAACAATGGTTTTATGCGTATTGATTAAGAATTAATACTCGTACTATGATTTATTTTCGACGAATTTGAACATAACATAAGACTAACTTCAAGTCAAATTATACCTTATTGTAAAAGGGTCTTACGAGCACTTTTCATTTATTTACATTTTGTCATTTATGTCATTTTAAATGTATGAAAAATGAAATTACATAGTCGAAGAACTGTCTTAATGTTAACGAAGTATAATAATTAAATTATTATTCCGTCAAAATTTATGATGACATATTTATCGATTCATATATTTTATTGGACATTTATATAAAATTGTATTTTGTTTTAAACCTAATGTTTACTTATATAAATAAGTTTCCTCTTTAGTTTAATAATAAATATTAAACAGATGTACAGCAGTTTTCAATGGTGTGACACTCGTACCCGAAGAATGGAACATTGCATGCGCTTGGTCGCAATGAAAAATGCTGAAGCTAGGAAACGGCTCGAATATTTGTCTCAAAGTTAATATCTCTGATTCACTTGCTTTACATGCCCACTTAGACTTTATATTCTATGAATCAGAATTGCGTTTCATAGGAAAAACACTACACTATTCTACGTCATGATTTGTATCGTATCGATCTCTTTTTAATTTTGAAATTGTATATAATGTCAATGAAAATAATTATGATAATAATAGTCCTGCAGACCTATTTCCTAACTCTTATAACCCGATGGGATGGCAATCCATCATGACCTGAAAGAATTCAAGCGGAGTTCCAACAACTTCCAGACGCCGGGCTGCTACTGAGATTTTTCGACAGAAAACCTCAATAACATTTTATTGACCCGACCTAGGATTGGAACCCAGGACCACCGTGTCTGCGGCCTTACATGTAGCCACTAGACCAACGAGGCAGTCAGGCAGTCAATGGAAATATTGTTTATGTAAATAAAAAATCGCCTATCTGATTGTATTTCCTTCACATTACACTCTTTTCGGTTGGCGTAATTCTGATATAACAAACGATAACGCGTTGAGAAATCTCAAAATATCTCCAAGATCTGATGTTACGTATGAAATAAAGATAAAAAAATATATTCGCTTCGAGGTTTCTATGTACGTAGCTATATGAGATTTTATATTTTAAATATACATATTAACCCACGCTTTCTTAGTTTATTATGATAATCGTGGTCTAACCATATAAGTGACTTAAAGATTTCCGTTTTAAGAAAATGAATATTCATATTTATTACATAATCTGATCCAAGTTTAAGCCCCTAGGGGACTCGAGTTCAGAAAACATCTAATGGTTTGCTTACGTCATATAAAAACAAATATTTTATTAAAAGTGAAGACCTTCACCCTTCCAAAGGAAAAGCTTTTAAGCTTAGTCCACCAGACTGCTTCAATGAAACATGTGTCAGAAAACCATCCGACACATGACAGTGTCAAAATTTTCCTCGTCATCGCTTAAAGCAATATACAAATTAAACACGTAAAAATTTAGTGACATGAGCCATGATTTGAACCCTCGAACTTACGTTAAGTTATTTTAGCATATAAGATTTTTTTTATAGCATTGGTAGGCGGACGGTCATATGGGCCACCTGATGGTAAGTAGTCACCAACGCCCATAAACATTGGCATTGTAAGAGACCATCGCTTATATCGCCAATGCGCCATCAACCTTGGGAACTAATATGTTATGTCCCTTGTGCCTGTAATTACACTGGCTCACTCACCCTTCAAACCGGAACACAACAGTACCAAGTACTGCTGTTGTGCGGTAGAATATCTGATGAGTGGGTGGAACCTACCCAGACGAGCTTGCACAAAGCTCTACCCCCAAGTAAATCTATCTACTGGGTCCTCAGAATCTAAGTTATAATATAAATACTGTACTATGCAGGGTTTCCAACCAGGTCAGCATTATGATCTTTATATATATATAACTCCTGGATCTCTTTAGAATCGAGAATTAACCAGAGAAACACCAAAATGCAATGATGCCTTTTTCTATGGATACATATAATATATTATCTTTATTATATATATAAAAATCTCGTGTCACATTGTTAGTATACTCCTCCGAAGCGGCTTGACCGATTTTGATGAAATTTTATATGTATATTCTGTAGGTATGAGAATAGGTTTATAACTATTTTTTATACCGCTAAGTGTTAAGGGTGGCTCACCCCAAAAATAATACGTCCTGCGTAGTTGGCAAATATTTCTTGAGATTGGCCATCGCGGTCGAAATCGGTCAGGAAAAAAATATTCTTCGGAGTGTACTGCGTGTAGCCTCACAGAAATACCCTGGCGGTGTCGGTGGAGATCTCTCGCTGCCGAGCGTGATTAACGCCATGTTGGAAATGGTCTCCTTCTGCAAGAGTGTCATGTCGCAAAAGGAGGCCGCGGAGCGGCAGCGCGAGGAAAATGCCTCCGCTGATTCGATCCGTCGAAGAAGACTGGGGAGAAGGCGTAGGCACGCATAGTCACCGGAGCTAAGTGGGTTCCCTGTATCTGGGAACTCCGGGGCGTCAGGGTAGCATGCGCAAGCGATCCTCCCGTGGCGCCCCCCGACTAGACGGAGAGGATACCGCTGGTTTTTTAGTGGGTATTCCGGCACCTTCAGCGCCGGTGAGCCCCACTTACCCCTCACTTCATATAGGGGAAACGCGTAAATGCATTTTTCCAGCGAAAAAAAGGAGGAAATTGTTCCTACTTTTTTATCACACCAAAAAGCGTTGCCCATTATATTTTTATTATGATTTTTAATGCAAAAATGTAAAGTATAATAGTAATTTATTCAAAATTAAATATAAAATAGCGAATTGTAAGTTAAAAAAGAGTTCAAATTATATTTACAATTGTATAGAATTGTGGTTATCTCATTGGCCACACACAATCCTTATTGTCAAATCTGATAATTTGCACACTTACACATACATACACATACAACCGCTAGAATAGAAAGAATCAGTAAGAAAGAAAGAGGGGAAAGGTCGCTTGGAGGACAACGCTTTTTTGTTACATGAAAATTTCTGCCAGGTCACTCTACTTTGCAGTAGTAAAATAATTTTGTTCCAAAAAAGGAAAAAATATGTAGAGCATGTTTGTTGTACTTTACTTTATGCATTATTATTATATGCCCTGTACTGAACACACATACACTGTACTATATGGGCGAATGTTTATATCTTATTGATTAAAAAATGCACGGGATAAAATCCTTATTTTACCCGTACGAAGTCGGGGCGGGCAGCTAGTATATATATAAGAGGAAGGCAGACAGGCAGATAGACCATTTGATGTCAAATAGTCACCATCGCCCATGCTATGAGAAATTTATCATTACAGGGCTACACATGGAGTAATAAAAATTAAAATAAAATGTAAATTTATTTACCAAAAAACCAATTTACAAATGTGTGAATGAATCCTCTGGTACCCACACTAGGAGGCCTGTATCGTGGGAACCCATTTTCGTTTATCAAAATACGTATTGGTGTACGCTTAGTTAATAATATTATGCTTTAGTCTATTTTGTATATATATCTTACAATCTTTATTTACATTAAAACCTTAAATAAATACAAATATAAATTAAAAATATTTGCTATACAAATCGTGACCGCGTGGAATGGTGGCAAGAATGCTAGCAGCATTTCCCCTTTAAATCGCAATTCCGATTCTCTGGGCGAAAAATGAACCAGCCCTCCTGTCGCGTGTGAGACAATAAGACGCGGTGTAATATTTTAGTTGTAATCAAAATATTATTGATGGATAGGATGTTGCCTGCATATTAAATATAACACTCTATCTTAAGCATAACAATAGTCATAGAAGCAAAATCACGCAAATTATGCTATCCGGGGGGTAAATTCGGAAAAATCTGTTTTTTTTTGTAATAATTAATAAACCTAAGCTTGTAGAAAACATAATTACGTAAACTTTAAGTTGTTAAAACTTTTGGTAGTTTTTGATTAGTAATTCAAAATTTAGGGAAAGTGTAAAAGTTTTAACGTTATTAAATAAATAATGAGACTAACATTATTTCTTATTAGGATTCTCAATGCCGCCTATTGTGTACGAGTGTACGACCCCAGTTACTTTGGTTTCATAATTAATACACTATTGGTGGATTTTAACAAATGAAATCGAGTAATGAGAGCCTTGAGCAAATCGATATCACCAGCCATTCCACAAAGATTTTAATAACAAATGTAAATAATGCTTCGTTAATTAATAGATTAATTTGAATATTTAAAACAAACATAATGAAGAGGTTAGATTTGTTTTCCGGGTTTTATAATAACGTAATTCTATTGTTGTGAAATTTATAAATTACTTCCGTTTCTAAATTTATCATACAAGCTATATAGTTTTATATTTATTGAGTTATAGCTCATTGTTCTAGATTTTCATCTTTATTTTAACATATGAGATTTTTTAAATATGAAACAGATGAACTACAATAATTTATGACAGCAGACATATTGCTTAAGGTATAATTTTTTATTTTTTTATTTTATATGTTTGCGGACTTGCATATGGGGCCTGATGGGGGACCTGATGATAAGTGGTCACAAACGCCCATAGACAATGGCATTGTAAGAAATGTTAACCATCGCTTACATTGCCAATGCGCCTTGGGTACTAAGATGTTATGTCCCTTGACCGGAACGCAACAATACAAAGTACTGCTGTTTTGCGGTAGAATATCTGATGAGTGGGTGGTACCTACCCAGACGAGCTTGCACAAAGCTCTACCACCGTGTAAATTAATAAGTATAAATTTTCATATACTACACGTTGTATGAAAAATATACTCGAAGGTTTTTATTCACGTATTATAAGATTTTTTTATATAAAAAAAATATAAAAAGCCACTTATAACTTTGCCTTTCTTATATATTTTATGTAAGAAAGGCAAAGAAACAGTTTCAATCCCTAACACATCGGTATAAGAAATTGATCTTTGAAAGTTTAGTAACTAGTTATAAGTATGGTATGACGACGGTAATTGAAGCTTCACTCGACACTAAGTTTGAAGCTCCGCTGTCGACGGAAGCTGTCTGGGGTAAAATATTGGATTATTTTATAAAGCGCTGCAGACACTACTTAATAAATTTAAAATCACTATAAAATGTCTTATAAATAAATCTATTGATAATAGAGATATAAGAAAATAGATATATTAACAAGATTGGAATTATCATTCATTGATTTTCACGCAGACTGTATGGCTATTGGCTTTATTTTTCATAAGCGCCTTATGAAAAATCGGGCCTGTAAGACTTGCCGCCCTTTTTTTGCTGGAAAAACGCATTTACGCGTTTTCCCCGCATTAGGTGGGGGATTATGTGGGACTTTAAACATTTATGAGATGTTTCTATAATATTTCTATAATACGTAAAATTTGGTCGCTATTTAAGTTATTCAATAATAATTATCCATGTCTGTACCCACGCAACTTATTACGCTATAAAATATTAGTATTCTACATAAAATTATAAAAAATAAATATCGTAATGAGTACTTCTAGCCTACTATGAAGGATATATGATAAGGAATTTAAATGTATGCGTTATCATTTTTCTCATTCGCACAGTCCGATGAAAGTGCTAATACTGATGTATGTGATTTCCGAAATACAGGGATGTAAGTCCCAACATAATACACTCTACTACAAATATTTTTTGACAGAAAAACCCATTATATATATTGCCCTGATCCGGAACTAAAGCACGGGATATCATACTATATTGCATTAAATATCTAGTTATGCTTGCTCATCAACATAGTGCAACGAGAATAAGGGCCTTTCAAACCTTTTTTAATGTTACGAGTAATTTGTATTGCAGTTACGTCAGTATACGCGGTTATTGTTGATAATTAAATTTAAGAATGCACTTATTAATTTCATTTTGTTTTTAAAGTAAATTGGATAAATAAATAAAATATATTGAGTATTTGATAAGAACCAATTAAAGTTTTCTTTTCACACTGGTCCATAGCTCGTCGTAGTTGTTGAGTATAAATTCAACTAAAAATACCGATAAAACTTATTCTAATCGAATCTATAAATAAAAACAAATTTGTTTTAATGATTGGAGTATGACGATTTTAGATTTCATTTCAAAGTTTTATGTGATTATACTCGTATTTAAGCTATTTTTATTATTGAAGTATCTTAAATATATTGATGAACTTTCAGATATCCAATTTTAAGTTTGATATTGTCTTCGGATAAAGAACAATTTTGCTAAGTTTCAATTCTGTACGTTTTATTTTAGTGACTGGATTTGTCAATCGAACTTTCAAAATCTAAGATAATTTTGGTATCCAATAATATATTATCTACAAATTTAAAATATGGCCGACATAAACTGTTTTGGGTTTTACGAATCTTTACAGCAATGTCAAAAATTCATATAAATATATCTAGTTCGTAATGACAAACGCTGCTTAAACTTTTTTAATATAGACAAAGTTTAATAAGTTCAGCTATTGATTAGTCGGATATATTTTTTAAATTTCTACTTGTGCAGAATATTTTGATATACGTAAAAGAAAAAACATAATGAGTCTATGGTTTTGTAATGGATGAAGTCACAGGTAGCGGCTATTGTATGCGAAATGAGTCTTCAGCATCGTTCTTATGGACTTTTGTTCTGGAGATTAAAAAACACTTATTCGCGGATCCCTTGCATTCACCCCGATCATTTCGGGACGAAAGATATTATGTGTTACTCAGAACATAAGTAATCGTTGTCGAGTCATTGAAATCCATTCTGTTATACGTACAGTCAGCGTCAAATAATTAGAGACGCTCAGAGTATTCAAATAAATAGACGCAACCAAAAAGTCAAAAATATCGGTACAAACAAAGTTCCCTTATTGTTGTCAACAATATACTCGCTCAAAAGGTCGAGACGTTTAAAATGTCATATAGATCGTTTCAGTCAAACCGCCATAAATATGGTTACAGTCATCTCGCCAATGGTATCCAAGCATTCTGAGTGTTCAAAAATACGGAACACATTAGAAAAATTAACTAGCATATTATAGACCTAAACGGCTTCCCAAAGATGAAAACCTCTTTAGGCAATCTAGTATTGTTTACATGTCATTCTTTTATCTATCATTGTATGTCAATTATCTGTCAGTTATATCAATATCAAGTGCAATATTAAAGAAAGTTAGTAGCAGTAACAATAGCGTTTCATACTTAAATATGTCTACATATCGCATTAGTGACTCCACAAAACATCAAATTGTATTTTTAAAGAAGGAAGGTGTCTCCGTAACTGATATTTCGGTAAAACTTTAGCAAACTTCTCCTGGAATTGGGAGCGGAGAATAGGGGGAGAGTAAAGGGGGGTTAGTCCCCTACTCCCCGACATCACTCCCATTAGCAGGTAATGCACAGTTCATGATAAAATTTAAAAAATAAATCTTGTAAAACTAACCTGAAAATTATATTTACCGCCAAAAAATCAATTGTAACGGCTCCGGCGTTACATGAATTTAACATAAAAAATGATTATATATTTTGTTAATTCAAGTAAAACCTCAAGATCAGTGTTTAAAATAACAAATAATCACTTAATCACTACGAGAGTTGTTTGCATTCACATCTTGTCATAAAAAAATTTGTTAATTTTTACTCGTCACTTGACAGTTGACATTCATGGGCACAGATTATTTTTCGAAAATCAAGTTAGACTAAGAACTTAAAAGTACTGCCAAAAAACCTAGATTGTATGAAATTACATGTATATAAAAAATCACTACGATTCGGTTCTGGCACTTCGCCGGCCGCTGCCGCGGCACGCTCGCTTCGCTCGCTCGGCTCGTGCGATGTACTTTAAAAGTAACCTAACATAACCTAACCTAAACATATATAAACCATAGAAACGTCTTTATCGCACGTTTACTTTATCTATGTTATTTTTTATCTATGTTGTTGTTTACAGTAAATGACAGCAATGTTTTTTTCGTATTTAACCCATTTCGAGGTTATAAATGTTTTTCTTAATTTTCTCAAAAATAGTGCATTTCCGTTTACTGTGAGTATTATTTCTATGATCAGGGACCAAAGTTCTACCAGATACAACATATTTTTACCTCAAACTTTTGCAGAAGTCTGTCGAAGCGCAACCGATATTTCAAATGAACTAGAAATATCCGTAAGTATCGCATTATGAGATACATATCGAATTATTAGCATCTCTTAAGATTTTTCTTCTTTCTTATATTTAGAGAAACACCGTATACCGTTGGCTCCAGAGATGGCAAAGTGATGGTGTATTGCAAAACCATGTTTCGTTTGGTCGTCCACGTCAAACAAGTGCAAATCAAGATAGAAATATAGTGCAGCGTGCTATTACTAATCGCTTTATAAACTCCAGGAGCTTATCTGTGGAATTTGGCACGTCACAGAGCACAATAAGACGACGGCTACGAGAACATGGGTTACGCCATCGCATTCCCGCCAAGAAGCCTATATTAACACCAAGGCTTAAAGCGCAGCGTTTACAATTTGCACAACATTATTTAAGTTTCAATTTTGATAATGTAATTTTTGTAGATGAGAAAGTTTTTTGCTCGTCTGCCCAGGGACGCTTATCTCTATACCGAACATCGAACACAAGGTATGATGAAAGAAATGTCCTCCCTAATAATCGCAGTGGTCGAATCACATTAGGATTTTGGGGATGGATGAACCAAAACGGACCAGGAGAGCTAGTAGAGGTTGGAGGAAGAATGAATGGCCCCCGATACAAAGACATTCTCGAAAACGTTTTGCTCCCAACAGCCAAAATTTTTTTTCCTGATGAAAGGATTAAGTTTGTCCAAGACAACAGTTCCGTGCACAACTCCAGAGTTGTTCAAAATTACTTGGAAGGTAATAGAGACCTGGAGTTAATTTCGATGCCGCCTCATAGCCCCGACCTAAACCCGATCGAAAATTTGTGGGGCAAAATGGTTCAGGTATGGGACAGTACGCGAGCACGAACCGCCGCAAATTTAAGAACTCACGTAGAAGAAATTTGGGAGTCCATGAGAGGAGATAATTTTTGTTACAATGCGGTAACATCAATGCGAAGACGTCTTTCTGACGTTATTCTAGCAGATGGTGGCGATACACGATTTTAATTAAATAAATAATTAGAGCTAAAAATGATTGTTTTTTTTACACCTGACGAGAGTTTTTAGTGTTTTGTACTTCGAAAGTAATTTGATCGAAAGTACTCTTTTTGTCGTTGATATGAAATCTATTAATTTTAATTAGGTACACAAGTAAAATTGACTACTTGTCTTAGTATAAAAACTAATATTTATTTTTTTGACATGAACATGATATAGAAGCACTCTTGCTCTACGAGATATATACACTAAATCTCATTATCAATGAGGTTTATATCTATTTTCAGTCAACAGTTTATTGCTTACAATATAATAATGCTTTAATTCGCAAATCAGCCAACTCCATTTCACACTCCGTCAAGAGTATTTTTTCGATTCAGTTAAAACACAACAGACAACAAACGATTCTCGAAGATATTCGCAAAATAACAATTCCAGAATTATCAGAAATCTATGCGTAAATAGCATTTAATATTAAATATTAAATGCTATTTACGCATATAATTTAAATATCCCTATTTTTTTAATATTAAACAATCCCCATTAAATATTATGATGTTTAAAGTGCTCATATAGATTTGGCTGGTTTGCGATTTAAGTATCGTAAACGACTATGCACGATTTTTTTTAAAAACAACACATATCTATGACCTCGTGCTTAAAATGAAAAGGATTGGAGTTGTTTCTATCCCTTTCATTTTATGCATAAATATTTTATTATTATTTGATGTGAGAAATTATATTTAAAATATATAGCAGTAAAGTTAATTTTTCTAATGTGTTCCGTATTTTTGAACACTCAGAATGCTTGGATACCATTGACGAGATGACTGTAACCATATTTATGGCGTTTTGACTGAAACGATCTATATGACATTTTAAACGTCTCGACCTTTTGAGCGAGTATATTGTTGACAACAATAAAGGAACTTTGTTTGTACCGATATTATTGACTTTTTGGTTGCGTCTATTTATTTGAATACTCTGAGCGTCTCTAATTATTTGACGCTGACTGTACCTATGTTTCGTGATATAATTTTGTATATGAAAATGTAGGGAATCTTTAGATGAATTCAGACTGATTTTAATGGGAAAAAATTTTTTTTTTTACTTACGAGATCTTCTAAACTATCCGCCCGCGATTGACTTGTAATTTGTCACAGTTGTTCCCCTTCGTAAACGCTCACTAAAAACGGATTTTACGCAAAATGGAAATTATATCGTATCAAAGCGACTTGTAACATTTCGTGCCTAAAATTGAAAATGAGCGAACTTCAAATACCCTCTACCGTAGTACAAATATATATTTGATAAATAATTAATGTTTGGAGTTATTGAGCATTGAAAAGGGAGGATCCTCCGACCAGACGGGTGTTTGTCTGGTGGGCTACTGCCCGACGGTTGTTGTCGGGTTCTTGTATATATATTCAATCGCTCGGATAACTTTAATATCGCGATGTAGGGTACGTCAGTTTTTAGTTTTCGTATGTGGCGAGATAGATGTCGCTACATCACTCCCCTCCGAGACCGGAGGTCGATAGCAGGTTGAGTCGTCCATATGTCTTGTGATGTTTGCCGGGCCAGTGGAATGTTCCAGTGAGTCGGAACCAGATGCCGCATAGTTCACGGTGAGTCGGAACTGTCTGCGGTGATGCTCCAGTGAGTCGGGGTGATGCTGCAAATGCTCCAGTGAGTGGGAGTGGTGCAGTGCTGCGTAGTGGCTGGCTGCTGCGTCGACCAGGAGAGAAGTGCGTCTCTGCTTGCTGACCGGCCGAAGTGCAGTGTGCTGTGCCAAGGTCGCTGAGAAGACTGTGGGTGATGACCAGGAATGCGCGTCCGCTGCATGCTGGTGGTCAGGATACCCGTAGTAGTCGTGGATGCTGGCTGGCTGTATGACTCGCTGCTCGAAAGCTTGAGGAAGTGATGATGACGTCACGATGACGTAGTTTTTGCGAAGGCTGCGCTGACGATCACGTCGGGGTCACCAGTTTGGAGTTAAGCATTGAAAAGGAAGGATCCTCCGACCAGACGGGTGTTTGTCTGGTGGGCTACTGCCCGACGGTTGTTGTCGGGTTCTTGTATATATATTCAATCGCTCGGATAACTTTAATATCGCGATGTAGGGTACGTCAGTTTTTAGTTTTCGTATGTGGCGAGATAGATGTCGCTACAAATGTATTCTTTATAATGTTAAAAAAAAGAATGTTGCCATGTTATTGTTTTTTGCGTTTTAAAATAATTCTCCCGACAGTTTTAGATGATATTAGAATTAGAGTCTAACTGAATATAATAAATATACTTTAACTATTAATTATTATATAATTCCATATAGCTGAGAATACATATCAAAGTCATAAGTACCGGATTACATTTATGCCATAATTATTACAATAACATTGCCATATTAAAATTGAAATTATTCTCTCAGTAACATATTAAAATCTAACAGTATATAATTATTAGTTTGTATATAAGGCTTGAAATATCACTAAATAATTATTTCGCGTTATATACATCCGTCAGCTTCAATTAAAGCAATGACATATCTGTTATTTAATAATAAATCTTATTTGTTATTTATTTGTCTTAAACCTATTATTTATCACTAGTGATCGCATAGCCGCGAAATTCGAACATAATAATTTATGAAAATTTAATGACATATATATATATTTCTTATGCAAATAAATAATTTAAATATATATATTAATGAATTGGTATTTTGATCAATAAATGGCTAAGTTGAGGAATACTGGAACCGTATCATACAAAAGGCAGCCTTGCCGTTAATTACATTCAAAACTGTTTAAGGGAAACCTAAGGGTCTCCGACTTCATCGTATATATTATTATTATATGTGAATATTCATATAATATTTCTGTGTTTCTGTGTGTACATTATAAAATATTTGCGGTCCCATGCTATGCATTTATTTTGATTATTATGTTATATAATTTTCGTTTGGTTCGATACCACCCATTAGTTATTCTACCACCAAACAATACTCCTTGTAGTTGTGTATGTTTATACTAAGTTAGCCAGTAATGTCATGAAATTTCACATTCATATGTTCAATTGCGGTGTCTGTGCTAAGTTAGCCATTGATGTCAAGCGACATACATGCATATGGCTTGGTAGGAAAAGCATTGGGGTTACAATAAATGCTTTATATTTTATATAGTGCATTATATCCAGTAACTTAACAACCTTCCTATTATATAATTGGAAAAAATCTTTTGAAAATCATATCAAACATATTTCGGCAACGCACCTGCATGCCCTTTGGTGTTGCAGGTGTCCATTGGTGGTGGTAGCCTCCTGCTCGTTTGCCCCCTCTTACATAAAAATGTTACTAAAAAAATGATAATTTAATTAGGTCTTGAGCAGAATTTTAAGGAGTAAAGAACTAAGAGTTCGTTCAATTGGAATCTAGTAATTGGGAGTCAATTGACTATCGAGTAAATCGATATCAAAATAGCCCTGCTTAACGCTATTAGTTGTTGCAAAGGGTTAATTATAGACCTGTATTAAATAGAAGCATTGTCAGTTAACTCTCAACGGACAATCATAAATACGACATACGTGTAGAGTTTAATTTTAATCATAACTTCTAGATAGCAAAATATCTAAAGCTAAACTTAACTATACTAATTGGTGGTAGGGCTTTGTGCAAGCTCGTCTGGGGAGGTACCACCCACTCATCAGATATTCTACCGCAAAACAGCAGTACTTCCTATTGTCGTGTCCCGGGTTGAAGGGTTAGTGAACCACTGATAATTACGGGCACGAGGGACTTAACATCTTAGTTCCCAAGGTTGGTGGCGCAATGGCGATGTAAGCGATGGTTAACATCTCTTACAATGCCAATATCTATGGGCGTTGGTGACTACTTACCATAAGGTGGTATCTTCCTATGCCATAAAAAAAAACTTAGCAGAACGTCTACAAGCAAACAGTTCAGCCGTATAGGCTTTACAATATTAGATAGTCAAGTTAATATATAGGCAGATAACAACGTATTGCCAAAAACAAGATCTACGTAATTGAAAATTTTGCTACAAATATTCCAAAAACTGTTTATTATTCTGTTCTGGCTATTTCAAATAAATAAGAATTTTATAATGTAAATCAACTATAAATGTAATAGAATAAGATTTAAAAAAATCCCGCTGTGTTTCTTTTGCCGGTTCTTCTCAGGTCTGAGGTGTTTATTTCCGAACCGGTGATAGATTTATGACAATCAATAAACAAGTGTAACGCTTCTATGTTGAATAAAGAAATTTGAATTTGAATTTGAATTAATAACCAATTTTGTCATTCAATTGACCTGATATCATTGGTCGAGATCTTGAATTCAGGATTCAGTATTAACTATGAATTTGCATAAAAGGCATGTCGACGGAACTTGGAAAGTAAAATTAAAGTGGATTTAGATACCTAAAAGATCCCGTTTCAGGTAAAAGCCAGGGCGAGCGGCTATTATCCAGAATCCGCGTGTTGGAGCGAATCTGGGGTCCCCATCAGCAGGCTTTAAGGTCCCACTTACACACATACTATGCTTGAATTACATATCTGTCGCTACTATCCGTTTGGAGGTAAAACTGATAGAACGGACAAATAACTCAGTAGTTTATGTTACTACTACTGATCGTAAGATAAAGGTCATTCTATATGATATGATTTAATACCTATAACACGCAAATACACTTGCTATTAATACAACGTATCTATTCATAGCTCGGTTAGGTTAAATATTTGTGGTCATTTCTATATGTATATTAATGTTGTGCATCACACTGTTTCTGTTTTATATTTATCAGTTTACAAACAAAGAATTTTCCTTAGTTTGAAGGAAATAAATGTTAGTAATTCTTCTACCAAATTGGAATGCAAATTCAACCCAGAATAAGAATAGTATCAAGAAGATAAATCTTAACGCGTCGTGTGTACACAATTAATAATTATTCCTACTCTTTCTATTATACAATAATACCGCCGTAGTGATTCCTACTTTGTTAAGAATACCGTAAGGAGTCGCAAGCACCAAGGAAAAAATATAATCCTAATTAATATTAAGAATGCGAAAGTGAGTTTGTTTGTTTGTTACACGCCTAAACCACTAAACCGATTTTAGAAATAGTTTCACCAATAAAAAGCTACATCATCAGAGAGTAACAAAGACTACATTTTGTTCCCGTATTTCTACGGGAACGGGAACGCGGGTGAAACCGCGGGCGAAACGCTACTTATAAATAAATTCACGTTGCTTTTGCAACGTTCTCATGAGATAATTTTATTTGTTTTATTTAAATAAAGTGACAAGGCGCGAGATATTTGCTTGCGGTATTTTTCTATTAAATATCTATTACTTGAATAATTGAAATGTTTCCCTTTCTTTGAATTTGAATGTTTTGTTGACATGACTAAGACTAAACATAAAAGAGTACTGTAATGTACGTTTTATACTTTATGAACACGCCAATGTTTGTTAGAAAATGTATAAACTTTTTAAGAAGTTGTTCCAAAAATAAGATCTCTTCTTTGTATATTTGTCCGTCAATAAAAAAACGTTTTTAATAAAACCTTATCAGGTTTTCATTATACGAATATATTAATGCCATTACTCAATATTAACTTTCGATTTCGGAGTGGATTGCCTAAGAAAGTACAATTTCAAGTAACGAACTGGAATCTTCCCGCGAATTTGATACAGTATTTTTCGCATATATTCATTTCTGAATAATGAATGTTATCTGATTGTATGACATGAACTAACATGCTTAGTTTTTAATTTCAATGAATTCGAAATTGGAAGTTAATAGTAAAGGATGAAAGCATTAATAATATTTGACACGTTAAGATCGTCTACGTCGAATTACTCATTTATTTTTTTACGGAAGAGCTATACCGCTTCGTAGTTAAACCTAATACTTTTAAAAGTTGTTAATCTCGTATGTGTCGGTAGCTTTAGAACATTTCCGTATAATTTGAAAACTTTAAGACTGAATGTAATGAATATTGTATAGACATTATTTTAAGCCCAAAGAGTTTCGTTTTTGTATTATTATCAATATCAAATATACTTGATCATTTTATATTTCTACTTAATGTGACAAGGTAAGATAGAACTGATTAAATTTAGCTCAACTTTAAAAAATATAAGTTTGTTAATTTAACAAAATATATTTTTTTTTAAATTAACAACACTGTTAACTTAACAACAACAGTGACGGACTTACCAATTTTATAACGGCTAACGACGGAAGTAATGACGGCTATTTTAAAAATATATTTAAAAAATCACTCACGATCGTAGCAGTACGATAGTACGTGTCCGATTAGTGTTCCGAGACGCGACAAGGAACAACCATTCTATCCCGCACCCGGAGCGGCACTAACTGTTAAGGGTTGCGACCCCAATATATATACCGAGAGACCTGTTGCAACAGCCTTATCTTCAAATTAAAACATTCCATAATTTTTTTAAATTTTAATTTTTTTAACTTTAAGTAATAGATTTAATTTTAAAATATAATGCCTTTACTTTTTTTAAATTATTTTATTGTATAAAGTGTATGTGTATACTATGTAATTGGTGGTAGGGCTTTGTGCAAGCTCGTCTGGGGAGGTACCAACCGGCTTGAAGGGTGAGTGAGCCAGTGTAATTACAGGCACAAGGGACATAACATCTTAGTTCCCAAGGTTGGTGCCGCATCGGCGATGTAAGCGATAGCTAACATCTCTTACAATGCCAATATCTATGAGCGTTGGAGACTACTCACCATCAGGTGGCCCATATACCAGTCCACCTCCCTATGCCATAAAAAAATAAAACTGTGTGTGTTTGTTTGCGTTCTTATATACAACATAAGTACCCTTATGACCATCATTTAACTACCTTTTGGCCTGAAAACAAAAAATTACCCCTTAACCGAAACAGTTCCCGGAAAAGGGTTGAGCTTTAAGAAACTGACGTAAAAGTAGATCAAAGATGATAATGACGCCCTTAAAAGAAATGTGTAGTCACAAAGGAAAAATGTCGCTTTTGTACATTTTTTTTCATACAGTACATACATGTCAAACAATGCTTATGTGAAAATAATTAAGTGTAAAAGAACTTATACATTGTCCTAAGAACTATGAAGTTTAAATATATAAAGCTGCGTCTAAAGTTCCGCTGGTATAATTAATAGAATAAATTCACTTATTTTTGCAAATAATTTGCCAACCGTACCAGTGTTTATAGAATTTAAATTGACTCCATCATCTCTGCGGATAAGCAGGGCCTTATTAAGGAAAATCATTTGAATGAATTAATTTGTCACGTAGTAAGTATTATTACAGTTGACTGCCTCGTTGGTCTAGTGGCTAGATATAAGGCCGCAGACCCGGTGGTCCTGGGTTCAATTCCCAGGTCGGGCCAATAAATAGTTACTGGGTTTTTCTGACAGACAATTCTCAGTAGCAGCCCGGAGTCTGGAAGTTAGAAATGCGTACACTCCCGTGCCTCGGAAAGCACGTTAAGCCGTTGGTCCTGCGCCTGAACTCTTTCCGGTCGTGTCGGATCGCCGTCCCATCAGGTTTTGAGAGCTAGGGAATAGAGAGTGCACCTGTGTTTGCGCACACACTTGTGCACTATAATATCTCCTGCGCAGTTGGCTAATCTCTCTTGAGATTGGTCGCCGTGGCCGAAATCGGTCTGGAGGACCTTATATATTATTATTACAGTACAAGTAAAGAGTTTGACATAAAAAATTGCTAAAAACTGTAGCCAAACAAAGTAAAAATAGAACTTGAGTTGTTTACAATAATATATATATTTATAAAAAGGATGGTGTGATTGTTTTAACTCGAACCTAACACTCGTTGAATAAGTGCATAATAGGAAACTTGAAATACGCTTAACAGGCACAAAATAGATAAATTATTTGAAAATAAAAACATTACTCAAAATATTCTCCACATAAACGTAGTCTTTTTTTTTTAACAGATTAATTTATAGTATATCCAGAATGAAGATGATTGCAGACGCTCAATTTTTAATAAACTTCCAGCGTTGATACTTTCTCAGCGATACAATAAAATTGATCTAACTTTCAACCGTTGAAAAGTTTTTAATCTTCCATTGTCAATAAATGAACATTTGTGATTCTATTTCATTCCTGTTTCTGTTTTCTTCTTACCAGTATAGCTTTTATTATACCAAAAAAAAACAAAATCACAGCGGTATATAACAAAGAATAACATTCTAGAAATGTCTTTATCTGATTATTTATTTATTTAACGCATATAACTTATAACGGTCAGTATAAGCAATATATTATTATACAAAATACATTATTATTCTACCGCAAAACAGCAGTACTTGGTATTGTTGTGTTCCGGTTTGAAGGGTGAGTGAGCCAGTGTAATGGGTGCAAGGGACATAACATCTTATTTTCATAGGTTGGTGGCGCATTGGCGATGTAGGCGATGGTTAACATCTCTTACAATGCCAATGTCTATGGGCGTTCGTGATCACTTATTATCAGGTGGTCCATATGTAACTCTAACTGCCTATGCTATAAAAAAAAACAAAAATAAAGATAGATATAATTTGACAATGCGTGCACAGCGTAAGGCATAGATAGTACTACTAAATGGATTGTTAGTTCTTTACATAATAATTATATATAGTAAAGTTTCCTCCCGAATGAGAGTGGGAGGTTAAGAAACATTAGGAAACATACAAAAATTCATAATGAGGTTGAGTTACTACGAGTAAATCAAAAAGCATAACAAACAAACCCACATTTATAATATTATATAGGATTTTGTTCTGAATCTTACCTAAATAATTTTCGTTTCCAATGAAGCTTAACGTAACGGTTCATTGGTCCAGACTACTCAATTAGGCTTAAATAATATACATCATCTTCGTTTTATAAAAAATATTTCAATAATTCGTTTGAACATTTTTGCTTCTTTCAGGAAATTAATGTTGTATGGCCTTATTTAAGCTTCTTTGGGTAGCAACCACTCATTATATATATATATGTTATGGGCAGGCGGACGAGTAAATGGGACATCAGATGGTAAGTGGTCACCGCATATTACATTGGCGATGTAAGAAATAATAACCATTCCTTAAATTGCCAACGCGGCACCAACATTGGGACCTGAGATGCTATGTCCCTTATGCCTATAGTTACACTGGCTCACTCACCCTTAAAACCGGAACGCAACAATACTAAGTATTGCTGCTTGGCGGCAGAATATCTGATGAATGGGTAGTACCCACTCAGACGAGTTTGCACAAAGTCCTACCACCAGGAAATTTACAGTCAAACAACAAAAAGTATTGCTGTACTACGGTAGTAAGCTGGCTCACTCAGGGTCAGTGAGCCAGTTTACAGACATAAAGTGCATAACATCTTAGTTCCCAAGATCGGTGACGCATTAGTAATTAATCACCTGTCACCAAAACATTGCCATTTATATGGTTAATGTTTGTGAGCTTTACAGAACACAACAGAAAAACATTTGTCTCTGAGAGGCTGTATTGTATTATCCATTAAAACTTCAATCATCTAAACTTATAGTCATTATTCCAGACATTTTCAATTAAACAAGTCTGCCCGTTGCAGTATCTTCTCTTAATAAGTACGATCCTTAGTATTTTAGTCTTTACAATACAATCTCTAAGAATGTTGCTCGGAAATGGTTAACGCGGATATTTGTTGAAACAATAAAATATCATTTTGATCTTGAAATGTATGTTCATGACAGCCCACGCTTTATTGTTAAGAATGTTTGATTATGTCGCTTTATTTTGTCCCATGAAATTATTAATATTACATGTAGTTCCAAGTATTGTTACTTGTTACCAGGTATCAATATTAATTACTACGTAGTTCAGCTGAAAAGGGTTCGTAATACAAGTAACACAGGTGCTTTAGATCGGTCTATGCCACCGCAGGTCTGCGAGGAAAGACGTCGCTTTGTTTGAGAATTACACGGGGCAGCGATAAGGGCTCGATAAATTGACAACGAAAACAACGTCAGCAATTATAGCAACTACAGAAACTGCGTTGGCATTTTTCAATGAATATATTATTTTATTAACCGCCGTAAATTCTAATATCAACATGCACTTCACTCGGTGGTAGAGCTTTGTGCAAGCTCGTCTGGGTAGGTACCACCCACTCATCAGATATCCTACAGCAAAACAGCAGTACTCTGTATTGTTGTGTTCCGGTTTGAAGATTGAGTGAGCTAGCGTAATTACAGGCACAAGGAACATAGCACCTTAGTTCCCAAAGTTGGTTGCGCATCGGCGATGTAAGCGATGGTTAACATTTCTTACAATGCCATTGTCTATAGGCGTTGGTGACCTCTTACCATCAGGTGGCTCATATGTTAGTCCGCCTACCTATGCTAAAAAAAACTTAGACCTTTAGACCCGGGCGGGTAGCTAGTAATATACTGAAAGAAAAATTCAATATTTATATTACAGTTGTCAGTTTCCGAAATTCATGCGAAGTTGTGAGAAAATAAATAGGATATTATATAAAAGTCGCATTGAGAAGTTTCAAAAAGGGTTCGTCCATTAAGAATGTATTAACAATAAAAAACGTGACTTGGTTATATTCTTGTAAACAATTTCAAAATACCTTCTAAGGTTTCGAATATTTTCAACGTTTACTTTCAACTAAATTTCAAAATAACTTTTAAAGTGAATTCCTACAAATAGTTAAAAAAGATCCGTGAATACACGAATAATACGCCTTTTGTTTAACTTTATGAAGTTAAGAAAATCAACCCCAGTGACAATAAAAAAAATTACTGTTTATATGGCTTTGTGCGCGCACCTTCAACCTTTACGCAATGAGATTGTTAGAAATATTTTATTTTTATTTTAAAGTACCAATGTCTAGTTAGCCTGCCTGCAAGCTTTCTTTTCTTAATCTTATCGCTGAGATCACCTAATTGCTCCAAACAGATACGTATCGAAACTGCAGTACCCAGCGAATACGATTTTTTTCTATTCTTTTTCAGAACACAGTGGAAACCTTTACAAAGGTTATCTGGGATTCTTCGGAAGGTGACACTCACTATTACTTGTAAAACAATGGGATGGCAATCCGATATGACCGAAGATATACGCAGACGCTTTCTATCCAAACTTTCTGATAAGAGAAACCCAATGGTTGGTTCGGAAAGGCGGAGAGGCCAGACACAGAGGCAGTTTATTTATATTTTTCTCATCTCAGAATCAGCTTAAACATTGAAATAGTGTAGACGTTCTTAGAAATTTAAAGTACTTATTTATTAACTTGTTCATATTCAATAGACAAGTTTAGTTTTCTACAGTAGACGGACTTATTTAAAAGTCAACTACACTTTTCAATTAAGAGTCAGTTTCTGAACATCTTAAACTAAATAAAACATGAGCCGCAAGCTTATTTATTACTTACGAAGTTTTGCTCAAGAAACATACTTGGTAGTAGAGCTTTGTGCAAGCTCGTCTGGGTAGGTACCACCCACTCATCAGATATTCTACCGCAAAACAGCAGTACTTGGTATTGTTGTGTTCCGGTTTGAAGGATGAGTGAGGCAGTGTAATTACAGGCACAAGGGACATAATATCTTAGTTCCCAAGGTTGGTGGCGCATTGGCGATGTAAGCAATGGTTAACATCTCCTACAATGCCAATGTCTATGGGCGTTGGTTGGTTGGACCACTTACCATCAGATGGCCCATAAGCTCGTCCACCTGCCTACGCTATTAAAAAAACTGTTTTTATTTTCAGTGTTCATGGTTATGTTACTGTCCCACTGTTGGGCAAAGGCCTCCCATTTCTTCTTGTTTGCTCCAATGCAGTGGTACCTTCCCATAAAAATGATTACATAAATTCTAAATTGGAATATACCAAAAAGTTTTTGATGAAGGTATTGGAAAACGCTTTCGATAATACTCTCGATAACCTTCAAAATAATCCGGTTTATCAACGTGCCCTGCAAGGTTAATTGGATTAGCCTGGATCAAAAAAGTTCCGACTGTATTTGGATTATTCAGAATTTTTAACTAGATTTTATTCGCCAAAAAATGCATTCGTTACCATGAAAATAGTAATGAATATTAGGCACATTTATCTGTCATTTGTTAAGAAATAAACTTCTAATACACGCGTAGAGCAAAAACATATCATTATGACTGGGTTGAGGACAAAATGTTTATATCCTAGGTGACAACATATTCAGGTACGCCCTTTTAAGTTAAGTTAGGGCCATGAAATTTGGTGAGTAGGGTCGTTTTATTGAGTAGACACCCACTAAGGAAGGAATTTTGGATTATCTACCCAAAGGGGGTGAATTAATAGTTTGTATGGAAGTCCGTCATTTTTTAAGTTACAAACATGAAATTTAATAAACAAGCCTTTGGTTAGAAATAAATAAATATGTATTTCAGGGTTTTCAAAAATCTATCCTCAAGAGGGTGAAATAGGGGTTGAAAGTTTGTATGGAAGTCCGTCATTTATTATGTAAGCATGAAATTTTATATAAAAGACTTTGGTTAGAAATAAATAAATATGTATTTCAGGGTTTTCGAAAATCTACCCCCCACGAACGTGAAATACGGGTTGAAAGTTTGTATGGAAGTCCGTCGTTTTTTAAGTTAGAAACATGAAATTTTATATACAAGCCTCTGGTTGGAAATAAATAAATACGTATTACAGGGTATTTGAAAATCAACCCCCCAAGAGGGTTGAAAGTTTGTATCGCGGGTCCGTCATTTGTCATGTAAGAAGCATGAAGTTTTATATACTAGTTTCTGTTTAGAAATAAATAAATACGTATTTCAGGGTTTTTACAACTATCCACCCCCCATGGAGGTAAAATACGAGGTTGAAAGTTTGCATCGCGGGTACGTCATTTTTAATGTTAAAAGCATGAAATTTAATTTTATAAAAAATGGTCTGATCTTCTTGAAATTTACTGTTTTCACAGCTAAAATAGATCATAATTAACATATTTTATTATATTTGATTAGGTCCTGACTGATTCATCAACGCAGAGCCTAAACTACAGGGGTTAAAGACTTGAAATTTTGTCAGTAGAAGCATTTTATAATGAAAATACGCACTAAGAAAGGATTTTTGGAAATTAAAGGATGAACCGTTGTTGTATGGAAACCCGTTATTTTCAAAGTTAGAAGCATGATATTTCATAGACAAGCTTCTGGTTAGAAATAAATAAATACGCGAATCAGAGTTTTCCAAAATTCACCACCTAAGGGAGTGAAATAGGGAATGAAAGTTTTTTTTATAGCATAGGTAGGACGAGCTTATGGGCCACCTGATGATAAGTGGTTACCAACGCCCATAGACATTGATATTGTAAAAGTGGTTAACAACCACCAATTACATCGCCAATGCACCACCTTGGGAACTAAGAGGTCATGTCCCTTATGCCTGTAATTACACTGGCTCACTCACCCTTCAAACCGGATCACAAGAACACAAAGTACTGCTGTTTTTCGGTAGAGTGGATGGGTGGGTACAGTCCGCCTAGCTATACAATAAAAAATAAACTAGAAACGTGATAGGGAACGAGGCTAATCGTAAGCCGATAGTGCATCCATTTCAGCATTTGTTAAAATAAGCTTGTTAGAATTCTGCGAACACAAAGTTAGTTTAGTTTTGAATTTTTATAGTACATAAGAATGAATGTAAAGTGATTACAAGAGCGATTGTACCGTTTTTATCAATTATGAATAAATATGATAATAAGATTATACAAGACTTTATATATACTTTAAATAATTATATTAAGGTCCTCCAGACCGATTTCGGCCACGGAGGCCAATCTCAAGAGAGATTAGCCAACTGCGCAGGAGATATTATAGTGCACAAGTGTGTGCGCAAACACAGGTGCACTCTCTTTTCCTTAGCTCTCATAATCCGATGGGACGGCAATCCGACACGACCGGAAAGAGTTCAGGCGCAGGACCAACGGCTTTACGTGTTTTCCGAGGCACGGGAGTGTACACACTTCCAACTTCCAGACTCCGGGCTGCTACTGAGAATTTTCTGACAGAAAAACCCAATAACGATTTATTGGCCCGACCTGGGGATTGAACCCAGGACCACCGTGTCTGCGGCCTTATATCTAGCCACTAGACCAACGAGGCATATTATATGTATGTATTCTCTTAAAAACTTTTTTTTTAAACATCCATCGGAACACTCGATATAGTTTCGATATAAAAGAATATAAGGTACTCGATGGGGTTGTTTTGAATAGGCAAAGCTTTGCCATTGTATAATGTCAGTTTATAACGCTTCAAATCCCTATGTGCTGAGTACAGTCCCCAGAGCGGGCTACTATAAATATATTCTTATTGTTCTGTTAATAAGTCAATGTCACTCTGATTCAAATTCAAATTATTTAAATGCAAAGTTGTACATTACCAACAAAGTTGGTACATTTTTGATGTTACAATGGTTAAAATCCCGCCACAATATCAGATTACCTTATTTAAATATATAGAAACTATATTAAAATTTCATAGTACTTCATATTTTAAAATTTCGATCACTTAAAATAAATTGAATTGTTTAAGAATTTAGTTATTTGACTGTTTGTATGACTGCTTCGTGTCGGGAATGTTAGACGTGGACAAAATCGGTCGAATATGTTAAAAATATATATATAATACTCTTTATTGCACTGAGAAATTTTACAAGGTAATTTTACACATGAAATTATTGTTCACAATGGTGGCAATAATATATTTGTTTATTGGAATTTTACATATTTTTAGAAATCCATAAGCCTTACCAAAACAAACCTATAACAAATATTATAATAAATAAAATAAAACGAAACGTTATTTAATAAAATAAATATTATTTTATAAAATGAACATAATGTATGAATATAGCTTGCTGGATTGTAATTTAAAAAAAAAAACAATTTAGATTAATTTGTATACAGAGAGTTAAATAAAGAGACGTTAACAAGCATTACATTAATAAATCAAGGTTAGATAAAATGCAAAACAAAATCTATCAACAATTTGACGAACCCCATATCACTAAACAATATTCACTGATCAGAATAATTAAAACAAGATCACTGTATTAATTAAAGCGGCGCTATTTCGCATCGAGATTAATTAATTCAAGTCTGCAGATAGAATAACCAAGTAATGATATGTATTATTATAAGTTTACTTAACAAGAAATATTGTAATTGATTTTAATTTGAATCGCATACAATTACATCGGACCTCTTATATAAAAACAATTTTAGTTGAATCCTATTCTTATATAAATTCTAATTTATTATATATTAAATCTAATTTTATAATTTTCTTCAATCCTATTCAAACATTTTTTATGAAAGTTAAAGTTAATTAAAAATGTTTTCGTGTTCAATTAAACTACTCGGTAGTATTCATATAAAATGATTATTATACATCTGTGATGAACGTTGCGAAACCTCTTTGGTGTCTTTTACACATGCGTGACATTGGCAGAATATTATGCGCAAGTAACAAATATACACTACATTAAAAAAATACATTTCAACGTGACGTCGAAATTACATTAAATGCAATTAATTAATATTAAATAAATATATATACGTGACATTGGCATAATATTTATCGCTCAAATAGCGTAGATACACGCTAGAAAACGAAAAAAAACAAAATTAAATAAGTATAATAATGACAGCACTTGATGATCTTCCGGGTGTCTCTTCATTTTTCGGAGTTGATCTTAAGACTGGCTCAATGATAATAGCTGCGTTAGGAGTGGTGAGTGGATTTTATAATAAACCACTTATAGTTATTCATTCGTAGACAGTTATGCGAAATTCATAGCTAAATTTGCTTCATCGATGTTTTAGCGGATAGTACAGCCAGCGTGGTAGGCCTATGCGTTGGGCCAGTGAACTGACCCGATTTGAATGTTTTTATCATTGGTGTTAAGCACTGGCCGTCGAATTGAATAGTGTCGGTTTCTATACTTCAAAGGATTCTGACGCTTGTGCTTTTGCTTGTCATTCGCACGTTTAACTCTAATTCGACCGGAAGAGTTCAGGCGTATAATTAACAGCTTTCCGAGTGACGGGAGTACAAACAATAGAAACTACTACACTTGAACATTAAACTTGAACCCAGACCTTGAAGTCTAAGTCAGTCATAATTAAATGTTTACTATCATGCCCATTCCTAAAAAAATCTCAGTCTATAACATATGCACCACACTCACACACACACACAGAGACACGCGCGCGCGCATACGCACACAACCACATAACGTTCCATAGTTATGTGTAATCAAACATTTATAACGTTTTTAAGCATCATTAGTAGTTATATATAATATAACAATTGGCATGGGCTCCTGAAAAACAGTTTGATCTAGCTCAGGTGTCAGAGTCTCATTGTACCTTTACCGTTGTATTGCAATAAAGATTATTATTAATATTAATATACTCATACACATATCACACACATAACTTCTTAAATATGTATCATACTCGATTCAATCATCGGTTTTGAGAGACGATCATTGCGACATGTTATAAATGCTAATAATATGGTACAACAAATGAAGTACCATATTATTAGCATTTATAACATGTATATAGCCTAACAAAGGCTGATCAAACACAAGTTATCTTATATATCTAAGTTTATACACAATAACAATATAGAAGCTAAGACCCCAATGGGTTGTTTAAACGCTAAAGGCATTTCCCCACATATTGTTAACTATCACAAACAGCTATGCAACTACGGACTATATTACGGTAAATTATAGTGTTAAGTATCTTAGTGGTAAGAACGCGTGTATCTTAACTGGTGAGCGTGGGTTCTAACCCGAGCAAGCATCACAGAATTTCATGTGCTTAATTTGTGATTATAATTCATCTCGTGCTTGACGGTGAAGGAAAACATCGTGAGGAAACCTGCATGTGTCATATTTCACTGAAATTCTGTCACATGTGTATTCCACCAACCCGCATTGGAGCAGCGTGGTGGAATAAGCTCCAAACCTTCTCCTCAAAAGAGGAGAAGAGGCCTTAGCTCAGCAGTGGGACATTCACAGGCTGTTACTGATGATGTTAAAAAGTTTACATGATTTAAAGTATAATGTGAAGAAATTGAAAAATATATTACATTTTTATAAGGGAAATTAATTCCATTATATTATAATAAATTATAAATATAAACATATATATTACCAATGGCAAGATTAAAAATAGCTTATTCTTGAAAATTCGTCCATAATAAGACAAACTCATTCAATTTGCGGGACTATTTATAATAACATTATAGATATGGTCAGAAAAATAACCAGTGCTGCCTGATCGTTAGAAGTTTCCTCTGCCCATTGATATAATATAATAATTATAAACTCCTTGTTACACTGTCAATGCTTAATAAATCATTTATAATTACATAATATATTATTGATTAACGACGGAAAAGAAACACGTCCTCACTTCTAACACAAGCTGTACGCTTAATAAGAGTAGTCAATAGAAATATTAATCATTTCTAAAAGCCTTGTATTGTTATTTTTCTCTAAAAAAAGGCTATAATGAGATGTGACACGTAAAAATAATGCTTGTGCTCAATGGCCTTGTTATATTTGTTAATGATGTTATGTTTCAGAAAATAATAAACGACATTTGGATAAAGAAGTCATTAAGTTATTTTTGCGTGACAATGAAACGACGTAGCAATATTTCTGAATCTAAATTTAAACCGAATAACTTTTTCGACTGAAACGAACGACAATTATTGTAATATTTTTATACAATCTTAATTGAATATCAATTTCTTTTCTTTGTTACGTATTTGACCTTAACTCACAACCCGAAATAAACTTATTGAGAAGGTTTAACATAGTTCCAATTTAGGCAGACCTTGTTGTAATAGCTAAAGATTTCTTACAATCATAATTAGAGGTAATACTTGTAGTAATATTAACATAAGCCTATTAGTATATTATATTTTATGTATTCTCAATCTCATACTTATACTTTATGTGCTCAGAGGGACACAATTAGAAAAAAATCTCTGCCATGCGGGTTTGGCCCTCTAACAAATCCACTCTACCGTCTCCTTCCAGACTATAAGTCTCACCAGTGGAAATAGGCCTTCTACGCCTTTTCCCTGATGGGAACTCGCGCGGCCCAACCCGATAATCAGAGAGGCCCAATCACATTGCTATAGATTTTCTCCATAGTAGGCAAGCACCAAGTAGAGACCTTCCCACTCTGCTCAGGGTACACCATGAGAAGGTGACTGACCTTCACTCCAATGCTACTCGCCATGACCTAACACCTTAAAATAAAGTGCTTATGACCTTGTTGCCAGTCAAAAGTAATTTTGACCATGAAATGATTGTAAAACATACGTAAAGTTTTACTTTGTTTTAGGCAAATTATTATCTATGCGACTTATTGCGTTATTACGGGATTAATAATATGTTTAAAAAAAAGTTATAATGCAGTTAGTTAGTCTTAGATAGAGACGAAGAATATTATGATATATGTATATTATCATAAAATTCTCTGTAAACCCAATTGTTTTATTTCAGGTACATCCAATGGCCTACGGCTGTTCATTCTTCATTCCTCTGAGCTATCTTCTCGTTACTATCTGGATACTGGTGGCATTGTACTTCGCTGCTAGCATACTTTTATTTTGCGGTATTGCAAAGGTTACTTTATTTTTATATGTTTTTAGCTTCCAAACATCTATTAAGTCTAGTCTACTGTCTTCACAAATAAGTAAATCAAAAATCATTACACACCAGATTGTTCTGACGGTAGCAACTAAAATAATATTATTAATAACAAATAACAATTAAAATTAAAAAGGATAAATTAATTAATTATGTACAAAAATGTTCGATGTGAAAAAAAAATACACATCCCATAATATGTATCATATTTTAAAATGACATTAACTTCAAGAAAGTAATAAGCTTCATATTATCCGCTCCAATTAACCGTTAAGCTTTGTTTTAAGGGATACCTACCCTTACAATACGTTCAATATTGTTTTGGTTCCTATATTATGTCACGGTCAGGGGCGCACGATCTCCCAACTCATCGCTAGACCTTTATGCCGTCTCACTAAACCTTTTAATTTAATTAAATAATCGATTGAGTACACAATAATATTTAGCTACTACTGAGTACAATCCGTAATATTTTCGAAGTATATCTTAAGTTATTTTGTTATTTCAAAGTCTACGTTAACATTACAAGAGCAACAAGTCTTTCCTTTGTTATTCGGGATTTCAAGTCCATTTAGTTATTGTTTCAGGAGTAACCGGGCTTGTTATTACACAAAACCTATTTACGCTCTGTTCATTCGTTGTACAAACATTTTAATTAAAATATTATTTAGTATAAGAGTATGTCCGGTTTCATTAAATGTACCGTTATTAAATTTCCTGTGAAAGGGCGTTGTGTAAACCCGTCTGGATGGGTTACAACCACTCATTCATATTTACGTGCTTTCCGAGGCACGTAAGTGTTTACACATCCAACTTCCAGACTCCGGGCTACTACTGACAATTTTCGACGAAAAATCTCAATAAACTTTTATTGGCGCGACCTGGGATTTGAACCCAGGACCACCGGCTATGCGGCCTTACACGTAGCCACTAGACCAAAGAGTCAGTCAGTTGTATGTATTACCAGGCACATGGAACATTGTTTTTTTCATAAGAAAAAGGTAGGCGGAATGGCGAATGGGACACCTACCACCCGGTAAGAGGTCAACTGTAATAAAAACAGAGGCGCTGTAAGAAATATTAACCATCCCTTCATCGCCAACGCCCCGCCAACGTAATACTAAGATGTTATTGCCTGTAATTTATTACTCGGTGGTAGAGCTTTGTGCAAGCTCGTCTGGGTAGGTACCACCCACTCATCAGATATTCTACCGCAAAACAGCAGTACTTGGTATTGTTGTGTTCCGGTTTGAAGGGTGAGTGAGCCAGTGTAATTACAGGCACAAGGGACATAACATCTTAGTTCCTAAGGTTGGTGGCGCATTGGCAATGTAAGTGATGGTTAACATTTCTTACAATGCCATTGTCCATGGGCGTTGGTGACCACTTACCATCAGGTGGCCCATATGCTCGTCCGTCAACCAATACAACAAAAAAAAAAGAAAAAGAAAAAAAATTACACTAGCTCTATCACCCTCCACTCACCGGAATACAGCAATACTAAGTGTTAGGTACACTTTCTGTATCTCTAACAACATGTATGCAAAAATTTGTAAGTTCGTAAGTTCATTCGTAATAACAGTTAGGATTCAAAAAAATCTTTTTTAATTGGATCACCAGCTAAGAATTTTTTAATCGAGCACCTCTGCTGTAAAAATTAGGTATACTATTTAATATACATGAAAACAAATCTTTAAAACTACTTTGTTCACTGGCAGTATCGATGTTCAGCTAAATATTAATAATTACTTATTGAAATTATTTAGTAGTGTTTGATTCCACAAAATGAATTCCTGTTGTCTGTTTCTATAACATCGACATCATATCCGTTTTAATATGTTACGGATGGATAAATTTTAATAGGATACCTTATTATACTTCCTTCTAGAATTATGAATTTAATCCATAACATTATTATTTTTATTATAATTACATTTACATCAACATTTAAATTGACTTGTCCTATGAATTAGATAATTTCAGCTTTAATCATTATTATATAGGAATACGTAATTTGATTGCATATAATTTTAGTAAAGTGTGTTTCCTTAAGATATTCGCTCTAAATAAATGGAGATATAGAATGATGAATGTTATTTTAAGATTCCTCGAAAAACGAAAACCCATTATTCTCGGTATCCATTTAACAACACAACTCAATAATTTGTAGTCAAGTACATGTTAGCAGATTAATTCCTATAATAAATATTTCAGCAGCAATAATTACATAATTGGTAAGTACTGTTCCAGGACGACGCTATTCTCTGCGCTATATGGACCTGGTACGCGGTGATATTCGTAGTTGTGATGTTGATGATGATGATGCTCCTGGCCATAGTGTTCACCTCCCGCAAGCAGAGGAACAGGGTCTTCATAGTGATACTTGGCATGCTTTGGTATATTTGTAAGTGTCATTTCAAATATTTGGCATTTTTTGTCGCTTAATGATGGCAGAACTAATATGGTATGATTACTTATATACCATAATATGGTATGGCCAGTGATCTTGATTTTTTTTCTTTTTTTCAAAGATTGTTACATTTTCATCCTTTTCGAGTGTTCTATATATGAATTTAAATAATTGTACGGCTGGCTTATGGCTGGTAATCTTCACTTGTAGAAATGTAAACGCCAACAATGGCAACTAAGATTTTATTTATCTCATCATATAAGTTCTATCATTGTTATTGCTGTATATTTTTCCCTTTCTATATTGTATTTTTTTAAGCTAGTACATTTTTAAAATAGTTGACAATGTTTTTTTCGTTTCTCTCTTATTATTTCCTACTTTCAGAACTAAGACAACTTTTCATATAACGTGACAGTAGTTAAAATGATATCTTTAGGGAACAGCTAAGACCCAACTTTTCATACTTAGCTTAGCTTTGCGAAAAACGAGCTGTTTCTACAAACTGGATTCGTGCAGTGGCTTAAAGTGATAAAATAAATTCCTAAGGCATCGTTGATTTAAATGTTATAAAAATAAAATGAATAATTTAATATTAATTATATATGAATTTCCAAGAAAATCCATCTATTATTTAAACAAAGTAATACTTCTCAATGTAATTTTAAAGTACTTGTTTTTAATATTTGTAGCAATAACATATACAAAATCAAATAATAATATAATATACAGTGGTGGTCATATAATTAGGAGCACTTCTTATGAATAAAGAAAGTATAACTTCAACGTACAAATGTTCGTAAAAAATATACACATTCAATAATTAATAATCATCCAATAATATAGCCACTCAAATAAAAAACTCATTAAATGCATAAAATATAAAACATATCTTACTTTTAATTACAAAATGAGTCTTACACATGCAGGAGTTGATTTCCTGTTACTGGCCGCTTGGACGCCTAATCAGAAACATTGTAAAAAAGAATCCATAGCTCGTTCTTTTTTTGAAATTGGAGAAAACATTTCTTTTTCTATTATTTTTTTAATTACTTATTACTAATAAGTGTATATATATATATATATATACAATTTTAAATTTCGTTTATTTCAGTGACCATCTACTTCATATTAGTCGTGAACAGTCATCGAAAGCAGTTACTCGTCGTGAACTTAAACAGTTTTATAGCTAATCTCGCTGATAAAGAATCGTAAATGTTTATTTTACATTAAATGTCCTTTATATAATTCACGTGTTTCTCTTTATGTAATTCAAATAAGTTTAATTATGTCATAAGGGATGAATATTTAGATAACTAACCAACGTGTAATTGTCCTGTCTCGGTAACAAGGGTAGACAAATTTAAATAAGGTATGTAGAAATTACATTATTTTATAAAAGTGTTAATTAAGTAGGCTTTTGTGTAGAGTTTTCATCAATTGATATCATGTGTATATATATATATATATATATATATATATAAGGTCCTCCAGACCTCCAGGCGCAGGACCAACGGCTTAACGTGCTTTCTGAGGCACGGGAGTGTACACACTTCCACCTTCCAGACTCCGGGCTGCTACTGAGAATTTTCGGACAGAAAAACCCAATAACTATTTATTGGCCCGACCTGGGAATTGAACCCAGGACCACCGGGTCTGCAGCCTAATATCTAGCCACTAGACCAACGAGGCAGTCACCGAGATATCATATGTAATAGAATCATGATGTTCTTGAAGATTATAGCAGTTTCTATGTGTCGAAATTTAACGTTTATACTAGAAATTCAGAAGTTTAAATTTAGAAGAATATTTTTAAATCTAAGCATTTGTTTTGCCAATACAACCTTCACGCACTCGTTAACACTCAAACGCCAGGCGAAGCCGCAGACGAAAGCTATAAATTAAAATGTATTCTTACATATAAACGGACGTTGAATAGTGTCGGTTATTAAATAAATTATTTTTAATAATTAGAATTGCATAACATTTTTTTTTTCAAGTGATACCCGTGTAACTTCTCAATAAAAGTATAAGTCATTAATTTGAATGTTAATTTTTCTTGTGAAATTCACAGTTAAAACTTGTTGATGGATTGTGATTGAGCGGGTGATAAATTTACAAACTTAACAAAGAAGTGATGAATCCAAATTATCCGACTGCCGCTTAGCTAAAGAGAGGTATGCATTTTTTTTACCATACATATAATACAATCTAAGATTATCTATTTGTAAAATTCATGCTATGTATTTATAACGAACGAAAATCAAGCTTAAAAAAATTGTTTCTTGACCAAATAAAATATTGTCTTATTGATAAAAGTATATGAACGTGTTGAGCAATAGGATAAGCAGTAAATGGAAAAGCCAAAATGATATATTACATTTTTTTAGATTACTATTCCATACATAAATCTAATACCTACATAGTTACAAAAATTCTGAACAGAAAGTACTTTATACTAGGTTAAAACGCCAAAATGGATTAGGTAGCTAGTTATATAAAAAAACAGTTATTTTCACACTTTCTTACTAGCTTTACTGTAAAACTAAAAATAATTAAAAACTTTAATTAATAGATAAATATAACTATGGGGATAAGACAACGAGTGATAAAACTGTATGGAAATGAAGTATTATGTATTCAATTTGACCAACAATAATCATTGGAAAATGACGTCGACATTCGCATATTTTTAAACTATCAATTACCTTGATATGTCTTTCGACCAATTGATCGATTAATTTGAACGAAAGCGAAGCTTCGACATTTATAATTTTCGTATGTACTTGGCTTAGCATGTATTTATATATTTATTTTATTTATTCTTTATTGCACACACTACGAAAACATAACAAATACAAAGAACAAGTTTTACATAACATAGTATGCGGCCTTATCACTAACAGTGATCTCTTCCAGGCAACCCCTATAATAAAACCATATAATATTGTTGTTAGCCAGGAAAATTGAACGGGCATAGTGTGTGAACAATTTATATATAAAATTCATGTAGTTATGAAATTTATTTCAATTCAGTATAAATACATTGACGAAACGTCACCAATATATGTATATATATAGAAAGAAAGAAAGAAAGAAAGAAAGAAGAAAGAAAGAACACTTTTATTTGGGACTGTACAAAAAATTATAAAAATATATAATTGATACAAATTAATATATAATAATGAATTGATACAAAAAAAAGGTTTAAAGGAAACAAAAAAAAAAGAAATACTATATTACAATAAACATATATGACGTGTCCCAAATAGGTGTACCATTCAGCAATTAATAGGCGTGGACACCTAATGCTGGTTTTCAATGGTACCCTTTTTGATAACTACTGACGGGCCATGTTATAATACGAGTACTTAAATTAATATGAATATATATAGAATAGACAATAGACTAAAAAAAAAAAAAAAGATAGAATAGAAAAAATATATATTTATAAATAAAGTAATTAAGCCGGTGGTAGACCATAGTTACGTAACTCGATAACGAAGCCAATTTTTAAGAACATATATAGATAGTACTTTTGTATGCTATAAACATATGTACACATATACATATATACATACACATACATATACACATAATTATACATTTATTAGTGCAATTCTAGCTGTATATTAAATAAATATGTTTTGTATTTAATATTGAATGTTTTTATGGACTTCAGGATCCGAAGCGGAGGGGGGATGTTGTTCCAACACTTCGTTGCCGCGTAACGAAAACTACCGCGGAATGCTGCTGTGCGGTGAACCGGCACGTTCAGCATATAAGAAGACGCTCTCGTTTGGTAACTTCTATTACTTTCGTGGGCCCAACTTAGTTTGCTGTACAAATATATAGGCGTTTTATTTTTAATAATACCAAATAACAAGGTGGCAAAGTGTAATTGTCTGCGGTATTCCATCTTCGCCATTCGGGCATTGTTAATATATGGGGTAACATGTGCGCGAGGCGGTATTTTGTAGCAGTACCTAATACATGCATTCTGTATACGCTGAATAAGATTTTTTGTGCGAGCGAGCAGTCTGGGCCCTGATGACAGCATCAGCATAATTAAACTTTGAAAGAACTAGAGTGTCACATAACTTTATACGCATATCCTTACTTAGAACATCTCGGATCTGATATAAAACTTTTAATCTATAGAAACAATTGCGAGCTGTATTTATAGTGTGTTTTTCAAAGGTTAATCGCCCGTCGATCAACAAGCCCAAACCTCTCGCTTCTGTGACTCGTTCTATTCTCTCGCCTTTAATATGCACAAATGGGTTTAGGTCATTAATTATATTCACCTGGTTTCTTGTTCCTAACAATATATATTTAGTCTTGCTCGGATTTAAAATAAGACTATGTGAATCTGACCATTCTGAAATGCGCTGAAGATCGTCATTTAAATTTTGTATAGCTAAATTTATTTCTGAGTTTTTAAATGATATGTAAATTTGTATATCGTCAGCATATATGTGATATTTACAATGTTTTATACTTTTCACTATATCGGCAAAGTATAGCGCAAAAATGACAGGCCCTAATATTGATCCTTGAGGAACACCCCTGTTAACGGAGCAACAATCAGAGAGAGCTCTTGACCCATCCTCATTTATTACTTCTACAAATTGCTTACGATTTCCTAAATAACTCGAAAACCACTTAATTGTGTCAAGACTGAACCCGTAATATTTTAATTTAGATAATAGTAATGACCTATTGATTGTGTCAAAGGCACGCGAGAAATCCAATAAAACAAGGATTGTACCCTCACCCACGTCCTGAGCACACAAAACATTGTCAATAACATCTAACAACGCGGTAGTAGTGCTGTGATGTTTGCGAAACCCCGACTGTCTATCAGGTAAAATATTTTGAGACTAGGTATGCAGTTAATTGGTTACACATTATTCTCTCCAATATCTTCGAAATGCATGGTAATATGCTTATAGGACGAAGATCTTTAATATATATATATATATATAGAAACACTCATTTATTGATTAGAATGTGTTTATTATAATCGTCTAATAAAAATTAGTTATCTGTCGACATAGTTACAGTAACATTTTTTTCTCGTAAATGTTTAACTTCTTGCCAAAGTCCAAAAACTATAAGGACGAAATAAGTTAGCGCACCTGAAAGAATAGTTTTTTAAATTAAGGGTACCACCAATGTATCTCCAGAATAAGCACATAAAAGGCAATTTTTTAAGCATTTAGTCATTTATATAACGCGTATAATATACTATTAACAACTAATATATTTTTTTTATTTTACTACCTCGTTGATCTAATAGCTAGATATGCCAAGCAAGGTAGACCTGTAGTCATTACCAACAAAAAGGTACGCTTGTGACAAAATAAACCAAGATATTTTAATATGCCTTCCGTTTTAAAAGGGCAAAAGTGTATTAATTATTATTGTTTTATGAAGTTAAACGCTATGTGCTTTACGTGCCTCAATCCGACCCTAATTTTGGTTATCCAAATTAGATTTTGGGTCCCGGGACGGGTCGTGTCTCGAAGTCCCGGGACTTAATAGCTTCGTGACCCGGAACTTCCAAGTCGAGACTCGATACTTGTTTTATGCAAAATCGTATCATGATGATGTTATTTACGAACGGTGACTGCCCCGTTGGTCTAGTGGCTAGATATAAGGCCACAGACCCGGTGGTCCTGGGTTCAATTCCTAGGTCGGGCCAATATATTGTTTTTGGGTTTTTCTGTCAGAAAAATTCTCAGTAGCAGTCCGGAGTCTGGAAGTTGGAAGTGTGTACACTCCCGTGCTTCGGAAAGCACGTTAAGCCGTTGGTCCTGCGCCTGAACTCTTTCCGGTCGTGTCGGATTGCCGTCCCGTGCGCACACACTTGTGCACTATAATATCTCCTGCGCAGTTCGGTAATCTCTCTTGAGATTGGCCGCCGTGGCCGAAATCGGTCTGGAGGACCTTATTATTATTTACGAACGGTCATAATAGGTTTTATTCTGTCACAGATGCATAACTTTCTACTACAATATCCAATACGATGATCATTATTGAATAACCTGTTTAATAGTTAGAAGATTTTATTAAAAAAAATAAGATTATTTATTGATTAGATTTCGCCCACGTCAAATTTAATGATTTTAGTAAGCTTATTTTAAAAGTATAAAATTTAATTTAAAAATAATTCTGAGACGCAGCCAATACCCAATTTATATATATATATAATTTTGGTGTTTGATTTTATGTTCCATATCCAATTGTTGATAATTGAAATCGAGACGTCCCAAATGTGCTGTGTACACGTGGGACGTCTCGTATTGTATGTAAAGACAAGGTATACTAAACGACACGATAATTAATATAATAACCTCTCGCTCCGATTTCTTACTTACCTATAGCGATCAGTCCAAGAACAAGACAGATAACCCAAATTACAAAATTGATTTCGGAACTATGCGTGCATATCAAAGTGATCAGCAGGAAGAATGTTTGTGACAGCCACATGGATGTTACCACCACCCAGGACAACAGGACTGAAGACTTTTTCTGAAAATAATTAGCACTTAATATTCAGTAAACCGTAATAATAATTTATATTAATTAAGGTATTAGAACCATATGTATGTTTATATCTGATGTTGTTTTGTTCATGCCATAGTAACTTTTCAAAATTTTAAATTATTTTGTTTAATGCTGATCTATGTGATAAAATTTTATACATCACAATATTCTTTCCTTTCTATATAAATATATTCAGACCTTTTTAATTCCCCACATCAGCCAGCCGTGCATACCGAACATAATGAAGCAGTAAATGACACCGGTGATGCTGAAACTGTAGGCATTCCGCCACACGTATGCAGTACAGTTAGCACAGTTTTTCATCAACAAGACCTGGACGATTAGAGCAATAATGCATATCACTGTGACACACTGAAAAATTACCTTAATTAATTGTATTGTTAGATCGTGAAACGATTTGAGTGTCAAGCGCATAACTTCTACACAATTGGACCAATTTTGATGAATATTTTTGTGTGCTAGAATTAGTCTCTGGATGGTGTAGACAAAACTTGGATCCTGGAACGGACCGGATTTTTTGGTTGACATTTTTTTTGGTTAAGGTGAAACGAGGTTTGGTTAATCAAAAACATTATATTTGATAACCTCATTTCAACCGTTTAAAGTCGGGACCCGCAGCTATTTTCAATATAGAATTGAATATCAAACGTTAGAGTACGTGGAACTAGGATTAATACACACACATAAACACATCAATTCCAATATACTGTCAAATGTATAAGGAAAGGAGATACTCGGAATTGGTTGCGTTGAGCACATAACAGACATATGTATTTAGCTCTGTAATACTGCACTTCGCAGTAAAACGCACACACAAATGCATTTCCTATATAATTAGCTTCTACCGCTACGTATTCGAATGACATTTATTTACCCGTAAACTCGAAGCATTTACTACAATGTTTGGACATTTATTTTAAAGTCATTCATGCTACTACTAGTCTTAACATTCATCTGATTAAAAGTAGAATGCAACTGAAAATAGATTGATTACAAACAAGATTGAAATAATTTTCGATTTTAAATACCAATTTTTTTTCTGGTTGTTGCACTTCAGTTAAAAAACACACGAACACGCGTTACGAACAACTGTCAAATTGTCCTGCATAATAAAAAAGTAACTGCGGGCTATTCCCTCATAAAGAGAGACCTTCGACACCCAGTACGATATGAATTTAAAAACAAATTAAACACATGAAAATTCTATGTTGCTTATCCGAACTTCAAAACTAAAATAATTTCAGTATTTCATGAAATATTTATCTTAAAAAATTTATTTAAAGCATTACGAAAAATTAGAGAATAAAGTCTAGTTGTTAATAATACATCTGAATACCGACCATGAGCGTAATGCTCCCAACAATAGCACCTGTGCGGAGAGGATATCGAGACAGGAATTTCTTTGGTACAAGAGCCTTGAGCATTTTTATAATTGTTAAATTACTCTACAAAATAATACAAAGCTTAAAATGCCGTTGACGTCATGACCGACTTGATAATAATAAGCGATTGTTTTTTATATTTGAAGAAAATATTTTGTTATAAATAAGAACGTAATTTTCACATTATTTTTATTTAATTTTGAAGTAATTTTATTTATTTTTTTATTAACACAATAACATAAAAAACAGTAAAATTGTGGCTTAAAAAAATCTAACTGTATCCGCGTGTTCCCACGCATTATATGCTAAGGTATATAATGAGTTAAGCAAATGCAATATTTTCATATACATTAATCATATTTATTTCCGTGATTTACAAAATTAAAAAGTACGTTATTTTAAATCCAAGCGAAATCCTCAACGTGCGCTGCGCAGAAGAAATTGACTAATTTAAAAAAAAAAAGACAATAACAATTCATTAATTAACTATAAAGACTAATAGTTTTTTAATCCATGGTTACTCAGAACCTAATTCACGCAACAGAGCGTGATTCCATGATTATTATCGGTAGACCAAATTTTACACCAAAAACAAACGAGTTGTTATTAAACCCGGGCGAATGGTTAATGGAAATAAATGTTAATTATGTTATTACACTTTGAAAACAAAAGCCACGGTTAAGTTACATTGAAATGAAAACAGTGAATATAATTTTCATTTCACAAACGCATGTTATTATTATTATGAGAAATATAACAACCGTTGCTTAATCTTAACATCGAACTCATTATGACGTATTTATTTTACATAAAATAATTATCATATTATGTGATTCATTCAACTAAATATGTTTTTTTAACGAAATTATTATTACTCATACTTTTAATAAGTATCGTTAAAGATAGATAAGACGGTAATGATAGGAAATTATAGTTCGGAGGTGACATAACCTCAAAAGTTTAATCATGAATATCTCGGTAACCATCGGTAAGCCGCGATTGTAAATATTTACCCGATTCGGTTCTGGTTCCGATTACCTCGAGTCCTACCACTCATTGTTCTTTTACATCTTTTTTGTCTTATTTTTTTTTTTTTCATGTTCGAAGTCTTCCCCCTCTTAAATATTCAACAAAATATCGTTCATTATTGATAAAAACCATGTCATTAAAATTTGGAGCCATTTATCGCAAAAGCAGCGATTGCAATATTTACAAAGAATTCAAAATATTGTAGTCTAAAAAGACGTACAAAGACGTTAGGGTGAATATTGATCTCAAAATAAATCACTCAACGTCATGTCTAAAACATTCAATAGATCTAGAAAACTTTAAAACATTCCATATTCAAATTCAAGTTTCATTGAAATATGTATATTAATAATTTATTGTATTCACGAGCTTTTAATTAACTTCTAACTAAACTTTCGTTAACAAAGTGGGATTACTTTATATAGTTGAAATAGTCCTTAAAAATTACTTTATATAATATATAATTTTAATAAACTTTAAATCTTCAATATACCAGTTTATATTAAGTGTGAATAAATATTTGACTTTGGACTAAGTAAGATTATATTATATATGAATATACAAATGCCCGCGAACGAGTCCGTGAATAAATAATATTCTATATACGTAACATTCTAAAGACTATTCTTACAAAACATAAGAAACTTCGGCTACTTACATTTAACTATCAAAAAATCTAGTCGTGATGTCTTTGCCTAGCTTAGTAACATATTTGCCAAACTTAGTAAAGTCAAAGCCATTGTATTCCACCGCCGGGAAATCCATTTATCTTCTCAAAGAGAAGTTTTCGAACTTATCCAGTAGTGCTTGTTCCGATCTGAATTAAAAAATCGGCCCCTATCCACTGGCTCATTTCGGCTCTAATAAAAGTGCTTAAGAAATTAAAATAAAGTACTTGAGAAATTAAAATAAATTAAGAGGTACTAACACCGCCCTTGATATGATACCTAAACTCTTAAGGGTGTGGGGAGTGTCAAAGGTAAAAGAAAAGATTCTAAATTATTCAGGCATATATTTAGTTCACGCAGTATGTACTTTGTGTCACAAATTGAACTACAGAAAGATTGTATAAACTCCCAAGAGAATATGTCGAAGCATTAAAGTTATAATTGCGGCGAACCTTACCAAAAAAATTGTGAATGTTTCCACGATTTCCACGATTCACATAAATATAATTTATTTGATCGGGTTTATAGAAGTATTTTTCTATACTATACGCTTAATTTGTATTTACAATCCAAACCTTCGCCTAAAAAAAGGAGAGGCCTTGGCTCAGCAGTGGGGGGCCTTGGTTCACAGGCTGTTACTTTTACACTATACTTACCCACTATTGAATATTTAATCGTTACATTACAGTCGTTTGTAACATAGACAATTGAAAAACTTAAGAAAAAAACCTCATTAAGGAAAAGGTATTTTAAATAAAACAGATAATAAATTTCAAAGTTTTATTTAAATAGTTTCTATTCAAGGTATCATATAATATACTATACGCTTAAGCAATACTGAACAAAACAATAAAATTTACATAATATGACAAACTTCTATAGGTATGTAATTGAATAAATTATTTTAAAAAAGTCCATCTCATTGCGGTAACAGATTGCATCAAAGTAAAATTAATATTTACATCAACTATTATAAATCGTCACATAAATTAAAACTTTTTTTTTAAATTATTTGTATTAAAACAATATACATAATATATTAATCACGAAATCAGATCGAAATATAAGAAATATGTAAAATTACAAAATGTAAATTTCTCGAAAATTCCAAATATGGCATAAGATTATACTATACATAATAAATGTTCAAAATTTACGCCGTACACTTAGGCATAGACAATCAATTCCTATTCTACGGTTCGTCTGACTGCGAGTTTTTACAATTCCAATAATTTCAAATTCAAAAGCTTCCTTCTCGCCACATTGCACGCGAAAAACAACCGAGAGTTTAATTACGGGCTAAATTTATTTACGTCTCTTAAATATCGGTCAATTTTGTATAAATAATATCTGCCTAGACTGTGAGCGTGTAAATGCAATGTGTCGAACGAAACAAAAAATCCAAAAATAAAGCACGAGCCTATTCCAACCACAAGAGTTAAAAAAAAAAAACTTTGACATTAAATTGACGCGATATCATTGGTCGAGATATTGACTCATCTACGATTTTCATAATGTATTCGTTTAAAAATGGCGTCTTAAATGTCAGAATCTTGGAAGTGAAATTAAAGTGAATAATAAGCGGTTAAGTGGAATAGAGTTGTTATAAGATATTATATTATAACAGAACTATTAGAAAATCGCATTTAATATGTAAATCTAAGATTTATTCATCTTTTATCCTTCTTCGATTGGAATAGGGTGTATACTTAAAACACATGAGCAATCACTTACAGCCGTTTACGCAGACACATGCTTTGCACGTTAACAGCGCGTAAAATGTTCGCCCTAAAATTCAGCATCGATTTTTTATGCAAATCATAAATTAAAAAATAAATAAATAAAAATTCAAGTCCACACCATAATGATCATGATCATCACCGCCAACCAACTGGTCGTATAAATTGTAAACATATCTATGGTTTTATGTCATCTGGTCCATAGATAATTAGTTTTTTCTTAATCATAACAGAAAATCTGATATGTTAAATCGAACAAATGATAGAAATTAACTTCGTTTGTCAACGTGGTATGAAATCTGGAATAAGATCTCGTGGATCACTATACGTCTAGATTAAGGAATACCATGCAGTCTTAAGCTTTACTCGAATAAATTTATATAATTTCCTAACGAAAAAAATCTCTTATTCATCCCGTATTAATTAAATAAGTCTTCTAAAGTTTCATAGATATTTTTAACCCATTGAAATAAGTTCCATAAAAACATTTGTTTTAATCAAAACAGCTGGTTATATAATTATATTTTTTTTTATTACGTCACTAACATTCATAATATTGAATTGTTTTATCTATTTTTTTATAAACGCGGAATTATATGCTGATATACAAGCACTTTGTCTAAGTAACAATCTTTATTTAATTATTTATTGAAATTAAATAAAATTGATCATAGATAAAAAAGATCCGTAAACCATAAAGAATATATTGTCTATGGATCTTTTTATTATTCGTCACAGATCACATAAAGGAAACCACTATAAAGGATAAAGCAGGAAGTCCCAACCTTTGCATCACGTCTTTCCCAGGACATCAAATGTATTTTATTAGACCTCATTTTAGATAACTGTGACAAAAAAATATCACGTTGTAAGTTGCAACATGTTGAAACATACGTTTTAAAATGTTACCTTAGTATTCATAGATTTATAATTCAAATATATTTTTCGTTAGAAAGTCCAAACGCGATGCGCAAGCCTCCTCCGAGTCCTAATGGTCGAGACGCCCTGCCATAAACAAACCAAATATTGGCACAATCAACCTACTATTTTCTCTAATTCAACGCGTTTATTTGTGACTCGATTATTTTAATCTAATCTACATCCAACACTGGAAATATCACTTAAAACGCTTATATTTAATGTTCCCGAGATACCAGGAAACAGATCACTCGAAATTCCATTAAATCAATTCTGGATAAGCTCAATTCTTCTGTCGTTCTCTGGAATCTTCTCTGCAGACTGCCCGTGGCGGCGAGTCCCTGCCCTTGTACCCTGACTTAGCGGCCTTCCTTGATCTCTTGATCTTGGCGACGTCATCGCCGAACACGTCTCCGGTTCTCAGCGCTGATATGAGATCGTCGAATTCTCCTTTCTGTCCGTTGGTCAGGGTGCCGTCTCTGGAGTTGTCGCCGGAGTGTCCGTTGCAATCGGACGTGCCGCTGGATTTACCGAGTGACCTACCGACCGAGCTGAGCAGGCTCGAGCCCTGTTTTCTTTCCATTGTACGTTTCTTGAGCTGTGGATTTTTAATTTAATATCATTCAAAGTAGAAACAGTTTCATTTTGCATATCAGCTCAAATCATCATCAATTATTAAAACTAAAATACACAAAATAATTATTTATTCAAATGTTTATTTAAAGTTTTCAATAATTAAATTTTAAAGTTTTTTCTTAATGTATTGGTTCGTCTATATGAAATTGAGAGGTTATGCTTTATTTTTAAATGGCAAGTCTCTCTTTACCTCCTGTTCGTGCCTGGTCCGCCTCTCCTCTTCGTCTCTCCGTCTCCTGGCAGCGTCACACTCGGCCCTGGCTTCCGCCAACTGAGTCAGGAATGCATCCAAGGCACCAAACAGCTGCTCTGGAGACGCACTGGGTTCCTCGCCGAAGGCATGTGCGCAAGCTTCCAGACGACTCTTCATGTCCTATATTCATAATTTTTTTTTTTAACTTTTCACGGTATGATTATTTTAAGCGTGGTGCCATTTTATCCTTAAATCTATATACGTTTACCGAATAAAAATAATTTATACACGAAATGTAATATATTGTGACTCGGTGGTAGAGCTTTGTGCAAGCTCGTCTGGGTAGGTACCACCCACTCATCAGATATTCTACCGCAAAACAGCAGTACTTTGTATTGTTGTGTTCCGGTTTGAAGGGTGAGTGAGCCAGTGTAATTACAGGCACAAGGGACATAACATCTTAGTTCCCAAGGTTGGTGGCGCATTGGCAATGTAAGTGATGGTTAACATTTCTTACAATTCCATTGTCTATGGGCGTTGGTGACCGCTTACCATCAGGTGGCCCATACGCTCGTCCGCCAATCGATACAATAAAAAAAAAAAAACAAAAATTGCAACATTGATTTAGACTTATGTTGGAAGACCTCGATTAAATACGATTTTTGTGACTTTAAAAAAAGTGGAAATATTTATCACTTACATAAGCACTGAAAGTGCTGAACATACATATTAAAAGAGAAAAAAAACCGCCTGATACTCATCTATAAATCTTAAGTAATATTTTAAATGCGAATGTGAGTTTATTGGTTGCGCTTAACGTCTTTACTACTCAGCTGCCTATCATGAAATTTTGCATACACACGCAGGCAAAGCCACGGGCGGAAACTTGTAGTTTACATAATCATTTCATAGAATATTCTATGGACATAATTTAATCTTTACTAACCTGGAACAAATCTTCTAACTGGGTGAAGGAGCATACAGCATGAGCGTGGAACTCCCTCATGACTGGTACGAAGGTGTCATTCGGTTGTGCTGGAGCTGGTAAAGACGCATGGTAGTCCAATTCCCTGGACACCTCGCGTAGACCGTTGCGTAAGGCGCCGACGTCCTTCTCTAGCTGGTCGATGCACACCTTAGCGGCCGCCCTTACGTGCGGTAGATCTTCTTCGAGTAGAAGTACTTCTTTGAACTGTAATATATGGAGAGCTTTGTGAACTTTGTGAACTTGTGAACATTCTAACTGATATATATCAATTGTGTTTAAGCAATAACTGATATAGATTTATACGTTCGATATCGCTACTCTTTTTTTCAAACGTGATTTAAGTAGTGGCGATTACGATTATATTTCTAATAAATATCGTGGCTTTCATTTATTGATCAAAATGTCGAAACTCTTATTTTATATATAATATACATAGGTAGGCGGACGGGCAAATGTAAATGTGTTGCCTGATGGTAAAGTATCACCACCGCCCATAGACTTTGATGCCGTAAGTACCACTTGAAGAATGCCACTTGGTGGTAGAGCTTTGTGCAAAGCTGGTCTGGTAGGTACCACCCACTCATCAGATATTCGACCGCAAAGCAGCAGTACTTGGTATTGTTGTGTTCCGGTTTGAAGGGTGAGTGAGCCAATGTAATTACAGGCAGAAGGGACATAACATCTTAGTTCCCGAGGTTGTTGCGCATTGGCGATGTCAGCGTTGGTAAACATCTCTTACAATGCCAATGTCTATGGGCCTCGGTGACCACTTACAATCAGGTGGCCCATATGATCGTCCGTCTACCTATCCTATAAAAAAAAAGAAATATTAATCATCCCTTAACTATGTTATTTATATCCCTTGTGCCAAAAGATTTACGAGCTCACTCACTCTTATTTTTATGGAAACAAATATTACATAATAAATTTCATAAATATCAACAAACCGTTACCAATAAAAGTTTGCCATGATTGACTAACTCATAACAAAGTACGAGTGTATAGATTTGAGGCAGAATTTAACCCAATACATTACAATGGCGATTATATTAATATATATTCTTATTTAATACTCACTCTGAAAAGTCTACAGCGCAAAGTAGTCGTTAAATCGTAACTATTGTTATCAAGTGTAATATTAACAAATAGCTTTAGCTTTAATTGTCTAAGACCTACCTGCGTCTCCAACAGCTCGACGAGATAGTGCAACAGCGTTGTGTTCCGCGAAACGCTGGACTTGGTGTCTGCTAGCTTTCCTAGAGATGATAATCGGAAGCCCGAAGCATTTCCTCGAGCGCCACTAATTGGAACAAAAATAACAGTGAATTATCATATAATATGATACAAAGAAAAAAAATTGGAGTCGATTTTTTTATTTAGATCAAAACGAGATCCGATTCGAAGGATCAACTGGAAAAGCATCACGCCTAAAAGGAACATATTCAACAAACAACGTACAAATGTTTACTTTTACAAAACTTTACAACCCATATTAATTATGTATCGTAAAGTTTTTGGGTCCAACGACAGACACTCGAACATAAAACATGAATCGAATTAGAGAAAACAGACGTTTTTTGAGCATTTTGGTGAATATAACTTTCGTTTGGTACTATTAAGTAAAATAAACTCAAAACGATATCACGAATCTTTATCACGTTTCATCACATTACTCGTACTGTTAACATTTTCCACGTGTTTTTCTAGTAGATAAAAAAAAGTCCCATCATAAAAACTGCGGGAAACGCAATGTAGAGTCAACAACGGGGACACAAAAATATCGACAGTCGAGTACCCTATATCTCAGGCCTTACAAACTGCGGGAAACGCAATGTAGAGTCAATAACGGGGACACAAAAATATCGCCAATCGAGTGGGCCACGCCTGGGGCCCTACAAGGCGGAGGGGTCGCTCACCGGTTCATGTAGTTGCCGAGCGCGAGCACGATCTCGAGCAGCGCGCGCAGGCGGCGCGAGCGCGTCATGTCGCGCGCGGCGCGCAGCACGACGGCGGCGCGGCTGCTCGCCTCGGCCGCGGCGCCGGAGAACTTCTTCTTGAACAGCAGCGTGCGCACGCGCTGCGAGTAGTGCGGGATCCTGCCGCGACGGACCGCGGTCGGTCATCGATTCGTTATGTCCGCTCGAGTGAGCCGGGGATGCTTTAGACTATACACGGTTATTTGTAACGACCCGGCGACCTCGCGGGGCTAGACAGCTAACACGATAAGCGACAGCTTTTATTCTACGACTTCGGACGTAACTCGATACGTGAAAAAAGAAATGATTTTACATGTTTTTGTCGTCCCGTCGTGACATTTGTAGGTCCATATTTCATTCGTAAACGAAAGGACGACGCGACGCGTCGATCTTTGCGATGCGGGTAGATTTGTAAACGTTCAAGCGGGAAATTAAATTAATACTTATTTTTGTATGAAAATAAAATCTAACAAATTATCAAAAGTTGTAGAACAAAAGTTGTCGCTTATGGTGTTAGCTATCTAGTCCTGCGTAGTCGCTGAGTCGTTACAAATAACCCTGTATATATAGTCAAAAAGCCTCAGTTATTAAATTTAAAAAAATTGGGTGATAGCACGCCTTGGGAATGAGACGATCGAATGCCGACGAATTATTCTCCTTTTTTCCTGCTTCCCCTTTTCTTCACAAGTACGCGTGCTAGCTCTCGATGTCACCGCCTAACTGTGACACCAATTCCATCGCACAAGAAGAAATTTGGCAACTCTTTTCTTTGTCGCACCTCTACAAAATGGAATTCTCTACGAGCACGCGTGTTCCCCTCCTCTTACGACCTGGGTTCCTTCAAACGAGGCGTGAAGAGACATCTTGCGGGCCAGCAAGGCTAGTGCAGATAATTTTTCCCGACTGTACTAACCATCGCATCGTCGCGTATGGACTCTACCACCACTTACCATCAGATGGAGTAGTATTAAGAAAACGGTGCCAACGTAAATGTACAGAACCCATACCCCTTTTGGTGAGATCTTATGTAAATAAATTTTAATAATAATGAATATTAGAATAAGTTAGTATATTTTGTGCCACTCACTTGGAAATCTCATAGAGGAAGCGGTCCGCTCGCGCCATGCTATCCAGCTCGTCCTGGTGTTCTTCCAGCAGAGCGGCTTCTTCTGCACTCGGCGTGAACTTCAGCAGCTGTTCCACCATGTCCAGCGGAAGCTGTTCACCGCTGTCCATTCGCAAGATTGCTCTACCATAGGAACAAATATAAATTAGGTTTGACAGTTGTTGGTATACCCTACAAATACTTTGGGTATTTAAAATCCCATTAAGCCTTAATAAGATCTATATGACATTTAACCTATTAATATTAGAGTTCACAACAAAAGTGCATCAGTAATGTAACACTTCAAAGTAACACATGCGTTCCCTAAAATTCGACCTTGAAATAAGTTTAATAACAAAAATGCATAAAAAGACCAATTTTTTGAACCCCATTTTCTAAAAATAATAAAATATATCAACCCACCGACAAATCTCCTCGTCAGACATCTTCAACTTCGAAAGCAGTATCGTGCAGTTCTGCGCACGACGACCGTCGATCACGGACAGGATTTTGGTACGAGGCTTTGAACCCAACTGACGAAGATCTTCAACGGATCCTTCGTTCTGAAAATTATTGTAAATTTTATTAATATTTTCGTTTAAGCATCAATTGTTTTTTTAATAGAGTATATCATAATAGGAAATAGATAATGTAATTTAAATTCGGTTTATTTAAGATGATGTCCCAGGATATTATTATATTATTATTTAGCCGAGCCGAGATGGCCCAGTGGTAAGAACGCGAGAATCTTAATCGATGATCGTAGGTTCAAACCCGGGCAAGCACGTGATTATAATTAATCTCGTGCTTGACGGTGAAGGAAAACATCGTGAGGAAACCTGCATGTGTCTGATTTCACTGAAATTCTGAGGAGAGGAGGCCTTAGCCCGGCAGTGGAATATTCACAGGCTGTTACTGAAATGTCACCAACAGTGACACACATCGAAACCAATTTTTTCATATAAGCATTCGATTCAACATGACAAAAATGCAAATGAATTTATATTAATGTAATTACACGCCCATATACATAGAATGTTGATTAAGATATACATATAAAGCATGTATGAAAACAACACAAAGAAAAAAAATTATATAATGGCAAATCTATGGAGTTACAGTTACTTATGTCTCATACACCCAACATAATATGACAATTATAAAATGTATGAATCTACTAATAACAAGTCCAAATAATATAACATCCAGACATCTTCTCTAGATACTAGAAAGTATTACAATGATATAAAAGCGAACTCGTCTCTACCTGAACACCGTTCTTCTGGTAGGCGCAGAACATCTTGTCGATCGCGTGCAGGTCCATCGCGTTGTACAACTTCGCATCGTCGAGTTCCTGCCATATCGTGCCGTGAAGCTTCGTGTCCGGCAACTTGCTCCAGTTGAAGCTCTTCAGGGGGTTGCCGGGGGTGGGAACGTTCTTCTTGGGTCTCGGAGGTGCCGGAGCGAGGGGGGCCGGGGGTGCGAGAGGGGCCGGGGGAGGCATGGGAGCGGCCGGCGGAGGGGGGCAGAGCGACGGTGGAGGTGGGGGTGGTGGCACAATGCAGGTTTCGATAACTGCGCTCTTCAGATTGCTAACCTGAAAGATCAAAACGAATTTTAAGTAATAAAGAAATATAATATAAATAAAATACATATTAATGCGGATCTCGAATAAATACACGTTAATATAAATAAATAGAAAAATTATTTGTAACAACAAATTTCTTAAGATATTTCTCTTACTTAATCTATACTAATATATAAAGCTGAAGAGTTTGTTTGTTTGATCCGGCTAATCACAGGAACTACTGGTACGAATTTGAAAATTATTTTTGTGTTGGACAGTCCTTTTATCAAGGAAGGCTCTAGGCTTATTTTTATTAATTAGACGCGGGTGAAACCGCGGGGCACGGCTAGTAAATTATATAGATGATAAAAAATCTTCGATCGTTCGAATTATTAGCTATAATTCGAACGATCGAAGATATAAGAACAAGAGATGGCTCAGTGGTTAGAACGCGTGAATCTTAATTGTTGACTGTAGGTTCAAACCCAGGCAAGCACCACTGAATTTTCATGTACGTAAGTTGTGTTATTATTCATGTACTGCAAGCATGCGTTTAATTTCATAGAAATTCTGTCACGTGTGTAGCCACCAAACCGCTTTGGAGCAGCGTAGTGGAACAAGCTTTAAGCCTTCTCCCCAAATGGATAGGAGGTCTTAACGTAGCAGTGGCATAGCAACAGATCTTTATTTGTCTCTGCTCTATTAAGAAGTAACGTAAAGGCAATCGTGACTCACTTTCGCATCATCAGGTATGCTACCCTCGCTGACCAGTTTCTCGAATCTCGCTCGTTCAGCTCGCTCTTGATTCAACTGATCAAAATGAAAACACGTAAATTAATGGAGAAAACGAACCTAACATTTTAAAATCACATAATATGTTTTATATTCCTAATAAGTTACTGAAGGTCTTAAACAAATCCCGAAAATTAAAACATATATCGTGGAACAATTTTTCTGATTCTTTCCGTATAACGGTCATCAATGTTATATTAAATCGAGATAGTTATTATACCAACTTTGAATGTTTACAAGCAAATGTAATAAGAAAATCCAAGCGTTGACTTCATTAATTCCTGATCAAATATAAATTTATTAAATATTCTAGATGATGATTATCTATTTCACTCGGTGGTAGGGCTTTGTGCAAGCTCGTCTGGTACCACCCACTCATCAGTTATTCTACCGCAAAACAGCAGTACTTGGTATTGTTATTTTCCGGTTTGAAAGTCGAATGAGCCAGTGTAATTACAGGTTGGTGGCGAATTGGCGATGTAAGCGATGGTAACATCTCTTACAATGCCAATGTCTATGGGTGTTGGTGACCACTTATCATCGGATGGCCCATAAGCTCCCTATACAATAAAAAAAAACATCATAATTATTATTTTTGAGCATGTTATGACAATTGTGATATGAAATTCAAATAACTATTTCCTTAAGCACTAAGTTTATACAAAAATCACTAAGCAAACATTAGAAATGAGCGGGAACGTTATTTAAGAAATTTGTAAGAGACCGTTTACACGAACGAGTTGACCAATTCAATGGACACATTTCCCGATCCCTTCCTAGTTCACCTGTTGTTCTAGCTGGTGGGCTCGGCAAGCGGAAGACCTGGCCCGCTCCGTGCACTCCATGTGAGCAGCCGTCTCCCTCTCGAGCCTCTCCTTCAGCCTCGAGACGACTCCCTCCAGCTCCTCCTTCTCTTGCGTGTGCTGGTCCACTTGCTTCTCCTGTTAGTTGTTAGCACAAGCGGTGGTCCGTGAGCGTTAGTTTATATTTATGAAGTACTGAGAGCGATACATTTATGTTTAAACCAAATATCAATATCATGATTATAACAATAAGAATTTTGAATACAAGTTTAAAATTAAAGAAAAAAAATTACGAGTTTTATAAATGTTGGTAAAAGAATGCTGTGTCTCTTTCTTTCTAATGTGAAATCAAAAATGACAGAAAGAGAAAATCAACTTGTTCAGATACCGCGAAACAAAGTTTAAAAGTGAAGCCGTAATTTACTGAAACGTCGTTCGCTCACAGTAGCATTTAAATAAATAATATTTATTGTATTATGTAAAGTGTTAAATATTTATCTTAACGATGTATCGAATGAAGTTACAGACATGAGAGAAAAAGAAATTAAGACTTAAAGTTAAAAAAAAAAAACCTAAATAAGTCTTTTTTTTTTTTAGTAAGAGAAATTATAAGATATTAATAAAATCGTTTAAATAAACCATATTCCCGGGCTTTTAATAAAAGCCGATGGGATGAAATTATTCAGTTATTAAATTATCTCAAATGTTGATCAAATTAAGTGATATTTAGTAATAACCGCTACCCGATATCGTATCACATTAGGAGCGATTTAAGTGTCTATTACGTTTTAGAGTATTTTATATAAATTGTATTAAAATTCATTCTAAATTCACCGTGAACTAATATCGTCTTAAATCGCCCATAACGTACCAATTACCTACGTATGAGACTATATAACTCACCTTCTTTGCTAGTTCGGTGGCCATGTCGACGTTTTCTCTCTCCAGGTTCTCGGCTTTTGTTCTGGCAGCGACGAGTTCCTCCTCTTTGGCCAGCAAGTGAACTATCTCGCCGACGTTTATCTCTAAGGGGGCGACGTCCGGATCGTAGACCTGTAAGTTGGCCCGCGTGTCAGGAGATAGGGGTGAAGTATTAAATAAAAAAAAAGCTCGCTTCACAACGAGTTTCATCACGATCAGTTCTGTGGTGTAGCTGTGAAAGCGTGACATAGATACGCCTACATACATTGTTTAGTATAGATTAATAACACGGGATGTGTTTTTATGTAACAGCAAATATTTTACTAAATATTATCGGAATAATTTTATTTACGTTATGAGTTACTAAAAGAGTAAATAAAAGTAATGTGATAAAAAAACAGCTGCAGAAATAAAGGTGCAATTTATGCTGGAATATGTCACAACTCACATACCTCAGAATCAAGTCTCACAGACTGAGAAAAACACACACACATGCACACACAGACTCATCATACGTCAGATCTATCCATAACATCATTCTTATTAATGTGTTCCAGTTTAAAGTATGAGTACTGACTCACACATGCTCTGATAGTGTATTTACAAGCACAAAATTTGTAAGATACTTTCCGAATAAGGAGCATTTTATATTTCTGACAGGGCCAATGGCTAGAGCTGACCAGCTACCGACAAGGTCATATACTTGTCTGCCTTCCTGTTAAAAAAAAGGAGTTCCACCTTGACGTGTTCGGAGCCGGTGTCGGAGGCGCTGTCGCGGTCGCTGTTGGCGCGGCTGCCGGCAGCCGGCTGCTGCAGGATCACCTGCTGCACCACGCGGTCCAGCAGCAGCCAGTGTTGCGAGTGGGGGTTGTATTCCACTTCAATGTCCAAAACAGATATTTTTTAATTAGATAAAGCTAGAATTGTGTATCTGTTGTTTACAGTTCAAGTAAGATTGTAAGTAAAGGTGAGTTTTGTTAATTATCATCCAATATCCATATCACGAGCTGAGTAGAACATCTTATTATAGGAGTACTAGCCTTTTTATATTAAACTCATCTCGTGAGGTTAAAAAAACAGTACGAGGAAGTATCTTATGAAACTCTGCTATATGTGTATCAATTGATCCGCAGGAGTGTTCTTCTGAGTGCTGACATAAGCTCCTAACCCTTTTCGTCTGCTAAGCATATGCTCAGTAATGACAATCAGCTTTAATTCATTAAAATAACTTTAAACGATTATAACAGAGTTCCAACTTACATGGCAGTAACAAGAGATGTTCCAGCATGGACAGCAGATGTGGGTAGGCGGCCGTGTGGCTGAGCTTCCGCCGCAGCAGTTCGAACATGGCGGCCGCGCTCTTGGTGTCGACGTGCTGCTTGTCGAACCTCCTCGCGAGTTCCCTCTCGTCCTCATTCCGTACCATTTCGAAGAATTCGATGTGCCTATCGAGGGTCTCGTTTTCGTATTTTCGAAGTTTCTCTATTACTGAAATTGAACATAATAATTATATAATAGTGATAAAGATAACATATCGACGAGAGCTTCACTAATACAAACACTAACACTTTTGCAATTATAAAATATAAATGCACTCACCAACACGTTGAAGTAATGTTGTGTCGTATTACGTGGTGGACACAATGTTTTTTATTTAATTAAATGTATAAGAAATAGACGGAAAATGTATTAACTCAATTTTTTTTATTTTTTTTAACTATTAACGAAAAATAATAAGTTACCTAAATATATTTGAGATAGGCAAAAAATATAACATGAAATGATATGGATATGTCGCGCATTTTAATGAATTATATTTTAGATATTATGTAAAAAGGAAATAAAAATATTTTGCTAATATGATTCAGTAAATTAAATACAGTGTACAACTAAGAGAAACACAGTATAAATAGCTTACCAGGCTGTATTCCCAACATGAGTAGCTCATATCTCAAGTGTAGCCTGAATTCTAAGCTCTCTTCCCCGGGGCCGTAATTAAGTACAGCGTTGACGAAGGACATAATAGCGGTCTTGAGACCTAGGTCATCACGATACGCGCCCGTACTGCGGTCCAACTCGTTCACTATGCCCTGGAAGCGAGCACGTTCTCCCGCATATTTTTGATAGTGTATCATTGCTTCCAAGACCTGTAAAATAATCATTTAAGGGTCATATTTACAATTTAAAAACCCAGTTTTATCCAAACGTCGAATGCTTCATTTCTAGTAAAATTAATAACAATGTTTTTACTTTAAAGAAACAATTATGATCCTTATACACGTCTCCTCTCATCCATTATAAGTATATCATATAAAAGCTCACCTTCTTATGTCCTCCGGGCACGAGACAAACTGCTCCCAAAATTTCCAACGCAGCAACTTTAGTCTTAACATTCTCTGTGTCCATCGACTGCGCGATCAAATCAATACTCGTCGGATGCGCTAGGACATGAGCTCGACCCGTCTGCGAGATATTGTTAAATTGGGCATTTATATAATGTGGGCATTCAAGATATAAAACAAGCATATACAATTGGTATATTCTTACATATAATAATGATTTTCAATCCACAAGAAATCCAAAACTAAATGGTACTCACCGAGTTGTTCATAAGTGCTTTAATACCAGCAATAAGATTGTGTCTCGTGGTGGCGTCATCTCGTGGGGCTCTTTGCAGCGCTTCCAACAAAGCAGCAAGACCGCCCTGCTTGATGAAACGCAGGACGAAACTGTGCGCTCGCGTCCGAAGCGCGGTCTTCAAACCATCGACTAGTGCACACGCTTCGGTAGGTGTAACGCCTTCTGATGATGAAAAGGCCTGAAGCAAAAAACAAAACTTGGTCATCGGCTACTGATTTTACTATATCCAGCTAGTACAGTACAGTAACAGCCCGTGAATGTCCCACTGTTGGGCTAAGGCCCCCTCTCCTTTTGAGAAGAAGGTTTAAACATTATTAATAATATATAATAACATTAATACTGTAATAAAAATACTACATTTTTAATAACGATACCAGTTAATTTAATCCAATTTAACGAAAACTTAATTAATTGTTCAGGTCGTAGTGCGTCACGTCAAATTATATTTAGTTTGGAAAAAAATATTGGGAACATATTAAGTCAAATTAACAATACCTGAAAAAACAAAATACATAAACTTACATCAGCAATTTCATTAAGAGCCTTGATGTAGTCTTCGACTTGGGGCGCTGTCGCTAGAGGGGGCGCTTGTCCAGGTGGTGGCCGCCGACTGCAGTAGATCTGCCACTTTTTCGCAGCTGGCAATTCCATCATCGCCGCTTTATTGACCGCTGTTAAGTCCAGCTCTTCCTGTGAACAATAAAAACCATTTATATAAACGCTACCATTTATTTTTTAATTCAATATGTTATTAAAATAATGTATATCATGAGCTCCCCTTTCCTAACCAAATCGATTAAAAGAAATTTTCAAAAAGGATTTACTATTCAATGTAGTCAGGTTTCTAAGTAACAGGAAAAAATAAAAATGTACAACGAACTATATATACGGAACGTCGGTTAATTAAGACAAATACAGGCCTAACGATCGATTAATTATATCAATCATTTACATATAAATTTGGTTATTCAGTATTCCTAAATCAGATGATAAATACCACGAGCCGAATAAGTTAGACCGGATCTAAGACCCTTGGAGACCTTCACACAAATACCCCGAAACCGAAAGGAAACGTTGCCAGAAAAGACATAAATAAAGCTATTTAAAAAATCGACCGCGATATTCGAAAATGTGTATGCCAGGCATGCCTTCTATATATGGTATAAATAACTAACGCTTCATGGGCATCAGCATGCAAATTAACACACTTTATAATAAATAATTTTAGGATATTTTTACTGTAGCTTTTTCCATTAATTTATTAATGAGATATGTGATTGCCAATTGGACAGAACGCATCGATCGTAAATGAAAGTCGTAGATTCATATACACTACATCATTTTCATTTGCTTAATAAATAATTATTTATACATATATGAATTTATCTCCAATGAGGACATGTATGACGTGTCATGCAAGTGTTGGACTTTAAGGAAGAGCTACTTTGTAATAAAAAAAACGACGGATTATTTCACAAAGTGTTGAAAGACAGCATTGGAGTTAGATTCTATACACTCTGATAAAAATACGTTATATTCACGTACTATTCACTAGATAATAATGTTGTACATCAAACGTATCAAAACAAAATAACATAAACCTAAGATTCGAAAATCAAACTGGACTATAAGATAGGAAAGAAAGCACCAAACCAAACCAAACCAAACCAAACCAAACCAAACCAAACCAAACCAAACCAAACCAAACCAAACCAAACCACGGGAAGCAAAAGCAGATACCGATCTGCTTTCGGTCGGGTGGATCTTAGTCCACGTCCAGCGCACTTCTTCCGCGTTCAGTGGCTGTATAACTTCAAACAATAACTATATCTATACTAATATTAAAATGCTGGAGAGTTTATTTGTTCGGATGCGCTTATCTCAGGATCGACCAGTCCTATTTCGCAACAATATTTTTGCTTTACAGGTCAATTTATTGGATAAGATTACTAAAGACTGTAATTATAATTATAACATATTTTTCGCACTTCGCAAAAACTTAATCATGTCTTGTAAGAAACCAATATCGCACACAGATCATTTCATCGTCATGTAATATTATAAGAAAATTCGATAATAATGGTAATGGAACCGTTAAACAAATAGAGAGAAATGATTGTACAAGTCATCAGAACTAATCTAAGTGATATAACTATCGAACGATGATTGACGCTTTCGATTTTATATCAAACCATTTCGCAATAAAATTAGAAATTAACGTTTACATAGCACCTTATATGATTTTATACGTAAATACATATATCTAATAGGTCGTAGAAGTACGGTCAGTATTTCAACATCCGAGTTCGTGACTTCAAACAATTGACGGATTGAAGAACCTTCTATAATAACATTCTCGTACCTTGTACAACATAAAACATTTATTTTTAACCAACAAAAAAAAATCTTAAAATGAATGAATGAACGCTTCAAAATAAAATTTAATAATGACCAATACCACTAAGCTGGGATTACCTTCGAACATTCTTAACTCAACTAAAAACGAATCATGAAAATTACACAATATAAACACACACAAATTAAGACGAATTGAATTTCCTACTTTTTGAACTCCATTGATAAATGTAAATTACAATTATTAGTTCATGGCATTTAATATGTACACAAAAATTATAGTTATAAAAAAACCATAGACGTGATAAGTATGGGTTTAATCTTAAAGAATGAAATTCAAAAGTGTTTGCAACAGCCTGCTTAAATAAATATGTTTCATGTGTGTAAGATGCCGTATTTTTCATGTTCACCTTTAAATATTATTTAGAACAAAAAACAATGCTATATATTTTTCTTTCTAAAGTTACACAAAGATTAAAAAGTGACAGAAAGAGCAAAATCATTGACATAACTGAGTAACTCGCCAAATAAGTCCATTAAATCCGTTCGTAATTTACGCTTAATAATTTATATTGCGTGTAAAATAATTTCACTGTTAACTTTTACGCAGTAATTTGGAAGACAAGTCACCTCACTCACTTTAATGGGGGGAAGTACCAATCTGTCAAGGTGTCTGTCATTAAAGAATGTCAAGGTTCATCCACGCCTATGAAATCTATACCACGCCTGAAATAAATGAATCACTAGGAATTGTCACCTGAGTGACAGTAACATGTAAACCAAATGCATTGTTGTTAAAAACGTACCTTTATTTTCATAAACATTTGTTACATTTTCGAAAGAAATAAAACTATCAAATGAACCGGTTTTGAACTACTTTAAATATATATTTTTAATCTGTATATCCTTTTAATTAATTGAAAGTAATTTAATACGATCACTTAGATAAATTACATTAAAATTTATTCACCGATTACTATATGACCCGACAACCAAGACTATAATTTGGTAATTGAACTTTAAGTTGTCAGTAAAAATCTCAAAAAATCTCAACAACAAATGTATACCACCGTGTCACATATTAAAATATATATACATCAATTCTTATGTGTTATTTCATCAGCACCAATTTGGGCCACATGGTTTTACATTATGAGATGAATGAAATATTTGAGATTTTTTTAGGACTTGTTGAGTAAGAACGTTTTAACTCGACTGAATTAGCTAATCACCGGGTATGTCGGGAACGCTTAGGATAATAACCTTAATCACCTCATCATCTCATATCTTACAGGTCGCTGCGCTCGTTTTCAAAGTCACCAAGTCAGAACGAGTTTTTACATTTAATTTGAATTTGGAAACATTTTTTATTTCTATTAGTGTAAAAGTCGTAAGTTAAAATTTATTTGCAATTTAAAACTGCATTATCATTCTAGTTTAATTCGTTGAAATGAAACGTTGTAAGTTACATAGATAATGTCGTCCAGGGCGTTATCAATCGTAGCTACCATATCAAGGGAGATTGGATTAAGCAAATGCTTACTAGGCAGAACATCAAACACACTTTTAATGGTTCGAACCGGATTTCGAACGTTAACAACGATAGAGTAACAACAGAAGTAATCAATTAATTTTAACAATAAAACTTGAGAAAATAATCAGTTTGAATACTATAAAGTCTACAAGTTCATTTACACTAAAATTTGTAGTCTAGATATGCCTACTAGTCTTCGCCCACAGCTTCGCCTGCATGTTAGAAGGATACAGGTGTTAGGTACAAAAAAGTAGCTTATTTCCTTCCTCGAGTTCAAGCTTACTTCATACCAAAATTTCATCAAAATCTGTTAGTACGTTCCGATTTTATACAAATCTAACGACCATATGGTCTTATGATAATTGTATGACTTTTTTATGTAAGAAGGGGCAAACGAACAGGAGGCTCACCTGATGGAAAGTGACTACCACCGCCCATGGTCATCTGCAACACCCGAGGGCTTGCAGGTGCGTTGCCGGCTTTTAAGGAATGAATACGCTCTTTTCTTGAAGGTTGCAATGTCATATCGGTTCGGAAAAGTAGCCAGCGGTTCCACAGGGTGGATGTGCGAGACAGGAAAATATTAGAGACATTAAATATTTTCTGAATAATTAAGTAGTACTAATTTAGTATAAAATACCATCGTCTAAGCAAATAAAGTAATCGAACATTGATAAATTACCATGAAAATATGATCGATTTGTTTCGGTTCTTTTCTATGGTTCAGTTAACTTCATCTGTTTGTATTTAAACGGTAATTACTTCGAAATTAACCTAAAACGATAACTTTCAAGAACTTTCTACGATTCTGTTTACGAAAACATGACTGGCGTGTTAAATCTCGGATCCGCTTCTAAAGTTGCACTTGAGCGAGAAACTCGCCGTTCAAACAAGCCTTATTATACAAATCTCGTTGACAAGTTCATCCGTTATTAGTTAGGCATATTGTTAAATATTGATTGTCATTTTAGTTGTATATATATATTACATATTTCCAATATATACTTTAATGCATACCCTGTACCCTTATTTAAAAAATGATCTAATAATATAAATAAATGTATTGTACAAATATACTATAAAACTTTTTATAAATGTTTTATAAAAACTTTTATGTATTTTGTTTAACGTTACTTTTACCAAAACAAATCTTGAAACTGATTAAGACTAAACTGTAATTTAGGACACCATTAGTGGTTAATGGCAACACAATAAATAAAATGTCATCCCAACTAATATTATTATAGCGAACTTGTACTCGGTAAACTATGATCGGCTGAGGAACTATGCAACTATATGCATATATGTTAGCAGGGGTACAATAAAGGGCATAGGGTTCATAACACATACCCCTAAACACGTATAGTTTGTATTACATAATGCAATACTGGATTTACCAAATACTTATTTTAAAAACATTTTTATTTTCTTTATGAAAATTAGTTATAGGCAATGTAATTCTCATATAATTTGTAAGCTTATTATATGCTAGCATCTATATATTATATAATAATATGAAAAATAATAACGCCTATATTTATATGAAAAGTCAGACTACAACCACCTTTCTATTGATTGCGCGTAACATAGAAAGCTCGGTAGCACGCAAATAAATAATTCAAGCAAAACTAATTTCTATATAAAATAATTTATTTTTATTTATTTTTAAAAACACACAATTATTTAGTTATTAATAATATTTATTTTAGCTTATATATATAAAATTTAAGTTTGGTTTAGGTCGTATTCTACACGATCTTAGATTGTTCATCCTAGTGAGTTGAACTTTCTACACTTGTTTTATTTTTTAAGAATTCGCTTCATATAATATGTAAATTAACTTGAAACGCTAATTCGATGCGTTTATTCTTTAAATATTATATCCAATTTCGCATATCACTGATTGACGTTTCACTAAATTTTTCTCCGGCGAGTTTAAGTTTTTATCAAAATCAAAATAAATTTTATCCAATTAAGTTTTTACAAACACTTTGAAATCATTATTTTACAGGATTATATAGAATGTTCGAACCAACTGTTTGACATGTAAATTATATCGAGAAGAACCGGCGCAAAGTTTAGTAGTTACAATGGACAAAGAGAAATTTAACTTTAATTTATCTAATGCAATAATAATAACATTGTAGCTAGCAGGTAGCACGCGATATATTATACAATAACCTAATTTATGACGTCAAGTCAATTGATATTCGCGTTTTAAATCTAGTCTTGTCTCGATTAAATATGGGCGACGGGATGGATGGTGCCACAATGAATGCAGATCGTGACTTCACGCTGTGTCAAGGTTGCCTGAATTAATTCATTCGCGATAGCTTTGAAATTACCCAATAAAAATAAATACGCGATATGCTTTTACATAATATTATATAGATATATATTGGTTCTTCCGACATAAACCATTATGTTTGTGATTTTGTATAAAATAAACGAATAAGTTGGCATTGAAAGGTATTGAATAAATACTCTGAATAAAAAAAAAGAACTTTATTTTTAAAAATAAAGTTGTTTCCAAACAAAATTTATTATTTTTATTTATGTCATACCTATTTCTCATTTTCGTTATAATATTAGAACTAATAGTTATTTACGAGACAAATATTTTGATTCGATTATTATTTTCGTGTTCAATTAGTTATTACAAAGTCGTTTATATATTTATTGACCGCTCTCAAATCTAAAACTTTTACAAATTCAGAGAAAAATCATTAAAAAATAATCGTTAGAAACATAATCATATAGAGGTCAAATTCGTTATACTTTGAAGTCTATTTATCTGTCTGTAAACGAACCACATATACATCAATATAAAGCTCATGATCTCGATGACGAAACCAAAAGGCAAACAGTCACATAATATTATTTTTTTACAAGCAACAACATAATAGAATTAATCAATTTATTTGTCGTAATTTGATTTCAGATTTTCTAGTAATATAGTCTGTCTGTGCCAACTCGTTACAGTTGGTACAACCGTCTCGGTTATTTACGTCGACACTTCTAATTGTTGTATTAGAGCTTTGAAAAGTGAGTGAGAGAGTAAAATTACCAGCACGGTTACATTACACATCAGTTCCTAAAGTAGTAGCACATTGATAGAATAAGGAACGATTAAGACTTTTGTCATTTGTCTGTGGACTGTGGTGACCACACATACAAATATTTATTCTCGCATCCATTGCTTTAAAAAAACATACTCTATATCGAGCATCTGATTCAACGAATATAATATCCATTCGTAAATAAAAATGATCTTAAAATAATTCATTGAATACTTGCGTTGTTTTAGTCACGTTGTAGACCGTTCAACCGCAGCACGACGTCGCGTGGTCGGGCTCGGATTACGATAAAGGACCAGGAACATTATTACGTTACAAGAACGACTTAATTATGCAACATTGTTAATAACCAATATTATAATCAGGTCATAAATACGCACACAATAGTTTTATTGGGAATATGTAGGATGAAATCTTCATTTATGTCTAAAAAAACAAAAAAACAAAACCCTTCGTGTCCTGTACAACAAAGTAATGCATCACATATAATAAGTACTTCCATATGTCCGAATTCACACAACAATAAAATGACAAGTAAATATTAAAATAGGACGACATAACTTAAGAATTTACAAATGTGATGCTATAAACGGAAAGTTGGAAGAGATGCGAAAACTTCAAGTTCAATTAAGAGAAATAATAATTAATAACTACAATTAGCAGTGCTGCCTATCACGCTGTCAGCAAGGAATCGGAGAAAGTTATAATAGGTGTACACCAGACGAATGTCACCGGCCCTTTTAGACCTTATTGCCAGGTTATAACGTTGAATATTGCATTCGATTACGAGATATGTTGAATTACGGAATAAGAAAATATATTATAAGCCAAGAATTGTGAATCACTAAAAAAAAATATTTTCTGAAAGTGACAATTGGCTTTTTATTAAGAATTATTTTTATTAATATTAACGAACATTCGACAACTTAAAAACTATGATATCTTAATTCGTATCTTTACACATCGATAGAGCACCAAGTAACGGAACGGATAAAGAACAAAGAACAGTACGAAAATGTCTATAAAATTTACAGTACAAAAAATCCTAGCACATCGATTTTTAAATTGGAGTAATAGGAACCATACCTATGTGAAAATTAAAGTTTTCATCTAGCAAGGTTGGCCATCGAATATGACGTTTTTACAAATGAGCTAAAATTTTATTTCCTGCGAGCATGCTTACTTATAGAGTTATTTTCCTTGAACTACGAATGTAGGATAAACGCCTCGAGATCGACATACAAACAAAATAATTCGGTCTATCGCAACCAGCGTTATTGATACTTGCATATACATATGAAGAATACCTTATATAAAAACCAAGTAACATAATTTATAAGAAAGTAAGCAGTATAATAATATATCTATATGTCAATGTTTACATTTAATGGCGGACAGCATCAACATGACTAACGGAAATAATTAATATTCAAAGCAGGTTCGCATAAGTGATATTTACTTAAACGTCATTATTGCATTCATAATTTACCAAATAAACACAAATCAAAATCCATAAATAAGTTATGAATAATAAAAAGTATTGATTTGCTTCATTCTGTATAATATTAATTAATAATAATATGCAATATACTATTATTTAAATCAATGTACAGAATTACCTTTTATTTATTAATAAGAGTCCATATCACTTGTTTATGCTCATCTATGCAAGTAGTATGCATCGTCTTGAACGTCCATTATTATATTTATCTTTCTCTGTAATGGAAGTTGACAAACGGTACTTAAAATTTATCTTTCATTACATAATACTTTTAAATAAAAATTTCAGAGTAGTAATTCATTTTTAAATTGGTTATCTATTCTATATGAATATATAAATTATAGAATATACTTAATATCTATGTGTACGTGGAATGTACTTTTTTGGCCACCTTATTTGTTAATTAACAATACAATATAATGTAATATGATTATTAAAATTAAACAATATTTTATTAAATAACGATCATTTTAATAACAAATAAATATTTTTAGTGAGTATTTTTATTTTTGCGTTTAAATATAATGATGAGAGAATGAACAGAGATAATTTTAGCTACACATTTATATACAAAGACGTTAAAATAAAAATTAACATCATTTTATACGTCTCTAAAGAATATAACATAAGGTAAATTCAAACTTTACAATATTATAATCTATACAAATAATAAAAAGAAGATTGTGTTTGTTCATATCAAATTAATTGAAAATTATATTTCAAAACAACTAAGATTATACACATATTTTCAAAATGCAGCGATCAAACAAATTTGGTGAATTGAAAAAAACTTGGCACTGTTATAGCGTATTTTTTTTTTATGAATAAATGTAAATTTTCACATGGATGTAACTTTATAAACATCGTCCAGAGTCGCGAACATGTGCTCGCTTTAAAGTAACGACCACATTTATTGCTTACTAATGATGCCCGCTTATTATACGGTAGTATCTCGGCGACCGAGATTCGCTCAGCCCTTTTGCACGAATGACACACCTATATCGAAAAACTTAAAAAGTACAAAGTTTGAGTCAAATAATCATCAGCGCTGTGAGAAATATTAAGTGTAATACAGAGTACATTACCATCCCAGTATATGAAATAGACCATACTTTATACTTATTAAAATCGTCTGCAGTGTTTATTACTCAAACTACATTTTTAACAGCGATAAAGGCAATGAATGTTTACATCCGCAATCCCACTGCCTACTTCCCTACTCACTACTGTAGAAATGGTCAGAATTTAAGGGCAGTATAAGAAATATTTAAAATAGTTCTTTTTTCACACTATAAAAATCTACCATTATAATAAAATGTATATAATTGCAAATCTTAAATTTTAATTTTTTTTTCGAATTAACATAATAATAAAGCTCTAAGCAGTACCGATCGCACTCAATGCATTTCAATACATCAGAACGTACGCGAGTAATCCATCACAATCACATCACACAGTGAAAGTAGCGTGCAGTGTTTATATAACATCTAATTCATATCGACAACATAATCGTTCGTATCTCGTCCATCAAAACCGCACTTCGATCTTCTAACATGCCTGTCATAATTGCGCCACTTTCTTTTTTATATAAGTTATTTGTAATTAATCCATAATTGATTTTGTTACTTAATAGTTATCGTGTCAATAACTTAATTTGCATATTATTTCGCGTTTAAGGCACTTCACACACGACGGTTATCAAATTAGACCAATCACCCTAACAACAAGTTTCAAACAATTAAGCTATTTTTCAATAAATATGCTTCGTTAACCAATAATCGATTAAAGATACAATATTATCTTTATTTATGATATATATAAATAAAGATAATAAAATAATTATATAAATCTAAGATATTCTGCAGCTACAATTTACAATTAATTAGGTGACATTTCTATACAATGATACCATTCAACTTTTTTTATCGTCAATAACTATGTATATAACATTAAAACATCCTTACGAATGAATATAATCTCAAATCATAATCAATCCTATGTAAGAGGCTTTACAGTTACGTCATTTTTTATAAATATTCTAAATAACGTTCACATTTTAATTGGAACAATTATCTATGCTAATACGGATGAACGACGCAAACAAAATTGCAAACCTTAATATTCAACCAATGAGTCACAATTTGCGATTCAGTTATTCTTCTAATTAGTCTTACATTGGTAGTCAGTAATTTAATATGAAGTCTTCGCGAGCAGAATTAATGTTAGCGTAAAATAGGTCAACTGTCTATGGCCAATATACTGAATTAAAAAAAAAATGGAAATTGACAAAACTGACGCCTATTTTTTGAAGTGATAACTTCTTATGGGAGGGTAAACCGTAACGTAACGCGTTACGGTGCCACTATTACCGACGCGGACTGCTTTGCCTGAGAGTTACCAACCTAACGCCATCTAGCGTATACAGATAGTACTAATAATAATAATAGCAACTCTCAAGTACTAATTTAAATTATATTTAATATATTATAATTAATAATAAATATTATCACTTCTGTCGAGCGTCCCAAGACGCACACGTTTTTTTTGTAATAAAACTTTTTTCACAAATAAACAAACATCACGATGGTTTTCAATGCCTTTGGTGTAACTTTTTAATTATTTTTTATTATTCATATTTACATGTTTTTGTTTCCAGGCAACATCAAAATCATACCAAATATTTGTGCCAAGTCAGTAAATCAGTTATAAAATATATATAAGTTATTATAGTAGTTATTGTAGTTATTAAGTATATAAGTTACCTACTTACTACCTTATTCCACTAGTCAACAATAAAGTAACTTCGTATTGATTTAGTGTTTTTTTATGACTGATTATCTTTTAAATAATATACTATTGAGTCTCTTAACGGTTCTTCTCAATCTAGTATTCGACTCTTAACAAAATCTAGTGACATAATGTAACATATGGACTAACGCTGACGACGTCACAGATAAAATAAAACGATAATTAATTAATTGATTAATAAAACTCAAGTCCTCCCTTTCATAAAGACGGCGTTTTCGATATCTCCAACAAACAGTTTCTCTCAATTCCCGTCCGTAATGGAAAGTTTCCTACAGCCGTCCAATTAGGCTTCTAGTACTTTAATTTATTTGGCGCCAAAGCTAGGCCTAGGACCAGTTTCGCTTGGGAGTGAAATTTCATTACCAACTGGTATTTACTTTGGAGAGCACTTGTTTTTTTTATGTATGACCATATATATAATATTTATCGTAAGGATTTTGATAAGTATGTATAGTTAGATATCGATTTTTATTTCTTTAGACCTTAGTATTTTAGTTAATTTAAAACATTGAGCATTACATTATTGTACATAGTAGCATTACCCTGCACTTACGACTATTCGTATTCAAATAACGAAAGAACATAATTAAGAAGAATTACTAATTTTACGCCTTCGCAGTGAAGTACATGTTGGTTACGTGATGATATTGTTGATAATGTAAGTATTATATAATTGTAAATATCATGTATAATAAAATGATATTGCGTTTAAAATAATAAATAAACCTATATTAAGATTTGCATTTAAGTACCTTTAGATAACAAACTATCTTCAATACTGACTTGAATATTTGATATAATCATTAGCAAAAAAATCGTGATTGCAAGAGCACAATTAATGGTCAATTTCTTTATCCATAGAAGATTTAATTACATTGAAGATATCGGTAAACTATAAAACAAGATTTTAAATCAGCAAAGTCAACATAAGAGAATAGACTAAATGACGCTTTATGCCAACAGAAATCGTTGTCCTCTAAAAACATGTCGAGAATACCCCGATAAATAGCGCAAGTGATTGAAGCGTGAGTGACACTTATTATAAAAAAAAGAACTACGAATCACTAGAAAGTCGTATTTCGAATGAATATCGTAAATGCGAGTGAGTATACGACAATTATACTGCAATTCATTAATCGGACGCAGAGGAAGTAGTTACGCGACATGACCTAGAAATTCCCAGCCAGAATCGTATCGGACCACATACATTATTGAATAATATTTATGCTATAAAATGTTATAACAAATCGCTTAATTTAAAAACAACATCAATGTAATTAATTATAAATCATACATTTAACGATCTGTTAACATATTAATCGTATCGAAAACAATTTCTTTACGGAACGAGTTTTCAATTACCGGTTACTTACTGTTACGTACGTCGGAAGTGATGTTACGATGTTATTTGTGTCTACGTCCGTGTGAAATGTTAAACTGTTCGAATTTTATAATATAAGCCTAGTAAGTAGTAGTAAAGACTAGACCAGACACAATTTGCTAATTCCGCACGTGATATTAAAGTGCATAAGTGTGCGCACGCAAACACAGGTGCACTACTATTTCCTCACTCTCAACTCACTCCAATAGGTCGGAAATCCGACACGTTCGGAGAGATCAGGTGTATTACCCGATTGCTCCTTTGTGTACTTTCCCGACAGTGTTTTTTTTCAAATCCTGGCTACTATTGAGAATTATCATCAAAGACAAATCCAATTCATTTCAATGCAACTGTGTATACTAGTCATAAGACCAATGAGGTACAAAAAGCGATTAAAAATATACATGCAGTTTCATGTAAAAAATACCCCTTTATTATTACTTATTTATTACAATAATAATTACTAAATATGTATGTATGTATAAATGTATTTATAGGGTTTTCCAATAGGGACGCTTGAACTTTGACAGCTGATTGCGGCTATGTTGTTTGAGTGACAGCTGTCAAATGCAGTGTGTTATATTCATTCCGTCCTCCCAAACCACCATGGCAAGTTACAGTGTCGAGCAGCACGTGCAAATCATAAAATTGTTTTATGAAAATGGGTCTTCAGTTCGAGCAACGTTCCGCGCACTTCGCCCGTTTTACGGTCGCGATGATCGTCCTGCCGAGTCGACTATCCGTCGATTGGTGGACAAATTCGAGTCAACCGGGTCAGTTAACAATCAGCCGGTTCCCTTGCGTCAACGTAACGCGAGATCTGCCGAGAATATCGCCGCTGTGCGCGTCAGTGTCCTCGAAAACCCGCGGCAGTCAATTCCGCGTCGCGCACAGGAACTCGGCCTTTCGCAGACGACAACTTGGCGAATTTTGCGTTGTGACTTGAGCCTGCACCCGTACAAGATCCAGCTGACCCAAGAGCTCAAGGTTAATGACCATAGACAGCGCCGTGTGTTCGCTGACTGGGCATTAGAGCAGTTGGAAGTTGACGCCGATTTTGGCAAAAAAATCAATCTCAGCGACGAGGCGCATTTTTGGATGAATGTCTATGTCAACAAGCAAAATTGCCGTATTTGGGACGAGACCAATCCACACGAGGTTCACCAAGTGGCAATGCACCCGCAGAAAGTGACTGTTTGGTGCGGATTTTGGGCCGGAGACGTGATTGGTCCGTATTTTTTCGAAAACGATAATGGTGTGGCCGTGGTGAGCGATACCGGTCGATGATAACCAACTTCTTTTGGCCTGAAATCGAGAATATGGATCTGGACAACATGTGGTTTCAACAGGACGGCGCTACGTGCCACACAGCACACGCTACGATGGAAGTTCTGCACGATCAAGCGCCCTTAATGGAAAACCCTATATTTATGTATGATGATGTCCTTCTGACTGATCTCGGCCACGACCGCCATTCTCAGGAGAGATTAGCCAAATGCACAGGATACATAGTACCCAAGTGTGTTTGAATTCACAGGTGTACTCTGTATTCCCTCACTCATAATCCGCTGAGGCGGCAAACCAAAACGACCAAAAAGAGTTCAGGCGGAGGACTAACAGCTTTATGTGCTCTCCGAGGCAGGGAAGTGTACACAGTTCCAATTTCCAGACTCCGTGCTGTTACTTATATACATATATTACACATTAGTATTATTAATATTAAAGGAAATCTTTTAACGATAAACATTTATTATAATTCAAGTATTTTAGTTATAATGTGGAGTCTGTCATTAATTCTATAAGTTAAACGTTCGTTTGTAAAACAAGTCACGGCTAGTTATTGTGTCCTTGTTATAATAGATTGTAGTTCATGTCGCATTTTCAAGTTTTGTTTGTATATAAATTAAATTAACATATTTAATTTTGACTCAACTATGCCTGATAACCTAAATCGAATTTAAAAAAAATATTTCTTAATAGATTAGCCATGAGACTTTCTTGAAGAGGTATTAAAATAAATAAATAATCAATTCATACCAATCCTAAATAAATATATTAATAAGTAACACAGTAGAATACGGCTCCCTTATCATCTTAACCAAATTGAACTACTGAATTATTATGTATTCAATATTAATCTCGTTAGGAAACCTGCATGTGTACGATGAGAATCTTGTACAATCGCATTGAAGCAGCGTTGTGGAATAAACTCCAAGCCTCCTCAAACGAGGCGTTAACCCAGCAGTGAGACATTCAGATGCTGTTACTATATATGATCAAACATATATTGATTTTTGCTTTGTTGCCTCACTACTACAAAACCACTGAACCGATCGTTATGAAATTTTACATTAAGGTAGTACTTGGATAAGGGCATATGGAAAACAATTACGATATTTACAAAAAAAAACCAGCGGACGGAGGGGGGGTGAAGCACATAGTATGTCTTTAAAATGTCAAGATCGTGATTTTCGTATTAGTATCAAATATATAAATCAAAATTACGATAAATTATTTAAAAGCCTCATTCAACAGACATAAAGGGGAACGATAATATTAATAACTCTGTTCACGTATTCGCTGTCATATCCCCCGAACTGTCACTATAGTTATTTATCAATATAAAGTTTAATTTACAAAAAGACGTACTGCTATTCACGCGATTCGGTTTCTTGACGTGAAACATGTAACATGGGAGATAAAATTGGTCAACTGATAATTTATTATTCCAACTATACTCTATTTCTTTTTCTCTATATATGCTGTTGTCGATACTGACCATGACGTCACTGGGCGGGATATAACTCTATACGTGTTTCATTATTAAAAAGGAATTCCAACCATACATTGCTGGTTCAAACCCGAGCATGCATCACGGAGTTTTCATGTGTTTTTAATATAAGCTCCTGTTCGGTCGTGACGGAAAGCATCGTTAGGAAACCTGCATGTGAAATGAAATATGAAATGCATCACATGTATATCTAAAAAAACTTTCTGCGGAGGAGTAGAGGAAGAAGCAGCAGTGGAACAGGCTGTCACTCATATAATTATAGCGTTCTCTTGACATAAACAAGATGAATAGCATTTGTTAAAAATAACGCATTAAAAAAGAACTTCTCTTTCAAATTAATTTTATCAGCTTATTGTTACCGGGGCAGTAAAGTTTTTATGAAATAGATAAACGACGATGGTAAATGTTCACCACAGCCCATAGACATTGGCGCCGTAAAAAATGTTACTAGCATCTTATCGTCGTCAATGCGCACAAACCTTGGGAACTATCATATTATGTCCCTTGTGCCTGTTACACTGGCTCACTCGCCTTTCGAACGGGAACACAACAATACAAATTATTGCTGTTCGGCGGTAGAATATCTGATAAGTGGGTGATATTTAATCAGACGGACTTGCATCCATAAACACAGCTAGTTATACCATATACGTCATTGAACGAAAACTCCTTACTCTTACTAGAGTTACCCACAATAAATAAGAGTATATGTATGTAAACGTCCGGTACTAATGGTTTTAATGATAACTAATTACCGACGTCGTACTTAAAGTACAATATTTATATTTACATGTTTTCATAAGCATTGTACTTAAATACAAATACTTACTTATTACATTTATTATAGATAATCGTCACTCGTAAAGATTTCACACGAAGTCAGTTATAATCAATGGTATTAGTCATAGAGATGTATATAAACAGCGTATGATGAAATTTTAACTGCGATATTTTCTAAAGTAACTAGCGACTGCGTATACGACACAACTTCACTGGTTCCAAATATAAATTTATGATATCTTTCGTAAATGGATTATAATATCTGGTTCGTATTTAAAAAAACTTTTGTGTTGGATAGTCCCTTTATCGAGGAAGGCTCTAGGCTTATTTTTATTAATTAGACGCGGGTGAAACCTCGGGGCACGGCTAGTAAATAATAAGTATGTTAATAATAACCTGTAAATGTCTAACTGCTTGGCTAAGGTCACTTTTCTATATGTTATTGCGGGTGAGTGTATACAAATAGATTCTTATCGAACACATCGTGTAGGTTTCATCGTGATCAATTCCTTCACCGACAAATTATAAGCACAAAAGTAAATAAAAACTAAGTGGTGTCTGATCCCGTTTTGTACTTAATATCTTCGTTAATTCTCGAGTTCTAACCTCTAGGTCTAGGCCAACTCGGCTAAAAAATGGCTAATGGTTACTACAGTTAAAATGAATATCGTACATATATTACTTACCACCAGTTCTGCGAACTTCGCGTCGAGCTCATCTTGCGGTGGCATGGGATGTGTGGGGGTGACCGCCTGCAGCGCCAGGCCTCCCTCGCCGCCCACCACACAGTACGTGATCTCGGGTGGCTCGTCATTCTGTAACAAGTTTTAATTGGTTTTATAAGATTTATTATACTATTAAACATACGTTCTAAAAATACGTAAAATATTTTAAATCTTTATTACAACAACGTGATCATTAATTGCACCGTGTTTTAGTATTTATTACAACAGGAGGACAATATGTACCTTGAAATGTATATATAAAAAAGTACAACTTCAACTAAATTTTTATTCATCATCGTTTATGTGTACAAAGGTTACAAACGTTAGGTGTACAAAGAAAAAAATTTCAAATTTCGTCCAAAAATATTTTGAGACAAATTTCGAACATCATCAACACACAATACTAATTTTAATTAATAGCCCTATAAGGCAGCGCTTAATTTAAATCCTATTAATTTTAAGTATTACTTTTGTTGATTGTCCTAAAGAAATAAATACAAAAATAATTCCATCGGTTCCCCTATACGACGACATTACCAATACCCAAAGCATATTACTTTAACAATAAGTATTATATATTTAAGATAATAAAAAAATGAATTAAGTATTAATGAATTTTCATATAGGATATAATATAAATGTAACTATAGTAAATAATAATTATTTATTTTAAATAGAAAGAGTAAAAAATTGTTTGTGCCGAACCTTCTCCGGTGGTATCGTCATAACTCATTCAACACATTCATAAGCATTCAATCGAAATCGAGAGAGCTTACATGGAATTGAGAATTTCGATTATAATCGCAAATCGAAAGAAAAAGTTGATTGTATTGCATCGCTACCTTATACGGCACACAAGGAAGCATATGACGGACGGACAAAGATACGGAAAAGATATTATACACATAAAGTATCGCTACTCCCAAATTGGAAAGTAATTATTTAATTATTATAAATTTTATTCGTGTGTTACTCATCTGTTATTTAAATTTAATGGTTGCGATGAGATTATTTAAAATGCAAATGTATCAATTATATCAAGAAGATATATAACTTTCCAAAAGAATATCAACAATGCCGTTTTTAAGGAATTACTAATATTGTTATTAATATCCGATTATACAGCTTGGTTAGAAGTGGAGATGACAATAGCCCAAGGAATCAGGATCAATCCTGTGACTTTCGCATCATGACATAACACATAACATTTATTTGTGTAACTAGCAAAACCCGGCAGGCGTAGGCGTCGCGCGTCGTCTTCGACGATGTCGTTATTGTGATATTAATTATTGTCATGTTGATCTGTCAAACAGTAACAATAACTAGAAATCTCAAACAGATAACACTACGGCTATTACTTATCCAAATAATAAAAATAATACATTAACATATTATACAGTATGTAACAAAGTCATGACCTCGTGTCTTAGCTACCCGATAGGTAAGAGCTATCGAGCGCTATTGCCCGCACCTGTGTTGCCATGTTATTTTCGTCAGTTAATTTAAAAAAAAAATCCGGGATAATTTTTTTGCTTAGTATTTTAAAAATTATTATATAAATAGAACACACAAGGGATATAACAACTTAGTACCCAAAGTCGGTAGCGCATTTGCGATGTAAATAATATGTTCGATTGTTATAATGGTTAATATTTTTTACAGCGCCACCGTCAATCAGATGGCCGTTCGGCAGTCTGCTTGTCAGTCTTTTAAATATAATAATAAATAAAAAAATACGAAAAATTAATCTAGCTCTATTAAACTATAAACGTATAAATCGCATGTCCCTTTAAATACGAACTACAATTAGATGTGAGTCATCGAGTTGATTCAGGGTGGCGCCTGAGTCCCGACCATTTCTTCTCAATACACTCATGCGACTGTCTCGCAGATTCATTGACGATTATAGGGCTGCTAAACGCTAACAAACGATATCGTATTTTGTTATACTATTTTAAAATTGTCATAAATTTAAACATTCGTTTTCACTGAAATAGTTGCTTAGTGTCTCCATTATTTAACAAGAAGATAACAGAAGTCCAACAGACCAATCACACACACAGAGAGAGTTGACGTTCAACAGAAACACGATTATCAACAGTTACTTATTATAACATTTTTTTATTTTTGACAGCAATACGCATGCGCAGCTTAATAGCTGTAACTGTAACTAAAGTACAAACCGCATTAAAATTTTAATTGCAATAAAATAAGTATTACAAAAATGACAATTACACCTAGAGTGTTACTAAAATATAAAGTCGGTATACAATTATTAATATTAATAATTCATCAATCTGTATAATGACTTACTTAATATACTTAATTTAAATTTACACAAAAGTACATTATAATATTTCCTTGTACATTTATTATAAATATGACATTCACACTAAAAGTTTATACGAAAACAAAATATGAGTACATAACGAATGATAAAAACTCATCAAAAATATTTGTATAATGACTAACATAAATATATATTTACATTAATTAAGTACGTTTCCTTGTGTGATTGATAACACGCACTGAATCTGTACTGAAGAAAAAATATTAATAATAATAATAATAACGTGAAATGAATATGCTTGTATTTGTTTACCAATGATAATATGATATCTGTTATAATACCGTATTGGTAGGTTTTACTTTATGTGGTAGACTTTTAAGAGAAATAAATTGATATCAGTTCAATTGCGTAAAATGGTAAGCCAAAAAGTTCTTATTAGTTGAGACATTTATTCGTCTTTTTTTGTTCGGGCACTGTTTTGATACACTCCGATAAAGTTTAAAGCGATAAGTGTTCGAATGTCCAGAGCGAAATCAAATACTTTCTACGACATAACGACGCATTCATTCATTCGCCCAATTTTTTGCCATCCGACTCGGGGGCTGCTTATCGTTTTCGCTCCAAGAATACGTCCCTGAGTGGACGGAACTATGATCTTTTTATCGTCAATATGATTGCTATTCTGAATGTCTCTAAGAATAAGTATTTTTGTTTTTAAGAGAAAGGTTTTAGATTGAGAAAAAAAAGAATGGAGAGAATTAAGGAAAATCGAGGATAGACATTCGGCTATTTTCCATTACGTAATTAATGATAACACTAAAAGCAGAAAAAAATATAAAAGTAGAATTCGACTTCCAATACAAAAATACATATATAACAACACATGAAAACAATAAGATTTGTCGCTATATATACGTTCGTAAAGATTAAATTAATTCGATTTCGTTGAAGGTCTACGATGTGATTAAGATAAAGGATAAAAAATTGTAATATTTTCAAGGAATTTAAATAAAAATTTGTATAATCCATTCGAATAAAAACACTCGATTGAAATGCAAACTTTATACACAGTGACTTGAACAATAACGGAAAATATTTAAGCGGAGAACAATTGAATCTTTTATTAGTATTTAATTAATGATTAAACATCAACTGTGTTTGGATGTGAACATTGTTTTGAATCGTTACTATTTGTAATATGAGGATAATAATAATATGTTCATATTATATACATCAACTATAGTATAACGGGTAGTTACTCACTGTATTCTCCCTTTCTGTGATCAGTGATTTGACGTTAGAAAGAAGGGGACAAGACATTGTAAATATACATCCTAATGTACAACGTTTCCATCTTTTATACTTTTACAGATAAGACACAGTAATCGCTTTTGTGAACAGATATACATACATATCTCACATTTTCCATCATTTTCATTTCAATTATGATGAAATGTATAATAACATTATTTGTAACGACCCAGCAACCTCGCAGGACTAGATAGCTAACACCATAAGCAAGTAGATTCAACATAAACGTTAGCGGCTGTTTAGTTAAACACATATGTCTCTCTTTCTGTCATTATTGATTCGACATTCGCAAGAATAAGACAGCACTGTTTAAGTTATCATCCGGTAGAGTGTACGTGTTATTTTATTAATAATATTTTAGGAATATGTAACATGAAAACATTGAAGATTAAGAGATTTCTTCCAGTCACCCTTAAGTGTGAGTAATATAAGCTTGCAGATGCATTGAAAATTTAAGGAAAACATATTTGAATTTACATTTTACATTTCGATTATTTTTTTGCAACTGATTAGGCTCGTCAAGAGCTACCAAACAAAACAAAAGAAAATCGCTTGACAAAAAGAACTGTACTAACCAGTTTTATCTTTATTTATTATTAGATATAAATAGATAAACTCAACAAAATAAATAAAAATTACCTGCTTATTGTATTAATATAATAAAAATTTTGACACGACAACACATGTATGACGCCTTATCTTAAATTCATAAGGCGTACCGTACATACCAATCGTCGAGTACAAACATACGTATTTTATATTAGGGCAAATAAACAAAAGTAAATATTGTGTCAACCCTGATCTTTAAGGTATACAAGACGGCGGAACAGTATTTTGGTCGATGACTTCACCGAGGATGTCCCGAGAGAATGAACATATTTTTATGCGCGTATTTTATTGAAATTGTTCACGTATACAGCTTTCATTGTTTTTTCTTATTATGTACATTTTTTATATGAATTATAGGAAAGCAGACGATGTCCATGCGATCGCCTTAGCCCATAGCCATTTGCTTTGTAAATAAAAAACAGCCTGTAAATGTCCCACAGCTGGGCAAAGGCCCTGTTAGAGGGAACTATTTGAAGTCTTTTCCACCACGATGCTTCAATAACGGTGGTGGATGAGTCAGATGTTTTTTTCGATACATGTAAGCTTTCTCTAAATTCAAGAATACAAAAACTATCTTAATTCATATTTACAAATTTCTTAAAGAATGAGACAGATCTCCGCTTTTTGTTTAAATACAAATTCAAGCGATTTTCAAATTCAAACCCGATAGAATTAAATGCATTTTATAACAAACTCCGTTACAAATACAATTAGCGAATTGTTCCCAGGGCCCAGACGTCATTCAATATGGTCGTCTAAAAACTTAATTACGATATTATTTCAAGTATTCCGTATTTAAAATTAATGAACAAAGTCAGTAAAAAGTTATTCCAAGAAACAACACAAACAACGGCAGACTGGAAAAAAATAACATCACAATTTATTACACCAAAAAAAATAGCTCATATTATAACGCACGGTACAGAGAGATGAGTCTATTCATGGTCCTAATAACATTATTGTAAATTTAAAAAAATGTATTAATATCTCGGATATCAAACTCGAAACTTACATTTTGTTTGATGGAACATTTTCTCTTCAACGAGAAACTCTGTTTAGTTTTACGCTTCCTTGAAAACATTTTCACTTAATAATAATTCACTAATCGTCCATTATTGTTTAGGGACCGCGTTGATTTTTGTCTTAATTATTAAGTGTACATGTTAAAGAGGGTCACATTTCACGTTCAAAATGATACAAAACTAATGATTCTCCAATCAAGCGACATGTCCGTCTTGTCACCCGTCGACAATGTATCTCAATCAGTCGAGCGGTTGTACGTACGTTGTAATTACTTCCGTGCTTCCACCCGTACCTATTGTCTCGCTCTAATTCGATTAACAATTAAATGATCGTTAATCATAGGGTATTTCGTTTGAGCTTTGTAATTTGACATACGTGACCGATAAGTTTGTATTAGTCATAATGGTTGCTGTGCTGAGACTGGACAGGAGTACGTCACGCTGTGGATATTTTATACAACAAACTGACTCGTTGGTCTAGTGCTCTATAGAGCTGAACACTTAGTCCTTGGTTCAAATCCTATGTCAGTCAATAAAAGGTTATTAATTTTTTATTTTCTCTAGTATATTAGTTGCCTCGTTGGTCTAGTGGCTAGATATAAGACCGCAGACCCGGTGATCCTGGGTTCAATTCCCAGGTCGGGCCAATAAATAGTTATTGGATTGGAAAATTCTCAGTAGCAGCCCGGAGTCTGGAAGTTGGAAGTGTGTACACTCCCTTGCCTCGGAAAGCACGTAAAGCCGTTGGTCCTGCGCCTGAACTCTTTCCGGTCGTGTCGGAGTGCCGTCCCATCGGATTATGAGAGCTAGGGAATAGTGAGTGTATCTGTGTTTGCGCACACACTTGTGCACTATAATATCTCCTGCGCAGTTGGCTAATCTCTCTTGAGATTGGCCGCCGTGACCGAAATCGGTCTGGAGGACATTATTATTATTATTATTATTATATTAGTTCATGGTAAGTGGTCACTACCGCTTTGATACTCAGTTTGGAACTAAAATGTCATGTTCCTTGTGTCTGTGCCGCTGACTCACTCACCCTTCAAACCGGTACACAACATTACTAAGCATTGCTGGTAAGCGGTAGAATATATGATGAGTGCCAACCAAGTAGTTTTCTGTCAAGAAATTGTATTGGAATTGAATCGGTAACGTATCGCCACCGTTATAAATTATAACAATTGGTTCATCAGTTCATTTTCATCGCTAGCTACCTGAATATCTATTGATGCGTTAGCTACTAGCGTTTTTATTGCACACGTATTAAGTATAATTTAAAATGCATTTCTCTCATTAAAAAAATAAAGACAAAATTAAGCAATATGATTAAATCAATAAGCAAGTGCAACAGTTAACTGCATCAATAATTATTCTCTACAATTCTTGTAAAATCTTATTAAAACAAAGTAGAGCAACAGAAACATAGAATTTTCAATATTTATGTATTTTATTCGACATCTTAATATCATATATTACTGAATAATCAAAATACTGAATTGATCTATTTAAATGTTATGAATGCACTTAATTTAAGCTAGTCATGCCTACGACTTCCTCTGCGTGGGTTTTGATATACAAGGTCAATGACCGAAACATTTAAACCTCCACCTAATTTCGTTTTAATATTCATGAATGATATTGCTTGCTGCTATTAAATCCTACTTCATGTAAAGTGAGATGTTAGTATTCGTTGATTTTCATGCTGGCTAATAGTCACAGCCTGTGAATAAGCATAAGTGTAAAGCACATGAAATTCAGTGGTGCTTGCCCGGGTTTTAATCCACGATCATCGGTTAAGATTCACGCGTTCTTGCCACTGGGCCATCTCGGCTCGCTGGCTAATATGGATTTATTAAATAGTACATAAGTAATATATGTTATGTAATAGTGAAAATAAGTAACTACTTTTGGTCGGGTTTGGTTGGGTCGGTTCTCACGCACTTTTCAATTTTGGCTGTATTAACGTCGGTCTAGCAGATAGATTATCTGATTGCAGATTCGGGTCTAGAAAATAAAAGTTATTGGAATTTTTCTCTTACAAAATTCTCAGTGTGACACTGACGTGCCTCGAGAAGTACGGAAACCCGTTGGCCCTTCGTCTGATCTCTCTACGATCGCTTCGTTCAATCGGAGACGGTGTGGGAATAGAAAATGAACTTGTATTTGTGCAACATAATGACGCACTATAATATCTCCTCAACTTCAAAAGCTTCTTTAAGAGCTTCAAGGTAAGGTAGGTATTTTAAATGACTGCAGTTTTTTATATATAACAAAATATTATATAGGTATTCAATCATGCAAACAAGCGCCAACATTTTACGCCCGTTCGATCTTAAGCCTCTTTCTTTTCAACATCGCCACTGCGCCACCAACCTTGGGAACTAAGACGTTATGTCCCTTGTGCCTGTAATTATACTGGCTCACTCACCCTTCAAACCGGAACACAACAATACCAAGTACTGTTGTTTTGCGGTAGAATATCTGATGAGTGGGTGGTACCTACCCAGAATTTAAATCCTTACTATAAATTGAAGGTAACCAGCTAGTTTAATCTAAAGATGCCATCGACTAAGGCCATGATGCAAGTTCGCACTGCGATCAGTCAAGTCCTGTCGTTGCCCCTAATTGGAATTAATGAAGTTTAACTCTCGTGTCCTAGAGGTCACGGATGTGTAGTTGTAATATATCCGCATTAAAAATCAAGGAATTTTATATTATATTTCTCATTTCATCACTGTAGATAATTTGCCATTTTGAAGATCGAGCAAATCTTAGAATGGTTTTAAAAGTTATTGAGTAATCTCTAATAGGTATTGCAAATGCAGTTAATCAGTAATCACATTCAATATAATAATGAAATTCCAAAGATATATAAATATCAAACGTTTTCAATTCGAAAGATCCACAGTTATTTTTCACTGTGTATGTTTAGTAACTGGAACAACAGATTATGTGTTCGCAAAATAACGACTTTGCCCATACGTAACCCGAAATTTATATTGTTGTAAACTATATAATATTTTTTTTTTTTATTGTGTAGGTAGACGGACTAGCATATGGGCCACCTGATGGTAAGTGGACACCAACGCCCATAGACAATGACACTGTAAGAAATGTTAACCATCGCTTACATTGCCCATGCGCCACCAACCTTGGGAACTAAGATGTTATATCCCTTGTGCCTGTGATTACACTGGCTCACTCACCCTTCAAACCGGAACACAACAATACAAAGTACTGCTGTTTTGCGGTAGAATATCTAATGAGTCAGTGGTACCTACCCAGACGAGCTTGCACAAAACTCTACCAACGAGTAAAATACCCTTCAACGTATACTAATCAGATACGCGTCTTATCTAATTAACGCCATCTACCGGTACCGGGTTGTAACATACACAATTAACACCTATAACGATCAAAAAATTCAAATATAATTAAGATTATGTAGTACTGTTCCACTTATTCATTTCACTTACTAGTATAAATAAAATAAAAAATTAAAACAAAAAACTATTATATAAATCTCAATAAAAAATATGCGCAATAAAACTAACCGATTATTACCGGTGAAAAACCGCACTGGCACACTCCACGACCATCACTCAGATATCTCACCACAATAAATACACACCGGCTGTGACCGACATCAATGCCGGCTTTCGAATCCTAACAACTTGTTCGATAGATACCGTCGGTTGTATGTTTCGGCCCTACAACGGCGATTAAGATAATAATTGACGTTAAGGCTGACTATACACCGCGCGGACAATGTTTTGCTTTGTTATTAGTTTCAACTTGAAACACAAAAAAAAAATTATAACACTAAAAATAATAATTTTATTGCGTTTAACTACAGATTTCATGGAATTTATTTTTCTTAGACTTAACCTGAATAAAATTTGCTTGTATATTATTTGATCGCGTATTAATAATGACTTTTTGCTTGGTCACAAATCAGGTTATCAGATTTTAAATGTATCGTAAGGAATATCAGTAAACTAAGTATGTCCATAGGTTACCAGTATATAGTTACATATATTTATTGAATATTAAAATAAAATGTTAAGTTTTATATTACATGATAATGAACTCCAAACTAAAACTTAAGTTTTCGTACAATACGATCCAGCAGACATTTTCGATTTGTTATTTTGAAAAGGTAAATTGGAAGATAGTGGATACCCAATCCGCAACCAGGTATTTTTTGAATCATTTTACTGCCAGTCATTGCGCTACACAGTCTACACATGCAATGGATGGTCAGCTTTATAACTCAACAGACTCTTACTCACGTCGGTGTCAATGTTTCCTATAATAGGATTGATGGATTGGCAAGTAAAAGCGTGATTCTGTAGATAACAAGTAAAATGTGTCAATGGCCAATCAATCGCGTTCGAATTTCCAACTTCATGTCGGAAATGTCAAAAAGTCAGCAAAAATATGAATTATAACATGTTAATAATTGATTTTTAAATACTGTTTTTATTAATAAATTTGTGATGGTTGCTCTTAAGAGAAACTAAGTTCACTGAAGTAAACTTCTAAGTATAATATCATACGACCTTTTAGTTACTACTTATTATAATTGAAGTTAGATAATTAAGAAATACATACATATATTGGCTGCTATGCTGACCCACATAGGAGAAAACATAAGTGGCGGAGAAGTTAGACATCATGAGAATATTTGTATCTAGGTATTCTACCGCCAAACAGCATTAATTATTATTTTTGTATTCCGATTTAAGGGGTAATAAAGTAAGAAAGGTCTTCACTAAACAGAGAAACATTCGCTGTTATTGCTATTATACTCTTATATTTGACAATTACAAACAGGCACATAATATATATATATATATAGCATAGTCAGGCGGACGAGCCACCTGACATTGATGACCTGATGGTAAGTGGTCAACAATGCCTATAGACATTTGCATTGTAAGAGATGTTAACCATCAATTACATCGCCAATGTATCACCAACCTTGGGTATTAAAATGTTATGGCCCTTGTGCCTGTAATTACACTGGCTCACTCACCCTTCAAACCGGAACAGAACAATACCCAATACCGGGTGGTACCTACCCAGACGAGCTTGCAAAAAGCTCTACCACAAAGTAAAAATACGATTACAAAAATGTAACTGTATTTGGTTGATTTTGGTTGATTTCTCGGTAGATTCTACATTCCTAACCGCTGGTAGCTGTACATTTAATTCGATACTATAACATGACGATTCAAAGGTTATAAACCTACTTGAATAAACAGTTAATGTACGAATAATGCATTTACTCATTATAAAAACTCCTGTTACAAATTTTAAATAGTGTTCATTCTAATCGGATCATCATCTATAATATGCGTTGTGCAATAATTATCAGTCTAATAATCTTTCACTTTATATAACAGTATAACATTTTCATAGTGAGTACTGAATCTAATTAATTAATTTAATATATTTAATGCAGCTTTATGAAATGTCAAAAACGTTAAAAATAAGTTTGTTTGACTGGAAATTTATCATACATGTTAAAGGAAACAAAACCGTTGCTCATCCATAATTCTACAATAAATAAAATAATAATAATAACATAATTTTCATGCAAGCAAAGTCGATGGCGATAAGCTAGTAACACATAAAGACATTATTATATACATTTATAAAATACTAGGGTGCGCCCGCGTGTTGTCCCCCCCCCCCTCTGCGTCAAGTTTCATGTATAAAAAGGAAACTACATATATCTTTCCTTGGGGTTCAAGCTTGCTTCATACCAAGTTTTATCAAAATCGGTTCAGTGGTTTACCCGTGAAAGAGTAACAGACAGACAGACAGAGTAACGTTCGCATTTATGATAACAGTACCTACAGACGATTGAAAACATTATTTTTATATTTGATTAAAATAATTGTATAACTAGAAATGTATAGTATTTAGAGTATAATCAATTATAGATATTGGCTAGACTTCAACAAGTGCCGTGGTGAAAGTGGCACATTAAACGAACCTGCGACCCAAAGGAACCCGATATCCGGTGTCGTGTTACGTGATCTCTTGTGTATATGACACGTTCCGCAACGATTAACGAGATAACGTGTCGATATGTGATATTATTAATAACATTAAATTTAAATAGACCAAACAATATTGTTAATGTACAAAGTTGTACCATAATGTATAAGGTATCCACAAATCCGCATTTGAGCAGCGTGATGGAGTGAACATTCTCAAAAGGGACAGAAGACCTTAGCCCAACAGTGAGACATTTATTTTACTTCTTATGTACAAGTTTATTGGCTGATATTATAATAACTTTTATACAAAACTGTTTCTTTTTATAAAAAGTTATATCAAAATTAAATTCGTAAATTTAGCAATGATGAAGCGCTACCGTAGTTGTGACGTCACGGTGTTAGACGGTCACACAACTTGGGTCAAAAACACTGACTCAGAAGAGTACGAAAGCCATTAATGGCGATTTCGTGGTCACGTGATAATTTGTTCAATATTATAGATTTTAATCAATTGTGTTTTCAGGATCCGTTGTTATTTAAAATTCAATTTAATACAATTTAATTTTATAAATAAAATAACTCAAAATAAACAAAGTTGTAACCAATATACTATAATACCTAATAACACAACACTACACTTAACTTAAAACAATGTTGCTTATAGATATACCTTATGTAAAATAACTACTAAAACTACTACTCTACTATGTAGGTATACTAAAACAATAATACATAGTAAGTACCAGTAAATATCGTTATCGTTAAGTACACATATCTTATTCAGTATTAGATTTTTACATAAGACAATATTTATTTAATATCAAATTACCTAATTTACATATATATCTATAAACATAATCATAAATAAATGCACTCATTATATACTATACATTACCTATCAAAATAAAAAAATAAATCGGAACGGCACACCAATTTAAAAACATCAGATAAATCTAATATGTCGCCTTCCTTAGTCACCATTACTTAGTATACGCACTATATTTTTTACTAGACTACCCTACTCTATATCACAAAATATCCATATTATGTACTTGTTTGCACTGTACTGATATTATTAGGTTATTGTAACATTCATCGTATTATGTACGCTTATTCGACTTAATTTTTTTACTAATTGTTTTGTAATTTTCTCTGTAAGTGATTTAAATGTAAATCTTTTGAGAAAACTAAATGTCTCTAACCGTATAATTGTAAGCTTGTACCATTTTTAATAAAAAGTTTAGCCTTTAATTTCTATTTTCCAAATTCATTCATATACCTTACGAATTTCAATTTAGGTCACCAGTCGGCAGTCGTGTATATCATTATGTTAATTTTTAACTCATATAACTTAAGCAAATGCATATCTTATTGTACATCGTAATAAAAGTGATAATTGAATAAAGTTTTGCATTGCTCGTTCAATCAAAACACGGCCGAAAACATTTGTGAAATACAACGAAATGGCACAACAAATGGCAAATTGGTGCGTTACAATAAGATATATGGCTAATAAAGCGTAGACTGACAAGCGTTTCCGAGCCAGATTTATTATTAGTACATATGTATTCTGAATATCAACTTAATTGATGTATATATACATAAAGTACTTGTATCACCAGCTAGAAGTCATTTTTGATGTTGATCATGTCATCACCTATTAAAATCATTAAGCAATAAATAAATATTAAATTGCATATATTAATATGTAGCGTATAAAATAGGTGTTACAAGGAGAAGTGACCTATAAACAATCTAGAATCTTCTAGATTGTTTAAAGGTCGCTCGGCCTTACTTATAAACGTTATTAATTATCGAGTGATTAGTTAAACTGTGTCCTCTTCTTTCGAATGTCAAATCAATAATGACAAAAAGAGATAATCCAGAGTTTAACTAAACAGCCGCTAAGCGAAGTTAAGTAAAACCTTGGATCTTCACGCTAAATTTCCTATTGGGTAAACATAGTATTCCAATACGAGTTCGTAGAATACGTGACTATCGTCTTTAAAAAAAAAAGATTACTTTAAAGAACTAATAAGGCATAGATTAAATAAAGAATGAGTTACGTATCAGTTCAAAAGAAATGATGTGAACTTACTTGTAAGCAGGGGCACATCGGCCACCGGCGGCGCAGCGCGTGAGGCATCTTCTTCCGCGGCGGGTCCGGTTCGGGGGGCGCGTCGCCGCACGCCCAGCGCACGAGGCGCGCGCGCGCCGCCTCCGCTGCCTCCAGACCGCGCGACCAAGATGGGAGACCCTGGAAATTAAACAACTAAATTCAATACTGAAGACCTTATTTATTGCGCACCTAACTCCCAAAAGCGTTGACTGTCCTTAACACACTATACATTCACCCAGTTATTGCACTGATATGATCGTTTTAAAGGAAATTTATTGAGGAAAATTTTCAACAAAATGTTGTACGTCATTTAATTATTTTGAAATGAACGATTACAGGTCCAAAATACCCATCACGTCAATTGACCTGTTTGAAGCTTACACAGTTTCAATACAAATATTTTAAAATTGCATGTTTTATATAAAAGAATGCTATTTATTATTTAAAACCGTTTCATTTAAACAAAATTTATTTTAGTTTTTATATTTTTAGTATTATAACCAAAAAAATTGGTAGAATAATTCGACGTAAATTATAAATACATAATAAATATATTACATGTTTTAGCATCCTCTCTTTTGAACAGCTTACTTTCTCTATTTATCTCTTTTTCTTCTTTACGACAACATAAGCAATCGTGCAATTTTGGATTTTGCATTCTTTTCAACTACAAATATACTCTAATGTCTAACTTTAAATTTTGACGAGCCGGTTGGCGTGGTTGGTAGATGCTTGCCTTTCGCGCCGCAGGTCGTGGGTTCGATTCCTGCTCAGGACAGACATTTGTGTGCATGAACATGACTGTTTGTCCTGGGTCTGGGTGTAATTATCTATATAAGTATGTATTTACACAAGAAAAGTTGTATATGTAGTATATCAGTTGTCTGGTTTCCATAGTACAAGCTCTGTTTAGTTTGGGATCAGATGGCCATGTGTGAATAATGTCCCAAGATATAATAATTATTATTATTAATGGCAAGCTTTGTTAATAGTATTCATATTGCTTAATATAACAAAACAAAAACTAACATTAGCTTTGGCATATACCATTAGCGATGCCTTGATGTAAGGATATTATGTAAATTAAGGTAATACTGGACAGGATAATAATAACGTTTGATGTTTGCAAAATTATATCACAGATCAAAGTTACATTATACTCAAGGTCTTCAGATAATATAACAAAACTAACTAGTGTTCGCTTATTGATCGAAATCGACCATAATCATTATTTGAAATTACAGAAAATCATATAATATGAATTTGCTTTTTTTCGAACCTCATTTTTTCCATTTTTTTTATATGTAACGCTTGCCAATCAGCTCGGTCAAGAAAAAACGTTGACAAACAGAAGAGAGAAAGGTAACTCTGTGTAACATCATATACTTTATATAAATAATATTATACATATATTTAAATAAATATTTAAAAAAACAAAGTTATTTAATAATTATAATTAGATCGTCAAGCAATGCTATTTTTTTTAAATGATTGCCTCGACTAGTTTCTTTCCTTTATAGCTTTATATTATTATATCCCCATCGAGGAAACTCGTGCGGGGACTAAATACGATAATAATCTGATGAATCAGAATATCAAATGACAAAAATGTACCATGAATAGCTAGTCAGTTTTACTTAGTAATCTGTATTATAGTACAACTAGTTGATGGCTTAACACCAGCAAACAAAATAGGGAGATGAAGAAAGCATGACATTGACGTATCGAAGTACAACCTATGTAATATATGTTAAATTCTAAATTAATCTGTAAGTACATGATTTTAGCCCTTAAAGCGTTATTTCGACTAATTTTAAATCAGGAACTCGTTAAAAATAATAACGTAACATGCAAAAAACATTTTTTTAAGATAATTACATAATTTTGATTAGCATAAATACTGTTCTAATCGAGTAAATAAATTTAGTATTAAATTTGAAAAAAGAAACAAATATAAATCAACATATCTTATCATTCAACTTAAATAAAGTTAAAGCACTTTTGTGTCACCACTTTATTGGATTAAATATAATGTATAGTAATGGTCCTCCTGACCGATTTCGGCCCCGGGGGCCAATCTCAAGAGAGATTAGCCAACTGCGCAGGAGTTATTATAGTGCACAAGTGTGTGCGCAAACACAGATGCACTCATCATTCCCTAACTCTCATAATCCGATGGGACCGGGACGGCAATCCGATACGACCGGAAAGAGTTCAGGCGCAGGACCAACGGCTTTACGTGCTTTCCGAGGCACGGGATTGTACACACTTCGAACTTCCAGACTCTGGGCTGCTACTGAGAATTTTCGACAGAACATCTCAATAACATTTTACTGGCCCGACCTGGGATTTGAACCCAGGACCACCGTGTCTGCGGCCTTACATGTAGCCACTAGACCAACGAGGCAGTCAATATAGTGTATAGTATATAGTAATGACTATCAAAATAAGTTTACCCCCATTAAAATTGTCATTTCCCAAAAACATTATTATTATTATTATTTATGATTGTACTCAAAAATAAGAAACTAAATTGTATACAGCGTTGGCTTCCTATATAATAAAAATAAAATAACACCTTTTCTTAGCGGATGCTTACGTTATAAAATAAACTTATATTCAAATTTTCGACTTTCCAGAATCAATAGTTTTGGCTGTGCTTTGGTAGTCAGCCAGGACAAACAATTTTATGTATATATTATATAATATTTGTTAATGTTTTATTTTTCACATAAGATTTAAATCAAATTGACGGCAATGTTACCTATACCTGCATAATTACAATAAAGAAACTACTTAGCCCTAGGGAGAACGTATTGACTTTGCGGAGTTTATGTTTACATCTCGTGTTTGCACAATGATTGTCACGGTTTTTATAAAAATTATCAATATTATTGTGAATACATATTAGAAGAAATATTATAATTTTAACCAAAAACAAGTAAAATATATCTTTACTAAGATTATAAATGCGGCGGTAACTCTGTTACGCTTTCACGGCTTACCACTGACCGATTTTGATAAAATTTGATATAAAGCAAACTTGAAACCCCAAAGAAGGACGACTATTTCCATCCTCCCCTTAATAGTCAGAATAGAATCTGCACCTTTCATATCGCTAGGCTTTCATAATCCTTTGCACTAAACACATTTTACAACACACATTTCGATATAATACATATCCAAAAAAACGCTAAATACATTACAAAGTTTCATGCTAATTTGCTCAATCCTATGCATAATAATTGATTGAAATGCAAATTTTGAAACATAACCAATTTGCATCGAAATACTTTTCCAATAATTTGTGAAACCGCGAATGATGACACGGACCAATTTAAATATGCTTGCTTAAGCTATGAAATATATTTCACACGCTATTGATTTTATTGAGTTTTGATTACACGTTGATTTATAGTAAAAAAGTAATGTATGCTTACGTCGCAACTCGCGTGAACTCGTGTAAAATACTATAACCTAAATGTCTCGATGATTAATTATTCAAAAACTGGGGTAAATCACGACACTATATAAGAAAACACTACAGCTAGCTGTGCCGAGAGTGTCAATAATTAGAACGCGTGTATCTCAGCCTAAGATTGCGAGTTCAACCAAGGCGGCAAGCCAAGAAATGTTCATGTACTTAATTTGTTATAATTCATCTCGTGCTTAGCGCAGAAGGAAAACATCGTTAGGGAAGCTGCTCCTCTCGACTGAAATTTTGCCACAAGCCCACAGCAACGCGTGATGTATTCAGTTTGTAACTTCACCTCAAAAGGAGAGAAGACTTTTTTACCGCTAACATTATATTGCACTTGCAATGTCACCTAAATATTAACCGCGATGTTTTCGTTCAGACCGAGACACAAAATTTCTAACTGTATATTAAGGGTATGTTGAGTAATTTCTTGGCTTACGAAATATTTTCTTATATAGGGTTGCCCAATAGGGACGCTTGAACTTTGACAGCTGATTGCGGCCATGTTGTTTGAGTGACAGCTGTCAAATGCAGTGTGTTATATTCATTCCGTCCTCCCAAACCACCATGGCAGGTTACAGTGTCGAGCAGCACGTGCAAATCATAAAATTGTTTTATGAAAATGGGTCTTCAGTTCGAGCAACGTTCCGCGCACTTCGCCCGTTTTACGGTCGCGATGATCGTCCTGCCGAGTCGACTATCCGTCGATTGGTGGACAAATTCGAGTCAACCGGGTCAGTTAACAATCAGCCGGTTCCCGTGCGTCAACGTAACGCGAGATCTGCCGAGAATATCGCCGCTGTGCGCGACAGTGTCCTCGAAAACCCGCGGCAGTCAATTCCGCGTCGCGCACAGGAACTCGGCCTTTCGCAGACGACAACTTGGCGAATTTTGCGTTGTGACTTGAGCCTGCACCCGTACAAGATCCAGCTGACCCAAGAGCTCAAGGTTAATGACCATAGACAGCGCCGTGTGTTCGCTGACTGGGCATTAGAGCAGTTGGAAGTTGACGCCGATTTTGGCAAAAAAATCATCTTCAGCGACGAGGCGCATTTTTGGATGAATGGCTATGTCAACAAGCAAAATTGCCGTATTTGGGACGAGACCAATCCACACGAGGTTCACCAAGTGGCAATGCACCCGCAGAAAGTGACTGTTTGGTGCGGATTTTGGGCCGGAGGCGTGATTGGTCCGTATTTTTTCGAAAACGATAATGGTGTGGCCGTCACCGTCAATGGTGAGCGATACCGGTCGATGATAACCAACTTCTTTTGGCCTGAAATCGAGAATATGGATCTGGACAACATGTGGTTTCAACAGGACGGCGCTACGTACCACACAGCACACGCTACGATGGAAGTTCTGCACGATCAAGCGCCCTTAATGGAAAACCCTATAGGAAACGTGACAAAATACAAATATTTGTATAGACCATACGATTGCTTGTCGTCGACAGATGTTGTTTTATATCATGCGTATTTCTTAAATATCAACACAGGATATCCCAGATTGAACTGTCATTCTGTCAGAAACATATATTAGAAAACTATGACAATATAGTCCATTTGCAAATAGTGTGATTAAGGAACAGGTTTGCGATCAGAGCAAACAATCTCTCTAGTCCACTCGTGCATAATTTAAATATATTATAATATAATATAACTTGAAGCCTAAACACTCATCGCGAAAAAGCGAAAACTTTCGATAAACTAACTCTTTCTTTAACTGACGCAATGAAAGGAGTGTTATGTGAAACATTATTATTATTAATGGCAATAAACGATTAACGGCCTAACTTATAGAAGTTTTAAAGCGACTGTTTAGTTAAGAGCAAATTTTTCGAAACAAGGCACAATATTGTTTAAGTAATCACTGCCTCCACGACATTCAGAGATAGAGCCGTAGATTATTGGAGCAGCAATAATCCGCTGACATTCCAAATTTATTTCTTCCAATCCTATTTATATCTCAGAGCTTTTAGCTTATTTTTATTAATTAGCTAATTATGCGAGAATTGCTTTAATACGACTTAAAGATTTAACTGAATCATGATTATGAGCGTCATATAATTAACATGTTGCGTTTCAGAAATGTGTTAATACTTTGAGTTATGGCAGACATTTTGAATTAACCGATACTTAAACTTAATTAGTTGATTGACTATCATTAAAATAACTTCTTAATTTTGATATTATAAACTATTTCAAATTTCAGAACCTTGAACTTTCACAAAACCACATCGAAATATCTACTCTGCAACATTAAAACGATTATTATTTTATTTTGTTAAAACAAGTTACCAAATGGTGCAAAGATAAACAGCCGAAATATGACGGAAGGAGTAACTGTGGTAACCTCTTGGTTACATCATGAGACCCAGAACACCATTTAGATCTATAGTACTTGTCAAGACGAATCTAACAATCCCAAACACGAGTGAGATAAGTAGTTATAAGGCCGCCTCCATAACATATTACAATATCACCGAGGTTTCATTTATCAAAATTTCATCTCAATCGATTAGTGGAAATTGATACAAAAATATTTAAACGTTTGACCGCATCCTAATAAATGAAGTTAAATTTTAATTCGTAATAATAATAATCAAATAATTTTCGTAGGTGACCTTAAAATATCCCAACCCATATCGAATACTAAGTCATGGCTGAAGCGTATCACTGGAACGATTTCGTCACAAACGAAGTGTATTGTTCGTTTGAACTTTGCGTCGACATTTAGCGAACTATTGCGGTAGATCGGAACGGATGATTAGCTTGTACTGACGGCGTTTCCACCCATATCTGTTTACTTAAAATGTGACTTTAGTGAGGAAATTTCGCGAGTAAAACAATTAATACGTACATTCTTATGTAGTCTACAGTGACCCAAATATCAAATTCGATCCAATAGACGTCCTCAATGAAGCGATAATTGAAATACTTAATAAAATGGACTGGAGACTAGATAATTGCTCAACTGACTTAATCGATCCATATATACTACAGCGGACAACGTAGCGTTTTACAAATTGCAATATACACATCGCGTACTAATCATATCACCGAACAAAATTAGCCAGTGTTGTAAATGAGCTGAATAAAATCGAACAATGATACAAATCGATCACTCATCGACCGTGAACTTTTAAAACGTGTCGGGTAATAGCTGTCAACACGCACATTCCGGTCCCCTCTTAATTTATAAATGAAATCAATAACCACGAAACGCAATCTAATTAGCTTATATACGATAAATATATTTAACATTTAGCACTTTTAAAAGGTATTTACCTTTCAAAACAGATATAATAAACCTTCATTCAGAAAAATTAATTACATTTCGTTCCGAAGCAACACGAATAAATTAACAATAAAATATAAACAGTAAAGCGAGAACAATCGAACAATGAACATAATGTAAAATATTTATAATCAATGCATATTGAGCGTCGAAAGCGCGAATTTCGCCAAAGCAATTGAACAATGGCTGACCACTTTCTTCTGACCGTGAACGATGGTTGCGCTAGTGTGTCAGGGGGTCGTCATTACTATGGACATCACGTTGCCATAGCAGATGAGCTGATGCACGGAGTGAAAGTGAATTCGAACTATTATACTTTATATTATAGATGTTAGAAAACAGAGAATCAAGAATACATTTAACGCGAACATTCTTAATGCCCTATGCTCTTTGATAGTTAAAATAATGAGTTTCTTATGTATGTAAATAAAAATTACATTGTTTTTGTTAGAAATGTGAATTAATGAAGATGGTATCATAATTCACATCACGCAACTGGCGCAATGGTGATGAGCAATGAGGTGAAAGTAAATTAGTACTATCATGTCTAATGAGAACTCAAAATGTTGCCATAAACTATTATAGTTCATAACATCTTAGATCATATTTCAAGTTATGAAATCATACAACATTAGTTAGAAAACTAACCGTCATTTGACTGATATTTTTGATAATGTCATCATGAACATTTCTTTTAGCTTTGTCAATTAATAAATTTAAATTCCATCGTTAAATAAGGCATATTATATATAGGCGTGGAAGGATAAATAATAATTGAATTATGTTTAGTTAAACCAATTGTTAGAATAAAGTAATGAGTGAAATTCTCGTCGATTCTTCTCGGTATTAATTACATTCCAAGCCGACGTAAGCTTTCAGTTCAGTTAAATCTTATAAAATGACTATTCAAAGGTATTTTCAAGAGCCTACTTAGAAAAAGTTTATTTTGGTACTGTTTTTTTTGGTATATGTAGACGTTTCCTCCATAATTTTGTCTTGTTAGGAACAATATCAAAGACTATAATTATTCTCCAATGCCTACCCTTGACACTGTTGACATCTACATTACGAAATGTAATCATTCATGTAATAAAATAATTTTAAAGCCTGATTATCCCGTAACAAGTTTATTCATCAATTTACTATGAAGGTTCCATTAAAACTAATTGCATGGACAAAAATTGACTATGCATAAGAAGCTTTAATAAATATTCTTGTTTGAAAAACTAATTATTACTATAGACAATGTTCGTAATTGACTTAGAAACACTATATGGCAAATATTAAAAATATCAAGAAACCCCATTTTCATCTAATAAAATTCTAACCTTTAGAAAAATAAATGTAATTTTTTTTATATATATATAATGTAGAATCTGGAGCGGAATCGGTAAGTGGATCAACAAAGAAGCCTTTACCAGGAATCCGGTTCGGTTAAACATCACTTGAATTGAAGACACGTAAACAGTGATAAATTGACGAACTTACTGCATTGAAAGTAAACGACGAACAATCCTTGAATTATTCATGTCACAACGAAGCAAGAGATGGACAAAATGAAACACTTAGAAATTGATTTATTGATACTTCATCGAATATATATTTTTTCAATATAAGTAATAAAATTGAAATCGTACAATTTACAAATAAATATCAAACTATAGATAAATGTGAAAGTAGAGAGAATCGCAAATATATAAACCGAATTTAAAAAAAACTAATGAATTAATGATTAAAACGAAATTATAATTTTTAATTCATTTCAACAAATCAACCATTCAACAGAACTCAATTACGATAACAATGAAAGTAAAAATCGCAAACAATACAAACGTTAACACGACTAAACAGAATAAAAAAACAAAAATAAAGAAACAACACGTGCGTCCAGTCAATCAATAGTAATTAAGACTCGAAGCGGAAACAAGCAACCGGATCTATCGACCGTTACATCACCTAACGCCAACCCCAATTATTACACTAATTGTCATTTCTTGTTACATTGTACGCTTGTCCTATTTTCACCTGACTTGTTACGCGCTACCAGTATTGACATTTCAAAAATAAAGTGCATTAGTTACTCGTACGGTGAGCGAACATTGAGGGCTTTATTTTGTAAGGCTAACATGACTCGTTAGTCTAGTGATTAGTAGTACCAATAAAAAGTTATTAGTATTTTTTGTTAATAAATTCACACACAATACCGCTTATTTCCAAACTCTGAGCTACTACAGCTCGGAGTTTGGAAATTGGCAGTATTCACAATCCCGTGCCTCGTGAAGCACGTAAATCCGTCCAGCTTCTGACATGAAGTTAGAGAATAAGGTATCCACCTGTGTCGGCATAACCATGTCCACTATAATATCTTCTGCGCGTTATCTAGTTTCCTTAAAGAACGGCCGCCATGGCCGGAGCCGATCAAGAAGACATTAAAATTCATTAAAAAAATAAATCAAAACAGTTAGTAGATTAAAATTCGATTTAAAATAGAACATCGTCTGTGCGTGTTTCTCACTTTTTTATAATAGCTACGTCATTAGCTTTTAAATATTAAATTTTTATGGATAAAATATTATAATATATACATTTCTATTAAAAAAAATTCAACGAGCAAAAATATACAAACTAGAAAGGCATTTGATGATAATACGAAATAAAAACAATCCACAATTGCAAAGTTTCAACAGCTGTTTTGAAATCATGTGAGAAATTTCATACACATATTTAACGCAATAAAAATATAGACATCACTTAATGTTATTTATACGAATGTATATACTTAACTAACAAGGTGTAGTAACATATGGATATGCGAAACTGAATGCAATACTGCTGTTGAAAAAAAAAGCCTTTTCTCACATCTCGGTATCACGCGATTTTCAATTAACTATGCGTGTGCTTTATTTATGCAACGCTCGAATGTAAATTAAATATATTCATAACATAACATTACATACACAGAAATGATGGCCCAGTGGATAAAACGCGGACCTTAACCGATGATTGTGGTAACAAATCGGGGCGATCGCCTTGGAATTTTCAGAACATTATATAAGCATTGTTTCATGTTATAATTATATTTATATTGAAAAAAATAAACATAGTGAGGAAATCAACATATTTAGAAAGAAATTCTGCCACATATGTCAGGTAGTGGAATAACGTGGTGGAATTAACTCCTAACCTTTTCCTAAAGAGAAGAAGGCTTGAAGGAAAACCATTTCACCAGGAATGGGAACAGCTGGTTAACTTACATATAACAGATTCATCCAAAATTTATTTCATAATAAAATTCAAATTCCTCTAAGTATACATTAACATCGATATTATGAATATATTTACATTATAAACATCAAATAAAAAGAGACATTGTATAGAACGTGAACGTGAATTATTTAGTGATTCTTCTTAGTGTATTGTTGCTACACACAATTTGATACTTAAATATCGCGACCTACACACAAATAGGTGCGTGCCGAATACTAAAGACTCGTAAACCGTAGTATAGAACCTTCACTTATTATTATTCGTAAGGAAAAGTAAGAATTTAATTAAGAAATTCGAGCGTCGTTTTCGGTCAAGTTTTTAGTAATATTAAAAAGAAAGCACCAAAAACGACGTATGTAGTAAGATTTTTATATATTTTAGAAATCATAGTGGAACTCTTAAGTAGGTACTTAAAAACTGAAACAGTTTGATTTTTAATAATATAGAAATGCGAACAAGACAATGGGTCACCTGATGGTAAATAGATATTGGCGTTGTAAGAAATATTAACAATTCACCACCAACCTTGGGAGTTAAGACATTGTGTCCCTTGTACCTTTAGTTACACTGGCTCACTCACCTTTCAAAACACAAACACATATTGGAACACAACAAAACATATTGCCGTTTGGTGGTAGAATATATGATGACTGGGTGTTACCCACCCAGATGGGCTACCATTACGGAATCTAAATTTGTATTTATCACAATTTGCTGTATTACTATTACAAACGCGAAAGTAGTTCTGTCTCTCACGTGTTTGTTACCTAATACCGATTAAATCACTTAATCTATCGTTATAAATAACTATAAATTCATGGTAAAAGAAAAACGAAGACCAAGTCGCGGAGAAAATCTAGTCGACAGAACTTCAAACCCCTTCATAGTGTTTAATAATAATAATTAATTATATAGTTGATTTCTTTTCATCGATTGTTTGATTAGAAGTATGTAAACATGACGTCTGACAAGCCCCGACACATTCAACACACACATCGAAGAACTTCTCAATGTTAACATCAATTAGCTAAATATCAATCGGGCGAGCATATTTGATTAGAATATTTTACTACAATAGTAGCCGATATAGCCCAGTGGATAGATTATATGGGTTCAAACCCGGACAAGTACCTCTTAATATTCAAGTGATTGATTTGTGTTTATAAGTCATCTCGAGATCGGTGGTGAAGGAAGAGATCCTGAGGAAACCAGTGGCTTATGATATTTACAAGCTATTTCTTTACTTTACTATATTAAATCTGAAATGTTTGTAATAAAAATTCAAGGCCGATTTAAAATACTGTCCGAGACGCGGTCGTTTGACCAACAAGACCATGAGCCATAACTATAATGTAAATATTAAATTTGCAAACTCTAAAACAATTTCTAACCATGTTTTAATTAATTAAATCAAAAATGTAATATAATTTATTCAAACAACATTTTACAAAATAAATTAAATTTCAAGGTACCCTCTTTTGATTTCTAACGTTGATTCTCTATCAATCATATAACATTATACTGAACTATTTTGGTTCAGTATTTTGTTACAAGGTTTACCTAAAATTAGGTAAACATTGTTCTTTTCTGTACAACGTGTGAATAACATTTGATGATATACAATTGAGTAGTTATGATATTAAACGTAACAAACAAATATGCAAACACACTTTCGCATTTATAAATTCGAAAGTTAGGATATTATACCCTATATATTTATTAATATTGTTTTAACATGACCTTTAAATACATATGTTCAATTTTTAAATGTAATTATTTATCATATCAACTTTCTTCTTAGCGGATGTTATGAGGCTATTTGATAAAAACGATGGACCAAATGAGACTATTTTCTCACGTAGCTTACATAAGAATTATATCTGAGAACTTTTGTTAGTCTGACAGAAGTGTGAAAATGATTTCTGTAAATATATACGTACATTTCAAAGTTAATTTTTTTTTTATTGTTAACAATTATCCTAACTATTAATATAAATGAGAAAGTGAGTTTGATTTTTTGTTACGCTTTCACGCCTAAGCCACTAAGCCGATTTTAAAAATTCTTTTACCAATGAAAAGCTACATTTATCAGCGAGTAACAAAGGCTACATTTTGTCCCCGTGATCCCACGGGAGCGGGAACTACATAAGATAAGACGACCCCGACACATATTATGAGTTTCTTGTACTAGAAGAAAGCCAGAAATCTTCATAGAAATGTCAATAAAAAATGTGCAGAATTTCAACTCAATTAAACCGCAAGATAAAATCAAATCAAACGCATGCAGGTCATACAAGATAACATTCATTCATACCTATAGGAAGGCAGATGGGCTAATTGTTATCTGGTGGTATGTGACCACCTAATTCCATAGACATTGGCGACGTAATCTTGTCATTTCCTTAAACAACCAATCCAACGTCAATTATGAGAACTACTTAATAACTTGTCACTTTTAATTGAAATTACACTGGCTCGATTATATTTTAAAACGGAACATAACAAACTAAAGAATTATTCTTTGATGGTAGAATAACTAATAAGTTGGTGGTACGCTTACAGACAGGCAAAATCCCATCAGAAATTTATTTTAAATTAAGATTAAGATTTCGATGTTTTAGTATATTTGTTAGCACGACAACAATAATATAGGTGTGTTTTATACGCTAGTTGTTAAAATAACTGTTTCTGTTCATTGAACTTCAATTGTTTGCATGTTAATACGACACGAGCTTCGAAAATCAATACTTATGTAGGACAATTCGTGACTAAAACAATTACATTTTACTATTATTTCTTATAAATTAATTATAAAGTTAAAGATACAGAGTAGAAATTACATTGAAATGTGCAACATTTTTCGTTGACCTCAAACCAAGACATCGTGCACCTTTACTCTCGACCACGTACTATTGATGCCAAACGTGGATCACATTCGAAATTGCTTGGGACCGATTCAGGTCAGAAACATGGTAAAGACGAGTATGTTAAAAAAATATATCTGGCTGGCAAGAAGTTGTTCTACAATTATAAATAATTTTAAGTTTAAAACATGTATAATTTTGAAAGGCACAGGCCGCTAGTAAAATTGAATATTAAATTTTTGTAATGTATGCGATCAACTCATATTATTAGTTCGAGTTTACTTACCTTGAAGTAGTTGCATGAAGATTTCTGGCATAGATAGTCGACTAACATAATTGTTTACAATAAAAAATAATAAAGGCATTACAACGCATCCCCGTAATTAGCTAATTCATGTTAAAATATGTCTAAAATGAACATACCGACAGGCGCGCAGGCGGTCCGCTTTAAAAATAACTAATTATTTATACACTAGTACTCTGTTATATAATGGAAAACAACTGCTTGTTTTCTAAGAATTTTTTTTTCCTTTATCGTGACACATATGATATTGATATATAATATGATAATATAAATAACAATTAAAAAATGGAATTTTATTTATTGTACTTTTAAAACAAGTTTAATTCTTTCTATAATTGATACTTAAACATTCCATTTAATAAGTAGATATTTATTGTTGTTGTAGTTGAATATAATATTATATAAAATAAAATTTAGAAATAAATATTTATAAAATTTTAATGAAAACTGGTAAACCATTTTTTCCTTATAGGATTTCGTATAAAAAAAAACGAGTAAAGAAAGCTATGGAACAACAACAAAACTAATAACAAAAAGGCATCAGTTTTTACAAAACAAAATAATTAAAAAGCTGTCACGTTCAATTGAATAATTCAACTGAATACAAAAACAACGGCGGATTCAATTAAAATAACTCTCATTTTCTCCAACGGAACCAGAAAAACATCATACCTAACTTTAACTGTATAGGATGTTAAACTGGAAATAATTCGCTTTCATCGAGATTGTGTCATTTGATCATTTCTCAGAGCGACATTTGCAGTCGCTTGCATATTGCCTTATACGAACATCTAAGACATCAGCAACACTAATCAGTTTACGCGTAATCGTTACGACAATTACACGACCTGTATTTCATTAAACTGACACTCGGCGCTTCACATGAGCTCTTCTCACTTTTGTCTTTACGTGCTGAAACGTATCAAGTGTTAAAACTATGTACTCAGAGATTGTAGAATTCGATATATCAAAATTAACACATTCATGTGATTTAAGTAATGATTTTGAAAGACATGATTACAAATAAACCGACAATATATTCTCGTTATTAAATTGAAAGTTATATTATTCCAAGGTATTTCAATAATTAATTCGTGTTTTAAAAGTGAATACGGTTAGATTAATAAAGATATCAATGCTAAAATCATTTGCTAACTAAGCTAAGTTAACAGTGCTCATAGCCCTGCATCTGAAGGAAATGCCTAAATCCGTGCATTCACACACGAAGGTTACGACAACCTCTCATTAAGTAGTGCGTTAATTAACACATCAATCATAATGCTTAATTAAGTTAAAGCTTATTTTAGTATTACATCTCAATGTCATATATGTAAGAAGAGAGAGACTTATAATTATTTTGTAAAAACGTTAAGCATTCTATTTTGTTAGTTTAAGGCTTGTTATAAATATTGGTATAAGAAATTTATTATGGACTTAGATTTAGTGACATAGATTAACTCAGTGATCATGATTTTTTTTTAATGAAAGAATGTCAAATATAAACAACTTAAAGCAATTTGATTCCCGTAAAAGTCATAACAACAACTACTGACATTCTTCAAGGAAATTTTGTATTTTAAAGAATAACAAAATATGTATTCTTTGATATGTTTTTATCCAATATCAATTAATTATTGATAAGGACCTGCCTTATGAGCTGAATGGTCTATAAAACCCAACGTGCAGTGCAAAACACATTATATTATGCAGTCTTAACAACTTTTAACATTCAATTATCAACTATTAACACAAAATATTACGAAGTCTAATAAAGAAAAACATTTGAATTTCGAAGAATCTGGTCATAAGTCAAACAAATCAAATTTTCAAACTTTGATTAATCATCACAATAACTGAATAACAGATGCGATAAGTGGAATTGATTGTAGCCTTTGACACGAAATGCCTAACGTAACCTAAAACACCTCAAATCTTATAATGTATAAGCTTTAATGGACAGTATGACAGCATAGCTGTGAATAATGAATCGCTCTGTAGATAAAATATCTTTATTTCTAAGTATTTTAGTACCTTCACGTAATAACCAAGAATCAAGTAAATCTTAGGAAACACAATCAATTTAATTGACTTTAACTTAACCGGTGTACAATAAAGTATAAATTACTAAGGTCTACGGTTTAGTTCTTTTTTCAGTTAAAAAAATCGTCTACTTATTAACTAATATTGACATATCTAGTAATATTTTACGCAGACATAACGCAGTACTATAGAGCAAATATAACTGCATCTCAAAGTGTGACAAGCAGTCGCAAAGTATGCGGAAGTATCGAGCAAGTGGAGCAAGCGAAGTGTCCCTGCGAAGATAAAGATAGGCGACAATCGAGAATGTCTGAATGACTTACTTCGTTTTATGTTTATAATAAACTATGTATTACACCAATTAAACGAACCTACAACAAAACTTGAATAAAGAACTGTGTTTTTTTTAAATTACTTTTTATAAAATATATGACAAAGGTCTTATTCAAAAATTATACGTTAATTTTAGTTATTAAGACAAAATGTGATACTTATTCAACATTCGTTTTATCTCATTGAACATCTTAATAGTTAACACAGAATAAAATAAATGATGATACAAACTACTTTTAAAGAACGCAGGAAAAGCTTGAACTAATGAAATATAATTTTACTTTTTTTTCGCATATATGAATATTAAGATGTTAACTCTAAGATATTTGCAGATTTTTTGGTACGCTTATCTACTAATTGTTATATAATATAGAGGAAATGCATAATTTAGATGTATCTAGTTCAAATATTAATTACTAATATAATTTCACAGTTACTTAATCATAATAGTTCCTTAAACGTTTGCGAAGGCGACAAATTTAAAAAATAATATTTAAATATTATTATCTTTTTCTTCTCACTGTTTTAAAAATAATAAAAAATAATACAATCTGTTTAATGTAATCAGACGTACAATACATAAGCAGAACCACAAAGGTCAGTCGTGACGGTGAACGGGAGTAAAAATTCTCGGTATGTACGGCATCAATCAAACGACAAACGAACACACTTATATAACCATGTTTTTGTTAATGTGATCAATACAATAGTAATATATGATTAAAAGGGAATAATGGTATGTATTTTTTATGTGTGTGAATGTGTTTGTGTATTCAATAATCCCGTAACAATCAACGAAAAACCAAACTGTTGATCCAAGATTTTTAAGGAAATAAATTAAAATGCTTGACAATATTAAGTTAACAAACTTGACAATAGTAAGGTTACTTTAAAATAAAGTAAAATATAACATAAAAAAAAACAATGGGATTTTTTCGCTGTAAAAATCGCATATCATTACGCGTATAAGTCAAAGGGAATTAAATTAAAAAAAAAAACTAAGATATATTGCGCAAGCCCACATTGGCGTATGTTAAAAAAATAAAACACCCATATAAAAATGCAGTTTCTTTTAAAGTATTTACGCTGTATACAAATAAAGCAAATGATAAAGGTGTGATAGTAATGCGTCCGTCAAACAAAGTAATCTCACTACCTTATTATCAAGATGTTCCGGAGAGTCTTATGTAAACATCACTGTGTACTCAGACTGCAACGTCTTGAGACATGAATACTGAAACATTTATCCAAATTACAATTTCATTTTTAAGAATAATCGTGTTTTTGCAAAATATTTAGATTTCTTTGTCGTTTAAATATAAGATTAGTTTTTGTATCGTCTTCTTCATAATTCAAAATTGTTTTATTCTACGTCCAGTCTGGATCCAAACGAAAAACAAGGCAAAACGTACTGCTGTTTTGCGGTAGAATATCTGATAAGTGGGTGGTACCTACACCCAGACGAGCTTGTACAAAGCCCTACCACCTGTTGAATAAAACTTGATTCTTATCAATACATGAACTTCATATTACAGATTTGATACAAAAGCAGTTGTAACCATATCAAATGGAAAATATGATCAACAAACATTTTGTTTCTTTCAATGGAAAAAGACATCAAAATCGAATCTTAAGCTTAACAAAATAACTCAACAAGATTACAATTATTTTGTACAATGTTTTTATAAAGAAAAGGATCTTATAAAAAAGGACACATGATTCAGCATTTACTTTTAAAACGTAGTTTCCTTTTATAAGCAATAAGATAAGAATTTATGACGCATTATCTTAAATCGTATGGCAAAGGTATAAAGGTGAGCAGTAAAGCAAGTCTCATCAAGTAAAGGCTTCTTCTTTAATCTTAATGAAGATAAAAAGAAATCAAAGTAAAAGTTACAGTAGATTTCAAATCTTAAACTGACGAAGGTTTCAAAGAAATTTCGAAAGTCAAATATCTTGTACACTGAGATGCTCCATTTGAATATTTCAATGCCTATATTTCAATGCCTATATTTTGGTGACAGGACATATTTTCTCTAGACTTGTGAGAGAGATAAAAAATTCTTAAATGTTATAATAGATTTTTATTCAAATCAAAACACGTGTATTTTTCGGCTTTACAATAAAGCGTTTTAGATTAGTTTGCATTATTATACATTAAAAAAACGTTTTATCTTAAAAATATTCTGATAATAGTGTTATGTAAGAACGAATTCGTGTTGTTACTTTTAATGTCTTCTCCGCGATGACGTCTCATCACGATATTGTAAGTACCAAATATGACGAGTAACTCTCTCATATCTTATCATCAATGCTACCATACGATTCTTATTTAAAAAACGTAAAGTAAAAGTAATAGCATGTAAATGTCCCACTTCTGAGCTACGGTCCCGTCTCATTTTTGAGGATTAGGTTTGTAGCTTCAGCCCGCTGCTACAATGCGAATTGTTGCTATATACATGTGACAGAGTTGCATCCTGTGCTTGCCTAGATATGAACCCGCAATCTCAGATTCACATGTTTTAGCCGCTGGGCCACCTCGTCTTTCGAACACACCACACCTTAATATTTTAAATTCACTTAAAGTTCGTTTTCAGAAAAACACTGATATGTTCTTCTGAATATGTGTGTAAATTGTTTTCCGTTTCATTAGCAACTATAATGTTAAATGCAATCAATTAAAACACACCAACATTACAGCGCGTGTCGCTATGAAAACTCATTTGAAACGATACTACTTTGTAATTAAAATGAATTTGTAATAGAATCGTTTTAAGATATAAGCTAAGTGTTTGAACACGCCAACCTAACTTGCATTTTATTATCTTAAGTCACTGATCGAAAAAAATATTTATGTTAAGTCATTAATATTTGTAGTTTCCAAACTAAGCTTTTGATCAAAAAATATTGCTATCACTTTTTAACCCACAGGTAAGAAAGATATAATGTCACCTAAGCGTCACATAACGTAACGCTGTTGAAGCATTTATGTATTTATTTACGTTTATTAGAAGCATGTCGTTAGAGTAGAGAAAATATCTACTTACCACATTGATCTTTCCGAGTATATGACTTATCTGGTCCTTGCTGCACATTTTGAAATCGATGGTGTTTTCACTACTCACAATCACTACTACGTCATCAGTCACTTGTGCCTCTCGAAGATGTCATTCTCAGTCTTTGAATCAATTATGAATGCTTCCTTTCATTTTCCTTTAACTATTCCTTTGGGAGGTCACGATTTTTAATTAAATATCTATACAATATTTAGATTAAGATTTCGACTTATTTTATTATATAGGAATGTGTTATGTTATAGATACTATGACCTATATTGTTTAGAAAACTATTAACCATTAATAAATATATAAATAACAAAAAAAAATATTTGGTGTACTTTCCAACAAGAACCAAGATATAGATTCCAATAAACTGTTAATATATAAAACACCCATCAACTATTATTGTACATGGTACAGGCCTGGACTTCCAAGGCACTATGCAATTTGAGCTCCCCCCCCCCCAATTCCGAAGCGGTTACAGTAAAATTATATTATTTTTGTCTGGGGCCCTATTGCCCCTCACTTATAGGCCTACAGAACAAACCTTGGGAAGTTTAATATTAATCAACTTTAAATATTAACTATGAGACCTTAATAACATAGATAGGTAATAACAATATGTCAACCGTTATAATTACAAACAAAATAGACATTACGAAATAATTAGGAATGTTGGCGTCAAGGTATCAGGTACGGACTATGGGCTAGATGCTAACGATCAATATCTCCACCTGATTGTAAATTTAAATTGTTTCATTATTACCATTAAGTTACGACAGCTAGAGTATTGGCTGTTACCGTCGAATAAATTGCCAACTTAACCCACACACTTACCGAACTCTGCGATTTGATTATCTCAGGTTTTCATTAACTGTTTAATTTGTATTTGCAATTCGAAACGTCTGATATAAATCTTGTATAGGCGCTGTGAACCATTGACATCGATCTACTTTTAACTCTTTAAGAATAAGCTTGTTTAGGGGCGTGATTATTGAAACAATGCTTTCTTCTTCTTTCAAATGCCAAATCAATGCTAACAGACAGAGAGAAATCAGTGTTTAACTAAACGTCGTTTATAAATAACGTTAATCGACCGTACGTATCGATTAGACATAAATTTTACAAAATTTTTGAAAAAAAAAATGAATGTATTTCGACCCACAGACTAAATAACATAAGTTTTTATATTCTCTTTGAATATTAACTTTATTTAACCAATATATAATGCTAATGAGATGTTATTATGGCATATGCAATCAATCGTTTACGATTAAATTTTAATTGATTAATTGGATGCTGCTTCTCAAATTTCCTATGTGAACTTTATACCAATTCTCTTTATTTATTTCAAATACAAACAAATTGTGATTGAACAAATTAAATCAATAAAGAAAAAATTACATAAACGCGCAAAAAAAAATACCGTTTACATAAACATGTCAGAACAAGTTATCGTAATAAGATTTGCATGTTTTCTAAATAGTTTTAGTGAAATCGTAGATTTAATTGTTTTACATCCCCGTTTTGTTAACATAAGCAATGATCATTTATAAGCTGTCAAACATGTTTGTCTATGAAGAACGACTAGAGACTAAAACATCTATGAGAAACTGGATTTAATTAACAAAGACCTATAATATATATATTTTATTTATTGAATACATTTTAGTATTTATATGTTAGTATGTTCCAGTCCGAAGAGTAATCAAGAATGATCCTACCTTTCTACGCAGATCCAAAGGATCAAATCGATCGGAAAGAGCTTGATCGTCGACAATTCGAACCGTTATACCTTTAATGCGGTCAAACGAAAGAAGCTGGAACTGGGGAGCTCCCGCACAGAGATCAGAGCAGTAATCCATATTGGGCCAAATTTGAACCCAAATTTTAATTTTCTGATAAGACGAAATGGTTCAGTTTGCAAGATTTGACCTAAACTAAGTAATATAACCGCTACTTTTATTAATTATAAATATAAGTATATTACTATAAACGAAGACTGTGAAACTTAAATTTTCTATGTATATTATTAAATTACATTCATATGAACTTTACCTATATAAAACGCAAAACGAAGCAGGTAGTAGGTAACGAGCAAGCGCTGATAATATTAGCTCTGCATACAGCAATAATAGGCATGACTTAACAATGCAATAGCTAACTAGCGTTAACCTATTAAAGTACTGAACAGTAGGCAAGCAAAACACGTTGCCTATTGTATAGCAGTCATTTAATATCTATACCTTTGGTTACTTTCTAATTTATCGCTGACAATTCGCTGAGTAAACGTTAATAAGTAATTCAAAGTTGTACGTATGTACGTATCATCATTTACCGACATTGTGTGGACGCCCTAGAGTCGTAGCGATTGATGTGCCGACTTAGTTTATGAATATTAATGAAAGGTCCCGAGGTCAAGAGAAAAGCCGGTATCGAATGTACCTAAACTAAAGCCACTTTCGTTCAGAACATAGTTTTCTATCATGAAGATAGCACGGCGAATATATATATAATGGTATAAATTATATAATTAAAAAAAAAGTTATTATTGAACAATGCAAAAAGTTATACCTAAAAATACCTAAGATTGACGCAACTAATTAATTTGATCGCATATAAACAGTCCTGGATTAGCCTATAAGGTATTTAAGCAATTGCTTAGGGCATCCCGTCTAGGGCACCAGAGACGACCGAGAAAAAAAACGAGCACACGAAAGTTAAATCCATTTCAAAATTCGCGCGTTTTAAATTGTCGTTGACGTTCGGTTCGGTTTTTTCAATTAATTCTTTGTAGTTCACTTACGGATAGTGGGGCCCACAGGGGAAGATTGCTTAAGGCATCAAGTTACCTTAATCCGGCACTGCATACAAAATAGGTATTAATTACTTCGATTTTGTACCATTGTAAAGAAAATATTTATGTCAAGGTTTACTTCATAAAATAGTTTTATATATCGGTTCACTATATTTATCAACATCTTCAACTATCCAAATAAAAAAATCTAAAAATTTTAAACCTACTATAAATAATAAATTTCTACAAAAAATTTAAAATTAATTACATTAATAAATTAGAATATGTCACTATACTACCTATAGACTAGTTTGTTTTTATTTTAAATAAGTATTCAGGTGAAAAAAGTTTAAATAATAAAACGAATAAAATGCCTACTAGATAGTATTGTCATCAGTCCCAAATGTGTGCTAAATTTCAAATCTATCGGTTCGAAGGAAAAATCCAGTTTCAAACGACCACGAACAATAACCGGTGACGTTAAACAAAAGCTTGTAATTAAGGCACTTGTGCAGAGTATAGTAAATAGTATATTTTAAAACTTCTTCCAATTTACGAATATGTAAACAAAATTATTCGACAGGTCATTGTCTTGTCCCGATTAAAGTTAACTAGTGCTATTAGATTATGACGTCATATCGCCCGCGTCGATACCTTCTTGTTTTTTTTTAAGCTGTAAATCGCATTGGCGCCTAGTATTTTAACTTTCGACTTGTTTACATTCCAAAGAAAACGAGAGTGGTTCTATTAGCTCCAATCATTATCACCTGTATTACTATTGGTTTAAGGTTCAAAATTAACAATAGCACTTCTGCTATCAGCGACCATTGATTTTTACGGTGTGCAATTTCATGCCTTTTGGGTAGTGCTCAAATTAATAACTATTGAAGAACCGCTTTCACAAAAAAAAAAAAAGCCTGACAATAGTGTTCATTTAATAAACCTGCGTGAAGATTATGTAATTTATATTTCTTACGTAATTTAATCATAACTTTTTTTTATTATATGTCTATAATTTACTTCTAAGTATTATTTTTTAATACAAAGCTGAATAAGACGAATCAATTAAAATTATGAACACTTTCAGTGGCAATCCAATAGACAATAGAATCAATAATTATTATAATTACTATAGTCGTTAACTGTCCCAGAAAGTGTTAATTAATGAAAATGCGCCTGAAATAAATCATCGTTATTGTTTATATTTTTTTAATTAAACCAGTTTCATTATTTTACCGTGATATTTTTTTTTTTTGAAGGATCACTTTAATTTCAGATTGTTATACGTTTTTACACAGTACGTGTTGACAAAAGGAATACAATTTGAAATAGCTTTTTTGGCTACTTCGGGGTATTAACTTAAGAAAAATCAACTCAGATCTCTTTCAGTGGCACACGTGTTTTCTTTAATACGAATGAATAACATATGAAGATCTATAAGTCTTGTGTTTATCGACGAATCCATAGGTTGTCACGGAACTCACTGTAAGAATCGAAATCGAATTGTTAACATTTCGATCATGACCAGTGTAAAAACAAGGATCACATTTGGTCCGCGAGCCTAGAGTTTCCCGAACCCGAACATTGTCATCACCGTGCCACCTCGTATTTTCACCATCGCATTCCTATTTTTTACATAACATACAATTTTTCTTTACCTACATAGTTTTGCAACAGTTTCTACAATGTTCTATTTTACGTTACGATATTTTTTTCTTTCCTCTATACATTCTAATAATAATAATATAATAATAATAATATCCTGGGACATTCACATAAGGCCATCTGATCCCAAACTAAGCAGAGCTCGTACTATGGAAACCAGACAACTGATATACTTACATATAATACTTTGCTTTTGTAAATACATACTTTATAGATAATTACACCCAGACTCAGCACAAACAGACATGTTCATGCACACAGATGTCTGTCCTGGGTGGGAATCGAACCCACGACCTTGTCTTGATTGGCAGTTGTCGTGGTTGGCTGGCCGGTTGGCCACCCAACCGGCTCGCCAATAAAATCATAAAAGTAAAGGGAAAAAAAAAGTTATTTTCTACATTGTTTTGTGTTACATAAACATAACAACGTTCTCACGTTTTATACTAAATTCAAATTTTAAGCAAAGTTCACATGAAGGTATAACTTTTATACATTAATCTCTTCACTTACTTTCACTATGACATAATTTTTAGATAATTGATGAAAAATAATTAACTTTAAGCATCGCTTTAGAGATGTTTCTAATTCTGGTTCGAATAAAATAATTAAATCGTAACCATCTAGTCTTATTTTTTTTAAATAGGTAGTGGACAGGCGTTTTTGAAATCTGGTGGAAAGTGGTTACCATAGCCCATAGACTTTGGCGCTGTAAGATTTATTAATCGTTCTTAACATCGACAATGCGTCACCAACTTTGGGTACTAAGAAGCTATGCCCCTTGTTTCTGTAGTGACACTTCTTTCACCCTTCAAACCGGAACACGACAATATTAAATATTTTTATTTAGCGGTAGAATATCTGATACTATACGACCCGCGACTAACATCTACGATTACTGACGTTTCCTTTAAATCTACTAAATATTACTATTATTAATTTTAAGATTAGTAACTAATCTCATTGAATCGATATAGCCCAGCGACTAGAAAACTTAACCGAGGGTTGCATGGACAAACATTTGTCATAAAATGAAGTCAAACACTAGTAGGCCAGCATTAAAAACTAAAAAATATTAATTAAATTCGAATATTTTATACAAGTACAATAGCGTCATGAAGCAACAAAAATTTCTCGCGGTAAGAACAATTTCCTTATGTCTAAACCCGAGTTACACCAGATCAGAATTACACCACTTATTAGTAAACTGAGCTGAACTAGTTAGCTTCAACGGGAGGTTCGTTGAGTTGTACGTTCTATTTATTACTATAATAATGTAACACGAATATTTTTATCACATTACGTCAAAGAAGCATCAAACGGCATATTGTCGTGTTTGTTATGTTGAGCCAATCTAAGGGTTTTATATCGAACCGACGACTTTATTTCAAATTTTCTATTGGCATATAACTCAAAGACAACTTTCTATCGACAAAAGGCCACTTTATCATCACAAAATAAAATCCGATCAATATAAATTAACTACAGCTAATTAAACCAAAAAGTAAGTAAAAAGTAGCAGTAAATGTCCCACTGCTGGGCTAAGACCTCCTCTCCTTTTTGAGTGGTGGATAGGCATGGCAGATTTTCACCGCCAAGCTCGAGGCGAATTATAAACACAAATTAAGCACAAGCACAAATTTAGTAATGATTGCCCGGTTTTGAACTCGGAATCATCATTACGATTCCCATCTAATCACTGGGCGAACATGGCTCCAAATTACATATATCGAAACATTTTTTTATCTAGTCTTTCAACATCGCTGGTCGACCATATCTTTATAGATCACAAGCCTCAATTAATCCGGAACTTAGACAAACATGAATGCTCACCGATGAACACTTAAATTATTCTCGTACATGTATCACGCGGTGTTGCATATCGCTATTCGTGTACCGTGGAAGTGAGAGAACTTATCGCTATTGAAATATCCGACAAATTGTTTTTGTAATTAGCTAACACGCTGATCATACGTACTACTTTCATATATATATTTTTTCATACTCAATTACATACTTAACATGCTATATTTAAACGGTGGTATAACCGAGACGGCTGGACGGATACATTGTATCTTAATCAAGGTTTTTTTTTTTTATTGTATAGGTAGGCGGACGAGCATATGGGCCACCTGATGGTAAGTGGTCACCAACGCCCATAGACAATGGCATTGTAAGAAATGTTTACCATCGCTTACATCGCCAATGCGCCACCAACCTTGGGAACTAAGATGTTACGTCCCTTGTGCCTGTAATTACACTGGCTCACTCACACTTCAAACCGGAACACAACAATACCAAGTACTGCTGTTTTGCGGTAGAATATTTGATGAGTGGGTGGTACCTACCCAGACGAGCTTGCACAAAGTTCTCCCACCGAGTATTGGTTTTGGTTATCGAGTTAATTTATGTTTAAAAATCATCTCGTGCTATACGGTGAAGAGATCACCAAAAAAGTTAATAGAGATTTGAGACCTATAACCGATTAAAAAAAAAGAGGAGTAAAGCTAAAATAAGCAGCTTTGACCAATTCTACTATTAGTATATACTTATTTTACAAATTGAATAAAGTATATTATAATTTTCATCAAAAATTTCACGTCAAAGATATTGTAAGAGCTACATATTATGGTACCTACCACCTACTCAAATAAGCTACCGTCAGACACAAATGGTAATTTGTGTAACAAAATACAACTCCATCGGGAATTGTAATTACGCATACGGGGAGAGAACCACTTAAGTATTGCGGTTGTGAGCGCACTGACAATGTAGGGCTTGGATCTTCCTTCGTACCGAATGAGCGGAGTTAACTCTTATCATTTACCATTTATCAAACAAAAATGTATGTATTTACACAAACAAAATCAATTTCGTTTATGGCGATAATATCAAAACAAAAGGTTAAATGAAACTGAATCATTTAGTTACAAAACACAATTTTTTTTTGGTAAAAACAACCTAATAATTTTTGGGGAAAATCAAAACAGAATCGATAAAATGGAACTGGTTCAAAGCTCTCTTGTAAAATTATAAAATAGCAATAGAAAAAAAAATGCAATGCACATAACAAAAATATTTTTAAAAACATTTTAATTCTCTTAAGTGGTTCTAGTTCAAAATGCACTAATCACATTCGAAATAAAGAAATTGAAATACAATACCTTGTACATAAACATTCCAAAAGCATTAATAAATTACATTACATTACAATCTGTAATATTACAAAGACTATGCAATCTTATGAAGCGCATAAATCATAAAGCGAAATAATGGAGCAATCAGAACGTCAGTGGTACAAATTGTGACAAAACGGTTATAATGTACGAACTGACGTGTAAATGAAGAGTAAAATTGCAATGTTGCATGTATCTCACGAATGTGACGTAACGACATTTCGGAACGAGATAATAGATCACATGGATGGATTACGGACACCATTTTCAAAATAAAAAAAAAACTAACATTAATTTGCGATACGTACCTACACAATTATGAAACCAATGGAAGATCGTTACGTCACATAATTTATATTTGCGGGTATATATGCATGCTTTCGTATCGCATATATTGCGTATTATTTAGTAAAATACTAATAGTTTTTGTTATATTGCTTGAGCATTTAGACTATTACAGAGAACATTTCATATAATGATTTTCATTCACATCTAATAAAACATTTATTAATTTATATTATTATGCACGTTAATAACATTTCCCTTAAGTATTTTAACTTTATGACTTTACAGAAATTTGCACGGATCGTTTGATTATACATTTGTTTAATGCATACGAATGCGACCTTATCTTACTAACATTTTGAATCGGTTAATGTACATATTATAAATGTATAAAAAAACCAGAACAATGTATTAATAAGAAACAATTCTCAAGCTAAAGTTTAATTCAAATTAAATTAAAATTTATAAATAAATACACATAAAATAATTATAGGCAAAAAAATAAAATTAAGTTAGGACAAGAGGAATATGTTAATTTATTTATGAATTCTACCTACGTTTATATTATTTAAATAATAAAAAAATGATTTTAAAAAATTTAAATTTATATTCAATTTAATTAAATAAAAATAATAATGAATAAAGACAATTTACAAATACAATAAATCTATCGATAATTGATTGAATTCATACCATGTTAATATCTGTAGGTCACCAGAATGTTCCAAGCACAAATAACAGACATTTATTTTAAAAATGGAATATAAGTCACGGTGCAATTATTATTATTTCCATGAACTGACTTTTGAATAAAACCTTTTTAAACTATACAACATCACCACAAGACGTTCTGTCATGTAACAGCTTTAATTATCTGAGGTAAACGAAGGTATCTTGCCATTTAAATCATGTTAAAAAACGTATGACAAAGGTCAACGAGTCCGTAAAATGAAATTTTGAACAAAACCTTATAGTTTCCTTATTAATTTAAAAAAATATATGTTTAAAACCGATAACTTTCATTTTGTTTATTTTCTATTATTTGTTATTAATTACTTCTATAGAATTCTTCGAACTTAAAACAAAATAATAATATTTTGAATCTGTGGTCTAGAATGAACAAAATATATACAAGCTATTTGTTTTAAATTGCAACAAAGACTTACAATAAACGTCTGATATGGAATGCAATGGAGCAAATTTTTATATAAATTGAAGCCAATTGAGAAAGTAAGTAAAATTATAATCACAGATGCACTGGTTAATGCATAAATAAATAAACAAGTATCAAGATCGAAGCCAACTATGCAAAGTAATGATAAACATTAATCGCGACACTTTTCCCACTTGTGTGAAAGGTCGCCGACTCGAAACTTGATCGGAAACATTTTTCTAGGTTAAATTAATATTTTAAATTATAATATTTTCATACATTCAATTAATCGAAGCCAAAAAAGTATATTCTTTATTCATAAAAAAAACACTGCAGATCCTTTGTTTCAAAAGGGTCTAATCATTACCTGGACATCCGAAAATTATTTAAGAAAAATCGAGACCTCGAAAAGAAATGTCACAGATCACTTGCACCTCACAATTTCGCGGTTAAATTTTTTGACTCGATCGAATCGTTCGATAGTGTGACTTTCATCGTGTGAGCGCGCGACTCGGACAGTACGCGGCAGGTGACTGAGGGAGCAAGAGGCTTCGCGGCGAGTGGCCGATGGTCGATACGCGTCTAGGCACCGGTGTATGCAGTTCACAAGTAGGCAGCGATGTCGCGGTATGCCAGAGAAAAGTTAGAAAACAATCAAACGAAAACCTTACCGGGTTCCGATCTTTTAATTTTATTGACATTGTTGATTGAATGTTAATTCGGTAATTACCTGTGGAAGAAAGAAACGTTTTATTTTTATTACAATCGAAAACTGTTGAAGTTTTATATTACGTGATTATCCTACTTAATGTAATCCGTGTTAAATACTCTTAGTGAGAGTGTTAAATTTCAGTACAAACAAAACAAAGCCTGACTTAGACTTTTAAATAAGACAACTGTAAGACGAGAAGTATCTCGTGTTCATTGTTTTGGTTTAGCACGCGGATGTCCCACTGTTCGGCTAAGGCCTCTTCTCCTCTTTTGAGGAGAAGGTTTGGAGCTTATACCACCACGCTGCTCCAATGCGGGTTGGTGGAATACACATGTGACAGAATTTCAGTGAAATTTGACACATGCAGGTTTCTTCACGATGTTTACGTTCACCGTCAAGCACGAGATGAATTATAATCTCAAATTAAGCACATGAAGAAATTCAGTGGTGCTTGCCCGGTTTTGAACCCACGATCATCGGTTAAGTTTCACGCGTTCTTACCACTGGGCCATCTCGACTCAACAAAAACCGGACGTTATTTGTTTTCCTAGTTCATAGCAGTCTGAATTAACGAACATAAAAAAAGTATTTACTTCATACGAAATAAATGCTAATTTTATATCAGATTAATTATTATGTTATATGTTACGACTGACGATGAGTCGAGATGGCCCAGTGGTTATATCACGTTAATCTTAACCAAAGATTGCTAGTTCAAATCTAGTCAATCAAGACTGAAATTTCTATATGTTTATGCGTTCAGATATTCATTTATCTATAATGAATTTTACTTGTACATTTACGGCTTGTACTTGTACATTTATTTATATGTAAAATATAAACGTTACTAAGCGGCTGTTTAGTTAAACACTGATTTCGCTCTTTCTGTAATTACTAACTTGACATTCGATAGAGAGAGACATAGCATTCTTTAACTTAGCGAGTAGGGCTAAAATTATTTTAAATCAATTAATATTTTTCATAAAACACTAGTATTGAGGAATTGTACACTAATATATAAACACAGCAACAATATTTAAATCAGGTATACAAAACGTTACCGCGTGTAACTTTGTTTATTTTGGGATATAAACAGATAAGATGACTTTCAATCAAGATAAACGTAATTCAGACAACATATTTTATGATATCGTTCACGGCCATTGTTCTGCGTAACATCGGAAGATTCTTCGATGTTCTTTTAGTTACTTATTAACTAAACGCATATTTGTTTATGGAAATAATAAATAATCGAAGCGTCTCCGGTCTCGCACTCCATCTATTGTACGTTAACGGTACTATGCAAGAAGTATTGAAGTTCTCACGACACAGATACGCTCAATAACAATCATTTATTTATAAAAAATTACTTACAATTAACAAAATATATTACTTAGTATTCATTTCTAAATATTAAAAAAAAGCTAATTAATCTGACTATTAGTAACACACTTATATGCACATAAATACCTCTGAGGATGGAAAGTAATATACATTTCTTTATTATTAATATCAATATAATTTAAACCGGTTTGGAAATTAAAACATTAAGAAATAAGAAAAATTGACGTTCAGCGGTTTTTTTTGTATCCAGAGGAGTAATTAGTACTGTTTTTTGTATGTTTGGGTTTTGAGCGCGATCATTGCTTTTTCTATTACTCTGTCCGACGTTTCGAGCTGTCTGGGAGTTCCTACATAATACACATCACAACGCGAAATTTTAAAGTGTATAAATGAATATACAATGACGTGCTTTGTGCAAGCCCGTCTTGGTACCACCCACTCATCAGATATTCTATCGCTAAATAGCAATACTTTGTATTGTTGTGTTCCAGTTTGAAGGGTGAGTGAGCCAGTGTAATTACAAGCACAAGGGACATAACATCTTAGTTCCCAAGGTTGGTGTCGTATTGGCGATTTAAGAAACGGTTAATATTTTTTATGGCGCCAATGTCTATGGCGGATGGTGACCACTTACCACCAAGTGACGGATTGGCACGTCCGCCTACCTATTTTATAAAAAAACGACATACGTTATATACAATTTAATGTATTTTTGTTGATTTCATTTTATCTTGACTTCAACTGAAGTTATTTGAGACAAAAATTGAGCTAATAATATATAAAAAAGAGATAGTAATGTCTATCAAACTTTTTTTTTCAGCTATTTCTAATCCAAATCTATATATTATTCGCATTTTCTTATAAATCTTAATCTATGTAAGGAGTTAATCTTATGTAATGGAGATACAGTAAAAATATTAACACAATAGGCTGAACTATTAAAAAAAAAACGTCCCAAGCATGCAAATTGAAACAAAACTCGAGAGTCAAACTTATCGTATTAGCTTTTAGATAAAATGATATCATTTTTATTATCACTATAACATGATATTTTATCAGAGTGTCCTTTCTCGTAACCAAATTTCGATTTCTTATACAAAAGATGGATCTATCTCGCAATCACGAACCATTACTTAGATTTTTAATTAATAGATAATTATAATTGTTAATTTTTAAGTTCTATTTTTTAATCTCACGATTAGAACAGTATACAATAGATAAGTCCAATGTTTACGCCCGAATTAATTGGGGGATTAAAAGATGAATGAAACGACAGTCTCCATCGTTTCATCTCTCCGTCGTTTTCACAACTTATTAAAGACCAAACAATACAAAATGTACTCAAAGTTATAAAGCATATATATATAAGCAAAGCGCTTTTGAGAACAAGCATTTTTAGATCGTCATCTTACAAATATTTTGTAAAACTATCAACGTTTTAGAATTAGCTGAATTGATAATATCACTAATAGTATTCTATGATTTCTCCCCTGCATGCTATATAATGTGTCTGCAAACGTTATAGATGCATCCAATGTTATGCCTATTAAAGAATAAATTCATCAGACTGTATTGATGATTGTAAACAGGTATATTGATATGTTATCATTAAAATTCATTTTATTATTAAATTCTTAAATCTAAATATAGTTACGAGAAACTATATTTATTACTACACGGCCACAATTTTAACGAATAAACTAAGATTTGAATTTAGACCTGAGTAGAAATCAAACTATGTATCCTTTGACAAAAGTGTTACTGTCACCATGGTGCAATATCGTCTTAATATTTGTTAAAATTATAACAAATAATACTGCAAGACATCAAACAGCATATATGTATGGCCTCTTTTCAAACAAAAATGATACAATCAAAACATCACATCGCAACTATTTCAAAACGAAACATTTAAGATCAGCCTTCATTACGATTACGATTCACGTGGAGTGGCAGCCGTTTTGCAATGGAAATAAATATCTTCATTAGGCTCGGTTTCTAGATTAATTTAATTAATTGTTATTGTGTTGCTGTGCAATTGTTTTGCTTGTATGAGCATTGCCTGATGATTTATATTTGAATACAATTTGAATAATTCTTGTTTTGTATATATTAAGATGTCCATTAATAAATTGTTGTGTGGAATTGTCTACGTCGTTATTACTACCCCAGCGAAATAATAACAATAAAGGTTAATTGTTTTTATATCGCCAGATAAAGACTTATTTACATTTGTTTTGTATCTATAAGTTTAGGAATTTCGTACGATCCTATTTACTTCAGTAGCATAAGTAAAGTAAAAAAAAAAAATCTGCTGTTGGTCTGGTTTGGCAAATTTTGAAAAATGTATTCAGAACAAACGTACTGACTACGTAAATGTGTGAGCAAGGAAAAATCTTGCCACAATACCTTGACATGAATGATAATACAGATTGAATGGTTTCTTAGTAACTAGGTGATCACCAGATGAAATGCAAATAACAGTTCAATATCACTAAGAAGTCAGCAAAGTGTAACGCGACCAGGCTTCGCAATTTGCTGCTTTGCTTATTTTACAGAACAACTATAAATTTAACTAAAGTTCTTTGATGAATTAAGAAAATTTATTAAGCTTTAAGTACATCATGGTTTATTAACTTATTGAGCCCAAAATGTTTTGCCTGTAAAGGCAAACATTTATCTACAAGTCACAATCACAAATACATATCCTGGAATAGTCGTTTAAAAATCCTATTCGATATTTGAAACTCAATAATGTCGAGTGAAATAAAAACCACTGCAAAAAGTGGTAGCATATTCATATGACGATAATAAATCAATTGATTTAATGGCAGCTAACATTAAAAAAACAACTTGAAAATCAGCACTTACATCATAAACGAGATACTTTCACCAGTACAACAAACTATGAATCGATAGCATCAACATTTAAATCAATTCACAAACACCTGTTCCAACGGGCATTGTTGGAACACGTTTTCATAGAAACCATGACAAAAACCTGAAAAGCGAAGGTTGCCCAGACAGCGAGTCAATTAAATAAAAGTAAAACCTTTCACATTCTCAACTATCTCTTATAGATTTCAGGTCAAAGACATTTTACGGAATGTGATTACAAAGGGAGGGTGGTGGTTGAGTTCGTGACCTTGACTTGAGATTAACATGGAAAAAATGGCAAGGCAGCATAAAGTGCTCAGTAAGCCTTCAATTGAATAATTTCATTTGTTGTAAGAAAATCTATATGTAAATCATCCACTTGTAAAACTGTCTAATGCAGATTGGTAGAAAATTATTATAGAACTTCGAGGACAGCGATAAAATGCATCGTAACATACGGGTTCTCTGTTTAACTATTTTATAGTATGAATATATTTAAAAAATATAAATAACAATAATCTAACGTTAATGATATGTGTATGTATCTTGGCTTCATCTTCTGACGAAAATTCTTAATACATTTATGAAGATGTTATCCGAATCTTTTTATAAAAGTACAGACAATTATTTTTTTGATTAAATTTACTTAGAATATTATATAATATCTATCTTCAAATGACTGATGTATATACTTAGTTCAATACACGAAGACACGCCCCACTATTTATCACGAGTGGGATAAACGGGGAGCAGCAATTCAATTCGAATATATTGTTAGTCTCGACTCGACCACGGCTCGGTGTACAGGGCTAGTTTAGTTCATGCTGTAACGGATCATGTCATAGGTCATCTAGAAAGTTGCTCTACTTAATTTTTTATTGTTTACTAACATAATTTTTAATTGTACACAAGAAGGTAAATATAAGAATCACACGTTTCGTTCTTTGAAAATGTTATTCACTAAAAAAAAATCCTCTTCGAGCAAAGAATACTACAAAATATTTCACAAGGAATAACATCGTTATCGTGGGCTGGTGACGTATGTCGCAGGACCGATGGCCATTGGAGCAGACGAGTCCTAGAGTGGAGACCGCAGATCGACAAACGCAGCGTAGGGCAGTCCAGTCATGTGGACCGATGACCGATGACCTTAAGGTCATCTGATGACCTGAGGTGGCGGGTACCGACTGGATGCGGAAGGCCGGGAGCTTTGGCGCACCTTGGGGGAGGCCTATGTTCAGCAGTGGACTACGATTGACTGTTATGATGATGATGATGAACATCGTTATTTAATATTCTATCGGTAATTTAAATTAGTGTGTGTATGTCCACATAGCTACTCTGTACGTAGCAATAGTACTCACACTAGCCGCTTACATTGCTCCCTTGCACAGTAGCAATTAGGACGAGTGGGGCGCCACCCTGATCATCGTCGAATTGAATTCTATCAATAATATGATACGGCTTATAAGTTTCTAAGATTTCAACACTATCTGCAAGACTTATTGGTTAATAGTTTTTGGTTATACGTATTAAAATATTTTGTCACTATACCTGCTTTATATCTTCAAACACGATACACTATATCAACATAATAAAAACTCAAAGAACACCGACACAATCCCTGTTACCCTTGATTTTAATCGACAAGGGCAAAAGAGCAATTTATGCAAAATTTTTAAATGCATTTTACATGTTCTATAAAAAACAATATGCAAATTATACGTTGTATTGGATGATACATACTTAGAGTATTCATTTCTAATCACATCATTATTTGGCTCAAATGTATTGAACAGTCCTTTACGAATACAAATGTGTTCGTAAAGGATTGTTCAATACACATTTGAGCCAAATAATGATGACTATTGATGACTTGAATATTGATGACTTTTGAATTGATGATCTTTATATATAAATTTTCTTCTCCTAAACGGCTTCACAGATATTGATGAAATATTATTTTATACTTACGGGATTCCGTATATATTTTTAATTAATGTTTTAGTGATTTTAAGTAGTAGTTTGTGTTTATAATTCATGTCGTGATCGGCGGTTAAGGAAAACATAGTGAAAAAACTGCATGTGTTTAATTGCTACGACATGTGTATCCATCAATCCATTAGAGGCCTGAGCCCAGCAGCCAGAGCCCAGTATTGACAGGCTGTTTCTATTTTATTTTATTTTTTGTATTTTCCGGTTTTACTCGATCATACTGTTTATCATATCATAAACAGTATTCATACAAATTTTTTACTTACATAATATGTTTCTTCACGTAAAATCTTTTTTTTTAAATCATCTTTAGACGTTTCGTAATAATTCCGCATCTCCGTGAACAATGGCAGTCTTCAAACTCCATGAACGTACATAGTTTCGACAGCGTCGCTATGGTTTAACAGAATGCAAGTTACATACGTATTAGATTATAAAACGTCGTAACTGGAAGTGTTTCGCTAATAACAAACGTCTGTACGTGTGTGTGTGTGTGTAACGATATTGTTGAAAGTAACATTGAAGGAAACTACACTTCCTTATTTATAAAATTTCCCGTTACCTGCACCGATTTTGATAATGGCTTTAACTTGTTAATTCGACGCATTCGTTTCGTTGTCATTCCGTAATTGATTTAAACTAGGCGCTATTAATATACACCGAATAATTCACATTACATATTTTTTTCATTTTTTTTTTACATTTAAAAAGTCGTACTTTTGGCAAAATAATAAAATAAAAACTTCTAATCAAAAATAAGATAAACATTTCCTATTAACACGTTACATAAATTCTAAATTTAAGAAAATTTCGTTTTACATAATCAGATCTCGCGAATACAATCATACGATATGATATAAACAAACATGACATAAGTACAAACCATTAAAAATACAACTTACACGTGACAAAAAAAATATTGATGCTAATAATATAAAAAAGTTTGCGTTTAAATTTGGAAACTTCAAGAAAAGAGCTTACTCATTACTTAAAGGTGCACCACCACTTATGCACACCTGCAAGCAGGTGTCCATAAGTGGTGGTAGTCACTTTCCATCGATTGAGACTTGCGCGTTTGCCTCTCTTACATAAAAAAATATGTATTCGAAATTCAAAATCTTGAGACCTCATTTTTAAATCGGAAAAACACAGCTAGGCACATCTAGTCATTGTATGCTTTGGAGGACAGACTGAGCGTGAAACCAACCTAACCTAATTGAAGACTATATGGATAGTGCTCTTGTTACCAGACATGCAACGCTACAAAGTAATGATTACTTCGTTGCGGCATTTCAATTGAAAATATTCCTCGTGATAATACATTAGGTGTAATTGACTCCTATAGTATGAGTAAATAACTAACAGCCGTGATACGACTATTACTGTACGGTATTAAAAAAAATCTCTATATTTATAATACCACTTCACTTTCATTATTAGATATTTAAAAATAAATCAAATATTTTATATAATTAATCGTCTGATTAAAAGGGAAACAAAATATTCCTTTGCTTAACCTGTTTTGAAAAAAAAAAACAACAGATCCATTCGATATCACTACATACCGCGATGACTAGATAATTGCATCATCAACCATCAATTAATAGATATATGGAACCACATCAACAACCCCATCTATCTTTGCAATGAATAGCTCAAGATAACAATACAAAAACTCGTTCTTGAACTAAATATCATAACGCGATCGATATGCCACAGCCGTGTTCTCGAATTATCGAAAATGACTGAAGAACGTGCCCGAAGCGAGTGTATTTACATGTTATAATACGGTTTTAAGAGCTATTTAACCGTGGGACCAAGAATAATTGGAAAATAATATCGGAGTCACGAAAACCATTATGGTCATTGGTCCCAATTTAAAACTAAACTTGTTCTTCTGGGAACGCCAATATAGCTGGACAACGGAGTATTGGAAAATATTTATTCATATTCTATCTATACCTTCATGTACTATATTTAAATACCGTTGTGTGCACGGCTTAACTAAACAATCTACATATAACCTATTTGAATTGAATAAGGAGTAAATGTAGACTAAGCTTAGATTCGCATATTCCATTCGAAATCTGCTGTAATATGCACTACGAACAATTCTGATTAATATATCTACTTTCATTTTACTCCAAAGCATCAATAAAACGCCGATGTAACGCCATTTTGTCGCGAACCCATAATGAATATCATAGATTATTCAAGATCTCGACCAATGATATCGCGTCAATTCATTGTCAATGTTATTATTTGTCTTTAATGCTCTTGTTGTTAGAATATACTATATAATTAACCTGATTTTATCTCTTTCTGATAAGCAATAAAATATAAGACAATTTAAAAAAATATAAGTGAGCTCAAGGAATATAGCAAACGAAAGTTAAAGGATATCTGTCGGGAAAATTACAATTCGATGATGAACAAATATTGCGCTAACAATTTTCATAAATATTCCAATAGTTTAAGTATCATATATTGTTCTACTGTATATCTATTTATTTATTTTATTGTATAGGTTGGCGGACGAGCATATGGGCCACCTGATGGTAAGTGGTCACCAACGCCCATAGACAATGGCATTGTAAGAAATGTTAACCATCACTTACATTGCCAATGCGCCACCAACCTTGGGAACTAAGATGTTATGTCCCTTGTGCCTGTAATTACACTGGCTCACTCACCCTTCAAACCGGAACACAACAATACAAAGTACTGCTGTTTTGCGGTAGAATATCTGATGAGTGGGTGGTACCTACCCAGACGAGCTTGCACAAAGCTCTACCACCGAGTAAATCGTATGGAATATCTACATCTATATGTACTACATCGGTTCATTGCTTAATCCATGCTTTAATTAATTATGTGGCACCAAAACTACATAATAAAAATATTATACAACATTATTATAATGCTAATAATCATTTCTAAACGCGCTTATAACATGTTCGTGTATTTAAAAATTCGATGTCATTGACATCACTTCCTACTTTTTACACATCAATCCATCTATTAGTTAATTGATTTGATAACATATGTAGAAATTCATCATCTAATAAGGAAATTAATTATAACTTTCAACCATAAGCATTCCATTGGTCTGATATGAGGTATACGATCCACCACAAATATTAACAAGCCTTTACGTCTCCGTTATATCTACTTTATTATCACGATAAACCGCAAATCTAATTGGAAATATAATCTGACCAATCCAAGACCAACCATTAAAAAACCAAATGAGTACTATGCACACGATCCTTGTTATTAAAAAACCAAATTTCCATTTTATTAAAAAACCAAATGAATACTATGCACACGATCCTTGTTAGTCCAGAAACTACTTAGTGGTCGGGCTTTGTGCATGCCCGTCTGCTTAGGTGATACCTAGTCAACACATGTTCCACCGCTTTTGGAAGGATGAGCGAGACATTGCGATACAGCGAACTACAAGCACAAGGGACATAACATCTTAAGTCCCAAGGGTGGTGGCGACGAGATGGTTAATGTTTCTTACACTGCCAATATACATAGACAGTAGTAACCACAATCACCATAAAAAGACCGTGATGATGCATGAGTGCATGAAAACCCCGAAGCATTAACGATCACTTTAACCTACACAAATATTTGTATTTGTACAAACCCGTGATAGTTAGCGAAAACCCAAATCAAAATGACTGTTATCAAAACCTGTCACCATTCCGGACCGAAGAATTATCACTACGAAAGATCGTAAAAAAAAAAAAACAATAAATTTATTTGGGTGCTAAAATGTAAAAATGGCGAAATCAAAAGAAAAAAATCCAATCGCTACTTTTTTATAACAATAACATAACGTAAATATATAAATTATATGCTATATACATAAGCTATATAAATATCCTGTGCGAAAAATCATAATTAAAGTTCTAATAACATTGCTGGCATATTTTCTAAGAAGAACAAAAGTATCTTATAATTTTACCAAATACTTAATTCACTAATTCTTCACGCTATTCCTATACCAATTATTTCTACAGCTTATCTAATTCAACCCTAAACAGAGCATTGCGCAAGAACAAGCACGCAACAATGGCAAGCAGAGCAGCGCCTGAGCATCCAGGCCAGCAGTGCTATTCTGTACAAACTCTCTTCCTATCACACTCGTGAAATATTAACAAACGACATACGGTGATACGGTGATACGCTATTCTGGAGCGTGTATCGTTTAAATGCTATTTTTATTACATTCAATGTCGCATATAACCTAAAATATCACGATCGCGTTCTAGCTTCGAGTTTCGTATTTGTTCTTACAGAATACAGCTCTACAGAAACGGTAAAGCCCATTGTTAATTGACTAGAAAATCTTCCTAACCACGGAAGATAGCACTTTTTTGACCAGTTTTTTTTAAATTAATAATCACTCAACTCCTATATCGCAACGAGTTCTAATAGTAAACTCATCTTATTCTTGTCCATAATTAACGTTTAACATCAGAATGAGCATAAAAGCCAAAACCGTTTCACCCTTTTAAAGTAGCGAATGAATTTCCGAACTCTCTTTTAAACGAATGCGCGCCTCGAACACAAATATACATTTTAATTTGGAATCTCTCTTTCCTCGGCTTCCGCGTTCTATATCTGGTACGTGTAAATAAGGAATGGTTTTTTTTTCAGTACGGAGACAGATGTTACGACTCGTTGTGTAAACATGACACCGTTAAATAAACCGTCGCTCTGGAGCAAGAGACAATCAAACGTGCACAAGTACTACAACATAGACAAATTTAAAACTAATAAGAATAATTTATCATAATGTGTTTTTATTCATTTGGTATATATACGATTATCTCATGAAATAGGACATACACATCAAATCTTTTTTATTTTATTAAGATATATACAAATAAGATCGGGATGGTTGGCGTTCTTTGGGGGAGGCTTTCGTCCAGCAGTGGACGGCGATAAGCTGAAAAAAAAAAAAAAAAAAAAAAAAAAAAAAAAAAAAAAAAAAAATACAAATACTTAATTAAAAATAACAAACAGTATGTTAAAGTCCCACTGCTGGGCTACAGAATCTAACACTTTTAAGGAGAAGATTTTGAAGCTTATTCCACCAAGCTGCTTCAGTTCAATGTGGGTTGGTGTAGTAGGTTGGTGTAGTGACAGATTTTCGATTATCACATTGTAGGTTTTTTCACAATGTTTACCTCCATCGTCGACCAATGGACGAATAATAAACACAAACTAAGCGCATTCAGTGTACCGAGTTTGAAACCGTCATCTTTGTTAAGATTCACACCTAACCACTGAGACATCTCGGCTCCTATCAACTTATCTTCTTATTACTAAGCATTAAAAAAAAAAAAACAAGTTTAATGGGAGCGATGATTAATAAATCAACGGATACACGACAGGCATCGCATCCTATATTAATAGGTGACGAATGAATGACAAATCGTTACGCCGCTTTCGGAGATAACTTGTTAAATGTAACAGAAAAACCATGTCTATAATAAAACCTGTCATTGATTTATTATTTACTTAACTATATAATCATATATAACACACACATATATGTAAGCCGTCACAGAAACTAAAACCAAAATCAAAAATATCCTTTATTCGCACTTTTGAGTCATTGTTTTATGAGATACAAAAAATTTAATGTACTGACAAGTAATTCAGTAGTTACTTTTTATTAATCATATAATATATTATATGGAATATATATTATATGTAATATATATACTCGTTGGACTGCCTCGTTGGTCTAGTGGCTAGATATAAGGCCGCAGACCCGGTGGTCCTGGGTTCAATTCCCAGGTCGGGCCAATAAATAGTTATTGTGTTTTTCTGTCAGAAAATTCTCAGTAGCAGCCCGGAGTCTGGAAGTTGGAAGTGTGTACACTCCCGTGCCTCGGAAAGCACGTTAAGCCGTTGGTCCTGCGCCTGAACTCTTTCCGGTCGTGTCGGATTGCCGTCCCATCGGATTATGAGAGCTAAGGAAAAGAGAGTGCACCTGTGTTTGCGCACACACTTGTGCACTATAATATGTCCTGCGCAGTTGGCTAATCTCTCTTGAGATTGGCCGCCGTGACCGAAATCGGTCTGGAGGACCTTATTATTATATGTAATAATAATCATATACAATCAAATATTATATGCTTAGCATATATAACTACACGGAACTAACTCCATTAGTATTTTATTTAGTTATTTTAGTTACAAGCTTCATTTTGTAAATGTCTTTTCTTAGTTGAGAGTTAAATTGATTGATAGATCAAGTTAAAAATATCAAAGTTGATAGTAATATATATTATAAACAAATTAATAAAAAAAACGCTTGTACTCTTTTCTATTAAGCTAACAACTGCTTATATTGATTCATAAGCTCAATAGATTAAACAAATGTTAATATATTCCAGTGGGAATCACAGATGAGCGCTGCCTTCGTTACATATAACGGAACACAACAATGGTATCACATGTATCAAGGTATATATGTCATGATACTGTATCGATAATTATTGTACGCAGACAGCAGAAATCGAATAGAACACAGGTAAACTTCATTGTGTCAACAATTCAATATATAAGTAAAATTATGGCTATCCCCCTTCATGACTCATGGTAGCCTGGTATAATTAACAAAGTTAATCTAAGATATCTTGGGTAAGCTCTCCTCTATTTTTATACCTGGATATATAAATTATCGTCTCAAGTGATTCGGGCACAGATAAGAATATTATAAAAAGATATTTTGCCCTTTGTATCTTTTGATAATATATGTTCATATAAAATTAACCAATAAATTGCTGATAATCCAATTTTTATTCAATATTTTAAGCTCTTATTTACTGCGATACTAAAAGTAATAATAATATCTTCGATTGATTTTAAATTTATATGATTTTTACGTGAGCTTTTAAACTTTTATACATAAAAAGTTGAGTTTCTTTTACATTACGAAAAATATCGTAAAACAATGAGAGCGAATCACGGAGGTTCATAAGGTTACATTTTTGTCCAGACACATCATTAAATTAAATAAATTTTATTACAGATACAAAATTCACTTTACTTTATACATTCACCTTCAATGTGTAATAAAAAAATATATATGAGATTCGGAACTATCACTACAATAATGATACAATTTAAGACAAAATTTAAAAAACTTTTTGAACTCTTCATAAAAAGACATTTTAATAATAATTAAATAAATTAAACAACAAATTAAAACATAAAAAATATAATAAACTTTTACTATTATAATATAATTATAATAATTTTATTTATTTAATTATGCCAATATTGTTCTGCTTTATTTTCAAATAAAACTTTTTTTTTTATAATCAAATAAAACTTTTTTTTACTAAAAATTAACAAACTACTCCACTGACAAGTGTCCTTCGCTAAAGAGATAACATATAAAAATCTAGATAATGAAAGGTTGAAAACTATCATAATAATGATGATCGTGATAAAGAATTAATGGTAACGTATACTTTTTTTAATTTTTTTTATTGTATAGGTATGCGGACGAGCATGTGGGCCACCTGATGGTAAGTGGTCACCAACACCCATAGACAATGGCATTGTAAGAAATATTAACCATCGCTTACATCAGACTAAGTTTTGGAGCTTATTCCACCACGCTGCGGGTGCGGGTTGATGGAATACACATGTGACAGAAATTTCACACATGCAGGTTTCCTCACAATGTTTTCTTTCACCGTCAAGAACGAGATGAATTATAATCACAAGTAAAGCACATTAAATTCAGTGGTGCTTGCCCGGGTTTGAACACACGATCATCAGTTATGCTATGTATATTCTTAGACAATAAGTGAAAATGATTTTTAAAAAAATAATACACAAATAACTATCTGACTTTATATTCGGTGGATGACTGTTAAGAATATGTAAGTATATAAAGAGAATATTTTTTAATTAGTGACAATTAAATATTAAAAAGCATCACATAAAAGCACTAAAGACAGCTATGACCAATTAACCATCATAAAAATTAACAAATCATCGTTTTCCATTACTGATTTACAATTTACGTCGAAAGATGAGTTATGTATTTTAAACTTGGACACCCACGACGTACTTCGATGGACTGACTTGCATCAAGTGTTAAGTGTAGAAAGTTCGAGTCGACCTGATGACACGATTATAGTTATATCGATAGAAAATAGTCACTGCTGAGCTTCTAGCCGGTTCTTATCGTTAGAATCTAAATTCTTAACCGCTAGTAGCTCAAAATGTTAATATAACGCTGTAAAAAAAGTGCTCGAAGAAAAAAACCTAAGTACATAGTCCCCAAATGCTAATGTCTCACTGCTGAGCTACGGCCTCCTCTCCTTTGTAGAATAACTTAAGTTTATTACAGACACAGATTAAACACATGAAAATTAAGCGGTGCTTGCCCGGCCTTTACGACACGGCCGGAAAGAGTTCAGACGCAGTATCGACAGCCGAAGCCCGGGAGTATAAACACTGCTTAATAAAAACTTATTTCTAAAGACCTTAAACATTATTAATATGAGAAACATATATTAACTTTCTAAAGAATTGAGAATAATTTCAAATATAAATACTGCTACCTATTTCAGTAGAAATACTCATCAAACGTTTATGAACGTCGAGAGCGTAGATCAGTTTCATTAATGACCGACTGTATAATTATCATGGCGATTCAAACGTCTATGACAACTCAATAATTACGTATCTCGCATCTATAATTACTATATGATAAATAAATCTAACCACTACGACAAAATTAATGTTTTTGTTACGACGGTTATTAATCAGAAATGTCATAGGGCGACAGTATAGTGAAAAAAACTGTATTTTGTGATTTGCTTAGGATTTTTTCCCTTTAGTTGTAGCGTGATTGTATATATTATTTCTAACAACATTTCGAGAATGTTATATTTAATTACATAACATATGTTCCTAATTTCATTGAATCTTGGAAGACCGATTACCAAAGATGAAAATGAAAATAAAATATAATAATATAAATACCAAAATATTAGTTTCATTGAGGTTCAAACGTTAAGTACCCCATCTTGCCCACCTCTCCTCTACGTAATGTCATTTATGAATATAAATACTTCTAAGGAATATTTATTTCTCAGTAATTACCTGTAATTATCAATAGATAAAATACGTCTAGTTCGAGTTTTTTTTAATTATCGTAATCAATTTTTTTATACATAAAATAGACGCCATGTTTCTTCGAAAATGATTTCACTGTCACTAATAGTTAATAGCTTTTCATCGCGCTAATGATTCAAAATAAAATTTCACATCACAAACATACGAGTTAATTATACAAAATAAAGTATCACACAATACGTATATACAAGTAAATGACACATAATGATTATGTTCTCCTGATCAATATAATGTTACGGCACTTCATCTCTATGGAGACTAATCAACTGCATGGGAGATATTAAGCCACTTCAGTGTTACTCTATCATTATTTATGTACGTAGGTACATATTTGAAAAATATCATACATTAACAACAGTAGTATTATAATTATGATATAAACGATATAATAATTGTATTTCTTTTTATGTGTAGTCACAATATTCGTTAAATATGTATTCCTTAAAAATTTAAAAACATTTTTTTCAATTTAAAAATTATCACGTCTTTATTCTCATAATCCGATGGGACGGAAAACCAACACAACCGAAGAGAGTACAACAAGTACAACCAGAGGCATGTGAGTGTTAACAATGCCACTTTCCAAGCGCAGGATTATGGCTAAAAATATCTAACAGCATCTCAATGATCCGAACCGATATACATATATTTCGAACCCTTAAGATATTATACAGCATTAAAAGCAGCCAACGAGGCTATTTTACACAATAAAATATAGCATCGGCAACATATCAACTGTAATATTCATATATTTCATTTAACTAGTCTCCGCTCGCGGATTTGTCCACGTTGCAAAAAATAAGCATCCTATATCCTTTCCTGTACCCCTGACAAGGTGTACGCAAAATTTCATGATGATCGCTTTAGTGGTTAAGACGTGAAAGCGTAACAAACAAATAAACAAACAAACTCACTTTCGCATTTAAAATAATATAAAAAATAGTAATTAATTGTATAAACGCAAATGCGGTTTAAAATGCGTGATAAGGCGTGATCGTTTAACAAATTTAAATATTCAATATCACACATACTTGGCGATATATTCAAATATATGTTAATCAAATGTTTAACAAATTAGTTACAATAGCTTACAGGCCAATCAAGGCTTTGTAATCTGTCGGATTAATTAACGTTGGATATCGTGAATCAGTTGAGTAAACGTGTTCTGTCGTATCAGAATATATATCCGACCAAATAATAGATAGATATTGTAGATAATATCATATACATACAAAGTAAATAAATATAGAGATTATAAGCGTAGATTAAATATAGTGCAAAACAAAGACAAAATATACAGTATCATACAAACGCCAGTGATTATTACGAAGCATTTGTTGAGTTTTTTTTTTCACATAACAATAACCACAAACGATATAATAAAAGTAAAACAAAATGCTATAAATTAAAATTTATTTATTTACTTGAAATGTTAGATTTTTCTGAAAAAAGGTAACCCATTATTAAAAAGCCAGGCAACATTTTGTTCGTATCATTTGAATTATCGAATAACATAACTTTTAATTTGTAAATCAAAATATATGGATCTGCATAAACATAAATCATTGATTTATACGAGATAAGTAGTGACATTCATGAAGGTCCCATTTTTTTTGTTAAATATACTAGCACCCCGACCCGACTTCGTACGTGTTCATTGAAAGTTACCCCTCCCTTTTCCCTCCGATTTCATAAGTATATTTTCTAAAAACCAATTCAAAAACAACTTTATACATAATAATAAAGCAAAACTATGACGATCATATAATTCACATTAACAATTTACCATAATTAATATTAACTATTCATTAAAATAAATTAATGGACTAATTTATTTGTACAAGAAAACTTACTCATAAAAGCAAGCGTGCTCAGTCGTGCGTCTATAATGTTTATTACCAACCTCAACAAACTATTCCTTCGTATTCATTAAGATATCACACAATCGTTGAACGTTTATTGATCTGTATCCACCGATACGTACAGGACAGGACGGGTTTAATTTTAACTCTACTATTTGACTTTGGGAATCAACACTATTCAAGTACAGTGAGTCTCCGTCATGTCTCCTACCGTCATGTCTCCTTATCACCATAATTAAATGAAATGAAGTCTTTGATTTCAAAATAACTATCTTTGCTAACTAAAACGACCTGTCTGTCTCTTTGTTCGTGGTTATCTTCAAAACGGAATGTCAATAATCATCATTAATTTATTCCATCATCCATGGTATCGTTTCGTTTTTATTTCATCAAAATCGAAGTCTGTCAAAATTTATAACAAGTTACGTACATATATTTATTTGTTTACCGCCATTTTAGGAATAGCATCTTAACGACTGAGCATCGCTATATATACAAGAACTGCTCATAATATTAATATTATAAGTTAAGTAGATAGTTATAATTACATTAATTCCCTAAGGATAAGGTTAAAATCGTTATTTTCTACGTTAGTATAATAAGGTTTCAATTTTTTGTTTTTTCATGTCTCATGTCTGAAACAAATTCCAGGCAAATAAAACCGGATAAACACCACTGGTTTACAAATAAGTTCATATATAGTTGAGTGTAAGTCACCGCGAAATTGTCATTAACATCTTGGCGCCCCGAACCACAAGGCGCCTAGAGCGATTGTTCGTTCCGGTCTACCAAACGTTCTGCAAATCAGTAAGGAAATCCTAATCATGAATTGTTCAAGTAATAATAACTAGCTGTTACATGCCCGCTTCGCTAAAATATAACAATTTTATTTATAAATAAATAAAAACGAATTTATTTCCTATTCAACGACGTAATCGACTTCTATTAACTTCATTACATCAACCCAAACACACGTAAACATACGTAAATATTAATTAGTAATGTATAATATTAATTAGTAATTTTTATATAAAAAAGTTAAAATGAATGAATGGCGCATGGTGGCGCATTGGCGATGTAAGCGATGGTTAACATTTCTTACAATGCCATTGTCTATGGGCGTTGGTGACCACTTACCATCAGGTGGTCCATATGCTCGTCCGCCTACCTATAGATCTAACTCAATACTATTTTTTTCAAATCAGAACTGTTAGATACTGAGACAAGAGCATTCAAGCAAACATACATTTTATTATCATAAAATATTTTATTATCCAGACATAGGTCATAAACCCGTTTAAAGTGATTTACATCGTGATTCTCGTGCACATTAAAAATAAAACGATACGCTGTTACATATTAAAAAGATAAATATAAACCAAACTTCACTTATAAAATAAGATGCGATGTAAGTATACAATTAGCCAGTATATTCAAAACTAATTTCCGCCCGCGGTTCCACGTGCGTGGGGAGGTTGAGTATGCAAAAATTTACGATAATTTGCAAACAAAAATAAAGAAAACTCACATTCGACTATTTACATAATAAGTTAGGATGTATTATTTAGTACGTTCAAGGGGACGTGATAAATAAAGTCACACTATATATAATTATTTGATGATAATTTCAACTTAATATCGACGTTCTGAGTTCTTCAGGCTTTGATACTGTCTTTGATTACGTCAGTACGTATGTACCTGTATATATGCCCGAAGCCAATTTCATCCGTCGCGTAATTGCATAATGAACAGCTTTTTTCCGCTATACTCGATTTAGAGGATTGAAGACGAGGAAAGAACGTTACAAAAACAATCTAACTGAACATTAATAGTAGTATACAGAATTTCAATCACACTTTATAATATACTTGACTATGTTGACTGCCTCGTTGGTCTAGATTATATTGCTGAAGCTCCCAAGGCTTGAGTTCAATTTCCGGGTCAGACCAATAAAATTGATTGCGTTTTGCCATCGAAAAATTCTTCAGCAGCAGTCCGAAGTTATTGAAATTTTCAGAACTTACACTGCCGTAGCCGTATATGAGTGTAATAATGAAAGAGATAGAGAATGTCCTTGTGCTTACACACATATTGCACTACAATATGTCCTGCGCAGTTGGCTAATCTCCATTAAGCAAGATCGCCTTGGGCATCATCAGAGAACATAATAAATACTTTAGAAAAGACGATTTACTTAACTGAGCTTATTATTTTTATTACAATTGAAACACAAAGACATCTAAATCATTAAAAAAATTAAATAAAACGATGTTATTTAATGTTGAACACTACTGTAGAACAAACTGCTGGAACAGCAATGCGTCAGGAAATACGAAACGGAAGTTTTATATTTATCGTCATGCTATTTTTTTTTTTTATAAAATAACCGATAACTAATCACCGTGGTAAACAATTCATACAATTTTAATATCTATTATGTTGCCACGTATTTATTAAACTAAAACATAACACGCAACGTTTTGGTGAAAGGCTTATGTCGGAATTAATTGCTCATCCAGCCGTTATATGACGTCATTACTTATTAAATTCTAACTATCAATGCAACCGTTTCCATTTTCAAATGTTTACCCCATGAAACGATAAATAAACGAAAATTATATAAGGCTCCGTAGATTTGATGAAAATAGTTGAACCTAATTAAACCCAGCTAGTTGTCTTCTACGTACTAAGTAAAAACACATTTTGTTTTTTATAAATATATAGTTAGGAGACTCCTTGGTCCATACAACAGTATTATTAAAAAATAAAAAGAAGCGCGCTAATTTGAACCGCCGCCATCTTGTGAGTGCACGTAAAGGTAAAGTTATTAATTAATTATTGGCGCGACTTATGACTTGTAACGTGTTCAAATGTGTTGTGTGGATTTAAAGAGTAATTGAGTGAGTAATTTACATCAATTTTTAGTGTTCTATTTATGAATAGACCAATTCGAGGTTCTTATAAAATCGGTTTTCACTTCTGGATGCTAAATATATTATAAAATATCATAAAATGTAAATATATCTATGCTAATATTATAAATGCATTTACATTTCAGTAAAAAAAACTGCACTGATTTTGATGAAATTTAGTATTAAGAAAGCATATACTCGGACATAGAGGCTTTATTTATTTATTTTTAATTTTGAAATGCTATTTTTGAAAAGTATTGGATCAAATAAATATAATCGTAATTTAAATTAATTCAATCTTTACAACATTATTTTGATTGTTATTATTAAAACAAAGACAATATCCAAATAAGTATACGTAGGAAAAACAATTTTATTTTAACTTTAACTTTCATCCTTTCCTTTTCCTAAAAATAAATTAATATTTACCTACTACGATTTACTTACGTTAACACAGAAATGTAACTAGACTAAGTGCATTTCCGTGTCAAAAGATATGAAGAAGAGAAAGAATATATGGAACGAAATGTGTGTTTGACATTGAGTGCACGGATGAACGGAAAATATCTCGTCATTACAAGGTGACGACATTTTTATAGTCATACAACTGTAAGGCTATTCTGTAAGAACAAAATCGAAACCCATCGCAGAAATCGGTCGCGAAATAGCAGAAAGTGTCATGCGACATTGACATACAACCTCTGCAATTATACCCACCCTCACCAATTTGTACCTATATGTATATACATAATAATCATTACAACATTTCAAGAATACACGCCGACGCATCTCAATAGTATACCTAGTTTTCAATATTTCATGGGCGAGTAACGTAAAAAATGATACTGTTTTCACGTGTTAATTAACGTAAATATACGTAACGACTATCAAATAAATATGTATACATACATATATATTATATTTCAAATTATAATATAAATCGCAGCAATTCTGTCTACATACATGAGATAAACATATTGCCAACATATATTTCTTCATACTTCAAATATTTATATTATCTTTTCTAATAAAAAAGTAGTCATGTTCATCACGACATATATTAAACATCTGAATCATTCAAATTATAGAATATATATGTATTTCTTATTTCCTACACATTGTGATCTAAATTAACATGAAATATAAGACAGGTCGAGTTTTTACTCGACGTATTTACAAACGAACAAAGATTCAATTGGAAATAGTATAAAGATGACGAACAATATTTATTGATATACATTTAATAATGATTCTAGTTTGTTTATTTCATAAATGGCAAAACTGATGAGTAAGATGTCTTTCGCATGAAAAAATACGTTTGCCGTGCGTTATAATTGACGAGCCGGTTTGCGTGGTTGATTTCCACCCAGGACAGACATGACTGTGTGCATGAACATGTGTGTTTATCCTGAGCGTGTAATTATCTATATAAGTATTTATTTACAAAATAAAAGTAGTAAATGTAGTATATCAGTTGTCTAGTTTCCATAATACGAGCTCTGCTTAGTTTGGGATCAGACGGCCTTGTGTGAATAATGTCCCAGGATATTAATGTATTAGTAGAAGCGAATAGATTGCTCTGGTACTGATTGTAACGTAATATTTTTATATTAAATAAAAATGTCAAAGAGTAAAATACTACTTTTACCCCTTCCAAGTCTTAACGGGTAGCTATTAAAGTCCGTTATCTTGATCTCGGTATCGGCCATTCTCGACTAAAAATTTCGAGAGTGATAGAATTTTTTTACTGCTTAATATCACACTTTATTTATATAGATATTGAAAATAAAAAAAATATACAAGAATTTATACGGATATTTTTGACAAATTTCTTTTCCATTTGCTTTGTTATCATTTCTATAACCTTTGTTCTGTGATCGCCATGTCCGTATATTGATATAGAGCTGACAAGCAAGGAAAACGTGTAGTATTCTCACAAAGTGAATTCAAACAAAAGATTCTGTAAAGATCACATGGATTGATTGAATTCACAATCGTAGACCTTAAATATTTATAAGTAAAGTTGATAATCATTTAAACAGTTTCGCAATTTTGCTATAACGAAATAATAAAGCTTTATATGTATCACATATGTACCTTCAAGTTTAAAACAAATAGTACAATAATTAACATTCCCACTCAAATATTGTATCATGATCAAATATTTTAAATTATTCAAAAAAAAAAGCACACGGAAGCGTTCGAGCGTGCTTTGGCAACATTTATCAAATTAACATTTGGACATATTTAGTTATGCTTGTAAACTAAACGGCCATTTGACTAACTAAATGATATAAAAAGTAAATACCATGAGATATCCTTATCCTCATTCATACAAAAAGTGTTAAACTTTGTTGGTTTATCCGGCTTTCACGCTTCAATGACTAAACCGATCGTCTTGAAGAACAAGGATAGTTTAACACGGACGTACTTTTTATCCTGTATTTTTTATTTAAATTCTTGATGTGATGCAGTGACAGCATATTTTCTATACTCTATATAAATATATGTACGTAAATTACTATTACGGGTAAACAAACAAAACACTAATCTTTTAGTCTTGGCCGAATAGAAAAACCTTTCAATATATATTAACATGAAAGACTTGTTATAAAAAGTAGCTTTCATTTGGCAAAAATTTTGAACAAATTGGTATGATTATTTATAAAGGGTAGAAGATTATATTGTTAGTAGCACAAAAAAGTACAATTTCAGCTCATTCCGATGAGTCAAACTGGTTTAAAATTCTTTAATGTGCGTTTATTTACCGACAGCGAAGCAAAGGCTATGCAAGATTGCAAATAATTTGCGAATTAATTGGCGAGACATGCCATGAAAACACGAAACTTCGCCGAATCCCGATAATATCCCGCCGCAAATAGGACAAAAAACTAAATTTTCTGCATTATATCCTTTCAAGTTGTACCGTCTTTCATAATTCAACTGTTTCGTGATACTAAACTGCTGGTCGTTACCAGTTTTTAAATAGTGCAGTGTAATACTAGTATTAAAACAAGTTGGCATTCCTTAGAAGACTTGATTCTTTAAGAACTAATATTTTTACGACTCTCTCATTGGACATTGAGTAATCATCTGAATTAAAAGGATCATGAGATTTACATAGATTGGATTTATTTATATATGGACTACATATAAAAGCAATTGCCGCAGAAGTGCAGGTGACCTTCTTCGTTGTTAGTGACTTGATTTCAATATAGCTATAAAAAACGGTGTTATCATTGACACAGAAGACAAATCCGAAGATAATTCCAATGTCTCGAGAATTTTTGGCCGAAACAGAGACCGAGATAACAGTCGGGCTTCGATTGCTACCGGTGCAAACTTCGAAAGAGTAAAATTAGAATTTAATTGCACGACATTTTATTAAATGTAAAAATAATATAAAATTTAATTACAAATATATATAACAATCAATACGAGAGCGATCTATCCGCTCGTACTGGAAACTAATTCTCTTATATTATATTGCACTGTCGTGTTGTTTTTTGTGAGTATAGTAAAACATGTTATATTCCTATAAAACTACTGGTCCAAATTCCAAAGCGTAAATGGCAATTTATAATCAGAGATACCGCTTAAAGTTACTATGTAATTTTATTTGATAAAGATTAATTAAGTATTGAAAAATAAATTGAAATAATATATAACATATAAAAATATATTTTATTTGAAATTAAAATGTTTACTGTGACTTATCTAATTCAGATATATTATGCAAGTGTAAATTTCTGTAGACTAGACAGTGTTTGTCCAATATTCGAAAACAAACAGCTCTTACCTTAACTTTAGTTTGATAGCGATAGTGATTTTATTAACGCGAATTACAAAAATACTTTTAAATTACTGCAAATATTATTATGTGATAATTACTACTTAAAATACTTTTAAAATAATTAATTTATTATGTTATTCATATATTCTATAAAAAAATAAGTAACAGCCTATAAATATCCCATTGCTGTCCCTCTTTCCTTTGAGGAGGGGGCTTAGAGCTACCTGCACCACGCTGCTCCAATTCGGGTGGGTGGATGTACCTGTGGAAGATTTTCATCCGACAGAAGCACATTTTTATAAGATTTTGGTCATGGGAATGGAAAATTGTATGATTTATAAAATTAACAAGTTCTAACTAATTTTTTAACCTAATATCATATTATTATGTCTTTAGGACACAATATACATTACACTCTGGTCAAGGGTCTGTTCAAGGGTCAGTGTTATTGTTGTAGTAAGCGAGCCAGTGATTAGTACAAATAGTTAGAGGACACTCCCATTTCATGTTTACGTCATCTTAAGTATGGACCGCGCCTCACGTGAACCAGCTCGTAATGTAATTATAACCCCAGTCAGATTTAACTAATGAAACAAGTAAATAAAATTAATAATCAACTCTTATAAGAAAAGCCGTTAAGGAGTGATTAGGAAGCGAATTCTGCTAATATAAAACGATTACGATACGTTTCCGATTCGATTCAAATCCAACTTTGACTATTATATATCTATTCAGACCGTATTTATTGGTACCGTTGTGTTAAAACCAAACTTAATTGTTATTTTTGAGTTCAATAGTTAATAATTGAATTAAAGATTAGAAAAACGGCAACGTTTACGCTTCGATTTGATTGCAATAGAGTGACAATTTGTTAGTAGAATTGAACCCTAGCTCTCATTCCCTATAACAGTTAACAAACTGTTAATCAATTTCAGGATCACTCCGCATATCGTCAAGTATCTTTTGACTTTTTTCAAGTTATATGTAATACAAAGTGAACAGTGGTGCAAATGATTTTGAGAATTATTACTGACCAATTAAAATAACTATTGTGTTTTAATTTCACAAAAATATTATCAATACATACCTTGAAACAATAAAACCAAAGATAATAAATATTTACCTATGTCATTTATCATATCGATTGCAGTAAAATAAATTTTACATAATTCAATATCGTATGAGACCTTGTTTCTAAGTGCCGCCTCAGGCTTTTCCTTCTCTTTTAAGATAAATGATCGACTTATGTATTATTGACAAAAAAATAACGTGTTTAATGGGCAGCCAGTCGCAGAAATATGAGCATTTTATATACAATCACATTTTTTTTAAATTTAAATATTTATAATTAATATTATTAGTTCCCAAAGTTTATGGCGCATTGGCAATGTAAGGAATGTTTAATGTCTCTTACAGCAAAAATGCTGGTGGTGTACTGGTAGCTGGTGTCTATGGCTGGTGGTACCCACTTACCATCAAGTGGCCCATTTACCGGTTTGATATTATAAATAATAAAAATCAGCACACAATTATAACCCAAATATTTCGATGTATGTATATTATACATTTTTCATATCAAATGTGTGAGCTTGTTTACTTTTGGGTCAAGTACATTTGGGTGTAATATAAAGTACAATTAACGATCGTAAAACTATGAACAGTTAGTATAAGTATAGAGGTTAATGAACCTGACTATACGTATTAAATTTTGTACAAATCAAATATATTTAAAAACGATTTTAAATCAAATTATGTAAGGTATTAAATTCGAAAATTATATCTATATAATTATATTTATAAATATAACACTTTGGGCAAAAAAGAAATCTTGAACACAATTTTTTGGGCACTAAAACTCCTTTTAGTAACACTCTCGCTCCGACGTACTCGATTTAACACGTGCTCAAACTGGTAACGAGGAGTGCAGACGCGCCGTCTCGTGTCAAGAGCCTTTACAGTAAGTAATGAGCCACTATTGCCGACAGAAAAGGAAACATAATTCGAGGGCAAAGACAACACTGAACTATGAATACAAAGTTGACATTAATATCTATAAACACAACTATTATATGAATAGATGTGTACGGTACAACTATTCTGTAAAAAGAAAATGGAAACTCACCGTGGACGTTCTTGTAATTGATTACAAAAGTTATAACATACATAGGATACACGCATATTTCACAAGAATATTCACGAATAGAAATGATTTTTTGCAGAATTGCATTGCAATTGCAGTTGACTTCAAAAGTTTGTTTATGTTACAACCAAATTCCACTAGATGGCATTTATTCATTCATATGATTTATGTATTGCGTGGATAAGTGCATTAGACCTAAAAGATACCTAGATACCTAGATCAAAGTAATTCGACCACACGAATATTTCAATAAAACGTCAGTCGGCCTTTAATTTTGAGAATAGCCAAAAAGTTTAATGAAGCCATTTACTATACTGTAAATTCTTTTTCTAGCACTTTTTCTATTGTAACATTTTATTTGTAAACTCTTCTCAAAAGGTAAATTGTTTGTTATCAAAAGCCAATTTAAATGCTCATTTGACTGGAACTTACTTTAAATGAAAGCTAATTAAGCTATAAGCATAATTTTAGATTGGAGGTGACAATAAAACAATCATAGCCTTGCATATAATAAGATTACTTCGTGCCTTTCAGACAATACGTGAAAGTCCGCGAGTCGTCGCAATGATTTGCCGTTGAACATTTTCGTAAAGTGGTGTCACATCCACGCACTTCCTCCTCAAGGCTCAAGTTCACACGTGCTCAGACAGGTAACGAGGAGAGACGCACTCCGGTCATAAGGACACTCGCTTCTCACTGGCAATCAGTTACTGTAGCAAAAGGAAACGTAGACAATTTGAAGGAAAAATAACGTTACGTTAGTAAGACAGGTACCGAAATGAAATAAAACATATACTACCGCATCTGCATTAGTGCTGTAACGACTGCCTCGTTGGTCTAGTGGCTAGATATAAGGCCGCAACCCCGGTGGTCCTGGGTTCAATTCCCAGGTCGGGCCAATAAATAGTTATTGGGTTTTTCATTCAGAAAATTCTCAGTAGCAGCCCGGAGTCTGGAAGTTGGAAGTGTGTACACTCCCGTGCCTCGGAAAGCACGTTAAGCCATTGGTCCTGCGCCTGAACTCTTTCCGGTCGTGTCGGATTGCCGTCCCATCGGATTATGAGAGCTAAGGAAAAGAGAGTGCACCTGTGTTTGCGCACACACTTGTGCACTATAATATGTCCTGCGCAGTTGGCTAATCTCTCTTGAGATTGGCCGCCGTGACCGAAATCGGTCTGGAGGACCTTAAAAATTAGTGCTGTAAGAAATATTAAGCATTCCTTACATCGCCAATGCACCACCACCTTGCACCATCTTTGGAAACTACGATGTTATATCCCTTGTGACTCTACTTACACTGGCACACTCCCCCTTTAAACCGACACACAACAATACTCGGTATTGATGTATGACGGTAACATATATGATAACTTGGTGGTAGTCAGGTGGGATTGCATAAAGCACCAAGTAATCTGCTTTGTTTACCTCTTATAGATAATAATATCTCATAATAACTTTAGAATACATTTTACGCACTTGTAACGTTTCATTATACATATTTAATGTAAAAGTAGTACTGTTAAGCATTTCAATGTCGGTTTTTGTCGGTATATATATAGTTTAATTTTGAAAATTTAATTATATCAATAAGGTAAGTTCAATATTCTAACGAACTTGGTACAGAGCTTACTTCATTAAGCAAAATCATAGCTTTAATGATGTTATTTTTATCATTCAGTAATATTGGACCGATCAGAATATGCGGGTAATATAAATAATTGTGGTCATATAAATATTCAAGCGCTAAAAGGTGTATTTATTTCAATAAAACAATTAAACGATAAACCGATCAACTTATTAATGGTTGAAACAGTTTATTCAATTTAATTATTTTACTAAGAATCAATAGTTATGGATTTAATTGACGTACAATTTATTTCTTATAATTATTAATAACTCATGAAAAACATTTTTAATCATAAAATTTACTCGTAACTTTACAAAACTGAAAATTTTCTATTAATGTATATTTCAATTTTAAACTACGAACAATCTGATTATAGTTATTTTTATGTAAGTTAAAAATTGTTTTAGTTAAATTTAAATTTTACAAAGTTTAATTCAGTGCAAAATTTCTATATGTATAATGTCTGTGTTAAAATATATCCTTTCTGAAACTCAACAACACAAACTCAATTGATTTATTATACGAACATTGGTGGTATTGCTTCGTGCAAGCCCGTCTGGGTAGGATCCACCACCCCATCACATATTTTACCAAACAGTAATACGTTATTCTTGTATTCTGGTTTGAAGGGTGAGTGAGCCAGTGTAACTACAGACATAGGGACAACTTACTCCCCAAGGTTGGTTTGCGCATTGACGATGTAAGCAATGGTTAATATTTCTGACAGCGCCAATGTCTATGAGCAATAGTGACCTACATACAAGTAACAAAATGATTGTGATTTTTTTTCGTTTAATTCTCTGTTTCCTCTTGGACTAGGCAAAGGTATCACAAATTCCTTGATATTTCACAAGGGAAAAAGCTTATATAATAAAAGTATAAGAATTACGTACATAATACAGTTTAAAGATATGTGGATTTTCAACCGAGATCTCGCATTCGGAGTTGTTTATTATAGCGTAGGATTAACAAATTGATTTGGTTGACAGTAATAACATCAACTAGGAGGCGAAACGAGTTTTACATACAACATGTACATAGTACATAATATGTCAAAACGTCCAAGTTGAACACGTTAATATGGAGCCTAAGTTTGTTTACAATTTAAATGTTTTAGTTTGTATTTTATATAAAGCAATAATACAACGATTGTGATAGTTGATATTATGTGAGCTTTGTATTTATTCGATACGATCATACCGATCGATATATTTCATGAGTGATTTTTTTTACAATTTATTAGGATAGGAGCACACAACCAAATATGCATTTCGGATTGTAAATGGTTTTCAAACGCATAGAGACTGTCACTGTTAAATAGGCCTGACATTAATAATGCACCATAAAACGCGAAACTATCTCAAACTGTTATGTCCCTTAGTCCATAAATTAAATTAAGTTACACTTCAATGTAAAAAGAATAACGTAACAATTTTCATTGTTAACCGATAGCACAACTCAGTAGATTAGATTACCAACCCAGATGAGCTTACACGAAGCACAGGATTTCAGTAGGATATCGTTCCGCTATTCGCTTATAATCTCATACCGTACAACCAGCGACTGAAACAAAGTCATGGGTGGGTGTCACAAATCAATCGGTGACCTTGCAAGTCGAGCATACGCCTGTAACACTCTCAATCACCCATTGTTTGCGATTGTAACATGCACATGCAAAGCAGCCAGGGTTGCCGGCGCTTTATTTACAAGGGCACATTTACATTTTTTTTTAAAGTCGTTATTGTAGAAGATAGCTACGTACGTATACCATTCTACATACAACGGCAGCTTAGGATTATTTATTCATATAATGAAAAACTCACTTAACACATAAAAAAAAAGAAAGTATCTTGTAAGGTTTAAAATATCCTAATTGGTTTAGCAGTTTTAATAAACATAATTATAAAAAAATACGTTTCGTAAATATAACATTCCATAATATAATAATAAATAACACTAAATACATAATAATAAACTATACAATTTGACAACCCTAGAGTAACACAAACCTTCTCTTAAAGAAGAAATAGAGCAGACTCATAAATTGTGCATGTTTCGTAAGCCATATTTTAAGCCCTTGCTTAAACTGTAGTTGTTTCAAGGGAGAAATAAAATACCAATTATTTAAAAAAAAATTAGTTCTTTAAATAATAATGTATAAATAAAACAACTTTTCTTTGCCACGCAGTATTATATTCATATTATATTATATTTCAGGCATAATGCTGTGTGGCAAAAGGGGCCAGCTCAGTTTTCAATTATTTTTTTTTGTATTATATTGAAAGCTTTATTTTATTTAATCTGCCTCAATAGATTATTAATAAATTTGAGATATCCCACAGCATGGCTACAGTCTCCTCTCTTTTTAAGAGGAGATGTTACAATACTACTGTTATTTTGTTTATACAGAATATCATAAATATTATTTTCAAAACGTTCAAAGACCTTTATTAATATACAATGAATTATGCAAAAAAGCAGTTTGGTGAATTCTTACATATTTAAAGTAGGTAGGCTGACAAATAGACCATCTGATGGTAGGTGAGCACCACCACTCATATACATTGGCAGAGCAAAATATATGATAAGTGGGCGATACCTACCCAGGCGGACTTGCGCAAAACTCCACAAACCAATTTAATAGATGCTAAAATTGCGTACAGTCCTAACATTCTAGCCAATTAATTATAAGTCAGGAAGTTCTATTCGAAATCAACTTATCTTATTCCATCGCCTGTATAGTACTAAAACACTATTCAAAGCTTCGATAACACTCAATCAACGCGGAATATCTCGATGCGAGATACCTATCGCGCTAAATAGTAAATCGAATAGCTAATAACGGACTTTCACATTCAAAAACCTCTCATTGAACAACTAAACAAGACTCGGAGGGTGCAATTAGCGAGCGAGCAGTAACAAAGAGCTTGTATCCAGCTTTCTATCAGATCCTCCCCCAAGTACAGCCCCGTATGTTGTCTTTCATATGACTGTACATTTACAAAATTAATATTTATTAAATATTCTGATTTAAAAAAAAAAAAACAGAAAATTATTTTGTTTTCTTTATATTTATTAATACACTATATCAAAATAGACACATATAGTAAAACCAACAATAAATTAAGTTGAAATTTTACCAGCAACCAAAAGTACAGAAACCACTTGCGGTAAGCCAATCGTCAGTAGCCCGATGAAATCCTAGCGATCACAGAGTCGTAGGATTTATCTTGATCCCATCGGATATTGTTGTACCGACTACTTACTCAAGCTTAACGCATGACATGGTACTATAGCCATATGGTTTAAAGATATATATAAGCCAGTCGTCTAATATCAACGCACTATAGAATAGGCATCATCGAAGAAAAATATTGCCGACATTTTGCCTATTATAAGGTGTAATTTGACTTTGAAAAGGCTTAGAATATTCTGGATAACTTAAATGATTTTGAAATCACTCCTATCGAATAAAATATAAAATATTTGAAACAATCAATTCTTTAATTAAACGATTCAGTTTTATTACTCCAATCGAACCGGTTAAACGTCTAAATAACAGTTGTCCAGTACATTTTAACTTATGTAATAATTGAAAAGATATAACTCTCTAATTAGCACCATTCATAGTTTAAATCCGGTATGTCTCCGAAAGCGGAAGTGATAATGTTTTGACAACATTTCGTCCCAGACAAACGTGAATGATGTAAATGATTGGACAATCCAAAATATAAACAATAATACTCTCACTTACAATTTAGTAATCCTCTTATGTATAACAAAGATACGGTACATTTATTTTCGATTATTTAAAAAAAAATCTTTGGCAGAAGTGTGGACATCAGTAAGATATGCGCTTAATAATTAAAAAAAAATATATAATAAGTATTCATCTTGATAAAAACATAACACACCAGGCATTCTTAATTTCCATTTTTATTTATTGTACGACACTGCTAAGTATTTATAGATTCATAGCGTGATCTAATCACATGTAAATCTTTCACATACGAGCAGATTATCATCTATAATAATATTTATCAGACTCATGCGGAACGCTATTCAAACAAACTCCTGTAAGAGCTGCTTGTTACATAACATTAAGATATATTAGATAATACGCTCTCATATCATAGTCTGAAAAAGTAGATTTTTTTAAATATAAATTATTTAAAAAAGACTATTGTTTTATTGAACATATATGAATTTATAATGAACTATAACGTACTTTAAAATTAATAATATATATGTATACTATGAACTAACGTTATTTATTAAGAAATACTTGATATATTTCTATGAATATAGCTCTCTTTGTTATAGAATGAACGTGTCAAGCTTCGATGAGAGCGGTAACAAACTCAAAACAAGAATTAAAAATTAGATAATAATATTACTTATAAAGTGAATTTGGAAGTAAATATTTCATTCTGTTTTATTTTAAACTAGTCAACCCTGTTCATATGGGTAGAAGAAGGTTCTACAAAAACAAATGATGTTGAAGGACAAACATCCACAGATTTTGTTTTTTTTTAACCAGGAACCTTCGCTAACGTACGCAGATCAACTCACCAAAGATTAATCACAATCGTATCAATGGCTTAGGCCAGCATTAAGGACAAACATACAAACATTAAATTTTTTTTATATATAATCAACGTGTCATCAACTAAATTTTTACCTAATTCCGACCGACTATAAAATCCAGTATACAAAATTTTAATAGTTTTCCAACACGTATTAAGAAGAGGTTGTCGTTAAAAGAGTTTGTTCCTTTTAATTTGAAATTATTGTTTAAACAACAATTTCCCAGGTGAACATCAGTATCGCGGAGCGGAGCCCGCATTCGACATCCGTGTCGTCTGTGACCCCCATTCGATGGGCACGTAGTTGACGGCCTTCGGGTTAGTTTTGCATCTTGTGCATTCGATGCGTGGCCGTGTTTAACAGCGCCGACAGGGTTGTGAAAGTTCTTTATCGATATATTAATTTAAATTATATTCTTACTACAGCACTAAGATGTTATACGAGGTAAAAGAAATGTGTAGTGTATTTTAATATTCACTTGAATCCCATTGAAAATCATTTGGTGGTAAGGTTTTGTTCTAGCCCCTCTGGGTAGGTACCACCCATTCATCACAAATTCTACCGCCGAACCTAACCAGCCGCCGCTGCCGCCGATGTTAACTAGAGTAACTAAAGGCACTAGGAAAGAAATCATAAGTCCTAAAGTTGTTGGAGCATTTGCGATGTATGGGTATGGTTAATAGGCCCTATATTCTTAATGTCTATGGGCAGCGGGGATGACTTACCATCAGGAGGCCCATTTGGCCAGTCATTCTACATATTTCAATACACAATAAAATAAAATAATTATTACCCATATTATTTTATTACTATTCATTGTACAAAGATTTTTTTTTTACTTTATAAATTATAAATATATTTTTAAATATATATATATATATATATTAATGTTTCATAATTTTATTATCTTATCTTTAAGCAATCAGTGATATCACAGTCATCATTATTGATTATCATACACGAATCAAACCCAAATACATCTCATGACCCGGCATCAATGTTACAATTGCAGGATTTGCAGGCAACGAGAAAGCAATGACCACTACATAAGTCGGTTTACATGTCCGTATGATTATGTATAAATGTTGAACATCGGTATAGCATGATGTAATGCATTGTTCCTTTGTACCATTATCGCGCGCGGTTATTTTATTTGCTCCGATACAATACTCTCATTGTAACATACTTTTTATTCGATTCAAAATAAAAAAATAATAATTACCAAACATTTTGTCCGGTATGAAGTTTATGTTCAAGTATCGACACTGAACAAATGTATCGTGTTGTACTTTCTCTTACATATATACTATCGTGATCTTATCACAGATTAAACTAATACATGTCATGTTATCGATATGACACATGTTAACAATCGATAGACCTCCTCGACGTCACTAGTCGTTCAAGTCGTAGTATCGTACTAGGATGTTAAGCTAATTATTATTCTGTAGTCGTGCTATCGGTCCCCTTTCTCCAAATTATGTTGCTTCCTTCTGATATAAAACATAACAATAAAACGTCTTTCTTTATTTTCTCGAGTTTCTCTTTCAATCTATACTAAATGTTTTATGAATTAAGGTCCGGACACACCTATCAAGTCACATAATATATTCATACACATCACTAAAAAAATAATCTCATACGATTAACTATTAAGTATTTTTTACTTTATTATTATTAAACACACGCGTTATAAAGTTTTAATTTTTAATCCTAGGTTCAGTACTCCAAGGAGATAAGTTTTTCAGTGTTATATTACTAAGCTTACAGTTGCGCCACAACATATTTAAAACAATACTTATTAGCTATACACAATAATAACTCGTGTATTAACAGGAGAAGTAAAAACAAACTTATGAAACCAGATCACTACTAACTAATAACAAGGTACTATTTTTTTTTTTTTTTTTTTTTTTCACGCAGTGGAATAACAACGTACTCTATTCGAAGTCGTCTTTTTATTAAAAAGCATTAAGTTCTTTACGTAAAAACTTTTATTAAAATCAGATTTACATATAAATTTCAGTAGTTTAATGGAGAAAGTCTAAAATTTACTATTGCAATTGAGCAATACAATTAACTGTAATTGTAATTCACGATTACAATTTATTTTATTAAAAGGCTGTACCGTGTATAGAAAATATAATTAATATCTTATCCACATATAACATTAATTTAAATAACGTAACAAGTGTAAGCGAATACAAAATCATTGATCTGGTAAAACTTTTAAAAGAACTTTCTTGAAATAGTAATAAATAATTTAAATAAAAGCGTCGCTTTAAATAATCGATTTACGTTAGATTACCTTAGCGAAGATCGATAACGGGTTTAGATCTGGATAAGAACCGTTCAATTTTCATATGCCTAATTTGCGTTCATGATCATCTCGTACTCAGCAGCGAGGAAAACCATCGTGAGAAGTTCTGCATGTCTATAATTTAACTGAAAACCGCCACAAGTGTATCCATCAAACAGTATTAAAGCAGCGTGGTGGAATAAACTCCAAACCTTCTCTTCAAAAGGAGAGGAGGCCAGCAGTAGGACATTAACAGGATGTTAATTTCGTGTTAAATATCTACAAAGATGAACTTGCAAAAGCATCAGCGGATAATCAGAAATTTCTTTCTAATTATTATGACTTACAATTTAATTTATATATCCTACATGAAAATCAACTCTACGCTTAATAATAATAGACATCATTAATTGTATTTTTTTTACCATAATATTAAAATTGATTAATATTCAAATGTAAATCCTATTACATTCTTATAATACAATTATGATTTAACTTTTAAACTATCAGCTTTTACTTGAGACGTGATAATTGCTTAAAATAACATCATATATATTAAAGGCTCTTATATACTTATTAACAAGACGTTATTATATAATTATAGAGAAAAAATCAACACTCACCTGTCAAGGTTTAAAAGCAATAAGCACAGTAATGATTGTTTCTATTGTCTATTATTTATACAGGCGCTATATGGTAACATATCCATACCTTATCTACACTTAGGCAGTTGGTCATTGACAATAAAGTTTTAATAAACACGGCTCATGAAAAGTTAAGAGAACTATTAACATCAATTAAATAAATTTTAGCTATTATAAATATTTTATCTTTGTTTAATCTTAAAACAAATGCACAAACATACAAGTTTACTATGTGTTTATTGCTAAACTATAACCTAGGTACCTATATTAATAACCAAAGCCTAGAATAAAATAATAGGTACCTACCCCACGCAATAAACACAGCTCAATTTTATAGCAATAATATTAATCCGATAACATTCTGGCTTTATATCCTGATAACGATATACTCGTACATAGAACTATGCCAATTCTCGTGCTAAAAAATATTTTACATAATAACATATTTATACAAATATTTTAATCAAACTCATTGACCCAGAAAAAAGGGCAAAATTTTAAGCAATAGCCATACCTTATGGTAACATCTACTCAAATTGAAGGAAATATATTCACTTATTATACTAGTACTGATTAACCAGCTTTCATTTGACTCAACACGTTATTAATGTGAATACGTCAAATGCTACTGTATTTTTAACCGGTTCTACACAAAATATTGAGCTGAAATTATGCAAGCCTTATTTTGGTTTAGGTAACATTAACGTCGTCATTGCTTAAGAATTATTGGCAAGTAAAAGCTTAGTTCAAAAATCAATTTAATATTAATATGTATATTCAATTACCTTTATTCATAGTTTATTCCTCTAATAAAATTTAAAAAGTGACAAATATTTGACGCCTATTATAACAAATAATATCACCAGATGGATCGTTTTGTTAGACCGTTCGGTTTTAGCGCGGCAATGATTGCGAGAGTGAGAGTTAGCCCGACGGTGCGCAGGCGCTTCCTGCCGCAACAAAAACATGCAGCTGCGTGAATCACACAGCTGTTTGATTCCATATTGCTCATTTTACATCGTTCCAGTTGATTTACTGTTAAGATTACTTGAACATGAAATTATGAATAATTTATCGACTTGCATGTTATAAAACACTCCGCATTTCAATTATTAAGTAGTATCATTTTTATGTGTTTATTTAATTTCTAATTACCATTATATCGTATATAATCTATAGGGTTTTCCATTAAGGGCGCTTGATCGTGAAGAACTTCCACCGTAGCGTGTGCTGTGTGGCACGTAGCGCCGTCCTGTTGAAACCACATGTTGTCCAGATCCATATTCTCGATTTCAGGCCAAAAGAAGTTGGTTATCATCGACCGGTATCGCTCACCATTGACGGTGACGGCCACACCATTATCGTTTTCGAAAAAATACGGACCAATCACGCCTCCGGCCCAAAATCCGCACCAAACAGTCACTTTCTGCGGGTGCATTGCCACTTGGTGAACCTCGTGTGGATTGGTCTCGTCCCAAATACGGCAATTTTGCTTGTTGACATAGCCATTCATCCAAAAATGCGCCTCGTCGCTGAAGATGATTTTTTTGCCAAAATCGGCGTCAACTTCCAACTGCTCTAATGCCCAGTCAGCGAACACACGGCGCTGTCTATGGTCCTTGAGCTCTTGGGTCAGCTGGATCTTGTACGGGTGCAGGCTCAAGTCACAACGCAAAATTCGCCAAGTTGTCGTCTGCGAAAGGCCGAGTTCCTGTGCGCGACGCGGAATTGACTGCCGCGGGTTTTCGAGGACACTGTCGCGCACAGCGGCGATATTCTCGGCAGATCTCGCGTTACGTTGACGCACGGGAACCGGCTGATTGTTAACTGACCCGGTTGACTCGAATTTGTCCACCAATCGACGGATAGTCGACTCGGCAGGACGATCATCGCGACCGTAAAACGGGCGAAGTGCGCGGAACGTTGCTCGAACTGAAGACCCATTTTCATAAAACAATTTTATGATTTGCACGTGCTGCTCGACACTGTAACCTGCCATGGTGGTTTGGGAGGACGGAATGAATATAACACACTGCATTTGACAGCTGTCACTCAAACAACATGGCCGCAATCAGCTGTCAAAGTTCAAGCGTCCCTATTGGAAAACCCCTTATAATACTTAATCTTCAAATTGTCTAAATATAAAAACCAGAATAATACATACAAAACATTATAACATTATAATATATTTAAAACATTATAACATTATTTGTGAAAGTTTCAATATTCTTTAATTCGATTGAGTTTACTTAGTTCTTGAGAATCACGCGCAAACACAGGGTAAAATTCTACTAACAAATTGTCACTTTATTGAAAACTTAATTGTTAACTTAAACTTTATCCGGTTGCCTATTATTTAACTAATTGTCAACTATTGCCATAAAAGATAACAATTAAGTTGTGATTCAATATTACGATACATGGTAACATCGATTTGGTATTGATTCAAATAGATATTAAATAGTCGAAGTTGGGTTGAAATTGAATCGGAAACATATCGTAACCTGTATAAATTAGTAGAATTTCCCTAGTCACACAATACGCAACGCTAATCAATATATTCGTTATTCGAGGCGACGACGCAATCCTATTTATCGTTTATTACCCTTGTTGTTTTTGCAATGTAGCAACCAAGCTCCAACAAGTCATATACAGTCATTTTCATGTATTGAGTTATGTCCGAACTCGTAGAACAAAAGTTATTGCTTATAGTGTTAGCTATCTAGTCCTTCGAGGTTGCTGGTACTTTACAAATAATCCTGTATACGGATCACACATAAAAAACATATGAATATCATAATCAGAGTACCTATAAATCAAAAGTCCCTCAACATGCTCGAAGTAAGCAATTTATCCATAGTAAATAAGTATACATTAATTATATAATACAAATTCATATATTTACTAAACACAATGATACCAGACCAGCAGATAAACTTCAATCAGACAACTAGCTGCTTTTAATCTGTTTTTGCTTTCGAAATAAATGTTAAAATCGAATTTTCGGCTAATCCTTCATATGAATCAATATTTCAAGCAGGTTACAAAACTTTGTATGAAGTACGTCACTTTCGGCTCCTGGAAATATTTATGGTGTTTACTAAACCAAACCAAAACCAAACTTGTCTTTACAGATTATAACCCATACACACTTTCTCCCTTAACATTATTATACGTAGACGAGAAAGGTAAAACATAAAAGATCAATCACCTAGTTTCATACGTACACATTGATAGCGACTTTTTTGGTAAGTCCGGTGGCGCCAGTGACTGAATAAAAAAGCCGGCTAACAAAAACTTTTTAATTGTATTTCTTATAATCAATGCTGTAGAGTTGAATTTACCCTGCTCAAATAGTATACAACTTGTATCAAAGAACGTGAGAACTGCATTGTATTCTGAACGTTGTGACATTAATGATTAGGATCATTTTTATATGAAGACATTGGTGCACGTGCAGTGATAACCATATGGAAGCATGCTTCCTGCAACTTCTCTCAGATATAACACGTACGTAACGCAATTAGCACGAGTTCACGTGTTCTCGGAAGGATTAACTGGATTTATTTCAACTGGTCGGCTTGTACTCGTTGGTTAATCTTATCTCAGGTTTGAAACTGTTTGAATTTCAAATAAAGTCTTGTAGGTAAATCTTCACTTCACTGACTAACTTTGTTATTTCTAATGACAAAAGTTAAAAGGAAAGAAAAAAAAACGACAGGCGGCGCTAGCGCTATCGAAGTCGAGATATAGCCAGTACATATAACATAAAGATGAGGTGGGTGGTATTAATGGTTAAATTGGAGAAAACAATGCTTATTTTTCATGTGCCTTATGTTTTGTTTGTAATTCATCTTATGCTAGTTGATGAAGGACACCAACATCCTAAGGAAACCTGAATGTATTGAATGATACACACCAACAGGTTTTTCTCATTTAGAGAATAGCCTTTGGCCCATCGAAGGTAAATTCAATTAAAGTAAAATGATTCACAGTAACAATAATTTATAATTAGTTATGACTTAATAAAAAATTTAATCATACAAATGATTTGTCAGCGGATATAATAACGGATGTGACAAAATTATTTCGATGACACTACACTTACGCGCATAATAAAATAGCGACAAAAAATGAATTAACATTCGACATAATAATATAATACATGCTTCTTTTTAATGCAAATGTTACCGGAGTCGTAAGAGACAACATAGTAGATTCAAACATACTTGAACACGAGGAACGAAAATTGATACTTAAGACGTAATGAAATTCTATATGCCAGTACGTTTGTCGTTTCCTATTACATTACCTTATGAGGGAAACAATATGATGCTTTAAATTCCTTTAAGGTTTCTGCATAATCATTTGGATTAGAAATAGAGACAGATAGATTTTTTAATATTTCAAACGTTGCGTTAATCCGTCATTGAATCACTTAAATATGTAGATCGTCAGCATCATATCAAAATATTTTAATCTCTTTGCAACATTACAAATCTATTTCAATTAAGTATCCATATTCTTATAACTAAAGTTAAAATGTTTAAAAAAGAACAAATTATACTGAACATTTCGAATAACTCTAGTGTAAGACCGATACTATTCCAATCACGACTTCGGCAACAAGAGAAATTGCAAAGGCAGTAGGATTGCAAAAAGACGACCGGTCGCGAGATCATCTGTAGGATACAATGAGGCAAGAACGAATTTCAAATAAAAAGCAGTCCCGACAATCGAAGAACGAGATCGAGTAATAGTCCGTACAGAGGCAGAATATGTGATTTATATTCTCAACGAAATCTTTTTGTTTCACCGCATTGTCTCGATGTTGACTAAGATGCGTGTGGCGCTCGTAAAGAATTATTCAACTCGAACAACAAAGAGATAATTGATACAAGACACAGCGCTTATATATGCAGATGATTATGAAGACTTGACAATCTATATTTAGGAATGATAATATAATCCTTAAAGACAACGCGTACAAAACATGCATTATTAAACGATTTGCTGGAAGTGACTTTAACGTGATAGATGCTTTTAAAAGAATGCCTCGCTTGTGAGCCGTCTCGTCAATATTGTATGTTATAATAGCGGAGCGTTTTATAATAGCCTAGCGGTCACCTAACATAGTGAACATAATTTTATCAAAGTTGGTAATAAACGGATTCCTAGATTTTAAGTAATAACAACGTCCCAATTTGGTAAGAACGTGCAGTTCTAAATATAGCAGTTTAAACACTGGAGGGGAATTTCGAGGTTCAAAGACCTGGCGAACCGGCCCGTGTATCAATAATGTAGGCATTTATTTAGACGAAGCGATTTAGGGGCTGATATTACCACAGAACTTAAACACTAATTCTTATTGCATCTGCACCACGAGAAATACAATCAACGGTTACTGTACATCAAATTTTTCATCTTATTGCAAATTAGACACTTGACAAATAGACTTTATCTATGCATAACTGAATTAAATTGTTTTTTTTTTATTGTATAGGGAAGCGGACAAGCATATGGGCCACCTGATGGTAAGTGGTCACCAACGCCCATAGACATTGGCATTGTAAGAGATGTTACCATCGCTTACATCGCCAATGCGCCACCAACCTTGGGAACTAAGATGTTATGTCCCTTGTGCCTGTTACACTGGCTCACTCTCCCTTCATACCGGAACACAACAATAGCAAGTACTAATGTTTTGCGGTAGAATATCTGATGAATGGGTGTTTGACCAGACGAGCTTGCACGAAGCCCTACCACCAAGTAAAAACTAAAAACTGTGTACAAAAACTAAAAACACTTAACTTTAAAATTTCATTTATAATAGTTTTTGTGAAAACTAAAATATTACATATATTTTATATGTTTTTAAAATCACTTTTGCTTAAAAATTAATTGCGTTAGCCGCTCAATCGAATCTGAATTAAAAAAACGCATTAATGTCTTGTTTGTGTGTATGCATATATTTTCTTATGTAATAATTAATTAATATTTTTAAATGTTCCGTTTATATTCGAAACCATACTTTATAGTGTCACTAGATAGTATTATGTAAGGATGTCTTGTCGTTTGGCATGCACCCAAGTTTATTAATGTCTCCGTCGGAATAAACCTTAGATGCACTATTCAGCATCCTTTGTACAGATGAGTCAACGCTGTGTTTCCTTTTAATCATTAAAGTAATAACCTCATTATCCATCACGATATTTTAGGCTTGACGTTCCAATTTTTTTAACTAGTACGTAATTTTTATATCCAAACCTAGCTCAGCGGGAGTTGTGTTTTTGGGAACGAAATTACAATTATAAATATTCTAACTATATTGTTAATCATGTAATCTGCACACAGTTTACAAAAATTATAAACAATTAAAATCGGTCTAAGCTTATATATTATAAACTAGCATTTTTCCCGTGGTTTCACCCGCGTAGTTCCCGTTCCCGTAGGAGATAGGGACAAAATGTTAGCCGCGGATAATGTAGCTTTCCATTGGTGAAAGAATTTTCAAAATCGGTTTGGTGGTTGAGGCGTAAAAGCGTAACAAACAAACTCACATTCGCATTTATAATATTAATTTTAGTAAGGATACGAGACCATTATGAATTGTTATACAACGATATTCGGAACTAATATTATTTGCGCTATAAGTATGATACTATGAGTCGTAAAACTTAGTCATCACGTGTAAAAATAGTTTCCGTATACACAATACCAGTCATCTACATGATTAATTTGAGCAATCAATCATTTAATTGTAATAGAATTGAAATTATATTCATCAGCTAAACTATTTGTTCCATTGAATGCAAATTGATCTAACAAAATTGAATGAAATGTTCAATGTTAATAAAATTATAACATTTTATGAACCAATTCAATTGTGTAACTAAAATAGGTAACACTGATTTGCCGTTAACTCGTTCTCTGAGACACAATTTTCAAAGTGGTAACAATGAATCATAGAAGTAAACATAATGACGTATAATACCTATATACTATATAATACGTTATAACGATACTAATGCATTCTCACTACAATAGTATGTGATTTCATTCATCAAATTTATAATTTTAAATAACGTTATATCTATTTATTTATATGAAGGAATACAACAAATTCCAATTATTTTGCAACCAATTTTCACCCACAAGCAGACTAACGAATATATATTTTTGAAGAGTCCTTTATTATAAACTAGCACGTCACCCGCGACTTCGTCCGCGAAAATTTAAAAACTATTATTTAACGTAAATACTTATTAGTTAAATAGACTAAACGTAGTACAGTTACAGTTTGTCCAAACCGTGACATTTTTCTTACTTAGATAATTTTTATACCCGTCATGACTTTTGAACGAAAAGTCCGAGCAACCGATTATCAAACCGTTTAAACGGATAAGGATTAATAACATGATACCAATATCACTATTAGATTCCACCCGTATTTGAACTTAATAATTTAAACAAAAACTGTTATTGTAGCTTAACTATAATGGATAGATATATGCCATCGCGGACTTTTTTATGAGCAATCATGAGTACTATTAACATATAAAACACTATTTCACGCAAAATAATGACTTATATAGGCCACATTTTCATACCATGGGTTACATCGTTCCATTTTAGGTAAAAATCACTAATATCTGAAAGTATAATATGGCCTATGTTACTCGATAAAGATGTAGCTTTCTAATGGTGAAAGAATTTTGAAAATCAGGCGAGTTGTTTTTGAGAAAAATCAAATATTTCCTCTTAATAATATTAGTATGGAAAAATTGTTAGCAAAAACTTCAATTAAATGATATTTTTCCTTCACTTTTAACTTCATACGGTACAGCGTTTTGCCTTTGCTTTTTTGACTCATACGTTTTTGCATTCAGTTTTAAATTAATTATCATTTGTCTACAGCTTTATATTTATGCTGAGGCTGATTTTAGTATGCAATAAGTAAACGAAACAATAAATAAAAATCCTATTCGAAGTGCGTAATACAGATTAATAGTTATAGAGTATGCAGTGATTATGCGCATATGTGAGCATTGCCAGATTTAGGGGAGGCCATTAGGGGCTGAAAACCCGCATTACTTCAAAATAAATTTGGATTACGTAAATAAAAAAGCAACTTTGCTCTTCGTATACAAATACACGGAATAAACTTAATAACGACTATATTTCAAATGATAGGATAATTAGTAGCTTTGAAGTTCGAGCGTTTAATACGTCTCTACAACCAAACCATCAAAATAATCAATATATCATCTTATCAGTTCCAAGTGTCATCGCACGATAAATTGTAAATACAGACAATACATAACGTTGAAATATCGTAAATTCCAGTCGGAACAGAATTAAATTCATCAGAATGGTAAAAAATTACATGTAAAGTAACGTTGATGTTCATCAGCTCATAACGCTGACAGTAGATAGATCTGTTCTGGATTGAAACCCCGGTTCGGACCGATAAAAGTTATTCGGTTTTTCAGCCAAAATTTCTCAGTAGCATCCGCAACTTTGGAAGTTTCCAGTGATCCCAATCCCGTAACTAAAATCACGTAAAGTCATTGGTCTTACGCCTGAACGCTCTACGGTGATTTCGTATTGCCCTCGAATTCGAACTATGAGAATGCACGTGTGTGTGTGCACCAACACAAGTAGGTACTAAATCTCCTGCGTAATTAATTGTTCTCCATTGTATAAAGCCGGCATTACCAAAAACTTTTAGGAATACATCATCACACTTATTTAGAACTATAAAAACGTTGGAAAATTGTAATTTCTAGTTAATCCACTTGAATTCGTCATAGTTCATATTTGGAAATCGTGTTAAGGATTGGATGTTATCTCTTTATACATTGGATTACGAATCCCAGGGACAAGTGATTCACAACTTGGTCATTTTAAAAACTAGAACGAGAATCGTAAATATGTATTCATCACCTCAGTATAAGTGTTTCCTTTGCTGAATGAGACCATTGCTTTTATTACTTACGTAAGGAAAATAATCGTGTTTTATAACACTTCGTACAGCTTAGAGCGACGTACATAAAACATTAAATTGAAACTATTTTCACATACAGAACATTTATTGTAAAATCATACAAATATTAAAATTATTATTTGCCTTCATTTATATTTATCAAGTTTGAAAAAAATGTTTTCGTAATTATAACTATAAATACTTTAATATACATTATTAATAAAATGAATGTACATACAATTTAATTTTTACCGTTTTTTTTTTATTTCTATTATTATTTTATAAGTTATTTATATATATTAACCCCATATACACAAACTGTATCGCATTAATAGCTTTCTTGGATTATGTGTTAATATTTTCCTAACGCAAGTAGTTTGCGTGTTACATCGCTTGCCTTGCTTGAATATTCAGCATTTTTTCGAATAAAATGTTCAGCTTAAATACTGTCGTAAATAATTTATGTAGCAACTATTTATGTCGGTATTTATGGTACATTAATTACCTTCTTTACATTTTCCTGGTTACGATTAAAGTACCATAATATACTTATCGTAAACCTATTTAAATCCATTTAATATTGAAATTCGTTCCCATTATTCAAAATCACAAACAAAATATAATTTACTTTATTAAAGTAGGCTTTTGAATTGACATTTTTTGCAAGATTTTATGTAACGTAAAGCTAACACCGGTTCGAAAGTAGATTCTACTGAAAAGAACCGGCGCTTAAAGAGAGGACAGAAAACGAAAATTTAATTTATTAAAGCAAGTAAATGAAATTTGTGGGCACTAAAGAGGGTCAGATTTTGGCAATAGGCGTGTACGGGGTTGTAGTTGTAGAGTTCAAATAGGGGTAGAGTCGAGCATCAAATATTAGTAATAAATAGTTACATGTACACAAGTCCGAAATATAAACCGAGTTAATGATTAAACAACTTATTAGATTTTACTTACCTTATGAAAACAACTGGCGTTCAAAACGCCGGTATTCCAAATGATAAATATGCTTTACACACTGCACTGAAAATAACACACCCACTCAGATTATTATTATACTGCACTATGGATAAAACAACAGCTGGTTATATTTTTTTCGGGGCTGTCAAATGTGTCCTTGAGGGACGCGACACGCCATGTTGTTTTGAGGACGGGCGCGTGGCGACTGCGCGCAGCCGCCCTTGTGCGGCGCATGCTCACTGCGTCACCCCTGTCTCGCCCGCGCTCCCATCCTTCCTTCCTTGTTCCTGGTGCAACGAGCCACAGATTAATGAAACAAAACAAACAGTAACTCTATGCATCATACACTTTCCTATTCTTTACAAAAATTCAAATATAAATGAATCAATATTTTAATCTCTATTGCAAATATATGCAATGTATCAAGAAACAATATCCTTGAAAATAAATTAGTGCAAACAAAGTTTAATTTTATCTTAACACTTATTGCAATAAAAAATATTAAAATAACATTAATTTTAAAAATAACTTGGTAATGGTGATAATAATAAAAGTAATGTTGAAAGTAAAAATATTTGTCACTGAGACATATTTTAGTAAAAATATTATTTTATAAATTAAAAAAATATACACATATCTACTAAATGCATAAGTCTGATGAAATTTATTTGTACATGGTGTATACACAAAAGCCTTTAACAGTAGAATAAAAAAATATTAAAATACTATATTGTTAAAAACATAACAGATATACCTAATTTACTAGCTAAATTCAGTTTTAGCTAGCACAATACATACACAGTTAGCAGAATAAAGGTCCATTGTTTTTAGCTTTAATTCGTTATTATATGTACCTACTTATATGTTTTACTTTGTATATATTTATTAGCACACGGCGTATAATCAAAAATACAAAGAACACCACCAACAATAGATGATTTGTTGTCGCTTTTCCCCTCTACTTGTTGAGGGCCCTTTTTATTGTTTTCATCATAAATATACAATGAAGCTGTCTGCCATAAGTTACTATTATGAAACTTATATTAGCTTACGAGCTTTTATATAAATAAAATGTTTAATGTGCATTACTGCGATAGCAACCGACAAAGTGAATAAAAGCGATTCATACAAAGCAATGTAAAACAAATGTATAATAATTATCTCGGTTGTGTTAAACGCCAATTCCTTCAACGATTTTACGTGTGTGGGTGGAGACATGATCTACAGATGCATTCAAGCAGTTTGCCTACGCGTCTTCATTGAAGCCTTTTACTAGCAACCATACAATTACCAAGTCATTCCAAATTCAGTCTTCAATCATTGATATAAGAACGACATACGCATTTTAGTTTTAGTGAATCCTCAAATATATAACTCAAGTTTCATATCAATGATTATATTATTTTGTGGATTTGGATAGTATAAAATTAACATGTAAATGTTCCACAGATAGGAAACGGCCTCTACAGGGATAGAGTGGAGTTTATTTCGCCACGTTCGCGTTGATGCCTCATTGTCGATTGAATGCGTACCACTATTCACGTGGCCGAAAATTTATTTGATTGTATGAGCATGGATTCATCGATAATTAATATTACCACCACATACACAGTGCTGCTCGTCCGAATGTCAATCGGCGAACTTTCTGAACCCTTAACCTTATTATAATGACTTTGTCATACAGAAATTATATATTTCAAGTAATTGTGCTTGTGTGAGAAAAGTTATTGTTTAAATGATGATTAATATTTTACTCGGTGGTAGAGCTTTGTGCAAGCTCGTCTGGGTAGGTACCACCCACTCATCAGAAATTGTACCGCAAAACAGCAGTACTTGGTAATGTTGTGTTCCGGTTAGAAGAATGAGTGAGCCATTGTAATTACAGGCATAAGGGACATAACATTTTGGTTCCCAAAGTTGGTTGCGCATTGGTGATGGTATTTTTTTAAGAAATATGCAATGTCCACTGTCTATGGGCGTTCGTGATAGCCCATTGGTTAGTACGCCTACATATACTATAAAAAAAAATTATTAGTTTATACTGCCACCATAGATATTTAAATTGTATACATATATATTTATCTATTTATTTCTGAATGACAAAAAACAAAATTATAACTTCGTTCTATCCATCTATTCGTATTACACAGCTATTTTTCTTGGAGTCTATTTTTATTGAGCAAATTTGGAATAAAGGAACCGTCATCAAACGGTGTAATAAAATATTACAAAAAATCATGGGTGGTCGTCGACTCAAAAAATATTTCAGTATACATACAATAACATTTTTAGTAAATAATTTTTTGAAAATCGTAAAAAAGTGAAACACTTAAAGAAACCTTTTAAGAAACTTCAAAGAAAGCTTTTAAGTTATAATACAACCGGTGCATGGGTAGGTACCGATCTATCTCCCTTATATCTTCGTCATCTTAGTCAAGAGAAGTGTATTTGTGATTTCAAAATCTTATCTTTTTAATGCTTTAATTTTCAGCAAGGAATTATTATTCGTTTACTACTATGGCTCTATCCCGTGCGTTAGTAAAGTTGTTTTTGTTGATTCATATTAACTATGTCCTAATAACGATATTAATTTGTATTATGGTTGGAATAAAAAAAAGACTAAAATATAACAAAATAACGGAAGGAAAACAGTGCTTTTTATTCTATCCCAGAAACTCCGAATAATCATAAAAATAACAAAGTGATTATAATTTTGTACTCAATAATTTATGGGCGTAGACAAACGTGACAAGTAGTGTTTAAAGTTAATGCGAAATATTGACTATAAAGGCGGCATCGTCAGCAAAAAACCATTATGCATATATGTTACGTGTATGAATAGATTAAAATTAAAATAAGCTCACTATCTACTAACCGCTGCTCCTGCCTTACAAAGCCTATTTCAAAGCTAATATTATATTTACTTTGTATTTAGTAAGCACTTCATGGAATATTACTATAGTTTTTTGTATTTTCCTATGAATATAATTATTTTAATATAACTCATACATTCTATAAATTAAGATACTTTGCAAGTTTCCTTGGATCCTGCACTGATATATTTCGCGTGATTTATGAAACGACTTTTGGTAGATTATTTGTTTGTCAACGTGAAAATACCACTTCCATTTTAGCTTAAAATAATTGTAATAATATGATTATAAGTGAAAACGGTATCAATATAAAATTATTATCAACGCGTGTATCGCAAAAAAGTCGCCTACACGTAGAATAATAACGCTATAATATAACTATGTCGCTTATAATAACGAACGGCGATATGACGTCACAGTCATAACTCGTGCGGAATAAGAATTATGCAAAAGCACCTAAATTGAATTATTTATAAAAAAAATAATATAATCATACTTTTTATATATATTTTAATAATCATTTAAAGATTATTTTAGTAATTATTATTCTTTTTAATTCACTTATAGCACTTATGTCCTAAATTATAACAAGCAAAATGTAACTTGCCTGCCTGACATTGTCATTTGTCATACTTCAAATGTCGAAACGTCAATAACATATGCTAAGCTTTTACGTTGGGATTTGCTAATAAGCACTCTTACGATTAATTTATATTTCGTTCGCACACAAACCTTTTCAGCAAATTTAATAAAACAGAACAAGCAAATTCACCGAAAGCCACTATGCCCGAAGATACAAAAAAGTCCTCGTAAGTATACACAAATATGTTACAGAATATTTTTGATGCGTGTTGTTATAATGATAAATACTGAAATTATTTTCAGGCAAAAAGGCAAAAGTGATCCTAAAGAGCAGCGACGAAAACGACAGGGCCGGCATAATACTGCTGCCGTTGAGAAGAAAATAGAAAAAGTTCCGGAAGCACCTAAAGGTAATTTTTAATTGTGTAATTCTGCATACTAATACAACTAAGGACTATGATACTCCAATATCTTATTGATTATAATGATTTATATTGCAAGATATTAATTTTAATGAAGCAAAGAAATTTTTTTTAATAGTTGTTGAGCCAGAAAAACCAGCCTATGAACCCCCTGGACCAGAATTTTATCAGAATCTAAAAAGGGAAACAGACGAGATATTAAAAATTACCGAAGAAGCAAATGCAAAATATAAGAAAAAGGAAATTCAAAGTAATTGGGCTAAGTATGAAATGCCAATTGAAAGCTATGAAGAAATTGATGAACAGGAAAATCTAGGAGCTGACTATGAGGTTATTCATTGTTATATGTAATAAAAAATAGAGATTTATAAAATCGATTGATTATTGGTTTTCAAAGTATTTTTCAGACTTTTTACCATTTATGCATACTATGCTGCTTTTGTCTTATGAATAAAAAAAAAAATTAAAACATTACTAAAGTATTTATGTGTTAATCTTTACTATAGACAGCAAACCATTGTTTTTTTTTTTTGTTATTTCTGATTGAACTTACTATTCAAATTATGTTAAATTAATGGTGCTAGGCAAATCCGTAAAGTATGCATAAAAAACGCAGATAGCCCGCTACTGTTATGGCACAAGATTGATATACAACTATAAATTTGTTTATTTTGCATGCGCTTATATCTTACATTAACAAACTTGTTTGTTATTATAGAAATTAAAATACTAACAAAGTCACTCTGCTTTTCAGGCTCTCATTCAAGCATCTTTCTCAGTAGGAGGACATTTTCAATTCAAACATGAGAAATCTTGGGATATCACAACAGGTCCCACACCCTATGATAAATATTTTGACATTAACATGGAAAATCTTAATGTAGCTCTTTTAACAATACCATTTTATGAAAGAAATGAGTTGGACAAAGATTTATTTAGTGAGAGTGATATACAAAGTATGGAACACAAAGCAACAAAATTCAAACAAAAATACTATAATGATAAAAAATACACAACACCTGATTTAGAGGCTCAAGAAAAAATATTAAATATATTAACAAAATCTGATAGTCACATTAAATCTAGTAATAGTGATGAACATAATACGGAATTAGATGAAGTAACAGATAACAAAACAGAACATACGGATGACAAACATGAACATTATGAACCAATCAATATTTTCTGTAATAAAACTGCGATGGATAATCACAATAAAAATAAAACTGCAGAAAAAGCTTCAGTAGACGAAAAAGTACTAAATGAATCAGATAATGTTATAAATAATGTAAGCAAAATATCTATGCACGAAGAAAATAAATCCATCATAACTCTCGAGACCGAAACAATTAAGGAAAAAGTACATAAATCAAGAGATAATGAAGTTGATAGTAGTGATTTTGTTGGTATACAAGAGAATGTAGTTAGTGAAAAAGAAAATGTTACTAAAGGTGAACCAGAACCTGAACCAGAAATTACATTAAATCAAGAAAATTTACTTCCGAAGACCATAGAACTACCAAAAGGTAATGTTCATAATTTTAAATTGTACTAATTAACTCAATATCCTTGATTTTCAATGTTATTTCCAATTGGCTTTGTCATTAATCAAATTATTTTGCTGTTCTTACATATAAATACCATAAAAAATGTATACCAATTTTTCCATTTTTCTGTTAAATAACTGAAGCGAATAACTAAATACGAACTATTATCCCACGCTACTGCGTGTTGGTGAACTGTCTGTTCACCAATCGCAAGAATTTCATCTGACATAATCACTTACGATGTTTACCTTCACTGCCTAGAACAAGATTAATTATTATAATACTATAAAAATATATGGTTTGTTTCAAAATTATAATCTAATTGAGTTTTGTTGTTTTTGCAGCACCAAAAGATTATTCAGTCAATCTTCCAAAGGAACCACCAAAGAATCCAATAATCGAATCACCCGAAGATCTCGAGAAATGGCTTGACGATTTCTTAGATGGTTAACAAACTCAAAGGCGTCGACAGCCCACGTCGTGACGTGAACTCTTTGCCAAATTTGAAACATCAGTTCAGTTATGATATTTGTTATGATTATATATATATAGGATTACATAGGCCTATTAACTCACGGCCATATTCATCTTATCCTAAATTCATCTCATTAGTTAAATTTGTAAGACTGGTTGATATTAATCACTACTCTTCCGCTTTATAGGCTCTTAGCGTGAAATTTTGAATAGTCTATAACCTTCCTTAATAAACTACCTTACTATCAAAAATAATTATAGAACTTCTGAAATCTGATTGGTAGTTCAAATATTCGGTCAACCATACACCGGTATTATAAAGGCTCATTTTCATTGGTCGTTAACTCAGTCGTTATACCGCATGCGAGGAATCCCCTAATACGGGATATCGACTAATGAAAATAGGCTATCCATATCTCGGTCGATTTACGGCATTCGGGTATTCCCCGCATACCGTAAATAAGTAAGTTTATACTACTCCCGCACCCCGAATGCAGGCCCAATCGACTAATGAAAACGGTTACAGCATGCGTTCCCTATGGCATGCGTGAACAGAAATCTACCGCACCCCGAATGCGAGCTCTAAAAATGAGCCTTAATATCAATTTTTAGATATGACGCGTATCTTTAATTTTAATGTACAAGTTGTACATTAAAGCTTTAGTCTACATACGTAGAACATACTTTATACGACAAACCTACCCTGGGGTTGAGCGCTTCTTGATTGGCCGGATCGACACGACACCGGCACCGGCCCGACGCCGACACCAACACCAGTGGACGCATAATTCTATGCAATTTTACTGCACGCTGTCTTACTGGCCCGGCCCGGCACCGACATGCAGGCTCCGGCGCCAGCATGTCATATGTCGTCGGCAGCAAGCCTCCCGCTGGTGTCGGACCGGCATCTTTATGCATGTGTTGTGTACACACACACGCTTCCGTGTAAGCCTGCTCGTGGCTCATTAGTAAATAATCAACTATAGTCATACGGAAATAATTGAAAAACGAATCCGGGTCATCAATTAGTTTTTCAAATAAATTGTAGTACATGCCATCTAAATATCTCACTTTGATAATTGGATGCACCCAAAATCGTCTCAAACACTTCTTTTTTGCGTCTTAAATATAGTAAATACAACAAATACAATCTATTAAAACGCTCTTGTCTAAGTATGGAATTATATAAAGCCGTGTCGTGTCGGAGCGTGTCGCTGTCGGTCTAATGGAGAATGTAGCTGCCGGTGTCGTGTCGGGCCGTCGCGTCGAGTACTGCCGGTGACGGGCCGGCCAATCAAGAAGCGCCCGTTGGCAGCGACTTGGGCACATTTATAATGCTGGCGAGTAAACTAATAAAATGTATGGTATGGCGTATGAGCTATATAAAAAGGACGCGAATGTTTAATGTTAACTATTCGTTTTGTACAATTATTGTAATTAATATTATTAGCCTAATGTGGTAAATAAAATACTAAATTTATTAATAAATATTTATTTGAGAATGTATATTACAAGTTTTTTATTTATTCTTGCACAATTTGAACACAAAATCTCTAGAATGTGATAAGGATTATAAATGCTCATTGAGAATATATTTTTGATATCCATAGTCAACCTGCTTATATGTAACCATATTGTTCGGTACAATGTGGCAACATATACGGCAGTTGGAGTCCCAGATCTATAAGCGCAGGGTCAAATCGGGATTGCTAGCCAAAGGGATAAACATAGTTTAAAAAAAGGTTAGCAAATCATCTAGCAACTAAGAAAATATAATAGCACGTGGAGCCAGGGAGGGTGTCAGAGGGCAGCTGCCCCCCCTGGATTTTGAATGCCTATGTACCTACTGTTGTCGACGAAAGTTATGGTAGCATACCGTAACGGTCGCATAGCTGAGATCAGCTTAAATGGACTTTGTATGCTCAGTGTAAAAAACTTGTAAACGATATGAGCGATTCTTTCACAGGAGACGACATAAAGCGTTTTGATGAAGATCCTCGAAAATTACTTTTTAAATAGATAAACAATTAATTTAATTAAACAATTTAAAATAAATAAATGCATATTAATGTTTATTTATTTACTTAATATTTTTTCTGACTACCTATAAAGCAGGATCTCCTGTGGGTCGGGAAGGTGGGAGGTCAGTGTCTATGAGCTGGCACCCGTGGACGGGCCGAATGCGCAGTGCTGTAGAGGTGTGCGATGCGGATATGCCGAGGACCCGGAGCAGGGCACCGCGCCGTCAGATATACTGGTAATCACCCGAAAATGCAATTTCCGGCGACGTGTACCCGGGTGCGGATGTCCTACTTCCGTTGTCGCTGCGAAACGACCTTGACACGGACTTGGAGGGATAATTGCTGGCCGCCTTTCGTCGGCTAAAAGAGCTGCAGCTGACGATACGGAGGAGCTGCTGGGATCCGCGGGAGAAAACTTATCGTGGTGTGCGGGGAAAATTCCGCACCGATGGACGACGAAAACGCTGTCGCCGGAGCTTCTTTTGCGCCTGGTTGGGTATCTTTTTCCCCACTCGGACGAGCACGTTACTTCACGTTTAGGCTGACGCAGGTGCTTACCGAAACAGTCATGTCCGGTGCTTACCGGACACGACTGTTTCGGTAAGTACCTGAACGGGATAGGGACGCGGCGGTATCATCCAAAACCCAACCCAACTAGGTAAGGAGGCCCGCATACACGGGCTAACAGTCGGGGCGTCATGGTAGTATGCACAAGCAATCCCTAACCACCCCTACGAAGAGACGGTTAGGCTACCGTTGGTTTTTATTGGGAACTACGGTGCTTTGGGGTACTATGCACCGGCGATATACATAACCTCCCCCAATTTCATGTGGGGTAAACGCGTAAACGGGTATTTCCAGCGAGATAAAAAATGGATCTCCAGTGTGGTTTATGTTTCTACTCCACGCTACATACCTAATGTTTCGTGTTTTATGAAGGACAAAACAAGCGCGGGGGACATGGTTCAAGAAATTTCTCAGTTCTAAGCCCCCCCCCCTGGATCTAAAGCTGGGTACGCCCATGCGTGGAGTAATTAAATTGTGGATGATTGGAAACGATTTATTAAAAATAACATTGACCATGACTATTTTCTACTGAGCCGCAATTACGAATAGATAAGAAATTAATGTGAAAAGATTTCCGATTTTTTCTCCTATGGAAATTAACCAGAATATTTTTTACGCGTAGTAGGCAAATTTTAACAACTGGATTTCTACAAGAAAGATGAGAGGATTTCCAGTTGTTTTATAAACTAGTGTGATAAGAATAATTGGTTATAATTTAAAAATAAATGGCTGCTTTTATATATGTAGTAGAAAAAGTAAATATGTAATAGTCGCCCATGAAGAAATTAAAGCACCCAATGTACTCTTTATAAACCGAGAGAATTGAAAATGCCTTTTTCTTCGGTAGATAACACAATAGAGCCTTACGAGTTTTGACGAAATTGTAAAGGCAGTAATTACTAATAGGAAAAATCATTAAGAAATATTTGTTACTAACATTAGACGAAATAACGATTCATTCATACTATGGTTGACTTTTTATTATTATTATTATTAAACTTAATTGATTACAATAAACAGTAGGTATAATTTTATGACCTTTATTTTATACGTCGGACAACAACCAAACCAATATATTAATTACAATGTTGCTATCGCGACCTTTCGTTATAATAATGATAAAGTCCACTCAACGAACTATTCTAAAAGCTTCGAAGCACACAGCTTGTAAATGTTTCATTTTCTTGTTCCGTTGGTGAACATTCCTTTTTCCTGTACTAATGTTCCTGAATGCGATGACTAGTGTCCTGGCGATAACGCCGTTGTCGTTGTCGCAATCGTATTTGTGCGCATTTTTCTTAAATATGAATCACTTCACAATAATTAATTATAAATCTAAACCATCACTATAACATAGTATAATAAAAAAAAATCACACACGATTGCAATACATAAATCATTACTGCAATGCCATAAAATTTTGGACACAAGATTCAACCACATAACAACATCAATCATGTTGTCTTGTATGTTATCTGTAACTGTAAATTAAAACTGTAATTTAAACTATAAATTAAAGCAAAAAAAAGAAAACATTCGATATAAATTCTAAATCACTACTGCAGACTTAAAAAAAATTATATACTTACACTGCTAACGGCTCCCACATTTCAATATACAAATAGTTTTGACACATATTATAGGTAACAAGTTTAAAAAAAAATATATATATAACATTTAAATAAACTGAAATACAATTTTATTTATTCCGGAGGCAAATTTTAAGTCTCAAAAATAGTGAATTGTTATTTTATTATAGTGAAACAATCACAAGAACAGCACACATTTTAGCAAATATACATATATATAAAAGTTTACAATTATTTTTTACTTGTAACAATTACACTCATTCATGAATGTATAGTTATCCAGGAAAAAAATGTGTCTGTCTCTTTAAGATCCATGTTTTTACAAAAACTATTTACAAATATAACCGAAATAATTTATTAAGATAATACACAAACAAGGAATTCATATTAGGATTACACAATAATGTGACGAACAACATATAATTCATTTTAATTATATAATAAAATTCAGCACAAACCGAAATCTCCTTGTTTTAATAGCTAACATTCAAGGACACAATCCTCAAACTTTTATCATAATTGAATTCTATACTATTAACTACAATCGAGACTTCGTTTCGGCTTTAACATTTAATAGCGATAGTTATAATGATTGTGATATTGTTTGTCACTGCCTCTGTCGTCGTAGTCGAAACCTTGCGTATGACGGAACTGGGGCGATGAATGTACTGGTTCCGTCTGCTTCAAGGTCTTGGCTCGTGCTGCAAGCTGCGAAACAAGTTGCGCCGGAGTCATGTGAGCAATCGATATATTTGCACCTTCAACTTTACCGCCAGTCGGGTTGAACATAGATTTCGAACTAACCAAATCTTGTTCTACAACCTGGGTATGGACTGTAGATAAAAACTGTTCACGATCGATTGATGTTTCGGCATTTGTAAACTTTGTACTTTCACGAATCTCACAAACTTCACAGAACGGCTTCGTAGTTTGCACCGCCGCGTCCTTCGTATCCTTCTGAATCTTCTTCTTCGATTTTCCAACAACCTTCTCGATGTCCAGCGTAGCTATGATAGAATCTACGATGAGTTTGTTCTGCCGAGAGACCACTGATGAATCGTATTTGGTGAAATGAAAATCCATAGCCGCTTGACGCTTGAGAGGTGAACAAAACTTGGGAGTTAATTGTTTTTGTTCAGGGCCAATGAGACTGTTATTAATTAACAGTTGATTTGGCACCATAATGTTGCCAAGCCTAGACAAGGCGTCGTGGCAGCGGTTCAACACTGGAAACACAGAAGTTTCGAAAATGTTTATATTGTAACAATTAAAATACTACAATGACGGGTGAAGATTCTGGGATTAAAACATAGTAACTGTCACATTATCGCCATAGTAAGGAAAGGTCTAGTTGATCAAAGTACCTAGTACCTAAGCAATACTGCATGTGAGTTTGAGTACCTAAAAAAAATTCTTAAAGGATTAGTATAAAATGTTTTGAATTTTGTGCAATCGCTTGTTCAAAGTTTTTTAATAATTAATAATTGAGGCCACTTTTTCTTCACAAATAAATATTTTTAAAATCAAATAGGTATTTTCCGACCAAAAATATTAATTAAGATAAATTATTACCCACCAGCAACTCTTGCGTGGGTATCCATAGCTTGGCATAAACCTGTAATGATAAAAATAAAATTACAGAACATTAATGGTTAATGCCGACTCTACAACTAAAATAAATAATAAATAAATCATGTGTATTAGTAATAGTATATTTAATATAAGTACTGCAAAAAGAAATGTATACCTTTACTAGGAGCCAATTTCAAATAATCTTCATGTGATAACTTTCCCTCTGCAACCAGCTGTAAGGTTAAAGACCATGTAAATTTGAATAATTAGCAAATCATTTGTACAGATAAGAAGAAATATAATTACTTTTGCTAATGCATCAATTTGTGCACTCTGCATAGTTTCTGGTAGATTTTGGATTGTCGATTGATTAGTTATAGCCGGTAAAACAATGTGCTGTGAAGGAATAATTGGAGGTGGTTGACCGGGATTAAAAAGTGATGGATCTGAGGATGTTGAGGAAATATTAGGGGCTGGTACAGGTTGAGGAACTGGCATAGGCATTAGTGGAGTTGGTTGAGTTCCATATTCATATGGAATTCCATAACCACTGTACCCTTGAACTTGAGTATATGAATAATTAGGTGCATTTCCATACTCAATTGGGACAGGATTAGTGTACTGTGGTCCTGGTTCAACCTGGTAGGGAATTTCAGTTTTAATCGAGGAATATTCAGGTTGGGGGAGATAACCCTTGGGATAAAGAAAATCATCTCTCTCAGACTTATTGTTAGATGATCGCGATTGATGACGTTCTTCTCTCCCTCTCTCATATCTACGAACAGGCGAATGAGATCGTGACTGATGACGAAATCTCTTGTATGGTGATCTTGATCGACGATCTCGACGAAATTCTGGACTAACTCTTCTAGGACTATATTTATGATATTTACGAATGTTTTTATAAGGACTATGATACCGTAAGTTAGGCCTTCTATGAGGGCTATGAGGCGGTCGTCGAGGGCTCCCTTGCGTACGTCTGTACCTTGGCGGCGTCTCTCGTCGTCTCATAGGAGAATCCCCACTATAACGGACATGCTTCGGGCGATGCTCTTTAGCCGGAGAAATATCACCACTTTTATTGACTGATAAACGTTTTCTGACTTCAACAGTTTTATGATCTTCAAAAAAGTCTTCAAGTTCAGTTCCAGGTGGACATAAGTCACTACCGGACTCCAAATGCTTAGCTAAGTATTCCTTAACTTTTACTTCTTTATCTCTTCTAATGGCTTCATTTGTCTTGTTTGGGTCACGTCGACTGCCAGGTTTAATATAGTCATCCAAATGATCACTATCCAGTCTATGTCGACTACTTTGTTTGTTATGAGAAGGAGACTTATTTCGCCTCCACCTTAACCTGTCGTCTCTTGTGGCATCATCTTGCCTAACTATTAGTTCTCTCAAGTCACGAACGTTATCAACTGCTAAATTAATACGCGCTCGAGAATCATGTGTTTTTTTATCTTCGTCATCCCAACTATCGATCACACTAAGACCTTCCATAAACTCTTCTTTATTGAAATCATCGAAGAAATCGCTCGGAATATCTTCGCCATCAGAAGAACCTCTTTGATTTTCCATTGGGTTATATTATATTGAATTAGTTCATAAAACTGAAGAATAATAGTAAACTTTGTTATTACGGACAAACAGGAGTACGCGAGCAATTAGCTACTAAAAATAATAAAATATAAATTAGAGTACAAAATCTTAATAATAGTAAAAATTGCAACATGCAAACACGACCACTACGTATACTTAAATTCACTAGTTGAGGTAAAAAATACATCAAATGAGTATAAGAAAATTATTATTATATATTTATATAACGACTAAACTGATGAAACAGCGATATTAGTTTCCGTTTTTGCAAAGTTTTTCAATTTGAAAACCTCTAAGCAGATAGCATTATGTCAATTGTCAATCCACAAATAGTCAAACCACAGCCCACAGAGTTTTAACTTTCTGGTTGATTTATTTATGTCTTATTTGTAATTATTGTATAAAGTTGAATTAAAAGTCTATGATATTTTACTACCTGCAATTCTTACGCTGCTCTGATATTCATTTTAATAGAATTTCAAAAACATTTTAAATAATTATATTGTTAATTGAATATTTAGTGCAGAGGTAAGGAGACGTAAATCATATGGCGTCACCTGAAAACCTGTCTACTCGATAGAAATTTTTTGTACAAAATAAGCGTTTCCTAAATTGCCAGAATCGCTCTACTGTAGGTAGATCGTATAAAACAGATATTTATTAATTGGGATTTATAAATCTGATTAACATAATGATTTAAAAAAGCGCATATGGGGCCTAATATAATGCTGTTTGTTTCCCAAAAATTAAAAAATATATACCAATTTATGTACGTACACCAACGAAAAGGTAAGTGCGAAAAGAAGATATCATGTTAATTGCAAAGAGCAATATTTTGATTATAGTGTTATTGAGTGATAAGCAGAAGAAAAAAAAACGGTCAACCGTATTACCACATAAACGTCAAACGTGGTATAATTTTGGACAAATAGTATAATTTTATCTTCCGTGTACAATATTTTTTTTTTATCCAACCCTGGTTCTGTGGTTGCCAGTGAAACGTATATAATTTATAGCACGGTCGTATATCGTGATTTATAGTATGTAATCTGTGGTACAGACTAGAGACTAGGAATAGGAAGTTTATATCAGTGTTACCAACCCTACTGTTTTAACAGTAGATTAGCTGTTTTCACATTGATCAGGGACATCAATGTGAAAACAGCTAATTTTCTGTTTCATTCCTAATTTTTACTGTTTTTCAATTAGCGTTCAGCGCCACCTATGCAAATATTTTTTGATAATAAAACGCTGACGATGTATATGTAGGTGTATTACACACTAAATCCGAAATAACTGATTGCTACTCATTTGAAGCCCCAGTAAAGCACATGAAGAAATTTAACAAAAATATGTATGACTAGCTGTGCCCCGCGGTTTCACCCGCGTATAATTATTAATAAAAATAAGCCTAGAGCCTTCCTTAGATAAAAGGACTATCCAACAAAAAAATATTTTTTCAATTCGAACCATTAGTTCCTGAGATTAGCCGGATCAAACAAACAAACTCTTCAGATTTATATATTAGTATAGATATAGATGTATGGAAGTGGAAAATAATTTTACTTTGATTTTTGTTGTTTATTATGTTGTGATCAATATTATAATAAAACAATATATGCAAGTCCTGGTAACTAATAAAAGTAGGTGATTGTTTTAATTATATAAGGACAGTATGAAATCTGCTTTTTTCCCTTTACCTACTGTTTTCTCCTGTTTTTTTATTAAGCTGTTGTTTTTTAGTTTCTTGGGGTTGGCAACACTGGTTTATATACTCTTGGCAGTGTTGACTTGTATTTGTTGTTACTCGTTTTTATTAGACTGTTTGTTTTGGCGCAAAAATATTTTATACAACAGCTCTGCTAATGGACTAAATTGATCCGTAATGGAGTTAACGCAGCGGTTAGAATGTACACAAGAATTGTATCCAAACAGTTCTGAAAAGGATTTTCCTGATCAGGTCCCGATTTTCTTACAAAAAATTGTTAAAACATAAAAATATTTTTGACTAATATTAACATATATATTTAATTTTTAGATCGGATTTTTGGGTATTTGTGGGACGAAGTTCCCATTAAAAAAAGGTCCAAATAAAATTGGTCGAGATCCTGACACTTGTAATATTCATTTGAACTTAAACGTAAGTACCAATACAGTATTAAATTAAAAGTATGTAATATCTAATTTTATCAAGTAATTCCCAACATTTTTAAGTGCCGTTTCTTCATATTAGATTTTAAAGTAAAGTACATTTATAGAAAAGACACTTTCCTGTTTATGCAAATAAGTTTAAAATTTGGATATATATTTACAAGTATTAACTAATTATATAAAAAGATAGATAAAGAATTACAAGGTAGACAACAAATTTTAATCAATATGTATAATAGATATCTGTAGCCTATTCCAATGCCATGCGTAATAAAGATAAATAAACAATGGGAATTTGATTTCATTCTTGAAATTAACATCATTGGTTGATATCTGAATAATCTCTAGTATTCAGTATGACTTCATGAAAAAATGGGTAATGTCTGCAAAACTACTTTGCCGGAATTTTGTAAGTAAAATCAATGTGGAGTAGTTAAATGGAATATGTTATTTTTATTCAAAAATGTGTTATTTTATGTAAAATATTTATTCATGTACCAGAGATATTAGAAAGTTTTAGTAGGAAATGAAAATCTAAGATTTGTTTATTGCCTGTGCCATTGGAATAGATTATATAAGAGATCAATCTTTTTGCTTATCCTTATTTTTCTTTATTCTTATATGTTATATCTTCTATAGATTTATACATATGTTATATCATCCAATTAAGATATTAAATTGTCAATAATGATGCACTACATGTCTAATGACAAAGTAATATGAAGTATGACTAAAATGTTTTTCAGTCAATATCAAGGCAGCATGCTGTGATAAACATATTGAGCAACCATGAATACATGTTAATGGACTTGGATTCGGCGAACAAGACCAAACTCTGTGATGTAAGTACAAAATGCTATTTAACTTAGTTATGAAGTTCTATTGATAAATATTTAGCATAAAATCTTTGATTATAACACTCAATTACTCACACATGCACACAGCAATTTTTTATAAATGATATCAAATCATTTATGTGTAAAATCAATTAAATAACTTATGGCTATATTTATGCAGGTTTATTTAATAGTTTTCCTTCTAAAAATCACATAATTATGGTTTATCAATATACACTCACAATCACAACTAAAGGCATATAACTACAACGCATACATAGCCCATTGTAAGTGCCCAACTACACTTTACACACAAATTTATCACCGAATGCCAGATGGCAGTACTATAGTGCATATCTTTTGAACTAACAATGATTTTATTATGTCATTTCAGAAAACTTTACAAGCATATATACCATATCCTCTGAAAAATGGAGATATGGTACAGTTTGGGCAAGCCTTTGGAGTATTCAGGCTATTTGAAGAGGACAACAACCTACCAATGACACAAGCAATTGACGTTCCAGAGACACCAGTGCATAGACGACATGTCTCCAAATTGAATACAATACATGTTACTACAATACCAGAGTCACCTGATGTTAGTGATAGGGTAAGGAACTATCATAAGAATGAGAAAACGTTTATTCAAGACAAGCACTGCAAACATAGTTAATAAAAGAACTATATATATAATTATACAAAATAATTACACAAATTAAAAAACAAAACAAAACAAGTTTATATACATACACAAACACAATCTTATCTTATTGGGAACGTCACTTATAACAATTAAGTTATCTAATCCACTGACTATTATTTTACCATTTACATATTTTTGTTTATTTACGATTTATTTAATTATGAAGCCAAATATTTGCATTTTGCAAAAGAACATTCAAGTTAGATCCTATGATTATTATATAGTATTATACATATGTATAAAATACAAATTTCTTCTTTTTTAATTTCAGGATGATTCATTCATAGGCGCATCACAACAAAAGCCAACAAATATATTTAAAAGTCCAAACAATAGGTTCATAAAGACATCGGGCCCAACAGTATCAATCAAACCTGTTGGTACAAATAAAATTGATAATATTTTTTGGAGCTCTTCTAGGAAGTCAGACTCTTTTAGCTCACAATCCAATATTTCTAATAATGATTCAGCAGTACCAGTTGATAACAAATCAGATCAAACTAATATACATGAAGTGGACACACAAATTACTGTCAATAATGATGACACAAATGATTCAATTTATAATGCTAATACACAGTGTACAGATATTCAAACATCGCCTTCAATACATTATATGGAAACACAAGTGCCGACGGACCTACCAGAAGTTTGCAAAATACCCGATCAACACAACCTTCATTTTAATTTTACTACAGACAACAAAGAAAATGATATTAATATACATGATGCTGAAACACAGGTGGAACCTAAGGAAAATAAAAATTTTGTTAATAATATAGTACCTGATCCATTAAGTACTGAGAGTAAAGACAATGTATCTGATGAAGTAATATTATTTGACGAAATTGATAGTCAACCATTGCAAGATAACTTTGAATCACAGGCCTTACTACCGCCAGAATTTGATGACCTAAACAAGGACATTCCAGATGTTCCTATTGAAACTATAAAAGAATCCAAAATAATAAGCGGTCAAAAAAAATGTACTAATAGAGTACTCCGAGTAAAATCTGATAGTTCAACTGATTGTGAAGATGAAGATATACATATTGCCATGACACAAAAAATACCTGAAATAAATGATGATGATATAACAGACTGTGAAGATGAACCGGTAGCTATTGCTAAATCAACTGAGCAAATAAAAGATGATATTAATGCTATTGATGATGATGTCACTGATTGTGAAGATAATTTTGATAACGACAATTTGAGTAAACCCAAGCAACAAATTCACGATTTAGATACGCAAATAATAGAAAATGATACAAAAACTGAACAGAGTAATATATTAAAAGATAATTATAAAAAAACACCGAATGATGTTATTGAAGTAGAAGAAAATGTTTCAAAGGAAGAGGAAACTAATGTTCCCTTCGAAGACCTCCTAACACAAATAATAATAGATGATGAACCACAGAAAAATATTTGTTTTGAAGAAGAATTGACACAAAATATTTATTCACAAGAAATTGTGCCTCCTTTTAAAATTCCAAAACCATCACATTTTAAAGATAAAAGAAAAGATATTTCAGATTTAAATATTGATAACCTAATAGAAAACAATGAGCATAGGAATTCAAATGAAAATGTTGATGTAGATGATAAATTGTACTATGCAGCTACACAAGACATATTTAATGATTTATGCACTCAAAGGGAACTTTCTCCGACAATCAATAAAATTCCTTCCGAGGAACCAAATGTTGGTAAAAATGATGAAGTAAATGAACTTCCTGCAGCTAAAACCGTCGCTTCGAAACCATGCCATGAATCAACTGATGATAGTGACATAGATGATAAAATTGATAGTTTTGTTTCTAGCTTGTCCAATTCGCAAATAAGCGATGTTATAGGTGTTAAAAATGTGTCGAGTGGCAGTTCAGTTGCCAAACAATTGCCAGCCACTGACAAAATAAAAAACAATCGGAAATCGGATGTGTTGAGTGAATCTGCACCAGGGGGTGATATGCGTCCGCATATTAAAAAAGATACAAAAAAGGAAGCATCTAAAACAAAAACAAATAACAAAAAGATCGAAGACGAAATGATTCCTACACGAAAAATTACAAGAATTAGAAAACCTACAGTGAAAATGTTGAATAATGATGAAACCGCCAAAAACTTAGGAGACAACGTACTCATGGCAACATTGTCAACAAAAAATAAAGAAACAAAATCTGATAACATTAAAAACGTAAAAGAGAAGTCAAATAAATCTAAAACTAAATCTGAACCTGATGAAAGAAATAATACAAAAGACAACAAAACAAAAACATATGATAAAACAAAAGGGGAAAGTAAGAAATCCGATAATGAGACTCGCGGTAGAAAGAGAGCTAAAGATAAAGAAGAACAAAAATCAGAACCAGCAAAGCCGACAGTTGCGCAATCAAACAATAAGAAAATTTTAAATGATATATCACATTATTTAGATAATACCGAGAGACATACGCGGAGTCGAAGTAATCAAAAATCTGAAACTATTAATGACAAATCAGAGAAAAAAGAAAAAGCACACAGTCGAGAACAAAGCACAGATAAGAAAAGTCAACACACGCGGACTAAGGAAATTGAGAGGAGTAAATCGCCTTTAGAAAATGTAAGACGAACCAAGAGACATAGGTCATCTAAAAAAAAAGAAGAGATACGTAACGATTTATCTAAAGCAAACCTTACAAATGGCGCTCTTGAAAAAAGCGCGGTTTATAACATTTCCTACGAGTCATTGAATAAAGTAAAATTCAAGAGATCAGCCACTGAAAATATTGAGTTGCCAAGTGCAAAGAAAACTAAGACAGAAACTAATTCTAATAATTTATCTTTAAGAGCCACGCCCGCTCGGAAAGTCAAAACACATTATGTTTTATTCACAGCGTTTCCATGCGAAAAGGTGAAGGTTAAACTAGAAAAATTAGGTAATGTTAACTAACTACTATACTACTACTATACGTATATTATAAATGCGAAAATGATTTTGGTTGTTTGTTACGCTTTCACGTCTAAACTACTCGACCGATCATCATAAAACTGCATACATGTTGTTAAGGGTACGGAAAAAGGACACTGTACCTAACACCTGCACTCGCGGGTGAAGCCGTGAAAGATAGTATTTTATATTAATAAATTGTCGATATTAACGAATATAAAAAAAAAAAAACAAATCATAATATTTTTAAACATTTTTTTTTTGTTCGTATCTTTAACAAGCATCGTCACATTACAGCCAATTATACAACAATTTAAGTTAAGCTAAGAAAACTGCCTTGCCATATTTTAGTATTAGTCAAATAACTGGTTTTTTTTTAAAGGGGCTAAAATTGTGACCGACGTGATGCAGTGCACTGTGGTACTGACGATGCAAATCAAGCGCACCTTTAAATTATTATGCGCCCTTGGACTCGGGAAGCCGATAGTTGGACCGTCCTGGGTGCAGGTCTGTGCGGACAGCAATATGATTGTTGGTAAGTTTTTATTTTATTGTATCGGTAGGCGGACGAGCATATGGGTATTTGTATGAAATGTTAACCATCGCTTACATCGCCAATGCGCCACCAATCTTGGGAACTAAGATGTTATGTCCCTTGTGAAAGTGAAGTGTGCATTTTATGTTATTATATTTAATTAATGATTTCGCCGGCGCTTTTGTTAAACCGATTTGACTTGGGAAACTTCAAGAAAAGTGCCTACTCGTTTTTTAAAGGCTGGTAATGCAAACGCTTCGGTGTTGCAGATATCTGGGCAGTGGTAGTTTACCTCAGGTAAGCCTCCTTCCCGTTTGCCTCCTATATCATAAATAAGTATATGAATTCTCAGTATGGATAACTCGTAAGTCGTGGAAAAACGCGTCCTTTTTTAATGACACACAATACTGTTCCACTGTGAATTAATGGATATACATATATGTGGCATTACAATGTTACTACAATGATTCGCGCGTACTTCCACTCGTCATCCACGCAGGAATTAATGTAACTTCTTCCCTGAGCCATTCTGTTTTAATTTAGTGTTCAGAACGAATGAGAACCACTGCTCTTAATAGTCAATTTTGTCTGGCCAAATATAAACTATTATATTATTATATACGTTTAAAAATTATCCATTAGTATGAATACTGCATACATTTTGCTGCAATTGAATGAAAAATCAAATAATCTAATACAGCTCTACTGTTCTCTTCCAGACCCCTGGCAACACTTGATCAAGGACGAGACGACTGAGAAGCGTTTCCAGTTCAACTTGGAGCGTTCGCTTTCAGTTCCTCGCGGCTTCCTCAAGGGGTACAACATATCGTCCACCCCCAGTGTGATGCCCTGCGCTCAAGAGATGCAATGTAAATATATTCTTAAAAAAGTTATTGACTGCCTCGTTGGTCCAGTGGCTACATGTAAGGCCGCGGACATGGTGGTCCTGGGTTCAAATCCCAGGCCAATACTTACTTCCTGTATAATAAGAGAATTTAAATAAAAAAAATTTAAATTACTGTAATTTTTTAAAATTAAGTGAATGTTTCTACTCAAGCGAACGAGCACAAATCAATTGTTAAATTTTCTTTCTAGTAATAGTCGAATGTTCCGGCGGAACATGGAAGAGTAAGGGACCAAAATGGATTTGTGTTTCGGCAATCGCTGATAAAGTGCTCTGGCCAGCTCTCAAGAGGAAAGGCGCTATCATTGTATCTACAGAGTTCATCTTGGCCGGTGTTCTCAGACAGAAAGTGGAAATAGACGTGAACAAGTTGGAAGACTTACTCTAATAGAACATGTAAGAAAACATCTTCAAAGATATGACATTATCTTATTATTCTTTAAACTATTGTAAACATCATGAAAACTCTAAGATGCGATATAATCCATTTCGATCAGATTTGTACGATAATGAATGAAACCAAATCTATAAAAATAGTTTCAACTAATTTTGTTGTATATAATACGTATATATAATATGTTATTATTGCCTCGTTGGTCTAGTGGCTAGATATAAGGCCGCGGACTGGGTGGTCCTGGGTTCAATTCCGAGGTCGGGCCAATAAAAAGTTATTGGGTGTTCCTGTCAGAAAATTCTCAGTAGCAGCCCGGAGTCCGAAAGTTGGAAGTGTGTACACTCCCGTGCCTCGGAAAGCACGTAAAGCCGTCCTGCGCCTGAACTCTTTTTCCGGTCGTGTCGGATTGCCGTCCCATCGGATTATGAGAGCTAAGGAAAAGAGAGTGCACCTGTGTTTGCGCACACACTTGTGCACTATAATATCTCCTGCGCAGTTGGCTATCTCTCTTGAGATTGGTCGCCGTGACCGAAATGAGTCTGGAGGACATTATTATTATGTTATTATTCATATAAATCGGTTCGATCGTGTTATTCATACTAGTATATCCCTAACGTGCCTTAAATATTGAATTGTGGAAAACTTTTTTTGTCTAAATTTCACTTTTAGTAATTGTGTAATAATAATATAAATTTATATAAAATATTGTGCCAATACATATTTTTAAGTCGATTTTATTTGAAGTAATAAGTAGCTGTTTAATAAAGGCCTGTATCATTTTCACAATATTCCCAAAATATTACCGAGTGTGAATATTATTATTTTCAAGAATAATATTTTATTATAGTAAATGTCTCTTTTGTACATGTAAACGTGAATAAAAACTTAAAGCCAAGGTTTTATTTGGCGGCAATTTTGAACAAATTACTATATTTAGTATAGGAAATTGTTACCAGCATTAAAAATGTTTGCAAATTTTATCTCGTACATGCTGTTGCTGGTTAAAAATTCAGTTAAAATTGTCTTGAGAAAGTTAAAATAAATAAAAACTTATTCAAACTAAAGAACACAAACACTATATCTCTTAAAAAAATCTTCTTAAGCAGAAATGTTAATAAGTTATTAAATTTGTTCAACGTCTTACTGTTGTAATTGGTTTCAAGTTTTTCTTTTGTTCAATTTGTAATTAAACGGATATAATATATAATTATGTACAAAAATAATGTATGTGGAGAAGCTATTTGTGTTAAATAGGTTTTAGATTCAAAGAAAGCCGAGATGGCCCAGTGGCTAGAACGCGTGAGTCTTAACCGATGACGCGGGTTCAAACCCGGGCAGGCACCACTGAATTTTCATGTGCTTAATTTGTGTTTATAATTCATCTCGTGCTTGACAGTGAAGGAAAACATCGTGAGGAAACTGCAGGTTTCCTCACGATGTGTCAGATTTCAATCAAATTCTGCCACACGTGTATTCCACCAAGCCGCATAGGATCAGCGCGGTGGAATTAGCACCAAACATTCTCAAAAAAAAAAAGAAGAAAAAGAGGTCTTAGCTCAGCAGTGGGACATTCACAGGCTGTTACTTAGGTCTTACATTAATTTCTAGTTGATCTAGGCATTAGGGTAGTTATTGTTAATAAATCGTTTTTATTATAATTATATTTTTAATATTGTATCAGTGTAACAAGAATTCTATTATTATCTTGTTTGTGTCATATTTCTTTTCTATCTCATCTTCAATCACAATTTAATTCTAGTTGGTTTTACTAAGTTCTAAATATAACGTAATTAGATTTCATCTCATGCGATGCAGCAGGTATTTTTGAACATAAAATTTGTTTATTATATACTTTCATATACATTAATGACATATAATATGCATTTTTATATTATGATTTGACATTCAACAGAAGAAGACAGCATTTTTTAATTGATCATCGCTAAACGCTTATAAGTAAGGCCGATGTTGTATAAATATAATATTATGTTTTAATTCAATCATTTAATTACGATTTCAGCTCGTTAAATCTATGTGTTAATTTGATTTTAATCATCACAATGTTTTTGTTGACTGTACATAATAAAATATTTTATTTACTATTTTATTTTATTTTCCGCAAACATAGTATCTAGGTTTTGATTTCGGAATTGTTACAGCTATGAACGGATTTATCGAACGGTGTTATTAAAAAACATTTGAAGAATAGTTTAAAATAAAGTAATATCAAGTGGGTCAGCAACAAAAGCCCGGCAGGCCGCAGGTTGAGTACCGCTGTAGTAGAATGTAGATTTATTTTTTAAATAAATCTACATTTCAAAGCAAGAAGGACACAAATACGAATAATATGCGAGTATATTTCTGACATACGCTTTCCAAAATGTGCTTCAAACTGTAATAAAAGAAGGAAATATGATGATTTCTTGGCCGACCTTAATGAGTTTAAAGAGGAAATTAATTACGTCCATTTTCTATTCAAGGAAGAGATAATAAAAGATATATTTCCAACACTTCGGGATATTTAAAAAACGTTAATATTAAGAGCTATATCGAATCTCTCTAAGAATTTGAGAATACATTATCTACTAATAAGATTGGCATTTATACCCAATTTATTTATTATAAACAATTTTATAATTAATCGTTTTACTGGTCCTTTTGGGGCATATTAGTGATGCACAATATATTTATAATAATAATTTAAAAAAATGTAAAACAGTAAATGAAAGACGCTTATGTATTTTAATTACATTTATTATTAAACTTTTTTTTCTGTACATATTATGTTTAAATTATAAAATACTGTTAAAACATATTTTACATATAAAAGAATTAGGTATTAATCATATATTTTATTACAGGTGTGTTATCGTTAACTAAAGCTGTGAAATATTTATTTACGTTTGTATACATTATTAATTAACAAATAAACTATTCATAGAGCTTGGAATAAAAATCGGTTAAGAAATTTTAAATTCGTCTGAAACGAGTTGTGCATAAAAATACGAAAAATATTCTATAAAATAGCTTATAGTAAATTAAAAAAAAAAAACGTTTATACACAGCATATTTATTTACATATTATAAATATATTACAAGCTATATCAAATATATAAAATAAAATGTTTAACCATACAAAGTATTACAAGTTTCCGTACAACATCTTTACCTATTCCGCCATATTAAATTCTTGATGACGTCATAATTATTTAACTTAAAGCGCAAAAAGAAATTCAATTTATACATAACAGTTTTATTAAATGCGAATAAAAAGTAATAAATTATGTTTAAAATTTCGTATCAACCACACATTGCAAAGCTTGCAAGTTAAAACGAGTTTTTTGCAATTCTCAAGTATGTCTTACAATGCAATTTAAAAAAAACAATAAGAATACGGAACGACTATATCTACGCCCAAAGTGTTACATATAAGGAAAATTATCCTGCGTAACGATTTATAAACATATTAGTTTTAATTGTAAAAAAAGTTCAATTTAAATAAATTCGTCTACTTTTTTCCCCACTTTCAATAAACATAGCTTAGTTTTATAAACACATTATTTATTAATATGCAGTGGCATTGTTTAATTGGTTAATATCTTTTTCGATTGTTTGCTGATGTGATCTTGTTAGTTTTCATTTAACTTTTGACTTTACTCAAATATGTGTGTTTTGATAATAGCTTTTATTTTTGTACTTAAAAAAACTATTTCTAAACCAAAGATATTGACTTATTTTGATAGCTAAGTTCCAATATGAGAAAAATCCTATTTTAAATGCATTGTATCAAGTATTTAGCGCAAGCTCAAATCTCGGTTTATTACTAAATTAACAATATATAATAAACAATAAATTTAAGGTTCATACTGGTTAAAAGACATATTAAGTAAGGCATTTAAGGTAAATAAAATTTATTTGAAATAATTTTCCTTAACAAATATACATAGCAACATAAAATTACGACTTCAAGTGGCATTTGAAATGAATTTATGTATTATTTATTACCAAGACACGACTCTTCTTTAACTAGTTTGTACCGGTTTTGTGGTTAGGAAAGTTACAATATTATACACTTAGAAAACTCTGTCACATGTTAAGGCATTATATACTAGATTCCGGCCGTTTATATTTTTATCATCAAATAATATTTATATATTGACATTCCGTTTTTTTTTTTTATTATTTATAAATATTAGTTAAACGATTTGTGAATAATTACGGTAAATGCTTTGATCAACAACACTACGAGATAACGCTTCACGAACAAAAAAAATACTCAAATGTGGCTATGACAGTATACCATAAAATGGAGAAAACTATGTAAAGGTTTCATAATATCAACCTGAACTATGCCTTGTTCCCGAGCAATAAAGTGCGGTTTAGATTGTATTAACATTCACTTACGATCTTACGCCATGAATGACAGAAAGAGATAAGAAATGTACAATCACTTTTGTTCCAAATTCAACCTTATTTCGTTAGAAATAAAGCAGATAATTACAGACAATATTTTACTTATGCCATTGTGGTGTTTATTTCTATAAACTTTGACATTGGTTATGTGATCGGACAATTTGAAATAAGCACACAATCGAATCTGTACTGTTATTCTTGGGCCGTTTTTGAAGCGCTTACCGGTAATCTAGTACATTACTGATTGTGCATTGATGCACTATTTGATATTGTTTTAACTTGTATGTTTAGAATAAATCTAAAGGGTTTTATGTAAAAATAAATCTTCTTACATATAGTTTCGCATTAGTACTGTTAGTATAAAAAAACGTTAAGGTTCGAAACACTAAAGTTATTGAGACACATTTTAGTTCTAGACGATCTACAAGAGGAAGGTCTAAAGACAGTGCATTTGACAATTGTCCAAGCGATACTACGCCTTCGTTTGTATTACTCAATTCAGTACATACATTTTTGATCACGTGACTAATCGAATACATACTCTTATATATTTTGGTCTCAAAACACAATCGACAATCGCCATGTGACTTTGCCTCGGGCCGCTGAACTACATATTTTCAGTTCCTGTTCAGGTACACAAATATTTTCGATCTTTGAATCAACCGAAGTCACACAGTATATGTACATTTTCCGAATATCGAGAAGTCAAATTATTTTTGTAACCTTAGTTATTTTAAATCGCAAATCGCAATATATTAATTTTATAAACGAAAACTGACAAGTTTGCTCCTGTGAAAATCTTTGGAACGAGTGAAGTGATTTCAATTCTACTAAATTAAATTGACGGAACAATTATGTATTCACATAATAATTAATATTTAATATTGAGAGCTAATGTTTTCTTGTTTTTAAGTTAAAAAATGGAAGTCTTAAAAGTGATTCTCAGCTAATATTTGTATTTTTCAAAGTCTTAGTCTTGTCTACATAATATTAAATAAATTTAATTAAAATATTTCTTTTAAATTAAAACTAAAAATAATTTTATTCAACGATAAAGTTATTGGGGGTTTTATGCACAGTTGGACATATATTATGAATTCTATAAATTTTCCTGCAATAAAGGCAAATCATAACTTAATTTCATACTAAATTTAGTTTAGATATATGGACATACATATATCTTAATTTTGTATATATATGTATGTATAACACATTTTCAAGTTTGTCTATGCTTCTGGATTTTTCTTCATGAGCTGAAGATCAGCTTCCACCATGTCCCTGACGAGCTGTTCGAAGGTCACTCGAGGTTTCCACCCCAACTTCTGTTTGGCTTTTGAAGGATCACCGAGCAGCAGGTCCTGGAAATATTGAGTTTATGTTTTATTTTGATTGATTATTTTACTTAAGAAGTTTAGTAAATCAGTTTGGAAATGGTTCACATTATTTTAAAACTCAGGTTTTAGATAAAATGTTATTTCGGAGAAACTTTTTATATTTTACCAATAAAGTGAAATGAAGTCGTTAAAAAGAGTCGTTAAAACAATTAAATTCGTAATAAGCTGTCAAAAATTTGAATGTAAAATAACTCTAATTTCCACTTGTCGAAATGTTGATCAAAATCAATTTAACTAATCTGGTGAACGCCGAGTTGTGCACTTGTGTACTGTACAGTTAGCATATCTCTCTTGAGATTTGCCGCAGTGGCCGAAATCAGTAAAGAGGATATCAATGCTGACTGGCTGTCAGTCCGGTATTTATTCTCTTTACGACCAAGAAGAGATTAAATTCGCGGTGTAGTCCTAAGTAGACGTACAAATATTAATGTTATCTTTCTGCTTGAAGACAAAATTCGTTAGGACTTAGGTAAGCATGGCTATCACTTACCACTTCAGTGGGCCGGAAGTACTTAGCGTTGACCTTCACCAGTAACTCGTCCGTGTCCGCATCGTGGCCCGTTTCGTTTTCGCCCTCCCCTCGCCATGTTACTTTCCTTCCGACGTAAGAAAATGCCTTTTCAACGAACTCCCTCACGCTGTGCGCTTCTCCTGTAGCGACTACGAAGTCTTCTGGTTCGTCTTGTTGGAGCATCAGCCACATGGCCTGAAAATTAATTTTACATATCGATCAAAATCTAAAGGTTTAGGCTATTAAATAGCTTAGTATTTAATATAAAAATACGGCCCGGGGACGGCTCAAGAACGTTTTACCCCACATCCAAGTCTCAATTTATAATCTATCAGGGATTCAAAATGTATACTCATATATACATTAAATCGTTTTGAAATCAAAGAAATACTAATTTCTCATCGTTTCATAATCTATATTTTAGTAAAATCTATTAAATTTAAAGTAATAAACGGCAAGTGTAGTGTACGAATCAACTATCTTGCCCTAAGAATGCATTCTGGAGCTTGGTGTTAAAACAGACAATTTCAATTACACTTACTTTTAGTAATCAGAATAAAAACAATGAACCAACGTCGGTTGTTTTATGTAACACTAGCTGTGCCGTGCGGTTTCACCCGCGTATAATTAATAAGAATTTAATAAATAAAAATAGCCTAGAGCCTTCCTCGATAAAAAGACTATCCAACACAAAAATAATTTTTCAATTCGAACCAGTAGTTCCCGAGATTAGCCGGATCAAACAAACAAACTCTTCAGCTTTATATATTAGTATAGATATGCTTGCTTTATGCTATTTCAGCACAAATACATTCTATTTTAAAAATTATTTGGCTGATGGCAAAATGTGGTTTAGATTGTACTCAAACATGTACTTTGGCCCTTTTAGCACTGGGCCACAGTGTTGATATATGGCGAAGTCAAAAACTTGGTGTTATAAGCTTATATTTATATCTCGTGTTTAATTGTTGTCACTGTTTCTATCAAAATAATCAACATGACTGTGTTTACACAGAACATTGTTGTTGTGTAGTAAACGCAAAGAATCTTGATTTGTTTCTTGTTGTTGTTGGGTAGTAAATGTAAAGAATCCTGTTTTGTTGACACCAAACAATATGGCCACTTTTTTTTTTAACATCTTATTATCTTATTAAGACTATAATCGCAAGATAAATTTGAGCGATATATTTAGAGAACTAGTGCCGTCTTTATTATGTTGATTACTTACTTTTTCAACCCAATAAAAGTGCAAAACAGTGAATCCGCTGATTAAAAAAAAGCAACGTAATTTTTTTATCTCACCTCAACATAATCCTTAGCATGTCCCCAGTCCCGCTTGCAGTCCAAGTTGCCAAGTTCCAGATGCTTCATCAAGCCAAGTTGTATCTTGGCAACTCCCCTGGTTATTTTCCTCGTCACGAAGTTCTCCCCGCGCCGAGGACTCTCGTGGTTAAATAGGAGGCCGTTACAGGCGAACATACCGTACGCCTCTCGGTAATTAACAACTATCCAGTAACCGTATAGTTTTGCACATGCTGTGGAAATATATCTAAAATAAGATCAGATTACAGTGTAATCCACCTGTGTATGTATGTGTTTGGACGAAGGTGACTACCATAATTGGGATCATTTCCTTGTCTTCTTAAAAGGGCTAGTTACAATGCTCGTACTATTGATAGTCTACGCTCAAATCAAAATATTTTTGTTGAAATAAACTTTTACAAGTACTTGTCGTCAAGCGCTACTTACCATAAGGCGATCTTGGATAGAAGGGTGTTTTTTCAGTCTGGGGCACTTCAACGACTTTTCCGTAGAGCTCTGACGTGGAAGCCTGGTATATCTTCGTTTCCTTTTCCAACCCTGCAGTCCTGACTGCCTCCAGAAGACGTAACGTGCCTAAAGCATCTACTTGTGCCGTGTATTCACTCAGCTCGAAGGATACTTTTACGTGTGACTGAGCTCCTAAATTGTATATTTCTTTGGGTCTAATCTGAAAAAAATGTGCTTGGATGTGACGAAAGGACTGCAAACTCATATAATACTATTGGGAATTTTCTTTATCTTGATCTCTAGTAACCAATAAAACATGATCTTGACGAAATATTTATTCTTTACAAATTCGAAGTGGAGGAGCGTGGTCAAATAAGCTCCAAGCCTTCTCTTTAACAGGAAAGGTGGAGGGCCCAGCATTGAGTCTTAAGCCAGATTGATACTATATATTGGATTTAACAAATACTTTTTTATTTTAAGTAACGTGATTTTACGGATTATCACAAAAAAACGAAAATAGTAGTATTGAAATAATTGTTCTAAATTTGAAATCGATTTCGATACTTCGTTTAAAATTTACGTTAAAGAAATTTAAAGTGTAAAGCTACCGTACATTGACATCGCCATTGACTCAGACGAATCCCTATATTTACAATGTATTTGACAGCTTCGCTTTACGTTAACATCACATTTCATGTTTACACTTTTTAATGATTAACAGTTGATATTCTTAAAAGAAACCGCAATTAAAGTATTTATTTTACTACACCCGCGTAGTTTCCGTTCCTGTAGGAATTCGGAGACTAAATGCAGCCTATGTTACTCTCTGATAATGTAATTTTCCATTGGTAAAATATTTTTCTAAATCGGTTTAGCGGCTTACCGCCTTATTCATAAACTTTATTTAACTGGTGATTAGTTAAACAATATTTTGTCTTCTTCTTTCGTATGTCAAATCAATAATGACAGAAAGAGACAAATCAGTGTTTAGCTAAACAGTAACTAAGCAACGTTTATGAATAAGGCCGTTAGGCTTTAAAGCGTAACAAACAAACAAACTCACATTCGCATTTATAATATAATAGTAAGGATAGTTCGTTGATTAACTAATACACATGCATTTATATATACACACGTCAAGTGAGTCGATTAGAACATTAAATACGCATTAAATTGATTTTAAAATTAATATCATGACAGATATTCGATAAATCTATTTCTTAGTAAATTACACGTTATCGGTAAATTTATTATATTTGTTAAACGATAAGAAAATATTGTTATATTTTTCGCATATTCTAGCTATGAATGTAAATTTATTCCTTATTTTATATTAACAGATATTGTTTAGTAAGTGTCAGTGGCGTAGCAGGGGGGTCGGAAGGAGCGGTCCGCACCGGGCGGCACTTTGCCGGAGGCGGCATTTCACAGGTGGCGGTTAGAGAAAAAGATATTAAAATATTTAAAAAAAAAGCAATAAAACGTTAATTTCACTTTTCAGGTTAGTGTTATTCAATAAAAGTACCCTTTTTACCATGCACCAAATTTTTTATAATAATATGCAAAAATAAGAGGGCGGCAAGTTTGGAATCCGCACCGGGTGCTAATGACCTATGCTGCGCCACAGGTAAGTGTTAACGCATATTATCCGTAAATGTTCTACGGCTGGAAAAACCCTATTACGATTAGAAGTCTGCTGCAGTGTGGCTACGTGGTGAAACAGATGGGAGAATATCATTCAATTCAATTCCTTACAATTATTTTCTTAGCCGACGAGCACGACACGATTATACGATTTAGACACAAAAAAACTGCGGCGGAGCTTCGCCGGATACAAACCCGTGATCCTTGTTTAAGATTCGTATTCTATCCATCGGGCCATTTCGGTTCAGTAATTATTCATAGATAAAATACACACATTTGACATTACTAGTTACATGTTCATTAGTATTGATAAACTTTGTGTTTTAAATTTACACGTTTTTTTATCATTATAGGTAATCGAGTTTTGATGTAAGTTTTAATCTATACTACTATATAAATCTATTAGCTCTGTTTGTAAATTTTTTTTTCACCTAATTTTGTGATAAATAAAAATATAATAAATTATTTTAACACACACATTTATTTATCACAAAATTAGGTGAAAAAAAAATTTACAAACAGAGCTAATAGATTTATATATTTATATGATGCAGTGATTCACATTATACAATTTTTTTCATTTTTGTGTCTGTCTTCTTATAACTCAAGAACGGCTTGACCAATCTTGATGAAAATTGGTACACACAAAGAACATGTGGCCAGTGTAGGCCATATATAAGATCGGTAAACCATACGGTATCTTATGAAAATTAATTTCAAATCGTTAATTACGTATTTTTTACCAGTAGTGCAGTGTGTGTGTGTATGTGTATTTGCGCGTGTGTGTTAAAATAATTTATTATATTTTTATTAATTATACGCGGGTGAAGCCTCGGGGCACTGCTAGTTTTATAAAACATGAATTGTAATCTGCGCTGTTAGGTTATTGATGGTATCTTCTATCGTATTACTTAAGTTACATTATCGTCACGAGGGACGATTAAATAGGCCGCCTGGTGGTAAACTCTCACTTTTGGCTATTAGTACTTTTTAGCACGGATGAATTATAAAGCACTCCTCACACTGTCAACGTTCCAAAAACCATGATTTATCCATTTAAGATGCTAAATCTCTATGTAATTACTGCCTGATACACTTTTAGAACAAAACAACTTGTAACATTTTACCGACTAGCTATAAAGCGGAAGTGTTTGTTTATACCTACACAGGTACGATTTGAAAAAGTATTTTGCGCTAAATAGTTCGTTAATTGAGCAAAATTACAAACCATATAACATCACGCTATCCACGGGTAGGTTAGCCGTCCGGATAAAGAACAAACCAGTCGGACAAACCAGCAAGCTTACCCTACTCCGACGCAATTTGTCTGTCCGAGCAACCCACGGGTCTAACAGTAACGTTTATCGCGAGTGAAACCTCGCAGCGCATCTAGTACGAACATAATAATATCAAGATAGTATAGTATAGACATACAATTACCTAAATCGAAGTACTACGGACTTGCTAGCTAGGTAATTTTATCAATATCTGTGATTTTGTTACAGATTTATATTGATAGATTATCGATAGTTCCACTAAATCAATACTTAAATATTTTTGCGACATATATCATATATGTTATTAATATTATATTGTATATTGGGAATTAAGTTTATTATTATTATTATATATTTGAAACGTTTAGTAAAAGGGGAACTCGATTTTGTCACGTGTATTACTGACCGAGACGCGTAATTATTTTTTATTTAGCCCTACGTTTCGTTAACATCCATCTGGCGTTAACACGCGCTGAAAACGAAACGTCATCAAAATATCTATTAATACATACTAGTACTACAGAAGTTTATTTCTTCTTAACAAAACTCTAAACTTGGAGTATGATAATCTCGATACATGATGTCTGTAGTGTCCTGGTGTTTAAGGCCAAGTTCATATATAGATAGCCCATAGACGCAGTAAATAATAACATTTCATTTCTATAGATTGAAGCAGCAAACCCAAGTTGGGAGCCCTAAGTTTGTAGGGTACAGAAACAAATATGCACCAAAGAGAAATTAAAAAAATTATGACATCTGTTAAAATGGTTTGTTCGAATAATTTTCACTTATTTACACTTTATACATCTTTAATTGAAATGACCATACAAATATCTTATGTAAAGAATATTGTTTCAATCACCATATACATGTATGTCAATGTAGTAAAAACACTGGAACTATTGTAACACCAACAACAATCGTTCTTTAAAGACCTTGAATAAATTATATGCATGACAATGCGGGATGTTCATCTCTAAACAGCTATAAAGTAGTCTATTATAGCAAAAATATACTATAACAATGCACACTTATAGAATTTAATAAAATTAAAGAAGAGTTAAGTAATGGTCCGTAAATGTGCCAATGTGCTGTGGAGGCAGATGTGGCAAATTTTCAGTGAAACTTGCAGGTGTGCTTAATTTAATTATAAACAAAAATTAAGTACTTAAAAATCAAGTGATACTAGCTCAGGTTTGTAGACTCAAACCTAATCATCAGCTAATTCTCATGTTCAAAGCGCTGGGTACCATGGCTTGAATTAGAATACAACTTTATATTAAAAAAATCATTGATAAAAAAAGAGCTCATGACAATTTAAATTGCGAAATATTTTTTGTCCTAATCTTTAAGTCTATTATCAGTTCTGAAATTTAAATATCTTTAATAAATACCTTAGTTATAATACTAATGAGGCAGGTAGTGTCTGTGAGGTCACCGTAGTGTAGATGCATCTGTCCACCTGTGTGACAAGCCGGTTGTCCATACAAGTGTTGGATTCTACCTATGAAATGTGAAAATTATTGTCATTACATATAAACAAACTCAATTACTCATTTTAATACCAGTATAGATGATAATAAACTTATTAACAACATAGAGGCTGAAATGTGAGAAATTTATGAATATAAATTACACACATCTCTTACATTGTTATGTATCTGGAACTTACCCGTGTTAAATGAAGAGGATCGGCGAAGTATTCCATGTACTTCATATCCTTTTTTTATTAAAAACTCAGCTAAGTAGGAACCATCCTAAAACAAGTATAATATATTTTATTAACATTGAAATTCTGGAAATACGTTATTATTTATAGCTAATAAATATTACATTTATAGAGCAAAAAAAGGATTTTATTAAGACTATCAATCAAGCAAGATTTAATTTATTTCTTAAAATTTAAAATATTATAAGGCTGTTTTTTTTTTAATAAAAAATATGATATGAATTACTCAATGAAATAATAATTAGGTTTTATTCCATCTTACTATTACATTTTTTTTTAAAAGGGCTACATTTTTGCCAACGAAGCGAAAACTACGATATTTTTGTTTTTATGTAAACTTTACAATTTTACTTACTTGTCCAGTTATGCCAGTAATTAAGGCCACCTTTTTGTTTCCGTTAGTACTAGACGCTTCGCCGGACATCTTGTGTGTATATTTTTTAATCTTAAAGGGGAACGTAATACAAAACACGTCTGCAACTCTCGAGCCGGCAACGTTTAATAATGATAAGCTTATCACATACGCTCTTACACATACTCGACACCAATTAAACACGCAATATAACTGAATTTACTTTTTGATTGTATGGTTCAACATAACTAATGCAATAAAAGTGTAATGAGCAAAGTATTTTGAGTTACAATTTAAGGAAATTAGGTGTTTCTGTTCATTTTAATAAACAAAACTGCAGTGTTAAACCAAGTGTCAAAATCAAAAAGTTGTGTTCACGAACAAGCAGAAATTGTGTAAAATATAATTTGGTTACAGTTACGAACCGAATTATAAATTAATTTATAACGATAGAAATATAAATAAGATATTAATATTATACTTTATATCCTAAATATATCATGAGACTATTACAAAAAATGGTTTGTTTGTTTTTCTGGATTAATATAAAATACTAATCAATGTAATAAGGAATTTTCAAGATCATATTATATTTTTAAGAATTTGTACTTTTATTGTCGAACAAAGATATTTATCGAAGCTTATAAAAATTGTTGAATAAAAATATAAATAATTAAATAAACACAACAGGCATCATAAATGTAAAAATTAAGAAACAATTATTATGTGAGTAGGTGAATTATTGTGGTAATGACTCTTGTCTACCTCAGCAATACATTACATTTTAATTTATAAAGAAAAAAAATGAACAAGTGGAGAAAATTACACGTACTATGTAGCATTGAATAATATGTTAATTCCATTTAAAAAAAAGTCATTTGATAAGATTCCTTTATTGTTTCCTGTAAATTGCGGTGAAAAAGGAATTTTAAAAATTTTATTTGACAATGATCGTACATGCAGTAATAAATGTAGCAGCACTGCTTAAAGAACAATCCTGCTTATTAATAAAAACAACAATTCTTAAACCTACATGTAAAAACAAGTAAATATAGGGTTTTCCAATAGGGACGCTTGAACTTTGACAGCTGATTGCGGCCATGTTGTTTGAGTGACAGCTGTCAAATGCAGTGTGTTATATTCATTCTGTCCTCCCAAACCACCATGGCAGGTTACAGTGTCGAGCAGCACGTGCAAATCATAAAATTGTTTTATGAAAATGGGTCTTCAGTTCGAGCAACGTTCCGTGCACTTCGCCCGTTTTACGGTCGCGATGATCGTCCTGCCGAGTCGACTATCCGTCGATTGGTGGACAAATTCGAGTCAACCGGGTCAGTTAACAATCAGCCGGTTCCCGTGCGTCAACGTAACGCGAGATCTGCCGAGAATATCGCCGCTGTGCGCGACAGTGTCCTCAAAAACCCGCGGCAGCCAATTCCGCGTCGCGCACAGGAACTCGGCCTTTCGCAGACGACAACTTGGCGAATTTTGCGTTGTGACTTGAGCCTGCACCCGTACAAGATCCAGCTGACCCAAGAGCTCAAGGTTAATGACCATAGACAGCGCCGTGTGTTCGCTGACTGGGCATTAGAGCAGTTGGAAGTTGACGCCGATTTTGGCAAAAAAATCATCTTCAGCGACGAGGCGCATTTTTGGATGAATGGCTATGTCAACAAGCAAAATTGCCGTATTTGGGACGAGACCAATCCACACGAGGTTCACCAAGTGGCAATGCACCCGCAGAAAGTGACTGTTTGGTGCGGATTTTGGGCCGGAGGCGTGATTGGTCCGTATTTTTTCGAAAACGATAATGGTGTGGCCGTCACCGTCAATGGTGAGCGATACCGGTCGATGATAACCAACTTCTTTTGGCCTGAAATCGAGAATATGGATCTGGACAACATGTGGTTTCAACAGGACGGCGCTACGTGCCACACAGCACACGCTACGATGGAAGTTCTGCACGAGCAAGCGCCCTTAATGGAAAACCCTATATAACTGGAATACTATTGAGCGTAAATATGGAAACATATTTGAAACTATAATATAAGAAAATAGTGTTTTATTTTATATATCAGTGCAATCTCTCAGCGAACTCTAAGCAATCACACTCCTTATTATATTGTCATAAGATGAATGTATTGCATAGAGACAAGGAGAAGTGTATAAATTGACATAATGGCGGTACTAAAGCTAGAAGATACACGTAAAATTAACATTATGATTTTAAATGATGTATATATATTTGATTAACAGTATAATTTGAAAATAGCGTCTTTGATATATTTCTTGAATTCTGTTTTACTTTTAGCGCGTTCTTCAAATTTAACCTTATCTCTTTCCCTTCTAGCTCCAGCAGCGCCATCTAAATGTCATACATTTGAGGAACACTTTTTATACACAAAGATATCTCTCCATACTCCAAAATCTGACATTTATTATAATTGAGGTTATTCGGACATTACATTATCAAACATTAACATTGTAAACTTGATTGTGTTATCAAGGTTCAAGAGTAATTGTTTTTAAAAAGTTACTTTCTAAAGTTACTTGGTGCCATGACTGTATCCCCAAATAATTTAGTGAATTTACACAAAATATTAGTAACATGATTTAGTCAATGTTCACCTTTAAAACGCAATAAGTTGTGAAAATATAAATTACATATTTTTATAAGTGACAACAGGATAAAACCGTTATTATGCCTGAGATTAAAATAACCCCTCTAGGTGCAGGCCAAGATGTTGGTCGCAGCTGTATTCTGCTGTCCATGGGCGGCAAAAACATCATGTTGGATTGCGGCATGCATATGGGATACAATGACGAGAGGCGGTTTCCAGACTTCTCTTATATAGTACCAGAAGGCCCTATAACAAGTCAAATAGATTGTGTAATTATTTCACACTTTCATCTTGACCATTGCGGTGCCTTGCCATACATGTCTGAGATGGTAGGTTACACGGGTCCTATTTATATGACTCATCCCACAAAGGCTATAGCACCCATTTTACTGGAAGACATGAGAAAAGTTGCAGTCGAAAGGAAAGGAGAATCTAACTTCTTTACATCTCAAATGATAAAGGACTGCATTAAGAAAGTCACCGCTGTGACATTACATCAATCTGTTATGGTAGACAATGAGTTAGAAATAAAAGCTTATTATGCAGGTCATGTACTTGGTGCTGCCATGTTTTGGATAAGAGTTGGATCCCAATCTGTTGTATATACTGGAGATTATAATATGACTCCAGATAGACATTTGGGAGCAGCATGGATTGATAAATGCAGACCAGATCTTCTGATTTCTGAGTCCACTTATGCAACCACAATTAGAGATTCCAAGCGGTGTCGTGAGAGAGATTTCTTGAAGAAAGTTCATGAATGTGTAGAAAAAGGTGGAAAGGTTTTGATTCCTGTTTTTGCACTGGGAAGAGCACAGGAATTATGTATCTTATTAGAAACATATTGGGAGCGTATGAATTTAAAGTATCCTGTCTATTTCGCTTTGGGTTTAACAGAAAAAGCTAACAATTATTACAAAATGTTTATCACATGGACTAATCAAAAGATTCGTAAAACCTTCGTTCAAAGGAATATGTTTGATTTTAAGCATATAAAACCATTTGATAAATCTTACATTGATAATCCCGGTGCAATGGTAGTATTTGCTACTCCTGGTATGTTACATGCTGGCTTATCATTGAACATATTTAAAAAATGGGCTCCTTATGAACAGAACATGTTAATTATGCCTGGTTTCTGTGTCCAAGGAACTGTCGGGCACAAAATATTAAATGGTGCAAAGAAGATTGAATTTGAAAATCGTCAAGTGGTGGAAGTCAAAATGGCTGTAGAGTACATGTCATTTTCTGCACATGCAGATGCAAAGGGTATTATGCAATTGATTCAGTATTGTGAACCAAAGAATGTCTTATTAGTACATGGTGAGGCACAAAAAATGGAATTCTTGAAAGACAAAATTGAAAAAGAATTTAAGATAAATTGCTATATGCCAGCTAATGGTGAAACAGCTATCATAAACACACCCACAAAGATACCTATCGATGTTTCCTTGAGGCTATTGAAGGCAGAAGCTGTACGATATAACGCTCAACCTCCTGATCCAAAAAGACGTAGAGTTGTTCATGGAGTTTTGTGCGTTAAAGATAATAGACTGTCATTCTTAGATATCGATGAGATTTGTGATGAAATTGGTATAAACAGACATGTCATTAGGTTTACAAGTACAGTTCGTTTCGATGATCCTGGTTCTGCAGTTAAAACTGCTGAAAAGCTGAAGACATTGCTAGCAGAAAAACTTCAAGGGTGGTCCATAACTATATCAGAGAGTAATATATCTGTTGAATCTGTTCTAATTAAAGTTGAAGGTGATGATGATAATACCAAAAGTATATATGTGTCTTGGACTAACCAGGATGAGGATTTAGGTAGTTACATATTAGGATTGTTACAATCGATGGTTCAGTAACTAAAGTACTGCAAGAAAAGTTATTTTTGGTAATAAATATTTAATAAATGGGTAATTAAATAAAAAGTTGTTTTTCTATAAACACCAAGTGATGTCATTATTGCATTTTCCTTGAAACCATAAATACTGTAATTTGTTCATGTGATTAGCTTCCTTTATATGTTCTAATTTGTTTGAATTTGGAATCTGTAAAAAATAAAAATAAATACGTCACATAACCCTTACTAGATAATTATAAATAGAAACAGTGTTATCAATTCGTATTAATTAATTTAATTAAACATATCTATTATACAAGTATTTTCGATGAGATATTTATCTATCCACGCATCTATTTACTATAAGTGAAACTGTCATATTCTTTTTTATAATGATTAATAAAAAACGAGTAATAGTTTATTAATAAAGAAACGCACTACGCAACTGAGTAATATTTTTTGTGCTGTTTAATTTAAATAATTATGTCCATAATGATTACTAAAATTTGAATTTTAAAAATGTTACAATTCTAATCCGGCTCGAAGGATCAAAAATTGAATGAAACAAATATTTTTTTTGTTGTAATTTGATGACTCGAATTATACCGTTGGAGGCGGGAATAGCCTTCTAAAGTCTCCTTTATGCAGGTACTCCCTGTGAGCGTTCAGTAAACTTGTTTTTAACTTAGGTTCTAGGCATGGTTTGCATAGTCTGCAAATATCTGACGCCTCGCAATTTTCCTTGCATATTGTACTGCATTCGTGGCTGTAAACTGCTATATTTTTTTGCGATGATATCATGCTGTTTCTATCTGCATTGTTACTGAAATGAAAGTTTTTTATGTTTGAGATTAACAATGACATTACGTGTTACATATTCATAGAAAGTTAGTAATATACATAATTAATTAATTAATGCATAAAATATTAAACACAATTCACGTTTTAATATTTGTTTATGTGAAATAATGTAAATCAAATTATATGTACAAATAGATTTATTGTAGGTACATGATTTTTTTTTGTCAGTGGTATAAAAATAAATAGTTGCTGACATATGTATCATAAAAGCATAACGACCGTACAAGATGTCTCTAAGAATACAAAGACGAAAAGGCCTACTGAATATTTCAATCAAATGAAATTTTTTAATTTTGAATTGAATTATAGGTAAATACTGGCTGATAATACGCGGAAGTTTTTTGAATTTCGAAAACCGCATGCATATGTATCATCCTTACATTAGTAAGTACACTAGTAATATTAATGTTACACTAGTAATATTAATTATAAATGCAAAAATGAGTTTATGTGTTAAATTTTTTGTAACGTTTTCACGTCTTAACTAGGTACTCAGCAAATCATCACGTATTTGTAACATAGGCTTAACAACTTCCCTGACCCGTAAAGTGAAATGTGACTCACGGTTATTGTTCAACTATTGTGCTTGCTGTATGTGTATGGACAGTGGCCACCGATAGTCTCAATCGAAGAATGTGGCTTAATACGCTGATGTGGGAGTCTTATCTTACAGACATTAATATCGTAGATCATCGTGGCGCTATGCATGAATGTTGTGAAAATAAAAAGTTCATCCGTCTTATACGCTTAGATTGTATAAAATTATACCTTTGACTGTTATTAATAGATAAAACTTACTTATTTGCAAGATTTGCAACTCCAACAAGACTGAACAGGTTGTACAGAACTTGTTCGTACAGAAGCTGGTTCGGAGGGTAGTGAGCTGAACTTAAGTTGGGAGACATGTTGGCTTCCAACAAATATACTTTAAAATCTTCGTCCAATACGAGATCGAATCGCATCATTTCGAAAAAGTTCTCTTTGGACGGGTAACTTTTCAACTGTGGACAATGTATTACATATGACTTTTATAAAGATTCTTTAAATTTTGAAAAAAAAATCCATACACGTGTAGTTTCCGCAATTAATATTCATTTTCGATGACCTAATATTGGATACTCACCGCCTCAATAATATGGTGTTCTTTTTTGAGGAACACTTCTGTAATAGCTTCTTGTACCTCCTCCCACATTCTTGTTGTGTTCTTACCCTGCAATCAGAAAATACATAATTATCCATTTCATAGATTTTTTATAGTTAATTTATGTATCATAAATTGCCTGGCAAGCCAATCAAATATTAAAAACTTGACAGAAGTGCAACCTTTTTGGTTCAAAACTCTGATGTTACACATATAAACAATGCAGAGAAATATTAAGAAATTTTAAGCTAGTTGTATCCAAAGAAGTTCCGCTTCAACAAGCTCTAAAGCGTATAGTACATTGAAATCGCTACACGGTAATACGAGATGGGATGTCGACGTTGAATGACAATCGATATGGTAAAGGCTTAATTCGTTAATCCCATTGCGTTCGTGTCGGTGGGGTGATCGACATATTAACATGTAGTGGCTAAACGTGGCGCTAGGTTAAGCGTATGCTGACTTCAGACGTTACTTTTAATTCTAAGCCACTTAAAACTATTTCTTCAGTTTCGAATACTTAAACGCACTATTAAAAACGTATTTTCAATATTTACAGGGTCTTTTAAACCAGTAAATTAGTTTTTAAATTTATCCAGTCCAAACAAACATACAAAATAATCTGATCTTTTATCTTTATAATATTAGTACCTATTTCTGCCTCGTTGGTCTAGTGGCTAGATATAAGGCTGCAGACCCGGTGGTCCTGGGTTCAATTCCCAGGTCGGGCCAATAATAGTGGGTTTTTCTGTCAGAAAATTCTCAGTAGCAGCCCGGAGTATGTAAGTTGGAAGTGTGTACACTCCCGTGCCTCGGAAAGCACGTTAAGCCGTTGGTCCGGCGCCTGAACTCTTTCCGGTAGTGTCGGATTGCCATCGCATCGGATTATGAGAGCTAAGAAAAAGAGCTTATGGTGCACACTTGTGCATGGCCCCCGTGGCCGAAATCGGTCTGGAGGACCTTACACTGTTCAAGGGCCACTAATCGTGAAATCAAATTGGCATGTTTTTTCTTCTGTCTATATTGACACTGGCTCAGTTGCTCTAGAAACCACAATATATTTATTAGGCAGTAGAATAATTATTGATAAGAAACCTACTCAAATGGGTATGCCTGATCAAATTTATCAGTTTTTTTTTGTTTATAAAGGAAGCCAATAACAGTGCTCGAAAACTGAAACGCTTTAGGTTAAACCTGTTCAGCTTTTATTCGGGTTACATTTGTTTTAAAGTTTGGTAAAATATTGAATGGCATCCCAGGATTAGCGTTCGAATATATTCAGTTTGAAACAAACGGTATTAGAAGATTCGTACTAGTTCGTACGTTTGAGAGGGCTAGGAAAGTTGGCAGTGATCGATGAAATGGTTAAAGTATATCGACACTAAGTGAAAATTCATTTAAAACATCATAAAAACTAAAATATTAAATGAGACTATTATATGTAGAAAAGGACTTAAGTTAATAATGAATTAAATCAATAAGCTGATATTTGGTAGAATATGTCAAAGCTATAAAAAGTACAAAAAATTGTCTATGATCACATCTCAATGTCTCATATAAGGCTACGTGACATGTACAAATAATCAATCCTAATATCAGCCGTAGATTATGTGTAAATGTAAAAACTATAATATGTATATACAAACTGCTTGCTTGCATTCTTCGGAAAATTATGCGAGCTCCAAGAAAACAAACGTCACAGTTTCGTGTAACGCGTCGTGTATTGGGGGCCTTATTTTCCCCCTTTTTTTTAAAGTGCGTATCATGGTGTCGAGTTATTTATCGTCTGCTGAACGGATTTACATGGCAAACGCCAACGCCAGTGCGTTAAACACTCAACTCCTGTTTAGTCATTAAAATGACACAAAAGAATAATGCTGGCTGGTTTTGAACTGAAGTTTACAATGTTGCATAAATTGATTATGGGTTTAACCCAACTTCATTTTCATTCCATTTAAATTGTATATAATTATGTTAGAATCGAAGAACGAATGACTTTATTGAATGAAAAAACTTGACTTTATATCATTGATAATCCATATTCGTGTTATATGTATTACAAATTGGCTGAAATACATTGTGATTATCTCCGATTAAATTCGTGTTTTGGTTTTCATGATAATATTAACGCGGAATAGTCTTTGCTTTCGAAACGGTAACTGATTAAATGATGCGATGGACAGGTTGTATCCACATACTATCAAAATGTCCCTTATTATTATTACTAAAGCTCATTGATTTGGATAACGAGTAAAATTTTGTCTAGTTCAGCTTGAAAACGCAAAATTAATTTCCCCAATATATCTGTGAAGCAGTTAATAAATAAAATATAAAATTCTTACATCAAAATTCGATTTCGTTAATCGGACCTTATTTTCAATAATAAGGTGATTTAAAGTAATCTGTACTCAACCTTAGACTTGGCATAGTGGTCGAAAGCTTCCTTCATACTGAATCCCAAAGCAGTGTACGGATGTGCCAGCGACGGCACCTCCCACGTTGGTAAATAATCATCTCCAATAACGTACTTGTCAAGGTTTTTCGGATTAAAGGGGTAGTACTTTGCTGGGCAGTATCTGACAAATGGAAAAAATGGTAGTGTTATAAATTTGCCTTACTAACAAAAATAAAATTATGAAATGTAGGTACAGCTAAATCATTATTTACAATATATGAATTATATTATACAATATATGAATTATATTATACGCACCAAATAATATTATCGAGAAAAATAAGTCCGCCTACCTCTACAATAATAATTTTTTTCTTTTTATAAAATGGCAAGTTTTGTTTGTTCGTTTATTTTTAAAGTTTTTGAAAACTTGGAAGTGTCATATAATTTTAGTCAGTCTAAAGACACGGGACATACAGTCTGAGAGGAAATTTTATCGATTCAATAATCGTTTAAACAAATTCAAACCGATTTTAATTGACGTATGAAAAAAAATACACAGAGCGCGTTGTATTATGTAGTACGGGCGAATAGAACCGAAAGTTTATAATATGTCAATGGTTAAACGTAGTAGTTTCTAGTTCTAGTAATTAGAATTAAATGGCTGTGTAAGGTATATTTAGTACTACGATCGTATTAAACAATAATATATGTATTTATAAAATTACTACTTGTACAGATGGCTTGTGTAACTCGTCTATGGCCTATTTGGGTATCACTATACTCTACCGCCAAACATCAATAGTACGTATTCAGATCTCATTTGCTTCATTTCGTAAAATAAATTAAAGAAAATATCACGTAAATAAATACAAAGTAATGCAATGTTAAATATGTTTATAAGCTAGTAAGATATAGATAATCCATTTGTGAACATTAGTAATCGCATTAATGTTTACTTATTTGTATATTAACCGGTTGTCCATGTAGTTTTAGAACATTATATCCCACATATAATACACACAATTCAACAACTATAAACAAATTTTCAAACAATTTGTCTTTTTTTCGAGCTCACTTGGTATCGCTCTCGTGAAATATCTTTACGCTATTTTTATGTGTGTATCCTTTAAGTGTAATAATTATTAGTGTCAAAATCGCATATCATGTTTCGATATTTCACGATCGTGTTATGTGATGAGTTTCTAGTTTGCTATTGCAACTCTACATATATGTATATATTGATACTAAGTATCTATGGAAGAATTAGTGTTGTGTTTAATAGAAAATGTGCTTGTGTACATTTTGTAAAGTAAATATAAAACTTTTTGAATGATGATCCTTTTTCTTAATAACATTAATTCAATTTTTTGTATTATTCATGTCCGTTTACTATGCTCTAGGATTTTTTATTTGAATATGCTCACCTGAACAGTACATCTCCTTTGTACCAATACACTCGCAAAGGATCAACAGACGTCAGTGCCACATAAACGCCAATGTCGAACTTGTGTCCGTCCACCAAGAAAGGTTTTTGCACGTACTCCTGAACGAAACTTTCGCCACTCAACAAATCAATTGCAGTCACGTTCTTTAAATATACACCTCGATGTTGATTGTGCTTTTCCAAAAACACTGCATTCCTATTTTCACTCGCATATCGTAAAAACTCTTTGGTATTTTTTGGTATCTTGAACGCTTTTGGAATAAATTTGGAAGCCGATGTCGCTAAGTCAACCTTGTTTGTTATGAAGCCTGTGCCCGGAAAATGATTGACTTTCTGATACGTTTTTAATCTGTGCAAATTTGGATATAGTACTCTGAATGGGTAGTCGTGAGACCATAGTAGCGACCAAGGTGTATTATTAGTAGCTTTCTCATAACCAATTCTCTCTAACACTAAATGAACGTGTTTCAACAATCCGTTTTTATTTTCTACATCATTGTAGGCAGAATACACCCAATACCGTTGTCTGTTCGTGTCATAATCTTTGTAAATATTATCCTTTCTATTTTGTACATGTATTATCTCTAATAGTATTGCTAATGATAGACCTATTATACATATCAGAAAAAATATATTTGTATTTGCGTCATTTTTTGTCAGTATTCCGTTATACTTGTATACGTTCGTGACGTTTTCCTCTTCGATATTTTTTTCTGATATATTGTCGATCCGATCTAGTAATTGTTTGTTCTAAAAATAAATCAATACGATTAGTTGAATGGTGTATTATGTGCCATTATTCAATGGGTATTTCGGAAAGGATATATTAGCTGATTAATATGATGGACGCGAGTTATTTTGGTTTTCTTTTTTTTCTACATAATTATACTAACAGGCACAATGTTACAATACCTTTGATAGAAAGAGATTATAATGTCGTTACTTTGGCATTTAAGATAACATTATCTGTCCGTCTATTTTGATCAAATCCGTTTTATGGATTGTGTGATTTTAACTGTAGTAACATAAATAAATTTAAAAAATATTTTATTCAAGTAGACTTACAAGCATTTTTGAATTATAATTTACAAAATTATATACTACGTAAAGTACCACCGATATATAGGGTATGCTAATTTTCACTGATGTATTCCTTGTATATTCAATAAACTTTTTTTTTGTATATTTAGGCGGACGAGACTATGGGCCACCTGATAGTAAGTGGTCACCAACGCCCATAGACAATGGCATTGTAAGAAATGTTAACCATCGCTTACATCGCCAATGCACCACCAACCTTGCGAACTAAGATGTTATGTCCCTTGTGCCTGTAATTACACTGGTTCACTCACCCTTCAAACCGGAACACAACAATACAAAGTACTGCTGTTTTGCGGTAGAATATCTGATGAGTGGATGGTACCTACCCAGGCGAGCTTGCACAAAGCTCTACCACCGAATATATTTTTGCTATATATCAATAGGATTATATAAATTACTAAATCTAGAGGGCAATAAATTTTAAAAGTCGTGCACCATAATCACTATCGTTCACTTGCCCTCCATCCATCCTTTATTCCATTAATTTAGAGTGTTTTTTCTCCGCCATATAATACATATCTCTATAGATTATATTAACTACAAGAGGAGACAAATAACAAACTTTGCCATTGAATTGACGCGATATAATTGGTCAACGGTTTTTATTATGGATTCGCGAATAAAAGCGTCTTGAATGTCGGCGAAGCTGTTGGAAGTAGAATTTAAATGCATACAAGTAGTTCAGTCGAAAAGTGTTGTATTATAAAGAAATATACATTAATCTACAAACAATGTAGTGCATAATATACTAGAGCTATTAGCAAATCGAATGGAATACGTAAATCTAATATTTGTTATCTTCCTTCGATTGGAATAGGATTTAGTTATATGACTAAGTATATCTTTGCTCTTGTTCTCAGCAGCGTTATCCTGTAAGAACTCACTTCGTAACACACTCGTGTGATATTAAAAAGCTACTGCATTCCTATTTCATAATGATACGTTATTTTGATACGTCTTTTACTGCTTTTTTTCTTCCTTTAATATATAAATCGTCTTTCTTATTGTAATATTACTTGACATGGAGCCAGTGATTAAAAAGTGCTTGTAAAAGGCTATTTGAATAAAGTATAATTTGATTCAATATTACAGGAATCACGACTGCTGAGATATTAAGCTTAAAATCAACAGAGGCACGGGAAGTAACACATTCAATTTTTCTACGCTGCAACTAGGATTTGTTTGACAGAAACAATAAATTACACTGCCATACCGGAGATTCGAACACGGGACCTCAGGATTTTAAGTCTTATATGTGGACCACTATTCTTAAGATGTAGAGTTTTCTATAATAGCAATTCTTAATATGGAACGTCGGATGACTCATCTTAATTAAAATGTTAATTTTAAAAACAAGACATACATAGATTTTATTAATGTTATTACATTAAAATACACTTTTGTATGTAAGTAGAGTAAGGATGTATGACTCTTTAGAAAGTCTTATATGGTCATCATGTCACCAGTATTAAAATTAAAATAAAAAATTAAAAGTTTTACAAATAAAAACAAATACTCACATCCTTCCTATTTTGTGCCTTCTTCATTTTAATTTTATCCATCTTGTGAATTATTTTTTAAACACATTTTCAAACCGAATAATTCTCACGATATTGTTTATTTTCAACAAAATTTCTTTTTTTTTTTACCGTGTAAACTTGCGTACGGGCAGAGATCTCCGCACATACGCCGAGAATGGATTCATTCACGAGAGAGATAGCGCTAATCGCTGTGAGTACGAACGAGACGGTTATAACTTTCTAAAACAACACCGGCTTTTTAAGGTCACATCCATGGAAAACGTATATAAACCTAGTATATATGTAGGTGGTACAACATAAAAATTATATAAATTAACATATTATATATACTTACTTTTTTATGTAAGTTATGAATGCGATATTTTAAACGACATGATGTTAATATTTTACTTTAATAATCTGTGTAACATTTATAAAATATATTTTATAGTAAATTTGGTTTATTTAATCTATACCTATTCGATAATAATGTTACGCTGATGCAGAAACCTCAAGGAATGTAATGTAGTTGCTGGTCTACAATTAAACCACAAACATAGTCACTGTTCAGCTATCAACACCACAACATATTATACGTTATTTCCTTATCATTTATAGTGTAATAATTATTAAACTATATTAAATAAAATGTAAACTAGCGGTCGCTACCTTGCTTAAATATTCCAATGATAACGCCAGGGTAGTGATGGTCTCTGGATGTCCTCCACTTAAACTTAAAGCCATGAATTATGATTTTTTTTAATGATTTGTGTAGGCGGACGGATAAAAGGGCCATCGGATGATAAACAATGGCGATGCAAGAGATATTAACCAGTCCTTATAACTCCAATACGCTACAAACCTTGGGAATTAAGATAAGTCCCTTGTGCTTGAAGTTACACTCGCTAACTCACCCTTAAAACTAATGCAACACTTCTAACTATTGCTGTTTAGCGATAGATTTACACTTACAAAGTCCGGGAAAACAAAACGCAATTATTAATTTTGAGAGTTCTAATAGATAAAGTGAACTTTATTATAATTATAATATATATTTTTAGTTCCAGCACAAGTAACAATCCCAGACATGCACGGCATTTCAAATGAAACATACATTAAATCTAGTTCTAAATATGAACTTTATACAAGATCGTGATTCTAACGCCGCAACTTAATTTACATAATCGTGTCCGTCTTGTCGTTGGCTGTTAAAGAATGCAGTAGTGACGCGAGATATCGCCCAAAAGGTGGAATTAACCTATATTTCGTACAATTTAATGTTGTTGTGCAATAATATATAATGTATAATAAAATAGTAAAACAAAAGACGGTTCGAACCCGAGTCCTCTACTAAGAATATTATAAACGCGAAAGTTTTTGAGAGGAAAGATTTTTGTTAATTTTTCACTAAAAACTATAATATGGAGAAAGATGTTTTTTTTAAATATAATTATATAAATAGTTTATACGATGAATGAATACAAGAGCTACTTAACAACTGTCCTTCTACGTGAGCCGCGGATGGAAGCTAGTAATATCATAATCAAAATAAACATATCAATTAAAATTCAGAAATGTTTAGAAAATTTTGAGGTACAAGGAGTAAAATTATTCGAGTATAATAAAAATATGTATTTAAATTGATGCATATTTTTTATAAATAGCAAGTAGGTACTATCAGACACGGAAATCTTTTGATAGTGTATATAATTATGTATGAGAAATCTACATTAAATACGTTTAAATTACGACGTAAATATCTTTAGATTTAGGTATTATTCTCTCAACTATGTATTCACAAGAAACAAAGTGCACTATTACGATATGGTCTATAAAAACGATCATTAATATTAACGAGCAATCGTAATAATGCAAGGCGGCAGGCTGAGATCTGTTTGTGGTGTATTATCTTACAGATTGTTTACACGTGACGGTAGACAGGACAGCGGGCGCCGGGATGCTGTGAAGCGTTATAGTATGTAGTTGGTAAAGATGAATTAGAACTTTTCAGTGTCTATGCTTAACATTTCCGTTGATTTAGTCATATTATTTCTCATTTTAATAAACTAATTTACTAACATAAAAAATACGTTTAATAAATAACTAAATATAAAACACATTTACAGTAACAGCCTGTGAATGTCCCACTGCTGGGCTAAGGCCTCTTCTCCTCTTTTGAGAAGAAGGTTTTGGAGCTTATTCCACCACGCTGCTCCAATGCGGATTGGTGGAATACACATGTGACAGAATTTCAGTGAAATTTGACACATGCAGGTTTCCTCACGATGTTTTCCTTCACCGTCAAGCACGAGATGAATTATAATCACAAATTAAGCACATGAAATTCAGTGGTGCTTGCCCGGGTTTGAACCCACAATCATCATTTAAGATTCAGGCGTTCTTACCACTGGGCCATCTCGGCTTTCACTCGGCTATCACATTTAACAATATAAAAAGTTAGGTAATTATATTTCATGAAATTAATTAATAAACAAAAATAGTTTATAAGTAAACGTACAAACAACAAACAACTTCATCATAACAGATCGATTTTAGTAAAAGTTATTGAGGTTCTCAAGCTCAAAAAAATAATAAAGAAAGGAAGCAATTTTGGATGTTAACATTTATTATTTCAATTTCAAATAGCATTTAATCCAACTACATACAATATCGCATCCGATAGTTCGACGGACCGGCGTCGGTGCGTCTGCAAGAGCCATCGATCGCAACACGCACCCGAATCGTACAACTCTCGACACACCGGCGCCTGTTCGTAAACAATCGCTTACTAACTTTGTACCGAGTTCGTGCATTTTATTTGTTTGAGGAAATATCGACTGGAAGTCGAACTGTGTGGCGGAAGTCTTCAATTTTTATATATTGTAAATTTGATTAAAACAATACGTCATTCAAATAATTAGAATGTTCCAATTTAAAAATTTTTATTTTTAAATTACAGATTACAGAAGTATTTTTGGTTACGGTGGTGAGATAAAATTCGATATTTACTCATCACAAACCGGTTTGAGGTTAATAACGTCTTTCTAAAAGCATAAAATAAAGATGAAATTATATTAATGTAAACTATTTAAACCAAATCTTTAAAAAATATACGTATCTAACGAAATGATTATTAAAACTTGACTTATGTACTACCACGAGCTTAAATATAATCCAATCAAATAAAAAAGCAGGAAGAAATTGATACTACATCAACATATTCTATTGAGTTATGTTTTCTATTATTATCAACGTTTTTGTTCTGGTTACCTTTGTCATCGAATAAAACGTTGCCTATTTATGTTTGATTGAAATTTGTGCGTGGGCGATGACCTTTATACAAGAAACTAGGTAAAAGGCTAGTTTTGTTAAAAGGCTTTTATATAAAATTACATAGTAGAGCTTCTTCTAATTACCAATTTCGGAAAAATATAATATATAGATAGATAAGATTTCGTTTTTTTTCTTTTAAGATATATATGTCTATAGTGAAAAGAACAGTCTGTAAATGTCCCACTACTGAACTGCTTGAGGAGGTCTTGGAGCAACTTGGTTGCTGTCACATGTGGCACATTATCATTTGACACTATAAGGTTTCCTGACGATGTTTTCCTTCACCACTGCACGCGTTTTTTTATTGCATAAGACGGACAAATGGGACAAATGGTGGTAAGTGGTCACCATCCCCCTTAGACACTGGCACTGTTAGAAACATTAACAGTAACTTACATCGCCAATGCGCCACTAACCTTGGTAACTAAGATGTATTTTCCCTCGTTCCTGTATTTACACTGATCCACTCAACCGTTATACCAGAACAGAACAACACTAAGTACTCAGTACTAAGTATTGCTTTTTAGCGGTAGAATTCTGATGAGTGGGTGGCATCTACACAGACGGGCATGCACGAAGCCCTCTCACCAAGGAATAACTTCATCATCATCATCATTCTAGTTAGAGTCCGCAATCTATCTTAGCTCTATTTAATTGGTAGAAGGATTGTTATAAAATAATCCAGTATGTATAAATTTTAATCTATACTACTATATAAATCTATTGGTTCTGTCTGTACATATTTTTTTTCACCTAATTTTGTGATAAATAATCGTTTCACGATGCAGTGATTCACATTATACTATTTTTTTCATTTTTGTTTGTCTGAACGGCTTGACCAATCTTGATGAAAATTGGTACACACAAAGAACATGTGATGGCGCAAATGTTAGGCCATATAAAAGATCGATAAGCCCTACGGTATTATTGTGTGTGTGTGCGCGTGTGTATGTTATTATAGTAATAAAATAATTTATTATATTTTTATTAATTATACGCGGGTGAAGTCGCGGGGCACAGCTAGTATTTAATATAATTGTCATTTTATAACGACATTTAATAACTTACGATTAGTAGTTTATATTTCTATACTTGTATGAGTATGTATTTAAATGCAATGAGAGCGTGTGCTCTATAATTATTAAGTTATAATTCCAGCGAAGCAAGCTTAACTTATTTTTTTGTGAATAATTTAAAAAGGTTCCGTATAACAGATATGGAGGTACCGAATTAAAGATTCCTTACTATAATCACCAACCCGCATTGGAGCAGCGTGGTGGAATAAGCTCAAACCTTCTCCTCAAAAAAAGAAAAGGAGATGAGGCCTCAGCTCAGCAGTGGGACATTCACAGGCTGTTACTTTTACTTTACTACTATAATCTAATTCTAAGATTAGAGAAAATATATATTTAGCATCCACAAGAGAAAGTGATCTTATAAATACATCGAATAAAAATCTTTTTAAAAATAGAACACCAAATCATATAAATTCATGTAAATAACTCTCTGTTACCCTTAAAAATCAGTAAAAATCTAAATAACACTATTAATAAAGTACAATTTGCGCCAATAAAATTCTCACCACTAAAAAAATGGCGGTCTTAAATTAGCGCGCGTCCTTTTTTTTTTTTCAACAGTGCTGTTTTATGGATCAAGGAATCTCCACTACGTATATTGAGTTTAAGTCGTTATGAATGAGTATTATTTTATGTCTATTATTATTATTAATTTTTGAATTAATGATCATGGACCAAAGTTAACCGAGAATAATCTAGTGATATGATCTTTGTCCGTCTACATACATTTTCATACGATTCTACACGTGTGTTAGTATTGCAGTTTTCTATAGTTGAATAAATGTATGGAAAGGTAAATCGAGAGCGTTAAGTGACTCATGGAGTTGGTGCGGTTGGTGCGGCCTTTAGTAAAAAGAACTCTAATACTCTGAAGAAAACTCTGCGGACTGTAGTTGCTTTTTTATTTGTCCTCTCTGCAAGAAATATGGCATTTTTAATATAATAGATTGATGTTACGAGTTATAATATGTTGTTTCGTTTCTATTTTTATAAACTATTTTAAATTATAATTTATTGCAGTAATGTTGTATACATTTTATGTTTTTAACCTAAAAATAGTTTGTTGACTATCAATTAAGATAAAGTCGATTGAAATAATTTTTTCATGTATTTCAAAGCATATTTTAATGTAGCCATTTTCTAAATAAATACTTACAAAGGTATAAATACGAACAACTATGTTTGTGGGTGTCAAAAAATCAAATGAAAGAAGTCGTAATAATTATGAAAAAGTTGATTTATTATTATTATAATTATAATAATTATTATAATACAGTTTACAATAATTACAAGCGATCACCAAACGGGGTGAAAGAAAACGGCATATTTAATTATTTAGGCCGTCTACACACGATACGCGCCAGCGGCGTGCGGCTGCCGGTCGCAGAAACGGCTCGTCGCACACGTGGTTGCGAGGGAATTTGGCAGGTTGCGATATTGAGGTACGGTTTCGTAACGCAACAGAACTCGATACCACGCGTGTGATGCGCCGCACTGGAATTCAAAACGTCTTAGCGGCACCGCAGTCGTGACGCGAATCGACCGCAGACGGTCTTGTTATTCGATTTTAGGATATAGTCTTTCGAACGCGAGGAACAAAATATTACACAAGTCGAGAATATTATTTATAATCGATTCGGATTAAATCGGATTCGAGCGGCGAAAGCGTTACCGCATGGGCGGCGGGAGAGAGGCGGGGCGACGCGGCGGAGGCTATGTACAGGCCCGCTACGGGCAGTCGCACTCCTCGACCACCATCTCGGGCAGGTCGCGTTTGATGATGTTCGAGTCGGCGCCGAAGTAGATGAGCGAGAGCGCGGAGAAGCGCACGGGCGCGCAGCACGCGGCGCGCTCCAGCCGTGCCGCCTCCACCACCTACGTCATGTATTGAATTAAATCTAAGTTTACTTTCATATTTCAATATAATGACTACAAAGACATTTAAATTAACTTAACAATTTGAGTAATCAAATAGTAAAACTGTGATATAAAAGCTCGGAATCTCACCTGCGAGTGATAGTTGAGGTATGGCTCACACGCGCCACGGCAATAATTAGCGTAGTAGCCCTCAGGAGCGACGATCCAGTCGTCCCAGCCGAGCGCGCGGAAGCTCACGTAGTATGTCTGTCGGCAACAGCGGCCGTGGGCGGCGGCATCGCAGTCGAGTGCGCGGCGACGTCGAGGCGCGCGAGCCGCGACCCGCAGTCGCAGCAGCGGGCGCGCCGCCGCCGCGCCGCCCAGCCGCAGTCGCACGCGGCCCGCGCACCCGCTGCAGTCGACCAGCAACCGCAGCGGCTCCTGCGCGCCCGCCGCCGCCCACCGCCGCGCGGCGCCCGTTACGTCTACCCGCTGCCATCCGCGACCGCTTCTACCACCTTCATGACGTCGTTTTAGAAAATAACATTCTATATCAATAATATAGTAAACTTGTCAGTTGATTTATGCACGTGTAACATACTAAGACGCATTGATCGATAAATTGATAGGTAAACACCCTCTTTATACAACCTACTAAACTTTTATAGTAGTTGTCCTTGACATCTAATTTGTGGCCTAGCTAGACTATGTAAATGAGAAATGAATATAAAATAAAGTTAATAACACACCCCCGGCTTCTGTAGTGCCGGCGAGTTCGCCTACGCTCGAGTTCCCGTGAACGGTGAACGCCCAGAGCGTGTAGCGTAGACGGCGTGCTTTCGGTGTCGCCTCAGCGCGCACCATTAACTCGGCTGCCGCTACTGACAGCCCCTGTTCCGACTCTGCTTCCTGGCCTAGTCGGAACTCGATAAGACGCTGACCGTTTAGCGTCTCACCTAATAACAGAGAACTTTCTAATTCAAATGACTATACTATAAGCTTTCTGAAATTGGCCCTATGGTCCCTACCTAAGGCGAAATGACTCGAACAGTAGCTGTGAGGCGTGGGGAGGGATGGAAGGGTAAGGCCGGGTGCGCACGTTTGTCGCCTATGGCTGTAGGCTACACTAGCCCGGTCGCCGTGTCTATTCGTTCAAATGAGCACGAATACACATGCCGATTCAGGTGCGTGTTACCGCGCGCACACCGACATCGAGTAGAAGAAAAACATAATGATTGGACGTAAATACGAGTAACACTTCAATAAAAGCGTCACAGCAGCTGTTATACTCGTTAAAATATATGAAAATTTTTGACTACGGAATATCCAACGGTGCAAATAGAACCCCACGCAGGCGATCAGCACTGCGCATTGTGATGTCTGAAAAGAAAAGAAATAAATGAATAATTGCTTTAAACTTAATTTCATCTTATGTACCAAAACCAAATCTATTAAAAACTAATAATAAAATATTGTCGGCTTTACCTATAAATATTGGTTATATATCGTTAATTGGTTTTTTAAACTTTTTCTTCCGAACGTCAAATAAATGACGACTGAAAGAGAATATGATCAAAATAAACATTGATTAAGCATTAAAAGTAACCGTCTCTTGAAGAGATAATAATAATAATGACTCAAAGTTTTTATGTTAATTTATCATAAGTAGACCCGGCTGCGTTTATTTCTAATAATTAGTTAAACATTTTGTCGTAAATGTATTTTTGTGGATGAGACTTCTATGAAGTCTAATCACATCAAAATAAAAAAAAATAATTTGAGCCAAATCGTTAGAACCGTGTCAGCGATACAGAAATCTGTAATACAAGAATGGCTCATGCCATTTAATATTATATAATAATAAATTTATTATTATTATGATTCCGGTTTACATACCAGAAAAAGGAAAATATCACTATTTTGTTAATACTTTAGTTGTAAGTATTAAAACGATATTGACTTGATACAAACAAGTTCATATCAATCGCACTGTAGCGGCCGAGTTATAAAGAAATACTGAATTAATAATCATACGCTGTTCTTGGCTTTCATATTTAACGTTAAATCGCATGGTAAAGACTAAGGCGGTCAATTGACCAGTTTAAAATTAGCCATGGTACATGGGGGTTGAATAATTCACGGCAGCGGATCGAACGTGTCGCTAGTGCAATGTTATGCAACAAACTATGTATATCGATTCTTATGCCCTCTTTAATAAAGTTTACATGAAAACTAAGCATGTTCGCATAGGTCTTCAGCGACGTAGTTAAGTACCAATTTACGCCTGATCAATCTTTCAATTGCAGACGCAGTATTATTACTGCCAAGGTAAATTGCCAGGGGTGAGTGAAGTTTGTTCATACGTTATTGAAGTTAGGAATAAAGGTCGACTAAAGCAGAAACTAATGAATGTATTTAGTGTTAATATTATGGTAAAAAGCTTAGGTAAGAACTTTTTTCACACACTTTCGTCTTGATAAGAACATACGACGGAGGTCAGTGCCTAGCAGTCGAATTACTATGAAAATTCATCAATTATTTAAAAAAATTGCGTGGAACACGTTCCATTAAGGTTTGATTTTAAAATTTTGCGCTTACTTAAAATATGTCCATTTCAAAGATTGAAATTTGTTTTTAAAAGAACTTGAAAATTTTTCAATTTCCACACCACCTAATAAAATAGTAAATCGCTTGTGGCAAGTGTGTCTCGATTACAAAAGGTATTTCGCGAACATTCTTAACAAAAGTCGCCGTTGTGCCAAATATAAATTATTCCCTACTAAACTTAAAAAGAAGACCTACTAAAATTTAAAAAGAACTTTTAAGATTTTGGTACTTTGTGTTCAGTAACATAAAAGAAAACTGTCGTATGAAACTAATTTTAAGTCATCTTACAACAAACATAGCCAAGGTGTCTTCTATAAATCTATAGATATCGCTTAACTTTGATCTAGTAATCGAGGGTTTATGTAGTATTATCAATTAATCTAGAGAAAACATTATTTTACTGAAATTCTTCTATAAAACACAAAGGTCAAACATAAGTTGATCTTACATGAGTAAACGTTACAAACGAAATTTTACATAAAAAGTATCAGTCTGCATAATATGTCTACTCTCCCTCTTATGGAGAAGGATTGCTTATTTGATCATGTTGTTTTGATGGATACATTTCACAACATGGCGCTGTATTTTAAATGACTACCTCAAATGGTTAGACCTGTTAAGTTCGTAAAGCCCAGACATATTGGTCGTCTGAACAGATATCGGTTAATAGGCTATGTGGGAAGCTTTAAGCTGACTAATTTGACACAAGGGCAAAACGGTTAATTAATGTTTTAGAGTATACAGAACTAATCATTTTCATTCATGTGCTCTATTTACCAACTAAATTGAGATCGGGGAACATAACTTTCCCTTATATTTCCATTCTTAAGAAACTCAAGGCAACACTATTAATAATATGCGAAAATTCGTGAAAGTAGCTCGCAATTGTTAAGCAAGCTAACCTACCTAACGCGTTTGACAGATGACCCCAATAGATTTTGTAGTTAGCAGAATTTACTGTACTTCATCACACCTACTGCATATATTTTATCTTTCCATAAATATTTGCCTAAACCATATATACCAAACAAAGATAAAATAAACGAAAGTTCCCTTAAAATAGATCTGTCTGCATATGCACCATTTTTCTTATTTTTTTAAGTGTTGTTTTTTGAATCTGTGCAAGATTTATGCAGGTATAACTTAATGGATTTAATGATATAACGCGCGGTGATAGCTACTATTTTCTGTCTTGAATATATATTAGGCATTGTTTTATACGTTAATAATTCTTGTTATTTAGTTATTTAATACGATAACATTAAAAAATAAAACAAATGTTAAAAAATGATAATTACTTAATTAAAACAAAATAAATAATTTTTCATTATTTTTTTAAATCTTTCTTTTTATTATAATAACGTTAACTTTAATTGATATAATAGCTTTACATAAAAATTAAATAGCTAAAAAAACTTATGCTATCATTTAATTATATTTATCATTATTATACAGTACTATGGTTCTAGGTCATTGAACCCGAACGCGGTGATCGCTATCACGTTTATTTTTCTTCGAAGTTTTACGTTTCGCGTTAATTGTTAACAGTAATACCTCCAGTTGCGTGACTTATATTCCCTTCTTCCATTACGAATGTCTTGATTTTACTTTTTCCGCCGTCATAGGAATATTTTACGTCTGAACAACGATGTATGGTCCGCGAGAACGCAGGTAGATTTAGTAATTATTTTGAAACGTCAACAAAAATGTGTATTGTGACTAGACATTATATGACATCGTAGCGACTCAAAAAAAAAAACTACTCTATGTAGAGATTCTTGCACTTGTGAATCCGTCATATTAACCTCAATTGGGAAAAAAATAAATATTACACAGAGTTATGAATTTTCAATCTTAAGGACCTAAGGCTTTCAATTTATAAATTCAATATTAGAATTACCTATATATTCTGTATGTAGATCAACGAATACTTACTCGATATTTATTTATTATATATTTTATAGATATTATTAAAAAAATCAATTAATTTAAAAATTAAATATGTTGAGTACTATTCATTTCGTGAAACAATAAATCCGGTGTTTCCTTTAATCAAATAAAAGTTATTGTTATCGAAGGAAGTTTCATGTCACATAAAACACATCTGAAATGTTAAATAATGATTGAAATTTACTACCGTTTCTAAATTATTATTTTTTAAATTATCTTTGCAGTTATCTTCTAATGATTGATTATTGAATTTTTAACGTTTCTCTATTTGAACGAAAAATCTAAATGAATGGTTTTTTAAAAAGATAAGTCGAATTTAGAATATCTTTCTCTCCTTTATTATTATATTATATTATATTTATTTATCTCATTTATTTGACAACACACCACACCAAATATAAGAATAAAAACAGTATAATAAAAAATCAAAAGTTATACTTTCCTAAATTTATGTATAGAATTAAACTGAAAATAAAACTTTTCGATTTCAATTACTGAATAGAGCACGCTCTTTTAGGCATTCTTATATCCCAATGCGAAAATGGAACCCGTATAGGATGACTATTTTGACTGTCCATCTGTCACGTTACGTCCATACTACCTGTTATGTCAAATGATAATAGGGTGCTTTAAAAAAAAAAAAACTGTCGAGAATTGTTGCCCGTGCCTTCGTCGTATCATATTCTTTTCCATGCAGAATCACAAGTTTTAAGCACTCGCATCTGAATACAGTTTCAAGCTTATACTTCTTATACAAATCGCTATAATTAAACAAAAACGCGTAAAGCGAAAGGATTTTTTCATTCATTCTTTAAGGTATACGTGTAACAATATAAACAGATAAAATAGAAAATCAATACTAAAATATTTTTAATCTATGAATATCGTTGGAAAAATATTTTTATTTTATTAGCGTTTAAAGCTCTTTATTTAAAAAAATAAAATAAAAAAATAGTGCATGTACATATAGATTTCCGGGTAAATTTGACTAAAATATCTAAAATAACTCGATTTAACGCGGTTTCGGTGTTATCGTTCAATTAGAATTGAAGGTCAGGTCTATGTTATTCGATTGAAAACAATTTTAATAATAAAAGCCTGAGTTTAGGCTGACTGTTTTTTTGTCCTAGATCAAGGCCACCGGCAAGGTTAAAATAATTCTCGTATAATTTACTTTCAATAACATTTCTCTTATTATTGTTACGAATAAAATACATTGAAGGGATGAATTGCCATTGGTGAGTGCTTATGTTCTAAATACTCAAATTATTTTAATGTATTCTAAAGCCTAAAGACTAGGCTTTTCAGTTTCAATATAAACGGAAAGAATAACATAAATTTACGACCGGCGAGATTTTGAAAATGTTTTAAAATTCCACAGTATTAGAAAATTTGAAATAAGTATAAAAATATAATTAAAATAGTTTTTGTTTTCATATCAAAATTATAAGATAATAGCGTTCACTAAATATTACATTTAGTTTTAATAAAAGATTTATGATTCAACGCGGGAAATAACATATGTTCAGCTCTGAATAGAAAATTAATTGTTAAATTATATACCTAATTTAGTACCTATTGTGATCTTCTGTACCGTAGGCCTTTTTTATTAATCATTATCAATAACAAGGTTACTAGACGATTGAATGACGAGGCATGAGAAAATGTATTATACATCACAAATAAGACTATGTAAGAATCTTATTCTAGAATATATAAAGTATATTGGGACGAAAAGCCTTATGTACATGTTATGTTCTTAGAAAGAGCATAAAAAATATGATTTCCTTATTGTAAATAGCTGTGTCGCGCGGTTTTACCCATTTTAAACTTTACTCATTCGCCTTGGTTGGTCGAAGCGTGATGTTATATAGTCTACTAGTTTACGAACATGAATTCGTGTTAGGGGGTAGTTCGTGTCTATGTACTTCCTTGAGGTTCCAAGCTTGCTTCATACAAAATTTTATAAAAATCAGTTAAGTCGTTTAGCTTTGAAAGCGTAACATAGTCGTAGTCTGCTACGACGTTGTGTGTTTTAGTAAATATATTCGTAACATTTATCCTCTATGTTATTTTCGAGTTAATTAATCTATACACATGAAAATCTTTATCCTGACTGACTTTCAACGCACAACCAAAATGGTTTAGAAAGCTGAAAATTTAACACTTAAAATTTAAATTTTAAAATATATTTTTTTCTGCTTTCATTAAGCCCTTCAAATTGGTTAAATAATAATACTTACTTTGCTTAGAAAAATCGCTTTATAAAAATCTGTAATGTCCGATATTAAGCAGATATGTTTCACATAAAATTAAATTAACTCTGATCTTATACCAATAATCTTCTATATCATATAGTTTGAAATAAATGTAAAAATAAACGTCAAGTATCATATTACAATTGAATTTTGAATTTAAATGGAAAAGGCGAAATCAAATCAAAATACTGATAAGTAACGACCTGATCTTAACAATATACGGAATTATGAATTTGAATAAACTAATAAGAATTAACATGATAATATTCTCTAGGGCGATTGTCGAGCAATCAAAATGGTGTGGTTAGGTGTAGAAATATTATATACTTAAGCAAGAATATAATAAATAATTAATTGAGATATGTGATATGGTTTATGTATAAAATATATATGTTAAAAAGAAAATAAAATCTTTAATTTTTGTCCACTTTCTATATATGTATATATATATATAAATAAAGTATTAAAACTCTGAAATTACTGAATGTAATTGGTGTAATCTATTTGGTAGGACTTTGTGCAAACCCGTCTGGGTAGGTACCACCCTTTCATCAAATATTCTACCGCCAAATAACGGTGCTCAGTTTTGTTGTGTTCTGGTTGGAAGGGTGAGCCAGAGAAACAAAGCACAAAGAACATAACATCGTGGTACCCAAAGTTGGTGACAAATGGCGATATGAGGAACGGTTAAAATTTCTTATGGCAGCAATGTTTATGGGCGGTGGTAATCAGTTACCATCAGGTGATCTGTTTACCTATATGATATATATATGTTTTTTTTTGTTATAGACTAAGCCTACATATTGCCTACAAGCCTGCAAAGAAAACTTATAAGTAAATTAATATTTTTGCTTCTCCGAAACTTAATAAACTAAATAGAGTTCAAAGAGAAAGATTTTTCACAACTTTTATATAAGTTTGAAGAGATTACGCTATTTATAATATCACGTGACCTCTTAACGGAACGAAATATTAAGTATATAAGCGTACTATTTCATTTTATTAATGGACTAGGCGATCCGTCTTTGCTTCGGTCATAACTTTTTAATGTGTTTAAGATTTTAATTTTAATGATCTTTATTTGTGTTAGTGTGTCTAATCGTTTTAGGTTTTATATAAAATAAATCTATTATTATTATTATTATTAATTTACTTGGATCATCATAATTTTTTCAAATTTATTTTTGCTTGTAATAAAATTTTAAGAAGATAAATAACAGAGGAGATTCGAATGGGGTATGGTATCATTCATTACTCATCAATTTTAAATTAACAAGTAATGACACTGTCTAAAAATTATCACCATTTTACTAAACATTTACAGAATAGCAGCAATTCATATTTAATACTTATAATCTTTCATTTAAAACATCGAAATTCCATTTATAATTTGAAATTACAGACGTATCAGTTCTTTGTAATTACGTTAATTTTATTTTACTTTGTGAATATTTTTTTACTGTATATCTGTTTGTTATTCGGCGACTAAAAGTCTTGCATAGGAAATATGAATTCCTTTCACCCGTTAAATTAAGGTATAGTTAATAAATTGATATACTTCAAAAATAATTTAAAGAATTACAAGTAAGCAAAATGTGAGAATTATTATCTTAAAGAAGCTGTTAAGCATCCTATGAATATGATTCATTTTATCATAAATTTAATGGCATCAAAGAACATGAGCGAGTTATATTATTGTGATAATTTGTTGTGTGACTTTCAAAAAGCTACTTACCTTCATGTAGGAAAATTGTCGTCGTTCGAGTTACGTAAAAAGTTTTCCATTGACAGCGACGAGCAGCCTTCCCTCACGGTAGATGTGACGCGACTGAATTGTCTTGGGAAACCCTCGCTTTATATACTCCGGGGGTGAACATGATTCACAAATAGCTGGCAAGTTTTCTGCGGCTAGCGGTTAGCTGGGGTGGGTTTTTTTGTTAATTTCTTAAGAATGCAGTATCGTTAGCGTTTCGATAAAGAATTTAAATATACTTGGATTTTTGTTGTGGAGGTCAACGTCGGTACTACGGTAGCCGGTTATTTATATGTATGACTAAATATTAAATGTTGATTTTGTCACAATGTAAATAATAATAAAAAATATAACCCCTTTATAAAATAGTACATTAGTAGTGATTAAGAAAAGTATGATTAAAATATTTAAACTGATAAACTATTCTGAGAAATATAATAAGATAGATCTAATTAAAAAATATTTTTAATTTATTTATATATAACTTCCTTTGCGTCAAAAGGGAGTATATATTACAGTGTGTAACAATATACTACAATCAAATACATAACAAATCTACTAAAATAAAATGAGGAAAAATATTTCTTGCTATTTCAGATGAATAAAACAGAGTAATAATATTTATATAAATAATTAACCTACGATTTAATTTCGTTGGCAAATAGACTGAGCTACGCTGTAGACGTGCTACGATTCTACAGTGCTACACACTCTAATTAGCCAATAATGAAATATTATCGTAAAAATATATTACAATAGCAACAAATCGAGTACTTATAAGATTAGAAAAACATTTGTTCAGCAATTTTTTTAAAAATAACGGTAAATATAGTAATTTTCCTCTTTTAAATGAAGATGTGACTTTATTATAATTTTTTAATTTATATTTTATCGTAATGTTTCATGGATTTTAGCAGGACTACCTAATACGTAATATTAATATGTATGATTTTCATATCCAGCGTACATAATTGCGTTGAACAGAAATTGTATAACTGTGCCTATCAATTCATTTTCTTTTCGGCTGATACGCCATAAGCCTTGGGACCTAAATGTTACAAGTACGTAGCTTTTGCCTGTTATAACGACAGATATAATAAGTAGTATACAAGGTGCGTTTTTTTATATATAGAATAGGTAAGCCTACGGACAAATTTGCCACCTGATGGTAAGTGGTCACCGTCGTCCATTTGACGCTACCCATCAGACATTAGCGCTAAATTTCTAACATTTTCACTTATAATTTAAGTAACGTTTTATAAATTCTTATCAGTATAATTCAATCGTTTACGGATTGGACGATGAGATTGTCTTTCTTCCAAGTTCTGAAACGTTTAACGCACAAATATACTTTATCAGTGCCGATCTTTTAATTGCCATTATTATTTTTTTGCTATTTGCGACTGTTTATGCGTTATAAATATTCTGCCAATTTCGCATTCAATAGAAAAGATACATAGGAGACTAAAGGGTCTGTGAACTCCTATCAGAAAAACAAAACTACGTTTTGACAAATTCTTATTTAAAAAATAAATCTGAAACTTCATCTTCAGTTAAACAATACCTGTTTTTACCTCCATACATAATCTGTTACCGTTCCTTTTAAATTTTGTATCTTTTAATATTTGCATTTAAAAAAAGCTAATAAAGAAATACAAACGTAAAAAAACTTTTACTTTCTTAAAATTCCAAACATGTTATTTTAGCATTTTTTATTAAACGTGACTGAAATAATTATAAATACGACTAAGCGGTGACATTGTTAGATAATAAACAAACTAGCGTCACGTAGTCTAGCAGCGTTCAATCAATTCTTGGCAGTATCCCAGTTGTTAGTACGACTGTCGACTGTACGGCGCCGGTTACAGAGAGCGCATTGACGATTTTGTATCGGCCGATACTTTTGTCGTTATTGGATAAACTTTTAGTCAATCTATAAGCATTTGTTAACCATCTCTTTAAATATAAGTTTGCTTAGTACCCCAATTATGACATTGTAATAAAATAAATTTATTATTAATAATGCAATAGTCATTTATACATAACTTTTAAACACTTGGTGGTAGAGCTTTGTGCAAGCTCGTCTGGGTAGGTACCACATCAGATATTCTACCGCAAAACAGCAGTACATTGTATTGTTGTGCTGTGTGTGTGTGTGAAGGGTGAGTGAGCCAGTGTAATTACAGGCACAAGGGACATAACATCTTAGTTCTTAAGGTTGGTGGCGCATTGGCGATGTAAGCAATGGTCAACATTTCTTACACTGTCAATGTTGGGCTAAGGGCGTTGGCGACCACTTACTATCAGGTGGCCCATATGCTCGTTCGCCTACTTATCCTATATAAGAAAAAAAAAACATTTTGGTTCTTCTTTTTATATTTGCCAGGAAGATATGACTCCACTCTACCTTATGATAAGTGGTAGCAGAGTCGAAACGCAGAGTGCAATATAATCAGATATGAGTAATTGGCTCTATACCGTTGAGGTTAGCTGCCTTTACTGTACTAGTAGGTTCATCATTTACCATAATATCATCTTGATCAACAAAAAAATATACATAATTATATACAATGATAAATCTGTAATGTACGGTTACAATTACAAGAATACGCGGTACCTAATGAGACAAGTTTAAAGTGCATTAATTATAAGTTATGTTAATAATTTGAGTTAAAAAATATATAATTAGATAACATATGAAAACGTCAACTTAGGCTTCAAGTATTATTTAGTGATAGTTAAAAATAATGTGCTTTTATCTTCGAGGTAATCCAGTGGCTACCACGGGTGAGTTTTAATCGAAGATCACGAGTTCAAATCCGGTCAAGCACGCCTGAGAGTCATTTGCTAAATTGTTTATAATAGATTACGTGTGTGGCGGCAAAGGAAAACATCGTGAGGAAACCTGCATGTGTTGAATTTCATTGAAATTCTACCACCTGTGTTTCCCGTATTGGGGCAGCGTTTTGAACTAAACTTAAAAAATCTTTTGTGGGAAGGTCTTTGTCTAGCTATGGGACATTTACAAGTTACTTTTATAAAAAACCTGCTAGAAGTTATCGTTCTTAAAACAACGTAAACGTTAAACAATAATGAAATGTTTTATCGATTTTTTAAATTATTTTTGTATTTATAGTATTGTGATGTTTCTATGTGGGTTCAATTCCCAGGTCGTGCCAATAAATAGTTATTGGGTTTTTCGGTCAGAAAATTCTTAGTAGCAGCCCGGAGTCTGGAAGTTGGAAGTGTGTACACTCCCGTGCCTCGGAAAGCACGTTAAGCCGTTGGTCCTGCGCCTGAACTCTTTCCGGTCGTGTCGGATTGCCGTCCCATCGGATTATGAGAGCTAAGGAAAAGAGAGTGCACCTGTGTTTGCGCACACACTTGTGCACTATAATATGTCCTGCGCAGTTGGCTATCTCTCTTGAGATTGGCCGCCGTGGCCGAAATCGGTCTGGAGGACCTTATGTGTAAGTGTCTCAAACACTTATAACTAATAAAATGGAAATTTAATTTCCGTCTCGTTTGTTTTAATTTATTTTTAATAAAAAACAGAACGTTCTTTATTGGGCTCTACGTATTAATTATTTTATGAGGATGATAAGTTAAACAATGCTGTCTCGTTCTTTCGAATGACAAATCAATGATGACGGAAAGAGAAGTGTTTAATTAAATGTTTATAAATAAAGCCGTAGTTCCCGTATTATCCAGTACATCAAAGTTTACACCAAATAGAACAAAATGTTCTTAAACAATTTGAAGTCATATAATGTCTAGCCAATAAAACTTTTAGTGTAATTGCATGAGTCTGAGTATGTATTGGCAAGTGAGCGTTCTTTTAAACTGTTTTAAACTTTAGTGTCATTAACTTCGCACGGTTGAGAGACTTTTTAGTGTTCTGGTGTAATTATTTTTTATTATGTTTGTATCTCCATAGACTCGTTACCTATGCCTTTGGTGTATCATATTTTTATTTAAATTAATGTAATTTATATTTTATGTAAGATAATGCAAACGAGCAAGAGGCTCACGGGATGAAAAGTGACTACAACGGCCCATGCAACCACCACCACCAAAACCATCAACTGCGAGCTAATCTGCGACACCGGTGGGCTTGCAGGTGCGTTGCCAGCCTTGAATTTAAATGTACCTACATAGTTTTATTACAGTTAGTACTGTTATAGTACTGTTTTACCTTAAATTTGATTTTCATTTTATGTCCGTCTTTCTTCCTCTTTAAGCAATTGCCGATATGCTACCAGTCAAGATCGTTTTAACAATTTACTAAAGATAATAGATGAATTAAAGTTAAGTAATGCTATTTAGCGATTCATCGGCAACTGATATCTGATAAAACTTAAGAATTCAAATTGAACAACAACTCTATTTTTCACTAAAATTATTTAAATTCGTTATTCCATAGCTTGGTAAATTAGGGACCACTAGATTTTTCACTTATTTATAACGGGTAAGAGGAATGAGAGTCGCTTTAAATATTCTTCGGTCACTTGGTGGTAGAGCTTTGTGCAAGCTCGCCTGGGTAGGTATCACCCACTCATCAGATATTCTACCGCAAAACAGTAGTACTTGTTGTGTTCCGGTTTGAAGGGTACTCACCCTCAGCCAGTATGATTACAGGCACAAGGGACATGACTTCTTAGTTCCCAAGGTTGGTGGCGCATTGGCGATGTAGGTGATGGTTAAAATTGTTTTATAATACCAGTGTCTAGTACCAATTTCTAGTAGGTGACCACTTACCATCAGGTGGCCCATACGCTCGTCCGCCTACCTATTCAATAAAAATAAAATAACTTATTAGTGATCGAAGGAAATTTTAACAATTTCTTACATTTAATGTCATAGTATTTATTTAAAATCACTTCACAAAGTATTCAGCATTCATTAATCACGCAAATGATCTCGAATTACGTCATCAGGATCTCAAGACCGTTTTTATTTTAATCATAAAAATGTGGGTACATTGTATTTTCTTACAATACGTAGTAAGCGAAGTCTCATACACGCCTATTTATGAACCTTTCTGTCGCGAGTCAATATTTATAAATGTTTGTTTAATATGTAAGATTTCTAATGAGATTGAATTCATAATGGCTTCAAAAAAACCAAAGTCGCTAGTAAATAAACTAAGAATAGAAAGATCAGCTTAGTTAGATTTATTTTTGCTTGGAAGTTCTCCTTCACCAATCACCGTATACATACATACATATTTAGTATCCAGATGAGACTGATTTTAAAAAACCTGGAATTTTTCTTTTTAAATATAGAACACTCATATCATAGAATCATTTAAATTCATGTAAATTAATCACTCAGTAAGTACGCTTAAAAATCCAAATAACAGATTTGAACTCATTGAACAAATCACAAGTCGCGCCAATAATTAACTAATTACTTTACCTTTCTGACTACTAACAAAATGGCGGTTTTAAATTAGCGCGCGTCTTTTTTTTTTAAACTGTGTATGGATCAAGGAATCTCCTAACTATATTAATTCTATTAAATTTAAGATCATATAAAACCTTTTTGTGGTGTTGGTGACATCAACATTGACACTCCAGCCAATCATATTACTAAACACTATATCAACTCAAGTGATTCACTTGGATTATTACCCAGAACCTCTAGGGTTAGTTGAAAGAAACATATACATACCATACCATACATACCATATTCCTTTAACTGCCTCGGTGGTCCTAGGTTCAATTCCTTTTATTGGGTTTTTTCTGTCAGAAAATTCTCAGTGGCTGCCCGGAGTCTGGAAGTTGGAAGTGTGTACACTCCCGTGCCTCGGAAAGCACGTTAAGCCGTTGGTCCTGCGCTTGAACTCTTTCCGGTCGTGTCGGATTGCCGTCCCATCGGATTATGAGAGCTAGGGAATAGTGAGTGCACCTGTGTTTGCGCAGACACTTGTGCAATATAATATCTCTTGCGCAATTGGCTAATCTCTCTTGAGATTGACCGCCGTGACTGAAATCGGTCTGGAGGACATTATTATTACCATATTTTTTTTAAATCAAACCGAAATACTATATACCGAAAATCGCTAAGGTTTTTTACTATTATGTCTATGGGGAATGGTGACCACTTACCACCATGGTACTTACATAAGACTCGTATATTTTTATTGTTCATATTAAATATAATTCCACACAATATAAATTTTGAAAAAACACGCGACTTAATTTAAAAAAATTCTATCATATCTGAAATAAGCCGATACAATTTTGCGATTTTACCAATAGCCGAAAAGATTTATATTATTATATCATTCATGTTAGAAAAATAAAAAAAGTCAGTTGTGTTAGGTCCCGACCATTGTGGACAGTTAGCCTCATTTAATTCACTAATTAAAAAATATAATAAATAATTAAAACAAACATTTGTTCCAATCAATATGAATCGAATGGAAAGTTCAGAAGTAATACTATGGGAAAGCTCTCAGATTTACCATTACACGAAAATTCGAATGTGTTTTTTAACATTTTCTTTTAAATTAATTAAATGTAATTCAATGTCATATTTACTTCTAAGACAGTCAATTCAAGGAGTTAATAAGTATATGTATTAACATTACCTATTAAGTAATAAGTAAGTGTAACGCTTGAATACTGAATAAAGATTTTTGACTTTGTCTTTCTGTCGTTATCAAAATGCCTAGAAGACAAAAGAAATATAAAGCCATAATTCCGAGACTTGGGTTACTGATATCGAATATGTATTATCAAATTTGATAAATGTATATAGAACAGAAACAAGACCAACAAAATATACCTGAGATGTTATAAAAAAAACATAAGCAGCCCAACAGAAAATTTTAATACCGATAAAACTTTTTTTATCGTCTGATATATCAAGCTCTATGAAACATTATTATCTTTCTAATGAATATAAGCCTAACTAAGAACTGAAACTTTCTTGTTATTTTTGAATTGGTAATTATACTGAAGTTGTAACAATAATTTTACGCCTACGCTGGTATTTCAGCAGCTTTAAATTCCTGATAATTAGTCCAAAATTGATTTCACATAATATGTAATCTGCCAATTATAAAAAGCAAGCTATCTGACCTCTTTGAGACGAAGTCATTTAGTAAATCTATAAATATCTTTTAAAAATGCATAAATATAATTCCACAAATAATGGTGCTTTTTCATGTCTGCAAATAGCCTTAATAGACATAATTGAACACTAAGGAATTAACGGCACATTGAAATAAAATTTACGTAGGTTTGTATTTTTTTTATAGCATAGGTAGGTGGACGAGCATATGGGCCACCTGATGGTAAGTGGTCACCAACGCCCATAGACATTGGCATTGTAAGAGATGTTAACCATCGCATACAATGCTAATGTGCCACCAACCTTGGGAACTAATATGTTATGTCCCTTATGCCTGTAATTACACTGGCTCACTCACTCTTCAAACTGGAACACAACAATACCAAGTACTGCTGTTTTGCGGTAGAATATCTAATGAGAGGGTGGTACCTACCCAGACGAGCTTGCACAAAGCTCTACCACCAAGTATACATTTAACAAATGGCCAGTATTATCAGGAAATGAAGAAATAAATGGCGGAGAATTCGTATGTGGTTAGTTTAGCATGTTGGCGGCAAATTGAAGGTAAACAGTGGTTAATCTTTTGTTATAGTGATAGTGTCTAGTATGGGGGAATGTGACCGCTTACCATCTGATGTCCAATTTGCTCGCCTGCTGTCCTAATTTTAATCATAAAATATATAATATATGGATGATAAATATTCAGAAGTGGAACTGATTTAAAAAAAATTCTTCGAATTGGTCTTTTTAAAAATAGAACAATAAATTATACAAACTGATGTAAATATATTACTCAATTACTCTTAAAAAACTAAAAATCACATTTGAACAAATTAAACAAGTCACAAGTCGCGCGCGCCAATAATTAATTTACTTAACCTTTCTTTGTCTACTAACAAAATGGCGGTTTTTAATCAGCGCGCGTCTTTATTTTTACCATTTTTTTTTATTGTATGGATTATCTCTTAACTATATTATAATAAATTAAGTTATTATCTGTGTTCTAAAATTTAACAATAAACCATTAACAAAATGAAAACAAATAATTATTCTATAATTTATATTTATTCTCATACGCAACATTAACAATTTCAAATGTCTACATCAAACATCTAACACATATAGAGTTTCTAGTGTATATAGTTTTTTATATATTTAGGTAAATACGAATATAAATATTTGTTATAGTTACGAGTTTATATCTATAAATATTGTAAAGAAATTACAAAAAGTATTTCATAAAATTAATTGTACAGAAAATATTTTGTGTTGAAATACAGATAAAATATATTAAAAAATCTATTGAGTGTAAAAGTATAATAAAATTTGAGTTTTTCTTTCGATCGATCGACAAATTGATAATATAGTGACATTTGTAACTTCTAAATACATATTAATTTAAATCGATAGAAACGTTGTGCATTCATTGTGCAATGAATCTTCTACGTTTTACATTAACGATTTGTGCGGTTAGCGGCCGACTCACAATAGTTATGTGAGCCATAAATACTCTTTTTTAATAATATAACATCAAGTATATATAGTTTATCTTATAATATTATAGTTTTATTAATAATCCATTCATGAATTTGTAAAATATTATTTTAATATTGTTTAACATTTAGTTTCTATGTTTGTCTGTCGCAAAATAAAGTCATCGGCTGTTAATATAACGTGCAGGCAGCGTAGACGTTTATTAAAAAAATATATATATGTCGAAGCATCAAGAAGTTTGATTGAGAATTATTTTGATTAATTATTGTATTCAGCCGGCAACGTCAAGCTGGACGCTTGAGCGAGGTCGCCACTGTGTCGGTATGACGTAAAGAACACGTGACGTCCGAAAAATGTCATTTTGAGGTGGGCGCGGGGACCGCGTATGTTGAGTCGATTGGACGAACTCGCTGCGTTACCAACTGAATTGTCCTTCATCTTGTTATCGTATTGTAATATTTTAAAGTTATTGTGATTTAATATTGAAAATAGATTATTAACGTGAACGACTAGGCTTTTATTTCGAAGTTCGCCATGTATGATAACGAGTTGACGTCCTACTCTCCGACATATATATTTATTGACTTACAATGATATAATACATCTAAAAAGAGGCTTATAATGGACTTATTTAGTATGGAGCATGCAAAAAATAATTAACTTTAAATAACTTAATACATTAATATATTTTTACGCTCTACAGGAACTGCATTTCTTGCAGCATTTTATCATGCGACAGACTCTACTAAGAATTCTACCAGCTCAAAAATTCTAAGAGCTACAATTTAAATGTTATCGATTATCATATTAAGAACATTCACAGTATTATATGTCTATTCTAACTTCGGACATTACATAAATGACAATTCAATAAAGTACACTATTCATTTTAAAACTGACACACGGGCGTATCCAGGAACTTGGCTTTCTTGGAACATTTCGCCCCAATGTGTTAATAATGTATCCCAAAGTTAATTTGTAAGCTTATAGAAGAAAGTAAAATCTTATATATATATATATCATTTTAAAATTACGTGTGAATTACGTATAATTTAATTTGTAACTGTAATGTCTTTTTTAGCTGCATACAATTTATAACATTAAGAGTTTGACCCCCCCTAATGTTTTGATGTTCAAGTAAGGGGTTAGGCGTATTCTGAAACTTGTTTTGACAGAGTACCTACTTACATATATATTATGAACGACTACTCTTAATGGCTGAAAGGGCAGAGTACGAGAACCTCTTTCGATTTGAAACTTTATCCAGCAGCAAGATATTAATGAACATTTCAGACACACATGAATTGCATTCGTGTGGCTCAAAATGTTATGTATTCAGAGATCGGCGTTTCGTTAGCGATTGCTGTGCAGATACGGAAATTTTGAAGATAACAGTCGAAAAATAAATTGTGCGGTTGCCGCCCTGAAAATAAAGAAAAGAAAAATAATCTCAAATTGGGTGAATCCCAGATCCACGATCGAAACAGCGCGGTCATCGTACGATTTTAGAAACTTAAAGCCGCTGGATAAAAGCCTCTTCTGCTTAGGATGAGGTTATTAAAACACCTGTTTTATACTAAATATTAGTGTAAAGTATCGTTAGCCGAATATAATATTTTAATTGCCTCTTTTATATAATTAAAAAACATAGTAACTCATATGATCATATTATGGCAATTCCAAAGCCATGACGCAGAGCGAGTCGTGCGGCGGCGGCACCTTGAACACGGGCGCTCCGCCTGCGTCGCAGTGCTCCGCGTAGCGCACCTTCTGCAACACGCGGAGCCCGAGGCTGCTGCAGATGCGCTGCGAGTATGCCCCGGTTGCATCCACTTTAAACAGCTGGAAATTATATTAATAATGGCGTTTAAGCAAATTTTGAATTAATATAATATACATTATTTTCTCACATTTTAAGATACAGTAGCTCTTTGCAAATTAAATTTAACAAGCAATAGATCAATTAAATGAATAAAAAAAATAAAAATATTCAGCTGTAGGAAAACGTGATTTAATTACATATAGTGCCCGTCAATAAATATTGTACGTCGACCTTTGAAAAGAGACAATCGACTAAGTTCGGCATGGTAGAGCGTTATCTCTGTCGAACAAAAGACTAACACTCCTATTTAGAGTTGATAAAACAAGGTATGTCATACTCATATTATGCCGAAATTAGTCGATTGTCTCTACTCTCTTTTCAAAGGTCGACCCGCAATAAGTATTGGCGGGTACTATATTTGGTATACATACATACGGAAATATCTTTTTTCCTAAACGTCTATTGGTATATAATAAGGCGACTATTCTGATTGAGCTCATATTTTATTTGCACAATTTCTCCGCAATGTAGTCTTTTTACTAAGTTATTTTCAATAATTAACCTCACCCGAAAGTGAAGCTTCAAAAATAAGTTTAGACTCATTTGAGTGTTCCCCTCCACGGAAATCTTTAGTAAAAGGCGAAAGATTTATACGTTTTGAAGGGAAACCAGAGTACCGGCCAAATGTCACAGAAACTATATAAGGAACTGTGTGTGAATCTTGCCATCGCGATGTACGATTTCACAATCGCGGTTCAGTGACATCTAGCGAGTAAGCTATGACAACGTAAGGCAAGCTTTTAAAAAAAAACGCTCTTGCTTATTTTGTATGTATGTTCAAAATAATAGGTAAATGATACATTAGATAATTTAATGTTTATATTACGTATAGAATATTTATAAGAATTTCATTTTAAAAATTCCATTTAAAAAAGCTTAGAGACGCCAAACTATTAAATAAAAGCGCCATCTATTGAAAATTTTATGAAGTATTCGTGGCATTTGGTAAAGTAACGATTTAAATTTAGAAGTATATATGAATAAAATTATCATAAACAAACCTTAAATCCGTGTTCCATAGACTTTTCTATACTTCTTTTCATGAGTTCCTTAGCCAGCCCTTTGCCGCGCGCTTGTTGAGAGACAGATATAATTCGGCATTCAAGAATGCGATCCACTTGGAACGTGTTGAATAGATCCAGGTCACGACTTACCGTGTATAGAATACTAAAGATCTGAAAAATGTTAGAAAGGTATTTTTTATAAATATAAGCGACCTGAAAGTTAGAACGATCCTTTATTAATACAAATAATAATGTTATAATCCATATTTAATTAATCGTTTTATTCTGTTTTGTACTTTGATTATTATATAATTTATTTTCAATATAAAAAAATGATTCCACATATATATTTTTTATGAAGTCAATATTTATTATCAATAAATTAAAAACATTGACTACAATAATATTTGTTTGATAAAAATTACTAGTGTCAATAAAAAAATGTTTAACCAGAAAACAAGAATTAATTCTCACTAACATTGGCACATTTAACCATGACTACAGAGATGTTTCAATTGTTCTATTTATTTATTTATTTATTTTATTTTTTATTATACACTTATTAACATCCCAAGACACGATAACATAAAATTAATACTATTCATCTGGTATGTGATGGCCCAGTGGTATGAACGCGTGAATCTTAACCGATGATCGTGGGTTCAAACTCGGGCAAGCACTACTGAATTTCATGTTATTTTGTGATAATAATTCATCTCGTGCGTGACGGTGAAGGAAAACATCGTAAGGAAACTTGAAAGTGTCAAATTTCACTAAAATTCTGTCACATGTGTATTCCACCAACCCGCATAGGAGCAGCGTGGTGGAATAAGCTCCAAACCTTCTCCTCAAAAGAGGAGAAGAGGCCTTAGCCCAGCAGTGGGACATTCACAGGTTGTTACCCTACTGTACTGTATCTGGTAGGAACTATAATTTAAATAAGCGTTTCAACAGTTTTCTTTTAATACGGTTGCTTATCAAAATTAATTTAGTTGTTGAAATTGGAACGATTATTGTTAACCTACATACATAAGAAATAACAAATACCTACCTTATTGTATTTCTCGTCCGATGATTGGTGGATCTTTTCAATGGAATGCTCAATGTCCCCGGGTCACAATATACCATTTAAGGCAACTCCCAAAACCTATAAATTAATTTTAAGCGATCACATTAAGCAACAGATAAAAAATAACGTAATATATTCTGTGTAAATAGCTGACAGCGATATATATTACTGTTACCATAACTAAAAAAAAATATCAATGACTACAAAAGATGTAACTAAATATATGAAAAATACCGAAAGTTAAAACATGGACGGTCATATTTTTTTGGTAGTCGGTGAAATAAATGTGCTTGATAGTAAATCGAAGCGTGCCTGTGGCTGAACTAACGCCGGCTTATTCGATATTTAAACACGACCAAGACTGGTCGGCACAGAACTCTATCGCCGGATTTATTTTATTAAGTCCATTACGTTAAATCGACAAACCATTCTTAATTTTTTACTAAGGACCATGTGGTAACATAAATGTTATAATATTTATTAAGAACTAGCTACGCCCCCGGTTTCGGACTAACGAATAACCTACCAATATTACATGACAAACATATAAATATTCCCACATATATACACATGTGTAAAATATAACAGGACAGCTATCTTACCGTATCTTTCTCAACAGCAGCAATGGATAGACCATCGGCCATTGTGGCAGCACAGAGCCGTTCTAAGGCGGCATGGGGCTGGCCACGTTGGCAGAGTTCAACAGCTTTGTTCAGGGGCTCATCGGCAAAGAAACTGTCCCGCAAATGGCACAGCACTGCGTCGCCCATCTCCGGCGTGATCGTTGTGTAGAGCACCATGACTAAAATAATTATGTACATATTTATTTTATTCATGTATTAGTTTATATAGTATTATATATTTAATATTAATCGCGTTATTATATATCGTATTTAACGATAGTAGTTCTTCAACGTGTGACTGTCTTCCATTGTTGTTAACACTATTTCCATTATTATTTGTATGATTGCTATAATAATATGATTTCATTATTATTTTTACACTATTATTTGAGGGTTTAATTGAACGTTTAAAAAAATAAGTGAATATTTTACTTGTTGCTGGAACTTTGTGCAAGCTCGTCTATGTCGGTACCACCAACTCATCAGATATTCTATCTGTAAGCGGTAATCCGAACACGACTATAGTTAGTATTGTTTGAAGGATGATTGAGCCAGTGTAAGGTACAAGGGATCTTCGTTCCCAAGATTGGTGGCATTGTATATGTAAGGAACGGTTAAAAGTTCTTACAGGGCCAATGTCTGCAGTCTGTGGCGACCACTTACCATCAGGTGGCCCATATACTCGTCCGCCTACTTACGCTAAATATAGTCTATCTCGTATTACATATTCATTTTACATAAACTATATAAAAATAAATTCCAATCTAGAAACGATATCTCTAATAATTAATTATTTTTCTATAACCGACGATAGATTTTTCCTCATCGACGTTTTATTAAATTTTAATATCAAGCAATAAGAGTCCTTAATAAAATATCATAAGAACCAAAATCGTTTCCTAAGCCCTCATAGGCTCGAGATTTGCTGAACAATAAATAAAAGATAAATTCCATCGACGAAGAGGAATTTCAATTTAGAGGAACATTACATTGAAAGCACGGAGGGAGCTTTAATAAAGCCGGGTTCCAGGTCAAGGCTGATCGAACCGGGCCGTGCTATTGGACTTGTATAAATATTGGACGTAGATTGATAGCCACGATACTAATGAAACAACATACATTGTCATCAGAACATACATACATGTTTAATGTACATTGTATAGCTTAAATATTTTTTTTGCTTTGATAATTGAATACTCGGTGGTAGAGCTTTGTGCAAGCTCGTCTGGGTAGGTACCACCCACAGGTATTCTGCCGCAAAACAGCAGTACTTGGTATTGTTGTGTTCCAGTTTGGAGGGTGAGTGAGCCAGTGTAATTACAGGCACAAGGGACATAATAACATCTTAGTTCCCATGTTTAGTGGCGCATTGGGATGGTTAAAATCTCTTACAATGCCAATATCTATGGGCGTTGGTGACCATTTACCACAAGGTGGCCCATATACTAGCCCGCCTACCTATGTTATAAAAAAAAAAACATCTTGATTATTATAGAAATATAAAAGTCATGAATGAGTTTTTATGCCTACTGTAAAAGAGAAAATTATGGTATCACCCAGTAACAGCTTGTATAGGGTTTTCCAATAGGGACGCTTGAACTTTGACAGCTGATTGCGGCCATGTTGTTTGAGTGACAGCTGTCAAATGCAGTGTGTTATATTCATTTCGTCCTCCCAAACCACCATGGCAGGTTACAGTGTCGAGCAGCACGTGCAAATCATAAAATTGTTTTATGAAAATGGGTCTTCAGTTCGAGCAACGTTCCGCGCACTTCGCCCGTTTTACGGTCGCGATGATCGTCCTGCCGAGTCGACTATCCGTCGATTGGTGGACAAATTCGAGTCAACCGGGTCAGTTAACAATCAGCCGGTTCCCGTGCGTCAACGTAACGCGAGATCGGTCGAGAATATCGCCGCTGTGCGCGACAGTGTCCTCGAAAACCCGCGGCAGTCAATTCCGCGTCGCGCACAGGAACCCGGCCTTTCCCAGACGACAACTTGGCGAATTTTGCGTTGTGACTTGAGCCTGCACCCGTACAAGATCCAGCTGACCCAAGAGCTCAAGGTTAATGACCATAGACAGCGCCGTGTGTTCGCTGACTGGGCATTAGAGCAGTTGGAAGTTGACGCCGATTTTGGCAAAAAAATCATCTTCAGCGACGAGGCGCATTTTTGGATGAATGGCTATGTCAACAAGCAAAATTGCCGTATTTGGGACGAGACCAATCCACACGAGGTTCACCAAGTGGCAATGCACCCGCAGAAAGTGACTGTTTGGTGCGGATTTTGGGCCGGAGGCGTGATTGGTCCGTATTTTTTCGAAAACGATAATGGTGTGGCCGTCACCGTCAATGGTGAGCGATACCGGTCGATGATAACCAACTTCTTTTGGCCTGAAATCGAGAATATGGATCTGGACAACATGTGGTTTCAACAGGATGGCGCTACGTGCCACACAGCACACGCTACGATGGAAGTTCTGCACGAGCAATTTCTGGACATGGTCATCTCGCGCGGAGGCGACGTGAACTGGCCACCGAGATCGTGCGATTTGACCCCGCTGGACTTTTTCTTGTGGGGTTTTCTTAAGTCGCAGGTCTATGCCAACAAGCCGCAAACCACCGATGCCCTCAAAGTCAACATACGCCACGCCATCGATCAAATACAGCCCGATTTGTGCGCCAGAGTCATCGAAAATTGGACCTTTCGTGTGCGCGCCACCAACCGAAGCCGTGGCGGTCATTTGAATGATGTCATATTCCATACATAATGGGGTCGATAGACCTTCCAAATAAAAATAAAAAAAAATTCGCAATTATCTCTCCTACATGTATTTTTTTTTGCATTTCAAAGATCAAGCGCCCTTAATGGAAAACCCTATATGTAACCCACAGCTGGGTAAAGATCTACACTCGTATTGAGAAGATTTTTTTAAAATAAATATTGAATAAAATATTAGTGTGTTTTTTTATGTTTCCTATTTGCGATACAAGTCGCAATCTATATTACCTTAATGATACTATGCTAGAAAGCTTCCGTAAGTGCCTTTAACAACTACGATGTTTCAACTCAACCAGATATAATGGGATATTTCCGAATAGAATACTACAAAATAAGCTTTAACTAAATATATTTATGTAAAAATATATAATTGCAAACAATAATACAACTTAAAAAAACATTGCCAATACCTATACATTTTATTAAATGGTCTAATTATTCAATAATAATTATAACTAACTCATAATATTTAAGTTGAGAAAAAAATAATTCGTTATTTCGAAACTGCAAATAACTTCAATTTAATTCTTCCCGAATAACTGTACAATGAGGGGATAGACAATGTCAAGTAAGATAGAGGAGATAGCTGAAAATAAACTTAGAATTTGAACTTCAATAGATCACATTAAAATATTTAACTATAATATTATAAAATACACCAATCAATTTATATAAAGCTTGAAAATTACATCAAGTCTATTGAGAATACACCTACTATGTTTGAGAGGAACAATTTCATCAAAGTTTCTCGTACCAAGTCAATAATAGGATTTATTCAGCACAACCACTACACTATACTATATTGTGCAACCACTGACGTACTGACGGAAAATATGAGACGACCCAAGTTTATAATCAAGTAGGCATAGCTTTCAAGTCATTTAGTTTTCAAATTATTTAAAAAAAATACATAAAAGTATGTAAATTAGTAGTAAAATAGTTTAAGTCAACGTCATAAGAACATTTAAAAAATCATCATGCAATTTTTTTTATAATGACACTACCCATTGGTAGTAAAAAAAACCTGAAGTATATGAAATTCCTTATATAATTAAACTAGACAACTTTTATGTCTTCAAAAGTGTCAGTTAGTGTATACATTTTTATAATAATAATAATGTCCTCCAGACCGATTCCTGTCATGGTGGCCAATCTCAAGAGAGATTAGCCAACTGCGCAGGAGATATTATAGTGCACAAGTGTGTGCGCAAACACAGCTGCACTCTCTTTTCCTTAGCTCTCATAATCCGATGGGACGGCAATCCGACACGACCGGAAAGAGTTCAGGCGCAGGACAAACGGCTTAACGTGCTTTCCGAGGCACGGGAGTGTATACACTTCCAATTTCCAGACTCCGGGTTGCAACTGAGAATTTTCTGACAGAAAAACCCGATAACTTTTTATTGGCCCGACCTGAGAATTGAACCCAGGACCTCCGGGTCTGCGGCCTTATATCTAGCCACTAGACCGACGAGGCAGTCAAATATTTTTATACCTATTTATCATTATCAATGATAAGACAAATCTATTACTCCACATTTAAGCAAAATTATTATGAACCGCGCGAAACCGTAACGGACGCACTACGCATCACTCATACACATTATTTTATTTTTTTTCAAGCACCAACATTGTATGAAAAACATATGTAAATATATTTTATAGCAGTATAACTATGGATAAAATTTATTCGTAAAAGGAGATTAATTGAATTGCAGTTTAAAATAGTTGCACTTAATAAAATATAATCCAAGTTATATTTAGAATTACAATAGAGATGCAGTATGCCAACTACCAACTAAGTTATTCTCCTAATTAATTACTTTCGGCGACGGATCGTTTGCTTCAGGGTCGTGTAAAGTGGTGACAACAGATGAACAAGAACGTCTCTTATGGATGAGGCATATTTTTGATTAAAACGACCATTATAAGAGATAAAAACATTAATTATGAATTACTAATGTCTATCCAGTAGTATGGTCTAGTAGTGGAAGCGCTGAATCAACTCTAACGATAAAAAGAAAAACGGAAGTTTAAAAATCTATGTAAATTTATTCCATTTAAGCCAATCTGCTCTAATGTAACATCTGAAACGTGTTAGGTACTTATTTATATGAATACTATCACTCAAAAACATTGCCAGAATCAAGAGAACATTTAAGATATAAACAATATTTATATGAGAATTCGGTCAGTAGGTTCGGTCGGTCAGGAAGAGTTTGGTCAAACTAAAAAGTCCAACTTTGAGTTTGGTCCAATATATAACATTGAATACATAAAAGTGAAATATAACTCTGAAAAATTGCGTATTTTAATAACATGTTTTGTAATAAAGGTACGTACAACAAAACTGTCATAAATGTCGAAGAACAAATTTAACAAACTTAAATAAACTAAATATAAAGAGTTGAAAAAGATAAATAAATACAGTTTTAAATTGAAATTATTGAATTATGTCAAGCCGTTCTGGGGGTACCGTGATCCACGACACGCCATCTTATTTGATATCTGTCTTTGCATTATTAAAGACCTATATTGATTGCCTCAAGGATTAAGCAATACAAATGCACCCCTCATTATATATGTAGGTTAACATTTAAACTTCAAATCAAAATCGAATTTCAAGTCATCAGTAAGTATCAAGTAATGTTAAATTGTTTTCGAGTTTTTTTTTTTTTTTTTAAATTGGTTTAGACATAAAAGGCCAGCTAAAATAAATGACGCGTAATATTCAAAGCTTTGTGCTTAGCACATCCTAAAACCGACTCCGAGAGGACGCCGGGGGTTCCGACCCATTAGCAAGAATGTTTTTGACGAGCTCAAATTGAGTACGGCTCATACATATTAAAATATAAGTTAGATAAAAAATATTTCACACATTTTTAAGTAATAGGATTTTTAGAATGTTTTTAATGTTTTTAGTATCTTATTAAAGCACTTCTTTGTGCACGTGTAGAAAAAAAGAACTGAATGCATAAAATTTACTTAATTTTGCTTTTTAGTTAATGACGTTAAATATTTATAAAGCTAATTATAGCTTTTATTTTATTATAAAGACTTCGAATTCCAATACAAAAGATAAAGCGAAAAGCAATCGAAATGTATTTTTATGACAGCTGTACTCTGTCTCAGAATATAAAAGCGGGGATTACATGACAGGACCTAACACGACAGACGCTTTAATATTCAACTTTAAGAACGAATAAACAGTACATAACGAAAAAATACGGAAATAAATAAGATCTAGCTTAGTTAATAGGTTGGTAATTTAAAAAGCTGGAAACAATGTAGAACAGAATATTATTCTTACCGCAGAACCATTTATTATATTGAAATAATATCACTGTAGTTAATTAAAAAAAAAAAAAGTTTTAAGTATTGACAAGAGAGCGAAATATAGGCCGCAATTGACGTTCAAGCAAATACATTAAAAACAAGATAATGTAACTTTATTAAAATAACAGAAAATAAACATAATATTATTATATATTAAATTACTAATTGTTTATTGTCCCGTTAAAGTTCAACATTTGATCAAATGAAATCAACAAATTTAGGATCCCCTGCGGGAAATCGGGAATCGACAATGTAAGCCTTGGAGCAATAAATGATACATGCAGGCTCAATAATTAAAAAATATCAAATTCAAAATAAATTACATTTAATCAAAAAAGCCGTTAACGTATACAATATCCTGTAATTTCATAACGATTTATTGTTAAATATAAACAGTGCTAGTGTTATCGTTGTAATGCAATTTCTCTTACCTCGTGCGCCGCCCACGGCTGTTCCCTGCGCACTGTGATAACGACACGCCCGCCTTCCGTCCAGGGCTCATAGATTAATACGTAGAACCTTCACTGTTATTATTAGTATTAAAAAAATACGTATGAAATATAAATCAGATTACAAAATCAATAAGAAAATATCATTGAGTTTTTAAATTAATACATGCGTGTTATAGTTTTTTTTTTTTTAAATAAAGTTGTCAAATACTTATTACTTCCCTATATTAAAAGTATGTATTTATATAAAATAAATAGATTTTTTTTATATTTTCCAAAACATAATATGTTAATTTACAATTAAATAAATTTAACTATACACATAGCTAATAGTATAAATAATGTCGGGCACCATTGTCGTACTAACTTTTCAGTTATTAGGTCACGTCGGCCGAGACGAGAGCATCCTTGATACGAGAACACTTCTCACGTTACCTTTCTTAAGTGATACTGATTGGGATGTATAGTGTTTCATACAAATTGATATTCAACTAACTTTTATCTTGACTATTTTGATTATTTTTGAGCCGATACAACCTTAGAATACGAGAATCTAAGGTGTTTTCATATGCTTGGTGGATAAAAATCTGTCACATGTAACTTATACCCAACAATCCGCATTGAAGCAGCGCGGTCTCTCAGAAAAGTAAAAAACATTAATCTACATCTAATATTGTTAAAGCACGTAAAGCCGTTGGACCTGCGCCTGAACTCTTTCCGGTCGTGTCGGATTGCCATCCCATTGGATTATGAGAGCTAGGGAATAGAGAGTGCACCTGTGTTTGCGCAGACACTTGTGCACTATAATATATCTTGCGCAGTTGGCTAATCTCTCTTGAGATTGGCTGCCGTGGCCGTAATCGGTCTGTAGGGCGGCTACGCTTTCACGTCGAAACTACTGATCCCATTTTGATGAAATTTGTAATAAAGTAAGCTTGAACCGTAAGGAAGAATATAGACGTTTTTTAACTAACGCCTGACACGACCCGCCAAAATCATCCCAAATCGCGTAATACGTGGGCCAATATTAGTTACCGCGACTAAAAAATAGTGCGGTCGGGGGACCCTCGTCTGGAACGAAGTTTTGTTCAATATTTTTTCAACTCAAATCGTCTTTTAAAATGCAGATTTAATTGATTATATTACTGTATTTTTGTCATACCAAAAAGCGCCTTAGCCTTCTTTATATTGATCTCCTAAATTCGAAAGCCCAATACATCGCATTTTGTAGCAGTTGGTAGGCACAGTATAAACACTCTTTCGTTATATGACATGACCTTGGGCCACTGACATTTCACTCTACTGTAAACCGCGTAAAAGAACTTCGTTCCAGTAAGTATAAGCACACAACAAAACCACGTAAACTACATAGTTTTACGTGCCTTACTAACTTTATTATGGTTTATGAATCGTTGAATAATTGCATACTGATTTATCTCTTTCTGTCCTCAGTATTTTGCCTTAAGAAAGACTAGGACAATGCATTGTATATCTATACAACCAAGCATACAACTGCTATACGTTTCTTAGTAAGGGGTTTAGTGTGAGTCATGCCTGCAACTAATAGCCATTATGTTCATAGATTAATACGTCGCCTTAATAGATATGAAGCACAAGCGTCGCTGCCTTGCCGGGTAATATAATTTATTTTCATAGTTCTACGACGCGCCGAGGGATAAGGGGTTAATTACGTCATGAGATATCTCGAATATTCTTCAAAAGGTGATGATAAAAGCAATTATACTGAGTTTAATTATTTATTATCTAATGTATTTTAAACGTGCAGCTTCGATAGTTTTCTATAGTTCGGATAGGCATATGGACCACCAGATATGTGGTCACCAACGCCCATAGACATTGGCGTCGTAAGATTAACATTTCCTTACATTACCAATGCGCAACCAACTTTGGGAACTAAGATGCTAGTTTCTTGTACCTATAGTCACGCTGGCTTACTCACCCTTTAAGCTCGGATACAATACTAAGTTTTGCTGTTTGACTATAAAATAGAGTCTGACGAGTGGATGTCACCTACCGAGCCTTTCCACCAAGTTTTTACTTAAAACTAATCACTCTCTTCAGTATTCGAAAGAATATTTGCAAAATAATTCAGAATGATAAAATGGTGATCAATGAAAAAGAACGGTGGCCTGGGGATCTTGGTCACCACCGAGCCGTTGGCAGTTTACTATACATATCGTACACTTCATGTGTTGGTTTTAACATACTTATTGTATAGTTATGTATAACTGATAAGATAAGAGTGGCTAATGGCGATTTTGTGTAAGCTTATAGGTAAATAACATAAATAAAATGCAAAAGAAAATTGATGTAGTTTTTTTCGTTATTACTTTTTTGTTTTCATTTAAGTGCTTGGTCTTGTATTGTTCTAAGTTAATGTAAAAAAAAATTACGATAATTAAATCTTAATTGGCAACTGATAGAACTGTAGAAAGTATACATACATAAAATTAAATAACGCGTTATAATTATTTTAAGTTTTTACTAAAAAATATTCGTAAGCACACGACATTATTTTTCTCTTGTAGCTATATATATAGCTTATGCCTTGATCAGACAGCGGATGAGACAGCGCGTTCGTCCGCGTCGTCTCGTCCCGCCTGCTGTCTGACGTACTACTAAATGTATTTACTTTTCAAAACAAAATATTCCACGAAGATTTGAATTACAATTTATCTAAATTAATGATGGAATGTGATACAGGCATGATTAAAATAAACATTGATTCCGAGCAACGGAATCTAGATAGGTATGTACTTACAGGGCTATCCCTGCTCCTTTTTCCCAGGCTTTTATGATTGCATAAAACTAACTCTTTCCCGCTTTTTTTATATCCAAAATTGTACAAATTATCATTTCAATGGAAAAATAATAATAAGGGTCGAAAAAAGTCTACATACTTATCTCACACGACGCAAATCATGACCTTGGCACAGCTGCTTGAAATTTATAAAAGCCTTATTCTATGTATATTTATGTAATATATAATTATAACACATAAATAAAAAAAAAATCTTAGGATGTCCTTGATAATACACTAACATATTTTTTAGTTTTAATATATTTTGTAAATGTAATAAAGTATTTTAATTAATATTATCGTTATTGGTCCCAGTTATTAAATACCATTGACGTCAATATATAAAGTGATAGGAACAAAATTACTAATTAATCAACTCAGGAAACTTATCAATAGATAAAAAAACTGGATATGAGATTCATCCTTATGCATAGCAACAATCGCAATTTTTTTATTGTTTAAAGAGATGGTCCAACTGATGTCAAGTGGTACCATCACCATATCTGCAACATAATGAAAGTAGTTGTCAGTCTGCTAATCTCGAAGAAAGCTATACGATCTTGACTCACGTACATTAGCGGCATACCAATCACCTATAAGGTATCGATGAAATCCACTTCAGCGGCAAAAGGTGCGATGGTGGAAATGTGACATCATAATCGTTACTTGTTTTAATGCCAGAGTGAAATTGTATCCACATCAAGAGCCACTTGAAGTCACCGTCACGTAGATAAACATAAGTTTCAAAACTTCACAAATTTCAGGTTATGCCATTTGTCCAATTGCTCGACCCGACAACCCAGGATAGATTGTCCTGGCGCCATAAAATTAGGAGAGCCAACCCCACATGAAGTGCGAAAGAGCAAGGAGGAGCAAGCAGATTCATACATCATATAAAACAATTCTTAAAACACTTTTATATAACAGAATAAAATAAGTCCCATAATTTGTATGCCTCCAATACAAACATTTATTTCAGAAATTAATATTTTATTCAATAAAAATGACAAACCGCTTATACAATAACGTAGCAACATTATGGCATAGTATGTATAAAAAAACTGTCTTAATAAAGCACCAACTGTGTGTTTCGAATACAAAAAACCGCGCTTGAAAAACTGGAACATTAAAAACGGTTAATTTACATAAACACATAATTTAAATTTAAACAAATTATTTCAGCGCTTTAAATAGCTGGTTCATTTTTTTTTTTTTTACATATCTTTATATTGAATCACTGAAATCGACCTTTGGTCCGACATCGATATAAATAACCATATATTCTTAAACTATCTTAACAGTTATGTTAATAAATACGAATGCAATTTATAAAAAAACTAAAGACATAGAAGATGCGTTATATATTAATTATTTACTAGAGAGCTAAAATATAAGGCAGGTTATCACTGTCGATATATCGACTATAGAGTACGCTATCTACTATGTTAAGAATATTATAAAAGGAACTTTTCCTGGGCGTGAATTAAATATGGAAGAACGCGCAGCGCCCCTGGCGGATACTATATGAAACTGAGATTCGGAAAGCAAACACGACAGGGAACGAATTCTAATCTATAACGATTACGATACGTTCCCGATTCAATTCCGATCCAACTCTGACTATTCTATATTTATTCGGATCGGAACCGAACCGACATGATGATAACATATACCGTAGTTTAAAAACCAAACTTGTTAACTATTATACCAAAAATCGATAATCAAATTAAAGAACAGAAAATCGAAAATCGATTCGATAGCGAAAAGGTAACAATTTGCTAGTAGAATTGTCCCCTCGTCGCGTTCACACCTGACAATGAAGATATAGATTAAAAATAATTTCATAAAATAATTTTGACATCAGCTATGTACATATATATGAAGTAAGTGACGAATTAGATAAATTAGTATTATATTTCTGAAATGTTTCACGTCAAACTCGATTTATATCTATAACCACTTTACATAATATGTATAATATATAAATTATAACTCGTTTCCGAAATACCATTATCAAATTCATATTTTATAATAAATTCCTCTATATCTAGTTTGTCGCTATATTAAGAACTATTTACAATACAAAACGACAGTGAAAAATTAATTTATAACAGTATCTTAATGCAAATTATTTAATACAAGATATATTTTTGGAATAAGAATTTAGTTAATCTAACACTTTCAAACAAATTTAAGTGAACAATATAAGGAAGTAGGATATTTAAAAAAGAAATACAATTTTTGGTCCATAGCTTGCATAATAACATGCACGGAATGCATATCAACATCGAGATCCTGTTTCGATAAAACTTTAATAATAATACTATCAAATGTAGACGACCAAGCGAAACAAAAGAGTTTTGCGCTTATACAAATTTGCGGGCATAGACAAAAACATAGCTATTGTTTATATCGTTCGTAGAAAACGGTCAATATGTTTGCAAATGTTATAACCAAGGTCTTGTGTACAGGTCTTACAACGGAGCCCAGTTTCAGTGGTGAGAGATTGGTACGATCGAGTCATAACTTTTATTTCGCGTCAACGCCGCTGTCCGTCGTTGCTATCGATGGGTGCGGTCACGTGCCGGTTGAGTGACACGCGGTACGCATGCGTTACGTGTGATAGAAAAAGACAACGCTATTCTGTCTTCGTTGCACAGCACACCCATCTGTCGTCATGCCTCTGGCGGCCGTAAATTGAACAGAACAGCGCAACCATTAAGCCGGGGGTACGTACCCCCACTACTGTACTACCGCCAAACAGCAATACTATTATTGTGTTTCGGTAACTACCGTCTACAGGCACAAGGGACATAACATCTTAGTTTCCAATTTTGGTGGCGAATTGAAAAATTAATAATAATAATGGTCCTCCAGACCTTCGTGATAGATTTTGGTCAGAAAATGCTTTTATTTCGTTTGGTCAAGCAGTTTATTTTTAACAAACTAACGTTTTGCGTAGTCAACAAAACTACTGAGACTGGCGAGGTGTTTTCACTTTCGATCCAAAGCATCCTGGCTTAATAGAAATCCATTCTATAACCTTTTTCAACGTAAACATCTGTTATAAGACGTCCTAACGATTTAATACAATAATAATATCCTGGAACATTATTCTAACAAGGCCTACTGATCCTAAACTAAGCAGAGCTTGTACTATGGAAACCAGACAACTGATATACTACATATACGACTTTTCTTTTGTAAATACATACGTATATAGGTAATCACACCCAGACTCAGAACAAACAGACATGTTCATGCACACAAATGTCTGTCCGGGGTGGGAATCGTACCACCGACCTGCGGCGCGAAAGGCCAACCGGCTCGTCAATTTTGAATTTAGGAACCAGTTTCGAATATTGTAATTTTGAAATTCGAACTTTTACTCGATGGTAGAGTTATGTGCAAGCTCGTCTGGGTAGGTACCACCCACTCATCAGATATTCTACCGCAAAACAGCAGTACTTTGTATTGTTGTGTTCCGGTTTGAAGGGTGAGTGAGCCAGTGTAATTACAGGCACAAGGGACATAGCATCTTAGTTCCCAAGGTTGGTGGCGCATTGGCGGTGTAAGTGATGGTTAATATTTCTTACAATGCTATTGTTTATGGGCGTTGGTGACCACTTACCATCAGGTGGCCCATACGCTCGTCCGCCTTCCTATACAATAAAAAAAAAAAAAAAACCGTCGTCGGGTGTTTTAAGAATAACCATCAGTTTTTGAATCGCTGGTCAAATATATACTGTCTAAATACTGAATGCTCATTGGTCGTCTGTTGCCTCAGCGGCTGACACCGACCAATCACCGGACAGACTAACTAAGTCAAAATCTAAAGGTACGATAATGTAATAAGAATAAGTAATAGTTGAATCTTGTTTTTAGTTATACTATTCTAATATAGTTATGTATGCCAATCGTAAAGACAAATAAACAAAGATAGTGAATTGAAACGATATCATTTTGTAAGTTCTTAAATAAAATTCAATTCAATTCTTAGCTTTCTGGCTTTTTGTTATCTATAATGGATTTGCGAAAAAACGATATAATGAATGTCGCCGAAGTTAATATCGGGCGTTTGGCAGTAAAGTTAAGTACAATGGTTTCGTTTTATAAATAATTATATATTGATCATTTTACTCGGTGGTAGAGCTTTGTGCAAGCTCGTCATCAGATATTCTGCCGCAAAACAACAGTACTTTGTATTGTTGTGTTCCGGTTTGAAGGGTGAGCGAACCAGTGTAATTGCAGGCACAAGGGACATAACATCTTAGTTCCCAAGGTTGGTGGCGCATTGCCGATGTAAGCGATGGTTAACATCTCTTACAATGCCATTGTCTATGGGCGTTAGTGACCACTTACCATCAGGTGGCCCATACGCTCGCCCGCCTACCAATACAATTTAAAAAAAGAGCTGTTTGCAGTTTAGCATATAGCACAGCTATTAGCAAATCACATGGAATACTTATCAAGGTTAACTCATTCTTCAATTGGAATAGGATATAAAATTCCATCCTGACCACCTCGATGTCTGGAAATCCACATCAGCGCGTTTCCTAAGGCATTTCCTGCCTCGCACAATCACTCTGTGGAACCAGCTTTCGCCGGTGACATTTCCGAACCAATATGACATTGCAACCTTCAAGAGAGCGTACTCTTTCCTCAAAGGCCGGCAACGCACCTGCAAGTCCTCGGATGTTTCAGATGTCCATGGGCGGTGGTAGTCACTTTCCATCAGGTGTGACTCCTCTTACATAAAAAAAAAGAAAAATATCGTTTATATCCTTTGGTATACTTTCTAAAAAGGCATTCTTATTATCAGTTCAAGATTATAATAGAACCCAACTAGTTAATCTTCTCCGGCCCTATATTTATAGTGATGTCACCAGTACTATCTTTGTCGAGAATATTTCTATTAAACGTTATTGTTATCTGTGCGTCTGTCGCCGTTTTGTCGATACTATTATCGATGCTCGAATCGGTACATCCTTTCAGTATGACTAGGGGCTCCCCCTTGTCGGCGAGGGCAGTGGATTCGGTGCCGGTGTAGTGAACAGGGTAGTGGAGTCTCAATTCTCTCATCAGCCTGAATCTTGCCTGACAAACTGTGCACCTGAAAAGAAATAAGTATTATAAAAGTAAGTTTTTAAGTTCTTGTCTAAATAAAAAACGGTGACACTGCGAAGCGCAGCTACTTATAATGATAATATTTTATACCTTCTCCAAAACGCGCTGCATTTTCTGGTAAAAGTTTTATGAATACGGTTTAAGAAATTTTTCAATTGAGCGTTACTACAATCTCCTCATTTATTACGATAAATTCAAACTACCTCGTTGGTCTAGTGGCTGGATATAAGGCCGCAGACCCGGTGGTCCTGGGTTCAATTCCCAGGTCGGGCAAATAAATAGTTATTGGGTTTTTCTGTCAAAAAATTCTCAGTAGCAGCCCGGAGTCTGGAAGTTGGACATGTGTACACTCCCGTGCCTCGGAAAGCACGTTAAGCCGTTGTTCCTGCACCTGAACTCTTTTCGGTCGTGTCGGATTGCCATCCCCTCGGATTATGAGAGCTAAGGAAAAGAGAGTGCACCTGTGCTTGCGCACACACTTGTGCACTATAATATCTCCTGCGCAGTTGGCTAATCTCTCTTGAGATTGGCCGCCGTGACTGAAATCGGTCTGGAGGACCTTATACTATAAATTACATAAGATGCAATGCTTTCAACAATATATACACTAATGTATTACGAGTATATGAACAGTGAATTATCAATATAATCTACTATAGAAAGAAGTTCCTTAGGATAGCAATAGCTGGCCTTATTTCAATGTATTAAATTAATATTTCGGAATGCATAGCATATTGGCTATAAGGTGTTCACCTGTTCTCATATAAATCAGCACTACGTTAAATATAACCGCTCCTTACACTTACAAGACACCAACCACTGGATCTAAGCTGTCTTTTTTTTTGTAATTACACATACTGGCTCTGGCTCACTCACTCTTCAAACCGGAATGCAACAATACTAATATAGTTTGTTAGTGTAGCAACACTTATATGGTGATATTGCTATCTATCAAATATCTAAAGAAATTTCTCGATGTGCAAGCTATGGGTATTGTTATTATAACACTTGGTGTGAAAAGGGTAGTCCTCAATTGTTTCAAAAACCTCAATCGAAACAACTCGGACAAAGTGTATTAGTTAGAATATAATTTTTATGATATCTGTGCACGTAGTATACATGGTGCGCACGTACTGGTATATGTTCTGTCCGACGTGCGCGCGCACGTGCTTGGCGAGGTCGTTGCTCTGCGTGAAGGCGCGCGCGCAGTGCGGGCAGCGGTACGGCTTCTCGCCCGTGTGCGTGCGCACGTGCCGCGTCAGGTGGTCCTTCGCCGTGAACCTGCGACACGCCGCGTTACGAACGGTTACCGATATATACAGTAACAGCCTATGGATGTCCCACCGCTGGGCTAAGGCCTCTTCTCCTCTTTTGAGGAGAAGGTTTTGGAGTTTATACCACCACGCTGCTCCAATGCGGATCGGTGGAATACACGTGTGACAGAATTTCAGTGAAATTTGACACATGCAGGTTTCCTCACGATGTTTTCCTTCACCGTCAAGCACGAGATGAATTATAATCACAAATTAAGCACATGAAATTCAGTGGTGCTTGCCCGAGTTTAAAGCGACGATCGTTCGGTTAAGATTCACGCGATTTTACCACTGGGCCATCTCGGCTTGATGATTACAGATATATATAATTATAATCTGATAATTGCGGAATGAATGAAGTTTCATAATTGTTATAAGCTCTGTTTTAACTTCGAGCTATGCTCCTCGCATCAAGTCTAGCGACAAGGAGACCCATGTAATCAGAAAATTCTACTTGAGATACGGTTTGTATCGTAAAAGATGATTATAATAGCTGTTCTAGAAATATTGTCAGACATTACATGAAAAAGATAAACAGGAAGATGCTTAAAATTTATTTATTATATTCATATTAATTATTATTATCTGTTTTCGTTATATATCACCTCATCGGGTTATGAGAGTTAGGGAATAGAGAGTGCACCTGTGTTTGCGCACTATAATATCTCCTGCGCAGTTGGCTAATCTCCCTCGAGATTGGCCGCCGTGGCCGAAATCGGGCAGGAGGACCATTATTATCATTATATTACCTCATATTGCAATTATCACAAGCAAATGGTTTTAGTCCGAGATGTATTAATTTATGTTTCTTCAATGAGTTAGCCTTCGTAAACGACGCTCCACACTCATTACATTTGTACGGTTGAACACCTGTGTGCGAGACCATGTGACATTTCATTTGCCCTAAAAAAATAAAAAATAAATCTATGAGAATTTTGGTGTTATTGAAAAAAAAGTGATCAAAATAAAATTACCAGACAATATCAAGGCAATAAACAGAGAAATCGTATTTTACAGTTTACTATTAAATTAATATAATATATATATACACAGTAGAACCTCTATAACTCGAACATCAAGGAGACGCCAAAAAATTCGAGTTATACAGTTTTCGACTTTGGAGGATTTTGACTTAGGCGGATTTTGATTCGATTTGTGGAGGTTAATAAATAAAATTTCAAGTTACAGAGGTAACAAACATATATTTATTTATTATAAATCAACATTATTTCAAAACATCCTTAAAATAAAACATTGCTACGTTCGAGATACAAAGGTCTAATTTAATTTTTCGAGTTATAAAGGGAAAATATGTAACAAAATGGCTTGCAGGGATTCACTGATAATTTCGACTAATAGAGGGTTGAGAATTCGAGTAATGGATGTTTTGGGGTTTTAAGGGAAGGGAACAAAACATTTTTTGGACTTTTGGAGGTGTTCGACTTATCGAGGTTCGAATTAAAGAGGTTCTACTGTATTTAGTATTAGTAATCTGGAAAACAAATAATAAATACCTTTGGTACAAAATGTCTTAGGACACAAATTACACGCAAACGGTTTCAGGCCCGAATGACGTGCTAAGTGCTGTCTCAGATTGGAACTGTTTTTAAAGCCCCTCCCGCACTCCGAGCAGAGGAACGGAGTCTCCCCAGTATGAGTCCTGATGTGATCCTTTAAAGTGCATAGTTGAATAAATGCTGAAATAAGAAACTTGTAGAATGTACTTAGTTTTACTGAATACTAACTACTACGTAGTTTCTATGTTATTATATGAATTTATTTATTTATTTATTTATTTATTTATTTATTTATTGGGAAACATACAGTATTACAACCAATCAATTGAAAATAATTCATACAAAAATAAATACATAAACCAATTAAGTTTCCACCGATTACAAGTTCATTTGGAGCTAAGAAGAATAAAACGTATAAACACACGAATTTTTATCATGCTATGGTATTTTTATAATCTGTATATCTATGACAAAATCAAATCAAGTCTAAATATTATCTTTATTAAATTATATGGAAGTGTATAAATACCTTTATTACAGTGTTCACAAGTGTACTTCTTAACATCACTATGTTTATGCATGTGAGCTACAAGAGCATCCCTACGAACATAGCTCTTTGGACATTTATTACATTTGAATGGTCTGTCTTGAGAGTGAAGTAACAAGTGCCTCTTAAGAGGTCCTTTAGATGAAAAACCTCTATCACAGTAGTTGCATTTAAAAACGCCATTCTTTGATATATTCTTGTGTTTTTTCGAATGAGATATAAGAGATCTGTACTTTTCGAATACAAGATTGCATTGTGAACATTTAAACTGATCATTGGAAGTTTCTATTTTTATATCTGTCTCTATATTGTCTTTAGTTCCATTGTGTTCTGGTATCGAGTCCATGAGTTTCTGTTCCACCGAATCAATTTTCTTGTGCTCTTTTAAATGTAAAAGTAAATACTTTTGTGATTGAAATGATATAGAACATTCTGGACATTTGTGTTCTTCATCTTCCAATTTAACTTTTATGTCTAATTCGTCTACTTTGTCATCTAGACATTCAATGTTAACACTATCTTTAGGCTCACATCTCTTATTCATATGCTCCTTTAATAAGGACTTCCTGTAAAACTTTTTGTTACAATTTGGACATGATTTTGTCGGTTCATTGTGGACTGATTTATGTTTTAAGTATTTTTCATAGTTTGTATACTCTTTTTTACATGTGTCGCAACTGTATGTGACTTTTTCTTTAGTTTCTTGGTTTGACAGTACATCATTAATTGTAAAATCATAATCACAAATATAATCAAATTCATTTTTTAAATCATAATCAGCTTCTTCGTTTTTTATACCACTTGAAGGAATAAGTTTTCTTAACTCATTTTCGGAATGGAGAGCTTGGGTTCTAAATATGTGCATTATTTGTAAGGCTTTTACGCATTCGTCACAGAGGTTTTGTGGGAGACCATCTTCTTTGGTAATCTATATATAATAAATTTTAACCATCATTAAAATTTTTGCATTACATTATTAATTATTTTCGCAATTTTATACAACAAATAAATTATGGACGACAATTCCGTTTTTTGTTTTATGTTTTTATGTAAATATTATAGTTGTCAAACTACAATAGCTATTAAATAACACAACTATAAACCTATTGTTATAATTACCTGTAAAGGAGTAGCTTCCATTAACGCATCTGCTAGTTTTAAAGAACTATTATTCTCAATTTTAATAGGACCAAACAAATCCACCAAAGACACGTCGCTTTTCATACAAGTCCGACAAGTTTTCTCGATATCTATCATTTTAGTTATTCAACGTATAATTAACCTTTATTCTTATTTAATAAAATACAAACATTAGATGTTTTAGTGACTTCAAAATTTATAAAAAGGTGAAAATATCGAAATAACATTGTTTACAGTGACATGTTTCTTTGACACTTACTTGTCACATTTTTCCACTTTGAAAAGGCGCAGGTAATACACCATACAGCCTAATCTTCAGTTTGTTTATGTCAATCCGGTAGGGAGTTTAACAGATTATAACCTTTCGTTTAACCTACGTTTAAGTTGACACGTTCGGTAACATTTTATTTTTTTATAAATTTAAGTAAATAATTATATTTTGTACTCGTTTCAATAGTTTTCATGCACACATATATTCAACAATTTATGTATAGTAAATTACAGCATTATTACGATACGATATATTAAAATTAAAATATGTAGTGTTTACCGTCTTTTGCTGGCTTGTGGAACGAAACGTAACACTGACGCCATTTTGTATTGATACTGTCATCGTGTAAGCGCTAAGCAGCGCTAAGCGCTTAAAGATATTTTTTGTCGAATTAATTAAAGCAATACAATATGTATATAAAATTAACTAAGAAATTATTAATTTGTTTTATTTTAACCTATTAAGGCAGATAACAAAATAGGTTAGGTTCAACTTATGTCAAAAACCGAAATGATTGACCCCGACTCCACCTGGTGCTAGTCTGTCCTACCCCTAGAGTGTTTATTAGAGCCGGAGGCGCGGAGGGAAAGCATCCTCCGCCCGCTGTAACAAATCGTAGGTGTCGGACAAGCCGAAGCTGCGATTTGTTACGCAAGGGCCTAGAGGCTGCTCTTCCCGCAGCGCCGGAGACGTTGCAGTCTCAAAATAGATACAGAAATCCCTATAAATCTAATTTTTTTTAAATAAAATAAAATGTTACGGAACGCGTCAACTTAACCATAGGTTAAACAAAACGTTATAATCTGTCAAACTCCCTACCGGATTGACATAAACATTGCAAAAATAATTGACTTTCAATATGTTTTTTCTCAAAAACTACGCGTCTCCGCATGTTGAAACTTTGCGTGTGTGCTTATAATAATGTAACCTTTCTGTAAAAAAATCAACTCCCAACTCGACGGCAGGTAATGTAAAGTCGTACCGGCGAGGGTAGCTCTGCTTCACATACTTGACTCACTCATCCACTTTGCTTTTTCGAATACTTTCGTTGTATTCATGTATTGTAAGCGTGATTGATCTCATTACATTTTGCCCAAGTCTGCCTCCAGGCGCTTTTCATTTAAATTGTAACTGATCACAATTAGTTACTATTTTTATATACATAATATAAATAATGTATTAAAAAGTATATTTAAATCTATTATGTCGTAGTTAATAAATTAAAAATTAATCATATTAAAAAATACCATATTACTTTTTTTATTGAATCACTTAAAATTATTTTTACATTGGTATCAGTTTTATGATTGAATGATTATTTTATGTTATACAATTTTATAATAGGTATTTCTTTTTTTCAATCATAAAATTGTACTTTAATTTTATAATAGGTATTTCTTTTTTTCAATCATAAAATTGTACTTTAAGTTTACGTACAAAGCCTGTAATAAACAAGCACTATCACTAATTGTCAAATGTCAATTGTATTTATCAGTTACAGAGTAAAAGTAAAACTACGCTGTATAGTGATCTATGGTGTATAGTCTGCACTCTGCTTAAAGTTTATCTTTGTAAACTATATACTCTGAATACAACACAAAGACAGGAAAAGAAAGTTATTTTTAAACTTTGTCTAGTTTTGCCATATTACTTATCAATCAATCATCGATTAAAGTCTTCAATAAAATCCCGCGATGAATGATATAGTATTTATTGGCGATTGGATTAAAGACAGAGTTTTGGGATCTGGAAGTTTTGGTATAGTAGTTCTCTGGAAACATAAAAATAATGAACAGAAATTGGCTATCAAGACGTGTAAATGGGGCGATGAGCTCACCGCCAAACACAGAGAAAGATGGACTAAGGAAGTCGAAATGCTGCAAATTTGTGACCACCCGAATATCGTGGGTACAAAAGAATTACCTTCTGAATTTGTAACCGGTCTAGCTCGCGCCAATCCCTCAAATTTACCTATTTTATGTATGGAATATTGTAGCGGTGGCGATTTGAGACAAGTATTAACGAGAGCTGAGGCATGTTGCGGATTAAAAGAAATACAAGTTCGTAAAATACTTAATGATATTGGTAGTGCGATGCGATTTCTTCATAATAATAAAATTACTCATCGTGACCTGAAGCCTGAAAATATAGTGATGCATGTTATGGATGTTGTTGGTGTCGAACAAACTCCTAAGAAAGTGAGTTATAAAATAATTGATCTTGGCTATGCTAAAGAAATTGATTCTAATTCAATATGTGCTAGTTTTGTTGGTACCCTGCAATATTTGGCACCTGAGCTCTTTTACAGCAAGACTTACAGCAACTCTGTTGACTTTTGGTCATTGGGGCTACTAGCCTTTGAAATAATATGTGGAACAAGACCTTTTTTACCATTTAAAGCACCAGTTGAATGGATGCCTTCTGTCAAAAAAAAGACACATGATAACATATGTGTATATGAAACCTTCCATGGTGATATATGTTACTCAAATGAGATATTTCCTGAAAACCATATATCAAAACCGTTCAAGACTTTAATTGAGGAATGGTTAAAAATTGCATTAGAATGGGATCCTAAAATGCGAGGAAGGAATGCTCCATCTAAAGTAACATTTGATATTCCTTCTGAAGAGAAAGGAAATAACTCAGGAAGTAATATAATACTATTTACTTTACTTGAACAGATACTTGCAAAGAAAATAATCAAAATTTTCTCTGTTACAACCATGTCTCAAGTGGCCTATGAAATTAATGAATCAACAACAATTGCTACTCTTAAGACTTGGATTAGTAAGGATATTAATATTCCCACTGAAAACCAAATATTAATATCACAAACATCTTACACTGATATAGATAATGAAGAGTTGGTCATGAAATATTGGAATGAAAACAGCGCTGTAATGTTGTATGTTTATAATAAAAACCAAATAATTGACAGTAGCTCTGCACCAAATGTACCCATAGCGGTCCAAAGGTGCTTGGAACACCACAAGGATTTATACAATTATAAGAATAGCCAAAATTTGTATAGAAATGCTTTCTACTTTGTAATTTCACAAATGGACATTTATGAGGCTTTGATAAATGGATTATTCTCAAGAGCCGAATCATTGAAACAAGAAAGTAAACAACTGCTTGTGAAACATAATTTAGTAGACAAGAACTTGGGTCAATTTCTGGCTAAAGTAGAATTTGTTATGAAAATGACTGAAGAAGGAAAAAAACATATTGAGCACTTAAAAGAAAATGAAGTAGGAACAAATTTCTTAGGTGGTTTTGGCAAAATTTTCAAAGAAATTGATGGCTTACTAGAAAAAACAGAAAAATTACAAAATGCTTGGTCACAGTTATCAATAAGAGTACATTCTGCAGCAAGACGTAGCAATGATGGAATTTCGGCAGATCTCAACAACTTTGTAGCAAAATATAATTATCAAAATGTGTTTTCTAATGCCTACAAAACATTTATTTCACATAAAAAAAGTGAATTTTACAATGGAAATAGAGAAAGAGAAAAACAGTGCCCAGATATTGTGAGAGTTTGTTACGATGTTTTGAAGCTAAGAAGCAAAATTTTGCAAGAGTTACAGCATCAACAGTTTATTTTGAAATTGAAAGATTTGAGTCTAGAATTTTCCAAGATCTCAGAAATTATAACAAATGCAACAGATAATATTGAAAGATTAAGTACCGATTTGTCAAATTCAATGGATGAATTCACAAATTGTGTTTGGTCCACAATAAGTGTTGTTGCAAGAGATGCGGAGAATATAGCCAATCTTCCTTATAGTGTTGTGTCATTCCAAAAGCGAGATTTTAAAATAGGAGAATCTGTGTCTCGTCATTGTATTCCTGTGACACGTAGAGAAGAAGATACTATAAAGTCTTTGATTTCAGAGAGTTTGAATTTAAGACAAAACCACACAAATCTTTGTGAAAAATTGAATTCGCAAAAGAAAATGTTGCAGCAAACAATTTTTGATTTTGCATTTTTAAATGATACCTCACAATCATCATAAAGTTATTGAGACTGCAAATATAATACTTGTATATGAGTATGCAAATTGGTTAATTTGATTTAGTTGATAGGAATAATTTGTCTATGTTTTATGTGCAATATTAATTTTGTTAGTGTTAAAGATGTTTAACTGTAAAAAAATAATTTGGCTTAATTTTTTATAACTACAAATTAATATGAGATTGATTGAGTTTAATCGTTACTAAGTACTACTAGCAATTGCGTAATTTTTAAAAAATATTTTTTATAATTTTATGTACTGTAAAATTAAAATTTTATATTTAAATGAAATTGTTTATTACGAAATTTCGGTCTAGTCATGCATAAAAATTTATTATAAGTTGGTACAAATATTGGTTAAAAAGATTTAATATTTGTTCAATATGTAATTCAAATCAAAAGTAATATATATAAAAATAAACTTTTCTTTTTCTAAGTGACATTGTCTTTTTATACCCTTGAATATTTATAAACTACGTTATTATTAAAGTTGATTATTTATTTAAGTCAGAAATGCTATAATCTGTGAATTGTTCAAGCCAACGATAAAAGTTATCCATGACATTTTTCAGCTTCCTTATATCTGCAGGTGTTTGAAGACACTCATCAGGTGCTAACCTTGGTTCTGGCATACCACTCACATGCAACCAAATTGCAAAAACAGCGTCATCGTTATTAGCTACTTCTCGTCTGCATAACTTCGCCGAGGTGACACAAATAGCGATAAGAGCTCCCAAATTCCCAATTGTAACGGCCTTCGGCCTTTCCTTTCGGGCAGTTAAGAAATAAAGTCGTAATAAATTCTCTGCATTTTTAGCCAAGGAAGCCTTAAGACCAGCAACCAAATCTATATAAATTGATATGTCTTTTAGAGCTTGTCTTTCGTATTTATCTGTTTTGGACGGAACTATGGCTTGTTCTAAAGCGTAGTCGACTAACTCATCTGTATATTCGCCATAATCACCACGACACACAAACCCAAAAATACTACCAACATTGTATAATGTAATTTTTTTGAAGTCTGATCCTTGAGCCCAAACGGCACATTGTAATTTTGCTTTATTAACTCCGTCCGAAACCTCACCACTTTCTATGATAGACAATACAGAATGTATTTGATTCTGAGTGTAAGCTTGCAAAGGTAAGGGCATTACACAAACACCTCCTGATGCTCCAAGTAACGTCATCGCTGTGGAATTGTTAGAAGTTCCTAAGTATGTATAGGAATCTGCTAAATAAGCGGCTTGTTCCATTATCTTGCCAACGTAACCTGTATCATATCCGCCCGACAAAAAGTGAATTATAGGTGAACTAGTCAACGCGTTAGCTTTAACACTTACTAGACTTAGCAAGAGACTTATTTTAATATTCATAAAGGTATTTAAAGGGCAAACGTGCAGTCCAATGCTAGAAGCGAGACAGTATATAAATTTCCAAGGAATACCTTTACAAGTTGCATATAGTTCTCCTATATCTCTTGGAACAGGCGTTGTGACTGGTGCAGGTAAAATATATGATTCTTCTATTGACCAGACAGCTATTAATTTCTTTAAAATAACAGCGTTGATAACATATTTTTTTCCTATTTTTAGCTTTGGTATAAGATCATCAACGATGGTGTAATTTTTAGGCAGTAAATCATTATTAAATTTAAAAGTAGCTTGGACCTGATCTCCACATCTCCGTAAACCGCTATTCTCAAAAAGTGTATTCCTGCATAAGTAACATTTTGGAGGAATCTTTGGAATGAAATGCATAATTACTTCGTTGCCATCACATTCATCTGGACATGACCACACTGTGTGATAAACGTAATTCGTAGGCTTCGTGATATGGACAAGCAATCCATTTAAGGAAACTATATTCTCGTACTGTCGATATTTATTCGTCAAGAAATAAGGCATATTTTTAAACCTAATATTAACGCTAACTTGTGTTGCTTGCATATTCTGAATCATATGATTGTCTAAAGAATTCAGACATGCGAATAGAATTTCATTACAACACCGTTGCCACTTGAGCGGTTCTTTTATTAAAAAATACCCTACATCGGGAAATAAATCGAGTAAATCTATGACATCGACATGAAGTAAAAATCTAAGCGGTGGAAATTTACGTATTGTTTTCTCATTCAAATCTTCTAGGAATGCTTCGCATTGGTTTTTCATGTCAGCTAAAAAACGCCTTTTTTCTAGATATAGCAATATTTTCATAATAAGTTTCATTTTGAGTAAATATTTTAGATGCCGCGCATAACAGACGCTGCCTGTAATATTTTCCCTCTAAAATCAGAGTTTTTTTTTTTTTTACCGATACCGTTTATACGTACCGCAGGTTGATGGAAGTTAATTCTAATATTATTATTAAAAAATATATTAAAAGATAAAAAATAAAATTATATCGATTAAGACATAATAAAATTTCGAATAAAAATATAATAGCGTAAATCAAAATAAATGTAGGTATGTGAGTTTCTATTAATTTAGCTAACTGTCCCTTTAGTCTTTTCGTTTATGTTAAGTTATTAAATAAATGTACCTCGCTAGATTCGATACTTAATCTTTAATTTGCATTTGCGGTAGAACTTAAATTATGAAGTCATTGCTACAGCACCTACGCTGACGGTATACTTAATGTGTTGGCCTACGCAATATTTGTAATACTGTGGTCTCTTTCAAGGTCAATTAACAATTAACTAACATTTGAGATTTCTTTTTAAACGGAAATGTCGATACCAATATGCAAATTTCTTCAAATGATCACTATCATAGCTTAGCGCCTTGTTCATTCATTGTGTCTAAGTATCTTCGCGCGATTAAGTGAATTAGATTAAGTATACAAATATATTATGTACTCGGTATTACATATTTTTTAATTAATCTATAGAAGTTTAAATTTTGTTAAATGTTTATACAAATCTAGTTACACGCCATGATTTATCTCCTTAAACTCTGTTTATCAATATGTTACAGTGTGTAAGATAAATTGATAGGAAGGATTGATATGAAGTACTTATCTACCTACCAAACATTGTGAAACACCTACTACAAGATCATAGAATGTTATTATAATCAATGAAGCCGTGATAATATCCCACTATAAATTATATTATTAATATATATGAGACTGAACTCAGATATTAAATGCACTTTAAACCATTAACGCCTACTTACATTAATTTAGATTTCTTGATGTTGTCATCTTCGCTATGGAATTTATAGCAAAAGGAAATGACAGCACAATTAATGGCCAAGATCGATTAATTCGATCAAAAAATAAACTTTATGGTTGTGCAAAACTGAGGATAATAAATAAAATGATAACAAATATCATTTTTTATTCCACCAATGAAGACATTCATTTCACAACCGTAAACATTACACAGCCTCCAATTTTCATCACGAGTATACATGAACGGAGCGGGGCAAGTGGGCGGAGTGAGCGTATTTTTTTAAGTGGAATTCGGGCGCGGGCGTCGCTTGCGGCTCGCACTCGATGCCCGATCACGACAAGTATCAGCTGCGTCCGCGCACGGCGCGCTCCCGCGAGCCGCGTGCGCGCCGCACGCCACAGCCCCTCAGCAAATACAGGAGGAAAACGGCGAACGCGAGGGAGAGAAGTAGAATGAGAGAGATAAACCGCGCTTTCGAAACTCTGCGACGGGCAGTTCCCGCTGCAGAAATAACTGGCACACCCGTTCCTTGCGAGAAACTTACCAAAATCACGACTCTGCGATTGGCAATGCGATACATTACGGCGTTATCTTCTGCCTTAAGAGACTCGAGCCCCGAGACTGATTCTTCTCGACCTGACCGGTGGCCCTCGCCACTATGCTCGGAATTGTCAGAATTCTCAACTGAGCAGGAAACTCCGTCGGAATTCGCTGAGGACTCCTTGTCGCCATTTGACTCCTTCTTCGCGGAATTCGACTACGAGTACATTGACAGGACATTTTCGTGACAGTGAAGTGTTGGAGTGTTCATTAGGTATTCCTCAATTCTCATTTTGCCATATTAATTAATTTTATAAATAGTTTATCGAGTGAGGTTGTTGAGATTTTATTTATTTGTTTTATTAATAAATTGTTTTTGTTGAATGGGACAATATTTTATTTAACGTTGGATCCCCAAAGAGTTAAAAATATAAATATTCTTAACTTCAATGTTATTCTAATATTTGTCACCATAGCTATTTTATTGACAGTCCTATATTTACTTTAAATTCTTTACATAATATTTAATTTATTATGGCTATAATCATATCTTATTTTTTTATTTTACTTTTAATAAAATATTTGACAATAAAAAACTATTTTTTTGTGCATTATAAAATAAAGTAAGTATATAATATTTTCTGACGTTTTTTAAATAGCAATTTAAAAAACTTCTTGTACGCATATATAAATAAAGTAAAGAAAATCAATTTAACATGAATTATGAGGACTTTTGCCATATTAAAAATATATTTAAAAATGATTGGACGAAATATTTAAAAGTATATAACAATACGATCTATGATATTATGTATCATTAAATGTATACATGCATTAATCGAGACCCTTTTACAAATCTTTACATGTATACCTACGTACGTGTTTGCTTCTATGTGTATTTCATCAATATATACGAAATACCCTCCCGCTTTAGTTGTATTAAGTTACTAATACATAAATATCACTTAAAATTCTAAACAGCTTTCAATGAGCCTACCCACAAAAAAGGCACAACAAATCATTTACCTCTATTGCATAAGTATTAATTGGTACTTTTTTTATTTTTTGTTTTTTAAAACATCTATTCATTCATTCATAATATCTCAGAAACTGCAACTCCCAATTAAAAATAATAAGCAGAACCTTATTAAAAAAAAAAATCTAAATCGTAGGTTTTTTGTTTATATTTGTGGTACCTACAATTTCAGTATCTAAAATGTTAAGTATATAAATGGTGAGCCAACCTCAGAAAATAATGACTTTAAAAAATATTTTTAAATGCAAAATACAACTTAAGTCGATATGTGATACTTACAAATAAAATTTAATTTAAGTTAATTATAAAGTTTACTGCTTACTGTAAAAGTTATTAGTTTGATAATAGTTATAAATTGAAATTGTTTAATTTGATTTATTTTATATGAAATCACCTAACTAATCATATTATAAATCTAACGAGTTTGTTGCCTTGAAGGCGCTTATCTCGGGAACTCAGGATGGTTTTTTAAAAAAAGTTTTTGATAACCGAATTTATTGAGAAATATATAAAACTAGCTGTGCTCCCGGTTTCACCCGCGTATAATTAATAAAAATATAATGAATACAAATCAGCCTAGAACCTTCCTCGATAAAAGGATTATACAACACAAAAATATTTTTTAAATTCGAACCAGTAGTTCCTTAGATTAGCCGGATCAAACAAACAAACTCTTCAGCTTTATATATTAGTATAGATATGTACATTTTTAACACCAATATATTACCCACGGGTTGGAGAAGTAACGTTTGGTGGTTGGAAAACAGTACAGAGCACGTCGTTTTATTTTAAAGTATTCAAATTTAAATATTTTCAGCCCTACGTACTTTTGTTATCACTATAAGCCTTTTTTCTATCAATTCACTATAAATATATTAATTATGTCAGATGTATCCGGAAACGTAATACATACCTAATCAGACATTGGGACAAAACCATAGACAATTTACTATTTTTTTACTGATTTGACATGTTCCTAATAATTATATATTGATATAATTCCTCGTTGGTCTAGTGGCTAGATATAAGGCTGCAGACCCGGTGGTCCTGGGTTCAATTCCCAGGTCGGGCCAATAAATAGTTATTGGGTTTTTCTGTCAGAAAATTCTCAGTAGCAGCCCGGAGTCTGGAAGTTGGAAGTGTGTACACTCCCGTGCCTCGGAAAGCACGTTAAGCCGTTGGTCCAGCGCCTAAACTCTTTCCGGTCGTGTCGGATTTTCGTCCCATCGGATTATGAGAGCTAAGGAAAAGAGAGTGCACCTGTGTTTGCGCACACACTTGTGCACTATAGTATGTCCTGCGCAGTTGGCTAATCTTTCTTGAGATTGGCCGCCGTGGCCGAAATCGGTCTGGAGGACCTTATTATTATTATATTTATATAACGGGAGCAACTTTATAATATCCGGCCTATACAAAGTGTAACGAAAAATTATAATATGGACAATGTTCACTTAATGACGACGTAATTCGAAATATATATTTTTTATTGTACAGGTAGGCGGACGAACATATGGGCCACCTAATGGTAAGTGTTCACCAACGCCTATAGACAATGGCATTGTAAGAAATGTTAACCATCGCTTACATCGCCAATTCACCACCAACCTTGAGAACTAAGATGTTATTTATCCCTTGTGCCTGTAATTACACTGACTCACACACCTTTCAAACCGGAGCACAACAATACAAAGTACTGCTGCTTTGCGGTAGAATATCTCATGAGTGGGTGATACCTACCCAGACGTGCTTACATAAAGCCCTACCACCGAGTTTATTATATTGTATATATTGTTATTGTAACTCAATCGATATAAGCTTTAATAAATAATCTAGGTACCTGCTGTTAAAAAAAAACGTATTAGTATATAACTGAAGAAAGGTATAATTGGTGCAATCGTTAATTCAATTTAGCGAATATCATTACACTTTGTCATTGATACTCAAAGTAAAAAAAAAATACAATAAACTCAATACACGTCAATGTAGAGATTAAAGCTATTTCGAACTTTCCAATATGTAGACTACAATATTATATTGCTCGGCTAAACAATCAATCAACAAGTTGTTGTTTGTTTACTCTGTTTTGTTTTAGACAAAATTAAGTACAGTAGAAATAATCATCACGTTCAATAAAATCAGTTGAAATCGGCTCCTCTGTTATACTTTTGTCTGGTGCTTTAACAGAACATTACTTACGAACACAATATTGTAATAAGTATCATTATAAGATGAATTGTTTCAAAATTAGCATTGCTCAATAGTCTCAGTGTAGTGATGCGAAACGCGACCAGTAAATAAGGAAGCGTGGGCAATGTACTACTACACGGTTCCACCTGGAGACACGCGTCACGGAAGATAAAACCCTGTCGTAATAAGCAGTCGGGCCCACGCATTGATCTCTCATTGTATTGTCGATTGATAGGAAGATTAATGCAATCGCTTTTTTATTGTAGTTTGTTATTTAACTACATCTTATCTACATATATATAAAATAAAGACAGTATATTTAAATCTATTTTATTATAATACTTTCAATATTTAATTTATAAGCACGTCGTTTTTAACGCAAATCGAAATTTGAATTCAGTTTACTTTAAACTTATTTGTTTATAATAAACATTTATACCTAACTCGAAACATCGATGCAAAATAATAATATAAAAATTATTTTTAATCTGTGACGGTATTGTCAATGTGTGATAACCACGGTCGTATACACAGGTCTATCAACAACAGTAGTGGGGGTAGGTCGGCTTTATGATGCTGTTCAGTTCAATTTACGGCCGCCAGAGGCATGACAATTCGCGTAATAATTATCCCGCACACTCTTTCAAATCCAAACAAAACAGTTAAATAACAACAAATCCGCAAAATTCAATAAACCGATATAACAATGATTAAATAACACAATAGTTGAGAGAGAAAAATATATGCCTCGTGTCACTCAACCACGTTTGATAGCAACGACGTACAGCGGGCGTTATTGAGAAATAAAAGTTGTAACACAATCGTACCTATCTCTCACTACTGAAATTGGGCACCGTTGATAGACCTGTATATAAGACCGTGGTGATAAACGGTTTACAAAAAAAAATCTAAAATATACAACGTTTTATCAAATTCATTTAAATTATGATCTCTCATGTTGTATCATTGATAATAAAAGAAAGACTTATTTGAGATTGTACTTTCTTAATAGTTTATTAAGAAATGTAGAAAAATAACTAATAATAATTGCAAGCGAATACTTATACAGCCACTATTTTTTTTAAATAAATTAACCTGTTAATGAATGGTTAACATTCATGTTTACGCTTTTATTATTTATATTTTTAATCTCATTAAACCGACATGGTCCAGTGAAAAGAACACGTGGAATTTAAGCGAGGATTGCGGGTTAAAATCTCGCAAAGCACCGCTTAATTTTTATGTGCTTAGTTTATATTAAAGATCATCTCTTACTTGATGAGGATCGTGAGGAAAACTGATAACATAACAGGGGTACCCCCACCTTAATAGATATAATGATAAAATAACAGGGGTACCCCCCTATTAACGAGATGTTACTGTAAGTATATCTCTATATATGTTGTGCAGAATCGCATTTTTTTATATAATATAATTTATTATGCAAGAACAAAATAAAAAAGAAGAAAACGTAAATATCCCGTGACGTGCCGAAGGAAAGCTAATTGTCATGGTATAGAATTGATAACCGAAGGTAATGTTATATAGCAGAAATGTTACGTTCAAATGATAAACAGGATATTTAAAAAAAATAGATGATGATGAGGATGGAACCTAATAAATTGGATAAGGGCAAGCGAATTAATATATTGTGATGCTCGATAAATATTGATGAATATGAACAGGATATAGGATTATAATCGTTAGAGTAAATCTCGACACTTATTACTTATGTACTTTCCCGAATTTATATCTATATAATATGTATTTATAAATATATGTTTCAATTCAATAACGTTATATAATTTTTTTTATTACTAGCATTAAAAATCTAGTTTTATTCTCTACTTGTATATAGAATATACATACTACTAGTTGACAAAAGTAATACCTACACTCTTCTCATGAATTTTCTGATACTGATCTTTCCACGCATTAGCCAATCTCAAACCAGTTGCGTTTAATATTAGTGTACACGGAGCAACATAATTATTCGACTCGTGTCAAGCTAAGATAGAATCAACACTCCTTCTGGGTTTACTTGAAAAAAATGCAAATCTTATGCAATGCTCGTATCATGCAATAAAGATCCAAGCGGTATCCCAGCGCTTGCCCGTTTTGGTTTAAGCGGATTGCTTTCCCGCCAAATACGGCCGCCATGACAGTTCATTGAATTATGTGATTAAATGACATGACATATGAGTTACTGGCCGCGAAACTTTTTTTGGGCGCGGACAGTTATACATGAAGCTGTCCATCTTATTATGATTTTTATAAAGCGCGTTGATTGCATTATTTGTGGGGTAACATTTCATGTGTTTTAGCAGACTACAATAAGACTCAAATATTTTACATAATATTTAGTGCAGAATGCTATAATTATTATCGTAGTCAACCGTGCTTAATAAAAGAACTCATCAAAGATATATTCGTTACTTCGTACTTAAGTTATCTGTGCAAATTCAATGTACGCCAAGGTACGATGACTGCTATTTTAAATAAAACATAAAAGCGACAAAATTTATGAAATGCATTCACATTTATTTGCCATTCTGATTGCAACAAGAAGTAATGGGATCGCGTGGGTAAACCGCTTCGTCAAGGAAAAATACGTTTAAAAGAGTTTTTAAATATGCGCATACTTTTGTGGGACTTTTGAATATAAAACTCGTATTTCATTGTTCATTCATCGCTTTTAAATTTTCTTTATTATAAAAACACAACCTAAGTATATTGTAACGATACTTTAATATATATGTTATCTGTCATCTGACAATACAACTAAAATAGTTTTTTTTTTTTTTATATTTTATCTTATATTTTGACTCAGGAATTATGTCTTCTTGATAAGGACAAGCATTTTGCAAAGGAATCCAAATAAATCGTTAATCATCCTCATAGTGTCTGCAGAGCTTAAATATGTATGTTGCCGCCCGTCTCCTTTGCAGATAGATGGTATCTATATGGTAATGGTCAATAAAGAATGGATGAAAGACAAGTAAGTAGATTATTGCTATAACTTAAATCAATTTTTCAAATTCAGAAAAATAGACGGATACTGCCATGTCATATAAATTAATTAAAGAATTATTATTACGCTGAATAAAAAAAATTGCCATAAATTTAAAACCTAATAATTGGTGGTAGAGCTTTGTACAAGCTCGTCTGGGTAGTTACCACTCACTCATCAGATATTCTACCGTAAAAGAGCAGTACTTGGTATGGTTGTGTTCCGGTTTGAAGGGTGAGTGAGCCAGTCTAATTACATGCACAAGATACATAACATCTTGGTTCCCATGGTTGGTGGCGCATTGGCGATGTAAGCGATGGTTAACATCTCTTACAATGCCAATGTCTAAGGGCGTTTATGACCATTTACCATCAGGTGGCCCATATTGTCGTCCACCTACCTACCCTATAAATAATAATAATAGTAATCCGTATGTAATTTTATATACCTAGGTTTTGTAAAATACCTGCAGCCTGCTTATTTTTATAACCCAGTTGTCATTACTTTTTTAACTGGCTTAAACAATAGACACTTCAGGCAAGACTATATCAGATTATATTGTATACATAAGTTACAGTGACCATTTCGATTTGTTGTGGTATAAAAAAAGAGGAAACAGTAATTAAGGATAACTTTAGCTTAATTTATTTATCAGTGTATTACTCCTAATGTGACTTTACATTTAGATATAGACATTAAAATAATAATAGAGGCATGACAATTTAATACATATCGTGCCTACGTAACCTTATATGCTGAATATATTGTAATATTTATGTATATACATATTTATATTTATATAGACTGATAGCAAATATTTTATAAAAAAATATATTTACCTAGGTTATATAAGAAATATCTATAGATAAAATCTTAAAAAGCTATTTTGAAATATCTATATAATTCAATAATTTTGTTAGGTACTAACGATTATTAAGAGGAAAATTATAAGTCATGTGTATAACTACTTGAACTCGACGTTTATTCAATTAAGTAGTAAACATGTTCGATGATTAATAAATAATTAGCAGTAAAACGCTCTTAAAATAACACGCAGATAGCAAACATTCGAGGTCATTTATTAGTATATTTTCGCTATATTTTATTTTAGTTTTAATATTTCGTTTTTAAAACGATATTTACAAAATCAAAAAAACGATGATGATTTGACAAAACTTTAGTCTACAAATAAAAAAAATAAAATAAAATAAAATAAGCCTTTATTGCTGTTAGATTTTAAAATAATTGACCAGTCATTACTTAAAAATTATAACAGTAGAGGTAAGAAAACTATAAATTAACTTAAACTAGAACATATTCTCGGCATTCGGCTTACCTCCCCTCTTAACAGCTTGTCTTTCGACAAAGGCCTCCTCTAAGGATTTCCACTTGTTTCTGTCCTTTGCTGTACGTAGCCATTCTGGCCCAGCTACTTGCTTCAAATCGTCTTCCCATCGCTTTGGCGGTCTTCCTCTACTTCTTTTACTTTCTCTAGGGTACCATTCCGTTATTATTCTGGTCCATTTTTCTTTCTTTTCTCTCAACATATGTCCTGTCCAACGCCATTTCAATTTTCTGCATACTGATTGAACTTTTCCAAACTTAGTCTTTCTTTTGATATTTTTTAATTGTATTTTATCCCTTCTTCTTACTCCCAATACGCTTCTCTCTATCCCATTCTGACATATATTTAATTTATTTTGATGTTGTTCAGTTAAGGCCCAGGTTTGGCATCCGTATGTAAGACATGGCAGTATGCAAGCATTGAAAACTTTTCGTTTCTCCGCCATAGGCATTTCTTTATTTTTCATTACTTCGCTCAACGACCAGAATCTCTTCCAAGTGTTCGCTATTCTTCTTTCAATTTCTTTCTGCATGCTTTCTGTCGGCGATACTAATTGTCCTAAATAAATATATTCGCTTACATATTCTAACTGCTGATTATTAATTGTAATAGCATTTTTTTGTGAGGAATTGCTCATTATTTTTGTCTTTGTTAAATTCATTGTGAGCCCTGCATTTGCACTTTCATCTGATAGTTGCTGTAGCATTTTTTCTAAAGACATCGGGCATTCGGAGAAAAGTATTAAATCATCTGCGAATCTCAAATGACTTAATTTGTCTCCGTTCACGTTAAGTCCAAAATTATCCCAACCCAGTCTCCTAAAGATCAACTCCAAAACAGCTGAGAATATCTTCGGTGAAATAGGGTCACCTTGACGGACGCCTCTTTCTATCGGGAACTCTTCACCTGACCTTTCCAGTTTTATGTGTGCTGTGCTTTTGCCATAAATGATTTTTAGTATGCGTATGTACTTTTTATGAACCCCTTGTTGTTCTAATGATTCCCATATATAGCGGTGTTCCAGGGAATCAAACGCTTTGTTGAAGTCTACGAAACCCAAATAATATATTTTGTTGTATTCTCTGTATTTCTGAAGTATCTGGCGTAGGACGTGTATGTGATCAATGGTCGAGAAGTTGCACCTAAATCCGGCTTGCTCCTTTGGCTGGTTTTCATCAAGGGTGGTAGTTAGTCTAAATAATAGTATTTTAGAAAATACCTTATATATATTAGACATTAAGCTTATTGGCCTATAATTGTTAATATCTCCTTTGTCTCCTTTTTTGTGTAACAAAACTATCATTGATTTCGTCCAATCGTCTGGGATAACTTCTGTTGATATTATTTCGTTAAACAAATTGGTTAATTTAGGGACAATTACCGGCATGGATATTTTAAGTAGTTCATTGGTGATTTGATCGAGACCTGGTGCTTTTCCTAACTTCTGTGTAGTAATAGCTCTTTCTATTTCTTCTTTCAGAATAGGTGGTATAGGTTCAGTATCTTGCGTGTCGTCTGTCATAGTCGTAGCGAATTTATTATTTTTACTTTTATACAGCTCCCTATAATATTCCGTAGCAATATTTAATATATCTGATCTTCTTGTAGTACATCTTCCTTGTTTATCCTTTATATTCGGCATCCAATTCTTTGTCGATTCTAATTCTTTGAACGCTTTCTTTACTCCGCCTGTTTTCTTAATATGATATTGAAAAGTGTTTGCCCTTTTTTGCTTTCTGTCTTTCCTTATATTTTTGTTGATATTTTTACTTATTTCTGCAATCTCATTTCGTGTTTCTTTGGTTTTCTTGCCTTGCAAAAGCAATTTCCTATCTTTAAGTAATTGAATTGTTTCGGTGGATAGTGTGGCTTTGTTATTTTTAGACACTTTTCGTGCTTCATTTTTGAGAGTATTTACAAAATCGCAGTATCTCACCTCAATTGGCTTATTGTATGCTTCTTCTTCTCTTCTCTCTAGAATTTCTTTTAAGCTGTTCAGTATTTCTGCATTATTTTTAATGTTCGCATAGGGTACCGATTCAGTGTGCAGCCTTCGGCTTTTCTTTGTATGTGTCCCTCGTAGCGTAGCACGAATCATTTTATGGTCCGAGTTAAAGTTTAAATTATGTAAAATTGACAGATCTTTAAAAACTTTTGGTTTATTGGTCATAATATAATCGATTTCATTTTGAAAGAGTCCATTTGGGGAAGTCCACGTCCATTTCTTATTCTTTTTCTTTTTGAAGAAACTATTCAGGATACTTAGTTTGTTTTCTAAACCGAAGTTAACCAATCTCTCTCCGTTTTTGCTCCTGTTGCCATTACCGTGTCTTCCTACAGTGTACTCTTCGCCACTTTGACGTTCCCCAATTTGTCCATTAAAATCACCCATTATTATTATATTTTTGTGAGCAGTGTCAACAGTACTTTGTAATTTTTGGTAGAATTCTTCTATTTGGTTTATATCTTGTTTTTTATCAGCTTCGGTAGGTGAATAAACCTGAATAATTGACCATGATTCGTCTCTGCTATTTTGGACGGGAAGTTTGATGTTGAGAATTGCTATTCTTTCGGATATGCCTTTTAGTTCCTCGATTCGGTCGGTATATTTCCTTTTTATCAAAAAACCAACACCGTATTGCCCTGGTGTTTCTCCTTTGTAATGTAGTATATACTTCCCGTGGTCCTCTATTTCTTCTCCTAGTCTTCTCACTTCGCTTATTCCTATAATATCCCAATTAATTTTGTCGATTGCTGTTTCTAGTTCAATGAGTTTCTCTGGGGTTCTTAGTGATCGTGAATTAAACGTCGCTATGTGTATGTCGCAGTTGTTATTCTTTTTTTGTTTATCTATCCTTAGAGGGTGTTGGTCGTTTTCCCCCACGATGACCAGTCGGCTTGGGGGAGGGTATAATTTTCCTATTGAATGTGTTTTTGTTTCTTTGTTGTCTTGTATTTTCCGATTGCCGAGAGTTAGTTGCTACTGTTGTTTGTTTATAGGGGCGTTAGTAAGAGAGTTAGATCTCATTCTCATCACGTCAAATACGTTGGTTCTATTGGCCTTAAAGGATAAGGTGGCTTGCTGTTTTTTAGGTTGTAAGTCTGATGAATGTGGCGAAGAAGAAGTTTCCCGTTTTCTTTTATCATTAGTCGTTTCATTTTCCTTCACTACAAGCTTATCATATTTCAGGAAAGCTATTTTCCCCTTTTTCCTTTCTTCTATCAACTCCACCTGTAACGCCTTCCTTTTGGCCAGAACTTCCTTTGGATAGTCTTCCGTGACATATATCTCCTTAAGATATTTCTTGTTTCTCAATATCTCATTCTTTTTCCATCTGTTTACGAAAGAACAGAAGACTGGCCTCGGTTTGTTATCTTCTCTACTTCTTTTCCCTAATCGATATATATTGTTTATTGCATTTTCTTCGATATCAATATTTATGTCGCTGTTGAAGGTTTTCTTTATCTTATCTATTAATTCTAATGTTGTTTTTTCTGTTTCATCCACGCCAAATATAATTATATTGTTATTCCTTTTTTCTCTTTTCAAATATTCTATCTCTTTCTCCTGAGTTTCTATTTTTAACTTTAAGTTTTTGTTTTCTTCTATAATCGGGATTAATTGTTCATCCAGTCTAGACATTATGTTATTTGTAATGGATTCAGTAATTTCCACAGATTGTTGTTGCATTTCTAGTTTCAATTTTTCGAACAAAAGTTGGAATTGTGTCTCCATTTTGTTAAGTTTACTCCTTTTTGCTGTAGTTTAATGCGCAAATTACGCCTTCGTTGATATCTCCAACCCTTTCAGACCTCCCTTCCGTTGTTGCACGATATTATTTTGGAGTGTATGGTGTTTATAAATATTTTTATTTTAACGGGACTTTAATTGCGTAAATTAATATAAATAAATATAATAAAATTCAAAAATGTGAATAAAAAATATAATTATTGTTTCATAATGTCAATCAAAAAATTATAAAACTTTAAGCCATTTAATATTAATTATTGATCGAATGTAATTCAGAATGTCAGCAAATAGATATAATAATAAAAGATTTAAAATGTTAATAAATAAATATAATAAAATTTAAAAATGCGAATAAAATATAATTAATTTATCATAATGTCAATCAAAAAATTAAGAACCTTTTAGCCATCTAATATTAATTATTAATCTAATGTAATTAAGAATGTCAGCAAATAGATATAATAATAAAAGGTTTAAAATGTCAATAAAATTTAAAAAATGTGAATAAAATATAATTAATTTATCATTATGTCAATCAAAAAATTAAGAACCTTGTAGCCATCTAATATTAATTATTAATCTAATGTAATTAAGAATGTCAGCCAATAGATATAATAATAAAATATTTAAAATGTCAATAAAATTTAAAAATGTGAATAAAATATAAATAATTTATCATAATGTCAATCAAAAAATTAAGAAACTTTTAGCCATCTAATATTAATTATTAATCTAATGTAATTAAGAATGTCAGAAAATAGATATAATAATAAAAGTTTTAAAATGTCAATAAATAAATATAGTAGTCTACAAATAAACGTGTTTTTAATACATAAAACTGATTAAATTGACATAGTTTCAATATATTTTGACCGTTTGCTGAAAGTATAACATAATGATATTATTGCGAAAATTAGACCCACAGACACAATCTGACTGAAGATTTCTCCTGACCGATTTCGCGCACGGTAGCCATGGATAGCGCAGGAGAAAGTGCCCAATTGTGTGCGCAAACACAGGAGCACTCTATTCCTCTCTCACTGTAATTATCAGATAGAATTGCAATACGACAACCGGATAGTTCGGGATAATTCAATCAATCAGCTATATATTTTATATAGTCATATCGAACGTACTAATAAGTATAATCTGTTGAAATAATCAGAACATTGTCAGATCGCAAGGTAATAAGCTCAATCACGCGACGATGACAATTCTAGTATTAAGGCTGCGAACACACAAAGCGTCTATTGTCTTACTTTTTTTTTTTAGTTTTATACTAGAGATTATGTATTATGTTATGAAAGGAATCGTAGACACTTATTCTCTTGTTATAATCTGGTAAATATAAATATATAATAAAATAAAATAAATGTACATAGAGTATACTAGACGTATCTTATCAAGAATTTGGATGAGACCATAGACACTTTAGAATTATTTAATTTATTATTATTATTAAAGATTTGACATATTTCTAACAATTTTGTTCGAAAATTAATTAGATATAATAAAGAATAAATACAGAATTAACAACTAGAGAATTTCTTACGAAAGTAAGCTATTACCTGCCAAATAGTACCTTAATAATATCCTATAGAACAGTTTAAGCCTTTTATACATATATATGTATAAGAAGTAGCACGAAACACTGTACCTGTAATTGAATTATACAAATGAACGTCGTTATAAAATTATGCCGTTAAACATCACTTAAATTCTGTCGGTCACTCTGCGATCATTTCGCTTTCTTGTTCAAAGCCCTAAGTCGTACGACACTTGAAAGCGTCAACACCGCCCACGTATATGATGTACTTATAAAATAAAGCCGATTCCAAAGTAAGTTCGCAAATATTTCGATAAAGATCATAAAAATGACTATCTCTATATCGTATGCTAAGGTATGGAAATGTGTTTGAAGCCTGGTTAAATTTTTAAGGTGAATGAACTTGATTTGGTAATCAATGCAGAAAAACCTTGACAACACAGATGCACTCTCTATACCCTAGCTCTCATAATCCGATAGGACGGCAATCCGACACGACCGGAAAGAGTTCAGGCGCAGGACCAACGGCTCTACGTGCTTTCCGAGGCACGGGAGTGTACACACTTCCAACTTTCAGACTCCGGGCTGCTACTGAGAATTTTCTGACAGAAAAACCCAATAACTTTTTATTGGCCCGACCTGGGAATTGAACCCAGGACCACCGGGTCTGCGACCTTATATCTAGCCACTAGACTAACGAGGCAGTAATAAGGAATACTTCGCCAAAGAGCTGTTATTAATAATAATGTTATAGTAACATGTTACATCTAATAAAAGTAAAACATATAGACCACTAGTTTTACCTCGCGGCTTCATCCACGTTTTAGAGGGGTTTGCAAGTGTTACGTATAAAAAGTAGCCTTTTTACTTCCTTGGGGTCTTTTGGGTTTCAAGCTTGTTTCATCAAATTCGGTTTAGTAGTTTGGCCGCGAACGCATAACAGACATACATAATTACCCTCGAAATTGTAATATTAATATAGATAAGTCAATTATACATACTTATTAAATAGGTTTTTTAATGAGCTATTTATGTACGCATACATTCTTTTTTAATTTTTTTTTTCTTTTTATCAAAATCTTGATATAAACTTTTACATCAGTAAGAACCTAAATATCCTCTTAAGATCTACAAAAGCATTGTTTAAGTTATCTAATGGGCGTAATTATTCTCTTATCACAACACGATTAAAATCGATTCGTTAAGTGAGAAAACGAGTAGAACCCTTCTCCATATTGGTATTTAAACAAAAACAAAAAGAAAATGTTTATTTATACATGTGTATTTTATTGAATATATTTTATAGATGATGTATATACTTATTATAATATGACAAAAGTGGTAGGTGCATAAAGGCGCTTGTCGCTTAATTAGATTTTCCACAGACATTTGTTGATATAAGTTTGGTAAGAGAACTCAGGTGGTGTAAACGTTCGGTAAAAATAAACTAAGAATTAAAGAAGCACTTATTAATATAAATATATTATAGTTATGAATTACACATATCTGCAAATTTTAGCAATAAACATAGCTATATACATTTCTATTTAATGTGTTATACATACAAGTGATAATAAATTGCATAGTATTTTAAATATACATACTTTTATTGAATGTAGACAAATATTAGCCTTTTAAATGGCTTTTATAAGTTTTATTGTGCATAATGATGCATTATGTACGAAGTTCGTAATCTTACCGATCGATAATAATTTAATAATATTTTATTGCCACAGACCGAAATCTTAGTAAGTACTTTCAAACTCCAAATAATTTCTATGTGTTTATAACTTCGTATTTCTTCGTGACTATGATCATGACTGCATGTTGACTTGACACCATGGGGTAATGAGTTCAGTATGAAGTTTCCGCTCATTATTAAACCTTTGTTTTGATCCAAAAAATAATCGATCACAATTTTAAGTGCATCTTTTGTAACCCCGGGGCTTAGTTTCTATATCATTTATTAAAGTGTCTTTGGAAATTATTTTTCGTGTATTTAACATGAATAATTATGAACCTTAGTCTAACTTTATAAAAAAAAAAAACATTTATTTTAATAAAACAATGCTATTAGGTATATTGATATTCGCTTAACATAAAGTCACCGACCTTCGTAAACGATTTTGACTTGGTCGTAGAATCTGTATCAAACTTATCAAGACAAGACCGTGTAAGCTTCAGAGATCATGGAAATCGTATCAAAATTCGTTGACTGCTATTTGAATTGCCAATGATCGAGTAAACAGAACGTTCGCATTCCCTTAACCCTATTTCGTTGAATAGAAAATTTAAATTCAGTAAACATTTCAATGTAGATTTTTCTGTTTCTGCTTCAGATACGATAGCTTTCCGATATACGGCATAAAAAGTTAATAGTTTGGGCCTTATTAACTTTGTTTTTAACTTCATCAGTATCATATTATAATACCCATCAGAATAATCATTCTATCTAGAGATAGTTAGCATATTGTTCGGATTTGGTGTTGACCGTTGAAAAGGGAGGATCCTCCGACCAGACGGGTGTTTGTCTGGTGGGCTACTGCCCGACGGTTGTTGTCGGGTTCTTGTATAAATGTTCAATCGCTCGGATAACTTTAATATCGCGATGTAGGATACGTCAGTTTTTAGTTTTCATATGTGGCGAGATAGATGTCGCTACATCACTCCCCTCCGAGACCGGAGGTCGATAGCAGGTTGAGTCGTAAATATGTCTTGTGATGTTTGCCGGGCCAGTGGAATGTTCCAGTGAGTCGGAACCAGATGCCGCATAGTTCACGGTGAGTCGGAACTGTCTGCGGTGATGCCCCAGTGAGTCGGGGTGATGCTGCAAATGCTCCAGTGAGTCGGAGTGGTGCAGTGCTGCGTAGTGGCTGGCTGCTGCGTCGACCAGGAGAGAAGTGCGTCTCTGCTTGCTGACCGGCCGAAGTGCAGTGTGCTGTGCCAAGGTCGCTGAGAAGACTGTGGGTGATGACCAGGAATGCGCGTCCGCTGCATGCTGGTGGTCAGGATACCCGTAGTAGTCGTGGATGCTGGCTGGCTGTATGACTCGCTGCTCGAAAGCTTGAGGAAGTGATGATGACGTCATGATGACGTAGTTTTTTGCGAAGGCTGCGCTGACGTTCATGCTCGGGGTCACCAGTTTGGTGTTGAGCATTGAAAAGGGAGGATCCTCCGACCAGACGGGTGTTTGTCTGGTGGGCTACTGCCCGACGGTTGTTGTCGGGTTCTTGTATAAATGTTCAATCGCTCGGATAACTTTAATATCGCGATGTAGGATACGTCAGTTTTTAGTTTTCATATGTGGCGAGATAGATGTCGCTACACGGATTTCACTAACGTTATTTATCGAAGAACGGTCAACAAAGTTCCCGTAGAATACGATTTATATCGTTATATAAAGAATGCAGCCAAATCGATTGACTTTATAATAATACTAGCTAATCGTTCCGGCTTCGCACGGGTATATAAGAGGAAAAATGTATTTTGTATAGGATTTGCGTAAAATCCGTTCTAAGTGAGTAACGTCAAACGTTTAAAGTCAATCGGGCGGATAGCTTAGAAGATCTCGTGATGAGTGGTTCGCTTATATATGTATATAAATAATAATTAGCTATTGGCTATTTAATATTATTAAATACTAACGGATCATATAGTGGTACAAATATTAAATCATTGTGTTAACAATGACAAATTAATAGGCTCTTCGTAAAACGACTGGGGAGGATGAATTGAAATACCGAATCGATTTTGTCTTAGCTGTAAGAAATGCTTTTATTAGAGATCTATGAAATACATATTTTAAAATATATATTTTCTGGAGAATAGACAACGGATGATTAAAGCAGGTTTGTTAGAATCGTTACCGCTATGACAGCCAGTCATTATCTGTACAAGTTTAATAATAATAATCGCATTTATTTAATACAAAGTTTATTGACCCTCACTTTTAATCTGTTAAAAGATACGACGACATATAAGGCACAGAGAGCATTGTTTAAGTTTAAGAGAGATGAAGCATGTGGAATAATTTTTTGGTATAAATAAGACACGAATTTCGGAAGATTCATTTTATGAGCAAGATAAAAAAAAGTGGCGTCGGTGCAGCAATATTATATAACAATATGTACATTTAAATTTCCTTATTATACTTTTTTTTGTATCATAAAATAGGTTTTTAAATAAAATTACTATGTGGAATAATTATTAAAAAATTTATAGGTACATTTTAAAATACATGTTTTGTGTTTTTCTTTGAGAAGATATTTAAACTTAACATCTAATTTAACTCTTAGTTTTTTATTTTTTTAAAGAATATGATACCTGATGGTAAGTGGTCACCATCGCCCATAGACATTGGCATTCTAAGAAATGTTAACCATCGCTTACATCGCCAATGCGCCACCAGCTTTGGGGACTAAGATGTTATGTCCCTTGTGCTTGTAATTACACTGGCTCGCTCGCCATTCAAACCGGAACACAACAATACCAAGTACTGCTGTTTTACGGTAGAATATCTGATGAGTGGTCGGTACCTACCCAGACGAGCTTAAATTACTTAGTAACTTTGGCCCGCTTCGGCATAAACATTTCTTTGTATTGCTGTGTTCCGGTTTGAAGGGCAAGGTGGCCAATCCGACCACATCTAAAATATTATGTCCTTTATTAAAGGACATAATATTTGTTGTTGGGTGGTGTATTCAAAAAGTGGTTTATACTTCTTATAGTGTCCCAGTATCCATGGGCAAAGATATACTTTTTACCATAATTCCAATAGCATGTTATACCTAATATGATAACAATATAAAAAAAACATAAAGCCGAAAACTGATCAGCAACTCTTATATATCCGTATTATATTCTCCATTTTTTGAAGTGATAACTTCTTATGGGAGGGTAAACCGCTTCGTAACGTAACGCGTTACAGTGCCACTATTACCGACGCGGACTGCTTTACCTGAGAGTTGCCAACCTAACGCCATCTAGCGTATACAGATAGTACTTATAATAATTTAAATTTGTGAGGTTGTTATAGTCTGCGAACGAGGTCCGGATTGGAGCAAGATTTACCCCTCTCTTGAATAAGTAACATCTGAAGTTTTGTTTTGAGTTGAGTCCCTTCACAAGAATATCTGTCGCAGGGTTTTCATTCTGTCTGACAGACCAGAGACCACACATACCACAAACCAAAGATCCGGGTATCTCGTAAAGCCTTCTCCTGTGTAATAAAAAAGGTCAACTTTTTATGTGTATAACTTTATTTTTAATATAAATTTCGTATATAAATCTAAACACAAATAATTGTTACGAACAGTGAACTTACTAATAGAAATATGCCTTGCCCTTAACTCCGAACAAGTTTCCGTTAACATAAATCAAAATACAATTAAAACCAATTACGTGTAACTTACGTGTAAGTTTTTTGATTGCTTCCAGTTAATTTGCCGTCCGAACTCTGTGTCGCAAAAAACATAGCTGGTAATATGATGACCTTCTCAGAGCATCGAAGGTGTCGTTAAATGCCGTTAAGTTGAAAAGGAATCAGAATAATTGCTTCTTAAAAAAATGTATTATAAAAATATTCATTAATTTTTTACAGGTATATTTACATATTTTCTGTTATTGGACTTCACATGTCACTCCAAGTTACAAAGCTGTTAATAGGTACGTGATATTGATTGGAAAAAAAGTGAAGTAATCCAACAGCTTGTAAATATTCCACTCTTGAGAGGAATGTTTAGAGCTTATTCGTACATGCTGCTCCAATATGGGTTATTGGGTTATCAAATGAAACCAAAGTCCTTTATTCAATATAGAAACATTACGCTTACTTATTGATTGTTAAATTAAAATCTACCTCCGGTTCGGAAAAGAAAATACCTGACCTGAGAAGAACCGGCGAAAGAAACTCATCAAGTTTCTGTTTGTTATATTATCTTGTAATCGTTTTTAATTTCTTATGAAATAAATTATAAAAACAAAATATGCATATGGCAAGTAAATGGAGCTTACCCGGGCTTGAACCCGTAATATTCAGCGAGATTAACGTGTGCTAGCCACATTTCCATTTCGGCTGTGGATATTGTTTAATTTTATGGTTTTCCACTGTTAAGGAATAAGTCAGTGTTATCCCACAATTTTATTTTTATTTAACACCTAATACTCTTTTACGCAGATAAACTAAACTAAACAAATATTTAAAAAAAAGAAATTAGGTTAAACAAATTTAAAACTAACTGTCAATATCTAATATCTATTCCACATAAATATCTACAGGATAATATTTTTATGAATATAGATAGGTATGCATAATTAGTGACACTTGATCTAATTATAGCAATATCACTCAAATATATCAAATTAGTTACAGTCCGAATAAGCGAAGACTTTAAAACACGCCTCGTTGGAATCCAAAACAGTAAGATTGATTACCAATACGTTTGGAAGTATAACCATGAAATTGTACTTGTTTGTTTTATGTCAACTTCGGCTACATACATAACGGACTGTCACTTTATTTGCAGTTTTAAATTTCGAATTTAGGATTTTTTAATTTTCACTTCAATTGATAATGATTTGAATTATCTTGTATGTTAAACGATATTTGTGGCATAGAATATTTATATTTTATATATACATTAGAAAAAAAATCTACGAGTCTACTGACTACCTATCTCTAACACAATATTTATTAAAAAAACTTTATTCTTCTGATTTTTACGAACTTTTATATATATGTTTAAGTTTATTTCATTAAAACAATAAACTATATTATACAAACGAATAAATATTTGTAATATTTTTTTATATATCGTTACTTCGGTCAACATTTAAATTTTGTTATAACAGGAAATGTTGCCAGTTTTTTTTCCTATACTCTTACCAATGTGTATACGTATACCTAAGCTTCGTATATATCATACTCTTGTGTAATATCAAAATACAATATAAGCATTTACATAGTAATTATATGAGTTTTTACTTAGCTATAACGATCACTGAAAATATGCAAAATATATAAATGATTTAAAAACGTTCAAGTTAAGTAAACAATGTTATGTAGACATGACCTATGAACGCAGCGGGTGACGCAGGCGCCTAGCAGGGCGCAGTGTATCTAGATTCTATAATTCTAGTGTGAGAAAAATATCCTAGCCCTCACCTAGATACAAGTTAGCGCTTCGTGTGAGCTGCGACCCTATATGTACACCGTGTCAACTGGTATGATCTACTGGACTTCTAATTGCGCGAGCGAAAACGACATTCCGCGCCAAAAGAATAACCCAATTTTTTTTTTAATGAATGTTTATGACAACAAATAAACAATGTAAAATATATTAACTTTTTTTTTTAAATACTTGTAATCTGAATCTACAATCATTGAAATATGTTCATGTTCATGTTTTATTACTAATTGAGCCGTAGTGTGTAATCAAATATTTCGTCTTCAATTACGTTTTTACAATTCGGCCGACCAATCATTTCTCGGTGTTCTTATATGTATATAATATAAAAAAAAATATCGTTGAATATCCGAAATAATAAGGTCACAAGTCTAAATATTAAATAATTATAATAAAAATAATCAAACTTGGTCATATGCTGTCTATGAAGATTATTTTAATTAAAACTAAAGCTCGATGTTGAAGTTCTGAAGAAAGTATTAAATAGTGTTACTATACTATAACAGGCGTTTTTACATTTTAATGTGTAGTTTTTCCTTATACATATTTTTCGTTTTCGTATTTTACAGAACTCAATTGACTCATAATTAATTTCTTGATATTGGTTGGATAGTCGATTTATACAACGAAATCTATATAAATATAAATGAATGTTTGTATGTTCGTCCTCTATGAGATCCTACCACCCGATTGTGGTAAAGTTGGGGGTGAGTTGTTCTATTCCGAGAAAATTTCTACTTCTTAGCCCAAAAAATCTAGTCTTTCTTGTTACGTTTGTCCTACAATTTATACGTTCTTATTCTACTTATGTGAAGCTGATACTGGTAGGTAGTATAATATAAAAATAAACCAATTTACGTATTAATATTTCTTATATACTTCTTAAGTGATATAATTTTCACTGTGTCCTTCTTATATAATAAATAATTCGACGTCCACTTATTAAAATATATTTAGATATAATTCTAAGGGCGTTTAGAATCAAGCTCTTGTAAAAACCAGCAAAATGTACCTACTCATAGTAAAACTGCAAGTTCCCACGCCCACTACTAGCCAATGCTTCCTGCGGGCTTGCGTGGGACTCGTAATATAAAGGCATATACGCCAACGTGCCACTTTCAAATCACCATAGTTAGTTTATTAGAAATTATTTTCAATTAATAAATATATTTTCGTAACGATCATCAGGAGTACAAGATTTAATTGATACCAGTTCGAAAATTCGTCTAAGCAATACCTCATATTTATAATCATATCAAGTCAAATGTTTTCTCTTCTTTATGTTTTGTAATATTCTGTATTTGTAGTATTACTGTAAAACTTTAATAATTTTGTAATAAATATTTTATTAATATATATATATGTGTACTTATTTCATTTTGATTAATACTTATATACTTTAAAAACACACTTTACACTTGGGTGATGTATCTTAATATTTTATACGTTATTTTTTATTTGAAAAATAGAATGACTTCAGTATTGATTCGCATAACAGCATGCTTGCAGCAAAGCGTAACATTGTGCTATTTTGATCACCAAAGATGTCATAAATACGAACTCAATTGTTTTTCAAAAACTAAAAGATGATCTCAAGTCATCTCCAAGAATCGTCGAGCCCTAACTGGGTTGTCATTCCTCATTACTGCGAACTTGTTTCAGTCTAATATTTCACTCAATCACGTAGCCCAATTGTCAAGACCTGACTACGGTCATGAGCTCATTTTTGTAATCATTTATAAAGAAATACAATACGTTCTATGATCGTGAGCTTTGAACACACGACGAGTGACAAAAGCAACTTGATTTTGCCAGCTACAACTACAACAGTCTTTATGTCAACGGAATAAAGTTTAATATTGTTTTGGTGTCGCTTTATGACTGCTCTTTTTGGGGTTGTCGTAAATAGGGCATGTCCACCTGACATGGACGTATTAGGAATGGTGAACGTGTGATTGGGAAAGGCTCAGACCTGTGAGATCATGGGTTGTCATAATCTATTCGTTTACAAGAATAGATGGTTCAATGGCATTGCGATTCTTTTGAATAACGATTCTAATTAAAGTACGTACGAAATGTAACCCATATAAAATGAAACTTATTTTTTAGTTTCAACATTTCACAATTTAACTCGTATTCAAGTAATACTAAATTACATTACTAAGTCATGTCTTTGCCTGTAAATAGTCCTGAATTAGCTACGTTAGAACCAGGAGCTTTCGCGCCTTGGGAGAGGCCTATGACCAGCAGTGGAGCACGATAAATCACCAAAAGTGCTTTTAACTGTGCTTTTTATTATTATTATAAAACAGTGTATTATTATTGTTATTTATGTAAGATTCAATGGGATTCATGAAGACATGACGTTTTCTTCCTATTAGGAACTTTAAAAAACTTTACTCGGTGGTAGAGCTTTGTGCAAGCTCGTCTGGGTAGGTACCACCCACTCATCAGATATTCTACCGCAAAACAGCAGTACTTTGTATTGTTGTGTTCCGGTTTGAAGGGTGAGTGAGCCAGTGTAATTACAGGCACAAGGGACATAACATCTTAGTTCCCAAGGTTGGTGGCGCATTGGCAATGTAAGTGATGGTTAACATTTCTTACAATGCCATTGTCTATGGGCGTTGGTGACCACTTACCATCAGGTGACCCACATGCTCGTCCGCCAACATATACAATAAAAAAAAAAACTTATTTCGGAATTATACTTTATTTCGGAATGATTCCGAAACCCGGAAGAGTAGGGGACTTCGGACCCGACTAAATATCTATTTGATTTCAAACGAGAATTTCATTCACTTGAATATATATTTATTATATTTTGAATTTAAATAATTCCTGTGATATACATATTTTGATTGAAACACTGTTCAATGATGATTTAAAATGCAAAACTTGAATTTGATTCTGTTTATAATGTCACAATCTATTTATAGCAATTATTCGCAAAGCTTCTATAGCGTGATTCAGGAAATCGATATTATAAATAAAATTTGCGTCTTATAATGAGTCACCCCAAGTAGGCGGTATTAATTAATTCTTACTTTACACTACCCAATTAACACGTTACGTTTATAACATTGGATAATAAGATTGACATCCATTCCATTTAGGACTCGTTCAATTTCAATTTTAAATTATATAATAATTCACGTAATTATATAATAAGGCACTTGAACTTTTTAGTTTGAACTTTTATCTCCTCGAAATTATTGTTTAGTATAGTATCTCAAAATAAATAATGTAATCTATATATATTAATATTATAACTCTTTGTTTTTTTGTTTAAACGAACTAATCTTAGGATCTATCAGTGTGACTTTGAAAAAACACTTTTTATTGAAGTCAATATAACATGGCTCTATTGGACGGAGCAGTAAAGTATAGTACGGGTAAAACCGCGCGGTGCAACTTATTTAAAATTCAAATAAAGCATATTAAACTCAAACGACTGTCACCCATTACAGGACTGGACCAGACCCATACTCCAATCCTCAATACTTTTGACTTGAATTCTTCTAGGAGCTTACTGTCGTTCTCTATTGTCACAAATATATCATTAATGATTAATGATGCATGGTCGAGGACATAATATAACAGCTTATTAAACGAGAAAAATAATGTCATTATTGAAATCCAACACAGCCAACCGAAGGTCAAATTGTATTTTATATCATGTCATGAATAACTGCCAACAACAAACTCTTCAATTTCCATCAATTACATTTCCTAAGTACCAATTTTTTGATTAAAAAATATAAATCCCCATCCAATTTTCATATATCAATCAGAAATATAAAGAAAAATAATAAATATTGATATAATAATATTATAACAAACGTGACTCAGTGCGACCGGGCGACACGATTTGACCACTTTGACACAGCCATTGCACCATATAAGGAGATTGACCGTAAACGGTAGTCGGCAAAAATATTGATGATATTATATGTTACTCGTTATCTAACCGTGATTGATTGATTTCTTACTTGATTTCGACTTGTTTCAGACAAGTTTGCAATGATTAATTTTAATATGCGACGATTGAATTTTATGTCAAGTTGAAATATATTTTACGATTTGTTACGCCACTGTCACAATTACATATAGGACAGTGCTATTCTGTAAAAACTCATTTCATTAGCGTGTATTCTTGAAATGTTATAATTATTATGGTCGATGTCGCATAAAATCTTCTGACATTTCACAACCGTTTTCTACGGTCTGGTTCGAATTTGTTTCTTCATAATAACTCTACTGTAATACAATACTAATTATTAATTAATGTGAAGACAAGAAGGAACATAAAAACAAGGAGATATTAGAAGCTTTATGACAGGCTGATGCGCTGGTCAAGGCTAACGCGGCTTCAGTTCCATTACTTTTGATATTTTAGATGACATATGCCCAATTTTTTTTCACATAATAATATAATATAACAAACATATAACGTACTTAATTTAAAATAGAGTAAATTTATTTTTATGAAAGGAACGATCTTAAAATTTTGTACAATTCCCTTCCTCGTAATCCTAGTTTAATTTAATGTAAGATTTTTTCAAAGGCTGTACAACGAAGGAAGAACAAAGTGCCAATTCCCAAACTACGGGCCACAGCCCACATGAGAATTTCTTCAGTGAAAAATCCCATAAATATTAAACCTAGGACGTCGGTGTCTACGATCCTATAAGCTACTCACTAGACCCATGAGAGAGTCGATAACATGAATGTCTTATCTACACTAATATTATAAGGAGGAAAGATTTGAATTTTTGTTTATTCGTTACAATTTAACTCAAAAACTCGACTCATTATAAAAATTCTTCAGTAAAGCTACATCTTTACTGTGTAACATAGGCTATATCTATAAATATAAAAATCTCGTGTCACAGTTTTAGTGTTTATAATCCTCCGAAACAGCTTGACCGATTTTGATGAAATTTTATATGTATATTCTGTAGGTCTGAGAATAGGTTTATAACTATTTTTTATAACCCTTAGTGCTAAGGATGGCTCACACTAAAAAATTTTATTTAAATTTTTGTACAAATTCTTTTATTTTGATTTTTTTATTATTTGGCATTAAGAAATACATATAACTCTAAATTTTTACCCTTCTACCATCAACCCCTATTTTTTAATAGTGATATTAGTAATTCAATCATTTTCAACCATTGTGTGGATTGGACTTTTCGTTTAGAAGTTATGACGGGTATAAAAATTAAATAAGAAAATTGACACGGTTTGAACAAACTGCAACTGTTCTGCGTTTAGTCTAATAACAAAGTATATACGTATATAAGTATATACGTTAAATAATAGTTTTTAAAGTTTCGCGGACGAAGTCGCGGGCAAAGTGCCAGTGTATATATAAAATTCATCACATGCTCATATGTACGATGAAGGTTAGCAACAATTCTCTGTAATGAATGAAATTTTGTATCGAGTGAATCAATCGCTATTCTAATACACATTGAATCTCGTAACGCATTTATGATTCAATCGATTAAAAATTAACATATTTACTTGGGCAACAGATTATTATTGGAAGTACCAATCTAAAGAAAACAATCTATATAATAAAAATTTTAAATTTCTAGCTGACACACGGAGCACAGCCTTTACCGGTGAATCTATAAGCATTTTGCACACGACTTCCTTTTATATAGTTGATAGGTACTAAGAGAGTTTGAAAGTTCATACCAAATATAAAGTATAGTTATTCTGTAAAGAGGTATCTCCTAGCATATCCGAGAAGAATTAGAGATAAAAAGGAAAGGTAGATAAGATAAGATATATCCGTGAAAATCGAACATGTTTTGCGAAATTGTCTTTCAATTTCCTCTAATCTGACAGTTCAGCTTTTTAGTCGATAATTAAATGACTTGTGACTCTTAATCTTATTTATCTATTGTCGATTTATCGCCATTACTTCATATGCAAAATACTAACAATGTTGCCACAATACAAAAGTTTATCAGACACATCAATCACTGATCACTCAGATCAAGGCACCTTACATCTCTCGAGACCTCAAGAATCTTGCTAGATTACCTTAAAAGATTTAGCCAACTTTACCTAGTCAAACATATTTTGCAGTCCACTAAATTAACATATTAGATTTTTGACTTTATCCGCCACAAAATAAGGCTTACTTAAACATTTCACTGCAAATGGTCAACTATTTAGACCTACAGAACCCTGTCTAAGCAAAGATACTGTTTACATTAAAATTAACGAGCGCAGTAAATTGTTTACGCGATTTTGAACATTGATAGTTTAGCATAGAAGTGATTGTTGATTGTTATTGTTATTTGAATAGCAATTTGATAGCGATTGTAAATGCTTAGATTCAAAATATGGTGTTTGACTTTAAGGTAATGCGTCCTTTGTAATATATTTTTATAAAATAAACTTGGCGCCCTCAAGTGAATTCGTCATTAATAGACAAGTAACACACTTTATTTATTAATACTGAGATCTTACGTAATGTAGAAGATATCATCCATGCCTGCGAAGGTAGTTTAACAAATACTATTATAAAATAAATGCATAGGCAACTTAGCTAATAATTCCAATTGATTCAGACCAGTCATAATATCTTATCTTTGTTTGTAGTCAGTATTATCCGTATAATATATGGCGGAGAGAGTAAATTTAAAATTGGAACACAACACAGTTTTTCCGATGTTCAGTTCCGCGGTCAATTGGAAGGTAAAGCCAAATTGGCCTCTAAAAAGCTTGGTGTGCTCAACAAGGCGAGTCAGTACTTCACGTCGGCTCATCGTCTAAAACTTTCCAAGGCGCAAATGGACTGCTTTCATCTCTGGGCGAGAGTTCCCCAGTACCAGCTCCTTCGCTTTGACCGCATTCAACGTAGATCAGTTCGAATTGTTGGCGATCAGGTTCTCACCGACCGGCTTGATATTTTGGATCTGTGTAGAAGTGTCGGATGACTCTGCATCCTCTATATCTTGTATCACGGGAAACCTTTAAGAAATGAGCGTACTCTTTCCTTAAAGACCGGCAACTCACCTGCAAGCCCTCGGATGTTGCAGGTGTCCATGAGCAGTGCTAGTCACGTTCCATCAGGTGAGACTCATGCTCGTTTGCCCTTCTTACATAAAAAAAAGAAAGACTTCAAGTGTTTTTGTGTTATTTTGTTGCCAAATAGCAATTTCCAACGTGTATTTATGTGACTATGAGTATGAGAAGTGGTTTACGTACGGTGCCAGTGTCTATGGACGTAGGTGAACATTTACCACCAGGTTGTCTATTTACTTCTTTGTCTATCTATAAAAAATAAAAAATATAACCTTCAAATGTTTCCGAACTCTTTATATAGAATACGTGTATGAAATATAGAGTAGGAGCCAAAGATCTTCCTAAACACAGCTTACGAGAAATTGTCTTATTGATCGACATCACACTACAATTATCCAATTAGTTTCATAGATGGAGCAACGATTTACGATGTATAAGAACAATTCTCATGAGAAGTAGACCACCATAAAGTAACTTTTAAAACCATGGACACTTTAAATTTTACATTGTGTTTTTTTTTAATGACAGTAATCGCACATATGTACATATTATGTATTTTAATAAAAAAAATCGATCTGTAAAGTTCAATTTTGGTGTCTCCGATAGGTACAACGTTGGTGTCTTCAAATCAAGAGTTAACAGCTATCTTCTAGGCAAGCGTGCTACATCGAAGACCGTGTCAACGCTTATCACCAGGCAAGACAACGGTAAAAAAAATACATTTAATGTACATAAATCGTTTAATTCAATAATAATAAATATAAGAAAAAGCATTAGAATATTAATATCCGAATACATTATGTACTAGGCTATATTTTAAAATAACTTATTTGTAAATAGTTGATACAATATTTATAACAATTTTTTCATTTTATTTAACCGGTAAGAATTTATTGTCTATCTATTTAGTTATCGCAATTCAAATACACCTTGTTTAATGGTAATTTATTTTTTAAAAGCAACATATTATTGACACATGCTTCGAACTTAGCTTAATTATTGTCAAGAGTTATTTAGGAGATCATAACTTCAATCAATTCAAGCCTAATTAACAGAAAAGGACATGAGAAACGAGCGTTCGTTTGACCACCGAAGGAATGCGTTAAAAACTGTATTCTGAATTAAACAAGTCGTTAGAGCTGTAGAAAATATGATATATTACCAGTAGAGCGCCTCTTAAACCTATTGCGACGGTTTTTATGCTTGAATTGTTCGTATAATCTATGTCGTACAGTCTGCATCAATAATGTGTGCAGAACCATATCCAAGTAACGTAACATTCAATTTACTATTAAATGTAAAATAAAATCAAATAGATTATTGTGACATGGTATTATATACAACAGGTTTATAAATAAATGTAACCGAACAAACGAGTGCTGTCAGATCTACGGACTATTAAGCCTTTAACAGACTTAAAAGGATTATCTATAGTTTATACTTTCTGTACGTAACTCAAGAAGGCAATTTTTTAACAATGATATAATAATTTTTAGGCGTTATCAATTGATTCTGAGTCATATGTACAGACAACAGAGTTGTAATTTCAATAACAAAAATATCTATCGACAAAGTACAGCTTACGACTAATGCCCAATTAGCGCAGGCACTAGACTTTTCTTGAAAGGAAATTCCGTTCCCTCGCTTCTTGCTGAAGCTTTTCAATCAATCTATTTCGTTTTAAATTGAATGAAGGAATAAATCAAAATATTAAATTTATACTTGCTGTTTTTATTTATAATGGAAAACGTCTTTGACTTTGATATTTTTAATTACAGTTATCGTTGTTTTATTTTCAATGATAAATATTCAAGAAGGTTTGTTTTCATATTTTAATTAACGTTAACAAAATAACTTTATAGGAATTTCTAAACGAGCGCTGGCGCCAGTCCTTGTAATCATGTCGGTTGCCGAATAATTATTATCCGTGCAACTTGATTGACCTCGTAACCTTTTAAAGCTTAAAAATTTAAACTCATTTTAGAATTATTTTAAAAATATTATTAGTTTTATGTCGGCGTTAAGCCTGCCTTTCTGGGTTAATACAATACCCTATTAAATAATCTACCTCCAAGCAATTATTCGGAGTAGACGAAGAGACCCTATTTCTCTTTCGTAAGATATATTTAGATCATCATCATTAGATTATATTTAGTATAAGATCATCTCCGTTAGAGCGGAATTGGTAAAGTTCGGTATTCAAGCCTCGGAAGGATGGCTTCAACGATGCTGTTGCTCGCGTAGACGATAGACTCAAGTCGTTAGCCTTCCTGCCGCTTCAATGCTTCGAGCATATTAGTAGGAACCACGTCTTCTCCAAGACGCGTCCATATCGTTCAGAATAACGAAGGATCCAAATGTCTAATCTACGACTGTGGCAAGCATTATTTATTTAATTATTTAATATTTATAGCGCGCAATATACAAAAAATATGCTACAAAAGAAGTAAAGGTAAACTAAAAAGCATGCAAAGGCTCTATTTAGGATTAAAACAGACACAAATCTTAATTACATACACCTAGAGCAGTTTACCACTTAATTTAACTTTAATATAAAACTAGGCAATTGAAATCACTGCGCTAATTAAGGACATAAACTTGAAAAACATTTATTTGTTAGCTAAAAATGCTTGTTGTAAGATTATTTTTTTTATAAAGTAATTCAATTTAATATTGAGATCTGAAGTTTTAATCTACACAAAAAATAATTTGCTCATTTAAGTAAGTTAAAAAGTTCAATGACCTTACTAACTATTATCTAGTAATGTATTCTGTTAATAATAAAAAAATAAATTATTTTTATGAAAATGGTCACGGTGTCTTCACGTGTTGCTTGTGAACCACTAGACCGAACAGAATTGTAATAAAATAATCCACCGTATCTTAAAATAACAAAAAAACACAATTTTCGTCTTATTTTTAACAACGCTTTAAAAATATTGTGAGTGATCAATCTCTGTTAATGCTTAGAAATTAAATTCAATGACTTTTATCTGTTTCGATATATTTTATTAAAAAAGTAGTGTTTTTTTTATTTCTATCATAATCCTTAATGTATATTAAAATATATCTTTAGATATGGTCAAATTAATTATGATTCTATAAATAATGCGCCGAGTGACCGAAATTCGACATTAATCGTTGTTTGAAATTCTGAGCATAAACATATAAGGAATATTTTTAGAATCATATTTTTTCTAATCTTATTTCCAAAAAATATTTTATACATAACACAAGCTCTTCAATGGCTAGTAAAAAAAAAAAAAAGAAAAAGAATAGATTGACAAACGGACCTGAACTGTTTTGTCTTTTTAAATATTTTTTATTATATTTTAAATATTTTTTATTTAATTATCTGTGGTTTATTTTAACTTTTTTATTATGGCATAGGAAGGCAGACGAGCATATGGGCTACCTGATGGTAAATGGTCACCAACGCCCAATAGACATTGGCATTGTAATATATGTTGACCATCGCTTACATCGCCAATGCGCCACCAACCTTGGGAACTAAGATGTTTTGTCCCTTGTGCCTGTAATTACACTGGCTCACTCACCCTTCAAACCGGAACACAACAATACCAAGTACTGCTGTTTTGCTGTAGAATATCTGAGTGGGTTATACCTACCCAGACGAGCTTGCACAAAGCCCTACCACCAAGTAAAAATGTTTATACACATTTGTTTGCCTTACTATGAAATGGCATAATCTCTTTATTTACTTATTGCTTGAACCTATAACATAACGCATAAGAAAATCTTTGAATGAAAATGGACTATTATACAACTACAACTGTCTGTGCTTATTATTATTATTGTAATCTGAATTCTATGATGGCCAATCAATGTATCTAAAGGCAAAAAATTAAAAAGATGTGTGGTACGCTGCAACCGCTAGATGTGACAGTTTTGCCAGCAGGCTCAGTAGGCTTGAGCCTAAGGCAACAAATTAATATAAGGGACGACCATCGATACATACCAATTTTTTAAATTACAAACAATTTTGTCGAAATGAAAAACTTAAAAACTATTTCTGATAAGAACTAAAGGGCAACGTTTTCGCGTAATCGAAGTAGGGTCGCTCATTCATTTGCCTCACAACTGGATGTCCTGACCTCTGGCGTGAATCATACGACCCGATACGAAACACTGCTATTACATTAACTCGGAACTGCGCATATTCTTTTATTTTTATTCCGTTTACCAAATGATAAGACGCAGTAGATATAAATTTTTCTAATTTACTATGTAATCAATTAAATTCACTAAATTTGGTAAAATTACCATAGTGTTTTACTAAATTCTCCCAAAAACATTTGTGTTATGATTACTATCAGACTTTTGTCTTGTTTATTTAAGTATAGTACACTATTTACCTCTTAATTATCACTAAGTTAACTGACATAGACATCTAGAATATCGGAATGAGATATTAATTAGTATATTTGAACGTCTAACCCGAAATGCAGCTACGAAATAACTACTATATAGCGAAAATGGTTTCATTTTAATTGATTATAATATTTTTTTTGTAACGAAGTTCTTTTACGCGGCTCAAGGCCCAAGGTCACGTCATATAACGAAATAGCGTTCATACTGTGCCTACCAAATGCTACAAGATGCGATGCGTTGGGCGTTCGAATTTAAGAGGCCGATATAAAGAAGATTAAGGTGCTTTTTGGTGATACAAAAATACAGTAAAATAATCACCTAAAATCTACATTTTAAAACACGGATTGTGTCGAAAAAATTTCGCACAGAACTTCGTTCCTGACGGGGCCCCCGACCGCACAATTTTTTTATTTCTCCCCACAACCATTTATCCTGCATGAAAACATCATGCTTCTTATAAATAATGTGTCGAGTACCTAATTACGCCATTTTTTAAAATATTTATGAACTTCAATCTAAATTAATAATGACAATTTTCAGCTTTTGTTCAGTCATGAGTGAAATCAGCACTTTTTACACAAATTACTACCAGCTAAGAATATAGTGGAAGTAGTAAATGTTTCAATTTTATATACAAATTTACAGTACAGTAACAGCCTGTGAATGTCCCACTGCTGGGCTAAGACCTCATTTCCTCTTGAGGAGAAGGTTTGGAGCTTATTCCACCACGCTGTTCTAATGCGGGTTGGCGGAATACCCATGTAACAGAATCTCCGTGAAACTTGACTTGATATAAAAAAATTATAAAAATAAATTAAAAAAGGTATTTAAAGTTGACCTAAGTTTGTATTATAATAAGTTGCGGCTCTTCAATGTTCGGCGCCAGACAGTTACACCACTGAGATTTCATCTGCGCGTTATTTTCGCGGCAACAATACGTGATCGCCATATTTGGACGAACTTTATGCTTTTTAACTTGATTTTCACCTTAAAAATATTTAATCTTATACAGGAGTAACGTTAATTGACTTTTGTTTTACCAAACGTGTCTTTAAAGTTCTCATGTTACGTTTTATTGCGATAAAAATGTATATTTTACTTAAACGTTAATCTGATCGTAAGATTAATGTACTCGTAACTTGTAAACATACGGCTACTTGGCAAAATGGCTTAACTAAATTATTAAAAGTAAGTTCTGAATATAGCATAAGTGAGTAACACAAATTAGAAAAAATAATTACATTAAGCCTACCGTTTTGTTAAACTTTAAAATTAAAAAGTAAGTATTATTGTCATTATTAGTCTTTATGTGTGTTACCTCTCTAAAAAAATGTTTTCATTTGTTTATTTACTTTTTTAATTTTTGTTGCAAGGTTTAAATTTTCGTTTTAGTTTGGTTAGTCTTTTTAGTTTAACGGTGTTTATTAATTAATTCCTATGTTATAAGTATCAACACTGTTCTTGTGCATGTTGTGTTCTCCTATAATTTAAATTTAAAAATTTTTTTGAACGTCTATTTTTTTATTTTCGTGTGTACTTCTGTTGGGAGTTCCATCTGAATAAATAAATGAATAATAAACTTTAGCTTAAATAAAAACATTTTGGAAGTTAATTGACTAGCTAGCTATTACTTAATTATTTATTATTATTTTAAAATATATATGCCTGCTGATGATGCTAACGCCTTTAAAAATATATATAGCAATTAATTACTTATAAAACTTCTTAAGTACTAGCTTGTTGATCGAGTCGCGCTTGAGACTTTAAAGTTGGTTTGGAGCTTATTCCACCATGCTCGCCAATGCAGCTTATTGGATTCACATGAGGTTGATTTTTCGTCATTTCAGATACGTGCAAGTTTCCTCACGATGTCGTTTTTCTCCAACACTAATCACAGGATTAATGATAAACATAAAAATTAAGTGGTGCTTGCACTAGCATGAACCCGTCATATTTTATTAATATTCACGCGTACTAATCACTGAGCCATCTCAGCGCTTTTATTCAAATTCAAAAATATTTATTCAATATAGAAGCGTTACAAATGCTTATTGATTGTCATAAATCTACCACCGGTTCAGAAATAAACACCTCAGACCTGTGAAGAACCAACGAAAGAAATTCAATTTTTTTTGAAGGAATGGTATAAGCTTGAGATGGGTGTCACCCGAGATCTACTTACTAGCATCGATTACACACATAAAACTCGTACACAGTTTTATCGAAATCATTAGACCAGATATCAAGACAGCAAAACTTATAATGAAATTAATAAATTTGTATCTTTAAATTTTACATGTAAAGGATATCTGTGTTAAAGATAAAGAAGGAAAAAATGCTAATTAAAAAAATAACTTTATTCATAAATTAACCTGGTCAGAGTGCAAAAATGTTATCAGGATAAATTTAATAAGTTACGGCACGTCTTGTCGAAATTAATTACAGTACAAGACCAAATTACGCCTAAATCTCTTAGTATCGCATGTCCTACCATTTTAGGAGTATGATGACCGGTTATACCTTTTAAAGAAAGATTTTTGGCTTTCGAAATCATTTGCAAGCATCAAGACACGCTTATTGGGAACCTACTTATTTTCATACTATGTACATTACAATATGTAGTAAGTAGGTAGGTTACACAAAGGTCAGCGTACGGATTCAATTTGACACGTATAAACGTAAATAAATAAAATATTAAAAAAAGATCTAGATTATATCGTTTATATATTTAGAGATAAATACTATAGTACAAGTATCTAAATCGTTTATTTTTAAAAAAAGTTTATAAAGAAACAAAACTGCTATAGCAATAATAATATTACAATTACATTAAAATATTAATTTCAATACATTTAACGAAAAAATTTGTAAATTAATTAATTTTACACATTTTAAAGTAGAAATTTACAGCTTTGTTCCTTGTTTAAATTATTATTGCCAGACCGATTTCGGCCACGGCGGCCAATCTCAAGAGAGATTAGCCAACTGCGCACGACATACTATAGTGCACAAGTGTGTGCGCAAACAGGTGCACTCTCTTTTCCTTAGCTCTCATAATCCGATGGGACGGCAATCCGACACGACCGGAAAGAGTTCAGGCGCAGGACCAACTGCTTAACGTGCTTTCCGAGGCACGGGAGTGTACACACTTCCAACTTCCAGACTCCGGGCTGCTACTGAGAATTTTCTGACAGAAAACCCCAATAACTATTTATTTGCCCGACCTGGGAATTGAACCTAGGATCACCGGGTCTGCGGCCTTATATCTAGACACTAAACCAACGAGGCAGTCAGTTTAAATTATAGTTAATATTACAACTATAAATGCTATATTCCTATCAATTTATATTAGTATATTGAATTGATATACTTATAAATTGAAACGAAAAAAAAAACAAAGTATATTTTTAGAAGATGAGAAGTACAGATCCTGGATAATGACAAGTTTCGATCACGGGAATTACTTTGTAGAACTATCTACCTGTACAAGCAGTATTATAATGCAAAAACATTCTATTCCCTCATTCTTGATGAAACGACAATCAGATACCCACAAAAAAAAGATCGTAGTAACAATGATTTTACTTACTTTTCGAGACACGGAAGTGAAACAGTACAGCCAAATTTCTAACTCCGTGCTTTCTTCTCAAATTTAGTTGAGAAATCAAGGCAGAAAAGGTCAATAACTTCTTATTGAACTCTACCTAAGAGAACAATCCTTCATCTTATGGCGATTACCGTCCTACTTCCATCCTCCCATTTCTCTCAAAAGTTCTTGAGCGTCTTTTGTTTCAACAGCTTAACCTTTTCCTGTCTTCCTACAACCTATTAAATCCTTTACAATCTGGTTTTAGATCTGGTCATAGTACGGTTACTGCATTGGTTAAGGTTACTGACGACATCAGATTAGCCATGGATAACCAAGAACTTACGGTTTTAACATTGCTAGATTTTAGTAATGCATTGAATACTGTAGATTTTGACATACTCCTAGCTATGTTAAATTCTCTTAATATTTCTCCTTCGGTAATTAATTGGTTTAATAGTTATCTCAAAGGTCAGCGTATACGAGTCCAGGATTCTCACTCTGACTGGTTGACGATAAATGCCGTTGTTATCTCCTCTTCTTTTCTCTATCTTCATAAGCTCCGCAACTCAATCTATATCTTCTTCCTACCACTTGTATGCCGACGATCTCCAAGTTTATGCTCATTCCAAAATTACTGATCTACCTCAGACCATACAATTAATTAATTCTGACTTAGAAAAATGTTTACAGTGGAGTATTTATTTTGGTCTTAAAGTAAATCCTATTAAAAGTCATCCTATTGTAATTGGTAGTTACAAATTATTACCCCGTGTAGACTATTCTCTTTTTCCACCTATTGTATTTAATAAAACTATCATTCCTTTAAGTAAAAAAGTTAAAAATTTAGGTATATATTTAGATCAAAATTTCTCATGGATGTCACAATTAAGCGAAGTTAGCGGGAAAATGTTCCTCTCGATTGGCTCCATTCGCAGATTACGTAATCTTCCCATCCTTGATTATGCTGATACCTGTTATCTTGATCTCAGAGAAGAGCAATTAAATAAACTCGAGCGTTTTCAAAATCTTTGCATTCGGTTTATATTTGGACTGGCAAATATGACCACATTTCTGAATTTCGCAAAAAACTCGAATGGCTCCCAATCCGTCTACGCAGGAATACTCACATACTTTCTCTTCTCTACTGTATACTTTTTCATCCAAATTCTCCTCACTATCTTAAGCAACGTTTCGAATTTATTAGAGACTCGCATGGCCGCACTCTACGATCTGATGAAAATCTTATTCTTAAAATCCCTTCTCATTCTTCTTCTTTTTATTCTAATTCCTTTTTATCGCGCCCCATTGCTTATTATTAAAACTATCTTAGCTACATATTTATTTATTATTACTTTATTATATTATATATAGATATATATATATATATATATATATATTATATTTATATATAGTTTATGTAATGATGTACATGTATTTTGTTTATTGTATATGTGTAGACACGTGTGTATGTATATAGTATATTAGTATTATGTATAGTAGTGAAATGAACAATTTTTTCGCTAAAGTATTTGACCTGTACACCTCCACCGCTTTATCATGCTCATGTCCTTGTCATCTTTGTGCTACCGGAATTTGTTACTTTTTTTTCCATTACTGTATGTTTCTGTTACTGTGTGTACAATAAAGCATATAAATAAATAAATAAATATTAAGAAGAGTCTGTGATTTAAAACCAGGAACTTCAGCGGTAGATAGTTGCTGGATCAGCGAAGCAGCTCTGAAACCTTTTATAGATAGGTATAGCAAGTAATTAGTTATACGTATTATAATTTTAGTTAAATAGTATTTTTTATAAACAATTTTTCTACAAGGATAAGAAAATGTGCAAATAACTTCCATTTATTAATATGCTGTAAATATGTATTTACAAAAAAATTAAATAATTATATACTGGTAATTAATTTTTGGCAATGCTTTCTTTTGTACTTTACTGCTGACATTGACGTTTCTTTCACTTGGTATATGGCCGAGATCATTGCGTTATCTTTATAACTATAATATATTATTTACACACTACCATTATAATGAGCTGACGTGGATCTATTACAAAGCTAATAACTTATGCATTCCAAGTGAACACATTGTAAAATAATTACATGTGACAATGGCCGGGGCGCCGGTAAAGTTAGGTTCAATACTATCTTTATGTGTTGTGTTCTATGCGATATTTTATAGAAAAGATAAATTCGAAGATGTGAGACTGTCTTCAGTGAAAGAACATCTGTTATATTTAGAAAATGAGAATAAAGTAGGTTCTGGGACACAACAGCCCAAGGTGGCTCTTGGTTATGGAGCTTGCCATGACCTTTTCGTCAACGCAACGTCCTTGTTAAATCCAAAAGACTTAAGAGGAAGTCCTGAGCATTTTAATGAAATATCGAGTAAAGAAGAATTTTTAAAAAGTTTTACCTATTTTTTCAAACATGGTGCTGCTGCGGAGTAAGTTGAATTTATCTTTACTATTTGCTATTAATTGATGAATTGAAAATTGATACTCATTTTAATTTTCTTTTTATTACTGTATATTATTCTATTATTTTTTTCATATCAAACATTTCATTTTCTTTCAGGCGATTTATGTCTAACAGCGCACTTTATGATGAACTTGTCGAAGAATCATTAAAATTACCAGATACTAGATGGGCAATTGGAGGAAATGCACCTCTCATGGCAAAGAGATTTTACATAGAAGGATGGAAAGTATTACTAGGTGCAAAAATGAGCAAAAAATTGAAAAGTTACATTCCAAAAGACATAGAGATAGTTGGTGACAATGGTAATGAAGAAGTAAAGGATGATGTCCATATGATATTAGAATATAGGGCTGATGAAAAGTTTGGTGAATATAAATCACCAAGAGCAAATAGATACATTATGCATAACGATGAAAACAATCCTCTGCTGACTTCTCTAGAGAAGTTAGGAGAACATTTAGTATCCTTCAATCCTAACTTGCTAGTCATTAGTGGTTTGCAGATGATGGATAATTTTCCATTCAATCAAGACGGCAAAGGTATGTTATTTCATATTTGTTATATAATTATTATTTTAAAACAACTTTTTGAAATCCAAAAAGTAAAACGAAATATTTATGAGTACTAAATAGTATTGTCACCAGCACAAGTGCAAAAAATTTTAAGTCATTTAGTTAACTGATTTAAAAATCAGTACCAAGATTTGACTGTTGTGATAGAAATTAAAAAAAGCTTGCAATAATTATTATTTACAATTTCGTACAGTAATAACTTGGTAGGTCTGGGTAGGTTCTATTAAACAACAATACTTAGCGTTGTTGTGTTCCAGTTTGAAGGATAAGTGAGTGCAAGTACAGGCACAAGATCATCTTAGTTGTCAAGGTTGGTCATGCATTCGAAATGTAAGAAATGGTTGATATTTCTTAAAGTACCAATGTCTATTGGCGGCGGTTACCACTTACCTTCAGGTGGTCCATGATTTCACTAACCCCCAATGGACCAGCTTGATGAAATATGCTTCAAAACCTCCTCAAAAGAAGAGGCTGTGGGAAAATTACAAGCATAAAAATCTTATTATAGTTGACAGTTAGATGTAACTTAAGACAAGGCAAGATAGATATACTTAATTCTTTTTCTTTTTTACTATGTATTTTGTATTATTTCAGATTTAAGAGCAGAAAGACTTGAACTTGTGAAACAACAAATTTTATCACAGCCAGTAAATACTTTAGCACACTTTGAGATGGCAAGCTATGTAGATTTAGAGTTACTCTTACACTTAACAACAAAAGTATTACCATTTGTTGACTCGGTTGGTATGAACGAACAAGAACTGTCAAATCTCAATAGTGTGTTAGAACATGGGAAAGTTATGGTTGTCGCTGATTCGAATCCTAGGGTAGCTACAGCATTAGACCAGATGCGTAAAACATTCCAAATCATTAGACAAAAGAACTCAGAAAACGGTAGCAAGAGGAAATTGACACGAATTCATGTACACACTTTAGCATATCAAGCTATCTTGACTGTAAAGGGCTCACATTGGAAGAGAACAAAGGCAGCAGCTGCTAAAGCTTCCTTAACAGCTCATAGATATGTTTGTGATAGTCAAACTATAGCTTTAGATAAATGCAAGCTTCTTCTAGACGACAGCTTTTCAACAACGACAGATGATAACAATAACAGTAGAGTATTTTTTGAAACAAAGAAACCAGTAGCCTGCTGGGATGAGGTGCTGGATAATGATGAAGTAGATATTTGTGTGGCTCCTGTTCTTATATGCACTGAAGCTCAATTGACAGCTGGTGCAGGAGATAACATTTCTGCTGCAGGCTTAGTTTTACAAGTGGAGAAATGAGTCTTAGGTTGATATAATAAAAAAAACTCATCTTTTGTACAATTTGGTGTTAGGCGTATTGTATGGATCAATATATTATTTATTAAAGTAACGTTAAGACAATTATTATTTATGACTAAAGTTTTAAACTCGCTATGAATAAACATTTTTTTTTATTTACAAGTATGTAAAATATTCAACTCCAATACTAAATGAAGTTACACATAGAACAATAAAAAAAAAATCTATTGCTTAATATATAACTTTATATTTTATCACAATGAACAATACATTACAAACAAATTTTGACTAAATAACAATTTATAAATGTAAGATTTTCATTGATATTCCATAATGTTTTACATTTCATTATAGAATGTGCCATTTAATTAATTATATCTTGCCTGTAATTTTGTATTGTGTTCATTATTTTGAATATGTATATAAAAGTACAATGTATCAAAAACTGCTCATTTATATTTGGTTATTGCAAATATTTGGATATATATTTAACTGTTATTTTTTCTTTATATAAAAATAAAATGACTTACTATCTAAACATTCCTATAAATGTGAATAATTTGTGACTGCATTTTATTGTATTTAATATAATAAAACTATCAATGGTTATAAATAGTGTTTATTTAAATAAAACCCAATAAATAACAGTACATACTGAGACACATAAAGAACTTAAAATAATAACTAAAATGAAAGCAATTTTAATTATTCCATAAAAATAATAATCATCACATAGAATAAAACATAACTTTAGCTCTGCTTTAAATAAATGGTATGGTAATACTATAGTGCAACTGCAATTAGGGTTTGTTAGTATTACATAAACTAAATACTTTGTTTTGCAGGAATCAAAGTTTCTATCCATCCGATAGACCCTGTAGTTGGGTTAATACGAGTACATTGTAACCTACTAGTTATACTGTAATGATTAAATAATTAAACTACTGGATTAAATATTTGTAACAACTTCTTATACTACATGGTATGATTAAATTACACAATATGGTTATTGATTAGTAAATAAACATGAAACATACCTAGTGGCTCTTTTATAGAAAGATTATGTATTCCTTATGGCTATGTGATACATGTATATAAACTAAGGAAGTATTCATGAAGTATGTGGTATTAATGTGGGCCCTATCCTTATTAACGATACAGCTTAATGTGAATGAATGCTTCAATAGATACAATGTACTTTTTTCTCAATTTAAACAATAATTAAATGCTATTTCCTCTTTATACACCACCATTATCTAAATCTGTTATTGCATTTCATACATAATTTTTATGACTTATGAAACTTAAAGAATTACATAATAGAAATTCGCATTGCGCACACAGCTCAGTGTTTTTTTCACCTAATCTATCTCCCTTCACATAGTTTATCAATACAATATTACAAATGATTTACAAAAAATATATTTACAAGTAATTTAATGAAATATGCAAATATTACAGCCATATTGAAAAAATATATATTTTTGTTTATATAAAACAATGTCATGCCATTTTAACCAGAGGCAAAACATAGTTGCAAATTATGGTACATGGATATATAGCTAATATATTAGTAGTAATAATAATCTAAATGATTTTTTTGGTTTTTTTTTTAAATTTTTTTCTAGAGATCTAGTGCATTCATTAGATTACAATAGAGAATAATAGATTACATATAATTTACATGTTGTAATGTTATCTTATAAAATAATTCATGCATAAGTTACATCTATAATAATGGGAACCAACAATAAACATGATTGTAGACAGATTCTATAATAACAAAAAAGGATATTTAGTTTTTTCAGTCTTAAAAGGGGTGTTTAAAATAAAATTGAAGTATTCTTATTCCTCCAAGTCTTCGTCATTGAATTTCTTTTTCTTGTTAGCTGGTTGGCTAATAGCTCGGTATGGGTCGTATAGTCCGCTTCTGACAAATCTTTTTGCAGCTTCCAAATCAACCGTGGGTCTCTTCTCTTTGTCTTTTACTTCCTGCCATTTTAGCATAACTGATTTAATTCTTGCCAGTTCGTCTTTTATAGGGTGTGTAGTGGGATCTACGCCCTGTACACGCAATTGTACCCAATACAGGGAATTCATTGTAAAGGCCAGGAACAAGTCCAATTCAATTTGCGCCGGAAGACACATCTTATCATAATGTTCTCTAAGTGGCAGCAGTTTCTCCAAAACATGTTCTAGCTCAATTAAATTATTTTTGAGACTCTCATATTTGTTTACGAAATCTTTGTCCTTGGCAAGTTCGCCATATTCAAGATTCCAATCTACTTTTTCCATTTTCAATATGGCAGGATTACAACTAACAGCAGAAACGTTTCTTCAATGAATACAATTGGAAAATTGTGCGATGCAATAGAATTATTCCGGAAGAACCACGTTTTTTATTTAACCTTCTAAATTGATATTTGACATTGACAATTTAATAAAATTTTCATACCATAGGTACAATCACAGTTACCACAGAGATGTACCTACCAGTACCAGCTACCCAAGATCCAATCAATAAACTTTATTCATAGAGAATAACGAACTACCAACTGCATAATACTGTTTTGTATGTTTTTTCATGAAAGCATAGACAAGTTTGTATTACGTTAAATTCTGTTTTATGCTGCTCGGTAATTGGGAAGTTATATATATATAATATAATATCATATTGCTTTTTTTTCGAAGTTTCTATTGTCTACAGAAATTTATGAAATAAATTGCCAGAATGGCGCTACTGTAGCTAGAAAGTTTATCTGAAAACATTTATTAATGGGAATTTATTATTTAAATGATTAGAATATGAAGATTTTTTTTTTGAAGGAGTATGTATATTTTTTTGGTGGATTACCCCATTTTTTCTTTCTAGCTCCAAGCAGCTATATCTAAATTTATATACATTTAGAGTAACAATATTTATACACGAAAAAGCTATTCCTTATCTCTTCGCACGCGTTGAATATATTTTAAGTAAAACTTTTTTAGTAGAATTAGGGATCAACCTTGAAATGAGAGATACAAACCTGAAAACTGGTAGATACCTTCATTTTGACATTCTAAAAAGTTCGCAAGTCTCATGTCTCTTATTTAAAGTCAAAGGTCATAAAAATCGGTTTTTCATGATTATCTCGGTTTCTATAGACCCCAATTATATATTATAAAAATCATAGGACATAAATTTGCGACAAATTTTCAAAACAAATATATTTTATTATTATTATTTATTATGCTTAACTGATAGGGCTATTAAACATAAAACTATTGAATACTAATTTTATTTTATTTATTTAGAGGAAAAACACAATTATAATTTGCAGTTAGTAATGGATGTACTTCAATATTTTATTACAGTTTGCCAATACATTTAAGTGATTCATAGTGTCCTACATACTATTTTTATGAATATTAGTTATTCACGAAAAAAGCTTTGTCAATCGTCTAAGTATTCAAAGGGTTCGGGAGGCTCGGGCTCCTTTTCTTCTTCAGTTTTAGGCCCAAATGCTGCTACTGGCTCAACTAGTACTTGCTCCCCATCTCCAGAATGATTTAACATTACTATACCTCCAATTGTCACATCTTTTAATGGGAAAAATCCTGAACCGTCTACAACAGATAAACCTTTGAGTTGCTGACGCATCACCCTTGCTGGATTGCTAAGAATTTCAAAGTTCGGTTCAGGTTCTTTCTTTTCCTTTGTATCTTTTTCTTCACCTTCCTTTTCCTCTTTTTTGCCTTCTTTTGACGTGCCAGGTTTCTCATCTTTGTCAGATTTTCCGTGGACTGTGATATTCGGATTGGGAGATTTCGAAGGTTTCTTTTCATCTTCATCAACATCCATTTTCGAAGCAGTAGAAGATGTCACGCTGCTAGACGAACCTTCTGTTCCGTGCGCACGCCTTCTAGCTCTGGCAGCAGCAATACTTAATACTGCGGTAGTAACTCTTTCTCTTTCTTCACGTTTTTTCTCTTCAAGTGGTGCTGGGTAAGCATAGAGCGATGGTTTCGAGTTGGATTTCAGTTCGAGCTGAGGCATCTTTAGATCGGAATTAAGTGCGATCAAACAGGTTGGGGTGAAAGCAAGAGATAAACAATGAGCTAGTGGGAACCAATACCAGTACTGTGTAAATACTAACATACCAACTACTGCTAGCATATTCATGTGACCAGTTCTATTTTGGAGAGAAACTGTTACATTACGTCCTCCAGCATCAATGATGCCTTGTGCAAGAATAGCTCCGAATTTCGCCATTACATCCTCATGTTTGTTTGAAATCACCTGAGCATATAGTTGCCGGAAGTAAGTAACTTTAGGACAAAGGGTTTCTGTTTGCTGGATTAAGATCATAGCAGAAGCAATTAATGCTCCTTGTCTTACAAAATTAACAGGGTCAAATTTGACCATAGGTTCTAAAAGACCAATTGCTTCACGATTTCCAGTCCCAGCACAAGCAATACCCAACGCCATAGCAGCTCCATAACGGACATGTGGATTATAAGATTCAGCTAAAAGTGAAACAACAGATGGACATTGTTCTGGCGTTCTAAAGAGTAAGAATCCAAGAGCTGTAACAGCAGCGCGTCTTACATCATCATTGACATCCGATACAGCAACATGAAGTAAAGTACGAATAGAATCATTATTTCCTGTCCCACAGTAAGCAGTAGCAATAGTGTAACAACCAGCTCGCCGCAACAAAGGATCCTTGTCTCTCAATAATTGCTGAACAAGTGCGTCAGCTTCTTCAAGTCGTCCATACATGGTAAATGCAATACCAACAGCTAAGCCCCGTAATATTTTTTCGTGTTGAGTTTCTTGGGCATATGCAACCATATCTTCAATAGCGGCAGCATGTCTTGATCCTAACATCACCATACCCATGGCTATCCCAGCTGCTTCGCCAGTTACTGCATCATCTTGATACAAATTAAACTTGAGCTGTTCGTAAACATCTTGTCTATGAGTTCCCATTGCAGCTAGACCTAGCCCTAAGCAACCTCCATGACGCACCATTTCATTTTGAGCATCTTTTAATTGTGTTAAAAGATAGTCAATGATATTGGCGCCATGGTTAGCATGTATCAAACCTAAAGCATAAAGGCCTCCACCCTCAGAATATCCAGAAGATGGTCCTGCTTCTTTTGGCAAATAAGATTGCATGAGAGCTAAGGATTCATTTTCGTGGCCACGATGGATGACACCTAATGAAGCTGTTACAGTTAACTTGGCCCAATTTGTAGCTCTCGCTAACCATTCCAGATTGTCCCTCAGAAACTGGTCACTTGTTGTTCCTGCATGCATAAAAGCATTGGCTATGACCGTAGCTGTGTGGCAAATTGATACTCTTATAGCATCTTTGGTATTTTTTAAAATTAACATATCTGCATGATTAGATCTTATTAAAAATTGTAATTGTAAGCCTATAGATACGTCTCCACCTAATATGGATATTAATTTTTCTACCCTCTTTTGGTGTTCTTTTTCTTCATCATTAAGACTATCTATATCTCTTTCAGGTTTTTTAGTTTCTTCAACAGGTGCCTGATCTACTTCCATGGAAGTCTCAGGGAAGGGCCCGCCTTGTGGCTGAGGTTTCCCACCAAGGGCACTTGGAATTGGTGCTGTGATTCTTAGAGCCTGAAGTACTCTACCTAAAAATTGTTGAGTAGCTGAATCATACAAGTCAAAGCCAATTTGATATGCCATGAGTACCGATTCTTGAGGACCATGGGTTAATTTGTCAAGAATCTCAGCTACTGAGAGAGGATCTTCAAGGAAGATAAGACATTGACACATGTTTACATAATCTGGTATGTTTAGACCTCTGTATAATCCAACTAATGAACGAAGAACTGTACTACGGAATCCTCTATTCTGGAGTAGACTCATTGCCACAGTAAAGGCGTACTGCAGCATTCCTGTAATGGAGATGTATATATGTGTTAATAACATTGTTAAGACATTAGAGCATTTATAACTATTTCATTGAAATAATTTTATTTATAGATTAGTTGAGTTGTAAAGTTAATTTTATTATAACATATTTTTATTAAGAAGGGAGATTATGCTCTGATCAATTGAGTACTATCATTAGTTCAAGAAATCTTTTTATTGAATATTGTAAGCAAACTATGGAAACAAAGTAACCACTGCTTTATACTGAATTTGTTATTTTTACAATCAAATTTTTTTTATTTCTTAAACAATATTATTATCTTTATAATATTTCCACTCTATCAGCATGTATAGTATATACATAGTATATAATATATTTGATGTTAAAAACATTATTATTTTTTAAATTTATCATATCAGGCATCGGTCAGTTATACTTTAGTTAAAAGCATTTTGTTAGTATTAGGGAAATAAAGGATTACCTGATATATCATCAGATTTCATGATGGACTCTTCGAATATGTCCATTCGTCGCGTCTCTAAAGCTAATCCAAGAGCTTGCCTGTACTGTCCATCTTCCAAACACCTCTGGAACATCCGGTTTACGATAGCCTCCAAGCGAGGGTCGATGGGCTCTGAAGAACTGTCGATAAAAAGAGCTTTTCGCTTTTGTGTATAAAAATCAATCGCTTTGGCGATTGTTGTGTCGACATATTCATTTCTTGCATTTACGTCGAACAGATCGCCAGCCCCTAAAGCGTATGTAAGCGAATCTTCAAATGCTCCCAAATGATAATAAACCTTACTGGCCACTAAAGCAGCCAGTTGATGCTGCGAAAAAACTTTATCTTCGTGTAGAATTTCAATTTTTTCTATAGATTCAGATATTTCAGGCCAAAATTCGTCAACGATATTGTCTAATCTCTTCAAAGCGAACTCTTTCACCTCGTGCATTGGTTCATCCAGCAGGGATATAATCCCCGCAGCTGATGTGATATTCATTTTTATTCAATTTTATTTTCTTTATAATTCTTAATTAATATATCTTTTTGAATGAAATTAGAACAAATCACAATACAAGTTCACGACTTCACCATGAATTGACAAATTTGTTTTATGCAGAGTCAATATCAAAGAATAGTCTTTTCTCAAAGGTATAATCTTAATATTTCAAAAGTTTCGGCCAATCACAATTGAAAGCTATCTCGAATCAAAATTCTATTGGCTTAAATTGAACATACAATCGGCAATAAAATCGCACTTCTTTCTAAAGTCTATGGTTATCGTTTTATATTTCCTAAATAAATTCTTTTCAAACAAAAAAGTGTGTGCAATAAATTTTATTCACGTTTAATATTTTTTAAGTATATGTTTTTATGTTACATGAATATTAAATTTAGTTTTATGAACGATATTTTTGTGACATTGATGGCCATAACATAATGAGTTGTCATTTTACTGTCAAAAACACGAAGTACCTATAGAGCAACGTAGTTTTTAGCACGTAGTACGAAACAGCTGCTTAGGATCGTAACTGTGAATCAAGTTTAACTTAATAATACAAAATGTTGGACTTATTTAGCATCTTCAGTAAAGGAGGGATTGTATTATGGTGTTTTCAAAGTACGAGTGAAATTTTTTCGCCGTCTGTAAACGCGCTTATAAGAAATGTTATCTTACAAGTAAGTCCATTGCCAAACAGGAGCCTTGTTCACATTCATATTACGTTATTAACATAGTTCAAGTTACTGTATTAATTAATTAGTTAATCAATAAAATGAAACATCAACTGCACATTATTTATTCAGACTGCCTCGTTGGTCTAGTGGCTAGATATAAGGCCGCAGACCAGGTAGGTAGTCCTGGGTTCAATTCCCAGGTCGGGCCAATAAGTAGTTATTGGGTTTTCTGTCAGAAAATTCTCAATAGCAGCCCGGAGTCTGGAAGTTGGAAGTGTGTACACTCCCGTGCCTCGGAAAGCACGTAAAGCCGTTGGTCCTGCGCCTGAACTCTTTCCGGTCGTGTCGGATTGCCGTCCCATCGGATTTTGAGAGCTAGGGAATAGTGAGTGCACCTGTGTTTGCGCACACACTTGTGCACTATAATATCTCCTGCGCAGTTGGCTAATCTCTCTTGAGATTGACCGCCGTGGCTGAATCAGTCTGGAGGACGTTATTTATTCAGAAGCTAATTGGTAATAATAAAATGATTTTATGTTTTAGGAACGTTCAGGGAACAACTCATTTAACCATAATGCTTTAAGCTTACAATATAAGCTCGACAATGAATTTGAATTGGTGTTTGTGGTAGCATATCAACGCATACTACAACTATCCTATGTGGATAAGTTTTTGAATGACATACACCTAGAATTTAGAGACAAGTACAAGAATGAATTGCAAGGCGGACGGCACAATATGGACTTTGATTTCAAGACAACTTTTGATAGTGTCCTCAAGCAGTGTGAACATTGGGGTATGTAATAATAAATCTCTGAGTATCCTTTAAAAGACATGAAGTCACATCTTTGTATGTCTAATAATAATTTCTGTTATAAATGAGATTTTCTGTTGTTGTTTGTTGTACTGTAATTGTACCAGTTTAATATTTACAATAGTGAATGTATAGATAATTATAAAGAGCTATGTAATCATTTTTCTTTGATGTAATAAAAAAGGTAACATTAACACCTTCTAATTGCAGGATTAGCCTCTCTCTTACTCATATAAACCATACTGAAAATTCTTATAAAAACATGTCATGATTAGAATTATTCATCTGCTTTATGTTTCAGCTAAATCACAAGCTAAGATTCCAAAGCAAATGAGGACATTTGAAGACTCACAGAAGTCGAAAAAGACTGTAGCATCTATGATAGAACGTAAAGGAGAAGAAAAGAGCAAAAAATCAGGTAGATTATTGCACTGTTACCACTCTGCCACTAGTAATAACTACTCCACCTCAACTAACTACTATTTTTGGCAAATGAATAAATAAGTGCATTTATGTAATAATGTTACTAATTGCTTATCTAAACTTACTTGAAACTATTTAGTAACTTTCAAAAACTAAATCTACATTTAGTTTTAATATTTAGTCGAAGTTAGTAAAGTTTTCACTAATACTTAAAATTCATATACTATAAGTACAGACTGAATACCTCATATTTATTCATGAACCGGTTGGTGGTTACTTGTCTTTCGCGCTGCAGGTTGTGGGTTCAATTCCCACCCAGGACAGAAATTTATGTGCATGAACATGTTTGTTTGTCCTGAGTCTGGGTGTAATTATCTATATAAGTATGTATTTATAAAAGAAAACTAGTATATGTAGTATATCAGTTGTCTGGTTTCCATAGTACATACTCTGCTTAGTTTAGGATCGTATAACCGTGTGTGAATAACGTCCCAGGATATTATTATTACTATAGTTAAACAAAACTTATTTTATGTAAAAATACAATTATACAAATTTGTAATTATTTACTTAGGTATTAGATCATATGGCGAACTGAGTAAATCATTGATAATGTTATGTCTATAAATTTATAATCGTTATGTACCCGCCTTAAGTCAAGGTAGATTTGCGGTCCGTCAGTGTCACGGTAACACGCGCAAGCGATCCCGTGGCGCTCCTCGTTAAGACAGGAAGGGTACCGCTGGTTTTTTAGTGGGTGTTCCGATGTTCGGGGCGCACACCACGCTTTAGACACCGGCGAGCCCCATATACCCCCCTACTGTTTGACGTTTCAGCGCTTTTTATTCACGAATAAACTACTGAATGGATTTGCATGAAATTCGGAATAGAGATAACTTATACTTAGATTTAACACACCTATGCCGATGCTAGTTATATATATATTGAGAAAAGATGTTGTGGGTGTCATGAAGTTGACCCATACTCGTAAGTGATCTTACAAGAATTAAACAGATTAGATTATTAGCATTTGTAAACGTTTGTTGCAATATGAAGCCTGACATATTATGAGCCTTATTATGGATCTGGGTTATGTGTCAAACAGTAGTTAACCATGAAGCTTGGTCCAAGGCCCCTGACTTAGGTCACTCGGCGTAATTCCTTCCCATATAAATTCTATTTGTAGGTATATTAATTTTGTCTTCCTTAAGGCAGGTAGTGCGGCATCACCATAAAACTGTTAGTAGATTATTGGTATACAAATGTGGTCTTATTCATTTCGTAATTCCAAGAACTTTTATACTTCTGTACTTCAGACTTATTTCTTCAGAATATTTACTTGTTCATATGTACATTGAAAATCAGAGGAAAACGAAATTCGGTTAACATAGGCAATGCATTATATTTATGATGTAATGCATAAACGTGACAGCAATAAGAGCAACGTGATAACGGTTACAGTTACAGAAAAACATTCAAGGTTTCTGATACAGTAAAATTGAAGCAGAATAGGTGGCGCGACGTAGTAAATAATTTATTGCGAAATAATTAAATAACGCGTGTTTAAATCCGGGCGAGCTCTACGGAATTATCGAGGCGTCAGTTCGTATCCATTATTTATCTCATGTTCATCAGCATAGAATAATATTGTTAGGAGACCTGCATAGATCTGTTGAAACTGTCATATTTATATTATAGTATATACTGCAATTTAAGATAGACCTCTATCTTGCCTTTGTCCAATAGAAAACTTTACTTTTATATTTAAACGTTTTTCTAACACGAGACTTTTCTATATTTTTGATTACAGTAAAGATAGTAGAAAACAAGATCATACCAAACGGCAAAGTTGAGGAATCCCCGGAGACTGATGACGACGTCATAGCTGCGAACAGAGCCAAGCTTGCCCAAAAACTATCAGCTAAGACGAAGAAGGATACCAAGTAAGTGATTGAATCTGGAATTAATGTAAATATATATTGCGCACACTGCTACTGTGAGTACTTGTTGGTAGAGCTTTGTGCAAGCCCTGGTACAACTCACTCACTAGATGTTTAACCGCCGAACAGCAATACTAAGTCTAATAAGCCGAGATGGCCCAGTGGTAAGAACGCGTGAATTTTAAGCGATGATCGTCGGTTCAAACCCGTGTAAGCGCCACTGAATTTCATGTGCTTAATTTGTGATTATAATTCATCTCGTGCTTGACGGTGTGGAAACCTGCATGTGTCAAATTTCACTGAAATTCTGTCACATGTGTATTCCATCAATCTGCATTGGAGCAGCGTGGTGGAATAAGCTCCAAAAACCTTCCTCTCAAAAGAGGAGAAGAGGCCTTAGCCCAGCAGTGGGACATTCACAGGCTGTTACTTTTTTTTTTTACGTACACATACTTTAAAAAGAAAGAAATACATTCCAAAACTTCTCCTTAAAAGAGGAGAAGAGGCCTTAGCCCAGCTGTGGGTCATTCACAGGCTGTTACTGTTACTAAGTCTAAACTACTACTAAACACTCAGGCCTGTGTCAGGTCTGTGTCAGGCTTTCAAGGATATAAAAGCTCGGAGACGATAAGGTAACGAAAACGTGGAACTCCGATGTATTTTGACGAAATCGGTTTTCTATATTTCAATGACTGCTCATTCATGTCAATTCAGTCATATTTATTGAAATATAGTTAAATCGAATTCGTCTGGTAACATAAAAAATGGTTTTCGAGTTTAATGTTTCCTTGGTTCAACTTTTATAAACATCAGTTAACTCAAGTTCTCTAAGCTATTGACAATTTTTACTATTATTTGTAGATGTGAAATTGACCTATCACGTCCGAATGATAACTATTCCTTTTGTATAGGAGAGTTTGTTAGGAGTGTTTCATATGAAATGCTAACAATTAGTCTTAAGTTGTTTCAATTAAAATATGTTTCGATCATAAGGAAATCGCCGAAGAGTCCGAAGACAACGCAGGAGCGCGTCAAGAAGCCCCGCGTGTGGGAGCTGGGCGGCGGCACGCGCGACCTGCCCTCGTTAGACTTCAGCAGCGACAAGGACGCCGCCGACTACTTCGACCACGCGCCCGACACGCAGGTACCACCACCACCACCACCACCTCACTCCACCACGCATCCCCACCACCATAAACACCATAAAAAAAATTTGTATCGCGTCATTTGATATCGGTGACCAATGATAACGGTGTCAAAGTTTTTTGTTTGGGTTTACTCCTGTTGTGGTGTAGAGGTGTCTGATTTTTAGAATCTTCATATAACTTGACATTTTTTTACTAATATTATTAGTATTATTTATTATTGTTTAAATTTTTTTTGCTCTCTTAATGTTTTGTCTGTAATTGGAATCGTTATTGGTTTATGTATGTGTTGTGTTCATTAATTTTATGTTTCTATTGTACTGTTTGTTTCCTGCATTTAAATAAATATATATAATAATAAATTTTTATTTTTTGTTTGTTAATATTTTTTCATTCATTTAGTTACTGGGACAAATGGCGGGCGCTATCCGCGACCTGGAGGTGGAGTCCGACGACAGCAGCAGCGAGGACGAAGTGGAGCAGACGCATGCCAGTCCCAAGAAGAGTGGCGGAATGTTTAGTATATTTAAAGGTAATTGTCTTCTGTGAATTGGTTGCATAATGTAAATATTTTGTACACTTATAATTTACTAGCTGTGACTCGCGGCTTCACCCGCGTATAATTAATAAAAATATAAAACACACACACGCACGCACGCACGCACGTTGTTAGTGTGCTTATTAAATAAATAAATAATAGAAACATTTTCTCAATTAAGGACTGGTGGGCTCAAAGGCTCTCTCTGAAGAGTCCATGCGACCGGTGTTGGACAAGATGCGCGACCACCTCATAGGCAAGAACGTGGCCGCCGATATCGCTAACAAGCTGTGTGACTCTGTTTCTGCCAAGCTCGAAGGAAAGGTATGTTGTACAACATTTTTCTTGTTTAAAAGATTCGATTTGGTTTTTAATATTTCTAAATTTCTGACTTAATTCTACTATTTTTGAAGTGAAAACTTCTTTAGCGGCGTTATGCACTTTTTTGTGATGGGTAAAAAATGTTAAAATGTAAAAACTCGCGTCAGGTCACGTGACCTTGATTGAAAATTCGTAAGACCGATTTTGAAGTGTTAAATTTTTAATGTAATATAAATTGTCATGTTTGTGTACGATAGCGCAATAAATGAATATTGTATTTTATCACAGAAATGATAGTACTTTTATACTGATAATTAAAGCAATTCGAGCAAAATGTTTCCCTAATCATTCCAAAATATCAAAAATGCACAAGGGCACACACAACCATGAATTATTAATTCACTTTAATAATAAAAGTTTTCACTTCTACCGGCACTCCCGGAGTGCAACCCGTTGTTTTTTTTTATTATATGGTTAGGTGGTCAGATGCGCCATTTGATGGGAAGTGGTCACTACCGCCCGTAGACTTTGGTGGCAACAATTCACCACCAACCTTGGGAACTAAAATATTATGTCCCTTGTGCCCGTAGTTAAGTGTTTCGTTATTTTGTAGAAAAATTAAAATTATTTTTGATATCAGAATTTGAATATGTTCCATTTGATAGTTGCTGTTTATCTTTATATATATACATAATTTAGCACAGACTAAAAAAATATTTTTTATATAATAAAACAGGTAATTTTTTTCTCTCAATGTTCTCATATCATATGCTAGATGGCGCTTGGTGTGATGTCTTAATTATTTTATCACTTTATAATAATAGTATTCCTTTTATACTTGGTAATCATGGTTAATGTGTTTAAACAATAACTTGCAGGTTCTCGGAACGTTCGACAGCGTGGCGCGCACGGTGAAGGCGACGATCACCGAGGCGCTCGTGCAAATCCTGTCTCCCAAGCGTCGTGTGGACATCCTACGTGACTGTTTGCACGCGAAGCAACAGGGGCGACCCTACGTGATGGCCTTTTGTGGGGTAATTTCACTTTGATTATAGTAAATATTGAAAAGCATTTTATAGTACGAATCATTATAATTTTTCATACATCTTTGGTTTACGAGTAAAATCTGTTAAATTTGATAATTATGATTTTATATAAATAGGACGATAAGGAGTGCCCCAACCTAGATAATTTTTCTTCGTATTTGAAAGAGATCTATTCTATCTATTTATTCAATCTATTAATAAAAATTGAGCCACTTAAGTGCAATCGACGTCTCCCCTGACCCGACCCTCGTCCTCAGGTGAACGGCGTCGGCAAGTCGACGAACCTCGCGAAGATCTGCTTCTGGCTGATCGAGAACAAGCTGTCGGTGCTGATCGCGGCGTGCGACACGTTCCGCGCGGGCGCCGTCGAGCAGCTGCGCACGCACGTGCGGAGGCTCGACGCGCTGCACGCCGGCGCGGTGCACCTCTACGAGAAGGGCTACGGTGAGCGCACGCACACGCACACGCACGCGCACGCGCAACGAGATGATACAGTGACTCTGGAGAGTGCTAGTATTTATAGTTTTTGATAGAAAGGACTAAATATACATATTATCCCATATATGTGACAAAAATATAGCGATATCTTTAGTCGTGTGTGATTTATTTGATTTAGAAATAGTTTACAATATATTCAGTACTACCCTTAAATATTATTTATGATTTCTACAAATCGTTTCAAAATTGTTGTTCCGAAATGGTAAGGCATAATTAAACTTGCTGTGCTTTATTACTTTTTCTCTACTTAGACAGAATATAGTGTAATATCAAAATGTAAATAACAGTGAACATTCTAATTAGTATATCAGAACTTACACAAATAATATCTGAGCAGGTAAGGACGCAGCGGGAATCGCAATGGAGGCCATAAAGTACGCAGCCGACTCTAAAATAGACGTCGTGCTGATAGACACGGCGGGACGTATGCAGGACAACGAGCCGCTCATGAGGGCCTTGGCGAAACTCATCAAAGTCAATGAACCAGACCTGGTCCTGTTCGTGGGTGAAGCGTTAGTCGGCAACGAGGCGGTTGATCAATTAGTCAAATTCAACCAAGCGCTGGCTGACCACAGCTCGTCTTCCAACCCTCACGTGATCGACGGCATCGTGCTGACGAAGTTTGACACCATCGACGATAAAGTGGGAGCGGCTATTTCTATGACATACATCACCGGGCAGCCCATAGTGTTCGTCGGTACGGGTCAGACCTATACAGATTTGAAAGCGTTGAACGCTAACGCTGTAGTTCATGCCCTGATGAAGTAACCATGTACTCGCATTTTCTTATGCTAAATATTGAAATTTACAATAGTATCAATTGGGATATATGAAAAGTGGTCACAAAAATATCAGTTCGAGAGGTTGAATATGATATTTCATAAAATAAATTAGAATTTATGACGTTGCCAAGATAATTTTCAATATATCAAACATTACATTATACCAATATTTATATAAACAAATGGTTAAATTATAATATGATATAATTTAGCTGTATACTTCGTTAAGCAATAGATAATATGAAAATAACTGAATTCTTAGTTTTAAAAATCCTTTCAACACTTTTAGTAATATGTTAACTCGAAATAATTACGTATAACCATTCAATTCAAAAACTAATCATTCTCTATTGTTACGTTATTTCTTATAAAAATAAAAAAGTTGTCTATGTCTACCGTTTTTATTAGCTGTTTAGTTTTTCTTCCGCTAAAAAGGTGCTGGTAAAAAAAATAAACGGACCCAAAGGTTAGCAAAAATATACATTTTAAATGCGTAGGATTAATTTCTCAGTGCCTTGTCCCAATATCGAATAGACGAATGCAATTTTATAAATATCACTGCCTTGTTATTCATTTTTAATGAAAACACATTTACAAAAAAAAAAAAGACTAGGTAATATGTAATATTGTTTGTTATCCTTTTGAAATTTCGTTGTTTGTCCTTAAAATTATGTTTCCTCTAATTATATTTGGTACATTGGTTGTATTTTATTGTTTTTTTTTTTCTTGAAAGTATAATCATATTTTTTTTTTATATTTTGGATTCGGTTGTATTTTCGGTCTTAAGTACAGGTTAATAAGATTGGAGACGTTTTTGCGTTGAGTAGCGTTAGAAGTGTCATTTTAATTTTCTTACTTTATAATAAAATATACGGGGGAAGTTAGTATTTACGCCGCAAAAAAATGTTACAATGAGGAAAAAAATAATGATATTACTTTAGAGGATTAAATAAATGTTTGCTTACATGTTTTTGAAGAGGCAAAGTAATTTCAGTCAATCATTCAATCGCACGGGTAACACCAGTTCACAGGAGTCAGGGCTGCTTCTTATGATATGTATGTAATGGATAACAATAAAGTATTATTATTATTAATCATCAACGTAAATTGTTTATCGGATGAAAACGATGATGAGGATGAAAGATAACTTTAAATAATATGTATAATTATATTTATCCACAAAAATAAAAAAGTATTAGTTTATTTATTTATCTGCTGACGGTACACTACTACGTACGCAAAAACGTATCCAGGCTGATTTCGCTGTAGTTATGAACTGGTATGAAAAAATGGGTTTATTAAGATTTGTTTTTAATTTCTCCACATCATTTTTGTTGTTGTATGAAAAGAACCTGAAAATATAATATTTTGAAGTTTATATAATAGTGTTTTATTTTCCCAACCTTACATAAAATAATTTATAACAAACATCAGTATACTAGAATAACAGTGACATCAAATTATAACGAAAAAGTACTTTTTAATATCCTATTTTCATTACTTGGTGGTAGAGCTTTGTGCAAGCTCGTCTGGGTAGGTACCACCCACTCATCAGATATTCTACCGCAAAACAGCAGTACTTGGTATTGTTGTGTCCCGGTTTGAAAGGTAAGTGAGCCAGTGTAATTACAGGCACAAGGGACATAACATCTTAGTTTCCAAGGTTGGTGGCGCATTGGCGATGTAAGCGATGGTTAACATCTCTTATAATGCCAATGTCTATGGGCGTTGGTGACCACTTACCATCGTGTGGCCCACATGCTCGTCCGCCAACCTATACTATAAAAAAAGACAATTTTATGTTTTTTTTTTCAATCATTTTGTGAATGTCGCGAATTAAATGTAAATAGTTTATATTTAACATGCAGCATTTTTTAAATAGTACTAGACAACACGTTTTAATTACTATAACAGGCGTCCAATAAATTTATAATTGACCTTTTCAATAAGCGTTTCCTAATTATCTTGAATGTTTTTGCGTTTGTTTTCGGACATTTTACGGGAACAGTGGCGGACGAAAGTTGTGTTGTGATAATGGATAAGGCATACGAGTACGCGAAATCCGCTATAATTAATTTTAAATTAGATAGATGTTGCTGCTTGGCGCCTATAAGAGTAGGAGTTCTTGTTATTGGATATTTTAATTTATTTATAGCGGTAAGTTTTGACTATTCTAATCTCTGAGGAAATACTCAGATCAGACTTAAGTAGAGCAAGACATACGTTATATATTACAACAATGTTAAATATTTGTCAGGAAGTAGTGCCAAAATAACGCCGTAATATTTTATTTCTTTTAATTTAATTATTTTAAATATTGTAATTTTTATTTTTATTAATGTAAAATTAAGTTAATAATTTAGCCCTGCAGTGAGACATTTACAGATTTATATTCTATAACAATGTTAATGTTACTACCGTCAATGTTAGTACAGTATGTCAATGATTTTCGCGTCATTTGATATTAAAAAGTTTATATTTTTAAATGTATAATGAGTCAAAGTTACATTTGTAGGTTTTATCTTTGGTGGGGACTGCTGATGGGGGAATTACGCCCCCCTTGATGGAAGTCCAAGAAATGTTCTTAGAAGACAATGCGTCTAAGGCTATCGGAATTATCGCGTATTCGTGCGAGTTAGCGTTCAGTGTGCTGTTGCTATGTGGAATGTACCGTGTAAGTAAATAAATTTAAATAACCATTCTTTCGCTGACCCTGTGATAATTTAGTAAAAATTACGTTAATCTTACTTTTAGTTTGCAAGTTTAAATATAAAGTACTGAGTTTTTATACATATAATTTATACTAAAATTAATCTCGTATACGAAGGTGAAAGAGAGAATATCGGCATGTGATGGGTTAAAAAAAATCCGACCCAAAATTTAAAGTGTAACACATGGTACTGAATCATTATATCTCAGTTTTTTTAATATCAGAGATATTAACTATATTTGTGTGCTAAAGTATAAAAGGTTTTTTTTTTTAATGTATATGTAGGCGGACGAGCATATGGGCCACCTGATGGTAAGTGGTCACCAACGCCCATGAACAATGGCATTGTAAGAAATGTTAACCATCGCTTACATCGCCAATGCGCCAACATTGGGAACTAAGATTTTATGTCCCTTGTGCCTGTAATTACACTGGCTCACTCACCCTTCAAACCGGAACACAACAATAACAAGTAATGCTGTTTTGCGGTAGAATATCTGATGAGTGGGTGGTACCTACCCAGACGAACTTGCACAAAGCCCTACCACCGAGTAAAGTATTTACTTATTATAAAGGTTACATATCTTGGCATAATACTACTTACTTTACTATTATTTCAAGAATGACATAATACTCCTGCGCACGTACGTGTACTTCATGATCGCCGCTATTGTGACTGCAGTCCTGGTTTACTCCATGATCATAGCAGCCGTGTCGATGCTCACCAAACTGGTCCTTATTGGCAATATGGGTAAATCACTTATTATAAGAAATAAAGAGTTAACTGAATATGTAGAATTATATGGATGCAATTAAATTTTCAATACCTGATTTAAATTATATTAAATGTAAACTTTTTCATTTATTCGTATCTGTTAATTTGCTTATGAACAGATACATCAGCTTGAAGACGTTTTTGCGTTTGTAGTAGTGTATTACATAGTGACTAAATTAATTCATTACGGCCCGTCGACGCTTAGGTGTCTGACGGCGTAAATAAATGCACACGTCTTTCTTTTTACCCGATTTTAACGGCGTCCTAAGCCGAGGTCCGGCCTCACAGGAGGCACCCTTAGGACGTCCGTTCCCCTTGAGCCACATTTATGTCGGCTCCCATTCTCCGGCCTGAGTTCATCTCGGCCCATCCCGCCCGGTGACGCTGTAGAGGCCAATAGGGCAAACAGCATACTCAAACCGAAAAAAAAAAAAAAAAAGTGACTAAATTCGAAATAAACAAGTTCGCGCTTGCTATCATGTGAAAGATGTAATGAAGAAATTCTTGTTTATATATTTATTCTGTTGGAGAGGAAAAGTAATATAAGACTAGAGATAAGGCCATACTAATTTAACTGTACTGGTATTTATGACATAAACAAAATCCTTTTTTTTTTCAATATATCCAGCAATATATTCAGTAACGAGATGACTGCTTACAGAATAGCACATTCTGTAAGGAGTCATCTCATTACTCACCCGTGAAATGTTGACAATCGACTTATTGTGATATATATACTATTTTGATGCGTGTATTCTTGAAATGGTAATTACTATGGTCAATGTCGCATATATCTCTCACTGATATTTCACGAACGATTTCTGCGGTGACTTTCGAGTTTATTCTTACAGTATAGCCCTACTGCCTTTATTAAATGACATAAGAAATTGAAACATTTGATTTCGTGTATTAGTTATACAAATTATTAAATATATGTTTTTAGTATACAACGTCTACGTCATATTACTCGTGAGAAGTGCAATAGTCGAGATCAAAGAGACGAGTACTTCTGAGAAAAATGGCCACGTGACTCTATACTCTATTGCCAAGGTTCCCCTCGAAGTTGAAGCACCTGACGTGGAAGCTGCCGCAGAAACAAATGAAATCAACGAAGATAATAAGAGCGAAACAAAGAAAGACGAACCGCAAGTGAAGTTGGAAACTGTCGATGAACATACTAAGGAGGAATAATGTTATATTGTTGTTGTTATTATTTATTAAAAATTATTATTCGTACTTATTTTTACTAAACGCTATCACCCTGAAACATATCGTGTTACTCGAGTTTATGTGCCTTATTTTTTTTATAGTATTGGTAGGCAGACGAGTATATCGGCCATCTGATGGTAAGTGGTTACCAACGCTCCTAGACAGTGGCATTGTAAGAAATGTTAACCACCGCTTACATCGCCAATGCGCCACCAACCTTGGAAACTAAGATGTTATGTTCCTGTAATTACACTGGCTCACTCACACTTCAAATCGGAACACAACAAAAATTTAACTCATGATTTTTTTTAAATAATTGTCTTAATTTTCATTGATCATATTATTATTTTGCTCAATGTCATCAATTTTTATATTTTAATTTTAATCTGTTATTTTATATTTTGGCCAACGTGTGTTTATACGTTTTATTCTTCTTAGCTCCAAATGAACTTGTAATCGGTGGAAACTTAATTGGTTTATGTATTTATTTTTGTATGAATTATTTTCAATTGATTGGTTGTAATACTGTTTGTTTCCCAATAAATAAATAAATAAATACCAAATAATGTTGTTTCGCGGTAGAATATCTGATGAGTGGATGATACCTACCAAGACGAGCTTGCACAAAGCTCTACCACCAGTAATATATACTCGCATCATGCTAGAACACCGTGAGCCAAGCTTACATGTATTGGAAGAAATGCCTCATATGTAATCTCAATGAGCACTGGGACAGCATACTCGAATTAAGTTTCAGCGTTTCGTTTTAAGAGAAATCCACCCGTCACCAGCAGCAAATTTAACGGGCAGTTACTAAAAACATCAAACATTTAAAATGAAACCATTAAAAACATTGAGTAAATTTTTAATTGACAACTTAATAAGTAATGAAATTATATTAATATCCAAATTATGAACTAACGTCAAGATATTATGAACTAACACAGTATAATACTGATTTGACGTTGAAACATTTAAAATCTAATCAATTTTTCAAAACAAAACATTCTTATTGAAAATCGGTTATATTGAGCAAAGCTTAAGTACTAATGAAAAATTTTACAACTAATATAACAAAGGAAACAGAACGGATATTAATAAAGAGTTTAATTCTAAATTCTTAACAAACATGAATATTATCCACTAAGTGGTATCGTCAACTAAATTTTACATATTGAATATGATTTTTTTGTTAAATAACTATTTGGAAACATTAATGAAACGGACACGTGTAAGAATTATGAATAAAATTTATTTTTCAAAAATATATACAGACATATATAGATAGATATCTAATCATGTATATAACATACATGGAAAAATAGTTTTCATTTTAAAGCTTGGGAGAGTTTAGATAGGTATATAATAGTTTGTTTATATATACCTACCTACTTTGGTATACCTACTTTTGTAAGTTATCGCCGATTAAGTTATAAATTTACTTAAAAAAACATATTACTTTTGTTTCATTTATTTCAAAATCTCTATATAACCTTAATACAGTACAGGTACACATAAATCTGTTTTTCTAAAAATAGGGGGCGTGGCCTAAATGTTTCAAAGGTGCGTTCATTTCACAGTAACTCATTTTATACGGACCAGATTTATATTAACAACTGATATTCGACTATGTATGCTGACTATGTTTAAATTAATTTGTAATTTATTTGCAAAAGACCACTCCTAACTGATAAGTAGGGATATTTTTGTAAATGAAAAATAAATGTTAAATGTACTTTCAAGCTGAATATTATTAGCATACATACTAGAAAATATATTTTGAGCGAATTTTAGTGTCATATAATGAGTATTTATAAAAAATATTAAATCAAGGAGTCAATAGATTTTTAGCAAAATTTAAATTAAAACTAAATAGCACCCAAACTTATGCAACTACAGTCTTACACAGCATTATCACATCATTTTACTGGTGGTCACCTGGTTACCACCAACTGACCATATATTCATACCTCATAAGACAGCGAGTGTTATTAATATATGGTGAACATCTAATGTACGAGCATATATTATATTTCAATGGTAGGGGGAGAGGAAACAAACCTGATTAATTTAATATTAACTGATTGACATAAATGCTATATTAATAATAATAATAATATAATAATAATATCCTGGGACATTATTCACACAAGGCCACCTGATCCCAGACTAAGCAGAGCTCGTACTATGGAAACCAGACAACTGATATACTACATATACTTACTTTTTGTAAATACATACTTATATAGATAATTACACCCAGACTCAGGACAAACAGACATGTTCATGCACACAAACGTCTGTCCTGGGTGGGAATCGAACCAACGACCTGCGGCGCGAAAGGCAAGCATCTACCAACCACGCCAACCGGCTCGTCATATTATATATAATTAACACATATTTATAGTAAAACACTATATAGCTACTTATATTCACTTTAATTAAACATAAAAGTCAAGAATTTTAATTAGTTTTTTTCACGAATGCATAATGTCATTCATTATGCCTCAAATTACATGTTAATTCAACGTCAGTTGTGTATTTTATCTTTACTCCTGTCACTGGAATCGGTTATGACCACTATACAAATATAATAAAAATTAGAATACGTTATAAAACAGAATTATTTTAGTTCCGTTTCTTGTTGAGGAACTTTGAACAAGAAAACAGAACTTAAATATCTTGAGATTACGATTAGATTCATAGACTTACCGCCTTATTCATAAACTTTATTTAACTGGTGATTAGTTAAACAATATTTTGTCTTCGTCTTTCGTATGTCAAATCAATAATGTCAGAAAGAGACAAATCAGTGACTAAGAAACGTTTATGAATAAGGCCGATAGTCTCTAGTGATGCTTATATGAAACTTATCGTATATACGTGAACAGATCTTTATTGCTATTAACATATTTTTTGTCATTTCACAAATTCACCATTTTGGATTTTAATAACATAATATAAAAATTGTGTTAAGTCATGTTGGAATTACAGAAATAATTTCAGCTGTGTCGCTTTACTATGAATGAATCTACTAAAAAATTGAAATATTAGCACAAAAAATTGACATTTTAGGACAAAAAATTGAAATTTTATCACAAAAAATTGAAATTTTATCACAAAAAATTGAAATTTTAACACAAAACATACTATAGTTTAATTTACTACTACTACACATACCTAATAACTTAGCTTGATAGCGAGGTAATAGTAAGATGAATGCTTGACTTGAAATAGAAATGCCTTTTAAAGGGAAATTAAAGTTAATTATAAATGTAGAACTATGTATGAATTGTCACTTGATACTACTATTTTTTAATGTAATATGTATTTTTGTTCCATTTATTATTTTATTTAATTTCTAAAATAATTATTAGGTCTAGTTACACAGAATCTACACAGATAATATTCTATATGAAATGTATTTAATATTATAGATATTCTGCATATAACTTGTATTATATAAGTTGAGTGGTAAAGATGTACTCTTATACAGTGTGTAACAAAAACCCTGTCCAACCCGTGACGTGGTTATTAGGTATCGTGAGTCGGTTCTATTTATGTAATCATTTTTAAAATACTAAGCAAAAAAATTACCCCAAATAAAATTTAATTAAATTGCGAAAATTACATGGCAACACAGGCGCGGGCTTACCTATCAGTAGCTTAGACGAAGAAGAAGGTCATGACCTCGTGGTCATGACCTCAGTTGTCCATGTGTTTACCACCAACACTGTTAATATGTAAGGTGTAAATTAATATGTTTGATGGGTAATTTTTTTGCTTAGTATTTTAAAAATAAGCGGTCGGTCGGTCGGACATGGTTTTTGTTACAGACTGTATATATTAAAGAGATGCTATGCTATCATATATTTTGAGATCATTACCACAGTCCACAGTTTAGGATTTGTTAACACGTAATACAATACAATATACTGAAACATTTTTATTGTGGACAGAAATAATAATTGATGCTTAACATTAAACAACCCTGTAGATAATTCTTAAAAAAATAATTAATATATATCATTTTAAGTAATTTACTTGTCAAGTTTCAGTTTGCTGAAACTTGCGCCCAAGCCTCGACCTGAAACGAATTATAAATTTTATTGACTTTCCATACCTAAATAAATACAAATAATATTATTTTTTAAATTCGCTAAAAATATTAGCAAACTTAAAAGTAGGACTGTCGCTCGTACAAATATTTTTACATTTATAAAAATATTTTGATGGTGTAACAATTATTATTACCTCGTCCAGGTCTTTGTCCCAAACTGGGAAACTCGGCTTCTGTGAGCTCGGGTGCAACTCGAATAGCTTGAGAATCTGAAATATTCAATCAAATATAATCTTTACACTATATGGTGACCACTGACTAAATAGCTCACTTAACAATGGAACTAAGTAAATATTCAACCGAATTATGATCAAGGCGGTCAATCTCTGACCGCCTTGATCATAATTCGGCTGGTTTGCCCAGGAGACATAATAGTTGCAGTGTGTGACCGCAAACACATACACTGTTATCTTATAGTATGATAAGACACTATCAGATAATTTGCGCTCTTTGATGGCTTAGTTTTGACAAATAAAAATTGCCCCTGTTGATTGACAATGATTGCCTGGACGAGCTCGCTATGTAGTGATGAGGCCGCCAAAGTATGTAAGTTAGGTTGTATCCATGTGTTATGTAACTTTTTAATCTTTGTAGTGTACAATAAATATATTCTGTATATAACAGGGTGTAAAAAAATTCGTGTCCGACCCGTGAAGGTATTAGGTAGTATTTTAAAAATTATTAGATAAATAGAACCGACACACGATACATAATAACCACTCACGGGTCGGACGCGAATTTTGTTACAGGCTGTATATAAAAAAAAAAAAATATACTCACAATCTGTTTTGGGCATACGCAACGGCACGTGGATCCTATTTTTCTTCTTTGCACCTAAAAAAATAAAAAATATAAAAAATATTGACTAGATCAAGCAGTGTCGATTAATAAAAATAATAATTAATCAAGTTTCCCTTTGAGGTTGTTGAGTCGTTCGTCAACCTGTCATGCCTTTATGGTTTAAAAATTTACAATTGACAATCTACGCGACATGTGCATTACTTACTATCCTCGACTTATAAAAAACCAACAGAGATAACTCTATATTATTTCAGAATATTTGTCTGTACAAGTTAGTTTAGAAGATTTTCAGATTTGCACATCGATAAGGATTTATTTAATACATTATTGTACTAAAATAATTATCTCCACTTTAATAGTACTTCTAAATATGCGAAAACAACATCGCCGACATTAAATACGCCATTTTTTTAATCTATAAAGTGAATAAAAATGGCGTCATGTCAATTCAAGGTGAAACTTGTTTATTTACGTTTACTTCTCCTGTAGTCTTTGGTACTGTTGAATGGTACCCAAGCCTCATAGACTACGACTAAGCTCTACCACTAGCCCAAGCCCAAACTATATTATACACTTGTTTAAAATACTCACTGTCCATGGAGCTGTTCATTGTTGTTTCACAGAATGAATCGCTCGCGATTGAAGTATTGCACGAAGACATTGTGGCTTGCTGTAATTGATAAACGTAGTGTTTGAAAAATATGAATGACCTCAATGGTTATTAATAGGCAAGGATCATTGCTCTGACCTAGGGGATACCTATCCTTGAGTTTACCCTTAAATTATCTAATATACTTTGAATTATCCAATTACTCATCTAATAGAATTAATCTTCATCGTATTTTTTTTTTATTATGTAATTTGGCGGACGAGCATATGGGCCACCTCATGGTAAGTGGTCACCAACGCCCATAGACAATAGCATTGTAATAAATGTTAACCATCACTTACATTGCCTTGGGAACTAAAATGTTATGTCCCTTGTGCCTGTAATTACACTGGCTCACTCACCCTTCAAACCGGAACACAACAATACAAAGTACTGCTGTTTTGCGGTAGAATATCTGATGAGTGGGTGGTTCTTACCTAGACGAGCTTGAACAAAGCTCTAACACCGAGTAAAGTAATTGTCCGTCACATATTGTCCGAGCATTTGGTAAAATTTATTTTGACTGAATTTTTTTTTATGATGGCAATTTTTTTTTATGTGTTTAAACGCCAGTCAAGTGACTTCTGTATTTAACAGATTTAAGGCAAATAAAAATGGTTATAATACTTTTACCAAATAAAAATCTTTATGAAGTTCAATGAAGACATCCGGTTCAATAACATGTCCAAGATATTCTGTAAAATCTACGAAACCACAAGCAGTGCGGTGTAATAACAACTAAATTATTATGCACAACATGACAGACAATTACTTATTGGGAATTTATAGGCTTTTGTTGACTAACTGACAAAAATATTGAATTTATATTGAAGTGTTCTCATGAGTTGTTGCTGCCACACTGCAGTTATAAAATGTTATAAAACAGTGAACATTTATCAATTTTCTCTTTTTTTTTTAAATCGGTGGGCAGACAGGCTGGTGGGCCAATGATGGTAAATAATTACCACCGTTACCATTGAAACTGGCACCGTAAGAAATATTAACCATTCTTAGCATTGCTAATGTGCCACCAATTTTGGGAACTATGTTATTTTGCATGTGCCTGTAATCTGTAGTTACACTGGCTCACTCATGTTTCAACCTGGAACACAACTACACTAATTATTATCGCCGTTTGGGACTCGACTATGTTACGAGTGGGTCGTACATATCTAGACATGCTTTGTGTAAGCAATACCACCAAGTAAAATATAAAACAAACGCAACAAAAAGCAATCCATTACAAATAATAATAAAGAGAAAATTTTCATGTTATGTAACATTAATGTTATTAAACAGATTATCTACCCTAAAAGGTAACATATAATTATAAAATTTGATACAACAATGTTGCAATGTCTTCATCAATCTGGAAGCGTTACAAGCAAACTGTAACATTAACATATGTATGAATGTTAAAAAAAATATTACAATGTTTTATCAAACGAAATGTAATGCAACAGCATGTAAATGTCCCACGTCTGGCCTAAGAGCTTATCCAACAAGCTGCTGCAATGCAGTTTGGTGGATTTACATGTGACAGAATTTCAGCTATCTGAATAAAACACATGCCATTTCACTTACTGCCGAGATGAATTATAAAAAAAAATTAATCACATGAACATTCTTGCTTGCCCGGGTCCGACCCAGAATCATCGGTTAAGATTCAGACATTCCAACCATTGGGCCATCTAGGCTCTCAAGCTAAATGAAATAATATTTCAAAACATTCTGTAAATGCTGTGCGACAGCAACAAGATAATCAGGAGTGACTGGATGAACAAATAATGTTTATGAACATTATCTTACCGCATATCCAGCTACAGTTGGCACTTGCCTCACTCTCTTCTGTTCCTTGTAAACATGGATGCTCTGAAACAATAAATATGATTTAAAAGACCTATTTGTTTCTTGTTTTTTTATTTTATACAATACTTCCAGACTCTACTACTGACAGGGCTGCTGCTGAGAATTTTCTCACAGAAAACCCAATAACTATTTATTGGTACGACCTGAGAATTGAACCCATGACCACCGGGTCTGCGGCCTTATATCTAGCCACTAGACCAACGCGGCAGTTTATACATAATGGTAATTAAGTGTTTTAAGAGTGGGTTTTCTGTGAGAAAATTCTCAGTAGCAGCCCGGAGTCTGGAAGTTGGAAGTGTGTACACCTCCCGTGTCTCGGAAAGCACGTTAAGTCGTTGGTCCTGCGCCTGAACTCTTTCCGGTCGTGTCGGATTGCCGTCCCATCGGATTATGAGAGCTAAGGAAAAGAGAGTGCACCTGTGTTTGCTCACACACTTGTGCACTATAATAACTCCTGCGCAGTTGGCTAATCTCTCTTGAGATTGGCCGCCGTGGCCGAAGTCGGTCTGGAGGACCTTATTTTTATTTTATTAAGTGTTTTTCTATAGAGTTAATTCTTTTAAAATATAACGCAACTTTGTTTGTGTTAATATGCTAATATTGGAATCTACCCAAAAATATGTTTGAGTCGAGGTTAAGTTATTCATTGTGAGAAGTGAATTGAAGTGTATGAGCAGCGCAGGAAGTCTGCAGCTGGACATGTATGGCCGTGGCGAGGGGTACTGACGTCGAGGTCGAGGTCGGGCGGCGCGTGAGCGGCGGGGCGCGCAGCCACGCCGGCGGCCACGCAGCAGCTGTCCAGCACGGTGTAGGCCCAGCGCTTGACGCGCGACTGGCTGCACTCCACCGACATGTCGTTGCGCTCGTGACGCTGTGGAGGTATCGTCACGTCACCATACTGTCCGGGGTCTATCTACACGGTACTATAGAGACCGAGTGGCATACCTCGCAGCCGATTCCAGGTGTGTATTTAAAGGAGTCCTTTTTCAGTTGGAGCAGTGCTAGGGACTCTTTCGGAAATCCTTCGTCGGGCTGAGTCTTGAGTGCGTTTAGTATTGTAAAGAATAGCATATCTAACTTGTATATGCGGAACAGAGTCTCGTCCTCAGCTGAAAACGAGATATACTAATTATTTAAAAAAATATATACATTCACTACAGGCGAAAAGTTTCCAGACAAAAATTCAAAAGAGTTCCGGGACGGTTTTTCGTGCCATTTCGCCGGTAGTTGGCCTCGGCCAATTTAACCAACGCCATTTTAAAGAGAAGAGTTTCATCTTCAATTAGGCTTTTTTGAAAAAGTTCTACAATTTTTTTAACAGTCAGCACTCCGTTTTGATAACGACCATTTTTTGTCTTTTTTTGAGTGGACCCCGTTTCTAGTAAAAATGTTTTTCATGCATTTCTTCGAGTGAAAGCATAAAGCCCAAACTTCATTTCATTTTTAAGAAAATTTTCTACGACTTTTTTTGCAAAGATATTTCGTTTTTTCAGAAAAAAATGATTATTTGAAAAATGCTCCGGAGTACGAAAACGATGGTTTACATCAAACGATAAAAATACTTCGGCAATTGCGCAAAGTCACACATTCATCCGCTGAAAAATTATGGGATTCTCTACAAAAATGTTGGAAGAAAACACCCCGGGAGATATTAGAAAAACTGGTGGAGAGGATGCCACGTGTAGGAAAAAGTTTCTTCAATGAGACCAGAGTTTAATATGCAAGTAAGTAAATCAATTACATTATTTTTCCGGTGCTCGGACTAAACGAGTGGTGACCGGAAATTAATGAAAAAAAAAATCTGAAAAAATTCTGGTCAATTCAAAAGAACCCAATACAACTTTTTACCGTCTTGAGGTTTTGATGTAAACCTCATCGTTTTCGTACTCCGGAACGTTTTTCAAATAATCATTTTTTTCTAAAAAAACGAAAAATCTTTGCAAAAAAAAATCGTAGAAAAATTTCTTAAAAATGAAATTGAAGCTTGAGCTTCCCACTTTATGCTTTCATTCGAAGAAATGCATGAAATTCGTTTTTACTACAAACGGGGTCCACTCAAAACAGTTGAAAAAAAAAGACAAAAAATGGTCGCCTTCAAAACGGAGTGCTGATTGTAAAAAAAAATCGGAATTTAAAAAAAAAAGCCAAATTGAAGGTGAAACGCTTCTCTTTAAAATGGCGTTGGTTAAATTGGCCTAGGCCAACTACCGGCCGTCGGAGCGTCACGGTAGCATGCGCAAGCGATCCCGTGGCGCTCCCGTTAAGACGGGAAGGGTACCGCTGGGTTTTTAGTGGGTATTCCGATGACCGGGGCACACTCGGTGCCTTGGACATACGGCGAGTCCCACATACCCCCCCCACTGTTCCCGTGGGGGGAAAGGCGTCATGCGTTTTCCCAGCGTCAAAAAAAAAAAAAAAGGCCAACTACCGGCGAAATGGCACGAAAAACCGTCCCGGAACTCTTTTGAATTTTTGTCCGGAAACTTTTCACCGGTAGTGTATCTGAACACAAGTAATGCCTGTTTTCACTTAAGTGAATATGACTCAAATTATTATGTAATAATTTGACATCACTAAGCAATCCAAATAGCCTTAATTAATTATTATTATTCAAATGACCTGCTTGTCTACACATTTGATGTATAAAACTCTTGACTGCATCCACTTTATCGGGCATGGTGAATATTGGTGGCAAGAGCTTAGCCATGTGATCTTCCTGCTTCAAATAATCAATGACATTGGCCAAGATTTGCATGTAATTACTGCGCGGTATTGAGTCATCTGGCATTTCGAGACCGTATGTCTGGCTACCATATTTCACCTCAGAAGTGTATCCAAGTGGAATATCTCCTATAATAAGAAAAAATATATAAATAATAATAACAGGAGCAGCTCAACACCCATAGCAAAAGTAAAACTTATTTACATCAAAAACATTTGACTCGCACATTTACATATTAAAATATTACACACACATTGAAAATGAATTACTAAGCTTTATCAAAATTATGTAAACAATTACCAGGATTAATAATCTCATGATAAGTATCCTTGATGCCATCTTGTATATTGAAGCGTAGCAATGTGGATTCACCAATGACATAATCATTTCCCGCCATGCAGTAGAAATTCACATCCATCAAGTATAAGTCCATTGTTTTAATACCTTTAACAAATAATAGGGAATGTTTCAAATTAGGTCCACGTCAAATTTTATTTTAATTTTTTGATTATTCTTATAATATATAATTAAAGGCTTTATTTTAAATCAAATGAAAATCCTTTAATCAACACAGAAGTGTTATACTTATTTATTGATTGTCAAATAAGAAACCACTCGTTTGGAAAAATAATACCCTGACCTGATGACAATGTAAGTATAAGTAGGGTTCATTTAAGTCTTGTAAAATTGTTAAACAATTTTCAGTGCAAAAAGAAATAACCAGGAGGTGATACTTTCATTCCCAAGGTGTGCTATATACTCACTAATTGTAAGATAACCTTTTGCACACAAGCATTCCTTTACAATTTTTTCAATTTAGTTCTTGAGGAATTTTAAATATTTTCTGGAATCCTTTTGTAAAACCGTAAACATTGCTCCACAAGAATTACTGACTCTATGCAGTTGTGTAAAAGGATTAATTCGTTTGTGTTTGTTCCATTTACCAATGTTATGAGTATCACAATTTCTCACAAAATCATTAATATTTATTGAGAATCAACAGTTAATATGTTAATTTCTTTACATTTTATATGTTGTTTAGCTAAACAACATTTATAAGTAAGACTCCAAATTTTATTATGTTTATACATGATTATTAAACATTTCTTTCTCAACATCACAAACCTGAGATAAAGTATAAAATAATATATAAGTCCTTAACATTTTACAAACAGTCAGTTACACTTTACGTCTACGACTTGTAAAGTTTTGTAGTTTTGTTTTTTTGCTAAATGTATTTTGAAATATGTAGGTGTATAGTAAGATCAGGACATATTAATAATAATTTATTTTCATTTCATTTCATTTAAACCATCTGATCCCAAACTAAGCAGAGCTCGTACTATGGAAACCAGACAACTGATATACTACATATACTATTTTTCTTTTGTAAATACATACTTATATAGATAATTACACCCAGACTCAAGACAGACAGATATGTACATGTGCACAAATGTTTGTCCTGGGTGGGAATCAAACCCACGACCTGTGGCGCGAAAGGCAGGTATCTACCAACTACGCCAACCGGCTCGTCTAATATTTATATAAGTTTACTATTACACAAAAAACTGTGCATGTGCAAAAGCTTCAAAGTTATAAAATGTACATACTGTTATTCAATGCTTTCAAATTGATCGAACTTATAATGTCTTTACGTTCAAATTCTTCTGCTTCCCGAAGTTCCTTTTCAGCCTGTTTTATATAAGACAAAGGTATACCAGTAGAGGTAAATTTTGTATCAGGAATATTGGCTTTACGTTTTTGTTTCTTTGCTATAGCTTCGTACTTCGATCTAACGTATGGAGGTGCATCCTGCAATAATAATCATAACATTAGTTATAGTTTGAATACGATAATTAATATATAAAATTCAAAGAGAAAATAAATTATTTACCTGCCAGCAGCGACCTGCCGCTTCAGCAATTTCGGCCATATTTTTATATTGTACGCCTTTTTTACTTTGTTCTTCTTTAAAGTCCAACATGTAGTAATAAAACGAATTCCCTGGCGGTTTTTTAGGCATTTTTACTTTTTAATAAGAGGTTTTCGCGAAAATTACAATTAGATTATTAGAGTTTAATTTGTAGTTCTTTCTTTGTACCGCCGGTGTAACTTTAATGCATACAACACGTATGTATTAAAGTTAGTATCAAATAATAAATGTTTGTCTTGTTTTCTTAAATCTTTACAAATAATTGTATTCTTCTTTTTGAAAAATAAAATTTACATTTAGTTATAATTACTAAGGAATCTGGTCTCTGACAAGCGATGCTAAAGTACCTATACTAATTACTAGGTAGGTAGGTACCTATAAAATTTCACACACGAAGGGAATAATCGAATGACGAAATACGAATTTTAAATTTTCTCTGTGAAATCGTGAATGTGAATAAATTAATAAAAATGATCAGGGTTGCCACTTGCCAGCGGTGTCGCCAACAGCGCTTGGCTTTTTTTTTCTTTTTTTTTTTTTTTTCGCTGGGAAATCTCATTATGTCCAAGGGCACCGAGTGTGCCCCGGTCATCGGAATACCCACTAAAAACCCAGCGGTACCCTTCCCGTGTTAACGGGAGCGCCACGGGATCGCTTGCGCATGCTACCGTGACGCCTACCGATGTAGGGCCTTTAATTCAACAGCGCTTGGCCTAATGTCGCCGTTTCTCATGCTTAAAGTAGCCTAATGTAGCCGAATTATTTCAGTTGCAACTTGCAGTAGCCTAAAGTAGCCCAAACCCAAAAATATCAATATAAATAAAATAAAACCGGCAAAGTGCGAGTCGGACTTGCGCACGAAGGGTTCCATTATCTATTAAAACAGCTAAAAATTATGTCTGTTGAATAGGAGCCCTTAGAAATTTATTTTATTCTGTTTTTAGTATTTGTTGTTATAGCGGCAACAGAAAGACATCGTGAAAATTTCAACTGTCTAACTACCATGGTTTTTTTATTTTTTATTGTATAGGTCGGCGGACGAGCATTTGGGTCAGCTGATGGTAAGTGGTCACCAACGCCCATGGGCATTGTAAGAGATGTTAATCAGGGCCGCATTTAGGGGGGGGGGGGGCTACAGCCCCGGGGCCTCCACAAAAGAGGGGGTTTAGGGGATTTCTGAATTCTCACATCCGCGGACGCGGATGCGGATGCGGATTTTTAAGATCTTATATAAATATAGTATATGAATGAAGAATTAAAACAATGTTAAAGTAATTATTAACATTTTTATTAATGAAAATCAGTATTAAGTATAATGCTCCAATTTTTAATGTGAATTGACCTCACTTACTAATATGAAAATTAGTAAGTGAAGTACTTAAATGTGAAGTGAAGTACTTTACTAATATGAAAATTAGTAAGTGAAGTACTTAAATGTGAAGTGAAGTACTTTACTAATATGAAAATTAGTAAGTGAAGTACTTAAAATAGGAGCATTATACTCAGTATAAAGTAATATTGCCGCCTTTTCAAGGCGGTTACGCAGAGGTTCGTAAATTAAACCCGCGCTACTAAATAATAGTTCGCTAGGAACACTGCCTGGTGGAGTGGATAAAAATCTTCGTGCTGTCGGTGATAATATCTTAAATTCCTCTCGATGAACACTCCACCACTTAAGAGGATTTTCATCCACATTTACTCTTTTTTTTAGCGCGGTAAGAAAGTAATTCCTTTTACCAGAATATGGTAGCATTGAAGCTGTACTCAACAGCTTCAATGCTACCATATTCTGGTACTTCTTTACTCTCATCTTCACTTGACGAATCTAACATCATAGCAAGGTCGTTTTTTATGCATGGCTTTCTGACGAAGCTTGATGGTCCTGGTCCTAGTTGTTCCATATTATTTTCCGTGGAATCAGTCATTCTCATTCTTCTGGCCTCTTCGGAATTGGCATTAAGAGAAACGGAATCGTCGTTCTCAGTATTTGTCATTGTAATCATCATAATGTCATCTTTAATCTTTTCCTCAGTCATCGGTGTGAAAAGTTTGTGGTTATAGCGAGGATCTAAGTTGATGGCGATGATATATAAATTGTTCTCTCCCAAGCTGGAAAACTTTGTTGAGTTAATTTTTCAGAGTCGCGACGGACTGTCGAATTTGATCTAACTCTTGTGATCTTGTTAAATATTCATCAACATTTTTTCAAGCATTTGAGTTATTGGAATTACACATGAAATAAGGGCGTGAGAGCTGCTCAGTTCTCGTGTGGCTTCCTCAAAAGGTCTCAGTAATTGAATAAAACTTTCAATGTTTTTCCATTCTTATGGCAAAATAAGGTTTATCTCATTATCATTGATGTAAAGACTTAGGGCATCCTTTACCTTTGAAAAACGCTCGAACATGTAAAACGTACTGTTCCATCGCGTTACACAATCTTAGAACATTTTGAGATGAGGTTGATTCAGTCGGTCTTGAATTGCTTGCAGTTGTTTCTGAGCGATAGTAGATTGAAATGAGTCGAAATTTTCTTACATTTATGTTTGAGTATATTTATGTTTTCTTGCGAATCTAAACAACTGCGGATAGCAACTTGTATTTTGTGAACAGTACAATCTATGTCATTCAATGCTGCTAATCGCACGGCTCGCTTAATATTAGATCCTTCATCTCTGATTAGGCAATGCACTTGTTCTTTTTTAATATTCCAATCAGAAAGTTTCGTGTTAAATTTTCCGGAAATTATGTCACCAGTGTGACGGCCGTCGAATGTCTCACATTTCAATATAATCGATGATCTATCAAAGTTTTCTGCAATACCATGGCAAGCCAGGCTAAGCAAAGAAGCATTTGAGCTTGGATCCGACCAAATGTCAGACGTAAACGACATGTAATCAAATTTTTCGATTAATTTTGTAACTTTTTAGCAACTTTGCCGTATAATTCCTTCAATACAAAATCAGTAAAAAAATTGCGTCCCCTAAAATTATATCTTAGTGCTAATTCTTGTATCAATCTGCGAAAACCCAGCCCTTCAACAAACTAAAATGGTAAATTTTGAAGTGCAATCATTTCTCCAATGAGTTTATTAATTTTTTTCGAATTTAAATTATTAACATCCCACTTCTTTTCTTTTAGAATTACTTCTAAAGAGAGTTGTTTCTTTGCAGAATGCGGAAGAGTGGCAACTTTATCTGAAAAGAATAGATATAAATAAAAAAATTCGGAATCAATAAATTACCTAAAAGAAATGAACAACAAAAAAAAGAACACGTACTTGTTATATTTTGTAAATATCTGTCAAAATCTATCTAAGAGAAAAAAAATTGTCCACTATTGTTTGTTGCTGCCACAAACAATACAATTGAGTGGAAACATCGCCTAAGCCACACCCTAACTAAACTATTAAACTATGTAAAGAATGCCTCAAGGAAAAACTAATTAATTAAAATTGTATATGATGTGTCAGATTTTATCTTTTGTAATTGTTTTTATTTACTCATGCTCTCAAATATGGAAAATTCTTCTGGGCGCATCGACTTTAGATGATTTTTTTAAAGACGAGGTGGTTCAGCCCTTGCGAGAGTAGCTTTTATTGCATATTTTACAGTCAACCTTATCATGGTACTCTATATTTGGTTCAAACTAATTCCATATATTACTTTGTGTCGGTGGCGACATTGTTAATTAACTTATTAGATAATTTAACAATAACGGGAACCTCGATGGAAAAATAAAGAATATTGTTTTAAAACGATATACTTTACCTACAATAAAACGTATTTATTATACGTATGTTACCAGTGTAACATAATGGCATTTACCTGAATATTTCCCAATAAACAATTATTTATGTTTGTACTTAACAAACAATGATCACTGTATCACAATAACATTCAAAGTCTATCTATACCACAAGTAATCCACAGCGCAAACAAACACACAAATGATGCACCACAACAAACGTGTCGGATCTTGTCCACCAATTTTTTCGCTTCCATTGGTCATTGTTAGGTGCGAACGGCACGCGCCACTCGGCGGCCCCGTCCATTTCTTTCTTGTCGCAACTTGTATTAAGATTTACATTCGCATCCGCATCCGCATGGAAATCCGCATTGCATATTGCGGTGTCGGATGCGGAAGCAGATGTCAAAACATGTGCGGAAGCTCCGCATTTGCGGATGCGGATGCGAATATTCGCAACATCCCTGATTCCGACTAGTAAACAACTTTTCTAAAGAATATACTTGGTTTCACAGAAATTATTTATTGAAAAACTCGACTGAATTTTTTTTTATATGAGCCTCCTTTTTTACCCCGACAATAGGTTCGTGCTGGATACTCAAAAAATTATTGTTCATGGAAGATAAAATTATACTATTTGTCCAAAATATATATCACGTTTGACGTTTATGTGGCCGATGCCCTCGCTTTACACACTTTTCCAGCGAAGAGTAATACGGTTGACCATTTTTTTTCCATTGTAATTCAAAATGTATTCAAACATGTGTTTATTATATAATGAGCACATTAGATGTAATATACATATATAATAAGCACAACACGAGTTGTTTTATTGTGCGCTAAAGTATAATTATTTCGATATTCGATAGCAGCGACGTACAGCGGACGAAAATGCGAAATAGAAGTGGTAATACACTCGCACCTATCTCTCACCAATAAAATTGGACTCGGTTGCAAGACCTGTGTATACGACTGTGCGAATAACTCGTTATTACGTTTAAATTTAAAATATATGGTAAAAAATTTATATTGCACATAAAAAGTTTAATTATTTTTTTCTCTTATGTTGGGAGGTATTTTCTCGTCCAACTACGTCCAAAAACCGTTGCATTGTTTGTTTTTGTTTCCGTTATCAGTAGTGCTTCACCATCTTTATATATCAACGACAAGGATATTGATTAAGTTCTGTAAAAATATCTATATAATTTATCATTTTGTTTCATTAGGCGCCTATTTATTTGCTATAATACGTGACAGCACGTTTTTTTTTAAATTTACAACAGCCTCCATTTTTTTTAAATCAGCTTTAAGGGTTTTTCTTTCTTGGCGTATTTTCCTTTTCAGGCAATTGCAGTTTTCTTCTGGTGATTTATATTTTTGCGTTATCTTGAAAATCGATACATAAAGATGTTGATGTTACTGGATTAGCATTCTTGTCTGGTGTTCAAATGTAAAACACTCAATTAAATTGTTAATAAAGAATGGTGTCCAATTAATATATTTTTATGTTAACATCTTGACTCTGAATGCATAATTATTATGAATTCAAGAAGAATTTTAAATAATGTTGTTATTAGAGAATGACAAGTAAGAGAAAGGATAAATTAAAATAATATATTTTTAGATAACGAAGCACTTTAGGCTATTATTGAACTCCATACGGTATTTATTTGCTTAAATTGTCAAATAGCCAAATTTTTTATCGAATATTGGGGCATTTTTTTAGCTGACGTTGGCAGCATCTACATGGTCAATAATTATAGGTTATGAATGATAAAAACTCATTTAAATGCGACATAACGTTCCGTCATGCTATGGCATAAAGAATCATCAGTAAAAAAAACTATATTTAGGGACAAAACCGTCGTTCTTACGCCTTACGAAAATAAACGCCAGCACTTTTCTTCTCGCTATTGTTTTTACATAAAATAATACGACAATGCATTGCATGCATTGTATAATCTTCGATATGATATATGGATTATATCTCTGTTATCTCACTGGATTAGAATATGATAGATTAGAATCGTTTTTCTAATATAAAAATAACCAAAAAATCATAACGAACGCACTAACTGTCAAAGTTTATTTCGCAACTTGAGTTGCTGACCTTAAGAAAACTGGTTACGCGATAAGGGACAAAAACATTGATAACTGTATCTCTGTCTAAAACATTTGTAACGTAATTTTCGTTCTCTTTCTTGTGTAAGTGAGAAAGGTATCGTCATAAAAATCGGAGCATTTTTGATACCAACCATAAATAATCTAGTTCTATTTAATTTATCAAGATTTAATATTAAAAGAAATCATTTTATTTTTTTATTTTAGCAGTTAGTGTCAAGTTGTGATTTTCAATGTATGACTTATAAGCTTTCACTGATAATAACCGCCTTATTCATAAACTTTATTTAACTGGTGATAAGTTAAATAACAGTTTGTCTTCTTCTTTCGTATGTCAAATCAATAATGACAGAAAGAGACAAACCAGTGTTTAGCTAAACAGTAACTAAGCAACGTTTATGAATAAGGCCGTAAGTGTTTAACTTATAATGAGAGCAATGTCCGTAGGTAACATTTTATCATTTTTCATAACAATTAAAAGAATTATGTAGATAATAACAACTAAAGTATTACTGTTTAAAACTTTGTATTCATTCTAATTTTATTTACGATTCTTATCACATTTCTTTTTAATGTGAATAGTTCGTTAATGGCCTTAGGTCTACAATTTAGTCTATGCTTGCTTTAAATTCTGTTTCTAAATTGACGTGACGGTCGACGGATGAGTGACGACTTGTGAGTTGTGACGGCTAAAAGTCTGAACGAAGAACCAAATAAATGTATTACCTATTTTAATTTGTCATTGCATGACTTGTGTTGATAAATTCCTATATATACATTTCATAACAGGTCCGTGAATATTATTTCAAAATAAGTAAAATTCTATTCTTCTGTGAATAAATTGTGTCTTAAAATTTAATCATTCTTCCAAATTTTGCTGTGCTATTTTATATAATTTAAATACAAGGTAAGCAAACAATTGTTTTTTTATACAGTTTTTTTTTATATTTTAAGTCCACTCAATGTGTAGAGTAAAATATCCAGATAAAGTTAAATGTACTTATTTAAAAATTATAAAATATTATTAATTTTTAGTTGAATATAAGTGTCTTACTTTTTCAATTTCAATAAATGATTATTTAAAAAATCATATTCGTCAGTCCTATTGTATTCTTTATGAAAATATATGATAACTATGTTAAATTACTACAAACATAATAAATTGATACAAATACTTTTTAATAACAAGCTTGAAGCTGTCAAAATACGGATAGGGAGGAATTTCCAAAGCCAACCCGAAAATAGTACAGAAAATGCTTAGAAGAATTATTTACGTTAAAGACTTAATTAAATGTATACTTTAAGTAAGTGTACTGTAAGAGTTTATCATTATTATTAAATATCAAAAATGTTTTATTTTGACTTTATTAAAGATTAACAAAAGTTCTCATTTAGACATATCTAATTTTTTTAAAGCATGTTTCTTATATTGAATTTAATTGAAATATAACAAAAATAATTAATACTGATATTGAATCAGTTTTAATCTCTTTAATTTTTTGTTTAAATTATAGTTATTGTTGGCAAAAGTGTAAAGTAAAGTAAAGTAACAGCCTGTGAATGTCCTACTCCTGGGCTAAGGCCTCTTCTCCTCTTTTGAGAAGAAGGTTTTGGAGCTTATTCCACCACGCTGCTCCAATGCATATTGGCAGAATACACATGTGACAGAATTTCAGTGAAATTTGACACATGCAGGTTTCCTCACTATGTTTTCCTTCTCCGTCAAGCACGAGATGAATTATAATCACAAATTTAGCACATGAAATTCAGTGGTGCTTGCCCGGGTTTGAACCCACGATCAACGGTTAAGATTCACGCATTCTTACCACTGGGCCATCTTGGCTATTCATATAAGTATAAAGATTTACAGCTTTTTCAATTTGCTTTCATTGTCAATATGCAACAGTTTGTTTGTTTGTAAATATGCAGCTTACTAATATTTACTGAGAAAACATAATTCATATCATTTTTAATTAATAAAATAGTGATTATTGTTCCAATAAGCTACAATGTTCTTTTTATAGCCTTGATTGTGTTTATTGTGCTGACTTTTAGCTTAAGTGATACACTTATATAAAAGTAATGGGAACATCGTTCATGCTTGACTCTTATTATAATTTCTACTGAATTATTTTTAAGCTACTCGTTTAAAGTTATTATGTTTTTTTTTGAAAAACGAAATTGTTCATAATCTTATTTTAAAAATAAATAAACACTTCTAAAGATCATTAATCTTTTTAAAATAACTTGAAAAGATTTAAATCTAATAATACTAAGAAGAAGGAAAGTGTCAATTCAGTGTTTGAAGTATATCTACCTGCTTAGGGTTAAAAAAATTATTAACATGATCTGCTAAATTGATTGAAGTATTTTTTTAGCTTATTTTTTATTTATTTTATACTTTATTGTACACCACAACGGATTTTTTTTATACAAAAACGTAGACAGTATAAATAATAGTAGCATACAATTTTGGCGACCTTATCACTACATAGCGATCTCTTCCAGGCAACCAACGGTGTAAGGAATAACCCATAGGATATGAGGTAGGTCGTGCGGTAATAACAAACAAAAATAACATTATAATAATAATCTATACCAAAAACAAACTAATACATGTCAATATAAATATAAAATACACATATAATATACATACTAAAATTACATGTATATAAAAAAAAAATCTCCTTCAAGTAAGGGACTCCCCCTTGGGAGGGTGAAACAATACACAGGGTGAAACAATACACAGTATAGAATAGAAAGTATGTGTATTTTTCTTACATTGAAAATAGTTTTATTTAATTTAAAACCCTTCCATTCGATACAAATTAGTTAATCCGTTTATGTTATGATGTTCAACGGAGTCTACAGTAAATGTTTTACTTAAAAATGTGGCTGTGTTGATCAGCATGTCATAATTTGAACACCTCGTCCTTGTAATATTAGCATAGTCTTAAAGTAATATAACAAAAAATATGCTAATACTAATTTGATGCTTAATTTTATTCACAAATTGTACTGCAAAGATGAAAATTTAATGTATTTAATATATTATGTTATATTATCTATTCTAGTTTATTTAAAAAAAAATACATAACTTAAAAAACGTAAATAAGAACACATTCCATTTTTAAAGTATTCTTTGTTGTGTTTTAAACGAATACTTGATTTATGTCATTTTTAATAAATCGCATAATCTGAATTAACCCTATAAAAAAATGCCCTACAATACAATCACAGACAAGCAGGTACTCTAGTTATACTGGGGATCTGGTTAGCTGTGCTCGTATGACGGGTGCCTTCGTTAACATAGATAATTGTTTTGCGAAGTTAGGTTAAGGTGTTCATTGTTAATAGGACACTGTCATACTTAACGTTAGTCAAGTAATTAGCAAAATACACCTGTAACGATATGTCGCTAATAAATAACCTTAACAATAACTCCATAATAAGACCGTGAGAAAACATTACAGTACATAGTTACATTTGTCAAGGAATTTATCGACAATTCTCTTAGGAAGAGGGCGTCACGCTCTACGTCCTTTGGTCATGAACTTATAAAATTTAATATTTACCCTTATAAGTAAACGAATGACTGGTTTTGTTAAATGATTTTCGTCATTAACTGACTTTTTTTTAATAAAATAGATTGGCGGTTGGGTAAATGGGTCACCTGAACATAAGTGATCGTAGCCGGGCTTTCTACTTTTACTACAACTAGTAGTAACTATTGTGGTAGAAAGAAATGGGATACTGAAGGAATTTATAAAAGGGGGTATCCCTTCGGTTCTACCAAGATATTAGTTTGATTGAGGGCTTAATTGAAATAATAATTCAATAAGTCAAAGAAAATAAATTTTGTTTATTGAAAGAATTTTTGTAAATAATGGACGTTCCATGGTTCGTAATATGTTATCCCATTATACGTTTTTCTCATGAATTTATTGCTTTTTAGCGAACCCGGAAAACGGAAACGAACAATTTCCCTCTATATTATTTGTATAATAGGCATATGCAATAATATCAGGTTCTAAAGCGAAATGCGTAATCTGAGATAAAACGTGAAGTACTCGACTCATCAAGTGCCACAACTCGTAATTAAAAGTTCCACGCGATGCAAACACTTGTCAATGCAAGGCCAGGAGACGTATAATGAGACACCCGGTATCAATTACATATTTTAAACAAAATCATAAAAATAAAATATAAATATATTTATAAAAAAAAAACTAAAAATATTTTTATGGTTTCCGTGTTACTTGGTGGGTTACCAAGTTATAATAATAATAATAATAATAAAGCTTTATTTATTCCATACATGCTACATTTAAAGAAAATAAAAATAACAGGAATTAACAAATAGATCATTAGTGGTAAAGTAAGTTTAAATACATTATAATAGTAGTTGTAGTGCATAAATTAGACATTTGGTTCTCATTATTTCTCATTCAATTATTATCGATTAGTATCTATCATCTATTAAAATTAATTGTTAAACATTAAAATTAATCATTGAACAATAAAATCATTATCAAATATTAATTATCAATCATTAAACTCAACTATTAAACACTAAAATAAATTATAAAATATTAAAATTAATTATCAATTATCAAAATAATTATCGAACATAACAATCAATTATTAAATATTTAAATTCATTGTATATTTTCCATGCATTTAATTATTAGAATCAACTATTGAATATTAAAATCAATTATTAAATATTAAGATGAATTATTTAGTTGTAAATTTTCCATGTATGGACCCCTTTCGGGTATAAGCCTCCTTCAATTTAGTTACCAAGTTAGTTAAAGTATATTCGAGTAGATTATTACAGGTGCTTCGAATGATTGAATTGAATGTTAATTCAGCAACAATTTTGGTAGCTGTGACAAATTAGACGTAAACAAACTAAACCAAAGATTTACATTTTCCATTCGATTTTCTAGAAGCTTTACTATATTAAGAACTACAAACAGTTCTTGAGTAATATACGAGTAAATCTTTATTTATAACAGAACGCTATTCCTAATATATTATATACACATAATACTCTGTATTTTATTTACGTAGTTCCGATAACAACTTCGGTGACATTCGAACCGCCAATTTTTCGCGAGTACATAATGAATATCATAGATTATTTCGGGATCTCGATCAATGATACTGCGCCAATTCAATGTCAAAGTTGTTTATGTCTGTACTCCTTTTGATATAGTCTATGGTGTAGTTTAATCAATGATATTATACATGTTAAACAAGTCCGAAGTATTTTTGTTTTAGAACATGATATAATATGATGTACTTAGCACTTACACAAAAAGGCATTTGTCTATTAATTCAAAGATATGTGTAAATTATTTAGAATTAAATTTATATGTCCTTCGTGAAAGCCAACGCACATAAGTCTATGCTTATTATCATTTATAGTATAACCTATGTTAATATATAAGGCTTTTTTTGTTGGATTCCATCAATTCGTTTTTGTCGATCTGAAATTTTTTATTATGTTATTGGAATATGATTTGGAATTTGTGAGTTCGATCTAGACCTACACAGTACATGTTTTTTTTATACCGCTAGACACGCGACGTTCGTATCTCGCATGCGAAACCTATGTAAAGCTCGTATTTTGTAATGATACGGAATCAATAATCGTCGTATATAAGGAAACCAGCTGTGCCCCGCAGTTTCACGCGCGTATAATTAATAAAAATAAGCCTAGAGCCTTTCTCGATAAAAGGACTATCCAATACAAAAATATTTTTTAAATTCGAACCAGTGGTTCCTGAGATTAGCCGGATCAAACAAACAAACTCTTCAGCTTTATATATTAGTATAGATATAGATGAAGCATTTGGTGTAGTTCCAGTCTTAAGTGTTTCGGGGTATTCACGAACCTCATCGTATAATCATTCTCCCTTATGTGTATTCATATTACATCTTTTAAACAAATATGTATAATCGTATATATGTGTTTTATCGATATATAGAACAGATATACATACAAATTCATATGAAAGAACGTTTGCACAGTCAACGTTGCAACGAATTTAAGTTGAGGAATCATATTTAAAATTAGTTGTCGTCGACTTACACCATTACATCATACAAACATTAGCATAATTGGTTCGCATGTTACGTAATCGATGAAAAAACTCATAATATTATACATATATTTTAAATTATATCATAATAATATATTTCCATTCAAGAAGTTTTATATTTCCCTACAAATATCTTGGTAAAAATGATATCGCAAATGTATCTATGAAAGAATTTTAAAGTAGATATAACAATGCCGTTTTCAGAAGGCTCGACACTTGAATAGAACTCTGTGACGGCAATTTTATGAGAGTTTTAAAGTACATACGGAGTGACAATACGTACTTTATATTTAGACTAAAATAATACATTAAAAATAATCTTTAAAAGGATGTATATAAGTCAAGTCGATTTAATCGATCTTAAAGAATCGGGAACGGAAATGAGTATGTAGTTGTTTTGCATGTCTGAACATAAGAATAACAAAATATAATATGTTTAGGTAAAAATTGATCCCTCTTGTTCTGTCATTATTAATTTGACAGACGAAAGAAAAAGAGCATTGTTTAATTAATAATTAGCTTAGCAAGTTAATTATAAAAATTAAGGCCGTATATGTATTTTCCCAGTAAAAAAATTCAGTCGTTTTTTTATATAGATTGTCTATGGCTAGAAATTTTAGATAACTTACAAATACAAAAATAACTTAATTATAGTTTATTATTATGTTTTAATCGCTCAGCGGTAGAGCTTTATGTAAGCCCGTCTGGGTAGGTAACACCTACTCATTACATATTCTTCAAACAGCAATATCTATTATTGTTGTGTTCCGATTTGAAGGGTGAGTGAGCCAGTGTAACTAGAGTCATAAAGGTTATAACGTCTCAGTTCCCAATGTTGGTGGCGTATTGTATTTGTAAGGTATGGTCAATATTGGCAATGTTTTTAGGCGGTGATGAGTTTTAAGTGACCCCACTTGCCAGTCACTACCCTAATACAATAAATAAAATCGATTTAGTAATTAAGTCGACCAAGGGTTTCATTAAAAATAAAATATTATACCAAATAGTCTATAAATTGCTATGTAGGCTGGTCATTGTTGATTATCTATGGAGTTATCTATTTCAAAGAATCACAACAAGAAATAATTTCCATTTTTTACCTTTTTTTGAAGTCGATTAAATATTACAACTCGAAGTCGTTTAAGCCATTCGTTATATAATTTCATTATTAACGTAATTTTTTTTTACTATTACTCAGCGTGGTATCGATTTCAATAATTTTAAAATGAATTATTTCGATATTTCAAAGTACGGACTCGCAATGTGATGTATATTTATGTGCAGTATATGTTTAGATTAAATTCAATCTAATGACACAATAACATAATTGTAACGGCTGTAATTCTATTTGGCGCTAAGTACAATGTAAGTGCATTTAGTGATTATATCAATGATCTGTTATCTGCATTTCTAGTATTTTAGATTGTTAAAAAAGCGTAGTTCCGGTTATTTTTATATGAACGTTAATGTCTTTTCCTGTACAGTACGTGTACTGTTTTGATGTTATTTTAATGATCTCATATAAATGGATCATAACTAAAGTTGAATTTTTTGACGGCACCATAAATCTTTTTTTTTAAAGTCATCAGTTACATGTCAAATGTGATTCATTTAAACAATGTTCTAATCGATATTGTAATATTCGAAAATTGAATTTATAAATTCCTGAAAAGGCTTTCTTGGAAAGGAAATTTCTTGTTTAATTGAAACCAGAGTGAAAATTTCAGAAGTGATTTGAAATTTAATGAAAAGTGTAATCTTTTTTTAGCTTGCCAATGCATATTGAAATATTGATTTTGGTTTTAGTTATCAGCAGTGTTCTATAAGGACTCAATTCATTACTCACCCGTGAAATGTTGACAAGAGACTTATGGTGCATATCATATATCACTTCACATTTCACGACTGTTTTCTGCGATGAGTTTCGAGTTTGTTCTTACAGAATACTCTTACATAAATAAGATCCGGCCATTTATTCGCCAAGCAGTTCAATTATTTTATTTGTACAAACATTAGAACAAAAGTACGAATATTTATTTTTTTAAATCATTGTCGGATTACGAGAGTATTCAAGTAGTAATAATATTCAAATTGGTAGAGCTTTGTGCAAGCTCGTCTGGGTAGGTACCACCCACTCATCAGATATTCTACCACAAAACAGCAGTACCTGTTATTGTTGTGTTCCGGTTTGAAGGGTGAGTGAGTCAGTGTAATTACAGGCCCAAGGGACATAACATCTTAGTTCTCATGGTTAGTGGCGCATTGGCGATGTAAGCGATGGTTAACATCTCTTACAATGCCAATGTCTATGGGCATTGGTGACCACTTACCATCAGGTGGCCCAAAAGCTCGTCCGCAGACCTATACAATAAAAAAAAGGGATAAAAACCTCGAGTGACTGCAGTGACATTTTCGGACGCATAGCTTAATTAGTATCATCTTCCACGCTAACGGAACAGGTTCGGATATTTGTGTCGCAATTTTCGATAGGTATTTTAAAATTTAAAATGTTTTTTTTTTTTTTTATAAACATAGATAAATATGATATATATTTAACAAAACTCCTTATTGTTTTGATCGTGATTCTTATAAAACTAAATACAGTGCAGTAAATCAAATCGCAGATTTTCACGTAATCACGTAATCACGTAATCACATTAATGAGTAATAAAGTGATTGAGACACATTTTAATTAACAGATATAAGGCATACGATTAAATAGTTTATGTTAGTGGATCTTCTTTGTTCATGTCCGCAGTTCGCTGGTCAGTCTCCGCTTCTTTCGAGAGAAAGGCTTGAAGTTTATTTCACCACACTGCTCGATGCGGGTCTGATGTTGCAGATTTTCATTTTATCAAGATATCTTAATTTGCGTAGTATTATTTGGTACTCGTCGAAAGACAAGTTGTATTGCGTTACATCTATTTGTATTTAAAGTTTCACTAACGTTTCTATCGAAGGGAAAATGACGGTTCCCATCATAATGGTGCGATGAGTCGGAATGACGTCAACGTCAACGGTACGCGTATTATGTACGGAACCTATAATAATAATATTATGAATACTTACTTTATTTAGTACTCAATTATCCATTTGTATAGTTAACTCCGTTTCTTTTATTTTCTATTTTCAAAGAATACAAGATTTGATAACATTGAGGACGGTCAAATATAATTTTTTTTGTCAAGTTTAATATTTATATTATTTCTGCCGGGTCTTCGCAGTCAGGGTACCATTTTTTTTCCGAATGGTAATTTTTACGTTGAATATTAATACGTGTAATGCATCTACGTTGAATAAATGAATTTCGATTGTTTCAGTACCTGATAAATCATCTTAGCAATAAAGAAATGGGGATGAAAAGTTCATGATGAAACTCTATCCCACCGGGCATTCGGGTTTAAATGGCTACGTTATGATGTACCTCTCGAAATGGAAACGGGTTGCCGTCCTACTGCTGTTCATATGGATTGCTGTCACGTATCTCGTGATATCGCCACTGAGGTAAGCGATGTGAATTGTTAATTGAGATTTATGTGATCTACTCTAACTATATGTTACGTGTGTACGCCTGGGGCGTAGCTACCTCCGTATCAACCGTGTCAAAAATATGGGGCCCCCTAGGTCAGGGGCCCCGAGGAAGCAAATATTCATAAAATATTCGTAAAATGTTCTCCAAAATCCCACTCGAACTCGCCGTTGTCAAAGACCGTACGCTGTTAGATGTTTCCAAAAAATTAAAATATTATACATATTTGAAAAATATAAGCTACATATTTGAATAGGTAGCTTTAAGTCTATAAGTTAAAATGAAGGGCCCCCTTCAAATTTTGATACAGGGCTCATCAAGGGCAAGCTACGCCTCTGATGTTACCGGTGTTTTTGTTCGCGTTGAAGTTTTCTATGATATGGGAAACCGAAACCCTCAACACGAACGTCGCGACAAATAATACTCGTTTTTGGCATGAGCGGGTTACGAACCATTAGCTGTTATTAGTGCAGCTGTATTATATGATGTATTGTATATCGTACACTATACGGGGTGTAACAAAATTCGTGTCCGACCCGTGAAGTGGTTAGTAGGTATCGTGTGTCGGTTCTATTTATGTAATAATTTTAAAAATACTAAGCAAAAAAATTACTTAAAAAATATATTAATTGTGTTTAACGACACTGTTGGTGGTAAAAACGTGGACTACTGAGGTCATGGCCTTGTGTCTTAGCTACCCGGTAAGAGCTATCGAGCGCTATTGCCCGCACCTGTGTTGCCAAGGAATTTTCGTCACATAATTAAAAAAAAAAATCCGGGATAATTTTTTTGCTTAGTATTTTAAAAATGATTACGTAAATAGAACCGACACACGATACCTAATAACCACTTCACGGGTCGGACGCGTATTTTGTTACACGCTGTATATGTATGTACATATGTATATACTGATGATTTCGCCAATTAATATCGAAACGAATACTAGGTCTAATTATAACCTTATATGCTATATTGCCTATTATTATATGAAATGATCTTGATCTAATTAAACCACAGAATGAAAACTTAATTACGCTATATTTTCATTAATGACAATATAAATCTATTACTAAATAAGATTGGCAAAATCATTTATGAGTTTGCTAACGCTAAAGAGTCTAATTGAACCAATGGCTGGAACGCGTGAATCTTTAACGAAGATTACTGGTTCAGACCTGGGCGAGCGCTACTGAGGTTATATTTATCCACCAATCCGTATTCGAGAAGAGTATTGGTATAAGCTCCAAGCCTCCTCCTCAAAAGGAGAGGAGGCTTTAGTCCAGTTGTAGGATGCATTTTCTTTACTTTTTTAATACTAAATTAAATATTTAATCAATTATTGTATTAAGATTTTGATATTCATTTAAGGTAAATTTATTTATAGCATCTCATTAACCTAAATTATTTTAAAGAGGATAGTTCATTCCACGTTTTCTATAAAAAAATGTAAATTATGGAGCGTACAAATTGCTATAAATTATATTAAAGTAACGTTCAAGCTTACCTCGGGGCGAGTTTGAAAATTTAATTTAAAAATATACGGTTACGCGATAGTAGACAAGACGGGGGAGCGAGCCTCGGGCATGTAATCCGAAAGGACACGTATTGTTACGGCGAGACGAACTATCGTGTTTAATGCATAGCGATGGAGAAGTTTCGAACGTCTGAAACGTGCACGACTGAAGGATATATTAAACTTTTATTTTAGTCTGCATTTTGAATGCGAAATTATGACAATAGATATTGCTTAACTAGCGACGTTTCTCAAATGACAATAGGTATTTTTCTAATTTTGAAAACGACTGCTCGAAGTCTCTTTTTTTGTCATGAATGTTTTAGTTTTTAGAGGATTTTATTCCTTAGATGTATTAAGTCCTCGTTTGTCAAAACAAGGTAAGACTATCAAATTATGATCCACCGATTCTAGGAGCAACTGATTTGGTATTGTTAATATTTAAATATTATTATAAAATGTTTAGTTTAAACGAATATGCAGAAGTCGGTTTTTATTTTGTTAATATTAATGTTACCTTTAGTTTCGCTAATCAAGGACTACTTTGATTTTATCTGTTAAATTGTCCATAAATAGTTGCAAGGTAAATTTAAACACATACATATTATATAAATAATTTACGAAGATTATTTTAATATACGAGGATATAAGGAAAAAAGGAAACAGTTACCTTATATAATACTTATTTGTATGTCAATACGATTGATCTTCATAAAACATCACTGTTCTCATTTTCTAACGTTGTACGAGTAACGAGATGGCCCAGTGGTAAGAACGCGTGAATCTTAACCGATGATCGTGGGTTCAAACCCGGGCGAGCACCACTGAATTTCATGTGCTTAATTTATGATTATAATACATCTCGGTGAAGGAAAACATCGTGAGGAAACCTGCATGTGTTGAATTTAACTGAAATTCTGCCACGTGTATTCCACCAACCCGCATTGCTGTGCGGTGGAATAAGCTCCAAAACCTTCTCCCCAAAAACGCAGAGGAGGAATTAAGCCAGCTGTGGCACATTCACAGGCTATTAATAGTACGAGTAACAAGAAAGAGTAACATATTTGCAAACTAATAATTTAAAACGTACTTCATTAAGATTGTAAGGTAATAAAAAAGTTGTTCGGTCGTTAAATCAGTTATTCGATAATATTTATGAATAATTTCAACTATAAATAAACAAAAAATAATATGTAATGTACCGTGATGACGGGACGTCTGGGAAATAAACGAAATCATAGTATTTCTTTAGTAACATAAATATATTTTTCTTATTATTATAATTATATATGGCAACGGAGGATTTATACGTGCGACGTACAGACAAAGGAAGTACGAGTAGCGAGTGGCGGGACAGAGGTGACGTCATGCCGTTTGCCTTCACGGCGTACGACTTGGTCTCACCCCTAAGGCTCACAATTAGATGTTTCACATCAAAAATAATCCTATCTAATCTTGTTCTTAGATTTCATAATCTATGTCAAATGCCATATTGACAGGAGCGAGGAATTATGATCTCCCTGGTGGTCCTGGGTTCAATTCCCAGGTCGGGCCAATGAATAGTTATTGGGTTTTTCTGTCAGAAAATTCTCAGTAGCCGCCTGGAGTCTGGAAGTTGGAAGTGTGTACACTCCCGTGCCTCGGAAAGCATGTTAAGCCGTTGGTCCTTCACCTGAACTCTTTCCGGTCGTGTCGGATTGCCGTCCCATCGGATTATGAGAGCTAAGGAATAGAAAGTGCATCTGTGTTTGCGCACATACTTGCGCACTTTAATATCTCCTGCGCAGTTGGCTAATCTCTCTTGAGATTGGCCGCCGTGGCCGAAATCGGTCTGGAGGACTATTATTATTATTATTAGTTTGATGCGACAGCATTTCGACATAACCAAAGAGAGATCAGGGCGAGAACCAATGGCTAATAAATTTTCGAATAATTGTTTATTGTTTTATTAATAAAACATCAGTTTCGAGATTCACGCAATAATATAGAGATATCATGCATTGACAACCTTTTGAACTTTGGACCAAATTTAATTTTTTATTTGACAACTTGCTATTGCTTATACATACAATAATATATCGTGCTCAAGAACAAGGGTCATTTAAATGAACTTAATCTGAAAATACGTTATGATTAGAATAGAATATACACAATCTCGAATGAAAGCGATATTTAATATTCAACATTACGTAACAACCCGTTAAGGTCTCACAAATAAATCCTCATCTGTTTATGGAGAAGGTTCGGTTATATACCAAAACGCTGCTCTACTGCATATTTGTGGATATATTATTTATATCTTTGTCATTTTTTTACCATGGAGGTAAAGAAAAAAATAATTAAAAAAAATCTTGTTTCTTATGTTTCAAATCCATTCAGGATCGGTCACTATTCAGGTCAGGGTTAACTTGGACGGTGTATTGAGAAAAAAATATCGGAAAACATTTTCTGCAATAAAATTTATTTCAGATGCGACGGCAACACAGATGAGTCGTCCGACTTCCAAGATAGATTAAAAGCGGTCTCCCTTCAGTTGGAATCGTTGAAGCAACAACACAGTAACCTTATTGCACAGATAAAAAAATCGTCGGGGTAAGATTTTAAAATTATGCCTTTGTTTTTGTATGTGTAATTATTTTTCGGACAGTACCACCCGGAGGCAGAATTGCGCGTTTATTTAACAAAGCTCATGTGTATGTTTTTCTTTTGACTTTAAAGGCATTTCGTTGCTTACCATAGATATTATAGACCCGTAGAGAATGTTTATACTTTTGCTTTTGTTGATAAATATTATTCTATGGTTAATTTTAAATTATAATAATATACAATAACATGTTTTCATTAGTAACGAAATTGTTGATTACAAGTTACGGAAGTTTGTGTTGCTGGTTTTGATTTAAAATATACTTATTTTGTAGACTTAACGTAAATCTGAATGACTTTGAAACATCAGCGTTCCTCCACAATGGTGGCGGTCCGACAGAAGAATACGAGAATCTCAGACGAAGAATATATTCGAATACAAAGGAGATATGGTATTTTATTAACCACGAGCTGACGAAGCTAGTCAAAGATGACGTCCAATCGGAGAAATTGCAGGCGATTTTAGACCAAGCGGCCGACAGGAAAAGGTATAGTTTTAGTTAAAAGTTCTCGTATTAAAGACGTTTTAAAATAATTGGATTACAATAAGAAATTTGTTTATGTCATGAGTAGCGGTTAACTCGCAGCTTTGCTTGCGTCATTCTTGAGAATTTTTATATACCAATTTCCATAGCCTTTTCTCAGTCTTAAAAAAACTTTCGTTAGTGATAATCCTAGTGTTTATAAGGAACCAGTAGTTTGGACTGTGCGTTGATATGACAGTCGGTCAGTTATTCTTTTTTATTATAAAGATACAAATTCATAATGTATTTAACAATTACAAACTCAAATTGGTCATAGTTTACTTTCCGTCGATTTACTGCATCAGTTAATTACGTGATATTAAACTCATTGAGGCGAATCAATTTCTGCCGTAGTTCGTTTAGTAATTAATGAGTTCTTGAAGCTATGTGATATAATGATATTATAAAATAAGTTTGTGTATAAAATATCATCATATTCATCACATATTCTACCGCAAAACAGCAGTACTGTGTATTGTTTTGTTCCGGTTTGAAGGGTGAGTGAGCCAGTGTATTTACAGGCACAAGGGACATAACATCTTAGGTACCAAGGTTGGTGGCACATTGGCGATGGAAGCGATGGTTAACATATCTTAAATACCATTGTCTATGACCGTTGGTTTATTCCATTTACCATCAGGTGGCGCATATGCACGTCCGCCTACCTATACAAAAAAAAAAAACATATAAAATTCATCTTGATTTTGACACAGATGTTTTAGGATTATTTCAAATGCCGCACACATTTGAGTAGATTTTAAAAAGTTCTTATATGACTGATTTTAGTAATGCAGTTTTTTCACATATTAGATCAGATAGATCTGCACTAGACGGGTTGTCCATGCCTTTGGTCTTTCTTATGTTTTTATTGGTTTTATTTTCATTGTGCCCGTTTTCGATCAATAATATACTAGATTACCGGTAAACGAAAATTAACAACACAAATTCGATTGTGTGCTTATTTCAAATTGGTATGGTCGAATCATAACCAACCAAGACGTCAAAATTTGTGGAAGTAACCACCGCAATGGCGTAAGTCAAATGTTGGGTTTGTAATCATCTGCTTTATTTCAAACGAAATAAGGTTGATTTTGGAACAGAAGAAATTGTACATTTCTTATCTCTTTCTGTCATTCACGGCGTAAGATCGTAAGTGAATGTTAACGTTATCTAAACTGCACTTTATTGCTCAAGTACAAGGCATAGTTTAGGTTGACATTATTAAACCTTTACATCGTTTTCTCTATTTTATGGTAGAGGCAGTCGGTGCCACATTTGAGGATTGTTTTTGTTCGTGCAGCGTTATCTAGTAGTATTGTTGATCGAAGGTGCCTGTTTCAAAATATCTGTATAATAAATTTGTTTTCAGATCATTACTATCGGATCAACAGAAGCTCCCGGAACTGGATGGTTACCACGAATGGAGGAGGACAGAAGCGGCGAATGTCAGCGACCTCGTACAAAGAAGACTCAAGTATTTACAGAACCCACCAGATTGCAGGGAGTCCAGGAAGGTCATCTGCAATTTGAATAAGGTATATATGTCACTGCTTATTATTTACTTACGAGTTAGGTAGGCTAACATTAAAAAAAAAAAAGTACCGAAAATGTAATTTTGCATAGTGTTTACTCTTTAATTCGATTGTAACTTTATTCACATTTTATTCACGCCCCCTTGGGCGTTTCTATAACGATAAAAAAAAGTCATATTCAATATGTTTCCGGTTCATACACACACAATTAAAGTTTACAATGAATACTATTTACTAGATGGTAGGGCTTTGTGCTTTATTGACGCCTGTAGTGATTGAGACCTACAGATCATCAGGATTAAAATCAACAGAGAGGAAAATCGCGATCTACTCAGCTTAAACTATTTCAAATTGTATTACACTTATTTGGTGTACACTAATGGCAACTCAATAAATTTAAAATGAAGAATTACTGTGATATATACATGACTTAGAGATCAAAAGAGATCTTAGGAGCCCTAAGCAGTTTGAGATTTGAGACCCTTCGTTTCGAAGTGATCAGAGTAAAATTTATATTGTTTTTAGCTCTGGTTTGTCTCTCTGCTTGCTTAGTGCCTTGTAGGCTAAGACATAAATCAGATTGATGTATAATTAGGTTTAAATGATAATATTATTAAAATATTTTTTTAAAAGGGTAACATTGACATAGTTCATTGGAATATTGTGAAAATTCAACGATCAATTGACAACACGTGTCGGTATTTGTAAGGGTTACGACAGCTGGTGAACTTCGATGGTTTCTTTCTTTGTTGTTTTAGGAACTCAACAACTAGGGTTGCCGTTATCGATATATGATATTGTGCTATAATTCAAATACTATGTAATTTAAAAATATTAAAAAATTGTGCGGTCGAGGAACCCCCGTCAGAAACGAAGTTCTGTGCGATATTTTTTCGACTCAAATTGTGTTTTAAAATGTAGATTTTATTTGATTATATTACTTTATTTTTGTCACATCACCCAATCTCCTTTATATTAACCTCTTAAATTCGAACGCATCGCATTTTGTAGCATTTGGTAGGCACAGTATGAACGCTATTTCGTTACTCACGTGACCTTGGGCCACTGTCATTTCACTTTACTGTAAGCCGCGTAAAAGAACTTCGTTTCAATATATAATTGACTATAAATAAGTTATGAATGATGTTAATAAGATAAGAATTCTGAAGGAAAACCTAACTAATATATAACGATGCTTTTGTTCGATCAAGGCAGTCGCAGCGTGCACCTTATGGTCAGCTGTAGATGCTTCCAAAGAAATTGGGTTGTTATATTATCATCAGATAATAACTATTTTAATGTGCAATTTATACGTATTACGTAATTTTAAAAAAGAATAACCTTTCTATGCTGTCCTATCTTATAGCCTTGATGTATTATGAAAGTAAATAGCGGCTCATTTACTATGACATTGGTCGCACTACGAGTACTTGGAGAAAATTTCGAGCGAGCGATGTAATAATAATATAAATACTTTCCAAGCACTTATTGTTTTTTTTTTTTTATGAACAATAATATAGTAAGTGGTCTTTGAAGGAATCACATGTTTTTATCCTACCAATTGAGCGTACAGATTGTGGTACGAGTGGGGACGATAATAGCCCTAGGGGTCAGGCTCGAACCCGCGACTTTTACGCCGCTAGGCGGTCCATATCTTTGCACTGTTCGCGCAATTACTACAAAAAAAAAAAAAAACCGAAGAAAATTCAAAAAACATAAATAAAAACGGAATTCTGATTCTGTTGATTCATTTTTTTTTCTAAGTATTGTTTATGGTTCCTATAGAGTATAAAGTGCATATTCCTCTGCCATATAAATGCATTTCGCTCGCCAGCTTATCTATATGTACACGTTATTATTGTCCAGTTTATCCAGACCCTCGATTTAAACTCATTCGCTAGTTGACATTGATTGCAGGAAGAATGCCATTGACACGTCCCCTTATCGAGATTGTAGCGACGACTAGGACGCTTTTATTTACTATTATATACTATTCTTATAAATTACCATATAACTTGTTGTCACAAGTCAAAGTCTTTTATTCGTGTCCTTGATTTGGTCGAATTCGATTCTATTATGTTATTATTTATTACATTTTATTTATAAATAATATTGTTATAATAGGCTTCATTTTACGCATAAATAATTGGTATCACGTTTCAATTGAGAAATGCTCGCATTCTAGCCATTCGGGGACATTGATATGAAAAGTTATTTTAATTTAGATCCATATATTACTAACTTCCGCCCGTGGCTACGTCCGCGTGTGAGGAATGGGTGCAGGTACGGTCTACGTGTTCGGTCAGGACTATGAGCTATGCCTATTTCAAAGTTCAGTAGATTTCGCGTGAAAGAGTAACATAGATCCATCCTCACTAACTTTAAGAGCTTATAATATTATATATTTTGTAAATATATTGTAAAGTCGAACACAACTTACAATGTAGGCGTATAAGTCCTTATTAAATTAGTAAGGTTATGTAAAAAAAAAAAATACATTAATTATTTGCTATTAAGTTTGTTAGTAGTTTACTATCTAATGTTACTGCCTCGTTATGACTGCCTCGTTGGTCTGGTGGCTAGATATGAGGCCGCAGACCCGGTGGTCCTGGGTTCAATTCCCAGGTCGGGCCAATACATAGTTATTGGGTTTTTCTGTCAGAAAAATCTCAGTAGCAGCCCGGAGTCTGGAAGTTGGAAGTGTGTACACTCCCGTGCCTCGGAAAGCACGTTAAGCCGTTGGTCCTGCGCCTGAACTCTTTCCGGTCATGTCGGATTGCCGTCCCATCGGATTATGAGAGCTAAGGAAAAGAGAGTGCACCTGCGTTTGCGCACACACTTGTGCACTATAATATCTCCTGCGCAGTTGGCTAATCTCTCTTGAGATTGGCCGCCGTGACCGAAATCGGTCTGGAGGACCTTATATCTAATGTTAAGTAGAGCTACTTTCAAGGAACAACTTCAAAACTCCTCGTAGAGCACCATTGTTAAATGTCAGAAAGTAATATGCGACATATATACTGATATTATAAATCCGGAAGTAATTCTCTGTCTGTCTGTTACGGCTAGCCGTAATTACATAATTTTTTTATGAAATTTGATATGTAGCAAGTTGTATGTCCCGAGGAAGGACTTAGGCTACTTCTTATGACAACTCCCCCCAAAATATCAAAATGTCCCCCCTTACCTAACACGCGGGTGAAGTCGCGAGCAAACATAACGAGTTAAATACAATAATGACGGCATTTGAAGAATTTAAAAGATGCATCTTAATAGCGTACAACAGTGAGGCGTCTTTCGAGATTTCACGAGTGAGATGCAAAGTAAGTTCCTATAGAATAGAACAGCTGATATGTTTTAAATTTCAAATGAAGATCGTTAAACAATATTATCTTCTAAAATGAACGTGATAATACATGTTATACGGGAAACCCGTCCACATGTGTGTGTTATAATACAATGTTGATAACAGCGTGTGCGTGTGTTAAACATTCATTTACAAGCTATTACAAGAGGGCTAACTAACATCGCTATGCATGGCTCACGATAAGAGATAAATGTCGGCGATTATAATGAATTTAAAATAATTGGTCAATATTTAAATATTATTTATTTCGTTTCGTTTGATTGGCTTAGTTAAAAATAAATGATATGATATGATAAAAGGCAACTTTGAACGTTACAATCGTGAGATATAATACTAATTCCTCTCTTGGAGGAGATTGGAACTGCTCTTGTAAGTAAAATAAAAGTTAGGAAATAACAGCCTGTAAATGTCCCAATGTTCGGTTAAGGCCTCCTCTCCCATGAGCTCCCTAGCTCATGCACTCACCGTGTTTTCCTTCGCAGAGCACGAGATCAATTATAAACAAATTAAGCGCAAGGAAATTCAGTGTTGTTTGCCTGGGTCTGAACTCGGAATTGTCGCTAAGGTTCTTATCGCTTAGTCATCAAGGCTAAATATATTGCATTTACATGAAATCTTAATTTAAATAATAAAATGAGAAATTGGTATGTGAAACTATGAGACTAAACGCCATAAGGCAGACTTATTTTAACACAATATGAGTGGCTTTACAAATACATTTCAATGTTAAAGGCCGGTGCATCGTAGTCCTAGGGATAAATTCGGAGCTGAGTAGAGTAAATCGTGTGCCCAAGCATTAAAATTTAATATGAAAAGCGTTTACTTTAATAAGGTATATATTTTTTGGTTTGATTGATTTGACATAGTGAATAGGTCTCAAAGAGATATATATAACAAAATTTGGAACTGTGACGATATGAGGAACTTTGATACGAATATGCATAACTCTATGTATATTCGTTTTGGAATAGATCGAAAAAATTACAACACTTCTAACAGTGTGACCTGAAAATAAATCCGAATATTCCACCGGTCCCACTTACTATACTTATCTACGACCTTTTGTTTATAGTTCTCGAAGCGGTTTTATAAAATTACGTAAACCCGCTCTTACCTGATATCAATTAGCGTGACGCTATTTTGGTGTTTATAAAAATTCGTGGCGTCAAAGTAACGGGTCACGGAGCATCCGGGATATAATTAGCTCGGCATATAAATACAATGTTTAATGCATTTATATACTAAAAGGTCGATAAACTATTTCGTCACGTTGTAGTTTAGAAAATTATCACCAATGTGTGAATTATCTGTACGTACGTACTATTTTCTACGCTTGTGTGCGTAGAAAGCATTTATTTGTTGAATGATTTTTATATGTATTTCAAAGTTAGTTATTAAGTTGATAAGAGAATAAATACGAGTAAAGAAAATAATATATAATACAAGATTATGAACATAAAATGATAATACACAAGAAAAAATAGTTTGACACTAACACGCGATGCGTAATAAATTAGAGGTGTTATCGAAAGAATTTTGTGTTAATATACCTTTGTAGCCTCAAAAGTTAAAATATGCTTTAATATATTTTGAAAATATTATTTTCGATTTCTAAAAGAAGTAACAAAATATTACATATTATTTATGTATTACTGAAGTTACTATATTTTCGTTAAATAATATTTTTTTAATGATAAATAATTTGAGTTAGGTGCCATTGAAGAATTGAGCTTAGGTTAAATCAATAAACAATTATAATCAAGCGACTGAACTTGAAAAGTCGTGTTTAACACGTTAATAACAACAGCATCTCTCACGAAAGGTCATTATTCTTAAGTAATGCGGGAAATAATAAAGAATCGATCTAGTGACGTGTTGTGACACCCAGCCTGATATGAAAAGTATCATCGATAAAATGTGCTTGTACGTCGTAAGACGAATGTGTAGTATCTTTGCGTAAAAGAAATAAGACAATATATAAAATTCGATATTTAAATATATTCTTGTGATAAGTTTTTTTTTTTTAAATAGGTGTACGTGTTGTTATTCATTTATATTTTTTTATACATATTTATTTATTTATATAAAAACATATAGTACAAATAGTATAATCATAAAGTGGTTTTATTGAAGTTAATTTTCTGTTCGGATCTGATTTAATTGGATTATAAAAATGACGAAATACAGTGCACTTTCTGCACTGTATGTACCGTGCCGTTGGCTAGTCTCGCTTGAAAATGGCCGCAGTGAGCAAAATCGGCAAGGAGGACATCATCATTGACGAGCCGGTTGGTGTGGTTGGTAAATATCTGCATTTCGCGCCCTAGGTCGTGGGTTCGATTCCTACCCAGGACAAACATTTGTTTGCATGAACATGTCTGTTTGTCCTGAGTCTGGGTGTCATTATCTATATAAGTATGTATTTACAAAAGAAAACTAGTATATGTAGTATATCAGTTGTCTGGTTTTCATAGTACGAGCTCTGCTTAGTTTGGAATCGGATGGCCTTGTGTGAATAATGTCCCAGGATATTACTTTATTATTATCATCATTATCATAAATCAATAAATAATTATGTTTTTCAAAGGCTTAATAAATGTCTTTGGCAAATTTATTAGTATGGTTGTTCAAGTTATCTGTTTAGATATTACTCAGCCATAACGTGCTACTCATAAACGTCAAATTCTGTGTATTGCTATGATCCATTTTGAAGTATGTAAATTAGTGTGATTAACGCAAAATGGACATAATATCTTTGTTGTCAAGGTCGGAAACGCATCGACAGCTTGAGGAGTGGCTTTTATTACTCCAAAGTTCCACTGTCTATAGACATAAGTGGCAATTTACCGTCAGGTAGTCTATTTACTGCAATGCTATTCTGTTAATTCTAATAATTCACTTCTTATCTCACTCATGAAATAACTTCAATGTCAATTGCGCTATTTTTATAGATTTAACATTTTTTAACGAACTTTAAATGTTATTATTATTATAGTTGGTACTATTAGGTGGTAGGATTTTGTGCAAGCTCGTCTGAGTCGGTACCAACCACTCATCAGATATTCTACCGAAAAACAGCAGTTGTCATTGTTGTGTTCCGGTTTGAAGAGCGAGTGAGCCAGTGTAATTACAGGCACAAGGGACGTAACATCTTAGTTCCCAAGTTTTGTGGCGCATTGGCGATGTAAGCGATGGTGAACATTTCTTACACTGCCAATGTCTAAGGGCGTTGATGACCACTTACCATCACGTGGCTAATATGCTCGTCCGCCTACCTATCGCATAAAAAAAACTTTCCTTTTTCCAGGGCTGCGGGTTCGGTTGTCAGCTTCACCACATAGTGTACTGTTTAATATTCGCGTACGCTACCGAGAGGACCTTGATACTGAACTCGAAGGGTTGGAGGTACAACAACAAGGGCTGGGAGTACGTTTTCCATCCCATATCAGATAGTTGCACTTCGGCGTATGATGACAAAGTTGTCCAGTGGCCAGGTAATATTGGATGTTTTTTTTTAATTTTGAATTATATATGTGTATCACTGACTGACTATTATTAATGGAAATAATTATGTAAAATATTGTTCAATAATGAAAAAACGTCGTTGTATCATCGTATAAAGCTCCATTTTTACTAACCCTAAGCTCTCATCTTTCAAATTATTCTGTTTTCCGGGCCGCCAAGAATTTACTGTAAAAATGGCGGCAAATTCCAATCTTGCGTTAATTTTGAGACATTTATATTTGCGTCTTTTTTAATTTGAATGTGCAAACGATGCGATGCTTGTTATAAAGATTAAAATCGAACCGATTTGATCAGTTACTTGAACTGCGTGTCTCTGTTTTTTTTTATAAACATTTTCAAGTTACAATCTCTTGTAGCGTTTGAACAGTCTCCGTCGTCCGGAGGATGTTTGTTGTTGTCAGATGATTTTAACGTTCTTAAAGTTGATAAAAAAATCTTTGAAGGAACAATAGCGGTGGTGTTGGCGTCTGTCTTGTGATTTTGTTCAATATATATTGTACGAGCTACCCGACCCAGCTTTGCACGGATCAATTAAGGTCTAAATAAAATGTTTACATCGTAATGCATAATATAACTGTTGATTTGACATCTGCAACGATTATTGATATATTTAAGCCAATTTACGCAACATATTAAAAAATTATACACCAAAATCTTCCTCATGAATCACTCACTCCTTTGGGTGAAAACCGTATAAAAATTCGTACGGTAGTTTTGGAGTTGGTCGCGTTCACACAGACAGACAGATAGACGTGGAGGGGGTATGATAGTGTAGTGATATATTAAGTTTTATGTATAGTTTGTTACATGTATGTATTTTGATAGATTATAATTATAATTAAATGGAAATATTGTATCTGTTTTGCTTACGGTACACGCAACTTTTACACGCCCTCTTATGCGACCGTCATTTGATGGATGTTCGATTTGTTCTATTCCAGCTTCGTACGACGCAAAGGTGGTCTCGTTGCCGTTCATCGACTCGATATCTCAGAAACCGAAGTTCTTACCACTCGCCATACCATCTGATTTAGCACACAGGTATGCCATTTATTCACTTACCATTATATTAGAAAAAAATAATTACTAAATATTGTATTTTGCCTCGTAGTCATATTATTAAATTTCAAAAATATTCTTTATATATAAATATTCTCTAGTAATTTTAAATAATCTTTTCAGCCTGAGACGAATATTTCTGTTTTATAAAAAAAAAAAACAATATTTTTTACCTCATACAGCGCTGTTTGTATGTTAACTGTTTGTCTTTGTAGTGCAACACTGGACACGACCAATTGACAGATGTTAGGAACACATTCTCTCATCGGCCGGAATTTATTTAATTTTCAATGAAATCAATAAATAGTATAAGGTGCTTGATTCTATTTTTAAACAAGAAAGGTTCTATTTTTAAATAAAAATCCTACCAAGAAATGTAGGATTCTTCCAGAACAATAATATTCCTATAGTTGTGTACATATAATCTGTATCCGTGTGCAGGATAGTTCGTTTCAACGGTGATCCGTCTTCGTGGTGGATCGGTCAAATGCTCAAGTATGTGCTGAAGCCAAAGACCGGTATGCAGAAGGCTATCAATGAAACAATAGCCAAGATGAACTTCAAGAAACCTATTGTGGGGTGAGATATTCGATACATTCTTCACTTACAATATGTGTCCCGTATTTTTTTAATATATATTCACAGCTCATGTCAAAGATTTTTACATAATGCCAACAGGCACTATTATGACGCATGACACTATAAAATTATTATTAAGGGTGAGCATACAGACCAATGAACATTCTGATATTTATATTGTAGACTTAAGGCCATTTTACTCGGTGGTAGAGCTTTGTGCAAGCTCGTCTGGGTAGGTACCACCCACTCATTAGATATTCACTTTCACATTTATAATATTTTTAATCGACTAAAGAGGAATGATAGACAACACTAGTTATAATTATTAACGTTTGGTTCAAAAGTAAACAAGTGAGATAAACATACACCGATGAACATACTTGCTGCTTTTTGATACATGTGTGGCTACGTCACCAGTTTGGTGTTGGTACATCATTGAAAAGGAAAGATCCTCCGACTAGACGACGTGTTGGTCTGGTGGGCTACCGCCTTACGGTTGTTGTCGGGTTCTTGTATATATGTTCAATCGCTCGGATAACTTTAATATCGCGATGTAGGATACGTCAGTTTTTAGTTTTCGTATGTGGCGCGATAGATGTCGCTACACATGTGATACTTATTTTGTATTTTTATTTCTATAGTGTTCACATAAGGAGAACTGATAAAGTGGGCACGGAGGCGGCTTTCCACCACATCGATGAATATATGCTGCATGTAAAGGACTACTACGATCAACTAGAACTCACCCAGCACGTCGACAAGAAGAGAGTATACCTAGCCACGGATGATGCCAATGTGAGTCGATAGAATCTTATTATTTGTTATGTGATATTTAAATTGAATGCAAAATTTAGCCCAAAGGCTGCGTCTAGTTGTGCAGAGGCAATAGAGACAATATTTTAGTTGGATTGTTTTTTCTATAAATTTGTAATGTGTAGTTTGTTTTAGTTCTAGAATAAATTAATAAATGTATCAATATAAACACAAAAAATATTGAATACATACTTAGCGTTATTATTATTTTATATTGAAAATAAGTTGGCAGATCTGCAAATGGACCATCCGATGGTAAGACCCCACTGCCCATAGACAAGACACTAAGAAACATTATCCAACCCATACTTCGCCGATGCGCCGTAGCGTTGGGAACTGGTTAGGTTTTCCGAAATACAACAATATTAAATATTGGTGTTTGGTGGTAGAACATGTGATGAGTGGGTGACAGTTACACAGGCGGGTTTTCGCAAAATCCAACCACCACGTAAAAAACTCTATCATCAATCCGTAAACTCAGAAGCCTTTTTTATGTGAAATTTCTATCTTCGAGCCTTGATTTTACTGCATATTTATTTATTGATTATCTTAATTAAAAATTAATCATTCATTTATATTATAATCTATCTATGATCCTTGATTTTGATGTTTCGGACATATCACGATGACAAAATTTTTTTGGATCATTCAATTTTGATGGGATAAATTAATTTTCCAAAAAAATACTAATTGTGACCTTGGCGGTATTCACGCTGGGCAGAGGACGTTTTAAATAGAAAGCATCACTTCGTAAAATGCTTCTTGACTCTCGTTTGAACATATAAAGTACAACGAATGCAATATATTGTTCGCCAGGTGCTGGAGGACGCCCGCAACAAGTACCCGCAGTACGAGTTCCTGGGCGACCCGTCCATCGCCAAGACGGCGGCCACGCACCGCCGCTACACGCCGCTGTCGCTCACCGGCCTGCTCGTCGACCTGCACCTGCTGGCGCTCTGCGACTACCTCGTGTGCACCTTCAGCAGCCAGGTCCGACACGCGCACACCACACTAACGCCGCGCACCGCCGCTACACTATACACACACAGAGTATTAGCACCTTCTCCACTCCGGGCCACTGCAGACCGTTTTTGGTAAAAGCCTTTTCTCAATTTAAGCTCAGGATCAACGACGGATTTAAAAATGATAATAGATCGTGGAACGTAGATTTTATCGAGAAGAATCCAGTAGACCCTTACTTGATTCTTCTCGATCATATCTACGTTCTAGACCCGTTGTAGCTTGAGATTCATTTAAACCGGAGTTTTCGAGGTAATAATTTTTGTTTTTCAATTTACTGCTCATTGATTGTTATTCTAATTTGTCTTTGTTTTTTGATGTCAGTCTGCAGCCTTGTAACGTAAAATACTTAATTATGTACGTAACTTTGTGAAGGTGGGTCGCGTCGCGTACGAGATGATGCAAACCAACCGCGTGGACGCGTCGGACAGCTTCTACTCGCTGGACGACATCTACTACTTCGGCGGGCAGAACGCGCACGACCGGCGGGCCGTCATGGCGCACGCCGCCAGCGGGAACCAGGAGATATCTGTTCAGGTGACTTTACGTGTTATTTAACTACGTATTGCTTGATATTATACCGAACACTATAGTTATCATATCTACTAAAATTCATTTTTGTGTGTGTTACGTCAAAACGGTTTCTTCTGATTTTATTGGTAAAAATGTTTTGAAGGTTGCACCGATATTCTATTTATGCTCCAAATATAATAATAATGTACTTCAGACCGACCTCGGCTACGGCGGCCAATCTCAGTAAAGATTAGCCAACTGCGCAGGAGACATTATAGTGCAAAAGTGTGCGCGCAAACACGGGTGCACTCTGTCTTCCAACACTTCCAACTTCCAGACTCCGGGCTGTTACTGAGAATTTCTTGACAGAAAAACCCAATAACTTTTTATTGGCCCGACCTGGGAATTGAACCCAGGACCACCGGGTCTGCGGCCTTATATCTAGCCACTAGACCAACGAGGCAGGCAGGCTTCATTTCGAAAATAAGTCGTCAATATCTAAAACATTTTTTTTCCTTCAATGTAAAATGATTATTAAAAAAAGGATTCAATTTAATGTTTTGGTAGAAAATAATAAGTTGATGGTAAATTTTTTTTTTAGAATCATTATTTGATTATATATTAAAAAATAAATCGAATCTGTATGTGAGAAGTTAATATGGTAAATGTTTCTCAGGTTGGAGACTTAATCGGTATAGCTGGTAACCACTGGAACGGCTTCGGTAGAGGGACGAACAAGCGGACCAATGTGGTGAGTTTTTTTACAAATAACACATTATTCTGGTTATTTTTTCAATATAGTGTATTATATAGTTTCATGGAATAATTTTTACAAGCTCCAATGTTACTTATTAATATATACTCATATTCGAGTAGTACCTTTTTGTCTTTATAATTAAAAAGATTTCTGATTAGTTGAAGGTAATCACTTTGTGTAATTTGTGTAATCTAAGCTTGCTTATCCTTGGTCTAAATTCCTCCATTGGTTGACCACCTTTTTTTTTTTTTTCATTTTATCGGTAGGCGGACGAGCATATGGGCCACCTGATGGTAAGTGGTCACCAACGCCCATAGACATTGGCATTGTAAGAAATGTTAACCATCGCTTACATCGCCAATGCGCCACCAACCTTGGGAACTAAGATGTTATGTCCCTTGTGCCTGTAATTACACTGGCTCACTCACCCTTCAAACCGGAACACAACAATACAAAGTACTGCTGTTTTGCGGTAGAATATCTGATGAGTTGGTGGTACCTACCCGAGACGAGCTTGCACAAATTTCTACCACCGAGTGAGAAATTTCAATATTTCAAACTGTTCATCTTTCAGAGCCTTTGTTGTATTGTTGTTATAAAACAGAGTTGGGGAAATTAAAATCTACCATTATTCATTTTATATAATATAGAATACCAGGTTAACTGTAAATGATGTCGAGTCTCTACTCCTCTTGGGGTTAGATTATAGAATTTTGTTTTTTCGCTGGGAAAACGCATTAACGTGTTTTCCCCACATGAAGTGGGGGGGGGGGGTATGTGGGGCTCTCTCCGTCTGGTCGGGGGGCGCGACGGGATCGCTTGCGCACGCTACCGTGACGGCCCGGACGTTTATAGTTGTGTTTAATATTTACAATGCGCAATACCATTTGTGATAATAGTGATAAAAAAAATTAAATTGGTAACTTTAGTCACAGTCGCTTAGTCTATGAAGACTAAAAATAAAACTATATATATATATATATATAAAATGTATTTATTTTCAGAACGGTCTAATACCTTGGTACAAGACAGCAGACCACCTCGTGCTGTACTCGTTCCCAGATTACAAACACGTTCCGCAGTACCCGGACACGCGACAGAAGGACTTATGAAGCAATTGATTGCACCGCTTAGCCGAATTATAACGCTAGACTTTAGTTGATATTAAGCCTTGTGATCTTAATGTTACGGTTCAAATTCGTTTACACTATCTATGTTTGAGTTGTTGCACGTAGCTTAGACGATATTCGACTTTACCTTTTATGGTTTAAGGTTCAAAGTTTGATTGCATTTAATTGATTATGCACAAGACAGCATTAACGATTATTCAATAGGTTTTCTATGGAATCACCGTTGACCAAAAACCGTTTGTGATAGACCGGTAGTGCCAATTATATATCGAGATATACAAGCTGTCATTAAAGTATGTTTGTCTGTTTGTGAAAGATTTTTTTTTTGCAATTAATTAGTATATATTGTTAATGTTGAAAAATTAAAAAAAAAACATTAGAGTTATATATTATTTGTTCAACTATAATGGCGTCAATGTAAGTCACAAATTTATTATATTGTTTAATTGAGAAATCTTTAAAATTGATATATTTTTTGTACAAGGCTGACATCTGGACTTAGTTTCTTTTTTTTTTTTTTGAAACTCAGGTTTGGATTCTTGTAATTTAATTTTGTATATGTATATTATTTAATATTGTAATATATAATGTATTCGTTAACACTTATTGGTGAAATTTAAGAAATGTCTCATACTAGATAAACATTTAGTTAAATACTAATTTCACTCTGTCATTATTGATTTGACATTCGAAAGAAAAACAGGCCAAGTGCGGACTCTTGCACGAAGGGTTTCGTACAATTATCTATAAAAACGTCAAAAAAAATCATTTCTCTTGTATGGGTGCCCCACTTAAATATTTATATTATTCTATTTTTATATAAATTTCAACTGTCTAACTGCACGGTTCATGAGACAGACGGTCAGACGGACAGCGGAGACTAAGTGATAGGGTCCCGTTTACCCTTTGAGTAGGGTTCCCCTAAAAAGGCAGAACATTGTTTAACTGATAACCCGCCAAACAATATGAAATATATAAAATAAGTTTAGATATGAAAATGAAATAAAAGAGAAGAAAAAACAAAAACTAAATCATATTTAATCCGAGCAGTATAGGAACTATGACAAACTGTACTGTTACTATTGAGATTATTAAATTGCTGTATAGTATGAGATCTTTCTCGAAGTCTAGCATCATCTGTTCTAACATATATTTAATATATAGTGCCTAACTATAAATTAATTTTTATTATTTTTTATATTGTATTATTTTACAATATTCTGAATGAAACTTTAATTATTTTATAATATACTTGATTTGTTTGTTGAAGTTTACAGATATACAAATAATTGTATATCCAAATTACAGTTAAAATGGGTTCCGTTGTCAAATGAGAAATTTTAGTTTACATAACATCATAGTTTTATATGTTGGTGGCGCATTGGCGATGTTAGGATATAGCTATTTCTAACAGCGCCAATGTCTAGGCGGTTGTCGCCACTTACCACGAGGTGAGCAATTTTCTCGTCCGCCTAACTATTTTATATAAAAAAAGGTAAAATCCATTGTAAGTATTAAGATGGTATAGAATTTTGTAGTATTTTTAAACAATAAATTCATGTTTTGTGTGTTTCACATTGGCATACGGAACCCTGTCAACTAAAAGGCCTGTCACGCTTAGCTAATATATATTATTTAAAATATATAGGCCTAAAAGTTACTTAAAGCTTTTTCATTCATACACCCCATCTTGATAAAGAAATGTATCGTTTGTAGAAGTTTTTAAAGTAGATGTATAAGGATCCTTGTATAATTTTTTTATTCAAAATCTAGTTGAGTTTTTAGTTTTTATTTTTACTCAATTACGCCTATTTAATGCCTAAATTGAATTTGTCATCAATAATTCTGTGGCTTGATACTAAATTGATAATAGAAGCGATGAACAGATGTTGGTTGTCTTATATAACAGATACTTTTTTGCGTAATATTGTTTGTATTAGTAATATTAAGCTCATGCCATTTTAGCATTTATTTTAAACGATTTGGCAAATTGCAAAGTGCGGTTTCGATTGTATTCAATATGTACTTTGGACCTTTTAGTACTGAGCCACAGAGCTTTGATAAATTTATAATTTTTTTTTTATACATTAAAGATCTTTAGTTTTCAGGTTATTTGTAACATAACATTCCTCATAAATATTTAACTTTCATGCGAATTTGTAATGAATCTTTTAATGATTTTTTTGTATTGTCGTAGAATTAAGAATCTATTAGACAGCGCGTTCGGAATTTGTATTCGATTGATAATAATTTATTCGATATTTGAAAAAGCTTTCGATGTTCGATTTTAGATAATTTTACTCGATTAGTATGTTACTCATATATCGATAAATCGGCAAAATTGTTTTAATTAATTATCTGTAATGCGTTGAGTGTTCGGACCACGGTCTTATACACAGGTCTATCAACAACAGTAGTGGGTGTGCTGTGCAACGAAGACAGAATAGCATTCTGTCTCTTTTCTATCACACGTAACGCATGCGTACCGCGTGTCACTCAACCGGCACGTGACCGCACCCATCGATAGCAACTACGTACAGCGGCGTTGACGCGAAATAAAAGTTATGACACGATCGTACCAATTGGCCTCTGTTGTAAGACCTGTATATAAGACCGTGTATCGGACGCATTGTTACTTTTTACATTTCTTAAATCAAAGGTATGAAAAAGTAAGCATTTTATGAGTATGATATTTTTAATAAATCGAATTATTTTTAGCAGGATGTTTTGTGTGATATTCTTTCGGATTTTATTGCACGAAAGAGGAGGGCTATAGAAAGTTCTCGAACGTTCTCAAATTACGTTTAAATATGATGATTATAACGTCGTATTCATTGAGATTGAAAATTGTTAGTTGATAAATGAAATATGTTAATTATTGTTGCAATTGTGAAAAAAAAAACTCTCAATGCGTTTTACCTAGCTTACAAAGTGATAACCTTACTTATAAACGTCGGTTAGCAGTCGTTTTGTTAAACATATATTTCTCTCTTTCTGTCATTATTCATTTGACATTCGAAAGAAGAAGACAGCATTGTTTAACTAACCACATGCGAAGTGTCATTTATAAATAAAGCTGTGAATTTTTAACTACTGTTACTTCAATACATGAAACGAGATGAGTGATGGTTTGATAGAGAAGTTGGTTATGGGTTACTAGGAAATAAGTAAATTAAAGTTTTAATGCAGGTCGCTAGAAAGAAAAAAATCTCATCTCATTTGTCATTATGATCTGATTTTTCTAACGAATTAAATTATATTTATTGTATTTTTTTTTTATTTTCATAAATGTCTCAAATTTTATTGATATAATTATTTTTAATGATTTTATTTTTAACTTTGAATGGATTTTGGTAATTCTCATTTGGTCACAAACTTTACTACTACAAATGTGTGTCAAAATTGAAAGATTTTTTTTATGAAAATGATCGTGGTTCTGTACTCTAGATAAGAAATCGTGCTACCGTACAAATTAAGCCTTATTCCAAGACCAATTATAACATTTAAACATATATTCACGTAACATCTATCTTTATTCGTTGGTAATAAAGTTTGTATTCGCGTAGCAATTTATTATAAGGCTGGGAGTACTGCTTATCCAAATACTTTTGTTGTATTGTCTAAACATTCCTTATTAATTACGAATTCTATTCTAAATGTATGAAGTTAATTTTAATTATAAAACGTGTAAACAAATATGTTACAGCTGCATACAGGGTATAACAAAAACCCATAAAAAATATTAATTGTCGTTTTCAATTGTAAATGACGATAATTTCATGGACAACTGAGGTCATGACCTCGTGTCCTAGCTACCCGATAGGTAAGAACTATTGAGCGCTGTCGCCCGCGCCTGTGTTGCCATGTAATTTTCGTTATTTAAGTAATTTTAATTTTTTTCGGGTAATTTTTTTTCTTCGAATTTTATAAATGATTACATAAATAGAATCGATCACGGGTCGGACAGGGTTTTCGTGTCAGCCTGTATAAATTGTTTAAATTTGACAGCTTATGTCGTATGTGTGGCTTAACATATTTCTCAGAGAATTATTCTAAAGAGTACTTTGCTTCGTTTTTGCTTGAAATCAATTATCTCGTTATTTTAATTCTTATCGGTTATTATTATTAATTTATATATATTTTTTGTTAAATAAAAATCTCTTGATCACGTCACTTTTTCACGATTAAATTTCATGATTAAATTTTTACTAGTTTTGAGATTTTGATCATCGTTATTAAATATTAAGCGTTCTTTTGTATTTTTTTTAATTGACAAAATAAAGAGTTCATCGCAATTAATATTTTTATACGATTTTCGCTTATTTAAGATTATTTTTTTCGACACAGAATTTTCTGTTTACATTTTGTATTATTTATATTGTACACGTGTGTGTCTACTCCCAGCCGTTATCGTGTTAACAGTTTATTGAATGTTTGTATTCAAAGCTTTTGAACGTTGTAATAAATATTTTAATATGGACCTAAACTGTGTGTATATAGCTGTAGTGTATATAATAAAGTAATATAAATATAATTAAATAAATACTTTGAAATACATACGTGATATTTTATTTAGTTCCCCATTCCACCTCATACACGTATGATATAGGATCAACTTTAAATAATGTCTTCGCGTACAACTATGCTAATTTTTATATTTTGGGACGTTGATGTTAAAGGTTTAAACTTGGGATTTAAACATTTTTAAACAAGTTTGTATTCACTATAGAACAGAATTAAAAAAAAAGATAGAATTCAGGAAAGTGATATTTTTTTCAAATTTTTGTCGAAATATGTGAAAAATATATTAGTATCTAAAACGTAGGTAGTCAATTTACCATCACTATTGGAGGAAATATGAAATGAAAAATGAAACCGCAATAGAACATAAGTAGATTTCAAAAAACACGAAATGATTAGCTTTGTATGAAATATTCATCGCCTCGCACGCAGTGGTTGACGAGATATGATTGAGTATCGAGCCTCATAGTCAGAAGAAGAAAGAGTAGTTCATATGCACTATAACTCGAAATGTAGAGAATTATTTAGGGCAAATAAAACGCCTTGTTGTTTTGTTCACACGCTTTATGATAAGATAAGAGTTGTGAAGTTCAAAATAAACGCTGCGTCCGTGTCAGATCACTGCTTATTTGCTTGATGAACTTAAATAAATTATTTAATCGCATACCAACGTTGTAAGACTCATTATATATATACTCTTTAGAAAGGAAAAAATTGCTGCGCTATCTAAATTATATTAGAATTATCTTGATTGACTTCTCACCAGAACCAGAAGATGTTCAAATTTTATAACGAGCAATGATTGATTTTGCGTTTTATTCGAATAGTTATAACTATTTAGTTAAGTGGCACTTTTAGAGTGTATAGTTTCAGATGTCAATCGCTATTATTTCCTCATTTTTTTATGTTACTGAAAATCTTCCGGATACGCTAACCAGAAACTTACCAGAATATCAAATAACGCTGTAATAGTCGTCGTTACTGAGCGTTATAAAAATATTAAAATAACGCGACAATTTTCAATATATATAAAGTTTATAATGCATTGTATTGGTAAGTAGCAAACCATCTTCTTTACAAAGATGTCACTAACAACAGGTATGTTTTAATATCAGTAGAATTCGGCATAATACATTTTAAATAATTAATATTCTTAAGCATTTCAGTCAAAATTTAAAGACGAGCTTGTGTTATTAAATGCCATCATTAGGCGAGTTCGTAAGGATTTATAAGAGTACTACAATTATAAGCAACAATGTTTGTTGACCCTTACGGTATCAACCGTAAGACAACTAAGAGTTGAATGTTTCTAAAACAACATCGTAGAATGTTTCTTAAATATTTTTTATACTAACTCGACATTTACAAATATAAAGCAATGAAATATTTATAACAATTGATACCAACCATCCCACGCGCGTTGAAGTGTTTATTTTATATGTCAAACACTTATTTAAACTAAAAACATTCAATTGCCAGGGACCATCAAGTTATCGTTATTGAATGATGTATTTAGAAATATTACCTCTTTGGTTTATCTCGATATGAAAGTACTTTTTTTGTGTTTTTTTTTAAAACTATAATTTTATTTAACTGTCATGATGCTACCAGACGATACATAATGTGTTTTTTTTCCTATTTAATAGAATAATAATAATATACTTATAAAAATTTCGCTCGCCAGCTACTTCATAATTAGACAATGGTTACATACGTTGATTTTTGGCAAAAGTAAATAACAAAAGTTCAAGCTAGCCAGCAATTTCATTCAACGCGTATTAACATAATATAGCATATAATAAGTATTCAAGATTTTAATAAATTCGATTTGATTTTTTCGTTTTAAAGACATTTTTTGATTAGAATTAAATTTATTTATGTTGATGTGAAGTGGTAAGTGTGGATTAGACAATGCAGTGACCACATAATTTTAATCCCGGGGTCCGTATTCTTGGTCTTGAAAGACGATAGCAAGTTATCGCCTCTTTGCAAGTATTTTTTTTTTAATATGAGATTGCAATAGTTTTGTGTAAAGAGATTGAATACGTTGTCATACAAAATTTCGGTCATTACGATGTTTTCCTTCACCGCTGAACACGAGGTGAATTATAAGCAAAAATTAAGCTCGTGAAATTTCAGTGTTTGCACGGATTTGAACTCCGAATCATCGCTTACGATTCTCTTAATTTAAGAACTGGGCCAACACGGCTTGGTTATGAACATTATTCTCTTTTATTATTAAGTCTTTCATTTTGAAGATAAAGATTTTTTTTTTCAATGTCAGCAATCATGTCAAATCGGTGCAATTAGCATAAATTCAAATTCAAAATACTTTATTCAATTTTATTTATATATTATTATTATTATTGAAGTGTTACACTTTCTTATTGAATGTGAAACTGGAAACTACTACCGGTTCGGAAAAGAAACACCCAGCCAGTGGCGTAAATATAGAGTGGCAGGGCAAAACACCACGGGCCCCTGACCCGACGGCGCCCCGCCCCGGTCCGAGAGGCCCTGAGCTCAGAAGTGTCTTAATATTTTTATGAATTTATTGTATTGTCATTTTCAATAACATTTTACGAATTTTTGCTTACTCAGATTGAGAGCCCCGTATCTTTGGTAGCTACGCCCTCGAAGGGCCCCATGCAATGGATTTACCACGGGCCTCAGTTGGTATAGTTACGCCACTGCACCCAGCCCAGAGAAGAACCGGCGAAAGAAACTCAGCGGGTTGATATTTTATTTTTGTGTTTTTTTTTATGTACCTTTTTTAAAATTATATATATGTGAGCATAAAATAGCTGTTTTATTAATTTAGATTTTAGACTGATGACGACGACGATGATGATTTTCCCTGACACTGATGTATGGTAGATACTATTATTATCAAAATATATAGGTAATCAAATACCGATAGTCTGTTCCTTAAAATTCTATTACGTAATCTATTTAGATTTTTTTTTTCAGTATGGTGAATACTTAGTTTCCGAAAAAAAAACAAAGTTACATGCGACCTACTTGCCTAATTATTCGTTTTATTGGAAATATTAAGTCCATATAGATTCCGTTAAGCTGGTATAGTGGATCAGAAGTGAATGTTAAATTTAACTGTTCTTCCAGCCAAAGATAAATATATACCAATATTAAATCGTAGTTTTAACTTTTATAAAAATATAAAAGTTTTTTTTTAATTGACACTAATTAATTAATTAATATTGATTATCCCTTTTTTATAACCTAGATATTTAATAATTATAAAAATATGCGTGAAGACCAAAATAAAGTTGCACTAGGTAGAACGGGCAGTCGACGTCCATACCATGTTGAATACATCGGTTACAGTTTAACCAACTTGGTCAAGTTATATGGATGACCAGGTAACTTGTATGGATGACCACCTGGCATGGCGAGGGAGTGATCTCGAGTCCTGAGTATTACTATGCTAAACCATCATCAAAGCAGAGCAAAGCATGAGAGCTTGGACGCATGCATAATATGAAAACAATGCCTTTCCGTTCCGTCCTATAATATGCAATCGCAGGGGTTTTTGTGGTCAAAAATCTCACATAGCTCATTTTTCGATACGCAACCAAAAATAAACACCTAAAACTTTCTCGAAGGTTTTAACGCGCATGAAAAAAGAAACGTAGAGCGAAGTAATCGTAATACATGTGATAAGGATCATATATTACGTATGAGTGATTATGTATTCTAAAAATATTGTTTTAAATTATGAAAATGGAAAATAATAAATTGTTTTTTTTTCAGATTAAATAAGACTAAAATAATAATAAAAACATTATTTAACATGAATTCTGGTATTATTAAAAATTGGTATTAGTGCGCTTTTAAACTGTATGTTTATAAGGAAATGTAAGATATTATAAGCGTTAAATATTATACTTCATTTACTACAAGCATTTCACCTAGTTTCGCAAACTTTATTAAGCCCAGTCGTATCGTAATAATCTTCGGATGAGGTCAAAATCGGCCACGAAGGGAGCGTTTGTTAACTAACATTTTAGTTATACGTTATATTTTACAAATAACTAATCGCAGCTTCCATAATTTTTGATTGTATTTATTTTTATATTTTTATCTTCGACATTTCGAATATATGAATTCATAGGAAATTAATGAGTAAAGACTTCTTATAATATATTATCTTCTCGTTAGGGATTTGGAAGGGCTTTGTTAGACGGGCGAACCTGGATGGGCACAACCCACTATGGCCAAACATACGTTGTATATATTGTGTTTGTATTTGTACATAACAGGATTATAGGGACGATTATATGGGGAGAGGTGTAATCTTAGGTATCTTAGTTGGCATTTCATTGACGGTCCAAGGATTGGTTTGTATTGTCTTTAAAGTGCTAATGTATAAGGGCAGATGTGACTTACCATCAGGTAACTAATTTATAGATCTTAATTACCGCTATAAAAAGTGGCACCAGCTTTAAATTACATATAAAATAAATATAGCAATGAAATTTTATGACGTAGAGTTGTTTTTAAAGTACGGGTTGTGTATAAATATGATTAGTACATGTGTCATAAACAGAAAGTTTCGGAGCCTTAGCCGGCGAAAGTAGCCTCTCTCGATTCAAGTTCAATAACACGACTAACAGTACTACGTCTGCGCCAGCGCGCATCAAACGCATCGGTACCATCTGCATCTCACTCATTAGCGCATTGACGTTCTACCCGTTCTAATCAGTCGCCATATTTAACGGATTTTAAATTAAGAATGATTTAAAATTAAAAAAAAATATACTGTACATATTTGTACTTAAAAATTCAAAGTGAGTTTAAGAAATGAATAATTTTATCATAGTCGTCGTTATATGTTGTGTAACACCGGCGGTGTTGCCAGCTAAATATATTATACCGAAGTGGAAAAAACAGGTGAGTTTGAATGAGGTTTCTATACTAAAACTAAGTGCACCAAGTAAATAAACAAAAAGCAATCTTAATGAAGAGTTTGCTTCTAATATGTTAAATAAATAACCAATTGCATGACTTAATACTCCAATACTATAAAACGGTTAAATTATTTTTATAAGAAACTAAGTAAAGGACGCACTTGATTTTTTGCACGTTATAAAGACTTAATTGATTTACAAATACATGTTAATATATTCGCCTCTAACTTAGTTGCAACTTCAAGTAACGAAACATTTTTATTCGCGAAATAATTTGAATTACATTAACTATTTACCATAGTTGGTCAGCATCCTCGGGAAATGTCTTGCGTGTTTTTGATATCTACATAAGAATTTGAAAATGTTTGTTGCCGCTCGCTTTTATATCAACATTGTGTAAAATGATTTTAATAGACAACTCAAACTAGTTTTCTTAACAAGATCTCTTTCATACATCCTGTCTCGAGAGATTTAATACATTTGCTTTCCTGGTATAGCTAACTCAGATTTGTTACTTTTGAAACTAATTTCAAATTGACATGGTTTTATAATTGACCAATATTTCAATTACAATCTATATTTAGATATACTTCATATATTAAGAAATAAATGATTAATGATTGTTAATATAGTATAAATTAAAAAGAAACTTTTGTGGACTTAAATTGTCATGTCATTGCCAAAAAAGATGGTGTTTTTTTTTTCACAGAAACGTATGCAAATAAGCTTATTGTCAAGGAAATTTGTGATATATTAATTTTATAGCTCTCCGTAGATAAACATTTGTTTTGAGTGCGATTTCGCGCGACACACTTTCGCGTTACTTTCACGTTATTAGAAAGTTCCTTAAGTGACTCACTGTTGACATCCTGATGGGCTTAAAGGAATACTGGGTTTTACCGATGTTGATCTTGATCATTAGTTCACCATTGAAGTCGGCTAACGGCTTTGTGGTTTTTTCTTTTGTTAATAGTCACTCTATATTTAAATTAGCACATTCGTGCTAGCCAAGTCACAATACTGTAAAAGTATTTATATATATTCATTTTTCTATTATTATTATTATTTAAAAATTATCATGTTTATTAACTTGGTAAATCTATTGTTATTTCTTTAAAAAATAACTTAAATAAAATTAATTTGTATAAATTTATACAAAAATTTGCAAGTTTATTTCCGGTGTATGTAAATTAGACTATAAGATTTCCGATACACAATTATTTTCAATGACGTAGGAGTAAGAAAAGTTCAAAATACGGGAAATATTAGAGTGCAATAAAGTGTCTTTAGACTTTTAAAAGTATTGAAACTTTCTTAATTTGTATCTTTCCGTGTATTTGCTATGCGACATCTCTGTATTGTGAATTATGTTAATAATAATAGGTAATGTTTTTTTATTTATATTTATTTGAGTATAGTATAGGGCTTTCCATTAAGGGCGCTTGATCGTGCAGAACTTCCATCGTAGCGTGTGCTGTGTGGCACGTAGCGCCGTCCTGTTGAAACCACATGTTGTCCAGATCCATATTCTCGATTTCAGGCCAAAAGAAGTTGGTTATCATCGACCGGTATCGCTCACCATTGACGGTGACGGCCACACCATTATCGTTTTCGAAAAGATACGGACCAATCACGCCTCCGGCCCAAAATCCGCACCAAACAGTCACTTTCTGCGGGTGCATTGCCACTTGGTGAACCTCGTGTGGATTGGTCTCGTCCCAAATACGGCAATTTTGCTTGTTGACATAGCCATTCATCCAAAAATGCGCCTCGTCGCTGAAGATGATTTTTTTGCCAAAATCGGCGTCAACTTCCAACTGCTCTAATGCCCAGTCAGCGAACACACGGCGCTGTCTATGGTCATTAACCTTGAGCTCTTGGGTCAGCTGGATCTTGTACGGGTGCAGGCTCAAGTCACAACGCAAAATTCGCCAAGTTGTCGTCTGCGAAAGGCCGAGTTCCTGTGCGCGACGCGGAATTGACTGCCGCGGGTTTTCGAGGACACTGTCGCGCACAGCGGCGATATTCTCGGCAGATCTCGCGTTACGTTGACGCACGGGAACCGGCTGATTGTTAACTGACCCGGTTGACTCGAATTTGTCCACCAATCGACGGATAGTCGACTCGGCAGGACGATCATCGCGACCGTAAAACGGGCGAAGTGCGCGGAACGTTGCTCGAACTGAAGACCCATTTTCATAAAACAATTTTATGATTTGCACGTGCTGCTCGACACTGTAACCTGCCATGGTGGTTTGGGAGGACGGAATGAATATAACACACTGCATTTGACAGCTGTCACTCAAACAACATGGCCGCAATCAGCTGTCAAAGTTCAAGCGTCCCTATTGGAAAACCCTATACATAACTCGAGAGATGGGACCATCATTACATAGTGTTTTTTGGTTTTCTTTGTGTTTAACATATTAATTATTATATTTATTAACAAATAATACTCAGCATGCTGTTAAAGAAACGTGTTATTAATCTTTGTATTTTATTTTTGCTAGTGTATTTATTTACATCTCTACTATGTATGTCTATAATTGTTAATTATGCATTCATATCATACGCTCAGTCAATTAGTAATCTTAATAAATAAAATAATTTATACTAGATATAGATTCCCGTTCCATATTAGCATGGGTTAAATAAGAGTAAAAATCTATTTTTTTTATCGTAATACATTATATAACTCTGGATTTACACGACGCAAGCCAATCCTAGTCATATGGTGGTTATGATTTTTTTTAAAGTAGGTTTTATTTCATCAACGCTCTTGAATAAGAAGAAAAATTTGAGCTTTAATTATGTACTTTGGAATCGTATTAGTATAATTATTTACTGAAATAATATAAGTATATTGACACTTATTGTCGTCGAATAAGACATGTATTTTTTCTAAATATATAAAAAAAATTGTAGATAAATAAATTAACAATTACAAAAGTAATTGTCATTAACATACACAAAGCATGTTAATTTAGATCCAACGAACCTTACGAAGTAACTCATTAACAGGCAAAAATAAATGTGCGGTCGGGGGACCCCGTCAGGAACGAAGTTCCGTGCGATATATTTTAGACTCAAACTGTGTTTTAAAATGTACATTTTAATTGATTGTATTACTGTATTTTTGTCACACCAAAAAGCACCCCAATCTCCTTTATATCGACCTCCTAAATTCGAACACCCAACGCATCGCACTTTGTAGCATTTGGTAGGCACACTATGAACGCTATTTCGCCACCTTGACCTTAGGCCACTGCCATTACAGTCTACTGTAAGTCGCGTAAAAGAATTTCGTTCCAAAAATATATAAAAAATCTTCATGAAATGTGAAACGACAATATGCATATTTGTTGTTTTACTTAATTCTTTTATCTCTTTTGTCAGAAAAGGTCTTTATCATTCCATCCTTCTCACACACAATTCCTTTAATAATTCACAAAGCATGTTTCAATAATATATGTTGTCATTGTTTGCACGTTCACATAAGCATGTAAATGTTGTTTCACTCACCCCTATTAGCCGGCTCTATATCAGAAGAGTGTCCAGGCGTGCGAGTTGCCGTCGGTGCAGAGTGAACACAGCCACTACGTCTGCGATGACAAGGGAGAGCCCAAGTGCCTGCCTGGCTGGCAGGGCGATCTCTGCGACGTCCCAAGTTGCAAGAAAGGCTGTGATCCTTTACAAGGTATCATTTAACTTAACACTATTAAATATTGATTTTAATTGTATTATGAACTAAATATAATTCAATAGATTTTTTTAAATCTCCAAGTGGTTGTGGAAATTACAACCAGATTATTCTTTTAGATTTTGTAGTTTGTTCTACCAGGCAGTTTCACTGCGTTTTGTTTGCATAGAAATCCGCAATCTATTCATTCACGTGGCTCTAAGATCTGCAGCCCAAGCTATCCACTAAACTAACGAATCAGATATCATTATTTTTATGCTTGCAACGCTTCTTACTTTATACATTTGTGAACACATTCATTTTAATAGGGTACTGTAAGCGGCCGGGAGAATGCCGGTGTAAATTAGGATTCTATGGCGAGCGTTGCAACAAATGCATACCGCTACCTGGTTGTCAGCATGGTTACTGCAACGTTTCCTTCGAATGCATATGCAGGGATGGTTGGGATGGGATATTCTGTTCTGAGCGTGAGTATATTATACAAACTATGTACGGAATTCGGTATCGTAAAACATATCTTTATAGTTTTTAAATTAGGTATATAAATGGGTAAACTAATAAGTCCAATAAATAAAAGCCCGATTTTTATATTCACAATAGATGTTGTTTCAAATTGGAATTAAATTTTTATGTTATGGTGTCTGTAATAACATTTACTTACTCTTGAGATCCGTTTTGTTGAATAACAATTATTTAGGTAATTTTATAATATTTTAGCAATTTGTCGTTCTGACTGTCACGCGACGCGTGGTTACTGCGAGTCCCCGGGAGAGTGCCGTTGCCGATTGGGTTGGGCGGGGCCGACGTGTCGAGCGTGTCAGACGCTACCGGGCTGTCAACATGGATACTGTGATAAGCCGCTAGAATGCAAGTGCCTGCCTGGCTACACTGGATTGTTGTGCCAGACCCGTAAGTTGATTAAGCAAATGTATTTCTGGCGTTGTTAAAGTTCAGTATTATGCTCTAGATTGATTTTTAGGACTTTAAATAATAAGGAACCCTTTACGATCGAGTCGGACTCGTTTTGTATAAAATAATTTTAGGTTTAGATATATTTCCATGACATCTTCTCTTTCTCTCAACAATTTCATAATAGTATACGAGAAATTATTAATTTGTGATTCAAATGCAAGTAACCAAGTAATACTGGAATTATTTTCTAAGTTTTATGTGGTGGTAGAATTATATAAATCGTTTGAGCATTAAGTTCAAACTTAGAATTACTAAAAGACCGTACGTAGTATTCCTATCAAAACTAACATTTTGTTGATACTTTACTTACACCCACTAAATAATCAATGATATCTAGAAATCTCTTGCAAGTGACTATTATTTATCTGATTTATTAACATCATTTCCAATGTCGCACAGCAATTTGCTCGGCGGGTTGCCACAGTGAGCGAGGTTACTGCCGGCGACCCGGCGAGTGCCGATGCAAGGTGGGCTGGACGGGACGCACGTGCGCTCAATGCCACCGGTATCCTGGCTGTGTGCACGGCACCTGCAACCGGCCCTGGGAGTGCATCTGCGAGCCTGGCTGGGGAGGCATGCTCTGTGATGAAGGTATGATATATTTTAAGGATAGATGAGAGGCTTTGCTCGATTGCCTTATACCACTGCAGATGAAAGCCTTGTTGGTTAGATATAAGGCCGCAGATTCAGACTTCCTTGGTTCAAACTCCAGGTCGGGCCGATAAAAAGTTATATTATATATATATATATATATAATGTGTCTAATTTTACTGATATTCTGTATGTATATTCCACCAACCTGCATTGGAGCTGCGTGGTGGAATAAGCTCCAAACCTTCTCCTCAAAAAAGGAGAGGCCTTAGCCCAGCAGTGGGATATGCAGCGGCTGTTACTATATAAATTAAAAGTTACCTGTTCAATTATGTATTAAATTAAAAATCCAAACCTGGTTGTAGTACTTTCTTTTGTAATCGTAATTGAACAAAAGGTCTCAAAAAATTACAAGAATTACTATATAAATTATTTATACAAAGCTGGCTTATAAACGAAAAGATTTAAAATTTAAGTATATATATTAATTATCACATTTGTCTTTTCAGAGCTAAATTATTGTGAAAAAAATCCAGATACTTGTAAGAACGGTGGTAAATGTCAATCCCTGGAGTCCGGAGACGGCTCCTTTAGGTGTCAATGTCCTCCCGGAATCAGCGGGAAGCATTGTGAGAATGTTCCAGAAAGTATGAGTACACCAGCACCAGCCAATGCTACAGAAGTAACGGAAGAAGTCGAAGAAGTTGAAGAAACTACAGAGAAGACTGAGGATGGACTCGAATTGAGCAGCGGCGATAATGAGACTGAATGAATTAATCATAGAAGCTGAATTATTTATTTATTTCTAGTTTTAGTTTTAGTAAAAAAACTCAATGTCTGAGTTTAATAAATAAAAAAAATATCGTTTTGTGATCGCCATATTGTAATATTGACATTAAAATAATAATTAATGATAAAATTTATTTGAACTTCATCCTATTTATCATTGTCATCATCATTTCATGTCATCATTCATTTCATGTCATCATTCTTATTTGCAGTCTAAACTTATTGTAAGTTTCGTTAGTTATGTTAAGTAATCGATTTCACATTTGTAAGAAAAAAAAAATAAAATTATTGCCCTTTAAAAAACACCAGACGTCGTTGCATTTCATAAAAGTGACATAAAAATAAATAATATGTGTAATTGTTTGTTTGATATTAGCTAATAAAATTATAATATACAATGTTGTATTATTTTCGGTATTGCGTTTTTTTGAAGTAATTATTTACTAAATACTCTATTATGTAATTATGTAGCGATGTTTATTAAACATTTGCTACCAAATTTTTAAGTGATTGATTGATTAATGAATGAATCATTTAGTTTAATAATTAGAAACAAATCATAGTGTCAGTCAATTGTATTAAGTCTGTGATTTCCGTCGTTTTCCATTAAACTAATTTAAAAAAAAACTCAAGTATGTGAATTTTTTTATTGCCAAATTTTAAGTGTTCCGTAAATATTTTACTGCCAATATCTTCAGTAAATATTATATCGATACAAAACCTGTTATTATGGATTTCAGCCCAAACCCACATTTACAAATATATAGGCACAAAGAAATAATCAATGATGTTATAGTTATTACAATAAATATTAAATAAGTAATACGCACAATCGTTTATTATTATAAAAAAATATATAACGAAAACGTTTATAGAATATATGTTCAATTAATAAAAAAAATCTGAGGTAATCTGAGCTAATAAAATGAGGATTTAATATTTATATTTGAAAATTTGCCACAAGCCTTGTTATAATCTATGTAGAAATCTGACATGCTACATCACTGATTCACATCAATTATTTGGAATTATATGCAAAGGTATTAACAATTATAGTTCTAAGCGTTCCAAATTCCACTGATAAAAAACCAGATTTCCATCTCCGACGTTTTATTTCGGTCAAGCAAAGGCTAGGTTCAATTAATTTACTTGCATGTGTTTGCTTCATTTGGTCATGATTCCTTACATAGTACACGTTGCAGGATTAATGTATGCGCGAGTTCGAATCCCGTTTGAATCTTATCTGTACCAAACATAGAATTTATGCTTTCGCGATCTCAACACATAATCGATCTAGTATTGGTCAGTATTACGACACGATCCACCTTCATTACCTTTGGTCTTTTTATATATAAACATAATTTTTTTTCCAAATTAGAGTGATTTATCAGGGGAATTGTTTTTTCAAGCAAATATTGACCTAGATCTATGTCTCGTTATAGATTTTTAAAGGCTTTTAGCCCTTTTCAAACGTTTTCCCAGATGTTTTTTTGCGATGGAATTTTAAATATTCAATAATTGTCAAAATGTTTAATCAATTACGTTTTCTTCAACCATTAGGTAAAATCAAAGTAATTAAGTTCATGTTCACATTTTTTTCTTTAATTACTTGTGTATGTAAATATTTTGAGGGAGAAAAAAAAAACAATATAAGGCGCCAAGATAACTCAGGTGATGACGTGGGTTATAATCCGGGCAATTACCACTGAATTTTCCCATGTTTAATCTGTTGGTAATCCATCTCGTGCTGGACGCTGGTCATTGAGAGGGTTCTGCATTTATCGGATGACATCAGTCCCATGTATAAAGGGACTGACATGTGTCCAATAAAAGTCCTTTTTTTTAAAGAGAGATGGCCTATTTGATAGTTAGTAGCCTATGCCTACATTTGCGTTATAAGCTGAAGGCCATGGATCCTTCTAACTGAATTCGACCACGGCACCGGGTTATATTGTGCTCAAGATACTCACGATCATATTTATTTATTTATTTATTTATTTATTTATTTATTTTTGAACAATTAATACATATCACAAACAACTTATACGATAGCAACTACTATAGTATTACACTGTGTCGTAATGATGCATATGGCATGAGACAGCAAATTCGAAACGGTCGGAAAAAGGACAATGAATGAATTAAAGCGCAGGACAATGACTTTACGTACTTTAAACACAGGAGTATTAAATTCAAAATTTGACTATCTCTTTGGTCTAGTGGCTAGATATAAGGCCGCAGATCCGGTGGTCCTGGGTTCAATTCCCAGGTCGAGCCAGTAAATAGTTATTGGGTTTTTCTGTCAGGAAATTCTCAGTAGCAGCCCGGTGTCTGGAAGTTGGAAGTGTGTACACTCCCGTGCCTTGGAAAGCACGTTAAGCCGTTGGTCCTGGGCCTGAACTCGTTCCGGTCGTGTCGGATTGCCGTCCCATCGGATTATAAGAGAAAGGGAATAGTGAGTGCACCTGTGTTTGCGCACACACTTGTGCACTATAATATCTCCTGTGCAGTTGGCTAATCTCTCTTGAGATTGGCCGCCGTGGCCGAAATCGGTCTGGAGCACCTTATAAAATCCAGGACCTTGGGATATGTGCTTTGTAAGCTAGCCACGAGATTAACGAGTCAGTCTCATGGAATCAGTAACGATCCATTAAAGGCTTATAATAACAAATTATAGAATATTAAACGCATAATTTGTAGGTCATGTTGCTTATGATGATATAAATATTTGTCATAAATGGCCGACATACCTAGCTAGATTGCACTTCATTAATTACAGTAGAAGTCGAAGAACGTGTTGCTTATTAATAAACTGAAGTCGTAAGGAGTAATTTCATTAACCAGAAATATCGAAGAATTTAGTTCAACTTCAGATAAACATTGCTACATTTCAAATTAACTCGTAAAATGATTCGTAAGGTTAATGATTAATCTTGGGACAAATTAGCACATTATCCCACCACGTTCTTCCAATGTGGGTTGGTTGGTAAACATGTGGTAGAATTTCAATGAAGTTAAACACATGATGGATTCCTCGCTATGTTCTCCTTCACCGCTAAGCACGATTGCTTGGGCTGGAACGCGCAATCCTTAGTTAAGATTCGAGCTTCCTAACTACGGCCTGATCACTGGACCATCTCTGTTTTTAATTCTGATTTACTGGGAAACATGACATGTTCACAATCAATATAACAATTGGGCTCCATACACCAATAGAAATCATGAGGCGATATGTTAATTATTTGCCGCATTATATAAATATATACCATCTATATTTATAAAGGCATGATAGTGATCACGAATACGTTCCAGCGGTAATGATAAAGAGCTCATTCATTATATAACTCATTGTCTTATGCACGTTCTGGAAATATAATAATCGTGTTATCCGCCATCATAACTTAAAAGTAATGAACTGTGTTAATAAAATCTTAACGCACGGCCACTACTTTTTCCATGTGCCTAATCTAAATTATGATTATATATTTTATACTGATCCGAATTGAAAAGTTTAATTTATAATAATTACAGAAAAAGATTACGATTGAATTATGGCTATAAGTGGATGATGTTAACTGGTCACCACGGTCCACAGACATTCTAAAAAATATTAACCATGCCTGACATAGCTCATTGCTACCCAGACGGCTTTGCACAAACCCCTATCACTACGTATGGATATCCTAAATATAGTAACAGCCCGTTTAAGTCCCACGCTTGGGCTAAAGCTACCTCTCCTTTTAAGTGGATGGCTTCCCACCGTCTCACACCCCGTCGGTTGGTACACATATGGTTGCCATTAGTTTCGAGGAGTTTATAGGCTTTGTAGCAGATGAACAGCTAATTTGTGTTGTGTATGTCTATAATATTTACTTACTATTCGTTCGAATTGATTGTTATTGAATGCATTCGTGTCATGATTGTCCGAAGTCTTGGTTGCATTTGTAAGCAATTTTACGACCTTAATTAAACTGTCATATAGAGAAATTTATACTCTCAGAACCTATGAGAATTCTAAGACAACTTGTTTTGCAAGCACCTTCATAATTGGTCATTTTTTTATTATGAGTTTTATGTAACCAGCTAAAATTGCAACATCGTTTGCAACATATGTATAACATATTGTCTACTGAAAATTCAGTGACAGTACGGAAAAATCAGCTTCGAGACGTTTTTTGTAGTAAAGCACTGTACTTAATAGTATTATATTAAACGCAATTTTATTCATGAAGGTCTCCAACTCAAAACATTTATTAATCATCTTCATCATCGCGTTCATCCGATCAATAATAATTTACGATAATGATAGATCGTTCTGATATTGTATTGTATTTATCCTAAAATTACTTTTACTTTTCAATTTTTGATAAACATTTCTCCATTCCTTAAATTTTCCTCAGCTATCATCATTATAACATTCATATCCATTGTGACATTTTTTTTCGATATAGGGCCGATTTTCCGCCATATATTTTATTATGAAGTAATTGTTACGAAAAGAATAATAACAAATTGACGTTTGTTATTTATAAGAAAGTCCGAGGCACGTGGCCGCTAGCGCGAACGGTTTTATTTCGGTTTAGTCATTGTTTGTATTACACTACTACAAATGCAAAAAACGTCTCCAAGCTGATTTATCTGCATATATAATTTTTTATAGAAATTTTAAAAAAGTGAAGCAAAAAACGATAATTATAATTAAATATATTTGTGACGTCGTATATATCGTTCAAAATTTAGAGCAGTAATTTTAAAGATGGTCCATGATATTTGCATTAAACACATGAAAAAATTACACGGAGCGTAAGTTACATTATCCTAATATCCTATAAGGTCGGATACATCCCTCGACTTCTAAATCTACTCCCCAAAAGGGTGAAATAGGGGTTGAATATTTGTATGGCGACACCGTCATTTTGATTTAAGAAGCATGAACTTTTATATACAAGCCCCTGGTTAGAAATAAATAAAAACGTATTTCAGGGTTTTCGAAAATCTACACTCCAAGAGGGTGAAATATGGGGTTGAAAGTTGGTATGGCGTGTAAATTTTGATTATTTGTAACTTCTTAAAGCTTTATCACAGCTAAAATAAAGCATAATTAACATATTTTGGCCTTTTTATTATTTGTATGTCGCGGGCAAAGTCACGGATGAATAGCTAGTTATTCAATAAATATCGTAGGGTAAAACCATATCCGGCAATGGTTGGGGCCCGGGATAACTAAGTTAATTAAGCTTTAAACTATATGTTGGCTCGATATTTATAGATTTATTAGAATATCCGTAAACTCGAAATAAATTAATTATTAACACCAACATCCATACACTTGTCACTGCACATGTCTAAGGGCGTTGGTGACCACTTACGATACCTATCTTATAAAAAAACCTTTCTTCAAGAAAAATGAATGATTGATAACTGAAATGAATATTGTTACAAATCACAATAAATCTTGTTTTCATTTAAATTTTTTTAGGAAAGAAGGCAAGTATATGTGTCTATGATTGAATACTGTCCTTTGTTTGCATATATAATGTTACTGTATGAAGCATATTCGGCTTCTTACACCATCAACCACAGTATTACTTGTCATGTAATTAAACTGACTCACTCACCATTCAAACTGGAACGCAGCAAGATATTGCGGTTATGAAATTTTTGGTGGGTATCCATTTAGACGGATCTATTAACTTGCACAAAGCTAGCAAAACAATTCACCTTAAGAAAAACACAGCATGTAATAAATAGCGAAGCTAATTAATTTTATTTGATATTTGTTTTATATGAAAATATGTTATTATATAATTTAGCAAAAAGTGAATCTGGACTATATAAGGTATATTAGACAAGTCTGATATACGAGAGATGTCCAATTTAAAAACGCTTTTCCTTACGAAAACTAGTTGATCTCTGTATAATTAACCAAGTATTACCGAGATGCTTGTAGCCTGGGTCGGTGATATATGCTACGTTTTATATATGCTCTTATAGTTTTTAATATAAGGGCGATAATCGCGTGAATCATACTGATAGCCCACCCTTTGACGATGAGATATTGAAAAGTCGTTTTGGGTGCATATGTTTGAGCTTGTACTATATAAAGCAGTACGCACTGTTAGGGAACTAGACTGACACCAGGTACCACGTCGATCGGTCGATAGTTTATTTACAATCTGTTAAAAAGTAATGTGATTTGGTGAGACGGGATAAAGGAGTTTAATTTTTTTTTCTCAAAATGGCAGCGATTCACTTTTTTTTGGTACGTTTATTTTTCATATTAGCTAAGAAACTGTAATTTATTTATATCAGTCGTTTATGTATGTATATACAGCTTAAAAATATGTTTCTGAGACTTGGGTAGGTATTCCTTGGGCTTTGGGTTACCCTTAAAGATACTTAAAGATTTTTTGGTGTAACTGTTGTTATGGTCCTTATTTTAAAATCGAGTTCGAGAATATATTGAATTTATAACAAAAATAGGACTTCCCTGTCCCTCTGCCTTCAATATTAGGCCCTCATAGTTCAACAACAAAAATGTCGTCTGCGTAAACAACAGTAGCAGGATTGATCTCATTCGGTTATTGATTTTTTATGCTTGGTTCAAGTTTAAAGTTCATTTAAGGGAAAGGGAAGTACGGGATATATTCGTTATAACTATATAATACTTACGTTGTATACTTTTTATTATACGTTTGCGATTTAAATACATTTACGGTATTATTAGCAGTGTCAAAGAAGAAAAATCAAATATTGTTTACAAGATTTCAGTGAAGTAGGCCACGGCAATCATGCCTTTCTGTCCACTTCCAATCATATTTGGACCACATGATATTAGTTATTCATGTAATGACAATTAACTATTATTGATTTGTAATTATAACAAGCTAAGTTGGCGGAGTAAAAACGTACGTAAACTTTAAGTTGTTATAACTTTTGATAGATTAAAAAGATTTTGATGAAATAAAGACTAAATGGTACATTGGAATACTCATATAATTATCCAATTATTTACAATACACATTTTTTTTTAAGATTACTCAGGACAGACTAACAAAAACAAGAACTAATATTGAAATTGCGATTCTATTTCATTTATTTACATAGATAACTAACAAACTATGCCCATAAATCTACTAAAAGTTATTAAATATAAAACAACAACAAAATATAACTAGCTATCCGTGTTAGTTTAATTAAAAAATCAATATGCTTCTTAATATTTAAAGAAAAGAAAATGTACGAAATTAAATTTCAAGATTTGGTCCTTATGCTTGTATAATTTTAAGACATTTTTTTTAATTCAATATGATGTTGTCAATAATATTAAGTCTTAGTACTAAAATCTATATCATAAATATTATATCTACGTCAGCTACGGTTTTATTCCATATCAAATCTATTTATTTTTTGAAAATAGAACATCGTTCGAACATTCATGACAATTAATGGACGGAACGATAACAGACGGTCAATAAAGTCGCGTCATTATGAAAAATTGTAGTCATTTAGATTTTCATGTAGATACATAATTCGAAATTCGAACACGTAATTATATAATTTATTTTACCAATAGTCCGTGACTATCTTCCTATTCCAATAAATTATCTGTGTTAATACATATAATGCGTTACGTTCGATTATTCGTTCATATTATATTTATGTTGGTGTTTATCACGCAATACCAATAATATCAAAGGCGAAAGTATGTGTTTGTTATTCAATTATCTCTTTATAATTTATTTTTTTTAACTTCAATAACACTGTTAATTAATTATGAAAACATCACTAAGTGAATTCGATTTGTATTTGCCGCCATGTTGGAAATCAATTATTCAAAATATATCATACCATATTTATATGCCTTGTATGTGCATTTTTAAAATAATTTCTTTATTAATTAGAAAATTTATAAATCAAATGAAATATTGTGCACAAAATAACTTATTTTTACGTAATTACTATTTAATTATTTGGTCTAGTTATTTTAATTTCAAGCATTTCTGTATATACATAAAACGCTTTACAAGTAACACGAGTATAAATAGTTTCCAGACGAAAGTATGTGTAGAAAAAAATATCATATGTAGGTATAAAGGAAATTCTAAGCTAATTACGATTATTTTAATCGATACTAGAAACGACTAGAATTTTGCAGTGATAAAATACGATTTAACTTTAAATAGCCTAATAGAGAATGTTGGTACGGGAAGCTTTCGTTACATCATTTCCTTGACATCTGTGTGTGCAGGACACATTAAATTATATTATTTAACAAAATTTAGTAGCGTTTAGTAGGGTTATATAAAAGTTTTTATAGTGATGTTATTTTAATTATATCATTACGAGAGAGCTGCCATAGCTTGGTGGATAGAACGATATAAAACGAATATCGCGGGCTCTAATTCGGATAAGCACCACTGATTTTTAACCACCAATCCGGGCTGAAATGATGTGATGGAATAAGCTCGAACTTTCAGCTCGGACATTTTCCCATCTGTGACGTTATTCATTGGTTATGACGTTAGTTTATTAATAATAGAATAAAAATTAATAAAATATAAATTGCAAGGAATCTTTAATAATAATAAAAAAAATAGTATTTGTTTTTAGCACTTTAAGACCTTCATTAGGTTGTGGTCCTGAATGCGAATCCCGTGCGGTGCGTTATGGGTAAACATGAAACATGATAAGAACTTTGACATAAGTTCAGCTATTGTAATACATTAGTATTATAACAAGTCAGATGAGAACAGAAGCTAAAACACGAAAAATATATGTAATATATTACAAAATATCATATATATTTTTACATTAACTAAATATATATAAACGAAGAAGTAAATATATAGATTCATTTTAAAAATATATAAATAAAACTATATAATTAAATAATGCAGCGTAATAATTAAGCATCGCATAATTTCGAGATAAAAACCTAGGCAATATACCTTTATGACAGATCTAGGACATGCGTTGAAATTAACAGCCTAGCTTCCGTATACAAGGGCCTAGAATCTAAATTAAGTTGAATTTTGTAACATGTTTCAGTTTGTTACGTAAGTCATGAGACATATTTTGATAATTATTGCAATTAATATATGTTCTTGGTGAGTTCATAGAACTAGAAAGATTATTATAGGATTGATTTTTTTTTAAGTGAAAACTTCTTTAACGCCTTTGTGCACTTTTTTGTGATGGGTAAAAAATGTTAAACTCGCGTCAGGTCACGTGACCCTGATTGAAAATTCGTAAGACGGCTTTTGAAGTGTTAAATTTTTAATGTAACATAAATTGCCATGTTTGTGTACGATAGCGCATTAAATGAATATTGTATTTTATCACATAAATGATAGTACTTTTATACGGATAATTAAAGCAATTCGAGCAAAATTTTTCCCTGATCATTCCAAAATATCAAAAATGCACAACGTTAATATTCATGTTTTCACTTCTGCCGGCACTCCCGGAGTGCAACCCGTTGTTTTTTTATTTAATAGGTAGGCGGACGGGCAAAGAACCTGTGGTAAGTGGTTCCCACAAACATTGGCGTTGTAAGAAATACACATACTATCACAAACATTGGCGTTATAAGAAATACACAACAGTACTAAATATTGTTGTTTAGTTAACTGCTTGGTTTACAAAATATACTTACTATTCATTACTATAAAGTAACTTTCGAATTTTAATAGTAAAATTTATGTCACATAATTTCTTCATTACATTATATACAAATTTGATTCGTATTGATTATATCAAATAATCAAATTTCGCACCTAATATGTAGTTTGCTTAATTGTCATAAAGTTAATGACAATCAACATTTAATTTATCATTAACATTTAATGATAAATTAAAGATATGTTCCACGTTTGCGTATAGTAAAAGAAACATGCTTATCATTATTAGAAGCGAAATTGTATTCGTACCGTGATAGAGTTAATCGGACTTCGCCTTGACCCAGCACACAAGTAGACATTGATCTATAGTACTGCATAGAACTGTTCACTTAAGGCCATTGTAACCTAGAAAAAGTCATATAGTCTTTAATGAAAAACTACATTCGATAATAAAATCGACACTAAACTATATTTGACCATATTGACGAAAAATAATCCATCGATCCAAAAGACTTTACTTACCCTTATCCAACGAAACGAGTGCTATTTTGGAAGTAAAGTTATTGATGAACCAGTAGCACCCAAACGGTCGTACAAAACCCCACTATGTCTGGTGATAAATTTGTCCATTAATTTTATGGACATTAAATATTTGTTCATAATTATCAACCAAAGTAATCTATTAATTGAATACCCACTATATAGTTATATCCCGTCATTAATATAGACTATCTTTGTAGGCATATATTGTTATGGTTGCGTAATAGGCGCGCTACTAAATACTTTGTAGATCGATAGAAAAAACTGCAAGAGCCTTATGTGTCAAGTATGCAGAGCGTTCACGGTATTTTATTGACTAGCTAGACGTGTTTTTTTTTAATAACCTTTCCAGAATATATTATGTTAATCATTACACCAAAAAATTCCGAACGATTTTAAATGTTTCTTTTTCAATTATAAACGGCTTTATATGAATTTTAAGTTTTTTTTTACAGTTGCTGCTTGTAGCAAGCAGCTTATCAGCCAAGGAAGTCGATCAGAAAGCAAAGGTGTCGGAACTTCTCGAGAACGGAATCAAAGACGAGCCCGCAGGAAAGCCCGCTAAGAGAGGCATTATTTCCTCTGGCCATGGATACGTATCCTCAGGATTATCTCACGGAATCGGTATCGGTTCTGGTTTATCGCATGGAATCAGCATCGGGTCTGGATTATCTCACGGAATTGGTATCGGTTCCGGTTTGTCGTCATCTATTGGCCTCGGAGGTATTTCGGGAATAGGATATGGTGGCGGCATAGGAATCGGAGGTGGCGCTGGAATTGGAATTGGTTCTGGAATAGCAGTCGGAGCTGCCCCTGCAGTAGCGGTCGCCGCCCCTGCAGTTGCGGTAGCCGCCCCGGCTGTTGCTGTCGCGCCCCAAGTACAAACTTCCGTCTCAGTACAACCAAATCCAGTCATTCTTCGTCAAGAAGTACCTAGGTTTATTACTAGGACAATCACCAGGGATGTTCAGGTTCCAGTACAGGTTCCCGTTCCAGTACCAGTTGATCGTCAAGTCCCGTACCCAGTCAGAGTTCCAGTGCCAGTACCAGTCGACAGACCAGTACCAGTTATTCATAAAGTACCAGTTGAAATAACGAGACAGGTTCCTGTGTACTATGAAAGGAAAGTACCATACCCAGTCAAGGTTCCAGTATCGGTACCAGTACCGTACCCAGTGACGGTTGAAAAGCAAGTACCAGTAGACAGACCAGTATACGTAGACCGTCAAGTGCCCGTACCACACCCAGTGTACGTCGAGCGTCCAGTTAAGGTGCCTGTGCCTGTGCACGTCGACAGGCCCGTCCCAGTGCCCCATCCAGTCGTTGTAGACCGACCAGTCGCTGTACCACAGCCTGTTGTCGTTGAAAGACACGTTGCATCTGTTCCAATATCAACAGGTATTTCCAGCATCGGTAGCTCTCTTGGTGGTTTGTCATACGGAGGTGGTTTATCATACGGAAGTGGCTTATCATACGGAAGTGGCTTGTCATACGGTCATGGTTCATCTGGTATCATTTCATCCGGATACGGTGTCTCTTCATCCGGATACGGTATTTCATCTGGCTACGGTCACTCTGGCGGTTTATCTGGATACTCCAAAATCATCAGTAGCCACTGATTAATCTTTATAAGAACCCCTTAAAATGTACAAGTTCATTTATAATGATTATTAATACCTGAAATAAATTTATTAAAACTCTCAAACTTGGTTTCACAATATATTTTTTTTATTTTTCAATCAATATAAAAACATTTAGATCACACAGTAATTATTTACAAGTATTAGTTTATATCATTTTAACTTAACTTCTATGTTTCAAGCTGTATATATCCACCGCCTATAAAATATTTAATAATATTATTACAATATTGAAGTTAATTTCAAAATAAAACAATATAATTGATAATTTAAAATAAGAATATTTTTACACGCTAAGATATATCACTAAAAACACGGTTTTTTATCGTATCTTGCTAAAATAGGAACGACATATACATATGTATAATACTTTTGTTTCTTTTATGTTATATTATTGTCTTTTCGTTGTTTAATAAAATGAATGTATTTTAAAAGACCTTTTTCATTAATAACTTGTCTATGGTCTCTATACAGACCTTTTTTTTTTTTTTTGACGCTGTGAAAACTCATGGCGCGTTTCCCCCCATGGGAACAGTGGGGGGGGGTATGTGGGGCTCGCCATATGTCCAAGGCACCGAGTGTGCCCCGGTCATCGGAATACCCACTAAAAACCCAGCGGTACCCTTCCCGTCTTAACGGGAGCGCCACGGGATCGCTTGCGCATGCTACCGTGACGCTCCGACAAATCTCTATACAGACCTACTCAATACGAAAAAAAAAAAATATTTTTTAACGCAACAATCATAGACAATCTAAAATAAAGAAAAAATACTAATTACAAAATGCATCACACGAAATATTTTTTCAGAAAATTATACATTTTTTGGCAGGGTTCATTGGTGATCCCGGTGGACAGTTCCAAATTTTAGCGAAGTCAGCATTGTTCTGTAACGCACCGCGTGCTCGAAACTGCTGAGGGGAATGTTCATCAGCAAGATCTGCCTTTAATGTATCTTTAGTTGAAACGCCACACCATAGCTGTAATTCAATCAATTAATTCTTAACGAGAATTCTTTATTCGCGTGTACATTGCGTACTTAGTATGTTAGGGATGAGATACACTCGGGTACAGATGTCATTTTCCATGGTAAATATTAATAAAAGTGATCAAGTAGTTCCCGTTCTAAGCGTGTACATTTACAAAAAGTTTTTGGCCCAAGTTATATACTTTAAGTTATTACTCAATATTGTTCTTTTTATATAAGCACTTATATTCATAAGAATTAAGTAATTTTTTTCTGTTTTTATGACATATCTTTTAAAGTTGACAACGTATGAAGATGTTTAATAAATAATTGAATTTATAGTAGGTACATAAGTATTAAAATTTCGTAAAAACTACACTTTACGTTTTAAATAAAAAATTAAACACTGAAAGTATTCTTATAAAGATAAACGATAATATTGAGTATATGACATAGGCTTAAAAATATGTGCTTACATTTCCAAATGATAAAAAAAATAGTTGTTCAGATGTTAAATGTTCAAAGCCGGGAAGTTTTGGTTCGGGTCCATTCTTCCGAAGGTGTTCTCTGAGTGCAGCCAGTGCTTCCCGAACTCCACCATTGTCTGCGATATTCTCCCCTAACGTCTTTTTACCATCTACCTACAAATACATTTAAAAAGTGTTACTATGACTCATACAAAACAAAAAATGTCTTCTAATTAGCTAAGTCTTAGATTTTTTTTTCGAATAAATATGGCGTCTTATAGGTGGTCTGTTTCTCTTTTATACACTGTAATTGTTAGGAATTTAAAAACTTCTGACACCTTCAATACTTCGCTTATCACGAAATATAAAATGTTATGTCCTTGTTGGTATAATTACAAAAGATAACTCATATTTAAAATCGGAATACAGCAATACAAAAAAATGGCCGTATAAAAGCTTTCGAGTAAATGATTCCTACCCAAATGGGCCTGCAGAACATCTTACCAATGGGTATTCTCTTACATTTTATTAACTATAAGTAACTAAAGTGCTCTGCATTACTGTTGCAGTAATGTTTAGATATATTAACCACTTACATGTCGATCAATTTCAGGCACGTAGTAGGAAGAATATTGATCAATAAAACATTGTGTCTTGTTAACAAACGAATTGATGGTGTCATTCGACCACCACGGCAATAAATTGCCATTTTTGTCAAACAAGCGACCTGTGAAATAATTATTTATTTTTATCATTATAAATACATGTTTAGAAATAAAAAGTAGTATATGTATTCGGAAAAATAAAAAAAAATAGAAAATGAAAGCTTTTAATGATTCTCAGGTTCAATAATTTCCGTTGTATATCTTACCAAAATTGTCAAAACCGTGAGTTATTTCGTGTCCAAGTACAGTGCCAAGAGAACCATAGTTTAGAGAACTGAAATTATAATAATTTTATTTATTAATCTTATTGTTAAATAATATTGTAAGGCAATGTAAGGTGAGCTATATTTGACTATGTAAATATGAAATACTGTAAAACAAAATACTACATACTCAAGTCCTAAATCGAAGAATGGATATTGTAACATCACTAAAGGCACAGCTGCGTCCAGAATTTCAAAGTTTTGTCATTGAGAAAATTATAGATATAGTTATACAGATATTAGATGAAAAGTTCGTAATAATTGTAGAGAATTGCTACCTACTTATTGTGTTTTCTTGAAAAGTGTGATACGCATTCACTTCTGTGGGATAGGTGGCCCAACTTCCGTTGTTACCGATCCGAAATTTGTTGAGAGCCTTTTTTATCTTCACTTGTATTATATTAATTAAGTTTTCCAAGTGCGTTTTGGTATTCACTTCGATTCCTTGATAATATTCTTCTAATTTTTCAGCATCAAGCAACCAGTCAGGAAATCCTACTAATGTCTTCATTTGAATGATCTTTTGATATGTTGCTAATTTTGTATCGTCATCCATCCATTTGGTTTGACCCACAAGATGGGCTAGTGCATTTTTCATTTCACTTAGCATTACTTCAATCTATAATTTTGATTGATTTAAAAGTCATATAATTAAAACTAATTGTTATTAGTAAAGGGGCCTATGCTTATTTCAAACGAAATATAATAAAAAAATCATTATTCATATTAGAGAAATTGAACGCAGTAATTATTACAAAAAATCTAGTTTATTTGTATTTAATTGCTAAGAAAGTTAAAGGATTAACTAAGTTATACTAACCTTAGGCTTTGTTACATAGAAAAAGCGAGGATCAGCGATAGCATACGAGACAGCCATGCCTAGCATTTCATTGACTGCACTTGCGCACTGTTGGCTACGAGGCGGTGTATATAAGTCATGGTTTCCAAGAGCTTCGTATGATCTTTGAAATAGTATTCGCAACTCGGTTGTGGTATGAGCTGCCATAACTTCTACTACCTGAGAATTTGAGTCAAATATATTGAGTGTGACGTTATTCGCATGCATTAAATCAAAGAAAACTATTTTAAAAGTTACTTTGCAATTAGTTAATAATTTAAAACCTTAATCCAAACGTAAAGTTCTAATAGAACAGGTGAAGCTTTTGACAGATATGCCGCCATAAGTGCCATATACACTAAATCGGGATCAGATACAAGAATTTTATCATTGTCAAAATCCAGTTGCACATTACTTATATTGAATACACCTTCTAAGTATCGTTTCCAAATAGGCACAGCTGTTCCATTATTATCTTTAACGATCATGTCTGTGTGTGTTTGAATTTCATAAACGGTATATTCTGGTACATTTAAATATTCATCATCTTCACTTGTGGTATCATTATTAGCTTCTAACTAAAACATAATTATGTATGATTTTAATTTTCAATAATATTTTCAATAATTATTAAGAACTATTATATTGTTATAAAAAAGAAAAGCAATTAATGGAATATATGTATCAATAAGTTCTCACCTCATACATATCATCGTTTAAATTGTGATAGTCATTTGCAGCCAGGAAAATATTCTGATCCAATTGTAATTCAGTTAAGTTGGAATCTTTTGGTGCAGTTTCAATAATAAATAGTTTAATAAGTTCTGCATAATACAGTTTAGAAACATGAGCTATTTTTTCATCTTCTTCCTTGATTTCCTCATTTTCAAAGTTTTCATAATTTTTAATATCTTGGACATAAATCTTATCATTTTTATATCTTTCAATCTTATTTCTTGCTAGATTTCTTTGTCCAATATGACGTTTTTTCTCGTTGCGCATGCTATAAAGGATAAAATTTATAAAATTCTCTAATCGGTTTAGTAAATAACAGTAAAAAAATTGATTAAGAAAAATAAAACTTTTAAATATCGTACGTAATGTAAGTAATTAAGGCAGCGGTTTATTTTTGAATTAGGTTATTTTACCTTGGAAAAGGATTAGTTGTTTCTGGAGATCCCATAACGAGTTTATAAATGGACGAATTTTTAGGATCAGTAAATATATCAAAGCCGATCAGAACATCCATTCCTAATTGAATTTTAATGTTTATTACCGCTTCTAACCAATCAAAAGTATATGTTGAGTAGTCAGTATCTTCTGTTATATTTATATAAGCAGGATACGCGGGTAATCCCAATGATTCTAATACTTTTAAAATTGGGTTTAATCCACGTTTGTCCAATGTCTCTAAAATTAAAGGAGATTCTATAGTTTTTGCTGAAGCATCGTGTAACTCGGTCGATCTTTTATATATTCCTCTAACTTTACCTGTGTCCATACAAGCAGTATATAAATCCTTGGCCTGATTCACAGGCCGTGGTAATTCACTTGTGTTTCTATTCAAAAAGTCCCGTACAGTTGCGTACACCTTAGTTTGCTTATCCCTGAACCAATCATATGACTGGAATATATCAGGTCGAGGATGTTCTTTCGCCCAATTGCCACAAACGTACTGATACAAAATTGTTTGTCAATTTAAATATTTCATTTGCAGTAAAGATTACTTTGGTTATAGAGTTACCTGATAAAAGTCTTCGCATGGATGTGCTTTAGTGTTCATCGATAAGGCAAGATTAGCAGCTGATCTGAGACATTCTTTACTAAGACATATAGGAATAGGCTTACTGTTTTTTTGTTTAGCATCTACAAATATTAATATTTATATAATAATAATTCTAATAGAGTCACACCAAGAATATTTCAATCTACGTACATATAATCAACTCGTGCCGTATACTCTAATAATGAAAATATGACATTATACTATTTTCGTCTAGAAGTTGTTAAATTACTCACATAATACTGTCATTATTATAGCTACACTCAAAAGAAGTAACATCAGAATGAAGTAAACGAAAGACATAATTTTATTTTTATGTTTTCTTCTAAACCTGAAATACAAAAGTTTAAATATAAAAAATATGTAAAGAGATCTTGAACAGTAACAGTTTTAGATAACTCTCAAATATATAATGTTATAAAAGAATTGTGTTTGTTTTAGTACCGAGCAGTTCTGGAGCCGACGTCTATTAAATATCCCGTTTCACGTAGATCACTTCCATTTTTAAGAGGCGGTATTGTAGAATTTGCACTTGCTGCGCCTAAAGTTAAGAAAGAAATACGACAAGAAGAATTCTTTAAGTATTTAAAAAAAATGTTCAGTCGAAAAGGTAACACAAATTTAGCTTCTTATGGCTTAATTATTGAACTTTGAGGTGTTTTAGAGGTGTGCTTCTTCTGATGATTAATTCGTTTCAGGGGTTCTTCATTATTCACTAATATTAACATTATATGGTAATTCAATAGGAATGTACAATCGAGTCTAATAAATGTTGTTGTTGATTTATGGTTATAATTTTTTTTTTTATTATTTTAGTCATTACTATACATATTTAAAAATCGCATAGAGCTATAATGAACCCAGTATGAACTTCAATGATTAAAAACGTAGATTAAAACCTAGCGACTGGTTCTAAATGAAGTTGATTGACCGTAGGTAATATTGATTTTAAAATACCTGGCGCTAAGTCTAACGTTCGTGAAAAGATTCATTTTTTGAGTATGAATATTTCTTCCATTATTATTTAATACCTAACTACTTAGTTAGGTCGAGTAGATAGGCTATGTAATAAATAAAATCTGACACTTCTGTTCCTGTGTATTCCCCACTGCTGGGATAAGGCCTCCTCTTCTTTTCGAGGAAAAGTTTTGGAGCTTAATCCACCAAGCTGCTAAAAATGTGGGTTGGTGGAATTCACCCATGTCAGAATTTCACTGAAATTAGACACATGTAACCTACATCCTAACAATGTTTTCCTTCGCCTTAAATTAAGCACATGAAAATTCAGTGGTGCTTGCCCGGGTTTGAACCCACGATCATCGGTTAAGATTCACACATTCTAACTCTCGGCTTTACTGTACTTCTCCTCATGAAAAACTTAAAGAAACGTGGTCACTGTGTTAGCATATACCATAGAAAATCTTTACGTTTTCTAACGTTTTATGGTCTTTCTTAGAAAGATATGTTGGACATCTTCTAATTGATCACCTTTGCCTAATGATGGTGATAAAGTTAGAAACATTAATCACGTGTCTGTCACGAGAAATAGCTGTCAGCTCATTAACTCATGGAATCGCTTTTTATTTCAACCTTATATTATGTAAGTGACAGCATGGTTAATACGCCACCTATTTCATAGAACCTCTTTGTTTTCTTTGCTTTATTTTAATACAGAAAATAGCAGACAGTATAAAATGATAAATATTCACCTCTGACATTTTATTCGTAAAACTTATGTGAATTTATTTAGTATCTGTGGAAAATTTACTGGTTTACAAATTTATTCTTTTATGTCCCTTGTGCCTGTAATTACACTGGCTCACTCATCCTTAATATTAATAGCTTATAGAATATTTCACAGACTGATAAACAACCATTTTTAAAATATTGTGTATTTTATTAACAAATTATCACTTTATCGTTTTCGTATTATTTATCGATAACGTCTCTTAGTTTTATAAATTTGATCAATTCTCCCCTTGTTACTAAAAGTTACTTTGTGTTTGTTTCACATTTGACGAGTGAGAAATGTGTAGTTAGGTACTAAAAATATAATTAATATGCTCCATGAATGTGTTAAAAAAATTGTCGATATCGCTTTGAAAAAAACAAGTGTGAATTTTATATATGTACATACGAGTAGGTACATACGTATAAATATAATCATTTATTTATATTGTCAATCCTTCTAAATTTTCTCGTATAGATCAATATTTAGCGATCAAATTGATTTATAAATACAATTTGAATTTCGTTAACTTTATTGTATAATATTTGTAGCATACAATAACATATATGAACATTTTTCAGATCGTTCGCTCTTAATTCTTCTATTTATTTTTCTTTTTATTAAAAGTAAGTATAATAAAAATATGAACATGTTTTTGATATTGAGCAAAAATTATCTACGCGTGTTGTTGATATACATAGATTAATCTTATCTGCGCCTTGTCAATCCTATGAAACTGGCGGAAAAATCAGTGCGCTGATAAAACAAAGCCTTAGGTCACCTGATGGTAAGTGGTACCACTGTTATAATATAAATCCCTCACATTGGATGTTATATCCGTTGTGCCTATAGTTACGTAGCTCGTTCACCCTTCAAACCGGAACACAACAATATAAGGTACTGTGTGGTTATGAGTAGGTGGTACCAACACAGAAAGGCCTATATGATTTTAGTTGTGCAAAAATTGAATAGAATAATACATTTTTTTTATGATACACTTACGAGTTACTGGTGGTCCCATTGTATCACAGTCGTCTCCAGACCACGCATTCATTTTGCAAATTATAAAGTCACTAATAATCTAGACGATTTTTATATATATACAATTATCATCCTTATGGCTACACCATTAAAGGTTATGTTGTTATGTATACTTCACGGAATCGCTCATTCTGTTAAGGTCTGTGTGTTCAGTTTCGAGGCATTTAAGTCACTGAAAGCCTGCTGTGGTTGGTTCAAATATTTCTACTTTTTGTAGGGTGACCATATCATCAATCATATCAATACATCATTTTTTATTATTTCATGTGTCAATAATGATGAAAAACTCGTTGGGTTTGAATTCATATTTTATAGGAAGCGATTTAAACTGATGTCCTACAGAATAAAATCAATCTCAATAGAGGTCAACGGATTATAGCCTAGGGTCACTATTTCTTTGTGTTTAGTTTTTATCTTTGCTCCATTCGTGCACGTGGTTAAGAAAACATTGCGAGTGTTATATGGGCTAGTTTTTATTTATTTATTTAAAGTAACAGCCTGTGAATGTCCCACTGCTGGGCTAAGGCCTCTTCTCCTCTTTTGAGAAGAAGGTTTTGGAGCTTATTCAACCACGCTGTTCCAATGCGGATTGGTGGAATACACATGTGACAGAATTTCAGTGAAATTTGACACATGCAGGTTTCCTCACGATGTTTTCCTTCACCGTCAAGCACGAGATGAATTACAATCACAAATTAAGCACATGAAATTCAGTGGTGCTTGCCCGGGTTTGAACCCACGATCATCGGTTAAGATTCACGCGTTCTTACCACTGGGCCATCTCGGCTTTTTATTTATTTATTAACAATGAAATATAAATGTTTATATTTATTCTTGACAACTATAAGCCTTGTCTTGTTTGAGTGCTTATATAGTTGTGTAAGCTGTTAATATTTTATTAGGATAATTATAAAATTAAAGACAAAAGATTTAACTTGCAATATTGCTCTGTATTTATCACTGTGAAGATTTTATTTTATAATAGCTAGTTGATAGTAAAATAGCTGTTTTTACTTTAATATGTCCTGCAATTATGAAATTCATGGTTACTATACCAGACCCAGTTCACAGGATAGTTTGATGCGTTCAGCACGCGATGTATAGTGATGTGCCATGGTATCGATTCAACAAGTCATCACCGGGATTTATGTTCGAATTCATCGCACGAGTTCTTGTTGTGAGTGCATATTACGCGCGATTTTCAGTTGTAAATATTTATATATGTTGTATTCATAATAAAATTTTATTTGTTAGTGTATTTCATTTTCAGTTCATCTCTTAAAATAATATGCAGTAATGTTTACTTTAGTTTCCTAACAATTAAAGACAATGAAGTATTTTACCCGACTTAAAAGCAACGAAGGAGGATAGTGTAATGTCACCTGGCAATTGTTTTTGGTTCTTTTAATTTGTTAACGTGGCTTCTTAAGGTCAAGTAATCGTTATTTTATGACGTCATAATATTGAAATATAATATTTGTCTTATTAGGGTTGTATAGTTGAACGTTTACAATATAAATTAAAACACTGTAAATAATATTTTAATTAATAACTGTTTTTATAATGATGCGTGACAGTTTTAAATTATACAAATATATTTGATAAAAATAAACAGATATAATGTAATTTTATAAAAACGAATAAAGTAATTAATTATTTTATATGCGTCCCTATTTTTAAATTGAATTCATTGTTATCATTTTAATCGTATGCCTTAGCGTGTTCGCATAAAATAATTTATGCACATCACTAGATGTTACCAGTTGTACGGTATATGCTTGAATGTTATATATAATACTGAATAATTTAACGTATTGGTCGACACAGTTCACTATATCGGTCATACGAAAAACCGTCAATTAGTGTTGTTGACTCTATGTCAAGGGGTTTTGTCATTAAAATTATTGATCGATATAAAACTTTTACGTTAGAATTGAGGTTAAATCTAAATCTATCGATATATCTATTTAAATCTAAAAATTAATTTCTTTGTTTGTTTCTACTTTCACTCAACTTTATGTCGTTAATGGAAATTAATAATATCTAGATGTGTCCAGCAGAGCAAAGTAGCCAGAAAACATTTCTTATTAACAAAGGTTGGGGATTGGTTGCAAATGTTGGCCAACAGACAAATCTTAAAAACGAAACTTATAGAATATGATCAAATTAAATACTTGTAAACAGATCCAAATTATTGATAGAAATTTTATGCAATTGCAGTAATTAGTAGTTTAGAAATCATAAATTAAATAATCATATCACAGATAAAATAAAACAAATAAATACAAATACTGATATAAATATTTATTTGCACCACCCCGACACATCGGGCATGATCTCAACGCGCACAGACATAAACATTATTTACAATACACATAAGTTAATCATCTACCACCCATGACCGTAGGATTGAGCGTAGGTGGCGATCGGGGCATGAGAAATGACAGGGGCAGCATGGACAATGGGCTGGGCGACCACTGGGGCAGCATGGACCACGGGGGCTGCATGGATCACGGGCTGTGCAACAACTTGGTGTTGAACAGGGTGGATCACCTGTAAACAATGAGGATTGAAATTTTAATCTATTGTGTGTGTATTGTCCGTGTCTTGGTCTGAACGTAGACGCGAACTCAAAAATGCACGGATATTGCACGGATTTTCATAAGGTTTTCACCAATAGGCGGTGTGATTAATTTAGGTTTAGGTGTAAGATATAAAAAAATTATGTAGACCCTTTTTCTATCAGTGTGAAGCCGTAACGGGTAGCTAGCATCATGTTAAATATGTAAGAATTTGAATAAATACCTTGAAGTTAAATTTAAATACTTACACGTTGGAAGGATGAGTAGCTAGTGGCCGCTTTAGCGACAGCAACAGGGGCAGCATGGACCACGGGGGCAGCGTGGTACACCGGGGCAGCGTGGACTACAGGGGCTGCTTGGTAAACAGGCGCTGCGTGCGATATCGTGAGAGCGGGCGCAACATCATGTCCATAGCTTAGCTGTAGACGTTAGATCATAGAATAACTATTTCGCAGTCTAAATACCAATTTTGATTTGTTTATGATAAATGTTTTCGTAGCATTGTTTTACTTGGTCCTTTGTTTCGTGTGACAGTTTTAAGCGTTTATTTTGACTATTAACGGCCATACATATAAACGTTGTTAAGCGGGTAGTTAGTTAAACAATGCTTTGTCTTCTTCTTTCGAATGTCAAATTAATAATGATAGAAAGAGAGAAATCAGTGTCTAACTAAACTGCAGCCAAACTACATTTATAACTAAAGCCTAAAAAGTCATAAAAAATTCTTTTATTTTAAAATTAAATGAGTTTATATATTAAATAAATTGTTTTTTTCTTGGTTAAGTATATACAAATTATGTATAATATATAAAAGTTGTTAGTTGCTCAGTATGAGTACTCACAGAGGGTGCATCCCAACCAGATAGGAGTCCGGGAGTGGGCTTGGCCGCAGCCACCGCGAAGAGAGCGAACAATACCTAGACGATCACAATAAGCTTATTAACACATAAACTAATAATAATAATTAATCAACCGAAATACTTGAATATAGAATGGGTTTTCTAAAATCCATAAGTATCCGTATTAAGTATGGGTTCAAACCCGGGCAAGTGCCACTGAATTTCATGTGCTTAATTTGTGCTTATAATTCATCTCGTGCTTGAAGGTGAAGGAAAACAACGTGAGGAAATCTGCTTGTGTCAAATTTCACTGAAATTCTGTCACATGTGTATTTCACCAACCCGCATTGAAGCAGCGTGGTGGAATAAGCTCCAAAAACCTTCTCCTCAAAAGAGGAGAAGAGGCCTTAGCCCAGCAGTGGGCTAAGGTGTGACTGTATATATTGACTAGTTGAAAGTTTTTCTACAAACCAACCCGAGTTAAGTATATTTATCACAAACTTGAATGTTATTTGCAACGGAGCTATTTGCACGTACGTTTAAGTTTCTATCATGAAAAAAGAAACATCTATCGTCAATTAAAAAATATTTTTAAATTTTCTTTGAAATTTTAACACCAGTAATTCGAGAAAATATTAAAACTTGATTAAAAAAAAAAAATACATTTTTAATACTTACAAAGGAACGCATGTTTGAGACCGTTGCTACCGAAGTAAAAATGTTCTATGACCAATAAATGCGCGTACGCACCTTATATACCGATTTGGTATTTCAAATCGAACCAGCTTACAGGACTGGGCTAGACATCCTAGGTCGCCTTAATTTTACTCGTACATGACTTAGATATGTATAAGCAAGGGCGGTTACCACATAAGCCATATTTAGATACATATCTCACTTGATAAGATTGATTTTATCATGTTCAATGTATTTGCAATTAAGTGTGTTTTGCATAATTAAAGCGAATATGATTTCTACTATTTACACGAGTAGATTAAACGTTATAAATATTTAATGTTATAATTTTTTTTTAAACAAAACTTTACGTATATGTGTGTTGTCCTAAAATTTAATCTTGTCCTAAGAGGTTTTACTGCAAAAAACGGTACGTCGGAGCACCATTGTTTTAATTTGATTTAGTTTACTTGGTGGTAGAGCTTTGTGCAAGCTCGTCTGGGTAGGTACTACTCATTCATCAGGTATTCTACCACAAAGCAGCAGTATTTGGTATTGTTGTGTTCCGGTTTGAAGGGTGAGTGAGCCAGTGTAATTACAGGCACAAGGGACATAACATCTTAGTTCCCAATGTGCTTCCAACATTGGCGATGTAAGCGATTGTTACCATTTCCTACAATGCCAATGTCTGTAGGTGTTGGTGACCACTCACCATCAGGTGGCCCATATTATGCTCGTCCGCTAAACATATACTATAAAAAAACGTATTGATATTTTGTATCACACTCGTCGGTGAAGGAAGACATTGTAAGGTAACCCTTTTTGGAGCAGGGTGGGAAGGTCTAAACCATCTCTTTAAGAGGTCAAGAGGCCTTATATCCGTATATATAGCCTTATATTTTTTTCCTCTTCCATTACTATCATTGGTATCATTGCTATCAATTAACTTATAGGAAAAATGTCATTTACTGTCAAGTAGTTATATGAGACACTGGTGATCAACGCATTCCATACATAACACAGCTTTGCTTACCGTGAGATTAGACTCTGCTTATTTGAGATTCACACCAGAACACAACCGTATTGCATTTAGTATGAATAGAATGGATAAAGTAATTTTAACCTTAAGTCGACATGTTATCTGATTTTACAATTCATATAAATTTAACATTTGATCAATTTAAAATTAACAATTTAAAGCTTTTATTTATTAAGTAGCCCATTTGGTAGATATATTATATAATAATAGCTGTTAATAGAGACTTTAGTCTATATTGAACTACACAATAATATACACCGTATATTCAAAATTTAAGAACTTTTATCTTCTTATTAAAAAAAAATTATCTTATTTATTTTTATTAATTCCATCTAAATTATTAGTATTTATTTTTATTACTGGCCATCATTTTTCAAACCGTAATAAAGGAATAAAAGTTATTGCAGTTTGGCGATCAATACTAGATGAGTTAGTACTTAAAACTTAAATAACGTATATTTTATAATTATTGTAGACCTAAATCCGAGAAAGCTTATGAAACCAGTTGTGAAATATTTAATTAATCTACATTTATTAGTTTCGCTTTTTCTCAATAACCCATTACGCTCATCAATAATACATTTTTCATAAATAGCAAATGTGGCAATTTGCAGAATTTTTCATTTCGATTACGTAAAAAATATTGCAAACTATAAACTACGTGAGAGACATGAAATTAAATTTTCGCTACACGGGCTTAATGAATAATGGATGTGTTTCAAACCATTTCTTTTGAAGTAACAACTTGGTTATTATTTGAGAAATGTGTTAAATTATGTTATACATTTCGCTTTGTGCACATGTAGTTGGTATTACTTAATCGGTTTTTACTTTTTTAATAGAAATGAAATCAAAGAAGAAAACAAGAATTTATTGAACTTATTGCTTTTAAAAAATACATGATATAACTTTTTGTACATAAGCTTTGTTTTTGTTTCTTAGTAGAAAAAAAAAATGTGCGGGGCATGCGGGGGCCCCCGTCAGGAACGAAGTTCCGTACGATATTTTTTCGACTCAAACCTTGTTTTAAAATGTAAATTTTAATAGCGTATATTACTGTATTTTTGTCACAATAAGAAGCACCTCAACTTCCTTTATATCGAAGGCCCAACGCATCGCATTTTGTAGCATTTGGTAGGAACAGTATGAACGCTATTCCGTTATATGTCGTGACCTTGGGCCACTGCCATTTCACTCTATTGTAAGCCACGTAAAAAAATTTCGTCCCAATAAAACATTTAGATTCAACGAAAATTTGATTGACTTGTTGTTTACAAATACCCATAAACAATTAGTTTTTGCACTTATTAATATATATGCATATATGTACGTGCATACCGAAATAAAAAACGTTCATTTTAAAAAATTAATGTAGATAAAAGAGTCCCCTTTTTAAGAAAATTAAATTATAATCATTACAACGGTTCTATTCCAATAAAAAAAGTGTAATTTTTTCTTCGGATTATAATTATAGTATACAAAAAAGGAAAAATTATTTCAAGCTGTTTTTAAATAAAACTTAGACATATTTAATAATTCTACTTAACGATATATCCTTTAATAGTTATGATTTTTATTACGTTTAAAAAGGTGTGGTCAACTCAATAGTTCATTCATATTAAATTTCTGGCATCGTGTAAATTTTTTCGCAAGGAAATTATAACATTCTGTGTCAAGCCATAATTTTATTAGAAAAATGCTCGAAGCGTGTCTTGAAATCCATGAATTCTTGATTAACTTTTTATATTTGTGTTAATACTCTGTATGTTTTTTACTTGTCATAACAAAAAAATAACATATTTTTTTGTTAAATGTTTATTTCAAAATGTTCGTTGAACTTCTCAGGATCAGCAACCCTGTAAGCTACTGACTACACAAGTCACTTTGATTACATTTATTATATCAATATGCAATTCCAATGCACATCTATGGCGTGTACAACACTTCAACTAAAAGCCACGTGAGCTTGCAATTGGCAACAAAAAAGAGTTAAATATTCAAACCATTTACGAATATCATATCTAAAAGACAGACGACATCCAATCATCGTCATAACGACATTCTCGGCCTTATTAATTACAGGTATTTATTGATCAGAATAAAAAAGATTATAACTTCATTAACGGAATAATTATGTGCCATAATAATTTAATTTGTTTGTCTCGTGCTTGTAATAAATTACGAACAAGTTATTGCCTATTCAAAAACCTATAAAAACTTTAAAATTTTGCAAAATAGTATAGTTAACAATAAATTATCTGATATAAAGAAGAAATATAATAACGAGATTTGGAGGGGTTGGTGGTTGGGACAACGATCAAGATGATAATGTTAATCCTAAGATGATATACGTATAAGATATTTATTTTAAGCCTCGCTAAGTATATCATAAATTCAATCTTGTGTCATTTACCTGTTTAAGAATTATTACAGAGTTAAATTTTTTTCCAATAAAGAACTATTGGAAAAAAAAAATAATTAAGTAATAGATTAAACATTTGACTATTTCAGTAAACATTTCAAATCAGTCTCTACAAGGAAAGCAAAAGACAAAAACTAGTGTTAACATAAATACAGGGTATTACAAGAGTAAAGGAAATGTCGGTATATTTTCATATATACATTGAGAAATTCCCGGTCTCTCGTTAGGCCAGATTTATACGGTAGTTTCATGGACTTGTATGTTACTATGATGGATTTTGCAAGGTTTGCTAGAATATCAGCCCTATTTATAGACAAGCCGGTTGCGTTATCACGCTATGGTTTTGTCGGTGATCTTATTTACGAGATCAGGTTGGAGACGAGGCATATATAGTCGATCTTTCCGACTTGGTTCGTGTGGTTAATATCAGCACTATGATTGACATTGAATGTCATAGATATAGATTGGATGTCTAAAGTCTTTTGAATTTCTTTGCGATCCGGTGGTAGATTTTCTGATAGTCAATAAGTACCTAAGTGTAATGTATCAATATTGGATAAAGTTATTTGATAAATAACGTCAATTAACAGCCTGTATATGTAAGGTATGTAGCCTCAAATGTAGGTTTTTTTTTTATAATATAGGAAGGCAAACGGGCTAATAGACAAAAAGGTTCATCAGAAATTGTATCTAATGAAGGTATCGTGATATGTAGCATTTATGAACAGGTCTACTTTGATTGTTTGATAGTTGTCAGTATTGATTTTTTAATGGTTGGTGCTGCTGTGGATTAATACCTATTATCGTAGTGTAACACTTTACAATGTTTGTAATAATATTATATATGTATTTTCTGCACTATTATTCAACCGGCTCAAAATTTTAATTCTTTAAATGAAGTTAAAATAATTAATGAAACAATATTATAGGTGTCGTTTTTTAAAAAAAACGTAGTTTAGAAAAAAAAAGAATTATTACAAAAAATATTGATACCAAATCACATGCTCTGTAACATGCCCACAATTACCATTTCTAACGCTCAACTAACTAGTCACGGACACCGGATAAACTGGCATACTGAACAGACGGGTCATTTACGAAGGTAAAAAATAGGACCTCGTTAGCTAAAAGTAATCTAGATGATTTTCTGCATTAAGCTGCAAACTGCAAACAAATATTTATTAAACATAAATATTTAAGCCTTGATCAATTAGTTAATTTTTAAATGGACCAAAACATTAATTACTATTATTAAATATGCCAACTAGTTAAGCATACGTAAATCATTTAATTTATTTAATTAAATTTATTATTGTTATTGTTATTTTTAAACCAAATTTGATTTTATATACCTTTCATATTTTATTTATTTATTTATTTTAATGTCGTATCTGATCTGTCCGTGATCTGAATTAAATATCAAATATTTGTTTACCAATATATTTGCTTGCTTCTCATGGGCGAAGTGTATTAGATATCTGTTGAGAAGTACATCTGTAAAACAACATTTCATGCAAATAATTGATTATGATTAATGCCACAATTATAAATATTATTAGTAACATCTTAGTGTAACTTCATCTTATTTAAGAAAAAAGGATAAGATTTTCTGAAACTCCGTAAACTAAAATGACTTAGGTTAAAATTGAACAATTTATTTTAGTTTATGTATAACGTTGGTTTTGATAGTTAAAATCAAGGCAGCAAAAGTATTCGCTTGTGTAATAACGAGTCTGATTTCCGACTAAGAAAAATAATTGATTTTATGAAACAAAGGATATCAAATTAAATGTTTTTCAATGAAACCTTTTCAATTTTTTGTTTTTAAACTATTTTTGGTGGAAAGATCTGAAACCGTTGATCTCTCGGCTGATATATCTTTGGCAAATTGATTGAGATGGGGAATAGTGATTACGCACTACAATATCTCTCGCACCGGTGTTTAGGGAATCGCTTGAGGTCATTTATCGTGGTCGATATTCAGTCATGCGGACATCCTAACTACTATAAATGTTATGGCTATTATAAACGCAACGCAAGTCAGTTTGTTACTTGTCTGTTACGCTTAGAAATTTTAAGCACTCAACCAATAAACATTAAATTATTCAAATAGGTCGTCAGGGATACAGAAAAGGATATATGGTACCTAAGACCTGCTCCCCCTCTCCTCGCACAGGGAAAGCATCAATTCAACTTGAATTAATAATTATTATTTACATTGATTTCTTCGATAGAACAAAATGAAAAATAATTATGACGTGAAAATACAGTATTTTTCCAGCGTCGCTTTTCGAATTTTCTCGCTACTGAGTGAAAACTTAAACTGTTCTCTCACCAAAGAGGACAAGGCGTTGTATTTTATGTATGACAATTTAAAATAATTCTTATAAAATAAAAAATGTTAAAATTTAATGGAATAAAAAAAAGTAGCTTCATTAATTATTTATTAGAATAAATTTTAATTTTATTTGAAGCGTGTTATGGTTAAACTTTATGACTTACTCTGCATTCGTTTTAAGACCAGATGTCGCCACATTTCCTAATAGATACTAAAGCCTTAACGAGTCTCAACTAAGTATTCCACTATTAATGAACTGGAAGCTGAATGTGCTTAAAATTTAACGCTATGATGGCAATTTTAATGATATAATTATATATAAATATAAAGCATTTATTTTTATATTTTCGTGTAAAAATTTAACAAATATTATGAGCATGGTGGATATTACTTATAGTACTATATATAGAATTACTTATAGTAATTAATGAAAATTTGTTTATGGCAACTCTACATTTTTTTTGCTCGCCTAATCCCCACAGCAAGTTGTCTGTACCTTTGGTGTATCTTTTAAGTTTTTAAATTTTTAATGATGTTATTTTTATGTGATTGTTGTGTTTAAATAAATTTTAGAATTACTTATAACTATATAATATTTAATTCTAGTACGTCAATGTCGGTTTATCCCTTGTATATTCGGGTTATGAGTCATCAACAAAAAAAAAAAAAAAATTGTGGCTGATTTGTTATTTAATTATTTTTTTCCAGTCGTATGTATACGGCAACAATAGGCAGATTTATATTGATTGAATGAATATTAATTAAATTTATTGTTTCACAAAAAAATCATCAAATACTAAATTCACATAAATACAAATTGACTTAAAATATGGAGCAGCCTAGATAATAATAATCTATGTGCAATTTTAAAGCGTTTTTCTTAGTAACGGTCTAAAGTGCTCTGGCCGGGCTATCTGGGTCGGTCGATTCGAATAAAAAATGCATACACATCGACTTTTGAACCGATGGAATCGTGACACGCAAGTTCCGATCACCTAGATTATAGCCTTTGATAGGACCTACATTAAATACTAACATCGGAAAGCTTTAACGTGTTTACTATTAAATGTTTTTATAAACATGATTAATGTTTCTTTGTATTCTATTTTCCTATTTTATTTCTAATGGGCATTGGCGCAGTTGGCAGTGACCCTGCCTTCCGATCTGGGGTTGCGGATTCGATTCCCGCCCCGAGTCTGGGTGTATTATGTGTTTAAGTATGAATTATGTATATATACATTTAAAATTGTATGTGATAATATATAATGTAGGCTATTATTTATAACACAAGCATTAAATTGCGGTTTTTCTTTAGGAACAGACGAACTAGTAATGGTTGTATAAAAAAGATATATTAAGAACGTAAACAAATATATTAAAAAATCTTTCGATTTGAGTTTGTATAGCTGATTATTAGGTTTCAGATATAGAACGTTTAAGGTACAAATAATAAGGCAATTGGATTTTTTTTCTTCATAAAATGGCAATAGTTATTGTATGAATTAAAAAGTGAATTTGTACAATTTTATTTTATTCTTGATATACTTGTCTTTATACAATTTTATTACATTGCTATAAAAAAACTTAGGTGTTTTGCTATTTGTTTTGAAATAAGTGTTCTTTTTATTTACTCAAGGAGTAATCATAAAATTGTTGTGTAAAAATGTATTAAAACATACTATTTTGTAAATCTAAAATTCTTAATCCATTATAATAATACCAATTTATAACCATTTTTTAAGAATGAGATGTAGATATATCTTTTATTGGATTATTATTGAGTCCAAGGGGGAGGCATTAGCAGTCAGTCTGGACATAGCGAAAGCCTTCGATCAGGTATGGCATAAAGCGCTTCTCTCGAAGCTTCCTTCCTACGGGTTTCCCGAGAAATTATGCAACTGGATCACCAGCTTTTTGGCAGATCGAGTATCAAGGTCGTTGTCGACGGTGCATGCTCTGAATTAAAATTCGTCAATTCTGGTGTTCCACAAGGCTGCGTTCTATCACCTAATCTGTTTCTTCTGCATATCAATGATATGTTACAAATCAGTAAAATTCACTGCTATGCGGATGACAGCACTGTAGACGTTCTTTACACTCACCGGCCATGCTAATATTTCTCGGTAACACGTCGACGAGTGTCGGAACAAACTTGTGTCTGAAATCTAGACTTTATTAATCAGAGTCTCGGAATGGGGCGACTAACCTAGGGCTTTTTTTTTTTTTTTTTGTCGCTGGGACAACGCATGACGCGTTTCCCCCCACGGGAACAGTGGGGGGGGGGTATGTGGGGCTCGCCATATGTCCAAGGCACCGAGTGTGCCCCGGTCATCGGAATACCCACTAAAAACCCAGCGGTACCCTTCCCGTCTTAACGGGAGCGCCACGGGATCGCTTGCGCATGCTACCGTGACGCTCCGAAACTAACCTAGGGCTAATTCAACCCCAATAAGAGTCAAGTTTGCGCGTTAACCACTAAAAAGTCTCCTTTTATCATATACCCTCATTTCGAGAATATTCCCCTCGCTGCCATACCCAGTATCGGGATATTCGGCGTCGAGATTTCGAACGTTGTGTAGTTCCGCGGTCAATTGGAAGTTAAAGTCAAATTAGCTTCTAAAAAGCTTGGAGTGCTCAATAAGGCGAAACAGTACTCCACGTCGGCTTATCGTTTAAAACTTTACAAGGTGTGGATTCGGCCCCACATGGAGTACTACTCTCATCTCTGAGCTCCCCAGTACCAGCTTCTTCCCTTTGACCGCATTCAGTAAAGAACAGTTCAAATTATCGACGACCAAGCTGTTACCGACCGGCTTGATCCTTTGGATTTGCGTAGAGATGTTGGGTCACTCTGCATCGCCTATCGCATATATCACGGGGAATGTTCTGAGGAGTTGTTTGGTTTAGTCTCGGCCGCTGAATTTCACCACCGGATATCGCGCCAGAACTCAAAATTCCATCCTCACCTCCTCGATGTCTGGAAATTCATAACAGCGTGATCCTTAAGACATTTCCTGCCTCGCACAATCACTCTGTGGAACCAGCTTTCGCCGGTGACTTTTCCGAACCGATATGACATAAAAACATAATGACATTAAATGAGAGCGTACTCATTCCTCAAAGGCTGGCAATGCACCTGCAAGTCCTCGGATGTGCCTCGATGTGACCCTCCTGTTCGTTTGCCCCTTCTTACATAAAATAATAATAATAAAAAAAATAAAAATATATTATAAACTTACTAAAAGCCGCGGCTCCGCCAGTGAAATTAAGTTGTAGCAAAAATCCTTCAAAATTTGCTATTTGAACGAACGTAATGCCTACTTCAATTATCGATAGTAAAATGGTATTTAAATTTGTTATTTCAATTTTATTTGTTAGGTGTAGATAAAACTTTAGTATAAACGATATTTTTAAAGAATTTTCAAATTATAATTTTTTATTTTTTATATAAATTTTTAATTTCAAATTCGTGTAAAAATAAATATTAAGTGTAAGTAATTTATTACATTACATCTTTAAGATTTCAGAAATAAAAACTACTCTATTTGAGGAGAAATACATTTAAAATATTAAATAAAAATATATTCTATTAATTTGCGTTTATTTTATTAATATAGTAATTATTATTTTAATAACGCTACAGCTAGCGCCATCTACATGAGATTAGAAGAACTTACATAAGGTAAGAATGAATATAAACTTTGATTGAATGCCGAAGTCTGGTACACCACCATACCTCTAGATGGCCTTTATAAATGTATATCCTATCCCAACCACAGGATATTAAGATAAATAAACAACTCTGACATAGAATTGACGCGATATCGTAGATCGAGATTTTGTATAATCTACGATATATTAATGATTTATGCGAAGCAGTCGTAGCTTTTGTAGTAAAGTAAAAATAGTGTAAATATAAGTAGATCTGTGTAATTGTATTTTATATAGATATATATATACCAGACTTTTTTCTCATAGACCACTTACAAAATTTAGCTGGTGAACCCCCTGCAGTTACATTTCTACCATATTCTCAAAACTCGACAAAAAATGTGAAGATTAGATCTGACTATGGAAATTTACGTTGCGGCTGAATTCAAACCACGAATAAAAATAAAGTGAAAATTGATTGGTTAATTATTTGATTGTGCTGTGAGTAGATGTCAAAAAAAGTAAAGTTGGCCAATCAAAAAAGTGATTCCGTCCAATTTTTTACAAGTAACTCCCGTGGACCCCTGGTTGTCCACCTGGACCACTTTGGGAACCAAGAACTACCACCACTTTATATGAATCAAGAAATGTTTGTAGTGTATTATATAGCAGAGGTATTATAGTAAAGCGCATTGAGTATGTAAATCTGAAGTTTGGTTTTTCGCCCTTTCTTTGATTGAAATAGAGCAATAATATACATTATACAAGTTCAAATAACATACACAAAAATAATAATCCAAGCATATCTGTTTTAATTGTTAAAAAAATCACAACTTTTTGTTTATTTTTGATACTTCAAAACGGTCTATAAAAATAGTTACCATCACTATCGGTCAACGGTGCGATGGCGCAGTAACCGGCACAAAGAATTATTATGTTCCATTCGTATGTTTACTTTATGTTAGGACTTTGTGCAAGCCCGTCTGGGTAGGTACCTCTTACTTACATTATATAATAAATAGGGACATAACATCTTATCGTTAATTCAGTGGTCGAGCATTGGCGAAGTAAGGGATGGTACATAAGTAAGTAAGGTCCTCCAGACCGATTTCGGCCAAGGCGGCCAATCTCAAGAGAGATTAGCCAACTGCGCATGCGAAATGTGGGATGGTACATAATTGTTATAGTTCCAATGTGGGACTCGCCAGTGTCTAAAGCGCCGAGTGCGCCCCGAACATCAGAATACCCAATAAAAAAGCAGCGGAACCCTTTCCGTCTTAACGAGGAACGCCACGTGATCGCTTGACCTTACTACCATGACGCTCTGAAGGACGGCTCGCCTCTTAGGGTACTTAGGGTACTGAGAATCCGTCTACTCCCGGCGGCGCCTATTACGGTGGGGGGAGAAGGTACGCATGGTGCTTCTTTCTTCTCCCTGGTCTTCTTCGGCGGAGCGGGTCTACAGCGGCATCTTCTTGCCGCTTCCGCTCTCCAGCCACATTCTGCGACATCACACTTTCACAGAAGGATTTCCGACCAGCACCCGTCACTTACGAGCATCGCGATGATGATGATGATTACCTACGTAATATTTACTAAGATAAATAATTGTTCAACCTGGGCGAAGTCAAGGCGAAGTATATAATAATGTCTATCATATAATTTTGATGTTTGTTGAAATGTCAATTTTATCGAATGGTATGAATATAAACTGTTTATGTTCGCGATTATGTACCAGCTAAGTACTGTTATACATTGTCTTAACCCTTGATTGAAATTTTACGCAACGTGTGGCAAGGTTCCGTGTTCGACGCCCCAGTCACGTCGTGTTACGTAAGCGGTCATTCCATACACCACCTTGGTCACATACAAGATTATATCGGTGATTTTCTCTGCGGTTTTGAATTTGGAAAATTGAATTACCTTAAAAACTAAAATGAAACCTTTACTACCAGACTGTACTATATTTAATCCCATCAATAAACAGATACTGCTCTGATTTTTTAAATTAAAATCATCAATTGATTTCTACGTTTTATTTATTCATTAGATCAACAACAAAGTATATACAAATACATGAAAGCACAGAGTTGTCAAAATAAAGACAAAATTGGACAAAATCTCAATAACAGGTGATAACTGAATGAACAATAAGGCAATAGGCAAATCGCAAAAATCCAAAAATGGTAGGGCTTTGTGCAAGCTCGTCTGGGTAGGTACCACCCACTCATCAGATATTCTACCGCAAAACAGCACTGCTTGGTATTGTTGTGTTCCGGTTTGAAGGGTGAGTGAGCCAGTGTAATTACAGGCACAAGGGACATAGCATCTTAGTTCCCAAGGTTGGTGGCGCATTGGCGATGTAAGCGATGGTTAACATCTCTTACAATGCCAATGTCTATGGGCGTTGGTGACCACTTACCATTATGTGGCCCATTTGCTCGTCCGACTACCTATACTATAAAAAACCAACGAATCAAAATTTCAAATAAAAAAAAACAATAATAAAGAAATAACGATTTATGGATAATAAAATGTAACTTATTAATAGCATTATGGTCCGTCTAAATTTGTGTATACTGTTGGTAAAGATGTTGGTTAAGTCGAACTATGTTTGGTTTTAAGGAGAGTTGTAGTAATTTCCTTTGTATTCGTTTAGTTTTTATTTAACACTAGAGATCTAAATTAGCTTAACTATAATAGGCTTACGATAGATAATAACGAAAGTCAATTTAATTATTTTCATAGAGGTACTTGAAGACTCATAACACCTAATAAAACATTCTGTTTCATAATGAAGCTAATGAACTCCAAAGAATGATCTTTGTGTGATGCTAAACACAACCACGGTTATCTACGTCATTGATAAAGGCGCTGTGAAAAAAGAGCCTCTTTATTTTTGCAAAAGTGCCTTTTGTTTGCAGTTCAAAAATAAATAAATACAGCCCGCAATAATAAGCTGATTTTCTTTATTCTCTAAGAAATCATTTTATTACTAACACGTTAAAAGTTTACAATTAAATTATGGTGATAATACTATTTTGATGTGTGTTGTTGTTTAATGTCGCTTATCGCTTTCTGACAATTAACGACCGGTGCGATGAGTTTCGAGTTTGTTTCTAAGGAACAGTCTTACAGATTGCGATATTACAAAAACAATGTGATTATATAAGATCGGCTGTATTTTTAAAGAATAGAAGCAAAGCTTATTTAAAAGGTTTTGATAACACTTATATTTATCCCGATAATTAAGCGTAAAGTGCTAGAAGGTATAGATGATAATAACCAAGGACCTTCGACTTACATTGCAAGATGGGTAACATTGCGCTTGAAAATGATGTAAGCATTGCGCTTGAAATGTAACATCGGTTTTGACTTTCAGAATAAGTAAATTTTTATTACATACAGTAGATCGAACTATTAATAATATTTTATGAAACTTAAAAATAATAGCGAATGTATTTTTTACTTATTGACGAAAGAAAGCGTCTTCTATAAAATTAGGTATAATTGGTAAATATTATGATTGACAATAATGAATTAGCAATTAATTAATTAGAGTAACAGAATAATGTAAGACTTTGAATGTGATGTTATATACATTTCCATCATATGTTGTTAAACCACTATAGTTGGACAGATCGTCTTGATACATTTTTTATATTTTATTGTTACTTGTTTTATTCTTTGAAATACTTAATAGAACTTGATGCATTTAACCATAATGTAAAGATAAAATATATATTTATTGAAACATTCATTTACTTAGAATTTTCTATTACAATGAAGAATAATGTGCACAGGACACACTAATTTGTCACTTAAAAAACCTAGATATCTTTATTCGTTTTGAACCTTTTATTAAGATGTAATAATCTTTAGTGCTCTTTGCAAGTATATTTGTGTAAAAGACAAATTATAATTAAAATAATAAAAATATATTCCACTGTAATTTTCTGTCAATTATTTTTGTATATTTGTGAATAAGTGAAAACTTTAAATATTTGCATAAACAAAACGTTAGATTAAGTTATTCATAAAAATGGGTGAAAATAAAAGCATTAAATTCATTAATAAAATTTATTACAAAAGATCCATTTAATAATAGTGTTTAGTCGACTGCGGGCGATATAAACTCGATTCATTGAAACTTATCGGCTAATTAAAAAATACCTATATACAAAAGTAAAACAAATCCCAGGTACATACATTTGAAGCCTCGTCTCCACACATTTTCAGGAGATCAAGATAAAACCATCGACAATACGAAAAACATGAAAAAAATATTTCAATTAGAATATTACTCATCGTCTTGTGTTATATATAAGTATACATACATAAATTATATGAATGCCATGGGCAGGGATTTTTCGTGGCGTATCCAAAATATCTGTCAGAATTTCTGACGTATTGAGTAAGCTTTGGAATTTCCTCATGTTTTAAGGAAATGTGCCTTTTTGTTTCTGTTTCACTTTTTTCCGTCTTCAATTAATGTTTTATATTATAAAAGCCTCAAATGGCAATTGCACTTCCCATTCGACTCGACTCAGCTCCAAATACAAGACATCAATCAGTACATTCGTCACTTAAATCTAATTTATTCTAAATCACAAAATACCAAACGTGACTATATAACGCCTTATGAAAAATGCCATTATATATTCATTGACAATCGATTATTAGAAAAACTTCCCATTTTATTTTCTGACCACCTTACAAATATATTTGAAGATCAATAAAATTCTGTCTATTTCATATCTATTTCTGATAACCGATTGTTTAATTCAAAATTTTACCAGATTTTGGAGTGGTAACCGTGACCGTGGTAGCCATCGTGGATTCCACCGCCTAGGTATCCAGAACCAATCCCAGATGATAGTCCGCCACCGATGATCGTCTTAATAACAGGCACGCCCACGGGTTGTGGGATTGGTACAGCTACTGGCTTGGTCACGGTGACTGGGTACGGTTGAGGCACGGGAACTCCAACCTGAAAATTGAATGAGGATTTTGATGCAATCATATATAAAAAAAGGATAATCTTGATTTATTTATTTAAGAAAGGCAAGTGGGTAACTTTTCTTATGGACACCACGAAGATGTAAATAAATCGCTTGTTCAAGTAATAAAATTGACTCATTTATCCTTCTAACCGAAAGTAAGGAAAATATATAAAACAAACCTGTTTAATAATGGGCACTGGTACTGCGTGTGGTACAGCAACAGGTACTGGTCTGTCAACTGGCACAGCGACCGGCTTCTCAACCGCGACAGGGTACGGTCTGGGGACTGCCACGGCGTAGGGGCGGTCTACCGGTACGGGGACTGCCACCTGTAATGTTAACAATGTAGGTTATGTAAGCATATCATAGATTCTATTATAGTGCTAAAACAGAAAGTATGAAACAGACCTTAACAGGGTAGGGGACAGGCCTGTCAACGGCTACTGGGTAAGGCGCTGGGACGGGAACACCAATATGTTTCGTAACGGTTGTGTGAACGTCAGCTCCAACAATAGTGCCTGAGGATAGCGCTAAGCCTGATCCAATGCCTGAACCGAGACCTCCGTAGCCAGCGGCTAAGGCACCGCTATAGCCGCCATAGCCACCGCCATATCCATAGCCGCCTCCGAGACCATAGCCGTGAGAGAGCAGAGACCCACCATAGTGACCCACCAGACCGCTACGCTTTTGAACGACTTTGCTCGGTTCAGCAAGAACCGAAGCAGTCAAGAAAAGGATTGCAAACTGGAATTAGAAAATAAATAAATAATTATAACACGAACAGATTTAAGATGTGCAACTACGTCTAATCTTATAATATCTGTAATCTTCTGTAGTCTTATAATATATGAGTTCGTTGCACTCAAGCGTTTTTATAAAGTTTAATAGACAGAAAAAATATATGTTTTTATGATTATACTTTAAAGTTGTACTTTGAATATAACTGTACTGCTTTAGAATCGTATAGCAAAGGTTTTGAAGGTACTTTCGTATTGTATCCACTTACGTCTCAGGAGGACGATAGCCTTTCTAATAGTCCGATAATCCTCTTGGGATTTTGACACGTATTTTATAGGAGGGAAATAAATTAATTCTTTAAATCGAAGCGTTGACATTTTGTCCATTTATACCACTGGACGTAGTTATTCGCCTTTGCCGAAATTTCGTTATCGATTCGAGTGAATTTAATTATAAATCGAACAATCGGAATCACTTTTACCAGTTACGTGTAATGACTTCATCACTCCATTGTAATGTACAAGGGGTGCTGGGTAACGAAATTCAGCCGTGGCGCGCATTTCAAATAGATTATGGCGCGAATTATGGCACTTTATGAATGTATAATGAGTACGTATGTTATTGTTTTTATGTTTTCGCTTTCATTCGTAATGAATTAATCATTAAGTTCCGTTCTTCCGATGAATCGATTTTGGTTCTGTTGTGATTTTAACTACTCGTATCAATATATATAGACACTTATGATTTAACATATATTACTATGAATTAATTTACAGCTTTTGACAATTATGGCTTAAATCTATGATGTAGGTACGGTAAGAATGAAGACTATGGAACGATAAGAATTTTAGGAGATGGTTACAAAACCATGATCCTCTGATTTTTGGATAACATACCTACCTAGCAGAATTTTATCCGCTGTATGTTTTTCCATCTCCATAGATATTATTGATGACCGCATGATATTAATTTTAAATACAAATTAAGCACGTGAAAATTTATTCGTGCTTGCCCCGATTAACTTTAACTTTTTGAACTACACGTCACAGTGTCTATTTTTTCATTTACGTTTTATATAGGAGTATTTTCATGAAACCAAATTTTTTTTTTTTTTCACAGTAAAGTTGTGCCTCCTATTTCATATTAAATCGATTAAATGCGTATGTGTAGTTCACGTCACAAATTGTATTTTTTTACCGTTAATCTAAATGCATATGATAAACAAAACATTCTACATAACTCATGTGTACATTAATTAATTATATTATTTTTTATATAACCATTTTTAAATTTATATTGTCTTTGTTTCAAGCCTAGCTTAGGTTGTCTGGTATAAATCACCTGATTGTATACCTTAAATTGTTTTATTTGATTCAATTTAAATCTAAGGCTTGTATTACAATATGAAAAATAATTATTATTTTCATTAGAAATACCTTATTTATGTGCTTGCAAAAATATTTTGCGTCGGCCAATGTATTGTTAAACGTATGAAATATCCTCGTGAAGCAGTTATGTTTAACGCGGATAATAATTCCATTCAAAGCTTCTGTACTTTATAGTATTGCCGTGTATAATAAATTAAAGATACACTTTTTATTTAAATCAAGACTAAGACGTTAAATTATATGCCTTGGAATTAGCCATGTGAAAAAACTACACAGGCCATTAATGATAATTTAATTTTGAAAAATAGCTATTTTTTTTTAATATACATGTAGCTTATTCTAATAACACCATGGATTTGCTGTAGACGATTAGAAAGAGATTGATGCAAGAGCAACGGCTTAATTTTTGTCCAAGGCATCTGAACCGATACTACGAATATACGAGAAGATTACTTAAAGATTTTAGTAAGTAAATGAGATACTTTTTAAAGTTACTTTTTTAGAATTTGTTTAAAGTATAAATATAAAATGCCGAATTGTAGATTGAAGTTTTAATTACAATATTAAACTTATTATTATTTCAAATCTAAGATGAAATATAATCAAATATTGTGCAAGTATCGAAAGATTGATTTTTGATTTTCGTTGTTTTTTCTATTCGTGTTGACATAGACTAAAAAGCATCGGAGCAGTAAATATAATTTCTCTATGATATAATAATTGCTGAGAGGAGTTTTATAAAAAGTTTTTGTTATAAGTTATTAAATAATTAATAAAAAGTATATATTTAAAATATTTTATTTTACGTTTAATAACGGAACGTTATAATTTTATAACGTAGCTGGGACAAGTTCACAGATAAAATATGAGTACATACGTATTCTTCTCAATGTTTATCTGACGTAAGATATTATTTTTATCAAATTTGTGTAAACAAACAAAGTTAACTTACAAAAGCCTTCATTGTACTGTAACACAACACTGCACTGGTTCACTGGCAGGCACTGGTGCATGGTGTGCGGCATCCACTACTTATATAAGGGCAGTAAGACCCCACTTATAGGACTTAGGGCGATGATTGCCAATGCGAACTTTGTATGACACTCTGGTTACCGTGTTTATTAGTATTTGGGTTATTTTTGAAATACCTATTGGTTTTTTTTTTAATTTAACTTGTCAAATTGACAATTGAGGTCATTTTTATACGATAATTATTAAACTAGAAAATGATTGTTTTTATATTTCAAAAATTGCCTGAATACTATCGTTTTTGATAAATTTTATTTATTAGTCGAATTTTAAAGGGGTCGTAATGTTTGCGTATATATGACGTCACTACTACTACTACTAAATCTAGTATGGCTGTTGGTAGCCGGTATATCGTAGGTATATAATTTTATTTATATATATGAATATTAAAAAGCAACAAAATCTAACAAACTAAAAATATCCCACTGCTGGACTAAGGTCTCCTCTCCTTTTTGAGAAAGTTTTTGGAGCTTACTTCTTGTTGTATTTATACTATATCAAAAATAGTTTCCTATTAAATGACACTTTACTCTTAGATGATGACGAAATTCTAAACTTTTTTTTATTAACCATACTTTATTTTCATTAAATTGAAATAATTATAGTTTAAATATTCAAATATAATTCAGTACTCGTTGACTGCCTCGTTGGTCTAGTGGCTAGATATTAGGCAGCAGACCCGGTGGTCCTGGGTTCAATTCCCAGGTCGGGCCAATAAATAGTTATTGGGTTTTTATGTCAGAAAATTCTCAGTAGCAGCCCGGAGTCTGGAAGGTGGAAGTGTGTACACTCCCGTGCCTCGGAAAGCACGTTAAGCCGTTGGTCCTGCGCCTGAACTCTTTCCGGTCGTGTCAGATTGCCGTCCCATCGGATTATGAGAGCTAAGGAAAAGAGAGTGCACCTGTGTTTGCGCACACACATGTGCACTATAATATCTCCTGCGCAGTTGGCTAATCTCTCTTGAGATTGGCCGCCGTGGCCGAAATCGGTCTGGAGGACCTTATAATTCAGTAACAGTAACAGTAACAGCCTGTGAATGTCCCACTGCTGGACTAAGGCCTCTTCTCCTCTTTTGAGGAGAAGGAGAAGGAAATATAATTCATTATCAGTAAATGATTAATGACAATATAATTATGTTAACTTTTTTTTTATTATGTCAAAAATCGAAGGCAATGATGCGCGTTATGAGGGTACGCTATTTATGTACGTTGCCAATTACCATAGAAAAGAGGAAGGACAACCATTTTTAAAATTTATATATTTTATATATATAGTATTGTTCTTATTATATTTGTTTTTAGATTCACAATATACTTTTGTCGTATAATACGTAGATATATTTTTCTTATTGCAAGAATACACACATCAATATGGTATACCATAAGTGTGTTTTCAATATTTCACGGGTGAGTAATGAAGTGGGTTCTTATAGAATAGATTGCAGGTCTTTTTACAGAATATCGAATTTCGTATTATCCCCACAACAGTTTTAGGTAAAATACTTAAGCTTATTACAATCGTTTCCTGACTACGATAAAGGACTGTAATGTAGCCTACTCGTGAATTGGCTTTGGACCTTCTAATGCAGTGTTGCTCAACCTTTCTGTATTGGGGACCCATTGGGTCACAATTATCAACTACTTGTACTTTACTTCGAAACAAAGGATTTGTAAAAGTTATATCTATAGGTTAGTGCACGGACGTTGTTGAAATAATTTCTTTCAAAGAACTAAATTAGCTGACAATTCGTATAAACGTATTCCGATTTTCATTATGCAATTGAAAAACTACATATTGGTAACTTTTGTACCGATCCTACGTGATCATTTGACCTTGAGTTTTGCAATCCGAAAGATATCGTACATACACACTAACACACACGTATAAGCTTTTATAAAAACGTGGAACGTATTATGACGTATTCAAAGTTAAAAATTTTACACGGCTTACATCCAATGTTTGAGAATCGCTGTTTCAACGTGAACACGCCTGATCCAATAAAAGTCGCTACCCAACCAAGTAGTTCATCCTGTATATTGAGTAACTAACATAAACTTACTAATTGATCCTGTTATTCTCGTATTTGTATTTAATAATTAAGATATACTTAGATATAGGCTTTAAGAAAAGTTTATATAAGGCAAACATTTGCCGATATTTTTAAGATTTTTTTTTATTATTATTATCTTTAAACATCATTAATATTCGTTGTAATAATTGACTCAGAGTATTTATAGTATTTTTTACTTTTATCAAACACTATTTTCTCAAACTTTAAGCATATTATTAGATATATCTATATTTAAAAAAAAAAAGCTCAAGAATTAGTGTAAAATAATATAATTTATGTACAATAATGTTACAATTCATGCAATTGAATACTTTTTTTTTGTTTTTTATAAAAAAAAATTTAATCAAACGTCAAAATTATTTTAAAATATTTGTAACTTCAGTATTGCATCAGGATATTTTTTAAATTGCTTACGAACTGACTTGAGGTTTAATACAAACTGTTGAATGAATCACCTCTGTTCCAGAATAATGTACATGATATTTTTATTTGTCAATACATAGAGTATTGACAAATAAAAATATATATATAAATATATTCCAATCACAGTAGGAATAAAGAAAAATAAATAACTTTGACATTAAATTGACGTAATATCATTGGTGGTACCTTGAATAATCAAGTTACAGATTCGTGAAAAAATGGCGTTTTTAAAGGTGGCGAAGTTGTTACTGTAACTTTGAAATTAAATTACATTTTTTATTTATGATATATGTAGTTAAATAAATAAATAAATAAAACTAGTGTTGTAATATAAATGGACATATATTAATCAAGAACTGTTCGTATTGCAAAGCTATTAACAAATCGCGTGGAGTATGTAAATCTAGGGTTTGTTTGTGTCTACTCCTTCGATTGGAATAGGCAATCATAGCTCATAGTAACAGATATAAACTTTACAGTATTTTTTTTTTATCGATACAGATAATTATTTTTATTTACAAAAAAATGTTTATTATAATTTCTAATTAATTGATAATTTTATCCGTGTAAGTCAATCATTGGCAACTTTCATTGCTTATGATTTGTTAATATTTGATATTTATGAAATTTACTATGTACTTTTTTTTTATTGTATAGGTAGGTGGACTAGCACATGGGCCACCTGATGGTAAGTGGTCACCAACGCCCATAGACATTGGCATTGTAAGAAATGTTAACCATCGCTTACATCGCTAATACGCCACCAACCTTGGGAACTAAGACGTTATGTCCCTTGTGCCTGTAATTACACTGGCTCTCTCACCTTTCAAACCGGAACACAACAATACCAAGTACTGCTGTTTTGCGGTAGAATATCTGATGAGTGGGTGGTACCTACCCAGACGAGCTTGCACAAAGCTCTACCACCAAGTTAACTGTTTGCTTCCATATAAATACAAATAAATAAATATTAAACCTTTCTTTTAACACTGAAAAAAGAACCAATTAGTATTTTAAGCCTCGTAATACACAAATTCACAATTATAGCTCGTAAACCGTAAAGTTAATGTTTCATATCGAAGCCTGTATTACATCGGTCGAGAACTCACGGAACCCGATCTCGTGTCATTTGTCAACTAAACCTAGTTCAATTAAATATTATTATTACCTTGTATTATTATGTGAAGACAAAATGATAGAATTATGCAATGTACGAAGCGAACTGTATTACTGACCCTATTTATAACTTGATTACTAAATAACTATAATTTGTATTTATTTATATTTATATTTATTTATATTTATAATTTGATTACTAAATAACTGTGCGATATTAAAATATTTATTAAATCTAAGTTAAAACATAAAACAATACGCGTATGATGATGACGATAATCAACATAGTAACAGCCTGTAAATGTCCCACTGCTGGGCTAAGGCTTCTTCTCCTCTTTTGAAGAGAAGGTTTTGGAGCTTATTCCAACGCGTTGCTCCAATGCGGGTTGGTGGAATACACATGTGCCAGAATTTCAGTAAAATTTGACACATGCAGGTTTCCTTACGATGTTTACCTTCACCGTCTAGCACGAGATAAATTATAATCACAAATTAAGCACATGAAAATCAGTGGAGCTTGCCCGGGTTTGAACCCACGATCATCGGTTAAGATTCACGTGTTCTTACCACTGGGCCATTGTCACTGTAAGGAGTGGTTTTTATTTCTTGACATTCCAGCGTCAAAGTCTTTTTTTTTAGGATAGGTAGTGGTCACCAACGCCCTTAGACATTGGCAGTGTAAGAAATGTTTTGTAACCTTGGGAACTAAGATGTTATGTCCCTTGTGCCTGTAATTACATTGGCTCACTCACCCTTCAAACCGGAACACAACAATAACAAGTAATGCTGTTTTCCGATAGAATATCTGATGTAACTAGACGAGCTTGCACAAAGTTCTACCACCAAATAAATCTTGCCTTCCTAAAATTAATAATAGTCCATACCATTATCTATAAAAACGGTAAAAAAAGTCATATCTTTTGTATGGGAGCCCCAATTAAATATTTATATTTTTTTAAATATTTGTTGTTATAGCTACAACAGAAATACATCATCTGTGAAAATTTCAACTGTCTAACTATCACTTTTCATGAGATACATGAGCCTGGTAACAGACGGACAGCCGGACGGACGGACAGCGGAGTATTAGTTAATAGGGTCCTGTTTTACCCTTTGGTTATGGAACCCTAAAAAACCGAACACTCAAGCCAGGATTCAATTGAATAAATGATAATTAAGACAAAATAAAATCATTATAGTAATAAAAAAATGGTACATTAAAGAAAAACGAAAACATTTATAAGTATTGATTTTTGTTTAGTTTGATTAAACATAAGGAGTAATTAAATGTGACAGATATATAAATAAAATAAGATTTTGAATAAAGAACATGAGAAAAAGACGCATTATTAAAAGAGTGCACTATGTGATAGCGTGCGCTCTGTCAAACCCTTGCATCACGGAATAGTCTTAGATTGGAGATACTGCCCACAGCCCAGTCACCTTTATTATACCTATATTGTTATTTAAACAAGTCCGACTATTGCAGGAACATACTAAAACTAAATATCATTGCTAAATTTGATTTGTTAGTCGGCTACACTGCAGCCAATCAGAATAGTGTATGAAGCTATTTTCTATCGAGTTAAATATGTTTTTTTATCTATGTGTGTGTGAATATTCAAATAATAAAAATCTGTTTTTAATTAGTGACAGTTGAAGCCTATTTTATGAATTGTGAAATAAGTTTCCTTTGTCTAAAGAAGAAAAGGCCTCAAATATATAGGACCCTTTATTTTTGCAAATGGCCGCGATGGCTTAATGAATTGAACATTTTACTCGACAATCGTGGTTTGAAATCCGGACAATTAGGATGTATTTGTGTTTATACTTCATATATATAGAATTTTATGAATAGGCTCCAACCCTTCCCCTTAATAGGAGGAGGATGAAGGAGTCTTGGGCTACTTGCGGTTGTAGTAGTCAACTTCAGGTAGTGGTAGTAAACAATAAGCGTAATATGTAAAATGGTATTGCAAGTAATAAGTACGGTCCGTGTGATGAAACCAAGTCTTACTTTAGTTACAATTCGCTAACTAATTTGCATATTGACTTATTTGCGGCGATTGGATTCATAAATAACACCGTTTGAAAGGAACACTGTTTCCCACAGAACTGATCTAGATTACAACTTAAATGTAAAACGATGTAATGACAAATCTATATTCATAGAGCTTAGTTACTTAAAACGAGTGTGATAAGGTTCATTTTAGGTTTATCAAAATGTCATGGTATATAGTCTTCGATGGATCCACTTTCCACACTGATTCTTGTTCAAGGACAATTTCGGTAGCGCGTGTTAAAACCAATGTATGCTGAGACTATTATTAGGACCCTGCAAATTATCTAAAGCGGTCTAATTTGACAGGTGAATTGCCTAAGAAACAGTAAATACTATGTATTATATATAAACAACAAACAAATCAATATAAATATACAAATAAGGATATATAATGTACAGTCAGCAACGAAGATATGTGAATTTTTCAATTGGAATATTTTTATGGATTTCTTATAATATTGTGGATATTGAAACCATACCAATATATATATATATATATATATATATATATATATATATATATATTATGGTAAGGTTATTGGTAAGGTTATATATATATATATATATATTGGTAAATATATATATCTCATTAACATTTTATAGGCCAGGTAACATAGTAAAAATTTGGCAAACATTAATAAACATTGTATGTAGTATAAATATAAAGTAACAGCCTGTATATGTCCCACTGCTGGTCTAACATCAACATTCGACACATGCAGATTTTCTGAGTGATGTTTTAGTTCATCGCCGAGCACGAGATAAATTGTAAAAAAAACTTTAGCACATGAAATTTCAGTAGTTCTTGTACGGATTCGAACTCAGAGCCATCGATTAAGAATTAAGGATTCTAACCTCTGGGCCGTCGCGGCTCCTTTATATAACTCCTATATATCCTATATATAAATGGATTAAAATAGATCTTATCTTTTCAAAGGAGGTACTCAGTTCTGTTGTAAGTTTTTACATTTGTTACTTCAGAACTCTGTCATTTGTGAACTGATTTGAAAAATTATGTTTCTGATTGGTCCCATTTAAATTTGAAAAATAAATCCAGTGCTATTTTTCTAGCCTTCTAGGTACGTGTGGATTTTTTATGGGCTCGAATTTTATTGGCATTTCCCTTATTTTTTTAAAGTAAATTATTTGTTTTGAATTATATACAACACATATTTCTGTCATCCATTAGCCATCTATTGTTGCCGTTTGTACTTCTCGTACTCTTTCCTCAAAGGCCGGCAACGCACCTGCAAGTGGTAGTCACTTTCCATCAGGTGAGACTCCCGCTCGTTTGCCCCCTCTTACATAAAAAAACTTCTCAATCGTTTTGTTGATACAACTATAATAACAGTGACTGCCTCGTTGGTCTAGTGGCTAGATATAAGGCTGCAGACCCGGTGGTCCTGGGTTCAATTCCCAGGTCGGGCCAATAAATAGTTATTGGGTTTTTCTGTCAGAAAATTCTCAGTAGCAGCCCGGAGTCTGGAAGTTGGAAGTGTGTACACTCCCGTGCCTCGGAAAGCACGTTAAGCCGTTGGTCCTGCGCCTGAACTCTTTCCGGTCGTGTCGGATTGCCGTCCCATCGGATTATGAGAGCTAAGGAAAAGAGAGTGCACCTGTGTTTGCGCACACATTTGTGCACTATAATATCTCCTGCGCAGTTGGTTCCATTAAAAAGAAAGCAAAAAATTAAAAAAAAAGAAACATAATTTTTGTCATTGTACTGTACAACTAGAGTTAACTTTGAGTTTTGTTTAAATCTATAAAAATAATCATATATAACTAATTAAAAGTCTTTCCATTTCACGAATTTAAATCAATATTGATAATTGAAGCATTTTAGCCCTTATTTTGTAGCTCATACGGTCAATTTTATTTTACAGCAATTAGTTACTACCGCCACTAATGTGATTATAGTTTTTATAAAATTTAAGACGTAACACTATACTGTAACATAACGTATAAGGTTCAGCCGGTTTAAGGTAAATGTAGCTTAGATAATATTTTATTCGTTCCAATCCATGTTTCTCGTTTTTTTTTGTTAATTCACGTAACGAAATACGTAATCTTGTGACGTATACTTTATTGTCAACTGTGGAGTATTGATACACATGTTACCTGTAATGTCATTAACATTTCTATCACTGTTTTATTTTTCAATGAATAATAATTAACGGGGAGTTAAACGGAGAAATGTTGCGAGGATTCTTGCCTCCATTCCACGCTGTCCGGGTCATCATTTAGGAAGTAGCTATTTTCTATTTTTATTTCTATAAATTTGAGGTCTAAATAAACAATAAAAGAATTACTATCCTTGAATAGTAATAGAATATCAAAAAGAAAATACCATTTGAAAAAAAAACGACGAGTTACTATTAGCCCAGTCGGTTAGTCGAAAAAAGGGTCGAACAGTCCATTAATTTTAGGTAGAAATCTAGGTAGAAAATTGGGTAGAGGGGGGTCAGTGGGAGTCTAAATTCAAAATGGTGACCAAATTGGACCCCTACGTTAGCCGCCATCTTGATTTAATGGTACCATTTTTCGTTAAAAACTCGGTCATTTTCAACCTAACAACAAAAATTATAAGAACTTAAATTATTGTTCATGCGATTCTCTACTATGTTTTATCTTAGAGAATATTCATATAATTATAACAACCTAAAAATGATATCGCTGTAAGAGCAGCACGCTTATTGTTAAAGTACGGCAAGTTGCAAGATTGTGTGACACGTGTTATTACATATATTATGTCAGCACGCTTACCGAATGCTTCAATATACCGAATGTAATAAATGCGTTCTTTTTGTGTTCTGACGTTACGCTAGACTTATATATGTGTGTGCAAGTTAGTTAAAGTAAACGCTGACCGCTGCAGTAGAGGAAATGCACATCTCGGAGCTCTGGAAGCAGCTGTGATTGTAATATTACGGGGAATATGAGCTTACTTTGTGGTTTTCTCAAGAATGGTCTTTGCAAAAAACGTAATCTATGAAAGATACTAAATTCGGGCCATGTGAGGTTCTCATCCACTAAAATCATTATGGCTATCCTTAAAATGAATCATAAATACTTCTGGTGCCTTACTTTCCTCGTAACGGCGTAGATCAGAAGGAAATATTTTGTAATCCCTTCTGTACCTCTCGAAAGCATGCCGCGCGAAGTTATCAAGGCCGTTCTTCTAAGGGCCTTTTAAAACAGTACTCAGGTGTCCCTTAATCATTGAGGCAGTAAGAGGGCTGAGAAGATACCTACGTTACCTACCACTTTCTGGTTAAAGCTAGTGCTCCCATGCCGATTCCTTTTGGCGTGAACCATAGCTGATAGTCTCATAGGGCAACGTTTTGTCTGATCTTAATTTAAAAAAGAAGGCAGGCAACTTTCCCTCCCCATGGTAATCAATCATCGACGTCCATAAACATTACATAATTCTAATAAATATTAATCAAACACAATAATGCGCTACCAATGGGAACTTAGATTATTTGGACCATTGATAACACTGGTTTTTAAAACTATAGATAAGTTAAATTTAAATTTAGAATAACTTTGATATTGTTACATTCTGATGGTCCTAGTCTAATATATTCCTAGGACATGTCTATGACTCATCACATTACTAATATTATTACGCAATGAATATACAGCTTATCTAGACGTTAATCAAATTGGAGTTAGAAAGTGAAATCAAGGTTACTAGTAAATAATTATTTAATTATAGTGCTGCGTTCTATATAAATATTTGTTTATGATAATTTTTTAATCTATCGTATTCCAAATTCAAATTATAAATATCATATTTAATACACTTAATTAAATAAAAATAAGAAAATGTTTGTTTGTTCAGTATTTTGAGAAATATTAATTATATTTAATTACTTTAAATGTAGTATGGGTTTCGAAGACTATGGCTTGTTATTGGTTTATTATAGTTGAATATCTTAACTATATATAATAGAATACTCGATTTCGCCAATAATATTTATCAATTATTATTTTATAAAGATGACATGTTATATAAGAAACGTATTCTAGTGTATTGTATGATATACCTACAAAAAAATGTCATACACCCATGAAGCCGTACACTAAATTGCACGAAAAAGTATAAGCAAAGGGAAGAATAGAATTGCAACATGTCACAGCTTTGTTGATCAGTTGACACAATATATGTTGCATTCAATGTTAATATGGGATTTCTATTGTCTAATTATTGCGCGAACAAAGGAATTTAACTATTCTTTATTTCGTCGAAAGACAAAAGACATAACTTCGGTAATATGAATTCTTTGAATAGGTTAATTGTTTTTGCAACGAAAGACCAATCTTAACACAAATTCGCTTTGTCACTATTGCTCACAGACATCGAGTATGTCATTAAACTCGTAATATTGACAATATGGGCTAGTAACAGGCTGTGGGCCTTATTGGAGGCCCAGTTTAATTACTCTATTTCGGTTTGAAAGTGACACTGCCTCACTCAAACTTCGACTGGAACACACACACACATAGTGGTAATGTTTGGCGGTAGCATAACCGATGAGGTCGTGGTATTTTTCCATAACTCATAATAATACATGTGATTTTAGAACAATTATAGTTGAGGCTAATATTTCGTATTTTATTTAGTAACATAAATATTTTATTACAAGAAGCTTTCCTTTTAAGTTCACTTGGACTACTGGGAGAAATATTTGAGAGAAAAGTTCTCCTATAAAATTTTCTAATCAATCCGTAATAATATTTGAAAGTTGAACAATTGATGAACATTTAACTTTTAGTCAAAAATATAAAAGCCTGTCATATGGTACCTACCCCTAAAATATTAGTAAAAACGAAAGAAGAGTTATATGTAGGTTTTATAAATGCCCTCGTTATATATTATTGTATGTATGTATAATAGACGTAATAGTTCTATCCAAGTTCATTCACAGTGATCAATGAAATGTCGAAACAACGGTTAGTCGCCATTTGTTATGTCACATGCTTTGTATATAAACCGCGTCGTACATGATTATGTTCACATTATGTAGATGTTTTTATTGACACTGCTTCTGATCTGTACTCGACTACCTCGTTAGTCTAGTGCCCAGTTTATAAGGGCGTAGATCCCGAAGTTCTAGGTTTAAGCTCCGGGTAGGCCATTAAAGGTTTTTTCGATTGTTCTGTAGAGTATTGATCAATAGCGGCCCGTATTCTAGAAATTGGCAGTTCTTACACTTGCGAGCCTCGGATAGCATGTTAAGCCGTTAGCCTTGCGCCTAAATTTTTTCTAGTCGTGACGTTTGTCATCTCATCTGATTATGAGAGTGAGAGAATAGAGTGTATCTTTGTTTGTACCGCTATGTACTAAAATTATGTTATATATCATCTATGTGCGAGTTACCAGAACCATACCAACCATTTTTTGTATGTTTGTTTGTCTGTTTGTTCGGGTTAATCTTTAAAATTACAATTTAATGTATGTTATAAGGATTAATTCCAAGGTTTAGTCTTTATTTCATCAAAATCGGTTGAGTCTGCATATAATAAATTTCACGTACATTTTTGATGTCCACTATATTAAGCTAAACGCTATAATGGTAGATCCTAAAGCCAAGTGCAGTAGATTCAATTAGTGCACATTAAAATGTCAGTGGCGTCACTTAACAAAATCCAACCTTTTCCGGCGGCTAACTGCAGGTTACGTAGCTGGAATGTCGGTCTGTCTGTTCGCTAATAAGGTTAAAAGATTTCCCGTTCTCTTTTTTCTACAAGCTTGTGATTCCTAGAAGTCGCTTCCATGTAATTCCATTACATTATAATGTAGGTTACATTTTAATTTATGAAGAGGTTTAGAATTATATTTACTTCAGGTAAGTTACATAAGTAAGTCACTTTATAAGTTGTAAGTTTGTTTCCTGCGGGTTACAAAACTTTGAGGTGAGTGTGTTTTTTAAGTAACAAATAAATCTTGATGATTGATGAAGGACATTTATTATTAAAATTACTTTTAAATTGTTGACTATCCATTAATATATTGAAAAATTAGAATATAGGGTATCGTCCGTTTTAATGTTGACCAAAATAATTTTTTGTCATTTAAAAATATCAATGCATTATGCTTAAAATAAATATTTGTGAAAGTTAAAATGATATTATACTGTTTTATATTTATGGTGCGCACAGAGGTGAGCGAGATTTTCATAGTTGAATTTTTTTTTTAAAGTATGTTTGGGTATGCGGACCATCATATGGGCCATCTGATGTTAAGCGGTCACCAACCCTTAGACAGTGGTAAAAAAAACATGACCAATGCACCACCAACCTTGGGATCTAAGATGTTATGTCCCCTCTGCCTGTTATTACATTGGCTCACTCACCCTTCAAACCGGAACACAACAATACCAGGTACTGGTCCCAGACACCGCTTGACTGAGCTTGCACAAAGCTCTACCACCGATTAGAAAAAGAGTAAACATAATATGTGTATGTTATACTTTATATTAAATAAAATAAAACATTCAAAGACAACACACGTCATGTCATACTTAAAAATCAATAACGGGCTTTTATACATTTCTGCGGCTTTTTTTGTTATTGTCACAATTACGGTCGAATTTATTCAAACGGCAACTAGTTCTTAATGTGTTTCATAAATTTATACTATACCCTACATGTACGGTATAATATAAATTTATAAAACACATACATCAACGGATATATTAAGTAAGCGCCGTCAGCTTATAATATACATATTGATATCTAGCGATGCTCATAATGTCGATTGATTTTGTCATAAAAATATTTACTAATATGAACTTTGGCATTTTCGTTTTATTATTCTGTAAAGATTTTTACAACATTAAATAATTTACGCATCTATCGTTTGACATTGCGAGTTGATGTAATTTAAAAAAAAAAAGTAGGCTGTCGACCGAGTGATCTCGTTTTGTTAAATAATAGAAATTCAAAGACGCGCGCAAATACGCGACTGATTTTTAAAACAAAACTATACATATTACATCATATTATTTTAAATGTATTTTGTTTGACAGATATTGTAACATAAATATTTATATTGGGGAAAATAAATTTTGAAATATAGTAATTATATTTCATTATTAATTTAATAAAGAAACGTATTGAAAAAAAAAAAAAAAAATTAAGGAAAATCTGAGTGCTTAATGAAACTGCGATGCTTAAATAAATAAGCTTTTTTTAGGCGCACATAAGGCGCACCGTATATCATTTCAAAAAGGGAATATGATGCTGCCATCAGAAATAAATCATATTTTTTGGGGTTTGTCAAGTGTTACATATGATATGTTCATTTGAGTACCCTGACAACGTGTATGCAAACTTTGATCGGTCGAGTAGTTTAGACTTAAAAGCTTAACAAACAAACAAACTCATTTTCGTATTTATAATATTACTAAAAATAATATGACAACGCTAGATAGATATTTATATTTTGATACTAGCTGTGCCCGCGGTTTCACCCGCGTATAATTAATAAAAATATAATGAATTAAAATCAGCCTAGAACCTTCCTCGATAAAAGGACTATACAACACAAAAATAATTTTTAAATTCGAACCAGTAGTTCCCGAGATTAGCCGGACCAAACAAACAAACTCTTCAGCTTTATATATTAGTATAGATATAAATATCCATCAAATATGTACATATATATTGATACATACTACATATCATATGTTTATAATATAAAATGGAAACTCACCTTTTGACTTTTGAGTTACTCAAATAGCTGAACACTAAACAGTCAATGAAGCAAGAAATAAGTATAATAAATACTAAAATAGAATACCTTTACTGAGTATCTTGCCAGTTCTTCTCGGAAGAATTTTTATTCCGAAGCGATGGTAGCTTCATGTACAACCTTATCAGTTTGAAGACGTTCCTTCGTTTGTAGTAGTGCACCGTCAGCAGAAAAATAAATCAACAATTTTAATGTATTATTTTTTAGGTATTATACATATTACAAGTAATTTTTAATTACGATTTATTCAACTACAACGTATCGTAGTTCATCATACTCCTCGTTTTCATCTCACTAATTATTTATGTTTGATACATAATGATAAGTGTATCTAAATATATATCCTGATCCTTTCCTCTTCAATGTAGACAAACTGTTCTTCATTTGTTTACAATTAGGCGTTATTTTTTTCTTAGCTATTGTTATTATATCATTAATATTCATTGTGACATTATTTTTTGCGACGTAGGTAAGTTTTCACTTCCAACCATATAATTTATTATAAGCTAATTAGTAACAGAATAATAATAAATAAAATGTCCTTTCTAACGCTTATTATGCTAGAGAACGAGTCACGTGGTAGCTAAACGTTTCCAAACTACTGTAATATATCTTTATATAATTATAAAAAAATTGTAAAATGACGACTTAAAAGTAAGAGTGAATTTCAATATTATAAAATAATATTAATAATAATTTTATTATTGATTTATAAGGATTATTTTGTATTTCTAATTATAAGTGTTATTACAATACAATTGAAATGTCCACCTGAAATGGCTTTGATTCACGGTGCATTTAATTTCGACAGAGTTTACGCAAATGTAAGGCATTCGTGTGGACGTTGGCTCGATGCATATTTATGAGAGCTTTCTTGATAGTCTAAGGTCTGGCTGTAGTAATCAAATATTATTTTGTTTTTCCGTACATTTTTGATATTGGTATGTGACATACAAATTGCCGACCCGAGATGATGAGATTTGCATGTCGGATGAAATTCTGCCACATGCGTATCAAGCAGCGTGGTCGAATAAGTTTTAAAGCTTGGTGCGATCAAGCCTTTGCCGATGCGTTATTCAGGATTCAGGTCATTTAAGGATATTACTTACTTAAATTACCTTTAACTTAACAAGCGAATTTATTATATAGTTAAACTTGAATAATTTGTTAGCAACGTTTTTGTAGTAGTAATATTAGTTGATCCGGTTTTTTTAATTTTGTTCATAGTAATAATAATAGTCATAATAATGCTCGATCAAACAATACACACTTTTAACATACTAGATAAGTTAACACATTGCACGATGAGGCCTCGTACTACGAAAGTCATTGAGAGATATTTGAAATACCGGCATCAATCATGCTACGGATGAATTGAAATATCACCGTCCGCCTTGTAGGGAATCCTTCGTTTGGCAACTGTTCAAATGCGTTACGTTGAGAGGAAAGTTTTAAATTTTAAGTATCCTTTAGAATAACTTATTCTTACACGTGACTCCGCTTGTAAATCTGCTTAGAATTGTTGAGACAAAATCATTCATTATTATTGACTAGATATATCAGTTTTTGCTATTTATGTCTATAAAGGTAATGAAAGTACACATCACAGGTCAGTCAAATCAGAATATGATTAGAAATATGTTCTCACTTTTAAGAGAACAATGTAATGTAACTTATTATATATACAAAATTGAAATACGTCAATACAAAACGTAAGAAATTTAGATATTGTTAGTAATATATATATATATATATATACATATGTTTTTTTTTAATCTACATAAAACTGGGTGAATAAGACATGGTTACGTGTTAGAGCTTTAGCTTGATAGTTGAGTAAGCCAGTAACTGATAAACCAACTATTAAATAAATTTAAGCTGAAATAGTTCCATGATTGTACTATTTTATAGGGCTATTCTGTATAAACAAATTCAGAACCGAAGAATATGGTCAAAAAGTGACACGCGACATTGACCACAATAATTATAGCATTTGAAAATAGTACATCAGATTTGTGCAGGCATCATGTGCATCGTCTGGGTACCCATCAGATATTCTACCGCAAAACAGCAGTACTTTGTATTGTTGTGTCCCGGTTTGAAGGGTGACTGAGCCAGTGTAATTACAGACACAAGAGACATAACATCTTACTTCCCAAGGTTGGTGGCGCATTGGCGATGTAAGCGATGGTTAATATTTCTAATAATGCCAATGTCTATGGGCGGTGGTGACCACTTACCATCAGTTGTCCATAAGCTCGTCCGCCGTTTGTCAACATTTCACGGGTGAGTAATGAAATTAGTTCTTACAGGATAACACTGATGGTATCTTTAAAGATCTAGGTAGACCGAAAACAACTTAATAATAGAACGTTACATAACACCGATTACGAGCTATTACGTTTACATCTGGTCTGGATCTAGACCTGTTTTGCCTTTGTAAGTGCACTTTGATACGAGCATAAGTTGATAAGCGGTATAAGATTATATCGAGCTGTAAACACCTCCAAGGAAAATTTAATTTTTCAATAATTGATTTTAATGTTTTTATGTATATTGATCTAAAGATCTAGAAATATAGTGATTTTCTCAATCGATTTGTATTTGAATGTAACATTTATACGTAGAACATTTTTGACAGGTTTTTGATGTAAATAGGTTTTATTGAGTCGTATTTACTGACTGCATGCACTTTAATTTATTTACGTTATTCTATCGTTAAGGAACTTCTTTGTAATTCTAACGTCATACTTCACTTGTGGTTATTTAGTGTTTAAGCTTTACATAGCATAAAAAGTCCTGATCGGATCATTTGAACGAGATATTATGGTGCACGTGTGTGTGCACCAACACATTCTATCCATTCCGTTCCTCATTGTCTAATCAGACGTCAAGCTTCAGGCGCTACTGACACTTTCTTACCAAAATAACCTAAAATTGGTCTGACCCAGGATCAGACTAAGGAAGTCTAACCACTAGAACAAAAAGATATGAAGATTAAAAACGCTATTGCTCATGCACAAAATAAATTATTTTCAGGAAAATATATTCCACAATGTTTTATGGCTCTCTTAGTCGTATCAGCTAATATAGATATCTGATTTTCCTGCTTTCGTTGATCAGTAGGGTGTAAGTGAATCTTAATAGAGTTCCTGAACTAGCCTCCGACCGTTGCTCACATATCGTATAAATACCATTACGTTTATGTGTCACGTCACTTACCATCGAAGCTTCAATTACATCGGACTTAAAAATGTCGCGTTTTATTGTGAGTTTCATATTTATTATATAATGCCATATCGTCAAAATAATTATATAATAAAATATAAAAACTATTTGCTATTAACCTTTTTATTATATAATTGTTAACGTATTCAAAACTAAAGCGTGAGAATAAAAAAAAAACTTGCATTATATGCTATTCGATATGAATAATGTTATTGAATATCATGGTTTTATTTTTTTAATTATTAGTATTTGTATTATTGTAAAGCGTATTACTTTTTTTTTTCATTTTCAGGTACTAATATGTTTGAGCTTCGTGCTTGCACAAGCCAAAACAGAGAACAAGAAAAGGGAAGCGTCTGCGTCCTACTCCATTCCCACGCGGCACACTTACTCCGAGTACCACAATAGGGTCCCGATCCCAATTCCCCATCCCGTCCCAGTCAGTGTTCCTAGACCTGTACCAGTAAGTGTACCAGTTGGAGTACCAGTCGACAATCCACGCCCCGTCCCGGTGGCTGTACCTCAACCGGTGGCTCAAATAATTCCTAGACCGGTAGCAGTACCAATCAACCGTCCAGTACCATTGCCAGTATCCCAGCCCGTTCCTGTAACTGTTACACAGGGAGTTGGTATTCCAGTGCCCCAACCATACGTGGTCAGTGTACCAGCTGCTGTTCCCGTCAGAGTGCCACAGCCAATTCCAGTACCAGTGGCCGTTCAAGCAGTTGGTGGATATGGTGGTATTGGTTCCGGTGTATCAATCGGCGGTATCGGTTCTGGCTTGTCAATCAGTGGAATTGGCTCTGGCGTGTATGGTGGTGGATATGGGTCCATAGGGGTGCCTGTAGCTTCAAAAATCGTTTCACCAGTATCAATATCTCATCCATATATTTCTTCTGGATCTGTTCTTTCATCTGGTTATGGTGGTGGATACCTGTCAGGAGGCCATGGTGTATATAGCCATGGCGGATATGGCCATGGACATTAATAACGAATAATGTATTATAATATTTGCCAAGTATATAGGCCTCCTGTATGTTTTTGAATGTTAATAATATTGTAGTCCTATGGGGTATAAGTTGAAGGTCCCTTATTTTTATGTCTAGTCCAAAGCCCATTATATATGCTGTATTTTTTAAGCAAACGAATGAGACTGCAATCACTTGAAAGTTTGGAAATGTAAAAATTAAGAAAATCATTAATTCGTTTTAAAAATCGAAATATTCAAAACTATTTCTTTTAATAATTACAATTGTTCCAAAAATAATCTTTGTTTAACAGATATATTAACTAGATTAGATTTATTCTCATATTGTTTACGAATCAACGCTTTATTAGTAGTAAGTTAATATTAATTTGTGTATTAAATATAATATGGATTATTATGTATATACAAATAATTACATAATTTTACCCACCAACATGTATTTCATTTATAATTTTAACTAAAACATTGGATAATTCAATTGTACAATAGCAGCTCCTTATATTATGGATCAATTAAGACATTGTACTTTGATTGTACAACTGTTTTTGTTTTTAAAGCGACAAAATTATTTATTACAAACATTTGCATCAATAATAGAGCAATTATTTACTATAACATATAATCTGTGTTATGACGTTGTTAGTACTATTTTTAACTTTATGCATAAAACATTCATAAAGTATCCATTGCAAGCTATCCAATAATACAAATACCTCAAACGTAGCTGAGTAATTTATAAAAATATATATCAAAGATAAAAAAGAACCTAAAATTGGTCCTTGTGGTACACCCATTCTTAATATAGATTCAGAAGATTATACTCCTCTAGTATTAGTAATAAATAAAATAAATCATAGCAAGATATAATCAGTATTATTTATGTGTAGTATATATTTTTATTTACAGTTTATATATCTGTGGAAATCGAAGAGGAATTATCTTAAACGAATTAGTTATTTATGAAACTCGCTAGTAACACGTATTTACTATTCATACTCTGATAGCTAATTGATATGTTAAATAAATAAAATTAAATCAACATTTAAGTATTTATATATGTATTAGTGTACAAATTCGGTTCCGTCTACGATAATACCCATTATCTCATATGTGATTAGAATTTGTTTTGATAACTTATCAGTGTCCATTGTTTGCACGGGCCGGGATATCGTTTGAACCAGTAATAGTTGAAAATTACCTTGGGAAAGTGCCAAGACTAATTACGGGACGTGCTCGTGTTGTGAAAAGTGAAAAAATGAAATCAAGTGAGTAGTCTTGTTTAATAGAAACTATGTGATTGAAAATAGTGTTTATTGCGTTCCATTAAACGGATCGTATTCATTATTTATTTATGATAATGTCTTATCTTACCTGTAGATAGTAAAATCTGATCCACAAGTGATATTGCGCTTGCAATAATAAGAAGTTTATGACATCACGCATGGATCCAATCCAAATATTTTCGAAGCGTTCGAATAATCCAAAGATACAACGAAAATAGAATAAAAATGTATTTATTGTAAGCTTTCAAATTATGTTATTTTATATTTGTGTATAAATAATTATAGTTAACAAATTTAAATTTATTATTGTGAATATTTTAAATTCTTAATTCTTAGCAGTTGTTGATTTTATAATTTCTTTAATTTTATATGTAATTTAATTTTTTCTCGCGTTTTCAAATTTGCTATTTTATACATATCCTTTATTTTAATATTTATCTTTAATATGATGTTTTCATTAAATTTTGGAAACTGTTTTCGGTTAAGTTCTATTAATATATTTTATTTTCATGTTTAATATGATTAGTTCAGGTCATATAATAATAAATTATTCTAAGGACTGACCTGGTAATAATAATTAATGTATAATAATCAGTTAATATCATCGTGTCATTTTATCAAAGATTATAGTTGTTACTTTGAGCTAAATATCTCTTGGCCATATAATATTCTATACTAAATTAATATTATGTTTGTCAAAATTATGATACATAATTAAAACTAACTTTACTGTTGACTTTATTGAAAGTGCAATTTTAAGATCTCCATTTCATTATATAGATATTTGATATATCAAAAATTATGAAATATAAAGCGATATATTTAGAAATGATAATGATAGTGTAATTTTATTTGTTAAACTTAGCTTTTTATGTATCATTTATTTATTAAAAACAAACATGTTTGAAGTGAAATAAGATAGTAGCATCACATCTCTCGTCTGGGTAGGTACCACCCACTCATCAGATATTCTACCGCAAAACAGCAGTACTTGGTATTGTTGTGTTCCGGTTTGAAGGGTGATTGAGCCAGTGAAATTACAGGCACAAGGGACATAACATCTTTGTTTGGCCCAAGTAAGCGATGGTTAGCATTTCTTACAATGCCATTGTCTATGGGCGTTGGTGACCACTTACCATCAGGTGGCCCATATGCTCGTCCGCCTACCTATACAATAAAAAAAAATCTTTCACTTAAATCATATGTAGGTACTACAGATATTAAAATATTACTATATTTTACTTTCAGGGTTTCCGTTTTCGTTAGAAAACATCCCGAGGCAGACAAGTTTCGCGTGTTTGTCTCTGAAATTTGGCAGTATATTATCTGCTCTCATTCTAATTGTAAGTAGCGACTTTAAATTATTAATTTCTTATCTATTATCACTATAAATTATAGGTACAGCGAAATAAGTAGGTACGACTCGTTCATTTGCATGATAATTTCTACATAACTATCTAAGTTTGAAGAGTTCGGACTTTGACACTTTTTTGGTAGTCGTTTGTTTGTGTGGTCTTGTCGTTTGTATGTTTAATGAAGTCACATAATTTTATATACATAGGTCCTTAGATAATAATCGTATAACGGTTATTTGTCACTTTCTATCATAAGCAAATTGACGTTCGAAAGAATAAGTCAAAGCATTTTGTTAATATACGAGTACAACCTCTACGTTTATAAGGAAGGGTTACAACTTTTGTCCTATATTGCAAATGCTTTAATATTTTTTCTTAAAACGTAGTAACTAGATATTGTTCGATACTGTTTATTTGTGTCAACACATTTTTAAAATACTGGTTCCACAATAGTTTGCTAGATGGAGTTTCGACCGTATTAGGCACTGCTGCTCCACCTCTATGGGATCTTAGCCCTATCCTATATAGTCTATAATATTTCTAAATATATGGGCTAAAACAAAAATATTTTTTCAAAACGACCTTTTCAGTTTTATGTATTAATCCAGTTTTATTACAATAAGTATCTGAGCGACAAAGATTTGCTTAGCTTTTATAATAAGTCATATATTTTTTGAGATAAATTGCGTTTTGTTCAGTAAAGATACACCTATATAGATAAACATGAAAAACGAAATCTTTTCCAAGTATAAAATTCGAGTCAAAAAATATATTTATATACGATAATGGCTCATTTAATATTATAAGATTCATGTTATATATTATATTAATACATAATTTGTTGCTTCTTTTCACATGAGTCACGCTTGTCTGCGATTTTACCTTATCGAGCGGGGGTTGGGGTAAGTAGGGTCACTATTTGCACTGCTTCTAGACGCAATAACTTATGATACATACACATTTTTAGCATCCAGAAGTAAATGATTTTACAAAAACCTCGAACTGGTCTATTTTAAAAATAGAAGACCAAATCATATAAATTGATGTAAATTACTCAATCAGCTAATCCAAAAAAAAAACAAATAACACATTTAAACTCATTCAAAAACAATCACAAGTAGCGCCAATAATGAATTAATTACTTTACCTTGCTGTCCAACAACACAATTGCGGTTTTAAATTAGCGCTCGCCTTTTTTTATTTTAACAATGCATATGCAATATGGATTAAGGTATCTCCTAACTATACATATATATATTTAATATATTCTCCAAAAGATTAATTTTACGTTGTTTTTATGGCAAAATATATATTGTTTATTTGCTTTGAATGAATTACCTAAGTTATTCATGTGATGTGCACTGCCCCAAAGTTGTCTGGATGAAATTGCCCTTGTAAACAACGGCATTTGTGCAACTTTTTTGTATATTCGTATTCTATTTCCTGATCGATATTTCCCAACACAAAAACGTAATCGCAACAATAGCTAATGAACCATTACTATGTTTTTACTTGAATGATAATTTATTTTAGAAAAACAGACGAGCAAATTGACTTCTTGCTAGTAAGTCTCCTTTGCCCTTAGACATGGGGCACTAAGAACTGTTATATATAACACATTTCTTACAGCGTCAACACCAACCAAGGAATCTGAGTTATCTTGCACCAGTAATTACACTCACTAATCGAATTAATACAGTACAAATATAGAGTACCCATCCAAATGGGACAGCACAAAGCTTTACCGCAAGGCCCGATAGTGCTTTTTTTTAGTACTTATAAGCTTAATTAGAGCAAATCAAAGCACATATACATGTATCTGTGTTAATGAGTATAATTTCATTAAATATTATGAACTGCAAACCGAATGCAATCATCAAGGATGATTGATAATATTTTGACATTAAATAAAATTAAAGGTTATTATAATCATAACGTTTTACTGATAACAGCGGTCGATGTCATTCATTCATATCATTCACTTAGTTTAAATCACCTAATTAATTAACTATATTCTGCAATATCGAGTTGTTTATAATTATTATAGATATAAATATTGTAAAAATAAAAGATATTCTTTTTAATTTAATTAATTATTAAATGTAACCCGTAAGACTTATGAATTGGTTTCTTTGTTCAGTAAACATATTAAAAGTAATTATTTTATTCTGGCCAGTATAAATGGTCTTTGCTTATGGCATTTATACAGGATTATTTGTAACGAACCAGCAACCTCGCAGGGCTAGATAGCTAACACCATAAGTAACAACTTTTGTTCTACGACTTGTGATAATTTGTTACATTTTATTTTCATACAAAAATAAGTCTACGCGCATCGCAAAGATCGACGCGTCGCGTCGTCCTTTCGTTTGTGAATGAAATATAGACCTACAAATGTCACGACAGTACGACAAAAACTTGTAAAAACATTTTTTTGTTATGTATTGAGTTATGTCCGAACTCGTATTATAAACAACTCGATATTGTATACAGGGTACAGCTGAATTTAATTAAGTGTTTGAATGTTGTCTAGTAACGTTGGAAAGTAAATCGAGAGAATTGAACCAAATTTCAGTTGGTGGTAGTTACAGGTATTTACTTGTATTATACACATTATAAATGACTTGGTGGAAGGTCTTCGCCAATCCGCCTACCTAAGTATTATAAATAAATAAAAATCTTTAATTTAATATAAAATTTTACATTTCAGCTGTATTCAATATTCGCCCTAGCACAATGTCTCGCGGCGTTGAACGTGCTTCCGTTAAACTGGACCACAGACGACATAGAAAGCGTGATGTCCACCGGCTTCGTCATTGTTGTGACTATTGCGCACACTGTCACACTGTTCCTTAGCACATTGATGCTTATTGGTGTTTTAAAGGTAAGTAAGGAAATATCTCACAACTGGATAAAAGCGATTGGTAGTTATAAATTAGAGTGTTAGAATTTCAAAAATGTCAAATTAGACATATTTATATATTACTAGCCGTGCACGCGACTTCGTCCGCGTGGAATAGTAAATTTCGGCAGTATTTTTAATTTTATAGGCTAATTATTTTGCAAACTCACTAATCGGGGTTTCTGTATTTAATTCTCAGTAGCACCCAGTTTTTAAGTGTTGGCCATGTTTACCTACATTCCCGTGTCTTGAAAGCAGTTAAAGCCATTGGTCCTGCAGCTATACTCTGTCCGGTTGAATCATATTTCCTATAGTATTATGAGATCGAGGGAATAGAGAATGAGATTTTTAAACATAGATTTATTGAAGATTTTTTGTATGTTTCTGATATGACCAGGAGAAAGCGAGTCTCATGAAGCCGTGGGTGATCTGGACTTCTCTCCAAGTGATGGTTTCGGTTTTGGCGTTTGTATACTGGGCCATCTTGACCATGATCAAATATGGTAATGATTCACTCGTGATCTTCGTCGTCGAGTTTTTAGGATTAAGTAAGTTTTATTTATATATTACCTAGTTATGTGTTTACTGACAATATATGAATATGCACACTCTACGAAAAATACATACATATTATTATCTACTAAATCACATTACAAATTGTGTTTATCAAAACAAAATCAATATTTTCGGTATTTAAAAAATATATTTTCAATAACTTTGGAATGTGCATATTTGCATTTAATTTTACATCAGGCGCAAATGGTTAAGTTTATTAAAAAGTATGTCGTATTTAATAATATATCTTTAATATTAATAAAATAATCAATTTGTGTTGTACTTAGTATATTAATTTTAACGATTAGTATAATTTTATCAATTTATGTTTAAAAGTGAACTGCTGCACTTTACTGTTGGTCTATATATTAAGCATGAAATACATTTATCAAAAATGATTTATTTGCCTCTAATCCTGTTACGTAAATATACTGAATATTTAGGTACTACCGTCCATAGACATTGACACTACAAGAAATCTTAAAAATCCCTTGCATCGTCAATGCACCACCAACCTTGGGACCAAGCTGGTATGTTGGTTGGTATGATACCTTGTGCATTTGCACTGGTCTCTAACCCTTTTACTGCACACAACGAATAAGCTTTACTATTTGGCAGCATAATAATAAATTACAATAATTGGCTCACTATATAAATACGTCTTTACATTTTCCAGTGACTCGTTTCTACATGTTAATGATAGTGGCGAGCTTCTACAGACAGCTGGAGGAACGGACAATTGAAGAAACTAAACACCTAAGAGATTTAGTGAACAATGAAAACTGGTATAGCACAGCGTGATTTCTTCTACAATTTGAGATAATTTATTGAAATAAACTATTTTTTTATGTCGAAACCTATATATCTTTTATCGAGCCCACTTTATACTGACAAGTTTCAATCGATAGTTATTTAAACTTTACAACAAATAAGAAGCTATGCATATAACATTTCATAATTATTGTTATTATTGACTGCCTCGTTAATGTAGTGGCTTAATGTACGGCCATAGACACGGTGGTCCTGGGTTCAATTCCCAGATCGGGCCAATAAAATGTTATTGAGATTTTCTGTCGAAAATTCTCAGTAACAGCCCGGAGTCTGGAAGTTGGTAGTGTGTACACTCCCGTCCCTCGGAAAGCACGTAAAGCCGTTGGTCCTGCGCCTGAGCTCTTTCCGGTCGTGTCGGATTGCCGTCCCACCGTGTTATGAGAGTAAGAGAATAGAGAGTGCACCTGTGTTTGTGCACACACTTGTGCACTATAATATGCCCTGCACAGTTGGCTAATCCCTCTCGAAATCGATCTGGAGGACTATTATTATTATTGTTTTATAAAGTGGTACGAAAGTAGAGGGTTTGTAAATGGGTCACCCAATTGTATGTAGCCACCACCGCCCGTTAGACATCGGCGGTTTAACAAACATTAGCCACCCATTACAACGTCAATTCACCACCAACCTGAAGAACTAATACGTTGTGTCCCTGTGCCATATTTTTGAAGTGATAATTTCTTATGGGTGGGTAAACCGCTTTATAACGTAACGCGTTACGGTGCCGTTTTACCGACGCGGACTGCTTTACCTGAGAGCTACCAACCTACCACCATCTAGCGTATACAGATAGTACTTAAAATAATTTAGCAGCTCTCAAGTACTAATTTAAATTTTATTTAATATATTATAATTAATAATAAATATTATCACTTCTGTCGAGCGTCCCGAGACGCACACGTTTTTTTAATTTTTATGTTAGGTTGACGTTTAGACATGTAAGAAATAAGAAATTTCAAATTTATATATTATATACAAGTTAAGTATAATTTATATATTATATAAAGTCGTGTTTGAAATATAAAGAAAGTATTAAGAATAATGAGTTAAATTATTTAAAAATATATTTATTTGGCGTATACTGCATAACATTAATAGTCTCTATAATATAAAACAATAACGTATATTTACAAAATATATCTTTTAAAAAGTATTTTTTTTATTTCATAATCATTTAATATACAATATTAAAATAATCTTGTAAGGTAACTAAAATACAAAACATGTCACTCAATCTTTACGGATTTATATTTACTAAGAACATTGTTAAACATCATAAAAAAAAATTATGTATATTTTCATAATACAAAATTATTATCGCAAATTTTAATGAAAGTACATTTGTGTTTTTGTTGGTGCCAATAAAAAATGGAAGCCTTTTTTATGACGTTGACAAGCAAGCAGAGCAAAGGTTATATCTTATTTAAGGTATTGACGGTTACTCACTATGTTACTGTGGGTTGGATACACGGTCTTGTATACAGGTCTATCAACGGAGCCCAATTTCAGTGGTGAGAGATTGGTGCGATCGTGATATAACTTTTATTTTGCAACAACGCCGCTGTACGTCGTTGCTATCGATGGGTGGAGGTTGCGGTCACGTGCCGGTTGAGTGACACGCGGTACGCATGCATTACGTGTGATAGAAAAAGAGACAGAATGCTATTCTGTCTTCGTTACACAGAACACCCATCTATCGTCATACCTCTGGCTGCCGTAAATTGAACAGAACAACGCAATCATTAAGCCGACGTACTCCTGGTACTGTTGTTGATAGATCTGTGTATAAGACCGTGGTTGGATATACTTGTGACAGAATTACAACCGACACAAGTTATATAAGATAACACATATGTTTGAAACAATAAAACGAGATGAATTATAAGCACAATGGTGCTCCAGGATTGAATCCGTGATCTTCAATTTAGATTCACGTGATTTATTCACTGGACCCTTGCTTCCATAAAAATTTCAATGATAATTCGAATAAAAATACTATAAAAATAAAGCACTAATTTGGATTTCTTTATAGCTATAAATTGTAGTAACTTATTAACTATATAAAGTCACTATAACAACTATTAAAATATTAAGGCACAGTATTTACATGCATTAAAGGAGTCCCTTTATATAATTTAATAATTCGGATTTATATAGATTTTTTTTTTAAAGTTATTTTTTGTATGAAATACTTACTATTCCAAAAATTTATCTCATAATATTTTATCGTTCGGCTGTAAAAGTAAGTAGCGTAATTTTTTTATTTAGAAGTTCCATATCGATGAAATTTTATATGAAAATGCTCTTCTTTTGACGAACATATTGAAAAAATCAATATGAACCAAACATACTAAAGTTTAATTTTAATAAATAATTGACAAATCTTATATATTAACGGCCTTTTAAACATTGACGCAGCGACTGTTTAGTTAAACAGAAGAGAGAAATCTATTCTCTCTTTCTGTCCTTATTTATCTGACATATGAAAGAAAAAGACAGCATTATTTAACTTATCACTCTACATTTACAAGGGCGTAAGTTTTTTAAGTTACCGTCTAATAAAGTTAAAGATATAAAAATAAAAGTTTTAAACATTAAAATCAATATTCTAGTCATATTACATATAAATATCAAATCCATCTTTTAAATTTTACTTATAATCTATGTAAGAACATGTTCAAAATCAACATGTCGGTTCTAGACAGTGCCTTGCTCCCTCGTGTACTTCACGACACCATCGCGTTGCATTTTCACTATAGTACTCCAGATCAGTATCACGAGGTAGATCTGCACCACTGAAATTTAGAAAAGGCATATGTAAATAGTTACACAGTATAGAATACTCATAACAAAACATACAAACAATTAAAAGATTACAAAGGTTTTTAAGACATCTTATATATCGTAACGTAATGTAATTTTATTACTTTATACTTTATTGTACACTACAAAAATTAAAAAAATTACAAATATTGATACAACCTAATTAACTCATAGTTAGGTTGAATCAATGTTTTGTATTTTTTTTAATTTTTGTAGCATATAACATTGGTGACCTTATCGATACATAGCGATCTCTTCTAGGCAACCAGTGTAAGGAATTACTCACAGTATATGAGGTGATGTAATAATAAATAAAATATTTTTAAAGATTCGACATCCTAACACTAACGATATAACCAGTGGCGTAGCATGGGGGGGGCGCAGGGTGCGGTCCGCACCGGGCGGTACTTTGCCGGGGGCGGAAATTCACAGGTGGCGGTTAGAGAATAAAAATTAAAATATTTAAAAAAAAAATTAAGTAAAAAATCATGTTAAATTCACTTTTCAGGTTAATGTTATTGAATAAAAGTACCCTTTTACCATGCCCCAATTTTTTTATAATAAATTACAAAAATAAGATGGCGGCAAATTTGGAATCCGCACCGGGTCCTAGTGAACTATGCTACGCCACTGGATTTAACACTTATGTTAACTTAAAAAAAAATTTAAATTTTACTTTAACTTAGCGTAATTTCTTCTGGTAAAGTAACACTATAATTGTAGTAAACTATTATTTTGTCATGTCATTGTTAACTCGGACTAAATAAAGAAATAGAGACTTTATTAGCACTATATTAATTGTATTTACTATTTACGTTTGTATTTACGTGTGTTACTATGGATAAAATAATTTGCACTATTTATGTTATATATTTTTTATTGTTTATTACGATGATGGCGAAAAAAGACATCCATTCATTTGATAGGTCGTCGAGCAGTCTGTTTGTGTTATTTATTAAATCAGTATTTTACTTACTCAGTTGAAATAATATCAAGAATAATTCACTGGCCGTCTCTCGGGTGAGGAAGGCGAGGCTGTACACGAAGCCGATCAATGAAAAAACAATCTCGAAGTACAAGTAGATCTTCATCAGTAGCACGTGTTTCTGTAAATGAAATTTGACCAATATTATTGATACATCATGATAATGAAGCGATATGTGATGATGTGACCGTAAAAATGTTACGATTGCCTTATGCACATCGGAGTCAAGATGGACTATACGCGAGTCTTACCTTATTCTTACTATTACTCGGAAAACAGCGTGAGGAAACACATGTGGCAACCGCATCGGAGCTCAGTTATGAAATATGTTCCACCCCATCTCTAAATGAGAGGCCTTCGCTTAATATGAGACTGTATTATAGTAAAGCAGATAGGTATTCTAGTAAAGCCATGACAATGAAACGCTAAATGCTCAGCGCGATTCCACCCGGGTTAAACGTTACTTCATTCCCATGGGTCTTTGCGCGATATTCTATACCTAGTCTATAATTTGTTACAATAAATCTCCTATCTAAAATATTTATTTCATACAAAGGAACAAGCTCTTCAACTTTATAGGATATTATAAAGTATCGATTTCGTATGCAAACAAGATATAGAGAATGAAGTCTGTGTTTAGATTAATTGATACGATCGAATTTCTACATGGGGTTATTGAAAGTTTAAATATATTTGTTTATATATTATTATTACTAATATTTTGCATTAATAAATGCCTATTCACGTACTGCTTATTTTTATAAGATATTTATATAACGAGTTTTTGATCGTCTGTGAAAATTACAGAATCTAAGTGCTTCGAATTTAATGGTAGGAAACCATAGTTAATCATACGATAGCGAATTCGCAAGAAACGGCACTTTTAGTATATATTATTTCTATTATTTATCGATAGAAACGAAGTTTAATAATAGTAAAAGAATCACACGTCATAAAGAGATAGGTAGGTACTGCCATTTTGTTTGTCTTTTGAAGACGCTCCTTAGTTTATAATTGAAATTGTTAGCCCAATAATTAATGTTAGTAATGATTACAAATTGTAAAGTAACTAAGGTCATTTTTATCTTTAATAGAAACGTACGTGAGGTTTAATAGAAACAAATTATATTGAAAACGTCTGTGCTATAGATAAAAGTAGAGAAATATGTTTAAAATATAAATTTAATATGTAATACATATAATATTAAGATGAGGAGCTGATTTCAGGATCTACTTGTATGATTAGAAAAGGGCTTTTTGTGTGAGATAGCTCATTAGTTGAGATAGGCTATTGACACTATCATCGCGGTACGACCCTCGAGAGTGAAGCAAAAACGTTAAACGCAGGTGTAACCACACGGAACAGGTAGTCTATAATATGTACCACGAGATAATATTCTATAACATTATACTTAAATGTACATTATATAGCTTCTACTATATGTCTTATGATAAAAAAAATGTCTTACCATGTGCAAAGCAACTATAAAGACTACGGTCATTGCGACCTCCAGAACTAAGGCGGTGGTGTCGGCAATCAGGCGCGGGTACTCTGACCCATCTTGGATTTCAATATTAGTATTTCGGACTGCCGAGATGTATATCGACAGCAGTGACGTCACGGCTAGTGTAAGCATCTGGAATTTAAAAAAAAACTAATTATGACAGGCTTGAATCTTAACCGATGATAGTTAACTCGGACAAACAAAATTTGTGATTATAATTCATCCTTTGCTTGACGGTGTAGGAAAACATCGTGAGGAAATCTGCATGTGTCAAATTTCACTGAAATTCTCACATGTGTATTCCACCAACCCGTATTGGAGCAGCGTGGTGGAGCTATAAAACCGTCGACGTATAAGCTTTAAATCCGTCTCCTCAAAAGAGGAGAAGAGGGACACTCACAACAAGGACGTTAAATATTATATGATATTGAAAAAACATGTAATTGTTTTTATTTATTTATAACGTTTGATGTTTTTGCATATAACGTAATATCAAATCTATGGTTAGATAATTTTATTACAAAGTGATAAAAATCCATAAACATGTTGTAACATAACAGTTATAAGGGCTCATTAAAGTTTTGCTATTAATAATTTAATACGACTGCTTAAAGATAAGTATATAGACAGCATTACATATAAGAGAGATAATTGAAACTTAAAGCTACTAGTATGGTATTATATGATCAGTACTTTTGCACCGCTTCCATCCAATATATTTGTCCGGAATAACTTCTATATTAGATAGCTTCTTATGTCAGCTTCCGTAGTTTCAGATAGCCGCGATCTCGGGATTGTCCTTAAATGTGTGCAACATTCCGGGACAATCCCGATTGACTAGTCCCATTGCTCGCAAATTAAATTTTGCCTTATTTTCATTCATAAAATCAGGTTACCGTAATTGAGAATTTAAATAATTTTGCGAAGAACACCAAATAATTAAATTTTCCTCAATTCTTTCGTAACTAACTACTAATTTATTGTGTCTTAGTAGTAAATTATGCGTGATTTACTCCAAAACGGTATCGTAAACTTACTACTTTAATATGGTAAAGATTGAAATTATTATTAAGTCGACGAGTAATTTTGATAACCCGATATTGTGCTACCCATTTTAAAATGGTAGACGACAGTGAAAAAAATAACGCTAATTTCTTAAAAACTTACAATCTATCTAAACTAAATTGTCCAAGTGCGTAAAGATCATGGTTTTAAATTTCCATGCCACGAATGAATGCCATTCCATTTCCAAGGTTGTACTTCCATGGAGATCGTCAGGCGTGTACAAAATACCACTACATACGCATCGTACTTGTAATAAACGTTCATAAAATCTGCATTATATCTATTGACAACGACAACTACAAAACTGGAGGCCAATTCTACTAACATAATTGTCACATTATCGGAATCGAATCGAAACATAATCGTTGACGTTTAGCTTTGTCCCTATTCTACTTAACGATCCAGTTGCGATTCGATTAGTCCTTGATGAAACGTCAAAAGTTAACCACTTTGACATGGTTTTTTGGCTTTTGTATATGGTAACATCATAATAGGGAACATTAAAAGCCTTACTTAAAGACGATGCTTAGCGGCCATTTCCCTAAACACTGATTTTGCTCTTTCTGTCAGTATTGATTTGACATTCAAATGAAGAAGACACATCATTGTTCAACTATTACTCGCAAAGCAACGCGTATAAGTAAGACTATCAAATTTTAAAAACATAATGAAGTTGAGTAATGGTTTATTTAAGAAATCGCTTAAGTTTATACAAGTTAAAATCAAAGACTAATCAAAATATTCAATTCGTGTTTTATAAGCATTGTTTGGGTCGCTCGCAGAAAACCTGAAAGCCTGGAAAAGCTTATGGTAGTTGGTCAGGTCGAAGGGAAAAGACCACCAGGTCGCTCACCTACCCGTAGGTCAGACCAAATAAAAACACTCACTGGCCTGCCAATACCTAAAGCCATTAATACCGCCGAGGACAGAAACACGTGGAAGAGCATAGTGCAACGAGCGATCTAAAAAACAACTATCAACTCTTCATACTAAACACGACCTTCAGTAATGAAGATGCCGACTAAGAAGAAGAAGAGTTTGGGTTTAATTAAATGTAGAACTACCATAAAATGTGATGCGACACGTGAAAATATAAACAGAGCAAACACTATAAATATATAAATACCCAAATGACATAACCTCGATAGTTTGAATGTTATCAATACAATTACAATATCACGAACAATTAATGTCTTTTTGGGATAAATCCGACTTCATAGACTATTATTTTATTTATTATAAGTTTATGCTTATAGGTTTCTAAAGCCAAGTAAACTCGCCTTATAGAAAAAATAAAATATATTGCAGATTATAATAAAAACCATTTTAACTATATTCAAAACCAAAAGAATAAAAAAATAAATGATAATAATAATAATAATAATATCCTGGGACATTATTCACACAAGGCCATCTGATCCCAAACTAAGCAGAACTTGTGGAATGGAAACCAGACAACTGATATACTTACATATACTACTTTTCTTTTGTAAAAACATACTTATATAGATAATTACACCCAGACTCAGGACAAACAGACATGTTCATGCACACAAATGTCTGTCCTGGGTGGGAATCGAACCCACGACCTGCGTGAAAGGCAAGTGTCTTACCAACCACGCCAACCGACTCGTCAGCCGCTATATGATAGCTAGATGTTAAATGTTATTTTATTATTGAATTATACAATTAATGTTATTTAATATATACATGATTTGAATTTTAGGGGAGATAAAACATATCTTTTTAATTTTTACGCGATGTAGTTTACTGCTTTTTAGATGTTTGTGTGAATAAAAATATTTCCATCAATACATTTTAAGTAACCAGTTTCTCTTTCTCAATTTCAGGTATCAGATTCTAAATATGCATCTGATATCTACGTACATAAAACAGCAGTACTTGGTACTGTTGTGTTCCGGTTTGAAGGGTGAGTGAGCCAGTGTAATTACAGGCACAAGGGACATAACATCTTAGTTCCCAAGATTGATGGCGCATTGGCGATGTAAGCGATGGTTAACAGTTCTTACAATGCCAATGTCTATGGGCGTTGGTGACCACTTACCATCAGGTGGGCAGTATGCTCGTTCGCCTACCTATGCTATAAAAAAAATAACTTAAGTATTTTATTGATAATCTAGAATCACTAAAATTTCGTAATCAATTTATGATAATCTAGAATCACTAAAATTTCGTAATCAATTTATGATTACAAAATATTAGTGATTCTAGATTTTGCAATCATAGTCGTTAGATGTTAAATTGAATGAATTAAATTATTTGATTACAGAACATAAAATTTGTCCGCTATAAAATCCGGTGATCCAGATAGAATCGCCACAAAAACATAACCTTGCACTTTTCAATTAAATCAACAAGGCTTATTCTGTTATAGTATTTTTGTATTTACTCCTATAGCCATAAAGACTACAATACGTTAAAAATATATATAATACATAATCAGCTTCATTGTATTAAGCATTTTAACAATTTATGATGATCGGTCAAATTTGTCATTTGTTTAAATTTATTCGGCCATTTGTTTGTGTCAATGAGGCGAATATGCATCAGCGAATGTTTTTTAAATATGTTTATAAAGCAGAATCCAAGGTCTTTGGTACAAATCATGGCTTAAAAAAATCTTTCAAGAAACGCACACGAGTAGCGAATTGAAATAAACTCCAACTTTTCTTCTTAAAACGAGACAAAAGTTATGAATTTTTCAAGAACATTTTTCCGTTTTGTTACTAAAAACTCGACTTAGTTTTGATTTTTTCAAACCTCTTAATTAAATAAATATAATATATATTATTATTTTTAAAATCCCGTCATACATTAAATTCCTTTATTTTTTTCTGAAACGTACTATCAATCTTTTCTGCATTTTTTAAGTTCTTATAGAGAATGTTTGTGACTTTTAGCTTACTTTTTATATAATATATGTTATGTGATGCGCACTAAATTATTGAATAAATAAATGAATACGATGAGGTGGTAGAATTAAAGTTATTAAAATCAATTATGATGTGATATATTTTATTTTCTAAAATTTGTTTTATTTAATTATTTACATATTGAAAAAAGTTTATAAAAGTTTTGCTACTATTATTTTTAGTGTTGTACGATATTTAACAATGTTCTTTTTTCTTACATTTTACAAATACTTAATTTACATTAATCGTTAAAGTAAATTTAAATCTAAAGTTTGGTTTTGTTTTTATTGTGTTGTCGTTATAAGGGCACTGGATATGTGAAACTGTTAAGAAACAGGTCTGTCCAATTATAGCTCCGTCATATACAGGAATACAGTGTATAATTGTGCGCACTTACACAGGTGAGCGAATACTCGAAAAACTTTATTGCCTTCATAATCTGACAGGATGGCAATTTGACAGGACCAGAAAATATCAGCCGCAAGACCAATTGCTTTACGTACATGGCACGGGGGTTTCAACATTGCCAATTTCCAGACCCTGGGCTGCTATCAAGAATTTCTTGACAAAAAAACCTCTTGACTGGCCCGACCCGAGGCTTAAACTCAAGATCTCCGGGTCTACGGCCATAAGCTAACCAGACTATCAGTCAGACGAATGATAACGTTTTCATTATAAGCATTTTTTTAAATATTTATAGAACATTAAATGTACATAATATTTAATGAGCTACCGAGTTTCTCATACTGATAAAGTGCATTTAAAAACACGCGAGGCGGAACGATTTTTAATTAAGCCTTTACATAAAAAAACATTTTATGTTTTTCGATATAAGCATCATATCAAAATTATAATTGTATTTATTACGTCAAGTAAACGTGATGTCATCGTACGGAATGTTGACTCTTTTGAAAGAAACCACAAAACATAGTACTTATAATGTAATAGAAATTACCTTAGATGACTTATTTAATTATAATTTACATTTGAATTAAATATCCAGCATGAAAATCACCTCAAATTTAATTTGACACTATCATCCATTAAAATAAATATATCTTATTTTTTTATAATAGTGCGACGGAACACCCACTCCCTCTCTTCGGGGGGCGATACGGAATAGCATGCGCATACAACCGTACCGTCCAAAATAAGTATTGTAACTTATAGCCAATGATCTATGCATTGTTAAAGCTTTAAACATTATTTTAGTTTTTATCACTAGGAAGTTATATACTAATCAACATCAATCTTTAGTCTGTTTATAGTGTTTAAATAAATAAGTGTTTTAGTGTTAATGCTTACAATGTCAGTCTTTTTTTTTATATATATTTGTGCGCAAACCAATACACTATATTTTTTATTAAGTTGAAAAAGGTATGCTTAATATGTAGAGATTTAAAAGAAATATATAAAAATAATAAGTAATAATAATAACCATTAAAAAGCTTTTCTTACCAAATTGATGTATGCAAAGGCGATTAGGCCTTTCCTCAATGGCAGACAGAAGCAGCATCTTGTTAGTATAGGAATTTCGACGTGAGAGCAAATCTTGTCTCTGGAAAATAAATAAAAAAAGGTTTTATTAAAGCTGATAAAATTTTAAGAGATGAAGTGAGTTTGAAACGAAGAATGTTTAACGTTTTTAAGCACGGGCAAGGAAAACTGGTTAACATAACTTAAATAGGGGGCTAATTCTACTAATCTATAACGATTACGAAACGTTCCCGATTTGATTCCGATCCAACTTTGACTATTCTATGTTTATTCGGATCGGAACTGAACCGACATGATGTTAACATATACCGTTATGTCAAAACCAAACTTGATTGTTATGTTTTATGACAATAGTCCATTATTAAATTTAAAAAAAAAAATAGTAAAACGGTTAAACGGCAGCGATTCGATTGCGATAAAGTGGCAAATAATTAGTAGAATTGACTGACTTTTATTGTCCTAAATACTTTTTTATACAAATAATATCCAGTTTCTGCTCATCGCAATCGTTGAGCCACGTGTATATATTATCGACGTATTATGTATGTATGTATCAGACAATGAGTATATAATAGCGACTAGTATATTAAGACTATATATTAAGGAAACTGTATTCTAAGAGGAAATTGGCGTTAACATAACGATTTCATGGAAATCATTTATTGATAAGCATTTGTTCACGGACATCGATTGATTATTTAAATAAAAGGCGAACAATACGGCGTATTTTGAAATATATCCATCCATAGTATAATGCAACTAATTTAAAACAGTGTCTGTTTTAATGCATATTAGTATAGAAACTATATATTAACTATATAAACATATTAAAATAAAAGACAAAATAAAACTTGAAACAATTCGGAAGCAAACTGGAGTTACAGATGTGACATATTGCATTAGAAAACTAAAATGGAGGTGGACGGGTCACATGATGAGGAACAAAAAAGATAAATGGACCAAAGACGTAACTGAATGGTACCCGAGACAATACAAAAGAAGGAAACGAAGACAACGTCGTAGGTGGGAAGACGACATAAAAAGAATAGCAGGCATTACTTGGAGAAGGAAAACACAAGATCGCACTTTGTGGCAAGCTTTAGGGGAGGCATAGGCCTCCCCTAAAGCTGGGAAGCAAAACAATCTTGGCGAAACTGGTGTCAAATATTAAAAATTTAGTATTTAAGAAATGTATGAAAAGGTATTATGTAAGATTGTTAAATAAAGGCTATTATCATTATTAGTATAGAAACATTTCATCTTTATTTTTTTTCTTTATAATCTTAACAACGTGAACGCTTTCTGGCACACGACATTTTAAATATTATACATAAGATGGCGCGCAAATTGTAAAGCTTAATCCGGTTAGCTAGTTATTTATTAATTTATGTGTAAGAAACATGTCATAATATGTTTATGTACTGGCAACATAATTAAATAAGGAAAATGTAAATACAAACAATTACTGCCAACGTTTTTAAACTTCAAATTTTTATATTTTTATATTCAAACATTTCGTGACCATTAATAAGGTCCTCCAGACCGATTTCGGTCACGGCGGCCAATCTCAAGAGAGATTAGCCAACTGCGCAGGACATATTATAGTGCACAAGTGTGTGCGCAAACACAGATGCACTCTCTTTTCCTTAGCTCTCATAATCCGATGGGACGGCAATCCGACACGACCGGAAACAGTTCAGGCGCAGGACCAACGGCTTAACGTGCTTTCCGAGGCACGGGAGTGTACACACTTCCAACTTCCAGACTCCGGGCTGCTACTGAGAATTTTCTGACAGGAAAACCCAATAACTATTTATTGGCCCGACCTGGGAATTGAACCCAGGACCACCGGGTCTGGGGCCTTCTATCTAGCCACTAGACCAACGAGGCAGTCAACCATTATAATAAATATAAAGGCATACAAACTTTAATTTGCCATTAATAACACCATGATAAGCCTTAATATGTTTTTTTTATATTTTCAATGCGTCGTAACGATTATCATATCTTTCAAATTCTTTCGAAGGGAAATTCTTACATTAGGCACGTATTTGACGTATAATTTATGAAGGGATTATACTTTTATCCTTAATTATACTATTTTCGTTCGGGTTTTGTTTTTGCGATAAATTCCGTCATACCGGATACAGTAATTATTTTTCACTCCATCATTAGGATTTTCACATTGAAGCTGTTTGTACATAAATTGAAGTTTATCGTCTTGTAGCTGAGCTGTCAAAAACCTTCAGCTTTTGTCACAATCAATATCTCGGGAACTGGATTTCGACTTGGTCCACATGTTTCATAATAGTCCCCGGTCTATAAGCTTTTGAAGCCACCAACGAGCAATGCTTGGCACCAAATCTCGTTTGGTAAAAGTGCTTCATACGGTCGAATTGCCAGTTATTGACTTTAAAATGAATACCTATCATGTAGATTTAAAATCGTTTTAACCACTCCACCACCGCTAGAGTAACTTAATAAATTGTACATAATAAAGCGACAATATATAACATTTGAAAAGATAAAAGCATTGTTTAATTTCTTCTTATTTCATACACCTAATTATTGATACGAATCAGCGATGATCATTCAACATTATCTTATAAATAAACTAGCTGTGCCCCGCGGCTTCACCCGCGTATAATTAATATAAATATAATAAATTATTACTATAATAACACACATGCGCAAACACACACACACACACATACACACACACATATGGCTACTGGTAAATAAATATGTAATTAACGATTTGAAATTAATTTTCATAAGATACCGTAGAGTTTACCGATCTTATATATGCCTAACATTTGCGTCATCACATGTTCTTTGTGTGTACCAATTTTCATTAAGATTGGTCAAGCCGTTCTTGAGTTATAAGAAGACATACAGACTGGCTGACAGACAGACAGACAGACAAAAATTAAGAAAAAAAAAAGGAAAATGTGAATTACCGCATCATAAAACCATTATTTATCACAACGTTTAGAAAAAAAAAGTACAGACAGAACCAACAGATTTATATAGTAGTATAAATATAGATAGACCACACGAGTAAAAGTCAGTTGACAGCTTGCGTCATGCATTCCTAAGTAATATCTGAAATCGTATCCGCTTCAGCGAATCTTTTAAGTTGTCTTATTCTTAACAAACATTAGTATGTGATACTGGGGACCAATTCTACTACTTTATAACGGTTACAATACATTCCCGATTCTATTCCGCTCCAACTCCGAACGGACCGCTAAGAAATCGTTGTGTTAGAATAGGAAAACGGTTAAACGGCAACGGTTACGAATCGATTCGATAGCGATAAAGTGACAATATGTTTAGTAGAATTGGCAGATAAATCAGATTAAAGACGTTTTTGCGTTTGTAGTAGTGTATACAAAACTTTTTATTCATATGATTTGACTTTCGAATAGAAAAGACACAGCATTGTTTAACTCAATCAATAATTATTATAGACGAAATCGTATATTTTTATATCCTTATTGCTGACGGTATAAATATAAATTAACAAAGTAGCGACATTTGCATTTATAGTTGATATGTGTTTATTCATCATTATTTATTGCATATTTTATGAAACAAAATACCAAATAAGGTTTTATTTTTTTCTATAACTTTTTTTTTTTTAATTTCATTAATCTGTATATGTTACGTAATTTATATTAGACGTTTTCTTATCAATCTTTCGGTTATCGATTGTCGAAAATTTACCATAGATTCAAAAATCAACTGACTCTGCTCTACATAACATTTTGATAGAAGCGCTATCATTAAATCAAGAAAATGCAATTGACACGTCTTGTTATGCCAATAGTCTAAATTTGGAGCGGATGAAACCGTTAAACGAATCGACTGATATTATAATAATAGATAAAAAAATTCATTTGCAAACTAAAAATGTCATATTATGTTTCGTGATACAAATCGGTAAAATATCGATTACCATTTAAATCCCGTAGTTCAAGTGAAATTAAGATGCAAAATTTCAAATACAAATTGTTTAGTAATATTATTTAAACCTTAATTAACAGATCTTTTAAAGACAATGAGGAACAATGATGACGACTAAAAATATTTTAAAATTATAGTATGTATATAAGCATTTTTATATCTATAAGCCTGTACATAAAATGACATCGAAATATTAACTTATAAATATATAAATAATAAATAGTTTAAGAATCATAAAAATAGATACGTTAAGAAAAAATTAAATACAAATCTTTGGGTTCATAAATTAATTTAATTGAGCAAAACATGTATTAAGATGACATAATTTTAACACCCACAGTTCCAATATGGTCCGAGGTTATCGGTAGCTGTTCCAAGAACAACGACAGGGGTGAGGATGTAACCTTCCGTCTGATAACGTTATCAAACAAAAGGATGATATAGAAATAATAGAAATGGTTCGATGGGTAATGGAGTCCGTAACCATAAAAACAGGTTGGTATTTGTGCAAGCTTTTTTAAAATACTACCGAGTAGATTTTTTTTTCTACCATCTGATGGTAAGTCGCCACCATCCGTTGCCGAAAACATTAACCATTCTATACATAACCAATGCGTCCTCAAACTTGGGAACTAAGACGTTATGGGACTGAAATTACACTGGTTGACTCACCTTCAAACCGGTATACAACAGCACTAACGATAAGTATTGCTGTTTGGTCGTAGAATATCTGACGAGTAGGTGATACCCAACCACCCAAACGGCCTTACAAACTTGATTTTAAAGCCGAGTTGGCCCATTAGTTTAACAAGTAAACCTTAACCGAAGAAAGCTTTTGTTTCGCATATTTTAAAGGAAAACGAACATAAAATAACATAACTTAAATAGGGGATCAATTCTACTAATCTATAACGATTACGATACGTACCCGATTTCAATTCCAATCCAACTTTGACTCTTCTATATTTATTCGAATCGGAACCCAAAATGTTACGTTTTATTTAAACCAAAGTTCATTGTAACTTTTATGGCAATAGTTATTAAAGTATAGGAAAACGGATAAACGGCAACGATAACGCTTCGATTCGATTGCGATAAAGTGACAATTCGTTAGTAGAATTTGCCTGCATGTTTAAGTGTTATTATTCCAGACTTGTTGTAATTTTTTTGTTAATTTCAATATTTTGTTTAATGTAAACAACAAAAGTTTAACACAAACATCACCGTTATCACGAAAGTTCAATTTTCTTGATACTATAATAACAAATAATATATGTATACATAATACTAATTGGAATTAAAATTGTAAAACGTTATCGGGTCGTCATTAGCGATACTCAGACAAATAATGACATCTTTTATTTGTCACTATCTAAATTAATTATGTATATATATATGTATCTATGTATGTAAGTATATATATATGTATGAAATAGTATGTTGTTTATAATAATCTATATTTAAATTTATATTTTATAATTATTATAATAATATATGTTTTATTAAAATTGTTCTCATGAAATATTTAATATCTCCTTTTTATATGATTTGCCTGTTCTCTTACAAAGTTCCTTTCAACAATGGTTGTCTGTGAGAGATCGCTATAAGCGATAAGACCGCCTTTGCGCACCATTTGTTGATTCACTGTTTCCTTTTACTCCATTTTATTTATATGTTGTTGTGCAATAAAGTGATAAGTAAAATAAAATAAATACTTTTTTTCAATATTTAGCCGCTTTAAAATTTATTTTATAGTGATATCATACTTTGTGTCTAATAAAAAAACATCTTCGATATATATTATGGTATTATAGTTATATTTACCCTCATTAAACCCCCTAAATAGAGGAGGAATGTTTATCTGAAAATTCATTGAGCTGATATGAAAATTGATTTTTGGGCTTCTAGTTATAGATAAATACAGTTGTTGTAATAGTTATTTAAAAAAATAATCCTCTTAGTGGGGTAAACAAGGGATGAAAGTAAGAGTAAGAAGGATAAAATATACATACTGTACACTAGGAAAATATAGGTTATTAGTTTAGTTTAGACAAGACTGGAACATATAAAGTCCTTTGTCGTCTATCTTCTAGCTTGTCATTTTTATATCAATACACTGTATTAAGACTTTAAATTTAGCTTGTATGTATATCCTAATCATAATATTACACTAGAAAAGAGATTTACATTTAAGTAAAATAATAATTATTCAATTCCACATAAATTCCAAGTTGTGTCATTTTGTGTTCGACCTTATCGTCTAGCCATGACACAATAATGGAATACAATATAACAAAACTAATGTTAATAAATGATTTATAAATAAATAAATAACAAAGAAATTTAATAAAACAGAATAACATGAGTTATAAAAAAAAAATAACAAAATCAAGTCTGCTGTTGTTCCTAAGGTCAAAACAGTTAGTCACAGATAATTAATTCTTACAGTAAACAAAATTTTATTGTTTAGAGGGAACATAACATGATAATATTAAAAAAAATAAACAAGTTCACATCTTACTCATACTCAATAAATAATATTAATTATATTTTAAATAAATATTAAAAAGGTATTACTTTAAAGGACAACATAAATATGGTTATAATAAATCATTATACCGATAAACTTAAAATTTGCAAATACAGGCGTATTTATTGAAAACTCAACATTTCCCCGTTTCTTTGTTAAATCATTTTTTTTTATGTATTTCAAAGTACCAAAGTCAATTTTAATAATACCAATTTTATGACTATATATAACTAATTTCGTTCGCATTAAAGAAAAACATCACAACGAAAGAAGTATTTAATTGTTTTTTTATGTTGAGTTACGTTAAATAAATCTCAGGTGATAAAAATCAAGAGTACATTTACTCGGATCTCCCTTACCGCGTATCTATATATAATTTACGTCACGATTGTCTAACGTCTATTGACAATAATTATCTAATCTCACTAACGTAACCGACATAACCACACCGACTAACATTGTGAGGAAGTTACGAACGATTTGTTAACCACTAAAGGTTTATCAGTTATCGCCTTATTTGATATTATTACACGATTTAAAGCATGAACGTGATTTAACTTATTACGACAAAATATATCAGAACCTATAAGAAAATATTGTTTTTATTCAGTTAGGATGTTTAAAAAAATGTTTCATATTATGTTCAATTTCAAACTATATACTAATATTATAAACGCGAAAGTAATTCTATCTGCCTGTTTGTATGTTATGAATTGGTAAAAACCAAGCTTGAAAAATCACAAATCTACTTTGTGATAAAGCTTTGTGCTAGGTCGTCTGGGTAGGCACCATCCACTAATCAGATATTCTATCAGATATTATAGAATTCCATATTTTGGAAGTGCGACAAAGAAAAAAGTTGCAATGTCACAGTTAGGCGGTGACATCGAGAGCCAGCACGCGTAGACTTGTGAAGGAACGGGGAAGCAGGAATGAGGGAGAATAATTCCTCTGAGCACTCGCCGTGATACAGTCGTTAGAAAGCGCTCAGTGCCGCTATCTCTCGACGCAATTGTAAAGGCTCGAGGGTATTGGTGACCTTTACGTCGCCAATAATGTGAACCGCACGTCGCCGCAACCGATTCAAGGCCTCCAGTAAGTACTTAGCGGAGCCATCCCAAAGGTGCGAGCAATATTCGATACAAGACTGCGCCTATGTTTTATACAACAGGAGTAGTTATTGTGGCGTGAAAAAACGCCGCACCTTGTTCAGGACTCCAAGTTTCCGTGAAGCTGTTTTTATAACAGCCTCGATGTGATCGCTTGGATTGAGGTCGCATCGAACGTCAATCCCCAGTATGGCGACTTTGCTTTGTATTTCCAGCGTAGTGCCACGGAGGGAAGGAGGAGGGGAAAATGGCATAATTACAGGCACATGGGACATAGCGTCTTAGTTCCCAAGGTTGGTGGCGCATTGGTGATGTAAGCGATGGTTAACATCTCTTACAATGTCCACCTACCATCAGGTGGCCCATACGCTCGTCCGCCTTCCTATGCTATAATAACCCGAGGAAGGACATAGGATATTTTTTTATACTTATCATCTTCCGCCGGCTCCCGCAACACATAAGACACGAAATATAAACACAGTACTAATGACGTGTAAGAGACGCACTGAAAATTTTTGCTGGCTTTAAGTCCGATTAAACAGCACAAAATAATTTTAAAAAAAAAAGCAACTACTGCGTCGTCAAATCGTCAACGTGTCGGTGACAATTATTGTGTAATTGCTGATGAAGCATTGCGAATCATTGTCAACAACATTATAAGCATTTTTTGTTTGTTTTTGGTTTAAATAACTAAGTTAAATGATCATGAGTCCCGTCAACAAATTTCAAGACTAGCCAATTGCACAAGACGTGTTACAGTGCACAATTGCACACAAACACAACAAGACTTCATTCTCTCACTCTCTTAATCTGATGAATTAGAGTAAAATTATATTATTTTGGCTGGCCCCACCCATCCAAAGTAATATAATTTTACTTTAATTCTCATAGGCCTTGTAGGCCTAGGCATAAAACCGAGGAACAAATACATAATTATGAGAAAGGCACTTGTTGCCTTTGAATTAAAGACTAACCAAGATACTAAGGTTTTATCTTGTAATAAATCTTTTTATTACAGACGAATAGCGGATTGCAATAACGCAGTTGCATCACCTGACATTCTCATTAGTATAAAGAACATATAACGCGAATCTAATTCTATATTACTTCAACTGCTAACGAGTTAATAAAAACCTGTAGATACAAATATAATTATATACTAACATAAAGTATCTTATGTACAAGAGCACGTTCTAATAGTAATATTATTTGGTTTTTGAAATTTTAAAACTCGAACGAACAATACTACTTAAGTAACCATAGATAACATAAAGCACGGGCGCATGTAGAGGAATTGAATTACTATTAATTTAAAAAAAAAAAACGTATTTTCGTAGAACATACTTGAAACTTACCGGAGAACACGATCGTGTAATGTCAGATCAATTTACTTCATTGAATATGATTATAATATAAGCTAGCGCTTGGCTGTTATCACACCTGGAATGGAAAGTGATGATACAGCCTAAGGTGGAGCGCGCTTTCCTAGAAGGCAGGAATTGAATATTGAAATTATACACGCATCAGAAAACGTATCAACATAAGTGGATTGTAAAGATTTTTAAAAGTGAGATGCGAAATGAATATATAATAGCACTGTTGGTAGTGTGATATTATACGATAATAATAATTAATTACAATTAAGGAAGTGACGATTCTGATAATGATGAATAATAACCATTCAATTATGATGCGTTTTATTTTCTTTTAAACCTGGAATTAATTAAAATGAAGATCTAATCTTGTGTTTAATGCGCTTTTATGTGTGAAATAAACTGGTTAGTTGGTATGATAATATTTTTCCAAGATTGGTGGCGCATTGTCGATGTAAGCGTTGGTTAGTATCTCTTACAATGCCAATGTCTATGGACGTTGGTGACCACTTACCATCAGGTGGCACATATGCTCGTCCGTCTACCTATGCTTTAAAAAAAACATAAGATATATTACTTATTTTATTTAAATTAAATGACGAAAATTACATGGCAACACAGGTGCGGGCAATAGCGCTCGATAGCTCTTACCTATCGGGTAGCTAAGACACGAGGTCATGACTTCAGTAGTCCACGTTTTTACCAACAGCTGTGTCGTTAAACACAATTAATAAATTTTTTTAAGTAATTTTTTTGTTTAGTATTTTAAAAATTATTACATAAATAGAACCGATACACGATACCTAATAACCACTTCACGGGTCGGACACGAATTTTGTTACACCTGTGTCTACAATCTTTTAATAAATGTTTCATAAATACTGATAGTATTACTTTTCAAAAAGAAAGAAAAGTGCTCGCTATATATTTATATGTTGCATAAAATGTACGTGTGACTAAAAAACAATAGAGTAGATGTGCGTGCTGTGAAAAAAATGACATACAATAAATATTGCGACACATCTTATCCACTTGTTGTCCATCACGATATGCTATTGCGTGACCATTTTACCCACTTAATAATCTATAATAAGCAAATTGCAGTGTCTTTACGTTCATTTCCGGTTGTTAGCGCCAAACAAAAGGACATATGGTAATCTGAAATAAGATTCCATATTTAAATTGAATTTAATTAACATTGCTATAGTACCTTTGGGAACGACGGTAGTTGTAAATTGTCAATCAATAAGCAAGTGTAATGAATTTCTATATTGAATAAAGAAATTTGAATGTGTAATTTCATTGTTGGAAGGGAGTAACGAGTTTCTTATCGGTTCTTATCCTGAACCGGTGATAACTTTAAAGTTACTTTCATCTTTTTACATGGAAATCTGAAAGATATTGAAAGTTAAAGCCTTCTTGAATAAAATATAATTTTTATTTTATTTCGATTTTGTTCTCTTTTAAACATTTTCTTAATAAACATTGTTTGGACTCAATCTTTTGTTTAAAATATTAAAATGCCACAGAGTCCATATGAAGAAAATTATTAAAAACAATACAGATAACAATTTTTTTTTAACCAAGCATGTAATTTTGCGGTCAGTATCTATCAATCAAGTAATAACAAAATGATAATAATAATTGACCACTAAGTGCTCATACTAAGTATAACTTGTAAAAACGTTTAAGTGTTATGTTTTTAGGCAATCTGTGGTCAATATTATTTTATAGCAAAATTAATATACCATCAAAGAGTACGCACTTGTGAAACATAAAATAACACAAACAAACAAAATAACATTATCTATGGTCGTTTATAGCAAATTATTTAGTAAATCGCGATTGTTAAAGTCGAATTTTAATAAAACGTTTTCTTCACACGGAAGCCACTTATTTAACAACAAACAAAAAGATTAATTTTACGTAAATATTCAATGTCAATCTTTAAATCCGTATACAATAAGAATATGCATTAGATTAAGGAACAGATTAAAAATAAAAATGGATAAAGACATTAATTAAGAAGTTTTTAGTTAAAATACTGGCAGTTAATATATATTTGATAATGTTTCTTTGTTTGTATTTAAATGCGGTGATAATATTCCCAGAAATTGTGACGTAGGTACTTACTGTCAACACACGAAATTAGCATAAACTTCTAACCTTTGTTACCCGATTACACAGGGTTAATAACTCTTTTGTGGGACAATGACAAAATATACGCTTTTACTAAGTCATCTTTGTTTGATCACATTATCTTTAAACTTCCAATGACTGAACCAATTTTATATATACTTATAAATGACAATTGCTAGATATGTAATATCTAGTTACAGTTTCTTCCTAATTTCTGCTTGTTACTTTTACGGAGAACTCAGTCTGGTTTTCTTTCAAAGTCAACGTCATTAATTTTAATTTAATACACAAGCGTTATTCTTTCTTATTAATTTTCAAAAATAAACAAAATAAATTTATTTATTTATTATTGAACTGAAGTTTATATTAGTACCAAACTTGGGAACTAAGATGTTATGTCCTTTGTGCCTGTAATTACACTGGCTCACCCTTCAAGCCGAAACACAACATTAACAAGTATTGCTGTATTGCGGTAGAATATCGGATGAGTGGGTGGTACCTACCCAGACGAGCTTGCACAAAGCTCTACCACCGAGTTAGAAATGTTAGTGAGTTATAAGTTAAGCGATTTTGTGTCTTCTTCTTTCGAATATCAAATTAATAAATCAATATCACACTAAACAGCTACTAAATAACGCTTATAAGACCGTTAATTTTGTTTGCACATTTGTTACTACACACTGTGTTAATGATGAAACATTACGTAATCATTATTTGTAATATTTTGATACATGTATATATAATTAAAATACGGAGAAAAAGATAACTGAACAATCTCCTTCGTGTGTTTCCTACGTGACATCAACGAAATAATATACTGTTACGACATAACTACATTAAAGGAAATTATAGTATTTATATTATGTATGACTAAAGCCTATAAATGTACCACTGATGGCCAAAACTCTTCTCGTGAGAAGATTTGGCGCTTATTCCACCACAATGTACAAATGTGGGTAGGTAAATGTGAGAGAAATTCATCACAAGCTTCCTCACGATTTTCATCACCATTAAGCCTGAAGGGATGATCTTTAAATACATACTCGGCACATGAAATCAATGCGTTCTCGGGTTTTACCCGGAATCTTCAGTTAGGACTCCCGAGTTTTGGCTACTGGAATATCTCATATATAAAGAATGAACAGAGGTGCACTTACATAATCCAATGGAATATGCAATCCGACATAATTGAACACTGGCCACTTCTTCCAAATTCACAGATAGCTTCAATAACTTTTTACCGATTCGGATTTGTACCCAGGACCTTGAAACCTGCAGCCTTACAAGCTAGTCACTGAACCAACGAGGTAGTAATATAAATTAATTCTAATCTCCCGGTAGTGAGGTTACGTCTTACATAACGTAACCCACTTATAACTCTTGCTTGATGCCTTGGTGGAAATTGCGTCAATTTATTTCCTTACTAATAAGTCTGATTAATACCACGAGAGCCGAGATGACCCAAGGGTTCGAACACGTGGACTTTAACCGTAGGTTTTGAGTTCAATGCCTGACAAACACAACAGATTTTTAATAAACTTAATTTGTGATTATAATTCATATCGTGCGGTGAGGGAATTGTCATAGTTGAGTAAGCTTCTCATAATTATAGAGAGAAGACCGTAGCCCAGCAGTGTTACATTTACAGACCGTTAGCATTAAACTAATCAGTGTTTAGTTTCTTACTATTTTTTGTTAAATCTGCTCAAACTAAGCTTCCGTGCAATTGTTTAACTTAATTGCTAAATAAATTAACGTTTTTTTATTGCTAACAACTATTACAAAATAAGTTACAATTAAGGTGTATTGTAAGTATTACTGATATTCTAAATGCGACAGAGAGATCGTTTATTTGTTACGCTTAGACGTCTCAACTATTCAACCGATCTTTAGGAATTAGTGCTAAAAGTAAGGGATACAGAAAAGAACACAGGAGACTTAACACCGCTCTCCTTTTCAAACGAACGAATCCGTGGCCAGAAACTAGTTAACTATATAATTTTTATCCTTACTTATAAAGGTTTCTTATCGATTATTTATTTTAATACTGATTTATCTCTTTCTGCCATCACTGGTTCGATATTCGAATGAAGAAGACAACAAATAACCTCTTAATAAACGTTTGTGTTTAATGCCGGTGATCGTCTGACGATTGCGTATGTGGATTGCCGTCACTCGATGAATCACTGTTCATAACCGTGTATTCATTCAAAATATATATAATTGCCAACTAAACTAGGGACAATTAAGTTATTTATCGAGGAATTCTTAACTTTTCGGGGAACATTATCAGGCAGCGGATGCGTCGAAATCATGTCACTAACGACGTTCGACGCCGATAAATTATCACGTTATTGAAACCGGAATCATTTTGATTTGTTAGAAAGTATCTTCCTTTTAAATAGATAAACGCATAGTTCATTTTAAATTATTGCATTTTTATATGAGATAAATAAGTTATAGATTTATTTGTAACGAAACGCGTAAAGATATTAAACACTTTTTGATATCGTCAGATAAATATTTTTACGTATCAATTCCCAACAAATAATATAAATGTGTTTGTTGGTCGATTTGACCTTTTTCTTTTGTCACGATGCCCTAATCGCCTTTAATATTTTTAAATGTAGGACAGAATATTTACTGTTACATATATACCATACATATCATGAAAGGAACTTCTCAATTAGTTTTTTTTTTTAAGTTTGTTACGTCATAACTCCATCGCTATTATACACTTCGGATGGTCCCATTATTATTAAAATGATTAAAATACAGTTATAATACTGGGATCCACGAGTAATTAAGGGAACTCCTCAAATAGTACTAATAATTTTTTTATTTAGTATGAAATTTGATAAATAAATAAATTAATTATATGTATAAGTTTTAGTTATGATATACAGGATAATTTGTTTTAAGAAAAAAAGGATCGTATACTACAGATGGTACTTTTAAGGTAACTTTTAGATATTTTTTTACCATATTGTTATGAATGCAACGTTTTGAAAAACGAAATTAATAAAAAAAAGTAAAGTTATATATAAAAAGGTAAGGTAATGTTGTAGTTCTTGTTTGCTAGTGAGCTTAAGTGTGGCAAATAATGGTGAGGATGATCAGCTGCGTCAGTGTGAAAGTGACTTAACAAACAGTCACTTTCACGTTTATAATATTACTACACAATGACGTAGCAACTAACAATACATCTTTGTATTGAATAGAAACTCGTATCAGAAATAATATATACCACCCATCTATGCTAATATTAAAAAGGTAATCTGTCTGTCCGTTACTCTTTGACATCTAAACCACTGAATCGGTTTTGATGAAATTTGTTATGAAACAAGATTGAACCTCAAGAAAGGACAACGGTCACTTTACACATAATAACTGCACCCTCTCCAACACGCGGGTGATTACTGGTTAAACATATGTATATGTATATATAATAGAAATGCAGTCATTTATTAGTGACAAGGTGACAAAGGTGGATTTGAGCCAATCCGATGGTATGACGCCTGAATCATATATATAGTGTTGAATAACTTCACTATTATTCCTAAGTTAACATACTCAAGCACTTTAAGCAGTTCCACGGGTAATTCATCTCCGCCTACAGATTTTCCTTACTTGGACATGTTAATGGCATAAGCAATTTCACTTTTATTAATAGGTGGTCCAGTTAATTCACTTCCACATTAACTTGATTCCAGAGCAGGTCTAATGTCATGGAATAGTGTTTTTTTTTTGTATTTTTCAATTGAATTGACAGTATTTCCCTGATCATCCAGTAATACGTTGCAGTTCATGTTTCGTATCTTAAAAGTCCGCGTTATTTCTCTAATTTTCCTATGCACATTAAAAGAATCGTATCTGGCCTCAAACTCTTCTATCGCAATACATTGGTCAACCATCCATTTTTCTTCCGCTTCAACTATTTTTGTTTATTAGTGAGTAAAAACAATTAATCACAAACTTACCCCGACAAGATCAATTATAATATAGACTATTGTGTTTCAATAAACGTTTAATTTACTTAAATATAATCGATTTAAAATTCAACACGCGACTAGCGCGCCTACTTTCTCATGACCGTCATTTTCTGCCCTATTCATTAACTGGGACAACCTTATATCTATTGGTGTAATAAATCAACGAATTGATTTTTATTTATCCATAATATTATTAAAAAAGCAGTATTTTTAATGGCGAAGTTTTTATTCATTTAAGAAATATTTGATTGATACCTAGACACGGTTATTTTATCTAATATTGAATTAGCGTTTATATAAATAGCCGTGCGTCTGTTTGTTTATTCTTTTTATTTTACACATAACATAAAAAATAATCATTTACAAGAAATACTTAATACTCTTTTCAATCATATATTATGTACAAAGGCGGACTTATCCCCTGTTGCATCCGCTTCAAATTTCAACTATTGACGCAATAACGGTGATTTTTTTATTCTATTTACCAAAAATACAAGATTAGTAAACTGAGTACCAAATAAACTCATCAACTGTCTTTTGTTGTATTATTTTGTTAAGACGTGCAAAGACTATCAATGCTTACAAATATATGTTAATGACCGCGGCGAGTTTTTAACTACAATAGCTCGACTTAATACGGGTCACTAGGAGTTGCGAAAAACACAGGTTTTCTAACTCGTCTACCACAAGCTGTTTGTTTTTTAAACGAAGTACTTTTAAATGGCTTACAGTTGACTGAAATGGTAGTGGTCCAAGGTCACGTGAGTAACGAAATAGCGTTCATACTGTACCTACCAAATGCTACAAATTGCGATGCGTTCGACTTTAAGAGGTCGATATAAAGGAGGTGCTTTTCGGTGTGACAATATACTGTAATATATAATAATATAATATCAATTAAAGTCTATATTTTAAAACACGGTTTGAGCCGAAAAAATATCGCACAGAACTTCGTTTAATATGAGAAAATAATAGACTTATTAGTGAATGTTATGTATGAAGAAATTGAACGCAATCATAAAATAAATTCTTTACAATTATTTTCTTCTATCTTATATTCAAAATTGCAAGGTTATTATAAAATTAAAATATTTCTACTGGCAACCCCAACTGGTGCCCACATCGTTATATTAATTTATTTATTCGACACACTTTAATGAACCATTTCCTTTGTTTGTTAAACCAAACATTAATTTGCTTATATTGACCGTGGGGCTCTATGAAGATAAAAAAAACATGGAGCATGGAGCATGGTCTCGTGTTTTGCTTTGTTTTGTATCTGTGGTAGGGCTTAGTGCTTGTCTGGATATGTCGTTAGTACATAGTTTATTTACCGCTTAACATATATATCGTTTAAAACTATTTTAAGCAAGAAATTAAATCTGATAGCAACATCGTTACATTAATAAGTGCGAAGTTGCAAAAAACAGATGATTTAGAAAAATCGTTATCGAACGCAATTTTTGACAAATTTAAAAATAGATTATTGTTAAAACAATAATTTAAATACGAATGAAATCGTTTACAGCAAAATAAATTGAAAAACTGCTTCTGACAATATTAACGTTATATGGTTTTAATTAATTAATTTATTTAAAAAAACGTAAAATGTTTTCAACTTTCATAACAGTATATTTTGTTTTATATGCATATTCAAATAATATCTATATGCAATCAGAGATCGTTATTGGACTCGTCATTTTCCTTATAAGACTTTCTTTGTGCACGTATGTTTTGCATTAAATATATAAAGTATAAACATATATATTTTTTATATATTTACGGTTATTATAATATCTAGTAATATATGTTTTTAAAAATAACAAATGAATACGTACGTATTGCCATTTTTCCTAATATTCGGCGGTAATTTTGTTATAAATCGACGTGCTCCATTACTGTCGCATAGACAGAAATATTTCATCGCTATATTCAAACCCTGCATTTTATATTTTACTTATATTTTATAATAAACTTATTAATTTATTTTTAATATTCAATACATATTTTAGTATTAAATATTCGATATATACGCGGTAATATCACACACAAGTTTCTATCACTAAGAAGATGTATGGAGACTATCTTTCTAATAGCGTTCGAATGAAAGTCGTGAGAAAGATGACCATGAATATGAATAAAGTGTGGATAATTATTATATACTCGTTTAAATAACAATTGTTTACGTTGTATAACGGAATAGTAACACTAGTATCTCTCGTTCTGTCATAAGTAATTTGACATTCGAAAGAAGAAGACGAAGCATTGTGTAATAAAGTTCCTATACAAAGTTTGTTAGTAAGAAATGTTAGTTATACGATTAAAACGTTTCTATGTGTAACGTATGAGTAAAATATTTACTAATAATAATAATAATAATATCCCGGGACATTGTTCACACACGGCCATCTGATCCCAAACTAAGCAGAGCTGGTTCTATGGAAACCAGACAACTGATATACTACATATACTACTTTTCTTTTGTAAATACATACTTATATAGATAATTACACTCAGACTCAAGATAAACAGATATGTTCATGGACACAAATGTTTGTCCTGGGTGGGAATCGAACCCACGACCTGCGGCGCGAAAGGCAGGCATCTACCAAACACGCCAATAATTAATATAATATTAATTATATCTTCTACGTCGTATGATAATATATTTTATACATTATGTAGTTAGATATATAGATAGTGCATTTGTATGCTCTGACATCTAACCAGTTTGAAGCGAATAAATATTTGTAATGTTATATGTATAGTTACATATCGTGTATAGAGATTAGAATTATACGGTTAGTTCCGCACGTCAGACTATAATGAAGCGACACACGATTCGTGTAATAGTATAATGAGATGACGGCAACTCTTAACAATACGATGTACGTTGTAACAACGCTGGCCTTTAACTAGCTTGTTCCGCGGTTTCTGCCATTTCAATTTATTATCACTTTTTTTAAATTTAGAACTGGAAATTTAGAATTTAGGCTGGTGAGTGACCTGATGAGTATTGAAACAAAAAGAAATATAAACAATTTGTTATTACAATTCGCCGGACTGGATCTAAGATGTTATGTGCCTTATAATAAGACACAAAAAGACAACATTTAATTTTAAAGTCACAGCCTGTGGATGTCCCGCTGCTGGGCTAAGGTCTCTTCTCCTCTTTTGAGGAGAAGATTTGGCCCTTATTCCACCACGCTGCTCCAATTCGGGTTGGTGGAATACACATATCACAGAATTTCAGTGAAATTTGACACATGCAGGTTTTTTCACGATGTTTTCCTTCACCGTCAAGCACGAGATGAATTATAATCACAAATTGAGCACATGAAATTCAGTGGTGCTTGCTCGGGTTTGAACCCACGATCACCGGTTAAGATTCACGCGTTCTTACCACTGGGCCATCTCGGCTCGATTCGGCAATTTTAAAATATCACGATTTAAAAACTCACGATAGTGGGTGGTAACCTTACATACAGGGAGTGTAAGATTAAAAACAAACTCGTATAGTCAATGCGGCGTCAACCACGGGGTATAAGATACACCTACCATGTGCCTGTAATAACTCTTACTCAAACACCAACTGCACTGGAATACTAAAGCAATCCGAAATATTGACATCGGCTAGTTGAAAAATTGATGTGTGGGCACTACTGGCTTAGAGCTTGCCCTAATAAAGAACATAACTGCCTCGTTAGTTTACTGTAAGGCAACAATTCCTGAGGTCCAGAGCTCAATCCCGAGATCGATCCATTAAAAATATGAGTGGGTTTTTCTGTCTGAAAATTCTCAGTAACATCTTGGAGTCTGTCTTGGAGCACGTCAAGCAGTTGGTCCTGCTCATGAACTCTCTCCGGTCGAAAATAAAAATCATGTTTTCTAATCACATGATCATCAAAATTATTTTTGTTTTATCTCGTTTTTGATGATATATTTATTTATTTATTATTTATATAGAGACACACTATTGTTTTTTTTTATATAAAATAGGTAAGCGGGAGGACCAATGGGCCACCTGAAGGTATGTGTCACAACCGCCAAAGACATTCGCGCTGTAAGAATTATTAAACATCTTACAACGCCAATGCTCCACCAACCTTGGGAACGAAGATGTTATCCCTTGTGCCTGCAGTCTAACGACGGGCACAAGGGACATAACATCTTCGTACAACAACTACATAACTATACTACGTATAGTATTGTTGTGTTCCTGTTTTTAGGGTGAGTGAGCTATACTTAGCTGCTTAGGAGTATCTGATAAGTGGGTGGTTCCTACACTAGACGGGCTTGCATAAAACCCTAATCTGTAGGTATATATAACGATCAGTGTAAAAACATTTTGTCGAATTTGATACCTACTTCACCTTAGTTCGTTTTCTTAAACCATTCAACTCTTTACACAAACAATTATAATTCTGGCTTGAATTCAAACAAATGAAGTTAAAACACACATCAAAGTTTACATAAATATCTCAGAGAACGGATTGATTAAATAACAATACGCATCTTGACGGGCCGGTTGGCGTGGTTGGTAGATACCTGCCTTTCGCGCCGCAGGTCGTGGGTTCGATTCCCAACCAGGACAGACATTTGTGTGCATGAACATATCTGTTTGTCCTGAGTCTGGGTGTAATTATCTATATAAGTATGTATTTACAAAAGAAAAGTAGTATATGTAGTATATCAGTTGTCTGGTTTCCATAGTACAAGCTCTGCTTAGTTTGGGATCAGATGGCCTTGTGTGAATAATGTCCCAGGATATTATTATTATTATTATTATTATCTCCCATAACTATAGGTAACAGTGGAATTAATATACGAATGATTACGTCACTCACGACCCCCTTCCTCATGACAATTCAAGGTTCAATATAGGAAGGATTTATACTTACTCTGGAGCCAGCCTAGACGGCTCTAGTATTTCTAATAAAATATATACAACGGATATCTATGATACATATCTACTAAGCCTACCTACACAAGTTATATAGCATTTGATAATATATTTTTTGATTATATATTATTTGATTAATCCTGGTGCACTCCTCCCTCAATATTACAAGCAGATTCATGTTTGATTAAGCTGTAAATGCTGCTATATGATAGCCCAGCAGCGATATATTTACTTAGTTAAGTATATAATGTTAGATGTTTTATTTAACTAACTCGTTAGTCTAGTGGATAGTCAATAAGTCCAATTCTGAGAAGGGCATATAATAATTTATTTCACCCATTAAAACTCCTTGGTCTGGAATCAATTAATAGTTATACTGCCGTACCTTAGAAAGCACGTATGAGCTGCATCAGATCTATTACTGGTCATTCTGCACATGGGCTTGTGCAATCACTTGTGCGCTATAATATTAAGTTCTTCAAATTGGATGCCATGACCGACATTCAGGAAAGAGCGCATCTTAGTTTTTAATATCAATATAAACGAAAGTTTAATATATAACCTGAGATGACACATATTGCTAAATTTCAATTTTATAATATAATAAATACATTAGCATACATACATAAATAACAAAAAAATATATAAAATAAATAATAATAGGCCAAAAGTAATAACACAAGAATAATAGGTAGATAAGAAGTTTAAAAAAAAAACACGGAAAAAAAAAACATCACGATTGTATTATAAAAAGAAAACTAATAATATAAAGATTATAAAGTATAAAAATGATCATTAAAAAATTATATCGTTTGTTGAGTGTATGTATCTATTAAGCATTCGATTATAATTTCATCATCGTGGAAATAAACGTGTCGATTATAAACAGATCTGTATAAACATTTTATAATGAAACCTTTGACCTCCGCCTTCAATAAGAACATTCAATGTGCAGGTGAACACGGAATTGCGTAATTTGGCGCTAAAATATCACAGATTATAAAAATGCGTTTAAAAAAGGTTTTAACTGCAATTTATAATTATGACAGATTGTCAGTATCGAGGGATTTCAGTTACTTTTAATTAATTTCATATTATTTAGTATTGTGATTATATGAGTACTAGTGACTTTGTGTCTTACAACGCCATGAAGCGTAATAGTAACCCGTTTCTGTATTAAAGTGGGGTTCGATTTCCGTTATAGGATTTATTATAGTGTTATTTATACGATATAAGCACCTTGTGAAAGTGTGTTCTACTGTTGGACTAAATATTATACTGTGACACTTCGTATTATGTTGGTCTAGAAAATTCTAATTTTAACGGAATAAACATCTACTATTATAGACATAAAGATGAAATGGTCGTATAATTATTATAAAATATTAAGTAGGTAAAATATATTACAATATAGGTAATATGAATTAAAACATTTTCAAAAGAGGATCTTACATAGCTAAATATTAAGCATTACAAATATTACCGTAATCGTTTCGTTCTTGAACGCACAATAAAAAAAATGTTTCTAAAGGAAGGCACGCACATATCGATGATAACATAAAAATCGGTGTTAGGATGTTTAACTCGCTTTCTTTGACCCTGAGACACCGTATGAATAAAAAAACTACATCGTCAGTGTCAAACGAGTTTTGAAGGTCAAATACCTTACTGCTAAATCAGTTAAAACGAAATTTGCACCATCACTGATGTTTTAAAATATAAACATTTCCACCGTTAATTAATATATGTATATATACATCCTTTATATAACTATTAAAAACGGTTTATTTTATAGAAAAAAATGTTTTTGTTCAAATATTAAACGAACTTAATTCATATTTTGTATGGTATTATCACATAAAGTATGAATTCGATACATGAAATTAATTTTTATCGATTCCGTATCATTTAAATAGTCAAACTCAATAATTCGCATATTTGTATATACATAATATTCCTCCTGACCGATTTCGGCCACGGCGGCCAATTCCAAGAGAGATTAGCCAACTGCGTAGGAGATATTATAGTGCACACGTGTGTGCGCAAACACAGGTGCACTCTCTATTCACTAGCTCTCAAATATACATAATGTACATGCAAAATCACAATAGTATTTTTATTTCATTTAATGAGAACATAACTGAAATTGTAATTCTATTCAATCATTTTCTTAAAAACATACTAAACGCATGAAATTGTGTTTAAGTTATTCTTATTAATTTATATTAATTAGTCTTAAAAAAGAAAATTGTTTTAGTAGCGTGATGATATATGTATTTTAAAATTTATAAGTGGTCATACGAAAAATCAAAACAATGATTAATCAAGTCAATGTTTAAAAAAAGAGCAATATTATAATGAAAAATATTTTTTACAAACAATATCACTGAAAAGTTCTATTTCAAACGGTATCCAAAATTAAATCATAAAAAATTTAATTCACCATATTTTTTTCTCTATAAAAAAACACGAATAGCCTTGACAGTGCACTAAAACAACACGAGATTAAGAACATCGAAAAATAAAAGGCGACCGAAAGGTGTCAAGTGACATCGTAAACTTTCGCCAACTTACTTTAAACTAGTCTCCACTGTGGCGGACATTTTGACGTCCGTACCGCGACGCGATTTTATGGTCACTGAGCTGAGCCTGCGTCTGCACAACGGGTTGAAATAATAGGCTGATAAAGAGCTGCTACAACTGTTTTAGTAACCGCTAGTTAATCGAATTTTCATAGATTTACAATTGTACAGAAATGCGCGATAGTAATTAAATTTTTCTATACCATTTCTTTTTGTCTCTTCTAAGTTTCGCTAGTATATTTTCTTTTAAAAATATTTTTGCAGAATTCAACACTGTGATAACTAAACCGATTACGACACTATACTATCTTTTACGGGTGGTAAGACTTCGTATTACCTACTGAAGGTACCACCCACTCATCACATGCCATACATGTCTACCGCCATATGATTCTTAGTATTGTTGTATTTCAGATTAAAGGGTGAGTGATTTGTCCGTCCGCCTATCTATGTCAATAAAAAAGATACAGTAATTCTTTGCAAAATTCTATGACAACTGCTTGAGTAGAAGCTCTTAAACAATAAAAAATGACGTTTTACTTAGTCCTCATACATAGTTGATACATTAGATTACATAATATAATATCTTTTATCCAACAATCCAAAATAGAGCAGTGTGGTGACTTAAACCTAGAACTAAAAGTATTATTAAGGTCCTCCAGACCGATTTCGGCCACGGCGGCCAATCTCAAGAGAAATTAGCCAACTGCCCATGAGATATTATAGTGCTCAAGTGTGTGCGCAAACACAGGTGCACTCTCTTTTCCTTAGCTCTCATAATCCGATGGGACGGCAATCCGACACGACCGGAAAGAGTTCAGGCGCAGGACCAACGGCTTAACGTGCTTTCCGAGGCACGGGAGTGTACACACTTCCACCTTCTAGACTCCGGGCTGCTACTGAGAATTTTCTGACAGAAAAACCCAATAACTATTTATTGGCCCGACCTGGGAATTGAACCCAGGACCACCAGGTCTGCAGCCTAATATCTAGCCACTAGACCAACGAGGCAGTCAAAAAAAGTATTATAATTAGATTAAAAGATAAAATAGCTAAAAAAATGTTTTCATTAATCTTCTGACGTTTGTCACACCAGTTCTTACGGCGTCACACTATCAGAGCTCTCATAAATATGAGCTCTAATAAGAGTGTGTCTTGATATAAGAGGCGGTTTGCAACCAGCCAACCGTGAGAAGACCGCCATGTTTACTGTTTAGATGCATTGTTTCCTTACTATAGCATAACATTCGCTTAACGATTGTGTACTTACTTTATAACAATCTCCTTTAAATAAATCTATATTAATCATGTAATCAAGTTCTTGAAACTTTTTTTTTATCTGCCACACCTAACCTTAAAACCTGCAATGAAGAATTATACAATCTTATTTATCTATACTAAGAATGATTTGTACGTTAGTATATAATTGTATTACTACTGAATTAATCGTTTACTGTGATTGATTATCAACGCACAGCCAAAACGACTGTCTTTTTATTGTTATGAGTTTTTTAAATGTTATCTAAGAAAGATTTTGTTTATTTTTATATTCTAAAAAGGTACGTCGGTATTGATGTTGATGTTTAACTTTTTTAAGTAAGAGGAGCAAACGGCAAAACTCACCTAATGGAACGTGATGTGACTACCGCCCATAGACATCTGCTACATCTTGCAGGTACATTGCCGGTCTTATAACCGATTTCATTTTAAATACTAATTTGTTTTTCATGTGCCTGCTTTTGAGTCTATTACTCATTTAGCTTATAAATCTTAATAATACTCATTTCTTTAATTTAACTAAGGGACTCTTAGTACCCTTCTTAATTTAATTAGTAATGAACATCGTTAAAAAATATATTTAAACTTAAAAAAATTAAGACAAATGTTTAAAGTCGGTTTTCTAATTAAAATTAATTTAATATTATTTATTAAAATAAATTTAAATCTTTTATCGGATATAATAGATTTAAATTTGTCAGTCAATTCAGAAATGATTACACAGACCTGAGAAGAATGGACGGAACACACTGAGTGTACTTTATTGTCATAGCTTACGATCGTTTACATTTTTTAATATAATTTGTGCGTCCGGAGGCGATTGTTTCACTCCTAGTAAGTGATGTCATCTATAAAAATATATATATATATATATATATATATCTATATACATATAGATATATACATATATATATAAAACTATATAAAACTCTTTCACTATCTAATCTTAGACTTAATGGATTTATGTGTTTTGCACAGTATTGGAAATGGAAAATGGAAATATTGATTGTCCAAATTTGTTGAGCAGAATAAAATTGGCAATACCAAGGTAGGCTCCTAGCCTTATTTTTAATGAGACTCCTAAGTCTCATTAAAAATAAGCAAACTTGTAGTCAACGACTCGCGAAAAGTAACCTGGGCAGGGCTGCACCCATAAACAGAATGGTCATCACATATAATAATATTTTCAAAAAAGCTGGCCTAGATATCTTTCAACAGTCTACTTTACGCTTCAAAACACAGATTAAAAAGTATCTAACAACTAAACGTTGCCTCTTATTTATATTATTCGAAGATGCATGACTATACTCATGTCAAAGTAAGGCCATAATTTTGTTTATTTACTTTGTTTAATTTAATTTTATCAATGTTTTAAAATAGCGTTTATTTATTTATATATTTTTAAGTTAACTTACAAAGAATGTACTATTTTTTTTGTTTTGTTTTTCCTGTGCATGTTAAGTTAGCCTATAAGTGAGGTATGCAATTTTTATATTCATGTTATTTATGATTGTATTCTAAAATAAGAAACTCGATTGTATACAGCGTTGGCTTCCTACATAATAAAATAAATTAAATAAATAAATGAACTCTCTTATACCTTTTTTATTTAACCTTTTGCAATAGTCTCTCTTTATTCTACACACATTTAGCAACTTAAGGAGTTCAGGACATTTTCCGACATTTTGGTGATAATCGTAAACTATTGCCTCACTAAATATTTACCGTCTCTATTCTAGCACGTAAAAAGCTTAATAAGCTTATAGCTATTTCTTGTCAGTAATGTTACATCACAATTGTTCACAAAGTTCTAACATTAAATATTGGATAAACTTGAAAAAATAAGCGTAGTTTTATAATTCAGAAATGATAGTTTATATAAAATGTTAATGGAAGGTTTAACAAAATGGAAACCATATAACAAACCTTAGTTAATACTGAAAGGGCAATAAGGGCTTAAGTACCGCCTTTCGGCAATAACTCAAACACATAGCAGTTCCACAACAATGTGGGCGAAGTCGAGGGGAAAACTAGTGCACTATAATATGTCCTGCGTCGTAGCCGAAATCGGTCAGAAGGACATCAGTCTTTTGTGTTTGTAGTAAGGAAGATGGACAAAAAGGCGATCTGATAACTAGTGATGATTTCCGCTCGTTCATTGATATTGTATGTAATTTCTCATATTGTCAATTCGCTTCCAAGCTGGAGATTTAACATGATTTTGGGACTGTTTTCAGAGAAATGCTGTGTTCATTTATATGAACTCACTTCGTATCGCAGTCGTAAAATGTCAAATACTGACTAACGATGATACGGTACTTTGATACGTATGTATATATCCAATAAATGTTATAATTACTATACTCAATGACACATATCACTTTCTGAAATACCATGATCGTGGTCAAAGAGTTTCGAGTTTGTTCTTACTAAATACCGTTTCCAATTAAATTCGATGTTATTTTTTTTATTTTTTTTCACCTTCAAGTCTTCGGATGTTGCAGATGTCCATGGGCGGTGGTAGTCACTTTCCATCAGGTGAGCCTCCAGCTCGTTTACCTCCTCAAACATAAAAAAAAAAACTTGACAAGGAAGGCAAATACACAAGTACCTGTCACAAGTGCGTGTAAGACTAAACTAACTAGTCATAATATTCTTGTACTGAACGCAACGTTAACATAGTAAGAATAGAAGCTCATTATGACTTTTGTGTTTGTAATAAAACTAGCTCATTCTGAAGTTAATTTCGAACAATACAAGGCATTATTGTTTAACCGTTAAATAACTGGTACGCGTCATACCTACGCACTAAAACGGACAACAAATGACTAAGTAAGTACATCGAAGTCAACGGTCGCTTGTTTTTTATATTAAAAGACAAATATCGTAAACATATGCATTACGAAAAAGTATGTTGTTTTATTTAACCCATTATTTCATTTTTATTAATTAATAAATATTTGTATTGTTTGTACATTGATTTTCGTCAAAAACATACCAGTTTTTATTTTAATGAAATCTTAGACTCTATCATGAAAAGCGCAATAACTTTTTTATGCATTTCAGTAGAAATTATTTTTCTATACTAATATTAAGAGTCCAACCAATTATGAAGAGGCTAGAACACGTGAATCTTACCTGAAGGTCGTAGTTACAAACCCTGGCGAAGAGTTTTCAACACTGAATTTTCATGCGTTTAATTTATCTTTATTTACTAACCAGCGTTGGAGCGTGGTGAAATAGATTCTAAAATTTCTGATCATAAAAGAGGCCTAGTGGGTGATTTAAAGGATGTTTCTTTACGTTTATGCATAATTTATGTAAAAATAAATAACGTTACTGAGTTGCTGTCACGCCCCGTTCCTGCTTTTATTGACCCTCATGGAATTAGAAGTGATGATAGCAAGAGACCTGATGGACTGGCATTGGTTCCCTGGGAATGACGACGGGCCCTAGTGTGGGACGGAACATGACGTGTGACTGACACACTGGCCCCATCTCATATCGGGGAAACAATGTTAAAAGCTGGAGCTGCCGCGGAAAAAGCTGATGCGAACAAACGTAATAAATATTCGTCTCTTATTTAGAATTATATTTTTGTTCTGTTTGCAGTTGACAAGTTTAGACCTTGGAGTAATAGTGCATTTCTTTCATCAAAAATATGACATCCCGTCTTATTGCCTCTACCGGTGGCAAGAGAGCTGGTTCATTTTTCGCCCAGAGAATCGGAATTGCAATTCAAAGGGGAACTATTTTTAACTTTTATTTGTATTTATATAAGGCCATAATGTAAATAAATATTATTTTCTTATTTTAAAACCCACTGTTAAAATAAAATTGCTATATCAAAATAGCAATGTGGTACAAACATTGCTATTTTTATGTGAAGGCGCAGTTTTAATATTTATTTTTATTTACGAATAAAAATGTTTTTATATCAGACTATTACATTAATGGAAACCTTTTGGATAATTTAACTTAATTATCAAGCCATGAGATCAAGAGCATTATATTTACTAACGTAATAGCTTTTATAAATGCATTTTGTTACAATTAAAAGCCTTAAATAAAACACCGATTACACCAATAGCATTTTACTATCAATTTCATGCATCAGATATGTCTATGAAATGGTATTCCGGGTAAATACACTAAAACCATATTTCCCACTATGAAAAATAAATTGATTTAAAAGATAAGATAGACTTATAACATATTTTTATTTTCATCAGCATATTGGATACAATATCACGAAAACCTTCAGCTTATTCTTATCGATTTGATGCGCGCAAATTGTGGTTCAACCCCTCGGTCGCTTAATAGTGCGGGCCGAGACGCGCTGAGGACCTGCAATACTTTTGTCTGCAAATACAGGGCACAGGCGAAGAGTTCTTCGCGGGGCATTATAAATAAAAAAAAAATGCGATTCTACGTGATATATACAATTTTTTTTTTGCACGTCAATTACCATATTTTAAAACAAGAAAAATTGTCTTAGTGACATTCAGAATTAAGCCATCCATATTTACGTAACGTCAACGTCCAATCAAACACCTCTAAATCAACGACCTCTAAATTTGCCATCGCATAATTTATCTCTAAGAAAAATTCACAAACCAATTAATAATGTTGAAGCATTTTAGCATGAACCTGACTCATTCTGAGTATCCTTGTGGATCAGATTTTGCTTTACGTATTTTCGAATAATAAAATAACCAAATTGCGATCAAATCCCGTTTTTGCGATACGGGAAAAACCACTCTTCATACTTGTATAACGTCAATGGACAAGATATTGCAGCAATAATTGTAACAAATACATTCATTTTAGCCTTTTTTTATTATTCATTATAATTTAAAAGACGTTTGCCTCCGTGTCGTCACAAACAATGTTTGGCAATAATATGAATCATCGTTATACAACTTTATATTCAGTAAATAAACCAAAATAACTGCCAGAACCATTCAATAAGATAATATTATTTTACAAACAATTGATTTATTAATTAGTGAAGCAACCCTTAATATTAAATGTTTTGATAAATTTTACTGCTTGATACATTTATTTACAGGTGAAGCTGAAAGAAATAGGAACGGATCTAATCTTCGGGAGTAGCGCATTTAATAACATGAAATTCTCGACGGGATGCTTCGACTGGCAAAACAACGCTTTCCGTATTTGTTTGTTTTAGTTACTTTTACCAGATAATAAATTATTTACAGCTTTTGTAACATCGCGAATTTGATAAACAAATTATTCACAGTAGCAGCAACAGCGTGTGAATGTCCCACTGCTGGGCTAAGTCCTCTTCTCCTCTTTTGAGGAGAAGGTTTGGAGCTTATTCCACCACGCTGCTCCAATGCGTGTTAGTGGAATACACATGTGACAAAAGTTCGATGAAATTTGACACATGCAGGTTTCCTCACGATGTTTTCCTTCACCGTCTAGCACGAGATGAATTATAATCACAAATTAAGCCCATGAAACTAAGTGGTGCTTGCCTGGATTTGAACCCACGATCATCGATTAAGATTCACGCGTTCTTACCACTGGGCCATTTCGGCTTTTATTCAGTGAAATAATACTTTATGAATTGACATTCAGATCATTTGCAAAATTCAACATTTGCGAAGAATTTGTTAAATAATTATTTATAAAATGATATGTTTGCTGAATACGGCATTTTTTACCTGAATAGTTTTGAAGAGTTTTTTGTAAAATGATCAGTTGTTATATGTTTTTAAATTTCTGAGTAAATTGGCTAAAATATGACAAGTCTTGTTGGATATATTAGCTGGAAGCTTTACTGATTGTGTAAACCAAGATAGGAAAAGAAAAAAGAAAAGAAAAGAGCGTACATCCATCAAAGGCCGGTAACGCGCTTCGCAAGCATTCGGGTGTTGCAGATTACATCAAAAAAAAGTTATATGTTTAACTATAATATAATTTACGTAGACCCTTATTTTACCCGTGCGAAGTCGGGACGGGTAGCAAGCTTATAAATATATGAATATTAAAAATATTAGTACTCTCTAGCAAGCTATATGTATGGTTCAAGAATACAATGTATCTGAATGTTGGTAAATATAAATAATAATACGGCCCCGACATAAGTGAATGTTGGTAAACATTTTTATTATTAACGCAATTGTGTTATTATTAACGAGTGTACTTAGGACATAGAGATAACATTTTCGTTATGATTGTTAATTTACAGAGCTCGATTCGAATTCGTAGCGTAATTACTTCATCAATTAAAGTGATGATAAGAATGTAAATAAATAATTAAAATCACTTATCGTTAAAAATTCTATAGAATATTCCATTGTTTTCTTCATTTAAGTATTAAATATGGATGATAGAGCTACAGAGATGTATCTTTGTATAGGCCTTAGAGACCCATGGCTCCTAGTGGTTGCTGGCATAAACACATAGAATTATAATTTATTCAAGTAGGTTTTTAAAAGTATTCAAACATTAAACACAATCATATTATTTCGAAATATAATTTTTTTTAAGTACCGATATTTTCGATTACGTGTTCAAACCTGGGCAAGCACCACTGAATTTTCATTTAGTAGGAAACCTACATATATCGGATTATAATCTTTTAAACGTAACCCATTGGAGCAGCATGGTGGAGCTCCAAACATCTTCCTCAAAAATACAGGAAGCCTTAGCTCAATAGTGGGACTTTAGAGATTGTTTAGTTTTTATACATGAAACTGTTGAATCGTTTAAAGTAATTCAAGTACACATCAATTATAAGCGAACAAATTACAAGTCATAATAATAGAAATAAAAATGATTACTCGATGTATATAGCAATTGTAGTAAGTATATAACATGTTAACTTCCTGACGTTTTCATTGTCATTTACAAATAGATAACAAAAACGGGAATTCGTTTATATACTATCTGAATGTTCGATTGCAATATATTTCCTTGTTTTTGCTCATTAGGGATCTTGCAAAAACTTTTTAAAGCAAAACTTTTTTGCGTTAAGAGGATTTAAATGTTAAATTTGAGTGCAACATAAAGTGCAGCGTTTTGAGGCATAACGGTTTTCTTACATTATCTTATATAGGGTTTTCCATTAAGGGCGCTTGACCTTTGAAATGCAAAAAAAATACATGTAGGAAAGATATTTGCGAAATTTTTTTTTTATTTGGAAGGTCTATCGACCCCATTATGTATGGAATATGACATCATTCAAATGACCGCCACGGCTTCGGTTGGTGGCGCGCACACTAAAGGTCCAATTTTCGATGACTCTGGCGCACAAATCGGGCTGTATTTGATCGATGGCGTGGCGTATGTTGACTTTGAGGGCATCGGTGGTTTGCGGCTTGTTGGCATAGACCTGCGACTTAAGAAAACCCCACAAGAAAAAGTCCAGCGGGGTCAAATCGCACGATCTCGGTGGCCAGTTCACGTCGCCTCCGCGCGAGATGACCATATCCAGATATTGCTCGTGCAGAACTTCCATCGTAGCGTGTGCTGTGTGGCACGTAGCGCCGTCCTGTTGAAACCACATGTTGTCCAGATCCATATTCTCGATTTCAGGCCAAAAGAAGTTGGTTATCATCGACCGGTATCGCTCACCATTGACGGTGACGGCCACACCATTATCGTTTTCGAAAAAATACGGACCAATCACGCCTCCGGCCCAAAATCCGCACCAAACAGTCACTTTCTGCGGGTGCATTGCCACTTGGTGAACCTCGTGTGGATTGGTCTCGTCCCAAATACGGCAATTTTGCTTGTTGACATAGCCATTCATCCAAAAATGCGCCTCGTCGCTGAAGATGATTTTTTTGCCAAAATCGGCGTCAACTTCCAACTGCTCTAATGCCCAGTCAGCGAACACACGGCGCTGTCTATGGTCATTAACCTTGAGCTCTTGGGTCAGCTGGATCTTGTACGGGTGCAGGCTCAAGTCACAACGCAAAATTCGCCAAGTTGTCGTCTGCGAAAGGCCGAGTTCCTGTGCGCGACGCGGAATTGACTGCCGCGGGTTTTCGAGGACACTGTCGCGCACAGCGGCGATATTCTCGGCAGATCTCGCGTTACGTTGACGCACGGGAACCGGCTGATTGTTAACTGACCCGGTTGACTCGAATTTGTCCACCAATCGACGGATAGTCGACTCGGCAGGACGATCATCGCGACCGTAAAACGGGCGTAGTGCGCGGAACGTTGCTCGAACTGAAGACCCATTTTCATAAAACAATTTTATGATTTGCACGTGCTGCTAGACACTGTAACCTGCCATGGTGGTTTGGGAGGACGGAATGAATATAACACACTGCATTTGACAGCTGTCACTCAAACAACATGGCCGCAATCAGCTGTCAAAGTTCAAGCGTTCCTATTGGAAAACCCCTTATAAATTGTCTAATTAATTATTCTTCACTAGTTTACGCCCGTAGCCTAGCCCGCGTTTGAAGGAAAGGAGATACAGCTTAACCGTATTCCTTTTTCTGTAATCCTGAAAACATGTATGAATATCATAATGATCGCTAAAATAGTTTAAATTTCACGTTAGTATGCGCAAGCGATCCCGTGACGTCCCCAAAATAGAGATATGTAGGTATTCCCACGTGGGGGAAACGCGTAAATGCGTTTTTCCAGCGAAAAAAAGGTAGTTAAAACGTGAAAGCGTATAAAAAATAAGCGAACACACATTCGCGTTTATAATATAGTTAGTATTAAGTATTGTCACTTCAGCCGCGCGAACTCGGGTCGTATCGCTTGTACGTTTGTTATTTAAAACGCAGTTAACATTATCAACTGGTCAGATGATGTCGTTTGTCTGCAAATCGCACTGTTTATTAAATCTAGTTTCTGAACGAATAAAACAGAAGTGATCATTCGGATTCGTTATAACGAAAAACATTGTGGTTGATTTAAAAAAAAAAAGGTTATTATAAATATTATAAAAATGAAATGTGAAATACCGGAATTAGGACGGTGTTGCTTCTGTTTCCCTTTAAGGCTTGGACTACTGGTTTGGGGTTATGGGAAATTAGTAAGTGTATTGTATTCTTAATTTAAATTACAGTGATATTATTCTAGACACAGATAACGTAAAAACTTTTTTTTAAATTGACGAATTTTTGTGTGTCCGAAGGTAATGAATTAGTGATAACACTGATCATTAATCGCGGGTTCAAACCCGTGCATGTTTTTATATTATGTTAATTCCCTGTTTATAATTATTATCGTAGATCACGAAGGAAAATATTTTGATTAAATCTACATATATCGAATACAATTTCGACTTCATTCTTCTTATATCAATTCCATTATTTAAGCGATATAAATATTCATGAGGGAGCAGGATGCTTTATAATTACGGCAATGTGTTTTTTTTTTACAGATAGCAAGTTTAGTACTGCTGAGTTTGATGTTGATAAATTTAATCAGCGATTGGTATCGCTTCTGGTCAACCGTTGACCTGGTCTTTGCGATTATTTACTTAACATTCATAGGATCAGTGGCAGCGGATGTCGTGTTTCTCATAATATTTGCTATAAGTGCACACAAGGTAAGCATACACACACATAACATAATAAAAGTAGTATGATGTGATCCCGCGCACACGTGTATTTTTACTCGGTGGTAGGGCTTTGTGCAAGCTCGTCGGGGTAGGTACCACCAATTCATCAGATATTCTACAGCAAAACAGCAGTACTGTTGTGTTCTGGTTTGAAGGGTGAGTGAGTGTTAGTTCCCAAGGTTTGTGGCGCATTGGCGATGTAAGCGATAGTTAACATTTCTTACAATGTCATTGTCTATGGGCCACTTGTTTGGTGACCACTTACCATCAGGTGGCCCATATGCTCGTCTGCCTACCTATACAATAGTTACGTACACACTTTTTTTTATAATTTGCCGTTAATTTTATCAAGGCAAAGACCCTTTTAAGTAAAAATTAAATATTGACAAGCAATTATTATTAATACAATATGTGTTTATATTATAAATTACCTATTTCGAATCACTAGAAATTTAGCAAAACTCCGTTCGCGACAGCGGGGTCCGATTAGTGCTGTTTTTACGAAAATCTTAACCAACACATTTTTTTCGTTTTTATTTTACCAACAGCTTTTGTATTACATATAAAATAATACAAAATAAATATACTGACATTGTATTCAATACATATGTTTATGTTAATATTTCTTGTACTATCGTATTTATGTGATTGATAAATACATTATCAGCAAAAAAATATATATTGTTACTTCACGAGTACAGAATTGATCTTTGAATTCTCGGGAATATAATATAACACGTCATGTTGAAAATAAACTTGAGTATTACTATTTATGACTACGACCAAAGTCCACGCGTCATGCACGTATTATTCGCTTGCCCTTACGTTTGTGCAGTGTGTTTTCACTGCAAGAAAAGGATTTGATACATTAACGACCAATCGCCTGCCTGCTGCGAACCGTTCTCGGGAATACTTCTCTTGGTTGATTGGTTTCTCCATCCAGTCTTCGGAAGTCTTCACTGCAGCCGTATTAAAATTAAAGATATATTTTATTTGGTAGTTAATATTAATTTATCGCCCAACGATAATAAGGTTGCATTTTAATAACGATGACTTCAAATAAAACGGATTATGGAGAACAGCACAGACTTATAGCCCGCAGATCCCACGGATATGCGTTCGAACCCCAGGTAGGACCATTAAAACTAGTGGATTTTTCTTTAGAGAAATTCGATAGGAGGCAGTTTAGTTTTCCTGTCTTGGAAAGCACGTAAAAACGTTAGTCCTACGCCAGAACTGTCCGGCCTTGTCGGATACGCCCCGACAGATTACAGAGTGAGCGAATAGAGTATTTGCACACACACACGCACAATTTCTATATTACATTATTAGCGTGTATTACAGTAGGCTGGTAACACTTCTCTTAAATATTTATTATGCAATATTATATTCACTTTTGAATAAAAAGTGAAATATAGATTATACCTATATGTGTCGGATTGCCGTGGAGGAAAAGATTGCACCTGTGTTTGCGCACACACTTGTGCACTATAATATCTCCTGCGCAGTTGGCTAATCTCTCTTGAGATCGGCCGCCATGGCAAGAAATTGGTCTGGAGGACCTTATATTATTACCTTACATATATGTATATATATACAAACTAAGTTTAACGATATTTTTTGTTTTGTTTCAGAAAAATTACAAGTTAATGGGACTGTTTTCTAAGTTCTGTTTGTACATGTTAGCGTTGTACATTCTAGGCTTTGTCCTAGCCATTGTATACGCGACTTTCGAAAGTCATTTCATCTCGTTCTACATCGGATTTACACTTGCGACAATGAGCTTCTCATGTATCGGTATGTAGCTATTAATGATTTATATAAATTGGCAGTTCGTCTGTCGCTTCGCCCGCGTTACAATCGAAAATTCCGTTTAATGGAATAAAAAAGGCCGGAATGTGTTAATTATGTCATATTTTAGCTGTGATAAAGCCTGAAGAAGCAACAAATATTCACAACACGTATTTATGATACGCGTGATTATTAGTATACGAGTAATTAAAGCAAAATTTACTGGTGTCAGGACTTTGTGCGAGCTCGTCTGAGTAGGTACCACCCACTTGTCATATTCTACCGCAAAGCAGCAGTACTTGGTATTGTTGTGTTCCGGTTTGATGGGTGGTCCAGTGTAATTACAGGCAAAAGGGACATAACATCGTTGCTCCCAAGATTGGTGGCGCATTGGCAATGTAAGCGATGGTTAACATTTCTTACAATGTCTATGGGTGTTTGTGACCACTTATACTTACGGTAGGTGGCCCATACGCTCATCCACCTACCTATTCTATAAAAAAAAATATTAAACAGAATTATTGTTTCAATTGTTTTAGTTATCCAAATGTATATTGTGATCCTTGTAAGAAGTGAAGTATTGAAGCTGCAGAGAGGAACGAATTTCGAATTCGTAAATCACGGCGCAGACGCGATCATCAATGTGAAGATGGACAACAATGCTGCCTGATTTTGATGTGAAAAAAATGGTCCTTAACACACATACGAATAAGGGCTACACATATCTATTTACCTGTGTTAGCACAATGTGTGCTTAACCGCATACAAACAATTTAATCTTTGATCGCTAATGCTTACAAAAAACGTTTGACAAATGATAATTTTCAGTAAACTTTTGAGAAAAAATTATTGTGTCTAGTGCGAGATTTTTTACTTATTCGATAGCGAAAACGTTAATTACGTTTTGTCTAAAATTAAAACAATGCAGTGAAGTGACAGTCATTCGGAATTCCATGTAAATCAAAGGGGTCGAATTCTACTAAGTTATAACGATTACGATACGTTACCGATTCGATTCCGATCTAACTTTGATTATTCTATATTTATTTGGATCGGAACCAATTCGATATGAGAATTTTCCCTCTTTTCCAGAATCGCTATCGAATCGAACGTAAATAAAATTCGAACTAGGCACACAGGTGACAAGTCTTATTCTACAAACATATCGTTTTATAAAAGACCATTCGCAAAATATATTATTTAGATTAAATTAATTTATGTGTTTTTTATATTCTAAACTAACCTAAGAAATATTATTATTAAATAAATTAATTGCCAAATTAATTTAATATTTTATGAAGTTTTTATCTGCTAATTATTTATCAAATTAACTATTTTATAGAGCATTGTATTAAAACTACTCGCTAAAACTTTTACAATCAAGTTTGATTGTAAAAGTTAAAAAAATATATACCAAATGACAGGACCCCTTCAAATCTAATCATAGCCTCATAAAATTATGTAAAGAAATAAGACTTAAGATAGCAGACTTATGAAGCTAGTCTTTGTAAAGTAGTATTTAGAAAGTTAAGTTTAGTAAATCCAGTATATAAAATATACTCGTATGTAAACCAATAGTATTTTTATATAGAAACTTCTTATTGATGGTTAAATTAAAAAAATTGCAAGAAATATAATCGATAATCTGAATATTTATTATTTTTTTGAAAATAAAACAGTCCCCCTGACCTATTAATGAATATCTCTCATTTTATGGTGTAATTAATTTATATTTAATGAATTATATGTTTTAAGATATGATTTGTGATCACTTTATAAATATAGATTAAATTAAATTTTGTTTAAATTAAAAAGTATGCTTTTTATTACATGTCATTTATAAATTAAAGTATCGAGCCATTTTCAAAAACTCAAATTTACGATAAAACCTAAATAAGTACTAATATAATTAATATGTTCCTAGAATCAAATAAAACACATCTTTCGTGTGTGTACCACTTACTCCCCAATTATTCTACCGCTAAATGGTATTATTTTGTATTACTGGATGCCCATTTTAACGGTTGGTATGCCAGTTCTATATCGGGCGCATAGTATCAGTAGATAATATTAGCGATGCATTCATGACGCAGCTGGTTTGTATGAAGGAAATAAAAATAATAATAACAAAAGAATTTATATCACCTCTGTATACAAAAATTAAATAAATTATTTTGCAATAACTGTTTTAAAAGTAGTATTACATTAAAGTCTTAACTATAAATACTTCTTGGTATTTTTGCATATAATAATAATATTTATTTCAAGTATCATTGACTCATTTTTGTTAGTAATACAAAAAAAAAAAAAGAAAAAAAAGAAAAAAAAAAAAAAGAAAATATGAATCTAAGATATGTGAGTCACCTCTGCGCCATTCCATTAGAAATAGCGCAGCAGTGACCAGCACATATGTGCAGTCCAGCCTGCTCGCGATTAGTTTCAAGATGCTGTTGGTACTGCCCCGCACTCTGCGCACCAGGGCTCCACATCTTTTACGCATAGTAGTATAAAAACAGTCCACGTGTGCCTCCGCGAACATCCCTGATGCGCTACAAAATCGGGGCAGCCCCATCAGCACCCTGAAAGCATTATTATATTGCACACGAATAGCGTTGTACGACTTTTGCGAATACTTGGCCCATATGGCCATAGAAATTCATACAATATGCTCTGAACAACGTGCCCTTAACGCTCTCCGAACAGCGCGTAAACCTGTGAGCCAGCATGTTCGCTCTCAGTGACAAAGCCCTCCGTTCTCTTTCAATATCAGCGTCGTCTTTGAGGTCTGAGGTCAATATATGACCAAGATATTTAAATTGGGAAACCCTTTGCAGTGCTGTACCATTGAGCATTACAGGTGGTACACTACTTGGCACTTTACCTCCGGCCTCAAAAACCATCACTACACTTTTCTTTGCATTATAGTTAAGACCATGACCTCCCACATAATCCTCACATTTGGCCATCAGTTTTCTAAGACCACAAATAGATGCACTCAACAGCACCATGTCATCGGCATAGCTAATGTTATTGACACAAATACCGTCTATGTAACAGCCGATCCTGGTGCTGCTAAGCTCGGCGATTAAATCGTTTACATAAAGGTTAAAGAGTGTTGGCGAGCTCAATCCTCCCTGCCTCACCCCACATTCCAACCCATATGGACGTGACAATGCTCCTGCCCATCGGACATTATTGACCTGATTTCTATACCAAAATTTAAAGATATTGGTCAGTTCTGAAGGTATGCCAATCTCGTTCATTTTACGCCATAAGATGTCGTACGAAACCAGATCAAATGCCTTCGACATGTCAAGAAAACATGCATAAACTGGAGTCTTACGCCTAGTATAGTATGTGACAGCATGCTTAACACAAAGTAACCGATTATATTTATGTTAATAAAGATTTAAAAGTTATCGAATTTGGTATCAAATGAACTGAAAGAAGATTACCCCTGAATTGAACAGTGCCACAGCGTCTGATTTAAGAAACAAATATATGTTTGAATTATGAGTGAAATGCGACAGGAGATATTGTTTTTCGTGAACAGAAAATGTAGTAAGCGCCAAAGCTTTTTACTGTTATAAAAAAACAAAGAGGGTTTATAAGGTACCCTGAAAAACAGCTTTCGACTATTTGTTCATATTCTTAACTATCCAGTTATTGTTCTATCGAGAAAATTTATTTGTTTACGTTTTTGATCGGACACGACCTTTGAAAATATAACGAATGTAAGTACATTCTATTATGTTTAACTTTAAACGGGATCTATCCCTGCAAAATCAAATAAAAGATTATTATCGATTTTGCTTTGCTTCTTAGCGTAAAAAAAATCATAAGAATACAAAATATTAACTAATTTGAAATTGGAGTACCTTGGGGCTATCACATCCGATTCCTAGCTAATATTATAAATGACTTTAATAGCTTGATGTTCACAATTACAATAAAAATACCATTGTAAGTGACGCCAAAGGGCATACACTAATAAAATAAAAATTTTGTTATTCCAAAAAACTAAAAATCCAAGTTGTGTCATTTTGTAGCTTTACCTAGAGTAGCAAAATAGGACGAGACTGACGACAAAACGATGACAGATACTACATACACGATTTGACAATCTCCTTAGTCGAGATGCGTTCTCACAGGTTCTCACACACCCTTAGGATGCTCGTTCCTTCCGTGGTTCCTATTTTCTCGGCTGAGTCTCAATACTCGGCCCTCCGGTGACGCTGTCGAAACCAATAGCGCCAAGGACACAATTCAAAATAAAAATTCACGACTATCAACAACTCACGTCAATATGTGTTGTGTTTCTGTGCATAGCCGTACGCAAAGTAGTAAGTATATAGGTAAATACCATTTGTTTTTGTTTTTTTTTTTAAATAAATACTGGATTTTTTCATTTGATATTAAAACCTGTGTCATCCGTCAGTCATTATTGCTATCTGCCTTTAGATCCGGTGTAAAAAAAACATTAATATGTGTATCACAAAGCGTGGGCTAACACTTTAAATATATAGTTTTAGATAATATATTTTCTATGCTTTAAAATTAGTTATTTCATTTGAGTTTGTTTATATGTATTATATAATAAAATAACTTTTTAATTAATGTTACATGATAAATTGACAAATAAATGTGTCAGACAGTCTAACTTTAAAATCGTATACCCTTGATTGTATTGAGCTTTTTGACTTTCACATTGATCACTAGTAGGTTTTAATAAGAAATATAAATAAAAAATATATTATTATTATTATTATAGTTTTATTACATTATTTAATAAGTAGTAATATTGTGCATATTATGTTATTTAGTTAAGTATTAGTAAATCATTTAATATATTTAGTTCATATAATTATTGTTAATCCTAATCAAATTTTATTTTATATGTCTACAATTTCATACACAAGTTGTATATTATGACTTGTACCTATGTGATGTAGTGTAATGTAATTAATGAAATGTAATAATGAATTATTTTAATATTTAAATTAATGATTGGTTTTGGTTGGAATATTTGCATGTCATAGATGTGGTGACTAAACATGTGTATTATGTTTAAAGCAAATAAATTATTATTATTATTTATTTGTGATCCATACTAATTGAGATTTCTCTTATGATAAATGATATTTGTTACTTCTTAGATTACTTAAAATAATAATTATTATAATACAATAGTCTTTGGGTGAATTTAATTACAAACAAAACAAATAATTTATTAAGATATATTTTATTTAATATCACTTATTCTGGCAGATTGAAAAAGACCACCACCTTGACCTTTCGCCAATTTTATTTGTTTGTACATACATCAATAACATTAGTGTTTAACGCTTTAACAAGCCGATTAGAGATTTATGATCTACAAAACTATATAGCAATAAGCATTACCGTTAGGCAGCTTTGCTTGGTGGTAGTGTGCAAGATAGGTACTAATCACCAAATATTCTACTGCTAAACAGCAATACTTTGCATTGTTGTGTTCCGATTCGAAAGGTGAGTAAACCAGTATAACTAAGGGACATAACATCTTAGTTACCGAGGTTGACAGCTAACTGTAGATATAAGATGAGTGAGATGAGAATATTACATACAGTGCCCACATTTGGACGGCTAATAGGTAGTTTATTTTGAGTCTTTCTACTAAACGCCCTTTCCTGTCAAACCCCCTCCCCCTCCCGCTCGTGCCAAATGATTCTGAATTTTGACCCAATCATAACCTAGTTCGGGAATTATAAGCACAAATTAAACACATGAAAATTGAGGGGTGCTTGCCCAGATTTAGGTCCTCAATCTTCGTGTTCTCCAGTAGGAATGGTATCTAACCAGGCCATACGAAAGGTATTGTTTTAACCTTTCGTATAAATTTATAGTATACTGCGTGTCCCTTGTGACTATTTTTTCCCTTAAAAAAATCATAGGCCCGTCCAGTTCTATGTGAACATTGTGATCTGTGATTCAGTCGTGATAAGGTAACATAGAGACAAGCAGATAAATTAAGCAACAATATCATTATTACATATTGCCTCAGCTTCCACTGCGCGATTCGTAAACTCGAAGTTCGTACTCCTTTCTAACTTCAGCGCCTCGCTTCGAACGAGAATTATCAGATACGCCTGACTAACTGAAAATTGAGAAGTTTATTAGATAAATAAATGTCTAAATATAATAGAGTTTATTATATATAACTTTAAAAAAAAATATAAGTATTTAATAATAAAATTACATTAAATATTTTCGAATTATTTCAACCAGATAATTATAAATTATATGTTATCTTCAACTAACAGTAAATAATAATTATTATTTATAAGAACAATCTTGTTAATCGATTAAGAAAATTGGTATTTATATCGATTATTAAAGATAATTGCGTTCATACAAACTCTACAGCTTAGTAATATTGTAAACAAATTTTATTAAATATGTAAGTATACAATATTGTAAATAAATAATGTTGTTAATGTAAACAAAGATAAAACAGGAATTGATACTGAGATGAGCCGAGCCTATCAGTACAATGTAGGTATTATCTTTTATTATACTCATATTTATTTAATTATGATCAACAACATATACAACAATAATTAGAAATTAAAATTCTTAATGAACATCTCACACACGCATTCCGATTTTAAAATATTCCCTCCAGATTCTCACTCGACGCAAAGCTGCCCACAACACGGGCCGCGTTTCCGCGCTGTACGGCAATGGACAACCTTTGCGCCAAGTAAGACCCGGAGCGATTGTCAATACCCCAATAATATAATAAAACAGTATAATGAAAATTAATATGTAAATTACTTACTTATAATACAGAAAAACATTGACCAGATTATCATCAGAATCCAAATCGTTAGGTTGATGTGTATGTATGAAAAATAAAAATCATATAACACGTAGAAGGTGTAATAGAATAATGCAAAAACATATACACCCAACGCAACCATTGCTTCTCTATAAAACAACTTCATTTTTTTATATTCTTTCTGTAACCAAAAAAAAAAACAGTTGCCTTTACCTTTACCTTTTTCATTGGTTTTCAATTTGAAAACTAAGAAGTTATGTCTCTAGTGCCTGTACTACTGGCTCATTGTTTCTTCAAACCAGAACACAATACAAAGTACTGCTGTTTAGCGGTAAAAAAACTCATTAGCGGGCTATACCTACCCAGTTTTAATTAACATTAATTATAAAGTAAATGAAATATTGTTATCGTTTTATTTTTAGAAAAATCTATTGATATTCAGTTCCTTTATAATGTATAAGAAAAATCAATTCAAATTAAGTAAAAAAATAGGCTTAATTGATTTTAAGCAGACTGGACCACCTGATGGTCGCCTCCGCCATTAATTGTATCTAACAAAAAAGAGTAAAGTAGCAGCCTGTGAATGTCACACTGTTTTTTGAGGAGAAGGTTTGGACCTTATTCCACCACGCTGCTCCAATGCGAGTTGGTGGAATACACATGTGGTAGAATTTACTAGCTGTTCTTAAGTTAGTAATATGGAACTTACCGTGTGAGCACTGACAATAAATATAATATGAAAAGCGATATCCACACATGAGAGAATTGAATATATTATTGTGTAAATAGTCATAAAATTAAATCGATCGTGGTAGATATCGTGTGTAAAATGTCTTACTAAAATTCCTATTGAATTGGTCAAAAGTAGTAAGCTGAGAACCTGCAACAATAAAATAAAAGTAAATGTCTGCTTGTGTCCCACAGCTCTTTGAGGAGAGGGTTTTAATCTTTTTTTACTAATAAAGTAAATTAAACAAATAATTATATAGAAACGATAGTAAAATGCTTTATTTCTATATACCTATATTGAGGCATGATTGGGTTTTCTATTAGAATAGGTCATCTTCAATTAATTACTCTTTAATTCTTCATCCATATGCTTACCACACAAGTACATTCATCGAAAATATAAAATAGTAGCTGTGCTACCCGCGTATAATTAATAAAAATACAATGAATAAAAATCATCATTTTCAATTTATCGATTGTCTTTTTATATAAAAGTATTGACAATGTTTTCACAATGAATTAAGTTAATACTCTGCAACAGACTGACGGTTAGCTAGTTTAGCGGTAAGATCTGTACATTAATTTTGTTCATATATTATTTATATAACAATAATAAATAGTAAATATACTTACTAATTTCACATAAACCCACATAAGTAATCCAAGCCTGAGTGGAAAGCAAAAACAACATCTCGCATATTCAGGAATTTCACACTTCATTTTTTTTTTTAAGTATATAGAAAATATTTAAATTTCGAACGTCAATTATATTGTTTTCGAAACTAGCTTCTCGAATTACGTTTTATTATTTACAAACAGCTGTATTGTATGATCGCGTTGCTTCTGACCCAAAGCTGACATTTGCTTCGTTTATAAAGATAAATTTATCAGTGTGTAATCATTTTATTTATATATGTAGGTTCGTATAAAATATCTTTAATTGTTCGAGGAAATATATAGCCCCATTAGGGATTTTTACTATTGGAAATGGGATTTTGTAGGATAGGGAAAAACCAAAAGTGAAAACATTCATTTTTGGAGCAGAATAAAGAATTACTCCGATCTTTTTAAAATTGCATTTGTTAGCTGAGTCTTGCTATGTTGCTTACGTTCAATTTGTATTTTACTAATGAAAAATTCTTAATCTAATATTCATAAGGCCACCAAAACACAGTTGCTTATCGTGTCCCAGAAGAGTTATTTCAAATCCTGGAAATAGTTATTTGTGATTATTACCTAATCATATACCTTAGGTAACTATTTCGTAAATTTTTATTATATTTGTTATAACTTTTCAAGGATTCAACCAATTTTGATATAGTAAATACTAAGCGGCAGTTAACTTCGCTGATTGAAAAAGTCTCCCGGTAGATTTTCAAATTCTTGAAAACATTGAACGTAAAAAAACGACTACCGCGATAAAATTTGATAATAAATACAACAAAAAGGAAAAAAATACTAAAAAGTAACAAAGTTGATTCAGAACTTCACTAAATCAAAGAAAGTGGACAATCGATATTGTAATCCAGACATATTTCTATAAGTGGATTAAATGGGTTGAATTTTTTTTGATATAGTTTGCGTTGCGTATTACTAACACTTTTAGTCTGTGATACTTCAGGTGGACGAAGTCTCAGGCGGATCAGCTTATATTACCTATAATTAACTATAAAATAGGTAATTATTTCAATAATTTGATTAAATTCTGTCTGTCTGTCTGTCTAAATAAATGTTATATATCGTACTCATGTACATCGATGACCTAATACGTGTATATTCGTATTTAATAAGATTTTGGTCTTAATACTTCAATCTGGAACACTACAATTATATCATCTACATTCTTATCATCTTTAATATCTTATAAATTACAGTCTTAAAATACTTTAGGTAATAATTATTGGACAGATATTTTGTTTATTTATTGTATTTGTATTGTACTCAGGAATAACAGACATGTTCATGCACACAAATGTCTGTCCTGGATGTGAATCGAACCCACGACCTGTGGCGCGAAAGGCAAGAATCTACCAACCACGCCAACCGGCCCGTCATATGGGTTCCAACAGATGCTGGTTTCAAAAAGAAAATTCCATATTGTCTATGACACAGAAGCAAATATTTTTTATAATATTTTTGAATTTTCTTGCCAACTCACGAACATGAATGGACTTGGAAGTGCGGAATGTTTTGTTGTGCTTAATTGTTGACAAACACGACGGCATGACCGGCCGGATGCTTGCAAACGGACAACATGATAATGTGAAATATTATTGATCAACATTACAACAAATCACCAATTTATTTTAAGTTTATTTCCTATATTTAATACCTATTTTTCGTAGCATTTTTTGTGACGGTCAATAAAATATTTAAACATATTTAATAAGCTAATATTCACATGTATGTATACATATACGTGGTTGGAAAATTGCTATCCTTAACACATTCCAAGGAATAAGGGTTCCAGTTTTCCAATAAAATAAAAGAAAAAGGTACATGTAATAAAATACATTAAATGCTTCAGATGGAAAACAGTTTTAATATCTAAAAACCACAATCCAGAATAAGAAAAAAATAGAATTAAATAATTAAATATTGTTTGAGCCCAAAAACGTTATTTAAATACAAACAGACCCTTATCATATTTTAATTAAATTATAATAAATATTATTTATTTTTTCAGTTACACTTATATAATTAAACAGTATAGCTATGTAAGAACAAACTTAAAAGTCACCGATGAATACGATTGAAATCTCAGAAAGTAATATGCAATATTGACCAGAATAATTATAATATTCGTAGGCTATACGTATCAAAGTAGCGTATACTGTTAGTTGGATTTCACATTTTACAAGTGAGATACGAAGTGTGTTCTTAAAGGGGCTTTACTGGTGGAAGGGGGGCCGATTTCAACACGTCACATTCACTCCTATGTATGTCAATTATTGGTTTTTTAATTAATAAATAATAATAATCAAACATACTACCCATTAAGAAGAAATTTAAACTTCACAGTTATTTGTTTCTACGTATCCATGTATGATGCATCCAGGATCCTCTGTCATACAAGCAGTTGCCGCACAATCTCTGTCGTCTTCTAGATTCGATATAAGACTCCGCACAGCTATCGTGAGATAGACTTGAAAGACTGTAAGGAAACAGATAAAACATACATTCTTAAATACTATGGACAAACAACAATTTATTTATCTATAGAAAAGGCATATGGTGAGTTTTAAAATCTTTAAATTAACATTGGAATTGCCTAAATTATAATTCCTTTTCATTTCGCTTTTCAAACAAGTATAAGTTTGTATTCAGTTTCGATCATCTACTAGGAATCGAGCTACCGCTTTTAAAATTAAACTGGGCTTAAATTTCAAAACGGCTTCACGTTAAATCCAGATATTAACAAATAATTATCTCACTATATAGGTGCTCGTTACTCTAATAGCTAGCTTTAATTACGGGATCAAACTCAGGATCGAAAGTACAAAGTTACTAGGTTATATATGTGGATTAGATATCCTCAGCAGCTGCCCAAACTCTGGAATAAGTGTTTATACTCCCGTGCCGCGGATAGCGCGTACACCCATTGATCTACTTAATCATTTCGTTCGCGTCAAATTTGCCGTCCCATCGGTTTACGAAAGCAAGATGAAAGTATACCTGTGTTTAGGCACACACTTGTACACTATAATAGGCCTTGGACAGTTGTTCCACGGATGTCATTATCAAATCTGAACTCGGTCAGGAAAACACCATATTCATCACCAGTCATTTATTTTCCGTGTAGATATTTTTATACCATACACTATAATGTGAATTGCCACTATATGGCATTGGAAATCTTCAATTTGTATAATGATATATAGGTATATGTAGGCTGATTAACGTCTTCTTTTAGACTAGGTATTGCTAGTATTATATAGATTACTTACAGTAACAGCCTACAGCAACAGTGAATCTTAAGCGATGATCGTTCAAACCCGGGCAGCACCACTGAATTTCATGTGCTTAATTTGTGATAATAATTCATCTCGTGTTTGACGATGAAGGAAAACATCGTGAGGAAACCTGCATGTGTCAAATTTCATTGAAATCCTGTCACATGTGCATTCTAACAACCCGCATTGGAGCAGTGTGGTGGAATAAGCTTCAAACCTTCTCCTGAAAAAGAGGAGGAGTGGGATATTCACAGGCATAGATTACTTACGTAACACAATACCCGTTGAGCATACACCGACCACGAGGACGATCCAGACATCAGCCGGAAACAAACGGCGTATTCTATACGCCCTTACTGGTATGTATAAAGAAAGTATGATAATAAGTCCTATTATTGTGATAACGTTGTACCCGTAGAATATCTCAAGACAGCCTCGACTTTTCTGAAAAAAAAAACAACAAAATAAAACTTTAACAATATAGTTATTTAATTCAAAACATATATAAATATATAATATCTATGTTGAGTTGAAACACTTGGACAGTAACAGTGCAAAAAAAGTCATCCAAAATATTACACCGCGTCTTATTGAATCTACTGGTGACAGGAGGGCTGGTTCAATTTTCGCCCAGAGAATCGGAATTGCAATTCAAAGGGGAAATGCTGCTAGCATTCTTGCCACCATTCCACGCGGTCGAGATTTGTATAGTAATCATTTTTAATTTGTATTTATTTAAGGTTTTAATGTAAATAAACTTTGTAAATAATATCTAGAATAATATTGTTCGTTATTACAACTTTTATTTTATCTTAACTTACTTTATGAAGACCTGCTACGAACACGATGTAAAATATAAAATGTATAATAGATGCTCCCAGTGATAGAGATATCTCTATGAACGACAACGGATCGAAATGTTTGTATTCGTCTAAAATATCCTGAACCTTGAACAGCATGCGGACGACTGTGATGTAATTTAAAATCTGAAAATACGAAACAATACTTTTACTTAATGGTATGGAATAATATTTCTTACAATGCCAAGATCTATAGGTAATGGTGAACCCTTACCATCAGGTGGCCCATTTGCTCTTCTACCATGGCCACCAACGCCCATAGACAATGGTATTGTAAGAAAAGCGATGGGCCATCAACCTTGGGAACTAAGTTGTTATGTCTCTTGTGCCTGTAATTACACTGGCTCACTCACTCTTCAAACGAGCTTGCATAAAGCTCTACCACCAAGTCGAAATGTATCTGCAAGATATTAATAACACTTATCTAAAAGCTTTATTAAAAATACTTACAAGTGCAAGATATCCCCAAACGAATAAGCCTGATTTCAAGGGAAAACAAAAACAACACAAATTGATTTTCCAACTCATTTTTATGGTCACTATTAAAATATAACACAGAAACTACATATTATGGAATTAAAATATATTTATTAAACACATCTTATATAATCAAGAAAACTTTGATAACTGACGTTTATATATAGATTTAATAAATAACTTATTATAAAAATCGGGGTCTCGTAACCATTGATATATTTTAATTGTATCTCAATTGATGTAATATTATGCTAATTACAATTACATCATTAATCTATTGAATATTTGTATATGATAGTATTTTTTTTACATAGTAAGAAATAAAAAAATAGGGAAAGAAAGTTTGAACTGAAATTCGATTAAATACATAATATTATAAATGGATTTTATTTTATGATAATTTTATCATAATTATAAATGATATATATTTGTGTGGCAATATTTTTTTTTAAACAAAAAACAGACAAACAGTCTCACAGATAAATATGTTTGTTGTTAATCTTGTTTTAATCAAACTGTGACCCCGGGGTTTCCAAACGCGTCAACATTCATACAGCCACAGATATTATTGAACGAATGATAAAACTACACTGCAGAATTATTCATTTATTTACTGCTTTGATTAAAACTACTTAAAACGATTGGTTAAGGTGGAACAAACTCCAATATAAATCATATCATAATTTTTTTTTTCAAGTATTTTATGTACAAGTACGGTCGGTGGACGGGCAAATCGGCCACCTGTTGGTAAGTGGTTACCATTACTCGTAGACATTGGCGGAGTTAGAAATGTGATAATGTAATCCTTACATCGGCAATGCGCCAATATCCTCAACAACTAAGATGTCATATCCCTTGGGCTTGTAGTGTGTAAGATAACTTGTATACCTGAGTGACCCACGGAAAATATTAGCCCATCAAAAGGTATTTCATATAGAAGTGGGGAAGGGGCTAGGTGGGTCTGGGCCTTACTACCTGTTATTTCGTAGCAGCTGTGAAAACCGTTAGCCAGTATTCGAGATACAGAGCAGTGAACAACATCGTTCATAATGAAAAAAAATACCATTACCATAATTTACCATAGTAATGTATATTTTTTGTACACCTTTAGAAAGTAGAGATTTCAAAGAACAAAAGTCACACCGACTTTTTTAAAAAAGCAGACAATTTGACGTGGGAATTCTTGAATGAAAAGAAGGGTCCTTTTTCGATATTAAGTCAAATAAGGTGAAAAAATAAATCAATTAATCAAAAATAATCTAAAAATTACAGCGTATTTGGGACATAAAAAGGTAAGTTTTCACCAAATTTAGTGAAAAAATAAATTTATTTGTAAAAGATACAAATAAAAAACAAAAAACTTGGTTATTTGAATTTTTCACGTAAATTTTGAGGTTATGTGGAAAAATTTTAAAGACAAAACTTGTAGATCTTTTTATTACCTACAACTTTGCGATTTAACTATTTTAAAAGGACTTTTAGTTTTGCCGGAAATTGAGATAAGCCGTTTTTTAATAAAACGAGCTAATTTAATATGAAAGATATCTCTATATTTGTAGTAGTTATTAATTCCTATTATTATAATTTTATTATAAGTCTTAAGGTCTAAGTAACTGGTATAATTTTAAAAATCTAAATATCTTTGGACTACGTTTACTATTAAATAAATCATCATAATCATCATTATTTCAGCCGGAAAACGTCCACAGCTGGACAAAGGCCTCCCCCAAGGATTTCCACAATAGTCGGTCTTGCGTTACCCGCATCCAACGGCTTCCCGCGATCCTCACGACATCGTCGGTCCACCTTGTAGGGGGCCTGCCCACGCTGCGTCTTCCGGTTCGTGGTCGAAACTCGACCTGCGAGTTCTGCGAGCGATGTGCCCCGCCCACTGCCACTTCAACTTAGCAATTCTTCAATTAAATAAATAACTTATAATAATTTTATTTATTTTAAAACACTTAACATTTAAACTAGCAAACTCTGCTATGAACTAGTCTGTTATTTAGTATAGAAACAACAAAAACAAAAATTAGTTAGAAAAACTTTTATGTCAAATTATTTATGTTTTAAAACGGATTTCTTCCGGTTTGTATCGGAGTATCAACAATTATTTCTGCGGCGTGATTCACATAGCAAAGACGACTGGTATGGCGTATCTTAAGCAGCTCGCTTCGTACAAGAAGAAGGAGATAGACTTGGATTCCTGAAAAATATATAAATAATAGATTAATTTTTATTTTCGTTTGATTGAAAACTTTAAAATGGATTCGAATTTCCTTTCACCAAAATGTTCTCCAAATGTAGATACAGATAAAAACACGGTTACAAAATTCATAATGAGTTTATATAATCTATCCTATATAGGAAGGGTAGAGACATAGTGAGATTATTAACAACTTCCTGTTCCATAAAGCAGGCACAATAACCATGAGTCAAATGTGACTTACGGAAAATGGAAATCATTAATGTACTGAATAAAGACAAATGTTCTTAGAAAACACGTAAATGCATAGGAACAATGCAATACAATGCACTTTAAATCTTTCCGATCATGTTGGATTTGGAACACAGTGTCATGGTTGCATGCGCAAGCGATCCCGTGGCGTTTCTCGTTAAGACGGGAAGGGTACCGCTGGTTTTTCAGTGGGTATTCCGATGTTTGGGGTGCACTCGGCGCCATGGATACTGGCGAATCTCACAAACCTCCGTTCCCATGGCGGAAACGCTAAGGTAATGTGCACTATATTTTGTCCTGCGCAATAGGCTAGTCTCCAGAGGACTTAAACAAATTAATGGGTGGATTGAACCCACCCAAGTCCGTACAAAGCCGAAGAACATTGGAATTTAGATAGGTACGTACATAATTATTATAAGAGACAGATAATTGTACATTGTGTAGTTGTATTTATATAATTAGCCAACTCACCTAAGCTGGTAAGAACGGTAGATGCTTCTAATATGTAAAAACCGAAGTGACTGTATAGATCATTGTGTCTGATCACTATGAACGTGACGAGTGTAGCCAGAGTTGTTGTTATCCCGTAGTAGTAGTATGCTCGGAGGAGCTGCGTCTTTTTCTAGAAGTTTAAACTAATTCTTAGATCCGGCCCCAGGTTATAAATTAACATAATATAGATTTCTGAACACGGAACCAGTTTTACAAACAAATTGTCAGTTCGAATCGAAACGTAATCGTTTGCGGCTTAAATGTTTTCTTATTCAACTACACAACGATACAGTTGCTGTTGAAGTTTGATACGATTAGAATCGAGAACGTATCGTAATTATTATAAAGTAGTAGAATCTCCAGTAATCTCGGATTCAAAAACTGTTAGGTCAGATATTATTTATTTTCAATTTTTATCATTAAGAGCACCTTTCGCACAATGTATTAAAATAAAATAAATAATAATGATGTATGTAAATTATATCTGATAAATAATATCAATTGCACGTACCATATGCGCACCGACAAGTAGTACTATGTTAAAAAGTATCTCAGCTACGAAGAGTATGAACGCAAACCACACTTGGGAGTAGAACGCCACTCCCTTGTACAGCGCCATTGTGTGTTGGGATGAAGCGTGTTTTATACTGACGTAAATCTCGACTGCCAGCACGAAGATTGAAAATAACTGAAAAAAATTTAAAATTCTTCTTACTTCGTGGTAGGGGTTTGTCGCCCGTCTGGATAGATACCACTAATCAAGTGCCAGCTACATGTACAAAGATGTCCCTTTGTCCCCAAGTTGGTGGCGCATTGGCGATGTAAAGGATGATTAGGACCATTTACCTTCAGGTGGCTCATACGCACGTCCTACTATTTCATAAATGGAAGTCAAAATTACTCACTTCATATCAATTGCTCATCTTATAACGAAAATGAAACGAATGAAGAAAATCAGCTGTCTAAAGGTAAAATATATAAATAAATAAGAGATTCTAAAACAGTTTTTATGTTTACTTTCTTTAAAAAATATATTTATTTCTATCTCTACGCACTTTTGGTGCATTGGGTCTACGGTGGCCTTTCTTAGAATTTCAAAACTGCTTTTTGGGAAGAGAATTAACTGCATTCGATATACTTAAGTAGAAAAATGATAAAACGTTAAAGTATACGCTGTCACTTTGTGTGTGAATTCCTACTCATGAGTAGCCTTATCAAAATTGACAAAAAAATTGGCTGAATTTCATCCGACACATTTTCTCACAAAATTTTTCTTCACTACAAAATGCACCTTATAAAAGGGGGACCAGTTATGGACGTGACGAGTGCAAAAAATAATATAATATATATATATATATATATATATATATAATAAGCCTTTAATTCGGACAAAAGATTTACAAAATACTGGTTTTCTTATACTACTACACTTATTTTACATGATTAAACTTATTCGCGTATTTGGTGTTTTTTTACTTTTTGTAAGTCCGTTTGCCAGTTGGCAAAGGCCTCCTCCAACCTACTCCATTCTTGTCTCTCTATGGCCACTCTACTCCATGTTATGCCTGCAACCTGCTTGATATCATCGTCCCATCTTTGCTGTTGTCTACCTCTTTTCCTTTTTCCCTCCCTAGGGTACCATTGTGTGACTATTTTGCTCCACTTCTCTTTTCCTCTAATCACATGCCCCGACCACTTCCATTTTAACCTTTTTATTTTTAGGGTTGCGTCTTGTATCTTAGTCTTTTCCTAATGTTGATGTTTCTTATTCTATCCCTCTTTTTTACTTCTATCATACTTCTTTCCATTGCTCGTTGGCAAACTGTAATTCTGTTGGTTGTGTATTTTGTTAGGGCCCATGTTTGGCTTCCATACATTAAGATTGGTAGAATGCAGACATTGAACAATTTGCTCTTTGTTGTTATATGTAGGGATTTGTCTTTCATAACTTCTCTAAGGCCCCAATACCTTTTCCAACTGTTGGCTATCCTTCTATCGATTTCTTTATTTATGTTATCTTTAGGTTATATTAGCTGTCCAAGGTATATATATTCATCGACATAGCTAATTTGAGACTCACCTACATTTATGCAGCTTTTATATCCGTTGGTCATTACTTTTGTTTTTTCGGGATTTAATTTTAGTCCTACTTTTCCACTCTCAGATGCTAGTTCGTTTAACATTCTATTTAGATCTCCCGTCATTTTTGCAAATAGCACAATATCATTGGCAAATCTTAAGTGTGTTAGTTAGCGGCCGTCTATATTTAAACCCAAATTTTCCCATTCAAAGTTTCTGAAGATCATTTCCAAAACAGCGGAGAATAGTTTGGGAGAGAGAGGACCTCCCTGTCTTACTCCTTTTTGTATCTTAAGCGAATCTCCTTTCTTTTCTAGCTGAATGCACGCCGAGCTGTTTTTGTATACATTTCTGATCAATCTTATATATTTTTGTTCTATCCCTTGTTCTCTTAACGCCTTCCAGATTTTAGTATGTATTAACGAGTCAAATGCCTTACTATAATCTACAAATGCTAGGTAGTAAACGAGTTGATATTCCGCATATTTCTCAATGATTTGCCGAACAGCATGGATATGATCAAGTACCGAGTAGCCTCTTCTAAAACCTACCTGTTCAATTGGCTGTTGTTCGTCGAGTTTTCCTTCCATTCGCTTGAGTCAAATCTTTGCAAATATTTCGTACAGGTTGGACATCAGACTTATTGGCCGATAGTTTCCTATATCGTATTTGTCGCCTTTTTTGTACAGAAGGATAATATTAGATTTAGTCCATTGGTGTGGAATTGATTCTGTGTTGATAATATCATTGAAGATTTCTGTGAGAATAGGTGATAATGTCTGTTTCACCATTTTTAGTACTTCGTTACTTATTCCGTCAGGTCCTGGAGCTTTATCGACTCTTTGAGTTTCGATAGCGAATTCTATTTCTTCTCGCAGGATGTTGGGTACCGATGAGGTTTTTGTCAATTCTATGTCTTTTTCCGCTATGCTAATTTCATAGAGTTCCTTGAAATATGATGTAGCAATTCTTAATATTTTTTCCCGCCGGTTCTCTTTTAATCTATTATCATCTTTCATCTGTACGATCCAGTCCTTTTTATTAGTCAACTCCTTATGTGTCTTTTTTACTTCTCCTGTCTGTATAACATGTCTTTCTATTGTTTCCATTCTTCTCTGAGTTCTATCTTTTCTAATACTTTCTTTTATTTCTTTGCTGACTTTTGCTATTTTCTTTCGACTGTCGTTAGTATTTCTCCCATTGATTGAGGTCAGCTCTTTGATTAAGAAGGTTAATCGTTTTGTCAGTCATCCACTTGTTAGATAGGTCTTTGTTCTTAGTCCCTATTTGACTAGCTGTTTTAAATGTTCCTTCTAGCCAGTTGTATTTTTCATACACCCCCATGTTTGGTGTCTCTTTATTATAATGCATGAGTTTTGTTAATATGATATTACCCATTTGGGCTGTTTGGTATTTGGTAGGTTTTATGTTCAACTGATTATTTCTTGGTCTTGGGTTCTTTGGCGGGGTTGTCATCAGTTCTGCTCGAATCATTCGGTGGTTGGTATTAAAGTTAAAATAGTTTATGACATTCATGTTTGAGAAGTACCTGCTTTTATTAGTCATAATGAAATCTATTTCGTTTTTAGTTTTCCCGTCCGGTGACATCCAGGTCCACATCTTACTTTCTTTCTTCTTGAACATTGTGTTTAAGACGCTCAAGTTATTCTCCTGTGCAAAATTTACAAGCTTCTTTCCGTTCTTGCTTCTGATCTTCTTTCCATACACAAATGGTCCCAGGACTGTGTCTTCTTCTGGTTGTCGCTCTCCAATTTGGCCATTGAAGTCTCCCATCACAATAAGGTTTTTGTGAGCATGATCTTGGATTGTTTTATTTAGCTTAAGGTAGAATGAGTCTATTGATGCTGTATCTGATTTTTCAGTAGGTGAGTATACTTGTATGATGGACCATGAATCCTTGTACCCCGGTAGATTAAGATTCATTACTGCTATGCGCTCTGATATTCCTATAAAGCTCTCCACATAATTTAAAAGGTGTTTTTTTATAATAAAACCAACCCCATATTGACCTGGGGTCGTTCCTATATGATATAGAAGGAAGTCTGGATGGGAAATAATTCTTTCTCCCATCTCGCCTTACTTCGCTCAGGCCGACGATGTCCCATTTGATCTGGTTTAACGCATATGTTAACTCTGTAAGGTTTTCATCGTTTTTTAGTGTAAGTACATTGAGGGCTGCAACGTATATTTTTGATTTTCTATGGCTCTTTTCGCAGTGTATTTTCTGTGTTGTTAGAGGGTTGTGGTCTCTAGTAGTTAGAGGACCCAAAACCGACAAAAGAAAAAGAGAACTATCTACTTCACCACAGTCGACTTCAGCCACTCAATCTAAAAAACTGCAAACGATAAGTTCTTTTAAAAGTAACAGGACAAACGCCTTCGATTTGCTGAGAACCCGATCAAACTCTCTCACAGATATACTCACTTATAAAAACCAATAGCAATTAACAACCGGCAAACGGATAATCGAACCAAATAACGAAAACCAAACAAAAGATATAAAACTATCTCCCCCAAGCCGACTGGTCCTCGTGGGGGATAGAGACCACAACCCTCAGTGCAAAAATTCATCATCATCATCAACAGCCAATCGTAGTCCACTGCTGAACATAGGCCTCTCCCAAAGTGCGCCAAAGCTCCCGGTCCTCCGCCTTCCGCATCCAGTCGGTGCCCGCCACCTTTTTAAGGTCATCGGTCCACCTGGCTGGAGGGCGCCCTACGCTGCGTTTGCCGATTCGCGGTCTCCACTCTAGGACTCGTCTGCTCCAACGGCCATCGGTCCTACGACATACGTGACCAGCCCACTGCCACTTCAGCCTGCTAATTTTGCAAGCTATGTCGGTGACTCCGGTTCTTTTCCGGATAATCTCATTTCTGATCTTATCCTTCAAAGATACTCCGAGCATAGCTCGCTCCATAGCACGCTGAGCGACTTTGAATTTGTGGACTAGTCCCGCAGTTAGTGTCCACGTTTCGGCACCGTATGTCATGGCAGGTAAGACGCATTGGTTGAAGACTTTCGTCTTCAAACATTGCGGTATAGACGACGTGAGGACTTGACGAAGGTTGCCAAATGCTGCCCATCCCAAGCGAATTCTTCGATCGGCTTCCTTCTCGAAGTTGTTCCTACCGACTTGTATAACCTGTCCTAGGTAGGTATATTCACTAACAACTTCGAGAGGTTTCCCTTCGACGTATATTGGTCCCGGCACGACATGCCTATTGAACATGACCTTGGTCTTGTCCAAGTTCATACCGAGACCGACACGCCGGGAAGAATCGCTTAGGCTACGCAGCATTTCGGTGAGTTGTTCCAGCGACTCTGCTATGATGACGATATCATCGGCAAATCGAAGGTGTGAGATGTACTCGCCGTTTACATTGACTCCATATCCAGTCCAATTCAGCGTCTTGAAGACGTCTTCCAACGCGCTGGTGAACAGTTTCGGGGATATTACATCCCCCTGTCTCACCCCTCTGCGCAGTTGGATCGCCTTCGTCTTACAGCCTTGGATGTGGACAGTCATCGTAGCGGCGTTGTACAGACATCTCAGTACCTCGATATATCTCCAATCGATATGACATCTCTGCAATGAGTCGAGCACAGCCCAGGTTTCGATGGAGTCAAAGGCTTTCTCGTAATCCACGAAAGCCATACACAGCGGCTGATTGTACTCTTCGGTCTTCTGCACAATCTGCCGAACAGTATGGATGTGGTCTACGGTGCTGTAGCCTGATCGAAAGCCGGCTTGCTCTGGGGGCTGGAACTCGTCAAGTCGTCTGGCGAGACGGTTCGTGACGACTCTTGAGAACAGCTTATACACGTGACTCAGGAGGGAGATTGGTCTGTAGTTTTTCAAGAGGGTTTTATCACCTTTCTTGAAAAACAGTATCACCTCACTCCCGCTCCACGTTTCCGGGGTCTTGCCATGTTGGATGACGGAATTAAAGAGGCTTGCTAGCTCTTTCAGGACCGGAGTCCCGCCTGCCTTAAGCAACTCTGTTGTGATTCCGTCATCTCCCGGAGCTTTGTTGTTTTTAAGCTGTTCTAGAGCCGCCCTAATCTCGCCTAGGTCAACGACCGGGAGCTCATCGGAGTAATGGCGCGTAAGAGGGGCGCGCTGGTCATCAACACTGATTCCCACAGGTTTATCCGATCTTGAAGAGAACAGCTGCCCATAAAACCTCTCTACTTCTCCGACGATCTCAGGCCTTGAGGTAACGACCCTACCATTTTCAGTTTTAAGTTTTGTCAGACGCGGCCTCCCAAACTTGCGAGCGAACACTTTCGACCCCCGATTTTGCTCAATCGCAGTCGTGATGGCACGGGTATTGGCGCATCGGAGATCGCGTCGCGTCAGCGTTTTTATAGTTCGGTTTAAGGCCTTATCTGACAAAAACGATGGTAGTTCTCGTCGTTTCTTCATGAGCTCGAGTGTCTCAGCAGAGAGTTTTGGTGCGCTGTCTCTTTTCTGTGGCGGAAAACACTTGCGGGATGTGTTTTGCAGTATTTTGACCAGCGTATCGGTTTTCTCATCAATATTGCTTACGGTTTCCAACGCGGTGAATTGATTTTGAAGCTCCATTTGGAACTTTTCGGAGCCTTGAGCAGCTTGGAGCATGGTAGGGCGGAGAGTAGACCTCATCAGTCGCGATCTTTCGGCTTTGAAGTCGATATCTAGAGTGCCTCGAACCAAGCGGTGATCACTACCGGTATTAAACCTGTTGATCACTGAGACATCTCTAAATATGTGCCTTTTATTCGAAATGATAAAGTCTATCTCGTTCCTTGTCACGTTATCGGGGCTTCGCCAGGTCCACCTCCTCTGGGGCTTCTTTTCAAAGAAAGAATTCATCAAAAAGAGCCCCTGCGCTTCGAGAAAGTTTACCAGCATTTGCCCCCTGTGATTTCTGCAGCCCAAGCCGTAAGGTCCGACTTTTGATTCACCGCTATCTTGTACTCCCACTTTAGCATTAAAGTCTCCCATAACAACATTGTAGTGGGCCTTCGAGGTGTTGTTAAGGGCCTTTGCGATGTCCTCGTACATCGCTTCTACCACATCATCAGAGTATGCCGAAGTTGGCGCATATACCTGTACGATCTTCAGGGAATACCTGTCGGAAAGTTTTAGGACAAGGTACGCTACCCGGTTCGACACACTACTGATTTCTACAATGCTGCTAATGAGATCCTTTTTGACTAGAAAACCGACACCACCCTGGGAGAGTTTATCACCTTCGCGGAAGTAGAGTAAGTTACCGGACTCTAGAGTTATCGTGTCCTCCCCCTGTCTTCGGACTTCAGATAACCCCAGTATGTGCCAGTTTATATGACTTAACTCTACTTCTAATTCGGCGAGGTGATGGTCCAGCCTTATCGAGCGTCCATTATACGTTGCCATGTGTAGTCGTCTATGGTAGCCTGCCATGAACCGGTGATTCTTCGCACCCCCTGCCCTGCCGATACCGCGACCGCTACCTTGGTCGGGCCTAGCGGGCTTGCCGGTAACTAGGGGCCTTTTTTTCTGCGCACCTACCATTTAGGAGGGTTTGCCCATACTCGCCGCGCTGGGCAGGCGTGTTGGCGAGCGCAGTAGCGCGGTAGTTGTTTACGGGGGAGACGCTGCTGCCCATCCCCCCTTTTCCTAGTCCCTTAGTCGCCTCTTACGACACCCACGGGGAAGAGATGGGGGAGTGCTATTCTAAGCCCGGCACTCCACAGGCTTAAGGTAGAATGAGTCTATTGATGCTGTATCTGATTTTTCAGTAGGTGAGTATACTTGTATGATGGACCATGAATCCTTGTACCCCGGTAGATTAAGATTCATTACTGCTATGCGCTCTGATATTCCTATAAAGCTCTCCACATAATTTAAAAGGTGTTTTTTTATAATAAAACCAACCCCATATTGACCTGGGGTCGTTCCTATATGATATAGAAGGAAGTCTGGATGGGAAATAATTCTTTCTCCCATCTCGCCTTACTTCGCTCAGGCCGACGATGTCCCATTTGATCTGGTTTAACGCATATGTTAACTCTGTAAGGTTTTCATCGTTTTTTAGTGTAAGTACATTGAGGGCTGCAACGTATATTTTTGATTTTCTATGGCTCTTTTCGCAGTGTATTTTCTGTGTTGTTAGAGGGTTGTGGTCTCTAGTAGTTAGAGGACCCAAAACCGACAAAAGAAAAAGAGAACTATCTACTTCACCACAGTCGACTTCAGCCACTCAATCTAAAAAACTGCAAACGATAAGTTCTTTTAAAAGTAACAGGACAAACGCCTTCGATTTGCTGAGAACCCGATCAAACTCTCTCACAGATATACTCACTTATAAAAACCAATAGCAATTAACAACCGGCAAACGGATAATCGAACCAAATAACGAAAACCAAACAAAAGATATAAAACTATCTCCCCCAAGCCGACTGGTCCTCGTGGGGGATAGAGACCACAACCCTCAGTGCAAAAATTAGTAGAGTACAAATGATTGAATTGTTTTTTTCAAATTAACATGTTCTCGTCGGTCGGTCGGCTGTAAGTCACACCGGAGAAGTATGGCATTACGCTACCGCTTACTTATTTTTTCATCGGCTATTGGAAAATACACGAATTTTTGTGGAACAAATCGTTTGACTCGTAATTTATCTGACACATTCTATTAACGCGATTGGGCCATCGCGATTGGCGCTATGACCATCATTTTCATTTTCGTCATTACTTAATTAGACCCCTGAAGAGTCGCCATACTGGTACAAATGACCTGAAATTTTGTGTCAGTCTCTCCCGGACTATTACAAAAATAACACATTGCGCACATTTCCTACAAGTCATATATTCCATAAAACGAATATAACCTTATAAGATTTTATTCTAAATATATGAACATTAATATTTTTTTCTTGAGTTCCATATTGTGTTATAGCAAATCATAGATTATATAATTATAATTGAACTTATTTTAAATATGCACAATAACTCATTTAACTAAAAAAATTATTTATTATAGTTTGATAATAATTATCAGCTCAATAACCTAAATACATCTGATGTTTTAATAGTAGTTAGTTACTTAAATTGTCCTCATGATAAAAGGATTACCTATACATAGAATTAGCTACAACTATGTAAACTCAACAAAAATAATATGGTACATATTATATGTACAGAGTTACAGACAGTCAAATATACATCCTTTTTAAAATTCATATTTTTAGACTTAACATTTCCAAAATATTTGATGTAAATTCACACATTACTTTGATACATTTTTAATGTAAAGGCCCACGACATCAATTAAAATGCCTTAAGATAAAAAATATATATAGCATAATAGAAAACTTACCAGATTAATAGATCTCAATAGAGTATACGGTCGTACTGGTATAAAGTTATTATTTAAATTTTTTTATTTTAATTTTCTGGATCAGTCATGTTATATTTTTGTTAATTAATATAAAAATTAAATAAAAATAATCATGCTATGTTTCAAATTTAGATTCTTTAGGATCTTTATTGAATATTAGTTATTGATTTTCTAATATTGTTAACAATTTTGGTTGTAACATTAAATGAGCATGGAGAAATTGGTACTGTTAAAATATATTACTTACCAAATGTATGTATCCAAAAACAATAATTCCATGTCTTAAAGGGAAGCAACAACAACACCGCCGGCACTCAGGTATTTCTAATCGCATTTTATTGGATTAACTTAACAAAAAACAATCATCTAATACCCATAGCATGGGCAAAATCATAAAAAGAAGTCACTCGTAATTCTTAAAACTACTTGTGACTTCACAGCTCGAAATTGCTCGTATGGACAATGTTGACGATCCAATTATCTTATTTACCATTTAAGGCGCGGAAGCTGTGCATTGTCCACGCTTTGTGAAGAAACCAACACAAACATATACAGCTATGTATACATCTACGTCCAGCGTAATAGTTATATGGGACGTAGGAAAAAACGTCTTATTGTGATTACCTATCCCGGTTTCACTTATCTTTCATTATCTCATTATCGTAATCACCGATTCCAACCAATCTTATTATGAATATACATAATATTGTTATATGGTTTTATTATAAGAACTTTTCGCGATTTTTAAACTATACGTGCTTTCTTGGGTTAACATGTTATCTTGGGTGAAAAGGCAGTCCTACACCAGATTTTTACCACATAAAGATAGCAATTGTCCATATCTATATTATTATATATATAAAGCTGAAGAGTTTGTTTGTTTGATCCGGCTAATCTCAGGAACTATTGGTTCGAATTTAAAAAATATTTTTGTGTTGTATAGTCCTTTTATCGAGGAAGGTTCTAGGCTGATTTTTATTTATTATATTTTTATTAATTATACGCGTATGAAACCGCGGGCGCAGCTAGTCATATAGATTAGTATAGACGTTAATTGTCGGCAAAACACAATCAACAGTGCTTTCTGTTCTCAAATTCAAATACATGATTACCACGATAGGCTATCAATAATAGGCTCGCTATATCCCAGACAGCGTACGAATACATGGAAGTTTTCGTCATTCAATGTATCAGAACTTATAATTTTATAAACAGCCTCGACATCGATATTTACAACTAAATCTTTGTAGCTTGAATATCAATTAATATCCACTTAAGTGAGTATCATTTGTTATTGTTTTAGCTTTTATTTTAAGAAGATTAATAAATACATATATATTTGTTATTTTATTCTGTGTATATGTTAATGTAAGATTTTAATATTTAATTACAACAATGTATAAATTCTTTATTTTATGAAATTAGTTATAAATAAAAATCTATATACTTGTTATAACATTTATTAATTTTTACATCCTTATTATATTTATGTCCTTGTAAAATTAGTACATCAATATTTACATCTAAAAAAAACACAGCCTGCTGCTTATGACTAAAACGTTACATTTGTTAAAGATTACAATTAGATAAGTTATCTTATAATTTTATGAAAATTAATGCTTGTTTTTTATCGAATATATAATGGCAAAAGCATTGCAACGCATGCCAGACATTTGGCAATCATTTTATTAAAATATTAAATTAATTTGGCACAACTTACAAAACAATGGAAAACTGACTGGTATAAAATTATATAAATATACCTAATATTTCTTCATATCTAACTACATAGATAATTATTAAATCATTATTAAATTATTAAGTTAATAAGAATCTAAGATTTTAAGCAAGCTTTTCTAGCACTACTACTTCAGATACATAACTTAACCGATACACTATAATAAGAAAAAGAAGAACAAAATGTAAAAAATTGATTCATAACCACTATTGTAAATGTCAATTATCAAACTGCGTAATGTTTATTAATAATCTCATATATATATTAAGTGTGCGCTCTCTTTTCTTCTGATGGGACGGCAATCCGAAAAGACCGAAGCGAACAAGCAACAGCATAATATTAATATAACATAAAAACCCTTTAACAGATATTCGTCTGACCCGATATATGAAATCAGAATCTATCGCAAACTAAGCCACTAGCAAGGCACTAAAAAAAATACAAGAGTAATCATATAAAGGTTTCGTTTAATACGAAAACCTAATAAATAAAAAAAAGATTAAACAATAAATTATTTTTTCAATATTACAAACGTAATATTTTAATCAATTATCATCACATTCATCTTGAATATTATGAATAAACGGCATAATCGTATTGTAAAAGACATGATCAACTGTCATATATCGCTATAATTAGTTCCATATATATAGGGTTTTCCATTAAGGGCGCTTGATCGCGCAGAACTTCCATCGTAGCGTGTGCTGTGTGGCACGTAGCGCCGTCCTGTTGAAACCACATGTTGTCCAGATCCATATTCTCGATTTCAGGCCAAAAGAAGTTGGTTATCATCGACCGGTATCGCTCACCATTGACGGTGACGGCCACACCATTATCGTTTTCGAAAAAATACGGACCAATCACGCCTCCGGCCCAAAATCCGCACCAAACAGTCACTTTTTGCGGGTGCATTGCCACTTGGTGAACCTCGTGTGGATTGGTCTCGTCCCAAATACGGCAATTTTGCTTGTTGACATAGCCATTCATCCAAAAATGCGCCTCGTCGCTGAAGATGATTTTTTTGCCAAAATCGGCGTCAACTTCCAACTGCTCTAATGCCCAGTCAGCGAACACACGGCGCTGTCTATGGTCATTAACCTTGAGCTCTTGGGTCAGCTGGATCTTGTACGGGTGCAGGCTCAAGTCACAACGCAAAATTCGCCAAGTTGTCGTCTGCGAAAGGCCGAGTTCCTGTGCGCGACGCGGAATTGACTGCCGCGGGTTTTCGAGGACACTGTCGCGCACAGCGGCGATATTCTCGGCAGATCTCGCGTTACGTTGACGCACGGGAACCGGCTGATTGTTAACTGACCCGGTTGACTCGAATTTGTCCACCAATCGACGGATAGTCGACTCGGCAGGACGATCATCGCGACCGTAAAACGGGCGAAGTGCGCGGAACGTTGCTCGAACTGAAGACCCATTTTCATAAAACAATTTTATGATTTGCACGTGCTGCTCGACACTGTAACCTGCCATGGTGGTTTGGGAGGACGGAATGAATATAACACACTGCATTTGACAGCTGTCACTCAAACAACATGGCCGCAATCAGCTGTCAAAGTTCAAGCGTCCCTATTGGAAAACCCTATAGTTTAACAGGAGAAGTTCTTGGTAGGAGAATAATTCTGATTTTAACTTATTCGTTTCTATCATTAATAAAAAAAAATGGTAAATATTTACAATTGCGGCTTTTGCCATAAATGGCTCCAAATTTTGACATTGACATGTTTTTTATCAATAATGAATGAATGAAAAAAATTAAAAATAAAACAAAAAAGATGTAAAAGAACAATGAGTGGTAGGACTCGAGGTTGGTGGTCTGAGCGGTCCTGATATGTAAACAAGAGCACTTAGTTCGGGGTACCCGAATGATTACATATAAAATTCTAGGGCAAAATCATGTAGGTTGCCAGATCCGAATCGGGTTTTGGAGCCATTTATGGCAAAAGCCGCGATTGTAAATATTTACCAAAAATATATAAGCGGTTGCATTTATTGATTGATTTTAAGAAAAGCACAAATGTGAGTAGCATGCACTAAGTAGCATTGGTAGTTTCTAGTTTGACTACTAATAAGTAAGTGTAAATCCGACATTGCCAGAGGGTAACTGTCAGAAAATTAAGAAGAACAACAAAAATACGTACCTACATATAACTAACTCATAGTTACCGTCTACAAATTATTTCAATACAAGTAAGTGTCGTGCTTCAATGTTGAATAAAGTAATTTGAATAAGGAAATTCGTTGCAAAGATATTGCCGCAAATTGATCAATGTAAGGTAAGATTTAAGTGAGATCCTTAGTAGAACATCTTAAACACTCTCGATAGGGACAACGGTGCTGGGATATATGCCATTTACATCATTTTTCAACTCTCCATTGATAAATTGATGCAGCTGATTCTCATACGTGTGGCCGGACATATCCATCTTCTTGAGCAGACTCCTCACCAAGAACAGGAGGTAGAGATGTATACCTTTGGAAAACACGATGAGATTAAAACATAAATTAATGTTCCTTATTTTTTGGTTCTTATTTATCCAAAAAAACATTTCAGAATATTTAATTACTTTTATATTTTGATAGGCAAAGATATATTATAGGAAATATGATAATATTCTGAATTGGATTCAGGCAAAGGAATGGATCCGAAATAGTATTCCATAAATGATATTATTTATTTTAGCAAGTCAGACGAGCAATGGAACCACATGATAGTAAGTGGTCACCACACCTCATAACACTGTAAGAATTATAAACACCATAGTGTATAGTTGTATACCCCAACCACGAGTTCAAGATGTTATGCCCCATCTACCTATAATGGAACACAAAATATTATTTGGCGGTAGAATAAAGACTGATCTACCAAAATTCCTACTTTTCCGTTTCTCAAAATTATTAGACCAAAATAAAATAAAATTATTCTAGTCGATAGATAGATATCGATTATTATAGTAATATTATTTATTATATATACTAGGCCTATATCTTGACTTACATAAACCAGTTAAAAATAGCGTTATCAGCTCCAAAGCTGCAAAACGTCCTGAATTCATTGCGTATATTATCTCCAGTATGATCACTGCTACAACTGTGGCGATCGTATAGTAGTAGTATATCCTCAAATATGTCATGATTTTCTGAAATAATCAATTTTATTAACTTAAATGTAAGTTCTTCATTAGAGTGACTTGAAACAATTTGATCGGTATTAAGAAGAAGTCTCCAAATCTGAATTTTCTATTGATATTTTATTTTATGAATACCATTAATTTCGTTTTAAGATATTTTATTCATTATCAAATTTCATCGAAAAGTATTAGTTATTTTTATGCAATACTGAGGAGGGGGAAGACTTCGAACATGAAAAAAATAAAAATAAGAATAAAAACAAAAAACATGTAAAAGAACAATGAGTGGTAGGACGCGAGGTACGTGGTCTGAGTGGTCTAGGATGTTCCTGATATGTAAACAAGAGCACTTAATTCGGGGTACCCGAATGATTACACATAAAATTCTAGGGCAATGTCATGTAGGTTGCCAGAACCGAATCGGTTTTTAGAGCCATTTATGGCAAAAAACGCGACTGTAAATATTTAGTTTTAAGATATTTTATTCACTAGCAAATTTAATCGAGAAGCATTCGTTATTATTAAGAATTCAACTTCTATATTTAAAAATATACATTTACTGTTCCCTTCAAGTAAGCATACTATAATATTGAATTAAAATATTTAAAAAAAAAAAAAAAACAATTTACCAATGCCTAAACTCTTCGTCCGATTTGACGTCCTATCGAAATATGAAAGAGAGAAAAGTGCATTTGTATTTGCGCACACACTTGTGCACTATGACATATACATTTGTTAAGTAGTTGCCCAAATTTCGCTCACGACCGAAGTCGGTCCATTTGCTGTTAATCCAATTCATTCGGGCCGGCGCAGTGAACGAAAAAATAATGTTAATAACCTTATGGGCACCATACACCAGTGCAATGTTGAATATGATATCCACGCAGAATATAGCAATGGAAATTTCATCGCCCATGTTAGCAGGGACCCCGTGGTAATGCAGCACAAGACGAGCGTCGTTGTGAAGCGAATAACCGTATACCCCGACCATGAACGCAGAATAAAGCTAGAAATAAAAAAAAAATACAATATCTTAAAATTATATTTATATTGTTATTTTTTTAGAACACATTTATTACTTTTCTTACAGATTTTTATTTAAGCTAATACTAAAATTCAGTTTTTATTGAATAAAATTTTGTAGTTGATAACTAATTTTTGCCAAGAAGCTAGACAGGAAGTCAGTGTTGTGCATATTTATAATTCGTACATATATAAGATAGATAACTTAGTTGTTGTGAACTTAGTTGCTTAGTGCATTTTTCTCCATAATTTATGTAATGTTTAATCCGTAATGTCAAATTAAAAAAACAAAAAACATGAATATGTAAAAGTTATAATGTAATATTTAGGTAGAATAATGAAAATCTGCACGTTTATCAATAATAATCAACGCGACTACCTACTACCTACTTACAATACAATATCCTATTAATTACAATAACTAATCCTTTACTTACAATATTTAAGTAGCCAAACACTAGTATCCCCTTTCTCAAGGGCATGCAGCAACAGCATCTCCCAAATTCCGGTATTTCGCATAACATTTTCAAAAACACTATATTAAATCACCGTAAATATATAATGCGCTATGACCGCGCGTTGGTCCACACTGTCCCGCAATGTAAATGCCACTGCAATTATCTACTATATAGTCAGTTATATACGAGAATGTACATAGCTGACAGTGATCATTGGGAAAAAACTTTTTAGTATACACTTTGTATTTGGTATCAAAATGGAAATTACTGAAGAGGCGTTTCCTGAAAACTATATAAATGTATGCATGTCGTAAGTTTTACTTTACTTTTTCAATATCAAATGTATTATTCTGAATATAAAAATACGTGTTCTAAAAATATATGTATTTAAGTTAACAAAAGAAATACATATATTGACAACTATCATTAAATAACAAACACATTTTAATTTCGCAAATAAATAATGTATTTAAAAAAATATATATATACTTTTTTATGAATTCTGTTTCAATTATATCAATTAATAGTTAAGGCCTTGCATTTACAATTCTTATATACGTTGCTAGCTTAAAAACTGTAACATCATTATTTTTGTCGTATTTTTTCAAGGGAAGGGATGGCAGCCATCTTAATTTTAAGCAATATCATGAATCAACATAATAGATTTCGTATAAACCAATAAAATTAAACGTGTTTTATCATAAATTGAATGCTTCGTTTACTAATTTCCCTTCAGTGAATAAGATAAATGGATTTATCATTAAGTAAAAGAGTTTATAAATTGCTTATTTAAATAAATAATGGCGTTTTTTAAAGACTGCCAATTTTTGTTATAATCAACTTCAAAGGCAAAATTATAGTATTACAGTAAGAATAATAGTTGTTTATCAAATTAACATACTATAACCAATCCAAATGGTATAAAAGTTACAATAAAAACAATAATTATATAACAGTAGAATTTTTATATAAAACAAACTTGAAACTCAGCTCACCAGAACAAGACTGTGTTAACATTGTGTATATGTTATTAATTACAAAAATGTATAACTTCTTTATTTTAATGAAATATTGTTGTAAATACCTTTACTGGTGTATCATATAACTGCATAAGTCCGTTTATTTTTCGATTACTTTATTATTATGAATATGCCGATGGTGTTGCAAATAAATAAATAACGTAGGGTTTCTTATGAGTTCGAAGCTCATGAGTATTAAACGATACCAAGATATCTAAGGAAGATGGTGTATGACTACCGCACAAGTATCATCGCCAAGCAGATACTATAGACGGTACCTATATTTAAAGTCAAAGTCAAAGGGTTTTAAGAATGTAGCCAGGATAATATTTAATGCAACGCATTTAAATTATTATTATGAATTTGTTTTTCGATAACTTTTACTTTGCATTTTTATTTTCTGCATTGCTAATCTATTTAATGGTCAAATTCGTTATAAATAAAAATCTATATACTTGTTATAACATTTATTAATTTTTACATCCTTATTATATTTATGTTCTTGTAAAATTAGAACATAAATATTTACATCTAAAAAAGATGCCTCTTCACGCCTCGTTTGAAGGAACCCAGGTCATAAGAGGAGGGGAACACGTGTGCTAGTAAAGAATTCCATGTTTTGGAGGTGCGACAAAGAAAAGAGTTGCCAAATTTCTTTGTGCGCGATGGAATTGATGTCACAGTGAGGCGGTGACATCGAGAGCCAGCACGCGTAGACTTGTAAAGGAATGGGGAAGCAGGAATGAGGGACAATAATTCCTCTGAGCACTCGCCGTGATACAATCGGTAGAAAGCGCTCAGTTCCGCTATATCTCGACGCAATTGTAAAGGCTCGAGGGTGTTGGTGACCTTTACGTCGCCAATAATGCGAATCGCACGTCGCTGCAACCGATCCAAGGCCTCCAGTAAGTACTTAGCGGTGCCATCCCAGAGGTGCGAGCAATATTCGACGCAAGACCGCACCTGTGTTTATTACAACAGGAGCAGTTGTTGTGGCGTGAAAAAACGCCGCACCTTGTTCAGGACTCCGAGTTTCCGTGAAGCTGTTTTTATAACAGCCTCGATGTGGTCCCTTGGATTGAGGTCGCACCGAACGTCAATTCCCAGTATGGCGACTTTGCTTTGCATCTCCAGCGTAGTGCCACAGAGGGAGGGAGGAGGCGAAAATGGTGACTTTTGAAAATGGTGACATGAAAATGGTGAATGTAAAACTGACTGGTATAAAATTATATAAATATAATATTTCTTCATATCTAATTACATAATTATGAAATTATTAAGTTAATAAGAATCTTAGATTGTAAGCAAGCTTTTCCAGCACTACTACTTCAGATACGTAACTTAACCGATACACTATAATAAGAAAAAGAAGAACAAAATGTAAAAAATTGATTCATAACCACTATTGTATTCGAACTGCGTAATGTTTATTAATAATCTCATAAATTAAGTGTGCGCTCTCTTTTCTTCTGATGGGACGGCAATCCGAAAAGACCGAAGCGAATAAGCAACGGCACAATATTACCGAGGCGAGGAAATGTAATACCAGTAATATCCAAGATATTACTGGGATATTTGAACATAAAAACCCTTTAACAGATATTCATCTGACCCGATATATGAAATCAGAATCTCTATCGCACACTAAACCTCTAGTAAGGCACTTAAAAATACAAGAGTAATCATATAAAGGTTTCGTTTTATGTACGAAATCCTAATAAATAAAAAATAGATTTAACAATACATTATTCTTTCAATATTACAATCATAATATTGTAGCCAATAATCATCATATTCATCTTGAATATTATCAATGAACAGCATATTCATATTGTAAAAGACATGGTTAGCTGTCATTTCGCTAGAATTGTTTTCATATATAGTGAAACAGGAGAAGTTCTTGGTAGGAGAATAATTCTGATTTTAACTTATTCGTTTCTATCATTAATAAAAAAAATTGTAAATATTTACAATCGTGGCTTTTGCCATGACATGTTTTTTATCAATAATGAATGATATTTCATGCAATACTGAGGAGGGGGAAAACTTCGGTCATGAAAAAAAATAAAATAAGACAAAAAATATGTAAAAGAACAATGAGTGGTAGGAGTCGAGGTAGGTGGTCTGAGCGGTCTAGGATGTTCCTGATATGTAAACAAGAGTATTTAGTTCGGGGTACCCGAATGATTACACATAAAATTCTAGGTTCAATTCTAGGGGCAAAATCATGTAGGTTGCCAGAACCGAATCGGGTTTTGGAGCCCTTTATGGCAAAAGCCGCGATTGTAATTGTATACATCTGGACAATAAGTTGACCTTCGGTTTGCATATAAGTATGACAGTGGCTAAAGCTTGTCGAATGCTTGGTTTTGTGTTTAGAACGTCGAAAGATTTCAAGAAAACTAGTACCCTAACTCTTCTATATAATTCCTTTGTACGACCTATCCTCGAATACGCTTCCACTGTTTGGAATCCGCATTACAAAACATACATACACCGATTGGAAAGAGTCCAAAATAAATTTATAAGATTTGTGCGTTTTAAGGAATTTATACATAATAATGAATGCTTAAATACGTTATCACTCGCTGACAGAAGAGCGATCAGAGATCAAATATTCTTATTTAAATTAATTAATAATTTAGTTGATTCCCCGTTTCTCTTAGGTTGTATTAGTTTCCGATGCTCTCGAATCACCACACGTAAGTGCTTACTTTTTAATCCGTCACTCACCCGAAGCAAGTATGCGCAAAATATATTTGTATACAGAGCCTGCACCGATTACAATAAAAGATTTAGCGAAATTGATTTTTTTACAACAGAGAATGTTAATAAAATAAGAAAATTATTGAAAGAATACTTGTTTAATAAATAATTAATAAAATTAATATTTTTTTGTAAATTAATAATGTATATGTATATTGAATCAATTACTTGCCATAAATTGATGATTTATGATGTTACTTTAATTGTTGAAATCAAATTTAAATATTTTTAATGACATTGTTTATATTTATGTTCATTAATATTATTGTATATAATTTAACTTCTTGATTTTTTTTTTTTTTTTAAGTTTGTAGTTAGTCGATTTGATTGTACTCGTAGATTGTATTGTATTTTTGTCTCTTTCTGTTGTCTTTTTTACACGCATACTCTAACATTTGTACTATTTTTAAGTGGAAACTTTATTGGTTTATGATTTAGTAATAATTCCTTAATTCTATGTAATAACACACTGTATGTTTCCCAAATATAAATAAAATAAAATAAAATAAAGTAAAGTAAATATTTACCAAAAATATATAAGCGGTTGCATTTATTGATTGATTTTAAGAAAAGTACAAATGTGAGTAGCGCGCACTAAGTAGCATTGGTAGTTTCTAGTTTGACTACCAATAAGTAAGTGTAATTATAACGGTAAATTCGACATTGCCAAATACCTACATATAACTCACTCTTAGTTACCGTCTACAAATTATTTCAATACAAGTAAGTGTCGTGCTTCAATGTTGAATAAAGTATTTTGAATTTGAATAAGAAAATTCGTTGCAAAGATATTGCCGCAAATTGATCAATGTAAGGTAAGATTTAAGTGAGATCGTAAGTAGAACATCTTAAACACTCTCGATAGGGACAACGGTGCTGGGATATATGCCATTTACATCATTTTTCAACTCTCCATTGATAAATTGATGCAGCTGATTCTCATACGTGTGGCCGGACATATCCATCTTCTTGAGCAGACTCCTCACCAAGAACAGGAGGTAGAGATGTATACCTGTGGAAAACATGATGAGATTTAAAAATAAATCAATGTTCCTTATTTTTTAGTTCTTATTTATCCAAAAAAACATTTTAGAATATTTATTTTCTGCATTGCTAATCTATTTAATGGTCAAATTCGTTATAAATAAAAATCTATATACTTGTTATAACATTTATTAGGTTTTACATCCTTATTATATTTATGTTCTTGTAAAATTAAAACATAAATATTTACATCTAAAAAAAAACACAGCCTGCTGCTTATGACTAAAACGTTACATTTGTATACAAGATTACAATTAGATAAGTTATCTTACTATTATATCGAATTTAATGCTTGTTTTTTATCGAATATATAATGGCAAAGGCATTGCACGCACCCATGGGAGACATTTGGCAATCATTTTATTAAAATATTAAATTAATTTGGCACAACTTACAAAAGAATGTAAAACTGACTGGTATTAAATTATATAAATATATAGGGTTTTCCATTAAGGGCGCTTGATCGTGCAGAACTTCCATCGTAGCGTGTGCTGTGTGGCACGTAGCGCCGTCCTGTTGAAACCACATGTTGTCCAGATCCATATTCTCGATTTCAGGCCAAAAGAAGTTGGTTATCATCGACCGGTATCGCTCACCATTGACGGTGACGGCCACACCATTATCGTTTTCGAAAAAATACGGACCAGTCACGCCTCCGGCCCAAAATCCGCACCAAACAGTCACTTTCTGCGGGTGCATTGCCACTTGGTGAACCTCGTGTGGATTGGTCTCGTCCCAAATACGGCAATTTTGCTTGTTGACATAGCCATTCATCCAAAAATGCGCCTCGTCGCTGAAGATGATTTTTTTGCCAAAATCGGCGTCAACTTCCAACTGCTCTAATGCCCAGTCAGCGAACACACGGCGCTGTCTATGGTCATTAACCTTGAGCTCTTGGGTCAGCTGGATCTTGTACGGGTGCAGGCTCAAGTCACAACGCAAAATTCGCCAAGTTGTCGTCTGCGAAAGGCCGAGTTCCTGTGCGCGACGCGGAATTGACTGCCGCGGGTTTTCGAGGACACTGTCGCGCACAGCGGCGATATTCTCGGCAGATCTCGCGTTACGTTGACGCACGGGAACCGGCTGATTGTTAACTGACCCGGTTGACTCGAATTTGTCCACCAATCGACGGATAGTCGACTCGGCAGGACGATCATCGCGACCGTAAAACGGGCGAAGTGCGCGGAACGTTGCTCGAACTGAAGACCCATTTTCATAAAACAATTTTATGATTTGCACGTGCTGCTCGACACTGTAACCTGCCATGGTGGTTTGGGAGGACGGAATGAATATAACACACTGCATTTGACAGCTGTCACTCAAACAACATGGCCGCAATCAGCTGTCAAAGTTCAAGCGTCCCTATTGGAAACCCCTTTACTTCAGATACGTAACTTAACCGATACATTATAATAAGAAAAAGAAGAACAAAATGTAAAAAATTGATTCATAAGCACTATTGTATTCGAACTGCGTAATGTTTATTAATAATCTCATAAATTAAGTGTGTGCTCTCTTTTATTCTGATGGGACGGCAATCCGAAAAGACCGAAGCGAACAAGCAACGGCATAATATTACCGAGGCAAGGAAATGTAATACCAGTAATATCCAAGATATTACTGGGATGTTTGAACATAAAAACCCTTTAACAGATATTCGTCTGACCCGATATATGAAATCATAATCTATCGCACACTAAGCCTCTAGCAAGGCACTTAAAAATACAAGAGTAATCATATGAAGGTTTCGTTTTATGTACGAAAACCTAATAAATAAAAAATAGATTTAACAATACATTATTCTTTCAATATTACAATCATAATTTTGTAGCCAATTATCATCATATTCATCTTGAATATTATCAATGAACAGCATATTCATATTGTAAAAGACATGGTTAGCTGTCATTTCGCTAGAATTGTTTTCATATATAGTGAAACAGGAGAAGTTCTTGGTAGGAGAATAATTCTGATTTTAACTTATTCGTTTCTATCATTAATAAAAAAAATTGTAAATATTTACAATCGTGGCTTTTGCCATGACGTTTTTTATTAATAATGAATGATATTTCATGCAATAATAGGGGGAAGACTTCGGTCATGAAAAAAAATAAAATAAGACAAAAAAGATGTAAAAGAACAATGAGTGGTAGGAGTCGAGGTAGGTGGTCTGAGCGGTCTAGGATGTTCCTGATATGTAAACAAGAGCACTTAGTTCGGGGTACCCGAAAGATTACACATAAAATTCTAGGTTCAATTCTAGGGGCAAAATCATGTAGGTTGCCAGAACCGAATCGGGTTTTGGAGCCCTTTATGGCAAAAGCCGCGATTGTAAATATTTACCAAAAATATATAAGCGGTTGCATTTATTGATTGATTTTAAGAAAAGTACAAATGTGAGTAGCATGCACTAAGTAGTATTGGTAGTTTCTAGTTTGACTACCAATAAGTAAGTGTAATTATAACGGTAAATTCGACATTGCCAAATACCTACATATAACTCACTCTTAGTTACCGTCTACAAATTATTTCAATACAAGTAAGTGTCGTGCTTCAATGTTGAATAAAGTATTTTGAATTTGAATAAGAAAATTCGTTGCAAAGATATTGCCGCAAATTGATCAATGTAAGGTAAGATTTAAGTGAGATCGTAAGTAGAACATCTTAAACACTCTCGATAGGGACAACGGTGCTGGGATATATGCCATTTACATCATTTTTCAACTCTCCATTGATAAATTGATGCAGCTGATTCTCATACGTGTGGCCGGACATATCCATCTTCTTGAGCAGACTCCTCACCAAGAACAGGAGGTAGAGATGTATACCTGTGGAAAACATGATGAGATTTAAAAATAAATCAATGTTCCTTATTTTTTAGTTCTTATTTATCCAAAAAAACATTTTAGAATATTTATTTTCTGCATTGCTAATCTATTTAATGGTCAAATTCGTTATAAATAAAAATCTATATACTTGTTATAACATTTATTAGGTTTTACATCCTTATTATATTTATGTTCTTGTAAAATTAAAACATAAATATTTACATCTAAAAAAAAACACAGCCTGCTGCTTATGACTAAAACGTTACATTTGTATACAAGATTACAATTAGATAAGTTATCTTACTATTATATCGAATTTAATGCTTGTTTTTTATCGAATATATAATGGCAAAGGCATTGCACGCACCCATGGGAGACATTTGGCAATCATTTTATTAAAATATTAAATTAATTTGGCACAACTTACAAAAGAATGTAAAACTGACTGGTATTAAATTATATAAATATATAGGGTTTTCCATTAAGGGCGCTTGATCGTGCAGAACTTCCATCGTAGCGTGTGCTGTGTGGCACGTAGCGCCGTCCTGTTGAAACCACATGTTGTCCAGATCCATATTCTCGATTTCAGGCCAAAAGAAGTTGGTTATCATCGACCGGTATCGCTCACCATTGACGGTGACGGCCACACCATTATCGTTTTCGAAAAAATACGGACCAATCACGCCTCCGGCCCAAAATCCGCACCAAACAGTCACTTTCTGCGGGTGCATTGCCACTTGGTGAACCTCGTGTGGATTGGTCTCGTCCCAAATACGGCAATTTTGCTTGTTGACATAGCCATTCATCCAAAAATGCGCCTCGTCGCTGAAGATGATTTTTTTGCCAAAATCGGCGTCAACTTCCAACTGCTCTAATGCCCAGTCAGCGAACACACGGCGCTGTCTATGGTCATTAACCTTGAGCTCTTGGGTCAGCTGGATCTTGTACGGGTGCAGGCTCAAGTCACAACGCAAAATTCGCCAAGTTGTCGTCTGCGAAAGGCCGAGTTCCTGTGCGCGACGCGGAATTGACTGCCGCGGGTTTTCGAGGACACTGTCGCGCACAGCGGCGATATTCTCGGCAGATCTCGCGTTACGTTGAGGCACGGGAACCGGCTGATTGTTAACTGACCCGGTTGACTCGAATTTGTCCACCAATCGACGGATAGTCGACTCGGCAGGACGATCATCGCGACCGTAAAACGGGCGAAGTGCGCGGAACGTTGCTCGAACTGAAGACCCATTTTCATAAAACAATTTTATGATTTGCACGTGCTGCTCGACACTGTAACCTGCCATGGTGGTTTGGGAGGACGGAATGAATATAACACACTGCATTTGACAGCTATCACTCAAACAACATGGCCGCAATCAGCTGTCAAAGTTCAAGCGTCCCTATTGGAAAACCCTATACTATTTCTTCATATCTAATTCCATAATGTTTAAATCATTATTAAATTATTAACTTAATAAGAATCTTAGATTGTAAGCAATGTTTTCTAGCATTACTACTTCAGATACATAACTTAAATGATACACTACAATAAGAAAAAGAAGAACAAAATGTAAAAATTGATTCATAAGCACTATTGTATTCAAACTGCGTAATGTTTATTAATAATCTCATAAATTAAGTGTGTGCTCTCTTTTATTCTGATGGGACGGCAATCCGAAAAGACCGAAGCGAACAAGCAATGGCATAATATTACCGAGGCAAGGAAATGTAATACCAGTAATATCCAAGATATTACTGGGATGTTTGAACATAAAAACCCTTTAACAGATATTCGTCTGACCCGATATATGAAATCATAATCTATCGCACACTAAGCCTCTAGCAAGGCACTTAAAAATACAAGAGTAATCATATAAAGGTTTCGTTTAATGTACGAAAACCTAATAAATACAAAATAGATTTAACAATAAATTATTCTTTCAATATTACAATCATAATATTATCATCATATTCATCTTGAATATTATCAATGAACAGCATATTCATTTTGTAAAATACATGGTCAGCTGTCATATCGCTAGAATTGTTTTCATATATAGTTAAACAGGAGAAGTTCTTGGTAGGAGAATAATTCTGATTCTAACTTATTTATTTCTAATATCATTAATAAAAAATATAAGCGGTTGCATTTATTGATTGATTTTAAGAAAAGCACAAATGTGAGTAGCGCGCACTAAGTAGCATTGGTAGTTTCTAGTTTGACTACTAATAAGTAAGTGTAAATCCGACATTGCCAGAGGGTAACTGTCAGAAAATCAACACTAACAACAAAAATACGTACCTACATATAACTCACTCTTAGTTACCGTCTACAAATTATTTCAATACAAGCAAGTGTCATGCTTCAATGTTGAATAAAGTATTTTGAATTTTAATAAGGAACCTCGTTGCAAAGATATTGCCACAAATCGATCAATGTAAGGTAAGATTTAAGTAAGATCCTAAGTAGAACATCTTAAACACTCTCGATAGGAACAACGGTGCTGGGATATATGCCATTTACATCAACTTTCAACTCTCCATTGATAAATTGATGCAGCTGATTCTCATACGTGTGGCCGGACATATCCATCTTCTTGAGCAAACTCCTCACCAAGAATAGGAGGTAGAGATGTATACCTGTGGAAAACATGATGAGATTTAAAAATAAATTAAATTTCTTTTTTTTTTTGTTTTTAATTATCCCTAAAAACATTTCAGAATATTTAATTACTTTTATATTTTGGTAAACAAAGTAATATTATAGGAAATATGATAATATTCTGAATTGGATTCAGAAAAAAGAATGCGATATGCGAAATAGTATTGCATAAATGATATTATTTATTTTAGCAAGCCAGACGAGCAAAGGAACCACATGATAGTAAGTGGTCACCACAACTTTACTTGGTGGTAGAGCTTTGTGCAAGCTCGTCTGGGTAGGTACCACCCACTCATCAGATATTCTACCGCAAAACAGCAGTACTTGATACTGTTGTGTTCCGGTTTGAAGGGTGAGTGAGCCAGTGTAATTACAGGCACAAGAACATAACATCTTAGTTCCCAAGGTTGGTGGCGCATTGGCGATAAAAGCGATGGTTAACATCTCTTATAAAGCCAATGTCTATGGGCGTTGGTGACCACTTACCATCAGGTGGCCAATATGCTCGTCCGCCTAACTATAAAAAAAATAAAAAACTCATAACACTAAGAATTATAAGCACCATAGTGTAAACCCCAACCACGAGTTCAAAATGTTGTCCCATCTACTTATAATGGAACACAAAATATTATTTGACGGTAGAAAAAAGACTGATCTACCCAAATCCCTACATTCTCCGTTACTCAAAATTATTAGACCAAAATAAAATAAGGTAGTCAATTATTATAGTAATATTATTTATATACTGGGCCTATATCTTGACTTACATAAACCAGTTAAAAATAGCGTCATCAGCTCCAAAGCTTCCAAGCGTCCTGAATTTATTACGGATAGTATCTCCAGTATGATCACTGCTACAACTGTGGCGATCGTATAGTAGTAGTATATCCTCAGATATGTCATGATTTTCTGAAATTGATAACAATTTTAGTAATTTAAACGTAAGTTCTTTATTTGTGTGATTTAAAACAATTTGATCTGTATTAAGAACAAGTCTCCAAATCTGAATAATCTATACATATTTTATTTTATGAATACAATTAATACGTAATACAAGTAAGCATACTATAATATTGAATTCTAATATTTAAAAAAAGTCAATTACAAGTGCTTAAACTCTTCCCGGTAGTGTCTGATTTTACGTCCTATCGGAATATGAAGGAGTGCCGTTATATTTGTGCACACACTTGTGTACTAATATACATATGTTATGTAGTTGCCCAAATTTAGCTTGAGAATGGTGACACGACTGAAATCGGTCCATTTGCTTTTAATCCAATCCGTTCGGGCTGGCGCAGTGAACGAAAAAAGAAATGTTAATAACCTTATGGGCACCATACACCAGTGCGATGTTGAATATGATATCCACGCAGAATATAGCAATGCAAAGTTTATCGTCCAACTCAGCAGGCACCCCGTGGTACACCAGCACAAGACCAGCGTCGTTGTGAATCGAATAACTGTATACCCCGACCATGAACGCAGAAAAAAGCTAGAAATAAAAAAAAAATATTACAATGTCTTAAAATTATATTAGTATCTTATTTAAGCCCTCAATTTTATATTTGCTATTATGAATTTTATTATTTTTTCAGAATATATTTACTACTTTTATTATATATTTTTATTTAAGCTAACACTAAAATTCTATTTTTATTAAATAAAATTTTGTAGTTGATAACTAATTTTTGCCAAGAAGCTAGACAGGAAGTCAGTGTTGTGCATATTTATAATTCGTACATATATAAGATAGATAATTATTATGAACTTAGTTACTTTTTTTTTTTGGTGTTTATTATATACGTACTGTAGATATGCATTTTTTCAAATAATATTCTCACTATGATTTAAAATAAACATGCTACTAATTTAATTTTTACTGCAATAATTTTAATTTAAAGTAATATCATCACAGATAAATTAACCACGATAAAGTTTATATGATTAAATAAATAAATTGAAATCGTCTGATTATTTTTATATATTTAAAAACGTAAACTACTAGCTAGTTCCGTCAACACTTAACCTCAACATTGTTTGCAATGTCAGTTAGGTCGTTTAAAAATAAAACTATAACGAGTACATTAAAACCTATTAGCTTTGTTCATTATTCCTTTAATCCATAATTTATTAGTAAATGTCAAATTAAAAAAAAAGCACATGAATATGTAATAGTTATAAAATAATATTTAGGTAGAATAAAGAAAAGCAATAATAATCAACGCGACTACCTACTACCTACTTACAATACAATATCCTATTAATTACAATAACTAATCCTTTACTTACAATATTTAAGTAGCCAAACACTAGTATCCCCTTTCTCAAGGGCATGCAGCAGCAGCATCTCCCAAATTCCGGTATTTCGCATAACATTTTCAAAAACACTATATTAAATCACCGTAAATATATAATGCGCTATGACCGCGCGTTGGTCCACACTGCCCCGCAATGTAAATGCCACTGCAATTATCTACTATATGGTCAGTTATATACGAGAATGTACATAACTGACAGCGATCATTGGGAAAAAACTTTTTAGTATACACTTTGTACTTGGTATCAAAATGGAAATTACTGAAGAGGCGTTTCCTGAAAACTATATAAACGTGTGCATAACGTGAGTTTTACGTTTTTTTTCAATAACAAATGTATTATTCTGAATATAAAAACACGTCTTCTTAAATCCATGTGTTTAAGTTAACAAAAGAGATAGATATATTGCAAACTGTCATTAAATAACAAACATATTTCAATTTCGTAAATAATGTATTCTTTTAAAAAATATATTAATACTATTTTATGAATAATTACATTAAAACCTTAAATAAATACAAATAAAAATTAAAAATATTTACTATACAAATCGTGACCGCGTGGAATAGTGGCAAGAATGCTAACAGCATTTCCCCTTTGAATCGCAATTCCAATTCTCTGGGCGAAAAATGAACCAGCCCTCCTGTCACCAGTAGAGGCAATAATCCTTATATAGGTATAATATATTTTAAGTGAAGTATTACTTATATATTTAAAAAAAAATGAATTCTGCTTCAATTATATCAATTAATAGTTGAAGCCTTGTAGAATTGTACAATTATTTTATACGTTGCAAGATTAAAAACTGTAACATCATTATTTTTATCTTATTTATCAGTCATCTTAATTTTATGCAATACGATATTTTATTTTACTATAAATTGAATGCTCCGTTTACTAATTTCCCTTCAGTGTATAAGATCAATGGATTTATCATTAAGTAAAGAAGTTTATAAATTTTGCTTATTTAAATAAATAATGGCGTTTTTTAAAAACTGCCAATTTTTGTTATAATCAATGTCAAAGCCAAATACTGTAAGTATTACAGTAAGAATATTAGTTGTCTATCATATGCACATACTGTTATCAATCCAAATGGCATAAAACTTACAATAAAAATAATAATTATATAACAGTAGAACTGTTCTATAAGAATAAACTTGAAACTCAACCCAGCAGAACCAGTTTTTTTTATTGTGTACCTACACAATAAATATAGGTAGGTGCATATGGGCCACCTGATGGTAAGTGGTCACCAACGCCCATAGACAATGGTATTGTAAGAAATGTTAACCATCGCTTATATCGTCAATGCGCCACCAACCTTGGGAACTAAGATGTTATGCCCTTTGTGCCTGTAATTACACTGGCTCACCCTTCAAACCGGAACACAACAATACCAAGTACTGCTGTTTTCCGACAGAACATCTGTTGAGTGGGCGGTACCTACCCAGACGAGCTTGCACAAAGCCCTACCACCGAGTAAAAAATGTGTTAAATTCATAAAAAGTCAGAAAGTAATATGCGACATTGACTGTAATATTGATGATGATGATGATGTCATCCTGATCGATTTTGGCCATGACGGCCAATTGCGCAGGACATAATATAGTGCACAAGTGTGTACGCAAACACAGGTGTAATCTATATTCCTTTCTCACATAATCCGTCGATTTTACGTGCTTTCCGTGGCACGGGAGCGTACACTTCCACTTCCAGGCTCCGGGCTCCTACCGAGAATTTTTCGACAGTTAAAACCCCATTACTTTTTATTTGCCCAGGACTGCCTTGTTGGCATATGGAATAGACCAACAAGGCAGACTATAATATTATCATAACATTGAGTGTTCAGTTCTTATAGAATAGGTCTCCTGATGTTAACACGGCTTAAATTGGTCGCGTGAATGTATATTTTTTCGGACACAGGAAGTTGCTTGTTCGCTACATTAGTCGTACGATTTTTATAATTCAACGCGTTATACAAACTGTCAATGACCTATTTTTAATAATGAAAAATGAAACAAAAACCGTAGCAGTCTATTATTTTGAAATTATGATTTGATATTTATATTTAAAATATTGCACAACATTTGTCATACGTTATTATCCAAATATAAATATACCTACATATGCGACTCGTATAATACGAGGACTACGATCGTTTGATGGTGATATGGGAGGTAAGTGACTTAAAAGGCAACAACATAACATTTCTCAGATCCCTTGGTTGATGGATCGCTGTCGGTATATGCAATAGCTTATACTTCTTGAAGTGCTAGTACCTACTCCGGTGTACTTTTATGATTCTATTATTGCCACAGGTAATAAAGCTAACGAATGATAGATAAAATATAACTGTTTTTTTTTTAATATAGTATAATTTCTAATGTAGCAACGGATTACCGTTATTTTTTATTGAAAATAAAATTAATTAATTTACGTAACAAAATACGTTTCGAGCTTTACTCACCTGATATGAATAAATTAATAAATATATGTATAAAAATATACTTGTGAATAAATAAACATTTAAAAACATCAGGAAAACCAACGCAATTCTTAAGAATTTTAATAAACAATGATTATTTTATCGTATAGTAAACAATTTCGCGATATATCTGGTGACCTTTAACATTGAATGTTCGTCGTTAACGTTATCATTTGTTATTTTCTTATATATCAATGTAATTAGTAGTTTTAGTAACGGTATAGTATAAGCGTTGAAAATCCATAGCACAGCTTTAGAACCAATAATAATAAGATTGTGTTAAAAACTAACTTATTATGTTACGATATATTTCCAGCAGGTAGTAGATTATTGATAATAAATAAGTGCAACGTTTCTATATTGAATAAAGATTTCGACATTTATTATATTGTTGAAATTAATTATTTTACTATTTTTTTCTTCATTTAGAGCGTAGAGCGTTTATTAAAGTTCCTTATTATATAATTAGGAAAAAAATATATAATGATTTTACAAAACATATTTATTAATCTATTCAGGCTAAAATGGCTCAAATGTTTTACTTCGAAAATGTACGAATTGTTTAAGTTGTTTGTTTTTCTCCATTTAGAGCGTAGAGCGTTTATTAAAGTTCCTTATTATATAATTAGGAAAAAAATATATAATGATTTTACAAAACATATTTATTAATCTATTCAGGCTAAAATGGCTCAAATGTTTTACTTCGAAAATGTACGAATTGTTTAAGTTGATTTACAAAATATTTATGTTTTAGCCTTACCGATATAATAATTTCTATTTTCAGAGTGAGAAAGCATTGCCTTTATGCCATGCGTTATTTTGTTAATTAGCACGATGATTAAACGATTTATTCTTAAAATTATATATTATAAAAATGAATATGTATGTATAAAATGTCTGGTTATTAGAAATAACGTTAATTATTAAAAGGGCCAGTAGTTTGTATAAAGATGAAAATATTATTTATAGTTATATTAAAAGTTCTTGAAACAGAACCCTGTTAAATATTTATACGGAACATCATAAGTCTTATTACGAATATTTTTTGGAAATAAATACGTCTCCTTTCAAAACAATTGACCAAGTATTGTTATTTTTATGTTACTTAAAACTTATCAATAATAGATATTGATTAGTTTAAAAAACGCATTATTAATAGTTTTATTTAATACATTTTGATATAACTAAAACAGACAGAGAAAGCTACATTACTGTCTTAAAGATGCTTAGGTGTAACTAAATTTAATTATGATTAGTATATACTGCCTTAAGTTCTCAACGTACATACATAGTATGGATACTAATGTGATGTCCTCCTGACCGATTTCGGCCAAGGCGGCCAATATCAAGGGAGATTAGCCAACTGCGCGGGACATATTATAGTGCACAAATGTGTGCGTAAACACAGATACACTCTCTATTCCCTCACTCTCATAATCCGATGGGATGGCAAACCAACACGACCGGAAAGAGTTCAGCCGCAGGACCAACGGCTTTACGAGCTTTCCGAGGCACTGGAGTGTACTTTTAACTTCCAGACTCCGGGTTACTAGTAAGAATCTTCAAAAGAAAACTTACTAACTTTTTATCGGCCCGACCTGGCCATTGATCCCAGGACCTCGAGATCTGCAGCATATCTTTGTGTTAGAATGCGTATTCTAAATCATCCTGTGAATAAGAAAATAAAAATTACAAACATATATAATTCTGTGGCTCAATACTAAAACAAAAAATATCAATAACCTTTCATTTTTTTAATCATAATATTTATAATTGTTTTATTTAACATATTTATGTTAAAAAGTTAATTCTTGATATCACTAATGTTAAGCTTATACCGTTTAAGCACCAATAAATAAAAAACAAAAAAAAATTACATTTTTACAAATTAACGCAAATGAAACGAAAAACAATGTTTATGTTTATATGACTTATCTTCGGTATTATTGTTTTTATACATATATATAAAAAATGTTTTGTTCGATGGAAAGGAATAATATGTCGTTGAATACTACTAATGCGGTTTTTCTCCGCCCACAGACAACGATAAGCTAACGAGGAACGTCGGCATCTGACTTCCGACGCGTGACGTAACCTGTAATAACACACACACACACACACGCGCGCTTTATTTAAATGGATAATATTTAAAAAAATAAAACATTTACACAAAAATTAATATAAATCGTAACTAGAATATTAATCATTGTCTTAATGACTCAGTACACATTAGAGAGTTTTTTTTTAAATATTAAAAATCGGGAAAGGTTTAAGTGTTCACAAAAAAAGTCTAGTTAATTTCTTCTTTATTTCAATTATTATATAAGTAAACTGAATATATAAAAATCGGACAAGTGCGAGTCCGACTCGTCCACCGAGGGTTTCGTACAAATTTGTAGGTATATTTAGGGTGATATTTAATTACAAAATTTTAAAGTAAATAAGCAGGTACGTATAGCAGTGCAAACTGTTAAGTACTACAAACACCAAAATTAATAGGTACCTACCTATACTTATAAAAAACGGAAAAGGCTTTTTTTCATTTTTCGTCATAAAATGAAAACTATATGTCATAAAAATAATTAAAAATCTGTTTAAGCTTGTGCCAATGAAGCCCTTTCATACGATACCCCGTAACCCCCCATGACACGGTTAACTCAATTCAAAATTTGGGCCTCCGTTCCTTGCATAAAGACCCTGTTTTCTTATGATTTAATTACAAATGTATAGTTTTCAGATGTTTCCCTATACATGTAGTATAAGACGGTATTACTTGCCAAATTTCATAGTTCTAGGTCAACGGAAAAAACTCTATAAATTATGATTCCCTTGAGAGCGTCCGAATATACGTTTTTTGCGGCATAAACGGCCGTATCTTTTTTTTACGTTAACTGAAATTTGATTTTTTCAAAGCTTCAAGAGACTTTAGACGTGAGTATATCGTTTTAATTTCAACTCGATACCTCCACGCGTTCCCGAGATAAAGGGTCTTGATAGACAGATAGACAGTTAGGGAATAGGAAGTGCACTTGAGTTAATAATATCTCCTGCCCACTCGACTAGTTTTCCGTCATAATGTCCTTTGTGGCGAAAGTATGCTCGGTTTTCGGATTAAAAATAAAAAAATAACTTACTGCAATTTAATGAAATAATTTATTGATTCAGCATAACCTTAAGCAATCATTCAAATTATATTTGGAATATTTTATTAGTTATTAAAACACATTAACGTATTTTCTTCAACGACTCAGTTTTGACCTCAGATTTGAATAGTGTACATATCACAAAGTTCACCAGCTTTTACGTGATAACAATCTTCGCATTTGTCTCCCATCTGCATTTATTCAAGTAAATACCCAAATCTTCATAATAACATGTCTTATTTTTTTAAAACATAATAGTTAAATTTCGCGATATAACAAATTCATACGTTTTGATCATGTAATGAATTTATATTTCTATCTTCGATAACTGGACTTGAACCAACATTTAACTGTTGCTCATCATATATAAATGGTATATCTGATATGTCGACTTTGCCTTCAGCTTTAAGTCCTAAGGTATTTGATCTGACAGCTCGAACGTCTTCAGTAGTAACTGTATCATCAGACGGAACTCCACCATGTTGGCTGGAAACGATAGCTGGATCATATTGACCATTCAAATTTTCTACATTTGAATTGGCAATGTTCGAAACAGTTGTATTTGTGGAGTTCGCTGTGATATTATTTAATTCATTCACCGTACTCAATGCAGGATATGATATTGTTTGTGCTGATCTAATATCAGTAGTGACTATGTTATTTATATTTTCTAAGTAACATGAACAACTCCTGCAATGACTCTGGTTTTGTCTGTTATAGTAACGTTCTCTTTGTTCAGTGATGAAACTGTTGACGTATATTTGTTCTGTCCTTTGTACTGCTTCTCTATCTTCCACGGATAATCTCGATTTGCCTCTCATTCTCTTATATTCGCTGTTTATCGCTAAAATGTTGTAGCCTTCGGATACTGAAATAATGTGAATTGTTTAAAACTGACACAGTGAAGTTTTGATTATTTATATATTATATGATAAAATATAATTAAAGAAAATGATTTTTTTATGGCATAGGAAGGCGGACGAGCTTATGGGCCACCTGATGGTAAGTGGTCACCAACGCCCATAGACATTGGCGTTGTAAGAGATTTTAACCATCGCTTACATCGCCATTGCGCCACCAACCTTGGGAACTAAGATGTCATGTTCCTTGTGCCTGTAATTACACTGGCACTCACACTTCAAACCGGAGCACAATAATACCAAGTACTGCTGTTTTGCGGTAGAATATCTGATGCTAATGAGTGGGTGGTACCCATACGAGCTTGCACAAAGCTCTACCACCAAGTAAAAGTGTAGTTACACTAGATCAATCACTATTCAAACCGGAGCAGAATAATACTAATAATATTGCTAATGCTATGTAACATATTTGTCATACATACATAAATACATAAATATGTATATCGAGATTAAATTCTGATTGATTGAATAACTAAAATTTTTAAAATACCAATGTCTATGGGCGTTGGTGACCATTTACCATCAGGTGGCCCATATGCTCGTCCGCCATACCAAGCCATAAAAAAAAATCAATTAGTATTGCATATCGTTAAAATATCATATTATGTCCAATACTCACAGTTACAAATAACGAGAGCAATTTTAAGACCATCGCTTAGTAACACGGTGCCGATGAAGGATATGAAGAAGTCCAAGATCATATTGGGTATGCTTATATAAAGCAGTACTTTTAACATCCAAGGGTTTTTCTGAAACAATTCAGTAAAATATAAAATAGAAAAAGTTAAATAGTACAAACGAATAAATGACACAAAGATAGGTTTTGTTGTTCGGACAATTGGTTTTTATATGAAATTCAATGCATCCTTGAAAAGTGGATTACACATGCTTGTTTCATACGCATACATGTTGGTTGATAAACATTGCGATCCACTCAAATAATACTGAGTTTTCGTGTAGGTAATTTCTTTTTTCAATAATTTCATCTACTAAATAGTAACGGTTACGATGTTCATCTGGGGTGAATTCTATTAACAAATTGTCATTTTATCGCAATTGAATCGAAGCGTGATCGTTGCCGTTTATCCGTTTTCCTATTCTATTGTTTATTGGCTTGGTGTTTCACTCGGTGGTAGGGCTTTGTGCAAGTTCGTCTTGGTAGGTACCACCCACTCATCAGATATTCTACCGCAAAACAGCAGTACTTGGTATTGTGTTCCGGTTCGAAGTGAGAGTGAGCCAGTGTAATTACAGGCACAAGGGACATAACATTTTATTATATTAAAAATTTCTTGATCATATTACATAGCATAAAATGCTCATTCTGGTTAATATGATTTATGACGTACTCTCGAATCATTTAAACATTTTCTTAATTTTCAGTGTCAAAATTATGCGAAAATCCACAAAAACTTTTTGACTTAATATCTTTTAAACTAATTTCGATAATTAAGTGAATTCAATTAATATCTATTAAATAATTTTTTCGAACAATGTAATGAGAACATATTTATTTTAATTGAAATATCTAAATATATATAATATAATTAAACAAAGGGGACAAATTCAAATTAATAGACAAATTTACTATAATATTAAGTATACCCTAAACCAATCGGAGTACGATTAAAGGTCAATAAACTGTAGTTTTTCAAATTGCATGCGATTTTATAATTGTTCTGCTGTATTTTGCATTATAAACAGTTCTTGATTTATTTACCCTTATTTATAATACAGCACTATTCCGCTTAACTAGTTATAACCATTAATTTAACATTCGAAGTTCCGATTACAACTTCGCGGACATCGAAAACGCCATCTTTTCGCGAGTCCATAGTAAATATCATATTGATATCGTTGACCAATGGTATCGGTGTCAAAGTTGTTTATTTGGGTTTATTCCTGTTGTGGTTGGGAAAGGCTATAAGTATTTCATTACGAATTCAGTTTTAGATAAAATCATCAACATCGCCATACAATAACACAAGTCATTAATACGTACCCTAAAGATCGCATAGGCAGTTAAAATAACGGTTAATATATAAATAATCTTGAAACAAATCCATAGTATATAATATGCGAGAAAGGATTTGTATATAAATTTCAGTGTCGCCTGATCACTCTCAGCCTTCTCCCTGTCTGTTGCAACATAATCATCAATAGCCGTCAAGTTAGCGTTATATATTACTGGGCCTAGGCTGACTAAATAATCTAATATCGCACCGTTGACAGTTAAAAAAATTATTGATATAATCTGAAACAAATAACATACCATTAACATGTTTCATTTTTACTTATAGCAAGACTTCAGACAAGAAACGTAACAAAACAAACAAACGTGACAAGAATGTATGCCATACTGTGGCATATATATAATATCAAGTGGCCACTTCGCACGCGTTTTATGGGAAGTACGGCAGGTATTTAGTAAAAAAGCCTATGTCCTTCCTTAGGATTCATGCTTCATATAAAATTTCATTCAAAACGGTTCAGTGGTCGTGGTGTAAATGGTCACCAACATAGACATTGCATTGTATGAAATGTTAACTGTCGCTTACATCGCCAATGCGCCACGAGTCTTGGAAACTAAGAGAGAATAGATAGCAGCGTAGTACAAAACCCCGAATACTTCGCTTTAGGAGAGGAGCCCTCTTCCCACCTGGATTAATCAACTTTAGATAGATATCAACCCTTATATTTACTGGTAATATATCAACACCTTGTGTAACTCATTCTTATTTTTCCAAATACTGGTCACACATATCTTAGATTTTCAGTGTATCTACAAATTATTACACTTTCATTCATTTTTGATAAAATAATAGTATTCTAAACATAGGTTAGTTCATAAATTGCAATAAAATAATATCATAAAAGGCCAATTCCAAGCAATGTCATAATTTGTTAAATACTATAACAAGTAATAAAATATTGTTTTTAAGTAAAAAATTGGCTTAGGCTCTTAAATGTAATTCCATTTTAATTTTAATGGACATATCTTGAAAGAAAAATTCAAAATTAACTATTCTTATCATAAAGTAATTAATAATAATAATATATATATTTACCAGTGTGATAATCGACCTAATGTAGATACCGGTCGAGAGATTGCAGCATCCGCAGTATGAAGTGAATTCGGGCCAGTAACAGTTATAGGACTTCTTAGCCGGCCTAGAAGAAATAAAAAAAATGATCAAGAGGAAGAACAAAAAAACATATAAAGGAAAAACGGCCTTAAATTTTCCACAGTTGGACAAAGATATCATTTCCATTTAAGGGATATATAATGTTTAATGTTTTGGCGCTCAATCCACAAACCTAGACATTATTGAGCACATGAATAAACCATTTAACTCCTGTTACGAGATTCATGTTTTTATTCAAATAAAAACGCAAAAACAACACACGACAACAGTGGTTGTTGGATATAATCCTATTATCTTCAGCGATGATTTACATTCGTTATCCAATAAGCTATCTCGTCTCCAATATTTTTTTATAGCATAACTTATAACATAGTTTATATTAATAAATATATTCGAATATTAATAAATATTTTTAATTGAGATTTGTTGGCAAAAATGTCAAGGCGATATCTCAATAAAATTATTTAGTATTTTTGTTAGTCGTAATCGTGCAACAATACACGTAATCATGTTCTTTACATTGTCTTTCAAATCTGTTTACGGTATTCTAATGTATTTCTTTTCGAATGCATACACAGATATCTTATTATCATAAATAGTCGACAAAAGGACGAAAATACTTATTATGCGAATTAGGGATATATTGTCAAATAATTCTTAATAAGAGAATGGAACAATTGATACGAAAATCTTGGTCACAAATTAGAGCAAGCATCACTGAGTTATCATATATCTTAATTGTGTTTATAATATATCCGGATCTCATCGGTAACTACAAACTGTGAAGAGACCTGCATTTGTGGAATGAAAATCAACCACATACAAATGTATCAAGCAACACTACATTGGAAAATTTACTAGTTTTTAGTCAAACTAGCTGCCATCCGCGGTTATGCCCGCGTATGAAAGTTTTCACTCGTGGTAGGGTTAGGTAGGGTTAGGTAGGGTTTCACTTTGTGCAAGCTCGTCTGGGTAGGTACCCGCACTCATCAAATATTCTATCGCAAAACAGCAATACTTGGTTTGAAGGAGCCAGTGTACAGGCACAAGGGACATAACATCTTAGTTCCCAAGGTTGGTGGCGCATGGGCGATGTAAGCGATGGTTAACATTTCTTACAATGCCATTGTCAATGGGCGTTGGTGACCATTTACCATCACTTGGCCCATATTCTCGCCCGCCTACCAATATAATATTTAAAAAAAATAGTACCATAAACTTTTGTTGGTATATGAAATAATACATATTATAATATTTTTGCTATTTTATTGATAACAGGTGGCGAATTCATTTTAAAAGCGTAAAATATAATACGCGTAATCTTGATAGAACAATATCCTATCTTGACTTGTAACGCTACAGAGAAAAAGATAAAAAGCGTATTTATTTTAATACACAATTTGTATAAGTAATTTAACAAGATATGATATTCAACTTAGATGATAGTACACCTTAGAAAGTAAACGTTTGCGGCCAGGCCTTTCAATAAAAATATTTCAATTTAAAATATATACAGATGTCATTAAATCTATTGCCACACCTCCACGCCAAAAAAGAAGACAATCTTTCGGTTCTGCTTTTCAGATCTTTGGTATAAATAGGTTCTTTCCAAGAAGGTGGTATTCTTTTAAAACTCTTTGACATAGATTTAAAAAAAAAAATGTGTATGTTTTAAAACAAATAAAACAAAAAAAGAAATAGAAAAATCACTTACCTACCTTTGAACCGATCTTTGATTTTATGACAAAATTTCTTGATACCTCTTCTAGGATCCATTGTTTGTACAAATAATATTTAAAAAAAACACACACAGTACAATTGTTATTCCGACGTTGGCGATTTTGTAATCACAAAATGTAATTAGTGAAGTATTGTCTCGATATTATCATATACCGTCAAATTATCTTATCAGGAATCATAAATTAATAAATATTTTGGAACGTTGTATAAGATAGCAAGTCATATTTAAATACTATAAAGATATAATTATAACTTTGCCCGTGGGAGGCGTAAGGGATATGAGTTCTTATATCCCAAGGTTGGTTAACACCATCACATAGCCCAGAGGAAGAGAGAGAGCAAATATTAAAATATTTTCTGTAAAGTAAAAGTTCAAAGGTAACTGATATAATAAGGACATGTAATTTGAAATATAATATTGTTCAATAAAGGTCTATAGCGCAAGAGGAAAACTGAACAATACGAAATAATGTGCGCGTGGTGTCATGTTAAAGAAGAGAGTTTCCCTAGTTATATCTTATACTAGCTGTGGCCCGCGGCTTCTCCTGCGTATAATTAATAAAAAGATAATAAATAAAAATAAGCCTAGAGCCTTCCTCGATAAAAGGACTATCCAACACAAAAATAATTTTTAAATTCGAACCAGTAGTTCCTGAGATTAGCCGGATCAAACAAACAAACTCTTCAACTTTTTGATACATACCAGTATATAGCTATGAATATGATACATGTGTTTTTATATTTAACAACCTGCACCCTGGGTGCAGGCCTGGGTGGAATCAGCTCCTTAAAAAGATAGGCCTTAGTCCAACAGTGGGACACGTGACATTATGAATTTATTATCTGGTCTGGGATTCTATGGTTTCCGTGGCGCCGCCAAATGACTACGGACTTTTGTAGAACTCGAGCGAACAAGACGAAGGGGCTGCACCTTCCCGCAGCGCCGGAGCCGTCACAATTCGAAATTGTACTGTAGGTGTCTTATTCATGAGAAAAATTTAATCTCATAAATTATGCAATATTTAAGAGTAAGGGACTACCTGCCACCCCTCCCCCTCCCCCAGCTCAAAATTGCGGCGCCACGGAAACCGTGGACTTGCCATCTTATCAAACAAACGGAGTATAAAAATTGCAAGAAGTATCTACAACATAATTATTGAATATAATATTTAAGATGCACTCTGTACTTTTCTTTGTCAAAAACGACGTATGTTGCATCATTTGAGTATTTACAATATTTTTAACAAAATTTTACGACCAATTCAAAGAGAATACAATCACCAATTCTTCTCTTATGTTGTGTTATATTTAGCAAAAAAAAAATCTTAAAGCACAAATGAAACATTATTTAAATTGATTAATATATAGATTGATTTCTCGTCAATAAAATACACTCTGATCGGTATAAAATAAGAAATGAATTGTAAAAATTAAATTCTAACTTAAATAACGTGATGATACTACCTCTTATTTGGGTAACATTTATTTATAATCAAAAAATTTAATTGAGCTTCTCTTTCATATAATTTTTTTAGCTTATATTGTATGATTTTAGTTTTGAAAGTCTTTACGAAAAAATGTGCATAAATATCGAAGTGATTTTACCAACTATAGAAAAGTTCCTGATACTGTATCCTTTGCGATGTGGATGCATTTTAATTCACATCTGGACAACGGTATGCCACTGTTTTTTTTTGAATATTTAAATCTGTTATAATTACAGCATATAACATTTTTTTGTGAATTAAATTATTACTACACCGATTTTTTTGGCGAAAAATTCGCAATAGCAGCCCCGAATAGCATTGTAGCCAGTCTGGAAGTTACACCATGCCTCGGAAAACATGTTAAGTCGATAGTCCGGGGCCTGAACTCTATCCGGTCGTGCCGTCCCATCAGATTATTAGAGTGAGGGAATAGTAAGTGCATCTGTGTTTACACACACACTCGTGCACTATAATATGTCCTGCACAGTTGACCAATTACTCTTGAGATTGGCTACTGTGGCTGAAATTGATCAGGGCGACATCATCATCATCATATTCTTCATGTTACAGTTACGAGCGGGATTTTGCATACTATTCTATTCAACTGCAATCTTCGAGGTTTTAATTGGCGAAGAGTCACCGTTCGGTGCTTGGGTGGTTGCAGGAAAACCGATCACAGATAACCTATACCTAGTTTATTATACACTTTTGGTGTTATTGTTGTGTGAGACTGTTGTACTTATATTTATGATACATTTAGGAATCGGATTATATCGTGTAAGTAGGACATGCAAAAGAATATATTTTTTAAGAAAATAACGCTTCAAACTTTTTTAAAATTATTACGTAAGCACTTTAAACGTAAAAGACAATAATAGTACTATAATCAATTTAGTCAGTTGTGAAACTTATTAATAAAATCTATAACTTTTTCAGTTCAACTTAAACTTGATACAACACTACTTAGTATGTCGTTTTTTTACATGGCTCATTGAAATGGGAGGACTATTAACTATGTGTCTCGCTCATAAATTATTAATAGGATGGTATTTGGGCATTTTGTTCTTTACTAGTAAGTATTTGATTTGAATTAACATATAAAAAAAAAAAACAAAAAAAGTAAACTGGAATGAATCGGTTAAATTTTTAAATTAATAATTTCTACTCGGTGGTAGAGCTTTGTGCAAGCTCGTCTGGGTAGGTTACCACCCACTCATCAGATATTCTACCGCAAAACAGTAGTACTTTGTATTGTTGCGTTCCGGTTTGAAGGGTGAGTGAGCCAGTGTAATTACAGGCACAAGGGACATAACATCTTAGTTCCCAAGGTTGGTGGCGCATTGGCAATGTAAGCGATGGTTAACATTTCTTTCAATGCCATTGTCTATGGGCGTTGGTGACCACTTACCATCAGGTGGCCCATATTATGCTCGTCCGCCTACCTATAAAATAAAAAAAAATAAAAAAAATCATATCGATTTAACAATCGTTTTTTTAGTATTCAACAGTAAAAAGAAAATGTCACAATAAAACCTTTAAAAATAGATTTTACACGCATATGTATGTCCTAACTAACTATAGAGATTTATGTTACATATACTGACAGTGCTTAACTGGATTTTTTTTAAACTGTTTTTTTTTTTAATAACACACTGCTAGGCTCCTCTCCTTCTTGACGAGAAGGCTTGAGTTTGGTTGTCGGATATATCTACGTGTTTACATAATATATTTCGTCTCAAAATTCTTATTAAAGTGCATGGTCATGACTTGATGATGTTCATTTCTTGAGATCGACTTTTTTTTTAAACAATATATAGATAATAATAATTATTATTAAGTTCTAGAATTTTACTCCTTCGTCGTGGTCTACAGTTATTATGTCAATCAAGTTGAAGATCAAATAGAAGCGGAGAAACACATTTGTTAATAAAGTCATTAACACATGTTCTTATGTGAGTATTAAATTATATACAAGCTAAATAATGTTTCAAACGTTGTGTTGGTCACTCGTTATCTATCCCTTCCTAATCTGATAAAAGATAACGCTAGAAACCAATGCACGGCTGCATAATTCATAAGGAGTCCTATTTTATTATAACCTTAAAAATAAAAAAAATAAACTGTCAATACAGTATAGAAATTCCTTAGGTTTAAAAAAAAACAAGTTTTTTTTAGATGATTTATAGTGTCGTGATTGTTAATAAAGATGGCCTTTGAACTGCCTAGATTGAAGAAGTGTTGTTGTTGTTTACCGTTGAGAACGGGATCACTTGTAATTGGATATATTTCTACTGTAAGTATTGTAAAACTATTATATTGTTTTGGTAATAAAAACTCAATCTTCTTGGTAAATGCATGCGAATAAGTTATTCAACTAGGTGAAACGATTATGGGTGGGGTTACTAATATGATTATTAGGTAACAAACATTTATATACAACAATAACATTATTTCGGATTGTGAGACTATCTTAGTTATAAATTTATATACTAAATGAAAGTGCATGATATAAACAAACCTAAATATATGTTAGGAATATGTCTATTTAAGTAATAAAAGTAATTATTGTCTATGGGATTATCCTTATGTCTTTAATAATGTGAGTGTCTATATATTTGACAGTACGCTAAAGGGCTGTGTGAATATGATATTATCGGTTATCCTAATAATAATAGACTAGAGATTTATTGTGATAGAGTAGGTATACAGGGTTATTAGTAATTCGACGTATTCCCGTTAGGAAGTGATAAGGGTGACTTAGCGATAATTTTAATATAGGGGATATATATATTTATATAAATTATCGCAAATAGTCACCCTTATCACCTCTTAACGGGAATACGTCGAATTACCAATAAGCCTGTATATTTCACTTAAACCTGAGAATCGCTTTTAAAGAGATAATTATTTTATTGTTTTTGTAGGAAAATAATGAATTCTATTCTCTAAGGATTTTAATCGTACGGTAATTAAAATATTTTTTAGATGTCGTACCTACGGTCTTTAACCGGAAAAATCCGAGTTGCCGTAAAAAATATATATCTAAATTAATTTTAATAAAGTGACTTTGAATCAAAAACCGTTGTTACAATAATACGACATTTAAATAAAAGTGTACCTAAATAATACCCCAATTTATCGTATAAACACATATAAAAAACCTATTTCAAATTGATTTTCTTATATTAAAATTTCTTCCAGTACTTAAAATATACCTACTGGTAAGATGGTTCTAACTAAAGTTAAGCTTTTATTTTAATCGTCTAAGAATACTGTTACAATTTATTATATATACCTAACTGGACTATTATTTATAATTCGAATGTAAATACTAATAACATAACAAGAGAATAACAAGTTTTTGACAATTAAATAGTTTATTGCGAAACATTGCGTGAATAATTAATTTAATTAATATTTCAGGTACTTTCACTGTTCTGTCTAGGTGTTCTGTCCTTTTCGCTCTACAAAGTGATAACATTTGTTCAAACACATCAAAACGAACCAGACCCAGAACACACGCCAGAGGAATACGAACAAGTTTCCAAGAGTCTGTACATAACACATGCGTATATGATAATAGTATATATATACTATTTAATAATAAGCTTATTTCTTATTATTGGTATTCACATGGTGAGTAAAATGTTAATTGAAATTACGAAAATTTAAATGTAATAAAATAGAATGTTAAATTTATAAAACTGCGTGTAGACAAATTAAGAATATTTGTTTTATTACATAAAGTTGATGTTATAAGTACGATGAAACATAATTCATTCATAGTTATATTAATCGCATTTTATATATATTTTTTTTTAGAATAAAACCTTGTTTATGAGGTATTACTATAATTGCGGCTTGTTCCTGCTAATACTTGCTCTGGCGACCGTTGTTGTGTCGACAGTATTTCTACACTTCATCGCCACTGTATTGCTACTTAAATGGTGTGGTAAGTACGAAAATCTTTCATTGTCATTACTTTCAATCATAAATGATTTTATCATCTGCTTGCAGACGATTAAATACTCAATGCTGAACATTAAATTTAATGATTTAGAATAATCAGTTGCTGGTTTGAACAATGCTTTGAGTGATTTCTTTGACTAATGATTTCCCTAGTCTAATTGTTTTGTTGTTCCTGACAAAATAATTAATTAATGACAATCGATAGCCGTTAGTATTTCCCATTGTATTACTTTAGAATTCTTTATTTATTTTTTAGCACAACTATTCCATTTTTTCAACGATTTTTTTTCGTTATTATATTTTTGAACGTAATATTTTCTGTTTCCATTGTAAACGAAAGTGTCTACTTTCCAAATTATAACGCTGAAACTTAACTTTTAAAACAAGACCAAACATCATTATACTGAGAAATTTATAATTATTAAAAAATATTTATATTATAAATTTTAATTTGTATTCCACTCTATGCAAGTCAATAACTGCGAACTCATTTGAAAACAAATTTTAAAAGCTTTCTTAAATTCTTTGGGACATTCGAAAAGTATTTTTGTCCTATATTTACGTTTTGTTCATTGGTTAAGTGTGTGGTGTTGTTGGGTTGACTGAAAAGGAATAAATATTTACAATTAAATAAATAATTATTGATGAATATCTGACGAAATTTTGATATAGGTATAAAATTATATATATAAGGTACCAACGCTATGTTTATAAAGTATTTTTTTTAACTTTTTTGCAGTGATAATTTTCTACTGTCTTCTAGTGGTACGAAGCTCTTATTTAGACATTGAAGAAAAAACCAAACCGAGAGATTTCGAAATGCAGAATCTTTACATACCACACAGGGCACCGCTTCTATTATAATGTTTTTATTTTATATTACAAATCAGTATTTCGTTTGGTTAATTAGATTTAATTTAACAAAATAATAAAGTATATATTTTTCACGTGAGTTTGATCTTCTTTTTTTTATTATTTACTTGTGATTACGGTTTTAAGGTTTGTTTTGTGACATGTAGATAAATGTTTGATGACATGAGGATAGAATTTTTTCAAAACATATAATATATGTCAGTTCTCAAGCGAAGGAGCGTGGGTAAAAAATATCTGAAAAAGAATTATCCAATGCTGGCAGCACCAAAAGGGTAATAAGATACCTCTCAATCACTAAAATAAGGCAGTAGCAAATCATGAAGAAAAATCCACTCTAACAAATAATTAATGATAATAAGCTTTAATGAAATGTCATATCAATAAATTTAAACCGCCATCAATAAATATTCAAGAATTCCTTGCAAGTTAGGTAATTGCTATTTTGCGGCGGTGAGGTGGGGTTAAAAATTTTATTCGAGCTGGGGGTGTACAAACACACACACATACCTTAAACCTCTTAGCTGTACCAATAGGAATGTTATATTGTAATCATATAAACAAACGTTTTTGAACGTAACTTTGTCGTGTATTGGCAACTTTATGTTAAATATTATTTATCTGTGTTCATTATAAGCCTGACAGTTAAAACGATACACAAGTTACAAATGTCAATGTATAAATATCACGAATCTCTCTTTCAGTTCTATATTATTTCATATAATTTGACATACCTCGCATTTAACGTTTACCTTTAATTTGATTTAGTTAGGTTATACTATACTACGATGTATGGGATTTCATATTAATGCACAAACTGTATTTAGTTAAGATTTTAATACGTCTTAAATATATGGATTATGGTAATGAAATGATATAAAGACGATAAGAAAGAACTATACAAAAATGTCGAGTAAATATCAACCAGGGTCGAATGTCACTCCTCAAACACAGGTTTGTTTAACGATACGCCGAATATTGTAATAAGTACGTTTTTAACGAAATATAGAATTTTGCTAAACTGTTGTTTTATTTCCCACTTTTATTTCAGTTGGTACAATGGATAAACGAAGCTGGGATGGCAGAGGGCACGAAAAAAGCCAATCTCATAAGAAAGATAGTGGAGGTTTTGTTACACCAAGCTTCACAAATGGTGCCTGTTTATATGGAAAATATTTTAAGCTTAGTTAATGATAAATCAACTGATGTAAAACGACAGGTTGTTGCCTTTATTGAGGAGCTGAGGTAAGGTTAAGAATATCATTTGCATTGGTTGGTGGACTTATTTAAGCAACAAAAATTGTCACAATTCTCTTACTGTTTATTATGTATTTTTATTCTAACACCATATAATAATAAATAAAATAATCTTGATATCTGAACATTATATTTTACCTAAAAGTATTACATAGGGTGGAAAGTTCAAATGAGGCAACAAGGGTGTCTACCTTAATGGTTCGAAAATTTCCACTAAAAGACTAAAAACTTTCATTATAAAACAACTATCACATAAAAGTACAGTTAGCAAGAATACTAGATAACAAAACTTTTTGATACCCAGACTGAATTATTCACATGCCAAATATGTGCATTATCTCATGCAAATGTGCATGAGTCTGATGAATATCTGCTATAAAAATGCCAGTAACATTTATATTGTGACTTTACACTAAGTTGCCAACGTCTATATATAAGATTAATAGATTCCTTTTTATTTGATTAAATAGTAATAATAATGTTCTCCAGACCGAGGCCTTATTTGGGTTGATTAAGTGCCGAGCCACCAGTAGGTCTTCCGGTGACACTGTTTTCAAGAAAGATAACAGATTTTTGTGTATGATGTTCTCCTGAACGATTTAGGCCACTGTGGCCAATTTCAAGAGAGATTAGCCAATTGTGCAGGATATAATATGTAATGTATATAGTGTGTATAAATGCATAAGTGTGTGTGAAAATACAGGTGTATCTATTCCCTAGCTCTCATAATCCGATGGTACAGCAAACTAACATGACCAGAAAGAGATCAGGCACAGACCAATGGCTGTACATGCTTTTCGAGACACTGGAGTGTACACACATCTAACTTACAGACTCCGGGCTGCTACTGAGAACTTTCTGACCTGGTCTGTAGCCTTATATCTAGCCACTAAACCAACGAGGCAATGTGCAGTAATAGATATTACATATATATATAGAAGAAGTTAGCTTACCGCCTTAATCAAACAGTAATTGAAACCACTTAGAAACCGCTTAGTAACAATCCATAACCTACCAATGAATACTGTTAAAATATCAAATTTCAATTTGTGTAAAATTGGTTTTTTAAATTTATTTCCAGTAAAGCATTCCCCCACCTCCTACCCAAGATAATTGGTCAACTCCAATTACTAGTTATTGACTCTGTGATAGCTGTACAGAAGAGAGCTATCCAGGCAGCGAGCATTGTCTACAGAAATGTTTTATTATGGATTTGCAAAGAAAGTGCTGAGGTTTCCGAGATGCAGTATGTGTGGGAACATCTCACGGAATTAAAGGTATTTAAACTGTTTTAATTACTAATAGTGTGTAAATAATAAGGGACGGAGCGGTTTCATTGATTGAATTAACCTAAAATATATATTTTTTATTGTATAGGTAGGCGGACGAGCATATGGGCCATCTGACAGTAAGTGGTAACCAACGCTCATAGACATTGTAAGAAATGTTAACCATCGCTTACATCGCCAATGCGCCACCAACCATGGGAACTAAGATGTTATGTCCCTTGTGCCTGTAATTACACTGGCTCACTCACCCTTCAAACTGGAAAACAACAATACAAAGCACAGCTGCTTTGCGGTAGAATATCTGATGAGTGGGTGGTACCTACCCAGACGAGCTTGCACAAAGCTCTACCACCGAGTAAATATTAAATATTAATTTATTTTCTTACAAAATCTTACAACACAAAAAAAATATTAATAAATTCACTGGGTTATTTATTCGTGTCATGTTTACATATTTTCATTTAAAAAGAAATAGCCAGGAAGTGATGGTTGAATGGATGATGATGGATGTATATATACCTTTATATAACACTAGCTGTGCCCCGCGGTTTCACCTTCGTATAATTAAAATATAATAAATAAAATAAGCCTAGAGCATTCCTCGATAAAGGGACTATCCAACACAAAAATTATTTTTAAATTCGAACCAGTAGTCCCTGAGATTAGCCGGATCAAACAAACAAACTCTTCAGCTTTATATATTAGTATAGATTTGATTAGTAGTAAAATTTAATTTAAAACGTCAACATAACGTGTGTCTTAACTAGACAAGTTAATACATGTATTTCTAACATCTGTACTATAAATAATACATTTAAAATATACAAGATTTATTGTTTGAACTAAAACTATCAATATGAAGTCAATCCTGACTATGAGTGCAAAGGTGAGTTGGTTCGTTATGTTTTCTCGCTTTAACTACTCAACTGATCATGAAATTTCGTATACACATTTATCAGGGGACCTCCGCTCCTCCCTCACGTGCTTGACGGTGAAGGAAAACATCGTGAGGGAACCTGCATGTGTCAAATTTCACTGAAATTCTGTCACATGTGTATTCGCATTGGAGCAGCGTGGTGGTATAAGCTCCAAACCTTCTCCTCAAAAAAAAGAGAAGAGACCTTAGCCCAGCAATGGGACACTCACAGGCTGTTACTTTTTAAAGTATCAAAAATAATAATTATATAACTTCTTAACTTCAAAAATTTTTGTTTTCAGTTACTTATTCTCAATATGATAGACAGTGACAACGAAGGAATCAGAACTCACTCGATAAAGTTCCTCGAAGAAGTGGTTCTGCTCCAGAGTTCGAACCCTAGCGATGATTCTGATGAAGATTTTAGACTGGAAAATTTACCTACTCACTTGCCGTTCTTGAAAAGAAATGCAATGGAAGAGGAATCGGAGTAAGTAAATATATACTTAATATTTAGTGAAGGCATGCAATGTAAATGAACCAATTATTAATATGTTAAAATTAGTGTACTTACTTTGATAATTGTTTAAGTAATAATACTTTATATAATACTTTATTGTTATCCATTACATACATATTCTGCAAAAAATATAGCCCTGACTCCTGAACTGGTGTTACCCGTGTGTCAGAATAAGTATGATATAATGCAAAAACGGCAGCCTACTAATAATATAAATGCGAATGTGAGTTTGTTTGTTTGTTTGCTACGCATTCACGCCTTAACTAGTTAATTAATCATCAAGATATTTTACATACACGTTATCAGGCGTTCAGTAAAGGACATAGGATACCTAATGTCCCTCCCCCATCACGCGCAGGCGAAGCCGCGAGCGTAAACTAGTACATCATAAACCAATAAATAGTATTTGTTTATAATATAGACATTATCTAAAGTGTAAAACTTCATTAATATAATATTTTCTTTACTTACAGTCACATTTTTCAACTGCTCCTTAAGTTTCATAACTCACAACACATTTCAAGTGTGAATCTAATGGCGTGTATGACAACGCTATGCTTAGTCGCTAAGTTAAGACCTAAATATCTATCGAGTGTAGTCCAAGCTTTAGGCGATCTACACACAACCTTACCGCCAACATTGTCACAATCGCAAGTGAATTCAGTACGGAAACATTTGAAAATGCAAATTTTAATCCTGGTCAAACATCCATCTTCAGTCGAAATGATGCCCCAACTGATACAGCTGCTGTCAGACATCGGAATGACTCCCCAGGAAATAAACAAGGCTATTCCCAAAGAAAAGAGGAATAAACGGCTGGGTGATATTAAGAATGGGGATACACCAGCCAAGCGGTTAAGAGTCGATTCCCCCCAAAGCACTGTAGGTAGTGACAGTAACAGCAACAGCCGAAGCGATTTCAACATTTTTGACGAAGACAATACTCAACCGATTATAACTAAAGCAACAGCAACTGAAGACTCTATATTTGAAGGTCTGAACAGCGTAGATAACGTTGTCAGTCTCGTTATGTCGACATTGAGTAGTAATTTACCGAGCGAAATGACAAGTCATTTTCAGTCCACATACAAACCTATTCCGAATTCAGGCACTAAAGTCCAAAAACGTGCATTAGCGAAAATGTTACTAGCTCTAATAAAGGACGAACCTCAAGCCCCAGTAATGCCGCCTCTATTATCGGATTTCGGAACTAAAATTCCACTATTGAGGGAAGACGACGAAAAAGTAACTCTTAAGAACGCAGTAGCGAAACTTCAGGAATCAACGAAAGATAAACAAATAGAAAACGCTGTGTCTAAACTGATGGAGGAAACGAGACAGGAACATTTGAAAGAAGAGGAGAGAAAAGCTAAGGATAAAGAAAAGTTAGTAGCACCACCGACACCGACCGTTCCGAAACTTAAGCAAAAAGTCAAGTTATTGAAACTGCAAGAAATAACACGACCAATACCTAAGGAAATTAAGAGTAAATTAATGTTACAAGCCGTCGATAGAATTCTAAGAGCGGAGAAAGAGAGCGCTATAGGCGGTGCTGCTCAGATTCGCGCGAAATTTATTACGATATTCGCATCAAGTTACACTTCAGATATCAGGGAATTAGTGCTTAATTATATACTAGAAGAGCCTTTAAACAGAATGGACTTAGCGTTATCGTGGCTGTACGAAGAGTATGCGTACATGCAAGGCTTCAACAGGCATCCGGTGACGCTACAGCCAAAAGTTCACGAGAAACATGACGACAATTACAACCAGCTGCTCTGTGCCTTAATCACTCAAATATCTGAGCGAGGAGATCCTATAATGGAGGCAAGCAAGGATGTTCTCCTACGGAAGGTATATATGGAGGCTCCGGTGATCACGGATGAAGCAACTGATTATTTAAAACATTTAATCAATGAAAATAAATCGTCGAACTTAGCATTGGAGTTGTTGGAGGAATTGTGCATAATGCGGCCCCCGAGGTCGCACAAGTACGTCGCGGCGCTGGTGTGTCACGTACGTAAGTAACCAATGACATTCTCTTCAGACTATTTACTCAGATATAACCCAATCATCATATATTCTACATTCTGCATCAATATATAATATGGGTGTGTTCCGGTTGCAAGGGTAAGTCAGTGTGCCATATATGTTATGTAAAAAGGAAATCTTAGTTCCCAAGGATGGCGGCGCATTAACTATGTAAAATGTGGTTTATATTTCTTATGCACAGTTGTGACCACTTACCGCTAGATGGCCCATTTTTGCCTTACTATTTCAATTTCAAAAAAACCTATTCTTATAAACAATAATCTTGGTCCGATTTCTGTGGAAGTCGACACATACGTGTATTTTTTTATGCCGAAGGATTTTATTCTATTTAATTTTGTTGTAACTCGCCGTTAGATGGCGCTGCATCAAAAACTAATCTAGTCGGAGCTCATACAATTTATTAAAATCCGGTTTTATTTTTAACTAGCTTAAATTAATTCCTCGTTTCAATTTTCAGTTAGTGAAAACGAAGAAATACGAGACGTAACGTTAAAATCCTGCGTGAAAATTTACAAACAATGTTCGGAGGCAGCGAAGAAAGTGATCGACAAGAACGCCCTTCTGTACCTCGGTTTCATATCCCTCTCGACCCCCCCACAGGAGCTGTTCGGGAACAGATACACGAATAGACCCTGGACGGACGAGCTGTTCAAGACGTGTCTCAATCTCGTGATGGCTCTGTTTCCAGAAAATGAAGGTACGGCGACACGAAAATCACACGGTCTGCTCTTTAGTGTTTGTAATTTTTTAGCGCTCGATAGCTCTTACCTATCGGGTAGCTAAGACACGAGGTCATGATCTCAGTAATCCACGTTTTTACCACCAACAGTGTCGTTAAACACAATTAACATATTTTTTTAAGTAATTTTTTTGCTTAGTATTTTAAAAATGATTACACAAATAGAACCGACACACGATACCCAATAACCACTTCACGGGTCGGACGCGAATTTTGTTACACGCCGTATAAGTTTCTAATTTCGTTTGAGATTTTTCTTACATCAATAATCGCGCTCGGTATGAAATAGTCGATTCGGGTTTCCAGAGCTGATAATGGAGATAGCGCGCGTGTACGGGTGCGCGGGCGCGGAGGCCAAGCGCGTGGTGCTGCGCGCGCTGGAGGGCCCGCTGCGCGCCGCGCTGCAGCCCGCCGCGCTGCGCCCCGCCTTCGCCGCGCTGCTGCACGACTGCCCGCGCGGCGCCGAGACGCTGCTCACGCGCCTCGTGCACATCCTCACCGACAAGGGTGAGTCGCCGCCGCCCGTACCGTCCTAGCCTTGTTGATACGATTGCGCGAGGTACCGTCAGCTTCTGAAGTGATGAGTCAAATCAGTTTTACAAATTTACACGCTCGTCGGGCGCCTCGTGTCGTCGGCTGCTGTCGACCGATGGGCGTTCGCATTAAATTTTTGTTAGAAATCGTTAGTGACGAAATAATATCATCCGATATAGATAAATAGATGTGTGTGCGTTGAATGAATAATGAGGCACATCGTATGTGTAAACAGCGGCGCCGAGCGCGGAGTTGGTGCGTCGCGTGCGCGAGCTGTACGCCACGCGCGTGTCCGACGTGCGCTTCCTGATCCCCGTGCTCAACGGACTGTCCAAGAAGGAGGTGAGCCGACGGTCACCCGGCGGACGGGGCGGCGCGTCGTTTTCTGCGACTCTTTCGACAGTCGTGATGTTCTAGTTCACGCCCCGTCGCCGTCCCATCCCGTCCACTATCTGACCATTCCATAAAAAATGTTGTTACATTTTTAACTTCCAGGACCCATGCTTATGCTTATGATACCTTAAATTTTAAAAAGGCTTGATACATAAAATTTCCCCAAACAGCAAATTAAATTAAAATTTTCAACGTTAATTAAATTAAATTTTTCAATATTATATATTTTGTATATTTTTTCAGATTTTAGCGGCTCTACCGAAATTGATAAAGTTAAATCCAGCTGTCGTAAAAGAGGTATTCAACAAGCTGCTCGGTTTGCAGAACCCCAATAATGAACAATTGCCAGGTAACCGAAATTACAGTTTCGTTTTCAGTCAAGTATAAACTGATCTGTCTCTTACGGCGCTAATGTCTATGGGCAGTGATGACCACCTACCATCAGGTGGCCAAGATACCATTTAAAAAAAATCTACACTTAAAATTATTCTTATTAGTAGGGTATGTAATGAGAATGAAGGAATAGTATATCACTTGGTGGTAGAGCTTTATGCAAACTCGTCTGGGTAGGTACCACCCCCTCATCAGATATTCTACCGCAAAACAGCAACACTTTGTATTGTTGTGTTCCGGCTTGAAGGGTGAGTGAGCCAGTGCAATTACAGGCACAAGGGACATAACATCTTAGTTCCTAAGGTTGGTGGCACATTGACGATGTAAGCGATGGTCAACATTTCTTACACTGCCAATGTCTGTGGGCGTTGGTGACCACTTACCATCAGGTGGCCAATATGCACGTCCTCCTTTAAAAAAAAATAGTGACCGCGGCTGAAATCTGTCAGGAGTCTATCATTCATAATAAGTTTTTGTCTTTCCCATATTCAGTGTCACCGGAGGACCTACTGGTGGCTCTTCACCTAATCGACCCGAACAAGGCCGATCTCAAGTACATTATCAAGGCGACTGCAATTTGTTTCGCCGAAAAGAACATCTACACACAGGACGTGAGTTTATATTCTAACTAGTAATTACTTTCGGAAATTAAAAAAATGTTATAATGGAATTATTATTAATATATGTATATAAGATAAATCCAAAGGTCTGTAATTGGTACATGAGTATTGATGGTTTTAACAGCATGCTGAGTATGCTTTTCAGCCTAGGGCGGCTAATTTAGGAACACGGTGGTAGAGCTTTGTACAAGCTCGTCTGGGTAGGTACCACTCACCACCCCTCATCAGATATTCTACCGTAAAACAGCAGTACTTTGTATTGTTGTGTTCCAGTGTGAAGGCTGAGTGAGCCAGTGTTATTACAGGCACAAGGCATATAAAATCTTAGTTCCCAAGGTTGGTGGCGCATTTGCGATGTAAGCGATGGTTAAAATTTCTTACAACGCCATTATCTATAGGCGTTGGTGACCACTTACCATCAGGTGGTCCATAAGCTCGTCCATCTATACAATAAAAAAGGCACCCATATTTTGTTTTTATTATGCTTATTACAACTGAGGCAGCTAAAAAAGTCTTAAGAATGTTTTTTCCTCTATTCTTGTCATTGTACGACCTATATAAGCTACCTTTTGTGGAATCACTTATTCATAAACTTAATATTTGGAAAATATTTAAATCTGCTTCTGAACATGGTTAGAACGATTTGTATTCAATATAATATTATTCATAATCTTATATACAATGTATGTATCGATAAAATAATTATTAGGCTATTTTGTAACAAAAAATCATAGTTTTTTATCGGCGTTGATGGTCCGTCTGTCTGTTTTGAGATTTTTTTCTTTTTTGTGACTTATATTACTGTATAGTCCAGCTATGATTTTCCTGTGCTTAAGATCCTATTTAGACCTGAAAAACAAGTTTCATCGGTGTTAGTATTTTGTTCCTATATATTAAATTAATTGAAATTATAGGTGTTATCAGCAGTTCTTCAACGGCTGGCCGAGGAGACCGAGATCCCTGTGCTGATGATGCGGACGGTGCTGCAGGCTCTCACTCTGTATCCAAATCTAAGTGCCCTTGCGATTAATATTCTACAGTTACTTATAGAGAGAGAGGTAAGACTTTAACATAAGATAAAGTTGGAATTGAAAAAGATGTATTATTATTTGGCTGCCTCATTGGTCTAGTGGCTAGATATAAGGCCGCAGACTCGGTGGTTCTGGGTTCAATTCCCAGGTCGGGCCAATAAATAGTTATTGGGTTTTTCTGTCAGAAAATTCTCAGTAGCAGCCCGGAGTCTGGAAGTTGGAAGTGTGTACACTCCCGTGCCTCGGAAAGCACGTTAAGCCGTCGGTCCTGCGCCTAAACTCTCCGGTCGGGTCGGGTTGCCGTCCCATCGGATTATGAGAGCTAAGGAAAAGAGAGTGCACCTGTGTTCGCGCACACCCTTGTGCAGTATTATATCTCCTGCGCAGTCGATTAATCTCTTGAGATTGAAATCGGTCTGGAGGACCTTATTAATATTTAATTAACTTAAGATTTATATCTAAATAAATCGAAACTAGGTCAGTTATCGCTTTCATATCTCGTTAAATGAATATTGAGAGTGTATTAAGTGCTCGTAATTGAAAAAATACTAACGATAACTAATACTTAATCGTCGTATGTGTTCAGTGTTTATAGTATATAATTAATCGTATAGTCTCGTACGTGTCTCTCGAGTGAGTCCGGGCTCCGGAATTGAACAGGTTGTATGACGTACTCTATTGCAGGTGTGGAACAACAAAGTGGCGTGGGAGGGGTGGCTGAAGTGCGGCGAGCGCCTCGGCGCGCGTGCGGCGCCCGCTCTGGCCGCGCTGCCGCCGCGCGCGCTCGGCCTGCTGCCGCCGCACCTCGCCGCGCTCTGCCCGCAGGTAACGCGAACCGCACATACACGGTTATTTGTAACGACCCAGCGACCTCGCAGGACTACATAGCTAACACCATAAGCGACAACTTTTATTCGACGACTTCGGACGTAACTCAATACATGAAAAAAAAAAATTGATTTTATAAGTTTTTGTCGTCCTGTCGTGACATTTGTAGCTCTATATTTCATTCGTAAACGACAGGACGACGCGACGCGTCGATCTTTAAAATGGACGGGCCCTATTGGTTAATACTTTTTAAAGTGCGTTTTAACAACGCAACGAAACAAAGTCTATCACGGTATCCCAACCACTGTGAAATTTCGTATACGTTTGTATACGTTTCGTTTTGTAAAAAGACTTAGTTACTTAACATCTTATATGTATTGTTTTCAGTAAATATTTAAAAACATAAGCATGATCATGTGAATTGTTACAGGAAATGCCTTACAAGCCAAAACCAAACGAGCCTTTGCCACCCGGCATGGATTGACGAAGACATCGTACGGTGTGAGGACTACTACGCTTCAGCCACACTGTACTAACATTAAGCCGATACTGTACGAATAATTACTTCCCTAATAATAAGACTGCGACTTCCGTGGTACATGATTGTTCGGTACCAGATTACACAATGTCAAATATGTGGAATAAATGCTCTTGATTAATATTATTCTGTTAATGTATAACCCCATGTTACAAAAATATAATAAAATCCTTTAAAATCGTAAGATACATTGTCATGTTTTATTTACATATACACACATACGAATTCTTAGTAAAAATAATATTTTTTTAAATATAAAGTATAGACTGTCATCAAAAGTAAAAAAAAAAAGTTATAATATAAGGGAATTCATTAGACAGTTGCAAAGAAAAGAAAGTAGTATTTCTGAAAAAAATAAATTACAAAGTTATGCCGTCTTGTCGCGACGCGGAGACTTCTATTACTCACAGAAACTTACTGATCTGTTGACAATACGTGAATACGCGAACGGTAACTATATTTCTTAAATTTATTAACGAACTTTTTTTTTTAAATCACTTTTAGTAGCGGTAACTGATAATACATCCTTTTTTATATTTTAGTTTAAAAATATTATAATTAATAAACCGATAATTAAATAAATTTGATTTAGAAAAATGATATAAATTATAACAGATTTTATTTTGGATATTGTCGCAGTAAATTCAATATTTGAACAATAATTTAAATTTAAACATCAAATGTCTTTAAAGCTTCAAGCAATCAAAACAGAATCTATTATAAATAAATTAAATATAAACAGGTCTTACTAACTATTAGAATATAAATTTTGTGTTTTTTAGATTATAAAAATAAAATTTAATCATTAAAACTAAAAATAAATGACAAATTGAAACAAAATGATCAATATTTGATTTGACAGCTATTGCCAATAGATGGTGATTTGCGGCCATTATGGTCAACGAAACACAACCACAATATTATACAAGTGAATATCATTTAAATTCTTCTTCTTTTATTTATTATGTTTTGATTGACTCGGGATTTATATCGTGTCTTCATTTATGATAGAAAGTCGAGAAACTCAAACTCCAGCAAGTTTAAATAATGAAAACATAGTAAAGTAAGTTCATATAACTTTATACAAGTATTTACATAATATGACCTACATTCAATATACATAAGAGTCGAGTGTTTATGTTTACATGCATTACAAAAATCTTATAGTGAAATCATATTATACTAAGCGACAAAAAGTATATCTTATGAAAAAAAAATTCAAAATCAGAATTACAAAAAATGCCAAAAACATTTTGTCATTTGTCATATTAATAAATCGTATATTTTTGAAACGATGTTCGTTTAATCAATTAAATATAAAAGTTTGCTCCCGATATCCGTGATTCGCACACCGAGGCATTTATTATACTTTAACATTTTTATATCCGTAGTAACTTATAAACGAAAGATCTGTTTCGAATAATTTAAAGAAGAATTTACATGTTAATAATTATCCTTTCTTATGAGACTATTTCGTTGCATAAGGTTTAATATACATGTACGAATGTCATCATCTTTCACCCGTGTTTTGATTGACTAAATTGAACAAAAGCAGCTTTTGTGACTTAACTAATAGTTAGACATTGCGGATTTCTTTGTGAGTATTCATGAGTACTATAAATATTTAATACATAGGTATGATCAATAGTTTTCTTAACGCTATAACGACTTTTATTGGAAGATTTTTGATATCATTGGATACATTATTGCAATTTTAGTATCTATTTCTAATTTAAAAAATAAAATAAAATACGACCTCCTCTTTCTGTAATTCTGCAATACTATCGATATCCTAAATAGTTTTTGAGGTCAACTATCGATAGTAAAATTATCGATTGTTCTGCAATGGTGTTGCGTGTCGATAGTCCACTATCGATAGACAATCGATTATTTATCTATAGTTAAAGTGTAAGTTATTGTCACAATACTATCGATAATATCGATAGTATTGTATACAGTTTTAACTAAAACCTATCGATGGTTTGAACTATCGATGAAATATCATTAACTATTTTCGATAGCTTACCGTGAACAATACTATCGATATCTTGTATATTTATTGAGTATAACTATCGATAGTAGCGTTGGAGACAATAGATAGTCTGACTATCGATTGTCTCCAACGCTACTCGTCAGTAGTCGTACATCACTTTACCTAGCACGTCTTATACTAATGAAAAGTTAATAAGTCACATAATATTAATTATTAACCTCACCCGAGAGTGAGGCTCCAAAAATATGTTTAGACTCATTTAAGTGTTCCCCTCCACGGAAATCTTTAGTAAAAGGCGAAAGATTTATACGTTTTGAAGGGAAACCAGAGTAATCCAACATTTTTAACAGAAATTATATAAGGTACAGAGAGTAATTCTTGCCAGCGCGATGCAGATATTTGGATTCTTATGTTAACGCCATCTAGCGGAATCGTTAGACATCGACCATTCGTGAATTTAATATATTTCTGAAAGCCCACTATGCATGGTAAAAACTATTTACAATAAAAAGGTATCATATATTGTTTATCATTGAGAAAACCGGTATAGTTATGTATAATGTATATGTATTGTGACCGAAATGCTAATGGTAAAAATATCTTGGTAAGAATTAATATTATTATTATTCATTTACTACTTTTGGAGTGGTAACTGGCACTTTTATTTCAAGAATTAAATGTCAAGATTTGATCTTCGATATTGTACAGGACGAATAATATATGCTATAATGCCGTTATGAATCCTTCTAGTTTTATTGTTACGTCATAGATGGCGCTGTATCATTTCGTCACTATCCTGCATCGCGCTGGCGAGATTCTTTCGTGTGGAATGACGTTCCTGAGTTGCGGCTGCCATGGTATCGCTTCTCGGCCTTTTGGCTAAGATCAAAGTGTAGTATCTGTTCTTTTCAGCTTAATATCTGAAAGTTCCCGCATTGCGGGACCAGTATATTAAACTGATTTTTGTAAATCGACGGGATGTACGGGGCTCGCTCCACTCCCGTCACGGGTCGGCCCGGCATTGCAGTGCCGCCGGGAACGGCCCACATCTATACTATTATTTCATAACAATCGATAGTTGACTTCGATACAGGATATCGATAATACTATCGAATGTATTGTCTTGTGTCGATATTATCGATGGAATAACACCAAACTATCAATGGAATGGATAATAACGAAGAAAATCGTTAGAAAGCTTAGGAATATTTAGTATTTTTACTTCATTTGTTTTTATTCTCCTTTTTAGTTGTTCTATTCGCATTTCTAAAGTATCTACGTATTTCTTTGTCTCTTTACGTTCCATTTTAAAACTTATACAATTATACATATATATTATAACTATCTGAAGCTTAATATCTGAAAGTTCCCGCACTGCGGGACCAGTATATTAAACAGATTTTTGCAAATCGACGGGATGTTCGGGGCTCGCTCCACTCCCGTCAGGGGTCGGCCCGACATTGCAGTGCCGCGGGGAACGACCTACAAGTAAAGTTTATAAACAAAGATTGTAGTAAGAAGTATATAGATGGTCTCGCATAACATCCTGTGCCCCTGTACTCTACTACGGGCGGCCAGCGGAACAGCCGTTTCTACGGGTCTCCGTGTCCGGCAGGTCAATACATTTTCCCGTTGTGCATAGGTTCAACAGCCGCCTCCACTGGACTAGTGTTGCAGAACGATCGATAGTTGGTCTATCGATAGTTGACCTCGAAAACTATTCAGAATATCGATAGCTTATCATGAGCAATACTTTGATAACAGCAATACTATCCATAGTAATTCATTCGATAGTAACGACAGTATCGAAAGCATTGCAAAATTCATTAATTTTAACCAAAACCAATCAATTTTGGACTATCGATAGCCAGTGATTTTTCGAAAGCACTGCTTTCAAAAGATTCGTCATGTAGTTGTTGTATTCTTATTACCAGTGTTCATATAGTGCTTGTTTTCTTTGAATTTTGTGGTAGCAGTTGTGCATTGACGTGCAGTTATCTCTTACTTTAAAACCTTAGCTAACTCAAAATGGATAAGGAAAAATTATATAATATTATGTGGAATTCCAAGTATACTATCCAATTCTGTCAGAAGGTTTTGTCCTTGAAAAATCTTTGACTATATTAAAAATTATTTCATAAATAGAACCGACACACGATACCTAATAACCACTTCACTCGTCGGACGGGGTTTTGTTACACACTGTATTGTGAAAAGGATAATTACGAAATCAAAGTTCTCGATAATGTTCCTGAGAATTAAAGCCCTAATTTGTAATTGAATATGGTTTTTTTTAGCAAAGTGAAGCATGTCGCCTTAGTTTTTTGGTTCTGTGAAATGGGAAAATCAAATCAACAGAAACAAAAATAGCAACCAAGTTCGAAATAACATGTTCAGACTGTGCTATATTTAAAAACTGTTTTAAAAATGATGCGAGAAATGAGAATTTTTCGTGGCAATTATATGAAGAACAATACATTCAACCATGCATGCGGACACGTGTTTACTAGAGAATTTTAAATTTTGTTCACAGCTTCAGAACATGTCATTCTAGTGAAATAGATTTGACAGAGTCCGAAAAAGATAATTAAATTATCATCAAGATCATTTTAATGACTTTCTTATAAAATTGAATCGTAAGCGCCTACGCTTACCTATAATGTTAATCGTTATAGTAGTTGTTGGTATACCATCCGCCCCTCCGAAATTTCACCAACTAATTAAAGAGATGCGAAATATCGCTACTGATTACTGTTTTTTTTTTTCAAATATATTGTAGGTATCATTATTTTTTATTACATTTGTCCATCATTTGTCACATAATTTTGATTAAAATTTGTAATAAACAGTTCAGATGACAATAATAATTAACTTAATCTTATTATCTTTACCAAATATGTATGTCGAATAATTGAAACTAAAACAGCTTTTGAAATACTTTAACGTATTAATTCACTTAAGGGTTTTTTTTTATTTAATAGAATCCTTTTTTCCTTTATTATGAATGCTTTAATAATCGATTTTGTAAAAATGTAAAAAAAAATCGGCTTTAGTATCGTAAAATAATAACATTTGCTACATAGATAACAATCACATTTTTTTCATTAGATAATCAACTATTTTTCTGTAAATGAATTTAAGAACTAAATACAAACTATTCGAACAATTTACAGTTTATTTTTATAAGTAACAGTTCGTTGATGAGTTTGCCAACGAGACGGTTCGACGGTCTGTAATTATAAGACCAGCTTTCGAAAAAACCCTTTTTGCTTGATGATACCAATATACGCAATGGGATATACAGAAACTGGAATTATAGGTTTTTATAAATACTGTCTCATGTCTACAATGATATCCGCAGTAACTGAAGTACCACCTTTGGATTAGCTGTCGACAAACGATAGATATTTTTGTGGAATGAGGACTGACAACGTCTTCAGAAACCTCAAACGTATTTCTAGGGGATGAAGTTTGGGATCTTAAAGGAGATAAATATGCAGAGTATTCTTTTTGGTGATTGAAATAGCATTTTCTGCATCATTATGTGTTGATAAATCCAACTCTATCAAAGTGAATATTTAAAGCCGTTGCAGTATTTTTTGTACTGACATTTATAACTGTTTTCGCAAAAGCAGAATATCATTGCTTTTTCAATACGACCATTTTTAAACAGAGTCCTTTAATAAGTTGAATTATAAGAGAACCTTCACCTGATATTCCAAAAGTGCAGGTCTCGAGTGGTTCGAATATATTTTCTAATTATTCAATTCAACTGAATATTCTTTCGCAGTAAGGTTTTCTGGTGAATTTGAAAGCTCACTTAACATCAATGTGAGCTCCCGTCTCACTTCTAGTATTCGTTTTAGCATACAAAACGCAGAATTTCACCTTGTTTCAAATTTTACTAATTTTAATTCAAGTTTATTAATTTCTCTCTGGACAGACCGTAACTTGTCTGATGCCAATGTAGTGTGTTTAAAGTGAGTGACAATCATGCTACATTTTTCTATCAGTTGCTTCAGATGATGATGATAGCATACCAAATAATGTAATAGTTTCTCTTATGATTGGTATTAACTCTTTAGCATTTAAACTTTTAAGAGGTTTTAATATACTGAACTTGGTAAAACCATCAACTAAAAATAAAATATGCTTAAATCCCTCTGCAGTTGCTGTAAAAGGCTCTGTACATTCTAAGTGAATGGTATGAAATGGAATAGCAACTTTATCATTGGGATGTAATAACCCTTGCTTAGAACCAGAGAATCCCTTTTTCTGTATACAAGTGAAACAATGGAATATGTATTTTTTGTACTTACTACAATCTATGTTCGTTAATTAAATAAGTGGGCCATTCCCGGCGGCACTGCAATGCCGGGTCGACCCGTGACGGGAGTGGAGCGAGCCCCGTACATCCCGTCGTTTTACAAAAATCAGTTTAATATACTGGTCCCGCAGTGCGGGAACTTTCAGATATTAAGCTGAAAAGAACAGATACTACACTTTGATCTTAGCCAAAAGGCCGAGAAGCGATACCATGGCAGCCGCAACTCAGGAACGTCATTCCACGCGAAAGAATCTCGCCAGCGCGATGCAGGATAGTGACGAAATGATACAGCGCCATCTATGACGTAACAACAAAACTAGAAGGATTAATAACGGCATTATTGTATGTATTATATTATTCACCTGTACAATATCGAAGATCAAATCTTGACATTGAATTCTTGAAATAAAAGTGCCAGTTATCACCTTATCACTCCAAAAGTAGTAAATGTATAATAATATTAATAATAATATTAATTCTTACTAAGATATTTTTACCATTAGCATTTCGGTCACAATACATATACATAACTATACCGGTTTTCTCAATGATAAACAATATATGATACCTTTTTATTGTAAATAGTTTTTACCATTGTAGACAACGTTTGATATTAGTGAAATGAATGTAGCGGCAAGTGTTTCTATCGCTTACTGAATAGGCTTCCAGAAATATACTAATTCACGAATGGTCGATGTCTAACGATTCCGCTAGATGGCGTTAACATAAGAATCCAAATATCTGCATCGCACTGGCGAGATTTACTCTCTGTACCTTATATAGTTTTCGTTAAAAATGTTAGATTACTCTGGTTTCCCTTCAAAACGTATAAATCTTTCGCCTTTTACTAAAGATTTCCGTGGAGGGGAACACTCAAATGAGTCTAAACATATTTTTGAAGCCTTACTCTAGGGTGAGGTTAATATTTGACTTTACAGTTACACTAATGTTGCAGAACAATCGTTAATTGACCTCGAATTCTATTCAGGATATCTATAATAGTATCGAATTATACTATATCGACTGCCCCGTTGGTCTAGTGGCTAGATATAAGGCCGTAGACTCGGTGGTCCTGGATTCAATTCCCAGGTCGGGCCAATAAATAGTTATTGGGTTTATCTGTCAGATAATTCTCAGTAGCAGCCCGGAGTCTGGAAGTGTGTACACTCCTGTGCCTCGGAAAGCACGTTAAGCCGTTGGTCCTGCGCCTGAACTCTTTCCGGTCGTGTCGGATTGCCGTCCCATCGAATTATGAGAGCTAAGGAAAAGAGAGTGTACCTGTGTCTGCGCACACACTTGTACACTATAATATCTCCTGCGCAGTTGGCTAATCTCTGAGATTGGCCGCCGTGGCCGAAATCGGTCTGGAGGACCTTATTATAGTAGTATCGAAAGTATTGTCTTGTTTCAACATTGTTATTACAATCGATAGCTCACCGTGAATAATAGTATTGATAACAGCAATACTATCGATAGTAATTCATTAGATAGTATTGATAGTATCGATAGTATAACAAAACCCATTAATTTTAACCAAAAACCTATCGATACTACCGATGGTTTTGTACTATCGATAGTTAATGAAATATCATGATTGTTCACGTTGTGCTATCGATACTATCGACAGTATTAACACGTGGCAATAATATCTATAAACTATCGATACCATTGCTTATACCTTAACTATCGATAAATAATTGATTGTCTATCGATAGTGGACTATCGACATGCAACACTAGTGTTAGGTAAAATTATGTACTGACGAGTCTTACGAGTAAGCGTCATGTATAAACCTTCGTATCGCTGCTAACTCGCCATGGTACATTCGTAACATTGACCCACACAAGAACTTTAATATCGATCCGATCGCCAATCACATCAAAATAATGCACTTCACTTCTTTATTAAGTATGTCCATTAACTCCATATGACCATTTCTATTATAAATCGCTATTTATAAGTTCTTGTCAAAAATCGTGAATCGATTCTTCACTGATTTCCTTAAGCTTTAAACATATGATACCTACACATGTTCTCATTTTGAACTTTATCTATAAGATAATGTCTTAAGGACAAAGAAAAAACGCCATTTCCATGTTTATATATATTTTTAATACTAATGAGATATTTTATTAAAAGAGACTTTGTAAAAATCAATACTTTATTTAATTTATCAATAAATCTTTATTATAAATTACGGTTTCGAAAAATATCTTCTTCGGCAATGTTCACTCGTAAACTTAATTACTGATTACATAAAATTATTCTGTTTTATTATTTTAACTTATAACTCTTTATGTTTGGAGAAATTCCTTTAATAATATTCTCCACGCAGTATGGTGTATCTGAAATTTGAAAACGTTGCTTAGTACCTTTTAAAAAACAGTGCTGTAAGCAGAAGAACGAGAGATAGATGGTTAACAAATCTTTTCATACTTATGTTATTTATTACATGAACATATTGCTTTTGACTGAATGTTATCTTTATACCACTATTAATTTTATTTATAAACCCATTCGGTAGGCCGCCAATCAGCGTAACTCTCATTTTTAATGTATATGGCGATAAACAGCCAGTCGGCTACTAGCTGTTTCGATATTCTACATAAAGAAAAAATACGTTTTCTGTTCGTGGTGCGATAAACAGTGTATTCTAAGGTTTTTTTAAATTTATTTATCACACATAAAACCAAATTACCAATGAAATAGTAGCTATGCTAATTAAAAATGAATTAAAATAAGGTTCATACTTTAAATATAGAGAACTTTAATTACAATCATTGCTAAAAATTGGCAGAAAAGGTTTAATTTGTGCAAAACGTTATGGTGTTCTATTGGAAATTAAAAAAGAAGAAGTAAGCTTACCAACATGAACCCATTCCTTATCATCATAACCATATTCCTTCCGAGCCTCAACGATAGCCTCGTGTAACGCGTGTACTACGACCACCGCCAGAACTAAAGCTGACTCGCCAGTCGCTAAGGGAAAAGAACATATTATGTTTTTAATGTTTTACGAGTTTAATAACCTGTGATAAAAAAAAAATTAACAAAAAAAAAATGCCTGATGATAAGTGAATTAAATGTTGTTTTAGAAATGGCGCGAATGTCTTTGTTTTGCACCTATTTTTAAATACCTACTATATTAATATAATACGTTACCTTTCGACCCTAAAACCCCATTATTATTTATCGAGTTCCTGCTAAATGATACTCGAAAATCCACTGGTATATCACACGCACCAGGCGGTTTATACGTCCATGTTCGATTGGTCAAAAGTTGACCTGAAGCACCGTAGATGAGACGTTCTGAGGTCCAAAGCCCTAAGCCCATCACAAACGCGCCTTCGATCTGAAAATAATAAAAGAAAGCTGTCTAAATTAAAGAGTACAATATTATGATTACGTCATGGTGCTTGGGTTTATAGAATAGAAAAACGGTGGAACGGGAACGATTACGTTTCGATTTGGTTGCGATAAAGTGACATATTTTAAGTAGAATTGGTCCCCTGTTCATAATGTTTGATTGTTAAAAAGTACTCACTTGGCCCACGTCAAGATCAGGGTTGAGACTACGGCCAGTATCTTCTAACAGATCCACTCTGTTTATGATGTGAGTTCCGCTGAGTACATCTAAGTGCACTTCTGCGGAACAAACTCCATATACGGTATATCCGACCAGGTTGTCCAGCTGTGATGTCATTGCGTTCACTTGCAGATTTATTCCTGGTGGATTTTTATTACTTAGTTAGATTTTTACTAGGTAGTACGCCTTGTGCAAGCCCATCTGGATACATTGGGTACTTATCCTGTCTTATTTACTGTCATCAGAGTCAAAATACTTGTACTTACATACACTCTTTTGGGTAAAACTGATTTAAATTTTGACCCACACATACTAACAATGATAAATAAAACTTATTCTTAATCGTAATTAATAAGAGTTAGTGTTAAGGCTTTGTGCAAGCCCACCCAAAAACGTACCACCCACCACATTTTCTATCGCCAAACAGCAATACTTAGTATTGTTGTATTACGGTTGGAATATTGAGTGAGCCAGTTTCATAACAGGCACAAATAACATAACATCTTAGTTACAAGGTCGGTGCCGCATTGATGACGTAAGGAATGGTTAATATTTCTTACGGTTCCAATATCTATGGACGGTGGTGAACACTCAACATCAGGCCCATTTGCTCGCTCGCCTATCTATATTACAAATATTTTTTTAAGACAATCTTTTTTTGAAGTTGCTAGTTAAAGAATGAAACTTTTTTCAGGTGTTGAAAATACACATATATATATATATATATATATATATATTTCATCGTTAATATGCATGTCGTTTTAATATATATATGTACGTACTGTTTTTATGTAAAAAGGTTTTGATTATGATCTCGTCCCAAAAAACCCACGTTTCGATTATCCGAACTAGTCTCTGTCCCAATTGGTTCGGATAATCGAGGTTCTACTGTATTATAAAACAACATGCTCAATTTATATATATGTATGATTATGAATGAAAACTACCTTTATCATATGCAGCTTTAACGACCTCTTGCCAAGTCGGCTCGTCGAGCTCTTTCCTGACAGTCTCTAATCTCTTCAACAATTCATTACAAGCTTTAACCGTTGCAAACGCTACAGCTTCACTAGTTATGCTTCCGCTACTCGCCATACTGTTCGGAGACACGAAGCTATCAGATCCCTTGACAGTCACCATGCTTAATGGGATTTTTAAAGTGTACGCACAGACTTGGGCCGCTTTCGTATTTATCCCTTGGCCCATTTCGATACCTCCATGGGATATCAGAATAGTACCATCAGCGTGATACACAGAAATCATCACCGAGAAATTTCCATAGTATACTATAGGATAACACATTATCGTTAGTTGTAATCCCTTTTTCTTCCAAGCATTATCGGCATTATATTTTTCGATTTCTGCCCTTCGGTCGTTGTAATTAGTGTCCATTTTGAATGTATCTATCATATCTTTTAGGCTGTTGTGTTTTGGTATGATGTTGATTTTACGTATGTCGATTGGATCTCGTTTGGTTATGTGCGATATTCGTTCCATTAAATGTTCTGTGATAGCCGTCCCTTCGGTAGTTGCTAATAAAGAAAATATATCGGTTAAAAAGAGCCCTAAGATGTCTAAACCTATGATTTACGTAAAAAGTGTTTTATTTTACGATGAAGTGTCGGTTCAAGACAAACCTCCGAAAAAAGTATTACATTATTATATTTTTATTCTGTAATATTATATCTTTAAAATGTATACCTTATCTTCTAGATGAACTCGTTTATTTATTACAATTCCCACAAAACCACAATTCACACAAAAACTAAAACGGCTATCACAGATCATTTAGTAATACTAATAAATCAATGAACTTACATGGAGCTCTGCACCAAGTGTTACTAGCTTTATCCGTGAGGACGCTGTAACCTTTGATGTTCCACCTTGTAGTGTCATACAGATTGGTCATAGCCGTTGCTATATCTGCGCTCGATGTGTCGTTAAACGAACAACCGCAGTCCGAGTAGTAGACGATGTCTGCGTGCTGAACAACACCGACGTTGTTCACTCCTAACTGATATTCAAACAATATAAATTACATTAGTGTTTACTGCTCGCGGCTTACAAAGTTACTAAACTTATTGATGCTTATGAATTGTACCTACTCGTGTTTGTTGTTGGTACTCCTTGTTAGGGATAAATTTAAAGATCTTTTTAAAAAAGAATTACAATTTACTTAAATTTTATTTAATTACGTTCATTAAATTTATGTAAACGCAAAACTAAACAAATAATACAAATAAATTCTGATACAATCAGATCATCAAAGTTTCATGAGATTCAAAAAAGAGAATTGATAATTTGGAATTTTAATGTTATTTATAATATTATATATTGTTATTCGTTTAGTAGATATTATTACCGTATTTATGTGCCACCTGCTGCTCTTCAGGCTCTTAATTATAAAGCTTGCGTACAAAAGCACTGGCCTGGATGTGGTCTGGTCATAATGATAATTATTTATAAATAAGACATAATGATATCGCACCTCGTACTCGAAGTAAGCTGCCTGTCGCTTGCCGATGGCTTGCATGTTGTCCGTGAGTGGCATGACGAGCGACGCGGAGCGGCCGAGCGCGTGCGCGGCGAGTGCGCACGCGCACGCCGACAGCGCCGCGCGCGACGCCTTGCCGCCGTATGCGCCACCCACCCGGCTCACCGACACGTCCACGCTGCAGGCAATGGCTCACATACAGACCGGAATGTGCCTCACGTGTATATTGAACAAAGTTATAGACTCTATTAAACCGAAGTCTTAATACAATTGGATATTGCGCTCCGTGCATAATCTTCACGTGTGTCTTTTAGTTTAATTCGGACCTGGTCTAATAATCTGAGTCAAACCATACCTGTAAAGACAAATATGTATAAAATGTTACCTATGCAACGGCATGTCCAGCGACCTGGCTACGGCCACATGCACTAAGTCTATCCACTGTGTTGCCGACCATACTCGTATCCCGCGACGCGTGTGTTCCACCCTACAGCTCTGAGTCTCCATAGTGAAGTGGTATTGATCAGGGATGTAGTAATGACCTTTAATGGTGTGAGTGGTTTCATTGCCCTTGTCCGTTGCTTTGATCGTCACGTCTTCACGAATCTAAAATAGCATTTTTAGCGTCAAAATAAAACTTTAATATTTTATGTTTAAGTACGTAATTGATGTTGAATACGATGATGATTTATGTAGTCGTGATTACTTTGCATCTGATAATTTTATTTTATTATTTATTTAACTCTTTATTGCACAACAATATATAAATAACACAAGAGTATAAGGTAACAGTATATCAACAAAAAAAAAATGGGTTGCAAAGGCGGTCTTATCGCTTATAGCGATCTCTAACAGATAACCTCTGTTGAAAGGAGCTTTGTAAGAGAACAGGTAAGTGCAAATTTGATAAGGAGATATTTTAATAAGAACAATTTTAATAAAACATAAAATTACACATACAAAATATAAAATTTAATATAGATAATTATAAACTACATACTATTCCATATAAGTATACATATACATACATACATCATTTATTTCGATAGTGACAAATAATAGTTTTTCAAACGATGCTTAAATATGTTCAGTGAAATCGACTGCCGAATATCTGTAGATAGTGCATTCCATAGCTTAATAGTTTTTACAGTAAAAGAGTTGCTGTAGGTTTGTGTCCGGCTGCAGGGAATTATAAGTTTATTATCCTCCGAACAACGCAGGTTGTGTGTGCTGTTACATCCAAGGAATTTGAAGCGTTCTTTGAGGTAAGATGGTGTGTAGTCGATATACAGGACAGAATAGACAAGGGATAAGGCGTGCAGATTTCTTCGAAGTCTGATTGGCAGCCACATTAACTGAGACCGATACTGTGAAACATGATCGAACTATCGTAGACCGAAGATAAATCTTATGGCTATATTTTGAAGCCGTTCTAATTTATTCAGAAGGTCTTCAGTTAAATCCATGTAGCAGACATCAGCATAATCCAATATGGGCAAAAGGAAAAAATTGGCTAGGCTGATTTTAGATCTGATAGGCAGCAGGTTTTTCCATCGCCTTAAAAAACCAATGATAGCGAAAATCTTACGGCTCATTTCTGCAACCTGAGGTACCTAGGAAAAGGAAGCATCAAGGAGGAAGGAATGTAATATTTGACCTTCGAATATGATTGGAGGTAGATGTGTACCTTGAACCTTCGACAGAAGCTTAGGACTGCTAAATATAACCAATTGCGACTTCCTTGGATTTACTAGGAGACCGTAACACTTACACCATTCAGACATCTTAGCCAAATCACGATTCAAAGTTGCAATAGCCTCATCGATACCGTCTAAGGGAGCGGTAACGTAAATCTGCAGATCATCAGCATATAGATGATAAGCGGAAGAAATAAGTGAAGAGAGAGTATTAATAAATATAGAACAAAGGAGAGGAGAGAGTAAACCGCCTTGTGGGACACCGGAAGAGACATCTAAATAAGTTGAATATTCACTATTAACCATTATGCATAAAAATATTAAACAGATAAGAGCGAAACCAATCAATGGCTGTATTATCTATGTTTAAAGATCTTAAGATTGCCAAGCATAGTCGATGTTATTAAAGGCATTTGAAGTCAAGGAGAGCTGGTATAGTTACAGACTTGTTATCGATACCATAGGGATACCATATCGATTTTATTGATAGTGAGGAACTGGTTTAATTGAAAATGAACAACACGCTCTAATACTTTTGAGAGAAATGGAAGAAGAAAAAGAGGTCTAAAATGAGAAGGCAGCAAAGGATTGGAAACTTTAGGAATATGAATCACAAGAGCTTTATGCCATACAGAAGGAAAGGAACCATTTGATAAAGAATAGTTAAATATATGGCATAAAGTAGGTAGAATACTGTCAAGGGTAAGAAGTATGAGATTTCGACTAATTCCATCACAACCAATTGCATCCGATTTGATACTTAGCATGTGTTTTTTTAATTCTCCCATGGTGACAGGACTGAATTGGAAAGGTGGATAGTCAGTGATTGGCAATGAATTGAGGTAGTTGAGTGTGATAGATTTGTCTTGTTGGCTTAGAGAGGAAGGGAAGAAATAAAATGCTTATTAAGATCATGATCGAGTTTGAAATTGGCAGGAAAGGTTTCCCGCTGACGCCGAATCCCGAGTGATCTCAAAAACTGCCACATCTTAGAAGTGCCGCTATTATCGATAGCATTAGAGATGAACTTACGCTGAGCATCACGACAAAGCATACTGCAACGATTTCGCTGCTGTTTATATTTTGCCAGATTATCGTTTGTCGCATTTCTTTTATATCTAGCTTTCGCAGCATAACGTTTCACCAGGAGCGCTTTAATGTCCTGAGTTAGCCAAGGAGCTGGTAAGTGCTTAAGCTTGATAGATCTTAAAGGGGCATGTATATCTAATAAATCATTAATAAGGAAATTAAAAATACTCATTTTGTCGTCGATTAACTGGCATCGAACTGGCATTATATATTGCAGTCCAGTCGATATTATTTAAATCAGTCATGAAATTAGTAGTATTCAAATTTTGATAATTTCGCCGCATGACTATGGTTGGCTTAGCCCGCGGAGGCCGAATCCTATAGGATAAAAAAACTAAATCATGGTAAGAAAAGGCCTCAGCAGGAAACTAACCATGTGCATCAACATGACTAGGAGAGGAAACAACTATTAAGTTCAACAGCGATGGCGAACAATTCGGAAAAAACTGAGTTGCATTCGTACCAAGTATATTAAGGATCTCACATAATAATTGTGTGATCCACAGACGTATTAAATTGTTCTAACAAATTTTCAAAATTATCAAAATAATTAATAGTAAGGGACGGACTATAAAATACACCCAGTAGTAGCTTGAGATGACCGAATAAGACTTCAATAAAGATATGTTCAGATGACTTAGAGTATTGTGAAGGAGATTTACTTAAAATTGTAAAATAAAAGCTTCGTAGTCATATCTACGAAGATTTTATTAAGCTGATTACAAATGTAATGGATTCGTCACAACTCTGCTCAGAATCAATCAAACTTAAACGTAATCTTGATTACTTAAGTAATGGAATGTTAAGTAATGAAATGGAATATACAGATATTCCATATTTTTTATATACGATGATTAATCTGTAATCGTAATTAATTACGATTACAGATTAATCATCGTATATAATTTTTAATGTTATAGATAGAAGGATGAGCCACCTGATGGTAACTAGTCACCACTGCCCATAGCCATTGGCGATCTAAGAAATATTAACCATTCCTATCATCGCAAATGCCAACCTTGGCAACTAAGATGTCATGTCCCTATTACTTTTTTGATTGCTTACGTTAAGCCTCATAAAACTAAACTAAGCAATTTTCCTCTCTCTGTCTTTCTCATTTATTACATATATACTCACTCGTGTTTTTTTGTCGGGAGCGTTTAATGCTTCTGTTATGCTTAATACTGGCTTAGTATCATATTTTTTATATGAAACTTTTACCAAACCAGCTGCCTTAATAGCGAGTTTTCTTGACACGGCCGCGATCAAACCAATCGGTTGGCCGTAGTACGATATCTTCTTACTGGCTAATATTTCCTCTTCAAACTCCTGCCAGGGTACTTCTTTGGGGATGAAGGAGTTCTTTCCTGGTATATCTTTAGCGGATAAAAATGCTACGACGCCTGGAATTTTCTGGAATATGTGAAATATTATGTTAATATGCTCTGAAAATAATGTTTTAGGTTTAGTTTTGGACTTAATAAAAGTTACCAAAATAAACTTTTCTTTTTGTTTCATTATACTTTGAATTTTGTTACTATATTAATTACTTTTTTACTTTCTATACAGCCGGTTCTATTTACGTAATCATTTTTAAAATACTAAGCAAAAAATAGCAAACCTCAGTGTCTTAGCTACCTGATAGGTAAGAGCTATCGAGCTCTGTCGTCCACGTTTGTGTTACCATGTAATTTTCGTCATTAAATAAAATACAATTTTAATTTTATTCGAGGTAATTTTTTTTGCTTAGTATTTTAAAAATGATAAAATAAATAGAACCGACTCACGATACCTAATAACCACTTCACGGGTCGGACACGACTTTAGTAACATGTATACGAATAATCTTGTACCTACTGTATATAATTAATGTAATATGTTTCCTTTCTTATCTACACTACCAATTATGATATTATCTCAGTCGGCAGTCAGTTCGTATTACATATATTGAAGCAACATCCTACACTAAACATTCACAAAACGGTCATCGTTTTGTACCGACTGACCATCGCTTTGATATTCGTATGTTAAAATATATTTCTGATATAATACATTTTACTGGTGGTAGGGCTTATATTGATATACTAATAATAATGTATAGTTTTGTAATTAATCTTAATTAAATATGTTTTTTTTTTTATTGAATAAGTAGGCGGACGGGTATATAGGCCAACTGATGGTAGTGGTCACAAACGCCCATAGACTTTGCATTGTAAGAAATGTTAATCATCGCTTCCATCGCAAATGAAACCAACCATGGGAACTAAGATGTCCATTGTGCTTGTAATTATACTGGCTCACTTACCCTTCAAACTCAGATCTTTATTCATGATCTCAACCAATGATATCAAGTCAATTCATTATCAAAGTTGCTTATTCGTTTTTAATCCTGTATACGCTATACTTACTTTAACAATCCTATTTATATTATATATTAGATAGGTGAACTTACCAATGCTTCAGTGGCTTCGAATTGGACAATCTCACCGAGACATATAGTGGATAGGACGAACGCTACGTGCACGTCTCGAGGACCCGAAACTTTGTCGCAACTGTATAACGCTTCGCCGGAACACTGGAAATAATAGTTGCACAATTTATAACATTTGTCCATACATTGAGTACATGGTGCATTTTGGATGGTACCACCAACCACTCATCAGTTAGTCTACCGCTAATCATCACTATTATTGTGTCAGGGCACAGGCCTACTCGGTAAACGATAATAAATCAGAGTTAGTATTTGTTGGTTTACGTAATTGTGATTTAGATAAAGTATCTACTTACTATATGTTCTTATTTGAATTTATTTAACTTTAACATTGTAACCTGAGACAAAGCTTCCAGTTTCGGTACAGGCTGGTTGAGCGGCCACACGCTCTTGTCTGTATCATAGGTCTGCATGCCGCTTGACACGGGTCTGACAAGCTCACTGCCCCCGGATGCGTATCTAGGATTCACTGAAGGACTCAAGGAGAGTATTGCCTGAGGAAAGATAGATTATATAAGATTTCATTTACATATATCATATACCTATTGTAAAAAGTTTTGATACAAAAGTGTCTGATTAAAGTTGTAAATAATTTTACTAATACTTTAATATAGTTTAGTAACGATCTAGCATAATATGTAAATAAAATTAATTAATTATTTATTTTAAACTACTTAAGCTATATATTATATAGCTGAGACAACCTCCTTGGTCTAGTGACTCTATATAAGGCCACATACGCGGTGGTCCTGGGCTTATTTCCTAGTCGGGCCAATAAATAGTTATTGGGTTTTTCTGTCAGAAAATTCTCAGTGGCAGCCCGGAGTCTGGAAGTTGGAAGTGTGTACACTCCCATGGCTCGGAAACCACGTGGTCCTGCGCCTGAACTCTTTCCGGTCGTGTCGGATTGCCGTCCTATCGGATTAAGAGAGAGTGCACCTGTGTTTGCGCACACACTTGTGCACAATATTATCTCCTGCGCAGTTGGCTAATCTCTTATGAGATTGACCGCCGTGGCCGAAATCGGTCTGGAGGACTATTATTATTATTATATAGCTGAGACTATATTCGAGTTTCTCTATTTGTTTTTAATATGTATGATGACATGACTACCTCTTATTTATCTGTTAATTTTTTTTACCTTTTTTGGATACCGCCTTTTGTACTTCGTTGTTGTTCTTTTGTCATTTTATTATCTGTTTTATTTCTCATACGTATATTAAATGAACTGTTGAGAACAAAGTCATTAAAACTTATTGTATTAGCGATTTTAAAAATCTAATAAATAAAATGTATTCATTTCTAACCTTATAAAACAATCCCAAGGCGATAGCCTTCCTACAGAACGGCGATGGCTCTGGCGGGACATCGAGTGGGACGAGGTCTTCCTGTAACTTCGCTAGTGCTATCCGCAGAGTTTCATCACTAAACAGCGGTCGCCCTTTAAGTACGTTCTCAACATTTCTGGCGTGATTGTATGTAGGACTTATAGAACCATAAAGTATGTTTGAAGAGAGAATTTTTTGATTTTTATCTACGTGGAAATTGAATCCAGCGTTGACTATTGCATGCGTATTTTGGGCGCGGGCCATAATCTGCAATATATATATATAAGAAATAATTCAGCTTTAAAATGCAAAGACAAACATAAATATTTAAATAAGTTTCAAAATGGCGTCAGAGATACTTCAGAACACTTTGGAAGCAGATCGTTTCCGAATGTTTTCCGCATTGGTTCAGGAATCAACATTTTTATATGCGAATAGAACTGAATCAGCTGGTCATGAAGTACACGGCATCTGTTCTGGATGTGACACCGAATTATAGAAAACATAATATAATTTATACTTTCTTACATACCTTGTATGTTCTTATTAAGTGGTTATTAGACAAAGGTGGTATTTTTACGTTCAAAATAATTTGGTTATTTAATTTGGTTTTTAAAAATTTCGGCAAATTAATTTCCGTTGTCTTCGAATGCACGTCCTCTGTAAAAAATAACATCTTAATTATTTAACGTACACAATCTGATTGCTATTGATTCTTAAATATTGAAACTAAAGATAATTTATTTTATTCATTTTCGTGAAATCACAAAAATATCATATATATAGCATCGACAATTGAAATTTAAGTTCAATAAGTTAAAAAATACATGCTAAATATTAATATGCATTACTGTGGTAGTAGTACAAACCCAATGTCACAGTGGCGTTGACTGTTTCAAACAAGACGAAAACGTCTGATGGAAAGTATGGATGTTCGTTCTTTATCGCTAAATTACCGCCAATCGTACCAATCTATGGAAAATAATTAATCTATTATAAAACCCGAAAGAGGTACTTCCCGTTTTTTTTTTAGTCTTCAGTAGATTTTGTGATTTTAAATCGGGTGCCGTCTCCCTGTTTACCTAAGGATTTTGTTGTGGTTTCACTTATCAAAGCAATAAAATGGCGGATATTATCATGTATACTGAACATTTTCGAGAGAAATAATATTAAAAAAATTTGGAGATTCCAGAAAATTTATTTACTTTGTCAGAATTGAAACTTGGGAATGTTAGTGAGTCAGAGACAGACGCAAAGAATATAACATTCGTAGACAACATTATTTGTGATTCAACAGGGTTTTACGAATTATACTTATTTCTTGCAGTAGCCACAAGTCGGGCGCATCTAAGAGTTATGTTGAAAACGTACCATCAAGGGGCCATATATATGCTAAACTCCGACACAACTAACATTTTGTTAAGTTTTCCGTGAATGGTACAAGATCAATCGCTATTCTTTACTACTGGCACGATTTATAATGTGTTAGATTTAATGGTTTATATGGGCATCCAGGGCAGCATTCAGATTTCACGGTACAAAAAAAAACAAATGTAATATAAAAATACACATACATTTTTAACAGGGACATTAGCAACTAATTCGAGATGGTCGTGAAACTGCTTCAAATATGAAAAATCATCATTTTTCATTTGCCTCTGAAATATCGCCATAGTTTCGTGAAGTGAAAGACCGGCACCTAGAACTAGGTTTTCGTCTATTAAAGTGTCTTTCAGCGTGCTTATTGACGATATGTCGATATAAACACGAGGCTCACTGGTTGGTGGATACACTCCTAAAACAAAATTAAAAAAAAACTGAAATATCATCAACTTTCATTTGTCAAAAACTAATCAAACGCAAAATAAATAACATCACTTTTATTTAATATGTTTTTATCTCTTTTATTTAAAAACATAGCAAATTGCTATTGTAAGTATAACAGTGTTCAATTATTATGTATTATTAAACTGTCCATTTCATTCGTTGTTGTCAAATTCAAATTACTTTATTTCTTATTGATTGTCAAACTAGACACTACCACCGGTTCGGAAAAGAAACACTCAGCCCTGAGAAGAAACGGCAAAAAAAAAACCCGGGTTGATTTTTTATAATTGTTTTTTAAGTATCATATATTGTTTACACAGAAAAAACAACTGCTATCATCCATAAATTCATTAATTTTATAATAACCCAAGCGGTTATTTACAATTTTTTAAATTTAGCAACTGACGCATTTTGAACGCCTTCTGTTGTATTCAATTAATCTAACTTTTAACTTGTTTAGTAAGTTAAAAATTCTGCCGCATATTACTGACAAAATAAAATTCCACAAAGAATACTGATATAATATAATTGAGAATATTGAAATGTAAATATTACACAATGAATTATAATAATGTGTATAATTCACCCCACCTTTCCCTGTGTTTCCAGCCACTAAACTGTAATTATCTGTACCTTCTTTTGTAAGTACCTGTAATTTAAATGGATTATATCAAATTATATATTATGTTTTATGACAAAATTTTCTAAAAATATTATAATAAACGGTAAGGGTTTGTGCAAGCCCATCTGGGTAGGAACCTCTAGGTAATCATCACTATTCTATTCTACACAAACAAAACATTAGTATATAGTATTGTCGTGTTCCGGTTTGAAGTGTGAGTGAGCCATTGAAATATAAGGCAAGGTACATAACATCTTAATTCCCAAGATTCATGGCGTATTGGCGATGTAACGAATAGTTCATTTTTATTACAGCGCCAATGTCTTTGGGCGATGGTGACCACCATCCGGTGGCCAATATTTATTCTGTTTATTTATTTTATAAAACAACAAAAATATTAAAATATGTTATGTACTTTTAAGTATTACTACCTTAAATACGTCATTCACGGAAAAAGCCTTGTACCATCTGTTAGCATCCATTTTAATGTCCAAAATATTTCGGCTGTTATGATCTATTAAACACCAATCATCTTCAATATTGTCTTCTTTAATACATTTTTTTGCACAGTTTAGTGTATCGAGATCTTCCAAATCCTAAAGATAAAAAAACAACAGTGAATACTGAATTAAGAGCGACAATGTATGGTAATTTGACAAAATCCTTCGAAATCTACCATTTTAACGCACTCTCCTCTTTTATCTCTTTGAATTACACATGATAAAAATATTTTATTATATATTACGTAGTAGCGGTAAACTAAAATAACAAAAAGTTGTGTTTGTTTTGGTAACATTAATATAAAGGAGGAGCAGTTATTTTAAATCACAGACAGACACTCCAATTTTATTTATTTTACATGACATCAAAAATGAATTAGTTAGGCCTTCCATAGACTTCCTTATATTTCTAACTAACGACCTACATAGGTATATACCTATGTAGGCCGGTAGTTATCAGATATTATATACATATGGGAATTCTAAGGTGACATATTAATTGTTCCTAATCTATATTGAATTACAAACATGATCCCTTTCTGTATGGGTAACAATGTCATGATTTAACATCTTCAATCGCGACTTTGTTGTGCATAAAGACGTATACACTAGCTATCAGTACATATATTGTAATTCTTACTTTTACTTGGTTACTGGCTTCGACATCCGAAGCAAAAGTCTTAAAAGCGTCGAGTATAGGCCGGTAGCCGGTACAGCGACATATGTTACCAGCAAACGATCGCTCTATCTGTTTCGTAGTCAGGTTTTTCTTCGACCCCTCGAACAAGCTGTTACATAAACAAGACTGTATATGAACATATGGATTATAATAAGTAAATAGGTTTTTTTATATAGGTTAGGTAGGAGGACGAGCATATGGGCACCTGGGTAAGTGGTCATCAACGCCCATAGACATTGGCAGTGTAAGAAATCCTAACAATCGCTTATATCGCCAATGCACCACCAACCTTGGGAACTAAGATATTATGTCTTATGCCTGTAATAGATTAGTTGGTGGTAGGGCTTGTAAGCCCGTCTAGTTAGATTACCATCAGATATGTTATCGCTAAACAACAATCGTTAGTGTTGTTTGGAGACGACTTACCATTGGCACATTTGTATAAAATTTATATAAAAATCATACATCAAACAAATGAGAACAAGGTGCGCTATGATACCGTCTCCCATGCCGTATGACAAAATGAGAAAGATATAATTATTTTATTAACGAAACGTTTTTAATTATTCACTCTATATATGTTTTTTGACTGCCTCGTTGGTCGTGGCGTCGGTGGTCCTGGTTCAAATCCCCAGGTCAGGCCAATACAATATTATAGAGATTTTCTGTCGAAAATGTTCAGTTGCAGCCAGAGTCTGGAAGTTGGAAGTGTCTACACTCCCGTGCCTCGGAAAGCACGTGAAGCCGTTGGTCCTGCGCATGAACTCTTTCCGGTCGTGACGGATTGCCGTCCCATCGGGTTATGAGAGTTAGGTAATAGAGAGTGCACCTGTGTTTGCGCACACACTTGTGCACTATAATATGTCTTGAGCAGTTAGCTAATCTCACTCGAGATTGGCCGCCGTGGCCGAAATCGATCTGGAGGACTATTATATGTTCCACATAGTATTTCACATAATTTGTTTAATAAGGCAGCTTTTAGTTTAATAATTCCGTTAAGTTAATATCAATGTATTAATTAGCCTGTTAATTCATGACTGAGTAAGGATACGATATCTCTTTAAGAGTATAATTTAAATTCATTATTTTCTTGATTTCATTTGCTTAATAAGTGCTATTAGATTTTATCATTCTTTATATAATAACTAATAATTATTTCGATCAATTTAACGATATTGTGATACATATGTTGTGCAATAAAGTATACATCAATTAATATTGACTTAATACGACGTACGATGGAAAATTTACATATTTCATTATAAAGAACAATTTATGTACATACTGGCCACCTGTCACGACACGTCGTATGAGTAAAATAAGGAAAAGATCTTTTTTTTAAAACGAAAAGTTTTACTATTAATACGTTTTTTTTTTAAATAATGATATCATCAATGAAAAACATTCGCACTGTCCTAATGCTTCAAACAACACACACTATATATATACACATATATGAGTATAAAAGGCAATATTTATCTAACACGTTTATAATTATTACTATTAAAGAATTTAACACAAGTGAAAAATGTTTTTCACTATATTATAATGTATACTATGAAATATATATGATATGCCACTGACTTCTCTGTTGAATTGAATACCGACACCGACCGAAAATGTATTTTGTATAATAGATAGTGGTAACTTACATTAACATTGGTGGCAAATAACATAAAAGAGTCATTTAAAATCACAGATTACTTTTTACTTGGTGGTCGAGCTTTATGCAAGCTCGTCTGAGTAGGTACCACCCACTCATCAGATATTCGACCGCAAAACAACAGTACTTGGTATTGTTGTGCTCCTATGAAACAACTCAAATAGCGACCATTAAGTTTGAATATTATCCAAGCATACCTGTACATGTTCATGATCCAGCCAGGTGTACAGTAGCCGCACTGGGTACCGTTGAAAGCAGCCAGTCTATTCTGCAAGGCATTGTAACCATCTTTCCTGGATCCCACTCCTTCTACTGTTGTGATCTCCCATTCGTGGCAAGAAAGAACGTGCACCAAACACTGAAAATATTTGGCAATTATATGTCCTGTGGTCAATTCTAATAAATTACAACATTTATGATAGGTTAATTAATCTATTCTGGTGCAACTTCGAGCAAATCGCAACCGGGTGGTTGTATCAGTAGAATACGGAAACAGTTAATCGGCAACCATCAAGTTTTAGATTCGATTGTGATAAATTGACAATTTGTTAGTAGAATGGAGAATTATCTGAGCGATCTGATCATATCGACCATTTTCAAAGAAGATAAGCTTATTGTGGGAGATATCATGGAGCACATACTACATATTATGTTATCAACTGAAGAGTCCCATCACCCACCAGTAGTAGAGTAGCGTTGTGTAATTAGGTTCAAATCTTCAGCTCAAGAAAGAAGGCCATAGACCGGCAGAATATTTACGGATCGTTACAAGTGTGTGTGAATAGACGCATTCTATAGAAACCAATTGAATTTTTATTTGAACCCAGGACTTCGAGTTCTGCTAAACCAGCAGTACTCAATATGCGGCCCGCCGGACGTTTGTGGTTAGCTCACTTGATGTTACTTTATTTTAAACAATTCTACATTTCATAAGTTTTTATTAACACCGTTCGATAAATCCGTTCATAGTTGTTTTATAAAAGTTTTTACAATCCCGAAAACTAAGAAATCATTACCTAAATACTCTGTTTGCGGCCCGCGACAACATGACTAACACCTGATTGTGGCCCCTATAAAGAAAAGATTTAGTATCGCTGCTCTAAACTATCGTCAGACATAAGACTTAGAGCATGTTATGGTACAGTCATTTAAAAGTTCTGTTAGTATGTGCTATGAATACTATGCACTAAGGTACCAGTTATTCCAGATACTAGGAGCTCCGTGATAATGATATTTTATTAATAATATAAATACGTACACTAAACACTGGTTCACGCAATGTAAGTGGAAAAATACTCGACGATTATATTTGCATAGCTGCTCGTTCCGACTACGTACGGTTGAAAATCCTATGATGCTTCTTACTATGCTAGGAATCTTACATAGAAAATAAACAAATTTTACAAATTTTAACTTTCTATAGGGTTTTCCATTAAGGGCGCTTGATCGTGCAGAACTTCCATCGTAGCGTGTGCTGTGTGGCACGTAGCGCCGTCCTGTTGAAACCACATGTTGTCCAGATCCATATTCTCGATTTCAGGCCAAAAGAAGTTGGTTATCATCGACCGGTATCGCTCACCATTGACGGTGACGGCCACACCATTATCGTTTTCGAAAAAATACGGACCAATCACGCCTCCGGCCCAAAATCCGCACCAAACAGTCACTTTCTGCGGGTGCATTGCCACTTGGTGAACCTCGTGTGGATTGGTCTCGTCCCAAATACGGCAATTTTGCTTGTTGACATAGCCATTCATCCAAAAATGCGCCTCGTTGCTGAAGATGATTTTTTTGCCAAAATCGGCGTCAACTTCCAACTGCTCTAATGCCCAGTCAGCGAACACACGGCGCTGTCTATGGTCATTAACCTTGAGCTCTTGGATCAGCTGGATCTTGTACGGGTGCAGGCTCAAGTCACAACGCAAAATTCGCCAAGTTGTCGTCTGCGAAAGGCCGAGTTCCTGTGCGCGACGCGGAATTGACTGCCGCGGGTTTTCGAGGACACTGTCGCGCACAGCGGCGATATTCTCGGCAGATCTCGCGTTACGTTGACGCACGGGAACCGGCTGATTGTTAACTGACCCGGTTGACTCGAATTTGTCCACCAATCGACGGATAGTCGACTCGGCAGGACGATCATCGCGACCGTAAAACGGGCGAAGTGCGCGGAACGTTGCTCGAACTGAAGACCCATTTTCATAAAAACAATTTTATGATTTGCACGTGCTGCTCGACACTGTAACCTGCCATGGTGGTTTGGGAGGACGGAATGAATATAACACACTGCATTTGACAGCTGTCACTCAAACAACATGGCCGCAATCAGCTGTCAAAGTTCAAGCGTCCCTATTGGAAAACCCTTTAGATACAGTGTTTTGGCTCTGATTTGTTAGGCATTGTGTGCGTAGTACAATTATCTAAAAGGCATAATTAAAAAACGAACCAATACCTACCCTTAAAAAAAACGGAACTTTTTTTTAAAGTTTTTAAATCAGCAGTCGCAATACATTCATTCTTATTTTGCATTAAAATTACAGTTACACATATTAGTGTGCGTACGAACAAAACATTGTAAAATATTAATTGCCTGAGTTGGCAGTTCATTGCGTCGTAAATTTTATTTATTTACCGGACGCTAAGTGGACCCACCGCCCATAGACATTGAGGCTAAGAAATATTATCTAAATAATCATAAGATTGTCAAAGCACTGTCAACCTTGAGAACTAAGACCCTGATAGCTTAATTACAGTTGCTTGCTCACCCTTCAAGCCGAAATAAAATAATGCTATATCTATATCTAAGTAATTATGTGTTAATTGTTTATATACTTCTCTACTTGCTTAATTTATTAAATTATTCTCGAAACTTCAACGCGTTCAGCCAACGTCAAGTATCACGCATTAGAAGGAAAAAAATACATTTATTATATAATGTGTAATTATTTAAAATGATTTCGATGTGTGTACGTGTATATAAGCAAGGTTAAGGTTGTTTTAAAACGTTGTAAGAACTTGTTATGGTATGCCTTACGCGTATGAAGTGGATTTTTTTTAAAGCACGATAGACCGTATTATTAAACTGAACCGGACCGTTAAAATTCATGCGTTCTAACCAGTGGGCCATCTCGGTATGACTGTACGATTAATTATTATTAAAAAAAAATACATTATCTAATTAGCTAATTTCAAGAGGAAACATAATGCAATAAAATTTAAAAAAAACTTCTGTTGGTTTTGTATTGAAAATTGATTCCAAACCATTAAATATTTTTTCGTCTTAATAACATAACTTGCGTACTTTACAATTATTATATTCAGGTATTAATAAACCAAGTGAAATATTTAATTTTAATTTTTATTACAATAACTTTTAATTTTGTACTTATATACGAACTTTTCAACCTACTTAAATAAAAAATAAGATAATTAACAATACGTAAAACAAACAATATTTGTGTATCTGAAATGTGAAACGTTACATTTGAAAATGAAAATCGATACATTTATCTCGACGTGTTGGCTGTCATTTTACTACCTACCTATAGTTTTAATAAATAAAAACAAAAAAAGTAATTTAGTTGCCCAATCACAAATTGAAAACCTATTGAAAATAAATCTTACCGAATTAACAGCAATGATTTGTTTCTCCTTACTTCCGGGATGAATTTTTGTTACAGAGACGATGCATGCGCCGCACCCCCCTTCATGACACATAGCCTTAGTTCCTAGGAGACCTAGGTAGTTCCTCAGATAGTCATTTAGGGAAGTTAAAGGGGATACTTCAGAACCGGCTGTAAAAGTAATTTTAATATTAAAAAAACAAGTTATTATTTAATACGTGTACTAATAAGACTAGCACTAACAAAATGCATATGTTAGATTGTATTAAGTGGCGTTAATTGGTTTTCAATTCAGTTCGTTTGATCATTATATACTAAAAGTTAAGTTATTATCAAAGTTATTATTTTTCAAACAAGACTTACTTTTTAAGTTAAATTCGAATAATAAATATTAAGGAAACCAATAGAGTTATTCTGTAAGAAATATCTAGAATCTCTCCGAGGAACATGATTGTAATTGTCAGCAAGTGATTTTACGCTACATTAGCTATATTAATTAAAACATTCATATACGCGCAAAAATAACTTCTCACTATAAGTCTTTTTTTAAATGTGATATACAAAATTCTTATAGAATGGCGATGCTGGATTCAGTTTAAAAAGTATCTAATTACGATTTAGACTAATTTTAAATAGAAATTTCAAAATGAAAATCATAAATATATACGGTATTATTATTACTATTGTCTTTGGCCTTATTTATCTACAAATTCCCTATATAATTATTAATTATTATGACAGAGGTATCCGTCATAGACACGTAGCACTGTTCTGTCAACAATAATCAAAGATATTAAGATGTAACCATAGACAATTTACTACTTTTTAACATATATACTTACTCAAAGAGATGTGTTCACCATTCACGGTGAAATTTATTTTGTCCATAGCCGTTTTCGTATTTTTATTCTTTATACAGATAAGTCTTCAATATGATTACCTAGAACATAAAAAAAAAAATATCAGACTTACTTATAAATCTCGTTCAGCGGGTATGTTGTTAAGCACTGTTTTTTCTTTTTCAGTCAGCATAGATTTCAGATTTGAAAGACGAATATAGTATTGTTTAAAGGATGATTTCCTTTAAACAACGTATACGGTTGGCACTAAATTCGAGTTACATTTAAAATGAAATGTAATTAAACATAAATTAAGCCGCGTAAAAATATACAAGTTTAAGTCCTCTGTTAAGTTCACTCATCCTCAGTACACAGTGCTTACAGTGAGTGTAAAAAGTATTCGTACACTTAGCTTTTTTACAAAAATTAATGTATAAAATAACACTATAAAATAACAAGAATATTTGAATATTTCAGTTCTCATTTAAGTCTTTTTTTTGTTTTGAATTATTGAGAGAATATTTTATAATGTTCATTTGTACAATATATATTTTTAGATATGTGTGTAATTTTATACATTACTTTTTTGTAAAAAAGCTAAGTGTACGAATACTTTTTACACTCACCGTAAATAAAAAATAAAAAAAATTAACGTTGACTTTTTTGCTAACCCATTTGCTAACACAAATACAAATAATAGAAACAGAAATACATTATTCATAACGGCCTCCTAAAAATAGGCCCTAAAAATAAAAGTAATAAGTACAATAGCTTAAGATGAAATCACGACTAAAGTTAAGTGGGGCGTTAACGTTTTTACTTTCAATAAAAACATCGATAGAGTTGAGTGAACACGCTAACGTTTGGCATAAGAAACTTATTTTAACATAGACGTTGGAATGTTATTCTACTATAATGAGAAAAATAATCTTATAAATGTGAATGTCCCACTGTTGGGTTAAGGCCCCCTTCTCCTCTTTTTGAGGACCGTCAAGCACGAGAAGAATTATAATCACAAATTATTATAGCACATGAAATTCAGTGGTGCTTACAGAAAAGGACATATGGTACGTATATGCTAAATTTCATGATGGTCGATTCAGTAGTAAAGATGTGAAAACGTAACATGTAACAAAATATTATTAATGTGAAAGTGAGTTAATTTATTTGTTTGTAACGCTTTCCTGTCTCAACCATTCAACCGTCTGTCGGTAGAACAAAAAAATTTATGCAAAATATTCGCTATTTCCATTATTTTCTCAAACTCTTGCTACTTGGTAGTACCAGTCCGTTCCTTCTTTAATTCTATATTTATATTAGACTTGTTCAAGTAGAACCGGTACTAGATCTGAGTCATATATGTTGAATACTTCCTAACGAGACACATATATTATAACGAGGTTAGAACTTGCTTCCATTTTTTGTACTTACATAAACTGTAAGTTTTTAAAATAAGAACAACGGATATATTATTAAAATATCAATTGTATGAAAAATATATAAAAAAAATCGTAATGAGGTTTGTACGCCTGTCAATAACCTAAAAGGTAAGGTAAGGTATGGGTAAAGCCATCTTTTTTTTTTGAGGAGCATGTTTGAGGCTTAAATGATCATGTTGCTCCAATGCGGGTTGATGGATCTTTGAGAAATGTAAATAAATATATCGGCGTATAAGTCGAGAGCTATTACGTAAATAAATACATTAGGTATATCCATCTTATATTGTAATTCAAACGTAATTAAAATTACCCACCACGATAGATGGCTGCCCGTTTGAGGATTCCGCCGAGCGAGTTTCGATCAATAATGTAGTATTGTTGATCGAAGTGCCAGAGTGAGAAAACAACAAAAAGTCTGCTATCACTTTCGTGTCAAATTCAATAGTGTAAATTAATGACGGTACCACAGTTTCGCCGACAAATATAAGTAGTGTACAATTTGTTTGTTTGCTTTACTAATGTTGGTAAAATTGTCTACGATTTCACAATTTCTCCTTAAACACATACGATATGAATTATTAACATAAAATAAACATGACAATTCAGTAATTGCCCAGTTTTGAACCCGCTAGGTTCGGTTCCGATTTCACATGTTCTAGCTAGTGAACCTGACTCCATTAAAGATTTTTTACCAAACATTGACAAAAATATTCAAATATGTTATGCACAGACAAGGCCATTTTTTTATTGAATCAGATTGTATATTTAATTAATTATATCCAAATTATCTACAATGAATGCAAACATTGGTTTGAAATTATTGCCCTATTTTTTAGGCTATTTTATTACTTGTTAAGTTCACCTACAAATACAATGTTGGAGGTCAACGAACGACAAATTTATTTCTTACTCGGTCAGCCGGGACGACAAATCAGACACAATAGAGATCACGCACAAGTCCGGCGGCTTTACGTACATTCCGAGGCCTGGATATTTCCGAACTTCGAGATTTTATTGATTCTCAATAACGATTTAAGTCAGACCCGGAACTGCGAGGCAACTCTATCAGTATTTTAGTAATAATTACTATTCCAATTTTGACGGTGAATTGGCGTAATATTATGTCGAGAACTTGAATAATCTATCGTTCTGATCAAAGATTCGTGATAAATAACGTTTTGAATGTCAATCAAGTTATTATCGGGATTTTGGAAGTTAAATTTAAGTGAATATAATAGTGATTCCACTTATATACATTTACTAGTATCATATTAAAAAAGATACATATTAAAGCAATCGAATGGAGTATCTAAATCGAAAGGTTTTTTATCTTTGATTGGAATCGGGTAGTCAATAACATTACTTAATTAAGTGGGCTGGTAGATCTTGAGGTTTGCGCGTCATAACAATCGACATACAAACAAATTAACAGACTTCAGCTTATATTGTTTTAATACGACGTGAAGTTCGACGTAAATTATTTATTTATTTAAACAAACATTGTAGTAATATTCTAATATGGGTAATTAAGGCAGTTTTATTCTAACAATGTTCTAAGTATCGCTTTATTCAATAAATGTTGTAATTATATCTTAAAACACTTATGCTGACAAAGTTCTTATTATTTTATTTCTTAGATCTTGTGACCAAGTTCAATGTAGTAAACACGTATGTATATGTTTGCGATGCGTCTAACGACCTCAGCACCTTGACATTTTTATGACTAGCGCGCTAAAAATGGAATAAGACGAGTGAAACATGCCCACAATCAGTGTTGATTTTTTTTCCTTTTTGGATTTTTTTTTTAATAATAGTCATATGAGTGTTATAAAATAAAGTTTGAGGATAGTTCTTGTAAGGATAGAAAAATAGATTTACTTTTGTATTTATTTTTCGTATATATAAAATATAATATTTTGCACATATCTCTTAAATATTTATTTTTGTGCCAAGTGTTTATTACATTTGAATAAAATCCAATGAATCCATGATTCGACAAGACCGGAGATAGCTTAAGGGATCAACGGATCCCGAAGGAATGTTTTAATAATAAGTCGTTCATATTCACCTTCTCTACTAAGATGTCAAAAAGACAGAAAATTCCAATAACTTTTTATCGACCCGACCCGGGGCTTGAATCTGGGACCGCGCGATCTCCAACCGTATAAACCAGGCACTACCATAAACGCAGTCAAAAACATAAATTATGTATAATGTCTATTAATTTCACATATTACAATCGTAAACTATAATTCGTTATCACTTTTTAAGTTTCGTCAATCACTTTATTAGTTTTACTAATTAGGAATAAACACAATTAAAAATAATTACTTTTAAAAACATAAAAATGTAAGCAAGCTAATTGTGAGCAATAAAAAAATCAATTGACTTTAACAAGGCCATGAAAACTTGGTCTGGAGGCCCAAAGGTAATATATATATATAAAAACTTTGTTAATTTAATAAATTAAAAATAATAATAATCATCCAATAGCTTGATACCTCATAAAACGCTGCACAAATATTTATTAATGTATTTATTAAAAAGTAAAAGTTAATTTATAATAGTTCAAATGTAATAAGTTCAATTTTGTTTATGACATTTTGGCCATTATAATCTGATCACATTGCTTAAACAAAACAATAGAATCGTACAAATTAATATCACGAATAAACAAAAATAACTCACCTTTCAATAATCTCGACACATTACATTTAATTTATCTGATAATAAAATATCACAACACAAGTATATCAATATACTGCGCGATAACAAAACAGAATTGTTTATGCTTTAAAATTTAAATAACATTTGAAATTCGATCCGTAATTTATGTAAATAATTCTAATCTAACATAGATGCATCCCGCACGCACAAGATCAACAGCGGGTTTTGAATGAAATTTATGCTTACTGGCTCAAAAGTGTTGCCATACTGACTTTGATTTTTTTCCAACATTATTGGGAGCTAAGATATTTAAATATATTTTAATTTTATGTGTAGTTATAATAAAATTACAGAAACAAATACAAAATATCTTTATTTCATATTGACATTCTATGAGTGAATAACATAATATTACGTGTCTTTGCTAAAGCACTTTTAATATATTTTGTATACGTTGGTCTAGTGGCTACATGTAAGGTCGTAGACACGGTGGTTCTGGGTTCAAATCCCAGATCGGGCCAATAAAATGTTATTGAGATTTTCTGTCGAAAATTCTCAATAGCAGCCCGAAATCTGGAAGTTGGAAGTGTGTACACTCCCGTGCCTCGGAAAACACGTAAAGCCATTGGTCCTGGGTCTGAACTCTTTCCGGTCGTGTCGGACTGCCGTCCCATCGGGTTATGAGAGTTAGGTAATAGAGAGTGCACCTGTGTTTGCGCACACACTTGTGCACTATAATATCTCCTGCGCAGTTGGCTAATCTCTCTTGAGATTGTCCATGGCGTAAATCGGCCAGGAGGACCATCATTAATAGTTCTTTAGCAAAGACACGTAATTGCTCCTCAAATTCATCAGGTGTTAATGAATTAATAATAACTAGACAACGGATCACGTAAATGCAAAAACGCTATTTTTACAACGTTATTGCATATTTTAGTACATTTTATTAATAGTGTTTAAAATGGGCGCTGGTGACCACTTACCATTAGGTGGCCCCAATGCTCGTCCGCCTCCCTATGCAATAAAAAAAAACACACGCATCAAAATGAGTGAGTCCCGAACTGAATACTTGCAGAATACCGCCACTGGCAACATTATAAAATTACTTCTTATGCATTGTAAGTGTTATTTTTATTGACTTATCCGGTTTCACTTACCGTATTGCCTACTAGGCCGGTGACACGAATTCAAAACTTACCTCTAGGTTGATGATATCGCCGTATTCAGATGATCAAAATAGAAATAATGAAGAGTATATTTACACAAAGGTTATAAATGTACGTAATTATGAATTTTCAGTGCCCAGGGTAACGTCATATAACGAAATAGCGTGCATACTGTGCCTACCAAATACTACAAAATGCGATGCCTTGGGCGTTCGAATTTAGGAGTTCGATTTAAAGGAGATTGAGGTGCTTCTTGGTGTGACAAAAATACAGTAATTTAAGCAATTAAAATCTATATTTTAAAACACGATTTGAGTCAATAAAATATCACACAGAACTTCGTTCCTGATGAAGGTACCCAGATCGCACAATTTTTTTACTTGCATAATTTGCAATTAATAAAAGTATTGGGATAAAATATATAAAAACAAAAACAAATGAACGTTTATTTATTTAACTAAATAAAAACACAATACCGTTATTTAATATTAAAAAATAATCTTTTATTTTTGCATAAAGTACACATTATAAAGGCTTATTAGTTTCATCTGTTTATAAAAAAATCATTTCCAAACGTTCAATTCAAATTGAAATGATGCGCACACTGTAACTGCTGTGCTGCTATTTAATTAACACAGATTACCCCCAATGAGGAAATTCACCCAATGAGGGTGAATTTTATTCGTTTTAGTTCAAAGCTCAAATAAAACTTTTATCTTTTTCTTATTTTGCACTAGTTTTCGATCCTAGATTTTGAAGATATGGGTGAAAGTAGCTGATGTTCCCCTGGGATTCAAGCTTCATAACAAATTTCATCAAAATCGGTTCAGAGATTTAGCTGAAAGCGTAACAGTAAGACTAATAGACAGTTACTTTCGCGTTTATAATATTAGTATAGATCAAGAAAATAAAATAATAATTAAACATTGAGATCAAACTTAAGAATAATTATATAATTAATATAAATATTCAACAAATAATATTAACAATTCAACAATTCGCAAATGCATAGTTTATAATATATTAATTATCATTGTTTTATAATAACACTTAGCCTAACATTTATTAATAATTTTAATTGATTATTTATTTTTGCTATTAACACTAAACATTGCAAATCCTAATATATAAAGATTATATAAAACATTATTATAAATATATTTTTAATTCATTTAATGTTATGTCTCTGACTTGCACGAAGGAAAATGCTGTTGTATAATTATATCATAAACTTAATTGTTGGTGTAATCGTATTGATAATAAGAATAACAACACAAATATACAAGCGCAAATACGCAGAAAATATTCATATAAAAGTAAAAATAAACGTTAAATTTAAAAATAACAATTTTATTTATAGTAAGAATAAATAAATTAATTTAAATGACCAAACTAATTCCTGAGCACAACTGTTATTATTTAAATCAATGAAGTCGATAGAATGTGACATTTACTCGTATTTTTGAAGTGAAATTTGTGAAATACTAATTTTAACATAACCTAGTAGTTAAGTTAAATAGTTTTGATAACCAAAGTGGCCCAGCTTATGATTTTAAATGCAAAACAAATTTTAATTTAGTATAATATAATTATTATATAATTAAACAGTTACTTTAATGCAAAGTATACCGATTAATTAGTAAATACTAAAACTATACATATTATCGATGAACTTTTAATTGCACTTAGCGATGATAGTCTTTGAAAATTCTCTATTCTTAATGCTAAACAGAGCTAAGGTTGTTTAAAGTATATAGGAAAGTTGATTTAACTATTATTATAATTAAACTACCATCGAAAAAGAACGAATATAAATATTTAAAAAATATTTCACGAATTAAAATTAACCGATATATTTTTTTATAAAGGGGACAAATATTTTCAACCATTAACGCATTCACTGGTATAAACGTATTGTTATTTTATATATTATATTAGTATAAAGTATTGTCCTAATATTTTTTTTCGTTTGCGTGGTGTTGTATGTATCAAATAAAAAATATTTCGTTTTTACAATTCAAATATTTGTGTTTTTTTTCTAATCTTATACCTCTTCTCTTGTGTTGAGTAACTTGTAAAAACTATGGCTGAGCAAGATGGCGTAGATATTCAAACCTAAAAATAATGAAGAAAAATATTAGATGTATGTTTAGAGAAGGAAGTTTATCTCATAATAGCTTGAAGAAATTATTATACATTAACTAATGTCCTGTTACTATGTTCAAGAAACGATTCGTTTTGGCTTAGCAACAAATGGTAGAATTGTTTGTAAAATATCATGAAATATTATGTCTATTAGTCCAGTCGAAAATATGGGAGCTAAGCGTATGAAAATGTTTCATTAAATTTACATCATATCAAGATGAAAATATGATGATGATGATCGTTCATTACATATTATGAAATATTAATTATTTTAGATAGCCTGACTGGAAATTGGACTACTTGATGGTACGTCGTCACCACTTCCCATAAACATCAGCGCTGTAAGAAACATTAAGCATTTCTTACATTACCAAACTAACCTCAGGAACTAAGATGTTATGCCTCATGTAGAACACAACAATACCAAGTATTGTTGACATATCCTAACACTTACTTTTTTCATTAAGATAATTAATAAACCATACCAATGTAGAATATTTCCATGCAGATTGTTCCAGCGCCGTAACCTGGTGCATTCAGGAAGAACGTGAATACGGAAAGGAGCAAGAACACCACCCACATGACGAAGTACGCTCTGATGATGTTGGCACGCTCCTGTAATGTTAGTTCGGTAACTTCAAGCGCGGTTCAATGACCTCCCATGTATTATACAATAAGCAATATAAATATGTATAAAGATATTTTTTCCTCCCACCAGTGGCTTTCCCCCTTTTGTGAAGTGTTAGCTACTCTATAAACTTTCATGTACACCTGACATTCTGACATCGCATTTATAATATTAGTCAATGTATGTCCGAAACCCGCGTTAGCAATCGAGATTTTTAATGTCTCAATGTATCACACTATTTAATAGACATTTTTTTTCTTGTGTATAAATTATAAATCAGTTTTGAAATAAAGATATTATTTGTATACATATTTATATAATCAATTTAGCATATTGACTGTAACTACATCGTTGTAAAATCATACTATATGCTACAGCATACAGTATGATTTACAACACATAGTCATACATGGTTTACTGAAAAGACTATTCATTAAAGGCTATAACCATAAATCCACGCAACAACATAAAAATAATCCAATATACAACAGGCGACACAGCAGGGCACAGATATTATTAAAAAAAAAATATATAAACAGATTAAAAATTAAATATTTATTAAATAATAACTGTTTCATATGTTGTTTATAAATACGATTGTAACCGTGTAGTATGTAGTAGATGTAATAAGCAATCTATAATCCTTATTAATATTATTCATGCTAAAGTTTGATTGTTACACATTTGCGTCTTATTGCTGAACCGATAGTCGTGAAACTTTGCATGCAAATAGGCAGGAATACAGAAAATGAAAATCTAACATCCAAAACCCCAGCCTCCTTCATGCGAAACCGAAAGCCGAAAGTAGTTATATTATAAAGTTAAAGTGTTTGTTTTTTTGAACGCGCTAATCTCGAAATATACCAATCCGCTTTCAAAAAAAAATGTTGCGTTTAGATATCATTGAAGCCGAGATGGCCCAGTGGTTAGAACCGGTGAATCTTAACCGATAACGTGGCTTCAAGCCCTGGTACTATTGAATTTTCATATGCTTAGTTTGTGTTTATAATTCATCTCGTGCTTGACAGCGAACATCGTGAGGAAACCGAATTGTGCCACATGTGGATTCCACCAACCCGCATTGGAGCAGCGTATTGGAATACGCTCCAAACCTTCTCAAAATAAAGAAGAGGAGACCAGCAGAGCGACATTCATAGGCTGTTACTGTTAATGTCTGTTAGATATAATTATCATCCTATTCTGAACAAAGTTATAGAATATATAAAACAATGCAAAAATCAACGGTTGCATAATAAAACTCACCATAACAACACCGTAAACGAAGAACATGTCAAAACAGAACTTGGCTAAGAACATCAGCACGAGTATGATTGACATCACATACAAGCCCGTAGCCGCGGCCTCAGCGTTCAGATCCCTTTCCTCCTCTGCGGCGTATTTGATAGGTTCTAAAGTGCTGGCGACCACGATCATTATCACGAACATTGTGAATGATAATAGCTGAAAAGCATGTTTTATATAATCTTAAATAATAATAATATCTTGGGACATTATTCACACGAGGCCATCTGATTCCAAACTAAGTAGAGCTCGTACTATGGAAACCGGACAGCTGATATGCTACATATACTGCTTTTCTTTTGTAAATACATACTTATATTAATAATCACACCCAGGCGTAGGACAAACAGACATATTCATACACACAAATGTCTGTCCTGTGTGGGAATCGAACCCACGAACTGCGGTGCTAAAAGCAAGCATATCTACCAACCACGCCAATCGGCTCAAATACTAAGTAGAAGCAATTTGTTAGTAGAATTGGCCTCCAGTAACAAGATGTATTCCTCCACCACGGAACAAGAGTAACCAATACAAATTACACCAATTATTAGTTTTCATTTTCGAAAAGTAAGTGGTATTGTTTTCATGACGGCTATATTTTTTTTTGTATCTATGTAAGTTGAATGTATATATATATATATTATAGATAATGGTATATATTAATATATTTATTTGTATTTAGTGTGTAATATATTCATTTATCGTTAAGTCTACTTGAATTTTATAATATAAAACTAATTGATATTGTACCTACACCATAAATATGTATTACAAATAATCTCCACTAGATTCAGGGTTTCTGGAAGAGATCTCTTGTTAGAGATAAGTTATCCCTTTGTACACATTTTTCATTTATATAATTTTCTGTATACTCTGTTGGTACATAAATAAATAAATAAATAAATAAGATATACTTCACTAAAGCCTGTACTTTAACTAACATTATTATTATTTTTTTCCTTTTCTGGCGTGTAACTACGCTCTTTGAGAGTAAAATATTCTGCCAATGGAAGAGATGACACATATGGTACTAACATTATATGACCACAAAAACGATTTCCAATAACAGTTGCATAAATGTCAAGATTAAACCAGCTTAAAGCTTAAACGTAGCTTCATAAATGTTTTTATTTCTATAAGTTTTTTTTGGGACAACATTTGACAATATAATCATGGTTAATGGATAATTTAAAACACAAACCGCATTTAAGCTCCCCATAACAATGTTACCAGTCTTCAGATCCAAAACGAAGCAACAATTTTCTAACTGCGGTAGTCCCATGATTGTCTGGAAAAACACCATATGCATTGTACAAAAAAATTTAAATATTTAAAATACGGCAAATTGGTAAATATGGTAAGTGGTCACCACCGCGTAAGAAATATTAACCATCCCTTACATCATCGATGCACCACCAACCTTAGGAAATATAATGTCTCTTGTGTCTGCAATTACACTGGCTCACTTCCCTTCAAACCGGAACGCAGCAATACTATTGCTGTTAGCGGTAGAATATGTGACGAGTGGATGATATCGTCCCAGATCACCTACCATGAAGTAAAACCTCATTTTTACGCTGGGTTACGAGCAAATGGGTCACCCGAAGTCACGTCTGCCGATAGACATTTTGTCTGCGAAACGTACATATAAACCACTCTGTACACTGTCAGTAGGACACCACTAAACCTAAAGTGGTAAGTCCTTTGTGTCTGTAATTACACAGGCTCAATCATCAAACACATATCAATAGAAAGTCGACGAACACGTTTAGAAGTAGAATAACTGATTGTTCCACCCAGGCACAAACAATACCTAAGTCAAAAGGTTTTAAATTACCAATGTACCACGACGAAACCATGACACCAACCATGAAAATGCTATTATTCTTAATTACATGAAATATGACTTCTTAGTTTCAAAAGACAAATGTAACATTTGATAGTAAAATATGATGGGTGGGCTTTACCCACCAAGGATACAAACTTCACCACCACTGAGTTACATGTAAGTTAGATATTTTATATGAATTCGATTTTTTTTAATAACAGTATTTTAAAACCTTTGTTATAATATTATATAACTATGACATAACGTGTAATAATCATAAGAAAATATGTATGTTTTTTGGTAATTGTTATGAAATACTTGATGAGTTTAAACTTTTATTTCTTGTACTTACATTTGGAGAGAGCCCTAACTAAGCACTGAGCACCGAGGTTGAAGATACAATAACCGAAGATGAGTAGAGGAGGCAGCGCGCAACCAAGGTTTGACAAAGATTATCGATACAGACGTGACACAGGTTTCATAAGAGTTTATACCTACGTCAGATTAGAATCCTTTCTTTTTATATTTGCTGGGAAGTCAAATGACTCCACTTCACCTGATGGTAAGCGGTAGTCCAAACGCGACAACGACTAGTACAGTCGGGAAGAATGATCTGTACTAGCCGCCCCCGCCATGCCGGCCCGCAAGATGTCGTGAAGAACCCCTCATTCGTATGAAGTCAACCGACCAGAGAGATACTACTTATTTAAAATACAAAAATAATAGACATGTGAAGGTTTGAGTAATGATAAAAATAATAATTTTCTTATTAATATATATATTATTCGAAATCTATATCGATTGTGAACCAATTTCAATGTTTATATTTTTTATTGGAGAGATTCTAATGAATGAATTCTATGGGATTCGTCTAACTATTGTGTTATTTTTTGAAGTGATAACTTCTTATGGGAGGGTAAACCGCTTCGTAACGTAACGCGTTACATGCCACTATTACCGACGCGGACTGCTTTACCTAAGAGCTACCAACGTAACGCCATCTAGCGTATACAGATAGTACTTATAATAATTTAGCAACTCTCAAGTACTAATTTAAATTATATTTAATATATTATAATTAATAATTAATATTATCACTTCTGTCGAGCGTCCCGAGACGCACATGTTTTTTTTATTAGTCTATTATGTGACTTGTGTTTTTCGACATATATTGGAAATAGTTAGTATTATTATCCAATACTTTGTTATATTTAAATGAACACTAAGTGGTATAATTTCATATTAAATTATAATGTATTTGATAACATCGCAATCTCCGATACCATAGCACGTCGACGCATCTGTTTTGTAAATATACTTTGAAACACTCCGGCGTCGGAAAGTCTGGAATTTAAATCAATGAGGATGAAAATGTCACATTTAGGTAAACCGAAATAGGTTTTTTTAATTCCCATTGTTATACAGTGTTAATAAATAACAATTTAATATATCAATTGTTATAAACCAACTATTTACTAAACAATATTATTTACTTGGTGGTAGGGCTTTGTGTATCCAACTAATCATGTACCTATTCTACGACCGAACTAGTAAGTGTAGTAGGTAGTCAGTGTATTTTTTTTATAGCATAGGACGAGCTTATGGTCCACCTGATAGTGAGTGGTCACCAACATTGGCATTATAAGAAATGTTAACCATCGCTTACATCGCTAATCCGCCACCAACCTTGGGAACTAAGATGTTATGTCCCTTGTTGTCCGTAATCACCCTTCAAACCGGAACACAACAATACAAAGTACTGCTGTTTTGCGGTAGAATATTTGATGAGTGGTTGGTACCTACCCAGACGAGCTTGCTCAGAGCTCTACCACCAAGTAACTACAGCTATAATGGATGTATTAATTGGTTATATGTAACGATTAATAGTTCTTACAATTATATATTAATGGGTGGTAAAATAAATACGTCGCCATGTATTTATTTTGCACATTTCATTTGTAATATTTTGGTTTATGTACAAGCTGTTGGCTTACCTAGTAAATAAAGATCAAAATTGCACACTTACTTAATTTTAATTTTAGTGTTTTGATTTTTTTTCGATAAAATAATAGTTTATATTTTTTTTTAATCATTTTTTTATTTTATTGTAGTTGATCGTGTTTATGATGATAAAGTAGTTTATCTATACATATAATAAATCTGTAACTGGTCGATGTCTGTACATGGAAGATATATGAGTAAAACTTTTATCGGGGGTCTTTATAAGCCCAATAGAACCCAAAACAAAGGAAAAATTTAACTATGGCCTGATATGTATTTTTTATAAGAAAACAAAGCAAACACGAAAATATAACCAACTTTATTACGAGTCTAGAAAATTTCAGTTTAAAATGCGATTTCGTTGTATTAATAGTCATTGGTCAGTGATAAATTTATAGCGAATATGTGTTAGAGTAGCTCGCCAAACATCAAAGATTATTACAACGGTCTGATCTGTCACTAGAGAAAGCTATAGAGATAGCTAAAATAGTAGTGATCGAACAACAAAATACGGAGCACTTAAATAAAAGCACTGAGACGTCGTCATCAGCGTCATCATCTAATGAATATCAAGTGATGAAGGGGGAGTAAAAGGGTTAAACAACATACAGTACAGAAAAGAGAAGATGTGCATATTCCTACGAAGTCAGACGGGCAACTAATTAAGAAGAGAACAAAATTGTGAAATGTGGTTCTATTTGCCCTATCCCAATATAAACCGAATAAAAGTATTTTGAAATCTCTCAGTTTAATTCAATTGGTCTTTGGGTACGTCAAGCTTGCAACAGCATAATCATGAATAAGAAGAAGTAGATCTGTGCGATCATAATTTAAAAGAAAATGTTGATGATGACCCAATGACTTCAAAACGGCAAACACTCACACGGCAAGCAAAGTATATTCGAAGAAAACTCCCAGGTTTTTAATATAATTACAATAAGGGATGACAATATTATCGAACATGATATTTGGTTCCGCCTGCCAATAATGATGGCTTGAAATCTACTAGGCTTGACATTAAGAGCTAAAGATTTCTCACTCCACTCAAGAATGATATTGAAGTCATTATTCATCCTTGCGATAGCAATAGGTGACAAAATAATTAAGTCTACTAAGATATTGATTTTATATATTTTAAAAAAATCAATGCAAAATTAATAATGATAGAAATATTAGAAATGATAAAAATAATAATGTATAAATTTATATAATATGAATGTACCAGCCTTCTTAATATTCAATATTTTTGTTTGTTATAAATTTGCTACTGTAGTCATATTCTCACTTGCTTGCCTTTTAATTGTATTTGGTTAAAAATATATATAATATAAATAATATATAAATCATTTATTTACTACGCTTTATTGGTCTTACTTAATGTTATGTGTTATTTTATATACATAATGCTATCTCATATAAGTGTCATCTCATTTTTGTTTGTTAAAAATAATTAATGAACACTTAACCTACCAGAGCGGTCAAATAACTGTTTTTGAACCTTTAATCAAAATTGTTATATAGGTGCTTTTTTGTATATTATATACTTTTTCTATATGAAATGGCCGCTTAAGTAGCTATTTGTGTCAAGTCAGTGTCATGTGTGTCAAGTTCAATACACAACATTTGTTTTAAATCCCCTTATTTTTTTGTTTAGTTAAATGATTATGCCTTGATTAAGTCTGATTTTATTTAGTCTCTGACAGAAGAACCTTTTGTTTACTTTGTATTGTACACATAAAAGAGTATAAATCTATAGCAAAAAACGAATTAATAAATAAATTATCCATACATATAAATCAAATTGAAGTTTCTGTCTGTGATTTCAAAATAACTGCCTGTTTTAAAGGTTATACGGCTATTTACGATTTACCAAAACCAAAGCAATATTTTTTTATTTTTTTACACCGTCTGTCTGTTTGTTCAGGCTAATCTTTCAAACGTCTTAAAATTACAAATTGAAATAACCGAATTATTATAACAACTATTTCTAGGTTCGGTTTATCGGTCTTTATTTCATCAAAATCAGATGAGTCTATCAAAAGTTATAAAAAATATGTATTTTTGTTGTTATCTATACATATAATATAATGACTTTTCCTGAACGATTCATTATCGCAGCGCCTAATAAACCACGGGGGTTAGAAACTTGAAATTTTGGCAGTAGATACATTTTATAATGTAAACACCCACTAAGGTAGGATTTCTGGAAATTCCACCCCTAAAAAGTTGAACGATTGTTTAGAAACCTGTAATTTTTAAAGTTAGAAGCATAAAAATTAATATACAAGCTTAATAAATAAAAATGTATTTGAAATCTACCCCCTAAGAGGGTAAAGAAGGGGTTAAAAGTTGGTATGGGGATTCCGTAATTTTTGATGTAAGAAGAATGATATTTAATATTAACGCTACGCATACGTATTTCGTCGTTTTTAGAAATTCAACTCCAAACGGGAGAAATGGGGTGAAAGCATTAGTATAAAAAAAAAAAAATATAAAATAGGAATTTACTATTTGTGTTTTTTGATTGAATTAATAAACATGTATTTCGAAGTTTTAGAAACATTTATTTTTGTTTTGAAGAGATGGGTGCGAAATTAAAAATATACAATATCTGATATCAATATCTCCTAGGGAGATTTATATTTTTTATTCGAACTTCATTATGTTAGTGAAGTTTTGATAAAAAAAAACATTCCATTATTGCCATGTGTACCACTTAATTGGTAGTCCCTAAGTTTTACCTCAACCTGACCCTTAAACCCTAAAGAGTTAGTTTTGTTTAATCTAAGTTTGATAAAATAAAAAAATATATTCGTACGCTTGCTCATTTACATTAGTAACTATATCTAACGTCGAGGATAGATGACCGAGGTATTTAAGCAACAGAATTGTAGACCTGAAGATGTTCATGCTTCTTACTTTAAAATCACATACCAATTCAAATTTCAAATAATCGTTTATCCTTTACTTATACTAAAGCGCAAGCGAAGACGCGGGCAGCTGCTAGTTTGTAAAATAAATATCAAAACTATTTAATAAATCTTATTTATTAATAGTAAGGAAAAATAAAAATGACAATAATATTTTTATAATAAGGAAGTTTCCAAAAACAGAAAACATACACATGTATGTTCTGTATATAGATAGTAAACGAGTTAACTATTATAAAAAAATATACTTAATACTATCATTATAACAATAAATGCGGCCAACATTTGTTCCAACAAACCAACAACAAGCCAACAAAGAACCAACGAGCCTTAATAGGTGAACACAGTATCGAAATATATAAAATGCACTTTACATTGAATATATAATTAAATGTTATTGAAGTCCTGCTCTTTCATTTTCATGTAATGACTTCTGATGACGAGAAGGTAGTAGATGTTGAGGACTGGAACAAATAAATGTACATAAGTATATACACTTTATTATTAACTAGTTTCTACCCGCTTTGCCAGCGTGTGAGGGAGGGAGAGAGAGATAGATTTAGGTACCCTATGCCATTTTCTGTACCTTGACAACGCGTACGTAAAATTTCATGTCGACCAGTTCAGTAGTCAAGACGCAAAGTGTCACAAACAAAATTACTATCTAATATCTATAGTATTATTATCTATAGTAGTAAGGATTCTATTCAGTAGTAGCAAAACCCAGCCGATATTGTATGAGTTAATGTGTTGCACCACCTAACGACAATTAATAACGATTATAAAAATAAGTATTCAATTATTAAATATTAGCGTTTCGCCCGCGCAGTTCTCGTTCCCGTGGGAATACAGGGACAAAATGTAGCCTATGTTACTCGCTGATAAGGTAGCTTTCCATTGTAAAAGAATTTCTAAAATCGGCTTCTTGGTTTAGGCGTGAAATCGTATCAAACGAACAAACTCGAACGAAAATCGAGGCTTTTACACGGCGGGGTAAGCCCTAAAAGATAAAACATAACGTACTATATAAATATTTGTCTATAACTAAAAAAATCGATTATTGTAAAAATATTTACGTTAATCCAATATTAAAAACATTGCCTTTTTCGTAAGGAGGCTTTTATCGTACCTTAAAAAATTATTTAATATATACTTAATATATAAATAAATATACATACCGATCCCAATGACAATTCCTATGATCACCAACGATTCATTTGCAGTAAAAGTAATCTTAAGGGAAAGCAGGACGATACTGACGACAATAAGTACTAAATTAAATATTAAGTACGCTTTTACATGTCCAGGTTTTTCCTGAAAGAAAACAAACATATTTTTGTTAACTAATAAATTACAATGTAATAACAAAGTTGAAAATTATTAAAGAATATTTCACCGACAGGAAGTTAAAAGAAAAATCATATTTATACGTTTGCGATTTTATCGCGAAACGATTGTCCCGTGTATACGATTTATTTGTCGTGAAGTTTAAAAAAAATTACCTACACTTTCAACGGTAAAATATGAAGTTAAAGTGTGAGGTGCATTGCCAACCTTAAAATAAAAATCCCCAATCTTAGTGTGCCATGTGTGTGGAATGATTCGCCACTCTGTTGTTCTACGGCCAACCATCAATAGTTTCTAGTGCTGTTTGTACCAGTTTGTAGGAAAAAGTGAGTCAGTGTAAATTACAACAAGGTATATAACGTCTTAGATATTGGATCTGGGTTCGCTCATTGCCATAGAAATAACAATATGTGTGTCCCACTGCTGGGCTAAGGCCTCCTCTCCTTTTTTGAGGAGAAGGTTTGGACCTTATTCCGCCACGCGACTCCAATGTGGGTTAGTGGAATACACACGTGGCAGAATTTCAGTGAAATTAGACACATGCAGGTTTTCTCACGATGTTTTCTTTCACTGTCAAGTATGACATGAATTATTATAAATAGAAATTAAGCACATGAAAATTCAGTGGTGCTTGCTTGCGTTTGAACCCACGATCATCGATTAAGATTTACGGTTTCTAACCACGAGACTGAATTTTTTATTTTTTTTAACTTTTTTTTTTATTTCCTGGGACATTATTCATACACGGCCATCTCATCCCAAACTAAGCAGAATTTGTACTATGGAAATCAGATACTACTACATATACTACTTTTCTTTTGTAAATAGATACTTATATGGATAATTACACCCAGACTCAAGACAAACAGATATTTTCATGCACACAAATGTCTGTCCTGGGTGGGAATCGCCATGAAACTAGTTGGGAAACCGACTGAAAGAGATATCAGTGGCTAGGCCTTGGGGCCTAAATATGTGTGAATGTGAGAGACCTCGTCTAGGAATGGCCAAAAGCGCAATATCTCGTGAAAATTTGGAGAAACAATAAGGATACCATGGACAGCCATGAGGACAAATGAATCCAACTTACAAGAGCTCCACATGAAAAAACGACTTACCTCTATATGCCGAGAACGTCAACTAAGCTTCTTTGGGCATATAATGCGATCATATATGCATGAGCTCGAGAAGGAGTTGATCGTGGGACAGATGCAGGGGAAGCGCCCTCGGGGCCGAATTCCAACACGATAGTTTAAAGGCAACAGAAGGCTATACAAACTTTACAAAGAAAGTAAGCCTATGTCCGGCTTTATTCGGACGCCTGGCAACGCTATTCGCAACTGCTCAGGTACAATAAGCTTCGTTAACATCTTTTCAAATGTTTAAGCATCCGTTGTCATGCGTTCAATTGATAACGCTTTCATTTATATCCATCGATAGTCATAAGCATCTGTTCATGCCTTCTTCTTTGAGTGCCAATGATTGTGAGCAGAGAAGATTCTTAGTATCCGTTGGAATATATTTACAATTATGCCTTCCTGCAATAAAAACCAAAATATCAAATCCTGACGTACCTTGTGTAGTCCAACGAGCAAAACAATGGTGAAAGCTATGGAGATCAAAGTAAAAATGAGTAGCACTGCAAACACTCCGATGAACAAGTAGCCTTGCTCCTCGGCGACGTACTCATTGTAAATTAGGGCGAAGCCAGCGCTTATTGAGACACACTCTTGTAACGCGAGACCGATGGCACTAACCTAGAGATTAAACAAAATAAGATTAGATAAAATCACTGAAAGATCGAACAATACAATTTTTAAACTTCAAAATGGCAGTCACTACAGTCATTACAGAACTTGGTTAGGTCATTAGATTTTTTTTTATAGCGTAGGTAGGACGGGCGACATTGGCATTGTAAGAGATGTGAATACTATTTTTTATGATAAAATATGTTTTGAGTACTATTTTTTCTTATAAAGTAGGCCACATGGTGGCAGGTGAACTAAATAACAATATTAGAGCCCAAAAAGGATTCGCATACAAACTTTAAAATACACATTAAGATTAAGCTTCTAGATAATTTTTTTTATTTCTTAATTTATTAGTTTATTTTAGATTATGCATCAGTTTAAATAAAACTCAATTGTTAATATAAATGTAGGTGCTCTGTACTCCTTCACTCTCGTAATCCGATGGGATGTCAGTCACTGGATTTCAGCCGCAGTACCAACGGGCTTAAAAGCTTTCCGCGGCACATTGCCTATTACTGAGACATTCGAGACAGAAAAACAAATGCATTTTACTGACCCGACCCGTGGTACGAAGCCAAAACATCGGAATCTGCAGTTTTAAAAGCTAGCCACAAGACCAATGAGATATTTACATTCTATAATATATGTGTGTGCAAATGATTACCAGACCCAGATATCCGATGATGAGAGATCCAGTTCTTAAAGGAAAGCAAAAGCAGCAAGAATCAAATTCAATCATCTTTGTTTGGCTGAAAAGTTTAAAATCAAATCAATTATGTATGATTATTTATTAGAAACACACATTAAACTAAAATATAGTAGACTAAGTAATTATGTCTACCTCCCTTAAATATATAAAATATATAGAATAAACAGTCAAGGGATGCCAGGCAAACGTTTGCCGTCACGGCGTACGAGTAAAGCTGCGCATACATTGCGCGCGGCCGCCGAGCGAGCCAATGTTACAGGGTTTGCCGCGCGTAATGTATACGCAGCTATAATCTTTACCCGCACCAAGTTTTAACACATCTACTTTATTTATACTATAAATTTAATATTTAATAACCTCCACTGATTCATTCTTCACCCAGATTAGAATTGCAATTTGACAGTAAATGTGTCCACTCTCGACACCACTCCACGTTTATATGTACTCCTATATCACCTATATGTACAATGATTATTATTAATCACGATTTGTATATACTTATAAGTCAATGTAAATAATTCTTATATAAAAATATATATTTTTAAATAACAATATTATTATTTCTAAATGAACTCGACACCGAATTATGAGCTTGGGTCATAATAAAACGTTTAACGAAAGCAATTAAATTCATATTAAATTGCAATATAAAATACCGAGTAGAAAATAACATAATTGTTACATCGCTTATGATTCAAGTATTATATATACCTACAATGTTGGTTGCATCATTGATATTAGTAGATTTAATTAAAAAAAATAATGAGCATAGAATTTACCGGAATTCCTAAGTATACAGATTTTACCGAGAAGAAATATGTAGTATTTTTTTTTAATTGTATTGGTAGGCGGACGAGCATATGGGCCACCTGATGATAAGTGGTCCCCAACGCCCATAGACATTGGCACTGTAAGAAAAGTTAACCGTCGCTTACATCATCAATGCGCTACCAACCTTGGCAACTAAGATGTTATGTCCCTTGTGCCTGTAATTACACTGGGTCACTCACCCTTCAAACCGGAACAAAGTACTGCTGTTTTGCGGTAGAATATCTGATGAGTGGGTGGTACCTACCCAGACGAACTTGCACAAAGCTCTACCACCGAGTAGTATCTATTAGTCACATATATATAAGCATAACTATTCTACATCCACACACACATATATATATATATATATATATATATATATAATCTGCATCAGCGCAGCCTCTCATGGCGAACCATCCAACTTAGAACTTGCGATACGAATTCTCGATCGTATTGCGCTGATGCAGATTTTAAACAGAAAGTAGATATTGTTCCCTTCTTTCCAAAGGTCCTAATCATATGTTTTTGAGGATATTTGTACAGTCTACAAATTCTAATAAAAGTTCTGCATTCAATAATTAAATTGAAAATTTTACTGGAAGACTAACAATGCTTGTGTTACAAAGACGGGTTATAAGTACAAAGGTAGTAACGCTAAATTAGGGAATAAAAATCGCTGAAAAACCCTACCTTGAGATGAACCAACGACACCAACAGACTCCGCCAGTCAAATCTCCAACACTGATAAGTGTGAAGTGAGAATACAATCGTTGCCACTTTTAACACGAACGATTAAAGTAAGTAGTAATTTTTCATTACATATAAATAACTGTGACTTTGTTTGCAAGAAGTAAAAAAATTGTGATTTAGAAACTTCTGCGTAACTTTTTTTTTTCTTATATTCATTTTGATATTATGTATATATCAGAATTTAATTTGACAATTTAAAGCTTCTTTAGTCTACTTTCATCCCAACGCTGCGAAAACGCATCGGCGGTGTCCAAGGCGCCGAGTGCGCCCCAAACATCGGAATACCCACTAAAACTACAGCTCTAGGTACCCATTCCGTCTTTCCGCGCCTCGTTTAGTCTACTTTCATCCCTAGCAGATGAGTGGTAATCACGAATTACGTTGATGGTGTGACTAACGCGTATCTTAAGATCCCGATGATTCAGATGGTATTCGACGTCTACTATTAAAAATATATCTGTCTAATAATTATCTTAAGTGTAACTACAAAGCCTTGGATCACATGGACCCTGACAAAGCAAATTCAAAATGTTGTGACAATAGTTGAACATACCGAATATTAATTTTGAAAAATATGAACACGGAACATTACATTATACGTATATATATAGGTATATATATTTACGGACTGACAGTCGTCTCTTTCTTACATATATATTACTCGTTAATTTCTTGGTAATTAACATACGAGCTATATCTATATAGCGTTTAATGAGGAATGCACTTGGTGTAATTCTTGGTAGACTCGGTTTACATTACAGAATTATCTTGTTGAATGGTGAACTTATAAAAGTCTACTAAAATAAAATATATTATAATATTGTTTGTTATGTAAACAATAGAAAAAATAATTTAATACGTTCTGTTTCCACTTGTGATTAATTGTGTTATTGTGTTTTTTTTTATTGATAATAATCATTAATTATTATTTAAAATAAGTGTTTTTTTTTTATAATTATTATTGTCAATAAGAAAATATATTTAAATATAACATTGCACAAGCTGTTCTGGTTATACCATTAATATAATAAATACATGAAATTCAGGCTTGTGAAGTCAATAGTCTAAATTTAAAGCGGTTTAAGCTGTAGATAGTTATATGTAGTATGTACACATAAACAGATTAAAATCTCCAATCGATTTTTAGAAACAGTGACGTCATCATAGCTGACCTCACCCTCCTTAATTTAATGAAGAATTACAATTGGTTGGTTGGTTACGATGGTAGCCCAAAAAGTAATCCTCGACATTCCTCGAATTTCGTCCACCAGTCAAGCAAATATCAACCATAACCAGTGGGGCTCAGCGGCGGCTATCCCCTTAACATTGCCATCACTCAGTGAATAAACTCATTTTTAAATGATTTAATTAAAGTTAACAATTTTATCACAACACAATTTTAATTGCCGGTTGAGAGTAAAAATGAAACTTATTTATTTTGATGTAATAGAAATTCATAAGCAAATAAGCACTTATAAGATGTAAGTTTAATTTTAACAATCGATTTGTTAATTTAGGATTTAAAACTAATAAGCAAAATATTTTTTTAAACAACTAACAGTGCTAAAGGAACTTGCCGTATTACGATATCTAAAATAATGCAACTTATTTACTTAAATGTAATCGAAAGAAATAAATAATTATGTGTTGTTTCTTATAAATCCAGATAATAAATGTACAATTGAATTATTAATTTAAAAATTAACTTTTTAACAAATGAGGAGTAATGGTTAGTCTCTTAAAGGAGTACTAAACCATTACACCTTATTTTTAATATTACTTCGTACAAATCATACGTTTTAATAATAATATTAGGATAGTTAGAAAATGTATGCAGTCAGACAAAGACATTTACAGCATTACATTACAAAACAATCAGATTATTTCAACTTTTAATAGGAACCCACGTAGATGTTCACTTGATTTTGGTCCGTGCTCATTAATTAACCGGTGTATACCGAGATTTCCAAATTAAAACAACAATATAATAATAATAATATCTTGGGACATTATAGATACAAAGCCATCTGATCCCAAACTAAGCAGAGCTCGTACTATGGAAACCAGCTAACTGATATATTACTTTTCTTTTATAGTTATGTTTGAGGTTATGGTTTTGCCTCGGGCGACGTCGGTGACGCGACACCGTGACGCCAAGCTTTGTCTACGATAAATTAATCTCGATTTATTTCATAAAGCGCTCATGGTATGGTGATATAAAATTATCATAACAAAAGTTATCAATCAAAATCCCTTTGTTTGTACAAGTTTTATATAAAGGTAGAGGCAAAAATAAGAATAAAGCAACCACTTACCATCATGTAGCCCATTTGCCAGGGAGCCTGCCTATATAAAATTTATATTAATATTTATATTAATTCGTCTTTTAAACTCAATAAAATAAAAAATTGTGTGGTCTGGGGATCCCCGTCATGAACGAAGTTCTGTGCAATATTTTTTCTACTCAAACCGTTTTTTAAAATGTAGATTTTAATTGATTATATTACTATATTTTTGTCACACCGATAGGCACCTCAACCTCCTTTATATAGACCTCTTAAATTCGAACGCATCGCATTTTGTAGCATTTGGTAGGCACAATATGAACGCTATTTCGTTACTCACGTGACCTTGGGCCACTGTCATTTCACTCTACTGGTAGCCGCGTAACAGAACTTCGTTCCTTCATACTCTATGTAATATATACTGTATACATATATAAATAATATGTAATTAATTGATTAACGAAATTAATTTACAAAATATAAATAAAACAAACAAACGAGTGGTAAACCAGATGTTTGTAATTTAATACTTTGAATTGCCATTGATAGACATAACTTTTTAGATAATATATTATAATTTCAGCATCCATTGATTTACAACAACATTATTTATTATTGATGAAACTAACAAAAGAAGCATTGAATTAACGCTGTCATTACAATGAAACATAATCTTTTCGAATATTTAGTTTTTATGTAGACTGTGTCAACAACACTTGTATTCACTATCCACTAAATAACAAGTTCTAAATAACATAAGGAGTTTGCAGAAGAATATGTTCATCATTTGAATAATATTGCAAAAGATAATATGATAAATAACACAACAATCCCTAAAGACGCCACTGAAGAAGAATCAAAAGCTTTCGAAATCGAAGAACTTATCGCCGTATTATGGCTGATTGGAATCGGCGTGTCTTTCATCGGTCTCCTGGTACAGTCAATGATATTTTCCTTGATACCAAATTCTCGAAAGTTCGACGAAATAATTCTATGCCAGATGACAGTATCGAGGACTATGTACACGGCGTTCGAGTACTACGTGATGTATTACGTGCAATATGACAATTACGTAGTGAAGTTCTGTGTATTCGTATTGTACATTCACTGTGACATAGTGTTACTTTGTCTTATGTTTATATTTAGTAAGAACCTTTATAACAAAGTCGTTGTGGTCTTCCCGCTTCAGTCTTACAATTTGTTTGTAACAACAGTTGTTATCTGGACCGCGCCTCTTCCTGTTTCATTACTGTTTCCTTTCTTAATAGAAATTAATAGTAATTACTTCGAAATCTTCTATAACGTTTACGCTCATATCAAATTTTTTATATGCATTTTAAACGCGTTGGTCTTTTTTGAGATAATACGCGTCGCTTTCAGCAGAAGTTCCAGCAACAATACGAGGAATGTCAGAGACTTTTTAAAGACTTCGTTGATAGCATTTATATTAGTATCAGTTACGAGCTCTCAAGTTCTAATCACCGATATTGTTTCGTACTATTTTAAACATATACGTAGTCATTTACTTGTGTTAATATTTTGCGCTGTTAATTCATATCAAGTGGTGGCTTTAACTGGTATATTATTCGTTCTAGTGAGAAGTAAGATGAACGATTCAATGATCAGGATAATATCAATCAAATTGGAGGAGCTTATGATATCATTAACGTAAAGTATTTAATATCTCACACCAGCTACGGCTTCGCGAGTTTTTATATATCCAATCGTTTTTATATAATTCCAATCGAAGTAGGAATAAAGGTAAACACACCGTAGATTTACAAATTGCATGCGATTTTCTAATCGTTCTACTGTATTATGCACTATAAACAGTTCATGATTAATTAATCCTAATTTATAATTCAACACTACAATTAACTAGTTTTAACCAGATTAATTTAACTTTCGATGTTCCGATTACAACTTCGCGGACATTGAAAACGCCATATTTTCGGGAGTCTGTAGCTATGTAGCCAATAATTGTGTATGTACTTGTATCTTAGAAATATTCCAGGATAACTGAAAACTTTAAGTAATACGTACGTTATTTTGAGTTAATGTATTATAATAATTCTATTCAGATATTACAGAGTACATAATATGTTAATAATTATTATTGTTTATTTTCATTATTAAACATATGCAGAAAATTTTTGTGCTGTTTTAGATTGTTAATTAATTATTCTTACCAATTGAAATATCTTAAGTGTTATAAACCAAGTCTCTGCACCGGATTACTTAGGTGCTCTACAAAAGCGCGTAACAAACAAGGAACTCTTAAAGACACATAGAGAATGAAACAATGTATAAATATTAAATTTAATGCTTATTATTATCGAAATATCGTCATCATCATATCCCTTTGTCGTCCACTGTTGGACATAGGCCTCTCCAATGGCACGCCACTGAGCTCTATCTTCAGCTCTCAATCTCCATCCGCTGCCAACCACTTTGCGTATATCGTCACTCCACGTTTATTCGCGGCTATTATAATTACAATATTATTAATAAAGATTATTAGTAAAGTACAACGCTCTACATATTTTTTCATTTATTGGAACATTCTTTTACTAATGCAAAGTAGAGTGACCTGGCAGAAGTTGTCATGTAACAAAAAAGCGTTGTCCTCCAAGCGACCTTTCCCCTCATTCATTCTTACTGATTCTTTCTATTCTAGCGGTTGTATGTGTCACTTACACATACATAATGTGTAAGTGTGCAAATTTTCAGATTCGACAATAAGGATTGTGTGCGGCCAATGAGATAACCTCAATTCTATACAAATGTAAATATAATTTAAACTCTTTTTTAACTTATAATTCGCTATTTATATTTAATTTTGAATAAATTACTATTTTCCTAAAGTATTAAATGAAATTTATCAGTTTTAATTCTTACTATACATTTTTGCTTTGAAAACATAATGCAAACATAGCGCCTACGCCTTCTCCCCGGTCTTCTTCGACGGATCGAAGCAAGCAGCATTTTCCTCGCGCTGCCGATCCACGGCCTCCTTTTGCGACATGACACTCTCGCAGAAGGAGACCATTTCCAACCAGCACCATGCGTGCTGCACGCATGGTGCTGGTTGCAGCATGGCATTAATCACGCTCGGCAGCGAGAGATCTCCACCGACTATCGCCACCAGGGTATGCCTTTGAGGCCCCACGCAGCACACTCCGAAGAATAATTTCCTCCTGACCGATTTCGACAGCGATTGCCAATCTCAAGAAAGATTTGCCAACTACGCAGGACATTTTTTTTTTTGATATAATCCGATAGGTCGGTAAACCGACGCGAACGGTAAAAGTTCAGGTAAGAGGCAGGACCAAAGGCTTCACGTGTCTGTCGTGCCACGGGAGTGTGACAAATATACAGAAATATAATAATTAAAAATCGACATTTTAAAACACGTTTTAAGTTAAAAAATATCACAAAGAACTTCGTTCCCCCCGGGGGTCTCCCGATCGCACATTTTTTATTATATTTTTAGATTCTGTCTACGGTTTCTATGTGCTCATGCTCATCGTACAATGGCCCCACACTATGATATAGACCTTTTTGAAAAAGTTGGGCCGTTATTTGTTTTGTTTTTTTTTTTATTATAATAGGTCTAACGCATGTACATAAGTACACACACATTTTTGTTATTTAACTTACCTTTCACAATATTTTTCCTTAAGAATAATACAGTAGAAATACTCTTAATATTAATAATAATAATAATTACACTAGTACTGCAAATTTATAGTAAATTTAGTTGAGAATTACACGGAAATTATAAAATGATAATTGTAAACGTCACTACTGCGATCGATGTGCAAACAATAATAATGGCCGAATTTTTTCCAAAAACTGTGTAAGAAATGAGGTACAGCTTATTGCAAGAGAGACGGGAGAACGCTCCTATCCCTACTCCGTGCTGCTTAGATGGTGAGAAGTGTTATTGATCCAGCTATCGACCGAGGTTAAAAATGATTGAATTACTAATATCACTATTAAAAAATAGGGGTTGATGGTAGAAGGGTGAAAATTTAGGGTTGTATGTATTTTTAATGCCACATAATAAAATAATAAACATAAAAGAATGTGTCCAAAAAGTTAAAAAAATGTTTTTGGGGTGAGCCACCCTTAACACTTAGGTGTATAAAAATTAGTTATAAGCCTATTCTCATACCTACAGAATATACATATTAAATTTCATCAAAATTCTAATCTAGGTCTAGCCGTTTCGGAGGAGTATAAACACTAAAACTGTTTTATATATATAGATATATATATATATAAAAGAATAAATTAGTAACCGACATATCGACGGACATATCCAAACTACTGGGGCTACAACATGAAAATTAATATACCGGTTCAAAATTCAAATACGAAGCAAAGCCGCGGGTGAAGCTCTAGTTATCTCTCTCTGCTTCTCTCTTCAGTCGTTCGTTCATTTCTGATGATTGTAGTCCTAACGGCTCAGCTCAGCCCAATGGATCAGCTGTTTCGGTTTCCTTAGGTTTTTATAAATATCAGTACTAAAAAATATTCATGTATTGTATATGTCCTAACTTTGTACGTTTGGGGAGAAAATAAGAATAATATCGTGATTGTTTTGCAAAAAAAAATAAAAATGAAATTGTACATATGAAATATATTATGTTAGTCGGAAGTAATCAGAACTATCGTTTAATAAATGACGCAGCATAGTTCTCTGGCAAGGACAGACGTCCGACGAGTAGGAAGCGTCGCCAGTATGAGTAGTACGCTACTGGGCGTCGATGAAAACGCTTATCTTTTTATAGCTCAAAAAAGTTCTAAATTCAAACTGTTTCTTTTTTATATTGCCAGTGCGTAAACATTCTTGGATATTTAAATTTTATGTGAAACTATTTAATCGCAGTGGCGTTTTGCTCTCGAATTATCTACTAATTAAAAAACGCGCGTAAACAATTAAACTTTTGTCTTTATAATTTTATTTTTTGTCTATTGTTTTGTGGCTTGTGGGATCGAAATAGAATCAAGTGCATCGCTTATATAATTTGTGTTTGTAAATAGTGCGAAGTGCATCGATACACTGGAGACTTGAAAATATACCACCAATGCGATGAGTCAACTGTTTTCGAGTGTTCATTTTAATTTTCAACAATAAAATAAATAATTTTCGTGTGTTCATGATAATGGCAAGTCTGTGTTTATGGTCAGTGTACGGTAACTTATTGCTATAAGAAGGCTCTGAAAAAAGGATTAATAATAAGGTAATACCAAAGGTGTTTAATTACGACAACTAAATTTCTTAATTATTTTTATCAAGCATATTTACCATATACACGGTATAATATACTTACTTAAAATTTGGTGTACATATATAGTTGTTATAATTTGCGAAATTGTTGTTACATTTTTTTTTTTTTAATTTCTTATAATCACTGTACTTGAAATAAAAATAGCGTGCGCGCCTTCCTTAAATAAACTTTTTTATGACAACTTTTACGACTTGTACCTTCGCTTTTGTTCCGAGGACTTTGGACGTAGAAAAGATTTTGCTATACTTTTTTTTTGAGTTCAGAAGTATCTAAATACTGACAAAGGTATTATGCTTTTATGCCGAGTTTTCATTAAATTAGTAAATCTAACAATATTGCCTTCATGTAACCATATGTATTCAACTATTGGATTTTTTTATATAAATATCCGATTCAACGGGGAAATTGTACAAACTTACTCCAACATTCAATGTACACAATATATGTGGAGTCTTTATTTATTTTTAAATTTTCATCTCTATATTATATCGAAAGACTTTTTTTATTATTCATATATATTTTTATTATTATCTCAAGAATATACAATCACTCTGCACTCTGCAGCAGTTAATTGTATATCACTAGACAATTGGACTCTACAATGGAACCTCGGGTACAATATCCAACCAATCTTCGTTCGTACTATGATATATATTGCAAGTTTTAATATCATAGTTAAATATTTCTATATGCTTTGAGCGGATTTAGGTAAAATAATCCACAAAACTAACAGCGTGTGAGTGACACTGAGAAAGTTTCGAACTTTTTCCACCAGGCTACTCCAATGCGGTTCGGTGGATAAACATTTGGCAGAATTTCAGTGAAATTAGACACACGCCCATTTTCTCAGGATGATTTTATTCATCGCCGAACACGAGCTAAACAAATTAAGAACATAAAAATTTAGTGGTGCTTGGGTTTAATCAGTCGGTTAACATTCGCACGTTCCAACCACTGGGCCATCTCATCTAATACTCAAACGACTTTGGAATTATAAGCTGACAAAGCAAACTAAGCCATAATGACATATCCTCTTAAATTAATAACTGACTAAATATAGATTTAACATTACATCGTGTGTAACTATCATGAAAGTTGAAACTTTTGTGAATAGTGATTCATTTCGTTATTTGCATGACCTTAAATCGATTATTCTTTACCTTGAAATAGCTTGTTCTTGCTTTCTTCGTATCGAACGTATGGCTAAACGTAAGCAAACAACACATTTTTATAAATTCTAAAAGTCTGAAAAATCCACTAACTCTTTCTACAGATGAAGTATGGAGATGAATTAGTGAGCTAGTAAAATAGACTGTGTATCTTAATACGCGTAACCAACGACGATTTTGATGTTTTCACTTTGAAATTTTTGTAACTACTTTTTATGGCACATTTATCTTAAATGAGACTTAGCGATGAGTTTTTCGAAAAGCTTCAGTTTTGCCTACTCTATGTCAGCATATAACATATGAAGACTGATACTGCATAACTGATAACGTAAATGATATAGGTAAAATGTAATAAATAATAATGTACTATTCCAGAATGTTGGCCAAATAGTTCAATCTAACAAGAATACTCATCAGAATGTTATAATGCACAAGTTTGTGTGTAAACATAGGTGCAAAGAGTGCACTCATTATCTCATTAATTAGAATACTGACCTACAGGAATTCATAATCCGATGGGACAGCAATCTGACATGACCTCAATCGCATCAATAAGATCAAGTGAAGAACATTGATGTTTCGGCTCCGAGTCTAATTTATCAAGACTTACTTGTAGATTATTAAAAAGTACTTACTTAAGCAACAGTTCTACATTCTATTGTGTGTTGGATAAGAGAATTTTAAAATATATAGCAGACTGACAAATATAATGTAATGAAAAGCCACAACTGCGCGATATTTAAGGCATTTCCTGCCTCGCACAATCACTTTGTGGAACCAGCATTCGCCGGCGACTTTTCCGAACCTATATGACATAGCAACCTTCAAGAAAAGGGCGTGTTCATTTCTTAAAGGCCGGCAACGCACCTGCAAGCCCTCGGGTGTTGCAGATATCCATGGGCGGTGGTAGTCACTTTCCATCAGGTGAGCCCACGCTCGTTGGCCCCTCTTACGTAAAAAGTGATAAGTGAGCAGCGCCGCCCATAGATATTGGCTCTAAAAGAAATACTGACAATCATCAACGCGTCACCAGCCTCTAGACATTGACTTGCTCACCCTACAAACAGGAATGCAACAGTACTAAGTATTGCTGTTGAGAGCTATCATAGGTGACGAGTGGGTTGTACCTACCGAGCCACGCTTGAACAAAGCCATGTACGCTTTTACATTATTTCATTTTATAATTTTCGATGTCAATCTAGTCAAAAAAAAATTTATAGCTTTTTTGAAAAATATACATGTGACATGATACTCGTAGTTCTGTTTAATATATAAGATCAATAAAAGATTAAGAGATGATTAAGATATGGGAAAAATTAAGAATAACATCAGTGAAATTTATTTCTCACATATTAAACCTTATTTATATAAATAGCTTGCAGAACAATAAGATGTTGTTGATTGAAATTGGCGCTAACACCTTGCCATTTTTACACTTTATAAACGGAATATATAAAAAAAAGAAAAGACACGACCATAGGGAATTTCAGGGGCAGGATCATCGGTCCTACATGCTTCCAAAACACAAGAGTGATACTGCCAATATCCTAGCTCTACGCTGCCCCTGAGAATGCCGTGACCTAATAACTTTTCACGTGCCCAACTCGAACTCGGGATTCGAACAACGAGGCAGTTTCCTTCCTTAATACACAAACAAACGAATAAAACTTTCTCCTTTGTTATATACGTACGATGACGCTGTGCGTACATTCCACTAGACGTACTAAAATGCCGCCATTCCGTCGACTGAAATAGTTCGTCCTATATTGCAGTATTACGTCATGGCCACTGTTTTACCACGCCGTATCTGGAATATGGTGGAATATATGAGCGTGATATAAATAAATATTAACGTTACACACTCAACCACTACCACTAACGATAAATTATTATAAGAGTATGCCCATCAAACATACAAAGTAGTCGAGTGGAATTATCATGTAATTTTGACACTGCTGGATGGCATTTTGAAGATTATTCCAACACGCTGCTCCAACGCAGGTGCATTTCCTCACGATGTTTTTCTTCATCGCTGAGCATGAGGTAAATTATAAACTCTATTTCACAAAACCGCAAAGCCAATTGTTTTTTATGATAATATTATGAAAACATTTCCAAAGTTATTTCCCCTGATAAGGATCTCCCCTCCTATTACCAAGGTATTGGAGTTTATTTCACCTCCCCATTAATTTTGTGTTGATATATATATATATAATTCGGAATATTAAGCAACAAAACAAGTTTTATTTACGATTAGCTGTGCCACGTGGCTTCACCCGCGTATAATTAATAAATAAATATAATAAACACACTCATAATGACTACTGGTAAAAAATACGTAATTAACGATTTGAAATTAATTTTCATAAAATACCGTAGGGTTTACCGATCTTATATATAGCCTATCATTTGCGCCATCACATGTTCTTTGTGTGTACCAATTTTCATTAAGATTGGTCAAGCCGTTCTTGAGTTATAAGAAGACATACAGACAAACAGACAGACAGACAGACAAAAATGAAAAAAATAGTATAATGTGAATCACTCCATCATAAAAAGATTATTTATCACAAAATTAGGTGAAAAAAAAAATTTACAGACAGAGCCAATAGATTTATATAGTAGTATAAGATGACACAGATCAAGCACATGTAAAAGCTTAGATTGTCCCGACTTGACCCTCCGATTTTCTCTAAGATTACTGATCCCGCTGGGCCATTTCAGAACAACTCATTATGTACTTAACTATTATATAAAACAAAAAAAAACATCTAAGTACTATAAACATGTCTATATGCCGTATATTCTATGGGACCTTGACGTGTCCAACGAACCGTGTTACGGGCACATAACTCATTTTATTACTTTGTTGATTAATAGTAACATAATAATGGGTTTTAGTTAAGAATATCAGTTTTACATAATTTGTAGATTATTTAGGTTTCATTTGTGACGCCTCCATCATCCAGGATGACTCAATGTCAAATTTAATTAGGTAGGTTTAGGTAGGTCTTGATGAAAAACTATAAAAGATCGAGTGATTGATTGTGAAGTTAATGTTACTTTACTAACTACAAAACTTTTTACTTTTTATTTTTTTTTGCCTGTAACACTACATTTGATAAAAAGGGCTTTTAATTCTAGTTGAAGCGTAAGATTATACTTAAGAATAAATAAGATAATTAATATATATGTATTTCAGAGCTACAATGGCGTTGCCGATGTTGCGACAGTGCTGCGGCTGTGTTTCTTTAGAAAAAGGATGTTTCTTACTCGGCCTTTTGTCCACGGTAAGTTGTTTCAATAGTGCACTTGCGCTACTTGTACTAGAAATTTAATCTGTATAAATCCTTACAAATTAAAATGCGAAAGTGAGTCTGTTTGTTTGTTATTCTTTCAATTCTTAACTACTAAAGTGAATGTCCCACTGCTGAGCTAAGGCCTCTTCTCCATTTTTTTTTGAGGAGAAGGTTTTGAGCTTTTTCCACCACGCTGCTCCAATGCGGGTTAGCATACACATGTGGCAGAATTTGATTTAAATTTGACACATGCAGGTTTCCTCACGATGTTTTCCTTCACCGTCAAGCACCAGATGAATTATAAACACAAATTAAGCACATTAAAATTCAGTGGTGCTTGCCCAGGTTTGAACCCACGATCATCAGTTAAGATTCACGCGTTCTAGCCACTGGGCCATCTCGGCTTTTTACTACTAAACCGATAAATAATTATGAAATTTTCATTTACCTCAACGTAACTCTAACTGGCGGAGTACTTCTGTTTAATTGATAGTGGTATACTACCCAGACGTGTTTGCATAAGGCCCTGCCGTTTTAAAAAAGTACCTTATAAGTAATATATATGGAAACAAATAACCGTAATGCTTCAAACTATCATTTTATATAATGTCCATTCAGTAATTATACGTTTAAAGTATACATATGTAAATACTTTTCAGTTATCCTGCATAGCAGCCATTATGGCTGGATCCTGGAGTCTCCCACGACACAGGGAGAGGGAGCAGGAAGACAATCTCATTTCGATGACATTGGTCATGTTCTCGACTTTATCAGCTATCAGTAACGTTGTAGTATTAGTGGGAGTTGGAATGGTGAGTATAACTGTAAACCTAATGATTACGCTTTTTAAATTAAAAACGCAAAGAGATAATTTTGTCGTTACCAAGTTTTTTTTTAATATACACTCCTACACACTCATATCATTATACTGAAATAATATGACGTAGGATTGGGGACGCTACTGTCGTCGAATTCAAATTTCACAAAAACAATGCAATGTTTATGAAAAATGTTTTAATTTAAAGTTTTACTTTACGTTATTTAAAACAAAGTATATTGAATATTTGTAGTTAAATTGTATAATTGATGTACGTGTCATCATTTTGAATACGGTACTTCACTCATCCCGCTTTGTGATGGGGTCTGGTGATGGCAGTTCCAAGAGCTGTGCCTTTATCACTGCGGTGTCTTGTTTCGCCGTCCGTTACTACGGACATGTCGTTGGGGCGGGAAAGATCCCTGGGAGTGAATGTCATCATTCAATTGCTATTGTCCCATTAATTTTGGGTTATTCCCGTTTATTCGTAGAGCATAAGGTGAACGGTAAAAGTAACAAAATGTTGTGTGATAAACTCAATATAATTATGTAATTTAAAACGAGAAAGTACAATATTTATTACAAAAAGAAAAACACATAACAGCTGACAGTTAACAGATTGAAAAATAAGTTCAAACATTGTTCTTCATACATTTATGAATATTGCTTACTACGAGTATATTTGCACAGTTTGCTTTTGTCTTCAGGGGCACATTTACAAATGTCACGTTCGTACTTTATCTTATTATTATAAATACATTAAAAAAATCTAGAACTATCCCCAGAATAGGGAAAAGGAATAAGAAGTAGTAATTAAACTTCAGATAGTTGTAAAATATCAGTCTTGGAAATAATTCGTTTTGAAATTAAACTTCTTAAGGCAATTTATTCTTTATGGGAAAAATGTTAAGGTTGAATATCGTGTAACATTACTATAAGTTGTTCAACGTTTCTGACACTAAAATTCGAAAGCGAGACAGTATTACTGCATTTTTTCTCGTCTCAATTTATTCGCAGCTGCTCTCTATTTATTTCATTATCAGGTTAAAATAGAAAATACGTTACATTTCAGAGGAGACCCGGCTGTCTGCAACTCTCATTGCTGTTCAACTCCGTGTTCATTCTGTGCATCTTCCTAGTGGCGGTGGTCACTTGCCTGTTCAGTCCCGAACTCGCACCATTTTTGGTCGAGCCGGGGAACGTCGCTTTAATCGTGGTCATGATTATTGCTGGTGCTGGTATGTACTCCAGTTTATAAAAATATTTACTCGTCTATTCACCCATATGTATGGCCATAATCGTTATTACAAGCAAGGAACACTGAGAAATAAGTTTTTATCTCATATTTCATCGGATTTGTAAAAAATACTAAGCGATAACGCTTACTTGATTTAAGTGTTTTTACATTAATTTCTCAGTGATGATAGGTTTTAATGACTGCATTTATCTCAAAATGTACTTATAATTAATTAACGAATTATTTAACCAACATATTTCTGTCGGATTTGTAAGATGAACTCAAGAAGTCCTGTTTAAGTCTATCCGTCTATCCTGTATCCAAATGCCTAATACATTACCTATAATGTATACGCACACAGAAAATAGAAATAGCAGGCAGCTCTCAAGATAACTTTCTCAAACTATAGGTCTTATCTGAAATGATAGTGTTTGTACACATGTAGTTCATTTTAACTAATAGTAATACAAAGATTAAACTGTCTTGTAAATAGTAAGTATATAATATAGATAAAAATAATTTAAGATATTATTAATGGAGAACTTTGTGAAACATTTATAGTTTACCAAGCAAGTAATTAATTTGATAGTTTACTATGTGGGCCGATTCCGGCGGCACTGTAATGCCGGTACCATCCGTGACGGGAGTAGAGCGAGCCCCGAACATCCCGTCGATTTATAACAATCAGCTTAATATACTAATATATATCTCGCAATGGGGGAACTTTCAGATCTATAGATCAGGAGAATATTAAAAAAAAGAATAACTTAATCAGAACCTAGCCACAAGGCCGAGAAGCGATTCAAATGATTCAAATCCAGATCCAGTAGCACTAGCAACATAGGTCGTCATTCGAGAGAGAAAATCTGGCCAGCGCGATGCAGAACAGTGACGTCATGGTATAGTGCCATCTATGAAATGATAAGAAAACTATTTCCAATTAATAACGTCAATACGTTTAGAATCATTTAGTCTGAAATTTAATATTATTAAATTTTTTATACAGAGTTTAGTGGAACCATTGTTTAAAAGCAAGCGGAGCACTTATTTTTCATGGTTAAACCACAGAACCGACCTTTATAAAATTTTGTATGCAGTAAGCTTGATTATTTCTACATCTCTCACTAGATGGCGGTTTTTCTGAAATTTAATGAATTCACGAGTCGTCGCTCTCTAGCGATTCCGCTAGATGGCGTTAATATAAAAAGGTCGGAAATCTGCATCGCGCTGGCAAGATTTACACACAATTCCTTATATACTTTCTGTTTAAATTATTTATTTACTCTGGTTTCCCTTCAAAACGTATAAATCTTTCGCCTTTTACTAAAGATTTCCGTGGAGGGGAACACTCAAATGAGTCTAAACATATTTTTGAAGCCTCACTCTAGGGTGAGGTTTAAGTATTGATATAAAATTTCTCACGCGACGACATTTAATAAATTCGTAGTTCATACTTACTTCATATAGCGTGATGCATATTCATTTACTATTGGTACTGAGGTGCTGCTATTTTTTTGCTGTGGCTCAGTTGATATGTAATAGTTAAATAAAGAAGAAGGAAGTAGCCAAAGGTATTTTATCGAACATAATATATGAATATGAAGAAAAATCACAATCAATCTTTTAAATTAATGACCTCTGATCTATTTCAGCGTACTCTGTTTACTACCTCATGGTGGTGAACAGCGTGTACAGGAAGATGAAAATGAGTTACAGCGAGACAGCGCTGCCTATGTAAAAGTTCAAGACTGCAAGTATTGTGATTGAATACGCTTTCTTTTTAATTTTTTGCGTCGAATTTTATAGTCACTTTGTCTATTTTTATATGTTTAAATAAAGTAATTTAGATGTTCTTTTTTTTATTTATTTATCTAGATAAGATAATTTGATATCATTTTTTAAGTATGTAATTTCGATTAAGTCATAATGCACCATATAAATACTCCGACATTGATTCTACTTATGCATAACATTATGATATAATAGAAATAAATTAAAGATATTCAGATTATTCCTTAGACAGACTTTGCTTTTATTAACTAATTAAAAAAAATCTAACAGTCGAATATGAATTTTAAAAAATTAATAGAAGATAATTTAGTTATAGAGCCTGATGACCTGTTATGCTTCGTCCATCAAACTTGTAAAAAGACATATATCTTTCACCATCAATGAACCTCCAACCATGAGAATTAATTTTGAATCCTTTGTGCCCGTGATTACACTGGCAAACGCCATTCACATCGGAATAAAAAAAGGAAAGTCCTCACTATGTACCCATTCAATCGGCCTTTGTTAAACCAATGCCACTCGATTTATTTTGGCATAAATATAGACGATCTTACAACAAAGTCCTTAAATATACTTAATTCATTAATTCGACGTGCCGGTTGCCGTGTATGGTAAGACCTTTCACGCCGCAGGACGTGGGTTCGATTCCCACCCAGGACAGACATTTGTGTGCAAGAACATGTCTGTTTGTCCTGAGTCTGAGTGTAATTATCTATATAAGTATGTATTTACAAAAGAAAATTAGTATATGTAAGTATATCAGTAGTCTGGTTTCCATAGTACGTACCCGACTCTCTTGGGGGAAATACCGGGTTATGTGGGCTTCTTACCCACTAAAACCACTGCGATGGCCGTCCTCGGCACGGATCGGAGGGGCTGCGGGATCGTGTTGATATAACGCATCCGCGGCCCCTCCCGTGCTGCGCTCCGCTCGTGGTTCAGCGGAGCTCTCCTCAGGGAGCGAAGGTAATCTCGCCCCCCCGCACTCCTCGCTAGTGCGTACGGCAGCGCGAGGCCATTCCGGCTGCCGTCCTCCTCAGGGCCGTTTGAAATAGGACACGTGAAGCCCCCACCTCACGCATCCACGGCCCCAGGGTAACGCTCTATATTTAAAGCCCCGGACGTTGGGGCTGTGGGAAGGCCGGGACGACGCCGACGTCGTCTCTGCCGAGCAGGATTGGCCCTTTTCCGTTCCCGCTCCGCCGTCTCCTTCTGGACCATGACGGTCTCATAGAAGGAGGCTACGGCCCTCCACGCCGATTCTCTGCGGAGCATCGCCGACACGATTGTTCGCAGGGACAGCTCTTGTCCGACTTCACGGACCAGGTTCTCCCTCTCCGCACTCCACGCGGGACACACCTCCAGCGTGTGCTGAGCGGTGTCCCGGTCCGCGCCACAGTGGTGACACATCGCCGTTGACTCGCGTCCGATCTTACACAGGTATTCTCCAAAACAACCGTGACCGGTCATTACCTGCGTAAGTCGGAAGGTGACTCGTCGCTTTCGTCTCATCCAGGCTTCGAAGGCTGGCAGGATCGCTCCGACGACGCGTTTGCGCGCGTACCGTTCTTCGCAGAGACGGTCGCGCCACGTCGCAAGAGCCCTCCTGTGTTCCCGCCGCTTCAACGCCTCGACCGCACTCGGACGGGGCGCGCTTTCACTGTTCTGACGGAGGATGCGGGTCTGTTGATAGACCCTCGCGTCCATATCCGCCAGAATGTCCAAGGGCGGAAAGCGCGCTAGGACGGTTGCCGCCTCATAGGGGGATCAGATGGCCCTGTGTGAATAATGTCCCAGGATATTTATTTATTATTATAATATTTTTGTTCATGTCTGTTTAGTTAAAAATCTTATATTTTCTTTATAAATAATTAATGAAATATTGTTTTTTATTACAAGGTATTGATTAAAACAAATGCATACATTTTTAAATATTTAATTTCCAATGCGTTTAACAAAGCGACGTACAACGTTCGGAAACATCAATTTTCTATAAAATCAATACAAATCGCACATTGTAAATAATTAAGACGACATTTAAAGCGTTTACAATTGATCTTTAGGTGTGCAAACATTACATATTGTTTATATTAAAGGTCTGTGCGCACATTAATCTTATGTAATAAAATATATATCTTTTAATACAGAATTGGCGACGACAAGCTCATTCGATGTATGATTACGATTTTTATTAAGACTGAAAACGATAGTGTACATGACTTTCATCTTAATACAAGTTATAGTCGATGTAGTCAAGGGACGGTAGATGTATGGATAAATTTATATCTATGCGAACAGACCATATTTATATATTATACATAAAACACGTCTAAGAAATATTTAAATATACGTTGTATAGAAATTGAGTACATTCATTATAAAGGGGTAGGGTATAGGGTCTATAAACATCGAAGGTACTAGATATGTAACAAGATATACAATTACTAATTAGAAAATCTCTATAGACATAACCAGCCACCTAATTACTATTCGCCTAATTAAAAAATATTTATTTGATTTTCGAATGCTCAAACCGCACTCGAATTTATTCGATTAATTTTTATCGATTTGAATCGTCTAAAATAAATATCAATCAATCCGAACGCACGAAAATCGATTAAATAAAAGTCACTTGCGTTTGGTTTTTTTTCATTTTCATATTTCAATTCGAATCGTATGAACGCTATTTAAACGAATAAAATCGATCTTTATTACGATTGGACTGATTCGTTTACCTCTATAGCTTACTGTTTGGCAAATGGTAATTAGGTATTTAAACATTGATATAACTAGAACTTCTTTCCTTATCAACGATTCGTTCGTGTAGGCATGGCATATTATTTTTATCGAAAACATAGACAAACGTTTTAATTTTGAACGTTCGATATAAACGGCTCTGTAACAATGATTCCAATTTGTTATTAAAATTAATATCTTACAAATTTCTACTCTTAATCGTTGATACAAAAATTTAGGTCTAGTTACACCAGTGATCTGTATATATATTTATATAGAGAAGTGAATGGAGCGAATTTTAAACGTCAATATGAGTATGTCAAATTTGTTTTGTTTTTAATTTATATTGAATAGTTTAATAGTAACGTACAGATAATATAATACGACTTATATATTATGTAGTCCATTTTTGAATTGCGATTTAAGTTATCAAATGAAACGTTTCTAGTTCAAAACTCATACGCACTCATATATCGAGTTGAATGCGTTCTTTTTTCAAATTGACAAAATTTGAAAAATATTCTAAAATATTTTTAAAAGTTTCGATAAAAACATTGAAAGCCGATTTTGTACAGAGTAGTGTATATTCAACAAATGGTATATTCAAGTTATTGTCTTTGGAACCATTAGCGGTCCCTACCTTAAAAGTATTGTATCGGAAAATTTAAATAGTTGATAATAATATATTTATAATAAACTCTGTCTATGATTACATTTATATAATAAACTCTATTTAAATATATAAACCTTTACACAGTAAAAATATTGTTCAAGCTCAATGTATCAGTATATCATAAATTACAAATGACATCATTTTGTTTATACTATCTGTATACAAGGAATTTTCCGAAAAAAGTAGTATCATGGTCTTGTATACAGGTCTATCAACGGAGCCCAATTTCACTGGTGAGAGATTGGTGCGATTGTGTTACAACTTTTATTTCGCAATAACGCCCGCTGTACGTCGTTGCTATCGCACATGGTTGAGTGACACGCGGCGTATATTTTTCTCTCCCAAGTATTGTGTTATTTAATCATTGTTATATCGTTTTGTTGAGTTATGCGGATTTTTGTTTTGTTATTTAACTGTTTTGTTTGGATTTGAAAAAGTGTTCTGGATTGTCGCGAATTGTCATGCCTCTGGCGGCCGTAAATTGAACTGAGCAGCATCATTAAGCGGACAGGTCTATCAACTACAGTAGTGTGGGTACGTCGGCTTAATGGTTGCGCTGTTCTGTTCAATTTAAGGCCGCCAAAGGCATGACGACAGATGAGTATGCTGTGCAACGAAGACAGAGTAGCATTCTGTCTCTTTTCTATCACACGTAATGACGTAATGCATGCGTACCGCGTGTCACTTAACCGGCACGTGACCGATCGATAACAACGACGTACAGCGGCATTAACGCGAAATAAAAGTTATGACACGATCGTACCAATCTCTCACAACTGAAATTAGGCTCTGTTGACAGACCTGTATATATCGCTCTCTGTGACCTGTTTCTTTTTGTTCTTAGTATTATTACATAATAGTTACTGACAATACTTATGTAATATCTATTTCAAAACGTCCCCAAATTCCATTCACTTCTCTGTACAAGGACAGGAACAGACAACTATGAGCTAATTAAAGCGAAGGACGTTTTATTGTCGTAATTCATATAATTGGTGCCTACACAGTTACACTGAATTATACTATTAATTATCTGTGTGACTGTCTACAATTTAACTAGAATAACTTTAGGACCGTTAACAATATAAATATTTTATATAATACGGACCCAATCTAACGAATTATATAAAACGTTGAAATACGTTTTACATACACAATACATGCATTAACATCGTATGGTACATTTTCAAAAACAAAACCGTTTAAAAATTTAAAAAATTGAACAATCCAAGATGGCGATTTTTTAAAATACATATATATTAAGTATATTAAAAAGGAACATCTTAAACCGTGACATTCTTATATACATAATTGTGTAAATATATGTATTTAAAACCATAAATTGAAACTATATCCTAAAAATATCCAAAAAGTACAAATCACATATATGATATTATCAGATATAGTGTAGGTTCGGTTAGGTTAATCTTGTAAGCGTATTTTGTGGATGAACTCAGAACTATCCATACATTATCCATATATTAAATATATATGGATAATCTTAGAACAAGAACCGTTTTGTCAGTTACACTTAGAGCAAGAGGAGCGATCGCTCTAGAAATCAGGGGTCCAATTCTACTAATCTATAACATTTACGATACGTTACCGATTCCATTCCAATCCAACTTTCATTATTCTATATTTATTCGAATCGGAAACGAATCGATATTATATTAACATATAGTTACGTCAATAACAAAATGAATTTTTAACTTTAATAATTCAATTAAAGAGTAGGAAAACGGATAAACGGTAACGATTACACTTCAATTCGATTGCGATAATGTGACAATTTGTTAGTAGAATTATTATTTATAAAATAATAACTGAGATGCAATTTATCCAAAGAGAGAATGAACAACAACAATCTCGGTCAACCATGATCAATGAGGGCCTGAAGTTCCATAAAAGGCGCTTACAAAAATAGAACTTAACGTCACCTATAGGTATGTATAGAAAGTATTTTTAACAGTATTTCGGGTCAATAAAAGTTTGACTGAGAAAATCATACATTAATGTTAAAATATCAATTTATAAAAATAAATAAATTTTCGTTTTTTTTTTTATAATATTCCCATATGAAATGTTGTATTACAAAGATTTATATTTTGAACTAAAATTAATGATTAGTTTCTGTTTCACATAATTGTGATAATATATTGAAAAAATATTTGTGTCAGTTTTAATCATTAAATAGTATTGTTTATAAATATAATATATAAATTATATACATATGTAAATTAATTTCAATGAATTTAAATTTTTAATATGTCATCTTTAAAAAATATTTAATATTATAATATGTTAAATATGATTATATAATCTTTATAATTTATAAACAGGAACATATTATATAAAAAAATGCTTGACGTTATTACAGTTGCCGCACATTGATGATTTTTAATCAACCATACGAGATGTTAACGAGTTACGGCCTTATTTATAAACGTTGCTTAGTTACTGTTTAGCTAAACACTGATTTGTCTCTTTCTGTCATTATTGATTTGACATACGAAAGAAGAAGGCAAAATATTGTTTAACTAATCACCAGTTAAATAAAGTTTATTAATAAGGCGGTTAGTATTCAGGACGTATATAAGAGTAAGAACGTTAATGAATTTGGTTACGTTTAGAAATATGTAACTGAATTTGTTTCAACTCTTCATCGTCTCCAAACCAGTAATGTACAAGAATAAAATCTGTCAGTTGTCAAATATGTTCACTTCAACGAAGCGTGATGGAATGAGAACTTCAAATCCTACCTCTTTAACAGGAAAGCTGGCATTGGCCCTGCAACTTAAACACAGCTAACGTCCCTAGTATAATACCTTCGATTTAGCATTTTTAATTATTCTGTCCTCTTCTTCCATTGTTACGCTTGTAATCAGTAAGCGCAATATGCGGATAGGCAAATAAAAATCACTGATGTGCGGTAACTTTTGTAACGCTCAACGTTTATAATTGATGTTAGCTAATCTATATATCATGGAAGACAAACGTATGATCTTAAGAAAACGAAGTTCATTGTCATCCCAAGGAATCTTTGGTAATTTTGCCACAGATACAAATAACAAAATATGTTTCGTTGTATACAATTATTTCTTCGTAAGGAGTTATTTTATGCTGTATTATTTACGCAATTCAGATTATGCAACGGGCTCACGTAGTTTTTTTTATAAAAATGAATGATATTCATATCAACTGACCCCCAACAAATGCACTTCTGATCGCGATCAAGTGAAGTAAAAGAAAAACATCGTACAACTCTCAACAATCTCGTTTTGTTGTGAAAGTATGTGAAATCTATTCAAATGAAGTGAGATAAAATATGGTTATATTTCCAGAAACTTAACATTTTATGATATAAAAGTTTCATTTCACTTGAGAATATAGTGTAGTGTTTTATATTTGAATTTAATTTTTTTTTGTTAAAACTTCTATGATTCGTATCTTTGCTAGAAGCTGCGTAGGGTGTAAATACAGAGACAGACAATCAAAGCTGCGTAAGCTGTCAAATTGATAATGATCTAAAATAAAAATTATAATTTTTTTTTGCTGCTGTTGGACGAAAGCCTGTATTTTATTTTGTTTATAGTTAATCCCATATAAATATTCTCGTTTTATATAAAAATTATATTTTACGTTTTTTACTCAGTGAGCGTAGTGCGATTTGTATGAGATTGCGATAACTGTCACAAGATGGCTCTGTTTTCTTTTTATACAAATTGCAGTATGAACTTTAACGCTGCCGCGCTATCGAATGAGTTAAAAAAACTAGGCATAACATTTTTTTTTCATAAATTTTGTGTTAGCCCTGTCCATTTCTTGGGCTGTCAGTGTTGATACCATTAACCTATTTGTTTTTTTTTGTGACAATGAACCTCCTTTCTATATTACAAAAGTGATAGTTATGATTACAACTATGATATGATTATTCCATCGTGTAATGTTAAATACAACGCAATTTCACAACCACTATTAAAACTGTAAGCGATATTGTAATTTTTTAATAAAAACTTTTTATTGTAATACTCGTTTGTAGAATGATTTAAAAAATATCATTAAATATAACTTTAGTTGCATGATCGGATATTTTACTATTTTGAAATGTTAATAATTTGATTTGATAAAATTAATAAAAAAGTTATATTTAGATTCAAAAATTATTAGCAGTAAAATATGTATATCTTTTAAATAATATAAGATATATTTTATAAATACAATATTAAAAGAACGCCATACCATTATTTACCAGCTGGTGACGGATCCGTGTTTCCTTCATCATAATGTTACAAGGAAACAAAAGAACGTTATAATTTTACAAAACACCGTCTTCGTTGATTGATATCAAGTAACTTCGAATCACAACGATGTAGTAGAAATTCTCGGCTGGAAATAAAATACTCAATTACACATTTATAAAAAAGCGGAGATGGCCCGATGATCATGGGTTCAAACCCGGGCAAGCACCACTGAATTTCATGTGCTTAATTTGTGATAATAATTCATTTCGTGCTAGACGGTGAAGGAAAACATCGTGAGGAAAGCTGCATATGTCAAATTTCACTAAAATTCTGTCTCATGTGTATTCCACCAACCCGCATTGGAGTAAAATAAGTTCCAAACCACCAAAAAGAGGCCTTAGCCCAGCAGTGGGATATTCACAGGCTGTTACTGAACTCGGTGTCTTGGACAGCGGCGACGCTCCTCGCGGGCGATCCACCTTGGGAACTCCAAGCGGAGGTGCTCGCAGAGGTGTATCGCTTCCGGGCCGAGACGGGAGACCGCGGTGACCGTCCAGGGTCGGCAGAGGTCGAGCGAATCAGGGCTTTAGCCCAGCAAGCCCTGATTCGCGTGTATCACCCTCCTGCCACGAGTGTGGTGCGTCACTGGACACGGCGCACCACACCCTGACGGAGTGTGCTGCGTGGGGACCTCAGAGGCATTCCCTGGTGGCGATAGTCGGCGGAGATCTCTCGCTGCCGAGCGTTATTAACGCCATGCTTGATAGCGAGAGATGTTGGTTGGAAATGGTCTCCTTCTGCGAGAGTGTCATGTCGCAGAAGGAGGCCGCGGATTGGTACATGAGTTCTTCACATTTTTACACATCAATTTTCGTGATCACCTTAGCAGTCACACCATTTTGTTATTATAATTTAACTTAATTTGTAATTTTATCTTATTAAGTATCGACTTTTAATATAATTCCTTCATAAATAATGTACGTTAAACCGAAAAAAGTTGTATGTCTCAACTGTTTTCGGTATACCCGTATTGTATACATACTTAGTAATTGCTGTATTTAAATAATTTTAAATTATTTATATTTTTTTTTTTTAATTTAAATATATAAAAACGTTTATCAAATAAATTTGTATATTATAATAACAATATACGAGGTGTACATAAGCACCAACCGAAGCCATGTGAACACACCACATCACCGTACCAGCAAATTAATCAAAATGAAAAAATATATATAACAGTATATCAACTAAAATAATTTATAAGACAACATACCAAGGAATAGTATCTGGGCGATGACATGCCCAGCGCCCATGTGGAACAGCGACTTCAAGAAACCGATGATGAAAAGCACCAGGAACACGATCCAAAATATGCAGTACTTCTTCATAATACCGCATCTCTCCTTCAATAAGATAATTATTATTAAGCTAAATACACGAATAATTATTTTATATACAGCTAAATAAAGACGATTTTGGTCTGACGCTTGGCAAAGAATATTTACTCATAGTTCTAGTCTTCCAAAAATAGTACTTTATCTGAATATAAAACTTTTCCATCTTTTTGTGTTATACGTAAGAAAAGAAGTGGTCACCATCGCCCATAAGCATTGGCGACGTAAGAAATATTAACCATTACTTACATCGCCAATGCCCCATCAAACCTGGGAACTCAAATGTTTGGTCCATTGTGCATGTAGTTACACTGGCTCTCTCTCCCTTCGAAACGGAACGCAACAATATCAGTTTTGCTGTTTAGCGGTAAAACATCTGATGAAGCGCAACCACCTAGATACTATTTATGTAATCAAAGATTGAACCTCGTTGGCCCAGTTTGCTATACGTGAATCTAAACTGAAGATTGCGAGTTCAACAACTCAAGAAAGCAATACTGAATTTTTTTGTTTATAATTTATCTCGTCCACAGCGGTGAAACACCATAAGGAAACATGTATGTGCCAAATGAAATTCAGCCATTTGTGTATACACCACCTCGCATTGCAGCAGTGTGGTGTGATGTGGTGATTCAGCCCGAAAGTAGGGGCCGAATTCTACTAAGCTTTAAAGATTACGATACGTTCCCGATTCGATTCCGATGCAACTTTGACTATTCTGTATTAATTCGGATCGGAACCGAACCGATATGATGTTAACATATACCGTTATGTCAAAACCAAACTTCATTGTTAATTTTTATGCCAATAGTCGATAATTAAATCAAAGAATAAATAAACGGCAACGATCCCGCTTCGATGCGATTGCGATAAAGTGGCAATTTGTTAGTTGAATTGACCCCAGGACATTTACAGGTTGCTGCTTACTATGAGGTAAATACTATAAATCAATATTTATAACACCATTTATTTGAGCCATAATTACATTAAGAAGTTATTTTTTTATCTTAAACAATACTGAGCGCTATATATATGGTTTATTATCAAGTCTACTTGACTATGAGCGAATATTTAACCACAAAATATGTATATTATCAGAGTTCCAGAATTAAATACTTTGAACTACATACGAAAATGATTTTAAGATTGACTTGTATAAAAAAACTACCTTATACACAGCCCAGACGAAGATCAAATCCAGCAGGAACTTGAGGAAAAGCAGCACGACAAGAAGGACAACGATGGTGTAGACCACGGAGGACATACCATCCATGTCGTCCTTCTTGGACTCAGCGGCACTCTTTATATCCACCGCGAATGTTATCAGTATCACCGCCAGTACGAAGGTCAGGATCTGCAAGTATGTGAACGTATATTATCGTAGTAACTTTGTAGTATTTTGGCCGTTGTTCCAAACTGATATGTGAGTATCATATTTATTCTTTTGTTGAGCACTAAGAAACTTTTTTTCTGCATTTTCCAAGGTTAGCTGGCGAAGAATGACTTTAGCATTCTCTATATTAATACTGAATATACTAATATTGAATGCGAAAGTAACTCTGCCTGTTTGTTACGCTTTCAGGGCTAGAACACTGAACCGATTTTGATGAAATTTTGTGTGAAATAAACTTAGGCACCGAGGAAGGACATAGGCTACTTTTATCACTTCCCCAAAACACCAACAATTAACAGCTCCCACTTCAACCTACAGGGGAAACCTCAGGCGAACAAACATATTATAATTCATGCATGAAAACATTAAATGTATATATGAAAGAAATTACCGAATTTATGATCCCCATGACGATACATCCTGTTCTCAGGTCGAAGATAAAGCAGAACTTGTCCAGCACTGGGAGCTCCATCCTGGCCTAGAATATATTACTTTATATATTCAGTAACTATTTCTCCAAAATATATTATCAAGATTCTTAATCACGATGAAAATGGTTAAATTTAGATCGTGTTTCTATAACATTAGTAACAAATCAAATCCATTGAAAAGAGGCGTAGAACAATTAGATTTTTGGGTCGTAAAACCATTTTGCTTACGATACTTGTTTTGTTTATTATATATTCGATTAAGATAAAAACTCTTTTATGTCATAGTATGAAAAAAGTCCCTGAAGTTGACTTTCTAAAAATAGCAAAAAAAAACAAAACTTCGATAGAAATTTCTATAACAATGACATAAAAAACAAAAATATATAATTTACCTTAGGTATCCTTTGATTTAAAAATACTGAATGAAACAATAACCTTTTAACTATTTATCATTCAACAACACAAAACCTCACAGACACTCACCATTTCCTAATGGATAATTGGTTATTTCACAATACTTTTCGGTATACCCACAATTAATACGAAAGTAAATGACTCAGGTACGAGACATCTTGATAAAACTCCCAGCTCCGATTGAGGAGAAACGGTTTCAGTTTGTAAGGACAAGTTTGATTGAAATAAGGAGAAACATTAAGGAGACGCTCTTCACGTCACTAATATATCAGATATTTATTATTGAAAAAAAAAACAGTATTTGAAATATTTATTTTGAGGGTTTTATGTGTAGAGAAGCGAAAAGGTAAGTGGGTGAATTTGAATATAGGACCGGGAGAATTGGCGTGCAAGTGAGGAGGAAAATGTCCAACAGTGGATTTATGTAGATTGAATACAACCCACATAAATCCACTGTTGGACATATTCCACGATGATAATGATGATTTCAAATATATTACAATCTTAACTGGCTCGTTGTTCCAGTGGCTAGTTTAGCTAACGTTGGATTGAAAACTACTGGAAAAAGCACGTAAACCCAATTGTCCAACACCTGAACACATACCGGTCCTTCCCATCGGATTATAATAGAAAGACAGTGGACAGTGCATTTGCACGAACTTGAGCACTGTATAATATGCTGCACGATTGGTGTCAGGATGCCATTACTTCAGCAAGACATTATGATGACGTCAGTCTCTCTGACGTCTGTGAATAAATACGTACTTCTAATAAATTCACTAAACAAAGGTTATATGGAATAAGTCAGACGAAGTAACTACGAAATGTCTGGAATTAAACAAAATCATTATAAAATTACGTTCAATATACATAACATTATTAACCTACCTAAAATAAAACAATATAAAAAGTATTTGTTTATGTATTAATCTGCTGACGGCGCATTTCTACAAACGCAAAAACCTCCTCAAGTTGATTTGTCTGTACCTTTATTATAATAATAATAATATTCTGGGACATTATTCACACAAAGCCATCTGATCCCAAACAAAGCATAGCTCGTACTTTTTATTTGTAAATACATACGTATCTAAATAATTACACCCAGACTCAGGACAAACAGACATGTTTATGCACACAAAGGTCTGTCCTGGGTGGGAATCGAACCCACGACCTGCAGCGCGAAAGGCAAGTATCTACCGCGCCAACCGGCTCGTCAGAAATATAAAACATAGAATTCGAAAAACATTCAATTTATGCACAAAATTAAAACAAATAAATAATTCCGTATCGACTGGGCTCACTTCCCCTTAACGGAGGCTGCACAGTCCTGCGCAGAACAGCGCGTCGATCGATCCTGACCCGATATATACCTACTCCTACCACACATTTAATTGTAAACGTCTACATCTGTATACATGTAACCTGTAACATGTACCTGAATTTACTTAACAATAAGAAAAATATACAATACTATAATTTTTTTATACATTGTATGGCTTATTTTTTCACATTTGTTATGTGGAACAATTAATAATTAGTAGAAAAATAATTTAATTAATTGCTTAAAATTGCATTTTTTCTTAAATTTTGTAGAAACACAATACCTAAAAAAAATAACACCTTGTGTCGTAAACTTTTATAATGATAACAATATTATTAGATTAAGATAAAGTAATGATAAATATTATACGTGATTTTATTCATAATTCATTATGATTACCGGCTCTTTATGTTAAATAAATAATATTTTAATTATTAGTTTATTAGTTTTAGATATAATCTGAACAAAGCGCCATAGTCATTAGTAGACCTAGTAAAGCTTAAATTCGATTTGTCGACCAAAATTGCCTTGTGTATTTTCCGCCATCTTGAAAAAATTGTTAAAATCCGATTTTTCATAATAAATCGGTACTCCGTTGAGATACGTAAATTTTTATAAAATACTTTTTTGTTGCTTTTCTTACGATCTACAATTAAGGTCCTTTACATTTTCCACGTATCGTTCATCGTTATTGAGATATCGACGGAGAAAGCCAAAAATTTGGGGAGTGAAATTAGTTTTTCGATATTCTCTTTTTTCTCGTGACAGATATCGAAAAAATGTTCGAAATCAAACTTGTAGAGCGTGTACAGATCTACAATTTCGTTTTTTTTATTTTTCATTTTCGCGCGTCGCAAAGTCGGCTGCAACGAGCCCGACGCTACAATTTGCGCTATAGAGCGAAAGTCGAAATTTATCAACACCCTCGAAAAGAATATGAACCTACGGTCATCGGTAGAATTATTCAAACAAGAAAAGGTCGATCCGGAGGTTTTAACTTGTGCTAGAAAGAGATCTACACTATACGGCGGTGATAAACAAGAGACATCGATTGATACGATACGATTCCACCGCTTCGCAAAATCAATACGACATCAAATAAGATGAATAATCTTTCACTACTTTCATCAACGGAAAGCGCAGTCCGTCAACACATTTTCCGGACATATCTACAGGTACAAACTTAGTCGACAAATCGAATTTAGGCTTTTTTAGCTAACCCCCCAACTAATATCCAAAATTTGGCTTTCTCGGTTCATTTGCATTTCTAGCCCGTTTTTCCCGACGTAACTGACTGGACTACCATGAAAGTATGATTAGAATACCATATCAGACGCAACATGAAAGCTTTATATTTTTCGCATTTTCCCAGAATTTGTGTCCCAAGAACATATATGCTCATATTTAAATAAAAGAACAACTTTTATCACTACTATTTTATGATCGTAGAACATGTAATCTTTGAAAATACAATTAAATATAATACAAAAGCTACAACATTTTTTTTTCAAGGAGATTCGTCGACGTTTCTCTAAATCAAGTCTAATTCACCAGCTTGAGACGAACGATGCAATAAATCGTGTCCAATCGTCTTTTACAGGTCCTTGAGTTTTACTGGAGTTACAAGACTTGATACCTCTTTCACCCTTATATCATCGGACAACTAGGCGCCGTTATACACCCTTACGTCATCAATATCCCACTCATTGGACAGAATGTTTTGCTTACTCTTATCTCATAGGTACAAGGAATAAGAATCTAATAGGATCAAGGTTGGGAATTTCCTTACAGCGCCTGCTTCATGATCACTATAATCTGATAACATTGAAGATAGAAAAGCATCTTCTAGACTTCTAGATCATCAGCAATTACATCGGTATTTATCATCAGGTAACAATATATTATACAATTACACATATTCTGGACTTCAAAACTAATTAAGATGCTACAGCTAATTGTTGTTGATTGGTTACTATTTTAATACGTCAGAGATTTGAAATTAAAATATTTCAAAGGTTTTCTCCCTAATACAAGATTTTGTATGAAGTATTATTGTTAATTATATTATTAAAACAGCTTTTAGCCCACATCAATCGCTTGTATATTTCTGGAAGGTTTTAATATGTATTACAGAAATAAGCTAAAAGGAAGTGTAATATTTTTTATGCAAAATAGCCGATATTATTCTTCTATCAATCGGATAGGAACGGATCGGAGTGATATCAAAATCACTCCGATCCGTATCCGATTGCTGTAAGAATGTCCTCCACATACAAATAAATATGTACAGTAAAACATTCATAAAATTAACTAAATTAAATTAATACTATTCGGTTTGGTTTGTTAAATTATTTAATAATTTTAAATTTAAATATCTGTTGATAATATATGTATCGATATTATATGTATTGATATTCTAATATTTGTTCGCCATAATAATTATTATTGCACTAATCTAAATCGAAAACCATACATGATACACGTATTCGTAAATAAAAAGTGACCCAATTTTTTTGCAAAGGAAATATATTTTAATGTTTTTATATTATGTTGTAATATAGCATAGACCTTAGGCGCCCTCTGCGAGTGATTTGGAGAATTTATGTCGCCACAAACGCAGTGGTTATAAACTGTGATGGTCGCCACTTTATGTTAGCGCATAGCTTGGTATAGATGACACTAGTGATCACTAGTGTTGCTAGTCGCGAAGCTGTATATTTCGGAATTAGGAAAACCATTAAAAAGTATTTATAATATTACATCAACACACCTATTTGCTGACTTTAGTTACCTTTTATTGTTTAATAGCATATGAAGAACCGTCGTGTCTCCGTCTAATGATAAGATTCAAACGAGATCTTGACATAATTCTATACAATAAATATTCATTGTTTACTTCATACACAAATGCAAAGATGCACTACAATAAGGCCCTACAACTGTTTATGAATGAAACAATTATACTACTCTAACAAACGTGAACGTCTCATGATGAGAAAAACAAACAAATTTAGTTCACACGAGGACAAATAGCTTAGACCAGATTTGGGAAAATGCTATCAGATTATTGTATGACGAAAGTAAACAAAAAAGTATAGTGAGTTCAGTAAGTGCCACAATGCATAATGATCTGATTAAATTTTGCCCAAGTTTAATTTAGACTATGAGTGATTTGGAACAATCAAACTAGATAATGATCGATCACCAACAGTAAGCATAGAATTAATTACTTTTAAAAGATAAGATAAGCTCAAAACAATTGATAAACATATGTGTTACAAGTATGAATAGAAAAATCAATTCGTTTTGAATTATTGCAGATCAAATCGTGACGTTGACAAGACAAGTCATTGCGTTCAAATGTCAGTTGTCAAAATGCGCAGGAGTTGGTTGGTCGTGGTTTTTGTGTTCAATGTTGTTAGTGTACGATGTGTATTACGAAAAGGTTAGTTTTTTTTTTATTGCAAATATTATGACACAAAATGTAAGTAATTGAAATTAACACAAGGTTACAATGATAATTTTTCAATGGCTTAATAATTAAGAAATCTTTTTCAAGGATGATCGTAACTGAAATATAAAACCAAACGATATTTAGGTTTATTCACTTTTACGTATTACTGCTGAATTTCGTGTAATTTGAATATCGTTTGATGAATAATGAATATAATCGCTGAGTTTTTTCAAGAGGGCGTGGTAAGCCAAATGCGTAACACGAACTAACAAAATAATTATATGATTCCATTTTTGAAAAATCTTATTACACAGCGGAGATTCCGGCATGTTGATTTGTGTGATACACTATTATTGCATGATACTGTAGTGATAATATCGGTTATAAGAATATAAATGTGGAATTTAATTTTAAATGTCAATGTAAACAAAACGCTCGCTTTCAACAAAAAAATTCAAACTTTAAAATTCTCATACATTGATACTGTGGTCCGTACATAAATTGATCGATTATGTCCACTCGTATTCAACATTATATCACATTATTAATACTCCTTACATAAATTAACTATAACTGATCAATTGGTTTAAAATGTTCATTGTTTTTAATGCATTGTTGCATTAGACGTACATGTATTGAATTATTCATCACAATATATTAATTCTAATTAGATTTTTGAAAAAAGAATATAATGCTATTATACAAGTGTTGACTCAGTGGTGAATCTTAACCGATGTTGGCGGGTTCATGACCAGGCGAACACTACTGAATTTTCATGTGCTTATTCTGTTTTTAATTTATTTTAGTTCTCAGCGGTTAAGGAAAATATCGTGAGAAGACTCGCATGTGTCTAATTTATAGAATAACCTTCTTCTCAAAAGGGGTATGCCTTAGCCTAGCAGTGGGGCTTTTACGCATTGTTATTTTTTGCGTGTTCGTGTAACACATTTGTAAATTATTTTTTATTCGGTCCGTAATAATAATAATTCATAATATACATGCAATAATTTTTTAGGCAAACTGTGTTATTTTAAGCCGACAACCAACAGCAATTATATGACGATTCTCGATCTTGTATAAAATATATCAATAAAAATTCAAAATAAAATATTTGAATCCAGTTGAAATGTTCAGTTGTTTGATAGATCAATCAGTCAGTGTAACTACGGACATAAAAGACATATCAGCTGAGTTCCCAAGGTTGGTGGCACATTGACGCCGTAAGATATATTTCTTTCAGTCTATAGATTTCCCTGACCATTTATCATCAGGTGGCCTATTCGCATATCTTTCCCTAACAATTAAAAAAAAAAATAAGATAGATTGCGACTCAGCTTTCTTTAATGTTAAGTATTCATCCAGTTGATCAAATCAATTATAATTGGTTTAATCCATCTACAAAGTGCGCAAGACGTATTACATTTTATTATGATTCAAGGAGATACGACACAATGCCAATATTAATTTAATTGTTTACAAGAATTTATATATTTGTCTTCTTTTATTATAGTAACCGTGAGGAGGTATTAAATAATAATACGATAATTTTAAAATGAGAATATGACGGTTAACTCTTGCGTATGATATTGATGCATGACCATGCACGATCGAATACATGGACCAGAAGTGCACTAAATAAATTAGAAGGGAAAGAAATGGAGGAGGCGTTTGCCAAATGTGGCTAACAGGCTAAATTGTCGATGTCAACTCACCAGAGTGATAATAATTTTATTTATATGTAAAATTTTGCAATAATATGTCTGAATGAAGGCTTATTTATTTATTTATTATATTGATGCATTGAAAAAATGAGATTTCTGTATTTCCATCAATAAATACAAATTTACCTATAAATATACAACGGATTTTACGTACTACTCATAATTATTATAATGTTACCATTAAAAAATCTATTTAAAAATATTGTTGCTTTACTAAAAACCACTCCGAATAAAGTTATATTTTATTTGGAACGGTTTTTTCATTATTTACGTGCAAATATTTTATAAACCGATAAAGTATTTGGAAGTGGGTAAGTAAATAAATATGTCTAAAAAGTAAGGATTTTCGTCACAAACTGGGGACCAACTCTACTAAAAAATTGTCACTTTACCTTTTCTTTACTTCAATTATCAACTATTAAGTTTGATTTTAACATAACGGTATATGGCAACATCATATCGTTTCGGTTCCGATCCGAATAAATATAGATTAGTCAAAGTTGGATCGGAATTGAATCGGGAACGTATCGTAATCGTTATAGATTAATAGAATCGACCCCTGAATGCCACGCTGGCAAAGCCGCAAGTTTTGTTGGTATAGTAACAGCCTGTGAATGTCCCACTGCTGGGCTAAGGCCTCTTCTCCTCTTTTGAGAAGAAGGTTTTGGAGCTTATTCCACCACTCTGCTCCAATGCGGATTGGTGGAATACACATGTGACAGAATTTTCAGTGACATTTGACACATGCAGGTTTCCTCACGATGTTTTCCTTCACCGTCAAGCACGAGATGAATTATAATCACAAATTAAGCACATGAAATTCAGTGGTGCTTGCCCGGGTTTGAACCCACGATCATCGGTTAAGATTCACGCGTTCTTACCACTGGGCCATCTCGGCTTTGTTGGTATTAAATAGTGAAATTTTAATTTAACATTGAAATCGATGAAAATAAATTAGATGACACCAAGATTTTACAAACGGATAACTTTTTCTCGTCGTTTATATGCAGGAATACGCTATCTTTCTTATCTCAATGTTTATTGCTTGTCTTCACGGATAATCTAAATATATCTTACTCTAAACTTGTGTGAAGGAACAAGATACGATACTAGAAGATGTTAGACCTATTTTTATTTATTTTTATTCTTTTTTTATGTAGAAAAGGTAGTTTAGGCGGGCAAATGGACCATTTGGTGGTAACCGACGCCCATAGAAATAAGCATTATAAGAAATTCAAACGATCCCTTACATCGCCAATGCGCCACCAACCTTGGGAACTAAGGTGTTCCTCGTGCCTCACTCGCCCTTCAAACCGGAACATCACAATACTGAGTACTGCTGTTTAGCGGCAGAATATGTGATGAGTGGATAGTATCCACCCGAGCTTACACCAAGCCCTACCACCAAATGAAAACCTACCACCGATTTACAAGACTAGTGTCGAATATAGTGGAATCCATAACCATGGCTAGTTTAAGAGTTATAAAATAAAAAATTGACCATTACATTGTTTGTGTCCGTTTTAAAGTTGTGTTACACAAACATAATATAGAAAGTATTGATATATATATATCAATACTTTCTATATTAAGTGCTGCAAAAATAGGTTTTAGTATAAGGTTTGCTATCTTCTTCTTGCTCGTTCATGTTACCACGATGTAGAGAGCGATAGTCGCGAGCAGTGACCATTTAAAAAAAGCCAACGGTCAGATAACATTTTCATTAAAAAAATATATAATTATGATCAAAAACTTGGTTTATTTCTCATGTCCCTTAAAAATGACCAATTTAAAATGCTAAATAGGGTACTGCTTGTCTGTAGCATATAACGGACATTGACATTAGGGCCTACTTGTAAATAATTCTTTTAACTGTCCTACGAAACGGACGTCGCCAATATGTAGTCACTCGCAACGTCGTCATGACTAAATTATATTTTTATTTTATTTTACATGAATCTGTATTAGAAACAACAATACTTCCTTCAGATTTTTAACCATCAAATAAAGATTTAATCAGCAACGCTTAGTATTGTTGTGTTCTGGTTATAATAATTGGAGCTAGTGTAACTACAAGCATAAAGGACATCTTAGTTCCTATAGTCGGTGGCGCATTGGTGATGTAAGAAATGGTTAAAATTTCTTACAATATCTATGGGCGATGATCACCTACCATCAGGTCTGTCTTCCTGTCTGCCTACCTATAATATAAAAAAGGTAGGAGCGATAAAAGTATGCGCCAGGAACAATTTACTTTAATTCAAAATCGGAAGAAAACAAATCCTTATGGTAAACGGCCATCACCGTTCATAGATATTGACACTAAGCAATATTATTTTTTTCCCATACCACCAACTCTGGAAACGGTCTGTGTGCAAAAAATAAGACTAGTTAGCTAACCTTTCAAACTGGAATACAGCAATAACTGTATTTTGTTTTGTATATATCCGTCGAGCGCTAATCCAATCCAGACAGGTCTGTACAAATCTGGTAAAATCTTGCATGTCATATTTCACTAGAATCGGTTCAGTAGTAAATTCACAAACTTTCGTATTTATGTTTTAGAATCAAACATATTTTTCACGGTCATATTAATCAGTGCTATTAGAGAGTCTCTGTGAGCTGTTGCGATTAGCTTTTCGACCAACACAATTTAGTCGGAGACTGCGAGATCCTGGTTTTAAATTCGGATAGAGGCAATAAAAAGATATTGTGTTTTTCTGTCGAGAAATTACCATTAGCAATGCTATTGTTGTAAGTAGGATTTGTTTTTTCTCCCATGCCTTGGAAGGCACGTGAATCTCTAATGTCAGCTGTAGATTATTTATAAATATAATTAATAAACCAGTTTTTCTTTTCGTGCTAAACAAAATACATTTTTATATATAAAAGAATTGCTCTTTTAATTTTATAAGATTAAAACAGGGTCCACGATCGTCACCAAGGGTCAACGCCCACAATCACTGGCGGTATTAATGCCCAGGATATAATAAAGTTTTACATAAAAAATATCTCAACATAAAAAAATAATAATGAAAAGACAAGTTATTAAGGGTATATAGCTAAAAAAACGATAAACCTTGAAATTATTGATTTGAATTAAAAAATTTGCAACAATCGTATACATGTAATTTTATGAAACAAAATTTAAGAACCGACTACATTTTACGATAATAGGGAAGCTATTTCGGGAGAACTTTTGTAAACTATGCATTGTTGTTTTAGATTCAGACTACTGGACAAATTTAGCCTCAAAGGAGTTAGAAGAAGCATTGAACGTTAAATGGAACGAAGGAATAGCGAAGAATATTATTTTGTTCATCGGCGATGGGATGGGACCGAACACAGTCACGGCTACCAGGATACACAAGGGAGGGGAAAGCCATCGTCTGTCGTATGAGATGTTCCCGCATGTTGGTTTGTTAAAGGTAAGGTTCTATAGAGAAGTAATGTGATGTTAACCATAAGTCAAGAAGTAACAGCCTATAAAAGTCCAACTGCTGGACGTCCTCTCCTTTTGAGAAGGCTTGAAACTTATTGCGCTGCACCAATGTGGGTTGGTTGGTCGTTGCTCCAAAACGTGTTAGTTTTCTCATGATGTTTTCCTTCACCGCAGAGCACGAAGTGAATTATATACACAAATTCAGCACATGACAACTAAGTGGTGCTTACCCGGGTTGGAACCCTAATCTTCGGTTAACATTGCCGTGTTCTATACACTGGACCATCTCAGCACCGGGAAAACAAGCTTATTAAAATAAACGAACACTTTATTTAGTCAAATTACACACGTATAATGTATATTTATTAGTTCCGTCCGAGTCGTACATTTTGTTACAAAGCGGTTACCTATTTTAAAACATAAAATAAAACTGGAACGACCTCGGAATGAACACTTTCAACGGTATCAAAAACTTATAAAAATTAGTCCAGTAAATCTTATCACTACATTCCCCACGAGAAATAGTATAAATTAGGTTGGTTGTGGTGTACAATAAAGTATATTATATCTGTATATCTACGTCAGCGCAACAATAACCAGAAATTGTCTTAATACATTCTCACGCATAAATATTTAAAAACAAAAAGAAACTTTCATAAACAGAGTAAGTACCATGAAGCGACGAGCCGGTGGGCGTGGGTGGTAGATACATGCATTTCACGCCGCAGGTTGTGGGTTCGATTCACCCAGGACAGACATTTGTGTGCATGAACATGTCTGTTTGTCCTGTGTCTGGGTGTTATTATCTATATAAGTATATATTTACACAAGAAAAATAGATGTAGTATATGAGTTGTCTGGTTTCCATAGTACGAGCTCTGCTTAGCTTGGGATTAGATGACCTTATGTGAATAATGTCTCAGGATTTTATTATTATTAAATGAGACCGAAGGCGGTCTTATCGCGAAATAAAAGAAGCCGTCTCTTTCAAGCACTTTTTGGGTATATGGCATAGAACACGCTATAGGTTCGGAATAGAGGTGCTTACACTATGTATAACATATACCTACATGTATATATGGATTAAGTATATCTGGTTGAGATTAAGACTTCAATACAAAGCTTTATTGGCATAAAAATTGGTACGTACTCATGTATGTACAAATTTTTACAGCACGTCAACATTTTCAGTCACTCGGTGGCAGAGCTTTGTGCAAGCTCGTCTGGGTAGGTACCACCCACTCATCAGATATTCTACCGCAAACCAGCAGTACTTTGTATTTTTGTGTTCCGGTTTGAAGGGTGAGTTAGCCAGTGTAATTACTGGCACAAGGGACATAACATCTTAGTTCCCAAGGTTTGTGGCGCATTGGCGATTTAAGCGATGGTTAATATTTCTTACAATGCCATTGTCCATTGGCGTTGGTGACCACTTACCATCAGGGGGCCCATATGTTCGTCCGCCTTATTTTTTTTATTGTATAGGTACAATAAAAAAAATAAAAAATTATATCATTGAATTTATTTCCATGAGAATTAATATATATTAAAAATTTTAATGTCTTAAATCTAGATTTAATCAGGTTATATCGTATTTTCAGACTTATTCTGCTGACAAAATGGTTCCTGACTCGGCCGCCACTGCAACGGCATTGTTATGTGGCGAAAAGGCTAACCAGAACACAGTTGGTGTTAGCTCGTCGGTGCCACACAGAGATTGTGCTGCGTCGTTGAAGCCTGGTGCTGAGTTAGACTCCTTAGCTTCATTGGCTATGAAGGCAGGGAAGAGTGCTGGTTAGTAAAAAAATACGTAATATTACATTAAAATACTTACGGACGATATTACTAGAATAATGAATAATGATCAGATACGACTTGGCAACACATTTGTGATAATTATTACAGAAGCGGCTTAAAGATACGTCATCTCTGCACGAAAACATTGAAACAACGAAAGTCTGTATAGACGCTGTATAGATTTGAATACATTGTTTTTGTTTTTCATTCGACAACTTAATTATTAAATTAAAAATATTATTAGATTCTATTGATATTGGATATTGATTTAATAGACTTCAAAATTTAAATTCGGTCTTACTAGCGAGTATTACAAAGTAGGTATATCTTACTGTCTAGAAGTTATATAACTGAAAAATAGGAAACAATTTTATGTACGTCGTCATCGACGTCACAGGATCACTTGCGCCTCTACGGGCCTCCATAAAATACATAAATAATATTTTATCTTATTACTATATTTTGCTCCTTTTCATAATAAATACTGATAATGAAAAAAATAGAGCGTGTGCTTAAGACCGCATGGCAGAAGTGAAAACTTCATTAAAAAATGTTTAAAATGGTTTTTATTTTTTATTTGAATAACTACATATACTAACCTCACAATGTAAACCAAATAATTATTAAAATAATGATAATTAGTTATAACAATTATTAAATATTAATTGAATATAGTAAACACAACGAAGTGAAGAGCAGCTGACTGTATCTCTTGCGCTCGGGTACATTCGGCGGTCCCGAGTTCACCCGATCGAGCCTTACACCTCAGAGCGTGACGGATCAGCCTCACTTACAGCCTATGAAAAAATGTGTATGCGGTGCGCCAAAAGAAATTTTCACTTCAAAAACGGTATTCCAGGTTTTGTGACGACGATGCGTGTGACGCACGCGACACCCGGTCCCGTGTACGCTCACAGCGCGGCTCGTCAGTGGGAATGCGATAGCAGCGTGCCCGCGGGCTCTGAACAGTGCAAGGACATCGCTAGACAACTCTTCGAGGATTTCCCTGGGAGAGATCTTAATGTAAGTCATTACGCGTATATGTTCAGCAGAGGTATTCTGTAAGTTCTCACTTTATTACTTAACCGTAAAATGTTGGCAGCCGTCTTATGGCGATATACTATTTTGTTGTGTGTATTCTTGTAAAGTTATAATTATTATGGTTAATGTCGTATATCACTTTTTGGCTTGTGATGTTTCTAGCATAGGGAGTTATTGAAGACACTTTTATAACTTAACTTCTCATATATTAATTAGAAATTACCAATCGCAATTCATAATTTATATGTACACAATTTGACTTATACAAAATAACGAAATTAAGGTAATCATGGGAGGTGGCAGACAAGGATTGGTAGCTAATGCGTCCGGCACTCCTGGTGACCCGACCAGCACATGGGGATGTTCAAGAGCGGATGGTAGAGACCTTATTCAGGAATACAGGAATAACAAACAAAGCAGAGGTCTTAAGTATAGTGTGGTCTCAAATAACAGAGAACTTCAGAATTTAAATGTGAATGAAACTGATTATCTTTTAGGTAAGACATATTTTTCGTTTGTTACGTTTGTAAAAACATCTTTATTTTTTTGTAAATGAATGAATGTTAACAAAAACCACATTATTGATTTATCATATTATATTTAAAGATATATGGGGTTTTCCAATAGGGACGCTTGAACTTTGACAGCTGATTGCGGCCATGTTGTTTGAGTGACAGCTGTCAAATGCAGTGTGTTATATTCATTCCGTCCTCCCAAACCACCATGGCAGGTTACAGTGTCGAGCAGCACGTGCAAATCATAAAATTGTTTTATGAAAATGGGTCTTCAGTTCGAGCAACGTTCCGCGCACTTCGCCCGTTTTACGGTCGCGATGATCGTCCTGCCGAGTCGACTATCCGTCGATTGGTGGACAAGTTCGAGTCAACCGGGTCAGTTAACAATCAGCCGGTTCCCGTGCGTCAACGTAACGCGAGATCTGCCGAGAATATCGCCGCTGTGCGCGACAGTGTCCTCAAAAACCCGCGGCAGTCAATTCCGCGTCGCGCACAGGAACTCGGCCTTTCGCAGACGACAACTTGGCGAATTTTGCGTTGTGACTTGAGCCTGCACCCGTACAAGATCCAGCTGACCCAAGAGCTCAAGGTTAATGACCATAGACAGCGCCGTGTGTTCGCTGACTAGGCATTAGAGCAGTTGGAAGTTGACGCCGATTTTGGCAAAAAAATCATCTTCTTCGACGAGGCGCATTTTTGGATGAATGGCTATGTCAACAAGCAAAATTGCCGTATTTGGGACGAGACCAATCCACACGAGGTTCACCAAGTGGCAATGCACCCGCAGAAAGTGACTGTTTGGTGCGGATTTTGGGCCGGAGGCGTGATTGGTCCGTATTTTTTCGAAAACGATAATGGTGTGGCCGTCACCGTCAATGGTGAGCGATACCGGTCGATGATAACCAACTTCTTTTGGCCTGAAATCGAGAATATGGATCTGGACAACATGTGGTTTCAACAGGACGGCGCTACGTGCCACACAGCACACGCTACGATGGAAGTTCTGCACGAGCAATTTCTGGACATGGTCATCTCGCGCGGAGGTGACGTGAACTGGCCACCGAGATCGTGCGATTTGACCCCGCTGGACTTTTTCTTGTGGGGTTTTCTTAAGTCGCAGGTCTATGCCAACAAGCCGCAAACCACCGATGCCCTCAAAGTCAACATACGCCACGCCATCGATCAAATACAGCCCGATTTGTGCGCCAGAGTCATCGAAAATTGGACCTTTCGTGTGCGCGCCACCAACCGAAGCCGTGGCGGTCATTTGAATGATGTCATATTTCATACATAACGGGGTCCATTCTTGGGAGACCTTCCAAATAAAAAAAAAAATTCGCAAATATCTCTCCTACATGTATTTTTTTTTGCATTTCAAAGATCAAGCGCCCTTAATGGAAAACCCTATATGTACATTTGAAATTTAAACTTACTTACGTCAGTCAACCTTCGGGTGTAGGCCACCAACCTTGGGAACTAAGATGTTATGTCTCTTGTGCCTGTAATTACACTGGCTCACTCACACTCACTTCAAACCGGAACACAACAATACCAAGTTCTGCTGTTTTGCGGTAGAATATCTGATGAGTAGGTGGTACCTACCTAAACGAGCTTGCACAAAGCCCTACCACCGAATAATACGAATAAAATTACAAAAAAAAATGGGATAAGACATGGGTCGTGGCGAGTTCATATACTGATTGCATTTTATTACAGGTATTTTTTCCAACGCACACTTGGCTTATGATAACGAGAGAAATACTGGTCCCGAGGGTATGCCCTCCATCACAGATATGGTGGACGCTGCTATCAAGGTCCTCAAGAAAAACCCCAAAGGATTCTTCCTTATGGTTCGTATATTATAACAAATAACAATTGTCGGTCGCGACTTATTTTAATATATAAAGAACGCTTCTACATAAGGAAGGGACCATTCTCATTTCTAATCATAGAGAAAGTGGTCACTTTTCTCTATAGATACGTAGACTGCCAATGTTTCGCCAAGAAATGTAATAAATTTTTAACTTATCATCGCGGTAGAAATTGACGTTCCAAAATTAATGTTGGTTTTTTATCGGATTCTAAACTACGATTTCGGGTGACAGAAATATCTTATGATAGCTTATTGTTTCAAAATGGATAACGGCAATATGAAATTAATTTATTAATGCATAGAAAATCGCTATTTATAATTACTTTCAAAAATAATGGTATTTTAGGGGGACACACATTCATTGCTTACAGTTTTGTTGACGTGAGAAGTGGCTGTTTTTATTAATATAACACTGAAGTTCACGTTTAAATTCAATTTATCCTATATGCATGTTATGGGCGACAGAAAAATCAGGTTACTATTTATTTTATTATGGCCGTTAGATGTTTTGTATCGTTTTTTATAAACGTGTACAACTGAATCTCTTAAAGGTAGAAGGTGGTAACATAGATATGGCGCACCACCGCGGAAGAGCCAAGCTCGCCGTGAACGAGGCGTCCGCCATGGAGCAGGCGGTGCAGGTCGCGCTCGCGCTGACCGACGACCACGACACGCTGCTGGTGGTGACCAGCGACCACACACACACCATGTCCATCAACGGGTATCCTGACAGAGGCGCTAATATATTCGGTACGCATTGTCATATATTACAATTACAGGAACACTATAAATACGGTGATCCAGTGCCGGCGTTAGGGGGGGGGGGGGCGATGGGGCGACGGCCCGGGGCGCCAAATTTGCGGGGGCGCCGAGGTCAAAAGGAAAAGGCCCGAATAGAAAAAATAAAAAACAGGAGCTTCAAAACTGTCTATGTCCACTTCATGTTTTCATAATCCTTAAAATTCGTAAATATTACAAAATAACTTCATTGAATATTGAACCTTAAAGCGTAGAACATAAAACTTGATATAATAAAAAAACCTTTTCTTTAAAATAGGAGTAGTAGGGCCGTCCAGATTCGATGGCTTAAACTACACGACGATATCATACGGTACGGGGGGACCAGGTTCCTTCCAGTACTCCATAGAGACCAATGAGACCGGCGCGCCTCACATTGTGAGACAGAACCCGACCGCTGAGGAGACAGACTCGTTCACGTATGAACAGATCGCGGCCGTGCCGCTTGACGAAAATAGCCACGGCGGTGGTGACGTCATAGTGTATGCGCGAGGTGAGATAATTCAGCATCACTAACAATATTATAATAAGGATAAAATTGAAACTAATTGTTGAAGTCTGTTATGTTTAATATGCTTGTAACTGTTTTTACTATAATTCGACGTCGTTTCAAGGATTCGATCCAAAAAATATCGTTACTAGTTTAAGTATGATAGAAAAATCATAATGGTGAATATTTAACTCATGAACTGTACTTAATCACTTATATGCATTACTAAAAATATTAGAGTAATCTACATAATGCAAACAATTTTCCATAGACAAATGACATTTATTGCAATATTGAATATAACTTTTAAAGATAATAAATTACAAATAATATGATTTTTTTTTATCTAATAGCATTAAATATTATTTGTTCTTCAAATATGTATTAAATTGTACAAAGTGGTTTTTTTTGTTCTGTTCTTGCGATTGATATTTCAATCAATACTTTTTTCAGCTTATCGCCGTCCACTGAACTAAAACGTCCCCATAGAACACCAATTCATCCATAAGGCTTATACTTACATACCTTTTCATATATTTTTTCAGGTCCTTACGCTCATCTGTTTCACAATATCCACGAGCAACACTATGTATTCCACGTGCTCTCATATGCGGCTAAAATCGGGCCTTATTCAGCGGGAAATAACGTACAATGCAGTGTCGCCATATTGTCTTTTGGACTATTATCTTTAATACTTTTTAGACAATATTAATAGCAACATCTAACTTTTGTTAGGGAATAAAGTAATTTTTTTTCAGTTTATGCAAATAGAAAAATTAAACAATGAATTATGTTATAAGTATAAATAATTATATAGTAAAACTAATTTATTTATTTACGTAATACTGTACATACGTTGAATGCATTTTATCATTTACTAGCTTTGCCCCGCGGTTTCACCTGCGTATAATTAATAAAAATAAGCCGAGAGCCTTCCTCGATAAAAGAACTATCCAACACAAAAATATTTTTTTCAATTCGAACCAGTATTTCCTGAGATTAGCCGGATCAAACAAACAAACTCTTCAGCTTTATATATTAGTATAGGTACATATTTTTCTGTCAAAACAGTCTGAACGCGATAAATTTAAAAACTACTAAACGGGAAATCCATTTGATATGATTTTCAATAAACGGAGTTATTCATGACGTGTTTTGGTACATGAAGGTTTTGTATAAATTGGCTGAAATATGACGATGGTTGAAGGTGTTGGAAATAATCATACCGACTGGGATCTCTACTAATGTTTGCCACGTAAACCAATTAATTTATTATGTATTACGATATAAACATTCTTTGTAGATCCTTATTCTACCCGTGCAATACCGGCACTAGTAGCTTGTAATGTAAATAAAGAAAAATAATGTCTTTTGAAATAAATAAAACAAAATGGCGATTTAATTTTTTATTTATCACATATTTATATAAATTATGGATCAAAAGATTATACAGCAATATAAAATACGATGCATTTAGTAAATGTTTACAATTTTTAAACAAAATAAAAATACGTAAATGTATAAATGCTTTGAACTTTTAATCATAAACGAAAATATTAGACACAGCCCATTATAAAATTGATATATAAAACTGTAACAAGATTTTTTTTATTCTGGTAACACTATCCACTATGCTAAGCTAAAAGCCAGCTATTTAAATACTTGGACCCGATATAGACGAGAATATGTTTACTTGCTTGCCAGATATTTCTTCAATACGACTCCTACGACTAACGCTCCTGCTAGAGCAAGTAATGCCCATTTGAGTTTTGAGCTGAAACAAAAATATTTATTAAAATTCTGAACAATAAAGACTTATGATACATTGCAACTTATAATAATTAATTACCAATCACTACATTTCTGGAATCTTAAAAAAAAAAAATCAAATTATAAAGGGTTTTCCAATAGGGACGCTTGAACTTTGACAGCTGATTGCGGCCATGTTGTTTGAGTGACAGCTGTCAAATGCAGTGTGTTATATTCATTCCGTCCTCCCAAACCACCATGGCAGGTTACAGTGTCGAGCAGCACGTGCAAATCATAAAATTGTTTTATGAAAATGGGTCGCGATGATCGTCCTGCCGAGTCGACTATCCGTCGATTGGTGGACAAATTCGAGTCAACCGGGTCAGTTAACAATCAGCCGGTTCCCGTGCGTCAACGTAACGCGAGATCTGCCGAGAATATCGCCGCTGTGCGCGACAGTGTCCTCGAAAACCCGCGGCAGTCAATTCCGCGTCGCGCACAGGAACTCGGCCTTTCGCAGACGACAACTTGGCGAATTTTGCGTTGTGACTTGAGCCTGCACCCGTACAAGATCCAGCTGACCCAAGAGCTCAAGGTTAATGACCATAGACAGCGCCGTGTGTTCGCTGACTGGGCATTAAAGCAGTTGGAAGTTGACGCCGATTTTGGCAAAAAAATCATCTTCAGCGACGAGGCGCATTTTTGGATGAATGGCTATGTCAACAAGCAAAATTGCCGTATTTGGGACGAGACCAATCCACACGAGGTTCACCAAGTGGCAATGCACCCGCAGAAAGTGACTGTTTGGTGCGGATTTTGGGCCGGAGGCGTGATTGGTCCGTATTTTTTCGAAAACGATAATGGTGTGGCCGTCACCGTCAATGGTGAGCGATACCGGTCGATGATAACCAACTTCTTTTGGCCTGAAATCGAGAATATGGATCTGGACAACATGTGGTTTCAACAGGACGGCGCTACGTGCCACACAGCACACGCTACGATGGAAGTTCTGCACGAGCAATTTCTGGACATGGTCATCTCGCGCGGAGGCGACGTGAACTGGCCACCGAGATCGTGCGATTTGACCCCGCTGGACTTTTTCTTGTGGGGTTTTCTTAAGTCGCAGGTCTATGCCAACAAGCCGCAAACCACCGATGCCCTCAAAGTCAACATACGCCACGCCATCGATCAAATACAGCCCGATTTGTGCGCCAGAGTCATCGAAAATTGGACCTTTCGTGTGCGCGCCACCAACCGAAGCCGTGGCGGTCATTTGAATGATGTCATATTCCATACATAATGGGGTCGATAGACCTTCCAAATAAAAAAAAAAATTCGCAACTATCTCTCCTACATGTATTTTTTTTTGCATTTCAAAGATCAAGCGCCCTCAATGGAAAACCCTATACTATTGACTATAATATGACAGTTTTAGTCAATTGGTGAAAATTAAATATCATTCAGAGCAGTAGGTCTGTAATAGCGTGCCCGAAACTGGCCTCAGAAAAAAAAATAGCGTAAAAATCGTTCGTAAATATCAGAAAGTAATATGCAGCACCGACAATAATAATTATAACTTTCAAGAATACACGCAAACAAGTTAATCTATTATAATACTTGTTATCTAATTACATCACTAGTATTTACATTTTTTACAATGCTTATCTACGCTGTTACGAATATAAATAATTATAAACTACTCTCTAATATTAAATTACATTAATATATTTTATAACAAACCGGGGTTGGTTTAACTATACTTATTTCAAAGTCGAGACAAGATGAAAGATATCGAGATAAGATCATAGACATTTTTTACTATTTTTTATAGTTTTGACATATTCCTAACAAAACATTCTGTATTAAATACAATGACAATAAAAAAAAATTCTCATCCCGCCACTCCTCTGCGGCTTAGTGGAATGACATGATGCTGATATTCATACGATACTTGCAGGCTACCTCGAGATGTTTTTCTACACCGCCGAGCTCAAATTTAATTATAAGGACGAAGTAAGTAAATGAAAGCATATATGATTAGGATCACATGTTCTAACCATTTCACATGTTATAAATTCGATAAAAAATTCATAGTTATAATACATACGTAATACATCATTAACTCAATGGAAAAAAATGTAGATGTTCTCAATTGATACATAGTAATATGAATTCACAATCAATTAAGCTCAGAGTAAACATAATTTATAATAATATTCCTACATTTTTTATAATAATATTCCTACTTCACTAAAAATTATTTATTAATTATTAATAAATTCCGGCCTATTAAAAATAAATAGAATGTTAACTCAAGGACATTTCTATTAAATTCGTTACACAGCTACAAAACTAAGAACTGTATTAAACTAAAAATATTGTAATTAATATACAGTCTTATTTAATAGCTGACAACGGTGGAAACTAGTTTCTAATGATAAATTGAAGAAAATAACCTTTCATTGCATGGATAACCACGTGGCCTTGGTTCACTTAAAAAAAAAAGAACAATGATTTATTATGATATCGTTTTAAAAGTTAAAGTTTCATAAACAATTAAATATTATATTTATAAAATTTGGCAATTATAATAAACAATTTAAAAAAAATAACCTTTTCCGAGGAACGATTATCGATTGAACTCTTTTTTCCGGCATAGGTGTGGTGGGAGTTTTATATTTTGTCTTTGGTGCTGGTTTACTGGAGTTAAATTTATTAAATTAAATAATATTAAAATATTAAGTAATATTTCAAAACGCAAAAACCAATCTAACCTGGTTGCTGGACCATCGAATGTTCTCCACGATTTTTCCGATGATTGTATCATTTTTGGTAAATGTGGACAACTAAATCGAATCATTAGAATAAAAAAAATAAAAAAAAGTTAACAATAAAAGTAAAGGTATTAACCTGGCGGCGGAACAAATAGAACACTTGGACTGACGCGGTGAACTGCAAAAACCATTACATCATGAGAAAAAAATACGTAATATTAACAACTTACGAATTTAAATGAATAAAAACATATTTTATGCTATACAATACTTTTCCTTTAAATATAATGCGAGATTCTTTATTTCAAGTCTAAAGCTGAGATAATATCTACGAAAGTCTCTCCATCGCACATGTGAGCCGTGACTTTATAGAGCATATACACCGTTAACTTGCCGAAACTTAAATAGTCCAGTAATTTTAGCACCAAAAATGCGTCCGCTTTGCACAAAATCACGCAACTTGATTTTTCGATTGGATTATGTTAGGTATTTGGTACCCCATAAGTAAAAAAACCGAGTTTTTGTCACCCCAGATCGCGAGCGTTAGCCGCCATCTTTAAAAACGACTTTTTGCAAATATCTCAAACACAGTTTTACGTTAAAAATAGTAGACACCTTTTTTGTAGAGGATAAAATTTCCCAACGTTTTTTATTTAAAACTTTTTTCTATATTGTTAATATTTTCCGAGATATAGTTAGTTTTCCAACCTTGATTATACAATTTGTTTTTGTATTTCCAAAATTATTAAGATAATTTACGAAAACCGAAAGTAAGTGTTGTTAACTAACTATTATGCAGAGCGAAAGTCTAAAAATCTTGGACAATAAATATAAAACCGTTATTTTAACTGAAAGGCATTTAGTCGAGATATAAACCTTGCCCTACAAGTCGAATTAAGTGTTGAATAATTTTTTGGAATGAAAAAATTGCTGTACTCATATTTGTTATAAGCTCCACAATTATATTGTTAAGAAACGTTGAGTTAAGGTTATTTCAAAAAGGTCTGATCTTTAATTACTTTGAAAGTATAATTTCGAAAGCCCGCATATGCAAGTAATTATTAAAATAATAACTATTTACCTCAAAGTTAAGCCTAAGAGGTCAGTATCAAACCCTACTACTACTTTCACTTCACTAGGTGTTTCATAGGAATAAGTTATTATGGCTTATTTGACAATAAAGTACTTAATAAGTGTAATATAAGATTTAATATGACATAACCTTGCTTTTTTTCGTGCATTTGATTTACAACTGTAAAAAAAATAAAGATTTAAATCAGAATTCATGTAAATTATTAGCTACATATATGCGCATCTATATAAACTCAGCGTCAAAAAAATCGCACCTTTTGGTATTTTGACTTCAAGCAACTATAAACCCTATTTTATCTATGGTAAGGTATAAGTGTGGGGCCTCATTTTAAAGGTTATTGAATCCTTTAAATAATAAAACTGTGATAGTGATTACTAAGCATATAAAAAACATTTTTCATGAAAAAAGGAAAAACACGCCAAAATTACTTAATTTAATTAATCTAAAAACATAACAAAATTAAAAAATACAGTAAAACAAATTCTTAAAACTAAACTTAGAACCTAGTGTTACCTCCCTTAGCCCTAATTACAGCCACATAACATCTTAGTTCCCAAGGTTGGTGGCGCATTGGCAATGTAAGTGATGGTTAACATTTCTTACAATGCCATTGTCTATGGGCGTTGGTGACCACTTACCATCAGGTGGCCCATATGCTCGTCCGCCAACCTATAAAAAAAAAAAAAAAAAGCCTCAATGCGATCCTTCATTGACCTCACCAACGTCACGATGCGTTCTTGAGGAATGTCACTCCACTCCTCGACGACGGTGTCCCGAAGCTGTTCAAGGGTGGCACGGGCAGTATCACGAGACCGCACCCGGCGTTTCAGATCATCCCAAAGGTGCTCTATGGGATTCAGGTCAGGACTTCTCGCTGGCCACTGCATCACGGGGATCCCAACCTGATTCAGGTAGTCCCGAACAATGATTGCCGTATGGGAGCGGGCGTTGTCGTGCATGAATGTGAATTCAGGCCCGACAAAACCAGCATAAGGGACCACATGGTCCTCCAGTATCTCTGTGATGTACCGATGAGCAGTCAGGGACCCCTGGCCACGTGTACCTCCAGTGCAGGAGACGCAAACAAGGTCGATTTTTCCTTGGATTGAAATTCCGCCCCAGAACATGCAGGATCCTCCTCTGTAGCTGACGGTTTCTTCAAAGCAGGCCTGTGAGTACCGTTCCCCCTGCCTCCTGTACACTCTTCTATGCCTATCATTGCAGAAAAGGCATACCCTAGTCTCGTCGGAGAAGAGGACAGACTTCCATTGGTCGAACGTCCAATCCACGTGGTCTCGGGCAAACTGAAGTCCGACTCGCCTATGCTCTGCTGTCAATTTGGGGCCAGTAGCAGCCCTACGGGCCTGGATTTTCTTTTCTCGCAGCCTTCTTCTTATTGTGGAGACGCTCACCGACGTCCTCCGAGCTGTTCGGAGCTGCTGTTGCAGCTCAACAGCGTTGGAGAATCGTTTACGCAAAGACTTCGACACAATATAGCGGTCGTCTCTGTCGGAAGTGCAACGTCGTCTTCCGGATCCATGCTTCCTGATGTAGCCTCCAGTCTCCTGGAACCGCTGGGATACTCGTTTCACCCGGAAACGGTTTATGTTGAGTTGTCGAGCAATATCAACTTGGCATAGTCATGATTGCAGTAGTGCTACCACTTGAGCTGCTTCTTCTGCCGTGGTATCCATTTTTCAGGGTTTTTTCTTACTGGAGCTGTTCAGGTGTGACTTCTGTGATGTCTGGATAGCTAATGACCCATAATTAATTTTTACCCCCCCTTTTATTCGTGTCCAAGGTGGCACAAGTAGTGAGTCCTCTAATGAGCTTTTCAGCACTTTTTTTTTAAAGACCCTAACTTTTCGTGATTATTGTTTTTACAGAAAAGAACGATACGCGTTTTTAAAGTGTATTAATTGTGCTTTCAAATGATATTAATTTTGGTAGGGTACAATAAATAAGTTAAGAGTATTATTCACTTGAAGTCAAAATTTCAAAAGGTGCGATTTTTTTGACGCTGAGTGTATGAGATAAATACATGCAATATGCAACAGAAAACAATTTTCAATTGCATGTTGATTTATCAATTGATTACAATTGATATCAATTAGATACATCACTGTGAATGACATTTTCTTTCAGATACAAAAATTGCTTACATACAAAAAGAGGTACTTGAGTTATCTTTTTCAAAATTGTCTGTAAAAGTAATTGTAAATTAAGAAGCAATAAAACAATTCCATTTGTTAAATAAACAATAAATGCAATTCATTTTACTTTCGATATTTTCTTATTGTACTTTAAAAACATCTTAGGTTTTATGTCAACAACATTAAAATCTTGCATATTTCACCATATCAAATAAATCATTTAAGTACATCTTTTCAGGTGCGATTAAGACAAGCATTTTAAGCATTCTTTAAGCAATGAATGATCATTTTATTTCATTCCATTCATTCAAAACATCTTGAGAATTCTTAAGATATATAATTTGGACTAAAGTTAAACTACTTACCATGGTATGACAACACTGATCCTATCTTCTGGGTTCAGGGATCCAATTTTATACTTTTTTAAGAGTTCTCTGAAATATCAATTTCATGTTATCACTATTATAATTTTTCATTACATAAATATATAATGTCTGAAAATCAAATTGTGTGCAATAATATATTAAATAACACAAACCTTGCATCGTCACTGTGTCCCACATCCTCAAATTCTCGACTTCCATCTTTACCAGCTACATCCAATAAGGTATCTTCACCCCCAGGGTGCTAGAAAAAATAATGTAATATTAAAGTCATTCAGGGAATAGTCATATGATTTTTTTTGTATCATTCGAGACCAAACTAAGAGGTATTTTATTAACATGATTAAGAATTTATAAGTTATTATATGTTGAAACCTGATTGATTGATTGATATGTTGAAACTGTAAAAATGAAATCAGCTGATGGAAAATAAGGTCAATAACACGTTTTCTGTCTGCACCGTTTGTTTTTTTAATTGAACTATTGTCGCTTTGTCACTAAGAATAATTTACCTCTGTTAAAAAGTTCGTAACATCATAAACATCATTGTGAATTATAATCCAAACACTGCTCTTGCGTCTGTGTTTTTTTACTTCATCTAATGATATCATACGAGCCATTTTAAATTAATTCTTACTAAAGTAAGTACTGTGTTGACTACACACGACGAGAAGACAAAGTGATAAGCACGAATTATTTATAAAGTACATAGGATAGCCTTGAACCGAATTTACTGTTGTCTGTTACTGTGATTTGTTAATACTGTAATTGATGTTTGATACTATCAAGTGTCAGTGTCAGATGAAAAATCATTAGATAGTACATTCGACATTTGGTTTGACGTTTTCAAGTAATGTTGTAAAGGAAACATTTGAAACTTATATTATTATTTTCTACTAATGCTCAGTATTCATTATGTTAGAATAAAATAAAATCATATTAAGTTATATCCTTAAGATTTTTTTATATAAATTAATCAATGAGTATGATAACTACTGCGTTATATGATATTGGCGTCTTTATAATTGAAACTTTCATTTGACAGTAATTTTAATGCAGCTCGGGTAGTTAATTGATTACTAGTTATTACTATAGAAAGTTAAAACATTGAGTCCTTACTACTAAGCAGGTGGCTGATGTCATCCTGTGCAAAACTATACTACCTACTATATAAATCTATTGGCTCTGTCTGTACATTTTTTTTTCACCTAATTTTGTGATAAATAATTGTTTTATGATGCAGTGATTCACATTATACTATTTTTTTCATTTTTGTCTGTCTGTCTGTCTGTTTGTATGTCTTCTTATAACTCTAGAATGGCTTGACCGATCTTGATGAAAATTGGTACACACAAAGAACATGTGATGGCGCAAATGATAGGCCATATATAAGATCAGTAAACTCTACGGTATCTTATAAAAATTAATTTCAAATCGTTAATTACGTATTTCTGTACCAGTAGCCATATGTGAGTGTGTGTGTCTCTGTGGGTGTGTGGGTGTATGTAAGTGCGTGCGCGTGCGCATTGTGTGTGTGTGCGCGTGTGTGTTATTATAGTAATAAAATAATTTATTTATTATACGCGGGTGAAGCCGCGTGGCACAGCTAATTAATAATTATAATAAAGTATGACACAACAAAGACAACACTGGGTCATCTGGTTGAATGTTTTCAGAATCCCATCGATAGATGCTTCCAAGTCTGTAATAAGTCCTACAAAGCCAGTAAATTGTGCCTGTTGCCAAATGTGAATCGTCTAAGACAATTTCCGTAAGCATACAGGTCAATTTTGCTACTAATTGAGAGGAAAATATTCCGCTGTTCACCTCACTCGGCATTGATATCATATGGTCTCATGGACGATCTATATGGCACCACATTTCACAGGCGATCCGCCTTGGGAACTATTCGACGATTCCTTAGTAGCAGTAATAGAGGATTTTGCCTATTTTGCATCCTATTTGTCAATTTAGGTTTACGTAGGTATTCTCTGAGTACGGTTATTTCGCGTTTGCGCTGCATGGAAGATTTAACGTCATTTCCTTGCGGTGCTAAGAAGCAAAGGTTCTTCGCTATGGAGTGTGGTGAAAAACATCGATAGTGATAGGTTCAATTATCGCACTAAAAGATACCGAAAAAAAAAAACTTCTATTAACCCGCTTTACTAGAAACCACTGGAAAAAGGAAGTCACATCTTCGAAGCTTCGTTTTCGTTTGCGTTGAGAATCCCTCAAGACAAACGAAGCCGAACAAAGAGACAGGGAATTCATCAGGACGTCATACTAGCATGTGCAAGCTTACTACAGATTTTATTTTCATTTATACAATAAATCACCTTCGATGCTTAGACTACCTATTTAATAAAAACACTTTTCAATCAGCAATTATTATAAATTGAGTTATATATAAATTGTAAAGAATAAGAATCAAATTTAATAGTTTTCTATTCTTGTTTTATTTTTTAAAGCTGGTGGTGGTGGTGATAATTAATGATTTAGACTGGGAATTGAGACCAAAGAGGTGTATCTTCCTACTAAATAAAAAAAATAATCAAAAAATAAGTAATTGCTGACCTTGTAAGAAATATATATAATTTTACTAGATTTAATGTATTTTTTATAAATTATATTATTAGACGTTTTTTTATCTTTATGTAGTTTCAAATCTGACAGCTACCGATTTGGATCAGACATCAGTCTTGTAAACAAAGTAATCGTCGAACGAATATAATAGTTAAAACTTTGGGACGTGTAAATATAACCTCTCTAATAAAAGAAACACAGTTTTCAGATTTTGCGTAGATAAATATGAATACTTACCTAGACCATAAGTATAATTTCTAGACCGAATCTATAAAGGATTACTCATTCAAATATATTAAAGTTTTTTCCTGAAGTATTCAACACTAACTTTTATTAACTATAGGCTATTAGAACATAATACAATTTGATAAATGGCAGAGGAAACAGATTTCAATGAAGTTCTGGACAACATATTTTTAAGTGAAAATACGCAGTGTGAGCAAAGTTATGAAGAGGGTTACAAAGTCGGAAGCGAAGCAGGAAATCCAGAAGGGTACCATCTGGGATATCACAGAGGCGCTGAATTAGGGAGAGAACTTGGTAAATAAATTAATTGTTTGGTTTAAAACAAAGGAAATGTCTTAAGTCTATAAATAATATATGTGATAATTTATGTCATAATAGTTAAGCCTCATAACAGATTCATCTATCAGGTCCACATTTTGTGATTGGAACTGTATTGTCATCAAGCTATTGATTTGAGTTGAGTGCCACTTATACTTGATGACTAAGGGATTATATATAGAACAATACTAAAAATAATTTTTCAGGTCACTATCTCGGAATAGTTACATACCACATAGAAAACCAAAACAAACCAGAGATACAATATTCAGAAAAGATTGTGAAGCAATTAGAAAAAGTAAAGGAGCTTATTGAAACATTCCCACGTGAAAATTCAGAAGACCAAGACATTCTTGGCCTAGCGGAAACTATAAGAGCGCAATATAAAAAAGCTTGTGCACTTTTAAAGATATCATCAGCTAATCCTTATGGAGTTGACGTCTCTTTTTAAAAAAGTAACCATTTTGAAATGTGAGCTATATTTTCTAAAAATATGATTAACAGTTTTAACAATTGTATAACTATGAATGAACATCATTTGATAATCTGTGATAAACAAATAAAAATTATTTAAAAAGAAATAAAAATTATATATTATTAATATTTCAGCTAAAACTAACATGGACAATGTATCCAAACTCCGTCACCAACTAGACGGCATAATAACTTATCTATCACCACTTTTACCACTCGCCAATTGCCATATGGTGGAATTTTTCACCCACAACCATTGGGAGAACTTGTTACCTCCAGATTTAAGAAAATATTTAGATGACCAAGAAATGAATGATGCCGTTTATCAATTTTGGAACTGCGCTAAGAGGAAGCAAGATGGTTGGTATGTCTTAATATTATTTAATTTAGCTTTTTGTCTATAGTATAGATAGTGTAGAGTGTGGACTAGTCTCTATACACTTTAGTATGATATATACTAAAGTTTCAGAACTCCACTACCACTTACCATCAGGTGGAGTGGAGTCAGATGCCTTTCCGGCAAATATATAAAAAATATAATAAAATTTATTATATTTATATTATATTGAAATATAATATAATTATTGTATTTATTCACTTGGAGACCAGCCTTCCTGATATAGATTAAAAAAAATATTGTTAAAATCTTAATTTGAATGTTCATTATGAAAGCTTAGTCTTATCTGTCACTGATCCCAATACCTACTTTGCTTAGTATCTTGATATATTTTGAATACTCTACTACTCTATTACAAAAAAAAGTATAGTAATGTTATGGATAAATATAATATGCCATACACAGATAATATAATATACAATATAATTTTTTTATATCATTGAAAAAAATATAATTTAATAAATAATGAAAATATAATAATTACTAATAACTGTTTTAGATAGTGAGCTAGCAAAGTGGATACACAATTGCCAGTCTCACTGTGTGAGCTTAAGTGACGATTACTGTATCTCAAGAAAACAACTTCAAGAGAAGATTACATCGTGGGGTGGAGACATTAAACCAGAAGTACGGATTAAAGAATTCATGACCAGCAAGAAGAGCTATGAAGTAAGCAAAATATTACAATGAATATTAAGGCTAGTGAGGATTATAAGGCTGCAAATCTTGAAGTATTTGGTGGAATACCCTCAACAGGCTACTAAGTTGTTTTTGTTGTTATGTGGGTTTTTCTGTCAAGAAAAATTATAAGGTCCGAAATTTGCAGCATAAGGTGCATCATAAGCAGCCAAATCTTTTCAAAAGAACTCGTCGCTAAAACTAGCCGACAGAACTAGCCGACAGATGACATTCCTGAGCCTAAACTTTTCTACATGACTGTACTATTTTGAAGCTTATATTATAACGTTTAACGCATTGACTTAGAAAATTGAAATTTGGTATGATAGTTAATTAAATATACCCACAAAAGTTAATGATCACAAAAATGCAGCACAGAAATTTTAAGTATTGTTTTTTTTTTCTGCAGTACAGGGAGTGTACACTATCAAGCATGGCTAATATACATATAACTGCTGAACGCTTTGACTTAGAAACTTCAAATTTTGTATGCAAGTCAATTAAAGATACATAAAAAAGTAAGTGACCACAAAAACGCTGCGCAGAAATTTTAAGCGTATTTTTTTTTTATTTTTTCGGTGGTACAGGCGAGTACTACTGAGCATGGTTAATGTGCATATAACTCTTGACGTAGAAACTTGAAATTTTGCCAAACACAAAAATGCAGCGCAGAAATTTTCGACGACGTATCGAGTACGTCGAGTACGTACAATTAACTGTGGTGGTGTTATCATTTAAGAAATCAAAATAAAGTATTTTTTTAAGTGTAAAACAAATGATAAATAGCACCCAATGACAATTTATAAGAACCGGCATCAGCCACAAATTAAAATTGACTGGTTTAAATTTTGTTATCCATTGTGAAATTTGTCCATGGAAATTGCCCTCTACAATAGTAGTACCAAAATAGGAACCAAACCTCATGGCACTTAAATTCCTTTTTCTACCTATAGACTCTAATATTTAAACAATAATATCAACATCGAACCAAACTTAAGGCTCTAAGGTTTTTTAAAATGTTTTCTCTAAACTAATTCCTGCGATTTTGACAGTAAAAATTGGGAAAGCCTTCTGGATAATTGAAATTTGGATGGAAAAATCTATGTCTTACGTCATCACTGTAGATTGCTCTGGTATTTTCATCACTTCTTCTATTTCTTTTTTTTCATCGTCGTCCCATTTTTTAGAAATGGAAAAATACAAATTCTCGGAAGCTTTACGTCGTTTTAATGGCGCTGGTTTCCATTGCCCGGTTGACAATTCTGGTATTTGACTTTTTCTTTTCAATTTTTGTGATTCAGCTCGTACTCTCTGTCTTTCCGTTCGTAAATTATACGCAAAGTGTGTCATTCGAGTAACCAACCATATAAAAGTTTTCATTTTCCGAAGTGAATCGCGGTATAGGTAGTCGCTTTTCTTGTCGGAAAATTATTCGCTTAATATTCTTAAAATATCATTCAATACTTGCATTACTGTCGCGAACAATGCCAAAAATATTTAAAAGAACAGCTTATACATAGTCATTGGAAAATAGAAACTATGGTATTATAAAGTTAATAATATAATTTAAAAAAAAACAGAAAACAAATCATTAGCCTGTAATTTTTTTTGGTTCAACTTTTTTTTCATATACTTCAGCGACATGAAAAACATCTTGTCGGATCGTGTTACCAATTTTAAAAAATAGAGAACCGGCCCGACCTTCTTCAATATCAGGATTTTCAATATCGTTTTCGTTGTCCTTTGTTATTAGTGTGTTATCGTCTTCATCTGTTAAATCTTCTTTAACGATTGATTGAACTTCCGGACTTACGCTGAGAAAAATCTTTAAAATAAGGAATAATATTTTTAAGACTAAAAACTACTATAACATTTTTTTTTAAATAAAAGAAAAGTCATCTATTTTTGTGTAATGATTCAATTGAGACTGATTCAACTAAGGTCTTTGCTGGAATACTGTAAGATTTACAGTAGAGAACGGTTTTCTGGTTGGGTCTAAAGAAACAATACGAAATCCTGTGCATGAGGAATTCTTACAATGAGCATCAATAGTGAAATATTGCTTCAGTTGTCTATGAAATGAGTAACATTAGTGGTCATCAATGGTAAGGACACAACATTCGTATTCTGGATGTGATGATCGAAATATTGAATAAATTTAATAATTCAACAGTGCTTATTAAAAGCCCAAAAATTTTTCCAAAATTCAGCAGGTATTGAAATTTGGCACGGATTTCGAAGAATAGAAGTTATTATTTTTTTTTTCCACTGGCAGTTGATTTTTTAGCATCAATATTGTTCTTAATTTTAGGACCAATTGGATTAAGATGGATTGGAGTTAAGATGAATTCTTTTTGGAAAAAACTTTTTTCAGGGGGGCTTTTTTTAATTCTCGGGGTATGTCACTTGATGGGAACGGGAATTAGAATTTCAATCATCCAGCGAAGGATATTTTTGAGTAGGAATACGTGTAATACAATTCTCCGGAATTGTAATAGTCTGGTCGGGAAAATCGGAAAAATTAGCAGCTGTTGAATATGTAGCTACAGAAGAAATGCAAGAATCATCCTTTGAATTAAAAATCGGCTCAACTAATGAATGAAACATTTTATTACTAAAAAGCCAAGATTTTTTTATATTTCTAATGAGGTTCGAAGGTACCTCGTTACATCCTGCCTGAGAAAAGTGCCACTACGGCCAGCAATTGGCGATGGCCTTCTTTAAAGGAAGGAGGAAGTACTCAGGCGATGGGTAGAACACTAACTTTCTGCTCAATGTGGACCGAACATCTAATCTGGACCACATTTGGAAAGAGAAGAAGTCCCTGATAAGTTCAAATGGTCACGTTCCACAGGGTCGTAATATCTATTTTTGCTTTGTCGACCTTAAGAAGGCCTCACAGGTTTTGACAGCGTGCCTCGTGAAGGTTTTTGGACTGTTCTAGAAAAGCTGGGATGCACCGAGAAGTTTGTGCGACTAGTGAGACTACTGCATGACGACATTGCGTCGCTATTGACGGTGAACAGTCGGATTTATTGCCCGTTACCTGTGGGGTAAAGCAAGGATGCGTACTGGCGCCTACACTGCCTAAAGTAAATTAGTCGCCTTGCTGAGCTTGATGCCAGGATGCTCGCGACCAGTTGAAAGCTCGACTACCCACGGCAATCAACTACAATTACTTTAATGGAGAACTCACCCGTTATGGGTGACAATCATCAGTAAAAAGCACATGAGCACATGAACGACACCATGCAAGGAGTTGAAGCGGTCGCCGTAGCCGAAATCGGCTTGAAGAGTATCATATGAGGTGACAAATTTTCCAGGACACGCATCTGAACGTTTCTTATGAATTCCAACCTTCAGTTGAATTTAAATTTTCAACATCTACACCAACATATAATTTATTTATGGCTTCAGCAGCTTTGTTCAATCAACTGCATATTGGATGCCACTTGATGCATACTTAAAAAATTAAAAAAATAATATACAAATTATTATCAATGTTATAGATGTAATAAGAGAAGTTCGTATAACGAAGGTTCTTTAAAAAAATAATGTGATTATCAATATTATAGATGCAATAAAAGGTAAGAATTAATAAGTAGATTATTAAAATTATAAAAAACAATAAAAGATACTGTAACAACGAATCTAGCGCCACTCGTCAATAGTTCTTAGTTAATCATTTTGTCCCTAGATTATTTTTGTATCAATTCTTAGTAGTTGCAAAATAGTGCTTCCACCTCTGTTGGGACATTTATTCGAACGCTGCTAAGAAGACTGATCTGTACTAGTTACGATTGCTATCGGCTACTTCCACCTGGTGGAATAGTTTGCCGGCGTCGTATTAGTAGGTGTTTTCGCCTATTTATAATTGTAATCTGGCTTACGTTACACAATAAATCGTACTGCGGGACATTTGAAGTTGTTTCTCTCCATCGTGGGTCTTCACCATCAATCACCGTATTACAGTGGCTTCCAAAGAGGACCACCACCACCAAACCCCGTACTAAAGTGGCGCCTTAACGTCATGTCGTCCCAGGGGCTCAGACTGCTGCCTTTTTCCAAAAAAATCCGCATGAATATTAAGGACGGTGATTGTTGTGAGCAAAAGACATTCTGGAACTACTTACGTCACACGCTCGGGTCGTATTACAACACTCAAAACGGTGTCAAATAAATTGCTATCGTCTAAGCAATTTGAACGGCTGTTGACCAAAATATCTTCGTCTTCAAAGAAGGAAGTCTCGTTCATCGTAATTACACCTTTGATGGTAGTAAGGATCCAGAAGTGGTTGAAGCTTTCTTATCAGCCGTAAACAGTTTCAAACGCTCAGATTTGGGGAAAAGGAGTTGGAGGAGCTGCCATTACTTCTCAAAGATAAAGCAAGAGCCACCACAGGCTTGGTGTTAAAAAGGCCATCAGCACGTGGGTTGATTTCGAAATTCGATTGCGTGATAATTTCGCACTCGTTCGAGAGCCATATATGATATACTATGACATCAAAGAAAATATGCAATAACCAATCTTCAAAACTATGATGACTACATGGAAGCTGATTTCCAAAGGGAGCATTTTTCCTCAATTGTCGCTCAAGCTGATAACTCTAAACCCCATAAGATCAAAGCAGATGCCAGTAGCTAAGCTATAGGGGGAGGAGTTTTAGTTCAAGGGGGAGAGAGAAGGAGAACATCCAGTAGAATACGCGGGCATATGTCACGGTCATAGTTCTTTACAACTTATCAAACCAAAGATATAGGGGGTATATATTACGCTTCTGCTCGGCGCTGCTATGAAACAACAAGTGACGCTACACCAGCGCCTGGCCAACCGATAAGGAGGAGAGATCGATCCAGAAAAACAAGTAGTTAGCACTGAGACATCTGGAGCCTACAGGACAAAACCACGGGGCAGGCCTCCAAAGACTTTTCCCTTGATGGTAATTACGGGGTACAATGCATACGGCCTTTATGGCTACATGATTGTTAGCCAATCGGGTGAAATATTTGAAGCCTGCGAAATGGATATTGCTAGAAGAGTAGTAGCTAACTTAATTCTTGATTTTAATGAGCAAATACACTACACTAAAGGCTCATAACAAATAGGTGTCTGTATAGAAAGAAGCGAATCAGATGATTTACACTCAAAGGTACTTGAAAGTTTTCTCGATTTATCACGTGAAATACACTTCGATTTTCCGACGATAATATGCGTTTTGTCAAAATTTAGGCGCTTTAATATGACGGAATGAATAGTAACATTGTATAGTAGTCTAAAATAGTAAGTTTTGAAATTTACTGGTATTTTACTGTAGAGTTCGTCGTCGTCGAACCGGCAGATAAAATAAACAACTATGATTAAAATTTCTGCGCCGCATTTTGAGGATTGTGGAATTAGTATAGTTTTTGTATTAGGAGACTTTAATGCGCATCCTAAAGAGTTATTTTTTAATGAAATGATGCAATTTTGTACTGATCAGTCTTATGTATGTGCTGACTATGAAATGCTTGCTAATAAGAACAATGTTTACACATATGTTAGTGACAGTCATGGGTCCTCGCGGTGGTTAGATCACTGCATTGTAACGGAACTAGCTAGAAGGCATATACAAAGTATCAATGTTATAAATAATGTGTCATGGTCTGATCACTATCCTCTGGAAGTCCATTGTAGTTTTAACTATAATGCACAAGCCAATCATAAAAAACTAGAATCGACCCCGCTCTCTACTAACAAAATAATATGGGGTCATAGGGATAGTGACCAGATTAAACTATATACTGAATTATGTAACAATAGGTTAAGTTTAGTTAATTTTCCAATAGAAATGATCGATTGTTGCAATAACGTATGTAATAAGTCCGAGCATAAAGTAATTATAGATAAACTGTATAGTGATATTATAGGTATATTGCAGGAGGCTGCAATATTATCCAGCCACAAAACTGTAAAGCGTAGTAAGAAAGAATATGTTATGGGATGGAATAAGCACGTTAGGATGGCTCATTTGAAGGCTCGTAATTGCTTTCAGTCGTGGATATTAGCTGGAAGGCCGACATGTGGAGCGACATACGACGAGATGCGAGAATCACGTAAGGTTTTTAAGAGCAAATTAAAGTGGTGCCAAGACAATGCCGATACAATAAAAATGGATATCCTCGCCTCGTCGTATGAGGCTAAACATTTCAGTAAATTTTGGGAACAAACTAACAGGCTGAATGCAAAGGCGAGCCTTCCGGCTGAGGTAGGAGCTACCAGTGGCTCTAAAAATATTGCTAACATGTTTAAAGCCCAGTTTTGCGTGGACCCATGTGAAATTTGTGACTGTGGGGATGAGAGCGATGCTGGGGGCGTTAGTGTCGCTGGTGAGGGTCCGGTCTGTTTCACAAGAAATGACATAATGAAAGCGTTAAACAGCATGAAACGTGGGAAATCGCTCACGAGTCGGGTCACGACGGCCTCAGCATCGATCATTTAAAGTATGCCGGTATTCACCTTTCCAGAGTTCTCAGGTTACTCTATAATCTTTGTTGTAGCCATGTTTATCTACCAGATGCAATGATGATGACTGTTGTGGTGCCCATAGTTAAAAACAGAACAGGAGATGTGGCAGACGGGTCAAATTACAGGCCGATATCACTGGCGACAATCACAGCAAAGGTCCTGGACAGTCTTCTTGATGCACAGTTAAATAATTCAGTCAAAATTCACGACGCGCAGTTAGGCTTTAAGCCTGAATTATCAACTGAGACCGCAATACTGTGCCTCAAGCAGACTGTGCGGTACTACACTGACAGGAAAACGCCGGTATACGCTTGTTTTTTGGACCTGTCTAAAGCTTTTGATCGAGTGTCATATAAAATTCTTTGGCAAAAGCTCAAAACCGAAACTAGCTTAAGATCCAATCAAATCTCATTGCTTAAGTACTGGTATGAAAACCAAACGAACGTGGTGAGATGGGGACAGTCACTAAGCGATTCATACAAATTGAAGTGCGGAGTAAGACAGGGTGGCCTCACATCGCCCAGGCTTTTCAATTTGTATGTGAACCAACTGATTGGGAGGCTGAGTGGAGCCGGAGTTGGATGTTCCATCGATGGCGTGGCTATGAACAATTTCAGCTACGCGGACGACATGGTTCTGCTGAGCCCTTCAGTCAGTGGTCTCAAAAAATTGCTAAAGATCTGTGAGGACTATGCCAGGGTGAATGGACTCAGTTACAATGTGAAGAAAAGTGAATTTATGCTTTTCAGGGGTAGGAACAAGCCGATAAATTGTAATCCTGACATAAGACTATATGGCACACCCCTGAAACAGGTAACTGATTTCAGATACCTTGGTCACATAGTTAATGAAAACCTCAGTGATAACAGTGACATTGAACGTGAGCGTAGGGCTCTGTCGGTCCGAGGTAATATGTTGGCTCGCAGATTTGCACGGTGTACGACACCTGTAAAGCTGGCAAATCATTTTACACGTGCAGTCTGTGGACGAACTATACGCTGAGGGCCTACAGTGCCCTACGCGTCCAATACAACAATGTGTTGAGGGCGGTGTTGAGGAAACCTCGACACTGTAGTGCGTCGGCAATGTTCGCTGATGCTCGCGTGGACGATTTTTTCTCTATAATACGCAAGCGTGTCGCCTCCATTATGAGCAGAATTTCGAAAAGTACCAACACCCTCCTCAGCACATTGGCTTGTAAATTGGACAGTCACTTCTGGGAGCACTGGAATGGTACATGTGAAGCGGATCTAATTCTAGGATTAAGTACTAACATAGTTTAAGCATTCGTTACTAATCTATTTAATTTTAATTATTTATTTTAATTTATTTGTTATTATTTTTTAATTTTATTTGAATTTAATGTTAATTTTAATTTAATATGGATTGTTTAATCTGAAATAAAGTATTATTATTATTATTATTTTTGTGGTTACTATCTCTTTTGGGTATCTTTAATTGACTAGCTTACAAAATTTACAGGTAATAAATAAACGCGTTCAAGAGTTATATGCTTATTAGTCATGCTCACTAGTACTCGCTGCCAGTTCCACCGAAAAAAAAACAACTACGCTTAAAATTTTCTGCGCCACTTTTTTGTGATCACTTACTCTTTTAGGTATCTTTAATTGACTGGCATACAAAAGTTTCTAAGCCAACGCGTTCATGAGTTATATGTATATTAGACATACTCGATAGCGAGCTCTCCCTGTGCTGCAGAAAAAATAAAAAGCTATGCTTAAAATTTCTGCGCCGCATTTTTGTGATCACTAACTTTTGTGGGTATCTTTAATTAACTATCATACTAAATTTCAAGTTTCTAAGTCAATGCTTTAAAACGTTATATAAGTTTCAAAATAGTACTGTCATGTAGAAAAGTTTAGGCTCTGAAATGTCATCTGTCGGCTAGTTCTGTTCGCTAGTTTCAGCGACGTCAAACCTTTGTTTCTGCACCTGACCTGAATTATTTGTTTGCGAAGACAATTGTACACTAAAATGTAATTGACTGAATTGGTCAGGATAAATAACATTGGTACAACTGAAGTTCTCTCCTAAAGAATCACCATAAAAATGTACCAACACCTTATAAATTGTCGTTTCAGGTTCAAACAATGTCGCATCTTGTTGCATCACTGTTCAGTGCAAGCGGTTCAACTCACTGCGTCGAAGCAGGCGGTGGTAGAGGCCACCTGCCTGTCGCATTATCGCTAGCCTACCACTTGCCAAGCCTGACGGTGGACTGCGATCAACGTACTATCACTAATGCTGAAAACAGAGTTAAGATTATACAGGTAATTAAATATTTGTAGATACAACATAAGCCGAGATGGCCCAGTGGTAAGAAGGCGTGAATCTTAACCGATGATCGTGGGTTAAAACCGGGAAGCAACACTGAATTTCATGTGCTTAATTTGTGATTATGATTCATCTCGTGACGGTGAAGGAAAACATCGTGAGGAAACCTGCATGTGTCAAATTTCACTGAAATTCTGTCACATTTGTATTCCACCAACCCACATTGGAGCAGTGTGGTGAAATGAGCTCCAAGCCTTCTCCCCAAAAAGAGGAGAAGAGGCCTTAGCCCAGCAGTGGGACATTCACAGGCTGTTACTGATAGTCAATTGCCATCAGGTGAGCCGGCTGCTCGTTTGCACCCTCTTACATAAAAAAAGGACAAAATGATATAAGCTAATTATATAAACACTGAAATAATAGCTATTTCATTTAAATTTTTAATAAACTATATTGTATTAAAAAAAGTAAAGTAAATAATAAAAATATTGTTCATCAGAAACAATGGCATGCAATAGCAAAGAAGATAAAAGATGGTAGCGAAGAAATTATATCGGAAAGTATCAACTCCAACTTGCATCGCTTTGCGTCCACTTTCATAACGAAAGACACTGATCTAGCAGAGATTGTGAGAGAAAAGTTTCCAGAACATTCCAACACCGATATAAAGTTACTTTTAACTGGTGAGTGAGCAATAATCTTTAGCATATTCTAATCGCTGAAGTAGTAAATATAATAAGATTAACCTATTCCAAGCTCTTTAATTTTACTTCCAAAGCTCTACTTACACATGGAATATTCTAGGTATACTCCAAGGATTGTCAAGTCTGCCTGTGATTGGAATAAGCTATATTTTCTCATAATGTAATCGACATAAGTTTTTTTACTTTCTTTTTATTATTATTTTTATATTAAATGTTATATTATTTAATAGCAAGGAAGTTATCTATCTCTGTGTACATATCTAACAGTGAAAAAAAAAAATTGTGTGCAAAATGTAAGTCATATTTACCGTCCACTAGCAACATCTTAATTTTCGTGGCAATCGATGGCAGGTCTACACACCTGTGGCAACCTGGGCCCGTCGTCACTACGTATACTGTCGTCCCGCTCGCACGTGTCGGCCGCGCTCACCGTGCCGTGCTGCTACCACCTGCTGCACGAGGGCACCGATCACCACCTGGTTGATGTGTTTCAGCGGAACCACGGACACGTGGCAACGGGCCATGGGTTTCCTATGGCCGAACATTTGAGAGGTACATACGTGTTATTGTAGTCATAATCATTCCCTTTTATTAGGTCGAAAAACCATAATTAATTAATATGATGGCCCATTTGATTAGTAGTCGAGAGTAGACGATGGTAAACTAGAAACTGTTATCGGCCAGTCTCGTTTACTCTAACGCAACACCGAGCGCTAGTACGACAGAGCTGACAGGACCGCCATTACCGAAAGGAAGAGGTAACAGACGGATGTCAAGAATAACGTGCTACGTGTTTGGTGGAGCGTTATCCAACTGGTTGTTCAAATATTATCTTCGCCCGAATACCCACGCCTGCTGGATATCAAGCACGGAGTCAATGGATAATGAAGTTAATATCGACGTCCCTTTAAATATATAAGCGTTACTCTTGCTTATTGATTATCAAAAATCTACCACCCGGTTTCGAAAAAAATATCTAAGACATGAGACCTTATTTTTGTGTTTTTTTAGTCTCAAATACATCAATTATAGGAGTAATAAAAATTTAACAAAAATTATGTTTTTATTTTTAATAGCCTGATGGCGATAGCTTACATTCTTTTGGCACAGAAAAATTCCCTAACGATTCTTCTAAAATGTATAATTCTGTTGAATACATATCGGATAATGTATTTTTTTTTGTTTCAGGATATAGTCTAGGTCGTAACGCCCGAATGCTCGCAGCACAGTCGATAGACCGCGTCGTGCATTACGAACAGTTACCTGACAAGAGTCTTTTATATCGAGCTATGCTTCAGGTAAGTAAATTATACTTACCTTAGCTAAAAAAATATTTCCTGGCCAAGCTATAATAGGTCTATTAACATTTGAGATCAATGTTCATAGAAGTCAAACCTTTGTGGTTTTTTCGATAAATTTGTAATTCAATAAAACGATTTAAAAAAAATTAAACTTCAAGTATTAAGTATCCAAAATTCTAGTAACTTTTAATGATTGTTGACTTTAAGATGCTCCTCGGATCCTCCAACCAGGCAGGTGTTGGTCTGGTGGGCTACTGCCCGACGGTTGTTGTCGAGTTCTTGTAAATATGTTCAATCGCTCGGATAACTTTAATATCGCGATGTAGGATACGTCAGTTTTTAGTTTTCGTATGTGGCGAGATAGATGTCGCTACATCCATAAATATTCAACCACCGCCACTTACCATACTATATATATTAATTATTATTACATTTGTTAATGTAATTGTTTTTATAGATTTGATGATGATTATTAACGATAACTTTCTTATACCGAGTCACTGTACCAGGTGATTTGATATTGTTGATTATTTTTAAATAATTATCGATTTATTTAATGGTGGTAGGACTTTGTGCAAGCTCGTCTGGGTAGGTACCACCCACTCATCAGAAATTCTACCGCAAAACAGCAGTGCTTGGTATTGCTGGGCTTGATGGACATATCACCTATTCCAACCACAAGAGGACTAAACCCACCACACAATGACCAAAGATATCGGTGTCAAAGTTCAATTGACGCGATATCTTTGACCTAGCTCTTGAATAATCTATGTCATCCATATGGATTCGCGACAAATGGCTTTCACAATGTCCACGAAGTTGTAATTGGAACTTCGAAAGTTAAATTAATGTGTTTATAACTAGATTAGTGGAATAGTGTTGTATTATAAATTAATCAAGAACTGTTTATAGTGCAAAATACAGCCGAACTATTAGAAAATCGCATGCAATTTGTAAATCTCCGTTGGAATAGGGTATAGAGAGCGTCATGTCGGTTGACGTCACGGCATACGACTCTGTCTTACCACCAGGACGCGCCAATACATGTTTCACATTAAAATTGACGCTGACTGGTCATGTCCGCGCAATTAACTTCGCTCAGCTCTGACTCGTGACTTTTGTGACTTGGCCCGTGTCACAAAACAATTAAAAAATATTATTGTTAATTCATTTTTCATTACTTCACACTTATTCTAGTTATAAGAACTGTTATAACGAAAATAAGTAACTTTAATAATTTTATGTAAAACACATAACATAAACATTTTATTTTACAGGTAATCATCAAAACTCACTTAACTGACTTACCTCTGTCCGAAGGGAAGTTAAAAGGAGTAGGATCGAAGTGTAAAGATTTTAAGGAATATTTCAGAACGGCAGACGGTCTACTAAAACTCGGTCTCTATGATAACTTACCTGAAACTTACCTGTCGGATTTAAGTGAAAATATGCATTGCCAGTGGAAAAAGATCGTTTTATTTTACCTTGTAAGGTTATGTTTGGCGCAAGTTATTGAAAGTGTTATACTGTTGGACAGATTATTGTATTTATATGAGAATGGGTTTGAAAAAGTTTATTTGGTGAAATTGTTTGATCCCGTGTTATCACCTAGGTGTCATGCTATCGTGGTTGTAAGGTGATTTACATTTATAAGTTTTATACAATAAAAGATGAAATAAATTTAACTGTCTCATTTTATTTTATGTAACTTGCCTGATATGAAGCAAGTTTAAACCCTAAGGGAGGAAATAGGCTACCTTTTTATACCTAGCACGTGACTCTGATACCCTAATAAGCGGGAGAACTAGTTGGTCTATGAATAATTGTTTCAGTGGAATGACCCCTTACTTATTGTTAACTCAGGTTATTTCAAAAGAATAATAATAAGGACAGGTATTATATACAAATGGCACAATTTCATTCGACACATGTAAAATTTTTTTAAGATAATTTCCAACATCATTATATTGTAATAATATCCTGGGTCATAATTCACACAAGGCTATCTTATCCCAAACGAAGCAGAGCTCGTATTATGGAAACCAGACAACTGCTATACTACATATATTACTTTTCTTTTGTAAATATATACTTATATAGATAATTACACCCAGACTCAGGACAAACAGACATGTTCATGCACACAAATGTCTGTCCTGGGTGGGAATCGAACTCACGATCTGCGGCGCGAAAGGCAAGTATCTACCTACCACGACAACCTTCTCGTCAGAACCGAAATATGATTTTTTATTTCATATACTATACTTATTCTGTATATGAAATCAACAGTATAACATTAAATTTAATAAGTACTTAAAATTTATGATATATACCTACGAACCCAATAATACAATTTTAGACAAATTGATACATAAAAATTGTTATATATTAGCGAAGTGAATATGGGCTCGTTTGCGTTCACCTTTAAATATTGAAATAACACATTGATGTTAGGAGACGGTTACGTATTTAGTAATCAATGATAAAAAAGTATTCGTTTCTTCCCAGGAAATTAATAAATGTTATAAAACGTGCAGAATATACGAGCATACTTTGTTCAATTTACTAATCACAGATATCATCCTTGTCAAAAGTTTTTGTCAGTTCTTTTTAGTAGAATTAACTTATATTTTGTTAAGAAAGTTCTTGTAATAATTTAAATAAATAATGTCTTTTTTGGACAACAAATCAAAAGCGTTGGAACTTATGGAATTAAAAGAAGGATCTTTAAACCAGTATTACATAATTCAAATGATCGACGTTAAAGGTAGGAAGTTACTTGGGCTATATATAGTTAAGATTCATCCTTGGACGCCTTCTCTATCTCATTTTCACATCGTCTTTTAAGAACAAATCTTATTAGGTTAGGTATAGGTATGTCTAACTAATTAATAAAATAAGTAATTGTCTATGGGATTAATGTCTTTGATTAATTCCTAAACATACTTGGTGGTAGAGCTTTGTGCAAGCTCGTCTGGATAGGTACCACCCACTCATCAGATATTCTACCGCAAAACAGCAGTACTTGGTACTGTTGTGTTCCGGTTTGAAGGGTGAGTGAGCCAGTGTAATTACAGGCACAAGGGACATAACATCTTAGTTCCCAAGGTTGGTGGCGCATTGGCGGTACAAGCGATGGTTAACTTCTTTTACATTGCCAATGTCTATGGGCGTTGGTGACCACTTACCATCAGGTGGCACATATGCTCGTCTGCCTACCTTTTTTTTTTTTTTTTTTTTTTCACGCAATGGAAACCTTCATGAAGGTACCCAACTCTCTTGGGGGAGAGACCGGGTTATGTGGGATTACCTACCTATGCCATAAAACAAAAACACATTTTTTTACGGTTAAAAATGATTTCAATTCGTCATTTAAAAAAAACAGCTGATCAATTTTGCCTTCAAATAAATTTCACATTTCAGCCTTGGGTTCAGTTAGTATTTCAATATTTGCCAAAATGTTTAAATGTTTATAAACCCACTCGCTTGCTAATCTACATTATAGGATATAAATATGATTAAAAACAGTGCCATTTGATGCGGTCCCCCAGGTCCTGAGGGATGCAAATTCAAGTCAACATCGTAATCATTTTTAAAAGCAATCGGTATCCAAGTAACGAACGAGGAAATCGTACAAGTTTAGTTGAATTATGAAGAATTACGTGAAACTTTTTGATTAAAAATGAAGACTGCATTATAAAACTTTTATTGCTTGAAAATTATTTTCTTAGAATTCATATATGACGATCTGAACCATGGACCCAGTATAAGGTTTTAAGGCATGGAGAAAAAAAATCAAATCACTCTTAATACATTCTGTTCAATACATTCAATCACAGAATATACAGAGTTGAAATACAAAAACTATCAGCCTTTAAATGTCCTATTAAATGACATGAACTCTCTGAGTAAAAGTGTTCTGTGGACATGAATGCTATGGACGGCTGGTTCTTTTGGCGAATATTCTGAGTATTGCCATCTTGCCACCATTCTACGCATCCACGCTTAATGCAGTAGATATTTTTAATTTTGATTTGTTTATAATTTTAATCATCAGTGTAATTATTACTCATAATATATAAAATGTGGTTGGAAAAGTAGGTGCTCAAAACACATCACTTTATGGAGTGTAAAGAACGATGGAAAATACAAGAAATAGAAGGAAAAATCTAAACGACAATTTGAAAGCAGTTTTAAAATGATAAATCAGAAAATTACATTATAATTCTACATGTTTAATGAGACAACTTGCAAGCGCAGTATCTCCGTAAAAGACCATTTGAACGTACATTAAAAATTTGCATTTACAGTGAGAATTTTTCTAGTTTTTTATTTGACTTGCCTATCCCATATCACATTACAGTCGCCGTTTTCTTGACATCACTTTAGTCTGTCAGATGTCCTTTTATAAGCTAAATCATTTAGGGTAAACTTTTAGTTATTTACATAATAAACCACCATATATTGCGACTTAATATTAATCTATTTCTTATCGGATAGGATGGCAATCCGACACAATCGAGTTCAGGCGCAAGACTAAGGGCTTGGCGTGTTTTAAAAGTATTTTTAAAAGTATGCGAACAAAGACCAATAACAATAAATTTACTTTGTTTTTTGTAAAATTATTTCATTAGTGTATTTATTGTTTTATTAGTTGTTATAATTATTTTCAACTGATATTTTTTTGTTACTTATGAAATTTGATTGGAATTTGTATAGTATGTATTCACATGAGGGACCAATAGATCAATAATCCTATAAATAATATGAAAGTTTCTGGTGATTAATAATTTCGGTCATGGCGACCAATCTCAAGAGAGATTAGCCAACTACGCAGGGATATTATAGCGCACAAGTGTGTGCGCAAACACAGGTACTCACTATTCCCTAGCTCTCATAATCCGATGGGCCGGCAATCCGATACGACCGGAAAGAGTTTAGGCGCAGGACCAACGGCTTTACGTGCTTACCGAGGCACGGGAGTGTACACACTTCCAACTTCCAGACTCCGGGCTGCTACTGAGAATTTTCTGACAGAATAACCCAATAACTATTTATTGGCCCGACCTGGGAATTGAACCCAGGACCAACGGGTCTGCGGCCTTATATCGAGTCACTAGACCAACGAGGCAGTCTGGTGATTACTCCATAGGTATATATAAGTATATAAAGAAGAACAGTGTCTCGTGTTTACCAGCTGCATGTCCATTCTTATCCGTATTTAATAAATTTTATTTGAAATCCTATTTGTAGTCTTATATTTTTATTTTCTACTTCAATTGAGCGTAAATCTTGCACTGCCGAACGATGTTAACCATGCTTCCTTCTTCGAGCGGGACAGTCCTACTTTCAAGCTACATGAATGCCTACTAAAAACTTAAAATATACCTGCTTGACAAAATAAGTCATTTAGGAATTCAAACCTATTAATTAATTGATTGGTTGATACTTGACATCTTAAAGTAAATTTGATCTTTCGTAATATATAGAAGTCGCAATTTCTCTAAGCTGTATGTACAAATAAATTTTTGTTAGAAATGTCAAGTCATTAAAAAGCACTAAATTGTCTATGGTTTAATTCTACTATCTTTGAGTATAGATCCACCGACATATACCGGATAAGTCTGCCATAATTAACATATAAATAGTGTATAGATAAAAGATAAGACAAAAGACATACATAGTGACAATAACACAATTTTTATTGTTAAATAGTGTAATTAATAAATAATCGATACTAGAATCTTAGAGTAATAACAATGACTACACTAATGTTTTATTAGTCATCTATTTATAACAAAAATAACATTCTAATAATTTATTAACTACGATGAGTGAGTCCTAGGCTTAATATATATATTTTTTTATATTGGCCACACAGATTACTGTTGTTCGCGTTCCGCTCTGGTGGAAAAATAATGGTCAGCTTAAGATCGGGGCAGTTGTCCGAAGCTTGTCATTTGTCGACCGCTTTACGGTTACGGTAATAGAGACTTGTTTTCACTTAAATGTAAACTAAACGAATGAAAAATCTAATATTATTGTGATATAAAATTTTTTTTTTTTTATATCTATATATATTTTTTTATTTTTCCCGGGAAGTCAAATGACCTTACTCCACCTGATGGTAAGTGGTAGTAGAGTCCAAACGTGACGACGGCTAGTATAGTTAGAAAGAATGAACTGCACTAGCCGCCCCCGCCTTCCGGCCCACAATGCGGGGATGTATTGAGAAAAATATAATAATTGTAATGTAAACAATGTTATCAGCCATTAAAATATTTTGAAACTTATTCACGTCATTTACTTAAATTAAGTGTCAATGTGTAGGGGCAGTCTGACTGTCTGCCTATTAAATAAAACTTTTACAATAATATACTGGAATAATTTTTGAAACGTTAAATTCTTAATCAAAGGAATGGCAGCATATAATGTTAAAACATTAATCAAGCTCATATACGTTTTCATTAGATTATCTTTAAAGGTTACAAGTTACATTTGGCCGACGTTAGTTTCAATTTTACTAAGTCAAATTAACTATTAATTATTAAGATCATGATGAAGGGAGGTGCTTATATTGCAAAGTATACAAATACTTTGAAGTTACATTTCCATTTACATTTAAATAATTTTAATAGATTGAAACAAATAAACCGTGTTTATTATGTATTCGGAGACTGATCGGTTAGTCTAGTGGTAAGGTTATTTGGCTTACCCGAGATACTGTGTTTAAGCAAATAAGAAAAAAATACACTTATCTTTCTAAAATCAAGAAATTATCAATTGTAGCTCGATTAGTGTCAATCTTTTTCACTCCTACATATGTTCTCATTTCTTTCGATTCGTGTCATCGTATTACTATAGTGAGGGAATAGTGTTGTATTTGAGGACACACTTGAGCACTTTAATGTCTCCGCTTGACTAGTCTTGTCTAGTTGGCTAGTCTGGGCTGATTAATGCTGAAACTCATGTAAGTTGTTGATAGTCCACTACTACTAAAAATAATTCAAAGTCCTTAGGGACATAGTGAAGCATAATTAAACGCTCTTTAACACGTAGTTTTTTAAAGTGTTTTTTTAATAAAAATAGTAAACGTTTATTAAAATAGATACTATTTAAGTATCCGCATGAGAAAATACAACGTTAGATTAAGGTAAATTTAGTAACGTAAGATTAAGATCACGGTACTGACAGCTTGGTTCGATATAATATATTGTACTACAATACTAGTGTATACATATGTATGTATATGATTGTTAAATAAATACCCCGAGGTAAAACCGATTGACGTCAAGACGGCTGATTAGCTATAAATATCTCGCTCTTTCAAAATGAATACCCCCCATTCATAAGCTACACTTCTCACTCAGGAGTATAATTATTATGATCATATTTATCAATGAACCCTCAAAATAAATATAAGTTTTTGCTCGTCATGCTGACGACAGCGCGTAGGTTGTATATGTCATTGTGTAGGCCTTTTAAGACTTCTCTACTCTATATATATAGTAAAATAGTAACGAGTTTGTCCATACATTATATTTTTTGCATCCTTGTTGATATTGCTAGTACTTATAGTAGTACTTGAGGCTGCATATACTTATATGTTTAGTACATATAAGTGACTGCCTCGTTGGTCTAGTGGATGTTGGTCTGGTAGCTATAAGGCCGCAGACCCGGTGGTCCTGGGTTCAATTTCCAGGTCGGGCCAATCAATTGTTATTGGGTTTTTCTGTCAGAAAATTCTCAGTAGCAGCCCGGAGTCTGGAAGTTGGAAATGTGTACACCACTCCCGTGACTCGGAAAGCACGTAAAGCCGTTGGTCCTGGTCCTGCGCCTGAACTCTTTCCGGTCGTGTCGGATTACCGTCCCATCGGATTATGTGAGCTAGGGAATAGTGAGTGCACCTGTGTTTGCGCACACACTTGTGCACTATAATATCTCCTGCGCAGTTAGCTAATCTCTCTTGAGACTGGCCGCCGTGACCGAAATCGGTCTGGAGGACCTTAGCTTAGCTTAGCTTATATATAAGTATATGCAGCCTCAAATATTAGTGGGGAAAAATTAGTGCCTCAGGAAGCAACTTCAGGAGGTCAATATAAAATTTAAAAAACGTTATTTAAAAATATAATGCTAATTACTGATTTTTTTATGTCATAACGAACTCTATCCAGATATGTTTTTTTGTCAGTAAAGCTTCTAAATTTACTTCTTGCGTGGGAGGTCCACAAAAAATAGAGGAAGTTTTACCGTAGGTTTATAGATTATTCCAAAACTCACGCCTCATATTACAAGATCGGAAACGTCGCTAAATTATGATTAATTTATGTACCTGTTTATACGTGCGCGTTTCGTGTCAATTACTAAAACGTGGAACACGAGTAGTATCGGATATTTTCTTGCAAAAAAAAATGCGGTCGGGGGACCCCCGTCAGGAACGAAGTCCTGTGAAATATTTTTTCGATTCCAACTGTGTTTTAAAATGTAGATGTTAATTGATTATATTGAGTAGACTTTTGTCACACCAAAAAGCACTTCAATCTCTTAAATTCGAACGCCCAACGCATTGCATTTTGTAGCATTTGGTAGGCACAGTATGGACGCTATTTCGTTATATGACGTGACCTTGGGCCACTGCCATTTCCCTTTACTGTAAGGCGCGTAAAAGAACTTCATTCCAAAAACTATTTAAGTAGCATTGCAACGTATTGTATAGGTAGAAAACAAAATCACAACCGTGATATTTGAAGTCTACATGTATATTTTCTATGTATCTTAATATTTTGTTATATGTAAAAACGGTATAATTTTTGTTTTTCATTGTATAGATAGGCGCACGAGCATTTGGGCCACATGATGGTAAGTGATCTCTAACGCCCATAGACGATGGCATTGTAAGAAATGTTAACAATCGCTTACATCGCCAATGCGCCACCAACCTTGGGAACTAAGATGTTATATCCCTCGTGCTTGTAATTACACTGGCTCATTCACCCTTCAAACAGGAATACAACAATACAAAGTATTGCTGTTTTGCGGTAGAATATCTAATGAGTGGGTGGTACCTACCCAGACGAGCTTGCACAAAGCTCTACCACCGAGTAGCTCATGAAATACTAACAATAATAATCTAAGATTGTATTGTACCTTTAATAGTTCTTCGTTCTCATTCGTTAAACCGGAAAAAACCTGTACAAAGAAAAAAATACTTTAACGTTTGTAAATAGAAGTTATATTTAAAAAACTGAAAACAAGAAAAAAAAAAACATCACTCAGTTGAATTGATTGAAGCTAAATACATCCTAATGTAATTATGGTTCAGTAAATTTAAGAAATGCGGTCACGTAGATTGTTCGATGGCATTTACTTAACAACGAAATAGAACTTCAAATAAACATTGTCCTTCATGAGAAGAACCGTGTATTTATCCTCCCGTATATATCCCTAGAACGTAAATAAATCAACCAGTTTTATTAAAATAAACCATTGGTGTACTGTTAATGTGGACGACTATCTAGAGTTTGTCTATATGATATTGATCAAAAGTCAAAATGTACTTTATTCAAGTACGCTCTCAAAAGCAGTTTTATTTTTATCGGTTCGGAATGTGGATTCTACAAAGAGGAACCGACGTAAAACTCGGTAGTTACTCTTTTTAATAATAAATATAATGTACATGTAAGAATCATATATAATCTTTATGCAATTATATTTTGTTTCCTGATGAACATCAACGAATACTAACTCCAAGATCTTGTTTTATTTATATAAACCTGTACAGTAGAATAACGTCCTCCTGACTAATTCTTGTCATGGTGATGATTTTCAACGGCTGAGCTGAATTTAATGGAGGATGCTCTAGCTCTCGGGCCTCCACAGTATAATTGTGGAGACAAAATGATTATGAACCGTTCTATATAAGAGAAAAAGTTCACATTCACAAATTATGCAAACATTTTCAAATTCTGATTGTTAATATGCATAAATAAAATTGCAATTCTATTAAAAGACCCTGTCCAACGGAGTTTATTTGCCTGCTCAGGAGATATTATAGTGCATAAGTAAGTGCAATGATATATCCTGAGTCAATAATAAAAAATAAAAAATCAACTGGTATATTAACACACATCTCGTCTCTTTTAAAAAGAAAAGTAGGCAACTAATTGCTGCTCTGCCATACACATAATAATTTCACGTACCTACTTAAATGTATAAAAAATTAATCAGATTCTTAACACATGTAATTGTCTTCACATTTCCTTTGGAAGTAATTATACGTAACACACACTTTGCAAAAAATACATAATATGTATTTCTTCGTATATGGGTAGTTCTACAAACTAAGGAATTTTTGGTGGCTCAGCCAAAATATGATACAAAAATTGTTAATAACAATTTTTTTTGGATGGAATACTATTAATTACAATTGTTTCTAGATGGTCACTAAAAATAATTAAGATTCACAATTATTTTCTGAACAAAATTACTGTTCAAAGTGCCGAATTCTCAGGATCCGTCGTACAAATTTTAGTTCAAAGTGCGTCGTGATACATTTACTTCTACATTAGGGTCTTAAAATAATCCCAAATTAATAAGTTTACTATTTTTCCTGGCTAGGTAGACCAATTACTATAGTATTTCTTTAAAAATTATTCAATAAATCTTGTTTACATTTTGTCCCCACGATTTTATATCAGTATCCTGTTCGCTGTTGAATTAGCAAATATTCACTAGACTATTGCCGCGCGTCGTGGTTTCCCAGGTTACTGGGAACCCCCCTAGTCCCGGCGGCGCCTATTGTGGCGGGGGAGAAGGTGCGCAAAGCGCCGCTTTCTTCTCCCCAGTCTTCTGCGGCGGAGCGGGTCCGCAGCGGCATCATCCTCCCGCTCCCGCTCCGCAGCGGCATCTTCCTCCCGCTCCCGCTCCGCAGCCTCCTTCTGCGACATCACAGTTTCGCAGAAGGAATCCATCTCTGACCAGCACCCCTCGCTTCCGAGCATCGCGTTGATGATAGAATTAGTATCTAAGCCAAGTTTAAAACTACTTTTTGTTATTATAAAAGATACTTTTATTAAAAATTAATGATAAAAGGCAAATTTAAAAATTTTGTGAAATAAATGATTGATCTCGATTGATTTTTGGTGTTTTCCTCAGTTTCCTGAGGCTCGATTTTTTTTAAATGGCCATAAATAAAAAAATATTAAATATTTTGACTGTTCCCTTTAGGATAAGCTAAAAGGCACTGTACTCTAGTTATTAGACTGAATTCCGCCACCAGAATGTATAAAAAAATGTCGGGCCGAAATCAGGCTCGAATTCTTCCTTAGTTTGTAGAACTACCCATATATCTTCGCATTATATAGTTTCTAAACAGTAACTTAAAGACTAGATGCGTTGGTAACATTTATTGTTATTCAAAACCGTCAATGCGACTGAAAAGAATATCACAATATTTAAATTATTTCGAAATCCATTCCTTTCATCGTTACCTTTTCTAACTAAACTTATATTTAATTTTATTTTCATTGATACCCACCAGGTGGCCCCTTTGTCAGTCTCCCTACCTATTTTAAATTAAAAAGAAACCAAGATGTCTCATGTGCCTGTAATTACATTGGCTCATTGATCCTTCAAACCGAAACACGGTAATACTCTGCCGGATATATTTTTATGATTATTTCATATTTATTTAGACAATTTTTTAAATGTTGGTAATTATACTTATGTTTATCGTTTCTTTAACAAATCCTACCGTTAGTTTATTTTTGTATATTCTTTTGTTTTATATTATTGTATTAAAATAGACGATTCCATAAAATCCAGCGAACTCGCCCGACGACACAATGATTTCTTATATTTGAGCTAAATTTGTTCGTAGCACGCTCATACACGTTATGTTTTCGACCTCGCTTCTCTCTTGACGCTTATTTTAATAATAATAATTTCTTTTGAGACTTTTTTCAAATATATATCGTTAATCTTTATATACCTTTTCGATTTATATGAAAATTAAATAAATAGTAAATACTTAGTGTATTATGTAGTAGCTAGCTTAGGAGGCCGCAGAAGAAAACCCGGTCTTGCAAATAATAAATATTTGGTTTTTGCCGAAACATTTTAATCTGCCTGGACTCTGGAAATTGGAAGTACACCTGTATTTGCGCACACACTTGTGCACTTAAATATTTCCTGTGCAGATTATTGGAAGTTGTGCGGTAAGACAATATCATCAACAATGATACTAAAAATAAGTCACAGTCGTTGTAATTAATAATCTGTGTTTATTTTTGTTGTTATGTTGTTTAAATTACAAATCAGTTGTTGATTTTGGAATGATAAGAAGAAACGATTTCACTGCTTCTAAAGATATGAGTGTCATGTCGCCTTAATAACCTACTTGTTCATTACGATAATTTTTAAAACGTCATTTGTGTCAGTTAAAAGTAATTGCTGCTGCCCCATATCAAGTTGCTAGCGTTATACAGGTAATGTTTGAAAAACAAAACATACCAATATATAATGACATTATAATAAATCAATTAATTTTGAAATTATAAGATCAGGCGCTTTATAATAGTGTTCTAATCTGTATCTATTGAGTTTACTACCGTGTCTTCTATGTAGAACTTACATTCAGAACCGGTGGTAACTTTACATTAAAATATATTTCATAAATTAGCGATTCAAAAGTGCCTGTAAGAGCTTACTTGAATAAATGTATTGTATATTTTGATTTAACAATAAATAGCCATCACATTAGAAAAAAATACAGTTAACTAGTGTGATTCAAAGAAAAAAATATATTACTTTCAAACATTTTTGGAACGAAGTTCTTTTACGCAGTAGAGTGAAATGGCAGTGGCCCAAAGCCTCATCATATAACAACATAGCGTTCATACATTGTGCCTACCAAATGCTACAAAATGGATGCGTTGGGTGTTCGAATTTAGGAGGTTAACGTACTTATTGGTGTGACAAAAATACAGTAATATAATCGAAAAAATATCGCACAGAACTTCGTTCCTGACGGGAGTCCCCAGACCGCACAATTTTTTATGTTTTTATTTCATGAAAAAAATACCTACTTCGATTACAATCTTAGATAACAAAAAAACCAACAGATTTATTATAATCTATTAAGCATTCGATATACATATAAATAATATAACATAGTTCTTCATTTCAATAGATTTAATAAAAAATACTAACAATTACATTTTATGTATAGTTTGTACGCTTTACAATACCTAACATCCGCATTATCTGATGCAAGATTTCTATTACTAAAGAAAGTAGGTATATCTTTCCATAAGAAAACAATTAAATATATTGAAATCTAAAATAGTTTCTGAAACAAAAAGAGTGGTAACTTACAAATATTTTTTACTTAATGCACGAACTGTTCCAACAAAATTACTATTGAAAGTAAACAAATGCTGCACGACGAGATATGTTTTTTTTTTTAAATTTATATTTTGTTTTTCTCTTTATTGTAGAACAATAAATACAAAAGAAAATCTATTTTTTTTGATCAACAGTTAATTTCTTTTCCTGGCGTAACCAGAACATCCTCGACAAATTTTCATCACAGTCGGATCAATGGCTTAGAAACAAAACAAATATTCATTTTCAGTATTCATTTTCATTTGCATACAGTAAGTAAAAAGTAAGTAAGTTTGAAATAAGAAGACATACCATTGCTTAACTGATCACTCGCTGATCCATGTTTATAAAGGCCGTATCTACAGGGCCCCGGTGCATATAGAAAGAATCAAGTCCTCACCCCCTCTTTCCACGTAGTTTGAACTTATATGTATTTTTTCCGTCTTTTTCTTTTATGCTCCTCTCTTTGCAAAGCTTAGGTTAGAGGGCTCCCTGAGCTCCGAGGCCCTAGTGCACTTCACCGCTTGGCCTTACGATAACTACGCCACTGGAAGTAAATTTCTAGTTTTTTTAAATGTTGTATTTTATAATGGATGACATAAATAGTAAACCTGTTATTATTAGAACATTAATTAATGAATAACTTTAATCTCTTAATAGTTTATTAATAAGCCCGCCTTTAAACATATATAATTTAAAATAGCATTAAGTATGTAATTATAATTTTTTTCATGTTATGTGTTCAATAAAGATAATGTACAAACAAACAAAGTCTTTAATGTTTAAATATCAATTTAATATCTACTACTATTGCACTAACTATTGGTCCAAAATTAATAAATCCCCTACTCTAGTCACTTTCTACATATCTATACTGAAACTTATTTACATATATACATTTTACGCTTAAATATGAGGTCTCTTTAACCTAAAAAAATTATCAATTTTTATTAATAATCTTTTCATATTTATTTAAGTTATCAATAGAAGTAAATATGAGATAAAGGTTGTTATAATTGAAAGGAATATAACATACCTACAGTTGAATAAAGAAGGAATACCGTTACAAGACTTTAGCAAATTCGTTATATTTTTATTTTAAATTTCAAGACCTTAATTTTAAATTTGACTGTCAATGTCGTAATTTCGAAGCCATATGACGTTACGTTCGAAGTTGGTAATTTAAAAGTTTTCATTATTTCGTAACGAAGCAGAGCAAAACAATTTCTTAATGTTTTAATTTTTTTTAAATATTGTAACTATCTACACTATTGATTTCTGTGCGTGCTTATTTAGAATATGTAATAGATGTTTGAAATTATCTTAAGAAAATTAACACATATCTCATGAAATTCGGTGGTCATATAGTTAGAAACACTTCTTATGAATAAAGAAAGTATAACTTCAATGTACAAATGCTCGTATAAAATATACACATTCAATAATTAATAAACATGCAATAATATAGCCACTCAAATAAAAAACTCATTAAATGTATAAAATATAAAACATATCTTACTTTTAATTACAAAATGAGTCTTACATGTAGGACTTTATTTTCTGTTACTGGCCGCTTGGACGCCTAATTAGAAACATTCTAAAAAAGCATTCATAGCTCCTTCTTTTTTTGAAGTTGGAGAATAACATTTCTTTTTCTATTATTTTAGCGGCAATTCAAAATTTAATCTGAATTTTATTTTGTTCAAAATGGGCAAAAATAAAAGTTGTGACGCGTCAACTAGGCAAATAATTGTTAATTTACATATAGATCATAAGTGGGCGTACAGAAGAATAGCTGAGTATTTAAATTGTTCTGTTAAGAAAGTTTTTAATGGAATTGATCATTATAACACATGGAACTGTTGAAAATATTCTTAGAAAGGCTCGGCCAAGAAAAACCTCTCCCAGAGAAGATACGCTAATCGTTCGTGTTGCTAAAAAGACCCAAGTAAAGGCTCCAACCAGATTAAAAATGAAGTTTTTTCGCCTGATGACCCGAGAAACATCTCCTCAAGACTGATACGCCGAAGATTAGTGGAAGCTAAATTGTTTGGAAGAATCTCTCGAAAGGTATTACTTCTTACCAAGCAACACCGAGAGATGCGATTATTATTCGCTAAAAAATATGTTAATTGGACGGTACGAGAATAGAAAAAGTGTTTTTTTCAAATGAAACTAAAATAAATATGGTAAATTCCGATGGAAAGCGCTATGTTAGATGTAAACAATGCCTTTAATTATAAATACACAAGGAGTATAGTCAAGCACGGTGGCGATAACATTAAAGTTTGAGGGTGTTTTTCCGGATGTGGAGTTGGACCCGTTCGGAAGATTGAAGGATCAATGGCAATAATATCTTAGAGCACACAATGATTCCCTACTCGGATCATTTGCCTGTAACCTGGACCTTTCAGCATGACAAACACCCTAAACACACGGCCAATAGCGTCAAATGTTTCCTTAGCGAACACCGTATATCCGTTTTAGACTGGCCAGCAAATAGTTCGGATTTAAACCCGATAGAAAATCTCTGGTATATTGTTAAAAAGAAAGTCTCAAACAAACGTATCACCAGTCAAAACGAACTATATGAAGCATTTGTTGAAGCATGGAATTAAATACCCCTAGAAAAATGTATGAAATTGATACAATCAATACCATGTCGCTGCAATGCTGTTATTGAAAATACGGGATTCGCCACTAAATATTAATTATAACTATTGGTAGGCTGTGGACAGTAGCTATTTCGTAAATAACAATACTTATTACTAATACTTAAAAAAATATTGTTTTTTATACTTTTTTGTTGTTGTTTCTAATTAGTTGACCATTATTGTTCATACCTTAAAACTGATTTAAATGTTTGTCCGTAATGTAATATTGAAACTGCACTTGTGTAATGGGATTTATATTGTTTTCCTAATAAATGACAAATCGTTGAATATATTGTTGTCCGATTTATTGTTTAATTTCAAAATAAAAACGATTGCGTTGAAGTATCTTACATAATGTCAAGGACCGTTGGTAGTGTTTCTAATTATACGACCACCACTCCGGTTGTCCGTAAGAAGATCGAAGCTTGACAGGAGATCAAATACCAAAATATAATTTATTCAAGTTTTCAAACAATTTGGAATCTTTTTTGATATGTAAATGTAGATTTTACTTCGAAGAACCGGCAAGAAACCCTATTCCTTCACTAATATATTATGTACCTACACGGATCAATCCTATGTTTTATACTTTATTTTATAATTAAATAGAATTATTTATTTGAAACTAAAATACCAAGAAATTACACCCAATATCAATATTAAAGATTGATTTGAAGATGGAATGAATTTTACGAATGTTAACAGATTTAAAAATATGAGACTCAAATTAAAAGAGGTGTTGATGGAATTTGTTATTAATTTCGAACGCTGGCAATATTTTACATATGGAAAAAATGATCATTATTAGTCATAAATAAAGGTTGCGTTTACCACGTATTGTGGGCGATGAGATTGAGAACGTAAATCACGGTGTATAACGTTAATAGAAAATAACAGTTTTAATAATGTAAAACTTTATTGTGGGATTTCAATTTTTAAACGTGCATCACATTATATTTTTTTCTTTTACAAATAAATGTTGTTTTATTATTTTAATAGGCAGATAGAATCGCAATGTGCCACCTCATGGTGAGAGGTCAGTTCATCCATAGACATTGGCACTGCTGGTATTATTAATCATCCCTGATATGGTCTACACGCAACAAACCTTGCATTTAGTTACACACTTTCAAACTGGAACACCGGAATTGGAAGAATAATTTGATGAGTGGGTGACCAATCCCGACGGGCTTGCACAAAGGCCTACGCCAAATAACAAATGGTCTGAGATGAACATTATTTAAAAAAGGAATAAATTGTTTAATATAGCTAAATTATGTTTATAGTTTTCGACACGCATATGTTGAATGGCTGACAAATGTGTATACCAACCCCATTGGAGAATCGTGGTGGAGTAAGCCCCAAACCACCCCAGAGTATAAGAAGCCTTGCAGTGGAAAATTTATTACTTTGATTGATTTGATTTGATCTGTGTAGTTAAATGTCAAACTGATTACGCTTAAATTTATTCTGATGAACCGTGTCATCATGAGACAGATATAAATAGGTATATTAAAAATATATTGAGAAAAATTTTATTCCATGGATCAAATCCTGTCAATAGCCTTTATATTACATTGACGTTAAACAAAATGACACATCTACAGAATGATATATCTATTGGAATATGAAATAAAACTCTTTTATTGAAATTCTTGTAACAATATTCATTCTTTTTATGTAAATTCTTTATGAGTAAAAAATCCTTTGTCTTAATAGGAAGAATATTTTACCTTATTAGTAGCTATCCGCCTTATTAAGCTTGGTAGTGCAGTAGTTATGTGAAAACGTTATTTTCTAGCGTTTAAATAATAAAAATTTAGTGGTAATTCTTAATTTAATATTACATAAATTAATTAAGTTTTAAATATTGCTATCGAGAAGATTTATTACTATTACAGGAGGTACCCCAAGAAATCATTAATAAAATAACTTAAATATTATAAAGCGCCATTTCGCTTTTTTTCTAACGATAACGGATTTTAATAATCATATAAATGAACTATTTTCAATAGATAATATCGTTAATTTATTATATATTTTTCAAACATTTTCTTCCCGTAAATATTGGCCACGATAGAGCTTTTAATATATTTGATGAATATGTTTTTCTCTAATGGAATTTCTCACATAAAAAAAACATTAAATATATATATTTAGCCTCCAAGCACCCCTTATTTTTGAAGTCAATTGTTTAGATTACATAATAATTTCCTCGTAATTTAAAAGTATATACGGGAACTACCTGTATGTAGTAACTTTACCAGTACGAAGCCGGGACGAACAGCTAGTATAGTACACATTCACAAACAGTTTTTTTTTAAATTAAAATTAAGAACAATAAACCAGATTACAATGTTATGAGTTTACACGATTTTAAAGATAAACATGTATTTGTCATGACTCACGCATGTCTTAATAAACCGTGTAAAAAGATGACTCTTAATTTCTTAAATAAGATGTTTATTAAGGAAAAGTTGTTAAGTTGTTAATCAAGGAAGTGTTCTTGTTTGAACTGTTCTTTATACTAAACATATCTTAGCTCGTTAAATATATTTTTATATGTGTGAATTTAAACCTTGACACGCTTTTGCATTATTATAATTTAAAAAAAAAAGTGTACGATAATATATTGCATTTAACTAAATATCAAAAATATCCAAATACCAGCGAAATACTTTTTTGTGTTAATAATAAACAAATACATTAAATAAAATTGATCCGAAAAATGATTACAAACGCTTGATATAGACATCAACATCTGCATATGTCGTGCGCGTTTACGTACTACGGAGGCGTAGGGCGGCGCACCCTTGCTATAAGGCGGGCTCAGAGCCTCCGTGCGGCACTCGACGACACGATGGGACCGACCGCAGCCGCCCTGATCGTGATCACACTGGCCGGTAAGTTGACAACTTTTTAATTTATACTTTGTAAGTTTTTTTTTTTTTATTTTAAGCGACGATTACGTTTTCTATTCTGTGTGACTAAATTGTCTACACATTTAGTGTCTTTTATAATGTGTAATATTTATAATAGTGTAATATTTATGCTGTGTCTAGATAAATTTAAATCAGTTAATTTATTTAAAACGAAATAAAAAAAGTCCTAATTCTATTAAAACAAGTATTTATAATTAAAAGTTAATAAATATCGCTAGTAAAAAACTTAATTATAGGTAGTCATATAATTTATTAACCTTTAAAATTACGCATAATAAACTGTAATTCTAATAAAAGAACACGTTAATTAAAAAGAAAAAAAAAACCTCGTAAATTTTTATTTTTCAAAATATATTTTTATTTTACTTGAAAATTGATATCCTATTCAAATAATAATAATTAAAACTTTACGTTAATTCTGTCACACGAAAACCATGTCCACATGATCCAGTTAACTGATACAAATATTTATTCTGTGTACTGTTTCATAATACGGGTAACGATCTCTTATCTGTTGTTATCATAAAAAAATATTTACAAAACAATCTTTTGTTGTATGCGTTTTCTTCAGGGATTTGGGTTTAGTCGGTTCTATTAATAAGGTATATCTAGATTTCGCTTTGGGTTTCGGACTGATGTTAGTTATATGAACAGTAAGTTTATACCAAATTTTATGAAAAACAGTTCAATAGTTTATTCCTGAAAGCGAAACAGATCGATGGAATTACATTCGCATTTATAATATTAGTATAGAATATATTTATATTAATTAATTGTAAATAATATGATAAAAGACTAGAATAAAACCTACCATATTCAAATACCTAAAAATACCATATTCTTTATATAAAATTATTGGAATTATATAATTTTATATAAATTGAGGATTTAACAAAAACTACATTACAGTTATAAGTTTAAGCTATTTTACAAAATTAAACCTAAACGTAGAGCTTCAACAATTTATATGTATATATATTAATTACATACAAATAAAAATTCTAATAATACTAACCCCACGCTATTTTATCATATGTATGTATAATTTATAAAGTGAATTTCTACATGCAAAAAATGTCTTAATATATTTGTATAGGGTTTTCCATTAAGGGCGCTTGATCGTGCAGAACTTCCATCGTAGCGTGTGCTGTGTGGCACGTAGCGCCGTCCTGTTGAAACCACATGTTGTCCAGATCCATATTCTCGATTTCAGGCCAAAAGAAGTTGGTTATCATCGACCGGTATCGCTCACCATTGACGGTGACGGCCACACCATTATCGTTTTCGAAAAAATACGGACCAATCACGCCTCCGGCCCAAAATCCGCACCAAACAGTCACTTTCTGCGGGTGCATTGCCACTTGGTGAACCTCGTGTGGATTGGTCTCGTCCCAAATACGGCAATTTTGCTTGTTGACATAGCCATTCATCCAAAAATGCGCCTCGTCGCTGAAGATGATTTTTTTGCCAAAATCGGCGTCAACTTCCAACTGCTCTAATGCCCAGTCAGCGAACACACGGCGCAGTCTATGGTCATTAACCTTGAGCTCTTGGGTCAGCTGGATCTTGTACGGGTGCAGGCTCAAGTCACAACGCAAAATTCGCCAAGTTGTCGTCTGCGAAAGGCCGAGTTCCTGTGCGCGACGCGGAATTGACTGCCGTGGGTTTTCGAGGACACTGTCGCGCACAGCGGCGATATTCTCGGCAGATCTCGCGTTACGTTGACGCACGGGAACCGGCTGATTTTTAACTGACCCGGTTGACTCGAATTTGTCCACCAATCGACGGATAGTCGACTCGGCAGGACGATCATCGCGACCGTAAAACGGGCGAAGTGCGCGGAACGTTGCTCGAACTGAAGACCCATTTTCATAAAACAATTTTATGATTTGCACGTGCTGCTCGACACTGTAACCTGCCATGGTGGTTTGGGAGGACGGAATGAATATAACACACTGCATTTGACAGCTGTCACTCAAACAACATGGCCGCAATCAGCTGTCAAAGTTCAAGCGTCCCTATTGGAAAACCCCATATAAATAATAACAGGTTGGTCCCATTATACATTTTTTTTTTATTGCATAGGTAGGCGGACGAGCATATGGGCCACCTGATGGTAAGTGGTCACCAACGCCCATAGACATTGGCATTGTAAGAGATGTTAACCATAGCTTACATCATCGCTAATGCGCCACCAACCTTGGGAACTAAGATGTTATGTCCCTTGTGCCTGTAATTACACTGGCTCACTCACCCTTCAAACCGGAACACAACAATAGCAAGTACTGCTGTTTTGCGGTAGAATATCTGATGAGTGGGTGGTACCTACCCAGACGAGCTTGCACAAAGCTCTACCACCAAGTAAAACATATAATAATTATTATTATATAATGCGAAAAAGCAATATTTTAGATTTGAGCTCTAATTTAACTGGCAACATTCCATACCTACAAAACAACAATAGAATAATAAAAAAAATAGTTTCGGCCAATACAAGATTCACAAGCTATATATTAGGTCCTTACGACTTTAATTACTATATGAAATTGGCGTTTTTTTGTAAAATATATTTAATTAATCAAAGTATGCACCGTTGCTATCTATGCACTTTTGCCATCTCATAGGTAGTTCATTGATCCCTTTACTAAAAAAACCATGGGGGCGAGAATCAATAAACTCTTTGAAGGCGGTTTGGACTGCCTCATCGGATTTGAAGTTTTTTCATTGTAAAAAGTTGTCCAAATTCCGGAAAAAATGGTAATCTGTTGGAGCAAGGTCCGGGGAGTATGGTGAATGTCGCAAATATACCAATTGTAGCTCATCTAACTTAGTAGTTGTTTGTTGTGCAGTGTGTGGTCTTGCGTTGTCGTGAAGCAGTAGTGTGGCCTAGAGCGATTGACCAATCTCGGTTGTTTAGCAGATAGTTCTTCCTTCATGGTTTGCAGATGCTGACAATAGATATCTGCCGTAATCGTTTGGCCAGATTTTAGAAAGCTGTAGTGAACGGCACTGGCGTTAGTCCACCAAGCATTCACAAGTAACTTTTTCTGAGTCAATTTTCGTTTAGGGCAAAATAAATAATCGCCTAATCTCTCTCTGTACGTGTCGGATTTCTGTCTCATTGTTCTAATGATAGCAGAGAAAGTGTATCTGTGTATGCTTATCAAATTGTGCACTATAAGTCCTATCAAGTTTCCGTTTATCATAATTTGGTATTGACCATTGAAAAGGGAGGACCCTCCGACCAGACGGGTGTTGGTCTGGTGGGCTACTGCCCGACGGTTGTTGTCGTGTTCTTGTATATATGTTCAATCGTCATATTTAGTCAGTCAGTCAGATACGTCAGTTTTTAGTTTTCGTATGTGGCGAGATAGATGTCGCTACAATCATATAAGCAGTAACACTTACAACAACAGTCTGTCAATGTCCCAGTGCTGGGATAAGGCGTCCTCGTTTTTGAAGGCTTGGACCTTATTTTCCAATGTACTCATGTGGCAGATTTTCACTTACATCGGTGCTTCCCCGTGTTTACCACACACATAATATATATCTAATTATTTTTTTAAACGTAATATTAAATTGGCTATAAAGCCAATACATTCGTAAATTCATCATTCAGTCATACAATACTATTAACGGGACTAAAAATGGGAATTTTCATTTGTTATATAAGGATTCGTCCAAAAATATTTAATCCGATTGGTAAAACTTTTATAGCGGGATTATTGTTTCTAGAATTGTATTGAATATTGATTATGAAGAGTATATTTAGAATCCAGAATTGAAAACTGATTTTATAAAAAACTTCGAATTGGTTTATTCAAAAATTGAACATCAAATCATATAAATTGATGTAAATTACTCACTCAATTACTTTTTAAATCCAAATACCACATTTGAACACATCACAAGCCGAGCCACTAATGAATTAATTAATTACTTTACCTTTTTGTGCACTAACAAGATGGCGGCGGTTTTAAATTAGCGCGCGTCTTTTTTTTTTAACAACGCTGTTGTATAGACCAAGCAGTCTCCAAACTGTATTATATGGGGTATATTACCGACGAATAGGTTTTGGTAGATACATTTTCGTTTTATCGTAAATAATTGATGACCTACACTTAAGGTACAAGTTGATACCAGCTGCCATACAGCTGCAATAATGGTAAATTTAGCGTGATTTTTGACCCACTATCTGTATTAATAGTAAATAAATAAATCGGCGAAATATGAAATTTGGCGCGGCTTAAAATCGTGATTGGAAACTGATCTACTTTATAGAACTTCATGGTGTTAAATATAAATAATTAAATGTACGCACAAATTGAACCTTTGTACTCAAAATGAGATCGACAAATTGCAATAATTTGTAAACATAATTATGTAGGTAGTCTTATGACGTCATAATATTTTATATTGAAGTCAGTTTTATCACTATTTTTATAAGAACTGAGTAGTTGTAACTTCTCCCACTTGAAGGTTCTATCACAAAAGTTTATTTTTAAGAGCTATTTTTGTATTCATTACATCACATGTACCTATTGCAAGAAAACAAGAGCTTGAAATACATTTTATATTTTTGTTTTCGAGAATAAACTTTTTTTTGTACTAATAGATACAAAATAAAATATAGTTTAAAAAGTAAAGTCAAGTCAAGCCAACCAAGCAAGTACAGTCAAGCTTCTCCCACTGCTGGGCTAGGGCCTCCGTTCCGTTTGAGAAGCTTATTCCATCACAATGCTCGGATGTATAGTCTATTCCAATGAGAATAGGAAGCAATCCAAACAAACCGTATTTTTCAATATTTCAAGTGTTTTGCTGATAACTCCGCTGTATGATGCACTAGAAACAGTTCTTGATTAATATATCTTCATTTGTAATACAACATTATTTCACTTAACTACTTAAATCCACTTTAACTTCATTTCCAAAGTTACGAAAACAGTTTTGCCGACATTCAAGACGCCATTTTTCGATGAATGAACAATTAAAATGGCGGTGCCTTAATCAGCACGGAAAATGAATGAATTTACACAGATAAAATATATTTTATTTTAGTTTTGTCATAAGTTTTAGATTTTTTTAATAGATATTTATTTACTTGTATATAATATGGAATATAAAATATTTGTAAAAAATATAGAAAGTTACCTAACGTTTGATAAAATGTTATTATTTTATACAGCCAGTTCAGTACATAAAGAAAAAATATATTAACAAAATTATTAAATTTTAAAGAAATAAAAAAATCTGAAATCTCAAAATGTAGATCAGTTTTATGCACAGCAAGACTCAATTTATAGTTTTGAAAATAATACAAGAGTAAGACATTCGTCTCTGTTCTTTCGTATCATGTGCACGGGTGCTTATTCGGAATTATTAAATTGTTCTTTTATTTATTTTACCTGCAATCCATATAACATATACCTATTAAAATTAATATAAAGTTACGTTTAAAAGCAAAATATATCGTGCTATACTTTATCATTCATTCATTACCCATTCACTCAATAAGTTTCTCGTCACTAGTCTAGCTCAAATGTCATGTTAATTCAAGGTCAAAGTTGATTATTTACCTTTATTTTAACTTCCATTGGAATAGACTATAGGTGAATATATAGATTAAAATTGGTTTAATTCCAGCCTTTTTGAACATATTTTTACTAACTAATATAAACGTATTTATATTACTAGATAATAGGGATTTGTGCAAGTCTGTCTGGGTAGGTACCCTCCACTCATCAGATATTCTACGGCCAAACGGCAATACTTAGCATTGTTGTGTTCCTGTTTGAAGCGTAAATGAGCCATTGTAACTGCAGGCTCAAAGGAAATGACATCTTACTTACCAAAGTTGGTGGTGTGTTCGCGATTTAAGGAATATTTCAGACTGCGCCTATGTCTATGAGTGGTGCGGACCACTTACCACCCGGTGGCTTATATTATGTACGTTCGCTAGCTACTATGAAAAAAAAACTCGTTGCGCATTCACAATTGCAAATCCTTAGAAATTTACTAACAATTATAAAATATTATATAATCTTATATACTGTCCAGTTAATTACAGAGACAGACAACAAAAATATTGTTAATTTATCGTTTTATGGTGAATCAGCTGATGAAATTAAAGGGCGCTTTTGAGCTATACTCTGCTATTAGTTTGTACCCAAAGTTAAATTATTTCCAAGTCACGTTTCCATTAATCTATATGGCGCCTCACGTCATAAAACTATTTTGTACATAATAAAAGTATGTATTTAACAGTTTATTTTCTAGGAAATGACAAAAAAAAATTAAGCTGTATTTCATTTATACTGTTATTAAACTACAATTAATGTTAATTATTTTCGCATTTAATCCGTGAAAAATCTATAATTCCATGTCGAAAATTCCCTTAAGCTACGCGCGAATTAAAAACGGGTAAATAATTGAATGTAGTGCTCTGTGGTTGGCATGAAAGAACAACGATTGCACGCAATTTTCCTTCAATGGCAAAAATGTATAACGTCACCTTTTGCTACTTTTAAATAACCCGTTAAAATGAAAACGCTAATTTGCAATATGTATATTATACAAATATTATATATACATATATTATTAATATTATACAAAGTTAAAGAGTTTTTTTGTTATAACGCGCTTATTTAAGGATGACGAGCTCGATTTGAAAAATATATATTTGTGTTATAGCCCATTGTTCGAGAAAATGGACTATAACATCACGCTACGAACCACGATTCAAGAACATTAAATTCGCTGGAAACCGCGCGGCTAACTAGCTTATATCATAATGAAATTAGAATTATATTTAAGTTGTTGGAAGTTGTTTATTACACGTGTTTTAAGTTTTTACTTGAAGTTGAAGTTTTACGTTACGTTGACGATCGTTGTTTTTATTTTTTGTCTGGTCACTGACATTTCCTATCGAAAGTTTTGATACAAATTTCGCAATTTCGTGAAAAAAAGAACTTATAAATACCATACATTTGTCAACCACTTTCTCCAAAGACATATACAGTGATAAGGTGGTATTGATTCTAATGTTATTTTATAGTTAATTAAAAGACAAATTTATTCATTTTCATTTAAAAAGATAGCCCTTTTGCTGTTTTTAACAAAATTACTTTTATGTTAAGTGAGTAATTTCAATTAAGTGTTTTCTTTTATTCTGTCTTACTATATTTTACTTTAAAATAAAAGATTGCTATTTTAGGAAACATGTTTCTTTGTAATTTGAACTCCTCCAGGAATTAAATTATTTCGAAGAAAGTTAAACAATTACTCTTTAAATATGTACATTAAAAAAAAGTTCTTATACCATTCATCTGTTTGAGATGAAATTTTACGGTTGTTGTTAAAATTTTCGTAAAAATGCTTGGCAAAATTAAAAAGGATTTGCAACGCATATTATAGTCAATAGCCAGTTATTTGCCTCGTTGATCTTTTTGTAGAACAATTCTCAATAGCAACCCGAAGTATGAGAACTGGCAGTTACACCCGTGCTTCGGATAGCACGTACGGTCGTTATTTCTGCGGCTGAACTCTTTGTAATCATGTCGGATTTGCTGTCCCAACGAATTATGAGAGTGATGAAAGCGAGAGTGACAGATATTTTCCACGAAGCCAGTCTCTAGACATCATCATCATTTCGTAAACATTTTTTTTTTATATTATAGTTTGGCGGACGAACTTATGAGCCACCTGATGGTAAGTAGTCCAATGCCCATAGACAATGGCATTGTAAGAAATGTTATCCATCTCTTACATCGCCAATGTGCCACCAACCTTGGGAACTAAGATGTTAGGTCCCTTGTGTCTGTAATTACACTGGTTCACTCACCCTTCAAACCAGAACACAACAGCACTACTATTTTGCGGTAGAATATCTGATGAGTGGGTGGTAGGTACCTACCTAGACGAGCTTGCACAAAGCCCTACCACCGATTCAGTGAGTGTCACTCACTCACTTAATCGGTGGTAGAGCTTTTACACATTATAATTATAAGCTTAATATATAATATACTTAAGGGAAACAGTTTCATTTGAAGACTTAAGGATATCAGGATATAATTAACAAAATGAAGCGTGTAATGAAGATATAAAACACGAAAACGACACGGTAACTTTATTTTAACTAACCGTCAAACTATTAAATTGTAGGTAAAATGTTGGTATAAACGCAATTTTTCTACGAAAGTGGTCGATTAGTTGAAATTAGGGAGGAATATAACGTATTAAGCAACCAAGTTTCTCTGAAAAATACTTTTATATAATTAATCATATCGAATACCGGTGAAATAAGCACTTGACACTTTATTATAGGCAGTACACGCCAAAAATATATAAATTTAATTTAAATACAAAACGTAATTATTTATAGAAACTTGTAACACTATATATATATATGTGTGTTACGTATGTACTTGAGAATATGAAGTGAAAGTTATATACTAGTTATTTTATTTTCATAACTATGTACATATAAAACATCTTGATATCTAAACAGGCAGCTAGTCTGCCTCGAGGATTGTCGGAATGGATGACGGTCGCCATAATGTTAGGAGGACATTATCATCGACTGTTGAGGGCGCCGAGTTTGTTCGGGACGACAAAACTTACAAAATCCCACACAAACAAAAACGTGATTCTCTAAAATTCATTGAAATTTCGTGTCTCGACTAAAATTAGTACATTTTGTATCAGTAATTGAATTTTCTATGCGTTAAAATACATTTCAAAAGTTGAATAGTGTTAACGAATCCTTGAACTAAAACAACAGCTTTTTTAAGTCAATTCGATTTTTTATCTGCACAAATATCAATCCCGCATTGTGTTACTTTTTGTTTTGCCAGTAAACCTTTTTACAAAAAGATCTATGTTTGAATTTGCGTTTATTAAAAACAAAAAATACATTCATGATTATATATTGGAAAACAAAAAAAGATAATAATTCAAAACATAAATGAACCTAAGTTGCATAATTCAGAGAAACGTACTTCTCTGAATTGAAGACGTCTGAATCTATGGCGCTAGGTAAGCGCTTTGATCACTAGAAGTGTAAATTACTTTCGTGTAAGTAGATCTTTACGTAAATTTTCTAATATCAACCCTAATATCAAAATTGTGATGCTGTCTGGTAATAAAAAGTTGCAGGCACATTAAAATAATAAGATACTGCAGAGGCCCGGGCAATACTTATAAGGATATACAACTAAATAGTTTTAAAAAAATCTCTGCAGTTAAAGGAAATTACTCCCATAACACTGCTCACGTCTGATTGGCGGATACACATGTATGAGAAAATTGCAGTGTTGGAAAAAAAAACAATTACAAACTTCCGGTGTTGCAGTTACGGGCGGTGGTAGTCACTTTCTATCAGGTGAGTCTACTCTTACGTAAAAAAAGACTTAAGGTCTACCTTGTCTAACAATGTTTCGCTTCACGGATGAATTATTAACTTACATTAGGATTATGAAAAAATCATGAAAGTAAGTGATTGCCCTGATATAAATTCACAACCCTCTGTTTTATTATACGTGTTATGCTGGTCCCGTTTAATGACGTGATAAACTTGTGTAAATAAAATATTAAGATAAAAGTCCATAAGCTGATACAAAGTGTTCCTGCTGGGTACGAGCGAAGGATTGCTTGGGCCAACTTCTTTAACAGTTTTTTTTACTATTTGACTAACTTTTATAGACATAACAAAGAATATAATAAATTGTATGTGTTCAACCATAGGGCTGAGACGATTGAGGTAAACGTACTTGTACCTTGTACGCTTGTTTTATTTTTATTAGACACAAATTAGGAACGTGTTCTTTTTTTAAAATTAAACCCTTTCACTTATTAGACACAAATAAGGAACGTGTTCTTTTTTTTAAATCTTCACAAAATATCTTTTATACATATTTACAAGATTTTTTTTATCATATTATTAAAAAACTCAATTAATTTTATAAAATATGTAATTGGATTTTGTTTTTCATATGAATAAAGATAAATAAACACTTATTCAAAGTTCTTTGATACCAACACAAGTTGTGTTTGTGTGTGTCTGATACACATAAACACGGACCACGGCAAACATGTATATACAAACAAACTGAACAAACTTTAAAATCAGCGTTAAAGTTCTTTAGGATTATATTACAACCAATCGGCCATTATCATCATTAATACTAAAAATAAACTGTGATCCAATAAGTTTTAAGTAAAGTTACCAACTTTCTAAGTATTTAGATCATTTGATCAGCTTTACAACATCCCTATTAATCATCCCACGCAATTATCAAAACTGACATCATTAGGAATCCGTAGGAATTAATTAAAGTTTGCTAGTAATCTCAATATTATACCCATAAAGTAAAAGAAGAATCTAATACAATAACTTTTTTATTGAATTTATTACTAAATCGTAACATTTTATGTTATCATATTATTTAGTCTAGATATTTCTTCTGCCATGTTACTATCAACATGCACCCTATATAGATATAATATTTATTTTCTTAATAATATTCAAAACCAATAAAGCTAATCCGTTTCAAACGTTAAAATAATCCGATAATCTCGGGGCTTATCAACGTATTCTACATTCACTATAATTTTCTTTAAGATGTTAATAATTTAATGCAAAATTACATATTTAAATCCCGGATTATAATCGTTGGAAAATACTGTGAAATAAATTATAGCCAATGGTAAATGATAGATTTATAGGTTTATATAAACTAAATAACTGAATGTTTTATAACTACAGTGAAATGTCTTAAATTGAAACAGATATTCTTTGTTTTATAACATAGTGAGGCGCACTTGCATATGAGCCACCCGATGGTTAGTGGTCACCAACACCCATAGACATTGGCATTGTAAGACCATCGCTTACATCGCCAATGCGCCACCAACCTTGGGAACTAAGATGTTATGTCCCTGGTTATGTGCCTGTAATTACACTGGCTCACTCACCCTTCAAACCGGAACACAACAATACCAAGTACTGCTGTTTCGCGGTAGAATATCTGATGAGTGGGTGGTACCTACCCAGACGAGCTTGCACAAAGCCCTTCCACCAAGTAAATAATTTTAAGACATAATTAATTTATATATAAATCTTATGTTATATCGTCTCTTATTTACAGTTGCATATTTACAAATATAAATATTTAATTGCCCATAGGTTGAACTAAATCGCAGACATGACGTAGTTTTCTACAGATTAAAAATATAATAAAATAAATAAAACAAAATAAACACATATAATGCTACAATATTTATATGAAACAATTTTTTGAAAATACAATGATAACGATTATTTTAAAGGATATAATGTAATATATTATGTGGTCTATAAAATATTTTTTTAATTTCACCAAGTCTGTACAGACCAGAATTTTTTTTCTCCTATATACTTTAACTGGTACTTAAACCGTCTCAAATAACCTTTTCTTAACTTATAATCAGATGCCCGGTTTGTTTGTCTCATCTAACAAAAGTTAGAAACCAAACAAAACACTTATTGGAAGTCAATTTCTGTTATCATTAAATATCATTTGGCGTCAATCTTTTCCTTAATTTCATCAGCTACGTATTTATTTATTTTTATAAAGTTACCTTTGCAATAAACAAGATGAAAAAATTAGGTACAATCCTTACTACTACTTAATTAAATCATTTACACAGTATGAGTTTTTCGAAACATCTCAGTATCTTTTGTCATCCGTTTGTCAATCGGACTTTTGTTTTGTTTGCTAGTTATTGGCAAGTTCTAGGATTATCAATAAAAAATCAAACATGAAAATTCATATACGTTATTCTCAAATTATCTATAATGATTATTGCCGAATTCATATACGGACGCATAATGGTTGGAATTCGGCAATAAGTAGACGACGACGAGCCTTTTGAAAGGGTCGTTATCCTTGGTTAATTTATATAAGAAAAACAATCTTGTTTTTCCTTAAAATATACTACGGTTGAAACTATAGCAATAACAATTTATTTCCCTTTTCAAATATTGGACTTTTCCCATTAGAATAAACGGAAAAAACAAAACAACGTTTGTAAAAGATAAAAATAAAAAACCAAAAACTTGGTTATTTGAATTTTTCACAAAAATTTTGAGGTTATGTGAAAAAGCGTAAATAATAAAAGTTGTAGATCTTTTTATTACCTACAACTTTGCCATTTAACTTTTTCCATAGGACTTTGCGGGAAATCGAGATGAACCGTTTTTGACCCTTAAAACCTCAATCAAAGTGGGGGCACTTCCCGACCTCAGATCGCCCGTAAATTATTTTTCCTTTCATTTTTGTTATATTCTCTTCCTTTTCCAATGGGTTTCATCCTACTGTTATTTTTTTTAACTATTTACCATTTTCAAAGGCTGTGGTCTACATACCTTTTAAAGTAAAAAATCCTTTATTGTTCAAAATTTCTTTCATCAAAAGTATTTCGGAACAGGTTGCTGAAAGTAAAGAGTATTTTTTTAGCAAGATAATGTCATACATTCTAATATTATTTACAAAATATAACAGTTATTTTCTCTTTAATCATGTTACATATTATAAAAGCAACAGCCATGGTCCAGGTTACAGTTTATTAAGCTACGTGGATTTCTTGAAGAGTGGTTCGCTTAAAATAGTGTAAAGATAATTCTTTTTTTTTTTAAGTTTATCATATTTATAAATGAATAATATTTTGGTTTGAGTTCAGTTCTATCAATTTTAATGAAGGATAGAATACCTCGTACACCAGAGACAACAAAAGAAAACTTTTTGGGATTAAATATCAAAGACAAATCTGCCCCATTTTGTTTTGTGTTTTCAACTAAAAGATAAAAAAGACCATTATTTTTTTATTTTTTTATTTATTTATTAGGGAAACATACAGCATATCGTATATTACAACTTAATATAATAATCATATTTTAACACTTATGCCAGTTAAGTTTCCACTACTGTTAACAGGGAAGTGGACTAATTTTGATGTTACATAAAATATAACTATTTATGACAAAGTAAAATTTTAACGTAAATAAATATATTTATGGTTAATTACTAATAAGTATTTTTCACAAGATTATAAAATTTACTTAAACTATTTTTAAACAGATCAATGTGGTTGTATTTTCTATATATTATGACTATTACAAGATCTTAGAATAAAAGAATTTTTGAAATAATTAGTTTTATAAATGGGTATTGAAAAAGTATCCTGAGAGCGAGCGTTAAAACGAGGACATTTAAATAAAATCTTACTGAGCAGATATGGAGAATCAATTAAATTATTTAATATTTTGTAAAGAAACATTTGGTCTCTTTGTTCTCTACGTTCTTCAAGTGGCATAAAAACAGAGTCAGGAAAAGTAAATTTGTATCGCAACCTCCTGATAAATTTGTTTTGTATATTTTCAATTAAGTTGACATATTTTGCATATTGTGGATTCCAAACAGCTGACGCATACTCTAAATGTGATCTAACGAAAGCATTGTACAAAATTACAAAGGTATGAATATTTTTAAAATCTGCCCCTTGCCGAAAGATAAATCCAAGCATTTTATACGACTTCATCACTATTTCCTCAATATGCTTATCAAATATGAGTTTGTTGTCTAGTTGTACCCCAAGGTCTCTCACCTCGGTTACCCTTTTTAATTTAGTATTAAATATGGAATAGTCAAAAATTATTTGTTCTTATTTTCTCGAAAATGTAATTACACAGCACTTGTCAACATTAAGCTGCAAATTATTAGCAATGCAATATTGTCCTAATTTATTTAAATCCTCTTGTAAATGAAAACAGTCTTGATTATTTTTTATTATCTTAATAATTTTAGTGTCATCAGCGTATAATAAAACTTGAGAATTTTTGAAACAATTAGTTACGTCATTAATAAAAATGTTAAAAAGTAAAGGGCCAAGGTGAGAACCTTGTGGTACACCCGATGTTACAGGAATAAAACTAGACGTATATCCTTTAATAGCAACGGCTTGAGATCTTTCGCGGAGATAAGATGTAAGCCAACGTAGAAGGTCACCATGTATACCGATGTTGTTAAGTTTTTGTAATAACAAATTGTGCGATATCTTATCAAATGCTTTCGAGTAATCAGTGTATACGACATCTACCTGGAAACCAACTTCCATAGCACTCAATACTGTATGCAAGAACTCACACAGATTGGACTCAGTGGATCGCTTATTAATAAAACCATGTTGGTTACAGGTAAGTAGAGGCCTTAATAATGGAAATATCGTATCATAGACAATCTTTTCAAAAAGTTTTGGAATAACTGACAATTTAGAAATACCGCGATAGTTTTTTATATCGTTTTTATTTCCAGACTTATAAATCGGCGTAATTAAAGATTTTTTCCAAATAGTTGGTAATAATCCGTTGTCCAATGATTTTTTGAAAAGCATTGTTAAAGGCACACATAACACTTTACTGCAGTTTTTTAAGAAAATGGGATGTATTCCATCTGGACCATAACCCTTGGATGTATCTATGTTCGATAAATATCGTTCTACTTTTTTGTCACCAATCTCGATAGAGCTGATGATAGTCTGATTTGCGCTAGTAGAATAGTGATCCATTGTTTGATTTCCACTATTATCCTCAAAAACTGAATGAAAATAAGAATTAAACATATTTGCTATATCGTGTCCATTGTATCCAACTTGAGAGTTAAAATACATTACATTAGGTACAGATGTATGACCTTTTTTAGTCTTTATATAGGACCAAAACTGTTTTGAGCTAAAACGAATATTATTCTCTGCTCGTTCCAGAAACTCATTATAACACGTTCATTATATATCTATTTCCCAGTGTAAGGTACCCGCGTGTGTAAATTCACTATCTTTACCGTATTCTTAGTTGGTGATGATATGTTTGGACATGACTACTGCAAAACAGAAATCTTTTAGATTATGGTATAACTTTATTGTATATGCGCAAACACAGGTGCAATCACCTAGCTCTCATAATCCGATGGAACGGCAATCTGACACGACCGGAAAAAGTTAATAATAATAATAATAATATCGTGGGACATTATTCACACACAGCTATCTGATCCCAAGCTAAGCAGAGCTTGTACTATGAAAACCAGACAACTGATATACTACATATACTACTTTTCTTTCGTAAATACATACTTATATAGATAATTACACCCAGACTCAGGACAAACAGACATGTTCATGCACACAAATGTCTGTCCTGGGTTGGAATCGAACCCACGACCTGCGGCGCGAAAAGCAGATATCTACCAACCACGCCAACCGGCTCGTCAAAAACGTCCGGCTGCGTCGTTCAGGCGCATGACCAACAGCTTTACGTACCTTAAGAGGCACGGGAGTGTGCACACTGTGACAGAAAAACCCAATAACTTTTTATTGGCCCGACCTGGGGATTGAACCCAGGACGCAGACCCTGCGGCCTTATGTCTAGCCACTAGACCACTGAGGCAATCAAAAAAGCCACGATGCTCTGCACTTCACACATAGATTAATTTAATTTAATTCAATTCAAATTAGATCGATTCGATTAGCTCATTCGATTAGCATCATCGTCAGGGAAACATCCTGAGTATGTGTGTGATTTACATTCCTCGTATTCGAATTGGAGTTGTAACGAATCACTACATATTATAGAAGATCACACTGGCGCATTTGTCTGTCTGTTTGATCGCGATAAACTCAGAAACTCTCCAGTGGATTTAAATACAACACCAATTGAAGGAATGAATCTTGAGGAAGATTTAAGTGAATAATTCATTAATTATTGTAAAAACTGGTTGAAATATGTCGATGATTGTAAAAAATCATAACTGGGAGCTTTAGAGTTATATGTATTTCGATATAAATGTTTCATTTAGACCCTTTTTCTACCCGTGCGAATCCGAGACGGGTAGATAGCAGTTTATACTTCTCACAATGTCGATAGGCAGCAGTGGCTTCTTATCACCAGGTAAGTTAGTTTGGCTGTTGTAACGTGCCAGACGGACGGACCAGATTGTAGTTTTGAAATTATTCCATAATACGATTTGTTATTATAGAATAATTTCAAAAGAAATACGATAGATCGATTTCTAAGACGATCGGTATACATACATCAGTCACACGTTTTTTGTTATCTATGATGATATTACTTCCAATTAATTCTAGAACAATAGCTCCAAGTAATACACGTCATAAGGAAAATATCATTGGAATTATATCGCAAAGATATTCGTTTTATTGTCATTCACGCAATCATTCGAATATCACAGTATGGAGTCTGAATTGGGAATGGAACTATTGTTAGTAACTTGGAGCAATATTTATTTATCAGATAATCGAGTTCATTTACGATTATATTTCGTAAAATTGCCTGTAAATGTGACGATGCTGACCATATGCTCGCCATATGCTATGGCGTGGTAGTACTCTATTGTCAATGTAAATACATTTTTTAATCGAATTTGTAAATATCATTCGGGCTAATGCAACTTTACGAATTATAGCTTTTTTGAGGGTAGAATGGTAGACGTTCGTCAACAATCATTAAGTAATTTTACTTCCTAAATGTTTCGAAATTAAGTTGAATAATTAAATATGACATGAGGCTATTTCAATATTAAATATTTTTTATTAAACATACTGATTACTTTACGATAAAGTGCACAAATTGAAAATAATATTCATGGAATGAAAATAGAGCAAAACTACCGCAATATTGTTTTTTTTTTTTTAATATAGATAGTGACACTCCGGTTTATGTAAGGATTTTAACGATACCTCGTACATTCAAAGCTGTTCAGGCACAAACTTACATACATACTTACATGGACCTTGATAGCATTGCACTAGTTTATTAAACAGTCGCGTAAAAAGTAATATATTTGAGACTACCGAAAACGTCCCACAATAACCCACACATACTAATTAAATGAAGTTCAATAAATATTGTAAAATATCAGATTAAAATTTCATCAATATCGTTTCAATAAAGATGCTATTATCAATAGTTTTAGTAACGAATCGTTTTATAGCTTTTAAATGGCAGTGATCTTTTTTCATGAATCTTTTATTCCCGTTCCTCGAAAGTTCCCGAAATAAATAGCTTTATGAAAACTAATCTCGAGACGTAGCTTGTAGCTTCGTATTCTTGACTATATCGGTCTGAGAAAAAAAAACTTCTATGTTTAAATATTTAATTTTTTATATACTTTAACTGTGTCTGATTTGTATAACGCATATATTTTTCAACGATGGCTACAATACATAATTTAGGATATCAATTTCGAAGACTATTTACGTTGTTTTAATTTTAATTTTTACTTCTAATTAGAATTTGATTACATCCGGGGTATAAAACGATCTTTGAGTACGCAAATGTATAATTTTTCAAGAGGTAAGTTTTCTTAAATTTCCTTTTGCAAAAAAATTGCAATAATATTTTTTATGGAATAAAAAGTGGCAAGTATTGTAACATTTTGAAATCAGAACTTTTACAGGACTGGTGTTACTACACCTTTCCCGGTGCCCACTTGACGTTGAATAGTGGGACACATGTATATATATTGTTCTTATTGCGTACACAAATTTAATCGAGTGTTAAAGACTTTGTGTCAACTTTGTGCATTATATTTTTTTTAGTGTGTAACTTTCTAGTATATTAGAATGTTCAAAAAATTAAAGATTATGCAAAGTGCTTTATCAGATCCCACTTCTTCAGTGGCTAAAGCAATATGCTGTATGATGTCCATTTGTTAATAAATAACCTAATTATAAAACCTATAAGACAATTTGATATGTAAGATAGCTTAAGTTACGATGGGTTTGACATGCCGTAAGGATAAAAAACCCTTAAAAAAAAAAACAACGGGTTGCACTCCGGGAGTGCCGGCAGAAGTGAAAACTTGAATATTAACGTTGTGTATTTTTGATATTTTGGAATGATTAAAATTTTGCTCGAATTGCTTTAATTATCAGTATAAAAGTACTATAATTTATGTGATAAAATACAATATTCATTTATTTCGCTATCGTACACAAACATGACAATTTATATTACATTAAAAATTTAACACTTCAAAATCCGTCTTACGAATTTTCATCATCATAAAAAAGTGCACAACGCAGCTAAAGAAGTTTTCACTTCAAAAAAAAATAAATAAAGAGACATTGGCTGTTGTAGTAATTGTATGCAATATTTAAATGAAGTTATGTTTCCATATATTGAAAAGAATAATAATAAGAATTCATACACCGTTATTTAAATTGAAATACATTTTGTAATATTCTTCTCTATATTAGTTAATCGGCGAGTCAACGTTGCCTTCGATATATTATCGCTATTAATATAGATTAAGCTATATTCTGAGGTATTATTACGTTTAGACGTCAACAGTCGAATAACTCTGAAAGCAATTTTACGCTGAGAAATATTTTTGCGTGAAATATAACAGTTCAATAGACTTTACTATCGTCACAAAGATTCATTCTTATATACTTTAATAGAAATACAATTTCACTGATATCGAAATATTAATAATACTATAGATTAATAATAATAAAATTATATTTTATTATAATCCGGTCGAAAAAAAAATCACCACTGCCACTGTCAATATATTAAAAAATATATATTTTATTAAAATTCCAAGGTCAATTGATGTACAAAAAAAATTAATTTCCATGATAATCAATGTGTATTTATAAATACCGTATAATATATTATGTAGTATACATAAACGCTATACGATGTTGCTCTTTAGTTTTATCACATGTGTACCTATATGTTTCTTTACTTGCAGTCGTTTTTCACTTTGTGGTAGAGCTTTGTGCACGCTCGTCTGGGTAGATACCACCCACTCATCAGATATTCTACCGCAAAACAGCAGTACGTTGTATTGTAGTGTTCCGATTTGAAGGGTAAGTGAGCCAGTGTACAGCCATTACAGGCACAAGGGACATAACATCTTAGTTCCCAAGGTTGGTGGCGCATTGGCGATGTAAGCGATGGTCTTACAATGCCAATGTTTATGGGTGTTGGTGACCACTAACCATCAGGTGGCTCATATGCACGTGCGCCTCAATATGTTATAAAAAAAAACAATTGTATTGTTAAAAAAATATAATTGGCGAAGACGTGTGAACGGCCGACGCAATATCAGTTTCACGGATAAGGGCCTTTAACCCTTGTAATTTGACTGTGACAAATGACTTTAGAAAAATGGTATCAATAAATCAATTTCTGCGCAAATGATCTCGTTTTCAGATAAACTTACCAATTATGGTAAGAAAACTTACTGTTTTATAATATGACCGCCTCTCTACTATATAATATATATAAACGAAGATGTTGATTCGGGTACTATTGCTGATCCGAAGCTATTGAATCTAATTTGAATGATCACAACATAGGGGCCTACTAGCAGCCATTAAAGATGTCCATTGTGCCATTATCCAGCTTGACGTTGACGGCATCTAACTATTTTATCATCCGAATCACATATACGTTACAATTACGTATAATTATGACGTGATTCGGATGATTTCAAATCGATATGATAAAATAAGAAGTGGGTAAAAATCGACTACCTAGATTTATGTACACACCTTTATTCAGGTATCTAACTATTAATATTAGTATTTCTAAATGATTATAGCATGTAATTAGCAAATAAACTGCCCCAATTTTTTTTTTTTTTTTTTTTTTTTTATAGGTTGGCGGACGAGCATATGGGCCACCTGATGGTAAGTGGTCACCAACGCCCATAGACAATGGCATTGTAAGAAATGTTAACTATCACTTACATTGCCAATGCGCCACCAACCTTGGGAACTAAGATGTCATGTCCCTTGTGCCTGTAATTACACTGGCTCACTCACCCTTCAAACCGGAACACAACAATACAAAGTACTGCTGTTTTGCGGTAGAATATGTGATGAGTGGGTGGTACCTACCCAGACGAGCTTGCTCAATGCTCTATCACCAAGTAGTAATAATTGGTATTCATTGAGTGTTCACGTGTTTAGCGGTTCTTATACGAAAAGTGATCGGGAAGTTGTCGACTATAGTTTTTCTAAAACAAACTCTTTCAACAAATTGAAAATTTACAACAGATCATTAATCTTGTGGGACGCGACACGTGCTCTAGAAAACATAGACACTTGGAAATACAACCATTGTTCGTATTAAGGGTAAAGAACTGTCGTCAGTGGCATTATTCATGCTGATAGTTTTATCTTTAAATTAGCAATTTCACACTCATTTTCTATTGTTATATATATTTATCTTAATAATATTATAAATGTGATGTTTATTACTAAATTAAATGCACGGATTCTAATAAAATATAATATCTGAGAAATTACCTTCATAATGTCTTCCGTCTTTTGCTAACTCAAATGCTACAGCTAAAGTGCAATTGAAAACGGAGTAACCGTTTCTCAAGAAAGCGATGATGCTCGTATACGCATTCACAGTTCGATTTGAGTTTATTGATATTAGTTGATGAACAAAAAGTGTAAATATGTTAACAGTTACTGACGGTTCAATTAAAATTGATTCAACATTGGTAACCGAGATATCCGTTTTCAGTTTTTCCCGTCCGAAACGAATGTCAATCAAACACACATTCAATATCGCGACGTCAAGGAAAGATTTGATAAATTGAAAGCGACTTGAATTCAATAAACAAAGTTGCTTCAATTTGATGAAAGTCTTGTTCTCGAGCATTTAATTGACTAAAACCTCGCGTGAACCATTAAAATAATCTAAAACCATTTTATATGAAGTGTCATTAATATTAACCAATGAAATTACAATTTAACTGAAATTAGCGTACGATTTTGTATGCAATTAAGATGATTAGCAAGATTCGGCACGAGTAAGTTATAATAATATCGGTTTTTATAATAACCTTACGGTTATTATAAAAATTACATATAAAAAACACTATATCATTATGTATTAACAAATAAAATTTCACCAATATATTCAAGCGTCATCATTAGGGACATAACATCTTAGTTCCCAAGGTTGGTGGCGCTTTGGCGATGTAAGCGATGGTTAACATTTCTTACAATGCCAATGTCCATGGGAGTTGGCGATCACTTACTATCAGGTGGCACATATGTTCGTCCGCCTACATATACAATAAAAAAAGCTATCTACGCTATAAATAATAATTATATATACATTACATAGATACGTATATAAACACACATTTATTTTGAATAATTTAATTTTTTTTTTTTATATTAATTGAAAAGATGTATATGTATTATATTATAATTCATCCTCCAGGCGCAACTCTCACCGCAGCTCAAAACAGAGACTACAGGCTTCAGAACCTGGACGTAATAAATCTGCTGGAGAAACCATGGTTAGGACTGAGCGCTCAAAACCGCTTGGACAGACCTCGCGTTGAACAGGACCTGGACTATATATACCCAAGGATGATCCGTCAGCGTCAAGATGATGAAGAACCGAAGAATTACGATGATGATGTTATGAGGTAAGAAAACGTAACTACTAATGTGTTTTGGTGTAGACCATTGAAAAGGGAGGATCCTCCGACCAGACGGTTGTTTGTCTGGTGGGCTACCGCCCGACGGTTGTTGTCGGGTTCTTGTATATATGTTCAATCGCTCGGATAACTTTAATATCGCGATGTAGGGTACGTCAGTTTTTAGTTTTCGTATGTGGCGAGATAGATGTCGCTACATCACTCCCCTCCGAGACCGGAGGTCGATAGCAGGTTGAGTCGTCCATATGTCTTGTGATGTTTGCCGGGCCAGTGGAATGTTCCAGTGAGTCGGAACCAGATGCCGCATAGTTCACGGTGAGTCGGAACTGTCTGCGGTGATGCCCCAGTGAGTCGGGGTGATGCTGCAAATGCTCCAGTGAGTCGGAGTGGTGCAGTGCTGCGTAGTGGCTGGCTGCTGCGTCGACCAGGAGAGAAGTGCGTCTCTGCTTGCTGACCGGCCGAAGTGCAGTGTGCTGTGCCAAGGTCGCTGAGAAGACTGTGGGTGATGACCAGGAATGCGCGTCCGCTGCATGCTGGTGGTCAGGATACCCGTAGTAGTCGTGGATGCTGGCTGGCTGTATGACTCGCTGCTCGAAAGCTTGACGAAGTGATGATGACGTCATGATGACGTAGTTTTTTGCGAAGGCTGCGCTGACGTTCATGCTCGGGGTCACCAGTTTGGTGTTGACCGTTGAAAAGGGAGGATCCTCCGACCAGACGGTGTTGGTCTGGTGGGCTACCGCCCGACGGTTGTTGTCGGGTTCTTGTATATATGTTCAATCGCTCGGATAACTTTAATATCGCGATGTAGGGTACGTCAGTTTTTAGTTTTCGTATGTGGCGAGATAGATGTCGCTACAGTGTAAAAGGAAGGTAACTTAAGCTACCTTCCTTTTTAAATATCTCATTTTTTACTGTACTAGGAGAGGGAACGACAGTAGCTCATGGGGTTAATCAAAGCTGCGACTTTTTCCATCACTAGGCGTCGTCATAGTGTTATTGACTGAAATTATTTCTAAGCTAAAGTATTTATGGTCGGCGTCGGTTCTTACGTTAATAAATCATTATCAGATAATTTATTTATCATAAGGACTGTACGCGGCAATTAGTGTTTTTGTGTAAGCTTTATAATCATTTACAAGGAGATTGGAGAAAAATTGATACTAATTTGATATTAAAATAAATTAAAACAGGTACGATACAGAATACAATAAAATATTCATATCTTCTTCAACCAAGCAGATGAATATATCTTCTAGATTTTTTGCCACAATGCCACCCATGAAATGTTTCTTATACATACCCACTTGTTGCAGTTTTATAACACATATTCTATTTAAAATTCCCAGCTCCAAAACAGTTCGGATACCGGAGGCTTGTGTCCCTTGTTAGAGTGTAGGCATATTATATATTTTTTAATAAGTATTATATTTTTTAGCCCAATTTTATCAAAATAAACCACACGAAGCTTCTGCGAAATACTTTAACAACGAACTCGTTAATTTGTCTTGGGTTCGTCATCGCACGACGGCTCCTATTAAAAACTCGTTACAATATTAAACGCGTCGCACAATATACCGTATAATTGTTTGTTATTGTAGCCTAAGATACAGCCGAGAGCCTATTGGTTAGAACTCGTGAATCTAACCCGAAGATTGCAGCTTCAAGCCCGAGCAGGCACCATCGAGTATCATATACGTATGAGTAAAAAGTCTTTTAAGTATTATTCACTAGCTAAGAGTCCTGGTTTCGCTATATATAACTCTATTAGATATCACGTCGCACGCCCGTAAAGCATCCAGTTGGCATGATTTTTTTCTGACATCTTCAACAATGAATCATCTAAACTTTGAATTACTCCGTCTATTAGTAAAAACCATATCAAAACCCGTTCGGTAGTTTTTTTAGCTTATCGCGTTCAGACAGACAGACAGAGGTGGTGGAGGCATTGTTTTATAATATGTAGAGATTCCGTACTCGGTCGCTAGGGAAAATTCATCAATTGACGAGCCGGTTGGCGTGGTTGGTACGTGCCTTGCGCGCCGCAGGTTGTGGTTTCGATTCCCATCCAGGACAGACATTTGTGTGCATGAACATGTCTGTTTGTCCTGAGTCTGGGTGTCATTATCTATATAAGTATGTATTTACAAAAGAAGTAATATATGTAGTATATCAGTTGTCTGGTTTCCATAGTACTCTCCATAGTGGCTCTGCTTAGTTTGAGATCAGATGGTCTTGTGTGAATAACGTCCCAGGATATAATTAAAAATATAAAAAATAATTTAATTAAAATATGTCTGTTCATGTAATTTAAATAAAACGATACCAAAGTTTTTTTTTAAATATCTTTTATCAAACATTTTATCTTAAATTTACTCATTATATATTCCTTAGTTCTTCGCTTTATTAAAACAATTAACACTGAATAAACTGAACTTAAATTTTTCCTAGTAAAAGGCAACAGCGATATCTCCTTTGTTATTAATTTTTAATTTTCGCATTCCACTTTTAAAATTAACATTATTTCCTCAGGGTGGGATCTGAAAAGCGTTCGGCAGTGGCAACGGCGCTAAACGCCGGTCGCCGGAGACGGCAGCCGACGCCCGCCCTCGGTAAGGCAGTCACGCCGTATGTCGGCGTCGGTAAGCAACGTCGATCACGGCTCCATTACATAACTAACTGTTTCGGTTTTAAGTTTTTTTTATTTTTATTTACCTATTTAATATTACATATTAATGGTCCTCCTGATCGATTTCGGCCACGGCGGCCAATCTCAAGGGAGATTAACCAACTGCGCAGGAGATATTATAATGCACAAATGGGTGCGCAAATACAGGTGCACATTCTATTCCCTAACTCTCTTAACCCGATGGGACGGCAATCCGACACGATAGGAAAGAGTTCAGGTGCAGGACCAAGGGCTTTACGTGCTTTCCGAGGCACGGGATTGTACACACTTCCAACTTCCAGACTCCGGGCTGCTACTGAGAATTTTCGACAGAAAATCTCAATAACATTTTATTGGCCCGACCAAGGATTTGAACCCAGGACCACCGTGTCTGCGGCCTTACATGTAGCCACTACACCAACGAGGCACATATTACTTAGTAACTTGACTATTCAAATATTAGTAAGTTTTATTTTTAATGCGGCTGTATTCTAGTGGATCTAGTATAGTGAAGATAGCTTATAAAACTACATGCAACGAGGTCCTGGGTTCAAACCTCAGGTCAGGCAGGGCAGGTCTGTAAGATGGCAGAGTTTACATTCCCGTTGGTTCTGCGTCTGATCTTTTCAGCTGTGTTGGATGTCCCGTTCCATCGGATCATACAAAAATACAGGATTGATTAAAGATATACAGCCTAAGTTCTATCATTATCGTACTCTTAAGACATTTTTTGAATGCCTCCTGATATGATATTGCCTCCTTATCTTTAAACTTAGTCATAATATCGACGCTCGCGTTTATTTATTGATTTAAGGGACAGTAAACATTTCGCGTTGTTGTATTACATTAACAGCCTGTGAATGTCCCACTGCTGGGCCTTTTCTCCTCTTTTTGAGGAGAAGATTTGAAGCTTATTCCACCACGCTGCTCCAATGCGAGTTGGTGGAATACACATGTGACAGAATTTCAGTGAAATTTTACACATGCAGGATTCCTCACGATCTTCTCCTTTACCGTCAAGCACGAGATAAATTATAATCTAAACTTAAGCACATGAAATTCAGTGGTGCTTGCCACGATTATCGGTTAAGATTCACGCGTACTTACCACTGGACCATCTCGGCTTTTGTTATTGTATTAAGCATCTCCATATCCTTTCTAGAACTGAAACAGAGCGAACAACAATGGTCGGTTATAAGTAACAGAGATATAACCTCGCCTCCACCTAATGTCTAAGTTCATAATTGACAATTGACATAAATAAAAAAAAACAGTAATACGAAAACAAGCCTGGGTATATAAAGCTTAGGTTATATACTTTCTTGTGTAAGACAAACAAATAACAATTTTATGTAATGACTTGAAGTTGATCTCTTAATTCTATCGTCGACAAACAAGTCCTTGGTTATTATGTACTAATTTATAGTTTTGTTTGTTATCCAACATCAAGACTAAGAATCACTTACATTAATTTTTAATCTATATTCAATTGTGTTAATAAACATATGAATCGAAAATAACAACTCGAATAGGTGTCAAAAATATCGATTTTTATGTACATATCACTGATGTTAAAATAGTGGCTAGCGTTTTCTCGTTGATACGCAATTCCGATTATCTGCGCGAATGAACCAGCCGGCCACCAGTGGAGACAATAAGACGGGGTGTTGTGTCTCCTAGAAATGTTTTTGCGCCATTACTCCAAGACCTAAGTGCTTGAATTGCATACGGCACAAATATATTTGATTGATTTATTCGCTATTAAGTCAATTTAAATTTACTAATAGCTTTTTGCGATATTTTTTATGTTCATTAAAAAGGAAGGCAATTTTAAGTAGATGCTTTCCACTGCTTTGCAATAGAGTAGATAAAAATAAATCTCCCAACATTTACTTTTGGCTAATATCATTTGACTGTAACATAACATTGATCGATAAAGATACTTGTGATCAAAATATCAAGATTTGTTAGGTTGGCTATACAATATGTACAAGATATATTTGTTTCAGGAGTGCTCAACGATGTGGGTTCATTCTTTGACTCGCTGAGGGACAACCTGGAGACGCTGGCTTCACTCTCCCCGCAGCAAAGATCCAATCTGTTCCAGGAACCACCTACTGTAGTACATGCTACTTCTTCTGGTAAGTCTTTGGCATGCACTTTTAATATTAAAGGACAGACTGAATGCTCTTGTAATTTAAAAAGTTTTGGAACTTATTCCATAACGCAGCTCCAATGCGGATTGGAATGCGTGTCAGATATTTGACACTTATAGGCATCCTCGCGATGTTTTTTCTTCACCGCTGAGCAGTGAGCACGAAATGAATTATAATTTAAGTACATGAAAATTAAGTGAAGTCTTGTTAGAATTGAACTAAATTCCAAACTATTTAATAGCCATTCCGTTGAAAGCGTATTTACCCATTGAAAGCGTACATTTTGTGCAGTTGCGTTAAGATGAAAATAACCTTTAATAAGATTGAAATTTTAATCATTTATTTTACCACCATTCATCAATACACTATAAATTGTATTTGCTGTGTTCTGGTTAGAAGGGTCAGTAAGCCAGAATAACTAGTTGCACAAGGGACATCGTCTTAGTTCCCAAGGCTAGAATGAAAGGTTTTTTCTAACAACGCCAATGTCTATAGGCGGTGATGAACGCTGACCATCAGGTGGTCCATTTGCCTTTATTAATTGTGGAGATTCATGAATAACTTTTAAAAGCCAATATACTTTATATATTTCATTCCTGTTATGTGTGAACAGTTTTAAAAAATAAATTAAATATGCAGTCTAAAGAAGAAGAGCTACCTACTACAGAAGCGTCGACTTAATATTTTTTATACATAATCGTATACAATATGTAACCTTTATCTTAATAGGTCATTTGTCTAATCTTAACATGTCGCTTACTTTATAAATAAAATACTATTTTTTTATATCAAAGAAAATCGTTGCGTAGCTTATGACAGTGGGAGGATGACGAAATATAAATCGTTTTAGAAACAAAGTGGTAAAAAAAGATTTATTGAAGTTGTTTCAATGTTTTTATTTCGTTTAAAAATTTTATATTGTTTTGCTGCAACCACACATAGGTATGTTATAACTTACAGTAACAAAATTATTTCAAAAAAACATATAAAAATCTTTTTTTTCATCCTTGTAGTTTGTAGTAAAAGGAATAAAATTTTGTATTCGAAGCTAAATCTTAACAAATTAAAAACACTGCATATTATAATACATCACCCCCCCCCCCCTCCACGTCTGTATGTTTGTCTGAACGCGATAAAAAAACTCAAAAACTCTCGAATGGATTTTCACTAATGGACGGAGTAATTCACGAGGAATGTTTAAGTATAATTAAGGATATGTGAAAATTGGCTTAAATAATGTTGAAGATATCGAAAAATATCATGTCATATAACATATGCCAATAAACCATTAGAGTCATATGTATTACGATATAAACGTTTTATGGTGACACTTATTCAACCCTTGCGAAGCGAGGACGGGTAACTAAATACATAGTAATAATAAAAAATAAAATACGGTGGCGAGCCAAACGTACAAATAGAAATACTCTCATCGTTTCCAGAAGTTTCAATTCACACATATTTAATATATAACCTTTAATATTAAATGTAAGCGATTCTTGTATACAATACGAAATATAAAATTTGCAATTGCAAGAGAGACAATGAATCATTAAGCATGTAAACGTACTTCTCACCTTATTATAACGAATCGAAGATTAACTCCACCTTTATAAGAAACGTCATTGTAACAAATTACTAGGTATAACAAAGATTTTCTAATTTCCTTCAGTTTTGTTATATCGAGGTTGCGCTGTATAATGAAATCCATATGATTCATTGTGCCATGTGTGTAATGTGCCTTAACATTTTCCTCACAAGGAGAACGGAATGAACAATACGATATTGTCTTTAGATAAAGGATGCGCAGTTTTTCCCACTTCCCATTTATAACTTGTTGACCTCAAACAAGTCTAATTGATACACATGTGGCGTGCTATGGCGCGGTCGAGATGAATTATAAATATAAGCTGGATACACACTGGGACATTACCATTGTATAACACTTTACATGTATCATTTTAGATTTCATCTATTTTCTTTTTATTTCAACTTTACTTGCTCTTAAAAGTTACTTTATAAATATAATAATCATGAAATTTCAACTTTCGCTTCAGTGATTTAGTCACGATGAGGTTACAAGCAGATAAATAGAATTACTTTAACATTTAAAATATTAGTTACTTGCAAACTTTTGATATACAGATATTTTTACTTTTACACGTTTTAAAAAACGCCTTATCGGATTTGGAGGTTTACGGCGAAACGCATAAAGTTTGTTTAGCAGTTCCTATTTAGCTTAACACTGAAATATAACTTTCTATTATCATTGACGAGCCGGTTGGCGTGGTTGGTAGATTGCCTTTCGCGCCGCAGATCGTGGGTTCGATTCCCACCCAGGGCAGACAAATGTGAGGATGAACATGTCTGTTCGTCGTGAGTCTGGGTGTAATTATCTTTCGCCGGCGACTTTTCCGAACCGATATTACATAAAAACCTTCAAGAAGAGAGCGTTTCCTCAAAGGCCGGCAACGCACCTGCAAGTCCTCGGATGTTGCAGATGTCCATGGGCGGTGGTAGTCACATTCCATCAGGTGAACCTACTGCTCGTTTGCACACTCTTAATAATTTATTTAAAGTATGTATTTACAAAAGAGAATTAGTATATGTAGTATATCAGTTGTCTGGTTTCCATAGTACAAGTTCTGCTTACTTTGGGATCAGATAGCCTTCTGTGAATAATGTCCCAGGATATTATTATTATTGATTTGCTTTTCTTTTGAATGTTGACATTCGAAGGAAAGCAAACAAAACGGTTTAACTAATCACATCTAAACACATGTATAGCTAAGTCTATTATTAATTATGGTTTTATCTGGATATATTTAAGCCTTTTTTTGAACCATAATTCAAAAAAAGCTATAATCGCTTGTGTATCATATAAAATGTAATCTATTTATAAATACAAATTTTGAAGAACAGAAACATTACTTAAAAATCGTGAGAAGATTTATACTAGTTTGAAATTTATCACCGCTGATTTCTATTAGATAGTCTGGTACAGAAGTTTCACGTACCACTCATTACTCACTCTCACTCATTCATTCAAAACTAAAACGATGTTCCAAGGACGAACACCGGGAAGCATTAATAACTAAATCCTCTTCTCTTGAACTTAATTCTTAATCTCCTACTGAAAATAAGCAGCTTGAGAAAACTATGTTTTCTGTTTTTTTACCGTTACAACCACAATCAGCTGCACAGATTATTATTACAAATAGTTTTGTAAAACTTTATTTACAATATAAAAATTATATCTTGTACTCGGATAAATATTTCTTTTTACCAGTCACATTTTGTATAAATGAGACCAGTGTGTCACGAGCTTAAGGTCGCCGAACTGCGTATCGTATAAATGACGAAGCGAGTCGCGCCACCGGAAATGTAAAGTTACTTTTAATAGGTTTATCGCTTCATTTATGTCATTTAACTGAAATTTAGGTACTATATATAATTATAATTCTCTCTGCCTCATTGGTCTAGTGGCTAGATATAAGGCCGCTGACCCGGAGGTCCTGGATTCAATTCCCAGGTCGGGCCAATAAAAAGGTATTGGGTTCTTCTGTCAGAAAATTCTCAGTAGCAGCCCGGAGTCACGCAAAGCCGTAAGCACGTAAAGCCGTTGGTCCTGCGCCTGAACTCTTTCCGTGTCAGATCGCCATAATAATAGCCGATAAAGTTACAATTTGTTAGTTGAATTAGTCTCCTTATTGAGTCGATGAATCAACGAATATATTACAATGATGATTGATATGTAACTTGTTTGTCGAAAAAAAGTACCTGCCGAGTTTCTTAACCGAGTCTACTTGGTAGAAATAAAATTCCGAACCGTTAGTAGCTTTAAATTTTATTTGATATTGTAAAACGTTTATTTTATTTTATTTTCGGGAAACAAACAGTTCAGCTACACATATACAATAAAAAACAATAAAATAACACATAAACCAATCAAATTACGAATCAAATCTGCTCCTACTGCAGCCTAACTATTTTTTTTTATAATAAAGATAATTATTTATTTGTTAGATATCTTTGAACCTTATAGTTACGTCGAGTTGATAAAAATATGGACATGTTTAGTTAAGCAACCGCAAAACCAAATCAAATCCAACCAAAGGCTACATAATATATTTATATTTTGTTCAATATTGCTCGTTAACGGGTAAAACCCATATAATGTATTGATTCGTGATCATTTATATCATAGTTTGTACTATGATAACAAAACTAAAAAAACCATTAATCTATAGTAATAAATAAGAAAACGTTTGTTTTCAGAACACTTAGCTGAAAAAATATTACTAAACTTATACCAGAAGTTGCATCGCGTTTCACAAAATGTTTAGGCGTATAATGTTATTATACAAGTAGCCGCGCTTCGCTTAGACTATTCACGTGACAAGCGTTAATTTCATTTTCTCGTATTATAATAAATGGTTATTGAGTAAAATAAGTTGTCAAATGAAATACAAACAATAGTCCAACTGAAATGGCACAGACTTTCACAACTGTAGTGAGCAAACTTACCCGATTACGAACGTTATTGCGGTTTCTTGGAGTTGATTCTAAAACTATAAATAGTTCACGCACTTGTGGCTAAATAATTGCTTCTCAAACTTCATACAAGGCGTTAGTTTTAATGATTTTCGGTTTGATAGAACGTTTTTTGAAACAGATACGTTTGTTGCAATTATAAAATTAGCCTCATATAAAGAAATTTAAAAGTATTTTGTCGTACTATACATAACGAGATAAATACACAGTCTAAGCCTTTGTTTAAACAACCATTACGTAATAATAATAATAATAATGGTCCTCCTGACCGATTTCGGCCACGGCGGCCAATCTCAAGAGAGATTAGCCAACTACGCAGGAGATATTATAGTCCATAAGTGTGTGCGCAAACACAGGTGCACTCTCTATTCGCTAACTCTCATAACCCGATGGGACGGCAATCCGACAAGACCGGAAAAAAATCAGGCGCAGGACCAACGGCTTTACGTGCTTTGTGAGATACGGGAGTATACACACTTCCAACTTCCAGACTCCGGGCTGCTACAGAGAATTTTCGACAGAAAATCTGAATTACATTTTATTGGCCTAACCTGGGATTTGAACCCAAGACCATCGTGTCTGCGGCCTTACATGTAGCCACTAGACCAACGAGGTTGTCAGTATAGGCATATTATGTAATCACTCAATTAAAAAAAGAACTTTTTTAATAAATAATTCCGTCCTAAGTCGCATTACGCTATCATATATGACAGGTTTCCTAGACATAATATACCTTACTTATCGACGTTGCTTAAAAGCTGCTTAATCTATACTACTATATAAATCTATTGACTCTGTCTGTAATTTTTTTTTTCACCTAATTTTGTGATAATTGATCGTTTTATGATGCAGTGATTCACATTATACTATTTTTTTCATTTTTGTCTGTCTGTCTGTCTGACTGTATGTCTTCTTATAACTCAAGAATGGCTTGACCAATCTTGATGAAAATTGGTACACACAAAGAACATGTGATGGCGCAAATGATAGGTCATATATAAGATCGGTAAACGCTACGGTATCTTATGAAAATTAATTTCAAATCGTTAATTACGTATTTTTTTACCAGTGTTTATTATATTTTTATTAATTATACGCGGGTGAAGCCTCGTGGCACAGCTAGTTAAACATATATTTCTTTCTGTCATTATTGATTTGACATTCGAAAGAAAAATAAAAACTGTTTAACTAATTACCAGCTAAACAGTATTTATAAGTAACCGGATGTCCCTAACGCGTTATTATATTACTTTGGAAATTGTTGCAAACTAAGAAATTAGTGCAGGTACAACTGTGGGCGTCGCATTCAGAATCGAAGTTTAATTAGTTACGTGTCCGGGGAACGATGTTGTAAAAGTTACTATATATGACAGGAGTATGTGTACTTAATGCAATTTTGTGGTCACCGTTTGTACATAGTTCGAAACGAGAAAGCATTCAGCACGTGCTTAATTTAAAAAATCTTTCTTTTTCGTATTTCCAAAAATTATTAAGATATTTCACGAAAACCAAAATGGTGTTTTTAAATATTTTAATTAGGGATGACAAAAACTTGGTTCTATAATTTGGGTGCAGCCCTCTATTATAATTCAATCTAAAAATCGAGTAGCGGGATTTTATGCAGAGCGAACGCATTTTTGATGCTAAAATGCTGGACTATATCTATTCACAATAAAATTTAAAACTGCTGTAAAAACAAAGAAAAACATAACGTACTTTTTTAATTTGTTAGTATTTTAAAATTAAATATTTGTATGCATTTATTTATAATATCAGTTTATTTTATTTTATTTATTTATTTAGGTTTATCAACAGTTGTTACAATATAAAACTTAAAACTTACTATAGATACAATTAAAATAAACAAAATATCAAACGCAATTGTACAACTAATTATAGATAAACACTGCATGCTTATTTAAAAACTTATAGACTATGTGCTTAAAATACTTAAAATCAGTTAGACTATGTAAAATTTAAATATAATATAAAACAATAAAGAGAAAAAAAATATAGGGAAAAAGAACAATCACCTTAAATAACGGAGACCTTACTTAATTAAAAAAAAAAAAAAAAACGAAAAAACTACATATACTATACAAACGAAAAAACTACACGATACAGAAATCTGAACTACTATTAATATTTGCTTAGGGTAGTTTAAGTATCTTTTTAATTTTTTTGCGAAATTGAATTAATGAGTCATTGTATACATCAAGTGCATTACTGAATTTATTATAAAGGCCGGACAAACGTATTTGATTGTTTACATCAAAATTATCAACCAGTTATTTATTTCAATGTTTTTGTCGTAGGTGGCGGCGGTAGTGGCAGTGGAATACGAAGACTCCACGCCCTCCGCCCCCTCAGACCGACCGGAAACATCAGGTGGGCATCTTATTTTGGCATTAAAAAAACATAATACAGTATTAATATTTCATTCTCAGACCAAAGAATAAGACCAAACAAGGAAGGCCCGATTAAAATGTTTATGTGTGTTAGTGTGCGTGAAAGTAGCATGTTTAGTATTTTCGATGTGAGCGTAGAGTTGCCAGTATATGAAAAATATAGACAAGAATGAAAACAAGGCATAACAGACAGAAAATTAATTAAATTGTATAAAATAAAAATCTAGTATCATTTTTGAGATATGCTATTCTTTTTTATATTTTTGTATCTGCATTGTGTGATTAATTAGGATTAATAAGATACTGCAAATGTAACTACGTTTGTTTTATGTTTTGGGTCGCTATTTTATCTTACATTAGCTGACTTAACGTAATCCTACGCGCCACCTCTATCTTATTTTTTAGATATACATATATTGAGATTTAAATATATGTTGTCTATAAGATAGCTCTTTATACACATATGCGTACTTAAATATACTTACTGCATCTCGTCTTCATTCTACATACGCCGATAAAAAAATGGTCATTATTTATATTAAAATATCAACAGTATATAATGTCATGTGATGTTCAGTGGCAACATGTTAGGAACCATCTGAATGACGGTCTTCTATATAAACTTTCGGCACCTATTTACCCTGTTTTTATACATAACTAGAAGCTTAAACACCATTTTTATAGCTCATACTTCAAAAAATATAGTCTTTAATGTAAACTTTTACCTTACATTTTACACTCTCAGAGTATTACGGCATTAATTTTTAAATTAAATTTAAAAATTGTTTCATTTAATAAATAATATTTAAACAAAATAATAAATGAATGAGCACAGGGAGGCATATGAATTCGAACTGTACCCTATATATATGTATATAACCACTTGGTGGTAGGTCTTTGTGCAAGCTCGTCTGGGTGGGTACCACCCACTCATCAGATATTCTACCGCAAAACAGCAGTTGCTATTGTTGTGTTCCGGTTTGAAGGAGAGTGAGCCAGTGTAATTACAGGCTCAAGGGCCATAACATCTTAGTACCCAAGGATGGTGGCGAATTGGCGATGTAAGCGATGGTTAACATCTCTTACAATGCCAATGTCTATGGGCACTTACCACCAGCCCATATGCACGTCCGCCTCCCTATTCCATATAAAAAAATAAATTGAAATATTAAATGCAGTTTATTTTTATCGTAACGTGAAACTATTTCAGGAACGAAGTTAAAGTGAATTGGAAATGAACAGAAACCTTTAACGGTTGTTAATCAATTGATACCTTTTCAATGCGTATACGTTTAAACTGATACTTTTATAACGAAAATTATATTTATAAATAGACGCAGTTATAGTTAAGTTTTTATGTATTATTATTTATTATAACCATAAATGGATTCAAGGAGCGAATTTTATTGATCTATAACGATTATGATACGTTCCCGATTCAATAACAATCCAACTTTGACTATTCTATTCAAATCGGTACCGAACCGAAATAATGTTGTAAACCTACCATTATGTCAAAACCAAACTTAGTTGTTAACTTTAATGCCAATAGTTGATGATTAAATTAAAGAATAGGAAAAAGGATAAACGTTAACGAACAAACTTTATTAGTTACATATTTTCGTCGATGCTTTACATCAGACAGGTCAACGGTCAAACGCTGGCCTACATGGGATAAAATACTACTCCCGTGTACATACATATTAAAGTATATACTTAGCTAGATATTTGTATGTTTAGTGAACGTATGTAATAGTGTCATAAAGTAAATATTTGTGCCAGTTATAAGAATCATTCAAACTATGAAAACAAATGCTATAAATAAGATATATGGAACATTCATAGTCTAATAAACAAGATTAAGTAGATCATAAAAAAGCAAGAGAAAAATAGTATACGTGGGCATTCATGCTAGATACATATAAAATACATTCATTTAATTTTATATGTTTAACAAAAGTATTATTGAAAAAAGTTACTACTAAGATTCCCGGCGTTCCTTCTCGATGTAACCCACATTCCAAGCCTGTGTCTACTTTGGGTAATTTTTTTATTTAAAATGGGTAGATTGGCTTCTACTGTGGTGGTAAGTCGTACAAAATCGACCAAAGACATTGACACTGTAAGAAATATCTACATCGTCCATGCTCCACCAATCTTAGGAACTAAAATATTGTCCCTAGAGCCTACACTTGCTAGCTCACCCTTCAAACCGGAACACAAACATACTATGTTTTCCTGTTTGGCTTAGAATATGTGATGTGTGGGTCGTACTTCCCCAGACGAGCTTTTTGGCAAGCTAGATCCAAAAAAAAAAGCTAGGACCAAGTATAACATTTGACTAATCTTGTAAATGAAAATTCAAAATAATTCAAATGGATGAAATCAAAGCAGAACTTATTTTGTACAATCATTAAAATCACCGCTAAAAACACTTTAAAGACACATTAGTCATCCATATTCAAAAAATTATTTGTACGTAGATCTTACAACCGCAGATCGGATCTGGAGGCGTACGGGAGCTACCCTGGTGCCAACCACCACGACCCTGGCCTTCTGTGGACCGGACTGGGCCGATAGACGGCACGGCCTCATCCACTTGCATAAAAACACGGATTTTGCCGTCGATTGTACGACACGCGCTGATTACTTATCCAACTCGAGATTCTTAACAAAAGATTACTTTAAGCATAGATTTTTAAATTATAAATGTTTACCGGAATGCGTTTATGTTAAATGTAAAAAATATTGGAAAGGTTGCAAAGAAATTTACAGGTCACAAAGACCGCCAGTGCTCACTGGCTATATGAATAAATGGTAATGACGGTATATTATTATAACTTGGTGTTGGCATCGTTAAATAATCGTTAATTCTATACGTGTTTGTATTATATAAGACAGGGGAAGCATTACCCTTTGAATTAATATAAGATTCTTATCTATATTTCCAGTAATCTTATCGATTTCTATGCTTGTTTAAAGCATGATGTATTCTAATTAATGTTTTATAATATACAGTCCATTTCAAATGAATTTTTACAAATGATAACCCATAAATGTCGAAATTTACTTCTAAACTTTCCTTTCAATTAAGGCAAAGGTAATAAAGCCCACTATTCTATATAATCTGTTTTTTATTACATACTTAAAAACATGAAATGCTATTTGCAGCCAATTGATATAATTTAAATAAGACTTTTTTTTTACTAATTTTTTTTTATTGTAAGAATTCTCTTGAAATGGGCTATAATTTTATGTAATCGTGTATTTAATTACTTTATATATATACGAATTGTATGACATATTTAAGATTTTGATCTCAATTTCTAGTCAATTTAGAAGTAACTTTCTCTGTAATAAATATAATTGTACTGTACTTATGTTTTAATGTAAATAAACCACATCCATTTTCTTTTTGCTTTCTTTAAAAAATATTTACCAACGAATATTATTAACAATTTAACTCTGGGGAAATTAGACACTACGGATTTTCCGGGCTTTATGCATTAATAAAGAATTGAATAATTTAAACCATAATAGCAGTTTATCATTTTTCTGTTGCTGTTGCTTTTTCTTCACCTACGTAAGTTATAACCTGATTAAATTATTTCAGTAGCTTGTAAGACAGCAAAAGAGTACAAAGACCATAGATAATAAAATAATAAAGTTCAAACGATACGCTATTATTGAATCGTTAACATTAAACACAATATTAAAAGGAAATTAAATAAATAAATAATATATAACAGAATTAACAGATATAATAAAATACTTAATTTTTAAATACAGATATTTTATAATGGTTTGAGAATTTGAGTCTAATTTCTTTTATATCCATATTTATTTTAAAAACAAAGCTTATGTATAAAACCTTTTTCGTCAACAATAATTAAATATGATACAAAATATTTAATTAAATGGCAGCGGTTAGGTAAAGAATTTTACATGATACAAAATATTTTAGCAGCGGTAATATTTCTAGTTTATTTAAAAAAAAGTTTGAGCTGCACAAACTTTTTATTTATTCTATTTTAGTTGTATATAGTTTATATGTTTGGATGGATATTTTTAATAATGTCATCGTTACGTGTTGTTAATTAAGTCATGTTTTATAAATATTCATACTCGTTTGAGTACCTAATATCAAAAGTTTTATTAAATTAAATTAAATTATAACACGGCTAATGTATTTTATTTAAGCTTAGTAACACATCCCTTATTATCCATCATTTTAAGTTAATTAAATATTTTCGAAAGTAGCGAATCCATTTTAGTTTGTAGTTCAGTTCATCGTCAATGTCAAACATTTTGAAATAAGAATTACTTTATATTATTTATTAAATATATCATTATATATACAAGAGCCGTTGGTCCTGCTGCTGAACAATTTTTACTCATACCGGATTGCTGTCCCATCGGTTTATGAGTGTGTGGTAAGAGAGGTGCACCTGTGTTTGCGCCCAGACTTGTGCACTATTAATAAAATTTCCCGCATAGTTGGTTTGTCTTACAATCAGTTGAAAATGGTAGCAATACACCGCAGTCATTATGACATCACTAACCAATATTTTAACTATGTAAATAGTTTGTGCAATTCGTAACCGTCTCGATTACAATATAATGATTTTATCATTATGAAGACTTCAATTTATAGTTGTATATTTGAAATCATTCAGATTTTATTACAATTATTTCGGCCTTGGTTGCTTTGACGGAACATAATTTGTTATTTATGACTGCAATTTTGTATTTATTATTATGAAAAACACTTTATAGAGAAATATTTATGTATTCATAGTGATATGATAATATATACTTATTTAAAACAAAAAAAAACGATTAGTGATTTTAAAATTTGGAACAAGAACGATTTTTTTTATTTATAGAAATGAATAATCATAATCAGCAAACTCATTTGTCCAAATGTTTAAATACTACCAAAAACCGCGGGTCCGCCAGTGTTGAATTCAATTTCTGACGAATATCCTTCAAAATATGTCATTTTAAAGTACATAATACGTTTTTGAATAATACATGACAAAAAATATTTAATTTATTGGGTAGCAGTGGTAATTTTTCTTTGTGTTTTGGTTTTGGAAAATCATAAATAGCCATATGATCTTAAATGAGACAGTTATTTTGAAATAATAGACAGACAAGTATATTTATATTTTATTTATTAGATTGTTGAGACTTAAATAGTAGATTATTGTACATATAACTAAGTTTAACATAATCATTTGGTAATGACACGCCATGTTTCTAGCTTATCTTATGACCTGGGTTCCTTCAAACGAGGCGTGAAGAGGCATCTTGCGGGCCGGCAAGGCGGGAGCGGCTAGTGCAGTTCATTCTTCCTAACTATACTAGCCGTCGTCGCGTTTGGACTCTACTACCACTTACCATCTGGTAGAGTAGTCATTTGCCCTCCCGGGAATTATAAAAAAAAAATGCGAAAATTAACCAATGTTAATATTTTTCGCTCCAGTTAAACGTAAAGCTAGGACGCTAACGCTAAACGCGTTGGGATATGTGACTTTCACATTGCATTGAGTATATCTTTCAGCTTGTTTGATGCTTCTAAAATAATACTGGTAAATATGACACATTAAATGTAAAAATAGAGAATTCTAAATAAATAGTATTTGCGCAATGTATATGCATATTTTCGTTGTTATAAATAACCAGGATTCAGAAAAGGCATTAAGTTTTAGGATCCTAAAATATATAACGCCGCGTCAGTTGTACGCGATAAACAAAATCTATTTTTTAATTACATTTATTTAAGTCTTCGGCTAACTTATATTAATATTTAATTTATATTTACATGTTATACACATATAATTTTATAATTACCCATAGTTTATTTGTTTTAGCGTGTCGAGCTGCTTCGCCCGTGATTTCGTGCCAACCTTTGTCAAGGAAATGACGTTTTCAGATTATGGAAACTCATTAATCTCATGTCATATCACACCTTATATTCTATATGCAAATCTGGACCGGAATTATTTTAATTCATAGTGAAATATATACACGTTTTATATACAGTATGTTTTACGTAAGATTATACGTGACAATAATAATTTTGTTAGCTTTTTATAATATTAAAATCATTTATTAAAACATGTTAGCATAATAGTCCAGTCTTTCTTAGATATTGTGCTAATTTCGATCTCTTATTTTTTACTTTCTCATTAGATATCCCAACGATATTAAAAAATACAATTATATTCAATTTTCAAATCTTGAAGGAGTTACGAATTATCGCAAACACGTTAACCCCTTTTTGAAGATGACACACAAAGCTCATACAAATAGCTCAAGCTTTTCTAAGCCCATACAAAAAAAACAGCCTTCTCACACTCTCTCAGTAATACTGAGAAAGTGTGAGAAGGCTGTTTTTTTTGATTCAATAAACATTGTTTTGTTAAATACTTATTTACTTTATACAATTTGGTTGCGTATTATACAATGACTTATGTGATAAATTTGTTATTATTATTTCATGTATGTACTTTCTCTACTTTTGTAACAAAATTATTCTAGTATTCACATAATGGAAAAAGTTTAAAATAATGTTGCAAACAAAGTTTGATTGAATAGCACGCGTGCGTCCAGTTTGAATTTTTAAAATATACTAAATATACTAGCCCTCGTCTGAATGTCATTATGTTGTAAAAAACTTACATTTTATTATTAAATATATTATTTATGTTAATAATGATAAATTTGATATTATTATTACATAAATTTGATATTAGTATAACAAATTATATCTGATTGTATTTTTAATTAAATATTTTATACAGTGATAAAAATTATTTTTTCAAACACGGAGCCGCAACCGCTAGCCTTTAATACAGCGGCATCACGATTCGCTTCGCATGTGAAAACGCTTATACATAACTTAGGATCCAAAACAACTTAGAATCACATAGATTACGCGAAGTTCTACATTAAAAATCGTATTTAAACTGCCTTGGTATTTTTATTGCGATAAAATACTATAGAACTTTGACCTGCCATAATTTTTCGGATTGGGACAGAAAACAGATCAAGTGTATTATGTTTATGGTAATATCCAAATCTGACATAGTTTAATGTAAACTCTATTGAGTATCATCTGAATGATTTGTAAATTAAAACCAGCTTTTTAAGTACTAGCTCTGGTTTACGCGTTTTGCCCACATGACGTAGGCTGAGATACGGGACTCACCTGCACCGAGCGATGTACGTCATGGGATCACTTATGCATACCACTGTAACGCTTCGGTTAGACCACCTCTACGGGCTTCCAATTCCTATTGTTGTTCTCGGGGTCCTTCGTTAAATTATTATATTCGTTTAATTATTATATTTAAATCATTCTCGATTTTTAGACGTAGATTAGAGTTTTACATGTAGTAAATATATACGACGTATAGCGACTCTATTTATGATTTTTGCGACATTAAATTACTTTACTATCTACGATATGCAAATTATAAAAGCATTCCATAGCACAATGCATCGTAGACGTCCACAATTATATAAAGTCATACCGTGACGTGGCGTGCTGTGCCGCGCTGAGGTAAATTATAAAGCCGACCAATAATATTATATACTAGCGTTTTGCCCGCGGTTTCACCCGCATAGTCCCCAATACGGGGATAAAATGTAGCCTATGTTACTCGCTGATAATGTAGCCTTCCATTGGTGAAAGATTTTTTTAAATCGGCTTAGTAGTTTAAGCTTGAAAGCCTCATAAACAAACAAACTCAATTTCGCATTTATAATTAGTTAATATTACGGTAAAATATGACAGTGAATTAATTAGTCCCTTGGGCAGCTCGATCGCGAACTGGTCAAGGAGGTTGCCATCGTGCAGCGTTGGGGTTCCGAGGGAAGGTGGGAGGGTGCCAGCGTGGATGAGCTGGCTGGCCGCATGCGGAGTGCTCTGCAAGAGGTCTGCGATGCGGCCATGCCGAGAACCCGGTGCAGAGTTCCGCGCCGGCATGTGTACTGGTGGTCGCCCGAAATAGCCGATCTTCGGGCGACGTGCAACCGTGCGCGAAGGGCTTACGTCCGCTCTCGAAGGCGTAATGGCCTCGACGCGGATCTGGAGGGACAGCTTTTGGCCGCTTACCGCCAGCTGAAGAAAGATCTGCAGGTGGCGATAAGTCAGGCCAAGGAGAAGGCGAGAGAGGAGTTGCTGGCGGGTCTCAACCGAGACCCATGGGGGCGGCCGTACCGAGGTGTGCGTGGAAAGTTCCGCACCCAAGCCGCCCCCGTGACGGAAACGCTGCCGCCGGAGCTCCTCCTGCGCCTGGTGGGGGAACTGTTTCCCCACCCGGGCGAGTTTGTCCCTCCGCCTATGGCCCCCCGCTCCGTGATAGAGGACGCAGTGGCTCCACCACTGATCACGGAGCGGGAAATGGAGATGGCCCTCGGTCGCCTGAGGGCCAAGAAGACGGCGCCGGGTCCGGACGGTGTTCCAGGGCGTGTTCTGTGCGACGCCCTGGAATACATAGGTGCAAGGCTTCGGGGGCTGTTCGACGAATGTCAGCGGGCAGTTTCCGAAGCCTTGGAAGCAAGGGAAATTGGTGCTGTTGCCGAAGGAGGGTCGACCACCCGGTTCCTCCTCGGCGTACAGGCCGATTGTGCTGCTGAACGAGACGGGCAAGTTGTTTGAGAAGATTCTCGCAGCCCGTCTCGTTCAGCACCTCGATGAGGTTGGTCCGGGTCTCTCAGACGCTCAGTTCGGGTTCAGGGCGGGTCGCTCGACGGTCGACGCCCTGAGCGCCCTGAAGACTCGGACGGAAGCAGTGGCCCAGGGGCAAGTGGTCCTGGCGGTTTCGTTGGACGTGGCGAACGCCTTCAACAGTCTCCCATTCGAGACGATCAGGGAGGCACTCCGATACCATGGGGTGCCGACCTATCTGAGGAGGCTATTGGAGGCGTACCTCCAAGACCGAGAGGTCGTCTGGGCGGGGGGCGACGGCAGGTTGGTCCGGCGTCGGGTTGGCTGTGGCGTTCCACAGGGGTCGGTTCTCGGCCCAATTCTGTGGATCGTCGGCTTCGATTGGCTCCTGAGAGCCCCCGTCCTTCCCGGTATGGGGGTGTTGTGCTATGCAGACGACACCCTCATCACCGCGACGGGGCGGGACTTTCGGGAGGCGGCTCGCCTGGCCGAGGTCGGAACAACCCTGACCGTGGACCGGATGGAGATGCTGGGCTTGAGGGTCTCCATATCCAAAACGGAGGCCCTCCTCTTCCACGGTCCACGGAGGGGCCCCCCACGTGGGGCGAGTATCACCGTCCACGGGACGGTGATCGAGATGCGGGCCCAGATGAAGTATCTGGGCCTGATCCTGGACGGGCGTTGGAGCTTCGGGCAGCATTTCGTGCTGCTCGGCCCGAAGCTCATCAATGCCGTCGCCGCCTTAGGCCGCCTCCTACCCAACGTGGGAGGACCGGGATCGCTATGCCGGCGTAGTGAGGTCGATGGCTCTGTACGGTGCCCCGATTTGGGTGGACGCACTCACCGCTTCCAACCGGGCCCTTCTGCGAAAACCGCAGAGGGTCATAGCGGTGAGGGCGATAAGGGGTTATCGTACGGTGTCGTGGACAGCGGCGACCCTCCTCGCAGGAGACCCGCCCTGGGAGCTCCAGGCGGAAGTGCTCGCGGAGGTGTACCGCTTCCGGACCGAGGCGAGGGAACGCGGCGATCGTCCAGGGTCGGCGGAAGTCGGGCGGATCAGGGCTCTAGCCCAGCAAGCCCTGATCACCGGATGGGAGGAGGACCTCGGGTCCCCCACGGCGGGCCTGGCGACAGTGGAGGCGGTACGTCTCCACTTGAGTCGCTGGGTCCGAAGGAAACGAGGCACGCTCTCATTCAGGCTGACGTAGGTGCTTACCGGACACGGATGCTTCGGTAAGTACCTGCACGAGATAGCGCGGCGGAAGATGTCACCCTCCTGCCACGAGTGTGGTGCGCCATTCGACACGGCGCATCACACCCTGACAGAGTGTGCCGCGTGGGGGCCCCAGAGGCATTCTCTTCATTCATCTTCTGCCCCCGCCACAATAGGCGCCGCCAGGACTAGGGGGGTTCCCAGTACCCTGGGACTCCTCCCTAGTGAATGGAGGCCCGCATAGGCGGGCCGGCCGTCGGAGCGTCACGGTGGCATGCGCAAGCGATCCCGTGGCGCTCCCGTTAAGACGGGAAGGGTACCGCTGGGTTTTTAGTGGGAATTCCGATGACCGGGGCACCCTCGGTGCCCTGGACATATGGCGAGCCCCACATACCCCCTCACTGTTCCCGTGGGGGGAAACGCGTAATGCGTTTTCCCAGCGAAAAAAAAAAAAAAGGACGACTCGAAGAAATCTGTTTTTGTTAGGTTGCTTTTTTATTGAGACATGCTATAAAGTCTTATACTTTATAGCATGGTACTATGACCTACGGGGGTGAAGCAGTGACGTTTAACGCGGGTCACCAGTTACTCGTAATATTGCAAGATTATTTTCGTAGAACTCATATTTGCTTTTACACCTTCCATAAAAAGTTGCTAATTGAGTTACATAAATATTATAATCATTGAAACGATCTCACCCTGGTTGTGTCGGTTTGTTCACCAAAAGGTTGCCTCTGAATGTCTTGAAGCATCATAGTTACGTTACAGATCTTGAAACTGTTCTACAAAAAAATTGTCCAACAATATGGGTTCACTCTTTCTAAATTACGAACTATTTAATAAAGAGTTTATTCTATAAACAAATAACGCAATAATCAAGCCTAATTTCTATTCAACTAGACTAAAGGATGCCACAAATGATTCCCAAAATAGTCCTATAAAAATGATTGGTTTAAAGTCAATGTAATGAGGATGTGACAATGCCATGGTTATTGGGAGTAAATTGACACAATTGCTCGTCGAAGACATGACGCCTACATGACAAAACTTATTCGGTCTTCAGTCTTTAAGTCTTAAAGTCTTTGGTATTTTAAATTATCAAGATCCAATACGAAGCATCTGAATTTGAGAATAAAATAAAATTACTTCAAGTATTAATATAAACTATATAATCTCATATCAAATTGATCAATCTTTACCAATTCAATTATTTTCATTACATTATAATATGGATTCGTCGAATAAAGTTGTCGATGAAGAAAATGACTGTAAATAATTATTGATTTAGCTCTGAGATTAGCTCTTACTAATATTATAAATGCGTTTGAGTTTGTTCTTTTTTTATAAAATAGGCAGGCGGACGAGCATATGGGCCACCTGATCGTAAGTGATCACCAACGCCGATAGATATTGGCATTGTAAGAAATGTCAACCATCGCTCATATCGCCAATGCGCCACCAACCTTGGGAACTAAGATGTTATGTCCCTTGTGACTGTAATTACACCGGCTCACTCAGCCTTCAAACCGGAACACAACAATACAAAGTACTGCTGTTTTGCGGTAGAATATCTGATGAATGGGTGGTACCTGCCCAGACGAGCTTGCCCAAAGCTCTAACTCTAGTTTGTTTGTTACGCTTACACGCCTTGACTACCGAACAGATCAGCATGAAGTTTCGCATATATGTTTTCAGGGTAAAGAAAAGTATACAGGGTACCCAAAACGGGAAGGTTTTCACCCACACTCCAAAGAACTTTAAACTTGGAAGGATTAACCATATATTTAGCAATAATTTAATAGTAATAATAATAATAATAATATCCTGGGACATTATTCACACACGGCCATCTGACCCCAAACTAAGCAGAACTTGTACAATGGAAACCAGACAACTGATATACTACATATACTACTTTTCTTTTGTACATAGATACTTATATAGATAATTACACCCAGACTCAAGACAAACAGATACGTTCATGCCCACAAATGTCTGTCCTGGGTGGGAATCGAACCCACGACCTGTGGCGCGAAAGGCAGGTATCTACCAACCACGCCAACGGGCTCGTCTATATTAAACATATATTAAACAGTATCTATATTAAACATAAAGAAAATCCCCGGTGAAACATAATGAAAATATTTTAGGAAAACTAGAAAGGGTCGATGGTACTGTATAAACTGACATTGTTTATTAGTATCTTGACCATTAAACGCATTATTATCTGAAGACTTAACCTAAGACAACAATCCCTGTTTACAGCTGAATAGACATAGTACATACGCTTAAGGAATACGGCGACAATGGTTTAAGGGTAAAAGGAAGACAAGCCATTGATCGATCAATCAACACATCAATAAAAATAAAACCCATTTAATGTTTCCATCATTTTAAATACAAAATATATAATTATAAATAAAGTACAAAAGTAGAAAATAATGGTTTACTTGGTGGTAGGGCTATGTGCAACCCCATCCGGGGTACAACCCAGTCATCTCATATTCGAACGTCAAACAGCAATATGTACTTAGTATTGTTGTGTTCCGGTTTGAAAAGTGAGTGAGCACTACAGGCACAAGGGGCATAACATATAATTTTCCAAGGTTGGCAGCGCAAGAAATGGTTAATATTTCTCACTGCGGCAATGTCTATGGGCAACCACTTACCATGAGGCTATAACTAGGCCGATAACCTTTTGCCCGTCCTCCGTATCTATGTATATAATGAAAAAACATTTGGACGTTATTTACATTCCGAAATCATAGATGACGCTTAGATTAATGAACAGTTATATTGTTTTCGTATTCAAATTATTTTAAGCAATATCACTTTCTACAAATTCTAATAAAGACACATGTTAGATTTTTTTTTTTTTTTGTACTATACACTTGAATGTTGATGAAGTAATAAGTAAAGTGATGTCTTTTTTGTGGTCACGCTACTGCTAAATTCACTGCATGTTTTTATACACAGGCATATTTATTACGAGCATAAAGTTTATCATGTGGACTTAGTCTGTATAGTTAATAAAATATTATGAGAGCACTGTCTCGTTGGGCTAGTGCTTATTTATAATGCTGTATCTCCGAATTCCTGGGTTCAAAGCCCGGATCAGGCCAATAAGTAAGTTATTAATTTCCACTAACAGCTCTGAGTTTGGAAATTTGATTACCCTCACTATAAAGCAGTTCATGCACATATATCAACCCCAGGCCCAAGAAGTCTAAGCGTTGACAAATCGATATCGCTATGAACACCCTTTTTTTTAACTCTGGAAAAACACATTACGCTTTTCCCCCACGAGAACAATGGGGGGGAATCTAGGGCGCCGAGTGCGCCCCGGTTATCGGAATACCCCCTAAAAAACCAGCGGTACCCTTGCCGTCTTAACGGGGAGCGCCACGGGACTGCGCATGTGACGCTACAGTGACGCTTCGACGGCCGGCCCGCCTATGCGAGCCTCCATAAAATCGCTACGAACACCCTAAGCCAAGTCAAGTGTAGTTTTAAAACTAAAATACTATTAATTCATATATAATAATAATAAATAATGTTCTCTAGACTGATTTCGGTCATGGCGGCCAATCTCAAGAGAGATTAGCCAACTGCGCAGGAGATATTATAGTGCACAATTGTGTGCGCAAACACAGGTGCACTCACTATTCCCTAGCTCTCATAATCCGATGGGACGGTAACCCGACACGACAGGAAAGAGTTCAGCCGCAGGACCAACGACTTTAGGTCCTTTCCGAGGCACAGGAGTGTACACACTTCCAACTTCCAGACTCCGGGCTGCTACTGAGAATTTTCTGCCAGAAAAACCCAATAACTATTTACTGGCCCGAACTGGGAATTGAACCCAGGACCACCGGGTCTGTGGCCTTATATCTACTATCTATAAACAATGCGTATATTGAAAAACAATATTCACAAGATAAATAGATACATAATATTATTTAGTATATAAGTTACATTTTGTTATAAAGACGAATATAAGGTCCGGCGTGTCAATTCGTCAACACCTCTACAATTGCCGGACGACGGTTAAATGATACCTTCCTATGTCCTTGTGTGGTACAATATGAGATTTTAAATATTAAACGTCTTCAGATTGTGTAACACACAGTGTTATTATTATGTAGAATAATAAAAATACCTATGTAGTAGGTAGATAGTACAGACGTGTGCTTATTTTAGGACCCAGGACCGTGGCAGAACTATATAATTATTAGTGGCGTGATTTTTGTGTGAAGGAACTCTCAGTAGCAGCACAGATTTTGCTACCTGGATCCCATATACCCATTTCCTATGTATATCCATGTCTGTAAAGCACGTAAATCAGCTGTACATTTGCCTGATCTCTGACCAAACGTGCAATAATGAGTGCAGCTGTATTTAAGCACACACTCACCTTTCGATTTAGTTTCCGAATGGCTAGTCTTTGAGGATAGCCGCCGCGGGCGAAATTTGATGAACTCATGACGTAGTCATTTTGCTTTTGTAATAGTTTTATAATTTCATAGACTATGTGAATAAATACGTTTCTCTCTTTATTTATCTATAATAAATTTGTATCTATTAGATAAAGTAATCTTTTTCCGTGTCAGATACAACATTGTTCAAAGTTAAACACATACGGCTAATACGTTATTTATCAGGTTTTTAGTTAAACACTGATGCCTCTCTTTCAATCATCTTTGATTTGACATTCGAAAGAAGAAGACACTGTTTAACTAACCACCCTCTAAACAACAAAAAAGCCGGTACTGTTTATTCAATAGTTTAAATTACTCTTATAACTTACGGCACACGATCAAATGACAACTCGTGGCAACCCACGTTATTCCATTCTACGAAATACTGGCGCGATTTTTATCTCAATCTCTCTGTCTTGCGTTAAATTCGGTAAAAAGGAATTATTGCCTTCGTTGAAATTGTCTTGTTAAACAATTTAAGGCTAATTTCATTTATAAAGTGCTAAATGGTCTCACATTATTTAATTGAAATTAATAAACTCCAAACATAGTCATCGTGTTCGGAGAAATTGGCTTTTGGCTTTCTTATTTTAAATATTAAAAATGAAATCGACTAAAACAACTGTTTACTTTGGCTATGATTAAATTGAAAACACAGATTGAATTATAACATGACATATAAAATAGTAAAAGCAAAATGACAATATTATGTAGATTTTCCATGTCTGGATTGCCTACTCTCTTTTTTGAAAAGACGGGTTGTATCGTAATATCTACAAATTGGTATCGTAATCATCCTATTAAAAATCGCTTTCATAACTGAAAACTACAACACAGCAGACCTGGTATTTTTTAACAACATTCAATAAAAATCAACGCCGATGTGTAATCGATACCTGGGTTACCACGGGTTACGATTTTTTTTTGAAATGATGAATTTGTCTTACGTTAAGTATACAATGGCTTGCATTATTTAGTACCGGTGTAAAGAGTAAGTGAACCACAATAATAACCGCAGTGTAAGAGATCAGATCTGCGCCCATGGATATGATAACGCATTTCCAGTGTATGTAAATACTAACGGCCTTATTTATAAACGTTGCTTAGTTACTGTTTAGCTAAACACTGATTTGTCTCTATCTGTCATTATTGATTTGACATACGAAAGAAGAACAAAATATTGTTTAACTAATCACCAGTTAAATAAAGTTTATGAATAAGGCGGTAAGTATCAAATGTTAATAATAAGGTCCTCCAGGCTGATTTCGGCCACGGCGGCCAATCTCAAGAGAGATTAGCCAACTGCGCAGGAGATATTATAGTGCACAAGTGTGTGCGCAAACACAGGTGCACTCTCTTTTCCCTAGCTCTCATAATCCGATGGGACGGCAATCCGACACGACCGGAAAGAGTTCAGGCGCAGGACCAACGGCTTAACGTGCTTTCCGAGGCACGGGAGTGTACACACTTCCAACATCCAGACTCCGGGCTGCTACTAAGAATTTTCTGACAGAAAAAGCCAATAACAATTTATTGGCCCGACCTGGGAATTGAACCCAGGACCACCGGATCTATGGCCTTATATCTAGCCACTAGACCAACGAGGCAGTCATCAAATGTTAATATGCCTCCGTTGTCCCGATATTTAAAACTAAAAGCAATTTACTCTTTTATTAGACATACTTTTAACTATTACAAATAATAATAAATTATAAATATCTAATTTAAATCTTAAAATGGCTCGGCTCGTCAATGTTTTATTTTATTCTATTTACCTACACAATCAAAACTGTATATAAACATATATTGTGTTATTTCTGCAGCTCATCGTTCTTTGACTAAAGTTGCTTATTTTTTTTAACGAAAAACGTCACCTTAAGTTGATGGTTAAAAAAAAACTTTACGGTGCCAAATAATTATTAGCTTATACTTGATTTGGCAGAATAATATTTGGCGCTCAACTAGCATAGATACACGTCATTAAAGAAAAAAGTTAGTAATTATAGATGTTATGATTACAATATGTTATTAGGTATACCTTTTTACATACTACGTGAACTGTAAACAGAATGTTAGTTGTTGTCTATGACACGCTTTGATCAGACACTATCAAAGGTTGCAGACAAGTTCATATACACACATAATTAACCGTCTTTCTTGCTATTATTTTAATAATTTATGATTATTCCAATAGAAAAATTTAATACAATAATTTTTCTTTTCATCCATTGTAGCATAATTAAATTTTCAAATTTCAATTGAAAGATAAAAGTAAAAATGCTAAATACAAAGAGTCAAATCGACTTCGGAGAAATGGAGATGAAATGATCCGAAAGGTCGCTGTTTAAATTTTTGTACTATATACTGTAAAAATGAACCAGTAAAACAATCCTTCACATTAACTTTTAACACTTTATTCTCTTTCATACGTACTTGTAATATAATATGATACTAATTAATATTTTACAATACCATTTATTACAATTTACGTTAGAATTCCTTTAATCCCCCTTCTCCATCCTTTTTTTTCTTTTTTGTAGCTTTTGTTTTTGCTCAATAATTTCCGGCCAGTGTTAATTTAATTATTACCATTAATTTCTAAAAATCTCAAAATAATTATAAAAAATCAGTAAAACCTTACACTCGACCATCCTGATAACGTGTATGACCCCATACACGCCTCAGTTGAGAACCTTACACTCGGTAAATTGACTCACCAATAGTAAGAAAAAAAAAATTGAATAAAAACAACTAAACAAAAAAAAAATACTATCTTAATTCATATAACATATATAAAAAAAAAAAAAAACATTATGAAAAATCTTTCAGGATTCTGACTTGTAGATAATTACATCAAATCATAGTATAAACAAAAACCCAAAGATCTAATAACAATTTTTCAACCATCATCCGTAAATAACACAATTCTATATTATTTCCCTAAAAACCATAAAATTATTATCAATCATTTAGCCATCAATAAGCAACAAGTTTATCAACATTTATCATACTTAAAATTAGGTATGTACATGACGAAGACAGGTAGTGAACCCATCCATTCTCACTCCTGCCTCTCGCCAGTACATACAACCATATAACTAGCTTATCATTTATCATCCTTAAAATTAGGTATGTACATGACGAAGACAGGTAGTGAACCCATCCATTCTCACTCCTGCCTCTCGCCTGTACATACAACCATATAACTAAGTAAAGTCGTGAACCCATCCATTCTCACGCTTTACTCTCCATAACCCATAGAACACAGTAAAGTCGCGCACGCATCCGGTTTCACGCCTTACTCTTGTTTAACCATCCAATAGAAAATCGAAGGTCAAGTTGCGAATCCATCCATTCTCGCTCTTGACCTGCAACAATACAAACAAACATATATATATATATATATATATATATATATATATATATACGAACATTTTGTAACCAAAATACTATCAATCAATCAAATCAATTAAAAATCACCAAAAAAAAAATAACATGGCAATATACTTTTCATTTCCTCAAAACTTTATATCGATGAAATTATCTATCTAATAATCTAACTGATCGCTGTCTGTACATGGAAGATAAATGAGTAAAACTATCATCGGGGGCCTTTATCAATGCAATAGAACCCAAAACATTGATTGTTGGAATTTTTGTCTGTTTGTCTGTGCGTTTGTACTAATCTTAGAAACGGCTTAACTGATTTGAATGCAGCTTTCACTAATGTATTGTGGAAAACTTCACATAAAATTAAGTGTTTGTTTTATTACAATCGGTTTATAAATAAAAATAAAAGTATGTCAATTTAAAGAATCACATCGAACATTTATTCGATAAAAATGCTATAAGATAACTGTTCAGTTGAATTAGCTGAAGCTTTACCTACCTAAAATAATAGGCTGTAAAATCATGATTATCGAAAGTTTAGGAACAAATCAAAATTAAAAAATGGTCGGTTTCAGATTTATATTCTTTCAATGTAAGGTAAACTCAGATCTATATGATAAATCATATTAAATAGGGTTCAGCTCATGCTGGTACATTGTCACCTAAACGAGCCCACGCTTATCTATATCTATACTAATATATAAAGCTGAAGAGTTTATTTGTTTGATCCTGCTATATCAGGAACTACTGGTTCGAATTTAAAAATTATTTTTGTGTTGTAAAGTCCTTTTGGTTCTCTTGATGGTTCTAGGCTTATTTTTATTCATTATATTTTTATTAATTAAAACGCGGGTGAAACCGCGGGCACAGCTAGTAATATATAAAGCTCGCCGATTGCCGCGCTGTTGCGTATATCAGCATGACTGTTCAAAGAGACAGATCAGCTTTGAAATACTACAAGCATTTTGTATAGTAATCAAATTTGTTCTAAAATAATACATTTTTGGTGAAGTCGTTTTATAAAGATGACATTAATTCATATAAAAGATACCGAGCTAAGATTTTTAGTAATTGATATAGTTTTAACATATTTCAACAGGTAGTTGAGCAGGTTGTTTGAAAATACATATTTAAATTTCAGTTTTAAAAGGACACAATTTCCCGTGAAGGTATCTTTTGCAGTCACAATAAATAAAGCACAGGGAACGACATTCAAATATGTTAGATTAGATTTAAGGGAATGCGGTTTTCCTCATGGCCAATTTTACGTTGTAGATCCTATGTAGATCCGGGTGCGGCGAAAACAATTAATTACTAATATCCCACGAAAATAAACTAAAAACGTTGTATATACTGAAATATTATAAGGTTGCTTTTGAGTGGTGTCTTTAAGTTTTACGAGGGTGAAACCGTGGGGCACATCTAGTTTCCTAATATTTTTACCACATTTAAGGCTTTATGAATATGAACTTCGTAAATGGATCCACGGTCACCAGTGTGTATTTCCTCTTTTAGACTTACCGAACAGCGGGAGATGGTCGATGTGAATGTATAATGGAGTAGGCCTTCGCGATAATTAACGGCTTTTACCCAAAAGGGGTCCATTACATAGAAAATATATATAATATATAATAACAATTTAATGATCTCAAATTGAATGATGTTCCTAATATAATTTAATTTTGTAAAACTGTAATGGATTTAATAAAGCTTATTTATTTATTTAAGATCGAACTCCGGCAGAATATTTTTGTAATCAAGTTTATTGTTACTAGAATTTTCAGTCTGATCTTTATAGTTTGACGATGACCTAGTATTAAATGACTAAATTATCTTAAAAAAGTTTTTAAAAGAAAGGACTACATGACCTTGAACGACGTCCAGGTGCGACTTCGCGTTTCTGGTGTCCGTCTGGCATCTCACCAATCCGGTTGCTCGCTGTCCAGGCAGCGTCCGCGTTGCTCGCTGTCCAGGCAGCATCCGCGTTGCTCGATATCCAGCCGTCTTCCGCGTTGCTCGCTGTCCAGGCAGCGTCCGCAGTGCTCGCTGTCCAGGCAACGTCCGCAGTGCTCGCTGTCCAGGCAACGTCCGTGTTGCTCGCTGTCTAGGCGGCGCCCACGTTGCTCGATATCCAGCCGTCTTCCGCGTTGCTCGCTGTCCAGGCAGCGTCCGCGGTGCTAGCTGTCTAGGCAACGTCCGTGTTGCTCGCTGTCTAGGCGGCGCCCACGTTGGTCGATGTCCAGCCGTCGTCCACGTTGCTCGCTGTAAAGGCGGCTCGGCATCCGCGTTGTACCAAATCATGCTCGGCTTGGATCCGAGGCATTCATTCTTTATAGGCGTTGGAGCCGTTTACGCTCTCGCTGCATTTAATCTTCGCGTACGCGCAGGCTTCGGCGGCTGCGCCTACTGTGACAGCTACGTGATGGACTTTGCCTATCAGCGCCGTCTTCACGTCGAGGAACTTCTACGCGCCCATCGACTGGATTTCCCATTTTCTAAAACTCACAAACGTACAGGAATAAGTAAATTATAAGTCTAGAGAAACATATATTAGATATATTATTTCTTTTAGACGGTAATCCGTAGCTCATAAATGTTTTACTTAATACTGAGCGATTATATTAGAAAAATCAGTACAAAAAATAGAAATAAAAGAAAAGTTCGGTTTCATTTTCTAGTTGTAGAAGGCGTAATTCAATATTTTAAACAAAATTATTTAAAATAAATTATTAACCAAAACTATGATAAATCGGTTTTAACTCAAAATAAAATATTGGAATCGGTTACTTACGCGGTTTTTTATACCACTTCTGAAATGTAAAAATGAACCAGTAAAACAATCCTTCACATTAACTTTTAACACTTTATTCTCTTTCATACGTACTTGTAATATAATATGATACTAATTAATATTTTACAATACCATTTATTACAATTTACGTTAGAATTCCTTTAATCCCCCTTCTCCATCCTTTTTTTTCTTTTTTATAGCTTTTGTTTTTGCTCAATAATTTCCGGCCAGTGTTAATTTAATTATTACCATTAATTTCTAAAAATCTCAAAATAATTATAAAAAATCAGTAAAACCTTACAATACTTAAAATTAAGAGAACGATAACACTGTCAGGATCAAGATATCTAAATTGGATACAAATTCTTCAACAACGATAATATCTGTTTTAATAACAAGAAAAGTCCAACAATTGCTGCTAGATTACTTTAAAAGGTCTCAGATTTAATGAATTTTACTGCAAAAGAATTTTGGTTTTGAATAACATGCAAATTATCCTACACCGTGAACGCGAAGAGAACTTTTCTTCATATCACTAAAATCAAAAATCAGGTACATAAAATTAATGACGTTTGCCCGTATTTGATTCTGCGATCTATACTTAGAAAATCTACGTGTTCCAACCACTGGGCCGATTAAGCTCATTTTATATAAACGACATAATATAAAAGGAATTATAAAAACATTATCGCGCGATTTATAATATAAATAATAACGACATAATTTTAACATTTCTAACAAGATATCTACTTAAATCTGGGAAAAAAACAAAATCGAACAAAAAGTCATACTCATATCACAATGAATCATTATTTTATCGTTAGTAACCAAAATATTTGTTTACAAATCATCAATCAGTAATAGTTATTCGCATCGTGTCATTGCGATTTTCCTGAAACGTTGGCGTGGTTACAATATATTTCCGCTGGCGTCAAAGAGTACAAGTAACAGAAATGACTTTGATATAGTTTCTGCCTTACACAATATAATAAATTTTTTTATCGTGATATTCATAGAATACTAATTTCAATAAAATAGCATTACAAATCACAAATAACTTTTGACAAAAGTTGAAAAATTGTTAAAAAAGACTAATTTCCATTTGTAGCTAATTAACATATTTATTTCTTGAGTACCTATCACGTGTGATTCATGGTTATTGTTTAACTATTGTATCTGTTGTTGTTTGACTGCCTCGTTGGTCTAGTGGCTATATGTAAGGCCGCAGACACGGTGGTCCTGGGATCAAATACCAAGTCGGGCCAATAAAAATGTTATTGAGATATTCTGTCGAAAATTCTCAGTAGCAGCCCGGAGTCTGGAAGTTGCAAGTGTAAATCAGAAAGTGGGTTGAGTGCCATACAAAACCATAAGGGAGACTAAGTGCATCAGCATTATATAATACATAACACAAATCGGTCGGCCTAGATAAAATTATGGTATTTTCACGTAGTATAGTGGCATTACAATACTACATACTACACACTATGAAATAATGGTACAAATAATATAATTATACTACGAATTCCAGGCCTGCTCGAAAGTCAAGATGGCGCCTCGACCCGACTCGAGGCACATGCCTTGCTCTGATTGGTGGTTACGTGAAATACAATATTCATAACTTTTATTAAATTATTAAGGATTTTAACTTCTACAAAAATGTAACAAATCAAGAATTCTTAAAGTAATTAAAATGTAAGAAAGTAATATTGTATGCAAACATCAATCAACCCAACTCATAGCTTCTTCCGACATATATGTATATGAAATTTTAAAAAAATCTGATTATTATATTATTATTTGTTCTTTGAACTGCGCGGGCGCGTTATAAAGAAGCATATTATAAAGGACGCAACACACAGTCCATCCGCTAGGTCAGTCTGCCGCCAACGCGCGAGTCGAACTTACGTTAGCGCGCGAATTTACTCTCATCAAACAAAATGTTGTTTTTAATTACTGTTGCAGTGATACTGGCCAGTGCGCAAGCAAATTTTTACACGGACTGTGGTATGGGTTTACTTTTTTACTCAAAACATTAATTTATGTGCTATCAACTGTATCAATAATTTATAATTTGTTTACCGTTGAAGTAAACTAAAGTAATCGTTCAAAATACGTATTGGCTAATGATTCGACTGTATACGTTACGATTTTCGCTTGACTCGATAAAAATAAATTAAAGAAAACAAGCATATGATTCATTCAATTTAACACGTAAAAGACACGCACTTCTCTCTTCATGCTCGTAATAAAATTGATATAAAAAATAGAATAATGTTTATGATTAATTAACCATGTCATTGTCATATTGGAAACGAATGAAATAAAAGAATATATTAATTCTGGCGTTGATGAAAAAAACAAAGGATTTCTCTCAATCTCCGGCTGTTTATTTGTGATATTATTTGTTTGCTTATGCTTATTGTTTAATTACTTTTTAGGGTTCAAATATACTTTGTCAAAAACAATTAATTACTATTAGCTTTGCTTTATATAATATAGTAATAGATATATAGGGCTGCTATTTTTCTGCGGATCACTTTACTTGGGCATGAAATGTAATCAAGTAAAAAATATGATGCTGCGCATAAATATATTAGAGACAAAAATGGTGAGTGTGGACGATAACTTTGCCTAGAAAAGCGAATATGAATATTGTGCAGATAAAATCACATAAATATATAACTATCGTTATATTTTATTGATAAACATAAGCGAAATATCCGAAACGCCTAACTAGAGTCATAGACCCGCCGACATAGATTACACCTATTAAAATATAATCAATGCAAATTTGTACAAGTTTACAATTTTTTTAAATAGTTCTTCCATGGACTTTAATTATTTAGATTATTTTATTATTTTCTATTATCACTAGTATACTATTAAATAAAATAAAGTAAAATGTCAAAGGGTAGTCAAAACACTTTTATCCGTGGCGTACAACTCTGACGAAATTGTAAACAAGATATTGTATAAAAAACCAAATTGCAATATCTAATTCAGCTATAAATATATTATTCAGTATTCATTAAAAAATAAAAGTTAAGGATTTAAATTATATTACACATCTCATAAGTTTTGATGAAAAAAAATTACTGAGTGTTGACTTTTCTTCTCGGCCCCTGATAAATTTACCTTATATATCTGATCTTGTAAAATAACGATTTAAAACTGATTGTGCCTACTTGAGTAAAATTTTATTCATTTCCGGTTCCAAAATAATTAAATGTTAATAGTTCTATCAGCATGTTTACTGCTCTTACACTTTGATCAATAAGTGATCAAAGTTCTTATTTTTGCTATTTATCATTGCGTATCCATAATACGATAAATTTTATAAATACCTTGATGACCTAACCTAATAATTTATATATTACAAGGGTTTGTAAGTTATCGTACTTATTCTGATAACGCTTTATATTTAACAATTATACTATTAAATGAATGAATAGTAATATATTAATAATTAAAAACCGTATATTATAAAGCCAATTAATTAGTATAAGGCAAATGTTTGAAACTACGTTTAGAAAAGTTTTGTAAATAAATATATTTTACTGACTTCCCTGAACTACATTTAAACCATAACTAACATACGCATTATGATAGCATTAAGCTAATCACCGTTTATTGTTATTAGTAACGAATTTGGAAGAATAATAACAAGAATAGGTAACCTATTCGTGCATAGTCATAGTCCAGTCATTACGTCGGAAACAACGGGTTAGAAATGCATGTGAACTGAGAAACCTAAATTTTGGATGTTACGTGGAGGGCCTAGAAAAGCTTAACTTCAAATTGTCGACCAAGATTTCCTATGTGCGTTTTCCGCCATCTTGAATAATGGGTTAAATTTTTTTTTTATTAAGTACATATTATTATATATTATTCTAATCATAGGCATTATAGATATATAATTTACAAAAACCGATAAATATGATCAGTGTCTTTTTATTTGATTTTTTTATTGAAAAGGGTTTACAATATTAAACCTTTTATTTTAACATGGCAATTTTGTTTATGAAATATATTATAATAAGATCTTAAAGGTTATGCCTTTATTAAGGAATTCCTGTGTCCCATATAAGTAATTTATTAAATATGGCGAAGGACAATTTGGTTTTTGCCTTAATTAAAATTTTATATAATAAGTATCTTAAGTAGATCTTAATCGGTTGAGTTTATTACAAGTATATGATAAAATTAGTTGTTGTTTGCTTGTTTCGTTGTACATAAAATAAGCATTTGTAACGACTATTTACTAGCTAATGCCCTGTCGACTTTGAAATGCCATTTTATTTTGTAAACAATTATCCGATACACCTCGCGGCCATTAAAATGCAAGATACTGCGAAATATTATACCAATTAACAGTCAAAACAACGTTTACTTTGTTGAAATAATGCAATATATATATAAAAGAAAAAATATAAGAATAACTTAAATTATTTATGATTGTAAAAATAAATTAATTAATATTTGAAACTTTAAACACACGCACTGTGTTTGATTATAATCAAATAATTAGCTTATAATTATTAGCTATATCGAATTCAAATCACAATAATATTAGTATGCGTTAAATGAGTCACACGTATCACAAATGAGTCATACATATAATTGCCTTATTAAATTAATATATAAGAACCCAGAACGTCCTTTATTTATAAAATTATATTATAATTTAGTACCTACAAAAAATATAGACATAAAAAGTAACAGCCTGTAATAGAACTACGAAGGCCTTTTCTTCTCTTGTGTATCAAACACATGAATCAAATTTTTAGCCGACGCATACAGGTTTCCTAACGATGTGTCCATTTTACGCTATGCTCGAGATGAATTACATACACAAACGAAGGCCATGTCGGCTCTTATGTATTTAAACATAACTTCATTATAATTATAACAAGGCATCACAATTAACATCTGATTCATAATTCGTAAGACTGCAATATAAACTGAAGCGACTGTGACGCGTAATTGTCTGTATTTCTTTCCTTAAGCAAGAAATAATACGAAATACATAGTTTCCTAGCTTCGCACTTAACTCTGTAAAAACCAACCTTTAATTATTTTTTTTATATTTACACAATACAATTTTATTATATGGGCATGCAATATTTAAACGTAATAATGGCTTATTATTTTTATTATTTATAGACAATTTTTAAACTCCTACATTTCAAACAACAACAACAGATTGGATTTTTAAATTTTATAGGATCGTTTTATAAAAAGATAACCGACTTTTCGCCGGCGACTTTTCCGAACCTATATGACATAAAAACCTTCAAGAAGAGAGCGTACCACGGTCGTATACACAGGTCTTGCAACTTCAATATGGGGTACGTTGACATAATGACGCTGTTAAGTTCAATTAACGGCCGCCAGAGCCGTATGACAATTCGCGTAATAATTATCCCGAACACTTTTTCAAATCCAAACAAAACAGTTAAATAACAAAACAAAAAATCCGCAAAACTCAACAAAACGATATAACAATGATTAAATAACACAATACTTGGGAGAGAAAAATATCAGCTTCGATAGCAGCAACGTAGTACCTCAAGCGGATGGTAATGCGAATTAGCAGTTGTAACACACTCGCACCTCATCTTTCACCACTGAAATTGGACTCAGTTGCAAGACCTGTGTATACGACCGTGGAGCGTACCCATTCCTCAAATTGCCAGCAACGCACCTATAAGTCCTCGGATGTTGCAAATGTCTATGGGCGGTGGTAGTCATTTTCATCAGGTGAGCCTCGTGATCGTTTGCCCCCTCTTACATAAAAAAAGGAATAAATAAAAGATATGAACCATAGATTAATTAATTTGTACAAGCTTGAAATTGTATTTTTTTTTCTTTGTACCTAAATTTAAACAATCCTTTTCAAATTAAATGTCAACAGCAAATCCTTAGATCCAATCCTCCAACATTTTTCCGGGAATGCGCATCCCGGAAAAATGTTGTAAATACTTTTGGGGCAGAAATAAATAATTACCGTTGAAAGTGTACCGGTAAACCTTAAATTGTGAGCCCCAAATCCCAAGAGAATTTTATGTTAAATTTCGTTTATTGAGATGGCGTTGGGGTAGAAAGGAATTAGTATTTTTCAAATATATTTATTACTAGCTTCTGTTTATGGGCAAATTCAAAACCATTCGTTTCTTTCCTTGGCTATATTTCTGATGACAGTTTTTATACCTTTGTATGGTATTATGATTTAATATCTTGCAAATGACCTTTCTTCTTCTATATTTAACCAGCGCTGACGAACATAACTCATGAAAAGAAATTTACAGGAATAAATCTGCTCTATAAACGTCATCGGCCACTATCAGTGTCGCACCCTACACCGAGTCACAATGCTTACTGTAGAAATGTACTCTTGTGGTCTGCTCAAAACGCGGATGTCAGCATATTGATGACGTACGCGGTGCTTTGGTTTGCGTCAATAGTTATTTCGAATCATTGCATTGTCAAAATTCAAAAAACGTCACACGCGAGCTCTGTTCATCGAATATTATTGTAATCGAGACGTTGACTGTTGAGATATGTATGTATATTGTATAGACCTTGTATCGTCTGGCTTTGAAACGTTGATCGACAGTTTACGCTGAAGGTTACGTGCATTTAGTATAACCGTAGTCTTAGCGTAGGTAGTACTAGCATGTCACGGTAGCATGCGCAAGTGATCTCGTGACGTTCCTCGTTATGACGGAAAGGGTACCGCTGCCTGGATTTTTTGTGGGTATTCCGATGTTCGGGGCGCACTCACATATACATCCCCACTGTTCCCGTGGGGGAAACGTGTAATACGTTTTTCCAATATTAAAAAAAGTGGTGGTACTAGTATGATTCCATGATGACTGATTTGTTTTCCAAATAAGCTAGCTATGGGCAAATTTCGAAAACGTGTTAATTTTTCGTATTATAACACTGAATAACTGCCTCATTTTTCCAAATTATAAGACTACAGATTCCGAGGTCCTGGGTTCACATCCCGGGTCTCGAAAAATCAAAACCCAGCATGTAAAAAAGTAACGGCATGTAAAGGTCCCACTGCTGGAGTAAAGCCCCCTCTTTTAGTAGGAAGGTGTTGTTCCAATACGCTGCTTCAGTGCGGATTGATGGATATAGTTTCGATGAAAGCGATATAAAAGATTTTTTCATTTCTCTAAAACTTTATAGTGTATTTTGTTTATATAATATGTTTACAAACTAAAGAGTAGATTACGAATTACCTACACATAGTAAATTGTTAACTATTATCATTTGTTAAAACTTAACATGCAATAATTGTAAACCAATAGAATATACATACAATGATAAATTTATAAACGACTACAATAAAAAACGAAGTGAAGTAAATGATGTAATAAAAAATATATAAGCCTAGACCATTAATAATTGAAAAGACGATCGTAGAATTTTAAATATATGAAAAACGATCATATAAAATTATTTATCAACATATTAAATATTAATTGGTTTGTTTAACAACTCTAATATTTATCATTCATTGACATTAGGAAATTTTATTTATTTATTCATGGAAAGACTAACTCCGGCCATTATAATGAACCCTTCATTTACGTTTCATATTTAAACTTTGTTTATAAAACTTTAAATACTTTGATATGTGATGGGAACATAAAGCTAACGAAAATAGAAACAAAACATCTAAAATGTAATATACACGAGTGAAATTTATGTACATACAATACAATGTATATTGCACGTACATAAAGTTATAGTAAGAAATACATTAGTGATCAGCTTAATAACAAAATAAAATTTTAGTTATAATGGTTTTATCTGCATATGTTTAAGACAGTGTATACAAATGATGCCGATTACATGTGTTGCACAGAAATCTACCTAACACTTCCACGGTTCTAATTAATAATAATTTATAAATATTTCAATAATCTTCCTTACATAAAATACTATATTCATTATTTTATTATTATTTTCAAAGTTGGTGAACATTCACATTCTATTTCTAGAATTTTTCTAGACGTTTTATTATGATCCAGGTTTATAATTCTGTAGAACTTAGGTAGGTACACTATATACAAGTGCGTCGTTCTGCGAATACAGGCTACAAATTAAATGACTTGTATATTAATTATCTAAAAATAACCTTTATACACTTCAACATAAAATTGAAATTAGTCCGCTAGTCGTAACAATGACTAATAGTAATTGCATTGTGTAATACTGTATGTCTACAATGCCCGCGTTAATCGTGTAATCTTTTAAGATTTGAGACGGAACAAACAATTTTACAAATTCAACATATGAATGAATAATTGTAGCCTTAACAAATACGATGACTATTGTATAGAATATCGTGTTACATTATTGTCTTTCCGTAAAATATTAAGTACCTACGCGTAGGTAGTTGATACAAGACTGTAACCAGAGAAGCATATGCTTAAGTGCAAATCATCTTAATTTCAGGTTCAAAACTAGCGACGATTCAAAAAGTAGAGATCAGTGGCTGCGCTGAAGACGCCAAGGAGTGCACTCTCAGGAGGAACACTAATGTCTCTATCTCTATCGACTTCACGCCTAGTGAGTATTTATTCTTAATTAATATATTTTAACCACCAAAAGTTAACTAAAACCAGAACGAGACAACTTCAAATGGTAATTTCTTGTGTTTTATGTCTGTTTGTGGAATAATGTACGTTATAATACAAGTCATAATATGATAATATGTACTCTAACATTGTAAAAATAAAAATAATTTTAGTCTGCGCAGTGTGTTTAACCTGCATAGGTATAGGTATATAAAATGTAGTCCGTAAAACTTTCAATATTACCTAATCTTATCTGTACAAGGGGTCGTTTACGACCCACAGGAAAAAAATACATTTATACCCGTTTACCCGATATTTATACATATTATACAGGTGTAACAAAATTCGTGTCCGACCCGTGTCGTGTCGTTAGTATTTTAAAAATTATTACATAAATAGAACCGACACACGATACCTAATAACCACTTCACGGGTCGGACACTAATTTGTTACACGCTGTATAGACTATAACATAATATAACTATCTCCCACTTCTTTGTCATAGAAAAATAAATAAAACTGCTTTTTTACAATAATAATTGTCGAACATTCAAAATTATTAAGGATAAACAAAAACAATATAAGTCACTTAACGATATGACTTTTATAACTTTAATGTAAAAATAAAGTTACAATCCGGGGAGACGTAAAACATAATAGATTAAAAAACAATGTATACTAATTAAATCAACTATAATTTAAAGAATACCTTTATTATATAATAAACCAACGTTTCCCAGGTTGAATAGTATAATTCCGATTATCTTGGCAAAAAAATGAAACGGTTACTTGAATTTTCTGCCAACGCCCATTGAATTATATAACACAATAACTGAGTTTTATTCATCGTTACAGCTGCGGATTCAAAAGTGCTGGAGACCGTAGTCCACGGTATCATAATGAACCTGCCAGTACCTTTTCCACTCCCACAACCAGATGCTTGCAAGGATAGCGGACTAGTTTGCCCGATAAAGGTAATGCAGTGTATGCCATTGTTTTAAATTGATCGTCCATTTATCTTGAAACTAATCATTATTTGTAACAAAAAAGTAAAGTAATAGCTTGTCAATGTTCCACTACTGGCCTAAGGCCTCCTTTTGAGGATAAGGTTTGGGAGCTTATTCTACAACGCTGCTCCAATGCAGGTCGGTGTATACATATGTGGCACAATTTCAGTGAAATAAGACACGCGCAGGTTTCCTCAAAATGTTTTCCTTTACCGCGAGTACGAGATGAGTTATAAACACAAATTAAGCACGTAAAAATTCTGTGGTGTTTGCCGAGATTTGAAACCGTTATCATCGGTTAAGATTCGCGCATTTAACCACTGGGCCATCTCAACTCGTGGGCAATTATTCTATTGTATTAATTTGAATCGAAACAAGCACCACTGACGTTCCATGTACTTAATTTGCTTTAAGGAAGAAAAGGTTCTCAAGAAACTTCTCAAAAGGAGAGGAGGATTTGCCCAGCCGTGGAAAATGAACTCGCCCCTCTACTTTTTTAGTTGTCCCCCATTTAACTGTATCATAAATACTATTAATTTCTGTTACACGAGTGCCAGGAAGCACTAGAAAGAAAAGTAATAGAAAAGCAAAGTAAAATCGGCAGTCAGTTAAGCAATTTATGCTTATATTTATAGTCAATGTATTAATGAAAAACTCTTTATTTACAGACTGGCGAAAAAGTATCCTACAGAACATCGATGCCCATACTCAAATCTTACCCCAAAGTGAAGGTCGCTGTCAAGTGGGAAATGCAGAATGCTGAAGAAGAAGACTTAATCTGCATAATCATAGCGGCCAAAATTAATTAAATATAAAACTCTTAGCCAGTATTTTATTATTAGGCTGTTTATTTTAAAAAAAAGGTTACAATGTTTTTCATTTATTAAAATTTAAAAAAAAATACAAGCTCTGTGAGATAATTTCGTATACAAATACTTAGGTATTGGAATGAATTATGATGAAGCACTGAATTTAATAAAAAATAGTAGATACTTAGTATTTCAGTATAATAAAATTTTAACTAAACAATTTATACAAAATTGCTAAAATGTCCGGACACTATGAAAAAATGACAGTTGCTTTTCTTATGTTACATTTATTTTAAAATAACCTGTATCGTTTTAGTTTACTTAGGTTAAGTATCAATAATAAATACCTGCTAAACCGTTTAAGTTTCAAAATGTAATTGTTTTTCTAACGTCGACCTTACCAAGCACTTGATCTCCGTCCTATGTAAAATGTCTTTAAAATTAAATAATCTACGCCAATTAAAATTAAATAATCACTTGGCATAAATGATAGCTTTTTTAAATTAATCTACTTACATATACTGTACGTACTTGTTTCCCTAATCAACTAGTTTATAAATGAAATAATTGTCATAATTTTTTTTTAATTATCAGTCAACAATAAATTCAACCCTAAAATAAGTAATAATTTAAATGAAAAATGTCGCTTTTGCATCTATTTCCTGTTACATATTGATTATTGTAATAATAAATAATTAATGAAAATAAAACTTTAACTGAGAAACATTAATGCAATTATTAGCATTTTTTTTTTAATTTTACTTTACCTATAATTATTAAGTTGGTATCATCAATAGGACATTCAGCCAGAATTCCAATTTACATTTGAGTGTTTGATAATAATTAATAAAATATCTTATCTGATGGATTTGTGCAAACTCATCTGGGTAGGTATCACACGGTCATTACATATTCTATCGCCAAACAGCAATACTTCGTATTCTTGTGTATTAATATCTTACTTTACATTATAAAGGCTTCCATTTTTGTTTTCAATTACTTGAAATCTGATATTTATACTTGTTCTAATACACTGAGAATCCTAATTGAATAAGTTTATAAATATTTTAAATTCATTAAATGAAACAAAACGAATAGTTTATAAAATTTATTTCTCACTTACTTTAAATTTATAAAAATAAACTTTAGTGTCAGCCTTACGCTACTTACAACTATTTGAAATGCCAACTGTTGTGCTTAAGTTATAAATATAATTATTTTGACTAGTGAACTTTTAATCCATGCAAATAAAATCATTTTCAAACAAAAGTTTCATAAACATTCAATGTTCGTTAATATTGCCAGATCTAAAAATATATTAGAGAATATAATTAAAATATTTACAAAAATTGTCATTTCATTGTTTGTTATCAAATCAGCAGATCAATGTGTATATGAAATTTGTTTTATTGAGTTAAAAAAATATATGTTGGTTTAAAAACAAAAAATATACTAATTAATTAACATGAACACAACAATAGTAAAAAATATGACATAAATTTACATTACCTTTTATTACCTTTTTAAATTGAGTCTTGTTTCACATATTAATAAAATTGTTCCAAGTAGTTAAACTTTTTAAGTTGAACTCACATTACATTACAAATAATAATTACTAAAAATGTAAGTTAAACAATTCATCTATCACCTTATGAAGCATTTCTACTGAAAGAGCTGTCTGCATTTGCATTTCCAAGGAAAACTATTTACGTAATTGGTACGAGTTCATTTAGGTATAATTAAATTATATGTGATTATACAAGCTTTATCACCAAATTATAATAATACGACGAAAGTTGACAAAAATTGTCCACCTGTCATTTCGGCCACGACGTCCATGCCAAGGGTCACTAGCCAACTGTGCAGGGCATATACAGTGCACAAGAGGATACACAGCTATAAATGCATTTATTCCTTCCAATTCCACATTGGCAAATCCGACAAGACAGGAATGAGTTCAGACACAGGACAACGGCTTTATGAGCTTTCCAAAGCACGGGATTGTTATTACTGATATAGTCCAGACCATGGGCTGATATTGGATATTTCTCACGGGAAAATGTAATAACTTATTTACTGGCTTTTAAGCAACAGAATCATCAAAATGGTTAAGAGCTTCCCTAACATGTACACATATGCTTACGTATACATGTATATTACAATGAAACTGCAGCTTCATATGCATGAATAATTGTCATAAGCATTGCATTGTTCAATCTGAAGTGCAGAAACAGAGGTTAATGACAGGTATGGCTTTTGATTTAGATCCTATAGATAGATATAGATAGATTTAGTGCGTAGAGAAACAATATTATTTTAATTTATTTCTTTTTTTTATACAATTGGTAGGCGGACAAGCATATGGGCAGCGTGATGGTAAGTGGTCACCAACGCCCATAGACATAGGCATTGTAAGAAATGTTAACCATCGCTTACATCACCAATGCGCCACCAAAATTTTTTTTTTTCGCTTTAATAACGCCTCTACCCGTTTCCACCACGTGAAGTGGTGGGGGTATGTGGGGCTCACCGGCACTGAAGGCGCCGGAATACCCACTAAACCTAAAACAGGGGTATCCACTCCGTCTGGTCGGGGGGCGCCACGGGATCGCTTGCGCATGCTACCGTGAAAATGCGCCACCAAACTTGGGAACCAAGATGTTATTTCCCTTGTGCCTGTAGTTATACTGGCTCACACACAACAACGAGCTTGCACAAAGCCCACCACCATTTCATGCTCTTTAGATATCAATTTTTATTGAAAAAAAAATTATTAAAGAAACTTTGCGTCAATACTAAAGCAAACCGCATTTGCAAAGCAAATTGCGGAACAAGAAGTGCCCCAAATAAATAAGCCAAGTTTAACTTAAATATTTTTGCTTTAAGCAGCTTACATGTTTCCGGCATGCAGAAAATAATCTAATATTTCTAGATTGTCAAAAATAAAGACATTATATAATTATAATAGCCAATGACAAAAATTACCACAATTGGCTTAATAACTCGTGCCTCAGAATTGGTTACGAGACCTAATATCAGAAATATTTGATTGTTTGTGTGTTTTCAAATTCAAGCAGGACTGTAAATCACTTTTTCTTTATTGATCCCTTGCATCTACAACAAAGCTGCTGTCCAGTCTTATCTTTCTTAAAGTGTATATTAAATTCTTGTTTAAATATCTTCCTAAACATGGACTCTTTAACAGGAACTATGTTTTCTTTATCGCACTCTGTGACGTACATGTTATACATTTGTTTTATGCTTAAGTTACATTCTAAATATTGCTTCTTTCTAGAAAATTGTTTAATTGGTTTCGAATCAACTGTACTAAATGACATAATGTGTTTCCTGACTCTATCCTTTATTTCTGAAGGCAGTGAATGCGTGCTGGCTTCAGATAACCCTCTACCGTCAGGTTTCGGTAGATTCATATCAGATTTACTTAAATGTACGTTGTAAACCGGTTTCTGTGATATTGCTAAAGTACCCAAATAGAAATTTTTACAAACAGTATATCTAACGGCTCTCACTAAAAAGAAATATTTGAAAGAATATTTTCGTTTGTGATCGTTGTCTAAAATTTTATTGTGTTTCACGTAATTTCTTTCTGTTGTATTAAGCAGAAAATGCTTTTTCTCATTTGCATTTAAAGAATAAAATGCGTTAAATATGTGTTGCCTATCAATGTCATTTATTCTTTCATTACATTTATATCTACAGGATTTTAAGCAGTCTTTTGTATTGCGTACTTGTCTCTCCGGTACATATTTTCCTCTTCTACTTATGTAAGCTTCACCTCGTTGATGCTTCAGTTTACGTACGTTACAGGCCCATTTGCTAGGATTGGGTATCTGGCTGCGAGCACGTTTTTTCATAGAAACTATCTCCACTTCTATCTGGTTGCTATTTTCATTTTTACAACTGGAATTAAATCAATTTGAAAATTAAAATTAAAAAAAAATCTCTTTTACAAACTTTGATATTTAAAGAATTGCAAGACATTAAAGAACTTATACTATAGATTTCAACTTACTCTATTTGCTTCTCATTAACAACCTGAACTTCAGGCTCAACTTTAGCAATTACACACTGTGCATCTTTTATAAATGCTTCGTACTGGCCAAAGTATTGTTGCTGTAGATTATTTGTAATTATATGTTGCTTAAACATTGGCACTTGCGGCAAAATAACATGAGATGTTATTTGTAACTGCTGTGACATATCTGCTCCTTGAAGGACCTGTGATTGCATTTGAGTTTGCAAAGGTTGTACATTCTGCAAATGTATCTGCTGACACGACATCACAGTCTGATTCTGTGATATAAGATGTTGATTATGTATATCATGAATGTGTGAAGACACAGGTATATGTAATGACTCAGATGTTATTGTTTGTTGGTAAGAAAGTTTTCCTTGTGAATGTAGCGATGGGTGAATAGACACTGACGGGGGATACACTTGTACAATATGAGGTAAGCTCGCCGGTACCGTTTGGATTTGGTCCATGGTGTTGTCTGAAAATATTAATATAAATCACAACAGTTGCTTAATTATTACTATATGCAAATATTTGCTATATAATGTTTGAGATAAAAACTATTTATAGAAGATATGTTCTAAGCGTTAGTAAAATTATATCAAAAGAAATAGATATTATAAAAGCATAATAATATTTTCAAAAGTATTCATTAAACATGATTCAGAGTAGACGAACTTTATGACAAATACACTTTTAAATTACCTTTTAGGGCTTTTGAAGTGTCACTAAAAATAAAATAAATATACTTATCGTGTAAAAGACACTTATAGTTTTATTTACAAAATGTTTCCCTACTTTGCAACAGTTCCATCTCAAAAGCAAAACAAAACAATATGGCGAACACTATTTGGTAAAACCGTAAATGTCATTAAATAAGAAAAATGTTGCCATGAACATTTCATTTAAAAAACCGATAAAAATATTCAAGCAAACTAAATGAAATATAATAATATAAAAAATATATAATCACATAATATTCTAGAGACATATTAACTTGTACTATTTATTAAAATAAAATAAAGTTTATCCATTATTCATTTAAAATAAGTTACTCTGACTTATCAGTTGCATAAAAGTTAATAATAGTAAAGTAACAAATGCCTGTAAATGTGCCACTGCTTTGCTAATGCCTCCTCTTCTTTTGAGAAGAAGGTTGAGACTTTAGAGCTTATTCCACTCTGCTGCTCCAATGCGGTTGGTGGATACAAATATGGCAAAAAAGGTGAATAAATAAAAACATATTAACAAGACATATTTATTTATAAAAGTATACAAGTATCATCTGCTTATTACATTTTGATTGTAAGTGAAAATAGAATAGCTTAAATAAATATTTAGATATTTCTGATTGCAAATAGTTAATAATCATTATAAATGCTATCTTGTGCAGCTCGCTGCCATTAATTGGAACATTGTGAATTGAAAAGAAGTATCAAACTTTTTACTCGGTTATGGTAGTCGTAGTTTTCATAAACAAACTATTTTTTTTTTTTACTTCATGTTTTCTGTCATAACAATAATATTTAATCTAGTCGTTATGTACGGCAGTATTACTTACAGAATATAGTTAAAATGCTGCAAAAAGGCTTGATACATGTTTATGTAAGCAATTACGTTAAATGAATAAAAATGATCGAACTGCAATACCTTTTCTTGTGTGTATTACATATTTAACTAACCTTCTATTACTACTTCTATTTGACTACATTCGTACCGCGACTTTATCATATCATGATGAGCCCAATTTTATCTACATAAATTTCAATATATTTAAATACACTTTTTAATGAAAACTGCAACGTTATAGGTTATAAATTGTGGCGCTTGCTCTGAAACTTATCCTCCAAAAAGTGATATACGTAATCATATACAACAAGCATAATGGCGCCTCCTGGACCTAACCGAAGTACCTTTGGCAGTAGTCCCTTGTAAAGAGCACGAAATCTAAAAAAAAAATAACTTTATTCCAATTAATTTTTCTTCTCACACCATATCACTCATTCATAATTCTACTAATTAGCCAGTCAACAACAAAAATAGAATTAAAGATCATTGACTCATAATGTAACTATAATAAATTATTCGAGTAATTACATTACTGAAGAAAGAGATTCAATTGGAACGCAGTCAAGTGGCCAAAATATTGAAAAAAAATCATAACGATTAGAATTAATTCTTACTGAAAATTCGCCTTAGTAAGAACAACATGGAACTCAGAACAATGTGTTTAGGTTCGTAAATAAACACATATACACAAAATCTTTGTTTTGCATGAAATCAGCTCTATGACGTAGCTTTGGACATATTCCAACAATGTTTATCTTGGTTTTGAGAAAATAAAACATAATGATCTGATCAATGTATATATCTTCTTAAAATAAATAACACTTGCATATCAACAATTGTCATTTCAAATAACATTAAATGAATAATAAATTTACTTAAATAGTATATAATAAATTTAAAGAACTCTCTTGTAAATCTCGATTATTTAATATGTTTTATGTATGTTTATAACTTTTAGTTGTTTTAACTATGTAGCAATATGAATATAAAAAACCAAATTAAGCCTCGTAAAAGTACTTTTAAATATTCAATTCACTAAATAAATTACTACCGTCGGCGTCGCGTCGGTTCGCGCTCTACCGAGTAACAAGAAACTTAGTGGGTACTACTTTGTATTATTATATATACTAGTAAGTTTTCTATCCTGATCCTCCACAAAATTTGTAACGTTTTTATTATGTACATATATAATCTTATAAAAGTGACATGCACCCATTAACGATATTTTTTAAACATGAGCATAAGTTTATTCATTAGTAAAAGTTAAAATATCTGCAGATTTTTATCATATAATCATACACCGTGAATCTGGGTTGTTAGTATGTGTTGACATTGTGAAGTCGGAGATTCGGTGATATAATTTTATCTTTACTTCTTATGATTGTACAATGACTGCCACTGTATATAGATATTCCTAATTTTATGGATATATAGTATAGAATGTAGGTAAGTGGTGGACGATGGTAGGTATATATTTAAAAAAAAATTAAATACATTATCACAAATACATACTATGAACCTAGAAAAGGACCTTAAATGTAGGATCCCCGTGGAACGCTCTGTTCTCTGAAAAAACATTGGAACTTTCGCGAATTACGTTATTTAATCAGAATTATATTACACTTCATATCTTCAGATCGAAGAATCGAGGGATTTCCTTTTAACACTGTAATGTTAAGTATATAAAAGTGTGTCCGACACATCCGAATGCTTCAATATCACAAAATATATCAATAGCATAAATCATTCTGTGATTTCTCCCTTGTATATAATACTTTATACCTAAGCAAAGCAGTTCAGTCTTGGAGCGAACCATTGTGAAACCATAGTGCACCTTAACAAAACACCATTGCTTACGTAATTTAGACAAATTAATATTGATATTTATTTTTTTCCAACAATTTACTTAATGATGGGATATCGATACAGACCTATAATTATTCGGATTGCTCCTGTTTCCGTTTTTAAAATCAGGTAAAACTTAACGAAAAATCAAGCTAAACAAAATAATTATTTACGTTTAGTTTCTACTTGCAAATTTTACCTACAATATCTAAGTATGTTATTGGCACATGGCCACGCTAAAAGTGATAGTTTTCCACGATATATATATATACATCTTACTATTGGTACTGTCTTTACATATCTAAAATCGAAGTGGCAACCAGTAACAAGCAAAGTCGAGCGATTAAATTCTAAAAAGATTTATTATTCTTACGGTTGACTGCCTTGTTGGTCTAGTGGCTAGATTTAAGGCCGAAGACCCGGTGGTACTGGGTTCAATCCCCAGGTCGGGCCAGTAAAAAGTTATTGAGTTTTTCCATCAGAAAATTCTCAGTAGCAGCCTGGAGTCTGGAAGTTGGAAGTGTGTACACTCCCGTGCCTCGGAAAGCATGTAAAGGCGTTGGTCCTGCGCCTGAACTCTTTCCGGTCGGGTCGGATTGCTGTCCCATCGGATTATGAGAGCTAGGGAATAGAGAGTGCACCTGTGTTTGCGCACACACTTGTGTACTGTAATATCTCCTGCGCAGTTGGCTAGCCTCTCTTGAGATTGGCCGCCGTGACCGAAATCGGTTTGGAGGACATTATTATTATTATTTTAACCTATTTACTTATGTAGGTACTTATAGGTCATATTAAATAAAAAAATAATAATTAAAAAGTACCAGTCTTATCATTTACCAATTATTTTGGTGTCTTATTATTACCATTGTTTTTTTTAATACTTATTGTCTAATTTCGTCGGTAAAATTTACATTCTGGGCTTTAATTTAAATATTAATTTGAATCGTGAAACATGATGCCATAGTGCTTATAAGAGCCTACTTGATTATATAATATATATATTGATTACAATATTTCTTATATTAAAAAGTATTCTGTACTTAACAGATCTTATTATATTTAGAATCTTATTATGTTTTTACATAAGTGCATTTAGATGTTTACATTAATTTATTTAAGTATTAGATGTAAAAAATTGTAATCTGTGGACTATTCGTGTTTTCATCTTCCAATCTCTTCGTAAAAGTGATAATAAACAAAGTTTTTAATAAAAGTACATAACATAATAGAAGTAATCTGAATATAATCGTTGACCTTCAGTTAGCCTTTGAGCTATTGTTAGATTTAATACACACAGATACTGTCTGTTACAGTTACAAAAAAAATCCAGTTAAATCTAATTTAGACTGAAAACCGATACGGAAGTTTAATTGACATCGTACACAATGCAGACATTGATAAAATTGCAAGAAAATGTAAATAAAGGGGCACTTTCGGATAAATGTATGGTATGGTAAGTATGTATGGAACATAAATATATGGGAAAAGTAATTGACAGGACGCTTATAGAAATAAACCATGACAATCTATAACATGATAAAATTACTTTTAACTACAATTGTGACATAAGTAGGAAAATAGTGACTGCAACATATAGGTAATTGGACGTAATCTTTCAATAATATTGACTTTGCTTCAACGATTTATACCAAGAGGAAAACGATTCTAGATAATATAATATCCAGTTAGTTTCGCAATGCGTTATTTCTATGATACTTTGGAAATTCTACTTACCCTTCTTCCTTATACACCAGTATGATAGCTCCAGTTGTCGAGCCGTATTTAATGACGCCCGGTGTTGGCTGCGGACCCTGGATACGACTTTTCGCTACATCGAATGGAATATTTACGCAAGAACCGAGAACACCTGACGTAAATCCGATGGCAACTTTTCGACCAAATTCTAAAAGGGGATCCTGCAAATGAGTATATTTAGTTACGATTAGTTTACTTGGGGACGTTCCAATATAATGTGAGCATGATCAATTTGTTTATCTATATGTATTATCAAAATGGGACAAAGCTGTTTATTTCTATTAATTAAAGTATTCTGTGAAACAAAACATTCTTAAATTTAACTCCAATTCGTTTTCTTTCTTTGAAATAGAAACAAATTTTGGACATAACCCAAAATGAAACAAAGCATTTTTGTTATTTCCGTAATTTAGTTCTAATGATAATCTAAAGTACTAATAAAAAGATATTCTATCAAAAATATATAAGAAATATCATGTCACTGTATATAAACAATATTATGTAATAATTTAAATGCTACAATCAAGAGGCTATCACTTAAGATCATGATGTCAGTAGTTACGTCGAAACGTTTATGCCGTTTTAGTAATAACTGTGTCCAGAGACGCTTAGCACATGATAAGAATTTAAATATGAGATCGTCTATAAGTTAGAGACAGAGAGAGAGATGTATTCTGAGACAATATGAAGGATTTCTTAGACCGTTTAGAGTTTAGACAGTATATAGCATTAAATTAGGTCAAGCTCTGTTGTTCTATCTTTGTTTTGTAAGGAAGTCCTTTGATATAGACGAAAATATAGGTAGATTTAGTATGCTTTTATTCGTTAAACAAGTTAACTCTTTATCATTATTTGAAAGCATTTTAATTACAAAAATATCCTATTGTATCAATATTAAAATTATTATGGATAAAAAAAGTAATGTTACTGATAAATGAGAACAAAACTTATCTATCTCGCAACTGATAACAGTTATCAATAATAAACAAGTTAGCATCGCGTTCCTCTCGAGTTTAACGCTGACACCACTCAAGTAGATCTAGATCGTAATCTTGACTTGCCTGACGAAACAAACAACTTTGATATTATATGACTTTTAATTTTGCTCATAACAAATACGCTAATTATTCATATCAGTTTGAACAACAAATAATCACATGATATGAATTATGAAATAATCGAATAAGTAAATAAATTACTTTAAACTAAACTTGCTGAATATAAATAAAGAAATCTCCAAATTTTCGTGCCAATGTATTTTTAATAATTGTACTCGTAATTTTTTATGTGTATCAATTTATTTCTTTGTTACCCTTTCACGTGTTAGGCACTTAAACGATCACCATGAATTTTTACATAGAAAAAACGTAGTGTGCCTTACCTGTTCCTGCCCTTCGCTTCAAACGCGGGCGAAGCGAAGTTGGCAGAAACTAGTATTAAATAAAATGTAATGTGTTTAAGTAATCAATTAATTTTATTATTCACTCACCTCATATTCTGGTAAATATCCTTTGACACTGTGATAGAATCCGAAATAGACCATATTGAAAATTCCATTCCTGGCTATAGTTGCTGTTAGACCCTTATTAAGGCCCCTGAATCCGAGCCCATTTTCCCGCACAATCTGCCTAGTCACCGTCCATGTACTCGGAACTTCGGTTGCTAAAGCTCTATTCGACTGAAGAGTCACTTTGACAACCTCAAATGGATTGACCAGAATTGCTTCAGTTATTCCAGATCCAAGACCAGCTAAAGCGAAAGTCTATAACAATTAAAAAAAAAAATCCTCGTGGAAGGTAATCACTCATTAGTTATTCTACAGCCAAAGTATTTTTTGCGAATTGAATGGTGAGTTAGCCAGTGTAATTACAGACACAAAGGACGTAACATCTTAGTTCCCACTGTTGACGGCATATTAACGGCTTAATGATTAATTAATATTTCAATGTCTATAGTTAGCCCTAACCGCTCATGATTACATGGGTAATTTACATATATATCTATTTTACCTATTATCAAACTTATCATTAAAAAATGGAGTTTATAGCATTCATATTTATTATGCACTAAATAGTTATCAAAGATTCATTAGTGCAAATATCTATGTCGTGTTAATTTTTTTAATGACTCCGTAATAATTTTCCGTGAATTTGTATATATTAACAATGTTATCAACTGTATATTTGTGTATTACAACTTTAAATTTACATTACCAAATATATATTTTTATCTTATGAATGGAATATTTACTATAGTCATTAATTTAAAAAATAAATATATATAATATACATTTAAAACGAGTTATGAATGAGGACAGGAAAAATGATAACTTATAATAAAATAATCAAAATATTTCTCACTAAAGGTGTTGGTGAACTGGAACCAAATAAAAACAATTTCTTGTATTGTTCGAATGTAACGAATTTTACAGCTCGTTTTGGAGTTTCAGCTAAAATCGGTGGCAAAATTCCTTTCCAAAATGATGTTACACCTTCATATCGATACATTTTCTTCATACAATCGATTATTCCATTATAATAATGAGGATCCGAACTTTTTAAAGAAGATTTACTAGCTTGCAATTGTAATCTTGTTTTTATAAGATCAAGAGGATGCATGATGCACACTTCTATAAATCCTGCACTTCCACCAGCTCCAACTTGCATTGCAGCTTGTTTTAAATGTTTTTCTATATCACCCATTTTTTTATTTTATTTTAAAAAACAATCACTAATAACACAATAATACTGCTACGGTAACCATTCCGCAATAAGCGCTCGCAATACACTACTCAGTGTGCGAGGTTTATTTTAAAAATACCAAAAATTGCGCCTTCGGCCTCTGTCACATTCCAGTGTAAATAGTGATTAGTGATTACTGTATATGACACTACTAACCAATCTAGAGACAATTGACATTACCGGTTATACAGCACACAGTACAGCATTGTTTTTTGACATTATAATGGCAACTCTGACAAATGTCAAAGTTGTGGTCAAAATTTAAGTGTCAAGAATCGAAAGTTGTTTCAACAATTTCAATGTTATTAATATTTCTTATAAAATTAAATATTAATCTTAGCTATGTTCTACCTTATTCAGAAATTGGTGTATTTTTAAAAATCTAAATGTCGTTATATTAAGTGTTTATGTATAAAACAATCCATGTCTATAAAGCCTGTTTTCGTGTATACACTGTCATCCAAAATGGCAGGGGAGACGAAAAACTTGCAATTGGACATTAGCTGATGTGAAATGTGAATTTATAGCAACTATTGACAGTGTAGTGTAGGTGGAGTGTAAGTTAAACAGAAATGTGGACATAGCGTGTAAAATGGGTTCGCAGATACTGGAAATCCTACGCCAGGGTATATGGGCATCACTGACAGGAGGATGGTTTTATGATCCCCATCAGAATTTGTTTTGCAACACAGTGCATCTGTATATATGGCTGTTTCTGTTGTGTCTACCGTTTTCTGTGTACTTGGTAAGTTTTGCTGTTTAATAATAGTTTATAGGTTATGGTTTGTGATGTCAATTCAAATCAGGTCACAATGCTATTAAACTTTGTTATTGTCACTAAGTAAATAATGAATGAGTAATAACTGAGTCAATGTCCTGTTAAAACATGAGTTTAAAAACTTTTTAACATTATAACATTAGGTACTTATAGAATGGGTCCAAAGTCTATTTAACAATAAAAATAAAATAAAAACTACTCTATTTTCTGGCTATTACCACAGCTTATAAAATTTATTGTTAGTTCCTTTCAATCAATTCTCTCAGATAAAACCACTCATTAGTCATTTGTTGAAGAGGAAAATTACAAAGTTGAAAATAACATGATAATACCTAAACATGATTTAAAAATAAATGTTATAATAAAAGTTATACACATATATTGATTAGAGTTTAGACTAGCACAACAAAAACTTGGCTCAAAATTACTTATTAAAAATATTTTTAATTTTTAATATTTGACTTAGGTCTGTGATTAAATTCAAAATAGATATATATATTTTTATATAATACATATTATATTCAATATTTTTATGAATAATATAAAATATTATATAAAATTAAGAAATCAAGATGTTAAAAGCAAGTTCTAAAACCCTTTTGGCAGTTTTAAATTAGGAATGCAGTACAATTAACAATAAAATTGTCAAAACAATTTCTTCTCTCTCTCTCTGACTGGTAGCCTTTGCTTATCTGTGACATTGACATGATGTTATAGTATTTAAACATATTATGTTAAGAAAATGGGCTTACATTTTTTTGCTGTGATTTTAATAATTGTAAATAGACTTTGTATTATACATAATCAAGGGTACCTTTGAAAATGAACAATGTTAGTAATTGAATAATAAAAATATATAAAATCAAAGAAATCAACAAGCTGTTCAGCATAGTTCACTCATTCCTTCTCCACATAGTGGGGTTTTTTTCAATATAATTGATATGATTAGCTTGTTCTAACAAACTCTTCAGCTTTATTTTTTAAGTTGTTTAGCAAAAATAAGGTGTTTATATGAGCAAAAACAACTGAGTAGAAAGTATTTATTTAATTGACACTGAAACAGTTAACAACAAACACAAATAAGTATTAAATATTGAATGAAAATTGAGCTTCATTAATAGAAGCAAAAAAGGAATGTAGGATCGATCCGATATTAATGGTAAATAAGTGAACATAAAATATGACCTTATATTGTATTATTCATCTTGTGATCAGCTGTGCAGAGATATAATCCTGTATGCATGTATTTCTATCAGTACATGGTGTACAGCTTGTTGTAATATAGTCATTGCTTGGCCCAGGAGTGCGACATTCAGAAGTTATTATTGTATTTTTATGAATTTTAATAATATATTTACTTTGTTACAGTATTTTCCACCAGCAAGTCTCGGCTGGTTAGTCTATTGTGCTCTAGTGGCCCTCCTATTCACTGCCCTTAAGTTGATCAATCACGGTCTACATCACATGTACGATACAAATGAGCTCATTGTGGTACAAACTACAGACGAAGCTGGAAATTCTAATGAGAATACTGCGTAAGTTTCAATATCTTTTTAGTGGTTTTATTACTTCAATATTGCTTCTTTTATATAAACAATCTTTCTGTTTTATCTTCTTATAGTGAAAGATTTATTTAAGTTTTGCATTAGTTATATATTTTCATTTTGTAGACATTCTTATTTAAAATTGTTTAGTTTGTTGTCATCTCTCAGGCCAGAGGAAGGTATAGAGATGCAGAATCTGGGAGGTGCAGCGGCTCCACAGAGTGATAATGACTCTGTGACCTCACTTGAGTATCACAAGCCAAACAACAGTACTATAGGTAAATCAATTATATTATAATATTTGATATACAGAGATAAGCCAAACTAAGCTGGCTAATTTGTAATTTTTATTTTTTTTTCAGATTTGAAGGCTGATGTTCATCGAAAGAACAGTTCTGAATCAAGTATGGAAGATAGTGCTGTATCTGCTAAGCAGATTGAACCAGTTGCCACAACAAAATCAGATCTTTGTGTAGCACAAAATTTAGAGGCTCCAGGACCTTCAAAAACCCGTCCAACGAGAAGCCGGTCCAAATCCGGTCACAGAAGGGAACATAGGACTAAAACAAGACGAGGGCATGGACGAATAGACGAACTAATTGTCGAGGAGTCAAGGAATCCTAGGCTAGATGGTAACATACCAATTCATATGTTAGCAGATGAGGGTCCATTCGCTAAAGTGAGTAGAAGATATCATGAGTGTCCACACCGTCGTGGATCAAGTAATAGAGACTTCTTTAAGGAATGGCTCTATTTAGATGGTAGTGAGGCGACTGGGGAACCTTATCAATCAAAGTTTGCACGTCAACTTAGTTCCGATTCCAGAGATAATTCTGAACCTAGTGTAGGGCCACCATCACCGAAGAAGAGAACAGCACAACGGCGAAGGTATACTAATTATCATGACGAAAGTTGTACAAAATCCGCTATGGCCCTTGCCACACAGTCATCAAACATGAGAAGGAATTCGAACTCAACGATGTCGACAATACAATTGCCATTATTAAATTCAACAGCTCAGCTTGTGTCTCATATGAGGAGACACTCTAATAACGCTGATCACGGGTTTTTTGCAAGTGTTGAGTTAGGGGAATACATGATGGTTAAGGCTGAAGCTCCCGTAAACGATGCAGATAAAAATAAAGGTAAAAGTCCCGGTGTTCGGCGTATTAAAAGTGCGGCATTGGAAATTGGATGTCCACCTCCAAGTGTATCGAACCTATCGCCCCATCCAAACAGTGCAGAGACAATTGGCGGACAGGTATTAAAAAATCCCAAAAGTGCAGTTATACCGCCACCAAGTAAATGCTTGACTCGTGGTCCCCATTTCAATCTTTATCCTAAAAATGAATCTGGAGAAGGTTGTAGTCACCCCTATCTTACATATGGTTCAGAAATAGTTTACCCAATCGCTGAAATCTCTGACGAAATGCAAACATCTCAGAAAGAAACAGATTTGGATTCTAGTGGAGAAAGTTACAGTGAATACGAAGATGAAAAGCAGTTTCGTGGATTTGATTGGGAAGCGGAACAATCGCCAGCTATACGTTCTAGTGATTCCGATTATGAAAATAATGGATCTAGATCGCCATTACTTGATAAAATAAATGACGTAAGAATAATTCGTTCAAAAAACCAAATAGATTGTAAAAAACACTGCTGTCAGAGACATCAAAAACATCTACCCGAATGTCCAAATAACAAATCAAAGCATGTTAGGCTAAAAAAAATGAGTAAACATGATATAAAAAATGATAAACTATCAGATTACTGTAATGATTGTAAATTTAATCTTCGCCAGGATTACTTTGATAAAGCTAGCGCAAGTTCAAAAGATTTCCTGATAGAAAAATCAAGTTTAGAATCCAATGAAAATGTAGATCCGTCGGATAAACCAACACAAGTCAAAAATCCTGTCGAAAAAAAACTTTGGGACCATGATATATCCAATACGAGTAGCAGTAGCAGTGAGATTGGGAGACCCGAAGACGAGTTAAAAGATGAAAAAAATAATGCACCAGAGACGGAAGAGTCACAACTAACTTGCGATAGTAAAAGCGCTGATGAAAAAAGCGTTTATAGCTTAGATTGGTTGTTCGAAGAGGCTTCCGAAGATAAAGCGTGTTGTGTTGACGATTTGTGTCCAGAAGAGGTTTTATGTAAAAAGTTAGCTAATGCGTTAGGTGAGTCATCTTCTAATGTACCAAAAAACTTAGGAGCTATACCAAAGCAAATAAAAAACTTAGCGCGTTCAAGAACTTCCTCACAGAAAGAGAACAAAATGAGAGATTCTAAAAAAGAAAAGGATGAAAATCAGTCTGAAGAGAGAATATTAATGGATGCTGTAGAAGCTCAAGCTGCATTAGTACAGGGATTAGAATGTCTTTTTGCAGCTACCAATGCTAATACTGTAGTTATGCCGCCCCCCAATAGAGATGAAAGATCACGGAGTCACAGACAAAGCATACGGGGAGAAAGAGACAGCTTACACAAAACCAGAAAACGATCTATAGAAGAAGTTGCACAAACATCAACTAATACTTTGCTCCCAACATCAATGCCTCTACTGGCCGCTTTCCTTAATTCAAGGGTTGACTTTATACCTTGCTGCGTAAATGATAATCCACCTGAAGGCCAAGGCACGGAAGAAGGGCAAAGATTAAGGCCTCTTATGGACAGAAATCACAGAAACAGAGTCAGAAAAATAAAGCGATCAACGCGCCAGCGTAATAATCCATCCCTTCAAAATACTTCAGAAAAGAAAGACAAGCCGCCGAGTTCGGAAAATCCCAATTCTAACAGCGTGCACTTTGCCACGTCGTTTGATGATACCACTGATGGTGCCATACATTGCTTCATGGACGAATATGGCAATTGGATGTCTTACACTTTTGACAAAAACAGTTCCGGGAGAGCACAAGCACAGCCAATTCCTTTACCCGAAAAAGATGAAGGAGTGCGATCTAATCATCCTAAGTCTACTGAAAATCATGATAATTCACAAGAAACAGCTGGCGAGGGCAGTTGTGGTTCATTGGAATCAGAAGCTGCAAACAGTGAAAGTATAGCGAAGCCTAAAAGAGGTGATAGTATAGATCAAAGTTCTTCTAATCAAGGGAGTAATAATCCTTTACTATCTAGCAACAATAATGTATCAACCATTGTACCGATAAACACTAACAGTTCAAATAAACGTTTCTACGTGTTCGATGGAGGGACTGGTTCACACACCGACCAGCCTAGGTCGCCAGTTGCATATGTGACTGACAGCTTATTAGAACAAATAGAAGCAGAAAGGCAATCACGTATGGGACTTCCCAGCATGCATATCAATTTCTTAATGAGTCAACAAAGGGCCCAGCAACAAGCACAACAACAGGCAGAGAACACTTCATCTCATATACCGAGTTTGATGCCTTCGATAGGAGAAGAAAGCTTAGACATCAATATCAGAAGTAAATATCCCAAATTATCGGATGATTTGGACAAATTAAACAAGCCAAAGTCGAAAAGTTACTACAAATTCAAACTTTCGAAATGTTTAGAAGTCAAAGTTACAATGGATAGGTTGAAACTGATGGCGCTTTTCGACAGGAACCTGACATTCAGAGAAACTTTTATATCAATAATGTTAGCTGTAGCAGTAGCTGCCTTAGGGTCCATGGTGCTAAATCTCGGTTTTTACAGGGACATTTACGCGTTTTGGTTCTGTTTCATTATGGCTGGTAGTCAATATTCCCTTCTCAAAAGTGTTCAACCTGATTCAGCATCACCGGTACATGGATTTAATAAAATGGTCGTTTTCTCACGTCCCGTATATTTTTGCCTTTGTACGGCTATTTTATGTGCGGTAAATAGTCAACTGCAGCAGATCTCTCCACCTGAAGAAACTCATTTACGCACCAGAAGAAATATTGAGAATACAAAACCGTTAACTATATATGGATTTGAATTAAGCGAACGAGATTGTTTATATGTGATACAAGAAATTATTTCTAAGTTCCTCCTATTTTTTCCCTTAGCGTTTAGTTTGGGATTATTTCCCCAAGTCAATACGTTCCTTATGTACTTATTAGAACAGATAGATATGCATGTGTTCGGTGGGAATGCAACGAGCAGTTTGAGCGCAGCCGTGTACTGCGTAGTTCGATCTATAGCAGCCATTGGAGTATTATATGGCTTTGCATATAGTGGACTAGTCGAAGGAAAGAAAACTCAACATCAAAAGCATAATATACTATTTTCAATATTCTGCGGTCTATTGGTACCAATAGCGTATCATTTAAGCCGAAGTGCGAGTGATTATACCCTTATTTGGAACTTAATAAAGAAACATCTACTGCCGCCTGAATTATATATCGTTCATAGCCCTGAATGTTCCCCGGAGATGGAAAAAGCCGATCCTAATACATTAACCGAGGAGAAGAAAAATGATTCAGAGAGTAACATATCTAAGCAAAACTCTATCGGTAGTTCAGCTTCCAAAATCAACTTTAGCTCTGAAACGAATATTGCAAGACAACAGAAAAGGTCGCAGACGTCAAGTGTTAGTTCATTGAAGGTGGATCCAAGGGGTGATACAATGAAATCGACGACATCCCTAAAAGTCGACCGCTCTGAAGCCCCTACCGAAACAGAAGAAAAAAGTAAAGACTCGAACACACTCAACTCAAATACTAATAAACAGGACAACGACAAACCAGATGAAGATATGGAAGATCCTTTACCGAAGAAGTTACAAGCTACCATAAACGCGAGACTAAAGAACGATGTCATAGTTTGCACATTTCTTGGTCTTTTCGTATTTGGACTTCATTGTACAACAGTCTTTACAACACTGAGGCCACAGCTTAATACGGTAATATATTCTGAATTGTTACTGTGATGCAAACAGAAAAACGTGCAAATAAATTAGAAATACAATTTTAGCACATGAAAACTTAGTCTTGCTAATTTAATTCGACAGTTTTTTACTTTTAGACCGCTTTTTAGGTCCAATAAATTATATTAAAAAGCATGGTGTAACTTTCCTAATTTAACTAGATATTTTTTACATTTACGAATAGAAAGTAATGAAATTATCTTTTACGTTAGGTTCTCTGGATAATAGCGGGTATCCTAGGCTGGTTTCTGCACTACATCACGCCGCAGCTGCGCAAGCAACAGCCCTGGCTTTGCCTCGCGGGGCCCGTGCTCAAGCAACACGAACACGCACAGTTCGAGGTCACGGAACCCGCTAAACTCATGTACTTTGAAAAGGTGACAGCATTTATTTTCATTGTTCGCGTGGCTTACTTACAAGGTTACATATTCATATTCCTGGATTGTAAAATAATATTCCTTTTGTTTTTGCTTTTTCTAGATATTCGTTTACCTATGCTTCCTGGAGCGTAATGTACTGTACCCGGCAGTAGTGGTAGCGGCAACGACACAGGACGCGCCCGCAATAGCAGAGAAGTACGGCGATGCGATTGGCGCTCTTATCATATGCGTGTGCGCTTTGAAATGTGAGTAAGAATTAATCTACATATAAACTTTGGACTTTAAATTAGGCACTTTAAGAAATATTAACTGTTCCGTACATCGCCAATGTGCCACCAGGCACCAACCTTGGGAACATGTTATATCCCTCGTGTCTGTACTCGCTCTGGCTCGCAAGTGTTATAGCATAGTCTTATAGCCATAGTCTTGTCGAGTTAAGTTAATTAAAAGTCCATTTAATTCTGTTCACAGGTCTCAGAAACGCATACTCAGAACCGGATAGCCAGTATCTGATACTAGTTTTCGCGGTTCTTTTGTTCCAACGCGACCTCAGCAGCCAGAAAGTGTCCGAGACGTTTCTAGTCGACTATTTCATAACTGCTATCATATTTAGCAAAGTCTACGAATTTCTTCTGAAGGTACTTTTTTAAATTGAGCTACTTTAGGCGCGAAAAGTGTGTATAATACGTAAAGTTTCTAACTCGCCAGTGCTTTAATTTTTTGAAATGATAAAATAATGACGTGTCGCAGATCCAGTTCGTGGTGACGTACATCGCGCCGTGGCAGATCACGTGGGGCAGCGCGTTCCACGCGTTCGCGCAGCCCTTCTCCGTGCCGCACTCCGCCATGCTGTTCCTGCAGGCCGCGCTGTCCGCCGCGCTGTCCTCGCCGCTCACGCCGGCGCTCGGTGAGGAAACCCCCCCCCCTCAGCCGCGTACACTCTTCTGCTGAAATGCGCACACACATATGCAACTGTGTATGATGACCTTCGAAACTAATTATACTTATGTAAATGCCTCGAGGCGTTATGTTCGTTACTATTTCATTATTACTAAAAACACATTAGTGTTTTAAAGTGATCGTTAGCATCGACTATTTATTCAAAACTTACGTTTCAGGTAGTGCAATATTTATGACGTCATACGTCCGCCCTGTAAAATTTTGGGAACGCGATTACAATACGAAAAGAGTCGATCAGAGTAATACGAGACTCTCGTCCCAGCTGGAGAGAAATTTGGGAGCAGGTGAGATTTTAATGATCTCTTTCATTACCACTAGACACGCACGCACGTATACATGAACGCTCGCACGCACGTTCAATACTATTATAATAATATATTATTTTGTTATCTTTTTCCTGTTTATTCTACTAGAAAAAACATTTTTAAATTAAAGAGTCTTAACATTCGCTAAGGGTTCCTCTCCAATTGAGATCATTTCACCATGATAATAGCCGAAATGGCCCAGTGATTAGAACGCGTGAATCTTAACCGATGATCGTGGGTTCGAACCCGGGCAAACACCACTGAATTTTCATGTACTAAATTTGTGTTTATTATTAATTCATCTTGTGTCTAATTTCACTGAAATTCTGCCACATGTGTATTCCACCAACACGCATTGGAGCAGCGTGGTGGAATAAGCTCCAAACCTTCTGCTCAAAATAAAAAAGGAGAGGAGGCCTTAGCCCAGCAGTGGGACATTTATGGGGCTGTTACTGTTACTTTACTGTCACCACGCTTCTTCAATGCGCGTTGGTGGATCATATAATATTATTACATAAAATGATTAATATCACAACATGCAAAATACGGAGCCGAACGGTTTATACGATTGCAGTACGCATATAAAAAAAAAAAGATATATCAACGAAGCTTTCTGATATTTCCAGATGACAACAACCTTAACTCAATATTCTACGAGCACCTGACTCGTTCGTTGCAACACTACCTGTGTGGTGATCTGATGCTTGGGAGATGGGGCCAAGTGCAGCAAGGGGACTGCTTTGGTAAGTTTTGACTAGAAAATTATATTATATGAAACATAATTTTATTATTAATATCGCTAGATAGGTTGTATCTTTGAATTCTTGTATTTTAGATTTTAGAGCCGTTTAAGTAAAGTAATAATATGCTTTTATATAATATGCTTATATATTAATAATAGGTTAAAAAAATATATAAAATTTGTACTAATTTTATAATTAGAAACTAATTAATGCGGTGTTGTTAAGCGTATCTAATTCCTTAATTAAATATACCGCTATTGCTAAAAGAAAATTATTGGATTTCATTGCAGTAAGCCATATAATTATGTAGTAATTTTAATTTTTATATATTTATATCGATCGTTATATATTTATATCGATGTTCGCGATTTGAACGAATAATAAAGTGAACTAAAATATATCACCTACAGTGCTAGCGTCGGATTACTTGAACTGCCTGGTCCACATCGTGGAGATGGGTAATGGTCTGGTGTCGTTTCAACTGCGCGGTCTCGAGTTCAGAGGAACTTACTGTCAGCAGAGAGAAGTTGAGGCTATATCTGAGGGACCTGAAGAACTTAGCGGTAAGTGACAATTATTAGCCATTAAAAAGTACTTCTAAAAAGTATAGATGCCGCACTTTTCAATGCCACACTGTATTTTAAACTAGTGTTTACAGGTTCAAAATTAGTAATCGGGTTCATAAATTTATTTATAAGAATAAATATTCGTTCGTTCCTTCGTTATTCATAATAGTAAAAAGGGTTAAAAGATTTCGGCACCAATTTCGCTTTCATATAAGGACATTTAAAAGATATGGTTACGAGCTTGTTAGGGATTTAAATTTCAAAGTGAATAACGCGCTTTTTAAAAAACAACTTAACAAACGAAACTCGACTCTACGTCAAAAAAAAATAAGACGTGTTTAAGTCGGTATGGGTGCGTTCGTTCGTTCGACAAGCGATAGCCGGCTCTACGGGCCTCACAATAAGGCGCATTTAAGTCGGTACGCGTAACGGCGCGTTCGTTCGTTCGACAAGCGAAAGCCGACTGTACGGCCCCCACGATAAGGCGTAGAGTAGTGGTGTAAGAGCGACGGGCCGGCAGAGGGCGCGTGCGGCGGGCGCTGGCTGTGCGGCGGGCGCGTGCTGTCGCCGGGCGCGTCGTGGGCGCTGCGCTGGCTGGCGTGGCAGCTGGCCGCCGCGCGCTACGTGCTCGAGGGGTACTCCGTCACCGACAACAGCGCCGTCTCCATGCTGCAGGTCTTCGACTTCCGCAAGGTGCTGCTCACCTACTACGTCAAGGTACACTTTGCTTATTACTTCAGAGGTGCTCGTCGGAGATGACGCCGACGAACTCGCGTATCCCGTCATCCGTACGGAGACGATCGATGGATGTGACATACTCCCTTAGTGAAACCTATGGAGACGGATACCCGTGGGTGGTCGAGTCTCATAATTATGTATAAAAAATTAAGAGATAGTGCGTGACAACATGGACGACGCATACTGGACTAGTATGCAATATTTTTTTATCTAAATTATCCCTTTATCTAATCGAACCATTTACAGTATCGATGATGTATTAAAAGTTAATAATAATATGCCATTATTTTCAATTTCAGAGCATCATATACTACACGATACAATCGAGTAAGCTCGAGGAGTGGTTGGCGTCCGCCGAACTCAGCGAGGCGTTGAAGCCGATGGGGGAGCGGTCGTTCGTCGATCTCGATCCGATCTTCAATGTCAACCTCGATGAAGATTACGACTTTAGAGCGTCTGGGATTACCAGGTAATGGACCTTTTTATTTTACACTTATACACTAAGCAGCGTGGTGAAATATTTTCCAAACCTTATCCTCTAAAAAAGAGGAGATCTAAGCCCAGCAGTGAGACCAGACGTCTTTATTATTCAACTGACTCAAAAAAAAGTTAAATTTACAATTGATGAATTACGAAGGTGATTAACACTTGTTATGGTCCAAAATCCCAGGGCCCCCAGAGCTTACTTATCTTCTGATGGACAAAATAAGTACAATAGTGTAGTATTAGTATGTGAGTGTGATAATAATAAATAACGTCCTCCAGACCGATTTCGGCCACGGCGGCCAATCTCAAGAGAGAGAGCCAACTGCGCAGGAGATATTATAGTGCACAAGTGTGTGCTCTCATAATCCGATGGGACGGCAATCCGACACAACCGGAAAGAGTTCAGGCACATTCCGGGCTGCTACTGAGAATTTTTGACAGAAAAACCCAATGACTATTTATTAGCCCGACCTGGGAATTGAACCCAGGACCACCGGGTCTGCGGCCTAATATCTAGCCACTAGACCAACGAGGCAGTGCCACTATTACTACACTATTGTACATATTATGTCCATCAGAACGTGTAAGGTCTGGGGGCCCTGGGATCTTACTCTATTAGGAATTCACCATCAATTGAGTCATTATTTAACTTTTTCTCTGATGACAGATTAGATTTTTTGAATAATCATCCTCGAAAATGAAACAATCGCCTCCAGGCCGATACAAATAAATATATAGAGTTGCATCGCTTGTCCGCAGGGGCCGGTTCTGCGCCGTGTACCAGGAGTGGGCCGTGCACTGCAGCGCGCGGCGCGGGCCGGGCTGGCGCCGCCGGGCCGCCGCGCGAGACTCGCCGCTCGTGACACTGTGCTTCGCGCTCAGCCTGCTGGGCCGGCGCGCGCTGGCCGCCGCGCAGCACCTGTCCGCCTCCAGGTGACCCCCCCCCTACTATATGTGTACTCGCCGCTCGTGACGCTGTGCTTCGCGCTCAGCCTGCTGGGCCGGCGCGCGCTGGCCGCCGCGCAGCACCTGTCCGCCTCCAGGTGACCCCCCCCCCTACTATATGTGTACTCGCCGCTCGTGACGCTGTGCTTCGCGCTCAGCCTGCTGGGCCGGCGCGCGCTGGCCGCCGCGCAGCACCTGTCCGCCTCCAGGTGACCCCCCCCCTACTATATGTGTACTCGCCGCTCGTGACGCTGTGCTTCGCGCTCAGCCTGCTGGGCCGGCGCGCGCTGGCCGCCGCGCAGCACCTGTCCGCCTCCAGGTGACCCCCCCCCCTACTATATGTGTACTCGCCGCTCGTGACGCTGTGCTTCGCGCTCAGCCTGCTGGGCCGGCGCGCGCTGGCCGCCGCGCAGCACCTGTCCGCCTCCAGGTGACCCCCCCCCTACTATATGTGTACTCGCCGCTCGTGACGCTGTGCTTCGCGCTCAGCCTGCTGGGCCGGCGCGCGCTGGCCGCCGCGCAGCACCTGTCCGCCTCCAGGTGACCCCCCCCCCTACTATATGTGTACTCGCCGCTCGTGACGCTGTGCTTCGCGCTCAGCCTGCTGGGCCGGCGCGCGCTGACCGCCGCGCAGCACCTGTCCGCCTCCAGGTGACCCCCCCCCTACTATATGTGTACTCGCCGCTCGTGACGCTGTGCTTCGCGCTCAGCCTGCTGGGCCGGCGCGCGCTGGCCGCCGCGCAGCACCTGTCCGCCTCCAGGTGACCCCCCCCCCTACTATATGTGTACTCGCCGCTCGTGACGCTGTGCTTCGCGCTCAGCCTGCTGGGCCGGCGCGCGCTGGCCGCCTCGCAGCACCTGTCCGCCTCCAGGTGACCCCCCCCCTACTATATGTGTACTCGCCGCTCGTGACGCTGTGCTTCGCGCTCAGCCTGCTGGGCCGGCGCGCGCTGGCCGCCGCGCAGCACCTGTCCGCCTCCAGGTGACCCCCCCCCTACTATATGTGTACTCGCCGCTCGTGACGCTGTGCTTCGCGCTCAGCCTGCTGGGCCGGCGCGCGCTGGCCGCCGCGCAGCACCTGTCCGCCTCCAGGTGACCCCCCCCCTACTATATGTGTACTCGCCGCTCGTGACGCTGTGCTTCGCGCTCAGCCTGCTGGGCCGGCGCGCGCTGGCCGCCGCGCAGCACCTGTCCGCCTCCAGGTGACCCCCCCCCTACTATATGTGTACTCGCCGCTCGTGACGCTGTGCTTCGCGCTCAGCCTGCTGGGCCGGCGCGCGCTGGCCGCCGCGCAGCACCTGTCCGCCTCCAGGTGACCCCCCCCCTACTATATGTGTACTCGCCGCTCGTGACGCTGTGCTTCGCGCTCAGCCTGCTGGGCCGGCGCGCGCTGGCCGCCGCGCAGCACCTGTCCGCCTCCAGGTGACCCCCCCCCTACTATATGTGTACTCGCCGCTCGTGACGCTGTGCTTCGCGCTCAGCCTGCTGGGCCGGCGCGCGCTGGCCGCCGCGCAGCACCTGTCCGCCTCCAGGTGACCCCCCCCCTACTATATGTGTACTCGCCGCTCGTGACGCTGTGCTTCGCGCTCAGCCTGCTGGGCCGGCGCGCGCTGGCCGCCGCGCAGCACCTGTCCGCCTCCAGGTGACCCCCCCCCTACTATATGTGTACTCGCCGCTCGTGACGCTGTGCTTCGCGCTCAGCCTGCTGGGCCGGCGCGCGCTGGCCGCCGCGCAGCACCTGTCCGCCTCCAGGTGAGCCCCCCCCTACTATATGTGTACTCGCCGCTCGTGACGTTGTGCCCACACTAAATATTGCTGTTTGGCGGTGGAAAATATAATGAGTGGGTGATACTTATCCAGACGGGTTTGCCAAAAGCTCAAGCATGAAGTTTATAAAATAATGTTTATCTCCCATATTCTCGTATTATGTTTGTATACAACCTCCTACCTAACTGTAATGATGGTGATTGCTATGACTAACACGTAACAATACCTCCCACAGCGTGGAATTCTTCCTGTACGGGCTACACGCGCTGTTCAAGGGCGACTTCCGCATCACGTGCGCCCGCGACGAGTGGGTGTTCTCGGACGTGGCGCTGCTGCACTCCGTGCTGGCGCCCGCCGTGCGGATGGCGCTCAAGCTGCACCAGGTAGCCTCTTACCGCTCTTATCGCTCCTCTTTGACGTCTCTATAATAATCCTAACCACACTTTAATTTTTGGGATCTATTGAATTCCAAACGTACAAGCGAGCCCATAAGCCAAAGAACGTGTGTCAACATAGTCTGTAGCCTTGCCCGCCCGCAGGACCACTTCATGTTCCCCGAGGAGTACTGCAGCAGCGCGGCGCTGTACGGCGCCATCTCGTCGCACGCGCAGCGCCTCGTCATCTGCCACGAGGCGGCGCCGGCGTGGCGCTACAACGTGCTGCGCGGGGCGCCGCACCTGCTGGCGCTCAGGTCTCACGTCTCTCATGTCGGCCACCCGCTACTGAAACACTGAGCAGTATGTCTAACGGTAAATCATTCGCAGGCATGTCATGGACGAGGGCAACGACGATTATAAGATAATCATGTTGAACAAGCGGCACCTCGGGTTCCGCGTGATCAAGCTGAACCGGGAGTGCGTGCGCGGCCTGTGGGCGGGGCAGCAGCAGGAGCTCGTATACTTGAGGAACAGGAACCCGGAGAGAGGCTCTATACAGAACGCTAAGCAGGTACGGGAGACTAATTGTGACCTTTCACAATACTTTTGCTGAGACGACGATTCTAATGTCATTATGTTTAGTCACGTGTATATGTCTCGATAGAAACTATATCAGACTAAAGGCAATTTCTTTGTAGACTGCATGATAAGCAACCGGTAATAATTCCTCAGGCCCTCCGCAACATCATCAACTCGTCGTGCGACCAGCCGATCGGCTACCCAATATACGTGTCGCCGCTGACCACCTCCTACGCAGACACGTCGCCGCAGCTGTGCGCGCTCACCGGCGGGCCGCTCACCGTCACCGCCATCCGCGACCACCTGGCGGCGCTCTGGAGACGGTGAGGGCGTCGATATCGTGCAACGACACGGAGACACCGATACTACAAGAACATGTTCATCCAAATATACAGGGTTATTTGTAACGAATCGACAACCTCGCAGGACTAGATAGCTAACATCTTAAGCAACAACTTTTGTTCTACGAGTTCGGACATAACTCAATATATGACAAAAAAAAAAGATATTACAAGTTTTCGTTGTATTGTCGTGATATTTTTATGTCTATGTTTCATTCATAAACGAAAGGACGAGGCGGCGCTCGCGCGCACTTGCCCTGCTAATAATAATAATACTAAGATGTACATACCTATAGTATGCGCGCGAGTTCATGTCCATTTCATGTCCATGTAGGTTCATTTGGAAACCTTGTTGCATATTGGCAGCAGACTTTCGACACATTGTCATCACACCTAGCAAACATTCTCACCATTTCTGTGTATTCGATATTGGAATATCGATACGCCACGGTAATAAAATAACATCCACAATCCGCACAATAAATCGATCGATACTGCGCCGGCGCGGAGATCGCGGCACAAGCAACGTGCGCGCAACATAAAAACCGACGGACGACTGGCGGGGGCGGGCGGCCCAAGCGGTCTTGGGTCAGTTCAAAGGCGCTCGTGCGCGCTCCCCCTTCCCGCGCTTCGCAGGGGCTTGTTTACGTAATATTTGCGATGTGCGTAGATTTTTAAACGCTTAAGCAGGAAATTTAATTAATATTTATTTTTGTATGATAATAAAATATAAAAAAACGTAGAACAAAAGTTGTCGCTTATGGTGTTAGCTATCTAGTCGAGGTCGTTGAGTCGTTACAAATAACCCTGTATATATTTTTTTAATATATAATAGGGCGGACGAGCACACGGGCCACCCGACGGTAAGTGGTCACCGGCGCCCGTAGACATTGGCACTCTAAGAAATTAAACATCGCTTACATCATCAATGCGCCATCGACCTTGGGAACTAAGATGTAATGTTCCTCGTGCCCGTAATCAGCTTGTATACTAATGAATATACGCTAACGAGGTGTGTCGTTGCAGCGTGCGGCGGCGCTGCGGCGAGGGCTGCTCGAGCGGCGCGTGCGAGGCCAGCGCGGCCGAGGCGGGGCGCGCGCCCGCCCGCACGCCGCCGCGCGCGCCCGCCGCGCCGCCCGCGCACCCCGCGCTCCCCGCGCACGGTACCGCCCGCTGCCCCTCTTATACCACTATACGACGCGATCACTCATCGCCCGGAAGTGTCGATAGTTGGAAAAGATTAAGGATATCATAATGAGTATAATGACTTTCGAGTGATGTAATTGCATCGACCTGCGACGTCATCGTATTACCTTTGTACTCTCAGGGGGCACTCGCGGCAGCCTGTCCAGCGCAGGCAAGCCGACGTCTTCGACCCTGGCGTCGCTGGCGGGACTGCTGCGGGAGCACTCGCACGAGCGAGCGCCCGAGGAACCGGGTAATCTTTTAAATTGAATGCAATATTGAGATCCGTTTAAACAAAGTCGGATATATGTATGTTTTTAATGAAAGAGTAAACGTACTATTAACGTAATATACCGTGACGTGGGCAGCGGCGAACGCGGCCAGCGCGGCCCACGCGGCGGAGGCGCGGCGCGACGAGCGCGGTGCGCGGCGAGAGCGCGGCCTGCGCGCGCGCACGCAGGTATGTTAGACTTCCCCCCCTGCTCACACCTATATATAATTTATGAAAAGTAAATAATAAGTAATTTAATACAAACGATAAATCATTTCAGCCGGGTAATCGAAGCCGCGCCCGTCGTGATGTTGCTCTCCCTGCTTCGTTCAGACTGCTCGCAGCCTCCGACAACCTGAGACCTCTCGACCAAACGGATCCCCGCTTGGCAGAAGATGGACAGGTCTTCAGGAATCTTTATGAAATTACAAATTAACTGCTACTTTATAAAGCAAAATTTTTTGCAAATGTCTTATAGAAGAAGAAATTAATTTGTCGTTATCAAAGAAAAATACTTTTACAACACGAAAAAAGAAGTGGACTTTTCACTTTAAATATAGTACTGTTGCGTTGATGCAAGTTTTAGTCCCGGATGGCTCTCTGCCCGGAGTATTTGCAAAGATAAAAGATAAACTGTGTTGTTATCATATCTCACGAAAGTTATCATAACCCAAAATTATGTACATATATATTAATATTAAAGCATACTTTCTCGATCATTATATCTATCTATACTTCTACAGATCAGATTTAGAATAAAAATATGGTATAAAAATACGAAGAATGTTCATAAATAAAGAATAAACTCAAAAAGGTGACTTTTTTTAATTGTTCAGAGTTCGACCGGTGGCTGGGAGTACGGATGGCGAGAGCAACCACGTCGCGCTGCTAGTGCCAAGGTATCTCCTAATTTTGTTACAATTACAACTTCTTAACTAATAATAACTCAAACTGAACTCGTAAATTCTGGAACGCTGATCAAACAATAGTAGTAAATAATAAAGAGTATGCGCACGCGCAGGTGTCGGGCTCGCGCGGGTCGGGGTCGGGCTCTTCGCTGGAGGAGGCGAGCGGGCTCGACGTGTCGCTGCCCGACTGCAAGATCATCGCCAACAGGAACGCCAGGCAAGCGAGCTTCCACAGGTACTTGTGACGCACGTACTCACACTAACTTACACACACACAACACACACACTCAGTCACGCGACACAAACACCGTTATTTTGTCTTAAGTTTTAGCAATATGAAATAATTTATATCTAACAAATTTTATATCCTCATTATCATAATTTCTCAAATGTAATTATTTTTATTTCATTTATTATAAACTCAAATTTTAATCAATTAATAAATTAAAAAAAAATTTACATCATTTACAGGTATTTCATTAACGAGGGTACATCCAAAGACCTTTCTAAATTGAGCAAGGATATCCGTCACGAAAGAGAAAGCTATCGCGAACTGACTGGACGTTACATAGAAAAACCCGAAGCAATACCACTAAAGGAAACTCATTACTCGGACATATCCAATAAGGAATCGATATTGAAAAAGGAAGCCAAAAAAGACCCTAAACCTAAAGAAATAAAGACTAAAATTAAACGTTCGGACTCTGGTAGGAGTGAACTGAAGTCGAATATAAGTGTAGGAAGTAAGGTACTTATAGTGGAACCGCTCGGGGTCTACGACTGCATCAACCTGGGTCGCAGGATCGACGTACTGTGGCCTTCCGAGTACCAGCGCGAGAGGGGGGGCAGGAATTATTGGGGCAGCTGGGTGCCAATGGCTGGGATGGATGGATTGGTTAGTACTTGATGATGAACAATAATTTTATTTTCATTTATTTTTAAATAAATAATTTAAATTTTCTTTCCTTTGGATGTTACTATTAGTGTGATACCACTCGAATACGTCGTAAAGTGAGTTTTGTTAGAACTACAGTATGTCTTCAGGTGGTTCACAAGTGGAGCCCCAACCACCGCGACCCCAAACTACGCTCGCACGTGGACAAGAGCATCCTGCTGTTGCAGATGGACGATCGCTTCGTTCCCATCGCTGAGTCCTGCGTGCAGGACCTCGGTGATGAAGTCTAGTCGAACTAGACAACCTCACAGAACGGACTTCAGTTTGGGAATCTAAACCTTATTCCCTTGTTATAGAGACATTTCTAGGTCTGGACAAATTATCAAATTTGATACAAAATTTATATAAAAGCGATATTGATTTAACTCTGATACGACATTTTAACATTAACTTTGAAACCGAATACAAGAATGAATAATTTATTCAAACACTTTTGATGGAAATGTTTGAACTATACATCAGAATACTGCCTCGAATAATTTTAACTAACTTCATAAATCATGAAAATAATGTTCACATTAAACAAAGGATTTATTATTATTTGGTGTAATTAAAATAAAGTCAAATAATTACACGTTCGCTGATCAATGCGTGCGTAAATAACTTACAATACCTTCGAGAACAAGACTTATCTATCTATTTATCTTATTCGAATATTTTAAAATCATTTTTGCCATCATTCGTAATATGAATCAATCGGAACTTTTTGCAATCCCTTTGTTGAAAATTTACCGATATATCGAAATAATCATTCGGTTATCGGTTACTACAATCGTCTTACGCGATGATAGAAAAATTTATATAAAAAGTACTGAATATCATTGTAGATAATCATTGACTGGACTTACTTATATATTCACTGTATTAAATCATGTCCATTTGTATATTCTAAATGTAAATCAATCTGTGGCTTGACCGATTTTGATGAATGATTTTTAAACTCGATAAATCTAATATCGATTGCTCGGAGCCAATTCCTGTTAGTCACTTTGTAAATTATACACTTGTATTGATTTCGCATAGAATTCCAATTTGTATATAAACAAAGGCTTCGTTGTCATACGTTCGTCTGTAGCAATTGTAAATAAATTGTAAATAATGTAAAAATGTATGTACCTCCTACTCTGTTAGTGTATGAAAGGTTTTAAGTAAATTCTATTATTTTTTTTTTGTTACTTTTTCACGAAATTAATTATTAAGAATTCTTTCCCAAAAATGTCTAAGCCCCTTTAAGATTTAAAAATAAATTTTAGTATCAATGTTCCAATTATTGTCAGTTTGAAATTTAAAAAAAAATTGTCCCTACAGACAATTCCAAATTTTAAAATAATCTAAATATAATGAATATTTTAAAATCATACAACGCGTTAAAAAGTAAAAATATTTAAAAGCTTCTGGCAACATTTTAATGTCGTGAAGTGTTGTTTATTAAAAAAAAAAACACGTGTATGATACCGAAAACTATCGCTGTTTTGTACTGTTTAATTTTTGGCATATAATATATTAAATAAATATATAAAACATTTTTTATGAACTAACTGTGAATCTAAACGCGGTAGCATGTTGAATTTAACGAATTTAATTGGATTATTAAAAAGTTGATCATTTAAATTATATTCAAATTAAAATTATAAAATGAATAAAGAAAAATTTTAATTACATTTTTTAAAGTACGGATTAAAATTGGAAAACTACATTTCAATATAAATTTCACGATATAAACTTGCCATCGATTAAGTCACGTTTCCTAATTAATAAAATTGAAACTCGTCTTGAAATAATTAATCGTTCAGTATTTAAACTTAACATATTTAACCTTAGTATTTCGTTTACAAAGGCTGTCAAATATTTTTCTATTAACTATTTAAAAAAAAATGGCTATGAATAGTGATTAGGAAACGTGTGATGTATATGCATCTCGCTCTAACGTCAGCTGTCTGTTCGCGTTCAAGGTATCCAGTTATCTTATGTCATAAAAAATATTTTAATCTGTGACCTTTTCCCACCATTTCCAATGAACGTGCACAGACCTGTATACCTATATTTGTTCGCAAGTTGCCTTATTGATATATTTTAGACTGATTTTTTATAATCGTGAGAGTGTATAGCCGATATGATAATATTGTTTAGACTACTGTTAATATAGTTGTGCTCTTGAGATGTTAAATGTTAAGCGTTCGGTGTACTTATGAACCGCGGGTTTTCACTTACCACGATTTTTAATTTATTTTTTTTGTAAATATATCAAGTTTCAGATGCGTCTAAAGAAACTGTATGTAAATTGTGAAAAAATACTAATTTTATAATTTAAAAATGTTGTACACAATATTTTATGGTACATTTTAAGATATTCTAAATAATTTATTCGCAGTGTCGCCAATTGTTAACGTGTTGGAAAAATTTAAAATCACAATAACAGTTTTCAGTATTTATTGTTTTTTATAATGTCTTAGATTTAAAATGGCGTAACACAAGTATTGTTTTTATGAGAAATTCCAAATGTTTTTGAATTTTAGATGAATTGGAAGGTTGTAAATACGAAAGCACAATCCGTCCACAAAGATGTGTTTTCAGAACGCACTGGGACCGGCGCCGCTTGCGTTATAGTTATAAAGTTGTGCATTGGTTTCAATATTGTCATTCTTATGTCGATGTATTAAAGTTTAAAATTGCACAATGTAACTGTTACGTGTTCTTCGTTAAGTATTGAAAGCGGTATTTCTTAATAAATAAAAATGTACAGAATTTTTAATGTTTTTCTTGTGTTGTAAACCGCTTACGTACTTTTAAAACTTATGCAGATATTACATTTCCTTAGATGACGAGTGAAAACCGCTGGTAGACGTTGATTTATGTTATATTATGAATATCAAAGTATCCTGAAATAAAGTGGTACGTGGACTTTGTGTTTTTATTCTAAACCTTTATTTAAAATAATATATGAAATGTTAGAAAGACCAATATGTGTATAGAATTATGTACAAATATATATATAATTAGGAGAATCCTTGGTCCAACAGCGTTATTAAAAAAAAAGCGCGCTAATTTAAAGCCGCCGCCATCTTGTTAGTGCACATAAATGTAAAGTAATTAATTCATTATTGTGTTCAAATGTGTTATTTGGATTTAAAGCGTAATATATGTAAATAATTATATGATTTGGTGTTATACTATTAAAAAGACCAATTTGTGATTTTATAAAATCAGTTTTCTCTTCTAGATGCTAAATATATATTTTTTAATTATTATATTACCTTCCTTATTCTGACAGGCGTATAGTCTTTTTTCATCTGTAAGCTACATACATATTATCTCATGTGCAAGAACCGTACAATTATGTACATGCGTAAGTAACATTTTATTACCAATGTGATTCTTTAAAAAGCTACCGTCGTTTTTAATACAATAGTACTGCTAAATCATAATGAATAACGATTATCAAGTATACCAGAATTTATAAAACTGTTTCAAAATTACTCATTTGAATTTAAAAATGTTATGGTTTTGAGTATGACGAGCCGGTTGGCGTGGTTGGTAAGATACTTGCCTTTAACGCCGCACGTCGTGGGTTCGATTCCCACCCAGGACAGACATTTGTGTGCATGAACATGTCTGTTTGTCCTGAGTCTGGGTGTAATTATCTATATAAGCATTGATTTACAAAAGAAAAGTAGTATATGTAAGTATATCAGTTGTCTGGTTTCCATACTACAAGCTCTGCTTAGTTTGGAATCAGATGGCCGTGTATGAATAATGTCCCAGGATATCATTATTTTGAGACTGTTGAATCGAAAAGAAATACATTGCATTTTGCAATATTTTTATTTTAGGAACACAGACCTAACACTTGAATACATAATAAGTATTTTTGATTATATATAACATTGATTGTAAATATATTATACATACATTAAAAATGATTTGTCAAGAGTATATATATCTATGTAAGTATATAATTTCAGTTGCATATAAATATTTGCCAATAAGCTTTATAAGAATTATAGAATGTAATTCGATAAGTTAATTTAAAACATTCTCAAAGATAAATCTGCTGTAAGCAAAATAGATATTCCATAGATATTATAAGCATTGTAAATGGTTTTTGGCCGGATCCAACTGTTTAAACGCCCTGGGACAGAAGTTGAGGCATCGGAACTATTTTTGATTTAGACAATAGGTGATTTTATATTACTTAAAAAAATCGATATCTCTTGTAGGGATCCAGAAGCTATAGACCCGGACGGCGTTACAATAATAAAATAACCTGTCGAGTCTCTTAATTCTTGATCATTTTGCAAGCGTTTATTAGCAACAAATTGCCAACGTCACACTCGATCAAATATCGCTCGCTCACGTATGAGCTTGATGTCGACGGTAATAACAAATTAAAATGTAGCCTCAACCCCTGACAAGTATCAAGACCCAATAAACGTGTTACCATACAATATGATCGGACATAAAAATATAATTTATAAATATATTAGATATTTATATTGAAACTACGACAATTAAGATACGATTCAACTACACATCAATTCGGAAGTAATAATAAGCACTTATTGTCCTACTTTGCCTATCGCAAAGATAAATTTCAAAATTCAAAATAGAATATACATTTTTTTAAATATAGCTTTTCAAGTAAAACATTACTCAATAGTTAGCATTAATAAAAATTTCAAAAAATTGGAACCACTGTGGCTTTAGGGGAGGGTTTTATCATAAGCAAGGTATTTCTTCTAAGGATCTAATTTTATCTAACATTTATTAACTACAAGCTCTAAATTCACGGAGCGTGAATTAATAATAATACTTATAGACAGATATATATCAACTAAGGGTGTTCAAGTGTTACATGAGACTTGTACTTAACAAATTATTTTTTTCAGCCGGATTCTCTCTCATTTTTAATGATAAATTAAACTAATGTTCTGTATTTATGTAAATTAATTTGAAGTAACTGAATACAAACTAAGCTTTCTATTTTTCTCTTAAACAGTAATCACCTCTGCCTGATAATATATAATTGAACTCGAAAAATACTTGAACACTCCCAAAAACATATCTAAATTAATCACAATACAATATGAAGGTACTACGGAATCAATTTAATATATAACAATTTTCTAAGATATAATAAATATCAGATAAAAAGAAAAAAGAAATTAAGAGAAATTAAAAAGAACTTTTATTAATGATATAACAATATAACTAGAACAAATATCTTTTACTCTTAAGCTAATAAGCACTATATAGTATATACAATTCAAGATATAAAGATGTTTAGAACATTACATAATAACTCTAAGTAACATATTATACAGAGTATACTTTTCTAAGCTCAGATCTATCTTTGGTAAAAGATTAGTCTATAGCCGCGAAATATTCATAATTTATAATTTTAATGTTTTTCCCTACATAATATAAATAAAGTTTGTAACCGAAATAAAAGATTGACATATTTTTTTTGTAATAAACGAAAATTAAAAAATAATTAATAAGTGTAATTTTGCAACGATTTTATTACATTAACCCTCAAGCGAGCGCGCCCTAAATTTAACACGAGCGCGTGTCGTACTTTTCACAACAAATTTATCAATAAATAGTTGCCTCAGTTGTTTTTGTTTTACTGACCAATACAACTAGGAAATGGACGAAATAAGTAATTATACATAAAAATATTTCAACAAATTGTATTTATTTATTAAACAAAAAGAATGATAGTTAAAAAAATGAACGATAATTAAAAAAACTGAACGATAATTAAAAAAATGAACGATAGTTAAAAAATACATCCTTAATTGCAAGTCCGGTAAAAACAGGTACCCAAAAACTCGCGCCCACTCGAGGTTTAACGACAAAAAAAAAACTTTGTTAAGTAAATTTTGATTTTTAATGCTTACTTTTATAGGTTATAAGATAAATAAGTTTATAACAAGGTCTTATTAGTATATATTTGAAATTAAACACATTACGTCACACTTGGTAAAATTTGAAACAAGTTTTTTTTTTTTTTTTTAATACACAGGTTGGCACTAGTTATTGTACCAAGTGCCAAATTGTAATTCTGTCAAATTTTTATTTGTCAATTGAACCCGTTTATAAATTAAAGTGATACCCTTGTTCCGAATATTCTAAATAAGCATCCCTTATATTGTCACGCCGTTATTTACATACATTGTACCCTTCATTACGTATTTTATAATAGATTTATTACAAATAAATTATACATGACTTTTTAATTAGTTCAAACACTAATTTTCTTTTATCTCTTTATTTAAATTAAAAAAAACAAACTATATCTAAGAATACCTACGATCAACTAAAGTATCATCGTTGGAGGCAAGATATAAAAAGATTATCGGTTTTTATTTTTTCATTTATGTGACTTTCTTTTTACCACACATTCGGTCTATTAAATTTTTAATCATATCAGTATCAACCAAGCCAATGAACTTATCAACTATGAGGCCGTTTTTAATCGCTATGACCGCTGGCACTGCTTTGACCTGCGAAAAGAAATAAATAACTTAAAAACAATTTGTTTGGAAACTTTTTGTGTACTTCACTATTTCTGTATGAAACGTGACCCAAGAGAAATCACTGTAACGGTAGTTCTACGGTAAAGCATAGAAATTACTCAAGTATTTTCTTAATTTCAAACATGTAGGCAGACTAACGAACTGACCATTTCATGGTTAGTGAACACCACCACCCCATAGACATTGGCACTATCAATTGGACCATTTATTTTGAAAGTGGTATAAGTCCATTTTTGAGAAAAATGAGCTATCACGTAATTCATGCTTAATTTAATGTAATTTTTTATATATAACTAGTCCGTGTTTAATTTCTCAAAAAAAACCCATGTTTTGTACAACTTAAAATCGGTCGGTAAATGAAATTGCATAATCATCGATTATGAAAGTGGTGTAAGTCCAATTGACTGAGGTAGGTGGCATAGCAGATGGATGCCGATCAGTGTTTTGTTATTTTTCATTTATTTTATACTAGCTGTGTCCCGCGGTTTGCATTGTTTCCCCTCCGTGTTTCCACTACTCGTAAGTTAAAAGATAGATATTAAAAAATTACAGAAATGTATTAGAAAATGTACAGCGCATAACCTGTGAGAAGAAAATAAATACGACAAGGCTGTATGACTCCGTATCTTTGCCCGTATTTTGGCGAATTAAAAAAAACAACAGTAGCGCCATCTTTTTGCAGAAAAATCCGCAATTTTATTACGATTTTTCTAATTTTATATTATTTAGGAGTTGAATTTTTAAATAAAATGTAGCAATACAATGTAATTGCCGTCTAAAATAAAATTTTATGTGTTGTTATGCGTATTTGTAAACAAAATTATATTAAAATGAAGTATATTTTAAACGATATTTGGTTTTTTCAAAATTGAAATTACTCGATTTTTACAATTGTCTAATTTTGAAAGTAGTGTAAGTCCATTTACAGCACATAAATATGTGTTATCGTAGTCTAATTAGCCAAAAATAAACTTATATAAACAAATTAAATGTTGATAAAACAATAGAAACAATGCCAGACCTCATATGATTTGCCTGTATTTTTAAATCAACAAATATAGTACCTTTAATTTTCTCGAAACAAAAGAAAATGGACTTAGACCACTTTCAAAATAAACGGTCCAATTGTCAATACACTACAAACCTTACTACTAAGATGTTATGTCCCTTATGCCAGTAGTTGCATTGGCTCACTAACCCTTAAAATCGGGACACAACAGTACCAAGTATCACCCCTTGCTGCTATTGTTAGTAGAATATATGATGAAGAGAGGCTTGCACAAAACCCATCAATTTTTTTTTATTTTATATGTAGGCGGACAAACATTTGGGCGACCTGATGGTAAGTGATCACATATGCCCATAGACATTGGCATTGTAAGAAATGTTAACCATCGCTTACATCGCCAATGCGCCGCCAAACTTGGGAACTAAGATGTTATGTTCTTTGTGCCTGTAATTACACTGATTCACTCACCCTTCAAACCGGAGCATAACAATACCAAGTACTGCTATTTTGCGGTAGAATATCTGATGAGTGGGTGGTACCTACCCAGACGAACTTGCACAAAGCTCTATCGCCAGTAAAATAAGTAAAGTATTTAACAAATATGAAAGAAATATTACTTCAAATGCATGGACAAGTTCAGCATTATCTTCTACATCAACCACAGCCAGATCTAAGTTGGTGAGGGGCTCTATAAGTTCCTTTAGCTTCGGTGTGAGAATTTTACAAGGCTCACACCATTCCGCATGGAAATTCACTATAACCGGCTTATCATTGTTCATTACCTGGAAAAATATGGGCAAATATATTTACGATAATTTTATTACTTACATAAATGTAAGTATATATTTTTGTTAATACACTAAATAACAAAAGTAAATGCAATAAAACATCTCATAATAAGGTAATATTTATTAAATGATGTTGGAAGGAAAATATATTATTTAATGTGACTCAAGATTCTTTAAATTCTATCGATATGGTTGACTATAAGCAACATTATTACAAGTTCCTATCTATCGAAAGGTAATACAGTTTGAAATGGTCACAAAAAACAAGTTTTTACTCATTCTAATCATAACTAACCTTATTTACAAATTCATCATTATTCTTGACTAGTATAGTTTCATTGTGGACTATTGAGGTTGATATGGCTTTTGTATTTCTCAATCCTGCTAACCTTCTAACAGGAGAGCGAAGGCCCTGACATATAACATTACTCATTGTTTCTGAAAGTAAAATAATTGTCCTAACTTTTAACAACCAAACAAATAAAAAAAAATACATTAAAAACTGTGAAGAGGATTTAATTACAAAGCTGTCAAATTAATTTTATGAATGCATTATGTCAAATACTCACAGGAGACACGAAGATGATAATACCTTATCAAAAGCAACAGATAAGGTAATCTCTTAAACATCTCCATACTTACTTCCAAACATTGTTAAGCAGGGGTTTAGTTAAAAGTGATTTCTCTTTCTATCATCATTGATTTGACATTTGAAAAAAAGAAGACAGCAATATTAAGCTGATCACCCCCTTTACAATATTTATTGGTATAGCCGCTATTGTTTTTAATCTTATTAAATAATACTGACATAATAATTTTATATATATAAATAAATGTCTTTTATAAATATATTAAGATTTCTTTAAATTAAAAAATTAAATGACAGACAAATTTAGAATAATAACGCTCAGAAAGTGTAGGCCCAAACGGATTGAAGTCATTTCAATTCAGCCATAAGGGGCGGAATATGTTTCCCGTCATGATATAATAATAAATATTTTCTTTATGATTATACATTAAATAAAAGCAACACCTAATATTCTTAAATTTAAAAGAAATGAGCTTACCATAATAATAAATAAATAATATTGCAATATTTAATTCTAATACCTATTCACTAATTGTAATTGTTTTTAGCTTTCTTTTGGATCTGAGTGCTGCTGCTCTATGGATAGATAAAATACAACTTAATCGAAGAGAAGAATGTTGGAAGCCAACTAAATACACAATAATAATAGTTTAAGTTCGATTATAATAGGAGATGATCTTATTCCAAGCTATATATATTATTATTATTAAAATCTAAATATATATTGTATCTCTTCTTACATATCCCGTCCTTATTCTATACAAATCTACTATTTATCACTATTTACTGTCAGAAATCCTTTCAGCGAGGTTTCATTAATTATAATGAATAAATAATAATGTCCAATATTATTGTCTGACAAATTGTTACTTCTGAATACAACCTAAGTAATAATTCAAATGAATTAAATGCAGACAAATATATTCCATAATTCTAATTAAGCCAGGATCAATTTCGTAGCTTTATGGGGGGAAGTGTCTATTCACTTGCAACATAGTATGATAATATGTGTGCATGTCGGTGAATGTAATTAAGACACTTACGCACACATTAATTCCAAAGTTACTTCAATTTTGAGTGACACTATAAATGAAACTATTATTCTAAGCGTTATTATTCTAAGCAGACAAATGTATTTTGGCATTTAAGGTGATATACTCTCATTGTAAGCTGCAACAGCTCAGGGTGACCTTTATTGACTTCTTCCAAGTGCTTTGTGGTTCCACAGAAACAGAAATTACCCAATTAAAATAGAATATTGATATCATGACAATTTCCAGTTTCAGGACAGACATAAACTGTTTTTCTAAAACATTAATTAAATGCATATAATGATACAGATAGGATAACTTATTTAATATTAAACCACAAACTAAAAACAGACAACAAGCATACACCACTCATATTATATACTCACCAATTGTTAGGTAAAACTGTTAGTTAGCTTTGTTATAAATACTTTGCACTTGTTGCATTTCGTCTGGTGATAAAATAAAACGAAACTCAAAATATGTAGTAGCCTAGATTAGACATTGAAATGGTATATGGATAAGTGCTTGAATAGGACGGATAAAACTGTTAAAACTAATATGGAGAATGCAACGTAAAACGACAGTTTTGGGACCCTGTTATTTATTAGTGAGTATTTTATATAAGTAATTGTTACGAAGAAAGCAAATACAAGAAAACAAATTGTCTGTTCCCAAAACGCCCTAGATAGGAATCTTTTCTTTGAGATAGGATGGATTGCGAGATATATAAAAAAAATTAATACGAAGATTGAAATGATAAGTAAAAAGATTTTCCGATGGCAATTCGAAACAGATGTACAGATTTCACGAGCGATATTAGGAAAAAAAGACCATACCCTGGCAGCAATATTAGACATTGTTTTGCATAATATTAAATCCCTTAGTTAATAGACCAACACCAGTACGAATTCACAGGATATAACATGCAAGAAAACTAAATTATTTACAGCTTATCTGATTTAATGTCACATAGATGCACTAAATTGTCTTGCTCGATTTATAAAAAGCTGTTACTACCAGACTTTACACATCGGAATTCTACCAAAAGTTGAAACTAGAATCACTACCACTAGACACTTCCACCTGGTCTATCGAAATTTGGAAATGGCGATTATCAAATATCTCGTATCGATCGATATTGTAGTGTTGCCAACTATTTAATAACAACTGTCAACTGCTATTGTAATCAGGGTTGTTGCGGATGCCGATATTTTCACATCCGCCGATGCGAATGCGGATGCGGAATTTTGAAGTCTCTCATCCGCGGATGCGGATTTTTAAGGTCTTATATAAATATAGTATATGAATGAAGACTTAAAACAATGTTAAAGTAATTATTAACATTTTTATTAATGAAAATTAGTATTAAGTATAATGCTCCAATGTGAAGTGAAGTACTTTACTAATATGAAAATTAGTGAGTGAAGTACTTAAAAATAAGAGCATTATACTCAGTAAAGAGTAATATTGCCGTCTTTTCGGATTCGAGGCGGTTACGCAGAGGTTCGTAAATTAAACCCGCGCTACTAAATAATTGTTCGCTAGGAACACTGCCTGGTGGAGTGGATAAAAATATTCGTGCTATCGGTGATAATATCTTAAATTGCTCTCGATGAACACTCCACCACTTAAGAGGATTTTCATCCACATTTACTCTTTTTTTTAGCGCGGTAAGAAAGTAATTCCTTTTTGAGTACAGCTTCAATGCTACCATATTCTGGTACTTCTTGACTCTTATCTTCACTTGACGAATCTAACATCATAGCAAGGTCGTTTTTTAAGCATGGCTTTCTGACGAAGCTTGATGGCCCTGATGGTCCTAGTTGTTCCATATTCTTTTCCGTGGAATCAGTCATTCTCATTCTTATGGCCTCTTCGGAATTGGCATTAAGAGAACCGGAATCGTCATTCTCAATATTTGTCATTGTAATCATCAAAATGTCGTCTTTAATCTTTTCCTCAGTCACCGGTGTGAAAAACTTGTGCTTATAGCGAGGATCTAAGTAGGTGGCGATGATATATAAATTTTTCTCTACCAAGGTGGAAAACTTAGTTGAGTTCATTTTTCAGAGTCGTGACGGCCTGCCGAATTGGCTTGTTAAATATTCATCAATTTTTTTTCAAGCATTTGAATTATTGGAATTACAGATGAAATAAGGGCGTGAGAGCTGCTCAGTTCTCGTGTGGCATCCTCAAAAGGTCTCAGTAATTGAATAAAACTTTCAATGATTTTCTATTCTTCTGGCAAAATAGGGTTTATGTCATTATCATTGATGTAAAGACTTAGGGCATACTTTATCTTTGAAAAACGCTCGAACATGTAAAACGTACTGTTCCATCGCGTTACACAATCTTGGAACATTTTGAGATGAGGTTGATTCAGTCGGTCTTGAATTGCTTGCAGTTGTTTCTGAGCGATAGTAGATTGAGTCAAAATTTTCTTACATTTATGTTTGAGTAAATTTTTATGTTTTTTTGCGAACCTAAACAACTGCGGATAGCAAGTTGTATTTTGTGAACAGTACAATCTATGTCATTCAATGCTGCTAATCGCACAGCCCGCTTAATATTAGATCCTTCATCTCTGATTAGGCAATGCACTTCTTCTTTTTTAATATTCCAATCATAAAGTTTCGTGTTAAATTTTCCGGAAATTATGTCACCAGTGTGACTAAAAAGTTACAAAATTAATCGAACAATTTGATTACATGTCGTTTACGTCTGACATTTGGTCGGATCCAAGCTCAAATGCTTCTTTGCTTAGCCTGACTTGCCATGGTATTGCAGAAAACTTTGATAGATAATCGATTATATTGAAATGCGAGACATTCGACGGCCCCGTCCATTTCATCTTGTCGCAACTTGTATTTACATTTACATTCGCATCAGCATCCACATAAAAATCCACATTGATTATTGCGGAGGCGGATGCGGATGCAGATGTCAAAATATATGCGGAAGCTCCGCATTTGTATATTGAATATTTGCATGTTCAAGTTTTGCATGTTGAATATTCGCAACATCCCTGATTGTAACCACGGTCACATACTCAGGTCTACTGAGTCCAATTTCATTGGTGAGAGATGAGGTGCGAGTGTGTAACAACTGCTAATTCGCAATACCATCCGCTTGAGGTACTACGTCGCTGCTATCGAAGCTGATATTTTTCTCTCCCAAGTATTGTGTTATTTAATCATTATTATATGGTTTTTTGTTTGGATTTGAAAAAATGCTCGGTACAAAACAGTTAAATAACAAAAAATGTATACGACCGTGATTGTAACCACAGTCTGGTATACAGGTCTAGCAACCGAGTCTAATTTCAGTGGTGAAAGATAAGTGCGATTGTGTTACAACTTGGTGGTACCCAAGTGGGAGTAGGTATTTTGGATCGCGGATCTGAAAATCCGAGTGATAGCACCACCGTTCCCAATCGAGTATCTGTACCTACACCTGATAGACACCATAACTGGGCTGGGAACTGGAAGTATGGAAATATATATTATGGACTTATATATTATTGAGGGTCTAGCTTACAATACTATTGTTCTACACAAGTCTGTAGTATCGAATTTATGTAGTACAGAAAATTCTGGTAAATTAAATTCCAATGTGTTGGTGAACCACATATTAAAATCAATTGCACTTAAAAACCAATAAATAGAAAACCGGAAGCTTGGAACATAGACTGGTATCGTTCTTAGCCTCATATTCAGTTTAAGAAAATAGTATCTTTGCTTCTTGTAGACTTCTTTATTCTGAGAGAAGAGTACACGATCTGAAGCTCCTAGCTGTTGACTCAAAACATTTAATAAGCGGTGACAATTATTTAATTTTATGGCCCATCTTTGGTTCGAAGCGGACAGTGCTATTATACAGACAGTCTGACGGAACTGGAAGTTGACCTCGAATCAGTCTAGTAAGAATTTGGATCCGGTATTTTGGGTGAAACATTGCACCGATTTACTCAGTACTAAACGTGAATCAGGTAAATTAATAAACCTTTTTCTTAATGTTAGAGGTAAGTCGCAAATTGCTTCTCGTACAGTTATTGCGGGTTGGGTGAATACCTTGTTAGTTAAGGCGGGAATTTTAGCTTCGGCTGGTAGTCTACGTTCTACTGCGGCCCTTAAAATTGGTTTGACCCCTAGATGAGAGATTCTCTCGATGGGTAATTGGAAATCACACAACACCTTTTCCCGATATTACTGTAAAGAAAACATGCCATGCCTTTTTTATATCCCATTGGACTTAAAATCTAAAGTGAATCCTTAAACCTTCGTACTACAAAATTTACATTTCGCTACTTGATGTACTTTCAATAAATTAAAGCCGTTCGTATCCCGAAACTTTTGCTTATATGATTTGGTTACGACTCAATTATGCACGAATGAAAATCATACGATACACTGAGCAGTCCGAGATCGAGTTGACTCAGTTTTGTAATTGTAAATTAACAAAAAGATTCTACGAGATATCTCAGGGGGATATCTCGTATAGTGTATTGAAATTGAGTGGAATGGTTTATTTGATGTTTCATAATTCTAACAGATCAGCGATGCTTAGTTATAGTCAATACTTCTGAAAGTAAATGAAGTAGAAATAATGTATTTAGAAAGATGTAAGTGGCTTAGTGGTTACGTGGTACCAGTTTTCTTAAAATATTTTTTTAAACTACTATAAAAATCCGCAGCCACTAAAAGCACAACTAAAATGGCGGTCGAAGCCAACAGTCTTAGTGGAAAAGCAACTGAGCTGGCAAAATAATTTTGGTATGATGGCAATGACAATTGTCCGAATAAATTTTCTATGGCATACTGGCATGAGGCATCACTTGCAGACTGGTAGTGTTGCTGTCTAAGTAAATGTATATATGTCAACTGACTGCCTCGTTGGTCTAGTGGCTAGATATAAGGCCGCAGACTATGTGGTCCTGGGTTCAATTCCCAGGTCGGGCCAATAAATAGTTATTGGGTTTTTCTGTCAGAAAATTCTCAGTAGCAGCCCGGAGTCTGGAAGTTGGAAGTGTGTACACTCCCGTGCCTCGGAAAGCCCTTAAAGCCGTTGGTCCTGCGCCTGAACTCTTTCCGGTCGTGTCGGATTGCCGTTCTATCGGATTATGAGAGCTAGGGAATAGTGAGTGCACCTGTGTTTGCGCATACACTTGTGCACTATAATATCTCCTGCGCAGTTGACTAATCTCTCTTGAGATTGGCCGCCGTGGCCGAAATCGGTCAGGAGGACGTTATATGTTATGTTACTTTACTAAAATTACATCTTAAACCCGTGGCTCGCACCCATTAATGGAGTAGAGTAGCGGTTTCTAAATTATTAAAACCACGAAACACTGAGTTTCCTATTTTGTATAGAACCCTAAGTCAAAACATTTATGCGCGAACATATATATATACAGACAAATTGAGAACCTTTACAAGTTATTTAAAAATAGCGCATTCATTTGATAAACCATAATAACATTTTCATGGGTTCCTCTTAAGCTACTAAGAATAACTGGTGTAATGGATAATTTGTACGTCCCCAATATAAATATTTTAAATGAAAAATACTAATTAGGGTAGGTAATGCTTAATTTTTAATCTGTATTGAATTTTAGTTAAATCATATTTTGCCCTTTGTAAAGGGTAACATTGTAAGTAACAGTGAATTTCTAGTGCTGTGAGTTGCTGTCAGTTTAATAGAAAGGTAAGTACTTTTTTTAGTTTTTCATTGTTTTAAATGGTTTATTTAGCTAGATAAGTTTTATAAGTTTCATGTTTATAAATTTTTCCAACATATCACGTCGCCATATGGTGGCCATAACTTGGTTAAAATCGAAAAATTCTTAACGCCATTTTCTACGTTGTGCTGATCGTTTGAAACATTGAGCATATTAAATAATTCACATTACAAATTAATATTTTGCTTCATTGAAATTAACATTTTGAAGAATATTTCACATTATAATTATAGTATCGTTTATCTAAAATCGAAATGTCACTTTTTACGTTAAAGTTCTGCCGATTTGTTTTTGATGACTAATCGCCTAACAAGGTCTAATAATTCTGATTCAAATGGAAGGGCAAAACATTGAGTCACTGACCTGTATTACTCTAAATGTTGTCTACCCCTATTTTCTTAACTTTAATTCAATTTATTATTCCTCTATATATACATTTTCTGTTGCTTATTAGTAAACTAAGAGCTGATTTTGAGATCACTTAAGATATAGCCTTAGTTTAATGATAAATGTGCCGATTTTCTTACCATCATGTTTTCATAACAACATACAGCTACAATAAATAATACAGTTAATGTATTAAGTTATACTACTAAATTTTTAGTTTATGTTATGTTATGTTATGTTTATCATTTATAAGTCTAATATTTTTATGATCCTCTAAAAATATATCTAAGAATATATAAAGCTAAAAACTAGTATTTTATTGTAATGTTACAAAATGAGTCTTTTAATACTACTTATACTTTTAATAAAGTTGTTGAAATAATTTAAACTTTTAATATATTTCTATTATTTGTCTTAACAAATGTTATTGTGAGATTCGTAAAAGTAAAATTTATTGAATTATTATAACTATTTCTAAGAAATTGTTACTCAATTTCAACCAATGAAATAAATAATACAAAAATAGAAGTAATTTATTTTTATTGTACAGCAATACTTTTTTTGATATGAAGAAGATATAAGAAACATATAAAATCGAGAAATTAGGGTGAAATTATTTAATTACTTGAGGTTTATTAGTTTTGAAAGAAATGTTCAAAACTTTAGCCTATTCCAATCAAAGAAGAAGGAGTTACTTGCTAATAGCTCAGCTTAGTTATGCACTAAAAACAGGTCTTGATTAATATACCTAATTATTATACGACACTATTCTTTAACTATGTATATGTCATTTTATTTGACTTCCATAGGTTCCTTTAACGTCAAAGTTTTCTATTAAAGTGGTGCGAATAGTCTATGGATGCTACTCTAAATAACTGCTTTATGAAGACCTGCACTGACAATAAAATTTATAATTCAAAATAATATTTTTAATGAATATAATTAATAGAATATTTAAACTATTCTTGTCTACTGTGCAATTATGGATACTTTCAAAGTATGTAAATGTTTTAAAGTAAATCTAATTTTCTTATTTAAATATTCAAAATCAAAAATACTTTAAGAAGTAGTTATAATTAGTATAGCCTAAACAAAAATAAACACCCAAAGGTGTCGTACCATATATAAATGTGTTTATTTTGTAACGAAGTAACTGGATGTTAGAAAATATATGATTTTGAAATCATCATCAATTATATCTTCATCTTCATTATATGATGTCATTCTTAGTAGTGGCTTATATCATAAATGTAGTATACAAACCTATTTTTATAATATGTCTATTTGTATCTGAAACTAATATAATCTATACTAATATATAAAGCTGAAGAGTTTGTTTGTTTGATCTGGCTAACCTCAGTAACTACTGGTTCGAATTTCAAAACTCTTTTTGTGTTTGATGGTCCTTTTATCGAGGAAGTTTCTAGCCTTATTTTTATTAATTATACGCGGGTGAAACCGTGGGACACAGCTAGTCTTAAATAATAATAATAACTTAAAAAAAGTTCATTCTTTTTGTACAAAGTCATGAGAATCTATATTTGTTATCTATTTTTATTATTTCTCATCTAATCGCCATTGCATCGCCATTACCTATTTTACATACCTATGGTACCACAAGTGCCTACAAGTGCATGAATACAATACGAACAGAACAAGCATTGATTTATATAAATAAGATTTTTTTAATGGTTTTATAATGTAGTGGTGTTGAGCTACACTGATCAACAATAATATTATACTTTGTCCCAAACACAATATCGTCTTCTGCTCTCTTCTTACCCATGACTTACTAAATTGAGTGTTGCAGTGATTATCTTTTTTTTTTTTTTATTGTGTAGGTTAGTGGACGAACATGTGGGCCACCTGGTGGTAAGTGGTCACCAACGCCCATAGACAGTGGATTGTATATTTCTTAAAAAAAAAACAACATCGCCACTGCGCCACCAACCTTGGAAACTAAGATGTTATGTCCCTTGTGCCTGTAATTACACTGGCTCACTCACCCTTCAAACCGGAACACAACAACACAAAGTACTGCTGTTGTAGAATATCTGATGAGTGGGTGGTACCTACCCAGACGAGCTTGCACAAAGCTCTACCACCGAGTAAATCTTGAGGCATGCATGGGCATTAGTTATATCTTAATAAAGCATTTCTGGATTTATCAAGGACTACATAAAGAATTAAATAAATATAGTAAGATTCAATTTCTCCATATACTGGATTAGTTATCCTAAAATCCGTATTACACCTTATTTATACCTTACACGTGTCTATTGGACAGACAGTATCCATTTGATTATGTGGCTTATTACTATTGCTTGAATGCATCAGTTTTGTAACTTTAAAATGTTATAATTAAAGGAACTGATTTTAATTTCTATATTTGTATATATTATTCTTTCTGGTCATTGAATTTGTAGATGATTTTCTAGCTCTGACCTTGAAAAATTATGCAAGGAAATGTAGAGAAAGTTCCAGCAAGAAATATATTTATTGTTGCCAAGGCTGCAAGGAAGGCACAATTCTCATCCGGCCATTTGGACATTGGCCAATGTTTTTGTATTGCGGTAAAGTGTCAGCTGTAACTACCTGTGAATCATTCTTTTTGTTGTGGTTTAGAAGTAATCACATTTTTAAATAGTTTCTTATTATGTAACATTCTTGTTACGGTACTTTTCACATGTGGCAAATTACAGAACATCTTAGCAATTTAAATTGGTTTCTGATATAACTCGGTGGAAGGGCTTTGTGCAAGTTGGCCTGGGTAGGTACCACCCACTCATCAGATATTCTACCGCAAAACGGCGTTACTTGGTATTGTTGTGTTCCGGTTTGAAGGGTGAGTGAGCCAGTGTAATTATAGGCACAAGGGACGTAACAGGTGGCCCTGAAGATAGTCCGCCACCCCATGTTATAAAAAAAAAATGTTCATTATAAAAACATAACTAAAGATAATCATTCTGTTTCGGAAATCGTTTTTGAAATAATAAGGTTTAAACATTTTTGAATTGATTCGTGGACGATTGTTTTTAAATTTTATGTACTGGCTATAAATAATTACGTAATTTGAGTTGGGCGCTTCGGGCACATAAAATGTTCACCCCTTAATTTTAAAAAACATTACATTACATTGTTAATTGTTTATTAAAGATAATACCTCCCCGTGTACATCCCCCTTGTCCATAGGATAAATATGCTACTGTTCATATAACTTTTATCTTGTGTCATCATATAAAATGTTGGTGATATAGAAAATAAAATAATATAAACAGATTTATTATAAATAACTGCAATAGCTCAGTTAGATAATACCTACATTTAATCTGGATCATCCAGTTACATGAATCTGTGTCTATTAATAACACAAGCACTATCATTCAAAATATAGTTTTACGCGATTTTAATGGCTGCTATTGTCGTGAGATTTTGCAGACTTTAAAGTTTAACACATTTAATATTTGAAACAAAGAAATTAAAAGTGTAGAACATTTAAATTGTTTTTATAGCGTAAGTAAAAAGTAGAATTCCTTATAAACTATGCTGTTAGTATTGGTCACAATGTATGCCGCAATACTTTAATGCAGCTTGCAATTTGGAAAGCACCTTTTAGTTTCGAAAACGTGCGTTAAAATGCAAAATTCCTAAATATACAATGAGACAAAAAGAGGGTATTATTCTTAAATTAACTTATTGACAGGTGCAAGCTGTTGGTAGTTATTTTAATAAATTAGCAACAACGTTCAGGGCCCAGTTGACTCGCCATGAATCATGACATTGAGTTGCAATGTCAATGGCGACAAAAAATCTTAATTCCTTTTCAACTTTCGGTAACTAGTTTCTTGATATAAAAATAATTTATTGCGTTTTTGTGTCGTCTTAACATAATTGCAATAAATATTACCTGAAATTATTTTATTATTTATTATGTTCAAATCTTAATAGTTCTAATTAATAGTTGACAATCTTTTGAGAAGAATATTTTATTTTGGTACACTTTTGGGTGGGTCGTAAAAGTCGTTTAGAAAAAAAAAATTAAGAGTCTAAGATCATCTACTGCTTTTTGACCCATTTCTTATAATTTCATCTCAAATATGTATATGACCTTACAGATGTATGTCTGACTTCATTGAGATAACCTTTAATTTGAAATTATGATTATACTCAGGCCAAACTGCATTCTTCTTAGAGATCATAGCGTGTGATCAAAGTACCAATAAGTTATGCAAATTGATCGACCGATCTTGCAAGTTGTACTTAACAAGAGCAGCAAGAGTAACAGCAAACTGGTTGCGTTCCCGCCTCCGCTAAGGTCACGGTCGAGCGCGTGCAACGTCCAATGATTCAATGATACACTCGCATTGCAATTTACACTTATCCGTAGCATGGGGCTATTATGGTCTTGACAATCTTCTCGAATATGCGGATGTCTGAAATAAGCAACGGCCAAGAATTGTATTAGATCTATTTTCATTCTTCATTTGTTTAGTTTTTTGGAATTTAATTCAAATACCAATTTTTCTACGTTATAATTTCAAAAATTTTGTAACTTAATACGTTTATATACCTACCTCCTATTTTAAAACGGCTTAAGTAAATTTATAACATCTATTAAACCTATCGGAACTAGTCGAGACAAAGTGACAGTCTATAAATATGGTATGTACAGATAAATTACGCCGGTATGCGACCAGACAGCATCCTGGGCTATTTAAGCCCCAATACGACGCTTTTTACTCTTTGTCATGTAGCTTCGTTGGACCATGTTCTTTTTTTGTTAACTTATCTCCGGTCTAGTGATCTTAAGCCTACTTAAACGAAATGAGGTTTGGAATTTTACAGTACTTTATTTTTGATCAAAAAAGTTGAATGCGCAACGAAGAAAGAATAGATTCGTAAAATAAACTGTGAAGAAATCGGTACTACATGAAATATTCGCGACTTATACAATTCCGATAATATTTCCAATTAGTTTCTTCTTTTAAATTAGTATTCTTAAATTTTGAAGTGAATAAACATAAAGTGAACACCTTCGTTGCATGACTTTTAACCATTTATTCTTGTAGCATTCCAGTGTGTCTAGTCTGGGTTTTTTTCGCATGCGATTAGTGTTATCCTCGACATGTTCCACCTTTTGCTGGAATTCCGATAGTTGGGTCTCTTTTTGAAATAATTGCCTTTGACCTTATTTATCTCATTTTGTCTATTTATGTGTAACAAATTTGTCAGGCTTGTAATTTACGTGTTAAATTAAGCCTACTATAATAACACGTTAACTAATTGTATGTTGAAAATGTAAATCTGTTAAAAATATTAAGCTTAGACAATCATATCCGATGAAAGAAAATAAAAAAGTTTCTCATATGAAGAATTAGTCATATCGCGCTAAACATTGACGTAAGTCTATTAAAATTCAAAGTAACATCGAAATAGAAAGGTGCTGAAAGCAGCCCCAGTTTCGCCAGTGTCTAATTTAATTATGTTTTTTTTTAATCAACGGCACCAATATGACTGCACTAGTTTGTCGATTACGAAATATTTGGCAAATGTAAAACAATTGGAATTTAATTATTTGTATAAAACTTTATTATTATTTTTTAAACATATAAATTATTCTAAATGCTTTTATAATAATTCACTTATATTAGAGACATTGGTAGTTTTATAACCCCATTTTTGAGCGACATTAACTGTTCTATAACCCTAGCAAAATCCAGCAGACGTTGTGTTATCTGTGAACATGGTGATCAGTTGAAGGATATAGTAGATGTGCAGCCACATCTTGTACCATCACCATTACAAAATACATTTCAGTCAAGTTGTCAAGGTCAGTTTAAAAGGGATATACCAACATCAATTATTTTGTATAAAACATTAAATCAAAGCAATATATAATATACATTGCTAATAAAAACTTACTTATAAATGCGAATTAGGCACAGGATCAAATAATATATGAAACAATGGCAAATGGTCTCTACAATTTATGATTCTATATTAAAATTGACCAATCTTTACTTATTATTATAGTATATACTATAAATACATGTATTTATTCTTCGTTGAAAACTCATGATTGAGGATCGTGATCAGCATAAGTCGCAAAAACTGTATTGTTATACAGACTGGCTTATCTTCTGCCACCCTTAGCGATCCCTGAAATTTTTGCGCTTGTAACCACCGGGTATTCTGCCTTTGCTCCTCTTTCCTACAACCTGGCCAAAGAGCATCAGTTTTTTCTAAACTGGCTGGCTTTTGTCAAATCGATTGACCGAAGAAGCCGAGACTTGATCATAAACCACGATACTTAAAAAAAAGTAGACCAATAGTGAAACATCTAAAATGCAATTCAATATTAATTATACCCAAGTAATACGACCGGTAAAAATGGAAAGGCCACTTATATATTAAAGTTCCTCCAGAACTTTTACTCAATTATTCTATAAATCTTAAGCCATGACTTTCTCTTATAATATAGATTATTATTGCAGTAAAGCATTATCTATCGTGATTATTATAATTTTATAATAGATTAATTTTGATAGGTTTGTAAAACCTTAATTATCTTAAATTTAATTATCGTAGTTTTTTTTTACCACTCATCGTGTTAAGATAATTTAAATTTGCTGTCTACGTCTTTTTAGCTTTGGATGGAAGTAAAAATATGATTTAAGATCACTTTATTTACTAGATACGAAATTGATTTGCTAAAAAACATCAATATTATGAGTTATATGTAAGTGGTCAGTGAATAATTCAATAATTGCATATTTGAGCTTTCCGCTCCGTGAATGTTTTTTATCAAATTGGGTGTCAAAATCGTGAATTTCCCACTGAGTTGTGTTATATATATGTTTATGAATATAAACAATTTTGTTTCGTTTCTGTTTAAAAATTTAAGAAATATTTAATGTTACTTAGTTACATATCGTAATAATGATTTCTAAAATATTTAATACTATAATCATTAAACTAATCTAATTCATAAATACCAAACTTATCGTCCTAAAATCTTCCGTGAAACGTGAAAGGGCTGTCATTATAAATCTAACTGGAACATTTCGTTTCGTGTACTTTAACCCGATACGAACGTTAGTAACACCGCAATTTGTGTCGTAATACCACAGTTTAACCACAGTCAGTAATGCATTTGAAAGCAGTTTATTTTCTCCACGTAAATTACACCTTGTCTCTTCTGTTATTGATCTGGCGGGCATAAATGTATACGTTCAGATGGTAGATATTGAAGCGTTGTACGAGACAAGTGGACAAGTGAAATTACTAATACATGCGCTTTCAATCAATCACCATCAAGCGCTTTATTAGATCTTGCAAATATGTTTTGATATTGTATAAGACTTGTTTGTATGTCCATAGTACTCGTTCGTTAATTATTTTTGTCCCTGAAATGTTAATTGTATTGGATTGTGTGAATTACTTGCTTTGTTTTTTTTTGTCGTTATAATTCCTCAGTGTAAATAATTAGAGTAGATTTACTTGAGATTACTTAAACGTATAATAACTTTTACTTCTACAATAATGAAAATTTTCTTTTAATGTAGATCTTATCGGAAACATGACATAGATTGCTTATCGACTCAATCGCTTATTAAACAAAAAATCGTTCATTGCCTTTCTCTGGTTTGTAGATTCATCATTTCTAGACATAATTAATAACAAATCCATTAATTAAAATTAGGCAATTTTCTAATAGCGTGCATTCAGCGCTGCACGAGGTCTTTGTGTTCGAAATATTTCACCGGAGAAAGCTGCAGCTCTAATCGTAAGAAAGATTTAGTCCATTATTTTAGTGAGCTCAACTACAGGTTTTTGCACTTTAAATTAGGCCCCTAATGCTTCCTTACGCTAATTCTTTGATGTTATATTGTTTAGAGCGCCTTTATTTATCTACATAATTAATGTAATAAACTTTGTGGTAGAGCTATGTGCAAGCCCGGCAGGTGCGACCTACTCATATATTATAGTGCTAATGTTTAAGGGAGGTAATATATTATATAGCAGTATCTTTATAAAATAAATAATTTTGTCATGCCATTGTGAATAGTCAATTCCGCAAAAATGATCACATTGCTCAAAAGTGCTATTCTGTAAATTCACATCGTCTATCACAAATTTCGAAATTAAAATTGTGGTGATATTATAGTCAATGTCACAATATGACTTATTGACGTTTTACCATCGCGTACTCTGATGAGTTTTGAGTTTATTTTGATATAATTGATCTACAGCAGTCCGTCGATATCTAATAACGTAGATGTTTTAGATTGGACGCCTTACGACGCATGTGGTAGATAATTATAATTAGATTTATAATTAATCGATTTCTATTTCGTTTATCAAAATTTTGATATGGTTTTAACACTCATCTCTAAGATATTATAATGATATCCTGAGACATTATTCACACACGGCCATCTGATCCCAAACTAAGCAGAGCTTGTACTATGGAAATCAGACAACTGATATAATTACATATACTACTTTTCTTTTGTAAATACATACTTATATAGATAATTACACCCAGACTCGGGACAAAAAAGGAAAGGCAAGTATCCACCAACCACGCCAACGGGCTCATATATTATAAATTATGCGCGTTTATTCGCGCTAAAATCAAAATGGTATTTTTTTTAAGAATCCATAATCTATACTAATTTTTTTGCTTAGTATAAAAATTATTACATAAATAGAACCGACACACGATACCTAATAACCATTTCACGGGTCGGACACGAATTTTGTTACACGCTGTATAACGACTTGTCCTGATATGTAATATATATACCGTATATTATTTAAGATCTCGACTAATGATGTCACGTCAAATTATTTATTTATCTTTGCTCCTCCTAACTCCTGATATTGGATTAGTCATTAGGCTATACGTAGCTACTCGTGAAATATGGAGCGAGTGAAGTAAAGAATAAAGTCGAAATGTTTTTAAAATGTATATAAAATTTATCTAACATAAACATACATCTTAATCGTAGTATAAACATTTATTGTATTTATAATAAGTTATCGATTGTTTGTAATCAATTGTGAAAGTGCTTACATCTTGTGGGTAATTGAGCGTACCTAAGAAATAGTTCGCATTTCACTTTGATTGTGCGATTTGTTACCATAAAGATGTTGTTTTAAATGGATAATTTGTCTCAATATTATATCGGTGTCAAGTTTATCTAAATGCTCTATCTTTTATTATATTGACTGCTTCGTTGGTCTTCTGGCCATCTTATAAAGCTGCAGAACTTAAGTTCTTTTCGAGTCAAAATTAGTTTTTCTCTCGAGATATCTGCTATCTGGAAATTGGCAGGGTTTAGATCCCGTGCCGCGGAAGCACGTAGAGCCGGTTGATCCTGTCCATAAACTCTTTCCGGTCGTGTCGGATTTTCCGTCACGTCATGAGAACGAGGGAATAGTGAGTGCACACACTGCGTTTTTATGAACACTTGTACACTAAGTCATCACAGTTGAAAAATGGCTGTCGTGGACGAAATCTGTCAAGATGAACTCATCAACATCATATTCCAATTTGATTGTTGCCAGTAAACAATATTTTTAGTTTAAATGAATCACTTCATAATGTAATACTTGTATTTGAGCGTTGAAGATTCAAGTTACGGTTACACATCTAGACACGTCGGCGGCTCTCGTATTGATTCTTTTGACCTTGCAGATTTATATAACTTTATTTGAGCTTTCTTTCTCATCTTCGAATTCTCGAAGCTTGAATTTCTCACAATTTACTAATTAAATTTGTCTGGTTTAATTCTTGTTCTAGAAACTTGTGTGGCAGTCTGACTGAGTATAATTTCAGTTCAAGTTTTTGATGTATAATATGATTAATAAATGAAGTATAATAAATAATATAATATAATAATAAATGAACTTAGTAATTTCAAAATCCTATCCAGCTATCCCATTAGGCTGCGTATTCCCGACTTTATAATGCGGATATTAACTTACTAGAGGAAATACTAAGTGTATTAAATTTTAATAGATCTCGTCTTAGGAATATTTTTTTAAATTATTTTATTTCAATTCGTAAATAGACTGATTTTTGGACTCATGATTTTGCATATAGTAATATAAGTATTATTTTTAGTTCAAACATAGATTGTTGATGAATATTGAATAATAATTGCGGATGAAATTGCTACGTTTACAATTCGAGGCGCATATTTCATTCGATTTTCGTTAAATTGTTATTAATAATATCTTTTGTTTGTAATAATGTTTCCGTACTTAATTATATATACTTACACATATGTAATTTTACATTGTAAGGAAACAATTCGCTTGTTGCCTTATTTAATATCTAGTAATCTGTCGCATAAAAACTTAATAGCCGGTTGGTTTTTGTTTGCTCTTCCAATTCAACCAACCGAGTATCATACACGAACCCCTTTCTGTGTGCGTACGTTGCACAACGCGCAAGTAGTCCGGGGCGTGGAAAATGCAGGGGTGGCAACCCCATCGTCAATATAGGGCAGTGCAATGAGTCACGCGATATGTTTAGTTGCGCTATGTTTTTTTTTTCTATGCTAAATCCTTTACATCAAATCGGTTATTTCGGAAGTATTTTTAAGAATCATTCATAGTTGCTTTTAAAAATATAATTAATTATACTCTTTTTTATTTTAATAACGGAAATACTATTAATGATCCAGTGTTAATTGATTATTTATTATGTTTTTATTAAAGTTAAAGGGTTCCTTCTTTGTATGTATTATATTTTTATCTTTAGGTATCGACTCGATATCACTGGCTCTACTGCGTGCGCCACACTAGTTCGTGAAGTCGATTCACTGTAGTACGCACTCGGTACTGTTCGGGAGTGGACGTGTTGAAATCGCTCCCCTTAACCGGCATTATAATAACATTTTTGATAAATTACGCGTCCATTTTACCGTCCTTAAGTTTTCTACCATTGGAATATATAGTAAAAGTGTTTATACAGTTAATACTGTTATTAGATTGTGTACAATCTGCTCCAATTTTCGCTGGGATTTTAACGTATTGACCACTTCAATATATAGTTTTAGATGTAATTATAAACTTCAACTTAGTATTCGTGGTGCGCTTATCGGTCACTTCTATAAAACTACAATGACCTCGACTATCATTTCACATTTAATTTTTAATAATTTACCTTGTGTTATCATAAATGTGTTCTGTTATTGATTACAAATCCTGGTATTGTATTTATCCGCTTCTCAGTGTATGAAGGTCTTAAACATTTATCGTTATTGTTTTGTTCGCATCCTTTGTGAAATCGCCTTTGTATACATACATATATACGTACATAAATAGACTTGTTAAATAGTTTTATCGATCTGTGATAGTGGTAGGTGAGTCAACACATTCTTGTTGCTACTCGTCTTCAATTTAATTACTTTGTCAATTAGCATTCTTATTAACGCTCTGATTGTCTTCAAATAAATGCCTTTTTACTACAGATACAAAAATTGTACAGTACAACGTTGCAAAATTAATATAATATATTTTAGTAAATTTTCGTTTTGTTATATATAGTATATAGCTTATATAAAAGTCATAGCAGTTTCAGTTATGTAAATATATGTTACTCTAGCGTTTTTGTCGTTTTCAATTCCAATTCCGTTATTAAAATTCAATACACGCCAGTCGCTCGCTAGACCGGTCAATTTGTATCGATATTTTATCAAGTAAAATGAAATTTCTACCTTACACGGTAAAATTTAAAAAGATAGCTATATATATTTAAATTTTAGGAATATTAACTGTGGTGAGAAATTGTATCAAAACATGTAGCTAAATTGACTATGAAACAAGGGTTAGGTGAATAACTATTGAGTCTCCTTTCCAATATATATCTCTATCGTTATAATGCACGGCAATTATGATCTTATATCACGATATCCACAGAATGCAGTAATGGCTAATAAATTACTACGGTGTTAATATGTAAACCCATTTATTATTTTTCCGATTTCTTTATCTATGACGCGAATATCGATCTAATGGAGCGAAAAATTTTTGATCAGGATGGCAATCATCTCGTCCTATTTCATTGGTCGTGTTGAAATTGCTTTCTCGTTTAGTTACGCTTATATTTTTTTTCCACATCAAATTATAACTATTATACTACGAATCTATATTATCTTTTTCGTCTGATAACAATCGAAAAACCTTTCTTATAAAAAGTGTTACTATCTGCTCTAGAAAAGTGCCTCACTCAATTTACAATTTCAACTGTAATGAGGTTATCGCTATTAAATGAAATACCGATTATGATAGAATTAAAGAGCGTAACGATCGTGTAGTTACATCATATCTGTAATCAATATCAATTCTGATAACGCTATTCGTTCAGGTTTTTGCTGAAGTTAATACAACGTAAACATCATTTGAATCTTAAAATACATAAGAACTATTTACAGTTGTTTATATCGAACATCTGACCCGTTTACTTCAGTTGAGTAGTAAAAATAAATTTCAATAGCAATGATTGTGCCGTTTGAAGCTGTAATTAATGCTCTACTAATTTCTGGTAACAGTTCTTAATGACAGATAATGGACTATATAATAAGACATCGATGCTGAAATGATTTTTTGTTACTTTGATATATTCTCAGAATTCACTTTGCTCAATGTATCGAAATTGAAGTGTATTTTTATTCACGCTCAAGTGAATGTTTGTCAAGATCCCCTAAAGTGTACTCTATATTCTTGAGATTTCTTAAAAGATTTATTTGAATTTGCCAAAGCATTTGCGTTGATATTTCTTTTATGTTTTATTGCAATGACTTTTTCTATTTCAGTAGTGTATGGTTTACTCATTGTTACGTTATTAATTACTTATTTAAATACCTTAAAAGATAACGATTTAAAAAAAGTTGGAAATCAAATGTTAGTCTTGACTTCTTTCATTGAAAACAATGAAGTCAAACGCGTTAAATACTATATAGAATTAACAAAGGGTTAGCTTTACTTTGAAACGTTTATTTTGACTGATCTTGAACGTAACATTTAAATGTTGCGTGTTCAAAGCCTATTCGTGCCGTTATAGTAGCAGTTATGGCAATGTTTGTTACTTATTCACTAACAAAATAGAATTAAAAGGCATGCGAGTTTGGTATTAAAATTAAATTTGACTCTAGTTATAAGTGTTCTCATAATTCAGTTGCTCCGATTTTCAAATATAAATGACGCGACTGGCTGTATATTGATCGGTCATATAGTTTAAAAATAGGGTCTTTATTCGGTGCTCGACAAAGTGAATCAGAAGCAGTAAATTTTTTGTGTTAATATAAATTATTAGTATATTTTTTTAGTCTGAAATTGCGACATTTTTTTAATAAAACTTTTAATATAACGGATGCCTTAAGACTTCAAAATTCGCAACGTAAACCTTGGATGGTTATTAAGAAAAGTACTTCCATCTTAGACGTACGTAACTCAATTAGTTCAATCTGGAGTACGAGCTTCAGCTGAAACCTTTTTGTATGAATCTGCAAATATAGACATGTTTTGCACGTGCTGACCGTATGTTCACTGGTTAGCCGTATTTAATATGGCCAACTTAATTTATTATCAATATAAAGTTTATAAAGTAAACATGTTTGCGTGAAATATACGCTATTTGTTTTTGAGTTTTTTTTTTATCATACAAGTCTAAATCAAAAACTCACTACTCAGTGTAAGTAGTGTAAGGTAAATAACGAAGGTTAAGCAAATCATAAAAGCAAATATAATTATAATTGTTATTGTTTATAAAGTAACAGATATCATTGAAAATGTGAAACAAAAACAAACAAATTGTATCATAACATCAGACAATGATCTAAAGGGATCAACGACACACCAACCGCTGAGTTGCGTAGGAGTGGGTCTATTTTAATTTCGATTATACTTCTGTCCCATTCGCCCTCCAGGAATATCCCGTAGCTTCCTCTCTGTCTGGGTGAAATTGTGCAATAATTGGCAAGAAATCTATTTTCTCTCGTGAGTGTGCCAAAAAATACACGTGCATGAACTGTCGATTGAAATTTCTCGATTCAAGACATGACTTTTTGATATGTTTTGTATAATAAATGCGTAATTTTGCGGTATCTTCATTTCAAAATATACGCCATAAAAATAGCTAGTCCGTACTTTTTTATAATTTGTTTTTTTATGCTTACGTTTAATTAAACGTGAAATCCATTTTCTGATGAAGATTTTGATATCGTTGTTAATACATCTTAAGCCTAATGGAAGTAATAAAAGCCGAAGCGTTAAGTACTAAAATCGAATCGTAAACAGCTTTAACGAATACTTAAATGTGACAATCTTACCAATGTGATATAGTTGTTAGTCGCGAAATTACTAAATAGCTCAAAAAAAGAACCTTAAAGTATTGATGCTAAATCTTTTGAGTATATATATCATATCATATCGTATCGTTTGACTAATGAAAATTATTTAGTATAAAATAGTCGCTCATAGAGTTAGTTGATTGTTGAGTTTCTTATTCCAGTTCTACAGGTGCTGTGTTTTAATTAAGAACTATTTATATAAACTTTTTTTTACTTGGAGTGATACTGTGTACAATTGTGCAAGTCGTGTTAGTGTTGTGATGGAAAGTAATTGTTAGAACAACATCACATATAATGTCGAAAACTCTAAACGCCTACAGAATGTAAGTATGAAGTTAATTATAATGCATAAATAAAAACGATTTCATTAACGTTTATCTTTATTAAACGTATATAATATTATTTGTACTTAGCAGATTTTAAAATGGATCCCTTATAGGATACAAATTTCCTTTGTCCTCGTTCCGTCCTTGAACTTTAGACCTTGGGGAGGTTGTTTAAGCATCGCCTTTGTCCTTTGAAGGAACAACCTTGATTTTCACTGACAGTGTAGACAAGATTACCTTACGTACTTATTTATAAGATCAAATCAAAATATTCTCTATTCAAGTAGGATCTTATAGTTATTGAATCGTCAAGTACCAAGATTAATTAATGCAAAGCTACCAACGGTTCAAAATTCAAATTACCGTTTAATAGATTGAAATAGATTCTACCGAGAAGGACCAGTAAAAATTTCAGTAGATATCCTTTTTCTCAAATGATGATAAATTTTATATATTACGATAAAACTTAATCAAATAATACTAATGAAACCAACTCAGCAACATTTTTTTTTTGCCGAGTAGCTCGTCTTTTAATGTGTACTTACCGTAATAAAGGGAAGTAAATTTCTCAGTTACCCTTAATTTTTTTTTGTTCCAACGTTTTAAATCTGTTTGCGTAAAATATCTCGTCTCTCGTTAGTGCGCCTTTTAATAAAACGTTGAATGGAAATTATGGGATGGACAGTCTAGACTTAAAAATAACAGATAAAGCGGTATTTTAATGGTACGAATTTACAAAATTTAAAAATATATATGAAGTAAAAAATACGCAAGGCAACCACTACATGATAAATTAAAAAAAAAATTTAAACATCCTAAAATGTTACATTAATTCATCCGTAAACATATATTTTAAAACAGTAATTGTTTAGTAATTTGTCTTCCTCTTTTGAGCCATTTAAACAAAGGTTTCGACGTCATAAAAAATGCAAACATTGTCTGGGATTCCTAAAAAGACAGCGGCAACCTAAAAATGGATGACAACTCTGTGGATTAACCATTCAGTTGCATTGCACCCCCAGTTATGTCTAGACGCATCGATTACCCAAGCTTTGTCCAGTATAGAGTAACGCTATTTTAATTGGATTAGTATTTGCTCTTGTTTCGAATTCATCGTGCATTTTTCGTTTAGTTTCAATGTTCCAATTAAACCATTTGTGATCGTATATATTCTATTGACTTTCCTATTAATTGGATCCACACAATATTCTTGAACCTGTTTTGTTTTTCCCGCTAATCATACCATTGGCTGGTTTTATTATCTTTTGAAGTTTTTTAATAGAAAAATAAGATTATTACGATTCATGGTAAACTAGTTGTAGCGGGCTGGTTGCCAGCTGCTTCGACGCTCGGATGATATTCTTGTAATCGTGTCCTTTGTGTTTCGTTCCGTTTCGATAAGGCACAAAATTTATTACGTCTGCAACACTGTTATTACACTTTTCGAGTGCATTTATGTTTTACTGTTTCACGTATATTAAAATTTGCAATACTTTTACAATTTTAGAATGTTAACGTTCTGCTTTATGAGAGCTAGTTAAGCTTGTAAATTATAATTCAGGGCGATTCAAATTTATCTTTGAACAGTGCAAATCATCATCGATATGAATTTAAATAAATTGGTTGGATGTTTGCTTTTATTTCTAAACCCAAAATATTATTTTAAAAAGAATTTACATTTTAGAATATTCTTTTTTTAAAAAATAATTTATTTTAAACAACTAAATGTTTTTGTTCTATAGTTAACGATTAAAGATCAACAGTCTTGTAATCTTAATTGGAACAAGTGGAAGCAATTGTGCAAATACAATATTTAATAATTTATTCTTGAGTTATTTTGACTTTTTTCATAATACATTCTCCTGAAACTTGCTTAGTGGTTGGAAGGAGGGTTGTCGCCCTTGGTTGCCATGGAGACGGGATATTTTATGCGCCTCGCGTCGCTCGTTACCTACTCTTTGTGGGTGGGGGTCTTAGGCAAGATTATAGCCCGTTTACGACTGAGAAACAAAGAAATACCTTAGACTAAGTACTGAGCGTTTACATCGTTATTATAATTTTTTGTAACTGTTTTTTGCTGGTACTTTTCATTTTCATATCATGTAAGATCGCGTATACGAATCCGAGTCCAATAATTAAATAAAAAATATATCGATTTTTACTTTGTGCTCGGCGGTGAAAACGTCGTGAGGAAATGCGTCTTCACCAATCCGCATTGGAGCAGCCTTGTGAATAAGCTTAAAATCCTCTTCTAAAATGAGAGACGGACTTAGCCCAACAATATTTTTATCGGCCGTTACTCTTTACACTAAAAAGTCCAGTGACTACGTGACTCACACTGGTATTTCCCAGCTTTAACTCCTAATCTTAAGACAAACGGAGTCGTCTGAAATTGGTTTACTTTCTAAACTTCTTCTATATTTATTATTTACACATACGCCTTTTATTGGCGGGATCCTTTTCAAGACCCAAATTAGTTTCGACTCATTGAATCGGAATTAACATAGATGCTACTTATATTATGCTTAGATGACTGCCTCGTTGGTCTAGTGGCTAGATATAAGGCCGCAGACCCAGTGGTCCTGGGTTCAATTCCCAGGTCGGACCAATAAATAGTTATTGGGTTTTTCTGTCAGAAAATTCTCAAGACCAACGGCTTAACGTGCTTTCCGAGGCACTCCCGTGCCTCGGAAAGCACGTTAAGCCGTTGGTCCTGCGCCTGAACTCTTCCGGTCGTGTCGGATTGCCGTCCCATCGGATTATGAGAGCTAGGGAATAGTGAGTGCACCTGTGTTTGCGCACACACTTGTGCACTATAATATCTCCTGCGCAGTTGGCTAATCTCTATTGAGATTGGCCGCCGTGGCCGAGATCGGTCTGGAGGACATTATTATTATGCTTAGATATATTAAGTATTGTTTCTTTATCATCCTTTTCACTAGATATTAAAACATCTTTAAAATTTGCTTATTTAATAGGTATATTGTTTTTAAATATAATTAAAGTTATTTCAAATTCAGTCTGATATCTATTACTATGCCTGTCTTTTGAAAAAATAATTGGTTTTGTAATCTCGATTAAATCAATCTATCTCCTTCGTGTCTTCTCGATCCTAAGGGACTTTGTCGAAACAATCTGTAACCTATTTGCACAACTAAAAGCTATAAAGCAAGTAACTGAATCTCAGTTTCCGAGTCAATCTTAAAGTTAACACAAAATCGTGGCATTTGAATATTCAAAATATTCGTCATCGATAGTAAAATCTAATATTGTAGCTATTGTAAGTATTTGTATTATATTTTAAAAAAAAGGTTGGCAATTCGGTTGTCTTAAAAATTTAGCATTTAGGCTATACTAGCTGTGCCAGCGGTTTCACCCGCGTATAATTAATAAAAATAAGCCTAGAGCCTTTCTCGATAAAAGGACTATCCAACACAAAAATATTTTTTAAATTCGAACCAGTAGTTCCTGAGATTAGCCGGATCAAACTTACAAACTCTTCAGCTTTATATATTAGTATAGATGTAGTAGGAATGGTACAAACGACTTGAACACATGTTTTGCCTTATACAGTTAACGATAAAAATTGTTTTCTTAAATAATTCACTTGAGTTGATACGTATGCGATAATTGCTATACGAAGGACATTTGAATGAATCGTGTAAATAAACGAAAGTGGTACTCGATCGTAGTATTTTATGTACATTTATATTGTAACCGGGTCGAGTATAACATATAATGCCATGAATGAAATTTCATTGTGTTATCTTAAGGTAAACGAAGGGCTCGGTGTTTTGATTAGAATTTCATAACAGCCTTATACATAGCTGATATATTAAATTATGTTAAAGTCACGAATCCTTTTTTTCTAAGTCAATCTACAAAGATTCTTATGTTATTTATGTAGAGTCCCTTATGTAACTTTCGGTCTGACGAATTTAAAGATCTTTGGTTACTTATGTTTGGTTTATTTTTATTTGGTATCCACCACGATCGTTGAATTGTAAATTGTAAAAACTTTGTTGCACAAAATTATTAATATAAACCAGAGTTTGACAGGATTTCGCCTAAACCCGGTTACTATATTTATAAAACAATTCGTTTTGTTTGCGGATAGAAGAAATGTCTACTTTTAATTATTCTTAGCCTTCTGATCAAGCAGAAGGCAAATGGTAGGTACTGACCTACGCCTTGTAGCTAATTCCATTATTCCAAAGCGAATCGTTTTAATTGGGTTTTTAAAGATACTTTTTGTAGGCTATAATTTTCTATAGAGTACTTTATTTAACTACAATGTTTTTATTTAATTAAATTTCGATACAGTTATTATTTTTTGATTATTTCTTTAATTCGTTTTGTATTTTAATTTTATAATTTGTAGCACAACTAGAATATTAAGTTACTTTTATATATATGTTATTCAAATTCTTTATTGCAAATGTCTTTTACAAAATTTAGTTAATATATTGTCTTTTTTTATAGTCAATGAAATTACGTTAGGGCAGTTGTGTTTCCTCAAGTGTTTTCGCTTTGACTAATATATTGCGTGAATTATTTCCTTTCACACATTATACAGAAATACTAGTAGCTGATTATTGTTTCTGATTTGTTTACTGTATCTTATAACTATTTATGTAACAGTATACAAATTATATTCAATGATTTTAATCGATTTTACTCATAACGGTTTACGATTACGTTTTATTTGGTTTGGAAATTTCAGTGTGAAGCATGTAAAGACGTTGATTTGCGTCTGATCTCTCTCCAGCCGTGTCGGAAAGCCGTTCTATCGGACTGTGATTACGAGAGTATGGAGATTGCATCTCTGTTTGCGCACATACTTGTGCACTTTAATATCATCTGCGCGGTCGGTTAGCGTGGCTCAAACTCGGTCAGGAGGACGTTATTATTATGATTATAACAACTCGAATACATTTATAATTAAATGATATATACGTTCTAAATTTGAAATCATATTCTAAAACTCACAAATTGCTTGGAGTAAAATTGTAGCTGATAAAATGCTACAGTATATCTTGTGTGGTGCAATGCGAAAATAATAAAGTATCCGAAACACCCTCGGGGATTTCCAACGCGTTACGCCTTTCTGGAAGTCTTTGCTGGAATGTTCGAAAAAAAAATCGTTTAAGAGAATTCTTATCGTCCTCTTTATATTTCAACGTTCTCGCAGACCAATAAACGATATACCATTCTGTAAACTTAATTAGCCTGTAATTTTCTTATGTTCTTTTCGTATATTACCGTCGTAGTTATTTAAATAACTATGAGTACCTAATTCTTTTCAAAAATGTTGATCGTGTCGTGTGGTTCTTTTGAACAAAATTTATATATAAATGCATTATAAATAAAAGACGGTTATACCGAGACCGCAAGATTAGTTCATAATATAAAGTTGAAACACGTAGCAGAAACTTGGTTTTATTACCTCACAGAGTAAGCTGTGAGGGTGAAATTTCAAGTCCACATCTCTGTAGAACACTTCAACGCCAGATGAATTGTATAAGGTTTCTTTAAATATATAATATGTATGTATATCTCAATGTACTTGAAGTCTCACAGTTGACACGTGGACAATTGGGCTTTATATGACGTTGCTGATGTTTGTGGCGGTAACAGTGGTAGGCAGACGTTATTAATATATATATATATTTAAATTTCGGGAAACAAACATTTACACAGCTATTCAGCTACACATATACAATAAAAAACAATAAAATAACATATAAACCAATCAAGTTTCTACTAATATCCTATCCAAATAAGAAGCAGAGAGCATATATATAATTATAACATTAACACAACGCTTATATATTTCGATGAAAGTCAAGTTTCATATTTATTAGCAAAGAATAACGGTCGAGTTTCGCCGTCAATATTATGTTAGAAATTGACAACTTTTTACGTAATTATGATGCGTCGATTCCGTATTGAGGTTTAAAAATGTTTTCAAAATGCTGTCCGAGTCGGAGAACAATAAAAAGTATGAATATCGGTTCGTACGTTGATGGAATTATTAAGCGAAGGATGTTGAAGCTATTGACCCATATCTAAATTGTTCCGATTTGCATATCATGCGGTTTCCTGTGGTATATTCTCACGTATGTGGGACCCGTTTGAATAATATATATAAACAAAGATATGTGATGATCGTATTTATTATAGTCAGCTGATTGAATATAGCGGTAATGTGTTACGAGTAACGTTCATGGCCAAGTCAATATTGTTATATGGCAAACATTGAATAGGTCTAAGTTTGATGCATTTAATTTCTTAATTATCCAATACCTTAAATCTTCAATATATAAAAGTGGCTTTAAAATATGTTCGAATTTATGGTTCAAATATGTACATAACAAGTAGAAATAAAGAGAAAGGAACGCCTTAGAGCTATAGTGAATTTAACGCATAAAATAGTTATCAATATTGATGATGATTCTTAACGAAAAAGTTGAAAAACGCACTCATGTAAAATTATACATGAGAATATACAGGAATCAAAATGGAACAGTTCTCACTCATATTGAAATTTAGATTAATACGTGCTTATTTAAAAGAAGTTTTATTTTTGACATTATCAGTTAGAAGGTTATCTTAACGTAGCTGATAGATAAGTGTATATTGACCGTGATTCCAACGTGTGTTAGTCTAACGAATATTGAAATATTTCGTAATTTTAACCGGCTTAAGAATGTTTGCCCTCAATCTTAGCCAATCTCGCTTATGGTGTCGGTCAATGACCTACTTGCGGTGTAATAATCGTGAAAATGCGATTATTCGAACTTAGCGAAACCTAATTATAATCTTAATGATACTGAAGCCGTATTCGAAGAGCCTTTCACCCAGAATTGTTCTGTAAATCTACTTATGGGAATAGACAATGTTTTTGGTGTTCTTAGTTTTCGAAAGTAAAGCGTAGATTGTCCTTGATATAGGAAACCACGGTGTAATGTAATGTTGTTTAAAGATTTATAAGTATTTAAATGTAGGTATGAAAATATATTACGCGTTATTAATCCAGTTTCCAATTGAGGCAGTTATTTTGGATTCCAGACAGACTCTTTAACTTTTTTAGCACGATTCCAAAGTCAGCCGTATATAATTATATATATAAGTACATATATTATATATTATTTATATAAAAATATTTATTTTAATAAACTTATAAACAAGTAATCGTTCAAAATTAAACGCAACTACGCGTTACATTCTAATCTTCGATCGTACATTTCTCCGTAAATACATAAATATCTATATAAAACCAAATGAAACAAAATGGAAAAAAGACTATGATTGTTTTGTAACGCCTTAAAATAGAACGCATTTCGTCACCATAACATTGCTTAGGTTATCATTCAAGATATCCATCTTTTATCACTTTGATTAGTATAACATTGTAGCAACTATTAATAAATCTCCATAATTAACACTACCTTAAAGAACGTGACCCAAATTACATGCATTCGATATTCTGTTTTTTAAACAATTTAGTGTAGCGACATCTATCTCGCCACATACGTAAACTAAAAACTGACGTACCCTACATCGCGATATTAAAGTTATCCGAGCGATTGAACATATATACAAGAACCCGACAACAACCGTCGGGCAGTAGCCCACCAGACAAACAACCGTCTGGTCGGAGGATCCTCCCTTTTCAATGGTGAACTCCATAACTGGTGACCCCGACGTGATCGTCAGCGCAGCCTTCGCAAAAACTACGTCATCGTGACGTCATCATCACTTCCTCAAGCTTTCGAGCAGCGAGTCATACAGCCAGCCAGCATCCACGACTACTACGGGTATCCTGACCACCAGCATGCAGCGGACGCGCATTCCTGGTCATCACCCACAGTCTTCTCAGCGATCTTGGCACAGCACACTGCATTTCGGCCGGTCAGCAAGCAGAGACGCACTTCTCTCCTGGTCGACGCAGCAGCCAGCCACTACGCAGCACTGCACCACTCCGACTCACTGGAGCATTTGCAGCATCACCCCGACTCACTGGGGCATCACCGCAGACAGTTCCGACTCACCGTGAACTATGCGGCATCTGGTTCCGACTCACTGGAACATTCCACTGGCCCGGCAAGCATCACAAGATGTATGGACGACTCAACCTGCTATCGACCTCCGGTCTCGGAGGGGAGTGATGTAGCGACATCTATCTCGCCACATACGTAAACTAAAAACTGACGTACCCTACATCGCGATATTAAAGTTATCCGAGCGATTGAACATATATACAAGAACCCGACAACAACCGTCGGGCAGTAGCCCACCAGACAAACAACCGTCTGGTCGGAGGATCCTCCCTTTTCAATGGTGAACTCCATATTAGAAAAAAAAAAAATCGTATAGTTTCTGTATCTGCGTGCAATTAGTGAGTATGTTTTGTTTGTTACTCTATTCTCTATATTCGTATTATGCAGTTGGTGCTGTCATTTGTCAACGACATGTCATTAACGGTCGCTAAATAGGTCTAGTTCCGGTGTAAATGTTTCACGACCCGCCCAGTAGTTATTCTATAAGAACAAACTCGAAACTCAACACAGTACGCGATCGTTAAATGTCAGATGCGACATTGACTAAAATAATAATAACGTATAAAGGATACACGTATCAAAATAGCGTGTCACGGTCTTCGGTTTTCGAAGTGAGTTCTTACATTAGCGCTGCTGGTCAGTTAAGCCGCACCCTCACGTTTCATGATGAGTAGTCACTTCCTGTCAAAGGATTTATGCAAACGTGTTAAATGACGACAGCGCTCATTAAAATCGATAGGTATTTAAAACGATCATTCATAACACTATAGTTTCACATATTACTGTCTCAGGTATTGTGTAGTATATTGTGAAGTGATTTTTTTAATGCAATGTTAATGTCAATCTAATATTCATGTCTACTTTCATTTCTTCAAAGCGGGTAAGACTCACGTGTATTAATATTTATCTCATTTTGAGTGGTTTTTTTTTTAATAGCCATCTAAAGCTCGACAGGCGTGATTCCAATGTTAAAGAGATTACTCAATTTGATATTGAGAATAAAGTAAATATTTCATCTGTTCTCCGATTTGTGGATGCAAATGAATATGTAACTAAATTTAGGTCTTGTTTTTTTAAAATATGATGAAGCATACGTCGCTTTTATTAGTAGCTTAATCGAGATTGAAAGATCCAGGGCGAATTAATGTCGGTGATCTCATTATTGTTGGTCTGATTTGCAAAACATCTTTTTCTAGTTGTTAACATCCCCTCGAAACAGAGAAAACTGATATAACGATAAAGAAAGAAGTCGCATAGAATTAAGGCAATTATATTAGTAATCCTAAAATTTTTATTGTGTTGCTGTGTGGAAATGAGAAATGCAGAAACACCAAACTACTAAACCCATAAACCAAAGACAGGGACAGACAGGGGGGGTCTTTGGGGATTTGATAGTTTAAATAAAATTCAAAAATATTTTTAGTATACAGTAATCTTTAAAAACAGTGAAGTAACACCCTCTGTATGTTAGACTAGCGCCTCATCTCCTTTTCCTTAACCAAAATAAAAAGTAATAATTAGTTAAATTAAATAAACAAGAAAATTTAAGTGTTCGAAGACGGACTTGTCCGTGTCGATATCTATTCTAATATATAAAGCTGAATAATTTGTTTGTTTGATCCGGCTAATCTCAGGAACTACTGGATGAATTTCAAAATTATTTTTGTATTGTATAATAGTCCTTTTATCGAAGAAGGTTCTAGGCTGATTTTTATTCATTATATTTTTATTAATTATACGCGGGTGAAACCTCGGTCTCAGCTTATTTATGAGCAAGAATCCTTAATGCTCAAGATACGTCATTAATTAAGGATATTGGTTATAAATAAAATAGGTTAGTTCTAATTACTAAATGTTTTTATGACAATATACGTCTGGTCACGAACTTCACTATTGTATATACGATTGGCGAATCCTAATAAGGATCTGGTTTATGGCTTCTATATATATATATATACTATATAGAGCTATAGGAGGTAGCATTACTGGATTTTCTTTCCAACCGACTAGGTAACTAGATAAAATAAAGGTTATGATGTGAGGTGAATTCAAACATAGTGTTGGTATGTTTTATCCCAGTTTTATTCTGAAATGATTGTAGCTATTTATATAGATGTGGTCAGACTGTAGATTTCGGGTCCTGAGTTAATTTCTGGATCAGGCCGATTAAAATATTGGATTTTCCCATTAAGAATTATGAAAGCGAATGAATAGAGAGTAGTATTCCCACAGGCCTGTACTATATAATATGAAATGTGTGCCGACTAGTCCTTGAGATAACCGTGACCGAAAAGTCATGAAGACATCTTGTATTAAGACATGAACTTTCTAAACATTATATACCTTATCGCAATATATATAAGGACTACGAAAATTATAATCGTTTTTATTTTTATTACAAAAGTATAAAAAAAGACACTATACATATAATAACATATTGCACATAAAAAAGAATACATTCGCGTTTAAGAAATCTGTATACACTATTAATTTCACCGCACAACATATTATAAATGTTGTGTAACTTGTTAAATATTTGTGCCATATAAAACATTACACGTGTTTCAAAAGATATTTTTAAAAGCTGAATGCTGAATATATCCTCACACAACTTGTCTGTCTAGCACATATATAGTTCATATACATATATATTATTTAATTTTAAATTGATCGTTCTCATAATCAAACACATACATTGTTAATATGTTTACAATTGCTTTGTTTAATAAACGATGTTTATTCTTATATTTTTATTTTTTAATCTGACTATCGCTTTCACCAGACTGATAATAAGTGTGCTTGTCAGCTCTATACATGTGACAGAAGTGAAACGGTATAAGGGTAGGCTATTCCAACAACAAGAGGATTATAGACAGAGTAAACAGTTTCGATTAAGAGTGACGCGATATCATTGGTCGATATCTTGAATACACTACGTTATTTACTATATATTAGCAAAAAAAATGCGTTTTGTAGGTTTACGAAATTTTAATCGGAACTTTAGAAGTAAAATAAAGTGGATATATGCTAGATGGAATAGTGTTGTATTACAAATATGAAATAAATTATTCAAGTACCAATGGTATGGAATATGTGTATTCTAAGTTTTGTTTATTTTTCCTCCTTTGATCGGAATAAAGTAGAACGTTGCCCTCAAATGGACCTCAATTTTTTTCGTCTATTATGTCTAAAAAATAATTATTTCTGTATGTCCAATATCAATTAAATTGAGATGCGAAATTAAATTGTAATGCGACTACCATGGAGCTGTAATATATGTAATAAATTCACCGCAAAAATAATAATCAAAATGTATACATAAGCAAGAAAATTGGAGAACCGCAGTCAAAAAACATACCAATGTGTCTGATTGATTTGTCACAATACAGTTAACTCTATAGTTATCCTGTCATTGTAGTGTGAGACGTGTTAACCTGATAAGTATCATTTTCTCATCCAAGGTTTTTTTCACGGTCAGATATCGATACGTTTTATTTATTTGTGTTTATCGAAGTGTATATTCTGCTTACATATTTTTATCTTCATAGATTTGAATTTAGAACGTTAAATAAGACGAAGGTATATCGACGTCTTGAATATTAACAAAGAGAGTTAATTATTAAAAAAAAAAGTATTTGAATATAGAATACGTTGTAAATTTAAATTGTTGTTGTCAACAGAAAGAAGATCGAATCGCTAGGCAGGATGACGGCGATGACGCAGGAGGAGATGGTGGCCGGCGCGCGCACGGTCGCCGCCGGGCTCGAGGCGTTGCGGGCGGAGCACACGCAGCTGCTGGCCGGGCTTGCGGCGAACACTGAGCACGAGCACGAGAAGGTGTCCCTGGTGCGGAAGAGCATCGATGCGATTGAACTCGGACTCGGAGAGACACAGGTAATCGAGCTATGCTAATGACTTAATCGCTGAGCGAGAATGCAACGGTTCTTGTTTGAAAAATCTCGCGAGTTTGAACTTTAAATATAGACAAAGAGCATCTTCTTGACGATAACTAATAATCGGGATATAATTTAATTCAGTTCAGTTTCAAAATGCATTGTTAAGTGATTTTTGTTATTAGTTTTACTATACAACGATTGTATTTATTAATAACAGCTTAAGCCTTGGATTTTTAATAAATATTTATAAATATAACTTAATTGTATGAAATGCATATTAATCATATTGATTAAACCACAAATAGTTGAAGTACATTAATATCGAACTACATACGATCGATACGGGTGAAGTTTATTCAAATATATGCAAATGTGCATTTCTCGTTCGCTTCAGTTAATCGCTATATAAATATTATCAGGGTTGGTACATGATTTTTTATATGATAAATATATATAAAACATTTTTCTCGTGGATGTTAAACGGAGATCGTAGGTTTGAATCCGTACAAACACTATTGCGTTTTCATTTGCTTTATTAATGTGTGTATAAAAATAATCTCGAGATTGCTCGAAGACTAAGATATTTGCCGAATAAAATTCTGCGAAATGTGTATTCATCAGCCCGTTTTGGTGTTGTGGTGGAATAAACTCCAAATCGCCTTAACAAGACGTTTGCCCGACTGTGGAAAATAACGGGCTATTAGAAACTACTATACTGTCCCATATAGCGTTACGTCCCATAGTCGGGCTTCTTAAGGAGATTTGGAGTTTATTTCACGTATACGATAAAAATAAACATAAAATATTAATAGTTTGTAGCGTAGTTCATTAATTAATAATTTGTAATTGGAACACTAACCGAATCTAAACTTGTGAGTTAAACTTCGAAAGTCTTGGAGTATTTTTATTTTTAAATTTGTAGTTGACAGCCCTATGGTGGTGTGGCAGACACTTCAAATTCCTCTTCTATATATAAATTCATACACAAAACTAATCAAGCAGTTAATCTGTACACATAATGATTAATTACCTTTCATGGTATCTTTTTATAATAACATGTTTAGGTATTACGTATAGGACAAATTTTCATTAAAAAATATAATATTAATTATTCTTTGTACATTTAAATTATTTTTATTATTATATATTAATTGAATTGAGCCTTTGGTCAGCATTGAGACAATGCTGGCTGTTATTAATTCGTAATATAGTTATGTATATCGTATTTATTATTTCTGTGGCAACGTAACCGGTTATTATACAGATTAAAAATATTTTGTCCTCCTGACCGATATAGGTCACGACGGACAATCTCAACGGAGAATAGCGAACTGCGCAGGTGATACGAGATTATTAAAACCGATGCACACTATTCTTTCACTCTGATAATCTAAGGCGATCCAACGCGCCCGGGAGAGTTCGAGGAGCCAATCGCTTTACGTGATGTTTGAAGTACAATTTGGTGTAAAAATACCAGGTTCAATCATAATTTCAAAACTCCGGACTTCCAGATATATAAACTGCCTTATATAGTTAAAATCCACCAAAGAGGTAGTCAATTGTTTTTTTTTTGTTAATCTTTAATATAGAAAATTTAAATGGATATGCGTGACAGATTTGTAAATAGCATACTCAGAAGTTAACTTACTAATATATTTCATTACATTTGTGCAATACATTTGTGAAGTTGAAATCGCTTTACCTCTTATATTGTAATATACCTAAATTATTATGTATTTATTTGGTCCAACATCAGACATTTTTAGAACCAATAAAAAAAAAAACGTTGTTTACACTATGGCGAATTAACATATGTATATTGAATTTCAAGGTAATGAAAACAAGTATTATACTATAGTTTTAGATTAGCTAGACTATGGAACGATTAAATAAAAATACGCAGCGTGGTTACAAATGACAGACATACATATTCTTTTTATTTAGAGAGAGTGACACTAAAGAGGTTGAGCTACAATAAGTTCGGACTACGTTCATATTTTCAACACAAGGTTACATTACTGCATTCATTTATTATCTGCGGATGCGTTACCATCTGTAATTTAATGCCACGTGTAATGCCGGTAATGCCACCGCTTGGGAAACCGCGAGAACTTATTCAAATCCCAAAATGTTTTATCTATGAAATAAATTAAAATATTAAATTTTTGTAAAATAAAGTGACATAGTATGTACATATTTTACATAACACAGTAATCAGTTCAGTTAGTTAGCACACTTATATATGTTAGCAAAAAGGAAATGCCTGTTTAAATAAAGTTAAAGTTTCACTAGACTTGAGAGAAAATTGTTGCATTATATGACATTAAGTCTTAAATAAACCAATGACAGATTCCTGTAACAAAATTCTTGGTGTAAAAGCACATTATTTAAATTTTACTGATGAAATTATTGTAATCGGTACATAATACCTAAACGCAATGGATAAAGCTAAAGTATTGATGAAATCGTGTCACTGTGACAAGATTTCGCAGCAAATTTTTTACGTAGCATTTTTTTATCTGTGACGATAAATACGCCTCAACTATAAACACATTCAAGATCGACCTATAATCTCTGGGAGGCGTCTTGTTATAAACGTAACTGAAGTGCCCTATTTCCTGAAGCCTTTCAATTCCCACTATCATGAAGTCTCGACGTGGCCTACATTCATTGAATGGTTTTAAGGACCGTCCATAAAGAAGTCTTCTTTAAGGGTTTTGGTGTCCTAAACTCGTCTCACTAAAATGAATGAGGTCATATATACTATTTTCCTAAAGCAGGAGCGGTAAAAATAAAAAACCATAGATTTTTACATAGCTCTGTTATATTTTTAAACCCCGACTCAAAACGAGGGGTGTCATAAGTTTGACGTGTGTGTCTGTATCTCTTCTTGGCCGTCTACTGTCTGTCTTTGTGAGATTGTAGGTTTCGAACCGGATAAACCGATTTTCATTTAGTTGCTTTTGTTTAAAATATATCTTAGTCGAGCCGTTTAATAGTTATGGGGGTAGAAGGGGGGATGAATAAATGATAGTAAGCGAATATATCCGAGTGGGGTGTCCAATTAATTAACTTTAATTTGACTACCAAAGTTCCGATAACAACTTCGCTGGCATTTTTACACAAATCCATAATGAATAGCATAGCATTTTTTTTTGTACGACAGTTGGAATCCTCTTTATTTTCTATCTTATGACGCTTATATAATAATTCACTTGATGGTAGAGCCTTGTGCAAGCCCGTCTGGGTAGGTGCTACCCACTCATCAAATAGTCTACCGTTCAACAGCAAAAAGTTTTGTTCTATTTTGATCGGTGAGTGACCCAAGTGTAATCACAGGAACAGGGGACCTTTCCAATGACTGAGTAGTGGTGATAACTTACCATCGGCTGACACATTTGTCCGCCCGCCTCCCTATATAAAGCTTGATTAAGATAATATTTTAATCCGGCACAAGTAGGTTCCTTCACGTTTTCCTTCACCGCTGAACACGATAGGAAATTCTAAACACAGATTAATCAGCGCTTAAAAACTAATTGGCTCATCATACATGTTTTTTTATAGTGTAGGTAGGCGGACGAGCATATGGGCCACCTGATGGTAAGTCATCAACGCCCATAGACAGTGGTATTGTACATTTCTTTAAAAAAATACATCGCCAATGCGCCACCAACCTTGGGAACTAAAATGTTATGTCCCTTGTGCCTGTAATTACACTGACTCACTCACCTTTCAAACCGGAAAACAACAATACAAAGTACAGCTGTTTTGCGGTAGAATATCTGATGAGTGGGTGGTACCTACCCAGACGAGCTTGCACAAAGCTCTCCCACTGAGTAGAATTACTATACATATAATTTTACTCGATACCTACTAAGAAAAATATATTTTAAAGTCTGTACAGGTAAATAGAATGGTAATGTCCTGACTGACTATCACGCACAGATTAAATAATACGCTACAGATCAAGAAATTAAATTTTCAAATACCAATAATTTTATTACAATTACTAACCATCTAAACGCAGTTTTTGCATTACATATCGCATAGGATGTGTCACTAACGAGTCCTTTAAGGGATACGTTTTCTGAACAAACAAATGATTCTTATCGTGCGTACTCCACGCCCCACGTCGAGATGAGATTGCGGCCCTTAATCAGCCCTGCACAAAGGTTTACGTGCCGGGGGTTGTTGAACTAGCACCAGAGCACACAACCCGGGGGAGGCTCGCTCGAATAGCTAAAGTGGGTGGAAACTACACTCTATTCAAATTTTAGAACGTTTTCTATTCTTAAAATAATATAAATGGTTTGAATATTTTGTGTTATTGGTTTATTTATATATTTAACGATTTGTCATTATATATCGGTAGCCGAAAGTTTTTGTGTTCATTATAAAATCATTACACTTTCATATTTCTAAATAAATATTTCTAGAAATTTAAATTAAAAACAAATTTCAATATATCGTCTCATTTAAAAGTCTCTTCTAAGAAACATACTTCGAGTTCCATTCGCGTCATTGATCTATGTAGGATGGATAGGCATTTATTGAGAGTTATATATGACATATGTAGGCTTCCTCAGGAAAGGGATGTCTAGTATTTACATAAAGTAATAAAAATAAAAATTACTTAAAAAAAAAATATTAATTGTGTTTAACGACACTGTTGGTGGTAAAAACGTGGACTACTAAGGTCATGACCTCGTGTCTTAGCTACCCGATAGGTAAGAGCTATCGAGCGCTATTGCCCGCACCTGTGTTGCCACGTAATTTTCATCATTTAATTTAAAAAAAAAATCCGGTATAAATTTTTTGCTTAGTATTTTAAAAATTATTACATAAATAGAACCGACACACGATACCTAATGACCACTTCACGGGTCGGACACGAATTTTGTTACACGCTGTATACATAGCAAATTCTCGACACATAAACTTTACTTGATATTATATCTCTTAATAGTTTTATATACTTATCGTCTAGTTATTAATTCGATATACTATGTTTAAGCTAATTGTGTAATCATATATTGGTTTAAGTTACATGTTGTGTAATACTTAATAGACTAATGTATGTATTTTAACTGTTGGATTACCAAATATATCAATAAATAAATATAAATGTATTCAAATATTTAGAAATCGACTGAGGAATAACTTTCTTATGCTTATTGTGTTTAAAATAATAGTTACCATTTATTTCATTAAGAATTGAATGATTTAATAAAGCAAATCAAGAAGTTTATATTTTACTATGCATATCATTATAGATTTGTTTGTTTGTTTGCAAAATATCTACTACTAACGTTTTGCCAATACGGGGACAAAATGTAGACTGTGTTACTCGCTGATAATGTAGCCATTTCATTAGTGATTTTTTTTTAAATCGGTTACGCTTTCACGCCTAGACCATTAGGTTTAGGCGTGAAAGCGTTACAAACAAACTCACATTTGCATTTATATTATTAGTTAGGATATATATTATTTAATAAAATATTTATGTCGTTATCAATTTTACTTAAATGTTGTCTCCATTGGTTTACAGGTTATGATCGCATTAGCCTCCCACTTGCAGTCAGTTGAAGCGGAGAAACAGAAGCTTCGTACCCAGGTCCGTCGGCTGTGTCAGGAGAATGCTTGGCTCCGTGACGAGCTCGCTACTGCCCAGCAGCGCCTCCAGGCCTCTGAACAACGGGTCTCACAGCTCGAAGAGGAGAACAAGCATTTGGACTTCATGGCCTCTATACGGTGAGCATCTTACTATTTCATATATACACACATTAAAACTATCAACTGTGCCAAACTGCCAGCGTGACCAATATATCGATATCATAAAAAACCAAACCGCTTAGTTTCTTTCGCCGGTTCTTCTCACTGGTGTCTCTGGTCACTCACTCGCTGGGTGTTACTTTTCCGAACCGGTAGTATTTTTCCGGTTTGACAATCAATAAGAAAGTGTAATACTTCAATATTGAATAAAGTAATTTGAAAAGTCTCATAGCAGAATCAGATTACAGCAAATATATATTATAACTAGCTTTGCCCGCGGTTTCACCCGCGTATAATTAATAAAAATCAGCTAGTTAAAAATCAGTAATTACAGGCACAAGGGACATCTTAGTTCCCTTATCCTTAGTTAGTAGGTTGATATCATTTCTTACAATGCCATTGTCTATGGGCGTTGGTGACCACTTACCATCAGGTGGCCATATGCTCGTCCGCCAAAATATACAATAAAAAAAGCCTAGAATCTTCCTCGATAAAAGGAGTATACAATACAAAAATAATTTTTAAATTCGAACCAGTAGTTCCTGAGATTAGCCGGATCAAACAAACAAACTCTTCAGCTTTATATATTAATACAGGTAAATTTGCTATAAAAAAAATTGTATTAATAAAATATTCTAGGTTTCCTTCAAAAACATTTTAGCGTATCCAATTAAGATTTTAATGTCTTTTTCAATTCAATAATGTCGAAAAGTGCAGATAAATTTAGACTTGGGTAAACACTTTAATTGGCAATAATTATACTGCTGTTTTACATAAATATTCTTTTAATAATTATATAATCAATTATTTTTCAAATGAATTTGTATATAGCTATTGTGAGATCACTATTTACTAAATATATTCGTCGTTTTTGCTTTTCATTATTAGCGTTTAAGTCGTGTATCCATGAAACAGGACGTGAGTTTCTTTAAAAGTATTTGCGAATCCGTAATAGAAATCTCATATTTCGTTCTCGACCAATTATCTTGCGTCAATTCATTGTCAAAGTTTTTTATTTGTCCTTAGCACTCTTGTGGTTGGAATATAAACTATTATGGTTGGGTGAACGTTATATAAGTTGACGTCCGATGCACGCCATCTAGTGGCGAGTTACCACAAGTTATATATAAATACATATATTTGTTCAATGGTAATGATCCGTTGAACTGTCTCGTAGTCCATTAAACTTAAAAAGTTTTACCAAAATCTATTTTTATATATAACAAAATTGTCTTGGCAAATATTAATCGTGATAACTTAAATCCCTCAGCAAATACGACAGCGATATCAATGAAGAGTCGGAGACCAGTCGCAGCGGTCAGGGCGACAACAAGCGTGACGATCCCATGGTCGACCTCTTCCCCGACGACGACCACGAGGACAACCGGAACAATAAGTGTATGTGGATTATTAACTTACATAATGTAATAATATCTTATATAATATACAAATGCGTGTAAGATGCAATCTGTACCTACGGCAAATTTAGTTTAGATAATAATTACATAATTTTTGTTTATATCGAATAGTTAGACAATAAGTTTTGAAATGTCGTGTACATCTATAATTGTCACTCAGATGTAATATTAGCTGTGAATTTATAAGTGCTTAATATGTGTGATGTCGATGTACAATGTCCGCAAAGGTTCAATAGATGGAATCATATCGATCTTAACTAAATATAGCGGGTTCTAATACCAGCAGACACCACTGAATTGTCACAAGATTAATTTGTGCCTATGGATTTAAGTCGTGCTTAGCGGTGAAGGAAATTGTCGCTTACAACAATAATCTCGGACGGACGCGTATATGACGTCAACGAGCCCGGCGCCGGGACTGAAGGTAGCGCTCACCCGCAGCCATGTCGCCCACGCCGCCGTCGCAGTTCGCGCAGCAGGTGAACGCGGGCTACGAGATCCCGGCGCGCCTGCGCACGCTGCACAACCTGGTCATCCAGTACGCGTCGCAGGGCCGCTACGAGGTGGCCGTGCCGCTCTGCAAGCAGGCGCTCGAGGACCTGGAGAAGACGTCCGGCCACGACCACCCCGACGTCGCCACCATGCTCAACATCCTGGCGCTCGTCTACAGGTACGCACCGCACGCACCCACGTGCACTCGTCGCGTGACGCACTATATGACATTATAATATATGAACTGATTCGAATAATGGAAAATATGATGCAATTAATTGTATATTTAATTTATTTCAAAATATGTCAAATTAAGTAATTATTTATAGGCGATAATCGCAAAACGTTTAATCGAGACGGGTTTCGAAAAACACAAGGAGAAAGGTTTATTAATCAGAAAAGAAACAAATCGTTTCAATTCAATCTAACTATTCATATTACCATCAATATGATACTGACAATGCTGATACAAAACTTAATGATGTGATGTAAAACTTACTGTCGCTATTATAATATTAGTTGTATAATGACTGGAATAAATAAATAAATAAATGAATTTTACTTAAATTAAATTTTTGTTATTTTTATAAATTAACTTATAATTTAAATACAGGGATCAAAACAAATACAAGGAAGCTGCTAATCTACTGAACGACGCTCTCTCCATCCGAGAGAAGACCCTCGGAGAGAACCACCCCGCCGTGGCCGCCACGCTCAACAACCTCGCCGTGCTTTATGGAAAACGAGGTGAGATATACAATTTAATAGTATGCCCCGTGTAATATTTTACAAATTCAAATTGTGAACCAGTGGAATGACGTCAATAAAGGTAACAACAGTATTTATTTATTCGTACTAATATGAAAAATAATAACAAAACAATACAATTTATATTCGATTTTTTCAAAAGATAATAAAATATATTTATATTAAATGAGTTAAAATCGTGACCAATCCGAGCTAACGTAACTCGTACCGGCAGGCAAGTACCGCGAGGCGGAGCCGCTGTGCAAGCGCGCGCTGTGCATCCGCGAGGCCGTGCTGGGCCGCGACCACCCCGACGTCGCCAAGCAGCTCAACAACCTCGCGCTGCTGTGCCAGAACCAGGTGCGACCCCGCCACCTGCCACTCCTCCTGCTCCACATATTTAAACCGATACTAATACTACTCAAAACTACTATTAATACAATACACACACACACACGCGTACGCACGCGCGCAGATACACAAACACACGCACGCACACGCACACATATACAAAGAAACAAACGCGCGCGCGCGCGCACTCATACGTACTCATTTTGATTATGATCTCTTAATAGTTTTAATGAACTTACTGTCTTCTTTAGTTAGCAATTCAATTACATATATTGTATTTTATTTAAGTAATTGTGTAATCCTATTTTGGTTTTAGTTAAATGTTATATAATACTTGATATAATAGAGTATGTTTGTTGTTAACTGTCGGATTACCAAATAAATAAAATAAAAGCTTCAATTCGATAAGAAACTTTTTGGGAACAAATTATCAAATTTGCGGTTTTAAATGAACCGATTTTTCTTTATATTATGTATGAGACAACAAATACAAAATCCGCATAAAATAATAATATCATAAACATTTTCAGAACAAATACGAAGAGGTTGAGCAATACTATCAACGTGCGCTGGAAATATACGAGAGCAAACTGGGCCCCGACGACCCCAACGTAGCCAAGACCAAGAACAACCTCGCCTCGTGTTACCTAAAACAGGTGCGGTATATTGATTTACATCGTTCGCCTAACGCATTCTTATAGTTATATATATTGATCCCAAAGGTGTTTTAAAACCTTTGATTTAAAATATTATTAAAAGACTCGATAAAGTTATGTCCGAATAAGTTTCAAACCTACATAAGAAAATGTGAAAGGATTTTGATACAATCCTATTTATCTATAATCTATAATAATATATAAAGCTGAAGAGTTTATTTGTTTGATCCGGCTAATCTCGGGAACTACTGGTTCGTTTGGGATCTCGGGAACTACTCATTGGTTTAAAAATTATTTTTGTGTTGGATAGTCCTTTTATCGAGGAAGGCGCTAGGCTTATTTTTATTTATTATATTTTTATTAATTATACGCGGGTGAAACCGCGGGGCACGGCTAGTTATATATATGACTCGCTTCCATCCGCGTGAAGGGTGGGGAGTGTTTGAATGTTAGGTTTTCTATGTTTTCTATACCCCCATTTCATGATGACCGATTGCGTGCAAACTTACAAACTTTCGCTTTTATAATATTAGTCAGGCTTATTTACCAGTATTTGTACCACTTATCTATGAGATTCTTAGATATTGTATATTTGGTAATTCTTAACATTAATTTAAAGCGTATTGCATAACCTTTATAAACTGTTGACACTTACGACCCAATGCCAGAACGTCTTTTCCAGTGGGAAAACACTGCGTGTCTGTAGCAAAGCTAGCGTTACAAGACTTCGATTACACTCGGTGGTAAGGCAATGTGCAAGCTCGTCTGTGTCGGTACCACCCGCTCATCAGTTATTCTACCGCAAAACGGCAGTACTCGTTATTGTTGTGATCCGGTTTGAACGGTGAGTACATGCACAAGGGACATAACATCTTAGTTCGCAAGGTTGGTGGCGCATTGACGATGTAAGCGATGGTTAACATTTCTTACAATGCCATTATCTATGGGCGTTGGTACCAATTACGTATTGTACGAGGCGTGAAGCTGCCTTGCGGCAAGTACCGGCAAGGCGGGGGCGGCTAGTGCAGAAAACTCTTCCCGACTGTACTGGCCGTCGTCACGTTTGGACTTTACTACCACTTACCATCAGGTGGAGTGAAGTCATGTGCTTTCCCGGTCGTTATAAAAAAGTATAAAGTACCCGGGGAATAGCTCTATATATTTATTTTTATGTAAAGTGAATGTTTTTTATTCCAGGGTAAATACAAGGAAGCCGAAACGCTATATAAACAAGTACTGACAAGGGCTCACGAGCGAGAATTCGGCACCATCGATGGTAAGTGAACGTAGCATTACAATAATATAGTATCTGCTATCATTATATAAATTAGATTTCAGTATATAAGGAATGCCAGTGGCGGTATTAGTGTAAAATACTTGCCATATAAAAAAATATTTGGAATTTCGTTCGTTCGAATTGATAAATTTTAAAAGGTCGTATCTATTGCATTAAAAATAGACTTAGTTTTGTAGTACAATAGACATTTATTAGTTTATTTTTAGTCAATTCATGTTTGGAGATATTGAGCAATGCTCATAATTGAAAATCTTGATACTTGATACCAATTATTATGTATAGAGTATTAAAAATATATATATATATATCAAATAATCGAATCGAATTTTTCATATTAACAATTAGTCAATCAGAGCATCTCACATTAAGCTCTAGATGCTTATAAAAATACTGACATCGTAATATTCCCCTGCTTGCGCCGAACTCCGTACAAACAAGATACGACCCTTCTGATCCCTCAAAAAAAAATGCCTTTTATTTAAAACTTTGTATTGGTATAACATTTTGTCAAAGGTTGTGAATTTCCATATATATATATTAACGATAGTTTTACCCGCTTGAAATTTATTTTTCTGTTTGCCGTTTCAGAGTATATTCAGTCATTAAAAAAACCAAAAAAATAACCAGTATTATACCGAGCCGACTAACTTAGAAGATTTGTAATTATTCAGAGTTGTGACTACATTCCGTGTTTATATATAGATAACAAATACATAATACGATTCGCCAATTGATAATCGAAAGTAATCTATTTCGTTCAATAAGGAATTGTAATAGTATTACTCTTGATTGTTCCGTTTAAGGGTAATCTATGGAGTGTCGAGTTAAGGGGAAGTGTTTCATATGAGTATTGTAGCCCGAAAAACGTCCGCAAAAAAGGAAAATATGAAATAAGGGTTCCATAACTTGCCAGATTGGCGCTACTGTAGCTTGACAACCCGTAACGAGACTTACATATCACCGTTTGAAAGACACTTTTCATAGACAAATGTGCTCACTTCACTGTGCAAGCTTGATCTTATCATTAAGCGCGATCTGATAGATCGACCATGACATAGTGATCATCGATTTTCAATTGGGCGAATGGTTATTACGTCACAGATCCTTGTAATTATTGTTATTGACAGCGCATATAAATGACATTTCAATATATAAGATAGTTTAAGAAGATACGACAGCCAAGTTTCGTATTATTTTTATTTACTAAATATTTAAAACGAATTCTGCCTACATTGTATGTATGAACAGTCAGTGATATGTCTTCCATTTTTTATAATTTAATTGTTAAAAATGTCATTAATTTGCGCTGTAGGTGATGGTTATACATTAAACAAAAGACCAAAGCACAAAATCCCACTATATACTGCGAAAATAGTTTCGAATTTTGAAATTATTGTTTTTCTTTTTTTTTTTAATTATTTTGTTATGTATTCCAAAATATATTTAATATTTAGAAAAGAGGATGAATATTTAATTTAATAGTTAATGTTTGTGAAAAAAAGTATGTATGTAGAGTAAATAGGCAAAAATAAAATGCATGTATTTTGTCAATATGCTTGTTTAGTTTTGCTTCTAGTTTTTATTGTATTCGATCTTGACAATTCCTATCGTTTTATTAGATCTCTCTATGCATTTTGTTAATACTCGAATTTTTTTTTTTTTCGTAGAGTAGCAAATTTTTTCCTTAAGAGGTAGCTAATTTAAAAAAATATATATATATAAACAAAATTAATTAGTACATTATGAATTGTTATTATTACTTAGTGCCAAAATTAAATGGGGCCAATTCTTGCGTTAAAATTATAAATAGATACATAATTACAGTATATTAATTTAAAAACATTGATATAATTGAAATAACTGTTATTGTGTGTAATTAATAAAATCGTGCAATAAATTATTTCTTTAAACAATCAGTAATAACTTTCGATTAAATTACAAAATGAATGTAAATTAGATATAATATTCAAATCTTATCTCTATGCCTTCGATTTGTACTTGATCTTCCATACTTATGTGATATATAAATATATATATTAAAGCTATAAAATTTTTGATATAATCATATTATACTTGGCTATGAAAGCAACGTTTCATAGAATCAAGAATTTGTCTAATTATTATTATTATCAGTTACGAATGTTCTCAGGATGTTTTGAAATTGCTCGCCACGCGGTTGTGATTGCGTGTTGTGTCAAAGATAATCGTGAATTGATTTATTATTAAAAAAAAATCTCGACATCAAAGTATCTCGAATTATAAATTGCAGAAGTATACTTATATATAATTTATCATTATATAAATTTAATTTAACTTATTTTCTTTTAAATGAAATTCTTTTCAAGTACTATAATTTAATTTTTTTAAACTGCACTAACTTATATTATATATTTATAATATGTCTCATCTGTTTTATCACTCAACTCTAACAACAATATATCATGACTCAAGTCAGTCAAAATAAAAATCATAAAATATTTGTATACAAAATAAATAACCTCGATGGTGTTGCTAACTGTACTTGCAGTCAGCTTGGAGTCAATACAGCGCTTAATTTCAAAAGATCCTATCAGCATTTGTAGCTGATGACACTGTGTTATGCAATCACTTTTACCTTTAAATTTAAGGTAAAGAGTGATATTGCAATTAGAATTAGCTCTCTTGCCAAACAGCTGTGCATAAGCAATATCTGCCAAATATAAGTTAATTTGTAAAACGAAATGCCTTTTTATTATAGCTTTTGTTTTTTTTTTTTTTTATTTCGCGAATTCAACAAGTTATACGCGTTTAATTATAGTTTTGTTAATTGTGATTGGAACTTGGCGACAACACTGCTGTGCAATTTAAATTTAAACATTGTTATGTTATTATGTTATATGAACACTGCTTAAGAATTGGATACTTTTTTTTTTTTTTTTTTAAATTGTTTTATTTATTTGATGGTTTTTATAAAATTTTATAAGGAAACGTATCAGTATTTTAGTATCCTTATTATTCGATGACAATCGGGGTGTATTGCCACTGAACATAGGTGAGTGACACAAGTTTGGATTTTATTAACGTGTGGCACAGGTAGGAAAGGGGGCAAGTTCGATTCGTTGAATCGTTTTATATAAGATTTTATTTTTATTTTATTTTTTTCGTAAACTACCCTTGTGTCACACCTTCCCGACTTGTGTCACATTTTTCGAGATCATTGATGATTCATAGTTATAATAAAATATATATTATATCGAATCGTCAATGGTCGTTTATTTTTATATATCGTTACGAGTGATTTATTATATAATGAAAGTGTATATGAACAGGCGACAACAAGCCGATCTGGCAGGTGGCCGAGGAGAGAGAAGAGAACAAGCACTTGCAGAGGGAGAACGCCCCCTACGGCGAGTACGGGGGCTGGCACAAAGCCGCTAAGGTACCGCGTCATATTCAATCAGCGAACACTAAACAGATGAATTAAAACAATCATTTAAAACATATCTTTCGTGTAATGTGCATGCTTTAGAGTTCTCGGTAGTTTATTTTTTTCTTATATCATCTTAACGCATGCTCTGCATACTTAGTCACTGTATAACATCACAGAAGAATGAAAGGCACTAGAGCGTTATAACATATGATAAATATTAGTTTCCGGCTGCTTCATATAATACGAAGCGGATATGTAATATATCGTAGACATTTCGAGAATTTTCTATTCATTTAGAAAACTGTACATTACTATTTAATATCGAAAATAACTCGTGTCATCGTCGATGTATAAATGTTAATCTCAGCAAGCCGTTCAATTAAAAGTATTTCGAGTATAATCGATCGTCTATCAGTGAGCGATACTCATTCGAGCTGAGCGTCCTCGAAGTACTGTCGGGAGTTAGGCACGTTCGCCACTTACGCTACCGCTCGGGGCCCGCAGGTGGACTCCCCGACGGTGACGACGACGCTGAAGAACCTGGGCGCGCTGTACCGCCGCCAGGGGAAGTACGAGGCGGCCGAGACGCTCGAGGACTGCGCGCTGCGCAGCCGGAAGGAGGTCAGTCCCTCGAAGTCATAACATTCTATGACAACTCTCGAGTCCAATTGAATGAGCATTTAAATCGCTTTTTTTTTTAAATTTACTATCGGTCTTCAAAATTACTTGTCTTCTCATTTTCTCTTTTTTCTCCCTTTTCATTCAATATCATTTTTTTCATTCGTTAGTATCAAAACTTTTTTAATGTTTCTTTTAAAATTTGAAACTCAATAAATATGTACTGAGTTGAATACGTTATTAGAACAGACTAGAACGCACATCCACATTTTTTATTGATTTTTAACGATTATTACTCTTTTTAAATATTCTACATATTATGATCCCTTAAGTTCAATCGCTCTAAATCCGTCAATTTTACGTTTAAAAAAACGAAAGAGAGCGGTGTAATGTTTTCTCCTTGACATTTTCTATTTAGATTATATTTCTAACTCATTTAGTAGAAGGACATTTTTAGCTTCGGGGTGCCTAAAATAAGGAATCTTTTTCAGCCATTTAGCTAATTTTTTTATTTAAATGCTTGTTTGATTGGAATTTTATAATTTATTAAATTTATGTAATTTATTGAATTAACTTTCTACTTTCGTATTATTTCAAATATATTTTATATAATAGCAATACTACTTCATCTAATCAATTATTATAATAATTAATTTTGTTTTAAAACAATACTTCATTCTATTCGATTTCTTTTTTTATTGAATATTTAATTATCTCGTTTAATTAAACGCTGCTACAAAAGGGGCATAAATAAATTAATGAAAATTAATTTGCACGCTGCCTAGCACGTCCCACCTCATGTAAGTCACCCAAGATGAATAACGCAGACATGTAGTCAATGATAAATTTTATTTATTTATATCTATGTATTTTGAAGTATATTATATTATAACGGAGACATAAATATTCATCGTTCAACCTCTAGCGATTGAAATTGTAATAAGTTATTTAATATAACACGACGAGAAAATTGTATTTGCATCTCATATACGGGGCTATTTGTAACACACCGGCAACCTCGCAGGGCTAGATCGCTAACGTCATAAGCGACAACAACAAATAACCCTGTATACTGGAGAAATGCGTTTAGCCGAAAGAGTAGAATATCGCCAACGGATTTCAACCCGTAGGTGGATGTCGTTTAGCGTTCACCAATCGAGCACGTGAGCCACGGGAAGGACAATCAACATAAAGGATTGTCGTTACTCAAAATGCATTATTTTCCATGCAGTATAGAGACTGCGCTGAACTCGATTAAACGTTATTATAATTGACGACGAAGTGTGTAATGTGAGCGGGAGATACATTGGTGTGCGCTTGTAGGCGCTGGACATCGTCAAACAGGCGCGGGCGCGCGGCCGCCCGGCGCGCGACGCGGACGCGCTCGACGAGGTCAGACCCCCCCCCCCCCGACCCGATATGTCTGCCCCTTGTGAGCCTCAAAGCTCCCGATCCTTGTGCGTCCCATACCGTCGAATATAGAAAATTATAAAAAAAATACTTTTTTACTAAACATATATATAACATTCATATATTTGATGTCATGCTGATTATGTTTTAACCAGCACACTAATGACATATTGATATATTCTTGAAAGTCGAGCGAAATAATTCCGAAGTAATTTAAAAATATATATTGCTTAGTATCAATTTTTTTAAGAGTATTCGTTAATGAATTTATCCAATTTAACTCAATTCCAAACTGAATTTATCCGTCCTCGTACACGATCCCCTGTCGTACCATACTTGTCCTTAGTTGCGGCGTTTCTTGTTTGTGCTTTATCACTCGCTCATTGCTTTGTGTGTTAGCACGTCCTGGTTTGTTGTGAACGGGTGTATTAATTGAGGCGTTATCGACGATGTTAGTTGTATTCATGTCATTATATATTTCATATCTATGTATGTGAATGAACGCATCACATAATATAAAAGATTGAATTATGAAGCTACCGTATTTTTTAATAGATTTAAAATGTTTTGTTTATTATTGTTTCGTGTGCAAAAGATAAAAAAATGTATGCACAAATGAAACACAGATAAAAAAACGTCGTTTCGTTTAATGTAAATATTTAATTTAATAACTATCGATCAAGCATAAATTTTATATTAATGAAATGTGAAATAGTAGATGGTTTTGGGTTTTTTGTGCTTAGAAATACATTGTTTTAGTATATTCTATAAAATCAACAGCTTTGTGTATAATGTTGTCTGCGTGTGTGTATGTGTGTGGCAGCGTTGCAATCACTAAATTAATCTGAGACTGTATCAGATCGCTTCGACACTTCGAATATGATTCAGTTTGTCCATCGGATATCATTTTTTTTTTTTTCATATCACTGAAATTTATTCATTGGGGCATAAATTTGTCATTTTGTTATTTAACTTTTGTATATATTTAGTTTTGCTTTATTATTTATCTATTGTACACAATTTGCTTTCACGCTTAACGTTTTGATTTGCACACTTTTACTGTTTTTATTTTTTTTTCTTTTGTTTTATTATAGGGCACGAACCAGGCGAGTGAGCCACGCATGAACCTAAAATCGAAACTGTTCAATGCGCTAGGTATCAACACGGGGAGCAATGCGCCGCACCAGTAGTCTAGACTAAGCGTTAGATGTCTAGGATTTAATTATAAGCACTCAATCGCTTCTATGTGAATGCTCCTCGGCTCGCTACAAGTGTCGGGATGAATATCGTATTTATTTCGTATCTCATGAACACTTGCGACGGGGCATATTGGCTCATTGTTTATGAGAGGATCATTCATGTCTCACACTCAAATTTTGCCCGCCTATTTGTATTTCGTAGTTAGATTTACACAGATTTGATTTTTTTTTTCAATTGAACTGTAGACTGGCCGATATAATAAGTGTTTGGTCATAAAACGTTTGTTATTGGCCAATGAAAATCAAAATGGCGGGCTGCCTAGCTTAGAATAATTTATTAGCATGCGATAGGGATTATAAGTTTTAAGAAAAATTACAAAAAAATAAAAATATTAATAATAAAAATAAAATACGAACGAAATGTGTGATAGGATATTATCAAAGCATGTGTATTGTATACCGTCCCGAAGAGATATATGTATTAATATTATATACAAACATACATAACATATATGGTGCAAGAATAAAGATATATTAATAATGTTTTAATATCATGACATCCTAGATACAGGGATGTATTTTATATAATCGATTGTATGATATGCTTTACAAGTTTAAATATATAAAACACACATATTTTAATGTGTATAATTAATTTTTATACATATTTGATACGGTGATACCTGAAGCATTTAGTTTTATGAATAATTAAAAAAAAAAAAACTCTCGTAAAACTCGGGCCCGGATCAGAGAATCTAAAATATATTGCATTTATTTAATCGTCTCGTGTCTTAAATATTTATTATTATCTGTTGCATGTGAATACAACGATTTTATTTTATTCGCTTACAATTTAATTTCTTTCTTTTTTTTTATATCCTGATAATTGTTATGAATGTATAATAGTATCCCATATCGGATAATGCATGGATGTAATTTTTATTTTTTAATTTATCATGCGTATTTTATTTTTTTTCTACCAATAGTATTTTTTTTTGATAAAGTTATGCTTAACTCATTCCAGTGTAGCGTATGTTTCGGTCTTAAGCTTTATGTGAGAGATAGGTATATAAATATTTTAGTATTTTTTTAATAATTTTAATTTTTATCTGTACGAGGGTGCTGCTTGGGAATGCCAATTATGATTGTACATGTTTTTATTATACAAAACACACAAATTACGTCATTATTATTGTTTTTTTTTTTATTTAATATCAGTTTTATTAAGAATGAATCTCCATCGCAAAAAAATCCCTTTCGAGAAATATTTTTGAATATATGGTACTTTGTTTAACATCGCGTTGTCGAATGATAATTTTAATTGTTAATAAATATTTATGTATCATTTGTTTTTGTTTTATTTTGTTTTTCGTGTTGAGGATAAAATATTAAAATAGTACAAGGTGAGTCTACAGTGTTATGCAATTTACAGTCCACGATGAAATAATAGTCGTGATCAATTCAAACTGCACTGAGATAAAGCATGAAACATACGATTTCTGTAACGGAACATACAAGTTTGCATTATTTTAACAGCTTTCGCTGTTTGTAGATGCATGTAGCATCTCATTCATACATTTTTTTGTACATTTAAACATTATTGGTTACCACATCATCGACATTACTGTTGTTTAAATTGTAAAACAATTGACGATACGACATTTACATGTATAAGCCGACAAAAAAAATGCAATTTGACATAAAACGTCAAATTTGCCTTTGACAAATAATGACATTCCATAAAGCTTGACATTCAATACATCTCAAGCTAATATAATTTTTTTAAGTGTTCCAAATTCGAAACCTAAGTTTTTTTTTCGAAATGGAGTGTAAATTGCATAACACGGGGCAGGGTACGGCCGAGGTGTCGCGGAGCGCCAGTTTCTCGAAACTTCGCGAATCTTTGAGGCGATCGTCGGTGAGACTTTTCCACCGGATCGCTGGTCGCCACTCGGCACATCTGCCGCCTGATGTAGACTTCACCGACCCTGAGAGGTTTGTTTAAAGTACACATACCAGATATACGAATTATTACTGACTGTCATTTTAATTATTTCGATTGAAAAAATATTTAAAAATGAGAGAAAAAAAAATTTAGTTTTATTTTGAACGTCATGCAATTATTCTTCTCTTTTTTCGCTGTATGACGGTTTGTGCAATCTTAAATGTTGATCAATGTTTTGTAAACATTAGCTAACCCTTCGTAGTTTCTTTTGCTCGCCTATTCGTGTTTTATTTTATTTTTTTAATGCACATGGGGACCAAAACTATATTTAAATTACTTTTTTTTATTAATTGTGCTTAATGTACCAATAAACCAATGATTTCCTTTATAATGAATATATTTACACATCAGCATGAAACGCGCAAGCTCCCTGTCCGAGCTCAGTAAGCGAGCCGAGAGCCCCGAACCTCCTGGGGACCAGCAGCGGTAGCCAAGACCCTCGATGAGCAGAAGGAAGATTATCATCAGATATGTGACGTCAACACTTATTAGGATACTGTCTCTGCAGTCGTGATATTGATCATTCTTAACAATAGTTTTATATGGTTTTCAAAATAGAGTTAGTGTACTAAATATTGGTTCCAATTTCTTACGCATCACGTGAGTATTATTTTATTTGAGTTTCATTTAAATATAAAAAAAGGCTATTTAAATTTTATTCAGATTAACCAAAAATTAAATAAATCATAAAGCTATTAAGTAGAAGTATAGAAGCATTTGTTGAATTGAATGTCAGAAATTATTTATATAAAAAATATTTATTAATGAAATTTCTTTTTAAAACATAAAGTAGACATGTCGTTGCTATTTTGTAATAAAAAAAAATATATTACAATAACTTTACATTTCACATCACAACTTATTTTAAATGACAAGAATATTTTTAGGTAGTGGCTTAGTTATCGTAACTAACTGTCTTATTTATTTAGTCATTAAATTTAAGTATTGAATATAAACCATTTTCACGATATTGTGCAATTTAATATGTAACATAAACATAGGTCAAGAGAAGCATAAAATTTAAATAGTAAATACTAATACGTGCATTTATTAACCGTGGAGGTGCTTTATTATTGACATGACAAATATTGACAGCGAAAAAAATAACAGCTGTGATGAATATACATTTCCTTTATATGTGACATTGACAGAATATTTTGCGCTCAAATAGCGTAGAAACACGCCAGAAAAGGAAAAAGGACATGAATATTATACATTTTTTAAACACTGTCATGTCAAAAGAATAGTGTTGTTTACAAAAAAAAAAATTGAATTAATAATAAAAAGTTTTTCAACGCGCCTTGTCAGTATTTTAGCCAAAGTGTACTTAAAGAGCTTTCCGTGGCTTAATCACTGTGCAAAGCCTTTTAAATCTTAGATAATTTAGAATAAGTTTCGAAAAGCGCGCATAAAATCGTTATGTTATAAAATTATTACAAAAAAATACATACTCTTAAGTAAAATAGAAAGAAAAAACTTACTCTGAAGAAAAAAAAATCAAAAACGATTTGATGCGCGGCTTAAGAATAACGCAGCTTTTATGAATTGTATTGATCTCAGTTAAAATAATCTGAAATAAAAAAGTAATCATTCATAGTTAACTGTTTTATTTAAATATCCTTTAGATGTTCTGTTGTTGTTTATCTGTGAAATTACATTAATTTGACACTTTTCCACTACACTTTACTTAAACAACATTGCAATACCTGACCACTGAGCACTGACACTGACACTGAGCCACTTAATTAAATAATGTACTTAAAAAATAGGGGATGAAATAACTCAAAACAAATTTATTTACAAGTTAAAGTCGTGTTAAAACCTGGATAACATTTTTAAATATTTCAAAAACTATACCTACAAAATGGTCTACTTTTAATTCTTGCCAAAAGTTGTCGTTACAAATACGTTGCACAACTTGTGATTAATCACTAATATGAAATAACATCAAAAGATTTAAATTTATAATTTTTATGACATAATTAATACTTAGGAATTAGGGTTGGATCTTTTAGTAAAAAAGAAAAAAACGTTTTCTTTCTACATACATTCAATTAATATTGTTATTGTTACTAAATTTAAAGTAATTTATTATGAGTTATTTAGTTAGTTAACGAAATGGTCAGATGATGTCATGGAACATGCAACGAAAGAGGTAAGGTATCATACTATATATTAAAAAGATTCTAGCGGTAGTAAATGGAACAGAACCAACGTAAGTTATATACGCCTTACTTACGCTAGTAAGTATTACCTAACTACGATTTGTATTAGCACACGATAAAGATAATCTATCAGAAATGCTAATACATTAGCCAGTGTAAGATCTCGCCCTACATGACTTGGGTCATTGAAAATACTTACATAGTAAATATATAGTACGAGATACGATATCAGAAATATCTGTTAATAGTAAAGTAGTTTTATAACAATTTGTGACGTAATTGTTCATAATACGTACGTATGTATAAATGTTAAAAGCTTAGGATCACTCAAGAATATCTAGACATGTGTTAGAAACACTACAGTTCCCAACATAATATAACAATTACGTGATTTCGACGCATAAGTAGGTACCTACAAGTTTCTGAACTAGATTGCATAAATGAGGATTGGAACAGTAATTACGGTATGTTGCTGTTCTAGAACAATCACTCTGAAAACTTTTCTCAAACAGAGTCGAGCTAAACTTAGCGGACTTTCTTACTAACTTCAAAAGCTTTCCAAATAGGAAACAGCATCCGCCTGGATTTATCATAAAACTTCCGTTTCAGAGTAAGCTTTGATAAGGTTTTGTAATATAGAAAGTTATCATTTATAAAAAAAAAACTTTTGACAAATATTTCTTATTTCATCCGTATTATATGTATGTAAGTAAATGAAAAAAGGTTATATGAGTAAAATGCTAAAAAGTTTTATCTTAATCAAATAATACACAGATTAAACAGTTATCTTAATGATATTCGTCAACCCTACGTTTCGGTCCTGATGAGAAGAACAGACACATTTTAAAGACTCTCAGCGGCATATTTACGGCCGGTCACTTCATTATATACGAGATGAAAAAATATTTCGGATGTCTTTTTGTTTGTATCTATACTAATATATAAAGCTGAAGAGTTTGTTTGTTTGATCCGGCTAAACTCAGGGACTACAGGTTCAAATTTAAAAACTATTTTTGTGTTGTCCTTTTATCGAGGAAGGTTCTAGGCTGATTTTTATTCATTATAATTTTATTAATTATACGCGGGTGAAACCGCTGGCACAGCTAGTATTCATATATCGTGCTCTCGAATCTCCATATCAAAAAATATTAAAACAAATACTTTACTCAATACAAATGAATATCGTCAATATAGTGTCACTTTATTCACGATTATTCAGTAGTACGTAAAATTAAATACGATGTTTAATAATTAGATTATTAGAAATGATAATATTAAAAATAGATTTGCTCGTATTTCATATCGATAACGATTAAAGTTACGAGCTAACATCCATTTTTTCAAAAAACATTTATATGGTTAGTCTTTGTAATATCGGAGGCGTGGATATATGTCAGATCGATTTTCTTTGACATATAAAAAAGAAGTAATGAAAATATCCTATCAACATAACGAAATGATATAACCAACAATTTCATATATTTAAAACCTTTGAAGCGTAATAATTTGCCAATGCTGCGCTACCAAAGTGTAGCGTCAAGCGTGTAAGCTGTCTTTAATATTTCTTATAGCACTATTATCACTATGAATTAATAATGTCTGCTAAATGAGCAAATCATATCATACAAATTTCGTTCGCCAGCTCCTTAGTCAAATATACAGAAAAAAAAGTGCTGATTGTTTTAATTGAAATATTTTAAATCACAATGTATGATTAACCTTCAACCTTTGTCCCAAATCTAAATAATGTTGAGTCACCGGTATATCCTTCAGACTTGTTTTAAAAAAATAAACACAGTTAAAAAATTGGACATATATTGATCATCGTGTGCACGATGCAGCTGCCAAAACATGAGGGGCGCACGCGCATGAAGAGAAAAGAGAAATTTTATATAATTACGTGTTAGGAATTTATGATATGGACGCAATGAACAACAAAGTTTCTTTACAATGAATTCAAGTATAAAACTTCTATGTATCTTAAGCCTATATATTAATAAGGAGTTAATAGCCGCATTAGAGCTTGAATGGCCTAAAAATTAGAACATGTGAACTTAATCTAAAATCATGTATTTAAATCTGACTTTTTATGTGTGATTTGTCTTTATTATTTATCAGGGCGACCGAGGTTTGCTCGTCTCTAATATAGTATATTATAAAGATAAATAAACTCAAAAAGTCAAAATCTTATCTAAATATGAAATTTGAGCTAAATCGTTAAAGCCGTTTCGAGATACACGAAGTAAAATTATATACAAGAATTGCTCATTTTATATAAAATTTCATATATTGCGGGGAATGAACCAGCATGTGTTAAATAAATTCTGCCATATGTTGATGTGTGGAGTAAGTTCCAAACCTTGTTCCAGAGAATGATGACTGTGCCCAGTAGTGGGATAACGTGTATGACCATTAATAACTTTTTTGATTTTATGAACGAGCTTAAGAAGCATTTGAAGAGATGAATAATTATTGGTCGGTATGTATATAAAGATTGATTCATTGTATATATGTCGAAGATTAATGTCTTCGACACCGTATTGATCGTTATTATGACTGATTTACTTATTGGATCGAACGTGAAATAAATTGATAGTCAAAGAACGCAATAATTATTTATTGAATTTACAGGATACATGCATGAATCGAGTCCTGACGGTCCAGTGGTCTAATAAAATAATATTAGCTGGAGATTACGGGTTCACAGCCGAGCAATCCCCAATGAATTTTCGCGTGCCTAAAGAGTGTTCATAATTAACCTCGTGCTCAATACTTCAGGAAAACATCGTGAGCAAGCAATTGGAGCATTGGAGGATTCTTAAAGAAGTCCAAATTCCAAATTAAATGTTTTACAAATTTGTAAAAGCTAATATAAGAATGTCTACTGATTGAATAAATAATAACTTTACTATCTAAGTATGTACGTATGAATAACAGTTAGTATTTACGATCTCAGGATGTGTTCTTCCTATAACCTATAAATTGCAATCTAACGAGCCGACTGGTTATGAGTCTCATTGGTTTTTCCTGTTGATTTATTCAGTTCATTTAGAATTAAACGATGGAAATCAGAATATTGCATCATTAATTAATCTTATACTTAGGTATTTATATTCAACGCGTGTTTTTTTGTTATGCAAACAGCAGACTGATTGCAAGCCCGTGGGCGCTGCAAGAAGCTTTAATTACTGTAAATATTATAATCGTATATACTCTTATTGTTATATATCCGTGAATCCAGGTCAGAATTATCTAACACCTGCCCCCCCTTCCCTAACAGGTAGGCGAACCCGCGGGCGGACACTAAAATCCCTTCGTATCCTGCCCGTCGGTCCTCCAGACCGATTTCGGCCACGGCGGCCAATCTCAAGAGAGATTAGCCAACTGCGCAGGACATATTATAGTGCACAAGTGTGTGCGCAAACACAGGTGCACTCTCTTTTCCTTAGCTCTCATAATCCGATGGGACGGCAATCCGACACGACCGGAAAGAGTTCAGGCGCAGGACCAACGGCTGAACGTGCTTTCCGAGGCACGGGAGTGTACACACTTCCAGACTCCGGGCTGCTACTGAGAATTTTCTGACAGAAAATCCCAATAACTATTTATTGGCCCGACCTGGGAATTGAGCCCATCGCATACCGCTTTGGCCGAAGTCGTTTAGGACATCGTAAGATTCACATTTTTTTTTGTATACGAACGTTAAAATAAGAGATATTATTCTAACAATATTTCACTTAGCAGTTAATATAAAATGGCCAGGACGTGGGAACTAAAGGGCGGCGAGGTCCCAAGGGATTCGCTAACGCCACCCTTGTCGATAAACACATGTAATATGTCGCTCACACCTAAATCATAATTATATTAATTAAAATCAAAAGTTAAGGAATGGCTATCATGAGAAATCACTAGATCAAGATTCAAGATTCCTTTATATATACTAGCGGTTTGTTTGGGAATACGGAGACAAAATGTAGCCTATGTTACTCGCTGATAATGTAGTATTCCATTGGTGAAAGAATTTTTAAAGTCGGCTTAGTGGCTTAGGCGTGAAAGCGTCACAAACAAACTCACTTTCGCATTTATAATATTAGTTAGGGTTTATTGTGTGCAAAGTTTCAATCATATAATTGACAATAGTTATATTGTATAGTGACATTTAATAAAATAAGACTAAAATCATAAATACATAAATAAAAACGCAATTAATTACGAGTACCTATGTATTTAGGAGCACAAGCTAACTGAGGACCATGTTGGGCCGCGGTTAGCTTGTGGCCGCCGCGACAAGATATCTCTTTTCTAATATACCACTTTTGGTTAGTTGTATTTACATAACAAATTAACCATTTTATTATGTAATCATTGCAAAAGCATTTTAAATTCATTGGGGCTTAAGGTGTTTTTTTTAGTAAAATTATATATCCATAAAACATCATGTATGTTCACGCGCCTCGAAGCTTAACAACAATGATTTGTTGTTTCTAAACGTTTTAAGTAAATATCAGTGACATAATAAAACATATTATGACCTTTTGTAAATAACATAATTATGATAATATTTTGACAAACATGAAGCAAGTCTCGCGACTCTACTTGAAAGGGACCTTTACAAGTAGGCCACGTTGCTATTAAGCCCAAACCCTAATATTTATATACAATTATACAACGTATATATACGTGATTTTTGTTGAAATACCTACTTATATATAAATGGCGCAATTGTGCAAGAGTTTAATAGTTTAAGAGTTTAACTTTAATAGGTTGGTCCTATCTAGTTTTAAAAGAAGCAAATATTGAGTTTGAATCTACATCCAGAGATGGCTGTAAGTTAAATTAATTTGTTATAATAATAATATGGGACATTATTCACACAAGGCCATCTGATCCTAAACTAAGCAAAGCTCGTACTATGAAAACCGGACAACTGATATACTACATATACTACTTTTGTTTTGTAAATACATACTTATATAGGTAATTACACCAATACTCAGGACAAACAGTTTGTGCACATGTTCATGCACACATTTGTCTGTCGTGGGTGGGAATCGAACCCACGACCTTCCGCGCAAAAGGCAAGTATCTACCAACCACACCAACCGGCTCGTCGAAATTAAATTAATAAATTAAAAAGCACTAGCAAACACCTTGAATATTTCGCTTTTGATTTTCAAACGTTTTCTTCTTATGCAGTTATAAAGTTAAGGTTAGTTTTAAGGTTAAAAACGCGTCCTTAATTCCTTGCTTACAGAAAACAAATAAAACATATATATAATATTGATTAAATTTTAATTAAAGACGAAGCACTAAAGGGACACTTAAATTAAAATATAAGGGTTCCAGACGGAATAAACAAAACGGTGATACATATATGTTTTATCACACATTTGTTGGGCGGGTCTGAAGCTCCGCCCTTGCGCTTGCGCATCGTTCGGCGTTTCACTTGATTCGAATACTGAAACTGATTTCAGCAAGACGTGCTTTTAGTGCGCACACATAAAAATAGTTGCGTTATTTGTATGCAATAATTATAACGTTCTTGATTTAATAACATAAGCGATTTGTTTATTTTTATATATACAAGTTATCGTGGAATCATGGAATATATAAGAACGAATTTTCTTTTACAAAACGAAATGGCAGATAAACAAGAAATACAGAGTTATGAACCAATTACGTATCAAGAGGTCTTAAACTATAATCCTGAATTCTCTAATTATTTTCAAATGCTCTACGACTATCCAGAACGAGAAAGTTATCAGGGTCCAGAGACTTATCAGGAGTGGGAGTGGCATGGTGATACCCAAGTGCTCGTGAAAGAAGAGGACTTGGTGTCGGGTGGTTCTACTAGCTTTAGTGAGGAAGGTAAAGTCTTTTTTTATTTTTGTTAGAGTAAAGTTAGCCGTGGTAGTTCAGCGGATAGATGTTAGGTTCTAATTGAAGATTATTAAGAGATTATTTCTAATATATTTTAACGTTATTTTTGTGTATTGATATTCATTTGTAAATAATAGTTTCATTTTAAAAAATATTTTAAATAGAAGGTTATTGTACGTTGTCTAAATTTTGCATGGCGTTGGCGTTTGTTAAGGCGTTGTAAATTTGGTATGAAGGAAGGATTTTTTAAAACTAACTCCAGTTCCTCCCAATCACACAAATAAATAAATAAAATAAGCATTTTATAAGGTAACCTACGTATATCAGTAGAAATTGTGTGTCATATAATGTCTGTGTATTAATTGGTTAAATTTTATGATTGGCGCTAATAATGATAAAGCGACTAAGTAATTAAAATATAAGTACCGTGTTTGCCCAAGATGATATATTGTGAAAAAATATGTTTTTTTATTGTGAAGGTAGGCGGACGAAACGTTAACCATCGCATCTTAAGAAATGATCAATGCCACTGTCTTTGGGCGTTGGTGATCACTTACGATCAAGTGGCGCTTATGCTCTTCCGCCTACCTATACTATAAAAAAAAAAGAAAAAAAATAGAACATCAAAGAAAATGTATCTTTAAAAAAAGAAGCTTTAATTCGCAGATTCATCTGCTTTTAATTTAAAAAAGAAATGGCTCGGGCTGAATATTTTCGTTTTTATAATAATTCATCTAGTGATTAGCGGTGAAGGAAAACATTGTGAGGAAACCTCAATGTATAAGGCTGTATAAGGCGGCTCTTCAATCTACTCCGTAAACAACCACACGTACTAAAGCAAGCTTACAACTTCAAACTATTCCCTCATTACGGCGATGTGATATAAATAAAGGAGACTTCCGGTCGATGAAACCTTCATTGTGATAATATTCCTTATCTATTCAATGTTTATTAATTCAAATATACATCTCTTTACACGAATAGTATTTATTTATTAATAAAACAATAAATAATATCACTCACTTTGACTTAATCATTATATTAATTTAGACCAAATCATCCTGTTACAGAGCTTGGCCTGCAAAAATCTTTCACACTAATTGTTGACTGTGATTAGTAAATTCAAATAATTATGAGCATTTCCATAAATTAATTTGACGGAAGACGGAAGTTCCCAATGGTTGGTTCTATTAAGCCTTAGAGACTGCGTCCTTCGTCAGCGCGATTTAAAATACCTGGAACGCCATCTATGACGAGAGACGTGGAAACTTGTTTCACGATGAAACAAAGTACATTTTGCATATTATACTATAATATATTTATTTCATTGTAATAGATAGTTATTCAAAGGCTTAAAGTTAAAGTTTAAAATTAACTATCTATACATTTAAAAAAAATGTAACTAATCGCTGTCTGTACATGGAAAATATATGAGTAAAACTATTATCGGGAGCCTTTACCATTTTTTTTTCTCGGAGGAAAACCTCATTACGCCTTTCCCCCACATGAAGTGGGGGGTATGTGGGGCTCGCTGGCGCTGAAGGCGCCGGAATACCCACTAAAAATACCAGCGGTATCCTCTCCGTCTGGGGCACCACGAGATCGCTTGCGCATGCTACCGTGACGCCCCGACGGTCGGCCCACCTGTGCGGGCCTCCATTTCTAAGACGGTTCCCGGATATAGGGAACCCACTTAGTCCCGGCGGCTGTTAAGGCGGAGGGAGAAGGTGCGCATAGCGCCGACGCCTCCTCCCCGGTCTTCTTCAACGGATCAAATCAGTGGAGGTATTTTCCTCACGCTGCCGCTCCGCGTCCTCCTTCTGCGACATGCCACTCTCGCAGAAGGAGACCATTTCCAACCAGCACCTAGAGTATGGCTTTAAGCACGCTCGGCAGCGAGAGATCTCCGCCGACTATAGCCGCCATAGTATGCCTCTGAGGCCTCCACGCAGCACACTCCATCAGACTGTGGTGCGCCGTGTCCGGTGTCGCACCACATTCGTGGCAAGAGGGTGATACCTCCCGCCTCGCTACGGCCACGGGTGCAGGTACTTAACGAAGCACCCGTGTCCGGTAAGTGCCTGCGTCACCCTGAACGAGAGCGTGCCTCGTTTTCTTTTGACCCAATCCTTTACCAACGTAATCAAACACAAAACAATGATTGTTAGAATTTTTGTCTGTTTATGTGAGGGTTTGTGCGTGTAAATCTTACAAAAAAAAATACGTTAAGATGACCGGCTGTTTAAGATTTTCGCAGAAAGTATCCTCCGTTTTGTGGTTTTGTCTTTGCACGATCGTTTAGTACCTATTTAAAATAAAATTTTAGTAGCAAAAAAAGAATATCGATTAAGTTTTAATTATTCTGTAAAATAAATAATTTGTTATTTTATTTTACATTTACTTTTAGTAAAGACTAACGGCCTTATTCATAAACGTTACTTAGTTACTGTTTAGCTAAACACTGGTTTGTCTCTTTCTGTCATTATTGATTTGACATACGAAAGAAGAAGACAAACTGTTGTTTAACTAATCACCAGTTAAATAAAGTTTATGAATAAGGCAGTAAAAGTAAGTAATTCCTAATTTTTTAATGACTTAAATGTAGTTCTTAATTTTACGATGAATTATCCGACTTCTTAATGTTGTCTTTTATATTTCTTAGGTTTCGCTACTATAATCTTTATTTTTTGAGTTAGTGATCCAATGTATATTTAGGTTTTACGGTACTAAACGTTTAACTAGCTTTTGCACTTGGCTTCGCTCGCGCGTTATGGTACGATAAACGTTGTATTGAAGTCTGTAATTTTAAAGTAAGAAGCATGAAATGTCATTCTGAATGATAATGTTACAAAAACGGGGAAAATGTATTCATTTTAAGAGCTTCCGTAAACGATTAACGTTACACAAAAATCATGTATGACGGAATCTCCCTCCCTCTCGTTCCTCTTGAAAAGTTCTACAAGTCCGCGATAGCATGTTTATCTTTTTAGGTTGACTCACTATGACCTTTTGTATGGTAATTATTTGCGAAGTATCCGGGAGCGACGAAAATCATCAAAAAGAATACTAAAAATATTGTATAATAAAGGTACTGAAATTTTATAAGTCTGCTCTTAGTGATTTCTGTAAGTTATACGCGGGTGAAACCGCGGGCACAGCTAGTCTAAAATAAAATGCTCAATTAAGCTCATATATTAGGTATATAATCTAAAATTACAAGAGCTTGTTATGTTAGAGGTACCACTCTGAGTCGAATTTTACCTCCAAATCAAACGTAAATGGTAAGAGAGCCATTGCTAACATAGTTGATCATGTGGTTTGCACATCATTTACGACGTATCGTAACACTGATATTTTTATGAATGTGTAGATTTTTTTAAATAAAAAAAACATCTAATGAAAATAAATCATATATAAAATTTCATACCCTCGAATAAAAGGTATTTATTCTATGAAACTTTACTTTACTCTTCATATATCTTTTTAACAAAAGCTTTAATTGATTTACAATTAAAATATATGTTAATTCTACCAATTCTACCAGTGAGCATCTCATTTGAAATTAAAATAAGATACACATATTTTATTAAATGCTTTACTTAGTTATTTCGGATTTCTATACTGCTAGTTACTCTGCTACTACTCTTGTTATTCAAAACCGGGCAAATATCATTGAAGTTTCCTGTGCTAAATTTGTGTTTATAATTCAACTCAAGCTTGTAACCTGCACCAAGCCGCATTGGAGCTGTGTGGTGAATTATCTCCAAGTTATGCACTTAAAAGGATAGGAAGCCTTAGCCCCTAAGCGGGATATATACAGGTTACTTTTACTTTGACTGCGTCGTTGGTCTAGTGGCTAGATATAAGGCCGCAGACCCGATGGTCCTGAGTTCAATTACCAGGTCGGGCCAATAAATGGGCCAATAAATGGTTATGGGGTTTTTCTGTCAGAAAATTCTCAGTAGCAGCCCGGAGTCTGGAAGTTGGAAGTGTTTACACTCCCGTGCCTCGGAAAGCACGTTAATCCGTTGGTCCTGCGCCTGAACTCTTTCCGGTCGTGTCGGATTGCCGTCCCATCGGATTATGAGAGCTAAGGAAACGAGAGTGCACCTGTGTTTGCGCACACACTTGTGCACTATAATATCTCCTGCGCAGTTGGCTAATCTCTCTTGAGATTGGCCGCCGTGGCCGAAATCGGTATGGAGGACCTTAATAATACTTTTACTTTATAGGCTATAGTCGGCTTCTTTGTAAAGGAACTCTAACTAATAATGTCAATTTGTAAACAAATATAGGAAATCCAGATATTTAAATCTTTGCAATATGTAATTCGGCTGACTATACCTACAATAATTTGTTTCCATTGATATGATCTGATGATGCGAAATGCCGTAGATAGCCGTACTCTTCAATGTAAACCCACCGAGTTAAGGGTGATTTAGTTTGTTGTGACTGTATGTTACCAAGAGAGTTTTTTTAAGTATAATTTAAATTTTAAACGTGATATTATATAATATAATGTTCCTTTTAAGAAAACATATCAATCAAATAATTATTATCAATAAATCGTGTATATTACAGATTAATTAACTCGTTTGTTGACATAATGTCGTCGTATCAACGCAAACATCCCATTCATAAAACCCACCTGTGTGATTGTAATCTTCCGTTAAACAACATGGCGCCGGCGCCAAACATATGATATAGATTCAACTTCATTGCAAATTTATTTTGATGATAGTGTGTAATATCATAAATTAAATTTGTTATTTCGCGGATATGGTTGTAAACTTTTTAGAATTCTCTGGTACCTATTCACCTATGAGTAATACGTTATATAATGTTAAAATACTAGCTGAGCCCGCGGTTTTATCCGCGTATAATACATATGAAACAATATATGAAATCACTGAGAGCAGACTTCTAATATTTCAGTATACACAACATTTTTAGTGTTATTTTCGTGGGATATTAGTATTTATTAGGGATGGGTCGAAATTCGTTTTACATTCGGTCTAACCGAATTTCGGCAGCTTGAACCGAACTTCGACATTCGGCCGAAATTCGGTCTAAATGCCGAACATTCGGTGCAAAAAGAAAGTAAAATAAAACACCTACTTGCACTATTTTGACTGAAATTAATGGATATCACACTATCTATCGTAACTGTAAAATAAAACTAGGCCTTTATATACTCATGGTCACTTATTTTAGAAGGAACAAGTAAACCTTAACTGCTAATATGATAAAAAATAAATTACCTTCTTCTCTGATATATAATATAATATATATTAATAATAATTGAACCGAAGTTCGGCCGATTTTTTTATTTTCACCGAATTTCGTATTCGGTTCAATCTACATTCGGCCCATCTCTAGTATTTATTGTTTTCGTCGCACCCGGATTTAGCTTGGGTAACATACAATAATTGGCCATGAGAAAAAGAGCATTCCCTTAACTCTATTTCGACATACTTGAATGTGCTTTATTTATCTTGACTGTAAGCTATACCTTCACAGAAAATTGTGTCCTTTTAAAACTGTGTATTTAAAAAATAAGTACTTATTATCGACTAACCGACTAAGTATAAATTTAACGATTAATGAAAATAATATATATGCGGCGACGAAACGAAAGCCTATCCGAAGCCTAACCTAACCTATCTAACCTAAAAACTTTAACTAACAAAGATATTTACAAATCGAAAACGAATACTTAAGTGTGAGTAATTTCAAACAATCTACTCTACTACGTGTTGAAATACGTCAAAACTATAAAAAGTACTAAAAATGTCTATAATTTTATCTCGATATCTTGCATAACAATTAATGCGCGGTTTTTATAAAACGACTTCTCAAATAATGCATTACATTAGAACAAAATTGGTTACCATTTAAAAGTTGTAGTGAGTTAACGTTAAAAGATAGACATATGCTATCGCTCACTTTTGTTAGAACTTTTCAAGAGGAAGAGTTTCGTCATACGAGATTGTTGTGTAACGCAGCGCACGCAACGGAATCTCTCTAAAGGAATAAATTTTTCAAATTTTTCACGTTTTTGCAACATTTTTCATTCACAATGACATTTCATGCTTCTTAGCTAGTTAAACATATAGTATCGAAAAACAATAGAAATGTGTACCTATTACATATATTGTTACATTTTTTTAATCTGTACTATAAACACCTTTTTTAATAAGCCACAACCCTAAAAATATATTATTAACGAATACAGACAGAGGTTGATCAGGTCCCTGTTACCAGTGTGCGCCATGCATCTCCGACATACCTGCGTTTGCTGCATATGATTCAATGCTATAGGCAACAGCGAGGCAATCGCTAGACGGTGCGCTTAATATATAATACGCATAGGCACGTTTAAACAACGTCATATGATTCATCTTATAGATCTTACAATTAGCTCAACTAACATTGGAAAAGTCTAAGTCTCTGAAACTGTCCATTCTTTTATTTTGTTTTGTTCCCATAAGCTTTCCATCATCATAATTTTACAGACTATATATATATATAAACTCAGCGTCAAAAAAATCGCACCTTTTGGTATTTTGACTTCAAGCAACTATAAACCCTATTTCATCTATGGTAAGGTATAAGTGTGGGGCCTCATTTTAAAGGTTATTGAATCCTTTAAATAATAAAACTGTGATAGTGATTACTAAGCATATAAAAAACATTTTTCATGAAAAAAGGAAAAACACGCCAAAATTACTTAATTTAATTAATCTAAAAACATAACAAAATTAAAAAATACAGTAAAACAAATTCTTAAAACTAAACTTAGAACCTAGTGTTACCTCCCTTAGCCCTAATTACAGCCTCCATGCGATCCTTCATTGACCTCACCAACGTCACGATGCGTTCTTGAGGAATGTCACTCCACTCCTCGACGACGGTGTCCCGAAGCTGTTCAAGGGTGGCACGGGCAGTATCACGAGACCGCACCCGGCGTTTCAGATCATCCCAAAGGTGCTCTATGGGATTCAGGTCAGGACTTCTCGCTGGCCACTGCATCACGGGGATCCCAACCTGATTCAGGTAGTCCCGAACAATGATTGCCGTATGGGAGCGGGCGTTGTCGTGCATGAATGTGAATTCAGGCCCGACAAAACCAGCATACGGGACCACATGGTCCTCCAGTATCTCTGTGATGTACCGATGAGCAGTCAGGGACCCCTGGCCACGTGCACCTCCAGTGCAGGAGAGGCACACAAGGTCGGTTTTTCCTTGGATTGAAATTCCGCCCCAGAACATGCAGGATCCTCCTCTGTAGCTGACGGTTTCTTCAAAGCAGGCATGTGAGTACCGTTCCCCCTGCCTCCTGTACACTCTTCTACGCCTATCATTGCAGAAAAGGCATACCCTAGTCTCGTCGGAGAAGAGGACAGACTTCCATTGGTCGAACGTCCAATCCACGTGGTCTCGGGCAAACTGAAGTCTGACTCGCCTATGCTCTGCTGTCAATTTGGGGCCAGTAGCAGCCCTACGGGCCTGGATTTTCTTCTCTCGCAGCCTTCTTCTTATTGTGGAGACGCTCACCGACGTCCTCCGAGCTGTTTGGAGCTGCTGTTGCAGCTCAACAGCGTTGGAGAATCGGTTACGCAAAGACGTCGACACAATATAGCGGTCGTCTCTGTCGGAAGTGCAACGTCGTCTTCCGGATCCATGCTTCCTGATGTAGCCTCCAGTCTCCTGGAACCGCTGGGATACTCGTTTCACCCGGAAACGGCTTATGTTGAGTTGTCGAGCAATATCAACTTGGCGTAGTCCTGATTGCAGTAGTGCTACCACTTGAGCTGCTTCTTCTGCCGTGGTATCCATTTTTCAGGGTTTTTTTCTTACTGGACCTGTTCAGGTGTGACTTCTGTGATGTCTGGATAGCTAATGACCCATAATTAATTTTTACCCCCCCTTTTATTCGTGTCCAAGGTGGCACAAGTAGTGAGTCCTCTAATGAGCTTTTCAGCACTTTTTTTTTAAAGACCCTAACGTTTCGTGATTATTGTTTTTACAGAAAAGAACGATACGCGTTTTTAAAATAAAACAAACGCTAAATTTTAAGTGACGTTTGCCACATTAGTGAAATTTGCAGCCAAATCAGTTTCTAAGAACGCACAGACAAAAATCCTAACAATCATTGTTTTGGATTCTATTGCGTTGATGAAGACCCCCGATAATAGTTTGCCTCAAATATCTTCCATGTACAGACAGTGATTAGTTACAGAACGGATAATTTTAAATTTATTAAAAAAATATTGGCGTTATGGCTGTAGAATAATGTAATGTCAAAAATGAAATCAATGTATTAATTTATCGTGTGTTTATATCGCAACTTGATTTTCTAAATAATTTCATTTAATTATAAGACCAAAACTATTGCATTATTTGTGTGCTTTTGGTTAAGGGAATTGAATAGCGGAATTTACTATGATATATTGGCCTTATGACGAGCCGGTTGGCGTGGTTTGTAAGATACTTGCCTTTCACGCCGCAGGTCGTGGGTTCGATTCCCACCCAGGACAGACATTTGTGTGCACGAACATGTCTGTTTGTCCTGAGTCTTGGTGTAATTATCTATATAAGTATTTATTTACAAAAGAAAAGTAGTATATGTAAGTATATCCGTTGTCTGGTTTCCATAGTACAAGCTCTGCTTAGTTTGGGATCAGATGGCCTTGTGTGAATAATGTCCCAGGATATTATTATTATTATATCTATAGTAGTTGGTCCTGCACTATCACATGGCTCATTTGCCCGTCCGTCTATTTAATAAAAAATTACGAAAGCCTGTGATGGCCTAGTGGTTAGGAACGCGAAAATCTTAACCGATGATTTAGATATTTAGTCTGAGGGGGCCCTTCTCTTGTGAAGGCCCCGATGCTACAGCCGCGCATACCGTCCCCTAAATCCGGCCCTGTAGATTTTGAAAAATTAAGTAACAAATATATTTTTTCTCAGAGGTACGATCCCCGTCAGCAAGTCGTAAAGAACGTACAGCGTTTACGAAAACGCAAATACGCAGTCTCGAGACGGAGTTCGCACGCGCGAACTACCTCACCCGCTTGCGAAGATATGAAATAGCTGTTGCTTTACACCTCACTGAGAGACAGGTGAGCTTAACAATCCACACAACGTCCTTAGAAAATACATTATGACAAATATTATAAAAACCCTGACAACTACTGTTATTATTAGTAATCATGCGGTTTTACGATTCGACGCGTTCGCTCCACAATGATGGGAACCGTTGTCCTTAAACATCGTCGAGTCGAGTATTTCTCGATAAATAACGTAATACTAAAATAATATATCATAAAAAGATTTAAAAAGAACGTTTTCTTGCTTGAGATGTCGCAAACAGTCGACAATCGAGGAACAAGATGAACGAGTAGCTGTATGTTCTGTAGTTTCTGTTGTTCATTATTCTTATTTATGAATGCTACGTATTTAGTTTATAAATAATGCAATGTAATTAAAGTAACGTAGCATTTCATTGGATTCGACCTCGTTAATATATACTTGGGTTCTGCTGCCACTAAAACACGCGACAGTCTAGTCGGCGCTATTATAAGTACTTACTCATTTAAAAAATAGTACCTGGGCGATCGGCTACATGTTTTTTTTTTGTTTGCAATAATAAATATAAATTTGTACAGTTTTATATAAAAATAATTATTATAAAATTTCAGGTAAAAGTATGGTTTCAAAATAGAAGAATGAAGTGGAAGCGCACTAAGGGCGCGAAGCATAACAAGAAAAAGGAACAATAATTACTTGATAGAAAATGAGAAAAAGAACGTATCTTTTCAAAAATATTATTAATGATGTTGAAATAGTAGTCCTAAATTACTTCTAAAATTAAAATATAAGTGTAATTTATATATAAATTTTTAACATACTATATTTTTTATCTGTTATCTATACAGATATATTATAATTTATTTTATTTTATTAGAATCTGTGTGCGTAATGATTAAAACATAATATATATATTTTAAAAAATAATATTTTTAAGGTTCAATTTTGATTTATTATCTTTGCATTATACTGTAATTTTAAAAGTTTATAGTATTACAATTAAAATATGTGCGTTTAAGAACTAAACCAAAAATTATATTAACGTTTAAATGAATAGGGTAGAAAATACTTTATTTTAATTAATATTTTATTTAGTCTATATTATTACATATATAGTGTCTTTAAAATATAATTTAAATTGTTGTGAAATAAGATTTAATTTAAAATTAGATAATATTTTTGATATTAAACTATTCCATATTAATCATTAAAATATTTTTTATTTATTATCTGTAAATAATAAGAACTTTTTTATAATGAAATTTAGATGAATGACCACCGCAAGTATAGTGATATATAGTAAAATTAAAAAAAAAACAATTTCAGGACATAAGGATATGTTTATTAGACAAATTCATACATCGGGCACGCAGCGACATCTCGTGCCGGACGTAAAAACTAAAAAATAATATTGTAAACTAACACGCTATCTTTGGAAGAAACTAAGCATCCGGGCTATGAAGGCCTACAATCATTTGTTCATAAATTGTGAGCATCGAAACACAATAATAAAAAACAAAATTTTGAAACTTCCAAATACTAAATTATTATTATATAACAATTGCTGTATATTAAGGCGAAAACTTCCACAAAACAACTTACAAAAACGTTTTTATTCCGTTGACTATTGAAGTCGCAAAGCTATTGTCATTTTATCTAAATTCATACAAACATCTTAATTTAAATAACAGATAGAGATGAAACATCATATGTTATCTCTTCAGTTCATTATCATGGAGGGTGTTTTAAAATATTCGTCATATAACTAATCGTCTCAAAGTCAATGTTGTTACGAAATAAGGTAAGACCACAAAATGTAATAAAACAAAGAATAACTACAGTTTATTACAATTTAATTTGTACAAAATATAGATAAAGTTTAATAATAAACATCGAATACAGTAGAATTAAAAAAAGATATACAAGATGATACGAACAATATTGTAAATTTTTAAATGCAAATGTTTTGATTTTTTTTTTTAATAATTAACATTTTGTACAAATTAGATTGAAATTGTCTGTATTTAGTACACAAGTATCCACATAATGGTATACAATATATATATATTTTTTTTATTACAAGTATATACAAAATGATTTTTAGTTTCTTTTTTTTTTTTTCACTTCTCAAAACCAACAGTTCTTATTCTACGAGGACGATGCAAATTTTACAATGGTCGATTAATATTATCTTTAGTATATATGTAATAACCATTTTAACACGATAAGACCTAGCAGTATTAACGGAAGTTTTTAATATTTAGCTCAATTATTCGTTTCTTCGAAGCGTATTTCGGATAATTTTATTTCACGTCATTAAAATCGACATAATATATATATTTACATTGTTTTTTTTTTTTAATATAAAAATAGTTACCGTTACTCTGATTAACACTTATTTGTTTGAATATATACAGATCCCTGTTCCATATTTTTTGAACAATTTAAAACAATCTTTATCAAATGTTAAGAAAACAATGTCACACGATTTCGTTCCGAACTTATTTCTATACATATATCAGAAACTCAAAACACATAAATTACATTGTATGCTTTAAATATATCATGTAATACTATTTCTTAAAAATATAATCTATCTTTTATGGAATATCATTAATAATTGTTTCCTTAACATTATGACACAGATAATTAAATCAAAGTCTTTGAATATAGTTAAATGAGACCATTATGCCGGCGCTACACATGCTACGGCATTATCAAATAACAAAAGTTTGCGAATCGTCGCGTATATTGGCGGAGGCGACGTGTGCCTTCGCCGGCTCGCTGAATGCGTCGAATGTGTGGCGCCGGTGTATAGAAGCATCGCCTTAACACACGTCCTGTACATCTAACTGTTAACATTGGACCGTAATCCTAAGATATTTGACCAAAAATAAAATACTAGTAATTCTCAACAATAGATATATGTTTAACTTACTATTCTCAACCATGAGCTTTACCAAATATAAAACATTATTTTTTTCCAAGTGTATTTATTATTTACAGATTGCAAATTCTGTGACATAATTTTGTTTTAAAGTTCCGTCAGGCACTGGATCACTCACGGTTCGGTTAAAACTATGGAAAATACACTTATGGAATAAATTTGCACAGTAAATTGGTCATATGTGTTTTGTTCCAATACAAATATTCAAATGAATTATTAATATTGCTGATAACGTGAACATTAACCAAGCATCATATAGTTTGATACATGATCTAGTTAAAATTAAACTCTTTAATCGCGTATTGTCCACATCTTGCGTTTGGTTTAGTGCACTACACTAACAATATGTGAATTAGTTTCTAGGAAACATTATTATTACAAAATATGCTTCAATGATATCCAAACTATAATTACACGCTACACATATTCAATAATTTCAAATGATCACATACAATTTGGTAAATATCTAAACGAGGAATTTGGTTACATTTCAAAATGGGAATAAAAAACAATTTAGTATGTACAGACAAATAGAATGCGATCACTTAAAACATCAGCTGTATACATAAAAATAATTGTCTATTTTCATGCAAATGATACGAAGTGTTGTAATGATTCCATTGTGATAAATAAATTATAAATGCATTTTCTAAACTGACTAGAGAATTTTGAATCAGTGTCGGTGATTTGTTTAAGGTGATGCTATGTAATCGATTGTCTGGGCGGCTATCTCATGTACTAATAATAAATTCATAAAGAAGTATGAATTTATTTAATAAACTTATAAAAAACCACACAGTTTTGTTATAAGTCGAAAACCAAAGAATTAAGTATAGTGTGCGTAATTGAATGAAATTAAATAAATAATAATCAATAAATAGAGCGATGAGATAAACAGACGTCCCCCATATCATTTGCACAAACAATTATAATAACTAATAAACCAGAGTCCTACAATACAATATATTCAACACAATCCTCGTCACCACTATTCACAGCTCATGAAGTCGACGTTCCTACACTAATATATACACTGTTAAGGCTTTCTGGTGCTCTCACTTACATATTGCTGCGCCCCCTCACGAACACATCCGAGGCATATCACTAATTACGAAAATAGGATTTAATAATTTAGGAGTCACACGCGACAAGCACAGACCGAATCACTCAATATTTAGAGAACTAACTCACACTATCACCGTATTCCTCGAGGGATCTGATCTAATCTACCACATCTTCCTTTCTGGTAGTATTATACTACTATCAGTCTGCTGGCTTCGAAGTCGCGATCGGTGGTCACTATACAACCACGAAAATTAGGTTTCGTTATGGTCGCTGTTCAGTGATAACCGCTTGAGAGGGCGCGGTCGTCGCCACGGGGACCACGACCCCTTGATTTGACACCATAGTCTGCGGTATCACTGTTAGCGATTTTGGAATCTTAGGTAAAATCATTTGACTTGGAGTCATTATTGGTATGTTAGGTGTAAACACTGTTTCACTAGTGATGGACACGGCTGGGCCCAACTGTGGGATTTTAATAGGTGTGGTGACCAGCAGTGACGGTGAGGAGACAGCCGTTGATAAGGTTTGCGACGTCACCGTCGCTGTCTTTGGAGGTATAGGAGCTATTGTGATATTCTTAAGACCGACGTTTTTCAGTATTGTAGCAGCATTAGTACCAATTTGAAGGTCTGGCATTTCTTTTTTATCACTATCCTTTTCAGTGGTGAAATTTTGGACGACTGTTCCACCATTGCCAAGCATTGTTGCAGTTTGTATTTCTGTAACGACTGTAGTCTCCTCAATCGATGGTCTCTTTGATTTTGCTTCTTTTTCTTGCAATCTCTGTTGTCTTTCCCGGCGAATGAGGCACATTTTGTTGTAATCCTCGAAGGTAATGTGGTATCGGTTGCCTGCTGATAAAACCTGCACTAAACTTGGAAGACTGTGCCCATCTACCGCAAGCTTTAATGGTTCTCGAGCGACTTTCGCTAAGTTTTCCTGAAAAGATACACAAGAATATTTTAATAATATCAAGTTAATTGATTGGATTGATGAGATACTGAATCAAAAATATTTTAAGTGACATGAATAAAACTTACTGGTGTTATAGGCATAAGGGTCGGTCTCCACCCTTTGCTGTTTGCCTTTTGCTTTTTGGGTGTATCAGACTTTGTGGTTTCTTTCTTTTCTTTGTCTAGTTTCATATTATCTTTTTTCTCCTTTATAGGTTCAAACTTTAATCCAGGCATTTCTTTCTTTTCCTTCGGGGGATCGAACTTCGGTGGAGGCAACGGTGCTGCTGCTACTTCTGTAGGATCAGACGCCGAGACACCTTTTACTAATTGTTGAATATTGTGCAAGACATTTTGTATTGCCTTCCTTCCTTGAGCGTTTGGAGTATTAATTGCTATTAACTCTGGTGGTAATGCTTTGGTTTTCTTTTCCGTTTTTGATTTCGGTTTCGGAAGGTTTCCAGGGGGGGGCATGAATTTTTTAGGATCTTTCTCTTCCGAGTTGTGATTGGATTTTAGCAAACTTTTTCCATTTACTGAAGGTTTCTTACGGAACTCAATTAAGCTCACGGATTCGCGTCGTGAGGTTTCAGGCGGCACGTTGTCGTAAGATCGAAGTCTACTCTGTACTGACGTGCTGTAGTTCGCTGCGTGAGGCGATGCATTGTGAGATAAAATAAGATCACCGCTTCGGAAATATTTTTCTAATAAAATCAAATGTCGCAAGAAACTTGACTGATTTCCGTATGGCCGCTGTAATTCGGTCCAAAGTTTTTTAGTTTCGACGTCATATTGAATCATCGTGTTACACTTCTCCCATCCCTCTGGAGTGACACCTTTGACGTTGTTGAATTCTATATTACATTGCAAATTCATTTCTTCCTCACCAGGGAAAAGTTCTCTGACTGATATAGATGGATTCGTTTCCAGCCTCTTAACGGGATTTGAGTATTTCGAATCTGAGTGCTTTTTTGAATCCTTTTCAGCTGGTAATTTCTTGGATAATTCACTTAAATTTTTCTTAACTTGTGTAAAACTTTCTGACATCTGCCATTTGTTTTTAAGCGTGTTAATATCAGCTGGCTTTTTATTGGGTATTGTCTCTATCGTGCACTCGTCATTGAGCGATATATTTTTTAATATGGTGATCTCTTTCGATTTATCTATTTCGAACATTTCCACTTCGCTTTCCTTTCTACTAGTTTTGTCTTTATGTGTGACTATTTGACCTATTTTGTGCACTCTCTTGGCGTTTTTATCAATTATCCTGTGCTGCTGTCCCGGCTTTTGTAGGCTAAGGTTATGTACTTTAAGGATGTTTCTTTGTTTCTGTGTTAAATTTGTCTTCTGTTGGAATTGTGCTGGATTGTTTTGCTTTTGTAAAAGATATCTCAGTTCTGTTTGTTTGTCTAAAGGTAGTAGAGGCATTTCGACATCAGACACCATGTCAGTTTCTGAAGCATCACTTTGAGGATTGCTCTCAGTGGGTTTAGCTCCTGGAACTGGGATTTTATTTGATGATATGAGACTTTCAATATCTTCTGCTAAAGGTTGTGCTTGGATTGGCTTAGGATCTTCTGCGATGTTGTCTTCTTTGACTTTTTCTTTTTCTGGAGAACTTTCGACTGTCCTTTCAGAAGATTCGCTGTCGGGTTTTTCTGGTTCTGTAGACTTTCTTTGCTTTGATTTAGTGCGCGCTTTCTTCTTCTGTTTGCTTGCACTAGTATTACAATCTTCTAGAACTTTACTGTCATCTACTTCTTGGTGTAATTCAGGCGGTATTTCTACGTTGTATATTTGAAGGAGTCTGAAATACAAAAGGTGATTTAATTTACTTAGGTATTATGATTAACATAATTGGTTAAAATTGATGAAAAATACGAATGTTCTGCTTATCGAATGTAAAAACACATACTTGCGAGTGTACGCTTTGGCATGCTTGTCATTGTGTCCCGGCCGTTGTAGAAGCGTACAGAAGTAGCGACACACTTTACAAAGTACAGGTCGTTCATTGAATTCTACTGGAATCCCTGCCTCTTTAAATAGTGGATTGAGTTCCGTGTAGCCCTGGAAAGTGGATAATTTATGTTTATATAGCAGTTAAAGTGTAATAATAACATTATACTACTCACAACTGAACTGGTTATTTCGTCATATCTAATAAGCACGCCCGCGCCTGTACTCACGTGGTGTATGAAATGCAGGTTGTGGTGCTTGGTGAGTCTCCGGCGACACAGCGCGCAGGCCATGAGCGGCGCCAGCACGCGGTGGTGCTCCGCGCACAGCGGGATCGTGTGCAGCCCCGGGTAGTCGCAGTCCAGCTTCAGCTGCAAGCGACACCAGTGATAATGGGACTTAGTTATAGGTATGGAAGGGACCTAATCTTGGGTTTAGTTCAGTAGTAGAAAAATGTAAGGCTAATGCATACAGTACTCAATATATATGGGGTAGATGGAAGCATTTGGTCATTCACCTTTTACCGTCAGTGACGTTTTTCAGTGCTGTTAACTTAAAAGCTAGGAGGAGTACAATTATGGCCGTTCGTAAGATGCTAATTCGTATTTCGAGGGGGAGCTTAAATCACATCGCATGTCCCTCCGCTACGAGCGCTACTCACCAGCTTGTTGACACTGGAGCGCATCTTGATGAGCCACTTGCGTCGTATGGAGTGGTCAGCTGGCACGAGACAGGTGGTGGCGTGGCAGGTGGCAAGACGGACCGCCCCCGTGCCCGCGTCCTCCTCACTCTCCTCCTCCGGCGGAGGACTCGTCGGTGCCTTCTCCATACCACTGGACCTTAAGAAAATAACCTCTATTATGCTATGCATTGACATTGGATATGAAAATCTTTTTAAGACTATTCTTGGACGACTTTACCAAATACATAAATATATAGATAAAAAATACTATATACCCAGGATAAGAGCCCCATTGCCTATCGCCTAATACATTGAGTTACATTTAGAGTATAAATTGTAATATATCTAAAAAGATGATCTATTTATATTTGCCCTATTTTACAAATTACCTTAGTTATACTAAGTTTGAGTCATAATAAAATTATTTCAAGATAATATATATTAAAATTAATATAAATTATCAAAGTTGACTTTAACTTTAGCATCAACACTCACGTGGTGCTTGGTGTCTCCGGTGGCTGCGTCGTGTCCGGGGGCTTCGCCACGGGCCGCTTGCGGTACGAGGGGCAGTTGGCGCGCCGGTCCACGTGGCGGTAACACGCGTCGCACAGGCAGCTGTCTATCGTCAACTTCTCCTCGTCTACGGGGAGGGGCATGGCATTGTTTTTATAAACAAAACACATATAGCTGATGTTTAACAAATGTAATATATTTTGCTAAATGTAACATTTTAATGTAATATATAATGAATGTAAACTGATGGATTACCAAATTAATGAGCTCTAATTTTTTTTTGACAGAACTAATACTAATGTTGAGTTATGGAGTCTCTTTTTTCAAACTTATTGAAACTACAAAATGGTTTAATAGTCTGATCTCCATTAAAGAAGTATCTTACAGGTTAGCGAACCGTCTACAACTTCAGAATCATTAGCAGTTTTAACACTATTTTTTCGCCGACGATGTTAGGAAGAGTTAAATCTTGAGAAACATGCGAGGTCTTTATTCTCGGATATTTGAACCACTTTAACAGTCTTATCACAAATTTCGATGTAGTCGGAGCCCGTTTCATTTAAAAAAAAATCAGTCAAAAATAGGTTTGCTTTTCTCTAAATAAATAAATTTATGAAACGAAATATGAGACACCAATAAAACATTCCGAAAATATTCTTAACAAGTGTCATTCAAAGAGTTCACTTTTTTTTATAGTATAGGTAGGCGGACGTGCATATGAGCCACCTGATGGTATGTGGTCAACTGCGCCCATAGACATTGGCATTGTACATTACTTAAAAAAAAAAACATCGCCAATGCGCCACCAACCTCGGGAACTAAGATGTTATGTCCCTTGTGCCTGTAATTACACTGGCTCACTCAACCTTCAAACCGGAACACAACAATACCAAGTCACTCACGTATACCGTGACTTACATTTTGAGTTATTAAAACCGATATGTACCATCCGCGTATCAGAAATATTACTCATAAAATTAATAATGATAATTTGTTAAAAGCTTATTAAAGAAAACGAATGACACTGAATATATTTAGAAAACAAATCATGAATTAAAATAATGATGTACTTTACTTGATAAAGAATCAATGCTCACTGTCTAAAACTTTCCGCTGTCTCTCGCTGCTCTTCATTTGTGCGATATGACAAGGCGTGTCGAAAAGCCCAAACTTGCCCCCGCAGTAGAAACACTGGTCCATACAAAGCCTCCCCGGGTGGATGCTGAACGATGAAGCTTTCTCCGGTATAACCAGATTGAGCGTCTCCTTCGGTTCAGGCTCGGGAACTGCTTCTGCATCTGTTGAATATATTTAAGAACCATTTCATTAGAAGTTGTAAATAATTATAACAAAGTGCATATTTATAGTTTTTTGTATTTAAAGTGTGATTTATACACTGTCTATACAAGATCAGCCCAGCATTATCAAACTTTGCCAGATGAAATGACATCATTTTTTTAAGTATTAGCTACGACTCCGGGAAAACAGAATATCGAAAAATCTTTTTACTATTATGAACCATTGACGATAAAAAATGTATCAATGTTTGTTTACGATTTCGGAATTGCAAACACGAAAATTCCCATTTATTTATAAATGTCATACATATAATTGTTAGAAATAATAACGAATGCCTCCCTCTACGAACCAACCATGGGATCTAAAATTATATTATTGTTTCGCGGTAAAAAACTAATGTGACCACCTACCAGTAACATACAGTACGAGAACAAATTATTCTTTTAGATATACATGCAAGATTATTAATTTCATGTTTTTTTTTTAATTAGTTTTTAAAAAAAAATACATTTAATTAATTATTCTGCTACCATTACCCATGTTAATTTGGCATATTTTTTTGTCGTTTTATTTGTGTTAGTGTGTAAGAAATCTTAAAGTTTAAAAATGTTAATTTGTGTTATTTATCAGATTTCGTAAGAAATTATAGAAAAATTTCAAAAAAAACTTTAGTTTTATAAGATTATTATTTTCGAATCGATTATAATAAAATCCATCAGAATTGAATTAAGAACATTACTTACGAGATCTGATAACTGAAACATGGATATGAACAAAACATATGCTTTGAAAAGAGAAGCGATAAAAATATTATTGTTAATATAAATGTGTTTTTTTTTGTTCTATTAATTTTGTTCATAAACATGAAGCATGGGTGAGTGCAATATCCACACACCATGATTGTTAAGCCGATTACTGTAATGAGACTTTCTGTGCCCACCCTCTGATGCTGCGTTTGCGCCGCCCTGAAAGACAAATTGGAGAAAATAAGTATATTATTAATAAAAATATATTAATAATAAGAGAACATAAAATTCTAATGTTTCAAGGGATTTGAAACAAGAGATAATTCTTGATTTAAACCAAAAGCATAATATAGAGGAATGATTTCAATGCATATTGAGATTAATTAGACAGATAAAAAAAACTTATTATCTTTAAAGAATTAAATTTTTAAGGATTTTTTTTTGACATAAAAGCAATAAATACCTCTCGCCGTTCGATGGTGTAGTAGGCCTCATCATCGCTGCCCGTATCGCCCACTTCCAGCTGTGGTCTGCCAGATCTGCTCTTGCTCTTCTGGAAGGTCATCTTCAATGAGCTCCTGTATTTCTTCTTATCCCTCTCGCCAGCGCCACGGCTCAACTTTATCACAGTTTTAAGAGTACCAGTGTAATCAGACTTCCCAGATTTACCCTTGCCCATGACACCGCAGTAATGCATGCCATATATGCGTTCTTTCTCCTTTAATTTCTCTATCTTAGCCTCAGATGCAGCTTTATGTGTCAGCAAACCTAGAGTCCTAAGTACATTCTCTTTTCTCTTCTGGCTCTCTGGTGTTTCTTGAAGTACGTTACTTGGTCCCGGCAAGTTTTCTGTGGAATTACGTGCCGATTTCACTTTCGAAACCTTAGGTTTCACTTCTTCGATCTTGGGTTCTTTTGGTTCATCTTTCTTCTCCTCAATCTCCTTTATGGGTATGGCTTCTGCTTTTTCTGTGTCCTTCTTCTCCGTCTCTAAAATTGGTTCTGTAGTCGGTTTTTCAATAATTTCTGTCTTTTGAGTTTGTTGTGATTCAGGTTTAATTTCTACATTTGTAGTTTCAGTTTTATTTTTTGCAGAATCCGCGACAGCACTATCTAGTTTTGGGACTTCAGAGGTCAAAGATATGTCTTCAGGAATAGCTTTAACAGTTTCTAATGGAGGCGCGGATGCCTCTGCTTCCATAGGTTGGGGAGCCTCAAGTGACTTAACTGCGACCGGCGTAGGGGTTATTGAAATCGCTGGTGATTTCATTTGATGTGGTGGTGATTTTATTTTTTCTATTGTTGCCATCTTTTCTTCCAATTCAATTCCTGTGTCCGACGATTTTCTCGATGAAGAGCCACCACTCGATTTCCTTTTAGTTATTTGCACTTCGTTGCAATTTAATTTAGATTCTAAATTGCGCGGCGTTATCGATATCTGATTGGAGTCGAGCGCGCTAACTAATGCTTGGCTTGACGGGTTGTTTGGATGTAATGTCGCGAATTGATGTAAGTCAATCTGCGGCGTCGGCGCTGCTTTCTCTACCGATTTTCTTATTTCAGTCAAAGTCACATCCTTGCCCAATGACTTCTCAAAGATACTGATAGCGTCGGATTCTTTTGAATGATTGGAACTTGTTGATTCCTTTCTTGCACTGACACTGTTCCTTTTTATTAATGTGACAGAATTAGGAAGGTCTACATCAATTGATCGTCTAACTTGATCTCTTTTTACTATTGAAATTGCAGAGTTATTTTCAAAACAACTTAATACATTTTCCTTTTCAATTAATTTTTCTGGTGATCTAACAGGTTGCATGTCTTTCAAAGGTTTAATATCTGCACCCGATTTTGGTATTAAGACAACATCATTTGTAACCATAACAGACTTACTATCATTTGATTTACATTCTGATTCTTGTCTTTGTCTTCTTTTATCAAATTCTTCAAATTCCTTAAGTCTATCCATGAGTTTGTCTATGCTGGCTACTGTTGTGCTACACTTATAAGTTATCTCTTGTCTATTTTCGGAACATTTCTCAGCAGAATCTTCTTCATAATGAAGGCGGATATTTTCACTGTCATCGTTCTTAGACGGCGTGCATTCATTTGTTATTGCTGAAATTGTATCTTTATCTTTGACTGGAGTTTCAGGTGTAATAATGCTATTATTATCTCCTAGTGGCTTTGAATGACCATAGAACTGACGAACAGGCTTTGTCATTGGATCAGTATTTACACTATCATTAATCATTTCTTGGTCTCTATCTATATTCTGGTCCAAATCATTGATGAGATCACTGATTTCTTTAGATAATGTGTCAACAGTTTCATTCTTGTCCTCGGCTAAGTCATTTGTTATTGTACTAGTTATACCATTCTTAGAAGATTGGTTTATGGGTCTCGGTGTAGTCGCTGCTTTCTTTCCTCGTCTGGCTTTCCTAATATTTTTAGATACCTCTTTTGAATTAAATGTCTTTGACATACTAGTCAATATACTACTACGTTCTTCAAAAAGCGCATCATTATCAGTCTTCAGCAAATATTTGTCTTCTAGGTCTGATACGTTAATATTTTCTAACTTAATCCTATTACTGTTATTGTTGTCGGAGTCTAATGAAGTACTTCTTTTTAAGCTCAGTTTTTTCTTATCTTTTTCTTTTACTATAGAACTAGGCTCTGTATCGGTCTTGGTTTCAGATAATTTTGAGTCAACACTAAGAGAAGGCACTTTTCCAATAGGAGAGATCTGTACATTATTTTCAATATCTATATCTAGGTCAGTCTTAGTTTTATCTAAGCTTTTGCTGAGCTCCTTGTTTTCACTATCATTGAGTGGTTCGCTGAGGCTGATATCCGATTCCGTTATATCTGAGCATTTAGAGATTTCACTGCCATCCCTTGAGCAGGAACGTCCCCTTTTTAACTTTTTACAATCCTCTGAAGTCTCTGAAACCTCTGAAGGTTTAGAGTCAGAGAGAAGTCTCCGTCTTTTTTTCTGTTCTTTCATTACAACTTCATTCAAAAGATTGTTTTTTACTTTCCTTGGTTTCCCGCTCCTTAAATTTTTACCTTCAAAGAGTGAAGGGCTATTGCTTCTTTCAGAGCGCATAGAGTAGGGGCTGGTGCGTGGTCCTAAGACTAAGCTGGTTGGAGAGTCACCTAAGACAGACTTCATCATGACCATATCAGAACTAAGCCTTACTCTCCTACCAGCAGTTTTGGGACTTGAAGACCTAGAATTAGGTGTTACTTCCTCTGTAGGCTCCTTTTTTATTTCTCCGGCAGGTATCAATGGGACGGTTTCCTTATCTTGAGAATTATCAGATTCAGCTTTAACAGCCTTTCTCGTACGTGTCACTGTTTGTCTTAAGGCATTTTTCTTCGCAGTGACAACTTTCTTTCTTCTCAAAGTTTTAGTCTTTCTAATACCTAGAGGTCTTTTCTTGACTACTGCTTTAGGCTTGGGTGCATTTTTCTTGGGGTCTTTGGATGTTTTCGGTTCATCTTGGGAAGGTTTGTTCTTCTCTTCCTCGTTGAGGTCCGAGGCCTTTTTACGGGCACGAGTCTTAGGTTCAACTATTGTTTCTTCATCTAGGCTCTTATCTGTCTCTTCTTTAACCTGTTTAGTTTTCATGATGGAATGTGTAGTGAGGGATAATTCTGTTTTTCCGACATCAGGTTGTTGTTTATCAGCTCTGTTGTGAGTCAGAGGGGTCTGGTATGTTGTTTGGTGAACAAAGACACACAATTGACTCCACTGCTGACTTTTATCACAGCCTTATTACAGTTTTAATGTCTTGTATTCTTAGACTATTCTCTTGTTGAATTGTTTCAAGATTGTATAGAGTTGTCACACTTAAGCCTCTATACTACTTGTTTTAATAATATTGAGCCATTATTTCTTCAGTGTGAAATGCCATCTTAACCTGAAATATAGAAAAAAATATTTGTTACTTATCTAATTATAAAAAATTAACTAATGAAAACAATATTAATATAATTAACAATTTTAGAAAAAAATTCAAGTTAGCTTTTCAAAAGTTACACTATTTAAAATTTTTTGGTCTATTTTATATATTTAATGAGCATTCATTACTTAATCCTATGTAATTCGGTCGCAAATTAAGTCCAAAAGTCGTGGTAAACAAAAGCGTTGCACGATAAATCAACAACTTTGCGTTCTTATTACATCTATTTTAACTACGGAATGTAAATAAATAAAAGTTTAAACGCGTACTCAGATGTGTAGACATGCATAATATATAATAATATTTACGTTTAAGGCGCTCGTTGCATAGAAAATCCAGCCGGAAAAGTCATGAAATCTTATGTTTTGGTACACATCTCGTATGACCGCAACGCCACCTACAGCTGTGCGCTGCGTGTGCGTCGACCGAGAGACAGAAAGCACCAAATCATTTCCCTACCCGTGGCGCACCTCCGCAATGTACTCACTAAATACTCACAATTTATTCCACGGAACTGCCAAAAACCACAATAAACAGTCAATTAGACACTTAATGCACCATAATATGCAAAAAAGTTCAATAAAAACACACGATTAAACTTAGAAAACGATTTTTGAAAAGCCCAAATGTCTGCAGGCGTCCGCCATAATGTTTCCTTCGAAACGAATAATATAGTTCTTATTGCTCTTGTAGCAAGCAATCGCTCTATTCGCTATTCAAAATGGCGACCGTGTGGCGTTCACAGTGCGCGTTTGCACGTTTTTTTGTCGGAAAAACCGGGCGGATCCTGAACAACGCTGCAGATTTGGGTATAAAACTTACACCGGAGTCAATATTGGTAATTATTCAATTATATTTACTCGCGTCGGGCTGTAATGTCGCTTTGACCGCGACATGTGACAGAACTATGGGTGTACACCCTCACAAAAAGCTTTGACCGTATAAAAAAATATTATAATAAATATTTTTCTTATATAATAAAGAAAAAGTTTTATTCAGCCCATTAGATCCAATTTTATTGTTTGTACTATTCTAATAATTATAACTTAGATGCCCATTTGAGATTAATGTCACATGGTGCGAATTTGAGGTTATTTTCTAAAAAAAAATTTTCTGTTACAGGTACCTACAACGAGGAACTATTCTAACTATGCACATTCACCATTGGTCAAAAATATCAAAGAACAATACGATTTTGAAATAGTCAAGAATGCTCCTGAATGGAAATATGTAGAACGTCTGTTGCCATTTGAAACCATTCCTCCAGTACAACCAAAAGAAACTTATCCATCTGGTTGGATTCCACCAAAAGAAGAAGCGAAAGATCTACCATATTTTATGCCAAGAACCAAAAATCATGAGTTGCCAATATATCTGGTTAACACCCACAAAGGACAACGAAAAGTATCAATGTTGAGAAAAATAGAAGGTGATATTTGGTTAATGAACGATTTAATCAAAGAGCATTTACAAACAAATTTCAACCGCTACGTAGAAACCAGAGTGCATGAATTAGGTAGATTTATTGAAGTAAAAGGAGATTTTGTAAATTCATTACGAGAATGGGCATACTCTAAAGGGTTCTAAATAAATATAAATGTAGATTGTTAAAAATAAATGTTTAATAGAGAATATTGTATTTCATTTACTATATTAAAAGAATTTTACATAAACATAATTAAAATTCCCTATCCACAGAGCTATAACTATTTGAAACTATTATAGTGTACTCGTATTGTTCAATAAACGAAATCCTTAAAGTTAAAAAACCTTGATTAAAATAAATTTTTAGCAGTTATAAAATAAACGTATTTACCTTTTTCATTGAAAAAAATGAATAATTTATTGTAAACTTATTATTTAATTTAAGTATATTTCATATAAAATACACTTATAAAATTCATTACAAAATAAATAAATATATATCAATAAAATACGTGGCGCGTACTTGTTTGGAACAGTGTACGCGGCATGAAGCAAGTCTCGTTCAGCCGCCACTAGGGGCGCTGGCGACGGCGGAAGGTTTTATCTACGTAGCTATATGATATCCGCCCGGAGTTCTATGGGCCTCACCAAGATATTATTTTCGACTCGACTACACTTCTCTTTGTTTAAAACAACTTTTCTACATCTTAGCGTTCCGATTTAATACTTTATCATGCTTTTCAGTTCAACGTGAACATTTGGCGTGAGTTTTAAGAGGTTATTTAATCTTATATAAATTAGGTTAGTTATTCGCGTGATAAATAGCTTGAGAGCGTACAAAAGTTATTGAAGTTGTTGTTAATTAGCTGGAATGATTGAGTATTGATGTTTAGAATATGTACGGTGTTACATAACACAATGAACGTTTATGTGCCTATGTAAATATATTTATCAAGGCCAAGTGCTTTCAGAATATGACGTCGCAATCAATAGCTAAATAAAACAGGGATAAATAAATTATTATGCTAGTATTTTTTTGTTTTAAAATTTTAATATAAATGTTAGAATTATATTTTTTTGATTTCATTTACTTTAGTGAATTTATAAATTATATTAAGTGCTTCAGTTCCTTTAAGGAAATAACATTTTGCCGTAATTGAATTTCATTACTTTTTTTATTGCTTACCTGTAACGTCAAATTAATAAAAAAAAAAAACAATGTATTATGTAATGGAGTAAATTTTTCCATTTTGTTACGCAACCCTCCGTTATTTAATTATTTGTTCAGTTGATAACTGCGAAATAATTATGAATTTGATAAAAGTTTTATTTCTGGATTTCGTTTTGACAAACTGGTAGTTTCACAATACTCAACTGCGGTGTAAAATGAATGTTTAATTACCTACCTGTTTAGATTTTTCGGTTTTCGCATTCCTTTGTTTGTATTAAGGAGATTATTTTTTTTTTCAACAGAGTCCTTATTGTTTAAACGCTCATTGAGTATATTTATATAAGTTCTTGTGTAAACTTTCGTTTGCTTAATCTCCTTCCTTTCAGGCCTGTATAGAATTTACAAAAAAAAACAGCTTAAATCGGTAAACAGTCTGCAGCTATATCCAAATTAAAAAAGCCTGGCTATTTCAGTATATTATGTGTATTTAATAAGTCGTTTACTAATGTAATGAGCGTGTTGCTTTAATTAACTTATAATTAGCTTTAGGTATTTATAATATTACTCAATTTTATCTATGTAGAACTATTTTATGATCCGCATTTATATTACAATTTCGAAGTCGAACTTAAGAATCAATTATTTTACATTGCATTACAAATTCTTCTAACGTAGATTAAAAATAAAATCAAAATATAGTTCTCAAGTACATTTGAATAATCATTTTACCAGATTATATAAAAGGTAAAGCTACCACTGTTTCGAAATGTACCTACCTATCTGTACTTATCTAGAATCTACCTACTACTAAGTACTACTTAATAAACTGAAGTCCAAGTCTAAGAAATCTTAGTCTTCTCCGTCGATGAAATCACACATCTAGGTATATTAATAACATACCTGACTTTGTAGATATGTTTTATAGTTTTAATACTTTAATCAATTTTAAATAGCAATTGACGTAAATATGAAACAGAGATATATCAATTTATACGACGTTTATAAAAATCCACATCATATTTCGAGTTAGAAAATATTATAATCGTCAAAATAAAACGTACGTTGTTAATAAAAAAAAATCGATACCAAAATGTTATTTACCATTTTAGATAAAATGCATTATATCTGAAGCAAAGTGACATTTCCTTACGACGCTCAGACATAAATGGATCAAATGCAGGATTAGTAACATTCCAAGATCACGCTCCGATCCTGACCTTTTAGCTTAGTCTATTGTAGTGAAGATATCAACTGCTTACATAATCTTAATTGTGTATATATGAAATATTTTGAAGCAAATTCAAATAAAAAATGTAATGCCAATCGAACAAAAGTTTTTATTTAATTCTTAGTTTTCTTTTTAAGTTATTTTTTTTCTTTTTTGGCGCGAATTATTTAGCCGATGTCACATATAAAAGAGGTGACACATAGGTATGATATCAAACATCAATCGGTTACAACATTTGTTTAATGTTAATAGTATAATATTAACGATTTTACAATATTTTTTTTACAGTTCAATCAGACAAACTACGATTGAAATACATATTTATTCCTTTTTTATTACTATGTGTTCTTCAAGATTTTCGTCTTAGTAACTATAAGATTTACATAAAACTATTAAGTTCTTTGTTTAAAGAAGTATTATCGTGTATTTGTTTCTTTTCTGATATTGAGGCCAAAGGACCAGCCAACGGCTTTATCGCTAACACTGTTTGTTGTCGGTCATATATCCTATTACATAATATAATGTAGGATTCATCACTAAATTGTTCCTCATCGAGGATGTATATCAATTATTACATGGGTTTAATATTAGTAGGTATATTAATTAAGTCTGTTTTATATACACATGTATATTTTTATATTAGTCGTATCTTGTAGTCTTGTTACTCGTGCACCTTTAAAGTCTAAACACAATATTTTCTTCAGCCTTAAGATCGCTCTTTTGCGATTAGGTCGCCTTTTATGACATATATTATTTTATTTTTAATGTAACTGTTTTATTTTGTGCAATAAAGTGTATTTTCTTATCAAGTAGTTTACAATTAAAATATTCAGGAATAAGCACTTCCGTGATGTGTTTAAGATTGTCTGAACGCATAAACACACATAATTGAAATATTTATCAGATGTCGAATCAATTAGTGATAGGTACGCAACATTCAAAAGATCGATTTGTTGTTATGAACCGATACTGAAGTTCACATCAAATAAAAAGTAACATTTACATAATTATAAAATAAGTATTCATTTTCAGTCACCATACATACACGGGGTCCAATTCTACTAACAAATTGCCACTTAATCGCAATCGAATCGAAGCGTGATCGTTGCCGTTTGTCCGTTTTCCTATTCTTTAATTCAATTATCGACTATTGGCATAAAAGTTAATAATTCGAATAAATATAGATCAGTCTAAGTTAGATCGGAATCGAATCGGGAACGTATCGTAATCGTTATAGATTAGTAGAATTCGGCACCTGATATGATACTTTGTTAATAACATCGTCAAACATACAAAAATGCATCTCTTTAGTTTCGTCGCAGTTGGTAGCATTGAAATAATTTATTCAAATAATACAAAAATCTACAACCAAGCTACTTTGTTTTCGAGATTTGCATTTATAAATAATTTATATTTATTTAAGGAAAAATCTTATCACGCACATATGTAACCTAACCTATACGTCTCTGAAGCTCACTCGTATCAGATTTATTTTTTTGTGTATGAGTCTGCAAACGAGCAGGAGGCTCACTTGATGGAAAGTGACTACCACCGCCCATGGACATCTGCAAAATCCGAGGACTTGCAGGGACGTTGCCGGCCTTTGAGGAAAGAGTACGCTCATAAACTCTACGGCATAATATGAAATAGGATGAAACAGTAACATCTTGTTTAATAACTAAGTTTGTACTAAAAATACAACACTATGTACATACAAACAAAAAACGCAACCTCGCCGTTTAACTTTTGAGGTGTGCAATGAGATGAGAAATCTTATCTACAACCCAACCTATGAGTCTTTGGAGCTTACACGTATCATATTTGCAAATAAAAATAATAGTTTTTTTTTTAACGTTCAATATGAAACAGGATGAAATCGGATGTAACGGTCGTGAGAAAGTAATTAACTTACGAAATATTTAATTGTAAACGTTTACACTGTGAGTTTAGATTTAATATTTTAGAGAGAAAACTTTTGTACATTATAAAATATGTACTAATAAATGAGGAATGTATACATAAAAATGTAAAGGCTAATTGTAATAATTACTAAACCGATATACATAAAAATGAGATACAGAAGATGCAACGCGTGTCGTACTATATAATATAATTATAATAGCTGCGTTTCATGATTTCGCCTTTGAATTTCGACTATTGACGTGACAAAAGTACAGTTCATTTTCTTGTTTATAATATTTCGGTTTTAGGTAAAAGTTGTGTAAAATACTTAAAGCTGCTGAGTTGAGTGAATGAAGCTCTAATTATTTGAACGGAGTGAGGGAAAATCCGGTTTGTCACATTTCCGGCGAGCGCTTTTAAAACTATAGGTAACAAGTCTTAGTATGAAACTTTGTATAAAAGTTCAAAGGCATAAAAAATGTTCAAGGTTTCAGGTATATCTACAGAAGCTTGGATATCTATTAATATTTTAATTGAATGACGGAAAAAAAGTGTCTTATATATTAAAAATATTAATTAACTCAATACATTAAAATAAATTATAATAATTTTATGTCATATGCATTAGTAAAATAAGCTTTTAATCTTTATTGAACCGGATATATTGTAGGATGGTGTCGTGTTATAATGATTAGCTCGGGCAGAAAGATCACGTTAAACGATACCGACTTTTGTTATATTGTTGAACATTCATAAAACACCACTTTAATATTTCATTAAGGGATCACGATATCATGTTTTTCGAGATACAGCTGATTTACATACATACTCTAACTGAAATTGTTGTATCAGATGCTGTTGCGGTGTATCTATACATGGACATCATTTATTTTTTTGACATTACAAGACTTCTTACATAGAAAAACACCCGTGATATTTATTTATTATACAGAAATAGAACAATTAAGAATAACGATTAACTTAGGTCGAGTATATTATAATATTAGCTAGACGTCCCGGCCTCGCACAGTTAGAATTAACATAAAACACATATACGCTAGTGTAGTATGTATATGTGTATGTAAATATAATGTATATACTACATGTATATACTAATGTATACACATGTGACAGAATTTCAGTGAAATTTGACACATGCAGGTTTCCTCACGATGTTTTCCTTCACCGTCAAGCACGAGATGAAATATAATCACAAATTAGATACATGAAATTCAGTGGTGCTTCCCCGGGATTGAGCCCAAGATCATCGGTTAAGATACACGCGTTCTTACCACTGGGCCATCTCGGCTACTATACTAGCGATACTGATAATGTAGCTTTCCATTGGTGAAAGAATTAAAATCGGCTTAGTGGTTTATGCGTGTTAACAAACAAACTCACATTCGCATTTATAATTAAGTAATTAGTAATGTAACTGAAGCGTGTATATTTTATATATTTTTAAATAGAATATTAGATCGTTAAATATATAAGTAATGTTAAATATGTACGTATGTACACGTTATTTTCAGATGTAGTATTAATTATGTATTTTATTGGTACGAAGTTTTGGAACGAAGTTCTTTTACGCGGCTTACAAAAGAGTGAAATGCCAGTGGCCCAAGGTCATGTCATATAACGAAATAGCGTTCATACTGTACCTACCAAATGCTACAAAATGCCTTGCGTTGGGCGTTCGATTTTAGGAGGTCGATAAAAAGGAGGTGGAGGTGCTTTTTAGATTATCAGCGAGTAGCATAGGCTACGTTTTGTCTCCGTATTCCCAGGGCTAAACGCCAATTACAAATATTTATATATCCTTATTAATATAATAAATGCAGAATTGAATTTGTTTGTTTGTCACGCTTTCATATGTTAACTACTCAACCGACCATTATGAAATTTTGTATACACATTGTCATGGGTAGAAATAAACACAGAGTGTACCTAGCATCTGCAACACCCCCTCATATCCTGCATCCCCATAGCTTGCATACGTCGGCGAAGCAGCGGAAACTAGTTACAACTAGATTAAACTTAAGTATTCAAAATACGAAATTTATATTTAATACAAGTTTTAGTGCCAATGTTAATCGTTAAATACTGATATATTGTTATTAAACAAATCTTACTATTATCATTTTAAACAAAGATCTTTTTATCGTTAATTTTTTGGCGAGCATACTAAGTAGTTATCTACTACACATAGTTAAGCCAAGTCTTAGCTATATTTCAATGAAGTCAACACTTCATTGAAATATAGCTTAAAAGATTGTAGCTTTGTATGTATAATGTAAAAATATGACGCGTATTGGAACAACCACCCACGATTCAAATGCCTGCACCGAAATCGTCGTGGGATTTATTTTATTTCTAAGAATAACATTAACGTGTGACGTCACGTTTATTTTAAGATGGCGTAATCGCTTTGTTAATTACTTTCAAGTAATTGTGTGGCGATTATGTTTACTTTTATAATGACAATAATTATTGTTTTCAAAATATGTAATAATTGTGACAACACTATTAATAATATCAACTTGTTTAAATATTAAATGTTGTCAATAACGTGCTCCATTTTCTAGTTGTTTAGCTTCAAAACGTGGGATAAATAAATAGTTATGTATTCTTAGTAACAATCATGCCTGCGAATGTACGTAAGGCCTGAAGTCACTCCTGTCGTGTTGTGAATTGCTATAGGCGTAGGATCAGCCACCCCGTACTTATGTTTCATATAGTTGGTGGTAGGGCCTTGTGCGAGAGTAGGCACCTCTCATCAGCTATTCTACTGCCAAACTGCAATATTTAGTATTGTTCTGTTCCGGTTTGAAAATGAGTGAGCCACTGTTATTACAGGCATATAGTATATTAAGTCCAAAGGTTGGTGGCGCTTTGGAAATGTAAAGAATGCTTGATATCTATAACAGCGCCAATGTCTTTGTGCGGCGGTGACCACCTACCATCGGGTGGACCATTAGCCCGTTTGTTGTCCTATTTCGTTAAAAGAAACCGTTGTGCACTACAATATCATCTGCGTAGTTAGCTAGACTCTTGAAAATGCTGTTCTTGATCGGTTAGAGAAAAAAGTCAACATTTTTATATTAATAGCTAACACCTCTCATCATAAGCATATGAAAACGAAACGTTATTAAAAATGCGACTTAAAAAAATCGCATTTACAAGTAACGTAACAAATGCAAACGTGTTGATTATCATGACAACATGTCGAATATCGTCGGCCATTTTGAATCGCTGATGACGTCACAGTGTAATTTTTTCGTAACATTTAATAATCTAAAAACATTATTTGTTAAATTAATGATTTACGGCCGAGATTTAAGGTCGAAGACTTAATGTCGATATCAACGTAGATAAAGTACCAAAGTTTACGTCGGGTTGTATTTGAAATATTTATTTAATGAATACTTTTGTATGCAGATTTTAATTGATGCATATAGGCACTTCCGATTTTAAAGAAATAAAATTTGGCGAAAATATTTCTTTTTTTTTATATAAGGCTATCGAGCAGGATCGCCTATACAAATAAATAAATAAAATTAAAGTGTCTGCGATTTAAATATCTCCTCTGCCTCTGCCTCTTTTTAATTTTATATGGCTATTTGCGAGTTACCAAAACAAAAACAATATATATTTTTTTATTTTGTGTGGCCGTCTAACTGTTGCCAGAAAACAGACGTAAAATATTTAAAAAAAGTAAAAAGCGTCTTATCCTTTCTGACAGACAATTTATCCGCCGCTTTGTAATATCTATTTAAGCCTCGTTTTCGAAATCTAATCTTATAGAGTAGATGAAAATAAAATTGGATCATATAGAAATAAAATATGAGCCGTTACATATGAAAAAAGAGACTCTCGCCGAGAGTTACGACTAACTAAATTTCTCCAAAAACAGGTACATATTTATTTTAAACACTAAATTTATTATTTACAATGTAAGGCTGCACATTCAGCAGTTAATTAATCAAACCACACCACCGCTACATTTAAAAACATCTGTTTTTCGTTCTACTACCTCGTTGGTCTAGTGGCTAGATATAAGGCCGCAGACCCAGTGGTCCTGGGTTCAATTCCCAGGTCGGACCAATAAATAGTTATTGGGTTTTTCTGTCAGAAAATTCTCAAGAGCAGCCCGGAGTCTGGAAGTTGGAAGTGTGTACACTCCCGTGCCTCGGAAAGTACGTTAAGCCGTTGGTCCTGCGCCTGAACTCTTTCCGGTCGTGTCGGATAGCCGTCCCATCGGATTATGAGAGCTAGGGAATAGTGAGTGCACCTGTGTTTGCACACACACTTGTGCACTATAATATCTCCTGCACAGTTTGTTAATTTCTCTTGAGATTGGCCGCCGTGGCCGAAATCGGTTAGGAGGACCATTATTATTATTATTATTAAATGTAGTGTGATGCCGACCTAGAAGAACTTGCACAAAAACAGGACACCAACACCAAGATCAGGACTATTTCTACAGATACAATTATAGTTTAGTATTTATCTTCCATTGCTGTTTCGTGATAAAATATCAGATAATTGTTTGCAAGCGGACGCACTTACAGTGGTCTCTTGATACTAGTTATTTCAATTAAAATCTGGGTTTTTAATTGACTTAACTATCACTTGGTGGTAGAGCTTTGTGCAAGCTCGTCTGGGTATATACCACTCACTCATCAGATATGCTACCGCAAAACAGCAGTATTTGGTATTGTTGTGTTCCGGTTTGAAGGGCGTGAGCCAGTGTAATTACAGGCACAAGGGACATAACATCTTAGTTTCCAAGGTAAGCGATGGTTAACATCTCTTACAATGCCAATGTCTATGGGCGTTGGTGACCACTTAGCATCAGGTGGCCCATAAGCACGTCAGCCTACATATCCTATAAAAAAAATAGCAATTAAAGATCACGCGTTTGTTTTAATGATTGTAAAATGTTAACTTTATTAGTACTAGTTAATATTTTAGAAATGCTGAGCTATATTATTTATCTATAGAGATAGCGTGGGCTATATTTTATCATAAGCTATTAAATTGTAGGGCATTGAAATATTTTTGTAATTAGATTTAAAGATAAAATTATATGATATATAATAAATTATTCCAGGCCTTCGTCTAAACTATTTGCTAATTGGCTTTTGTGTGTACTCGCTCTTGAGCGCTGTTTATTTCATCATTAAAGAAGACCCGAAGGAAATTAAACGTTGCTGTATTACAAGTCAAATTAAATTAAATGTCAAAGGCAGGCAGGATAGATAACGATTACAATTCATTATTTTTTATGAGGCGGACTGGCAAATGAGTCACCACTGTCCATAGACATTGGCGATGTGAGAAATATTAAATATTCCGTATATCATCAGTGCGCCATCAACTTTGGGAACGAAGACGTTTTGTCCCTTGTGCCTGTTTACACTGGCTCACTCACTCCTCAATCCGGAACACAACAATTCTAAGTATTACTGATTGGAGGTAGAATATCTGATAAGTGGGTGTTATCTACTCAGACGTTTGCAAGAAGCCCTACCACCGAGTGACTGTTATTTAATTATTTATAACACTAATACATGTTATTTTTATATCTTTAGTAGGATACTAATACTAAGTATATAGATTTTTTTTTTGTTGATTTTTGTCGTATTCACGCAAAAGTTATCGCCTTTTATAAAACTTTAAGATTATTTTAGTTCATACGTTGTAGATACACATAGTCTATTTAGTATGTTTGTATGTTGAAATTATTTTAGATATAACGCATTATGTCATGATGTCATGTATTGTAAGCCGAGATGGCCCAGTGGCTAAAACACGTGAAATATAATCGAAGATTGTAGATTCAAATACAGGCAAGCACTGATGTATTGTAGTGCTTAATTTGGATTTATAAATCATCTCGTGCTCGACTGTGAAGGAAAACATCGTGAGGAAACCTGGATGTGTCAAATTTCACTGAAGTTCTGTCACATGTGTATTCCACTAACCCGCATTGGAGCAGCGTGGTGGAATAAGCTCCAAACCTTCTCCTAAACAATTATCTATATTTGTAGTGAATTTAGGATGAAGACATGCTATAATCTAATCAAGCTACATTATCCCTTCTGATCATCTTACACCTTTGTTCTCGTACTTTCGCATCGCTTGGATTACGATAAAACATTTTATCGGGTATACCTTAATAGTGTTTTCACTTTCCACTTCAGTACCATACAATACTAGTAAGAAGATTTTTTAGGTTCTTCCGTGATCTGTATAGCAATTAAAACTGAAAATATGTATGGAGTAACTGAAACGCTTAGAGTAAACAAACACGGGACTTAACATGTGACGTCATCCAAAGCGCGCGCTAAATGGTGGCGTTTGAGCGGCTCAAATTTTTTCAATGTTTTAAATTTCACTTTACAAAATAATTTGAATATTTTCAAGCATATTTATATGTTTTTCTACATTTTAAAGATGTAAATAATCAATTTGAGTCATAAAAAAATTATGCATATTCCATATTATATGATAGCATGTGGGGGCCAAGAGGGCTTAGGGAGCGTTATGGCGTTTGTCGTGACGGCTTGCTAGTCAGTGTTATTAGATTTTAACATCATACATATCGAATCTAATGTAAAAAAGTTACGAAAAAAATGAAATATAATTTGATAAATTCTTATTGAAACAATTTTTTATTTTTATTAAATATATAAATATGAAACAATCCATTACGAATTTTCAAGGATAAAGGCGAGCTTACCTTGCGTTAATAATTAATAGAATCGCGTAATCGCTTCATTGTACAATACATCATAATATAATTTATTTTTTATGTTTTATTTACTTTTTTCTTTAACAGCCGAGATGGATGGTTGGAATATGAGAATATTAATATGATGATCGTGGGTTCAAGCCCGGGCAAGGACCACTGAATTTTCATGAGCTTCATTTGTGTTTATAATTCATCGCGTGCTTGACGGTGAAAGAAAATATCGTGAGGAAACCTATGTGTCTAATTTCAATGAAATTCTGCCACATGTGTATTCCATCAACCCGCATCGGAGCAGCGTGGTGGAAAAAATTTAATATATTATATATTATTAATATTCAAACTGAAATATAGTATAATATATGTAAATATTTTATACAAGAATTAACAACAGTGTATTTGAAGTATCGTTGTGATTTGTTGGATTTTTCTTGCAATTCTGTTCAATTCTTAGAATTAGGTATAAAAAAAATTAATTTACAATTTATAAATTACTTTATTCATGGACGTAATTAACGATTAAAAGAATAGAGATCGAATACCATGCGAAGCAAAATTTGATTGAATCCGAAAAATATAATCTCCTTTATTTATCTTTGAAGATCTAGAAGAATCTATTTTTTTATAGCATAGGTAGGCGGACGAGCGTGTAGGCCACCTGATGGTAAGTGGTCACTAACGCCCATAGACATTGGCATTGTAAGAAATGTTAACCATCGCTTACATCGCCAATGCGCCACCAACCTTGGGAACTAAGATGTTATGTATTTATTATACACTGGCTCACTCACCCTTCAAACCGGAATACAACAATACCAAGTATTGCTGTTTTGCGGTAGAATATCTGATGATTGGGTGGTACCTACCCAGACGAGCTTGCACAAAGCTCTACCACAAAATAAATGAATGTATATAAATAGATCGTAAAAAAATGTGCAGAGTATATTATATAAAACCCAATACAGTTATTGGAGCTAAATTGTAAAATATGTAAGAGGTGTAAGAGAGGATCTCTTACAGTACCAATGTCTACAAGCAGAAGCGACAACTTATCTTACGAAGCTTTTTTCGACGTTGTCTTTTAGCTATATTAGGCAGATTCTTACATAAATATGTTAAATTTATTGGCAAATAAAATTATTGTTGGCGTTCGATTAATTTTCCGCGTCGTAAAAACAATGTAAAACCACGATTCCGGCGATAAAGGAAAGCTAATACTGGTAGCTTTCCTTATATACTGGTAGTATTAGCTTTCCTTTATACATGTATATAAAATATGGTTTTTTGTAAATGTAAAAAGTATGATGAAAAAACATAAATGAAATATGTCGTATTTATAAATTGAATTCGGAACGGCGAAAACAAATCGTACAAAGCTAACGTCATTGTATCTTTCATTGGAAAATTCTTACCCTAACGTTGTCTGGAAGAAATTGCTTGTAAAGGATAAGGCCGCGTGCTTGTACAAATGTGTGTATTATACGTCTATATATCTTTTATATGTATGGTGTACAAAATAATCTTCTATTTTTTATATTCTATAGTTTCACTTATGATCAAAATTTGCTCCTGTTTGTTCGAAATAGACCATTTTTTATTTGTATATTATACTACTACGTTATATTTTTCGATGTTTACGTTTTAATATATCCTTCGTTATAAATATTTCATTTAGACACGTAAAAGGCTAAATATAATACGGCCAGTACATGTCAATACATAAGAAATATAAATAACTAGTGTTGGCCCTCGGTTTAGATGATACGGATAGTTATAGAGGCCCTATAATACGCGAGCGAAGCCGTGTTAGGTATAAAAGTAGCCGATGTTCTTCCTTCAAGCTTGATTATTATCAAATTTCATCAAAATAGGTTCAATAGTTTAGCAGTAAAAGCGTAACAAACAGACAAAGTTACTTTCGCATAATATTACTATAAATTCACATATTTATTTCGCTAAAGCCTGAACAACTATACAGTACAGTACAGTAACAGCCTGTGAATGTCCCACTGCTGGGCTAAGGCCTCCTCTCATTTTTGAGGAGAAGGTTTGGAGCTTATTCCACCACGCTGCTCCAATGCGGGTTGGTGGAATACACATGTGATAGAAAATCAGTGAAATTTGACACATGCAGGCTTGCTCACGATGTTTTCCTTCACCTTCAAGCACGAGATGAATTATAATCACAAATTAAGCACATGAAATGCAGTGGTGCTTGAATTTTAACCCACGATCATCGGTTAAAATTCACGCGTTCTTACCTCTAGGCCATCTTGCCTTACAAACAACTATAATGGACACAAAATGGATGAAATTTGTTATGAAGCTGGCTTGATCCCTAAGGAAGGGCACAGGCTACTTTTTATGTCTAACACTTCTCCCCCCTTCCCTATAACACGCGGTTGACGCTACGGGCGAAAACTCGTAAGTATTATAAATATCAAGCTCACATAAGAATTAAATTCATTGCGAATGGAATTAAAACACAGATCAGATGTAAAGATAGCTTTTGTACGAAAATCATGATCAATGATGGACAGAGTAACACCAGTTTTACATAATATTACAAATGGAAAAATGATGAATATATCGCTTGAAACTCTTATTTTTACTATTTTTGTAATAACAACATGCGTTCTGTAAGGACTCATTTTATATTCAAATGTTATAAGACCATTTACGTTGATACGCTATTTTGATATATGTAACCTTTAAATGTTATAATGATGATGTCGTATCTACATAAAATAATATCACTAGATATTATAAAACAAGCCTACATTAGTCTGTCTCTGTGAACGGATTTTCACGAAGGTTTAGATGTAATATTAGGTGGTTAAGTGTAAATTTTTTGCTTAGTTTAAAATACCAAGCAAAAAATTTATCTCGGTTTTTTTTAAATAATTAAATTACGAAAGTTATGTGGCATCACAGGTGCGGGAAATAGCGCTCGATAGCTCTTACCTATCGGGTAGCTAAGACACGAGGCATGACCTCAGTAGTCCACGTTTGTACCACCAATAGTGTCGTTAAACACAATTAATATATTTTTTAAAGATATTTTTAAAAAATTGTTACATAAATAGAACTGACACACGATACCTAATAACCACTGCACGGGTCGTACACGAATTTTGTTACATCCTGTATAACCAGACCAGACCGAGACTTGTTATTTAAACTTTTATTAAAATACAATTTTTTATTTAAGTGCCAGCTCATTAATTTTTACTTATTTATTTTTTATAGTAATTGTTTTTAGTTGATGTTAAGTAAAAAAACCCGCTGAGTTTCTTTCGCCAGATTTTCTTATATTTCGTGATTGTCAATAAGTGTAATGCGTTTTGATTAGTTTTAATACTTTGACGAGCCGGTTGGCGTGGTTGGTAGATACCTGCCTTTCGCGCCGCAGGTCGTGGGTTCGATTCCCACCCAGGGCAAACATTTGTGTGCATAAACATATCTGTTTGTCTTGAGTCTGAATGTTATTATCTATATAAAAGAAATGTAGTATATCAGTTGTCTGTTTTTGATAGTACAGGCTCTGCTTAGTTTAGGATCAGATGGCGTGTGTGAATATTATAATTATTAATAGTTGGTGTTTTGGTAGTATACCGTTATTTGAATCAATAGTTATGTGTAACAAAGAATGTCTGTAAGATTATGCGTGCCGAGTTAACCTTATTTGATTTACCTATTAGACTAAGTCAATATAACATGCAAAGTTCCTTAAAATGGAGGTATACAGGTATATGATTACGATTACATGTACATGATCGATGAAAAGAAAGTAACTACTGAGTTTCCTGCCGGTTCTTCTCGATAGATCATCCGAATCGGTGTTAGCGTTACATTAAATTTAATCTTGACTGCCTCGTTGGTCTAGTGGCTAGATATAAGGCCGCAGAACAGGTGGTCCTGGGCTCAATTCCCAGGTAGGGCCAGTAAAAAAGTTATTGGGATTTTCTGTCCCACCCGTGTTTGCGTACACACTTGTGCACTATAATATCTCCTGCGCAGTTGGCTAACCTCTCTTGAGATTGGCCGCCGTTGCCGAAATCGATCTGGAGGACGTTCTTATTTTTATTTGTTATTTTTATTTAAATTTAATCTTATATAATGATAAGAACTCCTTTATAGTATGATTTTTAGTTTTTGTTTTACGAAAAATAAAAAGCTACGGTCTTATTCATAAGCGTAGCTTAGCTGTTGTTTTGCTATAGCCATTTAGCTCATTGTTTCATTATTGATTTGACATTCGAAGAACGGCAGCGTGTTTAACAAATCAGTCGCTAAGCAATATTTATAAGTAAGAATAATTAATTTATAAATTTTTGTGTTTTGATAATATCTTGATATATTTGAAATTTCCAAACATATCGTCTAACGCTTGAGATATTTGAATTAAAAAAATATTATTAATTTATACCAAACGTCTATTTTTTCTATAATCTTATAAATATATTTTCCAGCGTAATACTAATCTACAACAGAGAGCAATGCGGACATTTTTGCTGGTAAAAAGCAGAAGCGACTATTTATTAAAATTTACCTGATATCCAGACCAAGGTTGGCTCGCCTCCGGCCTCCGTACAAGGACGACCGGAGTGACTTATTTACTCTTAATTAAGACGAACTCTACACAGTGGAACAGAGTGTTCTAGTTCTAGGATAATATTTGTTGAGTTATCTTTATTTCTGCTTGCTTTATCTTCGATATATACCTATTACAAATATTTATCGAGACTATACATAAGCCACATTTCATCTCCGTTTTTTTATTGTACATAATTTCAGCGAGGTATATAGGAGGATTATGTTACATATATATTTAGAAACAGATTGACTCAATTGTTAGAAAGCCTTTATTTTCATCGAAGATGGCAGGTTCATATTTTATATAATAATCTTTTCGATGTTTTATAATCGAATTTCGGTCACCCAACGATACGAGCTAACGTTGCAGGAAATGTAGTAGATATGTGTGCGTAAACATAGGTAGGCATATTTGTCTATTTGTTTCCGAGAGTGTGGTGCGTCACTAGACACGGTCCACCAAACCCTGACGGAGTGTGGTATTCCCTAAGGGCAATAGTCGGCCGAGATCTCGATCTGATAGAGTGTAAACGCCATACTTGGTAGCGAGAGCCGGGTTGAAGATGGAAAAGCTCCATATTTGTTCACTGGACTATTCCGATGGGACGGTATTGTCAAGTGAATAACGAAATCAAAAATAATTCGAAAATACTGACGAAATTTGGACGCAAGCTCAACGGCTTGTCGTATTTTCCGAGTTCAATTTACTCATAATAAATTCTCAATTTTTTGAATATGATAGTTTATATATAATAATAAAATGAATAAGTATTTGTACCTCGCTTATGGCTGAGTTCGTTTTCGTACATTGAAAGTTACATGCAAGGGATGATTGAATATGATTTTCAAATTCAAATATAATCCTGACTAATATTATAAATGCGAAAGTGAGTTGGATTGTTTGTTATGCTTTCACGCCTAAACCAATAAACCGATTTACAAAATTCTTTCACCAATGGAAAGCTAGATTATCAGCGAGTAACACAGGCTACGTTTTGTCCCCGTATTCCTCCGGGAACGGGAACTACGCGGGTGAAACCGCGGGCACACGCGAGTATAATATACAAATTTCCAACTTAACGGTACCGATTGATTGTATCTATATTTGTTCGGATATTATATTATAATTGTAAGGTTATGCGTAGTGGCTCACTGCCAACTGGCGATTGGTGAGTTAAATATGTGGCTGAATGTACCTACATGCATACATATAGGTATATGTCGGTGTAGTATACATTACGTTACGAAGTTTCAAGGGTATTTAAGTACTTCTATAATTATACAAATTAATGCGATTGAATTGTCTAACTGTGATTATAAAATTATTGTCTTTTTTTAAATAATATGGCTATTTGAAAGTTACCTTATCCAAAACGAGTGTTACTTTTTTATTTTTGTCCGATAGTTTTACGAATGTAAACTGGATGAATGTAGGCAGTATGACAAGGTACCATTAAGTTTTTATTTAATCAAATCATTTTTTAGTAATATAAGTAAAGTATTATAGTCATTAGATCTGTGTCCAAGATTTTTTCACTGGCTTCGGAATAGGGTAGGATGCGTTGTTTTGTTTCCATTATAAATGGCCGCCTTTTAGACATAATTCTATGTTATTTTGAATATTGGTGAACAATAAAACATATTTGTATTTTTATAAGTAAGGACTTAGATTTTTTATTACTGCATGTATCAAACCAATTTTGATATCATTATTAAAGTTCGTGTCTGTATACTACGTACACGACGCTTTTTCTATTCCTTTCCTATTTATATTTATAAATAATTTTCAAGAATATATATTGCTGTTTGGCCGTAGAATACGAAGTGAGTGCATGGTACTTACCTGACGAGCTCGCCACTATATGAGACGCGGCTAAAAGCGCCGGACATAGCTAATTACATATATAACTTCAAACTATATATATATCTCTTTATATTTTATTCCATTAATGTACATAACGCTGAATAATAAGAAGCTATGCTTAAAAAAATATTGTTCAAAGTATAAAAAACAGTATTCTTAACAGAAGCAGACGCTTTTGCCCATCAGTGGTATATAAGCGGGCGTATGTAAAATAAGCATAGATCATTATATTTACTGATAATTGCTAGCCGGAATAATCATTTCGATGTTCTATTGCTGTATGAAAAAAACTTACATATTTATAATATTAAGCATTTAACCAGAAAATTGAGAATAAATACAATAATACTTATCGCATAATAATTTTAAATATATATTTAATCTGTTTTGTAGAGTGAAGTTTAATAAATAAATATCATTCGTTCAATCTTGATACAGGAAAAGCATCAAGAACTTACTTAAGTCGGTTTACTACGAATTTGAATGACTCAGAATATCAACACATGCCAGTTTCTAAAGGAATTTTTCCTTCAAAGCTGATTACGGGAAAACCTATAAATAAAAAATGTAGTACTTCGAAATGCACATTTAAACTGTTATCAGGAAAAATAAAAAAGGCAATAACTGAACTCGCTGACATAGAAGCTTAAATAGAAGTTAAATAGTATTTATTTTACATTTTGAAATGGTTTTCGATTCGCAATGAAGGTGAACTAGGAAAATTATTTATGAAAATTTAATTTAGAGAATCCTCCTTATCTATTTTATTTGTTTAAAATGTCATTTTCAACTTACTGAGACAAATAAATGTATAGTTTAACCAGCACAGGCTTTTGGGGTTAGGTTAATTTGGACGCTGAAAACACACTACCTATATATCTTGATACCGTAACGAATGAAGACATGTCGGGTAGTGTAAAAGCATTTTTTAAGTTAAATCTTGAAAACTGCTGTTTGTTTTTTGTCACAGTGTAAAGTATCTTAATAAAATATAAGTAAATAACTGGCTTGCATTCTGTGAGCCTTTTGTTGTGATTTTATAATTTAAAATAATAACTGAAAGGTATGATTATTAAATGTATGTATATCGTGATACCGTTGATTGTATAATATTTTCAGAGACTTTAGTTTTAATTTTACTCAAGATAATTCAATATAAATTTTAATTTATAATTACAATGGTTCAGTTCCTTTTTCAAATTTGTATTTAAAATATTTCGTAGAGCGCTAAGATTGAATTAAATTCACCTGAAATTTATTAACAGTACAGTACAGTAACAGCCTGTGAATGTCCCACTGCTGGGCTAAGGCCTCTCTCTTCTCCTCTTTTGAGGAGAAGGTTTTTAAAACTTATTTCAGCACGCTTATCCAATGCGGGTTGGTGGTATACACATGTGACAGAATTTCAGTGAAATTTGAAACACGCAGGTTTCCTCACGATGTTTTCCTTCACCGTCAAGCACGAGATGAATTATAAATTTATCAAACTTTTGATAAATGCTTTCAAAAGTATATTTTAAAAACATTTTTCTTTAAAAGTATAGTTAATTATAAGTGTCTGGGCGACTAAGTTTCGCATGGCTTTTTTTGTCATTTATATAATGAAATATTGCGTATTAAGCAACAGATACCTATGTACAGATAAAATACTTGTAAAGCAAAATTTTATCTAAATACAAAATTTAGACGTTTCCGACCAAACCACCGTCTTTTTTTTTTTGTTTTGAATTATTGAGAGAATATTTTATAATGTTCATTTGTACAATATATATTTTTAGATGTGTGTAATTTTATACAGTACCTTTTGTAAAAAAGCTAAGTGTACGAATACTTTTTATGTATTTTTCATACAGTGAATGTATGTACATAATATATTTATATATATATATATATATATATATATATATATATATATATATATATTATATTATCACACTAATCACCTGCTAAACAAAACAACCGAAAAGGTTCCCAAAATTTTTCCGAAAATTTTTCCCTCTTACTTCCCTCTGTGGCACTACGCTGGATACAAAGTATAGTCACCATACTGAGGATTGACGTTCGACCTCAAGGTATCACCTCGAGGTTGTTATAAAAACAGCCTCACGGAAACTCGGAGTTCTGACCTTTTGCTCGCACCTTTGGGATGGCTCCGCTAAGTACTTACTAGGCGAGATAGCGGCGCTGAGCGTTTTCTATCGACTGTATCACGGCGAGTGCTCTGAGGAATCATTCTCTCTAATTCCTGCGTCCCCCTTCATTCACAAGTCTACGCGTGCTGGCTCACGATGTCATCACCTAACTTTGACATCAATTCCATCGCGTACAAGAAATTTGGCAAATCTATTTTTTGTCGCAACTTAAAAAAATGGAATTATTTACCAGCACATGTGTTCTCCTTCTCTTATGACCTGGGTTCCTTCAAACGAGTCGTGAAGAGGCATCTTGCGGGCCGGCAAGGCGGCACCTAGTGCAGATCATTCTTCCCGACTGTACTAGCCGTCGTCGCGTTTGGACTCTACTACCACTTACCATCAGGTGGAGTAAGGTCATTTGCCCTCCGGGTAATGTAAAAAAAAGCAACGTTTATAAGTAAGGCTGTATGAGATTTGAAAGAGACAAATATTAAAATAACTTTAAATTTTTCAGCAGTGATATACAAAATGCGGTATTACTGAATAGCACGGCTATATGTTGGGCCAAATTCAAAAGTGTAAATGGTATTTCTCATTAAAAAACAACAATATGATAATTACTTTACTTTGATAAGGATTATTAATGTGTGGCAACTAAATTTATTTAATTTACTACGACACGACACAGTTTAATACTATTGTAGTTATATATTGTAGTTATATTTGTATATTATTTGTGAAACGTATTAATTCTTCGAAATAACTAATTGCTGGTGGTAGGGCTTTGTGCAAGCTCGCCTGGGTAGGTACCACCTACTCATAAGATATTCTACCGCAAAACAGCAGTACTTGGTATAGTTGTGTTCCGGTTTGAAGGGTGAGCGAGCCAGTGTAATTACGGGCACAAGGGCAATAACATCTTAGTTCCCAAGGTTGGAGGCGCATTGGCAATATGAGAGATTGTTAACATTTCTTACGATGCCAGTGTCTATGGGCATTGCAGGCCACTTACCATCAGGTGGCCCATTTGTATATGTAATTAAAGTAAAGTTTCCGAGTAACTTTTGTGTATTTTATAGTTTATATGAACAGCAGATTTTACATTTTCTTGTAAGCAATTTATAGAAACATGTTGTCATAATTTTGTAGACTGAAGATAGTTTTAATATCTGTAACTTTTAATTGCTAAATCAAAGCAATATATAAGAAATTATACCAAGAAAATAATGGTTGTCTAACTTTTTTAACCGCGTATTATGTGGAGCTGAGTCTTTCTGTTCGTGACGTGATATATAGAATGAGACAAAGTTTCGAATCTAAGGGGCTTTATTGAAAATAAGATAACAGTAGCCTTATATTAATGTAAAACTTCGTGAACTTACTTAAACACTACTTAAGTATCTATATGCTCGATAGTCTAATAGTAACGTACATAATAAACTGAAATTGAAATGATACAGAGATTAACATGGCACTTGCATAAAGTTGACACGCAGAATCGTAAAGCGTTAGACATTTTAAACTAACATTGCAATCAAAATTTCAATTGTCATACTGCCTGGATATAAAACACGCAGGCACGTCAAACTACCAAACTCTTAATAATAAAAATATGCTCTACAGGCGGATAACACGTCTGTTGAGACTTACAGACAAATTTTAAAAAACCCTAAGTGTATAGCATATAATATTCCCATTATAAATTGTCAGCGGTCATCAATATATTGAAAATCTATAGAGAGTAACTGACTGACTGACAACGCACATCCCAAATTACTGAGGCGTCATGAAAATATGCATCCGGGTTGCGCAAAGGTAGCATTTTTGAAAATTGAACCACTAAGGAAAGTTATACAGGGAATGAAAGTTTGTATGAAAATCCTTCATTTATGAAGAATAAGCTATTAAAATTGGTATTTATCAATGCAGAATTATGACGCGAGCGAAGCCGCGAGTAAACGATAGTATATGATATAATAAATGAGAACGAAAGTTCAATATTTGAAATCGTGTGATATGTCACAAATCCATTCGAAACGCGCGTTTAGAGCGTATCTTTCGACGGTTGGCAGTACAGCGACCGTCACGTTACAATTATTTTCATTGTTCAGTAGTAGAAAATAACTTAACTACTATTACTTATCTGTGCTATGTCACTTGTTTTAAGCACAACTGAATGACGAGTAAAATGTGTCTGTTACTAAATTTAAGGATATTGAATTATTATAAATTATTGATTATTTAAATTAATAATTAGTGAAAATCAATAAAATATATGGAGTAAAATAAATAAGGTTTCTTAATAAAACACATAATAGTATATTGTTTACGCGCTACGGACAAATAAGAGGGTAGATAGCGGCGCTGGAATGAGGCATGACGACATAAATGCGCCTTCAAGGCGCGAATAGATATTCCATATCAAAAACTCTTTCTAAAAATAAGCTTTTGTTAAACCTCCATACTAAACTTTATTTACTACTTATAACTATATTATCCAGTATACTAACACATCTTTATTATATATGTGTATTGCCAGTATAACATTACAATGTCTTGAATAAAGTGTATTTTGATTATGCGTTACATTGGTGTGCTGATACGTTACTAACCAAACAATCTCTCGACTGCAATCGACTTCAATTAAAAATGTAGGAGAAAAATATAAAAAAAAGGTATGTGATACGCTAGTAAGACTAATTTTATATGTGTACCAAAACATATTATAGAACAAAATCCCTCTGCCGCCTCTGTCTGTCTGTCTGTACGCGATAAACTTAAAAACTATGGAAGGATTTTTTATATGGCTTTCACAAATGGGGGAGTGGTTCGTGAGGAAGGCGTATGTGTATAATTCATTAAGTTTTTGTGTAAATTGTATGAAATAGATGAAAAAATCATGCAACTGAAAGCTTTAAGCGTGCGCCTCGTAAACCAAGTTTTATGTATGACATAAACGTTATATGTATATTATTCTACCCGTGCGAAACCAGGTTGCATAGCTAGTGAATATATGTATATGTTAGATGACGTCTATGTGTTTCCATGGGATGCACGTCACTGAATGATAATATTGTGTGCTTTGTAGTCACGTTAGTAACGTCAAAGGCTCTTCATATTTCCCGTTTCCTACATTAATATGAAGCTCTTTGTTTTCAATGGTATACTAAAGCTCGCGATATTTATTATTCATACATCTATACAAATAAATAATATTAAAGTGTCTGTCGTTGTCTCCAATATTTTTTAATTTTATACCGCTATTTGGAAGTTACTAAAAGTTTTTTTACTATGACCGTCTGTGTGTCTGTGTCCAATGTGAAAAGGTTTTACCACCGGTAAATTATAAATATTGGATTATTAAAGAGTGTTGTAAATCACCGTTGATATTTAATTCATCAAAATCGGTTGATTCTATCAAAAAATATAACAATTTAAAGTTACCGCATTAATTACTTTAGGATCTTCAATTATTACATCATGTAATAATAGCAATTTAATGTGGATATTTTATATTATAGGTAGGCGGACGTGCAGATGGACTATCTGATGGTCAGTGGTCACCATCCTCCAGACATTGGCGCCGTAAGAAATATTAACTATTCCTAACATCACCAAAGCGCCACCAACCATGGGAATAACATATTACGTAGTTACAATGGTTCACTCACCCTTCCAACTGGAACCCAACAATAGTACATATCGCTGTGTGGCTGTGCTATATATGATGAGAGGGTGGTACCTACCCAGCCAGCCTTGCACCTACTACTAAGTAAAACCGCGGGCACGGCTAGATAATAAGAGAAGATTTATATTTCTCGATACAATATTCGGAAGAATATTATCTCTTACTATATTAGCTGAACCCCGAGGTTTCACCCGCGTATAATAAATAAAAACAGGCTAGAGTCTTCCTCGATAAAAGGACAAACCAACAAAAAAAGATTTTTTTAATTCGAACCCGTAGTTCCTGAGATTAGCCGGATCAAACAAACAAACTCTTCAGCTTTATATATTAGTATAGATTTAAAATATTACTTACTGAGTTTATTGGCGGTTCTGCTCGTTGTACCGAACACTGTCTGCCAAATGTACATTCGGTGGTAGCTTTACATTGAATCTTTTTGAAATGACGATTCAAAAGTCTAGCTACTTGAATTAATTAATTTTGATACAATATCGAAAACAAAAGTCGAACGCTGTTGGTTACAGCCAGGATATTTGTTTTTGTTGATTATATCTTAATTGTTTTTGATAATATTTAAGGTAAGGATGGGAAACTGTGAATATCGATAACGATTAAGTGTTGGTTTTATTATTCTCTTAGTCATATGATAATTATAATAATAAACGCAGGTAGCATTTTATGCCTGCTTATCCTATTTTAATTTACGCAATAATTACTGCACATATTTAACACGTGACGTTTAAATTATTATTGATTTTCAAGGTAGGTTGTACATATATAATACCTACCACCAAATTTCCTTCAAGACAGCCAATCAGAAAGACTAGAACTCTGAAGACAGGAGTGCGGGAACAGGTCTAAGATGTTATATTTCTTACGGCTGAAATAATAAGCTCACTTTTAAAGCCGGGGTACAGCAACACCATCTTAATAATATTTGTTCTATCTGTGGTATATGCTTCATAGAACGTTCATGAAGGCAAAAAACAATTATAAGCGCCCGTGATTTGCTTTTTGCCGACAACGTGTTAACAATTTTTTTTCAAAATATACGTGTGTTGAGTACGTTCCGTAAGAAAGTATTTAAATAAATTTAAAAGCCACATCAATTCCAGTGCATAGTTTTGAAAAAGCGAAAATAAGCGAAAATAGAAGTATACGTACATAGCTAGTAATTTTATATATACTATTCATAGATATAAATTCGTATGCCAGTATATATAATAAATATTTTACGTCTATTTCCGGTAAAGGTCAAACTTATTAAATGGAACGCATTGAATGACGCGGGCGTGTGATAAGCTGTAGTCCAACTGGGTTGGAAGATTTGGCTCGAGCGGATATAACTTTGACCGACATTGATTGTGAAACATAGTCTCTTGTTTAGAATCCAGTGGTTGAAGTGTTGAGGGCGTTGGGCCCAACATTTGTAACAAACATATAACGTTCAAGCTCCTGCAAGCGATACGTTGTGTACGTAAAATAACCATGTAGAGCGTATCACAACGGATCGTTGTGGTACGCTCTACATGGTGGCCGTTTCCGTCATAACTTCTAAACCAAATGTCCGATCCGAATAATTTAAAGTGGAATTTACACGTACATAATCAACCTTAATTTTGAAAACATGTAAATGCATAAGGATTAATATGATATGAATATCACCACTATTTCATTCGACCCGTATTTGAACTTAATCATTTAAACAAAAACTGTTATTGTGGTTTAACTGTAATGGCATATACCATCGCGGACCTTTCTGTGTGCCATCATGAGTACTATTAATATATAGGACACTATTTCATATATCGTCAATACTTTTCGCAGCGCACGTAAAATAATGACTTTTATAGGCAACATTTTGAACACAATATAGCTTATAAAGTGCTTTCCGAGGCACGGGAGACACGGACACGGACACACTTCCAACTTCCAGACTCCGGGCAGCTACTGAGAATTTTCTGTCAGAAAAACTCAATTAATATTTATTGGCCCGACCTGGGAATTGAACCCAGGACCACCTGGTCTGCGGCCTTATATCTAGCCACTAGACCAACGAGGCAGCCACTGGACTCATGGTGATATACTATTTTGATCCATGTATTATTGAAATGTTATCAATTATTTATTATGGTAAATTTTGCAAATCACTTTTTAACATTTCACGACCGTTTTCGTTTCAAGTTTGTTCTTACAGAATAACCCTACTGATAGCTAACATCATAAGCAACAACTTTTGTTCTACGACTTCGGACAAACTTAATACATGTAAAAAAAAAGATTTTACGTCGTGACATTTGTAGGTCTATATTTCATTCATAAACGAAAGGACGACGCGACGCGTCGATCTTTTCGATGCGCGTTGATTTATAAACGTTCAAGCGGGAAATTATTAATTATTTTTGTATGACACTAAAATCTAACAAACTATCAAAAATCGTAGAGCAAAAGTTGTTGCTTATGGTGTTAGCTATCTAGTCCTGCGAGGTTGTTGGTGTGTTACAAATAAACCTGTATATTTTTTGGAAATATTATTAATGAGTCCGGGAGTCCTTAGAATACAATTTGAGTTGCCATACGTTTCTTTCTTTTTTACACATAAGCAAATTGTTAGGAACTAAACAAGGACTTAACAATTAGAAAGACTATCATTATTAATATTTGATAAATAAAAGTAACAATTAAATTTCAACCTCTTTATTCACCGACACACAGGGATTTTAAATGAAAATAAATTTTAACAAATTTAGTACATATAGCTAAGAAATATTAAAATGTAAAGTAACAGCCTGTAAAAGTCACACTGCTGGGCTTAGGCCTCTTCCCCAAACATGAGGAAAAATACTACGAGGCTTGCTCGGGTTTGAACCAGACCTCCGCTCCAGATATATTAAGAAAGAAAAATTATTAAAAATTAATAAATGTCTATTGCCACAGTCCAACCCTATATAAACATAACATAAGGTGCGAGCCTTTAGAATGTTAGTGACGTAAATCAATATCGATATATTTATTATTTTCTCAAGTAAATTTAGCCTCATAATCCGCGACGATAGTGTTAATAACGATATCAATGACAATCTAGTAAACCAATTAAAAATCATCCTTCCCACTTACACAAAAAAGTCACTTTAATGATTAAGGTGTGATTCGATAAATTACTCGACACTTTTGTTGTTTTTATTTTAAAAACAATCCCGATTTGATATGTAACAGTGAAACAGAAAATATTGATTTATTTTAAGCCAATTATCGCCTTCATCTATCGGAATTAAATATATGGTTGCGTGCGTAGTCAATTGGCCTACAATTTTTCTTCCTTTATATAATACAATAACCGTTACAAGCAGTTTTTTTTTTGTGAAATCAACACGATTTACCGTAAAGCTATGAAGCGTGTTTTAACATCAAACACAATTTTTATTTTTTATTTTAATCGTAATGTAAATTGAGCGTTACATAAAATGACATTACATACAAGGAGATTTTTTGTTCAAGAATTACTTGACAAAATATTATACAACATAGTCTATACTCTAACTTTATCCATCTATCCTTATCTTTATTATACAATAAAAAATACGTTGGACAAAAAGAGGAAACGTGTTGATAATTAAATATTATTAAGCGTAACGTTTTTAAATAGTCGACGACATTATCGATAAAATATCGATTGTTTATTTTTAACATCACTAATACGCTATACGATTTTGATATATGACAATCACAAGTATACACTAAGAAAAAATTCGTAACTACAACCCCTAATCCTAACTTTACGGTATAAAAATATTTACTTTATTGGTAATAAAAAACGTGATAATTATCAAGAAAATAAAACCTATTTGATTACAAAAATGTAAAACGATCAGATAGTTTTAATTATTATTTCTAATTGCCAAAGTTTACAGTAAAGCAACAGCCACACTTACCAATCAAAACATACGGTCACACGTTTAAATTAGTAAAATGTACTAATCAATTAAAAATGGTAAAGGTATATTTCATAATTACTCACAACGCAGGTTCCTATTCCAGTTATAATTTCTTACCTGTTATGAATGAATGAGTTATGAATCTTACCTGTGCTAAAACAAATTAAATAATTATGCATAATTTTATGCATAGTACAATTTTATACATCTTAAAATCAATGTTATATTATTATAAATCGGAGGTTTCCAAACTTTTACCACGATAAGCCTCTCGTAACCGTTTAACTGCTCCAAAATTTTCATATTGCTACAAAACTGTTTTAAGGAAAGGACAAATGTTACGTACATCTTCTTGCGAATACTTTTCAGGATATTAACAAGTTGAAGAATTCAATATTCAGAATAAAATGAAGCCCGGATTGCTGCATATGACTTTATAGGCTTTTTAAGGCCCTTCTATTAACAAGTCTACCGTTGAAGTGCAATTTGCCCGTCAGTTTTTTTAAATACATCAATTAATACATGGGGTGACTTCAAGCTAATGACTTCTAAACGAAATCTGAATTGAGCCCCATCTAATATCGTTTTCATGTTCTTTTTATTACACATTACACGGATTCATTAGTATTTTCTTTTAAGCTTAGAATTTAAAATATATCATCAAACCATTTTACATTTCTCTTAGATGAGGTTAATGATTCTTTTTTTGAATAATATATAAGATAAGTTATGTAATTTAATATAGGAATTCGACATAAGGTCCGCACCGTTTGTCCTCTGCTTAGCGCAGTCGAACTGTTTTCGATTACAGTTGTCAACATTTTAATCCAACTTCAAATCTTTGTCACAATGTTCGGAAACCTCCCTAATTATTCGTATCATTCAGCCCGTTCCAGTAGTTTTCTAACTAGTCTCCAATCTTCCATGATGTCTGAGTCCGGCAGCATGTATACCACGTAGGGCGGCGATACCGATACCTGCCGTCTCCGTCTCTTGCGGCCCCACTCCGTACCACAGGGCCAGAGGTCGATTGCGTGTCTCTCCTCTTCGATTTTCCTAATTTTTTCAAGTATTTCCTCTTTCAATTTCTCGTATGTTAGCCATTTTTCACTCTGTTGACAAAAAAATATATATATATATATATATGAATTACACGAATTTATTTTTTTGTTGGTCTGATTTTTATCTTATTCTTTGGTAACCATTTCATCTGCGGTAGCTTATTATTAGAGCAAAACTTAAATAATATTTTAATATCGATCTATCCACGTACATATATGATAATAATTATTTAGTAGCATAGCATTTCAACCATAAGTAGTATGTATGTCCAACGAGCTGTTTAGTTGACAGTAAAATAAAAATTTTTTAGTTACGTTATATTTTGCATGTTATATATTCTAATTTCTGTAGAATATAATATAACAATTGAATGATATGTTTTCTTGTGAAATACTTAAATTGATTCATCGTTATACTGAGCTGAGTTGAATAGTAATAAAGTTTCAACTACATAAACTAAAAATCATGTTGATTTTGATTTGATGATTCATTCTTCGAAATTTTAGCTTTATGTATAGCGCCCATAATATATCCGTAAAGTATTTAACAAAAAACACATAGAAAAGCCTACCATGTCTTTTTTATTTAAACTGAAAATGTACACGTAATCACAACCATTACAATAAGTAATACAAAATACGTATATTACGTTATTATTGTGTTGTGTGTATTTGTGTCATTGTTTTTAATTACTAAAATAAAATAGAATGGCGCTTAATCTTGACAAATGTCAGAAAATCATGAAAAACGTTATATAAAAAAGTATATTACTAAAATTACTTTCTTCAATACATTCATTCGGAGTAGTATATATTATTAAATACTGCAGCAATGTTGGGAATTCCCATTATGATATAAATGTTCAAGCGTATTGAACGAATTGATAAAAGATTCATGAGGCATTTGGCTCACGCTATTAATATAACTAAAACCAGGGTGGGTTTTATCTGTAATTTCAAAAATATATACATGGATGTTATGGAGAGGAGATGGCCTAGTAGTTTGAATGCGTGAATCTTAACCGATAATCATGGGTTCAACCCCGGGCAAGCACCACTGAATTTTCCTGTGCTTAATTTTTGTTTATAAATCATCTCGTATTTGGCGGTGAAGGAAAACATCATGAAATTCTGCCACGTGTGTATTCGTGCGTGGTGGAATAAGCTCCAAACCTTCTCCTCAAAAATGAGAGGAGGCCTTAGCCCAGCAGTGGGACGTCCACAGCCTGTTACTTACTTACTTACTTACTATACATGGATCAAACGTTACTTCATTAGGTTTTTAAATTCGAAGACCGTTGTCTAAGAAACGTTTCAATTTTCTACAAAAAAAAGAAAATTTAATTTTTCTCCAATTTCTTTTTAATTAGCCATTATGATAAATAAAGAAATACATTGTTATATTATGTGACACAGTATGTAAATCGAATATAATTGTACGCGACGCTTTAAAAGACTCTCCGTATAAGGACTATTTAAGCACCATTAGAATCTTCTATCATTTATTACATTTGCTTGTTAATTTTGTCTTTAAAAGAAAAACTGTTTGTTTTTAATTCGAAATTATTTATAAGAGTATTTTTATTATGAGTTAATAAATTCCTAAGTGGTATTTAATTAAGTCAGGATCAGATCTATTTTTTTTTTATAGTTTAGGTAGGCGGGCCAGTATATGGCCCACCTGATGGTAAGTGGTCATCAACGCCCATAGAGTAGCATTATGCATTTCTTTTAAAAAAAAATCGCCAATGCGCCACCAATCTTGGAAACTAAGTTGTTATGACCCTAGTGCCTGTTATTACACTCGCTCACTCATCCATCAAAAGCGGAACACAACAATACAAAGTACTGCTGTTTTGCGTTAGAATATCTGATGAGTGGGTGGTACCTACCCAGACGAGCTCGCACAGAGCTCTACCACCGAATAAAGTTAATAATATGTTGGTAATAAAAAAAAGCACCAAGCTACATTGCATACAATATTTGTAACTTCTATATCGCACGTACATAGCGTAAAACAGCTTACAGTAATAATAATTTTTAAATACCAATTCTATTGCAAAGTTCCGGATAATTCACACAGAAACTACCTACGTCACCCTAACGCATCGGTCCCTTCGCGATGGCTTTGTGTAAACGCAGTTTCATCCTCAGGTAGATATCACACAAAGGAACATCACAATCGGGTACTTTTTTTAACGCCTATTATGTTTTCTATCGCGTCTATTTATTGCCCGTAACAATGTATTTTAATTTCGTTTCAAATATGTATCGAGTGGAGTAAAAATAGTTGAGTAACAGTTTGTATGAAGAGAATAAATAGCGAATTGTAGAATAAGTCGCTAAATGACACTTTTCTGTAATCAGGTTCACAGTTACTAATTGGTAGGTAACTAGTAACATTACATTTCTTAAACTGACTATTATACTTGCTTCATAGAAAGGGTTAATCGCGATGTAATATCAATAAAAAAATGTTAGAAATTGAAGTTTAATTTTGATTCTGTTATCTTTGGCTTACAAAAATAACGATTTTTTTTAAAATCTATAATATGATTACTCTCTCTAGTTTACTTTTATTACGTTTACTCTACCCTCAAAAAAATCTAACGTAAATCGATTCAGGTATCTTATTTTGGAATGACATAGTACTATTGACATTAAATTCTTTATGCTAGACAAGAGCTTTAATTTTGAATAGAAAATCCATGTATGTATATTGAACATAATCTATAGAAAATGTAAGTTACAAGTTCATTGAATTTAACAAATTTAAAAGCATCGGTCTAACTACTTTATGTTACTTTGAGTTTTAATGAGTGTAAAAATTATAAATTTGGATAGATTATCAATAATTTAATTGTTATCAAGCTGATGACGATTAAATCCAACTGGCCAACTATGCAAACGAACACAGGTGCACTCTCTAATATCTTAACTCTCATAATTCAATGGAACGAAAGACAATCTAAGGGAATTCAGGCATTTTAAGGTTTTACGAGCTTTCCGAAGCACGAGAGGGTAAGCAAACTTGGAAAGAACCTTAACCTTATATACCTTAAACTTTATATTTGTATCAAGGGCCACGGGATTTGCAACATAAGAGGCTTGTAAACTAGATCATCGAGAAAGGTGATTATCTTTAGTAGGATATCCAAATGAAATACATACACACTTAGTTCGTATAATTTACATAACGGGATCACCCGAGTGTGACACGAACTTGCACGAAACTTATCATTATTATAATAATATATAAGATATTAATCTTATCTTATAAACTTTACGTACGTAAAGTAAAAATTGGACTAGTTCGTACTTGTTACATACTTTAATTGTTTCGTCAAGGACAAAATTATGGCAGTTGATTAGAACTCTAATGTACTTAATTCTTTTATCGAAATAAGCGCACGGCTCGACCAACAACCGACATTTGGTTTGTCACTACTTAAAAATACTCAGTTGATAATTTTACCACGATTGGGCAGGGGTTGGACCAGGCTGATCTAGTGCAGTTGGGTGGACATGTATCCTTCACGATATTTTGCCACCGCTGAGCACAAAATGAATTATAATAATAACACAGATTATGCACGTGATAACGGTGCCTACTCGGATTTGAGCTCACGATATACGATAACCATGTATTCATCTACAAGATCATCTCAGCTCTTGATAACATAATCATTAAGACACGTTCAAGAGTGATTGAATTTTCGATAAAATTATTTGTATTAATAAATAGATTTTATTTTATACGGCCTGAAAATGTATGAGCTAACAGGATAACATTTAATTTGTAAATAGCTCATTAAATTCAAAAACTTGAGAATAGAGATTTACTACATTTAGAATATGTCCATTTATTTATTTATTTCCAATAAATATTCGTGCAAAATGTTGACATAGCCAAAAGGGATAAATTTGTTTTATGAATTATAGCGAAAAAATCATTGCTTATGAAACGAAATATTTATTTAAACTTAAAGTGTTTACGTGAAATCATATGACAATGACAAAGTACTCAAGCTATTACTTCAATACTTTTTAAAATATAATACCGAAAATACCCTATAACATCTACGTACTAATTTAAAAATGTTTTAATTCAGTTTGTATTTTATATTGAAATACAAATGTATAATTTGTTTTCCTTGTTTACAACAATAGTTCTGTACAAAGCGAGCGACGGTATAGCGAGGCATACAAAGCCAGGGCGATTCATCGAACACGTGTCGTGTGTCGACACAGAATGCGCGGGCGCAACGAAAGCCAACATGGCCGTCTTCCGGGAAACGCGCGAGGTCGGTCGCCGCGCCGCTAGCGGCCGCCATTTTGTTGGGGCAAATTGATACGTTGCATGATGCACCGCTTTAGGATTACAAGCGTACTTTGCGGAACGAGAAATATATATACCTATAATACTACTATAACTAAATCGTGCCGTCACGTGCAATAATTTCCAAAAAAGCTAATATCGTGTAGAAAATAATTATGTTAACCTTTTGTAGGTTTAAATTAATGTACTATTGCGAAAGTTTTTAGAGCTTTCTGGGCATTGTTGAATACTATATAATTATTGTATCTGGCTAAAGTTCGAATAGACGAGGTCGTCTAGTGAGCGCTAGTGAAGTTTGCTTAAAACATTTAGTCTGCAGTTGAATAATATTCAGTGGTTTTTAATACTATTTTTAAATAAAAAGAAAAGATTGAAAAAAAAATAAAACACTTATTAATTATTATAAGGGTCATAAGGGTCACCCATTTATTTATTTTTTATTGCACTCCAATTAATACGTGACATGGCCATATATTAAAATTGTCGGATTTTATCAAGTAATATACACATAATTATATCCTTATATATAAACCAAAAACATATGTACCATTTTACTATTACAATTTTCGTTCATTATATATTAATCGTAATAACGTTTTGTGTTACATTATATTACATTTGATAAAATTATGTTTTACCGCTGCAAGATTTATCATTATTCATTCGTCTGGCTGCTTGTAATGAAATATATTTGAGTTATGAACGCTGAGGGGAAAACAGCTCCGAGAGAGAGAGGGAGAGAGAGGGAGATACGTTTTCCTTGTCTGGCGTTCGTGAAGTAATAAAACCAGAAATGTTTTAAAGAAAGTTTTAGATATTCATATAACATTTTCTTTGTAAATGAATTTCGAAGCAATGTAAGCACATCAAACGGAATTTCAATAGATATTAAGTTATTCATAAAAGGGTAGAAATATGTAAAGTAATAAGTTTATTTGAAACATATTATGAGTTTTATAATCTGAACAGTAAATTAAAAAGACATCAAGTACTTGTTGTTTTAATTATATTATTATTGGTACATTTAAGATAATTTATTTATTCGTATAATCAATATATCAATTTGACTACACAAAATATTTTGTATATTGGATTTCTTTATTATTTAATTTGACTTAATATTAATATTTTTTGTTATGTTTAAAATATAGGTTGGGTCTTTATAGATCTTTAGTAGATTATATTATATTAGAAATCTTTACATATATTTTATAGGAATTAAATATAGTTTTAAATGTTTTCAAAGTAAACCAGCTTTCAAGTTGACATTTTTGTCACACTACATCAATATATATATTGTGTATAGGAGTTATTTTGGTCTATAAATGAGTTTACTGGTGTCACATATTGGACACTAGGATAGCTTTGCACTATCAACAAAACAATTAATTTGAGTGAATGACTTCAATCCGTCAAGTCCGATGTTACGCGATCACTAACAGACATGCTAACAATTAATAATATATTATGATTAAATAATAAATATATTTATATATAAATATTACTATACATTTACAAGAATATAAACATCATTGCGAATTTGTAAGCAAGGACATTGGAATAAATACATATTTTTTTAAAGAGTTCTCGATATACTCCTCTTTGGAGTTGATATATCTATATGATATGTAATCAATAGTGGTTATCGTCTGGAAAACATTCCATTTTAAACATAATCTATGCTATAAAATTATCTGTAAATGTCCCCAATTCTGACCAAAGGGATCGTCTCCTCTTTTAAAGAATGTTTGGGACCTTATTAAGCCACCGCGCTTTTCTCTTACCTGTATTTCTTAACTACCCATTCCGGCTTTGTACTTTATCCCTTGCTATTTTTTTTACCAATGAGATATTAACATTCGCCAACCATACGCATTCAGTGCTAATGTCTAACAAAGGCAACAACACGCCTTGCGTATTTTTTGTCCTGCGTTTATTTCGAATTGCAACGGTAATATTTATCTTTATGGAGCGTTTGAAAATGATATATTATTTATTTTGAAAAGGATTTACACTTAGTGGCAATTAAACTAAACTACAGTTGCCTTTTTTAACAATACAAATTATTACAGTGAGTAATATCTTAGAAATTTAAAGAAAGAAAAATTCAGCCGGACATTGTTTACTAATTCACGCAGTGCACGTCGTGGAAGCTTCCAAATAGTCAAATTAGTTGACGAATAATATCATGACTTTGAAAATTATCTTTCGATAATAATGTACCTTTTAAATGGTGAAAACATTGCTTAAATATCCGTTGCCGTATGCCGTAGATTACTTCAGTTATGTACGAGTCTAGGCAAGCGCGCTCCAAATTAGGCTGTATCATCACTTTCCATCAGATGTGATAATAGTCAAGCGCTAGCTTATTATATTTAAAAAAAAAACAATTGTAATTGTCGCTGTATAATATTATTAACATAAGATAACTATGTCTGCCGACAAACAGTTATGCAGTGTGGCGAATTTGCTTAACATCAATTCTGATGAGATTATAGTCAATGCATCTACGCCTGTTATGTGTTACTTATTTATCATTGGAAACTATTTTGGTAAAGATTTGTCAATATTTGATATTTTTAAATTTATTATGTACTGTTTGTTTCCATTAAAATAAAATAAATAAATAAATAGCTGTAAAAAATGAAATCCATAGAAACTTTAAATAAATAAATGAATTCAAAGAGACAGCTAATGTATCCAAAATCATAATGTAAATTTTGTCTATAAAATCAATCATTCCAAGCACATTTCCTGTGTAATCATGACCTTATATACATCTACATATAAATAAATTAACATTTATTAAGACTGGTTTTGAAAATCTGAAAATAATTCAATTATTTTAGACATTCACACGGAGGTGTAGGCGGAGCCGTGGGCGAATGTTAATTCAGAACGAGTAGCGAACATCCGATGCTGATGTTTATTCATTGTTGAAATAACCTTTGAACTTCGACGAACGACTCACGTTAAACACCGTCGTATTTTTATACAAATACTCGTATAGGTTTGATACGATTATTATATAATAATACTGTTATTATTTAATAATTAAGATAAGTAATATAGTATTCTATCTTCGGTATACTGAATCAACTTCTGCACTTCATAAGATTCCATATATCCATAGCAATAGAAGTGGAATCTTCTGAGCGTGATTTCATTAAGTAACAGCCTGTGAATATCCCACTGCTGGGCTAATGCCTCTTCTTCTCTTTTTGAGGAGAAGATTTGGAGCTTATTCCACCACGCTGCTCCAATGCGTGTTGGTGGAATACATATGTGACAGATTTTCAGTGAAATTTGACACATGCAGGCTTCCTCACGATGTTTTCCTTCACCGTCAAACACGAGATGAATTATAATCACAAAGCAAATGAAATTCCATTTAATTGCCAATCCACACTGAAAGGCCATCTCCGCTTGTGATTGCATTACAAACATCGAAAAACACGAACTTTCGTATTTATTATATTAGTAAGATAAATAGATAGTTCTCGTTGCATATTCTTTATCAAATGTTATTTCGTACATTACTAAATCCTATTACTAATATTATAAATGCGAAAGTGAGTTTGTTTCTTTGTTACGCTTTCACCTCTTAACTACTAAGTTCATCACGATGAAATTCGCATACGGTTGTGAGGGTTACAAGGACACAAATATAGGGAGGGTTATAAAGACCTATACGATAGCTAAAACCTGTCACCCCTTCAGATGTGAACGAAGCCGCGAGCGGATAATAGTAATTTTATAAGTCCCGGTATATTTGATAGAATGTATGAAGCGAATGATATGAAATTATATGTTTATGTATGTAATTTTATAGAGTACATTATAGTATCCATTAGAATCATTAGACATATATACATTAGAATCACATCTATAGTTTTAAATTGCTAAAGGTAAACTCCAATTAGTTTATTAATCTGACCCGGTATTCGAACCCATTATCATCGGTTACATCGTTCTGTTAGCCACCATTCTAAAGAATCACATTTTTCTATTTAATGAAGTTCTGAATAAAGTTACCAAACTCTCGATTCTTACTTAAATTACGGTAAAAGTTTCGATATTTGATCCTATTGGTATAGAGAGCTAAGAGTGTTCGATAAAACTTTTCTCGATACTCCTTGAGAAAACTTTCAAATTTTCTGAACGTCAAACAAAGTCTTGCACATAATGAGGAAAATCAAATTTATATACTTTATATAGAAATAAATTAATTATTAAACAGTTGTATGAAAGCGAAGCTGTAAGCGACATCGCGTTTAACTACATTACTACATATAAACTTAGTAATGTGATAATTTTAGTCCAATAAACTATACAAAAAACACAACTTATATTAAGATATTATGTAATGATAACTAGACGTTTAAGATTGAATTAAGTCATCTGGACTATTCGACGTCAAATGTTTCAAATCCTGAAACGTAGATTGTGATGCTGCCTGGTAATACCTTTAATCGGTGGTAGGGCATTGGCGATGTAAGCGATGGTTAACATTTCTTACAATGCCATTGTCTATGGGCATTGGTGACCACTTACCATCAGGTGGCCCAAATGCTCATCCGCCTACCTATACAATAAAAAAATAAAAAATAAAATAAACATGCAGGTACATTAAAATAACATTAAAGATGAGATAAACCCGAGGCACGGACACGAGACGCGTCTTTGGAGATACAAATAGAAGAACAAAAAAGGATATTATGTAAAATATAATTTTACTTGGTCTCTGTAGGTACCACCCACTCTACCGCAAAACAGCAGTACTTAGTATTGTTGTGTTCCGTTTTGTAGGGTGAAGCCATTATTATTTCAGGCACAAGGGACACAACATCATCGTTCTCAAGTTTGGTGGCGTATAAGCGATGCAAGGAATGGTTCATATTTCTTGAATCGTCATAGAGCGGTCGTGACTACTTAACATCAGGTGCTTATAAGCGCGTGCGCCAACATATAACATTAAAAAAAAAAGTCGGCACCAATTTCATTTATACTAATTTAATCATTGACGTTTCGTAAAGCAGCTTCTAGCTTGAAAATCGCCTAGAATCTATTTTATTATGTAAAAATCTGCTAAGACAGTACTTGTTCGGATTGGTGACTTGTTTACATTATGTCATTTATGCCCTTTGAATTGATTGTTGTATCTATGGAGTTATCTTTACACATTCTAAATATACTCGATTTTGCTATTTACTATTCAGTGATAAATTACATATATGTTATATTTATTTACGATACATAACCGGGGAGACATTACAGTTGCTCACTTAGTCATCTCGGAATACAAAATTATAATGTCAAAACAATTAATTATAATTTGATCTATCTTAGTAGGTACCTACATATTTATTCAAGCTTTGAATATTGAGTTAGCCAACATTACAAGGATATTTTAGATACTTTACTTCTGACACTACCTTCTATGGTCGAACCATTAAAACGCAGAAAACCACCACCTTACATACAGGTAGGTAGCTATTAGCTAGTCTGCCTAGCTAGTCTACAAAAAATGAGTATTTCTTAAATAGTAAATAATTATTATAATAAAGAAAGTTGAAAATCAATAAACCTTTCATAATATAATAAAGTTTGGTATTATTGTTCTGAATGTGGAGATTGATAGGAAACCATAAAACTTGTACTAAGTTTATAGACTCTATCATTCGTAATAAAAAAAAAAACCGACGATAATTTCTATGTATAATCGTTCTCAAATCGGTTGTATGTTTTTTATATTTGCCTCAGATCTCCATCATTTAAGAACCGATTTTGTGAATTCTTTTTTTTTTGTTTTATACGGTATAAATCCCGTTTGACATAGACATAAAAGTAATACGCGTAAGGGAGTAAAAATAGGGGATGAAATTGTGCGTGGGGTCGAATTTTATTTGAAGTACATATAATTTTTGTATTAAGAAATGTATATAACTTTTTTGTTTTTATTTTATAGGTAGGCGGACGAGCATATGGACCATCTGATGGTAAGTGGTCACCAACGCCCATAGACAATGGCATTGTAAGAAATCTTAACCGTCGCTTACATCGCCAATGCGCCACCAACCTAGGGAACTAAGATGTTATGTCCCTTGTGCCTGTAATTACACTGGCTCACTCACCCTTCAAACCGGAACACAACAATACAAACTACTTCTGTTTTGCAGTAGAATATCTGATGAGTAGGTGATACCTACCCAGACGAGCTTGCACAAAGCTCTACCACCGAGTAAAACATATCTTTGTTGCTTACTTGCTACTTCTACATTATGTCTTTTTTTTTCTATAACCACGTCTTCGTTCCTGTAGAATAAGTACTTTATATTTTATTAAAATAACAGAAGTTTCATATTAGTTCATCTAACTATAAGCTGAAAAATATATCTCTTCTTCGATTTATTATATACATAATAAAAATGGTCCTCCAGACCGATTTCGGTCACTGATTAGCCAACTGCGCAGGACATATTATAGTTCACAACTGTGTGCGCAAACACAGGTGCACTCTCTATTCCCTAACTCTTATAACCCGATGGGACGGCAATCCGACACGACCGGAAAGAGTTCAGGCGCAGGACCAACGGCTTAACGTGCTTTCCGAGGCACGGGAGTGTGCACACTTCCAACTTTCAGACTCCGGGCTGCTACTGAGAAAAATTCTCAGAAAATCTCGATAACATTTTATTGGCCCGATCTGGGATTTCAATCTGGACTTTGAATTATATATAAGTAACTTCGTATATAAGATTTCAACCTACAATTTTGCGATTTCATGCCTTAATAACTGTGAATTTAATTAAGTTATGCCGAGCGGAACATAATTGCAGTAAGGCTTGAGCTATTTTGTGCGGACAAATTCAAAACTCCACGACTGTATTAAACTTAAAATTACATAACTTCCGTAAGTACTAGAAAGCCCCAATTCACTAGGTATTCCACCTTAAAATATACTTTACATTTTAAATCTTTTTTTTTTTAAATTTAATATAGCAGGTATACTGGTAAATTGTCCACTGATGGTAAGTGACCACCACAATCCAAAATAACATCATCAATGCATTACCAACTCTGAGTACTAAGTTTTGATGTAGCACTTCAAACTGGAACACAACCATACGTTTTGCTGTTTGGAGATGCAAAGTGTGATGAGTAGGTATCAAGTGACTCAGACGGGCTAAACTGAACCAATGTAATTACAGCCATCCCATCTTTCATGGGGCATTACATCTTTAATGCCGTTGTTTGAGCATTGACGGTATAAAAATTAGTTAATTATATTTTTTACAGATTTCGATTTGCGTTGTCACGCTTCCGTATTAAAATGAATAATTAATTACAAGGCGATAATAAATTGGCGTTTAGGAAGCTCTTAGCCTTGACTAATACTGAACTCGGTGACGTTAGATTACTATCCGTTAACCTATTACATATAATGTATATTAAATGAGTCGCTATTCATTTGACACTTTACGTACGTGAATGTTACTATTCCAGAAACCTTGACGCCAGTGCCAACAACTGTACATAGTTTCAATTCAATATAATATGATCTGAGTACTTTCAAAACAAGAGTATAGGCAAGGCACGTTTAATAGGTAAGCGAGATCGAACCTAGACCTCATCATTGCCTTTTAGGCATGATTGTTGTCAACAGCAAATTAAAAAAAAAAAACAACAAAGATGCGCGTACGCGTGGCAGGTTTAAAAAAACAAGCGTTAATTTTTGTATACAAGATTTGATTATGAGATCGATGTCTTGAAGTTTATAACAATGGAAAAGACAATAACGAAATAATACCTCGTGGTGACAGTTTATAAAAGCTCTGATTACGTAAAATGACAAGTTACATACTGTTCACGTCACTTGAAATGTGGTTTCGAAGAACATTTTATACAAACTTTTAAGTAACGCTAATTGTACGGTTTAAAGGGGGCGAAAGATAGCTGGCGACGAAGCCCTACTTGCCCTGACTTAAGTATACCCTTAACTCTGGTTTTCTTTCGTTAGCTGTGAAACAATTTCCTCTCTATTTATAGACATACTATTTTATAATTTCTTTTTTATGCACATATCATGAAAAAGTGAACGGTTAAAGGGGTAGAAATGTCAAAGAAACAGAAAGAGGTTTTTCTCCAAATAGTTCTGTTACTTAAAACTAATAATTCGTAACTATATTCGTATAATCGTAACTCAAAAACGTTATTAACGTATAGGATAATGTTATGTTGATATCCGTTATATCATAATGGTCGGTATATTGCATAACGTGCTTTCCCAAACAAATTTATTATTTATTTAAAGCTGTTATTTGGGTAATTTACTTGAATAAGCGTATAAACTCCTTTATATTTTAATCGATATCCTTGCAGCCCCAGTTTTAACAAAGGATCATTATTTAAAAGCTATGTTAAATTAAATGAACACTCGTGGAGCTTTCTGTAATCTTTCTGTAAATGTAATGCTTCGGTTATTTGTATTTATTATTATTATTTATTTATTTTTTAAATACATAAGCTAACTTTTGACTATTATCACACCTGATGGAAAGTGATGATACAGCCTAAGGTGGAGCGCGCTTGCCTATTAATTTATTCTTCTTCAACGAAATACTCATTTAAAATTACAAAAATAATTTAACAAACACAGTAGTATCTCGATTAATTATCGTTCAAAACAACATAATTATTTAAAATTTAGCAACATAAATAAAAATTGGAAACAATCAACAAAGCACTCCACTATATAAAAAAAAAACCATCACAAAATTGATACCTATTTGTATTTGGAAAAATCGCACAATTTTGTATTTGGGGGAAAAAGGTTCCTAAACAATAATATATATTATTCAATCATTTATATAATTGTATATATTTATACGATTGATTGTATTAAGATAATATATGTATATAAAATCAAAATATATTTTATATTCAAGTAAGCTCTTGCGGGCACTTTTAAATCTTACAAGATTAAATTAAATTCAAAGCTACAACCAGTTCGGAATGTAGATTCTACAGAGTAGAACCGGAAAGGAATTTTGTATACCCTATTCCAATCGAAGTAGGAATGAAGGTAAACACACCGTAGATTTACAAATTGCATGCGATTTTCCAATCGTTCTACTGTAGTATGCACTATAAACAGTATTTGAATATTTTACCCTTATTTATAATACAACACTATTCCAATTAACAAGTTATAACCACAATAATTTTACTTTGGAAGTTCCGATTACAATTTCGCGGACTTTGAAAACGCCATCTTTTCGCGAGTCCATAGTTAATATCATAGATTATTTGGGATATCGACCAATGATGTCGCGTCAATTGATATCGATGACCAATGATATCGCATTAATTCCGAGTCAAAGTTGTTTTTTGGGTTTATTCCTGTTGTGGTCGGAATAGGCTACAGTTACTCTGTTTGGACAATCAAGTTACACAGATAATGAAATAAAATAAAATAATTATTTATCCTGCGTGGAAATGCTATATAATCCCTTATTGAGTTATACACCTACAATAATAAGAAACTTTATCATTAACTCTTTTATAAATAAGAGGAAGCTTGAAACAAGTATCTTTTTAATAAAACTTAAATGTAACGCAAATAAAAAACGAAAAAAAAAATAGAAATTACGATTCTGTTTACTCGCGATGTTTTTCTTCTCCGTTAAAAATGCAATTTAATATTTTTGAAAAATGCTATTCGAATGGATTTGAACAAGTAATTATTGTTTAATATGTGCTTTAGACCTATACTGAGCTAATTAGGTGACGTGAGCCATAAACGATGTGACATGACGACATGCCTTCGATTTAAATAAATATTCTATATGATTAAGTCGTTATATGCGATTTTATATTTGAATTTAAATATTTATACAAATATATTTAAATGAATGTAAAGAAAAAAAATATATTTAAAAAATAATGACAAAAAGATAACTCCACGGCGGGGAATCGAACCCCGGTCTCCCGCGTGACAGGCGGGGATACTTACCACTATACTACCGAGGATGATACATAACAATCTAAAATATCCAATCTTAATCGTCTCACACGAATAACATATCAAAGTAATTTATCACAAGCCAGATATATGTAATTTACATACTCATTTATTATATACATATATGCAACATTGTAACGGCATATATTTCTGCAAAGTTTTACATAATATAATAATTTTTTATATAATAATATATTCACACATATAAAAAATTAAGCTCGTATTTTTAACTACTTTGATACTTAGAATGATTAGAAAAAACACAAAAAAAATTAACGTTTTTTTTAAACAGGCTATAATACGGTAATTTGTACTCAGTCATTAAACTCAGTAAATTGTAACGCTTTGAATTTTATCGACAAAATATATAATATAACATATATTTTAAATATAATTAATGACATTGTGGCATACTTCTGGCATATGATAGCCACTGAATACAAGCACCGAGGTTATGTTCTCAACAACAAACGAATGGTAGCCAATTTGTTGCGTAACACTGCGCAACAATTTGGCTATTACTTTACACCATAGAACTAATTCATGTGAATATTATTGAATTTCATATCTTAGTTAGTATCATATTATGTAAAAAAATATGCATATTCAATAATTATAATAGCAATAATTATAATATAACAGTTCGAATTTTAAATTACTTTTTATTTTCATATAGTGCTCAAGAGTGTGCGCAAACACAGGTGCACTCTTTCTTCCTTAGCTCTCATGCCGGTGGGACGGCAATCCGACACGATCGGAAAGAGTTCAGGCGCCGGACCAACAGCTTTACGTGGCACGGGCGTGTACACACTTCCATGAATACATGTATAACTACTACATATATACATATATATAAAAAGGAGCAGTGTGGCTTTCTCCTTTTGGTTTGGAGTTTATTTATTTATTTATTTATTTAATGGAAACAAACAGTAAATAATAAATTTTATAAATATTAAATATTGACAAATCATTACCAAAATAGTTTCCAATGATTAATAACTAACACATTACCGGCGTAGATGCATTGGATAACGGATAAAATTATCGATCAATTAGAGATTAGGCACTAAAGAGAGAGTGGGAGAAACGACAAATTCGTTCAATGAAAATTAATTCAATCAGTACTAATACTACCATTAGATAACATATTTTTGATATAACGATTAAAGCTATTAAAAGAGGCATGAAATATATCACAATCTAAAAACATCAGGTTATATTTAGTACAACTTCTATTTATAAAAGAATTCTTAGCAAATTTAGTTCTGGTTACAGAAACATAGAATGTTTCCTTACGCCTAGCGTTAAGACGCGGACAATGGAGAAGCACTTTCGAGAGCAAATAGGGAGAATCAATACGATTATTAATAATTTTAAATAGAAATATTTGATCACGTTGAACACGTCGGTCAGTAGCCGACATCGGTATAGCAAAATTGGTATTTTTGTTAAAAATTGATCTTGTGCTAAGGACTCTGATGAAACGGTTATGTATCCGTTCAATTTTATGTGTATGATTTTTAAATTGGGGGTTCCACACAGAAGACGCATACTCTAAGATGGACCTTACAAACGCATTATATAATAAGATAAGCGTAGACGGAAGCTTAAATTCATCAGAGACCCTCAGCACAAAACCAAGCATACGATAAGCCTTATCTGCCACATAACCGACGTGTTCAGCGAAAAGCATCTTAGAATCAATTAGAACACCAAGATCTTTAATCATATTGACTCTTGAAATTGAAATTACTTAATTTATATAGTTTAATTTGTTCAAATAATTATATTATAGAATCGTAGTCTTAAAATACCTTCTTTCGTACCTTTATCAATGACGTATATACATATCCTTTAAGTATGTTTCCTTCGGTGTCATCAAAGTTTTAATATAAAGTAAATATCAGAAACAAAAAGTTTTCCAAATGAGGACTTAATGTTTTCCTAATTGTATATATTATCTTATTTATTTTGTTTAATGTATAGCTTTTTGGACAGGAAAAAATTCAACTCATTGAATGATTCATGATATTTCAAAATGAGTCTGAAACATTGGCTGTGTCACGCTGATTGTTCAATTATGTTAGTACCTCCTACTTTTCCATAATATATATTAATACATTTAAAATTGGAATTTATAAACAAAAAGACATACACAGTATTACTAAGGAAGGTTCTACATTTCGACGTGATTTTTTTTCGATTGTTCTTGACATATATGTGCTAATAACAGGAAGGCATACATCCGAACTAGGCCGCGTTATGGCCAAGGTTGTCTCATTCCTGATATTAGTGCGCTATGTTATAGAAACTACACCTACTTGGTTGTCGGTATCCAGCAATAGTTAGTATTTGGGAAAAACAAGATCGCCGCATGGCTATTTAATTTATTTTTTTGTAAACTTTACATGATACAATAAAAAAAAAGACAAAAAGAAAACAACCCGCTGAGTTTCTATCGCCGGTTCTTCTCAGGGCTGGGTATTTCTTTTCCGAACCGGTGGTAGTTTCTAGATTGACTATCAATAAGAAAGTGTAATACTTCAATATTGAATATAGTAATTTGAATTTGTCGTGTTCCGGTTTGAATGGTTAGTTAATCAGTTTAATTACAGGAACAAGGGACTTAACATCTTGGTTGCCAAGGTTGGTAGCGCATTGGCAACGTAAGGGATGGTTAATATTTCTTACTCTGCCAACGTATATTGGCGGAGGTGACGACTGACCATCGGGTGACATATTTGGCAATCTGCCTACATATTTGAAAAAGTAAACATCGTTAATGCGACCAATGAGATTTAAGATGTTATAGCACTCTGACTCATGCAAACCGAAACAGTAACACACAGGATTAATGTTTCGAGGCATAGTCATGGTATAAGAAATGTATGGCAATAGAATCACTAACCTGACAGTAGACGGAAGCTTTTCCTTGTAATAGTTTCTATTTCATAATTGATTTAGCGTGATTAGTACATTGTACAAAGGGAAGGTAAGTTAAGTACGGGCTTACTTATGCGCTTAGTTTTTAAACCATAACATTGAATACGGTGTATTGATGTTTACGATGGAATAATTAATGTGCGGAACTTCCCAGACAGGCTTCCATGAAATTAGAGTTATTTTCCATTTTATGAATTGCAAGGCTTATAAAAGCCGGATCAATTGCTTTTAAAACAACAATCACATACAAGGGCACATACACACGCACACACACACACACATACTGATGATATGTTTACAATATTATTAAATTATATTTATTTTGTCATGATTTGATATAATGTATAATTCGAACATTAAGTCAATAGAAATAATTACCAGTGTAACGGTCCGTGCGAGTGGTGAGTGTGGCAATCTGTTAAACTAGTATGGACACCAAACTCTCACAAAGGAATGTGTACTTTGTTAAATGGTTTTATATTATTGATTAATTAAGTTATCTATACTTTTTCCTTTGTGTTAGCGTTCGTTCTTCCAAACGTATATTTAATTAATTCATAAAATATACATTATAATATGCCTGGTCTGGTCTATGCACCTCCATGACTATTAATCGGCTGTGTTTCTCGTCACATTAGCACATGACCAAAAAATATGACCGCGTCTGTACTTTCCGAATCGTTTTATTTATCAATAAGCAAGTTTATAGATATACATTATACATATGTAGTTAACTGTACTAGCAAACTGCGCATGATATATTACAGTGCACAGGTCTGTGCGTAAACAGAAGTGGACTTTTTATTCTCTCACTCTCATAAGCCGATGGGTACGACATATTCAACGCGACCAAAAAGAGTTCAAACGCTGGACCAACGGCTTTACGTGCTTTCCGAGGCACAGGATTGTGCAAATATCTAACTTCGTTATTCCGGCCAGACCTGGGGTTTGAACCAAGGACTTCTGGATTTACAGCCTTATATCGAGCCATTAAATAAAAGTATAATTTAAACGTTTTTTAGTAATAAATCGGGCGTATAATATGCCAATAGACGGTATGGCGTATAGCGTGAGTGAGTCCAATTGACTATTTCACGCCGTGCCTAATTAATAATGACTACGGATCGTGTGACTAACTTCTCCACCGACATCGCTCGCTAGAATGGGAGCAGAGAAATAATTTAATTTAGTAACTAAAAGGGGTAGCGTATGAACGTTGATTTCATTATTTCTGTAATATCTTACTAATCTTATAAATGTGTTGGATGTTTGTAACTCGATTTCACTCGAACAACTGGTCGAATCCTAATGAAATATAGTATTTATACACATATAATTAATTACGTCGTGGGTTGGAACAATTACTATCTTGTATTTATAATAGAAAGGTAGACGACCTCTTTGTTACTTTGTAATGCAGTTATCAGGTTAATATTGGTGGATGATATAAAGAAGTGTGCCTCTTGCCATATATTTTACAAATTGTTCTCTTCACAAAGTGGAAGAAATCGCTTCAGCATGTTATGAAGCTTTTTATAAATTAAAATATATAAAATCGTTATTTATATTATAAACGCGAAACCGAGTTTGTTTGTTTGTTACGCTTTCACGTAACAACTTAACTACTCAACTGATCATTAGACAATTTTGAATTAATTGTGTCAGGGGTACATATAATAACAGAGGGTACCTAACAGACCCCCAGACATGGACGAAGCCGTGGACGGTAACTAGTTGTTAATAAACGACGATTTTGTAAGATTGACACTACAATAACTTAGTTATACAATATTTCAATTTAATCAGTGGGGTGGAATTGGTTTACCGTTAAATTGCAAAACTTGATACATTAACAGGTGAGGTTAAATAAAAGCTCGTAAAATAATTCATAATATAAAACAGATCGTTATATTTTCATAACATATTAACATCACTCATGACTCACGAACGCGAGCGTGTTCCGTCCGAAATTGTGAGTCAGGAGGATTTACGCAGAGGACTCGACTCACTGCGATGACGTCAGAGTTAAAGATACCTCATCTTATTCTCCTTAGGGGTAAATTTGCAGACAAACCAATACTTAAATTGCAAATGAACACATATGTATATCATTTTTAATACTGAAACGTAGATTATAATGTTTCTTGGTAATAAACTTTTTTTTTATGTAAGTAAGAAAGTGACTACCATTGCCCATGGACACTCGCAACACCCGAGTGCTTGCAGGTGCGATGCCGGCCTTTAATAACTGCGTACGCTCTTTTCTTGAAGGTTTCTATGTCATATCGGTTCGGAAAAGTAGCTAACGAAGGCTGGTTCCACAGAGGTGTCATGAAGGTGAATTAAAATAACATTAAAAGATATTAAAGATAAGACACATCCGAGGCGCGGACAACACGTTGCAAATACAAATACAAGAAACAAATGTGTTACACTTCGAATCCGAAACGGCTTGCTCTATTTTATCAAGGATCGTGAACTAATTTAAAATATTTTAATCTCCTATGTTATTAATTATCCCTGTTGTGAAAGTACGAATATTGTATAAAACATTAAAATATTGTGTATCTATTAACTATCATGCATATTATATAAGGAGATCTTCGCCAACCTTTTTTATATCAAAGGTAGGCTGACAGGCAAATGGGCTACCTGATGGTAAGTGGTCATCACTGCCTATATACATTGGTGCTGTAACACTAATCATCCCTTAAATCTCCAGTACACCACCAACCTTGAGAACTAAGATGTTATGTGCCTTTTGCCGGCTCACCGTTCCAACAGGAACACAACAAGAATTACTGTCCTACTGACAGGAGGAAGTTTGATTCGAAGTTGTCAAAATTAATTTTATTATAATAAAAGTTACATATAAAATATTTACAAAGGCTTATCAGTAACGGACGTGATATCAGAGAAGATCTCGATACATTATCAGATATCATTATCTCTTGAGTGATTATAACCTGCTTTATCCGACATAGTACGTTTTTATAGTGTTTTTTTCATGTTAATTGAACGACACGTGTTTTGAATATTATATAGTTTATGTGATGAATGAATCGATGTGTTTTAAATATTATGATTATCTTTTTAATATTTTATATTCGGCACAATATAAGCTTTATTAAAATAGATAGCCAATATTTCATAGAATAACATGAAGATAATAAGTTAAAATAATAATGTTATATGAATATTTTACGAACAAACCGTAAAAGTAAAAAAAGAGTAAAGTAGCAGATCGTTTTTCCTTTACCGTCGAGCAAGAGATAAAGTAACGGCTTGTGAATGTCCCACTGCTGGGCTAAGGTCTCTTCTCCTCGGAGAAGGTTTGGAGCTTATTCCACCACGCTGCTCCAATGCGGGTTGGTGGAATTCACATGTGACAGAATTTCAGTGAAATATGACACATGCAGGTTTCCTCAAGCACGAGATGAATTATAATCACAAATTAAGCACATGAAATTCAGTGGTGCATGTCCGGGTTTGAACCCACGATCAACGGTTAAGATTCATGTGTTCTTACCACTGGACCATCTTGGCAGATTAGCAAGAGCAAGAGATGAATTTAACATACAAAATAAAATGAAAACCTGCTGCATGCCTGGGTTTGAATCAAGAATATTCGGTTATAAATTTCGTTCTCAATGATTTAAAACTGTGCAAGAGAGCACGTGCATATTTGAATAAAGTATATATTGTAATCATGGTTTTATCGGTGCTTAAGATAAATTAACATAGTTATGTTAAATTTATTCAAAGTTCGTTTACGAGTGGTTTTGAATCGTCATTAACCGACTGCGCGACAGAAAAGACAAGGTTTATACTATTCATGTGTATCTGGGTACACGTCTAATTCTTTAAAGCATCCTGACGTCTAGATAGATTTTAGTCAGAGAGTTTTCTATCGCATTGTCAATGTCGTGCGATGATCGTAGGCTACTTTTTGTTTTTATAATATCATTCTGTTCGGTTTTTCTTCGTCGTTTTTTCATATTTTTAATTAAAAATATTATATTGTCAAACCTACAGCTAACAGTTTCTTTATTATTCTATTTTTATGAATACTGATTACTTTAATACTAATTTATATATCATTTTGAATAACAACACACAACAATAAATTTTATACATCACAGATAAAAATAACAATTATTACAAGCTCCGTGAGTCTTACTGCATGTAATATTATATATTATTTAAATTACAGCGTTTTTGTTAGTACGTTCTTCTAGTTGCGTTGAACAGCCAGTTATTAGCATCAAGATTTGTGTAAATACCAAAAGAAAAATATCAATTTTTTTTATTAACTCGACTTGAGGTTAGTACCCTCGAGATCTGCTTTCTTATATGTAAGATGGTAAATTAAATCAAATCAAAATATGTTTATTCAAATAAAATTTTACACTTATATCAATGAGTGCGAAACACCGAGTCTGTCAAATCCCAACAAATAATTGTATGACGCATATATAAATAGTTATTGATAAACATGAGCAAATAACTAGCAACATTGAACGGACCTGTTAGTTGCTGAGTCACTGCTTATAAGAAATGTAAATCAATAAAGTCTTAAGGTATGTATCTAAGGCATTTCATTCTTAAAAGCAAGTAATTTCATTTTCAGATGCATTTTTAGGCTCGTAAATTTATTTGATATTCAAAAATGAACAACGTTGTTGATTTATGAAATTGATGACAATAATTATGTTAACCGTATCGGCCTATGAAAATTTAATTTTGAATTCGATGACGAGAATCGATGATCGCTTTTTCGATCTAAAAAATGAACTTATTACGTTTTTTAAATCAAATATAGCAACGAAATTTCAATATGGAGACGTTAAGCGTCTAAGTCGATCGTAACGGAACCTGTTTAATTCTTTTACTACTCGATAAAATTATTTTAATGAAGTTTACGTAAAATTTATCGTCTGTAAGTTTTTCTAGTTTTTCATTGGCTATGTCGAAAATAATTAAAAGAATAAAACTATGTAACAATTTCAAAAAATTAAATATAATAATTTCATTTTCGATATTATCATTAAAAATGTAATGTATTTAAGTATATATATGTATTAAATTAGTTTTAGTCATTTTCTAAATTATGCAAATTACCATATTTTCTACGTCACTGAGTTCGTAGCACCGGTAAAGCTACGAGACTGCTACGAGCTACGAAATTTATCGATCATTATTTTTAATTACGCAAGCGGGTCGCATATATAACATTTTTTTCCGTATGCCACATATAACAAAATAATGCAGTTACATTTAAATAGTTCTATAATAATAGTGATGGGAGACACTGCGCTAGGTCGCGTCTTCAAATTGAAGTACGACTTGAGCCGACCTTTTTATATGTTGTTTTATTTTTATCAATTGTCTTGGAGAATATACAGACATATAAAATATTATTTCTGATCAACAACATTAGATAAAATATAAAAAAATAATATATAGTCACACATTATCAAGTCATGCAAAAATTGTCAAAAGGTTCTACTATAATATAATGCTAGCTGCTCCGCGCCAGTTTTCTTACGTTGAACGTTATACCACCCCGCGGGTTTTAACGCGATGTTATATAGTTTTTAGTATAAATAATATTTTTTTATCTATCTGAGGTCCTGAGATTAGCGCGTGCAAACAAATAAAGGATCATCTTCCTTAGCTTTATAATATTAGTAAAATTAGATTATAGCTTAAGGAGTATATATATATTTTAGGAGTATATATATGATTTTCCAGTTTAGCCATAATTACGTCATTAATAATTATCGGGTAATTTTGTCAACAATTTAGCTTGGCTATGTGTTTAGGAATTTGGTAGTGTCATACTCCCGGTTCAAGCACGATCTTACCCGATATCTCTCCGGTCTCATCAGATTGTCGTGCGATTGGACTAGAGATTCAGGAAATAAAGATCTAGTATCTACGTTTGCGCACATACATCGAGTATGAATATTCATGTAATTTGAGTTCTACGGCACATATGATAAATAAACATTTGGACTTTATACGTCCCATCGACCTACATCCGTCAGTTAAACAGTGAGTCAGTTAAGTTTTTGAAACAATTACAATAAGAATAAATATATAGAAGAAAGACGACCGATTGTTACAGCTACCTGACGACAGGTGGTCACTTCCACATACATATGGCATCGTAATCAATATAAACCATTAAACCGTCAACCATACATTCTAACGGCCTTACTTATAAGCGATGTACAGCGGGTGATTAGTTAAGAACGCTTCTTTCGAATATCAAATCAAAACGACAGAAAGAGCGATTAACGAAACATCCACTGAGCAAACTTAATAAATAATGCCGTAAGATAGTATGTTCTTTGAGCCTATACTTAAAATCATTCATCATCACATTTTAAGCCGGAAAAACTACATGAGTTGTTGTTCGGTGGTAGAATAATTAATGAGTGGACGGTAACTACCCGGACCCACATGCACAAAACCCTATTTCTATGTGAAAAAATTGTAACGAATAAAAAACCCTTAATATATATATATAATATTATATCAATATGTCATATGGTTACAGTGCCATACATGACATTCTAAAGGTGGCTTTTAACGGTGCGTGATGTTACGGACGGACGAGAACAAGGTCCGACACACCATGGGAAGAGTATCGTCTGTGAAGCGCAGACAAATCCGTAGCTGTGCGTCGGATTCGCCAAAGAATAATATTGGAAGAATAAAATTAAGTATAAAGTAGGCCAATAAGTTACAAGGATGAGTAACAACCAACATTCACAACGTGATACATCATTAAAATACATTGTAATCAATTCGACACTTAAAAGTACTTTTAATAGCCATTTTACGGGGACCCAATTTAAAGTTATCACCCGCTTCGAATGTTGATTTCACCGAGATGAACTGGAAATAATCTCAGTACTTACTCATCTCCTCCAATAATAAGGATATGTCACTTAAACGTAATCCAAGTATGTATTATATATGAAAATCCTTCATTAACTAGAATAGTAACTCTTCACGGTAGCATGCGCAAGCGATCCCGTGGCGCTCCCCACCAGACGGAGAGGATACCGCTGGTTTTTTAGTGGGTATTCCGGCGCCTTTAGTGCCGGCGAGCCCCACATACCCTCCCACTGTGGGGGAAACGCGTAGGCGTTTTTCCATCGAAAAAAAAGAAGAATAGTAACTCTTATCACATATATAATCTTGTATTGGATAACACGTCTTATTTTATTAATGTGATATGTATGATGTCAGCGCATATCATGTAATATTGTTTGCGTCGTTTATATTTCAAAGACATTTATTTTAAGAGCAATTAACTAGATCAGGTAACTGATTTTATTTGTGTCTTGGCATCATTCGTTATGTTCTTATACGAGCGACGCACTAAATCACAAACAAGTCACATAAAACGTCAGTTATACATGCTTAATCGCTGTCTTTATTGCTTTTATAATTATTAATTCTTAAATTTTGATTTGAACAAAACTTAACTGAAATACGCAGAAAATTATTATTAAGTTATGTTTGTACATGAATACGTTTAAGATTTAATTCATTTATTGTTTGTGTGTGTGTATTATGTTAGGAAAATTAATGTTAGCTGATGATTCGTTCTTGATTAATGATAGAAATACAAAAACAACAACTACGTAGGGTTCGAAGTATATAGTCATTTTCATATAATTAAATATTATCATGTACAAAACTCATAATGTTGTATAAAATTCTGCATTGGTATTAAAAATTCATTAGTTATTTTACCGTAAAACATAAATATATTTTATCGCTACAGCTGTACTTTTAAGGGTTGGTACCTGATGGCAAGTGGTACACAAATAAATTAAGCGATAGACTATAGATATGTATTTTACAACTATTTTTATTTTTACTATATTGAAGGTACCGTATCTTCTCAATTAAAGATGATATAATTTTCTACGAGGTATCATTCAAAAGCGTCCCAATGAAAACGTTTCGTAAGTTTCGTGTATCCAACTTAGTACCACCCATTTATCATGTAATCTAATTCAGCAACAGCAAAAGTACTGTTTTGTTCCGGCACTCATTAAATAAAAATGCACACTAGGTATAAATGTTAATTCGTACTAACTTTTTCTTGTTGAACTTAAACCATTAATCTAACGTCAAGTGACAATGTAACTTTTAATGCCGTTTGGGCCCCTTTTTCTTAATAACTTATATATGGAAGTGTTTTTAGTTAAAACATTAAATAAAAAAGTGTAAACCCATATAAAAAGGGCAAAGTATGTCGTTTTGACAAATTCAATTAATTTTTCCGAGCCGGGCTTAAGGGTAGGATCTCGAGATCTGTATAAGTTATCCACTAGACAAATTAAATGTATTAATAACAAGTTAGATTTTACTTTTCATGTACTAAATAGGGTTAGTATAACATTTGTAATTTTAAAACAATTAAGTAACATCTATCTGGCGTCCTGACAAAAAATGGCATAACTTTTGTCACTATTATACAATTACACACAAACAAAAAATATTATTATTTTTTAATTCAGGATGGAAAATAAACACTTAAGCGCAATAGGCGACACATGAATACATTCTTAGAATATATCCCTTCTTTATAAAGTATTGCTGTTCAGCGATAGAATAATTGGTGAGTACCCACTACCCACCCAGACTTGTGACAGAAGGCTTGTACAAAGTTCTACTACCGGAAAATGAAAACCACATCAAACCTTTGTAACAAAAATATTTGAAAAGTATATAAAAAATTAAGACACGGGCGTCGCCGCAAACTAACTCTAGTTTAAGGGATCGAGTTCGACTCGTATATGCCATAACTTTGTTTATATAGTACATAATATACGCAGAACATCTGCACCGAGCGTTACGCGCATGCGCGGTAGTCCGATCGATTCGCTCCTTTAAACTAATTCCATGCTATACATATTAGTATATAAATATTATAATATGTTTTGTTTACGCGAATTTACCTTGTGAGGCACCGCTTCTATAAAATTACAACTACATTAGTAAATATATTTCTGTATGTATAATTATTTGTTTAGTTTATTGTTACTTGGAATGAACGAAATCCAAGAGTGTTTAAACTTGATTATTACATAGTTACGATGTTAAAGTTATTGATTATACCTTAAATATATGAATTTAGTTATATATTTGCTATATATTACAGTATTGACTTTTGAGTAATAGAAAATTTTCATAAAAATATCATATTTACTTTTACCAGATGTATTTTCAAGTTAGACTTGTAGTGTGGCTAAATATTTCACTTTCTCGTAATGAGTTCTAGCTGTTTGATCGTCCCGTTATAACTACTTTTGAAGACATTTAAAGCTGTTCTTGTTTATTAGCTTTTGAATGATTTATAACGAAGTTTAGTTAGTAAATGTTTAATAGTAATAATAGTACTAAAGTAATACTATGTGGTTAATTATAGAAATAATTGCATTTGTATCAACAACTATGCCACTACAATACTTGTGTTTTGTAGCATTGGAGGTCGACTTACAATCAACCTTTACTCGGTGGTAGAGCTTTGTGCAAGCTCGTCTGGGTAGGTACCACCCACTCATCAGATATTCTACCGCAAAACAGCAGTACTTTGTATTGTTGTGTTCCGGTTTGAAGGGTGAGTGAGCCAGTGTAATTACAGGCACAAGGGACATAACATCTTAGTTCCCAAGGTTGGTGGCGCATTGGCAATGTAAGTGATGGTTAACATTTCTTACAATGCCATTGTCTATGGGCATTGGTGACCACTTACCATCAGGTGGCCCACATGCTCGTCCGCCAACCTATACAATAAAAAAAAAAAAAAACCTCTTTACAAAACTGACTTTTATTTTATTGCTTAGTAGTCGCCGTACGTGCTTAAATGTCGTTCAGGGGGTGATTAGTGCAACAACGCTTGTCTTCTTCTTTTAAATGTCGAATTAATGATGATAGAAAGGGAAAAATATGTATTTAACTGAACAGCCGCTAAGCAATTTTACAATAAAGGCATATAAACAACCCGTTTAAACTATTAGTTTTTCTGCATTAGAACGAATAATAATAATGTCCTCCTGACGGTCACGGCGGCCAATCACAAGAGAGATTAGCCAACTGCGCAGGAGATAATATAGTGCACAAGTGTGTGCGTAAACACTGGTGCACTCTCTTTTCCTTAGCACTCATAATCCGATGGGACGGTAACCCGACACGGGAGTGTACACACGTACAACTTCCAGACTTCGGGCTGCTATTGAGAATTTTAACACAGAAAAACCCATTAACCATCTATCTAGCCACTAGACCAACGACCTAGATTAGAACGAATACTTATATTATAAAAGTTTTGTAAGTTTTTATGTAAATTACTTTGAAATAAGGACAATAAAAGTAGTTTGTACAAACATTAAAGTAGAATGGGTCGATAAAATTTACCCGCTAACCTGCTCCAAATGTACCAAAATAAGTCTAAAAGAGTTATTGAGTTTCTTGACAGTGTTTCCGTTGGTAGATTGATGTTGTACTTACACGAAATCGTAAAACGTATGATAATTCAAAATGTTTGACTTAAAAATCTATATTAAAACGTAAAACTTGATTGATTAATTAATCCACATAAAACATAAAAGCGCCAGCTTTTTTTTGTGCGTACGTCATAAAGTATTTTAAGACAAGAGATATAGTTTTAAAAATTGTGCTTAGCATATTTAATAAAAAGTAATTTAGTATTATTTTTTTTACATGTGTTTATATAAATTAAACAAAGTGACATCAAACAATAACTGCACTCGTTGTGTTCGGGACCCCATAACGCTCTACCGATAAAGTGTTAGGAAACACGTTGAGATCTTTTCTTATCTTGTTCCAGTTCATCAATTTTATTTTGCTATTATTATAAATTCCTATATCAATACAGGATTCAAACAAGTTTTGTAAATAAATCTAAAGTATTTAAGGATGAAAAAATATATTTTTCAAATACTTCAGGGCTTTTTTTTTATTATGTTTAATAAAATTATAATTAAGGTAATTAATCCTTGGCCGGTTAATTCTATAATATGAAATGAGATATGTACGTTTTTTATTATATTATATATTTTTACACATTTTACCAAGGTTCTGAGACGGATTGATTTTATTATAATCTTCTATTGGTCTTATAGAAAAACGAAGCACAAAGTGTAGATCATTTTTTAATAATGTTTAAAAAATTATATTATTTATATGTATAAACAAATCAAGTATGAATTAAAACCTCCCACTCATCAGTTATTCTTGAGCCAAAAAGCAATTACATTGATAATACAATAATTTCGGTACAAACAACAATAATAAAATATTTTGTAGTTTACAAAATGTTTGATTGGACGTTTAAAATTTTCGAGTCGAAGCAGCAGAAGGGAAAGATTAAACGAATTTTGTTAATAAATATTTAATAGTCCTTTTGCCTTTTGAAATTGATAATAATTATTATTGGGGTTTAAAAACGAAAAAGAACGAATGGCAAAAAATTTAAACAATATAATTATGTGATTGAAGACTCCTTATTCCTTCAACCACATATGCAGGTGATACTTGGTGGTAGAGCTTTGTGCAAGCTCGTCTGGGTAGGTACCACCCACTCATCAGATATTCTACCGCAAAACAGCAGTACTTACTATTGTTGTGTTCCAATTTGAAGGGTGAGTGAGCCAGTTTAATTACAGGCACAAGGGACATAACATCTTAGTTCCCTAGGTTGGTGGCGCATTGGCGATGTAAGCGATGGTAACATCTCTTACACTGCCAATGTCTATGGGCGTTGGTGACCACTTACCATCAGGTGGCCCATATGCTTGTCTGCCTTCCTAAGCAATAAAAAAAAAACTATGTTCAACGAGTACGCCTTATTCCTAATTTAAAAAATTAAAATTTAATATTACAAGAACTTTTTGTCCGGCCTTGGACCTTGGAAACGCGGAGACGTTATAGCAAAAACGTTGCACAGCCGCAATTTTGCAATTAATCACTTCAAAAATTATTTTATACCGTCCGTGATATGTATAATAAACACTCATTATTGATTTATTTTGTAATTTTTCCGAAAAAAACACCCAAAAAGTTTAATGTTTCGGCCTCTAGAGTGGCATAAGGCCTTAAGTGATATTCTGGGAAGACTTGCTCCGACATTTATCATTTGTATTCTGTGACCTGGTGCTGAAAAGGTCAATGTCAATAACCTTTACATATGGTAATCAGAATATGAACAATGAACAGATGTTTATTTGTTTATAGCTTTTTGCGTTATATTGTTGGTATTGGTGATGTTAAGTTGGCACAAATATTTTTTTTAAATATTTCGCTGATGGCATGTTACTGTTGTTGCCCTTGTTACTCAAAAATGCCCTTTAAGCACTAGGTCACAGATTCTACTTTAATTTATAACGTACTACATTTAAGGAAATCAGAAAAACATGTTTGCTTTGGCGGCAACTTCAAACAATAGAGTATAGTGGTATACACTATACATATGTATATAGTTGACTTAATGAGTTAATTAACTTATATAAACTATTTTAATGCATTTCGTGTTATTCTGAAGTCTTGCATTAATTATCATCTGAATACTTAATAAGAACATTATAATTTTAATAATATTTAATTGTAAACAATTACCTTGTTTGCATTATAACAAAACAATTTAGAGCTTAAATGTCTTAGGTATATTTTATAATTGACGTGTTGTTTTATTTATAAAAGCATCACTGCGTCATGTGAGCTCCGTGACGTCATGAATGATAATAACGGCGGTCGATATCCAGCATAACGTAGATCTTATTACTTGAATTTGATAGCTCATTGTTACATTCAAATTAACAATAATGAATTATTATCTAAATTTCATATTAAACAAATTACAGAATGTAAAATGTCAATCTGTATTGAATATCGCTTTTAGAAAATCTTTTTAATAAAAAATAATGTAACTACATACATATAACGTTTAATTTTAGAAGACAAGTAGTGATAAGATATATGGAAAATGACTTAGATCAAAATACTGATCACAGGTTGACAATCAACAGATTACTTGTAACGAAACACAATGTATTTTTATCATTAAATAAAATCATCTACAGAAATTCATGCTAACACTTGAACATTACCCATTCCTTACATCGTCAGTCAATACCGACCATGAACTAAGCTATTATTATTATTATAGTGGTGATGACTACCCGAGCTCATACAAAGAAACACCAATTAAATGTTATTACATATATAATACGGCGACCCAGGGCTACGATTATATTGTATTTGATTTTCATTTATTTTTTTCCATATGAACAGTAAATAGCCTGTGTCAAAGGTCACTTTGTAAGAAACTCGTGAAAAGACGAAAATCGACTTACGGTGTTACGTTATTTTGATGCGTGTATCCTTTAAATGGCTTAATTATTTCAAAGTAATGAGATTCTTTGATCCCTACAACAGCTTTGTCAAAAAATAAGACGGGTTCTAATTTGAAACCACCTATTTTTGGTGGGCAGAAAGGTAAAGTAAGTAATTCATTATTGGCGCGACTTGTGATTTGTTGAATGTGTTCGATTATGTTATTTGGATTTTCAAGCGTAATTGAGTGAGTAATTTACATCAATTTGTATGATTTAGGGTTTCATTTTTAAAAAAAGATCAATTCTAGGTTTTTATAAAATGATTTCACATCTGGATGCTGAATATATATGATGTTTCGTGTTCTGCAATGAGTTTCGAATTTGTACATTTAATAATAAAATTTTAACATTTAATAATTTTCTATATGGTATAATTCGATTGTACGTTATTATATATAACTCAATCACCGTTATTGCAATTGTCATGTAATATGAAATGTCTGAGTGGGCAGTCAAGCCTCCAAGAACATTTCAAACTACGCGTAGTTTAGCATAATATGAGCGTTTTCATATCACCGCGTTCTTTTAAAGATTTCATTAAAAATATAACTACCATGGATTCGGAATACACTATAAACCAGCAATAGGTTCAGTCCGAATACTAAACTAGTCATTCCTGAAGTCTAATCAATCCTATAGATATTCAAAGCAAACCCAAGGTATAAAACCGTCTTCGTATGCATTAGCCCAGGAAACCTCCCACTCATCAGTTATTCTTGAGCCAAAAAGCAATTACACGTGGTACTAATTGCCCGTTAAGTTGAATTGTCAAGGGCATTATACAATCTTAGAGCTTATGGTTGTTGACGCATTGCTAAAGTTTGTTTTACTACTACGATCCATAGACAAAGATGATCACTAAATATTACACATTCTTCAGTTACTCTGATAATAAAGGCATAGCTCGAGCTTATCAAAAGCATGATACTGGTAAGACCAACTTGCCTATTTCATCGGAATTTTTAAGTATATTCTTTTACGAAGATGATAAACCAAACTAGTCTATACAAAAATGATAGCGTTGTATCTAAAAACAATAGCAGTTTTTATCACATAGTAATCAAGTTCACAAAGGAGAACAATACCGACGGTGACGTCACTCGACCCCATAGCCCAGTTCCGCTAACGAGATATCGGCTGAAGGATTTACGTTTACGGAAAATATTTCACGGATTTTATAAGGAATCACCTTATTATATAGTTTACACTTTACTGGATCACAAAAATATTACAGTAATAGTTATTATAATAAATTAGCTACCCGTCCCGATCCCGCACTGTTAAGATGTCCTTATCTACATTTATACAATTTAGTCCAAGATATATTTAGCCAATCATTATGTATAATACAATCAATAAAGCAAGGCAGTCTATGATCAATCGTTTCGTACTGCAAATACCAACCGAATCTAGAAGCTAATCCCCGAAGCCTTAGGTAAAATCTCCGGGGTGGGACGGTAAACAGTTCTTGAATTTATAGTCAACATCAACCAATCAAATAAATTCTTTATTCAAGTATTATATAAGGGCACTTTTGAATCGTCATCTTATAGTATAGAATTAAATGTAAAGCTACCACCGGTCCGAAATGTAGATTCTACTTAGTGAAAGTAAATTAAAAGGTTAACTACTGAGTACACTATATTATTTTTCACTTTCTTAAATACAGATTCAATCTAATACAATTAAATTATAAATACAATATGCATTTCCTTGGAAAGTTTGGAAATCGACATCATGCTTTTTGAAATGGGCTTTAATTTTTTAATAGACAATGATAAAAATAGCCGTGGAATCTTATTATAGAAATGAATACCGTGTCCCAGGAAGGATTTATTGACTTGGAAACTCGGAAACTAGGTGATTACTAGGTGATTAGGTGAGGTAGATTTTATTTTTACTTCTCCTCAAAATTCGTACTCAGCCTTTAGCTTCGAAGTTCGTAGAGTAACAAACCCATGCCTAACAAAACACGTAAAGCATTCACATTCACTACGTGAGTGAATGCACATACCTGTCCACCATGTACTTCTGCGATGGCTAGCTAGTATTTGACAATTCGAGTCGAACTTCGGCCAGGAACTAGACTTGTGTTTTAGATATATTAATAATACAAAACAGATTATGAATAATAAACGGCCATTTTTATTTATTTAATTGTGGTGGATTTATTTAAAGTGACATGAATTATTACGAATGAACGAGTCATTCTCTTATATTTTATATTTAGCAGTGATTTATTTTTAAATAAAAATCCTGAATAACGACAAATTTTACTAATTTTACTAAGAAAAGTAAGAAGTGGAAGAAAGTTATGGCTTTGGCAGGTTTCGCATATAAAGCGCCTGGACTGGCATTATTCTCACCGACAAAAATGACAACGCTGTTATATATACAATCTATCGTAATATGAAATTTCCGTAGGTATAAATCGGCATTGTCATACATATAATCTTGAAGAGATTTTTGTTTATTTATATTTTATCAAAATAAGTTTTAAATTTTTTAAATAAATACGTAACTATTAAGTACGTCCAGAAATACTATAACACTATACTTTTGCTGTTTTTTATTAAAAGCGTTAATTTAACTTCACCTGTTAGTCTGTATGACCTAACCAATCGTGCGAAAATTCCGCTACAGTTGGTATTCTTTCTTTGTATATACTATCTTATTTGATAGAACTCGACATAGTCTAGTAGCTAGAATTTGACCAAAGATTGCTGGTTCATATCCGCGCACGCACCCCTGAGTTTTCATATGCACGTTCAAATTTTGTTACAAATTCATCCCGTTCTCAGCGGTGAAGGACAATATCATGGAGAAGCATGTATGTGTCGGATGAAATTTTGCTACCAATACAAACTTTATTTTTATTTAAATAACTAGATATTTCTTTTAATATAATTATTTTGTGTGTAATCATTAGTAAAGCGGTGTAATGTCGAATGTGACGTATTCGTTTATGCTAAGTTTTAGGTTTTGGGTTAATCGTTTGAAGTCGTAAATAAAAAGGTAGCAACCTAGAACCTACATACTCCCGTAATCGTTACAAATTCATTTTTATGTTAAACTGTTATTATAATTTGTAGCCCAGTAATTAAAATGAGAATACGTTCACTATCTTGGTAATCTTAAATAAATTGCTTTAGCGTTTTCATGTGTATATTAATGGTCAGCACTTTTATTAACAAATTATGTAACCGGTAACTCAAAGATATATAAATATATAAAAGTCCTTATTTATAGTACTTTACATATACTAAAGTACTGTACTAAACAGACGATCCGAATAAATTATCCTATAAAATGCTGTGTATAATATAAAAAATTGTTTTAATAATTTACTACATATTTTATAAAATATACATGCCAAAACATATATTATTATTTATACTATATTTTTCAAAAATATATCTGTTGTATGCAATAAGAAAGATACTTTAATATAAGTATTAATTGATTTTATAACGTACTTAATGTTAAATATTATTATAATAAATGGCCACAACGTCTTATCCGTATCTGACCACAGATAAGATAACAATTGGAATCAGGTTAAATTAATAATGAAAAAATATAAGTAGTAAGAAATCCTAACGGGCTACATATTTTAGTCAGCGTATATTATAGAACAGGTACATACGAACATTAGCTGAGATGGCCCAGTGGTAAGAACGCGTGAATCTTAACCGATGATCGTGGGTTCAAACCCGGGCAAGCACCACTGAATTTCATGTGCTTAATTTGTGATTATAATTCATCTCAAGCTTGACGGTGAAGGAAAACATCGTGAGGAAACCTGCATGTGTCAAATTTCACTGAAATTCTGTCACATGTGTATTCCACCAATCCGCATTGGAGCAGCGTGGTGGAATAAGCTCCAAAACCTTCTTCTCAAAAGAGGAGAAGAGGCCTTAGCCCAGCAGTGGGACATTCACAGGCTGTTACTTTACATACGAACATATGAACGGGGTCGGTGGTAAGTTACCACCATCCTTAGACATTGGCATTGTAACAAAAAACCATGAGAATTAAGCTTTTATATCTCAGGTTCTTTAAATTACTGGCTCACGTAAACGCACCCTTTCAAACCTTGAGCAATGTAAAATATTGCCTCACCAAAAGCTAGTACCATAAGGTCCTCCAGACCGATTTCGGCCACGGCGGCCAATCTCAAGAGAGATTAGCCAACTGCGCAGGAGATATTATAGTGCACAAGTGTGTGCGCAAACACAGGAGCACTCTCTTTTCCTTAGCTCTCATAATCCGATGGGACGGTAATCCGACACGACCGGAAAGAGTTCAGGCGCAGGACCAACGGCTTAACGTGCTTTCCGAGGCGGGAGTGTACACACTTCCAACTTCCAGACTCCAGGCTGCTACTGAGAATTTTCTGACAGAAAAATCCAATAACTATTTATTGGCCCGCCCTGGGAATTGAACCCAGGACCACCGGGTCTGCGGCCTTTTATCTAGCCACTAGACCAACGAGGCAGTCAGAGAGCTAGTGCCATATAACTAAATTAAACTAAAAAGTGAAATGAGTTAGTACTGTTATGAATGATAAATGGGGTAGCCATTACGTACGATACAGGATTATATAGCGTGGGTATGAACGGATAATCTTGGATAACTTTTACCGTTATAGCTTCTTTGCTAAGGCTGTTGCTTGAAGTTATTTTGCCTATAGCCTTGCTCAATAAAGCCTTCTAACGTGAACGAATTACTTATCCCACGAAGACGAATAACACCAAGAAAGATAGCTGGCACACATTCAAAGTCAATGAAGCAGTCAATAAGCGCTAAAGTAACAACCTGTGAATGTCCCACTGCTGGGCTAAGGCCTCTTCTCCTCTTTTGAGAAGAAGGTTTTGGAGTTTATTCCACCACGCTGCTCCAATGCGGATTGGTGGAATACACATGTAACAGAATTTCAGTAAAATTTGACACATGCAGGTTTTCTCACGATGTTTTCCTTCACCGTCAAGCACGAGATAAATTATAATCACAAATTAACCACATGAAATTCAGTGGTGCTTGCCCGGGTTTAAACCCACGATCATCGGTTAAGATTCACGCGTTCTTACCACTGGGCCATCTCGGCTTTTAAATAGCATATTTATTTTCTTAATAAGCGCTTATTTGTCATCAATTTGCAATTGATAATATATATATTATGTTGCTGCCTGGAAATAAAAATAGACATGCAGGCACATTAAAATAACGTAAATCAATTTATAAATAACACAGCAAGTGTCGATACACAATAATATATTTTTCTTTATTGTAACCATCAATTCGTATTAAAATGTTTACGTTGTTTCAATACCAAAAGTTCTAGCGACGACGGTTTCAAAATTCGTCTTACAAAGCACAAAATAATGTACATTTACATACGTATGCGTGAATTTACTAGGGAAAGATACTCCGTGCGCTGATTAACATTCTCCACCCGCACGTGAGAGCAATTCAATGTACGAAAACGTTACTCGTTCTCATTCGAGATGAAGTAACGCATTCAATTCAAAAGCGTGCCGTGTGCAAATATTTTTATCAACTATTTTTACCGATAGTCGGGCTTTGTGCCTGGTTACCATCCCCTAATCAATTATATACTTGACAAAGAGCAATACGTTGCATCATTTCCGGTTTAAAGGGTGAGTTAGCCGGTTTAATTATAGACATAATTTATTATTATTTCACATGACTACGTTTCAGTTTATTACTACTAGTGGTCATGTGTGAATGTAATTACCACCAGCATGCCGATGTGTTATTTTAACCTTTTCAAATAATAATAATAAATATATATCTGAAGTTTATTACTAATATATTTTTTTGAACTTTGTACAATCAATAAGTAAGTGTAACGCTTCTTTCTTTCTTCTTTATTCATTGAATAAAGATTATTTACTTTTGACTATAAATATATATGGTTAGAACCTTTACCCATAAAAGGAAACTAAATAAAATTATATTAACTAAATAAGTTATTTATGATGAAAACGCTATAAGCATTATAAATATTGATCCTTTATGTTTGGAAATGGTTAACCGATCGGTTTTTTCGAAGAGATTGTTGAGCAGGTTTCACATCAAATTGCCATATCCTGCTTTCAAGTAGGCTCGAATTTAAAGTAATTTAACAATATCAAATTAAAATTTAACTTCCTCCTTTCTATTGTTATTTTACAGGAAATTTCAATTAAGTAATTGGCAACGTTAAAAATATCCACAGGATTTTATAATAGAAGCGAATATTTCAAGGCAAGATGAATTAGCGTTTGCAGAGGCCGAAACTTGAACGAAGTTTGTCTTAACTTCTCGTGTTTATACAAGGTGTGATGGAGTTCTAAGATTTTAAACAACTCGAATAGCTTTATTTCAATGAATGAATTCAGTTTCTATGTATGCTTTACCACAAAGTAATATAACATATGACATAAACTAAAAAAAATTGCAAATATCTGACAGCTGCGCTAAGGCCTCGTCTTTCTTTGAGTAGGGTTGCAGTTTATTCCACCACGGTGATCCAACGCGGGTTCCTTTGTATGACATGTGACATTACTCTAAAAAAATATCTAAAAATATATATCCAGCAGTATTAAAGTCCATTAGTTCTGTAATATACCTATCCACGTATGTTGCAGAGCAACGACATTGTAACTCATTTATGATCCCCTGCAGATAGCTAGGGATGACAAATGAGAACTTCACGGGAGCGTTGACCGTTCAAATAATTGCTATATCAACTACACTAAGGTTTCTATTGAACCTAACGTCAAATTAAAACGATTTGATTTTATTATTAAGCACGGTAAACACGGTACATTTTCTTATCGATCAATCGATCGAGCGTTATAAACCAAAATTATGCTTTACTAACCAAATTATTACACGTAATAAGTAATAATACATCGTTAATATCGTCATATGCCGAGATGGTCCAGTGGTAAGAACGCCTGAATTTTAATCGATAATCGTGGGTTCAAACCCGGGCAAGCGTCACTGAATTCCACGTGCTTAATTTGTGATTAAAATTCACCTTGTGCTTGACAGTGAAGGAAAACATCGTGAGGAACCTGCATATGTCAAACTTTACTGAAATTCTGTCACATGTGTATTCCACCAACCCGCATTGGAGCAGCATGATGGAATAAGCTTCAAACCTTCTCCTCAAAAGAGGAGAAGAGGCCTTAACCCAGCGGTGGGACATTCACAGGCTGTTATTGTTACTGTAAATAAAGTTTTTATGTATATACATTACTTATGTAAATATTGATCCAATCATGTAAGGGAGCGTCGACTAGCTAGCCGTTTGTTTGCTTGAAATATTTTCATCTTGCCGGTTCAACCTAACATGTCCATAATATCAAATTGTATATTTCGTTCAAGTAAGAACAATATTAGTCATCAGCAACTACTCTATTCTTTTCAAATTAATTTACAGAAGTATTTTATTTATCTCTGTAATGGTTAATACTGAATTAGTGGCTACACTTTTTCTAATAATCGTAATATAATCGATTAAAACATTTTTTAATTTGAAATCCAAGTTTTTGATTGCAAATAAGTAAAACAAAAAGACCCAACCCGAAAGCTAAAAGATTTTTCTCGTTACGACTACTTCAAGCGCTTTGACTAATCGATAAGTTACCGTGAAACTAAAGTTTTCAGATAAAGCTATTTAATAGTCATGGTGAATATAATAAACATTATAATCTTCTAATATTAAATGAGCGATTCTTGTTTACATAAATATACTGTGTATCTAGCAAACGGTTCTAACGGTTTGTCCTTAATTTTGTATTTTATCTTTAATCATGTATTTGCCGAAAAAACGTAGCTCTGTATAAAAAAAATGATAACATATAAATAATTAGAGCCAAGCGAAGCTTCAATTATTACTTTCTATAATTTTTCATAATTTCCGCTAGTTCCCGAGTTCCACATATTTGAATAAATTTATTGATGAGACCGGTTTGCAAAGATTTTTCAGCGCAGTTAATTATATACTAAGCTGAAAATTAATAGTAAAATTTGAAATGAATGCAGTTCGTCATTGCATCCATACGGGCTCGTCAATTGAAGGTTGAAAATTTTATCAATTATATTTAGCTGCTTGTTATCACTTATGAATATAGTTAACGTAGATTATTTTATATAACTTTCGAGTATTATTCAAATATTTTTAATAATATCTCCATTGCCGTCGGAAATATGAGAAGTTGAAGGCATTTAAATAATATATTGTTTTTTTTTAAATTATATTTTGTAATTACCAGTGGTGAATTAAAATAAATTAAAAATATCTTAAGATATTAAACAAAAAAAAAAGTAAAACAAGTTTTAACATTTAAGTTACGAACATTCATACTTATAATATACGTTGTATAGCAGTTGTTTAGTTAAACGCTGATTTCTCTCTTTTCGTCATTATTGATTTGACGTTCGAAAGAAGAAGACACAGCTAATTACTCGCTTAACGTTTATAATAAAGACTAAATGTTTAATTCAAACATACCTGAATGTTTTATAAAATTATAATAAAACTGTAATAAAAAAGTGTATTTACATTTTGATAAACATGAACATTAATAAAAGGTTATGAAAAAAGAGTATCGAGTGTCGAAATGAGCAAAAAATTTAGTAAAAACCGATTTGCACATGAAAATAACTATCTATGTATGTTACTTTTATTTTATTTTACTTTCACCTGATGGTAAGTGGTCTCCAACGCCCATAAACATTGGCATTGTAAGAAATGTTAACCATCGCTCGATCACAAATGCGCCACCAACCTTGGGAACTAAGATTTTATGTCCGTTGTGCCTCAAATTAAACTAGCTCACTCACCCAAGTAATTTACTAAGTGATTTTATATCAAGATTTACTATATCTACTCCTATATTTACTTAGTACTTTTTACTTATTAAAATAATATTAATTTAATTATTTAATATTAAATACCTTTCGCGTATAGATGCTAATAATAATTGTGGCCCTGCGTGCATTAATCGCTTATGCTCGTGGTTAAACAGTTACATTGAAAATTTGTGAGTGGACTGTATAATAATATATACTTAGGGCATACGTTATTATCAATATAAGCGTTAAGATTACATTGTTTTTGTCACTGGGCCATCTCGTCTCTTGTAACAATACTGTGTTTGTACATTTCCTTTGTCAGAAATATTAGTGAAGTTTTCGATTACTTAGATGATGCATTGTTTGCTCAATAAGATATGACAAATATAATAATTTCTAAATTTTCCTGTTCCTAAAGAACATAATTATATTTACAAACTCATATTACTCACATTTGAGAGGATCTGGAAGAAATCTCTTGCGGATATTATAAGCTTTGCTTTGTAACATAATTTTCGTTTATATTGTTAAGAATATGTCTGGTACATAAATAATAAAATATAATCTTTGGAATAAATTATATTCAAAAAAGGAACCTTTACGTCTCGCAATGGAGCTTTACATGTTACGTTTATCGTGTAAAATGTTATCATAAAAATTGTTTTATAAGAGCCTAGTTATAAAAAATATTTCGATATGTAAATTTTTATTTTTATGTAAGTCTTCGAAAGAATAAAATTCGAATACATGACAACATATACATATAACGGTCAGCATAAAGAATTAATTTCGTTGTAGTATTTTGAAATATGCGTATTGAAACTGTAACAATAAGGTCCTCCAGACAGATTTCGGCCACGGCGGCCAATCTCAAGAGATTAGCCAACTGCGCAGGAGATATTATAGTGCACTCACTATTCCCTAGCTCTCATAATCCGATGGGACTGCAGTCCGACACGACCGGAAAGAATTCAGGTGCAGGACCAACGGCTTTACGTGCTTTCCAAGGCACGGGATTGTACACACTTCCAACTTCCAGACTCCGGGCTGCTACTGAGAATTTTCTGACAGAAAAACCCAATAACTATTTACTGGCCCGACCTGGGAATTGAACCCAGGACCACCGGGTCTGCAGCCTTATATCTAGCCACTAGACCAACGAGACAGTCTGTAACAATAATCACTAGTAGTTAAAAATACGCGAAAGAAACTAATAATAATTATTTAAAAAATGTCAAAGCAATACTACTAAAAATAACAAATTAATCATCGTTCGTTTGCTCTTATCGCATTTATTTCGACTATGTACTGACGCCTTAGTCAGCTGCATGAAAAATATGTGACAGACTCAAGGGCCAGCCGGATGTCTGACTTCAACCCTTTTTAGGGTTTTTTGATAACGCCACCAAACTCGAACTGATTTATTCGATTTATTTATTTAAATTAATTACAATTATATGATTGATAGAAGTTTAAAAAAAAAAATTCCATAATTAATCCACTTTTAATACAATAACGCAACCTTTACTCTAACGGACGAACCACACGGCCCAAAAATTATTGATATATAGATAGATATTACGTGCAATACAGTGCTACTACATATATACATATATGACTTGGCATTTGACAGTTATTATTACCAATCGAATTATTTACTCATTAAATAAATAATGTATCTTTAATTAGCCTATAAGTATGTAGACAATGTTATCATTAACATTTATTGTCATTGTAGTGTTACGTTATGGGGTCGAAATACTGTATAGTCCATCAAATATCTCTATTTCTTTGTTGGTTAATTAGTGTAAAACAGATTTACACTAAAAACAGATCTTTGCAATACGAGGGGAGGGTCCAAAAGGCCGCAGAATGGAGAGGACGGTGTGGGCGTAATGGTGTTTACTTGGTACAATTTTAATTGGGAGCTCATTTTAAGTAAATACAACGTTTTAACCTTATTGCGTCATTCGCTTCAATATTAGCGAGACTGAAAGAAGTAAACAAGGAAAAAAATACAAGGATAATTATTTAAGATGCGTTGCATTTGCAAAGCATTTACAAATACATATTCGAGACACTCTGTTCACCCACCCTATCTATAGTCTAAATTTAGCCCATAGTATTTTTTTTGTTTCTAAATTTAAAATTACTAAAGGGGGAAGAAAATTTAAAAATAATAATTAAGTTAATTCGTTATTCTATTTCGAACTATTTCGCGAGGTTTTATAAACGCTTTGGAAAAGTTGAAGATATTTATTTAAATACTAGCTGCCCGACCCGACTTCGTACGGGTAAAATAAGGATTTTATCCCGTGCATTTTTTAATCAATAAGATATAAACATTCGCCCATACAGTACAGTGAATGTGTGTTCGGTACAGGGCATATAATAATAATGTATAAAGTAAAGTACAACATGCTCTACATTTATTGGAACAAAGTTCTTTTACTACTGCAAACTAGAGTGACCTGGCACAAATTGTCATGTAACAAAAAAGCGTTGTCCTCCAAGCGACCTTTCCGATTCTTGCGGTTGTATGTGTATGTGTGTGTAAGTGAGCAAATTTTCAGATTTGATAATAAGGATTGTGTGCGGCCAATGAGATAACCTCAATTCTATACAAATGTAAATATACTTTTTTAACTTATAATTCGCTATTTTATATTCAATTTTGAATAAATTACTATTTTCCTAAAGTATTGAATGAAATTTATCAATTTTAATTCTTACTTTACATTTTTGCATTAAAATCATAATAAAAATAACATAAAATATACACATGTGAAAGGGAGAGTTGATTAAAAAGGGCAACGCTTTTTGGTGAGATAAAAAAGTAGGAACAATTTCCTCCCTTTTTTTTGTTAGAACGTTTCCCCCACTTGAAGTGAGAGGTATGTGGGGCTCACCGGGCTGAAGGTGCCGGAAAACCCACTAAAAAACCAGCGGTATCCTCTCCGCGGGGGGCGCCACGGGATCGCTTGCGCATGCTACCGTGACGCCCCGGAGTTCCCAGATACAAGGAACCCCCTTAGCCCCGGTGGCTGTTAAGGTGCGCATAGCGCCTACGCCTTCTCCCCTTATATTTTTAGGTTCTGTCTACGTTTTCTATGTGCTCATGCTCCTCGTACAATGGTCCCACACTATGATATAGACCTTTTTGAAAAAGTTGGCCCGTTACTTGTTATTTTTTATTATAATAGATCTAACGCATGTACATAAGTACACACACATTTTTGTTATTTAACTTACCTTTCACAATATTTTTCCTTAAGAATAATACAGTAGAAATACTCTTAATATTAATATTTAATAATAACAATAATTACACCACTGCAAATTTATAATAAATTTACTTGAGAATTACACGGAAATGATAAAATGATAATTGTAAAGGTCACTACTGCGATCGATGTACAAACAATAATAATGGCAGATTTTTTTCCGAAAACTGTGTAAGAAATGAGATACAGCTTATTGCAAGAGAGACAGGAGAACGCTCCCATTCTTACTCCGTGCTGCTTACATGGTGAGAAGTGACACCAAAAGACCCCGACGGGGATAACTGATCAAGTGTTAATTGATCCAGTTATCGACCGAGGTTGAAAATGATTGAATTACTAATATCTCTATTAAAAATAGGGGTTGATGGTAGAAGGGTGAAAATTTAGGGTTGTATGTATTTTTAAATGGCACATAATAAAAAAATAAAAGAATATGTCCAAAAAATGAAAAAAAAAATTTTTTGAGGTGAGCCACCATTAACATTTGGGGGTATAAAAATTATTTATAAACCTATTCTCATATCTACAGAATATACATATAAAATTTCATCAAAATCGGTCAAGCCGTTTCGGAGGAGTATAAACACTAAAACTGTGACACGAGATTTTATATATATAGATAGTTTTGCCACATTTATAATCTTTACATTTCGGAGTTTCGAACGTCCTTGTGTTTTGATATTTTTGCAATATCATAACCTAAAAAAAGCTAATGATAGACAGACCATTCAAACCGCATATAATTCATTAAAAATTAAAAAGTATTGCGTTACGACAAGTTAGAATTTGATATGTGGGACTAAATAAAAAAAGTCATAAAGCATTTTCGATCCTTTTAGCTATAATGAAGTAAATTTAGTAAAATATTAATATTGATATTAAGACTGCTACTTAGATATCGATCCGGACGGACGGACATTATGTATGAAACATTAATGTTTTGTAAAAACATAACGTCAACTTTCTATTTATATTTCTTTATAATAAGTTATTAAATATTAAACTAATCGATAAATAAAATTATAAAATGTTTTAATGAAAAATTTGTTATTCATACTGATCAGAATCATATTACAAATTTAAAAATCTTAATTCACTTATTGTCGACCAAGCCACTAAAATGATCCTTATGAAATTTAACCTAGAGACATCATGGCATATAAATTTGAAGCAGATGGAATCAGGGAATAGCCATTAAGTGATAATTGTATTCGTGGAAAGGACATCGGCGAACGATATTTCTAAATCTCGCAAACTGTATTCGAATTTACCGAATTGACAAATAATGACAATTATTCATTACTTGCACGCCATTTTAGTTAAGTTTTAGCAAAATCATTACAAAACATTCTGGTATATATTAAAATGAACATCCACAACGAAGTAGCGAACGCCATCTAGTACTACGAACATAATTATGTGATGGCTCATAACTCAGACAGCACATCAGGTACTGTGGGCGACAACGGATAATTATAATCAATTTATAGTGTTATAGCCTTTATCCCTTGGCACCTAAGAGTCATTTTCGTATAAATCCATCTCCGTTTTTGTATGTAGGTGATCGAGCGAGACGCGGCGCGCCAAGTTAATAATAATAAAGAAAAAAAAACACGCGTCTGTCGAGGGGTTAGCTTTGCTCGTTGTAAATAGACACTACGTGCGTCTGAATACGTTCATACGTTATTATATCGTGAATAAAATAGAACAGGACGCATATATACTTTCGAATAGTACAACTTATAGTTTAATTGCTATATAGTTATGAGCAAATTGAATTGCAAAATTTAATAGCGACGGACATTTGAAATTCATAAGAACGTGTTGATTGATGACCGTTCTTTGACTCTTGCGTCGGTCGGGCGTCTTCGTGTATATCCGTCGGCGCTCGGCTAGCGGCTCTTTTCCCTGCGCGGGCGCACTTTCGCTACAAAAATAAACTCCTTGGCAGAATATCAAGGCGAGCCTTCGTTTTTAACGATATTCAACGATGTTTATGGGCAGCCGCGACCATTTAGAGATGGTATAACGTTATTTGATTCAAATGGCAGTAGTTTGTGGCTACAGTTATTATATTCACGTAATACTATGTAATGAATTACATTTGATTTGATGCAAATAAAATTAATAAAACAATAACAATTTTATAATAAGCCATCGTACATATGTATATGTTAATCTATATAAATGGGTATATAAGGACTTTTAATTGGTTATTAATTTTTATAAAATATATTGATTGATTTTTTGTTCATCAGTTTTAATTTTAAGTATTCTGTGTCACTTCAACGATAACGAAGCAATTTTTGAAGTTAACATATGTTTTACAAATATATGGTAAAACTTAGTAGGATTAATTCGTCTTGATAACCTTTGTTTCAAAAGATGTTATTCGAGTATCGATTTCGACATTTTTATGTATTATTTAAATTAAAATAACACAAATGTACGTATTTTACATTCCTTCTAATTAAAATATGTCTATAAAATAAAATGTTTTTGGGAAATTAAGGATCGCGATTATTCGGTATTGAGTAAATCATAATCAGGTCTTCAGTTATTTCATAAAAATCCACAACCAGCATTAAATGAATACGAAAGGGAAGTCTTAAATTGAGACCATTATTTCAATATATTTTCTATCGCAGTAGTATTATCTAGACTTATAAAATATAAAGGTAGCTTACATCATGTCTAGTATTTTATTATTATCATTTAATTAGCAGTCGATTGTGACCGCCAAAACGTTTGATATGATGATGATAAAAATATTTTTTATTCAAGTACGCTCTTGTGAGCAATTTTTAATTTTCATTTTAAGATATTAAATTATATGTAAAGCTACAACCGGTTCGCAATGTAGATTCCAGCAAGGACAAACGACAAGAAACTCAGTAGTTAATTTTTTCAGTAATTTTATGCAAATTACAATTTACATAGCATCGAAATAAATGAATATCAAGTTTTATACCATCAATTTAATCAAATAAATAATTTTAAATAATTAGTTTTATCAAAACGCTCTTTGATAAAAAAAATATTAATGTTATATAAATACATATGAACGCATCGTTCATCCGATTGAATTGATACTTTGCATAGTTGTTCGTTTTTACGTGATAATTTCACAACATAGTCGTATCGAATTATTGTTTATAAAATATTTTAATCAGGCATTGCAACACCGGCCATTAGCTATAACCTCATATAATACTAATATATAATACTAATATATAACATAGTGCCGTGATTTCACTATTCAAGTGTTATTAGCATTTGAAACATTTATTTGTAAATGTATTATATGATAGACAAATATTTCATTAGTGAAAATTATATCTGCGTTCATTATGCGGACTATGTAGGTAGATTAAATTACTTTTGCATATTTGTTATTAAACAAAAAAATTAAATGTTTGCTTCGCCTTTTCAAGATTCAAGCTAAAAGTACTAATCTGATTTTTATGGATTTTTCATATTTTTGTGATAGGTATAGCTCATTATAACAATGTCGTTGTAGAGAAAATAATTTGCATTTAATTGTCACACAGTATAATTGCTTATTAATGTAAATAACACATTACAATGTAGTTTAAACTTGGTAATTTCAATATTCTGGAGTCCTTACAACGGTGCCAAATCGATGTATCGCCAATACATCCAAGTGTTGAAAGGACTGCAAGACGCTGCTGTTATGACCGTCAAAGTACAGAACCAGCAGTCTGACCCTATCCTCATGCATCGACGAGTGAGACGAGGGGATGTCATTTCCCCGAAATTGTTCACTAATGCATTAGAGGACATGTTCAAGACGCTGCACTGGGAAGGGCGGGGCATAAACATAAACGGCGAGTACCTTTCGCATTTGCGATTTGCAGACGATATCGTCATTGTGGCAGAAACCGTGCAGGACATGCAATATATGCTGAGCGGCCTGGCTGATTCCTCTGCTCGAATTGGTCTCCGGATGAACTTGGACAAAACCAAGTTAATGTTCAATGAATACGTCAAGCCGGAACCAATAGCTCTTAACGGAGTTCCTCTCGAAGTTGTTCAGGAGTACGTGTACCTTGGGCAATCTGTGCAGTTGGGTGGAAACAACTTTGAGAAGGAGGCACGTAGAAGAGTACAGCTAGGCTGGACGTATAGGAAACTTGGTCAAGTCTTTTCGTCACGGATACCGCAATGCTTGAAGACAAAAGTCTTCAACGAGTGCGTCCGGTTATGACCTACGGAGCCGAGACGTGGACACTGACAGTGAGTTTGGTCCACCATTTTAAGGTCGCTCAGCAAGCTATGGAAAGGGCTATGCTCGGAGTTTCTCTGAAGGATCGAATCCCAAATGTGGTGATCCACCAGAGAACTAAAGTTATCGACATAGCCCAAAGGATTAGTAAGCTGAAGTGGCAGTGGGCTGGGCACATATGTCGCAGAACCGACAACCGTTGGAGTAGACGTGTTCTGGAGTGGAGACCACGTCTTGGTAAGCGTAGCGTAGGACGCCCTCCGACTAGGTGGAGTGACGATATACGCAAAGTGGCTGGCAGCGGATGGAGATTGAGAGCTGAAGATCGAGCTCAGTGGCGTGCTATTGGAGAGTCCTATGTCCAGCAGTGGGCGAGAAAGGGATGATGATGATGATGATGATTTCAATATACATTACAAGAAATTTATACTGCTACTGACGTGTACTACTAGAAAGTTTTCGAAAGTGAGGGCGGATAGATCGCTTGGTTATTGTATAATATTTCATATTTTACTCTTGTCATTCGAAGTCAGGACGAAATAATTAAAGCTCATAACAACAAAAAAACCATTGTGACCTTTTTATGGCATAGGTAGGCGGACGTTCGTATGGGCCACCATACGCCACCAACCTTAGGAACTTAGATGTTATGTCCCTTGTGTCTGTAATTACACTGGCTCACTCACCCTTCAAACCGGAACACAACAATACAAAGTACTGCTGTTTTGCGGTCGAATATCTGATGAGTGGGTGGTACCTACCCAGACGAGCTTCCATAAAGCTCTACCACCAAGTAACTATAATATAAATGATCATTTAACATGATGAAAACTGATTTGTAATGCTTAACTGAAAAATGTTACTAAGCCACTATAAATACAGCTATAGCCAATATAGTAGCGCGTTTCGGAGGTAAGGAAGGTTTTATATATAATGCTATAATATAAGGAGCTGTGTTTTACAATTTTACCCGCTTTAAATTGAGGCTATTGACGTGACATGAATATTCTTGTATAAAATACGACATTCGTTTTTTTGAGGATTAATAGCCACGGTTCTGGCTAAGGCAGCCGAACACAGGATCCATTTATTTATAATAATTATGATATTTACAAAGAAGCACGTGTGATATCCCAACCTCAAGAATAAGCCAACTGTAGAGAAGATTATTGCAAAAGAATACGCCGAAAAACCAGTGCACGCTCACTCTCATAATCCGACGATCGAGCAATCCGTCACGACCGGAAGAGGTTTTTACGGCCCAGGAGTGTAACGATGGTAACTACCTACCTCTGAGATGCTTCTTATAATTTGTAGACATCCTTCATAATATAATAAATGCGAAAGTATCATATACCGAACAAGATTATCACAAAGATAACTTCAGTTATAAAACCGAGCTTAACCAATGCGATAGAAATAAAATTAATATGAACTAAGTCGTATGTTCATTAAATAGGATTCATATAATCAAAAAGGTATGTAAGTATTCGTGTTGGTAATGTTAACGTCATTAGTCGGGGTTGACAAAGGTTAGGATCAAAGTATAGCTGAATGCAGTATTAGAAAAGGTTGAGTAGTATTTCTTAGTATAGCACTGAGAAGATTACCGATAGTCCTGGATTTAAGGATACAGAGGTTTTAAAACTACTAGTATAAAAAAAAGTAAAGTAACAGCCTGTGAATGTCCCACTGCTGGGCTAAGCCCTCTTCTCCTCTTTTGAGAAGAACGTTTTGGAGCTTATTCCACCACGCTGCTCCAATGCGGATTGGTGGAATACACATGTGACCGAATTTCTGTAAAATTTGAAAAATGCAGGTTTCCTCGCGATGTTTTCCTTCACCGTCAAGCTCGAGATGAATTATAATCACAAATTAAGCACATGAAATTCAGTGGTGCTTGCCCGGGTTTGAACCCACGATCATCAGTTTAGATTCACGCGTTCTTACCACTGGGCCATCTCGGATTAAACTACTAGTATGCAGGCATCGAATATTTTGGACTACCGGGCGATCTCCGCTATCGATGACGAAAAGTTAAAAAGTTTACTATCACGGCAAGAAAAGAACTTTGAATTGTGACGATGATGAAACAAATGGTGGGAACACGCAACATATGGGAGGGCAAACATTAAAAGGTAAAAAATTAATTTAGTTGAGTTTTGTTCCATATACAGGTTGTAACAAAATTCGTGTCCGACCCGTGAAGTGGTTATTAGGTATCGTGTATCGGTTCTATTTATGTAATAATTTTTAAAATACTAAGCAAAAAAATTACTTAAAAAATATATTAATTGTGTTTAACGACACTGTTGGTGGTAAAAACGTGGATTACTGAGGTCAAGACCTCGTGTCTTAGCTACCCGATAGGTAAGAGCTATGAAGCGCTATTGCCCGCACCTGTGTTGCCAAGTAATTTTCGTAATTTAATTAAAAAAAAAAACCAGGATAAACTTTTTTTCTTAGTATTTTAAAAATTATTACATAAATAAAACCGACACACGATACCTAATAACCACTTCACGGGTCGGACACGAATTTTGTTACACGCTGTATACTATACACAAATAAAACAAGCCGCCTGTAAAAAAGGAGAGTAATATACTCCGAAAGTCTTTCAAAATATTTCATTGCATTATTTGAGCTATCAACGTTGTATTGTTACCGCATTGCGCTTGTATATTAATTTCATAAAATCAATATATCAAATCAAATAGTCTAGTCTAGATAGAATTCTAATCCACTGTCCAATATTTGTGATTTGAATTAAATGACTTTGATAGCAGGTATATATTTTCGCTACACATTACATATTACATACAAACTTTACATATTTGCTATTTACTACCAGCTGGCCGTGGCTTCGTACTGATAAAATTCTTATAAAGTTAGGAAAATTTTAAAACTTATTCATCAAAACGATGGTATCAAATAAAATACCAAAAACGTATAAAAATTTTCTTCAAGAAAAGTAAAAACCAATTTCAAATATTTGCTTAAATGTACGCTTCAAATGAAGTCAAAGTCAAAACATACTTTTTTCTAGTAGGCTTTCACAAGCACTTTCGAATCGTCATATTACATTTAAATATAAAGCTGACACAGGTTCCCAACCACCAGTTACGCTTTCGGAGACCAAAATAAAATGTACATGAAGTAATCATATACAATTATAATCTCCAGGAAATGTCTTAACTTTGTGAAGTCGAAAGCTGTCTTATACGTAAATAAATATTATCAATAAATACTTAACAAGGTGCAATAGCTATGAAATGAAGATGAACCTATATTGGATTACCTCTTATACCTCTAATACTGAACTGAAATAAAAAAAATTATCATCAAAATCGATTCATAAGGAAATTACAGGTGTTCAATGTGTGTTTATAATTAATGAAAACATCTTGAGAAAGTTTGCATTTGTGTGTTAAAATTCATCCACCGAGCGCACTGGAGTAGCATGGTGGAATTAGCTACAATCCTACTTCTTAATGGGAAGCCTTTGCCTAGCAGTTCGACAGGCTGTCACTTTTAGATTCCTTTCCACGTAATGGTGTAAGAATAATCCTACAATAGCCCAATGAATTAAGATCATTGTCATGTCTAGATTACTCAAATTAAAAAAATACAAGATAAATAGTAATTACAAAAAACAAATCATTTTAAAGAATACAATATGAGAACAATTCAAACGCTCATATTATGTCTCTTACATATATAAAAAAAATGGTCATATATTTTTTCTGGTTTCGTTCTTTCGCCACTAAGCGCTTATTCACGTGACATATGCATGACAAATCAGTGACGTCAAATGATTCCTTTGTATTTTATATAACAAAGCTGTTCTCGTTTTCGTACACTAAGGTATATTTGTATCTGTTTCAGACACTTTTATGAACACAGCTTGATGTGATAACTTTTAAACACTAAGAATATCTTCTAATTTTTTCATACAATGTATGCATGGATTCGAAAATCGAAAACTAAAATACTTTGTATTGCTGAGTTCCGCGTTGAAGTAAGTGTAAGCGATTGTAATAAGCGACACGAGGGACATAACATTCTCGATCCCATATTTGATTTTTTTAAATAATAGTTTCGATCGATATATTTCGAAATCATTTTGATTTCGTTTTCAATTTATGATCAGCGTAGTATTTTTATATTATAACTATGAACTGCCGTCATCGTGAAGATCTGCTTGACATAAAGGTGGACTGTCAGGGACACATAGGTGTACATAGATGGCACTCAGTCTGTCCTCTGCGTCATGTTCATCTATGGGAACAGTAACAAAATTCTCCGCGCAGTTTCCCCCGCGTTAAATCTCTTCATAAATTCAAATTTACTGTTATGAATATTTTTAAAACTAAAAACTACTTCTATTATATTAATTATAGATATAGTATTGATTATGTTTTAATTTTCTCTCTCTCTATTTCGTATTTTATTTGTTATTTACTTTATTAATTCTTTTGAGTTTTGAGTCTTCTTTTTTTAATATTTGTCTGTAATACGATATGTTTTAATTTAATATTGGATACTATGTTGGTTGTTTTATTATATGAAACGAAAACATTTATCTTCAATTCGGACTAGAAGAACGTGAGATAACCGTGCCCAGACAAACTATTTAGCGTTATATATTAGTACAGACTACTATTATCATGCGTCAGAGCTAATATTCAGTCTAGATTAATTATGATATTCAGTAACCTTTGAAGGCTACTGAAACGAGAGCAAGGCTAGTTTCATGCGAGGCTTGGTAGCAACTGATACGTGCACATTACTCATAATTGAACGTAACGGATGAAATATTTAACACATTTAAATATCAAACTTTTTTCATTCGTACAAACAAAATCTAAAATGTAATTTTTAAAATTAAGATGACTAATTTGATTGCGTAATATTAGTCTACTTTTAATGTCAATTTTATTTATTTATTTATTTATACTTTATTGTACACCACAACAATTTTTTCTTTACAATAACTTAGACAGCCTATATAAAAGTAGCATACAATTTTGGCGACCTTATCGCTACATAGCGATCTCTTCCAGGCAACCAACCGTGTAAGGAATAACCCATAGGATGTGAGGTAGGTGGTGCAGTAATATCAAAATAAAATAACATTATAATAATAATCTATACCAAAAACAAACTAATAAATACATGTCAATATAAATAAAAATACACATTTAATATATCTATATATTTATATTTATTAAATATATAAATTATATTATCAATACATACTAAAATTACAAGTATATAATATAAATATATACAATAAATACGATACTAAAAATGATAAGTCCTCAAACATCACGAGACAAGAAAGAAAAATAATCCAAAAAAAGAATAAAAATAAAAGAAAATTATTATTTATTTTATAAGTTTGAAACATATGAGAGATAGTCATTGTAAATAACATATTTTTTAAACATCAAATTTAAAAATAGGTTCCTTGTTTATATTGTCTGTCTAAAACTAAATTAAAAGTAAATATTATATTGGATTGGACTTAGTATTCATATATTTATATGATTAGCATAATCGTTAAAATTATTGATTCAGGACACATGGCTTTACTAGTTTTCATAAACAACGCAACGCAAGTATAAACACTGCAAACTACCATACTACTATATATACTGACTAAGAGTAATGAGATTTGTTTGACGATAAAAAAAACAGGCTCGAACTGGGATACAAACGTAGGACCGCAGGATAAGCAGCAAAATTTGCTCACTGCTATATTCATCTATGTACATATCTAGACGAAAATATTAGTCATCATCATTTGCATAAATGTGTAACTTTGTAATACAATAGGGAATCGTTTGTTATACATTCACGTTGAGTAAGTCCGACTGCACTCCAATTGAAACTTTGCTGTTTGTTTTACAAAGTCGGATACGTTGTTTGAGTTTTGAGCTGATGAAAATCGACTTGGATTAATTTAATTTTCATTTATATCTACGGATATATATAATGTATATACTTAGACTAGTTGCCCGTAACGACTTCGTAAGGGTAAAATAATTATTTAATCCCGTGCGTTTTTTAAACAATAACGGATAACATTTGCCAATCGGCCCATTCGTCCATACAGTTTAAAGGGCATATAATAATACATATTTTTAAATGATAGTACAACAGTCTAAGTCTCTTGATTCCGAATGGAATTGTTTCTTAGAATATACCTATATGTTTTTTTAGTATTTTAAATTCCTCAAAACATATAAATAACTAAACCGTACTACTATGCAAATAGTCACTTTAACCCAGATAAATTATTACAGACTTACTTATAAGTATTGTTTAGTGGGAGGAAACCTGCATATGTCAAATTTCATTAAAATTCCGCCACACGTGTATTCCATCAACCTGCATTGGAGCAGTGTGGGGGATAAGCTCCAAACCTTCTCAAAAAAGGAGAAGAGGCCTTAGCCCAGCAGTGGGATATTCACAGGCTGTTACTGTATTGTTTAGCGAATGATTAGTTAAATGAATTGTCTCCTTTCGAATGTGAAATCAATAATGACAGAAAGGGAATTATCAGTGTTTTTTTTTTTTTTTTTTTTTTTTTTTTTTTTTTTTTTTTTTTTTTTTTTTTTTTTTTTTTATGGTATAGGTTAGTGGACGAGCATGTGGGCCACCTGATGGTAAGTGGTCACCAACGCCCATATACAGTGGTTTGTATATTTCTTAAAAAAAAAAAAACAACATCACCACTGCGCCACCAACCTTGGGAACTAAGATATTATGTCCCTTGTGCCTGTAATTACACTGGCTCACTCACCCTTCAAACCGGAACACAACAACACAAAGTACTGCTGTTTTGCGGTAGAATATCTGATGAGTGGGTGGTACCTACCCAGACGAGCTTGCACAAAGCTCTACCACCGAGTAAACTAAACAACCACTAACGGTTGTAAGTAAGACCATTACATTAAAAATCTACTAAACTACCAAATATAAAGATTATTTTCATCATATTAAAGTTTTTATTTAAACTTTTCCAAAATAGTTAACTTCAAATCAAAATATATTTTATTCGAGTAGACTTTCAAAACACTTTTGAATTTTACAGGATTATATAAAATGAAATGTTACGTTTCGCTTACGTTTCAAAATGTAAATTCTACCGAGAGGTACCGGTGAGAAACTCAGTAGTAATACTTGTCTTACATTACATAGAGATGGTAATTAGATACTATTAAAATTATTATTGTTATTAAATTTACATATATTCCTCCTGAAAATCATCAAATACCAATTCCATGTTTTTTACCATCTATACAATCTTTTTTTTTTTTGTTTTGTCTGGAAATACGCATTTACGCGTTTCCCCCACATGGACTGGGGGGGTGTGTGGGGCTCGCCGGTGATGAAGGCGCCGGAATACCCACTAAAAAACCAGCGTACCTTGATCGTCTTTGGTGGAGCGGCACGGGATCGCTTGTGCATACTACCGCGACGCCCCGACGGCTGGCCAGATTACGCGGGCCTCCTTTCTTAGTTGGGTTCCCGGAGTACAGAGAACCCAGCTAGCCCTGGCGGCTTAAGGCTGGGCGAGAAGGTGCACATAGCGCCGACGCCTCCTCCCCGGTCTTCTTCGACGAAGCGGGTCAGCGGAGGCAGACGCCTCACGCTCACGCTCCGCGGCCTCTTTCTGTGACATGACGCTCTCGCAGTAACAGACCATCTCCGTCCAGCATTTCTCGCTGCCAAGCATGGCGTTAACTACGCTTGGCAGTGAGAGGTCTGCGCCAACTATCACCGCCAGGGAATGCCTCTGGGGCCTCCACGCAGCACACTCCTGGCAAGAGGGTGATGCCTCCCGCCTCGCTATCCCATGAAGGTACTTGCCGAAACAGCCATGTCCGGTAAGCACCTGCGTCAGCCTGAACGTTAGTGTGCCGCTTCTTCTTGTTACCCAGCGACTCAAGTGGGGGCGGATTGCCTCCACTGTCGCCAGGCCTGCTGATGGTGACCCCAGGTCCGCCTCCAATCTGCGAATAAGTGCTTGTTGGGCTAGAGTCCTGATTCGCCCCAGCTCCGCTGCTCCTGGACGGTCGCCATTCGCCCTGGCTTCCACCCGGAACCGGTACACTTCTGCGAGCACCTCAGTCTGGAGTTCCCAGGGTGGATCGCTTGCAAGAAGTGTCGCTGCCGTCCACGACACCGTACGGTAACCACGTATCGCTCTCACCGCTACGACTCTCTGCGGTCTCCGCAGAAGAGCCTTATTACGAGCAGTGAGAGCTACGACCCATATTGGTGCACCATACAGTGCCATAGAGCGCACCACTCCAGAGTATAGGCTCCGGCATGGTGATTCCGGCCCTCCCACGTTGGGTAAGAGGCGGCCCAAGGCAGCAGCAGCATTGATGAGCTTCGGACCCAGTTGGACAAAGTGCTGCCCGAAGCTCCATCGTCCGTCCAGAATCAGGCCCAGATACCTCATCTGAGCCTTCACTTCTATCACCGTCCCCTGGACGGTAATACGCGCTCCGCGAGGGGGGCCCCGACGTGGACCGTGGAATAAGAGGGCCTGTGTTTTACCGGTGGACACCATCAAGCTCAACATTCCTATTCGGTCCACCGTGAGCGACGTTCCGACTTCGGCCAGGTGGGCCGCCTCCTCGAAATTCCGCCCAATTGCCGTGATGAGCGTGTCATCCGCGTAGCATAGCACGCCCATTCCACGAAGGACGGGTTCTCGCAAGAGCCAGTCGAAACCGATGTTCCATAGGATTGGGCCGAGAACAGACCCCTGTGGGATCCCGCAGCCTACCTGACGCCGGACAAGTCGCTCATCGGCCCCCTCCCATAGGACCACCCGATCCTGAAGGTATGCACCCAGCAGCCTTCTGAGATAGGAAGGCACCCTGTGATATCGGAGTGCCTCTCTTATAGTCTCAAAAGGAAGTCTATAAAATCTTGTGTTGAGTAGTTATTAAATATTGTTTTATATTAATGATTTCCAAAAAAAAATATATATATATATATATATATATATATACCTTAATTACCAACGTTAAAACTATTATTTTATACAAACGAATACATTTCCTCAGGAAGGATTTATTCACTTTGCAGGGAAGGAAGCTTACTCACTTGTGTTAATACTATAACCTTGTTCTGGAGTGCTATCCTGTAAGAACTCGTTTTATTACTCACCCGTGAAACGTTGACAACCGACTTACGGTGATAAACTATTTTGATCCGTGTATTCTTAAAATGTTGTAATTATTATGGTCAATGTCGCATGTCACTTTCGGATATTTTACGACCTACGGTTATTTTGAATAACCGTAGGTAACAACAAGAATATACTCCTATATTTCATATTCATGAAAATAATATTATTAGTTTAATATAAGACAATACAGTATTTTCGTAGCAATTAAGTTGTTTAGTGCCTTGTCCGAAAACGTGGCCTATAATTGGGTACTCGAACAAGTCTCTTTTTGTAGCATCTTTTATATGAACTACAAATAATATATAAAATTAAAAAAGTACCATTTATTTTGAATATAAATTTATTAACAACATTATAAATATTGTCTTTAAATATTTCTCCTTTCAAATAAGCGTTAATTATAATCGGTAAGAGAATAATGAACAAGTAAATATTTAGACGGAGGGGTAATTTAAAGGCACGCATGTGTTTACATCTGTGCAAATTATACTAAATCATGTTTTACATTAAAGTAATTTATATTAAACCCTTCTAAGACTCAAGCTGTTGTGTGCTCTTGATCCACTTTTGACCTTATGGAAGGTCGTTATGCTGTTCAATTACCAATAAACAAATATATCGAGTATATGTATATATATATGACTGCCTCTTTTGTCTAGGGGCTACATATAACGCCGCAGACTCGGAGGTCCTGGGTTCAACCTTTTATTTCTTATGTTATAAAACTTGTTATTACATTATGTTATAAATGTTTATGTATTATATTATGCTGTATGTTTCCCTATAAATACGAAAATAGATTAATTAATTAATTAATTACGAACCAGTAGCTTTACAATCAATATTATCTTGTGATATTGCCTGCTTGAATGAAATATGGGGTTTTCCAATAGGGACGCTTGAACTTTGACAGCTGATTGCGGCCATGTTGTTTGAGTGACAGCTGTCAAATGCAGTGTGTTATATTCATTTCGTCCTCCCAAACCACCATGGCAGGTTACAGTGTCGAGCAGCACGTGCAAATCATAAAATTGTTTTATGAAAATGGGTCTTCAGTTCGAGCAACGTTCCGCGCACTTCGCCCGTTTTACGGTCGCGATGATCGTCCTGCCGAGTCGACTATCCGTCGATTGGTGGACAAATTCGAGTCAACCGGGTCAGTTAACAATCAGCCGGTTCCCGTGCGTCAACGTAACGCGAGATCTGCCGAGAATATCGCCGCTGTGCGCGACAGTGTCCTCGAAAACCCGCGGCAGTCAATTCCGCGTCGCGCACAGGAACTCGGCCTTTCGCAGACGACAACTTGGCGAATTTTGCGTTGTGACTTGAGCCTGCACCCGTACAAGATCCAGCTGACCCAAGAGCTCAAGGTTAATGACCATAGACAGCGCCGTGTGTTCGCTGACTGGGCATTAGAGCAGTTGGAAGTTGACGCCGATTTTGGCAAAAAAATCATCTTCAGCGACGAGGCGCATTTTTGGATGAATGGCTATGTCAACAAGCAAAATTGCCGTATTTGGGACGAGACCAATCCACACGAGGTTCACCAAGTGGCAATGCACCCGCAGAAAGTGACTGTTTGGTGCGGATTTTGGGCCGGAGGCGTGATTGGTCCGTATTTTTTCGAAAACGATAATGGTGTGGCCGTCACCGTCAATGGTGAGCGATACCGGTCGATGATAACCAACTTCTTTTGGCCTGAAATCGAGAATATGGATCTGGACAACATGTGGTTTCAACAGGACGGCGCTACGTGCCACACAGCACACGCTACGATGGAAGTTCTGCACGATCAAGCGCCCTTAATGGAAAACCCTATAGTATTGTTGTGTTCCGGTTTGAAGGGTGAGTGAGTCAATGTAACGACGATGATGATGATGGCGCAATGGCGTTGTAAGGTATAGTTCGTAATTCATACAGTGCCAATGTCTAGGGGCAGCGGTGATCATTTACCATCAAATGGTCCACTGGCAATTCCACCTATCTATTTGAAATAATTGTTTTGTATGGGTATAGTTCAAAGATAAAGAGGAAATTGCGTCAGGTGAGGAAAATGTAAGAGACGCGCGGGTGAAATCTGAAATTTAGCTTTAGGCCGCTTTTAAGTTATTAGTATTTATTCAAAATAGTATTTTATTTGTATCGTTAGTTATATCGCATCGTCACAATATTTATTTTATAGAGTCAAATGTGTTGTAAACTGTAACTTTGATAACAGAATGCCTTTAAAATATTGCTTATTTAAGAAAAAACTAGATAGTCATAAACATTACCATCATCATTCAAGCGATTATAGATTACATTATTACATTAAAATTTTATTGCTATCGAAGTTTGATCTTTAGTAAGATTTTAATTAGGATTTTATTAGTTTGGCTGACATAATGAGTGACCTTTAAATAAGTTTGTTATGATATACAAAAAAAAAAAAAACGTGCAAGCTACATGCAGTAATTACTTTAATATGATATCTTTTTACTAATCTATTTCCATGGAATGCGCATCCAAGGATCGCGTATGTTATTTATTTTGATTTTGAAGATAGATTACTCTATTCAAATAGGTTCTTACGAACCACAGATAAGTGTGGACACTGTAAGATCAATACTTATGTGTGTGTAAATAGCAATTTTCTAGACAAATAAGTTCCATCTATGCTACATCACTAGCAATTATGAATGATTATGGTAAAGCATCAAGCCTATAAACTACAAAAAGTACTGTAAGAATTCATCTATATCCAATCTATGTCCAATGCGCCAGCAGCCATTTGACTTAATATTATGTATCTCTTATGACTATCAAACAAGGGTGATGATTTCACCCTTGTTTGATACCACAATCAACAATTTCGCCAACGTGTTACCAACAATTGGATCCAAGATATCCCGTGTATCTGTATTAACACTGGCTCACTCAACTTTCAAACTGTAGATTCGGTGGTAGAATACTCTATCCGAAGCCGACGTGTAAAATATTTTTAGTTTAGAATATATATTTGAATATTCGGACAAAACAGCAAAGTATGTACGTGCGTTAATATTATTTCAATGACGATTGTAAATAGCGTGTTTATTGACTTGTGGGGGCGAAGGTCAAGAATTTTATCGGATGAAACATTATCTAAGACATGAGAATACATTACTTCGAAAATTATTTGAAATATAATATTTTTTTGTTGATTGGTGATTTCACTAGTGGAAATAATCCTTACCTACCTTAACATCTAGTTCTTAACTTGTAATCTTTAAAGTATAAAGCTATATGCTAATTTTCTCTGAATTTATGGAAATAATATTTATAATTTGCTATTAATTTGTTACTTTACGAGTAGCAAACTGTATATAGACCGAAAAATTCCAATCCAGGCGCAAATCTTGTCTTGCACCACTGAATGAATTATGTACTTCATCTTATTTCGTGCTCGCCTGAAATTCTGCATTTTGTTTCTGCCAACTTGGAGTAGCGTGATGGAGAAGAATAGTAGGTACCATACTGTACCATGTTCTACTGCCGAGAATAGGTCTCGGCAGTAGAACATAGTACAGTATGGTAGTTTTTTTTTTAAATTGTACATTCTGTTGTGAGCGATAATTGTAAAAAAAAAACATCATCATATGACAAATTAAATGAAACGGCACACACAAACACACACACTTGCGCACACACTTGTGCACTATAATATCTCCTGCGCAGTTGACTAATCTCTCTTGAGATTGGCCGCCGTGGCCGAAATCGGTCTGGAGAACCTTATATTCAAAATATATAGGTAATACAACTTATCGCCATACAACTACTGTCTTCCAATATTTCTATAGGAAAATAACGATTACGTCATGTTTGATAAACATAACACATTTCCATAACATCTTAACATAAAATATTCGTGATTTAATTCAATAAGTAACGATAAATTTGAATATAAACGAACAGCCAGTTTTATTATAATACTTCAATAAAATAAGTTTTTTGAGTATGTTTAAAGTGAAAAACTAGTAAGACCGATTTATATGAAAACTTTATTCTATTGAGGTAAGTCTCCTAGTTGTCCTTAAGGAAAGTAAATGGGTAGTTTTCTTTGAGGTAAACTATAAATACCGTATTCATAAAATCAGTAAAACGTGAGTTTATTAAATTTTAGACTTAGTTTTAAGATAACAATAAGCTTAAAATATAAGTTTATGTATTAAATTTAATTGTATATATTAATATGCATTTTTTGCACAAATGATTAAACTTGAGACCAACACGATACCTCTAATAGAATCTTATATATTACTAGCTGTGCCCCGCGGCTTCACCCGCGTATAATTAATAAAAATATAATAAATTATTTTATTACTATAATAACACACGCGCACACACACACACACACACACACACACAAACATGTCTAGAGAAATACGTAATTAACGACTTGAAATTAATTTTCATAAGATACCGTAGGGTTTACCGATCTTATATATGGCCTATCATTTGCGCCATCACATGTTTTTTGTGTGTACCAATTTTCATTAAGATTGGTCAAGCCTTTCTTGAATTATAAGAAGAAGAAGATGAAAAAAATAGTATAATGTGAATCACTGCATCATAAAACGATTATTTATCACAAAATTAGGTGAAAAAAAAATGTACAGACAAAGCCAATAGATTTATATAGTAGTATAGATAATCGACTCGTCTAAAGCTCGTTCATATTAATCCCAGATCAAACTGTTTATTTTTATTGTAATCTTTCTCGTTTAGTCAAATATACTGAAGAGCGTATAAAACTCCATCTGTACCATACCTTAAGCAACTTAAGCACCAATAAATAATGTATATTCCTCATGATAAGAGTCTTTAGGTAATAAAATATAACTATGTATTGTCTGAGACAGAGTCGTTACAATAAATAAACAAATGAGTACGATCATCAATTTTTACGACACCGCTTATTATTGCTGAGATCAAAACAAAATATTATGGCTGTTCAGATAAATGATTTTTTTACTCTTTAATTTCTCATTTTACTTAACTTCTTTGAATATGTTTTATTTCAAACGAAACAAAAATAAATTTGGAATTAGTTACGTTCTTAAATTAAACAGTTTATCAATTTAATATACAGTAACAACCTATGAATGTCCCACTGCTGGGCTAAGGCCTCTTCTCCACTTTTTTTTTTTAAGGAGACGGTTTGGAGCGTATTCCACCATGCTGCTCCAATGCGGGTTGGTGGAATACACCTGTGACAGAATTTCTGTGAAATTTGACACATGCAGGTTTCCTCACGATTTTTTTCCTTCATCGTCAAGCAGGAGATGAATTATATTCACAAATTAAGCACAGAAAATTCAGTGATGCTTGCCCGGGTATGAACCCACGATCATCAGTTAAGATTCACGCGTTCTTACCACTGGCCCATCTCGGCTTTTTTTTTTTCAATTTAGTATGCCGATGGTATTTTGTTTATAAGCAACGTGACGTAACATAATGGCTTCCACTAAAACTCGACGTTGAGGATACGTCTACGCTGGTGACATTATTATCGGCATTTATATTTGCCACCATGTATTATTGTTTTCTTATATTCACAATGGTGGCAATGGCTACCCTTTGAAATATGACTATCTTAGGGGCCATTCATTTATTATGTAAGAATCAGGAAAAAATTAGTATACGCTCGGTTGGTTCCGATGTTTATTTTTAAAGGTAACAATTTTCAGAAACGTTTACAATCATGTTGTATGGAATAATTTCGATATATTCACTACATAACATTTACCTTTATATTATGTACTGTATTAACTTTGCGTGTATTTGTGATCTTATGTAAGAACTATCAAGACTCCCTCCCACCCCCTTGTAAGAAAAAATAAGACACGATCAAGCCCCCTCGCCCCTGAATCGTCTTACGTAATAAATGAATGGCCCCTTATCAGTTCTGAGTTACAACTTTTCGAACCGTTACTAGATTTAAAAATTGAGTGTAATGTTTTCTATAGTAAATAATGATTTTGATCAATCAAATAGTGGCGAATATGAGAGAATAATAGCTTTTGCTTGTTTGCTTATGTTGTCTTAGGCATTAACCAACTGATGGCAAGGGTGAGATCAGATAGAAATTCTCAATCGCTAATAAAAAGCGACCGATCAATCTGGGCACTCTGCGTGCGTAAGGACTGAAAGGCAATAGAATAATATTGCGAATTTAATTATAAATGTGAAAGTGAGTCTGTTTGTTACGCTTTCAAATATAAAATACTCACCCGTTCATTATGATATTTTGCATATACGTTTTCATCGGTACAGAAAAGGACTTAGGGTGCTTAATGAATAAAAATAAATATTTATATTTTGTTGTTATTTGATATTATGAATAGTCTGCAGCCTTATAATCTATTTATTAGACAAACGGGGCCAAATATTCTATACCTTCTTCTAAATATACTTGTTTACACTTAATTACATTATGATAACCTCACCACCGGTATTTATGTAATGAAATACTTGAAAATATGTTTTTAATTATATGCAGTTAAGACAAAACTTAAATCAAATTGTATGTAATTAAGAATGAGAATAGTATTTTTACATATTATATGTAAATAATTGAATCATTAAATAACGATATGAGCTGAGTAAAGCCTACCAAAGCCTATAAATTGATATTTAATTATACTAAATACTATATCAGCTTTCTTATTTCAAATTTATTTGACTGATCGACTCACTTTGATTTACTTGCGATATGACTAAAATGCTGCCCCGGATTTATGTCAAGGCCTATAAGGGACCGGCCTAGGGGTCCGGCCAGCTGAGGATTAGCAAAATAATATTATCATTTTACTCTAACCCCTTTGAAATGGATAGGTACCTTAAATGTCAAAGGGCCTTAGACACGCACATCACTTTCTGATATTTCAAGATCTTGCCCAGTGAAAGCTTTTGCCCCAAGTGTTCCATGATAACATATACTATCATTCAAAACTACAGCTAGCTAGCGACAATGACTATAATGATTTATAATTAGTTACAGCTTTAAAAGATACACGCATGAAAATAACAAGGCCCGGACTTACAAATCCAATATAAATTATATTTCATTATAATATAAAAATAAAATAAATAATATTTATTATTGATTCAAAAAGTATTATTTATTGCAGCACATATTATAAAAAAATACATTCAATAATTTATTTTTATTGCATGTTTTTTTTTCTTATTATTATTATTTTATCATCTACTAATAAATAGAGTAAAACATATAGCATCGTAAAGTAAACGAACTCTGGCTGGCTAGTGTAATCACAGGTACGAGAGATAACATCTTAGATGTGATGCATCCCATGGTTGGAACGTGTTGACGACATAAGGAATAGTTAATATGGGTTACAGTACCAATGTCAATTGTTGGAAGTAATCACTTATCATTCACGTGGAACGTGGCATTCTATCTGCCTTCAAATTTAAAAAAGAAAAAAAAAAATAAAAAAAATCCTGGGATATTATTCACACAAGGCCATCTGATCCCAAACTAAGCAGAGCTTATAGTATGGAAACCAGACAACTGATATACTTACATATACTACTTTTCTTTTGTAAATACATACTTATATAGATAATTACACCGAGACTCAACACAAACAGATATGTTCATGCACACAAACGTCTGCCCTGGGTGGGAATCGAACCCACGACCTGCGGCGTGAAAGGTAAGTGTCTTACCATACACGCCAATCGGCATAATACATATACTGAACATAACAGGTATATAGGCACATAAGTGAGGGTTCTTCCTGAATGAACTTAGGGGTCAATCCGGGTACGGGCCTCGGGGTGTCCTCCTTTATCCGGGCTTGTCCTCCCCAACAAGAGATATTGCCGTGTCCTAGTATTTAGGCCCATGGGGCCAGGGTTACATTAACCCAGAGTTTGTCTTTTTATTCTTGGGTTTGTCCCGTCCGTGTGGTTGTCTAGTACGTGTGCCGACATGTTAGGGTAGCGTTGGGTATAAAAAGTAGCCTATGTATTTCCTTAAGGTTCAAGCTTGATTTATTATAAAAATTCATCCAAATCGGTTCAATAGTTTAGCCGTAAAAGCGTAGCAGACAGACAGAGCAAATTTCGCATTTATAATATTAGTAGTCAAAAACGTAATAGATTTTTTCCTGTTTAGCGCAACTTGCAATGTAACCGTGTCAGCTAATTCGGGTCGCGGTAATGGTGTCGCCAGCCAACAGTTTTTCTAACAAAATGTGCTTGTTATCGACACGATATATAAATCTTTATCCGGTATATAAATCGAACTTCCATACAAATCCGCTCTATTTTATATAATTATTGTATTCTATTTAAACATGTGATAAATGTACCGCGTGGTTTCGGCAGAGTAGAACAGAGCCACGCCAGTTTATCCGTGTTTAGTTATATATCGAGCACATATCATCGCTTTAATCAATTGATGGTATGTTCTCGAAATTGGCCATGCAAGTATTCGCAAAAAGTAGCCTCAGTAAGTTAACCAGCTGTAAGCGTTTAAGTTTATTGCCGATAGATAACGCTTAAACGCGCCCTCCTCACTAACACGTAGACCACAAACCTACTAGCTGAATGACATAATACCTATTAAGTCCAGCGGTACTCTCATCGTCACCTTAAGACGTCACGTATCACTTGCTCATACTACAGAGGCCTTCTTTGTCTCAGGCTACTGTGAACGCTTTCGGCTGTAAAAGCTTACCAAATCCTTTAGACGCAGGCTGCACTCTGCGCTACCTACTTCGCTCATAGACACCCAAAATATAATATAATAAGATAATGACAAACGCTTGATGATTACACAAACAATAAGCTGGAACAAGGGATCCATTTAGTTAATATTTATTATGAAGAGTGTAATAATTGATACAAGTAACAAATACATTTTCTAAAAATGTTTACAATTAAAAATCGACAAATGGGATGTCGTTATTTAAACCAGTATCACTTGACCTGTGTGACGTCACGCTTTAATATGATGCCTAGATGTATTTTGTCTCTGTCTATTACTACAAAGCCTAATATATACGGCACGTTGTGTATTCATTCGCTACATATTTCCTTTGTTCGGTGTCTATGTAATACTCAAATACAAATAGGACACACTTTGACCGTTTATTCGGAAGTCTTTCCGCTATCAATGATGCAATAGCATATAGTACAAATACTTGCCATCATTAATAATATAATAATTACACTTATAATTACAAATGAAAATAATTCTATTTTTAACTTTTTTTAATGTATGTATAATGTATTATGTATGTATAATGTAATTTTTTAATGTATGTATAATGTAATCTTATAAACTTAGAAATCTGAATTGAAGAATGAAGTGTTCACAAATTAATACAAATTAGGTATATATAATTACCTAAGGGGAATTTAAATGATATTAACGGAGTATCATAATTACATACGGGATAATGATCGAATTAGATCTGCTGATAATATGTTTGTAATTTTTGTAATATGCATAATTTATTGCTTAATTACGTATATATTTTTAATTTCATCTCAATTACATAACTTCCCGTGTCACATCACATCATTGTCTATGTATTGCGCCATATTATATTAAATTAGCAACAAGTCTGGATTACAACTGATACAACGTCAATTGTATTATATTCGATAAAATTTCAGTTTAATTAAATAATCGAAGTTAATAAATAACTGTATTTGAGTACAGTATTATATTCTGTATATATGTTTATATGATATACTACATATAAGTAGATATATATATTTTTGTCAAATTTCCTAAATAATAACACGTAGCGAATGTAGAAAAATATTAATTTTGCTTATATTAGCCACTCGTAGAAAAGTTAAGCAAAGACATCCTGCGAAGGCTCTTAAAATGCAAATCTTCTAACGGAATCCATCTTGTAGAATGTTGATCAGTGCGAGCCTAGTGTCGCCATCTGTCGATTCCTTTCGACAACAAGCATCGATTTATTGTATTATTTATCAATAATTTATCTGTGCCCAGTTATATCCGATATTCTAAGTATGAATTATTGGCTTTACTAATTGATTAAATTTTTTCTTATTTAATACATCACTTAAAAATATTTATTTTAATTTATAATTTAATTAAATACGTTTTTGATACATTTATATAATAACAAATATTACTATTGGTATTCAATTCTTTATAATGGTTATTTAAATGTAGATAAACAGCTTAAGTACTTATATCAAGTCAAATTATTTCTAAATCAAATGACAGACAACTTACAGAAAGATTGAAAAAAAAAACGAAGTATATATTAATTATAAAACGTAAATTTTCACTTATAAAACGAAATGATTAATTACTTAGCGTCACATGCGAGTCGCAACTTTCATATGACCTCTAAGCATTACAATCGAGTACGACACAAGTGAAATACATAAATAAAATCAACACGCACCTATGCTCAAATAATCGACTATAATTTAACTAATGGCGCTTCGAATCAAATTAATGAATAATCGAATAAATTTTCCTCATTAATTGTTTCCCTTTCATTTAAATGTAAATCTTGAAAATATTCTACACGTGTATTGCAAAACGTGACTCAGATAACTAGATTAAACCAACCTTTCATATAAGCTATAAATAGAACGAATGCGTATGCAACAGTGCATTTAATATAAAAAGTATTCATATATATATATAAAACAAAATAACTTTAAAAAATCAGTAAAAAATATTTTAATATCTTTCCTCGTTCGAAGGATTCAAAAACGGAACGCGTTTCATACAATCGGGAGTATATAAACAAAATGGCGGATTCGGGTAGCCGGGCCGCCCAATGCACTCGTATTATCGCCCGCCATATCGAGAGGCGACTTGGCAACGCAGCGGCCGCATTCTTGCAGATGCGCGGCAACGTCGCAAGCGCTTCGCTCAAACCGTGTGCCTTTGTGATGTGACGTCACTTGATAAAACGTTCGCTATGTGAAAATGTCCGGTTACCGAGCGCAAAATGCGATTTATTATGGATGAAAATCGACCATCGTCGAGCGTGGATCGCTCGGCTGATCGTTTCGGCTACACCCGTACACGACACACCGGGGGTGGTTCGCTTTCTAGATTCCTTTGAAAATTAGAAAGCGTTGCAACGCACAAAGCGGCTGCATGTACAATGGAATTTATTTATTTCGCAGTCCCATAATGTATTGTCTTTATTTTAAACAGATCTGCGTTTGTATGCGGGACGCGACTCGTTTATCTGGACGTATAAATATCAAACGCGATTAGCATAATATCGTGACGTTTAACGTTTACATATTATATAACGAAAATAATTTGAAACTACGTTCATTTACATAGAATATCATATATTTTATCATTTTTATATGGAGAATCATGTTATAGAAGCTATTAATAAGCCTTATGTTACTGTAAGTCTGTTTGTTAAAAATATATTACGAACTGTAAAGAGCAAATATTGTCTATTATAACAGTATCTTATATAATATACTTATTAAACTAATGTAATAGTACGTAAATAAATAACAAAATTAGATTTCAATATAATGTTAAAAAAAAAACAAGGGATACGAACGATTTTACACAATTAAGCTTAATTCGTGTTAATTATAATTTACAATGAACATCACACTTATATTATAGTATAATTATATCATGATATTCTTGGTATACATAATAGACTTAACAATAAAAACTGAGGCAATTTATTAAATACATTTTAGGAAATACATTCTCATAAAACTTTAACGCTTCAAGTGACATAACTGAAACCTTTCTGCGTCAGAAACCTTGGACGAAAGACAACGGGTCGAATGAAATCATAACAAGCAAACGTCTAAATCAAGCCGCCGCGCCGACTTGCTTAGTCAATATGTCGATCATTCATCGATAAATAACACAGCTGTGATATTATATATATTTTTATTATATACATTAATAACACAGCCGCATTCAATTATACTTGGTGGTAGGGCTCAGTGCAAGCCCACCTGGGTAGGTACAACCCACGACATGACATCTCAGTTCCCAAGGTTGATGGCGCATTGATGATGTAAGGAATAGTTAAGACTAGTAAAAAAACACCTACAGTTTACTTAGTAGTAAATACTTCATTCAGTGATATTAAATAATCGTAAAGAGTGATTTTAATGTGCTCCAATTAGGATCTCCGTGTGTGATTTGAAAAAAAAAATTGCTTCACGTTTGATAACCGATTAATTATCAACGGTATACTATGTAAGGCGGAACAGTGACGTGTAACTCTGGTGTGGCTGTGCGGAGCAGCTAAGTTACATAATTAAGTTACATAGGTACTAACATTATCGATGCCATAAAAATTACATACAATTTTTAAAAAACATTACACCAAATACGATACACCAGGATCAGTAAGAGCCTGTGAATGTCCCACGGCTGGGCTAAGGCCTCTTCTTCTCTTTTGAGGAGAAGGTTTGGAGCTAATCCACCACGTTGCTCCAATGCGGGTTGGTGGAATACACATGTGACAGAATTCTGAAATTTGTGAAATTTGACACATGCAAGTTTCCTCACAATGTTTTCCTTCACCGTCAAGCACGAGATGAATTATAATCACAAATTAAGCACATAAAATTCAATGATGCTTGCTCGGGTTTGAACCCACGATCATCGGTTAAGATTCACGAATTCTTACCACTGGGCCATCTCGGCTTTTTATGATACACCGGAATCGCTTTCCACGAATTTTAAGCCAACTTCAGGTATAAAGGGAATAATTAAAGAATTGTCACCTCGGCATTGTCAGAGACGTAATAATAAGGTCCTCCAGACCGATTTCGGCCACGGCGGCCAGTCTCAAGAGAGATTAGCCAACTGTACAGGAGATATTATAGTGTACAAGTGTGTGCGCAAACACAGGTGCACTCTCTTTTCCTTGGGACGGCAATCCGACACGACCGGAAAGAGTTCAGGCGCAGGACCAAGGGCTTAACGTGCTTTCTGAGGCACGGGAGTGTACACACTTCCAACTTCCAGACTCCGGGCTACTACTGAGAATTTTCTGATAGAAAAACCCAATAACTATTTATTGGCCCGACCTGGGAATTGAACCCAGGACCACCGGGTCTGCGGCCTTACATGTAGCCACTAGACCAACGAGGCAGTCATCAGAGACGTATAGTGTATACATACAGAGAGATTACATTATCAAAATGGAAATATGTCGCACAACGGGGAGAAGCGAATTTCGAACAGCGAAACTCATCGTATAGGAAATCATACAAGAGATCACTATGGGATGAACAATTTAAATTCATATAAGATACAAATGAATATTGGGTTACATAAAATAATGTTGCTTAGCAACATAATACATATAAGTAAAGAGCTTTTTAGTCGTTAAACATGTTATTGTGCAATAACTGTAACAATGTCAGTTAATTTTCTCTCGGTTAGAGCCTCTTATGATTAAGTAACATTAATTATTATTTTTTAACATGATTTAAATTGATTGTTAGGTTATAAATTTTTTTTGTATGCAATGAGTGTAACAGTGTTTTACATATCAAAAGGATATACATAGTACTGAGTATTGTAAAATGTTGTGACGCATCTGTAGGTTTCCTAATCTTGTTAAAAACAACCTGACGAAAGTGTTGCGTTCAACGATTATAATAAGAGATAGATACACTGAATCCTACACAGGGAAGTGTGGAGATCATAGAAAAAACCCTAAGGTGTTTTCCTCGATATAGATGAAATGCTTCGCGGTTGTCGATTCCATACCTCTGTACCATAAGCTACTCTATCAAATTTATTTCGTTTTCATCTAGGCGTTTAAAAGCAACGGTGGATCAGGTATATTCATTTTGAAATTTAATAAATAAATGCGATTAATTCCTTGCCGACTTAAGGTGTTAACCAGATCCAATGAATTAAACAACAAAGTATATTAGATAACATATATAAGCACTAGATATTAGGCACTAGGTACATTAGCATGGGTATGCAATTAATATATGGCAATCAGGCTTATAACACCAATATCTACAAAATATTCCTTATAAAATAAGCTCAAGGTAAAATTGGTAAAGATACATCTGACCTGCTTATATTTTAAAATTTTAACGATAGAAATGTACGGGTAGGGAATCTATTTTAAGAATTAAATCAGTTTCATTGCGATCTGACGACAAAGTTTCTTGAAATGTTAAAAGTTCAGCAGGAACCGATAAAGATAGATATAAAAGTTCACTCCTCGTGTAATGGAAATTTATTAAAAGTTATTTGAATGCTATTTAAATAAATATAACTTCTATATATTAACCCATACATAGACTTTTTTCGTTTATTAATGAACAAGTAACTATAAAAAAAAATTGTGGCCCAAAAATAAAGAGTTGGACAATTAAGTAGTTTTATCTGAAAGCTTAAGGTCCTCCAGACCGATTTCGGCCACGGCGGCCAATCTCAAGAGAGATTAGCCAACTGCGCAGATTATAGTGCAAAAGTGTTTGCGCAAACACAGGTGCATTCTCCATACCCTAGCTCTCATAATCCGATGGGACGGCAATCCGACACGACCGGAAAGAGTTCAGGCGCAGGACCAACGGCTTAACGTGCTTTCCGAGGCACGGGAGTGTACACACTTCCAACTTCCAGACTCCGGGCTGCTACTGAGAATTTTCGGTTTCCTGTATTTTCGGTTACATTAACAGCCTACGAATGTCCCACTGCTGGGCTAAGGCCTCTTCTCCTCTTTTTAAGGAGATGCATTTTCGGTTACCAATGATCAAATAATGTTTTATCTAAGTTTATTAATTTGCCTTTGTTTACAGTTTGTAAATCGGTTATTATTTATAACATGGCACCAAAGTAGAAGGTAAAAGCTAGTCGGAATATATGTACATACATATATTTGATAGAATAAATAGAATTAATCGTTTCTGGATCTCGTGTAGGAATGAATAAGTTGAATGTCATTCATACAGTGTCAGTCTTTCGTTTTTTTAATAGTAATTACTAGTAGTAGTAATTAAGTAGAATTCACATTCCGAAGCATTGATTAAAAGTGTGTTTAAAAAAAAAATTGTTTACTCGTGTATATTATTAATTCTTATAATTACATTACTTTCCTCATGCGATGTAAATGTAAAGCGAATGATATTTAATGTGAATAACATAACTACGAGTAGGAACAGTATTTTCGCGTTACTATTTATTTATATTATATATATATTTATATATATATATATAATACACAATAGCATATACTCTCGCTAAAGTCTTGTTTTCCAAACTCTGAATGCGACTGCGTCACACTGACACCCAATCGAACAAAAGTCTGAAGGATCTCTAACAAACGGAATTATTGTATTAAAAACTTTTTATGAAAGATATTCAATTCCAAACCGGAGTTTGGAATTTTACTCTCCCGTGCCTCAGAAAGCACGTTAGTCCTGCGTCCAGAAACCTTTCGAGAGAGAGAGCGAGTGACAGATACAACAACAGCTGTTATTAGCAGTTGGCTAGTCTCTATTGAGAATGCCTGAAGACCTACCTGATTGTTGCCTGGACCGACCGTTGCGAAAAATAAATCAGTTCACTATTATTTATAATTACTAAATCAGAATTAATAATTCACCTGTTGCATCTTATTGTAATAAATGTGCTTTGGGACATTAATGTTCTTTTTTTTTAAAGAAAAACACCCGTTAACTTATTTTTTTAGACGGTCAAATGTTGGCATTAATCTGTTTTAAAAGAAATCATAGTAACATTTATCGTGAGCAGGCTTCTGATATAAATAAGTTTATTGAGTATAAATATATAAAGCGTTCAAAAATATTCAATAGTGAAATTTAAAATAATTGTTAAGGAAAGCTTTTGTGCAAAAGGATATTACACAACCAATGACTTCTTAAAAAAATGAAAAATATCTGTCAATGTATAAATTGTCTGTATAGTAAAGATGAGAAAAAAAGAATATCCCGCTGTGTTTCTTTCGCCGGTTCTTCTCGGGTCTGAGGTGTTAGTTTCCGAACCGGTGGTAGATTTTTGACAATCAATAAGTGTAATGCCAATTTGTAAGTGTAAGTGTAAGTGTAATGACTATACCAATATTTATTGCTATATTCCTATAGTAGTCACAATTTCAGTTTATACTGTAACACGATTCGTTAGACACATTAATTCATAAACTATTTATATTATTTTTTAATTTAAAATCAAATCATATGTAAAATAATAAATATAAAAATTATTATTTTACTATTATATGATATGATGAATATAATACGTTCCACGCTATGTTGAAGTAGAATAATGATACACTCAAACTTTATTCCTTCAACAAAAAACATCTATTTATAAACTCGGAGATCAACACACCCTTCGAGTATTTCTTTCTCCGTATAACTACGTAGCCGTAGTTATACGGAAAAAGAAATACCCCACAATATGTTGAAATATTTGGTGTTTATTCAAAATAATACAATGTGTCCTGCCTTTTTCTAGGAAGTTTTCCAGTAATAGAATTTTAGTAAAATTTTTCATTTACTACTCACTACTAAGAAGCTTAGTTAATATTAAATGATTATAATATAATTGCTGTAATTATATATTATGTTTTAAATTAGTATTAATATTTTGAATAGTTACAAAATATGTAACAAGACCACGATGACGTCACTTCCTTGTTCTTAATTGACCGACACCATTTAACTTTAACTAGCGCTAACGTGTCGAGATTGTCGCTATTACATTTAAAGTGACGCAAAAGTTGCAAAAATAGATAAGTCCAAAGTTCCTTTCTATTTAGTATTCTTAGAAACAATTACATCTTGTGTCGTATTTACCACAAGTTTTAAACGATTGTATAGTTTTATATGAAATGTTATAAATATTTGTAGATTAATTATATTTTTATGAGCACTTTTAATCTTTACGATTGTTAACCTCAGAACTCCTTTATTTATAAACCGACTATACAGGGTTTGTAATACCTACTTTGAGACAATATATACGTTTTACAACAGATTCCCAGAAAACGTTGCAAATTTTTCAACAATAAGGTTTAAAAAAACCGCCAAAATACTTTACAGACCGACTTTACAGATGATAGAAACGATCGCCTCCAAGCCAATAATAATTTAATATTGTAAACATTTTTGATAAAAAAAAAGAAAAATCCAACTGAATCTCTTCGCCGATTCTTCCGAGATGCTACTAAATCCTGCCGTGTCTCTTTCGCCGGTTCTTCTCAGGTCCGAGGTGGTAACTTTCGAACCGGTGGTAATTTTTTAGCCTTCAATAAGAAACTGAAATGCTTCTGTTTTTGAATTTGATTTAATAGAGCGATTTTGGTATTTTCATCAACAAGACATAAATAAGACCACAGATGGCGACCTCCTCACTCCTCAATGGTAAGTTTTTCAAGGATGGCATCAAGATATATACATTTTTTTTTTAGTGCATTATAAATGATTTACTGACTGACATATCAACGCGCAGCCCATACTACTGGTTTTTTTTTATAGTATAGGTTAGTGGACGAGCATATGGGCCACGTGATGGTAAGTGGATACCAACGCCCATAGATGATGAATGGGTGGTACCTACCCAGACGAGCTTGCACAAAGCTCTACCACGGTGTAAAAAAATGGTACTAGCACCTTGAGCATTCGGGTCCTTTTTACACGTTAAGTTAGCACTAAGGAAATGTATTTAAAAAGGATAAGGAGTTAAATGTTAAACAGGGAGATAATGAACATATTCTCTTGATCGCTTTCGGCAAAGCCAGCCAAACTACGACGAAGAGTAATCAAATAAGCGTTACAGTGCAAAAGTGCTCACAAACACAGGTACACTCTCTGTTCCATCAGTCTCTTAATCCTATGGGACGGCAATCGGACACGTAAAGGGAAATTTCAATAAATAACAACTTAGACTTGAAAAGAATCGACGGAAGATCACCAGTATTACTTAAGTGTTTGCATGCTAATTTTCTCTTATCTTATTTAAATATACTGAGGCAATATTTTCATCACTAAGTTATTAAATTACTCTTTTAATAATAGTTTGAGAAAAAAACCACATACATTTGTGTTGTTTTCTTAAAATGATCTTTATTTTTTACTGAATTTTATATATTCATTATTCGAATTGTTATGAGTGGACGATATTGATTTGTATGCATAGATGACAAAAAAGCCTATAAGTGACTTATTATACAGTATGTACAAATCAGACTGTATTATAGCAATTATATAAAGTATGTTTTATATCATTCAACCAATGTAATGTGTACACAATGAGTTTCTTGGCGGTCATTAATAAATCTATAAATTAAATTAAATTCTTTTTTGCTCTTTATGTTAACGAATAACTAATAGTTCTATTAATCTCAAGGCATTAAGCTCATGGCGACGACAATAGCCAAGAGGTCAGAATCGAACCTGCGACTTTTACTTCACTAGGTGGCCCTAGGCGTAATGTATTGCTTAACGCTTCAAATACATAAAAAACATTATTCATCAAACAAATTGCCAAAGCGAGTAAAGTTTGATCATAAAAGTGGAACGTTAATCTAAATGACCTCCTATCCCACTTAACACTTATAAGGGTTTAAGTCTTGGGTATATTCACTTAACATTGAGTCACACGTAACTTGCAACGGTATTTGCTTACTTTGTATATAACTTTAGATAGTAGTTTAAAGGAAATTAGTCGATAAACATTTTTGCCTGTTCGAAAATCTTTGTTTTTTTTTTTTTTCTTAAAACATAACTAAGAATTAAGCGAACTTTAGTTGCTATCACCTTTGTATAAGGAATCGAATATGTTCGTTTAATTTTAATATATGTCTAATTAATTAGATGGTCTCGAACGAACGAAGTAAGTGCCAAGATAAAAGTATAGCCAATACATGTTCCAATGCTGGGTTACAGATTCCTCTCGCTTGAACCTGTCTCAGGTTACGAGCTTATTAGACCACGCTGCTTCAATGCTAATCTACGAATGTTTTCAGTGTCAAGCACGAGGTAATGTTTATAACAAAAATTAAGCTTGAGCTTATCTTAACAAGCAAACCTAGCTGAACTTGCCCGGGTTTAATAAACCCACAATTTTCGGTTGAGATTCTGATGGAAGATGGTTCTTTCGATAATCTTGGCTCTTAAAAGTAGAAATGAGATAGTAATTATCATCTATCCATATTTATTTATTTGTTTTAGTAATATTTTATTTATTTACAAAAATATATTAAATCGACTTACAAAAATTCCTTGTTTGTATACTTAACTAGTACATAATAATTTTAATTACGGTGAAACTAAGGGAAGAGAGTGCCGGTTTAGATAAGGGGGCGAATCTGCGTATTAATTTCTGTACCATGCTTTGAAAATTACAACTATTCATTATATATACTCATTATAACTAAGCATCTTAAACAAATTTGAAGTCCCGACAAGACCGGGGCAATAATAAAACTTTAGGGTTTCTTTAGAGTCGGTACACGGTATCAAAGTAAAATATACATAGACTCATGACGTAAAAACCGCTTTCGACGTCCTTAACATAGTTTTTATAATTTACTTCTAGAAACTACAAAACAAAAATGAAAGGCTTAACAATCGCTTAGCATTCTGAACGTAACTATTTATATAACATACAAAAAAGTCGTTTAACAGAAAATATTACTAGTTCTCATTCCAAATTAATATAATACTAATCGCCAAACGGGACGTCACGGTTCGTTATAACTTGACTACAAAATGTCGAAGACGGATATAAATTTAGTATACTATTATACTATTAGGTAAATATTGATCGTACGTAAAAATATGCAAGGTATAAAATGCAGAGAATCGCATGAACAACAATTTCAGTTCTTATATTGTTTGTTGTTAAGTTGAAAATGACCGAGTTATTAACGAATTAATACTTTTAAATCGAGATGGCGGCTAACGCAGGGGCCAAATTTGGTCGCCATTTTGTATTTAGACTCCCACTGACCCCACCAAAAAGGTGGTGCAATAAAATTTCTACCTAGAATTAATTCGTTTTTTTCGATTAACTGACTGGGCTAGATGTCTATTAATTGTTTTGTTACAGAATTAAAAAGTAAATTAAGCTTAGTTTTAAATTACATGATATTATTGTTATAATAATTGTCACATTATGTTACACTCGTTATATTACGGATATTTAAATATATATTGTATAAAATACAAAGTAATTTTCTTTTTTTGTATAAAATAAAAATTACTTTGTATATAGTATACGCATATACGAGTTGGCGGTTATAAATTCACTCTGAATTTTCGTATTTCCCTTGCAAATTGCTAAATGCAAGTCTATAATTAAGATATTAACAAATAGCAACGACTTCATTGAAATTTATACAAACACGAGATCTCGCAATCAATTTACAAAAAAAAAAACATTAAATGTTCCGTTTGCTTGGATATGTTTGGAGACAAGACATATCTACATTTTTTTTATTGCGCCATTTCTTAAATCTTATTTGAAAAAAGAAATGAGCGTTATTCATTTATAATAATTGTTATATAAATATTTTTATTGCACATACAAACAAAGGAAAAAATAAAACAGAATAACTTAAGACTATGGACTATACAATAAAAGCATGTAATACTTAATACCTACAAGTCTATGTATGTAGAAAATAATGAAGTATGCAGTTAGTAATTGGTTATTTTCTGGGATGATACATAAATTTAAACGTATTATTTACCATATTACACGTTTTGTTACGTTTATGCACTATGTAGAATCTGCATTCCGAAACAGGGTAGCTTTACTAGTAGCTTACAGGAAGGCTGATTTATTTTTCGGAATCAATCAGAATTGTCATTCAAAGGAGAAATGCTGCCAGCAGCTGCCTCCAACCAAGCGGTCTCGATTTCTACGATTTTTAATTTTTATTTGTATATATTTATGATTTCAAAGTAAATAATTCTAATATATTATATAGTAGCTTTACGAAATTTATATTTAATATATAATCCTGCAAAATGACGATTCAAAAGTTATTGTAAGAACCTACTGTTATGTATATACCTTACCTTAATATAGATAAAAATAAGCTACGTGGGTAAATTTTTATTATTATTTATTACGAAGTAAATATTCGATCTTATTTTTAGACTGATTATTATTATCCTCTATTTATATCTCATCTAAATTGGCGTTAGCAAACTTACTTAGAGTTCATTATAAGATTGAACTTGATTATGAAGTAAATATAGCTAGAAGCTAAATCATTTTGCAGACGGCGTAAGGCGTGGGTGATATTGGTTACCGCCCACGGCTCTGCGCCCTGAGGGACCCTGTATAGAAAATGTTTTTGTCTCAAGTATTATGTGATATAAATATCAAATACCCGTTTATTTGATATTCACTATTAATATAGTTTACTTATCAAAAATTATACAATTATAACTCAACTTAGGAATGAAACCATATTGATTGTTAATTAAATTTGTATGAAATACAAATGGGTTTAATGGTATGGGAAAAACAACCCGACAGGTTTTGTTCGGTGGTTTTTTCAGCTCTAAGGTACTTGTTATTATTATTATAAGTAAAGACATTAATAAAAACTTTTAGCGATACGCATGGAATATATAAATCTAAGGTTTGTATAACTCCTCCATTGAAACAGGCTATAATAGTTTTCATATATACATATACACCTGGGAAGGCAGATTCATCATTAGTTCTTATGTTTCCTACCAAAACGTCACAAGCTGTGCTACGTCACAAGATGTCTTGTAAAAAAATTATATTCTCAGCAAGTCTGTTATCAAAATATTAACAAAGCATCGATTTCATCGAAATTTATATAAACACGAGTTCTTGCAATCAATTCAGTCATTGATTTTGGCTTTCATCCCTATTTCCGAGATACATACATATTTAATATTGCGCTTATTAACACAAAGCGATTTTTACAGTACAGTTAAACATGTACATATAGACAGTAAAAAGTCGTTTCACCAAAACCTAAACAAAATCATTGTAGTGTTAAAGGTCTATACAATTAGTTACTAAGAGCAACTTGTAAAAATTTGTAATAAAAGTAGGAACAATAAAGGTTATATACAACTTCAATTTATTATAAGGCAGTTTAAAATTAGTTCTCTTGATATAAAAATAAATAAAATATAGGTTTTAGTTTTTAAATAACACAAATATTTTATTTTCAATAGACGAAACTAATAAAGGGATCACTGGATTATGAACCATTGTATTAATTTTATATATAAAAATAATGCTAATTTTTGTTCGTATTATGTTTCTTTTTTCTTGTTCGTTCATTTGGTTTAGCGGAAACTTTATACTTTTTAATAAAATAACATTTCACGTGTTTATCATCAATTTTAGCACATATGTATTATGATTAATGACTTTGCTACATTAAGATAATAAGAAAGTACCAGTGTTGCTAAAAGTGCATGCTGTTTTTGCTGCAACTAAGTTGCGCAATCGGGACTGCGCAGTTGCAGTTACAATCTATTTATGTAACATACTACTATATACATAACATAAATCTTATATGTTAAATAAAAGTATGATGTACTTTTACGCTTTGGCAAGTGTAGCGTAGGACGCCCTCCGGCTAGGTGGAGTGACGATATATAATAATAATAATAACAAAGTGGTTGGCAGCGGATAGAAACTGAGAGCTGAAGATCGATCTCAGTGGCGTGCCATTAGAGATGTCCAACAGTGGAGGACAAAGGGATGACGATGATGATGATTATCTACTTTTATGTATGAATATATTAATCAAACATAAATGCTATATGATTTAAAGATAGAATACAGGAGGCCAATTCCACTAATGTAAAACGTTTATTAAGCTTCTTCCAGCTTCGACTATTCCTCATAAAACCGAATCAGTATGATGTTACCATATACAAAAGCCAAAAAACCATGTCAAAGTCAAATTAAATTGTTAAGGAGTCAGGGAAAAAGATAAATGTCAACGATTATGTTTCGATTCGATTCGGATAATGTGATAAATATTTAAGTAGAATTGGCCTGCAATGCCATTCAATGATTTAACGGCATTACTTATAAACGTTGCTTAGCTATTGTAATTACACACGGATTCCGATCATTTTGTCATTATTGTTTAAACATTCGAAAGAAGGAGACACGGCATTGTTTAACTAATCACCAATTAAACAACGTTAAAAAGTAAGGACGTATTTAGTTAAAAGAACCACTGTATAAGATACATACAAATAAAAAATAACGTGTATGTGTTTTAGGAGTAACTTCTTTGACCGCATGCTTTGAAAAACCAAGGATATCTCTTACTGTACAAAAAGGTCCGGTATAAGGAATCTAATTAATAGGTTATAGGATGGTTACATACAAAACACGTGTACCAGTTAATATGGGTAAAGCTCCGTGTGCCTAGTGGGAACTTATTATTTATTCGATAGCGTTAAATTAATGGGAATTAAATTTAATACACCAAAGGGCGGTCAAAACGTACGTGGAGATACAAATACAAGAAATTTACTTAGTGGTACGGCTTTGTGCACCACCTATTAATCATTTATCCTCCCGCCAAGCACCTATACTTTGTATTGTTGAATTATGGTTTGAAGGATAAGTCGATGTGATTTCAGGCACAAGGGACATAACATCTTAGTTCCCAAGGTTGGTGCATTGGCGATGTAAGGGATCGTTAGTATTTATTTCACTATGCCTATTGCTATTGTCAATACTAATAGACATTGCATAGCGTGTACGTAACTATTGTTTTTTTATCTCCTTTCTAATGTAAAACTCTTGATGACAGAAAGAGAGAAATCGGTGTGTAATTTATTAAACATCCTGTATACAATGTATATTATTTAAGTTACTTGTATGATTTACATGAACACTTAGTCTTATATCAATAAACTATATTTAGTTACTCTGTCTGTCTGTCTGTCACGTTTTACGGCTAAGCCACCGAACCGAATTTATGAAATTTGGTTGGAACCAAGCTTGAACTACGAGGAAGGACAAAGGCTACTTTTTTACCTAAGAACAGCCCCCCTTCCCCCTTACACGCGAGCAAAGCCGCGGACGAAAACAAGTACTACTATAATAAGAGCCATTAGTCATTTTGATGCTTCGAAATCAAAACATCCAGTACAAAGAGATCGCCTTTTAGGATATTCTTATCTCTCAAAACATCTTGACCTTTCAAATGAACAAAGAAACATTGGATAGTCGTCAATTGAAACGTGTTTCAAGACGATTATGACGTCATGATCGATAGATTCGCTAACCGATATTTTCAGTACTAATCATTGCTAGGCTATTAAACCAACTCATTATGCAATACTAACACAGCCTGTCGAGGAAAATTAAAACGATCAATATTGAGATACCTTATATATTTATCTTAGTTAAGTTCAGTGTGTGGCACTTAAACAGACAAAGGTATCCTTTTGTGTCATCTATATATGCATGTGTTACACTCTATTAGTCGATAGTCAATGATTTGGAACATTACCTCTTTTAGATATGTATATATATATATATATATATATATATATATATATTTTGTTGTATATTATCTATATAACAGTCTATCAAGCACTAATATTCATATATATATATATATATATATTAAGGACCTCCAGACCGATTTCGGCCACGGCGGCCAACCTCAAGAGAGATTAGCCAACTGCGCAGAAGATATTATAGTCCACAAGTGAGCGCGCAAACACAGGTGCACTCTCTTTTCCTTAGCTCTCATAATCCGATGGGACGGCAATCCGACACGACCGGAAAGAGTTCAGGCGCAGGACCAACGGCTTAACGTGCTTTCCAAGGCACGGGAGTGTACACACTTCCACCTTCCAGACTCCGGGCTGCTACTGAGAATTTTCTGACAGAAAAACCCAATAATTATTTATTGGCCCGACCTGGGAATTGAACCCAGGACCACCGGGTCTGCTGCCTTATATCTAGCCACTAGACTAACGAGGCAGTCGTATTCATATATAACCTGTATAAGTATGTATTTACAAAAGAAAAGTAGTATATGTAAGTATATCAGTTGTCTGGTTTCCATAGTACGAGCTCTGCTTAGTTTGGGATCAGATGGCCTTGTGTGAATAACGTCCCAGGATATTGTTATTATTTTATTACTACAAATAATACAAATGTCAAGAATTATGCGAACATTCGTTACAACTATAATATATAGATGCGTTTCAAATTATTAGAATGAGTATTATTGCTTTAATAACGTTGTATACGAAGTACATTGGCTGACTATCGCTCTCGATTTTCTTCGAGACAAAGACGAGAATTTGATTATAATTTTTGATATTTACTGAAGCACTAATCACAGAACATAACACCGAGGCACTAAAGTTTAACGAGGCAAATTAATCATTCCAAATTGATTAACCACTACATTCGAACGATAACTAATTAATTTAGATCCGAGTGCGTACCTACTGGTTTGGTGAATCAACTCTCTAATTAACGCCCCTAGATGTGCTACAAAAAAAAACCAAACACACAAGGAGCCCATAAAAAAATGAGGCGCAAAAAAAGCAAAGTAAGCGGCATTCAAATAAATGCATTTTTTTTAAATTACACAATATAATAATAATAATTACATTTTATGCTTAGTTTTTATTAGATACTTCATACCAATAATTAAATTTAAAAAAATCGAACTATCATATATGTTGTAACCCTTAAATGTTCCACTACTGGGATAAGGGCACCTTCTCTTATTGAGGAGACGTTTGAAGTTTATTCCAGTATGCCGCTCCAAAGGATATACTAGTGGGTTGTTTCACCGCCGAGTACGAGACGTAATACAAGCACGTGGCGCTTTCCCGGCTTGGTTCACCGTACTATAAACTATTATATAGCCAATAACATTATATGTAATGTTTCTTATGTAACTAATATATATATATCTGCACAACTACGGTGTATGTAATTCAATAACAATTAAAATACAATAAATATGCGAATAAAAAGTACATAAAAATAAAAGTACATTTATGTTATAAAGCTGGAATATGTGCATTTTGAAGCGAGATATACCGACCAATTTTTAATTATAATTATTGCCTCCATTCATTAACTAAAACAAAGCAAAGCTTTTTGTTGTATACTGAAATAATCGAAAAATCCTGCTTATTTTATAAGTAGCCTAATATAGCTGTAAAGTTATATGTACGAAGGCATTAAAGTTTTCATAGTTTTTTATCGACGATACGAATTTTGATAAATTACAGACATATAATAAATTAAAGAAATCAAATTACTTCCATTTGTAACAATTACTTTTTTATGATTACCACGAACAGAAAGACAGACAGACATTTAATAAAAATAATGATTGTTTTGGTTTTGGGAACTAGAAAATAGAGAGTAGAATAGCTTAAAAAAGGTGGTTATCGTGAAATCATAGACTGACACCTAATCTATGTTTATTTGTATAGCTCGTTGTAGACTACGTAACATCATGTTACGAACATAACGAACGGTGCAGCAACCATAAACGTCAATCAATATGGCAAATTGTTTGAAACAGGTATTCGAATAATGCAATTTGACATTGAAGATTATTGACTATAATAACTTATCTCCGATTGGTTATTATCAATACACAATGCAGTATCGAGTTTTAAACAATCAAATTCAAATAGCGCATGAAACTACTCTAAATCTAGATAATAATAAAAACTTAAATAATTGTAAAACAAAAAAGATTATTTATATAACAATTAACGTAAAACAAATATTAAATTTTCAACAAAACTAATTATGTTACCATTAATAAATAATCATTCAAATAATTATTTGAATTAATAAATACGAAGGTTTTTCACAGCAATCCGATTGGATGATATCTTTCTTAATAAAAATAAAAATAAATGTTTGTTCATATCGATAAAAGACGCGGCGAGAAGTTCTGAAATGATGTTTTCAGTTTTCATATTAATTTGATAAAACAAATCCTATCTCCTATAAAGGTACAATATATTTTTAAATTGGAAAATACATATAGACTGCACCGATGGTATGCGCGGTCCCATCCTGATGGGTACCACACATCTTAATATTTATCTACGTTACTTGTCATTTTGAACGATAAGTGGACCAGTGTAAATACATTATTGCGAAGACTTATTCTTGTTACACTGACAGTGTAAAAATCAGGTGACTTATTTTGACGTATGTAATACTTCACATATATATCATCACAAGTACTTTAAGTGTGATTGTTTGCTTAAAGACGACATTTAGTAGATAGTTATTGCTTTTAAATAGTTTTACATAAATTCACATAAATTATGGGCTAATATTATGCATTTTGATTTAATAATTACTAATTATATAAAAATCTAGATTATTGTAGAGTATCTATATGTAGTTTAGTTAGTATAGAGTTAAGTGTTTCGAGTTAGTTTTAAATGTTAATAGTTAAAGTGGAAATACAAACCACAGTGTAATTTATTTTTACTGTACGAAATTAAGAGATAAAAAAATAAGTAATTTTTGTTAAATAAAGAAAAAAAAAGGTTATTTTTTTATTGTATATGTAGGCTGATGAACGAATGGGCCACCTGATGGTAAGTGGTCACCAACGCCCATAGACATTGGCATTGTAAGAGATGTTAACCAATACTTACATCGCTAATGCTCCACCGACCTTGGGAACTAAGATGTTATGTCCCTTGTGCCTGTAATTACAATGGCTCATTAACCCTTCAAACCAGAATACAACAACACCAAGTACTTCTTTTTTGTTGTAGAATATCCGATGAATGGGTGGTACCTACCCAGATGGTCTTGCACAAAGCCCCACCGAGTAAACTTACTATGTGTTGATTTTAATGATACATGAATAATATCTAATGTGCTTCTTGCCGGTTCGACATAATTTATATTCCAGACCACTTCACATTTAACTTAATCTGTAACAATATTCGTCAAATGTGGTTATTAGAGCTTTTTTCAACCTGCTGAGTTTCTTTCGCCGGTTCTGCAAAGGGCGGTGTGATATTTTTCCGAACCGGTGGTGGTTTCTAGTCTGACAGTAAATAAGAAAGTGTAATGCTTCAATATTGAATAAAGTAATTTGAATTTGAATTTAAAATTATACTTGAATTAAACAAATTTAGATTTTCATAGCTCTTTCTTACATCGCTCATATGTATTTGAAACAAAATATACAATTGAATGTATGTTAAAGTTATACATTTTTATGAAAACAAATATATAACCTTGCAAACATTAATCATACAGTCGCCATGTTGGACTGAATATGTGATGACATAGCCTATGACACGAGGCTTTCAAAGGCGAAGCTAACGACACATTATTTGTCAAAATATGACGAGTAGCTTAGGAGTTACACGGGAACAGGTAAAAATCTACATCCATCTTTTGCTTCGCCGTAGTCGGGTAAAAAGTAAGCAAATCACAGTTTTAATGAAAAAAACGTTAATCATTAATAAAGCGATAGAAAATTACATTTTTGATTAAGGTAACTATATACTTTAAATAAGAAAAATATTTAAATTTGTTACGACTACGCCAACCCACGCTTGCGCAGCAAATCAATAAGCTTGGTGGGATGAGCTCCGAGCCATCTCATTAAAAGAGATCCTTCGCAGTAGATCATTTACTTGCTATTTATTGAAGTATATAAATGAACTACAAGTCGCTATAACGAACAAACGAGGCCGTCAAAGCCGTAAAAGTTCTTTCAATGCTATATATCATATAAACGCTACATTTCACGGTGAATGATTATGCGTTTTATGCGTGAAAATGGAATAGATAATCTTACTTTCAAATTTATAACATTAGTCAGTTCAATCGATATAGTATAGAAGTATTATTTTATTTATCTAAGGAACTGATTTATTTATATATAAATTAAAGTATATAATCGTTTGAGATAAACATTCGTCAAGGAATTGGAATTATAAATATTTATAATAAAGATCATAGATTAGAGCTTTACCCGCGGCTTCGCTCGCGTCATAATTCAGAATTGCTAAATACCAAATTTCATAAAAGTTATTCATACAAACTTTCATCCCCTTTATCTACCTTAGGAACTAATATTCAAAAATATTTTCTTAGTGCTAATATAGTTGGCATATTAATGGTCATACCGTTTTTTTTTCTTTTTTCAGTACTTCGTGCAACTGTATCGTCGATACCGAGCCCTAAAAAATATCCACCAACCTCAGTGGAGCAAAGTCCACTACGATAGCTTTGAAGCTATTGTAAAGCGAAGACTATTGCCCTGAAGGAAAACATTTCAGGGCTGTTCATTTGAACTTTTACAATAATGTTAATAACATAGATAAAAATAAAATAGAAAATAAAGAATTATTTGGAGTAAAATGACAGAATAGATAAGTCGAATAATTTAATTGGTATATTAGGGAAGTATTCAAATAGAAAAAAATATTATACCGTGTTATCATTGTAATAATGTTCGTGTAATACCTTTCGTTTAATCAATTACTAAAACGATTCACCTTCGTGTACTATATTAGCCTCGAAATTTGTATTATCTCGGGCTCCGAATGACGTAAGATCAATATTCTGCATCAAATTTTAACAGTGGGCAGAAAACACAGTTCAATAAAAAATCAATTAAATCGAATATTTTCTTGATATCAATTCAATAAGAAACGGAAAATAATCGATATAAAATATTTTAAATAATAAAACTAGATTATTTGATTAAGCAAAATAATATATGGCTTTGTTTTTTATGATGTGATATTTCACCGCTTTCCATCGGAGTCACTTAATCACTCGTAACTCCGTAAGTGGCGCACAACGGTTGAATAACTTCTCAGAATGCGTGAGAATCGACGCCATATTGTTTCTACACATAGTACCGTATCGTTTTGGTATACTTTTGATAGAGAAATAATTAACACGTTTAACTATCGCGATAGTATAGTTCTGAAGCACGAAGGATCATGACCAAGAATTTGTTCTTACTTAAAGGATACAAATAAAAGTAAAGTTTAAGTATCTCACCCATTTATCAGTAAATCTACCAAAATCAAACATTCATTATTTAAATACGCTCCTATAAGCACTTTTAAATTTTTTTTCTGCCGTAAGAAAACCGATGAGAGCAACTCAGTCTTTTTCTCAAATTATATAACCGATCACCACCACACGATGACGAGTTAATATAAATTAAACTTAAGATACACCGAAGGAACAAACGCCTATAGAGACACAAGTGGGAGAAAAAAAAGTACCACCAAACAACAATACTATGAACTGCTTTTTTCTGGTGTGTACCAGTTTGAAGGTTAAGTGAAACAGTGTAATTATAGCCTCAAGAGATATGACATTTTACAATATGTTAACGGTGTACGGTATGATTTATATTGCTCTGGTCAATCCTTAAGAGCCATGATGACTTAACATCAATGGACCCATTATTACATCTGCTTTTCAGTAACAACATTGAAATGTCCTCTTTCTAGACAAACGGTTAATAGATAATTATACAAAAACAAGGTTTCAGTGCATATTTCATCAGACTACATTTCTTATTGTTTTTAATATCTTTTGAATTTTGAATACGAAATGAATAGAGTAACTCATAAAATGAAGTGGTGCTTGACCGGATTTGAACCCGCTACCTTTAGTCAAGTCCATGTGTTATATCGTGTTATAATCGAGTTAAGCAAACAACGTTATCATTATCATCGTTCCTTATCATTATTATATCATAGAAAAAATATTTTCTTCGTTTAAAAATATGGTGTTAAGTACAAATATACTATATGAACATTCATAGTATGAAATATATAATTTTGTTTTCTTTTAGAAAAAAATAAAATATCAATTTAGGTTTTGTTAAGGAATTAAAGATTCCTATTTACCCCTACAATTAAACGTAAAGCTTGAGATCGGAGCGGGAACGACAATAGCCCAAGGCGTCCAGGATCGAACTCGCGACATTTACTTCGTTAGGCCCGCACTTTCACGCTATTACACCGAAGTAAAATGTATGTAATTTTAAAAGAAGAACCTTACATAGTTACCAACACCACACGCAGATTGCGTACACCATCAAAGTTTCACTTATAATTATGACGACGAAGACGAAAGTTCGACGACACAAGAATGTACAGTCGGATGCGAAGACAGAATTATAGAAGTTAATATTTATCTAATAATGTGTTAAAGATTAAAAATATATTTTTTGTATTTTATTTAAATGTTGTTTAGACTTTTATAGCCATATATCACATCGTAAGATTATCTGTTTTAGTTGCTAATTTTAAATGTGAGAGATAAGTTGATTGTGTAACTAATTCAATAAATTAATAAAATAAATTTGGCTAAGGATTTATATATAGACGTTCATCAAAATAACAAAGTTTCCTATTATTATAATCAGAATATATTATTATCAGAACAAGGAAGAGTTTGGCATTGTCCGTGTAAATACATTATATTCGGTATATAAGTTTTTGTGGCGCCATCTTATAGAACTTACTATAGCACTGTATGTAATAAACGCATTTTCAATTTACCTGTTCCAAGAACACTCTCCACTTTTGGTAAACGATTCGGGGATCACATAAGGGCATCAACTTATAACGCCATACTAAAACACTGTAACCTTAAAGAATGTACTATAAATGAAGCAAAAAAACTAATTTTTAAATTGCTTCTCTCTTTAAACTACACTGAAACAGAGAATATGCTAGCCAAAGCAACCTAACTTATATATAATAATAGTTTATTGTCATGTCTCTATAAGAAGTTTAAATTTTATTTTTTATATTTAGTCATATTTTTAAGTTTCATTTGTGTACTGTTTTATTTAAGTTTCTTCTGTAATTTTGTTTATCGAGTATCTCTTACGTAATTTTTGTTAATTCTCCTATGTAATTTTTAATTGGTTCCTCGCGATACAGGCGAAGCCTAGTGCGAGGACCCCTGGCAATATTGTAACAAATTGTGATACCAAATAAACGAATTTGAATTTGAATTTGAATCTAGCAGCGAGTTGCGACAGAGTAAATAACGTAAAAGCAACTACAAATTATATTCATATATATAACAACATTCATGGTAATTCTCAAGGAAAAATAACCAGTGCCCAACAGGAAAAATTATAATGCCGAATTGTATGCGCAAACACAGGCGCACTTTTCCACCACTCTCATAATCCGATGGGATTGTAAATCCGACACATCCAGACTCCGAGGTACACAGAAATACTCGATTGAAAAACTTAATACATTTAAAATAAAAACATCCGAACAGGAATTTGAATACAAGGACGTCGAGATCAGCAATTAACTATCCACATGACCAACGAAACATTTAACTTTTTATATTAATACTATTTAAAATACTTCAATGCATCGTATAAGTAAGTTAGGTAGACATTTAAGCTCCTTAACAAAGGATAGTGGTCTATTAAAGATAATTACGTTAATGCTGGACAATCTATACGGCCAATAATCATGTTATGTACTGTAATATTGACTATTACAGTTCATAACATGATTATGCCTTTTTTTTTTTTTTATGTTGCACGAGGACGAGGAGTTTATTGGACGAGCATGTGGGCCACCTGATGGTAAGTGGTCACCAACGCCCATAGACAGTGGTTTATATATTTCTTAAAAAAAAAAAACAACATCACCACTGCGCCACCAACCTTGGGAACTAAGATGTTATGTCCCTTGTGCCTGTAATTACACTGGCTCACTCACCCTTCAAACCGGAACACAACAACACAAAGTACTGCTGTTTTGCGGTCGAATATCTGATGAGTGGGTGGTACCTACCCAGACGAGCTTGCACAAAGCTCTACCACCGAGTACCTACACGATTTGTAAAATTTCTTATAAATAATTAATATATTATGTACTTTTAAATGTTTTACCGTATTTTTGATGAATATTAACATTTAATTAAATCTTGTAAGAAGAAGAATGTGCTTACTTGAACAAGCTAGATTTTAATTTAAATTACAAATCTTTTCTTGGTGGTAGGGCTTTGTGCAAGCCCGTCTGGATTGGTGCTCACTCATCAGATATTCTATCGCTAAGCAGCAATACTCAGTTGTTTCGGCTAGATGGAAGTTAGTTGACAAAAAAAATCATAGTTGGAATTTTCGAGTGTTTTATTTGTATAGGGTTTTCCATTAAGGGCGCTTGATCTTTGAAATGCAAAAAAAAATACATGTAGGAGAGATATTTGCGAAATTTTTTTTTATTTGGAAGGTCTATCGACCCCATTATATATGGAATATGACATCATTCAAATGACCGCCACGGCTTCGGTTGGTGGCGCGCACACGAAAGGTCCAATTTTCGATGACTCTGGCGCACAAATCGGGCTGTATTTGATCGATGGCGTGGCGTATGTTGACTTTGAGGGCATCGGTGGTTTGCGGCTTGTTGGCATAGACCTGCGACTTAAGAAAACCCCATAAGAAAAAGTCCAGCGGGGTCAAATCGCACGATCTCGGTGGCCAGTTCACGTCGCCTCCGCGCGAGATGACCATGTCCAGAAATTGCTCGTGCAGAACTTCCATCGTAGCGTGTGCTGTGTGGCACGTAGCGCCGTCCTGTTGAAACCACATGTTGTCCAGATCCATATTCTCGATTTCAGGCCAAAAGAAGTTGGTTATCATCGACCGGTATCGCTCACCATTGACGGTGACGGCCACACCATTATCGTTTTCGAAAAAATACGGACCAATCACGCCTCCGGCCCAAAATCCGCACCAAACAGTCACTTTCTGCGGGTGCATTGCCACTTGGTGAACCTCGTGTGGATTGGTCTCGTCCCAAATACGGCAATTTTGCTTGTTGACATAGCCATTCATCCAAAAATGCGCCTCGTCGCTGAAGAGTATTTTTTTGCAAAAATCGGCGTCAACTTCCAACTGCTCTAATGCCCAGTCAGCGAACACACGGCGCTGTCTATGGTCATTAACCTTGAGCTCTTGGGTCAGCTGGATCTTGTACGGGTGCAGGCTCAAGTCACAACGCAAAATTCGCCAAGTTGTCGTCTGCGAAAGGCCGAGTTCCTGTGCGCGACGCGGAATTGACTGCCGCGGGTTTTCGAGGACACTGTCGCGCACAGCGGCGATATTCTCGGCAGATCTCGCGTTACGTTGACGCACGGGAACCGGCTGATTGTTAACTGACCCGGTTGACTCGAATTTGTCCACCAATCGACGGATAGTCGACTCGGCAGGACGATCATCGCGACCGTAAAACGGGCGAAGTGCGCGGAACGTTGCTCGAACTGAAGACCCATTTTCATAAAACAATTTTATGATTTGCACGTGCTGCTCGACACTGTAACCTGCCATGGTGGTTTGGGAGGACGGAATGAATATAACACACTGCATTTGACAGCTGTCACTCAAACAACATGGCCGCAATCAGTTGTAAAAGTTCAAGCGTCCCTATTGGAAAACCCCTTATTTAAAATTCAGTTCACGCTAAGCGGTTACGGACAACATGGTGTGGAAAGTATCATGTGTAACGTGTCGCAAGATGTTCTGCCCGCATGTCTCCATTACCCGCACTAGAAGAGCGTGGTATAATTTGCTCGAATACTTCTCCTTGCAACAAGGCCTTTGCCTAGCCTTTCACGTAAAAGTTCCCACAATCTGTGTCAGTTCAATAACAATGATCATATAACTGTTTAATTTTAGACTATTATGACAGTATTTTTAATACCCTGTTGTCGGTCAAACTGGTTAATTATGTTCCTTTATCTAATTATTACCGTGATAATAAGGAACGTTTTGCTACGTCCTGTTCGAAGGGTGATAGGGCGGTGTAATTACAGGCATAAGAGAAATTAAATTTCCACGGTTGAGAGCTCGCTGTTAAAAGATATGTTAAGTACTTCATACAATGACATTTGTATTGCTATTGAAACCAAGTAATGGGGACCTGTGTTTTCTTTTGCAAGTCTACTTCTTTGATCTTTGTCCTATACGCCGAATTCTTCTACTTATTTCTTTCTTTGAATTCATTTCAAGGAATTATTAATATTAACATTTTACCCTACGATTAAGCATACCGCTTGTATTTGGCGTGGGGATGAAAGCCCAAGGATCAAATCAGTGGAACGTATATGAGCGATTGACGCGCAAGTATCTTTTTTTAATTCATTTCGTTGAACTGGTGTTACAAATACTAGAATAATTAACAAATAGACAGCTTAATGGACGATACAATGTGAGGTATCCGAGGTTACGTAGATATTTTCCGAATTCCATTCTATCTAATTTTATTTTAACGTATGGTTTATAAAATTGAAGGAATGTTAGATCTCTTCGAAAAGAATAAAATACAAAAAACAATCAATAATAATTAAGGGAATAACTACAAAATTAATATACATCAAAAAAGCTTTTTATATATTAGTTTAATCGTTTTTTTATTCAGATATAAGTATCAAAAGATGCAGCGCGTTTCGGTAAAGGTTTAGATATCTATGTATGTCCTGTAATGTCGAATGAGCAATTCTTGTATACAAATATATAGATACATATGTTTCTTGTAAACAAATCTAAATTGGGCTCAAATTTTGTATATAGATAAGGTTTTGCTACTTATGTTTATCTATAAAAGTATTTTCAGAAACAACACAATTTTTTACGAGAAATAAAGACTTGTTATTATAACTTATTAAAACCGAGCGAAGCTCAGTCGCCCAGCTACTTAAATTATATAAGTAGATGCGCTTCACAGTTTCCCCTGCTTTAAATTTAGACTATTGACCTGATTAAAGTTAATTTCATGTTCGTGTATAAATTAAATCAACGCCGACGCTTTGTAATACAATGCTTATATCAAATCTCTTCCACAGATAAAGCAAGTATATACATCCCACTACGCATATTTCTAGGCATTAGTCTCGTCCTAAGGACATTCTTCTTAAGGTGAAGATTTGGAGTCCAACTCGAAACGGCATTGCAATTTGCGAGTTAGTGAACATACATAACATAACATTCAGAGCGACACACGCATGCTCTTGGAATTAAAAGAATAAATTTGAACATATTGAAATAATAATAATAATGTTTATTTCATGAAACTCAGCTTAGTCTTGTTTTCATTATGTTCGAATAGTAATATAATATTGTTATAACATGTCTCAGACTCTATAGAGAATTTCTTAAACATTCGCCTTTACCCACTGGACCGAAGAAGTTATAATATGACATTAGATCATAAACATTTAACTTGTAATATTGTATAATTATAAGTTTTAGTACAGCGTCAAGTATCCATCTATTCTGCAACGGCTAATTATAAGATCCTTTACTGCCGCCGTGCTTACGCAACGCAAATCCTAATTTCAAGTCGTTCGTGAGTTCAACGACCTTGAATCACAGACAATGGACTGATGTTACTTTCAAGCATTTCATATCAGTAGTTCAGTATAATAATAAAAGCATAAAGAATATAAAAATATAATTATACTTATACGGTATATAGAATCGCTATAATAATATTCAGTTGCAAGCTATAGTTGCTACCTTGACAAGATAAGGATGTTTGTGGCTTAAAATAATGCAGGAGTGTGACGTCATAGCATCTGTAGTACTAGGAGAACATAATTGTACCAGCCTGATCATAAGCTCAAACGTAAGATATTATTTATTAATTTCAGGTGTTATACAACTACAGTGATGTGGGTTTAAAAGGGACGAAGGAGTGTGACGTCACGGCTAAGTAGCAACCGCAGTACTTGGAGCACATAATTATACCAGCGGGATCATTGCTTGAAAGTAGATATTATTAAACACTACATAGTTGAAAGCGACGTAGAAGTGTGACGTCACGGCTGACTAGCATTCGCAATAGGTACTAGGGGTACATAATTACACCTAGATCATAGGCTTGAAGGTGCGGAATTATAAATGACGTGCGTAGAAGTTATCAAGGTAAAAGGCGAGAAACGAGAAGTGTTACGGTTGAGTAGCATTGGCTGTACTAGGAGTACATACGTTGGAGGAAGCGCAGCTTGAAATTACATAATTTCAAACGTTAGGTGACATGACGTCATACCTCAATTTGGACGTAAATATTAATTCAGTTGTTTATAACTAATTTAAGTACGAAAACCGGTTTTTGATGCTTCAAAATTGTACGAAAAATATGCTTAAAATTCAGTTTAAGTATATATGAAAAATAATTCATTTTAAAAAGTACATAAAAAAGAATGGGCCATTTGTCCTGTGGCGTTGTACTCAAATCGCCAGCGCTATTGCCTCGCTGGATAGCGAGATTCGATCACTTAGGTAAGCGAATGTTCTTACCTAACTCAGAAACAGGGGCGCGCCTTCTAGATTCGTATGTCTTAATATTTTAATTCATTTAAATATTTATAAATTTCATAATAATTTGACCTAAAATGTACAAAAGCCGGGATCTCTCACATGATATTTTTAAGTCAGATATGTTTCACTCATAGGTTACATGTTCTGTTACACTCATATACGATCTCCAAGTGTTACTCGATACATTACAATTTCCTTTAAAAAAATAGCCGTACTACTAATATTTGTATAAATATTTAAGAAATAAGGAAAATATGCAACAGCCGGGCTTCGTCTCATAGTAAAGAGAAGGCTTAGAGCTTAATCCGCTAAGCTGCTCTAGTGCATATTGGATATTCGACGGATGGTCAACAAGACGAATTATAAACCCATATTAAGCACATAAAAACGCAGTGGTATTTCAATCGTATTTGAATCAGCTTCCTTCAGCTATAATATGCGTTTTCAACTCGCAATTCATAGAAAGACAAATAATTAAAAATGCGTTTTAACAGTTTCCATTGGAACAAAATACAAAACAATACATGCAATAAAACATCATCAACGATTGGAACAACACTGAAATTATCGTCATCACAATACTAACCTCAATCGCTATTACTCAACGCGATGAATGTAACTTGATACCTTCAAATAACCAAACACACAAATTAATCTAGTTAAGTGTGAAGTTAAGTCTACTATCAAGAAACGCATCAATTTTGTGTACATGCAGAAAATTGAACATCGAACTCTCGACCAAGCAAGGAAGATCCGCGCAAACCCTTATGCGTGAGATGGTCGCCGTCCGGATAAATCAGTCCATTTATTTATTTATATAAGGCCGAGAATCGTTTGAAGATGATGATCACAGATGCCTTTTTTATTTCGTTATATTTTTATAATGTTAGTAATAATATAATAATAATAATATTCTGGGACATTATTCACACAAGGCCATCTGATCCCAAACTAAGCAGAGCTCGTGCTATGGAAAGCAGACAACTGATATACTACATATACTATTTTTTTCTTTTCTTTTTTTTTATAAATATATACTTATATACATTAATTACATCCAGACTCAGGATAAACAGACATTTTCATGCACACAAATGTCTGCCCTGGGTGGGAATCGAACCCACGACCTGCGACGCGAAAAGTATCAACCAACCACGCCAACCGACTCATCGTCGTCATTAGTGTTTGTTTCTTAATTGTTATATAGAAATGTTATTCGTGTTGATTGTTCACGTCCATCACAGTCCAAATTTAACCACTAAAGACTTTAATTTATTTAAACGGATAACATTTTCATACGACACTTAAGTCAAATTGTTTTTTAAACCCATTTTAAGGATAAAACCAAATTTGTTAAACATAAAGTACATATTTCAATTATATAATCGTTTTGTTTATAACCCTTAAGTTCGGTAGACTATTGGACCCTTGTTTGTGATACAAAATCAAGTGTTGATGTTTAGCGTTTAAAAACTGATTAGAGATTGTTAAAAATTAACAAATATAGGATTTTTTATAGTTAAAATTAATAAGGCATGTTTAAAGGGTTGAGTCAAGTGCCCATGTTTTTTGCTATACACGAAGGAATTAATTAAAAATAAGAAAATATTTTATATATTACTACAAAATTATTAATAATAATTTGAAGTGTACGCGAAAATTTAAAAACTATTATTTAACGTAAATTAGTATTCGGTAATAGACTAAACGTAGGACAGTTACAGTTTGTTCAAACTGTGACATTTTTCTTACTGAGATAATTTTATACCCGTCATAACTTCCGAACGACAATTCCGATCCGGATCATTTAAATTGGAATTTACATGTAAATAATCATCCTTAATTATCAAACCATTTAAATGGATAAGGATTAAAAATGTTATGTTACACATATCACCTCTATTCGATTCCACCGTATTTGAACTTATTAATTTAAACAAAAACTGTTATTGTGGCTTAACTATAATAGGCATATACCATCGCTGACTTTTTTGTGAGCAATCATGAGTCCTATTAACATAAACAACACTTTTTTGTATACCATCAAAAGTTTTAGTAGCGCACACCAAAAAATAACTTTTATAAGCAACTATTTGATACCTTGGGTTACATTGTTCCATTTTAGATAGGGATCTCGAATTTTTTTGAAAATATGTTACTCGGTAATGGTGTAGCTTTTTAATGGGGACAACATTTTTAAAATCGCTCCAGTAGTTTTTGAGTTAAATTGTAACAAACAAACAAGCAAAAAATTAAATCTTTCCTCTTTATAATATTAGTCTATATATTTTTTTTAGTTACTTAATATTTTTGTATCACAGCCGTGAAAAGTGGATTGTTATTAAATAAAGCCACACATCAGTTCCAGTCAGCATCTTGAAAACCACGATTACTCTCATCTTTAGGAACATTTTCCATTGGGATGTATTTAGTATATTGACTTATGAATGACTTTATACGCAAAAAGATAGGTAATTTTATAAGTGAACTCAGTCTTTATCAGTTATACGTTATTGATTTAAGTGAATTCAAATTTAAATAAGCAGGGAAAGTTCGAAGTATACTCGGGGAAGGTCCAATTACATCTAAAAACCATTTTGATTACCGAGCGCTTTAGGTTTGTAGAACAGAAAAATCCGATCGTTTCCGAGACCACTCTCGATTCATTCGCAATTTAACCAATAATTCACAATGCCTTTGAACTGAATTGTAGTACACTTAAAAATTGCGGCGCAGACCATTACGCTGCCAGCCGTTCGAGAATATTATTAGGATTCAATGAATAAATATTTTTCAATAAACAAAATCAGCAATTAAGTTAACTACCACAGGAATTTACATAATAATAATATCCTGGGACATTAGTCAAACAAGACCATCTGATCCCAAACTAAGCAGAGCTCGTACTATGGAAACCAGACAACTGATATACTACATATAACTACTATTCTTTTGTAAATACATACTTATATAGATAATTACACTCAGGCTCAGGACAAACAGACATGTTCATGTCAAATGTCTTCCTGAAAGTATTTACCAACCACGCCAACCGGCTTGTCAAATAATAAGTAAAAGCAATTATACACTAAGTATTAAAAAATCACGATGATGACGACGATGGCAGTTGTGTACCGGAGATAAAGAGGCGTATTGGTATGGCTAAGGACGCGATGACTCGACTAAACGTCATCTGGAAGAAAAGGGGTATTACCAACACCACCAAGACCCGGCTAATACGCGCTCTTATATTCCCCATATTCCTGTATGGTTTAGAAACCTGGACGATACGAGCCAAAGAAAGGCAGAGGATTGATGCATTCGAGATGTGGTGCTGGAGGCGCATGCTGAGGATACCCTGGACCGCCAAGCGCACCAATGCATCGATCCTCTCGCAGCTTCACGTCCAAACCCGCCTTTCCACGATCTGTCTGCAGCGTATGTTATCATACTTTGGCCACATAATGAGAAGGGGTGATGAGAGCCTTGAAAAACTGATCGTTGTTGGAAATACGGAAGGAAAACGAGCCCGGGGACGGGCCCCAACCAGATGGAGCGATCAAGTGAGAGGCCCATCTTCAATTAAATTTTGCTCGGTCGCCAGAGACGCGATGAACAGGCATCGGTGGAAGCAGATAATCCACACTAGGTGTATACCATCCACATCCGTCGATCCTCAGCCATGAGGGAGCGACCAGAGAGAGAGATTAAAAAATCAAAAATGGCTCAATTTTTTTTTTTTAACAAAGTTTTATATATCGTACAAGACTATCAGAAGTTGATAACAAACAAAAAGAATGTGTACTGTCTCACTTTATATAAACAAACAATATTAACTCCATATACTGATAACTGTATATACTTTCATTTATGTATGTACTTACAAATTATATTACTTAACGATAACGATGATGGCATGGGATCGTTACTGACTAAATGAGTCTATATATACATATATATTATATTTAATATAATATGTTTTAAACGTCGGCATAGAAACGAGTAGTACGTATGTAGTGTTTTTTACTCTTTAATTATATAGATGCAATTATAATTAATTATGTATATCTAAGACATTAAATTAGCTTATTAGTTAAGTTTATTTATTAGACGAGTGTATACATATTAATTTGACGATATAATGCAACGTTATTTTCAGAAAACGTTTAAAATGCGCCCCAACCTTGGGAACTAAGATGTTATATCCGTTGTGCCTGTAATTACACTGGCTCACTCACCCTTCAAACCGGAACACAACAATACAAAGTACTGCTGTTTTGAGGTAGAATATTTGGTAATGAGTGGGTGGTACCTACCCAAACGAGCTTGCATAAAGATCTACCACCGAGTATTAATTTTGATAACGATCAATGTTGTGTCAAATAATTTGACCTAAAGTTATCGCGGAACGTCAGTTTTTTTTTTTTTTTTTCGCTTCGTAAATTGCTCTTGGCCCTATTGGCCTCTACAGCGTCACCAGGCGGGATGGGCCGAGATGAACTCAGGCCGGAGAATGGGAGCCGACATAAATGTGGCTCAAGGGGAACGGACGTCCTAAGGGTGCCTCCTGTGAGGCCGGACCTCGGCTTAGGACGCCGTTGAAGTCGGGTAGAAAGACGTGTGCATTTATTTACGCCGTCAGACATCTAAGCGTCGACGGGCCGTAACGAATGAGAGTCTTCGACCCCGCCGGCGGGGTCGGTGTGTGTTATTTGTGGCATTTAACAAATTAATGTTGGCTGCTGTAAATCCATCGACTGGATCGTATAGGACGTGCTTAGGACGCCTTCGATCGGGATAGGGTGACTCTAAGGGGCTATAAGCGCACGCCTTAGAGATAAGAGGGTTAGCGTGATGCGACGCTTTATTGAAGTATCTAATTGAGAGATCTTTTAATAATTTTGCTATTGAATCTAGTCGGAAATCTTTATGTAGATCTACGTTACGCGCGTACCACGGGAAACCCGAGGCGATGCGTAGGAATCTATTCTGTAAGGACTGTAACCTAGCTATGTTGTGTGGGCTCGAGTGAGCGAACACAACGCTAGCGTAGGTTAGTATGGGACGTATGCAAGTTTTATAAATTGTAACCTTATGTCTAAGGCTCAATTTACTATTCTTACATAGCATTGGGTATAATCTACTCAAAACAAAGCCGGCTTTGGTCCTAATATGCTTTATATGTTGTCGAAACGATAGAGAACGATCTAATATGACACCTAAGTATTTAACTTTAGGTTGCCAAGGGAGTGGTTTACCGTATTGGGTTATCGGCGATCCCGGTTTGCGAAGAGCCGATTTGGACAACACAGTTGCGCTTTTCTCGGGATTGATTTCGATTTTCCATTTCCGGAACCATGCACCTAGTGCATTAGCAGCGGATTGGAAGCGGGCCTTAATAAATATTGCGCTGTGGGACGTTGAGTATATAGCGGTGTCATCCGCGAATAGGGCTAATGGAACGTCAGTAAGCGAGCGTCAATGTAAGCCGCATTATGTAACTAAGAAAATACTGAGCCGAATTTGATTAAAACATACGCAACTTAACCCCAAAACATGACCCATAAAAGCATACGTTCAAGACTACTTAACATATTTTCCAGATTTTCGGAAAATCTATATATGTATTTATAACACTGTAAGTGGAAGAAAAAATATCGAATTTCCGAATTCAAATCGGTCGAGGCATTTTCAGAGTGAACATAAATATAAAACCTCTACCTTTTTTTAAAGTCGATTAAAAAATAGAAGTCTGTAATAAAAACTGTTATCATCCACCACAAACCACAGAACAATTTCCCTACATAAAATTTACTTCGATAACAAATCAACTTTTATTTTGAACTATTTCCGTCCGCGGTTTCGACCGCGTGTGGGGGGGGAGAGGTAGATATTAGGTACTTTTCCTATTCCTTGACAACGATGCCAAAGTTCATGATGTTCGATTGAGTAGTTATACGTTAAACAAACGAATTCACTTAAATTTTTTGATTATTAAATCACCACGACAATAGATCTTGAACAACTAATTAGTAAATATTTTTATTAAATCGAACTGCATCTCGATATACATTGATAGAATTGATAACTTGTCATAAAGTACGTACTTAATATATCTATTATATAGATTAGTTTTGTATTCGGATACATAAGACCGCAATGGTATTTACCATTCGAAGCTATTAACTATATTTTAGTTCATATTTTCCTTAAAAATCCATGTAAATTAATACAACGGGTGAAGTAAAAAGAAAACGATTCGCAAATTGGGACAAACTCGTTGCGCGAGCGCACAATACTCGTTCATGTGTGCGTGGCGAGGGTACGTCACCTTGACACGAGGCCCCACGGGGTACTATACTTGTCCCACTCCCGCTCACGCGTAGCCGCGGCGCACGAGCGAGACGTAAGCATCCCGTAGACGGACGCTTTCAGAAACGCTACGCGCCACTCGGCCGCCATTTTGTTGTTCATTTTGTTGATAGATTATTTTAGGAGCCTCTTCAATACCTTTTTATTTTATTTACTTCACGATGATGGGATTTATGAGTACGGCTTTTATTTATTTTTATTTTTAAGCCTGCTGCTTATAAGTGTGCTTACGTCATTCGTATCAATTTCGATTAATTGATTATTCATAATTCAATTATGAATACTTGGATGAATACGAGACCAAACGTGGCAGGTTCAATGCGTTAGCTTATAACATGAAATCTTACTCATTTTACAACTCACATAGATACAGTATAATTTTTTTGTATCGTTAACTTTTGACCTTAAAATATTGCTACAATTTCCAAAATGACTAACAATCGTCTCATGTAACAATACGTTGTTTGAAACGTGTATTATGCAATCATAGCACGCTTATGATATACATATGTACTTATGTAATTATATCAGATTAGTAGCGAAACATGATATACAGAGATATGATAACACTTCTCATACTATGAGACAACCACGAAACGAAAACTTAAATATTTTTAGATACGTCTAATTTTGTCGCCTGAAAGAAGAAAAAAAATAAAATAATAGAAACTTTTTTCGCGCCAAGTAACGCCATCTAGCGTGTAACTTGGTAAACGGGCGCGGCAAGGTTACGGACCGATGTCTCTCGTCCGTATTTATAGCGCACCTAATGTAATTTGCGTCCCAGGTTCTTTATATTTAATGATGTCAACGTTTATTTTGGTTTTTAATGGTCGTTGAATATTTGCTTGGACGTTTAAACAATTGCTTTAAATTAATGTTTCTTACTCTTTCCTTATTATACTAAAATCGGAATTATATAATATAAGACGTGTTTCTATTGAATATACTTCTATATATGAACTACACAAGCGATGTTTAATTATAAATTGTTAAAAAGCCGATATTTTAAGTATATTTTTGGCACTTATTTACAAAATAAACAATATATTCAAATAATAACGGTTTTATGTCTAAAATATAGTTAAGTACCTATTTTTATAGAAATTAAATATCTATCTTATAATATTAAACGAGCAATTCTTGTGTATATATTTATTTCGTATAACTCGGAAACGGGTCTAACGATTTGGCATAAATTTTGTTCTTAGATAAGGTTCTTGAGTTTATCTAAAATCTAAATAGATGTATTTGTTGAAGGAACGTATTTATTTTTAAATTACACAAAAAAGCCGAGCTATGTGAGGTCCAAATACAATACATATTACACAGTACATATAACCTTTATGTATAAAACTAAAATAGACGAACAGAAAATATACACTGAGCTATGATATTGCTTTCATTATCCACGTTGTCCCATGATTACTTAATAATCTTCAATCGCTTAATTATATTGGCTTTAGTTTAAAATATAATCATATCGTTGAACTTAAAAACAAACTTAATAATTATGAGAGGTTATCCTAACGCTTGTTTTGCGAAACTAATTTACGAACTAGAAAATAAGTTTTAAGAAAATTTAAATACTTAGTCATTTATTAAGCGTTACGAAAACATAACAGAGTATGTATTTGTATTCGTTATCGTCCATATACAATTAGGAGTTACCCATTAAGTAATGGGTAATTCTATTTCAAATGCCTTTATCGGAAATAATCACGTAGCCGACTTGTGGCTCCGATAAACGCTATTGACACTGATGTCATACATTACTATGTAATGATGAACGATGAACCTCGTTATGCCCTTTAATATTTAAAACGATTTATAAGAATAATATTTTAATATATATATCTAGCAAAAGCATGCCATCATCGTTCACTATCATTTTGATTTACAAATATATAACTTTTGTGATATTTTGTTTTAATATATATTCATTCTATTATAGTAAGGTCCTCCAGACAGATTTCGGCCACGGCGGCCAATCTCAAGAGAGATTAGCCAACTGCGCAGGAGATATTATAGTGCACAAGTGTGTGCGCAAACACAGATGCACTCACTATTCCCTAGCTCTCATAATCCGATGGGACTGCAGTCCGACACGACCGGAAAGAATTCAGGTCCAACGGCTTTACGTGCTTTCCAAGGCACGGGATTGTACACACTTCCAACTTCCAGACTCCGGGCTGCTACTGAGAATTTTCTGACAGAAAAACACAATAACTATTTATTGGCCCGACCTGGGAATTGAACCTAGGACCACCGGGTCTGCGGCCTTATATCTAGCCACTAGACCAACGTGGCAGTTCCAATTCTATTATACACATTTATATGACGTATGTAATAATTATATCTCTAATAAGCCTGAAGGTTGAGTGGTAAACAAAAAAAGTCCTGGAAAAGCGCCCGGTCTTTTCAATCTTAGAACTCAGTGTCTGTTCAGGATGTTTATTCAAATCAGAATAATTAGCTGTTTCAAAATATATTTACAACAATGTTATGTATGTATGATATATAAATAAAATTAAGACTTATAACACCAAGATTCCGACTCAACAAAGTAAATACATCGTACCTGGAGGTATTCGTAGAAAGACTCCCAGATATTTTTAGACTTGCTTATTAGGTAATACAATTTAGTCTTATATTATAAAAAAATACTAATCGAAGAAAAAAAAGCGGAACGTTCGTATTCGTTAATTTCTATTATTTTATACATGTAGTTAATTACGTATTTATTTAATTTTAAAAAAAAAGTAACTACTGAGTTATTTACCGGTTCTACTCAGTAAAATCTACAATTCGAATGTTGTAACATGTCATACAAAAATGCTTATCAGATTCATCCAGGATGAAACATTTACAAAACTTAACATCTAGATCCCATGTAAGGGCGCGCATTGCCAGTGTATTAAATGGTACATCATTTTTAAGGAGGGGGCAAACGGGCAGTAGGCTCTCCTGATGGAAAGTGACTACCACTGCCCATGGACATTAACTTGAACGAACCAGACATGCCTAGGAATCGAGATACCCACGATTATCAAGAAAACTCTTACAAGGACGACAACTGACATTTAACAATAAAAAAATGCTATCCGAAATAAAATGTAACATTGTAATTCTGAAATTTCGATTTTAATTTTGCCTGCACGTAGAAATAAAAACATTTAGACATCTCAAATGAATAAACTCAATCAATATAACACAATGAGACTTGATATTTGTTAGTTTAAAAATAATACTTACGCTAACATTTCAAAACTAGCAACGAAATCTAATAAAATAAAATAAGCTATTGATATCGGCTACCGTCTATTCACTTTAATCTACTGTATAACTCGGACACCATCGATGTCAATTATTAGCAATATATGGTCATCTGTCCCTGTGACATTACATAGGTGGCGACTACTTGGCGTCACTATCGTTATTTAAATTTTTTCTTCGCCATATTATTTTTAATATATATATTGTTTTGTATACTTTCAGAATGTCGATTAAAGTAAAAGTTACTTGGATAGTATAAACTGTTTCGAAATGAGATTTATGGCAAATGAATGGGGAATAGCTTCTATATATAGATAGGCCTGATGGTATGTGGTCCCCACGGCTTATAGTCATTGGCATTGTGAGAACGCACCACCGATCTAGGAAACTATAGATATATTGCTTACAGACGGGCTTTGACAAAGCCTTTTTTTATGGCATATGTAGGCGGACGAGCATAGGGTAAGTGGTCACCAACACCACATGATGGTAAGTGGTCACCAACGCCCATAGACATTGGCATTGTAAGCGATGTTAACCATCGCTTACATCGCCAATGCGCCACCAACCTTGGGAACTAAGATGTTATGTCCTTTGTGCCTGTACTTACACTAGCTCACTCACCCTTCAAACAGGAACACAATGGCTTCACACTGTTTCCATTAAACGGGGTTATATTAAGGGCTCCGAGAAAAACGAAGCCTTATAATACCTATCATGAATTTACTATTGATTGTTCCGAGTTTCATAAGGAACGAGCGGAAAGGAAGGAAGGAGCGTACGGTGTTTTGTAAACATTTTAAACATTGTTAATTAATTCAAAGGTACATTTGTACGTTAACGTACATATGCGATTAAAAATATTATAAAAAAATCTAAGATAATTTTATTTAATATGGTCACAGAATATCATCTTTATTATAAAGCTGGATATTTTATGTTTAAACGCGTAAATATTAATTAGTACGAGCGCAATTAAAAGTCAGATAAACAATCTACTGAAGACGTAAAACAAAGCAGTATGGTAACTGCTTTGTTCTGTCTTCAGTAATGTTGACTAACCTGGCAAACTGTAAACCGAGGCAAAGAATAAAGTAAATATAAGGCACTTAAATAATTTTCTTAAACAAAATTAGTATAAGTACCCGAAAGCCTATTACTATAAATACAAAGATGGGGTCCTTAGTTAAACACAAATTAATATCTGTCTGTCATTAATGATTTCGCATTCGAAAGAAGAAGACACAACATATTTTAACTAACTACCCTCTTGTACGATAAAGTATTTTGTTATGTTGTTCAAGTGTATTAAAATATGTCCACTTCTAAAGAACCTAACTACTGTACTAATGGTTTAAACTTAAGTAAGAACTCGACTTGACTTACAAAGGGAGAGCTATCCATGAATTATTCGTGTTGATTTACAGAATCAGCATAAATCGGCAAACTCGTCTGATGACGGATACCATTATAACCTACTTCCGTTATGTATGTTTGAGTTCGTTTATTCTGTTAAAGTAACAGCCTGTGAATGTCCCACTGCTGGGCTAAGGCCTCTTCTCCTCTTTTGAGAAGAAGGTTTTTGGAGCATATTCCACCACGCTGCTCCAATGCGGATTGGTGGAATACACATGTGACAGAATTTCAGTGAAATTTGACACATGCAGGTTTCCTCACGATATTTTCTTTCACCGTCAAGCACGCGATGAATTATAATCACAAATTAAGCACATGAAATTCAGTGGTGCTTGCCCGGGTTCGAACCCACGATCATCGGTTAAGATTCACGCGTTCTTACCACTGGGCCATCTCGGCACATTATTTTGTTAACGATTAATTAAATATCGAGGTTGAGTTAATGAAACATATCTATGATGATACTTATGGTGATAGAAGTCCGTCTGGGTAAGTACCACCCTCATCATATATTCTACCACTAAACAACAATTACTATTGTCGTGTTCAGTTTTGAAATGGTGAGTGAGCCAGTTTAACTGCTGGTATAAGGGATATAACACCTTAGGTAAAATTATCGCATTGGCGTAGTAAAGAATAGTTAATTATAATACACAAAAGCTTAATTCGTCTATATGGCTTAATATTTATTTATATTGATCAATCCCAAAAGGACTCAAATACCGTACCTCATCGAGACTTTTTTTTAAATTCATTTTACGATTTAAAATATTAATTGATATAAAAATATTTAAATTTTGTTGTTAAATTACAATGATATACTACTACACGTTTTAAACGAAAATGAAATGAATGAATAATTCTATGTATTTGAATATTTATTCGCATTCATGTTTATTACAGTGTAAATACTGATAAAACTGCATTTTAAACTATTAAAATGCAGTTTTATCATATTGTTTTAAATTTTTTATGTAAGTATTTGGTATCTTTGAATCAAAACAATTAACAACTCAAAAAAAGAACAATCTATTTTTTAATTATATTACATTTTAATGGACATAATTATTGAAATGGAATAATAATATTTTAAATGAACGATTAAATGAAATTACTTAGTAATTAAAAAGTAGGCTTTCATCGAGTATTTCAAATTTTACACAAAGAAAACACTAGCTCGCTACTCTAGTAGTAGGTGTTAAGGTAAAAGAGCTTTGCAAACAGCTCTCAACAATGAAACTCGGAAACTAGCATGAAAGATTAGATTAATTCTATTATAAGAAAAATTATTAAATTTATTATTAATACATAGTTTTAATATATAAAGTTATATATCTAACACAGTTTAATTCAGTTGGTACATAGCGTACTGTCGCTATATATGTGATATAGCGACAGTTATAAGCCCCCTTGGGACGTGTTAAAACGTGCATCCCGTCAATTATGTCAGTGATTCGATATTTCCAAAATATACAACGTCCCTAAAGAAATCTTGCCTCGATGCTGGATTCTATATATCGATTACAACCAATAGCAATTATTCTTTCAAACTCTACACGAGTTACGACCGCATAATATAGTTTTTGATTAAAGACCGTTGTGTAAATAAAGTTACATTGTATTATTACTAAGTAATTACGTTTACTGATTGTGAAATATTATATGTCTTTAGCGACGCTAATGCAGAAACCTAAATAATGACGACAATTATGAGGAAAGAGTTAATATATATATATGAAAGAGTTAATATATATATATTAACTCTTAAGGAATACTGTTGCGAAAGAACAAAGATAATAATAATTAGTTCTATATTTAAAATATTCCTAGGTGTGCACGGTGTGCGTAACGTGTCCACTGCTAAGCAAATGCCACTTAAAGATAACACTTGAAAGCTTATTCCAATTTTCATCGCGCTAATCCAGTGCGGGTTCGAAGCCCAAATTTGGCAAAATTTCATCCATCACATAGAAGTTTCGTTAGAATGTTTTCATTTCAATTGTAAATACAAACAAAGCAAAACAGTACGGTACAGGCTAGAGTTTGAATCCGCAATGTCAGTTAAGATTACGTACATGTACAAAAAGGATAAAGCTTTGCGATAGTCCACTGGGAACAGATCAGAGCTACTCAATGAGTCCAGGCTTTAAAAAACAACTTTTTTATAAAGTCACTATGTGTTGTGATTTCTTATAGTTACACATTTTATTATGAAACTGCTGTATTGAAGTCAATATTCTATTATTTTTTATAATTACATTTATATATATTGTTAGGTATTCATATTCATATATTGATTCGTTTACCAGATACGATACCATTGTAATACCAGAAACCTGTCTCGTTGTTCTAGTGGCTAGTTATAAGGTCGCAGACCCGGTGTTCCCGGGTTCAATTTCGTCGTTCAGGTCGGGCCAATATAAAGTTATTGGGTTTTTCTGTCAGAAAATTCTCAGTAACAGCCCGGAGTCTGGAAGTTGGAAGTGTGTAAACTCCTGTGCCTCGGAAAGCACGTAAAGCCTTTGGTCCTGCGCCTGAACTCTTTCCGGTGGTATCGGATTGCCGTCCCATCGGATTATGAGAGCTAGGAAAGAGAGTGCACCTTTTTTTTTACGCTGGGTAAACTCGTTACGCATTTCCCTCCACGGGAACAGTGGGGGGGGGGGGTATGTGGGGCTCGCCATATGTCCAGGGCACCGAGTGTGCCCGGTCATCGGAATACCCACTAAAAACCCAGCTGTACCCTTCCCGTCTTAACGGGAGCGCCACGGGATCGCTTACGCATGCTACCGTGACGCTCCGAAAAGAGAGTGCACCTGTGTCAACGCTTGTGCACTATAATATCTCCTGCGCAGTTGGCTAACCTCTATTGAGATTGCCGCCGTGGCCTAAATCGGTCTGGATAATATTATTATTATTATTTATAAATACCAGAAGTGCATAGAATAATTTATTATTTTGGTTAAGAGGAAAGTCAGTTGATATTTCTTTGCTTTAGTTGCAACGATTATAGTTGATTAATAAAGAGAAGCAGTGTGTTTTCAGTTCATAATTACATACAAGAAGTTTTTAAACACTTTTTATGATATTGCACGCAAAATATAGGCCGGCAATGTACGTTTACAGCAACCACGCGTACGCCACCCGATTTTGAATGAATAAAATAAAAATAAGACAATATATGTACATAAAGTAGAAGTAAGATTTTTTAGAGCTAATTAATTTTCACAAAACGTGACATACTTGTACTCCTCAACCCTTTATAACCACTGCGTCACCTTGTCTAAGTAAATATAAGTAATGTTTTACAAATATCAACACGAGCTCCAATGACGGTGGATTTGTAGTTTAATCATTGGCTACACCATTTCATTAGAAAAAATAATAATGATGCATCTTTAAATATAAATAAATAAATGAACTATTCTTTATTCAAATAAAATCTTACAAAGCACTTTTGAATTGTAATTTTACACGACAAATTAAATGTACGGCTACCAGTCGTTGAGACGAACCAACAAGGTACTCAGTTGTTACTATTTTTATCAAAGTTAGAAATGCAATAAACATCTACAAATTAAAGTTATATATTTATAATGTATGAAAATCAACGATTACCAACTCCAAGCTTTTAAAGCATATTTTAAGCACGACATAAAGCATATTAACAGGATAATATGCCTTATGTGTAACAATATATCTAAACCAATGGAAATTATATATATCTATATATATATATATATATATATATATATATATATATATATATATATAAAGCATATTATATGCTTTTATATAATATAAGTTACAATATATGTTAATGTATTCTAAATACGCATACGAGAAAATGTAACGTTGTAGGTGGAGCTGCAGTTTTAATACAGTCATACCATGTTCTGAAAACGGTCGCACGGCCCCGGGTCTGTTGACCCGTCGCTTGGGCATTGAACCAGCTCGTAACGCGATCATTCACTCTCGGGGGTCACTTTTATTTGGTACGACGTATGCCCCGTAGTATTTTGATATTCCCTCCTTTAATACGTACATACGTTGTTTTAAACTTGTAAAAACTAAGTATTTATGCTTTAAGAAACGTGTTTCTTTTCTAATTAATGATGAAACTCTAATATATGTTTGCATATTTTAATAACATAATATACATTAACAATATCCAGCTTTATTATTTTTATTTGTTTTTCGATCAAAAATGATTTAGTCAACGTCGTTTTATTTAGTTTTAAATACGTTTTTTTTATTTCTGTAACAAATTAGACTTAATTTCACATTTACAAAACGTGGTAATCTTTTAATTTATGACAATAAATAAATAATTTATTAGCTAAACTTTTTTACAAATACAAAACAGGATACCAATTAAAAACAAATATTATCTCACGACGCACGTCTGTGACGCCATCTATCGGCAAACATCTTAAATGGTACGTAATAATATATTTAATTATATATGATAAATAAATGTAATATCATTGAAGATAAAGAGTAACTATTAAAGTTTCTTGTGGGTTCGCATTCGAATCTACATTGCGAACCGGTGGTAGCTTAACGTTTGGTTTATTTTGTAAAATAACGATTCAGGTCTGCTTAAATGTATAATATAATATTATAATTGATTAATTTTAAAATGACATTTGTATCAATGGGGTATATTTGTAAATTATATTGTAAGCATTGTTGAAATCAACAAAACATCAATTACCGCTTCCTACCTATCCTTACTGTGTGAGTGGGTACCCGTGTGGGTGGGTACTCATCAGTAATTCTACCGCTAAACACGTGTCCTTATACACAGCCGTGCTCCGGTCTGAAGAGTGATTACGCCAGTTCAATTGATTATGAAACATTTACAACTATATATACATAAACAATAGTATTATCGAGTAATTATTTCAGATATATTAAATTTTAGATTTCACCCGTGCGTCACGCGTTGCTTTCGACGCGCGATCTCATATCTATGTTTTTCTATTTAGGACGACCTGTATCAAACATTTCTTCGCGTTGCAATAATTTTGCAAATTATTCTTAAGAATATGGTTAATATATGAACATGGTAATCGTTCTTGCAACTGGAATATGGTAATTAAAAGAAAGCGCTGATTTCTTTTTCTGCAGTCGTCTCAACAGCTTTACAGCGATTTAAGAACCAGATATATGTTTTAAGTATGAGTGGTTTTTCGCAGAAAAATAATGTAGTAAACGCCAAAAGCTTTTCATCGTTATATAAATAAAGCGAAAGAGTTTTACATAACATCCCCATTGACAGCCACAGATTATTTGTAAATATAATCAATTATCCAATTTTGATCTCGAAAACTAAAGCAATAAGAATGTAAACGAAAATATTAAAGAACCGTTTGTGTTTTTTTGTAAACATTTTCTGGTTTTGATCAGACACAATCTTTTTTTTATGGCATAGGTAGGCGTACGAACCTATGGGCCACCTGATGGTAAGTGGTCACCAACGCCCATAGTAATGTCTATTGTAAGAGATGTTAACCATCGCTTACATCGCCAATGCACCACCAACCTTGGGAACTAAGATGTTATGTCCCTTGTGGCTGTAATTACACTGGCTCACTCACCCTTTAAACCGGAACACAACAATACCAAGTACTGTTTTGCGGTAGAATATCTGATGAGTGGGTTGTACCTACCCAGACGAGCTTGCACAAAGCTCTACCACCAATAATATTAGAAATATAAGAATATAATTTACATATTTACATACAATATTTTATTTTTAAATTTGAATTGGACTTACCCATAAAAAAAACCAAAGATTATCAAGACTCACTACATTGTCACTAGAGAACACTTATTGTATATAATGCAGGATTTATGTACCCATCATGTTAAAAAGAAAATATGACGAAAAAAATCGACGCTCTCCGCAAAAGTTCCGAAAACTTGGAGTAAAACAACGCCAAACCGTTTTATACTTACTTAAAATTATTATTTAGTTATATCAATTGGGTAAAAGCCGGATAATTGCCTCAGTGGGATAGATACCTCGGTTTTGAATACATCGTGTTGTTTCGTTTGTGTATGAGATATAATTGACGTTAGCGCTCTTGTTTAATGAGAAGCATTGTCCCCGCAGGCTTAAGGGCCATGCCAACCGTAGAATTTGGTGCACGTGTTTCGTCCTTGTGAGTGAAAATGTCCCGCGACGAGAACTCAACGAGTGTAATTTGTGAGTATTTTCTTTTGAATATTCTTTTTTTGGTTGATGATTTCGTCAACTTTTTGTTTCTTAAAATGCACTGGAGTTTACAGAGTTAAGTCTATGTTACTTAGATTTTATACGTGTTTAAGTATACGCATATTTTATTCGTATTGAAAAAGTATAATCGTCCAATACATTTTTGCCATAAGGGCGTATTAGCAACTGTTTCATGTTGCAGGTGTACGCAATTACGAGTGAAAACCAGATGTGGTCCCTCGCCACATCAGCTGGGCTGAAGATCGTTTAGCATTAGCGTTCGAAAAACTAAGAAAAAAAGAAAAAAAATCTACAACAGTATACAATTCAAGAATACCAAAGTGGATTTCGTGGTACCGGGTCTACTCAATCAATTCGAATGCTCCATCCTATCTATCTTTATCTTTCGTTCATCATTTTTGTCTGCTGCTGTGAGGCTGGTTGTCACGTTGGATGGATTACCAAGAGAATAATTTTGAGGTTGGTGATGAACCCAAGTTCCAAAATTTGGACTTGACTAGTACAAAAGCTATCTAGACCTAAATAAACCCCAACATCGGACCCAAAGATTATTCTCGACCATGTCTCCAAATGGTACACTAATAATAACCTTAATAATGATTGCTTAGCCAAACTAACGAAAATATTTACAATCTTAGTAGCCGTATGCAATACAATCAACAAGGTCATCAGCATCAACATATGAACCCATCCGATATAATGATGGCAATATTTAACACAATAAAAACATCAAAAGCTAACAGTGACCAGCTTGTACTATTTTTCGTAGAAAATTCAAGCATATGTCCTGCAAAGACCTTCTAGCAAAATGTAAGAAACCTCATAAAACGGTATGGTCTCAAGCAATGAGTAGGTGGATCAACCAGTCTCTTGCGGGAAACGGCGGCAATGTCTCAGTATTCAGAGTACTCGTCACGCCTTCGCCTCAGGGGCGGCCTCAGCAATAACCTGCATTGACACTATTAGAAAGAAGGCCGAGAAGGTGTACGAGATCACGAGTTTTAAATGTAACTCGAGAACGAATCTTGGTTTAAATACCCCAACTGAACAGAGCTGGACAATGTTACAATAATTTACTAAAAAATGTTGACTTTAATATATTTTATAAATCGTTAAAGTTCTATAAAGCCAAATTCAAAACATACTTCATAAAGTTATATGAATAAAAAATACATACATTTTATTTTATTGTTGTTTGTATTAACAGTTTTTTTTTTTTTGATCTATAGATTCTAAATTAGGTCATAATGCTATTCACTAGTTATGTTAATATCAAAATTTAGTTAGATATTTTGTTATTTATGTTAAAGATTTTTCTTGTTGTTTTTCGTAATTAAATATTCTTAAAATTGAATGTTAAGTTAGTCTATAATTAGTATATATTTTGTTACTCAATTTTATAAGTAATAAGAAAATGCATTTCTAAATATATAACGTTGGCTTCTTAATTAATAAAATTAAATAATATTTCATCAATGCACTTGCTTGGTATTATAACCGCCCCGTAATAGATAAAGTCATTATAATTAAGGTAAAATATTCCATAAACAGCAAAACTCTATGTAGTAAATCTTTAAACTCGAATGAAGTGACACGTGCCAGGTCTAAAAATTAAGATAACAGCCATAAAAAGTGGCAAAAGCGTTGATTAAAAATCGATTACTTAAACGTAAGGATAGTGCCTGCAGACTAAAAGGACTACCTGGTTAATTATAAGGTATAATTAACCGACTAACAATGAAGCGACTTACATGGTAATGATCAAACTCCCCTCCCTCCAAGTCCCTCCAAGAACTTCATTTGATTTATAAAATATATAATAATCTCATTTTTTATATCAACCTCTAAGTTCTTTTTATTTTTCAAGTACGATCATAACTATAAAGCTTAATAATATTTTCAAATGATTGAATGAAATTTTACTGGTGGTAGAGGTTTGTGCAAGCTCGTCTGGGTAGGTACCACCTACTCAACACATTCTACCGCAAAACAGTATATTTGTTATTGTTGTGTTCCAGTTTGAAGGGTGAGTGAGCCAGTGTAATTACAGGCACAAGACACAACATAATAGTTCCCAAGGTTGGTGGCTCATTGACGATGTAAGCGATGATTAACAATTCTTACAATACCAATAGTTTATGGGCGTAGATGACCATTTACCATCAGGTGGCCCATATGCTCGTCCGACTAGCTATTCAATAAAAAAAATGATATTTAGCATAGAGGCAGAATAAAGAAACGCAAAGCTAGATTGAAACTGCCACAGTATATATTACAGCATGGTTATAATCTACAGTTTCTAATCAGGTCTGTATAATGTTGCGTAGTGATTGTTTCCTCTCTTAGTGTCATCATTTTTTTGACATACGAAAGAAAGAAGACAAAGAATTGTGTAACATAATACTATCACCTTAGAAAGTTTATGAATAAGCATGTTGTATAAAAATTACGACAGAATTTGAAACTAGCTTGGTTGTGACAACGCTTGACACGTAATAGATAGATAGATCTTTATTTGTTATGAACACAAGTATTCACCAATACCTGGCATAGAAATTACATTTATAACTTATACTTAACATAGTTCTTACAACAATATAATAATAATAATAAATAATATATATGAGGTTCTCCTGACCGATTTCGGCCACGGCGGCCAATCTCAAGAGAGATTAGCCAACTGCGCAGGAGATATTATAGTGCACAAGTGTGTGCGCGAACACAGGTGCACTCTCTTTTCCTTAGCTCTCTGCACTCTCTTTCCGGTCGTGTCGGATTGCCATCCCATCTAATCTGATGGGATGGCAATCCGACACGACCGGAAAGAGTTCAGGCGCAGGACCAACGGCTTAACGTGCTTTCCGAGGCAAGGGAGTGTACACACTTCCAACTTCCAGATTTCGGGCTGCTACTGAGAATTTTCTGACAGAAAAACCTAATAACTATTTATTGGCCCGACCTGGGAATTGAACCCAGGACCACCGGGTCTGCGGCCTTATATCGAGCCACTAGACCAATAAGGCAGTCACAAATAATATAAGTAGTATGACCAAGTGAACAAAGCATAAAAATTTAATTTAAATAAAATGTAATTTAATTAAAACACCAATAGCATAGCATTCTAGAGGAACTTTTGTCAAGTCGAATTTGATATAATATTAAATGTTAAAATGTATCTGCAGCGGCGTAAGAAGTGAGCGTATACCACGGAAAAGGCCTCACACTTACGCTTCAAAAGTTTTGTAGCTATCTTCAACTTCAGAAACATTTAATACTATCTTCATTGCCACTGTTTTTTATTTAATTATTTTTTATTTTTTTTATTGTATAGGTAGGCGGGCGAGCATATGTATGGACCACCTGATGGTAAGTGGTCACCAACGCCCATAGGCAATGTCATTGTAAGAAATGTTAACCATCGCTTACATTGCCAAGCGCCACCAACCTTGGGAACTAAGATGTTATGTCCCTTGTGCCTGTAATTACACTGGCTCACTCACCCTTCAAACTGGAACACAACAATACAAAGTACTGCTGTTTTGCGGTAATCTGATGGACGTTATTTAAAAAACGGAGGAACGCAACTGCCACTCATTAATAGCCATTAAATGCATTGATCGAGAGTAACATTTTAACACATCACTAAACCATAAATCCCACCGACTTGTAAGAAAAATTTATCTACCGTTACTTAGTACTGTTAGTTTTGAAAAGTGGTCTAGCAGCATTTATTGTCGTACAGCCTCCAAAGAGACAGCCTTAATTTAACACTAAAACTAATAACTAATAAAACATGAGTAAAGTATGGATCAGAAAAGGTTTAGCTGTTTTGTTTAATAAAGAATATGTATTTAACAAGCGGGATTAAGATATAGTTCTTTATAATTGTAAAATAAACTTTTCGAAGATCTACAGATCTGCCCCAGTACAAAATTTAATGTATTTGGTTCTGGGATGCGACCGTCTTCAGTTGATATATAATTATCTTGTTTGTTTTGTTTAAAAAAAAACATGCACTCAGTGGTAGATTTTTTTTTATTTTACCACTCATCAGATGTTCTTCCGCAAAACAGCAGTACTTTGTATTGTTGTGTTCCGGTTTGAAGGGTGAGTGAGCCAGTGTAATTACAGACACAAGGGACGTAACATCTTAGTTCCCAAGTTTGGTGGCGCATTGCCGATGTAAGCGATAGTTAATATTTCTTACAATGCCATTGTCAATGGGCATTGATGACCACTTACCATTAGGTGGCCCATATGCTCGTCCGCCTGCCTATACAATAAAAAAAAAATGCAACGCCTGAACGCATTAAGGTTTTGTCAGACTTGGGTCCTGAAACTATACCATATCATAACGTTAAAATTATTTAGCAATAGCCAAAGTTACTATTTTAAAAAATTAATTAAACAGTTTTACTAGTTATTTAATAAATACTAAAAATAAAATAGAGACATCCAATAACAAAAAAAAATTGCACGATTGATGGTTGTTTCGCTCGCGATAAGCAAATTCATCCTAACTGCTTCTTCCCATCTAAGAAATAGAATTGACGTCCGAAGTTACTAACGATATTGAAGTCGTGACCGAAATTCGGCCACTGAAATTGGTCGGATATTATAGAGCACAAGTACTTTTTTTTCTAATACGTGTAAAAGTGTAAAGTGATACACACAAATCACTTACTCTATTAATTCAGCAATCCGTCTCGACGTGGCTCCACGTACAAGACTAACGGTTATAGTATATTTCGTATATATATATTTTTTAAATATAAAATATTTTAATTCTTTTACTAAATGACCGAGACCAAGAATATGATACTTAAGTTTGTGTAACGGTATAATTAAAAATGTATTTATTTTACAATAAACCGGTGTTTATATATGCTCATATTATATTGTAAGGCTTTTAAGCTCTTCTATTAAGAAAAATAAAGAAACCGATTTGAAGAATAACAAAAAAAGTAAGGGACGAAGAAGCTGAACGTTTCGATTCTCTTAATACCTTATATAGTTAAATCCCCTAAATATAAGGGTTGGAACAGCATTTTATATGGTTAAGAATTTATACAATTTTTTTTTATAAAAACCCACCCTTGTTTCAGGTGTAATTGCAATTACTGTGTTTATTAAATAAATCATTTTTTCCACAAGCAGACAGAAGCAAATAAGTAGTGTAGTCTTAGCTTACTAAGCCCGTAACATAATCAAAGTGCAGCATTATTATAGCAGTTTCAGTTAGCTTAATAGGTAAGTTCATTCATTGGCACGTATATTATGCTGCTCATAGTAGTGCGAAAGCATGCATCGAGATTGCAATTTGCAATTCAGAATCATGTAAATTACTTAGAAAATACAAATCAAAAACTAATGATGTTAGAAAATTTAAAAAAAACAGAATTGTCTTTCTCGAATTACCAATAACTTAGCAAGCTTTTGGAAGTGTGCATGAGAATAATCCATAAGGTAAGAATTGAACCCGAGACTTTCACAACGCTTAACGCCTAGATATCTAAACGGTACACAGATACCAAATAACGGTATACAAACACGAATACCAGAGCTACGGCATACAAAAACCGTTGAGCTATTGTGGCTTATAATATAAATTAAAGTACCTACTTGTGCAGAAAATAAAATATAATCAGTTGAAACAAGCGTGAACCTAGGCAAGTGAAATTACAGGCATAAAACATAATATGACAAAGAAGTATGAAATTAATGATTACTCAATCGCTGAGTTTCTTTTGCCGGTTCTTCTTAAGGCTGGGTGTTTCTTTTCCGAACCGGTGGTATTTTTAAGTTTGACCATCAATAAGTAAGCGTAATGCTTCAATGTTGAATAAAGTATTTTGTAAAACTAAATAGGTTGACAGACGAGAAAATTGGCCACCTGATGGTAAGTGGTCACCATAGTAACGAAGATTAACTAACCAAAAGTACTTGTTTGAACTCAGATCGCATTATTCGCAGCGCATTGACGGCGTATCGAATGGTTCATATTTCCTGGCGCTAATGTCTATGGACGGCGGAGATTAATTCGTTATTTCTATTTTTTTAAAAAGGAAACAACGTTAAGCTCTTGTTATTGAAACAGCTATTACAATTGAAATTAAGAACTTGATAATTTTTACGATAGGTATTAAAGAACGAATTAGTGTGCAAAGTTGAAAATTAAATAATATATAATTCATATTAAAAATTTAGAAGCTACGGGACGTATCAAATTAAAGAGCTCGTTTAGAGATTAACAAACATTTGTATTTTAAGCGCATATAAAACTTGATATAGCAAATATAGCACAGATTATACAAAGTACAGGTAGTGTCCCTCTCTCACGATGACGTCGGAATGAAATTCGATACGACGGGAGAGAAAGTCGCGCATAACCTACGCCTTAACGTGCTTTTCGTAGAACGAAAGTGTAAATGTTGCCGATATACTAACACCAAGCTGCTACTGAAATTAAATTTCTAAACGAAAATTATATTTTATTCACCCGATAATATTCTGCACCCGTATAATCTAATTACTAAATCAATGAATGAAGTTTGATATAAACTAGCGGATAACAACTACAAGTGTAATTAGTATGCAGCTTCAATTTTTATAGCATAGGTTAGCGGACGAGTATATGGGCCACCTTTAGGTAAGTGATCACCAACGCCGATATATAGGGGCATTGTAAGAGATGTTAACAATTGCTCACATCGCCAATGCGCCACCAACCTTGGGAACTAAGATGTTATGTCTCTTGTGCCTGTAATTACATTTAAATTAATTGTGCTTGAAGCGCTTATCACGATGCGACGACGGCGAGAGAGTAGACGAGAGTATTCGAAACATGCTTAAGTATAATTTGTATACAGATCAGTATAGTTTCAAGGGACACGATAAGACATGAGTCCTGAGTTCCCCCACCGAGCTGTGTCATTACTTATTCATAGAAACATCGTTATAATTAAGTTAAGGGGGCTTTAGCTTGTTTGGAACGCAATTTCGCCCGTGATTTCGTTTGGACTTACGTTTTAATAATAAATGTAATCCATGGTAACACAAGTACGTTTGTTCTTTGGATTATTTTCCGTTCGAGACAATGATATATTTAACGAAAGCAAACCATTTTTTATTTTATTTTCTTGACATGGTAGTAGGGTTTTGAACAGACACATCCTGATGGAAGCCACCATCATCAATTATTCTACCGCCAAACAGCGCAGTGACAATTTGTCTGAGTCGGTGGACATTGTACAAGCGTTATATTTAGGTAAAATGTAATATATTTATTATACAGTCCGATGTATAGACAAATCTATTATATATATAAAGCCTTATTTTAAAGGATTTTAGATGAGCGGTTGTTCAATAAAAACCCATAGCGATTGACATGAATCTTTAATAATATTTTTCTTATACTGCGATCTCACCCTTCACAAAGGAACAACGAAGCACGTTTCGCGGTATGATTAATTTTACAAGAGTGCGTTATGTACTTAGATAAATAACTTTTAGTTATATAATACAAAGATAACATGATAAATACTGAGCGACTCGTTTATTTAGCTCAATAAGCCTAAAATACCGCAAAGCAATATTTCCATCACATCAAAATTTATACCTAAGAACAATAAACTGCGTCTGAATACAACAAACCTTCGACATAAAGCGTTAGCGGACGTCTCGTGTCATCGACACGGGCCATTCATGAAGTGTGACGTCACATCCGGCGCGTGCGCATCACGGCCCATGTACGGTGCAACAAACGCGATACGAGTTATATTTATATGAAATCTTATTTTGATGATAAATATTTTATTTGACTTAATTATAATCAAAAATTGAAAGAGTTAGATTACAGTTGATTAAAATCAAAATTAAATACTTTATATAATTACATTTATAAATACATATATAGACACAATACAATACACAAATATCATATAAGCAAATATATTATTACCAAAACCCATGCCAAAATTTATTTTTCCTGTATCAAGGAAGGAGGATAAAGATAATTAGTATAATCATAAACCTGTCCGACGTTTATTATATACCGGAACTAATTATTATATAATGTAACCAATTGTTATTTATTTATTCTAACTATAATCGAAAACGATGAAGTTTTTTAAGTCTTTCAAGGTTTATATTGACTTATTTAGCGAGGAGGTATTTTTTTTAATACAAATAAAACTATTTTTATGTGTTTTAAAATTTGTTACATAATAACTATCAAAAATAGACAGACAGGACAGTTCAAGGTAACTAAGGATATATATATATATTGATATTTAAGATGTCAACTCAAGTTGTGTAGTGATATTTTGCAACACCTGTAATTAAGAAGAGACTATGATTAAATAATGTTTTGCCTTTATCAGTGTACTCTTTGTTCAACAAATAAATAACTCAACGTAACTCTCACAAATCGATCGGACGACAATACGACAAGACAGGGACATGATTAAACTCAATAACTTTTATTGTCCCTACCGATACCGAACCCGAGACTTTACGATTCTCGTACCTGAGATGTTATGTGTCATTTACCATTTAAGTATATAACACTATGTATTTATTTTTGTTCGTTGAATAACTATAGAGTTACAAGCACAATGTCCACACAATGCATAACACCTTACCACATTAAACATTAATATCTTGTAAGATAACGACTCCAATCGCTTGCATGAGTGTATAAAATAATAATTATAATAATAAAAATAATATCCTCGGACATTATTCACACACGGCCATCTGATCTCAAACTAAGCAGAGCTCGTACTATGTAAACAAGATAACTGATATACTTACATATACTACTTTTTCTTTTGTAAATACATACTTATATAGATAATTACACCCAGACTCAGGACAAACAGACATGTTCATGCACACAAATGTGTGTCCTGGGTGGGAATCGAAGCCACGACCTGTGGCGTGAGAGGCAAATATCTTACCAACCACGCCAACCAAATATTTCAATATATATTTTTGATTTACTAATAAACTTCATAAAGTAAGTGATCTATTTGCTTTAAATAAAAATCAGTTTATACAATACCCTTATCATCTTATAGCCGAGATGGCCCAGTGGTAAGAACGCGTGAATCTTAACCAATGATCGTGGGTTCAAACCCGGGCAAGCACCACTGAATTTCATGTGCTTAATTTGTGATTATAATTCATCTCGTGCTTGACGGTGAAGGAAAACATCGTGAGGAAACCTGCATGTGTCAAATTTCACTGAAATTCTGTCACATGTGTATTCCGCCAATCCGGATTGGAGTAGCGTGGTGGAATAAGCTCCAAAACCTTCTTCTCAAAAGAGGAGAAGAGGCCTTAGCCCAGCAGTGAGACATTCACAGGCTGTTACTTTTATCATCTTTCTGTACATCACCATCATTCTTTCGGGTAACCTACCTTAATTTTATTTATCTCGATTTGACATAAAACAAATAAAGATGACAGCTTAAAGAAATGTAAACTCTGATTTCTAAACTTGACAATAACCCGTATTATAAAATAAAGTCAGACTAAATAAGGGTTCCAAATTCCATTATAGTAATTAAGACTTCAGTTTTACGACAATTTAATGTACGTTGCGAGTTTTTAATCATCAATAATTGTAATAGAACTTTGCCATTTACAGATAGTAAAGGTCATCTTTGGATGAAGGCATCACATACATGATATATATACTTCCCATAATAAATGGATAGGTAGGGCCACCTTATGTTAAATGGTCACCACCACCGAAAAACAATGACGCAAATATTAACCATTCCATACAACGTCAATCAATCATCAATCAACATTAGGAGTTTATGTCTCTTGTGCTCCTGTCGCTACACTGGCACTCTCGCCCTTTAAACCGGATCACCGGATACTAAATTATACTGTTTAGCTTAATTATGGTAAAAAAAATACTACAAATTCAAATTCTTTATTTGCAAAGTTTTAGGTACATCTTTAATGTTACAATACTTTAAATCCCGCCACAATGACCATAAGACGGTATGCAAATGTCATGATATATACACGTAGATCGTAATAGACTTAGGTGTCAAATTATTATTTAAGCATTTTTTTTATTATTTTATACCCCCACTGTTATTATTAACGAAGATAACAAAATCCTCTTCGCCACTCCAAATAACAAAATACCTTTAATTGTTTTTGAATAATTATTTTGTAAAGTAAAAATAAAGTCCCTTATCCTTTGTCATTAAAAGTAAGCAAACGAACTAATTCAGGACCTTGTAGCCCTTATGTAATAACCAAATGCATTTTACTTGTACACATACGAGTATTACGTAAGGCACAGGGGGCCTGTCCTGTTTCAGGAAGCTCTTAGCCTCCGAGCATACTGACCTCTTTGTGACGTCAGCCAGTTGTCCGATTACGAACATGTATTTTTATATATTATATACTTATTTCTTATTTCATTACTTATCTTTTACTTCCTAGCATAAAGATATTTTACTTCTTGTACAGATAACCTCCCTAGAAGTAACTATATATATATATGTTATTGTACGCTATATCTATTCAGAGGAAATAACTATGCAGGGTTAGTTACAGATCATCACGACTCCAACTTTTACAACGACTGTATTTGAATTTTAATTTTTTTTTTAATGTTGCCAACTACTGGATACTTTATCGGTTATGGTATATTTTTAATATTTTAAATTATTTAGATTGGATTGGATCCAATATGTTTATTGCAACTTGACTGACTAATGAAAATGATAAACAAATAAGTTTAAAATAAGCGAGCTTACTTATAAACCTTTTTTGTCGGTATGTTTACCATAATACATAAAAATAACCATAAATGGTACTGGATTCAAATCGTTCGTTTATAAGATCGTTTGATTATAAGATTACAGCATTCAAACACACAACCAAGCAACCACACAAACATCATCAATAATCCTAAATTTAAGATTGTGACGCTGCCTGGTTAGACGAGCCGGTTGGCGTGGTTGGTAGACATTTGCCCATCGTGCCGCTGGTAATGGGTTCGATTCCCACCCAGGACAGACATTTGTCTGTTTGTCCTAAGCATGGGTGTAATTATCTATATAAGTATGTATTAACAAAAGAAAAGTAGTTTTTATTTATCGCATTGGTAGTCGGACGAGTATATGAGCCACCTGATGGTAAGTGGTCACCAACGCCCATAGAAATTACCATTGTAAGATATGTTAACCATCGCTTACATCGCTAATGCGCCACCAACCTTGGGAACTAAGATGTTTTGCAGTAGAATATCTGATGAGTGGGTAGTACCTACCCAGGTGAGCTGGCACAAAGCTCTACCACCAAATAAAGTTGTATAGGTATATCAGTTGTATGGTTTCCATAAAACTTTTTTTTTTATATTATTGGTAGGCGGACGAGCTTATGGGCCACTTGATGGTAAGTGGTAATCAACGTCCATAGACATTGGCATTGTAAGAGATGTTAACCATCGCTTACATCGCCAATTCGCCACCAACCATGGGAACTAAGATGTTATATCCCTTGTGCCTGTAATTGTGCTGTTTTGCGGTAGAATATCTGATGAGTGGGTGGTACCTACCCAGACGAGCTTGCACAAAGCTCTACCACCAAGTAAACCTTAGTTTGGGATCAGATGGCCTTGTGTGAATAATGTCCCAGGATATTATTATTATAAACATATCCACTCACTTTAATACATATTGAAACAATTAAGCAACACACACAGCCATTTATCGCACATACAGAACAGTATACAAAACATTCTAAAGATTAAATCTAAGTCATTTTAAAAAGCTTTCAAGACATATTCGAACGATGTTTAGTACGGAAAAGGTGATGATTTCTTGAACTTTAGCTTGATTCAGACGGTTGATCAGTTCCGAGAGTGTATATTCCGAGGGTGTATATAATATTGATTTCAAACAAATCAGGCGTTTGTGATGCCCAATTGAAAAAGCGACTTAGCTAGTAGGTATACATAAAAATTATACTAAATACTGGAGCGCATTTCAGAGAAGGTTATAGTACATCATATTATTATAAAAACGGCGCTTCGCAGTTTCATCCGCTTTAAATTAAGATTATTAAAGATACACACAAGCGTGAACTTCTTGTTCTTGTACAAGGCAAACTTTATCAACGGGTTTTAAAAGTAATATATATATATATTTAATATTTATAATAAATCAATAAATCGATTTCACTAAAAACAAACATAAAATGAACTATTATTTAAGCTTAGTAATAAAATTCTCCTGACACGAGCTTTGTGATCTGATTCTTACAAAGCGTAATAAACAGCCACGCTCTAATTCAGAAATAACTTATATTCTTAAAAAAGATGATTTTCTTGATTTTCGAACAGATTGTCAAAAATAGATATAGTATTTCATAAGCTTAACAGCGATTTATTGTACTCAAGTCGACACTAAGTCTAAGTGGTTTAAACTCCTAACTTAAGTGACACATAAATATGAAACTAGTAGCTCGTAACAGATGTGTATTCCACTCTCCCTTTATAAAAAAGAGTTAATTTAAGAAGGCAGTGATCACATTTGCGTATTGACACTTAAGAACTGTGAAAAATATAAGCCGCGATAAGCACTACCGAAATCCATACTGTTTTGACCAAGAATTGCGGAGTAATTCATGTGATAGGTTTAGGTGCATAATTAATTAAGGTATCGTGTAAGTTGGCTTGGTTGATTGAAGATTATGGAAAAAATTACGCCGACTGAAACTTTACTGGCGTGCGCTCCATAAATCAATAGAAATATATTTTATGTATTACGACAAAAACGTTTTGTGTAGACACTTATTCAGTGCGAAGCCGGATCGGGTAGCTAGTGATACATACATATCTGACTTCTCTAAAGAAACCTTATATTTTGATCGTAGGTAATAATCGTACTGATGCTAGTGTCGTATGTAAGTAACGTGTTAAAAGAAACACTCTTGCTATTAAATTACAACGGTGCATAATGAAATTACATAAGAGTAATAATCCTTCGGGGTAGATAAGCGGGTAGAAGTATTATTACAAAAACATCGTTAATCTTTTTTTTTACATTATTAAATTCTAATTTTGTTTTCTTCTAATAAGAATTGTTGGATTATTAATTAATAACGAAATAAACTATATAATCAAAAATATAATCTTATGCAAAAAGGTTGTACAATAATATTACCGCTGGCTAGTATATAACAGAATCTGACAATTTTAAATATTTAGGTTTCCTTCTACTACAGTCTTATTAATTTATTACATATGGTGAATATATCTCATTTGAAACGTAGTCGCTGCTTTTATTTTCCCTAACCTCCTATAAGAATTTAAATATAAGTATTATTGCACACATACATACACCCAATTGAACATCATAGCTGAGGGCATACAGCAGGTTAAAAATGTGCAAATGAGCCCTTATCGCTATAGAGACATTTTCATTTTACGTACGATTGAAGGTTCTTATTAAATAAATAAATAATATTAATCAATGAGCTTAACGTGGAATCAAATCAAACGCCCACCGTGTTGGTCATCAACAATAATCAATATAGCGGATGGTATTGTAAGGGGAACTCTCGATTGAAACTAAAACTTAATTAACATTCGGTCTCCCAGACAGGGGATTGGGGACCGGGTTTTGTGTTACGTTCGATCGTAGACGTATATTTAAGTATACAAAATGTATTACGATTTTATAAAGCATTTAGTGCACTAACATATACTATACCAAACGTGAACATTATCGTCTAAACGTGACGTGTTGTTTATTAAAATCGAATCAATTAACTCCAGAGCTGCACTTGGTAATAAACAGAATGGTTATAATTCTTACATCGCCAATGTTTATAGGTGATAGTGACCATTTACCATCAGGTGGCCCATTTGCCATTTTACCTACATATTTGACGAGCCGGTTGTCGTGTTTGGTTGATACTTGCCTTTCGCGCCGCGGGTCGTTGGTTCGATTCACACCCAGGACAGACTTTTATGTGCATAAACATGTATATTTGTCCTAGGTGTAATTGTCTATATAAGTATGTATTTCTAAAAAACAAATGATTGTATATGTAGTATATCAGTTGTCAGGTTTCCATAGTACGCGCTCTGCCTAGTTTGAGATCAGATGGCCTTGTTTGAATGTCCCCGGATATTATTATTATATTACATAAAAAAAATTACAGTTATATGCATACTGATCATATACAAATATCATAGACACTAACGCAGTAAAAAAATTTCAGACATATGCAATTAGAAGTTAATCACTCCGGTAACCATTAATATCTGAGCTGACATACTAGATATGAATTAAATATCAGACTGGGTGCAGTCGTAATTAGATTTATTTATTTATTTAAAAACTTTATTGACCACCACAGAGTACATGGGACAAAAGGCGGACTTAATGCCTGGAGGCATTCTCTGCCAGTCGACCTTTAGGTCAACCAGAAATCAACGAAGGCGGTAATTAATAAATAACAATACACAACAATACACGTACTTATATATAAAACTATAGAATAAATAAACATATACATACATACGCAGTATCTACAAATAAAAATCAATTTATAATTATACTAATAAGTAATAAAAGTTATAACAAATTTGACAAAACATTATAAAAAAATAACACAATATATACATACATACATATAACTAATCACATACATATGAACAAAAACTTGATATATGAAATATGATAATTACATCGTTATATTAGTAATACTCATAAATCTATTAATATTTAACAATTTTCGTTGCACTTAATTCAATGGCCGGTTATTCTAATATTTTAAAGGATGTACCAATGAAATAGACAACACCGACGCAACGTCTCCAGTTGCCCAAGAAAGACATCAACGCAACGCAATACTAACCACCGACGTTACTTGTTACACTCATTATAATAGAGAGAGATTTTTGGAAAACAAATATTCTATACATTACATAATAAGAGATTTTTTCAATTGAGATATATTATTGGGTTGCTACTTCACGTTTTCGTCTCTTTGGAAGGGAATATCAAATGTTAAAATTAAGATGGTGAATCATAAAAAACGTGCTTTTTCGACGCGATAGCCGAGGCGATATGGTGACGTCACTATTAATGTCATCTATAATGGTTACAGTGACTCTCATGATCCGATGGGACGGCAATCCGACACGATCGGAAAGAGTTCAGGCGCAGGACCAACGGCTTTACGTGCATTCCGAGGCACGAGAGTGTACACACTTCCAACATCCAGACTCCGGGCTAATACTCAGCATTTTCTCAATAACATTTAATTGGCCCGACATGGGAACCCAGGGCCACCGTGTCTGTGGCCTTACATGTAGCCACTAGACCAACGAGGCAGTCAAAAAAATAGCATAGCATAACTATAGAATAACTAGAACTTCACTCGTTTTTTTGGATTTTAATTAGACATCGTATATTTCAATAGAATAGCTGAAAATTAAAAACATATCTACTTACCGCTGAAGTCTACCAAAGAATCTAAAATACAATAGACTACAACTTAACCGGCGATAGAGCGTTGTGCAGGACCGTCTGTTTGGGTATCACACTCATGAATTATTTCATCGTTGTTTTGTATGGTTGTCTGTACTTACACTCGCTCACTCACCCTTCAAACAGGAACGCAACAATACTAAGCATGGCTGTTTAGCCGTAGAATATCTGATGAGTGGGTGGTAGCCGACCTAGACGGGCTTGCACAAAGCCCTACCACCGAATAGTGTAATTAAAGGCACAAGGGACATAACGTCTTAGATCCCGTAGTTGACGCCAATGAGCGTTTCTTGATTGGCCGGCCCGACACGACACCGGCACCGGCACCGGCCCGACACCGACACCGACACGCTCCAACCCTACACGGCTTTATATAATTCCAGACGTGGACAAGAGTGATGCGCGATGCCAGCGTATAATAATAGATTGTATTTGTTGTATTTACTATATTTAAGACGCAAAAAAGAAGTGAAAGAAAGTGAGATATTTAGATGGCGTGTACTACAATTTATTGGAAAAAATAATTGATAACCCGGATAAGTTTTTCAATTATTTCCGTATGACTATAGACACCTTTGATTATTTACTAATGAGCCACTAGCACGCCTACACGGAAGCGTGCGTGCACAACACGTGCATAAAGATGCCCGACACTAGCGGGAGGCTCGCTGCCGACGACATGTCGGTGCCGAGCCGCGCCATTCAGACAGCGTGCAGTACAATTTTATAGAATTATGCGTCCACTCGTGTCGGTGTCGGCGTCGGGCCGGTGCCGGAGTCATGTCGGGCCGGCCAATCAAGAAGCACTCATTGACGATGCGACAACATATGAACAAGCGGATTTCCTAAAATAGATTTATTAAAAAAAAGCGTCTTTGCCCTTCGCCCTGTCGTATTCCCAATATACTCTGACTGTGATCAATGAATAGACTTTATGATCTAAATTTTCCACAGAACGAAACTATTGAACGGTTTTACTGATGGTAGAGCTTCGTGTAAGCTCGTCTGGGTAGGTTCCACCCACTTATCAGATATTATAAGAATAAGAATAAGAAAACATTTATTCAGGACAAACATAACAAAAAAAAAGCATTAAAATAAAAACAAAAGGAAATTAAACATTAACTAATAGACTAATAGACTATAAGAAAAAAAAGATAAAAAATCTATATATTAAAATTACAAAAAAAAGAAAGCTACAAATTTATACACATACACAAACACAATCTTATCTTATGACGTCTGCAACCGTAATGTGTCCTGAAAAGGTGTACCATTCAGCTTTTATGTTGGGGTAGGACCCAATGCTGATTTTCAATGGTACCCTTTGGTATTCTACCGCAAAACTTGTCATCGTTGTGTTCCGGTTTGAAGGGTGAGTGAGCCAGTGTAATTACAGGCACAAAGGACATAACATCTTAGTTCCCAAGGTTGGTGATGTATTGGCGATGTAAGCAATAGTTAACATTTCTTACAATACCAATTGTCTAAAAATTAAACACTTATTAAAGATAGATTTAAGATACATGGCCGTAGACGAAAATGCATGTCGAAATACACAGAAAAAACTTGCTCGTATTATGTTAAGAAATTAAGAAGTTCTTAAACTGAAAATAATGTACCCAGCAATAGTGTATAATAAGATTTATCGCATCGGGCACAAAAAAAAATGTTCGTTTTAAATTTAAGCACAAACACGTCTTATATTGTTAATTACGCATTAATTAAGATTAAGTACGTAACTTATTATGGAATTTAGAATACTTATGTGATGTTGATAAGTTGTTTCTTTCATTTCTGTTATTAAAGTCAAATCAAAAAGTAACAAAATATGAGTAACAATTATGAAAGGCACCTAGGCAGCCGCCGCTACAAGTCCTGCCATCCTGCGCACGTGCTCTTATCTATCTGGTAAATACGCTACTGGTACCAAGGATGGTAATATTGTACGATAATTGTTTTATGGTACAATATTATTTATAAATTATAAAAAAAAAACTTACCCTAAAATTCTGGTGCGCGGCTTGCTCCTCGGCGTCATACTTGTGTCTGATGTTCTCAATTCGCATCTTCTTCAAGATTCCGGCCACTTCGATCCTGAAACCATTTTTACTATTTGTATTTACAAAGGACTTTTTACTGCTGGGCCTTATCTCCCTTTGAGGCGAAAGTTTGAAGCTTATTGAGGAGGAATTTCAGTAAAATAAAACATGCAGGTTTCCTTACGATATTTGACTTCACCCCGAACACGAAATTAATTATTATAAGCAAATAAAGACATGAGAAATGGAGCTTAACTGGATTAGAACGCGCGATCTTCGGTTATAATTCAATGGGCCATCTCTGCTCTTTTTTATATATTTATAAGATAACGAAATGTTTAAATGATATAGAATTAATTTCTATTTCAAATATATGTTAGTAAGTTATCCTACAATAATCCTCACAGATGACTTATGGATCAGAGACGTGGTCGCTCACTATGGGCCTCATAAGAAGGCTCAAGGTCACCCAACGAGCAATGGAGAGGGCTATGCTCGAAGTTTCCCTGCGAGATCGAATCAGGAATGATGAAATCCGCAGGCGAACCAATGTAACCGACATAGCCCGAAGAATTGCTAAATTGAAGTGGCAGTGGGCGGGGCACATCGCTCGCAGAACTGACGGCCGCTGGGGCAGAAAGGTTCTCGAGTGGCGACCACGAACCGGAACCGCAGCGTGGGCAGGCCCCCTACAAGGTGGAACGACGATGTCGTGAGGATCGCGGGAAGCCGTTGGATGCGGGTAGCGCAAGACCAACTATTGTGGAAATCCTTGGGGGAGGCCTTTGTCCAGCAGTGGACGTTTTCGTGGCTGAAATGATGATGATGAATCCTCACACAGGCAGGACTTCTTTTGAGTTAAATTTACTCTTGAGCTCTAAAGTAAAATATCCCGTCAAATCAAAATGGCTTAAACTCGACTGAAACTAGTAGCTAATATTGTGTCTGGTAGCTGGGGTGTTATAAAATCAGATACTATCTGAACAAATATTTAGAATTAATTGACTCAAAAATAATGACTCAGTGCAAGATTTAAGATTAGAAAAAGACTACCAACTCGAAACTACGTTATCACTAAAATTTTTAATCTAGAGTTAAAAAAATCATACCTAGGGTACATCATGTAACTACATAAAACGTTTATATTGTAATACACATAACCTTATTGGTTTATTCAGTGTTCAGTGCTCACCGGTAAAACATGATTTTTTCTGACAATTTCGACAATCATTATAATATTTTAGCCAATTAAAACGAAACCTTAATAAATTGTACACTTAAACATTCCTCATGAATCAATACGACCATTGGTGAGAATTGTATGAAAATTGGTAAGTTAGCTTTTGATTTTATCATGTCCCTACAGATGTGTAGCTTACCTACCACGTATGCTTAACATGCATTAAAATTATATTAATATCGTACTTATATCTTATTGTATAGAATATCTTAAATTTAAAATGCGATTTTCTAATTAACAATGAAAAATACTAAGCAATAAAAATGCTATCAAAGAGATGGACGTATTATTTTGGGCTAATTAAAATTTTAACTTAGCTTTTATTCAAACCCTCGCTCCTTATGTAAAATAACACATTAATATGGACATTTATGAGCACCGTAATGGATGCTTGTATTAAAATTTGTTGATAAAATTTGCTTATATTAAAATGTGTTGATACCAATAACTCGTATTATTTATAATAGATTACTAAAATTTCCATAATTCTTGAACTTTACTATGTCGTTAAATATTAAACAACGACAACGACAAAATTGCCAACTCAACTGAAACAAATAAATATTCCTAAGTAGTAATTATTTCTAAATCTATTAACTAACCTAACTCTCATATTTTCCTGCAATCTGCGCAAAGGCCCGAGGTACTCCTGTGACCTCCCACCTTGAACCTCAGTGAGCTGATATTTGACGTGCTTCATTCTTTCATTATAGAGTTGCTCTCGTAGCACCGTGAACTGTCTCTCCAGGTTAGCTGGAATTTTTATATTAGATATTTATGACATGTTTGTTCTTTAAACATTTTGCTTTAATGTTGATTTTACTTAGAAAGTAATAAAAGAAGTTCAAATAACACTATCACTTATTAAATAAGGAATCGCAACAAATTATGGGTCTACTTTAAGTATGTTTGTTAGGACATTTAACAAACAAACTTAAAGTGGAACCAAGTTGTAAAATTATCCTGGTAGGTACCACATTCAAACTACCATCACGCAAGATTGCTTAGTATTGGTGTTGAGTTGGTGGGAAATATTAGCAAATCACAACTTTTTATGGAAACGTATAAAAATTGGTCCCAATATTGGTAATACAATGTATTTAACATATTTTTCAATGTCAATGTCTTTAGACTAAGATGACTTTTTAATTTGTTAGGTTATGTTAGATGTAAAATTTATTAGAATGTTTAGGTGGCAAAACGCTGATTGATTGATGGAAATTAATATGATGAATTATATTTTTGTACAAAGATAATGTAATATTTAAACCATTCTCTTAACCTTATATTTAAATTATGCTTAAAATATTTTGCTTAAATATACAAAATACAATTTTAATATATTAAATTACAAGCATTAACATGTTTCTTTGCTGTTTTATATTTGTTGATCGTCATAAAAAAATAGTACATAAATAATCAAATATTTACATAAATCTTAAGGTTCAAATTCGCATATATGAAAATTTGTTTGTAAACATAACCTAAGAAAACCAACCTAAGTTATCCAGGCACTCGTTTCTCCGACGCTCACACTCGCTTTCGTCCATCTCCGAGGAGTCATCAGAATCTGGTTCATCGGCTTCCTCAGCGCTGGAATCACGATCAGGGCCTCTAGAAGAACCTCCGGATCTTTCCGTATCTCCCCCAGACATATCGCCGTCCCCATCACTGTCTCCTTCCACTTTCATCGAGGGCATCTTGCTTAAAGTAATAATATAAGAAATAATAGTTATACAATTTTCGAGTAAATATTTATCATTAAAAAGTCAGTTTTCGCTCCTTTCCAATTGTCCCAAATAAAAACACGTAAAGTCAACGTCAAACGTCAATAGCCAACCATATACACAGACTATAAATTACATGATTAATACTGTCTACTTAAAGTTACATATAAATTTCAGAAACTGAAATTGAAGTCGTATAATTATATTTAATTAATTATTTATATATGTATAATATAGTTTTTTGTATGTATATTCATTACCATCTAAAGTTTTTTCCATTCTTAAAATAAAAAAGTACCATCACGCTACGCCATCTAGTGAAAAATGATGTAAGTATCCATAAATAGCACTAGCGCGAAAAACGCACTTGTTCAAAATCTTCATCAACATCTGAATAATGGACCGGGAGATACTGACACAAAATTTTATCGCGCCGGTATCGGCGGCCCAATCGCGTGGGCGTGAATTGAACGTGTCGGATAAATTACGAGTCTTAAACGATTTTCCGATAGTTGATGAAAAAAAGAAGTAGGCGGTAGCGTAATTGCATACTTCTCCGGTGTGACTTACAACCGCCAGACCGACGAGAACATGTTAATTTAAAAAAGTATTCAATTACTTGTACACATTCACGAACATCACTAGGCCATACTTTTCCGACGGTTCCAAATGGTCGCCATACGGCGGTAAGGCGGCAAAGGAGTGATTTTCGTGAATCAATAATTAAAAATACTCGACGATGATTAGCTGTGCAAAAATTATCCTGGTACAAATGGTTGTTTTTTTTTTTTATTCATATGATCTCGTTATAATATAATAATATAAATATAATAATGTTTTTATTAGTAATCGAAGTGAAATGCATGATTTAGTTGTGTTCGAATTAATTTTTGATTTTGTATTTTATGTTCACATGAAATTATGTGTGTATTACATTCCGTATTAAGTTTTTGTGTTAGTAATTAGAATAAAACTTAACGAGCACGTTTATAAGGTAAGCAAATTCGAGATCAAAACTCATTAGGGTTTCAATCGTTATATTATTCAACGAATATTTGTAAGGTATTTTATTACTTTTAATTTAATGTAAAGAGCTTAAAAATATAAATTATAAAATGCAGTTTTTTTTTAATTTATCATTGTAATGAGTCTAATTCTTCACGAGAAGTTATTCTAACGTAATTTATAACTAGCATCATATAAAATAAATCAAACAAACTTCATATCTGATATTAAATTTAATAGGTACTCTATTATTTACATTAAATTGTTCACTATTAACATGGTATTTATAATATTTCATTGCTACGTTGTCAATATATTTTATTTACAGGACTATTTATAAATTATATAATAATATCAATACTTTGAAGTTTCGACAAATCCACATTCAATTGCTAGCGTGTGTGAAAAACGTTCGAAAATTATTCATTGCAAACGCAACAACGACACAATAACAGATATTGTTATTCGAACATATTTCACACCCGAATTAACCGAACTTAGACACACGTAACATGACAGAACAAAACAAGTTTACACATTTTAGCACCTCCACAGGTTACATAAGTATAATTATATTCAAACAACTTACAATACGAATATTCTTCTCGAATAAAAAATATTACAACACGATACTTCAAAATCAGCACACATTATAATGAGTTTAACATAGGTTATAAAGGTATATAAAAGATTATTTTATTAAACAATTGTGATTATTAAAAAGAATTGATGGCGACCACGTCTTATGGGCGTTTAATTTAATGTATTTGGCACTAAATCATTTGGAATGCACGATGCTATCTACTTACATGTAAGGTAAATATAGAGACTAATTTGTAATGCATGCTAGTTTTAAAACTTTGGATTTCGATGAAAAATTAATTATTATCTGAACACTTTTATTTTTGTAATTTGGCAACATTATTTAAATTTTGAAATAAGATTTTATTGTGTTTTATTAGGTTTATATTTTCCGGTATTGTCTTAGAATCTTAAGAATAACAATTTAAAAAAAATGCTGCCATGTCACAAAAAAGTACATTTAAATTGGTTAAATAATTTCCTCACCAAGAACTCTTGATGAATATTGTTTCTAAAGGTATATTAAAATCGTAAATTTGACAAAATTGAGAATTAGTTTGGCAAAAAACATTTGCATTTAATAGGAATATTATAAAAATTAGATATGTCATAGTAAAGTGTATGATACGGGTTTTAAATATTGCTTTTTCTACAAACTATTTAAACTGTTTTTAGATAACTTGTTTCTTTTTAATAGATTAAAATTCCTATCGTCGTTTTAAGAAATTTTCGACGAGGCTAGCTACGGGAAAAATTTTTGAAAAATTCCTATTTTTTTTTTTAATATCTACGGTACAAATTTGGCAATAGAGAATTATTTTGATTTTCTTCATAGTTATTTAGTACTTATTCAAATACTTATGTAATAAATTTGCAAAATATAAATTCCTTTGCATTATTATTATTATATGAACATATTAAAAATATGGTTTGGGAAATGGATTTAGTGTAATGAATACTGAAAAATTGATACTTACTATACAAAGCGGAGATATTGAATTTATCATTTTATATATTGTGTGTAGGTTATAATATTAATATATATTCTTTGATTTCAAAATTGATGTGAAATTTAATTAGTTAATTATATCGTTAAGTAATATATTGTTTATTTCAAATAATGAATCTGTAATAAAAAAAACTTTATCATATTAAATAATTTTATAGCATTAATTAAATATTCGAATATTTTGGCAATTTTTTATTATTTATAATATATGTAATGATTTTTGAAATGTTTAAATGGATTAATACATTTAATTTATTAATTGTGATTATTAAACCGTTACATATTTTTATTAAAATTGCATGAATATTAAAGATTTTAACATATATGAATATATATTTATTCGATTATGTTGCTGAACTTAAATGACAGTTTTTTAAAAACATAGTTTGGTCTCCTGTTTTGAAATACGCACATTTTAACAATAAAATATATTAATTATGAATAGTAGTCATCATTTTTAATATAAAAGAATGTGCATATTATGAAAGAGATTTTTCGTAAACATAAGAAAAAAATTAATTGTTTTATTTTAATAAATAATTTTTTGAACTAATATTATGTAGCCGATCTCTTTTTATAAACTCCTTTAAAACCTCTTTTTCACGTTTAAGAACACATTTCTAAATTCTATACTTCTGTCTACAGCTCCACGATTTAACACGATTGCATTACAATTATTAATAATACCGTTTTCATTATTTTTTTCATTTCTCACAGATTTCAAATAAAAGTTCACCTTTTTGTCGCAGGCGTTTAAAAAGTAAAATAGCAAATGTAAAACCATTTGCGAGAACATTAACATTATTTTGGCGCCAAGCGTCGCCATCTTGTTACCTTCGCCTGCCATTTTGTATATCACATCGCTTTCGACTTTATTCGTTAATATCATATTAGATCGAAGGTTTTCTTGATTAATTTCGACTCGATTCAGTCTTTTAGCTGCTTCGGATGCAGCTTGGAGAATTTCCCGCTAGGTCTGCTTGAGCCAGTGCGCGGGCACCCATTGCGGTTCGCGTTCTAAACTGTTTATTTCGTTCAGCAGCTGCTGGTAGGCGCGCTGGGTGTCGTTGTTGATGATGATCATGTCGAACAAGTGGCCCCATCTCAGCTCCATGTCTCTCGCGGTCGCTATAATCTCCTTCAGTTCTTCTTCCTACATAAACATGCACAACATATATATTATATATTTAGATTATAAAGAAGACACATGACAGATATAAAGAAAAAAAAAAAATATATATATATATATATATATATATATATTTTCATATATCATTTGCTTACAAAATTTCTAAAAACTTATTTTACAGCAAGTTTTATATAAAATGAAGATATTTGCTGACATAACCTCTTTTTCTGTATTTGTATTTTATATAATAATATGTAATTAACAATTAAGATTATGTCCCTCATTATTTAGATTTTATACAGAAAGTTTACATAATATTTAAACAAATATCAAATATGTTTTTTTATATAATTTAGGCAATGGTTAGGTGGACGGGCCAATGGGCCATCAACTTCGGGAACTGAGAGATCCTAGAGGCACAAAGGACATAACATCTTAATTAAACTGGCTCACTCACCATTCCAACCGGAACTCAACTATACTAAACATTGCTATTTAGCGGTAGGTACCACCCACTCGGTGGTACCTACCCAAGCGTATTTGCACAAAACACTACTACATACTCAGTAACAATTAATTATTTTTTCATTCGTAACTAATAACCTTAAAAGCCTCTGCGTTTCTGATCTTCTTCTGTCGCAGCTTCTCCAAGCTCGGCGGAGCCACGAACACGGTGTACGGTTTTAAGTCAGAGTTACGAAGGATCTTCAGCGACTGCGGGTGAAGGTTCAGGACGCAAATCTTTCCAGAATTGACTACCTCCCTAATCGCTTCTAAGGATGTCCCTGGAATAAAACAAAACAAAAATTAAGATTAATACTTACTTTATGAGTCATTTTAATTTTGGAACTTTAGTATTGTAGATATATTAATAAACAAAAATAAATGGTTGTCTGTTAATTCGGTTTACGGACGATAATTTTACGTGATAACGTCATAAGAAAACATTGATGAAGACTCGGACGCATCGGCCGATGGAGTGGAAGAGAGATAGATGCGTCACAAGCCGAACGCTTAGGCCGATCGTGCCTCTCTATCGCTTGATCCGCACTCTCGCTTGCACGCTCGGCTCAGGCGGAACGTTACTATGGAGTCATACTTTTTCATGCGTGCAGCCGTTCACCGATTTATAAGACATTATCATGTCAAAAAAAAAATTACTTGCTAAGATTTTAAGGAAAATGTATAAATTATTGTAACATAAGTATTTTCATAAGTTATTCTAGCCTTGAAAGAGCTATTATATTATTTTACGGTAAATACTCATACCATTATACACTAGCATTATTTATCTCATATGATTTTGTCAATCATCATTCTTTAAACATGTGCTGATGTAAAGACTAACTGCATTCTTGTAAATGGTGTCTTAATCAATACATATTATAAAAGTTCCCCCTCGCATCTGTCACAGACAGACGGACTGCATCATTGGAAGGAATGATTAATGAGGTAAGTTTAGGTGTATAACTCTTTTAAGATTTTGTTGCAGATGTTGGAAAAAATCAGATGTACTTAATTCTGGTTAACATGAAATAGAGTTATACGAATTACATTATAAGCTATTATAAATAATCTCACCATAGTAAGCCTTTTCGTATTCGCCGTGTTCGACGAATTTCCTATTAAGTATGTCGGCCTCGAACTGCGCCCGCGATATGAAGTGGTAGTCCTGACCCGCCGCTTCGTGGTCCTTGCGAGTGCGTGACGTGTCTGCAACGTTCACATCGTGATTACTTTCGAAATATACAATAATCGATTCCTTTTACACCGAGACTGACTGTCTTAAAGCAATTAATAGTCATTCTACTGACATATACTCTATACTACTCTATACTCGGTGGTAGAGATTTGTGCAAGCTCGTCTGGGTAGGTACCACCCAGTCATCAGATATTCTACCGCGAAACAGCACTACTTGGTATTGTTGTGTTCCGGTTTGAGGGGTGAGTGAGCCAGTGTAATTACAGACACAAGGGACATGACATCTTAGTTCCCAAGGTTGGTGACGTATTGGCGATGTAAGCGGTGGTTTACATTTCTTACAATGCCAATGTCTACGGGTGTTGGTGACCAATTACCATCAGGTAACCCATATGCTCGTCTGTCTACCTATACAATAAAAAAAAAATTAATATTCTATGTGTTTGTGTGTATTTCGGTTTGGTGACGGATGTGTGGACTAGTGTAATTACAAACGCAAGTGACATAACATCCATTTGAATGTATGCATTAATTGTTGTGAAGATTATGCTGTTTCTGATGAATTATGGTAGTCATACTGTAAACTGTTTCAGCTGAACTTTCGGAAATGTATGCCCTCCGTTTATTCAGTCAAATCCATCCAAATTTACTGGTGTTACTCAGTTTCAGTGGCGCCAACTGGTGAGCCGCCAGAAACAGTAACTCATATTGATTTATAATTATGGAATGATAGCAGTAACTAATAGCTTTATAAATTGTCAAAAGATGTTTATAAAAGATGTATCTTATTTAAAAAGGTCCTCATACGCATTATTGAATAGTTGCGTTATAGGATTCAATATAATTTAATGATACACGGCCTTATTTATAAACGTTGCTTAGTTACTGTTTAGCTAAACACTGATTTGTCTCTTTCTGTCATTATTGATTTGACATACGAAAGAAGAAGACAAAATATTGTTTAACTAATCACCAGTTAAATAAAGTTTATGAATAAGGCGGACAATCATCATATGTCGGTATAATCGGTATGGCACGAACTTCTCTCTAACATCTAACTCACAATATATTCATAGTTAGCGATCAATACACTCGCGTGGCTTTCAGTACTCTAATATGTAGTCTATTCCAATGGAAGGGAAAATCGAGTGAATGGCTAATGAATGAATGATAAAGTATAAAACGATATATTTTGCTTTTAAACGTAATTTTATATTAATTTTAATAGGTATATGTTATATGGATTGCAGGTAAAATAAATAAAACAACAATTTGATAATTCCGAATAAGCACCCGCTCACTTGATACGAAAGATCAGAGACGAAACATTCGTCTCTTGCATTATTTTCAAAACTATAAATTGAGTCTTGCCATGCATAAGACTGATCTACATTTTGAGATATTAGATATTTTTTATTTCTTTAAAATTAAATAATTTTGTTAATATTTTTTTCTTTACCTGTACTGTCTGTATAAAATAATAACATTTTATCAAACGTTAGGTAACTTTCTATATTTTTTACAAATATTTTATATTCCATTTTATATACAAGTAAATAGATATCTATTAAAAAAAAATCTAAAACTTATGACAAAAATAAAATAATGTAAATGTATAAATTCATTCATTTTCCATTCGTTTAGCGAACATCCTTAATTAGCGCCACCATTTTAATTGTTCATTCATCGAAAAATGGCGTCTTGAATGTCGGCAAAACTGTTTTCGTAACTTTGGAAGTGAAATTAAAGTGAATTTAAGTAGTTAAGTGAAATAATGTTGTATTACAAATGAAGACATGTATATTAATCAAGAACTGTTTGTAGTGCATCATATAGCGGAGTTATCAGCAAAACACTTGGAATATTGAAAAGTACGGTAAGTTTTGATTGTTTACTATTCTCATTGGAATAGACTATAAGTAGGTACTCACGAGGCACGGCCGCCGCGAACCGACTGCTGTCCTCCATGAGCCTCTGCCGCAGCTCGTGTCGGCCGATGTTGGGGGGCCCGATGAGCACGATGGGCCTCTTGTGCGAGGCACGCGGGTAGTACAGCGCTACCTCCTCGTACGTCAGAATCTCCTCCTGCTCGAACTCTGAAATTTGAAAAAAAAAAGATTTAAATATGATTTCATATTTAAAAAAATATATTTAAATAATAATTAAATAAAAAATATTAATAAAAAGATTTAATTAAAATATTAATAAAAATATTTAAATAATAATTTAAATATGACTTCAGATTTAAAAAAAGATTTAAATATGACCTCATATTGAAAAAAAAGATTTAAATATGACCTCATATTTAAAAAAAAATCGATTCGAATATGAACTACAAATATAATAATAAAATTTGAAAAGATTTAAAAAAGGGAGGAGAAGCGGGAACAAAAATGTTACAGTATACAAAAAAGACGGGGGTCGGAGGAGGGCGGTACCGGCGAGGCCCACACACCACCCCCGCACCGTTCGGGGCGGCTTCGGATACCGACGGAGCACGTCAGGCGTGCGGGGCGCGCTCACCGTCGGCGCCGGCGGCGGCGTAGAGCGGGTAGCCGGCCTCGCTGGTGGGCGCGCGCGGCTTGCGGCGGCGCGCGCGCCCGGCGCACAGCAGCGTGGCGCCCTTGCGCGCGCGCCGCGCCTCCGCCGCGCCCGCCTCGCCCGCCAGCGACTGCTTCATGGACTCGCGTCTGCGGGCACCGCGCGTATCGTTATGACGAATCGATAGGTTGTCGAATCTACTCGACTGATTCCGTTGGAATCTGTCTATGAAATTGTCACAATCGTTTAAAGTGGTAGACCCAAATAATCAGTAGAAGTAATTTAAGGAGCTGCATCGAGTTCCCCTCCTTTATCGTCGATCGGATGTGGTTATGACGCCGATTTATATGCTTCGTGTAAAAATAAGTATTACTGCATTCATTCACTTGCCGGACAAACTATTTAAATTGAGGTATATTGTGAATTTGAAATTGAGGTATATCCATTTAGTATGAAATTTAAATATTAAGAGATTGAAATGCAATAGAGTTAAATACTTAAAAGATGAATTAATAAGTGATATTTGAAATTGATACTACAATTTTAAGTCAAAATATTGAGAAAACAACATGACATTTAAAATATTCACTTTTTCAACATATATAATTTCAATTAGAAAAAAAACAACAAATAATTTTACTCACTGATGCTGGAAAGCTTGACTAGGTATCAACCCAGCGAGAGTCTGGTCCTCCTCCCCCTCCCGGAAGGCTTGCCACCAGTTCGGGTCCTCTCGGCTGATCACGTGCAACACGTCACCTTTCTGAAAACTTATTCCTAAAAAGAAAAGTTTTATGAGTAGAAGCTCTCGTAAAATCAAATAAATAAACGAGGAGTGTGGGTATGCGTGTGCGTGCGTGCGACAACGTCTCACCGAGCTCGCGGCAGGGGATGTAGACGTCGTCCTCGGGGTCGTAGTCGAAGTGCGCGCGCACGTGCAGCACGCGGTGCGCGGGCGGCGGGCGCGGGCGCGCGCGCGGCGCCAGCACCACGCTCAGCGTGCCCGCCAGCCCGCCCAGCACCTGGCACACCTCGTGCACCGACTTGCCGCGCATGCTCACGCCGTTCACTTCCAGCAGCTGGGGGGACATAGCTACTGTTTACCTGCTACGTTACATGAGTGAGTACACGTGATGTAAAATGGCCGAGGAAATATTTTAGGTCTTGTTTTATTTCACAGATGTATTCGTTCGTTATTGAAGAATGTTTTGTTTAATCGACAACTCCGCGTACCTCGTCTCCTTCGTGAAGAAGCCCCGACTTCTCCGCCGCTCCACCTCTCACTATCCTACCGATGATGACCGCCTCACCCTCATTCCTCACTGTAGCACCTGTAGCGAACGAAAGCAATCGTAACTCAATAATATCTTAAAACGAATTTATCTCTTTTTATTGGAACGAAGTTCTTTTACGCGGCTTGTAGTAAAGTGAAATGACAGTAACCCAAGGTGAGGTCATATGACGAAATAGTCATACGTCGTGCCTACGAATTGCTAAAAAAACATTGCATTGTTGGGCGTTCGAAATTTCGAATTCAGTACTGCGCGAGCGCTTCTGGAGGTAGGACTTATGTTGAATTTTTTTGCGTCAAACCACGCCAAACGGTCGAGCGTAAACTATATAGTACGCCTATCATATTATTATTAATTAAGTTTAATACTTAAATATAACAAACTCAATCAAAATAATTAATTTTATATAAAATACTTTCCTAATGTTCTTAAAACTACAAAAACAAAAATATAAAGGTAATTTACAAAATCAAATAAGGTCCAATTGCGGTGCGGCTTACGAGCCGCACGCAAGTCCCAGCTTCGAACCTTGGGCTATTGTCACAGTTCCCATCATAAACTTTGTTTAATTGTAGGGATAAATTACTAAAATAATATTAGAATATTAGTAAATTCTTTACAATGGAGATTGCTTTTATTATAAAAAAAATTAATTGAATTAAAAAAATAATAAATAGTTTCTTAATTTTTGATTAGAGAGAGACAAAAATACAGTAATATAATCAAATAAAATCTACATTTTAAAACACGTTTCGAGTTGAAAAAATATTTTTCGCAAAGAGTTTTCGTTCCTGACGGGGTTCCTGAGGGGGTTCCCCACCGCACATTTTTTATATTTTAAGGTTATTTATAGCAACCAAGTTAATGTTGTTTTCATTGTTTTATGATATTTTTGGTATCATAGTCATCACTTAATAAAAGACGATAACGATTCCGTTGAGCATGGGTGAGTTTAGCTTAATTGCTTATATGATAACATACCAAGTGGTTCATTAGTTTTCTCTATTTTTATAATTTTGATATTTTCGCTGGTATCGTCAGGCGAGTGCGGCATATACTTGTCGTCGCCCTTGAAGTTATTGAAGCCAGTCTGGAATAATATACTTTTATTTATAATTTGTAAATAAATATTATAGAACAGACGATTAAATACAATTAAGGTTATGCTCAATCTACTTGGAATTCTAAAATATAAACAAGTTCTTCTCAGACTTTTTTAAATTGATATCCTCATTCTTTACCTTATTTCTCTTCCCTCTCATGAAGCAGGACGGATCCAACAACGCTGCGGCCTGGTCGTGTGCTTGTATCAAGCTCTCTAATTCCAGGCCTCCCAGTATTGAGAGCAATTCCGCCGCCAACGCCGACGTCTCGCCTCCTGACGCCGTATGCGATCCCAGTACATCTATACACTGAAAAAAATAATATTGTTATGAGTTTTCTTCATAATTTTTTTTTTTTAGTTGAACGAGTGATCGTTAAAACTGACTGAAGAAATTCCATCAATAGCAATCAACCCTGCATCAGTGAGTAAAGCATAACCAAGGTTTAATAGCGTCACGTTAACAGTAATAATAGTTTGCCAAATCCTAGTATACGCAGTGCTAAAATGATAAGCGCAATTAAATGATAAGTTAGGAACGTACATCTTTTAACCGATCAGAAGCTCGATGTGTCTGCGGAGCCGACAGGCCGGTACGTTTATGCCTCACTGCAGTCAGAACAGCCGACCTCGTAGCTAACGCCGTCCGTAGCGCGGGACACAATAACACGCTGGCCGCCCCAGCTACCCGAGTTGCAAGAGCGCTTTCACCGCTCGAACTAAGCGCTTTTTGTACCCTTGACAGAGCTGCGCATACTTCTTGATAATCTGAAAATATAACATTTTTGATTAAGACTTGAATAAAGCATCTCGAGTTATTAAAAACTTAGCTTATAAGTATGTGTTAAGACATGTTTATTACTGTTTGTCAATAGATGGCGTAGATTCATTTTTATAAATTTCTAAATCACGCTGTCTAAATTTTTTATAATAGTACGTATACGTAATGTCAATGCTACATTATTCGATTATTAAAGTTTCGTGTATTCGTGAACAGTGAAATATTTATGTAATTATTATTTCGTTCATCATTTGGTCCCATCGATTACTTCGGTAGTAACCAGTATGTATAGGGTTTTCCAATAGGGACGCTTGAACTTTGACAGCTGATTGCGGCCATGTTGTTTGAGTGACAGCTGTCAAATGCAGTGTGTTATATTCATTCCGTCCTCCCAAACCACCATGGCAGGTTACAGTGGCGAGCAGCACGTGCAAATCATAAAATTGTTTTATGAAAATGGGTCTTCAGTTCGAGCAACGTTCCGCGCACTTCGCCCGTTTTACGGTCGCGATGATCGTCCTGCCGAGTCGACTATCCGTCGATTGGTGGACAAATTCGAGTCAACCGGGTCAGTTAACAATCAGCCGGTTCCCGTGCGTCAACGTAACGCGAGATCTGCCGAGAATATCGCCGCTGTGCGCGACAGTGTCCTCGAAAACCCGCGGCAGTCAATTCCGCGTCGCGCACAGGAACTCGGCCTTTCGCAGACGACAATTTGGCGAATTTTGCGTTGTGACTTGATCCTGCACCCGTACAAGATCCAGCTGACCCAAGAGCTCAAGGTTAATGACCATAGACAGCGCCGTGTGTTCGCTGACTGGGCATTAGAGCAGTTGGAAGTTGACGCCGATTTTGGCAAAAAAATCATCTTCAGCGACGAGGCGCATTTTTGGATGAATAGCTATGTCAACAAGCAAAATTGCCGTATTTGGGACGAGACCAATCCACACGAGGTTCACCAAGTGGCAATGCACCCGCAGAAAGTGACTGTTTGGTGCGGATTTTGGGCCGGAGGCGTGATTGGTCCGTATTTTTTCGAAAACGATAATGGTGTGGCCGTCACCGTTAATGGTGAGCGATACCGGTCGATGATAACCAACTTCTTTTGGCCTGAAATCGAGAATATGGATCTGGACAACATGTGGTTTCAACAGGACGGCGCTACGTGCCACACAGCACACGCTACGATGGAAGTTCTGCACGATCAAGCGCCCTTAATGGAAAACCCTATAAAACTTAATTTAAAAACTATTTTAAGAAAATTCAATGATTTGCTATTCATAGATTGTAATATTACTATGAATTTAACAAATTTAAAGGTAGAATAAATGTTCAAACTAACAGAACAATATCGAATGTTTTTCGTTTTTTTTTGTATCGTCATATGTTACGTTATATGCGGTGTAACAAGAATAGACAAAATAAGAAACGAATATATCAGAGGATGTCTGAATCTGAAAGTAGTACCAATAGATGAAAAGTTGAAGAGTAATAGATTAGCGTGGTATGGACATGTGATGAGGAGGGATGAAAAACATGTTACTATAAAGGTGATGATTATGAATGTTGATGGATATAGGGGGTGGGGAAGGCCGAAGAAAGTGTGGATGGATTGCGTAAGAATGGATATGTGTATGAAAGGGGTAAGTACTGAGATGACCAGTGACAGAAAGAAGTGGAAGGAAAATACATGTTGTGCCGACCCCATGTAGTGGGAAGGGCAGGAAGAAGAAGATGTTATGTTGTTCTTATTGGCGAGTTAATGATTTAAAAAGACACAAATTGGGTTAAAAACCGAATTTTAGAAGCTTACTGCATAATAAATGAAAGTGAATCTTAACTAAAATCTCCTAAGTACTTAAAGTGTCTAAATTTAATGTGTTTTAAGTATACTACAAAATATAGTATTTTCATTGGGTTATTGTTCAAAGAAAACCTGATATTATTGGAAAACCATTTAGTGCTTTCGAAATTATTCAATCGCTTCGGAAACTGTTTTATTTGGTACAACGAGTAATTTCACTGGCACAAGCAAGGGTCTGTTTAATTGATTGGATAAATTGTATCCCTTTTAGAGGCACTAGGTCGCCAGGAGCTAATATTAAACGATCGAGCTATTGCCACGTGGAGTGGAAGTAACGCGGCCCCGCGGCTCAGACTAGTTTATAATTGGTTTATATAGTTCCCTGATTCACTTTCCTGGAAAGTTTATGGACTATTCATTACAAATTGTGCAATTTATAAACACAAGTTACCTGTTGGGAACCTGATACGTAAGGATATAAAAAAGTAGTTCGATTTCATTCAACTTAATAACTATGCATCTTCAGGTAGGATGTTCGTGAAGATTTCACAACAGTTACAGTCATGATTTAAACCTATCAACATTTTTGATTCAGTAACACCGATTTCATGTTTGTTTCCGTCTTAAATAAAATGGAATATATCACCGGTTCGAACTGTACTTTGCCAAATAACTACCGATAAGAATCTCAATAAGAAATAATTGTTTTTCAACAATCACCTTATATATTCTACGATCCTCAATTTCCATAACAACGACTACGGACTCCAAGCCTTTTTATCGTCTACTTAATCTTATCTTGTGTTGACAATAAGCCTAATTCATTAATATATTTTTAATAACAGTTAATATATACAATACAATTAATATTAACAGTATTAGAAAAAAACGACTTCGACTTCGAGTCGTTATTGTAAATTTGCACTGTCGAAAAAATGTAGTCGGGTTATCAAAATCAAAATTCATATGTACTTAATTCGATTGTTTCGCCCCGAAAATCAGAATTGTGATTGAGGTAAATGTTGCTAGCATTCTTGCCAACATTCCAGCGGTCACGTATTGTACAGTAACTATTTTTAATTTGTATATATTTAAGTCTTGTCTAATGTATTCAGTAATAAAACTTTTATTCATTATACCACAATAGAAATGCAAGAGAATTATAGTTTATGTGTGTATATTAAATTATTATTTCTCCTAAATTACGCAAGGTGAACATAATATTATTTTAGAACGATTAGCATAATATTCCGACCCTCGCTAGAATAATGCTGAATAAGTTACGACGTGTAGTTTACGACGGACAAACTGTTTCTGGACTTGAAATTTATGTGGCTATTAACAAAGCCGATCTGGAGTATCCAGAGGATATAAAACTAGGATCATATCTAACATACATTTCGAGTCGAGCTGGTCCAGTGGTTAGAACGAATCTTAACCGATGGTTTTGGGTTCAAGCCCAAGCAAGCAGCAGTGGGTTTCGATGTACTTAATTTGTGTTCATAATTCATCTCGTGCTTGGCGGAGAAGTAAACCATCGTAAGAAAACCTGCGTTGGATGATAGTCTGTCCACATACTTGGTGTTGGTGTACATGTATCTCTTGATGGTTTGTCTCTTTAAAACCTACTCAAACAGCCTTACCCTTTCTCTCTTTCTATCATTACTGATTTGACATTCGAAAGAAGAAGACACAGCATCGTTTAACTAATCAGTCGCTTAACAACGTTTGTAACTAAGGCTGTAAATGTTTAGGTAAACTTTCCTGCTAAATGAACTATTGGTCTGCATAATGTTATTATGAACCAGTCCGTTTTAACTGATTTGTCTCGAGTTTGGAACCCAGGACCTCAAGTACCCTTGCTGGGCTAGTTACTAAATCGACGAGATACTCACCAACAATGGCATATAGCTGTGCAGCCTCGTCAGTTGCATCTTCTTCGTACGCATCGTTGACGAAGGCTGTGCTGGATGGTGGGTTGGACTCTAACGCTTGTAGCTTGTGAGAGCCACGGAGCGAATTTCTTAAGAATTCGTTTTGCGCCGCAATTCGTTCCTCTGCCTCTTTTCGCTGGCGGAGTTGTTCCTGAGAAAGAAAATAAAGATAAGTACGATTTCGATAAAGATAAAGTAAATCTTCACAATTATAAGTGTTATAACAATAACAATGATAGCCTTTGGGTACGAACAAATGTTAAATAAATTACTAGAGGTTTTTCGATATTTTTGTTTTATGACTCATAGATACTTTCATACTTGTGAATAGAGCTAATCGATTAGGTCAGTTGTATAATTAATTCTATGTAGTAATAAGTAGTATTGCATAAAAAATTGTTCTTAATGGTTCACGACGTCCATTTATATATACATTTATAAATAATTTAGTAGTGTTTTATTACACAACCAAGCGTTTTGTGCAATATTTATGCCTTTGTAAATTGGACAACTCCAATAAAACATTCAATAAATAAGTAAATAAATAAACGTCAACGCGAGAGTTCAGTATTAAACAGTCGATATTAAAACAACGATAAACCGCAGCCAGTTAAATTCACCGAGGAACCATTTATTTCCACAATCACTTCCAATTTGAATTTTAGGAATGAAAGCGGGCCCGCCATTTTGCGAGAGCATTCAATTTAACGCGCCCTAGGATTAAATCGCTTTGGAAATTGTCTATTGACTCAATCTGACACTTCAGAATAGTTTTATTATATATTTTGACGATACCTGTTTAAAGTGTATTAAAAATACAATTAGTTTTCATGTGAGAAATAGATTCTTGTCGGTCCTTGTAGAATCTGTATTCTGAACCGGCGGTAAATTTACATTTGATTTAATCATGTAACGTCACAATTAAAAATGCTTATGAACCTCTATTTAAATAAAAATAACGTGTGCGTCTCGGGACGCTCGACAGAAGTGATAATATTTATTTTTAATTATAATATATTAAATATAATTTAAATTAGTACTTGAGAGTTGCTAAATTATTATAAGTACTATCTGTATACGCTAGAAGGCGTTAGGTTGGTAACTCTCCGGTAAAGCAGTCCACGTCGGTAATAGTGGCACCGTAACGCGTTACGTTACGAAGCGGTGTACCCTCCCATAAGAAGTTATCACTTCAAAATTATTTAATGTTGATATTGATTTCATATAAAACTTAACCGTGATACCGAATGATTTATAAAACTGGGGTCATATCAGCGAATTATAAATATATTTCATGACCTGTGTCCTCGCACATATACTAGCTTTAAATCAATCATTGCAGACTGAGAAGTAGTGAGAAGCCAATGTTAGGGGTTTGTACATGGCCCGGTTACCAAACTCATCCATTATTCTACCACTAAACATTAATACTATGTATTACTGCATTCTGGTTTAAACAGTCGGTGAGCTAGTGTAACAAGCACAAGTAATGGAACAGATCATATATTTACGTAGGCATTGGTAAAGTAGGAATTTGTTTATAGTTCTTATACTGCAACTTAATATCAATGGTTAGTTTCCTGGCTGTTTAAAGTAAATAAAAAAAAACAAAGGGTTGCACTCCGGGAGTGCCGGCAGAAGTGAAAACTTGAATATTAACGTTGTGCATTTTTGATATTTTGGAATGATTAGGCAAAAATTTAGCTTGAATTGCTTTAATTATCAGTCTAAAAGTAATATCATGTCTGTGATAAAATACAATATTCATTTATTGCGCTATCGTACACAAACATGACAATTTATATTACATTAAAAATTTAACACTTCAAAACGAAAACGAAATTCGAGTTTAACATTTTTTACCCATCATAAAAAAGTACACAACGCCGCTAAAGAAGTTTTCACTTCAAAAATACCCCACTAGCTAACGGCGATATAAAATTCGAAGGTTAAATCGTGACCCCCTTGGGCTATTGTCGTCCGCACTCGTACACAATTTTTACGCTTAATTAAAAGAAATAAATGGAATATTATTATTTCTTTGAAAGCAAGCCTTTATTTAAAAATAAATTTGAATTAAAAATAAATTACATGCTAAGTAAAAAGTGATGTTCAAGATAATTCTTTTTATATTGACAGATGAAACCGAAAAAAATCATAGGCCAATCGTAATCCTCGACGTTATTTGGTTGCGTATTGCTTTTTTTTCTCGAACACTTATTCATCTCTATATTTGCGATCTATACACATCATGATAGAGCATATTCTCCTTTACTCAGTGAGTCGTGTATGCTATTTCTTTACTTTACTTATAATAAATTATTTAAAATGTATTTCTATATGTTCCTATATTCAATTACTTTTTAATAAAACCATTTATCTGAAATGATCTTTATACTTTGGTAGTTCATTGTTATCTGTATGTTAAACATAATTATGTTTTCAAAGAATTAGCTACAACTAAAGTTTATATATTTTCCGAATTAGCATCTAACATAATTCAGGATTATCAAATATTTAACGTTGGTGATTAGCATAACAGAAGCTAGCTGAGTAAATATCGTAAGACCTTGTAATCTGTTGTTATAGGCTGTTAGACAGCTACAGGGATACCAACCTTACGTTTCTAAGCCTCTAAGATTTTACTCTCTTCAGTTTGAGATATATATGTTACCGCCAAGTGAAAGAAATTAAATTTACTATTACATGTCTGACTATGATACTGGTTCCCAATGTGGAACTATTCTTGAAGAACATCAACCAAACTGTCTAAACTTGAGATTTGTGTATGGGACATTGAATACAGTAAGTTTAATATTTAAAGAAGACCAGCTATCAAAATAGCGTATCACCTTAAGGCTTTTTATCAATTTAATATAATTGAGAATCAAATTCGATTCTTACGGTATAGCTTTATGTATGCATAATGTGTCCGATTAGTTAATTGTCAAATAGGATCACAATCATGTTTAAATTGAAAACAGTCTTGATTACGAGAACAAGCCTTCGGGTTTCACTGTCCATGATAATTGTGAATGTTTGACAATCAGCTCAAGTCAAATATGCTGAAACCGCCCTGATACAAAATGACGACAACGAAAGTCTTCTATTCAAATAATTTATTACGACTAATTTTTTATTTTATAGAATAGGACGAGCGTATGGGCCAACTGATGGTAAGTGGTCACCTACGTCCATAGACATTGGCATTGTAAGAAATGATAACCATCGCTTACATAGCCAATGCGCCACCAACCTTGGGTACTAACATGTTATTACACTGACTGCCTGTAATTACACTGACTCACTCACCTCAATCACTCATGAGCTCATTGAGTATGAGCTCGTCTGAACTAAATGCTTGATGCTAAATAGTCCTCATTAGGTTATCCGTGTTACACTGCCGGTAGAAGCCACAGAAACTCAAGACAAACGTAAACACAAACCAAACACCCGCATTTCGTACACAAACATTTTCCCGCGGTCCACCCAGACATAATTATATAAAAGAATGACAAAGAAAACCACAATAACGTTACCATTCAAATTGCGCTTTTTATACAGCTTACTTAACAGTCAGTCTAGACTGAGAACTATCGCTAATACGACATAGAAAGAGTATGAGATCTGGTAAAACGCTGTGATTGAAATCGTCCAGAAACAATAACAAAATGAGAAGCACGAATTAATTTACCAAATTTATATTTAACTTAGTCGTTACGACAATATTTTCTTTTGTTGAATAAATTTCATTCAGCCAACAAGCCGCTCTAAAGAGAAACAGGTAGATAAGAAACTCCGCTTTTATAACAAAGGTGACTTACTACGAGCTTTATTGAAAACACGAGGATATATAGTTTATTACTATGGTACACCATATATTACTTATGTATACTTACTTACTTACACCATATATTAAATAGACAACCTAAAGAATATGAAAGAAATACAGAGTAAGTAGAAAAATATTGTAGTAGTTTGGTGGTTTTAATTTCATTCAAATAAAATATGGAAAGTAATAAAGTCACAGATCTTATAATTTTAAATGAATAAAACTTATATATTTCGTAATCATTCATTTCGTTTATTAACGATTTGGCTTTAATTATAGTATTTAGATTTATTAAGTATATCAACTTAGGTGTATATTCAGAGAAAAACGCATTATTTCACAAACAAATAAAGTAATAAGACATCATTTTTATAAGTCATAATGAGCCGAGCGAAGCTCAGTTGCCCACGTAGATAATATAACAATAATAAATTGTTACGCGATTAACTCAATTTTTTCCATGGAGTATATTTATGTTTCTTAGGTCCATCTGTTGTTCTAAGCTATTCATTTAATTGAGGTGAAACCTCGTACAGTTGTTAAAACATTTTTTTTTTTTATTGTATAGATAGGCGGACGATCATATGGGCCACCTGATGGTAAGTAGTCACCAACGCTCATACACAGTGGCATTGTATATTTCTTAAAAAAAAAAACATCGCCAATGCGCCACCAACCCTGGGAACTATGTTATGTCCCTTGTGCCTGTAATTAACAAAAAGGTTCCAAGCATGGTATCATCACCGTACAAAAGATAAATAAGATCCTACAAGTATTATAAACGCGTAACATTTGGACTATGGATGGTTCTTCAGCCTTTCACACTAAAACTACGAAACAGATTTTAATGAACTAGAGAGTAGCTTATGTGTTGACTTAACATATAGACTACCTAACACATGAATCCTCACACGCGGGCGTAGCATCGGGCATTAGCTAGTACTTATGTAATAAAATAAACATGTCATACATTAATAATTTTAAAAAACTGCTCTGAATTAATTAATTTATAACCAGTGTCACTCGAGAGGATTGTAAGTATTCTAACGACACGCCGTACATCCAAATTTGTTCATTTATTTAAAAGTTATGGTCGAATAAGGAAACACACACTTTTTTGACAATCGTTTGTGTATATTATAACACTGCATCGTGATTATAATAAGATTAATCATATAATATATAAAATATATTGATCGATCTATTACGTAAACTTTGCAAAACAATTATTAATTCAACGAAACAGATATTTTTCACATTGAAAAAGATTTCGACAAAAATGTAATTTTTCAGATATTCAGTTTAAATAATAAAAATATTTTTCACGAAAAAACTGAAAACAATACAATTTAGCTCCAATAACTGTATTGGGTTTTTTATATAATATACTCTGCGCATTTTTTACGATCTATTTATATACATTCATTTATTCATATATATACTTGCAAAGTATGAAACGCTATGTTCTATTATAAAATATTTAATATAAAATCATTATGAACAACATCGAAAAACAATCATGTCGACATCCGAATTCTTACGCAAGGTTCTTGACATCGTAGTACAGGGACACCCTTTCCTCCCTGGGGGTGTCGACGATTGCATGACGCATTCATACAGAAACAGTGTTACTCGAGTTTAACAACATATATGCATATGCATAGATATACGTATTTTATGACTTTATTGATTCGACAAAAAAATAGCATGAAAATATAAATAGCTGCCCTATAAAAAAACGTATGTTTTTTTATAATAAAATTGATCAGATATTTAATTTTTAAATATTGTAATGAATCATTCATATGTCAAACGACAGCGAAAGCGTAAACGTCCAATTAAAATGACGTCAAAATATTTATCATGGCTTTTATTTTTGCATTGTGTACATTTATCACACTGTTGTTTTCGTATAAAATACGTTACAAAAGTACATTATGTTCGTACTTAAATGTATGCATATACGTATGCGCCCATTTTAAGACTAATCTCGATAGGAGATTTCATATTCAAGCGTTTTAAATGTTATATGACGTAATTTAAACTAATATGGCGAATCATGAATGATATTTTTGGACAGCAAACAAATGGACCACAGTATGGTAAGTCGCCACCATACATACTATAGGAAGTACCTATCACTTCTTACACTTAATACGTCGACCGCCAAGGCCTCTAAGATGTTTTGTTTCTTATGAAGATGTTATGCTACCTTACCCTTTATAACGTATGACTGTGTACCTAATAGATAACCAGTTGCAAGCCCAGAAGTTGTTCATAGTCTCGACATATTCGAATCGAATTAGATTTTACGAGACTAGCCCCGATCAATAGCCACGCTGAGAACATAACTTAATCTCGGTACTGGTTGGTATTTTATCATTGAGTATAACTGCAGTAAGGACAAAGGTTTCTTCATTAAACTTCATCTTCACGAGCCGCTAATTAGTAGAAACACAGAGTTCTATGAAAGGCCGCGCGAATAAAAGATGACTTTTTTACCTCGACGGATTATCCGAAAGCGCTTCTATATTTCATGATCCCACTTTAAATAAAGCCTTAACATTTTTAAATGTCATTTCGTAATTATGATTTTTCAAAACATAATGACGTTCTGAATTTAAAAATTAATGATGTGATTTTGATGTCCGTTTTATTTTCCTCTTTAAAGCAGTCGGGCTATTCTGTAGAAAACGGTCGTGTTACGCGACATTGAACATAATAAATATAACATTTCATTAATACACGCGTCAAAATAGTATATCACCGAGTCGATTGTCAACATTACACGGGTGAGTAATGAAGTCAGTTCTTGCAGAATATCACTGCAGAAATATAGAACAGCAGGTAGAATGTATCTTATACCGTAACTTTGTCTATAAAATTAACGACTATTTAAAGAACAATATACATTGTTTTTTTGAATTAAAAACAACAAACACTTCAAAATAAATAATGTTTTTTGAAGTGATAACTTCTTATGGACCCTCCCATAACCGCTTCGTAAAGTAACGTGTTACGGTGCCACTATTACCAACGCCGACCTTTTTTTTTTTTTTTTTTGACGCTGGGAAAACGCATGACGCGTTTCCCCCCACGGGAACAGTGGGGGGGGGTATGTGGGACTCGCCGTATGTCCAAGGCACCGAGTGTGCCCCGGTCATCGGAATACCCACTAAAAACCCAGCGGTACCCTTCCCGTCTTAACGGGAGCGCCACGGGATCGCTTGCGCATGCTACCGTGACGCTCCGACGGACCAACGCCGACCTGCTTTACCTGAGAGTTACCAAATTAACGCCATCTAGCGTATACAGATAGTACTTATAAAAATTTAGCAAGTCTCAAGAACTAATTTAAATTATATTTAATATATTATAATTAATAATAAATATTATCACTTCTGTCTAGCGTCCAGAGACGCACACGTTTTTTTTTTCTTTTAAAGACAGTGTCTGTCTGTCGTCATTGTGAATGGCTGTTATCCATATTTTATTTCACTACATAACCATTCAACTCGGTGCGTTAAGCAACTGGAAATTATGATGTTTTCGTTTGAAAATATTCCCAGATATTGAGTTAGCTTCGAATACAGAACGAAAAGACGAGTTTGAAAACTATTTTATTATAGTAGCAATATTTTTTTTTCATTTAAAACTACCATTTCTTATTAAAAAACGGTACTTTACACCAACAATCCCGGTGATATCCCGATGTGATAAGTTTCAAGTACCTACTTTCCATTTAATTACAAACATTATTACAAGCAATTCATTTAATTAAATATTAAGAAAACATGATTTTATTTAATCAAGAACTGAAAAATATTCTATAAATGATAACTATTATTTTTAATACTAAATTGTATTGTCACGAGCACCAATTGTGTACAAGATTTCAGCTTAATCGATTGGATTTAACTCTTAAAATATCTTTTATAAGATTCGACCCATACATATACTAATTTATTTATTGATTTTTAAGATTTATTTAAGATAGTTACACCATCGACTTATCACTAAACACTAACCGCCTTATTCATAAACTTTATTTAACTGGTGATTAGTTAAACAATACTTTGTCTTCTTCTTTCGTATGTCAAATCAATAATGACAGAAAGAGACAAATCAGTGTTTAGCTAAACAGTAACTAAGCAACGTTTATAAATAAGGCCGTTAAAATTAACAAATTAAACAGGTACTCATACGAGGTGATACGTCTTTAAAGGCGTAAACAACATTAACCATTGTAACAAAAATAATATAAACCAAACTAACCAATATAAAAAAAAAGAATTAAATCAAACCTTAACTACTAATACAACAGAATTAATCAAATTAAAAAGATAAAGAAACAATAACATTATTATAACATATTTAGATAACAAATTATAAAACCAAAACTAGTCATATTATACTTATTATATATATATATATATATATATATATATATATTTGTATGAGATCGATTAAGGAGATTTTACTAATATGTGAATTAAAAAAAAGCTTATATTTACGTCATCGACCACATCATTGCGGTTTTAAAGTTGATGCCACGGTCCATAGTAAGTGTGATGGCCCACCATGGAAAGGAAACGATCGCCTCGCGGCTATATTTTTTTATACCGAATATTTGTAAACAATTACAACACTTGGTAACAAAACAAATCCCGCTGAGTTAATATCTCAGTATCTAATTTGTAAATGAATAAGTATGTGTAATGCTATGTTGAGTATTTTGATTTGATATAAAACTATATCTCAAGAAATAAATACACCAAAGGCACAATAACACATATGTGTGTGACTATGAGATAAGATTAAAAAAACTCTATATAATAATCAAGTTGATCGCGTGAAAGAACAATTAGCAAAAACACTTTTGTATTTACAATAATTGTATACATGACAAATATTCGCTTAGCGTTGGTCATATAACCCAAAAAAATACGTAATTAATAATATCTAAATAATTTAACAATTTTATCTTCTCAATTTGTATATTTGTTAAAAATCAGTTATTAAAGACTAACGGCCTTATTTATAAACGTTGCTTAGTTACTGGTTAGCTAAACACTGATTTGTCTCTTTCTGTCATTATTGATTTGACATACGAAAGAAGAAGACAAAATATGGTTTAACTAATCACCAATTAAACAATGTTTATGAATAAGGCGGTTATAATTTAAAATATGCTCCATAAACTTGTACATAAAGCTTTTCAACTTAAAAAAAATATTTTGATTTCTATTCCTGGTTTTATATAAGAAAAATTTTAGATTCGAAATTTCATCCATAACTACTGACAAGTTTTAATAAATCTCTTTATTTCAGATACGCTTGGTTTCCAGTTTCAACGCTAATATTTTATAGACGTTTTCAACGGAAATATTAACTAAGGTAACCATACCTTTAATTAATAAAATTTAGGCATAATAGGACTACAATTTCACAGCGTGTTTACGAATGTAACGTCTCTGACACAATGGATAGTATGGAAAATAAGTTTCGCTTTTGATGTGTAGTGATCAAGTTTATTCACAAATGTTTTAAAAATTCAAAACACCTTAATTTTGCTGGAAATATATAATGAGGTATTCAATTATGTGTGACGGCATCGAGATACTATGTATGTACCATACTAGTTTAATAAAAAGAAAACTTGTCCATGAGAACTCACCGAATACGCCTTTATTCTTTCTGGGTCAACGTCGTGTTGCGAGCGCGTCTGCGCGCGCGGCGATGACGATACCATGATCTATAGATCACGAATCGCTCACAATACACTAACTATTTCGACACATATCACTAAAATTTCATTTCAAAGTGTTGAATGGCTTAGACGTTGTACGTTAACCGTATTGCCTTATCTAATACAATTCGAATAACCAATATTTAAAAAAATACACGCTTTTGTTTGTTTGTCTGAGCTTTGGCCAAACAAACAACGGTCATAATCATAAAATAAAATTCAGCAGTCGCTATTTCTATAAGACTTTCCAGCCCTGAGTTCATAATAACCAACTACATAATACCAAAAAATATAACATAACCAGAATTATATATTCTATGTTGTCTTATGGTGTTGCGTGTGTCGTGGCGACCACGTCCAACACGAAGTACAATAAATTAAATACGTAATCATGAAACAGCAGTGAAAGGATAAAGGGTCAAGTGCGCGTGCGCAATGTAGCGTGTTTGTAAGGCGTAATAAATTAAAAAACGAGTAGAGAACATGTGACTTCTGGCTTCTACCTCGTTAGTCTTGTAGCTAGTTTATAAAACTGGAGATTCTTAAGTCCGGGGTTTAATCCCAGATCTGGCGATTAAAATTTATTGGACTTTTCTGACAGGAAATTCTCTCTAACGAGCCGCAGTTTGGAAGCGTGCAGTGTTTACTCTCGTACCTCGAAAAGCACGTAAAGCCTTTGATCTCTTGTATAATATCTCTGGTCATATTTAATTGCCGTCTCAACGTATTAATGGAGTAATGAATTTAAGCGTTAATAAAAACTACTAAATTTTTTCTAAAGTTTTATTTCGTTACTTTTATAAAAAATTATAGAATAGACAAATACTTGCCATAGAGAGACGATAGGTCACCGCGATAGGTTACCAGAGCTACTCAGTTGTAACGAACACATACAAAATTTATAAAGTTTGAATGAGTTGATCAAATCCATCAGCCACTTGAAGCAATTGACCTCATCATAAGATTGGTAAGTAATAAAATGTCTTATATTTTAAGTTTATATAAAAAAAAACCATATTTGTGTCTGTACGTATTCAATGCGTGCGCGCATCGTTTTCCATTGAATTGAGGTTTAGCACAGTTGTAGTTGGGCTTGCGTGAAAGTTTTTGCGTATCGAATGCTTGTTTATATTTTGTCACAATTGTTTGTAACAATGTTTGTCAGGTTTCCTCACGACGTTTTCCTTGACAGACGAGTGCGAGATGAACAACAACAACAATGACTACAAGCTATGACTATCCAGTGGCATTTAATTTAGGACATAACTATATAATATTAGGATAAATTGTAAAATCTTGGACTATTGATTTTTAGACATTCGCTCTGCATAAAATCGATTTTACTGGCTACTCGATTTATCGATTGGTTTATATTACCTCCTAAGTATAAAACCGAGTTTCTGTCATCCCAGACCGCGAGCGTTAGCCGCCATCTTAGAAAAAGTTTTTTCGAAAATATCTCAGAAACGATAAGTTTTACGTTAAAAATAGTAAAAAAAACTTTTTTGTAGAGGATAAAATTTCTGATCATTTTTATTTGAAAGATTTTCTCTATTGTTAATATTTTCCGAGTTATAGTTAGTTAAAAACGCCGAATTTCGATTCTCGTATAATATCTAAATATTTTTTGGTAATACGAAAAAAAAATTATAATCAAGGTTGGAGAACCAACGCATTTTTGGTGCTAAAATTCCTGGACTATGTATCGTCCGAATGTTTCAGCCTCCAGTTGTTTATTCTGTACGTAGCGAGTCAATCACGAAGAGTTTTACGAGTTTATCAATAATAAATAGTGTTACGTACAAACTGGTTTCACGTCATTCGAATACGTTACGTTACGAGTGTTTATCTATTGCGATACGAATGCAAGATGGCTGCCCACATCACAGTGCACAGTTATGTAGATTTAAACTATACATATGCAAATTTAGTAAAAATAATTATAATTCTACATAGCTTGTATGTTATCCTGTTGCAATGACATATCTTATACATAAAGATGGATGTGGATATATATACATACATATATCGGATTGAGATTAATAGAGCTACTGTTTTTTTTTCAGTACATCTGACAACGTGTATTCAAAATTTCATAATGATCGGTTTTGTAAACGCGAAAGAGTAACAAAAAAATAACATACTCACTTTCGCATTTATATCATACATACATTTTTGTACTCGGTGGTATGGCTTTGTTCAAGCTCATTGTTTTTTTTAATTTTATTGTATAGGTAGACGGACATACGAGCATATGAGCCACCTGATGGTAAGTGGCCACCAACGCCCATAAATAATGGCATTGCAAGAAATGTTAACCATCGCTTACATCGCCAATGCGCTACCAACTTTGGGAAATAAGATGTTATGTCCCTCGTGCCTAAAATTACACTGGCTCACTCACCCTTCAAACTGGAACACAACAATACCAAGTACTGCTGTTTTGAGTTAGAATATCTGTACCACCGACTATTGTGTGTCGAATAGTATTAAGAGTAAACGAATTTACCTAAAAATTCCCTAAGTTACCCCGACGACGTGGGTTGACGCACTTAAATCGAACTATCGTGATCGTATTAAACGTGTTAAGCAGTAGTTACTACACAGAAGTAGTTACCTACTATGAAACATATAAAGTTACCTCATACAATCTAACGAAATATACAATAACATGTATAATATGTAGTATGTACAAAGTCCTCCAACTGATCACCCATAAATCATTCTATAATAATAATAATAAACATCGTTATTCCGTCGAACTTGATTAGTACCTATTGATTGATAATTAAGAGAAACATTAACGACCTTACGTCTTAAGGTTTAGCGGGTGATTTGTTATGCAATGCTGTCTTCTTCTTTCGAATGTCGAATCCGTAATGTAAGAAAGAGAGAAACTAGTGTTTAAATGAACAGCCACTAAGCTACTTTTATAAGTAAAGTCTTATGTTTTGAATATAAATCTATAATTATATTATTACGCCGCAAAGTTTGTTGGTGTTGTGTCCGGTTTGACACGGACTATCTTTTCCTGATAGATAGAAGGTAGAAGCGTTATGGGTAGAAGGACGGTTAACTGGACCACATGAATGGTCACCGCCATTATTGGCGCTGTAAGAAATATTCACCATTGCTTATATCGCCAATGAGGCCAATGAGGCTCACTCGCCCTTCCGACCGGAACAAAACAATACTAATCGTAAGTATTGCTGTTTGGCGGTAGAATATTTGATGAGTGGGTGTTACCTACCCCAGACACGCTTGCACAAAGCCGTACCACCAAGTATCTGACTTTTCTTTTGAGTTAGATAGTTCATTTATTGAAAAAGGCTGGGTAATAACTATAAACGTAAACGAATATGGCGAATTGTATGAAACAAGTGTAAAGTTGCATATAATCGAACTTCGACGCAGGTAAAACTGCGAGGCACAGCTAGTTTATTAAAAAATCATGACAAGTATTTGCGATACATAAAATGTCATTAACGTCTAAACGCTATAACTGTAGAACTATTCCATAGAACAAACTAGAAACTCACTGAAGAACGGAATTCGGAATGTCTAAAAATTGGTTTGCGATATTGACTAAAACAATTATAAACATTACGATTCAAATTCTCTTATGAGCCTAATTGAAGTAGGATTATTTAATTTGATTTGTGTCGATTTGATAACATTTACACACGCATCAAAATTCGTTTTTAATTTTTCACGAGTGATACGAACTGAAAGAGAAGTAAAAGACTCGGAAAAGTACTTATGATTTATATACGTAGTGTCGTTATATTAGTGTTATCCGGAATATTGGATCTGTCAAAGCTAAAACATTATGGCTGACGGAACCGAGCAAACAAATAAAATAAAAAAAACACTATTTCCCCCAGTTCAGCTTAGATTTATTTTTTTTCGAATCAATGTTAGTTTTATCACGTTTACAATAGTTTCGGCTGTAACATTGAAAATATCTAGTAACTGTAAATTTTTATTATTTATAGAAACACAAACGGAAAAGTCATTTCAAAGTCCTAGGGCCATAGACATTGGTTTATTTCAGTTTCAATGCTTAGTATCAAAATGATGTAAAAATAAATAGCATGACATTAGACATACAGTGATAAGGATACCGTAATAGCGTTCGCGCAAGGCTAAATCAAATTAATTCGATAAGCGAGTGCGGCTGCAACGGCGCTGCGGTGAAATATTGAAAATACGTGAAAATCGGTTACAGTGTAGCGTAAACGTAATAACGAACGACGATACAACGGTTTTACGAGATACGAATTGTGTTTCGAGTTCAGGATATAAGGCTATATTAATTAAATTTTATGTTAAGTGTGATTCTATAAGAACTCTCTTCGTTACTCACCTATGAAATATTGGCATCCGACTTACGGTGATATACCATTTTGATACGTGTATTCTTGAAATATTATGATTATTATGGTGCATATCAGTTTTTGACATTACACAACGTTATATGGTATGGTGAGTTTCGAGTTTGTTCTGACAGTAATAGATAGTTTTTTTACACAAAACAATAATATAAAGATTATGAGAGTGTTTTTCTTGATATACGCAAATACACTTGCCTACAATTTAATTGGTGATTTTTTTTCACCAATTAAATAGAAGTAAATTAACACTTTTATAATCTTAATATTATTGTTTTCTAAATATTTTTATTACTTGTTTAACAGAATTAAATCGACTGTAAAGTTAGCTATGGACTCGAAATGTAGATTCTACTGAAAATAATCACCAAATAAATTAGCAATTAAACTAATAAGTTTCTACTATTATTTACAATTCAACCTAAATATATAGAATAAGAATCAAAATACTTATTAACGTCTTCGATGCGCTGCATTAAATAATGTGCTTTGTCTATTATTATTTTAAATAACTTATATATATAACAAAGTTTTGTATAGCATCACATTCATGCGCAACGAAAACAAAACTAGAATGTTTGTATTACAAACAGAATTAAATGTTAACAATTCAGTTTATTTTCTCAAAACTTAAGCGTGTTGCATTTCTCGCTTTTTCCTTTTCCATTAACAAGATATACTCGTTGAAATTTTAGAACGAACTTACTTAAAAGGAAACGTCTGAATGCGGCTGCGGAGCTAACGAAGAATAAATAAGTTTTATACAGGGAAAACTAAGATTTTAAATGACTTGAAAAACTATATTTAATATGTGAAGATATCATGAAATCGATTTATTAGATGAACGTTAAAAAAATTACTATAAATCTACAGTAAATACACAGAAAATCAAATATAAAAAGAAAGATATGTCATCAAATTTAAAACAAAATTATTATAATTATTTAACGTTGTTGACATTTAAATCTTTTTTTTTTCTTTTTCTGACGCGTATCTACGCTTGTTCAGCGCAAAATATTCCGTCAATGTCACGTACAATTTAACCTTAACGCTAGTTCAGTAACAATCAGGTAACTGAAGTAACAATGACAGTAAAAAATATAATATCACTAGATAATAATCTATACATAAATAAAAGGCAAAGGCAAAACGTTAATTTTTCTCGTCTGTTTTGCAGCAGATGTTCTTCTATTTTTACTATGGACGAACTCTCGCGTTATCGATTAAAAATTTGGAGATGAGATTTCAAAAAATATAAAAATCAATAATGAAATTATAGTATTCAGAATAATAAAATTGTCACCTTACTGTAGGACTCATACTTCGTTCGTTTTGTGTGGTCTTTATCCAATGCACACAAAGTAGTATACATAACAACGATTATATATAGCTTCTCGACATTCACACTGCCATAAACATCGGATATTATTAGCCAATCAGCTGTCAACGAAAAGACCTTAGATAATAATAATAATAATATCCTGGGACATTATTCACACACGGCTATCTGATCCCAAACTAAGCAGAAAGTGTACTATGGAAACCAGACAACTGATATACTACATATACTACTTTTCTTTTGTAAATAGATACTTATATAGATAATTACACCCAGACTCAAGACAAACAGATATGTTCATGCACACAAATGTCTGTCCTGGGTGGGAATCGAACCAACGACCTATGGCGCGAAAGGCAGGTATCTACCAACCACGCCAACGGGCTCGTCAAACAATGTCTCTGTAACACATGCAAAGGAGCCGTTTGCGGTTTGCTCGAAGAATAATTCAAAGTCAACGCCTATTCAACATACAAGCACCACGCTTCGATTGATCACATACCTGAAAAGTACCGGCGGCGATAGAAAATCACTGACATAATTATCTTACAAGTGCTCTAGATTATAATTAATTACAACTAAATATTATGATAACAAATAAACAAAACTTTTTTTTTCTGTTACTTTTCTGGTGACATCATAACTCTTTTTATTGTTAAAAAACATGTAATTTACATGACATGAAAATGACGACTATATTCAACGTCAATTTAAATGTAGGGTAAAGAGTTCGCAACTAACACGAACTCAGGTTTAAAATAAACATACATTTATTTATCTTTAGTTTAACCGGCCAAAGGATTTTCCGGATTAATTAGAGCACATCGCAAGTATAACTTTTTAATTTCGAAACTACACTATTACGTTCGTCTAAATTTATCCTATTTACGTCATGTTTTGAGGAATTTTCTTTTATTATAAAATTGAATATTAAGAATGTGTTCTAAATTTGAATGTCTAAGTCATACAAGGATCTATTTCGGTTACGGCAGCTATTCTCAACGGAGAATAGCCTAGGAAGGAGCCAAGGACGGATGATCATAGTTTTAGAGTGTGCGCAAACATAGCGTATTCTCATAATCCGATGGGATAGCAGTCCCCTACGACCAGATAGTTCAAGCACAGGACCAATGGCTTTACGTGATCTCCGAAACACTAACTCCAAGCTGCTACTGCGAATTAATCAACAATCAACCCAATAGCATTTTATTGGAAGCGACAAGGATTTAATTCAGGCACGAGATTATCGACCTTATGAGCCAATATACTAATGAAACACGAAAGGCTAAAATATCAAAAGGACAATAAACTACGGATATACGAAATATTGATTAAGTAATATTTGAATAGATATGTAGGTTATCCTTTTTGTTTTGTGTCAGGTATAATTTGTCAGTCATTTTGTTGTTAGGTGATTATTAATCTGTGCACGTTTATCTTATAAGTGGTTGCTGCGGTTTTCCTGATAAACCATTCGAGTTTTCCTGACCGTCGTCACGAAATGCAATGGAAAATTTAAAATAATGCAGTCTTACTCTAAGAAATTAATATTCCACAATCTGAATAGTTTAATAATTATATTATACCGTTTTAATAAAAGTAATAAGAATCTTCTGAAGACATTAAAAGTTTTTATAATGACAAAAGATCTTGTCATAAATACTTCATAGATATTTATAGTTTTTGTATTCTATCAAAAGTACCTTATCATTATTGTTATGTGAGATATCGATAACCAAGAATGCGCTGTCGATAAAATTTATCGATACGCGAGATAAATATCTAACATTAAGTGAATATTATATCAATAAATTTAAATTAAAAAAGTTTATTAGACATTTTTTATACGATATATTCTGAACAAGTATATAACATAACTATACAAATAAATATGTATTTGACTGTGTTAGATACTTAGATTTTTGTTCCTTTAAAACAGGACGAAATGGCGATATTCTATGTATTAATATGTTTAGAGATTTTTCTGTCAAAATGGTATCAATGTCACACGAGGCAATCTTTTCCTAAATTTAAATCTTTTCCGCGCAAAACTGAATGATTTATAAATCTTTAAGTATTTTTAAGCTATAAATGAATGATGATAAAATGAATTAACCGTATTAGCTTATTATATTCTAAATTACATTTTTAATTACCTCATTATCGCCTTGATATCTTCGGCATAAGCAGAAATGTTTCAATCTGTCGACTGACATGCAACATTTCGATGTATCCAATAGATACGCGTTCAAGGTTTGAATAATTTTCGTCATTGTACACTATACAAAAACAAATTTAAATAAAAAAAAAAAAAATCACTCATTTTTTATCTGTCACTTGGAAACGTCATATCGCGCGGGAGTTTTGGCGCGCTCGAGATATTTTATAGGCCACAGTTCATTTTTTTTTCTTAATTTTTACTTTTTTTTTTTTAATATTAAACAGTGTTGCGTGTAGGCTGTCGGACAGGTCTATAAACACTGTGTTATCAGAGGCTGGTTATCTCGATTCTCGAGTTTGTCACGGCAGATATTGTTCAGTCATGTTGATAACCGCCTGGTTTTGTAGTGGGCGTATTTTGTGTATTTGTTTCTTTTGTTAACATACGCCATCTGCAGCTCTTTTGTTATGAAAAATGTGAATATTTTTATTCATTGATTAGTGACATCATATATCAAGGTTACTTTGAACAGTCAAAAATCGGCTTTCTTTCTTTACATTTATGAAATGAATTTATTGGATTATTGTGGAATGAAAGCTATAGTCTTGTATAATATTCTATAATTAACTTCACGTCCTATAATCTCATATAAACGAGTCTATATATGTAAATATATGCAAGGTCAAAGGTTACAAAAATCATTCTTTTGTAAATATTTCACATCAAAATCTTCATTCATTTTCACATCAAATTGTTTACAATTTTTCCTTGAGTAAGATATATTATTATGTATATTATAGATATATTATTATGTATTCAGTTAAATACCTGTGTTTACACTTATTTGACGTACAGAATTAATGACTATTTAAATTATAGGTATTATATTAAAAAATATAGTAAATGTTACACAATTTTCAAGTATACATTTATATATTATATGAATACTTTGTCAGCCGTTTTCTAGGCACTTTAATACCGACGGAAAAATTTAGGTTAAAATGTTATCCACATAACTGTGACATTATCATCTTCATTCAATATAAAATATTTTCCTGTTTGCGAGCCATTTTTATGTTTTTACTTAACGGTTAAGGAACGAAATGGAAAACATGAAACATTATGAACGCTACTTCAGTTTATCTAAAATACGTTCAACGAATTGAAATGTCAGAGATAAATTTTAAACAAATTTCTATGAAATTAATGTTTCAATTTATCATAATATAGCGGTTTCGTTGCAACTTTCTTGTCGTGAAACTGCATTTTGGCAACGAAAGTTATGCAACAAACATTATCATTGAAATAAAAATAAATAAAAAATGTATATATTTAAAGCTTAATGTAAATAATTACATGATAAATAATTTACATGAAAGGTTTATAAATGGATACGATATAATCTGGTCTTAGACGAACGATGACGTCATTATGTATCAAGATATTATATCTCATGATATCAGGTAACGTCACTTATGATTTTTCATTTACACGATAATACATGTGACTTTAACTTTTAATAAGAAAGTACAATACTATAAATTTCAATCGCACTTATACAAAAAATTCGACTCAATAACTCATAAACGAATCTACGGGTTCTAATTAAATTTTTATTATTTACGCTTAGATAAACAGTTTGCAAGAAAAATTGCCAGCGGTATCCTATTTTAAAAAAAAACAAGGCACACTTATATCGCACCGGCCCCACTTAGGTCAACAGGTGAGACAGGTGTGAGACATGGGTATTTCATTTGTACCCTAGATAACCTAACATAGACTCGCCTTGTAAGACTTAACGACTTTGGCTTACAGCCATATGGTGTTGAATTCTTAGAACTTTAAAAAGTTACCAGTTACCAAACAAATTAAAAAATAATTTGAATGTGTTCGATATTTAAAAAAATGTCGTCAAATTATTTTCGATAAAAAATATTCATAATAAAATTAAAGTATTCAACCTTGACTTATGTACTTAATATTATATACTAATGTAATAATTCTATAATAATATAATATAAATAACTGGTTAAGTGTAATGTAAAGGTCAAGGACCATAGTTCCTATAACATAACTATCAAATAAAAAAAAAAAATCTTTCAACATTTACTTAATTAACGCTCCCTTTAATTTACATAAAATAAATATACAACTATTTAAATATCAAATTTTAGTGTGAACATAAATTGACCAATCAAGGCGTATTTAGTATCGTTGAAATGTTCCAATTAAAATAAGTTATATGACGTCACTAGATATTCCAAGATGGCGTACGGTAGGCAGCCATATTGTAAATTATAAATATTGTAGTCTCAAAATTCGTATCTTTTTCAGGTAGCAGAGTGAAACTCGAATCATCCCTCGTAAATAAACCCCTTAGTCACTGACCTAACTTTTTACGTTTAACGGTTATTGGACGAGTATTTGGGATACACTTTTATTTATACTCGAAGGTCTGAAAGGGATAAAAGGTTTATGTCCAGCTCAGAATAATTTATGATCCGGATCGAGTCTATGTTTAGGTTTATTATTTCTGCCTGCTGTTTGGAGATCGTTTCGTGACATTATGTGAGTAAATAGTATCTTATATTAACCCGGACTGTTGGCTATAAGTGGTGGGAGTTTTAAATAAATCTTCAGCTATTTCTGTGGGTTTTTTACGTGGCAGACATGAAAATGGACCACCTAATACATGTAGCCACGACTGCTCGTGGCCATGACACTGTAACAAATATTAACCATCCATTAATCTCAAATGCACCTTAAACTTTGGGAACTATGATGTTATGTACCTTGCGCCTTTAGTAACACTAGCTCACTCGCCCTTCACAGAGGCAGGCAATAATACAGGTATATGGCGGTAGAGTATATTATGAGTGGGTAATACTTACCCAGACGCGCTTGCACAACACACCAACCAATGTTTGTAAATAATATTGCAATTTTTATTTCTCGAAATATTCTACTAAAAATCTCGTACAATCCTGCATGAGAATCGATTGAAAACTTCCATCATAGAATTAATCCAATTAACGGGGCCACGGGTGATATTCGATGTTTGAACTGAATTCACAAGTCAATTAACAGTTTACAAACCGCTTAAAACTTGAAGTACTATTATACTCATAATATATAAAATTATGCTTACGAATATGTGAGGGTATATGTATAAGTAACTTTGATGCTCAAGTTTTGGCCCAACCAAATTATTGAATACGTAATATACGTTTCTAATATAACAAATTACGCGTTTTTTTCTGTCTAGGTGCAAAACACAAGACGTAACGTTGAATTAAATAAAACTCAACATAGCTAAAATAATAAATGATACCTAAACGGCAATCTTCTATGATAAGCATAACGTGATCACAATAACAAGGCGTTATATTAATTAATAGCTTTTTTTGTAATTTAATTTTGAAGGCAAATGTACAAATGGACCGTCTAAGTAGTGGGGTACCTTCGTCCATAGACACTTGGTGTGTAAGAAATATACTTTACTTCTTAGAATGTTATGTTGTGAATGCGGATCACGATATATAATTTTACGTCCCATGTGTCTGTAATTACCCTGCTTCAATTAATTAAGACTAATAGATAACATGGTATGGACATGTGATAAGGAGGGATGAAAAGCATGTTACTAAAAGAGTTGTAGCGACATCTATCTCACCACATACGAAAACTAAAAAAGCTGACGTATCCTACATCGCGATATTAAAGTTATCCGAGCGATTGAACATATATACAAGAACCCGACAACAACCGTGGGGCGGTAGCCCACCAGACTGACACCCGTCTGGTCGGAGGATCCTCTCTTTTCAATGGCCAGTTCCCAAACTGGTGACCCCGAGCATGAACGTCAGCGCAGCCTTCGCAAAAACTACGTCATCGTGACGTCATCATCACTTCCTCAAGCTTTCGAGCAGCGAGTCATACAGCCAGCCAGCATCCACGACTACTACGGGTATCCTGACCACCAGCATGCAGCGGACGCGCATTCCTGGTCATCACCCACAGTCTTCTCAGTGACCTTGGCACAGCACACTGCACTTCGGCCGGTCAGCAAGCAGAGACGCACTTCTCTCCTGGTCGACGCAGCAGCCAGCCACTACGCAGCACTGCACCACTCCGACTCACTGGAGCATTTGCAGCATCACCCCGACTCACTGGGGCATCACCGCAGACAGTTCCGACTCACCGTGAACTATGCGGCATCTGGTTCCGACTCACTGGAACATTCCACTGGCCCGGCAAGCATCACAAGATGTATGGACGACTCAACCTGCTATCGACCTCCGGTCTCGGAGGGGAGTGATGTAGCGACATCTATCTCGCCACATACGAAAACTAAAAACTGACGTATCCTACATCGCGATATTAAAGTTATCCAAGCGATTGAACATATATACAAGAACCCAACAACAACCGTCGGGCGGTAGCCCACCAGACCAACACCGGTCTGGTCGGAGGATCCTCCCTTTTCAATGTTCAACACCAAAGAGTGATGAGCATGAATTCAAATTCAAATTCAAAATACTTTATTCAATATTGAAGTATTACACTTCCTTATTGATAGTCAATTTAGAAACTACCACCGGTTCGGAAAAGAAATACCCAGCCCTGAGAAGAACCGGCGAAAGAATGTTGATGCATATATACGGGACGGGGGAGGCCGAAGAAAGTGTGAATGGATTGCGTAAGAAAGGATATGTGTATGAAAGGGGTAAGTAGATGACGAGTGACAGAAAGAAGTGGAAGGAAAATACATGTTGCGGCGACCCCACGTAGTGGAATAAGGGCAGGATAAAGAAGATTTCTTATTCGAATCGGAGCTATACACAGTATTGCTTTCTAGCGGTAGAATTGCCGTTATAGAGCCAAAATAATAAACCATCGCGCTATTAATTAACTGTTAATTATTGATAACAGTTATCGTAATAGTTGTCAATCTGTTTCCACTTAAGAATAAATCAAAGCAATTATAATTAACAAATGGAATTATATATGTATCTGTGACACAGATACTCACTTCCATTCTTACCATAGAAGTATTTGGAATTAATTAATTAGTATAGGTTTAAGTATTTCAACAGCAAAAGGAATCATGGTTGTAAAAAGATAATTAAAAAATAATTTCAGTAAAATAATAATTTCATCCTGCCTGTACGTTATACCACAGAGCAATCGATTAATGATTTAACCGATTTTATAAAACGAGTTGTGGTTTAAAATCTATAATATCAAATTAATAAAATTCTATCGTTGAATTTAAGTCATATTCCAGTAATGAGCTTCTGATATAGCACCACCAATAAATGTCACCAGCCTCATGCTGAGTATTAAACAGCATGATATTATTAAAAAAAAAACATACACACTACCCTTGGTATTTCTAACCGTGTTTGAATTACTGATATCAGTAATGATAACATTTAGATTATGACGCTGCCTGAAAATGAAAATATACAGGCACATGAATAATCCGTAAATTAATACAATATAAAACATACATCAAATTCACGGACACCGTGATTATTTAAACGAATTACAAAGCTTTATGCAAAACGCGTCCAGTAATTTTTAATAATAAGTCTCACCTTACCTTTGTATGTTATAAATAAAATAGCAGACATGACTTGTTTTTTGTAGTCGTGCACTTACTTTTTTAAATCGATAATTATTAAGAAATAGGTCCTTGACTTCCCGTGAAGCCAACTGGTTAAGAATATTCCATAAGATTTATGTTAAACGAAAACATTTGTACACAACTATAACTATCTTGTATGATTCTCATGAAATACGTATAAAATGTTTTGTGTCAGTGAAGAAATCTTAAACTCGTAAAACATTCAACCGGATTTTGTACACAAACTACGTTGTCTAACGAGATGTAGACATTTGATACATTATTTGATATGAGAAGCTTTTTAGTTAAAATTTATGGGGAATATTTATTAATATATAGCGTTGTGTTGTGGAATAACGTGATGGTGATGATGTCCTTCTGACTGATTTCGGCCACGGCGACCATTGTTACGAGTGATTAGCCGCCTGCTGAGGACATATTATTGTGCGCAAACACAGGTGCACTCTCTATTCCATCACTTTCATAATCCTATGAGTCGGCAATATGACACGACCGTAAAGAGTTCAAGCCAGCCAGGACCAACGGCTTTATGTGCTTGTCGAGGCACAGGAGAGTACACATTCTTCGACAGAAAACTTAATGGACTCTTACTGGCTCGACTTGGGTTTGAACCCAGGACCTTGGGTTCTGCGGCCTTCTGAAGCTGTCGGAATAACGTACAACTATCGTGTTATATATATATTTTTTTTTTATTATTATTTTTTATTTTTTTTTATATATAGCAGAATTGCTTGATAGTATGAATAAAGTGACAGTGGCTGCAATAAGTTCGTTTCAAAACGTTAAATATTTGAAACGTTGCGTTCAAATACGCAAATGAAATTGTACATTCTTACGTCTAAAAAATATTGTTTAAACTACATTATCTAGCTTCCTAATGTTATTTCATTAACTGCAACCCTGTGATACTGTGAGTGAAACTTGTTAGCAGCAGAAAATTTGGATAAATATTTACATTGCATCCAAATACAAAAATATATTAAGCCAAATAATAAAATACATTAAGTATAGCATAAATATCCCTTCTGAATCGACATGTTACAAACACTGCAATTACCGCTTAGTTGGATGTCAAATGTTTACAAAAACGCATTCAGCCAACATTGAAATTAATTAATATATATTAACGGTGCGTTCATTTGTTGGTCCGTATATTTACAAATTAAACGAGGGCCGAGTAATGGAACGCTTTGTGTACTTTTTGTTCAGAACAGTACATTGAATGGATTTTAAAAAACAATTGCATTGCGAGTGAAATTTCTGCAAGGTCGGCCGTGCGCATTTAAATATGAAAGCTATATTTGTGTTCTTATGAATATTTTTTAATGTTTTGTAATAATAAAAGTAAAAATGGGTCAAATTTTAGATTAATATTTCTGACGCATATGATACTAATTTTATGTAACAGAATTAGCAATATTTCAACTCTACCCTTAGGTAGTCTGTAGTATTTGAACAGCTGTTTAGAGACTTCATTTTGTCACATTGTTTTTCTGTATTTTGGTGTACAAGGAAAGTAATTTATTATTACATCACTACACGTGTACTGAGTAAGACATAGTATATTTAAACTTTTTGAATTTTTTTAATGGAATAAAGGGTTTCGACGTTTGTTATATTCAGCACAGTGACTGTCCGCTTGGGTAGGTGAGCATGTAGCAAAACTGTATACCGGAAAGCCAAAACCACAACATAATTAAGAAAAAAACAACTAAGTTTGTATTTCGAACTTTGGAACAAACAATCGCGCAATATTGTATTACTGATCTTTTTTTATTTCTAGAACTAGTGTAAAACGCAAATGATTAGTATTATTATTGTAATTACACTTATATTAATCGCACATAACACCAATATTGCATTGTTATCAAGAATAATATGTTTTCATGTTATATAGTCCGCTAAAACGTACTCATGTTATTATATAAAAATAAAATACATGCATAAACCCATTATCTGTGTATGTATCATTATATATGTGTGTAGTTGACACATACATAAACTGCGTAATTAAATATTACGCTACAAAATAATTATAATTAAATAAAAACATCGATTTCACATACTATTCCAATAATCGCTATCCTATTTCCTGAAACTATGTTAAAAACTGTTAATTAAATTTCCGAACAATGTAACCCGTCTCACTATTCTCAACTATCGATTACATATGTACCAACTGGAATTTTCTATATGCGTATATCAGACATAAATGTGTTAAAACTCTGGCGTCTGATCTAATATATTCGTAACAATAATATTCGCAATGAGCAACAAACACTCAACTAAATGTTCGCTCTACGATGACGTGCTCGCTTTAATTTCTAACATCGTCTAACGCTAACCTATACTGCGGCCGAATTCTACTAATCTATAAAGATTACGATACGTTCCTGATTCAATTCTAATCCAACGTTGACTATTCCATGTTTATCGATCGAAACCAAACCGATGTGACGTTAACATATACTGTTTTGTCAAAACCAAAGTTAACTTTTATGGGAATAAATTATAATAAAATTAAAGAATAGGAAAACGAACAACGACAACGATTACGATTCGACTCGATTGCGATAATGTGACAATTTGTTAGTAGTATTGGCCCCCTTACGTTATCGTATCGTAATGTCGAATAAATTCGTCATATATCCGATATTGGATTGTATCACGCGGAGCTCGCGGCGAACGGCTCGGCTCGCTGTACTGACACGAATGTTCGCTAACATGTTACATAACGTTCAAACGACAGTCAACCGCCACGTTTATATGAAGCACGAGCAATGCACGTTCTTTCAATTCGATGTGGAAATGAAATTCTCGATCTCGTATTTTGTATACATCATATAATATGTTGGAATCAGGGAATATGATATCACTAAGCCAAGTTTTATTGAAATTCAACCAATGGATTTCGCTCGATGGGCACATATGAACTATATTATCGAAAAGTTCTCTAGGTCGCTGAAATAAGGGTTTCATTGCTATTTCTTCTTTTTGAAGAGGTCCGGAGTTTATTTCACGATGTTCTAAAGCGGATATATTTTTTTGATAATATTAACACGAGATTAACTATAAAAAAATTATTAAGCACATTAAATCAAATGGTCTCTGTCGGATTTGAGCTCGCGATGGTCACGATGTGGTTAATAAGATATGTTTAAACTTTTTCCCATCAATAAGATAAGAGGTCTATAAAATTATGTCATGATTTAAGCACAGCAAACTCCAAAATCGCAAAACCGAATAAAACTTCTGATATTTCATTTATTTAAAACAAACAATATTATTCACACATATATAAATTGTTGTGTTACAGCTTCATAAAAATGTTAGTTTAGAATACTTCTATTCGGTCCGATAGATGATATATTCGCAATACAATAGAATTTTCCAATTCCAAGAATAATAACAGACGCTATTGAAATTCAGAATCAATGAACTTCAATAAAGGACGGTGGGATTCTTTCTATCTAGAAATAACTTATTGAATCTATAAAATCATATGTCCACTTTGCTGCACAGAAAAATAATAAATTCATTCGTATGGAATTCTGAATCAATGAACTTCATTTACTCGTATCATATAGGCTATAAATAATTTCTACATCTTATATATTTACTAGCTGCCTGTGCCGCCTTAGTACGAGTACAATAAAGATATTATCCCGATTATTAATAAGAGAATAATATGATACGAAATAGTCATGATTAAAAAATACAGAGAGGTGTTGGTTGGGTGAAAATTAAGCTGGAAGGGTACAATAGGCTTCTGCTGGTCTCCACCACGCTGGTCCAACGGCGTTAGATACACATCTGGCAGATTTTCATCCGATACGTGAATATTTTTTTACGATGATTTCTATCGACAGTCTATTAAGCACGAGATGAATTATTATAACATAAAAACACATGAAAATTCAGTGGTGCTCCCCCGGCTTACAACCACAATCTTAGATTAAGATTAGTAGCAGATCATTAAACAAATACTGATATATCCACATCGGGCAGAGGGTGGCAATTTTTTTCGCTGGCAAAATGCGTTTATGGAACCAATAGACCTAATGCGGTAGTAATTACTCGGTGGTAGGACTTTGTGGAAGCTCGTCTGGGTAGGTACCACCCACTCATCAGATATTCTACCTCAAAACAGCAGTACTTTGTATTGTTGTGTTCCGGTTTGAAGAGTGAGTGAGCCAGTGTAATTACAGGCACAAGGGACATAACATCTTAGTTCCCAAGGTTGGTGGCGCATTGGCGATGTAAGCGATGGTTAACATTTCTTACAATGCCATTGTCTATCGGCTTTGGTGATCACTTACCATCAGATGGCCCAAATGTGGTCCGCCTACCTATACAATAAAAAAAAAGTTTTGAAATTGAATCGATTGCAATATTTTATTCGCAAACCTATCAAAAGATCTTCGTAATGTTCTGGCGTTGAATAAATGATAATGCCAGTTCATTAACTATTACATACTCCGCACTAAGCGTAGCTATTGTGAGTAGAAATAGAAATGTGTTAGCAGACTTTATGGCTGTTATAGAACATTCTATGTAAGACTCGCCCGGGAAGTTACTTTCAAACTTCGATTACCGGGTTCTACTTTATTAGCAAGGTTTTTTTGAACGTAACTTCATTAATTAAACTGAAATGAACAATAAAATGAAAATTAATGCTTTTATTTAATCTATGTACGTTCTACATTTATTTTTGACGCCGATGAAATCTTTGAACGATACCCGGGTCCTCGAAACCGGATTACGTGGGATTTCACCAGCACTAAGTGTCCACAATACAGCTCAGTTAGTTGGAATTGTATTAAAATTCATGATCCATGACATACTAAATACTAAACTCAAACAAAAGCTTTCAAATGTATATATTGGAAACAGTTGAGTGTACCACGATTACCTATTTTAAATCAAACCAAAACCTTTTAAATTATTGTATAGCTTTATATGACAGAATTTTTAGATTGTTGCAAGAAGTTCGATTATGAAGCAACCTCTACGCTACAGTACTAAGTTGTTATTACGCTGTTGAACAGAAACATCTTATCGTTTTGATAGTATCGTAAGTTCTATTCTAGCTCGCTAGTAAAATTTCTCTTGTAAACCTATCGTATTTCGAATTACAGGATCGAAATTTACTAACAATTATTCATTTTAATTAATTTATTTACTGATTTAAAAGTGGTGATAATTTTAAATGGTAATCTAGAATGTTCTGCACATGTGTTATAAAGAGAATCATTATTTTTACATTCGTTTGTAGTATTTATATGTAATTATGTAATTTAACATAACTATGGTTTACGTCACTAATAATGACAACACATTTAAACCTTCCATAAAACAACTTGTGTCAACAAGTTACAAGTACCACACTGGTGGAAATCTTTATCAAAAAATCCATACTCCTGGAGTATACACCGTCATTTCATGTCGAGTTCACCCACAAAAGCCCTTGCCAACCCCTACACGTATCGGAAAGACTAAAGGATTTTATAGAAAAACTGTCAAATTATATTATTTTATTTATTTTAAACACACTAGAAAATAAGTTAAGCTTGTTACATCATAAACCTTTTTTATATAATACGCTCTTCTGAAGACGAACTTGTACAAGGAAATGTTGCAGCTTGATACTTGAACTTCAAGTATCAAACAAGAAACAATATTAAATATTTCACTCCTTCACTATAATTTTATAATGTTAAAATTAAATAAATATACATTTATTTAAAGGTTTTATCTCTGCAAATTAATAAATTAAAAATAAATTTTAATAAAACATTAATAAACATCGCGTAATACTTAATAAATTATTGTATATGTCATAAAAAAATCATAGTGTTAACTGATTTTTATAGCGGACATACAAGTATTTTATAAACATACATAGTATACTGTATACTTTCTGTATATTTGTATTCGTTGTCATTTAACGAGCTATTTTTCTATTACGGTTTCACTTATTTGATTTTTTTTTTTTAAATACAAGTGCTTATAATTTACATAACTTGACAAAATATCGTATTTAATTATATAACCACAGATAAATAATACAAGAAGAAGGAAAGATGATATAAGTATGAGGGTAATACGCGTATAATGATATATTCCCAATAAAGTTATTTTTACAACATTCTACCGGCTTCTAGAACCAATAATTTTATGCATAAATAATATTTATGTATTATATATTCTCGACTACTTTAGACCAAAAGTAATCTCGAACATAACTCATATGTTCAACATGTAGTCCTCTGTATATAGAATATTTGAAATAGCGATCTTGATAATTTATTTATAATATAAAATAAGTTTTTTTTTAAATATATATATTGAGAAAATATGATTCGTATCTACCATAGATTAAACCAGTTTCACCATATTATTTAATACGATTAATAACGAAAAAATATTATCGAATATGAATGAAATAATTTCCTTGTTTATTAGTACGAAAATTACTAATTAAATTTATTCGTAAACAACATAAGCATTACATAATCGATATAACGAATCGTAAAAACGAATCACCTGCTGCACTATATTTCTCTCTCACGTATACAAGATAACAAAAGGTGTGAAAAGGACAGAGAGCATTGATTCACCACTATTGTGTGGTATTGTCACCATAGCGACAGCAACGCAAGCAGTCACGTACTTCCCGCTTCCTGTCCCAATGAATAAATACTCTTTATTTCAATGAGCAAGGGCATGGACACACGGACAAATTTAATAAAATAAAATTAAGCTTTGTTCAAGTAGGTTCTTAAACGCACCGATTGAGTGACAAGGAGGCATTCCCTACTCGTCATCGCCGATTATATACCCGAAGTGGGAACTCCAGATGGCCAAGCGTATAGAAAATAAAAATATTTCGCTATTTAAGCTCAGACTAGAAATTCGATGGTCGTGGGTTCGACTCCCTGTGTAGACGGTTTCCTTTTACTCTTTTTCTCAATATTTTCCAATGAAGCAAAGATGTGAATGATTTATTTTATTTATTTATTTAATTATTTATATGCAAAAGGCATATAGGACGTCTTTTTTTAATGAGCGCATTTTTAATTGCAATAATTTTTGTTTGTGCATGGGAGCAAAGCTCTTGGCCAAGTAACTTGAATTGTGCGAGAATACTGTGAGAACATTCTGGAAGGTATCAATTTTTTTGCAAAACAAAATTGTGAGGAAAATTTTGCGGAACAATCGAAAATGTCGAACAAAAGTAATACTTTTGATATGCCTACAAATACGGTGCGAAACATTTTTATTTTCTATACGCTTGGCCATCTGGAGTTCCCACTTCGGGTACTTTCATTTCTAGCCAAGCCCTGCAAGTGCTATGAATTTGAGTGAAATCGGCGATGACGAGTAGGGAATGCCTCCTTGTGAGTGAAATTTACTAGAAATATTAGAGATACTTCTATTAAATATTTATATTTAAATTTCATATTTCCAGCGAAAAATAAAGAAACTTTACAAGTTTCATTTAGTAATACTGTGCAGAGTTTAAAGTCTAACTGATAAGTGAAGCTTAAAGACATTGAATATAACCATAAACAAGAATTAAATTTTATATAAAACATTTAGCGAATAACATGCTTCGTGTATTGATGATTATGGTTTTCAATACTTTATATTTATTGAGGGGACATTTAAAAATGTCTGCGACATTTTTATTAAGAGCTCAATACCGACTTAAAAAAAAAAAGTTTTAAATAATGTAATACTTAAGGCATATCAAACATTGAAGTCCTTCTTTTCATTAACATTTTTCCAACAGTTCAGAAATACCGCAATGTGCTTCAATGTTTAAGCCCGAGCTAATTAAATTGTACATTTAATTTTATTAATCGCGTTTAAAGTTTTAGTCCGTTTATTCATCATAGAATCTCGTTTTCAACATCAGATTCGATTCATTTATAAATGAATTGATTAATCGAATTCTATCATTTTCATACATATAAACTACTAACGAAAAGCTATTAATCAATTTATTAACATTTTACAATGACAGTTCGTATAATACATACATATTTTTATTTTCGTATTCATCGCAAGTGCTATAGAGATCCCATATAGAAATTTTTGTTCCATTCACATGTTTAGTTAATGCATGAATAGGCACAACAAACACAAATAAATTTGTGTCATGTTAAAGTGTATCGTCTGTCGTCATCCGTCTTGATAGATTAGTCTTTAGAGCTTCAGTTGACAGAACTGTCAAGTTATCATAGTGTATTCTGTGCGAGTTTTTTTTACTTATTCGACATTGATGACGTCAACTGTGATTTGCGCGAGTTGATTTAACGTCAGATATCTAATAAGTAAAAAAAAGCCACACAAGGCACTCTGTTGTTGGATCTTTGTTATATTTTTGTTTTATAATGACAATGACATTGACAGTAAATATAGCGCTAAAGTAAATTGAATTCTATTTGTAAAATATTAAGCAAAGAACTTAATTAGATAATAGGATATTTTTTCTCTAAGAATTCTGCTGTAATTTTCCCGTAGCATGTAAATTTCTTCACTGAATTTTTCGTTGACATAGAGTACGAAATCAATAGAGAACTCGACTGGACACATTCGGCTTTAAAACGAGGCTTTTTCTCTGCTACTTTTATCAATGGAAAATAAACATAAGCAGGTCTTAAAATCTAGTTGTAGTTAAATAATTAGTATTTTCATTTAATAACTGTTCAATATGTTCGAATTTGATGACCAATATTATTCACTTGTAACCTTCATTCCATTCAAATATACAAATAGTTATAGCAGAAGATTAACACCTATATTACATTAAAAGCGTGACCCGGCAACCTAACTTGTGACAAGACAACAGATACTCATTTAAAAAATATATATTAACGGCCTTATTCATAAACGTTGCTTAGTTACTGTTTAGCTAAACACTGATTTGTCTCTTTCTGTCATTATTGATTTGACATACGAAAGAAGAAGACAAAATATTGTTTAACTAATCACCAGGTGAAAAAGGTTTATGAATAAGGCGGTAAGATGATTCTAACGCAAAAAGGTTTAACTTCTGTCGAACTTTAAATCGATAACGAAGCAAATCAATATTCCGTAAGTCAATTCAATTGTGAGCCTGCACAAATAGAATTCTCGTCAAAGCAACTGATAGCCAAGCGGTTTCCATGCACTGTTCGCTCTTTGCCCGCAAACTGTGTCGACTGACTGTTAACTATAGCAAAGTTTTAAACAACTGTGTATAGTGGAAATGGAGACGTAGGTTACTTGTTAAGTACATTTTATCTTAAGCTGAGATGTTATGGTATTATTTGAATCGCCTGAATATATTTGAACGCGATGAATTTCTGATAACACGATTACATTTGAGTCTAGAAAAACTAAATCGTCGTTCAAAGAGAATCGTCGTTGATATTTGAATCGTATCTTGAATTAGTATCATCATAAATGTTATTTATTAAAACATTTCGAATCGTATATTGTTATTTAATGTTGGATGTAGACGTGGATGAATTTCATCACATATTCACTCATGACATTATTTAAATACAACAAACATTGTGAGCGTATAATAGTGAACTTAACAATAAAACTAAATAATACCAGTTCGGATATGAACCCACGATATTTGGCAAAGATCCACGTATTTTATCCATTGAGGTATTAGGTCATAAATTGATTTATATAAAATATTATTTTAGAATTAAGTTTAATTAATCGAATAGTAAAGCATGTTTCATAAAAATTTCATAATATATACATCGCAATATATAAACAATTTATATATTCCACATATTATACTCAATAATATTTTGCGCATATTGTTCGCTTCATTTCCTTGAAAACTTATTTTACATCGTTCTAATGGGAAACCCAAACGAACATAACAGAGAAAAAAAAACATAACAGAGACGTTTAACGCTTTGTAATAAAGCTTAAAATCGTACGAAATATTTAAGATATTGTTGATCATAAATTCCCACGTCACGTATCGATTAACAATTGATGAAGTAACTTGCATTGCTGCGCCATCGTATTGACGATACAATCGCATTGCTCGAATATGCGACACCACGAATTCGTTTATGTAACACAATGTAGGTACGCATCCGAGACGCTCGTGATTAGAACATGGGAATCTTAACCGAAGCGGGTTCAATCCAGTACAATCCAGTTCACCTCTTGCTTGACGAAGGAAAACTTAACCTGCATGGAATAAGCTCCAAACCAAATCCCTAAAAGGATGACTTAGCTCAACATGCTTATAAATCACTTAAAACCTCCTTTCTTCCTCCATAGTTTTTTTTTAAACAAAAAGAACACTTCATTGATAACAAATACTACCTTCAGACATTAGACATTAATTTAGTTCAAGGTATTGAACACGGAAGTTCGGAATGCGAGAATGTTAACACGTCACGTAGTACCTATTTCTCCTTTCCGAGCTAACTCCCTTCGAAGCTGTATCAAATGTATTTTGGGGAGTGAACGTTCCTTTGAGGAATACAAGTGAAATGAAGATACGGTATTAATTACTAAGCCATTCCATTGCTAACTAAGATCTTACTACCTGCTTATATAGTTTCAAAAGCCAATCACAACAACACCAAACAGTTGAATCTTGCGGTAGAATAGCTATGGAATGTTACCTGCAAAGGTCCGTCATTGTGTAATTGTATTGTAGTTACATATTATTATAATTATTTTGTTAATTCTGTTGAACCCGAACATAGAATTTAAAAGTTAATGTCTGTCAAGAGATTTTATTTCATACTATCATATATTATACAATATATACTATTACTATCGTGTCTGTCTTTCCGTCTGTCTGGGCATGATAAACTCAAAAACTACTGAACTGATTCTCATACGGTTTCCACCAATAGAAGGACTGATTCATAAGGAAGGTTAAAGGTAATGGTAAAATGAATTATGGTTTTGTGTAAGTTCGCTGAAATATGAGGATAATAGTTGAAGATGTCAGAAAAAAACATCTCCGACTTTAATTTTGGGAATTTACCTTGCGTTCGCCACATAAACCAATATAACGTTAACGTTATAAGTATAACGATATATACGTTTTATGTAGAACTTTATTCTACCCGAAGCAGGGACGGGTAGCTTGTTAAATTATACAATCTAATCGATTATTTGCGTAACAGTAACCGCACAATTTGCGCACCCGTTCCACACTTGTGTTTGTAAAAACTATATAAGCGCAGCCAACGTGACTAATTTATATTCGCGTATCTCGCAATAGTTTTTCGTACATTATCCGCCTACTATTTACGGGTTTATGGAAACTTGTATTTGTATTTTATAACAACGCGTTAATATTTCAATCGTATAGTATTATATGTTTTAAAGAAATAAGAAACAATCAAAAATATGCAATTTTATTCATTAAAAAATTTCAAATCATAAATTGAACACTGAAGAGCAGTGTTATAAAATAAATTATTTTATTTCAATTATATGAAATAAAATTCATCAAAGCGGTTTAAGGAAAATCAAATATTTACAACTAGTCTATTGTTATTTTATTTTATTCAATAGTTTTTTAATCAAAAGAGTAAATCTTCAGAATCGGAAATTATTTAAATATTTTATGTAAAAAACAATTTAGCTAGAAATAATAATATATAAAAATAACTTTTTAACGATACCCTGTTACTTAGCAAAGCACGAAAAATCTATAGGCGCCAAAACGTTTAGCAACAAATATCATTTCTCTCACTAGAAAGATAATCTTCCTCTGATCTTCATATCAAGATTGGATTCTAAATATATATATATATATTATTTCAATTCATATTACCAGTTTCTGTTAATTTATTTATCGGTGAATGCTCGACATGATGCGATGATTCTTAAATCACTCATATGATCTTAATTCACTCAAATGTTTATCTCGCGGGTAGGGCTTTGTGCAAGCTCGTCTGGGTAGTTACCAGAATAATTGATGAGTGTACTACGAGAGTACTCATCAGTATATATATATATATATATATATATATTTCTTATCATTGTTTATGTTATATATATATATATATATATATATTATTTCAATTCATATTACCAGTTTCTGTTAATTTATTTATCGGTGAATGCTCGACATGATGCGATGATTCTTAAATCACTCATATGATCTTAATTCACTCAAATGTTTATCTCGCGGGTAGGGCTTTGTGCAAGCTCGTCTGGGTAGTTACCAGAATAATTGATGAGTGTACTACGAGAGTACTCATCAGTTATTCTACCGTAAAACAGGAGTACTTTGTATTGTTGTGTTCCGGTTTGAAGGGTGAGTGAGCCAGTGTAATTACAGGTACAAAGGACATAACATCTTTTTTTTATAGCCTAGGTAGGCGGGCGAGCGTAAGAATTAAGTAATTGTAATTACAGGCACAAGAGACATAACTCACATAACGACTTAGTTCCCAAGGTTAGTGGTGCATTGGCGATGTAAGCGATGGTTAACATTCCTTACAATATCAATGTCTATAGGCGTTGGTGACCACTTACCTGTACAATAAAATAAAAAAATATTAAGTCACTCAAAATCGCAATATCCTTGATAAATAAGTATCAAGTAAGTAAATAATAAATCACTAATAACAATATTATGAGCACTTAGAAATCGTTTATTAGTAATATAAGTTCTAAAGAAAATATAAAAAAAAAATATCTCTAAGGTTATTACGCACTTGACGTTTAAAGATTCGGGAGTTTGGTCGTTACAGCCCTCTCAAGCCAGCCTAAAGCTCGGATGGCCTCCATTTCACTTGACTACGATAATCTATCCAGAATCGACTTATCTAGGCATAGAACGGTCTAGTTCTCAGGGCGTATGCGTTATCTGAACACACTCGTCTTATATATCAATATTATCTTTTAGACGATATTAAATAACAAAGACAATTTCAATACCATTATTTTGTTGCAAAATACGCTTATACCGGAGTATATACATAAGTAAATAAGTTATATACAGCTTTCAAGAAACGAATATGCCCATAGATAGTGGCAATTCTCAATTATTATATATCGCTCTATATTTTCTTAGTAATAAATTAATAGTAAGAATACATTTTAGAAATAATATATTTATAGAAAATTTCGTGTCTATGCTGCTGTCCAAGGAGTTTCATGCGAGAAATCCTAAGTTTAGAAGTAAGGCATGATTGTACTCGTACATATAAAGTTTCAATACCGTAGTATAAGAGGGCCTCGTTCTAATTCAGTTTGTAAGATTTAACTTAAGAAACATTGCAAGTTAAATAAAATGAAATAAAACCGTTGACCTTTGGCATATACCTGTTTACAAAATTTCACTTCCCTCTTCACACTTCTTCAATTCAATTTGCATATTAACCATATTGCTGTACCGAGTAGTTGATCTGATATGACAGATTTTAGCTCCAGCATCACATTATTGGTCCCGATTAAATAAATTGATATTATATTATATAGAATATAGAATTATACCTTATTTTCCCTTAAATTTATTTCTGTTACGTTCTCTACAACTTTTACGTACGCAATGTTTTGGAGAAAACTCACGACATGTGGAATGAAAGCGTGTACTCAGAGAGCTAGTAGGCATTGCGTTCAAAGTTATTATACACCGAAAAAAAAACTCTATTTTTAATAAAAAATAATAATTATTATTATTGAATCAAATAAGAACGTTCTTACATATTTTCATAGAATTTATTGCTTACAATTTTCCAAAATCCTTAATTTATAATGTGACAAAAATTACTACATTTGTTATCACTTTTAACGCGATACAAGTGAAAGAGATAGTATTATTATAAAGTTTGTATACAAGAGTCAGCTCTTAAAGTCGAATTGACCAAACAAGAGGTAGGTTGAGTTGGACCGGTTTCAACGGCAACCTGCGGCTGACCTACTCTGTATGTTTCTATCACGCACACTACAAGCATTACCGACATAACACTATGCTTCTTCGCTGTTAAAATACTACAATCATCTTTGTATATACAATTTTGATAGAATCGACGATATTCATTGTATGTTACATAAAGGCAAAGGACATGACCAATTTCTGTATGGCGGTTTACATTGGTATCGAATTTAAAACACATTAATGAGTTGTGGTGTTTTATATTCGGGAATATTGGGAAATGAAATTGTTAAAAATAACATTTTTAAAAAAAATCGTGTTTACGACAGAATAGACGTAAACATTTTCATAAAATCCTTTAATGAGATCGCTGTCAATAAGTATAGAGTACGATTTTGCTATAAAAAATGTCAAACGGATTGATGAATGTACTTTTTTGGCCACCTCATTTCGAACACAAAGTTTCTGACTTCCCAAAGCCAATTCAACATGGTATCGGTTATATGTACATATTTGACTTTCTGGGGGCCTAGACAAGTGGCTTTAGTAGAATAGAATAGAAAATAATAATCAATATATGAGATTGACATTCGCGTTCGACATGTAATCTTGGTAACCTTGGTTACATGTCGAACGCGAATGTCAATCTCATACATTGATTACTATTTTCTATTCTATTCTACTAACGTAAAAGTCACTTGTCTACAGGGGCTGATTCATATGAGAAAAAGACTAACTAAAGAGTTTCTTATGGTTCATCTAAAAAAAAAACTAATTCTTAACTAGTGGTTGTTATACAAATAATTTATAACATGACGAATCAGATGTGGCGCATTAACGCCTTGTAACACACTCACTCACAAAAACAAGAAAATAATCATAAGCAAAGACTTACTTGTGGAGTTTAATAAAACAAATACGGTATCATCTCAACAAGGTACATTACATTGTATAGAGTCCTTTACTAGACTATAAACAAACGTTTAGAAAATTCCAAACACAAATTTAAAGAAGTCTGTTTTACCGATTAAACTAAAACGTCGATAAAACGGTTAGATGTTAGGACACAATATTTAATTTCCATTCCCTAGAAGTGACTAAATTTTAATTAAAATACTGTAAAGTTAAATACAAAACAGTTGAAGTTTTTAACTAGTTCTTGAGATAAGCAAACAGCGGTATTATACACTGAAATATTAACTGTTAATCAAATATAAATAAAAATAATATAAAACGTTATTAAAGGGACTTTTTTGGTATGTTAATACCACCCATGGAATATTTTCGCAGCTGCTTTTCGGTGAGGATTTTGAGTATCGAATTACTCGCATACTTTTTTAAAGCTTGAACACCGTCTTTACTTCACATAAAACCACTCAAAATTCGTATTCGTTGTTATAAAAAGATTATTCGATATCCTTTGTACGCATCGTTGTTTGTATTGAAATTCATTTTCGGAATAAAACTTATTTTAAGACGATAAGAAAATCAATTTTGAGTGCAACATTTCTCTTTGTGACTTTCGAGTAAAATATTTTAACACACCATTTTATAACAAACATAAAATTCATGCTTGGTACGTAAATTGTCTAAATTTAATATAATAATATCATATAATAAAACCTTCTTCAAAACGCGGTGCATCGTGAGCTATAAGTTTAATTTATATTGATTAAGTAATAGACAGGAAGGCTAACAAGTACAAGGGCCTCCTGATAAATTTATCATTTCACCTTAGCTAAGTCATTGGCGCTATAAGAGGTCACGCCACGCCTTACATATCAAGTACTATTAAGGAATTAACAAGATGTTTTTATAGCAATAACTTCTCTTTTAATATTACATATCCCCTGGTGCACTGTGTGTGTGTTTATCTTCTTAATTAAATTCTAAAAGGCTAAAAGACCTTTTATTTAAATTTATAAGTAAGCTTATGATATATATGCTACAGAAACAAAAATAGATTACAAAAATGGTAAATGAGATCTCAGTATTAAAAGGCATGCTGTCCTCGAAACATACATAAATATTATAAGAAAATGTTTATATTTTACTGTTAATAGACAAATGTACACTTCAATCATATTTAACAAAGTAAACGTTTTGATATCATGAATACGGTTTCAAACAAGTTCGCAATCAAAGATGTATCTTGTTCCGGTACATTTGACTACAGAATCGACGTAATAGTTATTTGATTTAATGTATTCAATTATTCTTTTATACAAAACTTTCTATGTAGGTATTTTATCATCTTAATGTTTCTTTGATTCCAACACAATGGTACAATAAATCGATATAGTCCAGTTGATAGAATACGTGGTTAAACGAATGTTCGAGTGTTCAAATCCGTGGATGGATTTGACGTGAAAACTTCAGTTTCTTGAGCTCAATTAATTTCGTTTGTATATATAACATTGTAAGGAAATATAGATGTGTAAGATGAATCTCTAACACGAGTATCCATCAATACTAATTGGAGCAGTGACGGAATCTCTCTCCTTGTAAGGGTTGGAGGGTCTGTTTACCCAACAGTGGGCCTTACACAATTTTATATTAACATAATTTCATACAGGTATAATGCACTTATTTGTACACTCCTGAATCATATATTATCGAACACTTTTATCGTGTTTTTTGAGGATACTGTGGTTTTGGTCGCAATATATACCAAATGGTATTTGATACAGTATGGGTGATTTATATGGTTATATGTGGTTATGGCTTCCTGTTTGATTATACCTGATGTATATATCATACGTATAATATATATTTGCATTATTTAAACAAATTAATTGTCACAGCCTACTATCATCTAAGATGTACTCTCTCTTTAATTACACTGGCTCACTAGATTCGGAGCACAGCAACTATTTTGCATTAGAATACATGATGAATGATCAATAATATTGCTGTCCACTCAGTGAATCTACAGGCATCTCCATCACAATTAAACTATTGTATTTTTTCGTTATCTGTTAAAAAACTGGTACACGACACCTTTAATTACTATCAAAGGCTTTCTTTTCTATGGAACAACTTAAGACGTTAACAATGGAATATTCGGTAACAAAATTTCATTATAAAATTTTGCATTTCTTTAAATATGTTTTATATTTATTTCTGCTCTACTTTAAAGAGTTCTCTCCAGAACTGGGTTGAGGAATATACCGCTTTGTATAAACGAGGAATTTAGAGTATTCTCATTAGGAGAAGCGGTGAGCATGGAGCTCTGGTTTAGTTAGACGTCTGACATCGAAATACAGGCGTTTTTCTGACCCTTGAGCCATTAATGTGTGGTCTAAGTTGGAAAGAGCTGATGTGCACGAGTTTGGAAGTGTATTTAGTAATTAACTACTATGTTAGTGTCTATATGTAATTGTGATATATAGAATAGAATAGAATAGAATATGCTTTATTGTACACCAACAACACTCACAAGTTTACAGAAACATACAGTTATAAACACTATTTAGGAAAAGATTATTTACTCCGTTGGTCAAGTAGCTAACTTGTTCGGATGTAGATTATGAGGAAGTTTGAATCCTAGGTCGGATGGAGGTGGATAACACAGCCAACAAAGTTTTGAAGTAACGTTTATTTTAATTAAATAGAACGCTTTAAGCTTAACATCAAATATTTTATATTTCATGAAATAGAATACTAGTATTAGAGCCTCGACAGATTATTACAAACTATTGAAAAAAATTAAGATTTATATTATCTCTACATTTTTCAATAGTTTCCATTGAAAACATGACTTCGTTCAAGTTCGTTCGACTCGTAACGATAAGTAATGAAGGTGAAACTAGCGGAGGCCAAGGCGAAATACTTTATTAAGTAACTACACGGCATCAACAACAGATGACTATCAATCTCTTTAGTAACAGAGTTGGAGAAGTTGTCCCAATATATTTTATTTCTAATTCATTTTTAGGATGGCAGAACAAATGATAATTCACCTTCGCCTATAAATACCGGCACTGTAAGCCACTTACATAATCAATGTTCAACCATGGCAATCAAGACATGACACTCGTAATTACATTACCTTAGAATACTTGTGTCTATAAAATAGCTGGCCAGTGTGCCTCAAGATCTTATACAAAATCAACAAAAAAAATTGATAAAAAAAAATATGATTCTATTTCGAAATTTAAAATTTATTTGAAGTGAAATATATGTCATCAATCTAATTATTATTTAATTAAAATCAGTTTGTGTTTCGCAATGAACAATTTATTTTAAGCATCCTATTCTGTACAAGTTGCAATTAATAAGGAGTTATGATTGTCATAAAATATGTCATTGTTACTTTTAGTAAGTAATAAATCAAACATTCATTTCAATACTCAAAGCATCAGTAACGAGACTTATTTGAAGATAAACGTTAATAAAACGAAGTATACGTTTAATATTTTATTTTATACAATATTAGAAACATGATTTGATTGTTCATCTTTAAGAATTTATGACGAACAGAATGTTATAGCGCAAACGGATGGTTTATAACGTGTACTTAAATAATTTACGGCTTCATCGTTTTCTGTTATTTATAACTTAAAGATATGACAAAATATTACACTTAGAGGTGCAAACTATGGGGCACGGTGGGGGGAGATTTGATGGTCGAATCGAATTGGTCAAATGTCCAATATTAAAAACTCAAGTGTTCGCAAACGTAATCTGATGGGACGACCGGAGACAGTTCAGGCACGAGACTAACGGATAAAAAAAAACAGAAACACCTAACATTTTGGCTTAATTGAAGACAATTGAACTGAATTGGCACCTCAAACTAGACCATCGGAATCTGTAACCTTAAACTTTAGCAATTATAACAACGAAGCACACATTATAGCAACATAAATAAGTTTCTATATGTAACTTTTAAGTAAAATTATCCTGGTGCAAAATGTTTTACAATAAACAAATAAAAATAGTGGTCAATGATTTGCAAATATATTTTATTTATATTTTCTTTTTGTATATAAGATTAAGACTTGGGCCATACAGTCTACGCGAGGCTATAGATATTTCTGTCCAAGAATGAGAACGTCTGTCGTTACGTAACAGCGGATTATGACCTCTTCATACTCTCCGAGGTCTTAAGATATCTCAAGACACTGCGACATGGACACTAAGGAGTTCTAAGAGGTTATCCCTCTCATAAAATAATTATATTGGGTTTATTTTCACTACAAGTTATTCAATTAATAATAACAACAGTATTATTTCTAATATTTTGAATATATAATTCATTTGTTGTGGGTGTCTGTTTAGATATCTCGTCGGTCTAAGCGAATTCATTAAAGCATCAATGGCTATACGGTATGCAATAAGTATTGTTTAATAAGTAGAGTGCAAGTACAAATTGTGACAAAACTTAACAACTTTTTTTGCATTAAAGTTATTTCAAACTTTTAGATTTCCTTGCAATATATTTCCTTACAAGTCCTAGCGCTAGATAAACTTAAAGTACAAAAGCTCAATTCAGCAGTGCCTGACCGGGATTGAACTCACGACTCCTGAATAACATCCACGCGATTACACTTAACCATCTTGACTTTTAACAAAGAAACAAAATGGACAAATATAACCTTTTTAATAGTTTAAAATTAGCTTAAAATCTTTTGATTCTTATTACAATAGTAAGCCGGTAGTAAACGCCGACGTGTACTGGGCTGGTATTTAATTGTGTCAGAGATAATGAGGCGGGCGTTATGTATCGATTGTACGCACAAAGGATTTGTAAGACAACGAATAGTTCTCATTAGTTGAAATTACTGGAACCATTTATTATACCCGTACCTTGACTTTGCAGCTCGTCTAATTTTAACTCAAGAACTCTATTCGACGTCAATATTGTAACATTGTTCTTGGTGAAACTTATATTGTAAATTCTACTTATATTCTTGCGAAACAAACTTTTGCGATGTACGTTATCCATTACATACAATATAAATAGCTAGCTCTTGACCACTACAGGTACTACACGGTCAAAACTTCGAGCAAAATAAAAAAAACTGGTACGCGCTGAGTTATGGCGTTTAAAACTTGAATAGAATTTATGAAATAATTCTCTTTATACTTTTACAACAAAGATATCAGAACAGTGACAAATATTGATTATTATTTGTTAGCCCTTTTTCCCTTTCATCCGGTCGGCACAGTGTGAAAACAGACGAAAAATATACCTTCCAAGGGAAGCGACTTTTAAGCATATCAATTAAGATATAATTTTCTTGAGATAGAATTCTCTTCTATCTTTAAGATAGAATTGATTATACTTTTATATAAATTAATCGAAGACAATAACCTAGGCATATATGACGCTATTACATTACGAAGATCTCATTTTTTTATTTACGTGCTTGTCATTAAAATGCATCCAGAGCTTTTCGCATATACAATATTTTCTAACTTTTTTTAACACTATATCTATGTATCTTTTCATATACATATTATATATATGAAACACAAGTTCTCTACAAGCTTAAGGTCTATAAACGTGAAATTTAGTAAGAAATTCCTTAAGCTCCGTAAGCATAAACTAAGAAGGGTTTTATGAAAATCGACTCCGTAAAGGGTTTGTTTGAGTTTGTGCGAAACTATATATGTTAAGAGAACTGTAGGACTAGTAATAAATATATTTAAAAAAAAAAATTTGAACCAACAATTTATAAAGATGGAAATCATAGTACCAATATTAAGACCCAGAGTTAATTAGTTTTTTGTGATAAATATGATATTCATTAAATGACGACTAGTTTAGATAAGTATTTTTCAAAACTTCATAGTACACTTACGTAATTTAATTAGTATAAATTAATAATTACATAAAAACCTCATTAATAGTATAGCAAAAAACAATCTGTGGGATGTTTCCACGATAAGCTATTATTGCGAGCGATATTATATGTTTCAAATATTTCTCAACGATCACTAACCTTCTAAAGCCTATCCAAGATATGACCTTAGAATAACGATACACGTTATATGTACTTGATAATTACTTTACATGTAACGTTGAACATTGTTCTTATATATCTATTTCTTATAAATTCCTATTTACCTATCAATTAAGCGTACAGCTTATGTTAGCTTGTGGGTACGTCAGGAGCCCAAGGGATCGAACCTGCGACACTTCATATCACCGACCAGCAAACTATTGCGCTATTGACGAATCAATTATTATAATATTTCTAATATTTAATTTAATATTAGTTAATCGTTTCGGCTTCGCACGGGTAGATAAGAAAAATATATTTTGCATAGGATTTGCGTAAAATCCGTTCTTAGTGAGCGTCTACGTCGGGGATGTTAGTTTAGGAGATTTCGTGATGAGTGGTATTTTACTTACATAAATAATAATAATAATAATGTCCTCCAGATCTATTTCGGCCAAGGTGGCCAATCTCACGAGAGATTAGCCAACTGCGCAGGAGATATTATAGTGCACAAGTGTGTGCGCAAACCCAGGTGCACTCTCTCTATTCCCTGGGTCGTATAATCCGATGGGGCGGCAATCGGGAACAATCGGAAAGAGTTCAGGTGCAGGACCAATAGCTTAACGTGCTTTTCCGAAGCACGGGAGAGAAAACTGTCTACTGCCAAACTCTTGGCTACTATTTAGAATTACTCGAGAAAAAACTCCGATACAACCTTTTTGTCTGTCATGTTATTGTTGTAAATACTATTATTGGCTGTAAGCATTCCGTACCGCTCTATAAATATTATATATTCGATAAAACACAAGTAAAGAAAATAAACGGTGCTTATATATGAATGTCGCGGTTTCAATAATCCGAGAGCGCGCGGACAATCTGAGTGCAGTGTTTTACAAATACAATTTGATGATTCCTATAGCCTTGTATACGAAAAGGAATAAAGCTTATAGCTATAAAGCTAAGCTATAAAATTTGGCACGAGATATTTATTAAATTATGAGTTCCGGAAAAAAAAACGTCTTTTTTTTAATACATGTTATTATAAATACAAACGGTAAGTTACGTAAATCGCCATTTTTCTTTTATTTTAGTAATTAAAATATATTATAATACTATTCTAGGTCCTATCACATAGTTCACCAAGTTTAATTAGAATGCGTTAAACAGTTTTGGTATGATTAAATAACAAAGTATATAATATTAGTAAGACATAATACAATTTTGTCAGTTACAAGAATCTAGCAATCCTGACGTTTATTATACAAACACACTGACGAGCAAATGTATTCAAAATGCACTTCTGATTGCGAGAGTATCGTAGCAATAAAATCGTCTTCGATTTGTTTCATTATTAAGCCGATCATCGGGTTCGTCTGCAGTATCAATCGCTATCGTTGTTCCAATTTCTAAAGGTCGTATGTATAAATAAAAATCAAAAAAAAATAAATAAATAAAAAGTGCATCCGGCTTATGTCTTGCACTTTTCTTAACAATTAGTTCATACTTATATGACATAGATATATTATTATATTAGCCGTCTGATACACTGGTTATAGTGGGCAGTTTGGCATCTAAGCCACTTGTTGGCAATGATACTGATACTTTAATAAGCATCATCCATTATTTCAAGATTTTCAGCATAAGAAACTACTTTTCTATTTGCTATGAAGCGCCAGTACCTAATGGCTCCACATACAAACATATTAGGTACACTCGATTATAACGCCAATTTTCGTGTCCATCTATCTAATCATAGAATCTAAAACATAATGTGTTTTTATTACAATGCCCTTTATGCGGTGTAAAGTATAGCAATATGTATTTACGTATATATCGATGCGATGCCACACCAGCAGTTCTCCATAAGGTAGGTTTTAGTTCATCTGGGTAGGTACCACCCACACATCAGGTATTCTACCGCAAAACAACAGTATTTGTTATTGTTGTGTTCCGGTTTGAAAGGTGAGTGAGCCAGTATAATTACAGGCACAAGAGACATAACATTTTAGTTCCCAAGGTTGGTGGCGCATTGGCGATGTAAGCGATGGTTAACATTTCTTACACTGCCAATGTCTATGGGCGTTGGTGACCACTTACCATCAGGTGGTCCATATGCTCGTCCGCCTACCTATCCTATATAAAAGGTACTGTATATAGCAATATTGGCATTGTTAAAACAGTCGTATCGAATTCATAGCTCAACTGGTCTTATGTCGGGGATTTCAAACATCAATCCAAAATCTCGTAATTCTAAATGATTAATGAGAGTGATCAAACGCGGTCAGATCGCTGATATATTAAACGACACAGCTCAGTTTGTAGTAGAATTTTGTGTTTCATGTTTAAGTAACCAATCACGCAACATTACATCTAATAGATAAAAACAAGGATAATTATATACCTTTTGACTTTAATTAATTTCGTTAAACACATCCATTGTATTGATTGTAATATATTTTGCTTACGAGTAATGAAGATATGCTATAATGAATGAAACAACAAACAATATTTGAAAGATTAAATAAATAAATCCAGTATGAAATTTCAGCACAGAAATTTTTAATTCAATCTATTAATTAGGGTATAAAATTTCAGCCACTTTAAGTCTTTTTAGAAGAACCCTCTTGATATATAAGGGACAAATTTGGAAATAAATTTAACCTAATACGATAAGGGTGGACTTTGAAGAGGGTGTTACCCGACAAAATAACGTGTACTGTTTGTGGTCTATTACCGCTGCTGGAATATTAGATTGCGAATTTTTTCAAGAGTTACTATTGGTGCCAATATTTTAGGAATTTTCGTTTTCAATTTTGTTGTAAGCAATTTATCTTATATATGCGGGTGTACATTTTTGTACGTGATGAACTCGTCTTAACAACTGAACCGATTTTGATGATGTTTTTAGTGTGTTTGTGTGGGTCTGTGGATGATTTGGGCCCGGTTGGTGGCCTAGCGATCGATTTCTAGGTTTTTTTTTACGTAACGCAATTTAATTAAAGGTAATATCGAGATTTGCAAAACGTTTATATGAAATCAATTAACCATTAATTTAAAAAATTAATCTCAATTAATGAAATCATTAGACACGATTAGAATATGAGATCTGTATAATTAATTGGCATTATACGAAATTATAGCGTGATTTGCGTCTAATTCGCTCACCAATAATTAGAATACATAGTATTTTATTATAATCATAGCTTATTATTATGTTGATCATAGAGCTTCATTGTATGTTAAATAATTGTATGTGTTGCATCATAATTATCACAAATCTTTAAAACTATTAATGTAATTATATATAAGAGATAACATAATATACCTATGTAAAAAATAGTAAAAAGAAGTCAAGTGTTTCGGAGGTTATTACCGGACCGTCTTAAGAATAAGAAGAATTTCAGCAAAATTTAATATAATCTTATGTAATGGTTCAAAATTGCTTTTAATCCTACTTGTATACAGATTTTTATAAACACTATTGTTAATTAATTTAAAAGCTATCTAGTTTAATTAAGGCCTTTTATAACGATGAAGGTATGCTCTGATTAATTTCGGCCACCTTGGCTATTATCAAGGACCAGCTAAATACGTGGTATATAGTTGTATAGTACACAAACATGCGCAAACACAAGTGGGCACTATTCCCTCACTCTCATAATGCAATGGGACGTCAAATCCGAAACGACCGGCACTCGACACTCGAAGGACCAGCGGCTTTCACGACAAAAATATATGTTATAAACACAAATAAAGCACATGAAAATTCAGGAGTTGAACTCGGAATCATAGGTTAAGATTCTCGTCTTCTAATCACTGGGCCATCACGGCTTTTTCCTAACCATCCTATATTAGAGTCCAATATAATATTATCCCTTTGTGCCAACCAAACGGCGTCACTTATCGTTAATCTTGTACCGAACAAAAACATTTCAATATTTCACCAAGGTATCCCTAACCACAACAAATTTCCCGCGGGATAACCGTAAATTGAGATCTTGTTTACATCTGTTGTGATAAGCGACCCGAGTTATTTCATAACAAGAACATACATATGACTACCGATTTATAATCAATATTTAGATTAAAATAATTAAATTGAGCTTCTTAAGTTTGTTTTGTTTCAAAGGCTCTATTAATCTGCCAAAAATAAACCTTCCTTAAATTATAAATACTTTTATAAATTATATATTTTTAATATTATCTGGGTAAAGTCTACATCGTTAATCATGTTTATAATTTTGACTAACAAACTTATTCATGATTATATCGGTAAAAGACACACGTATAAACGAACGTCACAATGCCATATTAAAATATGTCTGACCTTACAAAACAGTCGTGAATAAAATAAAGACTTATTTTCATAAATAAATACAAACACAATCGAATTACGTACGTACGTTCGTAAACACCCACAAGCTCAAGAGATGATAAATTCGTCAAGCAATACGTTTAGAAACATATAAATTTTATTTCAAACTTCGCCAACCATTACCTTTTATTAAAAAGTCCTAATTCAAATATAGATAGACCTATATATTTTATTTAATTCAATTAAAATCAGTATTACGATTAAATATAAATATTTACAAAAATCTTGTTAAACATTTCTTAAACACAGCACGACACTTAATAGAATGGCCATTCAACACTTTCAAATAAGGAACACATTCGAAATGGCAATTAGCACTGACACTGTCAAACTGTAATTGGAGGGAAAAGTGACACTAACTTTTTTTTAAACCCACGAAACGTCACTCCAACGCAAAGTATCGCGGCATACTACCGATTCCGCCTGTCGCCCGGCCCTACGCGAAACCTAGTTACTCGTACAGTCGCCTGCAGAAGTGAATGAACAAAGGAGAGAATCGTAAAGCGGAGATACAAATGCAGTGCCATAGCGCACCAGTTTTGTAAATATTATTTCGTTAATTTCTTTTGTAGCCGACTGTGAAGGCGTTCTCTTGCCTTAATAAATCGAAAGGTGACAATCACCGATTGTTTGGGAGTGTAAGTATACAGTCCGGTGTTATTGATTGATTTATTTATTGGGTCTTATATTGAATTTTACTCAAAATAAAAAGTTTCCAGTTAAAATTAACTTCGGTTACCCATCCAACAATAAACTCGGCTCAAAGTAACTAAACCCGCAAACTCCTTAAATATTCGCTGACGCAACCAGACCGCCTCACCTACTACTGTTTACTGGAAATTATGAAACAGAGTAAATTAAACAAGAGGCAAATAACCGCATACGTTACGGCTTCCCAGCATTATAAATATTAATTGAACGTTCATTATTACGTTTTGATCATAATTGTATTTGAAAATATAGTATTTAAATAGAGTGTATTTGAAAATGTTCTTATTATGTAAAGTAACTATTACTTTATTGAAAAATAGTCTTTAAGCTTTTAGAATTTTAAGGATTTAGTAAAACTTTTCTTAAACAATGTTCTATCACTTGTATCAGTGACACACACATTGAAAAAGTTAGCAACTAAGTTATAAACTATTTGAGATAAAAACTTAAGATTAATGAATTTACTTTTACGACAAAACATTAATCCATTGCTCCATGCTGTATGTTGTGGTTAAATTATATAAAAATTGTTAAATTATATAAAAATTGTTAAATAGCTTTGTTTGTAATTTTTTAATGTCTTAATACGTCAGGAATAGTTGAAGACGAAGAAACGGAAGACTCCAGAGAGTGATTATTCCTACAGAGATAGCTTGAATTTACGCAAACGCGATCTAAGACAAGAGTAAAGCGAGTAATTTTGATAAATCTTGTACATGTCAAGTATTGTCAGTTAAGACGTATAAAAAAAGTAATCCAATTTTGATAAAATTTGTTACAAAGCAAGCGGACATAGGCAGTAGGTACATACAGTTGGAAATGAATTTATGCAAGTTCTTGTTTCTGTGCCATAAATAGAATTTTAGCTATTAAAGATGGTCAATTTATTGAGATAGACGGGGGCGGAGTAGTAACGTTTAACGCGGGCAAAAACGCGAGTAGCAACTAGTCAAAATCAAATATCAAAATCTTTATTAAACATGGAAGCATTATACTTACTTATTGATTAACTATCAATAAGTAAGTATAAACTAGAAACTACCACCGGGTCGGAGTGTTACATAATTTGAAGATGAATGAAAAACCTCATATTATTTTTATGCGTTTCATTCAATTTACAAGAAGACACTTCGACTTTCGACACTTAAATGAACATCTTACATAAATACTTCGACAATGTGAAGCTAGTACCGAAACGAAGTAAATTCTCTCATACATATAATTATATCTCACTATAAGTAATGATACTTGATATATAATACAATCTAAGGCATATCTGGCATTCCTATCATTACCAAAGCGCTGCAAACCGTGGGACATACGTTATTATTAGCCTTTTGTTTGTCAAGTTGTCACTACCGGAAAACAACAACATTAAATTGTTATTAGAGCTATACCTAATCGGTATGTGCGACGTTTTACATACCTTAACAAATAAACGGAGATATATAGAATAACATTAAGCCCACTAGAGTTCTGTCAGAACTAACTCGAAACTCTAGCAGAAAACGGTCGTGAAATGACAGAAAGATATATGCGATATTGATCATAATAATCATAACATTTCAAGAATAAACGCATCAAAATAGTCTTCTCTGTCGTTACACTCTTGGCAGAGTGGTCGTGGTCGTCATGACAGGGGTGGTGGCAAGCTTCACAATTCGTCGCCATTCCTCTCGTTCCTTTGCTTGCCTCGTGCATTCGTGGAGTGGGCCATTTATTGCAGCTTTGACTTGGTCGGTCCAGCGCATTGGTGTTCTACCGCGCACCCTCGTGCCTTCAATTTTGCCCTGAACCACGATTTGCTCCACAGACGTGCCTTCTCGACGTGTAATATGTCCAAAGAAAATGAAATGTCCAAAGAAAAAAAAAATCAAAATAGTATATGACCATAAATCGACTGTCAACATTTCACGGTTGAGAATAGCACATCAGACTCAACACGATCGTGAAATATCGGAAATTTATTAATATCATAACATTTAAATGCTATTTTTATGATGACGTCATCGTCATAAGTTTTCAACTTTCCACTAAATACGTAATGCGTTTTTCCAGAATAGTTGTGGAGTTCGTTGATCTTTGACATATATGAATATATGCTGTATTGTTAAATAAATAGATGTTTCCTTAAATGAGTATCTTTTTTTCGTTACAGCTGTCTGTCTGAGGTCATTACTAGAATAACTTGTTTCGGTGGTAGAAACAAACAATTAAGAAACTAGGAAAAAACTTCATCGTTTACAAATATTCGTCATTACGACGATGTCACGTAAGTTTTCTTTGCGCATAAAATATTGTTTTGTCTATGACTATTTAAGTAACGTTGTACGTTATGTTTTGTTTTCGTTTATCTGTGCTCACCAATCCGACATAAATGTTTTTGAGCGATTTTTTTAACGATATATCATGGGAAAGCAAAAGCGAAAGCAAATGGATGTTGACAATTCACTCATCGACCATAGACATTTACGCTGGTAGTAATATTAACCATTTCTTACATCGTCAATGCGCCAACCCTGAAAACTAATCATAAGATGTAATATCCCTTGTGTTTGTAATTACACTGGCTTGGAACACAGCAATTATAAGTATTGTAATTTGTGATGAGAGGGTGTCACCTACTCAGTAGCGCCTCTACCACCAAGTAAAGATACCCTATTTTGTAACTTCGATTATTATTTTTCAACTATAAAAATATAATTGTCTATATAAAATTAAGTAATTATTTAATTATTAGCTACTAACAGCCATTCTATTTATCATAAGTCTAACCCGCAGTAGTAAACATTTAGTCAGTGTTGTACATGCTACCGGCTTACCACAGTTTCGATCAATAACCTGTAATTTACTATGTAATAGACGAGTCAGTTTGTTTAAATTACGTTAACAAACAAAAAATTATGTAAATATCGAAAATGATCAAATTTTGTTTAGAATTCATTATAAAATATTATTACGGTGAATCCGAAAATTTTGTTTGTTTGTTTCTAATCTCAGGATCCATAAAAAAAAATTGTTTTAGTATTAGAAAGGCCATTTATTGATGAACGTGTTGTAGTTTAAATTGTCTAACTACCGATATCCATAGATAGCTTTTTATACAAACTTTTATCCCCGTACTATATATAATGTAATCCCCACCTATACTAATATAAATGGGAAAGTAACTTTGTATCTTTGATTCTTCCACGGCTAAACCACTAAAACGATTGTGATAACATTTGCTATGAAGCTAACCTAACCCCCAAGGAAGGATTCCTCTACTTTTTCATATTGCAAAAAACGCGGGCGACATCTTGTAGACTATATAACATCACGTAACGTTGTACAGTAACATTGAACGCGTATGAAACAATGTTGCGGAGTTAGTTTAAAAAGAGGTGAAGCTTAAACAATTCGAAAGGTACTATGACATAGAAGCGCAAAAAGAAAGTGCTCGAAATTCGCCCTTTTCCATTACACGCGAAACTAGTTTGTAACGTCATTACATGGCTATGGCGATGCAACAACTATACATGCCTAAATCTTTACTAATATTATAAATGCGAAAGTGTGTGTCATTTATTTGTTTGTATATATCACTTTCACTTTACACAAGCGCTTACATTGTCCAGTTAAAATAGATTATGGGGTTTTTAACACCCCTCCTCAAATGCGGAATAAACCTCGGGCGAAATGTAGTTAAAATATAATTATGTTAGCATTTTTTGAATTGCTTATTGATAACTCGACAACGAAAATCAGATTACAATATTCTATTAAAAGTGTACATATAAATACAGCATATAATACCAGTAATATATACCATTAATAAAAATTACTACTTATTCCAATTCTACCAACGTTATATGTTTTGGGGAGTCTGACGTCATAGGAGACGCCATTATGCACCATGATTATGGGAATCGTCTGTCGTAGTACCATAGAGTTATTTCGAGTATTAGTCGATAAATTATTTACGTTAAACCGGAACAGTTATTAATAATACTTTTCGATATAGTCGACGATGTTTTATCTAAATACATATAAGGTCCTCCAGTCCGATTTCGGCCACGGCGGCCAATCTCAAGAGAGATTAGCCAACTGCGCAGGAGATATTATAGTGCACAAGTGTGTGCGCAAACACAGGTGCACTCTCTTTTCCTTAGCTCTCATAATCCGATGGGACGGTAATCCGACACGACCGGAAAGAGTTCAGGCGCAGGACCAACGGCTTAACGTGCTTTTCGAGGCGCGGGAGTGTACACACTTCCACCTTCCAGACTCCGGGCTGCTACTGAGAATTTTCTGACAGAAAAACCCAATAACTATTTATTGGCCCGACCTGGGAATTCAACCCAGGACCACCGGGTCTGCAGCCTAATATCTAGCCACTAGACCAACGAGGCAGTCAAAAATACATATATACATGCACTAGTCTATCCGACTATCCGCCGCCAGACGACATAAAGTTACTTATTGGTTTCGTGGAAATTTAACTTTTTTATTATAAGTTACAAGTATAACAGAGCTTTGACAACTACAAAGAGTAAAAGTAGTAAAAGGTACTTATGTAGTTTTCAGATCCAACTTACAAGCAGAATTTAATTTCAATAGTATTTTTGATTACAATATCTAATTGTTTTAATTAAAGTTTGTTTAAGTCGTTTGCATAATTTTAGCTCTTTTTTCTTTGTTTAATTTAATCTACTAAGATACAAAGGTTCCATTTAAGTCATTTCTGCTACGATCTATTATAACTATTACATTTTAGTATTCATTTGTATGTAGTATGCATAACCTAAATAAACTTTTCCATACACTTACTATGTAGACAAAGAACACGACTTGCGAATTCTTCGCGAAGCATAAAACACTACTTTACTGCGATAAAATTTCACAACGAAATCCGTATAATAAAGCTTATCCTCGCAAAAATGAGGCTCTATCCGTGTGACCTGAAATAAACGCTTACAGTGAACTCTCGAAAATAAATTCGGACTATCCGAACAAATAACACGGAGAAACCTTTTAGCGAATTACTATATTATTTACCTATCAAATTTGTTACCTCTTTGAATACTTACTAATATTATACAGAAATATATATGTTTTGCCTTGAATTTTTATTGCAATAAAATCGGTATGACGTATCCGTATGTAACCAATGTCAGACAAGGATTTAGCAGACTGGCAGGCAGACGGAAAGCCTTACTTGGGAATGCATTTATTGGTGGATTGCTCACCACAATTGTGCCAGTGACGTCATGATCGATGCGCTTACCGAAAATTCTTCGTGTTATTCTTTATGTGACGAAAGGATCTTCCGCTAGTTTTTACATATGTCTTAGCCCACTTATTAAGTAAAGCTATATACTATATAAAATAAAGCTACGGCTCACGGGGGCGGGGTAGTGTCGTTTAACAGTGAAACCGCGCGACTCATGTACAGACAGCTTTTAATACCTATACTGTTTGCATTTTAATTATACTTAAATTTGAAATTTTTCGAATTCGAAAATGAAATTGACGAACGCAACGAATAAAATTTGTGTATTCACTACTTCAATATATATATTATAGTATTAAAAAAATATACATAATATAATTCTACACATAAGAACAAAATCCAATGCGCGAAAGCGCTAGAACTCATGAAAGAAAGAAGCGAACTACAAAATAAACCCAAATTAAGCGTAGCTGATAAAGAAAAACTAAAATCTTTGTATAAACTTACCAATAAATAAATAAAGAGGTGCTACGTTACCTACAGAACAACAACTCAGAACAGAACAAAGACACCTCAATAATACTAGATCTGCCAAAAATCTTATAAAGAGCTAAATCAAGCCAAAACATGGGTTTATTTTCTCAAGTCTCGCAACAACAAATGCAAATCTCGCATAGAAATCATAAATGCTGCTACCGACTTCTACGCTAATCTATACAGACAGTCAGATACACAAAATCAACATGGTTTCCTATAGCTACACAGATACCTCTCCAATACAACAGTTTACAGTAAATGAAATATTGAAATAAATAATGAGACTTAAGCCAGAAAAAAGCCCGGACCGAATGGAATCACCGACGAATGTATCAAGGTTGCGAAGACTAACTACTGACACCAATCACTATCCTATGGAATAAAATACTTGGTGAAGAAGCTGTGCCACATCAATGGATGACATCGGAAATTATACTACTATATAAAAAAGGCGATCCAGCTGATAAAGGCAACTACCGTCCGTGGTTGCAACATAGCCGTCTTACAACACGTAATGGGAGAGCTGCCATTGTCCAACCGAGATATTAATATAAATGGGAATTTTCTAAGTCATCTCAGATTTGCCGATGTCATAATTTTACTTTCGGAAACCCCTCACCAATTAAACAAAATGATAAATGAATTAAACCAGGCCAGTATAAAACTGGTTTGGAAATGAATCTGGATAAAACTAAAATTATGTCTAACCGTAGTACAACGCCCATCCTAACAAATAACACACCTCTCGAGTTTGTCAACCACTACATATACTTAGGAAAACAAATCTCCTTTAGTAAGGAGAGAAACACTGAAGAACTCAACCGAAGAGTGGCGATTACCTGGAACAAATTTTGGCACCATAAGGAAATACTAAAATCACAACTTTCGCTACCGACCAAGAAAATAGTTATGGATATAGGACTTCTACCGTGCCTCAACTATGGATGCCAAACTTGGATCTTCGATCTCAAAATCAAGAACAAAATTCAGACTACCCAGAGAAGAATGGAAAGAAGTTGCCTAGGTATAAAATTGAAGGATAAGGTAAAGAACGTTGACATTCGAAAGTAAAAAAGTATGCGATGCCTTAACATTTGCAATGAAGGCTAAATGGGAAGGGGCGGGTACAGTAGGCCGATACAAGGACGATAGATGGACTCTACGGTCAATAAAGTGGTCTGGACCAAAAGGCACCAGATCAAGAGGTCGACCAAAGGCAAGATGGGCAGACGAAATTGTAGCGTGCGCGGGTGGAAGTTGGCTAGACAGGGCAAACGACAGGGAAGGATGGCATTCCTTGGGAGAGGCTTTTATCCGAACGGGATCCATGCATTAAATAATTAGGTAGTTGATAATTAAAGAAAAAATAATTAAACTAATTACAAAATAGAACTTATAGTTAGAAACCAAATTCATCTTAGCGTAACAAATGCAATTGAATATGTTAGTTTAAGAAGTTACCAATTGCATTCGTTTAATATGTACTTTGCATGGAATTACATAAAGCTTTATTATTATTATTATTATTCTAATAAAGAACGCAAAAATAAATAAATAGGCAGAGCGTTAAGGTGAGATGGTAATCACAAAGGAGTTCCGAAAACACTTGAAGGTATCTCGCATCACGACAATGTCAAAGACACCGACGCGTCGCTAACATGCCTACTTGCCCATTTGCATACATACTTGTAACATGTAAACACGTGAAAACAGGACAATTTTGAATACTTGACTCATCTAAAAATACTCAGCAAACAACATTTTATATTACACTAGCCGTTCCCTACGACTGCATCTTTAAATTAAATCATCCGTAGATATCTCGTATTTTCCAGTAAATTGTGTCAGTAAAGTAGCCCACCGTGATCGAGGCCTGATTCACAATAAGCACCCATTTAAATACGTCATTACGAACAACGAAAAAAAAAGGAACAATCAGTTTTACACAAATAGAAACGGGATTTTAAATACAATACAATATTTTACGACTTCAAAAAACCGTTCGAAATCCGTTAAAGTTAAAATATATATTGATAATAAAATGTTTTTGAATATTTCGTTGAAAATGGAACAATTAACGTACATATATCTATCTATGCATTAATGCGGAAAATCTGTTAATATAGTAAATATGTTTATTTACATATGTATGTATATGTACAAAAGGTAAAAATACACAATCATTCCTGCCTATGCGTCAAACGGGTTTAATTAAAATTGTTATGGTGGTTATCATTTTTTAAATAATTAAATTCTATATATTGACATTTGTTTCGTTATTTTAAGACAAAAATAAACGAAATACTATATGGAGATCAGCTTCATGGCTATCTACTTCCATGGGTACCTACTTTTATAAGTACTGCACTCAGTAAAAAATTGAGAAGGATACATATTTCATATGAACAAAAAAGGATAATTTTACCAAAGCCAGCACTTTAACAAATCTTACGACTTTCACTCGAAAAATAATATTATATTAAAGACATGCATTAAATTTGTGCACACGTTCACAATATTATCAAAAGAGTTTATGTATATCGAGGTCAAGTCACTGGTTGTCCTGATTACATTTTAAATATTTATTTTAAAAAAATTGTATAGGGAAATCGTTACCGTTTTAAAAACCCACACGAACATCGTGGACGTATCTCATTATATTCTTTTATCAGAATTCGCTATCGTTACCATTTTTTTATAGTGGTAATAATATAAATTATATATTCGTTATCAACACTATTCAAAATACAGTTTATAGTTTTTTTTTTTTTATATAACTAGTTTTATTTTACCTTCGCTTGAATTTTTTCAGGTTTTAGCTTATTTTTTAAACTTGGATTAATGCCCTGACCATAGAGACAGGGACACTTATAAAGAGATGAACAATAATTGAATATCAAAGTGGCAATTGATATAATTAAAAGAATATAAATAAAGGTGTCAAGTAACAGCCTGTAGATATACCACTGAGTGCTAAGGTCCTTTATTATATGCACACCTTTTTAAACATACGCCTTTATTATAAATACGCCTTCTATCCACAGAAAATCCAACTATTAACTTTTGGCGATAAAACAAAAGATTAATTCTATACTTAACTTGATTGCAACCGTTATCACAATTAAATTATTTCGCAACTCGGAACATTTCACCGAAATTAATCTAATCGCATGGTTTACCGACAAAATGCCTGCCGTCAAAACAAGAGAGGACAAAGCGCAGGAAATTCGGTACAAAACATTAAATAACAACAAAAGAGACGCGTAACGACACGCACACATATATGAATAACATTGCATGTGTCGAATTGTGTCCGCATGTAATATAATGGTATCATCATTATATTATTATTTAAGTTTTTCAGTTAAACAATAGTACCTACCTGGGCGACCGAGCTTCGCTCCGCTTTAATCGTAAAAATATGATTTTGTTTTGTGAAAAAAACCGATATTTATAAAGGAAAATCGTATCTAAAAACTAAATTTAAGCCAAATCGTTACAGCCGTTTCCGAGATACCTACTTTAATAAATATTATCTGATAAGATTCAGAGAAGATTTATCAGTGATGAATTTACTTTACTTCGACATAATTTTTTTGGTAGAGCTTTGTGTAACTTGTCCCACTCACATATTCGATGCCATTCATCAATACTAATATTTTTTATTAATTTTCTAATCACGGTTTCATATAAATAGAAAAAAAATACGTTTGTTATATGTTTTTGTAAATTTAACATTATAATGTTCGTGTATTATTTACAAATTTTGAAAATATATCTGTTAATAACAAGCGCCTGTACACGAGAAATTCCGCGGTCCGTTTCACGGGAATGAAAGGAATTTTTCAATAACATTGCCAGCGAGTTCTCTAAACTTAGTTGACCATTATTGTTCATACCTTAAAACTGATTTAAATGTTTGTCCGTAATGTAATATTTAAACTGCACTTGAGTAATGGGATTTATATTGTTTTTCTAATAAATGATAAATCGTTGAACATATTGTTGCCCTATTTATTGTTTAATTTGAAAATAAAAACGATTGCGGTGAAGTATCTTACATAATGTCAAGGACCGTTGGTAGTGTTTCTAATTATACGACCACCACTGTATGTATATAACCATGAATATAACGCCACTCAAGCTCAAGTTTTCAATAGGATAAAATTAATTACTGACTTAAAAAATCTAATGTTTTTAAGAAAACAATACCCGTGATTTAAAAAAATAATATATTGAACAACGCTATCTATTAGTAAATTAGGAATTTAAAATCGACAAAATTATACAAACTTCGTAATGAGTAATGAGCCTTATTTTTTTTATTTTGTAAATGGCAAAAACTATTTAATGCTTTAATTTTTTTTATTTTTATTATTTAGTATTGTTGATATATTGATAGTAATTTATGAGGCACATAAGCAGGCACATAGGCTTTTTTTTTTCATGTATTGAGTTATGTCCGAAGTCGTAGAACAAAAGTTGTTGCTTATGGTGCCGGCTATCTAGTCCTGCGAGGTTGCTGGGTCGTTACCAATAACCCTGTATATATAATAGGCTAGATATCTACGTGAGTTCTGAATCGATATATATTCTATATGTAAAAGAATAACTAACTAACTTACTAACCGCTAGTAATCTATAAACTGGGAATGTAAACAGAAATATAACTTCATATCGGTTTAAAATTAGTTACTGTATAACTTTTCGTATCGACAACATTTTTTAATCATAACTTTAGATTAATACATGAACTTTAAATTTAGTTTTCCAATTTATAAAACATATTCAGTGAAAGTTTTACGTCACATATATACGTTTTGCTTTCATCGAGAGTTATTTTTTATATATAAAGAAAAAAACAGCATATATTAAGACCATTACTAAACCTGCCATATACTATTTCGTAATTACGTTTAGATAAATTCGTTTTTCTCAAATAATAATATATAAATAAAACGAACTAATAATTTTGTTTTATTGCATAGGTAGGCGGACGAGCATATAAGCCAACTGGTGGTAAGTGGTCACCAACGCTCATAGACAATGGCAATGTAAGAAATGTGAAACAATATCAAGTACTGCTGTTTTGCAGTAGAATATCTGATGAGTAAGTGGTAAATTTTTTAAATTGTTTTTCTAAAAATACTGTCTAATTGAGAACCTCCTTTTTTAAAGTCGGTTAAGAATCAAATTAGTTAATCTGACTTTGATCAGTAAATAAAAAGCACGAGCTTCATGATATTTAGTTTTTTTTTTACATAAAAAGAGATTTATGAAAAAATTTACTACGCTTATACCATGAAAGTTCTTCCATCAAACATTAACTGTTCCTGTCCCAGAGAAAATGCACGCTCATAATTAAAATAAAAAATACATCCCTGTAGTCAATTATTTTAAGTTAAGAATAATACGGAACATGTATAGTATAATATGTATATTAACATACATATATATCAATAAATAAATAAATTGAGTTAATGTCTTTAAATAGAAACATCAACCTCAACAGTGGTCAAAAATAATATGCATGAACATGTACAATAAAATGTACATAATTATCATATGAATACTTCACTAACCTGATATTTCTTGATCGAGTCGATTTGGTCCCTTGTGATGTCGTGCGCTGGGGGCCGCGGTGGCGCGTCCCGGGGGGCCTCGCGCGGTGGCACCGCTGGGGCTCCCTTTGCTGTGCCATTCACCTGCTAATATTGACATTTTCGAATGAGCATATATTTATTATATCATTTAATAAAAATGATCATATCAAATGCCTTAATAAAAATGATCATATCAAATGCCTTAATAAAAATAAATGAATTTAATTAATTATTTGTTTGTTTTTTAATTATCAGTGACAGATTAGAGCTTGTAGACATATTCAATTATTTCTTATTCCTTGAAATCCGTTTAGTATTAACGAAAAAACATACAACACACATATTAGACTAAATTGTATATAACAGACTACATGAATTTATTTTAGGTATTTCATGAAGTTTTGCCCTCGTTCATTTAAAACAATACTCGAATTATGCACGGATTAATAAAATATTATCATCATAGTTTATATTATATTTCCAGAGCCTATTAAGATTACTAGAAGTTCATAATAATTCATTTTCATAAATCCTAAATTTAATAATTAAACACAAAAAAAGACATAAGTTTTGGCCCCAAATACCCACATTCCATGACATATTTCAAGCAGTAATGTACGTAAAAGTTAAAAACAGAAATTACATAAATTTACATGTTATGTATAATACCATTTCACATCTAATATAAATTACAATAATGGAATAATTTACATATATATCAAGGACATGCTTAAACATTTACCAATAAAAATACATAATCATCTTTCTAAATAAAGAATCATGCTTAGAAAAATTAACACTTACTATCGTTTGAAAACTGACTTTAAAAATAAAACAAACGTTTTACAACAACAAATCACTTTTAATATAAATATATTATAACTGACCGACTGACATACCAACTCCCAACTAAACTACTACTACTGGGGCTAACAGCATGAAAATTTGCAAATGGGCTCCTTCTTCACAATAGGTTAACACTAAGGATTTTTGATTTACTATTATTAACAAAATGTAGCTAAAATGTATGTCATTTATTTAGAATTTTAAGGTAACACTGGACACAGATTAGATAGCGAAAAATGAACCTTAAACCGTTGGTTTACGATCGCTTTGGATACACAAGAACTGTACTAAGAGTATTTTTTTATGTTTTTTGCAAATAACTCCCGAACGTATAGACTGATTCGGGAGATTGATGGCTCGACGGACGCAGGGCAGAGGGCCCTACAAGATCGCTGAACAGAGCAAAACAATCGGAGTAGATAAAAATTATGTAACTTTTTTAGAATTTTAAAGTAGCACTGGACACAGATGATAGAGTAAAATGAACCTCCTTATTATTATTAACCCCTAAGGTAGTGAAAAAGAGAATTAAACTTTGTATGAAAATTATTTTTGAAGAAAGAACTATGGAATTGGTTCTTTGCAAATTTGAATGATGACGCGAGCGAAGGCTAAAATTAATGGATAGTGTTTATAAAAATAATAATCATATTTGTTAAAGTAATTGGTGTTATAAATATTTTTAAAGTAAGTTCTCAAATATATTTTATTATACATAATTTATGTCTTATATAATAATATAATATATATTAATACCCATGAAAACCTGAAAAGAAAGAAAAATGGTTAATAATTAATCTGAAAGAAAATATACCGATTAGATATAAGATTTCATTTAATAAAGTTTAGAAATATATTCCCGAAATGGTATATGACTAAATAATAAAAAAAAATGTACTTTATATATCTTTAACCTATTCCAACCGAAGAAGTAACGATAAAGAAAGCATAGTTTTACAAATTCCAAGCGATTAGCTACTAGCTCTCCTACATTGTGATAAAAATAATTCTTGAATAATATTTATTTATTTATAATACAATAGAATTCAATCCATCTGCTGATATCCATATTTAATTTGACATAAAAGTTCTAATAATTTCGCTGATATTTAAAACTGCATTTTTGCGAATAAATAATGAATATTTATTTATTTTTATTGTATAGGTTTGCGGACGAGCATATGGGCCACCTGATGGTATGTGGTCACCAACGCCCATTGCCAATGCGCCTCCAACCTTGGCAACTAAGATGTTATGTCCCTTGTGCCTGTAATTACACTGGCTCACTCATCCTTCAAACCGGAACACAACAATACAAAGTACTGCTGTTTTGCGGTAGAATATCTGATGAGTGGGTGGAAATATCCTATCATGAATATCATAGAGTATTCAAGATCTCGACCAATGATCGCCTCAATTCAATGTCAAAGTTATCAATTTGTCTTTATTCCTACTTTCATTGGAATAAATTATATATTATTACATTTAAAAAAAGCTATTCTACTGGGTATAGGAGATTTTAATATTAGGAATATTTTTTTTATTGATTTATTCAAAGAATTGCATGGACTAGTGTTGCAAGGTCTGACCATAGACAAATGTTTATGGGTTGATTTATTATATTAGACTGCTCAGCTTTATTATTAATATAATATATATGTTTGAAGATAAACATGAAGTCTAAAACAATGCTAGCGTCTTATTTAAATGATAACACAATCGGAATAAAATGATCGTCATAATGATATGTCAAAATATAAAGTTACACATATTATAAAATAATCGATAAGGTTAAATTAAAAAAGACTCCGCTTTAATTATTTGACCGATTGTTTTCAGGTCTGTAGTATTTTTTACCAATATCGGGGGAAATATAAAATGAATTGCAATTAGTAATAAGGTGTAACATATATTCTAAAAATTAAATAGAGACTTTGGTTTGACTTTCAATTAGAAATGTTGGTTGATTCAACTGTGATTGCCAGTCACTTTAAATTAGATTAATAAAAGTTAAATTATTAATTACTATCGCTTAATTTTACCTCGTTACCGCGGACAATAGTGCAAGAAGCGTGAATGAGTTATTTTAATGATAATGAAAGTGAAAAAAGAGAAAATACAGTAATTATTATAAAATGAATGGTAATTTATTAATAAAATATAATATTATATATCTTTTATAACCACAGCGGCACAGTGGATAGAACACGTGGCACTGTGGCACGCGGCACAGTGGTTGCTAATCGAATATCGATGATTCGAATCCGGGTGACTATTAAGTTTTCACGTACTGTATTTCATCTAGTGTTCGTCGGTGAATGTAAACATCATGATAATATTCTCATCATATTTCCAACCACGATAATGATGGGGCATTTTGAAGGATATTGATAATTCGAGCTCTAATTATGTTATTGAGATAATAATTAAATAATTCTCATCAGATACATTTTGTATGGAATAAAGGTTTAAATAGTTCAGATAGTTTTAAAAAGTAAATCATAATATTACTTAGGTATGACAGACGATTAAAGATAAGAACATTCGATAAATAATGTAGCTTGAAGATTGATTTTTTGCAAGAAATTTTTGTATTGAACGCCTGTATGTATTATTCTTATTTTTGTATGTATTATTATTTATATTTCGTTATTATATACTTACTTAAATATTAAGTAAACGCGCTTGAATTAAAGCTACGGGTGATATTTTTGGCAGAAAAAGTGTTGGTCGTCATGGATTGTCACGTAAGTAATAATTTTATACAGAATTATTGAAAACATGTTTTGATTTTTTATTTCTATTTTTTATCCAATTTCATTTAAGTTAATAAGCTTTCAAATAATGTATTAACAAATATGTGATTTTTTTACAATTCCATCTTCAAACACTTGAGATACTTCAATAACTCTGATTAAAACCTTACTTACAAACGTTGCTTAGCGGCTGTTTAGTTAAACGCTGTTTTCACTCTCTCTATCATTATTGATTTGACTAATCACGCACTAAATAGCGTTTCGTAAGGTCGTAATTTTTTAATAGTAATTATTCACCGAAAATATACCTCGTTTTAAAATTAAATATTAGTAATCGTATACTTTATATAATATCTTGAAACAACTTTTGCGTTGAAAATATATAAATCTTTGATTTGAGAATAATACTTTTTTATTAAATGTCTAATTAAATAAGTTTCTCAATAGTTGTTTGAAGAATTATCTTATAGATAAATTAGTGAAATCTTAAAAGCTTTGTTAAACCCAACTCCGTTTAAATATATTAATAGTAGTACTTGTTGAATTATTCAAATGACGTATTTAAAAAAATATATTTGAAAAGATATTCAATAGTAATCTCTCTATCCGGAGATACATTACCGAAAACTGGTTTATTCATCTCTCAACAAGCAGTACCTTCGTGCACCAAACCAACCTAAATCCGGACCAACTACCCCTCCCGATGACACCATGAATCATGCGCTCGTGTTTACCTGCAGCGGATACTTTTTGTCCGCGGTACCGGGATACTTGGGTGTACTTTTCACAATTTGCACAAAACTGTCAGGCACGTCGACCGCCACCTCCCTCCCAAGCAGTACAGGCGTCGTATCAAAACCAGGAGGCAGGTTATAAGAAGCGTACACCGCCTCTCTGATGAGTACGGAATCAGTTCTCGCGGAGTAAGCCACGCCCACCCTGCAGTCTAGCAAAGAATCCTCTCCATTAGAGATCAGCAGTTGTATTTTATGATCGCTCAGGTTTTGGGTCACGTTCGAAGCTACTGATTCCGATCTTTCTGATGTCAAATCGCACTTCGCTGTTTCCGATGAACCCTTACTTTTCTTGCTGCCGAAACTTACTCCGGAACCGTCTGAGCTCTGCGGCAAGGAGAGCAGTTCCATGGTGCTGTTGTTTTTGAAACTGCCCGACCCGTCAGAGCTGGGACCCGAGATGTCTATGTTGCTTTGTAGTACGGTGCTCTGTTTGCTCCCAAAAGATGTCCCAGAACCCCCGGAGGATAGCAGAGGTTCGTCATCCCTTGTCCGGAGGCGTACCTGAGGAGGCCGAGGGGGCGGGTACCGGGGTGGCGTCTTGTTCCTCGCGATGAAACTGTCCGGGACGTCCACCGCCATCTCGCGGTGAGGGCCTGAAATGAGAGAATATCTAGATAAGCTACAGAATAACAAGCAACATTATTTATATCTTTTTTGTTTTGATAATTAATTCAATAGGAAAGTGGATACAAAACCTAATCTACGCTTACACGTCTGACTTTCGAAGTCTCAATTATTCCCTACTATGGTACCGAGCGCTAAGATGTATACACATCGAAAATATAAATAATCTATGATTGTAGGCAATAATCTTCGTTTAACTACCAAGCTGGTGTGAATGATTATTTCAACATTGGATAGTTAATTTAAAGGTGGCTATTAGAGGTTTAAACAGTGGGCTAGTGATATATACATATTACATATATAAATATATATAAGTAAACACTTTCAGTCATAAAAATTGCATCACGCTGTAAAATAAACTAAATGGGTGTAATTTATTTGCAACGACTTAATTTGATATTTTTTAGTTGATAGGATTTAAGTATATTTTTATGGATGGTTATTCGTTCTATGGGATATTTCAAACTCAAACAATGATTTGAGTTATTAGACGATAAACTTTGATGATAAGTTTTCTAATATTTTTTTTTAATATTAGGTGATTGAAAATATATAAGATGCCTTGTATCGTTTGGAATGGACGAGGACGAGGACGAGATCTAGCCAATAAACATCGGCTAGATCTCGTCCCACTCCAGTGAACTGTGACAATCTTCGCTTTGATATACGGAAGTAAGTATCCCCTTGAATTGCACGCATGACATGTTGCAATAAATCTTGCCATCAATTAATGCTGTTAAGATCTTCACAGTTTCTAATAGCGAGAAATTTGGATAAAAACCTCTTTTTCGAAAGTTTGAGAAGTATCGTATCTTAAATTTAACCTATTTTGGTTATGACCACAAAACATCGAAGAATTCGAGTTGAATAGGAAGGAATTCAGAGGAGGCTTACATTTGAATTTTCATGCATGGATTTAATTTGTATTTAAAATTCAACTCGTGGACGAAAAACTTCGAATGGAAACTTGTATCAGAATATCTGATGATTAAGATTTGTGGTTTAAGAATTTCCAAAAAATATACACAGAGGAGAGGAGATCATAGCATCTCAGTGGGCAACAACTACAGGCTTTTACTTATCAGTCAAGTAGATCGCCATTAGCATGCACTTAAAGTACTAAATTATGTATTTAACGTCCGTAAATTCAGACACTATGCATGAAATTAATTTATACGAAGCAGTACTTCGCTTGTACTTTAGACAAGTATAAGCACCTTTTTTATTCATGATATCTCACTATTACAGTATGCAGTATAAATCGGTGGCCCAACGTTATTTACAATAAAATTATGCTTAGCAGCATTTCGAATCAATATAAATAAAAATAATCATATGCAAGAACATCTCATTAGTTTTCATTATGTGACTAAATACACGACTTTTATTTCCCATTATACTAATAACACTTGGTGGGAGTGTTATAAACAAATCTATTTAATTACAACTTGTTTAGCAACTTATGGAGCCCAAACAAAATGTATACATACATATTAAGTAATTCAAAAGTAACTTATACAACAATCTTAAGTACTTTAATAATTAACTTACATGAACTTAATATATGGCGAGTTAAAAACCTTAACCAAAATCACAAGTCACCACAATCAAAGTTAAAGTATGTTTCAAATGTTATTTTTTTTTACTTTTTATAAATTCTCACCCCAAAGTATTCTAACAGCCACTTTGCATCGACAATTGGCGTCAGTCTACCGCTCATATATTTCAACACCTCAAAATGTAAATTAAAGGAAAAATACTGTAATTTTTTTTTAACAAAATTTAATTGTGGAATAAATTCATATTCAATGATATGGAAGCATTTGTAAGTTTGCGTAAATTTCGAAAGATTAAAATATATCTTAAGGTAATAATTATATAGTACAGATTTGAATAAAACTTCGTGCCTATTTGAGTATGATATTATGGCAAAAATATGAATAAAATTAAATATATTTGTAAAGCAAAATCCTAAAATATAATAAGTATATTTAATAAGTATTTTGTTATTTACTTATTACCTAATATTTTTTTAAACTCGTCACGTTTTTTTTTAAATGTTTATCGCACGTATTAAGGAAAAAGGTCACTATATAGGGGTTTAAGGGTTTTCTATTTTCAAACAAAATCTATAGGAGATGGCACCTCTATTTATTGAGATATTCGTATTCCTGCTAATTGTATCAGCTACTAGCATGTAAAGTTATTTATATAGCTATATGAAACACATACATAAATCATTTTTTATTTCAAAACCCAATCAAGTTATTTTCCGACTTTTCTGTGATTTTATAAGCTCAATTTATTTAATTATATAAATTAATTCGCGATGCAATGTGGAAATGCTGCTAGAATTCTTGCATTCATTCCAAAATTTGTACCGCAGCTATTTTTTATTTTTTATTCGTACATGTTTAAGACTTTAATTTATGTATTTAACTATAACTGTCATGCTTATAACAAAAATAATTCTCGTTATAGTACAGGTACAATTCAATTACACGCTATTAATATTTCAACAAGTTTGCATTTAAAACCGGTAAATATTATTTATATTCGACATAATAAAACAAAAAGTTTAAGAATACACTTAATTAGCTATACGGCACATTATTTTCCTCATTTTTTATTAAGTCCATTGTTTCGCGAAGGTCGCTCGATGCACGATATTGTGGCAATCTATTGAAAATCACGCGATATTCTTAATGTACAATTAGATGACTTTGATTCGGTGAACTCCACGAATCGTCAATTGTTTAGTGTTAACTTTAAAACGACATTGCATTGCTATGACCTACAGTTTTATTCTATTGGTGTATAGATAAGTGGTTCCGTAAAATAACTTTTTGAAAAACTGGCAGTGACCACGGGATATAAAAAAAGAAAAATAATTCAGCAGACTGAAGTAAGGACTTGAATATCTAATGAATGAAATGAATGCCACTTTTTTCAAACATCATCTTTAGTGCATTCCTTTTTTGAATATTTTCAAACTTCAGTAAAAGAACACGGCAGACACTCTCGAACACAGTTGTGCTAAAATCCACCACGAACTCTACGCGCAGGAACAACGGTTATACGTGGTTTCTAAAGCACGACAGAGTTAACACTGGCAACTTTAAAACTTCGGGTTGTTATTGATCATTCCTTGAAAGAAAACCCTATAACATTATATTGGCCAGATCCTGGGTTTGAACCCATCTCGAGATTAACGGTCTTATGAGCCACTATTAAGATAGATTAACAGATACTATTATTCTGGCACATTATTATAAAACTGTAAGTATCTTGTAAGAAATATTAAATAAACAAATTGAATTTGTATTTCTTGAATATTTAACAATGACATTAAACATTAACGATACAAGAGATTTGGTACTAAATGTAGTGCAGTAGGTTTTAACCGTCTTTTAAGCGCTCTTTTGAAACAGAAGCGAACGAACAAAAATAAAACGCAAGTTCGTGAGCGGACCGTATTTAAATAACATGTGTTATGAATATTCAATTACATATTTACTTGAATGTAAAATGTAGTATATGACGTCATTAAACCGTATATTCGAAGGCGTGTTTAGGTCATGGTATCCAATAGCCTACTACGATGGAAACTAAACGTCTCGTGAAAGAAACGTGCTCACGCGCCGCGTAGCAAATCCATTGTGGTGAAAACGGGTAATTTGACACACAAAGGCCTAGTTCAAATTTTTTGTTCTTGTAATAATCATTATGATTTTGCATGCTTTCATCTTCATGTGTTATCATATTATGGTAGTTATCAATTTGTTCGTTCTTTTTGTGTGTGGTCAATTTTTTATTTTAATATAAAATAGTTAAGCTTGGCAATAGGCCACCTGGTGGAACAATATTGGTGCTATAAGAACCGTTCCTTATTCCTTTCGCCAAAGCGCCACCAACCTTGGGAACTAATATTACCGGCCCGACCTAGGGTTTGAACCTTTGATCAACGGCCTTATATCTAGCCACTAGACCATAACGATTACAGATCTAGTTATAAAAAATATAGACAGGTAAAAGTTAAAAAAAAAACAACTAACTAAAAACCGTCTCCGAAATTTTGTTGTACGGTCTGGTGTTGAAGAATCGTCGAAGGCAATTGCCCGACTAATATAGCTTCTTGTAGATTTTTTTCCTCATTATATGATGAACTTATCAATATATTAAGGTTTACAAACCGGTGTCTGTGAGTGACAGCATAGTGAGCATGTCGGCCTCGTCATCCGGTGGCGGGCGTTTCTCTTCTTCAGCGCCGAGGACCACGATACTGGAGCCCGACCGCCTGCGGGGTCTGGAAATTGAAACATGTGGATTTTTATTAAGCATACACATGACTATCAATAATATTATTATATATCTAGTCTTCTTATATGAATGTTAGAATTCGAAGCCAATATATGTCTGGATATATCATTATTTTACAAACAATTCAAACGTTCAGTTTCAAACTCTATTCTGGTTGATATTTTATTAGCAGGATACATCTTACCACCGCTATTTAATAAGAAATACAAAATAAGTTCACAAAAACTGAATATTCTTACTACGAAATTAATTTATTCATAATTTAATTTTGAGATACGTAAATAAGTGATTTTACTTTCAACTAAACTAACATATGATTGCAGGGGAACTACTCAAAATGCACATCATATTATAAAGATGAGACGAAAGCGATGAGACGAAAGCCCCTCCCAGGAGTTTTCTTCATAACTCCTATCACAATAACATAGGGTTTAAAATTAAACGTTTTATTTACTTTTCGTTAGTTTGGAGGGCGAAGATGTAACTCGGAGGCGGCGACGCGAAACGACACGCTATGTGCACACGACTTTATGTAACGGATTTATAATTCGAAATTTAAATATCTAACGTGTTACCATATAGGATTGTTTAAATGTTTAATGTGTAATGGGATTTAAATGAAGACCAAAGAAATGGAATAATATGAATACTTGAAAAGTTCGCGTTGTCCTTGCATACCAGCACAATTACCAAGATGTTTATTCAATCTTTTTATTAAATACATTTTAATACAAAGATTAAAAAATAATCACACATAAAAAAGATATCTACATAAATAAACTGTGATTAATTAATTATATTGTATTTATTTGTTTTAAATATCTATAGTAACAGCCTATGAATGTCCCACTGCTGAGCTAAGGCCTGTTCTTCTTTTTTTGAGACGAAGCTTTGGAGCTTATTTCACCACGCTGCTCCAATGCGGGTTGGTGGAATACACATGTGGCAGAATTTGAGTGAAATTTGACACATGTAGGTTTCCTCGCGATGTTTTCCTTCACCGTCAAGCACGAGATGAATTATAAACACAAATTAAGCACATGAAAATTAAATGGTGCTTGCCCGGGTTTGAACGATCATCGATTAAGATTCACGCGTTCTAACCACTGGGCCATCTCGACTTTAAATATCTATGGTTGTGTTTTATTATTTCTATTCACTTATAAAAACTTCAAGACTTAGAGCTAATTGTTACAGTATCCAATGTCCTTTTCTGTATCTCTGAACACGTGTATGTAAAATTTCATAATGACCAATAGAGTAGTTAAGACGTGAAAGCGTAACAAACGAACAAATAAATAAACTCACTTCTACATTTACAATATAGGATATAATATTCTACAAGTAAACATTTTAATACTTCGACAAAACTCATTAAACAAATCAAATCTACACTATGATTCAGCGTTGAAACGATTTCAACACTCACAAAAACATAAACTCGTTCATTCGACAAAAGCCGTTGAAAGTTTAAACTGGATTATTAAATGTTGCTCTATAATTACTCAACAGAAACAAACAATTCGAAATACTAAATGACAAATGATGCAGCGCTGGCGGCGACATTGGCCAAGCGGTTGTTTCCTTGGACTAACGTTTTAAAAAAAAAACTTGTAAGATGTCGATTTAAAATTGCTTGTCAAAGTCTATTTCAATGAATTATAGTCATTAAAACCACTTGTTAGTACTTATTTTATTAATTATTTTATGAGCGTATTAAAACAATAAAAACAATATTCATAAACCCAAGGAAATCCAATTTGTAAAAGATAATATTATAAAAGTTAAAGTGTAAAATAAAATGCAGTTTAGTATACAGTTAAAACGAACTGGGGGGTTTGTTACGATTGTAGCGGCTAATCTCTCCACAACTAGACAGCTCGTGCCAATCGTCTCGGCGTTGGTGAATAAAACAAAGTGTATGGGCTAGATCGCAGACGCAAGCGATACATGTACAGAATAATTTAATAAAAACAGACTTTTAATTACTTTGAATGTACTCAGATGTACTTAATAATGTCCACCAAAGGATATTAAGATGCCTTGGACCTATTATCATTATAAATTAAAAAACAAAACGTCGATTGAACATATTTTTAATATGCAACAACTGTTTCGGGGGACGTAGAGGTTTTTAATTATAGAAAATATAACAAAATATTAAGTATAATTCGGAAGTAAATAAAAAAAATCATAAAAGTATAGTTTTAACGGAAAGTTCAATTTGTATACAAATTGTTTTGTTTAACTACAATCTATTTGCTTATTGAACCATTCACTCGTCCCAATATTCCCAATTTCAGTAGCAATACATGCAGTAAGTTCACAAAAACAGATCTAGACTAGTGTGTCCACACTTCGATGATATATATTGGACATACCTAACATTTTACGCCGAAAAAGAAATTGTAAGTTTTGTTACTAATGGTCGTTTACTACTTAAACTAAGGAACACTATGATTTTTGGTTACCCATTCGTCTTTCTGAATCTTTATATATTTAAGAATAACAATAATATTTCGATTGACAAAGTCATTTTTCAAGGTTTTAATTTATATTAATTTCAAGCGATTCGACAAATAATTAAAGTTATATTGAAACAGAATATTCACTAACTAGATAATTAAAATTACCATATTAAATATCGACCAACACTATTAATAGAGATAATAGAGAGATTTCACTTTTATTTAGTATTCGTAATGCACACGCTATGTTTAATATATTTAATATGTAATAGATAGTATTTGTTAATTTTAAAGCAGGATATTCATAAATTGTTATTGTATTTGAGTGACTATAATCAAATGTATGAAAAATGACGATGCATGACAGCGCGTATAGGCCTACTTTATACTGACAATTGTAGCTTCGAATAATATTACATAACTTACACTCATTGTAAAGTTCAAAACATAAATGTAATGAATAAATATTTAAATTTTATCCGAGCAATGTTCGTGGTCATCCCGTCGCCCAACTCACAGCCATTTGTGGATCAAGAGCTCAAAGCGGCGATGCAAAATATATACGACACTCGTTTAAACGGCGGATTTACGGAATTTGTCAGCTCTGTATTAAATAAATAACGGATTTTAAAAACTTATCTCATGCAAATATTTTCGTATGGTTGAATGTTTTAAATTTAATTATTTTTGTCTGTTCATATAACAGCGATTTAGTATTCGTTTAAGCTGTGTCATATATTGATGCGTATGAAACATATCGATCTCACAACTCGGCTTTTAAGCATTGTAAGGACATACATCGTTTAAACACGCTACTACAATGGTGATAGCCTGCCACACATGTCTTAAAATAATATATACAATACATATTTTATCTTAACAAACATATATATAAAATTCAAGTGTCTCTCTCTGTGATTTCAAAATAACTGCCTCTTTTTAAGCTAATATGATATGAGTTAATATGGTTTTGGTCACATGGGTTCAGCAGTGACCAAAAACGACGCAAATATTTTTTTTTATTTTAGACTACTGATGCTAGATAATATTTTAAATATTTAATATTTGTAATTCAAATAAGCAGTATATACCTCGGTTAAAATGGCAAATCTGTGGTAGATACCAGTGCTATTCTGTTGGAAGTCAGGTCATTATTCTCGCCTGAAATATTAACAACCGACTTACTGTGATATACCATTTTGATACGCGTATTCTTGAAATGTTATAATTATTATGACACTTCACGACCATTTTCCGCGGTAACTTTCGAGTTTTCTCTTGCAGATTTGGAATGTAAATTCAAGAAGGAACTGCAACGAATTCAATATATATTAAATTTACAGATCCCGTGTGAATATGAACGAATACGAACACTTAACTTTTGTATCATCTATATAACCATGTACACAATTTACCTAAAATATATAAGGATCAAAATATATAATTTTCCTATATATACTTCAGCGAGTACCTACCACTTAACTTGCAACATATCTCGAATTCACTCAAGACATTAATATAATATGAGAACGCGTACACCGGAGGATTATAAGGGTAGGGGTTGGATACGTATATTTCCAAAACAAAATATGTACAGTAACAGCCTCCGAATGTCCCACTTCTGGGCTCAGACCTTCTCTCCCTTTTTGGAGGTTTAGAGCAGTGAAGAATACCATGACGACCAATAAGAGAGTACTAAAGATAGAGTTGAATCGAAGATAAAACGCTATCCCCAAATAATTTTCTGTTCCCAAGGTTGGTGGCGCATTGGCGCGATGTAAGCGATGGTTAACATCTCTTACAATGCCAATGTCTATGGGCGTTGGTGACCACTTACCATCAGGTGGCCCATATGCTCGTCTACCTTCTTATGCCATAAAAAAACCTAACTATACAATAAAAACAAAGGGTTGCACTCCGGGAGTGTCGGCAGAAGTGAAAACTTCATTTTTGATATTTTGGAATGATTAGGAAAAAATTTTGCTCGAATTGCTTTAATTATCAGTATAAAAGTACTATCATTTATGTGATAAAATACAATATTCATTTATTGCGCTATCGTACACAAACATGACAATTTATACTACATTAAAAATTTTACACTTCAAAATCCGTCTTACGAATTTTCAATCAGGGTCACGTGACCTAACGCGAGTTTAACATTTGTTACCCATCACAAAATAGGTGCACAACGCCGCAAAAGAAGTTTTTACTTCAAAATTTAACACGTCAGAATCCGTCTTACGAATTTTCAATCAGGGTCACGTGACCTGACGCGAGTTTAACATTTTTTACCCATCACAAAAAAGTGTACAACGTCGCTAAAGAAGATTTCACTTCAAAAAAAAAAATAAAAAAAATTTACACTTAGGGCTTTGTGCAAGACCGCGTAGGTAACAATACTACTGGTACTTAGTTTTGTTGCGTTCCAGTTTGAAGTGTAAGTAAGCAAGACTAACTACAGGCATAAGGAACATAACATCTTCGTTTCCAAAGTTGGCGATTTTAGAAATGGTTAATATTTCTAACATCAACGTCTATGAGCGTAGGTGACCACTTAACATCGGGTAGTCCATTTCCACGTCCTTTAACATAAACAAAACCACCAATGGAAGGATAATAAAACGATACTGATTTATTTCCAAAGTGTTTAATCAATAACCGCAGTCCGATAATTCAGGCTGAGTTAATTTTAAGGTCGATCAAGTAGAACAGTCTAGCAATTTTATATTAAATCGTTCTGTGGTCAGACTCAATTTATTTACTCGTAATTACAGTTTTTCAGCATCGACGACTTTATAAATTCAATTTTGTGATTAATACGATTACTGTATAATGCACTATCCTTACTAATATTATAAATGCGCAAGTGAGTTTGTTTGTTTGTTACGCTTTCACATCTAATTTCTCAAACGATCATCATATAAATTTACATACTGTCAGGGTTACATAAAAACACATAGGGTAACCTTACATCGATCATTCCAACACATGGGGCGGAAACTAGTAGCTAATAAATAGTTGTACACAGTAAGCTACATGATCAACTTTTTAAATATACTTCACATACTCTGTTCTTAATATTATACTAATTATATCTATGAAATATTTTGTTTGTTATATAAAAATATACGATAGACGTCACATTAGCATGATCATGGAAGGGAGCGATTTATATAAGAGTGGTTATTAGACGTTATTTATAAATTACACGTTATAAATATCTGAAGCAATAATATCGAACTAAAAATACTGCTTGTTTTAAATAAATCTTACTAGATCTAAGGTGTATAGTCCACCTGGCGATAACCCCCAACCCCTAGGCTAGTGTTGTCTCACCTGGTACCAGCTGGTAGGGACCAGCTTCACGCTTAAGTGAAAGAGAAAATGGATATATTCTATCGCCAAATAACAGTAGTTAGTGTCGTTGTGTTTAGTTTGAAGGGTGAGTGGGCCAGCGTAATTACAGGCACAAATGACATAACATATTCGTTCCCAAGTTTGGTGGCGCATTGGCGATTGGATTTTTAAACAATCCTTAGTTTAATATTTCTGACAATGTCTATCTCAATATCTTAGGGCAGTGATGACATTCACCAGGTCGCCATTTGCCAATCTGCCTACATATTTGAAATATATACATTTTATATGTATGTATAAATTTTCCTTTATCCTGTTACAGTTTTAGTGTTCTATCTTTATTGAAAAATGCAAACAACACTACAACTTACGTCAAACAAATCGTGCTGTTCAAACGATAAACGGTCGGTAAAACTAAAAATAGTAACAATACTACTATAATTTGTACCATAGAAGACTTACTAACCCTGTACATAAAGGCATTCTAAACATATTAATATTCTTCCATTAATATTGTATTGTATTTAACTTTAATAACTGGCAAGTGTGACAGATATAGATAGATAGATGGTAAAGGCTTATTATGAGATGAGAAATGGTTGACTCACAATAGCTACCTGCATCCACGTGGGGGACAAGCATTGTACACACGTTAACATTTCCGATCTACCGGCGTGATCGGTAGAAAGCGATAAAATGTTATGTTTTACTACGATTCTCTCTTGTTACTGCATAACCTTTTTTAAATTCATTAATTAACCCCCGACGTAAAAAGGGTGTTATAAGTTTAACGGGTTACGCATGTATATAGCTGTGTATGTCTGTGGGATCGTAGCTCCCAAGCCAATTTACTGATTTTGATGTGTTTTTACGACGCGACGAAGCTTGTAATTAAAACATTACTAGCTACTTATATTAAAGTTAAAGAGTCAAGAAAACAATTGGTTTTTTTTTTATTTCTTGTGTATCGGGGTATATTTACATTTTTTAATTTAGGGGAATATTACTCCTTTGAATGATTGGGATTATTTCAGTATTCTGTTAGAATAAACCCAAATGGTTTATGAAAAATATCCTATCACATCGTTTTCGACATTTCAAGAGTAAGATACTGAGGTCTTACGAAATAGAACTGCTGATCAAATTTTTTACAAGGTCATTTTTTTAAGTTGTTAAAAATCTACGTGAAATAAAGTTTTTGTTGTAAATTAATTTGACATACATTATTTTATTATAATTTTACTTGAAATGAAAGCAATCGTTTCATTATAGTGTTCTCATGTAAATATTGAAGTACCCGTATATATTAATAGAATTAAGATTTTTGAACCACGTAGTTGTAATAATCAAAATTGCAACTATAATGTTAAACATTTCTAATGGACAGGTATTGCGCTGTCATGGTTGGTTACCCTACATCGGAAGTGTCTACACAATGGCTACCTGTTCTCAACGTGGGGACGCGACAGGTAGCGCTTTGTGAACATGTTCCCTACGTGTAACGTCTGGCTTGCTTCATTGATGCCAAGATGTTATATTTTACGGATTGTGTTCCGGTTCCACGGATTTTTTTTTTTTTTTTGAATTTAGAATGCCTTGGGACACAATAAAAGTATTAAGAGCCATTATTTTATCGTTTATTTGTTTTTTTATAATATTGAAGTTAAACTTCCAGGGAAAGTAAATTTTCAAAGTCGTATTGAGTTGCAAAGTTTTAAATGTAAAATTCAAGTCAATTTCTGGAGCAAAAGCAGTATTTTTTGATAAAGTTCAAAAGCCAGTGTATTTAAACAAAAAACACGCAAACAAAAATAAGGTTTCGAACGATAAAAAATCTAAATATGGTACATTTTTATACAAGATTTTTTTATTTGCGAATATACTTTTACTCGGTGGTAGAGCTTTGTGCAAGCTCGTCTGGGTAGATACCACCCACTCATCAGATATTCTACCGCAAAACAGCAGTACTTGTTATATTGGGTTCCGGTTTGAAGGGTGAGTGAGCCAGTGTAATTACAGGCACAAGGGACATAACATCTTAGTTCCCAAGGTTGGTGGCGCGTTGGCGATGTAAGCGATGGTTAATATTTCTAACAATGCCATTGTCTATGGGCGTTGGTGACCACATACCATCAGGTAGCCCATATGCACGTCCGCCTTCCTACACAATAAAGAAAATAAAAAATCCGACATTTACAAAACTTAAATTATATATCAACAATAACTGTTATCAGCACACATCATACTGTACACTGCGTCTGTTTAGTTATCATTTGTTTGACGTGTAATGCTATTTTTAACATGTAATACCGTATTTGATTCACCAAAAAATGTGTTTTTTTATATACATAAGCGAACGGGAAGAACGACCACCTGATGGTAAGTGGCCCATATATTGGCGGCGCTGGAAATATTGACGATTTCTCACACTACTATAAATTTTTTTTCGAATTTCTATTTATCGCTTGTATAATATAAACTATATTATTATTATACAATTTTATTGCTAAGTTGGCGTGTAAAGATATTAACTATATCGTTTAATTCATTCGCAGCCCATTAGCATAACTTTCTCATTAATGTATTGGCTAGGTTGTACGGATCATAAGATTCCGGTAGGTCCATTAAGTTATTGGGTTTTACCATCGTGAAATTCTTAGTAGCACAGAGCTACAAACGACGGTATTCTCCGGTACCTCAGAAAGAAAGGAAAAAGCGTTCCTACAGGGCTTCTGTAAGAACAAACTCAAAACTCACCGCAGAAGTCGGCCGTGAAATTTCAAAAAAATTACACGCAACTTTGACCATTATAATTATAACATTCCATGAATACACGCATCAAAATAGTATATCACCATAAATCGGTTGAGACCCTGGTAAGTAATGTGAAGTGAAGTGAATTATCAGAATCGCACAATCGATCTTAACATTGTTTCCTTGAGATGAGACTGGACCAATGCATTGTCCCACAGCAGGGTGTGTTATGGCCTGGCAGTTCATCAGGCTATGTGAACTTGGCACCCGACTTTGGAAAATCGATTTTTTTCTTTTTGATTCTTATAGATATATGTTTGTAGTTAATTGTAGTAACATTTTTTTTGTTTGTAGTAGCTCTAAAAAAAAATTATAGGTCATCGAAAAAAACTCATCCCCCGGTTTTGTCGGCACTCAAAATGAATAGTTGATTCTTAAACATAATCGTTTGTAGTTGATTGTAGTAGAAAAAATTTCGTTTGTAGTTGAACCAAAAAAAAAATAAAAAAAATAATAGAAAAATTAATTTTTTTTTTTACTTTAAGTCAAGTTTTTATTGCTTCAAAAAACAAAACGAAGGTACTACAATCGAAATAGATACTACTACATACTAAATAGCCGCTACTAAAAACAAAAAGAGATAACTACAAACGAAATAAAAACAACTACAATCAAAAATAAGGTACTACAAATAACTACAAACGAAAAATAGTAACTACAAATGAAATTAACGCTACTTCAAACAAAAACGAGTTACTACAAACGAAATTATTGCTACTGCAAACGAAAAGGGGTTACTACAAACGAAATTAACGCTACTACAAACGAAAATACGTTACTACAAACGATATAAACGTTACTACAAACGAAAATAAGTTACTAAAAACGTAATTAACGCTACTACAAACGAAAAGGGGTTACTACAAACGAAATGACTGCTACTACAAACAAAAAGAAGTTACTACAAACGAAATGACTGCTACTACAAACGAAAAGAAGTTACTACAAACGAAATTAACGCTACTACAAACGAAAACAAGTAACTACAAACGAAAAGAGGTTACTACAAACGAAATTAACGCTACTACAAACGGAAAGAAATTACTACAAACGAAAAGAAATTACTACAAATGAAATTAACGCTACTACAAACGAAAAGAAGTTACTACAAACGTAATTAACGCTACTACAAACGAAAAGGGGTTACTACAAACGAAATGACTGCTACTACAAACAAAAAGAAGTTACTACAAACGAAATGACTGCTACTACAAACGAAAAGAAGTTACTACAAACGAAATTAACGCTACTACAAACGAAATTAACGCTACTACAAACGAAAACAAGTAACTACAAACGAAAAGAGGTTACTACAAACGAAATTAACGCTACTACAAACGGAAAGAAAATACTACAAACGAAAAGAAATTACTACAAATGAAATTAAGGCTACTACAAACGAAAAGAAGTTACTACAAACGAAATTAACGCTACTACAAACGAAAAGAAGTTACTACAAACGAAATTAACGCTACTACAAACGAAAAGAAGTTACTACAAATGAAATTAACGCTACTACAAACGAAAAGAAGTTACTACAAACGTAATTAAGGCTACTACAAACGAAAAGAAGTTACTACAAACGAAATTAACGCTACTACAAACGAAAAGAAGTTACTACAAACGAAATTAACGCTACTACAAACGAAAATAAGTTACTACAAACGATATAAACGTTACTACAAACAAAAAGAAGTTACTACAAACGAAATTACTGCTACTACAAACAAAAAGGGGTTACTACAAACGAAATTAACGCTACTACAAACGAAAAGAGGTTACTACAAACGAAATTAACGCAACTACAAACAAAAATAAGTTACTACAAACGAAATGACTGCTACTACAAACAAAAAGAAGTTACTACAAACGAAATGACTGCTACTACAAACGAAAAGAAGTTACTACAAACGAAATAACGCTACTACAAACGAAAAGGGGTTACTACAAACGAAATTAACGCTACTAGAAACGAAAATAAGTTACTACATACGATATTAACGTTACTACAAACGAAATTATGGCTTTTACAATCAAAAAGAGGTTACTACAAACGATATTAACGTTACTACAAATGAAAAGAAGTTACTACAAACGAAAACAGGTTACTAGAAAAAAAAATACGCTACTACAAACGAAAAGAACCCGACGGACCGGGAAGACCCGGCGGGTCGGTCATTTTTGACATAAGAAGCATACTGTTTATTTATTAATTTCTTTCAAAATTAATTTCATTTCTAATAACCTGTTTTTGTTTGTAGTAGCCATTATTTCGTTTGTAGTAACTTCTTTTTTGTTTGTAGTAGCGTTAATTTCGTTTGTAGTAACTTCTTTTCGTTTGTAGTAGCGTTAATTTCGTTTGTAGTAACTTCTTTTCGTTTGTAGTAGCGTTAATATCGTTTGTAGTAACTCCTTTTTGTTTGTAATAGGGTTATTTTCGTATGTAGTAACTTCTTTTCGTTTGTAGTAGCGTTAATTACGTTTGTAGTAACTTCTTTTCGTTTGTAGTAGCGTTAATTTCGTTTGTAGTAACTTCTTTTCGTTTCTAGTAGCGTTAATTTCGTTTGTAGTAACCCCTTTTCGTTTGTAGTAGCGTTAATTTCGTTTGTAGTAACTTCTTTTCGTTTGTAGTAGCGTTAATTTCGTTTGTAGTAACTTCTTTTCGTTTGTAGTAGCGTTAATTTCGTTTGTAGTAACTTCTTTTCGTTTGTAGTAGCCTTAATTTCATTTGTAGTAATTTCTTTTCGTTTGTAGTATTTTCTTTCCGTTTGTAGTAGCGTTAATTTCGTTTGTAGTAACCCCTTTTCGTTTGTAGTAGCGTTAATTACGTTTTTAGTAACTTATTTTCGTTTGTAGTAACGTTTATATCGTTTGTAGTAACGTATTTTCGTTTGTAGTAGCGTTAATTTCGTTTGTAGTAACCCCTTTTCGTTTGCAGTAGCAATAATTTCGTTTGTAGTAACTCGTTTTTGTTTGAAGTAGCGTTAATTTCATTTGTAGTTACTATTTTTCGTTTGTAGTTATTTGTAGTACCTTATTTTTGATTGTAGTTGTTTTTATTTCGTTTGTAGTTATCTCTTTTTGTTTTTAGTAGCGGCTATTTAGTATGTAGTAGTATCTAATTCGATTGTAGTACCTTCGTTTTGTTTTTTGAAGCAATAAAAACTTGACTTAAAGTAAAAAAAAAAATTAATTTTTCTATTATTTTTTTTATTTTTTTTTTTGGTTCAACTACAAACGAAATTTTTTCTACTACAATCAACTACAAACGATTATGTTTAAGAATCAACTATTCATTTTGAGTGCCGACAAAACCGGGGGATGAGTTTTTTTCGATGACCTATAATTTTTTTTTAGAGCTACTACAAACAAAAAAAATGTTACTACAATTAACTACAAACATATATCTATAAGAATCAAAAAGAAAAAAATCGATTTTCCAAAGTCGGGTGCCAAGTTCACATAGCCAGTTCATCAGGCCTTTTGAAAATAAAACGACTAACATTAACAACAAGTTACTAAGTTAAGTCGAAAACTTGCAATGGATATAGCGAGGAAGCTTATAAACAACGGCTAAGATATTCATATTTACCAAACACTCTTCACAATAGGCATTGTAAGGCACAACATCCTATGTTTGTTATATAGCGAGAACTTTGTATTCGTTGATTTGCCTACAGAATATATATATATATAATTCAATAATAAAAAAACATTGAATTTTCTAGGGTATTATTAAGCACAAAGTTATGAAAGTAAACTTAAGCAGAGTCGCTTTATAATTCACTCTTAAAATAATAAATAACACTAGATACGTTGGTTTACACTTGAAATATATTAACTATATATTTATTATTTATTTATTATTAGGATCACTAACTGAAATTACAATAGTATTACATAGGTACGTAATATATAATTTACACTCATGATAATTGTATTTCTTTTTATAGGTAATCACAACATGCATTAAATATTCATTAATTAAAATTAAATATAAAATTATTATAAGCCTACTACGATTCGACGATCGGTTTCATTTTATCATCTTCTATTATAACTTTCAAACGCATATTTCGTGACGTGTTTTAAAGGCGTTAGGTATATAAAAGTTATCTCCTTCTTGAGGTTAAAACTTGCTTTATACCAAATTAATCTAAATCAATCAGACAGACGGGGTTACTTTCGCATTTATAATATTAGTATAAATAGTGTTTTGACTTCATTCATTCTCGACCGCACTGATTTGAAAATTAGTTGAATTTAGTTTATTGTAAAAATAATTTATAATAAACCGTTACGAAAATCCTTTCCCGGTTAAGCACCGTAATCATCAATGTCAGCAACAAAAGGATGGACAACAATAGATGTTAGCTAAAAACGAATCATTCAGGTTTGTCCGGATGTATACATGTATCTTGTCACGTGACTTCCGGGCACACCCGACCGACCTCACGACTCAGTTCAGACATTCGGAAATCTAGATAAGATTGAATTTATAGCGTTGAGTTAAGACTAACATAATGGTTTAGTTAAAATTCATACAATCCGCGGCTTGATAGGAAATACGAGAAATTCAAGTTTAAATCAAACATCACAAGGAATCAAATTTGCAATTCATTACATACAATAAATTCGTTACAACTGAATCACACAGCTAGTCAACATAAGTGATTATTACTCGTATTATTGTTGAAATATTAATCAACACTACGTACATAATCTACTTACTATATGAAAAAAGTTTTGATAAAAAAAAACGTCACATTTTTCTCTTTTTTGGTTTGTTAAATCAATATTTATGGAAGAGGCGCCACCTAAAGGTACGGTAATGGTAAGAGGTGACCACCGCTCATAGACATTGGCGCCTTAAGAAATATTAACCAGTTCTTACAACACTAATGCACTATCAAGCTTGGAAACTAATATACACCCCTTATTACTGTAATACGACGTATTGCTTTTTGGCGGTAGAATATGTAAAGGTAGAACTGGTAATACCCAGACAGGTTTTCACAAGGCCTACCACCCAATCAACCTGTTGCCTAAGACCTTCCCATTATGTATGGTACTCGATACTATACGCGACAGTTATTCGATAACAATTACATTTATTTACATTACAAATTAGCATAAGGATAATGAAATTAACTAATTGGATAATCATGAAGCCTAATGTGTCTCTAATACGTCGGATTTTGGTAATTAAATTCATAAAGTACATCTATTTGATAAAACGTTACTTAGCAACTTATAAACACAGTTAATTACTATAATAATTTATTTAAATACAAGTAAATCCAGCGCTAAAATTTTACAAATAAAAAATATTAATAAAAATTCGATTAACAAACCTTTACATAGAACTTCTCTCTCTCTCTCTCTCACACACACACAAATAAACTTCACCTTAGTTTAAAAAAAGAACACTTGAAAACTAAACAAAATGTAAAAAAATGTATCAAAAAGTGGGCGTTCTAATTTCGATTTCAGAATGTAACAGCTAACTCTGACAGGTACGTCAGACTGACTAATTGTTTCACCACAGATAACGTAAACGATAAACAAAATACGCGCCAATGGCTTGTGACATGACGTCACGTTTAATGTGATTTGTCGCATTTATGATGGATTCTTTGTGGATTGATATGAAAAGGAAAGTTATATATTTTAACAGTAATAATAATTAAATATATATTTAACTCATTTTTATGTTAGCTGTAAGTTTCGTATTCGTATGTATTAAGTTGAATAAGAATCTTTTATTTATTTTACATCAACGTATTAATTGTGTCCAGATCATACTAATAAAACTCAAACAAAGTTGCCCCTCTTATTTCCCCTCATTAAAGTTGTAATTTTCAAAAATTCATTCCTAGGGAATGCTTGCGTTATAAAATAAACTTATATTCCATATTTCTATTACATAGACTCAGCTATTTTGACTGTACTTTGGTAGCCAATCACGAGCAACGGTTTATAAGTATGTAGATTAATAAAACAAAAGACGATCGAGTATGCTAGACTTTAGTGTTATTATGTATTAAAATAAATGCGGCAAAATCCAAAAACAATATTGACTTGTTTCACTAAGCACGTCTTCAACAGACGATACAAAAGGCACGCAGCTCATTACACGGGACACAAGTGGATCCCTGTCCTCTGATTACATAGAAATAGTTGTATTCAATGTCGCTCGTAATTACATGAATGACGTACTTTAATATAACACATTGTTATTAGTAACGTAACAAGTGACACTCGGGAGGGCTTCCAGCGGTTGGCGAGCAATGATCCTCTCATTAGAACTGCACGATTCTTGTTTCTCAAGAGTCACTTCGCTGGAAGAGGCACGTTTGCAAGCAGGAAATCATTATAAATTCTTTTTTTTATATAAAATAACCTTTTCTAGTTGGTCAGAACGATAAAGCAATTTTTATCAGATGACGGACATGCTATAATGCACCACGTCGTTGCACACACGTTTGCACTGTCCATATGGCAGCACAAATCTATCGATTGACACATATATACATAGATACATAGAGATATATATGTAGATATGTTTTTGGACCGGCGATCCACACCACCGGAATAATTATTCGAATTATTCATAATCCGAAATACATCTTATCAGCAAACGTTTCGTGTGATTTCCTAGTGCTATGCATCTACAGTCTACACTTATGATACTGCAATACGATATAATACTTCACTGATAATTATGTAATACACATATACACACGTAGTACACGCAGAGGTGTAGCTTATATATTTTTATGGTTGAACAGAGTATAGCGATTAGGGACGACTAAAATCTACGCAATGTTATTTATTAGCATTCTACAGGATCAAATTTTATTTAAATAATAATTTAATATACACTACAGTACAGTAACAGCCTGTGAATGTCCCACTGCTGGACTAAGGCCGCGAGCTTATTCCACCACGTTGCGCCAATGCGGGTGGAATACACATGTGGCAGGATTTCAGTTAGATTTGACACATGCAGGTTTCCTCACGATGTTTTCCTCCACCGTCAAGCACGACACGAATTATAAACACAAATTAAGCACATGAAATGCAGTGGTGCTTGCCCGGGTTTGAACACACGATCATCGATTAAGAGTCACGCATTCTTACCACTGTGTGGGTGGTACCACCCCAGACGGGCTTACACAATGCTTTACCACCAAAAATAATATTTTAATTTTAATATAAATCGAATCACAGTTTTTCATTTCAATTCATTTGCTCTGGAAATACATATAATCCGGTAATCGCCCGCAGTACCATCGCTCTGCTAAAACTATTGTTTACGTAATTATACTAATTGTCGACCGAATAACTTTAGTGCTTTTAACGGTAATGAGTGCTAGAATAAGATTTGGAAAAAACCTAGTTTCTATTTGAAGGCTAATAGCCTTTTTCAAATGGAATTGTATTTTATGGAAACTATATATCAACGTGGTCGACTAACTGACATCATAATGTATAATATTTAGATTATATAAAGTTAAATCGAAATATACTTAATTCAAGTAGGCTCTTAGTCACTTTTGAATCATTCTTTTTAAGATTAAGTTAAACGTCAACTTTCTGTCAGCTTGGGGAAAATAAACTGTTAAGATTTTGAGCAAATGTAACTTATTTTCAAAATAAAACAATTTTTAACATTTAATCGATATAGCTGAAAATATAGGTATAGGTCAAATGTAACTTTGATGTGAATACCAAATTAACTTGGTGGTAGGGCTTTGTGCAAGCTCGTCTGGGTAGGTACCACCCACACATCAGATGTTCTACCGCAAAATAGCAATACTTGCTATTGTTGTGTTCCGGTATGAAGGGTGAGTGAGCTAGTGTAATTACAGGCACAAGGGACATAACATTCTAGTTCCCAAGGTCGGTGGCACATTGGCGATATAAGCGATGGTAACATCTCTTACAATGCCATCGTCTATGGGCGTTGTTGACCACTTACCATCAGGTGGCCCATATGCTCGTCCGCCTTTCTATGGAATAAAACAAATACTAAAAAATTAATCGTACATATATAAACGTTCAATCGTTACATATAAAATACCTAAATATGATCCAAATAAAATTTATAGTTATTTAGAAAGATATGTTTAAAACGCATTAATATAGAAATGCAAAACGGAAGTTAAGTAAGAATGGGTACTAAATTTAACAAACTAATTAGTCTACACATAGCTTGGCGTATAATTAATCAATCATCATAAACACAATTGAATTTAAAACGCGACAGTCTCTGAAGTCAGGAATAGACAAATTCCAGTATATCAACTTTATGAAAGCATGAGCTTATTAGACAAAGGAATTGTCAGGGATTTCAGCAAAGCCAGTGAGTAGTGAAGTGACCTAGTTTCCAAAGTAGACATCGCATATTATTTTAGTTGCAGCCCGCGGTTTGTGCCACGGTTAAATGAACTTGTTGTTACGCAAATAAATCGAATGACAATGATAAATAACATTCATTTACTTGGAGGTAGAGCTTTGTGCTCGTCTGGGTATGTACCACCCACTCATCAGATATTCCACCGCGAAACATCAGTACTTGGTATTGTTGTGTTCCGGTTTGAAGGGTGACTGAACCAGTGTAATTACAAGCACAAAGGACATAACATGTAGATAATTTGCGTTTGTGAAAACTTGCAATCATTTTTCTAATGTAACAAATAATTCAATTCCATTCTTAGTTTAATGGCTTTTAGTTGTGACAACATGCCACAGAATACTACAAGTGTCACGTAGCACGGAGAAGACGAGAAGGAGATTTTAACAAATAAAAATATTAACTATAGTGTCAAACAGTCGACCCGAGTCCCAACCGTGTGAAGTTGCAGCGAGTCAATAGCAAATTACAGACGAATCGATTTTCATCCATTATTCATGTGTTTTTTTTTAATTTCCGTTGTATTCACGCGCCGCCGCCTCGAACTGTCGAAGCAGATCAAACAGTTACATCAAACAGTTTCACATCAAAACAACAAATATTTACGTGATACAGATGTACAAACAGTATAATTTTTTAATTGATCGTTTGCTTAAGTATAGGGTTTTCCATTAAGGGCGCTTGATCTTTGAAATGCAAAAAAAAATACATGTAGGAGAGATATTTGCGAATTTTTTTTTTTATTTGGAAGGTCTATCGACCCCATTATGTATGGAATATGACATCATTCAAATGACCGCCACGGCTTCGGTTGGTGGCGCGCACACGAAAGGTCCAATTTTCGATGACTCTGGCGCACAAATCGGGCTGTATTTGATCGATGGCGTGGCGTATGTTGACTTTGAGGGCATCCGTGGTTTGCGGCTTGTTGGCATAGACCTGCGACTTAAGAAAACCCCACAAGAAAAAGTCCAGCGGGGTCAAATCGCACGATCTCGGTGGCCAGTTCACGTCGCCTCCGCGCGAGATGACCATGTCCAGAAATTGCTCGTGCAGAACTTCCATCGTAGCGTGTGCTGTGTGGCACGTAGCGCCGTCCTGTTGAAACCACATGTTGTCCAGATCCATATTCTCGATTTCAGGCCAAAAGAAGTTGGTTATCATCGACCGGTATCGCTCACCATTGACGGTGACGGACACACCATTATCGTTTTCGAAAAAATACGGACCAATCACGCCTCCGGCCCAAAATCCGCACCAAACAGTCACTTTCTGCGGGTGCATTGCCACTTGGTGAACCTCGTGTGGATTGGTCTCGTCCCAAATACGGCAATTTTGCTTGTTGACATAGCCATTCATCCAAAAATGCGCCTCGTCGCTGAAGATGATTTTTTTGCCAAAATCGGCGTCAACTTCCAACTGCTCTAATGCCCAGTCAGCGAACACACGGCGCTGTCTATGGTCATTAACCTTGAGCTCTTGGGTCAGCTGGATCTTGTACGGGTGCAGGCTCAAGTCACAACGCAAAATTCGCCAAGTTGTCGTCTGCGAAAGGCCGAGTTCCTGTGCGCGACGCGGAATTGACTGCCGCGGGTTTTCGAGGACACTGTCGCGCACAGCGGCGATATTCTCGGCAGATCTCGCGTTACGTTGACGCACGGGAACCGGCTGATTGTTAACTGACCCGGTTGACTCGAATTTGTCCACCAATCGACGGATAGTCGACTCGGCAGGACGATCATCGCGACCGTAAAACGGGCGAAGTGCGCGGAACGTTGCTCGAACTGAAGACCCATTTTCATAAAACAATTTTATGATTTGCACGTGCTGCTCGACACTGTAACCTGCCATGGTGGTTTGGGAGGACGGAATGAATATAACACACTGCATTTGACAGCTGTCACTCAAACAACATGGCCGCAATCAGCTGTCAAAGTTCAAGCGTCCCTATTGGAAAACCCCATATATAAATAAAAGTATGTTGTATATATAAGCCGAGATGGCCCAGTGGTAAGAACGCGTGAATCTTAATCGATGATCGTGGGTTCAAACCCGGGCAAGCACCACTGAATTTCATGTGCTTAATTTGTGATTATAATTCATCTCGTGCTCAACGGTGAAGGAAAACATCGTGAGGAAACCTGCATGTGTCAGATTTCACTGAAATTCTGTCACATGTGTATTCCACCAACCCGCATTGGAGCAGCGTGGTGGAATAAGCTCCAAGCCTTCTCCACAAAAAGGGTAGAAGAGGCCTTTGCCCAGCAGTGGGACATTCACAGGCTGTTACTGTTACTGTATATATTTAAGTGATTCAATTTGAATAATCCAAATGTTTTTACCTTTTTATATTATATTTGTATAATATTATTAAATATGATTATTCTTTACAAAATTATTTAGGAAATGCATGATAAAAGTCAAAATATACTTTATTCAAGTAGGCTAACAAAAGCACTTTTGAATAGTCATTTTACAATTTTAATTTTAACATAAAGCTACCAACTATGTTGAGTCTACCGCAAAAAATCAGCAAAAAAACCTCGATAGTGACAATCTGAGTATATTATAATTTGTCCTCCTTGACGATTTGACACACTGACGACTGACTGATGAGAAACCGACTGACATAGAAGATATTATAGGACGTGACCGATATATCATAGCCCGATTGAACGGCCACTAGACTAAAAAAATCGTAAAACAAAAGAGAGTACATATTGTTTAAAAACACGTCCCATTTAAATTTAATTATATACAGATAATAATCAAATCATAAAGATGCTTCTACAACGATGCTACTTATAAATTATAAGAAATGGCTGGTTAGAAAATATTACTTTTTCTTTATTTAAATAATATTTTAAATAAAGAACAAATCAGAAACATGTTTAATTAAGGGAGTGACGTCACGAATTATGTTGAAAGTGTGAAAGCGAAGTGCCTATTTATGTTTTACGAACTTTTTGAATATATGCGGGCTTGATAACACTACTGGTCATGTAAGTTTTATATGAAATATTTAACACTAAAATATTTATTACTGAAACCGTTATAGAATTTATTTCATAATTTGTATGAGACAAAATAACGGTATACTTCTATTCATTATAAAGTTTGTTTGGAACAATAGATTCATACTTTACATAGAATAGTCTTCGTAAAGAAACAAAATAATCAGAGCCCTTTGATTCTTATAACGTTGTTGCATTTATTAGAGTTCATGACTGGTTCGATTAAGATCGATACAGTGCTGTCCTGTAAGAACTCGCTTCATTACTAACCCTGAAATGTTGGGGTAGAAAGGTACTCGAGTGGCGACCATGATACGGAAGACGCGGCGTGGGGATGCCCTTACAAGGTGGACCGACGATATAACGTGAGTCGCGGGAAGCCGTTGAATGCGGGCAGCGCAAGACCGGCTAAAATGTAAATCCTTGGGGGAGGCCTTTGTCCAGCAGTGGATGTCTTTTGGCTGACATGATAACGAAATGTTGACAACTGACTTATGGTGATATACTTAATATATGTACGTATATACTTAATATATGTACGTATATACATAATATATGTATTCTTGAAATGTTATTATTATTATGGTCAATATCGCATAGCTCTTGCGGACATTTCACGACCGATTTCTGCAGTGAGTTTCAATTTTGCTCTTACAGGTTAAGTGACTTTCGTAAAAGCAACGTGAAGCATTTTGAACAACGGTGGTAATGAGTGAAATCCGTTTACTAGCTAGCATGGTTTCAAAATATCTCAAAATACGTAGAAGTATTAAGTCACCTATTTCTCATCTCGCCTTAAATTTAATTCAATAGAATATCTTACTAACAATGGCCGTCAATACGAACAGTTATTTGCACACCCTGAGAAGACGCGGCTTATAAGAAACGAAATAAGGCCGTTACACACGCACTGATATATAGTTCAGAATGATAAGTTGATTTTTTCTCTATCATAAAGAAACTATTCATGAAATAACTATTTTTGCGTGTGTGTGTATGATTTAATATTTGTCAACTGTTATTTAAAACTTGGTATTACTTGGTGGTAGTGCTCCTATCATCAAACAGTAATACTTACTATTGTTGTATTCCAAATTGATGGGTGAGTGAGCCAGTATAAGTACGGCTGTACTTGTACGGTTGTACAAGGGACATAAAATCTCAGTTCCCAAGCGACGTAGGTGGCGCATTGACGATGTAAGGAATAATAAATATTTCTTACAGCGCAAATTTATAGGGTCGTTGGTGGTGTCCGCTTATTGTAATGTTTCGTTATGAAACGCAACGAAAAAAGGTTTGACGTATGTATTAAGTTAGATGCACATTGATTCCATCATTATCCCAGCATCACACTGGCACACACACATAATTACAGAACACTGACAAGATAACATATGCACACAATTACCGAAACGCTCACAATGGTACTAAATGAACACATTTAGCTGCACACATGCAGAGCCACGTATTACATAACACACACCCAAGTGCTCAACTTGATTGTCAAAATATTACCATATCATACATAGTTCTGCGACTGTATTACAATGGATATTATTCTAGAGCCTGCAAGCAATTGCTGCCATAAGCTTTGTATGCGAGTCAAATACCTAAAATACCGTACGGTCGCTCTCATAATAACAACGGCTGCATTAATGTTGTTGCTTGAAAATTACATTTCAAATAAGCCAATACATCCTTCAGGTTTGTATAGTAAAATCTCGCATATATTTTTATCTTCATCAATTAATAAATTAAAATTATAAAAGATTATGTTAAAAAAGTCTATTTATTGATTTTTGTGTAGAATACAATAAATAATAAGCAAATGTATCTTTATCTATTTCTGATATAAAATTGTGTTTATAATTCATCTCGTGTTTGACGGTGAAGGAAAACATCGAGAGGAATGCATCCGTCTAATTTCACTGAAATTCTGCCTCATGTGTATTCCACCTATCCGCATTGGAGCAGCGTGGTGGAATAAGCTCCAAACCTTCTCAAAAAAGGAGAGGAGGCCTTAGTCCAGCAATGGGACATTCACAGGCTGTTACGTTACTATGTATATCTATAGATTACGAAACAATCGGTAAAAGATCGAACGGTCGAAGACTAACGTGCTTTTTAGTCAATTTTCGCCAGCGTGTCAAGTGAGTGGGGGGTGTTCAAGTGTTAGGTATGAAACTGTAGCCTATGTCTTTCCTTGTTCTTTTCAAGCTCGCTTCATACCAAATTGTATCAAAACGGTGCAGTGGTTTAGCCGTGAAAGCATAACTGACAAACAGACAGAGAAGAGAATTGTTTCGGATTTTTATTATATAATTGGTCGGTTATAAATCTTTCAATTGAACTGTAAATACAAATTCAATCGATAAAATAATTATTTTGACAATGGATTCACTAAAATCCATATTATCTATCCTATTCACTGAGGACACACCCACGCGACAGACGCTTGACCACATACTCATTGTGTATATACGCTATTACTACGCAATATTTACATGAGCACTAAGCTTAAAACCCATACCGCCCTGTCCCGTTGTCTGACTGAATAGCAGTGGAGTACATCTTAGCTCAGCTATTCACAATGGCCGTGATCGCAAACCATTATTGGCACACCCTTAAAAGGCGTGCCGCGTGGGAAGCCTCACCGCTAAGGCCGTTTACACACACCTTACTAGTAAAAAAAACGTCAATGTCACATCAATACGCACTACAACAACGAAATTTACTACATTTACATTAATTAAATTTTGAGACCGATAACCGGTAAACCAGTAAAACTATTTCATATATCATTATTATTAATACGAGAAGATTAAGTAGACACCAAAAAAAAAACTTAACGGAAAGGAAGCTGCAAATTACTTGAATAAGCAATAAATAAGGTACCGTCGACAACTTCACTTCGTATGAGAAACGTATCAATGCGTCATTTCGAATTAACACCCGTTAACGGAGTGAATGGCTTTCAAAAATCACACCAAGCAGGTAAAGAGAATGACATCGGAGCTATTTTCTATCATTGGCACACATACACGCAAACTTGTGAGAATATATATATCAGAGTCCAAATTTGTCTTTACTGCAGCATCCTATTTATTTCGTTCTGTATGTACAACCCACGCATCAGATATTCAACATATTGTGCTCCGGTTTGTAGGTTGCGTGAGCCAGAATAATTACAGGCACAAGGGATATATTTTCCAGGTCCAGGGCTGGTGTACATGAGTCACTCACCATCAGTGGCCCAGTTACCCGTCCGGCTATTTATTACATAAAAAAATTTGAAAAATGGAAAAAGCATACTTTATTGTCTTTTATCAGCCTTTTAGCATACCGATACATTTACGTGTGATCGTGAAAAGATGTCTCGTCCTTGTTTATACAATTTATACCCTTATTCTTATTTACCCTTATTCATATATATGTGCGAAAGTGCCCTTATATCTCATAGAAATAAAATTGATTTTATGAATATTTCGCATTTTATTATTCAATTGATTTGGGTTACAATTATATACAATAATTAATGAATACAAGGCAAAGCGAAGTCCAAGCTTATCAGAACAATTTTAATTATTTACCGTGATAGCTCCTGCCGCAAAAATGGAAGAAATAAATGAACGCAATTATAAATGGACGGCTATTTTCGTTAAAACAGCTGAGAGTAATGACAGCCAACGAACACAGGCGTTTTAAGCAGTTAATTAAATAATTCTGAGATGACAAAACCATTTAATGCATTTGTGGAGTAACGGCCATTTTATCGTTCTACAATTTTCATAGACCTACACAATTGGAACGGATTATATTATTTTTGACTAAAAATTATTGTCAAGCTGCCCTAGTGGTGAATTCACAAGACAAAGTACAAATCACGGGTCGGTCGTACTTACTGCAAACGTATGCAGAGTCCACCCTTATCGCTTACAGCGATCTCTACTGGGCAAATGTAAATACATCAACATTATTATTATTATTATACATTTTTTTAAATAAAATAACAACCAATCAGACCCAACGAAAATAGCTGAATATTCATGTTCAGAACCTGCAGTTAAGCAAATGAGATTCAAGCAGTCGACGCCATTATGTGAATTCATAAAAGTGTATCATAAAAATGCAATAAAATAATGTTTCAGAACGATAAACTTCTATTTATGTTAAAAATTCTCATATGACGTTTATAAATATTTTCCATCATCCAAAATTATAAGATATCATAATAAAATTACCGCCCTATAAATTTATTCCGCCCTTTAATAATTTTATTTAATTTATTTTAATTAAGGAATATCCAAAATTACAAGTAAAATAAGCCATTACTGTAAAACACACCCAAAGAACGTAGACAAGAAATACATAATATCGTACGGAATAAACAGTGCAAGTGTTTGTGAATATATGTAAAACGTTGAATTCGTTTAAAATTCAACACAAGTGCATTTTAAAACAATGGCTTGTGTAACTACGGGAGAAAGTAAAAATTGCGAATTAATTCATACGGGCAGTCTCATTTCTCCGTGTGAATGTTACTTCTAAATGTTTTATGCGTGCTTTCTTTTTGAACGGTCATGACAGATGCAAAGCTTGCAGTACAATAACTCATAGTTGTTGCAGTATGAGTTCGTTCCCACTGGTTTATTATCCGGCCCGTTAAAATATCGGGTTTTCTTGACAGGACTTATAGAACAGAAGTCAGAACTGTTCGTCGAATTGTTATTATTTTTACGTATGTTTGTTTATAATGCACACGCTTTCGCGTGGTCGTCTTTCAGTCCCTTTGACTCCGTTACACTTATATATTATTATTATTTATACTAACCTCGTTGGTCTAGTGGCTAGATATAAGGCCGAAGACTAGGAGATCCTGGGTTCAATTCCCAGGTCGGGCCAATAAATAGTTATTGGGGTTTTCTGTCAGAAAATTCTCAGTAGCAGCCCGGAGTCTGGAAGTTGGAAGTGTGTACACTCCCGTGCCTTGGAAAGCACGTTAAGCCGTTGGTCCTGCGCCTAAACTCTTTCCGGTCGTATCGGATTGCCGTCCCATCGGATTATGAGAGCTAAGGAAAAGAGAGTGCACCTGTGTTTGCGCACACACTTGTGCACTATAATATCTCCTGCGCAGTTGGCTAATCTCTTGAGATTGGCCGGAAATCGGTCTGGAGGACCTTATTATTTATATGCTATATCTATACGTATAAATAGATGACTCTATATTATTTTTGTATTTATAATACGTGGCGATGTTAAATTTAATAGAAGCAGTTTGGCATCATCGCACTGTCGACAAAAAACGTCTCGTATCTCGCTTGCATACGTCTAGCCAGCGCAGAGGCTGTGGTATCCGACAGGCGGCTTGTGGAAACGGACCGTCACAATTTGGCTTTCAGATACGGTTGCGTTTTGCAACGTCAATTAGCATGATTAAAACTACTATTAATTCTCGACAGTAAATAGAATTTTTCATAAGTTTATCTTCTAGTATGTTAATTTATTTTTCATTCTATCGTTGTTTCTTTCAATGTATAGTATTTGATTTAAATATTTAATATTAAAAATTAATTGACCAGAGTTTGTGCCTGTTAACTACCACTTGGAATTAATATAAAGTGAGTTCGTAGAGATGCCCAGGAACGTCTATTGTATCAATATATCGCATCGTTACCGAATCGAATGCGTTTGCGTCTATTATTTCTTATTACTAATAACAATATACTTAATGTCATGGTTTATCATCACTTTATGAGGTTATGTGAATGTTATAATTATTATTAAAAAAACATTGCATCTATACGATATGCTAATATGATATTTTCGGAAACGATAAATCGAAGCGTATACACGCCAAAATGTCTTTTTGAATATCGATATATATCACAACTTATGGGCATCCCTAGATCGTTTGTTACCGGTAATCCCAAGAATATATACTCGTTATTATAATATCCTAAGAATATAAACTTACAAGCTTATATTTTTAACATATATTATTAATCCGATTAAAGCTACGCGCTCATGGGACAATGGGAGCATTTATTCTATCGTAGTATCATATTTAAGGATTTTCATGGTGGATTACAATTTGTGTTCTTTGACTATAAAAAATAAGTCAAGGATTTGTCCCATCATGTCTGTTATTATAAGACATTTTTGAACGTTGCCGACAAAATCTGTTTATATTTATGTATCACGAGACCGGATATATATGCATATTCTTCTTATCATTTGATGGTAGGGCTTTGTGCGAGCTCGTCTGGTTAGATACCACCCACTCATCAGATATTCTACCGCAAAACAGCAGTACTTACTATTGTTGTGTTCCGGTTTGAAGGGTGAGTGAGCCAGTGTAATTAAAGGCACAAGGGACATAACATCTTAGTTCCCAAGGTTGGTGGCGCATTTGCGATGCAATGCCAATGTCTATAGCCGTTGGTGACCACTTACCATCAGGTGGCCCATATGTTAGTCCGCCTTCCTATGCAATAAAAATCTTTATTTATATTTATTACTGGCTATGTCTTTATGCTTTAGAACTTTATAAATACTGTATTATATAATACATTGATAGTACTAAGCCAGAAACTATAAAGTACGTTCCAGCTGTATAAAGTTTCGAGCACATTTCAAATCTAACGAAAGATGCTCGACCTAATAGGATACGAACTAAAGCAAGCATTCGGTGTGTATAATAAAGTCACTCAGTCAGAAAATAATTTTATATAAACATTGTACACTATATGGAATACAGCATCAAAAGTTTGGTGCGAAAATATTTTTATAATTAGTATATAATGGACATAGCTTCAATGAAATCGTGGTACGAAAGAAATAGTATTCATCATATAGTCATGGTTCGAAGTAGAAAGGTGAACTAAGATAGAAATTCTACCATACGCTAGTAACTATATTTAACTCTTCTAATTTAATCTCTTGAGAAATAACTTGTACAAAGACAAATTTTACAGTTTCCATTAGAGGCTTCTATTAAGCTATGGCCCGAGTATTTTCATTATTTATTGTCACTAATGTTATTAAAGTATGATACACATTCCTAAGATGCCCTTAGGATTTTCCTAGAACATATTTCATTGGTCCCCACGCGGTTACAAGATGGCGCCGCGTCTCCTTTCCCGCCACCTGACACGCGCGTATTGCGTTACGTTACACGATGCGTTGCAACCTGCTGTATCCCTTACAACTGCCTCGGGTAAATCAGACTGTGACTTTTGAGACGCATGACGAGAAACCCGAGTTGGACGACTTGGCCCTTTCCTTGGCCCCATTTTCTATCTTGTCGTCGGCAACTCTTTAATGTTAATATACTTATATACATATATTTATGTACATACGTGTTCGTATCTTTTTTTAATGTAAAACAAATTTTTTGTCGTAACAAGATGCAATTTTATGTATATAAATAACGCTATATAAATGATTATATACGTGAAAATATATAATCTCTAATAATTACTTGAAATGTAACAATTCAGCCGAATAAACTAGACCTAACAATCAAACAATAATTAGAAATATATCGAAAAAAACAACTTAACAATATTGTAAAGTTACCAAAAATCAAGTGACTTAACCCGTGTGACTAATAGCCTAGCTATTTGAACCATCAAATAACAAGCGACCGATAAGGCTTTGTTTACCGCATTATCGTGTGAGCACGCCTTAATCTTACTAAGGAATTTTAAGGCTGACCGTCCACTAAAAGTGGAGTTGCACAACGAAAACTATCTACTCGCTATCTCATCACATAACCATCACCAATGAGTTCAATATATCACGTACAACTGTATTTAATTGAAATATAGTTATAAATACATTTATATAATACGTGATAATTCAATTGTACTAAGAATATAATTATGATAAAACAATCAGATAAAAGTTGCATATAGTTTCTTATATAAAATTACTTTTACTTGTAACCAGTTTCTAAATATATGTTGCAAATAAAGATTTAACAAATTAGTTGAAAACAAACAACAAACAAATATGTAAAAAATTATGAAACTAAAACTTTCGAGATATAATAATTTGCAATATTATTATAAAATTATATATAAATTTATCTTTGTAACCGTTTTGCTGCGTGTCAAATGTGCTACATAGGTACAGTCTAAAGTAAGTGTAACGTCGAACAACAATAGTATTGCAATGTTCTAAGGAAAGTTAAGTGCCTCAGTAATTAGAACCGACATACCTTCTAAAATTGTTTGTTCGTAGTGTATTGTCTATTTAAAACATTACTTATGTGTCATTGCCAAATCCCCTGATTTTATATACTATAACCTCTAATGAAAATTATAATTTCATATATTTATTTATATGGTTAACTAGAAAAAGGCATACCCAAAACTAAAGTTTTGTAACGACATTTAAAATCTACGCTAGTTCCAACGAAGTATTACAGTCTAAACATACGTAACTGAAGGACAAACATTCAACCAATCATTTCTTTTATAAAACGTCTCAATCTAGTAACTGACTGAGGCCCGATAATCGAACGAATCTTGATAATAGTCAAAAGGTGGTATGTCTGTCAGACATACCACCCAGAGTGGATTTTTCAATAGCAGTTTCCGAACGTAAGTAAAACCTTTAGACCTACGCTTGATCTCTAGCTGAAGGTGAAAGATATAGAGTACATCTATATTTAGGCACTCACTTGTGAGCTTTACATTTATATACAGTGCAGTCTTATTCGATATTTAAAGAAATTGGTCGCCTGGTCAAGGAAATCAGTCATGACATTAACGCAATGCGTTACGCTTTCGCTTGTCTCCCCTAAACGAATGGATGACGATCTTTAATCCCGATGAAGAATGTTAAGACGTTATTAAGTTCGGAAGTTCATTATTTAGAAGGCAACGTACAAGTTCGTCCATATTAAGCACCTTGGTTCCGTTATACGATACAGGAGATTATTGTAACTTGAGCGATGGAGTTGAGATGCGAGGCATCTTAGGTATTTCTGCTTGAGACAGCGTTACATGCAACGAGTCGTGTGATTAGAACACGAGAATGTTATTCGAAGATTACGGGTTCAAAGCCGGGGAAAAACAGTTTTTTATCTATGAGTTTAATTTTCAATTAACTCCATTACCTAACACTGAACCCATTTATATTGAACAATATGCAGACGGTAAAAATAATCCTAACTAAAATTATAAATGCAAGTTTGTTTATTCTGTTTGTTTGTTTGTTACGATATCACGTCGTAACTACTCAGCCGATCAAGAGAATTTGCATACAGGTTCATTATTACGATATCTAACACCTGCCTACCCAATTAGCCTATAATAATAATAATAGTCCTCCAGACCGATTTCGGCCACGGCGGTCAATCTCAAGAGAGATTAGCCAACTGCGCAGGACATATTATAGTGCGCAAAAGTGTGTGCGCAAACACAGATGCACTCTCTATTCCTTAGCTCTCATAATCCGATGGGACGGCTATCCGACACGACCGGAAAGAGTTCAGGCGCAGGACCAATGGTTTTACGTACTTTCTGAGGGACGGGAGTTGTACACTCCACACTTCCAACTTCCAGACTCCGGGCTGCTACTGAGAATTTTCGAGAGAAAATCTCCATAACATTTAATTGGTCCGACCTGTTAAATTTATACCAGGACCACCGGGTCTGTGGCTTTACATGTAGCAACTAGACTAATGAGGCAGTCAAATAATTAGCCTATAAACTGACGGCAGTAGAGTTAACCACCACGCTGCTTCAAGAAGAGGATGAAGGACACAAGTTCCGAATTTGTTCTGCAAACAATATGATGACAACATTTTTATGTTATCATATTTTATCTTTAATTAGTGTTCGGATTTAGCATAAGTTAAGCTGCAGATCCCGGCGTCCCGGGTTCAATGCCCGGATCGAACAAAAAATCTATCTGGTTTTATTTTGTTAATAAATTCTCAGTAAATTAGAGTTGGGGAGTTTTTACAAATCATAAACACGCTTTTTTAAAAATTATTATGAATTATGATTAAAGTAATATCTATGACGCACATTCTGATTATCCTTAAACGTTGTACGTCTGTTGTTTCAATGACGTCATAAAAAACAACTAAAATAAAAGACGACTGACAATAAAATTAATAACAATGACATTGATTTTATTGTAATACACAAATATAGCTGACTAATATAATTTCATTTAAGTAATACATGAATACAGATTCTTACCGATTCTTGTTAGAATCTATATTCCGAACCGTTCTCGTAGCTTTACATTCAATTTTATGCTATGATTACGATTCAAGTGCTTGTAGAAGCCGACTTGAATGAATTTCACTTTTATTTGACCAAATAAAGAAATGATGTAGTGGCTGGTAATATGTTAACCGAAGATTACTAGTTCGTATAAGCACTTGCCATGTAATATGTGTATAGGTACATAGAAAACACATCGAGTGGAATAATGCATGTGCGGATGAAATATATATCACAGTAGCCAGCATTATAAGAGCGTGGTGGAATAAACTCGAATAGTATTTCGTAGTCGTAGGAAAACTTTAGGTTTTTTTTTACATTAAATAAAAACACTTTATTTTTATTTTTTTAAGCAGGTGAACGGGCATAGGACCCACCTAATAAGTATGACCACCACCGCCCTTAGACACTGGTGACGTATGAAATAATACCGGAACGCAACAATAGTAATTATTGCTGTTTAGCGGTAGAATATCTAATGAGAGGATGGTACCTACCCAAAGCCTTACCAATATATGAAAATGCATTCAAAAGCGATCTCATAAACAATCTTAAAAATAACCGCTACTCATCAAGAATGGAGCAAACAATAACGGAGATTAACTGAGACGTCTTTAAGATAAGCAACAATAGAATAAAACCTTCGCGAAATGTTACCTGGAAACTATAAAATCCGGCGTTTCTCACGAATGCCGAAAAATACAACAAAGCATAGCCTCAGCCTCGCATTCCGAAGTAATCGCTGGAGATTCCCAAAAAGAAGAAAAAAAATACATTCAGGTAGGCCGTTTTCGAAAATGACGTAACTAACCGAGGAACCTTGAACTCACGTTTTGTTTCGATTTATTTGGAATACCATTTCGAATTAGCCGTTCACCTTTTGTCTAATTTCGTATTGTTCTGTAACGTTATCTACTTCCGTGATTGTTGGAATTGTAATTATACCGTAATTGTGTTTACGTATGAGGTATCAAATTAAAATTATATTACCTCTTGTTATATATAAAAATAATCTTCTCTTTCGTTACCACTTACTATGTGTATGTATATATTTACTTATTGTCTATTATATACCTGCATTCTATCGCTAATAAATATATGCTCACTTCGTTAGTAAGTTTTCTAGATTAATGATCACAGATTCGAATCTTTATACTTTCGCAACATGTTTGACATTAGTGTTTATGTTTTTTTAATTATAATTAATTATTAATTGATGTTCACTTTTAATTAGATTTTTCAATTGTAAAATATTGAATAACTAATAAAATATTTTTACCTCGTCGTACTAAATCATAGGTTATATGATACGGTATAAATAATATAGACAAGTGGGCACACGCACGATTCAAACTCTGGCGAGCTTTAATCAGCTTTTTATGTAATTTGTTTCAGTCTCCCGTAGCTCAGTTAAAGGAAAACATTGTAAGTAAGGGGTTTTCCAATAGGGACGCTTGAACTTTGACAGCTGATTGCGGCCATGTTGTTTGAGTGACAGCTGTCAAATGCAGTGTGTTATATTCATTCCGTCCTCCCAAACCACCATGGCAGGTTACAGTGTCGAGCAGCACGTGCAAATCATAAAATTGTTTTATGAAAATGGGTCTTCAGTTCGAGCAACGTTCCGCGCACTTCGCCCGTTTTACGGTCGCGATGATCGTCCTGCCGAGTCGACTATCCGTCGATTGGTGGACAAATTCGAGTCAACCGGGTCAGTTAACAATCAGCCGGTTCCCGTGCGTCAACGTAACGCGAGATCTGCCGAGAATATCGCCGCTGTGCGCGACAGTGTCCTCGAAAACCCGCGGCAGTCAATTCCGCGTCGCGCACAGGAACTCGGCCTTTCGCAGACGACAACTTGGCGAATTTTGCGTTGTGACTTGAGCCTGCACCCGTACAAGATCCAGCTGACCCAAGAGCTCAAGGTTAATGACCATAGACAGCGCCGTGTGTTCGCTGACTGGGCATTAGAGCAGTTGGAAGTTGACGCCGATTTTGGCAAAAAAATCATCTTCAGCGACGAGGCGCATTTTTGGATGAATGGCTATGTCAACAAGCAAAATTGCCGTATTTGGGATGAGACCAATCCACACGAGGTTCACCAAGTGGCAATGCACCCGCAGAAAGTGACTGTTTGGTGCGGATTTTGGGCCGGAGGCGTGATTGGTCCGTATTTTTTCGAAAACGATAATGGTGTGGCCGTCACCGTCAATGTTGAGCGATACTGGTCGATGATAACCAACTTCTTTTGGCCTGAAATCGAGAATATGGATCTGGACAACATGTGGTTTCAACAGGACGGCGCTACGTGCCACACAGCACACGCTACGATGGAAGTTCTGCACGATCAAGCGCCCTTAATGGAAAACCCTATATTTTTCGGTTAAAATTCACACGTTTATGCACAAATCCGCATTGGAGCAGCGTGGTCTTTGCTCAGCAGTCGCTAAATATGTCTATGTACGAAAATACGAACTTTATGATAACAAAACTTGAAGATAAAAAAAAAATTAAGACTAATTTCATGTAGTTACAACTTTACGTATAGAAACGTTTCGAAAATCAAATTCTTATTAGCTGACTAGTTTGAAGCTAGACAAGTCGCATAGAGGTAAGAGGTTTCAATTTCGAGCTTTACTTATAAAAACACAATAGCAAAGTAAATGTGTGTAACTTTAAAAGCACACTTGTAACATATGTCATGTAGGACAAGTGAGTGGTCCCCAATTTACCACTCGAAATACTTATCGTTTTCAAGTTTAAACGAAACTGGTTCATGCTGATAATTGCTTTTATATTAACGACACTGTTAAACCAATTGGCTCGTACATTAAATGTTAGGTATGAAATGATATCATCAATACAATTATAAATTCTAAGAAACGCTCTCGTCGCTCGTAATGAATCTATTTTAATTCGATTTCTTTAATGTATTACATATATTTTTTATATTATATGTAGGCGGACAGACAAATGGGTCACCTGATGGTCATCACCGCTCATAAGTAATGGTGCTGCTCTGATGACAGATGGATGATTGGCTCAATCACCCTTCAAATCGGAACACAACATTATTTCTGTATATATACAAAACATGCTTTAAACCACGGGCGTACATTAAGAGTTAAACCCGTTGAAAAGCTTTTCAAAGATGCCGCCTATGTGGCTCTACGATGGCTTACTGATTATTTAAACCCCAACACAACAATGACCATATTACGATTTGGGGATAGATTAACTGACGATAAGGAAGATTAAGGAGGAGCACAAGTTCGGGCTCACATTGCTAAAGGAATGCCCAGCTACGTTTATTATGTAAAAGTTATACTTGTCAATTAAAATTGTAAATAATTAAAGTATAAATGATTATAAAACAACCAATTTTGTAAATTAAATTCATGTTAACCTAAAAAACGGTTTACTTTCAAATTTTTTTCACTTGTATCAATAAATATGTATTTATGAGAGAGCCGAATCGAGAAACGATTTCCGGAACGCATCCAGAATCCAGATTCTATAATCCTACATACAACGAATATTAACGCGATATCGCGGGAAATCCGAACGCATACGGAATAAAGATCTAAACCATACAGCCATTGTCTCCGTAAATCCATGAGAGTAAATTATATACAATGAAATATGTACCTTATCGTGTGACCATAAATTCTCTATTCACTTAGCTGTTATATGAGTTATGACGTCAATAAGCCCTGGAATAAGATACGATAGTTCTCGTCCATCACATAAAGCTAAGCTTTTCTATTTTTACAATTTTAATGTTCAACGCGCTAAGCTGGACTGTTATCGTTTATATTTATAGACAAGTGGTAGAAAGCTTACATTTAAAATTGACTAGCATCCCCAGAACAGTTATGTCTGTCTTTATGCACTATTACCTGAATTATGGGATCCAAATAAGAGGACATTAGAGTTCATTGACCTCGCATTGTCAGCTGACATTAGAATAATACAGGTTGAAAAACAATTATTGATGGACATCAGTATATTATAATAATTATTTGGTTGTCCTTTATAAGCGGGCTTTATGGCGAAAAGTAATTTGTATTCTTATTTTTTCGCATGTATATTATCCTATGGTAAATATCAATGCTGAAAACGATATGCTATGCTTTTTGTTATAATAAATAGTGTTATACTTTTTATAAAGTATGGCATAGCTTCGTTTTGTCAATGGATAGCAGACCGATTCCTAAAAAATGCCTTTTCGGAAGGGGAACAATATCAGTTTTGTTACAAATTTTCTTTATAGCGTTTTATTCATGGATGTCTCGTTCGAGATGTTTAACATTAATGCGCCGGAAATTATTGATTATACGTGCGTCTGGATAAGATAATAAAAGAGTATTAATTTTGTAACTTTTTGAAGTTCCTTTTGTATAACTTCTTTATAACTTGACGTAGACTTGAGGAAATCGTATAACGAAATTTATTTTATAAATTTTATTTATTATTTTCAATAATGGTAAATGATGAAATAATATATATATATTTATATTTTTATAGGCAGGTGGACGAGCATATGGGCCACCTGATGGTAAGTGGTCACCAACGCCCATAGACAATAGCATTGTAAGAAATGTTAACCATCGCTTACATCACCAATGCGCCTCCAGCCTTGGGAACTATGATGTTATGTCCCCTGTGCCTGTAATTCCACTGGCTCACTCACCCTTCAAACGGGAACACAACAATACAAACTACTGCTGTTTTGGGTTAGAATATCTGATGAGTGGGTGGTACCTACCCAGACGAGCTTGCACAAAGCTCTACCGGCGAATATAATGCAATTTGTAAATAAATTGCTTCTTAAATATCAAAAAACCCTGGCGTTATTTTACCTTCGTTTCGACATTGGCATGGGGCATTCGACAAACCTTGACATTGTCAATACTGCCAACCGTGAGACCTAAAATGATTTGTCTTTGTAATGAATGAGAAACAATACAAACTCTTTGCTCTTGGCCATATTTACTGTCTTTAAATAACTTTAAAGACGATTGTTTGATATATATTATACAATATAATTTTATTTTAAATAAAGAACACTGGAAATAAATCTTCCGATGCAATTTGCAGTGAAAATATTTACGTTGAATCTATAATGGTTGTCGAAATCAGTCGATGAAAGAGAAAGTTGAAACAAAAATTGATTCGTAGAATTCAATTAACAACATACCGACAGACAACACACTCAATATAATTACCACGTAATTTCAATAGCTATTAGTAATACAAAAATCGAAGTACAGATTATTATGTTTATTGTTGAAGTTTTCAAGGGAATATCAATAATTCTACATGAACAGCTTCAAAATGACAATACTTTTCAAATTAACTAAAAAGAAACATAGTAAATAGCCGAGATGGCCCAGTGGTAAGAACGCAGAATGGCCCAGTGAATCTTAATCGATGATCGTGGGTTCAAACCCGGGCAAGCATACTGAATTTCATGTGCTTAATTTGTGATTATAATTCATCTCGTGCTTGACGGTGAAGGAAATCATCGTGAGGAAACATGCATGTGTCAAATTTCACTGAAATTCTGTCACATGTGTATTCCACCAATCCGCATTGGAGCAGCGTGGTGGAATAAGCTCCAAAACCTTCTTCTCAAAAGAGGAGAAGAGGCCTTATCCCAGCAGTGGGACATTCACAGGCTGTTACTTTACTTTTATAGTAAATAGCAACTAAGTAGGTATCGCATTATCCGATATGCATGGAAAGTGATCCCCTTCATGGCAATGCATTTACTGGTGGGTTGATTACCTCTAGTATACGGGTTGAGGCGCCTACGTGCTCGATTATTATTAGAGACTTGTAACAAAATTTCCTTAATTCGATCCCAACGACACCCACGAATTGAGATGGATCTATCCTGCTTTGGAAATTACATTATAAATACTGATTACGTATAGATTGGATATTTAATACACAAAGATAAACTGAACAATTTACCGAAAAATTTACTCCTAAGGCCACTTATCTTATTTCAAATGTTACTAAAAAATATAAAATAAGTAAATCGTTATAAATAAATCTAAATGTAGTACCGAATGTAAGTTGCTAGAAGCAAAGCCTTGTCAAAAACTGTTATAATCATTTGCTTCTTCTTTCTTCATTATAGATTTGTTTTGTTCGTTTCAACTTAAATTGATTTGACAAAAGGATTTCTCAAGAAGGCTTACGATTAGCATAGTTTCAGAAATCTCCGAATTCCGTACGTAACAAAATTTGTTTAGTTAGGTCCTTTGGTTAACTTCATGGTCACCCATCATCTTCATCGGCTTTTCAGTATCGATTCAATTGACGAAGGAATATTGTAGTAAAGGAAGATACTTAAAAATAAACAATATGAATGTTTAAAATTAGTCTTTAATATATAATCAATATTTTAGATAAATGTTAACATAAAAAAAAACAAGTCCACAAGTAACTAGAATTGTCTTTGTCGCTAATGATATTCTACTTTAATTATCAGTCGTTTTCTGAATTTTTATTTAGATTTGTAATTTACACTTCGTTTTTCATTTGCTGGCATTGTTATGTATTGTTTACTTTTTGAAACTGTATTGGTCAATGTTTTGACTTTGTATTTTGTTTAAATGAGTTCCTTTGTACTGTTTGTTTCCTTAACAAAATAAAATAAAATAAAATAAAACCTAATATCGAATAATTAATTAACTATCGCAGATGAATGATCTGTCTCCTGACAGACGCTCCTGATGCTATAATTAGCGTACTGTTATTACGCGATTTATAATATATTATACTACGTGTTATAAATACCACATAAATCGTAATATCATTTCAATATAAACAGACTAACACAATCACAAACACGATTACAATTAGAAATATAGACAAAAAATAAGTAGGCTCAGTATTGGCAATGGATGCCGGCACTAACGATCGCCTGCGGCCTCTCCCATCGTTTTCCCATGCACGACCAGTTCCATTGCACTCTGGGACATCGCATCGTGATACACAATACGATTCATCACGTACGGTAGATGAAATCGCTGAGAACTACTACAATCACCATTAAACTATGTCTTATAAACAAATAATTGCCCATTATATACGATATAAATACCCAATGGAAGATAAGGATTTTCCAATTGTCAGGAATTTAATAGAATATTCATCTGTTGTATACATACATTACTTTCTCATTGATAAACGTAATTTTATTGCAATACAAATGTAAATTAAGCAATAACGGCAATTGAATCTTGTTATTGTAACGTACCTACGTTTAAATCGTAAAACAATTCATACATTTGAGTAAATAATACGTTACCTCTTAAACAATTTGTAATGCATCCTTTAAGAACGTGATTTATTCACATTTCACAACACAACACTATCACGATTATTATGTTTATTATTCAAATTCACTTGTATTTTAACACTAAAACTCGCGACACAACCGCTCTTGAGCTAGATAGAAAAATTCTAATTTAAATGGAAGAAGAGCGAGCGAACTCGCGCGTGCGAAAGAGACGGATACAAAACGGGTCTCGGTGCTCAGGCGCACAGGTGGGGGACAGGTAACAACCCCGCGTTCTCGAATAGACTAGGGATTTTTTTAAATAATTCAAATAACGACAAGTGTCTCCGGGGGTCGCGTTCAGACTGACTGTGAACTGGAAAACCATCGTGATGCCGAGTCAGCAATATCATCACGTACAAGGCTGAGGCCACGCTTCGACGACCGTATACTTATGTATACGATTATAATACAACAAACGAAGAGATAAGAACATTAAAACTATGAATTATTTTAATGGTTGAATAACCTACTGAGTGTTTTTTTGGGAGAAACCATAATACGAGTCGTTGGTGAAATGACGTTTAATTGACAATGACCGTTATATAAATATGTTTAAAAAATGTGCTTGTTTTATAACATTGATTTATAAACTAAGTAATACATATTTGGGGTACGACTTGATACAGCTCACTTGAAAAACCAGATAGAATTATTTTTCGAATGGATTCTTTGATTAATATAAGAGAAACTAGAAATTATTAATTTATTTTACAAGTAAAAATAAAAATTGCAATCATTACTAACGTTTTACTTCTAAACGAAGCATTTTTTTATGTTTGCATAATGATTAACATAAGTATGAATAAGTTGCGTCGGTATTTACTGAACTGATATGACATAACAGACGAGGTAAATTATTATGTCAATAAGTACTTTGACGACATAATTTGTTGTTGTTTTTTTTTTTAATTTAGAGATGAAAACCCAAGCTATATTTCATATGAAATAATTATACAGCCAACCTTAATGACTCAACCGCATAAGATATTGACTACCAGGTAAAACAATTGTAAAGCATAAAACATTTGAATACCTTAGTAATTATTTTCTGTTATAAAAAATATAACAAAACTATAGCCATGTTGACTTCCTTGCCAATATTTGTTATTAAAAGTTATTCAACCTCAAGTGTGGAGCAACACGGCATGTATCATTTGGAATATCTATTCACAGAGCTATTCATCGCGGCTTCAATGATAACAAAAATATTATACAATCTAATATATATGTATATGCGATAATCTACAATATACTAAAAGTCAATATAACTCAGCATCATTTCTAGACAGGAAAAGTAACCGGGTTTTTTACTGCGCTTAGAAAACACATACGTCTAACTGTGTTTCGCGGTCGGCCACCACGTTGATTGTTGAGCCCACTTGGGTTGGGATCATTCGATATACGAAACATATTACAATATAATATCTGTAAATATGACACTATATAAACATTTAGACTAACCTGTCTGCCTGGAAATAAAAAGTAAATGCTTGAAATTTGTCATAGTACACTTTGTCAGGGATACAGAAAAGTATAAAGAGTACTTAACATCTGACGAACACACATGTCGGCGAAGCCGCGGACGGATACTAGTATGTACATACATACAGAGACGGCGTTAGGGGCGGGCACGATGGGGTAACGTCCCGGAGCGCCAAATTTGCGGGGCCGCCGAGGTCTGGAGTCGAGGTCAAAACAAAAAGATCCGAACAGTAAAATTTGACTGAACAAAAGCATGAAACAAAAATGTGAATTACAAACTAGGAAAAAAAAAGAAAAAAAACAGGAGCTTCACAACTTTCTACGTCCATTTCGTCAGGTATAGAGAGAACAAAAAAGAGCTCGTGCGTCTGTTAAACCTTAAGTGGGCGACACAAAATTTTTGCTCGAGGTGTCAGTGGCCCTAAGGCCGGCACTGCATACATAATATATCTAAACTTAGACTAATATTAAGTGTAATACATATTCTTTATAAGATGTAATTCGTACATTGCTCTTGGCTTACTCGGTGGTAGAGCTTTGTGCAAGCTCGTCTGGGTAGGTACCACCCACTCATCAGATATTCTACCGCAACACAGCAGTACTTTGTATTGTTGTGTTCCGGTTTGAAGGGTGAATGAGCCAGTGTAATTACAGGCACAAGGGATATATAATATAACATCATCTTAGTTCCCAAGGTTGGTGGCGCATTGGCAATGTAAGCGATGGGAAACATTTCTTACAATGCCATTGTCTATGGGCGTTGGTGGACACTTACCATCAGGTGGCCCATGTGCTCATCGGCCTACATATACAATAAAAAAAATAAAAAATAAACTCATACGATCATGGGCGTACCCAGGGGGGAGCAGGGGTGGGAAGCACTCCGATACCACGGCACGGAGTGCATTCCTATCTTAGAAGGCTGTTGAGGACATACAGGATGGTCCTCTGGGAGGAGGGCGAAGGGTGACGTGTCCGGCATCGGGTAGGCTGCGGCGTTCCACAGAAGTCTGTTCTCGGCCCATTTCGGTTTCGACTGGCTCCAGCGAGCACCCGTCCTTCCCGGGATGGGGATGTAATGCGGAGGACAGTTGAAGCGGCGGGAACACTGGAGCGCTCTTGCCACGTGGTGCGACCGTCTCTGTGAAGAACGCGTCGTTGGTGCGATCCTGCCAGCCTTCGAAGCCTGGATGAGACGAAAGCGACGAGTCACCTTCCGACTTACGCAGGTAATGACCGGTCACGGTTGTTTTGGAGAATACCTGTGTAAGATCGGACGCGAATCGACGGCGATGTGCCACTGTGGCGCGGACCAGGACACTGCCCAGGACAGTGCTTACCGGACATGACTGTTTCGGTAAGTACCTGAACGGGATAGGGAGGCTCGAGGTATCATCCACTTGCCACGAGTGTGGTGCGCAACTGGACACGGCGCACCACACTTTGATAGAGTGTGCTGCTTGAGGACCCCAGAGGCATTCCCTGCGATAGTCGGCTTAAATTTCTCGTTGTCGAGCGTGATTAACGCTATGCTCGGAAGCGAGAGGTACTGGATGGCGATGGTCTCCTTCTATGAGAGTGTTATGTCGCAGAAGGAGGCCGCGGAGCGACAGTGTAAGAAGACTGCCTCCGCCGAAAAAGACCGAGGAGACGTCGGCGCTAGGCACATCTTCTCCCCCCGTCAGCGTCGCTGTATATCTCGGGAACCCAACTTGAAAAGGAGGCCCTCCTAGGAGGGCTAACAGTCGGGGCGTCATGGTAGTATGCACAAGCCATCCCTAGCTACCTGAAGAGACGGTGAGGCTACCGTTGGTTATATGGTATATTAGTTTTGTTTTTATTCGTTTATTTTACTTACATATTAAATCAAACTGTAAAAGAACTGGTCTTTGCCTTTGCAAGGGAACAAAGCAACACAAAAAGTCTTTATTTCATATCAATGCCAAATTATGTTTTCGGTATTTTCTAAAACGTATTGTAATTGCTTGTAAATAAATTTAATAATCTGAGGTCATCGATATATCATTAATTCTTTGTAATTAAAATTAGTTTCATTAACCGGTTATAATTAATTAAACATTCAATTAAATACGCTTGCACATAGATTCGATGGAATAATGTTACCATGAAGTGAATGAAATAAATTAGTTAATTAATTAATTGACGATTGGAATTGACAAAAAAATCGTTTTACTGCTATTTATAATCTAGAGTTGATAAATCTATCAGCCATGTTATAGTTAATTGTTTTTGACACAAGTTTAAAGTAACACGAATCCTCTGCAAACTACAAGAATTTACGAATTTCAATTGTGTTACTTTGTATTGTATTGTTTTATAGTTATGTGAGGTTTTAGATCATCTTTGAAGTAATGCTTATATTCTTGATTCGTTTACAATTTAAGTTTAGTTTAAAGTTTAATAACATGAATATACCTTTCAAAACGCTTCTGCGTACCAGAAGGTAATAGAACAATTCCTCATTGTTATATATAAAAGTTATCGTAACACAAGCTTAAGTACCTTTTCCAAACACAAGTGCGGAAAACAATAGACGACCAAATATATGAACATGTGCACGCGCATTTTATTTGCGCATCAACTGTAATTATTTCGTGGATATTTTCTTTAAATTACAATGAACTATAAAATAATTATCCGTATTGGAAGTAATAATGACCGCTCCGCCCAGTTTTGATCCAAGGACTGTTTAAATGATTGAAAGGCAATTATATAGGCGGAAGTTCGATTTCAACCCGTAAATATTTGACAAGGATTGTCAACACAAAACAGTATTAAATGAGCAATAAATTGTGACTCAGTTACTATTAACAAATTCATTTTAACTTGTTTATTTTTATTGATAGCTCAATGGAGTATTAAATATAAAAAAAATGTTAGGTTTGTAATGCAGGAAGTGAGTATTACGAGACGATTGCAAAGTCAAATGGAATACCGTAAAAATAGAATGATTTGCGTATGTGTGGGGTGGTATATCATATTATACTAAAGCAAGTAACTTAGGATATGGTTAAAGATTTAAATTAATTGAAGTTAAATATGCACTGGTACCGATGTTAAATATTAAATTTGAATATCGAACCTTCACCTGGCTTGCAAGAAAAAACTTTCACAAAAATGTCAAAGATGAAGTCATCTGGAATCTACTACTACTTACCTAATTCAAACCAATTTTTATATTCCCTATGGACACCGTATGTACATATATCAATTTTTAATCATAAAGTTACACTGTGACGCTGCCTTGTAATAAACATGCAGGCACATTAAAATAACATTAAAACAAATTACAGATAAGATACAACAAAAGTACAACGCGTCAGTTGGTGTATACAGATACAATAAATAAATAAAAAAAAAAACTATTAATGAGTTTATTTTCAAAACGGACGATTCAGATGGTTATTCGGAATACGAGAAGACGAAGAAGTTACATATTATGTATTTATTTATATTCCTAGACAGACACATAGTACGTAAAATGTAAATATTAATTTAAAAAAAATGTTTTACTACGAAATAGTAGGTGTATATAACTCGCGGGTAACTGTATGAGACATCGTCCTGTCATCCGATTTCCTTTTATTGAAAGCAGAAATAAAAACTTCTTTTTAATGTCTCGATTTATCGCTTAATTTTAGCATCTCTAGTTAAATAGGTAAGTTAATTTATATTAACAAATAAGGACTTCATATGTGCTTACTCCCAACAAAACACACACCCGAAAACAACCTATACTATACAAGACAAATGCCTTCCATACATATGCAAGGGCGTTAAAAAAATTATGTATTTCTTCTTTGTGTCAATGAGTTGATTAAATAACTACTTTATCTTGTACTTTTATAATTAATAATTTAATTAATATGAATTAATACCAGATTTGAAATTATATTTAATTTGTATCTATAAACAAAATGCTATTTATAATAATGAATGTAAATCTAAATTTGATAATGAATGACATTTTTCGTATTAGGTATTCTTAATTGTAGTGACGTAATGACGCCTATTTCATCTATTCAGTATCGATATTCTATTATGGATAGATACGTACAGAATAAATCAGTTATCAAAATAAAACTATACAAATGAATTAAAGTGACTAAAAAAATATAAAATTCGTATAAAAAGTTGCGACAGAACAGGCAAGTGAACACATCCTAATCACAGACCTTGGGCGCGATACCGAAGCGAGTTTAAATTCCGCTGTTGCGATTTGTAACATTTTATAAGTTAAAACTTTTGTAACCCTAATTGTGTCTATATAAATACAATATTTTAGCAAGCGATAAAATAGAAGTTATTTCAAATATACAATAAATTCCTAATTAACCAGAGCCATGCCTAGTTTGCAACACTCCTTTTTCATTTTTATCGAAGTAACTGCCGTTAATATATCGAATTATAACAATAAAGATTGAAATTTCAATTTGATTGGCACATCCCAAGGCCTTGCATTATTATGATATGATTATACTCGTAGTATGTACATAAGGATCGAGTTCAATACACGCATAAACACATGGCCTTAACTTGCACATTGTAAAATCAATTCTGTCTTCATCTTTCGAATGTCAAACTAATGAAGTCAGAAAGAAAGAAATCAGCGTATAAGGAAACTGTCGCAAAACAACTTTTATAAAGTAATAATGCCATAGCAACCCTATGGGACCCGAAGACATGTTAAGTTATGTTCAAGTCGCAATTTATGTCTATGAAATAGGTCACTTGTGTATTTGCATTTCTATTACATAGTAAATATGTGGCTCATTACATAAATAAGTTAAATTTAAAATGCTTGGAGCGTTATATCTCATAATAATGATATCTTATAATAAAAGTAAGCTACTAAGCGTTTTACATTTATACAATATTTACTATTTGAAAAGAAATCACATACTTCTAAATTGCGGGCGATTATAAATCCGCACAATCCGGTTATCCGTGGCTAAATTTAATTTTAAAAATATAATATATTCATTCATAAAAGTTTATTGTAGATATCTAATGAACGATTTCCATCGATTTTATAAAAAGCGGTTGGCTTATGGATAAATAAAATCTCCTTCGTCTCCTTTCGTTTTTAATAAAATCTAATAACATCAAAGTCGTAAAGTGTACCACTGTTAAAAACGCACACAATTAATGATTTTAAACAGAACACGGGCTAATAAAGAAAATATTTATGAATTGTGACATGACTATTTCTAATAACTATTTTAAATTAAATTATTGATTAGAATAAATCAATAATATTCGACTCAAAATATTGGTTTCTCAAACGGCATCATTCTTATATTTACATAGTATAGTAATCAATTAAATCACAAGAAAACCTTGAACGATCGTGATGTCATGCTCACTTTCTACGACAAATAAAGATTTTGATAAATTGATTACAATTTATTTGTAGTTATTAATGAAATATATTTCAATTTAGAATGTACGAGCGATAGAATCAAAGCATATCGAATTAAAATTTTATTATTTAGGAGTGTATTATAAATTTAGACAAAAAAACAACAGACTAATGAACTAGCGAATTTGAGCGAGTTATTTTTTTGTGTAATTGCTGTTTTTGTTTTTATTCTTTAAATGAAGTTCTGGTTAAATGTTTACTTCAATTATGTCCTATATAAAAACCTAGTGCCTTTTTTTAAAGTAGCATTTTTATAGTTTTGTTCCTTCTTAAGCGTATTTCTATGAAGTATATAAGTCGATAAAGGCTTAGTATAATATGTCGATTTTCCCACAATTTAGAATCAAATTAAAAAACTTAAATTCCAACAATCTACAACTTACCCTTTTTCTCCTGGTCCTAATTTATTATTCTCAACGACGGCCGTCGCCCGGATCCTGTGGTCGGGCTGCTCGCCCAGTAGCTTCTCACATCTACCGTTGTTCAGTTGCTCCCTTACAGCATTGTACGCCTCACTCTTATCACTAATCACTTCACTTTCCTTCACTTCACTTTCAACAACGACCTTAACACTTTTTTCACTTGAATCCTTTTCGTGTTTCTCTTGTTCTACCGTTATTTCTACGACTTCTGCGTCTTTTTTCTTATCTATTTGAATACCGTTCGCTATGATAGGAGCCGGTTTAGCTTGCAGTGATTTAGGTTGAGATTTTGGTGACGATATTGTCGGCTTGCTCTCAATAGCTCCGTTTTCGTTTATAGACGTTACATACACTGTGGAGTTGGCGATGTATCCGTTCAATTCCTGTCGATTCTCTGGCGTTGTTCGTTTCTTTTTATTTAACTGAAACAAATTAACAATAAATAACATTTATAATTGGCATCTTGAAAAGTTAAAATTAAGCTTTTAGTAAATTAATTTTATTAAGACGAATAAAATTTGGCATAATAGTTTGTATTATATCCAGCACCAAATTTGAAACATAAATGGTTGCGTGAAACTGGGTCACACTCACACAGATGAAGATTAATAAACGCTTATATAATATACTATCAGTGTTTATTCTTTTTGAAATTTAAATGGGATTCAAAGAATGATCAGAACCACCGCTGATGGTAACGTCGTCAAAAATATTAAAGTAACTCGTATCGAAGTTTTTCAATACACAAATTACGTAACCGCTTAACCGAAATTCAGATTTTGTTGATATCAAACTAATTTTAAACTTTGTAACTTGACTCCAACAACAACTACGACGGCATAATGACGTCATAAAGCAGTTTTATAGGAGCGTCCTTATAATAACTGCTTTATGACCAAAGCATATTCATAATATTATAATAAAAATACATAGTCTAAATTTCTCTTTGAATATTGTTGTAATGGTTCTGATTTTAGGAAGTCCATTTTTAGTCATTTTTTTTTACATGATTTGGAATCTTTAGTAACTATCTCTGTTTACACAAGTTAAGACAATTTATGATATTGACACCAGACCAATTTCCGAAGCGTTGGAGCAAAATGCTTCCTGTCTAACTTTCACTAAAATTTTATGTGTATAAAAAAGGCTACTTAATTATTTTTATTATATTTCTACTAGAGGTATAGTTTCGTGTATTTTAAAAGGTACAACTGCAATAACTTGAATTGCTTTATTTATAACCTGAAGGAGCAATTAGAATTAAAGGCACAAGGAGTGTAGCGTCTTAGATCTCGTGGTCGGCGGAGCATTGATGGTATAAGAAGTTGTTTATACTTTTAAAGTTCTAAAGCCAATGAGCGAATGTACATAAGCAAAGCAAGCATAAGTTTATGTTTTCTTATCAGGTTTCTTACTTTATCTAAAGCATCCAGTTTGTTAGGTGAAATTTAATCATTCCTATTGTATTGTTATCGACTCTATTGTTGACTTTTCAGAAATAGTTAACTATTTTTTAACTTTGAAGAGATTATAGTTTTTGTTTTTCATTATATTTCTGTTTTGGAATATCCGTTATTAATTTTAGGTCAAACATAAAACGATATGTTCACTTTGTATAAGTGAATAGAATATAAAAATATCATAATTATATTAAAATTATTAATTAGTAATCTAAATTAAACCTTTTTAAATGTAATTATAAAAACAAAATAACATATATGTATTTGGATAATCAAGTATGTGATAATAAATACGAAACATTTGTAGCTTCATCCGCTTTTCTACATAAATATTATGGCACATGTAATAAGCCGAGATGACCCAGTGGCTAGAACGCGTGAATCCTAACCGATGATCGTGGGTTCAAACACGGGCAGGCACCACTGAATTTTCACGTGCTTAATTTGTGCTTATAATTCATCTCGTGAAGGACAACATCGTCAGGAAACCTGCATGTGTCAAATTTCACTCAAATTCTGTCCATCCGATGGTCCATCTTTAACTACCACAGCTAGATCTTACATTAATAAACTCTATAATACTCCCGTTATTTTTACAGATTTCTCGTTAAAAAGTCTTGCTAAAAATAACGAATGGGTGTATACCAATTACGAAGGCTATCCTTAATGCGCAATAAAAACTGGAATGACAAAAAATTAGAGCAACAAGTGGTCCGTTCTACAAAACGATAATTTTTTCGTGTCGGGAACGAGATACGTGAAAAAGTGTTTCTAGTGCACCCCATTACGTCAGCGACGGAGCGAGACTTATTATGAAGTTGAGAAATTTTTACATTTTTAAAAGCAATTAATTTCTTTTTTTTTTGGTGTGATCCGGAATGGCGGATGCACTTCAACTTGCTGGGACCTTTTGTAACCGCTTGAGAGCAAACAACGTGAGAAAGATCAACCTGCTGATCATCGGTATGAAGCTCATAGAAAATATATATACATATAGATTGCCCCGAACAGCCACGGCCATATTAAGAAAATTAAAACCATGCTTTTGTTTGACGGCAATATTGAAAAACTTTTAGATTTGCTTGATTGTTAAGCTATTATAACTTGAATTATTCAGACTTCTTAGTTACATATTCTTATGAAGATGAGGAAAAATATCGCGAACAACACTGCACGTGTCGGATAAAGAAATTACACTTTTATATTCACCAATCACCATATGAAAAGCGTGGTGGTAGCTTTTTAAAAATAGGCCTTAACCCGACAGTGGGACATATTATAACGATATTTATTACATGACATACTTACAGCTTGAAATGGTAATGCTCATGTAATATAAAGTGCATATATATATTATAGTTATATATCAACCCTTCAGCGTAAGCCTTAATGTGCTCGTTAGTCTAGATTGCAGAGTTTAGGTTTACAGCTCAAAGGCTTTAGAGGCTCCAAAAAGGTATAATGGAGATAGACACGTAATCTATTCCGTGAAATAAAATAAAGCGAACGCGTGAAAGAATTCAATTATGGTTAATGAATTAGTTTAATAAAACCGACGAACAGATTAGCTAGCCAAGCTTAAAGCCATTTCAATTATTTATTTTTTACCGCAGTAACGCATTTACATGTAGGCTGAATAGGCTTGAGCCAAGGACGGCAAATATAGAAAAAGAAAAATTACATATTATATTATTTGTAGCAAACAACAGAATTCACGAACATAATAAATCTGTAAGATGGATTTCTGGTGCCTTGCAAAAAGAAGCAAGATGTCTCACTTCGTAACATTTTTTTGGACAATTCCAACTATATATATAATAGAATTAAAATAAACGAGGGCTTGGGAATTGTCACCTACAATTAAAATAAGGGCGGCAACAATGCGAGTATGTACTTGCTAAATGTGTAAATGCGCCACTGTGTTCCAGTTATATATTATGTTATACAGAGTGTAACAAAAATCGTGTCCGACCCGTGAAGTGGTTATTAGGTATCGTGTGTCGGTTCTATTTATGTAATAATTTTTAAAATACTAAGCAAAAAAATTACTTAAAAATATATATTAATTGTGTTTAACAACACTGTTGGTGGTAAAAACGTGGACTACTGAGGTCATGACCTCGTGTCTTAGCTACCCGATAAGTAAGAGCTATCGAGCGCTATTGCCCGCACCTGTGTTGCCATATAATTTTCGTCATTTAATTTAAAAAAATAAAAACCGGCATAATTTTTTGGCTGAGTATTTTAAAAATTATTACATAAATAGAACCGACGTACGATACCTAATAACCACTTCATACCTAATAACCCGCTTCACGGGTCGGACACGAATTTTGTTACACGCTGTATATACCGTATATATATAAACAGACACTTATTCCATCATTGTTAAAAGTATTCAAAAGAGATTTTCTAATTATATAAATCTATATATGTAATTATGTATAAATTTTTGTAAATTATATAGAAACTATCATAGACAACTTATGAATTTTTCATATACTTAACTATTCGTATATTGGTTATACAATATTTTTTACATACCTCTAGAGACAACTTGGACATATCGACAGGAGTAATCCGTTTAAGCGCTGACAGCCGCTGCAAGCGCTGTCTCGCCTGTTCTTCAACCGCGATGAGGAACGCATCTTGAATTATGTTGTGCCCGATATCTGATACTGAAAAGAAAATTATATTAAGTAACAAAACATAAAGACGAATACATTAATAATAATTAACCAAATATATTACATGGATAATCTTTTTTTATTGAAATTAGTTAGGCAGACTGAAAATGACCTGATAGTATGAGCTAACTGCCCATAGACTTAAGCGCTGTAAGAAATATTAACCATTCCTTAAATCACCAATTCGCCACTATCTTTGGAAGTTCAGATGTTATGTCTCTTGTGCCTGTAGTTACACTGGCTCACTTACCCTTGATACCGGAACACAACAACACAGAATATTGCTCTTTGGCGCTAGAATATGTAATGAGTTAGACGGGCTTGCATAAAAGCCCACCAACAGACAGATCGATAGACAGATAGAATTACTATGGCATTTCTGATACTAATATATATAATATTTTTATTAAATCAAGAATAATATTACAAATGCGAAATTAACGACAGTTGTCTGTTTGTTATCTCATCAAGAGTAGTTCCAGATATAGAAGTACAATACTTGGATAAAGAGGATATATAATGAGAGGGAGACCAATTTGACCTGGGCGTAGCCGCGGCAACAACTAGTGAAGAAAGTAAATATTCACAGTTGGTCGTCGAGTGAAAGGCGTTTATTTATTTTAATAAATTTCTGACTTTAGATATATAAAAGTACCTGGATGACCGAGCTTTGCTCGGTATTTTTTGTTGGAGAAGTTAGTTGCTCCCAATAAAAAAAAAAATATTACTCGCCAATAGATGTCACGAAGTTTATGTTTAAGTTGATTATCGATAAAGTTGATTATTGAAAACACGGATAAAACGACATTTTTGAAAAATGAAGCCTAGCAAGATCGATTTATCGCCCCGAAACCCCCAGCATATTAAATTTCATGAAATTCAAGAATTTCTCGTTTAAAAATATAAGATAAATGCAAATACTTGTGAAAATTTAAATCCGCTATTTGGTTACGCGTTTCATATCAAGGAGGCCATCTCGATACTTTTGATTTTTTTAATTGAAATAAAGTTATTTTCATCCTAGGGGTGGATGAAAATGAAAAGGTCACTGTAGTGCTTAAAACGGGATCTTCAAACATTACACACGCTATATTGACCGGCTTAATATTAAAATAACCTTAGAATTTAAGGTTGACATTAAATTAAAAAAATATATATATATATTATTTTATTTAATCTGTCATTGTAATTGTTGTAATCCACATTTGATCATGGTTTACATTTATAAATAATATTTCCAAATTTGAATCATTTACAATAAATTCAATTATCTACCTTATTCTAAATATTCTTTTAAATTATAGTAACATACATTAACCAACCAATGCTTTAATTTTCGTTTAAAACAATTTAAGTTTTCTGTATTGCATGATGTCATTCGGCAACTTATTAAAAAAAATTACAGACATAAAATAAAAGAACAACAATCAAGGATTCAACTACACTAGTTTATACTAATGTTACAAGTAACTCTCTGTTACACTTTCTTAGCTAAACCACTCCAAACCTCGGAAAGCACGTAAAGTTGCATCGGAACCCTTTACGGTTGAATTTCGATAGTGAAATCAATCAGGAAGAATCAGTTCTAGACAGTTAAAATGAATGGTGTAATCCATTCCTTACAAACACTGTCGGGGTCATTGCCCTGCAAATACAATCTAAGAAGTTATGTCTTGTAATTAACGTAAAGCGTAATTAGCGGTAGAATAGACGCGTGGTAACTAGACGAGCTTACCATCAGTGAAAAATTCAACTAAAGCTCAACATCTCATTAACAAATCTATTCAATTAAATAAAATTAAAATGTTCGTCTGTGATTTCAAAATTACTACGACATCATAAGTTAATATGGCTATTTCCGAGTTAGCAAAACTAAAACAACACTCTTATTTTTTTTAGTTACCCGTTGTTTTCTAATAATTTAAATATTTTGTATCATGTATTATTCACATAGACATTATGTACGAGTAGGTACGTTATTATTCCACGCTGGCTATCCCGCGGGTTTTGCTAGTCACAAGTATATTCCCAGCTATATTACGTGATATATATACAAGTTTAGAATAATTAGATTTAATTATTCTAAACTTTACTCGGTGGTAGAGCTTTGTGCAAGCTCGTCTGGGTAGGTACCACCCACTCATTAGATATTCTACCGCAAAACAGCAGTATTTGGTATTGTTGTGTTCCGGTTTGAAGGGTGAGTGAACCAGTGTAATTACAGGCACAAGGGACATAACATCTTAGTTCCCAAGGTTGGTGGCGCATTGGCAATGTAAGTGATGGTTAAAATCTCTTACAATGCCATTGTCTATGGGCGTTGGTGACCACTTACCATCAGGTGGCCCATACGCTAGTCCGCCAAGATACACAATAAAAAAAAAAAAAAAAAATGTAATCACAATTTTTCACATTTAATTGACCTCAAAGAACAATAGCCTTGTATAACTAATCCAGACCTCAGCCAGTCGCTGATGTTAAGTAACTGTATCGCCTGCTTTCTCTTACATAATGATACTGAACAAAGCTAATACAACTTTAGATCAATTTAATATATCTGCATATAACTATACAACTATATAAATCTATTGGCTCGGTCTGTAATTTTTTATTTCACCTATTTTTGTGATATATAATCGTTTTATGATGCAGTGATTCTCATTATACTATTTTTTTCATTTTTGTATGTCTGTCTGTCTGTCTGTATGTCTTCTTATAACTCAAGAACAGCTTGACCAATCTTGATGAAAATTGGTATACATAAAGAACATGTGATGGCGCAAATGATAGGCCATATATAAAATCGGTAAATCCTACGGTATCTTATGAAAATTAATTTCAAATCGTTAATTACGTATTTCTTTACCAAAAGCCGTGTGTGCGTGTGTGTGTGTGTGGGTGTGTGTGTGTGAGAGTGTGTGCGTGCGTGTGTATTATTATAGTAATAAAATAATTTATTATATTTTTATTAATTATACGCGGGTGAAGCCGCAGTGCACAGCTAGTATGTATATAGAGTTATACACATATGTGTCGTAAATAAATGATAACATAACCATATTTTACAAAGTACTTTTAAATAAATTTTATATCCGACACATCTACATGGGCATGGATTTTCAAGTGTTTAATTTGTGTTTATAATTCATCTCATAATCGGCGATATAGGAAAACATCGTGAGTAAACCTGCATGTTTCTAAATTCATTGAAATTATGTCACATTTGTATCCAGAGTATCCACCAACTCTCATTAGAGTATCGGAGTGGGATGAAATCCAAAGCTTCGCAAAAAGAGAAGGCCTTAACTCAGTGGAACATTTGTTACTTTACTACTTTTATGCACATATATGTAAGGGTCGTATTACAAGGAAAATGTTAGGTATTGGAAGTAAGCGAGAAAATAAGATAGATATTACGATGATGAAATATAGTCATTACCGAGTGACCGGTCTTTCAAGGAATTTACATTACGAATGTAATATTAGCTTTGTATGATGAGATGTAGGTAATTTATATTTTTAAACGACAATTGACAAGTGAGTGAATGACTTGAATGAGTTAATACAAGTTTTAACTGCGAATTGTATGGAATGAAAATAGCACCATTTAACAATAATCAGAATTCCATACAAACGGCAGTAAACGTCAATATCGAATAAGTGAGAAAACTCGCACGAGGCTCTCTGATAGGTTTTGATTTTGTAATGATAATAGGTACAAGGGAGTAACTGAGTGTATGACATAAAGACAGAAATTAATTGAAGAATTATATATACGACACAAATGTAAATGAAATCACAGGATAAGAGATTATTTAAGAATCATTTAATGAGTCTATTTGATGTGATAACGGCACAGTTAGTAGTTTTTCTACAGATTTAAACTCAAACGCAAAGTCAATAAATGCTTTCAGAGGAAATTTGAATTACTTCTATAATATTTATATTTTAAACTATACCAATTTATACATTTAAATCTTATATAATAAAAAAAACATATGGAAGAAAATATATTTTCAGATATACATTGAATTGTTTTTTAACATATTTACTATGCTATTAATTGGTGGAGAAAAGTGTTTGCAGAATTTTTGTTTATTACAAACAAAACAAGACGAAAACAAGAAAAATAATTAACATCTATACTAATATATAAAGAGTTTGTATTGTTAGACTTTTGGGCATAGTTGGATTTGTAAAATTCTTATTGCATTTAATAGCCCAATTCTTGAGTAAATATATAGTTTATGTAACATCACGCTATGATCCGCGGGAAGAGAGCAGTAAAGTAAACCGCTAGTGAAACCGGGGCGGAGACATAGTAAAAAATATTTGACATGAATCAATGATAAAACTATGTCGCTATTACAATACCATGAAAAATACTCAGTACATAATTATAATACAGTATTTTATAATTCATATTCAATCAGCAATCCTAAATTCTTAAACTGACTGAGCAATGACTCAAGTCTTTGCTAAGACCGCTATAATAACGTGTAGCCAACTTTATATCTATGACAATAAGATTGAAATTCGAATAGCACATTTATAAATAGTTGTCGGAAGTTAAGCAATGGATGATTAAATATGTGCAAGCAACTATTATCCTTTAGGGTTTGTGATAATAATCATGCATGTTAAAATATGCGAATGAGGCAAGCGTTGACTAATGTAGGTATTGTAACGCCCTCACGTGGAATACTAAGTAAGTGCTCTTGTACACGGAATGTTGACTGTTGATCGTTATAATTTGTTATTTGAATGAAACAATATTTTTTAACTACAATCATTCTACATCAATGTCTTTTTTTAATTTCTAACAACAAAGATTTTTTTTTTATTCGATACATTTATGTTTTAAAAACTATATAAATTACGAATGTAACAGGTCTGTTATCAATTGTGCCGGTTCTGCTCAGTAGAATCTACATTCAAAGCCGGTAGTATTCGTAGATTAAATTTTATTTTATCTTGTAAATTCAAGATTCAAAAGTGATACCAAGAGCATACTTGACCACAATATATTTTAACTCTGTTGCTTTCATGATATATAACATACTTAAAAGTCCATTTGCCAAACAATAATCGAGAGATTAAATATCTCATAATCTCATAATTCTTATATAACTTTTTGTATTTAAATAGTAAATGTCTAATAATTTGATCATAAACGTAAAAGGCGTAAACGTGATTAAGAATATTTATGTTCTTTTATTGTGCAGGTAGGCTGACTGACAAGTAGGCCACTTGATGGTCAATGGTCACCATCGCGCATAAACATTGGCATTGTAAGAAATATTAATCATCCCTTATGCGTCTCCGCCAATGCGTCACTTTGGGAACTAAGATTTTATGGCCCTTGTGCCTGGTACCTACCCGGGCTTGCACAACGGCTTACCACCGAGTTATTACATTTAAATAATTGCGAGAGTAACTTTAGTGCGATATGCTATACTCTCATGACTCAAACAGAATATTAAAATAAGGATAATCTATTCATTAACGGCGCATTTGTGTTACAATCCCTTATTCTATCTTACCGAGATACGCAGTTAGATATTTGCGCAATATATAAATGTAATTTGCTATATATATACAACATTATATGATTAGGATCAGTAGCCTTAATTATAAACGTTGATTAGCGGCTGTTTAGTTAAACAATATTTTTCTCTTGCTAACATTATTGGTCGTCAGTCAGTCTTCGCAGATCTAGCCTTTAATCTTTTTTTATTAATCATTTAATTGACGAACGACAAGAAATTAATCATATATTTATCTAGCATTCATATTCACGGCCAGCCTATAATTTAAGTCTAGGCCTGTGGGGCAGCCGATAATACTATTATAATTGTAATCTATCCGCTTCTGAATGGCCTTAAATATCAAAGTGCTTAGGGATCTCTAAGTCCATCCATCGCAGTCCAGTCTTATTCAGCCATCTTTCCCAGATATTTATTCTGGTATCAGACATTCAACTGCTTAATAGAAATACTTGGTATCGCTGTGTTACGGTTGGATGGTTACACTGACTCACTCACCCCGAGTGAGTAAGTGTAACTGCGGGCACAAGGGACGTACCATCGTCGTTTCCAAGGTTGGTGGCACAATGGAGGTATAAAGAATGACTTATTATAATGATTATTAAGGTCTATAGGCGGTGCTAATTACCATCAAGTGGCCCTTTTGCCCGTCCGCTTACCTATAAATATATAAAATACCCCGATTCGAATTTGTAGCCCGTTTTAAAGACAGTCAGTCAGTCATTATTCGCTGGGCCATCGCTGTTTTATTGACTGAAAAACAATGTAGTTTTCGTCATATGGCTTCAACATAGACGAAGCCCTTCAAGTATACCCAATGATTAGTCACTTTTAATTTAGACAATAGATAGTAATGAACGTTATTTTTAGAAAAATATCTTCAAGTGTGATAAGAATAAAGTTTCAATGTCATATTTTAATGCAACGATTTTATATGTGTAACGATTTCTAAACGTTTTTGACGCAAAGTTTTATTTGTTAAAGGAAAATAAACAAAATTGCCACCTTGATTATAAGTAGAAAAAAACGATTACTTCTACATAAAAGTACAGCTAATATACCAATGTGTGTCCATGCATTCTTTATTGGACGCTGTACTTATACTTGATACTGTAAATTAGCTTTATAATTGCCATTGCCATTTGATTTATTCTTGGAAGACAAGCTTACAAAAGGGCAGATTGTACATTGCCATGAACATTTCATACATCCATGGGAAACCATGAAAACTAAGATGAAGTTGTGGCTGTAATAAAACTGAATCACTCACCCCTAAACCAAAACACAGTGACAGTGTGAGCTGAAAATGTACTATGTCTATGCTACCAAGTCGGGTTTGCACAAAGTCCTACTTTCAAATATAAGTCATATCTATATAACATTAAGGATTATTTATGGCAGCGTGGAATGATATCAGTAATGATTGCCCCGTTGAATTACAACTGCTGTTCTTTGAAGGAATAATAAACCAGCTCCAACCACCAGAGAAGCAATAAGTATTAGAACATTTTTTTTGCACTATTACTCCAATTAATGACATCCTGTTCGACGGACTACACACAGATCTGTTTGTAATTATCATTCACATATGTATATACGGAAACAACAGTAAAAAATATATATAAGATAAATAAATATAGTAAATACACAACAAGTTAATGACTATTTCGTCGGAAACAGACCAACCAGTACTGACTCATACTGCTTTTATCGACATTATCGTAAAATGTTCTTACCTTTAATTATTATTTTATTTTGTTTTAAAACAATATCATTTTATAAAAATATAAAAACAAATCTGTTAATACGTTGATTAAAAAGGAGTTGAATAATTCAATATATATACTTTTAAATAAAACACTTGCTAATCACTATTTGCGTCTTGAATACAATGGGTGCTGCATGAAATCTGCAAACGGCGAACCTATCATTCGCAGCGCAGATTAACTGTAGGTTTTGTTTTTAATTAGGTTCATCAACAAATATATTTGGTTTATATTATACCATACCATATTCAAAAGCAATATCAGAAAACCTTTATATATTATATATCTGACAATTATGTAATTTTGTGAATATATCGAGTAGAAAACATGTGTATGTGTAAAGTTTTCAATTGTTTTTTTATTTATCAGCATAATACATTAAGAGGGTGAGGTTGCCTCAATTCTGTAATGCATCAGGTATCTTCTACACCATTAAACTGTGATCGTGATACACTTATCTGATACGCAAAGATCAGGACACTAAATCAAGACATTTATGTGTTGCTGACCATTTGAGTCTAGATTATATGAAGTAAGCTTTTTTTATAGCATGGGTAGGCGGACGAGCATACCCACTTGAAGGTAAGTGGTCACCAACGCCCACAAAAATTGGCATTGTAAGAAGTGTTACCATCGCTTACATCGCCAATGCGCCACCAACCTTGGGAAGTGAGATGATATATCCCTTGTGCCTGTAATTACACTGGCTCACTCAAGCTTGAAACCGGAACAAAACAATACCAAAAACTGCTGTTTCGCGGTAGAATATCTGATGAGTAGGTGGTACCTACCCAGACGAGCTGGCACATATACATACATATACATCTACCACCGAGTAGAGCTAGTTAAAATGACAATTAGTTTTAGTAGTTAACTTTTAATAACATGTAATAAAATATCATGTCATATCTATAACAAAAGAGAAGGCCTTCACCCAACTGTTGAACATTGCCTATTTACTGTGTAAGTATAACAAAACCTTCAACGCAAATTCAAAAAAGAAAAAGCTTAATTTAATATAGCAAACATAATTTCAGTATAACGAACAGTATCACGTAATCTTGGAGATAAATTTTATTAGCCATTACAAACGGTAATAAAAACGATTGTCATTGTTATAACGCGCCGGGTGAAATCCAGAAAGAATAGACCAGTTGTGGATGGGTAAGCTTTATTACCAGGCACTAATCGATTAGGCATCTTTTGTCTTCGAAATTATTTACCAGCAGTTTGCAGAGGGCGCGGTCATAAGAAATTAGGGACATCCACTTATATTTTCAATAGAAGTTCATATTATTAAGTAAATATTATAATTTTTTATAATATAAAAGCCGAGATGGCCCAATGGTAAGAACGCCTGAATCTTAACCGATGATCGTGGATTCAAACCCGGCACCACTGAATTTCATGAGCTTAACATGTGATTATAATTCATCTTTTTTTTTTTTTTTTTTATTGTTCCCGGGATGACAAATGACTCTACTTCACCTGATGGTAAGTGATAGTAAAGTCCAAACGCGACGACGGCTAGTGCAGTCAGGAAGAATGACTTGCACTAGCCGCCCCCGCCTTGCCGGCCCGCAAGATGCTTCTTCACGCCTCGTTTGAAGGAACCCGGGTCATAAGAGGAGGGGAACACGTGTGCTGGTAACGAATTCCATGTTTTAGAGGTGCGACAAAGAAAAGAGTTGCCGAATTTCTTCGTGCGCGATGGAATTGATGTCACAGTTAGTCGGTGACATCGAGAGCCAGCACGCGTAGATTTGTGAAGGAAAGGGGAAGCAGGAATGAGGGTGAATAGCTCCTCTGAGCACTCGCCGTGATACAGTCGATAGAAAGCGCTCAGTGCCGCTATCTCTCGACGCAACTGTAAAGGCTCGAGGGTGTTGGTGACCTTTACGTCGCCAATAATGCGAACCGCACGTCGCTGCAACCGATCCAAGGCCTCCAGTAAGTACTTAGCGGAGCCATCCCAAAGGTGCGAGCAATATTCGACGCAGGACCGCACCTGTGTTTTATACAACAGGAGCAGTTGTTGTGGCGTGAAAAAACGCCGCACCTTGTTCAGGACTCCGAGTTTTCGTGAGGCTGTTTTTATAACAGCCTCGATGTGATCCTTTGGATTGAGATTTGATTGTCATCTCGTGCTTGACGGTGAAAGAAAACATCGTGAGGAAACCTGCATGTGTCACATGTGTATTCCATCAACCCGCATTGAAGCCGTGGTTGAATAAGCTCAAAACCTTCTTCTCAAAAGAGAAGAAGCCAGAAGAGGCCTTAGCCTAGCAATGGGACATTCACAGGCTGATAAATCACAAAACGATACAAAATAATCGATTGGATTAAATTCATAATGACGGCATAGTTGTTGTACGAAATGTTTTATGGAAAGTTAATTTAAGCGGGAAAACATTATCACAGTTTAGAAATAACATCAGTAAGAATGGCGCGAAATTGTTTTTTTTTTTTTGGCATCATTTTGAAGATCTAAGATAGTTTGAGCATTTCATTATCTTTGACAGTAAATCCTTTTTGTTTTATTTTATCTGTGGTTTCAAAATCCAGTGACGTGGCTTGGAATATTATTGCTGCTAAAATAAGCTATTGGTGTTTTAGTTTAATCAGATGCAATCATAACCTGACTACGGCGAAGTAAAGGGAGTGTTATGAATTTTAGCAGTATAGGTATGTATGTTAATATGCTTAACTATTACCGTGTGTTCCTTTAATAGAGCCATCTTACTGATCTTTTAAAGGACGTGATGAAGTAGCACTCTACTACATTACTATTTATGACTTTTAAATTGTAAAGTTCGAATGTTTCTTCTCGTTTCGATTGTAAGTTACGTAAGTTGATGAATAATAACTTTTAACTTGAGCTAATTACTCCGTTTTCTCGACCTAAGTTAAGTTATTTTTCTATAATGAAAATTGCTTTTACACCGACTTTGGTAATTTTATTGTATCTATGTAAAATGTTTCTCCATTCTAATTTAGCACAGGCAATCATATGGATAGAATACCTTATGTTAAGTGGTCACCTTGCCCCAGACGATGGTACTGTTAGAATTATCAACCATTTCCTACATTGTCGATGCACTGTGCTATCTGTCAATGCACTTTGAAAACACGGCAATACAATTTTTTTTTCTTATGGAATAGTTAAGTCGTCTGCCAATCGGACCATTTGATGGTAAGTGGATACCACTGCCCATAAACATTTGGAGTTGTATGAAATATTTCCAATAAAATATAAAAAAAAAAATTACAATAAAAAATAGGTGTGAGTTCTGTACCAAATGTGATTTGTTCGAAAGTTAATGTCACGTACAAAATAAAATGTTACAAAAAATACATAGAGATTTCACTGACCGTATTAATAAAAATTAAAATAAAAACGACACTTAAAACTGATACCGCAAACATAACACGCTCTTATAATCATATTTTAATACACTCTCGATACAACAATCGCTACACGTGTGTATACATAAAATAAACTTTAATCACAATAAAATAAGGTGTAAATTCCTTCGCGGCTATCATAAACGATGATAGTCTAGTGGCTATCTCAGCATCGGAAAGAGATCTTATCTATTTAAAAACGCAAAGAGAACATTATGTAATAGTTTTATGGTTGAAATTGGCGTGCACTTAAATGAAATGTTGGTCACTTAGTGCCCGCTAAATGCGGAACCAGTTCCTTGTAGACCTCCGCTTGCGTTTTATTTGAATTTCACACTTAATGCTATACAATTACAGTTTATATCAGCTATTTTTTCTGAAGCCGCGTGTGGTACGTTTTACATTCCGACGATGATAAAACGGTACACCGGCGGTAGGATATCGTATAAATGTACCGAAATGATGTGTCTAGACTATATTCAGTTTTAGTTAAGACATTTTTTTTTGTGTAATGTTTCAATAATCAACTATTGTTGTTCTAAATGAATTCGGAGTTTTTGCTTGAACCATTACAATAGAATGTCAATACTTATGTATTATATAGTGGAATGTATTGTCGTAAATAATAATTAGATTGCTGTAAGAACTTCATTACTCACCCGTGAAATGGTGACAAATTATGGTGATACTATTTTGATGCGTGTATTCTTGAAATGTTATGATTATCAGGGTCAATGTCGCATACCACTTTCTGACATTTCACTACCGTTTTCTGCGGTGAGTTTCGGGTTTTTTATCAAAAAGAATAGCTCTACAGATCGTCCGCTCTCTGGGAACTCTCCGAACCAGTAATAGGTATAAAACTACATACAATACGTAATAAATAACAATGCGACATTAACCTTAATATAAAGAATATCAGTTTTGTCTTACAATTGTTATTGAGTAAAAGATTTTCGTTCATATCGAAAATAAATGATAAAAAAATATCAAAAAACTCAGCAATTACACAACACACAAATGAAAAATAAAGTCAACTACACGATTTAACTCTTCCTGTAAAGAAATTAACAAATACGAATTCCACGCGTTTTTGAAAATAGTTACACATAAATACATTGCTTTGTAATATTCCATAACACGGCACTTAACATAAAATGAATGAAATTGAAGCTATGTATTAAAATAATTGTAACTGTACAGTAATCGTCACACACACATTCAAGACTTAAGACAATATTCACACATAGAACAATTCAACGGTGTTCGTGAGCAGTTATATGACGAATGGATGTAATGACAATAGCATGACTGCGCCGTATGTGATCAACGGATTATGACTTACTCAGTAATTTACACAAGATTGAAGATATAAAAAAATTATCCTATAAATCATAGGATATATACTAATCTTATACATACATATATATGAGGTGATGCATTGCCGTGTTAGTGTAATGATGATAATTAAGAAAAAATCCAGTAGTTACAACGCGTGAATTCTTACCCAAGATTACAAATCCAAATGCCTTTAATATGCTTCATATGTGATCGGCGTTGAAAGAAAATATGGTTTAACAATCAACATTAAAACGAATAATACAATAAAAAAGAAGATAGCGAAGTTGTCTAAGATTTTTCATTATTGAATAGCAAATGAGTTTGATAAATCTAAAAAATATTGGCAAGGTAAAAATAATTACACATTTCAATGCGATGCCAACCACGAAAACAAATTTAGGGGCAACATTTTGTCCCTAAATTTACTAGGGAAACCGAAAGTTTCAACGCTCGATTATTTTTATTTTGTCAATTCTTTTACTTCCATATTAGTCTAGTAGCAATTTATAAGGTCGAAAAACCCGAGGTTCCTGGGTCCAAAGTTCCCCTGGTTGCCGCCATAAAGGTAGGTAGGGCCGATATAAAATTATTGGGTTTTTCTATTGAAGATTCTCAATAGCAGCCCGAAGTCTGGAAATTGGAAGTACGTACACTCCCTTGCCTCGGAAAGCACGTTAAGCCGTTGGACATCATATAAAAATCCAAAACGTAAAACAGTAACATAATGTGTAACGTGATGAAAGATTGACGATAGAAATCTGTTCGACTCGATATATATTTCCATATTGTTATATGTAACGTTATATACAAAAGGAAAATAAGCCGTGCGTCTAATAAGATTACAATCAGGAAACGCTTGAAGCCTTAAAGTTAGGAATTAGCAGTTACGATAAATGTTGGAAGAAATCTTTATTTCGGAAAACGCATAATTAAGGTCGCAGCATATTAGAGTAGCGCTGTTGCTAGATTTTAAAGAATAAACTAGCTACCCGTCTCGACTTCGTACGGGTAAAATTTTATCATCGTAATGTTAAAATTTCCAAAAATATTTTGTTAGTCAGTCAGATTGACTTTTATATACGAAATATACTTCGTCGCAGTCGACTTACAGGCTGAACCGATTTCGATGAAATTTGGAACGTAGCAATATCCAAGGACGTACTAACTTTTACCTAACACTAACCCCTAAACACACGGGTAAAGCTGTGGCCGGTAAAAGTAAGTTTGATGATGAGTGTAAAATCTTTGATAGTGTGACAAGTTTTTATAATTCAAGTTGAGATTTGAGGAGAAGCTGAGGCTTATCAGGATTGGAACATTTAATTGAGTCCCTAAATATCTTGCAACTAATATATTTTAGGTTTTGTTGTTATAAACGATTAAACACACTATCCTAACTAAAATTATAAATGCGAATGTGCGTTTTTTTTATAGCATAGGTATGTCCAATGTCTATGTGTCTTACAACATAGACATTCGCATTATAAGAGATGTTAACCATCGCTTACATCGCCAATGCGCCACCAACCTTGGGAACTAAGATGTTATGTCCCTTGTTCCTATAATTACACTGGCTCACTCACCTTTCAAACTTTGTTACTCTTTTATGCCTAAACCAATAAACCGATTTTAAAAATTCTGCCCCCAATTACCAGCCAGTAACATAGGCTACATTTTGTCCCCGTATTTCCACGGGAACAGGAACTACGTGGGTGAAACCGTGGGTAAAACGCTAGTTATAAGTAAGAACATAACAATATTATCAACATAAATTAAGCTAATTGACGCTGCCTGTAATAAATTGTGTTATCTACAGACATCGATTGCAGACTACTTTTATAGAGTACGAGTATGTAGTTTTAATGTGGTTAAAACTTATAGTTCGCGACATTAGATTATACAAATTAGAGATAATGTTATAAATGTGAAAATCTGTCAGGATGTTTGATACTCAATCACACTAAAACGACTAGAAGGATTTCAATGTAATTTGGAATAGAGATAGCTGACACACGGGTGAAGCTGCGGGTCATTGTCTGTTATTATAGAAGGCTGAAGTTTGTTAGTTTGTTTGTTCGAATGATCGTCTGTTGATGTTAATCTTTCTGCTATAGATAGCCAATTCATTGAAAAAGATTACAATATAACATCATCTTTAACGCGGGTGAAACTGTATGAAGCAACTAGTCTATTTTCCTTACTAATATTATAAATGGGAAAGTGCCTTTGTTTGTTTGTTACGCTGTCACTTCTTAACTACTCAATCGATCATGAAATTTTACATACTGTTACATTGTCAGGGGTACATAAAAGGTCATAGAGCCTAAAACCTGAAACCCTTGCCATTAAGACGCAGGCGAAGCTGCAGGCGGGTACTAGTCGAACACAAGGTAGGTATGGTAAGTATGTGCATATAGTGAATTTGAAAATGAAATGAATTAAGTATGTTATATATAGGAGTGATGCCTTATAGACTAGATTAATAACAATCATAGATGTACACGGAACATTATAAGTTTACAGCAGGCTTGTGTAATAATGTTTACTTTTAAAGTTCTTCACAGAAATCTAAGACATGTATCCTATGCTTGCTGCTCATTGACCTTACTAAAAGAATTTTTATGGGATAGCCTGATGTCTCGCACTGGGATCTCAAAAGTTACTTTTACTATATAGAAAAGTTGTCAAGCGAGTCTGTATCGAAGAAAAATTTAAACCATATGAAGCCCACTAACTCTGATCGCCGCCAAGGTTGACTGGTTTTTGCGGTATGATTATTATTTTTTATAAGCTGGTTCCTATGTACCAGTAATTCGATTTTGGTGTCCGCAATTACGGTTACTATTTTTTTTTTAATTTGAATTGAATGGAAGCGTATCAAGTTGTTTTATATTACTATTTCAAGGAGATTTAAATAATATTTTTTTAATTATTATCTTTACCAGCTCGAAGTATGTGTTATTTATGAATGTAATATTAACTTTTATGTAAAAATTTTATTCAAGTTGTTATATAAAAAATACAGATAATTAAAATATTAAAAGTATTTTTAAGGAATGCAAAAAAAATGCTTACCAAGTATATTAAAAAAGAGAACTTTATAACTGTCAAAGCACTAACACCAAACGCAGCGCTGGTCGCGCCCGACCTCAGTTCACTCACCCCGGCCTGACCACTCACTTTCTACCACTTCACCACCTCACCACCGAGCACCACCATCACCGAAAACTATATTTTGCGTAACTAAGCACGGTTAATTTTTGTATATTATTTTACAAACACTAAATTACACCGGTTAGCTACGTCGCGGTGACTCGACAGTGTTTTCTGTCTTGCTCACACAGGTTTTTGAGTGGTGTTGCCGTATTAGTAAATAATTCAACCCATGATTGATCATTAAAACACTAATTTATTTTTTTCTTTTAATATTTATTTCTACTTTAAATCTTGATATATTAAGCAAACTATCGGTAGGGTTTTTATTAAACTAATACCTCTTTCTTGTAATTGATAATATTTATTAATTTTATTAACATTAAATCTTCTTAGAAATCAAAAATAGAAGATTCCAATAAGAATTGTATATAATTTATAAAAAACCTTTAAATAAAAGCAACCAGTCTTATCTATACTAATATATAAAGCTGAAGAGTTTGTTTGTTTGATCCGGCTAATCACAGGAACTACTGGTCCGAATTTAAAAATTATTTTTGATTGTATAGTCCTTTTATCAAGGAAGGTTCTATGCTGATTTTTACTCATTATATTTTTATTAATTACACGCGGGTGAAACCCCGGTCAAAGCTAATATAATATAATTTGTACCTTTATTTTCAAACATATGTTTGCAACTATTTATTTGTTGTTTGAGAGCTGCTAGCATCTGGACATCTGACAAGCGTTACTGAGTAAATTTAATATATATTTACCAAAACACGCTGCTGAACAAAACCATGGTAGAAAATATTGTTAGGAAATCTACAAAAACTTTAAATCGGCTCAGAGAAAGAGAAATGCTACTTTCTTTGACAATTGTTTATTTATACGATTAATAAATTCATTTGCTTATATTTAATAAATGTTAATTAGTAATTGAAAAAAAGAGAAACTACCGTATTTTTTTGCCGATTCTTCTCAGTAGACTTTAGTTAATTAAATGCAAAATTTCTTTTAAGAGCCGACTTGAATAAAGTGTATTTTTATTTTGCTTACATTTAAAGAAATTACATCATATTTAATAAGCCAATGTATTAATTATAATCACCTTGTAAATTGTTCCTTAAACAAGGCTAACACAATTAACAGGCAACACTGCGACGTAACCTCAAAGGCTGTGTCCAGCGGTAACGTAGACAGGTCGTACTATACTTAACTCATTCAAGTACTTTGACAAAGTTGCAATAAAACGATTCGTCACCGACTTTAGAACTCTGTCATATAAAATAAATTTCTTTGTTTCACTTGCATTTGATTTGGATAGCGCACTGTATCCAATTTTCCGGAGATTATCTGTTATTACATTATAAGCTTTAATATGTTGCTTTAAAGGTGATTCTCGTTTGTTTTAGTTGTAGAGCTATGTTTGTTGCTTTGAGGAAGCCATTCTCCGTTCTTAATCACATTAAATGGGAAAAGCGCTATGCAATCGTATTATTGAACGTGCTTAGCAATCGTTGTGTAATAAAATTTTACTAAAAATCGCACTTGTGATAATAATAATACTCGTCATTACCCGATTACAAAACAGAAAAATCGTATAATGCTTTTCTCTACTAATATGTTTTATAACGTGAACTCGCTGTACCTAGAGATTTAGGATACGTTATACTCGTATTTCAAAAAGTATTAATGTTCAATAATAGTGACGAATCAAAAAGTCTAGACTAGGCTTGTTTATTGTAGTAAAAAAAATAGATTAGCTAAGTCATTGTATAAAACAGAAGTGTATGATGATGAGCCTCCTGGTCCATTTGGTTCACGGTCCATCCCAAGGGAGATTAGTCATCTGCGTACGGCTGATTGTAGTACACAAGTGTGTACGCAAACATAGAGGCACTCTCTATTCCCTGCAATCGCACACGACCGGTAAGAGTTCAGACGCAGGATCAACAGCTTTACATGATATTTGAAATACGGGACTGTACACACTTTCAACTGGCAAGCTCTTGGTTATTTCTGAGAATTTTGTGACAGAACCCAATAACTATTTATCGATACTTAACTAAACCAACGAGGAAGTCAGAAGCGTACATACTCTATATCACACCGTTTATAATATCAGAAACAATAAAAAAAACAAATTCCTACAATACGACTAAATATAGAAGATTCTTCACACAAATACCTTAAAAAAACTCAACAAAACAAATTGCCGAAACAAATATATACCATAACCGAAAATAATAGTCTATAAAATTTACTTGGTGGTAGAGCTTTGTGCAAGCTCGTCTGGGTAGGTTACCACCCACTCATCAGATATTCTACCGCAAAACAGCAGTACTTGGTATTGTTGTGTGAGTTTTGAAGGGTAAGTGAGCAAGTGTAATTACAGTCACAAGGGACATAACATCTTAGCTCCCAAGGTTGGGTTGACCACTTACCATCAGGTGGCCCATAAACTCATCCGCCTACCTATACTATAAAAAAAAAGTCAATTGCAGCAGCGTACTAGTACGATACCTTCATAAAAGTACATACATAAAAATGTGCCTCGGCTTGTTGATAATAAATAAAATGTATATAATATATATGTACTTACGTAGTTTTGTTTCGCTCCGTCTCTTCACCCGGAGTTTTATCACACACGAGGATATACACTGAAACAAATTGAATATATTATTATAAAGTGACGACTTGAGAGGTTGTTAAGTGTATAAAAGTTAGGAAGATGGTCGAATGACAAATAACGTTAATCATAAACGAAGATTATGGGTTTAAGTGTTTCGATTTTATAACATTAGTAGGACAAATAGGAACTTGACGGTGTTCCTATAAACTATTGTTTACAGACCTAGCTGGCTTGCTCAAAGTCCGATTCGTGTAATAAATAAATAGACAAATTTAATATAAATATCATAAGAAAATTAATAAAATATTTTATAGAAATGATTAATAGTATCAACTATCAATATTTTCAATTCATTCGTTGACTCAACGTAAGTGAACTCATAACAGTTTATAGTATTGAATGATAATAGAATAACAATTGTATTTTCAATGAAATATGATGATACGACTACTATTGGTATAATATAAACTACAGCAGTTCATTAAAAGTAACTGCAATAGCTTTTTTTTTTTTTTTTATTTAATAGGTTGGCGGGCGATCATTTGGGCCACCTGATGGTAAGTGGTAACCAACGCCCATAGACATTGGCAGTGTAAGAAATGTTAACCATCGCTCACATTGCCAATGCGCCACCAACCTTTGGAACTAACATGTTATGTCCCTTGTGCCTGTAATTACACTGGCTCACTCACCCCTCAAACCGGAACACAACAGTATCCAGTACTGCTGTTTTGCGGTAGAATATCTGATGAGTGGGTGGTACCTACCCAGACGAGTTTGCACAAAGCTCTACCACCAAGTAAAAAATTTCTGAATTCGGATCTCAAAGAACGCTCTCAAAGAAAGCGCTACGCTTTAAGCGTAAATTTCAATTAATATTTTTATCCATAAGTTTGTACATGAGAATCGCACTTGAATATTTTATATATCTGCCTGGTCGCTTTTCGCTTTGGCGGCTATTCTCACTGGAAACTAAGTAACTCTACATAGTTTAATCCAATGAGGCGGCAATCAAATTCCGAGGCGTGGGTAACACTACCAAAATAGAGCATCCGGGATGCTACTGAGAGTTTCTACAGGAAGTTCCCAGGACCTACCTAGATGCTCAGAAAACCCGTTATTGTTTGTTCTAAAATATTCTATCATTCTTTTTAATTAAACTTATAATATCTAACGCTATAAAACGAAGAGTTTCTACTAACGACTGTAAACAGGTCCAAAGTCCAGACTGGACAAAATCGATAGATGAAACAAATGTATGTTGCTTATTTGTATATTATTTAGGTACCAATGATAAAGATGACCAAGTGGTAAAAGCGCGTGAATCTTAACCGTTGATCGTGCATTCAAACCCGGGCACCACTGAATTTCATGTGCTTAACTTAAGATTATAATTCATCTCGTGCTTGACGGTGAAGGAAAACATCGTGAGGAAACTTGCATTTGTCAAATTGCACCACACACGTCACATGTTTATTCCACCAACCCGCATTGGAGCAGCGTGGTGGAATAAGCTCCAAACCTTCTCTTCAAAAGAGGAGAAGAGGCTGGGCTAAGGCCCAGCAGTGGAACATTCACAGGCTGTTACTGGTAAATATAATACATCTATTATGTATTAGCTAAAATATAATAACGATTATTTTTTTCTATAAATGCAGTGAGATGAATCCTATCTAGTATAATTATTGATTGTGTGTGGATTTATTAGTATAATCTCTTAATTTTTTTATTAATATTTCCTTTGTTTTTCTTTTATTTAGTATTATAAAAATTGTATTTTTATCTATAAGGCTATACTTTTTTCTCAATAAATTATTATTATTATTATCTGAAAAAACAATCGTGCCATTTTGGCTACACCTCATCTAGTACAAACTGGTTTTATTTACAATTGTAATTTCAAATTATGTATCTATTTTTAAATGAAAATAATAAGCTATGACTTTACATGACATGAGCAAGATATGAGTTTTTTTTTTTTATAAATTCTACATTAACTAATTTATGTAATAATGAATTCTTATACCTATGTACAAGACCTTACGAACAATGATAAAATCATTACAAGAGCATGGTGATAAATCGTCTTAATTTTAAAGATTATGATCAGATATGTTTATTGTGATAACATAACCTTCGCACACTTACCGAGATAAAAATATATTGAAAATATAGTATATAGCAGTTGTTTTATTTTATTTTTTTATTGTATATGAAGGTGGAAGATCATATGGGCCACCTGATGTTAGGTGGTCACCAACGCCCATAGACAATGGCATTGTAAGAGATTAACCATCCCTTACATCGCCAATGCGCCACCAACCTTGGGAACTAAGATGTTATGTCCCTTGTGCCTGTAATTACACTGGCTCACTCATCCTTTAAACCGGAACACACCAATACAAAGTACTGTTGTTTTGCGGTAGAATATCTGATGATTGGGTGGTACCTACCCAGACGAGCTTGCACAAAGCTCTACCACCGAGTATATTATAAGTACCTGTGTAAATTTAGCGATATAACTGAGCCAAAGGCTCAGGTTAAAAATAAAGATTTACTTATAAGGATTTTCGCATGCACATGTACATTTTACGTCACTCAAAAAACATACCGGTGGATGTTCGGATACGATCTCATGACCTTCGCTACCCTCTACCCCTTGGGCCATCTTGACTCTGAAACTTAGACCGTTTAAAAATAGCGTCTCAACAATATTTTTATTAAAAGTTTTTTACAACGTGGCGGCATCCGCCATATTGATATCCGGTGGCATCGTGTGTCCCTTTAGCTTGTAGTAAGACTTTTTTTATACAATTTTAAAGTTTTACCAGTAGAAAATATAATATATAGCTCGTCTTTAATTTACATAGGTATATATGTATGTACGTTATAAATGCTTCAAGGAATATTAATCTCTTCAAATGATTAATTTCAATCTATATCTCGAGCAATTTCATTCATAGAGTTTGTACATTTACAAACTAGGTATATTAAATACCAGGGAAGACTCAGTTTGAAAAAGCTTAATCTATAGCTGGTATCAAATTCTTTGCTTTATTATTTTAATTATAATAATATATAGGCAAATGTGAGTACCTCCTTCCCAATTAATCCGGAGCCCTACACGAAACATAAAGTAATTGTAATAAAAACCAAATGAATACCTCTTTTTTATAAAATATTATTTATACTTGTACAAACAAATACGCGGTCTTATCCTAATGAATTATTTGCGGACTTGTTTTTTCTTCCATTTATTTATTACTGGCTGTATCCTTATTTACTCGTTTTTTGTATTACTCTCGTTCGTCTAATGCATATTTCATGGTCTTCGCCTTGCCTTTACTTGCCCACATCAATACGCATTACATCCCACGTTTTTAACCAATATAATATCAAAATAAAGTATTTATTCCTTATTTCTAATATTGTGAAATAAGACGCTATAAAACTATGACATCTAGGTTAGTATTATCATCGTGCCTGAAATTTTAATATAGCCACAACAAAGCGTCACTAATTGTGAGTGTTATCAGATGTAATTATCTAAATAACGTTTTTATTTCAAATATCGAATAGTGAATAATATCTTCTCATTCTATTCGTATACGTTAGGTAAATTATAGTATCGATTAATTGTTACTATCAGATATTTATTAAAAGTTGTTAAATTAAGGCGACTTGGAAACAATTGCGCAGGACGATCTTGGACCAGGTGACCTGACGCCCTGAAGAACACAGCGAATAACCGTTCAGAGATCACAGGACTTTTGGAGTGCCATAAATTAAGCATCTATGTCCACCAATGGACCTTCAAACATTCAAAAAAAAAACACTCGACAAAGTCAAAAGTGACCTAATTACAACCAATTAATACATAAATGCATTACTTCTAATAAGCTATTGAGGCTGCTTAAAGTGTGAATTCTTCACACAAAGCTTAGACGGGTCTAAATGAAGTGAAACCAATAAGCTACATACCTATACTGGCAAAAAATATAAGAAACAATGGCCAAAGAACTTAATTTATTAAACTTGGAGATTTTTGACGTCCATCCTCAACGGAAGTTTCCTTCAAAATCAATAAAGTACTAAAAGCGAATTAGTTTGTTTTTCAAGTTAAAACACATATACACACAGTTCTAAACAAACAACTATAAACAATAAATCTTTACAAAACAATCGAAAGCTTTGTATTTTTGAGTCTATGATGGTTGATTGACTATATAGTTTCTTAGAATGTATCATTCTGATACAAGTCAACGCTAAATACTATTGAAAACTAAATCGATATAATTACAGCGAAGAACCAAAACAGCGTGTCTAGTTCACAAGTCAAGTGACAGAGTTATAGCCAATGCAGTAAAATAATATGCGACACTGTTATTTATAACATAATCAATATATTTTTTTTTCTATTTTAATTACAGGATGAAAATTTACAGCCAATACAGATAAGGTACTCACAGTAAAGCCAAGTTAAGTTTTCATAAATATAACTTATATTTAAAAAAAAAACATGCTGACGTATGTAATAGGACAAGTATAAATAGCATACAAATAAAAAAGAAAGAGAGGACAAACTTACATAACAACTAAAAATTAATTCTTAGTTTTTTTTTTAATTGCTGGCCAGTAATAGCCCGAGCTAATTAAGCTAAAAAGGCGCTGATCAGAAGAATTTTGCGCGTGGAGGTGGCAGTTATGCAATACAGACTGTATCTTTGTCATTAGTACTAATATGGTTAAATAACAAACAAGATTTTGAATAAGTATTCTTTTAAAATTCGGTATTTATAAATGATTGATCGTGAGCGTATTATTAACCTTAACACTGAGTTTGAAAGATATTATTGAGTCGGAATAGTTAACGTTCAATTTTGTTATTGGAGACATAGGTGACTATCCTTAATTCTTGATTTAATCGACTTTAAAAATGACATTATATTTACCATACCAAGACACATATTGGTGATTCATTAAAGGGTCTGGAAAGTGCATATATATTTTAATTTTTTTCAGGCGGAGCCGTTAAGTAATGTTATAAAAGGATGTATTTTATTTTATCTTGGCTCAAATAATGAGCCAGATAGTAAATACACAGTTATTACGGTTGGCTCACGTCCAAGCCCAGATGTTGGCTCCACAAGTCATTTGAACAGGGCCAATGTTGTGATTGACTGCGACCGACGCTTTAAACTTTACAATACTAACGACATACGTTCGCTCAATATAATTTGACTGAACGTACATACCTAATTCTAATTTGATATGACTTTATTGCTTTGAATTTTGGATAAGATTTGTCGTCAGTTTCCAGAAAAACGCTGACCGTACACAAATAAAGAATATATTTCTTAAAATAGTTAAACTACAAATTTTCGCACTTTCTATACAATTTTTCGGCGTTAAATGGTGCCAAAAATACTAACAATAGTTCCTCGTTGCGTTGAAAAAGGAACCAGCCTGCCTACCAGTGGAGGCAATATATAGGTAGATGTGTAATATGTTTTAAAAATGTTTATTCAAATTTACTAAGTACTTTATAAACCTATTTCAGTCAAGTATTCAAATACGTATATAATATCCACCTGATCGCTTACGGTTACCGCGATATGTCTTCACGGAGACTAAACGGCTGCGAAGATTATATTATAATGCTTAAGTTTTTAGACTCTTCATTTCACAAGCCATACGGCCAGTGAAGGTTCAGGCACAAACCAACGGCTTCACGTGGTTTCCGAGGCACGGTAGTGTACAGGCTGCCGACTACCAAAGGCCTTTCTTTCGTCTTAGTGAGAGATGTTCGAAGGAAATAGTGCGTTAGTTTTATAACTAAATAACAGCGAAAAGTTGTCATGTCAAATGATGAGATGGCCCAGTAAAAGTGAAAAGATAAGACCTAGGGCTACACCCGAACTTTAAATAATGAAATGTTTTTAAACATATTTATTTTCATATAAATATAAAGAATATTCCTCTTGTAACATGTGTGTGTCTTGGGACATTTGTAACTGAATTTTTAATCGCTTATATATTATAGCTCCATATAATTATATAAATATACAAATATTATGAATCTTAATATAATGGAAATATCTTAATATAAAGAACCATATTATAAACATCGAATAATTATCTTTTTTACGCCCATAATGAGTTTTATAGGACGTGTGGACAACTAATTATAAAACGTAGCCTATGTCGCAAAAAAATGAAAACTTACCTATTTATAATATTAGTTTAGTATTACACAACGTATATTAGATAAGATTTTATTATTACATAAGACATGTATATTTCTCCAATGTATATTGTTTTCAAAAGAGACTCTTTCATCGAATAATCACCGCGTAAGGTTAATTATTCGTTTAATTCCGTATAACGCAACGCACATTTAAGTGCATTTCGAAGTGATTGATAAAATAGAGACATGAAAAGAATCGGACCAATAAAAATCAGGCATTTTTTTCTAGGATCTTGTAAATGTTTAGAATAACTTTAATTATATATTGCTTACCTAATTAATTATGTTAAAAAATACTAATAGATATTAAAAATAAAATACATACTAGTGCATGGTTTTTTATAGTAATATAGATTTTAACAATTGAAATATAAATTAACAAATCTTTTTCTTTACTTATAACATAATGTTTATGATTTTAGGTTTCTTCTATCGAGTGGCCTCAGGGCAACAAAAATACGTTATATTTTGTAAAGAGATTTTCTTTTACTTTTTATTCCAAAAAAAGCAAAGATAAAATATTTAGTCTCAACTTTTATCTTTAAAAGTATAGAAATGATATACGATGCCCTAAATTGGTAAAATTTAGACTTAAACACGACCTGAAATAATTCAGGCGCACGTCCAATGACTTTTCGTGCTTTCTGAGGCACGGGTATGTACGGGTATGGGTACGTAAATATACTTCTATTTTTCAAAGGCCAAATTTCTACTGAGAACTTATCTAGAAAACCTAATAACTTTGTTATTGGTCCGACCCAGGGCTTAGACACAAATCCTCTGAGGCCTCGATGCCTGGCCGATATATGAGCGTATGTAACGAGAGAATGCCTATGGAACCTTTAAATAATTACTTTGTAATTACCTCATGTATGTGACTGAGGACCTCAGTACGAGTCATATCTTCAAGTCTAGTTTCGTTCACATCCATTATTTCATCTGCCAACTCCAGGTTTTCCCAATTTCCAGCTGAGGGTGATCCTATAAAGTAATTTATATATTTTACATTTAAAACTCAATTAAATACTTTGAAACGTTTTATTGTCAAACATAAATTCTTGTGAGAGCAAGTTTTTTTTTAAATATTTCTAAATAAGATACATAGTAAATTATATTTCAATATATTTATACATATTATATTAATTCGTATCCCGAGCACTTCTATATTATAATCTCTAAATAATTTAATTTTAGTATAGGAAAATGTTTAACTTACCATATAATTTAATTTTATTATCCTTGGTTTGAACAACTATAATCACGTATCCTTCTAAATCGACCGATTTACATTTAACAGTTGTCATTTTGTCGATAGAATTGATCTGTGTTGTAGGCGCGTTAAAAGAATTCATCTCGAAAATTTTATAAATTTAACCGTACACATAAATAACCTAATGATCTTTCGCGCCACGATAAAAAACCTTATTTATTCTCGCATATATTTCGTGTCAATATTTTCTACTATACCAACGTTTACGCCAACACCATTTCAACCAGTATCTCTTTAAAATAAAACTTTTTGAAATAAGCATTTTGTTGATTATGCCCATAATATACGAACTAACCCGGCGTGGATAAATCGATCATTGTATATTAATTTTAATTTTCCGAAAATATTCATGAGCACTTAATTTAAAAACTGTCACATTCTCTTATAATTTCACAATTAAAATTAATTTGTATATGTAGGTTTTCTTTTCAATCCCCCATTTTCGTAAATTGTTCGCGTGTTAGCGAAGTGTCTACGGAATTTTCATTGGTTTTTCACTATGTCATGTCACGTTTCACACTTTTAAGGTTGTTTTGCACTGTTATTTGTGTAACATTACGTTTTTTTGAGATAATTTATCGATGAATGAGTTGGTGGATATAATTAATTGGTATTTTGGTTTATTAAACTTATATTTTAAGGCGTTTAAGCGTTATTTGAGGTTGAAAATCGGTCCCACGTCCCGCGGGCTGGGTGGTCGCCGCGAATGGATACAGCCATCCCATTTTCGCGCGATCAATAATGCTCCCTACCCAGCTTCCCTAGTCTGTCAATGAGAAGTGAACGAGTAACATGAATCTATTTTTTTTCTTAAGTACCTCTTAAAAAAATTTAAATGACTAATATTTAGTAAAAATGAAAATTAATAAATAATAATAGAATAAAAAAAAAAAAAAGCAGGTCCCACCGAGATTTGAACTCGGATCGCTGGATTCAAAGTCCAGAGTGCTAACCATTACACCATGGGACCTATTAGTTGTAAATATGAAATAACCGTACAGATTATATGTATGTTTATTTAGTAATAACTAATTACAGGTAAAACAAATTATTGAATGCGACTTTTTTTTACCATAATTCTATAAGATAAAAGAATATCGATCTATTATAATCGATAGAATATTAGTTTACAATAAATTTATTAACCGGACAATAGATGGCGTGATAAGAATTTTACTAGCGTACAACCGCCTATGGCTACACAAGCTCCATCTATAAGAAAATCAATGAACTATGAAATGTGGCTGCTAATAATTATTATTTTAGACTACTATTACAAACTATAGATATAGAAGAAGTTATCATTCAAAATCCGTTAATAATACATTTTTATATATTACACAATTATTTTCATAATAAATAATGAAACAAACACATGTTTCTGAAATATTTATGTCAAAATTGTAAAGAAAATTATGGTAACATCAAATGACAGTTTGTCACTGACTTCGCTGTGGTATGGTTGTCATTTCGTCCGTCTATCGAATAAAGTGATAGATGAATGGAGAATAATTAACATCATTGCAGCAAGTCTGACATTAATATTAACATTACGATAACGATCACTACGACCGCGCGAACGACCAAGTGGATTCGTGATAAACGCTTCTATACACCGCCATGATCGATGTGAAAAACAAAGATGGCGGAATAATACGGTGATCATAACCAAACGTTGTGGACTGTGGTAGTTATGTACGGTGGTGGGCGGAGGTCAAAGCGGTGTCGCGGCGCCTGAGCGAGGCGGAGCGCGATGGCCCGGCCGGGGTGATGCCGCCGCGGCCAGCGGCCGGCCGCGCGGCTATGGCGGCTGAGGAAGATCGCCCGCCGCTCCCTCTGTTTACCGCCGTTTACGACTACATAGCGCAAGGGGAGGACGAGCTCTCCTTGCGTCGGGGAGAGATCGTCGAAGTCCTGTCGAAGGATGCCAACATTTCGGGGGACGAAGGCTGGTGGACTGGTAAAATTGGAGACCGCGTTGGCATCTTCCCCGCCGTGTATGTTACCGACGACGACCCCCTGGCGGTCACGTCGGTGATTGGAGATGTCGACCCGCCCCGAGTGTCATTTTCTGAGCTGAAGCTAGAAGAAGTGATCGGGGTGGGCGGCTTCGGTAAGGTGTATCGCGGTTACTGGAACGACGAGGTCGTGGCGGTGAAAGCAGCGCGCCAGGACGCGAACGAAGATATCGAAGTGATCAAAGAGAGTGTGTTGCAAGAGGCGAAACTGTTTTGGATGTTGCAACACGATAATATAGTGTCTCTAAAGGGTGTGTGCTTAGAGGAGCCTAATTTGTGTTTGGTGATGGAATATGCGCGTGGAGGTCCTCTGAATAGAGTCTTGTCAGGTCGCAAGATTCGGCCTGGAATTCTCGTGGATTGGGCGATCCAGGTGGCCAGAGGGATGGCCTATCTTCATGTTGATGCACCTATTTCACTCATTCATCGAGACCTGAAAAGTTCCAATGGTAAGTGTCACTATGATTTTAAAATCACTCATTAAAATTGTAACACCAATCATATTAATTATCTTTCAAGTTTCAAACATTTTGTTAAAATTCTTGTTAGGCAGGAAAACACTGAATATTAAATTAACTACTTTTAGCCATAATAAAAAAATATTAGAACTGCCAAGCCTCAAATGTCGCTGACCTAATAATATTTAGCGGCAAAGGTCCTTGAGAGCTTTTATCAATAAAGGTCATAGCCCACTTAGTGTTATCAGTCGGGAAATGGTGCATTCCTTACTGATAACTATCCACAGATAACATTCATTGTCAATATCTCTTAATACATTTACTCAAGGCAAACATTGTTTTACACGGAACACTTCATTTTTGTTAAATATAGATTCACAAACTTACTTATTCATATTTAAAAGTACCTAAAGTACTTCTTACAAGATTGTATAATATGAACAGTGAATTTAAGTATTCAGCTTATTTTAGGAAAATTTTAGAGCACTTAATACTAATTCTAGAAATACATCAGATATATCTTAAGTAAAAGAACTTCTTCCTTAAATTACATAATATATCTTTACACATTAAACAACATTTTATTTAAACATAATTATAGTTTGAATTTAAAAACACTTGTTGTAATTAAATATTTTTTATTGAGACAAATTCCAACTGTTGTCGATTTATTTTTAAATGAAATTTAATTTAAAATTTTAACTTTGAAATTAGTTTTAAACCTGTGACACCTATATTTAGCATAATGAACATCAATCAAATACTCATAAAAAAATTATTAAATGATTTAGTTAATTTTTGTATAAAATGATACATTTAATATCCAACTTATACTAGAGTTTTATCTTAATGTTTTACACTTTTAGGTAAAATAGCAAAAATATCGGTAATTACAATTCAAAAGTTGTTACAGAATATTTAAATGTATTTATGTCTATATCTTCAATCCATCACCTTGTCTATGACTCGATCATGACATATACTTAATGTAACTATCGCAAGTGGTTAGGCACAAAATAGGTATATTCATGTAATCTCCACAGACAACGCGATGCCTTGTATAGTTTTATTCTTATTTTTATCATTGCCTATTTAAAAAATCTGCATCTAGCACGTTAGAGTTTGAATATTTTAGGCATTGTATTATTTGTATATATGTAACCTCATTTGAAGGCAAGCATATCCACATCTACAATGTCAAGTAAGACTTATGCAATGCTGTCATATTGTTCAGCCCACGTGAGCTTTTAAATAATGCTACACCCACACACAGTGGTATTAATCAAATTTAAAATGTGGGCTATATTTGTGTTGCACTATTGTTTGACCTCTTGACTTGTTACTTATTATAATTACATTTATATTTGCACCTTGTAATTATTAAAGTGTAGATAATAATTACACAAGTAGTGTCCGCCCGCGGCACTGTACGCGTGTGGGGCGAAGTGTTACCCTATGTTTTTACCCGTACCCTTGACAACGTGTGTGCAAAGTTTCATGATGATCAGTTGAGTAGTTAAGACGTGAAAGATTAGTAAAAAATATTTCGCAATTTATATGTTTTAATACATGTAACTTAAAACAAGCCGATTTTTCATGTGTTTAATTAGTGTTTATAATTCATCTCGTGCTTGACGGTGAAGGAAAACATCGTAACCTACAAGTGTCTAATTTGACTGAAATTCTGCCACATGTGTATTCCACCAGCCCGTATTGCATCGTGGTGAAATAAGCTCCAAAACCGTCTCCTTAAAAAGGAGAAGAGCCTTAGCCCAATAGTGGGACATTCACAGGCTGTTACTGTTACTTAAAAAATATACTTAATCAATTTTCAAGAGATTACATCAATGTGTCAATAAAACCTTTTTTTAAACACAACCTTTATACATATTTTATAAAGACTTTATATTACCCAGTAATATACGGATTTACATCCTAAGTACTGGAAGCCTGTCTCATAAGTAACAATGCTAAACACCCGTATTCTATAGCGTAATAAACCATGCACACCACTGAAGTAGCGTTACGGTCTGCGATAAATATCAACGTGTATACCACACGTTATTTTTAACACGCTTTTTTACGCCGTTAACACAATTAGCTCAAAGTCGTATCGAATTGTAAATAAAAGAAAGTTTATATATTCATCGTCCTTTTGAAATGTGTAATATAAATAAATAATAATAAAGAAATAAATTATTTGGTGATATGTAATAAATTCTTGATGGTACTGGTTTTGTACAAGCCTGTCTGGGTACATCATATATTCTACTTATTTCCGAACCGACGGTAGATTTATGACAATCCATAAACAAGTGTAACACATCGATATTGAATAAAGATAATAAATAAATATCCGGGGATATTATTTACGCAGGGCCGTCCGATCCCAAACTAAGCAGAGCTAGTCCTATGGAAATCAATCAACTGATATACTACATATACTACTTTTCTTTTGTAAATACATACTTATATAGATCTTATAACTAACTTATATAGATAAAAAAAAATTGGTTTTGAAACAGCAATAGTCAGGACGTGTGTTGGAAAGGTGATTGAGCCAGCGCCATGTACAAGCACAAGGGGCATAATATAGTTTCCAAGGTTGGTGGTGCATTGGTGATGTAAGGGTAATTAGCCATCGTCTGTTGGTCGAGGTGACCACTTTCAGCTAAATGAACTGTATAGCATTTAATGATACCAAATGAATTATAATCATTCCGATTTCCGACTATCATATTTTCCGACTGTAAAAATCGTCGTGACTCGACTTGCTTAATTTATTGACTGTTTTTTTTTTATAAACGTACCGAAATTATTTATTATTAATTTACATGCGGTGTAGAGATATATAGAGATGAAGTCATTGCGCGTAGGCCCTTATAGGTAGCGCTTCGGAAATAGGCATCCCTTTGCGACGGCGTCCCGTGGCACCCTTTCTGTTTCAATCAGTTGAAAGCTTCCTGTCATCCCGCAGACTCCCGCTGATGGGATATTGAAGGAGGTGAGCGCCATTTTGAATAACAAAGAATCGTATAAATCATCTTAAATTTTTTCAGAGACAAAGTAATAATGATCATATTTTATAACAGAACACATGTAATATAAATGTGGTTATTTGGTAGAAACACTTACCGACCATACCAACTTTAAGTAGGTACCATCGACCGACAACTAACTACCGCCATTTATACCCAACTGATTCGGTATGAAAACTTAGTTATCGTTAAAGAAACGATGAACATAAAATTTATGTGCCAATATATGTATATGTGAAAATATAGCACAATAATATGACTTGTATGTCTTGTTCTCCATGATATAACCTTCCTAGGATGGAGGCAGCTAGTAATATTGACGATGAAAACTGCCAATACACAATCTCAATTTGTCGGATTATAATATTCTATTTGTTTAAATTTAAGTGCTTATTGGAAAATACGATCGGTCGACGAATTTACTCGTCTGCTATCCTTGGTCAATTAAAAAAGAAAGTTATGAAAATAAATTAACGGTGCAAAGTCTGTACCGAAACGGGTTTATATGAAATATATAGATTAAAATGTATGTAATGTCGTCATGTAAGCAAAGGTGAGAGTGACGTTGATTGCCGCCACATTTTCACAAACTACTTTGGTAAAAAAAAAAATTAAAAGTTATGGAATATATTTATTACGTGTTACAGAGTTCGTTTTTTAATTATTTTTTTTTACTTCTCTCAAATGAGAGACTTCCAGTCATATTATTTTAAAACAAATGTTTATTTAACATTCTAAATGACCGACTTATCTGTTTATTGACAATCATTTCCAATTATTCCATTCAATTTGATCTGTAATTAAAAAAAGAAAAAAATAATGTTTAGATATTTAAACAATTGAAAATAAGTTTAAACATAGGTTAAAGGTATACTTCATTTAAAAAAAAAAACATTAATATTAATGTATAAGTCTATTATAGATTTAGATAAACTCAAAACATTCAAATAACATTGGCTTCATAATGCAGCAATATTCGTATAGAACCGCACGCGAGGCTAAAAGGGGTGCATGAGGGGTGAGCTCGGAGTTAGAACATTGCCAAATTAACTTTAATACAAATGGCCATTTTTGGCTACGAAGCTCAGAAATCTAGTCCTCAAGCATTGATAAAGAAATAACACTGACACACGTGTTTTCAAAATCAGGCGCTGAAATTTACTTCAAATTTAATGTTATAAAACAAATATTCGAAAGTGCTCTGCGTCACTACATACTTGAATAAAGTATATTTTCACTATCGATGTATATTTTTGTAGACAGATAAAATTGATATTAAAGGTATTTTACTAAATGACTAATAATTGCCCTTCGAAACAGTGTTTGAAACATAAGAGGCAATCAATATAAACATTAGGTAAAGGCATTTGCGCGTTACGAACATCATTAAGTTTTTTCTTGCATAGCGAACACTTTTTGGTGTTGTAGGTCGCGTTTACGTTATGCAAACGAGCCTGTTTACGTCTGGTAATTTTCCTACGAATGCACTTTGTAAATTGTATGCACAGTATGCAATTAAAAACAGCAATTTTTACAGTAAAATTATTACATTTATATATATCATCTACCACGTAATAAAAATATCGGTCAAGCATATATAAAAACACACGAAACACATCACGTGACTATTGAATGTCATTTAATTAATTAAATAATTTATTTATTAATTGTTAAAAATTGCTGTCCGCTCATGTCCTGTTTCACACAAAGTCGCTTGTGCGATGATCACTAGTGCAACACACAGAGGTGACCTCTTATACAGTTTGACATTTTAAAAGAAATGCCTCTATATATACGATCCAAACTAACGTTATAAATGCGAAAGTATTCGTTAGTCTGTCCCTTTCTTATGCTGCAATAAATCGATATAATTTTTTTGGCATAGATGATCAAATTCAGGACCGAAGAGTCACGGAGATGTAATAATTGTTCGCGTCTTCAAACTGATGGTGGTTGACTTTCTGGTATGTAAAGTAGCCTTATGTCCTTAAAATATGAGCAAATTTTATCTTAAACTTTTTTCGGTGTTATACCAATTAGGTCAACGTACGCATATCTTATATTATTATATAACTTTTTTAACAATTTTAATATTATTTAATTGTGTATTATTAGTAAATCGGTTAATCGAACTATTGTTTCATTGATATAGAATTGTGTAGATGTTATTGTTAATTAATGATTATTATAATAAATGCCAGCGATTTTGTTCTTGTGTAGTACAATGGTTTTTTGACCCCATGTGGTATAAATTCCCATGACAAGAAGTATCACACATGTCGACCCTGAGCTTCAACTGTCACTATATTTAATTAATATCCATCCAAAGATCTTCACGTAATGCATACTTGAAAAATTATAATATTATTAATGTTATAAATTAAATGATTGATTGCTATTTATCTTCCAAAAACTAAAAAACACACGTACAGATAAATTCCAGTTACATTTTTTATATGGTTGCACATATATGTGCAAACGACCCCCTTTATGTTAAGACACGTGCCATTATCGACGCCAGAGATCTGTGGCCGACTAATTATTCCAATTTATGATCGAAACTTAGGGTGAGTTAGGACCCCTCTGATCGCAAAATTCGATACTGAATAAAATACCCGACATACAAAAATATGTTATATTGATTGAAAATAAAGTCTGTTATCGTTGGTATCGTTACGTCTCATTCGATCAGCTGTTAGGTACATATGTGGAGTTCTTTGACCAGCTGTGCGAAATCGTTAACCATTGAAATACATGAACATAAAAATAATAGGACATAGAACATAAATTTAATATATGTATAACACCTTTCATAATATGTCTAGCCGATGTGTTATATGTAAATTTTAATATTTTTATTTGTGTGTTCATAGTTTGACAATAGATATAATATAAAATGTATAAGTTATATATAATATATTTACTGATCATAATAACCATTGCATATACAATTAGCGTAATTATATCGTAATATTCGATTCTTTGGAGTCCCTTTATTTATATTAAACCATGTCCACACAATATCTAATCATATAAACTGCATGTATCTAGCGATTAGCGTTATTGTCTCTCCGCCTTTATACGATTATAATAGAAAATTAATATATAAGAGAATTAAACTAAAAATTAATTCCTAACAAACTTATTCACGTATGTACTAACTTTCGTGATAATCTGTCACACAGGTTCCTATGCTAATATTGCGCTGCACTCACACATAAAAATCATAAAAACAAACAAACTTTATTATGCCAAAATTAATTCTAAAACTGCATAATTTTGTATACAATGTTATAGGTATAAAAGTGTTAAATTCCGTTATTAATAGCTGAAGTGTATGCAACAGGTTTGAAATGTAAATTATATACCTCTGATAATACCTGTTACCAGACTGTGAGATTTGGGTTGCTGACTGCTGTGAGTGGAAAATGCCACGGGAAGACGAATAACATTAAATTTCTTGTTGTATTCATTTCATTTGTGTTCATAATAGTAATTTATGACTCACAACCTTATTATGTGCTATTAGTATTTGTTTTGAAATTGAGTAGAATAGTATTATAGTTTAAGATTGATAGACAGACAAACGGGCCACGATCATAAAAAATATCCAGGTGATTATGAATGGTTAAGCGTGGTGGAATAAGCTCCAAACCCTTCTCAAAAAGAGGAGAGGCCTTAGCCCAGCTGTGGGACATTCACAGGCTGTTACTGTATGTATGATTAATGCGCTACTAACCATGGACTTTTTTAATTAAGATGTTTTGTGCCTTGTACCTCTAAACTAGTGAAATTACATTGGCTGGTAATCACGCTTTTTCTTTACCCTAAATAGGCCAGCGTTTCTTTTTTTTTCTTTTTTTTCTATTGAATAGGAAGGCTGTCGAGCGTATGGGCCACCTGATGGTAAGTGGTCACCAACGCCCATAGACAATGGCATTGTAAGAAATGTTAACCATCGCTTACATCGAAAATGCGCCACCTTGTGGACCTTGGGAACTAGGATGTTCCCAAGTTGTTCCCAAGAACCTTGTGCCTGTAATTACACTGGCTCACTCACACTTCAAACCGGAACACAACAATACTAAGTACTGCTGTTTTGCGGTAGAATATCTGATGAGTGGGTGGTACCTACCCAGACGAGCTTGCAACAAAATGACTACAAAGCTCTACCGTCGAGTGTTTGACCGTTGTCTTGCTTGATGTTAAGCATCGGCATGTACTACGATGTAGCACGCTTGCCTAGAAGATACTTGTTTACTCTAGATTTGAAGACACCAACGTTGTACGCTTCAAAGAAATACATATTATTGCTGTAGAGCGATAGAACATTGGATGGTATCTACCCAGACGGGCCTGGACAAAGCCCAAACACCAAGTAAAAGATCTTATTTTCACTATCTCTCTAATGAAAATGAGATAAGAAGTAGACATAATTTACAGGGTAGTCTACCAGCTCGTCTATTTATAATATTATGTTAAACAAGTCGAACACTGAAGGGGATCTCACGTAACGCTTTCGAACACGCTATATTTAAACTTCGAGCACCCCATGTCAGATTTCTAACCGGCTAAACAATTAGACGAAACAATTAACAGGTATTTATAGTTACAATACCCTAGGGCGGATTCGTGTCACGGAGAGGTTTTGGTCACGTTATCGTGTTAACTCGAATAAAAAAAAAAAAAAAAACATTTTATTGGTTTACACAAGCGACAAAATGAAAGACTATATTTGACAAAAACAATTCAACTAGGTGCACTAAACAGACTTCGTTATATGAATTAAATCCCCAGCCACATTTGTCTGCATGTTAACATTAATTTCAGAAACTACTGTCTGCATTCTCATTCTGTTTTCACCATTAGATAGTTTGATTCTACTGGATGGTTTAGTTATAATTTTTTTTTTGCGTTCTTACGAATTCTTGTATTTATTAAGCACGAACCTGGGGTGTGTCGAAGGCAGTTATAAAATATTATGTTGACCTTTCATCAGATAATTGTATTCTTTCGGGTTTCTAGACATCAGAAAAGATTTAAATTCGACTTTTAATATATATGGAGACGGTTTTTGTATTGCATCCTCGTTTCTCATGTGCACAATCAAAATGTGGCATGTCCTTCCGGCGTCTGTGTTTTCTGAGTGTTACGATCCGGGTATAGTTAAGGCAAGAATGAGTAGGCATCATATGGGCAAGCGCCTTCTATCTCATACGATATCAGTATTTATCATAGGTATGACTGCATATATCTAAGCCTATAAACATCAAAAATTGTTTTCAGTAAATAAATGGTTTTATTTTTCGTCTGTTTTCGTCGTTCTCTGAGTGTTCTTATCTATGTTTTAGACAATGTATCAATGCATAGGCTTAAAGCTGACAATCTATTGAATCTGTGTCACAGTCTCGCAACATGACACTTATCCACAGTGATTGTGGACGTGTAGCCTTTAATCTAGGCATTATAGATTGCTGCATCGTAAACGACGTTAATTGGAAATGTGACAGTAAAGCGAACTACCATCAGTACGTATTTGACACGAGATCAAATCAGATATTACATTTGTTAAGACGGTATTTGCTCGTTTTGATTTGGTCAAAATACGAATGTGACGAGTTGAGCGTTAAAACTTTTTTTTACGTCACAACATCGTACAGATCTTGAACATGCCTATTAGAAAATCTAGTACCCACCCAGAAATGTGCCTCTCAAAGCGTTATCGCACTAGCGATTTTTGAACGTGTTTTATAAAATGCGAGACTTAAGAGTTCAACGTTATCGCCTCAATTTCCAAAGCGATTCCGAAATATGTTAAGCCTTTTCCGCATATTTCAGAGATCCTAGACTGAAATTAATCTAAATTTATTTTCATGCTTCAATTATAACGACATACCTAAAAGCAAGGGCATCGTTGTAATTACTCAGCTATGGAACACCTACATACATTCATGAACTAAATATTGGTACCAATATGCTTACAATAATGTATTTCTACGAGCCCATTTTACAAAATATATCGACACGTTAGCTTCGAGCTTATCATAAAATAAAGAATGTAATATTAAAGCGTTTAAGATTAAACGTGCATAACAGAACGTTCAACTCATAAAGCTCCGTACATGAACTTTCGGAACCATTAATGTTGCTAATTAAGCACGACTATTAAGAGAACATGCATCAATGCTTTCCTTTGTTGTCTAACATGTGCTTGTTGTTAGTTGCAATATTCGAAATTGGAATGTAGATTGTCATGTGCTGCAGAGCTTCCTATAGAAGATTGTATTTCGTTTGGGAAGTCGTCTTCGTATCGTCTTCATATTCACAGACTTTTATAGGTTTGGAAGAACGAACCTAAAAGTGAAACTTCTAGAGCAATTTTAATTACTCTGTAAAATTAATTTTATGAAACGTTGGTCCGTTATAATGTATCGTTATCCATGGTATTTTTAAACTTTATAAATTCAAGTAATATTGATTTTGGTAATTTGTGAAAAGTTGTGAATTTCGACTTAGTTGAGTTGTATTTGACGATTTAAATATTTAAAATGGTTGAATATCAAAGACGTAATAATAAATATTCATTATAATGAAGTTATTTACATTATAGAGAATGTCCATGTAAACACTTCTAGGGCCGTGGGAATATAGATATATTCTCAGTATACACTCGTTTTTTCTAAGAATATCCGTCACAGTGTCAATTATATCGTAATACGTTTAATAGTCAATGCATAGATTAAATCAATGTATATAATAATATTCAAAGCATTTATTACATAAGGTAAGTACTTCTCATCGATTTAGTTTACGTATAAAGGTATTGAAAACTTTTGTTTTTACATTGATATATTGTTTGTGTATATATATGGACCGACGATATAATAAGAGTCGCGAGAAGCCGTTGGGTACGTGCAGCGTAAGACCGGCCAAAATGGAAATCCTTGGAAGAGGTCTTTGTCCAGCAGTGGTCGTCTTTTGGCTGACATGATGATGATGATAATATTCTTTGTATACCAACGAATCATTGAACTAATCCCCAAATTATTCATCACAGACAATAACCTAACATATAATAATAGGTTAGGTCTTAAATGTCCGCGTTTATGACCTATACCAATGTTATAGTAGCAGGATGCAACTATTGCATCAACTAGTCGCCAGTTTATTCTATCGGATTCAGGTTTTTATTATGATAACATTAGACGATTCAAAAACAGTAAATTAATTGGTGTGTAAAGGTTATTTAAGTATATCAGTCTGTTTAACATATATTTTACTAAGGAGAAGATAATAACAAGGAACAAAGCATTAGTTAGCCCTAATTCATTGCAGTGAAATAATAAACTTCATAGCACAATGTCGCTTATCATAATTTCGAAAAGTTACTTTTCTTTGTATATGTATGTTATACAAATATTTATACTATTAGCTCGTGTGATCAACAAGGAAATTAAGGCATTCGATTAAAATCATGTGATCACAAATTAAATTAATGTAACCAGACCCAATTGCGGTGTAATCGTCATTTGTCACCACAATGACGTTGACGGAGTTGCGTTCAAGAGTTGTAACTGATTATAATGGGTAATACCCAACTTATCGGCGAGTTATTCGCCAATAAAACGGACGGCGGATTGATGACGTTACTTCCTGGATAAAAAAGACGTAACCAATGTGTTGACATTTAGGTTCATAAATATTAAGAGCGTTTCCATATTGCATACGATATCGTATCGAATGCTCATACAATTATTGTTTATGTATAAAATATGCGATTGTTTGAATTTGTTCTTAATATGGGATCTAATTTGTAGATTCGTTTCAGCAGTATCAAATTTACTATCATTAATCATTTGTTTTAATTTAATTTTGGATCTGAGGTCTAATAAACATCATAGTAACAGCCCCTAAATGTTCTACCGCTGCGAAAAAGATTAAGAGGTTTCGAGCCTGCTCCATTATTAGTAAATAAATATTTATAAAAAATAAATATATTAACCACATACTGTCAATAAGTTCTTTTTTTTTTTAATTTGTGCTGTGTGCAAGATTTATTTAAAGTAATGGTAGGATATTTTTGATATACATTATTTTATTCTAACAAAGTTAAAAAATGGTAACTAGAAACACGGACTGATCACTTGTTCAATCGAGAAACGTTTAGTAATAAAGATTGTCGCCAGCATTACGGCAACAATAATACCTTATAATAATAATATCGTATCGCATAATATGAAAACACAAGCAATCAAATGTTTAACCAATTGGGGCACAGTTTATATATTGTCAGTGAGTGTTCATAATACTTTATTCTTCTCATTCATTCTATTCAAGATAAAAAACCTTCCAAAGTTAAATTTCTAACAATTACAACATAATTTGACTCTTAATACTTGATTCCATAAAACTTGTGCTGAAAACTAGTCAAAGGATTGACTATAAAATTAAATGTTTGGGTGGGAATTCAATTTTTAAACGATTATTAAAAGTTAATACCGTTATTAAATTCGCATCAAACCCCTATTTGATGTAATGTTTTCCAAGAATCGGCTCTTCACCGATTTCCGTAACACATTAGTGAATTGACCACGAGCCAAATGGTAAGTGATGTACGAAATCAACCATATATCCGTAAGTCGATGCGCTTTGGGAAACTTGATGGTGATTCATTATTCTAGACACTTTCTATTTCGATTTGTATTACGAACGGAATCATTTTCTTAGTATACGTCGAACTCACCTAAAAACATTGCGGTATGGATATAGTGTGAAGTTGTTTGCATTTATCTCGTTAGTCCAAAGGTGGAGTTTTGCAAAAAAAAATAAAAAATAGGGTTCTCAATAGGAAATTGTTAGGAGGCGCCGGTATCCGAGTAAACTTTCGTACTTCAAATGCAAGTTTTCGTCTGTTGTTGAATTTGTTCCAAATATAAAATAGATTATTAGGATGGTTGCTTAACGAGCTCACTTTTGACTGACTGGCAGTGAATTGGTTATTACTTACCACCAGCCCTATGTGTTCATCTTCTTCATTCATCTTTCAGTTGTAAAAGACAATGTTCTAAAATTTGATACAAGATGTTCGCTTTTTTTAATTACAATGGTGACCGCAATGCTACAAGTAAGTTTCTGATGGTAGCGCCAACATACTCGAATATCGAACAGTTGATGCAGTTAGGCTCTATGTGTAATAACATGTAGATTGACACACAATTATCCGCTAACATTAGCAGTGTGTTCCTTCACTCAAACATTATTTCAATAAATTTGCTTGGAATTGTAGAGCCTTAATTCAATTTAAAACGCAATTATTTCTCGCCTTGCATTTTTTTGGCAAACTCAGACTAATTAGACATTACGAATATACCTAAAGTCAACGACCTATCGAACAACAGAATCTCAATCCGGTCCTCAATATTTCGTATTTAATCTTAAAATTAACTCGATTTTGATTGAATATATTATTAATATTAGTACACTTCCAGGTATTCATATTTTATTTTGCTTTAATGATAATTATTCGATTAACGATTTCGAAACACTGAACAGTCTCACATACATAATATGTCTACATATTATTCACTGGAAGAAAAACTCCAGTGTCTCAATGGCGTAACGAATAACGCATACCTATGTGAAAGTCGCAATTTTGATCCTGACTCCTACTGTCGTTCCCATTCCTTTACAAGCTTTACGATTGGAGAGCAAAATAAGTAATTATCTATAGACAAATATTTCCTTTTTGTGATCATTTTTGTGCACCTCGAACGCGGAGGTCTATATTATGAAAGTGCTCTATTTTCAACAGTTATTTTCATAGTAGAATTTATAACATAACATTACAAAGTTAAATGTCAGTCTAGTAGACTTAGAGAAATTGCCAATTTTATCTAGGTGAAATCTATCGACGCTATTTCGTAATAAAACATCAGAATGCGAAAATACCGTGTCATCGTGACTTGTAGTATCGCGACACCGTTTATGGTCAATGACCTGGCTTCCGAAACTGTTCTCTAGGATCGCAAATATTTGACTTAGCTTTAGATCGCCGACTGATAGCCTGAAGAAACATGTTCTGAGTGAATAGTATGCGCACGGACGAAGAAAATCTATAAACAAAATATAATGGATAAAGAGACGACTTTTATTAATTAAAAGAGTTAGATATATAGATATTTGTTAAACAAATATATAAAGTAGTTCTTAGTTTTGGGATATATATAACGCTCCAATAAACCACATAAAATCCTTGGCATTAACAAAATAATATTTATGGATTCATAGAATAACTGAATATGACGTGACGTCAACAGATATGTAATGTAAGTAACGTCGGTACGATAAATACGACTACTTTCCATCTTCTTAGAAGATCAGAGCTCTTCCAGGTGAGTTAGTCAGTGGCCTCACACATGAATAAAAACAAATAGAAATTTATAATCTTAAACTTTCACGATTGGGAGTTGATAGAAAATAGACAATTCGAGGTATACCTAATGTTTATTAGAATCTGCAATACTGCATAGAAAATCGAGCCTAGCTTTGTTCAAACGGTCTGGCCTTGGCCGTCCGTGCCTAGCCCAGGCTGGCACAAAATTAAAATTTTATAAACGTGCTAGCACAAACCCAACCTCGTGACGATTTTATTCTAAAATATAGTCGGTCAATATATTTACCTACTTGTACTTTGTCTGACGTTGGCTGTTTTGTCTGAACCTCGGCAATCGATACCTGATTTAGGCACTACCCCGGACGTGTCATGTCAATGTGTGCGTAACTTGTCAATTTGGCATATTTTTTTTTAAATCATAACAAAAACTTTAATGACTTCCGATGGTATTTCCAAACATTGTTAAATGTATTTATGTTGAATAAGATAAATGTAAATGTTGTCTTTTAAATTATTAATTTATAATAAATACGTGGGTACTAGCGAAATGGATCAGTTAATGAAAAATGGTCACCTCTCGTGATCTGTATCAGTATATAAGAGTAATTAGACATATATTACTGTCAATGCGCTGTCGAACGTTAGAAGGAGTTATAACGGTCCTCGGTCTTACAATAAGTAATTCACTCACTATATATATCGGAACAGAATACTTCGTATGGTTCTTTGGCGATTGAATAACGTATGATGAATTCGTTTTATCTAAATGTGAATTTTCCAGTTGTGACACGTGAATCTTAAGCGAAGATTGTAGTTCTATTAAGTACTACTGGATTTTCATTTGCCTAATTCGTCTGTTGTTGGTGTAGTGAAGGACATAATCAAATTCAGTCACATATGTACAGGCCGTTAATTTAAACCTTACTTGCCACACCTCAGCAGAATTACATACGCAGTAGAATTATCCCATGGTGATGGGGGTAGATTTGTACCCCAGTGACAAAAATTGATATAAAAAATAAATTACTGAATATTTCGACTTGAAAATTGTTCTAGAACATATTGAAAGGTTTTTTTAAAAGATTGTCTACTTTATATAGCCAAAAATAAAATTTAAGTACACTAAAAAAAACCAATGCTAAAGCCAAAAAAGTGGAATTAGGCCTGGTGTAGTTTTGTACCCCAAGTTGGCAAGTAAGAGTTAAATTATTTTAAGTTTTATTCACTCAGACGTTCTGTGTCAGACTTTTCGTCTCCTTTATGAAAATTTAAAATAAAATACGTATTATCATTCAAATAAATCTATTGTTAACTAAATAATAATGTTATAGAAGAAAATCTTGTTAAACTGTCAAAGAGTGAAACGTTTCCTTCAACTAATACTCACAAAGTAATTAACCCAGTACTTAGCCTCTTCCGCAATACACCGATATTTTCACAAAACACGACCGCTCATTAAGATATAGTTTGAACACCTTGAAAGCTTTTACGTGGAAAGTGTTACAAAATCGACAAACCTTGCCCTACTGGTTAATTATTGGACACCTTTCTAAGTGCCGATGCCGGGCCGACTGTCTAGCTACACCCCGACCAAAGGTCAGGCCCACACCTACGCCGCTGTTACAATTTCTACACACAATTATAACATGCCACGTAATTGGTGAAACGTAAACAATCCAGGTATATTTAGTGCCCACACGTGGGTTTCAAACGCAAACAATGTAAACTTATTTCTTCAAATTTTTACAATTTGTTTTACGTTCAATGTGAACTCACAAGAAATCATTAAATAAATTATTTGGAATTAGTTGTGTGTTAAATTAATAATTGATAATTTATTCATAATTCGATATAGTCGTTAACAATGTTATATATGTTACACTAACTGTCCGTCCCAGTTTCACACGGGCACAATAAGGGTCTCCATATAACTCTAACGGTTTACGTGACACATCGCCAGTAAAATATTTTTGTAATATATAGTGATTAACAACATTTAATTTCAAAATTAAAGCTCGAATGATTTCATAGATATAATATACAAAAAGAAACTCCGTGAACGACAAAAATATATATAGTATGTAATAATGCTCCTCCTGACCGATTCCGGCCACGGCGGCCAATCTCAAGGAGAGGTTAGCCAACTGCGCAGGAGCTATTATAGTGCACAAGTGTGTGCGCAAACACAGGTTCACTCTATTCCCTAACTCTCATAATCCGATGGGACGGCAATCCGACACGACCGGAAAGAGCTCAGGCGCATATAGTATGTATTTATACTATATATATACTTATTAGAAAAATATTTTGTCTTGAAAAATTTACGATTATTGTTTCGAATAAATATTTATCGTGAAACATCAAATATGAGTTATTTGAAACATTCAAATGTAAACAAGTGTGTTAACGTAACCTGCAAACAAGCAAGACGGATATAAACACCGTGTTTACTTAATTTTAATATTTACTTTAACAAAGAATTTGTTTTATTTTTTAGAAGTGTTACTAAATCCGGAAGGTAGGATCGATTCTTAGTCGTGTTACCCACTTACAATAGAATAAAATTTTGTCGTGTAATTTATAACGGTGCCGAAACTTTTGGTCCACTAATTCGAGGTCGTCAGCGTGTTATGTAGTGTATGTATATTTTATATTTTTAGGTATTCTCAAAATATAAGCCGAGATGGCGCAGTGGATAGAACGCGAGAATCTTAATGATGATCGTGGGTTCAAACCCGGGCAAGCACCACTGAAATTTCATGTGCTTAATTTGTATTTATACTTCATCTCGTGCTAGACGGTGAAGGAAAACATCGTGAGGAAACCTGCATGTGTCTAATTTCACTAAAATTCTGCCCCATGTGCGGTGGAATAAGCTCCAAACCTTCTCCTCAAAAAGGAGAGGAGGCCTTAGCCCAGCAGTGGGACATTCACAGACTGTTACTGTTATACTCAAAATATCTCTGAAGAAATGAGATTATGCGGAGAAGAATTAGTTACTCCACTACGCTTGCAAATTGAAGTGACTAAAGTAGTGTAAAATATATTTAATATAGGTATGTGAGCAAACGTAGGTAAGACTAAAAACTAACTGAAACAGATAAGTAATATTTAATACCTGAAACTAAACCGAAACGTTCATGCGGTATCTACGGTTTTAATAAATTATTCTTTAATAAAATGTTTAATTACAATTCCTTGGATATATAAAGTATTTTTAAAATACCAACTAAAATACAAATAGACACGCTGGGCATTAAAAATTATAGTTTTATATAAAATCGTACATATGAAGTCCAAATACTTTATTCTACCAATTTAATCAATGTTTTTAATTTATCATATAACGTTGACTTTTTAAAACAAAAACTATTCCGCTTGTAATATCTAATTAAGAGGACTTAACTGTTTATAAGTTTGGATATTTATTATTAACTAGCTGTGCCCCGCGGCTTCACCCGCGTATAATTAATAAATATATAATAAATTATTTTATTACTATAATAACACACACTCGCGCACACACACATTCACACACACGCACTCATATGGCTACTGGTTAAGAAATACGTAATTAACGATTTGAAATTAATTTTCATAAGATACCGTAGGGATTACCGATCTTATATATGGCCTATCATTATTTGCGCCATCACATGTTCTTTGTGTGTACCAATTTTCATCTAGATTGGTCAAGCCGTTCTTGAGTTATAAGAACACATACAGACAGACAGAGAAACGGACAAAAATGAAAAAATAGTATAATGTGGATCACTGCATCGTAAAACAATTACTTATCTCAAAATTAGGTGAAAAAAAAAATGTACAGACAGAGCCAATAGATTTATATAGTAGTATAGATTTATTGTCAGTCACAAAATTCAGCTAGACAAGCTAGATCATTTAATTGGATACTTTCGTTGTTTCATTTGCTTGGTGCTATGTGACCGCCCGAGTAGGTATAGCAATGTTTATGGGTTGGCTGGTCGAATTAGGTACATATCGTATAAAACGTAAGTTATCTAATTTCGGTTTGTTTACGTGCCAAAGCTCACTGTATACGAGACGTCGGGGTCGTTGCACGGAGATTTCCGTTTACAAATACACTTTGCGCCAGATGAATTTAATAAGTAAATTATACCTTTGTTCGGTTTTAATTAACGTAAAATCAATACGCCAAAAAAATGTTTTAATATTATTTTGACTGATATTATGCGTTTATGCTGTTTGGTTGGTTGGTTCGTTACGGGGAGGTACAATAAAACAAATGATTACGGATTAGTTGACGTGTTTTTGATATTTGACGTGTATTTCGTAGACGTAGTTTTTGATATCTTTGTTTTTAAGAGACTTCATATTGCTCAGATTTTTATCATTTTTGAAGTGTTAAATTTTTTTCACACAATGCTTATTATTATAACTTTAATGTTACACTAACGGAGCGTGAAAGTCATGTTTTATGAAAATATTATATCAACTTTATAAAAAAGACATTTCGCAGATAAATATGATGAAGATATCTTGTGGCTTGTGCCATCTATATCAACGTTAATGTGTAAGCAGAACCGAGTCATGCAATTTACAGTTGCACTTTTGGAGAGGCCCCAAATAAATGGGATAATAGCAAACGAACGATAATGGATAAAAACAATAAATAAGATCATCTTTTATTAAATGATCACTTACATTTTGTAGTATTGGTATATGGTAATATCCTGACCGACTTCAATATTCTGGCCATTCTTGAAGGTGTATAGAAAATTGCAAAGGAGGAATTACGTACTACTACAATTGTGTAGTTGCACTTTTATAATCCGAAATAATGCTATTAGAGACACGAGAGTGTTATCTGCTAACAAAACCCAATTTCTAAATTTCGTGCTGCTACTGAGCATTACATGACAGAAAAATCGAAAAACTTTTAATTGACCCTATCCATGTTTCGATCATTATTTCACTTACATATTTGCGATTCCTACCATCAACTCTTAACGTAATATTTTCTCTTGTTATTTATGACCTTCAATCCGGAATCCAAAAAAATGCAAGATGATTTGGGTTACAATTATTATAAGTTTATCCTTAGTACTCGTATTCATGAACTAATTGATACTGATGTTCTATGAAAATCATTTAGTTAATCAAAATAATCAATATTATTGGCATTACACAATATAGTTGCGAATGTATCCTTAGGAAACTTGTAAGTATTCCTTTCTTGTGGAACACATCCCGTATAAAGTCGAACTCCTGGACTATAAATAGCTCAGACGGCTTTTTTTTGTTGAAAACAGTTTCAATGTCTGTAGCATTAACCTGAAGTGATACGCTTTAAGAATAATCATACGAATGCAATCAATATGTACTGTATTCCAAATGAGATATAATATTCAAATTTGGTTCTAGATAGAAAAAAGTTAGCCTGACACTAATTTTAATATAATTTTACTCATTAATATTCTAATGATTATTTAAAAAAAAAAAAAAAACAATATATGTACTTAAGTTAGCCGAAGTGATATTGACCTGTTTATGTAACTTTTTATATCTAAAAGATGCTTAAAGATGTTTTTCTAGAGATTTGATAAATATTATTTACCGTTTATTAAGAAAACATGAAAGTTACAACGATCATATACAAGTAGGTATATAACCGTTTACTTGCTGTCTAAGCAAGGACGTTACGCGCAGGCAGGCCAGCCTTGCTCATGCAGTACAGTGGTGCTCAATCCGTGGTCCGCAGAACACTGATCTGTTAAACCAATCCAACCACGCCGAGAAAAATTGGTAAAAAGCTGTCAAAATTTTTTACATAGAATTTTATAATACAAATTAAGAAAGGGCACTTATAGCAAGAGTAGGTAATCTGAGCCCGCGATACGCTATGATTTCGTTGTTATTTTCCATGATTAATTTGTTGTTTAACACTTCAAAATGCACAATGTATGATAAATATAATAAGTAATAAAACATGTTATATTAGATGGAATAAAGTTTACTGAAGATAGGGCTTTGAACAAGCTCGTCTGGGTGATGGGTCTCATCAGATATTCTACCGCAAAACATCAGTACTTGGTATTGTTGTATTCCGGTGTGAAGGGTGAGTGAGCCAATGTAATTACAGACACAAGGGACATAACATCTTAGTTCCCAGGGTTGGTGGCGCATTGGCGATCTAAGCGATGGTTAACATTTCTTACAATGCCAATGTCTATGGGTGTTGGTGACCACTTACCATTAGATGACCCATATGCTCGTCCGCCTACCTATACTCTAAAAAGAGTTTATCTGGTAGACGAAAACGTGCCGCAAAATATATAAATGCATAAGCAATGACCATTAATAAAAACTATTTTCAAGCACACTATGTATTTAAAGCAAGTGTTTTCATCATCATCATCATATCAGCTGGAAAACGTCCACTACTGGACAGAAGCCTCGCCCAAAGATTTCCACGATAGCCGGTCTTGCGCTACCCGCATCCAACAGCTAAACGCTAACTTAAAATATTATATGAAAATTTAAAGTTGTAGCGTTCACTTCAATTCGATTGAGAACCTCTGGTATAGCGTACACTGATCTCTACGAAGGTGTTTATTATATTTATTTCTGAGAATCGATTCTTTGTGTTAATGTTTTGTGTGTCTTATATGATTACTGTGGATGTTGTTAATTAATTGGAAATTTCATTTATTTGCACAAAGCGCTTCCTCAACGTCGCTGAAACTAGCCGACAGAACTAGCCGACAGATGACATTCCTAAGCCTAAACTTTTCTACACGACTGTACTTCATTGAAGCTTGTATAATGTTTTAACGCGTTGACTTAGAAACTTGAAATTTTGTATACTTGTTAATTAAACATATCCAAAAAAGATAGTAACCACAAAAGTACGGCGCAGAAATTTTAAGCATAGATTTTTTGAGATTTTCTGCGGTAAGGGGAGCGCGCGCTATGGGCAAGTTTTTAAATGCATATAACACTTAACGCGTTGACTTAGAAGCTTGAAATTTTGTATACTTATTAATTAAAGATACACAAATGAGATAGTAATCGCATAAGTACGGCGCAGAAATTTAAAGGATGAGTTTTTTGACATTTTCTGCGGTAAGGGGAGCGCGCACTATTGGGCATGTTTTTATATGCACATATAACACTTAACGCGTTGACTTAGGAACTTGAAATTTTGTATACTTATTAAATAGAGATACACAAATGAGAAAGTAATCACAAAAGTACGGCGCAGAAATGTTAACCATAGGTTTTTTTACATTTTCTGCGGTAAGGGGAGCGCGCGCTATTGGCTGTGTATTAATAAGCATATAACACTTAACGCGTTGACTTAGAAACTTGAAACTTTGTATACTTATTAATTAATGATACCCAAATGAGATAGTAATCACAAAAGTACGGCGCAGATATGTTAAGCATAGATTTTTTGACATTTTCTGCGGTAAGGGGAGCGCGCGCTATTGGCTGTGTATTAATAAGCATATAACACTTAACGCGTTGACTTAGGAACTTGAAATTTTGTATACTTATTAATTAAAGATACACAAATGAGATAGTAATCACAAAAGTACGGCGCAGAAATTTTAAGGATAGATATTTTGAGATTTTCCGCGGTAAGGGGAGCGCGCGCTATTGGGCATGTTTTTATATGCATATAACACTTAACGCGTTGACTTAGGAACTTGAAATTTTGTATACTTATTAATTAAAGATACACAAATGAGATAGTAATCACAAAAGTACGGCGCAGAAATTTTAAGGATAGATATTTTGAGATTTTCCGCGGTAAGGGGAGCGCGCGCTATTGGGCATGTTTTTATATGCATATAACACTTAACGCGTTGACTTAGGAACTTGAAATTTTGTATACTTATTAATTAAAGATACACAAATGAGATAGTAATCGCAAAAGTACGGCGCAGAAATTTAAAGGATGAGTTTTTTGACATTTTCTGCGGTAAGGGGAGCGCGCACTATTGGGCATGTTTTTATATGCACATATAACACTTAACGCGTTGACTTAGAAACTTGAAACTTTGTATACTTATTAATTAATGATACCCAAATGAGATAGTAATCACAAAAGTACGGCGCAGATATGTTAAGCATAGGTTTTTTGACATTTTCTGCGGTAAGGGGAGCGCGCGCTATTGGCTGTGTATTAATAAGCATATAACACTTAACGCGTTGACTTAGGAACTTGAAATTTTGTATACTTATTAATTAAAGATACACAAATGAGATAGTAATCGCAAAAGTACGGCGCAGAAATTTAAAGGATGAGTTTTTTGACATTTTCTGCGGTAAGGGGAGCGCGCACTATTGGGCATGTTTTTATATGCACATATAACACTTAACGCGTTGACTTAGAAGCTTGAAATTTTGTATACTTATTCATTAAAGATACACAAATGAGATAGTAATCGCAAAAGTACGGCGCAGAAATTTAAAGGATGAGTTTTTTGACATTTTCTGCGGTAAGGGGAGCACGCACTATTGGGCATGTTTTTATATGCACATATAACACTTAACCCGTTGACTTAGGAACTTTAAATTTTGTATACTTATTAATTAAAGATACACAAAACAGATAGTAATCACAAAAGTACGGCGCAGAAATTTAAAGGATAGATATTTTTAGATTTTCCGCGGTAAGGGGAGCGCGCGCTATTGGGCATGTTTTTATAAGCATATAACACTTAACGCATTGACTTAGAAACTTGAAATTTTGTATACTTATTAATTAAAGATACACAAATGAGATAGTAATCGCAAAAGTACGGCGCAGAAATTTTAAGGATAGATTTTTTGAGATTTTCCGCGGTAAGGGGAGCGCGCGCTATTGGGCATGTTTTTATATGCATATAACACTTAACGCGTTGACTTAGGAACTTGAAATTTTGTATACTTATTAATTAAAGATACACAAATGAGATAGTAATCACAAAAGTACGGCGCAGAAATTTTAAGGATAGATATTTTGAGATTTTCCGCGGTAAGGGGAGCGCGCGCTATTGGGCATGTTTTTATATGCATATAACACTTAACGCGTTGACTTAGGAACTTGAAATTTTGTATACTTATTAATTAAAGATACACAAATGAGATAGTAATCGCAAAAGTACGGCGCAGAAATTTAAAGGATGAGTTTTTTGACATTTTCTGCGGTAAGGGGAGCGCGCACTATTGGGCATGTTTTTATATGCACATATAACACTTAACGCGTTGACTTAGAAACTTGAAACTTTGTATACTTATTAATTAATGATACCCAAATGAGATAGTAATCACAAAAGTACGGCGCAGATATGTTAAGCATAGGTTTTTTGACATTTTCTGCGGTAAGGGGAGCGCGCGCTATTGGCTGTGTATTAATAAGCATATAACACTTAACGCGTTGACTTAGGAACTTGAAATTTTGTATACTTATTAATTAAAGATACACAAATGAGATAGTAATCGCAAAAGTACGGCGCAGAAATTTAAAGGATGAGTTTTTTGACATTTTCTGCGGTAAGGGGAGCGCGCACTATTGGGCATGTTTTTATATGCACATATAACACTTAACGCGTTGACTTAGAAGCTTGAAATTTTGTATACTTATTCATTAAAGATACACAAATGAGATAGTAATCGCAAAAGTACGGCGCAGAAATTTAAAGGATGAGTTTTTTGACATTTTCTGCGGTAAGGGGAGCACGCACTATTGGGCATGTTTTTATATGCACATATAACACTTAACCCGTTGACTTAGGAACTTTAAATTTTGTATACTTATTAATTAAAGATACACAAAACAGATAGTAATCACAAAAGTACGGCGCAGAAATTTAAAGGATAGATATTTTTAGATTTTCCGCGGTAAGGGGAGCGCGCGCTATTGGGCATGTTTTTATAAGCATATAACACTTAACGCATTGACTTAGAAACTTGAAATTTTGTATACTTATTAATTAAAGATACACAAATGAGATAGTAATCGCAAAAGTACGGCGCAGAAATTTTAAGGATAGATTTTTTGAGATTTTCCGCGGTAAGGGGAGCGCGCGCTATTGGGCATGTTTTTATATGCATATAACACTTAACGCGTTGACTTAGGAACTTAAAATTTTGTATACTTATTAATTAAAGATACACAAATGAGATAGTAATCGCAAAAGTACGGCGCAGAAATTTTAAGCATAGGTTTTTTGACATTTTCTGCGGTTAGGGGAGGGCACGCTATTGGGCATGTCTTTATATGCACATATAACACTTAACGCGTTGACTTAGGAACTTGAAATTTTGTATACTTATTAATTAAAGATACACAAATGAGATAGTAATCGCAAAAGTACGGCGCAGAAATTTAAAGGATGAGTTTTTGACATTTTCTGCGGTAAGGGGAGCGCGCACTATTGGGCATGTTTTTATATGCACATATAACACTTAACGCGTTGACTTAGAAACTTGAAACTTTGTATACTTATTAAATAAAGATACACAAATGAGAAAGTAATCACAAAAGTACGGCGCAGAAATTTCAAGCATAGGTTTTTTTACATTTTCTGCGGTAAGGGGAGCGCGCGCTATTGGGCATGTCTTTATAAGCATATAACACTTAACGCGTTGACTTAGAAACTTGAAATTTTGTATACTTATTAATTAAAGATACACAAATGAGATAGTAATCACAAAAGTACGGCGCAGAAATTTTAAGGATAGATATTTTGAGATTTTCCGCGGTAAGGGGAGCGCGCGCTATTGGGCATGTTTTTATATGCATATAACACTTAACGCGTTGACTTAGGAACTTGAAATTTTGTATACTTATTAATTAAAGATACACAAATGAGATAGTAATCACAAAAGTACGGCGCAGAAATTTTAAGGATAGATATTTTGAGATTTTCCGCGGTAAGGGGAGCGCGCGCTATTGGGCATGTTTTTATATGCATATAACACTTAACGCGTTGACTTAGGAACTTGAAATTTTGTATACTTATTAATTAAAGATACACAAATGAGATAGTAATCGCAAAAGTACGGCGCAGAAATTTAAAGGATGAGTTTTTTGACATTTTCTGCGGTAAGGGGAGCGCGCACTATTGGGCATGTTTTTATATGCACATATAACACTTAACGCGTTGACTTAGAAACTTGAAACTTTGTATACTTATTACATAATGATACCCAAATGAGATAGTAATCACAAAAGTACGGCGCAGATATGTTAAGCATAGGTTTTTTGACATTTTCTGCGGTAAGGGGAGCGCGCGCTATTGGCTGTGTATTAATAAGCATATAACACTTAACGCGTTGACTTAGGAACTTGAAATTTTGTATACTTATTAATTAAAGATACACAAATGAGATAGTAATCGCAAAAGTACGGCGCAGAAATTTAAAGGATGAGTTTTTTGACATTTTCTGCGGTAAGGGGAGCGCGCACTATTGGGCATGTTTTTATATGCACATATAACACTTAACGCGTTGACTTAGGAACTTGAAATTTTGTAAACTTATTAAATAGAGATACACAAATGAGAAAGAAATCACAAAAGTACGGCGCAGAAATTTCAAGCATAGGTTTTTTTACATTTTCTGCGGTAAGGGGAGCGCGCGCTATTGGGCATGTCTTTATAAGCATATAACACTTAACGCGTTGACTTAGGAACTTGAAATTTTGTATACTTATTAATTAAAGATACACAAATGAGATAGTAATCGCAAAAGTACGGCGCAGAAATTTAAAGGATGAGTTTTTTGACATTTTCTGCGGTAAGGGGAGCGCGCACTATTGGGCATGTTTTTATATGCATATAACACTTAACGCGTTGACTTAGAAACTTGAAATTGTGTATACTTATTAATTAAAGATACAAAAATCAGATAGTAATCGCAAAAGTACGGCGCAGAAATTTTAAGCATAGATTTTTTGAGATTTTCCGCGGTAAGGGGAGCGCGCGCTATTGGGCATGTTTTTATATGCATATAACACTTAACGCGTTGACTTAGGAACTTAAAATTTTGTATACTTATTAATTAAAGATACACAAATGAGATAGTAATCGCAAAAGTACGGCGCAGAAATTTTAAGCATAGGTTTTTTGACATTTTCTGCGGTTAGGGGAGGGCACGCTATTGGGCATGTCTTTATATGCACATATAACACTTAACGCGTTGACTTAGGAACTTGAAATTTTGTTTACTTATTAATTAAAGATACACAAATTAGATAGTAATCGCAAAAGTACGGCGCAGAAATTTAAAGGATGGGTTTTTTGACATTTTCTGCGGTAAGGGGAGCGCGCACTATTGGGCATGTTTTTATATGCATATAACACTTAACGCGTTGACTTAGAAACTTGAAATTTTGTGTACTTATTAATTAAAGATACCCAAATGAGATAGTAATCGCAAACGTACGGCGCAGAAATTTTAAGCATAGGTTTTTTGACATTTTCTGCGGTTAGGGGAGCGCGCGCTATTGGGCATGTCTTTATATGCACATATAACACTTAACGCGTTGACTTAGAAACTTGAAATTTTGTATACTTATTAATTAAAGATACACAAATGAGATAGTAATCACAAAAGTACGGCGCAGAAATTTTAAGCATAGATTTTTTGAGATTTTCCGCGGTAAGGAGAGCGCGCGCTATTGGGCATGTTTTTATATGCATATAACACTTAACGCGTTGACTTAGGAACTTGAAATTTTGTATACTTATTAATTAAAGATACACAAATGAGATAGTAATCGCAAAAGTACGGCGCAAAAATTTAAAGGATGGGTTTTTTGACATTTTCAGCGGTAAGGGGAGCGAGCACTATTGGGCATGTTTTTATATGCATATAACACTTAACGCGTTGACTTAGAAACTTGAAATTTTGTGTACTTATTAATTAAAGATACCCAAATAAGATAGTAATCGTAAAAGTACGGCGCAGAAATTTTAAGCATAGGTTTTTTGACATTTTCTGCTGTTAGGGGAGCGCGCGCTATTGGGCATGTTTTTATATGCATATAACACTTAACGCGTTGACTTAGGAACTTGAAATTTTGTATACTTATTAATTAATGATACACAAATGAGATAGTAATCACAAAAGTACGGCGCAGAAATTTTAAGCATAGGTTTTTTGACATTTTCTGCTGTTAGGGGAGCGTGCGCTATTGGGCATGTCTTTATATGCACATATAACACTTAACGCGTTGACTTAGAAACTTGAAATTTTGTGTACTTATTAATTAAAGATACCCAAATGAGATAGTAATCGCAAAAGTACGGCGCAGAAATTTTAAGCATAGGTTTTTTGACATTTTCTGCTGTTAGGGGAGCGCGCGCTATTGGGCATGTCTTTATATGCACATATAACACTTAACGCGTTGACTTAGAAACTTGAAATTTTATATACTTATTAATTAAAGATACACAAATGAGAAAGTAATCACAAAAGTACGGCGCAGAAATTTTAAGCATAGATTTTTTGAGATTTTCCGCGGTAAGGGGAGCGCACGCTATTGGGCATGTTTTTATATGCATATAACACTTAACGCGTTGACTTAGAAACTTGAAATTTTGTATACTTATTGATTAAAGATACACAAATGAGATAGTAATCACAAAAGTACGGCGCAGAAATTTTAAGCATAGGTTTTTTTACATTTTCTGTGGTAAGGGGAGCGCGCGCTATTGGGCATGTTTTTATATGCATATAACACTTAACGCGTTGACTTAGAAACTTGAAATTTTGTATACTTATTGATTAAAGATACACAAATGAGATAGTAATCACAAAAGTACGGCGCAGAAATTTTAAGCATAGGTTTTTTTACATTTTCTGTGGTAAGGGGAGCGCGCGCTATTGGCTGTGTATTAATAAGCATATAACACTTAACACGTTGACTTAGAAACTTGAAATTTTGTATACTTATTAATTAAAGATACCCAAATGAGAAAGTAATCGCAAAAGTACGGCGCAGAAATTTTAAGCACATGTTTTTTGACATTTTCTGTGGTAAGGGGAGCGCGCGCTATTGGGCATGTTTTTATATGTATTTAACACTTAACGCGTTGACTTAGGAACTTGAAATTTTGTATACTTATTGATTAAAGATACACAAATGAGATAGTAATCACAAAAGTACGGCGCATAAATTTTAAACACAGATTTTTCAACTTTTCTATCTTAAAGGAAGCATGTAGTAGTGAGCGTGGACAGTAAGCCTAAAAAACTATACTTTTAATTTCTGCGCCGTACTTTTGTGATTACTATCTCTTTTAAATATGATTAATTAATAAGTATACAAAATTTCAAGTTTCTAAGTCAACGCGTTAAGTGTTATATGCTTATTAATACACAGCCAATAGCGCGCGCTCCCCTTACCGCAGAAAATGTCAAAAAACCTTTGCTTAAAATATCTGCGCCGTACTTTTGTGATTACTATCTCATTTGGGTATCGTTAAATAATAAGTATACAAAGTTTCAAGTTTCTAAGTCAACGCGTTAAGTGTTATATGCATATAATACATAGCCAATAGTGCGCGTTCGTTCCCCTTAGCACAGAAAATGTCAAAAAACCTATGCTTAAAATTCCTGCGCCGTACTTTTGTGATTACTATCTCATTTGTGTATCTTTATTTAATAAGTATACAAAATTTCAAGTTTCTAAGTCAACGCGTTAAGTGTTATATGCTTATTAATACACAGCCAATAGCGCGCGCTCCCCTTACCACAGAAAATGTCAAAAAACCTATGCTTAAAATTTCTGCGCCGTACTTTTGTGATTACTATCTCATTTGTGTATCTTTAATCAATAAGTATACAAAATTTCAAGTTCCTAAGTCAACGCGTTAAGTGTTATATGCTTACAAAGACATGCCCAATAGCGCGAGCTCCCCTTACCGCAGAAAATGTAAAAAAACCTATGCTTGAAATTTCTGCGCCGTACTTTTGTGATTACTTTCTCATTTGTGTATCTTTATTTAATAAGTATACAAAATTTCAAGTTTCTAAGTCAACGCGTTAAGTGTTATATGTGCATATAAAGACATGCCCAATAGCGTGCCCTCCCCTAACCGCAGAAAATGTCAAAAAACCTATGCTTAAAATTTCTGTGCCGTACTTTTGCGATTACTACCTCATCTGGGTATCTTTATTTAATAAGTATACAAAATTTCAAGCTTCTAAGTCAACACGTTAAGTGTTATATGTGCATATAAAGACATGCCCAATAGCGCGCGCTCCCCTAACCGCAGAAAATGTCAAAAAACCTATGCTTAAAATTTCTGCGCCGTACTTTTGCGATTACTACCTCATCTGTGTATCTTTAATTAATAAGTATACAAAGTTTCAAGTTTCTAAGTCAACGCGTTAAGTGTTATATGTGCATATAAAGACATGCCCAATAGCGCGCGCTCCCCTAACAGCAGAAAATGTCAAAAAACCTATGCTTAAAATTTCTGCGCCGTACTTTTGCGATTACTATCTCATTTGGGTATCTTTAATTAATAAGTACACAAAATTTCAAGTTTCTAAGTCAACGCGTTAAGTGTTATATGCTTATTAATACACAGCCAATAGCGCGCGCTCCCCTTACCGCAGAAAATGTCAAAAAACCTTTGCTTAAAATATCTGCGCCGTACTTTTGTGATTACTATCTCATTTGGGTATCGTTAATTAATAAGTATACAAAGTTTCAAGTTTCTAAGTCAACGCGTTAAGTGTTATATGCATATAATACATAGCCAATAGTGCGCGTTCGTTCCCCTTAGCACAGAAAATGTCAAAAAACCCATCCTTTAAATTTCTGCGCCGTACTTTTGCGTATCTTTCTCATTTGTGTATCTTTATTTAATAAGTATACAAAATTTCAAGTTTCTAAGTCAACGCGTTAAGTGTTATATGTGCATATAAAGACATGCCCAATAGCGTGCCCTCCCCTAACCGCAGAAAATGTCAAAAAACCTATGCTTAAAATTTCTGCGCCGTACTTTTGCGATTATTACCTCATCTGGGTATCTTTAATTAATAAGTATACAAAATTTCAAGCTTCTAAGTCAACACGTTAAGTGTTATATGTGCATATAAAGACATGCCCAATAGCGCGCGCTCCCCTAACCGGAGAAAATGTCAAAAAAATTCTGCGCCGTACTTTTGCGATTACTATCTAATTTGTGTATCTTTAATTAATAAGTATACAAAGTTTCAAGTTCCTAAGTCAACGCGTTAAGTGTTTTATGCATATAAAATCAGGCCCAATAGCCCGCGCTCCCCTTACCGCGAAAAATCTCAAAAATTCTATGCTTAAAATATCTGCGCCGTACTTTTGTGATTACTACCTCATTTGTGTATCTTTAATTAATAAGTATACAAAATTTCAAGTTTCTAAGTCAACGCGTTAAAACTTTATACAAGCTTCAATGAAGTACAATCGTGTAGAAAAGTTTAGGCTTAGGAATGTCATCTGTCGGCTAGTTCTGTCGGCTAGTTTCAGCGACGTGCTTCCTCAGTTCTGATGCGAACAAGGTAACGCCCTTCCGGCGTCTGTGTTTTTAAATTAATATAAACCATCTCGGACCGCATTAACTATTGTCATCAAGAATATGATTACGGTCTAGCTCAAGTCCATGTTAAGACGAGAATTAAAATGTTTTTGTTTTAAATTTCATCCGTGTAAACAACCAGAGGAACCAACTATTTCGGAGGAATTACATGATTTACGCTGTAACGTAATGTGTTTACAAATATTAGTCAAGTTAAAAATCTATTTCTCTTAAACGTTAACAGGAACAATGTAACCTAAGTGAACAGTTCTATATGGATTCGAAATGCCAAGGGTTTATCTAGGACGATCATTTTGGGTGATTGCTAATTACTCATTACTTATTCTACCATTGAAGTTCAATACTTTATATCGCTTTATTATGTTTAAAAATAGATTGAGACAGTTTAATTACAGCCTACGTACATACCATCTTAGATGACATGGTTAGCGCAAGTTTGATGTTTTAGAATTTTTTTATAGCTCTTAAAGTGCCAGTTTCAATGGTCGAATCTTAGGCCCTATTCGCTCTGAAGTCATATAACTATACAGCGTGTAACAAAATTCGTGTCCGACCCGTGAAGTGGTTATTAGGTATCGTGTGTCGGTTCTATTTACGAGGGTATGTTTTTAAGTTCGCGGAATGAGAGGGTTGATGGGGAATTATTATGCTCATTAGGATCGTAACGTGTTTAGTGACTCATAATTAATATAAATAAGAGGTTTCATTGTTATTAGACAATTAGTCTTTGAGCTATCGTCAACCAAGCAACATAATCGGGAGTGAAAAGTGAAATATGGATAAAATCGAATATCGTGCCGTTATAATCTTCCTTACCAAGCAAGGAAAATCAGTTCCGACCATACTGAATGAAATGTCATCGGTTTACGGTTGCCCAGGATAATCCATGGTGTACAAGTGGCACAGTTTATTTAAACAAGGAAGAGAATCACTTGAAGACGACCCGAGGCCAGGCAGGAGTATCGAGGTGGCAAATCCAGAACTTATCCAAAAAGTCGAAAAAATTGTACTCGACGATGCTCGACTAAAAAAGAAACAACTCTCAGAAATGGTTGGAGTATCTGATAAAACCATTTCTTAAATCCTGCACGATCATCTTGGCATGACTAAGGTCAGCGCAAGATGGGTGCCGAGAATGCTCACGCCGCCGCAAAAACAGCGCGTAGAGTGTTCACGTGCATATTTCGACCTCTGCAATGAAGACAAAGATGGTGTATTGAGTAGAATTCTTACTGGAGACGAAACTTGTGTTCATAATTATGAACCTGAGTCGAAACAAAACTGTATGTAGTGGCATAAAAAGAGCACAGCACCACCCAAGAAGTTTAAGGTGTCACAGTCAGCTGGGAAACTCATGGCAACGGTCTTTTGGGACTCGGAAGGAATATTATTGATCGATTTTAAAGATAAAGGTGTTTCTATAACCGGAGAATACTACGCTTCAATATTAGAGCGATAAAAAGAAGCCATTAAAGAGAAAAGACGGGAAAATTTATGAAAGGTGTGCTGCTTTTGCTCGACAACGCGCCCGTCCACAAGAGCCGTGTTGCGTTGGCTGCCCTGCATAAGGTGGGCTTCGATATTTTGAGTCATCCACCCCACAGCCCAGACCTGGTCCCGAGTGATTATTACCTGTTTCCAAAAATGAAAAAAGAGCTGCGGGCTAAGAAATTTACCACCGCTGATGAAGTCAAGGAGGCAGTTTCAGCTTATTTTGAAGATAAAGACAAAATATTTTTTTATGAGGGATAAATAAATTAATTGAAAGATCCGAAAAATGTATTCGTCTTGCAGGAATATATTGAAAAAGAAAAATAATTTGGTTTTTTAATTTTCACGCTATATCTCCCATTCCGCGAACATAAAAACGCCCCCTCGTATGTAATAATTTTTAAAATACTAAGCAAAAATTTTATCCCGGATTTTTTTTTTAAATTAATTTACGAAAATTACTTGTCAACACAGGTGCGGGCAATAGCGCTCGATAGCTCTTACCTATCGGGTAGCTAAGACACGAGATCAATAGTGTCGTTAAACACAATTAATATATTTTTTTATGTTTATGTTTTTTATTTTCTAGTTATTTTAATGGCGCCTCATTCATCAATGATTTCAACTATCTTGTTTATATATATTGTAATTAACCTTATCATATAGTATTATCATTACGTTTATTTATCCGGTTTCGCCATAACGGCTTATGTGTTGTTAATGATATTTTATTTCGAAGCTTTAGATGCCATATTAGGCTATGTTTAGATTCTTGTTTATTGCTCTGAGATATAACGATTATGAAATTGTGAACTGTGAAACTTTTATTACTTTATTTGGTTAAATGTTATAAATTATAAGAATTATATATTCTGAATAGTGAATTAGTGTTTAGTATAAAACAGCCCGTTTAAATAATAAATGTGTCACTGTTGGGCAATAGCCTTCTTAGTCCAGGAAATTTAGAACCAAAAATGCGTTCGCTCTGAAAATCCCGCCACTCGATTTTTCGATTTGAATATCTTATTTCTAAGCATATTAGTAATATTTGTATAAAATGTGGGTGATGTTTTAAACAAGCTGATTTATTAATTGTCATTATTGTAATAACAGTACAAAAATAAATTAATAATATGTATGTAATGTATTAATAAATTCCAATGACCTATTTTTGAATAATATAATATACAAAATAATATGATGATTTGTCATTACAGTTATAAATAGTTACATAATAGTTACATATTATTTTATTATACATTTTATAAGACCGTTGAATCTTTATGCGTGGGATTCTAAATGATAATGTCAATAGGCGCCGGCGCGACCACAAAAGCTCTGATCGCTGTTTATTTAACTACAATGGTTTAATAAAAGGTTTTTTATTATAAAATTAAGTTCCTGTGTTACATTCCGACTCTATCATTAGATTCAATATATATTTCATATGTTATTACGTCGTCAATCAAACTGTGAACAAAGGATGAAATAATATGGAATAGAAAAAACGTAATTGCGAACACAATGCCAGCGGGTATAATCTTCGCTTAATATTAAAGCTACAATGAATATTAATTATTAAATATATATTAGACAAAGGTGTAAAAAAAACGACTACACAATTTTCTTGAAAATTCCGCTACTGTTTCCCGTATTGTAATTTTTGTGACGTCTTAAAGCCTGTCGCGTTTATTTACATACAATAAGAAGATCTCAGGTAGGTACTCCGTACACTAATATTCAGATGATCATATTTTAATTTTTGATTTCGTTTATTGACAATATAACAATGTGTACGTATAAATTATACTTTTTATTTTTCCTTTTAATTTGTACTGTGACGTTCAACAAATTTATTTTATTTCATACGTTATGTCATATTTCACATATTCTCAGTATAATTTGTACACACAAAGGTTTTTTTGGAAGAACAATGGATGGTTTTACGGCATAAAGCTATAAAGCTTTTAATACGCTAGGCTCAATTGGTAAAATATCAACGTTAGAAGTTGTCTATTAATAAAGAAGTAACGAACGGTTTTCTATGACATATGTTCCCACGGCTCGTGGATTAAGCGCGGACTTCCGATCACTACGGAATAATTATAAGGTTTCGTTCCGCTATTAAATGTGTTAGCTTAATTATTTTATGTCTGTGCTTACATTGGCATTGACATTAAATTAATATAATATCAATGAATTTAAAAGAAATATAGTAGACTTGACGTTAACGAAAATGTAACATAGCTTATATATTATAATAATATCTAGGCGGACGGGCAAATAGGCTGTCCTGATGGTAAGTGGTCACAACCGCCCGTAGACATTGGCAATGTAAGAAACATTAACCGTTCCATGCATCGCCATTGCACCACTAACTTTGGGAACTAAGATGCTGTCCCTTGTGCCTGTTATTATATAATAATAATGACCGATCTCGGCTACGGCGGCCAATCTCAATAGAGATTAGCCAACTGCGCAGGAGATGTTATAGTGCAGAAGTGTGTGCGCACACACATAGATGCACTCTCTCTTTCCTAGCTCTCATAACCCGATGGGACGGCAATCCGACACGACCGGAAAGAGTCCAGGCGCAGGACCAACGGCTTTACGTGCTTTCCGAGACACGGGAGTGTACACACTTCCAACTTCCAGACTCCGGGCTCCTACTGAGAATTTTTCGACAGAAACTCTCAATAATATTTGATTGGCCCGACCTGGGATTTGAACCCAGGACCACCGGGTCTGCGACCTTATATCTAGCCACTAGACCAACGAGGCAGTCATGTTGGTCTGTTATTGTACCTACCCTTCAAACCGGTACACAACAATATTGTTGTTGGCCTCCTATCTGATAAGTGAGTGGTACCTTCCCAGATGGGCTTGCACGAAGCCCTACCACTGAGTAAAAAGATAACGCTAGATGGCCGTGTCGATAGAACACGTGGATGGTAACGTACGATCGTGTGTTCAACACCGAGTAACCACGAGGAACAAATAACTGCTGATTTTTTTTCGAAATTTCACACGCTTAATTTGTCATTATAATATATCGTAAGACATCTGCAGCTACGCGGACATTTAGCCACATGTATATAAAACAAACTTGGATATACAGCCTGATGATATTAGCTCAAATGATTCTCTAATATAAGAGGAATTTTATTGCCAGTCGTGGGATACGAGATGCGAGCTGTTTACGTAACTAACTAGACGTTGAAGATACATCACAAATACCTTAAAATAAACGTGTGATATTAACTCTAGAGTTAAACCTTACTAATATTATAAATGAAAAAGTAAGTTTGTTTTGCTACTCTTTCACGTCTCCAATGATCATCATGGATACAGAATATGAGAGGGTACTTAACACCTCTTTCCTCTCCTCCTCTAGAAAACTAGTAATATTATAAACAAATAAATTTTTATTTTTTTTATATCCGAAACAATCAACTATATAAGACGCCACGTCGTCGTCGTTATAAGTCATCTTATAAAATAAAGCCTCCGTTTTGCTACGATTTGTACAGAACTGTTTACAAACAACAATTTTCATTCATTCACCCTGCCGGAGACGGTTCATACAAGTTTCCATGTTTGGTCTAGAATCAGTTCTGGATCGACTGTAGCCGTGCACGGTTTTTAAAAGGCTTTTTCCTGTTCATTACATTTTATCCGCATTTGGTAACAGGTTGATGTATTGTCATAACTAAGGAGGTTTTTCTTTTAACTTGTCGTATCAAAAATAACTAGAGATCTGTCTAATAATAACAAATGTTTATTAGTATTAACTAACAAGAACATAAAGGGCACCTTCACCCATAGTTGCTGGCAATGTATGAAGTTTAATCTCCTCTCCTAAAACTTGCACAGCGCTATAGATATAAGACGTTATGGCCCTTGTCCCACGATGATGTTGGCTTACCCTGTTACTGGAACATAGCAGTACATATCATTCAGGATCATACATTGATTATAAGAACATAGGCAAACCTAACTTGGACTACTCCGATATAAGGTATTGAAAGCAGCCAAAAAAATTAACAGACGATTTTCAACTTTGGTAATTGCATTTTAGTGCTCATTTCTTATTTTACATGTTTCGTTTTGCACTTCTTACCCTTTTTTTCATTATATACATATATAAGTAAAAAAATATACATTATAAACGAAACGAAAATTGGATTTAAACACGTAAGTACAGTCGGAACAAACATAAATGACTACATTTTATATTAAATTTAGCATAATATAAAAGCACGAACAAATTTAGAGAAGTCGTAATGTCTCTAGCAAAACGCAATCGTAAAAGTCTCACCGAGTCGTCTACTCTATAAAAATAACATTTTCTCGTCCCATGTCAAACATAAACATTTTATACGACCTGTAATAACAGAAATGTCATTTCGCGTAATACACGTATTACAATTTATTATTTTACCAATTTTAATCGTAAATAAAAGCTTTTTCAACTAAATATCTTATTTTTACGTTTTAAATATTTTTTCTGCGGACCGTCGTTAATTATTGGAGTAACTGTTCTGTCAATTAAACTAGTGCTCCATAAAATTTAAACATATAAATAAGTCTTGTGTCCCATTAGCTACCGAGTCCTGTATCATATAGTTTCAATAGGTGTTTACATCGAAGTGTGAAATATATGTAAGTATATTTAATAACGTCAATTAAAAAATGATCAGTGGAAACTTTTATGACATATTTTATTGACGATCTTAAATGTAATGTAATTTATAATTAAATGTACCGTCGCAGTAAAAAATTATCACACATTTAGCGATCACTTCGATATTTATTTACAAAAACCAACAAGAACTGAATAATAAAATAAATTATTTAGCTGATTTATTTATAGTACAATCGGTATATTTATAAAGGCAGGAAAACGTCTGCTTTATTTTGCTAGTCTATATCTATACAAATTAATAAAATTGAAATGTATGTCTGTAATTTCAAAATAACTGAATCTTTTTAAGGTTATTTGCGAGTTATTATACCAATCATCTTTTTATTTTATTTTGAAGTACCGCTGCTACGTAAATATTTCAATATTTTATATTTATAATTCTAAACTGAATTCCACGCTGGCGAAGCCGAGGGTTTTCCTAGTGTATAATATTATATTTTGACTTAAAGGACATATAAATTCACACTGAATTTAAAAAATAAATATACAATATAATACCATACGTGTACATATAATTTAATTTTATGTATTCAATAGAAACGGGTTTATATAAAGTGATGACCTTTGAAATTAATCCTTAACGGAAATGTCAGAGATGTCAAAATTAATTGACACACATACACGACTAGATTTACTCGAATATTATATTAATATGAATAATTAGTCTGCAGGTAACTTGACAATTTTTTTTTAAAAAACACCCAAATTTACGTTTTTCGTGGCATGACTGACGTTAGTTGTGCGTGTACCAGAGGTGTCTGGTCAGATAGAACAGTTTACGATGACTACTTCGATGCGCCGTCAACTACGTTTTGATGTAAGATGTTATGTTACTTTTGCCCGTAATTCCACTAGTTCACTCATAATCTAAACTGGAACACTGCAATATAAAGTATTACTGTTTAGAGGAAGAATAACTGGTGAATTATTGGTTCGGCCTGCACAAAGCCCCGCTAAAATAATTATTGTAAATATATTTGATCACGGCTTCAAAACGGCTCTTTCAATCAATAAAAAATAACCAATGTACGGTGAGGGACGACTTACAAACAATAACCATCACTAACCTTTCTTAGTTCTTTTTTTTTTGATAATCAAAGAATACAATAGACTCAGCCAATATCGTCCCGACTCTTTTTATTTTGTCGGAAATACTTTACATAGTTCTGTATGCATAATGAGCAGTGTCGCCTCTAGGAGCGGAAAGCAATTTATATCCAGTCTCATTTGCCAACTTTAAAGAATATTCCATGCAGTGTAGGTATCTGTCTAGAAAACTCATCTGAGATATCCAGATTACAAATCGTTCCTTTAAACTCAAACGTATGTTAAGTATATGTTTTAGTTTAATTTGGAATTTTTCTCCTTGTCTATCTATATTACTACTATTTAAAGTCGGTGTCTGTTCGTTTGAATGTAAATAACATAGATATTTGATTAATTTGGAATTGTTATCCGCGAAGGTTTCATCTATAATACATCACTACTGTATATAACTGAAACGTTTGTTCGTTTGATCTAGCTAATGGAAGGACCTACCAGTCCGATTTGCTAAAATATTTTTACTTAAAATAGACCATTAGTTGAGAAGGGTTATATCCCGCTACTACCCATGAGGATCCGCCCTCGTTGTAACATTTAACGCAAAACGCTACGAGAGGAAAAAGAAACAATTTTCATTTCGTATGATATTAATAGTCATTACTTATAAACATCTCTTATTAGAGACTGTTTAGTTAAACACAGTATTCTGTCTTACTATCATTATTGATTTGACATTCGAAAGAAGAAACAACAACATTATTTGACTAATCATCCGCAACAATGTTTTTGTTGCGGATGATTGAAAAAACATTGTTGCGGTATTTAAAAATAAACAAAATAATTTTGAGGTCTGTAAAAATGTAACTAAACCATAGATTCGCATTCATTGAAGCTTCGGTAATCTTAAAGTGCGGCACACTTTTGTACAACGTAGGGAACATTGTGTAACACCTTATTTGCCATATTATCTACCCTTTGCTTGAAATTCCCTCGACTCGGCTAATAAAAAAGATAACAATGCCTCTACGAGCTCTTACCCCTCTTACAAGTACATATATACAGTGTTCGTATATACATACTCGCACCTCGAAACCCTCAACCGTTAAATACAAATATAATCTTTATTTCTAAAGGATAAAGTTCAAATTACTTTGTAAATTTCCTTTTGACATTTTCGCTTTGAGTTTAGGTTAGGCAGACGTAAATGATCATAAGGTGCAGTGTAGACTCATTTACGTTATTATAAAGTTTACATAATTACATGTTTTGGTGACGACTGAAGCAGTTCTTGTAAATAGCTTTTATGCAGCGATCGCGGATTTCGTCCCCGCAATGTTAAATATTCGTATGCGTAAAATAGGTGACAGCAGAATGAAACGTTAATGGCTGTCTTCGGATTTGAGATATGACAACTCAGACGAGAGATAATCGTAATATACCAGAATCAAGTTTAGATATTTCTACTAGTATTGTAATCCTTCTTAGTATTCTTCTTTTTATAATTTAAAAAATTATAATATATTTTATCTTCAACATTAATTGTCATATTTCAGCCAAGTGTCACTAAAGCATAGTTAGTTATACTCCTAAAACTTCCTTATATGGGGTTTTCCAATAGGGACGCTTGAACTTTGACAGCTGATTGCGGCCATGTTGTTTGAGTGACAGCTGTCAAATGCAGTGTGTTCATTCCGTCCTCCCAAACCACCATGGCAGGTTACAGTGTCGAGCAGCACGTGCAAATCATAAAATTGTTTTATGAAAATGGGTCTTCAGTTCGAGCAACGTTCCGCGCACTTCGCCCGTTTTACGGTCGCGATGATCGTCCTGCCGAGTCGACTATCCGTCGATTGGTGGACAAATTCGAGTCAACCGGGTCAGTTAACAATCAGCCGGTTCCCGTGCGTCAACGTAACGCGAGATCTGCCGAGAATATCGCCGCTGTGCACGACAGTGTCTTCGAAAACCCGCGGCAGTCAATTCCGCGTCGCGCACAGGAACTCGGCCTTTCGCAGACGACAACTTGGCGAATTTTGCGTTGTGACTTGAGCCTGCACCCGTACAAGATCCAGCTGACCCAAGAGCTCAAGGTTAATGACCATAGACAGCGCCGTGTGTTCGCTGACTGGGCATTAGAGCAGTTGGAAGTTGACGCCGATTTTGGCAAAAAAATCATCTTCAGCGACGAGGCGCATTTTTGGATGAATGGCTATGTCAACAAGCAAAATTGCCGTATTTGGGACGAGACCAATCCACACGAGGTTCACCAAGTGGCAATGCACCCGCAGAAAGTGACTGTTTGGTGCGGATTTTGGGCCGGAGGCGTGATTGGTCCGTATTTTTTCGAAAACGATAATGGTGTGGCCGTCACCGTCAATGGTGAGCGATACCGGTCGATGATAACCAACTTCTTTTGGCCTGAAATCGAGAATATGGATCTGGACAACATGTGGTTTCAACAGGACGGCGCTACGTGCCACACAGCACACGCTACGATGGAAGTTCTGCACGATCAAGCGCTCTTAATGGAAAACCCTATATATCACTCCCTCCATTGGTGAAAACAGATTTTGAGTTTACGAGTTCAGACATACAGACGCGTCGGTAGACTTCGTTTTATATCTAATGATAGATACTAGCTCACGCCCCACTAGCGTTATACTGAATCTCAAGTAGTTTTTGTTAAAAAAAAATTGATACTAACAGAGATTTTCATAGAAATACAAAATTTCAACTCAATCGGACGAATGGTAAAAATACATTTATTTTTATATAATTTGATAATACTAAGATATAATACAATAATGATTCCAGCGTGGAATAAATCGTACATGAAACAAGCGGTATTCTCTCGTAATTCTTTTTCCACATCGATTGAGACGTGCAGTTCCTTAGATTCGTCTTGTCATTATAATAAATGGTTTCGGAGCAATCTCGCGCTGTCTGACTGTCGCACGATCAGCAGATAGAACTTTACCATTTATATTTGGTAGACTGGAAACTATTACAATTTTCATAATACTATAAATACCTTTGATTATAATACTTACACAAGAAAACATATCTTTAAAATTTATCTTTATACCGTAAAAAGAAGGATTATAATTTTACCCTATGTATTTGAGTTTCTGTCTGTGGCATCGTAACTCCCAAACGAGTGAACCTATCTTCTCTGTTTGAAACCTATGATATGATCGATACGGTTCTTAGATATAAATTATGAAGATCTGTTCGGAAGTTTGAAGATCATTATTGAAAATGCGATCCCCGGCGCTATGACGCTTGTATTATAATTTTGTTAAAAATGTGACAACAAACACATTTGATTTTTTACTCTTTAGAGGCGTTTTTGTGTGTATATTTTATTTTGTTTACTTTAATTTTAGTTATTAAAACCGAGCTTAGAAATTACAAAGAGTTAAATTTTCGTTTTAATTTGTAATACGAAGTCAGATAACCAAATAGGCCATCTGAAAGTAAGAGGACTCTAGCTGTGAGAGTTTTGTAAATGAGATTAAAATGTTCGTGAACGGGATCTGGCCGCTGCTAGAATTGTTTTTATTCTTATAACTATAATTAAAGACCAAATTTCACTCTTCAAAATTTGGTCTTTGTGCAAGCTCGTCTGGGTAGGTACCACCCACTCATCAGATATTTTACCGCAAAACAGCAGTACTATGTATTATTGTGTTCCGGTTTGAAGGGTGAGTGAGCCAGTGTAATTACAGGCACAAGGGACATAACATCTTAGTTCCCAAAGTTGGTGGCGCATTGGCGATGGTTAACATTTCTTACAATGTCTATTCTTTGAATTTAGCAAAATGTCTCCCTACAATGTCTATGGGCGTTGGTGACCACTTACCATCAGGTGAAATATATGCTCGTCCACCTTATCTTATGCTGTATATGTTAACTGCCTCGTTGGTCTAGTGGCTAGATATAAGGCCGCAGACCCAGTGGTCCTGGGTTCAATTCCCAGGTCGGGCCAATAAATAGTCATTAGGTTTTTCTGTCAGAAAATTCTCAATAGCAGCCCGGAGTCTGGAAGTTGGAAGTGTGTACACTCCCGTGCCTCGGAAAGCACGTAAAGCCGTTGGTCCTGCGCCTGAACTCTTTCCGGTCGTGTCGGATTGCCGTCCTATCGGATTATGAGAGCTAGGGAATAGTGAGTGAACCTGTGTTTGCGCACACACTTGTGCACTATAATATCTCCTGCGCAGTTGGCTAATCTCTCTTGAGATTGGCCTCCGTGGCCGAAATCAGTCTGGAGGACGTTATATGTATGTTTTTTCTAAATTCAAAGAATAATTAAATAAATATGTAATGATTATATGCAAGGTCTTAGCTACTTGCATTTTTTGAGCAAGTTAGCTATACGGTATTACGGAATAACTGAGGCCGTTTCTGACGATACGTGTATTCGGCGAACACATAGAAAACCGATTGTAAAACATCCTGTTTATTAAATCCAATATTATATAAACCATCCTAAACACTCCCAATGTACCAGCAATCAGTTACGTCCCTTGTAACAATAATCACACTGGCTCACTCAACTTCAAACAGTACGTCGAAATACAAATTAATTATCAGTGTTTGACAGTAGAATAATTGATGAGCCGCTACTACATTCGTATATGTAAGTATATAGTAAGTACCTTAATATACACACTTTTTTAACAGTATAATTTTACAGTACGAAAAAAAAAAACATATTTTAATTTAAAGGATGAATTGGATATTACGATAAAGAAAAAAAAAATGACAGAATCGTCAAAAACATCTTATCATAGAAATGTATTTGCATAGATTTTACTCGAAGGTTCTGCAATGCGGCGCCTTGCAGAAAGCTCTATCGACAATGGTAATTTTATTAAATACTTTTGTTTATTTAGTTAGACAAACGACCTTACTTATAAGAAATGTTTAGCGGGTGATTTAAACAATGCTGCGTCTTCTTTTTATGAATATCAAGTCAATAATGGCGGAAAGAGACAAATCTGTATTTAACTATACAGTCTTTAAGCAATGTTTATAAATAAAGCCTTTATTTTTTAAAGTTATCTTAATAATAATGACAAATAAACAACTCGTATATGTATTTCTTTAAACAGAAACTATTAATGTATCGTGAAAGTAAGTCAACCTTCTAATGCTTTTCCACGAATCATAGAATTTGTTATTGTCTAAACGCTTAATGTATTCGTGGTTGGTATTAACTGAATTTGGTATTCAGCGCATGCGCCGGTGCAAACCGCTTTTCACGTGCACGGGCCCCACGCCAAAATAACGAGACCGCACCGGGTGTTTAGTGAAATTATATATAGATTCATTACTATATATTTACTTTAGTAATACGTACTGTTGCATCCCTGATCGTTTTTTTTTTTTTACTTAAAAGTCAGTCGTTCTTGTTGTCAAATTGCTGTTCAGCTATGGAACTGGTTTTAACTAGCAACAATACTAACTCCTAAACCTATTTACTGCCAGACCCTTTGAAGATTATTCTCGAATCGTGTAGAAAAAGTGATATAAGAAAAATAAGTCAGTGTAATTTAACATATATAAAAGTAATATAAATACTTATATTTAATTTAATATTAATATATACTTATTAATACTTTTAAATAAACATTAGAGTGAGTGGATTTTGTTGTTATATAATATCTTAACTAGAGTACTTTTATTGTATGCTTACTATGCTTTGGATACTCCAAGGTCCATAATGAGAGATAGAGAGGGGCACTGTTGGCGGACACACTTACGTGCTATACAGTATTAAACTCATAAATATCATCATCTGCTTATCCAGCATAACAAAATCCACGATTTGGCTCTTTAAGATACATTAGAGACGACTCAATATTATGATAAAAATGATTAAGCTATTGTATTCATATTCACGTAACGGCGTTAACAATTATGCAGATATTCAGTAGCTATATAAAGACAACCATTTAATCTCCTAAAAAGTTATTCGTTTTTGAATAAATAAGCAACGCTCAATATATGTTCGTTCGTTATTTAATGTCTGATCTCTGACCTGCATAAATTCCGCTTTCTTGTGTAAATACAATAAATTAAAATTCAAGGCGTTGGTAGTTTTTTTTTTGTAAGTTGTGAGATTTTTTTTATACGTTAGTATAAAATACTATTTCTCGATAGATCTCTACGGTTTAAATGTTTTCTTTATTCATGAATTTTTATATTGTTTTTTCGATATTTTCTAGAACAAGATGATGTTACTTTTCATACCAACAACAAATGTTTTGCTTGCAATTAAATATATTATTGTGGATATTTGTATAGGTATATTTAAATGCTGTCTTTTCAATATGAGCTGAAATCTAGTGCACAAACCTGGATGTGTCGCATGAAATTCTATCACAAATATATCCAATCATATTAGAGCAGCGTAGTGGAATAAGCTCTCCAACCCTTCCACTTCAAGAAAGTCTTTGTTCAGAAAAATAATATTTTCTTTACATTTACTATCAACAACTTTAAAGGTTAAAAAAAACACATTTTTTTATTGAACTATATTCGTACAAACCCTTCTTACATTATAAACTGTTAATTTTCCTTGATAACATTTAAGTTCTCGTTCTTTTGTTATTACTGATATACAGGTGGAAATGGTATTACAAATTTTAGCATATCAGTCTTAGCTTTTACGTGAGTCGATTTAGCTAATAGAATCAAATAGCTTTACTTGTATTATGACTGCAGGTCCTGTTCAGAGTCTGTATGGATAATTTTACCGTAGCTGACCGTCTACTCTGCTGACTTTACTCGGTGGTAGGGCTTTGTGCTAGCTCGTCTGGGTAGATACCACCCACTCATCGGATATTCTACCGCAAAACAGCAGTACTTGGTATTGTTGTATTCCGGTGTGAAGGGTGAGTGAGCCGACGTAATTACAGGCACAAGGGACATAACATCTTAGTTCCCAAGGTTGGTGGCGCATTGGCGATGTAAGCGATGGTTAACATCTCTTACAATGCCAATGTCTATGGACGTTGGTGACTTACCATCAGGTGGCTCATACGCTAGTCCGCCTTCCTTTGCCATAAATAAAAAACAGTGATACTTTGAATTGCTTTCCATCTCAGATCACATGGTTATGAAAACATTGCACATCACATTCTGGACTATACCTTATAGAATGGTTTATGGCGGTCCATTATATACAGGCTGGCCATCATGGACAGGCTGGCCGAACACTATCCAAACCAGCTTAGAATTCTAGAATCACTAGAAATAAATCAATCAAGTTGTCTTTAATTTCTTTCCTTATAAGACGTTACAAAATCCAAGTACCTACCGATTCTGAATTAACGACTTATTTAACTATGTATTAGCTCTTATTACCTTACCTTCTCCTCACAAGAGGAGAAGAGGCCTTAGCCCAGCAGTGGGACATTCACAGGAAGGCGGAGAACCGGGAAGCTTTGGCGCGCTTTGGGAGAGGCCTAGGTTCAACAGTGAACTACGATTGGCTGTTGATTGATTGATTAATTTCTGGTTAAAAGTTTGTCAAATGAAAATTACATTTCGTCCTTTAATATAAGATATACATATATATTTTCACATAACAATATTTTATTGTTAAAGTAACCAGCATATTGCTATTAGTATTTATGTAACCCTACGCTTCGGCAATACTATTAAATAAAAAATATAAACTACATTTAACCTAAAAAACATTAGCGATCGAAATCAACACGAAATTTATTATTTATTCCTTTATTTGGTTTTACGTTCTCTATAAGCTTTTATCATTAATCAGTGATATTATGGTCGTTAGGGGCCATTAATAAATCATTCAACTCTGTAATACCAAGTCTCCGATTAAAGTCAAGAGAGGACCGGATCTATATCCTGTACTCCTATATTTCCCGCACGACAAATGAATTATTCATAATCTTCATCCGAGTGTAGTCACATACCGAAAGGGAAGACGCTAAGCTTTGGATCATTGCCCACGTTTTATATGGAAACTTATCCATATCACTTTATCAAGTTATTTCAGACATCTTAAGACTCGCGGCTGGCAGCCGCTAATGTCAGGTTTGCGGAGTATATTGAGATTTTGAAATATAATCTATGTATATGGCATTTCCATCTTAATCAATTTTCAGGTTTGTATATTCAATACTATTTCTCAATCGCTTATGTCTTTAATAAATCCCATTCACTTTTCTAACATCACAAATTACATATTTACAGAAGGCAAAGATATTTAAATTTAAGTCTATAAATATCCAATCAAATACATAATAACATGTAAAAAAATGGAAGTGTAATGGAGTTACCATGTTTAACCTTTAATAAGTTATTTATAGATGAAACAGTTTAATTTTTTCCATTCAAATCGATTGTTGCTCAATTCTGTTGAATAAGAACAGTTTAAAAACCAAACCTTCTCACAAAGAGGAGAAGAGGCCTTAGCCCAGCAGTGGGACATTCACAGGCTGTTACTTTTTTACTCCTTACTAAAAAGGCGATGTAGTTTAAGATAATAGATAGATAGATTTCCCGACGTAAATAAAGTAGACATTGTTTATGTATTTATAAGATTTTACTTTGTAATGATCCGAGCAATATCGTTGCGACTATTAAGGTAAGAGCGGAATTCTTATAAATCGTTTAAAAATAATTGATTACAGCTTTGTAGACTGCTAAGGCACCGTCGCTTATAACCGATGACCTAAAATGGTCACTTTCTGACGTTAAAGTACCCAAATTAAAATCACGATGAAAAATTTATGGATATTATCCATTTACTGATTGCGGGCCCGTGACGGATTTTCACTTTGTCCAAGAAATGGAAATGTCTTTATATATTAATGGTTGGAACTGGTTTCTGTCAGTTTGTGTATTTCAACATTTCTGTTCGGTACTACAATTATTGCGACCGACTGAGCGATTACGTTGAGTGAGTGAGTGAGTGAGGGAAGTAAAGATCTTTAATGAATGCTTAATGATTTATGACGGTTGAAGAATAAAAGCATTAACGTTGGTCAAATTATACCTATAGTTTTGTACACAAAGGCATTCTTTGTGTCTGAACGCATTATCATCTGATAGTAATTTGTGTTGTGCTTATTATTTTTGGCGATTCAATAATCATTAAATATTATAAAACAAAGGCACCCAGCGGCATTTGTATGTCTGTCCGTGTGTCTGAAAGCGATAAACTTTTAACAGATTCCCATACGGTTTTCACCAAAGAACGAAGTGATTGACGAGGACGGTTTAGGTTCGTAATTTTTTCTACCCGAGCGAAGCATGGACGGGTAGCTAGTAATTAGATAAAGTATAAAAAGCTCAGTAACATTCTGTAAACGTCCGAATGCTGGGCTAAGGTCTCTTTTTCTTTTGATTATTTATAGCTTATTCCACCAGGCTGGTCCAAGGCATGTTGGTGAATACACATAAACCAGATATTAATTCGACACATGCATGTTTCTCCACAGTGTTTACTTACGAGACTTAAATCCAATAAGCATTAGTTACTTTCAACAAAAACACATAAAAGGAGTTCTTCAATAAAACGTGTATCTGTAAGCTTACTCAATACCGATGGTTATAACATGTTTGATAAAGTGGGTACGTACCGTAATCCTATTAAAGCATCGAGATCAGCCGTCATGTGAACAGTCGGACAGGCGCCGCTGGTTCTTTGTGTAACACCGTGATGGACGTATGAATCGGAATCACGTGCGACTCCTACCGAGATATGGTAATACGGCTCGCCGGGACATGTCGCCGGTTGATGAACTGTAATGATATTTGACAATAATCGTTTTGTAAATGGAGGTTACGCCTAATTGGAGTCCCAAGTCTGATGTTACCAGCAAGTTCTTTGAAGTAGTTTTATTAAATGTCAATTTAAATATCAATTTAATAAAATTTTGGTACGAAGAATTTACTTCTTTTTTTATTCGTTATACGCAACCTCATGTGTCACCACCACCTATAGACCAAATACATTGTTCTTTTAAGAAATATTGACCATTCCTACCTGTAACTACACTGGCTCTCTTCACCTTCAAGCCAGAACACAACAATACTAAATATAGATGGTTGTGGTAGAATATGCGAGGAGTGATTGGGGCCTACCCAGTCGGGGCATAACACCCTACCACTAAATAAAATAAAGTTTTTATTTCCTTCAATTGTATCATAGCTAGATATGTTGCTGAATACGAGTTCTATTTACTGGACAGTAAATAGAACTCGTACCAAACATTGCGGTTTCGAAACCAGAAAGCATCCTAAATTTTTAATTTCCTTAATTATTTTATTCGTTTTCATTATTTAATGATTGTGGCTTCGTGCAGGCTCGCCTGTATAAGTAACGCCCACTCATCAATTATTCTACCCCCGAACATCAATACTTTGTAATTCTGTATTCCAGTTTGAAAGGTTAGCCAGCCAGTAATTACGAGCACATATCATCGTTCATGGGAACCATGGGGTTAGCGCTGTATTGACGGTGTGAGTTATTTATACAGACAGTGGTTGCAGGGGTGATTACTTAGTACCAGCGAGCCTTACATATTACCTTTCAGCGGTTACATATCGATTGATGAATTCATTTGTAGAATACATGTATATATTATGTATATCAGAGAAATAGTTATTAGGTCACGTGATCAAGGATTGAATAGAATTTGCGTCTATTTGGATCGAAGGCATTTGTCTAATCCAGTTGGTGGATCTCCCAAAAAAATGACAATATACAAGTATTATATACTTAGTTCTCCTTATGTGTTTAATAATGCACAACTTAGCGTTATGTCTTAACTCATAACTAACGAGTAAGGATCTTAAATTTCAATGAAGCAATAGCGGGGCGGATCGTAAAACGGTTTATGTTTCTGGTCACGTAACAAAACAGTACGGGAAATACGCCTCGGCGTTTCCGAAGGTCACTTTTCTTTGGCACTTTATGATTTTTTAATGGATCACGTTGCCACATGCTACCTATGTCTCGGAATTTTTCTTTGTATGTTATCAATTTAACTTTGATAAGAATTCTTGAGTCGTTTATTTGATACTAAGTTACTTATAAACAATTAAGCTTAGTTATAGAAGTCATTAATTAAACATATTTATTCATACAAGATTAACATATACGCGATATAAAACTTAACGTTAGTTTGATTTCATTTAGACAAATATATATAGATTATATAAAAATGATAGTATTTTTTTTTAAATTTGATATTGTAAAATGAAAATCCAAACGTGCTTGTTGAAAGCCTTCGTAAACTAATCTTCGATTTATTGAGTTTATTAGTAACATCGTTATTTTGACTTGTTTTTAAAAATTGTGAAAATCTATATTTCTAGAAACTGCACAAATGTAAGTGGGTTGTTAAGACTTTTACAGCTAGGTCGTCTAAGTTTAGTTCGGTTCCAACGTTTGACCTAAATGTCACAAATCGATTTCCAATTCCAGTAATAGGAAACAAACAGCTTTTAAGCTAAAGTTCAAGAGTTCTACATATTTCGTTAAAACGATAAATATACTTTCGTCGAATACTCAACACAATATTACATTTTTCCTAGATAGAAAACCGGTTCACGAAAACCAAAGGCATACTTAGAATATTCTGTTATTGTGCAAAAGTTCATGGCATGCAATCAATAGTGTTACCTCATAAAATACCCTCATGCAAACATTTAGGTCACGCAGACTTCGTTTTAAGTCCAACCCACTGCAAACCTACGTCTTTACTCTATACCACCATTTAAACAATGTTGATACCATTTTTACTAACATCATTTAATTGTTTTTTTCTTTATAATATATGAAGGCGGACTGACATATAAGCCACTTGATGGTAAGTCGTGGTGGTAACACTCAACTTCAAACCGTAACACAATGCTGTTTGGCGTTTGTATATCCGATGAGTGGGTAGTATTACCATCAATTGGTTTACTATTATTTATAAGTATCTCGTTTCTCGAGCTTAAATTACACTGAATTATTTTAGTAGTTGGGTAAACTATCTTTCCAGTTAAGTTATCTAGTTGCGCTTAAACTACCCAAAGTATCGTCATCATTTTGCTTAAGTGTTCAGAACACTTTCGTGTATTAAATTCATCGTAATTATATATTATTCATCAATAGTATATTATTTTATTACCATAAAAGTTACTAGTTTTTCCCCGCAGACGAGGTGTTATATACTCTTTGCTATTCTTGATCCCTGCCATCGTGTATGCAAATCGTGTATTTCATGACAATTGGTAGAGTAGTTAAACCTTAAAAGCCTAAAAAAAATTTCACCATCGCGTTTATAGTATTACGTTGATATTTTTCAAATTCCAACTGTTTAATATTAAATTAAACATTTTTTACAGTTCTGCTCAGCGAGACTATACTGCCTGACGATAATCTCGAAGACAAGACCCTTAAAATAACAGATTTTGGCCTCGCCCGGGAAGTGTACAAGACCACCAGGATGTCAGCCGCGGGTACATACGCCTGGATGCCACCCGAGGTAATTATCACTAACTCTGATTGTTATTAAAATTTCATTATAGTAGGTACTGGGAATTTAAAAACATATTCATCATTATTTTCCGAATATATGAACTTATGCGTGATTTTGACATACAAATATATTGTCGTGTGATAGTTTGTTTTGTAGTCTTTCTTTTTTTTATAGTATAGGTTATGAAAAATAGATTTATTGGTTAAAAATAGGGACATAAGACCTTATTCCGTCGATTTATGTGTTCAGTGAACTCTCAAGTAGAAAATGAATGAAAGTAATAGATACAATACAAACACAACAAATGTTTTATGACGTTCGTATGACTATCGTTAGAAATTACGTATACGAACATATAACCTTCGATATGACAATAAAAATTAAAAATATGTTAAATACCACATAAATCCAATCATGTTTTCAATTATTATAGTAAATTCATCATCCCACTTTCTGCCAATCCACGATTTTGTTCTGCGGCTGACGTGACTGAGTTGCCTGTCGTGAGAAGTGTCGACATGTTTCCAATCCTGTATAGCTTTGTATTAGGATGAACAGATATTAAATTAAAATTACTATTGAGGGTATTCTTTCGAATAAATATAGCTAATAACTTTGTTAATACTTATTACATACTTACCGCCTTATTCATAAACTTTATTTAACTGGTGATTAGTAAAACAATATTTTGTCTTCTTCTTTCGTATGTCAAATCAATAATGACAGAAAGAGACAAATCAGTGTTTAGCTAAACAGTAACTAAGCAACGTTTATGAATAGGGCCGTTAGTATATATCCAATTAGTAATGACGACAAAGATGACGGTAGAATACCAAGAAAGTGATTTGTTATGTAACTGAAATAGTATTTTGCATGCGTTAATTCTATTTAGCACTAACTTAATACTGCTGCACGCGTTGCGATGCGGCTTTCTTATCAACTGGTTTTATAATAAAGTGGTAACTATTTACAATCAGATTGTCCATTTGTCCGTCCGTCTACATATATTATAAATATAAGCTGCACTACCGTCTAATAATACAACGAATTGTGTAGTAACAAAATGTTCTCTATTAAACTTAATTAGTCAAAACACACCGAAGTCTATTAATCCCAAACAGATATACCAAGTCCCATGTATATAAGATTATCCAATTCTATGACGCTGGTACTATGACTATAACCTAACAACAAAATTTCCGATTAATCGACTAACATTACAATGTACTTACAATAAAAAAAAACATGTCGTTCTGGCCGTTTAGTTGACAATAACTAATGGATCTTTAATTTGGTCGTATTGTGCAGAAATGTTCCAACCCATAACAACATTTAAGAAATATATTATGATCAGACTTAAAAGTAATATACATAATATATATAATAACCTAGTTATATGAGTACATATATAGTTTAAAATAGTAGCTTTCACTAAAAAAGTGGATTTCTCTTTAGAATATTAATAACCTTGATTAGTGTTCCTGTTGGTTGGAACAATTCTACATAACACGATCCAAAAACAAATATATCGCTTGGCCGATTTCGTGTCATAATCGACTTACATACTAAATATAAAATAAGCAAACAAACCCACAGTCGCGTTTACAATAGTATTTAGTACAATAGTAGCATGGTATCAACGTATTCCATATTTTCATTAAAGGTGATAAAGAACTCGACGTTCTCTCATGCGTCCGACGTGTGGTCCTACGGTGTGCTACTATGGGAACTGCTGACGGGCGAAACGCCATACAAAGGAATCGACGCGTTAGCCGTAGCGTACGGCGTCGCGGTGAACAAGCTAACACTACCCATACCGAGCACGTGTCCGGAACCATGGAGAGTGCTGATGGAAGGTAATGAATATATAAATCTATCGCAATTTTTAGGGCATTTCCTGCCTCGCACAACCACTCTATGGAACCCACTTTTCGCCGGCGATTTTTACGAACCGATATGACACAGAAACCTTCAAGAAAAGAGCATACTCATTCCTTAAAGGCTGGCAATGCACCTGTAAGCCCTCGGGTGTTGCAGGTATCCATGGGCGGTAGTAGACACTTTCCATCAGACTCCAGTCAGTTTGCCCCCCTATAACGTAAAAAAAAAAAACAGTTTCATAGCTCACCTTACGTCATCCAAGTCCGTTACATTAGATGTGCCAATGTTGGACAAAAGCTTCCTCGCTTTAGTTTTGGAACCAAGCTGCCCCAGTGCAGATACACATGTAGCACAATTTAATTCGACGAATGCAGGTTTCCCCTCGTTTGCTTTCAATGCGAAGCACGAGATATGTTGTAGCCACTAGGCCATGTTGGCCTATTCAAATCCTTAACCCATAATTAATTGAAGACAAATAAATGGAAGAAAATTTAGAATTTCAATTGACCCTTACACAACATTAAATACGATTATTGATTGATAATTCTTAAGCCGAGATAGCCCAGTGGTTAGAACGCGTGAATCTTAACCGATAATCGTGGGTTCAAACCATCATGAAAAGAAAAGGAAAACATCGTAAGTAAAGCTGCATGTGTCTAATTTCACTAACATTGTGCCACATGTGTATTACACCACACCGCATTGGAGCAGCGTAGTGGAATAAGCTCCACCTCCACCTCAAAAAAGGAGAAGAGGCCTTAGCCCAGCAGTGGGACATTCACAGACTGTTGCAATAAATTGTTTTGTCTACGTATTTATGCATGGAATAAAATCATGCAGCGGAATTTTAAAACAGTTTTAACCAATCGGATGGAGCTGCAATATTACACTTTAAATTATTACTTACAGATGAATTGCCGATTAAGGTAACGCCAAGAAATGAACGTAATTACAATTAATTAATAAATTATATGACAATTAATGAGATGTATTTATGACTGCAATACATATTTAGTTTCAACAATATTACAAAATAAATTCATTTAGCTAACGGATGCTTGCTGCTGAATTTTACCATCCGTATAATATGTATATAGTAATCGGACTTATTTTTTTTTACCAAAATATTAGTGTTTATTCTGACTAAATATAGATGCATTAAATTATAGCTTGCTGGCTCTCCAATCCTCGCGAACGACCCTTATTCCCGGAGATCCTGACACAGTTGGAGAGGATCAGGCAGTCGGAGTTCACGCGGGCGCCTCACGAATCCTTTCACACGATGCAAGACGGCTGGAGGCTGGAGATCGAAGAGGTTCTGCGTGATCTCAGGAGGAAGGAGAAGGTAAGGCGTCTGAGTGTTGAGGAAACTGAAAACTGTATCGAGTTGTAATCTTCTATAGTCTATGAAGATGATATGAAATCGCCCGTCCGTCACTCGCTTTCCAAGCGAACGCTTTTAAAGGTATAGTAGGTACATTAACACTTTATGCGTAAAATTTGTAAATCTCCAACACGCCTAGAAAAAAATCACGTCATATATATCTATTTAAGATATGTAAATAAATAGATAAATCACATATATTTGTACAACAATATAGCATAGTCGAAAGTTGCAATTTATATGACATTTAATATGATATACTCGGTGGTAGAGCTTTGTGCAAGCTCGTCTGGGTAGGTACCACCCACTCATCAGATATTCTACCGCAAAACCGCAGTAATTGGTACTGTTCTGTTCCGGTTTCAAAAATGAGTGAGCCAGTGTAATTAAAGGCACAAGAGACATAACACCTTAGTTCCCAAGGTTGACGGTCCGATTTTTTTTATTTTTATAAATGTACAATGCCACTGTCTATGGGCGTTGGTGACCACTTACAAGGTGGCCCATGTGCTCGTCCTATCCTATTAAAAAGAAATCTGTAACATTGTATAAAGAAACATCCTAAAATGGATAATTAATTATCTTTAAATAATATGTACATATATAATAGTGCGTTGAATGGAATGTTGCCGATGGTATTGATTTCATATTACGAGAAATACTCGAATGTCTGCAATTGTTTTTATATACATTTGTTCGTGTTATTAACATTGAGCTTTGTTTTTCCTCAAAACGCTTGCATAGGAATGCAGAACTATCGAAGAGGTTAGTATTATATATTGTAAGCTTGGGTTGAATTGTTTTTTGTTTATTGTATATATTTACTATGTTATATTATTACTTATCTTTATTATTTTAATATTTAGTTGTCTCGTCATCATCATCATCATCATCTGCTTGCTTGTCCCTTTGAGGATGACCTGATCAATTATTCTTTCTGGTCGTATCGGATTGCTGTCTATGATTATAAGAGTGCGGAATTAGAATGCTGTGTTTGCGGACACACTTGTGCACATATCGTCGAGCGCAAATGTCTAAACTCTTAGAATTAGAAGAAGAAGAGAGCTCTCGCCAAAGTAAATCAGCAGGACATCATCATTGGCCATCATAAAGGTGTTCAATCCGTTAAATCGTGATGGTATTGATGGATGGATAAAAACGACCCTACGACACTCATGGGTGAAATAGTAAGATCAGATGTGGTGGACTTTTTGTACTCTGCCAGGAATCACGCTGCAAAAACTCCTTAATATTTATTTAAATTTATATTATTTTTTTATCGGCTTTCAGCACTAATGCCACATTTTTAATGACACAATGTTAAAATATACAATTTAAAATCGATTCCAGGAGCTACGTTGTCGCGAAGAGGAATTGACTCGTGCTCAGCTACAACAACGTCTAGTCGAGCAGAATCTGGCGCAGAAGGAGAGGGAGCTCGAGATGAGAGAGATTGATCTCGCGGCGAGGGAGCTGCACATACTGATCGTTGCGAGCAACATGTCGCACAGCCAGCCGCCACAGCCTAATAAAAGAAAAGGTATCATGAGATATCTATAACTGATGTATTGTCCATTAGAAGTTAATGACTCATGATATTATAGTTTAGATATTTTCTTTACTAAGTCTATACAACTATTGTTTGACGAAGTACATTTATTTTATTTAAAAGTGTAATTTTCCATGAGTTTTCGTCATTGCTAGGTGGTAGGGCTTTGTGCAAGCCCACCTGTGTAGGTACCACCCACTCATCAGATGTAGAATATCGCTTCTTCTTCTTCCTGCCCTTATCCCACTACGTGGGGTCGGCACAACATGTATTTTTCTTCCACTTTCAACGAAAACTATGTTCAAAGCAAGTTCTTATGTGCACGTCTGTACTTTTCACATAGTTGGCGTAATGCAAATATGGCGTCCGTTGTTCCTCGTCCAGGCATAAAGCCAAACTGGTTCTGGGTCACCTCACTCTCTTCTCTTATTCGTGTCGCTAGCACTTTCTCCCAAATTTTCATGCTATGTGGCAAAAGCTTTATACCTCGATAGTTGCTACAGTCTTGCACATCGCCCTTGTTTTTAAAGATGGATACCAGTAAACTGTTACACCATTCATCCGGGACCGCCTCTTCTTGCAGCAACTTATTGAAGAATAAAGTTAGCCATTTCCATCCATCCACATTCAGAACCTTCCATACTTCTACAGGTATACTGTCAGGTCCCACGGCTTTCCCATTCTTCATATCTTGTACAGCCTTTTTCACTTCATCTACACTAATTTCTTGCACTACACCATAATTAGTTGGACCGTGTACTAGCACTCCACTCCAAGCATTCTCTTCGTTCATCAATTTCTCAAAATAATCTTTCCAACGATTTTTGATTTTCTCATCATTCGTCAATACATTCCCTCTTTCATCCTTTATACATTTTATATGCGTAATATCCCTTTCACTCTTTTGTCTTGCTTAAGTTAATCTGTACAGTTGTTTTTGCCCTTGAGGGGTGTCCAGTGATTGATAAAGTGAATTATGTACATCAGCAATAGCTATCGCAACCGTCTTTTTAGCCTTCTTCTTACATTCTTTGTACTTTAACCTTTTACTCTCGTGAGATTTCGCATCCACATTATCGTCATTTTTCCATTCCTTAAAAGCATCCTTCTTATCTTTTAAAACTTTTTGTACTTCTTCATTCCACCACCAAGTATCTTTATCTATTTTTCGTTTCCCTTTCGTTTCCCCAAAAATATCCTTCGCTGCATTCCGTATACATACTGCCATTTCATTCCAACATTCGTTAACTGTTTTAGCTTCCATATCCTCCATTTGTAACATTTTGTCCACAACTCTTTTTTTAAATTCTCTTGCATACTCATCTTTCTCAAGGAGGTGCCACTTAGTTTTGGGTGAATATTTTGGTTTATTTTTTTGTTGTTTACTTCGGATTTTTATTTCCATAAGCAGTAACCGATGCTGCGGAATCAATTCTTCACCGGGTATTATTTTGCAATCCTTGACTTGTCTTAATCTGTGTCTTCTGGTGAGAATGTAATCGATTTGCGAAGCATGGTTACCACTTTTATATGTAATCAAATGTTCTGTCTTTTTTTCAAAATAAGTGTTGACTATAGCTAGGTCGAAAGCAGACGCTGCTTGTAGCAACACCTCTCCTTGGCGATTACGGTTACCGTGGCCCCATCCTCCATGCACTCTTTCATAACTTTCGTTATCTCTTCCTACATGTCCATTAAAGTCACCACCTACATACAGCTCTTCGTCTTCCGGTATTTCCATCATAATTTTATCAAAATCCTCCCAGAATTTGTCTTTCACTCTGTCATCACACCCTGTCTGTGGTGCATACATACTTACAATATTCAGAATCAAATCGTCTTTTATTATTTTAACTAGCATACATCTGTCATTCGCTCTTTTAACTTCAACCACACATTCTTTCAGTTCTCTGTCCAGAACTACTCCCACTCCATTTATTTTGCCATCGCTTCCACAGTATAAAAACTTATAGCCTTCACCAATTTCTCTAGCTTTTGTTCCCTTCCACTTAGTCTCTTGTAAACAAGCCACATTTATTCTTCTTCTTTTCATGATATCTGCTAATTCTCTAGCCCTTCCAGTCATCGTTCCTACATTCCAGCTTGCTATCCTCAGTCTTACTTCCTATGTATTCCTATGTTATGTAGAATATCGCTTATCAGCAATAATTAGTATTGTTGCGTTTCGGTTTGAAAGGTGAATGAGCAGATGTAAGTATAGGCACATCTAAGTTCCCAAGGTTGTTGGAGCATTAACGATGCAAGGTACGGTTAATATTTTTTTCATCAGTAATGTTGATTGCAGCGGTGAGCACTTATCATTAGATGACCCACTTGAACGACCGCCTACCTATAACATAAAAAAGGTTAGGACAGCGAATGACAGAGACAGATCAGTCACCTGTCAAATGCTGGCAACTGACACACATATACACGAGTACGCACGCACGCGCGCTCACTCTAACGGACACATTAGCTATTTATCTTACAAACAACAATTGTTTGTTTATTGTATAATTTTCTACGGATAAGAGGTTTTTTAGACATAATTACTAGTAATTTTTCATCTGCTGCCATAATTCTCGAAATGATCAGTCTGATGTTATATATTCCAGGCAAATTCAGCAAGATAAAGTTGCTCAAGAAAGACACGATCTCCTCTCCGCTCGACTTCCGGCACACCCTGACCGTGCGACCCTCGGAGGACGAGTGCAGCGTCAAGCAGCTGGTGGCCGTCGCCAAGGACACCCCGCCGGGGTCGCCCGCCATCATGAGGGCCATCGCTCGTTAGTATCTCGGACGTCGGGGAGACGCCTACCGATGGTGTCCCTCCGAATTAAATTTTTGAGATCCGTCGATATCTTTCGAGACCAGATCGGGAATCTGGGATTTCGGGTTCCGAAGGCACACGAGTCGGTAGCGCCATTCCATCGGGATCCCGGGGAAGCCCACAGAGGGAACCCGACTCCCTTAAAGAAAATCGAACTCGTCTCGGAAGCGAGAACGATCTCGGGCGGGCACCGGGCGGCCGGCGCCCGGAGTCCTCCGGATCGTTCGAGCGCGCTCCCTCACCGCGCCGTGTCGTCCGCAGTGCCGGCGGACGGCGTGAAGGGCAAGACGTGGGGCCCGTCGACCGGCCACCAGCGCGCGCGCGCGCACCTGCCGCTGCCCGCGCTGCGGCCGCGCGCGCACCGCCCCTCCACCTCCGCGCCGCACCTGCCGCACGCGCCCGCCGCCCGACACGTGCTGCCCGGTAACACCCCTCTCTGTCTTGACTAACGCGCCCGCAGGTCCCGCCCCGCCCCGCCGGGGCGACGACCCGCTCCCTCGAACTCGCTCCACCCGCCGACCGACGCTCGGGAGGTCGAGCGAACGTCGACGGGACGCATTTACATTTAACCGATCGTCGAACTCGCCGCTCCGGTCCGGGGCGGAGCGCCGGAGTCGACGCACGAAGTGACGCAAAGTAACCGTACCCCGGGCCGCAGGCTCAGCGATAGGCGCGATCGAGGAACCGAAGCGAAAGCCCCGAAAGTCGAAATCGCAAGTGCGCTCGCCGAAGGCCGACCTCGCCAAGAAGCGCAGCGGCAGCCACGACGACCTGCTGCGCGAGCGCGAGCCGCGCCGGCACCGCTTCCTGCTGTGCGCCGCCGCCGCGCCGCCGCCCTCGCCGCCCCCCGCCGGGCCCCCCGCCGGGCCCCCCGCGCACTACGACACCGTGTTCGACGCGCCGCCGCGCCGGCCCGACGTCAAGCGGACGTTCCTCAGGAGCATCCGCTCCAACAACCTGGCGGGGCTGCTGGCCGTCGCCGGCGGCCTGTCCTCCGAGACGACCGAGCTGCTCGGGGACGAGTAGGGCGTCCGGTCGGAATCGAGTGCATTCTCCTTTGGGGGGGCATCGGTTGCTCGTTTTTGCTTCCGTAGTCTGTGACGATTGTCCGACACCGTTTAAATATTCTGTGAACGAACAACATTTTCGACTTTATCTCGATTTCGATCCGTTCCGGCGATACTCGTCCCTTGGCAATATTTTTAGTCTGTAAATATAATATTAAATGAAGTTCCATGGATTCGATATTAGTACGTAAATTAAATTAGAAATAAAAAATAAACAAAAAAAGACTTATTTTGCTTAGGTTAACTTAGGAGTAGCTTTAAGTTTCATATTTGTCGAATGTAAGACATTTTCACTCTCAGAGAAATCGCTACGAACACGTAAATTAATAATTTTATTTTTTATTTTGTTTATTCAAAATATTTAGAAAAGTGAATTGAGTCGGGCATAATCGATTTTCGTTTTATTATATTGCGTAAGTAGCGATTCCACTCGAATAAAATATTTTTGTAAAAAAAAAAATGCATGAAGTTAAAAATCTGTGTTTAATCTGTAATACTATGATTTACGCCGCATTTATCTCACTAGATATAATTTAATATTAAGATTATGTTATTATATGACGATATGTACGTAGTATGTACGTAGATATCGATGATTTGTGTTCAAATAGTAATTGTTTTTTGATTAAAAATCGAAATGGCATAAAAAAAAATGTTTCTCAAAATTTTTGGTTAATGTGGTATAAACTTAGGTTAGTTTATTTAGATATTTATCGCTTAAAAGACTTAAAGGTGAATCAAAATCGTTCGACTGAATATAATTTAACATCTTGCCAATTCTAAAACATTGTAACAGAGTGATGCGAACGGTAACGGTAAAAAATAATTAAAGAAAATGTTGATGTTATTCTTTTGCAGTTTAATCTGTGGTTTTATCAAATTGTTTTTTTCTTTTATTTTCTTGCTGCAAAGGAACGTCTCAAGATAGTCTGCCATATCCCTGTAAGTACATTTTAATTGAATTAAAAATAATATATCAAAGGAAAATAGCCTTTATTACAATGCAATATAAAACTAGCATAAAAATGATTATTTTTTTTAAACATTTTATTCGATGACATGTCACAAACAGTGCATTTTAAATAATCTGTACGTAATGTGTGAATTGTTGCAGATTATAGACATATCAATGTAATTAAGCTTTTTTTTAATTTTATTATTTAAAATTAGAAAGATTGTCGTGTGATATTCGAATTTGTGCATTATCTGTTGATTTTTTTTTTTTTTTAGTTTTCGTTTGTCTTTTATTTTCATTATGTAAATTGTAAGCATTTGTTTGCTTCCAGCCTGTCTTCATATAGTTAGTTAAAGATAAGAGCTATGCATGCTTCTCAGTTCATAGTTAAGCTATAATCGATATGTCGTAAGTTATAACTATATATGTATTTGTCGTACTTACTTATTTGTTAGTTCGTATGATAACGCTTCGTCTCATATCACCATGTGGCACGCTTTCAAATGTTTACAATCGTTGTGGTGACGTGTAAATGAAAGCCTATGGGATTTCTTAATACTTTATATATATATATTTTAATAATTTCAAATAATTCATAATGTTTAGTCGACGGGATCGTATAGGCTTTCAATATTGACGGTAGGTGAAATTTTATGATAGTACAAATAAAACTTTCCGCTGTAACATTCGACGGTAACATCCTGTGGTGGTGGACGCGACAAACACTCGAGGCTCTGATGTCGATTAATATAGTCTAGACCTACCGATAGGAATACACAGATAACTTATGCCCTTTGTAAAAGATTATAAACAGAAACTCTTCGGTGATCTGGTTCTCTATAGTTATTATTAATTTAGTATTTTTTTATATATCAAATAAACCTTTTCCATAAAATCGACTCTGGTGTATTCTTTTAACATGGGTATACTAATCAATATAGCGACTAACCAACCCTTTAACAATTGAAAGAGAGAGAAACGATATTTTATCTGTGGTATGACAATGATAAAAATGCAGATTAAAAAACGGTGAAGGGTGAAACTGAAGTGAATTATAAAAAACAGCTTGCGCTTGCCTCACTCCGGCTATTTAATCGGGAGAGATGTGAAGATGAGATTTAAAAAAAACGATTAACAAAAATAATAAGTGCCGATGAAAAAGTTTGTTTTGCACATGTAAGTATAATAGTTTGATTTTATTATTATTATTATTATATGATGTCCTCCATGTTCCTCATTATTTAGAATGAACTGTTTGGCATGCGTAGATAATATATTAATACACACAGCATGTAACTATGAACACTCGTAGATCTTAGAGTTTGTGTTAATATTTTTTTTCCTGTTCTTAAACTTTAAATGTGAAATTGTAAGATATTTTCTCTCTGAAGTATCCGAAATGTCGTAGATTCGATTTTTTTTTCTCGTTATGTCTGATTAACCGTTGTATTTTTTTTTTATTGTATATTTTAGTACTTGTCAAAAATTTAATAAAATTTACCATGTCGATTGTAATGTTAAAATGAAGAATGTATTTGAAATCGCTAATTATTTTAATTATAAAAAAAAAGACAAATATTAAATTATGTTAAATTACAGAAAGTTTTCATATATCATAATGATTGTTATAACATATTATATAATTATCTAACAAAACAAATAATAACTCTTCTTTAAAACGTGTTAAATCATTCGAATAGTTCTCATAAACTAGCTTATCGACTTCATGAATGAAACATATGAAAATAATAATATTCATGTATTTGACGAATACGCTTTATTTTAATTAACAGCTCGTTTCAATATAACTAGTATGTAATGTAGACAAAATCGTTCATTATACATACGCGGACCTATGTCTATCAATTACATTATAAAAAAAAAAACGAACAAACATTTGAGGTTATCTTTAAATCGTGTTTATACTGATATTGAAACGGACTTAATAAAGAATTTGCTTAATAATTTTCAACTCTATGTACGTTACCACAGAATTCATTATTACACAGCACGCACTAGCTATAGTACTAACCTATGTTTTCCATTCACATAGGTTGTTTTCTTCCTTACACAGACTTCAGTCCAGACGACTGGGGGCCCGAGTACCCCCTGAGTTCATCTTCTCGTTATACCGTACCGATGCCCACACTGTACAGTACTGAAGGTGAGTTTTACCTATTTACACGTAAACTTATTTTAACATTAATGACGTCAACGTCATATTTTTGTTAACGATTTGTAATTTTTACAGAATTAAAAATAATCGTTAGTGTCGCAAGTTTGTCTTCGGTTAAAATGGATAGCGAGTCTGTTACTGCTATCGAAATAGTTTTGAGATCGTGTACTTCACGAACATTATTTGTTCTTGCAACCATTTATCAGTTCACGTTAGTCAACTAATCGGAGACAGGCGTACGATTGTTTAGTTTTACGCGTCTTTTTCTGTTTCGTTTCCGACACTTTCGATTGTGATATGGTCTTTCGTAAGTCATTCAGTGTCATTTTTCATCAAGTAGAAATGGTGATTACGTAGTCGATGTGTGCCCCCGTCCGCAGGCTACAAGTACAAGAAGCCCAGCATCATCGAGCTGGTGCTGTACAACCTGGCGGCGCTGCTGGGCGGCGTGGCGGCGGGCTACGACCTGCGCGTGTCCAACGTCAGCCCGCTGCACCCCACGCTGCAGCCGCACCGGTACCCGGCCCTAATATTATTAGCCTCAACGCGCTACCAGCCCAGATATGATATGTGTTGGCTCATATAATCATTCATTCACCTTTCAAATTGAAATACAGAATTGTCCTGAGCCAAATCCCCCCCCCCTTTTCCTATTGAAATTTTTTAATACGAGTATTAATATAATAATAAGACTTTTATTTAATGAGAATATTTGTGGTAGTTTATAAAAAGGAAAAATGAATGACATTGTCGGTGTTCACAGGCCGGAGCTGGAGCCCGAGGTGGTGTACGAGGGGTACGGGTTCGCGCACAACACGTACCACGGGCCCGCGAGACACCTGCGGGCCCCGCTCAACGCTCTCACCGGGACCGCGGTAAGTGAGGCCCTTTGCATTTTTTATCTTACGATGATCAGACCTTTTAAATCTAATCATACCGTCATTGGCCATAAATGAGTTTCGAGATATCGATGATAACGACTCATCGCGTCACCTTCCAGCTGCCGAGCCTGCAGACGGAGGAGCAGAAGCCGCTGCGCTTCACCGACTCGCCGTCGTCGTACGCGCCGTCCGCGCAGGCCGCCTCCACCTCGGGGCGCGGCACGGCGCACTCGTCGCAGGCCTCGCCGCGCCTCGCCGACCTCTACCTCGACTACCGCGAGCACTTCCAGCCGCCGCCCGAGCGCCTCGACCCGTTCTACCGCGCCGACCCCTTCGACGAGTTCGAGGCGCGCTCGCCGTCCGACTCGTCCGCCGGCGACTCGCACGCCGACGAGTCCCCCTCGCGGCGCTACTGGGCCCCCCGGCCCGCCTGCCTGGGCCTGGAGCCGCCGCGCCTGCGCTCCAGCCTCAAGAAGCTCCGGCGGCCGGGCTCCCCCCCCGCGCCCACCCCGCCCGACAGCGCCAGCGAGACGGACAGCAGCTACGCGTCCGCGCGCGACGCGTCGGGCTCGGCGCGCGTGCGCTTCAGCCCCGACGCGCGCCGCTCGTAGCGCCGGCCCGGGGGCTTCCGCGCCTACCTCGTGTGAGCCCCGCGACCGCCCCGCGTGAGCCCCGCGACCGCCCCGCGTGAGCCCCGCCGCCTCGCCCGACTGCCTTCGTTCTGTTCTGTTCGATTGTAAAGAGTACAAATGTATGTTAAGACGTTCGGATAGTTCGTACCGACTCGGAGTAGACGTCGTGTGTATATTTGACCTAGCGGTGTTGTATCGTGTAAATCTATTATATTATGCGTTTTGTACAAAAGAGATCATATGGTGGATATTTTTTACAAAAATATCGTAGTAAATGTAGTTTTAACGTAGGCGGCTTTTGTATCCCCTGTGAGTGTAAGTTAGGAACGAACGTGTACCTAGTCTGGATTGCGCGTGTAAGCATATCCACATGCCGATATTGTATCCGATATTAGTCTCCGCGTATCGAAACGGGACTCACGTGTGTACGCAGCGGACGGGTGAGACTGACTGCCGTTCGGGTGTCACACGCGATCGAAATTAACTGTAAGGTGTATATCGAAAATTTAATATTAAAATTAGCTTTGATATTATTAGCAAAAAACCAGTGCCTAAAGTATGCAGGAACGGTTTTGAGAGATTTGAAGCGAAAAGTAATTCTTATGATAATATCGATTGGTATTCCGAGACCAGGCCAGTAAGTAACACGCTGTATAAAGTTTTGTTTTTGTTTATTTAACGTGCAATAAGGTAATTATTTGCGTCCATTTTAATTTTATTTTTTATTATAAAACAAATATTTAAAATAACGTCGTGAATTATCAGTATTTAATGCAGTATTCGAGGTCTATACAGTAATAAAACCTATTTTGTATATATATGATACGAGCAATCGCCTCAGTGCCAATAACGCCGCATTTTGTTTTAAACATGTTTAAAAAAACGAATGTTTTTTTGACATTTAAAATGAATTATAATTATAAAACACTGTAAATAAATAAATTCACGGCGCATTTACTTAAAAAAGCTCTAGTCTTGAATTATTTTTTATTTAATATTATAATCCGGCAAGTATTGAGTAGTTACGAATGACTGGCGGAATTGTTCCTCACGGACGTTTAATTGTGTAATTTGGCATTCCATTGTTTTGTGCAAACCTAACATTCCATATTGTTTGAACGTGATATTATGCTCAGTTAAGCGTTTTAGGCGAATGTATTGTACTCGAAGGTTCTGTGTGCCAATACAAGAGACGGGAGATGCCTTAAATATGTAAGTTAAACCGACAAATAAAATATAGATTAAGCTTTGTACATTGTCTTATTATTGATATATACCTCCCTTCATCCTCCTTGTGTTAGTAGTAATCTTAAAAACTCTTGAAGTAATGTGGTATAAAATATTTTCTACACTAATTAAGTACCTACTGCACCGACGAAAACGCGTTTGGGAAACTGGCGAAGTGGACACAGGATATGTAATAGAGATGGGCGGATTATGGTAAGACTGGCCGAATACCATCAAGAACTTAGTGGAAACTAAGTTGTCTTGTCAGTTGACTTTGAGTTTTAGGAGATATAACACACGAACGTTACAAAAATAACATTAAATAATCAAATTACGGTGAAAATTGTGAGGAACCCGATTTTAAGTTAATAAACTACGTATATAATTAAATTAAAATCCTGCTGGATGTTAATTTAATTATATATGCAGCAAGCAGTCTTATATTAAAACTTAAGGTGGCCGATACGTGGCATCCATAATTTTATTATTCCAAATGAGTACGTTAAAATGGGAAAAGCGTAGGTATTTAAGGCTTTTATTAACTTATTTCCATAAAGTTGAGTTTGGCATAAATAATTTATTCTTTTTTTGTACTCTGCAGTAATTTTCTGTTTAATTATTGTGTGATTCCTTTCTGCCTCGTTGACGCTACTACAGGCTAGTGGCTACATGTAAGGCTGCAGACACGGTGGTCCTGGGTTCAAATCCCAGGTTGGGCCAATCAAAGTTTATTGAGAGTTTCTGTCGAAAAATTCTCAGTAGGAGCCTGGAGTCTGGAAGTTGGAAGTGTGTACACTCCCGCGCCTCTGAAGCGTGCCATGGTCTTGTTACTTTTTATTAGTACTGAAGTTGTATTCGTGTTATATATAACCCTTATTCCAGCCAGTTTGTCTCTAAGGAGTCAGTTTGCACACTCACCAAATCAAAATAGTTTTTTTCTTTTCATTTGTTCTTTAAAATACCTTTGTTATGATGATTGACAATGATCAGTATACAATATTTTCAAGAATTGTCTTTTATTAAATAAGTAACTTACCTTTGTATAAAAAATATATGTTATTATTATTGACTGCCTCGTTGATCTAGTGGCTAGATATAAGGCCGCAGACCCGGTGGTCGTGGGTTCAATCCCCAGGTCGGGCCAATAAAAAGTTATTGGGTTTTTCTGTCGGTAAATTCTCAGTAGCAGCCCGGAGTCTGGAAGTGTGTACATCCTATGCCTCGGAAAGCACGTAAAGCCGTTGATCCTGCGCCTGAACTCTTTTCGGTCGTGTCGGATCGCCGTCCCATCGAATTATGAGAGTTAGGGAATAGAGAGTGTACCTGTGTTTACGCATACACTTGTGTACTATCATATGTCCTGCGCAGTTGGCTAATCTCTCTTGAGATTTGCCGCTGTGGCCGAAATCGGTCTGGAGGACCATTATTATTATTATCTAGTCCTTTACTTTGTTTGTAGGTATTAAAATAAAATTCGTTTGGTTCCATAGCTGCGATCATTTAATTATCATTGACCGCGTACGCGACGGGCTTAACCTTACCCTTAATTATATGTGCATTTTTGCATTTGTCAAGTCCAATATTGATATCTTTGCTAAATTCTTTTGTAGTGTCTATGAGTATTTTCATGTATTTTTCGGTTTTTGAATATAATTTAATGTAGTCTATATCAATGAGATGTGAGATAATCGTTTCTCCTGTTGAGTACTTAAGAGAGTATCCAGCTTGGCAAGTGTGCAGTGAACGAGACAGGATCCAGGGCGAGACAGAACCATAAAGGACTAAGGGAATCACCTTCTTATAACGGTTTTATCGTGGTTATTTAATTGTAAAGTTTTTCCATCATTTTATAATAGTGCTTCAAAAGTTTATTATTTTTGTGTTTATATAAAATAAACACATCTGTAATATTTGTAATAGCCAGAAGTGAGGAATACTGTCAAATGTATTTTAATAATCTATGTATGTACAAAGTAAATTTCTATATTTGATTGTGGCATGTGTATGAATGATTGAGTCTATGATTTATATTTGAGTTCTTCAGATGTTACTAACGCTGTACAATAAATGGAAGTGTGTATGTCTATGAGCTTTGTGTCCTTATTTATTTGTGTCAGTATTTTTTTACCAAAAAACTGGTTGGTTCGTAAGTTAACTACAAAAGCACTAAATTCCTCTCCTACCGTCGCTGAATCTTTACTAAAAAACAATTTTGACACTGTAAATGTCAAATATATAATCAGAACTTTCAATTCATTGCATGTTAAGAAAACGGCCGATCTGTGGGGAATCTCTGTTAAGGTAGTCAAGTCAGTTATTGATGTGATTGCACCTTATCTTGTTATTGTATTTAACAATTGTATTCTTAGTGGGGTGTTTCCTGACCTTATGAAACATAGTAAGGTAATTAATATTTTTAAATCTGGTAGTACTTCAGACCCCAACAATTATAGACCTATTTCTGTACTACCAACGCTTAGTAAGATCTATGAAAAATTAATGTTTAATCAGTACATTTTGACATACAAGTTGCTACAAAGTAAACAATTTGGCTTTACAGGGGGTCACTCGACAACCGATGCTGGTGTCGAGCTCGTTAAAAATATTTACAGAGTCTGGGAAGAGTCACAGGATGCCTTAGGAATATTTTGTGATTTATCTAAGGCTTTTGATTGTGTGCAATACGAAACGTTGATCAGGAAACTACGTCACTATGGCATTAGAGACAAAGCACTCAGCCTTCTGATTTCGTATTTGAGCAATCGGACTCAAAGGGTTGATATAAATGGAAAGAGATCTCCCGGGGCACCAGTTGATATGGTCCCTCAAGGATCCATTGGTCCATTTCTCTTCCTCATTTATATAAATGACTTGCCACATCTCTTAAATAATAAACATGAGATAGTATTGTTTGCTGATGACACGTCCTTAATTTTCAAAATAAAGAGACATCAATATATGACGAGGTGAACAATGCTCTCTCCGAAATAATACATTGGTTTAGTGTTAATAATTTACTGTTAAACAGTAAAAAGACTAAATGTAGTAAATTCACTATTCCCAACGTGAAATTTGTAAAAACTAATGTACTTTTAAATGGGGAAGCTTTAGATTCTGTAGAAGCAACAGAATTTCTTGGTATCACCATAGATTCTATGCTTCAATGGGGCCCTCATATTATTAAATTGGCGAATAGACACAACTCTGCAGCATTCGCGGTAAAAAAAATTAGAATGTTGTCTGATGTAGAAACGGCTCGCCTAGTGTGTTTTAGTTATTTCCACAGTATAGTGTCTTATGGCATTCTACCGATATTAATACGATTTTTGTACTGCAGAAGAGGGCTATTCGTGCAATTTACAACCTGGGCCCAAAAGATTCACTAAGATGTAAGTTTAAAGAAATTAAAATAATGATTGTCGCTTCTCAATATATATTCAATAATGTTCTATATGTACACAAAAACATTAAATATTTTCCCAGGAATTGTGACGTACATACTGTTAACACCAGGAACAAGTATAAACTTACAACCACTGTTACCAGATTACACAGGGTTAGTATGTCTTTTATGGGACAATGTATACGCTTTTACAACAGGATCCCAGAAAGCGTTCAAAAATATTCAATTGTGAAATTTAAAAGAATTTTTAAGGAACGCTTGTGTACAAAAGGTTATTACACAACCAATGACTTCTTAGAGAATTGCACACCTTGGGAATGAAACGATCACCTCCAGGGTATTTAAAAAAAAATCTTTCAATTGTCTGTATTGTAAAGACGAGAAAAAGAAAATTAAAAAAAAAAACATCCCGCTGAGTTTCTTTCGCCGATTCTTCTCAGGTCTGAGGTGTTTGTTTCCGAACCGGTGGTAGATTTATGACAATCAATAAGCAAGTGTAATGCTTGAATATTGAATAAAGATTTTTGACTTTGAGTTGGGAAAGGTGCGGGCTGTATTTTAGTTTTGATAATTTTGGTCGTGCAGCTGGGTCCATTCCAGAATACTGTGTTAAAGCTGCTCTAAATTTATCAAGTATTTCTTGGGTATATGATTCAGTTATAGAGTTGTGAAGGTCTAAAGTCTCGATATCGTTTTCTATTGTTAAAGCTATAGATTCAGTTTGGGTGGATGAACATGATGTTTGAGTGGTTTGCCAGTGTGATTGAGTTTGTATTTCAGGGCGTGTTTGTGTGCAAAATTGTGGTCATGATTATCTAACTCTTTTTCTAGTTGTGTTCGTGCTTCTTCTTTTATTCTATCTAATATTTCCTGAGTTAGTAATTTGTTTCTGATTATTGTTCTTCTCTGATCAGCAATTCTTTTATTTCTAGGTATTGTCTGGAGAAATTTTCATGCAATTGTTGTCTGAAGAAATTTTCATGCAATTATTGTCCGTAGGTAATCATATCGGTTTCTAATCTAGTTACATAGTATTAGGTACGCATGATAAACGTTTACAGTTGCGCTCCATTTGATGCATACTCTGGGTTTACCAGCTTTGGTGGACGCGGGTAACCATTTCATTTACCTCCCGCGCAACAGCCAAAGTTAGGATGGATGGAACTCCAGGTATATGATATTGCCGATGACATTGAAGGTGATGATGGATTTGAGGGTATGTAGGAGATATTGCTAGGGCTAATTGCCCAGTCGGCAGTCAGTCTGTATGAGTGGTTTCACCTGTAGCCCTGGTGATCACCCCCGGGTAGCGAAACTCTATACGTTTTCTTTCTGACCGTGTCTCCATATTAATGGGTTACCATTGCCCTGTTAGCCGTGTAAGTTTATATTATGGTATAAATACTATATTACATGTCCGCCCCCCCGGGGTAGACATTCAGCCCGGACGTAAGGTTGTAATTTGGGGAGCTTATTATTATTATTATCTTCTGGTACATGAGACACTCGCTACTTAACCAAGATTATAGTCATGTGCGTTCGGTGAGACCTCACTGTTTATGAGCTCCTGGTACATGAGAAACGTGCTCCAAGCCAAGATTGTAGATTTTTAAAATTAACATAACTTTTTTATAAATAAATAAATATATAATATAATCGGTTTGCCGATTGAAATAAAACAAACACAACATTTACAGCATGTGCAAACAGCGATCAGTTACATTTTTATTATATGTATAAATTTTTAATATGAAAAGAGTAACCACGTGCAGACATTTATTATTTCTCTGAACAACCTGCTCTTTAACCGATGGTAGGGTTTTATGCAGCCAGTCAGACTGGGACCACCCACTTCCTGCCATTCTACCGCCAAAAATCAATACTTCGAATTGCTGCCATCCAGTTTAGTGAGCGACGCAATGACGTAATAGTTATTTCTTACAACCGAGAGATCCAATTAAGGCCATAGTCTGCCCGCTAATTAAAAAAAGATCATAGTTCTAAAATGTTGCGGTTACAATATTATAATTGATTAAATTTACATCTTTAGTAAAACGCTACATCTCAAAGTTGTTTAACCTTTAAATAAATTTACATAATGATGTAAGTGAAGAAATTGATACAAACAAGAATAAGTGGTTTTCGACGGTATTGCTGAAAAATGTTTGTATCCTTGTTTCATTATACTGAATATTCGTATTATACTAATGAGTGAAAGTAGTCGATGTACTAAGTACAGTCGACTTATTTTTAGCTCGACCGTACAAGTTGCACGGATTACGGATACCACAGACAGAACGGTCGCTCGTTTCATATAAAACCTACGAGATACGAATTAGGAAGGTAAAGAAAAACAAATATTTTATAGAAAAACATTTTATTTCATCCTGGATATCTAAAATATTGTATAGTGCATGTAAAAATATAACTTACCCACAAATGTGGTCTTATGTACTCTATTTATTTACAATGACATAATAATAATGCAAATATCAAAAGCACAAGTAATTGTAACATTTAGGTAAGTCCAAAAATAATCCAATGGAATACCATCCCAGCTTATAAACGACAAGCAACAGATACAAATTTCATTTCATCCAATAATACAATTTTAATAGAGGACAGGTTTTTAGCGGTACAAGTAAAATTTGAAACCCTGCATTTCATCCAATTGATAATATATTTTGGTTTTGAACCGTGGCTTACATCTATGCACTGGAAATCACCAGAAATATCACAATAATTAAATTATATTTGTGTTTAATCTATATCTACTTCATCTTATTTCTATAGAAGTCAAAAATAAGTGTATATGACTAGTGGAAATGCCATTAAATGCATTATATCCGTCTTCGAAAATATATTTCAATAAAATCGTCGAACACATCTCACAGATGCAAAATGGATAATTTAACATATTTTCAATCAATATCTAATAAATAAAGATAAGTCGAGGCTACACAGCGCCGTTAAACATACGAAATAAAATACAAAAAATAGCCAAGCATCGCAAATGTGAGTAACGCCGCCATACATCGTTACGATGGCATCGCGCCAGAAATATCCGTTGACCGGCGAATTAATCTTCAAAATGGAACGTAATTTCTCACATCACCTTTGTTTATCTTCTACATACAGCGGACGCTAATAGGATATCGTCCGGTTTTATTGTATTATACACAATATTAATTCACCCGACTATTCAACGTTATTTAGCAAACAGTTTACACAATCAATTAAATAAATCTACCAAAGAATAAAAATAGGAGCATTTTATTCGAATAAATGAGTATACGGTTACATTCAATAAGTGGACAGACATCTAGCGTAAACATAGTTTAGATTAGTTGTCGAGTCAATAAAAAAATCACCTTTATACGATAGTTAAAGTATATTTCAATTCTTCATTCGATAGATCTCTTAATATTATAAAATATATTTTTAATTCAAAAGTAGTCAAAAAATCACAAAGTGTGTATATTAAGGAATACAATAGTTTAGGAAAACAATGCGTGACTCATATTAGCTGCGAGGTTCGAAGGAATATAAAACATTCGTATGACGCAAGAACGAAAAGTATCCATCTTTAGGTTATGAAACATTTTTATCGCTGAGAAGATTCCAAAATTATATTTTAACTATAAACATTACACATAACTATTATATTATATATATTTGTATATTTATATAGTACTTGTATCTGCTGTACTTTAAGAACAAAAAAACCGGCACACGTTGATAGTCTATTTTGAAACTATATATACTTCTACACTAATACATATTATATACGCGAAAGTAACTCTGTTACGCTTTCCCCGCGAAACATCCCAACCCAAATTGATGAAACATGGTAAGCAAGCTTGAACCATAAGACAAGGGCTAATTTTCACCAACCTTACCACCAAATTAATTATTTATTACTGTCAACAGTTTCTGACATGTCCCGATCGTATTGTGGTGACTTTCGAGTTTTATTTCTTTCAGAATGGCTCAAGTGTACATTAAATTATACAATTTCTCATTGAAATTTATTAATTTTTATCATTGTAATATTTTCTTAATAGTTCTCAAGTTAATGATGAATGGATTAAATGTTGTTCTTGACGGAGCTATAAGACAGAATTAACATACATATAATTCAATTTCAGAAAATAATAAGAAATAAATGTTATTTAAATACTGGTCGAATTTATGTATCGAATTATGTAACTATAATTTTTAACAGACTTAAAATAACACAGAAAAATGCGAACGTAACTATATTTTATTATTATAAAGCAGTTTATGGCCGCTTTTATAATATCCTGCTTTTTCTTGTTCAATAAAAATGTTACAGTTGTATTTCTGATTACCGATGACGGTATGGAATATATACTTGGAAATGTAATATTAATTTGTTACGCTAGTACGAAAAACTAGCAAATATTATCGAAAATTCTTATATTCGAATCAAAGCTATTCACGAATCGCGATATTGTCACGGTCTCGTGTGGTTTTTTGTATAACATCGTCGTCTCATGTACGTAAACCTGTTTTCAAATTAAATATATGTTAATTATGGACAGAAAGACTCACAAAAACTATGATAATAATAACAATTTTTCATTATTTAATGTAGAACCTGGACGAATGACCTTGCATATTAATATCTTTTATTCTCGTGGGAAATGATCATTTATTGATATAAAATATATGAAACAAAGTTAGGATTTTATTTTCATTAAAGTTAATTATATACTTGTACCGCGTTATTATATATTATGACATATGTTAAAGGAAGCCAGCCTGCTACTAAACGGTTACTCACCTGCCTTCCACCCGACAGACGGTCGCCTCAATTATATTATTAAAGATTGACATTGATGCTTTTCATAGGAAAACACGAACTGTTTAATATTGTAAATTACATTTTCTATATAATTTAATAAAAATATATTTTCGTCATATATATGTCACTGAATAAATCCAAGAAAGTTCCAGAATAAAATATGCATCATTTTTCAATTTAAGTGCAAAGCTATGTAAAGTCGAAATGTGAATGAGAAGAAGAAACAGATTTTAGGAAATGAATCATATAAATGGCGTTCCCTAGAGGTTCCGGCTATAAATAGAGAGCCGTCACATCTGACCTCGTGGATGTCGTCACAGAGAAAAATATATATATTTATTTGCTAGGCGCATTAAACTCGCGTAAATTACTCATATGGTGACAGTTCAGCAATATACCAGCAGTAACAAAGGTATTGGCGTCAAGCAGGCGGTCGGCCGTGAAGGTATGCCAAATTCTTGTCATAGTTTACACAGCGCCGAACCCGAATAAGTTGAAAGAGTTAGCGGATAATAACAATACATCCTATTATATAAAACTAAAGCGCCTGAACTAATCTCAGGATATACAAGCGATTTAAATCTAACGTGTAGTATCTAGTACTTATGTTAGTAGTTTTGCATTATATAAACCATTTATTGAAAATGTATTTTTTACACAGAGGCAGATCAGTAAAGCATAACGCGGTTAAAACCGAGAGCAAATATTAAGTCATTATTTGTATGACACAAATAACATATTATATATACTAATATATAAAGCTGAAGAGTTTGTTTGTTTGATCCGGCTAATCTCAGGAACTACTTACTGGTTCGAATTTAAAAAATATTTTCGTGTCGGATAGTCCTTTTATCGAGGAAGGCTCTCGGTTCTCGGATCGCTATTTTTATTAATTATACGCGGGTGAAACCGCGGGGCACAGCTAGTATAATATAAATTGAATACTTATGTAAAATGTTAACAAATTAAGAAAAAGCAAAAACTTCCATCAAAAATATTACACCCAGTCTTATTGTCTCAACTGGTGACAGGACACAGGAGGGCTGGTTCATTTTTCGCCCAGAGAATCGGAATTGCGATTCAAATGGGAAATTCTGCTAGCATTCTTGCCACCATTCCACGCGGCCACGATTTCAACAGTGACTATTTCTAATTTTTATTTGTATTTATTTTTAAGGCTTTAAAGTAAATAAATGTAGTACTTAGTATCAAGTTTAAATAATAACCCAAATTTTCAACAACAAATTATAATTTATTATTATATTTTATTAATCCTATTAGAATTACTGTAGTCCACTCCAATCAATGTAGTTCTAATAATTCAAATAATTCATTTACTTTTTCGTATTATCGCAACATATTTTCATTAGCGATTATGTATGACGTCAATACTTGATCAAATACTCAAACGGGGTACACATAGACAGTGAAAATCCATAAACGAGACGCGATCACGGCGCTATAACTAACATTTTACATAAACTGTATACTTAGCAACAGAGGACAGCGAATACTAACATTATATATTTAATTTATAATTATATATGTAAATTATATTTCATATAAGCATTTGAAACAAAAAAGAAAATGCCGTTTGAAGTTTTAAATTTCATTTTTAGATTAAATAGTGAATGGTATCAAATCGGCCGTTCCCGTCACAATAACACATACAAAATATTGCATTTATTTTTTAATACTTTCCGCACATAGTATGTAGGAAGAACAGTTGTTATGAACCTTTATAGGTATATCATTTTATACCCCAGACAAGTTACATACAAAATTTCGGTTCGGTGTAGTTAAGGCATAAGAAAACAAACACTTTCGCATTCATATGTATAAAATAATAAGTCGTTCGTATATAGCGTATGTACATACATGTGAAACGACAATAACATATAGTGTCCGTTATGTTGATAACAAACTACACGCCTTACCTAACTGATTATGGATTGATTCATATAATGTTGCAATTAGAAAAAATATTTGCTTGGTATTTGTATGTTTAATTACGTTATAAATTACAGTAATAATGAATGATATATTAATACGACTAAACGAAAATGTAGTATTTAATCAATTACCAAGTATAATTAATTGTATATTGAATAGTTTTTGATTTTTATATGCCTTATATGGCATCATGGCTCTCAGCTTTACCGACTTAAATCATTTTTACTGTAGTAAAGTTGGTAAAAATATTTATCACATATATTATAAAATTGATATATATTTCAATGTGATAATGATTTTTTTTCATAATTACATGTATTCTAGTCTCCTTTTCTCTTAAAGAATAGGTTTGGAGCCTATTCCACCACGCTGTTTTAAATGTAATCAATTCCGTTGCGCCCGTTGCGTACAACATGCGTCAGAAACGCAAATAAGGCACATAACTTACAGTGCTGGATCTACATCTTGGATTTGAACCTGCGGTCGTCGGTTAAGATTGTCATGTTTTATCCACCTAACCATCATTGAATAATAATTGATCCAGTACAAAATTATCAAATTATTTCTCTTCGTTCTTAATGTTTACAAAAAAAAAGTTACTGTGATGAGTAATATTGTATTCGATAACACGATAACTGAGGACAGACCTATTTAAGTTTATTTATTTTGTAATTTTGATAATATTTTTAATAAAATCTTTTCTATAACTGCTGAAATAATCGGATCATATATATTTATTGTATTAAGCAACAAGAAAGCAAAATGCCTTACATTAGAATAATATAAATGTCTTCCCATTAAAACTATGCGAAAAGTCAGAGACGCACTGTTACATAAACGTCTGCGCTAGGACTTCGCTAGGACGAAGGGAACATTCGACAAGGTCACGCTCTCGTCTCAGGGCAATGTTTCCGATCAAGGTTATTATTTGATGAAAATTATACTCGCGGCCGGTACCTTTACAATATTCATTCGACGCGATCCGAGTTAAGTTTCAAGGTCGAATTTAAGTTAAACTGCAGGCTTAGTATGAAGTATTCCTGAATAGGTTAAGCTAGGCTTAGCCTACCACTGGCTGTAGGCAAATTTCCGATTTTTATTAACTTCGTTCTTTACGTATGGTTGCATTTTATAGCGTTTGCTTGATTATCGTATTTATTATAATTTTAATTTTTTTGAACATTACGCCTTTTATTCTGTGGGGCACTTTGACGGTGTAACTTAAACTTCCTAAAAAAAAAATGTATACAATTTTTTTCCTTCGTAAGGTTTTCATTGTTGTAATTATATAATTTATATCTATATTTATAAAAATCTAATAGAGAAAATCATAATCACACGCCTCGATTAGGCAAGTGTTGAGATTAACGTAAATGATTTGTGGTGGTAAAATATCGGGAACAAAATTCTAAAATCGAACCTTATATCGAGCGTAAGGTACGTCTATGATTACGTTTGCAATAATTAGTGTTTATTAAGTAAATCGTTGGCCATGGACGTCGAACGCAAGTTTATCCACCCAATTTAACACTAAAAGCAGATTAGATAATTAGTGATGGGGCTGATTAAACAGCTTATGGGGTAATAACAATTAGATATCCTGAGCTGTGTGTCGCTGATAAAGACACATTACAAATTCGTACGACCTGCTTGCTCTATTTGAAACCCCAAAAAGCAACGCAATGCCATACTACCACTGAACTATACTGTTATCATTGTAAACATTTGCATAGCACTTCAAAATTTGTATATGTTTTTTTTGATTGAAATTTGTTTTTATTGTATAAGACGATTGTTCTATATGTACCAGTTATTTTATTATTATAGTTAATGTTCATTTAATAATTGAATTCAGTACAGTACAGTAGCAGCCTTTGAATGTCCCACTGCTGGGCTAAGGCCTCATTTCTCATTCATTGAACTCATTTTCCAAATATCTCGTATTTATTCGTGATTTCTCCTCTTAATATTTTTATTATTCCATATATTTTATATGGACATTTTTAGTATATACTACATTATATGTTAATTCTCTAGTCAGTAGTAATATGATAAGTTTTCTTTTTAATTATTTCCAACTGATTTTCTTTTTTTGCGAGATCGATATACGTTTACGCGAATAAAGCAGAATATAAAACGAAAGTCCAAGAATAAGTATAAAACTTGATTGTGTTGAATTTAATTACTTTTAGTTACCAACGAGCCTACCGCAGGTTTGGTTTGTATAGTGCGGTAATTAATCGTTCTTTAATTGCGAATAAAATTAAGTCGCGATAAACAGTTATGTAAATTATACCAAAATTTAACATAGTCGAATAATTAATTAATAAATGAAAAAAAAAATCTTCTTTAGAACCAGCTTAGAATTAATTTAAACAATAACGATAAGAGCAACAATAAAAAAATAGCCATTAATGTCTATCAATAATGATATCGTATTCATTTGTAAAAAATCTTTAAACTAAAATTTATTCCGTAATCATCCATTTAAAACCATTTGCCATTAAGACCGCTTCTGAATCATCTAATTGGCAGTTTAATAAATTATTTGAGGGTTAACACTCGTTTCGTATTAGAACAGAGAAGTTTTCATATTTTCGTTGATCTAACAGTGATAGTGAAAATAACTAACTCAATATTTCAATATAATCTTCGCCTTAATTAAAATAATGATTTTGACGAATAAAAACGAATTGAAAACTTAATCAATCAATTTTTACTTTCATTACATGAACAGTAACGTCCAAATTTGATTGATAAAAATCCTACACCAAATGTTTAATTATTTGACATATTAATATACACACGTTAACAGTACAAATTAAACTGTATACATCGAAACGTAAAAATTTGTAATTCATATATAATTATAAATAAAACAAAAGTCTATACGTACTATACAGTCAAACTTTCACTGATAAGACGTACACTTTAGAAATCAAATAATAAATTCATATTATTGGTCAAACATACCCATACAAGACTCGTGACTGAATCGCGGGCAAAATTAATTCTCATGCTATCTCTAAATGTATTGCAAACTTTTTTATTTGTATTTATGTTACATCAACTGTTGTAAAGGATATTATTTAAGTTAAAAATATATTCAAAAAATTTCGTAGACAGTATGAAATATCAAATCGCCTAATAAGATTTATCTCAAGATTGAATTTTTTGAACAATAAAATAAATTATAATGTACAAAAAAGAATTCAATTTCTAAAAAAAAAATATTTAAGAAGAAATTTATTTTTTAATTAATTTATATATTTACAAATGAAAATCAATTGAAAAACATGGTAGAAACAAAAGGAAAACGACTATAATTATTGAACTAAAAGTCGACGTTTCTTTAGTCCACCAATAACGACGTAAAAAAGGTCGTCGGCACACACATAAGTACAGACGAAAATATTTATAGACGTTGCCCTTGAGAAGGACAGATGAGAGTCCAAAGCAATGGCCGAATGGTCGGGCAATTGCACTATATTGACACTATCGTGTACGGCGGTATTAATGTTATTGTGTTTTATGAAAAGTATATTAAACTCGCGTCGAAATTATCAGTTCAGCCGACCGTGTTATCACGCACCGTCGTAACATGTTATACGTGTAACTTTAGGACTACAGTATGAAAATATATGTTTTATAATAAATATATGGACGTTCATTTATAATACTGAGCAGACATTATGTACATAGTATGTTTTTATATTACTCACCCTTCTCACGTCGAACGGACGTCCTGTCGCATACGCATCCATTCCAAATTTCTAAGTTTAACTTATTTTTCGAAGTATCGACACTTGAGTTTGGTGGCTATCGTTTTGGACCACTGTGTTTATTATCTTATCATTCCTATGTCCCATGAAAGCACAAAGATAACGTACTGTAGTAATTAGTATTCACATATAATTACGTCTGGAATAACTCGTGACCCACCCTACCCTCGGACTGGTTCGAAGCCTTACAAATTATGAGATTAAAGCTTAAAATGAAACATCATCCGTGACGGTCTCAAGGCGACGCGAGGTTTTCAGTAGTAACGTAAGATTTCCTAAACTAGCGAGCAGACTGACTCGCGCCAAAAATATCAAAATATTTAACGAATGACGGATACAATAACGAGGGGGGAACATAAAAAACAGCGTTAAAATAAACAAATAAAAACTTATTTCTGTTCTTTACTACACAACATGCAATATTTAAGCAGTTTACACAGCTGACCTGCCGACGGACAATACACACTATAAAAATATTATGTATATGTTAAAAACTACTGCCACAAATAATTATGAATACTTATTATGGATTATAATGTATATTATGTAAATAAGGATAGGATGAGGATTGTTGTATATAGAAAAAAAAAATAGAGAAATATACAATACACTCTATTTAAACATGAAATTTATTAAAGATAAAAAACATACAATTGTTTGTTTTACACAAAATAAAAATACCTGGAGGGTGAGGGTGGACGCAGGGGGACTGGCAGGCGGACCCTGCGCCACCCAGGCAGAAATACATATCCGACAGGTCCATACATAGTCCAATAATATAATACCATATTATATGATAAAAAGTACACATATAGGATACTGTCAAGCCAACTTAACTCACAGGTAGTCATGTCGCTCTCTCGCCAGTACAAAACTATATCAAATCTTACAAAAATACTTATGCGACTAATTTGAAATGCATATAAAGGATCTCGCGTCTCAACTACAAAAATATTTTGAGATTGGAATGAAATCTTTCTTTAAGGTATCGGCCCTGGGACGATCACAAACGAGTTGACGTTTAAAACGTCCTTATCCTACATATTTCTCTTCTGAGTCTTAAAGCTAACTGATAGAACCTGTCCATTGAGCGTGTATCCATTCAGTGTCTGGATAGCCATCGCTGCTTCGTCATATTCACGCATATTAACAAATGCAAAACCTTTATTTTTCTTTGTCTCTGGGTCCTTAATCACTTTTATGGAGTCAATTGCACCATAGGGGCCAAAGAGTTGCCATAGTGCCAATTCCTCAGTGTCTTCACCTATGTTGTATACATACACGGTGGTTTGATGCGGGGCCGCCGGCGCGCCTAGCAGGGGCACAGGACTGGCAGGGGCGCCTATCAACGGTAACGGAGTATGATTAGTTGCCGCCATGGGATTGAAGCGTTGTTGGCCTTTGTTGATGAACGGTAGTGCCTTACCGGGAGAAGGTAGCAGAGGGGGTGGCGAGCCTTGCGGGAAGCCGGGCGCGAATGCTGTAGCCGGTCGTGCGCCAAACGCGGCGCTCAAGTTGGTACCGTTGAAGGCGGGCGTAGTACCGTTGAAGACGGCCGCCGCGCCGTTATAGGCTAATGGCGTGGCGGCAATGCCTACTCTAGACCGAACTGAATTCTTATTCGAACTGGGCTTGTTCGCAAACTTCACTACTATCGCCCCCGCACCCGGTATCGGCGATTGTCCATTCAGGTGTTGTATGGCGTCTTCCGCCTGCTGCCGATTTTCGTAGCAAACGAATCCGATACCTTGAGACACCCGACTATTAGTTATGTTTCCAAACTGGCTAAACAAGCTATTCAGTCTCTCGAGGGTCATGTCAGGAGGCAAATTGCTTATATAGAGATTCGATTCAGTATCGGGTTTGTGGCTGACTTTGTTCTCGGGGTTAAGAAGTGCGAATGACACTTTCAGTGTTTTGCCTTGCATCAACAGGCCGTTGAACGCAACTCGCGCCTTCTCTGCGTCCTCGTGTTTTTCGTACTCTACGAATCCATATCCTCTATTCGCTATTAATTTACAACTTTCTATTTTTCCCATCGCGGAAAAAAGAGCATACATCATATCGCGCGTCATCAGCTCTGGTATATAGTTGACCATGAGTTTGGTCGGTGACACATTGGAATTAGCGTCGCCGCCGCCATTCTCTATACTCATTTCGTTATTTAACATTGTTCTTTAATGTTCAAACTACACTACCGAAAATAAAATACTAATAAAACTCACACAGATGGAGGTTGGTTATTTCATTTGCAACATGGAAAACGAACAAAGAACGAACACAAAAAAACCAAATTGTACGAAAACGCCAACTGCAACGCCGGTTCACAAGTTCATCACCACACGACACATGAACGAGTTTGTTTTTAGAATGTTACCAGAACAATATACTATATTAATTTAAACTGTCTAATCATAATAACTTCAATACTATATGCAATCCAATTTCATTGCAATAATACTCACATATAAAATATATTGTAAAATATACACGTGTTTTGTAAAATATTGTCAAAATTCTAATTAAATTTTACGTGGCACGATTTAATTTAGTTTCTTAAATTATCTGTACTATAGCTGAACTACAGATACCTACAGATATATGTTTCATACTATTGTCAAAATTTGGTAGAAAAGTGTAAACTTAATTCTAAATTTTCATATTCATTTACGGAATCGCAATTAGTGTTTGTGAGAAAAATTGTTAAAAACTGTATTCTTGTGTGATTTCTAGTGAATCTATATTTGTAGTGAATCTACGACAATAACTGAAACTGGTTTTGTCAAAGCGCAATCTATATTATATTATTGCAATTCACTCAAGTATGATAAGTTTATTTATTTTTGTAAATACTAGATATATATTTAATGATTTTATGTATATTATAAATCGAAAGTATAATCGGTGTATTTCTAATAGTGTTTTTGCACCTCGGTACCATACAATACTTGTATAGTATCTATGTAGAAAGTTATTTACCTTTTTCCAAGATCTGTACAGCACTTAAAACTGAAAATATGTATGAAGTAACTGAAATGCTTGAGTAAACAAACACGGTGCATGACATGTGAGGTCACCTAAAGCGCGCAGTAAATGGTGGCGTTTGAGCGGCTCAAATTTATTCAATGTTTTAAATATTATTTCATGCTATTCTTTACACCTCTTGTTATAAAAAATAATAATAAAACAATTCAAATTCATTGTAATACTTTATTTATAAATGATATTTTTAAATTTTTGACGATGTTTGACATTCAATACTTTAAACACTTTTGTTAATGAGTTTTGTCTTATGGATCAAAATTAGGAATCTGTTACAACAACTGACTGAATCAAAAGAAGCCTTATCGTCTTATGTTGGATACCTTCTACTAATCCTAATATCTTTAACTATTGTTAAATGTTGCTTTGAAATGTCAATAATTTAGTACACATTACCTACGTATATGTGAGAAATTATGTCTAGAGAATGGATAATATCGAGAAAATCACAAAACATATTTCAGTTTATTATAATATAATCATGTTCTCCATTAATTAAATCATATTTGTGCATATCGAAATCTTCATTCCCATCATCTCCGCCATTTGATTTCCATTCACATCACATTTTATATGGTATCAGTGTTTTCAATGAGATAATAATTCGACATTAATTTGAAGAATAAGAATTTTGGCCACGTGTTAAAATGTCATTGTCAGACTATAGTAAAGTATTTATTAACTTTTGAGTTTTCGATAAAAAAATTTAACCCGCTAAAGAAGAGGCCCTACCAATATGTATAATATTGGTAGTTGCTAAGCGGGTTCATGTGTATACAGCCTTAGACTTTAGCTAGGACAGCTGTTAGCTGTATCAAGAAATTTATGTTGACACTTGACTGTTGTTGTCAAATGTGACATTTCAATTTATAGGTTATGTTATGTACGATTATAAAAAAAAAACGAATAATTATCTCGAAGTATTATTTAATATAATTCATTATCATTAATCGTACAATATGTTCATAACTAATGTACTGCTTAAGAAAGCAAAAAGCAAGTAAGTACTTCCTGAAGCGGTCATAACGATTATATATATATATATATATATATATATATATATATTCATATTTAGACTACACAAAATTAATCCTGTACATATATTTCAGACATGTTATGGTACTCATGGAAAGTGTAGTTTCGGGTCATAAGTTTAACGCTATTCGAGAACGTTTAGCGGATAAACTGGAATTGATTCGATTTGATCCTTACAGTAAGTTTAATATTTACTTTTATAACCTGTAAGTGCTTATATTTACTAATAGTATTTCACTATCAAATTAAAGTCGTATACACGACAACAAGTTATGTAATAGTCTGCCTTGAGTGATCAACCCCATTTTAACTAAATATTCAATAAAACTAAGGCTCATTGATAATGGTCTTGTTACTTTTTATTAGTACTGAAGTTGTATTCGGGTTATATATAACCCTTATTCCAGCCAGTTTGTCTCTAAGGAGTCAGTTTGCACACTCACCAAATCAAAATAGTTTTTTTCTTTTCATTTGTTCTTTAAAAGACCTTTGTTATGATGATTGACAATGATCCATATACAATATTTTCAAGAATTGTCTTTTATTAAATAAGTAACTTACCTTTGTATAAAAAATATATGTTATTATTATTGACTGCCTCGTTGATCTAGTGGCTAGATATAAGGCCGCAGACCTGGTGGTCGTGGGTTCAATCCCCAGGTTGGGCCAATAAAAAGTTATTGGGTTTTTCTGTCGGTAAATTCTCATTAGCAGCCCGGAGTCTGGAAGTGTGTACACTCCAATGCCTCAGAAAGCATGTTAAGCCGTTGTACCTGTGTCTGAACTTTCTGTGTTGACAAATTATGGCAACACTATATGAGGCCATACTATTTTTCATCCTCTATTACTACTATGAATGGTATCATTATACTAAAGCCTACATACCCATTTATATCTTATCAATGTTGAATAAACTATTCAAGAAACCTTCTCCCTGTTTTTTACCATCTTTGTTGTATTAAAAAGTAACCTATTGCTATATATCTATGCTTGGGGTTGAACTTTGTATCAAATTTCATCAAAGTCTGTTTGGCGATTTAGTTATAATAGCTTAACAGGTATACAGAGTGCGTCGATCAATAATATACTAGATTACCAGTAAGCGCTTCAAAAACGGCCCAAAAAATTTGTGTTTTGTTTTTGTTCGTGAAGCGTTTTCTATTGGTATTGTTGATCAAAGACAGATCGAGTTACTTTTGCATTTATAACATTAGTATAAACTAAATATTAATTTAACAAATTTGACAGTACTAACAATATCTCATTCTTAAATGTGTGATCGAAGTAGCAATACTTTTTGTCCCCTCATTTTTTAGATAAACTTAGCACTTACTATCTTTGGCTGTTGACTAAAACGAACAGAAAGAATGTATGAATTTATGTTGCTATAAGTTGGAGTTATTGCACATTCATTTTTCTTACCATAATGAAGTATTTTATACTCAAAATGGGTTTTTTATTATAAAATGTTTTTTTTTTTTCAGTTCAACATGAGAGTATATACAGAGAAAGGAAGAAGATAAGAAGCCTTAAGTAATATCCATATTTGGTTTACTTAGATTTAGTAGATTAAGTAATAGGTAAATAAAACATGATCATCTTGTTGAAATTATATAATTATTTAAATTTAAAACAATAAAATCTTTGGGATATAATGCATTTTTTATTTCTATTAAATTATTTTAAGTACTGTAAACATCTGTCATCAAATATGTTATTACTTAAATACAATAAATTTAGAATAAAACATCGTTCACATTTCAATCTTATACTAATCTCGAATTATATGAAATGTAACATTCAAAATGTGCTTTAAAATCTAATAATGAATGGTGTTGAAGAAATTAAGTAACAGATATTATTTTTTTATAACTAAGTAATAATTTTTATTAAATCTATACATTATCAAATCACTTTTTATTAACAATATGACAAAAAGATAAGTTAATTACTTTATAATTTGGTTTGTAATATAAAACGATTGTCATGTAAATATTATCTATAAAAGTTTTATTTTTTCAAGTGCATAACCTTGGTTATTAGATCTTCGGGAATACTTAGTATTAATAACATTATTAAAATGATTAAACACTTATAATTACTCTCACTATGTTTTACATTTAAATAAATTTATTTACTTTTATTAAATCAATAATTTAAAACTACAATTTTCAAATATTTTTTATATAAATACTGTAATAATAATATTGTTATTATTATATTTTAAAGTAAATTTTAAATTACAGAGATAAAATTAATACATTTTGATGAATAATTTATAGAACATATTAAATAAATTATTGTTTAAATATATTATTTAATTAATATTATATTTAAATTTCATCCAAGTATTACATTTAACGACTTATGAGAACAGATAATGTTCATGTTCATCATATGAATATAACAAATTAATAAAAACATATTTTCTTGAAAACCCAATCAAATTGTATGTCACACTTGAATGCCCCTAGAATTATTTTAAAAATCAATGCTCATTTATACATATATATTAATAATAAAATTGACTAGATTAATTTTATTATAATCTAAAAATAACTTATAATTATCGTAAAACCCAATATTTCACATTTAAATACTTGAATATTGACATTGAAAGAGTCCTCGACTTAACGTTACGTCCTGCTGAGAGAGTGTGTTCCTGAGGTCTGTCAGTTGGTCATGACTATACAGTATACACTACAAAAAGCCAGTGTAACACATTGAGGTATACATATAGAGGAGAAGGCGCGAACAAAATGTATGTAACAGACGCGGAAGGGTGGGGACCGTGGGGCCTAGTTAACTGGTCATAGATGACTTGTCACCGTCATAGACGCGACACTTTTTCTTTTATGCCTATAGGAACATAGTTAAATAAATTTAAACAGGCAAACTGTCGGTTTTATGTACATGTACCATTTCAAATTAATATATACGTTATTTACCTTCAAACAAATTATTATATTTATTTATTTACCTTTTTTTATACATGATCTATGCAGCTCTACAAGTTTAACTTTATTCATTAGGTCATTTTCCGTTTGTGCATCAATTCCAAACTTACGTTTGATATCCTTCACCAGTTATACCAAGTCATAAATAGTACATTAACGTTTAGTACCTACGTGTCCTATTAGTACGGTTCATTTTTCATAATCTATGATTTTCATATAAAATGTCGTGTACAGAAGAAAATAATGTACAAAATATTGTTGGTTTTAGTTAACCTTTTGTTTACTTATCTATGATAAGTCACGATACTATCTCTTTTCTTCGCAGTTTATTGATTTTTACACATTTTTAACACGCAATACGGCATTTCTGAATCATCTTTGTCACAGTTTCGGTACGTCCGATCGCGATGAGCGCCGGCGAGTGATTAAATAAGGCGATGACAACCGGCATCACCTCATTGTGCAAACATCTCGTTTGCGACGTCTACTCTCTATGTATACCTCAATTGTGTAACAACAAGTACAAGGGACATGACATCTTTGTTCCCAAGGTTGATAGTAGTGTTGCATGTCGATAGTCCACTTATAGCTTCAAACCGGAACACAACAATACAAAGTACTGCTGTTTTGCGGTAGAATATCTGATGACTGGGTGGTACCCAGACGAGCTAGCACAAAGCTCTACCATCGAGTGAAATAGTTTTAATTTTTATTATAATAATAGTGGTAGGTTATGACAGTTTTAATTATATTATAATATAGGTAGGGCGAATAAACGATAGTATTAGTACCGTAGGGTCCTGTCAGGAACACATTCTCTCAGCGGACGGGTTACAATAAAAAAATATATATCAAGTTTAATTATTAGAACAATTAAACCAAACTTAACATTAATGGAGTAGGCGATTGGTCCTTTACTGTAATTTATTGTATTTATGATAAGCTGTTACTAACAGTAAGGTCATCTGATGGTGAGGTGTCCGTTGTCAATCGAGTAATGGCCTACACATAGAATAATAACGCTTAGAAGGATAGTGTCATATAAACTTTCGCTCAAAATTGACGTAACTTTAGAATTAATGTGTGCGTTAATGTCACGTTATTACATTCACCGGCACGTACACAAACGGCCGAATTATGTTACAAGTGAATAGACATTTCCCCCATAAAGCGAGGAAATTGATACTGTTTGAATTAGAATTATGAAATATATTTATTTGAATTTAATTTATTTGATTGTAATATTATTTCTTAATTTTAGCTGTTATTATTATAATAATCTCATTTATTGTGTTGCTTTTATTTTATGTATAATTATAAAGAAAATTAAAATATTTTAATATTAAAATAAAAATTATATGAACAGATTATCGAACTAAGGTTTTATATCAAATTTAAAAAGTTAAAATATTAATTTTAAATAATTAGATTTTTATTATTTAAAATATTAAGTACTCGTGGTAAATATTTTTTCCATATCTGACAACATTTTAATCTAATGACGTCTTTTGTTTACAAATTTTTTGATGAATGTATTTATCTAAAATTATAAGTTGCCAAATAGTACTTACGTGTGAAATGTGATTTTCTTATCATAGTTTTTTTTATGAGTAGCGTTGTGACTCCCTTTTACTACGCAGTAGGTAAGTCATTTTTTAATAAATTGCGCGAGCTGTTTACTATGACATTTTATCGTGACGACTGACGTGACGTCAAACGTATTCCACCCATTTGGGTGGAATTTAATGGCTTCAATCCGCTTGGGCCTACACACCTTCTAAGCGTTATTATTCTATGGGCCTACATTATGCCAGACAGGCTGTAATAAAATGATCAATGATCATGTTCGAAGATAATTTATTAGGAATGTGTGTTATATGGCATAAATCATCGAAAATGTTGATTTAATCATAGTGGTTGTTCCTACACAATATCTAAACTTGACTAAAATGTTAATAGTAGGCCGCACGACCTAAGTTGACCGGACTGAAGCTAGTTAATAACGACTGTGGGATATTTTTAAGGAACAAAAGTGTGTAACCAAATTAATAATAGAATATAATATTCCATTATTAATTCATAAAGTTATATTGCTAAGAGCTCGAAGGCTCATCTATTTCTTACGCTCGACACCGATTTCAGACATCTTTAATATATTTATGTGAGATTTTAAATAAAAAAAGTAATTGAGATTATCTGTGTATGATAATCTGTGTTTGTAGTAAATCTTAGGAACGAAATCTATTCTCTTTCAATTATCCTCCAATGATTACACGAGGACAAGTTACATAAAGATTAAAATTTGAATTTATTCTTAAAAAAAAAAACAGTATATAAATTATTTCTCTGAAGGATCGATTCCCAAATGTGGTGATCCGACAGAGAACCAAAGTTATCGACATAGCCCAAAGGATTAGCAAGCTGAAGTGGCAGTGGGCTGGACACATGTGTCGGGGAACCGACAGTTGGAGTAGACGTGTTCTGGAGTGGAGACCACGTCTTAGCAAACGTAGCGTAGGACGCCATCCGACTAGGTGGAGTGACGATATACGCAAAGTATTTGGCAGCGGATGGATATTGAGAGCTTAAGATCGAGCTCAGTGGCGTGCCATTAGAGAGGCCTATATCCAACAGTGGACGACGAAAGGATGATGATGATGATATAAATTACATAAGTATTTGATATGCCAAAGAAACGAACCGCGATAGAAAGTCCTTTTTACACATACCGCACAAGAAAAAGGTAGCAATATTTTTAGTTCTGTCAAATTAGTTCAAACCCATTACGTACATCGGAATAGATTATTATTCTAATACAACATTCAAAATGTTTTTAAATGGTTTAATTTTATAATATTTCAGTCGTGGTTAGTTTATGTTTTAAGCCTATTATTAATACTAATAGATATATTAATTATTATATTTAGATATTCATGGTTATATTTATTAATTATAGTTAATTATATATTACTTAATTGCAAATCCTGATGCATTTATTACGGTGAGACCAGCCAGTTTGGCCGGACATTTGGGTAAAATGGCCGGACACAAAATACTCGATAATGTAGGTATACATTATCGAGGATTTTGTGTCTCAGTATTAATAGGTACGACAAAAAAATTGTATGTGAAATCAAGTTTTTTTATTATTGCCATAAATCTTTTTGACTCACCTGCACTCGGCCACTGTCGGCATTCGCTCGTTTGCGAAATGTAAAAAGCCAAACAAAAGCCGGACAAGTCGGACTACGTTTATTTTGGCCGGACACGCAATCAAAAAGCCTATCTATGTTCGGCTTTATCCGGACGTCTGGCAACGCTACCCGGACACACGTCTAGGATTCCTCAATAAATAACTTAATTGAAACCAGAATAGACTTTTTGTATTACAAACACATAGTTTATGTAATTGTGAAATATATTTAGTTATGCATATGATTTTAAATTAAAATTTTGTTTACATAATAGTATAAACAGTAGATAGTATGTACGTTATTCGAATAAAATATATTAAAACTATTAAAAATTCGATACTAACTATGAAGGTACGTATTATCATATAATTTAAAGAGTTATAATTATATTATGTGATAATTAAAATACGTCGTGTGAAAGCTTCCATTATGATAATTATATTTATATATGAGATTCTAGATATAATTTGGATTTATTAATCAGGAACTTTTTAACTGTTATAAAAAATTTCTCAAACGTACGCGGGAATTCAAATTATATTCGAAAAAAGAATACGCAAATGTATCAATATTTACTGGCTGGGTATAAAAATGAAATATGATTTAATTTAAAAGACTTATTTTTGAATTCAGAGTCGCAGGCCAGGAACAACCTGAAAAACTACTCGTCCAGCAAGAACTTGGTTCTACTATTGGTAAGCTAAACGAATCGTAAATATAGTAATCCATGACTGGCCACTTAAGTTTTTGACGTGATAACATCTTATAAATCGATGAACGCCGGCTGCACGCACGAAAAAGCATGACTCATTGTCACGTTCCGCCTGAGCCGAGCGTGCAAGCGAGAGTGCGGATCAAGCGATAGAGAGGCACGATCGGCCTAAGCGTTCGGCTTGTGACGCATCTATCTCTCTTCCACTCCATCGGCCGATGCGTCCGAGTCTTCATCAATGTTTTCTTATGACGTTATCACGTAAAATTATCGTCAGTAAACCGACTTTACAGAGAACCATTTTTTTGTTCTAAATAAGGCGACAAATAATTTATTATTTTATTTATAAACTATAACATAGACATTTGGTTCAGCTTCTACGTAACATATTTGTAAAATGGGTTTGCGAACATTGTGTCGTCATTCATACTAATATTGAAATTTTGGTGTCTGTGGATTGGTTCTTTACAGTCACCATTCATAAAATAACTTAGGTACTAAAAATGCTGCGCATGTCAATTAACTACGCGGGAAAATTCATTGTCGCGTTGCTATGGTTACGCGCGGTGTAACATAAACATTGGCTACTGCGCACTGTTATTACGTATTTGACGCGCATTGTGAATGAAAAACAAGAATACAACTTAAGTTTTGTTCATATATTATGAACTTGCATTCTAAGCAGAATCCTACTCAATTTTACCCGTAAGAGAACATAGTCACTTGTTTTTTTTTTAAACTACTGACGCAAAGAAATTTCACTAAAAATTGCGTGCATTTTTAAAATTAAAATTTTTAATGTTGTACATATAATCAAATTTCAAAATGCCTTAATTAATAATAATATTACGTACTTTAACAGTTCATAAATGATATACATATTTATTTATTTTAATAATAATAATAATTAATATTTATAATAATTTTGAAAGGCCGAATAAATCAACGAATAATATAATTTTTCGTTTCTAAAGATCGTTTCAAATTTCGTTATATCAATAAAGGTCGTTTCACATCTGCTACATTAATTTTATTATAAGAATCGGGTAGAACACTGCTGTTCAGTCAGTCTGCAAAGTTGGCACCAATCTACTCACATGATAGATGTGAATCGAGCCTAATATAATAATTTACATATTATAATCTATACTATAAATATTGAACAAAGGATTAACAATGAATAGGTTTTAAGGAAACATCACACATTGTAAAATATTATATAATAAAGATAATGTGTTAAAGACTTGTACAAATCTTTGTTTTGACATATTTTATTTAGTTATTGAATATCCTGAAGTCCAAATTTATCATTATCAATCTTTTAAATACTGATAAATATATTTATTATAATTTATTCACAATTAAAACAATTGATGTTACATTAAAACCTATTTATTGTGTCAATAATATTAAATTAGTTATATATTCCTTATACAAATTATATAATTAAATATATTATATTCTTAATTAAACAAATAATATAAATACATTTATAATGTAAAAATTTTAAATAATTAAAACACGGTATTTGGGACAAAAAACCAAAACCATAAACAACGAAAAATATTCTCATAAAGTTTTTGCCACACTATACATTAAAAAAAAAATACTTGAAGTAAAATAAAGCTATACTAAGTCTTCATATACACTACTTATAAATAAAGCTGCGTTTCCACTATAAATAAATTGGCAATCCTTGTGTTGTGTTAATTAAAAAATGTAACATTATGGTGTAACAGTTGCCAACACAAAAATGACATTTAATTAAGTGGCAACACAGCGTAAGGGAAGTCACTACAAGTATAGAGATCACTGAGCACTCACTGCGCAAGTCAATTGCTCCAGTAGCGGAGCTATGTCGGGATACTTTCATGCAAAGAATTCAGCCTTACTCGCCATATCGAACTCGGATTCCTCCATCTTGTACATCTCGATCAGCTGGAATGAGATATAATTAACGATTATTATTCATTATATACATTTTAACTCATAAATAAAGTTATCTAAGATTGATAATACTAAAGTAAAAAAAAAACTTCTTTAGCGGCGTTATGCACTTTTTTGTGATGGGTAAAAAATGTTAAACTCGCGCCAGGTCACGTGACCCTGATTGAAAATTCGTAAGACGGATTTTGAACTGTTAAAGTTTTAATGTAATATAAATTGTCATGTTTGTGTACGATAGCGCAATAAATTAATATTGTATTTTATCACATAAATGATTAAAGCATTCAGCATCACATAAATGATTAAAGCAAGCACACGGATAATTAAAGCAATTCGAGCAAAATCATTCCAAAATATCAAAAATGCACAACGTTAATATTCAAGTTTTCACTTCTGCCGACACTCCCGGAGTGCAACCCGTTGTTTTTTTTTTTTAAAGTTAAGTAATAAAAGCTAAGGAAACAGCTTTTTATAAAAAATCTTTTAAAAAACCAGTTTCGTTATAATAAGATAGGTTTAATAAACGGTTTGGTATATAATAATTACAAAATGTTAGTATGGACATTTACCATGTATAATATATACAATCGGAGTAAGAATAAAGGTACACCGTAGATTTACAAATTGCATGCGACTTTCTAATCGTTCGCTGTATTATGCACTATAAACAGTTCTTGATTAATTTAACCTTGTTTATGATGCAACACTATTCCAATTAACTAGTTATAACCACATTATTTTTCTACTTTCGAAGTTTCGATTACAACTTCGCGGGCATCTTTTCCCGAGTCCATAGTGAATATCATAGATTATTCAAGATTTCGACCAATGGTATCGCGTCAATTGATATCGATGACCAATGGTATCGCATTAATTCGGTGTCAAAGTTGTTTAGTTGGGTTTATTCCTGTTGTGGTTGGAATAGGCTGTACACCTTCGTCGGAGCGTCACGGTAGCATGCGCAAGCGATCCCGTGGCGCTCCCGTTAAGACGGGAAGGGTACTGCTGGGTTTTTAGTGGGTATTCCGATGACCGGGGCACACTCGGTGCCCTGGACATATGGCGAGCCCCACATACCCCCCCCCCCACTGTTCCCGTCGATAAACGTGTAAAGCCTTTATCCAGCGTAAAAAATAAAAAAATAAAGGCTATACACCTTAATGTAATGTATACTCACGTTATCGATGTCCTTCGACAGTTCCTCCATTTGCTTATCATGGGTTGCCTTCAACTTGTCCTTTTCACGGTTTTGTTTGATGGTCTGATTCTGAAATTTGTTTCATAACATTTTTATTCTTTGCCTTAAGTGATCCGATTATTGAGATTTTGGGAATTACGTAAAGCCTACGTAAGCCTTTTCTAGTAAATGCTTGTATATGTATCGCAGCTAGTTAAGGCTTTTTTCACCATGCTGCTTCAATGCGGGTTTGTGAATTTATTTGTGACCGAATATTATCCAAAAATTTGGTGGTTGCCACTACTGGTGGCTGGAAAAACCCACCAGCAAAAACATTCCCAAGCTTGTCAAGCAGACAGGTCGCGATTAAGATTTGTAAGACTCATCTTACAAATCTTACCAACACCAAATACATGGTATAATAGCGAATGATGATAGTCATCGATGATGATGATGATGTTGTTAATGTATGATGATATGACACTATATTATATTTATGATTGATATTTATATGATTATCTTACTTTACGTTCGTCCATGAACTTCTTCGTATTATTCTGTTTTTTCTCACGGAGCCGACGATCTTTCTCCTGCTTGGTTTTGAGAGTCTTGTCATTGGCGACCTCCTTGCTGGTCTCCACGCTGATCTTTGCTTGTCTGGTATTCATTTCTTTCAACTCCCTGGAAAGTTAGTTTATATTTCTATATACATAATATATTTATGTGAAAAAAGTGAGTAAAATGAACTACGAGTATGAGTTTTAATGATGTATCGTTTGTTTTTATTGGTTACGATTTGCGCAAATATTTTTAGTGGACAGGACTTCGTAATTTATGAAAGCATTACAAGCAGCTCAGAAAATTGAAAGGTGAAGTGTTCATGGATGTTTTTCATATATTATCTGTATCCAAATGTAAATGTCACCTCATCGTGTTTGAATTAGTGGATATGAATGTAATGGTCATCGAGAAGTATCTGTCAGCGTTTCGGGGCTGAAATGTTCGCGCGGGCGCACCTCTCGTGCTTGGCTTCGAGCTGCTTCATCTGCGCGAGCTGCGCCTGCTCGCAGCAGCGCTTGAGCAGGTCGCGCTGCTCGTGCAGGCGCGTGCGCGCGGCGCCGCACAGCTCGGCGCGCTGGCGCCGCACCAGCTCGCCCCACGCCGTGGTCTGCTCGCCCACCAGCGTGCGAAGCGCGCTGTCGCCGCTCAGCTGCTCCTTGCTGCGTACCGCGCGTATTAGTAGCGGCAGCGAGGAAAGATTGCTCGAAACCGTTTCATGGAAGATGTGGCGTACATACGTACGAATATTCCAGATGATTCTGGCGAGTCACCTTAATTATGGTCTAGCTCGATTGAATAAAAAAGGGGCCTAATTTGTCCGTGAAAAATAAGTAGCGTTTGCCGGGATTTTAACGCTTTCTAGTTTAACATTAACGTTTATTGTCAACTAGGCCGGCCTGGAAAGATTATACTATAAACGATGGATAGGATTGGACGATGATATTTTGTAAATATTTTATTAAATTATATTACAAAGTGATCTGCTCATGCGACGATACTCATCGATCGATCTTCTATACTAAAAATAATTTTATATACGTCTCATCAATTTAAAAAAATGGTATGTATAAAATTAATCGTTTATGACTCAATAAAACATAATGTACTTTTTACGACTTATGATGTTTACATTATATTTTCCGTTTTCAATCAAATCTAATTAAATAAAATTTTATATATATAAGACGCAGAGCCAGTTAAATTAGGTATTTAGATTCAAAATCAACGTCGATCATTGAATTAGAAATGTAATTCGATGCAGGTTTATTTCCCGCCAAGGTCCATTAAAATAGATTTCGCGGGAATCTTATATGTAAAAACGGATGTATGAGATTAATACACTTCGACGTAGTTTGACCGAACACCATGAAATTTACCATACATACATATAAATATTTTTAATAATACTTTGCTGTAAAACGCTATAAATGACACTAAAAAACAAACTTTAAAGATACCAATCGAAAGAAGAGTTTATACACAAACTATAGATTTACATATTCCATGCGATTTGCTAATAGTTCTCCTGTATTTTCCACTCATACAGTTCTTGATTAATATATCGTTATGTATAATAAATCATAATAAAAGCACTAATCCACTTAACCCACTTTAATTTTCGTTCAAAGTTCCCATACCAAATTCGCCAAAATTAACGACGCCATTTTACCGCGAATCCATAGTAAATAGCAAAGATTTATCTAAAATCAATGATATCATGACAGTCCAATGAATAAATGTTATTTTTGAAGTGATAACTTCTTATGGGACCGCTTCGTAACGTAGCGCGTTACGGTGCCACTATTACCGACGCGGACTGCTTTACCTGAGAGTTACCAACATAACGCCATCTAGCGTATACTGATAGTACTTATAATAATTTAGCAACTCTCAACTACTACTTTAAATTATATTTAATATAATATTATAATTAATAATAAATATTATAACTTCTGTCGAGCGTCTTTTTACCACTCCAGTTTAGCGTAAAAGTATTCTGTCAATATCGTCTACAAAAGAGATGACACATATGAGATTAATTGTTTTTGTTCAAAATGGGCACAGTAAATGAAAGTTGATTATTTGATTTACTCCACTTGCGATTGAAATAGGCTCTATACCGTTCAACCGACCACCATTATCATTGGTACACAGATAAGATATCGGTCTGGATCTACCAGTTCGAAATTCAGAATATAATGTATCGGTAATAATTTATCTATACAATATTCTAGTCTATACCCAGAAATGACCGAGCATTAGTTAGAGTGCCAAATTTATTTCCATTTGTTTCCATAACCTAATATTGTAAAAGCTATAGTTTGTGCTCTCACCCAATTTCAGTTTAGATTGTATACCAAATCAATACAAATCAAAATATACTTTATTCAAATAGACTCTTGCGAGCACTTTTGAATAATCATTTTACAAAAAACCGACCACCGACAAGAAACGCAGTAGTTACTGATTTTCGACAATTCGACATATAACGGTTACATGTATATATTTTGTTTACATTCAACATATAGTCATGTAGATTTTTAATAGTCAATAACCTTCCTCAAAAGATAAAGTAAACGTAAAAATAGTAATGCAAACCGAATTAGTTTGATTTTTAGACACAAATCTACTTACTTCTTTCCCTTAATCATTTTCTCAAGCGCCGCACACTGCTGCTTCTGCAACGTCATCTTCTCCTTGGTGTGGCGTTTCTTCATCGCTTCCAGATCCTTCTGTTGCTTACGACCCGTCTTCACGAAGCCTTTCTCCTTCTGAAGGCTCTCTACGGTGATTGGTTCGAATACCAACGGTTCTGCGGTTCGAGATTTCTACGTTATGAAAGTTGGACAAAACGAAATATAACAGTAAATATTATTTTATCGATAAACAATTAACTTATTTGAAATTTTATAGAAATACGCGCAAATTAGTCAACAATTGACATTAGAACTGAAGAAAATTTAAATAATACCTAACACGATCAATGGGCTCCTTATTATAGTATATAATATATTATGTCCCTTGAGTCTAAATAGAAATACAGCAGTGCTATTCTGTAAGAACCCCACTTCATTACTCACCCGTATTGATCGACTTATCGTGATATACAATTTTGATGCGTGTATTCTTGAAATGTTATGATTATAAAGGTCAATGTCGTATATCACTTACTGACATTTCACGACCGTTTTTTTCCGGTTCTTTTGTTCTTACAGAATCGCCAACAACAATGCTGAATGTTCAATAGTTATTTATTCTGCCTCGTTGGTCCAGTGGCTACATGTTAGGCCGCGGACACTGTGGTCCTGGGTTCAAATCCCAGGTCGGGCCAATAAAATGTAATTGAGATTTTCTGTCGAAAATTCTGAGGAGTCTGGAAGTTGGAAGTGTGTACACTTCCGTGCCTCGGAAAGCACGTTAAGCCGTTGGTCCTGCGCCTGAACTCTTTCCGGTCGGATTCCGTGTCGGATTGCCGCCCGATGGGGTTATAAGAGTTACGGTATAGAGAGTGCACCTGTGTTTACGCACACACTTGTGCACTATAATATGTTCTGCGCAGTTGGCGCATCTCTCATGAGATCGGCCGCCGTGACCGAAATCGGTCTGGAGGACCATTATTCCTTATTAGTTATTTATTAACATGGACAACAAAGCCTACTGATTATTATTAGAGGAATATTTCTTAAATTAAAAAAAAATAAAATGTTATTATAAGAAAGATCAACATTATACAGCCGGAGAAGATAAACATATTTTAAAAATAACATCGTCGTATAATTTCTTCACCTTTGTTTGAAATAAATTTCCACATTTTTAAAATCACTGCACAATTAACTAATATAAGTTAAATTTAATAAGATACTAGCATCATATTCAATTGAGATTTTAAATGTTTTTACACTGTATATGGTTTGAGTATCGAAAGTAGTAGCGAGCAGATGTGTAAGGCCAATCGACTGCTCCACCTAATATCTGTACGAGATCAAACCACGAACGTGTGTGGCTCGAGTGACGGCAAGAAGCGATTTGTATTTTTTTACATCGTTAAGCTGAAAGTATTTTTTTTTTATTTCATAGGTAGTGAGTTTGGACCACCTTATGGTAAGTGGTCACCAACGCCCACAGACATTGGCATTGTAAGAAATGTTAACCATCGCTTACAACGCCAATGCGCCAGCAACCTGGGGAACTGAGATGTTATGTCCCTTGTGCCTGTAATTACACTGGCTCACTCATCCTTCAAACCAGAATACAACAATACAAAATACTGCTGTTTCGCGGTAGAATATCTGATGAGCGGGTGGTACCTACCCAGACGAGCTTGCACAAAGCCCTACCACCGAGTAAGTAGTTTTTTTGTTAAAAAAAACTTGAAGTTATTTGACACACAGACACCGCCACCTATTGGGTCCAATCTAAAGTATCAAAATCGATCCAGCCGTTTAAGATTACAGTGCTACTACTATATACACGTACTGAAGAACTATAAAGACGTAAAGCTCAAATTTGTTGTTTTTATAAATTATTATTTATATATTAAATTCACTTGTTAGATGATATGGAAGTGATGGTGAGGTCACCGTCGCCCATAAACACAGTAAGAAATATTAACCATCCCATACATCATGAATGCCACCAACTGGAACACAACAATAATATGTTGCTTGGCTTTAGAATATTTGATGTGTGAGTGATACCGTCTGAATAAGTAGCTTGAGGCCCTACCACCAAGTAAAATAAAAAAATATGAATTTTGTTATTCCGAAATAATGCAAATCTGATCATCAACGCTCGCTGTTTCAACTTGCGCCAGATCATATTAAGATATCTGAAAATACCCACTGTCATACGAGCGCATTACTAGCGAGTTGATGTTTTAGCTCGAATGTAAATTATGATTTCAGCGTCTATTTGCGCGTTTCTCATAATATAAACAAAGTGTACCCGGTTATCTTTACAGTCGGTTCTGAAATGTAAATGCAAGTATCTGGTCCACTCGCACTATCGAGTGTTTGCGTTTAGAGGAATTTCAGATATTTTGGGATATCTCGTTCAGTAAAACGTTTGGGGAAATTGATTTCGTGATGGAGAAGTTCATTTGATTAATGTTCACCGTAAATAACGAATATTTGTTAAAACGGAGAAAGAAAACAGACAGATACATACATACGTTTGTTTTACAAGAACCTTTGTAATTTGTCAGCGTGGTAACGTGCATATTATTTTTGTAAAACATAATTAGTAAAGTCGTAACAGTCTGTAAATATCCCACTGCTGGGAAAAACGCTATAAAATAAGATTGGCGGTAAGTCCACCAAGCGACTCCAATGCAGATCGGTGGATACACATGTGCTAGAAGCTTGCCGCATGAAGCCACGATGTTTTCTGCCACCGAACGGAAGTAAATAAAAACCCCCAAAGAGCAGGGCGTCACTCACCCTCCTTCTTCTCCTCGGGCTGCGCCTTCTTCTCGGGCCCGCTCTCCTCGATGCCGAGCTGCTTCATGTTGTCGGTGCGCTCCTTGGCCGCGCCCATGAAGGCGCGCGGGTCCGACAGCGCCGCCATGAAGTCTGAGGGGGGGGGGGAGAGGATAGTTTTATTCATTATTACTAAACTTATAGCATTTTAAACCTTATATCCCATGTTTATGCACGAATTTGGATTGGATTGGAAATGCATCTTATTTCGATCCAAATTTTCAGGAACTTTATTTAAAATTAAAACAGCTTATTTATATACATGTATCTATGTATATAACAAACGATGGCAAGTACCAAAATTCTATGAATACAAACTCCACTTCGCTGGAGCAGCGTGGTAGACTTTCATGCGACACATACAGATTTTCTCGCGATGTTTTCCATAACCACCGAGTACGAGATGAGTTTAACAAATTAAGCTCATGAAAGTTTAGTGGTGTCAGTCATACCTGGACCGTCACGGCTCACGTAACAAATATTAATTTCAAATAATATTAGATCCCGAAGGGAAATTCAAAAAGAATAAGCAGAACATTTTACCTTCAAACCCATCAGGTACGTAGATCTTCAGCTCGATGTTACAGAACAGCATGGGCAGGGACATCGGGAAGTTGGCTTCGGTTCTGAGGGAAATATGTCGGTAGCCTGCCTGCAACCCGTCCAGAGGCAGGATTCGTTGTCCGAGAAGTTTGCCGTTTTCATCGTAGACTCCGAAACGCAGTACGGCTAAATCGGGGAGTACGACCTAAGGAATGAAGAAGGAAGAAAGAAGGAAGTTATTTTAAAGGTTTAAAAAAGTAGCCTGTGTCCTTATTTGACGTTCAGGCTTGCAACATACGAAATTTCATTAAAATCGGTTCAGTAATCGCGTCATCGGTAGTCGCGAAAGAGCAACAAACAGACAGTTAATTTCGCATGTAGAATATGAGTTAAGAATTAGGAGTCTTTGCTTTTAGCTTAGCCGCAGTATATTTGTTCGCTAAGGCTGCCGATACATGTATGTGGCGTATGTCACAGTAAAAGAATTAAAGTCTATGAAAAAAGTATAGTGAATTTGTCTGTCCTGAGTCTGGGTGTAATTATCTATATAAGTATGTATTTACAAAAGAAAAGTAGTATGTGTAAGTATATCAGTTGTCTGGTTTCCAAGTACGAGCTCTGCTTAGTTTGTGATCAGATGGCCTTGTGTGAATAATGTCCCAGGATATTATTATTATTTGTTAAATTTATGAACGTACATAGATAGTTCAATACACATTACCCTATTACAGATTACATTGTACATTTGCAGCGGTTCGGAAAAAAAAGAGTGGCGCGCGTTATATGTATTGAACTATCTATGGAAGTAGAGTAGGAAAAAAAAACAACGGGTTGCACTCTGGAAGTGCCGGCAGAAGTGAAAACTTGAATATTAACGTTGCGCATTTTTGATATTTTGAATGATTTGAATGATTAGGGAAAAATTTTGCGCGAATTGCTTTAATTATCAGTATAAAAGTACCATCATTTATGTGATAAAATACAATATTCGTTTATTGCGCTATCGTACACAAACGTGACAATTTATATTACATAAAAAATTTAACACTTCAAAATCCGTCTTACGAATTTTCAATCAGGATCACGTGACCTGACGCGAGTTTAAAATTTTTTACCCATCACAAAAAAGTGCACAACGCCGCTAAAGAAGTTTTCACTTCAAAAAATATACGAACAATAAGGAACAGTATTGTTTTTTGTTTCCAATATCAATTACTACAATTATTTTCAATTATAATTGAAAATGTCATGTTCCGACTTCATTCGACTATTTCAACGGAGACACGTTCGAGTTTTCTTAAAGTTGAAATCACAGTTTTGACTGTCCGTTGATCAATCAGGAGAAAACATTTCATTAAAATTTCATTAAAGCCAAAATATATCATCGATATTGATTATACTAATGTAATGATTGTTTGTTAGTTTAGTACGACTACGCTGGAGGACAATTCTGCTAATAAATCGTCACCTTATCGCAATCAAATCGGCGGATTATCGTTGCTGTTCATCCATTTACCTATTCTTTAATTAAATGATATACCATTGAAACAAAAGTTAACAATTATGTTTGGTTTTGACATTACTGTACACGTTTTAATAGGAAAATTATCAAAACCCTTATGAATTAGTAGTATTGGGCCCCCTATAACTGATACTAAAGTATCGTTAGCGAAACTTAAAAGATTTTTTTTATATGAGTGCAATATTATAAGAATACTTTTTTATAGCTAAATAAGATCTCGATGTCGCTACAGTTGGCTTATAAATAATTTATTTTCAGTTACGTCCTAATATAACATCTTATTCTAGATAATATGTGATTAGGTGCAGTTTTACAAGCATATTTCTATAACTCAGTAGCGGTAGGTTACCTTCCTGAACAGGAACGGCTCCTCGTTGTAGACGGGATTCAGTCCGTTGGCGGGCACCATGCGCGTGCGGAACTCCTTGCGGATGGTGTCGGACGGCAGCCCGTACATGTCCACCTCCACGTACGTGCCCACCTTCTTGTCCGACAGGAACTGACCCGCTATCACCTGCGGACCGACACGGTCAGAACCGCTGCTGACATACACGCCGCGTTACCATATTTGTGTTAACATGACTGTTGAATAACGCCGTCGACGGGCGCGTCGGCGAAGGGGTCGTGGGGGGTGTGTGGGGGGTCACTTGCACGTTAAGTGCTTGTGCCTTTTGCTGGATATTGTGGAATTAAATTCAGACAGGTACAACTGAGTCGGTCACGTATATTTCGTTCATTTCGTGCTCGGCTGTCGGAGATAGCGGTCGTTACACTGCAGCCAAACTTTGACACGGTGTTACAATTTTTTCTTGTTTACATCGAATTAAAAATAAAATAAAAGCAATTTGGAAACTACTTAGGACAAATGCTCTGAAAATCAAAACGATAAGTCTCATACGCCTCTATGGATATTGGAAATAAGTCGGCACCTACATAGTATGTCGTACCATGGACGTCTTAGCAAAAACCGAGGAGTAGGGGGATGAGGGGGGGGCACCTGCACGGCGCACTGCGCGGCGATGACGCCGTCGACGGGCGCGTCGGCGAAGGGGTCGAAGCTGCGGTCGGCGCGCCGCATGAAGTCGGGCTTCAGCAGGTAGCCGCAGTTGCCGTTGTACTCGAACTTGCCCTGGTTCAGCTGCATGGGCAGGTCCGACGTCTGGAAGTTCAGCGACACCATCTGGCAGCCCGCGTTCCAGAACACCTGCGGGGGTTGGAGCGGTTACTGTTGTGCGATTCGGACGTCAAGTCCATAAATTGATAATTATTTTAACATTAATTATTGTATTTTTCTGTAGACAAATTCTCAAAAGAAACCTAGAGTCTGGAAATTAGCAGTGTTTGGACTCCCGTACCTCGCAATATATATATATGCCTCCTTGGTCTAGTGGCTAGATATAAGGCCGCAGACCCGGTGGTCCTGGGTTCAATTCCCAGGTCGGGCCAATAAATAGTTATTGGGTTTTTCTGTCAGAAAATTCTCAGTAGCAGCCCGGAGTCTGGAAGTTGGAAATGTGTACACTTCCGTGCCTCGGAAAGCACGTAAAGCCGTTGGTCCTGCTCCTGAACTCTTTCCGGTCGTGTCGGATTGCCGTCCCATCGGATTATGAGAGCCAAGGAAAAGAGAGTGTGCACCTGTGTTTGCGCACACACTTGTGCACTATAATATCTCCTGCGCAGTTAGCTAATCTCTCTTGAGATTGGCCGCCATGGTCGAAATCGGTCTGGAGGACATTATTATAATATGGGTATGTAACGTCCTCTATTTATCAGATATTCATCCGTCAAATGATTGGACTAATTTTATTATAACTTATAAGGCATAAGCTGCTATACTAACTTGAGGCATGTAATTGGAGGAGTCAGCTCGCGTGCCCTTCGGGTAGATACGAGACATCTGCCGTTTGTTGTAGTTGACGAAGTCTATGGCCTGCGACTTCAGGTAGTTCATGCCCGTAGTCTCCGCGAACGACGACATGTTGTGGTGGATGTTACGCTCTGGTTACCAGAACTTAGGGTCAGTTAACTTATGGGCTTGAAATAAATATATAATTCTTGTTAACTTTAAAAAATACAATACGATATTACGATGTATGTAAATGTTTATATTTGATTCCATGTTAAGACGATCATGGCATATACGGCAGCACTCACTCTCAGCCTCCTCGAAACTCTGGAACTTGATGGGCTGCGCGTAGTTAACCATCGACGAGAGCCAGGGATGTACGCTGGTGGTGGAGCCGGTGTACTGCACTGGGGGGGGCGCGTCCTCCCCCGCTGTTGCCGCCTCCGCCACGATCTCCTCGGGCTGCAGACACACTTACGCTTCGTACTCTTTACCAAATTAACTTACTTAAAGTACCGCGCTATATACACCGCGTGATATGACGAGTGAAACACTATACAGACGGGTACAAGATATGTAAATACAGGGGAATAATTCTACTAACAAATTTTTACTATATCGCAATGGAATTGAAGCGTGATCGTTGCCGTTTATCCGATTTCCTATACTTTCATTTAATTATCGACTATTGGCATGATAGTTAACAATTAAGTTTGGTTTTGATATAATGGTATATGTTAACATCACATCGGTTCGTTTTCAATCTGAACAAATTTATAGAATAGTAAAAGTTGAATTGGAATTGAATCGGGGACCTTTCGTAATATTGCCTAATCTATCTTAACTTTAAATAATTATTAATTTACCTTTTTCTCCGGCATAACGACCGCCGAGGCATCTTCTTTAACCTCGTCTTCGATTACGAACTGCCCCTGACGAAACAGCTCGAGCTCTTGCTTCTCCACTTCCGCTTTCAGTCGCTTGTTCTTGATCATGATCTTGCGCTTTAAAGCTGATGGTGGCGGCAAGGGCTGACCTGGCTCCAACTGAATTGAGGGATAAATTAAAAAAGTATGTTTTACTTACTACATTCCATTAATTAGTATAAGTATGAAAATATTAGGTACAGTTTGCAAAAGTCATGTCTCATTTAAATTCTGTAAATAATCTTAAGCAATTGAGCCGTAGAAGCCGAGATGGTAAGAACGCGTGAATCTTAACCGATGACCGTGGGTTCAAAACCAGGCAAGCACCACTGAATTTCATGTGTTATTTTTTGTTTATAATTCAACTCGTGCTTAACGGTGAAGGTAAACATCGTGAGGAAACCTACATGTGTCAAATTTCAGTGAAATTCTGTCACATGTGTATTCCACCAACCCGCATTGGAGCAGCGTGGTGGAATAAGCTCCAAACCTTCTCCTCAAAAAGAGGAGAAGAGGCCTTAGCTCAGCAGTGGGACATTCACAGGCTGTTACTATTAACAGAACCGTAACATTAAGCCCGCTATGTCAGTATTAGAGTTTGAAGATTAAATTCCTTTTACGTATTAAATGGATATATTTCGTTAAAACTTATTACACATACTCACTGGATAATCTGGCAACGCTTCTTTCAATAGTAAATCTCCAAGAATTTCGTCACAGTACTTCGCCAACTTGTATTGCTGAGCCTTGCAGCAGTGGTTTTCAAAGGACAATATCACAGGGTAGTCGGAAGCTACGAAGGCTGTATCTCGAAGGGCATATATGACGTCTTTAAACAAGATATCAGTGCACATAGCCATGCCGTGAGTGATGATAGGCTCTTCATCTTCACCCTTACCGTCCCAGCAATCGAGCTCCACACATCTGTAAAGTATTGACGTTCATCTTTAAATTACAAGATTAGGTTTGTTTTAGAGAAGTTACTTTGCCTTTTTTTTGGGTGATTAGACAATTTACTGATGTGGCCAAGTGGATAAGAAACCTAAAGCGAACGTCGTCTGGGTAGGTACCACCCTCTCATCAGATATTCTACCGCAAAACAGCAGTACTTGGTACTGTTGTGTTCCGGTTTGAAGGGTGAGTGAGCCAGTGTAATTACAGGCACAAGGGACATAATATCTTAGTTCCCCAGGTTGGTGGCGCATTGGCGATGTAAGCGATGGTTAACATCTCTTACAATGCCAATGTCTATGAGCGTTGGTGACCACTTACCATCAGGTGGCCCATATGCTCGTCCGCCTACCAATGCCATAAAAAACGTTTGGTAGGTACAAGATGTGAATTTGTCCTGTGTGTGACAATTAAAGGAGAATATAATTCTAGGTTCATGTATACCATAGTGAATAAGTTTAGTGAATTAAGCTCCTAATAAAATAAGACTAACGGTAAGAGAAGACAATTTGGACTTTAAACTTTTAAGGCTCACCTGCATCCCGCTAACAGCACTTGTCTGTACATCTCCACAGAACTCTTGCCGCCAAACTGTCGACCGGAGAGGTAGGTGTTGTGTGATGAGTTTATGTAGTAATGAGATAGGGGTTGGTCCATTTCCATGTAGAAGTCCAGTCGGTCGAGGAACACGGGAGCGTTCTCGTCCGACATCAGGTAACGTACGAGCCCGTCTTTTGTGAGACATTCTGAAATTTCGTATTAAAACGTTTGTTTAAGGAAATCTGACATATTATTTATGATTTTGAATTTTTTATGGTGATGAAGACATCTTAATCATTTTATCCCGGCTGCATAGATAATTTATTTATTCAAGTAACAGAGACTCAATTACAAAATGAAAACGTTTTTAAGTTAAAAAAATAATAATAAAAGAATATAAACATTACCTAATACTCCTATCTACTACTGCTACATTATACAACTCCAGCCGAAACTTTACAGCAACGATTTATAAATGTACAATCTAGTCTGCTGCAATCATGTTTACGTCGCTGAAACTAGCCGACAGAACTAGCCGACAGATGACATTCCTAAGCCTAAACTTTTCTACACGACTGTACTTCATTGAAGCTTGTATAATGTTTTAACGCGTTGACTTAGAAACTTGAAATTTTGTATACTTGTTAATTAAACATATCCAAAAAAGATAGTAACCACAAAAGTACGGCGCAGAAATTTTAAGCATAGATTTTTTGAGATTTTCTGCGGTAAGGGGAGCGCGCGCTATGGGCAAGTTTTTAAATGCATATAACGCAAAACGCGTTGACTTAGAAGCTTGAAATTTTGTATACTTATTAATTAAAGATACACAAATGAGATAGTAATCGCAAAAGTACGGCGCAGAAATTTAAAGGATGAGTTTTTTGACATTTTCTGCGGTAAGGGGAGCGCGCACTATTGGGCATGTTTTTATATGCACATATAACACTTAACGCGTTGACTTAGGAACTTGAAATTTTGTATACTTATTAAATAAAGATACACAAATGAGAAAGTAATCACAAAAGTACGGCGCAGAAATTTCAAGCATAGGTTTTTTTACATTTTTTGCGGTAAGGGGAGCGCGCGCTATTGGGCATGTCTTTATAAGCATATAACACTTAACGCGTTGACTTAGAAACTTGAAATTTTGTATACTTATTAATTAAAGATACACAAATGAGATAGTAATCACAAAAGTACGGCGCAGAAATTTTAAGGATAGATATTTTGAGATTTTCCGCGGTAAGGGGAGCGCGCGCTATTGGGCATGTTTTTATATGCATATAACACTTAACGCGTTGACTTAGAAACTTGAAACTTTGTATACTTATTAATTAATGATACACAAATGAGATAGTAATTACAAAAGTACGGCGCAGAAATTTTAAGGATAGATTTTTTGAGATTTTCCGCGGTAAGGGGAGCGTGCGCTATTGGGCATGTTTTTATATGCATATAACACTTAACGCGTTGACTTAGAAACTTGAAATTTTGTATACTTGTTAATTAAAGATACAAAAATCAGAGTAATCGCAAAAGTACGGCGCAGAAATTTTAAGCATAGGTTTTTTGACATTTTCTGCGGTAAGGGGAGCGCGCGCTATTGGCTGTGTATTAATACGCATATAACACTTAACGCGTTGACTTAGGAACTTGAAATTTTGTATACTTATTAATTAAAGATACACAAATGAGATTGTAATCGCAAAAGTACGGCGCAGAAATTTAAAGGATGAGTTTTTTGACATTTTCAGCGGTAAGGGGAGCGCGCACTATTGGGCATGTTTTTATATGCACATATAACACTTAACGCGTTGACTTAGGAACTTGAAATTTTGTATACTTATTAAATAGAGATACACAAATGAGAAAGTAATCACAAAAGTACGGCGCGGAAATTTCAAGCATAGGTTTTTTTACATTTTCTGCGGTAAGGGGAGCGCGCGCTATTGGCTGTGTATTAATAAGCATATAACACTTAACGCGTTGACTTAGAAACTTGAAACTTTGTATACTTATTAATTAGTGATACCCAAATGAGATAGTAATCACAAAAGTACGGCGCAGATATGTTAAGCATTGGTTTTTTGACATTTTCTGCGGTAAGGGGAGCGCGCGCTATTGGCTGTGTATTAATAAGCATATAACACTTAACGCGTTGACTTAGGAACTTGAAATTTTGTATACTTATTAATTAAAGATACACAAATGAGATAGTAATCGCAAAAGTACGGCGCAGAAATTTCAAGCATAGGTTTTTTTACATTTTTTGCGGTAAGGGGAGCGCGCGCTATTGGGCATGTCTTTATAAGCATATAACATTTAACGCGTTGACTTAGAAACTTGAAATTTTGTATACTTATTAATTAAAGATACACAAATGAGATAGTAATCACAAAAGTACGGCGCAGAAATTTTAAGGATAGATATTTTGAGATTTTCCGCGGTAAGGGGAGCGCGCGCTATTGGGCATGTTTTTATATGCATATAACACTTAACGCGTTGACTTAGAAACTTGAAACTTTGTATACTTATTAATTAATGATACACAAATGAGATAGTAATTACAAAAGTACGGCGCAGAAATTTTAAGGATAGATTTTTTGAGATTTTCCGCGGTAAGGGGAGCGTGCGCTATTGGGCATGTTTTTATATGCATATAACACTTAACGCGTTGACTTAGAAACTTGAAATTTTGTATACTTGTTAATTAAAGATACAAAAATCAGATAGTAATCGCAAAAGTACGGCGCAGAAATTTTAAGCATAGGTTTTTTGACATTTTCTGCGGTAAGGGGAGCGCGCGCTATTGGCTGTGTATTAATACGCATATAACACTTAACGCGTTGACTTAGGAACTTGAAATTTTGTATACTTATTAATTAAAGATACACAAATGAGATTGTAATCGCAAAAGTACGGCGCAGAAATTTAAAGGATGAGTTTTTTGACATTTTCAGCGGTAAGGGGAGCGCGCACTATTGGGCATGTTTTTATATGCACATATAACACTTAACGCGTTGACTTAGGAACTTGAAATTTTGTATACTTATTAAATAGAGATACACAAATGAGAAAGTAATCACAAAAGTACGGCGCGGAAATTTCAAGCATAGGTTTTTTTACATTTTCTGCGGTAAGGGGAGCGCGCGCTATTGGCTGTGTATTAATAAGCATATAACACTTAACGCGTTGACTTAGAAACTTGAAACTTTGTATACTTATTAATTAGTGATACCCAAATGAGATAGTAATCACAAAAGTACGGCGCAGATATGTTAAGCATTGGTTTTTTGACATTTTCTGCGGTAAGGGGAGCGCGCGCTATTGGCTGTGTATTAATAAGCATATAACACTTAACGCGTTGACTTAGGAACTTGAAATTTTGTATACTTATTAATTAAAGATACACAAATGAGATAGTAATCGCAAAAGTACGGCGCAGAAATTTAAAGGATGAGTTTTTGACATTTTCTGCGGTAAGGGGAGCGCGCACTATTGGGCATGTTTTTATATGCACATATAACACTTAACGCGTTGACTTAGAAACTTGAAACTTTGTATACTTATTAAATAAAGATACACAAATGAGAAAGTAATCACAAAAGTACGGCGCAGAAATTTCAAGCATAGGTTTTTTTACATTTTCTGCGGTAAGGGGAGCGCGCGCTATTGGGCATGTCTTTATAAGCATATAACACTTAACGCGTTGACTTAGAAACTTGAAATTTTGTATACTTATTAATTAAAGATACACAAATGAGATAGTAATCACAAAAGTACGGCGCAGAAATTTTAAGGATAGATATTTTGAGATTTTCCGCGGTAAGGGGAGCGCGCGCTATTGGGCATGTTTTTATATGCATATAACACTTAACGCGTTGACTTAGGAACTTGAAATTTTGTATACTTATTAATCAAAGATACACAAATGAGATAGTAATCGCAAAAGTACGGCGCAGAAATTTAAAGGATGAGTTTTTTGACATTTTCTGCGGTAAGGGAAGCGCGCACTATTGGGCATGTTTTTATATGCATATAACACTTAACGCGTTGACTTAGAAACTTGAAATTGTGTATACTTATTAATTAAAGATACAAAAATCAGATAGTAATCGCAAAAGTACGGCGCAGAAATTTAAAGCATAGGTTTTTTGACATTTTCTGTGGTAAGGGGAACGAACGCGCGTTATTAGCTATGTATTATATGCATATAACACTTAACGCGTTGACTTAGAAACTAGAAACTTTGTATACTTATTAATTAACGATACCCAAATGAGATAGTAATCGCAAAAGTACGGCGCAGAAATTTTAAGCATAGGTTTTTTGACATTTTCTGCGGTAAGGGGAGCGCGCGCTATTGGCTGTGTATTAATAAGCATATAACACTTAACGCGTTGACTTAGGAACTTGAAACTTTGTATACTTATTAATTAATGATACCCAAATGAGATAGTAATCACAAAAGTACGGCGCAGATATGTTAAGCATAGGTTTTTTGACATTTTCTGCGGTAAGGGGAGCGCGCGCTATTGGCTGTGTATTAATAAGCATATAACACTTAACGCGTTGACTTAGGAACTTGAAACTTTGTATACTTATTAAATAAAGATACACAAATGAGAAAGTAATCACAAAAGTACGGCGCAGAAATTTCAAGCATAGGTTTTTTTACATTTTCTGCGGTAAGGGGAGCGCGCGCTATTGGGCATGTCTTTATAAGCATATAACACTTAACGCGTTGACTTAGAAACTTGAAATTTTGTATACTTATTAATTAAAGACACACAAATGAGATAGTAATCACAAAAGTACGGCGCAGAAATTTTAAGGATAGATATTTTGAGATTTTCCGCGGTATGGGGAGCGCGCGCTATTGGGCATGTTTTTATATGCATATAACACTTAACGCGTTGACTTAGGAACTTGAAATTTTGTATACTTATTAATTAAAGATACACAAATGAGATAGTAATCGCAAAAGTACGGCGCAGATATTTAAAGGATGAGTTTTTTGACATTTTCTGCGGTAAGGGGAGCGCGCACTATTGGGCATGTTTTTATATGCACATATAACACTTAACGCGTTGACTTAGAAACTTGAAATTTTGTATACTTATTAATTAAAGACACACAAATGAGATAGTAATCACAAAAGTACGGCGCAGAAATTTTAAGGATAGATATTTTGAGATTTTCCGCGGTAAGGGGAGCGCGCGCTATTGGGCATGTTTTTATATGCATATAACACTTAACGCGTTGACTTAGGAACTTGAAATTTTGTATACTTATTAATTAAAGATACACAAATGAGATAGTAATCGCAAAAGTACGGCGCAGATATTTAAAGGATGAGTTTTTTGACATTTTCTGCGGTAAGGGGAGCGCGCACTATTGGGCATGTTTTTATATGCACATATAACACTTAACGCGTTGACTTAGAAACTTGAAATTTTGTATACTTATTAATTAAAGACACACAAATGAGATAGTAATCACAAAAGTACGGCGCAGAAATTTTAAGGATAGATATTTTGAGATTTTCCGCGGTAAGGGGAGCGCGCGCTATTGGGCATGTTTTTATATGCATATAACACTTAACGCGTTGACTTAGGAACTTGAAATTTTGTATACTTATTAATTAAAGATACACAAATGAGATAGTAATCGCAAAAGTACGGCGCAGATATTTAAAGGATGAGTTTTTTGACATTTTCTGCGGTAAGGGGAGCGCGCACTATTGGGCATGTTTTTATATGCACATATAACACTTAACGCGTTGACTTAGGAACTTGAAATTTTGTATACTTATTAATTAAAGATACACAAATGAGATAGTAATCGCAAAAGTACGGCGCAGAAATTTAAAGGATGAGTTTTTTGACATTTTCTGCGGTAAGGGGAGCGCGCACTATTGGGCATGTTTTTATATGCACATATAACACTTAACGCGTTGACTTAGGAACTTGAAATTTTGTATACTTATTAAATAGAGATACACAAATGAGAAAGTAATCACAAAAGTACGGCGCAGAAATTTCAAGCATAGGTTTTTTTACATTTTCTGCGGTAAGGGGAGCGCGCGCTATTGGGCATGTCTTTATAAGCATATAACACTTAACGCGTTGACTTAGGAACTTGAAATTTTGTATACTTATTAATTAAAGATACACAAATGAGATAGTAATCGCAAAAGTACGGCGCAGAAATTTAAAGGATGAGTTTTTTGACATTTTCTGCGGTAAGGGGAGCGCGCACTATTGGGCATGTTTTTATATGCATATAACACTTAACGCGTTGACTTAGAAGCTTGAAATTTTGTATACTTATTAATTAAAGATACACAAATGAGGTAGTAATCACAAAAGTACGGCGCAGAAATTTTAAGCATAGATTTTTGAGATTTTTCGCGGTAAGGGGAGCGCGCGCTATTGGGCCTGATTTTATATGCAAATAACACTTAACGCGTTGACTTAGGAACTTGAAATTTTGTATACTTGTTAATTAAACAAATCTATAAGAGAAAGTAACCACAAAAGTACGGCGCAGGAATTTTAAGCACATGTTTTGCAAGGGGAGCGCGCAATAGCGCGCGCTCCTTACCTTACCGCAGAATATGTCAAAAAACCAATGCTTAACATATCTGCGCCGTACTTTTGTGATTACTATCTCATTTGTGTATCTTTAATTAATAAGTATACAAAGTTTCAAGTTTCTAAGTCAACGCGTTAAGTGTTATATGTGCATATAAAAACATGCCCAATAGTGCGCGCTCCCCTTACCGCAGAAAATGTCAACAAACTCATCCTTTAAATTTCTGCGCCGTACTTTTGCGATTACTATCTCATTTGTGTATCTTTAATTAATAAGTATACAAAATTTCAAGTTCCTAAGTCAACGCGTTAAGTGTTATATGCATATAAAAACATGCCCAATAGCGCGCGCTCCCCTTACCGCGGAAAATCTCAAAATATCTATCCTTAAAATTTCTGCGCCGTACTTTTGTGATTACTATCTCATTTGTGTATCTTTAATTAATAAGTATACAAAATTTCAAGTTCCTAAGTCAACGCGTTAAGTGTTATATGCATATAAAAACATGCCCAATAGCGCGCGCTCCCTTTACCGCGGAAAATCTCAAAATATCTATCCTTAAAATTTCTGCGCCGTACTTTTGTGATTACTATCTCATTTGTGTATCTTTAATTAATAAGTATACAAAATTTCAAGTTCCTAAGTCAACGCGTTAAGTGTTATATGCTTATTAATACACAGCCAATAGCGCGCGCTCCCCTTACCGCAGAAAATGTCAAAAAATCTATCCTTAAAATTTCTGCGCCGTACTTTTGTGATTACTATCTCATTTGTGTATCTTTAATTAATAAGTATACAAAATTTCAAGTTCCTAAGTCAACGCGTTAAGTGTTATATGCTTATTAATACACAGCCAATAGCGCGCGCTCCCCTTACCGCAGAAAATGTCAAAAAATCTATGCTTAACATATCTGCGCCGTACTTTTGTGATTACTATCTCATTTGGGTATCATTAATTAATAAGTATACAAAGTTTCAAGTTTCTAAGTCAACGCGTTAAGTGTTATATGCTTATTAATACACAGCCAATAGCGCGCGCTCCCCTTACCGCAGAAAATGTCAAAAAACCTATGGTTAACATTTCTGCGCCGTACTTTTGTGATTACTTTCTCATTTGTGTATCTCTATTTAATAAGTATACAAAATTTCAAGTTCCTAAGTCAACGCGTTAAGTGTTATATGTGCATATAAAAACATGCCCAATAGTGCTCGCTCCCCTTACCGCAGAAAATGTCAAAAAACTCATCCTTTAAATTTCTGCGCCGTACTTATGCGATTACTATCTCATTTGTGTATCTTTAATTAATAAGTATACAAAATTTCAAGCTTCTAAGTCAACGCGTTAAGTGTTATATGCATTTAAAAACTTGCCCATAGCGCGCGCTCCCCTTACCGCAGAAAATCTCAAAAAATCTATGCTTAAAATTTCTGCGCCGTACTTTTGTGGTTACTATCTTTTTTGGATATGTTTAATTAACAAGTATACAAAATTTCAAGTTTCTAAGTCAACGCGTTAAAACATTATACAAGCTTCAATGAAGTACAGTCGTGTAGAAAAGTTTAGGCTTAGGAATGTCATCTGTCGGCTAGTTCTGTCGGCTAGTTTCAGCGACGTATCATGTTTAGAATAGTTCAGAAACTAAATATTGTATAGTTGGATTATTTTTAATAGTAAGTTTAAACAAATCATGCATTATCTTTTTTTGCTGCAGCTTCGATAATTCTTACTTACTGGCATTCTTGGCGTCTTCTTCCTGTTCATAGTCGGTTATAATTTCAAGAGCGCGTTTCTCATCATATAGAGGATAAAGGATTTCGTTGAGCCGTGGATCGCGCTGTTTCTCGTTCAAGAAGTTAACGAATTGTTCTAAATTTATACGATCTGATTTGCCTTGCGTTCTGAAACATAAAATAAAATATCCTCTCATATCGTATGCAACTTAAAACTTTTATTTAGAGCATTTTAAAAATTTCAAATAAAAAAAAAGTACATTTGAAATCGATCATCGAAAAACACGTTTCAGATCGAAATTCAGTGGTGCTTGCCCGGGTGTGAACCCACGATCATCGGTTAAGAGTCGCGCGTTCTTACCATTGGGCCATCACTGCTTACTATAATATGATGCATGTCTATTAATTATTATTATTCCAATAACTTACATTGATCGGAACAGTTCTTCAATATCATTTCTCGGACATATCTTATGGTAAAGCGCATAGAACTTATCGAAGGTGAACGCTTCCTTTTCCATCGACTCATTTTTTCCTGACGGGAGCCCCAGTTCTGACAGACATTGATAGACCAACTTTTCGGTTTTGCCTGATGCAAAAGTTCTCGCGACTACTTTAACCGGTACTTTGCCTTTTGGATCCACCAGAAATGATAAACGCATCCAACTAGAAACATCATCCAAGTTAGATATTTCAAGTTTGTTAATTTTTACTTGTATAATAATTTGTACAAATAATTCTATCGCATTTATAATTAGTCATATTTTTCTTTGGAATTTTATCCATTACAACATTTTTATTTAAGCGACGAAAAGTACTTTGATATATGCTAAAACTATTTGTACAAACAACCAATATGTCGGTATTATTTAAAGATATCATGCAAATCTAAAGCATATCTAAAAAGCAATGAATATATAATTATATATTTAATTAAAAATATTAACTTATTACTATATTTTGTAAGCTATCACATACTTAATTACAGTAATTATGTCGTTCGTAATATAATACAATTTATGTCAGATTCTGTACATTATTTTTAATTACAATTTACGTGTTAATATCAATATTATAAATGAAGCAAGCACGTAGTTTTAACATAAGTTAACAAAATCTATACTCATTCTATTAAGTCTAATTTTTAAACGATATATTATTTACAATAACATTTCATATTTCAGAACGAAAAATATTTTTATGTCCAATTCATAATTCATGTGTCTATAATACATCTTATTATGATATAGGAATTCTGTATTAAAAAAGGCAAGGCGAGAAAAAGAGGCAAAGAGCGAGATCTAAACCATTTGTTAGAAAATGTTTATTTAAAAAGGATTTTTTTCTAACTATATTATTTTTTTACAGATTAAATAAATAAAAAATGATTGTGATTATATTTGTAAATATTAAATTTCAAATTAATAAATAATATTGTTTTTTAATTGAAAATAGAATGAAGTATAGTTACTTGTTAAATAAATATATAAGCGAGCATGCTGTCATTACAATTTGACTATAGAATTGTTTGTTTGCAATGAAATGTGGTCGCTCCAAGCTTTATACGAAATGGGCGCTTTCTTGTTTGTAACTTATGTGTTTTAGATTTTTCTCCATAGACTCACGTCCGTACTCTTTTGAGTTCTATTTTATTGTATTGTATGTTGATTTATCATAGCTCTACATTTATATACTAATTTAATTATTTACATATATATAAATAATAAGGTATATAGCTATATAATATATTCACAATATCTATGCATAAGTCATATTTTAATAATTAAAAATATTCTTTGAGAGTAACTTCATTTAATGTCGAATTAAGTGTAACAAAATATGTTTTTTTTATTTTAAAGAACTATTGCAAGACGCATTTTAAGGAAATTACTATTATTTCTATTCTACCTACAGTAGACCAAGGAGTCGAACCTGTGACTTCGAATACAATCATATATTTAACGTACAATTTATGTGTATTCCTATAATGTAATTATTTATCACAGAATATACTATGTTTAAAAACTTATAAAATTTATTTTGTAAAGATATCATTATAGTTTTTTTTTGAATGCTTATTATTTCAGCTTTCGACCTATATTTTATAACATAGTGAGTAATAGTTTCAAAGGGACAGTTTATTTACTTATGAGCATATGTCATTTTCACAATTTATTATCCGACACGACCTACTTGGACGATAGTTTATATCTTTCTAACTTACAAAACGAAACAAAAAGAGATAAAAATAAAAAGAAAATAATCGTCTTCTCTTTTCCTGTACAATATCGAATTTCCAGTTGATAATGTTTCTTGTAAAACCGGTAACAACTAGAATTAACCAATTAATTCAACATTGAAACTATCTATCTATCTGTTTTACTAATGAACTTTATGCAGTTATTAGTTACATAATGCTTTGTCATTCCATCGAATGTCAGCTTTCTTGTGATAGAAAGAGACGGATAGATGTATAACAATTTACCCGCTATAAAACGTTCACGAGTAAAACTTCAGCTGTTAGTATGTCCGTGTTAAAACTTGCTGCTAAATAAAAAAGTTCGAAAGAATCACGTTATTTTATGAAATACGTAAGAGGACGAGTAAATGGGGCATCTGATGGTAAGTGGTCACCACGAAATATTAACCATTATATCGTCAATGCACCAAACTTGGGAATGAAGTTGTGATGTCCTTTGTGCATGCAGGGCTACTTGCTCACTCACCCTTCAAACTGAAACTTAACAATACTGTTGGGCGATAGCATGTCTGATAAGTGGGGCAAAACCCAAACCACCAAGTGATTCAGCTGAAATTTTACACAACTTGGTTCTGATTGCATACATCTAAAATACTAAAATGTAGTCGTTTTGATACATGAAATATGTCAAAGCTTATTATAAAAAGTATCAAATCTTATTGAAACTCTAAAGAAGACACGGCCGAGATTATCTTATTGTTTTTCTCACCTATTTGTGATTTGGCATTAGTAGCATAAAATACTGTAATAATTAGCGCCATCTACATAAATCTTCAAGCTAAATTGAACTTTACATACTGCTTCATAAGGATTGTTCTTGGACAGACATTGCTGATTTTGTTGTTGTGAGAGATAGCACGAAGCGATTCCTTCCACACCTTCGCAAAGCAAAGCAATGAACATGCAAAAAATAAAAAAGTCATTCAGGAAATAAGATAAAAATAGATATGTACACTACATAATATATATGTACATAAGTGAAATTTGACACATGCAGGTTTCCTCACGATGTTTTCGTTCACCTTCAATATATAACAAATCCTATTTATAAAAATACAACACAAAAATAAACTGTTTTCGTAAATTTTCAAATTCATATGAGATTTTCGTTCAAAACAAAATTACAATAAAACTATACTTATTCAACAAATCGATTTATAAAAGTGGCTGCCGTTTGAAAATAAAATCAGTTTGATGGGTTTTAAATGCAGAGAGATACTTCGAATCTTGAATTAATTTCATTTGAAAACATCGATTCGATCGATTGATCATCTTTTATTTATATTTATTTTAAAAGTGATGCTGACATGCGGTTATTTACATATTGTCTTCTACTTGTAGTTCAGAGTCCGCGTGTCTGGATTACACTCTTTAACTTGCAAAATCGACTTGCCAGCTTTGAGTTCAGTTTCTCACGAAAAACTTTTAAAGTATATATAAAATATTGTAATAATTAAGCAGCAGCGGAAGACTAAAATGAAAAAAACAACGGGTTGCACTCCGGGAGTGTCGGCAGAAGTGAAAACTTGAATATTAACGTTGTGCATTTTTGATATTTTGGAATGATTAGGGAAACATTTTGCTCGAATTGCTTTAATTATCAGTATAAAAGTACTATCATTTATGTGATAAAATACAATATTCATTTATTGCGCTATCGTACACAAACATGACAATTTATACTACATTAAAAATTTAACACTTCAAAATCCGTCTTACGAATTTTCAATCAGGGTTACGTGACCTGACGCGTGTTTAAATTTTTTTACCCATCACAAAAAAGTGCACAACGCCGCTAAAGAAGTTTTCACTTCAAAAAATATGTAGAGTATGTAACAGCCATTGTAACTTAAAAAGAGGTGGTTATTTTGAAATCACAGATATACACTTCAATCTTATTTATTCGTATAGTTTGAATTATATCTTTAGTTATTAGTTTATAAGTATAAGAGAAGTTTTTTTTCGGTAGAACGTAAATAACAAAGATATTACACGACGCAGTTACGAAAGAGACCAAATAAAACATAAAAAAGGCAAAACATATCATAATTGCAAAACTTATTTGTTTATATATATAAAACATAATCAGCGCTTGTTTGATTATTTAACAAAATTATTGTCATGACAAGTGCTAACTAAAAGCCACACGAGAACAATACAAATATTACAAATAAACATTTTAATTTTGATTATATTGTTACTTTCTTACTAATGCTATGTTAGTAATTAAGCTGTACATTAATATTTTAACCTAAAACATGCAACATAGAGTAAAGTTATATTAATTATTTTAAAAATAATTATATATATATATAAAACACGGTTCTCCATTAACAAAACATTTTTTTTTATTTATTAAAACGTGAAATGTTTGTTTTATTATATATATACTTTATATATGTTAAGTATATAGGTATAAATCCTAAGTTTAATTTTAATTGTAATTCGTATTGGGAAACATATTATTCTCATGGCTGTCAAATGCGTTTCAATCGTTTGAAAATAATTACGAAATGGAGAGAGAGCTATCTTATCTGGTTAACTAATTTCTTCTATATATTAGTTGTGAAAACTATATAAACTTTAGAGAAAAATATTTCAATAATGAGTTTTTTTTTATTGTACAGGTAGGCGGACGAGCATATGGGCTACCTGATGGTCACCAACGCCCATAGACATTGGCATTGCAAGAAATGTTAACCATCGCTTACATCAACAATGCGCCACGAAGCTTGGGAACTAAGATGTTATGTCCCTGTGCTGTAATTACACAGGCTCACTCACCCTTCAAACCGGAACACAACAATACAAAGTATTGCTGTTTCGCGGTAGAATATCTGATAAGTGGGTGGTAACCTACCCAGACGAGCTTGCACAAAGTTCTACCACTGAGTAAATTTTGAGGATCACCGAGGAGATTCCTAATTAGCAAAAATTTTGTTTATTTTATAAAGCATTAGATAAGTTTTGTAAATGATTATTAATTGTTATTGTATCATAAAATATTAAACGATGACCGAGAAACCCTGAACGATTCGGTGGATTTGAAATCTAAAGTTTTATTTTAAGCAATTATATTCAAAACATTTGTATTTCTAAAAGTTAGGATCGTATTTCAATTGCTAAACTGTTGTTATACACCGTTTCTATAAACATCATATTGAAATATAATATTTAAATTGAATGCTATCATTTTTGGGTAGAAATAATATTACTTTTAAATTTTACAATTTATAATACAAGTGGTTATTTTGTTGGTATTATTTCGAAACCGAAATAGACACGATAATTTTCGCAATATTTCGCCCGCGACTTCGTTTAAAAGGTTTAGCGGCGACAGTGTAACAGACAGATTGACTTTCAAATTAATAATATTAATATAGGAAACCCTTGGGATTACCCAATTACACATTCATCTAATAACGGTTGTTATACAATTAGTGAGTCTATTAGATGACTCGTCTCCGTGAGTGAGATATGAAAAGTAGCCTTGGCATATATAATATTATAGGTTCTTCTCAGGTGAGGGTATTTTAAACTCTGAACCGATATGGTTTAATTCCGGACAAAAATTCATATATTTTTTTTATAGCATAGGTAAGTGGACGAGCATATGGGCCACCTGATGGTAAGTGGTAACCAACGCCATAGACGGTGGTTTGTACATTTCTTAAAAAACTAAGATGTTATGTCTTTTGTGCCTGAAATTACACTGGCTCACTTCAAACCCTTCAAACCGGAACGCAATATCAGATTATAAGACTTTTTCTCATTTCCAGCCATTCTTAAGAAAACCGCTTTAGAAAAAAAATGTTCCTGAGCTAATGAAAAAGAGAGAGACAAAACATACACAGAACGTTTAAGTATGACGCACAATTATTGTAAATAGAAAACCATGTGTTATATTATACAGTTTTGATACGAAATGTAAACAGTAACAGTTGTATAATCATTGAAAAATTATGATATTGAAATATTTAATTCGCTCGATAGTTCAAAGTTACCTGAAGGTTCAAAATCCTTTGAAGGTAATATTTGTTTACACTTTGTATACTTTGGATGGAGAACATTGTTCATGCAAATTATATTTATATAGAAAGTTCCATCTGTCTCGACTTACTGTTTCTTCAGACACGTCATAGGGCACACGTTGTTCGCCTTTACATTATGCGTGATCTTTCTAAGCCCTTGCAACCATACCTTTATGGAGATGAATGATTTCTTTATTTATAATAATATTCTTTATTTTACACCATATATACAGATATACATTATACAATAGCTTAAAACTATTTAAGATACAATACGGCGTGCTTATTTCTCAGTAGCGAACTCTTCCAGGCACCCTTATGTTGATAATACATTATAATAATAATGGACGGTCGGCACATTTACCATTAGTAAATTATCACCATTATATCGTTAACGCACGGTCAGCCAGAGGACATAAGATGTTATATTACTGATTGAACTAATTGTCATTGAATGAATTTGTCATTTCTCCCACTCTCTCTTTCGTACCTAATCTCTAATTGATCGATAATTGTATCCGTTATCCAATGCATCTACGCCTGTTATGTGTTAGTTATTAATCATCGGAAACTATTTTGGTAATGATTTTTCAATATTTGATATTTATAAAATTTATTATGTACTGTTTGTTTCAATTAAAATAAAAAAAAAGAAAATTTCGTTCCGTGTAAAGTTTTCCCATATTCACCTTATAAATTGGAACTCGTCCATAAAAAGTATTGATGTTTGGCGATAGTAATGCTGAGTACCACCCAGACCAGTAGAATTTGTAATGATCAAGTCCACTTGTCATCGTGTCTAGACTATAAGTTAAGGCGACTCGGAGTTTCGGTGAACTGTTTTGTTTTTAAAGTTACGTTTGTGTCTCTTTGCCAAACTTATCACAGTGAATTTAACTAAATAATAACATCTATGTATCAGTGAAAATATATGTACAAGAAATTGAAATTTTCCATGTAAACTTTATAGATCATATGCAATTCAGAAATGCTCACTAAATACAGTGTCTAACAGTGAACCGTGTACAATATGTTAATGAAGTATATGTCATTACATGCATTTCGATTTGTATAGTAGGTGAGTTTGATACAGTACAAAATTTTGACATACAACATAATGCAACTCAAGATATATAATAACGCGAAACGAAACGTGGTGAGTGTTTTTATTACAGTAATTAGAATATGTTTCGTCGTTACTTGTTAAATGCTTCAATAAGACATCATTTCGACTCGAAGCTTAAATCGTCAGAGACTTATGAAGATCATGTTAGTTGGTAAACTCAAGAGACATTAGCCAACTGCACACAGAATATTATATGTATATTATAGTGCAAAAGTGTGTGCGGGGGACACAGGCGCACTTTTTCACTGACCGGAAAGAGTTCAGTCGCACTACGGCTTTACGTGCTTTCGTTCCTTCAGTGTACACACTTAAAACTTCCAGACTCCAGGTTGCTACTGAGAATCTTCAATTCAACAGAAAAACCTCTATAACATTTTATCGACTCGACCTGGTGTTTGTACCTACTTGAAATATTACGTATATAAAAGAGTTTAATTATATTGGTCATACGTTAGCAGTGTTCGCATCCGGACAGACGACGTGCTGGTAGTTGATGTTGATGTAGTCCGTCCCGCTGCATATCGTAAGCGACTTCTCCTCGAGATTGTTACCGTGCTTGTTGACCAGATTGTTGTTCAGCTTCGTATCCTGTGGGAAGAGATTCTTTGTTAGACTACGCTTAATTTTAAAACTAAAAATATTTACTTAAATAAAAAATAAAGGAATCTATACATTTTTAATACGACAACATTAATTTTGTTTTATATAACATTAGCGTTACTGTAACAGCTAAACGCAAACTATCAACCCATAGTTGAACTGTAGTACTGTTCTGAATGAACTCACTTTATTACTCACCCGTGAAATGTTGTCATCCGAATGGCAATATTTTGTTTTGATGAGTGTATTCTTGAAATATAGTGAACCATTGTCTTTAATCAAAATACTTTATTCAACATGGAAGCATTACACTTTCTATTGACTAAAAGCAGAGACAATGGCTCACTCACCCATCAAACCGGAACACACGAAAAATATATATATATATATATATATATATATGGTATATTAATATATACAGGCGGCAGATTATGAGTGGGTGGTACCTACCAAGACAGCACAAAGTCCACCACTAATAATAAAAAAAGAAAAATTGTTTTTTATATGTTATGTCTCATTCGCACATTTCACGTTCTTTTAAACGATCTTAGAGCCAAAAGTATTACTATCGACAATAATATATATAATATAAATTAATGATCCGAGAATCCGTACGAACGAAATGTTTAAGGGCAGAAGGTATTTAGCACTGGATTACGGGATCAGAGTTAGTTTGGAAAGGATCAGATTAAGTCTTGCCCAACGTGACACGTTACGTTTTAAGCACAATGGTCTTATGATGTTTAACTGACCATGTATATTTTCCAACAACTATCAATGAATTAAATAATAAATATTTATTATATGATAATTAATAACGACAGAAATGATATGATAAAATTGGAAGTTATAGTTTAGAAACGATTACAAAAGTTTTTAAAGTGTCGCATAATATTATTATTTTTTCTTTCTTTTAATGTTTAACATAAATGTTTCAAGTTCACACTACCGTAGGTGGAACGCCGCCTGTAACTCTTAGCAAGGTATCCACAACACAAGCTTAGTGTGGATGCCATCGGAAATACAATTTCGATATCGTTTCATCGAACAACCCAGCTATTGTATCAAGTGTGTAATATTTTTATTTTTATTTTGCTGTCAATAAACTATTTTTGTTTTTTTTTTAAATTAATGGTGGGAAAAATGGAAGGGCGTCTCTCCTGATAAGATTTGGATTGTTATCGACCAAGAAACTTCTGTGCGATCAGGCAGACAAACATACAGACTTTCGCACTTATAATATTAGAAAATATAGTCTTAATTTAAATATTTGTTATCTGATAAATATTTATATAATGTATATAAACATGTATATATTATATCTTACATAAATGATAGATTTTATTTGCTTGTGTGTTATATATGAAGCTTTTGCGGTCCAATTAGTGGGCATTGTTTATTGTTACATAGAATGTGACATGATTCCTTTGATGATCAATAATTCAAACTACATTATAATTATCAATAATTCAAACTACATTAATAATATACGTTTATAATTCAAACAACATTATAAACATATATTATTGATCTGAGTATGAAATTAATTTCCTTTTCATAGAAGAATTTTTCAAAAATCCAAAGACGATCACATAACTTTAACCTCACTAATATATATTATGAATGCGAAAGTACGTTTGATTGTTAGTTACGCTTTCATGTCTTAACTACTCAACCGCTTATTATGAAATTTACAAACACGTTGCCAGGACCACAGAAAAGGATGAGTGGTACCTACCCCCCCTCACACGCGAGCGATACCGAGGTCGGAAACGAATTTAAATAATAAAGTAGGTTATTGATGTAATTAAATATATCTGTCTGTAACAGCCTGTGAATGTCACACATGGGCTAAGCCCTCACTTTTTTTCTTGAGGAGAAGGTTTGGAGCCTATTACACGACGCTGCTCCAATGCCGGTTGGTGGAACACACGTGTGGCAGAACTTCAGTGAATTTAGACACACGCAGATTTCCTCACGTTGTTTTCTTTCACAGTCAAGCAAGAGATGAATTATAAACACAAATGAAATATATTAAGACATTTTTTGTGACAAAAACAAAAAAAAAAATCTTCAAACAAATCATTCGACGATACCGATATATAAATGTTTTCGATATCAAAGTAAAGAATTCCAGGAAATCTTAATTCAAGTAACGATTACAGATACGAATATACGTTACCTTTGGCACGCCGCCAGACCTCACGTCACTGACTTGGCATAACTCGATGACATCTCCATCCTGTAACAAATAGTACACTGTTTAGTTATACTTAATAAATTAATTAAATCTACGGCGATTACAGCTACTACGGCAATTCTAGAAGGAGACTAAACAACTGCGCAGGATATATGTGCACGCGTGTGTGCAAACACACTCTCTCATAATCCGATGGGACGGTAAGCCCGACCGGGAAATTATAGCCAACGGCTTGATGCGCTTTGCGGGAGTTTACACATTTCCAATTTTCAGACTCCGGGCTGCTTTTTTTTTATTCTATAGGTAGGCGGCCACCTGATGGTAAGTGGTCACCAACGCCCATAGACAATGGCATTGTAAGAGATGTTAACAATCGCTTACATCGCCAATGCGCTACCAACCTTGGGAACTATGGTTTTAAGTCCCTTGTGCCTGTAATTACACTCATGTCTGTGCTCACTCACCCTTCAAACCGGAACACAACAATACAAAGTACTGCTGTTTTGCGGTAGAATATCTGACGAGTGGGTGGTACCTACCCAGACGAGCTTGCACAATGCTCTACCACCGAGTGGAACTTGCTACTGAATTGTTACTTTTTGACCGAGAAATGTAACAACCTTCTAATTTTGTGACCCTGGGTATGAACCTAAGACCTCGAGCTAATATGCTAGCCACAAGACCAACGAGGTAATTAAACTAACTAACATCAAGTTTCCGTCTCTGCAAAGGCAATTTACCCTCCCTAAGCAAGGTGTTTCAATAATAAAATTCCTTAATTTATTTTAGCTTTGTGAATAAATAAATTAAAAGAATATATTTCTACTGTATACTATAGTACAGTAATATTATAAAGAGGAAAGTTTTTGTCGAGTTACACTCATTTTAAAAATGATTCTGAAGAACCCATGTACTTCTACTTTTAACAATTTATTTTTAATTTATATTTTAAAGTTTATTTGAAATTGTTTTGTAGATAATTTGTGATTATTGTTTGATTTTTTTTCTCTCTGCACTGTTCTATTTTTTCTATTATTTTTAAATGGAAACTTTGATGGTTTATGACCTGGTAAAAAACTATAATAAAAATTGCTCTATTTTTTGAAAAAGTATAAGGACTTATATTTAGATTAAGATTATATCTAGAAAATACAAAGTTATTTTACGAATTTTATCCATGCCCTTTCTTTATTTTAACTCAATTTTATAGTAAGTAGTTTTAAGCGTAGCGTAAACACTACTATAGTACAATTTATATATATATATATATATTAATCTTTTCAATGATTAGTGATTAGATAAGTGGGGATTTGACAGTCGCTCCGGGTCTTTCTTGGCGCAAAGATTGTCCATTGCCGTACAGGGTGGAAACGCGACCTACGTTATGAGCAGCTTTGCGTCGGGTAGGGGTCGGGTGAGACTTCTTTAAATTTGAATCCGATATTTTTGTATTTATTTTTTGTCTGATATATTGGGTATTGTATTTATTTTAGTTCATGATCACAATAGATTTTGTATCTTTGAAATTCAAGCAACAAAACTCGTCGAAAAGACAATAATAATAATTTCAAGCCGCAAGAAATTTAATGGGAATATAGAAAATAAAATTGCACGCGAAAAGCATCCTAGATACCTTGTTATAAATTCGAATATCTTCAAAATCATTTTGTGCATTGTGAGACTAAATAACATCAAATATGGGATGTCGTTTTCCAAATTCATAACTATGTCAGGATGTTGACATGGTTTAAGATAAGATCAGTCAGGTGTGATCACACGGAAGATGAGCATCGCTCTGAGTTTGACATTCGTATTTAAATAAGTTACCTTGGAATAATGTATATATAAAGTAACATTATATTTATATTCTAATTTATCATAAATATTTGTTATTTATGGCATACCTCGAATGCGAAGAGGATACAGTACTCTATTTTCACCAGAAAAATATTACGTTATCAGCTTAAATTATTTTATATTTACAGGAATAATACCGAAAGGCATTCCATTTCAGTCAACCCTGAGTTGATAAGACATACGCGGTGTAAATGTAAAAGTACAAAGGGGAAAACCGAGAATATTTGACAGACATGAAAAAAAAAACACAAACCGACTGCACTGAGATCAAAGGTAAAACTATGAAAATTGGGTACAATAAATGGTACTATTTTAGATCACCCCAAACGCATTGTTCGTATTACACTTAAAAAATGCAGCCCAAAACTCGATATGAAAGTTGCACGATATGAAATTCGTGTCGAGAATTTCATATCAGACCGCAAAATATTGAGTTGATTAATAAACTTAAAATAACGAAACCCTAACTGATCACTATCGAAAATCAAAAATTATGTCCGAATTTATCATTTCAAATTCCCATAAATCACCAAATGTTACGCCTGAAAATATGATTAACATGAAAAATTCATCCGTAAGCCAGATAAACAGTCTAGCATTCCATTACTGATTCCTGCTAATGTAACTATAACGTAGTCAAGATACTCTCGGTAACTAGTTTAGGATATATCGCATCGGTGTTAGATGAACTCAATTACGCGGCAAGCCTGCAGCCGCATACCGTTGGTATAATTTGCTTGGCGATGAGACAATTTTGAAGACATGAGCCTGTATGTTTATACTACTCCGAGAAGCTACTCGTTTTATTATTCGTACTTTTTGTACTCATTGGAAAAAAAATTAAACTGTTTTTATATACAGCGTGTAACAAAATTCGTGTCCGACCCGTGAAGTAATTTTTTTGCTTAGTATTTTAAAAATTATTACATAAATAGAACCGACACACGATACTTAATAACCACTTCACGGATCGGACACGAATTTTGTTACACCTGTATACAGTATGAAAGCTTTCACACGTAATAAACAACGTATGATTATATTGTAAAAAACTAGCTACCCGTACCGTCTTCGCACGGGTAGAATAAGGATCCTCACAAAACATTAATAATATAATGTATTCACCAAAACCTTTCCCATGAATCACTCTGTCCATTGGTCAAAACCGTATGAAAATCTGTTAGATAGTTTTTCGAGATTATCGCGTTCAGACAGACAGAACGATAGACAGACGCGGCGGAGGGACTGTAAAATATGTAGTGATGTAAAAGACCATACGACCTTTGCATTAAGTATATATAAATAGTTAGCATTATATTTCTTGAAGACCTTTCATGAGATTTTTGTACCGTGCGCGCAGGACCGTCAGGGTAATTTTTAATTGGTTTGATCATCTAGGAAACTTGTAAGTGATCATATCATATGTAGACAGCGCCGTTGTTTCCCGTTCTAGGTCATGTCATTAAGGTCAGCGTATATAATGTGCCCTAAATATTTAAACTTATATACTCTCCTCAGAGATGCTCAATTCCCGATAGTGCTAATAATATATAAGCTAGTTTAATGTACAATGCAACAGAATGGTTTTATGGTTACGGCAGTTTTTATCTGGCAAATTGGCCAACTTATGGTGAGTGGTTACCACTGGCCAAAAACATTGGCGATTTAAGAAATACTAATCACATGCTAATGTGGCACCAACCATGGGAACTAAGAAGTTATGTTCCTCTTGCCTGAAATAACACCGGCTCAATCGGCCATTCAAACTGGAACCATTGATATGTGGATGGCCAAACTGACTTTTCCAAAGCTAAAGGGCGCCAATAAAACAATTAATCTAATATTTATATATTATACTTAAGCGTATTTTTGGTTAAGGGATTAATACTTCGTATTAAGGTCCTCCAGATCGATTTCGGCCACGGCGGCCAATCTCAATAGAGATAGCCAACTGCGTAGGACATATTATAGTGCACATGTGTGTGCGCAAACACAGGTGCACTCTCTTTTCCTTAGCTCTCATAATCCGATGGGACGGCAATCCGACACGACCGGAAAGAGTTCAGGCGCAGGACCAACGGCTTAACGTGCTTTCCGAGGCACGGGAGTGTACACACTTCCAACTTCCAGACTCCGGGCTGCTACTGAGAATTTTCTGACAGAAAAACCCAATAACTATATTGGCCCGACCTGGGAATTGAACCCAGTACCACTGGGTCTGCGGCCTTATATCTAGCCACTAGACCAACGAGGCAGTCACTACGATACTTCGTATGAAGGTGGGGAACAAATACACTAGCAAAAGGGAAGGGTTAGCATTTCCAGAAGTCGTCCTTACGTGCACCAATTTTTGTAGTTTACATACTGCAGTGACTCCAAATGAACTGGGCAAGAGAATGTCCCCAGAGTTCGATTCAGTGTTTTATAAGGATATTTATAAGTATATTTGTATGTGTGTGCATGTGTATTCGTGTTATTTGTGAACGTTAAATCGTTAATTTGAAAACAACTGAGCCTAAATTTTGACTCGACGAGCAAAGGTATGTTTATATTGAAATACTTGCCAATTTGTTTTTACAAATGTTAACGGCAAGTTTCTTTCTTTTATCAGAAAGTTAGATTCAATTACACAACTTTGCAACAATTTTTAAAAATAAAAGTTGTCCATTTTCCTTTAACGATGACGCAGCTTCGTGCTTACATAAAAATTATTTACATTGAGGGCGTAAAAATATACATACAAAAAAATTGCTATGGTACAAATAATGATCGCGTTCGCTCGCTATGGCGTAATAAAAAATTTGTATTTCGACATATTTATGTAAGGATGGTTGTCTTACTATTCGTGATCACATCTCACGAGTTCCAGGTATTTTCCCAGCTATGGGACATTTACGGGCCTCTTTTATATATCCTGGGCCATTATTCAAACACGGCCATCTGATCCCTAGCTGAGCGGAGCTTGTGCTATGGAAACCAGATAACTGATATACTACATATATTAGTTTTCTTTTGTAAATACAGACTCAGGACAAATAGACATGTTAATTCACACAAATGTCTGTCCTGGCTGGGAATCGAACCGACGACTTGCGGCGCGAAAGGAAAGTATCTACCCACCACGCCAACCGGCTCGTCAAACAACGTCGTTAGTCACTTAACAAATTATTCTCATTCATTCAGCAGCCATCACGTGTTATATTTTGTTTTAATTCTTTTCTAGCTTAAGTGAGTTCATTTCCTCGAACCATTTACTAAAGTCATATAAAGACATTGCACGGATATTACGTCCCAGTCGGATTCCGGTCGGATATTAACGGGGTAATCGCGGAAAGCGAGTGACCTTATCAGCGCTGAGACTGGGAATTGTGAGCGTTCGTTGTATAATTTCTTTGTTTTACTCAGTGATAATGGAGTCGCGGTATGGTAATTATGACATTTTGTTTTGTGTTTTCTTCTATCCACATATGTTGAAAATACAAAGTGTAAGTTATGCAGAAATTGTTTTAGTAATATTGCAGTTGCATTGATGCCTTGGTGGTCGAGTGTTAGAAAGTTGCAGGCCGAAATTCAGGATTCAATTCCCGGGTCGAATCAATAAAATTTGTTTTTTTTGAGAAAATCTTTTAAATAGTGTTTGAATTGCATTGAATTGAATGGATCATTTTTATACAAATTGAAAATTTGACTACTTATATGTTTTTATAAATTTCTTTAATTTCTGTTCAGAAAATTTCTAAAAAGAAGATAACTCTTAATTACGTAAAGTAACTTCCCGTAAATATACCACCGCTGGGAGAAGTCCTGGCTGAATTTATTCGACTCATAGAGATTTCCGAATTACAAACAATTTAGTCACATTGAAATGATTCTGGCCCGGATTTGGATACGCTAACTTCGTTTAAGAATTACATATTCTAACCACTGAGACATCACGGCTTCATCGAATATGTAGAAAATAGAGCGTCTTGCGTCTCGCTGAATAGCATATTGAATGGGTCTTTGTGAAGCTGCCTGTTACATCGCTACACGTCACCGGAGCGACCTAGATACGTCGGCTTCTAGACAGAGAATATCACTGTACAGTGAGGTGTTGAAGACGGAAACATTGATGGGCGTATCTAGTTTATGAATGTATTTATAGTGAGGAATATAATCAGCAAATCGATATGAATATATCAGACTTACAAAGGTAAATAGTAGTGGATAGAATGATGTAGAAGTAGGTACTTACTAGATGTTACGTCGCATTTAAGATTTTGTTACATCAATTAACATTTTAAGTAACTATCACGTTTTAAACTTTAAAGAGCTATAAAGTTAATGGATGAATGGTATGTAAGTACCTGAATATCATCAATATCAGGTCAAAAACATAAATAAATTACTTTAAATAATCTTTTCGTTTCAACCACCTCCTTCCACTTATGTCTTGAAACAAATTCTAATTAAAATGTCTAATATGGCGATTAGCACTTTTTATTTAGTTCAAAGTTTAAAAGTGTGATTTGAGTGATAAAAAGTTAACACTATTTATTTAAAACAATATGTTGTTGCTCATATGTAAAAAACCTTTTTGTAACGTCTATAATTATTATAATATATTAATTGATTCGTTGTGGTTAATAAGCTTGGCAGTCAAATAGTTTTCATAAATCAGAATCAAGATATCCAGTGTAATTACAGGCACAAGGGACATATCATCTTAGTTCCCAAGGTTGGTGGCGCATTGGCGATGTAAGCGATGGTTAACATACAATGCCAATGTCTATGGGCGTTGGTGACCACATACCATCAGTTGGCCCATACGTTCGTCCGCCTACTTATGCTATAAAAAAAATAACATTTATTCAAGTAAGTCCGTAAATGATCGTATGAATCGGTTTCCATGTTAAGTTAAATTTCAAGCTACTACCGTTTCGGAACCTATATAAAAGGAGAAGAGCTGGCAAAAATACACAGTAGCTACTCTTCTCACTAATCGTATGCATGTAATATTCAAAGTAGTAAGCATATATACATGATAAGATGATGTCTTTCCAACCGATTTACTACCATAGCAATTCTCAAGGGACATGCATATACTTATATGCAGAAATATGTATGTGCACACAAGTGCACTCTCTATTCCTTTACACTCAGAATCTGTTTTGAGGTGCTCACCGAGACACGATAATGTAGGCTGCTACTGACAATTTCTAATTTTCTTTCTATTAAATTCTTAATAGAAAAATATATTTTTTTTATTAAGAAATTAATAAAAACCTGACTTTGAATCCACGACTTCGCGAGTAGACCAACGACTCAAGCAGTCACGCAGTCACTAGGTACAGTCGGCTTCATATATAATGTAACTGAAAATATTATCAATACATACAGTGGTGGTCGTATAATTAGAAACACTACCAACGGTCCTTGACATTATGTAAGATACTTCACCGCAGTCGTTTTTATTTTGAAATTAAACAATAAATAGGACAACAATATGTTCAACGATTTATCATTTATTAGAAAAACAATATTAATCCCATTACTCAAACGCAGTTTCAATATTACATTACGGACAAACATTTAAACCAGTTTTAAGGTATGAACAATAATGGTCAACTAATTAGAAACAACAACAAAAAGTATACAAAACAATATTTTTTAAGTATTAGTAATTAGTATTGTTATTTACGAAATAGCTACTATCCACAGCCTACCAATAGTCATAATTAATATTTAGTGGCGTATCCCTTATTTTCAATAACAGTACTGCAATGACGTGGCATTGATTCAATCAATTTCATACATTTTTCTAGGGGGATTGAATCCCATGCTTCAACAAATGCTTCATATAGTTCGTTTTGACTGGTGTTACGTTTGTTTAAGACTTTCTTTTTAACAATATACCAGACATTTTCTATCGGGTTTAAATCCGGACTATTTGCTGGCCAGTCTAAAACGGATATACGCTGTTCGCTAAGGAAACATTTGACGCTATTGGCCGTGTGTTTAGAGTCATTGTCATGCTGAAAGATCCAGGTTATAGGCAAATGATCGTCCGAGTAGGGAATCATTGTGTGCTCTAAGATATTTTTGTATTGCCATTGATCCATTGTACCGCCACCGTGCTTTACTATACTCCTTGTCTATTTATAATTAAAAGCATTGCTTACAGGGCGTCTAACATAGCGCTTTCCGTCGGAATTTACCATATTTATTTTTGTTTCATCTGAAAATAACACATTTTTCCATTCTCGTACCGTCCAATTAACATATTTTTTAGCGAATAATAATCGCTTCTCTCGGTGTTGCTTGGTAAGAAGCGGTACCTTTCGAGAGATTCTTCCAAACAATTTAGCTTTCACTAATCTTCGGCGTATCAGTCTTGATGAGATGTTTCTCGGGGCATCAGGCGAAAAAACTTTATTTTTAATCTGGTTGGAGCCTTTACTTGGGTCTTTTTTTAGCAATACGAACGATTAGCGTATCTCCTCTGGGAGAGGATTTTCTTGGCCGAGCCTTTCTAAGAACATTTTCAACAGGTCCATCTGTTTTATAATAATCAATTGCATTAAAAACTTTCTTAACAGAACAATTTAAATGCTGAGCTATTCTTCTGTACGCCCACTTATGATCTACAGGGTTATTTGTATGGAATCAACAACCTCGCAGGACTAGATAGCTAACACCATAAGTTAGCACGTTTTTATAATTTGTCATATTATCATACAAAAATAAATATTAATTTAATTTCCTGCTTAAACGTTTATAAATCTACGCGCATCGCAAATATTACGTAAACAAGCCCCTGCGAAGCGCGGGGAAGGGGAAACGCGAGTGCCTTTGAACTGACCCAAGGCCGCTTAGGCCGCCCGCCCCCGCCGGCGCCGCCAGTCGTCCGTCGGTTGTATGTTGCGCATACGTTGCTTGTGCCACGATCTCCGCGCCGGCGCGGTATCGGTCGATTTATTGTGCGGATTGTGGATGTTATTTTATTACCATGACGTATCGATATTCCAATATCGAATACACAGAAATGGTGAGAATGCTTGCTCGGTGTGATGACAATGTGTCGAAAGCCTGCCGCCAATATGCAACAAGGTTTCCAAATGTACACCAAGCCGTCAGATGGTGTTAGCTGCCACGCAGCGACTACGGGTTTATGGACAGTTCCATCACAGGATTTGGAATACTGGTCGTCCCCCGAGACACACAGTAGGTGATCAAGAAGCGATCCTGGAGTTCTTTGAGGCGAATCCCGCAGCGAGCACAAATGACGCGACGCGGTGGTTCAATGTTTCACAATACTTCGAGTGGAGTGTCATTCACAATGAAGGCAAATATCCATTCCACCTTCATCGTGTTCAGGAACTCACCGAACCTAATAAACCTGCACGAGTGACTTTTTGCAACTGGTTGCTCGCTGAAAGGCCTACAATTCTGTGAATTGATGAAGCTACATTTGGCAGAGTAGGTTTGTTAAATGCTCGTAATGAACATGTGTGGTGTTATGAAAACCCATACGAACCCAGACCACATAATTTTCAACACCGATTCGGTGTAGTTCATGTCCATCCTGAGGAATGCGGTAGGGCTGTGACCTAATTAATTATGGTAATATCGATAATAATTACCGATTTAGTTAACAGCTGTCAATTTGGTTTATTGTAACTTAAGGTAGTTTTGAAAATTATGAAATAAAATAAATGTGATAAGTAATTACTTATTTATTTCTAATAGAGAAAAATATTTTTAAATTCCAATTCAATCACTATCAGATGAAAAGACAACCGACAGATCAGAGTCGGAATCAGTATCTTCGCCGTCGCTGACTTCAATCTAAAGCATTGTTAACGGGAAAAACGAATTTATTCTCTTTTTTCTCTTCGACACACATCTGTAAGACATTTCTCGCCATTTCACGTGCTTGCTTATGTATTATAAAAGGTTTTTTACTACCTGAACTTGTTGGAAGCGGAGTAGTCATGGTATATTCACAATGCAATAGCGTTAGCGTAAATTTTCGGTATCGATAAGCGCGCGTCACAACCGTCAAGGACAACACTCGAAGTCAGACAAATGCGGCGCGGTGAGCGAAGGCGGGGCGAGCTGCCCCTCGCGCGTCGCCTCTGGCCCCGATGGACATGAACTCGCGCGCATACTATAGATATGTACATGTTAGTATTATTATTATTAGCAGGGCAAGTGCACGCGAGCGCCGCGTCGTCCTTTCGTTTATGAATGAAACATAGACATAAAAATATCAGGACAATACAACGAAAACTTATAACATCATTTTGTTTGTCATATATTGAGTTATGTCCGAACTCGAAGAACAAAAGTTGTTGCTTAAGATGTTAGCTATCTAGTCCTGCGAGGTTGTTGTTTCGTTACAAATAACCCTGTATATGTAAATTAACAATGATTTGCCTAGTTATTGCGTCACTACTTTTATTTTTGCCCAATTTGAACAAAATAAAATTCAAATTAAATTTTAAATTGCCACCAAAATAATAGAAAAAGAAATGTTATTCTCCAATTTCAAAAAAAGAACGACCTATGGATGTTTTTTTTTAAATGTTTCTAATTAGGCGTCCAAGCCGCCAGTAACAGAAAATAAACTCCTACATGTGTAAGACTCATTTTGTAATTAAAAGCAAGATATTATGTTTTATATTTTATGCATTTAATGAGTTTTTTATTTGAGTGGCTATATTACTGCATGATTATTAATTATTGAATGTGTATATTTTTTATTTTTTTTTATTTATTTGTACGTTGAAGTTATACTTTCTTTATTCATAAGAAGTGTTTCTAATTATATTACCACCACTGTATTAACATAAACATATGTACATAAACAACGACAAAAACACTTGTAATATAATAGTTTGAATCATAATTAGGGTTGCCAATTAGCCGGAAAAAGGATCACTTTCAAACACATGTTCAAGAAAAAGATCTTTTTCATGTTGGAGGATAATTTGGTCCGACATTAACGTCGGATGTTACTGCTTGAAGTGAAATAAAATACTTTACTTTAAATGCAGTTAATGAAAGTGGAGGAAGGTTGGACGTAACAAATAAAATCTTAGTTTAAGCACATTTCGTTATATGAGAGAGAAAAAATATATGACTTTATCCGAGAAAGAGAAGCAGGGCTATATTCGCAGGGGTAAAATAAACTTCAAAAATCATTAACCTTAGTGGTTACAGGAGACCAATGCTCAGCAGTGGTACATTAACTGGCCGTTACATTCATAAAATCGCAAATTATTTTATATGGACATACGATATGAAAATTAAATCAGCGGACTACCTCTCGGGACGTATTCATATTCAGAGAATAATAAATAAGAAAGTAGTAGTTGACCTAGAAAACCTTCAACCCTTTAAAGAGGAATTAAACAAAAAAAATATATTCTTGCGATCAATTGAGTGTCGTTCATCTGCGCAGGACTTGTTGTATTGCACAAGTGTATGCGTATACACTCGTGCACTCTCTATTAACACTCCAATAGGACGGCAATCTGACATAACCAGAGAAAGGTTACGCATGACCATACGCATGACTTTACTTGTTTCAAAACTCCAGGTTGCTATTCTGTGTGAACTTACTTAATTACTCAGCCTTAAAATATTGACAACCTACTTATAGCGATTGACGACTGATGCGTGTATTCTTAAAATGTTGTAATTATTATAATCAATGTCGTGTTACACTTTCTGTCATTTCACGACCGATTTATGTTGTAAGCTTCTAGTTTAATCTTACAGCCCTTGAGAGAATTTATTATAAGAAAACTTTTGACAATCGCTCCAGGTCTTACTTGGCGCAAATGTTGTCCATTGCCGTACAGCGCGGAAACGCGGCCTGTGTTGTGGGCAGCGAGCGAGTGAGAGTCGAGAGGGACTTATTATAATGTGACTTTGACGATGTAACTAATATTCGTAACTAATATTCGTAATCGTATTCAATTACATTACATAAATTTAGAAAACTTTTATAACTTTTTTTAGGTCCTAACCGGCTTCGAAGCCTTGTCTCGATCGAGCTTTATTAACAAGCCATTAGAGTAACGAAGTTTTTAATTAAAATGATTAAATTGTAACGTGTGACATTCAACTTGACAAAGAGACACTAGATCCTATCATTCATTCTCATGACGAACACTGTTGTGTTTTAAAGCACAAATGTAGACCGCAGCTGGATCTAGTTAATTAACTAGAAGGTATTTAAGATACACAAAACTCAGTTAATTCGTTATTAAACAAATAATACAAATAATATCAACGATTGTTTCCGTTTTGTTGTATACATAAATGCTCCTTTTAGTAATTGCATTTTTTATGTCTTTATAAATATATGTTTCAGTAGGCGGGGCACATCGCTCGCAGAACTGATGGCCGCTGTGGCAGAAAGGTTCTCGAGTGGCGACCACGAAACGGAAGACGCAGCGTGGGCAGGAGGACCGACGATATAATAAAAGTCGCAATAAGCCGTCGGATGCGGGCAGCGCAAGACCGCCCAACATGTAAATCCTTGTGGGAGGCCTTTATCCAGCAGTGGACGTCTTTTGGCTGACATGATGATGATGATGATAATGTTTATTTTTATTATATTGATCACAACTGTTTATCCAGGTCAATCTTGAAATGTTTTTACCAATGTAGCATAACTCCTGACATACCACGACCATTTTCTGCGGCGAGTTTCCAGTTTATTCTTATAGAATAGCTCGTGAGCTCAATCGTTTTCGCTATTATGTTTTAAATTCTGTCGCTACCTTTGTATAAGGCATTTTAGTGAATATTTTGTTAATAAGTATTTATAATTTTTAACTGTATATATTTTTTTATAGTACAGGTAGGTGGACTAGTGATATGGGCCACCTGATGGTAAGTGGTCACCAACGCCCATAGACATTGGCATTGTAAGATATGTTAACCATCGCTTACATCGCCAATGCGCCACCAACCTTGGGAACTAAGATGTTATGTCCCTTGTGCCTGTAATTACACTATATATAAATATATAACTTAAATAGTTAGGCTTAATTAATGTAAATAAATTATAATAAATGTTGAATTAAAGACACATGAAGATTGTTAATTCCTTTATAGTCGTACTTCTGGTTACAATTGGTTCGGATTCAGTAATTCACTGTAACTACCTTCTGAACATCTCAAGCACGCTCCGAGTCCACTCTGACTTGGTCCAAGTGGAGTCGTGCAAGGTCGAGGGCCCAGTAATGATGTTTAGAACATTTTCAGCCATATTCCGTAAAATTCGATTCGGTAGTTTTCGAGATCTCGAAACATTTCTAAATTGTCCTGAACTTTTTCGTTACTTCTGGATTTGGATGCTTGAGGGTTATTCCGTAGAATATTTGTTGAGTTTGTTATAATTTGCAAATGCATTTGGTCGATAAAAATTTAGACTACGCTTGAAATCTATGATGAAATTTTTGAAAGTATAAACACACATTTCTACAATGTAAACAGTTTATTTAAAGCCATTTTTGTATTTTTGATTAAATACATGCAATAGTTGACGAAACTATTTTTGTATTCGCTTTCCTTATAGATATCATTTTATATACAGCAATGACAGTCGCAAACGTATATCAAAGGAAATATATCGGGTTATTTGTTTTTGTGAGGGACTCGTTGAGAGACTCATCTGGAACAATGTCGAAAAGATTGATTGGCGTAAAACGAACAATTTGTCTGTGTAATATTCCATACGTCGATCGTTGATCATGTGACGTAATGAATATTTATATCATTTTCGTCTTCATCCTTTACACTGTGTAAAAAAACCCTGTCCGACCCGTAAAGTGATTATTAGGTATCGTGAGTTGGTTCTATTTATGTAATAATTTTTTAAATACGAAGCAAAAAAACCCATAAAAAATATTAATTGTGTTTAACGACGCTGTTGGTAGTAAACATGGATAACTGAGGTCATGACTTCGTGTCTTAGCTACCCGATAGGTAAGAGCTATCGAGCGCTGTTGCCCGCGCCTTTGTTGTATTGTAAATTTCGTCATTTAATTAAATTAAATATTTTTTGGGGCAACATTTTTGCTTAGTATTTTAAAAATGATTACATAAATATAACTGACTCACGATACCTAATAACCACTTCAAGGATCGGACAGGGTTTTTGTTACCCACTGTGTATGCCACAATTTACCTTTAGCTAATCAAGAATAATAAAACCAAGATGACTCTATGATTAGAACTATACGTGTAAGCCCTGGCCAGCACAACTGAGTTTTCATAGGCTTATTTTGTGTAGTACAAAACTTTGTCAGATGAAATACTAATAAATATGTATCCGCCAACCATTAGGAGCGTAGTGGTATAAAAATGCCATTGCCCAGCAGAACACCCGTAGTCATTGGTCACACATATTTTTTATTTAAGTTTGTAATTGTATACATAGGTGTTTTTTCTAAAACAATATTTATATAGCCGAGCGATACTCCATCGCCCAGGTTCGCCTAGTACATTTACTGGACACTAGATATCCTATTTATTTATAAGGATACTTTATTAACGGTAAGAACAATCACAACGCTACGACGCACAAGGGAGCGCAGTAAAGTGGGTGAAACTGCTCGGGGCGGCTAGTTAATAATAAAACATGTTTTATATACGTTCTCGTATAAACTTTGTAGCTATTGTTGGCACGTGTGTAAAGGTGACATAGTATCAGCGTACAATGGGCAGGCGAGGCCTTTCGGATAATTGATTGCAAGAAATATTGAAAGGTACAATTGCATTGCGCTCCGTTAGCGTTGCGCATTGTGCTTGCGTTATTGTATTTGGCATTCGGTTTCAAAGATTTTTGTTTTTTTAATTTTATTTTCAAAATGCAATTTTTTGTAAAAATTATTTGAAACATGAAATCTTTGATTTATTTTACATATTTAATAATCAAAATACTTATTATTTATTCATGTAGGCTCTTGCTTTCATGCACTTTTGAATCATCGTTAAAAGATTTATCTGAATAAAATTAAAAAAATCCAAAAAAAAAAGAACAAATAAAAGAATAGTCACTTCAAAAACTACATTCTTTCAGCTACACATTCTTGTATTGTGTTTATGACACGCCTTATGCATTTACATATTTTTTTTAACATAAGATTTCAATTAATTAATAAGCATAGTCAAATATGGGAGTGTGGTATATTTTTTCTACTATTTTAGGGCCGCGCTTGTTGTTATTTATTGATGAGCTGAATATTTAAGTCATACGTAGACTATGAAAATATTAAGATCGATATTTAAAGTTGATTAAAACTTAAATAATATTTAATATATAATCAAGATCGATTAAAGATATTTCTACTTTTATTGTAATAAAACCTCAAAGGAATGGTTTTCAGCTTTAAAAAAATAACTTCATACAATAAAAAAAAAGGAATCATTCATTGAATCAGAATGAGCTAGAAAGGCTTGGCATTTTGATAATTTGTTTTGGAATCCCAAATTTATATTAGTTGTAATTTTAATATCGAATATAGTGCAGCTTTTTTTATTTTGATTCACAGATGTATACAATCATTTCAATAATTGAGACCCGACCACGACCGGCGCGACCTACTTAAGCGAAATGACACGCCTGTCACAATTTAACCTATTTATGTCCATTAAATTTACTTTAATTAATAATAATACTTCTGAAAGGCTTAAAATATAGTATAACTGTGTGTTTTCAACAAAAATATTTATATTGCTCAGTCTCTCTTACAAACTACATATATAGCTTTTTATTTCTCAATTTGCATTTATAGTTTTCGACTTTTACGCCATTTTCTTGTGCTGGTATGATGTAATTATAAGGTATCTATCTATATTAAATTAATGATGATGATGTCCTCGTGAGCGATTTCGTCACTACAGCTAATTTCAATAGATACTTAGGACATAGTACTGTGTAATATGTCCTAAGTATCTATTGTACAAAAGTGTGGCTCTCTATTTCCTCACTGTCTTAATCTGATAGGATGATAATCCGCATCAACCGAAAAATGTTCAAGCCTAGGATCAATGAACTTGCGTGCTTTCCGACTCAATATTTGTTTTATATACATTCGAGGTTTGAGCCCAGGAACTTGGGATCTATAGCCATATAAGCCAGCCACTAGACCAGCGGTACTCACCCTGCGGCCCGCCGGGCTTTTGTGGTTGGCCCACTTGATGTTACTTTATTTTAAACTTCATTCTTCATTTATTTTAAATTTAAAGGTTTTTATTAACACATAAACAATTCCTAAAACCTTAGAAATCATAACCTAAATATTTTTTGTTTGCGGTCCGCGACACCCTGGCTAATAGTCCAGGAATTTTAGCACCAAAAATGCGTTCGCTCTGCATAAAATTCCGCTACCCGATTTTTACGATTGGACCATGTTAGGGGGTACCCCCTAAGTACAAAACCGAATTATTGTCATCCCAGACCGCGAACGTTAGCCGCCATCTTGAAAAACGACTTTTTGCAAATATCACGGAAACGCTGAGTTTTAAGTTAAAAATAGTAGAAACCTTTTTTGTAGAGGATACAATTTCCCATCTATTTTTATTTGAAACTTTTTTCTCTATTGTTAACATTTTCTGAGATATAAAGAAAAGGTTGGTCTCACTAGACCATCGAGGCATCTGGATTCATTCGTTCATTATTTATTATTTTCTTATTGTCTTAAATATTTTCTGAATAACAAATACGATAGACACTGTTCATTGATAAAATGCAGGAACATTATAGTTTAAGGATTATTTATAAATACTTCTCTATACCACTTCGGCTGGTGATATTAAAACTATCTATATCCACTTCAAACAGAGCCATAAAGATCACAGAGATCGCATTTATGATATTTTTCACGAAGTTCATTAACACATAGTAAAGCAGGTAGCGTTGTATTTCAGGCGGTTATTTTATGATATAATTTTTATTGTTATTTTAGTTTAGTTATAGAAATGGTTTGAATACCGTCAGCTACTCCAGTGACATTTCGTCTGTGGGTTGCTAACCGTACAAACATGTAAAATTCTTCATACTTTTCGCAATGTATATGATGAAAGTCAGCTGTGAATGGCCAAATGCTCAGCTGATCGTGAATGAATCGTCAATTGATTTGTAGAACGCTTAGATTGAATGCCCTCTTAGCAGTTGAAAATATTAATAGAATATAGATACTCGTACTGTAATAACAGTACGAGTATCTATAATCTTAGCTATATTCCCATAGTTAATTTGATAATTTCTAGCGTATTATCAACTAGTTTTCACCCGAATGGGGTGGGGGGTGTAAGTTGTTAGATATCAAAAAAATAAGCTATGAAAAAATATAAAATAAGCCTACCTTGAAATCAAGCTTGCTTCGTATAAAATTTAATTAAAATCAGTTCAGTTTAATTGCTGTGTAAAGTTACAGACCAACAGAAATACTTTCGCATTTATAATATTATTACAGATAAAGTAGATATGTCAATTTTGTTGTATCAAATTACTTCTTATATTGTTCCGTTAAAAATCCGAGATGGCCCAGTGGTAAGACCGCGTGAATCTTAACCGATGATCGTGGGTTCAAACCCGGGCAAGCACCACTGAATTTAATGTGCTTAATTTGTGATTATAAATCATCTCGTGCTTGTCGGTGAAGGAAAACATCATGAGGATGCCTGCATGTGTCTAATTTCTCTGAAATTCTGTCACATGTGTGTTCCACCAATCCGCATTGGAGCAGCGTGGTGGAATAAGCTCCAAAACCTTCTCTTTAAAAAGAGGAGAAGAGGCCTTAGCCCAGCAGTGGGACATTCACGGGCCGCTACTGTATTGCTCAGTTTAAAAGTTTATACAAATGACTCCTGATTCATACGTTCTTACCACTGGGCCATCTCGGCTTGGGTTTACTCATATTGTACGAGAATAATGTGACTTGTCCGATGAAATTTGATACAATCAACAATAGAACCAATATTATTATTATAACATTTAGTAGTATTTCCTTATTTTTTTTCAATTAAGGTTTACATAACGGGGCTGAGTCAAGAGCATAGCTAGGGGAGTTAGGTTAAGAACTTCCTGTCTAGGAGGCATGTATTTTAAATTGTAGCCTTCTGTAAGAAATTGTAGGTGGATTTGTGCGTGATATTCAGCGTTTTTTAACTGCCAGGGACACTGCGAGGTATAACTCCTGTAGAGAATAAAACTATAGGCATAATTTTTATTATTATTTAGTCAGCGTTTTGCACGCGGTTTCACAGACCGTAGTTCGTTTCGTAAGTCCGCCCGGGTAGGTACCATACACTTAAAAAATATCAATCATTGACGTGATAAAGTCTTATAAATCGATGAACGCCGGCTGCACGCACGAAAAAGCATTATTGTCACGTTCCGCCTGAGCCGAGTGTTCAAGCGAGAGCGCGGAACAAGAGACAGAGAGACACGATCGGTCTAAGCGTTCGGCTTGTGACGCATCTATCTCTCTTCCACTCTATCGGCCGATGCATCCGGGTATGCATCAATGTTTTCTTATGACGTTATCACGTAAAATTATCGTCCGTAAACCGACTTTACAGAGAACCATTTGTCTTTTTATATTCTCAGCAATTGTTTACTCTAACAAATTAATAAATAGTCATTGTTTTTTATCCTTTTACAACCGTTCAGGCTGACAACCCTATCCCAGACTAAAACGCAATGATTACTTACGAAATTAGCTCCGCAGGCCATCAAACGTTTTATCTTTATCGAATTCTGTGATACATACCTGAGTGCTTTTATCGATCATTAAATTGGTATTTAAATAGTCATTTCGTCTGTTTGTTTGTCTTTGCATTGATTATCCTAGAGTTTATGAAACGCTAATCAAAGTAACTAATTTAACTTTTAACTGCATTATCATTGGTCGATGGCAGTTGATGACGTAATCGACGACCAATGAGCGTTCAGTATTTAGTTCGAATTTACTGTCTGATGTTAGTTATCATTTCAGAAATTGGCAGGAAGTCTATGTTTACAAACTTTTATTTAACTTCCCATAGTAGTATGTGTAGTTCAAATCTTGTGACTAACTTTTAAAAACCACTTAACCATTTTTTAATGCTGGAAAAACTTATTACGCGTTTCTCCCACGGGAACAGTGGGGGGTATGTGGGGCTCGCCGGTGTCAAAGGCACCGAGTGCGCCCGGAACATCGGAATAAGCACTAAAAAACCAGCGGTACCCTTCCCGTCTTAACGAGGAGTGCCACGGGAACGCTTGCGCATGCTATCGCTCCGACGACTACTACTTCCTTGATCTTGAACTTCGTTGAGCTCAGATTTTGTAAAAAAAATTTGGTACAGGGGACAAAAAATATATTTATTTTATTTATATATAAATAGGCAGAATGGCGATTGGGCCACCGGATGGTAAGTGCCCATAGACATGGGAACAGTCAGAAACATTAACCATCCATTACATCGTCAACGCGCAGCCAACCTTGAGAACTAAAATGTTACGACTATATCTTTTGTGCTTATTTCACTCGGCCTTTAAAACTGAAAACAGCAATACGCAGTATGAACCGCAATTATCGATTAAGATTCACGTTTTCCTACCAATGGGCCATCTCGGCTAAAATATTTGACAAACATCATGAATGGAAACTAAAATAGTGTTGCATATAAATAGCTTCACTTAATGATCAAATCTATTTCTGAACACTTGATATGTGACGTGATTATTAAAACATTCATTTATATCTCGAAACGAGTGGTCGAACAACTCAATTAATATATTTAACGAATCGTTAATCAATTACCGATCGGCTTGAACTACGAGTAACAAACCGTTAAAGTCCTCCTGTTAAGTTGTTACGTCTCTTATACGCACCGAAATTAACGAAATACGCTTCGTATACAATTCTAAAACACATTCAAACGAATCGTTTTTTGAATATAGTAACTCGATATAAGTGCGTGGAAACAAACACATACATATTATTTTATTTTAATTTGACTTTAATTATTGAAAACATTGTCACATCAACCCAACTATTACTTTCGATTTTTTTTCAATTTTTACCTACTAAAAACATAGATTCAAGTTAATTATTGTATCTAACTTTATTAAATCCATGTATTAAAACAATCAAAATTCCATATATTTGTAAGTTAGATGAAAGTTATTAAGGACGCAAAGTTAGACAGACAAACAGACAGACATACTAACACTGACAGGCGTACGATGTTTATGTACAATGATATTATTAATATAAAACAATTTAACTTTATTATGCTTGGCGGTAGAGCTTGTGCAAGCCCGTGAGCTACCTACCCACCACAAAATCAACATATATTCTATTGTCAAACAGCAATACTTAGTATTGTGTTACATTTTTAAGAATAAGTAAATCAGTGTAATTACACAACATCTTAGATCCCATGGTCAGTGGCATATTGGTGATAGAAAGGATGGTTTATATTTCTTACAGTACCAATGTCTATGGGCGGTAGTTCTTACCGTCAGATGACCAATATACTAGTTCACTTACCTATTTAAAATTTTAAAGAATATTCATGAGTGGCAACCCTATGTTTGTACTAATATCACATGCATAACCTCAACTCCTTCGGGAAATAAATATCTGATCATGTTTTTGCTTGAAAACATGAATTCATCAATAGTCAATGATATTGTGGCTTTATTTAAAATTGCCTCGTCAATATAACGTAGCCAATACGAGTATTTAATTAAGGTTTTTTTGTTTATTTAAATAATAAAGCATTCGTTACTTTTGATGACCTAAATGTTAGATTGACGAATCCAAATGTGATACTCTGTTTTTGCTTAAATTAAAACAAGCAGACGGGTCAATGGACGGACGGCGATTTTCATCTTTATACAAATAATTAATTCTAAAAAACGTATGCCTCTCCGGACGCACGACAGAAGTGATAATATTTATTATTAATTATAATATATTAAATATAATTTAAATTAGTACTTGAGAGTTTGTTAATTATTATAAGTACTATCTGTATACGCTAGATGGCGTTCGGTTGGTAAATCTCAGGTAAAGCAGTCTGCGTTGGTAATAGTGGCACCGTAACGCGTTACGTTATGAAGCGGTTTACCCTCACATAAGAAGTTATCACTTCAAAATATTTAAATCATTAACATTTAATCAATTGTTTGTCTAATTGTGTTTTACGACTTTTTTTAAATTAAAAATTGAATAATTATATTGTTTATGTTAGATACGAACATAAATAAAATTTAACTTTAACATTCAGCGCATTTGCAAAGTTAAAATGACCTTTTATAAATCGATTTGTTTGCAAAACGAAACGTTTATCATATGAAACGTTTTTTGTAAAATTCCTCCTGACATCGTCTGACTGATCGTGAGTTAGATTTAAAGTTTTAGACCTTTTTCATCCAAATTAATCGACGACACCCTAATGATTACTTCTTTAATATTCGAGCACTAGAAGATTTATAAACACAAAATATGTAGTAATTAATCATAATTAACCCTGCGATGTTAAGATCTATCTGAACTATCCAGTGGACGTTAGTTATAATAATAATCTTTAAAACATGAATAAGAACTAAACTTCTAGCATCGAAATTTCTAGAATATAAAAATAAAATACAAACCTTTCCTTCGCTCTTCCAATAGATAAAGAATCCGTACTCGTCGACTTTAAACAAGCAGCTCTGTTCATACTCGGTGTTATCCTTTTCTTCTGTCCATCTATCGAATACTGCGCCCTGGAGGGAGAGACATATTAATTATATATAAAAATTCGTAATAATAATACATACCACACGCATGCATTTATTGCACACTAAATAACACAGACAGTGTAGTCACAGTGAAAACAAAAACCTCAAATTAAAAATTTATAAGCCCCCCTATAACTACCCCCTCTCCCATCAAACAGCCAATTTTGAAATACACAAATCAAATCCTTTCATTTGATACTCCACTCGGATGTATTCGCTCACTCATCCCCTCTCCCACCCCCCCATAACTATTAAACGGCTGAATCAATTTTCTTCAAACATAAGATATCTTTCAAACAAAAGCAATTAAATGAGAATCGGTTCATCTGTTCGAGAGTTACGATCTCATGTAGACAGGCATAAGACAGACAAAGAGAGACACTTCAAACTTATCTCGTTTTGCGTCGGGGGTTAAAAATAATGGAAAGTTCGATGCAAGCCTTTACCGCTGAAGAGTGATCTCTTCCGGATGACTTTATAAGGAAATAGTTTGAGTTAACACTAACAATATAGAGTTGTGCTGTGTGCTAGCATGCTAGCTGGGTGAAATTTACTCTGCCGCCATAATTTTACATTTTACGTAATCACAAGCACAAAGGACGTGATTTGTATTTCTTAAAATGTCAGTGTCTATAGCCGAAGGTAGATTAACTTTAATAAATAGGGTTAGATTCATAAATAAACAAAATACATAAATATTGTCATATCATATAAAATGTTTTAAAATACATACAACGAGAAAATGCCATTTAAATCTTCTCATTTTTATCTTTATATCCGGTAACACTCATATTTCGCTGTGAGCTTACCTGACGTTGAAATATTCCGCGTGCTAGCTTTCGCTCATTTTCTATGTAATATATTCAGTAATTTTCGTATAAAACCTGCACGAAGTCGCTTACCATATGCTCATTAGCTCTAGAACGTTTCTTTTTTTGAACTACAGGGTCCAACTTTAACTATGAATCATCATGACTCCTTAAGTACACACAGAATAGTTCATCAAAATCGCTCAAGCCATTTAGGAGAAGAAGTAAGAACATACGAAAGTCGTACTTATATGTAAAGCGAGAGAATAATTAATTTTGTATCAATGAACTATTATATACGATGCTTTGTTAAACCTGAACAAGAGGGGCTGTATGGAGCATTCGAGATATTTCCAGTTAATTCTATATAGGAAAACAAAGACTGACTTGACAACAGATGGTTAATGATTAATGATTGTTATCGGTAGTTCGGTTTGACATGTGCTGACGGCTAAGCCGCGTGACGTGATCCAGCGGAATACATCTTAACAATGAACTTGTTAATATATTTCACTTGACATAATGTTATATACTAAAGTTCTATCCTTTTATCTTGAATTGACATATCAACACACATCCCAAAGTACTAGGGCTGGCCTTGAAGATTTACATAATAATAATAATAATATCCTGGGACATTATTCACACAAAGCCATCTGATCCCAAACTAAGCAGAGCTCGTACTATGGAAACCAGACAACTAGTATACTTACATATACTACTTTTCTTTTGTAAATACATACTTATATAGATAATTACACCCAGACTCAGGACAAACAGACATGTTCATGCACACAAATGTCTATCCTGGGTGGGAATCGAACCCACGACCTGCGGCGTGAAAGGCAAGTGTCTTACCAACCACGCCAACAGGATCGTCACATATTATAAGTTATCTTGTTGTATACCTATAACTTTAGTATATGTTTGAAATAAGTAAATGAATTGATATTCTCTTAAGCCATTTCATTAAGGCCATAGCCGTTACGACGGAAATTCCCAACAGAGGCCAAACAACTCCACTTCAGGACATATAGTGCTCGAGTGTGTGTGCTAACATGACATAAAAATGTATGCATGGATGTAATGATAGCTGGATCTCAAGCAGGAGCTGAATTTTTTTTAAAAGACTAGTCTCGATTTCCTTTCTGTAGATTCATAATTAATTTGAATATTCATATTTTTATTGATTGACACAGGTGCACCGCACCTTCTGTTCCCTCTCATTATGCGAGGAACGGCAAATGTTTGAAAAAATCACTGTTTTATGTTTTCTCGGCACGGAATACACGGCCAACTACCAAACTGGCTACTGAGTAATTCTTGACGGAAAAACTTAATAACCACTTATTGTTTCGACTCTGGGATTGCAACCAGGACCTCCGACTCTATAGCCTTATAATCAGCCACTAGATCAAAGAAGCAGTGTAAATGTTCTTACCTGTAGAAGTGGTTCCGGTACTGGTATTTGCCAATTGAATTCGAACTTCTTGGTCATGATGTAAAGTCAAGATCGCCTCCTCACCCACAAGCGTCTGAATGATTTCAGCAACACGCCATTATCTGTTAACAAGATATATAATAAATTAACGAAAAAAAAAGTACATTTTTCTAAGTCTATATATGTATAGGTACTAGCTGCCCACGCGGTTTCATCCGCTTTTAACCATTCTGCCCCGCTCTTTCTTTTAAATATAATTATTTATAATTATCTAGGAAAAATCAGCACACACTGTCCTAATTACGTTTATAGGATATCAATCGATTAAACGATTTAGAAATTACGTGGTATTATAGTCATCCATGAAATTTTTACTATGTCAAATATTATGGTCAAATAGTGTCAAAGTGTATTAACCTCAAACAGACATACCAAGATCAACATTTATACACAGTATATAATCATAACGGTCCTCCTGACCGATTTCAGCCACTGCGGCCAATCTCAAGAGAGATTAGCCAACTGCGCAGAGAGATATTATAGTGCACCAGTGTGCACAAACCTACGAGTAGGTGCACTCTCTATTCCCTAACTCTCATAACCCGATGGGACGGCAATTGTTCCATTTTAGGAGAGGATCTCAATTTTTTTTTTTTGAAAATATAATATACCCTATCTTACTCAGTAAAGAAGTAGCTTTCTAATGGTGAAATAATTATTAAAATCGGTCCAGTAGTTTTTGTGTTAAATCGTAACAAACAAACAAAAAATCAAATCTTTCCTCTTTATAATATTGGTATAGATAACCTAGCGTACACTTTTACACCAGATTGGAATTAAATTGTACAAATCTATTTGTAATGATTACTTCGTTATAAAAAATGATAGCTACAAAAGCCATTTAAATCATGCCCAATCAAATAGTCGATTTTAATCAATTCATTAATTGTGACAATAAAGCCTACGTTTAACGATAATTCTTTAAAAAAAATAACCAATGACTAGTAATAAGTAAAACTCCTGAAGCTATAATATATTCCCTGGAAAAGTAAACCTATCTTGTATTACTATTTAAAAACGTTTTCTCTAAGAAAAATACTGGCTACTTGGGATGCAGGGCACAAATTGCATTTAAGAAAACAAATCCAACGAAATGTTTGAGTTTCGAAAAAAAAGGCATCTAACGCGATTGTCTTACAAATTAAACATAAAAAGATATAAAAAATACTTTTACTGAGATTCTATTTCATAATAAAGAGGTAACGTTTTGTTATTTCGCCCTTAATTATCATTGTGAAAGACGATCCGTTACAGTTCAGACCAAAGGAAGTCGCGAGAATTTGACACGTAACCTCATAATGTCATTTTAAGCAAGCAATTACCGCGGCACATCACACAATTTTGTTTCGTACAATAAACACAATCAGGTTGCAATGCATAATATTAGATGTATTATTATTAAATATTACTGAAGAGTATCTGTGCCATTTTATATTCTACAATATTATTCTACATATTTAATCCGGCGAGAACATTGGCAGGTTGAACTCTTCGTGGCGGAAAATTGATTCACTATTAATATTCTCACAAGTAGAAACCAATTTGTTTCACAAGGCAATGCATGGTAATAATATTATAAAAATATTTTTTGATTGGAAGTAATATTATAAGAAACTCTTTCATCGAAACGTCGTGTTATTTCAGAGTTATGACCAAGTTCGTTCAAAACACACAAGACCTTATAGGTGATAAGATTACGTATTATTTAAATCGCTTACTTTTATTACGTTATCATCTCACGTTTTCTCTTCTCTAACAAGCTGAACACAACAGATCTGTCATTAAGATCAATTGCAGCATCGATCCTTGACCCGACTCGTGGCCCAACCTTGCGACCATGACCCATAAAGCTAATCCAATGTTGGATCAAAATCATATGAGACTTTTTTATACGAAACACACGTGTTTCTATTTGTTTTAAGGACTCATTAAAAAAATGATAAAAAATGTTTTTATCTTTTTGTTATATATTTTCAAACCTGAGCAAGAACTCTGATTTTTTTATTTGTTTGATCTGTTTATAATTCATCGCTTGCTTGGCGGTGAAGATAAATATTAGTCAGTAACTTGCACGTGTCAAATGAAATTCCGCCTCATATTATATCCACCAACCCACATGGGAACAGAGTCTAAGTTCCAAAACGTTACTCTCAAGAAGAGAGGAGCCCAGTATAACTGCGTAACTAAGGCCTAAGACTGTTACTTTAAAGATATATAGGCTTTTTTATGTTATAGGTAGGCGGACGGATAGTCGTCAAAACCGCCCATAGACATTGGCGCTGTAAGAAGTATTAACTAGCGTGGTCAATCCGCCGCCAACCTCGGAAACTAAGATGTTATGTCCCTGTTACAATGACTCACTCACTCTTTAAACCGGAACGTAACAATATTGCTTGTTTAGCGGTAAAATATCTGTTGTGTGGTACCTAACTAGACGTGCTTGTACTCGTACAAAGCCCGACCACGTAGTAAAAATAGCACTGGCAGTGATAGATCCGTGAACACAAATTAGCATAACAATAGTAGATCCACATTCTTTACAAGAGAATAATACATTTTAATACACCAAAAATAAAAAAATCGAATTGATATCCTTCTTTTACAAAGTCGTCTAAAAATGGAAATAGTGCTCTATAGTTCCTTGAATACGACATCAGAAAGTAGGTTACGCTTATTATTATACTTTACTTGAAATATCTTCTTAAATAGAATACGCTGTAGTTGAAAAGAATTTAAATACACTTTCGGTAACTTATTCGCGTGAAATTGAATATTTTTGGACTATTTCAACAACAATGGTCTCATTTCTTTATTTATGTAAAGCAATCTGTTTTTATAATCGACTCAATTGTTACCAATAGCTAAAACCTACTGTTAAAACAATTCAATATTTCATTAATATAATTGAATGAAAGTTTATCAATTAAATTGAATACATGTTAATATTTAAATATGAATACCGAGGTACGTTTTAATTAGAACATTAACCCTTACGAGGTAGCCCTGTCCTGAAGTTACGAGTCACGATTAATACGTAGGCCAATTACAACGGTTTAAGCCATTAGCTAAATTAACGACAAATTTCAAATATCAATCTGAAACTTCTATTAAAATCTAACTTTGATTAATTACATCTGTGACATTTAAAGTCTAGGTTGGGGTTGCCATGTGTTTTAGTCTTAAATATTTGTTTATAGTCGTGTGATACCAAATACTCACGTGCCCGACATATATTTTTTTTTTTTAAATTACACCTCACAGAATATTCAAACCGGAAACAACAATTACTAAGATAAGATAAGATAATCATGACTAATGGCACATCCACAAGGGCCTGAACAGAGACATAACACCTTTATTAGTGATACTTGAGATCACAACTTATTATTTTATACGAAGATAAATCACGTGGTCATTTTACTATTTCAATATATGTATATTTTTTTCGTATTTAGTAAAATATATTTCCATACAATAAAGTTTTATTCCATCACTCTCAATACGAACTAGATAATAAAACAAACTTTAAAATACACTTTAAATTCCAGACGTGTATTTGTAACCCAAAACTTACATTAGTCTAGAAATTTCCATGAAATCAGAACCGTTGTGCTAACGGGTGGTTAAAAGCCTTGCCTCATAAATTAGGCACGCTTACAAGAAAAATTCCGCACGAACTTTTATGCTCAGTTGATGTTATACGTTTACGTAAACTTAGGAAAATATTCTCGGGCAAATTCTAAAGTATTCGTTACTAAAATATCTCTTTTATTATAAAATGGATGTTAGCATTCGTTTGAAATTAATAGATATGAAGATCGACTCGATAATCGACACTCTTTAACCGAATAAAATAAGTGTGCTTTCTTTTAGAAAAAAATGTATTTTGTTGTTCTAAGAACATAATATATATTTATTTATTATTGAGTTCACTGATGGGCTGTGGACGAAGGTTCGAGCTTATCTACGGTCCTACCATGCGAGTTGGCATTAATAGTTGTATATAATATGTAGTAGTGGCAGATTTACATCCAAATCGACGAGACGAGATGATAAAAACACAAATAAAGTATTAAAAAAATCAATGATGTTTGCCGTTAAGATGAGTGTGCCAACTCAACCTTTTTTATGAAAAATAAAGAAATACATATAGTGTAAGCAGGGCCGGATTAACCACGTAGCAAGAGTAGCAATTGCTACGGGCCCCGCGAGCAGCCAGTCGGATTAGCACAAAAACTAATCAACATCAAAAGTACATACATATATGTACACAAGCTCTCACGTTGTTCCTTCCTTTGTTTTTGGTAATCTAATTATATATTCTATAACATATTTCATGACAAAACTGCTCTCAAACCGAAGCCGTTTGCAAAATATTACGCAACGTAATAACAAAACTTCATTAGTAATGATATAAAGCGGCATTACTCCGAAAAATCACTTTACAAATTAAATAAAGTAAAGCCTTATTTTCCTCCAAGGTCCCGGATAATCGCTTTAACGTCTCTTTAGGGGCTTCGTTATATAACTTAATATATAGCATTTGTTAGTAATATACTTACCGTACTTATACTTGTAATGATACTTAAGTATATTCATTTGTGTACATAACATGGATAGAGAGTGAGTTACTTGCAGTTATTCTGTAAAAACAAGCTCGACTTTTTTATAGTATAGGTAGGCGGACGAGCGTATGAGCCACTTGATGGTAAGTGGTCAACAATGCCCTTAAACATTGGCATTGTAAGAAATATTAACCATCGCTTACATCGCCAATGCGCCACCAACCTTGGGAACTAAGATGTTATGTCCCTTGTGCCTGTAATTAAACTGGCTCAGTCATCCTTCAAAACGGAACACAACAATGCCAAGTACTGCTGTTTTGCGGTAGAGTATCTGATGAGTGGGTGGTGCCTACCCAGACGAGCATGCACAAAGCAATAATACCAGTAAAACTTCAGAGCATGATTGTGAAATGTCAGAAAATTATATGCGACACTGACTATAATAAAATCAAATTAGCGTATGTACAATGTTCACCGTAAGTCGGGTTTCGACATTACACAGACGGAATAAGTTCTTACAGAACTTAACTGCTGATTTTATAGTCGGCGTTATGTACAAACATAAGGAACAAAACATCTTTAAATCCCGCATTGACGGTCTAAGGAAATTTAAATCTCTTATATTTATCATAAGAATAAAATTAAAATAAAATGAGAACCTCAATCATGTTTGTGACGTCATTACATGTTAAGTGTGAGACTTGGAAGCGAAACTACTTTACTGGCATAAGTTTTATGTATATTGATTTAGTAGTTTATATAATAATATTCTGGGACATTATTCACACAAGGCCATCTGATCCCATACTAAGTAGAGCTCGTACTATGGAAACCAGACAACTGATATACTTACATACACTACTTTTCTTTTGTAAATACATACTTATATAGATAATTACACCCAGCCTCAGGACAAACAGACATTTTCACACAAATGTCGGTCCTGGGTGGGAACCGAACCCATGACTTGCGGCGTGAAAGGCTATCTTACCAACCACGCCAACCGGCTCGTCTTGCTCGGCTCGCTTATATCAATTAGGCATTTAAAAAATATCTCATTTATTATTAATTTCTCTGTAAGGAGGTGAGCACATACTGTGCAATGAAGTTGTCTTCTTACTTAAACAATAAAAAATATTATGGAAATTTAACACAAATCAAATACTAGGATGTGTGTTTGTTTGTAACATTTTAATTCGATACTTTTTATTCTATGGTTATGTCATTAAAAGGACAGAAGTAAGGACGTAGCCTTTGGCAAAATTTTCCGCCATTAGCGAGCTCTTCGTGCAATTAAAGTCGAATATCCTGTCAGGCAGTCTCGTGAGAAAGTTTCATTTACAAGAACATAACGTAATATGTATACGTTTATTTGTTACGCTATTATTATATTTATAACTAACAGTCTATACGTTTACAAATTTTTAATCTAAGCGTTAACAAATTTTATTGTAAATGGCAGTCAGACTGGCAGTCACGTTGACACAGTAGGAAATATTTAATTCTTTACATCGAAAATGCGGCAGCAACTTTGGGAACTAAGATGTTATGTTCCTTATTGCTGTAGTTACGCTGGCTCAGGCATCCTTCAAACACGACAATACTAAGCATTGTTGCACGGCGGTAGAATATCTAATAAGTGGGCGTACTTACCCAAGGGGGCCTGCATCAAGCCCTATCAACATGTATGCATATATATATAAATAAACTGATTGGTATAAACAACTAAACAGAAATATCTTTTTCTGTGAAACTTAGATACGTTGACGAGCCGGTTGGCGTAATTGGTAGATAATTGCCTTTCTTGCCACAGGTTGTGGGTTCGATTCCCACCCAGGACAGACATTTGTGTGCATGAACATATCTGTTTGTCCTGAGTCTAGGTGTAATTATCTATATAAGTATGTATTTGCAAAAGAAAAGTAGTATATGTAGTATATCAGTTGTCTGGTTTCCCTAGTACAAGCTCTGCTTAGTTTGGGATCAGATGGCCTTGTGTGAAAAATGTCCCCGGATATTAAAAAAAAAATATATATATTTATAAATATAAATTCAAAAGTGAGTATGTTTGTTACACTTTCACGTCTAAACTCATCGTGAAGTTTTGCATACACCTCAGAGGTACAGAAAACGGACATCAAAAACATGGCCCATTAAATGTACACCATTATAAAGATAACAAAATATAAGATTACTTGTACGAAGTAATCTCGTACAAAAGTCACTTAAGGAAATTGAGTAAGGACGCTATAATGAAACGTTTATATACACACTACACATGTACATTAAATTTTCTCAACGTGGTGATACATGGTGAGTGGGGCACGCTTGACGCGATAACAGAGAACCCTGGCAGTGAAATTACTTTTCTTCTTCAATATAATAAACATATAAACAAACATTTCTTCATTTCTACAGTTCGGATCGAATCATTATTTACTATGTCAAACTGGACGCCCATAAGCCCAAAAACACTAATGACGATGTCAACGATTACGATGCTTCTCCGACATATATATACTACTATATAAATCTGTTGGCTCTGTCTGTACTTTTTTTTTCAACTAATTTTGTGATAAATTGTCGTTTTATGTTGCATCGATTCACGTTATACCATTTTTGTCTGTCTGTCTGTCTGTATGTCTTCTTATAACACAAGAACAGCTTGACTAATTTTGATGAAAATTGGTACACACAAAGAACATGACATGATGGCGCAAATGTAAGGCCATATATAAGATCGGTAAACCCTACGGTATCTTATGAAAATTAATTTCAAATCGTTAATTACGTATTTATTTACCAGTAGCCATATGTGTGTCTGTGTGCGTGTGTGTTATTATAGTAATAAAAAAATGTATTACATTCTTATTAATTATACGCGGGTGAAGCCGCGGGGCACAGTTAGTTCATTTATATATTTATTTAGGATCACCAACATGACATACAATAATAATCACAAATTGAAAGTTTGCAAATTAATAGTAGTATAGTATTTAAGAAAAACTAAACCACTGGGCCATCTTGACTTGTGCACTACAAAGCAGATCTGGACGATAACCTTAAAATAGTCATCGATAATAGAGACGACTCCATCGTGGACAAGCACCACCCAGTCCACCATCCAGTCGAACACCATCCAGTCCAGAATACCATTTCTTATTTTCTTTTATAGAAAACTTCCGAGTTGGTTATCGGAAACCTAATCGAAAGACGTAACTTGAAATGAACTTGAATGCATGCATTGCTTTATGAAAAGGTTTCAAATGGAAATAATATTTTTATAACAATGGAATTATTTGAAACATTATTTATTTCAATTCGTGAAAAAATACCTACATCCGATCCGGTCTGCCCACACAACACCCACTTTATATGAGACAATATATAAACAGTGAAATGCGAGGTATTCAAAGTTGTACTTAAACTATATACTTTATTCAAGTATCACGACCTCTATTTTATCGTCATTTTATTTATTTATTTATTTATTTATTTATTTATTTAGGATCACCAACATGGCAATACAATAACACTTACAAATTAAAAGATTACAAGTTAATGGGTCTTAGGGTAAGAGTTGCCATACTTATAGGTGACCACGACATTCAAAAATGACACTAAGCACCTAATTTTAACATAAAGGCATCCGGTTCGGAATATAGATTCTACCAATAAGAACCGGCATGAAACAGTTACTCTTTTTAACAATTAGAAAATTATATGAAGTAATTATATACATATATTTATATATCATGTATGAACATACACATATAATCCTGTGCAATATAATAGCCTTGTTTTTTTGTTTTAAATATGAGTTTTAAATGTAGTTATCGGTAAATATTAGTTTAGGTTAAATATAAAATTGTCTGTGGAATTTTATTATAGAATCGTTTAACAATATCGATATTTTCGATGTTTTAATTAATTAAATGTCAATATGTAATACACGTGATCGATCAGATCATTAGTTACCTAATTTTTAGGACCGGAAAACTTTAGATGGGTTTTCATTCTTTAATGAAAACTTAATGATAGGTACACGGGTTATCCCTATAAAAATACTCAACATAACAATTAGTCCAAAACGGGTATTAAATTTAAGTCATTATATTACTTATGTACATGCGACTTAAATGCCCACGGATCGTTATTTATAGGAACCCTTTTTAATTATTATTTGTAAGCTAGTTGATTCGTTGATGGAATATACTTACCGGACGTTAAACGATTACAACATAGGAAGGATACGAGTACTATCGCAATCGTTGTTTGTTTTGCACGTGTAATTTAATCGCGGAATATTAAAGTTTTTAAAATAAATATTTGTAATTTTATTTTACGCACAAGCTCTTATTATTATTATTATATTATTGTTGTTCCCAGAAGCCGAGATGGCCAAGTGGTTAGAACTCGTGAATCTAAGCCGATGATCGAGGGTTCACATCCGAGGCACGCACCACTGAGTTTTCATGTGTTTAATTTGTGTTTATAATTCATGTCGCGCTTGGCGGTGAAGAAAAACATCGCAAGGAAACCTGCACGTGTTTTATTTCACTGAAATTCTGCCACTTGTGTATTCCACCCACCCGCATTGAAGCAGCGTGGTGATATATGCACAGGCTGTTACTTTACTTTTACGCACAAAACCAATCACGATAATTATATAACACTAGTTTTTGCCTGTGGCTCCGTTCGCGTGAAAAGGGGAGGAGGTATTAGATAACAAAGTAGCCCGTCCTTCCTTGAGATTCAAAGACAGACATCGACAGATATATTTACTTTCGCATTTATTGTTGTGCAGTGCATGATATGTTTTCATAAATTAAAAATAGCCGAAGACACTACAAACAGCTTGTATAAAAAAACTTAAAGACTCGAAAGCTAACAATGAACAGATACATTCTACACTATATTTTATTTATCGATCGCATAGTTTCACAGAGCGAGGAACAGCAGAAGTTGTCTGACGTTTATGACTCAGATAAAAATAACATTTCGATTTCAATGCACTGTTTAAGTAGTTACGGAGTATGTTATTTTTAATTTAAGGGCCCGTTCAGGCCTGCGATTGAAGATATCCATTCGATGTTATATGACTGCTTTATTGGTTATAAGGTTATAATTCTACTGGTGGTAGAGCTTTGTGCAAGCCCGTCTAGGTAGGTACCACCCACTGATCAGATATTCTACCGCAAAACAGCAGTAATTGGTATTCTTATGTTCTGGTTTGAAGGGTGAGTGAGCCAGTGTAATTACAGGCACAAAGGACATAACATCTTATTTCCCAAGGTTGGTGGCGCATTGGCGATGTAAGCGGTGGTTAACATTTCTTACAATGCCAATGACTATGGGCTTTGGTAACCACTTATCATCAGGTGGCCCATATGCTCGTCCGCCTACCTATATTATAAAAAAAAACCATTGCAATATAAGTTACAGGGTTTTTTTCTGTTTAGGAAGCAAAGTAAAGACGAATGAATAGCGCTGTAATTACACTTCTTTTCAGAAGTGTAATGCTTTCTTATGTATGAATAATATTATGGTCCTGGGTCTCAATACCTTAAGTTGTATTTTACTGTTGTCCTATCGGACTATAATCGTAGAGTAGTGTGTGAAAGGGGCTGTGTTAAGGACTCGTACACTTTAATATTACTTTAAACGTATCAATCAAAAATACAACATTAATGATCAGCATAATAATTCAGTCGACAGTAACTAAGATTTCCATTTTCTGGGTACTACAGACTCATCAAATATTCTACCGACAAACAGCAATACTCAGTGTTAAGTTTTGTTTGGAAGCGTGAGTAAGCCAACGAAACTTCAGGCTCAAGGGGCATAACATCTTAGTTGGTTAGGCGATGTAAAGAATGGTTAACGTTTACAGTCCATTTGCCCACCCGCCTACCTACAAAACAAATCGTAATGATATATTGTTATTTCTAACATAATAAAAACGAATGCAACAGTAAGTTGTATATAGGATTAATTTCAATAATTTTTAAATAACATTCAATTATTAAATAAATACGAAATTAATTAATTATAACATTTTAAATATATACATGTAATCTACTTTGTTTACTAAGTTAAAGGTTACTGGCCAAATAATAATATTTTGCCAATGATATTCTGCAAATTGGCAGTGCGTTTTATGCATAATGCTCCTAAATAACCAAAAAAAAACACAAATACCATTGACTTGTCGACAAAACAATACTTTACCATCACAGCGCTATATTTTGGCAAAGATAATAAAATGCTACTATTATTATATTAATGACGCATTATATAAAAACCCAAAGAACATAATCAACAATTTTTCAGATGCTCGCAATACTCTAGGTTTCTTTAATGTTTACCGGCTTTTGTAAACACCGTCCAAGTCTGACGCAATATAACCACTATTTATAATTTCAGGAACGATTTACAGGAACATTAGGTGGATGCAGTAGCTATGTATGACATAGTTACTCTTTTTTATGGCATAGGAAGGCGGACGAGCATATGGGCAACCTGATGGTAAGTGGTCACTAATAGACATTGGCATTGTAGGAGATGTTTGCCATCGCTTACACCACCAACCTTGGGAATTAAGATGTTATGTCCCTTGTGCCTGTAATTGCTCGATTAAAGCCCGGTTACGATCCGGTTTGTATACGACTTAACGTTTTTTATTGAAACACTATTATCTCTCAACTTCATAAATTTATCAATTGTTCGTAGGGTGCTGATCTGTCAGTGGCAAGCCGATGGTAGCTTCTAATCTAACGATAACGAATCGTTTCTTCGACATAGTAACCAGGCATAAGTCTGCCAACGAGTCGGCGTCTAAGTTCATTCTCATTATGTCTAAAAATCAAGACATTAAAATTGTATGATTATCAAATGTTAAGGTTTTCAAACGTATGTCTTATATACTACTTAATAGTATTAGTAAGTCGACTCCCGGATTTACGTTTAGAACATCAGATGGATAAAACACAAAAAAAAAATGTTGAAATTTTTGGACCAAAAACCTTCTTCGATATATGCAGAACCACTCATCGAATTATCACCATTTTCAATTTAATCGTTTAGGAACGCATACAAATCATTTTTATATCTTACGAAGATGATTAACATGTAGCGACATCTATCTCGCCACATACGAAAACTAAAAACTGACGTATCCTACATCGCGATATTAAAGTTATCCGAGCGATTGAACATATATAAAAGAACCCGACAACAACCGTCGGGCAGTAGCCCACCAGACCAACACCCGTCTGGTCTGAGGATCCTCCCTTTTCAATGGTGGATGAGGAACTTTGCACCCTGTTCCTCCATATCTCCAAACTGGCTGCGAAGACGATCACGTCGGTCACGACATTTACACGAAATAGTCATTCGATTGTCGATAATATGTCAATTTATTATAATTAGGAAAGAATTGTATAATTTTGTAATAATTACATTAATATCTTACTAACAATTATCTTTTATGTAGTTCCTATGTTAATTTATTGAGTATCACTATGTAGTATGTACGCGCGGGGTTATCATGTTTCTAACTTCAAAGAACTTCCATTTCTCGTTCTTAAATTGAAACATCCAAAAGTCCTTTCTTAAGATGTATTAATTATGAAATAAACAAACACTTCAAATTTTTGTTTTCTAAACTCAGTAGTTGTCTGTTGATAGTCAGTCAAGAAAAATGTTTTCATAAGTATAGAGAAATAGATCAGGAGGATAATTACAATACATTTCACAAAAACAATTGACTATATATTTTACTTACGAATCTAAGCTTCACGTCACTGGATACATTTTACAAACATTGTTAATATCACCGAATTAACACATCAAAATTGATTTATCGTGCACAATATACAATATTAGTTTAGTTTAGTTCGTAAACACGTACGGTTTGGTTGATAACTCTAAGGTCACTGATTAATTACACTATAAAGCAAGCGCCATACATATGGAGATCGAGCGTTGATTAGCATTTAAGCCGTGTATGGTGTTAAGATTCGCAATTTCTTATTCACTGCAAAATCATGTATGTACTATGTATTTACTTGCTTCTTGCGTTTGTTATCTTTCATACAATCCGCCCTTTTTATTGCTTTAGAGCATTAAAGTATTTTTTTTTAAATGTTTAGAAATTTATTTACATAGTGTTCGCGAGCACATTGCACAATACTTTTATGTTTTTCTATTAATTATTGTATTAATGACATGTTGTTGTTTGTATGAAAAACAGCCAATTAAGTAATCTGTCTGTGGACTGTGACATATGCATAAGTAACTGCCCAATGCCCAAATGTTCTACTACCGGGTAAAGGCATCCTGTTATCTTAAGGACAGAGTATAGAGCTTCATTCCGCCACGCACCAATGTGGGTTGGTGGATATTTCACAGTGTATTCATCGCTGAGCACGAGAAATTAACATAAATAAGATAGAAGTTGGTTATCATCGACCGGTATCGCTCACCATTGACGGTGACGGCCACACCATTATCGTTTTCGAAAAAATACGGACCAATCACGCCTCCGGCCCAAAATCCGCACCAAACAGTCACTTTCTGCGGGTGCATTGCCACTTGGTGAACCTCGTGTGGATTGGTCTCGTCCCAAATACGGCAATTTTGCTTGTTGACATAGCCATTCATCCAAAAATGCGCCTCGTCGCTGAAGATGATTTTTTTGCCAAAATCGGCGTCAACTTCCAACTGCTCTAATGCCCAGTCAGCGAACACACGGCGCTGTCTATGGTCATTAACCTTGAGCTCTTGGGTCAGCTGGATCTTGTACGGGTGCAGGCTCAAGTCACAACGCAAAATTCGCCAAGTTGTCGTCTGCGAAAGGCCGAGTTCCTGTGCGCGACGCGGAATTGACTGCCGCGGGTTTTCGAGGACACTGTCGCGCACAGCGGCGATATTCTCGGCAGATCTCGCGTTACGTTGACGCACGGGAACCGGCTGATTGTTAACTGACCCGGTTGACTCGAATTTGTCCACCAATCGACGGATAGTCGACTCGGCAGGACGATCATCGCGACCGTAAAACGGGCGAAGTGCGCGGAACGTTACTCGAACTGAAGACCCATTTTCATAAAACAATTTTATGATTTGCACGTGCTGCTCGACACTGTAACCTGCCATGGTGGTTTGGGAGGACGGAATGAATATAACACACTGCATTTGACAGCTGTCACTCAAACAACATGGCCGCAATCAGCTGTCAAAGTTCAAGCGTCCCTATTGGAAAACCCCTTATAAGAGGACAGAGAGTCGCAGCAATCATGAAGATATAAATAAAATTTAAGTACAAGATTTATTTTAATATCATAAAAAGATAAAAACACTAATTATTTCTTATAATAAAAAATATATATATTATTAAGAAATCTGTATAGAATTCTACAATTGCAGTGATTTTTAATTTAATAAATAATATAAAATCCCAGAATGATACTAACTATACTACATCTAAAGAATTTAATTATGGTGACCAAAACCTGTAATAAATAGTTGGCACTCTTGTATAGGACCGGCTTTATTATTGAGTTTATAGGAGGAAGGAAAATAAAATTAAATGTTGCCTGTTCAATTTACACCTATGTAACGGGTATATGTTACCTGGCAACATTTTGTTGTAAAGTGAAGTGCGATATTATCTAACAATTTATTGTATGTACTGTTCTTAAGTTAAATATTAAAAAACGGTTCACAATAACTTTATTTTAGTTTTTTTTTTTTTTCAATAAGAGTGTGATTTCTTGTTAGTGTAAATATACTTATGCATTAAAATGTTAAAGAAATGGTCCAGAAGTTAGAAATACGTGAATCTTAAGCGAGGAGCGAAGTTTGCTAGTTCAAATCATTCAAACTTCGTGATGCATATTTTGGGTGAAATTCTAGCCCATGTAGAATGGAATAAGCTTCTCCCCAAGAGGAGGGATTTGCCCAGCATTGGGACATTTATTGAATGTCAATTTTAGTTTAACTTGAAACATACGTTTCTATGACTTATCTACAAAAAATATATAATGTCGAGTACATTTTAATTTCTTACGTTAAACCATCATTGTGACCTTCCATAAACATTGAAGCATTTATAAACAATACCTATTACTGAGCCAATTATATCCCGTGTGTGTAACTGGTTCACCCTTACGACCGGAACATAGCAATATAAACAGGACGACCATGCAAAAAGCTCCGCCACAGTTATAACAAAGTTTTGTATTAAACTGTTATAAAGTTCGTAACAGCACATATACTTGTACCTGTGTAGTCTATTCCATTGGCAGAAGTAAAGAAGAACAAATTTAATAAATTGCTAATAGCTCTGCTGTGATATGTACTACAAACAGTTGATATATCGTTATTCATACAATACGACTCAAGTACACTTAAATCCATTTTAACTTCCAAAGTTCCAATAAAAATTTCGATGACATTCAAACGCCATTCTTACCCGATTTTAAAACCATAGATATATTAATGTCTCGACCAATAATATCCTGTTAATTCAAGGTTGAAATACTTTATTTAGTTTAACTCTTCCTGTTACACAGATAATCCTTATCACAATAAATGTCATTTTTATGTTAAAAAATTATGACACTAAAACTTGACCTACTTTAATAATCATTGTATATGTTTTACTGCCTCGTTGGTCTAGTGGCTACATGTAAGGTACACACACAGGCACGGTGGCCCTGAGTTCAATTCCCAGGTCAGGCCAATAAAATGTTATTGTAATTTTCTGTCGAAAATTCTCAGTAGTGCCCGAAGTCTGGAAGTTGGAAGTGTGTACACTCCCATGCCTCGGAAAGCACGTAAAGCCGTTGGTCCTGCGCCGCCTCTTTCCGGTTGTGTCGGATTGCCGTCCCATCGGGTTATGAGAGTTAGGGAATAGAGAGTGCACCTGTGTTTGCGCATACACTTGTGCCCTATAATATTTCCTGCGCAGACGGCCAATCTCTGTCGAGATTGGTTGCCGTGGCCGAAATCGGTCTGGAGGACTGTTATTATTATTATATGGTTTACAAATATATTCCTCTCTTTCTGTCATCCATTATTTTATATTTGAAAGAAGAAACCAGAATATTTACAAACACATCCATACATTGCGGTAATTAGTAAGGGAGTTAGTACCTAGAAAAAAATAGTTGAAAATCAAAAGAATATTTAAACATAAGACCAATTTCCAAAGTATATATTTTGGACAGTACAGACACAATATACTCTTAATTTATTTTTTCTAACCTATTACCTGATATACTTGTGTATGTATATATATGTATTATGATGATGTCCTTTTAACCGATGTCATTACAAAATAACTAAAAGTTTTATTTTATTTAAATTACACATAGTAAAAATAAATAAAAAAATACGATTTTTCGATTAGAGAACATGTTGAATGTTTGCACACACAAAATTTCCACAATATGCTACCCTCAGTTATGTTAACTCTATCGTAGTTTACTAAATAAATGATCACTTTACTTTGTAATCTAAAAAAAATATATAGAACTGTTATATTTAACTGTAAATAGTATCTATAAATATTTGTATTACTTATGAGTTACGCCACTACAGCGGCAAATATCGACACGGAGATAACACGAAAACCACTAAACTGTTTTTAATCTCATATCCTGAGTCAACACAAAAGTTATAAATATATAGTTTAACCTTTACCAGTATATTAAAACGAAGAAGTTTGTTTTACATAAATATTTTGTTTTATTATTAACCCTACCGATTTTTAACTCTTACACACTCTACATTCTTATTTACTGGTGGTAGAGCTTTGTGTTCGTCTGGGTAGGTACCACCCACTCCGGGATAGCGAGGCGGGAGGTATCACCCTCCTGCTACGAGTGTGGTGCGCCACTGGACACGGCGCGCCACACCCTGACGGAGTGTGCTGCGTGGGGGTCTCAGAGGCATTCCCTGGCGGCGATAGTCGGCGGAGATCTTTCGCTGCCGAGCGTTATTAACGCCATGCTCGATAGCGAGAGGTGTTGGTTGGAAATGGTCTCCTTCTGCGAGAGTGTCATGTCGCAGTAGGAGGCCGCAGAGCGGTAGCGCGAGGAAAATCCCTCCGCTGATTCGATCCGTCAAAGAAGACCGGGGAGGAGGCGTAGGCGCTATGCGCACCTTCTCTCCCCGCCTTAATAGCCGCCGGGGCTAAGGAGGCTCCCTGTATCCGGGACCCCCATTAGAAATGGAGGCCCGCATAGGCGGGCCGCCCGTTGAGCGTCACGGTAGTATGCGCAAGCGATCCCGTGGCGCGCCTCGACCAGACGGATTGGATACCGCTGGTTTTTTTTAGTGGGTATTCCGGCGCCTTCATTGCCGGTTAGCCCACATACACTCCCACTTTATGTGGGGGAAACGAGTCAAGGCATTTCTCCAGCGAAAAAAAAAATAGGTATCACCCACTCATCAGATATTCTATCGCAAAACAGCAGTACTTGGTATTGTTGTGTTTCGGTTTGAAGGGTGAGTGAGATAGTTAAGTACAGGCACGACGGACATAACATCTTAGTTCCCAAGGTTGGTTGCGCATCGGCGATTACCATCAGGTGGCCCATATACCCGTCCGCCTACCTATACTATAAAAAAAACATTTTTGTCTTTATCAATTGTTAAGTTTAAGAGAAGTTATGGAGCTTATTCGATAGAACATTTTAAGTTTCAATCACAGTCGCTTTGTCCGCGTGTGTGGAAGGAGACAGTTGAGTAGGTAACAAATATAAACAAACACTTTCCCATTTGTAATATTAGCTAAGACAAACTATGCACGTGACAAGTTAGTGGTGCTTATAGATTGGAACCCGTGATCGATTAGAATCTTCCATCCACTTGGCTAGTAGCTCCTTTTAGATCATGACTCATATATAAACATCGTGTACGAATTCACCGCAAATGTATGTGTAATGAGATAACACGATAACATATATCATTATACATATAATAACGCTTTACCCACAGCTTTGCTCGCGCCATGAATCGGAATTATCAAATACCAACTTCCATAGCTCTTTTTTCAAAAATGAATAAATTTGATACGAACTTTTAACTGCCTTATTTACCTTAGTGGGTAAAATTTTTAAAAATCCTTCCTAATATGTAAAAGGATCCTTCCTGTATGGAAATTTTCATGGTGCTAGAAGTTTAGGCTGTGCGTTGATATTTCAGTCAGTCAATTATTTTTTATATACACCTAATATATAGATTAACTAGCTGCGCCCCGCTGCTTCGCGCGCACTAAATTATGCTACATGTAAATAGTCTAAATGTGGAGCGGTGCCAGGGAATCAGTTAGAAGCCTCGTTTATTAGAGAGGACGACTTTTGCGCATAGTTGACGGCTAATTACTAAATGTTGTTATATGTGAATATATATTACAATTCTACTGTAATACTGTATCTATCATGTACTTACTTCTTAATATTATTATATAAGTTAATTACTTTCATAAATAAGTTTATGTATGTAATGTAGGTAGTTCATTATAAAGTTTATGATATACAGGGTTATTTGTTACGAACCAGCAACCTCGCAGGACTAGATAGCTAACACCATAAGCAACAACTTTTGTTCAACGACTCTTGATGATTTGTTAGATTTTATTTTCATACAAAAATAAGTATTAATTTAATTTCCCGCTTGAACGTTTATAAGTCTACGCGCATCGCAAAGATCGACACGTCGCGCCGTCCTTTCGTTTATGAATGAAATATAGACTTACAAATGTCACGACAGTACGACAAAACCTTGTAAAATATTTTTTTTTTTCATGTATTGAGTTATGTCCGAACTCGTAGAATAAAAGTTGTTGCTTATGGTGTTAGGTATCTAGTCCTGCGAGGTTGCTGGGTCGTTAAAAATAATCCTGTATAATCTCTATTTGTTCAAAAATCCTCTCATTAAAAGCTTGAGATTGCTGGAAGCAATGAGAAAGTCTTTATACATTTACCTCCAGTTTCTGAAACCCTGATCAAAGTCGAGATTCACTAATCCGACTTAATACTAAACGCTCATTGGTCTCCTATTATATTATATTTTGGTACCGATCAACTACAATTGAGATCGAAGTTAAATTAGTAACTTTAACTAATTTGCCGATAAAATTGCTAGTTTATTTGAATTTGATTAGATTGAATCTGGAAGTGCTGTGTACACTTGTAATTACATGCATATTAGAAATACTATTATTGTTTTATAAGTTCATTTGTAAATGATCTATATGTCTTTTGTAAGTGCTTTTACAAAAAAAAAATGGAATAGTTTGTCTGTCAAAAAATTCACAATATCAGCCCGGAGTTTGTAAAATGTTTACACTCCCGAGAGTATGTAAAACCGTTGGTTCTGCACCTGCTAGCCGTCGTGACGGACTTGCTGTCTTATCGCATTATGAGAGTGACAGAATAACGAGTGCACTTCAGATTGCGCACACAATTGTCCACTACAATGCTACAGTAACAGCCTGTGAATGTCTCACTGCTGGGCTAAGGCCTCTTCTCCTCTTTTGAGGAGAAGGTTTGGAGCTTATTCCACCACGCTGCTCCAATGAGGGTTGGTGGAATACACATGTGACAGAATTTCAGTGAAATTTTACACATGCAGGTTTCCTCACGATGTTTTTCCTTCACCATCAAGCACGAGATGAATTATAATCACAAATTAAGCAATTGAAATTCAGTGGTGCTTGCCTTGGTCGCTACGGCCTAAATCGGCCAAGCAGATATCACCATGTGTCACCACAAACATTTATTTCTTTATTATTTTCTAAAACCATTGAAATTTTCCGGTCATATATAATACGAGATTTTTAAGACGATTAAAAGACGAAAGAGATTGACGTAAGTCCCATCGTTAATGTAAAAATGAATGATTTTATGTTCAAGAGGAATGAGGATAGAGCCGGTTTTGGGTATCCATTTTTAGGTTAACTTCCTTTTCTAGTAGAGTAGGCGCCGCAGGGACTTTTATTTTATCTGGTTGTCTAGAAAACGTAAGCCACATACAGTTTTGGAGTTATTCGCATTTTGTAGTACTTTACTCATTTTAAGTTTTAACTGAAATATTTGTGGGTCTGCTACGCAATTTTGTCACTGACGCCCCAAAGCCGATACTTAAAGAGACTACATCGCTATCGTTAAGAGCGGTAGTAAAACGATTTAATTTATAACGCATTAAAAAAAAACTACTATTGTAAAATCCAAAAAACTTTTGAGCCAAAATGCAAAGTGTAAACGGGTAAGTTTTATAGATAAAATTTAAGGATAAAAGTGACAGGATGTGAATACTTTTTTTTTATTGTAAAAGCGGACGAGTATTTTGGCTTTATGATGGTAAGTGGTCACCAACGCCCATAGACAATGGCATTGTAAGAACTTTTAACCATCGTTTACATCGCCAATGCGCCACCAACCTTGGGAACTAAGATGTTATGTCCCTTGTGCCTGTAATATTGTACTGGCTCACTCACCCTTCAAACAAATATATTACAAATAAATAGTAATTTTTTTTAAGCATAATTTGCTAATTTTATGTGTCCACACACGTACATATTGCTCGTTAACTTGTATAATTTTCTAGAAATGTATTAAAACCAAGAACAAACATAAGTTTCTTTAACCGGTACTTCTCAGTTCTGAGGTGTTTCTTGCTGAACCGTTGGTACGTTTTTGCATTCAATAAGCAATATAAATGTTTCTTTATTGAATAAATAGTTTTACTTTATATATTTACACTAAAAGTTTTTGTCTCAAAAATGAGGCCTACTACTTTTACATAACAAGCTACATATCATAAAATATGCTAAATTTACTCGACAGCGGTAGAGTAAAAGTATAAACGATTTAAAAACGATTTATTGTGAAGTTTACTTCAATAAAATTACGCTTGATTTAATTGCCGACGAATAATTGCATGTCGGTGTGATAGTTTCATATATGTGTTATACTTGAGTTAACAACTGTATTCCCACAATACCGGTAATTAATTGTATACAGAACGTCTATTGGATTCGTTTCCCATGAAATTAACATATGTAAATAACAAATACAATGATGCCGATAGTTAAATCTCGAATAGAATTCAATTTGATATGCTATCCTTGTTTAGTTACACAAGTGAGAACGAGATAGAAATATTTGTGTTGCAATATCGAAGTCAATCTTAGAACTAATTCAATTATTTTACAAAGTATCTGACATCGTTGGACAAACCACTTCAAAATATTTGTGTTTAATTGCTTCATTCTAAACGTTTAAGATTATTTACGTCATTATAATGTATAAGTATAGTATAGTGATAACTTGTCAATGTCCCACTGCTGGGCCAAGGCCTCCTCTCCGCTTTGGTTTGGAGCTTATTCCACTACGCTGCTCCAATGCGGGTTAATCGAATACACATGTGGCAGAATTTTAGTGAAACGAAACTTTGGGTTTGAACCCACGATCATTGGTTAAGATTCACACGTTCTTATCACTGGGCCATCTCGGCTCGAATATAAAAGTACATGTACATATTTTTTACGTCAATGATACAATACAATAATGGTATTCATCATGAATTCGTGAAAAAATACCGTTTTTAATGTCGGCGAAGTTATCGGAACTTTGTAAGTATAATGAAACTGTAAATATATAAGCAGTTAAGTGGTTTAGTGCTGTAATATAAATATATATATATATTAATTAAGAACTGTTTATTGTACATAATATAATAGAGCTTTTAGTAAATAACATAGAATATGTAAATCTAAGGTTTGATTATCTTTACTCGATCTTAATATGCTTTAGCAATATAATATCTTTCAATAAAACTTCCTTTAATAAAATCCTTTTTTCAGAAACAATTGAAAAAAAATTACTATATTTTGTATTATAATTTTGAATAGTATAATCTATATAAATCACTTTACTTATGGATTCTATCAGTAACTATAATTGAACAAACTTTTATCCTCTACAAATAATCTGAGATCAAAGTGATTCTTTTTCTGAAGATAGTTATGAAATATACCAACCTTATGGATACACACTAGCGTAACGCATTAACCACCAAATAATAAATGTACCACCTCTTCTCTTTGAGGACATGATAATGAGCTGTTTCCACCAAGTTCCATTCCTTTTTGCATATAAATGTGGCAGTTTTTCAGCTTCCACCTGACAAACGCATGTTTTTTACGCGCCAAACACGAGATGAATTCTAAACAGAATTAGTACGTGTTAAATATTGTCATCAAGTATTGTTATCGATTCTTGATAAGTGTGCGAAGATTCACTTCAATCCGACGTTTTAATGTGGGTGAAAATCATGTTCTAAGATTCCTTTACGTACATCATACCAAGCTAATAAAAGCATGTGAAAAATGTAGTGATTTCCTGGATTTGAATCCGCATCTGTTAAGGTTCAAGTGTTCTAACCACTACCTCAGTCTGGACTCTCGTAACGTATTAATGATGTATAAAATACAGAGCGAATATAGTAAATAATGATGTATAAATCATTTAAAAGCATGAAATTAGTCGCCGACCTCGCCTGTCTGATAATACAATGCTGTGGCCAAGGACAATTTTTGATCGCGTGCTATTGTCGCTTGTGTAAATTATCTCTGAATTCTATACATTTTTAATATTATTATAAAAAATTGTCTCGTTTATTCTAGGTAACTGCTATAAATCTTCGATTCTAATATTTTATTAATATTTTAATTCGTTCAGAACATTTTTATCGTATAAATTATTTCTTTTAGACGTTTTACTTGTATTTTTTTAATTACATTTACATTCAGAAACTGTTATAAGCCACTAGTAGTGGCTCGAAACCTTTCTTTATTATATTTTTTGCCCAGTTTTGCATACATATATAATAATAATAAGGTATGCAAACATCAATCAACCCGACTCATCGCTTCCTCCGAAATATATATATATATATATATATATATATATAAAACTATATATATATATATAAAACTCTACAAGTTATATAATTGATATATAGTTATAGCATCCCCATAAATCTGTTTATTTTTAAATTTTGTAAACAATTACCCGAACAGTTAATTTCATAGAAAATTTTAGAAATACAAAAAGAAAATACCGCGCTATCTCTCACTATCAGGCTTAAGTATTAACGTTAAAGACATAACCGGTAAAAACAAGGACGAGATTGGATCTCGATTGGATCCCGGCACTTTAATCTACAAGTGTGTGTCCGTGGCATTAATTTATCACCACGGAAGTGGGTCAAAACGAGCGTGCAATGGTCGCTGGACGATAGTGTGATATATTGACCTTATCACCTGAACTCTTTTCTCTTATAGACCTTTGGAAGTGAATCGGGTTTAAGGGTTTAATTAATGTGTCGCGAAGATAATATATATTTTATTAGAACCTCCGACGGTAAGCGGATTGTAATGTTCGGGTTACAAGTATTTGGAATGCTCAATATCTTAATACGAATAGAATATGTGATGACTGGCATGTAAGAAATATATTATGTATTCTTGGTTTATGCTATTATGGCCTTTATACATATAATATGGTAGTTCATCTCGGTAGGTACCAATTTATAACAAATTCTAAAGCTAAACAACAATACTTAGTATGGATGTGTATGGTTGGAAGGGTGAGTGAACTAGTGTTATTAAAGGCATACCATTGTTTACAACCTTGACCCAACAGCGATATATGGTTTGGTAGTTTTTTTCTTGCAATGCCAATGTCTATGGTCTATTAGCTAATTCACCAGTCTATATATTTTAAATAAAAAGGCCACTATTTGGTAACAGTATGGTTTCAGTTCTACGGTAGAATTCTATAGAATTTTTTAATCAGTAAGGTAATGTAGTTCTTCATTACTTATTGAAATTGATTAAAAACGCTGAAGACCTTGGAAGGTTTTTCATTAAAATGAGACTTAAATGTCACAAGACTCATTTCAATATAAAATTACTTTAGTAAATGGTCACGCGATAATATTATTTATTAAATGGTAATTATTTTTATCTTAAAAAATAAAACAAAACTAAGAGAGTTTAAAGGTATCTATCATCAGAAATTCATCTTAAAATATAGATTGTGATGCTGTCTGATGATAAAAATAAGATCTCTACACATTTAGTAACTGGGCTGCCTCAACTCTTTAACTATTGTAATATGAGCTTTGAACACGTACACAATCGTGGCGAATGGCGATTACAACATTCAATCCCAAGGGGTATGTCAATTATCTTCTCGTGAAGTGCCAGTTAAATGAAATCTAGCGTTTGGTACATGCAATATACAGACACTTTGTACAGCAGGGGGGTGTCGAGCGAGGGTGGAAAATGACCCGTTCAAGACGTCTCATTGTTCTGGGTACCGTTTGCAAAACAATTCTCATTATTAATAAAAAACCGACTTCTTATACATTTTTCAAATGAAGAAAGCAACCTATGTCACTTAACGTAAAAAAAACACAATATCTATAAGAATACGTTGCCGTTGATAATACATTCGTGATATTATCGCAACTTACGTCTTTGATTTTAAGAAGGGATACGACGTTAAATGACGGTGGGAACCATTAACAGATATTCTACCGCAAAACAGCAGTACTTGGTATTGTTGTGTTCCGGTATGAAGGGTGAGTGAGCCAGTATAATTATAGGCACGAGGGACATAACATCTTAGTTCCAAAGGTTGGTGGGGCATTGGCGATGTAAGTGATGGTTAACATTTCTTACAATGCCAATGTTTATAGGCGTTGGTGCCTACTTACCATCAGGTGGCCCATATACACGTCCGCCTCCCTATGCTATAATACTAAAAAAAACCGAAACACGTCGAACACTGCTCTGTACATACCGTTTATCATTTTTGTCACGAAATCCATTCTCTACAGACCACTAGCTAGTACAAAAGCTATTTTAGAGTAATTTAAAAACACTGGCCCACTCTATTCCCCCACTACCTTAATCCGATGGTTAATCCAACAGGACCGGAGAATGAAAGAGACGAGAGTTCAGATGCAAGACTAAAGGGCTTTACGTGCTTTCCGAGGCACGGATTAACTACTTAAAACATCGTTAATCTTCAAAATGGTATCTTAATATAATCTTTACCCAAAATACAATTATTATACTAAATTTAATAAAATGATAACAGAACTTGACTGTAACAGCACAGACAAGATCGTTAATTACATTTACTTAGATTATTTTTTATTTACAATGTTAAAATGATATATTTTAATAGTGATTTAGATTTTGCCATTGTTATAGTGATATACTTTTTTGGGTTTGAAGCCTTTGTCATCACGGTTTAAAAAACATTAAATATTTTTTGTATATTTAACATTTGACAGTATTATGTACAAACTGCACAAACGTATCGTAGGTTTTAACGTTGACATTATGGCTTTTTATAATTTAGGTAAGCGGACGAGCAAATGAACATCTTAATGGGTAATGCTCCCCATCCCCCATAGACGTTGGTTAAAGTAAATTATTTTGTACCTAAATCGTTCTGGTACTTAACCAAACGTGCTTGCACAAAGTCCTAAGACCATGTAAAAACGATTTCATTCAAGTAAGCTTTTACAAGGAATGTTGAAACGTTTTACAAGATTCATTTAAAACGTCATTTTACAAGATTAATTTAAAAATAATTTCCCACAGGTTCGGTAATGTAGCAAAATCTACATTCCCGAAAAAACGGGCAAGTAATGCCGTAGTTCCTCTTTTCCACTAATTAAATTAGTTTGGTTAAATAAATATATGAAAATCGTATTTCTTTTCCATTTATCAATACACTAATTACCTACTCGTTTTCCCGAATCAAGTTACATAAGTCAACTATAGAAGAATGATATTTTTCTTAGCGGTAGTACGTCTGTGTCTATGCCCGCCGGGTTGGGTCACCCACTCATTATTCAATCGCCAATCAATCTATGTACTGATGTATTCCGTTCTGAAGGATGAGTTAAGTTATGTTATTACAGGAACAAATACATAACAACCTAGATTAGCTGGTTGGCTGAATGTTAATGGCGTCAGGGCCTATAAGCTAACCCGGTGCCATCAGGTGACATATATGCTGACGTAGGAAACTACGATTTAATTTTGGTACAAGTAATGTATTAGCTGGTGGAATTATGAGTGACAGAACCACCATCGACCAAACAGCAATACATTGTATTACTTTGTTTCAGTTTGAAAAATAAGAACCAGATCCTGTTGTTACCGATTAGGATGACTATTTACTTCTTGTAGTGTCTATAAGCGAATGTGACTAAAAATAGGGCACCCAGATACTCGTCTGCATAGTAAAATAATATGCAAAACATATGTTTTTTGCTGACAGTACGCCGACCTATTTCATGCTTGCGATGGTTTCGTTTATTCAGGAGCAACGAGCGAAATGCGCAAATGTTACTTTGAATGTGTTTTGGGTCACTTTTGTCCCATTGTTATTTATTTTTGTTAACAATTGACGTCGAGTATTCAACAATATTATACATATATGTAATGTTAGCTTGTAACATGTATATGTAAGCTTCAATATTTCTGTTTATGTTCGTAACTATACGAAGTTAGTTAGGATTAAATAATTTTGTTACATACATCAAGTTCGTTCTATACTTAAATTGAAGCTTAAACAAAATTAATGAAGACGTACAAGTTTATAACTAACGCTAATAATAAATAATGTTGTTATATGAAACTTAATCAAGTCTACAGATCATTAGAAGCGCGTCAGAGCTTCCGCTATGAGTAATAGTGTTCTGTGGTTTGAGCTCTTATTCCTAGGATTGCTAATTAATTATCTTAGGCTTAGGTTAGGCTTATAATGTTGTCAGGAGGAATAATAGTACACCTACAGCGAACATAAAATTAAAATGGTCGGCCTGAAAAAGACCCACTGATCTGAGGCCTTCTGCTTAAGAGGCCGCCAAGGCCTCAGATGGTATGGCACCTATACCACCACGTTGCTCCAATGTAGACTAGTTTTTTATTGGAGACAGGACAGGAAATCACCTTAAAAATGTCTGGTTACAAAACATTTGCCTGCCTGTTTCCTTGATCTCTCTAAGGCTTTCGACCTGGTCTCATACAGTATTTCATGGAAGAAACTACAGAAAAGCGATTTACCTATAGAGCTTATTAACATTCTTAAGTATTGGTATGGGAACCAGGTCAACAATGTACGATGGGGAGGAGCGTTCTCTCGGCCGTATGGCCTGGAGTGTGGCGTGGGACAAGGGGGTTTGACTTCGCCAACTCTTTTTAACAATTATTTAAATGAGTTGATAGCTGAGCTCAGCAGTACTAGAGCTGTTACATAGATGGTGTATGTGTGAATAACATTAGCTACGCTGACGATATGGTGCTGCTGAGTGCGTCCGTCTGTGGCATAAGAAAATTATTGTCTGTATGTGAGTCGTATGCTAAGTCACACGGCCTAATTGATAATGTGAAAAAGAGCCAAATAATGGTGTTTAATGTCCGAGGCAAGTGTACCAAAGAGTTACCACCGGTATTACTATATAATTGTATTCTGGATAGGGTGGATAATTTTAAATATCTCGGACACTATCTGACTTCTGATTTAAAAGACGATAGTGATATTGAACGGGAGCGGAGAGCATTGTCGGTGAGAGCGAATATGCATGCTCGTAGGTTTGCACGTAGTTCACCCAACGTTAAAATAACATTATTTAGATCAAATTGTACATCTTTTTACATGTGCAGCCTATGGGCAGGATATACTCAATAATATTATAGTGCTCTCCGCGTTCAATACAATAACGCGTTTAGGGTGCTGTTGGGGCTGCCTCGATACTGCAACGCCTCAGGGATGTTCGCTGAAGCCCGTGTTGACTGCTTTTACGCTCTCATGAGAAAAAGATGTGGGTCTCTGGAGCGTAGGGTACGGGGTAGTGCCAACATAATTCTGGGCATGATAGCCAATAGACTGGATTGCATATACATGAATCGTTGCTGTGCCATTGCAAACGGATTGGTGCAGCGGTGATTCGTGTGTATGGTAACATTTATTTATAATAAAAAAAAAAATGTAATAATACAACTAACCGAGTCTGTAAGAAAAATTTGTTTACTAACCATAATGAGTCACTAGTTACTTGAATAAAGAATATTATTATTATTATTATTTAGATTTTTAAACATAACCAAGTTGAATACATATTACTCAAACGAGTTAAGACTCGGATTAAGCGTACAATAAAATACTTAATTATAAAAATATGAAATCGAGTAAAGTACCGAAATTTGTCACTCTTAATTACTATGCCAAAGCGACTCCGGCTATTTTACTTTTAAATAAAGCCCTAATTATTTAGCGGAAGATCGTATCTCAACCCATTTGCAATTAGAAAGAACTTGAAAAAAGTTTCTCGCAAAAATAAAAGTTCTTCTTGCGACTCACTTAGTGGAAATTTATTATAGAATAGGTACGCAGAGTAATAGGCCTGGTCATCTGATCGCCAATGCGCCACCAATTTTGTGATCTAAGATGCTCTGTCTCTTGTGCCTGTAGTTACAGGTCACGGAGACGTTCGTCACTAGATAATGGCTCACACATCTTAATTATTACCAAAGCAATCGAAAGTTAGTTTGTTACGTTTTAACTAATCAACCGATCGTCATTAAATTCTGCATGACAGAGAAAGATATATGATATATACATATAAGTATATTGTAGGGTACCTCACACGCGTCTCACTCCCTCACTGTATATATCTTAAGCCAACCAACGAGTAAATTAAATTCAGGTCATAAAAATCTCAGCAAATATAACATAAATCGTAAGGAAAATAATTCATATTGACTGACAAGATTAAATCAACGGAATATTAATTTTGAGCCACGCTCAAACCAAGCAAACATGTCAAGCTTGACGTAACGTAACATTGAACAAGTTCAAAGACACGCCGTCTCATCTCCATCAACGACTTGATTTAACTCAAGTGATTAAAGGATTCTGCAGGCAATGTACCGAAAGGATAGCTTTTAAAGAATTTGATATGGTTAGATATTTTAATGATATTATAATTATTGATATTCGATAAGCGATTTATAATCGAAAGCCGACGAGAAAATGGGTCATCGGATGGATCAATATTGCCAATGGGCTTTTGTCAGTTTGTCGGTGTAGGTACCAGCAACGATTGAATCAATGTACAAACAAACATACGTATACAGCTCAAGCGACAAAACGTCTCAGTTCCAATGGCTGGCGGCGCATAGCCGGTAAGTATGGTTATTTTTTTATTTTTATATTAGACGCTGTCCAATCGCAGGTATGTTTGCTTCACGAAAAACAAGCACTAAGCAGCGCTAATCTATTGGTTCCGACATGGCAAATAATGAGCGATGATCATTTTGCAAATAGTCACTTACGGCCTTTCTTATAAACACTGTTTAGCGGTTGTATCTCAAAGACTGATTTCGCTCTTTCTGTCATTATTGATTTTACATTTGAAGGAAGAAGACGCAGCATTGTTCAACTAATCACCCGCTAAACGTTTATAAGTAAGGCCGTATTTTTTATAGAATAGATAGGCGGACGAGCATATGGGCCACCTGATGGTCACCAACGCCCATAACAATTGGCTATGTAAGAAATGTCAACCATCGCTTACATCACCAATGCGTCACCAACCTCGGGAACTAACATGTTATACTTGTACCTGTAATTACTGGCTATAATAAACAAATACTACAATAAACACTGGCTCACTCACACTTCAAACCGGAACAAAAATACCAAGCACTGCTGTTTTGCTGTAGAATATCTGATGAGTGGGTGGTACCTAACCAGACGAGCTTGCACAAAGCTCTACCACCAGTAAAATTAGTTGTTGTTACCATCAATAATGCTTTCTTCCTATTTTTGTCAATTTGTCAATAACAATGTCAATATGCTTCGACAACTTGGTGTGGCACATTTACTCGTCTACCTTCCTAATACATATTAATTAATAGATTATCTTATAAAATACGTTTTATAAATTGATCTTTTTATATTATAAAGCAAGTCAACAACCTAACTTGTTTGATGTGCTTATTACCGCCGTGTATATCAACAAACGATGTATACGACTTAAGAGTAAAAAAATCTTGTTTATTACTTGATGTACTGTTAACTGAATAACGACTTCAAATAATCTTTAAGATATAGTTATGGTGTATTTCATTTTATAGAGTTCAATGTTTTATTAACACACGATAAATAAAGTCATCACTGAATATATAGCCGAGAGGGTCCAGTGGTAAGAACGCGTGAATCTTAACCGATGATCGTGGGTTCAAACCCGGGCAAGCACCACTGAATTTCATGTGCTTAATTTGTGATTATAATTCATCTCGTGCTTGACGGTGAAGGAAAACATCGTAAGGAAATTCAAATTTCACTGAAATTCTGTCACATGTGTATTCCACCAAGCCGCATTGGAGCAGGGTGGTGGAATAAGCTCCAAAATCCTTCTCCTTAATAAGAGGAGAAGAGGCCTTATCCCAGCAGTGGGACATTCACAGGCTGTTACGGAATATATAATAAACTCTAATCTTAATAAAATTAACAAGTTTCGAAAACAATTGCATGGTTATGAATGAAACCAAAATATATTTATTTATGTATGTATTTAATTTTTGGATAGCGTATTTCAATATCAGCTCTAAGTAAAGACAAGCTCCAATTATAAAAAGGAATTACGTTAAATGGACACGTAAGTGAGGTCAGAAATACATATTTTCTTTATAGGATAGGTAGGCGGACGATCATAAGGGCCACCTGATGGTAAGTGGTCACCAACGCCTTTAGACATTTGCAGTGTAAGAAATGTTAACTATTGCTTACAACGCCAATGCGCCGCCAACCTTGGGAACTAAGATATTATGTCCCTTGTGCCCGTAATTACACTGACTCATTCACCCTTCAAACAGGAAAACAAAAATAACAAGTACTGTTTTGCGGTAGAATATCAGATGAGTGGGTGGTACCTACCCAGACGAGCTTGCACAAAGCTCTATCACTAAGTAAATATATCTGTGTACTTGTCGGATGACAATTGTCAGTTCTAAGCTTTTTTTTTTTTAGAAAGTAACTTTTTTTTAATTTTTATCTCATTCATGTCTTAAATGTCGTAGTCTATAAAACCAAATTTAAGTGCGAATTTATTTAATACGAAAGCGTTTTAAGAACAAGGAACAATTCTTATTCAAAGAAAATTTTAATATTCTGATGGAAAAAGCTTGTATTTTATGAACTATGCGCAGTAAAGCAATAAGAGTTTCGTGTTCAAATGTTTTGTAATAAAAAACGTAATAATATTTTAATAGAATATGTAATATGACGTTGAAATATTCTACACTAACTGTTACTCTCACTTAAGATAAATAAATGTTATTAGGTACATAAAGTTTTTTTTTATGTAGGTATAATAAAAAATGCCCTGTGTCCTATTTCACTACATAATCTTCTTATTTGCCATATTTTATTATAATATATCCAGTTGATTAAGCGTGATCGAATTATAAAGATACATCTATAATATATAAAGCTGAAGAGTTTGTTTGTTTGATCCGGCTAATTTGAACTACTGGTTCGAATTTAAAAAATATTTTTGTTTTGTATAGTCCTTTTATCGAGGAAGGTTATAGGCTGATTTTTATTCATTATATTTTTATTAATTATACGCGGGTGAAACCGCGGGCACAGCTAATGAGATAACTTTTAAAAATCTTTATACAGGTAAATATTCTTGACGAGATGCTATGAACACATTATTCATTTTTTTACATATATTTTGTATTAGGTACATTATAATATACTTTACTATTAAACACCAACATAATAGTATCGTGTACGAGCTTATACCGCATCAGCCCGCAGCACCATCCGTCTTAGTTTAAGTTTATGACGAATCTTCATTTTATATCCAACGGTATATTTCATTGTTATAACCTCGACTCCTGTCGTAATAGAAAAAATAACACGATAGGATATACGCCTTTAAATATTATAGTCAGCGTGTAAAAAAAAAAACATCCAAATTAGTCTTTTAGATTGGCGTGATTGAACAAATCTGAACGCGTACTATTTATATAATATTCAATAACAAATTCGGGACGAGCACTGCCGTGGACAGAACCTTGTTAATCAATAAAAGCGTACGATACCAACACGATACGTACGATAAACATAAAATAAAAGTTTATTTATAATCGACTCCAGTCTACGAAACAGATTCCTGTCATAGACAATGATAAATTAATCGAAAACTTTTCTTGAGTTATACTCCAATATCTATATAAACAAAATCTAAACATTTTATTAGTAAATTAAATATACAAATTTTTCATTAGAATGTATTAGCGTTTGACTGTATTACGTACGCGTTTATATAGGGTTTTCCAATAGGGACGCTTGAACTTTGACAGCTGATTGCGGCCATGTTGTTTGAGTGACAGCTGTCAAATGCAGTGTGTTATATTCATTCCGTCCTCCCAAACCACCATGGCAGGTTACAGTGTCGAGCAGCACGTGCAAATCATAAAATTGTTTTATGAAAATGGGTCTTCAGTTCGAGCAACGTTCCGCGCACTTCGCCCGTTTTACGGTCGCGATGATCGTCCTGCCGAGTCGACTATCCGTCGATTGGTGGACAAATTCGAGTCAACCGGGTCAGTTAACAATCAGCCGGTTCCCGTGCGTCAACGTAACGCGAGATCTGCCGAGAATATCGCCGCTGTGCGCGACAGTGTCCTCGAAAACCCGCGGCAGTCAATTCCGCGTCGCGCACAGGAACTCGGCCTTTCGCAGACGACAACTTGGCGAATTTTGCGTTGTGACTTGAGCCTGCACCCGTACAAGATCCAGCTGACCCAAGAGCTCAAGGTTAATGACCATAGACAGCGCCGTGTGTTCGCTGACTGGGCATTAGAGCAGTTGGAAGTTGACGCCGATTTTGGCAAAAAAATCATCTTCAGCGACGAGGCGCATTTTTGGATGAATGGCTATGTCAACAAGCAAAATTGCCGTATTTGGGACGAGACCAATCCACACGAGGTTCACCAAGTGGCAATGCACCCGCAGAAAGTGACTGTTTGGTGCGGATTTTGGGCCGGAGGCGTGATTGGTCCGTATTTTTTCGAAAACGATAATGGTGTGGCCGTCACCGTCAATGGTGAGCGATACCGGTCGATGATAACCAACTTCTTTTGGCCTGAAATCGAGAATATGGATCTGGACAACATGTGGTTTCAACAGGACGGCGCTACGTGCCACACAGCACACGCTACGATGGAAGTTCTGCACGATCAAGCGCCCTTAATGGAAAACCCTATATTACATTTAGTAATTGAATTTAAACAGATCAGCTACTGAACATATTTAAAAATTGCCTGGAAGAGAGCATTGTGAGTGATAAGGCCTTTGCATACTTTATGTACCACCTTTTCTTTTATATAATTTTGTTTGTAAATTATGTGCAATAAAGACTTAATAAATAAAATATGTTATGTTTAGCGATTTGTCCTTAGAACGAATGGAAAATTGATGTACGGATAACATATTGCCATATTATCGGTCGTGGTTTTCAAGTTATTCAACGAAAACATTTTTTTAAATAAACATAATAAAATCATAGAAATTAACTAGTTGGTATAAAATGTAAAAAATGTTTGTCTTTTTATTGAATATTCATCATACTGAATTTACACATAATTTATTTTCTCTAAATTCTTATAAATAAAATCTTTTAATATATATTATAAAGCTCGATTTATTATAACAGAGCGTGCTAAAACCTGGAACTACTCGTATGTGAGTTTTTAATTGAATATTCTTACATTACATATTCGGGATATAAGCTATAACTTTACTCTAAGATCCTAAGGAGCTGCGCAGATTCATTATCTACGAATGTGGTGAACCATAAAACAAACATGAAAACTGCTTTAAAACAAATAAAAGCGCAGGTATTTTTCTGACATAAGAATTGTAAAAACATAATATGCGTTTTTAATTCCCCGTAAAACAAGTTTTATACTTAATAGGCGGGGTAGATAGGAATATTAATAATTCCTTAAATAACGGACACTGAATTTATGCTTTTTTTATAAAAAAAATATACAATATGGTTAATAAAACTTGGCCAGATGGTCCAGTGGCTAACACGTAAATCTTAACCGAAGATATCGGATTCTAAACAGGCAAGATCTGCTGAATTTCCGTTTAACTTATATTTGTAATTTAGAATATCGTTAGAAAGCCTACACGCGTCAGATGAAATTCTATCGTATTTGTATCAACCTGTTTTTGAGCAGCGTGGGGAGTAAACTCCAAGCCTTCTCCTCATGTAGGCAGGACTCCTATCCAGCTCAGCATCAGGGTACATACATATACGGCTATTACATAACTTTATTCATAAAAATATTACGTTTTAATGGAGTGACGTATATTGATGAATTTGATCCCAAAGGATCAGAGGAATTAAATGTGATGTAAGTAGAAATAATAGAACACAGAGGACCGACCCTCTGTTATAAATACGTAATGCGTTTTCACATCATGGTAGATTACTTTATTTCTTGGGTCACTTCTCAGGCTATTTCCGTTCATGCGAACAAAGGGGTCTTACGGTTCATAAGACATTAGATAAATGCCAGAACAATTACGTCTGTACATTCACGCAAAATCTATACGTACTTAAATATGAGATGTGCATCCATAAAATACGTCCAATACGTAAAGAGAACAGAATCGAGCGTGATTAGAAAAGGGTTGGAGCCAAGTTATGGCAAAATCAATCCAACATTGGCACTGTAAAGGTAAATAAACATCGCCAATGCGCCACCAACCTTAATAACTCAGATGTTATGTCCCCCGTGTGTAGTTAAATATGCTGACACACCCTTCTAACCGTAACATAAGTATTACTGTTTGGGGGTTGAATGTTTGATGAGTGTTTGGTACCTACCCAGACGAGTGACACACAAGCCCCACCAGCCAGTTAAATTAGCTCGATATATATCCATATCTTTGCTCTTAATAGGATAAGGTACTTGATAAGGTTCTTACTGTTTATATATATATTTGTTTTTCTATATAAAATGTTTATTACCTTACTTAAAGGATTACATAGCTTTACAACGTTATTAAGATAAGATTTATGTAAATAAATGATATATATTATTTATAGCGTCGCTCGCAGAAAACCTGAAAGCCTGGAAAAGCTTATGGTAGTTGGTCAGGTCGAAGGGAAAAGACCACCAGGTCGCTCACCTACCCGTTGGTCAGACCAAATAAAAACGCTCACTGGCCTGCCAATACATAAAGCCATTAATACCGCCGAGGACAGAAACACGTGGAAGAGCATAGTGCAACGAGCGATCTAAACAACAACTATCAACTCTTCATACTAAACACGACCTTCAGTAATGAAGATGCCGACTAAGAAGAAGAAGAAGAGAATTTATAGCGTAGTTTCTTTACTGGACGTTGATAAAGCTTATTATATTTTGATAGAATTTTTTTTGTTGCAAGCATTTGTCGTCATCCTGAAGATCTTAGCATACAGGATGACTGTGATATTATACATAGACGGCGTTAGGATGATTAATTTGTACCAATTGTTTGGGGAGAAATTTTAAATATATAAAATAAATATATATGATGTTCAAGCCGAGATGGCCCAGTGGTTAGAACGCGTAAATCTTAACCGATGAACGTGGGTTCAAACCCGGGCAAGCACCATTGAAATTCTGCCACATGCGAATTCCACCAACCCACATTGGAGCAGCGTGGTGAAATAAGCTCCAAAACCTTCTCCTGAAAAAAAAGGGAGACCCTTAGCCCAGTAGTGGGACATTCACAGGCTGTTATTTTACTGTACTGATATGATGATGAGACAACAAAGGAGTGACGGCCATTAATTATTTTACAAATAAATTGAACATTTTTCAGTCGGCCCTTCTAATAATTGATTGCAGAACTAATTAAATATTTTTTTAAATATATGGAGATGTATTCAAGATTTTTACTTGCAGTTTAGTTATAATATAATATTGAAAGTAGTTATCATCGGAATCAGTATGTTTATGTTTTAACAAATCTCGTTTGTGGTAGAGAGAGCTCTTGTGGATGCCTCGCTGCTTTACCCCCGGATAGCCCTCTCCTAAGACCTTGATGGTGTTACATACATAAAGATTTAGTTTAAATTAATATTTCCAATTTTATTCTAACTATCGAAATATTTAAGCCCGCAAAATAAGTAAAATATTCATCCACAACTCCAACAGTAGATCCTATTGTACATGATAATCTTCTTTTTATTTTAGCCAGGCGGGCGTGCAATTGTATCTTCTGATGGTAAGTGGTCACCTACAACCAATATACACTGACACTGTAATAAATTGTATTGTATGTACCACAATGTATTTACCACTTCTTACGTCATCAATGTACCATCAGATCTAGGACAATATATCTCTTGTGACTGATTACGCTGGCTTACCCTTCATACCGTAACAAAGTATTGGCATTGTATATTAAAAATCAGTTATCGTTGAGAAATTATTTTGTAACAAGTAATTTCAAATATGCCAATACAATATAACGGATTACTTTGTAACAATAACAAAACGTATGAAGCCGTAAGAAAGCCAGTACTTTGTATAAATATAAAGTGTGTATACACCTATATTAACCTCATTAAAAATTGTGTCGGATGAATTAGTAAGGATTCCGTCACAAACATAAATGTTATATACATTGACGGACTCATAAACTACATCAATGTTCAAGACGCCTTTGAAATAAACGTTTTAACTAAGTGTTCAAACTTTTTATACAAATTTAAATTGAAACCTATAGTTTGGTTCGTTAACTTCATTACTACGCTGTACGTAGTAATGTTTGTATACTGGATTATTCAATTTTTTTGAACAAAAATGAAATGTAACAAATATTGGTTTTGGTTGGTTTATTGAAAAATTGGGTTTTACAATCAAAGAAAAAGTTGATGCACAGGTTTTTTGTTTTTGTTTTAATAAGGTGTATTGCCTCTACGTGCCCTTATTACAGATTCAAATCGGTACCGCATAGATCTGATTAGGGTTATTAAACGGTCTTGCGGAATATTGTTCCATTCTTTGGAAATCGCTGATTTTAGTGCTGCCACTATTGTGGGCACAGGACTTCTCACATATACAGCTTTTTTAAACTGTCCGAAACATGCTCAATGGGATTAAGATCCGATCTGCGTGTTGGGCAATTCATGGTACGTATCCCAACTTATTCGCAATATTGTCGAACTTGTTCAGCGGCGTGGGGTCGGGCATTATCTTGCATTACACTAAAATTTTCGCCTATTAATCCCATATAAGGTACCACGTGAGCTCTGTTTATACCTCTGTTGTATAGCGTGGTGCCGTCAAACCACCTCTTCTACCGTTTTGAAGAACCATGTCGACGAACACAAGTTCCGTTCACCCGATCATCGAAATGAGAGCCCACACCATACACAACCGCCTCCAAAAGGAACACGTTCCTCAATGCAAATTTGAGCATATCTCTCCCCACGCCACGTCTGCACCATTTAAATATGTCCTACAGTCATCGGTGAACAATATGGATGCCCAATGCTCCTCAGTCCAATTAAGATGTTCACGCGCAAATCTTAAACGAGCTTGTCTGTGAGCTGCAGACAGCTTTGGACCATTTGCTGATCTAAAAGGGGTAATTGCCGCTTTCTTAATCCTCCTTCTTATTGTTCATGCACTCACTTTTACTCCACGCACTTCATTCAGCTCTGTTTTCATGTTTAGTGAAGTGAGGAAACGATTTCCTAGAGAAGTTGAAACAATAAATCGGTCGTCACGACGGGTGGTTGCTCGAGTTCCGCCGGTACCGGGTCTCCTTTTGTAAAAATCTGTCTCTACAAGCCTTCGGTATACTCTAGAAATCGTAGACTGGTTTAAATTTAAATTTCTAGCAATCGTTCGTTGATCTAAGCCTTCCCGCACCAATGCCACAATTTAAGCGGCTTGTTCGGACGAAATAGCCATATTTATGCTTACGAAACTTTTGTTGAGTTTAAAAGACTAATAATCAATACTATTACAACAACAATAATTTAAATCGCAAACGAAAAAATTCGAAAGTAATCCTGAATTTTGATGCAGTTTATGAGTCCGTCGGTGTATATATATTTTAACCGAACTCAGAGTTCGGTTTTCGCTTACACTAAAAACAAAATTAGAAATTTAAATTTACTTTTTTTATGTTATAGATAGGCGGGCAAATGTTGACGAGCATCTGATGTTAAGTGGTCACCACTGCCCATTGGCTATGTGAGATATATTAACTATACCTTACATCGCCAATGCGCCACCAACCTTGGGAATTAAGAAGTTATGTTACTTGTGCCTGTAGTTCGATGTCTCACTCACCCTTCAAACCGGAACGCAGCAACACTTAAGTATTGCTGTTTAGCTTGATCAAGCACTGCCACCAAGTAATACATCAGTTTATGTGTGCGTTTTTATTATATTCTTTTATGTGGGTTTCTTCTAATATATATTTATACATAAATAGGCAACGAAAACATACCTTACTCTCCTCTGTTTGTGTATCTTTTTTTACGAGCCTTATTATTCATCATCATCATCATCAATTCAGCCGGAAAACGTCCACTGCTGGACAAAGGCCTCCTCCAAGGATTTCCACGATAGTCGGTCCTGCGCATCCAACGGCTTCCCGCGATCCTCACGACATCGTCGGTCCACCTTGTAGGGGGCCTGCCCACGCTGCGTCTTCCGGTTCGTGGTCGCCACTCGAGAACCTTTCTGCCCCAGCGGCCGTCAGTTCTGCGAGCGATGTGCCCCGCCCACTGCCACTTCAACTTAGCAATTCTTCGGGCTATGTCGGCTACATCGGTTCGCCTGCGGATTTCATCATTCCTGATTCGATCTCGCAGGGAAACTCCGAGCACAGCCCGCTCCATTGCTCGTTGGGTGACCTTGAGCCTTCTTATGAGGCCCATTGTGAGCGACCACGTCTCTGATCCATAAGTCATCACTGGCAACACACACTGATCGAAGACTTTCGACTTAAGACACTGCGGTATTTTGGATGAGAAGATATCGTGTAGCCTCCCGAACGCTGCCCAGCCGAGTTGGATTCAACGATTGACCTCCTTCTCGAAGTTGGACCTACCTAGTTGGATGTTCTGACCTAGGTAAACATAATAGTCCACAACTTCGAGTGCAGAATTTCCAACCTTTACTTGAGTGGGTGCAACATGGATGTTCGACATGATTTTCGTCTTGCCCATGTTCATTTGTAGACGAACTTGTTGAGAGACCCTGCTGAGGTCATCGAGCATAGCGCCGAGGTCTTCCAAGGTCTCAGCCATAATCACTATGTCGTCAGCAAATCGAAGATGAGTGATGTACTCGCCATTGATGTTGATGCCAAATCCCTTCCAGTCCAGAAGCTTGAAAACTGTTTACCGCTGCATTGGAAGATATGCAGCGGTAAACAGTTTCGGAGATATCACGTCTCCCTGTCTTACGCCTCTCTGCAGTTGGATAGATTTTGAGTTCTGATTCTGGAGTCGGACTGACATGGTGGCGTTCTCGTACAAGCACTTTAACACCTTGATATACCGATAATCGATTTGGCACCTTTGGAGAGACTTTAGCACGGCCCAGGTTTCGATCAAATCGAAGGCTTTCTCATAGTCCACAAACGCTAAGCAAAGTGGCTGGTTATACTCCTCACTGTATAACTTGCTGCAGCGTATGTATGTGGTCTATGGTGCTAAAGCTTTTTCGGAAACCGCTTGTTCGGGTGGCTGGAAATCGTCAAGCCTTCGCTCGAGACGATTCGTAATGACTCTCGAAAACAACTTGTAGACATGGCTCAGCAATGAGATGGGTCTGTAATTCTTCAAAAGGGTGTTATCACCCTTTTTAAAGAAAAGCACCACCACACTTCTGCGCCATGCCTTTGGCGTTTGACCCTTGGCTATGACGGCGTTAAATAGCCTCTGAAGAGCCCTGAGGATTGGTGTACCACCTGCCTTCAGAAGCTCAGCTGTAATACCATCATCACCAGGTGCCTTGTTGTTTTTGAGTTGTTCGAGAGCCATTCTAATCTCGGAAAGGCTGACGTCCTGAAAATCTTCGGTGTAATGTCGGGTCAGTCTTGCTCTGAGATCTGCAGCTTGCATCATTAACGAAATGTTAGAGAAACGTTTTTAAAATTTTCAATAATGATTATGGTCGGATTTTGCACAGGGTCGAACACTGTTGTATTAACTTAATGATCTACAAATTCATTTAAATTTGTACGAAATATGAAAAGTATTAAATAACTTATAAACATACTTCCACACATTTTTTTAAAATAAAATTCAAAATGATCATCTATGTTTTGGGTAAAATATAATAAATTATAATGTATTTATGACCAAAAACATATATATCACGATCTATATATATATATATATGTATAATTGTATACTATGTTTTCGAAATTTACAAAACAATGTATACTACAATTCTATATTCTAGTTTGTCGCTTTTAAATTAAACGGTTAAAATTAAATCAAATAAAAATGGTAATGCTAACACGAAACCAATACAATATTAATATGTGTGTGTAGATAATATATTAAATTATATTACACAGATAAAAAATACATAAAAACTAGTAAAACAGAAACTAACACCTTTATATTATTTTTCACTTCAACTAAATTTAGCATAACCTTGTATTAAACTAAAATCGTTTACTGCAAACAAGCACCGCCCATCTGTTAATTAAAATATTTCATTACTATAGGGCTATAAAATCGGCCTACAATAATTGCTGACTGAATAGACATACAAACTCAGTGTTCGAACTATTAACACTTCGGACGTGACGGATAATACTGGCCGAGATAATCGTTCATACTAACCTTATCGTACGCTTACACGAACTCGCAAGTAATGCCCAAAGCACTTAAAACTTAGAACGTTTAAGCGATAACAAAAACAAATAATAAAAGTATCGATATTTATAATTATTCACTGAAATTTAATAGAATTTAATCGCGATCGCGTTTTTTTTCGCGCGCTCTAATCTTTAAGACGTGATCAACGCGCGATATGCGTCCGCGGACTGCGAGAATGAGAACGAGAAATATCCAATGTATGTGGCAGGTGACCTGCGCTGCGCATGCGCGAAACACAAGGTCGTCTATGAAAAGTCGACTTACAAGCCGCGATTTGATAAATCAACGTTTTTACCAATAACCAATTTTAATTCGAATGTTCAAAATTAACATTTTTTACACTAGTATAACATTTCGAATACTTTAATTCTTTATCACTAATAGTTTTTCTGACTATTAAAAAAAAACATTTTTAGTTTGAATAGTTTTGATAATATCCAGATACCCATAACTACATATCTAAAATAAAGATATAGACTAGTTAATGTATATTATAGATAAAGATAAATAAAGTTTAAAGTTACAAATAGCTATCCAACTTACCTGTCTTTCATTTTATGGATAACTAAAACTAATAAAAACTAATAACTGCTACATTTAATCTAAGAATGTTTAAGAATGTTATCGTCTGGGTAAGAAAATAAACGAGATCATTTCAACAAAAATATAATAAAATTTTTAAGTATTATAACAAAAGTTTTATCTTCACAAAAAAGTTCATGTTAATAAGAGATCATAAAAAATCAGACTTACACGTAGTATGCAATTTGTAGTGTAGTATGATTTGTCATATATATTAACATAAAATAATTTAGTAGTAACCTAAAATATTTCATAATTTGGTTTTTGTAAATAAATATTTAAAAAAAAAAACAACTTCCATGATGCAATTTAAGGCGTAATTTTTAAATTGCCTGCAAATTAAAATGAATATTCCTTTTAAACGTGTACAATTCCTTAAAACAGTTTAATAAATACATATTATATTATCTAATAACAACCGATTGTAACAACTTAGTAATTCGATCAAAAAGTTCATCTCTTAAAGACATAAAAACATAACGAAACGATATATATCTCCTTAATTAATAACAATAAATCCGTTAACCTCACGATTTGCTGATTTTATGTGTTATATAAATTATAAATAGACAAAAGAATCGATACAAACTATAATGTATATATCAACCGACATAATATACATTATTTTGTTAAAGGTATATTTTGTGAAGAATATCTAGTGATTACTAGTTCAGTCTTAAAAATCACAATAAGACGTACGTACAGTAAACTAATAATACAATAATTGTCGTATCGCTCTCGTCGCGTACCATGTAATAAGACCACGTTGAAATCTGTTAAAAATAATAGGTGGCGCTAAATGGACTTGAATGGACCTGCCATACTTTTAAAGCGATCTTCTTTTCCTTAACAACTTTTTCGCGGGAGGAATTTCCATATCGTGGACATCGTTACAGTGCCGTTTCAATTCAGAGTATTTCCTGAATTTAGAGTCGCAAATAAGACAATCAACGATCATTTTTCTAACCTTGTGTATTCTCCATTCGTGATCCCACTTCTCTTTCAATGTTTTGAAATAATCGTGACAGAAACGACACCGAAACCGTGACATTTCGCGCGTGTGTGCACATTTGACATGCTTGTTCAGCATCGATGGAAAATGGAACTCCTTGTTGCAAAAGAAGCATGGTATCGGCGAATTATTGTTGTGATATTCCATGTGCTGTGATATCATCTTCTTAGAGTTGAATTTCCTTTGGCAGAGATCACACTGGAAGAACGTTGTGCCATGGATCTTTTTATGCTTGGAAAAATTGCTGGAATCGCTAAAGGATTTGTCACAGAAGGTGCATTTGTATAAGGTGAGTTTAGCGTGTTCGCGTAAGTGAGCCTTATATCTATCTACCTTAGTGAAGGTTTCGGCTTGACAGACCTCGCATTGTATAGTAAGGGTGCCGTTCTTGTTGACTGGTGTCTTGGCGAGAGTGCTTCTAATTACGTGCTCAATTAGGTGACGTTTCAAATCGCCAACTCGGTCGAATGTTTTGAAACAAACGTCACATGTCTGAAATAATAAACACAATATATTGTTAAATAAAACACTTTATTTTAATTACAAAAAATATCCATTTTTTTTGAATGAATTAAAATGAATTAATCATTTAGTTATTTGTTTGAAAACTGTTCAATATATGAAAATTACATTAATAATAAACGAAAGTAATAGAAACATAACATATACTTATAAATAACATAACAAGTTAAAATAGAATCTGCACAGCAATGACAAGAATGAAGAACATTTTTAGCCAATTACAATATGTAATTAATCAAAAAAATAAAATTTTATTGCTAAAAATTTATCTCAGAGATAAGATAACATTTTTTTATTAATTAATTAAAAATAAACAATGATAAGATCAAATTACCTTTTTATATCTTTTGTGTCTCTGTGCCTTCTTTGAATGAAGTAGAAATATCTTATTTGACATGACTTTAGCAATCACTGAATCTGCTTTTTTAATTTCGTCCAATTTGGATGATTCATCGATATCAGATTTTAAGATATAGTCTTCGGGAGGCGGAGTTAAGGTATCACTTTCGCTAATCAAATCATCTTCAAGAGAAAGAGTAAATTCTGTATCACTTGTCTCTTTCACATCAGTTTCTTTGTGACATATTTTATGGAGTTCCAATTCAGAGTGCTTGGACGCTGTATAATCACATAAGTCACAAATGAATATAAAATGTATTTTTGCCATATGAGTCTTTAAATCATCATAGTTAGAGTATGTTTTTGTACAGCAAGTACATTGGTGTTTCCTTTGATGTATCTTACGGTGATTCCTTAAGGTGAATTTCGATGCGAACACCTTGTGGCACTTATTGCATTCTAGTTCTGGATCACCATGACCTAGGCAATGGAGTTCAAACTTTGCCTGGTTTTTAAGCATTTTGCCACAATCCGTGCACATGAATTTTACTTCGCTTACAGAATCTGTACCTAAGATAGGGATCTTTGGACTCTTGTGGCTACCCACCATGTGTTGCTTAAATGTGGTTATTTGGTCAAATATCTGCTTACACTTATCACATTGGTATTTCTTTTGATTTGGTTGGCTTTCTGTAAGAGGTTTTTTTTTATTAATTTTCATTATCGATTTGACTAATTGTAAGAAATGAATGAAGAATAAATTTTAAGCTGTGAAAGTGAAATGTTAAGTTTATTCTAAATTTAAATAATGAACATAATTTGACACAAAGTATACATTTGATAATGCTAAAAGTACTTACCTGATGAACATGAAAATTTAAGTAAATAAACAATAACAACTCACCTACAACAACTTCATTATCTTTGCCGCTATCAACGCATTGTAACGAAGGATCATTGACTGCAATTTTCTGTATTGTTTGACCATAGTGTGAGTCATGGCCCAAGTACAGTATTGTTTTCTGTTGTTTTGACAAGGATTGAATGTCAGACGACATAAGCTGTTTTAAGGCATCATTCTCACTTTGTATACCAATGTACTTAAGCTCCTCTCTAGCCTTATTTTCTTTCTCGTTCATTATCTCTTCGGGTAGCTGAGACAGGAACACACCGCATTCAAACTCATCGTCTTCATACAGATTTTGATCCGCCAAAGCCGGTTGACCAGACTCATTCACTTGAACTTTTCTGAACTTTTTGTGCTCAAACTCTTCAACAGGGGAGTAATTAATTGACTCTTTATAATTATAAACATTCTGTGTTATGTACGTGTTGTGTTGCTCAACTGTTATATGGCTCGAGTGCGATTGATGATAGACTGAATAATGTTCCTGAGATTCCACTGTATCGTAACTGTTGTATACAAATGGACTCCTGGCTGGATCGATCCATACTTGCGACTGGCTGTATGGGGGATAAGCTTGGTTACCCGCTTCGGTGACTATGATAGGACCTGGGTTATTGTCATTGTTATCAGAGGAGTGGCCATTCGAGTCTGCCTCGTGGATGTTCACGTCGTAGTTGTCTATTAGTTTAACATTGCAGAAACCAGAGTATATACACGTCTCGTTTCCCTCAGTATCCGGCGATGTTATATTTACATCTATGAATACATTGTCGGTAGCATCGCAGTTTGTCTCCAACGTGGTGCACTTTTTCGGTATAAGTAATACTGGGTAAACACCTTCGGGGTCCGTTATGTAGATTTCCTCCTCCATTTCTTCGTATAGAACCTTTGTAAACAACAAAACGACATCGTAATCAGATGTTTATAGTTTATTAAGAAAAAAGGCGGTAATCAAATTACGAAAACATTCGGGTAAAATTAGTTAAAACTATTAAAATTTTCTTACCACGTGTAAAGCGGGTGTCTTGAACGTAGTTGATCCAAAAAAAGAACTTCTGAAGGTATCATTTGAATACAAGTCATAGTTAAAATTACAACTACCCTCCAGCAATTAGTTGTTCAAAATTGTAATAACTTTTAAATTGCGACTAACTGTAATCACTCATAAGATAGAGAGTAAAAAAAACAACAATACAAATAATTGGCGCCAAAGTCGGACATTTTGTTTTATTTTTAAATAGATTCAAATTAATATAAACTTACGAGTGTCAATAATAAGACTGTTTTTTTACTTTGTTAATATATATTTATATTATTATATAAATACATACGGAAATTAACATATATGTACAAGATACAGACATATAATATTATATACGGTATTTATTGTTCTTTGTTAAAATATTTTCATTTGTTTGAAATGTTATCGTTATTAAGCATTATTATGTTACAAGCAAATTTTCTTTAATTTGTAAATAATAATACGCAAGGTTGTAGAATTCAAGGTATATTGTGCATTTAATGAGACAAGTTTTGTTTATTGTGTTCATTATCGGATTTAGACAACAACGAATAAGTAGTAATGAAAGTCAAGGGAGGTAAAGTTTAATTAACTCTGAATCATAATCGAATTGATTATCAATTATAATATTTCATATAAATACTAGGCAATTAAAAATAATGGCATAAGCAGTTCTCTACTGAAACATACAAACATGTTTACTAAAATAGCTATTATTTTTGTGATCCTTTTCCAAGTCATAAATGGTAAATGTTTTATAAAAAAATATTTGCTTTGGTTTTTATTTTATGTGTTAAAAGCAAAATAATTGGTGTTTTAAATATATGTAAATATAAATTCCAGGACATCCTCTCGAGTCAGAGCGGCCGCGGTATGATGTTAAGAACTTACTGACAGCTCGTATAGTGGGCGGGCAAGACGCCCCCGAAGGTTACGGGAAGTACATGGTAGCGCTCGTGTCTGGATATTTCATGAAGGCATTAGTATGCGGTGGTTCCATCATCAGTGAACGATACGTTTTGAGCGCGGCTCACTGTATCGAACCTTTTGTCTACTGGGGAGAGCTGTCGTCGTGAGTATTGTTAAATTCGTAATTTCAAGCGCCACTTTAGCGCCTGTGAGAAATGAATAGCAAGGCGTCTTCCAAGGTGGTTGCTACAAATTTGTTTTTTACAGGAGCTTCAAGGGAGTAATCGGATCGCACTACTGGAATTCGTCCCAATATATAAAGTTTTCTCATTTCGACATCCATCCGAATTGGGACTGGGCCACACTGAAAAACGATATTGGCGTTATTAAAACAACTGAGAAGATCGTGTACAGCAAGAGTGTTAGTCCCATTCCTCTGAATAGGGAATGGATACCTGGTGGCGTAAAGGGCTTCGTCACGGGGTGGGGCCGTGTTGAGGTAAGGGCAAAGTTTTCTTCACGAGTGCTAACTATAAGTGACTGTGTAAGGAATGGTTGATTTCATGAAAAGGTTAGAAATGAGGAGCTACCATCAGGCGGTCTATTTGTTCGTCGTATTATTATGCTATTTTTGTATGGACTCATATCAGTTTTTTTTTATTATGTAGGTAGGCGGACGAGCATATGGGCCACCTGATGGTAAGTGGTCATCAATGCTCATAGACCTTGGCATTGTAAAAAATGTTAACCATCGCTTACATTGCCAATGCGCCACCAACCTTGGGAACTAAGATGGTATGTCCCTTGTGCCTGTAATTACACTGACTCAGTCAACCTTCAAACCGGAACACACCAATAAAAGTACTGCTGTTTTGCGGTAGAATATCTGATGAGTGGGTGGTACCTACCCAGATGAGCACAAAGCTCTACCACCGGTATATTTGTGAATGATACATATATTTTGGTTTAAGGCTTGGGGTGATATCCCGTGCTATCTGCAAATGTTACACGCGACCACGATCTCTGGTAAAAAATGTATCGAGGCTTGGAAGAACGTCTCCCTCATCATCGGACCATCACCTCCGGTCCACCCCGAAGTTGAGATATGCACGCTCCACTCCGTTGGCCAGGGCATGTGTAATGTGAGTCATATTATTCTTTCTGTTTATTACTTGTATGAGAGTCTTTAGGTTACATCTTATTCCTACTTCTGTTTTTAGGGTGACTCTGGCAGCCCCCTGGTGACGTCAGATGTGCAACAAGTGGGTATCTAATGAAATATATTGGAATGAGATTATAGTCAATATAATATTTTTAAAAGATATATATATATAGATATTATAAATATAAATAAATATTTTTAAAAGATTTGACATATTCCTAACACTTTTGGTTTTAGGGTGACTCTGAAAGTCCCCTGGGGAAGCTAAAGTTGCAACAAGTGGGCATCGTGTCGTGGGGTCTGGCCTGCGCGAATGGAGTTCCAGACGTATACACTAGGATAAGTGCCCACGCAAACTACCTGGCGAAGTACCTTTGAATACAATTTGAAGAATATCACAATTACTGCTAAATGAATTGTAACCGGATTAGTGTTAATTATTGATTAGTGGTTACAAGATTTGAGAAATTGTTTAAGAAAATTTCTTGACGATTCGCATTTTTTTTAGGAATATTGTTGTTTATTGTAATATTCGTTAAAATAACATAATAAATGTTTCTTTTATATAAAAATTAATTTTGTTTTTTTTTTCCCGAATCCTTCAACCGATCGAGTAGAAAATTTGTGCATTTATTATGGGAACGCACGTAACGTGACTGATATACTCGACGTGATACCCACCTCTAGATTTATTGGTTTTGCTTCCAATAAGAAAGAAAATATAATGGATCATATAGTGATATACAATGGTAATTGGTAATTTACCCTAATTTTTTCGAAGCTTCCCTCGTTTTATAATAATAATAATATCCCGGGACATTATTCACACACGGCCAGCTGATCCCAAACTAAGCAGAGCTTGTACTATGGAAACCAGACAGCTGATATACTTACATATACTACTTTTCTTTTGCAAATACATACTTATATAGATAATTACACCCAGACTCAGGACAAACAGACATGTTCATGCACACAAATGTCTGTCCTGGGTGGGAATCGAACCCACAACCTGTGACAAGAAAGGCAATTATCTACCAATCAGGCCAACCGGCTCGTCAACGTATCTAAGTTTCACAGAAAAATATATTTCTGTTTAGTTGTTTATACCAATCAGTTTATTTATATACATATGCATACATGTTGATAGGGCTTGATGCAGGCCCCCTTGGGTATCGGAAGAGGTGGTCACACTATCCGACCACCGCTACATCGTATTCGATGTAGCTCTCCGTCGTCCCGAACGTTCCAGCCAATGTCGAGGAGGCAACTTGCCGCGTCGTTGGTCCCTTAAGCGGCTAAATCGAGATTTCCTCGAAGCCGCTGCCATCGTCGCGGCCTGGTCAGAAAGCGCCGAAGAGGTTTTGTCCGATCCAGAGGGTGAGTCGGTTCGACTCAGGGATACGATGACGTCAGTCTGCGACGTCTCTATGCCCCGAGCCAGCCGCCCTAAGCGCCGAGCGGTGTACTGGTGGTCGACGCATATCGCGCAACTGCGCGAGTCTTGTTTGCATGCGCGCCGTGAGTACACACGTACCCGAAGAAGACGGCGAGCAACTCCAGACCAAAAAGCTGAAGCATACGAGGCGTTCCGGGAAGCCAAGTTGGCGCTTCGAGTCGAGATCTCGGATGCTAGCGCTCGTTCCTGGGACGAGCTCCTAGAGGGACTCGACAGGGATCCATTTGGGCGTCCATACCGTATGGTGCTGGGCAAATTACGCCCGTGGATGCCCCCACTGACGGAAACCTTAGATCCGGATTTACTGAGGAGAGTCATAGAACTACTCTTTCCAGTGATCCGGTCAAGTCCTTCGGTCCCCCTGCCATTACCGGTTTGGTCCGAGGAGCTGGGGGTGACTGAGCAGGAGCTAAACCACGCGATTGGTCGCTTGCGGGCTCGCAACACTGCACCCGGCCCTGACGGGATTCCGGGGCGAGCGTTGGTGTTAGCTTCAGCTTCATTGGGGAGTAGGCTGAGGCGGCTGTTCAACAGCTGCCTCCGTACTGCTACGTTCCCCAAGGTCTGGAAGGAAGCGAATTTGGTTCTCTTAAAGAAGGATGGCAGGGCTGCAGAATCTCTTTCTGCGTACCGTCCCATATGCCTGCTGGACGAGGCTGGCAAGCTTTTTGAGCGAATTGTCGCTGCTCGTCTGTGTAGGCATCTGTCGCGTGTCGGCCCCGACCTGGCCGAGTGCCAGTTCGGCTTCCGGCAGGGCCGTTCGACTATCGACGCGATCTTACGCGTCCGGTCTTTGTCGGAGCAGGCGGTGGCCCAGGGTGGCGTGGCGTTGGCGATAAGTCTCGATATCGTCAACGCATTCAACACGTTGCCCTGGGACGCTATTAGGAGGGCACTCTTACACCATCGTGTGCCCCCTTACCTGCAGGCGATCGTTGGTGGCTACTTGCGTGACAGATACATCTCGTATACGGAGCAAGACGGTACGAGGACCCGGAGAGAGGTTTGCTGTGGGGTCCCGCAGGGGTCAGTTTTGGGGCCCCTGTTGTGGAACCTCGCGTATGACGCAGTCCTGCGCGTCACTCTCCCTGACGGTGTCAGCGTCGTTTGTTATGCAGACGACACGTTGGTGCTGGCATCGGGGGAGAATTTTGAGAGAACCAAAGAGCTCGCCGAGCTCGGGGTGAACATCGTCATCGATAAGATCTGCGAGTTGGGCCTTCGGATAGCGTCTCATAAGACAGAGGCGCTATGGTTCCATAAACTGCCCAGGAGCAGGGAACCGCCCGACTCGCACGTCCGCGTTGGTGACTCAAACGTCCAGGTGGCCAGGTACATGAAATACCTGGGCCTAACCTTGGACGGTCGTTGGGGCTTCGAAGAGCACTTCGACCGCTTAGCCCCCCGGATCGAGAAGGTAGCTGGTGCCATGCACAGACTGCTGCCTAATCTCGGGGGACCGAGGGAGGAAGTTCGCCGTCTCTATGCCGGTGTCGTGCGATCGATGGCCCTCTACGGGGCGCCCGTTTGGTCTCATAGGCTGTCGGGTGTCCGCCGTTGCAGAACTAAGATCCAAAGTTCGCAGCGGAGAGTGGCCATCCGTATAGTGCGGGGATATCGTACGATATCCTATGAGGCGGCAACCGTCCTAGCGCGCTTTCCGCCCTTGGACATTCTGGCGGATATGGACGCGAGGGTCTATCAACAGACACGCATGCTCCGTCAGAACAGTGAAAGCGCGCCCCCTCCGAGTGCGGTCGAGGCGTTGAAGCGGCGGGAACACAGGAGGGCTCTTGCGACGTGGCGTGACCGTCTCTGCGAAGAACGGTACGCGCGCAAACGCGTCGTCGGAGCGATCCTGCCAGCCTTCGAAGCCTGGATGAGACGAAAGCGACGAGTCACCTTCCGACTTACGCAGGTAATGACCGGTCACGGTTGTTTTGGAGAATACCTGTGTAAGATCGGACGCGAATCGACGGCGATGTGTCACCACTGTGGCGCGGACTGGGACACCGCTCAGCACACGCTGGAGGTGTGTCCCGCGTGGAGTGCGGAGAGGGAGAACCTGGTCCGTGAAGTCGGACAAGACCTGTCCCTGCGAGCAATCGTGTCAGCGATGCTCCGCAGAGAATCGGCGTGGAGGGCCGTAGCCTCCTTCTGTGAGACCGTCATGGTCCAGAAGGAGACGGCGGAGCGGGAACGGGAAAGGGCCGATCCTGCTCGGCAGAGACGACGTCGGCGTCGTCCCGGCCTTTATTTATTTTATTTTTATTTATTTATTTATTCATGTACCAAAGACAAGTAACACAGAAAAATAACAAAGAAACAAAGTGATACATAGGAAAGCTTATCTCTATGAGAGATCTCTTCCAGCCACCCTGGAGTGTGAGTAATATTATGTCAAATTAAAGAGAAGGTAGGTACATCTTTAATTTTGGTGACAAAGAGAATAATTAAATTACATTTTATTTATTACTTTACATAAACATACTTAAATAAACATAAAACTATTATGAACTACATATTAATTTACATAAATACAAATAATATATACATACATACATATACAAAATAAAATACACATATATATATATATATATATATATATATAATATCTAATGTTGTGATGAAACTGTAAGATAATATTTTTCAGCCTTCCTACAGCCCCAACGTCCGGGGCTTTAAATATAGGGCGTTACCCTGGGGCCGTGGATGCGTGAGGTGGGGGTCTCACGTATCCTATTTTAAGCAGCCCTGAGGAGGACGGCAGCCGGAATGGCCTCGCGCTGCCGTACGCACTAGCGAGGAGTGCGGGGGGGCGAGATTACCTTCGCTCCCTGAGGAGAGCTCCGCCGAACCACGAGCGGAGCGCAGCACGGGAGGGGCCGCGGATGCGTTATATCAACACGATCCCGCAGCCCCTCCGATCCGTGCCGAGGACGGCCATCGCAGTGGTTTTAGTGGGTAAGAATCCCACATAACCCGGTTCTTCCCCCAAGAGAATCGGGTACCTTTCTGAAGGTTTCCACTGCGTGAAAAAAAAAAAAAAAAAAAAAAAGGCCCCCTTGGGTAAGTACGCCCACTTATTAGATATTCTACCGCCGTGCAACAATTTAGTTTTTTAGTATTGTCGTGTTTGAAGGATGCCTGAGCCAGTGTAACTACAGCAGTAAGGAACATAACATCTTAGTTCCCAAAGTTGCTGCCGCATTTTCGATGTAAAGAATTAAATATTTCCTACTGTGTCAATATGACTGTCAGTCTGACTGCCATTTACATTAAATTTGTTAACGCTTAGATTAAAAATTTGTTAACGTATAGACTGCTAGTTATAAATATATATATACATAATAGCGTAACAAATAAACGTATAGGTATTACGTTATGTTCTTGTAAATGAAGAGTCGCGCTCGAGCCGTCGAACCGTCCGGACGTGTACGAATAACATATAATTGTTATCAATGTTTCTTGGATGTTTTCTTCGATTACCTTCGCTTGTTTATTGGTTTTTGTTGTTTTCTGTCGTAACATATTATATTGGCTTTGTGTATGGAGTTTGTTTTTCGTAAACGATTGGTTTTGTTGTTTGGGCATAAGTCTTTCATAGACCTATATATATATATTTTTGTCGTTTTGGTGTTGTTTGTTATAATTGTTTATTGTTGTTTTGGTGTCGACGATGGACGTTGACACAGAATTGTCATCCGACAATAATGTTAGGCGTAAACGTCCACTTGTGGAGCCCGCCTTGTTTGATTCCGCCGGCTCCGATACGGAGACGGAAGTCAGGGTCGCGGCCAAAATTAGTAGTGCTCGTCGTGGAAAAGTCGCCTCCAGAGGTCGCGGAAGCCTTGCTCAGGCCAAGGCTGAACTTAAGGCGAAGGCCGATGAAGCCCGGGAGGAGGCTTTCGAGCGCTCGCTTAGGAGCAGGGCGCTCCGGAATGAAGAGGTGTCCGAGCGCTCCCTAAGAAGTCGGGCTTTCCGTAAGGATGCGCCCGAAGTCGTGCTGGACTTTGACGAATCCTCTTCCTCGGATGTCCATAGGAGGATCCCTTAAAATTGGATGCCGAAGAGCTGCGAGCAGAGGCTCAGAGGCTGGAAGTAGCCCAAAAGTTGGGCAATTTAAAGAGTGGCGTCATTAAGAAGCTAAAAGAGTCGGCGGCTTCGCTTCAAAGCATGGTCGACACTCTGGCGTCAAGGACCGAAGCGGAGGAGACCCGCAGGCTTCGTGCGGATAATAGTCGCCTCCGCAAGGAAATTGACGAGTTAAAGGCCGAACTTAAGGCGCATCGCCGCGAATTCACTGAGATGCGGACCTCGGTGGCAACGGCGAACGGTTCGGGTGCTAGCGCCTTGCAAGACTCGAAGGCTTTGGAGGAATTCAGGGCCTCAATTGTCTCGTCAGTCGGCATGATGATAAATGCCCACAGGGCGGGAATTGAGGAGTGCCTTCTTCCTGCGAAGGTGCATCGTCCCCCGCTAGCCGCGGACAAAAGACGGGATGCGGTGCAGGAAACTGCACCTACGTACGCGCAGGCTACTTGCCAGGCCCTTCCGCAGAATGCTGCATCTGCACTCAAGCGCGTGGCTCCAGCCAATCCAGCTGCATCAGTTGCACCAGCAACACCGATACCAGCTATCGGTATCGGGTCTCTTCGAATTCTCCGACCGCACCGGAGTCTCAGCCACAGGTGGCCCAAGAGACGTCCTGGGCCACCGTGGTCAAGAGAGGTAGAAAGGGGAAGAAAGCTTCCCCGCCAGCCGAAATCTCCGCTACAGTCTCAGCGGTGACAAAGACGCCCCAAGTGGCCAAGCCTAGGCTGGCCACAACTCGAACCGCTGCAGTGATAGTCACGCTCAACCGGAGGCGGCGGAGAAGGGCGTAACGTACGCACAGGTGCTGGAGCAAGCCGAACAGGGCGTAAAGCTCCAAGACCTCAGCATCTGTGGTGGACTTAAGGTTCGTCGCTCGGCAACAGGGGCCAGAGTGCTGGAGTTACCAAAAGCACAGTCGGAGCAGGCGGAGAAGCTTGCCGAAAAGCTTCGCACTGTGCTTGACGGGGTGGCCAACGTCGTCCGGCTCATAAAGAGGGTTGACTTAAGGGTGACGGGGCTTGATGACTCAGTCACTCAGTTGCACGTGCAGGAGACTGCACACCTGATGCGGTCAAGTGTGGAACGATGCAGTGTGGACCCGGATATATGGGTATGGTCCGCGTCACCTGATGGGATCACGTTGGCGAAGAAGTTGTCCGACGCCGGTCGTCTTCTGGTTGGGTGGAGCTCTGCCAAAGTGTGCGTGCTGGAGCAACGCCCTCTGCGCTGTTACAAATGCATGGGCGTTGGCCACACGAAGATGCTCTGCCCATCCAAGGCGGAACGAGGCGGGCTTTGCTACCGGTGTGGTGTCGAAGGCCACAAGTCCCCGACCTGCACTGGAAAGCTGCGCTGTGCAGTATGTGCAGACGCCGGAAGGCCCTCCGGGCACGTGATGGGATCGGCAGAGTGTAACCCTCCCATCACGAAAGGGAAGGTGGTATTAGGCACCCATACCTACACCAACGTCAGACGGCGCCAGGCCGAGGAGGAAGCAGCCATGTCAACATGAGCGACAAACTCAGTTTCCTCCAGACGAACGTCAACCACTGCGCTGGGGCTCAGGACCTGCTACTGCAGTCCATAGCGGAGTGGCAAATCGACCTGGCTGTGGCCTGCGAGCCCTATTTCGTCCCTCCCTTACCTCACTGGGTAGGGGACTTGAACGGCACCGTGGCGGTTCTCACTCGGAGCGGTACGGGTCCTTCCCTCTCACTCATTGAGAGGGGCTCGGGCTACGTAGTGGTGGGGTGGGAAAAGTACATAGTTGTTGGAACGTACTTCTCCCCTAACTGCAGTCTGGCAGAGTTCGAGATATATCTCGACTTGGTCAGAGCTGCGGTGGCTAGGCAGTCGCCGAAACCTACTCTGGTTCTCGGCGACTTAAATGCGAAGTCGCGTGCCTGGGGCAACCCCACCACGAATCCGCGAGGGAGAGCCGTCCAAGTGTGGGCGCTACTCTCCGGCCTGTCCTTACTGAACAAGGGGCAGGTTCACACTTGCGTGCGCTATAACGGCGGTTCGGTGGTGGACGTCTCGTTCGCCACCCCTGTCGTAGCACGCAGGGTGTCGAAATGTAGGGTAGAGGAAGAGGTGGAGACTCTGTCGGATCATCGCTTCATCCGATTCGAGATCTCTACCTCTAGCAGGCCGGCGGAACCCAAGAGGGTGCCGACCACGCTGCCGAGGTGGTCCCTTGGACAGTTAGACCGCGAGCTGGTCAGGGAGGCCGCCTTCGTGCAGCGATGGGGTTCCGCGGGATGGAGGGAGGGTGCCAGCGTGGATGAGCTGGCGGGCCACATGCGTAGTGCCCTTCAAGAGGTCTGCGATGCGGCCATGCCGAGGACCCGGCGAAGAGTTCCGCGCCGGCATGTGTACTGGTGGTCGCCCGAAATAGCCGACCTTCGGGCGACATGCAGTCGGGCCCGAAGGGCCTTCGTCCGCTGTCGGAGGCGCAATGGCCTCGACGCGGACCTAGAGGGACAGCTCTTGGCCGTTAACCGCCAGTTGAAAAAAGATCTGCAGCTGGCGATAAGTCGGGCCAAAGAGAAGGCGAGGTAGGAGCTGCTGGCTGGTCTCAACCGAGACCCTTGGGGGCGACCGTATCGTAAGGTTCGTGGAAAATTCCGCACCCAAGCCGCCCCCGTGACGGAAACACTAACGCTGGATATTCTCTTGCGCCTGGTCAGGGATCTGTTTCCCTAACCTGGTGAGTTTGTCCCACCAGAGATGGCCCCTCGCTTCGTGATAGAAGACCCAATGGCCCCACCACTGATCACGGAGCGAGAAATGGAGATGGCCCTCGGCCGCTTGAGGGTCAAAAACACGGCGCCGGGTCCGGACGGTGTTCCAGGGCGTGTTCTGTGTGACGCCCTGGAATACCTAGGTGCAAGGCTTCGGGAGCTGTTCGATGATTGTCTGTGCAGCGGGCAGTTTCCGAAGCCTTGGAAGCAGGGGAAGTTGGTGCTGTTACCGAAGGAGGGGCGACCGCCAGGCTCCTCCTCGGCATACAGGCCGATAGTGCTGCTAAATGAGATGGGCAAGTTGTTTGAGAAGATTCTCGCAGCCCGCCTCGTTCAGCACCTCGATGAGGTCGGTCCGGGTCTTTCTGAGGCTCAGTTCGGGTTCAGGGCAGGCCGGTCAACGGTCGACGCCCTGAACGCCCTGAAGGCTCGGGCCACGGAAGCGGTGGTCCAGGGGCAAGTGGTCCTGGCGGTGTCGTTAGACGTTGCAAATGCCTTTAACAGTCTCCCATACGAGACGATCAGGGAGGCACTCCGATATCACGGGGGTGCCGACCTATCTTAGGAGACTGTTGGAGGCGTACCTCCTGGACCGAGAGGTTGTCTGGGCGGGGGGCGACGGGAAGTTGGTCCGACATCGGGTGGGCTGCGGCGTTCCACAGGGGTCTGTTCTTGGCCCAATTATGTGGAACGTCGGCTTCGATTGGCTCCTGAGAGCCCCCATCCTGCCCGGTATGGGGGTGCTTTGCTACGCAGACGACACTCTCATCACCGCGACGGGGCGGGACTTTTGGGAGGCGGCCCGCCTGGCCGAAGTCGGAACAACTCTGACCGTGGACCGAATGGAAATGCTGCGCTTGAGGGTCTCCAAGCGGAGGTGCTCGCAGAGGTGTATCGCTTCCGAGCCGAGGCGGGAGACCGCGGTGACCGTCCAGGGTCGGTAGAGGTCGAGCGAATCAGGGCTTTAGCCCAGCAAGCCCTGATAGCCCGATGGGAGGAGGACCTGGGGTCCCCCACGGCGGGCCTGGCGACAGTGGATGCGATACGTCCCTACTTGAGTCGCTGGGTCAACAGAAAACGAGGCACGCTCTCGTTCAGGTTGACCCACTTTATGTGGGGGAAACGCGTCAAGGCGTTTTGCCAGCGATAAAAAATAAAATAAAAAATGTTCTTGTAAATGAAACTTTCTCACGAGACTATTATTTACTTATATAGATAATTACACCCAGACTCAGGACAAACAGACCTGTTCATGCACACAAATGTCTGTTGTGGGTGGGAATCGAACCCACGACCTGTGTCAATACGGCAAGTATCTTACCAACCACGCCAACCGGCTCACCGGTTTTAAAATAATATTTTCTATGGTTGGCAAAGCATCCTTTCTAAGCTGTAACGTGAAGTTAGTTATGATTCGGTAGCTATATATCTACGATGAAAAAATGTTTATGTAATATTACTCACTCATAAAGTACGTCTTTTGCACTTTACTTAGTGTATATTTATTTAGTATGATATACATTTATTAAAAATGGTTTAAATTTCATTCTTATCTTAGAATAGTTAGACATCCTATTATTTTCTCCATCCTCTATCGCATATATCACGGGGAATGTTCTGAGGAGTTGGTCACCACCGGACATCGCGTCAGAACTCAAAATTCCATCCTCATCACCTCGATGTCTGGAAATCCACAACAGCGCGTTTCTTAAGGCATTTTCTGCCTCACACAATCACTCTGTGGAACCAGCTTTCGTCGGCGATTTTTCCGAATCGATATGACATAGAAAGTTTCAAGAAAAGAGCGTACACTTTCCTTAAAGGCCGGCAACGCACCTGCAAGCTCTCAGATTTTGCAGATGTCCATGGGCGGTGGACATCGGCAATGGTTATTATTTCTTACATCGCCAATGTCAATTCGCGGTGATGACCACTTACCATCAGGTGGCCCATTATAACATAAAAATCCATTTATACTGATATCTCAAGAGCCTTAAAAAAATTAAACATATAATATGTTTATTGCTTCTTAAACTTAAACATTACGGCCTGTTCAATCCGTTGTCGACATGATGTTAGTCTCTAGTATTCATTTGTATTATTAACCATTAGAGATGTAGTCGGCTTTGACTCTATTAATACGCAGTCTTTTAACATACTGTCAAAACGAACTAATCAAAGATATTAAGATGAAAGTAAAGACTATTTTTTATTTGACATATTCCTAACTGAATCTTTTGCCAGCGTTGCCACTCAAATTTAGGTCCACTCTTCACATTGTTGTTATTATTATGTTTTAATAGATTAGGTAGGCGGACGAGCATATGGGCCACCCGTTGGTAAGTGGTCACCAACACCAACGCCCAAAGACATTGGCATTTCAAGAAATGTTAACCATCGCTTACATAGTCAACACATATTGCGCCTCATACTAGGGCCCGTCCCCGTTCCCAGGGAACCAATGTCTAATTAGATGAGGCTCAATAAGAGCAGGAACGTCAATGGTGACAAGAGCCCTTTTTATTGTAAGAGAACCGTGGAGGAAAAGCCTTCCTAAACTCCTTGGACAAGAAAGACCGTGTAAGACGAAAGAGTCAACCTCTTTTCTACACGGGCATCTGTGCTCAATGCACAACTATGTTCCCAGTCGGATATTTATTCTAATTCTTCATTATGAATATGATACATAATTTATTTTTGAAAGTTTTATTTAAACTTTAATTAACGTTATCGACACAATGCGTGTTGTGTTCTCCAGTAATTGGATGTACATTTAAACGCTACGTACTAAGCTCGTATTTTTTGGCTTTTCATTTGTATCTCTGTTTTAATTATTTATTATTAAATAAATAAACGTACAGAAGACTGCGTCTTCTGTCATGTCAAATAATTGCATTTCATAGTTATTAATAAATATACTAAGATTTTAATTCAACGTCACCTGTGAAAATTGAAAGGTGAAGTTGGTTAAAAGCTTCTGTAGATACTCATACCAACCGCTTTGCAATTATTTTTGGTCTGGTAACAATATAATGTACTGTGTTAATACAAAACTAACTGAAGACAAAAGTAGAAGACTTAGGTGAGAAGGTGACTTGAAACAAAAAGATGATTTTAAGTTATTGGTACATGTAGGATTTTCACTTGATTCGCGTACTTAAAGTTTAAAACTGCGACATATATGTTTTCTTACTTTGTTAATATGCATTGATATTAATATATAAATACAAACGGAAATAAGAAAATTATTTATGTAGTAGATATAGATAATACTTATTATTCGTTGTTAAATTATTATTTTTTGTTTGAACTGTTATCGTTATTAAGCATTATTAGAGATTAAAATAATCATGTTACAAGCTAATTTTCTTTAATCTTTAAATTATAATACACAAGGTTGTAAAGTTCAAGATATATTGTGCATTTACTATGAGACAAGTTTTGTTTATTATGTTCATTATCGGATTGAGACAACAACGAATAAGTAGTAATGAAAGTCAAGGGAGGTAAAGTTTAATTAACTCTGAATCATAATCGAATTGATTATCAATTATAATGTTTCATATAAATACGAGGCAATTAAAAATAATGGCATAAGCAGTTCTCTACTGAAACAAACAAATATGTTGACCAAAATAGCTATTATTTTTGTGATCCTTTTCCAAGTCATAAATGGTAAATGTTTTATAAAAAATATTTGCTTAAGTTTTTATTTGATGTGTTAAAAGCAAAAGAATTGGTGTTTAAAATATATGTAAATATAAATTCCAGGACATCCTTTCGAGTCAGAGCGGCCGCGGTATGATGTTAAGAACTTACTGACAGCTCGTATAGTGGGCGGGCAAGACGCCCCCGAAGGTTACGGGAAGTACATGGTAGCGCTCGTGTCTGGATATTTTATGAAGGCATTAGTATGCGGCGGTTCCATCATCAGTGAACGATACGTTTTGAGCGCGGCTCACTGTATCGAACCTTTTGTCTACTGGGGAGAGCTATCGTCGTGAGTATTGTTAAATTCATAATTTCAAGCGCCACTTTAGCGCCTGTGAGAAATAAATATCAAGGTGGTTGCTACAAATTTGATGTTGTTTTTTACAGGAGCTTCAAGGGAGTAATAGGATCGCACTACTGGAATTCGTCCCAATATATAAAGTTTTCTCATTTCGACATCCATCCGAATTGGGACTGGGCCACACTGAAAAACGATATTGGCGTTATTAAAACAACTGAGAAGATCGTGTACAGCAAGGGTGTTAGTCCCATTCCTCTGAATAGGGAATGGATACCTGGTGGCGTAAAGGGCTTCGTCACGGGGTGGGGCCGTGTTGAGGTAAGGGCAAAGTTTTCTTCACGAGTGCTAACTAATAAGTGACTGTGTAAGGAATGGTTGATTTCATGAAAAGGTTAGAAATGAGAAGCTACCATCAGGCGGTCTATTTGTTCGTCGTATTATTATGCTATTTTTGTATGGACTCATATCAGTTTTTTTTTTATTATATAGGTAGGCGGACGAGCATATGGGCCACCTGATGGTAAGTGGTCATCAATGCTCATAGACCTTGGCATTGTAAAAAATGTTAACCATCGCTTACATTGCCAATGCGCCACCAACCTTGGGAACTCAGATGGTATGTCCCTTGTGCCTGTAATTACACTGACTCAGTCAACCTTCAAACCGGAACACACCAATAAAAGTACTGCTGTTTTGCGGTAGAATATCTGATGAATGGGTGGTACCTACCCAGATGAGCACAAAGCTCTACCACCGGTATACTTGTGAATGATACATATATTTTGGTTTAAGGCTTGGGGTGATATCCCGTGCTATCTGCAAATGTTACACGCGACCACGATCTCTGGTAAAAAATGTATCGAGGCTTGGAAGAACGTCTCCCTCATCATCGGACCATCACCTCCGGTCCACCCCGACGTTGAGATATGCACGCTCCACTCCGTTGGCCAGGGCATGTGTAATGTGAGTCATATTACTCTTTCTGTTTATTACTTGTATGAGAGTCTAGGTTACATCTTATTCCTACTTCTGTTTTCAGGGTGACTCTGGCAGCCCCCTGGTGACGTCAGATGTGCAACAAGTGGGTATCTAATCAAAGATATTGGAATGAGATAATAGTCAATATAATATTTTTAAAAGATTTGACATATTCCTAACACTTTTGTTTTCAGGGTGACTCTGGCAGCCCCCTGGGAAAGTTAAAGCTGCAACAAGTGGGCATCGTGTCGTGGGGTCTGGCCTGCGCGAATGGAGTTCCAGACGTATACACTAGGATAAGTGCCCACGCAAACTACCTGGCGAAGTACCTTTGAATACAATTTGAAGATTTACTCATTATAGTAATATTTCTCTAATATACAAAAATGAATGAATCGGAACCAGAATTGTGTTAAGAGTGATGAGAAATCTATCGAAACCGACTTAAATATTGTTTTATTCTAAAATAAAGTTTACATTACATATAAAAAGCTGATTTTTGTTCTGTATCGACCGATTAAGGTAAAACTTTGTGTAATTGTTATTAGAATGTAAGTTTCAGATTTAGTAGATCGTACCAAGTTATATTCATTAATTAATTAAATATTCGCGATAATAAAAAATGCGATTAGATTTTATTACGTCTCCAAACATACAAAGCTTAAGTAAGATGAGGAAGATGTCTTTCGATCGATTTACGTAACGACTTTTTTCATAAGAGAATAGCACATTTGTGTTATTAGAAAAGGAATGGTAATAATTGATAACTAATCCTTATCTTGTCTTATGCCGGTTCTTCTCAGGTTTGGCTATTTCGTTTTTAGAACTGATAGTATATTTTTGACAATCATTAAGCAAGTGCAATGCTTTTCTTGCGGATACAATTTTGATTTCGACAATAACAATATAATGTCCTCCTGACCGATTTCGGTCACGGCGGCCAATCTCAAGAGAGATTAACCAAATGCGCAGGAGATATTATAGTGCACAAGTGTGTGCGGAAACACAAGTGCACTCTCTTTTCTTTATCTCTCATAATCCGATGGGACGGCAATCCGTCACGACCGGAAAGAGTTCAGGCGCAGGACCAACGGCTTAACGTGCGGCGTTTCCGAGGCACGGGCGTGTACACACTTCCAACTTCCAGACCCCGGGCTGCTACTGAGAATTTTCTGACAGAAAAACCCATTAACTATTTACTGGCCCGACCTGGGAATCGAACCCAGGACCATCGGGTCTGCGGCCTTATATCTAGCCACAAGACCAACGAGGCAGTCGATAACATATGTGCTATACTGCACAATGACAGTGATTTCCGAGCCATTTGGAACCTAGGATTATTTACAATGCTACTCGTGACTTATTAGCTTACCATTATATCTAAAAAAGATATTGACACACATCAGCATATGGGCCATCAGTTGGTAAATGGTCGCCATCGACCATGACTTTGGAAATATCATCAATACTAACTATCCTTTATCTATTCAATGCGTCACCAACCTTGGAAACTAAGATGTTATGTTGTTGTATTTTGAAATGTTGTTAGAAGCAGTACAATCACGTTACAACTAAAGCGAAAAAACTCTAAGCAAATCACCAAAAACGGTATTTTTTTAAATTTTACAATAAATCATGGGGTACTGTCGCCCTATGACATTTCTGATTAATAACCGTCATGGCAACGATGTGTTATAAGCAAAAATAATCATGATTGGTCAATGGGTTTCTGAGGTAAGGTAGGTACCCCGTCTTACCAGCCATCCGTCTTGCCCCTCCTTTCCCTATAAAGGATAGTATTAAGTATTGCGTTATGAGTGGGCGGTACCTCCCTAGACCCAAAGTCCTACCAGTTACCACATAGTGAAGTCATGGTGATCTCTTAGGGATAAGCTTGTGTATTAGGATTAAACTGAGAGCAAAGGGTAGCCAAGAAAGCAAAATAATAAATATTAACAGTATATTAACAAATGTTTATTGTATATTAACTTCTTCCATTAGATGAAAAATGGCCATGTGGACTGGAATGGCAACTTGAAAATCAACCATAGATCGCAGCTTCAAATCCGGTTAACCACTGATTTTTGACGTGCCTTTTTGTTGATTATATTTTTAAGGTATATAACAGAGAAGGAAAATATCCGGAGTAAATACCCTAATAATCCTACAAGTATTGCATAAACATACGCCTTTATTCATAAATGTATATACACCGACCCACACTGCACTCGCGTGGTGGAAGGCGATCTATAGTCTCTTAACAATAGATGAGGTTATGTATGTTACTTTATCGAGATAATGCCTCTTCAATCCACTCTCTGTATGCGCTTAGCCTCACATATACATCTGGGATTCCTCGCGCACACGCGTAACCCCAAGACACTATTCCGATTTGAACATTGCCGTCCTTGCGAACGAGACCGCTGCCGGAATCTCCCTGAAAAAAGTTTTATATTAAAATTGTTTTATAGCTGCGAATTGCGGAGCTTGCGGAAAGATCCAGTAGCGGTTCTGTCGAACATTGAAATGTCCAGAAAAGTTGCACAAACTTCTTATGATGTAGTAAATAAAACTATTACATTGTATATAAAATAAATTCATATTTAAGTTGTTTTATAAAAAGCACGTATTATTGTTTATAATATTTGATTGCAACGAAAGATCTAATAAAATTCTTGCTATTATTTTTAAAAACACGTTATGTTGTGTTTTTATAATAACTATTTATCACATAAAACTTAAGAATCTTATACAATTATACATACCTATATATTATGTCATAAATAGCACGCGTAGGAACGTACGTATTGACACCTTTATTTTATTTTTTTCTTTGTTTGTATGTGCAAATGGGGGGTAATGAATTTAGCCTTGCCTCGCCTATGAATGAATATAAAGTTTCAACATAATGATTACATGCACAGTTTAAAACATTCCTTACTTTACACACGCCTTGTCCGCGACTGCTGAAAGCGCACAGCTCTAATTCCGGGTCGTATTTTGCAAATCGTTCGGCGACATTTATATTGTAATTGATAACCTTTAAACACTCTTCTGCGTCAACTGTCTTAACGCCCAATTCCAATAAACGATTAGACAAAGGACCAGTTACCTGAAGAATAAATAAATTTTTTTTTTAATTAAATGACATTAATTCTAATATTTTTTCCAAAGCATGTTGGAATCTGGGAGATTACATAATGTTAATTCTTAAAAATTATTTACACACCTTTAGTTGTATTATAAAAAGAAAAAGGTACAATTTGAATTTAACTAACACTTTTTAAATAATACTAACTGGGCTTGGAGGTAAATCTCTTCCTATGTACGCGAGGTAAATGAAATAATTCTTAAAAATATACCAATTCAAATGTCCGCCTACTTACCACTGTTTTACCCCAACCAGCTACCCGGGTAGCGATGTCACCAATAATGTAATCGAAGCTCAAAGACACCGGCTGTATCCTACGATTTAAAGGTATAATATCGCTTGTGATTAAGATGCCGATATCGTTCTTGACAGCGACCAAGTCCCAATTCTCGTGAGTAATGTTTCTCAAGACGCTGAACGACCGACCACCAATGTTCCATCGATTTGTACCAACAGCAATCCGCAATGAGCTGTAAGTCAAACGAATACAATATAATATGTTTTAAAGCCAGTCACATTTCTCAAGCAAGCACCTTGCAGTTATTTAGTTAAGGGTGATTTTTTAGCAAGTCAAAAAGTTTTCACGTTCAAGACAACATTGTTACAAATAATATATACAAATAATGTTATAATAATGTTATAACTTAAAACTGCTTCCAATCATGTCGTATATCTGTGCGCAATATATAGACCGCCTTCAAAAAGTGTACCGGGTTTTTTAACAGAACTAAAACATAATTTACTTTCCGTGCCAAATCACGATCTATTTGTACTAGGTGATATAAATATAAATTTAAAAGTTCAGAGTAAAATTCGTACGCAATATTTAAATTTAATGTCTGAGTTTGGACTAGATTGTGGGATTTCAGACTTCACAAGAATAGAATTCGCGAAAGATTGTTTGACGAAAAGTTGCATTGATCACATTTTCATAAGATCAAAAATTCAAGACACAGTATATTCCGCTGTGGTTGCAACAACACTAGCGGATCATTGCATTACGGCTATTACATGCATTGGGACACGAGACATTCAGACTGCTCCAAAATATGAAACCAGGTATAATAACAAAATAATTTACAAGGAGTTAAATAAAATAAATTTTGATGATATATGTGATACAGAAAGTCCTATTGATCTATATAATAAACTAAAACATAATATACAAAAATGCTACGAATCAGCTAAGTACATAGTTCGTAGTAAAATCTCAAGAAGAAGTTCAGAGGGATGGTTAAATACCAAAATAATAAAGCTTTGTGAAATTAAAGATAAAAAATTTATTGCATGGAAAAAAGATATAAGTAACAAAATATTAAAACTCGATTATACGAAGACACGAAATAAATGCAATAAGTTAATACGCAAATTAAAAGAAAAACACACTCGGCAAGAGATAAAGAAATATAAAAATGAACCACATAAATTGTGGACTATCTTGGATAAAATATTAGGAAGAGTAAAAACATCATTAGATAATGTAATTCTTAATGCATTCAGTGATAATACAAATATAAAATTAATAGCAAACAACTTTGCTAAGGGATTTGACAAGAGCGTTAAAGATATTCTTCATAACTGTAATAACTCATTATTAAATCCTGATTTATACAGGCAAACAGCTAATGTCTCCATTAGATTTAAAAAAGCTGAAAACATAGATATTTACAAAATAATAAAAAATCTTAAAACACAAAAAGCCCCAGGTATAGATAAAATTAAACCAATAGACGTTAAAGGTATAGCTATTAAAATCACACAAGCTATTACTAAACTAATCAACTTAAGTATTACTTCTGGTCAGTACCCTGATGAACTAAAGCTCGGCGTGGTTCGGCCAATATTTAAAAAAGGTTGTAAGAAAGAATACTGTAATTACCGCCCGATTACTATATTACCAGTAATAGATAAAATTATAGAAAAATATATATGTCACCAAGTACAACATTTTTATAAAGAAAATAATATACTAGCAACACAACAATTTGGTTTTCAGCCTAAGAAAAGTACAACACAACTCTTAGTTAAGTTAGCGGATTACGTCAACACTTGTCTTGATAGTAAAGAACATGTATTGATGGTGTTCATTGACTATAGTAGAGCATTTGACACCCTTCAACACAACATATTATTAAAAAAACTCGAAGACACAGGAATTAGAGGACCTTTGCTAAAATGGTTTGAAAACTACCTTACTGGTCGTGCATATGTGGTACGGATTGACAGTGAAGTCAGTGACAAGATAGCAGTAAATAGGGGAACAGCACAAGGATCCGTTCTTGGTCCACTGCACTATCTGGCATATGTAAATGATATGAAGAACGTAATTACTAAATGTAAACTTTTACAGTATGCGGACGATACTTGTATTATAGCTGCTAATAGAAATCTCAATGTAGCCGTATCTGATCTTCAACAGGATTATAATGCCTTATGCAGATGGTCTCACGATGTAGAGTTAGTGCTTAATGACAAGAAAACAAAATTACTACATATTTGTTCAAGCCATAATAGAAGTATTGAGAAACCTTACCTTGTTTCACATTCGCACAACTGCTTACAGTTTAACCCTCCGAATTGTAACTGCAAGGCCGTTGAAGAAGTTACAGAGCACACTTATCTTGGACTAGTGTTAGACCACAGATTTAATTGGGATAAACATATTGAAAACATATGCAACAAACTAAGGACAATTATGGCAAAATTATATTTAGCAAAAGACAAACTAACTTTTAAAACTGCACTACTCTTATACAATACTCTTATGGATAGTGTTATATCATATGGCCTCAGTGTATATGGAAGGACATTCAAAACCCACCTAGACAAATTACACAATTTACAAAAGAGAACACTAAAAATTATAATGCCTACAAAAGTAAAAGATAAATTCAAACAAAACGACAGTGAAAAAATGTTCGAATACTGTAAAGTACTGTCAGTACACAAAAAAGTCAAACATGCACTCCTTTGTCAAAATTATTTCGATTATAACAAAAACTTAATAACACATAAAATCACAACAAGGGCTATAACAAGACACAAACTAATCACATTTAAAGCAAACAACATTTATGGAAAACGAACTACAGATTATCTCCTACCAAAACTGATTAATGAACTACCATCAAATTTTAAATCAAAATTAACAAAATATAATATTAAATATAAACTCAAACAACATTTACTAAAAATTAAATAACATAACGAAAAATACTATTATAATAATCATTAATAATAATAATATTGTTAATTAATATTTAGGTTCTTTTTTTTTATGCTTTATTTATTGAAAGCTCACCTGTTATGATAATATTATCTTGTTTTTGTCTAGAAGTTTATATTTTAGTTTAGTTTTATGTTTGTTAGTTTAAGCAACACCCAAACAAGCTGACAAGGCTTATGGGTGCCAAGTATAAAAATAAATAGTAATATTTCATTATTAATAAAGAAATAAATAAATAAATAAATAAATAACGTTAAAGAAGATTGGAATTGTGTTGTCAAGTAGGCTCTTCTTCAAGGGCTATTTAAAAATAAAAAAAAAAAAAAAAACCAATAAAAAGAAAAAGATTTTGATATATTTTGTAAACCGATAAATTGCTATAAATCCAACCTCAAAAAGAATTTTATGAATAAAAATACGTCTTACATACTTACAATAAACGTATTACTCAAATAATTAAAAAAAAAAAAAAATTGATGTAATTTATAACGTTTGTTGTAATATTTATAAAGTTTGGTGTTGGGAGGAACAGGGTGAAAAGTTCCTCATCCACCATTGAAAAGGGAGGATCCTCCGACCAGACGGGTTAGTCTGGTGGGTTACTGCCCGACGGTTGTTGTCGGGTTCTTGTATATTTGTTCAATCGCTCGGATAACTTTAATATCGCGATGTAGGATACGTCAGTTTTTAGTTTTCACATGTCGCGAGATAGATGTCGCTACAAATTTAATTTTTGTTTATATTTGCAGAATAGTTATCTTATCTTATATTTTTTTTATCTTTTATTCTATACCTAATCACTAATATTTATAACAGAATTCACATTTGTTTTTGTTTTCTTTAAGATAAAGATGTCTATTTTGTTTTGTTCCTCGTCAGTTAGAATATATTTTTTAAATGTTAAGTTAGCCGATAATTGTTTATATATTTTGTTACAATATTTTTTTATACATATAATTAGAAAATAATATAAAATAAATAAATAAATATCAGTAGCTAGTAATGTATCATTATGAAGATGCTGGAAAATTATTCAATGTATTCCTTAATAGCTTTGATCATGAACTAATTTGCTATATCCAGTGACATGTCAAATATTCAGAATTTCAGCTACTTGGTAGTAAAAACTACTAACATAGAAAGTCCACCTCCTCCATAAACAGAGTCGATACAGTGAGCAGCTGTCAGTACATGTCTGTTGGTGATAATTGAGCCTCCACATATGAAAAATCTGATAAATATGCCAGTTCGCAAGGCCGTCATGTAGGGAATGCTACCCTCAGCTGCCACTAATCCTCCAACGATACGATTGTTTGCATCCACGTGGTAGAAATTTTGAGACGGAGCAGCTAAAATGAAGGAATCTTTACTCTTACACTTTTAATAATTCTATAATTAAACGTGGATAGAATCGTCTTTTATCTTACCTTTCTTAGTTTACAACACCAATTTAAATTAAAAAAATATATGTAATAAGCCATTATCTGGCAGATTTTGAAGAAATTATTATGTATAGTATAACAGGTTTTATCATCAGCAGCATTAGAAATCTTTGGGAAATTGTAGCTTAATCGATGGAGTAAAATTCATTCGCAAAGTTTGGCTCAAACATTCGCATAGGGAAAATAAAATAAAAGCTTGTAAAACAGCGCTATAAAAACCCATTTAGTAAATCTCTAAATCGCGGTTATATTATTTTAACTTACGAACTAATCTTGCAATCCTTTTTCATGGCTTAAAAAAAAATGAACCTTTTCAGTATATGCTCATTTCCTACTTATTGAATTTAAATAAAATCAACCACGGATGCTTTTCTTTTTTCAAAAGTATATAAATTCTTACTTTAAAATAGGTTTAAGTATATATTTTTTATAAAAGTTAATGATAACATATAAAATTATTATTATTTAAATATTTACAATACCTAGTCAGTTAGTATTAGAATTGGTGTTAATGTCTAAAAAGCTTTGCCTTGCTTTTGGTGGCACCGACTCCAACCGGAATATATAAAAATTATAAAAATATAAATGTGAACATCTTGTAATTGGCGAAGATTTTACCAAATAAATTATCTTGTCTAACTGATAAACTTCTTTCTTCTTTTTTCTCGAAGTTGGTTTTAACGTCTATCCTAATATCACACTCACACCTAATATTATTAATACATCTTTGGAAATCTACTCACCGTTGCTACTAATGAGATAGACTAAAAAGATCAAATATTCCAAATACATTTTCTATAACTATTTAACAAATGTACTAGGTAAACTAACTATTTAAACTGTTATCAGGTGTTGAAAGCGGTGTCTTATAATACACTTAAACATATTAAGTGCGAGTCGGACTTGGATGTAGACTGTTCTTTATATCAGGGAATTAAGAATGTTAATAGGTATGCCAAATCGGTTGAAAGTTTGTTACAGTAAAGCTTGTATGTATACAAATATACTAGTTTTTGCTGTAGTCAAAAATACCTATTAGAGTTGATTTTACAGACATTTAAACTTACGATAAATATCGAGTCCCGCTAACAGTCACGTGACCGCAAGTGACGTCAATTTACAACGCTCCGCTTAGTAGCTCCTAATGAAACGTAGGACGACACCGTGCTGAGAGCGCGAGCGGACTGAGCGAGCGTTGTGAGATGACGTCACACTGTCACACGCACAGTACGAGTTCGCATCGCACGTTTACTTCTATAAATCGAAAACTAATTGACGTATCGAAGTAATTCTTTCACTTGATTTTTTTATTTTTGACAGAGAATAAGGAGAGCTAATATTCAAAATTAGTTAACATTCTTAATTGTGTATGAAGATTTGTCTAGTCAGCTCGTTATCATAATCAGCTTCTCCCAAGGTGCGCAAAAGCTCTTGGTACTGCATTCCGCTTGTCTTGTCCACTTGGATGTAAGTTTTGTATAACAAAATACGTATCTCTAAAAAATAAAATAACACACTCAAGTAAGACAATTTTGTAATGTTTTATCATTATTTAAAATTGATTAATGCGTGCAATAGATAAATAAACATTGATTTGAGCAATCTGATAAATTTTGGCTGGTATCTGATTCTGATATTCTATATGATATACTATGTACATACAAAGTAGTACGTCGGTATAAATATTTAATTAGTAAATGTATAATTAGTTACAACAAATTTAGTTTTTTTTAAAGAATAGTCACCTTTATAGATAAAATCACTTTTATTAATAATTGTAACTGCATCGAAAAAGTAGAACTATTCGTTTACATAGGTTATCTCATCATAAACGACGGCGGTTGTACCAACCAGCTGAACCGTCGTATAGGAATGGCCAAAAGCGCAATGTCTAGCCTCGAGAAAATTTGGAGGAGCAAGGGGATTATACTTCGAGCTACCAAAATACGTCTAGTGCATTCCTTGGTATTTTCTATTTTTCTCTACGGAGCTGAAACTTGGTGCCTCAAAAGTCGAGACATAGGCAAAATAAGCGCTTATATATCATGCACAACCATGAGGAAAAATGAATCCATCTTACAAGAGCTCCACATCAAAAAACGACTTACCTCTATATGCCGAGAACGTCCACTAGATGGCCCAGTAAGAATGCGAGAATTTTAACCGATGATCGTGGATTCGAACCCGAGCAAGCACCACTGAATTTTCATGTGCTTAATTTGTGTTATAATTCATCTCGTGCTTGTCGGCGAAGGAAAACATCGTGACGAATGCAAGTGTCTTATTTCACTAAAATTCTGCCACATATGTATTCCACCAACCAACATTGGAGCAACGTGGTGGAATAAGCTCCAAACCTTCTCCTCAAAAAAGGAGAGGAGGCCTTAGCCCAGCAGTGGTAGAACAAAAGTTGTAGCTTATGATGTTAGCTATTTAGTCCTGCGAGGACCACCGTCAGGAACGAAGTTCAGCGCGATATCTTTTCGACTCAAACCGCGTTTTTAAATGTAGATTTTAATTGATTATGTTATTGTATTTTTGCCACATCAAAAAGCACCTCAACCTCCTTTATATCGACCTCCTAAATTCGAGGGCCGAACGCATCGCCTTTTGTAGCATTTGCTAGGCACAATATGAACGCTATTTTGTTATATGGCGTGACCTTGGGACACTGCCATGTCACTCTATTGTAAGCCGCGTAAAAGAACTTTGGGTAAATATTTACAATTGAGGGATGTGCTTTAAAAGTAACCTAACATAACCTAACCTATATGACTTGCCCTAGTATTTTTTTTTTCGTTCTTCCCTCACAATATTGCATGAAATATCATTCATTATTGATAAAAATGATGTCATACAAATTTGGAGTCATTTTTCACAAAAGCCGCGATTATCAATATTTACCGAACTTCGTTCCAAAAATATGAATATATTAATCGAAAGCAAAAATTTTCAAAAGCAAATAATTAGATGTTTATGTATATCAAGTTCTTCTGTATTAAGCTATTGTAAAGCAGTTGAAGAGTCTTTAACACGCTTTTATTAGGTCGACCTGTATGTAACGAACTATGTAATGGAATCTAAGGTAACTAATTTAACCATCTTTCAAGGATCGTAGCGTAATGAAAATTGGCAGCTGTATGTAGTTCTGATGACAATACAATAAAATGGTACTGTCGAACTGATCTGATGATGGAGCCGGAAGATATGAACTGGAACTTCATGATGGAACATCGTATCATAGCTGTTTTTGGATTTCTTAGAAAAGTCTTGTAATGAACTTTGACCACGATTGGGTTTCGAGGTCTGATGATGAAGCTGGAAGATAGGCACTGGCACTCCATGATGGAATATCGTATCATAGTCGTGTTTGCACTTATGAGAAAGGCCACGTAATGGACTTTGAACACGATCAGGTTTCAAGGTTATAACAAACCTATTACATATTGAGTGTAAATAGTGTAAATATTGACATAGGTGCCTGTATAAAATGTATATAACCTGTACATGGAGAGTAAATAGAATAATATTGATAAATCTATATACGATGTATATTGACTTGTAAATAGGGTAGTAGGTTGTTAAAGATCCCACCCAAGCCAAGGTGAGAAATAAAGCGTGTTTTTCTAGTTTTTTTTAAACTATTAATTTATTTGTTCTAATAAGTGCTTTATAAAATAATTATATACCCGTTTATATATTAAGACGTAGACCGAGAATATGGTGTTATGGAGAACTAATTTGATATGTTGATAATCAAGGGAAATATATGTAAAAAAATTATCACGTAATTATATTTTTCTGTTATCTGATTTTAAAAGATAAAAGCGACATCTGATTTACTTAAATTAAATTAATGCGTGAATAACGATATCTGTTTTGATTATGTAAAAATGTAATTGTGATTAGTTGTAAATATAATTTCCGTGATACGCGGTCAATTCAGTTTCAATTTAGCACTTCGCAATATAATCAAAGTATTTTGCAGATGAGACTTATAGAGCGGTGACGGTTAGCATGGTGAGGGTAATAGTTACCAATCCCATGATAAGTGTTGAAATATATCCGTCCTCCTTTTATTCGGAGATGGCTGAGGGCTTGTATCATTCCAGCGCAATTAAATCGGCGATATACATGCTTCACGAGGATAAGTAGGTTTTCCTATGAAAAGAAAAAATGTTCGTAGTCCGTTTCAACTAATCGCATTACTTAGCTTAATATGAACATATAAGTATTTCAATTCATAAATCATACATTACAATATGTTTTAGGTTTTAGTTATATTGATATTAATTATATAGTGCTTCTGTTATTAAAAAAAATTAACAACGTTTATAAGGCAAGTGATTTATAATGATAACGTATCTCTAAATCAATGTTTTGATTAAATGTATTTTTGTAATAAGTTTGAACGATTTAAGAACGTAATCCAGCTGAATCAGATTGCCTTTTTAGTTATTATTATAAGTTTATTAAACAAAAAACCGTTTTGATAACAATTTTAAATGTTATATAATATAAGTGGCAATAGGAACCAATGTGTGCAAAAGTATTTGATTTTAAATCAGCCTTTATATTTATATTTCATTGTTATGAAGAAAGCACTTTGCTTGTTAGTTAGATTTGCTTTTCTAGAATTTCTTAGGCCTTTGCCTCGAATCTTGCAGACAGCGGGGCGGCGGCGGCGGCGCCGCGTGAGCGGGGCGGGCAACGGAGATCCGTTCTCGAAACCAGCGGGCGTTGGGGAGATCGCGCGGCACTATAGCGGCGTAGTGTTGTATTCGTGGTTGTGTCATCGAGATATTTGTTTTTATTCGCGAACGAATATCATGATGATGATAATTATTTACATTTTTCCATTTTATATTTTTGTAAAACCCTTTCAATAATCAGACTGATAAAAATGATTATATCTTTACAAACAATGAATCGATAAATTCAATCCTATTCGTAAAATTATGCGAAAGTAGTAAATCATAGATACGTCGCCGTAAGGTCGGCTGTACTCGTAAGATTATTGTTTTAGGCTTCTGCCTAGAATCTTGTGGGCCGAATGTCACAAAAATAAATTACACAACACTGCAAAGTAGACGCGCGGGCGTTCACCGCTTTATTGGACTGCACCGCTCGTTGCCCGCTTCTGCGCCGCTGTTTTCGAGGGCCAATCCATTTGATTTTACGCATAAGATCCTGCCGCTCCCGCGCCGCCGCCGCCGTCGCCGCCCCGCTGCCCGCAATATTCGAGGCAGAGGCCTTAAATTTACATTTCGTACACCACTTGGCGAAATACTCGTAAGCTTGTCTGCATACAATTTTAAATAATTTGGTTTGATTTCATGCAGGAATAACTGTGTAATGTGAATTGTGTCTACAAACAATTATATCAATGAATTGCTCTGGTAACACTGCAGTACAAAGCATATATTCTGTTCATAAAGCTCTGTTACGGCTTAAATTATACATATTTATTGCAAACTGGTTGCCAGAAATGGTTAATATTTATTTGTTTTATAAGTCTCCTGTTTTCCTCAACTGATTTCTAAATTAATAGCTTTAATTTAGAAATAGTCATTTAAAGTTTAGTTACATATGTTGGCACAAAAACAAAAAAAATATAGTTTTTAAGTGAAAAATCAGATTCAATCAATTAATTTCAATTCAAGAGCAAACATGTTTAAATAATACATAATTAATACGTAATCGGATTTATTATAACTCTTAGAAATACTCAGGATATGACATTTATCTTGTGTTTTGCTGAATCCAGTTATGGTAGGCGCTAATGCGCACAAACATGTCTGGAGCGCCGCGCGCACACGGCAGACCCCACGACACCACTCCGATTTGCTGTTGCCGGTCAGAGCGCATCAGCGGACTGCCAGAGTCACCCTAAGGAAGCACATGTTTTATATAATAAATAATCATGACAAATAATAATAATATCCTGGGACATTATTCACACCAACCAGACAACTGACAACTGATATACTACATACACTAGTTTTCTTTTGTAAATACATATTTATATAGATAATTACACCCAGACTCAGGACATACTGACATGTTCATGCACACAAATGTCTGTCCTGGGTGGGAATCGAACCCACCAATGCACTTTCGAAATCTTTACAAGAGAAAGCAAAGTATATAGATGTCTATCGTTAAAGTGTAATTAATATGAACTGTATTCTCTACTAGACAACTATTTGATCATTATATTATAGTTTATTACCAATGTATAAAGTTTCAAATTTCATACGAATATTCACCTAGTTACACAAAGTAATTATCAAATGTCTATCAATAAGTTATGTCATATACTTGGGTAGAAATATTACTCACATTGCAAGTACCGCGTCCGTCGGAGTGGAAGGTACAAATTTCGATGTGTGGTTGAACAGCTGGAGCTCTGATGTTGAGCTGTGCGGCGCGATTCCTTACATCGTTGACGCAGCGGTTACCATCGATTACGGTGGCGCTAAGCTGTATGAGGACTTGAGAAAGCGATCCTCCCGTCTAAAATAAATAGGTCCCTTTAAGGTATGAACAAGAATGATAAATCTGAATATCGAAATTAGTTGCGTTGAAGTTTGTGTTTTCTTTTTTTTCACTCTTAGTGTCCCGTAACGATCGGTAACAAAGGTAATCTTTATGGTGAGACTTGTGATGCTATTTATTAATCTTATTTTATTATCTCATGTGACTTACGGTAGTTCTTCCCCACCCAGTAACAGTGGTCGCGACGCCAGCACCAACAAAGTCGTAGTTCAAATTTACTCGAGCAACGGTGTTTGACAGTACCACGTTGGCTGTGGTGACGAGGATACCGATGTCATTCTTGATTATACTATGTTCGTAGTGAGGATGAGTGATGTTGCGGGCAAACTGATAGTGCGTACCACCGGTGTTCCAGCGGTTGGTGCCAACTGTTCCACGGAGAGAGCTGCGTGTAAGAAATATAATACACGAAATAAGTCATATTATTGTATGTTTAAACTTTATACTAAATATTATCTTATTCTTCTATTATAAGGCTTGTTTGGAAATAGTATTTGAGAAAATTTTGATTTAAATTTAATTATAATAAATTTGGCTTAATATTCCATGGCTAGTTCAGTAAATTGACGAAAACGTGACTTGATATCATAAAAATCTATTTAAACTCCAAAAAATTATACACAAATTAGAATAATATCGAAATCAATACTTTTTTACAAAATTTAAGCGTCACATTTGTTTATTGACAATCGTAAATCTACCACTGTATCAAAAAGACCTCAAACCTGAGATACCCGAAAAGAACCATAGTTTTTTTCGGGTATCTTTCTTCACAATAAAATATTATTAATAATTATAATCTATTTCAATTATAACAAATCATACCCGAGCAAATTTCCACCGGAGTAAACAGCTTGGATGCAGTGGGCAGCGGTCAAGACGTGTCTGTTGGTGACCAGTGACCCTCCACAAACGAAGTTTCTGACCGATATACCAGAACTCAGAGCCACCATGAAGGGCACGCGACCAGCGGCAGAACCCCCAAGAATACGGGCTGATGGGTCGGTATGGTCGAAAAAGATGGACATATCCGGCTGTTGAGCTGGGAATGCTAAAAAAGGGGTTATTATTTTCTTAGTAACCTTTATTTATAAAAATGTCACATCTCAATAAGCAACAAGGTTTGAAGTTTACTCGGTTTACCCGGTGGTAGAGCTTAGTGCAAGCTTGTCTGGGTAGGTACCATCCACTCATCAGATATTCTACCGCAAAGCAGCAGTACTTTGTATTGTTGTGTTCCGATGTGAAGGGAGTGTGAGCCAGTGTAATTACAGGCACAAGGGACATAACATCTTAGTTCCCAAGGTCGGTGGCGCATTGGCGATGTAAGCAATCGTTAACATTTCTTACAATGACTTTGTCTATGAGCGTTGGTAACCACGTCACCATCAGGTGGCCTATATGCTCGTCCACCTACCTATACGATAAAAAAATGATATGTGGTTTGTACTTTGTAAGTTATTGGTAATGAGCCCGCTATCTTATGTTTTCTATCTTGTCTCGTTTCGTGCTCTACGTTAAGAAGCCAGTCAGACATTGTAGAACACAAACTTAACATAAGCACTAAGCTACGTAATTGTTATATTATGCCTTGCGTGTGACTGTGTATCTGTGGTGAGATTGGTTGCTGTGACCGAATTCCCTCAGAAAGCCATTGTTCCATTAACAAACAACATTCTTATTATATTTTGCACACAACTATCTTGGCTAGATATATTATGCACATAAATATATAAAAGAAGGTTATAAAACATTCTCCTCAAAAAGAGAAGAAGAGGCCCAGCAGTGGGACATTCACAGGCCGTTACTGATAAATAGATAACAAATAATGAAATATAATACGCGTAAAAGAACTTCGTTCCAACAATAAAATACGATAATTATCTTACCATGGCTTTGAATAAAGAGCGCGATTAGCAAAAATCCAGCTTTAAGGGACATGTTTCGGTCCGAAATGAAGAATAAAAAAAATTATTGCTCTTATAACATCTCGAAATTGATAACAAATTAATTAACTAAGATAATACCTATTTATCAAACGGTGCGATAATTTTTTTACATGCACAGCTAAAGCGTGCGACTTTGTATATAATTATAGTTCATACTATTAGAAGAGGGGTAAATACTACAATGCCAAAACTTAAAGATAGATTACATAATATTCGATACATAATAAATGTCTAATGATTCTGATATTTAATAGTTATGGGGGTGGAAGAGGGGACGAATAAACGATAGTAAGCGAATATATCCGAGTGGGGTATCCAATGATAGGATTTGATTTGTTTATTTTTGAGATTGGAGAGGTTAACGGGAGTGTTTTTTTCCCTTTTTTTTAAATTGTATAGGTAGGCGGACGTGCATTTGGGCCACCTGATGGTAAGTGGTCACCAACGTCCATAGACAATGGCATTGTAAGAAATGTTATCTATCGCTTACATCGCAAATGCGCCACCAACCTTGGGAACTCAGATGTTATGTCCCTTATGCCTGTAATTACACTGGCTCCATCTCCCTTTAAACCGGAACACAACAATAAAAAGTACTGCTGTTTTGCGGTAGAATATCTGATGAGTGGGTGGTATCTACACAGACGTGCTTGCACAAAGCTCTACCACCAAGTAAAAAAATGTTTTTAAATTTAAGTTTCATAATTGTGTTGCAATTAAAAACTGATAACTATTTGTCATAGACTAGCTGTTGCACGCGGCTTCACTCACGTGTAATCTATATTTATACAAATATAATAAATAGGTCAAATTAGTTTTTAAGTCTTTTTGTTTTTAACTCAAACTCTCCTGTACTTTACCTCAAGAAATCTACGTTACCAGCGTAGATTAATTTTATTAAAAAAAAAAACAAAATTATGCGGTTGGGTGACCCCCGACAGGGACGAGGTTCTTTGCGATATTTTTTCGACTCAAAACGTGTTTTAAAAGGTTCGAATCTGATACTGCATTCGAACGCCCAACGCATCACATCTTGTAGCATTTGGTAGGCATAACGCTATTTCGTTATGTGACATGACCCGGGGCTCCTGCTATTTCACTCTACTGTAAGTCCCGTAAAAGAACTTCGTTCCAAAAATTAGAGATCCTTACAAAAATTGCAATAATGTTACATTTAGGTATAATTTTTTTTTATAAATGTTATTATTTGGCGTGCGCTGCAAAAACTATTGAAGATACCTGGATGAATGTTCTACATGTTTATAGAAATACAAAAAAATCCTCAAGGCTATATATTATCTAACTATTATAGTTAAGTCACAATATCTGCTTTTTGTTCAAATTAGTCAATAAAAACACGGGTAGCAACGAACAACGATAACATTCGTATCATGATACTAACCCTAAGAGTATTAAATAGCTTCGGCGGGTACACATCAAATAGCTTCGGCGGTTCCGCTGTCAATTGGAAGGTAAAGCCAAATTGGCATCTAAAAAGATTGGTGTACTTAACAAGGCGAAACAGAACTTCACCTTGGCTCATCGCCTGAAACTTTACAAGGCGCAAATACGGCCCCACATGGAGTACTGCTATCGTCTTTGGGTGGGAGCTCCCCAGTACCAGCTCCTTGCCTTAGACCTCTTTCGACGTAGAGCATTTCGAATTGTCGACGATAAGGATCTCACCGACCGACTTAATACTTTGGATCTGCATAGAGATGTCGAGTCACTCTGCATCCTCTATCGCTTGTATAACGGGGAATGTACTAAGGAATTGTTTGGTTTAGTACTGGCCGTTGAATTTCACCACGCGCGCCACCAGACATCGCATCAGAATTCGAAATTCGATGTCTGGATATCCACAACAGCGCCTTTACTTAAAGGCCAGCATCGCATCTGAAAGCCCTCGAATGTTGCAGGTGTCCATGAGTCGTAGTCACTTTCCATCGGATGAGTCTCCTGCTCGTTTGCTCCCTCTTACATAAATAAACAGAGACTAAGACAAATTTTAAAACCAAAGTCAAAATCGCGTTGAATTTGAAACACCATGTATCATTCTCCTTACCCAAGGCGGTAGGAAGTGTTCCCTTGTATTTTGTACACTCGTTTTTTTTACATCAATGAGGTGCCTGGGACACTTTCATATATTACACTAACTGCACGTCCCGACTTAGTACGGGTAAAGTAAGGATTTAATTTTTAGTCAATAAGGTATTAAGGTGGACTTTTTCTAGGTAATACTGAATGTAATAAACATGTGAGACATTATTTTAGGCATCATAAATAGTTTTCGCAGTGCCAAATAATGACTTTTATAGGAAAAAATGATAAATTTGGTTTTTTTTAAAATAAAGGCTATATCTACCGTGAACTTTAAATAGAGGCTCAAATTTGACCGTGCCTCAAAGGTTTACATTATTCTAATTTCGAAAGGATTATCTAATCTTTTAGAAAGTGTAAGCCTATGTAACTCACTAAGGTTTCTGTAGTTTCAAGATTTTTTACAATCAGGTTAGTAGTTTTTGAGTGTATTCATTACAAAAAACAAAACATACAAAAAATCAAATCTAACCTCTTTATAATATTAGTATAGGTATAGAAAATTTAACATTTTAAATCATCAAACGTAAGTATATTCCAATATCAAATCAACAACACGACAGCATAAAGATATCCAAATCATCAGGTAAAGTGAATGCCTAATTTCGAATGTCTTTTCAGTTACGGCGTCAACTCCGCGGAATTAGTTGCTTCGCCTTAATTTAAATATAATATATTAACAAAATAATCTGCTTTGTAAGTATCCATGTTTGCATCATCACAATGTGTATATTATTAATTGGTGCAATCAAAGTTCGGAACCATTTAAAATCAATGGGCCTCGATAATTCAATAGTGAAATTATATTATTATGGTATATTTGTTAGCATACACTCCTTGAGAACGCTTTTACAACTCACGATCAGTTTCCTCCTCCCGTTTAATCTTTACCCTATCACCGGGCAGAGTTCCACCCAGGGAAAACGGGACGCACGAGGCTGTCACCTGATACTTTCACGTCACAGGGGTCACGCCTTACAGTAATAACAAGGAAATATCAATAGTAACATTTATTTCACACTTGTCCATAATGAAAGCTCCATAGTTGCGAATACTCAATTATATTATATTTCTCGAAGGCTTCGTTCGATCCAAGATCGGAAAGCACTAATGCGTACGAATATATCAGGAGCGCCCACCGCACACGGCATACCCCAGGATACCACTCCGATCTGTTGTCGGCGGTCGGATCGCATCAACGGACTGCCGGAGTCACTCTGAGGAAACAAATGTATAAGTTATCAGCGTGAAAAACTTTAGAGCTTAGGCGTTTCGTTTTCCACGCCACATAAATTATGTAAATACGATAAAAGTGTAAGTAAATATACAAACGTTGCACATGCCATGTCCGAAAGCCCTGAGGGTACAGATTTCGAGGACTGGATCGACCTTTGGAACTTGAACTGAGGAAATAAACAGCCAGGCGTAAAATGCCATTCGATTTACGCAACGAGTACTATCAATCACGTGGGCAGAGAGCTGCATTAGAGTTTGGGATGGCGTTCCAGGATTCTGAAATAATTGTATTCTTAGTACCTGTATTTGTGATTATCAATATACAGGATTATTTGTTCTACGACTTCGGACTTCGAACTCAATACATGAAAAGAAAATGATAACAAAAGTTGTTGCTTATGGTGTTGGCTATCTAGTCCTGCGAGGTTGCTGGGTCGTTACAAATAACCCTGTATAAGGTTACGACATACTACTCGCATAGTACGAGAATGTAGCTTATTTATTTAATAATTCACACATGAGTGATGAAAATCTATATTATTTAAGCTATGTACAAGAATAGAAGTTGCTCCCCATCCGGTAACTGAGGTTGGGACGCCAGCGCCTACGAAGTCATAGCTCAGTGCTACGGGTTGAACTGTTGTTGACATTATCACATTTTCTCTGGTGATGAGAAACCCAATGTCGTTTTTGAGGGTGCGGAACAAGTAGTCAGGGTGAGTGATGTTACTGGCGATGCGGTACTGAGTACCTCCTGTGCTCCAACGGTTGGTGCCGACGGTGACACGGAGAGAACTGCATGTAAAAAAATATTATGGTTAAAAAGATGAGTAAGGACTGTGGCAAGTAAAGGTAGTTTAATGTTTATATATTGTTTTTGGGTTCTAAAATATATATTGTTACCAGCCCTTCCAGAATGTAATCATAAGGGACATAACATTTTAAATTCTACGGTCAGTGGTGCAATTTCGATGTCAGTAGTGGTTCATATTTCTTAAATCGCTAGTCTATAGGTAGTGGAAACCTTACCTCGAGGCAGCCCACCGCTTACTTAATTAAAGACGACTGTACAATGTCGAATTTTATATTACGTCACCCTCGTATGTTTTCTACATGCTTGAAATATATTTATTCATTATATTAAAATATTTTTTACGTACTTAAGTAATTGTTGTTCGACGAACACTGCTTCGATGCAGTGAGCGGCGGTCAAGACGTGTCTGTTGGTGATCAAAGAGCCTCCGCAGAATAAGTCTCTGATCAACACACCAGTAGTGAGAGCCGCCATGTAGGGCACGCTACCAGCGACGGTGCCTCCGACGATACGAGATGACGAGTCTGTATGGTCGAAGAAGACCGACATGTCCTGTTTTTGTGTTGGGAATGCTGAAAAGTGGGTAAGTATTTATTCAAAATCTTTCCTCGAGCAATTGACCGAAGCCGCGGTACAATATATACTGACCGTCTGGTCATGTGACAACAACCCCGCCTGTTGTTGTTCAGACCACACATAATAAATGAATGAGTCAGACGTAAGTTGCAGAAATGTCAGATGTAGATAAGATAAATACATAGACTTAATCCGAGATATCTAATACATAATAATTATTGTGATTGTGTCATAGGTCCCAAAGTACTCGTCCGGCATTTCCGGTTTTACAAAAGTATTAATTTAAATATATATTAATCTCGTTTTACATGACTTCAATATATGTTAACATTTCCATTTTTTTTGCTATGAAAAATATCAAATGTTCTCATTCAATGACATATTGCTAATTCGTCTATTATGACATCTAACGTTTAATGTATGTTTAATGTTTAATATATAATGGAATATTTAGGAAAAATAGATAGTACACAAAACATCTTTATGTAATCGATAGCCATAAGCCTAAACTGAAGAGATTCAGAACATCAAACATGAGTGCAAGTGATATAGAAAAAGTACTTGATACATTGAGTGATTATAAGAGAGCTGATTTAACAGGAATACGAGTAACTAAACATGAAATCGTTGAAAGTACAAATAATTTAAGTATTGTTGAAATTAATGCGGATAATAATAATGCTTTTAATGAGTTTGCGACATAGTCTGTATTTTGATGAATAAAAAGATATATTATAAAAAGGGATATAATTATTACTAGTAGTGCCAATATGAGTGTAAATTGGACCAATATATTTAACACTGTTCGCCCGCGAAAATTTAATAACTATTATTTAACGTAAATACGTAAATTAGTAGGTATTTGTTAATAGAATAAACGTATACTAACGAAAAATAAATGTTAATTGAACAAACTGTAACTACGTATGTACTATCCTACAGTTAAAGTTTGTTCAAAACGTGTCATTTTTCTTACTTAGAGCATTTTATACTCAACTCATAACTAAACCAAAAGTCCAATCCGAATAATTTAAAGTGGAATATACACGTACATAATCAATATTAATTATCAAACCATTAAAATGGATAAGGATTAATATCATGATACCAATATCACTACTGTTCAAATACGGGTGTATTTGAACTTTATAATTTTAACAAAAACTGTTGATGTGGCTTAACTATTTATAATAGTTAGGTATGTACACCATCGCGGACTTTTTGTGAGCAATCATGAGTACTATTAATATATGTATTAGGTCCTTACATATGAAATTAGCGTTTTGTCGTACTGACCACTTTGATCTGAAATATCTCCTATTTGGTTAAGAATTCCAAATTCAAATTTATAAATTCATTTAGCTGGTACATTTAAGTTTTGAAAACAGTCATTCATTTGTTTTTTTCCTCATTATTTTTTTCTTTAGCGTCGCTTATTACCGCACAATGGAAAACATGAAATATCGGTATATTTACGAGTACGAGTTCTACCGTGGCACCAGTGCTGCAGAAACAGCTCGAAGGATTAATGACGTGTACGGCGCTGGTATCACATAAGACAGCATAATACGTTTTTGCTTTCAACGTTTTCGTTCTGGAAATTTCGACCTTCAGAACCAACCCCGTGGACGGCCGGAGATCAAAATGGAAAATGAAGAATTAAAGGCTATTGTGGAAGCGGATCCATCACAAAGCAATTCAGAGATAGCTGCAGGCTTCGGGGTAAGTGATAAAACTGTATTAATCCACTTGAAGCAAATCGGGAAAGTAAAAAAACTTGAACGATGGGTACCTCATGAATTGAGTGAATCGAACTTCCAAACACGCGTCGACTGTTGTGTTACTTTGCTCAACCGACACAATACTGAAGGGATTTTAAATCGAATCATTACTTGTGATAAAAAGTGGATACTGTACGATAGTCGGAAGTGCTCGTCGCAACGGCTGAACCCTGGAGACTCAGCCAAATTCTGCCCTAAACGACAATTGACTCAGAAAAGTTACTTGTGAGTGTTTGGTGGACTAGCGCCGATGTCGTTCACTACAGCTTTCTAAAATCTGGCCAAACGATTACGGCAGATATGTATTGTCAGCAACTGCAAACTATGAAGGAAGAACTGGCTTCTAAACAACCGAGATTGGTCAATCGCTCTAGGCCAATGCTGCTTCACGACAACGCAAGACCACACACTGCACAACAAACAACCACTAAGTTAGATGAGCTACAATTGGAATGTCTGGGACATCCACCGGACCTTGCTCCAACAGATTACCATTTTTTCCGGAGTTTGCACAACTTCTTACAAGGAAAAAAATTCAACTCCGATGCGGCAGTCCAAACCGCCTTCAAAGAGTTTATTGATTCTCGCCCCCATGCCCCTTTGGTGTTGAGCATTGAAAAGGGAGGATCCTCCGACCAGACGGGTGTTTGTCTGGTAGGCTACTGCCCAACGGTTGTTGTCGGGTTCTTGTATATATGTTCAATCGCTCGGATAACTTTTAATATCGCGATGTAGGGTACGTCAGTTTTTAGTTTTCGTATGTGGCGAGATAGATGTCGCTACACCCCCATTTTTTTAGTAAAGGGATCAATGAACTACCAATGAGATGGCAAAAGTGCATAGATATCAACGGTGTATACTTTGATTAAATAAATAAATTTTACAAAAAAAAAAAAATCTTTATATTCCTCCCGTACAAAACGCCAATTTCATATGTAAGGACCTAATGTATAATATTCGCAGCGCACGAAAAATATTCACTTTTAGAGGCAACATTTGATACCTTGGGTTACATTATTCCGTTTTGCGTAGGGATCTCAAATTTTTTTAAAAACATATTACAGCTCATGTTAAGAAAAAAATGTAGCTTTCTAATTGTGAAAGAATTTTTAAAATCGGTCCAGTAGTTTTTGTGTTAAACCGTAACAAACAAACAAAAAATGTAATCTTTCCTCTTTATAATATTAGTACAGATTTTCATATTTGACTGCGGGGCTAGGTAAGTTCCCTGGATCCGGCGGGCAGGCGGGCTGACCTTCGGGGCGCAAGCGATTCCGTGGCGCCCCCCGGACGGAGAGGATACCGCTGGTTTTTTTGTGGGTATTCCGGTGCCTTAGGCACCAGTGAGCCCCTTCAACGCGTAAATGTGTTTTTCCAGCGAAAAAAAGTCCCTGTTTTTTTTTGTAGTAAAATAACAGTAAAATATATGATATAAAAATAAAATATATATTCCGTATCTTACCATGGCTCCCAATAAACAGCGTAATTAACAAAAAACCAGCTTTCAGCGACATGTTTCGGTCCGAAGTGAAGAATTAAAAAACATGTTGTTTTTATAAAAAATGAAATTTGATAAATAATAATAATTAACTGAGATAGTATTTATCAAACGGTACGATAATACATAGTTTAAGTAAGTGATATACATAGTTTGTGTGTGTGTATGTGTGACTGAATCTATCTTTAGTAGATCTGAAACATTGAGAGACACCATAAAGGGCACGCGACCAGCGACGGTACCATCGACGATACGAGATGACGAGTTTGTATGGTCGAAGAAGACCGACTTATCTTGTTTTTGTGTTAGGAATGCTGAAAAGTCGGTTATTATTTAATTAAAAGCTTTTCTCGAATTGATCGAAGTCCTCCTGTAATTTATACTGAGCGTCCGGTCTAGTGACAAAACGCCCGCCTTTTGTTGCTTAGGTCTATGTTAAAATTATACTACTATAGGGTTTTCCATTAAGGGCGCTTGATCTTTGAAATGCAAAAAAAAAATACATGTAGGAGAGATATTTGCGAAATTTTTTTTTTATTTGGAAGGTCTATCGACCCCTTTATGTATGGACCAATCACGCCTCCGGCCCAAAATCCGCACCAAACAGTCACTTTCTGCGGGTGCATTGCCACTTGGTGAACCTCGTGTGGATTGGTCTCGTCCCAAATACGGCAATTTTGCTTGTTGACATAGCCATTCATCCAAAAATGCGCCTCGTCGCTGAAGATGATTTTTTTTGCCAAAATCGGCGTCAACTTCCAACTGCTCTAATGCCCAGTCAGCGAACACACGGCGCTGTCTATGGTCATTAACCTTGAGCTCTTGGGTCAGCTGGATCTTGTACGGGTGCAGGCTCAAGTCACAACGCAAAATTCGCCAAGTTGTCGTCTGCGAAAGGCCGAGTTCCTGTGCGCGACGCGGAATTGACTGCCGCGGGTTTTCGAGGACACTGTCGCGCACAGCGGCGATATTCTCGGCAGATCTCGCGTTACGTTGACGCACGGGAACCGGCTGATTGTTAACTGACCCGGTTGACTCGAATTTGTCCACCAATCGACGGATAGTCGACTCGGCAGGACGATCATCGCGACCGTAAAACGGGCGAAGTGCGCGGAACGTTGCTCGAACTGAAGACCCATTTTCATAAAACAATTTTATGATTTGCACGTGCTGCTCGACACTGTAATCTGCCATGGTGGTTTGGGAGGACGGAGTGAATATAACACACTGCATTTGACAGCTGTCACTCAAACAACATGGCCGCAATCAGCTGTCAAAGTTCAAGCGTCCCTATTGGAAAACCCCTTATATATACTTAGTATATAAGACTTGCGTATCCTTTACAGGTATTTCTTCCAGCACACCGAGAAGACTTGACGAGCTGGTTGGCATGGTTGGTAAGACACTTGCTTACCACGCCGCAGGTCGTGGTTTCGATTTCCACCCAGGACATACACTTGTGTGCATGAATGAACATGTCTGTTTGTCCTGAGTCTGGGTGTAATTATCTATACAAGTATGTATTTACAAAAGAAAAGTAGTATATTTAGTATATCAGTTGTTTGGTTTCCATAGTACAAGCTCTGCTTATTTTGGGATCAGATGGCCGTGTGTGAATAATGTCCCAGGATATTTATTATTTATTATTATTATTATTTACATAATATATTACAAGTTATAGTATAGATCATTCACAATTTCACACATATGTATACTTACATACATACATACATATATACATAATTTATTTAGATAGTGACAAATAAAACTTTTTCAAACGATATTTAAAGATGTTCAGTGGATTCGACTGCCGAATATCCTTAGGTAGTGCATTCCATAGTTTAATAGTTTTTACATTAAAAGAGTGACTGGAGATTTGTGTCCGGTTGCAGGTAATAATAAGTTTATTATCCTCTGAAGAACGCAGGTTGTGTGTGCTGTCACATTCAAGAAAATTGAAGCGTTCTTTGAGGTAAAATGGTGTGTGATCGATATACAGGACAGAGTTGAGAAGTGATAAGGCATGCAGATTTCTTCAAAGTCTGATTGGGAGCCACTTTAACTGAGACCGATAGTGAGAAACATGATCAAATTTACGCAGACCGAAATAAATCTTATGGCTAGATTTTGAAGCCGTTCTATTTTATTCAGAAGGTCTTCAGTTAAATCCATGTAGCAGACATCAGCATAATCCAATATGGGTAAAAGGAAAGAATTGGCTAAGCTGATCTTAGCCTTGATAGGCAGCAGATTTTTCCATCGCTTTAAAAAACCAATGATAGCGAAAATCTTACGGTTCATTTCTGCAACCTGAGGTACCCAGGAAAAGGAAGCATCAAGGAGTAGTCTAAGATTTCTAGCACTCTCTTGCAAATGCAATATTTGGCCTTCGAATAAGATTGGAGGTCCTCGACAGAAGCTTAGGACTGCCAAATATAACCACATGCGACTTCCTTGGATTTACTAGGAGCTGGCATTATATATTGCAGTCCAGTCAATATTATTTATATTAGTCATGAAAATGGTAGTACTAAATTTTTTTAAATTTCGCCGCATGACTTTGTTTGGCTTAGCCCGCGGAGGCCGAATCCTATGGGATAAATAGACTAAATTATGGTAAGAAAAGGCCTCAGCGGGAAACTGACCATGTGCATCAACATGACTAAGCAAGGAAACAACCATTAAGTCCAACAGCGATGGCGAACAATTCGGAAAAAATGAGTTGCATTCGTATGAAGTACATTAAGGTTACAGTTATTAATTATTATATTTTTAAACCGACGGGTGACAGGTTAATTAAACATGTGTTAAAATCTCCCATAGTGATTGTGTGATCAACAGACCCAATAAATTGTTCTAATAGATTTTCAAAATTATCAAAATAATTAATATTGAGGGACGGACTATACGCCCAGTAGTAGTTAATAAATATATGTTCAGATGACTCAGAGTATTGTGAAGGATATTTACTTAAAATTGTAAAGGGGATATGACTACGAAAGTATATCGTCACACCACCGCCACCCTTTATCTGTACGATCATTCCGGATCAGATGAAAACCAAGCAAACGGTAAGAAGTTGAAGGTTGAAGTAGAACAAAAGTTGTTGCTTATGGTGTTAGCTATCTAGTCCAGCGAGGTTGCTGGGTCGTTACAAAAAAACTTTTAACGTATAAATATATAAAAAAAATATGCATATTGAACTTTAAATGTAACATGGTAACTACCATATAGAATGCGGTAGTGAGCGGATAAAGTACACAATATATGAGTCAGACGTTAATCGCAGATCTATCAGATCTAGATTGTACAAAGACTTAAGCCGAAATTGGAAAATTATTATCTTTCAGATAAATAATACACGATAATTATTATGTTTATGACAAATACTCGTCCGGCATTTCCGTTTTTATTTTTGAAGTGATAACTACTCTAGACGCGTTGCGCTGGTTTCTCGTAGGGAATAGACTCGTGGCTTCCCGGCACCGACATACTAATGTTAATATGATGAAATCGTTGAAAGTACAAATAATTTAAATATTGTGGAAATTAATTGTGGATAATGATGAATAAAATGTATGTAAATACTAATAGTATATATACAAATAATATGAGTGTAATTTAACTATTGTTTATTTAAATTAAGCTGTATTAATATTTTGTACCGAGTTTGTATTTTGATGAATAAAAAGGTATAGAATTATGGATTATACTAGCTGTGCCCCGCGGCTTCACCCGCGTATAATTAATAAAAATATAATAGATTATTTTTTTACTATAATAACACACACGCGCGCGTACACAAACATACACACAAATGGCTACTGGTAAGGAAATACGTAATTAATGATTTGAAATTAATTTTCATAAGATACCGTAGGGCTTACCCATCTTATATATCTATGGCCTATCATTTACGCCATCACATGTTCTTTGTGTGTACCAATTTTCATCAAGATTGGTCAAGCCGTTCTTGAGTTATAAGAAGACATACAGACAGACAGACAGACAGACAAAAATGAAAAAAATTGTATAATGTGAATCACTGCATCATGAAACGATGATTTATCACAAAATTAGGTGAAACAAAATGTTCAGACAGAGCCAATAGATTTATATAGTAGTATAGATTGGGAGAGCCAATAGATATGGAAATTGGACTGATATATTTAACAGTTTCAAGTTTTCACTTATATCGGCTGTCCCTGTGGCTGCCTGTTTTTTTAGGAAGGCAGACTGCGAATCGGGTTTGGTTAGCGTAGATGTACTTGGTGCGAGGCTTTGTGAAAACCCGTTTGGGGGTACAAACAACTCATCTCACTGCAAAACAGCAATAATTAATATGTGGTCGTATATGAGAGGTGTGCTATTCAGTATAACTAGGGACAGTCTTAGTCTTTGTTCCCAAGGTTGGTGGACCACTGACGAAGTAAGCGATATTTTATATATTTTTAAAGTGTCAACAACTATGGGTAATGGTGACCACTTACCATCAAGATACCCATTTTCCTATTCATACTACATACTAAGGTCGTCCAGACCGATTTCGGCCACGGCGGCCAATCTCAAGAGAGATTAGCCAACTGCGCAGGACATATTATAGTGCACAAGTGTGTGCGCAAACACCGGTGCACTCTCTTTTCCTTAGCTCTCATAATCCGATGGGACGGCAATCCGACACGACCGGAAAGAGTTCAGGCGCAGGACCAACGGCTTAACGTGCTTTCCGAGGCACGGGAGTGTAAACACTTCCAACTTCCAGACTCCGGGCTGCTACTGAGAATTTTCTGACAGAAAAATCCAATAACTGTTTATTGGCCCGACCTGGGAATTGAACCCAGGACCACCGGGTCTGCGGCCTTATATCTAGCCACTAGACCAACGAGGCAGTCACTACATCCTATATTTATACAGTTAATATAGGGTTTTCCATTAAGGGCGCTTGATCTTTGAAATGCAAAAAAAAATACAAGTAGTAGAGATATTTGCGATTTTTTATTTGGAAGGTCTATCGACCCCATTATGTATGGAATATGACATCATTCAAATGACCGCCACGGCTTCGGTTGGTGGCGCGCACACGAAAGGTCCAATTTTCGATGACTCTGGCGCACAAATCGGGCTGTATTTGATCGATGGCGTGGCGTATGTTGACTTTGAGGGCATCGGTGGTTTGCGGCTTGTTGGCATAGACCTGCGACTTAAGAAAACCCCACAAGAAAAAGTCCAGCGGGGTCAAATCGCACGATCTCGGTGGCCAGTTCACGTCGCCTCCGCGCGAGATGACCATGTCCAGAAATTGCTCGTGCAGAACTTCCATCGTAGCGTGTGCTGTGTGGCACGTAGCGCCGTCCTGTTGAAACCACATGTTGTCCAGATCCATATTCTCGATTTCAGGCCAAAAGAAGTTGGTTATCATCGACCGGTATCGCTCACCATTGACGGTGACGGCCACACCATTATCGTTTTCGAAAAAATACGGACCAATCACGCCTCCGGCTCAAAATCCGCACCAAACAGTCACTTTCTGCGGGTGCATTGCCACTTGGTGAACCTCGTGTGGATTGGTCTCGTCCCAAATACGGCAATTTTGCTTGTTGACATAGCCATTCATCCAAAAATGCGCCTCGTCGCTGAAGATGATTTTTTTGCCAAAATCGGCGTCAACTTCCAACTGCTCTAATGCCCAGTCAGCGAACACACGGCGCTGTCTATGGTCATTAACCTTGAGCTCTTGGGTCAGCTGGATCTTGTACGGGTGCAGGCTCAAGTCACAACGCAAAATTCGCCAAGTTGTCGTCTGCGAAAGGCCGAGTTCCTGTGCGCGACGCGGAATTAACTGCCGCGGGTTTTCGAGGACACTGTCGCGCACAGCGGCGATATTCTCCGCCGGAACCGGCTGATTGTTAACTGACCCGGTTGACTCGAATTTGACGCCAATCGACGGATAGTCGACTCGGCAGGACGATCATCGCGACCGTAAAACGGGCGAAGTGCGCGGAACGTTGCTCGAACTGAAGACCCACTTTCATAAAACAATTTTATGATTTGCACGTGCTGCTCGACACTGTAACCTGCCATGGTGGTTTGGGAGGACGGAATGAATATAACACACTGCATTTGACAGCTGTCACTCAAACAACATGGCCGCAATCAGCTGTCAAAGTTCAAGCGTCCCTATTGGAAAACCCCTTATATACAAATTTAGACCTGATCATAGATTGAAACTCTGATCATATGGGATGAAAACGCCATTTAGTTATGTTCATATTGAAATAATTTAGTAATTTACCCCTCCAATTAAACAAAGTTTTCGATAGGAATTGTGATAATAGCCCTAAGTTAGTACCTGGGACTTGCGTGCGGTTCGTAAGCCGCATAGCTATTGGTCCTTATAAGAGTAACAGCCTGTGAATGTCCCACTGCTGAGCTAAGGCCTCTTCTCTTTTTGAGGAGAAGGTTTTAGAGCTTATACCACCACGCTGCTCCAATGCGGGTTGTTGGAATACTCATGTGACAGAATTTCAGTGAATTTTGACACATGCAGGTTTCCTCACGATGTTTTCCTTCACCGTTAACCACGAGATGAATTATAAATCACAAATTAAGCACATGACATTCAGTCGTACTTGCCTGGGTTTGAACTCACGATCATCGATTAAGATTCACGTGTTCCAACCACTGGATATTCTCGGCTTTTTTTAAAAATTATTTATTTTTGAAATTGAATTAAAATTGATAAAGGAGGATAAACTATTAAATTTTTTTTCAGTTTACCGAATTTAGATAAATAATTATACTAGAAGAATATGAAAGTGATGACTAAAGAAAATATAAGACCGTGTTTTAACAAGGAAAGTAAAGGTATGTGTGTGTGTGTGGGAACCGTGGGCGTCACTCCTACATTTTTGATAACTTAAGACCCTCTCATCTGTGTGTGTGTTTTATGTACCTTTCACAGGATAGCAGCTTTTAATATACGCGATCAGTTGGGTGAAGGGGTGCCACAAATATTCGCTAAATTCAAAATATGATTAGGAGGTCAAAATACTTCGTTTATTTATTTTTTATAGCATATTGGCCACCTGATTGTAAGTGGTCACCAACGATCATAGACATTGGCATTGTAAGAGATGTTAACCATCGCTTAAATCGCCAATGCGCCACCAACCTTGGGAATCTAGGTGTTATGTATCTTTTGCCTGTAATTGCATTGGCTTCAAACCGGAACACAACAGTATCAAGTACTGCTTACATACATCTTACAATGCCATTGTCTATGGGCGTTGGTGACCACTTACCATCAGGTGGCCCATATGCTCGTCCGCCTACCTACACTATAAAAACGCTTGTGTGCTAAAGGTCATTATACAATTAATGAATTTATGAATGAAAAAAGATGTAAGCGGTAGCGTAATGCCATAATCCTCTGGCGTGACTTACAGCCCGCCATACCGACAAGAACAACACCGACAACAACCGACAAGAACAGTTTAATTAAAAAAAAATTCAAGCATTTGTACTATGCTAATTTACGCACAGCTAATCATCGTCGAGTAGCCATTCGGGAAAAGACAATAATTTTTGTGGAACAAATCATTTGACACTCGTAATTTATTCGACACGATCGATTAACGCCCACATGATTCGGCCGCCACTGGTACCAGCGCTATGACCATCATTTTTCTATTCGTCATTACGTAATTAGATCCCTGAAGTCGCCATACTGGTACAAATGACCTGAAATTTTGTGTCACCTTCTCCCGGTCTATTAGGTGTTGTGATTGACTGTAAGTTGACGTTTATATCATCCGGTATTTGTTTGTTATTATCCGGTAGTAGTAGAACTGTATTGTGATACTTTTAGAATAAAATTACCGGATATGTATTGCTGACCAGATTTAAATAAGCCAAGTTTCATTAAGCAGTTACAGAAATAAAAAAAATATAACGCGATTCAAAAGACTACTAACACCATCTAGTAACGAAAAGGAAAATTAAAATGACAGTGAACGCAGGTATCAAAGAAAATAATTGATAAGTAGGGACGTATTATTCAATAAGTATTATAAAAATAATGTTTTTTCTATGCTTTAATTAATTATATCGAGATAATTATATTAAACATTTTGCTGTTTTTTTCTAATTAAAATATTTTACAATTGCATATAGATATTGGCATTTAATAATATAATTTAAGATAGACACAACCTTTGTTATTAATAACCAATTGTGGGTACTTTAAATGTCAGTTTTATCCTCACGAGCGTGATGTGTATTGTCTCATCAGGGTTTATTATTATGTTGGGCAGAAGCAATAGTTCACGTGCTTTTCGACGACTTTAGTTTAACACTGTCAACTAGTTTCGGTCGTTAATAATAATAGCCTTTATTTAACAATCTTATATAATACATTTCGTTCTTAAATACTAAATTTTATTATTTGACACCAGTTTCGCCAAGATTGTCTTGCTTCCCAGCAAAGGCCTTCCCTAAAGCTTGGCACAAAGTGCAATCTTGTGTCTTCCTTCTCCATGTAATGCATGTATTCTTTTTATGTCCTCTTCCCACCTACGAAGTTGTCTTCCTTTCTTTCTTTTGTATTGTCTTGGATACCATTCAGTTACGTCCTTAGTCCATTTATCTTTTTGAAGTAATAACTTATTATGGGAGGGTAAACCGTTTCGTAACGTAACGCGTTACGATGCCACTATCACCGACGCGGACTGCTTTACCTGAGAGTTACCAACCTAACGCCATCTAGCGTATACAGATAGTACTTATAATAATTTAGCAACTCTCAAGTACTAATTTAAATTATATTTAATATATTATAATTAATAATAAATATTATCACTTCTGTCGAGCGTCCCGAGACGCACATGTTTTTTCGTTCCTCATCATGTAACCCGTCCATTTTAGTTTCTTAATGCAATATGTCACATCCGTAAATCCAATTTGCTTCCGAATTGTTTCAAGTCTTATTTTGTTTCTTATTTTATCATTGAGCATTTTTTTTCCATTCCATTCCATTCCATTCCATTGACAAATTTCTAGTTTGCGTATGTTGTGTTCCGTTAAGCTCTATGTTTGGCATCCATATGTCATAACGGGTAGAATACATGAGTCAAATATATTTTTCTTGTATTTTAATGCGAGAAAAAGTCAACAAAGCAATCAATATACAGAAGAAAGGGAAAACACCAGGTGAAGACGCCATATCTAACGAACTCTAAACACTAAATGTTATCGCAGATTTATTCAATGAATTTTTCTATACGGAATATATACCTACCCAATGGACAATGTTAACCATAATACTCATACACAAGGTTTCTAGGGAATCGGCAATATTTTCGGAAATTGGTAGTTATAGATTTTTTTAGTTTTATGAATATTTTTTCTTAACATTTTGGTCGGACAATTTATCTCTAAGCATTCTATGATCGGTATTGTAGTCCAATTGATTGACAATATCTACATTAGAGAATAATTTTGGTTTGTTTGTAATAATATAATCGATTTCGTTCTTTGTCCTTCCATCAGGTGATATCCATGTCCATTTTCTATTCTTCTTTTTCTTAAAGTTTCCCAGTTTGTGTCCATTATTATTCTTTTTCTTTCTGTCGGTCGGCTATAGAAAATTTGAAAAATTATTGGCAGAAAACCACATTTTAATATATTATATAAAAAGATTTTTTTTTGTCGATATCTACGTAATTGAAATGTAATTTATTATTATAATAAATTTTATTTAAAAAAAATATCTACTTCGTGAGAGTAATTTTTTGTTTTGTAGTTTGCATCATCGCAATATGTGGGTACATATAGATCAATTGGGCTTATTGATTCAGTAATAAAATAATAATATCCAATCAATTCGTTTTTGACGCAGTGTAAATCTTGGAAAGTGTACTTCCCTCGAGAACGCTGTTACATCTCATGTCTCTCCAATCTTCCGCTGAGTCTTTACCCTATGGGTCGGCAGAGATTTCAGGGAGGAGAGAGTGCTCTAAGAAGGAATGGTGAGCGGTCACGGATCAAGGATCATGCCCTACACTAATAAAAAGGTAGTAAAAAGCAATATTAACAGTAACATTTATTTCTATCGCATCCATCGTAAACTGTCCAAAGTTTTGAATACTCATTTTTTAATTTATCTGGTGATCTGTTCGATCCAAGAGCGGTAGGCACTAATGCGTACAAACATGTCTGGAGCGCCGCGCGCACACGGCAGACCCCAAGATACCACACCTATCTGCTGTTGACGGTCGGAGCGCATCAGCGGACTGCCGGAATCACCCTGAGGAAACAAATATAGGTTAATATCGTGAAAAACACGCAAACGAACAAATATGTCATTTTACTCCTTGAATCCGGGTTCAAGCCCGGGCAAGCACCACTGAATATTCATGTGCTTAATTTGTGTTTTTAATTCATCTCGGCCTTGACAGTGAAGGGAAACATTGAGAGGAAACCTAGATGTGTCTAATTTAACTGAAATTCTGCCACATGTGTATTCCACCAACCCGCATTGGAGCAATGTGGTGGAATAAGATCCAAACCTTCTCCTCAAAAAAGGAGACGAGGCCTTAGCCCAGCGGTGGGACACTCAGGCTGTACTGTCAATAATTTTCTTAAAAACAATAACAGTGTAAGTAAATACACTAACGTTGCACGTGCCACGTCCGGTAGCCAGGAAGGTGCAGATTTCGATGTGTGGTTGGACAACAGGAACTCTCATGTTAAGCTGCGAGGCGCGATTGGCTACATCATTTACGCAACGATTTCCATCGATAACGGACGCAGAGAGCTGCATGAGATTTCGTGACATCGAGCCACCTGTCTGAAAAAAAAAATGCATTTAAATATTAGTAATCTGTATGTGTAATTGTTTATGTACGGACATAATAATAATAAGGTCCTCCAGACCGATTTCAGCCACGGCGGACAATCTCCGGAGAGATTAGCCAACTGCGCAGGAGATATTATATTGCACAAGTGTGTGCGCAAACACGCAGCAGGTGCACTCTCTTTTCCTTAGCTCTCATAATCCGATGGGACGGCAATCCGACACGACCGGAAAGAGTTCAGGCGCAGGACCAACGGCTTTACGTGCTTTCCGAGGCACGGGAGTGTACACACTTCCAACTTCCAGACTCCGGGCTGCTACTGAGAATTTTCTGACAGAAAAACCCAATAACTATTTATTGGCCCGACCTGGGAATTGAACCCAGGACCACCGGGTCTGCGGCCATATATCTAGCCACTAGACCAACGAGTCATGTACGGACATACTGATCGCATGTATAGTTGGTCAATAAACTAAATTTATCTTAGGATGTGTATAAAGTTCATAATATCTTATATATATATCAAATAGATTTTTGTATATTAAAAATAATACGCAATTTAAGTTCAACTCGAGGCTACGAGTTAAAAACATTCTATAAAAAAAGACAATCTTCGGAAAATTACGCAAGACCACAATTCTTCCGTATGATGCAGTCAAACTATAACACCTAATTTTTTCTACCAATTTTTCCGATCGTGTCACGTCATGTCACTTAGGTGTTAAAAATCAGTATTATTTAAATAATATACTCACAATCGTCCTTCCCCATCCAGTGACTGTTGTTGGAACGCCAGCGCCAACAAAGTCATAGCTCAGAACTACAGGTTGAACTGTCGTTGACATTACTACGTTATCTGCGGTGATGAGGATTCCAATGTCGTTTTTTATGAGGCTGTGCACGTAGTTAGGGTGAGTGATGTTACTGGCGATGCGGTAATGAGTGCCTCCACTGTTCCAACGGTTGGTGCCGACTGTGGCACGGAGGGAACTGTATGTTAAGAATATTATGAGTAAAATGACGAGTGTCATCGATTTTTTTTTTAAATGGTGGCTGTATCACTTTTACAGGTTGTTTTAATTTCAAAGTTAGTATGACCGATTGTGTTTTACTGGAAAAACCTATATAATGTCTTCCTGACCGATTTCGGTCACGGCGGCCAATCTCAAGAGAGATTAGCCAACTGCACAGGAGATATTATAGTGCACAAGTGTGTGCGCAAACACAGATGCACTCTCTTTTTCTTAGCTCTCATAATAATCCAATGAGACAGCAATCCGAAAAAAGTTCAAGCGCAGGTTTAACGTGCTTTCCGAGGCACGAGAGTGCACATACTTCCAACTTCTAGACTTCGGGCTGCTACTGAGAATTTTCTGACAAAAAACCCAATAACTATTTACTGGCCCGACTTGGGAATTGAACCCAGGATCACCGGGTCTGCGGCCTTATATCTAGCCATTAGGCCAACGATGCAGTCAAGTTTAATATACTATATGTAAATGATCCATGTATGTAATTATTTACTTGAGCAAATGTTCTCCAGTGAACACTGCTTGGATGCAATGAGCAGCGGTCATGACGTGTCTGTTGGTGATCAGTGACCCTCCACACACTAAGTTTCTGACTGTTACACCAGTACTAAGAGCCACCATGAAGGGCACGCGACCAGCGGTGGTACCTCCTATGATACGAGATGATGAATCCGTATGGTCGAAGAAGATCGACATGTCCTGCTCCTTCGCTGGGAATGCTGAAAATTGGGTTAATATTTTATTAAAACATTTGGTTAGAACATTTGATTGACGTTGACTTATAATATAAACCGATCGTTTCCGGGCTATTGATAGCAATCCCGCTATTTTAAGTTAGATGTATGTATATCTCATAGTAATATTTGCTTTACAAATAGTTTGGGCGATATCATTTTGTATCTTGCACAAACATTGTTTTCGTGTTTTTGATATTTGAATAGGTAAAATATTTTTTTTACCACACATTGTATTATTTTCAAATCGAATGTACCTTTGTGAGATAATCGCAAACTTATCGGATTTTAATGGTAACGCTATGTACACTATAGATTTATGCAAAAATTAGCAAATTATCAGAACTTAGATATTAAGCAATCTATATAAAATATTATGATAGTAGTCCCAAAAAACTTTTCTGACAGATTTTATTTATTTATTTTTGGAAGTCACGTTTGCAAATGGCTACCTGATGGAAAATTTGTTAACTTCGATCATATATTGGCATTGCAAGAACTAAAAACCACTCTACAATGGTCATTACTGGTTCTCGCCCCTAAAATACACGCTCAGGTGCATAGTAAAGTTTATTGATGTCTGGCGGTGAAATAATTGAAAAGTGGGTGTTAAGTGCCCAGACAGGCCTGCATAAAGCACACACAACAGGCTCATTTGAATCACCAATCAGTACTAATTTGTTTTCTATTTAGGTTTGTTATAACCACGGTCTTGTATACAGGTCTATCAACGGAGCCCAATTTCAGTGGTGAGAGATTGGTGCGATTGTGCGACAACTTTTATTTCGTAATAACGCCCGCTGTACGTAGTTGCTATCGAATGTGGTTGAGTGACACGCGGCGTATATTTCTCTCCCAAGTATTGTGTTATTTAATTATTGTTATATCGGTTTGTTGAGTTTTGCGGATTTGTTCCGAAATGTTCAGGATAATTATTACGCGAATTATCATTCCTCTGGCGTACCCCCATTACTGTTATTGATAGACCTGTGTATACAACCGTGGTTATAATTGTATAAGTGTACCTAGTGCGAGTCTTTTTATTTTTTCGATGGCGTTGACGTTAGCTGCTCTTTGTATGGAATTCCAATTATTGTCACTAGATGCCGCTGTTTTCATTCCATAAAAATTGCAATTTACGTCAACACTATCAATTAAGGAAAAAAACGTGTGCGTCTTGGGAGGTTCGACAGAAGTGATTATATTTATTATTAATTATAATATATTAAATATAATTTAAATTAGTACGTGAGTTTTTTTTTTTTTTTATGTTAGAGGGTTCAAACGAGCAGGAGGCTCACCTGATGTAAAGTGACTACCACCGCCCATGGACATCCGCAACATCTGAGGACTTGCAGGTGCGTGCCTTTGAGGAAAGAGTACGCTCTCTTCTTGAAGGTTTTTATGTCATATCGGTTCGGAAAAGTCGCCGGCGAAAGCTGGTTCCACAGAGTGATTGTGCGAGGCAGAAAATGCCTTAGGAAACGCGCTGTTGTGGATTTCCAGACATCGAGGTGGTGAGGATGGAATTTTGAGTTCTGGCGTGATGTCCGGTGGTGAAATTCAGCGGCCGGGACTAAACCAAACAACTCCTCAGAACACTCCCCGTGATATATGCGATAGAGTATGCAGAGTGACCCAACATCTCTACGCAAATCCAAAGTATCAAGCCGGTCGGTAATAGCTTGATCGTCGACAATTCGAACTGCTCTACGTTGTATGCGGTCAAAAGGAAGAAGCTGGTACTGGGGAGCTCCCGCCCAGAGGTGAGAGCAGTACTCCATGTGGGGCCGAAGTTGCTAAATTATTATAAGTACTATCTGTATAAGCTAGATGGCGTTAGGTTGGTAGCTCTCAGGTAAAGCAGTCCGCGTCGGTACTAAAATAATATAAATAAATAATAAAGTGAGAGAGGAGGAGCCTGCCTACTGCTGCCGTATGTGTGAGAGAGAGGGAAGCCAGACAGAGTGGCGCCGTAACGCGTTACTTTACGAAGCGGTTTACCCTCCCATAAGAAGTTATCATTTCAAAATACACACTCGGCGCACTGAATAACTTACAACACATTACATTTGTATTAAGTTCATTTAATGAGTTAAAATAGTAATCCAAAATTGGGGACAAAATACTCTATGGTCCCGACTAGATCCAGTGGCCTATTTTTGCGTTGGAAAACATTAATGTGTTTAGCATTAATAGGCTTATGAAAAAATAATAAATTACTAGCACTTCACCCGGGACAATTTAAAAACTATTATTGAGCGTAAATACGTAAATTAGCATTTGTTAATAGACTTAAAGTAGGACAGTTACAGTTTCTTCAAGTCGTGACATTATTCTTACTTAGAGGATTTTTACACCCGTCATAACTTCTAAACGAAAAGTCCGATCCGAATAATTTAAAGTGGAATTTACACGTACATAATCAACCTTAATTATATTAATTAATGATATTACCTTAATAATATTAATCAATTATCATACCATTTATACGATACGGATTAACATTATGATACCAATAACACCACTGTTCGATTCCACCCGTATTTGGACATAATATTTTAAACAAAAACTGTTATTGTGGCTTAACTAATAGTTAAGCATATTCTTTATGTGTGTATGTATTATTAATATATAGAACACTATTTTATATATCGTCAATAGTTCTCGCAGCGCACGCAAAATAATTACTTTCATAGGTATTTTGATATCTTAGGTTACATTGTTCCATTTTAGGTAGGGATCTGTGTGAAAATATAATATAGCTTATTTTACTCGGTAAAATGTCCTCCAGACCGATATCGGCCACGGCGGCCAATCTTAAGAGGTAAGCGTAGGACATATTATAGTGCAGTTCCTTAGCTCTCATAATCCGATGGGACGGCAATCCGACACGACCGGAAAGAGTTCAGGCGCAGGACCAACGGCTTAACGTGCTTTCCGAGGCACGGGAGTGTACACACTTCCAACTTCCAGACTCCCGGCTGCTACTGAGAATTTTCCGACAGAAAAACCCAATAACTATTTATTGGCCCGACCTGGGAATTGAACCCAGGACCACCGGGTCTGCGGCCTTATATCTAGCCACTAGACCAACGAGGCAGTCGGTAAAGATGTAGCTTTCTAATTGTGCTTCTTTTTAAATCGGTTTTTTTAGTTTTTGAGTTAAATCCTAACAAACAAACAAAAATCAATTTTTTCCTCTTTATAATATTAGTATATAGTTTGCACAAAAAATTAAACTGTTCTTACCATAGCTCCCAACGAGGAGCGTTACGAAGAAAAATCCAGCTCTGAGCGACATGGTTTCGTCCCGAAATAACAAGAATAACAATATTTGCACTTATATATAATCTTAATCGATAAATAAATTATTATCTAAGATAAAATTTATTAATTACTTTGATTAAATTGTTTAATTATAACCACTTAATATATTTTGAAATAGCAAACCCCGTGGTAGCTTGTAATTATTTTTAACTTTCTATGTTTCTGCTTTTGTAAGTATGTATGTGTGTTTGCCTAACGTATTTCAGTATGAAAACGGGATATTGTTCCCAAAATAATTTTAAGTGACGTGTAATTGAATGCCTGAAAAGTTGATGATATTCCTTCTTTTTTCATTTAAATAAAATAGTCATCACCAAAATGCACTCATATTTATCATTTGATAACTTAATCTCTGCTGTAATAAGGACTATCGGAATTAAAGATTATTTTATTCGTTGAAGATAATCAGATGTTGTACTTTTTTTTAATATAGGGTGTCAATGTTAGTTGACATGACTCTTTAAAAATATGACACCATCAAACTTAATTTTATTTAAAAAAATCACAACAACATTTTGAAATTTGTGATTACAGTAGCTAAAGATGTGGCAGAGTGTCGATTTTCAACATTTACAAAAATATGTCTATTAATAGGTGATATCGATTAATTTTTTTAATTTTTACAGAACTGGTATAACTAAACTATGCATCCGGTGCCTGCTTCATGTTGAGTTTTGGGACACTTTTATATAAGAGTATCTATGTTGGTGTGTTACATATTTTTATTCAATTTATAAGTATTTAATAAATTTTAAATGTATGTTGATTGCACACTACGCCCGATTAATGTTCCTGCCTAACAATATTTACGATTACGAGTTCTACGGTGGCACCAGTGCTGCAGAAATAGCTCGAAGGATTAATGATGTGTACGGCGCTGGTGTCGCAAAAGAAAGCACGGTACGGTTTGGTTTCAATGTTTTCGTTCTGGAAATTTCGACCTTCAGAACCAACCCCGTGGATGGCCGGAGATCAAATTGGAAAATGAAGAATTAAAGACTATTGTGGAAGCGGATCCATCACAAAGCACTTCAGAGATAGCTGCAGGCTTCGGGGTAAGTGATAAAACTGTATTAATCTACTTGAAGCAAATCGGGAAAGTAAAAAAACTTGAACGATGGGTACCTCATGCATTGAGTGAATCGAACTTGCAAACGCGCGTCGACTGCTGTGTTACTTTGCTCAACCAACACAATAATGAAGGGATTTTAAATCGAATCATTACTAGTGATGAAAAGTGGATATTGTACGATAATCGGAAGCGCTCGTCGCAATGGCTGAACCCTGGAGACCCAGCCAAATCGGCGGATCATCCCATTCGACAATAACTCGATCAAAAACACGAAATATGATCTTGTAATTATTAGGTCCTTACATATGAAATTGACCATTTGTATGAGAGGAATATAAAGTAATTTTTTTTTTGTAAAATAAATTTAATTTATCAAAGTATGCACCGTTGTTATCTATGCACTTTTGCCAAGAACCACTTCAGACGTAAGAAAAGGAGTGTAAGAAGTTGGGTATAAGAAGTAACATCCATCTTAACTTTTAATTTTCATAAGTTGTTAATTACTGCAAAACTATACTGGTAGGACTTTGTGCAGCTCCAAAGGAGGTGCTCGCAGAAGTATATCGGTTTCGGGTGGAAGCCAGGACTAGCGGCGACCATCCAGATTCATCGGAGGTGGAGCGTATCAGGGGTTTACCCCAACGAGCGCTGATTCGTAAATGGGAGGAGGACCTAAAGTCCCCAACAGTTGAGGCGATCTGCCCCCACTTGAGTCGCTGGGTAACAAGGAAAGGCGGCTCACTTACGTATAGGCTGACGCAGGTGCTTACCGAACATGGCTGTTTCGGTAAGTACTTGTACGGGATAGCGAGGCGGGAGCTTTCACCCTCCTGCCACACCCTGACGGAGTGTGCTACCAGACGGAGAGGATATCGCTGGTGATTAGTGGGTATTTTGGCGCCCCACATATCCCCCACTTCATTTGGCGGAAAGGCGTAAACGCGTTTTTCTAGCGAGAAAAAAAACGAAAAGGGACTCGTCTAAGTAGGTACCATAATGTAGAATGTCTGATGAGTGGCATCAGATATTCTACAGTAAAACAGCAGTACTTGATATTGTTGTGTTCCCGTCCCATCTTAGTTCCCAAGATTGGTGGCGCATTGAAATATTTCTTACAATACGAATGTCTCAGGGCGATGGTGATCACTTACCATCAGGTGGCCCATATTCTCGTCCACCTACCTATTCTATAAAAAAAACGACTACATATAATAAATAAGGTAAAATATCGTAAAGAAATATATTAAGCTTTTGACCAAACGTTTATGTATCTTATTCATGGCCCGTTACATTTAAAAAGTCATAGTAAACCGGTTGATGTTGAGTAGATCTTACATAGCCAATAAGCAAACGGACCGTCAGCTGCCCAAGTAGCGGTGGGTTTGGCTGTGGGAAGGTATGAAAGTTAGGAAAAGAAGAAAAAAAAGAAATAGTACGCCGGCTGAAACTTTTTTCATGAATAGTTAACATCATACTGAGCTGGAAAATAGCCATCAGCTGCATAGTGCAGCTGACGGTGCACTATGAAGGGGGGTTATGCTTCAGCTGGCCGCATGAACTGGTAAAAACGTATTAAAAGTGAAGTCATAGTCACTAGTACCTTAGAGGTACTAAATGTATATTATTTGATTTCAGCTGTTTGACTGAGATTTGATCAACTACAGATTCACAAATAAACTAAGGTTTTCCATGAATCTGCATTAAATATTAAGGCGTCATAATATGCAATTTTATAAATCATAGTTGCCATCATTGTAGAGGTCATTTTTACAAGTAAATAATATGATTGACCAAATAGTCAGTTATTTAAAGATTGAAGCATAAATTCAGGTGACAGGATATAATTTTGTTCCCAGGAAATATTTTATTATAGTGCAGGTTGATTGAACTTCTGTCAACATCGTGATTCTATTAGACGAAAATTATTTAGTAGTATATCTTTCGTTTTGATTTGTTATGATAGAATAATCGAATTTAAAGATCAGAACAGTGCAATAAAAGCAATATAAAGTATAATGTATTTATTGTTGTCGCATCCCGTATACATTCTAGGTGTAAGAAAGATCTCGGAATGTTTATCTTGTGTTCTGTTGAATCCATGCGCGGTAGGCGCTAACACGTGCGAACATGTCTGGAGCGCCACGCGCACATGGCAGACCCCACGACACCACTCCGATTTGCTGTTGGCGGTCAGCACGCATCAGCGGGCTGCCAGAGTCACCCTAAGGAAACGCGTGTATAAAATAACCATCGTTATTTTGATATGCCTTAAATGATTATGAAAGTGGTACCAGTTCTGGAGCTTTGCCTTTATTTTATATAGGCTTGGATTTTGTGACACTGGATGTTAGTGTGGTAATGGTAACTATTTCTTTTTAATATAATTATATAAATAATACTTCTTAATTATTTTATTTATGCCTTTTACTCGACTGCATTGAGTTAGTTACAGTTTTCAGTAAACATTTTCTGGTATTGGGGCAAAATCAGAAAATGTTAATTAAATATGCTTATGAGTTGGTCGTCATAGAAATTAACGATAGCCGTCAGTCCAGTTTATATTTGAAAAATACGACCACCAAGTATAGGTTCTATTAGTTGTATAAAATAATGGAGTTTGAACATAAATGATAAAAATGTGTAAAAATTATTACTTACGTTGCATGTTCCACGTCCGGTTGAATGGAAGGTACAGATTTCGATGTGTGGTTCAACAGCCGGAGCTCTGATGTTGAGTTGCGCGGCGCGATCCCTAACATCGATGACGCAGCGGTTACCATCGATAACAGTGGCCGAGAGCTGCAGTAGGTTTTGGGACAGAGCACCTCCAGCCTAAAGTAATAGAATTTTTAGCAACGTGTACCCGTAGATGTTAGTAATATTACTGGCACGGTTCAAAAGAGTCAGGTAGCCGTTACTCGCTTATTTAAACAGTAAAACATGAAATTAATAAATGCCATGTATCATTATAAATTTCATTATCATAAAATCATTTAAATCGAATGTTTTTATTCAAAAAGTGTAAGTATCTTTCTGTCCACCTATCCTTCTGACTGTCTGTATTACCTACCTGGTTTTAAAGTATACATACATTAACTAATGACTGCCTCGTTGGTCTAGTGGCTACATGTAAGGCCGCAGATACGGTGGTCCTGGGTTCAAATCCCAGATCGGGCCAATATGTATTATGTTATAGAGATTTTCTGTCGAAAAATTCTCAGTATCAGCCGGAGTCTGGAAGTTGGAAGTGTGTACATTCCCGTGCCTCGGAAAGCACGTAAAGTATCGACCTTTAGGTGTGTTACGTAGAAAGTATTGTCTAAATTAACTACTTACGACAGTTCTACCCCATCCAGTAACAGAGGTTGGGATGCCAGCTCCAACAAAATCGTAGTTCAAAACAACAGGTTGAACTGTGTTTGAAAATACTATGTTTGATGAGGTGACGAGGATTCCGATGTCGTTCTTGATGGTGCTGTGCACGTAGTTCGGGTGAGTGAAGTTACGAGCGAAGCTATACTGAGTACCACCGCTGTTCCAGCGGTTGGTGCCGACTGTTCCGCGGAGCGAACTGCGTGATAAATTTGTTATGTGTGAGCTGACAAGCAAGATAAAATGACTTTGTGCCGTTGGTGACACGTAGGGTTTTTAGGGGTTTTAGGAGATTTCACACTTTGGGCTTTTCGCATTACAAATTTGGTAGTGAAGATAGATCACTTTGTGATTATGTTCATACTTAATTCATTAGTAAATTTATTTATTTTTATAAAGCTCTTCGCGCGAATAATTGGGATGACTAAGTGTCTGGCAATGACAAAATGGAATGATGAAGGAGATTAGATATTATATCACGTAATTCACGAGCACTTTCCGAAGAATACGTCTTTGTAATTGTATATTTTGATATTCATGTTTAAACATAGTTGAATAGAGTAAATGCTTGCCAAAATCTTGATATAATTGCAAATAAGTACTTTTTATTAACGAATAAGGCATGAACATTCAACGCGGAACTCTAGAATTAAGAACTTTATTATGTAATTTTTTGTATTATTGAATTGTTTGTACTTAATTAAACTTCCTCCGGAGAACACTGCTTGGATGCAGTGGGCAGCAGTCATGACGTGTCTGTTGGTGATCACTGAGCCACCGCAGACTAAACTTCTGATCATCACACCAGAACTAAGGACCACCATGTAGGGCACGCTACCGGCTGTGGTTCCTCCGACGATACGGGCTTGCGCGTCCGTATGGTCGAAGAAAATGGACATGTCCTGCTCTTGAGCTGGGAATGCTAAAAGTAATTTCACATTTAAATAATAATCCTTAGAAAACATTTTTGTATATTACGTAGACATTTAACCATCACTTGGTAAAATATGTCTCACTGATTGCATAATAATCTTTTGCACACAAGCGATCCATTACTCTTTTTTATTATTTCAGTTTCTAATCTAGTTGCACATTTCCGATTTTACATTGGTAGTTAATAATTATTATACAAAAATAGAAGAAAATCTCTCACCATAGCTCCCAATAAGGAGTGTCACAAATAATAATCCAGCTTTGAGCGACATGGCTTCGTCTCGTAATATCCGAAAAACACACTTGCTCTTTTATATAAGCGAACTTGATAATTAACTATTTATCTGTGATAATATTTATTAATCAGTCCGATTAAATGGTTTAATTACAACACAATATATCAATTTTGATTAACTTGCATTGCAGTAATATAATTGTAATCCAAAATTGTTGTGATAGCTGATAAATGAAATAAAATATTATATTATAGTTATATTTAATTAAAAGATAAATACCAACCGCGGAAATTGACCTCGTAAGAACAACATAATAATGTCCAATATCAATTAATATTTGATGGGACAGAGTGATCGAAACAGATTCATTAATAGATTTTACATAGGACTTTATTATGTACGACGAATTAAATAAATAAAAAAACACGCTTTAATAGCATATTGAATTAAAAAGCGGAAAATAATTTTTAATTATGGATATTTTATTCATCGCGCCCCACGCTTTTTTTAACAATGAAATTTTCGTTTTATCGCTTTATTTTAATTTTAAAATCATTAAAAACGATTGAAGTATATTGAGTTAGTAGATTATCTATGGCTGTTGAATAAAATATCAATAATTAAAAAAATGTCGTGCAGTTTGATTGAAATTTGAAAGATGAGAATAGTGCAATAAAACCAATATAAAATGTAATGTATTTATTATTGAGTCATCCCGTATACATTCTAGGTGTAAGAAAGATCTCGGAAAGTTCAGCTGGTGTGCTCCTCAATCCAAGTGTGGTAGGCGCTAACACGCGTGAACATGTCTGGAGCGCCGAGGGCACACGGCAGACCCCACGACACAATCCCGATTTGCTGTTGCAGTTCAGCGCTTATCAGCGGACTGCCAGAATCACCCTAAGAAAACGTGTGTATAAAATAATCGTCGTTAGTTTGATAAGCCCTAAATGATTATGAAAGTGGTACCAGTTTTGGAGCTTGGATTTTGGGACACTACGTGTTAGTGTGAGATGGTAACTTTTTCTTTTTAATATAATAGTATATATAATATTTTTTAATTATTTTATTCACGCCTTTTATGCGAATGCGTTGAATTAGTTACAGTTTATGGGGCAGTAGCAGAAAATGTCAAGTTGGTCGAGCACGTCATAGGAATGGAGGATAGCCTTCAGACCAATTTACGTTTGAAAAATACCACCACGAGGTTACAGGTTGTGCTATTTTTAGTTTTTATAATATAAAGAAGTTTGAATATAAATGATACAAATGTGTAAAAAATATTACTTACGTTGCATGTTCCACGTCCGGTTGAGTTGAAGGTACAGATTTCAATGTGTGGTTCGACAGGTGGAACTCTCCTGTTGAGCTGCGCGGCGCGATCCTTGACATCGGTAACACAGCGGGCACCATCGATAACAGTGGCGGAGAGCTGCAGCAGATTTTGAGATACCGCACCACCAGCCTAAAGTGATAGTATTTTTGGTATCCGTAGATTTTAATAATATTACTGGCACGGTTCAAAATAGTCAGTTAGCCGTTACTTTCTTATTTAAATATTTGCGCCATCACATGTTCTTTGTGTGTACCAATTTTCATCAAGATTGGTCAAACCGTTTTTGAGTTATAAGAAGACATACAGACAGACAGATAGACATACAGAGAGATAAAAATAAAAAAAATAGTATAATGTGAATCACTGCATCAAAAAACGATTATTTATCACAAAATTAGGTGAAAAAAAAAATGTGCAGACAGAGACAATAGGTTTATATAATAGTATAGATAACAATACGAAATTATTAAATGAAATGCATCATTATGAATTGTCCAGTCATAAAATCGAAATTTGAGCTTAGAAACACTTAAAAATAATTTGTGAAAATGTTTTTGTTTTTCAATTCAAAAAGTGTAAATGTCTTTCTGCCCACCTATCTGTCTGTCTGTCTGTGACTACTAACGGTATTACCTGATAGGTTTTAATAGGATACATACATACATAGTAATTAATCCTATGCTATTCTTTAGAACTTTGGGTATGTTACGTACGAAGAAAATCAGTATTATCTTAATTAAATACTTACTCTAGTGCTACCCCATCCAATAACAGTGGTTTCGACGCCAGCGTCAACGAAATCATAGTTCAATACAACAGATCGAACTCTGTCTGAAAATACTATGTCTGATAAGGTGACGAGGATACCAATGTCGTTCTTGATAATGTTGCGCATATAGTTCGGGTGAGTGAAGTTACCGGCGAATCTGTACTGAGTACCACCGCTGTTCCAGCGGTTGGTGCCGACGGTTCCGCGGAGAGAACTGCGTGATAAATTTGTTATGTATGAGATGATAAGAAAAATTACTTAAATTATTGATTCATAATAAAGGTACTTTTCGAGGTGCAATTTGATCTGGGATGAATTGTGTATACCGAGATGATACCTATTCACTCCTTGAAAGATAGACAATTCATATTGCTTAGAAAACAGAAACACCGGAAGAGTTCTTCTTCATACTTTCGTTGTTCGCATTAGAAATTTGGTTTGAGTTAGAATTTTGGCTATTTGGGATGAGTGTTAATAATTTGTTAGTTTGTAAATTTATTTTTATTTTATTTTTAAACGTCTTCGTGCGAATAATTGGGATGACTTAATGTCTGGTAATGATAAAACAGTGAAGGATCACAGAATTCAGGAGCACTTTTCGAAGAATACATTATTGTAATTATACATCATTTTGAGAACAGAATAATGCATGCCAAAATCTTGATATAATTGCAAATAAATACTTTTTACTAAGGAATATTAACATTCATCTTCCCTCTAGAATTAAGAACTTTATCTTGTTATTTTTTATATTATTGAATTGTTCAATTCCCAGGTCGGGCCAATAAATAGTTATTGGGTTTTTCTGTCAGAAAATTCTCAGTAGCAGCCCGGAGTCTGGAAGTTGGAAGTGTGTACACTCCCGTGCCTCGGAAAGCACGTTAAGCCGTTGGTCCTGCGCCTGAACTCTTTCCGGTCGTGTCGGATTGCCGTCCCATCGGATTATGAGAGCTAAGGAAAAAGAGAGTGCATCTGTGTTTGCGCACACACTTGTGCACTATAATATGTCCTGCGCGGTTGGCTAATCTCTCTTGAGATTGGCCGCCGTGACCGAAATCGGTCTGGAGGACCTTATTATTGAATTGTATGTACTCAATTAAACTTCCTCCGGAGAACAGTGCATCGACGCAGTGGGCAGCGGTCATGACGTGTCTGTTGGTGATCACTGAGCCACCGCAGACTAAACTTCTGACTCGCTCACCGACAGTAAGGGCCACCATGTAGGGCACTCTACCAGCGGAGGTTCCTCCGACGATACGAGCTTGCGCGTTCGTATGGTCGAAAAAAATGGACATGTCCTGCTCTTGATCTGGGAATGCTAAAAGTTAGTCCACGTTTAAATAATAATCCTTAGAACACATTTTTGTATATTACGTAGACATTTAATCATCACTTGGTAAAGTATGTCTCACTAATTGTATAATAATCGCTTGCACACAAGCGATCCATTACTCTTGTTTTGAATTTAGTCCTAAGATCTGGGGTTCCCACAACAGAGTGACTGATGTAGTTGCACATTCTCGATTTTGCTATTATTTTTATTAATCATTACACAAAAAAATAAACAAAAATCTCTCACCATAGCTCCCAATAAGGAGTGCCACAAATAATAATCCAGCTTTGAGCGACATGGCTTCGTCTCTTACACTTAAATGTAAGCAAACTTGTTCTTTTCCGTTGTAGCTCGGATTCTGAAAGTTGGAAGTTTGTATGTCCAATGTGCCTCGGAAAACACGTAAAGCCGTTGGTCCTGCGCCTGTTCTCTCTAGCTCCGGTATTGCCGTTATATCAGATTATGAGAGTAAGGGAATACTGTGTAACTGTGTTTGCACACATACTTGTGCACTAAAATATATCTTGCGTAGTTGACTAGTTTCCGTTGAAATTGGCCACCGTGGCCGAAATCGGTCAGGAGGACAGTGTTTTTTTTTTAAATTAAAACACCGTCTTAAAAAAGCTTCATATTTATAATATAAATAAAATGTTATAGGAATTTGATGTTTATTGAACCACAGTCAACGTTTTACTCGAGACATTATCGATTAAAAAGCCAAAGCTCCGACATGCTCTAAGCTATGTAAGGTTGTAAAAAGTTTCAAATGGAAACTTCAAAATCGTGTCACCGTATCGTATTTCAAAAAGCTACCGCACCGCTGTCTCCGATGCTTTTATACTCTTGTCATCAAGGCTGCGTTTGAGCAAAATCGAAAGCAAATAGCTCACAAGGTACTAATATTATAGGTATAAGGGTCGCTTCGCCTGGTGACTCAAAACTGAAAATTATGGTGTGGTAACTAGCGCCTAAGCCGGAGGTTGCTAGTAAGGTAATTATTAAGGATTAACGTCGATGACCAGTATGCTATTCTTACGAGCCATTACACCGAGATGCTGGACGTAGATCAAGGAGAGATGAAAAAACAGCTTAAAAAGTACAAGGCTCCGAGCAATGACAGAACCATAACAGAGTTGCTAAGACAAACGAGACTCGTTCCTGTTAGAGCTAGCAAAACGACTTTACATCAGGGCACAGCACCGTGGGCAACATCATCGTATTCGGCAGAAGTATTCTATACAATGACAGCTTCTGCCGAATAGGACGATGTAGCACATTTTTTCGCGATTGAATATGGTCAAAAGTCACTCCTGCCTACACACATCCACATTTTTTTTATGACAGGCAGGCTGACGACCATATGGGACACCTGATGGTAAGTGGTCACCACCGGCCATAAACATTGGCGATGTAAGAAATAATAACCATTCTTTACATCGCCAATGCGCCATATACCTTGGAAACTGAGATGTTATGTCCCTTGTGTCTGTAGTTAAACTGGCTCACTCACCCTTCAAACCAGAACAGAACAATACTAAGTATTGCTGCTTAGCGGCAGAATATCTGATGAGTGGCTGGAACCCATCCAGACAGGTCTGTACAAAGCCTTAGCACCAGGTAGCATATTGAAATACCCTGGATTAGAATACGATATATTGCGGAATACAAGCACTCGGAAGTAGTTTACGTGCAAAACTGAGTGACTCGACACGTGACACGTGTCACTTGCCGACGCCCGTAAGGCCGCGTTCGCGCTTCTACAAAGAACCCTTTCAGCATGAACCGCTGTGTTGGCTTACCAAAATATAAAATACCGAAGAGTGGGAAAAGCTCGAGTCGCGGAAAAGGTGCTATGGCTTCTAAGCGCTAAAAATATAATAATTTGTAGTTTCTTCATATTATATTACGCGCGCACGACAAACATCAAGCATGTCGCGAAGTTAAGAACACCGAAAAATATACATACATAAATACTCCAACCCGTCACTAGCTCTGACGCTTTCCAAACACTACCACTGTTGAATTGCCGCGACATGATTCTAAGCATTCGTTTATATAATAATATTGTTCAACTCGTTGATATAATTATGCGACATAAAAACATAATTATTAGTATCTATCTATATAAATAAAAATTAATGATGGTCTGTTTATCCTTCAATATACACGTTAAATTATTCTACCCGTCTAATAACTTGATATTAAAAACTGACACAAGCTGTTGAAATTCGAGTCTTATATATAGTACATTAAACGTTACAATTAACAAGGCACAAACAATTATGTAAATAATTTAAAATATCGTATTGTTATCTTTGGAGAAGTTTTCACAACTTGTCGTCATAACTTCAGCCACGCAAGTCCACACTTTCAAAAACAAATTTAAATTATCATTTGAATGCGAATAAAATTCCTGTTTCTATAATATGTACTAAATTAATTACTCTAATTCAGTTTCATAAAAACACCTTAAACGCCTTAATATATAACTCGTTACTTTATATTTATTTTCTACTCGATGTGAGGATATGATAAATTGACTTCAATCGTCCAATTAGTAGATGGGTAATTTTAAGCGCTGATTTTCCCAGACGATTATTTGACTCCATCATAAAACATTTTATAGTAATTATTAAATCTCATAAGTCTTTACTGACATGATTTAAATAAACTCAAAAAAAACAAGCGTACTATTAATTATTATCCATGAGTTCCATTCACCAAGGTCAAACTTCACTATCAACCAGACATGCTGGGCTTTGTTCAGGTCTGTCTGTGTGGGTGCCGCACACTAGTCACTTATTCTAGCGCTAAGGAGTACTAATCTATATGTTGTGTTCTGATTTGAAATGATGACCCAGTGTACAGGCACAAGGGACATTAATTCGTTCCTAATTTTTTTTTTTTTTAATTTCTTTTATTAATTTTAAAGAGGGTTTTTTCTAATTACAAAATGTCACCCTCATAGATCTACAGTTTCATTATTGTTTAACAAATTTATAAAAATAACAAAAAAAAAATAGGATTATAAAATATACATCTTACAGATTTTGTTATCTATCTACATTTAACACATTTAGATACTATTTTAATTAATGCTTTAGCTGCGCCCGACGGAGCTGAAAGTACACTATTGTAAAAACCTACTTCATACGTAAAATTGAACTTAGTCCGGACCGAAGCCGAAACATTAGAATTGGCTCCATCTATCCAAGTATATACCCTGAAGATTCTGGTTGGATTGTTTTATACCATATGTCTTTATTTAGAGTACGCTCGTCAAAAAACTTTCCATAGATGCTTGCATCGAACTTAAGTATCATGTAGAATGTCTGTAAAATAAGGCTTATATTCAACTAAAATTCCTTCAGTGGATGCTTGTTTGGCTAATGTGTCAACAATCTCATTTCCAGGTAGGCCAATATGAACAGGTATCCATTGCAAGACTATGTTCTTACAATAACTTTTCAATTAAAGGATAAAATCTATTATCGCAAAGGCTATCGGTATAAGTCGAGGTGCATCGAGCCAAATTCTGCAAGGAACTTTTAGAATCAGACAATATTACAAAGTTATTTAAGTCAATAGAATTAATATAAGATAATGACTCCAAAATGGCTATCAGCTCTTAGTACATGATAGACATAATTTTACAGTTAATTTTTAATCGAATGCTCTTTTTTGTCTGATAATCAAAAAATGCCGCACCTACCCCCGGAGCATCCTTATAAGATATATATCCATCTGTATAAATTTTATAAAAGTTCGAATAATTTCTACATAAAAAACTTTCACATTTTCTAGTATTTCCGACTAATGACAATTTCGCTTAGGTGTATCTTCAGGTTCTATACCATCTATATCAACTTTAATGTGTTGAGTTAAATACATATTGCTTACCCACGTTTCTAATGAAAATATTTCTAATTCTTTACTTGTATAAATAGAAATATCCTCGAGGTAACCGTGAACATTAACAAGAAGAGGTAGTTTTTTATTTAGCCAATAATTATTATTCTGACATAATGCATGTAATTCAATTAAAAGATTCATAGTTTTGTTGTTTTTAATTGATTTACATTTTAACCAAAACTTTTTAGCTTTTCATTAATTTATTTTGTGTCTAGTCCATTTGAGAGTCTTGTCTAACCATACTCCTAGATATTGTATATTGTTAACTACTTGCAAAAAATTATTGTTTATTTTTATTTCAAGCAGTTCGTTTTTATGATATCTTTTGAATATACAAATTTTAGATTTAGCCGTAGAAACCTTAAGCGCCAATAGAGTTACCATGTCATTAAATTTGTTTATATAATTTTGTAATTTAAGCTTAGTAATAGATACGTCGTCATTAGTAGTATACATCACAAAGTCATCGGCATACTGATTAATACTATACCTTCTACGATAGTTTTACAAATATGGGATGTTGCTATATTAAATAAAAGAGGTGACAGCGGATCTCCTTGAGCTATGCCACAACTCGTATATCTAGAAATATATATATCCCCAAACTATATAATTAATTTTCTGTAATTTGACACATTCCATAAGTACGAGCATAAATTCAAGCCTACTCCCATCCGATCCATTATGCAAAGCAACGATGTGATATCTAAATTGTTGTAGGCATTGTCGATGTCGAATCGAATTAAAATTTTGTTTACTAAAACCGGTAGTGTTATTTGAAAATAAACGATTTTTCACACACAACCATTCTAATCTATATTACCCAAAATTATGTGAAATTATAGACACAAGACATCAATAATATGGTTCTAAAAGATGATAAGCTGCTAGGATCCCTACCAGGCTTAGGCATGGATACTACTTTTATTTCTTTCCGCTGATAAGGGGGACAAAACCTGACTGATCATCATTGAAAATATTATTATTATCATTTTTTTTTCTTGTGGAGTTGGGTCCGTAACATTCAATAAGTTCAAGCTTTTCTGTAGGTAACGTTAAAATCAGACATAACTTGACAGGTTTTTTTTTCTTTTATGAAAATAATGCAAGTTTTGTTTAACGCCATGTGATCACCTCCACAGTTCACACATTTAAAGTCTGTTGTAGTGCAATTTCCGTGATTCTCACAACATTTATGGCATACTTTATCAGTTGGACATCATTTTGATGTGTGCCCAAATTTCCAACACTTAGAGCATTGTAAAACCAGAAATACAAACGGTTCTACTTTAATTCTTAAGCCATATACTGACACAAAGAGTGGTCAATAAGAATTTTAATGCACAAACGTACTGTTTCACTCGGAACCCATTTTCCATCTTCATTAAGACGTGAAAGTCGACGTACAGATGTCGATTAAGTCAGAATATTTTCTCCTATCTGAAACCCATTCTGGCGTGCGTTGCAAAAACCGTAAGAGTTACACAAATATAATGTATGGTGGAAATGTATCTCTTACATAGTTAACAAAAAAGTCCGCAACAGTATATATCTATGTTTTATGCTTAAGCCATTACCGCTAAAATAGTGAATCGAAAATACAATAAAATTTTATATCTATTACCAAAAGCACATATTGTATTAAAAATGTATTCTTATGAAAACAAATACTTTTATCACTTCTGATATTTAAAGTAGATAAACTTTGTCCTTTACACTATGTCATTTGGACAAATATTTTAAAAGTTATGACGATTTGTTAAAGACGCACTTTACCTCTAATAGGCTGGTATTGGAAGGTTTTTGGAACGAAGTTCTCTTACGCGGCTTACAGTAGAGTGAAATGGCAGTGGCCCAAGGTCATAATCACGTAACGAAATAGCGTTCATACCGTGCCTACCAAACGCTACAAAATGCGATGCGTTGGGCGTTCCAATTCAGTATTGTGCGAGCGCTTCTGGAGGTAGGACCTATGCCGAATGTTTGAGCGCCAAGCCACACCAAACGATATAGCGTGAACTGTATGGTGCGCCTACCATTTTATTATGAATAAACTTAAATATAAGCAAAATAAATCAAAAGAATTAATTTTATTTAAAATACGTAACTGACGTTCTTAAAAAAAAAAAACAAAAATATAAAGGTAATACAAGATCATATAAGGACCAATAGCGCTACGGCTTACGAGCCGCACGCAAATCCCAGTCACAATTCCCATCATAAGCTTTGTTTAATTGGAGAGGTAAATTATAACAATAATATTAAAATATTAGTAACAATAATATTTATTAAAATTCCTTAAAATGGGGATTGCTTTTATTATTAAAAAAATGTTAATTGAATTTAAAAATTTAAATTGTTTCTTAATCTTTGATTATAAAGAGTTGCAAAAAGGAGGACAGTAATATAATCAATTAAAATCTACATTTTAAAAAACGGTTTGAGTCGATAAAGTATCGCAAACAACTTCTTTCCTGACGGGTGTCCCTCGACCGCACAATTCTTTTTTGTGGTTACACTTGCAACAAGTTATTTAATTTTTGTTTAGATTACATAGATAGGCATTTGATTTTTTGTTTTGTCCATACATATAATAAAAATGTAACTGATCGCTGTCTGTACATGGAATATATTTAAGTAAAACTATTATCGGGGGTCTTTATAAACGCAATAGAACCCAAAACAATGATTGTTAGAATTTTTGTCTGCCGTTTGTTTGTATGTTTGCCTGTTTATCTGTGCGTTTGTGCACGCTTATCTTAGAAAAGGCTTAACGGATTTTAGTACAGTTTTTCCTAGTTGTGTCTAACTTGACTTAAAATTAAGTGTTTGTTTTATTTCAATCGGTTCATCTATACATATAATAAATCTGTAACTGGTCGATGTCTGTACATGGAAGATATATGAGTAAAACTTTTATCGGGGGTCTTTATAAACCCAATAGAACCCAAAACAATGATTAATAAATTTTTTGTCTGTTTGTCTGTTTGTCTGTTTGTCTGTTTGTCTGTTTGTCTGTGCGTTTGTGCACGCTAATCTTAAAAACGGCTTAACGGATTTGAGTGCGGTTTTCACTAATGTATTGTGGCTAACTTCACTTAACATTTAGTGTTTATTTTATTTCAATCGGTTCATAAATAATAAAGTTATGTCAATTTAAAGATACACGTAGAACATTTATTAAAAAATGGTTATGGTCAAACTGAAAAGAGATTAAATATAACATGTAATATACACTTTTGCTTATGATTTATCCTATATTTTGTCCTATAATTTTTAATCTCTTTATTTATTTATTAAAAGTTTAGTATCACTACCAAAAATTAATAAATTATTATCTGTAGGAAAAGTACGCGCACCTGTTAGTTGTCAAAATCAAAAAGTTTTGTTAACAATTTCGTCTTTTCAGTAGCTTCGTGTGTTGTTTTTGCATAAAAACTAATATTGCATATATATTGTGTGTATCTTTATGATCTCATCTTATATCTTTCATAACAGTACGCTTTAAGTCTGCGTGTGAGCAAGTCAGTTAACTCAGTGATAATAATTAATACGTAAATAGTATATAGGTGTATAAACAAAGCCTAAAAAACAACTATAACAATAATACATGGTTTTAGAAGTGCTTGCTTTAAACATAAACGGTATATCACTTCTTAAAACTTTAAATAGGTAAAAAAAATTCGTAAATTCGTGTTTCCTGTCAAAATTTTTAAAACGGCAGATAAAAATTCAAACGTTTTACCTACTGAAGGTTTTTCTAAACAACGAAATAAATAACAATTTAACGCGGAAAAAATGGCAACCATATTTTGAACTATATTTATTAGCCTCTTGGATATATATAAGGAGTATTAGCCACTGGTTATGTATAAGAAGTGTAAATAGAGAAAAATAGCAATTTTGTTCAACATTAAAATAACAGAAATTACTTTAGAAGACCTCATTAATAAATGTAACAAGTATTTCGAACCGAGGAAAAATTTAACTATGGCCTGACATGTATTTTTTATGAGAAAACAAAGCAAACACGAAAATATAACCAACTTTATTACGAGTCTAGAAAATTTCACTTTAAAATGCGATTTCGTGGAATTAATAGTCATTGGTCAGTGATAAATTTACAGCGAATATGGGTTAGAGTAGCTCCCCAAACATCAAAGATAATTACAACGGTCTGATCTGTCACTAAAGAAAGCTATAGAGATAGCTAAAATAGTAGTGATCGAACAACAAAATATGGAGCACATAAATAAAAGCACTGAGACGTTGTCATCACCGTCATCATCTAATGAATATCAAGTGATGAAGGGGGAGTAAAAGGGTTAAACAACACACAGTACAGAATAGAGAAGATGTGCATATTCCTACGAAGTCAGACGGGCAACTAATTATGAAGAGAACAAAATTGTGAAACGTGGTTATATTTGCCTCATCCCAATATAAACCGAATAAAAGTATTTTGTAATCTCTCAGCTTAATTCAATTGGTTTTTGGCTACATCAAGCTTGCGACAGCATAATCATGAATAGGAAGAAGTAGATCTGTGCGAGCATATAATATATAATTAAGTGTACTCAGATATTGATATTATATATTTAAAAAAAAAATCACTGCAAAAATAACATAAATAAGGTAAAAATAATAATGTATTAAATGTATTAATTTATATAATAAAATGAATGTACCAACCCATCTTAATATTCAATATTTTAGTTTGTTATAAATTTTGTACTGTAGTCATATTCTTGCTTGCCTTTTAATTGTATTTGGTTAAAAAATATATAAATAATATATATATCATTTATTTACTGCATTTTATTGGCCTTACTCAATGTAATAATGCTTAAGCTATGTGATTTCATTTATATTTTGTTTTTGTTAAATTTGTGTTTTCATTAAGTAATTAATTATATTTGATTATAAAAAAATATATATCTTACTACACCTTTACTGATTATGATGGTTTAGCTGTTTGATTTTATATATGTTTTGATTATTTTAATGATTGTGTAATTATTGTTGGTGGAAACTTAGCTAATGTATGTATATATTTATATATATATATGCTATAAGTGTCATCTCATTTTTAACACTTAACCTACCAGAGCGGTAAAATAACTGCTTTTGAAACTTTAATTAAAATTGTTATATAGCTGCTTTTGTTTGTATATTATATACTTTTTCTACATAAAATGGCCGCTTAAGCAGCTTATTCAGATGTGTGTCAAGTTCAATGGACAACATTTGTTTTAATTCCCTTTTTTTGTTTAATTAAATTAGTAGCCTTGGTTATGTCTGATTTTATTTAGTCTCTGACAGAAGAAACTTTTCCTTTACTTTATACTTTATATTGTACACATAAAATAACATAAATCTAGAACAAAAACGAATTAATTACTAAATTATCCATACATATAAATAAAATTGAAGTTTCTGTCTGTTATTTCAAAATAACTGCCTGTTTTAAAGGTTATATGGCTATTTACGATTTACCAAAACCAAAGCAATCATTTTTTTAATTTTTTTACTGTCTGCATGTCTGTATCTTTCAATCGTCTAAAAATTGAAATAACCGAATTATTATAAGAACTATTTCAAGATTCCGTCACTTTTGTTGTAAGAAGAATGATATTTAGTATTAAAGCTATGCATACGTATTTCGTCGTTTTTAGAAATTTAACTCCAAACGGGAGAAACGGGGTAAAAGTATTAGTATAAAAATTTTAAAAAATAGAAATATACTATTTGAGTTTTTTGATTGAATTAATAAACATGAATTTCAAAGTTTTTAGAAACTTTTATTTTTGTTTGGAAGAGTTGGGTGCAAATAATGAAATTCAAAATACGCAATATCTTATATCAATATCTCTTAGGGAGAAATATACGAACTTCACTATGTTGGTGATGTTTGGATAAAAAAAACATATTCCATTATTGCCATATGTACCACTTAATTGGTATTCCCTAAGCTTATATTATTGTAAAGTTTCATTAAAATCCATTCAGTAGTTTATGCGTGAAAGAGTAACAAACGTCCATACATCCATACAAACTTTCGAGTTTATTATATTAGTAGGAAGTAGGATTATTATATGCCCTGTACTGAATACACATACACTATACTGGATGGGCGAATAAATCGATTGGTAAATGTTTATATCTTATTGATTAAAAAATGATAAAATCCTTATTTTACCCGTACGAAGTCGGGACGGGCAGCTAATTACTCGCTGATAACGTATCTTTCTGTAGGTAAAAAAGGTTTTTAAAAACAGTACAGCAGTTTTTTAGTTTATTCGCTACAAACAAACATACAAAAAATCTATTTTTACTTATTTATAATATTAGTATAGATAAAGACCACGCGCGAGCGAAGCTGCGGGCAACAGCTAGTAAATAATAAAGTTATGTCAATTTAAAGAATCACGTCGAACATTTATTCGATAAAATGGTATAAAATAACTTTTCAGTCGAATTGGCTAAAACTTTAGCGACCTATAAATGATAGTCTGTAAAATTATAATAATTGAAAGTTTATTGGAACACAAGAAAGTTAAAAAGTGGACAGTTTCAAATATTTAGATTTTCCAATGTAAGTTGAGCTCAGATTTATATGATTAATAATATTAAATAGGGTTCAGCTCATGCTGGGATACGTCAGTTAACTCGCCCATGCGTAGATAAATCTCTATCTTTTAAGGTTGACTCACTATAACTTTTTGTTTGGTAATCAAATTTGTTCTAAAATAAAGCATTACTTGTAAAGTAGTTTTTATAAACATGGCATTAATTCTCATGAAAGATAAATAGATAACACCATAGACAGTTTTTACTACTTTTTATAGTTTTGACATATTATTTCAACAGGTAGTTGAGTAGGTTGTTTGAAAATACTCATATGTACGTAAGTTTGTAAATAACTTTGTAAGTAGTTTATAGTTTAGGTAGATATTTCGTTTCGTTGCCGCATGTATTTATTTCTAGTAACTAGCTGTGACCGCGGTTTCACCCGCGTATAATTAATAAAAATATAATGAATAAAAATCAGCCTAGAACCTTTCTCGATAAAAGGACTATACAAAACAAAAATAATTTTTAAATTCGAACCAGTAGTTGAAATTACCCGGATCAAACAAACAAACTCTTCAGCTTTATATATTAGTATAGATACAAGTCTTATACTTGCTTATTGGTTGTCACCACCGGTTCGGAAATGAACACCTCAGACCTGAGAAGAACCGGCAAAAGAAACTTAGCGGGTTTCTTTTTTATATCTCAACCTCCAAAAAGAACCAATTTATACAACAACAGAATAATACATTTTTTATTTGAAACGGCCTGGAAGCGATCGTTTCATTCCCAAGGTGTGCAATCGTCTAAAAAGTCATTGGTTGTGTAATATCCTTTAGCACACAAGCGTTCCATACCAATTCTTTTAAATTTCACAATTGAATATTTTTAAACGTTTTCTGGGACCCTGTTGTAGAAGTCTATTGTCCCATAAAAACTTAAAATCGGCTTCATTATCCCAGAGTAAAATGCCATAAGACATTATACTGTGGAAATAACTAAAGGATAGGCGAGCGGTTTAGATCAGGCTACAGCACCATGGGCCACATCATCCTATTCGGCAGAAGTTTTCAATACAATGACAACTTATGCTGGATAGGATGATGTAGCACATTTTTCGCGATTGAATATGGTCAAAAGTCACTCCTGTCCAAACACATTAATATATTTTTTTTATGTTATAGGCAGGGACTAACAAATGGGACACCTGATGGTAAGTGGTCACCAGCGCCCATAAACATTGGCAATGTAAGTAATAATAACCATTCCTTAGATCGCCAATGCGCCTCATACCCTGGGAATTAGGATGGTATGTCCCTTGTGCCTGTTATTACACTGGCTCACTCACCCTTCAAACCGGAACACAACAATACTAAGTATTGCTGCTTAGCGGCAGAATATCTGATGAGTGGGTGGTACCCATCCAGACGGGTCTGTACAAAGCCTTACCACCAGGTAGCATATTGAAATATCCTGGATTAGAATACGACATAATGGCTTCTAAGAGCAAAAATTTAAATATTTTGTAGTTCCTTGATATTATATTCCTGCCTTCTGAAAAATTTACACGCGTGACAAACATCAAGCATGTCGCAAAGTTATGAACACCGTAAAATATACATATAGAAATACTCCAACCTGTCACTAGCTCTCACGTTTTCCAAGCACTACCACTGCTGAATTGCCGCGATAAGATTCTAAACATTCGTTTATATATGTTCGACTCGTAGATATTATTAGGCGACATAAAACATATTATTATCTAGATAAATAATTAAAAAATTATGATTGTATTTTTGTCCTCAAAAACACACGTTATTTACATTATATTTATATTACATTTTACAATGAACAAGGCACAAACTATTAGGTAAATAATTAAAGTTAGTTTATGTTATCTTTGTAGACGTTTTCACAAATATCAATAAATATCGTCATAACTCTAGGTACCCAAGGCCACACTTTCAAAAACAAATTTAAATTCTCATTTGAATACGATAAAATTCGTGTATCTATAATATATACTGAAATTAATTACAGTCATTTAATTTCATAAAAAAACTTAAACGCATTAATATGTAACTCGTTACTTTATATTAATTTTCTACTCGATGTGAGTAAATCCTCAAATTTCCTCGGACGATTATTTGACTCCATCGACCATCATAAAACCTTTAATAATTACTTGTAATCGCCCAGTGGTCAAAATTCGACCATTATTTACTTAAATTTTAAGTTTGAATGTTAAATATAAAATAGGTGGACGAACGAGCATATGGGCCATCTGATGGTAAGTGGTCACCAAAGCACATAGCCATTGTCATTGTAAGAAATGTTAACTATCGCTTACATCCAAGGCACCAACCTTGGGAACTAAGATATTATTCCCCTTGTGCCTGTAATTACACTGGCTCAATCACCCTTCAAACCGAAACACAACATTACCAAGTACTGCTGTTTGCGGTTGAATCTCGATGAATGGGTGGTACTGATACAGAATATTACATGTAATATTTAATTTCTTCTCAGCTTGACCAGAGACTATAACCATTACCAAAAGGATAGATGTGTATATGTTTGCGCGTATGCGTGTGTAATGATCGGTAGTGTGTGTAATGTTTTATTTTATTAATTTAAGCTTCACGTATTTTTATAATGATGATGATGATGTTGATTTAATCTTTTCTCTGTTGGACCACAGTCTATATACCAAAAGGATGAATGCGTGGACAGAGTAGAAAGTTTAGTTTCTCTGTCTCTGTCTACGGATGGATGTGTATAAATATGCGTAATTGCTTAAGTGTGTGTTAAATTGATGGTAATCTGTGTAATGTTTTATTTTATTAATTTAAGGTATTTCTAGTGCATATTATACAAAAAATGTATATATTATTTTACTTTCTGTACTCGTCCTCGATATAAAGCTAAACTTTAACTCTGCAAAATTTCATTCCATTCCATCCAAGCAATTGTCGTAAAAAGTGATACAAAGTTTTTGCTTCACGTATTTATATAATGATGATAATTTTTTCTCATGTTTTACTGACATGATTAAAATAAACTTCTCCAATTTTTATTAAGTTCCATTCACCAAGGTCAAACCTCACTATCAACCAGACTTGTAGAGTTTTGTTCAGGCCAGTCTGGGCACCAAAATCCCCAACAGGTGGCCCATTTGCCGTCTTGTTGCTGTAAATTAAAAACAAAATAGACTAGCTGTCAGTAAATAGACTGATTCAGTAAATACTAAATCGTATAGATCCGGCTCGAAGGACGGTTCACTGATTTTCTTGGGAAATAAAAAAAAAGTTGAAATTTGAATTTTTATTTCTAAGCATTATAATCTCACACTTCATATACTTTACATTTTCTTTGAATCAAACAGTAGGTGTGATAAATGAACGTAATTCTTATCTTTTTACAAAATTAATTTCTATATTACATTTATTCATATTATTTAATAATTAATCTATTAATAGATGAATAGATAAAGAAAAATGTATGGTGTAATCTTCCTGTGACATTTCAGTGCAGGAGTGACCCGGAATTTTAGACCTGGACCTCAGATGCTGCAGCCACTACCAATATTTAGTTAATTGACAATAATTTATGTTTCAAGTGTATATTAGTTACAACTTTGATATACATTTGTAAATCTACACTAGCTGTTAAACAAATTATTTTTTGTTTTTCACCACATTCTCTATTTTGTGTCTTTAATTTCATTACACAGATACAGTCACGATAAGGTAACAGACCGATAGACAGACAGACGTATTTATTTTCGCATATATTATTTTATGTATGATATATGTATATGGGTGGTTCTCCGAAATTTGGTTAACTTGGTGTTGGCAGCAATTTTCACATATTTATATCAATTTTATTTAATATTTGCAGCTACTGGGTAATAGTATAAAGTTCACGTTATTTGGTCACTCACTTTGATTAATATCACAATATTTTTTATTTCCGAAAATCGCTTCTTCCTAGCCATGTAAGATCTCCCACATTTAGTAAGCATTTCACTGTTATTCTAATTCTACATACTCTACATTTTCTCTTTTTTTAATTTTATTACTATTATTTTCGTTATTTTAATTTTTATTACTATTTATATAAATTTTATATTTTGTTTTGTAATATGTACTTAACTCACATTTTGTTCAACATAGTCTTAACTTCCATTGTTTACCATTTTTATAGTTCCTAAATTATTAATTTATAGTGTACCACATTCCTTTCTGTCTTTATATAGATATTTATAGAATTATACAATAATTTTTAAATATGTTTAGTCATCACTTTCTTCCCCGTCTGGTCGGAGGATCCTCCCTTTTCAATGGTGGATGAGGAACTTTACACCCGGTTCCTCACTATCTCCAAAAAGCGAAAGCATAGATGTGAAGTTTGATAAAACATGACCAATACAATGCCGTGTCAGCCATTTTGTTTTTAGTGCGTTCGCCGACTTTGTCGTGTAAACACATGCTGTAACAGTCAAAGGCAGGCCCTAGGTAAGTCGTTTCAAAGATATGTAGTTAAGGGTCTTCTTTGACGTTCCGCCGCACGAAGTTTTACGTTTTTAGCGCTACTGTCGCAACTATCGAGGCTCGGGCACGGCACGCACACATATACGTATGCAGAGTGGGGTCGTCGCACTTTTTTTTCCTAAACAAAATTTTAACTTTATTGTCACTGATTTTGAAATGTTGTCAAATACATATCTATAGCGTTGAGGTGAGTAGTTTGGTATAAATAAACTTCTTGATGTCGTAATGTGGAATAATAAAAAAAAAATTGACGAAAGACGAATGTGGAATGCTTTATTAAAAAACGGAACAAGTATATATACAAAAAGTGAAATAAAAATAGATCAATAGGAATACAAGAAAAACATTATATTGAAAGAACTAGATTATACTCAGAAATAAAACGGGACTTCAATGAAATTAATATATTATTTGCTATCATAAGATCCTTATATATATAATTTTAGCGCGCAATGCTCGAAGATATATTATAAGTGAATCCGTTTCCCGCCAAGAAAAAGTATCTGTCATTGTTCTTGCTTACAGATTAAAAATGTAGAATATTATTGTTTAATATGAAAAATGACAGATACTCTTCAGCAATATTTAATAATGATACGTATTATGTTTAATATTATATATTACAATATTATTGACTCTTATAGCTCGGCCATCCTTTGATGAGTGAGACCTCTCACTCAAATCAAAAAAAAAACAACAATGTTTGTGTTACATAAAATTTCTATAAAGATAGTCAATTAAACTATATATATGCTTAACGATACTTATTATTACATCTTGACACAGTCTGCTACGATCTACAATCATCTATGCTACAGTAATAACGTTATACTTTTCATTTTCTGCACTGATTGCTCATAGCCTGTGTTCGCATTAATCTTACGTAAACAAATATCTTACACAGTCTGCTACGATCTGCAATCATCTATGCTATAGTAGTAATGTAATATTTTTCATTTCTGCACTGATTGCTCTTAGCCTGTGTTCGCATTAAACTTACGTAAACAAATATCTTACACAGTCTGCTACGATCTACAATCATCTATGCTATATATAGTAGTAACGTTATACTTTTCATTTTCTGCACTGATTGCTCATAGCCTGTGATCGCTTTCAATATATAGGAACATAAAAATATATCGTACAGTCTGCTATAATCTACAATCATCTGTGCGATATCAATTAATTGATACCATTCGTTTCAGCACTGACTGCTTATAGCCTGCACTTTTATCTAATTCACATCTATTCTACCATAAATTACGACCACACATCGAGATGTGCCAAATCATGTTACAATTTCATTCTTAACCTAATTTAACATACCATTTCAAAGATATCAAATAACTTTTCTTTATAACAATGAAATCCGTTTTTTTTGTAAGACAAAATAACAAAATAAGTATTACAACATATCATATATTGTACATCTTCGAAACATTTATCTCTTTTCAAATTCAAATCTTATCCATTTCGACACTAATTATCTAATATAAAATTACATATAAAAGTATTAATCAAAAGTCTATTCCTTATCACTATCGCTAAGCTCATTGTCATTTTCATTGGTACCGTCACTTGAATAATCATTAAAATTAAGCCACGGGTGAATTTTATCTATTGCTACTACATTCTCATATCTTTTGTATCCCTTTTTAGTCAGCGGAGTGTCTCCAACCAAAAACCGGTCATTTGGTAAAACTTTTAAGATTCGATAAGGTCCCTGAAATTTGGGTATGAGCTTTTTTGATTTACCTATGTGATCTTTATCAATTACCGTTCTCTCAATTCTAATAAGATCTCCTACATTATATAATTTTGGTTGCTTCCTATTCTTGTCAAATCTAAGCTTTGCTGCCTGTTGATTTCTATCAATGTTTTCTTTAGCATCCGATCTAAGTTGCATCAATTTGTTACCAGTTACTAACTGAGCTGCCTCAGTAATAACGTCACTTAACATATTTTCTGTCGTGGACACTAACTTACAACCGAATAGTAATTCTGAAGGACTTTTCCCCGTTGTTTTACTAACAGTCGTGTTGATCCCTAACTGAATATCACCTACATACTCATCCCACGTGTTTTCACTTTTACCATGGCATTTAGTACTCAAAGCGTCAGATATGGTTCTATTGAATCTCTCGACCTGTCCGTTTGCTCTAGGAGTGGCAACCGCATTTAAAATGTGCTTTATATTCAAGCTTCTTGTAAATTCTTTAAACTTAGAACTAGTAAAACACGACCCTCGATCTGTAATTAGCCGCGACGGAGCGCCGAAATAACTAAAGTGTTCTTTGAATATTTTGACTGCAGTTGTTGTTTTTGTATCCTTCACAGCGCGTATGTTTACAAATTTTGTAAATGCATCAACGATCACTAGTATATATACATTACCTCTCTTAGATCTAACGAATGGGCCGAGATGATCTGCATGTAACGTATGAAACGGCTTTTCTATTTTGGGTATAGGATGAAGTAAACCCTCCTTATAACCTGACGGTGCTTTGTGATGTGCACATTGTAAACATGACGAAACATACTTCTTTGTGAATCGACGCATCTTAGGAAACCAAAATATTCCTTTTAACCTGTTTAGAGTTTTTTCAAAACCAAAGTGTCCTACGTCATCATGGTTCATGCGCAAGACTTGCCATCTGACACCTCTTGGTACTACCCAACGTATCCCATCATCTAAAATACGATATACATGCTCACCTTTGACTTGATAATTCTTTCGTACATCAGCTATAAATTTTGTATCATCATCAATCAAAATTTCCCGAATTCGCCTTATCTCTTCATCATTACTCTGTACAGTCGCAATCCAATCTGTTACTTCTACTTGCAGAACATCAATCACGTGCGTGTCAGTTTCATTGGTGAGTTCAGTCACAGGAGCACGACTGAGAGCATCAACATGAGCCATATGTGATCCTGATCTATATTCAATATTACAATCGAACTCTTGTAACTGCACCCACCACCGCGCAATTCTAGGGATAAGGTCGCGTTTTGTAAGTGTCGTTCTCAAGGCATTGCAATCTGTGACTATTTTAAACTGCAATCCGAGTAGATAAACACGAAAACGGCTTAATGAGGCAACGACAGCTAATGTCTCGAGATCATAGGAATGATACTTTTGCTCATCCTCTGACGTTTTCCGACTATAGTAAGCCACAGACCTCAGTTGACCATCGTTACCACGCTGCATAAGTATGCCTGCAATTCCGATTTTCGACGCGTCTGTATGCAGTTCGGTATCTAATTGAGCATCGAACAGAGCTAATATTGGTCGTCCTATTAGTTTATGTTTTAAAGTGTTGAAGGCCATTGTACATTTTTCTGTCCATTTCCATTGAAATTTGGATTTTAAAAGGTTCGTCAAAGGACACGCGATAGTCGCAAAATCTTTGACGAATCTTCGAAAGAAACTAGCAAGTCCTATGAAACGTCTAACATCATGAACATTTTGTGGTACTGGGAAATTAGAAATGGCTATTGTCTTACGTGAACCCGGCCGTATACCGTCCCCGGATACACTAAAACCCAGAAAATCTAATTCTTTTTGAAAGAAGTAACATTTCTTTAGCTTGAGAGTTAACCCTGCTTCGGATAAAAGCTTAAAAACCTCTTCCAATCGTGTTAATCCCTCTTCAACTGATCTAGCAGGGATTAGAATATCATCCATGTAAATCACTACAAAGCTCAATTTTGAAAGCACTTTATTCATAGCCCTTTGAAAAATTGAAGGAGCATTTGCTAACCCGAAAGGCATTCTTTTAAATTGATACTGTCCGTCGGGTGTGACGAATGCAGTGAGCTCTTGTGAAGATTCTGCAATTGGAATCTGGTAATAGCCAGAGGCCAGATCAAGACTGATAAAAAGAGAGTTTCCAGATAACCTATCTAACTGATCATCGATCAACGGTAAAGGATAGTGTTCTTTACGAGTTTTTTTATTTAAAGCTCTATAATCTATGCAAAGTCGTTTCTCGCCAGTTTTTTTCTTTACAAGAATAATGGGACTCGCATAAGGTGAATTAGATTCACACACGATATCAGCATCCATCATTTCCTTTACCATCTTTTGTACCAATTCACGCTCTGGATATGAAAGCCTATAAGGACGATAGACAACTGGTTGAGTATCGTTCACTTTAATCTCCATTTGTACTACGTTTGTATATCCCAAATCTCCTAAGCTAAAAGAAAAACAATGTTCGTATTGTTTTAGAAGGGTTTTTAATTGAAAAATTTCATCATTCGTTAAGTGTGAGCCATAATTCAAATCTGAGCTCGTATCAGAATCATTAAAGTTTAAAATGTTGACATCTAAACTCATTTCAGTAGTGAAAACTCGACTAATCAGTATTTCTTTATTTAACGTTAGTATGTTCTTACTAAAATTCAATACTAACAGCGCCCCGAAACCATTTTTGAAAATATATTCGCCGGGTAGCAAGTAATATTCCCTACCTGGCAAACCTCTTATTGAGCCTCTGACATACACAGAACCAGAAAATTTTTTTTCGGAATAAACTGGAATTATCGATGTTTGATTTGATTGTATTTCAATATTATCTTTTATAATCAACAGTAATTTACCTATACAGTTCTTGCTAAAAATCAAAGAATCTGTTGTTTTCGTTATAATCAGGCCTGGTTTTTCAGTGAAGCTATGACCGACTAAAACTGGATATTTAATTACGCCATCATCAACTATGTAAGCCTCAACCTTCTCTACGATATTATTAATATCCATATCTACACAAGCAACGCCAATTGGTACAACAATGTTGTTGCCCAAACCCCTCATGATCGGTAATTGGCCTACTGTCCAATTAATTCCTAATCTTTTTGCCTCACTTTCTTGTATAAGTGTGCATTGACTGCCTAAATCTATGTACCCTTCGGTCACGATACTATTTACTTTCAACGAAACAAAATATTTATTATTTCCAGAATTATCAACGTCTACTTGTAAAACGGTTTTTTCTGTAGTATTAACTTTGTTACCTTCATTCGACAAACGTGGACAATTAATTGATAAATGACCAAGATTTTTACATATGTTACATCTTAAAATCTTTTTCGTACATTTAAAACTAAAATGACCTGCTTCGTTGCAATTATAACAGACCACTGAAGCACTATTCTGAGGTTTAAAAACTTTTGTATCATTCCCGCTAAACTGCTTTGTATTTAAATTAAGATTGTTTGATGTATAAGCTCTTTGATCTTGGGTGACCTTAGATCTATCATTATCGCGACTATGTTGTTTGATCGATTGAAAATAGTTTAATACTTGTTCCGGTTCTTGACACTTTGCTGCTTTAGCACCTAACCTTAATGAACGGTCGTCGATTCCATATAATAAACAATCAACAGCTCGCTTCCCGAAAATTTCACAACGATTTAACAAGTTTAATTTCTCGTAATAATAAAATTCTAAAGATTCATTATATTTTACTCGTTTCGACAGCATATCGGTCAATAACTCAGCATAATCATCACTACTGGGAAAGGATTCTATTAATTTATTTTTCCATACAGACCATGAAAATGACATTGAAGGCAAGGACTGGTACCATGTGCGAGCAACACCTGACAGCTTAGGCAACGCGTAATGAATAATCTGATCATCTCCCCAATGATACAGCTTCGCACATTCATCTACCTTTTTAAGCCAAATTTGAATTGTTTGTCCTTTCATCATTGGATCAAACTCAGGGATGACATTGCCTAACATCGGAAACTTATTGCCTTCTGGCTTAACATTTGACAAAGATTTTACTAACTCAGTTAAAAACAAATGGATTTCACTATTTGCAAAAATAGGTTTTCTTACCTGCTTAGTTTCGTAATTCACTGCACCACTTACTGTACTTGATGTGCTACTCCGATCAGATGAGCTGCGTGGTCGTTTGGAATGACGCTTGTCGTTCCGCTTACTTTCTGTGCTGCGGCTCACTCGATGCTCGTGTTCACGCCCGCGGCTCACTCGACGCTCGTGTTCACGCCCGCGGCTCACTCGACGCTCGTGTTCACGCCCGCGGCTCACTCGACGCTCGTGTTCACGCTTGCGATTGAATTTCCGACTTCCTCGACGCTGCTCTTCAGTTCGTGTTTGATGTTTATTTACCAGCTCGCCTCGATCCTTGGACTCATTACGCATGCTTCGGCCTCGTTTGTGTTGTTTCTCGTTATTCGCCCAGTTTTCGTTTAATCCGTAATCACGTCGATGATGTTTATGAATCGAATCAATGTCTGGAGTAAAGCGGGAGCGGCTCCGTCCAAGATGACTTTCATTAAAATTTTCGTTTTCCATATTTTATTTTAATTTATTCCAATTAAATGTGGGTGTGTTATATTTATCCCACTTCTGAGTTGAAAGAACTAGATTATACTCAGAAATAAAACGGGACTTCAATGAAATTAATATATTATTTGCTATCATAAGATCCTTATATATATAATTTTAGCGCGCAATGCTCGAAGATATATTATAAGTGAATCCGTTTCCCGCCAAGAAAAAGTATCTGTCATTGTTCTTGCTTACAGATTAAAAATGTAGAATATTATTGTTTAATATGAAAAATGACAGATACTCTTCAGCAATATTTAATAATGATACGTATTATGTTTAATATTATATATTACAATATTATTGACTCTTATAATATAAACATTATTGAAACAAACATTTTATGCTAAAATAATAAAAACAATATTATTGTTACTGTAAAAATAAATGTTTTATTTTTTTAATTACTCAATATAAAAAAATATGTGAATAAATACATAAAATAATTAAACTTCTAAAGAAAAATATATAATTCCTGAATCGAAATATATATTTTACAACATTTATTCTACTATGAAATTCACTTTCTCTCTTTCTAACCAATTGGAATAACGCGGAATAAAAAGGATAACGGGAATTTTGCGATTCGACTTTCGGTTTCTTGGTTCTGCTACGGAAATCTACACAATAATCGACCTTACTGATGAAGTATTTAAAGACTATATTTGCCTGAGCACGTTAGCTAATAAAATAAAAGGATAGCTAAGTTCTCAGGCGATTTGATGAGGCTAGGCGTTACCGAATTCAGATATCTAAAATCGGATTTTGAAATCGATTTGTAAGTCTGAAATCGGATAAATATCAATTTGCAAAACCAATGATGACGATGAGGCATGAAAACACTCGGTGGTAGAGCTTTGTGCAAGCTCGTCTGGGTAGGTACCACCCACTCATCAGATATTCTACCGCAAAATAGCAGTACTTTGTATTGTTGTGTTCCGGTTTGAAGGGTGAGTGAGCCAGTGTAATTACAGGCACAAGGGACATAACATCTTAGTTCCCAAGGTTGGTGGCGCATTGGCAATGTAAGTGATGGTTAACATTTCTTACAATGCCATTGTCTATGGGCGTTGGTGACCACTTACCATCAGGTGGCCCATATGCTCGTCCGCCAACCAATACAATAAAAAAAAAAAAAAAAAAAAAAAGTTTCGTATATCCTCACTAGATAGCGCTTTGACGTAACAAAAAACTAAAAGAAACATTTTATGCTAAAATAATAAGAACAATATTATTATTACTGTAATAATAAATGTTTTATTTCTATAATTACTCAATATAAAAATATGTGAATAAATACATAAAATAATTAAATTTCTAAAGAAAAATGTTATAAAAATGTATAGTCCTTGAATCGCGGTATTGAAGTTTTTAACGCAGCTTATTATATATACAAGCGTGGCGGTCTACCAATTGGAAGTGTGTTCTTTAGTGTGATGCCACTACTGTTCTTAGATCACAATAACAAGGAGTATGTACTTCGTTCTACGCATTTCCACTTGAGTATTATATTTCCCGCTGAGTTGAGAGTCAGTAATTTACTGACTAATGAGGGTTTGTTAAAAAACGAAACACGCGTGATGGCCCACCTGGCCATCACGCGTGTTTCGTTTTATGCATAAATGGGATTTGGTCATTTTTATTATTTACTGTTCAAAACACTATTTATAAATACTTTGTTTAGTTTTACGTTATCAATGAAAATAAGAATCATTTGAATTTTTACGACAATAAATTTATTGCCTCAGTTGTTGTTTTACTGACCAATATAACTAGGAAATGGACGAAATAAGTAATTATATACATAAATATTTCAAAAAATTATATTTATTTATAAAAAAATTGCAATGTATCATTATATATCAGTGTGTTATAATTATGTATCTAGTTAGAATTTCAACTCGAGTTATTTTTTGTTTTTTTATCAAACTACAAAATATACAAAATATTATCAGTAAAAATATCGTATCAAATGATAAAACACTAAAAATACCAAAAAAAAAACAGAATACATAAGCCGGTGCGCGTCCTAAAATTTATGATGAACAATCGGTGACAACTAAAACGTTCAAATAAATACTAAATACGCTATTTACGCACACATTGATTTTGTGTAAGTACACGGTTCGATTGCGATCTATCAATGCCGCGCAAACCGACGTGCTCTCACTTCGGAGGCGCGTGGCCGAGTGGTCTGCGAGGGTTATCGGCGGCTCGCATAAGAAAACGCGTACAATTTCATTGTAATTTATTATAACAAAAAATAAGAAAATGTTTTTTAAAAAATGAAGACTCCAGACGTTTCTTTATAGTTTTAACTTTATTATTTGATAAAATTCATTTCTAAATTCTCGACGATTACGATAATTTCGTCTCAATAAGGAAGTGCGATTTTACACGTTTTAGTGATTTTTCTGTTTTTTTTTACACTTATCCATAAACATTATCTTAAATTCGAATGCTCCACACGTAAGTTAAATACATTGGCTAACTGTGTGATTTATTTCAAAGTTGTGGAGCATCGCTTTCTATATAATTCTATCGAAATCCCGACCTTCGAATTTCCACAAACGTCAAAGAAGACCCTTAACTAATAATTGATCTCTTTACTTATTGTAAATTTGAGCTTTGTCTGCCTTGATATTTTGATCACCTGCTGGTTTTGATGTTTATTTTAAACTAGCGGTTCATCCGCGGCTTTGCCCGCGATAAAAAAATTGACGCAAAGCAGAAAAAAAAAAATCTCCTTAAAAACGATGTTGTCCGGCCCACTGACACATAAATATAAGATATGGTGACTTGGAAATAAAGCTACTACATACAAAAAGATGGGATTTAATCGTACAAAATATGTACCTAAGCGTAACTGAAATGAAGTTGAAAAAAATCATTCAAAGATTTTATGAAGATGACAACAATCAGTCGTTGTGCGGCAGGAAAAAGAGAATGCATTACCCGCAAAAAAATAAAAAAAGCAAAAATGATTCTTTAGATCGGCTGGATTCTTTAAAAAACTTGCGTCAAAAGCTCCTCAAAGCGAACTTGATGACAATTGGGTACGCTGAGTTCTGCAAATTACGTCCATTTTGGGTTGTTGTGCCTCAGCTAATAGACCGTGACACCTGTGCCTGTAATGTAAATTATTCATGAAAACATCAATTGGAAATTAGATCCTTTAAAAAATGGAAACGTGCCTAACTTTGCAACTTATCAAGCTGCCCTGGTAACACTTTGCTGTGATCGTTACTCAGAAAAATGCTTAGCGAGAACTTGCAAGATGCAAGATGAAGATTTTACCATACATGGAGTTTGATAATAGTAAGGAAATGGTAGTCAAACAATGGAAACATAGCAAGGAATTGATCAAGGGCTTAAAAGCTAAACGGAATCGATACGTCACAAAGTATAAGAGTTATAAGTATAGAGTTGAGATTTAATAACGCAACTAGAAGAGAGTGATCTTCCACAACTGTTTCAACACGAACATCGTTCACCAATATAAAACTATTAAATCTTTGAAAGATTATCTTACAGAAAAGGATGAATAATCCACATGGACTTTTCGGAAAATTATACAACAAAGTACAACCAAGAAATTCAGTCGTATCATTTTGGTGGCTCCCGGACCCAAATTTCGTGGCATACTGTGGTAGTTTACACAATGGGTAAAATAACTTCTCACTGCACTGAATCGTTAAATTTATCTCAAAATTTGGGCACATTTACAGCCTGTGCTCTCATAGCGTTGCCACCCTAAGAAAACCTGCATTTTTTGAGTGACGGTCCTGTGACCCAATATCAACACAAAACAATGTTTTATATTTTGGGGTGCATAATCCAGGACTTCTATCCACTCGCTATGAATTACACGTAGAATTTCCATGAGGCGGAACAGAGGAAAGGAGCACCAGATGGGATTGGAGTGACTTGCAAACGTAGTGCAAACCAACTCATAGCTCAAAAAGGTGACATTACAAGCTTATACAACCTTGTATTTACTCCCGAGCATATACAAATTTCTGTTATCGAAGATGCTGAAATAGAAACAGTCAACAAAATAATCAAGGAGCATGAGAAAAAGCAGAAACCGTTTAAAGGTACTCTGTTAGTCCACCAAGTCTCGGGTAATATTTATAACCCAAAAAAAACTTGTCTTGAAGTCACTAAATTGCTTCTGTGATGATGTATGTGATCATTATAACTTAGGGACTATATCGTACCAAAACGATAAAGACCGGCTTCAAGTGTCAGATATTTTCACGGATTCCGAAGATGATGTGCCATTACGTACGTACGGGCGTACATTTATCACATACTTAATAAATATAAAACATTTACAAATACGATTGATTAAGTTCCTAGTTAGCAAAAAAGTTAAAGAAAAGTGCCATAAAGATTACGATAAGTTATTTCCTATTTGTAAAATATTGCCTGTAGATAAAAAGGTTCAGTATCTTAAAGGATTGGAACACTACTTTAATGATAAATATAAAATACCTGTCAAAAATAAATATAATACAATGCGTGTAAGAGAAAAAAAAAAATTCAACCGAGGGTGACTAATTACTATGGGGAAAGAATGTCAAATTTTTTAATAAAATAGATTTATTGCAACAAATCCCAAAAATTAGTAAAATAAATCTAAAATTAAAACTAAAAGAGTTTCTTAATGATAAAAGATAATAGGATTATTATAAATAGTAAAACATTTACTTTGCTATTTTATAATTGCATACCAAGTAAGTGTAAGTTTAAGTAAATAAATAAATAAATGAATATGTTATGTATTTGTGTAGGTTAAGTATTTGTATGTAAAAAGGGCGCGTCTCGCCATCAAACTTCTAGTTTGGCGAGAATATTACATTTGTTTTTAAGTTTGTATTTTGTTTTTGAGAATAAATAAAATAATTAAAAAAAAATTAATCCATGATGCACAGGAAAAGTCTAAAACGAGCTATGGCAGTGGAGATAATGTTCTAGTCAAGTTAATTATGAGGAGAAAAGAATTTCGATACGCCGCGATTTGATCCAAATATGATGATGAAGATTGAGAGCTAACAGCAGCTAACAGAGCTAACTTCCTTAAGGTTAGCAAAGATAATGGCACAGAATCACCAAGATGTTTTAGAAAAACTTCCAGTTCCTAATCTAATAGTCAAGAGAGGAACAGTATTTTACAAATTGAAGAAAGCTGTTATCGTTTACGAAAAGTAGTGATGTGATAGTATTTGTGATTAATAAGAGAACTGAATATTACGTTCAAATTATAATTTTGATACCTACTTAGATAACTGCTTTTTTTTAAATTATTGTTAATTACTTACGGTCTTATTCATAATAAAACCCTTATCGAAGGTATAAAAACTATATTTGTTAAAACGTCATTTAAGCCTATCGAATGTTCTATAAAAATATTTTTTCATAATCGTTTGATAAACCTCTGATAACTATAATGCCTTTATTGTACACGATATTGCCATTTTGTAAAAAAATTGTAAAATGGAATGAATGAAATGAATAGTAGAGAATGGTTTCAACGAGTTTTTATCCATGGACAGGTACAAATTAAAAAACAAAATGCATCTTGTCTCCCATTATTATGATTTTTGATCGTATCAACAAATTAAATAATTATACTATTGAGGAAAGTTCTAAAATGAATACGAATTCAAAAAAAGGCAGAGGAAGATAAGGTTTTTGTTACAATTTTGCACTGTAGTTTTCATGCATGGATTTGTAAAATTAACTGTTTTTGCTTTCTAAGATTATCTTAAAAGATTTGGTGAAGGATCTGAAGACGAGTAGTTGGCCCCCAACGAGTTCATTATTCACTCGAATGCATTTGATTTTGATACTATAAATCAGATAATTTATATTGCATTCCATTGTATCAATATAGTAGGAATTTCTATTATAATGATGAGTTACAAATCACTCATAGTTTTTGCAATTACTTAATTAAGAAATATTATTGTGTACTGTTATATGAAAATTCACCTTTACCAGACATGTTACATCCCTCCACTTGTGGAAAATTAAATGATATGGTAAGTGTAATTCAAATATTTTTATTATGTATGTAGTGTAACACTGGATATAGTGAATACACATAAATTACTTATTTATTAAGACATTTACATATATTCATATAATTATTAATGAGGATACTGTAAAGGCACCACTTCTTCCAATACTTTCGGGTTCACTGTTATTGAATGTCTACAACATTCAACATAATATGTGCCTCGTTATAATTTTCTTCAGCATGGTTATATGGATGTAATATTGGTGTACACAAATATGGTTCTAGTCTGTATCCGGAGTCATTTCAGAGCATTCTTCCTCTAAACTAGTTGCTTCAAAGAGTTATCTAAGAGTTCGTTAAATATCCGTGCATCATGAGCACTTCCTCGCCACCTTGCAACGATGTATCTGATGCGCAGGCTAGCATCACAAGTCATCTACAACAATCCTGACTAGATTTTATAACGTTAAAGAAAAACTTCCTTAACGCAATCATTAACGGACATATGCTCAAAAATCGTACCTGAACATTGCGAGGGTGAAATCCCTTTCTATTAATAGTAGTAGGCCTCTTAACAATTAATTATAAAAGTAGCCGTCCTTTTAGTAAATCGATACTGCTCTCGGAATTGCTCAACCTCCAAAGAAAATGGATTTCCTCTTTGCCGATACACTTTTCTGCGTCGATTGCTAAAATAATTTTCAATCACCGCAACACTCTTCAGGGTTTGTAATGCTTGCACATTTAGAAAAATACGTATATTTTTTAACAATAAAAATTGCTATGTCGGATGTATTAGAAAACAAATGTCATTGCTCACGTCAACGACGTACGTACCCCCACTACTGTTGTTGATAGACCTGTGTATACGACCATGGGTTAAATCTCCGATAACTTATTATGAATAAGACTTTTAGTATGTTATGTACATATATACAAGAATAATTTTATTGATTTTTTACTATATTTCCATATATGTGTTAAATTAAAATAAGTTTGTTCTGCAAAAATTTTTTAAACATCTAATGAAAATTCAGATGATGCCGCTAGTTATCGGCTGCTCAATAGACGGATTTCAAAGTCTCTGACTCGCGACACTCGCCAATTTAATACAATGCGTATTAAAGAGGCCAGCGGAATAAAGGCTCCAAAGTATTCGCCAGAGATCTGTCTATTGGGCAGAGTCAACTGACGAGGCTGAAAATTGACGATGGTAGAATCGTCACGTCTAAATCTGAGCTGTTGGAAGAGGTTGAGAAGTTCTACGGTCAGCTTTACACGACAAGGCAATCACCTGTCAGTAGACAAGCTGCAGATCCCAGAGCAAGACTGACCCGACATTACACCGAAGATTTTCAGGACGTCAGCCTTTCCGAGATTAGAATGGCTCTCGAACAACTCAAAAACAACAAGGCACCTGGTGATGATGGTATTACAGCTGAGCTTCTGAAGGCAGGTTGTTTACTCGGTGGTAGAGCTTTGTGCAAGCTCGTCTGGGTAGGTACCACCCACTCATCAGATATTCTACCGCAAAACAGCAGTACTTTGTATTGTTGTGTTCCGGTTTGAAGGGTGAGTGAGCCAGTGTAATCACAAGCACAAGGGTATGTCCCTTGTGCTTGTGATTACACTGGCTCTTCATCAACATCTTAGTTCCCAAGGGTGGTGGCGCATGGGCAATGTAAACGATGGTTAACATTTCTTACAATGCCATTGTCTATGGGCGTTGGTGACCACTTACCATCAGGTGGTCCATATGCTCGTCCGCCAACATATACAATAAAAAAAAAAAACTCCAATCCTCAGGGTTCTTCAGAGGCTATTTAACTCTGTCATAGCCAAGGGTCAAACGCCAAAGGCATGGCGCAGAAGTGTGGTGGTGCTTTTCTTTAAAAAGGGTGATAACACCCTTTTGAAGAATTACAGACCCATCTCATTGCTGAGCCATGTCTACAAGTTGTTTTCGAGAGTCATTACGAATCGTCTCGAGCGAAGGCTTGACGACTTCCAGCCATCCGAACAAGCCGGTTTCCGAAAAGGCTTTAGCACCATAGACCACATACATACGCTGCGGCAAGTTATACAGAAGTCTGAGGAGTATAACCAGCCACTTTGCTTAGCGTTTGTGGACTATGAGAAAGCCTTCGATTCGATCGAAACATGGGCCGTGCTGAAGTCTCTCCAAAGGTGCCAAATCGATTATTGGTGTATCAAGGTGCTTGTACGAGAACGCCACCATGTCAGTCCGACTCCAGAATCAGAACTCAAAATCTATCCAACTGCAGAGAGGCGTATGACAGGGAGACGTGATATCTCCGAAACTGTTTACCGTTGCATTGGAAGATGTTTTCCAATGCAACGGTCAACAGTTCTGCTCCACTTCTGGCTGCTTCTGGACTGGAAGGGATTTGGCATCAACATCAATGGCGAGTACATCACTCACCTTCGATTTGCCGACGACATAGTGATTATGGCTGAGACCTTGGAAGACCTCGGCGCTATGCTCGATGACCTCAGCAGGGTCTCTCAACAAGTGGGTCTACAAATGAACATGGGCAAGACGAAAATCATTTCGAACATCCATGTTGCACCCACTCAAGTAAAGGTTGGAAATTCTGCACTCGAAGTTGTGGACAATTACGTTTACCTAGGTCAGAACATCCAACTAGGTAGGTCCAATTTCGAGGAGGTCAGTCGTCGAATCCAACTCGGCTGGGCAGCGTTCGGGAGGCTACACGATATCTTCTCATCCAAAATACCGCAGTGTCTTAAGTCGAAAGTCTTCGAACAGTGTGTTGCCAGTGATGACTTATGGATCAGAGACGTGTTCGCTCACTATGGGCCTCATAAGAAGGCTCAAGGTCGACGAGCATTGGAGAGGGCTATGCTCGGAGTTTCCCTGCGAGATCGAATCAGGAATGATGAAATCCGCAGGCGAACCAATGTAACCGACATAGCCCAAATAATTGCTAAGTTGAAGTGGCAGTGGGCGGGGCACATCGCTCGCAGAACTGACGGCCGCTGGGGCAGAAAGGTTCTCGAGTGGCGACCACGAACCGGAAGACGCAGCGTGAGCGGGCCCCCTACAAGGTGGACCGACGATGTCGTGAGGATCGCGGGAAGCCGTTGGATGCGGGTAGCGCAAGACCGACTATTGTGGAAATCCTTGGGGGAGGCCTTTGTCCAGCAGTGGACGTTTTCCGGCTGAAATGATGATGAATGAAAATTAAAAATTGTGCTGTCGGGGGACCCCTGTCCGGAATAAAGTTCTTTGCGATATTTTTTTGACACAAACCGTGTTTTAAAATGTATTTTAGTTGATTATATTACTGTATTTTGTCACACCGAAAAGCACTTAACCTCCTTTATATTGACCTCTTAAATTCGAACGCATCGCATTGGGTAAGCACAGTATGAACGCTGTTTCGTTACTCACGTGGCCTTGGGCCACTGTCATTTCACTCTACTGTAAGCTCCGTAAAATAACTTCGATCCAAAAAGTTGTCGAATTAATTTGAAAATAATTGATGGTCTCTACTTTTTTGGTGTCTCGGGGTTTTTAGATATTTAAATACGGCCCTGTATGTACTGTAGCTGGGATCGAATCAGCGATTTACAAATATCTCAGAAAACTGTAAAACATTTCCAATACAACAATACTATTTTACGTAAACTATAAATTTTCTTTAAAAATTTATACTTATTAAAACAAACATAGATAAGCCCATTTATGTGTATACAGTGGTGGTCATATAATTAGAAACACTTCTTATGAATAAGGAAAGTATAACTTCAACGTACAAATAATTAATAACGTATAATAAATAAAATAGCGTGAAATATTTCCTTAGCGAACAGCGTATATCCGTTTTAGACTGGCCAGCAAATAGTCCGGATTTAAGCCCGACAGAAAATCTCTGGTATATTGTTAAAACAGAAAGTCTCAAACCAACGTAACACCAGTCAAAACGAACTATATGAAGCATTTGTTGAAGCATGGAATTCAATCCCCCTAGAAAAATGTATGAAATTGATTGAATCAATGTCATGTCGTTGCAGTGCTGTTATTGAAAATAAGGGATACGCCACTAAATATTAATTATAACTATTGGTAGGCTGTGCATAGTAGCTATTTCGTAAATAACAATACTAATTACTAATACTTAAAAATATATTGTTTTTTATACTTTTTTGTTGTTGTTTCTAATTAGTTGACCATTATTGTTCATACCTTAAAACTGATTTAAATGTTTGTCCGTAATGTAATATTGAAACTGCACTTGTGTAATGGGATTTATATTGTTTTTCTAATAAATGATAAATCGTTGAACATATTGTTGTCCTATTTATTGTTTAATTTCAAAATAAAAACGATTGCAGTGAAGTATCTTACATAATGTCAAGGACCGTTGGAAGTGTTTCTAATTATACGACCACCACTGCATATGCAAACAATAAGCACGGAGCAATGGAAAAATGTCAATATTGTAAAAATATTAACATAACATTCGATAACGTCTCCATTTATTTAATTATGAAAATTAAAACACAACTATTTCATTAAATATAGCTAAGTTGTCTATCATCACGCCTCATAAAAATGACACACACGTGTCAATTCAATTCACAAATGAGCACAAAAGCACTAAATATTCATAGCGACCATCATCGGCTCCCTCGTCGCGTCAGTCAGTCACAGTTTAGACACCTCCACGAATCCATCGCCCTACTGTCGAAAACGTTAAATATTCCACGCTTCCAGCGGGGCAAGAGGATACATTCCGTCGTCCGAACGTAACGAACGGCGAGTGCTCCGCCACGGCTAGCACCAGTCGTGCACGCAGTCCCCGCGGCAGGTCGACCGAGTGACGTATCCCCCGGCCCGGCCCGCGGATCACCGCAGCAGCGTCAGCGCCAGCGCGCGCGCGGCGGGCGCGAGCGGCGCGGCGGGGGGCGCGCGGCGGGGGGCGAGCGCGAGCGGCGGCGCGGCGGGCGCGGCGGCGGCGGCGAGCGCGGCGCGCGGCAGGCCGTGGCGCACGAGGAAGGCGCCGAGGATGCGGCGCGTGTCGTCGTCGGCCGCGGCGGGCGAGCGGCCGCTGGGCAGGCCGAGGTGCTTGCGCAGGTAGGGCGTGATGCGCGCCTCCCAGCGGTCGAAGGTGGCGGCGACGCGCTGCCGGATGGCGGACGTGAACTCGGTCGAGATGAGCGGGTCGTTCTGCGCGTCGAGCCCGTCGACCGTCATCTCGTTGGCGGCCCGCTCGTTGTGCCCGTCGATCAGCGACAGCAGCAGATTTATTTGCCAGACGTGGTAGGAGGTCGGCTCGGTTTTCATCGTTTTGATTATCTGTAAATAGATGTTATTGAATATTCATTGAAAAACTTTTCTTTTACGACTAAAAATAATCTTCTTTAAACCTTAAAACTTCTCAAAATCGGTATAGAGGATTGACTTGCATGTGTGATAATATAAGTGTGCAGGTGCAGGTGCATTGCAGGTGTGATAATATAAGTGTGACGGTCGCCCGAGCCCGTCCGTACCTTCATGAAGGTGGTCCAGATGGGCAGCGCGCACAAGATATCCTTGACGACGCACTCGTAGACCAGCATGGCGAGCCCCTGCAGGTACTCGCGCTCGTCCCGCGAGTACTTCCGGCACAGGCACTGGCGCGGCAGCTGCGCGTCGCTCTTGACTCCCTTGCGCTTCCTGTGCAGCAGCAGGCAGTCGCCGCACAGCTCCGGGCCGTTCACGTTCTTGTTCAAATAGTGCTTCACGAAATTCTTCACTTTCTCGTCGTTCGTGAACAGTTCTATATTCTCCGGCGTCACGGACCAGATGTTGGACTTGTCCAGTGTGAGAGTTTGAGCCAGGATTGTCAGAAAGCCGTCGGGATCGTCGAGGTATGAGAGGCACCCGGCGCGTTGCTTGATGTCGACGCACCATGTATAGTCGAGGAACGTTCTGAAATATATTTTTAAAATATCTGAAACATACTTTAACAACGAGCGCAAAACATAGTAATTATTTCTTAGTCAGTCTATATATAACTAAAAACTACCTACATCAAGGCTACCCTTCTACGACTAACAGCTTCTATTAAAACCATACATATTATCTATAAATTTAAACTTTACATAACAGGATTTACTATTATTCGTTTTCAATATTTAACTTTGTCTTCTTCTTTCATATGTGAAATCAATGATGACAGAAAGAGACGTACCAATATTTAACTAATAGCTTATAAGTAAGTAAGGCTGTAAGAGTTTTGACAAAGATGTGTATCCACAATAAATGATGGCATTTATGTGTTGACGATGATGGCAACATTATTACTTACTTAAGTTGATCCCAGTTATGGTCTCTGTGGAAGGTGATAGGCCAATACCGGGGGTCATTAATTTTGACCTCTCTAAGTGTATTCAGCTCTGGTATTATACAGGGGGCTTTCATTTCTTTTACAACACCTTCGAGATTTATTACCTGAAAATAAAAATAAAAATGCAATAATGGTGTATTAATGTCTAAATAAAGATAATATTGAAGTTTAATTAAATCTGTCAGACAAGTGCGACATTCTAACAGATAAAAATATTTAAATATTCAAAACAAATTAATACCAATTTAGGTATTCATTTTCATATAGCATAGTATTTGAAAACTATTTGATATCATTATGTACATGACAATTTAGTTCTAATCGATGGCGCTAACTGAATTGACACAGATAAAATATTTGTTGTTTTTTTTATTGTTTTAGATAGACTAACAAGAGAGAAATAACTACAACTGATTTACACTTGACAATTGCACAATTTCAACATCATAACGTCTTAATTTATTGAAGATAATTTGAAATAGGTATAAAGCCTATTTCAAATTAGTGAATTTAGCATACCATTGGTAATAATATAACGAAAAAAAATGATAATTATATCTGATTGAATTATTAAATTAAGTTTTTATATAATATTTAAAATATTTTTGATCTACATAGTCAGTTAAAAGTCTCCTAATGTTCAACTGTTGGTAATTAACTTATACTCTTTCTTTTTGAAGAGAAGGATTTGAATCATACACTAGTACTTTTTAATCTCTCTGGACTCGCCGGCATCTAGAATACCCAGTGCACCGTAATACCCACTAAAAAGTAGTGTACAAGTTCAATTTATTTACTTTAAATTGAGAATTTGGACTGTTTTCTCAATTTCAACTACAATTAAGATTCCATCAAATTTTATCCTTTAAGACTTTTTTCAGTGCATGTACAAAATATTTGTTAATTTTACATCTTGTTTGAGGATTTATAATGCGATACTTTATTATAATTTCCGACGCATCGCATCAGCTCGTGTCCACGTCAGGTGTCTTTTCTGATGGATAAAATATAAATAATAAAAGTAAATCATACTTGTATGTGTGCGTAGCAGAGTTTCCCCGTGTCGAGGTCTCGAGGCAGGATGAGGCGAGGCTCCACGGCCAGCACGTACAGGTGACGGAAGGCTTGCAGGTGATATCTACACAATAGTTACAGCTTGTAGCAAACAATGCAAATACGATATATTATGATATCCTTAATCTATATTAATATTATTAATGCGAAAGTCTGTTACCTTTTCAAGGCTAAAACATTGAATCGATTTTGATAAAGTTTGGTATGGAGCAATTTTGAACACCAAAACGGAGTGACTTATTTTACCTTATACCTCTCCCCCTAACGCAGGTGGGCCTTGGGCAAATAGTAGTAATATAATAAAATGCAAAAGAGTGTTTGTTTTTTTTTTATTTGTTACGCTTCCTCTCATTACATCTTTCTACTCAAGTGATTATCACGAAATTTAGTATACAGGTCGTGGAGGGTCGGTACCTAACACCTTCAACTTACAACTGTACAATAAGTACAGAAACAGGGTTTAAGCATTGGGCCTCGATTTTTGGCCGAAATGAATGTGTTTGACATAAACTTACCTGTTGTCTTCACTGTGCGTGGGGAACTTAGGGAAGAAAGCAGTGATCAATGCGGCCACGGCCTCGGGAGAGCTGGACAGCGTGCAGCGACCGCCGCCTAGAAACAGCAGCCCGATGGTGCTGTGGACCGCCATCTGGTGCAGCGAGGCAGGCAGGAATAATTATTCGAGCAATAGTCGTAACGATGGAACGAGCAAAATTTTTCATGGAGTCATGGCAGTTGGCAGTCGAATGTGTATGCGCGCGTGTGTGTGTTTGTATGCGCCCGTGCGTGTGTGTGTGCGTGTGTACCTGCGCGCCGTGCGTGAGCGGCGCGGGCGCGGGCGGCGCGGCGCGCGGCGCGACGGGCACGCGCGCCCGCAGTCGGCGGCACACGCGCAGCACGCTGATGTCGCCGCGACCCGACATTATCTGGAGGCAGAAACCACGGTCGTTTTAGGCGATGCACTCGATCGATCGATAGATCGAGAGTAGAACGGTGTGCGTCATCACCATCCCGGCGGCCAGCAGACACACGCAGGTGCAGGCCTCGAGCGTGGAGCCGCCCGCCAGGTCGGCTAGCGGGCGCGCGGCGAGGCGCAGGAACAGCGCCGTGTAGTGCAGCGCGGCGTCGCGCGCCGCCTCGCAGCCCGAGCCGGCGAAGCGCAGCCCCAGCGCGAAGCACGCGCCCGCGATTATGTTGCAGTACGCCTGGCTGACGGGGGCGGGTTAGCGGGTTATACATTTATGTTCACCTCCTTGTGATTAGGTAAATCAGCACGAAAAGTCAGCAATTTATGAACATTACGTATAAGAATACACTCACGTCGTATCGTTTAATGTTACAGCTACTTATGAGAAATAATGGTAACTTTAATTCGATATTTAAGATATATTATATATTGTATGCCTGCATTTCTCGAGGATCATAAAAAGCTCAGTGAATTATATGTATATTATAAATCATTCAGAAACAAAAATTAACATCTATCAAAAATGTTAATGGATGGATTTTTATGTCCCACTTCATAGCCTCGTAATCGATGTTGTCTTCCGTCGGTTTCACGAAGCAGTACGGCTTGATAGTCGACGGCACCTGGCTCTCCACCCACTCCTCGCTCGCCTCGATGTCGTCCCACATCACCAACCCTGCGCACAGAGACGGCCGTACAGTCGGGCGGCCCGCATGCGTGCGGGTGTGTATGAGTGCATGAGTGCGCGCGCACGCACCGCGGGCGATGACCCGGAGCATGAGCAGGTCGGGGCGCACGAAGTCGAGCAGGTAGGCGGTGCGCGGCGGCGCCAGCCACGCGGCCACGGCGGCGCTGCGCGTGCGCAGGAACAGCAGGCCCAGCGCCAGCGTCGCGCCCGGCGACGTCACGTCCAGGTTCAGCGAGCCGCCCTTGCGCTCTTTGCACGTCCCTGGCGGAAACGATATTTAATTACCGTATTGTCCGTTGTCCTTGTGGGTTCAAATTTCGCACGACGTTGAATCGAAATGGAAGCCCTGGGTCGGGGACGGACCGTTGGGCTTGCTGTCCCCTCCCAGCATGTAGGTGCGCAGGCGCGGCGCGATGTGCGCCAGGTGCGGCGCGGAGCCCCCGCTGCGCAGACACACGAGGCCGAGCGCCAGCCCCGCCGCCAGCGCGTACCCCTCGCGCTCCACGCAGTTCTCCAACTCCGGGCCCGGCGGCTTGCCTGTTTTTGTGTTTAAATTTAAGCAGAAACATAGATTTAATTAATTTGCAAATCATACAGTAGATCCTGATATTGTAACAGATTTAATGTAACATCCTATGAATATCCCACTGCTGGGCTAAGGCCTCTTCTCCTCTTTTTGAGATCCTGATATTAGTGCATTCAAATAATAGAAACAGACGACGCAGAGGTAGAAGTACATATGAGTGTATATATATGTGTATCGCGTCAGAGTATACGCACCGATCTCGTTGAGCAGCACCTGGGCGTAGTGCGCGTGGGCCGTGCCGCGGTAGAGCAGTCCCACGCCCAGTAAAGCCGCTACGAGGATGCCCTGCTGAATGTCCAGCTCGATGGAGGTGGTCGGCAGTAGCGGCTCCAGGTGTATGCTCATCATCTTCGTGGCTTGCACATCCATCGTGCCTATGGGGAGCAACGACATTGTGTTGTTATTATTTTTTTATCGTCGTTGTTGTTGTGGTAGGCAGACGACAAATGGAAGATCCGATTGAAGTTCTAAATAAAGACTAATGTTTAAAAAATAAATTATATTTCTTGCTCTGACAACCCTTGAGATCTAATATGTTGTTTCCAGTGCCCATAAAACTATATTCAAGTTTCATACATCCGTTTTCATACAAAACTCGATCATGAGTTTTGCAAAATGTATAAGTAAGATTTATATAATTAATTCTGATTCACCTCTATAGGTGGCGGCCAAGCCCAGCAACAGCCCGATGCTGATCATCTCGTGACATTTCACCAAGTACTCGTACATATTCATGAAGGGCATGTCCCGGAGGTGTCCGTTGAGGCCCAGAGCGAGGAGGAAGCCGGCGTGCTCCGCAGACACGTCCTGAGTTCCCTGGGAACGGGAGCGGAACGACCGGCATGAGTGAGTCGTCGTCACCATAGAACCGAGCGTATCAATCGGGGACGGCCCCGGCTCACCCGGGGCTTGTTGTAAATGATCCAGCTGGCGTGGATGCTGGCGCCGGTGACGGGCACGAGCGCCAGGCCGGCGGCGGCGCCGTTGTGGAAGCTCGGCCACAGCAGGCAGTGCGGGGGCGTGTCGCCGCCGCCCAGCGCCACGGCCGAGCAGCGCGGCGGGGGGCCGCGCCCCGACACGCACAGGCGCGGCGGCGCCAGCGGCACCGTGGGCCGCACGGGCAGGCTGCGCAGCGACAGCATGCCTCTGCCGGAAAAACACTGGGTGCCAATTTTTCACTTATATAAAGTCCCTAAGGTATGCGTTCAGGGGTCCCAGCGTAGCTTCGAAAGGTCTCTCCTGCAATATATTGACATGTACACTCCGAACTATTAAGATAATGTTATGAGTATAAAATGACTCAAAAAATATAACCGATACCTCGCCACGGGTAACGCCATAGTCCTGGTGCTGATGGCGTACAAATGTTTCTCTTGCTCCTCGATGAAATCGTGATCGGAGACCTCGGGCCGCTGGGTGAGGTTGATCGTCACCGGGATTGAGGATTGGAGTAAATTGAATACTTCCGTCATTCTGAAAGAGTTGACAAATTATTTCCATTGAGGTACTTGTTTACGTCGAAGTAGTAACGAATAACGTCCTCCAGACCGATTTCGGCCCCGGCGGCCAATCTCAAGAGAGATTAGCCAACTGCGCAGGAGATATTATAGTGCAGAAGTGTGTGCGCAAACACAGGTGCACTCACTATTCCCTAGCTCTCATAATCCGATGGGACGGCAATCCGACACGACCGGAAAGAGTTCAGGCGCAGGACCAACGGCTTTACGTGCTTTCTGAGGCACGGGAGTGTACACACTTCCAACTTCCAGACTCCGGGCTGCCACTGAGATTTTTCTGCGGCCTTATATCTAGCCACTAGGCCAACGACACAGTCGAGACTGTCGAAGTAGTATCAGGGGATCGAATGGTAAATTAGATCAAGGAACTGCTTTCCACTGTTCACACAAGTAGAACTTATTTGATTGCATCATGATATTCACTTCCACACTATATATATTCAGTAGCGAATATCTAGACTGTCGATTCAGGAATGTGTGAAATTCAATCAACGCCATCTATCGCTAACGAGTAGTAACATACATCATTATACAGTACTAATCTACTAATGAATGTTAACATATGGATACAATAAATAATTCATACAATTGTTTATAAAGTATTATTATTTGTGATTGTTTTATTTATTAAAAAATACCTGTGGTCTCTCGGATATAGTAAGTTCAAGAGCTTGGTGTTCAGGTGCTCCATGCCGGTGCTTTCTTCTTCGTTCTTGGGCGCAGTCTCCGCTGACGCTTGCGACAGCTGAGTGTATGCCGTGTCCTTCTCTAACACTTCCAAGGCCAATGCTGTGGAAAAAGGACAGAGATGTGCTTCTTATTACATTATAGCTTATAATTATTATTATATATAATATAGTACACTACAAATACATGCAGATAAGAGTTAGAAATAAAAAGTAATGTTATACTCACACTCCATATATTCATCAGTAGACTTGATAGTATCCGCTATCTCCGCTTGCAACGCGAGGTCCTCCCTCATGACCAAGTTATAAGCCTCCCCGGGCCAGTCCGCCGGAGGATCGCTCTTACATCGACTGAATATGGTCACCAGAATAAGTGCTATCGCTGGTGGCAAATTGTCTATGTCTCGAGGCGTAATTCCTGAAAAGATTATATTATATATTTAGCTTAATTTTGGAATAAGAGATATGTAATTTGAAAGACTCCTCGGAGCAAGTGCACTCTCTATCCTCTCATTCCTATAATCCGATGGGATGGCAGAGCCGAGGTAAACGGAAAAAAATCAGGCGAAGGACCAACGATTTTACGATTTACAACCTAGCTCAATAACTTTTTACGCGTCTGACCTACGGTTCGACCTCAGGATCTCCGGATCGGAGACGCCACAAGCTAGGCAATATAGTACCGGACAGCAATACATGTAACACCTTACTGTCTAACACTCACCGCGGTCGCGCGCCAGCAGCACGGCGGCGGCGGCGGGTGCGGCGGGGGGGCGCGCGGCGGGGGAGCACGCGCGCGGCGTGCTGCTCGCGCCCACGGCGTCGCGCGCGCTCAGCGCCTGCACGCCCGCGCCCGCCCCGTGCCCCACCGTCGCCAGGATCTGCGGGGAGTGACGGAACACTTACTATCGCCCTTCGTTTGTCCTTGCCCTATTCGTTTAGGATCAGCAAAACTGCATGGAATACTAATGCGCAGTGCCACCGTGTCGATTATTATTCTATAGATATGGTTGAGCGAACGAGTTCGATGGACTGTAGGAGAGATGACAAATAAATGGGCCGAGATTAATCTAATGGATTCCGAATTAATTTTATTACAAAGGCTAGTAAAATCGCGGCTTCGCCAGAGTGGAGTTTCGTTTATGACAAAATTATTATTTGCCTAGCTGGAAAGATTTGCCACTGACCTCGATTATATCCCTGGACGTATTATTCACGTCCGGCATGAACGGATAGTATCCGACGTCCAACTCTTTTAACATCGAATCTATGTAGTGAAATATATTGGGTGGCTCGGTATTGAAATAGTTCGGCTGGATCAATTTCTTCAGAACCGCCTCCGACATCTGCGAGTCGTTCTGATCGTATTCGTAGTTGTATTCCGTTGGAAAATCTAACCAGTAGTGATCGACGTACCTGTCCAGGCACAGATCTTTAGATATTTGGTGAAGAAATGCGGACAAGGGACCCAAGTCGCTCGCTAGAAGCGTGTTTAACTTAATATCCTCGTACGCCAAATGGAACGCGTAGAAAACTTGCACCGTATATGGAAAAAGTAGGGAGTTCGTGTTGAATTGTGTCGGTTTTTCATTTTCCTCGTCTCGTTTTTTATTCGATCGAGAATGTCTAGTTTCCGCTTGAATTTGGTGCAAATTGAGCATGCTGGCGAGGGAACTTCCCATCGTTTTGTGCATTTTGGAATTTAGCATGTACTCCCAATCGTCCTGCGTCCCGTCGCTCGAAGTTCGCTGCTTCTTCGTGACCACCTCGACGTGCTCCTCGTCATTCTGTCGGCTCCGAGAGAGCTTCTCAACATCGTAGCCGATCAAAGATAAGAGGAGATCAGAGAACATGACCCACTCCTGTTCGGGTGTTAGGTCTCGCGTGCCCGGTGCGTTTCGTACGCCGTACCATTTTATGATGACCTGGAAATATACGATTTTCACGATATCGTGCTCAATACATCAGGAGCTCCGACTACGTGTGGCGCGGCGTGCGGTACCTGCATGGTGACGTCGGCGGGCAGCGCGTGCGCGAGCGCGGCGCAGCAGCGCGCGACGAGCGGGCTGCAGGCGCGCTCGGGCAGCGCGATGCGGTACAGCTGCCCCGCCTCCGACCACACGCTCACGCGCGCGCCCGCCGCGTCGCACAGGCGCCGCACGCCTGCAACACGCCACCTCACTCGCACTCTGCTCGAAGAACCTTCGTTTCTCGAGGGTATTTTATAATAGCGCATATTACTAATTGGAATGGAAATCGGTGGCATCGGAAAGCACGTCGAGCCGTTGGTCCAGCGCCTGAACTCTTTCCGGTCGTGTCGGATTGCCGTCCCCTCGGGTTATGAGAGTTAGGGAACGGAGAGTGCACCTGTGTTTGCGCACACACTTGTGCACTATAATATGTCCGGCGCAGTTGGCTAATCTCTCTTGAGATCGGCCGCCGTCGCCGTAATCGGTCTAGAGGACTATTAGTCTCAAAGATATGAGTCTCCAAAAATCTTAGTAAAATGTCGCTTAATTCGGTATATCGTGAAGAGCAGTGTTCATTATAAGAAGAATATATAGCATTCAGCTGGACCTGAGGTGTTGGTTAACGTAACCGATATGTTCTTAGCGATGTATTTGTAAACGGTTTTGACTGCATATATCGCATTTATTTATAATATAATAACAAAGATAATTTTACACCAATTACAAAAAGTCCAATCGAATAAAACGACTATTGTCGTTTTTTCGTACTTCTAAATACATAAACTCCTTTTTTTTCATATTAATAAAATACATATAATTTACAATATATATCGATGGTATTAATCTTACCTAAGTTTTCCTTCTGTTCCAATCTCGATGCCGATGAATGCGGCACAGGCGATAGGAGATGTAACGCGGAATCGTCAAACGTATTCGTTTCGCATCGAGTCGGCAACAGGCTGCTACGTCTCGGAAACGGTGACTGGAACGTATTCCGCTTGGTGTACGGAGAGTCGATCAATCTTGCCAAAATACCACCCACATGTACCTGAAATGCACGGGGTTACACACAAACAGTACAGACGTGTTGAAAGGTGAAATTACAAATCATGTACACGTCATACCTTGCCAACGAAGCTGTTTCCGGACTGTAAAATAATATTTCCAGTTTCGTCGATCAACGCGATCATTTTCAAATGCTCCAAAACGACCGCATCTTTCGCCAAAACAGAAGATATCGACCCGACGATTATATTCGTCTTAGACAATTGCCCATGCGAATGAGATTTCTGTAACCTCACAATTTGCAGTCTTGTCACCCCCGTGACTTTTACCATAAAACACAAATAGTTATGCCCAACTAGATCAGTGTGCAAGAATGCTTTTATATCATTTGGACTTTCGACCGGATCTCGTCTGATTACTTGACTGTCTGTCCAAATGTGGTCTAAACAAATGTCCGGGTAAAGAGGCAAAGATGGCGGAGTTTGGGTTATTGTGTTGGCCATCATGGACGTAGAGCTAGCTTGACCAATAGACGCATGTGGCGACAAGCCTTGTTGATGGAAAACGTTGGCCATTGGACTATTTTGCCTAGACCGAGAAGGTGTAGACGGGCCCTTCTTAGAATGAAATGGGCTTCCTCCTGTCCAGCTTGTAGTGTTCCGCATGCTATGCATGGGACTCCCAACAAAATCACAGGATTGGCTAAAAGCGGTCGACGAATTCATATTCGGACACATCGCTAAACATTCGTCCCGAACAGCCTTACGGATCTTCCATAGGGAGTGCGTTTGTAATTTCCAGTCATATAAAAGTATTATACTTGGATGCGTGCTGACGAAAATTATTTGTAAGTCCCCATCGTTATAGTATTGTAAGCCTTGAGCTGATGACTTCATTAGAATGGGTGTGACTTCATCCAGAGGATGTGATAGGGAGAAGCAAGTTGGCAAAGGATAATCTTGGTCGTAGCCAGAAATTGACTCGGCTCTTAATCTAGCGCTCATATTGAAGGGAAATGTCCGAGATTTGGAAAATGAGCTATTATGAGATTCATTTAACTTTAGAAAAGATGTAGGCAACATGGAATTGTGTAAAACTGGTGTCGCATCTTTCTCTAACAGAACACCGTATTTCATCGGCCATATTTTTTTAACTTGAAACGGTATACTTGTTATGTATTCCCTGCCATCGATAGCATACACTCTCATACATTTACTATCTATAAGGACTATAGACGGCATGATTTTTTTCTTAATATGTTCCGTCGTGTCTTCAATTTTAATATTCTTTTTCACGTCACCAATTTGAGAGTTTAATGCGTCAATTAACATGGTGTTGTTGATGTCTATGTGAAAGTCTGCGAAGGCAGCATGTTTGATAGGATTTTCGATTGTGTAACAAGCTATTGTTTCACGGTGTTCTGGTCCCGATAATTTCTTAGCTGGTGTCGAGATCAAACCTGTTAATAAAGGTTACAATTAGCTATGAACCAGAACGTAATTGCACGTCATGATTTGAGATTTTGATACGGCACAACGTGTGACGTTTAAAAACAAAATATTATTTACAGCAGGACGTTGATTGAATTTTAAAGCAAAAATTTGTTATATTGTGTCACAATATATCGAAAACTCAAAACTTTACTGTCATATCCTAAAATGTATTTATACGCGAAATATATTTGTATGCGAATTTATTGTGTCATTCTCAACACAACACAAATTAAATTTAGCCGTCTGCGAAGGGGTTAATCATAAAACTATTGATACATTAATTAATCATGCCAAACTCTGAACTATACTAGTAAATACTTTTTAATGTAGTTCTAAATTCAAATACATAAAGGAAAATTAACCTTTGGACCAAACAGCTGTGCATCCTTTCACATACAATTCCTCTTCATAAAAGCAATCAGTTTTAGGGTTTAATGGCCTTTTTCGGGGTCGTTTATTCTGAGCACAATGTAAATTGAATTTTTTCGACAAATTACTAGAACTATTTGCGCTGCCACCTCTAGACGTACCAGCAGAGGCTACATCGTCTTTTCTCAAGCCACTCAGAATCTCTGACTTTATTGAAATATTGAAGTCATTCTTTATACGACTTGGTGGTCGAAATGAATCTAAGTAATCGAATCTCTGTTCCTTCTGTGTGTTGTCTGTGTCATCTGTATCATCTGAAATTTAATATATGATATATGTAAAATAAGAAGTAACTTAAGTGGATGATGAGATGGTGGTGTGTATCAATACTAGAGATGAAACAGATAGTGGTTTGGCCGGATACCAGATATTCGACAAGCTACGAGACTGGAGCGCCGGATATCCGGCTACCGGATATTCGGTCCAAGGATTTTACACCCAAAGTTCAAGTCAGACTATTTAGGAGTTCTTGAAACTGAAAAAGACCGAAAAAGTCATGATAGAGTATATAAAAAAAGTCTTACGACAAATCATTGTCTGTCAGTAACAGATCATCGCAGTTTTCAACACCTGCTAAACGAATGAAAGAAGTTAAAACTGGATCCAACTTCACATGTGAAGGTCATTACACTTTTTGGTACTGTTTCAATGAAGTGGCAAAGGATATTTAAATTTTTTTTGTTTTACTATTCCGAATCCTGCCGGATACTGAATTACTATCCGGTATCTGGCCGGATAGTGAATACAAGGCCGGATACCAGATAGTTACAGGATATCCATTTCATCTCTAATCAATACATAAACTTTGACGGCCTCATGTACCCGGAGATTTGGGGTGTGTGAGTGAGGAGGTCTACGGCTAGCAGTGTATTAATTAAGCATATAAAATAAATAACTCAGACTTTATGGTTATAAAAGATTCCAAATACTAAAACAGATACCTATTAGAAATACACCAAATTCAGAACTTTTAATTATTTAATAAATTAAAATAAAAAAAGAATGACTAGATTAAATGTATATAACATTAAAATTAAAGCTTAAAGTGAATATAAATGTATACTTGCCATCCATACGGTAGAACACTTCTCGGATACACCACCACTCTTGTTCCTCCTTAGCCTCCAATAGACTCTCATCTTTAATTGCGAAGTTAGTCAATTTGTAAAGCAGGGAGTTTTCAGACAACGACACATTGTGCCCTTTGCTGTATATCTGATTGGGATGCTTAGCTATTACTGTTCTACCGTGTGGAACAAACTCCTAAAAACACATGTGCAGGGTAAATAAAGTACGATTCAAAGCGAATTACAACGTAACTTTATTTAAAGAAAAACGGCTGTTAGTCTTAATACAGCAAACAAAAATAATGTGTAAAAACTCTTACCAGAGGTTCAGAAGCCGCAATCATTGTTTTGTCATCCAGATTTGAAATAATATAATTTTGATACTTGCACGTGAGCGTAAAATCCTTTAAATTAAGTTTTATTTCGTTAGCAAATTTACTTAAAACGCAACGAAATGCCGATCATGTAAACGACAATTACTGTCAATGTGACGTTGAGGGTTGAAAATTGACATTGACTATAAACTTGACACTAATTCGTCCGTTCATGAACTATATATGTTTATTTCTTATTAAAAAACTGACTGAGTCTTTATTTTTAATATATACTAAAATAACTATGTTAAATGATTACATTATACAGAAACTGGGAAAACTTTTAGCACTAACATGTCAATAAATTATTTTTTTCTTTGGCAAGGTTTTCGATTTTATATTAAAATTCTGAAAATTTTGCGTTGCTTTGCTTCAACAGCTTCACACTACTTCATAACTAAATGGAATGTAATGGGTGGTAATACAATTGTTGTGTTAGTTTTCAATCTGTATTACAAACTAATAAATCAAAATCAGGTGCTTGGCGAAGCAAGAAAATTTAAGAAGCCAATACATAAAAGAAAATTCGCTATTAAGACTCAGAAACCCCTTTATAAACAAAAAATATCGAACTATTATAATATTGGGAAACTATTCCATGAAGTAGATATTTATAAAAATAGAAATAAAACAAATAATTAGAAGATTAATAAACGATGTTCTATATTCAACGCATATAGTTTTTCTTCATGGAGGAGTAATCACTTTTAATTTTTTTTTAATTGTAATTGATCATCTATTTATATCTTTTGTTTTAAATATTCAATTTACTATTTCAAGGTTGCTTGTGGGGAAAAATTCCGTAGACTTATTTGTCTAACGTTACGTTTAAATATCGTTTTGTACCGTGTCTATGTATTAACTCAATCATTTATATAATAGTATAACATAAGAAATTCGACTGCCTCGTTGGTCTAGTGGCTACATGTAAGGCCGCAGACACGGTGGTCCTGGGTTCAAATCCCAGGTCGGGCCAATAAAATGTTATTGAGATTTTCTGTTGAAAATTCTCAGTAGCAGCCCGGAGTGTAGAAGTTGGAAGTGTGTACACTCCCGTGCCTCGGAAAGCACGTAAAGTTGTTGGTCCTGTGCCTGAACTCTTTCCGGTCGTGTCGGATTGCCGTCCCATCGGGTTATGAGAGTTAAGGAATAGAGTGCACCTGTGTTTGCGCACACACTTGTGCACTATAATGTCTCCTGCGCAGTTGGCTAATCTCTCTTGAGATTGGCCGCCGTGGTCAAAATCGGTCAGGAGGACCATTATTATAACATAAAATTCGTAATTTGCTTAATTATAAACTGCCTTAAAAACACTGTAAATATAAGGGTTTGAATGAAACAAGTAAATTGTTAATATGAATAAACTTTATTACTACATAAAGGGATATATAATTAACCGCATTGGCGTGTAACAAAACATTCAACAAACACTTTGGAACCAACTTAACACTTTGGGTGCCGACTTATTATGCCCTACAACAAATAAAGACCAGTGTTTCTCAAACCAATTAAAACATTAAATATCTACAAAAAATATTCACAATTTAAATCGAACTATTTCGTTTTATAAATTTATGATATATAACAAATATATATTAAATATACACAGTTCGATAAATCTTGATAAAAAAAATATCGTTGCAAATCATTGTGCTGTGAATTAAGTGTTCGTTTTATTTATAGTGTTATGTATATTTGAACAACACAATTAAATTTGCAACTATTTAGTTTGACATCTTAAAAATAATTTGACATTAATCTCTAAACCTCGCCGTAGGACTCTACAGAACGAAGAACATCCCTTAAAATAATGCAGATCTGCCAGCACCAATATTTTACCACTCCACAGATATTATGTTAACGTGAATTAAAATGTAAGCTCTAAAATTTTTGTTTAAAAAATTTATATATATATATATATATATATATACATACATATTCAAAATTTATTTATACGTATTTGATTTACCTTCCGCGTATGGCCCCTTCGTAATATATATATCTTAACCCTACTATTTTAAAATAAGGCTCTGATTTCGACAAGGCAAAAATTATATTCATAAGATGATTGGTATAAATGTTTACTACGGGATTCGGCCCCATACAGTTCATCGATAAATCTCATTAAGGAACCATCGAAGCTCGCCACATTAACCGAGAACTCAACAATAAATAGAACTATATTATAAAATAATAATAAAAAATCAACAATAGTTTTAAGTTTACCGAAGAACTAACAACAAAAATTTAATCTTACTTATATACTTAAAAAAAAAAGAGGATAAAATCCGTAATTTCGGAATGCCAAATCATTTAACTTGTAAAACAAGTATTAGATACATTGAATATACTATATCTTTATATACTAATTATTTTTTACATGTATGGTAATCCTACAGCCTAGCTTGTCTATACTAAATACATTTGGTCTTTGGGTGAGCATGTCACGTTATGGCTTATGTCGTCGTTTGTTACTTTAAAAAATATAAGTGCACTTTTCGAATTTAGTACTTGATTATTTCTTTAAAATACTATTCTAGACTAGACCATCGACAAACGCTTCGCACCATTAACATTCTGTTTATAAATTTCTATGTAATGTTTAGAATCACAGAAGCCTTAAATAAATTCATCAAAATTAAAAAGAAAAAAAGAGAAAAAACATGAACAAAATTTGAGAAACACTGTTCCACAAAAAATTAATAACTAAACTACGAACGGTGTAAAATTAAAGATTATTAAAAATAGCTTAAATAAAAAAAGATGCAATGATTTTTCTTATTAGTGAAATTCATGAAAAAAATTTTTTCCGACAAACCTCAGGTACCTAATTGGGGACATTACTTTCTTAAGTAGCATCGAAAATGGTTCAGATTTTTGTTAGAAGGATAATTTGACACATTAACGAGTGATAGAGAAACGATAAAAAATAATTTAAAAAAAAAAAACGTTATTTTTTCTGCTAAAACTACTTGAAAGTTATCACAAGGGATATACTGGGGGTTTGACCCACAATAATGACGTTAAGCCTTTAGAGCGACTTACGTTTATATATTATTGATTCATAATTTTACTCCACACATAATATCAATATATTGATATAGATATGAACTATTTTTTTTTTGTTTATAATTCACATGAGTGAAAATGCCTCTAATATATTATATATGTATAAATTACAATTGCACATAGCAATATAAACATTATATGTTAATCACCTCTAAAATGCAATGCAGTCTATGCACATGGTGTCTTATAATGTTCTATATACTAATGTATTAAGGCGACTTGAATAACCTAACTTTATACATAATGAGGTTAAAAAAATATTCAATTTATATGTATGTATGACTTATTTTTTGGCATTTAAAAAAAAATTAATAATATTGTGATGAGTGGCTTGATATACAGTATAATCTTTTTATTAACAAATTTTCATTAATTGACAATTTGATAATGAAGACATTCTGTATACCGCATTTAGTTAACTCTATATATTTTTTGTTTCAAAATTACACATAAATATAGATTATGCTTTTTTTTATTTCTGTGATAAATTGTAACATTAAATATAATATCTATCACCATCTTTTATTTCTAGAAAGCAGTTTATCGCAGCCCTAAAATGTAGAATTCAACCTAGTATACATATAGTTCTCTATGTTATCATTAATATAAATAAATTCTATCTCTAATTTATAAAAACTACAATTAAAAGTGTACAATCATATTAATCTTTATGCGTACAATGTAAAAGTAGATCTATGTATAAATATTATCTGATTATAAAGTAAATAATTTTTGGAATATCTCATTAAGGCTAGTTGTGATGGTATCTTATACCTGGGAAGCGTTGTCACCGTTCGCTTTGGCGTTGAATTCCGTGTCCTCGATCTTGGACGTGTTGGCCGCGACCTCGGCCAGCGTGGCGAGCGCGAACAGGTCCACGTTGCTGGGCGTTTGGTTGCATATCTCCATGCTGTGAACGACGGTGCACGGAGCCTCGGTGGCTATTTTAATTTCTGGACTAATCTTATTGCCACCGTTCATGCCCATGCTCGAGACCAAGCTGTTGATCTCGAGCCTTGTAATACTTATTTTCCTTGGTTTACGCTTCTGACTTCCGATGACGGTTTCCCGCCAATTCTCGGCTGTGTCGCGCCTTTCTTCCAACACTGGACGCAGAACGGAGTTTATTATCTGTGACGATTCGAGCGCTTTCGGCTTCAGATTTATAGTTTTCTTTTTGCGCTTGTTGTCGCGTTTCTTCTGCTGAAACTTTTCTAAGCTAAGGGAGGGTAGCGCTCTAATTTTAGCGTCTAAATCAAAGTCAGCGGCCTTGAATGTTTTGTTTGAATTATTGTCTGGATCGGGCGTGTCGTTTTGTTCCTCTTTCATTTCGATATCAGCGGACGTATCGTTTAGGGAGCTATTTTTCAAATCTTCAGTTACTTTCGATTCCTCAAGTGACGATCCAGGATCGCAACTACAAGAAGCGTTGTAGTCCTCGTCTGGATTTCCGTCAGTGCCGTCTCTCCTCTGCCTCTTATTCATTATCAGTCCACCAAAAGCCATAAACTCCTGATACCTCTTCCCCTTGCACGATCTGTCGGATTTCGAATTCTTTTCGTCGTCCTCTGACAAGCTCCTCTGACACCCTTCTTCCTCTTTAAAATATCGTTTATCAACAATTTCGTCGATGACTTCTTGGTTGATTGCCGACTCGTTAGCTGTAGTATAGCGATACAGCTTCTCTTTCCCTTCGAAATCATCTTCAAATATTTTAGTTGTTTCAGTGAGAGCATTCTGTAATTCCCGTATACTGTCTTCCCTGTTGGATTTCGTACGGTCTACAGCGTTTTGAGATCTGTGTTCGATTGGAGATGAGATCGCGTTAAATTTATAAGAAGGGGGTGAGTAGTAGGGGTTTGGAGTTTGAACTTCAGTCTTAGTAGCTAGGAGGCTACTGAGTCCTCCCATTTGAGCTTCGTCCGCTAACTTGCCAGGCGTGAACATCGACAAAGGTTTTATATCAATCTCGGAGCCATTGTCATTTGACTTTTTGTTGTAGTCGTATTTAGTAGAATTGTTATTTGTTTTTTCTAATTCATTTTCCGGATATTCGTTGTTGAGGGGCTCTATAGTTTTTTCAGCGGATTCTCGAGGACGCGAGGAGAGAGTGCGTAAAGGCGGTGCGGGCAACTTGTACCATTTGAAGTCTGGATTGGCGCTGAAGAATGCGTCTTTGTACTGGAAAATTAATTAGCATGATTAGATTCTTAACTCAAAGCTATATTAATTAGTTAAAATATTCAAATCATATACCTGTTTAGCAAGACCTGTGTAGCAAGCTTTCTCTTCTTTGTCCAAATTGGCCCACCACTCGCCGAGGATTTTTGTTATAGATCTGTAAATGTGTTATTCGAAATTGATTACATACGGAAACAAAAGAAATACTATATAACTAATTATCTCAAACTGGTATAATATTTTAAGGAAACATTGGTGTAATTTGACGCCAACAAAATTTAATGTACCTATTGATTATATTTCCTTTTCATTCGACACTTTGACATATCAGCGAATAAGATATATATTTAATTTTTTACCTGTTTTCCAAGTTCGGATATTTATCGCGCACGACGCTCCGATGACGTTTGCAGAATATAAGGAAAGCGTTCATGGGCCGACGCGCGTGGTGCGCCGGCTCACCGTCGACGTCCTGATCTTGCATGTTGTATTACCTGAAGATAAAATCAGTACATGTTTTAAAAAATAATTTTCAATTCATTATCAATAGAAGACATAAACATCGATTGGCATTACAAATAATGTCCCAAGTTTTGCAGCGTATTCCACCATGATAATCCAGTGCGAATTCGTGGATACGTATAATATGGCAAAATTACATTCCACACTTTTTTTATAGCATAGGTTGGCGGACGAGCACATGGGCCACGTGATGGTAACTGGCCACCAACATCCATAGACATTGGCATTTGGCAGAGATGTTAACCATCGCTTACATCGCCAATGCGTCACCAACCTTGTAAGCTAAGGTGTTATGTCCCTTGTCTCTGTAATTACATTGACTCATTCACCCCTCAAACCGGAACACAACAAAACCAAATACTGCTGTTTTGCAGTAGAATATCTGATGAGTGGGTGGTACCTACCCAGACGAGCTTGCACAAAGCTCCGAGTAAAATACATGCAGGAATGATCACAATGTTTTCCTTCACCGCTGGGCACGATATTAATTGCAAATACAAATTAAGCACAATGCAAAATCAGTGCAGGTTTATAAGCCGTCCACATACTAAATCGTCATTCGTTTTATAAACGTTGATTATGTTTTAATTTTAATTTAGATTATGTTTTGATTTTTCAATTCAAGCTAAATCATTGGAAGAGAATGAATTAATCCGTTAATTTTCATGTCAACATACATTTAGTACCATACAATTGATATGCAAACGCTAGTGAAGTATAATTTGTAAAATAACTCCTAATGATGACATGCTGCGTTATGACATATCAAACGCAAATAGCTCAAACAATCTATGTATAAATCATGACTAATATGATGTACCGGTATTGTGCAAGAGTTAATAATATCTACAGACGATAATAAACTTGTGTTTTAATAGCTTCCTGATAAAAACTGAAACATATCGCTTTCGTATTTCGACACAGCGTTCAATTAATTAAACATGTATGTACTATCTACAAATATCTGTTAAAGATAAAAGATTGAGAAACCAAAATATTTTTACTGGCCCGATTCCGGGTCTGCATACTAACGAGGATATAACGAGGATTATTTCTTACTGTGCTAATATGTATGGGCGGTTTGCCAGTCTGCCTTCCTTTTTAGAATAAATAAACATAGAAGACCAACTTTACCCCTAGACATCGACTAAAAACCACTTCCTCAACCATCAATGCATCGCTAATCATTATATATACGGCGTCATATCCTTTAATCATGTCTGCTAACTCACCCTACAAATTACAGCACATCAATCGATCGGAACAACACCCACAGCCTTCGCATTGTTATCTGTTTGTTCATTCTCTTTATTATGTGTATTATGACATATTTTGAATCTTTTTTTATGTGTTACTATAATTTATATAGAATACAAAGAAATATTCTCTAGTCGAGTCAATTATTGGAATTGATAGTCTTTAAAAATATCAATATCAATTTAAAAAAACAAATAATATACAGTTAGGAGACCCTTGGTCCATACAACAGCGTTGTTAAAAAAAAAGAAGCGGGCTTATTTAAAACCGCCGCCATCTTGTTAGTGCCCATAAAGATAAAGTAATTAATTCATTACTGGCGCGACTTGTGATGTGTTCAAATGTGGTATTTGGATTTAAAGAGTGATTGAGTGAGTAAATATCATATAAATACATCAATTTATATGATTTGGAGTTCTATTTTTGAATAGACGATATCGAGATTTTTATAAAATCAGTTTTCACTTCTGGATGCTAAGTATACTAAAACTTCACCGACGAATATCATAGATTAATATTCAAGATATCAGATACCAATGATATCGCGTCAATGTCAAAGTCGTTTATTGGCGTTTATTTCTTCCGTGGTTGGGATAGGCCAAAAGACTACACAATTGAAACTGCAATCTACGCATCGAGTCATTGACCCCAAGTTTTATCACGTGATGAAATTTGTTCATGGCAAAGAAAATACAATCACAGTGATAACGATAGCATACTGATAACATTTCAAACAATGACAATAAAAAAATGATGCGAATGTATTAGGAATGTTTTGTTATTACGTTTTTTAATTTATTATTTTCAACTAATATTTATTAGGAGGTGATTAAATAATGCTGTCTTCTTCTTTCGAATATAAATTCAATGATGATAGACAGAGATAAATTAGTGTTTAACAAAACAAGCTATGGTATAAGGATTTTAATAATATGGAGTCTATTGAGTGTGTATAACGTTCAATAAAATTGATCAAAGATTTGTTTCCTATATCCTAACTTATATTAGAAATGCGAAAGTGAGTGTTTATTTATTTGTTACGCTTTCACATCTTAACTACTCATCTTGAAATTTCCCATACACGTCGTCAATGGTACAGAAAATGACAAAGGGTGCCACATAGGCGAAAATTAGTTATATGCTTACGAATATAGTTATTTGTTATCTGTTTTAGTTTGGATAATATATTGCGTTACAGGGACCAGTTGAACCTCAGTGCTGTCTTTCAACTCAGCTTCACTAAGTTGGATCCTGTTATTAACATTTTCGGTGATAATTTATTGTCATTGTTTGGTTAGTTTTATTATGTTGCAATAAAACAAATCATTCTTCCCTAAAAATTATAGGATATTTCGGTTTTATTAAAAACTGTTAACATGAAAAAGTTGTAACTTGAAAAGTCCATAGTCAACGCAAGTATCAACCGGTCCCGCAACGTAAGGTGCGTCCCGCTGCGAGTGCGCTGTTTTCACTTTCGAGGGCCGATGGCCCGTGCCTCGACACACTTCGCTTTTTGGTCAAGGCCGCGACGAACTCTTAACGAGACGATAAATGAAACGAATGCCTGTTATGAATTCTGATTACTACAAGCTCTTTTCACTTGAGATTGGATAAAAAGTATGTTTTTTTTTGTGTTTGAGTTTGTATGGTAAAATCTTAAGCTACTTCTGTACAGGATGAATTCTGTACACCGTGAAGTAGCGTCTCGGTTTGGAGCTTATTCATCCGTGCCTTCTCCTCAAAAGAAGAGGTCTTAATTCAATGTAGGAATATTTACAGTTTACGTACGTCGTACATGTATCAAAATTTCATCCGATCATACAGATTTCCTTACGATCCTACACCGCCAAGCACGAAAAAATTATAAACACAGATAAAGCCAAAGAAAACTCACGACGTTTCCATCACCGCTGAGGACGAGTTGATTAACAAAAAATTAGGCATACATAGTTAAATCAGTTTGGAGACGTTTTTGCGTTCGTAGTTCGTGCACCTTCGGCAGATAAATAAATTAACAAATGCTTTTTGGAAGGAAGTTCTTTTTAGAGTGAAATGGCAGTGGCCCAAGGTCACGTCGTATAACGTAATGGCATTAATGCTGTGCCTATCAAATGCTCCAAAATGCGATGCGTTCGAATTTAGTAGGCCGATATAAAGGAGGTTGGGGTGTTTTTTGGTGTGCCAAAATACAGTATCATCAATTAAAATCTACAATTTAAAACACGGTTTGAGTCGAAAAAATATCACACATAACTTCGTTTATGACTTAGGAGTACACCGATCGCAAAATATTTTTTTTTAAATTATTTTGATAGGCACTTATTTTAATATGTATTAAACATAACATACATTATGTATTTCTTCAACTCTAGACATTTCGTAATCATCTTCACTTTCATCCCATAAATATATAAATTTGTCTTAATGATAACTCGTTTTACTTTTCCTCTTTAATAAACAAACATTTTTTTCATTTCCCTACAGTTATGGCATTAAATTTTTCCTCAGCTAACGTCATTAGCATTCATATTCATTGCGACGTCAATTTTCATTTTCCCCTATATATTATATCATGAACTAATTGGTCGGAAAATAATGATACACGAAATGACACTTCTAACCCTACTTATACGAGAATTCCGGGCACGTGGTAGCTAGCGCAAATTAGTTTATTTCGGTTTTAGTCACTGTGTGTATTACACTACTACAAACGCAAAAACGTCTCCAAGCTGGTATTTGTTCAATTGGCAAAAAATAGTTCTTTATGTATGAGAAAGAGAGAATTGACAAAAAAAAAAAAACGAAAGCAGTAGAACAAATTTGAACATAGCATCTTAAAATAAAACGGTATTGAAAAATTTAGGGCACACTAATTTTTTGCCTATTCCACTCCAAACAAATAGTAAGTCAAAAATGTATACAGTAATAATAACTTTATATCATCTTCAAAATTAATTAAAAAATCATTGTTCATGTATTTCCTAATGTCATAGCTCAGAATATGAATACGTATTATCTCTGAAATGGTCGCTGCAATTTGATCGGTATTAGAAAATTATAACGACCTTGCTATTGCGCTGAATGGCATTACAATGTATATTGTATGCGTATGCGCATGGACTATAGACATGCAGATATAACTTTTTGACATTCACGTACATGATTTTTTTATCGTTTATAGGCCAGCTTTTGACCGTTGACTTGCCTGATGTAAAGCATCGACACGCTTGCCTAGAAGAAACCTGTTCACTTTGGATTTGAAGACACCAACGTTGTACCTATCAGGAAATACAGACTCCAGGCAGAGTATTCCACATTTTATCAACAACTCTCCGCAACCTTTTCGAATAATTTTACAAGCAAGTTAACGTAAGTCAAGAATAATTAAGAAACTCAGTAGACACTTCTGAGTTTTAAATATATAATTCTATTTAACATATTAAAATAAGTAACATTTGTATATAATTAATAATTTAGTAATCTGTCAACACTTGTAGTCAGTCTTTATATTATCTATGGTAACTCACTAGAAAAAAAAAATAAATAAGAAAAATATATTGTACAACCAAAAATTCAATTTCATTTATAAAAAATATAGAATCCCATAAATACTGAAATTCAACACTAAGGATCATTTTCCGTACGTAAATGTAATCCTAATACAGGAATACATCTCGTATAAAACGAATGTGGTGTAATGTATACTCACATATCTGCCGAGATGGTCCAGTGGTAAGAACACGTGAATCTTAACCGATGATCGTGGGGTCAAACCCGGACAAGCACCACTGAATTTCATGTGCTTAATTTGTGATTATAATTCATCTCGTGCTTGACGGCGAAGGAAAACATCGTGAGGAAACCTGCATGTGTCAAATTTCACTGAAATTCTGTCACATGTGAATTCCACCAACCCGCATTGGAGCAGCGTGGGGGAATAAGCTCCAAACCTTCTCCTCATAAGAGGAGAAGAGGCCTTAGCCCAGCAATGGGACATTCACAGGCTGTTACTTTACTAACATAATAAATGCAAAAGTAACTCTGTCTGTATGTTACGCTTATACCACTAACTTACAATTATTATTATTTAGGTTAAATTAAATAAATTTTATCTAAATCTACGAATGGTTAAAAATCTAAATATTACACAGTAGCACACGGTTCTGATAACATGCGCAAGATGAATGATAATCCTCATTCACCACCCAGACAACTGCAAGAATTCCAGTGAAAGCCAGATAACACCAGACATCGATGTTCAAAGGTTATGTTAAATATGACAAGGTCAATGGTAAAAAATGACACAGCACTGTTAAATTATCCTTGTTAATAAAACTATTTATTTTCCCTATAAATACTATTACATACATATAATAAAAATAAAAAATCGTTCATTATGTTCGAACGCACTAATTTGGATTTGAACAATTATTTTTGCATTTGATAGATCATTTCTTGAGAAGCGCTTTTTTAATAAAATAGGTCATAATAAAAAATTCAACATAGCTTGCCTTAAATATAGATATATATTGGTCAGATATACATAATGGGAGTGTCGTTTGATTAAAAAACATTTTGAACCTCCTATGGACCATAAACAATAATTTACTTGTCGATAGGACTTTGTACTCGCCCGTCCGGGTAGGCACAACTCCCTCATCAGATATAGCGCCGTATCTTCTCGAAGTAGCATCTTAGTTCCTAAGGTTGGTGGCGCAATGGCGATGTAAGCAGGTGATTAATATTTTTTACAGCACCACTATCGTGATCACTTACTATCAAATAGCGCAATTGTCAGTCCGCTATTTTATAAAAAAAAAAGAAATCTTTGATCTTGGCACATGGACACATGAATTTTTATACTTAAAAATTATTGAGTTATTGAGATACTTTCTTTAATACAAAAAGTAAATAGCATTTGATTTGATATGTTTGCCATCATATTTAAATAACATCATTATATTGAAACATTTAGTGTTTTTTCCAATAATAAAATGTCACAAAACTTATATTGACATCCTACATTGAAACTTACAATCATAATAATTAAATTGAATTTCGCATATCAATAGCAGAAGGGGACACAGTCAATATTGAAGTAACAAACAATGACTGCATAGCGAATTTACTATAAAAGAAAAAGAAAGTTGTCTTACCGTCAATCGTTCTATAATCGTAATGTAATATCCTGTAAATGTTCCATTCCATCATGTTTCATGGTCTAATACCATTGCTCGGCTTGGAGCTTATGCTACCACGCTTTTTTTTGGTTTCCTCGTAATGATTTTCTGCACACCACTGAGCAGATAATGAGTTATAAAAACCAAATTACAATAATAGTAATGGTTGTTTTTTTTAAATAAATGTTAAATAACAAAAAATGTTTTATATTAAACTACTAAAACCTAAGAGGTGGCTTCCCACGGTGCGTGAGTATGCAAATTATTATTCAAGCACGTCGATGACTAGTATAAAATCTTCTCCATATAAAATAAACATATGTATCGCGTTTCGGTCGTCTATCATCTTTAAATCTCAAGCTATCATCAATTGGCAGCCAGTTACAACAGAGAGAATAGCATAGAAACCGTTTTCACGAAAATAAATTATACAAATAATGTTTACAGACATACATTTTAAAATGAAGACGTTGGCATTTTAAGAAATATTAATCATCTGTTATATCGTCAATGCTAACAAGCATCTCTTATTACAATAACCCTTTAAACCGGACCACAACAATACTAACTATTACTGTTTTGAGGTAGAATAATTGATCAGTGGGTAGTACCTACCTGACACGCTTGCACAAAGCCCTACCACGAATTGATTCGATCTAATAATTTATTCTACCGACACAAATTTTGCTTAAGCATCGTGTTGCTATTTAAAGTGTGTGTGAACCGGTGCTATTACGAGTACATTCTTGTACATATACAATTAATATATAACATTAATATACATCTTATATACCATTTAAATATTAATATGTACTTGTGACATTACCAATGTGTTCAGGCAGAGATAGCAGATGATCTTACTAAGCCCATGAGAAAAATTGGGCTACTAATTTAACCGTCGTAATGTAAATATTATCAAGTTAAATTTTGTATGTTTATATATAACTAGCTCCCCGCCCTATTTGGTTAAATAAAGATTTTATATCATTCTATTTTTAAATCAATGTCATATAAACAATCGCTTAGCGATTTATTCGAACGTAGTGTTAATGCATCGTCGTGGTTATTTTTTCACGCGTACATTTAAATATCTCTTAATATTTAATTAACAATACTGGATCACATTGCAAAGCGTTTACGGCAATATTTATCTTTAAGAAACGTTTAAGATTAATACGTATTTATTTTGATAATAATAATTATTTTTCGATAATTAAGTGAAACTAAAGTCGTTGTTGTTCTCCAATTTCTATTTATTTTGATAATAATAATTATTTTTCGATAATTAAGTGAAACTAAAGTCGTTGTTGTTCTCCAATTTCTTTAAATAATCATCATTCACGTATTTGTGTTTACCTTGTTGGTGATCTAATAAATAAATTAAAAAAAAAAAAAAATAATAGTCTGTGTCGTATATAAAACATAATTATATAACTTTCTGACATTTCACGATGAGTCCGAGTTTCAAATTCTTACATAATAGTCTTTCGCCATTTAGTAAGGCTATCTAGTCATACTTTTGTTTCTAGGCAACGTTTGTACACATAAGGTCACTCAGATCCGATTTCAAGGTTTGTTTTCGTTGTCAATAAGTCTTACGATTGATATTAGTGTGCGAAACATGAGGTCACACGCTTTTTGTTCTATTAAAATATGGTGGGGGTATAATATTTCGTGTTAGCAGAGGCCGAATTCTACAAATCTCTAACGATTACGATACGTTCCCGATTCGATTCCAATACAACTTTGACTGATCTATATTTATTTGAATCGGAAACGAACTGGTAATATGTTAACATATACCGTTATGTCAAAACCAAACTTAATTGTTAACTTTTATGCAAATAGTCGATAATCACGCTCACGCTTCGGTTCGATCGCGATAGTGGCAATTTTATACTTGTTGTTAGTAGAATTGTTCCCCTGGTGTAGGTATGTCATTTAGGTATTGATAGTCTCGCAAAAATATATCGATAGTTTTACATAAATGCATTGATTAATAATTCGTAAAAAGCATAACGTTAATAATTTATCAAAGTTAAAACGAACATTTTGTTAAGCCTTTATATTAAATATTTGCAGGTAATGATTTTTTTCCTCTATTAGGTTTTTTTTTAAATATGAATTTCGATTTCGAAATATCTCTTTTTCATACCTTCTAATTTCCGCTCGTGTGTGACGGAGGAGGTATGAGGTAGGGATCCCTTGTCATTTTCTGTACACTTGACTTAATATTAGTAAGTATACATAGCGAATTTGACTAAAAAGAATCGACAATTTCAATACGAAAATACAACTCGAGTAATATCTCAAAACCATTTCGTTATTATTACTTTGAGGTTCGATTAACTAAAAAAAGGCGGACATAAAAATATCTTTAATATAGTCAAGGAAAACATCATATATATTACGAGTTAAATTGAACAATTCTAATTATAAATTAGTAAATAAAATCAAAAACATTTGGTTATGTTATCGAAGAGGAAACCGGTTAACAGTTATCACTCGCTGTGGTATTCAGGCTAGGTTAATATATAACAGTTACAACTATCAGTCCGTTCATTTATAATTTGAATGTACGAGTAAATAACAATTTTAGTTCTGGAATAGCACGAAAGGTCGCAAGTGACATGTCCCTTTGAGCTGTTTTCTTCCTTATTTATTACACAACCTTTTCGTTTGATTGGAAGAGGTATATTATTAATTCCTTGAGAACAAAATTGTCATGAATATGAGGTTAATAAGACAATGTCGCTTATATGCCGGTATCGTGTTATCGATGGCTTTCCACGGTGCACCTAGCCTTATAGACTATCAGGCGTCCACTACAAAACTAAGATCCATAGTTTGCAGCGGAGACATCCGCATTATACTATAATAACAACCGTGCCTTACATCCTACGAAGCGGCGACAGGCAATGTTGTTTCCGTCCTTAGACATTCTAGCTAATACAGTTGTATAAGCAGATCTGCTTCCTGCGCCCCCAGGTCTTACTCACGTCACAATCGTATGTATGTGTCAACAATGTAGCGACGAGCAGCAGTGTCGGCGATGCTTCGCAACAAAGGTATAGGTACTTAAAAGAAAGTTCACTATGCTGCCCTGTGATCAATGTGAGGTCGAACCGCATCCAGCAGCGCCAGGCCCGCGATAAGTGGGTTCCAGATGTGTAAGTAAACATCCCAACAGTAGCCAAACATTTACCAAAATCTAGTCTCTATGTAGTAGTTAACACATTGCACGGTAAATAAATAATTAAATGTGATAAAGGCGAGCAAATGATATTTTATATAACAAGAAAGTATTATAACGACAATATATCTGTTTTTGTAAATTTTCGTCAACTCGCCTATAATTAGATCACTTTTTGGCACTCGCCTATAAATAGATAAAAATGAAATTTGAATGAGCCAATGTTTTGCGAAAACAATCGTTGAGAATGACATTGACGTGAGTGTAATATTATGTAAAGCTTTGTAAACAAATGCCTTTTAATTTTCCATGATTTGGTTGAATATTTATTCGTTTCTTCGTTCGACATATCTAAAGCTGACATCAGACACATTCAGTCTGAAGAACGTTCGCTCGAGTGGATATTCAATTCTATGACGAAGTTATTTTTATTTCAAAATAACACGTATTCGATTAGTAATTTCAAATCGAATCTTGTAAACAAAGCAAATATAAACAGTTTAATCAGAATTCGATTTATTTCTTTTTAATCCAATTGCTCTAATTATATTCTAGCAGTAATCAAAACAAAAGTTTAATCGATTAGCATTTCTAAAAAATCGATATCGATATATTTTAAAAATCGAATATTGTAACTAAATTTTTGATCATGTCAAGATAATATGTCTTAGAATTAGTTTGTTAGTGCGTATTTTTATATAGAAGTAAGAGTGTATGCGTCAAAATAGATATACTCTATTCCCTCATAATCCGATGGGACGGCTATCTGACAGACGACCGGCAAGTTCAGGCGCAGGACTAATACCTGTAGCTACGTGCTTTACCTGACAGAAAACGCAAAATCTTTAAACTGGCCTCAGACGATTTTTGAAACCTGGATCTTCGGAATCTGCATCTTTATAAGTTAGTAAATAGTTCAATCAGAATAATAATATAATAAGTAATCAGTTAGCGAGTAAGATCCAACTCTGTGTTAATATTTCTGTTTTCTGTACAATTCCAAAATTTTTAAATTCATCCAATTTCATATAAATTTACACTGTAAATAGTTAACTATTGCTTTAATACCAACAGCATTAATGTTCCTCAAACTATGGGGTAACAGGTCTCTAGTACGTAGTAGTAGCGACTACAGGAACCATGTGGTAAAATGTGCCCTAGGGCCTGCGATTAAAAAAGTCCTAATCACGTGAAAAAATCATCTGTTTTCATAGTGAAGGTGGCACATGCATCTAATGACATTGAAACACCCTTCACAGTCACGGCCATACACAAAGCCTTGTAACAACAACACGGCCAATGACCTCCAACCAAAGATATGTCCCTAATGCCAACGATTGCACAATACCCTTATCACGGGAAAAACTCATCTGTTTTAATAGTGAATCTCTTACATCTAACGACATTGAAACACCCTTCACACCCACAACAACACATCGTTGCTGAACTAAAGAAAGTAGGTCATCAACTGATTACTTTATTTAATCAGACAAATGTTGAAAGGAAAAGTGAAGATAAAAAATGCACAAGATGTTATTATCAGGTTTTATTCCGGTATTTTTATATACTCTGGGGTTTTTATTTAATTAGCATACACATGTAATTTATATGGTTGAAAAGTGTAGCTACTGAGATTATTGCTAGTTCTCTTTAAGGAAATTATAAATACATACCGAATGGGTGATACCTTTATATTGAATCGATTTTTGTAAAATGCCCAAAATTGTTGTCTACTTCGTCGATAGCCAATCTTTATCTAGGCATTGCTGGATATAGGCCTCCCCCAAATATGCTCAAACTTCAAAGGTTTTGTAAAATGTGGAGTTTTAGCTTCTGATGAACTGAATAGTGTCATGAGTTTTTGATTTTGAGTTATGTTTGGAATTCCTGTTTAAACGTTACCTAGGTAGAAATATTTAATAGAAATGTTTATTTAGGGAAATTTATATCGACTAAGACTACATATATATAACATCAATAGCAATATAATTACAATTATTCATGACCTTATACTATTGCAAGAGATACATAAATTTGGACGAATTATGATGTATTCAGTCCTAATTACTTGTTTTGCTAAGACTATAAAGAAATATTCTTTGTCACGCCATTACGTCCAAACGACGGTATGAAGTGAAACTTGGCAAATAGAATGAAATGAATTAAGGGTGTTCCCTTTTTAAAATAACAACCAAAACTAATATATTAAATCTCGTGAAGCGAAAGTTTAACAGCTACTTTGGAAAATAATCTAGTACTATTCCGTAAATACTCCAGCTTTGGGAAAACATCTCTCCTATACAAGAGTAGGATTTTAACTTCTTCCTCTACGCTGCTGCACGGATTAGTAAGTTCATCTTTTATCCCATTTATTTATTCCATCCTGACGGTTTTAGTTCCGAGTACTAGATGAAGTATAAACAAATTCAGCACGTGAAAATTCGATTGTGAATCTGAACCTAGTCTTCGTTAAAGATATCTGTATATCTCGATATCATTAAACGATTTGTTTGATGCGGTTTTTGAAGTTTATCTCCTACTGGGTGATTAGTTAAACTATGTTCTCTTTTCTTTCGAATGTCAGAAAGGGAGAAATCACTGTTTAACTAAACAGTTGCTAAGCAAAGTTTATAAGTATAAGGCCGTCATTGTTTATAAATTAATGCGTTTGTTTGCACTACATTTTTGATTGGGGCCAGGCATTGCGTGCTATTTTTAACTTAATGTTTTGCTTGTGTTTTTCATTAAGAATCCGTGCTAAAATTTAATCAACTGACTCTTATAATTCTGAGCGCTTATATTTTTTGTAAAATAGGTGGTTGAGGTGTTCGTCCTTTATTTAGGACGAACACCTCAACCACCTATTTTACAAACATATAAAAGTATTTTAAAAATTCTGTTTATGGCCTACCTAAACCTACCTACCTAGACCCTACCTAAACCCAGGAGCGAGAAATCTTGGGTGGTGAAAATATTACACACGCCATCAGCTTTTTCAAAGATTTTAAATACAACCTAAGATAAAATTATAAACCTTTATAGTGTGCTGTTGGTAAAAGAAAAATATTTACATTATCGAACAAACATAATCGTCAAGATAAAACCGCGTATGTAAATCATATCCATATTAAAAAACAACCCTAGACATACTCAGTTTAACATCCGTTGGTCAAACAGTCCGTTCGAAGTATATCGTTGAAACACAAAAGAATATACTCGTAATAATGCATTAATAGATCAATTATTGATTTCTATTTAACTATTTTTCAAGTTTACAATACAGGGAATACCCGTTTTAAAATTAGTCGGTAAAACAGTTCGCCGCTCGATATTTCTCTGAATCGGAAGTTTTATCGACAATAATGACATCAGCGGTTATTGAGCATTGATTTTTTCATAGATGAATAGAACATACAAAGCAGTATGTATATCTAATTATCGAGGTTAGAATAGAAATACAATGTATTACAGTAGAACCTCGATTATCCGAACCTCGATCATCCGAACCCTCAATTATCCGAACGATGACTAAGTTTATCCGAACGCTCAATTATCCGAACATTGGTGCGAAAGATTCATTGTTTGCCGAGACTTGGTCGCTCAATCTTGGTCTTGGTCGGTCAATTAGTTAAAAAATGACGATTTTATAAAAAAATATATAACAAAAAGTATTCGACTTTTTTCAGTTGTTGAAAATACACATATACATATATATTTCAACCTATATATGCATGTAAAATTTTAATATATATATTTATGTACTGTTTTTATGTACTGTTTTTATGTAAAAAGGCGTTGATTATGATCTCGTCCCAAAAACCTACGTTTCGATTATCTGAACTAGTCTCAGTCCCAATTGGTTCGGATAATCGAGGTTCTACTGTATTTCAGTTAATTTAGCAATTATTATTGGCATAATTCAAGGCTAACAAATTTTACCTAAACAGGTAGAATGAGGTAGACTTTTTTTTTAATTTTTGGCCAAATTTACTTTTAACCCAAAATAGGTCTTATATCTTTTTTTTTTAAGTATCGATGTGTTAATAGAGTAAAATTTTGATTGTGAAGCTATTCACAGACGAATCGGTGGGATAGTTGAAAAATCAATGTACTCTTAATTCAAGTTACAGGCTGATGAATCTTTTGTAGCTTTTTATATTACGTATTAAATGTACTACCACATAATAATATTATGTATGTATTTAAAAGCTTATGTTAGTGCAAAAAGAGTGCACAATGTATCAAAAGGTCACTAGACATATTCAGTATATTTCTTTACATAGTTTTTTTTTTGTTTTCGCCTTGTTGTCTTGTATTGAAACATGTAGGTAATTCTTATTTTAGCCCGACCTACAAATTACCTTGACTATCTTCGAGTTATTTTTGTATTCAATTAAATATAATCCTTTGGTTTGTTTATCAACGTGAGTCTGATATATTAAGTAAATAAGTGTTTCGCTATCGGTTTTAATTAAACAATAAACGATTGTGGAGTTTTATATGATAAGAAATGACAAAATAACTAATAAATCACGTTTAGTTTACCAATGATTGAAATTTATAAAACTATTACGATTTATGCTTAGACCGGCGAGTTTGTCTGTGTGAACTTTAGCCGCAATAACAAATATGGATTTTTATATATTATACATACCTAGATGCTACATATATATGTTGATTTTAATGTAGAAAATATAACATAGATTTATCAACACAACTCACAAGACCTAGGATATACTTAATATCGTTTGTTTTTTGATTAATATTAAAAGACAATACATATGTAATTTTAAAATGAATACTAATATATTTAAATGTAAATTTGAAGTTTAGTGACTGAGCTGTTGGCTCAAACTTTAATTTAACTTTAATTTACCTATCATTAAATTTCAAACTCGTGTTAACTTTTTAAATAAATTATATTTACTGTACAGTATTACGTATATATGATAGAAGAGCTTACAGTAAGTAGTCGTTGGAGTTCATACAGGATACATTAATATAATTGTACATTTCTTGTACACGTACATTTCTTGATTGATAGAAGAGTTTCTACTGAGTTTCTTGTCCGTTCTTCTCGTTAAATTCCACATTCCGAACCGGTAGTAACTTTAAATTCAAATTTGCTTGTAAGAGCCTCATCTCTTACAAGCAAATTTAAAGAAAGTATATTTTGATTTAGATTTGGCTTGCAAATTGAAAAACAACAATTAAATTATAATATGATATAAAAAGCTATAGAGTCTGGAGACTATTTTTTAAATGCAGTATGCATTTATGTCAATTATTTATATTGAAATATAAATTAAATTCCCATGAAATAGACTCAGAGCTAAACGGAATGTAATTAAGAGTAATTGTTTGAAACCTAATAACCAAGCGTTGACAATCGTATTAAACGCAAGTATTTAATATATTATAAAGGAGGAATGAGAGCAAATGTCTTTGAAAGATATTTTATAATACACCAACTGCAATGACATCAAAATCATAAATCATTAAATGAGATACAAGACTATAGCCGTGCAAGGAACAATGTTTCCAAATTGATCATTAAATTATACATAAATTAAAAAGTTACTATTAAATATTCATTTAATTTTAAACCAAATTATAGTTGAGATAAAGTATATAATCCATGTGAGTTTATATTGCCGATTCATCGCTACATTATCTTCAATCAATAAACAAGTGTAACGCTTCTATATGGAATAAAGATTGCATTTGACTCGGACTGCAGTACTTATTAGTAAAAATATTTAAAATTCTTAATATTACAAAAAAAAAACAACAACATCAATTTTTGTCGCAATCAATTAATAGTATCGTATATTATATTGCCGTCAATAGTTTTAATTTTTAACAGATGTTAACAGGAACGGGATAATTTACAGATTTGTTAGGTGGAATCAAAGCGATTGTTGTACGCAAAAGATTAAGCTAATGTTCGAGATACCTTAGCAGTTGATACCAGTTTGTTAGGATTTATTTTAAGACTTGATGGTCGTGGGGTTTTTCTTTGGAGATGTTTTTAACAAAGTATGAATATGTACGAATATGTGTGGTATCTTTAGCGTCAGTTTATTTACAAATATATAATAATTTTGATATTTCATAGAAATTAATATTGAATAGATTTTTTTTTATAGAAACTGTGATAACACGTCATATATTTATATACCGTATTTTAACAATGCAATATTATTGTAAATAATATATGAGGATGTGGTAAAATTGTGGACTTGTTAGTAGATATATACAGTAGTCGTATAATTAGAAACAGTACCAAGGGTCCTAGATATTATGTAAGATACTTCACCGCAATCGTTTTTATTTTGAAATTAAACAATAAATAGGACAACAATATGTTCAACGATTTATCATTTATTAGAAAAACAATATAAATCCCATTACACAAGTGCAGTTTCAATATTACATTACGGACAAACATTTAAATCAGTTTTAAGGTATGAACAATAATGGTCAACTAATTAGAAACAACAACGAAAAATATAAAAAACAATATTTATTAAGTATTAGTAATTAGTATTGTTATTTACGAAATTGCTACTATCAGCCTACCAATAGTAATAATTAATATTTAGTGGGGTATCCCTTATTTTCAATAACAGCACTGCAACGACGTGGCATTGATTCAATCAATGTCATACATTTTTCTAGGGGGATTGAATTCCATGCTTCATATAGTTCGTTTTGACTGGTGTTACGTTTGTTTGAGACTTTCTTTTTAACAATATACCAGAGATTTTCTAGCGGGTTTAAATCCGGACTATTTGCTGGCCAGTCTAAAACGGATATATGCTGTTCGCTAAGGAAACATTTGACGCTATTGACCGTGTGTTTAGGGTCATTGTCATGCTGAAAGATCCAGGTTACAGAAAAATGATCGTCCGAGTAGGGAATCATTGTGTGCTCTAAGATATTTTTGTGTTACGAACGGGTCCAACGCCACCGTGCTTGACTATACTCCTTGTGTATTTATAATTAAAAGCATTGTTTACAGGACGTCTAACATAGCGCTCTCCATCGGAATTTACCATATATATTTTTGTTTCAACTGAAAATAACACTTTTTCCATTCTCGTACCGTCCAATTAACATATGTTTTAGCGAATAATAATTGCTTCTCTCGGTGTTGCTTGGTAAGAAGCGGTACCTTTAGAGATTCTTCCAAACAATTTAGCTTCCACTAATCTTCGGCTTCAGTCTTGACGAGATGTTTCTCGGGTTATCAGGCGAAAAAACTTAATTTTTAATCTGGTTGGAGCTTTGACTACGGTCTTTTTTAGCAACACGAACGATTAGCGTATCTTCTCTGGGAGAGGTTTTTCTTGGTCGAGCCTTTCTAAGAATAGTTTCAAAAGTTCCATGTGTTATAATGATCAATTCCATTAAAAGCTTTCTTAACAGAACAATTTAAATACTCAGCTATTCTTCTGTACTTATGATCTATATGTAAATTAACAATGATTTGCCTAGTTGACGCGTCACTACTTTTATTTTTGCCCATTTTGAACAAAATAAAATTCAGATTAAATTTTGAATTGCCGCCAAAATAATAGAAAAAGAAATGTTATTCTCCAATTTCAAAAAAAAGAACGAGCTGTGGATTCTTTTTTAAAATGTTTCTAATTAGGCGTCCAAGCGAACTCATTTTGTAATTATAAGTAAGATATATTTTATATTTTATGCATTTAATGAGTTTTTTTTTGAGTGGCTATATTATTGCATGATTATACATTATTGAATGTGTATATTTTTTACGAACATTTATACGTTGAAGTTATACTTTCTTTATTCATAAGAAGTGTTTCTAATTATATGACCACCACTGTATATGTTTAGAAAATATGAGCGCTCATTGATCATATTAATATTCACATACAGTTTCTGTGGTAACTCCACTCAATATGGTTCCAAGATTTTTTTTGGTGGTAGGGCTTTGCGCACGCCCGTCTGGGTACCACCCACTCATCACATATTCTACCGCCAAACAGCAATAATTAGTATTGTTGTGTTGGGTGGAAGAGTGAGTGGGCCAGTAAACTACAGGAAGAAGGGACATGGCAATTTTCTCAAGGTTGGTGGCGCGTTGGTTATGTAAGGAACGGTTAATTTTCCTTACGGCGCCAATATTAATGAGCGTTGGGGACCAGTTACATCAGGTGACCCGTCTACTCATGCACCTACCTATACTATAAAAAAAAGATTGGTTAACCTGATGTTAGCGATCACCGCTTAAGAGAAATTATGATGTTATGACCCTTGTAGGAACTACCCAGGAACGAGATTGTAATTACAAAATTACACTAATTGGATCACTGATACGGACGACGACAAAACTAAACGAATCCTAGTAAACTTTCCTCGTAAAATAAAAATAAATAAAATGATACTACGATCATTCATTTATTGAAACTGGTGCATAAATATGTACTTAAATGTAACTGCATTAAGGCTTGTTTTCATTGTCATAATGAGGTTGAGTAATTAACTGAACAGTCAGACAACAACTGTTAATAAATTGTCTGTCCATATTGATTCGAATAATTGAATTCAAGTGTTTAACACGTAATTGTCGTTCTGAAGGTTAAATTTGCACATGAGTTATGGGTTAAATTAAGTTTCTAAATGGGGGGGGGGGGGGGAACAACACACAATCTAAAACTACGGTTGCTGGCACCATGAAAATTTACGTTACGCGTTCCTTTTAATTATTAGGTTAGAACAAAGGAAGGATTTTTCAAATTTATAATCCCTATGAAGATTTCTTACAAAATTCTCAGAAGTATAAACTGTAAAATAGATACAGTTGTTGAAGTAATTGTTTAATAATTTCAAGTAAGTAATATAAAATCTTTCACCTTTTATTCCAGAACACAGCACTTTGTAAAAGGTTAAATTTTGATGTTGGTGATTAAGCGCCAAAAGAATAACTGGTTAGCTGAAATTATGCAGACGATTAAATGAGCTGAGATATCTGAATAGAAGCTGAATTCTCTGAATGAATAAAATGTTGGCCAAAACCAAATTATATAGGTTATGTAATATACAGTGACGTATTTTCCCTAAGGGCTAGATTACCAAAAGCGCACATGGGGCGCACAAAACTCCATGCCGTTGGCCGTCACCTGAGTCTAGACACTGACATTGCTAGAGTTCAGCAGGTCTCTGATATTAGTAATTGACCCTGAGATCTTATATGTTGCAATTCACGTGTCTATTATTACACTACCTATGAGGAAATCAATATGAAATCATGTTGGTTTGCGGTATGATCTCGATCGTGTACGTAAATTATATACTAATAGGTCGGAACAATGGCAATTATTATGCACCTAGTCAACATCCTTAGGGTTTTTATAGATTATTTTTTTCGTATTTTATATGCCATTGCTTATAATGATAAGCAAAGGCATATAAAATACGAAAAAAAATGTTGAAGTGGTTGATAAGGACATCTTATTTGAAGACAGTCTTCAGGGTTAGATCATCAGGGTAATCCAACAAGGAATACCCTTTTCTATATAACAACTAAATATCATATTCAGAAGTGCTCTCCTGTAAGAACTTACTTCATTACCCACCCGTGGAATGCTCACAACCGACGTATGGTGATATACAATTTTGATGCGTATACTCTTCAAATGTTATAATTATTAGGGTCAATGTCGCGTATCAATTTCTGACATTTCACGACCGTTTTCTACGGTGATTTGCGTTTGTTCTTACGGTTGTAATCGTAAAACCTATCGTTAACATTTTGCTAGAACAAACATAGGTATAAATTTGCCCATACTTGTTCTGTTCATAAGTGGATTCGATGTTGATATCTTTGTAGGTTATGTTGCCTCATTAAAAAAATACCGTGAGTTTATGTATGTAAAACATAACTTATTGTTCCAGTTTTGCCAATGAAATAAATAAAGGTACATTACATACATATATCGGAATAAATTCAGAATCAAGATTTCGATTTAAAAGATTTAGAAGATATATCGCTTAAAATTATTTGAATTGTCATAATATGGTATTTATACAATTTCTAACTTATTTAATAACAACTAAGGTCGAGGTTACTTATCAATCGAATACATTGAACACGACATATAGGGCGGGCCCTAAGGGTAAATCAAAATGACCAAATTGGAAGTCAGAATAAGGCAAACCTAAAAAAAAATTTCAAGTACCCTCGCCGTACTTCGAGTGATCTTTATAGGATATGACCTTCGCATTATCAGCATCTCGAACTGGAGTGGACTGTGCACGTCAAACAATAGACCAAAACGGAAGTCATATTCAGTGAATTATTCTACTTTTCTTTTTGGCAATGTCATTGCAATGTATGTTTTATTTATTAATATTGCGTCATAAAATCATGGTAAAAATTAAATTAAACTTAAGCCAATTTAGGTTTTACATTATTTAAATATAACATTTAAGGTACACTTAAAGTTAAATGTCACGACACTTAGAATAATAATATACAATAGTAAAAATATTATTTACCAAATATCATTTATATCTCCTCAATAATTATCATAATATGCGCAATTGAAGTAAATTTATAATGTGTTAAAAAATACGCAAACAAAGCAGAGGTTTTGAACTACTATTTGTTAATCATATCAACTAAACTATGTTGTTTTAATTAGTTTGAGTATATATATGACATATAATACATATGTACATTCAGATAATAAAGAAATCGATACACCCAGGCGAATTGTATATACTGTATAATATTTTTTGTTAAGACTTTTATTACATAAAATGGATAGCGAGATTTATTTTATAGGAGTCGATATGGGTGAGAATTTTTTTTAAATTTATATAACAAACAACTTATGTCAATAGGTGTGTAGGTATTAGAAGTGCGCAAGCCATTTTACGTCGCAGCAATTGAACTATACATAATTTAACTCTATATATTAATCGCAAAAACCATGAAAATAAAGTAGATACGATAAGCTTTATTAAATATCGCAATAAGGACGGTAATCATATTATTAGCGGATGGCACCTGTAAAATATTCATATCCGCTGTAGGCACCGCCATATTGAGACACGTGACCAATAAAAATGTATATAACTATCCGTTATGCATGGATACAGATTAAAAATAGTCACAAAATAAAAATGATAAAATTAATTTAGTTTTAACAATCTAATAGGAATTTGTTCGTTTATCAACTATACCCATTAATATTGAACAAATAATTAATTATAATTATACATTTACTAAGTACCTACTTATCGCTTTACGGAAAAAAAATAACCCACGATTTGTTTATCTGTGATTTTTACATTAAAGAATTTCATGATTGCTAGGATAAGCAGGATATAAAGTATGTAGTTATATTATAGCTTCGACAGTCGACACTAATGAGTTGTTATTCTAATTGTATTTGGAGGATTACGCCCACAAAGGCAAGATGTTACATATATGTACTTGTATGACGCTACAATAACAGAAAAAAACAACGTTCATAATTACATTCTATAGATGTATGCTAAAACGGTATTGCATGACGATACGAAGTTATTAAACGTTCATTAAAATATAAATAGGCAACGTTTTCATCGTAAATCCTAGCCGTTTTCACAAATATCATCGTTAGCAACAATATTGAATGTTTTATACAAAACAATACTTTCTATGAGTCGAGAGCGTTCCATTTTTAGTCAAGTGCGTGCCGTTTTCGTTTTTTAGTTGCCAAGCGGAATGTGGTCCTGAATTCATGATAAATAGACGAATTCAATTCCCATGATATCGATAGAAAGTGATGGTAACGCTAATCAGTCAATTGGCCTAACGACGATGTGATTTCTGCTGCATAATTTTCAAGGGCATAATAAGATGCCAACTTCTCGTTCAGTATGGAGGGTCCCTGCGCTCGAAAAGCGATTTCCCTACGAATCATGAATGAAACTAGCATTGGCCTATGACTTATATATTCACAATTAGCCATCGATTTATTAAATTAATAGAGGTATAAAAGAAAATACTTACGAACTCGGCAGCAATACGTGTATCACACTCATGACGTCATTTGACGCAACACAAACCCGAATATTTGAACGAAATGTATAGTAACAGTGTCGAAAACAGCACATAAATCAATTATACACTATACTTTATTAGATACAGAACTATCGTTATGTCATTACAAGCGATTTAGGACATTTTAAAATATTTATTTGTTGTCACTGACTCCAGTTTTGACAAGATGGTCGCGCACCGACTGTTTTGCTTTGGTTGTCAGCTGATACGAAATACTGTTGTGTTTCAAGCGCAGCCGAGTTTTTGTTCTTCTCTTTCTAACACACACGATCCACGCTGTAGAAAGAGTGAGATAGCGGCTCCGACATAATTAATTGAAAAGACTAGAAACACAACAAACGTCATTTTCTTATTGCAATATTATTGCAAAGGAAAAAGTCGCTAATGAAATTCTGCTTCAAATGTCATGACTTGAAAACTGTTATGGATTATTAAAAAATAACATTCTATTTCACAATGTCGCGTAATCGTTTAAGATAGCGTAGTTTAGTTATATTTGGGCGTGACAAATGTAAGTATTTTGTAAATACAACGCCATCTCTTAGCTATTGCTTAAAACAGATACTACAGAATTATACAAGTGGTTCATATTTATGTCAGCCACCTGACATTTTCTCATTGTATTACAATTAAATATGAGAAGAATTAACTAAGAATTGGTTACATATTATTACATATTATTAAGAAAGTGTCATATGAACTTGTATTTGATCGCATTTGTTATTGGTGATAGATATTATTTTATTAGCGGGATTATTATGCAGTTCATATTTTTTTCTCTAGGTGGCGTTATCAGTTTCATTGTACTTAATATTTATAAAGTTGTTACGACAAACACATTGTTTTTTTGTTGTGGTTATGATAGAATTGTACTATTTATTCAACTGCGTTTTATGTGGTAAATATTAAAAAAACAACCAAAAATCATTTAGCCATCTTTTTCTTATTTATTTATATCAATAATTCGTTATGTATAATATATAAATGACCTATACATAAAATATTCTACAATATTTAACGTAATAACGTTTGACATTGCTTAACGTAAAGCTGGTTTTCTTCACAAGTTTATTTATGTGTTGAACTCAATATTAAAAGAGGAAGAAACACAGCGAGGTAATTAAATTACTGCTTTTAAGTACAGATAATTACTGATTTCATGTTATTTTTGAAATGTATATTGTCTATATAGGTACCTAAGTGTTATTTTCAACAGATTTGGGTTTTTGTAATTTTATATTAAGTTTTTATATTTATGTGATCATTATTATGTACTTAATTGGAGTAATATTAGCATTTAGTTAAACAAATTTTACATATGGCTCAGGAGGCAGCGTTGATAATAGCAATTTTTTTTTAATGCCGCTTGATTAATTATTATTTTAAGCAATTCCTCTTGGGTAATAAGTTTAAAAAGCACGCGACACCGTTCCATTAGTAGTGAGTTGGTGAGTCAAGCTTACATCAAATTTATTACATGTAAAGAAGAATTCCACAAAATATTTACATTACGTACACAGTTCTGCACTTTTTTTATATAAGAGAGGGCAAACGGATGCCTTGCAGGTGCGTTGCCGACCTTTAAGGAATGAGTACGCTCTTTTCTTGAAGGTTTCTGTGTCATATCGGTTCGGAAAAGTCGCGATTTAAATCTGGTTCCACAGAGTGGTTGTGCGTGGCAGGAAATGTCTTAGAAATTGCGCTGTTGCGGATTTCCAGAATTCGAGATAGTATGGATTGAATTTGTAATTCGGACACGATGTCCGGTGGTGAAATTCAGCGGCCGTGACTAATTCAAACAATTCCCTAGAGGATTCCCCGTAATAGCTGCGATAGAAGATGCAGAGTGATATATATCTGTACTAGTATTATAAATGCGAAAATAACTCTGTCTGTTATGCTTTCATGGCTAAACTATTAAACCGTTTTTCACGCAATTTGGTATGAAGCAAGCCGGTGTTCACACCAATAACAAGTGGGCGAAGCCGTGGGCGAAGTAGTACATAATAATAATAATATTAGTTGATAGCGGAAAGTGAATAGCGGAATAACCGCTAGTCGTTACATCAACTAAAAAAAAGTTTATGATGGGATTTTATATTTGCATACAATAACCGCCGATACGATACAATTAAATGGTAATCATGTTAATTTTAAATTATGTAGAACAATTATAAATTTTAATATTTTTTATTTCATACCAAAACAAAAAATAAGCATGCTCGGCAAACTTTTACGTAATGTTGCATTTAACTGGTTTCATAGACAAAAACGCTAACTGAGTACGCTCTTTTTTATTTAGAAGTTGAACTAATTAAGAAGTAGCTACCAGTCCCGGCTTCGCACGGACCAAAAAAGGGTAGTAAAATGTTTATATAAGATAACTATTAGTTTAGGAGGTGCACGCCAGTCTTGATTTTTTTCGACACCCTCGTCATATTTCACTCAATTTACGCAAAACATTAATGAATTATACAGAAAACCGTATGAAAATCTGTTCGGTAGTTTTTGAATTTATTGCCTTCATATAGAGCGATTATTTTATAACAAGAAATATCTCAAACGAAATATTTAATGTTTTTTATAAACCGTTAAAGCTTTCGCCACAATAAAAATGTTACATCTGCCTTTTCCCCCTTTTTATCCAGCTCTTATTTAACTTCATATATTAGAATGATAATAACTTTTCAATTTAATTTTAAACTAGTTGCATCCAGTTTAGGTGAGGTTGCTAATATAATTTAGTGTACTAAATATTATTTGTTATAGAACATGGATACTGGTCTTTTACTCACTCATACAAATCCGAGAGCACCGGGCTTAAGCTACTAGACCAAGGGAGAATCTGATTTACTATGATCGCAAACGGAATTGGATTTGGAAAGACAATGCCCTTTGATTGAGTTAAATTAGAATTAAAGAGCTCGTTTCCAGTGCTTCCGGGGACGATGAAGTTTTGTTCGCCTTTCATTATTAAAATTCTATAAAGAAATCTCACAATCACGAGTCGATTTGGTTTCATTTGTTCTTATAATTGCATTTCTAAAGGTGATTTGGTCTACTAGATAGACGGAGTAAGTTATTGGTTTCAATAAAAAACAGACAGAATTAGAAATAAATTATAAAACGCATTTTTTATAACTGTTCATACGTGAAATTTGCAAGGAACATTAATGCAACAATTTGGTTGATCATTTGGCTGCGCGTTGAAGATGAAACCCCAACGCTGGTGGATTCGGTAGTGATAAAATAAATAAAATTACATATAAATTTAATTGAAATAATTCAATGACATTGATAAAATGAATGAGGAGAACTTTGTTCAACAGAGGAACATTCATTGGCTATTACTTGTTGTTCTTTACCGTGGTTTAATAGTTAAAATTACAATACAATAATTATCATGAAAGCAATCGCTTTGTCCTTAGTTCTGTAAAACTCACTAAAAATGACACAAAGATAAATTAAAAGTCAATCTCAGATTCACTAAAACCCGTATACGAGCCTTGCTTTGACGTTGCATGCAATTTAAGTAATAAACGGCATAAATACCTAAAAGCAGAAACTTCTCAAATTAGCTGCAGTAGCTCGGCGTTTAGGTATAGGCAAAGCCCATTTGTGTAGTCTTTGAGCAATGCCAAAAACGTAAAGAACTTACGTCATGCCAAACAGTCGATTGATTGGATCAAGATCTCGATTTGATTCGAACGAAGTAAAGGAACAATATATCGCCTATTTTGTAATCGATACGAAATCCTTTTATTCAATATAGAAGCAATACATTTACATATTGATTGTCAAATTAAAAACGACTACTGCCGGTACATAAAAGAAAATTACCTTACCAGAGATAAACCGCCGAAAGAAAATTAATCGATTTTAAAAAAAATTAAATAGAATTATTTGTTTTTAAATTATGTTTTTAATTAATTTATTGAAATATAAATTTTATAAACGAATGTATTATACTAGTAGGTTCATTGAAAAAATCACAAAAGTTTGACTTCATTGCACAGAGGTTTGACCTCAGTCTATTAATAAGATAAATGTAAGTACATACATCATTATAATTAAGAAATACAATAAAGTAGTGTTTAATATAGCAGAGATTTTATTAAAACGAATAGAATATTTAAATTTAAGGTTCGATTCGTTTATCTTCACTTCACTCTTTTTATTAAAGCATACTTCTCACAAAGTTCGATGTAAGTTTAACTGTTAAGCTAATGATAATTGTTTAACTTGTGATCGGTAACAAGGGATTGTGAGGTAGCCTAAATGAATCAGAAACATTTATTAGACTGTTAATAAATATAATAATATTGTTTATGTATTGACTAATCTTTATTGTTCGTGATGTCATAGCAAAAAGTTTGAATGTTTTGATAAAAGGTTATACAGGTGTAACAAAATTCGTGTCCGACCCGTGAAGTGGTTATTAGGTATCGTGTGTCGGTTCTATTTATGTAATAATTTTTAAAATACTAAGCAAAAAAATTACTTAAAAAAATATATTAATTGTGTTAAACGACACTGTTGGTGGTAAAAACGTGGACTACTGAGGTCATGACCTCGTGTCTTAGCTACCCGATAGGTAAGAGCTCTTAATTAAAAAAAAATCCGGGATAAATTTTTTGAGATTAAAAAATTAACACTCATATTTCAACATCAATTATATTTTTCGAATTTTACATTTATACATTTATTACTTATCACTAAATCTTTAAAGTTCTCTTAATTAAATAAATTTATATAGAATATTTACATTTAGTAAATATTTGAAGATAAAGGAATTAAATAAAACATCTTAAAATTTATTTTAAAGCTTTTAAACGAGTATTTCACAACCGTTAACTAAAACAGTAATAAGGTAAAGTGTGATAACTTACTTATTCTAAGTCTTAAATTATTAAGTAATTTACACTAAAAGTTTATTGTAAAGGATCAGTCACACTGGGTAGGATGGGTTATGGGCGTGAATCTATCTTATATAATATCTTCGCTATTCTCTAAAATTCCTTATCTGCTTCAGTAGTTTTTAGAGAGGCCTAACTTCACCCGGGTATAGAATCTTGTAATTTACCAAGGTTTTTTTTAACCAAAAAAGAGTTGGATTAAAATATGAATGATGAAAGACAATATAACACTTAGTGTATTGGGCAAGTGTACTTTGTTAATAAGGTTCAGGTACTGGCTAGCCTAGCTGGGCTAGGTTAATAACTCTTTTTAAGGAGTGTTAAAGTTAATCATCCTCTCCCCCAAAGTATAAATAGTCAAAAGAAATCCTGTATTTATTGAGTTGGTTAAAAATATTATAATTAACATTCACATAATGAGGATTGGCAAGTAAATTAAAATATATTAAATATGTATTTCATTTTCACTCGTATTACTTATAATCAAAATGCAGATAGCATCGCCCTTATGTACTTATGTTGTTAGTTACCACTAGATAATAAACTGCCATATGTGTTTCCACATACCTTCATTGGAGTAGCGAACTGAAATAAGCTCCAAGGTTATCCTCAAAAGAAGAGGTATTACCCCAATATTAGGATATTTATTGTTATTAACAGTTACTTATTAACTTTTGCATCACATAGGACCAACCATAACTGTTTTATTTATTTATTTTTTATAGTATAGGTAGGTGGACGAGCATATGGGTCACCTGATGGTAAGTGGTCACCAACGCCCTTAGACATTGACAGTGTAAGAAAAGTTAACCATCGCTTATATCGCCAATGCGCCACCAACCTTGGGAACTAAGATATTATGCCCCTTGTGTCTGTAATTACACTGCTTCACTCATCCTTCAAACTGGAACACAACAATACCAGGTATTGCTATTTTGCGGAAGAATATCTAATGAGTGGGTGGGACCTACATAGACGGGCTTGCACAAAGCTCTACCACCAACTGATGACTGCGACTAAGCAGAACAGCTGTGATAGATGTATGTATAGAAAAGCTAAAGTCACACTTACGTGTCAAGTCTCGCAGATGTGATCAGTCCCTTACAATTATATACGTTATATATAAACAGTTTTTGTTATTTTAATATAAAATAATTTTTAATATAAGCTTTACAATTTATTTTAAATTTGAACATTTAGAACTTTTATCGCTCATTCAATAGAAATACGATATAATGTTGCTAATTTAGAAGCAATTATTTTTCTTTTTATCGACTCGATATTATTATCCCAGCTCTACGCAGCTCATTAGCGAGATGCTTACAATTTACAGACGTCTCATATTTAATTGCAAATAAAAAATCTCCCGTATAACGGTTTCTCGCTATATATTATATCGTTAAATATGTACATTAATTAATTATATTTATGATTCTTTTTAAAATACGTGTTTTTCGCGCACTTCGATATTGCAGTTATTTCGAATATTCTATAATAAAATCGATCCATTGCACGAGCGACAAAAATTTACATAAAGTGAAAAACTACATTATAATAATATCAGAAAACAATTAAGTTCGACCACCATTTCATTATTTACAGTTATTTTAATTAATTTAAATACACAACCGAGGCAATTTTATACTGACATTTACGTATAAACTAAATAGAAGTCCATGGGCTACGAACAGTGGAGGATTTTACGAAAGGCTTTCCTGAACTCAGGGTTGAAGATAGTGTATATAACTGGGTTGAGGAAGGAGTTGATGTAGCCCAGCCATGTGGTTAGTATGAAGACGGTGACGCCTGGGGAGTGGTTGAAACCGAATTTGGTGCAAATAGCATCCAAGACGGAACACGTGAAGAATGGTGCCCAGCAGAATAGGAAGACGCCTGGGAATATAGAATATTTATTTGTAATATAAATATGTGATATAATATATACATATATATATAGGATAGGTAGGCGGGCGTGCATATGGGCCACTTGATGGCAAGTGGTAACCAATGCCTTTAGACATTGACAGTGTAAGAAATGTTAATCATCGCTTACATCGCCAATGCACCACCAACCTTAGGACCAAGATGTTATGTCCCTTGTGCGTGTAATTACACTGGCTCAGCCACTCTTCAAACCGGAACACAACAATACCAGGTACTGCTGGTTTGCGGTAGAATATCTTATGAGTTGGTGGTACTTACCCAGACGAGCTTGCACAGAGCTCTACCACCAAGTGAGTATATGGTACATTTGATAGTATTTTTTTATAAGATTATATTACACATCAATTTTTTATGCAATATTGTATATGAATGCTTATCAATTGGTTTTACTAAATCTCCAAAATATACGGCAAAAACGGTAAAAGATAATATAAATATAGGTCTGTTCAGAAAAATAGTAGATAGTGTGATTTGATTCTGATTATTATTATTTGAATATAATTTATGTTAAAATGTTATTGAAATATTACCTGGTACCATAGTATGAGCATAAAAGTTTATATAAAACCCCAATGATTATCAGATAAACACATTCAGATACAAAATACTTCTTACCGAGCACAATCGCCAATGTTTGCGTCGCCTTTTTTTCTTTCTTCGCAAAGGACTTCGCTCTTAACTTGCCCGCTCTGTTTGCTCTGAACATAGTAAACCTGGCCGCTGATGCTGCACTCCTGAATCTTCTCCTTGGCGTTGAGATTAGTGAGCTATTGCTGATGCGACTCAGTTTCTTCCTGTGATAAAACAAAAGCAGCCATATTAATACTTGCATTAAATTAAGTATTGCATAACATAACATTTTTCTATTAATAGATATTAATCTCGGCGTGATAGATTGAGATTAATGTCTGTTAATATAAAATGCCAAGATGGCCCAGTGGTAAGAACGCGTGAATCTTAACCGATGATCGTAGGTTCAAACCCGAGTAAGCACCACTGAATTGTGCTTAATTTGTGATTATAATACAAATCGTACTTGACGGTGAAGGAAAACATCGTGAGGAAACCTTCCTGTGTCAAATTTCACTGAAATTCTGTCACGTGTGTATTCCATCAACCCGCATTCGAGCAGCGTGGTGGAATAAGCTCGAAGCCTTCTTCTCAAAAGAGGAGAAGAGGTCTTAGCCCAGCAGAGGGACATTGATAGACTTTTACTGACATTAATATCTAGACTGCTATCGAGTTTTTAATTTAGTCACGTATCGTATGGATTATGTATGGATGTTTAATTCTATTTAATATAACATAATGTCTAAAAGTTTTATATGTGTTTTATAAAATATGTGGAAGCAACTACGTGATTTCTCGTGAGGATAATTTGAGCCATCTGTTACAGGCCTGACCTGTAACAGATGGCTCAAATTATCCTCTGCCATCCGACCGGATGCCATCCGACCGGATATATCCGGCCTGGACGGGATTTTAAGGGCTTAGAGAATTCGTCGGGATTTTATTTGTGACTTAAGTTTTCTCTTGACAAAGATGTGAAATATGTCACAGACGAAGGTTGGCTGATAATATTATATATTTATTACCACTACGAGGCTTGACTTTGAAAATATACATTTATATACATTAACAAAAAAAATATTATAATTGATTATCCAAAGGGCCACGATGATTCAGTGGTTTCAATACGTATATATTTAAATATTGCGGGTTAGAAACCGGGCAAGACCGCTTAAAAAAATCAGAGTAAATGTGTCACATAAAATTCTGCCACATTTATATCCAACGATGTTATTTTTTTATTTCCCGGGAGGGCAAATGGCTCTACTCCACCTGATGGTAAGTGGTAGTACAGTCCAAACGACGACGGCTAGTACAGTCGGGAAGAACGATCTGCACTAGCCGCTCCCGCTTTGCCGGCCCGCAAGATGCCTCTTCACGTCTCGTTTGATATAACCCAGGTCATAAGAGGAGGGGAACACGTGTGCTGATAAAGAATTCCATTTTCTAGAGGTGCGACAAAGAAAGAGTTGCCAAATATCTTCGTGCGCGATGGAATTGATGTTACAGTTAGGCGATTTAAAAAAATAATGTTGTATCTTTCAAAAGTAAGTGAAAATGGTTTAAACTTGAATTATAATATAAAATCTATGTAATATTGCACTGGTATTTACGAAATAAATTAAAAAATATATGTATATATCGTCGTAATTAAATGAAATAGCTCAAATTGTATGTTATATTTATTTATTTATTAACAATGATATTAATGTTTATTTTAACTCTTGGCGCCCATATGACTTGTCAGCTTTTTATCTTTTCTTAATTATATTATTATATATATTTTGCTTTTAAATTTTTTAATATACTATATTTTGTTAAGTAATGAGTTGAAGAATTGTTAGAGCACAAAAAATATTACATCTATTAAAATATGTATGTAGCATTTCAACAAGCCTCGGGCTGGTTTGATTTTAACATTTTCATCCATATTTTACTTGTATTTTATTAAACACATTTATCTTGAAATTTCCAATTAATTTATAGATTTAAGCTAAAATGGTCTTTAATGATAAAATGAGAAGCCGTTTTCATATTTTTCTTTTATGGTGATCTCTTATTATAAACACGAGTACGATCGACGGGTACTTATTTATTTAAGCTGTTTTTATGTTACATTTCTTTACGTATACTTTGTGGTAAGGCTTTGTACTTGGTGGTAAGGTTTTGTGCAAGCTCGTCTGGGTAGGTACCACCCACTCATAAGATATTCTACCGCAAAACAGCAGTACCTGGTATTGTTGTGTTCCGGTTTGAAGAGTGGCTGAGCCAGTGTAATTACACGCACAAGGGACATAACATATTGGTCCTAAGGTTGGTGGTGCATTGGCGATGTAAGCGATGATTAACATTTCTTACACTGTCAATGTCTAAAGGAATTGGTTACCACTAACTATTCTGTAAAAAAGTAAAAGTTTCTTTATTCAGTAAGAGCTGTTCTGTAAATTTGTCTTATTAATCGATAATGCAAAAATGCTTTCTTATAATTCTTTAATAAATACCATATTTTTGACTTTTCATATTTACAGTAATCATAAAATTAATTCATGTTTACTCGATGCTAAAAGGACTAATAATAACATGTCGCGACGCACTTACGGCTCTTAGTGGAGGAGTAATGGAGCGAGAAGGTCGGGTTAAGGCGGTCTTCCCAAGTATATAGCTTCATATAGCACAGCTTTAGCTATATAAGCAATGTAAACTTCTATGTAACTATAAAAAAATCGCACAAGAGCGCACAGTGACGTTCTTTTCCATTTATATTATATAAGTGATACTTACAAATATCACGAAACACATTATATATAAATTCTAAAGATAATGTTTCTTTTTGTTGTTCGACGTTTTGTGTTTATCATGACGTATCATGTTGGATTTGATATGACGTCACTTGTAGATTAAAGTAACGGTTAAAGCTAATGATACCCTATTAATATTCAATATGATAATTAGTTTAACGGGAACAGGTGAAATATTGGGAGAAAATGAGGAAGCGCAGAGTATGAACTCAATAATGTATTAATTTTCAGCTTCTAACGGTAATTATACATAACAATAAAGTATATCATTGAGTACTATATTTTTACTGTTACTTCAGCTTTAGGTCGGCTGATAGAGCGGATAAAAGCGAATCTGTCCATCCGGCATTATGAGGACAAGTAATCTGGTCCCTCTTGAGGCAAATCATATTTTATACAAAATTATTGATGTGAACTTCAGAATCGTCATATCGATAGGTCGTTTTAAGCTCTTTTGTGTCATTATAATTATGTTAAGCTCTCGTTCCTCTTTAAACTCAATAGTCACTCTTTTATACTCGGTAAATACTTATTAAATGAAGTTAACGTAAATACAGTTAAAAAAAGTAAAGTAACAACCTGTAAATGATGGGACTTCACCCCTCCTCTTTAGGACAGCCTCCTTTTTTATTGAATAGGTTGCTGGACGACCATAAGGACCACCTGATGGTAAATGGTCACCAACATAGACATTGGCAGTGTAAGATATATTAACCGTCGCTTACATCGCCAATGCGCCACCAACCTTGGGGACTAAGATCTTATGTCCGTTGTGCCTGTAATTACACTGGCTCACTCACCCTTCAAACCAGAACACAACAATAGCAAATACTGCTGTTTTACGGTAGAATATCTGAAGAGTGGGTGGTATCTACCCAGAAGAGTTTGCACAAAGCTCTTACATCATTAAAAGGGTGTGCTTTTTGCTTTTTTAATGTATTTTCTATTATTGTAAACTTTATTGGTTTATGTTTATGTTGTATTCATATCATCTTTCTCGTTTCCTCCACTGGTGTGAGAAGCGTTGGTTCATTTATCACTTCGTACTAAAGACTGTTTGCAGGAGATTAAGTTTTCATACAATGGAAATCGGGATCTTATCGGACGAGCCATTTTTGCTTTGATTCCACGCTTTCATAATTTAATTGATAACGGTGTTTGTTTTCGGAGCGTGAATTTATATATTATGCTTCGCTGTACATATATGTATATTGCAAATTATGACTATGTTTAAAATAAATTATTTACATTATTAAAGTATAATTTATATCTGGAAAAGATTTCAATTTAAATATTAAATTAAAAAAATGACTATACTTATGTAAATTGTTATACACGATATTATTACGTATAGTATTACAAAAACTGTATTGTGCATATGATATATAAATAATACTAAATATCATAATTTATAAGAACATATTTACTAAAAATATCGATAATAAAAATATATATAAAAAGTTTGGGCTCGTCCGGGATTTGAACCCGGGACCTCTCGCACCCTAAGCGAAAATCATACCCCTAGACCAACGAGCCGCTTGTTTAGTCTGATGAAAGAAAAAAACACGATTGTAGGCCTTTTACTTTTCATTATCATCATAATCATATGTAGCTTTATTGCTTATGAGTATATATATAGATAATTCAGCTTCGAGACGTTTTTGAGTTTATTTTAGTGGAAATGAAGACATGTCTGTATATTTAATCGTTGAGTTTGTCGAAGAGGAAAAGTAATTTCAGGGTACAGACGAGACATTACATACATATTAAACATAATTTTATGTTCAATTATTTAAATTATATAACAAATACTTTTTAGTATTTGTTAAATTATTAAACTGCTTAAACGTTGCACCTCTATAAACGCAAAAAACGTCTCCAAACTGATGTGACTGTACATAGTAGTAATATTGGCAATTCCCCGTGGTTTCACTCATGTTAAATTCGTATTTATCTTATTTCATTTTTATCTTATGCCGGTAAAGTTTCGAGAAATAAACTTTTTTTTTGCCTAGTATATGTTTATTTTTATGAAAAACTCTTACGATTTTAATAAATAAATTACCTTGGAATTATGTCTATAATAATTTATTCATATAAAATTATTTTTAATTTGCAAAAGAGTACTCCAGAAAAATGGACTAAAATTTTGAACATCACATCATAGATGTGAAAAATCTATATTGAGGGTTAATGAAGGAATCTATAGTTAAAGTGTAACCAATAAAAAAATATATGAAGTGAATTAAGTTAAAACTAAAACCTGATGTTAGAAAAAATCGCACTCTAAAAATTGGGAAACAAGAAAGTGTTCTTGTCTGATATTCTTATCTACAAACTATTTAATATTAAGGTTTGTATTGATCAGGATATGTAAGATATATAGAAATCAGCGCCGAGTTCGGCGGAGTACCCACTAAGAAACCAGCGGTGCCATTTTTGGGGATGCGTCATTGAATTGCTTGCGCATACTACTGTGACGCCCCCTAGGGTCGCGGTATTTCTTGCTGCATTTTGGAATTTACAATGCATTATAACAGATGTAACCGATTGTAACAGCAAGGTGGTATAGGGGAACGGCTAATGTTAATGTCCTATTCAATTTATCAAATTTTTCCTGGACGAAACTAATGAAGTCTCATACCAGTCGGTATTAATAAGAACGGTTTTTTTATAGTAAAGGTTAGTGGACGGGCGTATGGACCACCTGATGGTAAGTGGTCACCAACGCCCATAGACAGTAGTTTGTACATTTCTTAAAGAACAACCACATCGCCACTGCGCCACTAACCTTGGGAACAAAGATGTTATGTCCCTTGTGCCTGTAATTACACTGGCTCACTCACCCTTCAAACCGGAACACCATAATACCAAGTACTGCTGTTTTGCGGTAGAATATCTGATGAGTGGGTGGTCCCTACCCAGACGAGTTTGCACAAAGTTCTATCACCGAGTGATATTACGAACTCAGTAAATGAAACATTTCATGATAATTATCTGTTTGCAATATAGTAATTTATATTATATTCTATTCTTACGTCAATTGTCATTTCGAGAGGCTACTTATCTTGACGAGCTGATTAAAATCGCTCTGCTTCCATCCACGCCTACCTTACGTCTTAAATTACATATTCTCAGTCATAAGTGCACTGTTAGTGGTAAATGGAGTACAAAGTACTGATACATACATCGTTGCTATGGTAACTAGATCAGTGGACGTCAAGCGAGGAACTCAATTTTGCAGAATAAGTTTGGCTTATGCATTCAAATTTGACGTCGATTAAGCTACAAATAAATAGTTTTAGGTTAAAAAATAGCCTGATGGAGTTTCATTAATAAATCCTGATTTCATTGTTTTGGGTTATATGTTTATTGGTTGATCAGAATCAGTAAGCCACTCGACGGATTAGTATCCATTAGAGAGATGAAAATTCAAACGTATATTTTGAATTTGATAAATATTTATTACAGTATATTCCACTGTTAATTCCGTTTTTTATTGACAACACTAAAGCTCGTCTATAACTATCAAAGGAAAAGAAAATCTTCTTAGTCTATACTCATTATATTTATTTTATTTATTTTATTTTACTCTTTATTGCACACCAAATATACATAAAGATAAAAAAAAAAAATGAAAAAAGAAATTACTAAGTTATTTAAGTTTCATCTTTGTGTAATGTGTATATATTCTTTTTTTCTTGTCATTATAATGTTGTTATTCTTAAAAAACTAGATGGGGAATTAATTACTCTTTTTCCCGAGGACCGGGACGGGGTATTTATTAAAACCGATATAAACGTCGAGAATGTTCAAGCGCGAACTAATATATAATTAATAATATTATTATTTTTTTTTTTTTATTACATCTTCTATATAGATATATGTATGTATATTTTTTTTCAATAATGAATTAGTACACAAGTCTACCCAAGTCTACCTGACTAAAGTGATGTATAGTAGCGGTGGGCGTACAATATGATATATGATTGTGTAGGTGAGTGTATTATACAATGATTTATACAATGTCTATTAGTAGTTGTGTTGTTAAGACTTCAGTTCTCATTGTTACTAATTTGCTTGTTTGTTACAAATATTGTGTCTCCAAGAACTTTGCTGATTATTGTGGATGAGTGGAGTGATGCTTGTGTTTGGAGGATATTGATATTTACGTGTGTGTCTAGTTTGTCGCAGTATCGCTTTAGGTTCTTCGTCACTGCTCCCGTGGCGCCTACCACTATCGGGATCGTTGTGACTGTAGTTTTCCACAATCTAGAGAGTTCGACTTTCAGCGGATGATATTTGCTGATTTTTTCTATTTCCTTTGCTCCAATATTGTAGTCGGATGGTACCGAAACATCAATTAGGTAAGTTTTATTGTTGATTTTATCTATGTATATAAGGTCCGGTCTATTGTGAGTGATTGTGACGTCTGTTTGTATGGGAATTTCCCACATTAATTTAGCTATACTATTTTCCTTTACAGTGGGTTGCAAAAGCTCCTCTTTCCACCATAATCTATTAACTTCTATTTTACTTTTTCTTGCTAAGCACCAGAATATATATTGTACCAAATTATTATGTCTTTTAACATAATATGTTCCAGCTAGTTTTTCGCATCCTGCGAGAAGGTGTTGAACAGTTTCATCTTTAGTTACGCATAAGCGGCATTTTCCGTCGACGTTTCGTTTCAATATGTCGCGTTCGTGCTGACGTGTTAGTACCGCTTGATCTTATATTGCAAATAAAGATGATTCCAATGAGGCTGAAATAGGTCGTTTCTTCAGCCACTTAAACGTCAGTTCTGTGTCCACATTGGCTAGGTCAAGGACCTTTTTGGGAAATTGGCCATGTAGGTTCTTGTTTCTCCAGGATTCGTTTTGCTTTTTAATTATGTTATTTTTTATTTCTGTGTTTGTGTATTCGCCGTTTGCTAACTTCAACTCTTTTCCTATCTCTTCTGCTTCTGTAAATATGGAATATTTTTCTCTTTTTTTATCTTGCTGTACTATTGCTTCAATCAGGTAATCATTTTTTTGTTCTAAATATTGTTTAAGCTTTAGAATATGAGCTTTATACAAATATTCTACGTTGATTAGTCCTCTGCCCCCTTTAACCAATGGTAAGTACATTCTGTCAACGTCTACTTTTTGGTGGTGGGCCTTTTTCAATGCTAACAGTTTTCGTGTTCTAATATCAATCTGCTTAAGATGGCTGTTATTGTAGTTGATTACACCAAAAGAATATAACAAAACTGGAATGGCATATGTATTTATCCCCTTCATTAGGTTGCGCCCATTTAAGAAAGAGTTGGTTAGTTTTTTTATTCTCCTAAAATACTCTTTAGTTAATTGATCTCTAATGTCACTATGAATAATTTTTCCGGATTCATGAATACCTAAATACTTATAATTTTGATCTAATTTTAACTGCTTAAAAGTATCTCCGTTCAGTAATACATGGTCGTTACCATCAGTGTAGTTTCTGCGTCCAGCTGTTAAGTGAAGTGTGTTACATTTATCTAAGCCAAAACTCATGCCTATATCTGACGTAAATATTTCAACACTATTTAGTAAAATTTTTAAGCTATTTCTATTGTTTGCATAAACTTTTATATCGTCCATGTATATGAGGTGATTAATCCACACTTTATCCTGTAGTTTATATCCTTTCGTTTCATATTTACCTAATAATGTAGAAATCGGGTTAAGAGCTAAGCAGAACAACAGTAGAGACAAGGAATCTCCTTGAAAGATGCCCCGTCGAATGTAAATCGGTTCAGTAGTATAAGAATCTGTAGAGCCCTTAACCGTCATTATAACTTTCCATTTAAGCATTGCTCTTTCAAGAAACGACTTTATTAGATGTGGGCATTTATAAATGTCAAGTATTCGCAACAGCCACTCATGGGATATACTATCGAACGCTTTGCTATAGTCAATCCAACTCATGCTTAAATTTTTTTGTCCCTTATGAGCATTTTCTAGGATAATTTTATTGATCATCAAATGGTCTTTGCATCCGCGAGCTCCACGTCGACATCCCCTTTGTTCTGGGGCCATAATATTGTTTACTTGACAATGAGTATACAGTTGATCGGATAATATCGATGTGAGAAGCTTATACATACTAGGTTGGCATGCGATAGGGCGCTAATTTTTTGGATCGTCAGTGTCGTGATTTTTCGGTATTAAAATTACCTTTCCAGTTGTGAGCCAGTCTTCTAGGGGTTCTTCATTTTTCAAAATCTTGGTAAATAACAATGCTAGTTGGTTATGTATATTAGTGAGATATTTTAGGTAATAATTTTGAATTTTATCTTGCCCTGGTGCTTTCCAGTTATGCAATTTACTAACAGATGTTTTGATATGTTCTACAGTTATTTCTTCAAAAGTGCTCGTGTTTAAGTTACTGTTGTCTTCTTCAATATCAGTTATCCATTTTGCATCATGGTTGTATGCGACCGGTTGCGATAAAATGTTACTCCAAAATTCCTCGGTACAGCGTTTGTTCGGTGTTTTAATATCTACGTGCTCTTTTTTACTATCTAAACTTTTGTATAATCTATGTTCGTTTTCAATGAACATTTTATTCTGTTGTTTCTTATTGTTTATATCTTCATATCTTTTTATCCTGCCTGCTAGAGCTTTTATTTTTTGTTTCTTCTGTACTTTTGTGTTCTGTTTCATTCTGTATTTTATATTTTGTGTAAAGTTTGTCTTTGATTTTTATCATTTTTCGCGAGTTAACTCCTCTCGAGATCTCTACCATTTGTCCTACTTCTTTCCTCAGGCGCTCAATTTTAATTTTTATTCTTTTCTTCCATGGAGGGTCTGTATGGGGTTTTATTACTTCACTTGGTAAGTAAGGAGATTGCTTGTTATTCATTATTAGTGTTTTCGCTGCTGCATAAATTAAATCATTTGTGTCTCGGAGAGTACAATTACTTGCCAATAAATTGGGTAAATAGTTATTAATTATTGCGAGGTTGTGTAAGAATTGTTTATTGATTTTAGCTTTTGGCAAGTAAGTGCGCTCTTCGATAGGTATTTCTTTTACTTCTGCAAAGATTTGGAGGAACTGAAGTTCGATAGGATTTTCATTTTCAATTTGCAATGTTTCAGGAAATTTGTTTGTTGGAGATACATTTCCATTTCCGTTTTCAACGTTTACTATGTCTTCTTCAAGGGTTTCTTCCATTATATTATCTAAAACCTGCGCTGAAACTGCATACGATTGAACATTAGAATTAGTATGGTGAGAATGTTGGATCTCGTTATCAGCTCGCTGTTTGATTCGGTTCAGTAATTCTTGAGAAATTAGATTTTGTTTTAAAATTCTGCGTGCTTGATTAGATAATGTGTTTCCATTAAATCTATGAATTTTAGGATTATCTGGATTTCTCCTTTTAAAAATTCTTTCTAATTTACTAATATATGCTGTACCTTCTTGCTTCGCTAGAAAGTAACAAAACATTAGCTCTTCTTGTTCTTGTTGTGACCATTTTCTTCTTCTATCATCATTGGAGTTTTTATTTAAAGGATGTTGAGATGCTAAGCTTGTACTTCGTTTTGATTCATTATTTGACTGAGTTAACAGAGTAGACATTGGAGTAATTGTTGTTAGATCGTCAGAATTTTGTGTGTTTGATGGTACAATATTTGGCGTTCGTTGTGTTACATTTTCTGCGGTTTTTTGTATTCTATCTAGGGTGTCCTTAGGTAGTACTTGTTGTTTAATGATTCTACGTGCCTGATTTGATAATCCGTTACCAGTGAATTTAATTGACTTAGGGTTGCCTGGATTTCTCTCCTTAAAAAATGTCTCTAATCGTTTTAAATAACCAGGTCCTCCGATTCTGGCTTTAAAATAACAAAACATAAGTTCTTCTAATTCTACTAGTGACCACTTCTTTCTTGTATCTTCAAATTGTGAGTCAGTGGTCGTTTCAGATGTACCGGCCGAGCTTGCGGGAGACAACTCCCTGCTCTGCAAAGTATCACCTGTATCGCTTTGTTCATCGGTTGTAGTCCTTGAGGATCTTTCCCCACCCCCCTTATCCCCGACTCCCGTCCAACCGGCAAGCCGAGAGTCACTGGCTAGCATTCTGTCACGTCTGACACCAGCTACAGACGTGCCCCGGCGATCGCCCCCGGGAAGCGACCCTATACGTTTATTTCTTAAATGACCTTCCATATCTCCTTCTTGGGTTACTAGAGCTTCGTTAGCCATTGGTTAGTGAACTTAAAAGTTACCAATGTCCGTCCCTCACGTGGCATAGATGGTCATGCCGGACGTGGAGTTAGATTTTGAGGGACATATTATTAATAAGTCTAATAGAAAGTATAATAGGATAATAAATAACTGTATCTCAAATGTCATCATTATTAGTGTCCAAATAGAATTTCTTCAGAGATTTTTTAAATATTTGTAGCGATTTAGATTGCCTTATGCTTAGCGGTAAGTTGTTCCAAAGTGTTATTGCCTGCACAGTGAAGGACTGCTTATAATATTTACTGCTATAGGTAGGCAGTTTTAGGAGGAGGCTTCGTGATGATCGTATACTAGACTGATCTCCAAGAAATTCGAATTTCTCCTTCAAATAACAAGGAGCAGTCGGGTTAAACAACACACAGTACAGAAGAGAGAGAGTATGCAAGTTTCGGCGACGGCGTATAGGGAGCCACTTGAGCTTTGAACGAAATTCTGAAACATGGTCATACTTTCGGAGACCGAAAATAAACCGAATAGCTAGATTTTGTAATCGCTCAAGTTTATTAAGCTGGTCCTCGGTTAGATTAAGATAGCTTGCGTCCGCGTAATCGAGAGTAGATAGTAGAAGGGAGTTTGCTAACATAGTTTTGGTAGGAATTGGTAATACTTTTTGTAGACGTCGCAAGGAGTTCAATGACGCGTATGTTTTCTTACTAATTCCAGTTAGATGTTCTGACCAGGAAAGTGTTCGGTCTAGATGTATGCCAAGGTCTTTAACTGTTGAGCAGTAACTTATATTATAAATGCGAATGTATCTCTCTGTCTGTCTGTTTGTTTGTTACTTTCACGCCTAAACACTGAACCGATTTTTATGTTTTTTATTAAGCAAGTTCCAATCTCAAGGCAATATGCTACTTTATAGAGGTTAGGTACTTTTAACACCTACCCCTACCCAACAGGTGGAAGTCGCGCGTGAAATCTAGTTATCTATTATACAAAGGTTATTTAGTGAGTAATTTAAAAAAAATTTACATAATAACTATGTACTTTTTTAAATAAATTCCTTTAGTCAAACTTACTTCAACTCTGGTTTCTTTGGTGCTTCGTCTTTCTTTTTCTCCTCCTTGATCGGAGAGGGGGGCGGCGTGTGGTCTTTATCCACGTCCATGTTGGAGGGCGCGTATCCTGAATCATTATTTGTATGAGGATCCATCATTGGTATCGGCGATGCTAGGTTTGCCATTATTCTGAAATAATCGAGATTATTGACAAAAATTCAGACAATTTTACAGGATGAACATGTGTGTTGATCTTTAAGAATAAGCTTGAAACTTATAATAGAACAAGACAGTCAAATATCAGATTTTTTTTCCACAGACTAAATAGATAGGTCATTAGATCGTTGGAAGTTAGGAGGCCGTAAGAAGAAATTGTAAATTTAATGTGTAATGTGTACTGTTATGAATGAAAACTTACAGTCCAGTTTCTTCTACAACAGCTGCGAGCATGAATCTCGCTGATCTGGTCGTTGCTATATCATCAACGTAGACCCCCATCTCTGATCTGTCGAAACTGTAACATGAAATTCAAAATTAGAACACAAATATATGAAATGATATCTATTATATGTCACATATTTCAGATGAATTCGTTTCACGAATGGTATATTTGTAAGAAAGATTTTTTAATTTATAATACATAGGTAGACTAGTTAGTAAATGGGCCGTTTGGGGGCAATTACTCACTATCCCGCTGTCAATATGCAACAAAACTCAATGATATATTAGAAAAATACTATCTCAGAAATACTTAATATTCAAAAAAATATATATAGCAAAATATTTAATCTGAACCAGCATTACATTACTTTACAGTCGTTAAATTATCTTTAATCAAAGTATCAAAATAATACCTCGCAGAGAAAATTATACAAGGGTAACTTAATTGAGGGTATTATAACCAAAGAATCCTTTGTAAGATATAATAAATTCTGGATGAATCCACAGTGTCTTTTAATATAAATAAGCCACGACACAGACGTGTCTTTGTTTAGGATTACGTTTCAGATGTATCCAGACACGAAAACATTTAGTCCCTTTGTAGGAAAGTTTAAAACAGAGATGTATTTTTAATTTGTCATATTTATAAAGTAAGTATAAATAAGAACATTTCTTTGTTAATTTGTTATAAATATATGTAGAGCGCGTTGGGAATGAAACGATCGCCTCTTGGTTATTTATTTGTCGTATTAGAAATTGTAAGCTATACAAAAACAAATAAAAACCAGTTGAAATTCTGTCGTCGTTTCCTTTCAGATCACGTTATTTTCTTTCGATGTTTTTTACTTCGACTACGTTAAGTGTGAATTGAATAAATGAATTTGTTTTAAATATGTTTTACTCGTATAGAGTAGAGCCAAAGAAGGTTATGCGTTTATCGAATGTTTGTATGTATGTATGAATTTATGCAATTTATTTATATGGTTATATTTTGACACATTATTTAGTATCACGTGGTATGGTTTTGATAATAGCTGAAAATAAAACTTTATATTATAAAGTGAATTGTTAATAGAATCAGGTAGAGCCGAGGATAGAGGGTTCAAGCCCGGGCAAGCGTGTCTGTGTATTGTTCGTCTAGTGTTTTGGTGTGTAGGTTAACATCGGAAGGAAAATTGCATGTGTCTAATTGAATTCAAGCATATATATGTCACCAAATATATCTGATATTTCTCATAAAGGTAGAAAAAATTATGAGGCATCTTTTATATTGAATGCATTGAATGCTTACTATATGGAAATAATATTAAAATATTTTGTATTTATTTAATTTTATATGTTATCTAGTTTCACTTACTTGTCGTCATCATCATCATTGCTTCCAGAAGCAGTATTAGTGGGTCTATCATCTGGAACTTCAACGAACTTCTGCGTCTGTGCTAAGTTCTCTATGACAACAGCAGCTGTACCGCTGGAGACTGCTGAACCGATAGCTGAAGAGGTCTTTGCCACTCGTTGCTTTTTGGCGCGTTGCCGAATTGCCTGCAAATATGAACTTCAGTTTATTGAGGTAGAATAACAATAAAAGCGAAAACTATAGATAATCAAAATCACCATTTAAAACTAAGCAATAATAAAAGTCAATTTGATGATGATAATAATATCCTTCTAGTGATTAAAGCCATTCATTTGCAGAACCAGAAGAACTACCAATATGTTGCAGGTCTATGAGGCATCTATTATCTGCCACTTAAACAGTCCCACTTCCAACTTTTAGACTCCGGGCTGGTACTGAGAATTTTCGACAGAAAATCGCAATAACATTTTATTGGCCCGACCTGGCATTTGAACCCAGGACCACCGGTTCTGCGGCCTTACATGTAGCTACTAGACCAGCGAGGCAGTTATCATTATAAACATTATAAGCATACACATGCGACAGTGCGAAATAATGAAATGTTAACCACGCAATCTAGTGACAGTAAACTAGATGAGTCTGTGATGATTCTCATTCCATACAACCACTGGGTCATAGCGACCCTGGCCCTTTGGGCCAAAATTAATTGACACGGCAACAGTAGTTGCCGGGGAGGAAGAGCCCAGGTAGGGGGGGCAACCCCGAGGCCCGTACCCAGACTGGCTTCATGGGCCAGTCAGGAGGAACCGTTGATGATTCCATACAAATCGTAGTTAACGAATAAATTAAAGTCCCATTATACGATTGGGTTGGCGTACATGTTTCAGGGATAGCCATTATCCCTATTAAGATAAGCTGAGAGACGCGCTGCTCTATATTTTTATTAAGATTTAATTGAGAACGCGATATAAATGTTAACAAAATATGAAATAGTTGCAATCCAAGACGGGTATTAGTTAGTTTCAAATAAAATGGCCTGAATTAAATTCACAAACCGTTTATGTATATGAAGTTAGCATTCGTTAATTAAATATTTATTTAAAATCATAGTTCTACTCGGAAGAATTTATATTCCAAAATGTTAGTATTTTTTTAATTTTAATTTTGTGAAATCATTGTTTAATAAACAGTAATACTTAGTACTGGTGTGTTACAGCTGGAAGGGTGAGTGACCCAGTCTAACTACAGGCACAATGGACACAACATCTTAGTTCCCATGATCAGTGGCGCATTGGATTAATGTTTCCACCAATGTCTATAAACGATAGTGACCACTTACCATCTCACTATATTATAAAAAAAATACTTATACCATTTAAATAAATCTATACTACTATATAAATCTATTGTCTCTGTCTGTACATTTTAGTTTTTCATCTAATTTTGTGATAGATAATCGTTTTATGATGCAGTGATTCACATTATACTATTTTTTTCATTTTGTCTGTCTTTCTGTCTGTCTGTATGTCTTCTTATAACTCAAGAATGGCTTGACCAATGTTGATGAAAATTGGTACACACAAATAACATGTGATGGCGCAAATGTTAGGCGCATATATAAGATCGGTAAATCCTACGGTATCTTATGAAAATTAATTTCAAATCGTTAATTACGTATTTCTTTACCAGTAGCCTTATGTATGTATGTGTGAGTGTGTGCGCGTGTGTGCTATTATAGTAAAAAAAATAATTTATTATATTTTTATTAATTATACGCGCGTGACGCCGCGAGGCACAGCTAGTTATTTTATAATTCTAATACAACATCAGTTTCATTCGATCAGTCACGAAGTCGTCGACAAATAAATGTTATACACTATGAATGTAAAATGAAAACATTCTACATATTTGGTTAGTTAAATAATCAAAACGAATGTTAATTACGATTCGCTACGTATATGGATTACAGAATAGTGTATTCAATCTGGATTTTGCGATGTTTTTATTAACAAATATTTTGAATAATAAAATACCTCAATCCTAAAACGTTGTCAAATAATATTTAATGAATCGATTTCAAAAAATAAGAGGTAGGTTTGATGTTCTTATACCTATGTTTGGTTGGTCTAGTAGCTAGATATCCCGCATAGTGCGGGGATATCGCACGATATCCTACGAGGCGGCAACCGCCCTAGCGCGCTTTCCGCCCTTGGACATTCTGGCGGATATGGACGCGAGGTTCTATCAACAGACCCGCATCCTCCGTCAGAACAGTGAAAGCGCGCCCCCTCCGAGTGCGGTCGAGGCGTTGAAGCGGCGGGAACACAGGAGGGCTCTTGCGACGTGGCGCGACCGTCTCTGCGAAGAACGGTACGCGCGCAAACGCGTCGTCGGAGCGATCCTGCCAGCCTTCGAAGCCTGGATGAGACGAAAGCGACGAGTCACCTTCCGACTTACGCAGGTAATGACCGGTCACGGTTGTTTTGGAGAATACCTGTGTAAGATCGGACGCGAGTCGACGGCGATGTGTCACCACTGTGGCGCGGACCGAGACACCGCTCAGCACACGCTGGAGGTGTGTCCCGCGTGGAGTGCGGAGAGGAAGAACCTGGTCCGTGAAGTCGGACAAGACCTGTCCCTGCGAGCAATCGTGTCGGCGATGCTCCGCAGAGAATCGGCGTGGAGGGCCGTAGCCTCCTTCTGTGAGACCGTCATGGTCCAGAAGGAGACGGCGGAGCGGGAACGGGAAAGGGCCGATCCTGCTCGGCAGAGACGACGTCGGCGTCGTCCCGGCCTTCCCACAGCCCCAACGTCCGGGGCTTTAAATATAGGGCGTTACCCTGGGGCCGTGGATGCGTGAGGTGGGGGCTTCACGTGTCCAATTTCAAACGGCCCTGAGGAGGACGGCAGCCGGAATGGCCTCGCGCTGCCGTACGCACTAGCGAGGAGTGCGGGGGGGCGAGATTACCTTCGCTCCCTGAGGAGAGCTCCGCCGAACCAAGAGCGGAGCGCAGCACGGTAGGGGCCGCGGATGCGTTATATCAACACGATCCCGCAGCCCCTCCGATCCGTGCCGAGGACGGCCATCGCAGTGGTTTTAGTGGGTAAGAATCCCACATAACCCGGTTCTTCCCCCAAGAGAGTCGGGTACCTTTCTGAAGGTTTCCACTGCGTGAAAAAAAAAATAAAAAAAAATAAAAGTACCTAGATGTAAGGATGCTGGTCTCGAGATCTATCTACAATCAAAGCAACAGAGTCTGGTAGTTGGAATTACCCGTATACTTCCAACTTTCGTAAACCACATAAAAGGACCAACGGGGTCCTGTGCCTAAACTCTTTCTATGTCGCTATGTCGAATGTCAAATAAATAATGACAGAAACGGTGAAAACAATGTCTAAATAATCTACGCTACGCTATTTTGATATTATTAAAATTTAGTACTTAGTTATTGTTACTGTATTCATTAAAAAAAAAAAATCTCTAGTTCTTATAATTTTAAAATTCGTTAAAATTTATCCAAAGCTACAATATTTGATATAATAAAATAATTAAAAACCGAAAAAATTTTTTTTTTTTTTAATTCTAATTCCTCCTTAATCATGTAGCTTAAATAAACGGCCTTATAATGAGATATTTCTTTTGTGAACTAATAAAAAAATTTAAATTGACCAATGTTAAAATAATTGTTAGTCCCCTGGTAAATGTCATACTGCTGCGCAAGAACCCTGTTTCTGGTTACGGAGAAGGGTTACAATCTGTTGGCTAATGTCAAGATGTTTATTTTGTAAATTAATTACTAGATAGAATTTTGTCAATTTTAAATAAGCTATCTTTCTCTCATCTCGAATTTCTTTTTAGCAAATAATCTAAATAATAATATGTTAGTGTTGTGTGATTGAGAAGAATAAGGGTATATGTTGAAGAACAAGTTTTCGATTTTGAACCCTATAACAAAGTGCAAAGTGAGAGTGCAAGATATCGAACAGTTACAGTTATTTGTTACAAATAAAACAAATGAGAATCATAATGTATTATATGTTTCAATTTGGCTCATCGTTTATATGTATTTATATAATACGATCATATGTATGCATACATATGATCGTATTATATAAATACATAATAATGTTTCAAAATAGTCGGAAAAGTAAGAAAGAGTTCAACATGCAAAGAGTATTTATTCGATAAAGGAAATTGCCAAAGGATTCGTATCGTATTTAAATCGTTTTACTTGGTGGTAGAGCTTTGTGCAAGCTCGTCTGGGTAGGTACCACCCACTCATCAGATATTCTACCGCAAAACAGCAGTACTTGGTACTGTTGTGTTCCGGTTTGAAGGGTGAGTGAGCCAGTGTAATTACAGGCACAAGGGACATAACATCTTAGTTCCCAAAGTTGGTGGCGCATAGGCAATGTAAGCGATGGTTAACATTTCTTACACTGCCAATGTCTATGGGCGTTGGTGACCACTTATCATCAGGTGGCCCATATGCTCGTACGCCAACATATGATATAAAAAAAAAAAAAAAAAAAAAAAAAAAAAAAAATCGTTTCATTGCTAGTCATCGCAAAAGTTTAAAAAAGGTTTCCCACGTTCCGGCGAATGGGGTCGGAATGGAATCTTTTATGGGAAATTGGGGACGTCTTTATGTGTAAAGAATGGTAGATCTTATTGCATTTGTGTTCAAAATAAGAATAGTATTAAGTTTTAAAAATCGTTTTGAGAAACATTTAAGTTCAGAGTTGATTAAAATCTTTATGTAAGTAACAGCCTGTGAATGTCCCACTGCTGGGCTAAGGTCTCTTCTCCTCTTTCGAGAAGAAGGTTTTGGAGCTTATTCCATCACGCTTATCCAATGCGGATTGGTGGAATACACATGTGACAGAATTTCAGTGAAATTTGACACATGCAGGTTTCCTCACGATGTTTTCCTTCACCGTCAAGCACGAGATGAATTATAATCACAAATTAAGCACACGAAATTCAATGGTGCTTGCCTGGGTTTGAACCCACGATCATCGGTTAAGATTCACGCGTTCTTACCACTGGGCCATCTCGGCTTCAATCTTTATGTACTATACTTAAATGTCCGCTTCACTAAACGTTCATTTCAACACAACTTGAACATATTTTAAATTGTGTTTTATTTAATCGAGTTTGTTATTATCTATTTAAAATAGCCATTAGGTAAGTAGACTGGCAAATGAGCTACCTGAGTGGTCACCACCACCACATATTGGCACTGTTAGATATATTAACCATCGCCAATGCACTATCAATATTTGGAACTAAGATATCTCTTGAGCCTCTGATTAAACCATCTCAATTACCTTTCAGGCCAAAAAAAAAAAGTACTGCTGGGTGGTACCAACCCAGACAGGCTTGCACAAAGACCTAGCAAGTAAATGATTTCACAATTGTTTCTTTTGTCGATGTACTCAGTTAATGTAGAATGCTGACACGAAACTAGTTTAACTATTATAGGATTTTGTAATCTATATGGAATATTTGTTAGTAGTTGAATATAAATTAGCTGAATTCGCTCGCTGGTTCTTCTTTGTACAATACCGCTCTAAGTTGCACAAGACGACTATTTGTCATTTTACTTTTTAATGTATTTTATTGGTAGTGACATTACGCTATTCTGTAAAAACAAACTCTAAAGTCACCGCAAAAATCGGTCGTTAAATTCCATAAAGTGATATGCAATTTTGACCATAATAATCATAACATTTCAAGGAGACATGCGTCAAAATAGTATATCAACATTAGTAAGTTGTCGACATTACAGGGGCAGTTATGAATTGAGTTCTTACCGTAGAGTGCTGCAGTTCGCATTCGTTTTCAAGCCAGGACATTATTAAGATATGTAAATATATCTTATAATATTTTATCAATTTCTATAATTTACCACTTAAGCTTTTATATACTCAGCTTTTGTATTATTAGGTGTTAAGGTCGAACATACTGTATTTATAGTCTCTTTTACCTTTAAGATGTAATCTATTTGCAATAGACAAAAGTTTACGATCGACCTTTTTTCTTTGCGAAGTGTGCGATTCGTATTTGCAATTCGATTCGGGGATATTTTATTTTGAGCCAGCAGTAAAGAGTGATTTCTATACGATTTATTATGATATATTATGATGATTGTTGAGAACTATACTCAATATTAATATTATTTTTGAATGAGACGATCGCCGCATGGCTTTTAGTAATTTTTTTTTTAAACAATGTATGATACACAAAAAGAGACAAAATATATCAATCCGCTGAGTTTCTTTTGCCGGTTCTTCTCAGGGTTAGGTGTTTCTTTTCCGGACCGGTGGTAGTTTCTAGTTTGATAATCAATAATAAAGTGTAATACTTCAATATTGAATAAAGCCTAACTGTGACATCAATACCATCGCGCACGAAGAAATTTGGCAACTCTTTTCTTTGTCGCACCTTCAAAACATGGAATTGTCTACCAGCACACGTGTTCCCCTCTTCTTATGACCTGGGTTCCTTCAAACGAGGCGTTAAGAGGCTTCTTGTGGGCCGGCAAGGCGGGGGCGGCTAGTGCAAATCATTCTTCCTGAAAGCAGTAGCCGTCGTCGCGTTTGGACTCTACTACCACTTACCATCAGGTGGAGTAGATTTTGAATCTGAATTTGAATATGACATCATGTTCTCTATCTGTCACTGACCTCAAGCTCCTTGTGTAGAGTGGGGCATACACTATAAACTGCGTTGTGTAATGGCTGTATTAAATTATAAATTACTTAAATAACTATCAATTTGAATTGTTTACATCCGTTGAGCATAACATTCTACATTTTCATGCATAATCTTATTTTCAAGGTTTTATGTATGGCAATACACTTAAGAGTATGTGAGGTTATTATATATAATTATATAAGTATATATAATGTACTATTTTTATTATATTGAAATTAATGCTGTGAGAGACAAACAAAAAAATGAAATGAAAAATGGCACGAACGCAATAGTTTGTAAAGGTGGACAAATATAACCAAAAACATTCAAAGAGAATGTTTGTGAGTTCAATTTTCAGTTTTCAGTTCAACTAAACCGAAAGCGCTGAAATTTTAAATACATTTTTGATTCCGGTAACAATACGATCTTGTATGATAACGTCTCGTTTTTGTACATGGAATAGATGGCTTGCTTTTAAAAGGTTGTTTTAATAACCTTTCATGTCTAAAAAACACTAACTGACTACAAAATAAAATATATACAGCTATTGTTACTCTGGTAATGGAGTCTATCGATACCCCATACATTCAAATCTATTCAGGCGTTAATAGTTGTGGTGAAATAAAAACGAGTCGGACTCGCGCACGAAGGGTTTCGTACCATTATCTATAAAAACGGCAAAAAAGTCATATCTGTTGTATGGGAGCCCCCTTTAAATTTTTGTTTTATTTTAATTTAATTATTATTTTTAAAGTGAATATATAACTAAATATTTTGTGAATATTTCAAGCGTCTACCTGTTGCCGTTATCAATATCGAGCAAAAACAAGCAAAAAAAATCACGTTTGTTGTATAAGAGCCCCCTTAAATATTGATTTTATTCTAAAATTTCAATTGTCTAACTATCACGGTTCATGAGATACAGCCTGGTGACAGACGGACGGACGGACGGACGGAGGGACAGCGGAGTCTTAGTAATAGGGTTCCCGTTTTACCGTTTAGGTACGGAACCCTAATAACGTAAAAGTATGTTTAATTGCTGAAAAATAAAAGAGATAAGGTATCACAAAATTGGAAAAGTTTGTGTTGAGAAAAAATTATCGTTTTCCTTTTACGAGGTTATACGAAGATTTTTTTATTCAAGAGACTGACGTTACTAGAAATTTGACTGATGTTACTAGAAATTTCAATCATGTACTAAAATTACAGTATAAGAAGATGCCATCATTCCCACTTGAAAAATATGTAATAGTCGCTTCTCAATATAGGTAGGTTAGTAAAGACAAATAATTGGTCTAATCTGTAGTTAGAACCTTAAATATTCCATTACTATGCGAACACTTACCTTAAAAATTTTATAGTATAGAAACATCATGATGATACAAGGTATGTAGAAGGACCCGAGTGATGAGTATATGACGTAGTCGGTGCTGTTGAAGAGACATTGGTTCGGGCTTCTGTCAGGGGTGTTGTTCAGGCCGAGCACGACGGGCGAGCCGATCGCCCCGGAGACCAGCCAGGCCACGGCTATCATGACCCAAACGCGAGCGTTGCTCTTGTGCTTCGCGTATTTAATTGGCTGAGTGACTGCTATGTACCTGGAGGTAAAAATTACAAAATAAGTAAATGCCTTAAGGTATGTACACCACACAGTTACAAAATTCCAAGTGAAATTTAAATGCCTCCTGCGCTTGAACTTTTCCGGTCGTGTCGGATTTGCCATCACATCGGATTGTAAGAGGAAAATAGCGAGTGACATGTACTTGCGCACACACTTGTAAACTATAAAATGCAATGAGGAATCGATGGATCCTGTTGAGTCACCTACATTTCTTGGTCTTACCACGTTGTAATGTCTCCATAGAGTAGACTAAGCTCAGCACCTTAAATATTTTAGTTATTTTCACAATATAATGTCTTACGGCATTATGCTGTGACATAATGCTGCCGCTATAAATACGATGTATGTACTGCAGAAGAGCGATATACTTCGCGCTTACCTAGGAGCTTAAGAATTTCTAAGACAAAAATTAGAAGAAATTAAATTATTAACTGTTTCTTCTCAATACATATTATGTAATACTTTGTATATAAGTACGGAAAAACATTAAGGATTTTGTGAGAAAATGTGATACTCTTAACATTGATACAAAGAACAAACACAAACTAATTACGCCTGTTACTCGACTGCATAGTCAGTAACTCTTTTATGGGGCTACGTATATGGTTCTACAACAGAATACCAGAAAGCGTTGAAAGCTTTGTTTTTAAATTTAAAAACAATGTTAACGGATCGGAGCGTTTGTGAAAAAGGTTATCCCACCAAAAACATTTCATGTAAAATGTAGCCTAGGCAATTACATATTGCGTGCACTCTAAATAGTTATTAGATCTTATGGAGAGCCGAGGTACATACAAGCTCTATACACTCTCATCTAACAGTTTGTGTCTCTCATCATACCGTATCTGCGTGAATCCTAGTTTTAAGTTCACTTCAAATTCTACACTTTTTTCTAAATGTGTGGCTTGGCCGTTTGGTTACTCAAGAACGTATTGGCACAAAATTAACGCGTAGTTAGGGAATTACTTTCTGTTCATAAGACCCTTAGGAATATTTATGTCACTCTAACGAAACGGCCAAGTCACACGTTTTGAAAAAGGTTATGGTTGATAGCACAGCTTAAGAATGAAAGGAATGCGTCACGGCTATTTTTTTTTTGAAAATTTGTGGTCAAATCGTTGTAAGAAAGAAGATATTAAATGGGTTAGTTTTACACGCTTTTATTAGCATGTTATGTATCTATGTAACGGAAGCTATTAACGTAATTTTCACCTTAACTTAAAGTTGGGGTGTTTTTAAAATATTATATAATGACTTTACTTTTATCAATATTTGTCAATAAATTATTTAAAATAATTGAAACCCACGCATTTTGTTTTTTTTATAGCATATGTAGGCGAACGAGCATATGGGCCACCTGATGGTAAGTGGTAACCAACACCCATAGACATTGGCATTGTAAGAGATGTTAACCATCGCTTACATCGCCAATGCGCCACTAACCTTGGGAACTAAGCTCTTATGTCCCTTGTGCCTGTTACACTGGCGCACTCACCCTTCAAACCGGAACACAACAATAGCAACTACTGCTGTTTTGCGGTAGAATATCTGATGAGTGGGTGTTACCTACCCAGACGAGCTTACACAAAGCTCTACCACCGAGTAGTAGCAATAGCCTTATTTTTTCTATTTTTGTTTTAACTTATACAAACTTATTTAACACAACAAAGTTTCTGATTTATAATATTACTGAGCTCCTCTTTCCTTTAATCTTGCTTGAATAGCGATAGATGATAGTGCACTTTGAATTGCATGTACTGGATAATTACTCAAAGCAATTAATGTGTTCCGTTGCGAGGTATGTGAGCCAGTAATTACAGACGTAGAGATATAACATAGGACTGCGTTGTTAGCGTATTAACAATGATTTATATAGTTAAACCATTTACATTATTAACTGAAAGCCTTATTTATAAGCCCGCGCCATCATAATTATTAATGACCTATTTCAAATATTCATATATAAAATAATGTAAATTTACTTACTTACAGTATTGGCAATTGTAAAAATACTAATTTGCGTGCTTGGCTTAGCACGCGGGAGAGTTAGCGATTAGGTTTTTGATGATCAGTTCAGGAGCCTAATTCTACTAACACAATTAACACATTATTGGAGTCAATTTGAAACTTAATCGTTGAAATTTAGCTTTATCTCTCTCTACTAATACAAAGATTCAGTTGCGATTCAAATTGTCCTTGATGGCACGTCAAAAGTTAACAATTCAGTTTGACTTTGACATGGTCTTTTGACTTTTGTATAACGTAACATCATACCGATTCGGCTTAATGACGAATAGTCGAAGCTGGATAAAGGTTTTGCATTAGTGGAATTGACCCCTAGTAGTTAAGACGTTGAAGCGTAACAAACTTAAAATGAAAAAAAGAGATTTTATTATTCAGTAATGTTTTTATAGTCAGATTTGTTTATTTAATTATCTTATATTAATAGCATAATAGTATTTAGTTTATATAGTTATCTTTGTTACGAAAGCATTGATACAATATGTATCATAGTTTGTGTCTTGTAAAATGGTTCTGTTATAAAATAACTTAATTTATTAATATTTATTAAAAATAGATCGTTTACTAATGATAACTTTTAATTAAATGAGTGATGTGTACATAAAAGCGATGCGGAGTGTAATACGCGAATAATGCATTATCGATAAACACTCGAGACATAAAAGCTCTGCAATAATTTATATTGTGTTTTACTCATACGGATTATCATAGTCAAAATCTGAATGATTCACGTCTACATACTATGGTACCGAAAACGGGTTATTATAACCTGAAATAAAGTATCGTTCAGTTGGTAGTAAACGATTACGTTGTTTTTATAGGTAGGCGGACGAGCATATGAGCATGATGGTAAGTGGTCACCAAGGCCCATAGAGAGTGGATTGTACATTTCTTTAAAAAAAAAAACTTCGCCATTGTGCCACCAACTTTGGGAACTAAGATGTTATGTCCCTTGTGCAACAGCACAATACCAAGTACTGTTGTTTTGCGTTAGAATATCTGATGAGTGGGTGGTACCTACCCAGACGAGCTTGCACAAAATTCTACCACCGAGTTTACTTCATTTATAACGCCAAAAAAACAATATACTTGTTATGTTGTGTTCCGATATGAATGGTGAGTGAGCCAGTTTAATTACAGGCACAAGGGATATAATATTTTATTACCCAAATTTGATGACGCATTGGTAATGTAATGGTTAATATTTCCTAAAATGCTAATGTTTATGGTGTTGACCATTTACCATATAAAGTATGTACTGTATACGCTCCGAAGAATCCATTTTTAACAAAAGTAGTAAGCGACATCGACTGTAATAATTGTTAAATTATGTAATAATGTAATAATTATTTAAAAGCACGCATCAAAATTGCGTATCACCGTTGACGAGCCGGTTGGCGCGGTTGGTAAGATACTTGCTTTTCACGCCGCAGGTCGTGGGTTCGATTCCCACTCAGGACAGACATTTGTGTGCATGAACATGTCTGTTTGTAGTCTGGGTGTAATTATCTATATAAGTATGTATTTACAAAAGAAAAGTATATGTAAGTATCACTTGTCTGGTTTCCATAGTACAAGCTTTGCTTAGTTTGCGATCAGATGGCCTTGTGTGAATAATGTCCCAGGATATGATTATTATTATTCTTACCGTATCTGTTGTCAACATTTCACTACTGAGATACAAAGTGACCCCTTACAGTACTTATCTCTAAGTAAGTTTCAAGTATTTTCATTCAGTTAATATCAGAGAAAATAGGCGGTGACAAACAGAAACGAGAGACATCCTATAAGTATAACGTTTATTTGTCAGATAAGACCCGATAATATAAAGTTAGTGAATAAAAACTTTAGCTTACTCGTAATTCAATTTACCAAACAGTATTATTTCAATTGAATGCATAATACGAGTATATTCATTATGCTGTGAATAAAAATTGTTGTTCCGATCGACAGCTTTGAAGATATGATAAGATATTTGAATAAAAGAATGGGGACACAGGTCGCGTGTCCAGATTTTAAATTTATAAGCAACAAAATTGTTTTTTATGCGAGTTTTTATTGGCATTTTTGCTGCTCCGATGTGGATCGCCAGATACACATGACGTAGATTGTCATCTGACACGCGTAATAGCACGAGATAAGTTACAAACAAAAATTAAGCACACGAAAATTCAGTAGTGCCTGGATTTGAATCTATAATCTTCGTGGTTAACATACTGAGTTTCTTACCGGTACTCTTCTGTAGAATCGGTGGTACTTTTTATTCAGTACTATAATTTGACGATTCGAAACATAATTTTATTTTAGTAACTGATTACTTACAGTGGCTTGTGTCTTTCTATTATCATTGATTTTACATTCGTTAGAAGAAGACAGCACTGTTTAACTTATTAACTAATCATCTTAAAATAACATAATATATAAGACTAAAGTCTTAAGCATATTTCTATTAAATTTTCGAAGTAAGAAATTTGTAGAAAGAATTATTGAAAGTATTGAACGCTTGGTTGGGTCCGTATCGAGTTCAACCCACTTAATATCAAGTAAAGATTGATTCGATACCTAATGAAGCATGTGACATTAATGCTGTGGACTCCATGATTTCAAATAAATTTCTCTCATTCATATTGTAGACTTTCACAGGAGATTTATATAAAAAACTAAGGTAAGGGCTATATTTTTCTTCTCTATTGCTTGTAATTTTTGGTAGGGTGTTGTGCAAGTTTGGGAGTGAATAGGTATGGGGAAATGAAAATTTTCTCTTTCTTACGGAGACACAAATTGGCAGTCCAGCAGATGTAACGTACTTACAGTATCCCGGATATTCACTTGAGCACAACTTCAAACCTCGTGCTGGGGTCTGTATGTACGCTCGTAATGACGTCTGCTGCCGGCGTCTCCGAAACTTGGAGGTGCCCGATTTTTCGGTAATATGGTGCTTATCGGATACAGGTTTGGAGCAGATTATATATGCCTGCGTCTATAGGTCGCACAATGGTGACCAGGAGACGACTCGGATGTTTGAGTATCTCAGCGTGACGGCTGATACCGTCCAACAACGGTACCCGACTGCTCAAATGGTGTTTCTGGGGGATTTCAACGCTCACCACCAAGATTGGCTATTCCCATACCAGACCACCGACCACGCCGGGAGAGAAGCGCTCAAATTCGCCCTATCCCTAGATCTCTCTCAGCTGGTACATGAAGCAACTCGGGTGCCAGACGTGGACGGTCACACACCTAATTGTCTGGACCTTCTGCTGACTACCGACCCTGACCGGATTTCAGTGTCAGTTGCGGCTCCCCTGGGCACTTCTGATCATTGTGTGATCAAGTCGGTCTGCAACTTCCATCCTCTGGACTCTGGTCCCACTGGAACCAGACGGGTGTGGCGATACAAGTCGGCAGACTGGGATGAGATGCGACACTTTTTTGCATCCTACCCTTGGCAGCGGATATGCTTCTCTTCCAACGATCCGTCGAGCTGCGAACAAGCCATATCTGAAGTGATATGTCAAGCTATGGAGTACTTTATTCCATATGCTGACGTATCACTAGATGGCAAGATTCCTAGGTGGTACAACGCTGAGTGCGCCGAGGCTGAGGCCCGTAAAAACTCAGCGTTTGTAGCATGGGCTACAGCCCGCACCACCAAAGCTCCGGACATTGCATCTAAGAAGAGAGCCTTTAACTCTGCTGCCAAGTCCTACAAGAAGGTTCTCAAGAAGGCTCGTTTCAACCGAACTAGACGCCTTGGGGCCAAACTAGCTTCCTATCCCCGTGGTAGTAAAGCATTTTGGTCCCTGTCCAAGTCGATTGAGACGAATTTCTGTCGTCCATCGCTGCCTCCGCTGCTGAAGCCCGACGGATCCCTTGCCTTTACGGCAACAGAAAAGGCTAACTTATTAGCGGCTCTGTTTGCCGAGAATTCGCGCCTTGATGCGGGAAGTACCTCACCGCCAAACCTACCATCTTGCGACTCTACCATGCCAGAGATACGAATTCGCCAAAGAGAGGTTCTAAAGATTCTCTGCACCTTGAACGTGAATAAGGCCAGTGGCCCTGACGGGATTCCAGCAATAGTCCTGAGGAACTGTGCACCTGAGTTGTCTCCTGTTCTAACACGCTTGTATCGCCTATCTCTTAAATCCGCTCAAGTCCCTAAGGCTTGGAAGATTGCCAACGTACAACCTGTACCTAAGAAGAGTAACCGTGCCGACCCGGCCAATTACAGACCCATAGCAATCACCTCCATACTTTGCAAAAGTTTGGAGCGTGTATTGAATAACAAGCTCCTGTCGTACCTCGAAGAAAACGATCTCCTATCGGACCAACAGTACGGCTTTCGTCGGAATCGATCAACAGGAGATCTTTTAGTGTACGCTACTCACATCTGGGGCGAAGCGATGGACAAGTACGGTGAAGCGTTAGCCGTTTCACTCGATGTGTCCAAAGCTTTCGACCGAGTCTGGCATGAAGGCCTTCTGAGCAAGCTTCCTAGCTACGGGCTACCTATTGGGCTTTGCGACTGGATATCAGATTTCCTGAGTGGACGATCATTTCGAGTTGTCCTAGATGGCTTCTCTTCTGATCTAATGGCGATTAATGCCGGTGTTCCTCAGGGATCAATTCTCTCCGCTACACTCTTCCTGCTGCATATAAACGATCTGCTGAAACCCGGTATCTTTGGGTACGCAGACGACAGCACTGTAACGGAGAGATACGTATCCGGTCCCCGGGCTAGTGCAATGGAAACTCTTGAGCACAGGGAGGCCTTGGTAGAACGCATTAATTTGACATTGGAACAAGTATCAGATTGGGGCGACGATAACCAAGTCAAATTTAATCCTACCAAGACTCAAGCGTGTTTGTTCACCGCCAAGAGGAGTCCATTCCCCCTGACTCCGACTTTCCGGGGTGTACCTGTACCCATCACCGACAATATTGAGCTTCTAGGCGTTACTTTAACATCCAAACTCAACTTTGGGCAATGCATTGAATCCAAAGCTAAAACTGCTAGCAAAAAACTTGGCATCCTCAATAAGGTCAAACAGTACTTCACACCAGAACAGCTTCTAACCTTATATAAAGCCCAAGTTAGATCGTGCATGGAGTACTGTAGCCATCTATGGGACGGCTCTGCTAAGTATCAGCTTGATGCTTTGGATTCAGTGGATCGTCGTGCTAGAGGGCTCATTGGCGACCAGACACTGGTCAATAAAAAACTTCAGAGCTTGGAACACCGTCGTAAGGTTGCCTGTCTGTCGGTATTCTACAGGATATATTTCGGAGAGTGTGCTCAGGAACTGTTCAATTTGGTTCCCCCTTCACCTTTTTACCACAGAACTTCGAGGCATCGAAAAGATCTGCACCCGTACGTAGTTGACGTACTTAAAACACGTACGAAACGATTTTCTTCCTCGTTCCTGATACGCACCGCTAAGATCTGGAATACCCTTCCAACCTCCGTATTCCCCACCACCTACAATATGGGTACCTTCAAGTCTAGAGTGAATAGGCACCTTCTAGGCAAGCGCGCTCCACCTTAGGCTGTATCATCACTTACCATCAGGTGTGATAACAGCCAAGCGCTAGCTTATACAGTTTAAAAAAAAAAAAAAAAAGAAAAAAAAAAAGTTTGGGTAGGTTCCACTCACGTACAGATATTTTAAAGCCAAACAGCACTGCTTAGTATTGTTGGGCTTCGGTTTGAAGGGTGAGCGCTCTCACTAACCAGTTACATTGGTAGCGCATAGTAATAAATAAATAAATTAATTTATTTAGATACACAAAACAGAGTGTAATCAGGACCCGACGTTATTTACCCGACTGAAGACTTATTTTTATAAAATAACAGAAATAAATAAATAAAATACGAATTATAAACACAAATTAAGCAAATTTAAACTACGTGGGGCCCGGTTTTGTAATCGTAATTTCCAGCGGTAGCTTTAAATTTGTATATATTTGTAGATAGGTAGGTGCACGGGGAGATGGGCCTGATGCTAAGTGGGTACGACTGCTCACAGACTTTACAAAATATTAGCTTTACCAAGCCAATGTACCCAACCTTGGGAACTAAGATGTTATATCCCAAATTAAATGGCATAACAATACTTCAGCAATACTCGTAAAGCATTCTTGAATTGATTTTAATTACGGTTCTTTCTAAGTTAACTGATAAAACTTTCGTGTGTATTTCCTTTAGAAGGTAATTTCGTCCAAAAAATCACATATAGTTAACAGACATGCATTACTTATAATAACAATCTCGCCTCTAATCAGATTTCACAGGTGATTAACTCACACTTTCAAGGTACAGCCACGTAATTTTTATCTAGCATTGTGGTATAATTAAAGTACACAAGTTTAAATAATATTACGTGTTAATGATAGGGACGGGCCACCCTTAAAGGAACGATTAAACCAGTTAAAACCCTATTGCTGGATTTGTATATAACTATATTTGTATCATAAATTACTAAGTTAAGTTAAGTTACTCGGTGGTAGAGCGTTGTGCAAGCTCGTCTGGGTTGGTACCACCCACTCATCAGATATTCTAACGCAAAACAGCAGTACTTTGTATTGTTGTGTTCCGGTTTGAATGGTGAGTGAGCCAGTGTAATTACAGGCACAAGGGACATAACATCTTAGTTCCCAAGGTTCGTGGTGCAGTGGCGATGTTGTTTTTTTTTAAGAAATATACAAACCACTGTCCATGGGCGTTACCATCAGGTGGCCCATATGCTCGTCCACTTACCTATACTATAAAAAAAATAACGAAATACACCACACTGCTCCAACTCGAATTGGTATTTTTGACAGATTTCCTTCACCTCTTAAACACAAATTATGATAATCGGCTCGAATCCGAAATATTCAAATCAAATCAAAGCAAAATATTTTTATTCAAATAGATTTTAACAAACAAACCGGAAAGAAACTCATTTAAAACCCTATTTTAAATTATAAACAAAAAATATAAATAACGTATAATTTGTTAGTTCCTACACGAAATCATTTGTAGGTGAACCTGTATATTTGTCAAATATACATTCAAAAACAACAATGGGTTTTACTTATCAGATTATTATTAACAACTAATCGAAGCCTGTTAGTGGCAACTCAAGTAAATTGGTTAGAATTTGCATTTTAACCGCTGAGCCATATGTTTAAATAAGGCATATAAAATTGAAAGGTGTACCTATGTGTTTTGCTGTTGCAACACGATTGTTTTGATAATTTCTCAGAGCAAGTGAACAGTAACAGAGCAAAAAAATGAAATATTCTCTATTCCCAAAGCGATAAGCAACAGTCCTTGCAATTCAAGCATTTTTCATTTTAATATTAAAGTCCAGACAGCATTCGTTAACAGGAAACAGATGCGGAATCATATTTCAAGTGTAATTTAGTACATTTATCAAGCTTAATAGTCGAAACAAATTTAAAAAAGCAAAACGCTTAAGATTAATGAATATAATATATTACGCAACATTTTTTGTGGGTACAATCTTTAAATCGTGGCGATTTACTTGCATGGATGAACGAATGAGTGAATGATAGAAAAATTATATAAACATATAGAACTGAACGTTACTACGGTAGTAAAGGTAGTAGTTTATAAAATTCATCTCATGCTCGGTGGTAAAGACAAATTTCTTGAAGAAACATTCATAGTTCTGAAGAAATTGTATGTATGTCTACACCGTGTAGTCGAAAAGCGTAAGCTTTAAACCTCCTTAACAGGAGAGGTCTTTGCCAGCAGTGCGAGCTACCCTCGAAACGTAAGTAAGGGTGGTTAGTAGCCATGTAAAATGAAATTAAATAGAAATAATACAATATGTAAAAATATTACATTATGTAAATTATATTAAGATTCATTATATATTTTAATACGTTAAATTTCTTAAAAATAATTATAGTGCCCGTATAAAAATTCCGCAAATAGTCCTCTGCAAGACAAAATCGTATTAGTATGGCCTTCGTTAGTTCGAACCACATTGCCAATTTTGCGATAGGCCATTATACTGTGTAACTAAAATAAAGTAAGGCGAGTATCGATAATCTAATTATTATTGAACCCGGGAATGCCGCAGAAGTTAATCTACTTAATAATATGTGGTCTCCATTTCATTGGGGTAGGCAATTGTTTTACTTGGTGGTAGAGCTTTGTGTAAGCTCGTCTGGGTAGGTACCAACCACTCATCAGGTATTCTACCGCAAAACAGCAGTACTTTGTATTGTTGTGTTCCGGTTTCAAGGGTGAGTGAGCCAGTGTCATTACAGGCACAAGGGTAACATCTTGGTTCCCAAGGTTGGTGGCGCATTGGCGATGTAAGCGATGGTTAACATCGCTTATAGTGCCTATGTCTATGGGCATTGATGATCACTTACCATCAGGTGGCCCATATACTCGTCCGCCTACCTATATTTTTTTTATATCTATATAAAAAAATGTGAGGGGACAGGTGTAAGCCCTTTGTGTTAAGTCAGGGTATCTCCATTTTTCATTAGGGTAACTCCAAATTTCAACTAAATCCTGTCAGTAGATTGTGCGTAAAAGAGTAACAAATATTCATTCATCCCCACAAACTGTCACATTTATAAAATATTTATCTTATAAAACAGCGATTAAAAAGTGCTCGTGAGAGCCTCCTTGAATAAAGTATATTTTGATTTGATTTTGTACTACGATACATGGTTTGGTTGGTAAAATTTGGTCGCGATGTAGGAGTGTAGTGCACGTTTAAGTGCTTTAGTGAATAATTTCGACACGAATTTCAATTTATATTCTGTGTTAAAATCGCTCCGGTCTCTGCCCGCTCGATATTTGCAAAAGTTTGATATAATCATAACTCATTTTGTTAATGCTAAGGTGGGTTACGTTTTGGTAATCATATAATGATGAAATTGTTACTTAACCTGAAATAATAAATATTTCCGGATAATATTGCTTAAGGACTATTAAGTTTTTTTATTATTTTGTTTTGGACCACTCATGGTCAATGGTCATCTTCCTTATATGTATATTAATATTGTTAGAATCATATACCACTATTTATATTGGTCATGACGCCACCTAACACGGACTCTTAAATCTTATGTCACGGTTACCCATAATTACAGTTGGTTCTCATAGCAGAATGCATAGCAATTTAAAGCTTAACTAACGACAAAATAATAGTCCTCCAGACCGATTTCGGCCACGGGGACGAGAGAGATTAGCCAACTGCGCAGGAGATATTATAGTGCACAAGTGGGTGCGCAAACACAGGTGCACTCTCTGTTCCCTTACTCTCATAACCCGATGGGACGGCGATCTGACACGACCGGAAAGAGTTCAGGCGCAGGACCAACGGCTTTACGTGCTTTCCGAGGCACGGGAGTGTACACACTTCCAACTTCGAGACTCCATGCAGTTACTGAGTATTTTCGACAGAAAATATCAATAACATTTTATTGGCCCGACCTGGGAATAAACCCAGGACCACCTTGTATGTGGCTTTACATGTAGCCACTAGACCAACGAGGCAGTCAACGACAAAATAAAAGGGATATGAACGGTGCCGCTCAAGAGGAAGTATAGCCATAATTCCTTATGTATTTAGAATTACCAGCACACATTAACTGGTAGCTTTCTTACTATTTGCTCAGCACCCAAAGTTATTAGGGTACCAAATGGCTGTAATGACTTGCGATATGTAACAGGACATTAAAATAAACACATTATGCAGTTATCACAAAAAATCTAGTCAGCGTGATTCAGCAACACCCAAAAATTAATGGATGGCCTCTATTGATATTTATTTGTAGCTGAAGTACTGATGCCACGTGATTAAGTTTAAAACTTAAGGCGAGAACCATAATATTTTTAAATCTACTGTTCATGGCTCATAAAAATGTTTGCATAAAAATAAATTCCTACAACATAATAATTGGGGTTTATCACACCCATTACTTTGTTATACCTCGGGTATGTTAGCTGAGGCGCGATGGATAGCTTTTTATTCGTTACTGAAGCATTGCGTGTCTCTGGTGTATGTACCCTTTTTTTTTTTTTTTTTTTTTTTTTTTTTTTTTTTTGGGGAAATCCTCTTCGGATACTTCCCCGCCCGGGGAGGCGAGGGAGTTATGTCGGACTCTTACCGACTAAAACCCCAAGGTGTCCCTCTCGTTGCTATACGGCGAAGCCACGGGAACGCTTTCGCACACATCCGCAACTCCGTCAGCAATCGTCCGAATACAGACCCCCCTATGGTTTACTCCTCTGCAGGTGCACTGGAACACTTGGTGCACCTCCAGCTAATGTAAGGCCTATTCTCGGCGGGTGACAGATGTCCCCGCATATGCCACCCATAGGCTATTCATTAGGGGGGTAGCTGTCGACCATAGGCCACCCGTCTACGCCCCACTCTCTTGCGGCGTATGAGCTCAGCAGAGACATCTTGCTCTCTGGTGCGCTCCGCTTGCTCCTTTAGGGACATGACGTGTTCGCAGTATGCAACCATCGCCGTCCAGGAGGTCTTGTGCTCTACCATAGCCTTCGCAACGGCTGGTAGCGAAAGGTCTCGTCCGACAGCAGCGACAAGCCGACTTCGCGGTTCCACCCATGCTGGACACTCCGATAAGGTGTGCTGTGCCGTGTCTTCGTCATGGCCACACTCGTGACACACTTGCATTGGCTCTCTCCAAGCCACTCTGCACAGATACCTGCCAAAACATCCGTGTCCCGTAAGGATCTGTACAAGGTGGAACGTGAGTGCTCCCCACTTCCTTGAGACCCACTGCTGAAGTATGGGCCTTATCGCCGAAATAGTCATAGCACCATACATAGGCACCTCGAGTCGTTCTCTCCACTTCTCGAGAAGCGTTTCTTGGGCGGACTCTCTCCAGCGTCTTATTTGCTCTGGAGGCGGATGACCCGTTGTCCTTTTCGCTTCTGAAACCCTCCAGTACACCGATGACAGCACTTCAGCTTCTAAATCCCAGGGTGGGGTCCCAGCTAGTACGCACGCCGCCTCATATGCAATGGTGCGATAGCCTCTAATGAGTCTGACCGTTATGGCTCGTTGCGGTCTGCGAAGAGATGCCTTATTCTGGGCCGTGAGAGCATTGACCCATATCGGAGCTCCATATAGAGCCATAGATTTTATCACACCAGCATACAAACGACGACAGCCTGCATTTGGTCCACCCACATTGGGTAGCAATCGGTTCAATGCCGCGGCTGCTCCGACTAGCTTAGGAGCGAGACGCTTAAAATGCTCTTTAAAGTTCCATCGACTGTCGAGGACAAGCCCTAGGTATTTCATTGTCGACTCAACGCCAATGGAGACCCCGCCTATCGATAGCCTAGAGCGTGGAGGTGGCGATTTCCGAGGGCCGTGGAAGCACATTGCCTCAGACTTTTGCAGAGCTACTTCCAGTCCCAGATGCCGAATCCTGCCTACCACTTCCGCTACTCCAATAGTAGCCAAAAGTGCTGCATGTGCTGCTGTGACAACGCGTCGTCCGCTATAGCCCTAACCCTCGCTACTGCATCGATTGTGGATCTCCCACATCGAAATCCAAATTGACATTCACTGAGGTTTGGTCCTCTTAATGTCAAGTGGTTAACGATGCGGGTAGCTATCACGCGCTCGAACAGCTTACCCACCTCATCGAGAAGAACAATAGGCCGAAACGCCCCAGGTGAGTCTATAGGACGCCCTTCTTTCCTTAGCAGCACTAGCTTGCCTGTCTTCCATTTGCGCGGAAACCTTCTCTGTTGGATACAGGCATTAAGTAGCGCCAAAATCCTAGGTTTCAAGGGTCCGAGAGCTAAAAATAAAGCACGACCAGGTATTCCATCAGGTCCTGGAGCGACAGTTTTTGCCCGGAGGCGAACCAATGCGCTCTCTAGCTCTCCCTCTGAGACTTCCATCTCGGCATCGTTTTCTTCCTCGATTATGTTCGTGGACAAAGCCATCGTTGGAGGATGGTGCGCTCCTCTATTTGGAAATAATGCTGTAATCACTCGGCTCCGTATATTAGGCCGTAAGGTTTGCGTCAAGGGTGGCGACCAAGTGCGAAGTTTGCGCGTAACCAAACGATATGATCTTCCAAAAGGATCATTATTGAGCGCTCGTAAGGACTCCTCTTCTGCGTATTCCTTAGCCTTGGAAATGGCGATCTGTAGGTTCGTAACGGCCTGCCTGTACCACGAATACAAAGTGGCTTCCTCTGCTTCGTTTCTCGGGCGTCGCCTACGGTACCTTGTATACCGACGTCTCATTACAACACATGTCTCTCGTTGCTGAGCTAGCTCGGTGGACCACCAGTATACGGTTCGCTTCGGCGAACAAGGTTTTACTCGAGGCATAGCTGTGTCGCACACGTTGGTCATGGCTCCGGAAAACCATTGGGCCTTTTCTTCGACATCCATTGGATCGTCTGGCGAGGCAACCCAAGCTTGTACTAGGGCTGCTTCAGCCAGCATCTCTTTATTTAGCCGTTTGAGAGACCAACGTGGACCACTCTTCCAAGTGTGCCGGGTTTCGTCAGCTTCCGACTGCATGATGCTAAACAGGATATATCGGTGGTCTGACAACGTTTCGACATCAGTCATGACCTTCCAATCGTGGACATGGCGTCCTAATGTGGCGTTTGCGAAAGTGACATCCACAATTGAGCCATCCTGTTGCCGCACACATGTATTTACGTTCCCTTTGTTTAGTACGATGAGTCCAACTTCGACCAACCATTCTTCTAAGTCTTCTCCACGTACGTCAGTCGCTGGGCATCCCCACATTTTTGACTTAGCGTTAAGATCACCAGCCAAGATCACGTGATTGGGTTTGGTCTGTCTGAGCAAGGCCCCGATTTCCGCTAGAAATTGCTCGAATTCAGCAACGCTTTTGTTCGGCGAGAAATACACCCCTATTATTAAAATATCTTCGACGAACGCTGTAACCCATCCAGCACCTTTCGTCAATTGATCAAATCGGAGGTTAGCAGAGCTCTGTAGAACTAAGGCTACAAGGTTATTAGCATCTCCAACCCAATTAGACCTATCAGGTACAAAATAGGGTTCCGCAATTATGGCCATCTGAACTGACAATTCCGCCATACTTTGAAGGAGCAGATCTTGCGCTCGGGCACAATGGTTTGTATTTGCCTGCAGTATCTTAAGGTCCATTATTACTGTCAGTTTTATCTTCCTCCATAGCCACAGCCGTACAAGGCAACTGCTGAGTCACCTGTGATGGTGATATAACTTCTGTTGGTATGGTATTTCTGGACTTGTTCTGTTTAGGACCAGGTGCATTACATTCTCTGCTTCCTAGATAGTGCTCCGCAGGTTTACCAGCTGCTTCGCAAAGCAAACAAAGAGGTGTTGCCGTGCATGTTGCAGCTTTATGTTCTAGCTGTCCGCAGCGATAACATCGCTGGCTTCGGTCGACCTCTGCTGTGCAACGTGCTCCGATGTGTCCCGTCTCGAAGCACCGGAAGCAGCGGAATTGCTTGGGCTCCAACAATGTTACTTTTGCTGACACCCAGCCAACCAAGAGGCGACCACTCTTAGTGATTGATTTTGCAGCTTTCACAGGACAGCGTACCCATACTGAGCCAAGTCCAGACGGTAGGGTCCGGATATCTCCAGTTTTAATCGACTCTACTGGGCACTCTCCGACGCGTGCAACTGCTGCGATAATTTCAGAGAGGGAGGTAGAATCTTCAAGACCTGAAATTCGGATGTCTGCACACTTGGTTGGACGGTTAATGCGGACATCTTCTTCCCTCAGACACTCACGTAGCTTTCTGGCTAGGGCGTCTGCCTGCTCAGTACTAGCTCCTCCCGGAACCTCGAGAATACGAGCTCCTGTCGCTGCCTGACGGAATCTCAACGATGTTATGCCAAGTTCCGACAAAGCTATTTTGCTTTTCGCTTGAGCAAGAGTCGTTGCGTATGTTACGCCTCTATCTTCTGCTCCAGGTTGCAAGGTTATTACAACGGCAGAAGATTTCAGAGTACGGAGCTTAATTTTCCTGCTCTTTTCGTTCGCTGCTGCAACAGGTGTAACTTGTTGTTTCTGTACATTCTTCTTCGTTACCGTGGCCCAAGTATGATATTGAGGCACTGTCACCACGGGAACTTCTCCAGAACAGTCATTAGGCACTGATACTCTTGTCGCTGCCGCAGCTTGAGCTGCAAGTGACTTTTTACTTTTTTTCTTCGGCTTGTTTTTCTTCTTTCGCTGCTGAGTGCCGGCAGTGGCAGTGGCATTTTCGACTACAGCAGTTGATACTATGTTGTTCGATAGGACAGGCTTTTCTGCACTGTTGGTTTGATCTGCAGCTAAGGAAGGCCGCAAGGGTCTTTTCGGAAGAAGCCTATCCTCCAGAGCCTCTATTTTAGCATTAATCATCGTCCCAACTTGGTTTATCATGGAACGTGAGAATTCCTCCAGTAGCTTTTGAATAGGCTCTTCACGTGTCTGTTCACTGGATGAGCCATTCAGTTCAGTGGCGATTGTGGAGCTCTGTTTGGAGCGTTGTACTTCCTACCGCAGTTCTCCCAACTCCTTTCTGAGATCGATAATTTCCGTTTCAAGGTGAACATTCTTAGTTTGTAGTGTCACTACCTCCATTGAGGACGACCTCTTATGCAGCGCATCCACTGCGACTTTAATTGAAGCCGCTGCCTCTTTTAGGGCACGTTGAAAGGTGCCCTTCAGGTTTCTCGACTTAATTGCGACATTAAAGATTATGTCGACATCATCCTGTACCTGTTTGCTAAGAGCAGCAGCTGTTTGGTCATCACACGCCCCTGCCATATGCAAGCCTAACGCCTGCCGGCTCTCAATTGCTATCTGAGCCATGTCCTCTAATGATTTTCCTGCTTCCGTGCCTCCTGTTTTCAGCATTTTGGCACGGGCCATCTTCTTCTGGCCGATCGTCTGCCTCGTCTTTGAAATTGAGCCCTCGTCCTCGCTGGATGACACTCGGTTCGATGTCATTCGCGGTCTTTTCTTAGCCCTGCACAACGGGTCTTCGGCTGTTACTGACCCCATTCTGGTGTATGTACCCTATACCAACCACAAGAGGAGTAGAGACAAGTAAATAACTTTGTAATTGAAATGACGCGATATCATTGGTCGAGATCTTGTATAGTCTATGATTTTCGTTATGGATTAGTGAAAAAATGGCGCTTTGGATGTCGGCGAAATTATTATCGGAACTTTGGAAGTAAAATCAAATTGGATATAAGTACAGTAACATGCCTGTGAATGTCCCACTGCTGGGCTTAGGCCTCTTTTCATTTATTGAGGAGAAGGTTTGAAGCTTATTCCACCACGCTGTTCCAATGCGGGTTGGTGGAATACACATGTGGCAGAATCTCAGTGAAATTAGACACACGCAGGTTTCCTCACGTTTTCCTTCACCGTTACGCGCAAGATGAATTATAATCACAAATTAAGCACATGAAATTCAGTGGTATTTGCCCGGGTTTGAACCCACGATCATCGGTTAAGATTCACGCGTTCTTACCACTGGGCCATCTCGGCTTAACGGATATAAGTAGTGTAGTGGAATAGTGTTGCATTATAAATAATATTAATACCATATTAATCAAGAACTATTTGTTGCGAATAATACAGCGGAGCTATTAGTAAATTTCATGAGATACGTAAATATAAGGTGCGTTTTTGTTTACTCCCTTTTTTTATTCGCTGGAAAAATACATTTACGCGTTTCCCCCACATGAAGTCGGGGGGGGTATGTGGGGCTCACCGACACTGAAGGGGCCGGAATACCTTACTCCTTGTTTACTCCCTTAAAAAGGCGACAAATGTAAAAATATCAGCGGTTTTTTACGTCTGGCTAAAACCAGTGAAAAACCAGTTTGGGGAGCGTGAATGCATTTTATGAAAGTAATTTTCTGGAGATGTTACGTTTAACGATAAATTACCTCGTAACCTGCTGCGCTCGTAAACATGCCATGTTGACGTACCTTAAAACCAGTCTAAAAGTAACATTTTCTAATTTAAATTATAATTATAATAAGTTTATTTTAGAGTTACTATCAAAAATAGAATTCTGTAGATATTATTACATTTTACATTATGCATTTTTTAATATGTATCTGGTTTTTTTTATGAAACACATCGTACCATCCAATGTATGTCAAAGGCATGAGTATCGAAACACATTCTTTGTACTGAAGCTCAACCATAGGATCCAATTTTAATCTCTCTCTTTCTTTATTATTATACAGGCTTACACTCACGAATTTTTACGTCTTTCTTCGCTTTGACATTTTAGAATTTAATTGAATAGTAAAAATATATAAAGATTTTGAAACGAGAAGAGCGATTGCCTTACGGGCTTTTTCTAATTAGTAACTTTATATTTGATATAGGAAATACATAACTTAGAATTATACTACTAAAATTATACCACTAATACTTGCATAATAAATAATATGTATTCATAAGATATAGGATATTATTTTATAAAATCTAGAACTAAACCAGATTAAGAAATAACAGACACTTAGCTAGCTTTTTAATTGAACACGGTTTTGTAAATTTTTTTATTTGCCACATTTGAGCTAATGATGCATACATAATCAAATAAATACATAGATTGTTCTGTTCGGAGAATGCTGCAAACACGCGACGCAAATTGGATTATGAGATTAATTATAAACAGAAATTTAACGCATAGTATACCCAGTGGGTTTCAAACTATGTTTGGTTGTATTGAAAGTATCCTACCACCATATATATAACTTGGTGGTAGAGCTTTGTGAAAGCTCGTCTGGGTAGGTACCTCTCATCAGATATTCTACCGCAAAACAGCAGTACTTGTTATTGTTGTGTTCCGGTTTGAAGGGTGAGTGAGCCTGTGTAATTACAAGTACAAGGGACATAACATCTTAGTTGCCAAGGTTGGTGGCGCATTGGCGATGTAAGCGAAGGTTAACATTTCTTACAATGCCATTGTCTATAAGCGTTGGAGACCACTTACAATCAGGTGGCCCATATGATCGTCCGCCTATACAATAAAAAAAATGTACATAAATATATATGGAACCATATTGCTAGAACGTAAAATTATAATACCTGTCGACGGATATGGCGACTAGATTGAATATGCTTGATGTAGAACACGTGACGTCCATGGCGATGTAGCAGTCGCACACCACCGCTGGCAGACCCCACACGCCATTGAACTGGAAATGACGATTATCTGGTATTAGGATCAGAAATTCTGTTTATAGTTGAAATTCGATCATAGCTTTTATTGAAATCTTATATGAATTTGCATGTTTCAAATATTGAGAAATAGATAAGAAACAGTTTGGATACCTTTATTGGATACTGATTTGTTTGCTTTTTATATATACATACATTATGTTTGACTAAGATATTTCGTAGCCGTTTGACCAAATTGAATTATTCTAATTTCCAACACATATTTTAAGTACATTAACATTCGTTTTATTAGATGCGTCAATATTGGAAATGTATAAAAAAGTCTTATATCCAATGTTAGTGGAATAACTTCACAGATACCTAAAATGCTTTGAACAATCAACAATCAAAAGAAATAAGAAGAAAATGTAAAGAAACCGAACGCTTTGTGTCAGTTACGACTTTTTTCTTCGGATGGTAGACAAAATAATCCTACTTTTTTATCTAAAATTAATTTCGACAAGCGGACTGGCAAATCTCTCATAGGAAGTAGTTGCCATCATTAATAGACATTGTCGCTGTAATAAATATTATCTCTCTTGAGATTGGCCGCCGTGGCCGAAATCGGTCTGGAGAACGTTATTTTGTTATAATAAATGTTAATCATTCCTTACATCGCCAATGCACCATAATCCTTGGGAAGTGGGATGTTATGTGGCACTGTAACTTCAGGTACAAATTTAGCTTCACTGGGTCACTTACTCTTCAAACCGGAACAAAAAATACTAAATTTTTACGTTTGGAGGTAGAAAATATCATGAGTAGGAATCTAGACGGTAACGGACGGACATAGGTAAATATATACTAATAAGTTAATGAGCCTCAGAAAGCACGTCGAGTCTTTGGTCCTGTGTCTCTCCTGTTGCATCAGATTACCGTCCCATCAGATTATGTGAGTGAGAAACAGACTAAAATGCTTAAATTAATTAATTAATAATATATATTTTAACCGTCCTTAAAGCTTAATTCTCTTTGCGACCAAGTTTTCCTAAATCCTACTTTCTCGGGAACAAAGACAAGACCAGCCAGAGCTCGTGTTGAAAATAAGTCCTTAAGAGGTCTTAGTACTTTTATGTAGTTATTAAAAGTACCCTTTTCAAACCAACTTTAACGAAAATTTAATTTTACTTTTATCATGTCCGTTTTCATGTAAAATATCACCTGATAGTTTGGAATATAAGTTATGTTCATTTCTGATAATGAATAGATAGGCTACTTAATATATTATGTACATATATCGAGCCTTTCTCGGTAAATTAATAATATTTATAAATAATATTAAGGATATGTATATGCCAAAAGCCTAGGTTTATCAACAAAATACTCAGGTCACTGGTTGCATGCGGTACCCTCTAAAAATCGGGACGATTTTATACAATGAATATTTTTGCATAACAATAGGTCTCCGACTGGAAACACAGTTGTGCATTGAGCACAGATGTGATGAAAAGTGGCTTACACGGTCTTTCTTGTCCAAGAAGTTCAGGGAGGCTTTTCCGCCACGGTTCTCTTAATAATACAATAAAAAGGGCTTTTGCCACCATTGACATTCCTGCTCTTATTAAGCCTCATGGAATTAGTCGTGATGATGGCAAGAGACCTGATGGACTGACATTGGTTCCCTGGGAACGAGGACGGGCCTTAGTGTGGGACGCAACATGTGTTGACACACTGGTCCCATCTCATACCAGGGAAACAATGTTAAAAGCCGGAGCTGCCGCGGAAAAAGCTGAAGCGAACAATCGTAACAAATATTCGTCTCTTATTCCAAATTATATTTTTGTTCCGTTTGCAGTTGAAACGCTTGGGCCTTGGAGTAATAGTGCAAAAATTTCATCCTAAATATTAAACCCCGTCTTATTGCCTCTACTGGGCTGGTTCATTTTTCGCCCAGAGAATCGGAATTGCTATTTAAAGGGGACATGCTGCTGGCGTTCTTGCCACCATTCCACGCGGCCACGATTTGTATAGTAATTATGTTTAATTTTTATTTGAATTTATTTTAGGTTATAATGTAAATAAGTATTATTTTAATTTGAAAAATAAAGGAAATGTTTGCCGTATTTGTATTTTAGGTTTTTACAGTTATTGTTCAGGTTCAAATAACAAAAACCTTTGTAAGTCAACGTCTGTTCATTTAAAATTTCAACTGTCTGATATAATAATAAGCGTCATAGACATATTCATTTTATCGTAAAGTCTTACATGGTTTATCGCCTTGCGTCGAAATTCAGGCCGGCTAAGTTCCGATGAGTGTGTCGTGAAATATTTTTAAATTTGCATTAACAGCTGTGATATTCTGATACAGTCAAATATACCTTGTAGAGTTTATTTTATCGACAGGTATAACCGATGGCATTTAATTCCCGAAACATCAAACACAGTCAAGCTTACTCAATGTATATTCAATCAAATGCAATGAAACCTCAAACGCTATCTCTCATTTGTAATTAATAAATGGGCATGCGAGCAGTAATTTGGAGAGCGGTTAGACATTCAACAATTCTATGGTCTAAGTCAAAGGCGAAAAAAATTAGTTAATTCACAAATTTTAAAATTAATATTCAATTTTAGAACCGATGATGTGTATGAGTCACTATAAACTATTCCATTGATAAGTAAGAGGAGAAATAAAGTTAAATAAACAACTCAGATAGATTGAAATGACGTCATTGTTCGAGACATTGTGGAACGGAATTAAAATGAAAGTGGATATTAGTAGCAAAGTTATACAACACTATAACCAATAGTGATGTGTAAATAGCTGTTATTTGAAAATAATTTACACAGGATTTACAAAACGGTCTGCGCTTTACTCTCGCAAAGTATCGTCATTTACATACTTTATGTACTTTCATATAATGTTTGAAATTGTGTGCAATAAAGACTTAATAAATAAATAAATAGAGGTGCACTCTTTTATTCCTCATTCAAATAATCCTATGGGCAGGCAAATCCTATTCGGAAAGAGTTCAAGCCAAAGAAAAAGATTTAAGAGTTATCCGAATTACAGCAGTGTACACACTTCCGATTTATTATGGGTCCAACCCGAGGTTTATACCCAGAACCTCGCCTTCTACTCGCGATCTACGGCCTTACTAACCAATGAGTCAGTATTTTGTATTATTTACTAACATATGGGCCAAGTTCTGCAATAAAAGCTATTTTTACGTCAAGAAAGATACAATAATGGAACTTTACAAAGTAAGATCTTACAAACTTTCCGGCTCTACGGATGTTTCTCTTGGAAAATCGATTCTGAAAAAAACTTTTAACAATTAATTTCCCGGGTTTCTACATCGATACTCCGTATAGCTTCGTGTTTAAGTTTCAGTAAACTAGTGTAATTACAGAGACACGTGACCATGGATCAAATATGGCGCCGCAATAATGGTGAAGGATTTAATAACAATTCATTGTTTTCCCATCTATTGTCTACAAATACATAAATCCAGGAGGCCCAGTGGACACACATGAGTCTTGACTGAAAACTGTTATCTTTTTTACTTGTACTTATATTTCCACAGACGTGTTTTGCATGCCTTAGGTTATTGTCTCTTTGATATATTTTAATGTTATTTTAATATGCTGGCATGTTCATTAGCACGCGGCATCATAATCACAACTAGAAACTGTTCCACCGTGTTTCACGAGCTTAATTTGTGGTTATAGTTCGCATTCGACGGCGAAGGAAAACTGGCTATGAAGCAGGGACGTGTAATAAACTTCAAAGCTTCTAATGAAGGTCCTAGCTCAGCTGGGAAACATTTAAGAGCTGTTAGTCATTTACTATGATTACTAAATTAATTTAGTTGCAATTTTCATATATTACAAATATAACAAACAGTACAATGACTTTATACTGCTTGTCGTCAAGTATATTATTTTACAAAATAATAATTTTCAACTTAACCAAAGTCAGGATTATTTGCTCATTCCCTTGGAAGAACGCAGATTTAAAATAAAAATATAAATTATTCAACTTTTCCTACGTCAACCTCCCTTACCTCTTGTATTTAATGATAGCTTCAGAAATGTTATGGTATTTTCATATTAACGCCGTTTTACGATTCATTAAAATGTTGTGACATTTTGAAGCATAAATTTCAGAATATTAAGCAATTTGGAATAACTCGATTTTATCATTACAATTTCATTTGAGAAAAATAGTAATCTCTATTATTCTTGCCGGATCTTCTCAGTCGAATCTACATTCCGAACTGGTTTACATATAATTTATTCTTAAAAATTTCACATTCAAAACGGTAGAAGCCTAGTCCAATAAAATCAGTGATTTAGAATACTTGTGTTTTACAAAATAAGTCAGTAGTCTCTAGAAAACATTTGGCTGATATGTTGACTGAGTGACTTGACTTTATTTAGATTTAATAATCTCACAGGAGGGCGTTACCCTTATAAGCTATAAAATAAATATACCTGGGCTCTTACTTATGAATACACTGTTCTCAAGGGTCTCCTTGGTCATTTAAGAAGCGCAAAATAAGGGATGGGTGATATTTGTGGAATAGCAGAAGGATGATAACTTTTAACACGAAACGACTCGGTGGTAGAACTTTGTGCAAGCTCGTCTGGGTAGGTACCACTTATTCAATAGATATTCCACCGCAAAACAGTAGTATTTTGTAACAGGTGAGTGAGCCAGTGAGTCTTGTAATTACAGGCATAAGGGACATAACATTTTAGTTTCCAGGGTTGGTGGTGCATTGGCGAAGTAAGCGATGGTTAACATTTCTTACACTGCCAATGTCTAAGGGCGTTGGTGACCACTTACCATCAGGTGGCCCATATACCCGTCCGCCTGCTTATTCTATAAAAAAAGGCAGTTTAATCGCTTCCGCTCATGACTTGCACCACGCAATGTCAACAAATATCTGTGACCAGGTGTACCACTCGTTGTTTATTCACGCCTAGTTCCGAGCTATCACTACCACAAACACATCGGAGTCCATTATATGTATGTGTACATCATATTATACATATTGTGAATAAATTCATTTATTTAATATATTTACTTTAAAGTGGAAATAATGTAATTATACAGCGTGTAACAAAATTCGTGTCCGACCCGTGAAGTGGTTATTAGGTATCGTGTGTCGGTTCTATTTATGTTATAATTTTTAAAATACTAAGCATAAAATTTATCCCGGATCTTTTTTAATTAAGTGACGAAAATTGCATGGCAACACAGGTGCGGACAATAGCGCTCGATAGCTCTTACCTATCGGGTAGCTAAGACACGAGGTCATGACCTCAGTAGTCCACGTTTTTACCACCAACAGTGTCGTTAAGCACAATTAATATATTTTTTAAAGTTTTTTTTTTTGCTTAGTATTTTAAAAATTATTACATAAATAGAACCGACACACGATACCTAAAAACCACTTCACGGGTCGGACACGAATTTTGTTACATTCTGTATAATACTTGTATCACATTTTTTTATCAAGTTATACATAACAGTTTAAAAAATCGTTATTTGATTTTGTTCCGAGTTAATTTCTTGAAATGTTTTATGCCATATCTTAATAGTATTTTTTAAATTTTACTATTTTAAAGAAATTTCAGTAAATGAGATTAGATAGATCCCGCACTATAATTACTAAGTACCAGGTCGACGTTACATATTATCTATATGATTACGATTATAAGTGTAAGCTTTATATTTAATAATTGTTTTATTGATATAATTTGATTTCTTAATCTGAAATTTAAATAACAGGCATTTCAGACAATTTAGAACATCGGGCTCAACAATTGTATTCAGGGGCTATATTTGTATGACAAAATTGAGCTAGTAACCTTTTGTATGTTGATACCTTTTGTAAAGATTTAATTATTTATTTATTTAAAATCTCCAAGGGTTATAAGCAAGCACTTACACTAGTCTTTTTTGTATTTAATCTCTATATACTTTCATTTATAGAACGCGTATAGAAAAATGTGAAAAATAAAACACATTAACAGTAAACTAAAACAATAATTATATTTAATGATATAGAATATTTAAAAAAAATCTAAGTTAAGCACGATAAAAAACGATGATTTTGTACTTCATTAGTGCAGACTAAAATTTCAAGGTAAGTATAAGGTAAGAAGAACACCGACGCTAGCATTGCCTGGGGGCCTCTACGTGGCTGTATCCGGTCTTAATGAGTAGTAATTATGTTAAATCAATTTTATCCCGTAAGAATTCTGGCTAAAGGAAACATTTTACTGTATTTTCTTTAAAGTAAAATCACATGAAAAAAATATGTTTGGATTTAAATCCGTGACCGTTGCTAAACCGAACGCTTGTTATATATACTGGGCCACGATGAATCAATTTTCTAGTAAAATGGATAATATTTTATATTTTTTCAAAGTAATCAACTTGAGTGGTTAATATTAAAATTATTTGAATTGAAAATTCGTTCGAAAAGACGGAATAGCGATGTTTTATCTTTTGAAATGTTCTGTTTTAATATTATGCATAATATTTTAATTTCATATCTTTTTAATATAGGAATTTTCATTAAGTTATGATAAAGGTACAACTGGGAATAATTTCTTTTTATTCTTAGTAACGAATAAATTATGATACTAAATATTAACATAATTCTATCCTATAAACAACTTTAATTCTAGCTTAATTACGTGAACCTTAATGCAAAGTTTAAATCTGGACAAACTGAATGTGTCGATTTGCCATGCATGTTAATCCATTCAATCTTATTATGCACAAGTGTCTACGCGGCGAACTCTCTTATCTCATCTCACTCTCTCTCATCTCACTCACTCTTATAGTTTAATGTCTATTTCGACTCAACCGGAAGTAGATAAGACATCGAACCAACAGCTTTACGTGTCTTATGATTATTTGTGCAAATATACGTAACAAGATTATCCTAGATCGCTAGCCTTAAGTGACTGTTTTACGGTAAATGTAACTTAAGTTTAACAACTAACTTAGTAACTAAGTTACCGTAAACTTAAAGCTTTGTAATAGTGAAACAGTCCATGCAAATAATGAACGAATAGTTCTTACGGCTTCATCGGCTTGACTGTTACAAGCTGGACTGCAACTTTCTCGGAGCTAATTCAAAACTTGAGTTGATTTTTAAAATCGTTTGCAGATTATTTCTTACGTTAGAACAGACTTGAATTAATATATACGAGTAAGCACATAGACGCACATACAGGTCGAAGCAATAAAATTATATGGCACAGTACATATTGCCAGCTTCTTTAATAATTAGATCCTTATGTGGTTGGATCCTTAAATCTATAGCGTGTGAATGTTTGTGAAAAGAGAAGGAGAGAGAGAGAGAGATGGAGAAAATATTCTGGAGTAATATTTGTTGATTTTTATACAGGGTTTATAAATTCGTTTATAATATAATTATTACACGATTTTTAGATGAGTGAAAAAGGGTCCACATCAAAGTTGATTTCATATTTTTTAATTGATGCTATACAATATGTAGAGCTTTAAAAAAGACCATACAATTTAACTTTTATGCTTTTGAACGAAAGTCAGATTTGATGTCTAGTATCGTAGGAATTTAATGCTATAAGATGAAATGTTTATATCCCTATCTCCTAAGAATTTAAGATACATATAACTAACTTAGATCTAGTATCTGATTAAGATACGAAGTTCAGGTCGAAACTTAGACGCTTAAATAATTCAGTATTTCGTTTAACCTATTCTAGGTTAAGTTATTATTATAATAATTAAGTTAAGTTTTAAAACTGACCCCTGATCGTACATAATGAATAATATGTTATATTCACTCTCTCACTTGATCGCTCCATCTGGTTGGGGCCCGTCCCCGGGCTCGTTTTCCCTCCGTTTTCCCTCCGCCTCTAATGTTATATTACTATGTATAATATCTATTTCTAAATTATAAACGAGAGTTCCCCGCAACTTTGTGTCCGTTAATTGTTATGCGTTAATCCCGTAATGATCCAGTAATTTGGTCGCGATGATATTATAAACATACAGACTGAATTATTTTAGCATTTTCAAATTAGTATCAATATTAAAAAAAAGAATCTTACTTTTGTCCTTCCTTCTTCTTCCTTATTTGTAATCCTTTAGTGAGAGTCTTAAACGCGCTTGACCTTTTTTAGTTTTATTGTGTAATAAATTTTGTAACAAATTGTATTTGCTATAGATAAGTGAATAAGTATTACGATGAATAGAAAGGAAACTACCTTGAAATCCGAATTGGTCTTGACAAACAGAAGAACCCAAGCCCCCTTGGCTTGGGTTGATACTGTTGATAGTATAGTGGGTAGGAAACGATAATTGTACGTTACATTAGCTTACTTTAAATCTCGGCACTCACACTACATACGTCATCTTGCCACGAAAAAGGATTTACGTCATTTGTTAAAATCAAATCATGGATAAGAAATGACGTTCCAATCTACGCATTATTCTAATAATGTAAGGCTCAGTCGAGATTTCCGCAAACAGGTCACTCAAGTTCTCTTAAGCCTACGATATTTTAAGTATCTTGATTATATTGTAATACTGTATAGTTAGGCGGACGTCACCTGATGGTAAGTGGTCACCAATACCCATAGATAGTGGCATTGTACATTTATTTAAAGAACTTACTTTTTATTAGACTAGTAACCGAACTGGTTACTATTTTAAGCACAGGTTTAATTTTGTTTTAGATGTTAAAAGCTTTTTTTTATTAAGTTACGCAGTTCCACTTTTATTATTTAATTGATAAGTTCTTGAGTTCGGATAATAATAATATCCTGGGACATTATTCACACAGGGCCATCTGATCCCAAACTAAGCAAAGCTCGTGCTCAGGACACCAGACAACTGACATAATACATATACTAGTTTTCTTTTGTAAATACATACTTATATACATAGATAATTATTACACACAGACAGAAACAGACATGTTCCTTTTTTTATTGTGTAGGTAGGCGGACGAGCATATCGGCCACCTGATGGTAAGTGGTCACCAACGCCCATAGATAATGGCATTGTAAGAAATGTTAACCATCGCTTACATTGCCAATGCGCCACCAACCTTGGGAACTAAGATGTTATGTCCCTTGTGCTTGTAAATACACTAGCTCACTCACCCTTTAAACCGGAACACAACAATACAAAGTAATGCTGTTTTGCGGTAGAATATCTGATGAGTGGGTGGTACCTACCCAGACGAGCTTACACAAAGCTCTACCACCGAGCAAATGTGTTCATGCACACAAATGTCAGTGCTGGGTGGGAATCGAAGCCACGACCTGCGGCGCGAAAGGCAAGTATCTACCAACGACGACAACGACGACGTGTTTTGTTTTATTTTTCTCAACTGACGTGTAATAAAGTATTTATTTACAGCAATTCATGTCCATCAAATTGTGTTTGCTTCTTAATGATTTTGCATTAGTTTGTACAAGTTTTAATTTTATCTTATATGTTTTTTTAGTGTTTACTTATATAAAAATTACTAGCAAACAAAACAAAATAAAAATTATAAAATCATAATTTGTACTAGCTTTAATAAGACCAGTTATTAATTTAATCAAAACTATTTTCTGCTATTTAAGCTTAATATTACTGTCGTAACGTTTCCCAGAAGCCTCAAAGCCTCTCCGGTAATGCTTATAATCGGTAGAAGGCATCAATTTTCTCGCATCTGGAGTGCAGACACAAATACCGTATACTAGTATTCGCCTGGGACTTCGTATGCTAAAACAGCAATAGTTGTTATTGTTGTGTTCTAGTTTGAAGGGTGAGTGAGCCAGTGTAAAAACAGGCACAAGGGACATAGTTCCCTAGGTTGGTGGCGCATTGGCGACGTAAGTGATGGTTAACATTTCTTACAATGCCAATGTCTATGGGGGCATAGGGAGGCGGGCGAGCATAAAGGCGAATGATGTTAAAAGGTCACCTTGGTCGCGTTAGTTAATATCTAATAGTCTGACATACAAACAAACATCGTGAGGAACTCGCATTGGAAGTGTGGTAGAACAACCTTTTACATAAATGGAGGGGAGGCCTTAGCCAAGATAATGTCGTTTACAGGCTGTTGCTTATATATTGATTTACAGAAAATAATTTAAATTCGCATATTTAATATATACATAAATTTATAATCCTGAAATAATAAGAAGCCATGTGGTTTCCGGTTATGTAGAATTGAGCCCTTCTAAAGTGGTTGATGCAGCAATTTGTATTGTATTACTCAAATACAATACAAATTGCCTTATAATGGGTATGGCGAAAACTAACCAATCAACAAAAAAATCCCCAAGGAGGATCGGTGTTATGCCATGGGCAGGTCGTCATCTGATTAATCTGTTTTTTGTTATCTTTCACTATGTATATATGTATGTAATCACATATGTATGATATCACCACGACCCATACACATCGGCATTGTAAGAAGTATTAACCATCTCTTATAATGTACAAAGTTGGTTGGGAACTAAAATCTATTCGTAGATTATGTGATCATATATTGTTAGCGTTCAGAATTATACCTGATTAGGTATGTACCTGGGTAGCTGGGCAGGTTAATGTTGAAATTAATGCATAAATCATAAATGCTGTAGTAATGTCTATTTTTCTATATAACAATTTATATGTATAGATTTGGAAAGTTTGTGTATATATTTATTGTAATATGAGTTTATATGCTCGTATTTACCTTCATATGTTACAGGTTGCTTTGAACAAATATGAAAAAAATTGATTACAATAGGCTTCGAAGGAGTTTTCTGTATGAACTTATTTCTTAGCTCATTCGTAAAACAAACTTACGGTGATACGCTATTTTTATTCGTGTGCTGTGTACACTTTAAACGTTATAATTGTTATTATGATTAATGTCGCATATGACTTTACGGAATGTCATCATTGTGACGTGTGTTACAGAACAGCTCATTATATTATCATTCTATTACGGCATGAGAGGGTATAGAGTATTTTTAATCAATCATTTCCGAGAATGCTATCTCAGTATAAAATCCGCGTCTCCGTATATATCGCTCTCGTTCTCGTACATATATCTCTTCTTTTTCATCACGTTTTTCCTTTGATTCATATGAATACGTATGTATGTATACTGTATATATTACAGACATTTACTATCCTTACTAACATTATAAATGGGAAAGTGGGTTTTTTTATTTGTTTGTTTGTTACGTTTTCACGTCTGATCTACTCGATCGATCGTAACGAAATTTTGGATACACTTTGTCACGGGGACAGAAAAGGAGATGGGGGACATAACTCCTTCTTATCAGACGTGAGCGAAGCCGTAGGCTGAAGCTAGTTATGAAAAAAATAATAGATAGGTAGATTTGATAAAATATTAAAATTTTTGTTTGTTATGATATTAACGATTGAAATTTAAAGTTAAGTATGAATTATTATTATACTGATATTCAATACATTTTAATAAAAAATAATGAGGCAAGTGATGTAACATTATGACAAAGATGCAAGCCAACATACATATGTATTTATATACAACTATTGTCTATGAAAATATGAAAAATTAAATTTTGTTTGATTGATCGTTATTGTCTCGAAAAATAATAACCCAAATTATAATGACAGGCACAAAGAGACTTCGTTGGTGATATAAGAGATGGTTACTATTTCTTGTCTTTTTGACGTGATAACATTTTATAAATCGATGAACGCCGGCTGCACGCACGAAAAAGCATGACTCATAGTAACGTTCCGCCTGAGCCGAGCGCGCAAGTGAGAGCACGGAACAAGCGATAGTGAGGCACGATCGGCCTAAGCGTTCTGCTTTTGACGCATCTATCTCTCTTCCAGTCCATCAGCCGCTGCGTCCAGTATTCATCAATGTTTTTTATGACGTTATAACGTATAAATATAAAAGACTTTACAGACAACCATTTGTATTGTTTTTTTCTATAGCGCTCATGTCTACGGTGACCATTTACCATCAGTTAGCGTATTCCTCCACATGTGTATTTAAAATATAAAAGAAAAGTACATAGTTCTTTTAAGTCAATAAAGTAATTTTCAGAACGGTGACTGAAAAACTAATTGTACGTTTGATCAAATTGACTTGCTACGTGAATTTGAGTGCTTTCTGTAATCACATTTCAATCTACTAATGCTTTGAAGTGGTCTCGTAGCTATTTACGGATAAATATACTAATGCGTAACTATTTAACAAAACAAAAAAGGAATAAGCCTTGGACCTTTGTAGGGAACTAGTAATGATTTTGTGGTTATAATAATCAACTTAGAAGTGAAAACGACTAAAGCGATCAAGGTATTGAACATACGAGTATGATTGTCTTTATCAGTATAATATATTGACTGCGTCGTTGGTCTAGTGGCTAGATATAAGGCCGCAGACCCGGTGGTCCTGGGTTGAATTCCCAGGTCGGGCCAATAAATAGTTATTGAGTTTTTCTGTCAGAAAATTGTCAGTAACAGCCCGGAGTCTTGAAGTTAGAAGTGTGTACACTCCCGTGCCTCGGAAAGAACGTAAAGCCGTTGGTCCTGCGCCTGAACTCTTTCCGGTCGTGTCGGATTGCCGTCCCATCGGATTATGAGAGCTAGGGAATAGTGAGTGCAGCTGTGTTTGCGCACACACTTGTGCACTATAATATCTCCTGCGCAGTTGGCTAGTCTCTCTTGATATTGGCCGTCGTGGCCGAAATCGGTCAGGAGGACCATTATCTTTATTATATTGACGCTTAAAGGACATGGCCAATTTCCAATGAGTTTTGGTCTTTTATAATCGTGAAAATTGTGAAATTAAATTGCTTTAAATAAAAAACTCAAAAAACTCGGCATCACAACAGAATTAACGTAAATATTTTCATAAAATCCTTTAATATTATTAGTAATATTGCTGTCAATAAGTATAAATTATGATTTTGTTATAAAAAATGTCAAATGGCTTGATCAGTATTTATCTTTCTCTGTGGTCCATTATGGTGGAAGTTGACAGACGGTGCTTAAAATTCATCTCGCATTACATAATATTTTGAAATAAAAAGTAAGGTTCAGGGAGGTTCAAAACTACGCAGTAATTCATTTTTGCAATTTTTATTGTACAATATATTTACAATCTATGTGTGCGTCGAATGTATTTTTTTGGCCACCTCATTTAAATGTATTTTCATAATAACAATACAAACTGCTACTTTACGTGAAAGATATTTAAAAAATACTAATTATTTGTCTAAACTATATGATAGCCGAAAGTAAAGGAACAAGAGAGCGTAAATGGCCGGCACCTCGAATTTTAACCTTACGGGTTCAAATCCAGCCAAGCACCACTTATTTTTTATGTTTTTTCATTATTATTTATTTTTTAAAATAACGTTCTGCTAACAACATTCTGATTGCTGGACAAGACCCTACTATTATACAGATCATGAATAGGTACTTGTCGGTTCTTTTATGAAGAATTTACATTCCGAAGCGGTAATAGTTGAAAATATACGCTGAAAAGAGTATGTAAGTGCCAACTTGAATATGATCGGTTTCATTGATTTAATTTTGAGCAATAATATTTTTTTATAAAATAAAAATAGACAGTATATCCACAGTGGATCCTACATTTGATTAGAAGGTTTTTTTTTATTCACTGATGCGTGATTAACATGGAACGAAATACAAATAATATCCAGATTTGAAATCACGATTTTACTCTATGAATTAAAAAAACAAATCTAATAAAAAAACGACTTTCTCGGATTGTAGATTCACTCAAAAGGAACCGAAACACTGAGTAGTCCTACAAATTATTTGTTGTCATAGCTGTCACCGGTTCCCTGGAAACGAGGACGGGCCTTATTATGGGAAGCTACATGTGTTGACACACTGGTTCCGTCTCATATCAAACAATATTTAAGACCGGTCGCTGCGGAAAAGACTGAAGCGAACTGACGTTGCAAATATTCGTCTCTTATTCAGAATTATATATATGTTCCGTTTGCAGTTGAAATGATTAGACATTGGAGTAATAGTGCAAAAAATTTCATTACAAATATAACACTACCACTAATCGCCTATACTGGTGATAGGAGGGCTGGTGCCTTTTTTTCCCAAAAGATGGGAATTGCGATCCAAAGGGGAAATCTGCTATCATTCTTGCCAACATTTATCACGGAATAGTAGGTATTTAAGGCTTTAAAGTAAAGTGACAGTAACAGCCTGTGAATGTCCCACTGCTGAGCTAAGGCCTTCTCTCCTTTTTGAGGAGAAGGTTTGGAGCTTATTCCACCACGCTGTTTGGTGGGTTCTCCAATGCGGGTTGGTGGCATTAATGTAAATAATTCATATATTATTCATATATAAGGTTACACGAGTAAGATTATACATTCTATATTTCGTTCATGTTTAAAGTAACTTGCATTTCAGGTCAAGGTAAACAAAAGTAAGGTTAGTGAAAAGGAACAAAAGCATTCATTAAGATAAGGCTGACAAAGCGTGACCTCCGACCTCCTTCGGTTGTGTGTACGCAACATCGATTCCTTAGCGAATTTAGTTGCTAAATTGCTTAGTTTAAGTTTAAGTTGAGACTTATGTAGGATAAACTAGCAATGTCCCCGACAGAGTTTCCTGTTGGAAACATGTCAGGAGACTGTGACTTTTTCACTTTTTATTCCTATTTGTAATGGCTGGACTTCTTATGGTAAGTAATGATCACTTCCCATATGTAATACATACTAACATTCCTTAGATCATCAATATACTAACAAGTTATATTCCTCGTGCCTGTAATTACACTGAATCACTTACATTTGAAACCCACACAGAAATCAACCTTGGTCGTAATAAATTCAGTATGAAACTTCCTAAGTAACGTAAGGGCTGTCCTGACAGTGTCATTGTAAATGTTTGAGCAACACGTTCTTAACTTACTAACTTAGACCTTATCTAAAGCAATTATCTACCTGTTGTTTGACCTTTCATTCAGTAAACTTTTGGAACAGCCTGTGTAGAATTTGAGAGTTTTATTAATATATGCTGTGGATTATATGAATACTTTGAAAAACACCGCACCAAAAATAATTGTTATTATTTTTGGTGCGGTGTCCTTTAATATGTTGAATAACTCTTTGTTAGATTCATAACATTTCGTAAATTTATTCTTTAAAATAATTACAGATTTCACTGCAACGTGTTTGTGCAGATAACATTTCACAAATAACTATGTACTGCAAGGCTGCATGAAGTCGGTTAGTCCAAAGGATATTGTGTTTCGTCAAAAGCGTTCAGATGTATTTCTATATATAATTTGAATGAGATGATGATGATAATGATGTTCTCCAGACCGATGAGGTTATGTGCAGAAGTGTTTGTACAAACACAGGTTATATATAACATCTTAGTTCTCAAGATTGTAACGCATTGGCAATGTAAAGAATGGTAAATATTTTTTCCAGGCGCTGGTGACCATTTGCCATCAGTTCTCCCATTTGCCAGCCCTTCTTCCTATTTTATAAATATTTATGTATATTTATACAATATCAGTGGATATCTCGATATCTGATTTAAACATATCATCATCATCATCATCAACAGCCAATCGTAGTCCACTGCTGAACATAGGCCTCTCCCAAAGTGCGCCAAAGCTCCCGGTCCTATGCCTTCCGCATCCAGTCGGTGTCCGCCACATTATTCATAAGGTCATCGGTCCACCTGGCTGGAGGGCGCCCTACGCTGCGTTTGACGATTCGCGGTCTCCACTCTAGGACTCGTCTGCTCCAACGGCCATCAGTCCTACGACACACGTGACCAGCCCACTGCCACTTCAGCCTGCTAATTTTGCCAGCTATGTCGGTGACTCCGGTTCTTTTCCGGATAATCTCATTTCTGATCTTATCCTTCAAAGATACTCCGAGCATAGCTCGCTCCATAGCACGCTGAGCGACTTTGAATTTGTGGACTAGTCCCGCAGTTAGTGTCCACGTTTCGGCACCGTATATCATGGCAGGTAAGACGCATTGGTTGAAGACTTTCGTCTTCAAACATAAACATATATAATAATAATAATATCTTGGGACATTATTCACACAAAGCCATCTGATCCCAAACTAAGCAGAGTTTGCACTATGGAAAGTGATAACTGAAACAGATAACTGATATACTTACATATACATGTAAATACATACTTATATCCACTCCGAGACTCAGGACAAACAGTTCATGCACATAAATGTATGTCCTGGGTTGGAATCGAACCCACGACCTGCGGCGTGATAGGCAAGTATCTTACCAACCACGCCAACCGCCTCGTCATATATAATTATTATTAATTAGATATAGATTTTTGTATCAACGTTATTAACATACAAAAAACAGTTATAAACATCGTTGTACTAACGTCATATTCGTAATAACTGAATCAATTAATATATTTTATTTATTCATACATTAATCTTTATCAATGTATAAATAAATAGATCAATTTATAGTCTAAGGAAACTCAAATCATACAACTAGTATTTCAGTGAAACTGCTCAGCAATTAATATAGCGAATGTCATTTGCATACGACACGTGCATTGAAATGAAATTGCAGAGACATTTGGACAGACAACAGGACCAATATAACAATTACTATACTAAGTTGAATAATTTGAAATAACAGCTTTGTAACTTTTGTCTTATAAAATATTATATTAAACATTTAATTCTTATGTCTTAAGGTGAATATTTATAACGATGCAACCACCCCCTTAATCCGGAAAGTCGAGATTACGCCAAGCGGTGAGATAGCGGATAATAATATCAGAATGGCTCTAACGAATAGAGACATTGCGGTTTTCGAGAAGCTGACTAAGACTAAGGGGTGTTTAATTTAATTTTACTCTCTACTGTTCTGGCATTATTATTGATTTTATTTAATTTATATATTTTTAAAGTTCTAATAGAAAAATAATTTATTTTCATATCAAATTGCTACATCATCATATTTATTAACGTATGCTGACTAAAACTGAAATAAAAACTAACTACAAATTACAAATTTATACAAAAAACACGCCGTCTTAAAGATTGTCCTTGCTCAGTGGTAAGAACGCGTGAATCTTAACCGATGATCGTGAGTTCAAACCCGGGCAAGCACCACTGAATTTCATGTGCTTAATTTGTGATTATAATTCATCTCGTGCTTGACGGCGAGGAAACCTGCATGTGTCAAATTTCACTGAAATTCTATCATATGTGTATTCCACCAACCCGTATTGGAGCAGCGTGGTGGAATAAGCTCCAAACCTTCTGCTCAAAAAAAGAGGAGAAGAGGCCTTAGCCCAGCAGTGGGATATGCACAAGCTGTTACTTACTACTACTACTTACTACTATTGTGTTTCTGCACCGGTAGACTCAGCCGTTGGGCTTAATAAGTGCTAAATCTTAGATTACCAGAAGAGTGAACCAATTTCTTTGAGAAATCTTTTATAATAATATTTTCATATACAATTATGATTATTTATCATATATTTTAGATGATATATACTTAGGCAAAGATATATAGGGTTTTCCATTAAGGGCGCTTGATCGTGCAGAACTTCCATCGTAGCGTGTGCTGTGTGGCACGTAGCGCCGTCCTGTTGAAACCACATGTTGTCCAGATCCATATTCTCGATTTCAGGCCAAAAGAAGTTGGTTATCATCGACCGGTATCGCTCACCATTGACGGTGACGGCCACACCATTATCGTTTTCGAAAAAATACGGACCAATCACGCCTCCGGCCCAAAATCCGCACCAAACAGTCACTTTCTGCGGGTGCATTGCCACTTGGTGAACCTCGTGTGGATTGGTCTCGTCCCAAATACGGCAATTTTGCTTGTTGACATAGCCATTCATCCAAAAATGCGCCTCGTCGCTGAAGATGATTTTTTTGCCAAAATCGGCGTCAACTTCCAACTGCTCTAATGCCCAGTCAGCGAACACACGGCGCTGTCTATGGTCATTAACCTTGAGCTCTTGGGTCAGCTGGATCTTGTACGAATGCAGGCTCAAGTCACAACGCAAAATTCGCCAAGTTGTCGTCTGCGAAAGGCCGAGTTCCTGTGCGCGACGCGGAATTGACTGCCGCGGGTTTTCGAGGACACTGTCGCGCACAGCGGCGATATTCTCGGCAGATCTCGCGTTACGTTGACGCACGGGAACAGGCTGATTGTTAACTGACCCGGTTGACTCGAATTTGTCCACCAATCGACGGATAGTCGACTCGGCAGGACGATCATCGCGACCGTAAATCGGGCGAAGTGCGCGGAACGTTGCTCGAACTGATTTTCATAAAACAATTTTATGATTTGCACGTGCTGCTCGACACTGTAACCTGCCATGGTGGTTTGGGAGGACGGAATGAATATAACACACTGCATTTGACAGCTGTCACTCAAACAACATGGCCGCAATCAGCTGTCAAAGTTCAAGCGTCCCTATTGGAGAACCCCATAGTTCACAAATGTGCGCGTCATGATTCGATGTGACAGCAACGGCGAAAGTTCGCAGGCTGACAGCGAACATGCAACAACAACTATATATATATATATACATATATATATCGGCATATATTTATCGGTACTATGTACATATATCTTTTTATGTATGTAATGTCGTCTTTCAAGTATGTATATATATATATATATATATTTGAAAGACCCGGATTTATCCCGGTTTTTTTTTTTAAATTAACTGACGAAAATTATATTGCAACACAGGTGTGGGCAATTGCGCTCGATAGCTCTTATTTTTTTTTTACGCTGGGAAAACTCATTACTCCTTTCCCCACCACGGGAACAGTGGGGGGGGGGTATATGGGGCTAGCCATATGTCCAGGGCACCGAGTGCCCCGGTCATCGGAATACCCACTAAAAACCCAGCGGTACCCTCCCCGTCTTAACGGGAGCGCCACGGGATCGCTTGCGCATGCTACCGTGACGCTCCGACGGCCGGCTCGCCTATGCCTCCATTCACTAGGGAGGAATCCCAGGGTACTGGGAAACCCCCTAGTCCCGGCGGCACCTATTGAGGTGGGGGGAGAAGGTGCGCATAGCGCCGCTTTCTTCTCCCCAGTCTTCTGCGGCGGAGCGGATCTGCAGCGGCATCCTCCTCCCGCTCCCGCTCCGCGGCCTCCTTCTGCGACATCACACTTTCACAGAAGGAGACCATCTCCGACCAGCACCCCTCGCTTCCGAGCATCGCGTTGATGATGCTCGGCAGGGAGAGGTCTCCGCCTACAACCGCCGCCAGAGAATGCCTCTGGGGCCCCCACGCGGCACACTCCGCGTCAGGGTGTGATGCGCCGTGTCAAATGGCGCACCACACTCGTGGCAGAAGGGTGACACCTCCCGCCGCGCTATCTCATGCAGGTACTTACCGAAGCATCCGTGTCCGGTAAGTACCTGCGTTAACCTGAACGAGAGCGTGCCTCGTTTCCTTCTGACCCAGCGACTCAAGTGGGGACGTACCGCCTCCACTGTCGCCAGGCCCGCTGTGGGGGACCCGAGGTCCTCCTCCCATCGGGTGATCAGGGCTTGCTGGGCTAGAGCCCTGATCCACCCGACTTCCGCCGACTCTGGACGGTCGCCGCGTTCCCTCGCCTCGGCCCGAAAGCGGTACACCTCCGCGAGCACTTCCGCCTGGAGCTCGCAGGGCGGGTCGCCCGCGAGGAGGGTCGCCGCTGTCCACGACACCGTACGATAACCCCTAATCGCCCTCACCGCTATGACCCTCTGCGGTTTTCGCAGGAGGGCCTGGTTTGAAGCGGTGAGTGCGTCCACCCAAATCGGGGCATCTACAGTGCCAGCATAGAGGCGCCGGCATAGCGATCCCGGTCCTCCCACGTTTGGTAGGAGGCGGCCTAAGGCGGCGGCGGCATTCACGAGCTTCGGGCCGAGCTGCTCGATAGCTCTTACCTATCGTGTATCTAAGACACGAGGTCATGACTTCAGTAGTCCACGTTTTTACTACCAACAGTGTCGTTAAACACAATTAATATATTTTTTTAAGTAATTTTTTTGCTTAGTATTTTAAAAATTATTTCGTAAATAGAACCGACACACGATACCTAATAACCATTTCACGGGTCGGATACAAATTTTGTTACACCTGTATATATGTATAGGTCTTAAAGTAACAGGAATGGAAAAAAAAATGTCGAATTTTATGAAATCTAAAATTGTACCATTAGGCTTCAGAGTCCGTTTTTACTAGAAAAACAGAACATCTGTACTATTGTCAGTTGAGATTCAAAGTATTAGAGTGATGTTATAATGTTTTTTCATAACAACAAATTCTATTTACAAACTCTCACATCATCTATTAATCTTTTTAATTATACAAGTGACAAGAATGATATGTTTTCGTGGATGATTTGGTCCACGGCGGTCATTCACAAGGGAGGCTAACTATAACTCGAGTTACATGCGGGTCATAGCGCATAAGTGTGTGCGCAAACACATGTATACTTTCCCTATTTCCTCACTTTCAAATTCCAGCATGACTGGAAAGAGTTCATCCACAGGACCAGTGTCTTTACGTGGAGAGTATACACACTCAGAAATTCCAGATCCGGGATTCTACTGATATTTTTATAAAACCTGATGAAAAATATTTATTGGAAACCACCCGGGGTTTGAACTTAGGACCAACGAGGCAAATTGAGTAATGTAATATTTACAAATAACAAACGACTATGAAATAAACATAAATTACATAATATCATTGATTTAGGTGAAATTAAACTGTCATTAAAATTGCTAAAACTCTCTGGCAAACCTCAGATCTGGATAAAATCGCTTGTATATATTTATCGGTATTATGTACATATATCTTTTTATGTATTTAATGTCGTCTTTCAAGTATGAGATGGCTTTGAACGTAACTTATTACAGAATTCGACGAACAACCAAGATTATTTTCAATTCTTAGAATATTTGGTATGTGTATTCTGAGTAAATTGGATTTGTTATATATTGGGCAATAAGAACGCGGATGATATATCTTTACAGAATAAATTGATAGCGAATACATTTCTTTGAATAGCTTCGATTTATCATCGCTCGGTTGTATAAAAGTAACAAATTTCTTACATTTGGCTAAAGCCTACTTCTCTTTGAGCTTGTCTATATAAATGTAGCAGAATTACATCCGATATACAGGGTTAATGGTATTTCGACGTATTCCCGTAAGGAGGTGATAAGGGTAACTATTTGTGATAATTTTAACCCCTATATACATAATGAAAAAGTGAACCATTTTTAAGTTTTTACATTTATTTTAAAAAAAAGTATCAATTTAAATCTCATTTTTTCTTCTGATTTATAAAAACACTTGTTATTTATCAATCTTTAAACCACAATTATCGGTCCAAATTTAAAAATGCGAGACGAAAAACGATATTATTTCAATATTTTATTGAGATATTTTTCCACTAAAATAGTGGAAAAATATCTCAAAATCATCATGGCCTTAAAAAAAATGTTATGAAACTTGGCTCAAAACGTTATGAAACCCTGTATATATCAAGCGTTAATAACGTAATGGCTTAAAAGCTGCGTAGCGATGTGAAAGACGCAAGTTCGATCCTGATCTCTTGAGCTATGGCCGTCACCACTCCTAACATAAGCTGTACGCTTAATTGGGAGGTAAATAGGAAAGTAAGTAATTTCTTAAAAATCTACGTCTTTCTAAATGGATTTTGATCTCAAACCAGACACAAAGAAGTTAATTTTCGTTGTAAAACATTTTTTGTTGTAGAAATGTTTCTTTTATAACAAAATTTGTTACAAAAGAAACATTTAATGTTCACCATCACTTACATCCCCAATGCGTCACCTACTTTGGGAACTAAGATGTTATGTCCCTTGTGTCTATACCCAACAATACCAAGTACTGCTGTTTTGCGTTGTGGGTGGTACCTACCCAAACGAGCTTCCACAAAGCTCTACCACCAAGTTAAAAAAAACATATTATCATATTATACCTAAAGGTCTACCACCGGATAAAAACATATATGAATCAGTTAATACTGACTACTGAATGAGACACGGTTGTCTATAGTCGAATTCATCTTACTTATTAAGTAAATAAAATCATTAACTTGTATCTATATATCCATATATCAAAAACAGGAAGCTCTCCAGGTACAATGGCTGTAATTAACGTACGACATCGTCACGTCACACACGTTCGAAAACACATGTTCCCACACTGACAGCTAAGGTTTCCCAAGGCATTTATCGAATTTTCTCATTAATGTTTCTCGACCCATTAAACATGTCCTTTTTGATAAATTTCTCTTCTATAAACCAAATTGTATGTGACGTACCAATTTGCATATTTTATAAGGTCTAAGAAAATAAGACAAATACGATATAATGCTTGTATGGAAGTTCGTTATTATCGATTTTATTTTATTTTATAGGTAGGTAGACGCGCAATCGGGCCATTTAATGGTAAGTAGATTGGGGATATAAGAAATTACAACCATTCATTACTCCAATGTGCCACCAACTTTTGGACCTAAGATGTTATGTCCCCTGTGCCACTGTGCTGTAGTCACACTGGCTCAACATTCAAATCTGAACGCGACAATATAAAGTATTGCGGTAGAATATCTGATGCGTAGCTGTTATCGACCCAGAGAGGTTTGCACAAAACGATTACCTTGTAAAAGTTTCTTACGCTACTAATTATATGTAAATAAAAATGATCTGTGTCATATCATTTCTGGGAAAATAATCCCTTAACGAGATAGACTAGTTGGCGTAGTTGGCGCCGCAGGTCGTGGGTTCGATTCCTGCCCAGGACAGACATTTGCGTGCATGAACACGGCTGTTTGTCCTGAGTCTGGGTGTAATTATTTATATAAGTATGTATTAACAAAAGAAAACTAGTATATGTAGTATATCAGTTGTCTGGTTTCCATAGTACAAGCTCTGCTTAGTTTGGGATCAGATGGCCGTGTGTGAATATAGTTCCAGTCGTATGTCCCGGGATATTATACAATAGTCAAAAGTAACAGTGTCATGTGCCAGGTCTTACAATACTTGAGTATCTTCTAGATAAACTAATAAGAGTAAAAATCATTCAAACTGTTTAGTGAGAAAACAATTAAGAACACACATATGCACCGGAATGCTATATAAGTACAAATAATTTGACTTTGCCTTGATGTTGCCGAAGGGTCAATCGGCCTCACGGATTTAATAAAGCGTAACTAACTTAGAGATACAGTTATTATGATGTATAAATAAGTTACTTACCTGACCCGAATTTCGAAGAAACTTAACTTTTGCTAACCTTATAATGCCCCCGTTTGAATGTTCGGTGGACTTTGAATGATAAATCTCAAATCTTTTGAAGAACTGCTTATTTATGTGTACAGCAAATTTAAGTTATAAGTGGTTTTATGAAGTCGAATCTTCATTATTGTCTTATAAAATAATTTAAATGATTTTCTTCTACCACCGTACAGCCAAGATTGGATGAAAGGGTTCCACAAAGGTTTAATATTTATTCTATTATTATTTATAGCTGTTGTGGTTATTGCTTTTTTACTTGATGGTAAGGCTTGGTGCTTTATATATACTCAAACAGCTACCCTAACTAATATTATAAAATGCGAATGTGAGTATGTTTGTTACGCTTTCACGCCTAAACCACTAAGCCGATTTTAATAATTCTTTTACCAATGGAAAGCTACGTTATCTCCGAGTAACATAAGCTAGCATTTTGTCCCCGTATTCCTACGGGAACGGGAACCACGCGAGTGGCTAACTATGAGTTAGCCAGTGTAACTACAGGCATATATAGTATCTTAGTTTTCAAAGCTGGTGACGCATCGACGTTGTAATGGTTAAGAGCCGAAGTCTTTGGGAGGTGGTGGTTTTATATTGATTGGAATATAAAAATCAAAAGAAATATATGAAATCTGAACTTGCCAGATTTGAATCTCCGACTTTTAGATCAGACAATACATAACTAAATGTTAAAAACCTTTAAGAAATATAAGCCTGGTTTATTTGAGTTACAATTACGTAGAGATTAAAAGTAAAAAAAACGTGACGTGACGCTTTTATATAAATTGATCATCATTCCTAATGTGAAAAGTTTGAACCGAGATTTCCGCGAAACAAAGGCAAAGGTAATAGATAGGTAGCAAAAGGTATTGCGCGTTTTATATTAAACTCGTTTGTTTGACATTGATAGATAGATAAAATTCGGTGTCTTACCATAATACAGATAACGTTTACAAAAACAAAAGCAAAAAAGGGGAATCTCAACCGTAGATTGCGGTTTCAAACGCGGGCAATCACTACCGGATTTTCAAATCTGTCATGTAAGCGTCGTGGAATGAACTCCAAAACCTCCTTAGGAGAGAAGGCCTTAGCTTCGCAGTGGGACATTAATACGGTACATATAGTGGGACATTACCTTAAAAAAAAAATCTCATATATATATACAAAATAAAAATTGAAACAAACCGTTAAGTTTGTTATAACTTGTTATTAGAACTACGTAATATTTTATAACGATATCATATAAAAGTCTGCGTGACTCGGAACTTGTAAGTATTACTAGTGCTTATCTGTGTGAACGCTATAAACTCAAAAACTATCGAATTCATTTTTATATGGTTTTCACTAATGGTCGAATTGTTATATGAAGAAGATTTAAGTATATAATTTATTAAGATTTTGTATAAACTGGCTGAAATATGATGCAGACTGGCAAACTTTACATACGTTCGCCGCGTAAACCACCATAGTTATATACTAGCTATGCCCCGAGGCTTCACCCGTGTATAATTAATAAAAATATAATAAATTATTTTATTACTATAATAACACACACACGCGCGCACACACGGTAGTATAGATTACGATAAAAAAGGTTTTATGTAAATCTTATACAAGTATTACCTGTGCGAAGACAAGACGGGTAGCTAGTTTAAATTATTAATTAGATTTGTTTACTAACCTCTCATAACACAACTATGTAGTGTATTATATAATTATATGCTATTGATTTATAACAAAAACACTTGTTTTTCTTAAATGTACGATAACTTATATATACTTATAGTATAATATTAATATATTTCAACCACAAATAAACTTTGGCATTGAATTGACGCGATATCATTGGTCGGTCTTGAATAATCTATGATTTTCATTATGGATTCGCTAAAAATGGCGTCTTGAATGTGGTCGAAGTTGGTATCGAAACTTTGGAAGTAAATATAAATTGGTTACAAATAGTTCAGTGGAATTGTTTTATATTATAAATAAAGATATATTAATCAAGAACTGTTTGTAGTGCATAATATAGCAAAGCTATTAGCAAATCCTATCGAATAGGTAAATCTAACGATATTATTTATTGAATTCTCGATTGGATTATGCCATAGATTATACATTGTCATCAGCCTCAAATATTTGAACAATATTTTAGCATAATCGATTAAATTCGGATGCGAGCTTGGTCCACATACAAATACATAAGGTTAAATAATTATTTGTAAAACAGTTAACCGAGAATATCAAACAAGAAACACCTACTGTGTGTCTATTGAATGCCGTTTTTAGCATTTCCACATCAAATAGTCGTAAATATGTACACAACGTAACGGACACGAGTTTCTTAAATACACTTTGTCCAACTGTATAAATAACATCACCAATGAAGCAATTGGCAATAAGCCAGGAAAGCGCTGAAAAGGGAGATAAATAACACAGTAAAAGTCTAGACAGCATCAAAGTTAAAATTATTATTAAAAGAATGAGATAATCCTTGCACACTTCTTGCTTCACAGAAAAATAACAATTTAATGAGAGTTCGGAATGAGGAACGAATGAATGGACCCCGGGGGAAAACAAACATGTTTACTTCGACTGAATGATAAATGAATACGAGATTCGTTTGGTACACCTTTCGATAATAATTTAAAATTAACGAGCATATTTAAAAAAAAATGTTTTGTTTAATATTAATAATTTGATTATTTATTATTGAAGTACTTTAGAATCGTCATTATAACTTAAATGCCTCGTTGGTTTAGTTGCTAGATACAAGGCCAATTCCGAGGTTCGAGGTTCAAACCCCAAGTCGGGCCGATAAAAAGTTATTGAGATTTAACTTTATTTGACGAAGATTCACAGTAGCAGTCCAGAGTCTGGTAGTTGGAACACACACTACATGTAAACTCGCATACCTCGACAAGCTGTTGGTTCTGCGTAGTCTTTCTGTTCGTGTCGGATTGCCGTTCCATTGGATTATGAGAGTGCTCCTGCGTTTGCGCACACACGTGTGCACTATAATATGTCCTATGTAGTTTGCTAATCTTCTTGAGATTAGCCGCATACTACAAGATTAAATTAAATGTGAAGCTATCATTGATTGGGAATGTAGATTGTAATGTGAAAATGTTAAATTTTTGTAAAAGTCATCAAATACTTCACCCTTTTCTAACCATCTTTACAATTCCTTATCGAGTAATACGTCTTATTAAATATTAAAGTAGTTTTAACATGAGATCATTTTATAATTGGCAACGCTAAAATTATATAAGAAATTCTTTTACAGAAGCGAACAGTTCGCCTAAGGATGTACAAGTACAATTACAAATTTTTATTTACTTCTCGTGTTTATAATAATATCCTATATGAAATTAAATTTATTCATATTTTGTTTTTTTTTTTATAGTATAGGTAAGCGGACGAGCATATGGGCCACTTAATGGTAAGTGGTCACCAACGCCCATAGACATGGCATTGTAAGAAAAAATAACCATCTCTTACATCGCCAATGCGCCACCAAGATGTTATGTCCCTTGTGCCTGTAATTAAACTGGCTCACTCACCCTTCAAACCGGAACACAATACCAAGTACTGCTGTTTGGCGGTAGAATATCCGATGAGTGGGTGGTACCTACCCAGATGAGTTTGCACAAAGCCCTACCACCGAGTATAATATGTGATATGTACATAATCTTACATTTCTACTTGACCTCACGAGCTGAATAGATTTTTGATCAGAATAACTTTATTCAATCCAGCTGAACAATTTTATGCATAGAATTACCCTAATAACAAATAAATTACAGAGCGCCACATAGATATCCGCGTCAAGCTATCACACCTCTAGTGCCTCCACGCGCCAGGTTAGTCTTCGGCGCTAACTCCACCATCCCCCGGATATGCAAATTATTTTTTATTTATTTTTATTTTATTTTATAGGAAGCCAACACAATGCATATTGTTTATATAAATCGGTCCTAAAAATTAACAATTTTAAATAATGACATTTACTAACACTATACACCGCAATTATAGGCTAACTCATCATGCAATTATAAGGGGTTTTCCAATAGGGACGCTTGAACTTTGACAGCTGATTGCGGCCATGTTGTTTGAGTGACAGCTGTCAAATGCAGTGTGTTATATTCATTCCGTCCTCCCAAACCACCATGGCAGGTTACAGTGTCGAGCAGCACGTGCAAATCATAAAATTGTTTTATGAAAATGGGTCTTCAGTTCGAGCAACGTTCCGCGCACTTCGCCCGTTTTACGGTCGCGATGATCGTCCTGCCGAGTCGACTATCCGTCGATTGGTGGACAAATTCGAGTCAACCGGGTCAGTTAACAATCAGCCGGTTCCCGTGCGTCAATGTAACGCGAGATCTGCCGAGAATATCGCCGCTGTGCGCGACAGTGTCCTCGAAAACCCGCGGCAGTCAATTCCGCGTCGCGCACAGGAACTCGGCTTTCGTAGACGACAACTTGGCGAATTTTGCGTTGTGACTTGAGCCTGCACCCGTACAAGATCCAGCTGACCCAAGAGCTCAAGGTTAATGACCATAGACAGCGCCGTGTGTTCGCTGACTGGGCATTAGAGCAGTTGGAAGTTGACGCCGATTTTGGCAAAAAAATCATCTTCAGCGACGAGGCGCATTTTTGGATGAATGGCTATGTCAACAAGCAAAATTGCCGTATTTGGGACGAGACCAATCCACACGAGGTTCACCAAGTGGCAATGCACCCGCAGAAAGTGACTGTTTGGTGCGGATTTTGGGCCGGAGGCGTGATTGGTCCGTATTTTTTCGAAAACGATAATGGTGTGGCCGCCACCGTCAATGGTGAGCGATACCGGTCGATGATAACCAACTTCTTTTGGCCTGAAATCGAGAATATGGATCTGGACAACATGTGGTTTCAACAGGACGGCGCTACGTGCCACACAGCACACGCTACGATGGAAGTTCTGCACGAGCAAGCGCTCTTAATGGAAAACCCTATACAAATGTAGTTTCGCTCACTCCAATTTAACATTTTTTAAACAAATCGACAAAACAAAAAGAGAAAAAAAAAAATAATAATAATAAAAATGTGTAAAAAAAAAATGCATTCAAGTAAAACAATACGTATAAAAGTATAAATAAAGAAGAAATACAAAAAAAAAAAAAAAAATAACTTTTCATTAAAAAAGAAAAAAAAAATGTACACCAAAACGTAAAAGAAAAGGGTATATTAAAGGGGTATGATCTATTCGTGGCAGTACTTTAACATTTAAGTATATAAATTGTCATAATATTTTTTTATTTTGATTTTGTATGCTTTTATGTTATCACTAAATAAATCTATATCCGCCTCTTTATAAATATTATTATAAGTTTTAAGGGCCCCATTTATAGGCGCTGTTATGCCTATGTTTGTTCTTAAAAACCGACATTTGAAAGTCGGTATATTTATAAACCTTGAATTTTGTCTCGGAGTAACTAATTTAATTTCACTGAGTAGATCGGGGCAATCTATATTACCTGACAAAATTTTATGTAGAAAACACAAATTCAACACGCCTTTGCGACTTGCAAGTGCACTCATATTGTAATGTTTTAACAAATGTGAGTATTTTTTTAAATTATATAACAAAGCCATCCAAATCAACCAACTTATTGATATAAACATAAATCCGCTTAGCACTTTTCGCAAGTTAGTCATCAACGGCGTAGTCAGCCAGTCACTATGAGTGTGGAAGTTTCACTTTAAATCGAATATCTTAACTCTAACTTAAGATTGAATGAATGTTTCTCTTTTGTTTACTTCGTTTTTGTTATGTTTTTTTACTTTTCTTTTCGTAACAAGCAATAGTAATTAATGGCTTAATTAGCATGTAGTGTTTGCTTTCAAATTATTTGACATAATCTGTAGATATATTATAATTGTATGTATGTAAGAATGATCAATGTAAAAATCGCAAGCAAACCTAATAAATAAATAATTAAATACCCTTGTATAAGTTACGTTTTATTCTAGAAAATGGATAGGGTTCCCAAGAGAGCAGAAATTTAATCACTAAGCTGAGAGTATTAGCACTTAATATTCCTTGCACGTCCTTAAGAACTTAATGTTATTAATAATACTAATAAGCCGATGGGTTCAGCTATCTCCCGGGAAGAAACTATAAAACCAAAAAATATTATTGCACTTGCGCATTTAAGCTTGCTTACCCATTTTACGTACAGAACACAAACATTGATATATAAATGTTCGCTACTAGGAAAGTCATTAATATTTACGTATTTATATGTATGTTATATTTTTGTTAATAAGAATAGTATAAAGAAAATTTAAGTAAACATCGTACTTTGAAGTTTTTATAAATAATAATAATAAAAACAATATATAAGATTTGGCTTTGAACCCAGTACCTTGAGACCTACAGCCTCATAACCAAGTCATTAGAGCAATGAGGCAGATATCATACATATATATATGTTATATAAATAAAGAATCTTACCAGATAATAAACTCCAAATGGCATGACGACCACCGCCACCAGTAAGTCAGCTACCGCTAAGCTAACAATAAAATAGTTCGTAGCAGTTTGTAGACTTCTCTCTCTAGCAACACTCAAAATCACCAGCACATTACCGAACAATGTTAACAATGGAAACACTATTAACGACAACGCCCACAGATTATAATGCACATCACTGCACGTTCCATTTTTAAAAGTAAAATTTGAAAAAGTTTCGTTCAGCGTTATATCGAAATTTAATTCACTGAAGTCAATTGAATAGTTCGTGAAACTCGTTTCATTGTCGACGATTGTTTTATTTTGACGGAAATCCGGCGGCCGTAGGTTGAAGGTTATTTTTGAGATATTCTTGCAATGATTGATGCATATGTTAGTATCCATTTCAATTTCTGACGTGAAAGGTTTATCGTAATATATTTTTGTTGCGTTCTTGATTTGATTGGACGTCTGTTTGAGTTCGTTCGTGATCGCGTTCACGATTTCTTCTCCTCATCATTCTGATTTTGATATCTGGAACAGAATTGATTTGATTATGAACGGTTATGCTTTTCAAGTTTCGTGTTTATAAGTAATGAAGGAGATGTTATTATAGGATATGGTACGGCTTGGGTTGATATTAAATTAAATATTTAGGAAGTGTTATTTTGTAGAAACCGGTCTTCGTACTTTTAAGTATCATACTAATATAATACTGAAGTGAAATGAGATTTAATATAATTATACTTTTTTTTTTATTTGTGATAATTATGTTACACATTTTTTACAGTTACTTTAGCAGGAATAACATATATGTAAGGAGTTTTACATTAAATATTTGTGTATCTAAACAATAGTTTAGTATTAAATAAATTAAACTATAATTTATTTATAAATATTTTGTATTTTTTTAGGGAAACAATGCAATGATTACACAGATAATAATTACACAAACATTAAAATTTAACATAGCTAAAATCACATAGATAAAACATTACATAATGTTCAGTATTGTATTAAAGTACATAATAGGCAAACATAATTTATTTGTAGTTATATATATATCGTCGGCATGAACGTCATAGAGTTAAGTTTTTTAACGAACCCGCCTTGGAGCAGCGTGGTGGAAAATGTCACAAATGTTTTCCTCAAAGGGAGAGGAGGCCTTAGCTCAGCAGTGGGACATTCAAAGGCTGTTACTTTGCCTTATTTCTTTGTGTTAAGTAAAACTTTAATTTAATCTTTATACTACCAAGAGAAATGAAATAAAAATATTTTGCCTTTCAGTTTGAAATTGGTATTGACTTAAGATAGGTTTGCGGTACAGACCAAACAGATGTAGAGTTTAATCCAATTCTAAAAAATCGCGCGTCGAAAAATAATTCAATCACGCACGATATTTGAAAGTAGCTTCCAAATGTAACTTAACATTCAAACATTTCTAGTCTAGAGAGAATTTTCGGAGCTTATTATCCAGACCATCTATTCAATGGGCAATCGGCTCCTTCTATTTTTCATAAAATGTCAGTCCATCACAGTTTTGTTAGTACTCATCATTTTGGTACTTTTTATAAAGTTAACTAGTGTCCGCCCGCGGCTTCGCCTGCGTGTGAGGAGAGATGTTTGATACCCTTTGTCATTTTCTATACCCGGACAACGTGTATATGAAAAATGATAACGTGTTGAATAGTTAAGACGTGAAAGTGTATCAAACAGACCCACTTTCCCATTATAATGTTAGTAAGCAAGAATTATTTCCCTGTTAATCATGTTATTTTACGCCTTCGTGGTTATCAACTTAAGTTTCTATTTGTAAGTTAAATTTTAAAACAATCGGTACAGTTGTTTACTCATGATAAGACAACAAACAGACGGACTAATTCTCGTATTTATTGTAAAACTTTTTTAAATAAATTAATGAAACTGAAATTCCTTATTTATGACTTTGGGCTCATTTAGTGTTAGTTAATATATTTATATAAAAATAAGGTCAGTGACAGTTCAAATTAAAAAAAAAAAACAAAGGTGCAGTTTTTTCAATTTATATAATTGCCCAAAGAGGCAATCGGTAAATAAAATGTGATGTTTAATTTTTTTGTATTTAAATATGAAATATTAATGGCCTTATTAAATTTTTTTATTTAAACTTTATTGCATATTAACACAATATACAATTATGGCTAAAGCTCAACGATATCTTCGAGGCAAATTTATTAACTATAAAAATCATTGTCTTATAAAATATATTTTATTTAATACTTTATTGCACAACATATAAATGACACAAGAGTAAAAGGAAACAGTCAATCAACAAATGGTGCTCAAAGGCGGTCCTATCGCTTATAGCGATCTCTCACAGACAATCTTTGGTAAATAGAGCTTTGTGTGAGAACAGGTAAGTGCATATGTGAAAAGGAGGTATTAAATATTACATAAGAACGATTTTAATAAAACATAACATATAAAATAAAATATAGATAATTATAAACTACATACTATTTCATACAATCATACATATATACATACATACTTACATACATATATAAAAATATAGTTATTTAATTATTACAAATTATATTTAATTATAACTAAATATCAACACGTGATAATATAAATCCTAAGTAAGCGTCCCAGCTGTGCTTATAAACTTAAGTACTTGTCTCAAATAAACGCGTGTTAAGGCAACGTTGGTTCATCTTTAAAGTAAAACATTTTGTTAATTATTCAAATTTCATCCTCAGCCCAGAGGGTTTTCAAACTATCTCTAAGATACACGAGCTAAGAGGTAAATGAGCACGTGGGTTATAAGTGAATTATTCAAGTGGTAAAGACGGTTACCCTTTATATTTATAATTAAATCTTATAATATATTTGTTAATTTGTGTAATGGAAGATATTCTACATATATATTATAATTTTAAAAATAAGATTTATTAAAATTAAATGTGAAAAAAGCAAACATACAAAATGATGCATGTATTTATTTGAGTAGTAATCACTCAATGGTCAAAATTCGTCTATAAATATCACTGAAAATTTGGGGAAAACATTTTTTGAAGTGAAAACTTCTTTAGCGGCGTTGTGCACTTTTTTGTGATGGGTAAAAAAAGTTAAGCTCGCTTCAGATCACGTGACCCTGATTGAAGATTCGTAAGACGGATTTTGAAGTGTTTTTAATGTAATATAAATTGTCATGTTTGTGTACGATAGCGCAATAAATGAATATTGTATTTTATCACATAAATGATAGTACTTTTATACTGATAATTAAAGCAATTCGAGCAAAATTTTTGTCTATCCTCCACCTGATGGTGAGTGGTAGTAGAGACCTAACGCGACGACGGCTAGTGCAGCCGTCGTCATTTGAATTTCAAGAATGATTTGCACTAGCCGCCCCCGCCTTGCCGGCCCGCAACCCGCTTCACGCCTCGTCAACGGAAAAGTGAGGCACCTATTAGTCTTGCAAAGCTCGACCAAGTCGAAGTAAACATATGATTTTTTTTAAAAAGATGCGATGGCCTAATTTTAAGAACGCGTGCATCTTAAATGGTGATCGTGGGTTCAGGCCCGAGCAAGCACCACTGAATTTCATGTGCTTAATTTGTGATTATTATTCATCTCGTGCTTGATGGAAAACATCGTGAGGAAACCTTCATGTGTCAAATTTCACTGAAATTCTGTTATATGTGTATTCCATCAACCCGCATTGGAGCAGGGTGGGGGAATCAGCTCCAAACCTTCTCTACAAAAGAGGGGAAGAAGCCTTAGCGCAGCTGTGGGATATTCACAGGCTATTACTTTTTTATTTCTAATATATATCTAATGATAACATTTAATTCATCAATAAGCACCAAACTAAAAAAGAAGTGAATCGGTTGACAGACAGAGTAGGAATATACTGAAGTATTTTTTGTTTTGGCGGAATTTTATATAGATATTGGTTAAAGTAGCTCGACTAGTAAATTTGTAACCGTTTTTCTAAAAACGGGTTCGTATTTGAAGTCCAATTTATGTTATGAGGGTTCGTGTTATCGGATACTCCATATCACATACATACGGTTCAATGTTAAAATGGAGCATATCGCTGATTTACGGATAAGCATTGTTGGAATATTTCGGCTCATAATTGGAATTTGACAGCTTTTCTCTCTTTCTATCTTCATTAATTTCACATTCAAAAGAAGAAGACAATGCATTTATTTAATTAACGTAAACGATATTTATAGGGTTCGAAGTTGTAGCTTAATTTTAAATTTGTTAAGTCCTTAATTCACTTTTACTATATTAGCTGATACTTACATATTTTTTATAGCATAGTTAGGCGGACAAGCGTATGGGTCACCTGATGGTAAGTGGTCACCAACGCCCATAGACATTGGCATTGTAAGAGATGTCAACCATCGCTTATATATAATATGGATGCTGTGGTTTCTTATAACTGAGGGACAGCGACAAGAAGCACATAGACTTATAACTCGCATAATCTACTTAAAGCTTGTCATTCCTTGTCGTATATTCCTTGTTGGAGTTCCTATTAAAATAAAATTAAAATAAAATAAATATTTTAGTTTATGATTCAACAACTTTATTATTAGTAGAAGTGTTTATATGTGTGTGTGAGCGAATAACGGCCTTACTTATAAACTTTGATTAGCGGCTGTTTAGTTAAACACTGATTTCTCTTTCTCTCGTTATTGTTTTGAAATTCGAAAGAAGAAGACACAACATTGTTATAATAAGGCCGATAGTTTTTTTTTATAGCATAGGTTGGCGGACGAGCGTATGTGCTACCTGGTACGTGGTCACCAACGCGCATACACATTGGCATCGTAAGATATGTTAGCCATCGCTTACATCGTCAATGCGCCACCAACTTTGGGAGCTAAGATGTTATGTCCCTTGTGCCTGTAATTACCCTTCAAACAGGAATACAACAATACCAAGTACTGTTATTCTGCGGTAGAATATCTGATGAGTGGGTGGTACCTATCCACTGTTTTACAAATTTGGAATGTTTCTTTCTTTTCATAGAATATATCGATGGTATCATACAATGTTGATATGTAACCAGTATGTACAAACACGTACAATATCTTTCATTACACACTTCGTATATTTCAATGTTTTCGATGTTCCACAACAAATATTATTCGTATTCTCTTTTATTCATATTTCTGATGTTTGTTTGTTTTCGATAAGTCTGCTGGAGCGTGTTTTTTAATTTTAAATATAATATGTTATCTTACTGTGGTGGATAGCGTTTAAATTTTTTCATTTATAATGTGTATAATTATATTCTTAATAAATGATGAGTTCAAATCAGAAAAGCACTCACAGATAAAATCTGGATCACTTTTAAGGTAATGGCAAAGTTTATGAATCCCTATGTATTATGGAAACTTAGACGTATCTAAACTAGCATAAGGAATTCTACTACTTTAGGGTCTATTCGGTATCGCGCCACCAGCGATTTTGGGGCAGATTTTTTTTATGACTTGGTATCATCATAACTGGTATTATTTTGACAGAGCCTGACCGATGTAATTAAAATAAAAATCGAAGAAATTACGAAACTCAGTGGCCTTCGTTTCTTAAAAGAACCAGTCTAGGGGTAAGCTCGACAAGAACACATAGATTCGGAGTAAAAAGAGTCGGTTTTGTGTCAATTTACATTAATAAATAAAATATATATATGTAATTCTAAAACTTCTCGTTCAACTTAAGATAAAGATAAAACAATTACATCAGTTTTGCATTTCGAGAAATAACAGAATGAAATTAGAAATATGAATTTCTAACAAGAGTGTTTTTTAAGGCGAAGGTGCGAAGGGTGTGCAGCTCCCGCTTGCTGTAAAAAAGCAAAGTGCCGTCATGCGCGTCATAATAATACTAGTTATGATGTTTAGAAGGCATAACTCGCCTGTAAAAATAAAATCAGCCCCGAAATCGCTGGTGACGTGATACCGAATAATTACCATGATCCATTATGTTCCATTATCCATTCTAATCCATTATGTTTCATACTAGCGTAATTTTTTTGAACCGACTGCACCACTTAAAAACCACAATTAGCTTATCAATAAGTCTTCACATATAAGCTGATGATGATATGCTTAATACTAGAACCGTTCAATACATAAATGTTTTATCTTACTACAATAAATGAATCAATCATTTTACTTGATGGTAGGGCTTATTGTAATCTCCTCTGAGAAGGTACCACTCATCAGATGTTCTACCACTAAACAGCAATATTTAGCAATATTTTAGTATTGCTAAATATTGCTGTTTATACTAAAATATTGCTGTCAGTGAGCCAGTGTAACTATAAACACAAGGGACATAACATATTACTTACATTTCCAAGATTAGTAGCTCATATGCGATATAAGGATAATAATTTCTTACATTGTCCAAAGGCAACCACTTACCGTCAGGTAGCTCATTTGCTAGAAACTTCCTTGTTCATCGAGATCCTTGCTATATCGCTTATGTCAGTACCTTTTATAAAAAAATCATAGTATGCACTTCAGTGAAATTAATTGTTTGTCATTTGTGAAATATGGGATCATCTAAAATTCTACTTAACTTACTTAACATAAAAATTTTTAAGCAAGGAAATTGCTTAACTCATTAAATAATCTATCTATAAGCATCTAAATGTAGCAACTTTTGTTACAACATTAATGAACAGACTTTATTTTTGAAACGATTAACTAAAAACTACTAAGCTTATTGGGTACATAAAACTTTTATCAGAAAATGCAGCGCATTTTGGAGAAGGTTTAAATAATATTATAATATAATTAGCTTTGCTTCGCAGTTCTAAAATACCATTGACGTGACAAGCGTATTTTTCATGTTCTTGTAATGGATAAAAATATATCAAATCGTAATACATAGTAACGTTTGAAACAACGAGTACACTCATTCAATGAATGAATTACAATAAATCAATTTAAAATTGGCGTGACACGAATCAAAGTTGTTAAGATAAAGATGAGTAGCTCGTATAGAGATTGAATGATTGACCTGTTGAGTGTGAATGATTTCGAATTATGTGTGAAAATTTTTAGTGTTGTGTTCTTGATATAAATTATTCTCTTTGTGTAAAATTGATGTACTTTTTTATATTGATTATTTATATCTTTACAGATTAATGATTGAAATTGCGCACCATTCCGCGATATTGTAACTTTTTTGTTGTTTTATTTCGTTACTAGTGATGAAATGTCATGGATGGTAGAAGTGATGATGCTGATGACTTTGATGATCAAGGTGATGGCGGCATTGTCGATGACGAGGGTGACGACGTTTATGATGGCGATGACTTTGACGTTGACGATGTTGATGCCGATAAAGATGATGATGATTTAACTTTTATGATTAATGTCATGATATTATCAATGGTTATTAAGAACCTTCTTGGTGTGGTAAGTAAAACAATTTGAAAGGTTAGTTGTAAAATATAATGACACTGAAATAACGAAAATGAATTTGCAGACGTGATGGCGATGATGAAGCCGGTGATGACATTTTTGATGGCGATGACTTTGACGTTGACGATGTTGATGCCGATAAAGATGATGATGATTTAACTTTTATGATTAATGTCATGATATTATCAATGGTTATTAAGAACCTTCTTTGAGTGGTAAGTAAAACAATTGAAAGGTTAGTTGTTGTAAAATAGAATGACACTGAAATAACGAAAATGAATTTGCAGACGTCATACTTTCAATATTGTGTTCAACACTTGCCACCTATTACTGAACAATAAAGTTTATATTAATTGAGCAGGTCCAAATTGCAAGCTTTGATGAAAATATTGTAAGAAAACGTGAGTCATATAAAGTGTTGCAATATGATTCCATCAAGCTGCACCTTTATAGTGGAATAAGCCTGTGTCCATAAGTGAAGAATCGTCTATTATATTATCGGGCTGTTCCCTGTTTTTTTTACAATTATTTTCTTTGTTCGTTTACGAAGAAATGCTATAAAAGTGATAGCAAGTAAAATTACCACCAGCAGTTTTGAATATGTAAGCTCATATCTCTGTTTAAGAATTTAAATAAAAAAAAGTAGTTTGTATTCTAACAAGGTATAAATTATGTTAGAAAGTTCTTTCAATATTTAAATTCCGGACATTCAAACTGAACATCATTTTAACATTCAACATAAAACTCTCTTAATTAAAATTTTGATCACTTTTACTCTATGTTCTTTTTTCTTGGTTTAATCTTCTTTTAAAAGAGCAATTTATCGAATAAAGTTAAGTTGAATTTAATGGTTCGTGGCCTTATAAACCTTGCTAAGCGACTGTTTAGTTAAACACTGATTTCGCTCTTTCTGTCGTTATTGATTTGACATTTGAAAGAAGAAGACACAGGATTGTTTAACTAATTACCCACTAAGCAACGTTTATAAGTAAGGCCATCATACTATAATATGAAATTGACAATGTGTTGCTTAGTGTGGGATCTGAGCTTAAATATCTCTTAAGCATTTCATCACCAATCTTTATTTTACTCCAATGCATGTAGACATAAGATAAGTAAGATGTGACCTTATTGTTGATACATTGATCAACAATAAGGCATTTCAAGGCGGTAAATGTCCCACTGCTGGACTAAAAAGATGGTTGGTGGAAACATGTGGCTGATTTTTATGCACCACGTGCAGGTTTCATCGCGATATCACCGCTGAGCACGAAATAAAGAATATGAAAATTCAGAGGTGCTTGCCTGGGTTTGAATTTCAAAATAATCCGTTATAATTTTTACGACTTTACCTAAAGATAAAAAATTTAAAGAAAGCTAGGGGGGGGTGTAATTAAATTAAAAATTACTTAAAAAAATATATTAATTGTGTTAAACGACACTGTTGGTGGTAAAAACGTGGACTACTGAGGTCATGACCTCGTGTCTTAGCTACCCGATAGGCAAGAGCTATCGAGCGGTATTGCCCGCACCTGTGTTGCCTATAATTTAAGCCAATTAATTTAAAAAAAAAATCCGGGGTACATTTTTTGCTTAGTATTTTAAAAATTATTACATAAATAGAACCGACACACGATACCTAATAACCACTTTACGGGTCGGACACAAATTTTGTTACACGCTGTATAACATACATAGATAAGAAACATAAGAATTTAGAGTTCATTGTTCGTGTTTTTTTTAAGAATTGGCTACTTACTAATTCTTAATAAATCTGATTATGTCAGCGTAAACGCGAAAGTTATTACTATCATCAAGTTTTCGTTCCTCATTCACTGTTAGAAATTTGCATATAAAAAAACAGACTCTGCCTGCGGTTAATCGACTATGCCTATTATATTATGACTTAAAAAAATTAAATCAAGTAGATCTGGGTCTAAATCGAGATATAACACATAACTATTTTTTGTAGCTGCGCAATTGATTAATAAATATGAATATTAGACTACCTTCAATAAAATGCTTCCCAGTATCCACATTCACAATTTACTAATAAAACAATATTAAGCGGCACTTTTGACGTTCAGGGCAGAATATCTTCGAATAAAATGAGCGGGCTCCAGCTTCCACCGTTCTCTTAGAATTGAATCAAGCGACCTAGAGACTCTTTAATGGACACCAATTGCTACACTCGGGTACAGAACGCTTTTATATACAGAAATTAATTTTCGGTACGGAAATATTACGCGATTGTACTTATTTACATTTTTTTATTTGTTTTTTTTTTTTATGAACCCAAACGAGTCTGTTTACTACGATCTTAAAGAAGCTTAAGCTAGCTAAGTTTTTCTTTGTTTATGCTATGATTCAGTCTAGAAATTCACAAGATATAATTAAATAAAACAAAAGCGTTTAGGAGCAATAAAACATTGAGCCACTTATCCACACTAACAATAAAATTTGTTACATATTCCGAACGTTGTTGTGTGGTAGTTGAGGTAGAATGTTTTTCTAAGAATAATACACGGCAGTTATCAATTAAAAAAGGAGAATGCTCGATAAGTACCAAAGGTATACTGTGACCTTTATAGGACTTCCACGCGGTTAAAGAGCTCATCTTTTAGCTATTTTACCTTGTAACAACTACGATGCTGTCGAGTAATTTACATACATTAATTTATGACTGGTCATAAGAATTGAATAATGTCTTCCTTTATAAATAAGCTAATATAATACTAACAAAATTCCTGACTTGAAGACGTTGTCCTGACTTTGTATATAAAAATTTTGATAGTGACATAGTTTCACTACTCCTGAGCCAGCGAGAGACGAGTTCTTAGTGTAAAATACAAACGTTGTGTGCGTCAAATTTTATGGTGATCGGTCAAACAGTGTCGAAGTCAAGTCTACTTTTACTATCTATGTTTATATATAATTTGTACTTATATTATATAATAAGCAAGTTTAGTTTTTACATAACATAACTAACTGTTCTCCTTCAAGTTTAAATCTATACATAAAATAAGCCGCAGAAAGCATGTGTTTATTAATTTCTTTATTTATTTGAAAAGGTTCATCTATGGCACATATCTTAAACTCTTGTGAATTTAAAACAATTAAGTAACATTTACTCGGTGGTAGAGTTTTGTGCAAGCTCGTCTGGGTAGGTACCACCCACTCATCAGATATTCTACCGCAAAGCAGCAGTACTTGGTATTTTGTGTTCCGGTTTGTAGGGTGAGTGAGCCAGTGTAATTACAGGCACAAGGAACATAACATCTTAGTTCCCAAGGTTGGTTGGCGCATTGGCGATGTAAGCGATGGTTAACATTTCTTACAATGCCATTGTCTATGGGCGTTGGTGACCGCTTACCATCAGATGGCCCACATGCTCGTCCGCCTACCTATACAATAATAAAAAAAAACATCTATCTGATGAAAGTACCAATTACAGATACAAAACACTGACGAGATAACTTACTGTCTAGTTGCTTGACAAAAAATAGTTGCAAAAGTTTTTTTTTATAAATTATCATGTCACTGAGAACACGAAAATGTTTTTTGTTTAAATATATTGTAAAATTTTATTTTGTTTGGCAATGTTAGTTCCGTAGATCTATATTTATAAGAAAGGTTTTTAATTGTTTCATAAATTGCTATTTCATTAGTATTGCCTATGTTGGCGTAGTAAAACTCGTAGAGGTCGATAATTGCCAGTTAAATTGGATTGAAATATAGTGATTTGTTTCGTAGGCTAAAAAGGCCTGACACAATTAAGTTTATGATACATACGGCACATAAAATTGATTGATATTATATTCATAATAAACATATTTACGCAATATCTATGTAATTTACTAGTAACAGTATCGTAACGTTAGTTTTACCTCACTCTTATAATCCATTCTCCAGGTTCCGATCTGCTTCTGAGTATCTTCAACCGAAAAACCCAATAACTATTCATTTGTCTAATCTGGGGCTTGAATTCAGGTCTCAGGATCTGTGGCCTTACATCTAGCCGCTAACTACCGAGGCAGGCAGGCACTTTTGTAATTATATAAGTTTTAACTATTGGTGAGTTACTAAAAGAAAATATGACGAGATTCCCGTATGTTATTTGAATTGAAATTATCGTTTTGTTTTCTGTTGAATGTTTCTGTCATTATAGCATGGACACGACGAAGTAAGAAATACGGTAATAGTAAGAAGTCAGAATAACGGACATTTAGTATTACACGTTTAATATAGATTGTACTTTCGTGCCAGCTATTCCAGAGATTCGTGAATGAGGCACAATTACCATATGAATCTTGATGCGGGTGTTTTTTTGTAAGTCGCGGTAATATTATTTATAAACACCCATGTCTCATTCCAATATTTACATTTATTATCTGTGTATTTTTTTTATTTATGATGTTAGAGTTCGTATTTTAAAAAAAAAATCGTGATTATTCAATTGTGTAAAAACGTCGATGAAATATTATTTTCGACGAAATATGGTTTTTTTTTAAGTGAGAATACTAGCAGTTATGATTTTAAGGAATTGCTTTTATTCAAACAATATTAAGTATATTTCGGTTTGAACCGTGAGTGAGCCAGTGTAAAAGAACCACAAAAAACATAACACTTCAATTCCCAAGTTTTGTGGCATATTGACGGTGACCATCCCTGGTTAATACTGCTTATAGTGCCAATGTCTATAGGCGGTGGTGATCACTTACCATCTTTGCTACCCATTTGCCAGTCTACCTATATTAAAATCTATATAAATGGTAAGCTTAAGAACGTGCATTAAATTAGCTTAATTATATGAAAAGCTTCATATAAAGAAATATCAAACATATAAAATTGAATATTCAACTATGAAAATGAAAATACATTATCAAAGTGTACTCTTATAACCTCTTTAATCAATTAACAAGATGAAATTAAATATAAACAATCCATACGTTCGTAATGTAGATTCTGACGAATACTCCATCGATTGTATTACATGTATGTTTATGTAGAACGTAAATATAATAAAATGTGTATGTTATGATTAAGAATAAACGAAAACAGTTATCGTTTATCGTTTAATAGTACCAGAAGTTGCTCGTTCGGTATTTATCGAGGAGTTGAGGCGGCTTGGAACTGATTCCAGTTACAGAATTAGGAGATGAAGCCTAAGTTTATTAGATGAATACAGTCCGTAGCTTTATTAGCTCTAATTCTTTCTATCATCTTTATAACCTTGCTTAATAGTAGGACTCATTAATTATTGTTATTTTTTAACATTATGGCTTAATTTTTGGTAAAGGGTCTACGGGATTTTATTAAATAATTGAATACTAATGGTATAAAAAAATTTAATAAACTAAGATGAATATACTGTTTCAATTAAGTCTTTAATAAGCTGCTAAATAAATAAATATAAAAAACTGGACGAACGTCATAACATTCCACGAGAGGTTTCATTTTAAAAATACAATGACGTGACTGATGTATATCTTATCACTGAGCTAAAGATAGTACACTGCAAAAGCGTGTACACAAACACAGGTGTACTCTTTATTTTCTCACTCTTATAATCCAATACGATAATTCCAGTATTAAGACTATAAAAACCCAACAATATTACCAGCACAATATTTTTAGTGATATGCAGCCGAATGTACTAGCTATAAGGCTAAAAAAGCTGTTATATAAATTGTATGAAATATATAAATACTAATAGTAAATCTCGAGTATTCTCAATTTAGCACAAAATAACACGGCATACAAAGTTAGATTGCTAGCTTGTTAGTTCTGAACCTATCACCGATTCTGAATGAACTGAAGCGAGAAGAACTATTCAGAAACTAACTGAAGTAATCAAAATGTATACCAATGTTTTAAAGAGGATGTATATTTATTTTATTAGGATATATAATGTAATTTTATATAATATACGTGGACAGACGGACATATGGAACACCTGATGATAAGTCATCACTACCATAGAAGCTGGCGCCGTAAATTTTACGCATGTTGCTGCTTGGTGATATGGGATAAGTTGGTGGTACATTTTTTTTTTTTTTTTTTGACGCTGGGAAAACGCATGACGCGTTTCCCCCCACGGGAACAGTGGGGGGGGTATGTGGGGCTCGCCATATGTCCAAGGCACCGAGTGTGCCCCGGTCATCGGAATATCCACTAAAAACCCAGCGGTACCCTTCCCGTCTTAACGGGAGCGCCACGGGATCGCTTGCGCATGCTACCGTGACGCTCCGACGGCCGGCCCGCCTATGCGGGCCTCCATTCACTAGGGAGGGATCCCAGGGTACTGGGTAGGAGGGTAACACCTCCCGCCGCGCTATCTCGTGCAGGTACTTACCGAAGCATCCGTGTCCGGTAAGCACCTGCGTCAGCCTGAACGAGAGCGTGCCTCGTTTCCTTCGGACCCAGCGACTCAAGTGGGGACGTACCGCCTCCACTGTCGCCAGGCCCGCCGTGAGGGACCTGAGGTCCTCCTCCCATCGGGTGATCAGGGCTTGCTGGGCTAGAGCCCTGATCCGCCCGACTTCCACCGACCCTGGACGGTCGCCGCGTTCCCTCGCCTCGGCCCGAAAGCGGTACACCTTCGCGAGCACTTCCGCCTGGAGCTCCCAGGGCGGATCGCCCGCGAGGAGGGTCGCCGCTGTCCACGACACCGTACGATAACCCCTAATCGCCCTCACCGCTATGACCCTCTGCGGTTTTCGCAGGAGGGCCCGGTTTGAAGCGGTGAGTGCGTCCACCCAAATCGGGGCACCGTACAGTGCCATCGACCTCACTACGCCAGCATAGAGGCGCCGGCATAGCGATCCCGGTCCTCCCACGTTTGGTAGGAGGCGGCCTAAGGCGGCGGCGGCATTGACGAGCTTCGGGCCGAGCTGCACGAAATGCTGCCCGAAGCTCCAACGCCCGTCCAGGATCAGGCCCAGATACTTCATCTGGGCCCGCACCTCGATCACCGTCCCGTGGACGGTGATACTCGCCCCTCGTGGGGGGCCCCTCCGTGGACCGTGGAAGAGGAGGGCCTCCGTTTTGGATATGGAGACCCTCAAGCCCAGCATCTCCATCCGGTCCACGGTCAGGGTTGTTCCGACTTCGGCCAGGCGGGCCGCCTCCCGAAAGTCCCGCCCCGTCGCAGTGATGAGGGTGTCGTCTGCATAGCACAACACCCCCATACCGGGAAGAACGGGAGCTCTCAGGAGCCAATCGAAGCCGACGTTCCACAGAATTGGGCCGAGAACCGACCCCTGTGGAACGCCGCAGCCAACCCGATGCCGGACCAACCTCCCATCGCCCCCCGCCCAGACGACCTCTCGGTCCTGGAGGTACGCCTCCAACAGCCTCCTCAGATAGGTCGGCACTCCATGGTATCGGAGTGCCTCTCTGATCGTCTCGAATGGGAGACTGTTGAAGGCGTTCGCCACGTCCAGCGACACCGCCAGGACCACTTGTCCCCGGGTCACCGCTTCCGTGGTCCGAGTCTTCAGGGCGCTCAGGGCGTCGACCGTCGAGCGACCCGCCCTGAACCCGAACTGAGCCTCTGAGAGACCCGGACCAACCTCATCGAGGTGCTGAACGAGACGGGCTGCGAGAATCTTCTCAAACAACTTGCCCGTCTCGTGGGCGGCTTGGGTGCGGAACTTTCCACGCACACCTCGGTACGGCCGCCCCCATGGGTCTCAAGTTGGTTGTACCTACTCAGATGGTCACAATCACAAAATAGTTACAGTATAATAAATAATGTAATATGTAATGTGATAAAAAGCATCCCGATCTTTTCCAGGCAACCTAAGGTTACAAGAAAAGGTCTGGTGACGGTATATCAATATGATCAATATCTCAATAAGATTCTTATGTAAGGAGTCTACAAAGACTACACCAACACCAACGTGAACTGTTCTTTGAAGGATAATAAAAACGTACGATAAGACTTGATACTTTAATAAATATAACATACCACCATCTAAATTGTCTTATTTTCCTAATCGCGTATGCTACAGGATAGATAGCAGGATGTCAAATGACCAAAGCCAAGAATCAAATGAAATCATTGAACTGATCAACAGCTTGCCTTACCCTGGTTTCCAAAACGATTCGGTAATCGGGGCAGAAATCCTGAGTCTGGTTAAATACAATTATCTCTTTATTTCATTGGATTGTTTCAAATTAACATTCCCAAGAGCCGCCATTAAAAACAATTGTATCTGCGGTGCGTGATACTGGTTTTTGCAAATTTGGAAATAAATCAGCTGTCACGTTGCGTTTAATTATAAATGTACATAAATATATTTTTATACACCTCATATTCATTACGTGATTTTACTTATGTGTGTATTTGTATAAATTTTTGCTCTTAATAAATACTATCGACCGATAGAATATCTTAATGATATTTTTTATACTTTTACTTGTACTTCATAATTGCAATAAAATAACAATGATGTCCTCCTGAACGATTTCAGCTACAGTAGCTATTCTTAAGAGAGATAAGCCAACACAGGACATATTGTGAACAAGCACGTGGGGAAAAATAGATACTCTCTATTCTCTCATACTCGTAATCCGATGGGATGAAAAACCTCTACGACCGGAAAGAGTTTAGACGCAGGACCAACGGATTTATATGTTTTCCCAGGCACGGATATTGCTGGAAATGTGTACACCTCGTACACACTTCCAGCAATAGAAAAAACCAGTAACTTTTTTTATTTGTCCGATCTGAGATTTGAACCCGGCATTTACTATATATAGTCTCTAGCCTAAAGAGGCAGTCAAAAATAACAATAAATAAATGCTTACACGTCAACATTTCAGACGAAACCATTTCGCTCGATGTATAAAATAAATAATCTTATTTCGATAGCTTTGTCTTTTTATGTTCACAATAATCATCAAATATTAAGAGGAAATGTAGCATTCTTTTGGCAAAGAATTGGTAACGTTTATCAGATGGAACTTGTTTATGTTTGCCTCTCGTTAACATTAAACGAGCTTCGTAAGTATATAATTAACTATATTTACTCGATAGTAGAGCTTTGTGCAAGCTCGTCTGGGTACGTACCGCCCACTCATCAGATACTCTACCGCAAAACCGCAGTACTTGGTATTGTTGTGTTCCGGTTAGAAGGGTGAGTGAGCCAGTGTAATTACGGGCACAAGTGACATAGCATCTCAATTCGTAAGGTTGGTGGCGCATTGGCGATGTTTTTTTTTAAAGCAATGTATAATGCCAATGTCTCTGGGCGTTGGTGACCATTTAACATCAGGTGGCCCATAAGCTCGTCCGCCTACATATACGATAATTTTTTTTATATATTATACCTATAAAATATATTGGCTGCAAATCTTTAGGTGAAGTATACAATACTGAAGTTTCCTCGTTGGTCTACTGGCTAGTTTATTGGGCTCGTCGCCCTGGGATCCTGGGTTCAAAGCTGGTGTTAGGCCAACATAAGGTGATTGGATTTTTGATTTAGTCAATAATCAGTAATAGCGCGAAGCTTAGAAGTTGGCAGTGTTACACACCCATGTCTTGGAAAGCACGTAAAGCCGTCTTTTGCCCGAACTTTATTTAAGATATAATGTCACTTGTGCCTTTTTTGTACTTCAGACAACGTTTTACTTGGTGGTAGGGTAAGCCCATTTGGGTAGGTACCATCCACGTATCAGATATAATACCATCATAATACTTAGTATTGTTGCGCTCTGATTTAAAGGGTGAGTGAGCCAGTGTAACTACAGAGACAAGGGAAATAATGTCTTCGTTCTTAGGGTTGGTGGAACATTGGCGATGAAAGGTAAGGTTAATATGTCTTACATAGCCGATGTCCATGGCCGCTATTGACCTCTGTTTGCAATATTTTATGATTATTGATTAAATAGTTAAAAATTGAAAGCGTAACGTCGCGGTCACCAATGTAGAGGTGAGGTATGAGGTACGTAAAATGATTATATTACCACATTAGGATGCACGTTGATTATAAGTGTTAACAGTTTGACGGTTCCATTGCGACTGACTCCATATAATAGTATCGCGTTATATAATAAAACTAGCTGTGCCACAAGGCTTCACCCGCGTATAATTAATAAAAATATAATAAATTATTTTATTACTATAATAACACACACGCACACACACACACACACATATATATGTGGCCTATCATTTGCGCCATCACGTGTTCTTTGTGTGTACCAATTTTCATCAAGATTGGTCAAGCCGTTCTTGAGTTATAAGAAGACATGACGTCCTCCTGACCGATTTCGGCCACGGCGGCCAATCTCAAGAGAGATTAGCCAACTGCGCAGGAGATATTATAGTGCACAAGTATGTGCGCAAACACAGGTGCACTCACTATTCCCTAGCTCTCATAATCCGATGGGACGACAATCCGACACGAACGGAAAGAATTCAGGCGCAGGACCAACGGTTTTACGTGCTTTCCGAGACACGGGAGTGTACACACTTCCAACTTCCAGACTCCGGGCTGCTACTGAGAATTTTCTGACAGAAAAACCCAATAACTATTTATTGGCCCGACCTGGGAATTGAACCCAGGACCACCGTGTCTGCGGGCTTATATCTAGCCACTAGACCAACGAGGCAGCGAGAAGACATACAGACAGACAGACACAAGACAAAAATCACTGCATCATAAAACGATTATTAATCACAAAATTAAGTGAAAAAAAATAATTACAGACAGAGTCAATAGATTTATATAGTAGTATAGAAGTGATGTCCTACAAAACAAATAGACGAAGTAATTTTCGCATTTATGATAATATCAGTTAGGACTTCATCCATTTACGAGGATACAAGTCAAGTTCATATTGAATATCGCTACGGGACAAGTGAGACATGTACCGTCACACAGAACATTTGATTACCGCTAGGCTGCTAATTGAGCTCAAGTTTTGAGTGACACCTAAACAATACAATTTAGACGTTAACGTCATTTATGTGAAACATGAAACCATTAGGGGTATTACGTATATAATTGATTTATTTTATTTTGTAATTGATTTGTTTAGTCTCTGATTTGTATCTAATGTAATATACTTGAATATAACGTTTACCAGCCACCCACAAAACTTAATAATAGTTAATGATGTTTTTTTTTTGTTTTTAGACAATTAGGCAATTGTTTTAATTTGAATGTTAAGTTAGCGTATAATTGATACATATTTTGTTAATATATTTTTATATAAGAAAAATGACAATGTTTTTCTTAATACATAACGATGACTTCCTAATTAAAAAAATAAAATAATAATAATAAAAAAACATCTTTAAAAACTTGTCAAATATAGAAAATGTCTAGTGTTTGTGTACCAATCCTGGATGTGGAATCAGGTTATGTTTACCAAAAAAAATATCTGATGACAGCATTGACATAAGTAGAGCTTTATGCAGTTTGCTACATTTGACCATAACAAACGAAAATTGCAAGTTAAAAAGCTTTTAATAATTGCATATACCATCCAATATTATATTATAATAAAATCGTGATATTTATTCGTTTATCTCCATGATATATACATTTAATTGTGTATTATGAATACGTGTCAGTCCATGACCACGACAGATGGAAAAGATGTGATCGCGGTGAAAACGCACTGTATCAAATGGTATATTCATGTTAAATTATGATTGATGGAAAAAGTAACTACTGAGTCTCTTCCCAGTTATTCTCTTTACTTTCATACGCATACATGTTAAAGTAAATAATTTATAACAATATTTTTTGTTTTTTGTAGTGAAAACTTCTTTAGCGGCGTTGTGCGCTTTTTTTATGATGGGTAAAAAATGTTGAACTCGCGTCAGGTCACGTGACCCTGATTGAAAATTCGTAAGACGGATTCTGACGTGTTTAATTTTTAATGTAATATAAATTGTCATGTTTGTGTACGATAGCGCAATAAATGAATATTGTATTTTATCACATAAATGATAGTACTTTTATACTGATAATTAAAACAATTCGAGTAAAATTTTTCCCTAATCATTCCAAAATATCAAAAATGCACAACAAATTATTAATATTCAAATTTTCACTTCTGCCGGCACTCCCGGAGTGCAACCTGTTATTTTTTTAATTTTATTTATTAGGTTTGCTAACGATTTTTACGTTGGTCATTCTTACATACATACAATAATATATTTGAAAGCAAACACTACATGCTAATTAAACCATTAATTACTATTGCTTGCTACGAAAATAAAAGTAAAAAAAAAGCAAAAACGAAGAATGAACAAAAGGGAAGATTCAAGACTACACATACACACCTCTATACACTTTAAATATGAGGCTGATATCTAAACATTTGTTATAAGAGTAATAAAAGTTAACGCAATTTAAAAATATATACGAGCCGGTTGGCGTGGTTGGTAAGATACTTGCCTTTCACGCAGCAGGTCGTGGTTTCGATTGCCACCCAGGACAGACATTTGTGTGCATAAACATGTGTGTTTGTCCTGAGTCTGAGTGTAATTATCTATATAAGTATTTATTTACACAAGAAAAGTTGTTTATGTAAGTATATCAGTTGTCTGGTCTCCATAGTACGGTCTGCTTAGTTTTCGGATCAGATGGCTTTGTGTGAATAATGTCCTAGGATATTATTATTATTTAGATTTAAAAGTAAACAATCAACATAAAGACTAAATAAAATACAATCATAACTATTTAATTAGTACTATTTACATACATTAATTTAATCAATATCTTGTACAATAGAAAAATTGTCGCGTGTGTTACGTCGAAATTAATTATTAAGTGATACTATTATTAAATAAAATCAATACAGTGTTATTAAAATGTACAGTAAGCCTACAACATTATTTAATTTAACAGATTTGTAAATAATTATAAAGAATCATTATGAATTGTACAAAATTCTCCCCGATATTGAGTTTCTTTTTTCTTTATAAATAAATTAAGAAAATATTTTTACATTGACAGTAATGAAAAAGGAATGGTTGGTTGTTTTACGATAAGGCATATGAACTTATTGCAATTGTTGTTTTAAAAAAAAGATAAATACAATAATTGTATACTGATCTGATTAAAAATTATTTAAAGTTCTCGCTAACCTGAAGTTGTGGCTACACTATCAGTATCAGCGTTACGTCCACATAAGTCATAAGAGGATGTTATGACGTTTACCGTCACGGCATACGAACCGTTACCCTGAAAAAGTGTCAATAATCGTTTCACATTAATAACATTTAAATAACTTCTGCTTAAATTTGGAAATATATAAATTTTATAACAATAATATACGATACAAGTATTATCGCGGACCGAACAATTAATACTTATCATGAAATTGGAAAAGACAAGAATGAAACCCAAGAGAAATCAAATAAAGGGAGAAGATTATGAGGGGTTATAATGAAAGAAATGATTTCAATTATGAAAATTTAATTCCAAACGTTAATTGAAAGTATTTGATTTAATAAATTAACTTCGAAGCTTTAATAAGGTTTTAATGACTGTTAATTACGTATTAATTTATTATAAAATTTTATCATACTAAAGCGCAAAGATTTCCGTTATTAAAACACGTTCTCCTTAACCAGACATTGATGGTTCTTACCGTCCATTAATTCAATTTTGCCTAATTTGTATTTATATTTTATCTTGTTCTCGGCTAGATCTCCGCGTTTGGATTCATATTATATGCTAAGCTTCACTATTATTGTTAGCTTAAATAATAATATAGTTTATATCGTCATAATATGCATATAACTCACGCATACGAACACACACACACGCAAAGCGAGCACATGCACTGTGAGCATACGCACTGCGAGTACGTACGAACGTATACGATTTTCTCGCATTAATATAAAGCAAAAATGTTTTTTTTTTAATGTATTTTAAAATTTTAATCTTATATGGCCTTATCTATTTAGTCATAACTAAAAACTATTCAACCATTGTAAAAAAACGCTGATGATTGCAAGTCAAACTTCTTCGTGAATCACTCTGTCCATTGAAGTGAAGATTATGAAAATCCGTTCTGTAATTTTGATTTCAGTTCAGACAGACAAACAGACAGACGCGGCTAGGGCAATTTTTTTTGTAATATGTGTATATTATATATATTTATTTTATTATAGAAACTTATTTTACTCTATATGCTCCGTTGGGGGGTCAGCGGAGGTAATTGTTACGTACCCTATGTGACATGTTTACGAAATAGTTTCATGATGACCGGTTGAGTAGTATTTTAGTATAACAAACATACATATAAACAAACTAACTTTCTCTTTTATAATATTAGTTAGAAAGTTACATAGGAAGGTTCCAATAGCCACAGTTATATGTTGGAATCGATTCGTATTATATATTCGTATAAATGTTGTTAGCGATAACAATCTAATATAATACAAAATGTAATTTAAGAAATACAATTATAGAAGAGAATTTTGTTTCTCAAGTACAGCCTGCTATGTTTGGGTTGACTTTCAACCGAAAACTTTCAAATGAAAAGAATTTTTAATTACTCTGTGAACAATTTATTACTTCCTTTTATACTTCTAGTTTTTATAAAATAAACATCAAATCATTCGATTTTCAAAGAAGAAACATTATAGAACAATAACTAAATCGACGGATTAAAAAAAGCTTACATTATTGTTCCAGCCTGTTCAGTTGATTAAGATTCAAGGCATTTGATATATTATGATGTCATTAAACTCTTATCACTAAATAAAGATGCCTCGCATTATTCGACACCTCATACGTCAGCTTTGGTGAAGCCGTCGTGACTTGGTGATTAATAGTCCATAATGTATAATTATGCAGACACACGTACTTAGTTTGGTGTGAAAAACTTCGGTTTCTTTAATCAAACTATACTTTATTTAACAGCTTATCTTACAAGCACTTCTATTTTATATAATGATGATTAATCATTATACAAGATTATATTCAATATAGAGTTACCACAGGATCGTAATACAAAGACCTGTCGGAGCGTCACGATAGCATGCGCAAGCGATCCCGTGGCGCTCCCCGTTTAGACGGGAAGGTTACCGCTGGTTTTTTAGTGGGTATTCCGATGACCGGGACGCACTCGGTGCCCTGGACATACGGCGAGCCCCACATACAACTATTCCCGTGGGGGAAAAGAGTAAAGCGTTTTTCCAGCGTAAAAAAAGGGATCGTAATAACCTGCCCTAATGACCGTTTTGAGTGGTAGCTACTTCTCTTTTTCAACAATAATAATTAAATTAAAGATACGTAAATAAAATTAAAGCCAGAATAAATCATGGATTAAAATCATGTCAAACCCGTGTTTGTTTTTTTTATTGTTAAAAATATCCGTGGAATGATTATATAAACGAATATATTGTATGAAGATTTTAGACGTTGCAGAGTCGGAAAGGTCTTTTCAGCAATGTCGTCACAGCCTTTCTGGAACGAGAAATTTGAATTGAAAAGACTATTGAGTTAAAATTTATTATTTACCATTTTAACTACAGCTACTACATGTTTGGAATGTGGATTCTACGAAGAACAAGCATTAACTTAATTGTCGCCTGTCAAAATGATTGTTTTTTTTTTTTACCAATTTAAGTCTGCATCGATCAATCTCTTTCGCGTATTTCCCATCCTACGTGACAGTTTCGAAATAGTGCCCATTTGCCGCGAGGAAAAGCCATTAAAAAAAAAGAAAACGAATCAAATTCGAATCCAATGACAGATTTTAAATTTATTCTTATAGTCCTATTCGACTGTCATGATATTTACAACAATTTAAAGGTAAATTGTTGTTTTATACTGAGTGGGGTTTAAATGGGTCAATGGGTAAATCATCACCTCTGTCCGGACCGATAATATACGTTGTGGTAGTGGTGTCTGGATGGATGTTCATAATCGGGTTATCTAAATATTATATATTTTTTTCATGTTATAGGTAGGTGGACGAGAACGGGGCGTCACGGGAGAATGCGCAAGCGATCCCGTAACGCGCCCCCTGCCAAGACGGAGACGATACCACTGGTTTTTTAGTGGGTATTCCGGCGCTTTCTGTGCCGGTATACCCCACTTCATGTGGGGGAAAATGCGTAAATGCGTTTTTCTAGCGAAAAAAGGGTAGGTGTACGAGAAAATGGTTAAGTGGTCTACACCATATGCGATATAAGAAATATTAACGAATATTATTTTAAGTAATAGCCTGTGAATGTCCCACTGCTGGGCTAAGGCCTCTTCTCCTCTTTTTGAGGAGAAGGTAAGGAAGAAGAAACCCGGCAAGCACCACTGAATTTCATGTGTTTAATTTGTGATTATAATTCTCTTATAATCTTAATCTCGTGCTTAACGGTGAAGGAAAACATCGTGAGGAAACCTGCATGTGTCAAATTTCACTGAAATTCTGTCACATGTGTATTCCACCAACCCGCATTGGAGCAGCGTGGTGGAATAAACTCCAAACCTTCTCCACCAAATTAAATTAAGACATAAAGTAAAATAAAAGTTTTCATCATTAAGTAAAATAAATTTTCTTTAAAGAAACAAAATAGTTATGAGTGCTTAAACAATAGAAATGTAACCGTAAGTTTCTGTCGTCACGAACATTATGTTTAGTTACAATGGTCGAGCACGCCGTCATTGTTTCTTTGACAGTGTGTTACACAAAAACGCTTACACTAGCGACTTGTTTCATACAAGTGTTTTTATTTATTATTGGTGTGTTTATTGATGGTAGCATATGGCTGCGTATAATTGTGCAATGTACAAGAATTTAATTAATATAACCATTTAAAAGTTAATGCCGTTTAAAGAATTATATTATCATATTTATTTATTTTTTTTGTCAAATTTAGTGTTTCAAATGATATTATCTTTTAATTTATAAATTTAATATTACCACACAAAACCAAATTTTTGTTTTTTTAAAAAATTATTTCCATGTGGGCAATACGTTTGTATTACGAATATGATTGCGTTTTAGTTAACAGCGCTCTTCTTTTGTGTATAGTGTTTGAGTGTATTCCATTACGCAGACTTTCATGTATGTTTCTCGCGATGTTTATTATATGTATAGATTTAACGATATATTTGCAACCTAAATGCTTTATACTTTATACTTTCGATTGTAAGACTCGTGTGGCAAGCACGTGGGTGAAGAATTTAAAAAAAAGTAAGAAAAGAATAATTAATTGAAGATAGTCATCATGACCATATTTTATTGGGAAACCTAATCATGAAATGTTTATTTAATTGTAAAATTAAAAAAAATATATTTTCATCCGGCAAGCAGATGGGTGGAGGTCAACCCTAGTTCGGATCTTAGACCACAAGAATAGAATAAACACGGAGTAGACCACAAGAATAGAATAAACACGGAAATAGTGGTATTCTTGCCATTGAATGTATGTTACAGTGTTAGTTATTTTTAATTATGATTTGCGAATGATATGGCATATTTATTCATCGATCGTGTAATGTGTATAATAAGAAATGTAACCTTGATGTCTATTTCATGTTCTCTTTAAAATTTTCAAAACTTAATTAAGTATTGAATCAGTGAATGTCAATTTGTTTTTTTTTATTGACACTTTTTCTTTGTTTGTTATTAAAAAAAATAATAATTACTTTGTATAATTGTTTAAAGTTCTAATTATAAACATTTTTGTGCCTGCTTCTTATTTGGATTAGATATTAGTGGAAAGTTGATTGGTTTTTGTGTTATTGTTTTTTCTATTATTTCTGTGTAACAGTTCGTTTCCTGAAAATTAAATGTACAAAAAAGTTCTTAATATGAATATATCAAATTGGAAGATTATTATAATGTCCGATATGACATCGCAACCTTCAAGAAGAGAGCATACTCTTTCCTCAAAGTCCGGCAACGCACCTGCAAGTCCTCGGATGTTGCAGATACGATACGGGCGGTGGTAGTCACTTTCCATCAGGTGAGCCACCTGCTCGGTTGCCTTCTCTTACATAAAAAAAAGACTAGCTTCCATCAATGGTTATGTCAGCGTGTGAGGGGTCCTCGCCCCTCACACGCTGCAGGTATAAGGTAGCCTACGCATTCATCCAGGGTATAAGCTATCATCCAAATGCGTTTAGTAATTCTTGCGTGAAAGAGAAACAGAAAACTATCGCATTATATTATATGATGAAATTAGTAGGATCCTTGAATTTACCGACAGCTGGGTAAATGAATTCTGTATTACAAATAATCTCCACTAGATTCAGGGTTTCTGGAAGAGATCTCTTGTTAGAGATAAGTTATCCCTTTGTACACATTTTTCATTTATATAATTTTCTGTATACTCTGTTGGTACATAAATAAATAAATAAATAAATAAATGAATTCTGATTTGGAGGAGGATCCGAATCGTAATTGATGTCGTTTACAGAGAAAATAAACGAAAATTGTTGTACTGCTTACGTTCAGGAAATCTATGACACTACTTTTTTATAGAATAGATAGGCCATATAGGCCACCTAATGGTAATTGGTCACCAACGCCTATAGACATTGGCATTGTAAGAAATGTCAACCATCTCTTACATCAAACTAACTAAGATGGTATGTTCCTTGTGCCTGTAATTACACTGGCTCACTCGCCCTTCAAACCGGAACACAACAATACAAAGTACTGCTGTTTTGCAGTAGAATATCTGATGATTTGATGATACTAGTTACTCAGTTACTTAGGTTATAAAAACCCGAGATGGCCCAGGGGTAAATGAATCTTAACCGATGATATTGGGTTCAAAATCGGGCAAGCACCACTGAATTCCATGTGCTTAATTTGTGATTATAATTCATCTCGTGCTTGACGGTAAAGGAAAACAGTGTGAGGAAACCTACATGTGTCGAATTTCACTGAAATTCTGTCACATGTGTATTCCACCAACCCACAACATTAGAGCAGCGTGGTAGAATAAGCTCCAAACCTAGCCCAGCAGTGGGACATTCATAGGCTGTTACTGGTCGGTACTTACCCAGACGAGCTTGCACAAAGCCCCATTACCAGTAAAACATATATTGTTATAATGTTGTAATATTACATTAATGTATAACGAACCTCTCTCCATAATTTAGATGGCGCTACGATCGCTTCATATTTAACGAATCGCATCATATCAAGAGTTTCGACGCAACAATTACTCGGACGCATAACTTAATTGGCACACCATTCCAAACGTAATACTCGCGGGATTGAAGGTTCGACGACTCGTTGAAATTTATTCTGAAATTGAAATGCTGAATGAATTTTTATGATACTCGGTATGAATACATTATTTTTTCTGCGTAAAGTTATTAGGCCAATTGCCTCGTCAGTTTAGTTGCTAGATATAAAGCCGCAGACCCCAAGGTCCTGGGTTCTAATCCCAGGTCGGGCCAATAAAAAGTTATTGGGATTTTCAGTTTAAAATTCTCAGTAGCAACCCGGAAACTAGAAGTTGGGACATACACTACCGTGACTCGGTAAGCAACACTATGAATACTTTGTATCGTAATTTTGTTGTGTTTCGGCTTGAGGTGAGTGAGCCGGTGTAATTAAGGGTACAATACTTTCCACTATTAGTGGCGAATTGGCGAGAAATCGTTAATATTTCTTAGGGTGCTAATGTCTTAAGGTGATGATGGTTGCCATCTAGTGATCTTTTTGCTAGTCTGCCTATATATACATTACAAAGTATATATTACAAATTAAAAAAGTCCAAACGAGGAATAGGAACACGAGGCGGCCTCGGAGAACGACCTCTTTCACAAAACTTGAATAAATTAATTTTGATTTGGAATTGGTCACCTTGAAATTTTCACACCTTTGAGCATTTGAATTAAAAAATATATATGTAATCTGTGCGAATATTCAAGTCACTCGCATGAATTCGTGATAAAATAAACCATGTACACTTTACAAGAATGTATGTTACGTTCTCGTAAGACAAAAGATTGCGAAGCTTCAAAGAATACATTGTTCTCTCTGGAAAGGGGGATAATTGGTACAAATCGCTACCCCGACTCTACGAATTGCTAGAGATATTTCTAGACATTGCAACTGTCATCCATAAAGTTATATCCGTGGATTGTTCTCGCTACAAACAAATAAAAACAAGTAAAATACATTTTAATTAAACTTTAATACAGGTTTCTGCGAAGTGAAACTTCTTAGCCGGAAGTTCTTTTTACTTTATGGTAGGGATCTGTACAGATGCGTCTGGGTAGGTACCCATTCATCCATATTTTATTGCCAATAAGTAATACGTAGTATTGTTGTGTTCCGGCTCGGAGAATGAGTGAAGCAGTGTATCTACAGGAGTAAGGGACACAGCATCTTAGTTTCTAAGGTTGGTGGCGCATTGGAGATTTATACATAAGGGATGATTAGTATTTCTTAATAAGTTCATTTTTGACACTATTTTCATATATATATTCTATTTATGTTCATGTTTTATATTATGAGTTACGAGTGTCTTCAATTGGACTAAAGTCAACTTTGAGTATTACCGATAGACTTATTTCGTAAACCATAAACTTATTTACAACGGAAAATGAACATGGCATACGTAACGGAAAGTCACCTCTAATAATAGGTATTGTTATCTCAAAACGGGATCATCTTTCCATATACTGTTAATGCGCTACCATCATTATCTTAGATGTTATCTCGCTTGTCGAACTGCCTAATTAGCCTTTGAGACTTAATAAGTGTGTAATACATAGGCAAACCTGCATAACGTTGGCTTAATATATCAACGTGTTTGAATGTGGTGTAACCTACCCAAAAAAAGAGTGGGGCGGTACCTACCCAGACGAGCTTGCACAAAACCGGATCACCTGGAAAGCTGTCTGAAATCAGCATGATAATTTTAATATAGACGCGCGATTTAAATTTGAAATTTTGTTAGTTTTACGCGAGCTTTTATTTCGTTATTGAATTGTTTATATGCATATACACAATAAGGTTAGTAATTAACTAAATAAATGTGTATGAAAGTAATAGCCTGTCATTCATCTTGTCCAAATGATGTTAATATTTTATATCCTGGGCAAAGCGGACCATCAATCTATCGGGCTACTGTTAAATAGGCCGCCCAACTAATGGATATACAGCTCTACGCAGCTCTACGCATCGCTACGCTTCGCTACGGAATTTGACATTTTTCCTAAAAATATTGGTTATGGGTTAAGTTGATTAAAATTAATAAGAGTAATGTAAATAAGGTTATTTCTTATCTATAAAAATATATATTCTATAATAATGTATACAAACATTATAATTATTATTTTTATTATGAATATAAAATTGTAAATGTATATATAAAAGTAATTTATCTTTCTCATTTTTATACGATTAAATGCGAAATATATTGAAGATGTTCTGTGAAATAGAAACTTAAATAATGGGCTACATATATAAGTGAAAGTCGTAAGATCGACTTAACTCGTTATTATATCTCCAAATGGCGGTATTATGTTATTGCTATGTTACAGTCTATTGGGTCAGTGAGAGAATAAAAATAAGCAAATTTTAGATATAAAATACAGTAAACGGGGGGTGAATATGAAAAAAGAGCCACTGCTGTGCTAAGGCCTCTTCTTCTCTTTTGAGAAGGTTTGGGGCTTATTCCACCACGCTGCTTCAATGCGGGTTAGTGGAATACGGAAGTGACAGAGATTCAGAAATAAATATCTAATGTATGTTTAAATGTTTTTTTAAGGGGTGTTGTATCTGGGTAGAAATAAAATAAATCAGTTGTGTCACCGAACTAATCTCTGATTGTTGCTCCTTAACATTTAATTACGTATATTAAAAATAAAACATTGAGTTTTTGTTAGTAAAATAAATATATTTTTCCTGCGTGTGCAGTATAAATACTTATTATATATTGTTATTTATACTAAGCCTCAAAAAAACAATATAATCATGTATCCATGTAGCTCCACGCTTACTGCTTACCCATTCTGGGGGTTGGTAAATTGCTATCCTAAGCACAGGTTACTTAAATAACCCATGAAGGATAGTGAGTTCCAGTTAGCAAATAAATTAAAAGCAAAAGTTAAATTTTTAGTAAATGCTACTTAAATGCTTTAGTAAATAATATAGGATTAAAAAATAATATGGTATTATTTGAGTGTTAAGTTGGCCTATTGATATATATTTTGTTACAATATTTTTATATAAGCAATAATACAATGTTTTTCTTAAATTATAGATAAAATTGTTAATAGTTGTACACGTTTAATGAAATTATTAATAAAAAAAATACTCACACAAAGAAGTGCACAAGGGCATAGGTAGCGGGGGTAGAGTAGAAATATGCCGTGTGCCGTCACGGTATACGAGTCGGTTTTACTCACTAGGCTCCCGTAGAGGTTTCATATCAAACATAATTCTGTGCTGTCATTGTTTATAATAAGATTTTAGATTTTTTTTTGTCTATTCAATATGTTTAAACTTTAATAATAACTGTGTCGGAATCGTCTGAAGACCTCTTGTCATTTACAATTGTAATAAAGTTTATAAAAATAATATATGAACAATCTTTCGTTTTATTAATGAAATTCTTTGCTTAGGCACAACAGGGCACAGGTTGTTTCGCCAAGTCACGGATGGAGGCACGATGGAGATTGATTGATTGTGGGGATTACAACATCAATTAAATTTTGAACACTAGTTATACTCGTATAAAGTAGAACGTTTATAAATCATAAGGCTAAAATAGTCATTAAAATATGGAATTATGAATTATTAGTATTTGAGGTAAAAAACAATACAGAACGTCTATTCTGTTTTATACGATATAGTTTTCAGTCGGTCAACTTATGTATTTATTTGGACAGTATTGGTCTTATGAAGTGTACCTTAAATATAGCACAATTAAGCACGCAGTATCGTTTATGAAAACAGAATATACACCATCTAAGTTAGGGAGTCTGAAGTTATCTATTTATATATTATCTATCTTTATTTATCTTATTTGTATCAAAGTCAAAAATTTCTGATCGGTCAGCTAAGATCGCTCCTGGAGTACTCTCATGATATCAAATGTATTTCACTTGAATTTGCCTTATCAATTAAGTTCTGATTTTAAATAGGTTGGACGAGCATATTAGACACCTGATGATAAGTGGCCACCACCACATAGATATTGACGCTGTCAGAAAAAATAAATATTCCTCACCTCGCCAATGTGCCACCAACTTTGAACAGTAAGATTTTATGCCCTTTGTGGTACGCTAACTGACTCACCCTTCAAACTGGAAACAACAATACTAATTACAACTGTTTGGTGGTATATGTGACGTCAGTGGTACCTACCCAGACGGGGTTGCACAATGCCCTACCATAGAATTGTCTTCTTTCAAAGACATTAAAACCTTAAATAAATACAAATAAAAATTCCGATTCTGTGGGCGAAAAATGAACCACCCTCCTGTCACCAGTTGAGGCAATAAGACGGGGTGTAATATTTTGTATAAATTTCAAAGATAGATAGATAGATATAATGCTTGCAGGACACATTGGGAATATAAAGAATACGGATGAATTCGCATGGCAGCTGGTTTTGTAGCGATCCCGTGGCCCCCATAGAGGATACCGCTGGTTTTTTAGTGCGTATTCCAGCGCCTTCAGTGTTGGTGAGCCCAACATACCCCCCACTTCATGTGGGTGAAACGCGGAAGCGCGTTTTTGGCCGCGTCAAAAAAAAAAGCGGCATCTGGTATTGTCATAAAAAGGTAATATTCCTATCCAACAAGATTAAATAAACGTATTTGAAATTTAGTAATACACTTCATATAAAATCTCCACAATATAAATTATAATTTTCACACATTGTATTCGCATTTTCTAAGCGATTATTAATTAATTATTATTTTTCCTTTTAGAGTATGTCATGATCGCTAGTCCGCTCGTGAAAATGGCATGATCGCGTTTAAACCCGAATATAAGAATAAATATTTAACATGAAATGCTTAATTATTATAATTTGGAGGCACGGAAGCAAAGAATTATAATTCTAATTAATTTTTTTTTTTTTTTTTTTTATAGCATTGGTAGGCGGACGAGCATTTGGGCCACCTAATGGTAAGTGGTGACCAACGCCTATAGATGTTGGCAGTGTAAGAAATGTTAAACATCGCTTACATTGCCAATGCGCCACCAACCTTGGGAACTAAGATGTTATGTCCCTTGTGCCTGTAATTACACTGGCTCACTCACCCTTCAAACCGGAACACAACAGTACCAAGTACTGCTCTTTTGCGGTAGAATATCTGATGAGTGGGTGGTACCTACCGAGACGAGCTCGCCCAAAGCTCTACCACCGAGTACTTTACTTTATTTGATGTTATTACAAATGTTTGCACGTTTGTAATTATTTCAATGTTCTAAATTCAATCTTGGAAAAAGTAAAACCGATAAAATTTAAAGTAATATTCGTATTTCTTATGTATGTGACTTATGTGAACAGATTGCGTTTTAACGTTCAATGAAATACAGATAATTAATTGTGTAAAGTTGTTCGTGTGAAACGATTCAGCAACGATAAAGGGAATTCTATATTTGAACGCTCTTACACGCTATTACAAGCTCTGCTTAGTTTGGGATCAGATTGCCCTTTGTGAATAATGTCCCAGGATATTTATTATTATTATTATTTTATTGAACGCTAAAAGCGTTATATACCAGCCAGCTTTAGGAAGCAGTAAAAAAGTGACTTACAAACTCTTGGCTCCTCCTGAGAATATCTCGACTAAAATTAAAATAACTGTTTGATGGACGTGGAACTTGAAACCAGGATAAAGGGATCTGCGGCCCCATAGCTAGCCATTTGACTAACGAGACATTCATAACAAAAATACATACATTCAATATATAATAACATATGTGATACGTATATAAACAATTAAGAGTTACTTTAAGTACCAAAAAATAGTATAGTAGTTAATAAGCTCTAATAAATAGTTAAATACCATTTGACCAAAATCGTTAGAGACGTTTTCGAGATATACGAAATAAAAGAATGTACAAAAATTGTTCATTTAAGATTTTAAGATAATACATAACACGTAACGGCTTTAAAAAGAAACCTTAATAATTAACTAGTTAATTAAAAAACCTTAATAACTTTCTTTCTCGTTAATTATCAAAATCCGAGGAGCAAAAAAAAACTCAGGTACATTTTATAGCGTATAATCATTTAATCTAGTTTTAATTACAGAACATTACCTATAACTTTGAACCAAACTGTTTATTCCTTCGTTGTACGATTTAAATTACCTTACATATTTATTTTCTATTATATATCGCTTACATCGCCAATGCGCCACCAACCTTAGCAACTAAGATGTTACGTCCCTTGTGTCTGTAATTACACTAGCTCACTCATCCTTCAAACCGAAACACAACAATACAAAGTAGTGCTGTTTTGCGGTAGAATATCTAATGAGTGGGTGGTACCTACCCAGACGACCTTGCACAAAGTTCTACCAGCGAGTAAATAATTAATACAAATTGTTTTAATATTACATAAATTATATTTAGTAAAAAAGTATAGTAGCCTGTAAATAGCCCACTGTGGGGCTAATGATCCCACTCCAAATAAGCATATATAAATTCACCAGTGATCTCTTAAAAACTGTCTGAAATCATTTTGAATAATGCATTTAATCCCTCACACACTAAAACTTTGGCATTTGGCAAGTGGCTTTGGCACTTCTGTATATCAAAATGAATATAGTGAATTACTTGGCGTAGCATTGCAAAGGATGGAGAACCAGGTGGACCAGAAGTGTCCTACTACCGCATATGAAAACGGTGATTAAGTATCGCTAGGAGATATATTACAATTTCCAATGCTATCAAAATAGAAAGAAAATGCGTGCCAAAGTACGTTTTTGTATAAACGAAACGATATGTACTAAGAGTTATCGACGTAATAATTCTTTGTAGTTTTAAGCATCGCATAAAATCTCTTTTGTTTCACTTTCGTGATCTAGTTCTGGGCCATCAACAAAACTGTAATCAAATTAAGTACAAAAGTTTACTTTTACGTCTCTTATAAAGTTCGTGACGTAAAGAGAATGTCTACATAACTTCGAAAGAAAACCACAACGCACATCGTTGAGTCATTATCGAAGACAGTTAACTCGAATTACTTCTACAGATACTAATGAACGACAATCTGATCACATAATAAAACCGTAGCGATGTTGAAGTAATTAAGAATTTATTGTACCACAGATAAAGTCGAAGATATGCCTGTATAATATGATGATAAAAGTAAAAAGTAGCAGCCTGTGAATATCTCACTACTGGGTTAAGGCCTTCTCTCCTTTTGAGGAGAAGGATTTGAAAGAAAACCTAGGGAACTAACCTGTTATGTCCCTTGTGTCGTGTACGCTGGCTCACTAACCCCTCGAGCTGATTAACAACATTGCCTGCCGCCAAGAAACCAATAATTGTTCCTCAACAGAAATTGAAACTTCATGAGAATAATAAAGAAAACACTGAAATAGGCAACAATTTTCCTGTATTGTAACAACAGCTTATACTAGACGCTGGTAACAATTGTCTGCTATAGAGTCCTCTCTGTGATAACAGTTATATAAGTTAACTTCAATTATGAACTTTGCCTTCGAGATATTTGTAATACAAAACAGAGCTGTCGGTGTATACTAATATTATAAATAAGAAAGTAACTCTGTGTGTCTGTTACGCTATCACGGATAAACCACTGAACCGATTTTGATGAAATTTGGTATGAACTTGGTTTAACAACATGGAATGAAATAGGCTTTTTTTAGACCTGGCCCTTCCCCCTTAATATGCAGTCGAAGCTGTGAGCGGAAACTATTTATATATATAGTAAATCAAATAAGTTAAAACATTTTATTATTCATAATGGGATTTTTGAGTACTTTTAAGGTCACGAATTTAATAAAATGTCTGGCTTGTTTTGAGTCCGCTATAATTAATCTAAAATCAGCATCCGAAGATAAAATCTTCATTGCTGTTGATGCCAAATCAATATCTACTAAATATTACACTGGCTCACTCACCCTTCAAACCAGAACACAGCAATGCCAAGTACTGTTGTTTTGCGGTAGAATATCTGATGAGTGGGTGGTGCCTACCCAGACGAGCTTGTACAAAGCTCTACCACTGAGTGACTCGATCAAGTTGAAATTATAAGAACTATACACAATTTTGATATATTTCAAAAACATTTTTAGTATTGGATTCTAGTAAATTAGACTTGCCAGATACTTATATAATAAGTAATTTCCATTATTCAGATAATATTAACGAACTCACTAATAAGTAGCCGGGTTATAGCTACGCATTGATTTCTCCCATTCTATCATTAGCAATTTGCCAATCGAAAGAAGAGGACGTTGAATTCTATAACTATACAAGTATGACGTGAGGTGAATAAATAAAACGTGTCCATAATTTGATATGGAAAACGAACGCGACGCGAGTTACTTAGACTAGAATATATTGGAATCAATTTCTCGCAGCTCCGTCTCGGAAGAGCCCGCAAATAAAAACCAAACCGTCGTCACACAGTTCCATAAACAGAGCTTGAAGCGTTGTTGTACGATATAATGGATGTGTTGTCACGTATTATTTCTTGAATTTGTTTCTTGAAAATAAGGAAAAATATATCTTGTGAATTGAAATTTATTTGGGCAAAGAGAAGAGTGAAATGTTCAACGTCTTTATACATATATTTATATTTTTTTATAGTATAGGTAGGTGGTCGACCATATGGGCCACCTGATGGTAAGTAGCCACCAACGCCCATAGACAGTGGCATTGTACATTTCTTTAAAAAAAACATCGCCTATGCGCCACCAACTTTGGGAATTAAGATGGGAAACTTTGGGAACTAACCGTAACACAACAATACCAAGTACTGCTGTTTTGCGGTAGAATATTTGATGAGTGGGTGGTACCTACTCAGAGAGTTAAAAGTATTATAGTGGTTTAATTTATTGTAAATATACTAAATATCTCTTCCATTATAATTATAAACTAAGCGCTTAAGCACCTCAGAAACCCTCTATCTAAATCCACTGAAAATCTTTGTTAGATTCGTTATCCTAAATTTAATTGTGTTTATCAAATTTGGATGTCTCATTACTTTATAAATTTTGTTTTTATTGTTTTACAAATTTTTTATCAGTTGTTGTAGACGTCTAGTATTATTTTTCTTAATAATAGGTAAGCGAACTCGCTTATGCGCTATCTGATGATAATTTTTTATCGTCGACAATTAATATTGACGCATCAAAAAGTAGCATACATACATCACCAAGACGTCACCAACCTTGGGAACTAAGGAGTTATGTGCCTGTAAATTACACTGGCTCATTTGCCCTTCAAGCCGGAAGACAGTAATAGTAAGTAGTGTAGTTAAACATGAACGCAATTAAACATCTTATCACCGTAAGTCAGTTTTCACGAGAAAGATACATAAACTGCTGTACTACAAAAATCTTGATTTTTAGACATAATGAAAATGAATAATCAATATAATATAAAATATTTTGTGTAACACTTTGCATATAATATGTTATTATGCAAAACGAAAAATATAAAATGATCGGTAAAGGCATAAGCGTGATAAATGTCCTGCTGGTTCCGTGATTTCGCATAATTACCAACTCGTGGCGCGTGAATACGAAATGTGTGTAACGAACATACGTCCCTTATCATTTTTCAACTTTTATCTGAAGTTTCCTTCCTCAATGATGTCTTTTTAATTCAACAGGAATTCAGATTACTCAATTTACTTAATGGTAAATGATAATTACCATTCATTGAGATGGACTTTGTAAGAAAAAAAAATGTTGCATTATCAGGCTGGCTTCCACAAAATCTATCAAAAACATAGCTAATACTTGGAAGTAAAACATGTGTTGCTTTCCGAGTAATGGGCAATAGTTTCCAGGGAATAAACCAAAATTGGCACGAATAAGATCGTAACTTACGAAGTTTGGTTTTTTAATGTATGATAAATATACATTAACAATAAAATCCTTGTTTGCTATTGTGTATGGTCATGGCTTGATTGCTACTCGGAAGCCAATGACTGCTTCTTCCTAGCAAAGATTGTGACAGAATACGAATAAACGTTTCTTTTAAATAAGTAACCTGTAATAATAAGAACTTAAATTAATTATACCCACATAATTTAAAAAATAGAAATTTTGAAACGATACAAAACAAATACCAAAGGATGAAGTATAAAAGGCATTTCTATCTCATTAGATTACTTCGAGCCAAACCTAAAAGGAAAAATTAGGAAAACAAAGAAAAGGTAACAATGTCGTTTTTGTCGTATGTTGAAACAGTTGAGGTAGCTGTTTGTTAGTTGTCTACTGAAGTAACTAACCGTCAATATTTAATTAAGGGATAAATACACTGACATAAAGTCAACTAATGCTAATGCATGGCGCAAAACTTAATTGGTACAAATGTACTACAAATGGAAACAAATAAGAGTGTCGTAACTACAATATGAAGTTAAATTTTAATCGATATACGAAATTCACTCGTATTTACCGTTCGTGTTTAATAAATATGGCTTATGGGTAGATTCTTTATGAACTGTAAAAATTACAGTAAAATGTATCCTATACTATGAAATTTTATGATTTTTGAAGTGATAACTTCTTATGGGAGGGTAAACCGCTTCGTAACGTAACGCGTTACGGTGCCACTATTACCGACGCAGACTGCTTTACCTGAGAGTTACCAACCTAACGCCATCTAGCGTATACAGATAGTACTTATAATAATTTAGTAACTGTCAAGTACTAATTTAAATAATATTTAATATATTATAATTAATAATAAATATTATCACTTCTGTCGAGTGTCCCGAGACGCACACGTTTTTTTTTTATTTTTCAGTAAAATTTACATTTAGGCCTGATTAATATCGATCACATCTATACTACCAAACTCTGTCTGTCTATGTGTTATGCTTTCACATCTAAACAACTGAACCGATATTTGGTATGAAAGAAGTAAAATTGAACCCCAAGGAACGTCATAGGTTACTTTTTATACACAATACCTCCCACAAAATCGGGCGAGGCTTTTATTTATTGGGTAACATAGCAAAAATGAAAATGATTATAATTCAAATACAATTTATCATTCTAAGATATCACATCGTCATTTCAGCATTTGACGTTATTCGCATTCAAGTTGAAAAAATTAACCTTAAAAGCTTTTCCATAATGTCTAATTCTAAATCTTTTATCCGTGCATAAAATATCTTATCAAAGAATAAAGTGTAAATGAATATCAACCTTATAGCATCATTATCAATGTCAAAAATATAAAAATCGAATGGAACTAACGGAAAGTATTAACGTCATAAAAGTTAGTCTAAAATATCGGAATGCACCGGAGATTTTACAACGGCCTTTGTCTTCTAGATATGAATTATTAAGCCTTCCTGTTGGCGTTTTTATTGGATTATAGAGAAAAAGTTAGCACTTAGCATTCATTTTATGGAACTGTAGAGATATAAATGTGGTTTGTACTTTCTGGAGCAATGCATGCATTAAAGTGTATTTAAAAAAACATTTATACGATAACTCGGTGGCAATTCTTTGCAATTTAGTGATATCAGTATCATGAGTAATGCTCTAATCTGCCTTAAAGATTCCAATTCTAGATCTGTTCAAATATACTGCCCATTATTTCACCTGATGATAAGTGGTCACCAACGCCCATAGACATTGGCGGTGTACATTTCTTTATAAAAAAAAAACTTCGTCAATGGTCGGTACCACCCACCCATCAGATATCTCACCGCAAAACAGCAGTACTTTGTATTGTTGTGTTCCGGTTTGAAGGGTGAGTGAGCCAGTGTAATTAAAGGCACAAGGGACATAACATCTTAGTTCCCAAGGTTGGTGGCGCATTGGCAATGTAAGCGATGGTTAACATTTCTTACAATGCCATAGTCTATGGGCGTTGGTGACCACTTACCACCAGGTGGCCCATATGCACGTCCGCCTACCTATACAATAAAAAAAAACATGTAATTTAACAAAGTATTTGTATATACTTCATGTGAGATTTAAAATGGGCAAATTATGTAAGTTTAAAACGGGTTACAAAACTTTGATAACCTATCCTGGCTTATCAAAGTTGAGGTCTATGAGACCGGAGATTGTAAAAGTTGCGATTAATTTATTTAGAATGATTAAACACTGTGTCGACTTTCGAAAATTAAATTTATCTTCTTTGAAATATTATCAGTAGAAGTATCAGACGAGAAAAATATGTTTTAGTCTTTCTAGTATTTTTCTTAGGAATTAAGGTAATTATTACATTATAAAAGTTAGATTTAGTAAGTTAGTATTATAAAAATTATATGTCATAAGAGTATCTATATAAATTTATGAGGAGATATTATACCATTATTTCTATTAATATTTAATTTATGGTAGACTCTGTTTTGATTGTTTGAATCATTTAAAGACATTTTAGAGGTTTGATTTATTGTTAAAATATTTAATTTTTTGTGACAATATTCCTAATAAGATCCTGTAGAATTTATGTCCGTATTCTCAATCAAATTTAATTATTTTATCCAATAAGTAAAACTTAATTCCATTTGAATTCTGTTAGCAGCGTCTCCTGTGAATAGAGTTAAAATAATATTTGCTTATATTGATTGTTATTATTTGCGGTTCTGTGCAGGTAATTGTCAATAAATAAACTAAGTTATGTTAAACTCCTTAAATAAATTATTTATAATTCGCTATTTATGTTTAATTTTAAATAAATTATTATTTTTAGAAAATGTCAAATGCAATCCTACCAAATGCTTCCTTATCATTTTTGCATTGATATGTATGTGACGGCGCCGCCACCTTGTTTTTAAAACAGCACATGCAACTGACAACTACTTACCATTAAAACCCTATAAAATGCAGCGTTCGACAAAGCGGAGGGTCACACTTGACGCCGAGCTGCCGTCGAGTGCACACGTGTGCACCGTGGGCCTGTTGTAGTATACGGTTTTCATGTGCGACTGCCTACCGTATTTAACCACTGCACCGCAGTGTTTTTAGTCGGTCCGTGGCCGCCGCTGAAGTATGGCTGGACGCCATAATAGCGACCGGCGAAGCCACCTTCACCGTCCGCGGACGCAAGAAGGTCCCAGACTCCGCGCAAGGGGGCCCCTCATCGGCTGCTGGCGAGGAATCCTTCGCCACCAGCCCGCTCACGCTCTCCTCTGCGCCCTCAACGGAGATGGTCTGGCCGACCGCAAAACGCAGTGCGACCCCAGCTTCCTCCGCGCCGAAGCCGACGGTGTCTCTGCAGACAACACCGAAGCCTGAGCGTACCCCACGCTTCCCCACCCCACTGCCGATCGCAGTGGGATGTTTCTCCTCTCCTCCAAAAGGATTAAAGGAGAAGACCCCAGCGGTACTAGCATTGCCCAGCATGCCGCTCCTGTCCCCAGAATCTCTGATGGAGACTAACACGGCAATACCCGGACTGACATACGTGGCTGCGACCGCGTCCCGGCGAGCAACACACCCGCCCTGGCTACCAAAGTTGCAACCACGGCCACTACCGCGGCCGCCTTTGCTGCTGCGACTGGCTCAAACGTGCCGAAGACGACCAGCCGCTATCCGCCGCTTATAGTGGAAACACTGCCAGATTGGCCAACACACTTCCGGGAGCTGAAGAAGCTGCTCGGACATACACCAAACGGACGCCCGTTCGGTAAAGGCGTCCGGTTCATCCCGAAGTCGGACCAGGAGTTCCGGTTAATCCAACGGTACCTGACCCAGCTGGAGAGTATCATCGGAATCTCCTGGTTCTGCTACTCGCTCCCAGCAGAGAGGAGCGTCAAGGTAGCAATACGTGGCCTACCGGTTAACACTGAACCGGCACTGATTGAGGCAGAGCTCCGCGACCTTGGTTATGTCCCGGAGTACGTGCGGACGATTCCCGCACGTCCTGGCAGACCAGGCTGCCTTCTGTTTGCTCAACAGAAGGCAGCCGCGGCCGCAAGGGGCCCACGCAATGCCACCGCTGTCAGCAGTTCCGGCATTCTTCGCACAACTGCCACAGACCTATTGCCTGTGTGCGTTGTGGGGAGAACTATGCGGCCAGGGACTGCCAGCGCCGCGTGGATGAACCCCCGACGTGCGCCAACTATGGCGGCGTGCACACGGCCTCATGTCCAATTTACCACAAGGAAGCGAGGAGCCACCGAGTGAGAACCGTAGCGCGCACCACAGCAGCGCGCGTCCCCTCAGCCCCTGCTCCTGCAGAGACCAACGCACCCAGCTCGCTCATGGCTGCCGCCAACCAACCACAGCAGCAACTAGGCCAAAAGCGCCGACACAAGCGCGCTAAGCGGACTCGGCAAGATGCACGGCCTAAGGCTACTCGCCACTGCCCACGGTTATTGCTGGAGACTTCAACGCGAAATACACGGCGTGGAACTCAAGCACCGTGAGTCCGGATGGCAGACGCCTCCTGGATGATGGCGTCGTAGCCAAAGCTACGAGGTGCTAGGACCAGAGGTCCCCACGCACTACCCGTACCGCACAGCCCACATGCCAGACGTTATCGACATTGCAGTCGCTCGTGGCTTGCCCGTCGCACTGTCGATCGATGTAATGGATGACTCTCTTCCCCGACCATCAAACAGTCCTCTTGACGCTGAAGATCGCACCGTTGACATGGAGACCACCATCTCCAAAACACCGCCAGGACTGGAGACTCTTCGCCGAACACCTGGCTAAGCATTCGCCGTCCTACAGAGTGGAGTCCCCAGCGGATGTCGACCGACTTCAACACGATCATGTCTGACACAACCACACCGAGACGACTCCAGCTCCCTCCCCACGTCAGAGCGATGTTAGAGGAGAAAAGGAAGCAGCGCAGAAACTGGCAAAACTAACGATGCCCAGCCATAAAGACGCGGCTCAATGCTCTGGCTGTGAGGATCTCGGAAGCACTGGAAGCAGTCGCAAACGAATCCTGGCACATTACTATCTGGCAGCCGGCGAAGACTGGAGTAGTATCAACCGCCTTTGCCGCAGACTCTCCGGGAAACCCCCTCCGATTAGGCCCCACATGGCCAGTGACATTTCCCGTTACCGTGCCGAGGACCGAGCGGAGATCTTTGCGGTTTTCCTGGAGATGCAGTTCACACCGAACCCTACCCTAGATGTGCAGCATGTTGATGTCATCGAGCAACACGTAGAAGCATACCTCGAGTCATCGAAAGCAGCTATCGAAGACCCCGTCGTGTTCTCCCCTGGACAAGTTCAACGGATGATTCGACGAACTAAACTACGTAAAGCGCCTGGCCCTGATCGAGTCACCAACGAAGCCCTGCGTCATTTACCCCCGAGAGCAATCGCGACGCTGACGCGACTCTTCAATGGCATCCTCCGCATCGGGCACTTTCCATCATCGTGGAAACTTGGTCGAGTCATACTCATCCCCAAGCAGGGGAAGAACATAATGCTTCCCGGGAGCTATCGCCCCATCACCCTCCTGTCGTCGACCTCGAAAGTCTTCGAGAAACTGCTTCTGCTACACATCACGCCCCACCTTGAACCAAGCGCCGAACAGTTCGGTTTCCGTGCCGAAACCACGCTGCAAGTCACAAGAGTACTGCACCATCTCACTGCCGCCTATAACAAGCGAGAGCACTTCGTCGCAGTACTCCTTGACATGGAGAAAGCGTTCGACCGCGTCTGGCACACCGGACTCATATACAAGCTGTCCACATCTACTACTCCCCGTCGAGTAGTTAAGACTGTGGCCAGCTTTCTGCAAAACAGACGCTTTCAAGTGGCGGTTGAAGACGTCCTGTCCACGAAACGCCCCATCCGAGCCGGTGTATCCCAGGGAAGCTGCCTGTCACTCGTCTGCTACAGCAGATACACGGATGACATTCCAGTTGCGGACGGTGCCATATTGGCACTGTACGCTGACGACGCTGCATTTATAACCACTTCGATGAATGCTTCGCATGCAGCGACCAAAATGCAGCGAGCACTGGACTGAAACACTGGAGGCTCAAGGTCAACGTGGCGAAGACTCAGGCGCTACACATAGGGCGGACAATAGCCCCGCTGCCAACGGTGTCGCTCCTGGGAGAGTCTGTCGAAAGGCCCCGACTGCCAAGTACCTAGGCGTGACCATCGACAGGAAGCTCTCAATGCGATACCATGTTAAGAACGTGGTAGTGCAGACGCGCACCTCGAGAACCCTCCTGCGCCCTTTTCTGGCGTCACACCTGCCACTCCGTGTGAAGCTGTGCGTATACAAAGCGTACGTCCGCATGCGACTCACCTACGCGGCCCCAGCGTGGTTCACGCTGACCAGTGAAGCAAGCCGCAGGTCGTTGCGGGCGCAGCAGTCACTAGCGCTACGCACCATCACCGGAGCCCCCCGCTACGTGAGGAACGCAGTGATAGCCAGAGATCTGCGTATGCATCTGAGTACCTCTATGTTCATGCGCGCCGACGGAGCGCGATCCCAGCATCTGCGGGGTATTGCGCCATACCATCGGCGACCACCGGACCCAAGAGGATTACCACGCGACCTTACCCAGCAATGACAGCTTCCTCGTCGCTGTCTGACGTGCGCTCGTCGGAATCCACCGACGAGCTCGACCTCGCTTAGCGACGGGCGAAGCCAGCACTCGAACTACCACTCCGCCGCAGCTCGCCGATCGCCGAGGCTTGATCGCTCTGCGGCGTGAACTCCACCCGGATCAGACACCACGGACAATAGTCCACCCAGTGACCCGTCTGTAGTTGCAGAAGGCGTTGCCACCACTGTAGGGGGCTATTGCCCCAACCAGTTACCCCAGGGCCCATGCGGGCCTGCGTGGACATCAAACGCGCGGACGGTCTTTCGTTCACCATCAGTTGCCCGGTGCACATGCTGCATCGTAATCATAATAAATGTTGCAATTATGTGTGTGTAGTAACTAAAGTGAATAATAAATTATTATAGTGATCAAACTGTAATAATACGAATTAATTGTGTGCGTCAAAAGTTAGCTGTTTTTATAATAATAATAATAATGGTCCTCCAGACCGATTTCGGTCACGGCGGCCAATCTCATGAGAGATTAGCCAACTGCGCAGGACATATTATAGTGCACAAGTGTGTGCGCAAACACAGGTGCATTCTCTATTCCCTAACTCTTATAACCCGATGGGACGGCAATCCGACACGACCGGAAAGAGTTCAGGCGCAGGACCAACGGCTTAACGTGCTTTCCGAGGCACGGGAGTGTACACACTTCCAACTTCCAGACTTCGGGGTGCTACTGAGAATTTACGACAGAAAATCTCAATAACGTTTTATTGGCCCGACCTGGGATTTGAACCCAGGACCACCGTGTCGACGGCCTTACATGTAGCCACTGGACCAACGAGGCAGTCAGTGTTTTTATATAAAGAAAATGTCGGCCGCTGTGCTTATATGTGTATATAAATTAGAGAGAGCTGAATACAGCAGAACTGAGATTTTTGGTTTGACAAAAATACAGTAATATAATCAATAAAAACCTAAATTTTAAACGATGTTTTTAGTTGAAAAAATTGTCATAAAGAACTTCGTTCTCGGAACACTGATGAGCTGTTACCTTTTTACTGCTTACAATGTCTGTGTTGATGCTTTTGTTCTCATATATAAATACATTTGGGACAAAATAGAATCAGTTAGTATAATCCTATTTTCAGAGATGATGCTGATATGGTTCTAATACGTATTGTGCCAAACGATGCAGAAGAAAATATCTAGGCATATGTTAAAGGAAATGTAACAGCCTGTGAATGTCCCACTGGGCTCAGGTGTCTCCCATTAGGGAGAAAGTTTGGAGATTATTCCAGCACGCTACTCTGATGCGGTTGGGTAGATACACATGTAGCATAATTTTAGCGAAATAAGCCATATGCAGGTTTAATCACTATATTTCCTTTCACCGCCTAACTTCCACTCTGACAGTGTGATCCATCGAATATGTTCACAAGGATTAGGTGCTTAAGATGAAAGGAAGACTGCGCCGTATTATAAAGTGTTAACAAGTGAACTGCTACTTATAGCTTTTGAAATGCAGAATAGGTATGGTAGGAAAACGAGACTGAGGGTTAGCAATCACTATATTTTAGAAACATGTGCGCTGTAAGAAATTGTAGCGGTGAATAAGTAGTACTTACACCGATGGGCTTGCACAACCCTTACTACCACTAAACAAGTATAACTTAGTTTGTTTGCAAGCAACTCTATCACCTTAAAGTTAGTAGACCTTTGAGGTTTTCAATCAAATATGTTAAAATAATAATGAAACAATCAAACTTTGTCCGAAGCACGCGCGTTTACGCACCCAGAGTGAACCTATTTCGTTTCTAAAACTCCAATTAATTCTTGGCTTTGTTTGAAACTTAAGAGCACTACAGTCAATACTATTTGAAATTTCGCAGTTAAAATGTGAGGAAATTTAATCCAGGCATGTGTATACAAGCCTGTATACATGCTTTTGTCGATCTAGCTCCATTCATTGACTTTTCATATTATACAAACGTGTTTTTTGCTCACTACTCCGGCTTAGCACAGGTAAATTATGGGTCAACATGAAACGTTTATATCTCAATGCATAAAACTCAAATTATTTACGCCGCACACGTCAGTAAAGTTCACGTTCGGTTCATTTTCCGATATCTTCAACATTTATCGTCATATTTCAGCCAATTTTCACAAAACCCTCAATTAATTATACACTCATCCTCATGAATCCCTCCGTCCATTGATGAAAACCGTATGTAAATCCGTTTGGTAGTTTATCGCGTTCAAACAGACAGACAGATATATGATGATGCTGTGAAAAAAAATATCTTTTTTTTTATAAAGTGTTTCCTTTTTTCTCCTGTTATTTATGGTGTATTCGTGTGTGTTAATTAAAAACTGTTATAATATATAAATTATAATTTATTATAAAAACCTCAGATCGGAATAATGAGCAGTAATTGAGTTTTTCTTTCAAGAAATTGTCAATTTTTTGAAGTTTGCCGTATATATACATTGGTACATTGTCCTGCGCCTTAGTAAAAAAAATATACGTAAAAATAGTCCGTCCTTAACTTGTATTATGTGTTTTTCTATGAAAATCACTGCCACCTTTCCCCAGGAAAATCCTTGAATACAATGCTTTTTAATTTAGGAAATGTAAGAGGGATGACAATCAGAGGCCCTGAGGCTCAACCCTTTCTATTTGCGCCTGAATAAAAATTATATATTTGCAAAATATTTTATTCATCATCAAATGTGACGTTTTCTATGAAAACCTGACGACCTTTACTCGGGTTGAATAGAATGGGTATTTAATTTAGGAAATGGTTAAAGTATTATCAAAGAACTACATGAGTGGATTAAATGCGAACGAAGATTTGTTTGCTTCTTAATTATGTATGCATACACTCGTAATGTAGTAAAGAGATCGGTCTGACTGGTTATGCTGAGGGAGTAAATTCCATTTGTGTTTGTGCACACACACTATAATATATATACACTATAATATGTCCTGTACGATTGGTTAACCACTCTTGAAATAGGTCGTCGCAGCCGAAATCGGTCGGGAAAATTGGCCACATGGTGGTAAGAGGTTACCACCGCACATAGACAATGGCATTGTAAGAGATTTTAATCATCGCTTACATCATCGAAACGTCACCAACCCTGGCAACTAAGATGTTATTTCCCTTGTGCCCGTAGTTACAATGGCTCACTCACCCTTCCAGCCGGAACACAACTAACTACAGCTGTTTAGTGGTACAATATTTGATGAGTGGGTGGTATGGTATCTACCGACGGGCTTGCACATAGTCGTACCACCTGGTATTATATTAGTTGAAAGTAACGTTTGTAGGTATGCCAAGGATAAACATTTGACACACTCATACATACAAAATAGAAATATCCATACATACATAAAAACATATAATAGGAAAACATAAACATGATACAAGTAAAATCAAGTGTCATAATATGAAATCATATATCAAATAATGAGACTCCCAGACATGTGAGTTTCTCTCCGTAGTTTAACTTCATAGTTAAAGCTTAAAGCTTTGTTGAACTTATAATTAAAATGGACATATTTCCGAAAGTCAGAGGTGCATGCCGTAGAACTGTTGTCTTTATGTGTGTCACTGCTGCTTCATTATTTACATTTTTTTATTGTATAGTTAGGCGGACGAGCGTATGGTCCGCCTGATGGTAAGTAGTCGCCAACGCCTATAGACAATGGCATTGTAAGAAATGTTAACCATCGCTTACATCGCCAATGAGCCACCAACCTTGGGAACTTAGATGTTATGTCCCTTGTGCCTGTAATTACACTGGCTTACTCACCCTTTAAACCGGAACACAACGATACAGAGTATTGCTGTTTTGCGGTGGAATATCTGATGAGTGGTTGGTACCTACCCAGACGAGCTTGCACAAAGTTCTACCACCGAGTAAATATATATATCTGTAATTAAAAATAAGCAACAAAATATTTGCCACAAATCGAAACGCGGGCGGAGCAGCAGGTTCACCTAGTTCACTGTACCGTGTATATTAATCTAATTAAATCTGTTATAGTTCACTAGCAATCGCGCCTACAGAATGTCAAAACTCAGTCGGGCGTGTAATTCAATGACATAGATTTCGGCTTTGTTTAGCGTTCAAGCGTATATATTTAGCATGTATTTCAAAACTTAAAACATTATTAATTATATAACGTTCCATAGAGTACATCATTGTAAGATATATTTATAGAAGTTTGTTCATTATATGTATAAAGGAGATATCAAAGATCATCAAATGAGACATTAAATTATAATGAAATCAATACATATTAGTCCCTCGCCTCTTCCGTCTGTCTGGGGTTCACCATTGCACGGTGAGGAAGATTTATGTCAACTAGGGGGAGCTTACGGCGTGTGCGCCACGTAAACCAATAGTGTTATATATATAAGGTCCTTCAGACCGATTTCGGCCACGGCGGCCAATCTCAAGAGAGATTAGCCAACTGCGCAGGACATATTATAGTGCACAAGTATGTGCGCAAACACAGGTGCACTCTTTTTTCCTTAGCTCTTATAATCCGATGGGATGGCAATCCGACACGACCGGAAAGAGTTCAGGCGCAGGACCAACGGCTTAACGTGCTTTCCAAGGCACGGGAGTGTACACACTTCCAACTTCCAGACTCCGGGCTGCTACTGAGAATTTTCTGACAGAAAAACCCAATAACTATTTATTGGCCCGACCTGGGAATTGAACCCAGGACCACCGGGTCTGCGGCCTTATATCTAGCCACTAGACCAACGAGGCAGTCAACCAATAGTGTTATATGTATTACAATATAGTCCCTTATTCTACCCGTGGGAAGCCAGGACGGGTAGCTGGTAATAATAATAATAACACCTGGCTGTTCGATTATGTCCATCTGGGTTATGATTAAGACCCAAAAGGACCACATATTCATGCTTTAAATATATTTAGATCGATATACTTACATATACATTTATAAACAAGCTTTAAGCTGCCGACCTTAGAAAAAACCCACCGCGAGTTTATTTAAATATAACGACTGCTAGTTGTTGGAAGCTAAAAAAATATTGCATATAGCATATTGTAAGATAAATAAGTCTGTAACAGTGAAATTTAATTAAACAAAATATTAGATGCTACAAGAGATAGCTTCATCGCTGAAGATCAATCTTTGTCAAGTAATCTCGTGCGAGAGGAAATGATCTTGATGACACATTAGACTTAGATGTGTTACATGACAAACATGACAGACACATGTTTTGTATATAATAAAACAAACATAAATTTCAATCGATGAAACATAAAATTGTAATAGAACATATAAATAAAAGATTAAACAGTTTGTAGAGCAGACTTGAAACTCAGCAGAACAACATCGCGAAATGTTAGAAAGTAATGCGATATTGACTTTAATAATTATAATATACACGGGCTATAATAGCGTATCATTGTCAGTCTTGTAGTAGGGCTTTGTGCGAGCTCGTCTGGGTAGGTACCATCAGATATTTCTTACAATGCCAATGTCTATGGGCGTTGGTTACCACTTACAATCAGGTGGCCCATATTCTCGTCCGCCTGCCTATTCTATAAAAAAGCGGTTTTCAATATTTTAAGAGAATAGCACTGCGGGGATTATTTAACAGATTCGTTTTAAAACTGTATACGATTGTGCACGTATTGTAGCCAAACGTAAGTTGTTTCAAATATAATATTATGAGGATAATACATAATCTATTGCGCCAAGCGAACTATCTGCTCTTACCATATGAATGGTACGTCCCACGAATTTTAACTAAGCGTTGTTTCAAATATCTTCTATCTCCGAGAATATTTGCTCAAATGTAAACGAAATTCGTGTGCGGAATATATACAAAATTAATATATAATTTATACCGACAAGTAATACTGTGGGACAAATAAATACAGCTATATTTCTCGTTTGTTTTGATATTTGTTATATTTTAGTTAGATACGGTAACTCAAAAAGTGTTTAGCTTTTGAGAGAATTCGCTTGCTTGCTTTTAAAAATGTACTTATATAGTTTTGTATAAAAAAATATTAAAATTGAGTGTGATTTTTATGATCTTAGTCAACGATACATTTTAGGATTCCCTTGAAGTATACAAAATAGATTATCGTAAATTTCTCATTGCTAATTATAAATAATAATTGCATACTCTAAGTCTTCATCTCCTCTTGAACGACAAAATTTGAAAATTAATTTGCCCGAGTTCGAGCCCGCAAACTTCATTTATGATTCATGTGTTCCAGCCACTAAGCCATCTTGGCCTTTGAACGTAATAAAATACAATTTCTAATATTATATTGTATTTTGTACCGGCCTCACGTTTTCAACGGCGTAAAGGTATTCACTGAACGGCTCGGCCGTAGTTTAACGACATCTTACTGTCAGTTTGTGACAGTTTAGTGAAATTATTTAAATATAAGGGATCTTTGAAAGAAAAAAAAAACAATTATTTTTTTGTTTTAAAATAATGCTCGATATAAATTCTGGGAGTTTTATCTTGCTGCTTTTTAGCCGTCTTAAAAAGAATGTTTGCATGTTTTTTCACTTCAGAAAGATCGATGTTTGTGACGTCTTTACTGGGGTTATCTATATTTAAAGGAAGCTTCTAGAACATTATAAAATATTAATGCACCCGATTATAATTAAAAAACAGTCTGTGAATGTCCCACTGCTGGGCTAAGGCTTCCTCTCCTCTTTTGAGGAGGAGCTTCTTCCACCACGCTGTTCCAATGCGGGTTGGTGGAACACACGTGTGGCAGAATTTCAATGAAATAAGACACATGCAGGTTTCCTCACGATGTTCTCCTTCACAGTCAAGCATGAGATGAATTGATGAGTGGTGCTGGATTTGAACCCATGATTATCGGTTAAGATTCACGCCTTGAGATTATAATTTTCATTGCTATCATGATTCAGATTGGTTTCAGGAAGAAAAAGATCAGTAAAGCAAGCAGCGACCAATCCGATGAAAATATATAATTGTTTCTTTATACGTGTTTCATGTCACAGTCAATTAACAATAAACAATTCTGATAACTGCCTCGTTGGTCTAGTGGCTAGATATAAGGCCGCAGACCCGGTGGTCCTGGGTTCAATTCCCAGGTCGGGCCAATAATTAGTTATTGGGTTTTTCTTTCAGAAAATTTTCAGTAGCCACCCGGAGTCTGGAAGTGGGAAGTGTGTACACTCCCGTGCCTCGGAAAGCACGTTAAGCCGTTGGTCCTGCGCCTGAACTCTTTCCGGTAGTGTCGGATTGCCGTCCCATCGGATTATGAGAGCTAGGGAAGAGAGAGTGCACCTGTGCTTGCGCACACACTTGTGCACTTTAATATCTCCTGCGCAGCTGGCTAATCTCTCTTGAGATTGGCCGCTATGGCCGAAATCGGTCTGGAGGACATTATAATTCTGATAAGATTTTAGTAGGTAATTTGTGCTGTGTGTGTGTGGGGGGATTTATGTGTGTTTACCACCCGTAGTAAATTAATAATTCAACAATTATTCTCGTCTAAGGATAATTTATATATTTTTTCGCAATCAATTTGCTGTTAGTTGCTGAGAGTCTACTTAAGGGCTCAGAATACGCACGTCCTTAAAGAGCCTTCTGTGAGGTCGGCTCCCGGCTTAGGACGTCGGCGACGCCTAAGCGTCGACGTGACGAAATTAACGAGTGACCTCGATCCCACTAGCGTGATTCCTAACGAGTGTCCATTGTCAGTATTCGGTTTACTCATACTATAATAATAATGTTATAAGCTATATATACATACCTATTGCCACAGATTTTACCTCCGCGTTTTAGAAAAGCGCCATCTATTATTAGTGGGCTGTAACATGAGCCTTTAAATGCTAATAGCCGTTAATCCATACAAAATTGAACAATAACAGTTAAATTTTATTAAGATAATAACAATCTTAACCTATTTTATAACTCGTAAAATGATACAAAGTAATAATAACGCTTATAAAAGCTGAAACTTATGACATTAAATGGGAATCTTCGACTGCTTGAATGGGTCCTTAAGCACGTTCAGAATGACGTCACGATTGTCAAAACCAGTTCAATTTCAGAACGATTTAAAAGTTTCTTAGTCGAATAACATCTATACTACTATATAAATCTATTGGTTCTGTCTGTACTTTTTTTTCACCTAATTTTGTGATAAATAATCGTTTTATGATGCAGTGATTCACATTATACTATTTTTTTCATTTTTGTCTGTCTGTATGTCTTCTTATAACTCAAGACCAATCTTGGTTTGACCAATCTTGATGAAAAGTGGTACGCACAAAGAACATGTGATGGCGCAAATGTTAGGCCATATATGAGATCGGTAAACCTTACGGTATCTTATGAAAATTAATTTTAAATCGTTAATTACGTATTTCTTTACCAGTAGCCATATGTGTGTATGTGTGTGCGTGTGTGTTATTATAGTAATAAAAAGAATTTATTATATTTTTATTAATTATACGCGGGTGAAGCCGCGTGGCACGATTAGTATTACTATAATATTACTAAAACATAGCACCTGCTTAATCATTAGCTACATTAAGGATAATGGAAAGATTTTACGTGACTTTTTAAAGAGGCGTCTAAAAATATCACTGGTGCGAAAATTCATGTTGGTATTTAGTTTTTTAGATATAAGTTTACTAATAAAAAGCCTTGAATTAAAATATTCAAATAATGTATTAACATTGTCTGATATGTTTTACATAAATTCAAATTGATATCAGGTATAATGTCGTATGGAATTTTGCTATCATACCTTGATCCTGTAGCTTATTTACAAACGAAAATTGCTTACAAAAGATTAATTCAACTTTAAAAATGTGGGCACGAAATTAGTATTCGTTTTTTTTTAATATTAAAAGAGAACTCCTTTATCTCTTATGATTCTACACAAATGAAATGTGAATAAAAATTATATTGACCGAATATAGCCGGGTCTAAAAGACCTCTTGTGATATTTTGAAGGATATTACTGCTTAACCCTTTGCGTTGATCTAATGAGAATTTAAATTTGACAAGCCTGATGGCGTGGTCGGTAAGATACTTGCCTTTCACGCCGCAGGTCGTGGGTTCGATTCCCACCCAGGACAGACATTTGTGTGCATCTGTTTGTCTTGAGTCTGAGTGTAATTGTCTATATAAGTATCTATTTACAAAAGAAAAGTAGTATATGTAATATATCAGTTGTCTGATTTCCATAGTACAAGTTCTGTTGAGTTTCGGATCAGATGGCCGTGTGTGAATAATGTCCCAGGATATTATTATTATTATTATTATTTATAAATAACTTAGTTTAGTTTTAAATTTAAAAGAGATAATGTAAGGAAACTAAGCAAATGTACAGAAAATGTTTTATTTATTTAAATGTAACAATATTAAAGTGGATATGATAGTCATAAACAGTGTGATACCGAGCGGAATAAGATCGCTAGCTGTTTAAATATTTCGCTCAGGTACGGTTACGCTTAAATCCTAAATGTTTTTAAGAAATAAACTATTATACAAAATTCCTGAACAAATTGCAGGCTTGATATTAAAGTTTCCGGAAATCTATATTATTACAGTGGACGAAAAGTCTTACCCATTTATTATAGACTACATTGTTTTATTATTATTTTTATTTTGATAGAATAGGAAGGCGGACGAACATATGGGCTACCTGATGGTAAGTGGTCACCAACGTCCACATCACATTAGAAGACTGAATAGCAAAAATATGATTTTCATAATTATCACAATCTAAAAAAAATCATTTCAATTTCAAAAAAATCGTTATACCAAAACAGTATTCTAATAAAGTGGACGTCGTAGATCTATCAAATCTTTGGCCAGCAAATAACTTGGCATACTGAATAAAGTGAAGCGGATCTTTTTTTATGTATCTTATATCATACAAAGCGAATCTGTCACTCATGTATGGAGCACTGTTCTCTTCTCTACAAGTTTCAAGAATTGATTTGATCTATATTTAAAAAATACGCCGAGATGGCCCAGTGGTAAGAACGTGTGAATCTTAACCGATGATTGTGGGTCCAAACCCGGGCAAGCACCACTGAATTTCATGTGCTTAATTTGTGATTATAATTCATCTCGTGCTTAACGGTGAAGGAAAACATCGTGAGGAAACCTGCATGTGACAAATTTCACTGAAATTCTGTCACATGTGTATTCCACCAACCCGCATTGGAGCAGCGTGGTGGAATAAGCTCCAAACCTTCTCCACAAAAAGGGTGGAAGTGGCCTTAGCCCAGCAGTGGGACATAATGTGTAATATATGTGCAAGATGACCAAAAAAATTAATACTCTACTCGATATAAGATATAAGAGATGTAGCTAGAAAAAGTATAAAAATGAGAACGCGTTACTAAGGTCGTGTAAGGGACGCGTGGGTAAATTCTGACATTTGGTGAGCTTGAGGTGCGCTCTTATGACTTGCTTATAAATATGAAATATAATAAGATTTTAGGCTTAAGCCCCGGATTGAGCCAATAAAAAGTTATTATGTTCTGCTAAATGCGTAATTCACTGTTTGTCCTAAGTCTGATCTTTCTCTTTTTCTCGGATAGTGTCGGATTATGCGTCTCGTAAGTTTACGTCAGATTTCTCTGTTATCTCTTTTGAGATTGGCCACCATGGTCGTCATTCGATAAGAAGATCGTATATCACACAATAATTTTTTAACGCCTTTGTCGGTTCTGCCGAGACCGCTGCTTTAAAGTAATAAATTGATGAAGGTAAATATTGAATGATAGTTTTGAAGATCTTTAAAATTTCTCAGAAAACTGAGCATCTCAATATATCTGCATTTTACTATACGTTATTTTGTTTGTGACATATAATTATGAATTCGTATCGAAATAAATAAAATACAATTGTAAATGATTTTACCAATATTTTTCAAATATTAAAAAATGTTCAAAAAAGATTTTCATTAGGCTCGATGCTGATTTTGTTCTCCCTAATATTGAATTGTAACTCATTATTTAAAAATTGACATATGGTTAAAATATAAATTTTGTAGCAGAGAAAAATACACATTTTTAAAATAGTTTAAGCAATCGAATTATATAAAAACAACGGGATGCACTCCGGGAGCACCGGCAGAAGTGAAAACTTGAATATTAACGTTGTGCATTTTTGATATTTTGAAATGATTAGGGAAAAATTTTGCTCGAATTGCTTTAATTATCAGTGTAAAAGTACTATCATTTATGTACTATTTATTTATGATAAAATACAATATTCATTTATTGCGCACTCGTACAAAAACATGACAATTTATATCACATTAAAAATTGAACTTACGAATCCGTCTTATGAATTTTCAATCAGGGTTACGTGACCTGACGCGAGTTTAACATTTTTACCCATCACAAAAAGTGCACAACACCGCTAAAGAAGTTTTTACTTCAAAAATTTAACGCGTCAGAATCCATCTTACGAAATTTCAATCAGGGTCACGTGACCTGACGCGAGCTTAACATTTTTTACCCATCATTAAAAAGTGCACAACGCCGCTAAAGAAGTTTTCACTTCAATAATATTATTATATGTAAGTGTTATTATACCTGAGAGAAGTGATTCTTAGTAAACCCCAGTGCATAGGAGTTACATATAAGATGAACACAACAATATCTATAGCTAAAATAAAACTTCTCTTTGCTTACTCGTAGTCGGGTAAAAATACGCGTTGGATAAAATTTATATAATAAATTCTAGTTGAAACTTTGAAGCTTAAGTTTCACATGTCTTGTCTTATTTACCTACTCAACTTATTTATAGTAGTAATTTATAGTAGCTTTGTGTATTCACAAGTCACTTATGTATTGAACACTTCACTAACTTTGAAGTTAAGTATATTAGGCGTATTCAGAGCAGCCTCGACAAGGCCTTACTCATAAGATTTTCATTTGCCGCTAGGGACGGTAAGTCTAAAGAAAAAGTTTTTAAATCCGTCGATATTTTAGTTGAAAACCGAATTCATAGGTAACATCATTTTCTATTTATAAAATGTATTTATTTATGTAATGCCTTAGTTCCCAAAGTGGTCCAGGTGGACCCCCAGGGGTCCACCGGGAGACTCGACGGCGGTCTACGTTGGATTGACAAAAAAATGGCGGTTCACAATTCGTAATTTCCACAAAAAATTATTTGCTTTCGATGGTGAAGAACTAAGATGTTGGCTTGACTTCACCTATCAATGTAGGCAGATAATATTTTAAGAACCTCAGCGACTGTTACTTGTAAAAAGTTGGATGGAATCACTTTTTTGATTGGCCAACTTTACTTTTTTGACATCCACTCACATCAATTAATTAATTAACCAATTTACTTTTTTTTCGAGACTATTAATTCGTATTTGACACTCAGCCGCAACGCAAATTTCCGTAGTTAGATCTAATCTTCACTTTTTTTGTCGAGTTTTAGGAATATGCTAGAAATGTAGCTGCAGGGGATCCACCGGAACCAGCTAAATTTTGAAAGTGATCAATGAGAAAAAAGTCTGGGAACCTCTGATTTAATGATTATCAAAATCAATACTGAATAATATGTATAAGTTCATCGTTAGTTTTTAAAGTTTGACATTTAAATAAAGAGTAGATTAATGACCGTATGGGCATTTTTTTAAAATCAAGATTTTACATTGATTAATTTCATAACCAGATCTCGATCCCTAGTTGATCTATGATTTTCGATACTCTTGAATCGAGAACAAGCCTGTGGTTCATGTCCATAAAAACCCCCCACGCATCAGTGTCCAATATAAAATTTCATTTTGCAAGTGTAAAATTTTATATCATAGAATTTTATAACATTTTATATTTATTCTTAAGCTGGCGACTGACCATTTATTACTATCGCAAATTAAATTCCGCACCGAGATTTATGCGTTATGGCTTGACTGTCGACAAAGTTAGCAAACTTGGTGGTAGAGCTTTGTAGAGCCCCTCTAGAGCCCCTCTAGGGTAGATACCACGCACTCATCAGGTATTCTGCAATACTTACTATTGTTGTGGGGGTTAGAGAGCCAGTCTTACTATTGCACACGGAGCATAATATCTTTGTTCCGAAGGTTGGTTGGCGGTGTAAGGAATGGTCTATGATATTTGGTGACCATTTACTACCAGAAGGCAAATTTGCCGTCCGTGTATATATTTTATATAAAAAAAAGTATAACGTGTTTGTTCCGATAACAGTGTTCGGCCGAGTAACACTTTTGATTATTACGATATCGATCGAAATAGAAAGTGAAACGCGCGCGTGTTTGAACGAATAGTCGACATGTAACATGTAATGAAACACACCAGGGTATTCTTCGAAAATTCAAATTGTAAGCGATTCGCTGTATATTCTATACGAATGTTCACATAGTAAGATGTTACATTATATATCAGTCACCACCTTTACGTTTGGTTCAAATAAAACAATATCGTGCAAATAGAGTTGGGACGGATGGCATTCGACGCCTGTCGTTTATTGAATTCGTCTCGCATCCAGTAAGGTAAAAGCAAATTTTTAAAAATATCCTGTCGCTCGGGAGAAACTAGTTCGAACCAGTATCCCCGCTTAATTTTTCTAGTGAAACTCCTTTGAGTGCGATGAATGTAAAATTTTGAAGTCGATTTCAATGTACGAACTTTTAAGACAGTATCTATGTATAAGCTAATAAATATGTGTGGGTCTAAGAAAAATATTTTTTATATTTTAGTAATAGTTTGCAATGAGAGTATGAGTTGAGGTGATACGCGATTTTGGCGCTTATATGTTATAATTGTTATTGTCAATTTTGCATAAAATAACTCTTATTAATCTATTATAATTTCTTTTTTTGTCATATGTATTTTAAAGAACTTTATTAAATAAAACTAATTATTTTGATTGAGTTTCCTTGTATATAATTATTTAATGATATGCCTATTGTAGGCATAACGCTATCATTTGGCGTGGTTTGGGGCTCAAAAATTTTGCATAGGTCCAGAAGCGTTCGCGCAGTACTGAATTCGAACGCCCAACACATCGCAGTTTGTAGCATTTCGGAGGTAGGAATAACGCTATTTCGTTATGCGATATTTCCTACCATTTCACTCTACTGTAAGCTTTGTAAAATAACTTCTTCCAAAAAAATGTAATATCTGGTAAACTGTAATACAAGTTTTCCCCAATAATACTTGGTGGCTTTGTGCAAGGTCATCCAGTATTCTACTGCCACACAGCAATAGTGTTGGTCTGGTGGGCTACTGCCCGATGGTTGTTGTCGGGTTCTTGTATATATGTTCGATCGCTCGAATAACTTTAATATCGCGATGTAGGATACGTCAGTTTTTAGTTTTCGTATGTGGTGAGATAGATGTCGCTCCATCTTAGTTTCCGAGGTTGGTGGCGCGTTGGCGATATTTTTTACAGCACCAATGTCAATGGGCGTTGGTGACCACTTACCCATCAAGTGGCTTATTTGTAGGTACATCTACCTACGATATATAAAAAAAAATGATACCAGATCCTCATCTGTAATTTGTTTTATTAATTTTAGAAGAATTTAAGGAGGAATAAATATTTATTTATTAATTTGAATGATGATTCGAACCCAGAACTCCTAAGCTGGCCATTAGACCAATGTCTATAAGTAATGTAACAATATATCATAACATAGTTCTTTATACATTTTTTAAAGACATTTTCCACTCCTTATATTTCATTTGCCATCTTATTGTCCGTTACTCGCGGCTCCATTTCTCCTCTTCTACGTCTAACAAAGTAAATTGGAAACAGCAGCTAGATAAGATTTTATCCCTCAGTCAATCTTGTGTTGTCGACACGGGAGGGCTCAAAAAGAAATCTTTATTTTTTATTTAATATAGGACTATCCGTCGTTTATCTTTTTAACTGAGAACGCTGACAGGTACGGTAATCGAACTATAATATTAAAAAGAGAAAATCCTATGATTTTTTTTAATCAATAAAATGTCTAAATGAATATGATTTTGCATAGTCAATATATAATTCCTGGAGCACGGTATTCGTTTCTATAATAAGATTCCACAGTTATTTTTACATTCTCATCGCATATCAAAAAGTCTTTGATATATTATAATGCATGTTAATCGACACAAGATATAAAAGCGTGGATTGAGAGTGGAGATATTTCAATATTTTGATTAGAATATATATATATATATATATATATATATATATATATATTTATTTATTTATTTATTTATTTATTTATTTATGTACCAACAGAGTATACAGAAAATTATATAAATGAAAAATGTGTACAAAGGGATAACTTATCTCTAACAAGAGATCTCTTCCAGAAACCCTGAATCTAGTGGAGATTATTTGTAATACATATTTATGGTGTAGGTACAATATCAATTAGTTTTATATTATAAAATTCAAGTAGACTTAACGATAAATGAATATATTACACACTAAATACAAATAAATATATTAATATATACCATTATCTATAATATATATATATAAACATTCAACTTACATAGATACAAAAAAAAAAAAATATATACATACATATAAAATAAATAAAACTTAAGTGGATAGAAAGTGTTGCTTAACTCTGATTTTAAACGATCTTATTGTAACATTATTATGGAAAATATTATCTGGAAGAGAGTTCCATAGGCGAGCGGCAACAACGGAAAACGAGTTACCAAAGGAAGTAGTATTAAAGAATGGTACCTCAAGAGTTTTCGACGCCACACATGCGCGTACTGGTCTTTCACGAGCAGGACAAAACAGAAAACGCTCATGTAGGTAATCAGGGCTACCATGGTTTAATATATTAAAAAGAAGCGATAATATGTGCAAGCTCCGGCGAAGTCGGATAGGAAGCCACTTTAACTGACGTCGATATTGAGAAATGTGATCAAATTTGCGCAGACCGTAAATGAAACGAATGCACAAATTTTGAAGTCTATCTAGTTTGTCAAGTAGCTCTTTGTAGCGTTGAATAAACGCATTACTCGCTTCATGCATAGTTGGTTAAAGCACCGCTATGCGTGACGTCACTGCCGAGCTGATGCGCTCGGGCGCGCCTCGGGACCGTCGTGCAACATCGATTTTACCCCGCTTGCCAGTCGTTTTCCGATACCGACGCCGTGAGGCCGCGCGCGCACCGTTCGATACTCATTGCTATACAACGCTTTTACGTATTACGCTTTATTCCTCTCATATTTCTTAGTTGTTCTATTTTCATACTTAAACGCTATCACTGTACCTTCGCTATATCTTTCTTGTGAACCCCTTCTGTGCTTGTGACAATATATGTGTGTAAAAACTATATAGTTTGATTTATCGCTGCTTAACTTTTCCTATGATAGTTAAATTCAACTATAAGTGGTGACCCGTACGAACACTCGCACTATTATAGACTGTGTACGTTGCAATTAACAGTAATAAGTTAAAATGGCAAACAATGGCGCGAAGGAAGAAGTGTGCCGCGTTGGCGTCAAGGTGCCGCCATTTTGGCCGAACGAACCGGCATTGTGGTTTGTTCAATTAGAAGGACAATTCGCCTTGTCTAATATAACGGCGGATGGCACGAAGTTCTACCACGTTATCGCCAATTTAGACTACAAATATGTATGCGAGGTAAAAGATGTAATCACGAATCCGCCGGCAGAAAATAAATACGAAAAAATAAAAACAGAATTAATTTCGCGGTTGTCGGCGTCGCAGGAGCAAAGGGTAAGACAATTACTTACCCACGAAGAGTTAGGAGATCGGAAACCCTCTCAATTTCTTCGACATCTGCGGAGCCTAGCTGGAGCTGATGTACCGGACGAATTCATACGCTCGCTGTGGACGAACCGATTGCCTAGTCACATTCAGGCGATTATTGCAGCTCAAGCCGATCTCCCCCTCGACACGGTGGCGCAAATTGTAGATAAGATCCACGAGGTATCTCTGCAACCTCAGGTAGCAGCAGCATCGACGTCGACTTCAACACCGTCAGGATGTCCGACGACACTCATAGAAAAGCTTGTTCAGCGAGTCGACGACCTGTCACGGCAAGTTGCGGAGCTATCCATCAGGTCCCGCTCGCGTTCGAGAAGTCGAGCGCGTTCTCCACGCTGGCGTCGACGGTCCCGGAGCCGCTCTAATGCTGGCTCGAGCCATTGCTGGTACCATCGGCGTTTCGGCAACCAGTCGACGAAGTGCCGCTCCCCGTGTTCGTTTCACTCGGGAAACGAACCAAGCAGTCAGTGAAGGCGGCAACGCGTGACTGTAATAGTGTACAGTCCGTTACGAAAACGCGGCCACCAGCGTTTTCGTAACGGACTGTAAGACTAAAGTGCAGTATTTAATAGATACAGGTTCTGACCTTTGTGTATATCCACATAAGTATATTCGAGATAGGAAGTGTATAAAGACAGACTATCAGCTGTTCGCAGCCAATGGGTCCACAATAAATACTTTCGGCTGGGTGAACCTTTCCTTAGACTTTGGACTCAGGCGTGCTTTTACGTGGCGTTTTGTCATAGCTGACGTCACTAAACCTATTATAGGCATAGACTTTTTATCGCATTATAATTTGCTTGTGGACGCTAGACACCATCGCTTAATAGACAATATTACCTCACTAAGTGCTCTTGCTAAACCTGCATCACATGTTGTGTGCCAAATTAAATCTTTTACAGGTACTTCGCGATACCATGACCTGTTTTCACAGTTTCCGGATCTCACTAGACCCGCTGGAGACCTGTCTCCGCGTGAGGTCAAGCACAACACACTCCACTACATACGCACGACTTCCGGACCTCCTGTATACAGCCGTCCTCGTCGTTTAGCACCGGATAGACTCCGGATTGCTATCAAGGAGTTTGAGGATATGGTAAGAGCAGGTATCGCAAGGCGATCCGATAGCCCGTGGTCGTCCCCGTTACATCTCGTGCCAAAGAAAAACAATGAGTGGCGGCCATGCGGAGATTACCGTGCACTTAACGCGCGCACAATACCTGATCGATACCCAGTCCGCCATATAGGTGATATAGCACATAATCTTGCCGGCTGCACAGTGTTTAGTAAAATTGACCTAATCCGGGCGTATAATCAGATCCCAGTCAACATTGCTGATATACCTAAGACTGCTATAACTACCCCGTTCGGAATGTTTGAGTTTCCATATATGAGTTTCGGTCTACGCAATGCTGCTCAAACATTCCAACGCTTTATAGATGAGATACTCAAAGGTTTAGACTTCTGTTTTCCTTATATTGATGACATCCTTGTGGCCTCTCAGGACGAGACGCAGCACCGTGAACACCTGAAGCAAATCTTTCAGCGTTTACAGGACCACGGTGTCGTGATCAACGCTTCGAAATCCGTATTAGGGGAGCCACAGGTGGAGTTTCTGGGGTACGTCGTCTCTGCAGAAGGTACGAGGCCGCATCCTCAAAAGGTGGAAGCCATACAAAAATTCTCGCAACCCAAGACCATCAGGGAACTACGAAGATTTCTGGGTATGACAAATTTTTACCGTCGTTTTGTTCCTAGCGCAGCAAGGATACAAGCCCCATTGCACGAGCTACTGTCTGGTCCAGCTATCAAAGCCAGTACACCTATTGTTTGGTCAAACGAGCTTCAGAAGGCATTCGAAGCGTGTAAGGCAAGTCTAGCTCAAGCCACATTTTTAGCACACCCGCATCCAACAGCTGAATTAACTCTGTGGACAGATGCTTCAGACAACGCGATCGGCGCTGTACTACAGCAGGAAATAGACTCCGTGTGGCAACCGCTTGCTTTCTTCTCCAAAAAGCTCAGTAGATCACAGCGAAAATATAGTCCATTCGACAGAGAACTACTAGCGATCTACGAAGGCGTTAAACATTTCCGTCATATGGTAGAAGGGAAAGACTTCACCATATATACCGATCACAAACCAATTGTATCGGCGTTCAGAAAGGCCTCAGAGAATTGCTCACCCCGCCAATTTCGGTATTTTGATTTTGTGTCGCAATTCACAACTAATATTAAATATGTCGCAGGTGAAGACAACGTGGTAGCCGATGCTCTCTCACGCACGGATGCAATTACCACCGCCATCGACTTGGACGCATTAGCTTTATCGCAAGCGAATGACGACGAGCTCCAAGGAATTTTAAGAAGCAATACTTCTTGTCTGGACCTCCAGAGATTAGACATTTCTGGTTCCGGTAAGACGATTTACTGCGATATGTCCTGCTTATCACCACGTCCTTATCTGACTCCAGAATTCCGCCGACAAGCGTTCGACTGCTTTCACGGATTGAGTCACCCAGGTGTTAAAGCAACAACCAGACTGGTCACGCAAAACTACGTGTGGCCTAATATTAAAAAGGACTGTGCCGAGTGGACTCGTAACTGTCTGTCATGTCAACGTTCGAAAGTTTCCAGACACACTCGATCTCCTGTACAGCATTTTGTTCCTCCGTCGAACAGATTCAGCCATGTACACATTGATCTAATCGGACCTCTGCCAGCCTCACAAGAGTATAAGTATTGTCTTACAGCCGTGGACAGATTCACTCGTTGGCCAGAGGTAATACCACTCTCCGACATCAAAGCTGACACAGTGGCAAATGCTTTTGTTGCTGGTTGGATTTCACGTTTTGGCTGTCCCGAGAAGATAACAACGGATCGAGGAAAACAATTTGAGGCATTTTTATTTAAGGAACTTTCGAAGCTGATAGGTGTCAATCATATACAGACCACAGCATACCATCCCGCTGCGAATGGAATGGTCGAACGGTTCCATCGGCAACTCAAGGCGGCGATAATGTGCCACAATGACGAAAACTGGGTTGAAGTACTTCCGCTAGTTCTTTTAGGAATTCGTTCAGCATGGAAGGAGGACATAAGCACGTCATCAGCTGAACTAGTGTATGGAGAGCCCTTACGATTACCTGGCACATTTTTCAACAACTGTCCCACTGAAATCGTGGATTGCACAGATTTTCTCGCACGACTACGAGAAAACATTCGGAAACTTAAACCTACACCAGTTGTTCACCATGGCAGAACTCCTGTTTTCATCAGCAAGGACTTGCGATCTGCTCTACAAGTTTTTATACGGCAAGATTTCGTTCGCAAGCCTTTACAGGCACCGTACGCTGGACCATATACCGTCATCGAACGAGGAGACAAATTCTTCAAGATCGACATTCGGGGGAAACCTACCACCGTTTCGATAGACAGATTAAAACCAGCGTACATACTGAGTGACCAAGCGCCGCGCACGGAAGTTGGGATGAAACAGATAGAGGATACAGTTAGAAGTAATGAAGATCGCCGTACTCGATCAGGTCGAAGAGTACGTTTTCCCGACGTTTTTCGACCTTAACGGTCTCCGGGGGGGCTGATGTAGCGTTAAATAAACGCATTACTCGCTTCATGCATAGTTGGTTAAAGCACCGCTATGCGTGACGTCACTGCCGAGCTGATGCGCTCGGGCGCGCCTCGGGACCGTCGTGCAACATCGATTTTACCCCGCTTGCCAGTCGTTTTCCGATACCGACGCCGTGAGGCCGCGCGCGCACCGTTCGATACTCATTGCTATACAACGCTTTTACGTATTACGCTTTATTCCTCTCATATTTCTTAGTTGTTCTATTTTCATACTTAAACGCTATCACTGTACCTTCGCTATATCTTTCTTGTGAACCCCTTCTGTGCTTGTGACAATATATGTGTGTAAAAACTATATAGTTTGATTTATCGCTGCTTAACTTTTCCTATGATAGTTAAATTCAACTATATCTTCATTCGCATCAAGGTAGCAAACATCAGCGTAGTCCAGGAAAGGAAGAAGAAGGGATTGTGCAAGTAAAATTTTTGTTTTAAAAGGAAGGAAATTCTGCAAACGTTTTAGAGAATGCAGAGAGAAATGGACACGTTTACTGACTTCGTTAACCTGAGCTCTCCATGATAAATTGCAATCTATGACTAACCCCAGATTACTAGCTTGGTCACTATATGCAATTTGAGTTCCATCATAGACAATTATTGGTACAATGTCCCAATTAATCTTGCTACGTAACTGTCTGGTACCTATTATCAATGCCTTCGACTTCAAGGGATTAACAAGAAGCCCAAAGGATGCAGCCCAGTTCTTAATTTTTACGAGATCATAATTGATATCATGTATGGTCGAACACAGATTTGATAAGGTGACGTGTCTATAAAGTTGTAAATCGTCTGCATAGAGATGGTAGTGAGAAGAAATAACTTTGGTAATTTCATTAATGAAGATTGAAAACAGAAGAGGAGAAAGTACGCCGCCTTGCGGAACGCCAGCAGAGGGATCAGCCCAGTCCGAGGAAGCCTCATCAGACTTTACCATCTGCCGACGACCACGAAGATAAGATTGGAACCAATCAATCACAGGCTGAGCAAAGTTAAGTGAGCGAAGGATACCAAGCAATACATCAAAGTCGACTGAATTAAAGGCATTGCTAAAATCGAGCAAAATGAGAATAGTAAACTCCCTTTTGTCCATAGCAAAGCGAATGTCTTCAGTGACTATAAGCAGTGCGGTGGAAGTACTGTGACCGGAACGGAAACCGGATTGAAAAGGACTAAGGAGATGATTATGTGTTAGGAATTCTGACAGTTGCTTATGTACAACGTCTTCAAGGATTTTTGATAGGATAGGCAAAATAGAGATGGGACGAAATTGTGAAAATGAAGAGGGATTTGATATTTTAGGTAAAGGAATCACGTGTATATATATATATATATAATTGTGCGGTCGGGGAACACCCGTCAGGAACGAATTTTTGTGCGATATTTTTTTGGTTCAAACCGTGTTTTAAAATGTAGATTTTAAATGATAATATTACTGTATTTTTGTCACACCGAAAAGCACCTCAACTTCCTTTACATCGACCGACCTCCTAAATTCGAACGCCCAACGCATCGCATTTTATAGCATTTGGTAGGCACAGTATGAACGCTATTTCGTTATATGACATGACCTTCGGCCACTGCCACTTCACTCTACTTTAAGCCTTTGTTCAAATATATCCTTTTTCTTATTACAATAATAAAATTAAAATTAACTTTTAATTCGTAAAAGTAAACTGCTAATTATCCGCTTATAAGAAATTGTAAGTGATTATATAATTACTCAAGTATTAGCAATAGCTCGTGTTTGGCTCGTAAAAGTTAATCCAAATAAAAAACCGTCTCGCCCGCTAATTAAATTTGTAAGCGATCATTCAACCCTGTAAATAAACGTTTACGGAGTGTCTATCGAAAAATACTTTCCTGATAAAGGTAACGTTGATGCTGGAAGTTTAGTTATTAATAAGTGATATAGTGAAGGAAAACATCATGAGGATGAGAATTAGATACATGCAGGTTGCATGTGCATGTTGCATTTTTTTTTTAATGTAGGTGGGTGCACGCGCGAATTTGCCACCTGATGGTAAGTGGTCACCACCGAAGACATTGGCATTGCAAGAAATAGTAACATGACTTATAAGTCTACAATGTGTAAATAACTTTTTAATCCCTTTTTAGGGTTCCGTACCCAAAGGGTAAAATGGGAATTACTAAGACTCCGCTGTCCGTCCGTCCATCTGTCCGTCTGTCACCAGGCCGTATCTCATGAACCGTGATAGTTAGACAATTGAAATGTTCACAGATGATGTATTTCTGTTGCCGTTATAACAACAAATACTATAAATAAAAACAGCTTCCATACAACAGACATGACTTTTTTGCCGTTTTTATAGATAATGGTACTTGGCTACTTGGCCGATTTTTTATTGAATATATCGATTGAATTTGCATTTATAACGTCTTTTGGTAATGAATTGTAATTCATTATTTGCATATGGTTTTATACATTAATAATGAGTAAGACTTCTAAAGAAAGAAGCCAGTTCTTTAATGAGAACGTTTAAAGGAATTAAGAATTTTATAATTCAAAAAATCATTTATCAAGTAAAATTGTTGATAACTGTTTTTAACTTTTGATTTAATGTTATTAATTAGCAAAGATCTTTTAGATGCACACCTTACACACCTTGGAAGGATGAATTGACCGAGATGGAAATCTCGTGTTCATTAAAAATTTGTACTTTTTCATGAACTAGAAATGGAAAAAATATCTTTAGTAAATAAATATCGCGGGATGTTTCACAAAAGTTGCATAATTTTTTTATCGCTAACCGTTTTGTAAATAGTTTGTCATGAAAAAACTCACTTTTTTTATTAAACCGTTATTTGTTTAAACTATATATCGTGAATACTGCGAATAAAAAACTAGTGATTGTTTCAAAAATGGTTTCTTAAGTGTTATGTGAAAACAGGTTTCCATCTCTAAAAAAAATAATAATTATGCGGTCGGGACTTCCGTTAGGAACGAAGTTCTGTGTGATATATTTTCCACTCAAACCGTGTTTTAAAATGTAGATTTTAATTGATTATATTACTGTATTTTTGTAACACCGAAAAGCACCTCAATCTCCTTTATTTCGACCTCTTAAATTTGAACGCATCGCATTTTGTAGCATTTGGTAGGCACAGTATGAACGCGATTTCGTTACTCCCTTGACCTTGGGCCACTGCTATTTCAATCTACTGTAAGTCACGTAAAAGAATTTCGTTCAGTTTCAAAAATTCGATTTTTTTAAACTACAAGCTATCATATATATGGAAGGTCAATGAACTTACAATTTACTTTAGGTTAAAAACAATCGCTGACAGTAACAGCTTATCCACATTTACCTTTGCTGAGCAAAAAAGAAAAATATTCCTCCAATTACGGCGCTCATTATATTATTATGCATCGTTTAACGTGTGTTTGTGTACACATTGTACGATTTGCACAGATTAACTAAGATAATATGAAAATGAGGAATGTCAAAAGGTTTTCTTCAATATAATTTACTTGGATTTATGCTAGAGGTACAACTCAATCATAATTTCTTCGAACAAATAGTAATATAATTAAAATATATATGTAGTTGATAAATACTTTAGAAGTTCAAGTAGTTCTCCGAATGCACAACCATTCGTATGTATTCCAAATAGCCGTTACCGTTTCCATTTATATTAAAAATACATACATATATATACATATATATATATATAAGTTTTCTATAAAACACCGCCTATAAAATCAAAGCTAGCTGCATTGCACTGCAGTAGACTTGAATTTTTGCTACAATATTTTTTTTTACCACATTAACTAACAAGCTGGGCGAATTTCAGCGTTTACATTTTGAATATTTTCACGGTATGTCACCGTGAACTATTCGTGAAGGTCGGGTGAGGTTTTAATGCTGATTTTAAGCACGGTATAATATAGATGTTGATTTTTAATACTTATATATGTTTGGTCATATGTGGACTTGTTGAATAATGTGTCGATTGTTTAAGGCAATTGTAAATAAATTGTTATTATTAAGCAAACAGTAACAGCCTGTGAATGTCCCACTGCTGGGCTAAGGCCTCCTTCCTTTTTTAGGGAGAAGGTTTGGAGCTTATTCCACCACGCTGCTCCAATGCGGGTTGGTGGAATTCACATGTAGTAGAATTTCATTGAAATTAGACACATGCAGGTTTTCTCAAGATGTTTTTCTTCACCGTCAATAACTAGATGAATTATAAATACAAATTAAGCACATGAAAATTGAGTGGTGCTCGCCCGGGCTTAAACCCCACGATCATCGGTTAAGATTCACGCGTTCTAACCACTGGAACATCTTGGCTTATATTATTATTAAATTAATTATTATTAAAACTAAAAATAAATCACTGATTATAGACGAATAGGGACGATATTACGACACTACGACTTCAAGAATCTACATAGACGTCAATCAATAAAAACCGGTAAAACCGCAAAATATAGCCAGTGAATTATGTTATAAAAATATTACAAATAACAACTGCGTGGAATGATGGTAAGAATTCCAGCAAAATTTCCCCGAATATGAACCAGCTCTTCAGTATTCAGTGAACCGATTTTTTTAAATTGTAAGTAATCAGTGACATGATATTACTTTGTTGATAATTCTAGATGCCGGTTTTATTATTGATATAACCTTACTTAAAATATTTTAATTATAAGTTGTGCACTTCACACAAAAAACAACCTTTTTTTAAAGAGGTTGCCTGGAAAAGATCGCTGTAAGTAATAAGCCTTTGCATACTTTATGCACTACATTGTGTGCAATAAAGATGTAATAAATAAATAAGTGAGTATACTCAACTAATGGAAACAACTCTTTCTAATTAATTTTTCAATTACGAGTACGTTCAATAATAAGAGAAAGCATTTTAGCAAAAGCATACGCTCTCAACAAGATCAAACGAATTCCTCCCGCTACGTGTTCAGAACCGTAAAATCTTCTTTTCAAGCCGACAAATGTACACGAATCCAGAAAATACTGCAAGAGCTTTGTTTGTTAAGGTCTTTTGAAATCAACAATGTTATAGGGACATAAAATGTGTACACCCGTCATGTATTATTAAATTAAGATGATGATATTTTTACTTATCGGTACGGCTATGTACAACCTCGTCTGGGTGGGTAACATATTCTTAATCCAGGAATTTTAGTATCAAAAATGCGTAGGTTAAAATTTCCCATCTTTTAGACTTGAAACTTTTTTTTCTATTGTTAATATTTATCTAGATATAGTTAGTTAAAAACACCGAATTTGTGTTTTCGTAAAATATCTATATAACTTTGGGGTATACGAAAAAGAAAATATCATAATCAAAGTTGGAGACCTTACTATATTTCGAAAAATATTAACAATAAAGAAAAAAGTTTCAAATAAAAAGACGGAAAATTTTGTCTTCTACAAAATAAGTCTCTTCTGTTTTTAATGTAAAACTCACCGATTTCGAGATATTTAAAGAAAGACGCCTTTTAAGATGGTGGCTAACGCTCGCGGTTTGTGATGACAAAAACTTGGCTTTATACTTAGGGGGGTGCCCCTATGCAGAATGAATCTCTATAAATCTTGGACTTTCTCAGTATATATTCAACTGAGAAATAGCACTATTTAGTAATGTTATGTCCAGTTTGAAGGGTGAGTGAGACAGTATGACTACAGGCATGTAATATCTTAGTTCCCGAAATTAGTGATACATTGTCGATGTAATGGCTGGTTATTGTAGCTTTCTGTACTAATATCTATGGGCCGTGGTGCCCACATACCATCAGGTGACCCATTTGCCAATCTGCCAATACTATTCGAATTTTAAAAAGTACTGATGGTGTTCTCCCTGAATAACATCTTGAAACCTTAAATGTCAATCTCAATCTATCGATTGAGATTTTTTTTAAGGGAAGTACCTAGATATTTTTGAGCTGTATTTGATATTATAATATTTTATACTGTGAATTTTGTCTGTCTTAATTTTGATGCTATCAAGTCAACAATTAGTATCAATTATATCATTTATTGATTTTCTCATGCGCTTTCCGCCATGAAACCGATATAGACACGAGGACCTTTAAGTAGATTTGCGTTCTCCAACAGAACGGTAATGTCTCTTTGCATCGTGTTTCAGGCAGTCCTGAGGAGGACAACGGGATACACACAAGCTTCTTTGTGTATTTGCGAGGGGTGCGGGAAAGAGCACTGTTCCATCTAAGGTAAACTTCTTCTCTTCTCCTCGTGCCATGCACCTCTGATGATTCTCATCAGATACGCATATGAAAGCGATCCCGCGAATTCTACTAGCTCTCTCGAGAAGGGTCAGCGCAGAGGCTTGAGAACCAAGTGGTTGAGAATTCCACAAAACCTTTCATCAAAAGATAAAGGAAAGTGTATTACTATCCAGTTAAATTATACGTCACTGGAAACAACAATGCCAATCCATGTGAAAAAGAATAAAATCCGTATTCAACATATAAACATAGAAAACGGAACTGATTCAAATTCAAACCTTTATCCGAGAAAAGCATAAAACACTTTGATACAAGTCAAACAAACAAAGAGTTAAAAAAAAAAAACAAGTAAAAACAAAAGGTAGCTTAAAGCGGTGTAACGAAATGCCCTTGACCGCTTTCAGGGTAAGCCTTTCGTTAACTTACTTCTTCAGCAATGCCTGCAACGATCGGAAATGCATTTTAAAGCTGCTTTAAAAAAAAAAAACAAGTAAGTATAATTTGAAAATATTTTCACGTCTGAAATAATTAAACTAAACAAATTTTCTATTCAATTTCATTGTAAATTACCCGTTTTAAATAGCAATGAATATTACGGAGTACATTGAATCAAATTTATCATGATAAGATATGAATCAAAAGATAACGTTCATAACTTTTGGCTGAGAGCTATATCCATACTTATGAAGATTCTACCCGTAAGATAGCAGTGATCGATGTCGTATTAACAGAAAATAGGCCAATGATCACACGACTCCATGAATTGGACATTTATACTGTATAATCAATTAAACCACACAATCCCTATGTCAAATTGAGGTTGGAATTTTGAACCGCGACTTGCTGAAACAATGGGCTGTAGCAGCAAAGATAATAGAATTAAGGAGGTCTTAGTTAATCTAAAATATGTGTGTATTGCATTTTGAATAGGTATTCAAAAGGTGTTTAGGTAAACAGACTGGATAAGTTTTGAATTACTTTAAGAGCCGACTTGCAGAATTAGATTTGGTAACTGATATGAGTGGATTCTATCATTTTGAATCATAATTTATAAACGAATATTGCAATTCAAATCCAAATGAACTTCTACTACGACAAAATTGTATAAAACAAGAAGATTTTCTTATTCGAAATTGTTATCTATCAACTATTCAATTATATATCTAATAAGTCGAGGATATATGTATATTTCAATTGTTATGATGTTCAGAGGACGGCTGCGGTCATTTGCTACCTTGACCTAAAGGTTGCTTACTTAACAATACATTTAAGGGTCGTACCCTTAGGACCTTTTTATATTTCTAACAAGAGTTCTTTCTAAGTAATTTTATTGAATTCTAGATTTAATTTGTAGTCAAGTTTGATGATAAAGCAACTTCTCTGACGGAACAGTCGCTGACAATTGCGCTATAATGGGACAAAAAAGTTTTTTTTGTGTTTTTTAAACTTCTCCCGGCTTGTCAGTTTGTTCAGCTGGCGTGAGAGTCTCATTTTCAAATTGGATATTTCGTTCGTAATAATGTAAAAGAGCGTTTTGTGGGTCATGTTAATTTTTCACGCCTGTTTGTTTTCACTTGGATAATACGTTTGTAAATATATCGCAGAGTTTACTTGGTGGCTTTTACTCATCACATAACCTAACCTCAAACAGTAATACTACAAGTATTGTTGTGTTCTGGTTTGAAGTCTGAGTGAGTATAACTACAAACACAAGGGACATAACATCTCAGTTCCAATGTTAGTGGTGATTTGGAAAATAATTCATTAGAATTATATCCCTGAATTAATTTTAACTGTTTATATATTTTCTTTAAGTTTTATTTTGTGTCTGGCTAGGTACCGACTTTAAGCCGATTATAAATGTAGATAGTCCTGTATAATAAGAAAAAATGACAAAAAAGTATTCATTGTTTTGTTTTCTATTGGATTAAATTTGTCTTTCTAATTTTTGTGGTGATAACTTCTTATGGGACCCTCCCATAAGAAGTTATCACCGCTTCGTAACGTAACGCGTTACGGTGCCACTATTACCGACGCGGACTGCTTTACCTGAGAGTTACCAACCTAACGCCATCTAGCGTATACAGATAGTACTTATAATAATTTAGCAACTTTCAAATACTAATTTAAATTATATTTAATATATTATAATTAATAATGAATATTATCACTTCTGTCGAGCGTCCCGAGACGCACAAGTTTTTTTTTTCTGAAGTGACCCTTTTTACTTTCAAAGTCCGTTGAATTTATATTTTATAAAGTCGGTTTTATTCTATTATAATTGGTATACCTAACCGGATTGAATTCTAAATGACAATAATATCTTCATCATCAATATATTCTTTCTGTTTTTGTAGAAATAAATCCGCCTGTTATTATACGCTTAAGAACACGAATGTTTGATGTGAAAATACCTAGCATGTGCTGTCAAAGACATATTTTTTCACAAACTATATTATAAACTTGGACGAGCAAGAACCACTTAGGAACCTCTATGATAGATTTGATTTTAAAATGTAAAAATTATTACAACTTATTGATATATACGTATATAGTAAATAAGTATTTATTTATCAATAATATTAAGGAAATGTACTTATTATATACAAGCTGTGCCCGGAGGCTTCACCCGTGTATAATTAATAAAAATATAATAAATTATTTTATTACTATAATAACACACACGCGCACACACACACAAACGAACACACACACACACAAACGCACATACTCACACATATGGCTCCTGGTAAAGAAATACGTAATTAACGATTTGAAATTAATTTTCATAAGATACATCACCGTCTGCAATATTTGTAAGTTCACTTTACACAGTTCTTTTGAATTATTGCTTATTTTATATTGACAGTAGTTTCGCTTTGACTTTCATTAAAATTAAGATAAATACGAAGTAAATATTTCTTACGGATATTGTAAATGAAAACTCGTATTTATATAAAATATTTTATATTTATATAAAACACTTCTAAGCATTACATAAAACTATATATAAGGCTTCGCAGTTTCACCCGTTTCTCACTATTGTCGTGACACTAAATAATTTCGTGCTCTTTTTTATATTACTTAAAGTATATAATTATCTAAATAAATATTTTTGTCATATCTGTTACAGAACATTGAAATATTATATATCCTGGCACATTATTCACACAAGGCCACCTGATCCTAAACTCAGCAGAGCTTGTACTATGGAAACCAGACAACTGATATACTTATATACAGGGTAATAAAATATAACAAATTATAAAAAAAACGTAGAACAAATATTGTTGCTTAAGATGTTAGCTATCTAGTCCTGCGAGGTTATTGATTCGTTACAAATAACCCTGTATACTACTTTTCTTTTGTAAATACATACTTATATAGATAATAACACCCAGACTCAGGACAGACAGACATGTTCATGCACACAAATGTCTGTCCTGGGTGGAAATCGAACCCACGACCTGCGGCGTGAAAGGCAAGTATCTTACCAACCACGTCAACCGGCTCGTCAGAAAATATTAATGTAAGTTATGAATGAAATCAACATAGAGTGAAATATTATATCAAAATAATAATAATAATGTCCTCCAGACCGAGTTCGGCCACGGCGGCCAATCTCAAGAGAGATTAGCTAACTGCGCAGGAGATATTATAGTGCACAAGTGTGTGCGCAAACACAGGTGCACTTACTATTCCCTAGCTCTCAAAATCCGATGGGACGGCAATCCGACACGACCGGAAAGAGTTCAGGTGCAGGACCAACGGCTTAACGTGCTTTTCGAGGCACGGGAGTGTACACACTTCCCACTTCCAGACTCCGTACTGCTAGTGAGAATTTTCTGACATAAAAACCAATAACTACTTATTGGCCCGACCTGGGAATTGAACCTAGGACCACCGGGTCTACGGCCTTATATCTAGCCACTAGACCAACGAGGCAGTATATCAAAAGACTAATTAGCGTAAACAATATATCACAAATCAGATATAAACCACAAAAATATATATTAATTCAGTATAATACTATTAATTAAAATGAAACGCATCATTATAATATTTGGGTAAGCTTATTTTAGGTTTGAGTTTGAGTGGAGGGCCCAGCCTTTGTATTAAGCTTGTATTATCTTTATTTCAAATTACACCCAAATCTATTCAGCACCCTTTTTTTATTGTATAGGTAGGCGGACGAGCATATGGGCCACCTGATGGTAAGTCACCAACGCCCATAGCTTACATTGCAAGAAATGTTAACCATAGCTTACATCGCCAATGCCCCACCAACCATGGGAACTAAGATGTTATGTCCCTTGTGCCTGTAATTACACTTTGTGTGAAAGAGTCACAAAGATCCATCCATCCTCACTAACTTTCGCGGTTGTAATATTAGTAAGATTTTAGGATAATGACTTAATAAATGCGTCTGTCACAGAGCCTTCCTGTAGGTAAAATAGATATTAACTATATTCAGATCAAAGCATTTGTTCCAGAAACAACGTATTAACTAAATTCTTAATCTACTTATATGTTTCGTCTAATGTGTTCATATTTCGTTGATCTCAACATTTGTAAATTGATATTAGTTCTAAGTACTATTTAATTTTTTTACGCAGCTCACAATAGAGTGAAATGGCAGTGGCCCAAGGTCACGTGGATAACGAAATAGCGTTCATACTGTGCTTACCAAATGCTACGAAATGCGATGCATTCGAATTTAAGAGGTCGATATAAAGGAGGTTGAGGTGTTTTCGGTGTGACAAAAATATAGTAATATAGTCAATTAAAATCTACATTTTAAAACACTGTCAGACTCGAAAAAATTCGCACAAAACTTCGTTCCTGTTATCTTTATATAAATTTATTTCAGAAAAAAAAATTGTTACAATATTAATATATTTTATTTCAATATATCAAATATAAGATAATGAATACATAACAAAATTGAATAGTCATTTTTCATGTCTTGTTAAGAAAGGTATAAAGATGAAATATTATTTCATCTTAAATAGAACATCTATCCTCCGTTTCCTGCTATTGGATTTGCCGAAGCTCTATCATCAGTATCGAAAGTCGTCAACGAAATCGTATTACGGGATTAAAAGTACTAATTCGATCAAAAATCATACAGTTCAAAAAGGTCAAATAAAACTCCTACCTGATTCAGTCCAGTCACATCCGATGCGGTGATAACCTACATTGTGAATATTATTTGATAAGTTAAATTTTTCACCTAGTCAGGTTTCCAGTTTTCAGTTAAATTCAATTCAAATTCATTCAAGTTTAAATTCAATTCAATTCAAGTTTAAATCCTAATATTCCTTTGAGTAATACTGCATCACTTTCATCCAAAATATCATTCGTCTTATTGCCTCCAGTGGTGACAGGAGGGCTGGTTCATTTTTCGCCCAGAGAATCGGAATTTCGATTCAAATGGGAAATGCTGCTAGCGTTCTTGCCACCATTTCTACAGTAACTATTTTTAATTTTTATTTGTATATATTTAAATGTAAGTAAATATTATATTTTTATATCGCACATTATTATATTTACATTTATAATATTCATTTACTGATTATTATACATAGAACAATTATAAATAGCTCTAAGATACTAATATACAAAAAAAAAACAATTATTCTCTCTTTAATTTTTTCACCAAACATCTTACTTTTACTTAATGACGAATTATAACTATTGTTGAAGATGATAACCACCTGACCGATTTCATCCCACGGTGGCCAGTCTCAAGATAAACGCAAGTGAATATAGATGCTCTCTTTATTCCCTCACTCATAATCCGATGGAAGGCCGATACGACCGGACAGACTTCAGACTTCAGAGGTACGGGAGTGTGCACACTTCCAACTACCAGACTCTACTGAGACTCTTTGACAGAAAAGTCCAATAACTTTTTATCGAGCCGACTTAGTCACGGGCTCGATTCGATCACAAAAAATATTTATCAAAACACTATAATATGTGTTCAGCCGTTTGAAATTGACAACCTAACCTCTTACCTACTAATGATTACTTTATTTATAACTACTATTAATTACTCGACGAGCCGGTTGGCGTTGGTAAGGTAATTGCTTTTCACGCCGCAGGTCGTGGGTTCGATTCCCACTCAGGACAGACATTTGTGTGCTTGAACATTTCTGTTTGTCCTGAGTCTGGGTGTAATAATCTATATAAGTAAAATAAATGTAGTATATGTAAGTGTATCAGTTGCCTGGTTTCCATAGTACAAGCTCTGCTTAGTTTAGGATCAGATGGCTTTGTGTGAAACAAATCCATCTAATGTTATTATTATTATTATTTTTATTACTAGTTTTTAGGGTTCCGTACCCAAAGGGTAAAATTACTAAAACTCCGCTGTCCGTCTATCACCAGGCTATATCTCATGAACCGTGATAGTTAGACAGTTGAAATTTTCACAGCTGATGTATTTCTGTTGCCGCTATAACAACAAATACTAAAAAACAGAATAAAATAAATATTTAAGGGGGGCTCCCATGCAAGAGGGATGATTTTCTTGCCGTTTTTATAGGTAATGGTACGGAACCCTCCGTGCGGGAGTATGACTCGCACTTGGCCGGTTTTTAATTTTTAAGGTAGTATATTTATGGTGGTAACCTCATCAGAATCTGAAGCATAAATCTTAATAGAGAATATGAAAAATAACGATTTTATTACGAACTCCTTTGATATCCCTAATCGTCGTCATCCCTAGGTTTCGAAAGCTATTATTGGATAAGAAATCGTTCGTCAAGTTTCGTTTCAAACGTTGTAAATAACGATTTTTTATCTTGACACATGACATTTTGAATTAAAAACTCTCTTCTTAATTTAAACTTTTTAATGTCGAAGCTCAAGTAAAAATAAATTAGCTTTAGTGAAATTTTGTTAAACATGCTTAGAATTAAATTTTGTGCTTTACGCGCTTACGCTGTACTCAACTTCGTATGTGTTAACAAAGTTTGGGTCTGTTTACTTGTTTTGTCGTCGAAATTCAAATTATTTAATTCAATGTTCTATTTAATTATTTACATTATATAAACTAATTTGTAACGTTTCTATTCCGAATTTTAACGCAAATATATAATGTTTCATGTAATTAACAATTACATTTTGAATGAGAAATATCTAGGAATACATAATGTATATTGTTATTACATCAGTAAAAACGAAATCACGTTATATCAACCTTCATCTAAAATGCCCAAGACGTTGTTAAATGTTTTTCTAAGCATATTCTGTCTGTCTTAACATCGTAGGTTTCATTACTTTATTGAAACTTTTAATAATATAATAATCAAAGAAATGTCGATTTCAAATTGAACGATCTTTATTATGCTCTTATTTTGTAGGTTTTTTTTTTCTTTTTACAGGATAGATAAGCAGACGAGCTTATGGGTCATCTGATGGTTAGTGGTCACCAACGTCCTTAGACATTGGCAGAAATGTTAACCATCGCTTACATCGACAATGCGCCACCAACCTTAGGAACTAAGATGTTATGTCCCTTGTGCTTGTATTTATACGGCCTCACTCACCCTTCAAACCGGAACACAACAATACCAAGTACTGCTGTTTTGCGGTACAATATCTGATGAGTGGGGGGTACCTACCCAGACGAGCTTGCACAAAGCTCAACCACCAGTAATTTATCTATACTAATATATAAAGCTGAAGAGTTTGTTTGTTTGATCCGGCTAATCTCAGAAAGTACTGGTTCGAATTTAAAAAATATTTTTGTGTTGTATAGTCCTTTTATCGAGGAAGGTTCTAGGCTGATTTTTATTCATTATATTTTTATTAATTATACGCAGGTGAAACCGCGTTCACAGCTAGTAATGAATAAAATCGTGCTACATAAAGATTGGAATATCATTATCGTATGTGTATATTATATCATTCATTACGAATAATATAATAGAGTAAGTTAATTATTCAGAGTGGATAAATTAATGAGATGTAGACATGAAAGCCATACAAAGATATTACACACAATAATATATTGACGTAAGACGAATAAATCACTCATAAAAATCTCAATACGCCGCCCATAATGTGATCTGAGTTGTGTTATCCTTGTCTGTCAACCCTTTCTCCATGCAAACCGGTTAAGGCATTAGAATTAATAAGAAGAGTCAACGTGTGAACCTAAGATAAATACAAGATTAAAAAACTTAATTTTTATAAAAGTAATAAAAATCTCAACGTAAAATGTTTTTATAATATTATTTAACAGCGTGACTTTAGTTATTGAACCGTAAAACTTAATTAGTTTTTCAGTTAATATTAAATTATTACGTAATAAAAGGCGTTTAATTACTACCTTTGATGAAGTATAACGCAAAGATCACTGCAAAAATCGCTTTATTATAAAATGTACTTTAATTAATTATCTTTTAAGCGCTTTTGAAGCGTAAATATAAAAAGGTTTTTTTAAAAGTATAGGTAGGCTGACGAGCATAGGGGCCACCTGATGGTAAGTGGTCTCCAACGCCCATAGACAATGGCTGAGTAGGAAATGTTAACCGTCGCTTACATCACCAATGCGCCACCAACCTTGGGAACTAAGATGTTATGTCCCTTGTGCCTGTAATTACACTGGCTCACTCACCCTTCAAACTGGAACACAACAATATAAAGCACTCCTTTTTTGCGGTAGAATATCTGATGAGTGGTGATGAGATGATGATGATTGATGAAATAGAAATTAAAGGTATTATACCTTATATTTATAATCCGTGTAATATGGGAACTAATATATTATGTCAATGTGTTACACTGGATCAATCACCCTTCAAACTAAACCACAACAATACTAAGTACGCTTGCTTGGAGGTAGCATATGTGATAAGTTGGTAGTAGGTGAATGCCTCGTTGGTTTAGTGCCGACCTGGAAATTGAACCCAGGACGACCGGGTCTGTGGCCTTATATCTAGCCACTAGACCAACGAGGCAGTCAATGCTGCATATAATCCCGCTTCATATAATACTGCATATAATCCCGCATCTAAAATATAATTTTAACGTTAATCTGAAATTCATTTCATCTTAGTTTAATTACATTCCATTTTGTATCATTCGTTCGTTAATCATGATGATATCGCATTACGAACGATTTGCAATTTCGAAATGATTATAAATTGCAATAACTTAATTGAAATTCCAAATTTAAAAACTGTGAAATTAAAGTTTTTTTATTAAATACTTCTTAAAATTTCGGAAAATATTAAAAAAGTAAGACTACATAGATAAAAGGGTAAGTGGGTAAGTTCATATAGATAAAAGGGTGCCGTCGGTACTATGTGGCTAGTAAAATAAAAAATCACTTTACATAAACTCTACACAGCTGAGCGTTAGGTCTCGGTATATAATCTGAAATATCTACACGCAAAATTGTATTAAGCACTAAAGCAAAAAGGTCTAACTAAAAAAATAGAATTTTCGAGAAATTACTCCAGTAACAAGTACAATTTTATTCAATTTAAATATAAATTATAACGCAAAAACAGAGTAATGACAAAATCTTATCGTTCGCATTGAATCGTGTTTTTACAACTGGGCCTTAATTTCTTTGCCGGGATGTTGTACAAAGTAACTCACTTATTTTCGAGATGAGCTCATGCCTTGAATAAAGCGTTCATTCTCAACTCAACACTTAGAGCTAAAATATAAAAGGGACGTGAAATTGTGTACGTTGAAACGCACATTGTAGACTTATCTATCACTTTAATACACTGAGATGGTCAAGTTGTTAAAAATCGGGAATTCCGAGAATTTCCGGTTTAAACCGGACTGAATACGGACTCATCACTAAAATTTCATGCACTTAATTTGCTTTACCGACGATAGATATTCTTATAGATTAATAAAAAACCCAGTTTAGTTTTCATATATTAGTGAATCTTTCGTTATGTTTGAAGTCCATTTCTTGAACAAAGTTTTACCAAAAGAAACGTCTATTTATCTGAATAAATAGTCAGTGTGCGCTTTGTCTTATATCTTAAGAACCGAATTACGAACTGTGAAGTGAAATTATGCTACTCTCATTTTATTATCATAAAATTTATTTCGGGCCTTTAAAGTCTTTGCGACTTTTAACAAATAATTTAAAAAAAATGTAATGAAAAAGTTATGGAAAAAAATTAAAACACAAATGCAAACTTTATTTAACCCTAGTCGGGTAAGGAATAAGTAACGTGCAAAGTAATAATCTATAAAATTCATAACAAAAATATTAACTTAGACAAAATTACAACAGAGTTAATAATTGCAACCTAAAACTACAAAGTATTTAATATGTTCAAAGTAAATAATGAAACAACTCAACAATCAGACGTAAAGACGAAGAAAATCTTGACATCGCGATTCAGAAATTGACATTTTTTGTACACCGCCATCTATGGGCTAACGGCCGCAATATATATTATATAACAACAAAAATTTGAATGTGAATTTTAAATTCTTACAACTTTTGATAGACTCGACCGATTTTGATGAAATAAAAACTAAATGTTCATTTGTATATTTATATGTATGTTTGTATTGTTGTTGGTATAGGTTATCGATTAGCGCCTACATGGATTTCTGTTTAGCCTAAAGATTGACTAGCAGAGAATGCCTTCAGACATTAAGTACTAAATATTATGGTGATTAATGAAGATTTTAAATAATAAAAAGTAGGTGTATTGCTTCTATGTTAAATAAAGTATTTTGATTTGATTTAATTTTGACAAGTTTGCGTTAGTCCCTGTAAAAAGCCCCCTTTGGACTATTAGATATTTTTTTAATGTTTTTTTTTTTTTTCTTTACTCGGTGGTAGAGCTTTGTGCAAGCTCGTCTGGGTAGGTACCACCCACTCATCAGACATTCTACCGCAAAACAGCAGTACTTTGTATTGTTGTGTTCCGGTTTGAAGGGTGAGTGAGCCAGTGTAATTACAGGCACAAGGGACATAACATCTTAGTTCCCAAGGTCGGCGGCGCATTGGCGATGTAAGCGATGGTTAACATTTCTTACAATGTCATTGTCTATGGGCGTTGGTGACCACTTTCCATCAGGTGGCCCACATGCTCGTCCGCCTACCTATACAATAAAAAAAAAAAAAAAAAAAAAAATGTTGGAGTGAACGAAATTTGATCAAAAATGAATTTACTTTTAAGAAATAACGTAGTCTAGAGTATGTAAATATTCAGCTAAGATATACGAAGTTTAATTTTAAGATATTCCCGCTGGAGTGCAAGGAGGCGTTACATATTACTTCATGCAAAAATATTACAATGTTCTAAGGTATGAGCAACTTTGAAATGCCAGTTCTAAAGTTGCTCATAAGGTTTCTCATAAGGGCTCTTTAAGGTTTAATTTACAACAAATTCCAATCACGAACCAACAATAAATTCAAACAATTTAATAACAGACAATATTAATAAATGTGGAGACGTTATTTAATGCAATTGAAGCTGAAATAACAACTAAGACAATATACGTAGAACACACCAGAATATGCGGCGCATTTCGAAGAAAGTTTTAGTATATAATGTTATCATTATCATTACAAGTAGCTTTTTGCTGATTCATGGGTTTTTTAATTTAGAAAAGTATACATTTTATGTTCTTGTTATATTTTGTCGCCGAAATTGCCGAGGCTGAATATTTTTGATTAGGTATATATCTCATCTCATTGGCTTGGAAGAAAAACATTGTCAGAAAACCTTCATGTATAAGACTGAACTTAAATCTACTCTTTAAAAAACTACATATAGTAAATAAAGCTTACAATTTTGAATTATTCCCTCATTTTAATAAATGTCTATATTCTACGACAGTGTGATATTTTTTTTGGAACAATATCTCTTACGCGGCTTACAGTAAAGTGAAATGACAGAGGCCGAAGGTACCTTCATATAATGAAATAGCGTTCATACTGTGTCTACCAAATGCTACAAAATGCGATGCGTTTGTCGTTCGAATTTAGGAGGTCGATATAAAGGAGGTTGAGTTGCTTTTTGGTGTGACAAAAAAACAGTAATATAATCAATCAAAATCTGCATTATTAACACATCTTTAGTCGAAAAAATATCGCACAGAACTTCGTTCCTGACGGGGGTTCCCCAACCGCACTTTTTTTTTTTTAATTAAATAGGGGACCAACTCTGTAAATAATTTTGTTTCTTATTCTAGAGTACACTAAATAACTGAAATATAAAAATTGCATACCTCACTTATAGGCTAACTTAATATGCATAGAAAAAAAAATAGTACATTCATTGTAAGTAAATTAAAAACGAAAAACTAAATAACGTAAGCAAAAAGAGAGGAACTATTTATAAAAAACAAAACATGCAAAAATTTTAATAAAAAATAGAAAAAAGAGCGGTATTTAAAACATTCACAATTAAATTTATCAAAGTAAATAAGCAAATTTATGGGCTTACTATGACTTATATATATATGAGATATAAATTAAGAAGAATATCCGGTCGATGAAACCTTCGTTGAAATAATATGCCTTATTTATTATATTAAGAGTTTATTCTACAGTATAACTCTATTGCTACATATGTGATTATAACAATAAACATTTTAATATTACATAATTTATTAGTTTGAGTATATAACGTTTTCTTCGATCTCAACACAGTATGTATGAATTCAATTGTATATATCGTTATTGAATTTATGTGTGTATTTCGTTTTCGTTCGTTTGAGTAAGTCGCTATTGTTGGTTTTACTTTGTAGAATTTACATTTCGAACCAGGGGTAGCTTAGATATCAGTTTATATGACGATTCGAAAACTTATATGATTATTTGAATAAAGAATAATCAGATTTTTATTTAAATATTAGCTATGTACCCGATGGGATACCCCATCGAATTTTAAATATTGAAAAATGGCGTAATTTCATATGTAAGGACCTAATAATCAAATATTTTTTAATTTGTATATATACAGCTTTTTAAATCGAATAGTATTTATTTATTGACAAAACAATATATAATATATCTCACTTTGACTTTATCATTATTTTAATATAGACCAAATCATCCTGTTACAGAGTTTGGCCTGCAAAAATATTTCAAATTATAAGTAATACGCGTTAATTGTAATTCTAATTGGCTGAGATTCCCGATGTTTGGTTCTGTTAAGGCTTAGAGACTGCGTGTTTCGTTAGCGCGATTTAAAAGACCTGTAACGCCATCTATGACGAGAGACGTGGAAACTTGTTTCACGATGGAACAAAGTACAATGTGCATACATTTTATTTTAATAGATGATTATTTAAAGGTTTTAAATGTTAATTAATATTAAAAATTAAATAACTAAAATAAATTGCTCAATTGAGCTCGAAAATTAGATAATTGATCAATTCCAAGAACTTTTTGTGTTAGTCATTTGGTTTAATTTCAAATGTATTTGATGTAGTTTATTATACTGATTTAATTCAAGTTAATTTAATATAGTTAGATTTAATTTAATTTATAATCTGTAAACAAATTGTTGACAATCGCTCCGGGTCTTACTTGGCGCAAAGGTTGTCCATTGCCGTACAGCGCGGAAACGCGACCTGTGTTGTGGGCAGTTTTGCGTCGAGTGAGAATCTGGAGGGAATATTTTAAAATTTCAAACAATGCATGTGTGAGATGTTGATTAAGAATATTAATGTAATTACTAGATCTAAAATGAAGTGTAATTTATAATGTAATTATTTACCTATTAAATCTGTAAATCTCTTATATATTATTATTGTTATTTTTGTATTTTTATTGTCTCGTATATGATCCTTGTTGGTCGAAATAAATGATTTTATTTATTCATTATTATTTTTGGGGCAAGTGTAAGTGATACCACTCTGAGTGGTCTAATATCTCCAAATCAAAAGTGAATGGTAAATTTGCCAGTGCATTTTAAACACGTTTTAAACACAAAAAGTGCTATGTTTTATTTGATTATTTTGTTTGCACATTTACGATGTATTACGTCAGGAACGTTATTTTTCATCACACTATATTTAATAGTATGGCTTCTCTAATTATATTTATAAAAAAATACACTATACGAAAAAGTATCGACATCATTATCACTGTATAATAACAGCCATGCTGATATTTTTATGAATGTGTAGATTATTATTTAATAATATTCAGTTTATGAGCAAAAATCATGAATAACATTACGTCAGCTACAGAAAATTTCATCCCCTCGAATAAGCCCTCGCTTGTAAAACCAATTCACGACTCATTACGGCTTATAAGATTATGTTTTATACACAAATAATTCCCACGAAGCGGCGCCAGGCTCAATACGGTTTAGATTTATATACTTATCTTCCTTCGATATCGTCTTTTTTTTATACCAATAAAAGTAAGTCAATATTGTATTTAGGTCTAATGAATGACTAAGTTTTCCTTTTAATATAAGAAGTTATTTTTTAAATTTTTGTCGTCGAATTAATTATATTTTTTTACTATAAATTAGTACCTGTACAATTTGAAATTTATTAATTAAGATCAATGTTAATTGTTCACGTCATAAAGCTGTTCTAGGTAATTTATAAGTGATGGATATTGGCACTTCTTTTATAATATTTTGTTAATGGCTTTTAGTTGTGCCAGCATAGCATAGAATGGCGCTTCAGTAAATTGATTTAATGAAATGTTAGAAGAAAATTCGGCTAAAGATGCATTTAATTTTATTATTAATATTGTAATTTCAAATTGAAATGTATTAAAAACTCGTGGAAACTTTAGCGGCTTATATATGACTATGTATGAAGAGATATTATATTTATGTAAGTCTGCTTTTAATATTATACATACATATATATCAATGTCTGACCTGCCCTCTACAAATACTTAGTCTTCTGCTAACATCTTTAGAATTTCATTAAATCTTAGTTACAAAAATGTTTAATGAATTACAATAATTTTTCCAAATATTTATCTTATATCGCTGATATAGCTGAGGAGTCCACATCGACGATGGTAATGTTAATGAAGGTTAATTTACAATTCTCAAGCCTAGGTTATTTAATGTTATTCGAACACGTATTGACTCAATTTTGAGCCTTTGTCATCTAACGATTTCTGGGGTTATCTGTAACCTGAGAATTCCACTAGGTGTTCGAGGTCCACATTGGCGGGCCTAATATCGTGGCGGCACGGCAGTATGCATAGTTGACCCCGTGGCGACCCCGTCCCCACGCAGAGATGGGATCACCAAGTCCCACTTTGTCGCAAATTTAGAAACTCGTCGGATAAGTATACTCTTCTCTTTTACATTCAAACAGCAATACTTGGTATTGTTGTATAAACAACAGGGAGCATACATATGTAGTTAAGACTAGAAAACTATTTGGAACCCAAGGTTGGTGGCGCATTGGTGATGTCTATGGCTGTTGGTGAACAGCAGTACAAACGAATTGAGAACCTTCTCCTTTTTTATAGCATAGGTAGGCGGACGAGCATATGGGCCACCTGATGTTAAGTGGTCACCAACGCCCAAAGACATTGGCATTGTAAGAGTTGTTAACCAACGCGTACATCGCTAATGCGCCACCAACCTTGGGAACTAAGATGTTATGTCCCTTATGCCTGTAATTACTCTGGCTCACTCATCCTTCAAACCGGTACACAACAATACCAAGTACTGATGTTTTGCGGTAGAATATCTGATGTGGGGGTGGTACCTACCACCAAGTATAATATACACTATTAATATGATTACACAGTGTTTCACTAATAATATAGTAACTCAATCTCCTTTTTTGATGTTGGTAATACGTTAATTATGTTCAGAAAATCTATTAAGAATAAAATGTTGCGTTGAACGAAATTGAATTCTATTCATTCTCTACTAAGGTTCTTATTTCTTTAGACAGTTTAGTTTCCGAGTTGGATATAGTAAAGGCTTTTGTGCTGATTGTATTATAAATGTTTAAGTATGCTTTGTTTGTATAAAGAATTAAACAAGGTATTTTCATTAGTACTAGTTATTTGATTACAAAGTAAAAGCAATGTAATAACTTTGTTACAAGGTTCATTATTCAATAACACGTGGGTATGTATTCGTTCCTTTCAATAATTATAAATAATACATTTATATTACAAAAGAAAATGATTAAAAAAGTTACCATTGACAAGAGACTCGGCAATAATACCATTTTCCACCAATTAAATTGCATTAGTTAAATGCAATTAAATTGTCTTGTATTTATAAAATGTATTTTCATTCTAAAATTTATAAAATGTGTTAAATTCTAATGTTTATTTAGAATATAACACATCTCAGGAAATGTTTTTAACGTTTATAAACGAGTAATTGCGTTGTAAATCTAAAAATATTTTAAGTGTCGTCCAAGTTTAAAAAAAATTTGAACATAGATTAAAAATTTAAGACAATTTATTGCAATGCTCGAATTTAAGTGTCCGTATATTGTAATAATATTAAAATGACCAACACCGGGTGACCCACTTCAGCCTTAACCCTAAAGGGCTCTCCCTTTGAATTTCACGAATTTTTCTCGAAATAACACATTGCGGTTCGCCATTTGAAACGAAAAGGTACTTTTTAATTTAAGGACCGTATACCAAAACTTATACTTCAGTAAAACTACATCACCATAGAAAAGTGTTTCTTAATAAACTAAATAGAGTTTTCTCGTTCGTTTCATTTAGCAGAAATGTGTATAGTTTTATTTAACGCTTTTCCGATTATATAATAATTAATAAAATATAGAAATTGCAGATGTATTTTTATTCTGTGTAGTTGATTACAATAATAGTGTATTTATTTATTTAAATATAACCACGTTTGCTATAGGACATTTGTAATACAATCTTTTTCTTCTTAAAGTGCCATCTTCTTTCGAAGGCCGGCGATCATTAAGGCAATCTTTAATGCAATAATGCTGTATAAAAGTAGCACAAATGTTGTTATAAATAAATCACAGGGCAATTACGAGTAAATAAATATACCTTCCAAGTCAAAGGTCTAAGCAAATTATGAATACGATTATGTTAAATGAGGTGACTCGATTCAGAGAAGAAAGGTATAAGAGGATGGGACTTGGGAGTGATGCTATAGACAATGATTGGTATATAAGAACCAAATCGGTCATAGTGGCGTGCTTTGGATAGAACAGTAGAAAATGAAAACATGCTTCCAATGAATAATGACATGACATAGAAATGTATTTGCAAAAAACCTTTTATGTTGTTACGATTTGCAGGCAGCAAATAGCTCGTAAATATAAAAAAAAAAAATTCGGCCGCGTCTTTTATCATATAAAAGGTGGGTTAGGGGGTTTGTTAGGTACCCTATGACTCCTATACTGTACTCCAGACAACTCCGCATAAAGAACTAACCTAACCTAACCCAGGTTAGGTTACCTCGACTACCTCGGTAGCATGCGCAAGCGATCCCGTAACGCTCCCGTTAAAACGGGAAGGGTCCCGCTGATTTTTTAGTGGGTATTCCGATGACCTGGGCGCACTCGACGCCCTGGACATATGGTGAGCCCCACATATCTCCCCACGGTTCCCGTGGGGGAAATGAGAAAAGAGTATAACCAGCGTTAAAAAAAAATTACACTGTTAAATACGCTGAATAAAATTAGACACAGTTACATTTACTCGATTTGTCTAATATGTTATTTGTTTTCATTTATATTTATTTATTAAATTCACATAACGATGCCCACGATTACATTTACATTAAGGTCACTTCCAAGGCAGAGAGTACGGAGTGGACAGCGCGTTAATATACTCGTTCACACTAACTGGAATTTAATGCTGAAATGCATTCGGTATGTTAATAAGGCAATTTGAGAGCAATGTAATTGGACTAACCGGAAGCGTACAAACATTTGAAAGCGACTGTATAAATAACTCGCAGTCCATATATGAAGAGGAACGTCAATAACCTGCATCGACTGGTATTTGAAAAGTATTTTTTTTTTTTTATGGTATAGTTTGGCGGACTAGGATATGGGCCACCTGATGGTAAGTGGTCACCAACGCCCATAGACATTGGCAGAATAAGAAATGTTAAATGAGTGGGTGGTACCTACCCAGACGAGCTTGCATAAAGCTCTACCACCAAGTAGGTTCAATAAAATCTCTTTACCTGATAATTTCTTGACAGAAGACTCCAGTACATTTTCACTGACTTAGAATACGGAGTTGTACAAATCTGAGAAGTCCTAGACCTATAGGAGTTCTAGTCTTCAACAATATATGTACCAATTTCACACGTACTTCAATTTGCACGCGTGTAGTTTACGGTCTCTTAGACCCCTCTTAAAGCATTTTAGGGTTTTATTGCGGGTGCTGAAAGCTCGATAAAGCCGCAAATTGAACTGCGGTCGAGAGATTTCTGAGTATTATTATGATTATAATTTTATTATTTAATTTCATTCTTTTATATCAGTATAATAATTATGTTATGTATGAGTTACACTATCTAAAGTTTTTTCATTTCATCACTTATCAATATCATGTTCGTCGGCGACTTTTCAGTTTATGACTGAGCGCATTTTCATACGGTTTTCATGGACGGCTTAATAAGTCTACAGTTCATTACGGTTTTGCGTAAATTAAGATGATAATTGTTGATGATGATAGAAAAAAATCATGTCGACTGGGAGCCATGCCCATTGAGTTATATATGTATTGAGATATAATACATATATATTATATAGTTATTCTAATAGACAAATAAACATACTTTACTTAGTGGCAGACCTTGATACAAGGCCGCCTGAGTGGCTTACACCCGATTATCAATTATTAAATAAACGAGTCTCTGTTGTTTTAAGGATGAATTGGTAGTAACGTATAGTTAAAAATTCTCACCTAGTCATTGCCAGCCATATTAATTGCTTTGAGAACAGACCAATTGGTGGTAGAGCTTTGTGCTAGCTCTTCTGCGTGGGTACCACCCATTCATCAGATATTCCACCGCAAAACAGCAGTACTTTGTATTGTTGTGTTCCGGTTTGAAGGGTGAGTGAGCCAGTGTTTTACAGGCACAAGGGACATAACATCTTAGTTCCTAAGATTGGCGGCGCATTGGCGATGTAAGTGATGGGTGAAGTGACTTACATCGCCAATGTGCCGCATAATGGGCGTTGCTGACCACTTACCATCAGGTAGTCCATATGCTCGTCCGCCAACATATGCTATTAAAAAGAACCTTATTTTCTTAGATATATTGTTACATTATTTTCCGATTCAAGTATATTTATATATTTTTTAAATAGCACGGCCTTGGCTTGCCAAGTCAACCCATACCGTATGTTGTGTTTTATCAGATGCAAGTAGCGAGGTAGGTGATTAAAATGCTAATATAGTTCCATCACAATCGATTTAGACAGAGCATTACGTCACAACGGACAAATAGGTTAAAACTACTAATACGATGTTTACTTTAGCTGTAATGAAAGTATTGTTTTGTGCATGAGCCGTGATGACCCAGTGGTTTGGAGACGTGAATTTTAACTTATGATTCATAGCTCAAGCCCGGACAAGCACTATTGAATTTTCATGTGCTTGATTTGAGCTTATAATTCATACGCGGAACAGACAGGCAGAGTTACATTCGCATTTATAATATTAGAATAGATAATCATGATCGTATGCTACCTTGTCATAAGTGTTGCTTACTAATGTTATAATGTACTGCTACTGAATAGCAGCCCGGAGACTGGAAGTTGGAAGTGTGTACACTCCCGTGCCTCGGAAAGCACGTAAAGCCGTTGGTCCTGCGCCTGAACTCTTTCCGGTCGTGTCGGATTGCCGTCCCATCGGATTATGAGAGCTAGGTAATAGTGAGTGCACCTGTGTTTGCGCACACACTTGTGCACTATAATATCTCCTGCGCAGTTGGCTAACCTCTCTTGAGATTGGCCGCCGTGGCCGAAATCGATCAGGAGGACCATTATTATTATTATTACTATAAAATTTATTATTGTCTAAATGAACCTTGGTGGAACTGGATAATTGGCCACTTCATGGTCAACAACGCAAAGGCATTGTAAGAAATATTAACATCATTAACAATATTGAGTATAGCTAGCTGGGCGGTACAATATGAGTAGCTGGTATCAAAATGCGCTTGCACAAAGTCCTACCACCAAGTGAAAACTTAACTTTTTAAAACTGTGACGTTGTTTATGGGTTACTAGCTGCTACACCCGGTTTCACCCGCATGAAACGTTACTGCAGATTACGTTGTACGTCATTGAGTAAATTTATTTATATTAAGGAAGACAGTACAGTTATAAAATACAAAAAAAAATTCACAATTAAGTATTTTCATTTTCATAGCATCAGTTAATAATATCTGGTTTATAAATTATGTTTTCTTATTGCAGTCTAGTATGAAAAGCGCATAGCCAGAAGATGCCTATTCACTGTTTTCTTAACGATACTGGCTTTATATTCGTCGAGATTTGAAATTGTAAGTAGCGAAGCCATGACAAAAAATACGAAGAACTTCAAATGGGTCGCGGGTTCAAAAACTTCAGAAATAAATATTACTATAATATATAAAAATATACAGCACCAGAAGACCTATAATCAAAAGATTTTTTATTATCATTTTGAGATTTTATTTCAATTAAAATTTATATAGTCATCATAAAAACATGTAAAACAATAGGAAATATATACACCATGGGCCGAATAAAATTGACAGAAATTGACCGATTTGATTATTTGAAAAAAAAAACATGCCTAAATTAAAAGTGCTTTTACTATGCATGTAACTATAATATATTTGATCATATACAATTATTGTTCCACACTATATAGACTCAGTAAATAATAATAAACGGATAACTACAAGGCGCGATTCAGAACTGTGACATATTGAATGAGCGCCATCTATCGCTAACGGGTTGTAACATACGCCATCATACAATACAATAATAGTACAAATTAAATTAAAAAATTGAATAACTCCGCGAAAAATATTGTGTGGTCGGAGGACCTCCGTCAGGAACGAAGTTCAGTGCGATATTTTTTCGACTCAAGCCGTGTTTTTTGAAATGTAGATTTTAATTGATTATATTACTGTATTTTAGTCATAGCAAAAAGCACCTCAACCTCCTTTATATCGAGCTCCTAAATTCGAACGCCCAACGCATCGCATTTTGTAGCATTTGGTAGGCACGGTCTGAATGCTATTTCGTTATATGACATGACCTTGGGCCACTGTCATTTCACTCTACTGTAAGCCGCGTAAAAGAACTTCGTTCCATTAAAAACCTTTTAAAAGTAAATAAGCAAATGTGCCTACCTAGTAATATTTTAATACAAACGTCTTCGCGTCGGAGGACCGCAACATAAAATCATCGGAGATAATCAATCGGAGAAAGTTGGTTTATTATCAAGGTTTATTATGAAGTAGGCAAAGATGACCTGAAGATCATCGAACATCGGAATAGATCAGCATAATTTATAGCTAAGAACCATCTTGATCTTATCAGCTTTCAAACAGAAAAAAACCGGATCAAATTTCTCGTTTGAAATCGATACCACTTACAGACACAGAGACACACACGTTAAACTTATAACATTCCTCATTTTATGTCGGGAGTTAATAATAAAAAAATACCAAACAATATTCAATTTTTATATAAGTAGGCAGTATGTCATATCTCTATATCAGTCCAGTCATTAAAGCATAAAGAAGTCAACCTTGGAAAGAAAGATAATAAGCTGGTAACTCGTATACACCTTCATTTGTCTCAAAAGTCTCATAAAATCTCAGGTTTGCGTCATAAGTTATTCAAAATCACAAGAATCAATTTTTCGCGATTAGCTCGGTTTCTATAGCTTAAATGATCATAAAAATTATATCACCACAAGTCCGACAAAAGTTCGTATCAATATCCTTCTAAAATATTTGCATAATGAATAATGTCCCAGGATATTTATTTTATTTATTTATACAAATAGTTCTCGATTATATAATATTATAATCTTAATTACTAATCGGATTAAGGAAATGTCACAGCGAGCACTTAATGGAACTCCTTTATTAATATTCATATAACAACATGTATTTTATGAAATTTCAACATTTCACTCACTCCCATATCATACTCGTAAGTCAGAAAAGGAGATAATACCTGAACATTTGTAAAGTAAGTTGGACGATTTGTCCGAAGTCTGAAGTCCACTTTACATACTAATTCGATATCTTTGTCGTCCAAACAAATAAATAAAAAGAAGCCTCCTTTTGCGTCAAAAATGGCGTGATATTAAACGGTTTTCTTCAAAATTAAATGATAAGGTACTTTATTCGCTTGTGTTAGAGTCCGTTGTTTCTTTAAGCACCTTATTTATTATTTTAAATTGACTTTAAATGATTTTTTAATGAAATTTATTTTTATACTTTTGGATATAAATTTAATCGTGTTGCTACTTCTGTTAACTAATATTAAGTTTGCATAATTCAATTGAAAACAGTAATTGGCTCTATGGTCTGTATACTGTATTTGTAATGTCAACATATTTTGTGTTGATTGTTTTCCTTAAATAAATAAATACTTATTATATTTATTTATGTTCGGATATTTCGATTCTTTGGTTGAGTAATAGCTGTGAACACGAAACATCATTACTGATGCACCTGCCTTTACAATCTAATAGTTGATACCAAATGCCTTTGTAATTTTCTTTTATTGTAAAATTAAGATAAATTGCATTTAAGTTGTAATAGATTTGAACTAGCAACTAGAACCTCGTGTAAATATATGTGTAGAGACCGAGATCGATGTCGAGACGGATGTCGAGACTGATGTCGAGACCGACAATCAATAACTAATAAATATAATAGTATTAACATTAAAGCGTTAAATATATACAAATTAAAATTAAAAATAGTTACTGTACAAATCGTGACTGCGTGGAATGGTGGGAAGAATACTAGCAGCATTTCTCCTATGCATCGCAATTTAGATTCTCTGGGCGAAAAATTACCCATCTCTCCTGTCACCAGTTGAGGCAATAAGACGAGGGTAATATTTTTGATGATTTTTGAAGTGAAAACTTCTTTAGCGGCGTTGCGCACTTTTTTATGATGGGTAAAAAATGTTAAATTCGCGTAAGGTTACGTGGCCCTGATTGAAAATTCGTAAGACGGTGTTTGAAGTGTTAAATTTTTAATGTAATATAAATTGTCATGTTAGCGTACGATAGCGCAATAAATGCATATTGTATTTTATCACAGAAATGATATTACTTTTATACTGATAATTAAAGCAATTCGAGCAAAATTTTTCCCTAATCATTCCAAAATATCAAAAATGCACAACGTTAATATTCAAGTTTTCACTTCTGCCGGCACTCCCGGATAGCAACCCGTTGTTTTTTTTATTATTAAATCAATTCCTGTTATTGACATTTTGTATGACTCTCCCTCAATCTTAGAAATAATTTATTTAATTATTATAAAATGATTGATTCATTTTAATTACTATTTTTACTAACTTCAATTATGAGTAAGATATCTCTAGTTGTTTTTTTACTGATTTTAATATAACTATAAAATATAATATAACAATGACACTAATTAATGACGAAAATATAATTTTAACATTTTTAAAAACTACTTTTGGTTATTTCTTACTATTTAATTTCTGAATTTGTATGGTACACATGTAATTGACATGCACATTAGAAAACATATTATAGTTTTATAGTTCATTTGTAAATACATTCTATGTATGTTGTAAGCGTGCTTTTACAAATAAATAGGCTACTACTGATAAGCAGTCTCTTGGTAGTCTTAAGAAAAAAATATCAAAGAACTTAATTTTAAGTTTACATAAGACTTAAAATTTAATATTTAGATAGGCAAAACATGTCAGCTTAATTAAAAATAAACGTCTTTGAAGCGTTCTTGTACGAGTATTATCAACAGATTGAACAGACAAGAACCCACAAGAATCGTTTATTAGTAAGCGATCCGGCAAACTTTCTTGTATTAATGAATTTTTGCGGTCGTTTGAGTTTTAATGGGGCATAAAGTTTATTAGTTGAACAAATTCGCAATTTCGATGTCCCTTGAAAGTTTTATTTTCGCCATAATTAGTTTCGTTATAAAATTAATTGTTTCGACGTTAGTTTAATTACGGAGATTAGCCACCAGTTCCAGAATTTTCTAGAACTATGTATGTTTTGACATTAGATTAACGATTTCAATGTTGAGTTGCTCTTAATGGGATTTCCTTATGATGCGCTAAATTAGCTGTAACAGATCATCTCTAGAGATGCTTCCTAGATTTATACTTAGAATTTTTCATTAAAACCATCTTATAAATTGGATTTTCTGCTAGCATCTTGGAGATTCTTGTTCAGTTTTACAGGAATATTTCTTGACATCAAAATAAACATAGAAGTTTGAGCTGGTGAGTTACTTGCAAAAATTCTTTAAGAAGATCGTAATATTGCGATATACGGTGTCTTTCCTTTTGAGTGTTCTTAAAACACAATAGTGAAATAGTAAGTTGTTCGATCAAAGTGTTTTTTAAAATATAATTTGGATTATTACCAAATTCAACATTTTTTTTAAATTCATAGACAAGTACAAAAAAATACGTAGGCAATGTATGCACTCTTCGTTAAAAACAAACGATCATGCAAGCTGTTAACTTGAGCAAACGCTTCTTACGTTTGAGTGAGAGAGCAGTTGTCATTGTATATGAGTTTTGTTTTGCTAAAATATCCATACTTAGTATTGCTGTTTTCTACTTATAGAGTGAGCCAGAGTTGTTACTGGCACTTATCGATCTTTAGTATAGACTCATTTATAAAACGATTATGTGATGAAATTACCTTCAAAAACACAAACCTTATCATCTACATAAGTAATTACACTATTGTCAACCATTTCATGTCCTTTAATCTCTGTAATTAACCGGATATCCTGGGACAAAACCTTATCAGACCCAGTTATTGAAGACTTATCTTGAACCAATAAATTGTCTTAAATAATAGTGAACGTTCCACTATACACAAGCACGAATGTTTACCGGAATTAAATCTCTCTACAGAATATTATGAAAGATATTACAGAAATAACAATGCAACCGTTGCGAACAACAAACAGGAAAGGGTCGTAACGCAAATAAATAAACAAGGCATTGAAGACGCGAGGAAGTAAATACGTAATGATGAATATTTTGCTAGTAAGTAATAAGTCAATATCGCAATGGTTTACAGACCGCATAGTGATGGAAAAGTCGCAGGTTCGATGCTTTACCCTTAATTGGAAGGTAATAGGAATATTAATAATCTCAAAAATGTGAATTGGTACTAATCTTTAAAAATAAGTAAATGTTAAAAATCGTACTTAGCTTATCGTACAAAATTTCTATATTTGCAGAATTACAAGTACAACCCTCATAATTGGTGACTACATCATGGGAGACGCTCCGTTACTAAAACGATGAAATCACATAGCACGTTCTTTCTTTAAGGTATTTATGATTATTTGCTGTACTAACATAAGTTTTATACGTATATTCATCTAAACATAAATGTGTGTCTTATTTAATATATAAGCAGAATTGTAACATTTGTTAAAATTACAATATTACTTTATAAATAAACCCAATTTGTAACTCCTGATTATAAGAGCCCGCCACTTTCTCATTTTTTTATAAAATAAGTACGTGGACTGACGAATGGGCCAATGGGCCTGATTATAAGTGATTACCACCGCCTATAGGCATTGACACCGTAAGAAATATTAACCATTAATCTTTAACCTGACATCGCCAATGCGCCGCAACTTGGGAGTTGAGATGTAATGTCCATTGTGCCTGTAAGATATGGAATTTTATAACATCAATAAATAATCAAACAATACATATAAAATTGATCTACTTAAAACATTTCGATTCGCAAAATCAATTTCGGTGGCATCGTTCCGAAATAAACGAATTTAGTTCGTCGAATATCGTGTCTGAATTAATTCAAGGAATCAATTATTGAGGTCCTCGAGCCTAACAAGAGGCACTTAATGAGACATTTTATTTGTATTTTCGTATCAATATATCTATTGATAATAATAACATTAAAGTATTGATTTTATTGCTTATTTTATTTACGAACTAGCTACCCGGTATCTTCTTCGCAAGGGTATAATAAGGGTATATGCATGGTATACAAATGTTATATTGTAATATCTCAGTTGGTTTACGCAACATACTGGAAGTTCCAGCTGGAATATCCTTTTCTGACGTCTTCTAAAATCATCGGTCTTGTTTCAATTAATTTACAAAACACTTTAATGAATTATACCCTTATCACGAATCACTCGGACCATTTATAAAAACCGTATGATCCGTTCGGTAATTTTGAGTTTATTCATACGTTGGGGGGCTATGTTTAATAATATATAGTGATATATCGAAATGTTGAAAGGGTTCTCTACGAACCCTGATTGGTATACTTTCTTCAGATATTCTACCGCTCAACATAATTATTTAATGTAACTGTGTTTTGGTTTGAAGTTTGTGTTGTTTACTGGTGGTAGAGCTTCGTGTAAGCTCGTCTGGGTAGGTACCACCCATTCATCAAACATTCTACTGCAAAACAGCAGTTCTTGTTATTGTTGTGTTGTTGACTGAGCCAGTATAATTACAGGCACAAGGGACATAAGATCTTAGTTCCCAATGTTGTAAGCGATGGTTAACATTTCTTACAATACCAATGTATATGGGCGTTGGTGATCACTTACCACCAGGTGGCCCATATGCTCGTCCGCCAACATATAATATAAAAAATCATAATTTTGAGTTAGCTTGTGTAATGAGAGGCACATGAGACAAAGCATGTGAAATCCTAAAGACGACAATAATAAATTTTACAGTTCCATTGGACATTGTAATTCCAATGTCCAATGATAGCGTGTTTGTCTATATGTCTGACTAGTTATTACTTACAAAAAATACTGAATATATATTGCGTTGATCAACTAAAATAAATTAGACAAAATTGAGCCCGATGTTCGAGGCTCGATTCCCACCCAGGACAGATATTTGTGTGCAGGGACATGTCTGTTTGTTCTGAGTCTAGGTGTAATTATCTATATAAGTATGTATTTACAAAAGAAGAGTACCATATGTATATAAGGTCCTCCAGACCGATTTCGGCCACGGCGGCCAATCTCAAGAGAGATTAACTGCGCAGGACATATTATAGTGCACTTAGTTACTATACTAAGTGTGTGCGCAAACACAGGTGCACTATCTTTTCCTTAGCTCTCATAATGGACGGCAATCCGACACGACCGGAAAGAGTTCAGGCGCAGGACCAACGGCTTAACGCGCTTTCCGAGGCACGGGAGTGTACACACTTCTAACTTCCAGACTCCGGGCTGCTACTGAGAATTTTCTGACAGAAAAGCCAATAACTATTACGACCTGGGAATTGAACCCAGGACCACCGGGTCTGCAGCCTTATATCTAGCTAGTAGACCAACGTGGCAGTCTACCATATGTACCATACGTAGGTATCATATGTAGTATATCAGTTGCCTGATTTTCATAGTGCAATCAGATAGCCTTGTGTGAATAATGTCCCAGGATAATATTATTATTATAATTATTTGAGCAAAGTTTTGCATTTTGCTTTATAAAAGTCACAGTATTAATTTTGACGTCTTAGATTTTATTGTAACATTTACATAATCGTGAGGAAATCTGCGTCCCAAGAAATCCCAAAATTCAATCCTCTCTGCAATGCTACGTAAACGACTAATATTTACCTAATCTGAAATAGAAGCCTCTTGAGATTTTATGTTTATTATTATGAGTATTGCATTTATTAACAAAATATTTATCACCCACACAAGCCACTAAGTTAACTTAGTACATAATCTATGTTTTATTGTGGCTATAGTAAGAGTATGACAGTAATCTTCGTGATGTAAAATTTTATAAGTTTTATATTGACTTGTTTGTAACAAACAATATTTATGTAAACTTTAGCAAGTCGATTTTAATTTACTTCTATTATTTAATATTAGCCGAGATGGCCCAGTGGTAAGAACGCGTGAATCTTAACCGATGATCGTGGGTTTAAGCCTGGGCAAGCACCACTGAATTTCATGTGCTTAATTTGTGATTATAATTCATCTCGTGCTTGACGGTGAAGGAAAACATCGTGAGGAAACCTGCATGTGTCAAATTTCACTGAAATTCTGTCACATGTGTATTCCAGCAATCCGCATTGGAGCAGCGTGGTGGAATAAGCTCCAAAACCTTCTTCTCAAAAGAGGAGATAAGGCCTTAGCCCAGCAGTGGGACATTTACAGGCTGTTACTATTTAATATTAGTATCGTTTTGAAACTTTACCAGTATACGTAGTATGTTATTATAATACAATATTATAATAACATACAAGATGATGATGAAGTCAAGAGATGTTCAACGGAATTAGTTTGCTTTGTGTCCTAAATCTTAATTATTCTTTATATAATTAAATTGTAAATAAGTATTTATAACACTATTATTCAAATCAATTAAGAAGTCACATTTGACGAAGTGATTTTGTCTAGTTGATAATGAGAAACATAGCGACCCTTCACTTTTTTGATAAATAATGTAAAATTATAAAATATTGATCAACTACTTTCACTATTAGTTCATTACAACATAGTCTATCTCTAAAAAAATCTACAAATCTAAAATATTATTTTTCTCTTTCTTACTTCGTGGTAGGACATTGTGCAAGCTCGGCTGGGTAGGTACCAACTGTACCGCATAGAACGAGACATATAAATATAACAATAAATTAAACACGAAAAATAAATTTCTCTTGTCCGGATTTGGGCCAACTCGGCTATGCTAATACTAAAACAAATTAAAACCAGAATTATCTCAAAACCAACGGGAGATTATAAAAAGAATATTTTATCTGCAACGTAATTTTTTTTTTTTAAACTCAAAAAACACTTCCCCAGTGTTAGGATTTATTCAAAGACTGAAGGTCGACTTGATACCAACTTTTGGTTGGCACGTTTTATTCACTTTAGATTGCCGCTGCGAGAGGATTTGCATTTTAAAATTCGCTAAGAAGTAGAAGAAGACTGCGGCTTTAATAAATTACTCAAACATTTCTAATTTGTATTTTTGCAGATTGATGAATAAGACTAACTGAGTTTTTAGTCGGTTCTCGTTAGAACATTGCCAACCGGTAGCTTTACAAATTACGATTCAAAGGCGCTTTCTAGAGTTACTTGAATAAAATATCACAAACCTTCGAGAAACCTAGTGAAGATATACATTTTTTGATATATTATATGGCTGTGTATGGATGGCTAATTTTTTTTTGTAAGAGTTGACAAACGGGCAGGAGGCTCACCTGATGGAAAGTGACTACCACCGCCCATGGACATCTGCAACACCCGAGGGGTGTTGCAGGTGCATTGCCGGCCTTTAAAGAATGAATAGGCTCTTTTCTTGAAATTTTCTGTGTCATATCGATTTGGAAAAGTCGCTGGTGAAAGCTGGTTCCACAGAGGCAGGAAATGCCTTAACATTTAATTAGAAAATGGACCTTATGGTTATATATATATATATATCTTGTGTCCGGGTTACACTGATCACCTTGAAATCTTTCTGCTTGCAATACTAATACATAAAGTCGAAGAGTATGTTTGTTTGAAATCGTTAATATCAGAATCTATCAGTCCAGAATCACCGAAAAATTAGTGGTAGTTAAAGGCATTTAAACACACTTCGTTTGCAGATTCGGTTTCAGATTAAGACGTTCTATCCACTGGGCCATCTAACTTTAAATAATAAAAAATAGTTCTCTCATATTTCAACAAAAGCCTATGCATATTGTGTCTGTTCTACTTACAGACAACCAGCCGCGAGCATAGAAGCTTACAAATCAATAAACAAGACGAATAGTCTATGTAAGTGATGATAGTTTTCCACTCGCCCAGTGAGCTTTATCATGATTGAAGAGATATGAGTTTCTGATTATACGAGTTCTATTTACGCTTGATTAGCTTTATTGGTCTAGACAGCCAAGGCATATTAGTATACCTAGTTTGTCTAGCCTGGAACTGTGGAGGCATAAGGTGGGGGCTTCGTGTGACCTATTTCAGACTGCCCAGTTGAGATGAGATTGTGCTGCCGTACGTACAAGCGACTAGTGTAGGGGTTGAGATTACTTTGGCCCCCTGATTTATTTATTTATTTAAAACTTTTTTGCCTACCACATTGTGTAGTTTGACAAAAGGCGGACTTAATGCCTGATTGAGCCACGAGTGAAATACAGCACCGGAGGAGTAACCGCTGCGATATATCGACACGACCCCGCAGTCTCTCCCGATATATTGCCTAAGACGGTTAGGTGGGCGGATGAGCAAATGGGTCACCTGATAGTAAGTGGTAACCAATGCCCATAGACATATGCATTGTAGGAAATGTTAACCATCGCTCACATTGCCAATGCGCCTCCAACCTTGGGAACTGAAATGTTATGTCAATTGTGCCTGTAATTAAACTGGCTCACTCGTCCTTCAAAGTTGAACACAACAATACCAACTAATACTGTTTTGCGGTAGGAAATTTGATGAGTAGCTGGTACCTACCCAGACGAGCCTGCAAAAAGCCCTACCACCAGTGTGGTTAACATGGTGGTAAGGCTTTTTGCGAGCCTGTCTCTACGTCCCACCCACTCATTACATATATTGACAAACAGCAATACTAACACAACATTATATACCATAATACAATACACTCAGTAAATTAATATACAGCTATATATTAATATTTTGTACGGTGCTAAATAGGGTTAAATCTTAACTAATTTCAATAAATTGAAATTGATTTGGAGTAACGCAGTAAAAATATTTCTTATTATCACAATAATATAAAACGAAGTGTAATCGTTACGCACGCAGCTGAATAAAATGCAGCAGCGGAAAGTATGACGGCATTAGAGAGCCTTATGTCGTTTGTCGTCCCGGAATTATATATCACAAGCCTTTTTACTCTTATAGTGGCCCATACCAGATGTTTTGATACTAAAAAACGATGAATATATAAATATTATAACGACGAAGAGTTTGAATGGTGGAACAGGTAAATCTCAGGAACAGGAACGATCTGATTTGAATAATTGAGCTTGGATTCAATAGGCCATTTAATGAGGAAGATTATGTGCTTAAACCTGACGCTGTCAACTTAACGAGTTAAGCAACATCCATAAACGTACCAAACAACGAAAATGCCAAAGTGTATAAAGCGTGTTCGCTTTATACACTCTGGCATTTTCGTTCATAAGCGTGTTTATTTGTCTAATCAAAATTGAACGGCCATTGAACCGCGGAACTCAGCTTGTTCTTTAACAATTTTATGACGTGATCCAGAATTTAAAAGTACACATTTAAAAACATTTGTAGCAATGATAAATTGAAACAGTAACACGCACATAGGCCATTTAAGACGCACGCACACATGTAAATACTTTGAAACGCACACATATATAGTGGCTAATAAATTCAAAAAGGTCACTGTTTAAGCATTAGGTATATAATTTAGATGCCATATAAATTTATAACAGAACTAAGACTGTACGAAAGTGAAAAGCTTTTCACAAACGTTAAATATGAATTCTAATTACCTTCGACATTTGAAAAGCTAGCTAGTCAAAGATTTTCGAGTTATTGAATAATTTGTGATATTTATTGATTATTTTCGTCTGAAAAGCCTTTGGTATTTGAATTATTACCGAACGTTTTCGGTTCAGGACCAACGTAATAAATTACATGTAATCCGACATTATTGGTTTCGCGTTCTGAAAAATTACGAGGCAGATTATTTGAGGTAATTTCGTACTTATATCATTAGGAGTAAAGGTCAGGTTGCGGTGATTTGTTATACGATATTCTGGCGAAAAATGTTTAGTGTACGCTCGTGGTGAATTAGATACTGCCATGTGTTTTATCTAACTAAAAAAATCGTTGAAATTTTTCGTATACGTATAAATTTATGTCTTTTTATTGAGTAATATCTTCAGGTATATTTTTTACTTTAGTTATAAAATAATAATAATAATAATATAATAATATCCTGGGACATTATTCACACACGGCCATCTGATCCCAAACTAAGCAGAACTTGTACTATGGAAACCAGACAACTTATCAGATGTTTATACAAAAGAAAAGTAGTATATGTAGTATATCTACTACATATACTATATGTTCACGTACACAAATGTCTGTCTTGGGTGGGACTCGAACCTACGACCTGTGGCGTGAAAGGCTAGTATCTTACCAATCACGCCAACAGGTTCATTGATGATTAATTAGTTAATTATTATTGGTTAAAATCAGGTCTAATGTTAAAGCACGTTTAACAATTGATATATTCTATACTACTATGTAAATCTATTTTTTTTAACTAATTTTGTGATAAATAGTCCTTTTATGATGCAGTGATTCACATTATACTATTTTTTTCATTTTTGTCTGTGTGTCTGTCTGTATGTCTTTTTATAACTCAAGAACGGCTTGACCAATCTTGATGAAAAGTTGATGGCGCAAATGAAAGGCCATGTATTATATAAGATCGGTAAACCCTACGGTATCTTATGAAAATTAATTTCAAATCGTTAATTACGTATTTCTTTACCAGTAGCCATATATGTGTGTGTGTGTGTGTGTGTGTGTATTTTTACTAACTATCCGCGGGTGAAGCCCCGGGGCATAGTAGTCATAATATAAAATAATAAATAAGGAATATTTATTTTATATATCAACAATTCGATTTGTATATAAACTGCTACAAGATATGTATATATGTAAGTATATTGTGCTATATTTACCTTATGAATTATTATATGTGTACACTAGCCGTGCCCGGCAGTTTCACCCGCGTATAATTAGTAAAAATGTTATAAATAAAAATAAGCCTAGAGCCTTCCTCGATAAAAGGACTTTAAATTCGATCCAGTAGTCCCTGAGATTAGCCGGATCAAACAAACAAACTATTGAGCTTTATATATTAGTATAGATAATTTGTATTTACGTATTGTTATGTAGTTTTTGGTATATATATATTATTATGTATATATAATTAAATAAATCTATTTTAATGTTTCAACCCTAACCCTAAAGTAGTAGCCGAAGAAATTTCAAGTTTGTTACAGAGACTAGCTCTACAGAGTAAATAGCTCGCATTTCAATAATATAAAAACTGAGGATTCGTTCAAAAAAAATATTATCATAATTTAAAAAAAAATTGTGTGTTCGGGGCATTTCCGTCTGGAACGAACCTCGACTCAAACCTTGATTTAAAATGTAGATTTTAATTGATTATATTGCTGTATTTTTGTCACACCGAAAAGTACATCAACCTCCTTTATATCGATTTCCTAAATTCGAACGCATCGCATTTGTAGCATTTGGTAGGCACAATATGAACGCTATTTCGTTACTCACGTGATGTTGGGCCACTGCCTGTTCACTCTAATGTAAGCCGCGTAAAAGAACTTCGTTCCAAAAAATAGAATAAAATATGCACTTAAAGTTTCTGGATATATTCCACCATGCTGTTACAACATGGATTGGTGGATAATTTTATACATAATTTCCTCACGATGATTTTCTTCACCGTCAATTACGATATGAATTATAAACACATATTCATCATACAAAGAGTGGTACTCATTCATTACTTGGCTTCGAACTCACGATCATCGGTTTAGATACACGTGTTCTATCTGTTGATTCATATGGGTTCAATTAATGGTAAATATATTAAGTATATAAATTATTAAAGTTATTCCAATTTAGACGATGTATACTAAAATGTGGAAACGGCACTCTATCGCAAAACCCTATTTGCGGTCTCTATTCAAACTTTAGCTACATAAACAGGCAATGTTTGGTATTAATATTAATAGTTTTGTATACAAGCTTTTTCCCGCGGCTTTTCTTCTATCATAATTCAAAACTTCCATAGCTCTTTCTTCAAAAGTGAATATCTATGGCGAACCGGTTGGCGTGATTGGTAAGAGCTGCCTTTTACGCCGCAGGTCGTGGGTTCGATTCCCACCCAGGACAGACATTTGTGTGCATGAACATGTATTTTTGTCCTGAGTCTGGGTGTAATTATCTATAAAAGTATGTTTTTACAAAAGAAAGCAGTATATGTAAGTATATCAGTTGTCTGGTTTCCATAGTACAAGCTCTGCTTAGTTTGGGATTAGATGGCCTTGTGTGAATAATTTCCCAAGATATTATTATTTATATTATTAATTTCATACAAATTTTCATCCCGTTTACAACTGTACTTTACCAGGGTTTCATTTTAAAAAATTCTCAGCTCTAACGTACTGTGCAAAAGGAACGCATTTGCAAATTTTTAATTGTGGCCCAGCAAATTGAACTGTGCGTTAATATATCAGTCAGTTAGTCAGTTATTATGTATATTTAACTTTGTGTTAATAAACATAAATAAATTATAAGACAACTAATAATCCATGTTACATATTAAAATATTATATAAATGATAAAAGTTGTGTCCGTGTTCGTTGATGCGATGGACACAATACGAATTCGATTGTTTTATTGCAATAATTTTTTGTAACTCTTACATTAACTTACATATCCATTTATCTATTTACAACCCTTCATCCCTGTAACCCCTTTGAATAAATAAAAAAAAACATAGCTTATCTGTGTCCTTGAGGTTCGAGATTGCTCCTTACCAAGGCTTTAACTGTGAAAGCGTAACAAACGGACGGATAAGAGTAATTTTAATATAGATGTAAATTGTAGCAAATTATAAACTAAATTGATATTTCGATGAAATAATTACACACATCATATATGTATAGAATTAGTAAAGAATATCATTCCGAACTCATTGCCTAATAATATTATTAGGCCACTAATGAATGCTGCGATTAATCAGATCACTCCACACATAAGGGCTTATCCTTATCGCCCCTGTCATAAGGTCACTTCACGAGATGTCTATGTGTGAGTGTCATTAGGATTTAGGCGTCGTATGAAAATAGAATCATTAAAGCCGAAGATTTTATTTAGTTACAAATTTATTTACAACTAGCGTTTTGCCCGCGGTTTCGCTCGCGCAGTTCCCGTTTTATGGAAATACGAGCACAAAAGCTTTTATTATTCGGTGATAATGTAGCTTTCCATTGGTGAAAGAATTATTATAATCGGTTTAGTAGTTTAGGCGTAAAAGCTTAACAAACAAACTCACATTCGCATTTATAATATTATAGTTAGGATTCTATTATAATTTGTGTAGGTATATAACCGCATTATTTATAAATGTTGGTTAGCGGGTGGTTAGTTAAGCAATGCTGTGTTTTCTTCTTTCGAATGACAAATCAATAATGACAGAAAGAGCAAAATCAGTGACTATCTAAACAGATGCTATGCAACTTTATAAACGTCGTAAGGCTGTAAGTGTTCACGTGTATCTGAATGTGAATGTGTCAGTGTTTGTGTGTGTATGCGTGCGTGCGTGTGTTTGTGTGTGTGTCTCTGTGTGTCTCTGTGTGTGTTTGTAGTAATATTTCACATTGATGTGAGTAAGCCAGTGTAGTTTCATATGCATGAGCACATTTGTGGTGGTAAGGAATCCATTGACATACTGTATGTATAGACATATAGTATGGGTCTCACTACGCTCCAATTAAGTTGTCGGCAATAATGTGGCAAAACTTCAGCCATCTATACACAGCCAAACTATAGCTACAGCTAATGTCGAATAAGCTTTAGAATTTAGAGTGTCAGGCATGAAAACGCGTTTTCAAATCAAACAGTGTAAAAGCGATACATATGTTTGCTCTAAAATTTCGAACTACTTGTGTGTGTTCATTTGTTACGTCACAACGCTATTAGATATAAAAGCTAGTATAATATATAAAAAAAATTAGCCCGTAAGTGTCAAAATAAATGGAAAAATATATGTTCTTCTCCAAAGAAGTTAGTGGGTTAAAATCTAAACCAACACAATTCACTATTCTATTCTGTTCTTTTTGTACCTAAAATTAAATCACTCTCGACATCATTTGATGAAGTCAATTAGCTCCGAATGAAATTTCACTGTTGACTGAATTTTCAGCAGACTTAACTTTTGTTCTTAATAATTAACACGTCCTTTTATTTGACTAATTTGTCTCAAACATTACTTAATTACGAACACGTCCTCGCATTGAGTTAATGAAGTTATTCGTAGGTTGTAAAGTTGTTCTGAAGCGTATAAAATTCATTTTAGTTTCTATAAATATTTTCTTTGAGACTAAATATCTTAAGTTCAAATTTATAATACTATTCTGATTTAACGTAAGCGCCTTGTGTAGGCTTTTCTTGATTAATATCAGACACTTATTAGTTATTCTAATACCAAAATTGAGTTCTTTTGGAATTAAGCGATCGCCTCCTAGGTTTTTTAATCATAAAACAGACAAAAATAATCCGCTGAATTTCTTTCGCCGGGTCTACTGAGATATTTTCATTCCGATCCGATAAAGATCCGATGGTAGTTCTTTACATTGACTATCCAGAGCTGAAGTTGAATTAAATTTGAAACATTGGTCTTCATGCATATTCTTTTTTTTATTGTATAGGTAGGTGGACGAGTTTATGGGCCACCTGATGGTAAGTGGTCACCAATGCCCATAGATATTGGCATTGTAAAAGAGCTTACATCGCAAATGCGTCACCAAATTCAATTCAAATTCAAATTCAAACTCAAGTTTATTATTGATAGTTAATCTAGAAACTACCACCGGTTCGGAAAAGAAACACCCATCCCTGAGAAAAACCGGCGAAAAAAAACTCAGCGGGTTGTTTTTTTTGTCTTTTTTTTATTGAATCTTGTACAATTTACAAATTAAAAAAAAATTGAAATGCGGCGGTCGTGTCATTCCCAAGGTGTGCATCCATAAAATCATTAATTGTATAATAACCTTTAGCACGCAAGCATTACTTTACAATTTTTTTCAATTACCACTTACCTTGGGAACTAAGATGTTGTGTCCCTTGTGCCTGTAATTACACTAGCTCACTCACCCTTCAACGAGTGATGACGAGCTTGCATAAAGTCCTACCAGTAAAAGCCCAGTCACTGGCGGAAACTAATCTATACTTCAATCCAATTACTTTAAGTATTTTAATTAAACTTAACACTGTCGATAAGGCTATATTGAACCATGCAGCAATGTCAGTTTTACTTTTGTAGGTAGTTGATTCCTAGATAGCAATAAAGCCTTTTACCAACATCACATGTTAATAGAAAATGTACATATATAGAGCGGGATGCCCCAGTGGTTAGAGCACGTGTAACTGAACCGAAGTCGAAGTAATTACTGGATACCCTGTGTACCTTATGGTACTGTAGTACATTGTATTTATTGGCATTTTTCGTTTTTTTATGTTCTATGCAACGCTCAAATATTTTTTTGGTTTATGTTTTAGAAGTTTTTGTTTGAAATTGAAAGAAAGAAAGAAAAGCTTTGTTTACCATTTAATCTCAAAGGGAAGCTGTGGAGAGTGAGAGTGAGGAGAGTGCCTCCACTGACCCGCTTAGCCGAAGAAGACAAGGGAAAGTGTCAGCGCTATGCGCACTTTCTATCCCCGAAGTAAGTGCCGCCAAGGTTCGGGAATATACTTCATCCTTCCCCTAGGAATTGGAAATTGCGCGCGGCAGTATGCGGAAGTGGCCTTTTAGTGCGTCGCATATTCGACTCGGGTGAGTCCCACTTTATATGGGGAGATGCGTAAATGCGTTTATCAATAAAATATGACAACTAAATAAAAAAACTAAAAAAAAAGTAAAGTAAAGTAACAGCCTGTGAATGCCCCACTGCTGAGCTAAGGCCTCTTCTCCTTTTTTTTCTTGAGGAGAATGTTTGGAGCTTATTCCACCACGCTGCTCCAATGAGGGTTGGTGAATTACACATGTGGAAGAATTTGAGTGAAATTTGACACATGCAGGTTTTCTCACGATGTTTTCCTTCACCGTCAAGCACGAGATGAATTATAAACACAAATTAAGCACACGAACCCACGATCATCGGTTAAGATTCACGCGTTCTAGCCACTGGGCCATCTCGGCTTTTTTAAAGGACAGAATAAAAAAACACAATCTATTCATAGAACTGTGCGTGCACGTAATATGTTATAGTGTCTGCCGTCCTAATCTGCCCTATTCGGTTTTAACGATGGGTACACCAATTATCTATAATATCCGTCGTTGAAAATAAATAAATAATGAAATATTTAATAAAATTAAATAACGAGTTTGTCCATATAAAAAATATATTAAAATCCAACAGATATTTTATAAAAAAAAAAAAAAAACAGACAACTGTATGCGCCGGCAAGAGGAAGACTTGAACAGGATGTGCTTAATTTTAGTTTGTAATTCATTGAAGAAAACCCGTTGTATAGCTTAAAAAGCTGCCACATGTGGTTTTGTAGCAATTTGTATTGAAGCAGCATCGTGGCTTTCAGTCTAGAAATGGTATATTTGCAGGCTGTTTCTTAAATGTAAATTTTATTAAGGGATAGCGGTAAAACTTTCTCTCCATAACTCTACGAGTATTAGCCACTAAATTAATCGAATAAAAACTTATTAACGTTTTTTTTTTTTTTTTTATCAAAATAAACCATTAACAAAATATGGATTTAATCTCATGCTATTTTTTAACGATGTTTATATATCAAATACTTGCTAACTGATCTATTCGCCCGTATTATGTTAATGCACACACAAGAAGCCTCGCGTTTTTTTTATTACGTGTGCAAATATCTCGTTATATTTACCTACATAAAGTTATTAAAACAAATATGTTACTTATTTTGATAGTGATATATATATTTTGACAAATTCATTAAACTAATTTTTTTTCGAATAGTTAATAAAATTGATACGATTGCTGTGAGTTATTTATAAAAACTTACTTGCTTTTGCTGATTTTTTTATAAATACTAGAGACCTTTACATCATTGGAGTAAAGTATTTTGTATCTCTAATATACAAAAGTTTTATATTATATACACAATTATTATAGTTTAATAAAGTAAAAGTTCCATATTAATCGGATAAATTGTTGCGTGAAAAAAATACCTCTTTATAATATTAGTTTGATTCAATATTCTCTTAGGAGCACATTTGAGTAGTCATTCTACAGAATATTAAAGCTACAAGTCACAGGTAATAAGCGTCTTCGTACCCGTAGTATACATTGCATTATTTTTACACACAGTTGTTGCTATTTTCAGTAACAATTACCCTTTTGTTCATCGCGTACCATTAGTCATTCCATGCATATAAAATTGCAGTTTATTCCAACGTATCCGAGACTGCAAGTGATGCACGACCGAGCAAAACGTCCCGTCAATGGTAGCAATCAAATACGATTACATATTGTGCCCGAGTCTGAGCTAACGACGGCTATTAATACTTACTATTGAAGAAGCATTTTATGATGAAAAACTTACCTGAAAGAATTGAGATAATATTAATATATGCACATGATATAACTTTCAAATACGTAGAAACATACTAAAATAAATTCGTTTATTTGTGTTTTACGCTTTCAAGTTGTCACTATACCGATTATTTGCATTTTGCATAGAGTAGCTCTCTTTCTCTTAGTTACTTCTCATGTTCTTTTTATTAACATTTTTGTTTAAAATAAATAAATATACTTGACAAAAAATACTTATAAAAATTGAATACTAGATAAAACGTTATTCATGGCGTGATTTGAGATTCGAACTTGAAATTTATTCTATCTTCAGATATTTTATAACGAAAAAAATATATTTTTTTCTTACTTAAAACAGAATCTCACATTGTAACTCTTACAAGCTGAACAATGCGAGTCACGAGAAATACCCGCGCTAAAATTACTGATTCCACTCTCGAATAAATTTCATATAACGATTTACCCAACTACCATCATCTGCTCTGTAGTTACTGGACAGATTTGGGTTGATATCAGATATTTTACCGCAAAACAGCAGTACTTGGTATTGTAAGCCAGTGTAATTACAGGCACAAGGGACATAACATCTTAGTTCCCAAGGTTCGTGGCGCAGTGGCAATGTTGTTTTTTTTTTAAGAAATATACAAACCACTGTCTTTGGGCGTTGGTGACCACTTACAAAAAGTGTATACATGATTAGTTCCTCAGCCAAACCTTCGTAAGCTTCAACTAATAGGACATCTTTTTAAAGATGATGATGTCCTCGCAACCGAATTATCAATCAAAAACATTAAACGAGTTTAAGGTTAAAAACTATTTAGCCTCTAAAGACAAAAGAGTAATAAATCGTTTACAACTATAACGATAACTTAATCTCGTACTATTATTAATCTTAAAACAGTAGAAGTCAATGAACTTTGTGATAAACTTTCAAACAAAATATTTATTATACTATAAATATTTCATTTGCATTTTTTTAAGGAAGAATATAACATACTTTCTTTATTCTTATTGATCCCATCAGTTCCGTCAGAATCTATTCCACTTGTATGTCACAATCTTTATTATTCAAAAAATAATTATTATTATACTTTGGTTGAACTTGAAATAAAGAATTAAAACATATTATATGGACTTGATGTAATTATTAAGCTAACCGATACCGATAAAACCTTTTGACTTAGAATAGAATATACTTTATTGTACAACAAAATACAAATACACAAATACAAATTTACAGAAATACAGTTATAAACATTATTTAAACACTATTTAGTTAGTATTATTTTAAATCCGTAAAATTTGCTTAGGTAAAAGATATATATGTACAAAAAAATCTTACCAGTGTTATCCATTTAGATCCGTTAAATTAGTTTAAGTAAGATGTTGTTTACAAGAAAACACGTCACTATTATGATCCAATCGGTATCATGCAAGATATCTCATCATCCGTAATCATTTCTCATCACAATATAATTATGAATTCTGATAAAGTAAAGAAACGTTTGTAAAACCAAGTTATTATCTCCGCAGGTGTGCTTCTATAATACAATTTGGCTTCAATTTACCTTTGCAAATTATACCTTAAGTTATAAAAAAATATAGTATTAGTCGATAAAACTTTCTTATATAGATGATAAAAAGCGGAAAGTTTGTCGTCGGTTCTTCTGGACCTGCTATATACTTTTGTATTAAATTTTGTAAAATGATTACTCATAATTGGTTTTAAAAGTCTACTTCAATAAAGTATATTAATTTTGGATTAAGACTAATTAAAATTTCAAGACATCAATTTCATCAAGTATTTTTTGTATAAGTTTGGCCAAATTGGAATTACTTTATTAAAAATCCGTTATAAGGCCGGGCTCAATATTGTGAAAGAATACTTATTTATTAAACCTGAACTAAAGGTAAATTATTGAAATTACAAGTTCGAATATCACTCCCTTGCCAAAGATCTTCCATTAGAATAATTGTTACCCATTGGTTAATTCATGTTCAAATTACGAAAAGTAAGCACTGCTGTGATGTAAACAGCATTTTTATCAGTATTACACTTACGAGTAGTCATATTATGTATATCAGCGAGTAACCATCGCACGTCACTCCTTTCATTTATGAAGCATTTTGTATGAACCAGATAATTTCAATTTTAAAATTTAAATATAAATAACAGATAATACATTCTCCTTTGAACTTTATATTCTTCAGTCTGCATTTAATGCACCTTTTAATAATAAAAACGGCTGAAACGAACTTAATGAAAACTTAATCATGTGTAAATTATGCAAATTTCTTTCGGACGTAATGATTTTGGAGTCAATTTAAAACTTTCATGACTTAGATACGTGATGCTGATGTCTGCCGGACAGATTTTGACTGTAGCAATCATGATCATAGGAATTGCCACCAGAGTAGGACATATAATTATAGTGCACCTTTTGAGCAAACAAAAGTGGCCTCGATAATCCCTCGCTCTCATCATTTTTATATATTGGGGGTGGATAAAAAATAATTACCGTTTCATTTCAAGATTTCAAAGGACTGTAAATATTTTAATACTATGTTATACTTAATGATACCTTTAGAGAATTCTCTAAGCTTCTTAAATCCAATAAGACTTCTTCAAAAAAAGCCTCAGTTTAGTTATTTATTTGAAAGAAGAAACATGTCTTACAAAATTCTCGTAATTTTAAGGCATTGCTGGAAAAAAATTACAGGTACTGAAAAAACTCGTGAGATTATTAAATATGAAGGAGAAGGTATCCTTGACCAGCGCACTGCGTGGCGTTGGTTTGGAAAAATTAGCAATCGAGATACGACGTAAGATAGGAAGATTGATGAGGTTCCGTAGGAAGCTGTTGAGTCAAATCCGTTCATAAGTACTCGTAAATTTGTCAGAGAGTGTGGTCTGTCAAAAGATTCTGTAAGCCGCTATCTAAACTCCATGGGCAAGGTGAAAAGGAGCGGTAGATTGGTCCCTCACTAACTTACTGCTCAGCAATCACTTAAGAAGTTAGAAAATTGTGAAAAACCCTTCTGGTACGAGATTTTACTGAAAGTATGTCAGCTGTTACGAAAAGTGGGTTTTCTGGCGAAATACCTGAAAGTAATGGTTAGATTGCGGTTAAACTGCGTTTTCGGTTACTGCAAGAGCGCAAATTAAAAAGTATAATTTTGATCCCGAAATTGCTCCTAACAGATGCTCTATAAACTTTGAACTATTCTGCGAACAATTGGAAAGATTGTACGCGAAGTTTTCCTGCTTAGATCAACCCAAAGGGAGTTTCATTCCAACAAGATAATGCTTGTCCTCACACTTCCCGTCGAACCAAAGAAAAGCTTGAAGAACTTCAAGGGTTCGAACTCCTACCTCATCCACCATGTAGTTCAGGCCTCGCACCATTGGATAAATACTTGTTTCGATCTATGACCCATTTTCTTCAAGGGAAAAAAATTGATAATTATGCGGAAGTTGAAATTGCGGTCCAAGAGTTCTTTGACAGCCATCCCAAGGAATGATATCAGCGTGGGATCGAGCAAATGGCTAGCATATGGCTAATGACGGAATATAATTTGAGTATTAATTAATTGAATTTTATATGAAATTCAAATTCAAATTACTTTATTTAATATTGAAGTATTACACTTTCGACAAATAAATTATAATACTAATATTTGGTTGAAAAACGGTAATTTTTTTTGAACAGCCCATTAATAATTAGGTGAACGGGAAAATGGGTCCATACAAATTGGTGCCGTAATAATTACTAATCATTCCTTACATCGTCAATGCGCCAACCTTGGGAATTATGATTTTTTGTTCTTTTGCTTATGGTTACACTAGCTCCTCACCCTTCCACTGAGTACACAACAATACTAAGTGTTGCTGTATAATCTAAATCTAAAACGCATGACACCACGGGCTCGTCTCATATTATAATACAAAGAAGAAATTGCAGCGCTTGGGTAAAAAAAAAACTAACGCAAAAATTTTACCTTTTTCACGTGCACTGAATATTTTTAAAAACATACTCATTGCTTTTAATTATTGACTTAATTGTCATTTATTTGTGTTTGAATAAATTAAACACTTCCATAAAAATCTAGATTGATCTGGAATAATCTTGAATTCTGCGGATCATTAGGACGCCTGGTACGCAGTTGGTCACGCAGGTATACATTTTGGCGCCTGAATAGACGAAGAAGGGCGGGACGCGTCCGGCCGTATACAAACTCTACGACGCTTGGCGCCAATTTCCAATACTTCTAAGCCGAATATTGTTTTGAAAATTTGCATATTCTTGAAGGCCAAAACTATCTATTTAAAAAAAAAAAAGTTTTTATTTTTTCACACTGATATTCCCCCTTAAAATATCCCAACTTACTAGAATAAGGGTTTCACTTTACGAATTCTTAACAAATTGAACATAATATATTATTCTCTTTACCGGTACATTGTGTCTCTAGTAATCCTATAATTTCCAAAGATAAGCGTGGTTGAGTTAGCTGCAAACATTCTTCTGAAAAAGAAGCCTTTGACCATCAGTGGGACATTTACTGCGGAAATTAGAAAATAACAACCTTTAAACGTCCAATACTAGACAAAGGCGTTATTTTTGGTTGACGGCCATAGATATTTAAAATTGACGACTAAACTATTTAGTTTATTATAGATTTAAAAATTCTAATAAAATAATACATAGCTAAGCATTTCATATAATATTTATTATTTTATATACTTATTTGGTATATTTTAAGTCATAGTTTTTATATATAAATTTAAATAAAGTCAATATTGATATTGATTTGATTATGAATTTGAAGTTGATATTTTAATTAGATATTTCACGGTCAGTAAGATACATGGGCGGAACTTTTCAAAGGCAACTTTGACAGCATATTTGCGTTACACAAAATTATGTGCTTATTTTTCCCCCGAGGATAAAACATTATAAAAGAAGAGGAGAAAGTTCCTTAAATATATTTTCCTTCCGACCACTATAGGTAGTTACTATGTTAATACAGAAAGTTACTATGATTTTTTTATTAGTTTCAGTATTATGTAGGTCCACAAAAGAACAGAAAATAAAATTATAACATACTTTTGCTGCTCATAATTTAGTCAGTAATTAGTAATACTACACCATACATAACTTTATCTCTAAAGCCTGTAGAGATTAAGTTATATATATGTTATGTATATGTAGTATTTAAGTCTCTCGCGTCATTAGTATCCACTTGCATGTTTTGTTACATAATTGTTTGTGCATGTTTGTGTGTGTGTGTGTGTTTATTCGCAATTGTTGAGACCATTCATCCAAAGCGATTTAAACCATTCCATCCATATTGTCATTGCTACTTCTAACAGAAGCTTTACGCTTAAAAACGGGAATTGCTAATATTATTTTTTTTTAAAAGCCATAAGCCTTTAAATGTCTTGCTTTTTTTATTGTACAGTTAGGCGGACGAGTATATGGGCCACCTGATGGTAAGTGGTCACCAACCCCCATAGACATTGGCATTATAAGAAATGTTAACCATCGCTTACATTGCCAATGCGCCACCAACCTTAGGAACTAAGATGTTATGTCCCTTGTACCTGTAATTACACTGGCTCACTCACCCTTCAAACCGGAATACAGCAGTACCAAGTACTGCGGTTTTGCGGTAGAATATCTGAGGAGTGGGTGGTACCTACCCAGACGAGCATGCACAAAGCTCTACCACCAGTAGTCTTTTAGAAGACCAGCAACACTGCGAGCTCGGAATCCAGTTGTTTCTGAATTATTTTAGAACGTGTTATGACGTCATTGACTGCAGTTTGTTATAACGCAAATAAATTCGCTGAACCAGTTATTTTATTTTAAAAACACTTTCAGAGTCTATTCACGTCAACCAATACAAAAAATAACGATATAATAACGTGATGATTTCTATCATGAAACTGTTGAGGCAAAAAATGTAAATACATTTTGAATTCAAACTTATTTTTGTTTAAAAAAATGCTACATTAATTATGAAATAAATTTAAAGAATACGTAATTAAGCTGAAGAAATACGTGTTGAATGTAAGCATTTAATAAATATGTATAGCGAGCTACTACTATTTAATTGTATACTTAATGAACTCACTTTCATACCAAAATTAAACTTAACACTGAAAATTTAATATTCATAATTAAAAAATAATATCTTTTGGAAAATCTAAAATAACTTCCAATGTATTTAAAATGAGATTTATTTATAGCTGAGGTAGCTTAAGTTATAATAAAGGTGCTGAAACACTAGTTTAATTAAGCGAATATTTTTGATAAAAGTTAGGTGTTAAATTCGTATACATACAAGATTATTATTATCTTTTTTATAATCAAAACCCAGATGGCAAATGGGATACCTGGTGGTAGGTTACCAACGCCCATCGTTAATGCACCACCATCCTTGGAGCCTAACTTAGTCTTGCATCATACATAGTCTACATAGTTACACTGACATACATACACTTCAAACCGACATATAACTATACTCAGTATTGCCAAATCACCTACCACCAAAGGGTGGTAGGTGTTAGGTAACGGTGTTTTAGTTATAAAAGTTGTCGGATAGTAAAAGCCAGACATTATATATTTTTAATGTATGTTATTATGGAAGGCAGTGAACAAATTGTATCCTGATGCTACCGACATTACCAAAGACATTGGCACATGCAAGAGTTATAAAAACTTCTAACACCAATTTGATCTTAGCAATAGATAATATGTCGCTTGCCCAATGCCAAATGTGGCACATTTTCAAACCGACATATAATAATAAGAAAAGCTGTTTGGGGTTGATTAATGCCTAAAGCTCAGTAAATCTCTCATATAATTGTTTTTTTTTTATTTACGTCATTAAACATAGCCTACGATATATCGTATCGGATGATAAAAAGCAGATATTTAATATGTAAATATATATCATACATTCAATGTTCGTTATTATTTTTATTTATTGCAAAACAAAACACTCACTAAGAACAATATCGTTACTTATATTTTCAGTACATTTTCATGAAAAGTTTTCATGATACTCGAAACTTTCCTTTTAAGAAAATTTTCTTTATTGCGGACTTTTAATAGAAATTTAGTATCTAGACAGTAGATTCTTTGATCTTGCTGCAATAGTAAAAGTTAATTCTGGATTGGATTTAATTTTATTTAGTGAGATATATTAGCACAGTATATAAACGCAGTTAAATAAATATGAATGTTTTGTAAGATATTTAATCGCTTCTTAATTACAAATTGGCAATCCGTTCTATGGGTTTTCATTAAAAAATACTTGTACACACTTAAATACACTTGCATACAAAAAAAAGACACTAAATTGCTCCTGCCATCTTGAACTGTAGCATCTCTTAAATACTTAAATATAATTATTATATAATACTAATAAATAATGTCCGATTTCACGGTCACGGCGGCCAATCTCAAGAGAGATTAGCCAACTGCGCAGGAGATATTATAGTGCACAAGTGTGTGCGCAAACTCTGGTGCACTCACTATTCCCTAGCTCCCATAATCCGATGGGACGGTAATCCGACACGACCGGAAAGAGTTGAGGCGCAGGGCAACCGGCTTTACGTGCTTTTCGAGGCACGGGAGTGTACATACTTCCAACTTCCAGACTCTGGGCTGCTACTGAGAATTTTCTGACAGAAAAATCCAATAACTATTTACTGGCCCGACCTGGGAATTGAACCCAGGACCACCGGGTCTGCGGCCTTATATCTAGCCATTAGACCAACGAGGCAGTCAATCCAATTATTATATATTCCTTGACTAAAAAATTAAGTTATATGTTAGTTTGTTACGAAACATAATGAAGTCTCTACATTCTATGAGTTACTAATGTATTTAATATAAAACCATTTACTAATAACTATAATTAATACAAGTAAAAATAAAAAAAAATATCGTTTTGCCAATAAACGAACTATAAAGTAAAAATTTAAAGGCGATCCCGATAATGTAAGATTTCTAACGATACTGGAAACGAAAATGAATTTAAATGATGGCGGAATAAAGAAACTTACTTTCATATTAACCTTTAAAACTTTACTCTTATTTTTGTCCAATCGTGTAAAAACCCATGAGTTTATTTTTCACTGTATTTATATGAACTTATAGAATAAGCAATTTAACAAGTTTTTTTTTAATGTATAGGAAGATGGAGTGGAGTAAGGGGGGAGCGGAAATAAGATCTTATCCGACCCAAATGTCATCCTCACCTGCCCGCGGACGAGGCTCTGGCGACCGAGTATCTGGCGGTATAACCAGACAACGCTTAGCACAGAGTAAATACATAGTAACGGAAACCACCAACCCTTTCCGTGGGGTTTTCCTATCTTAAAGACAGGTTTTTGTGCGTCAGATGATAATCGGTACTGGAATAATAAACCCAAATCGTCACTTAAAATAGAAGAGATATGAATAGTCAAGTTTCAAAAGAGCGTGTATCGGATAGGGCGTCGCCACAAAACGACGCGCAGAGACATCGCACTAAATCTGCGACAAGTATGCGAGGGCTACCGAGTCACGGACGGGCTCGGTTAAAGACGCTAGTCCCGCGGAAAACGTCCGCTTCACAACATTGAATGTTGGCTCACTAACGGGAAGAACGAAGGAACTTGCAGAACTATTCCAAAGAAGGAGAACTGACTTCGCCTGCCAACAAGAAACAAAATGGCGGGGGTCTAAATCACGAAACATCAGTGACGGATATAAGATGATGTACTCTGGGTCAAGGGAAGGACGTAATGGCGTAGCTATAGTGGTTAGTCAGGAACATCTGGATAATATAATTGAGGTACAGCGATTAAATTACCGCATCATGTATGTGAAGGTACAAATCGAAGGAGAGATTGTTAACATCTTATCCGTCTACGCACTTCAAGCGGGGTGCAAGGACTCCGAAAAGGATGCTTTCTGGTCTGCATTTGAAGATGTACTGCAACAGATGCCGAATAGAGAGACGCTTGTCATTGGTGGAGACCTTAATGGACACATAGGCAAAAGCTGTGCTGCATTCGAGCGAGTACACGGGGGATACGCTTATGGATCCCTAAATGAGGCTGGAAAAATTATATTATCAACCGCTATGGCTCACGACCTGGCCATCGTTAACAGTTTGTTCAAGAAGAAGCCAGAACATCTCATTACATACAAAAGGGGTCGACATAGTACACAGATAGATTACATACTAACGAACAGGGCGAATATTGGTCGAATAAAGAACTGCAAAGTGATTCCAGGTGAATGTGTCATCTCACAACATCGTGTTGTAGTCATGGATATGACTTTTCATCAGAAAACTGCCCCCAAACCTCAAAAAGTACCAGAGATTACGAAATGGTGGCTCCTAAAAGGTGACAAGGCTGAGGAATTTAGACAAGAGATGGAAGACATGATTATAAGTATGGATGTTGACGTGAACTTGATGTGGCAACAAGTAAGTGCACAGATAATGAATGCAGGCAGCAAACAGGATCCTAGGCCGCACTAGACCAGGTAAAAAGTCATCGACGGAAACCTGGTGGTGGAATCCTACAGTGCAAATAGCTTTACAAGAAAAGAAAAGAACATTCAAAATCTGGCAATCCACAAGGTCACAAGAAGACAGAGATGTGTATACATCTGCAAAGAAAAGTGCAAAGAGAACTGTAGCCATTGAAAGGAGAAAAGTCTTCAGTGAAAACAAGGGTTATCAAAAGTAGTGACGGGGCATTGAAGTATTTAGACGAAGACATCTTAGCAGCATGGCACGCTTACTATGAGAAACTTCTAAATACTGCAACTAGATCTCCTACTCTTCCTGAGATGAGCAAAAATTTAGGCCTAATACCATCGATAACAACTCAGGAAGTTAAAGCTGCACTTAAAATGATGGCTAACAAGAAGTCCCCAGGACCTGATGGAATACTTGTAGAAGCCTGGAAATGCCTAGGAGACAGGGGTATTTATATTCTTACGCACCTATTCATAAACATTATGGAATCTTCACAAATACCGGACGCGTGGAGACTAAGTATCATCATTCCTCTCTACAAAGGGAAGGGCAGTAGGTATGAGTGCAATAATTACCGTGCGATAAAACTAACGAGCCACACGATGAAGCTATACGAACGAGTTATTGACGCCCGGCTAAGATCAGAGAGCTCGTTATCCAACAACCAATATGGTTTTATCCCTGGCTTATCCACAATCGACCCGATGTTTGCCATCAACATGATCCTGGACGTGGAAAAGGCATTTGACCGCGTACTTTGTAGGACAATCTGGTGGAGTCTACGTAAGAAAAATATTCCAGAATGGTACGAGACATCATTGCTGACATGTACAGGGACGTAACATCGGTAATTAGAACTACAGTGGGTCAGACAAAACCAATAGTGGTGACTGAGGGAGTGCACCAAGGCTCAGTACTCAGTCCGTATTTATTCTGCTTGGTGATGGATGCCCTAACTGAGAATACTCAAACCCTGACGCCGTGGACATTTATATATGCTGACGATATAGCTATCTGCACAACGTCCCGAGGTGAGCTGGAATATGCTCTTGGAGAATGGAAACAGCAGTTACTAGCAGGCGGTCTAATGTTGAGTGTCTCAAAAACCCAATACATGGAGTGTAACGACCCAGATTCACTAAATAGCTCTATTGTCATAGATGGGCAGCAAGTTGCGAAATGTGATGAATAAAAATATCTGGGTACTATGTTGCATAATACAGGAAATTTGGACGCAAACATTCAACATCTAATTGCGGCAGCTTGGCTAAAGTGGCGAGAAGTAACCGGTGTAACCTGCGACCAAAGAATGCCAGTGAAACTTAAGGGACTTATTTCTAAAAGTATCATCAGACCAGTCCTCACCTATGGTAGTGAAACGTGGGCCTTGACTCAGCGCCACGTCCAGTCCATGCAAGTGGCTGAAATGAAGATGCTTCGGTGGATGTGCGGAGTGACCAGACGTGACAAAATTCGCAACGGGTACGTACGCGGTAGCCTGGGAGTACGTGACATCGCCGACAAGCTCCAAGAAAGTAGGCTGCGCTGGTTTGGGCACGTCAGAAGAAGACCTCCAGAGTACATAGGAAATGTAGTGGCCAATCTTAACGTTACAAGGTCAAGACCCAGAGGGCGACCTAAAACCAAATGGACAGGTGTGGTCAGAAAAGATCTTAGTTACTGCATTGTTACTGAAAACGATACTTCGAATTGAGCGAAGTGGAAGCAAAAGACTAGGAAGGCAGACCCCACTATCAGATGGGAATAATAAATGCACAGGAGAGAGAGAGAGAGAGGAAGGTGGACTACCATGTGGGCCACTTGATGGTAAGTGGTCACCATCGCCCATAGACATTCGCATTGTAAGAGATCAACTATCAACCTTGGGAACTAAGATGTTTTGTATCTTGTGCCTGTAATTTGGCTCACTCACCCTTCATACCGGAACACAACAATAGCAAGTACTGCTGTTTTGCGGTAGAATATCTGATGAGTGGGTGGTACCTAGGCAGACGGGCTTGCACAAAGCCCTACCACCAAGTAAAAGTGTAATAAAATTTCAAAGTAATTAATAATAACAATATATCTTATAGAATAAACTTTTGTATCTACTTCAATAAATAAATTATCCACTCGATTTTTCCGAACGACCCTTTAAAATCCGTAACCCTATCATAAAGCCCTCAGAATATAATGTATGATTAATTACACGCGACCTTCAACCGACCTACCGCCCCTACGTCAACCTTGATGAATGAATCGGTAGATTGGAAAAAATTCCCAACAATGGGTATTCTTAAGTTATTAAAAAGCTAAGGATATAATTAATTTGTTATAATGCTTCAATTAGCTGACTTTCAAATGTTAATGAAAATAAAAAAAAAATATTTTTAAATTACATACAACATACATACACAAACATAAATGATTTATTATTAAAGGTAGATGCGGTCGGCGCGTGGTCGATACTATTTATTAATAAAAAAAAATCCAGCTCGGCAGCCATTTATTATCAACCACGATATCTTTTACAACTCCCTTTCCCGCCTTTTTCAAAATACTGTGTTGCCAACTTAAAAACATTAAAAGGCAGTTACCACTAAACAGAAAAATATTACGTCACATTTATAAATTATAACAGTAAGAGTAACAGCCTGTGAATGTCCCACTGCTGGGCTAAGGCCTCTTCTCTTTTGAGGAGAAGGTTTTAGAACTTATTCCACCACGCTGATCCAATGCGAGTTGGTGGAATACACATGTGACAGAATTTCAGTGAAATTTGACACATGCAGGTTTCCTCACGATGTTTTCGTTCACCGTCAAGCACGACATGAATTATAATGACAAATTAAGCACATGAAATTCAGTAGTGCTTACCCGGGTTTGAATCCACGATCATCGGTTAAGATTCACGTGTTTTTACCACTGGGCCATCTCGGCTTCAGATTATAACAAAATCAATGAAATATGGGAAAACAAAATAACATAAATGTAATAAACTATTAATATGAAATAATTATCAATCTCCTTAATCACTTATTGTCGGTAGCTTAGATAGGCTTGTTACATTATCCTATGTGGATTTAAAGAAATTAATATTTAAAAATGTGTTACCTTTAATATAAATAATATTAAGAACCTTTACGCCTTGAACAGATTTTTGTCAATTTTCGAAATCAAATATTTTGCTCATCGAAAAAAAGAGTATCATCGAAGTTATTATAATTCCCACAAAACCAAGTCGCGTTTTAGTTTCTTTATGAAGTTATCAGTCTGTCCAATGTTGCCTACTGTTATTGGCGATTATTCTTCAGTGCCTTGTTTCAAACTTGCTCCCCAATGACACTAATTAATGACATGCTTGAAACTAATACCGGTAAACGTTTGCTTATAACACGCGTGACGGATACGATACGACATTTTATAAAAAGTGTTATCTTAACTTATTTATAAGTTTAATGGGCGAAATATTATAATATTTGTTAAGTGACACTTAACATCACTTAAATCATTCAGCTTTAACTTAACTCGTGGTATTCAAAACATCTTTGTATAATAATAATAGTAATCATGGAAACGTCTGTGTAGCAATTTTTGTAATATATATTTTTATCCTTACTTACTTATTTGAATAAAAGTAATGCCTTTAAATATCCCACCGCTGGGTTTAGGCCTCAATTCCTTGTGAAGAGATTTGGAGCTTATTCCAACACGTTGCTCCAATGTGTGTTGGTGGTACACATGTGACAAATTGTCATCTGATACATGTTGGTTCCATGACGTCATCTTCCTTCACAGTTGAGCTCGAGATGGATAATAATCACAAAATAACCACATATATATTCAGTGGTGTTCGCCCGCGTTTAAATAACATTCAAATCACTCCTATTGAGCAAGTAAGTAAATTAAATTAACTGCCTGTGAATGTCCCACTGCTGGGCTAAGACCTCCTCTCCATTTTTGAGGAGAAGGTTTGGAGCTTATTCCACCACGCTGCTCCAATGGGTGTTGGTGGAATACATATGTGTAAGAATTTCGCTAAAATAAGACGCATGCTGGTTTCCTCATGTGTTTTCCTTCACCACTAAGCACGAGATGAATTATAAACACAAATTAAGCAAATGAAAATTCATTAATGCTTTTTCGGGTTTGAACCCACGATCATCGATTAAGATTCACGCGTTCTAACCACTGGGCCATCTCGGTTTACAAGAAGATTTTCTTAAAAAAAGCACTAATTGATTAAAAATAAATAGCAATCTTCTTACTAAGAGATCGTCTAACATAAATGGATTTTCTTGTAAGAAACTTCGTCCGAGTTATTATTAGGTTGAGAGTCGGGTGTGCGGAATGTATTTAGACCTTGCCACAAAGGCTTATGGGTTTCACCGCATGTTTGTTTATGTGCAATTAACCTAGAAACCATCGCTGACATCGTTTTAAAGTTTACCATTATTTTTTATTTAAAAAAAACATGTTTAGCTTTCAGTACCACAATAATTTAATAACTGTAAATATTTAATAAGGAAAAATACTCAAAAAATAACAAATATAAAAGAAAACACTAGCGATGCCTTTTTTCAAACAATAAAATAATAGTTTACTTCTCCAATTAAGTGTAAAACTTGTATTAGGATTGGGTATGGCCATAATATCTATATAAATAAAAACTTGTTGCCTGCGACTGCCTCGTTATAGATATAAGGCCGCAGACCCGGTGGTCCTGAGTTCAATCCTCAGGCCAGGCGAATAAAAATTTATTGGGTTTTTCTGTCAGAAATTTCTCAGTAGCAGCTCGGAGTCTGGAAGTTGGAAGTGTGTACACTCCCGTGCCTCGAAAAGCACTTAAATCCGTTGGTCCTGCGCCTTAACTCTTTCCGGTCGTGTCGGATTGCCGTCCCATCGGAGCATGAGAGGTAGGGAATAGAGGGTGCACTTGTGTTTGTGCACATACTTGTACACTATAATATATTTTTTTATAGGTTGACGGACGAGCCTAGGGGCCACCTGATGGTAAGTGGTCCCCAACACCCATAGACAATGGTATTGTATGAAATATTAATCATCGTTTACATCGCCAATGCGCCACCAACCTTGGGAACTAAGATGTTATGTCCCTTGTGCCTGTAATTACACTGGTTCACTCACCCTTTCAACCGGAACACACACAAATACTGCTGTTTTGCGGTAGAATATCTGATGAGTGGGTGGTACCTACCCAGACGAGCTTGCACAAAGCTCTACCAAAAAGCTCTCTCCTGAGCAGTTGACTAATCTCTCTTGAGATTGGCCGCTGTGATCGAAATCGGTCTGGAGGACATTATTATTATTATTACATATAAAAAAAGAAATAACGAAAAGAAAGAAAAAAAAAAAAAGACTAGTGTCTGCCTGTGATTTCAAAATAACTGCCTCGTTTAAAATTAATATGGCTATTTGCGAAAACCAAAACCTTCAATTTTTTTATGTATGTCTGTTTGTCCAGGGTAATAGCTCAATAATTATAATAAGTATTTTTAGGTACCGTTTGGTTTAATCCACAAAATTCATCAATTTAGTCTTTATTCAATCAAAAGTTGTAAAAATGTGTAACTCGCGTACGTATTTTCTTTGTTATAATACATGTTTGTTGTGGCCATGAGCCTTTAGATGGCAGTATTATAAATACGTCAATTTTTGTATTGCGTTGTCCTGATTTTATGTATATTAGCGGTCACGTTTCGTTTACTCATTCAGAAAAAAAAAAATCGTTCAAAGGACATGGTCAATTTCTGTATGGCGGTTTGCATAGGTATCGAATTTAATTCACACCAACGAGTTGTGGTGTGTATTCATGAATATTGGGAAATTAAATCGCTATAAATAAAAAAACTCAAAAATACTCGGCATTACAACAGAATAGACGTATACATTTTCATAAAATCCTTTAATAAGATTGCTGTCAATAAGTATAAATTATGTTTTTGCTATAAAAAATGTCAAATGTCAAATGGCTTGATGAGTATTTATCTTTCTCTGTTGTCTTTTATGGTGGAGGTTGACAAACGGTAGTTAAAATTCATCTGGCATTGCATAATATTTTGAAATAAAAACTTTGAAAAATAAATTTCAGACAGGTTAAATACTATAACGCAGTAATTCATTTTTGCAATTTTTATTGTACAATATATTTACTATCTATGTGTGCGTGGAATGTACTTTTTTGGCCACCTCATTTGCGAAGCCACGGGCTAAGAGCGAGTATATATATAAAGAACAAGAAGTCTGAATCGAACTTGCGACGGTCGCATCGTTAAGCGGCTCATATAACGTTGAGCTATTGAGGTCTTGTTTTATTTATCTATACTAATATTATAAATTTGAAAGTAACTGTCTGTATGTTTGTTACACTGTTACGGCTAATCCACTGAACCGATTTTGATAAAATTTGGCTATGAAGCAAGTTAGCCCACATCCTTCCTTGGGCTTCCTTAGCTAAGCCTCTGGATAAACTGGTATAAAATAAAGAAACTTAATATTTGCCTCTAAAAGCAATTACTTTACTATTTAAAATGAATGATCAACATTTGAAATAGCAACCTCAACATTTATTTCTATTTTAAAACGATTTTCACATTTATTTGAACGTCTTAGAAATTTTATCTAATTGATTCAAAGGTCGAACGAGAATGTAAAAACCAATTGGAATAATTAAAAAAAGAAAAAATTAAACTTTACAGCGGAATCCTAAAAAGGGTGCACACAATACTCACCTCATCACATCAGCATATAGATTGCGTGCTTTCAAAGAATATTGAAAAATAATTTAAACTCTTGCGTGACATCGAATTCCGCAAATGCATACAATCAACTAATACATTTATACGCTTAAAATACTGCTGAACGTATGAAAATGGACACAGGCTTTAGAATTAGCATATCAAGTGGGCATGTTATGTAAAAACTTATTGGCGTTTTTTAACACGCTCATGTTAGCAAATAACTTTGTATATGAGAATGTTCATCATGATATGAATATTTATGATTCAATAAATATTGAAATATTATAATAAAAAATAAACTATAATAATTAATACTTTCTCCTCTTGAACAGGACCTCTTTTCCGCTGCTCCAATACTAATGGGGATAGAATTTCATCTGATATATGCAGGTTTCCATTCTTTCATCGGCAAGAGCGAGATAAATTAATTATTATAAGCACAAATTAACCACATGAATACCTGCCTGCCTGCCCGTTACTTTGGTTAGTAATCACTACCTAAGGTAAGGTAATACGCGTTCAAGCGACTAGATTATTTTGGCTCTTTCAATTTAATCAATCAAATTTACGTAAGAAAGTTCGTGTGTACTGTTTAGTCTTCGGTTCCGGATTTAACAAATATAATTTATTCATAATTCTTCATTTATTAATTAATTATATTTAGCAAGGATTAAAGTTCTTATTTATTGAATTTTTATATAAAAATATACTGTTCTATATCTCTTATTTGTACTATAATAATAAATCTTTTACTTTATTGTGCAAATATTTTACGAAACCTTTTAAGAACACTGATTGTTGCAACGACAGACAATTGTGTGCGCAAACATACTTATATGTGTCTATTTTCTCACTTTTCTTTTCCGAAAAACAAACAAATTCCTCTTTATAATATTAGTATAGATGGACTGACGACTAAGGAAAGACCATCTCGTTGCATTGCGTGTTTTCAGAAGTATTATTGTAGCTATAATTTGTTATTACAAAATTTCTTGTCAGAAAAACTCAGCTAGTTTTACTGACCAGACCAAGCATTTTAAGCCATGACTCATGATAGACAATAGAACACTAAAGTGCTGAAATATTTAGTAGGACTGTTGATTAGTGAGTGAAATCCTCTCAGATGGCTAGCAAAGCTCTAGAATGGTAAAATCTTGAAAATATTGTACATATATTTTAGTTTTACATTGTCTGGAGCTAAGCTGCTATACAAACTCGTTGCTTGAGCTCTTAAGCCAGGAAATGAGTGAGTTGGTTCCTTTGTATTAATGTTTTTTATCGTTTCGTCTTTCAATCTATTGTTTTAGTAAATTTTATATACCAAGAGAACATAATATTGTATAAATAAAATTTATTTTTACGTAGATTTCATATCACACGCATGCGTATCCTCACATAATCACTCACACTTATGTAACCTTTATTAAAAATAAATCGTACGCACACCCAACATCACACATGCAAACAGATCTGTAAGCACTCGTATGTGCGTCTACACACACAGATAAACTTAGGTGCGCACACTTATGTAGGATTTTTCAGTTGAACCTTTTGAAATAATGGGAATACCCTTTTGCATTGAATAGACATTATGACAATAGAGGTTCTCTATACAAAACCTTTATGCCTTTATATACATACTAATATTTATACACAATATAACTTAAATTAATTTCTACTAACGCCACTATATATATATTTAATTAATAAGAACTGTGGAGGTAATTTTATTAAAATTTCTATTTCGATTCTAAATATCGATGACGATAATATCTACGAACCCATATCAGCGACGACGGCTGTCCTCAAAGCAAATTAGCCAACAGCGCAGGGGATATTATACTGTATTCTTTATTGCATTAACTCTTATAATCCGATGGCACAAACATTTGACATGACGGGGAAGAGTTCAGGCGCGGCCTTCTGTTGTTTACGACGTTTGGTTGTTTTGAACTTTTGTAACTCTTAATAAGGATTTCTTATCAAATAACAATATAACTTTGATTAAGTTCGACTCTGGTATTAAAATCAGGCCGTCGGATACTGCAGATTCGTAAACCGGCAACTAGAGCGACGAGGCATTTGAAACGTAATCGGGGAGTAAATTATCGGTCCGGGTGTGCCTTTCTGGCGCTTGCAAAACTTTAATTATTGCAGTACCAAAACTGTGTAGAGTCAAAAGTAGAATAAAAATGTGAATTTTTAAATGATGTGTCGTGTAAATGAAATGGAATTTATTTATATGCAAAAGTAATGACATAAATCCCCTCCTACTGTGCTCGGGTCTTCCTCCCTGATAAATGGACGGCAGTTATTATGTCAATTAAGGTACACTATTCGTCACTGGTTACAAATATCGCTTACCATTTTTTATAATCAGCGAGCTTTTCCCCGCGGTTTCGCCCACGAAGTTTCCGTTCCCGTGGGAATACGGGGATAAAATCCTTTGCTACTCGATGATAATGTAGATCTCCAGCGGTGAAAGAATTTTTAAAATGGGTCTAGTGGTTTAGCCGTGGAGGCTAAACAAAATAACAAACAAATAAACAAACAAAGTCACATTGACATTTATAATATTAGTTAGGATTACGATTTTTTTATAGGATAGTTAGGAGAGCATATGGGCCACCAGGGCCAATAAGTGGTCACCAACGCCCTTAGACATTGGCAGTGTAAGAAATGTTAAACAACGCTTACATCGCCAATGCGCCACCAACCTTGGGAACTAAGATGCTATGTCCCTTGTGCCTGTAATTACACTGGCTCACTCGCCCTTCAAACGGGAACACAACAATAACAAGTACTGCAGTTTGGAGTATAATATCTGATAAATGGGTGGTACCTATCCAGACGAGCTTGCAAGAAGCTCTACCACCGAGTAAATATATTTATAAAGTAAATTTACGAACGTGAAATATTTGTTTTCATGTTCACTTTTCTTTTTCTGTCTTTGAACTCACGTGTGAAAGCTCTATTACGGTATATATAAGGTCAAACGGTTATATGAACCCCTAACATTTCTCAGTGTATGATATTCAAGTATTTTTCTTACTCGAGGATCATTACTCTTAATAATATCATAAATCCGAAAGTTCGTGTTTCTATATTTGTTATTCAATTATGCTAATGTTGTTGACATGAATAAATCGGAATATTACAGAACGAATATAATATAGGATTATGTATAAAATAATTGACTGCCTCGTTTGACTAGAACAAAATAATATGCCTAATGTACCCTGAACTGAAATTTGACGATAAATTAGTGTATTTTTTTTTACATTGACTTAAGTATTTTCATTTCATTTGAATGATTGCTGGTACTAAATTTGGTTTAGACAACATTGTCGAACCTCAAACTTTATGAAATATCGCTACATATCAATTTACGAGTTGTAAGGCAATTTTTTTATTTTAAATTGTGCTTTTTTACAGCAATAAAAATATTTTTTTACTTTTAAATAAATTTTTAATAATATATTTGTTTGATTCATCTGATTTATCTTGTTTTACAACAAACAGTATTGTTTTTACTATTATTTACCAAAAGCATATCAGTAGTCGCTTGTACGCTTTAAAACTATAAATTCTCAAACACTGAAACTCACATTGTTGTTCTGGCTTGTAATAAACATGCAGGCACATTGAAACAAATTAGAGATATGACAACAAAGGCTCGAACTACACGTCTGTGGTACTCGTATCAATAATGATACTTCAAAATAAACTGAAACACGCAATAGCTTACAAGTTCTGGAATTACTGACGAATGGAGTGGATGGTATCGACCAAAACAGACTTGCACAAAGCCCTGTCAACTTCATTTCAGCTTTAGCAGAAACATAGTCAAAGTTTTTTTACACAGGAATAAACGATCACCGCTACGAACGAAGCTACGAGCATGATTTAATAGAATATGTTATCGAATTGTAAGGTATTGTTACATTGCTTGGCGTCGTACATTATTGCCAATATAAAAAATAATCAGTGAAATCCAGTATAATAGAAAACAAAGCGTGCGGTTGTATATTTTAATATCAGCACCATATCATTTTTAAGTCTGGATGTTCGAAATTTAAAACCATGCACAGAAATGGCATTTGAAACTTTGGAATGGAAATCGTTGCATGCAATGTAAGCGTTGATTATATTTCATTACGTAATCAATGATCCTTGCGATAGTTTCTATCGCTACCGAGTACAAGGTCAACACAAATTAGGTTGTAAACTTTTTAATGTCTGATTTCTTCGATGAGGATCTATTTATTTGTTCTATCTGAGCCATCTCGACTCTTCTATTAATATATTAATTTATATAGCATTATGCATATGCGTTATGATTTCTTTCTATGTCCTATCAAATACCATTTGGTGTGATTAAGATTTCTTTGAATGTTTATCATTTAAATAAATATTTGGGAATAGAATTTATAGAATTTCCATTCGAAAATATAAAAAAGTGTTACTGTATACAATCTTACTTGATTTTCTTAATAAGGTATATTTTCATCAATAATATCTCGACTATTGGAAAAATGTTTATAGAAACTGTCCGTGTACGTAGAGTAGACTAGCCTAGCTTTCCCCTAACAGATAAGATCATTACGAGTCATAAATATTTGTGTTGTTAACTAATGTTGATATCTAGGTAGTTCCTTTTTTATAGATAGAAATCAATTTAGTGTTTGTAGATTCCATCACAAATAGCGTTTTCTTGCATTATAATCCGGTTTGAAGTGTGAGTTATCGAGTGTAATTACAGGCATAAGACCCTTAACAGCATAAATTATACTGTTCATGGCGTATTTTTAGTTTTTTAAAATACTAATATAACCATAGCCGCGATAACAAATTTACCATCACTTAATTCACAAGTTCATCGTCGTCAACGGAACTAATGGCACCAATTTTAGAATAAGTATTACAATGCCGAATAATATATAATAATTATTATTTATATAATTATTATGTAATACTATCTGTTTAAAAGCCGAGATGGCTTAGTGGTAAGAACGCGTGACTCTTAACCGATGATCGTGGGTCTAATTTCATTAAAATTCTGTCACATGTGTATTCCACCAACCCGTATTGGAGCAGCGTCATGGAATAAGCTCCAAACCTTCTCCTAAAAAGAGGAAAGAGGCCTTAGCCCAGCAGTGGGATATTCACAGGCTGTTACATGAATACTATCTGTTTCGCCTCGTCTTAAACCATTCTCAATTAATATGGTAATTATGTGTGATATAATATGTGCTATCTACCACAAGGTACTATTTGAATCGTGAGATTAGCGCGGACAAATGAAACGATCATGAAATTATGTACTCAATATACTTGAAGTACTCCTGCCCGCGTAATCGGTGGGATGAGCTCATGGACCTCCTGAGCACACTCTCCGAACTTGTAGGACAAAGACAAACAGGAAACTGTTTATAAGCTCAGCTTAGTAGCTTAGACTTAACAAACAATTTGTTGGCTACTAATCTACCTATTAATCGAGATAAAAGTAGTGAACTGATCCTTCACAGGGTAATTTAAATATCGTCGCAATACTTTATATGCAATACCGATGCCCAGGTATAAAGTATATCATGATGATTGATTGATTGATTATTCATTCATACACATAAATGTTTAGCATCCAATACCATTGAATCTGTAGTTTTAAAACACGAAATCTATTAAATATTATATTTTTCAGTAACTTTCAAATGTTAAAATGATAATTACAACTTTATAAAGTTATTATAACCCATTATAATCGGTTTAAAAGAATATTATTGCACATGACATTTCTATCAACGCCATGTTCTATGTCGATAAATTTCGAGCTAGGAAATGTCCAACACGAGCAAAGAGGTATAGAGAATCAATATCCGTGAAGCGGTTTATTTGCGTTCGAAACAGGCGATACGACATGGAGGGTAGTTCTAGAATAGAGGATCAAATGCAATACCTATGTATACAAATAAATTACTCGAGTGTGACTTTATATGCTTTTTTATTTAAAAAAATAAATTTTATACTAAGCTATAACAGTATTGCTATTTAGCGGTAGAATATCTATACCAAACAGACACACAAAGTCTGACATCAATTAAATTATATGTTTTCAATGTAATTCTTCCAGATGGTTATCCACAAGCTTATAATAATTGTATATGTCATAATTATGGTTTTTCCTGGCAACTTTAAAAAGTATTTATGTATCTACAACAAAATAATACATTATATCAAATACTATTTAATAGTAGATCACTTATATATACGAAATATACAATAGGATCTAAAATTAAACCCTGTGAAATGCCTATTATTAATAATATTACTATGATATAGTCTAAAAGTATAAAAATAAATACACAAATTTGTTTTAGTTTTTATTAACACAACGTGGTGACTCATATTATATTGTGATCTCCACGTATTCCATACGACGCCGTTAAATTATACTTTATCTTGTGTGCTTAAAATAATAGACGAATCTCACATCTTCATGGCGTCGTAAATAAATGTTATTGTCAATATACTGCAGGAAGCTTACAAAATTTACCCACTTTGTCGTGTTATCGTTTCAAGGAAATGGAAATTAATTCAAAACAAGATTTTTATTTATCTATCTTAATTGTATGAGGTTTTTTTACGGCTAAATGAACAAAACAAAATGGTTTTCGGGCCGCCTAGTTGTACAAGACGCAGGTACGATTCTCTTTGGGCTCCTCTTGCCCTTACTCCTAACGCAAGCGGTACGCTTAATTGGAGGGTTCAATAGGAATATTAGTAATTTACTTAATAGAAGGTATTATTCAAAAAATAAAAAATATACCCCATGATGCATCGCTTTTAGTATATATATATATTTATGAAATATGCAGCTGCATTTCGTAGGTTTACCCGCTTCAGATTTAAGTTATTGATATGACAAGGAAGAGCTTCATTCATGTTTTATATATGTTAGTATATAGAATTATAGCATTTTAAGAAATCATCATACTCTATAAAATTACAATATATATTAAGAGTCGCATGGATGATTGTTGGTAAAAAATGCTCTTTAATAAGGCAAGACGTGAAACTCGTTAAAATTAAATTTAATTATACCTTTCATAAAGTTGCGATAACTTCGCTCATTGCTTTTAATATAACTATTTGCTAATTAGTTACTTTGGGAGAAAATATCAAAAATATTCTACAAAGATAGATTAAGACTAGTTTTTGCCCACGACCTCGTCTGAGTGTTAGATGGAGGTATAAAAAGCATTGGTCTTTATGATTCAAGCTTGCGTCCTCACAAATTTTATCCAAACTGCTTTAGTGGTTAGACTTAGTGGTAGACAAACAGAGAGATAAAGTTACTTTCAGATTTATAATATTAGTATATTATTATAAGATATCATGTTGACATGATACATATATATGTATAATAATAATATCTTGGGACATTATTCACACATGGCCATCTGATCCCAAACTAAGCAGAGCTTGTACTATGGAAACCAGACAACTGATATACTACATACACTATTTTTCTTTTGTAAATATATAATTATATAGATAATTATACCCAGACTCAGGACAAACAGACATGTTCGTGCACACAAATGTCTGTCCTGGGTAAGAATCGAACCCACGACCTGCGGCGCGAAAGGTATCTATCAACCACGCCAACCGGCTCATCAATTATATATCTATGTAATTATATACTATTGACAAATTTGTTTACTAATTACACAAAGCGATTACCAATTAACTGGATATAATAGGCTCACAGAACGAATACGTTAATTATTATACGTATATCTAAATCTAATTATGGATTTTATCCATAATTAGCTAATCATTTCTAAGGAGTTATGGCTTTTCTTATCACCTTTAGGTATTGTGGATTAAAATTTAGAAATTCATAACTGAGGTTTCGTTCATATATCATTTTAAGCTTTGTTTTTTTTTTTAATTTAATATAGTTTGGGAGACTGGAAAATGGAGCATCTGGAGTTATCACTATTACTATCACTTACATCGTCAATGCGCCACAGGCCTTTGGAACCAAGATGTCATGCCCCTTGGGTCTGTAGCTACACTGACTCACTCAACCAAACTGGAATACAGCAGCACAGCCTTACCACCAAACAGTAAGCTTTTGTAAGCACATTCGAATTGTCACGTTTAAATTAAATGTAGAGCCACTTGATTCAGAACGTATGTTGTACCGAAAAGAAACTGAATAGTAAAGAACAGTCATGATGATAATGATGATGACATGATGTTTAAATCCCAGGTCGGACCAATAAAAAGTTATTAGGTTTTTAGTCAAATATTCTTAGTACCGGCCCGAGTTGAAAGTTGGACATGTTTATACTTCCGAGGCTCAGAAAGCACGTAAAACTGTCGGTCCTACGCCGAACTCTGTCCCGTCATCTCGGATTGATAATTGAATTGAAATCTCATAAGATTATGAGAGTAAGGGAATAGAGAGTGCATTAGTGTCGACTTGGTGGTAGAGCTTTGTGCGAGCTCCTCTGGGTAGGTACCACCCACTTATCAGATATTCTATCACCAAATAACGGTACTTGTTATTGTTGTGCTCCAGTTTGAAGGGTGAGTGATCCAGTGTAATTATAGGAACAAAGAACATAACATCTTAGTTCCCAAGGTTGGTGGCGCATTGAAGATGTAAGCGATGATTAACTATTCTTACACTGTTAATGTCTAAGGGCGTTGCTAACCACTTTCCATCAGGTGGCCCATATGCTCGTCTGCCTGCCTATCCTGTAAAAAAAACTCACTTGTTTACCATAATATGTCTTGCATAGTTGGCTAATCTCTCTTGAGATTGGTCGAAATCGGTCGTGAAGACAAAATTGAAATCATTTACCTAATTGCGTGAGAATATTCATAAAACATAACTTAGAACAGTTTCTATTTGGATTACAAATAGTTCATTGTAGATTAAAACAAAGCAAACATTCCTTTCGCAGTAAAAGAACGGTTCTTTATATACATTTTAATAGAGTTTGCATGTCAAGCTCTGCTCTTACAAAAGAAAGTAAGGTTGCGAAAGAATTTCTTTTGAAATATAAATAAAATATAGTCTTGTGGTTATTTAATTAATACATACACTAGCTACCCGTCCCGTCTTCATACGGGTTAAATTAATACAAAATAATCTTTATTTAGATGTTATTGTTTCAAATTTATAGATATGTCGGTGATGTCAACAATACGGGAATGGTTTTGACAACGATCCGCAAGCGTTGTTAATGTAAGATAACGCTTCGACAGAGTCTTCATGGATCGGTGCGAGTCGGCGACACTGGACTTCAGTGGTAGCCGGACAGGCAACACGTCTAGAAACTGTCTTACGACTCGTTGCTATAATTGCTTATAAAGTGTTATTGTGTAATAGTAAATCGTTTGAGTGATTCCGGATTTGTTAATTGTTACCCGTACCCCACGTTACGCCCACACATAATGTGGGATGGTGAGGACGTCATCAGCTCATCCGTCAGATAAATTTGCGTAAAATCCATTCTTAGTGAACGCCTACGTTAAATTAAATTAGATAATAGTTATGTGTACAATTACAGGCACGGGTTTATATAATATTATATCTTCTCGGTAGAATCTGCATATATTCCGAATCTGTTAAATGAAATTAAATTGTGTTCCTATGTACTTAAATAAAGTATATTTTGATTTTAATATTTGGTAACCACTAACCATCATGAAGGCCATTTGCCTTAACAATAAAGTATATATACATAATGGTAGAGCTTTGTGCAAGCTAATCTGGGTAGATACCACCCACTCATCAGATATTCAACCGCAAAACAGCAGTTCCTGGTATTGTTGTGTTCCGGTTTGAAGGGAGAGTGAGCCAGTGTAATAACAGGCACAAGGGCATCTTAGTTTCCAAGGTTGGTGGCGCATTGGCGATGTAAGCGATGGTTTAACATCTCTTATAATGCCAATGTCTATGGGCGTTGGTGACCACTTACCATCATGTGACCCATATTTCCAGTGTCCGGCCACCTATGCTATAAAAAAAATAAAGTATTAAAAAAATCTCTCGATTGGAACACTGAGTATTAAGCAGGAGTGACCAATTAAATACAGTTTAAGCCATCCAAGAACAATAGCATCATAGGAAATCAATACTTCAATATTTTACTTTAGTGACCGTCATACAGTATAAGCGCAAGGTATATAAAGAAATAATATATACGTCACTCACTTTGACGTCTTTACATACTTGTCTAATACTAATACTTTTAATAATTTAATTCAAATAAAATTTGATTAGAAGATACCGGTTGTGTGTCGTCAGTTTTTTTTTCAAATTCAAATTCAAATTTCTTTATTTAATTTAGAAGCTACACTTGCTTATTGACTGTCATAAATCTACAACCGGTTCGGAAATAAACAGCTCAGACCTGAGAAGAACCGGCGAAAGAAACTGAGCGGGATTTTTTTTTTAGCTTATTCTTTACAATTATAATATTCTTATTTATTTGAATTGAATTAAATTTTTATATTTTTAATGTTTACGTTACATTACAAATAATTATTAAACAACAATTTGTGTGGGTCTATAATATGAATTTATTTCATGGGTTTTAATAAAATTGACCGTAAATTCTCAAAATTTCAGCTTACATTTTTTTACAGCGTATACCACAATTTTTGTGCCTGGAAATGTTGATAAACACAAACAAATTGGATTTGCCAATGAATATAACTAGAATGGCTGAACTTGATCTTTCTAACAAAAGAAACAATTATTTTATTGTAACTTATTATTCGTTTCCATGACCATTTTGTTATACATATACATTATTTATTAAGATATTAAGTTTTGAGATGGAAACAATATTTTTTTGTTTTTTTTTTATAGCATAGGTTGGCGGACTTGCATATGGGCCACCTGATGGTAAGTGGTTACCAACGCCCATAGACATTGGCAGTGTAAGAACTGTTAACCATCGCTTACATTGCCAATGCGCCACCAACCTTGGAAACTAAGATGTTATGTCCCTTGTGCCTGTAATTACACTGGCTCACTCACCCTTCAAACCGGAACACAACAGTACCAAGTACTGCTGTTTTGCGGTAGATTATCTGATAAGTGGGTGGTACCTACCCAGACGAGCTTGCACAAAGCTCTACCACCAAGTTTTCGGGACTTATTTAATTTCAGAACTATATTCGTTTATTATCAATGTAATTCATTATTGAAAATATATATTTTTAATTTAATGAAATGCCTGTGTGATATGTAACAACCGACTGATGTACATACTTATAAATTATAATTTTAAACGTATCTACGTATACATAACACACCCAGACTCACCGGAGTCAGCAACGGGCGCAAGTCCAAGGCAAAGTCAAATCATCAGCCTTATGTTCTCATATACAGTTATTATGTAAATAAATCTTTTACATTAGAAATCGTAGACAGTAGTTTATTTTACAAGAAAACATTACGAGTAAATAAATACTAAAGAAAAATAATCATACGTTTAATAATATTTCAAGTGACATATGTAAATATCAGTATATATTTTTTTTAAAAACAATTTCATCGAGGTCATGTCAAGACGGCTCGTGACGTATATTTTTATTTTGTATTAATTGATAATAATTGTGCTTTATCAATTAAGAAAGAATCGCTTTTATAACTTTTTTAACACTATGCCCGATTACTGTTTTTGTATTTATTTTTAATAGAGATTGCCTGGAAGAGATCACTTTAAGATTAGGCATCAATTTCGTACTTTATGATCTACCTGTTCTTAAAACTTAATAAATAAATACATTTTTCAAGCAATTTTAAACAATAAATGTAATAAATCTTTCATACCTTAAAGCCGCAAACTTAGGATCGCCTTCGTTCGCTCCACTTTGGTTAGTTTCGAGGGTGACAAATGGGACATAAATAATTTAAACGTCGCTTTATGCTGTATTCAATATACTATTCGTTTTGATTACGGATGGTATCAGACAGTTTTGCAGTTCATATGAAATGTAATTGGAGTTTTGTAAGACAAATATATATATAGGGTTTTCCAATAGGGACGCTTGAACTTTGACAGCTGATTGCGGCCATGTTGTTTGAGTGACAGCTGTCAAATGCAGTGTGTTATATTCATTCCGTCCTCCCAAACCACCATGGCAGGTTACAGTGTCGAGCAGCGCGTGCAAATCATAAAATTGTTTTATAAAAATGGGTCTTCAGTTCGAGCAATGTTCCGCGCACTTCGCCCGTTTTACGGTCGCGATGATCGTCCTGCCGAGTCGACTATCCGTCGATTGGTGGACCAATTCGAGTCAACCGGGTCAGTTAACAATCAGCCGGTTCCCGTGCGTCAACGTAACGCGAGATCTGCCGAGAATATCGCCGCTGTGCGCGACAGTGTCCTCGAAAACCCGCGGCAGTCAATTCCGCGTCGCGCACAGGAACTCGGCCTTTCGCAGACGACAACTTGGCGAATTTTGCGTTGTGACTTGAGCCTGCACCCGTACAAGATCCAGCTGACCCAAGAGCTCAAGGTTAATGACCATAGACAGCGCTGTGTGTTCGCTGACTGGGCATTAGAGCAGTTGGAAGTTGACGCCGATTTTGGCAAAAAAATCATCTTCAGCGACGAGGCGCATTTTTGGATGAATGGCTATGTCAACCAGCAAAATTGCCGTATTTGGGACGAGACCAATCCACACGAGGTTCACCAAGTGGCAATGCACCCGCAGAAAGTGACTGTTTGGTGCGGATTTTGGGCCGGAGGCGTGATTGGTCCGTATTTTTTCGAAAACGATAATGGTGTGGCCGTCACCGTCAATGGTGAGCGATACCGGTCGATGATAACCAACTTCTTTTGGCCTGAAATCGAGAATATGGATCTGGACAACATGTGGTTTCAACAGGACGGCGCTACGTGCCACACAGCACACGCTACGATGGAAGTTCTGCACGATCAAGCGCCCTTAATGGAAAACCCTATATATATATATATATATATATATATATATATATATATATATATTTTTTTTTTTTTTTGGACTTTATTCACACACTGCCATGAGCTACTATGGAAACCAGACAACTGATACACTTACATATACTACTTTTCTTTTGTATAGTATATATTATATTTATTATATATAGTTTTTTTTATTAATTTTAATAATCTCAATTAAATTTATTAATAATATGATATAAAATATAATAACTATCTATACATTAAGAATTTACAAAAAAAAAACACACCGTCTAAAATATTTTCCTGTGGCATTGTTCCCGTGGCGCTGGTAGTATTATCTGCAAATAATATTAAATAGTATTGTAGCCATGTTTTTTTAATGTGAACGGCAAACTGGCTGACGGTTCCAGGTGATTCTCGTGAAATCGAAAGTGGCTACCACCGCCCATGGACGCCTGCAACACGAATGTCTTGCGGGTGCGTTACCGGCATTTAAAAAAAAATGAGTAGACACTTATATACATACTTATTACATAACTTTTCTTGGAGGTTTCAAGCATATACATATATACCAGAGCATAATAGCTGAGTAATTGATATGACGTCTTTAGGCGTTTACTTTCCCAGAAAGTTTTAAATATTTAGCATATTAATTTTTATTTACTTATTTATTTATCCAAATGACAACTTAGCTCAACTCTAATACAAAATATTAAAGAATAAAGGGTATAATGTATTATGCAGTAAACACGTAACCTAAAATAAAATAGAATAATTGCGTAGAATATAACAAAGCTAGGCAACCCAAGTTCGATTCTTATTACCCTCCGTACTAGGTGAACTATACCACCAACTCATCGCATATTCTAGCGCCAAACACCAATACTTAGTATTGTTCTGTGACGGTTTGTTGTGACATAACATGTTAGTTGCCAAGGTTAGTCTCACATCAGATGTAAGGACTTATATAAAAAAAAAACTTAATGTAAGTAGGTAAACATTTTCGATTTTGGATTTCCTGTGTCGCAAAAAATAGATCTGCGACTAATTGCCGATAATTAATGAGAAATAGTCCCGTGTTTACCTCTTACGGGCTACCTTGATTTTTCTTAGCTTTAAATTAGTAGTGAAAACTATTTAATTTCTTAGTCAACATTTAACCTCGTACAGAACAGTATCAAACCTTTGATTATTTAATTTGATTACGTAGTTAACATAAAATAATACAAGATTAATACTCGTAGATACTTATAAAAGTTAGATTATATATCTTTCACTTAATCTCTTTATAGTTACGTAAGTATATAATAGCAATAAAATAAAGTACATATATTTTTGTCTGGCTCCAAGTCCGTTGACACTAAACATTGACCTTGTTCGTCGTAACTTATCAAGCAACCCTTATTTGGCAAACGACTGATAACTTTTACTCGTAACATGCGTTAGCCCGTTGCTTTGTCTGTTTGGATTTGATATTTCATGTCATCTGATGTCCTCTCATCCGATTTCGAACAAAGTGAAAATTCTGAACATAGGAGGCGCAAAACATTATATCGCATATGCGTATGTGTATAAAATAAATTTGAATAATAGCGTGGCTGTCGTGGGACGCTCAGCGAATGTGAATAATTGAAAACATTAATAAAGAAAATCAAAAATATAATAAATATATTCACACAGAGAAACAATTAGGTATATAGTATACTTGACACACGAAGCCACAACGAAGTAACGAAGTGGAGCAGAGGAGTCATAACGGCATAAGAGAGCGTCATCCCGTTTGCAGTCACGGCAAATAAGTTGATCTCATCCCCAAGTCGCCATTGTAGACGTTTCACGTCAAAAATTAAAAATAAAGGTCGAGATAATCTTATTAGAAATACCGCTTAAAAATTAAGTATGTATGTATTATAATAAAATAATACCCGGGTTTTTAATTTTATTGAAAACGGTTTTAACTGACGGTAGGATATTGCAGTTCCATCTACGTAGATACATCAGTCACCAGTCAGACTTATAACGCTGGTGAGTGAGCCTGGGTAATTACAGAAATAACTTACATGACATTTTCGATAGCAGTTGGCGGTGTATTTGTAAGAGGTGGTCATATTAAATAAATATAATAAAATTGTAGGAATATTCTTTTGATATACTGTGTTTCATTATGAGGGTAGATTTGTTTAATTTAATTTGATGGTTCATACGAGCTAAGGGATTGGGTTATATAATTCAAGCAAAAGAACAGCGTCCAGTTACCGCACCAACAAGCTACTTTATATGAATTGAGAAAGTAACCCTGAAATATTATACTTTGCACTAAATTAAAAAGTGTGTCGAGAATTTGTAAATATAATCAGTCAACCTTTAACGTTGACCGCAAAATGTTGAAATACACATAAATGTAAAACATAATTACTTTTTCATTGCTTTCAGAGGAATTGGCCTTTTGAGGCCCTGTGATTTTTCTAAGGCAATCATTGTATGCTGTTCAAAATTAAGCCTTATAAACAATCATTATTCATGATCGAACATTGTTAAAAGGAAATATGTGTTGAAACAACATTTTTGTATTGTATAGGTAGACGGACGAGCATATGGGCCACCTGATGGTAAGTGGTCATCAACGCCCATAGACATTGGCATTGTAAGACATGTTAACTATCGCTTACATTGCCAATGCGCCACCAACCTTGGGAACTAAGATGTTATGTCCCTTGTGCCTGTAATTACACTGAGTCACTCACCCTTCCAACCGGAACACAACAATACAAAGTACTACTGTTTTGCGGTAGAATATCTGATGAGTGGGTGATACCTACCCAGACGAGCTTTTACAAAGCTCTACCACCGAGTAATTATAATAAACAAATATAAGCACCCCACATTAACAGTGGGGTGCTTATATTTGTTTCTTTAGTTTTTATTTTTATGATAAGCTATCACGCTAACTACTAAGTTTGCAGAAATTGTGCAAAATTTCAGTGCGATCGACAGATGTAAAACTTTCTTATTCCAAGCTTCCGTCTTCATTTGTGCCAACAACTTTTATTAAAATATTCTGTTAAAATGTAAAAAAATGTAAGTTATTATGAAAATTTTCATCGTTTTATTAATTTAAGAATTTCATAACTCAACTAATTTATCCATAAAAGAAACGCTGCATAAAATGTATTTTGTCAAAATACCTCGGAAGTTTTTCAAATAAACAATTTTTACGCTGTAAAGTTTAAATTTATTTGTTATTGTTTTGTCTGCGTTATGGTCTGGAGAAGCATCCATATAGGAGAATTTATAATGAAATTTTTTTGTGTGTATCACTGAATAACTAACATATTCAATCATCTATATAATTTTGCGATATAAATTGGATAAAAGGTTGATTAGGTGAAGACACAACAGATGGAGTAAGGCGGTGATGGATTGGTGGACGAGGCTCGGTAAGCGGAGCAGTGGACGTCCAGTGGCAAGATTAGACATTGTTAAAGTTGTGATTCGAACCAGATTGACACAGGGCGAAGGACCCTATAGCTGGAGGCCATTAAGAAGAATCTTGAACGGAATAGTATGCTTATATACCGTAATAGCCAGAAAATGTCAGAAGACTAGGATCTTATTCCAACTCGCAGTTCCACTGTATATACACAAGCATGGAGGCTTTTGACAATATTTTCCTCTTTACCTGAGCACATGAGATAAATATTATAATCATAAAAAGATAAATTTGGTTGGTCTACTCTTACAGCTACACTACTCAACAAATGTTGATGAAATTTAGTATGAAGCAAGCTTAAACGAAGGAAGGCCATATTTTAATTTATAAATTTAGTAAGATTTTTTTTATTAAAACTCAGATTTCTATGGTTGAAACAAACAACCAAAACTAGTTTTGTCATATTAGTATTTTTCCTTATATAACATTTTGTTTACAACAGACATAAACGACTAAGCTAGCTTTTCTATCAGTATAAACTAAATCATTCGTATTATACTCAGAATTGGTCATGTCTTCGACGTTTTATTACTTATCTTCATAACATTTTCTGAGCCATTTATTTCGATTATATTACATCTCAATATTAATACATAGATTATTATTTTCTTTGTATATAACATGTAAAGGTTTTTCAAAGGTTGTTTCGTTTGAAGAAGGTTATTGGTAAATTCAATTGTACTTGTATATAATTATTTAATACTAGTTGACGCCGTAGTCTCACCTGTGTGTGTGCTTGAGTGAACAGGTAGTTTATGTATTTCTTTACCTGACTTATATGTAAAATTTTAAATTCTTTTTTCAAACAAATAAAGGAACACACTTTCGCTTTAATAATATCTCTTTCGTCTCGATTTTTGCGGAGATAAAATAATTAATTTCGAATTTAATTAAGCTTATTTTCTGTTCGAACAGCTATAATTGTAATATTAATTTTATTAAAGTATTTTGTTTGAATGTGGTATGGATGAAAGTTGAGAAAATCAATTGAAATTTTAATCTGTAATGATATTGTATGGAACTCATGGATCTCAGCTTATGGAGTTATGTGGAAAATATTTTTAGACACTCTAAAGTGAAGCCACTAAATGTTTAATGAGCACATTCTTCTTAAACAGAAAATAACAGGTTCGAGATTTTTTTTTTATAGCATAGATAGGCGGACGAGCGTATGGGCCACCTGATGGTAAGTGGTCACCAACACCCATAGACATTGGCATTGTAAAAGATGTTAACCATCGCTTATATCACCAATGCGCAACCAATCTTGGGAACTAAGATGTTATATCCCTTATGCCTGTAATTACACTGGCCAACTCACCCTTCAAACCGTAGCACAACAATACCAAGTACTGCTGTTTTGCTGTGGAATATCTGACAATTCCGTGGTACCGAGTATATTCATTCTATCACGTTACTTCAATGGATTTAATATCATCTAAAACGTACACTTTTCGTTCCGATGTTTCCCTTCTACAATAAGAATAAGATTATTTACATTAACAAAAATACCACATGAAAACTTATTAGTGCTTATCTCATTCGAATTTTCAAACTTCAGGTAACATTCATGTGTTCTAGCCACTGGACTACTGGCTCGATATAAATTCAGTGATTGTAAAATTGCATTCGCCACGTGTACAAATGCAAAACCCATTAAGGTTTTCAACGGCCTGTTATTACACAGGCCTTTGAAGTGACCTTCTTTTGATGAATCGTACAGGCATTGAGAGATGAGTCCGAACCACTGACGGGCTCGTGAAATTATAGTCCCAGAGTTAGCTTTACAATTAAAGCTGCAACACTGTTAGTTTGCGGAAACCAATTAAATGGCATTAAACAAAACTTTGTGCCCGATAAATTTACCTCTTGATGCAATAGGTTTATGAAATATCATCTAAATAATAATATACAAGTATATATATCGCAACATAATAATAAAAATGATATGATCCACATATATTAAGATTTTTGTGGTTTTTTTGTATCGTGGATTTTAATCCAGTCAAGTGCGATGGCTTAAAATTCATCTCGTACTGGTAATCTGCACGTAACAACCAAATTAAAATCGACGACTTATTTGTTGCCATACACTGTTAACCAATTTTAAAATTATAATAAAAAAAAATATTTTAGAAATCTTAGTTTAGATTTTGTTATTATTCTTACGTGTATCTCAACCGATAAATTCGAATTCAAACCCGGGGAATACCACTGAATTTCCATATACTCGAACCCAATTTGAGTTTTTAATAATTCATCTCGTGCTTGGCCAAGCAGGGAAATATTAGCAGACTGTTACTTATGACGTTTGTCAAATATTTATTTCAAATGTCAACAAAGAGAACCGCCCACCTAAGCAATCACACTAGCCCGTGGCACGTCAGGCCGAACGCACATCAAGCCGGGCGCCGGAACGAGAAAGCGCACTCATACGATTCATAAAATTGCTTTGAATGTTAAAACGTGTGGCATTATCACGGCTTTATATAGTTCAAAAAAAAATACAGCGGATAGAATTGCAACAAAAAAGTTGTTGCTTTAATTATATTGAGTGTTTAGTCGGTTTAGATTGCTTGTAATTTATTAGTCGCTCAATTGAAATTGATTCGTGTAGTTTTACGCACCAGATAATCTGTTAGATCGCTATCAAGTAGACACAAAACAGAAACTTTTATCTTTTGTTTTCTGCCCAGCTCTGAGACGTTTACAAGTTGTAACTACACTATAAAAAAGGTCGAGCTAGAAAAAGAAATATTGAACGTATATTCAAAAGAACCATCACGAATTCAAATGATATTACTAGTATGTAATATAAGACTAAAGGTCAAAGTTTGTCTATCTTTAGTATAAAGCTTCGCTCAAATTCCATTAACCCGAAACCGAAAACTAGTTGAAAGCACGTAAAGGGCACCTGCCCTAAACGCTCCCAGCGACCATTCCTAACTTCACACGAGTGCGATGTAGTATCGGACATTCACTTATATATTCAAGTTCTCTACAATTTGAATTTGGGTTCGTATTTTTTTATAAAATATGAAGATTTTAAAATAGAATCAATGAGATCCGTACGCCATATTTCAAATTAGTATAATTATATTTGACAATAAATATGGTGAATTGTAATCCTTTTATCCCAATATTATTGCGAAGGTGAGATTTTTTGTTTGTTGTGCAGTGAGTGCCCCTGTGTCAGCACCAACACAGGGGCACTGTCTATTTTCACATCCTCATAATCCAATTTGATGGCAATGCGACACGACTCGAGAGAGTTCCGGCGCAGGATCAATGGCTTTACGTGACTTTTGGAATACGGGATTTTAAACGCTGCCAACTTCTAACTTTTGCACTATCGAAACTTTATGACAAAAAAATCAATAACATTTAATTGACACTGGTCTGCAACCTCATAATCAAGCCATCTACTAACATCAACAAGACACACAAAGCAAATGTGTATATTTTTGTAGAAAATTATAAAAAAGGTTTGCGCAAACACTTGTGCACTATAATATATATCTCCTGCGCAGTTGGCTAATCTCTCTTGAGATTGGCCGCCGTGGTCGAAATCGGTTTGGAGGACCATATAATATCCCCTGGTAGGCTTCCCCCCAACATGGAAGGTATCTTTAAGCTTATCCATTTTCTAGCAAACCCATCATAGTCTAATCTATAACATTACCATCAGGTGACACATAGGCTCGTTCGCCTACTAATGCTTTACAATTTTTTTTTAAATTTATTAAACAAAACCATTAACTGTTTTCATAAAAAATAATATTTCCATTTGCTCCTTTATTAAAGTGAGAAAGTTGTCGGATATAGTTTCACACAGCCACTAGTCCTGCATATTACCGCTGTGCTACCAATTTTGAGAACTAAGATGTTATCAAAACCGAACACAATAATTCTAAGTATAGCTGTTTGATGGCATATTTTGTGATGAGTCGTTGGTCCCTACCTTTGCACAAAGTCTTCCACTTGGTAAGTGTTTGTGTACATTCATTAGTCCAGTCTCCGTCAAGATTGGTCACCATGACCAAAATCCATTAGGAGAATATCACCACATCATTGAGTTACCTTTGATATCCATATAATAATAATTTATACAAAATATTTTACGAAAATCTTAATTTACTCGACTAGGTAAAATGTTATATCGTGTTTTGAGCCTGTTAAAGTCTCAACGAGCGTTTTATATTAAACGAATATTATAATATATTTTTCATTCTTCCACTCTTTAAGGGGCTGTCAGAACGTGAGTAGTACGTTTAATTTTACTATTTTGTAGTTTAAAAATATTATTTTATAAATCATAATAAAGCATTCAATCATAACAAATTATACGACTATGTTTAACATGAGTTGTCCTCTTTGCTCTTTTATTTATTAAAAACAGCGTAAAATAATATTGTATATGACGACGATATTAACGTCATCTGTTTCCCAGAAATTCGCTATAAAACATGTTATAATATTTCTACTAAGATGATATTGCGAAAATGCTTGTCGCGTCACGTTGTCTTTTTATCTACATATACATATAAAATGCATACATATGTGCATGCCACTACACATAGGTGGCTGGGCCGATTTTGATATTTCATGGAAGTGTTTGAATCATCCAAAACAATAATTCTTTTTTCATCATGCAATTAGTTGAGTTGATAGAATATTCGGAAAATTAAGCAAAAATGTGACAATTATTATTAATATGTCGTCATAGAACAGTAACAGTCTGTGAGTGTCCCACTGCTGGGCTTAGGCCTCTGCTCGTCTTTTGAGGTGAAGGCTTGGAGCTTATTCCACCACGCTGCTCTAATGCGGGTTGGTGGAATACACATGTGAAAGAATTTCAGTGATATTTGACACAAGCAGGTTTTCTCACGATGTTTTCCTTAACTGTCAAGCACGAGATGAATTATAATCACAAATTAAGCACATGGAATTCAGTGGTGCTTGCCCGAATTTGAACCCACGATCATCGGTTAAGATTCACGCGTTCTTACCACTGGGCCATCTCGGCTTATATCTCGTCATTAATTACATTTTCCATATTTATTAACAATATAATTTCCATTGGAATGCAAAACAATATGCCCATATTGTATATTGTATGAAACAGATGCAAATTAATAATGTCAAAAACAGTTCAACATAGAACAATTCAATTTCGGATCAATGTATATGTCTACCACATAATATCCTACTTATATACATTTATATACTACTAGATGTGTCCCGCGGCTTCACCCGCGTATAATTAATAAAAATATAATAAATTATTTTATTACTATAATAACACACACGTGCACACACATATACACACTCACACATATGGCTACTGGTAAAAAATATGTAATTAACGATTTAAAATTAATTTTCATAAGATACCGTAGGGTTTGCCGATCTTATATATGGCCTATCATTTGCGCCATCACATGTTCTTTGTGTGTACTAATTTTTATCAAGATTGATCAAGCCGTTCTTGAGTTATAAGAAGACATACAGACAGACAGACAAAAATGAGAAAAATAGTATAATGTGAATCACTGCATCATAAAATTATTTATCACAAAATTAAGTGAAAAAAAATGTACAGAGAGAACCAATAGATTTTTATGGTAGTATAGACCTCGTTGGTCTAGTGGCTAGATATAAGGCCGCAGACCCGGTGGTCCTGGGTTCAATTCCCAGGTCGGGCCGATAAATAGTTATTGGGTTTTTCTGTCAGAAAATTCTCAGTAGCAGCCCGGAGTCTGGAAGTTGGAAGTGTGTACACTCCCGTGCCTCGGAAAGCACGTTAAGCCGTTGGTCCTGCGCCTGAACTCTTTCCGGTCGTGTCGGATTGCCGTCCCATCGGATTATGAGAGCTAAGGAAAAGAGAGTGCACCTGTGTTTGCGCACACACTTGTGCACTATAATATCTCCTGCGCAGTTGGCTAATCTCTCTTGAGATTGGCCGCCGTGACCGAAATCGGTCTGGAGGACTTTATAGATATCTATATAAACATATGAATTGAAATTTCTGCTTTAGAACATAAGGTCTATTTGTACTTGATGTGTGTTGTTGATAAATTTTAAATCAACAAACACTTTATAACTACTAACAGCTCTGCCTCTGTGGTGTCTTGGTGTATTTAAAATATGAGAGCAATGGCCCAGTGTTTTATAAAAGACGCGAATCCTTAGTTCTTCACCGATGATTTCGAGTTCAAATCCAGGCAAGCACTACCGATCTTCATGCGCCTAATTGGTCCATATAATTCATCTCGTGATCGGCGGAGAAGTAAAACATCGTGAGGATGCCGGAGTGTGGTGGATGAAAATCTTCCACTTGTATCTACCAACTCGCATTGGAGCATAATTGGGGAGTAAGGTACAAAAATGAGAGTATGTCTAAGCCCAGCAGTGGGAAATTACAGGCTTATATTTAAATTGAAATGAATGACATATGTTTTAAAAAGTTCGATTAATAAAGTTAAGGATAAGGTGAGGAAGGGTGATAATTCTCACCCTTAACATAAAATTTTATATTATTCAAATATATACATTTTATGACAGCTTAACAAAAAATAATAAATCCGTGCTGTGTAAGTCTATACTGTCAGACAAGGCAATTTGTATACAATACATTTTCGGCAAACTGATCTATCGGTCCTACGGTCAGTATGTGCTCTTATTGTTATGTATGTGTCATTTTAATAAGCGAATGCAAAGAGTCGAGACGGATCACTAATCGGCTTAACGGCACTTCACTTTAATATAGTATTATTTATCTGAGTATAAATAAATGTGAATATATTTTCACAGTGATTTGATTAAATATCCACTGCGTGACAAAGAAAAATTATGATCTCGTGCCTCAAAAAATGGTTACAATCTGTGCATCTTTCTCCTATCGTGTCGGAGTGCACCTGAGTTCGGATGCATTATGCAATAACCAGTTATGCACTTTAACATTGTCGTCTACGCAATCGCCTTATGCTTGAGGTTGGTTGTAATATACATGAATTTATAAAAAATAATTTATTTATTTTCTAATTAATATTTTATTTAACATATATGTATATGATACATATATGTCTATATTTACTTTAGATATTTAAAATTTTGATTGTACACCACATGATATTTCCATATATGCATGCTGTGTTCATATCTAGAAGGTTGCAGTCTATAAGTATGTCTATAGAAACTTTAGATATAATAATATCATTAAAGATTGTAACTAGTTTTATGAACCAATAAAAAAAAAAAAAAAAAAAAAAAAAAAAAAAAATGAATACCGAGCTTCAGTCGGTTCTACTACGAGTACTTAGTTTACAAAAAATGTTAAAAATGACGACTCAAAAGCGCTCAAATATATAATATTCAAATAGCAAGTACCTACTTGAATATTATATATTTTGATTTTATTTGTTTATTTATATTTAAATTACACAAATTAACGACTTGTTAATGTCTCACTGCTGGGTAATGACCTCCTCTCCCCTTAAAGATAAATTTTGAAGCTAATTCCACCACTCTATTGCGGGTTGTATGTGTATCCTACATGACGGATGCAAAACACAATTTTCTAAAACATGCACGTTTCACACAAGATGAATTATAAAACACAAATTACGCACAGAAAACTCATGCTTGTTCGGGTTTGAATTACAATTTTTGTTTGTTTCACGTGTTCAAGTCACGGGGTCACCTCGGCTTTTTTGTTTATGTAGTAGTTATTCAACAAATACTTAAATAAATGTTTATTTCATAAACTAAAATTCTTGAAGTAGAGCGATTGCGAATATCCTCGCGAATAGCTGTGTTTTTTAAGCCTTCATAATCCTATACCGAACAACTTTATCAAACAATAACTTTATGAAAATTATACCTAAAACAAAGTGTTTCAGTGTCGCGAGAGTGCATGCTTATGTACTTTTGGGATAATTTGTTAACAGACTTTCGTTTCTTACGACTGAAGTTTCGAGAAAATCTGGCAAATTTTCATTCGTTTCATGTAGTTACACGTTTCATTCTCACGGCATGAATAATAAACAAATTACCCATACAAAAAATCAGTGTTGTTTGCCCTGGCTTGAACCTGCTATCTTCAGGCAAAACTAGCCAGCTCGTTTCATAATAATAACTTAATATGTATTTGATACGATTAAGTTAAAAAAATACATTTTAACAAAAACTGATTCGGTACAATATAACAATTTTTTAATTTTATGGTGTATAATCTGAACAGGAATTGAATTAATTAAATACTTTATACAATACAATTGCACGAAAATCTTTAGCAAAAGGCATAATACACTCCATTACAATCACTTTTATTTTATTTTATTTTATGTATTTTGAGAGATTGAATTAATTAAATATAGATAATTGTTATTTTTTAAATTAATAACCATCGGCTAGGCAGCTATAGGAGCATATAGGAACTGATAACACGGGCCTTTGCTAGTTATCATCGGTTGTCTCGAGAGTAACGCATACATTTTGTCAAAAATGTACAACTTCTAAAAAGAAGGTCGAATGAGATATGACAGTGTTTTGGAGTTTTGATGCGTGACGTCTGTTTAACACTGAAGATACTTTCCCATCGGTCTGCAAGTGTTAAGTCATTACCTTATACAGAAGTAGGCTCTTATCATTATAGCATTTGAAAGCTATAAGTCTTACAGTCGACCAAGAGGTCATGGAGCAAAAAAGTACATTAACTAGACGCAACGAAAAAAATTGCTTTGAATTAAAATTAATAAATTCTGCGCAAACTTACATTCAGTATTATTTGTAATCATTTAGGCTTTAATGAATATTACACATTAAGTTAGATATGTATATTTTTTAAACCACTTAATAGAAGAGAAAAAACATAAAAATCATATTCCAATTTATTTAAATGTGTACTGTTTTGTGTTTTAATATAACTACTAAAATAAAAGTAGTTAAAATATTTATAAAACTAAAATAATAGTTTTATATCCTTAAAAAATTTTCTATTTCAAAATACACCCTAAAACACATATAAATTTTAGCCAAATAATAAGATTAAACTTACCGCTTAAGCCGTTTTCCAAATTACAAGTAACAAGTATTAACCGAACATAACTTTAGTTTGTAACATCAATGTAAGTTAAGTCTGTAACATCAATGTAATCGCGTATTTCTCCCACGGAAGGGTTCAGCTGGGTTAAGCAGTGTGTCTCTGAGGGTGGCTGATATTCAACTGAGGCCAGGCCAGACCAGCGATTTCCCGCGCACAAGCGCAGTTCTCAAAGTTAACTTCAAAAGTATTTTAATATAAAACGAATACGATACATTGTTTCGAAAACTGTATTCATTAATGTTCATAGTTTTGTAAACATTATTGTAATACACATGCATATTGATTACTCGATAATTTTTTCATTAAATTTCAAATAATTCAAAATCCCAGGTTCAATGAAAATGGCTGCTAAAATAACAGAGGTTTTACATAATTATCTTTATTTTGTTATAATGTTAAAAAATCTAATTTTGTCAAAAGATGAAGAAGTGCGTTACTTTGAAATAATACACATTGGACGCCAATATTTATTCGTTCATATTCATTATTAATTTATAGTTTTAATGATTCATAAATGTATTGTATATATATATATTTTTTTTTTCAATTTACCCAGTACACGGTGGGTACTGGGTACATACATCAATCACATCTACTTAAACTTAAGATAAGGTAGTAAAGCTATGTAATATACGAATTTTAAAATCTTACTATGACATAGTTATATTAAAAAATAATTTTAAACCAACTTTACATATTCAATTTGGCCCCACATTGGGCGCCAGTTTTTATTATTACACATTTATTATACGCAATTTTTGGTAACTAACATACAAACAATTTTCAATAAATAATTATATGCTAAGCTATCCGCTTTGCTAAAATATATCTTAATAATTATAGAATATATTATCAGGTAACTCTTAGATTTCAAAGATAAAAGACTCTTCGTTTTAAAAATCTCTTACGGCCTTGAGGTATACACGTTTAATTTTTAAGCTTTCGTTCTCTCAGCATTTAATATTTTCAAAACCCATCTACACTGGATGTCTAGGCGGGTTAGTTAGGCAAATATTTGCGTTGACCGTCCACATCGCTCAGAAGCGTATAGTACACATTAACATACACATACACATACGACAAAATTTATAATATTACAACAAAACACAAAATGTAAAAACAAGCTGTTGAGTATCATAAACATTTTTAATATTAAAAAGAAAAGTACCTACTGAAATAATTTTACCAACAAATGATTTTGATACCTTTTATTCTAGGTACAAATACACGATATTTTTGTTATATGAAAATATGTTAGAAGGATTTTCATGATTTGGTTAAAGACCCATAATATCTTCATATTTAACACCCTTCGAACGACGTCAAGGACGTCACGCGACGATATAAGATTTTTCTACTCAAGTCAAAAATTGTAACATTGTAACCTTCCATTTTTAAAATTGAAATTTTCACCTTTTCGGCTCACTCATATCCTAGAAAATTGTCATACAAATTCCTCCGTCGACGATAGCTGACGTAAAATTATTTCACACATAAATCTGGGAACTGATTGCAACGTGCTCGTAGCTCAAGTATTTTGTCCTTGTCGAAGTGATATGAGTGTTAATCTTGACGACAATGATGATGGGTTTTTCATAACGCTTTATCATATTTGCCTTTAGTAAATTTTCTTTGTAATGTATTATACTGAAATATGTATTTAATGGTACGATTTCAACTAGAACATTGTCTTAATTTATCTTATATTATATAATTAATTTCTGTTTTCTAATACGTGCAATATATTTTTTTGTTTGAATTATTATTGGAACGAAGTTCTTTTACGCGGCTTATATTAGAATCAAATGACAGTGACCCAAGGTCCCATCATATAACGAAATAGCGTACATACTGTGCTTATTAAATGCTACAAAATGCGATGAGTTGGGTGTGACAAAAATACAGTAATATAATCAATTGAAATCTACATTTTAAAACACGGTTTGAGTCGAAAAAATATCGCACATAACTTTCCTGACGGGGGCCCCCGACCGCATAACTTATTTATTTACATTTTGATTAATAGTAAGACCGGTTATTTGCTAATGAGCCTTCATTTGATAAGTCAGTACTTAATACAAACATCATAAGCGACTTTAACCAACCAGTACGTTGCTAATGAGCGACTAATAATAATTGTAGCTTACCTTTATGCTTTTCATATATTATATTAATATTATAAATGGGTGAGGTTTGTTTTACGGTTTCATATAAAAATTTAATAAAATAAAAATAAGGGATGTTTAATATTACAAACAGCTGCAATGCCTGTGGGCAACAGTGGCAATAGTGAATTTGATAGTCCAGCCTAGTTTCGAGTTTAGTTTACTCGGTGGTAGAGCTTTGTGCAAGCTCGTCTGGGTAGGTACCACCCACTCATCAGATATTCTACCGCAAAACAGGAGTACTTTGTATTGTTGTGTTCCGGGTGAAGGGTGAGTGAGCCAGTGTAATTACAGGCACAAGGGACGTAACATCTTAGTTCCCAAGGTTGGTGGCGCATTGGCGATGTAAGCGATGGTTAAAATTTCTTACAATGCCATTGTCTATGGGGGTTGGTGACTACTTACCATCAGGTGACCCAAATGCTCGTCCACCTTCCTATACAATAAAAAAAAAAAGATAAATATAATAAATTTTTACAACTAAAAATAAAACGGAATCTGAAATAGTTTTCTATCAAAAGACTACGAATCATTCTTTATCTGCGTAATATATGTAAATGAATGAACTAGACAACGTGCATAGGAATAAATACGATGATATTTTAAAAATAGAAGGCGTATGTAAATGAAAGTGAGGTTGATAATAATATTGCAATCGTTTTAATTGCAAGTGCATTAATTTAGATCTCAGAAAATGTCTCTATATGGTAATTTTGCACGAGCCGTTTTAAATAAAGCAGAAATCCATTTTGTGTGGTCAATATCACGTCTATTGATTTCATTTAAATTAACATTTATTAATTGTAATTGAAGCATCACTTATTGGTGGTCAAAAGAATAACTATCACTGCATCTAGATTTTTATTTTTGAGCAAGTACGCGTACTACAAGACGTAATTTTGAAAAATTGTAAGCATCACGTATACGTGATGTCACGAAAAGGTAAGAGAAAATCACCATATGTTATTTATTTTTAGTGTATAGCTATTTATATAAAAAAAAAATATTTTTAGAATACTACGTTGTATGTAACGTTTAAATATGATTTTATAATGCAACGAAGTTTGACTTCTTCAAGTATGTGTTACACATTATTCTGACGTAAAGCTTAAAGTAAATAAAAAATAAAAACAGCCAGTAAATGTTCCACAGTTGAGCTTCCTTCTTTTGGAGAATAATCCACTACGCTGAACTAATATGGATTAGTTGCGCAGAATTTTCTCCAACGGTGAAGGCTTTCTCGTGATTTTTCTTTCTAGGCTCCAGGCTGATACTTAGTATTTCTCGAAAAACCCAATAATTCTTCCACCCCCTGTATTTCAATCTCAGACTTACAACGCCAAAGAGACAAGCATTTAAAAATATTTAGTAAATATTATGTAGCAAAAATGCACAACGTTCATTATAAAAGTAAACAACGATCGCGCTTGCTTGACAAGATGAATGCTTTGAAAACATTGCTTTGAAAGCTGCCTAAATTATAGGACGTTGACTTTTGTGCAGTATACGTGAAGTTTACAACTATATAACAATTTAGTTGAAGTTGAGACTATGCACTTTAATCAAAGTTATCACTATTTACCACTTTGGAATCTTAGCCAGATTAGCGGTCACCCAGAGCTGGACAAAATGTTGTTTTACCAGAATTCTAATACTTGCACATTGGCTTGCAGTTTCCTTTACTAACTTGTGATTTATTGATCTGATAAAAAATCCAGCATATCTATTGGAATTGTTTGACTTATGAATGTATAGAGCACCGATATGTGTGCAAGATCTTGTCATATGTAATTATTTATAATGTGATCTTTAACAGACCGCATTTCCCATCGAACCTCGACGTCTGGAAATCCACAACACCGCAATATTTATGGCATTTTCTGCCTCGTACAACCACTCTTTGGAACCAGCTATCGCCGGCGATTTTTCCGAATCGATATGACACAGAAACTTTCAAGAAAACAGCGTACTCTACTTTTTCAAAGGCCGGCAACGTATATATATATACGTATATATACGTATATACGTGATATACACTTTTCGCGAGTATTCCTCCAAGCTAACTTTATAGGTACTGGTTGTATAAAGTCTTGAGATACCCTAAAGCAGAACTGGTGAAGTAGAAGTGCATCATACTTAAGCATTGCGTCAAACTTACCCTTTTAACTGCACCAAATAATAAAATATAAAAAATAATCATGTCAAAGATTACGCAAATTAGACTTAATTCAGATAAAATTTCTGACGCTAAATATTCAGACAGGTAGCTATAAAAAGCTCTCCATTTATCTCATCTTGTCTGTAAAAAATAAATATATTAAGTCTCTTAGCAAGGTTCAAAGACAAAGGTCAGTCGTCTGAAAACTTCCATATTATACAGCTAGTGAAGTTGCGAATAACATCTTAATGAAGGTAATTACTTATTATTATTTGTATATCATTAAGGTTTAATGATTAATATATTATACTGAATAATTTGTGGTTAGTCTACGAAAGTCTGTATTTTATACATCATAATTTAATATTGTAAGATGATAATTAAATAAATATTTGCGAAATGTATAAGCTGCAAATATAAAGATATACTAGTACGCTCTAAATTCGGAATGTAAATTCTTTCCGAATTGAGAAAAATCGGATACGAACCTTTTTTTATCTACTAGTCCTGTATCGGCTTACTAAACATCACGAACCTTACGTATACAGAACATTAAGGGGCTATTACCATAATTCTATCATGAACATTTTTAAATTAATGATACTGTAGTTCTTACACAATTACAGCTGTGCCTCAAGTATGTTGTTAAACGAGCTACGCCCACAGCTTTCACACGAGCGTTGCCAGAGTTGCAAGTCTCTTATGAGCAAAGCGAGGGCCCGCACCAGTACCTTTAAAAATATATAATCAATTATGCAAGGGTTATTTTTCCAACATAACCAATGATTTCAGAAAATATTATCCACTCACCAAGTTAAAAAAAAAAAAAATGTTTTTTGTACTTTATTTTGATTTAATATATTATTTTACATTTTACAATTATAGACACCACGTTATCAAAGAAACTAGTTTGAATTGAAAATAAGGTTATTGATTTTTTTCAAGGATAATGTTATTGAAATTAAATTAAGCATGTTCTATGGCAAGCCAAAAGAGCGGTTCAGTTCGCACGTGATGTGGGTAACAATAGAAAATTTCACAAACTTAAATCTATGGACATCGTTGAAAATGTATTTGCAGAAAAGTTCCAGGGAAAACGGAATGAAACGAGTTCAGTTTTGCGAATTTACGGTCATGAAATTCATGCGGTGTTTGTTTAACAGATTTCGCTGGAAATCTTTCCGGATTAGAATAATGCGGAATGAAAGAACGAAAAGGAAAATAGCATTCTAGTGCATTTTGAATGTGTAAGTATTGACTATGACGTTTGTCTGATTGACATCATGTGGCTTTTAGCAAGTAGTAATTTAGTAGTAGTTGTATGAACCTTATGAAGTTCTGCACATGTGTATCCGCCAACCCGTACTAGAGCAGGATGGGGGAATACCTTATTTAGTCCTTAAAATAATAAGATTTTTTTAAGTAGTATTATTTTATGAAGTTTCTTGCCTTGTCTTGTCTGATTAGGTACCACTCTTTCATCACTTGTACCGCTGAACAGTACTTTTTAGATATTACTGTCGTGTTTCGGCTTAAAGGGTTATTGAAAGATAAATTACCGGCACAAGGGATGTTTTTTCTTAATTGGATTGGTGGCGCATTGGCGATGTAAAGAATAGTTATTTCTTATAGTACGGATATACATATATGTATGGTGACCACTTACTACGAGTTGGCCAGTTTTTTTACTAGTATAATAAAAAAGAAATGTTATGTATGATTTTTCTCGATGCCTCCAAAAACGAATCGATAAAAATTTCCAATCGCGATATTTTTCAATGTTTTCATAGAGAACGTTGAAATGTGTCAAAACTTTATGTGGGTTGGCTTTATAGTTTCTAAATTTTAAAACAATATCTACAAAAGAACATGATGACAGTATTTATCTACTTTCTTTAGAAAGTCACAAAGACAGCTCGTTTGCTTTAAAGCAGTTTAATGAAAATAAAACTTATCTTAATTTAAATCTTAATTTAAATATTAGATAATTATAATTATTCTTAGAAATGTCAATGGAAATAGGTTTTTTAAAGAGATTAATCAAAACCACTATACAACAATAAAGTAAACTTATATTGATATGTACAATGTACATACAAAAATAGAACAAAGGAATCAATAATAAACAGACAGAGCTATCGCTTACGACCGAATTGCAGAAGAATAATGCCTGGCGTACGTTACTCGCGCTGCTTTTATAGGGCGCTGACAATAAATCTACCCACCAATTTAGTATTAAAAGTTGAACACCTAACACGGCCGTTCCTGACGTGGAGTCGTCCTCGACGACGTTTGATGGACACCCTTCCGAGTTGTCTTGTGGCATATCAACATCCTCACAGTCAAGTTGTGGCATTGACAAACCTTGGCCAGTTCCAGGCGTTGAATTGTCCTGTTCTCCCTCATCATCATCGTCATCTGCGGATTATAAATCATATAAAAATCTTTTATGTTACTTAAATATTTTAGTGACATATACCGTCCCGATACCCGCACGACACACAAGGCGCCATTGTATGCCATACAAATATCGCGACCGTATACTTTATATCCGTTGTATGAGTTAACTCGGAAGTCATTATGCTTTACACATGTTCCGAGCTACACATACATAAAAAACATGTCTTCCGAATTAAACATTAATTCAGGTATCAGAAACATAATACACGTCATCCGAATTACATCGTAATTCAGGTATCACAAAAATTATACACGTCATCCGAATTACATCGTAATTCAGGTATCACAAAAATTATACACGTCATCCGAATTACATCGTAATTCAGGTATCACAAAAATTATACACGTCATCCGAATTACATCGTAATTCAGGTATCACAAAAATTATACACGCCATCCGAATTACATCGTAATTCAGGTATCACAAAAATTATACACGCCATCCGAATTACATCGTAATTCAGGTATCACAAAAATTATACACGTCATCCGAATTACATCGTAATTCAGGTATCACAAAAATTATACACGTCATCCGAATTACATCGTAATTCAGGTATCACAAAAATTATACACGTCATCCGAATTACATCGTAATTCAGGTATCACAAAAATTAAACACGCCATCCGAATTACATCGTAATTCAGGTATCACAAAAATTATACACGTCATCCGAATTACATCGTAATTCAGGTATCACAAAAATTATACACGTCATCCGAATTACATCGTAATTCAGGTATCACAAAAATTATACACGTCATCCGAATTACATCGTAATTCAGGTATCACACACCATAATTATAAGCTCGACCAAAGTCGACATAAAGAATTCGTATTAGCCTTTACGACTGAAAAACGACGCACAAGACTCACGGACACCAGGACAACACCCTTTTCAATTCATCCGCGTCTTGCCATACTGAGCATTCTTTGTCATATTTTGTATCGCTTGTGTACCGGTATGCTGAGCACTCTCAGCGAGTCGGATGCTCCCAACGAGCCGAACACTTTCAGCATGATCAACCACACGTGCTGATTACTGCAGCACCATGCGACGAACACGCTGCACGCGCAGTACGCGCCATACGCGCCTCAAGCGCCGTACGCGCCGTACACGCCATATGCGCCTCAAGCGCCGTACGCGCCGTACGCGCCGCACGCACCGTATGCGCCGTACGCGCCACACGCGCCGTACGCACCGCACGCGCCGTACGCACCGTACGCACCGTACGCGCCTCAAGTGCCGTACGCGCCGCACGCGCCGTACGCACCGTACGCGCCGCAAACGCCGTACGCGCCGTACGCGCCGTACGCGCCGTACGCGCCGCACGCGCCGTACGCACCGTACGCGCCTCAAACGCCGTACGCGCCGTACGCGCCTCAAACGCCGTACGCGCCGTACGCGCCTCAAACGCCGTACGCGCCGTACGCGCCTCAAACGCCGTACGCGCCGTACGCGCCTCAAACGCCGTACGCGCCGTACGCGCCGTACGCGCCGTACGCGCCTCAAACGCCGTACGCGCCGTACGCGCCGTACGCGCCGTACGCGCCTCAAACGCCGTACGCGCCGTACGCGCCGTACGCGCCGTACGCGCCTCAAACGCCGTACGCGCCGTACGCGCACTGAAGGTGAGCGCGCCTGCGCGCTCGTGACGCTCAGCCATCAACACCACGCGCCACGCGAGCCGCACGCTCACTCTTGACAGACGACCACGGCTGCACGCTCGTGACACTCTGTCACCAGCTCTACGTCCGGCAGGCTGGAGAAAGCTGACCGGCGGTCGTTCAGCCAGCAGCACCAGTTGTGCGCAGACTGATGTATCGCACCCGAAGCACTGAAGCACCAGCCTCGTGTGTTACTCTGAAACATTGTTTGTCACACAGTATCACTTAGCTCGGTCACTCCTGACCACACTATATTTTAGGGGAAAGTACAAAGACATCAAACTAGACAATAGGGGATATAATTTTTTTTTTATGCTAACAGCCAGAGCCACATATCACAGTCGTTCGGACTAAATTGCAAAACGACTCTGTACAACATTACGCAGCTTTCGTAAATCCAGACTCTAGAAACTCCCGAGTAAGACATCTGCCGCCCCGGCTGTCCAGCCGATCAGTAATCGCATTGCTCACATCCAACGCATGGGTCGATTCCCTTGGATCGCCGTGTGTCACCCCCCTGGTAAGCACACATATGGTCTCTACAGACCCCCTTACTCGAGTTTCTAACACAACTTTTAATTTTGAACTTCATAATTAACATCAATCTCAACCAAAAGGACTAACTAGGATTAATTAACCGAATCACACGTTCACCCGCTACGCGAGTTTGTTCCAAACCAGTAATAAAATATTTCGAAAAACGAATCAACGCAGTAACAATTTCTGCTTTATGAGTTAGGGACACTTCGGTATTAATAACGGTAAAATCATTCATAAGAGCCGGTATTCATTACTACGGGATGAAACATTACTTTCTAAATTAGCTGAGGGTACGTGTGAGTAATAATTATTTACGTCATGAAATTTAGAAATTTTTAAATTGTTTCGCAATCATATTAACACTAAATCTCTGCGACAATATTTCGCGCTCTACCTTGATAATATCACTACGCAAATAGACATACGGCAACACATACAATAAAATTTCGATTAAATTATTACAATCTCGAAAATACAAAATATTTGAACAGTGCTGAGAACACTTGACTGACTAATAACCTCTTAATCTGACATAAACTTACAAGAAACACTTTCTTTAATAAGAGAATTCTCAGCACCTGAATCATAATGGAATGTGAAAGACTGACCTTTATGTTTTAAACTTGCACGCCACGTCACGAACTCCATTTACATTACCATTGAACTTCAACGCAATGTATCTACTCTCACCCAACACTCATGTCGTCGACACAGCACCGCGGCTCATGGCAGCATTCATGCCCCGGCGAAGACACGGCCGCAAAGTCAAGATGCTCCACCGTAGTCATGATCACTTACACGCGGTCGCGGCGGCGTCCCGCGTGGAGGTAATGCTTTATTCCTCCAACGACGTTAATCGAACTAGAATGTAACACATTCGTTCTGTTAAGACTTTTATCAGAGTTATGGCTGTTATTAGGCACATTTCTTAGCTATTATTGCGCAAGATCACTGTTAATTAATAATAATCCAATGCAGGGTAGTTAAATAAGAAATCTTTGCAAGCTAACTTGTGAATTTACCAAGAAACTTATAAATTACGACACACAGTAAGTCACAGTGTCTATCGCTTTTAAACAAATTGGAACGCACTCACCAGATCCTTTCCATCGTATAATACGTTACCACAGGTAGCAGAGCGGATCAGAACACATGAGGTTCCGATCCCACTTCTGATCTTAGAAATGTCAATGGAAATAGGTTTTTTAAAGAGATTAATCAAAACCACTATACAACAATAAAGTAAACTTATATTGATATGTACAATGTACATACAAAAATAGAACAAAGGAATCAATAATAAACAGACAGAGCTATCGCTTACGACCGAATTGCAGAAGAATAATGCCTGGCGTACGTTACTCGCGCTGCTTTTATAGGGCGCTGACAATAAATCTACCCACCAATTTAGTATTAAAAGTTGAACACCTAACATTATTATATTTTTAGACTATGTCTTCCAAAATTGAAATATCCTTTCGATCCGATTGTAAGGTCTTTTGAATCGGTTTTGTTATAATTAGATTATTTTTTATTGTATAGGTCACCAACGTCTATAGACAATGGCATTGTAAGAAATGTTAACCATCGCTTACATGGCCAATGCGCCACCAACCTTGGGAACTAAGATGTTATGTCTCTCGTGCCTGTAATTACACTGGCTCGCTCACCCTTCAAAACGGAACACAATAATAACAAGTACTGCTGTTTTGCGGTAGAACTGAATATTAGACTACCTTTAGTACGGAATGTTTTTACCGACATAAAAGTCAGTGGTTACTCATTTTTACCGACATAAAAGTCAGTGGTTACTCATTTTCTCAAACGAAACATAGTGGCTCCACTCTTAAGTGAAGTTCAAAGGTACAAATTCAGGCAATATCATATCGAGTTTATTATTGGCTTACTCTTCATAATTTATCTCGTTTTAAAAGGTCAGGTATCTTTCAAGATTATTTAAGATAAAATTGTCAAAATATTGATAATTATTACTGTTATTTTAATTTTATAATTACTTATAATAATTTTGATTATAATATATATTTAACTATATATAATATATATATAGTAGGGTATATGTCATAACATAACTAAAGAACACAAAAGATCTGATTTATAAATGTTATTAGTTAAGCAATGCGACGTCTTCTTCTTTCGAATGTCATATTAATAATGACAGAAAGAGAGATATCAGTGTTAAACTAAATAGCCGCGTTTGTAAGTAAGGCCGTAAATGAATTAGAAGTGACATGTTAAAATCATTACAAAAAATCCACAGAAATTTAACATAATGTCCTATTCTCTTGGTCCAACTAACATATTTTCCCCTTATTTTTACTTGTGTCTTCACAGACTTTTGTGATCGCGCCATTTTACGAGATTCTGTTACTTTTTTTTTTGTTTTGTTTCGCTCCGTTAATTATTTCAAAGTGCATTATCTCAATATATTATATAATTCTTTTGTACATATTTAAATTAAATCTAATATTAAATAAATCAGATGAAGGATATGGTAAATATTCACAATTAGTGTTCTTGCGTTGGAACCCGAACTTGAATCTAAGCATTCAAAAATATATATAAATTGAATACGTTAAATGAATTGTAGCTTACCGATGTTTTCAATTTTGGTAAAATGGTTATTTCGTTATTTTTTTCTAGATTGAAATTTCATTGCCCGAAAACGATCTCTGTGCTCATGCAACGGAAAGCATGGATTACAATTTCAATTTTTGTTAATAATATATTCTTCTGTATAAATAAAATATTATCATAAATATACTGTGAGGCAACCGTTAATATATCTATTCTTAGCGCAGCACGAATTATTCAGCAAATTATAGTTTCCGTTATTAAACGCGAAACTTTGCTACCTTATATAATATTGTAAGGTGTATCGTAATGTGATGAAACAAACTACAAAGTTCTAGCGACGTGTACCGTCAAGCAGATTAATTACATTTATTGTTTTGTGAGCTATAGAACATTCTTTGACGACTAATTTGTTTTACGTCACGTTGGCAACTATACAAGATGGCGGCGATATATGATTATTGTTTATACCTTATATATTATTAGTAGTTCTTGATACATTGTCTAAGTACATAAATGTATAATAATTGTAAAGAGAGCTAAAAATAATTTTGTGGTAAGTGAATAATATAAACTTCAATAGATACCTTACATTGTCATCATCAGATGGGTACATTTTCTCGGTGGTAGAGTTTTGTGTAAGCTCGTCTGGGTAGGTACCATCCACTCATCAGATATTCTACCGCAAAACAGCAGTACTTTGTATTGTTGTGTTTCGGTTTGAAGGGTGAGTGAGCCAGTGTAATTTTACAGGCACAAGGGACATCACTTCTTAGTTCCCAAGGTACATGGCGCAGTAGCGATGTTGTTTTTTTTTTAAAGAAATATACAAACCCCTGTCTATGGGCGTTGGTGACCACTTACCATCAGGTGGCCCATATGCCCACTTACCTATACTATAAAAAATAGGTTTTTAAATCGAAAAATAAATCTCCTTTTTTAAAGGTGAAACTATTTTGGTAACGAACTAGGTTGGAAATAAACTGTCATATCCAACTAGCAACACCTAGAAATATATTTATAAGCCGTATTTACTGTGTGTACAATAAAGCATATAAATAAAAATAAATAAATATAAGTTGCCATATCAGCCTTAAGCTGGACTTGCTACTTTTACAGGTAAATAAATATTTAAGACCATTTACACTATAATTAATAATAACTATCGAAATATTGATACCTAATCTATTGAATGCCACTACGTCGTTTAAATACCATTTAACAGAGAGGAGTAAAGTCCGAGAAGCGAAGAAATATTTAACTTACCCGCGGGACGCTTAAGGCGCTTAAGTGATAGCTGGGGTAATGTCTGATCGTGGTAACAGATTTATTGTAACTGTTCAATATTATTACAATACTGTGTAATATTATTGAATATTCTCTGAATAAAAGCTGCTGATATCAACGTCTTTTAAAATTATGTAATAATCTTAAACTATGTTATGTCATTATTTATTTATAATATTATGTTATTTTATTTGATAAATCTAAGAATATTGGGTACATTAAATTAAGTACAATAAAAAAATTGCAATTCTTTTTCAAAAAGTTTCCCCTGCGAAGATGCTTGAGTAGGGCTTTGTGCAAACCCATTTGGATGGGTAGGGATGCTACCTACCTACTCATCTCATATTCTACCGCCAAATAGCGATAGAATTGGTGTGTTCCGATATGAGTGAGTCAGTATAACTATAGGCACAGGTACAATATATTAGTTCTCAAGGTTGGTGTCGCATTGGTGATGTAAGGAGTGCTTCATATTTCTCATCGTTCATCAGACCAGCGTCTCATTTATCAGTCTACTAATCTACTTGAAAAAATAGGTTAATTAGTATATCAAATACACCGACGCCTTCATAATAATTTTCGTGTATTTTTTCTTTCTTCTCTCTAATTTTGTATGATTAAAAATGTTAATAGAGAAACGTAGCGTTAGTAACATTTGTTTCTGATCTTTTGACAGTTCTAAATCAATTATTATTGTTATAAAAATATAATATAAATTAAAATATATTAAAGTAAGAAAACTTTTTAAGCATAATCAACAAGAACTCCGTGAACGGTTGGATGCGCCCTCTCTTGTTTAATGTGTATTCCACCATTGGATTTCCGATTAATTCAGGCGTAGACAGAGGTTCATTCTGAATAGCAAAAAACGCAGTCATTATTCTATTCAACTGCTTTGTGGGACAATTAGGTATCTTAAAAGGCTGCATTCCAATTTCAAAAACCCGCGTCGAGCCAGTTTTTTATTGAGAACTTGTCAATAGAAACCTGAAGTTTTGATGTCAACCCTATACATGCTTCGATACGCTACAATATGTTCCTCCCTTGAAAATGGCCGCCGTGGCCAAAAGTGGTTTGAATAACATCATAATATTATCAATAACAGCCTGTGAATGTCCCACAGCTGGGCTAAGGCCTCTTCTCATTTTTTGACGCTGCTCCAATGCGGGTTCGGTGGTATGTACATGTGGCAGAATTTCAGTGACAAGCAGGTTTCCTCATGATGTTTTCCTTCACCGTTATACACGAGATGAATTATTATCACAAATTAAGCACATTAAATTCAGTGGTGCTTGCCCGGTTTCGAACCCACAATCATCGGTTAAGATTCACGCATTCTTACCACTGGGCCATCTCGATTTATGGACCATCTCGGCATCATAATATTATAGGTAAAAAATTATTAACATTTCAATATTTGTATCGTAAAATGTAATGTCTATGATCCAGTCGAAGGGTCTTGTCAGCTTATCATATGGATATTGGACCCACGTCGACAAGGATTCTTAATTTCTATTATAACTCACCTAAATATCTGTTACATGGAAACTCAGACTTTTATCCCTATTTATAAGGGAAGTGAGGGCATTGAGAACATTTAAGATCAAAATTTATGAAATTAATATATTTTCACGAAACTAAATTTGGATATCAGTAAATTTCATTATTTATTTTGAAACTGGCTGATATCCGAAGCGTTTGTGGTGGGTGTATAAGGATTAATTAGAACTATTTATAATGTGTTTCACTGCTGGGCTTGTGCCTTCTCTCTATTTGAGGTGAAGTTTAGGAGCTTTTCCGCCACACTGTTTTAATGCGGATTGGTGAATACACCTACGACAGATCTTTATCCAACTCTGTATGTCTCCTCACATTGCTTATCTTCACCGAGAAATATAAAAAGCGCGGGTTTGAACACATGTTCTTCGGTAAAGATCTAAGCTTACCTACTCTAACCACTGGGCCTAATTCGCTTCTATATATATAAATAATCCACTATGGACTAAGTTATTTCTAAGTCGCGTGTCAGTTCTTATCGGAAGAATCTAAATTGTGACCCGGCGACTGATTTATATTTAATTGAATCTTTTTAATTGACTCAGAAGTTTTCGTGATAGCCTTTTCGAGTCAAGTTTATTTTGATCGAAAAATATATTATTCATTATATTCTATACATTGTATTGATTTCCACAAAATAAGCATTGGGTACTATGTATACACATACTGTATAAGGGTATAGTTTTATTAAAACAAAGTTGCGACCCTAAAGAGATACATAGTAAGTGTGGTTTTAAATAAACAACGGTTTCGGTAAATTGTCTTAGCTTAGAAATAAAATAGAGCTGCATATCGAATTTATCGCTTGCCCTCCATCCATTGACCATTTTCATTAAAAATTATTTCATCGAAGTATAGATAATAATCGATGTAAATCAAAATTTTGTTAGTTCATTTGTATGTTTAATCTGACGATAAAGTCGCTGTTGTTTAAATGAGGATGCGCTAAATGAGAAGACAGAAGGATTTCGTTCCGAAGTTATTTAATCATACAATGTACGAACATTTCTAGTGTTAGTGTGTTTCTAAACGGAAATCTTGTTGCGGAACCATATGAATATCTAGAATTTGACATTTTGGCAATATTCGCTTGGCTCACCGATACCGAAATTTATCTCAAAAACCAACATATAAACTTGCTATATACTTAGGCTCCGGTACCTCGGAATATTCTTAGAAGAGCCTGGAGAGATGAAGGAATACGAAATGTTTGGGAACTCTAAATTCGCACACAGCTGTGCACTATAGTATCTCTAGCGCAGTTGGACAGGCCTCGAGCTTAACCGCCGTCGCCGAAAATTTGTCAGTAGGTCTTTACAATATTTTCAAATATATGTATATATGTTATGTGTTTATATATTTATTTGAAATTAATATGACCATTTTCAAAAATAATATAATAATAATAATAATATCGTGGGACATTATTCACACACGGCTATCTGATCCCAAACTAAGCAGCTTGTACTATGGAAACCAGACAACTGATATACTACATATACTACTTTTTTTTTGTAAATATATACTTATATAGATGATTACACCCAGATTCAGAACAAACAGACATGTGTTCATGCACACAAATGTCTGTCCTGGATGGGAATCGAACCCACGGTCTGCGGCGCGAAAGGTACGTAACTACCAACCACGCCAACCGGCTCGTCAACAAATATAATATCTCTTTTATTGACTTGCCTTGCTATGTATATGTGTTATCTCTCACATATATACCTGTCGTCTGCCTACCTATACTATATAAAAAAAAAACCCTTAAAAAGCAAAACAAAAACAAAACATTTGAATCGTTATTTTTAAACATTTGAAAAAAATGTAAAGCCAATCGGTTCGGAATAAAAACTCTACATTCTCTCGAATGTACAATTAATCCACCCTAAAAAACATATGCATATTACTTATTTTCAATTTTAATTACCGTTCAATGTTACGTTCGCAGTAACAAAACGTTTTCTGAATATTATTTATTAATATATTCAAAACATTTTTTTACATTACACAACATTGACTTGAATCTTTTCAATTCTTATAGTACAAGGCAAAAAAGTCCTTTACGACATTTTATACTTTCGGAGTATCTTAAATTTAAATATTTAGGAAATGCACTTTATTGATTTTATGTATATAAATTATAAAAAGATGATTCTAAACATTTGAAGCATATTCGAGAAGCAAGCAATTCAAAAACATCAACCTAAAAAGGACCCTCTGAGGTATTGTCGTTCCCACTGCTAACAAAAGCTTTATGCTTAATTGGAGGAGTTAATAGGAATGTTAGTAATTTCCTTAAAAATGGGAATTGTTAATATTAAAATAAAGAAATAATTCACTTACACTCGGTGGTAAAGTATCGTAAGAATAACTGCATGTATTCGATGAGCCATGTTCACCAAATCGCGCTGAACCTGAATAATCTCTTATAGAGGTCTCATATCAGTACAACGATATAAAATACACACACAGATTAATACATATATATTATATGATTGGAAATACATGTTCACTAGTAAATATGAAGAGAAATACATTCGTTGTGAAGACGACGTTACTTGAGACGTAAATTTAAATCTGTGTACATATTCAAGCCGTGGTACATAATGTATAGAATCTCGTACATAATATTGAATAAATAAATATTCAAGAATTGAAATTGCAAGTATACGTCTTCTACAAAGAAATTCATAGTACAAAATTGTTATTGATTCATCTATATATATAAAAATGATGTTTGTATATATGTTTGGGATTCCATACGTCAGGTACATAATTATATAATGTATTTATTTATGAAAAAGATAAAAAGGAAGGTCCAATGGTCATCTGAGTGGTTACCATCGCCCATAGACATTGGCGCTGTAAGAATTTCTCACCAGTTCTTACATTTTCCATGCGCCATCAACCTTGGGGTCTAATATTATGTCTCGTGCTTCTAGTTACTCTGGCTCACTCACCCTTCAAACTGGAAAGCAAAAATACAAAGTATGTCTAATTGACAGTAGAATAAAAAAATAAACGTCTTCCAGACCGATTTCGGCCACGGCGGCCAATCTCAAGAGAAATTAGCCAACTGCGCAGGAGATATTATAGTGCACAAGTGTGTGCGCAAACACAGGTGCACTCACTATTCCCTAGCTCTCATAATCCGATGGGACGGCAATCCGACACGATCGGAAAGAGTTCAAGCGCAGGACCAACGGCTTTACGGGCTTTCCGAGGCACGGGAGTGTACACACTTCCAACTTCCAGACTCCGGGCTGCTATTGACAATTTTCTGACAGAAAAACCCAGTAACTACTTATTGGCCCGACCTGGGAATTGAACCCAGGACCACTGGGTCAGCGGCCTTATATCAAGCCACTAGACCAACGAGGCAGTCATGTCAGTAGAATATATGATGAGTGGTGACCCAGACCTACCACTAAGACATTTTCATGGCGATTTTTTTTTGTACTAGCCACGTTGGAGTAACATCAAATTATATACCGTTCAAGCGATCACTATGATGTAGACAAGACAATGTCTGCAGTATTTTGCTAGTATTACAAATTGCGTTCGTCTGTATATTATTCAATGTTATTTGGACAAAGTGTTTCATATTATATAAGCAACATTCATAATATATTTACACATCGTTCGTACGTTAGGTAACTCTTAAATATTGGGTACTATTATTAAATTTTCATACTCAGGCGCTTGTATTTTCAATTATTGGAAGTATACTCATTTTGTATAACAGGGTATCCAGCTATGAGGATAAGTCTATTAAAATAGTGATGTCCTGCTGAACGCCAACCTCAATGGGGACTTATGAGTTACGAAGGAAATACTTTAGTTCTAAAGTATATATAGAATAAAGAGCTGAGGGATACTCACCATCTGGACAATAGGTTTTGATTGAGTGCTATCCGTGATAGTAGATTCTATGTAGCGACAACTTACAAACTTCTAGTGATCGAAAGAAAATTCCATTAATTGACCCGACCCGGGTTACAAACCCGGACCCAGGACTTCAAAATCTGTATTTTTAATGAACACTCCTTGGGATAACATATAAACGATCGCTCATAAGAGTAGTCTCGTCTGATTTCTCAGACCACGGAAGATAAAGCTAGGTGATATTACGCGCCAAGATGCTAGCACATTGTCGTCGCACATTGAATCTGATTTTGAAAAAAGTTCGCAAAACCTTTCCAAACGTCAAATCTATTTAACCATTCTTTTACTTCATTTAGGGTATTGAATTTCCAAAAGTTCTCGATACGTCTACTTTCTAAATTTCTGCTACCTTCAGTATTTTAATATTGTGATAACATTTGCTTCGTAGTTTTTTTTTTTATTGTATAGGTAGGCGGACGAGCATGTGGGCCACCTGATGGTAAGTGGTCACCAACACCCATAGACTATGGCATTGTAAGAAATGTTAACCATCGCTTACATTACCAATGCGCCGCCAACCTTGGGAACTAAGATGTTATGTCCCTTGAGCATGTAATTGCACTGGCTCACTCACCCTTCAAACCGGAACACAACAATACCAAGCACTGCTGTTTTGCGGTAGAATATCTGATGAGTGGGTGGTACCTACCCAGACGAGCTTGCCCAAAGCTCTACCACCAAGTAAATAAAGTAGTTCAATAAATTTATCATACAAAGCCAGTAAATTACCTTTTTATAATAACGATACATGCGAATGATATACTAGTCATTCACTCTAATAATAAGCGTTCTTAAGTAATTTAACAAAGTGCCTGTCTAGAATTTAGTGCTTGTTCCACACCTAAGCGTCCTGCTTAGCTTATTTTATAAGTGCCGAACGTTTTTATTGTCCATTAAAATCGAACCCAAACGATACTACCATCGTTGTTTGGAGCAAATTTTTGCTTCGGTATACGTTTTCGTATAAAATATTTCCGCTTACTATTTTGGTTAATATTATTGAAAGTTATTGGTATTGCTCATTTGCTTAACATAACATCGTCGTATTTGGGGTCTTCTCTTCGATTCAAACATGGCTGTAATAAAGGCTTGTTTTTTTTTGCAGTTTATTTTCTTTATCAACAACAGTTTACAGGCAACTTAAGACGTAACATACCGTTTCAAAAGTTATTATGAGAGCCTACTCAAATAATGTACATTAGGATTTTAACATAACACTTGTCAGCTTAAGTAGAAATAATCATACATAAAATGTTGACAAATAATATGTGTATATGAAAAGTGTTAAGATATTAACAGATTAATCTTAAAATGAAATGATATATCAATGTATATATATATTGATATATGATTTCAAATAAAATGCTATGTTGCGTTTATGGGTAAATGGAGTTTTTGTTTTTGCAGAGTTCAAAAATGTAGCACAGGATGTTGATTTTCAATTAACTTCGGAATTTCGTTTTTTTTCTAGGTAGGCATAAAAACACATTTTTTATATTTTTTATTGTATTGATTGGCGAACGAGCATATGGGGGACCTGATGGTAAGTGGTCACCAACGCCCATAGACAATGGCATTGTAAGAAACATTGCCAATGCGCCACCAACCTTGGGAACTAAGATGTTATGTCCCTTGTACCTGTAATTACACTGGCTCACTCACCCTTCAAACCGGAACACAACAATACAAAGTACTGCTGTTTTGTGGTAGAATATCTGATGAGTGGGTGGTACCTACCCACTCGCACAAGACGAGCTTGCACAAAGCTCTACCACCGAGTAAACATTACATTACATTCTGGTTCAAAATTATCATTAAATTTCTGATAATCTAAATAGCACTTCAATAGAATGAAGGAATTTCTTACACAATAGTAAATGTAACATTTTAAACTCACTCCGTATTCTCTCCATAAATTTCCTTGGTAGCACTTTTTCCTCCACCTTCATTTCGAGACAGTAGTCGCTCATAAAACCAGAGCTTTACAACCTGATTCTGCATTTTTATGCATTTTGCATGTGCACGTCTCGGATTTATCACAGCGGGACGCGGACGTCCTGAGTTTGTGGAAGATGATACGAACGTTTCAAAAATTCTACTATTACGTACATTTTATTGCTACCTATCTTAGTCTCATAAGACGAGCAAGCCGTTTCGTTTTAACACAATATGTGCAATTCTTGTTTCAAATACAAACGTTTAAACACATTTCAAACAGTGTTTATTAAGAGCAATTCGTGTTTCCGCTGCATTTATTGCACGCTTATTTCTCTAGTGATACTTAAGTAGTGTAACAGCCTGTAAATGTTCCACTACCGGTCTAAGGCGACCTCCCTTTTTGAGAAAAAAGTTCGGAGCTTACTTCACCGTCATGTATTTACCCGGGTCTTAGCTCGGAATCATTCTTTAAGAAGCTTGTTTTCTAACCACTGAGCCATCAGAGCTCTGTTATACAATATTTAACAATATTCTTGTGTGCAATTTAATAAAGACAGAACATGAAAATAATATGATATTAGCATATAATAAAATCAAATCAAAATATTTTGTCATAGCAGTACATGGATAAAAATGTTCTTTTAATCAAAATATTATATAATATTGACAAAACTATTCACACAATACCTTGTGTGGATTACAATAGAAACCCGCGAATTTGACGCCTCCATTGAAATTTTTCCTATTGAAAATGCTATAAATTCATTTGTTAGTTCTTGTGGGATCTTGAAAAATTTCCACTAAAGGTTTCTCGAAAATATATATATTTTTTAACATTGAATTACTGTAATTGTATTTCGGCCATTGTAGGTTTTTCATTATAACTAAGCTATGGCTAAAACTGTTCGTTCAAAATTATATAAAAATTTGTATGACTCGAAATTTTTGTTTCAAAAAATCCAAAATCTTATTGTGACAACTTTAGCCGTCACTGGCTATCAAACAATACAAAAAAGTGTTACAATCACAGATTAAATAAGGAGATCAAAAGTCAAGGCTGCACTGAATTATGATCACATTGCAATATTTTCGTGTAATAAACTTCAGGTACACAAACAAATATTTAATTTTTTACTGTAATTTGTATAACCATACGCGAGAGAGTTAATTATAATGACGTCATATTGCTCGCATGTTTTTCCCGCATTTGTGCTGAATAAAATTCCACTCGGTTCAAGGTAACTCATTTACAACATTTATAAATCACGACAAGGGTGGGTACTACCTAATTACAAACCTCAAATATAATATATCATGTTATTATACCGTCACAAATTATTGTAATATTTCTGTTTCAAAGGTTAGTGAGGGTATTAACTAATAATATGACAGGTGATCTGATAATTGATTGATTATATGATTAGTGATTACCTCCCTTTATGAAGGTTTTCGGATGATTTAGTGTCGTACCCTCAGTACAATTTGTGATCTTCCAGTCACTGATGTTAAGGATACTTCATCGGAGGACTATGTTGAGTCAGCTGCATTGTATGACACAGCTGCCTCGTTGGTCTAGTGGCTAGATATAAGGCTGCAGACCCGGTGGTCCTGGGTTCAATTCCCAGGTCGGGCCAATAAATAGTTATTGGGATTTTCTGTCAGAAAATTCTCAGTAGCAGCCCCGAGTCTGGAATTTGGAAGTGTGTACACTCCCGTGCCTCGGAAAGCACGTAAAGCCGTTGGTCCTGCGCCTGAACTCTTTCCGGTCGTGTCGGATTATGAGAGCTAGGGAATAGTGAGTGCACCTGTGTTTGCGCATACACTTGTGCACTATAATATGTCCTGCGCAGTTGGCTAATCTCTCTTGAGATTGGCCGCCGTGGCCGAAATCGGTCTGGAGGACGTTTTTATTTAGTATTTCAATTACCAATTTAAGACATTTAACAATTATTTAAATTTGTTTACTTTTGTTTTTGTTGTATTGTCTCTGTAATTTTAGTTAGTTTTATACTAACTATATATTGTATTGATAAGGTTTAATGTATTTTGTTTAGGAAAACAATTTGTATAATTTATAGTTAAATCTAAATTAATCAGCACATGTGAATAATACATTTAGAGCTGGCATTCGTATGAGTGTACACAAAGTCGTTTCAGTTTACAAGTTTATATCGAGTATACTTTGTAACATTCGCTAGCAAACTCAAATACATAAGTATATAAATTAGATTCTTCTTTTTGTTGATTTTAGATTGAACTTTTATTAGATGTATAAGCATTAAGAACACCTGGGAATTGAACCCAGAACCACCGGGTCTGCGGCCTTATATCTAGCCACTAGACCAACGAGGCAGTCATTGAAATACTACTCATAATAATTTAAATCAACTATCTACAAATGTTTTATTGATAACATACGTCGCGAAAGTGTACACATTTCTATGTAAACAAACATGTATTGATTATTTTGTTATTGTAACTAATGTTAATAAAAGCATCAGCGCAGCAAATTTGTGCTTCATTGAATTGTATGCCCTCTATTTAAAAGTATTGACATTCGTTCTTTAAGCGATAAGACGACGTTCTGTTACATATATTCTACCTACGTATATTACTTTATTCTTTGATTCTTAGAAACTATTTAATAGTTCTTGTATTTTTGTTTTCCATTCGATTATATTCAACCCTTTATTGTATATAAGCAATAGACATAGTATCAACTCATAAAAAATATAAAACTTTTTTGGTAACGCCATTACAATCATCGATAAAGCAACGCCTAGTCCAGCTGATCAAATTATAATTTTACTTCATTCGCAAGTCTAAACGTATTCTAAATTTAAAACGAATGAAAAACTTTCTCAACCACAAGGCCACAACTTCGTGACCCAGTTATTAGTCAATTGTATCTGTGACTATAAAGGAACACACTTGAACGAACAAGCTAAACGAAGGCAAATATGACACGGAGTCCTCTGTTAAGTTTGTCTTATTTCTCGCTCCATCAAACATATTAAATTATCTTTGTTAATAACTAATAACAATCTACAGGTAAACAGAAGGAAATATTCTAATCAGAAATAAACATACATTAAAGAGAAGGGAAAACATGATTTAGGCCATTTCCAGCTTATTTCAAGTGGAGTTCAACTTCGCAAGAGACATTATTGTGTACAAGTATGTAAAATATCAAACACTAGCGGAGACTTCTCGTCCTTACTGCTATGTTTAAGCTATCATGAATATAATCATGGTTAATAATTTGTGATTCATGCTTTGAGTAGTATAACTGATCGTCAAATAGATATTAAATAGTAAAAGATTAAAACATTTTTAAAAACAAGCATTTACAATATACAAAATTTTATGTCATAGCTGTTGACCGTTTAAGAATTCCTTCGTCTGAATCCAATCCTGGGTGTAGAATCAGGTCATGTTTATTATAAAAATGCATTGCCAACAAAACTGAACCAATATAGAAAATTTCATCTCCGTAGTATAGGGGGAAAAGGTTCTAATTCAGTTTGCAAGATATGAAAAGTTTAATAAATACTTTAAATAAAATAATGAAGTTTTTGATATGTTGTAAATAAGGAAATATTTTCAAAATTTTAGTGTTGATATACACATTATGTATAATCTGTGCTCAAGTTTTTAGGTATATTAAACATGGATTCGATGGAGTTGGAGTTACCTCCAATAATTCTTTACTTCAAACAATACGTAAATATAAAAATACAACTCACAAAAAAATATAATAAATATAATATATATTAAAACATGTTTTTTAACGAATCGTAACGACAATCATATAAAAAATTTCATCCAGCAGATATTAAATGCTCTTAATAACATGCTCCTAATACCCAAAATTAATAACGGTGGAGATTAAAACTGTCAGATTTGTCAGAAATGTTGTCCATCAAATATAATTTGTATCGTTTAAATCTCAGCTAGCGTGGAAGTTGACATAAACCCTTGTTGCTTTAATCCGATGGATATGATTATCGTTGTCTTTAAATTTGGTGTGATAATATGAAGATATTATAAGGGTTTGTTAAATGAGGCTTTAAGTGAGTAACCATTTCTATATTTAAAAGTGTTGGTTTCCTATTTAATAAAAATCAAAAGAATAAAATTGTGCGGTCGGGGGACCCCCGACAGGATCGAAGTTCTGTGATTTTTCGACTCAAATCGTGTTTGTAAAATGTAGATTTTAATTGATTATTTTACTGTATTTTCGTCGCATCTCAACCTCTTTTATATCGACGTCTTAAATTCGAACGTTCAACGCATCGCATTTTGTAGCATTTATTAGGCACAGTATGAACGCTATTTCGTTATATGACATGACCTTGGTGCACTGCTTTTTTACTCTACTGCAAGCCGTAATAAAATAACAAAAATAATGGTTTGATGGGTATAGTTTAATATTTCATTATCTGTACTTTGGTAGAAGTTATCCTTTAGCGGCGTTAGACTTGCACGCATGTCCGTATGGGTGATTATTGTTCACTACTTATTCTACCGTGAAACAGAAATGCAATGTATTGATGTGCTCATTTGAATTTTGAGTAAGCCAGTGTAATAGACGGTACAACAGATATCGTAAGACTGTATTTAGAGGTGCATTAAATATGTTCAAAGCTTATATTTTTCAATGCCAGAGTGATGTAATAAATTAAAAAAAACATATTTTCGTTTCGAAGGCTCCAAAATATAATTTATACTTTATGTATATGTAGTAAATATTTTCAATATGTCCGTAAACAGAATAATTTTAAAGGCCTTTTAGGCTCACTTTTATTTTTTAGGGAAACCATTACTAAAAATCATAGCTCAGTTATTTCCCGCGGGCACAATACTATCCCGACAACTCGACGACGCTGACTCCGACTCGAATTTTAACGGTTTTTAAGTAATAATGCTACATGAAATTCAAACTGTACTGTTAATAGAAAAAATATCCAAAAATAGTTGATACTCAAAATAAGAAATAAATATTCAAATGAAAGATGAAAAAAATCTAGATAAATAGTGGGAGCCCTGTGCATACCGTAACTACTATTTCGAAACGCCATCTAGGATTTATTTCCACAACTAAATAAAATATACCGACATCGTAAGATCACAAAAATAAATTAAATGAAACACCTAGCATGATAAAATGATCGACAACGCCATCTATCAGGCGGTGAATGAAATACTGTGTCCCTGAGTGCTCGAAATTACAGTTACTAGCATATTACGTGAGTTTGACGGAAAATTTATATTTCATTCGACTTTCTTTTCATAACAACAGATGGCATTTTAATATATAAATTTAAATATTATATTCTTCATTTATTTTTTAATATTTTTACCGAATTATGCGAAAAGTAATAACTCGATTTGAGTAATTTTAGATTGAAATTTTCTTTTTTGCCATTTTTAAATGAAGACTTTAGAAGACATGAACTAGCAAGAAACTCAGTAGCTATGATTTGTCTCAAATAAAACCTTTAATTTCATTGATAATACCTTAAATAAAAGCATATTAAATGTTTTCATATACTATGCGTCTATAACGCATTTCATATACTATTTTAATTTATACTATTTCCATAATTTTACTGAAGGCTTGATTAAACATTGAAATCTAAAAAAGAATAAACGAAAAATGTACCCACGCTTGAGCACTTGAATATTTCGTAAGCAGTTATTATATGTATTTGCTATACATTATAATTAACCATTGAGAATAACTATCATGACTAAAATCGGTTATAAAGACTTCCGGCCTTGTTTATAAACGTTGCTTAGTTACTGGTTAGCTAAACACTGATTTGTCTCTTTCTGTCATCATTGATTTGACATACGAAAGAAGAAGACAAAATATTGTGTAACTAATCACCAGTTAAATAAAGTTTATGAATAAGGCGGTTCATCTTTAATAATTAATTAAAGATACCAAAATATTTTAAGATCAGTATTTCATTCGTGAACCAAAATTATTAAGTAGGCTACACGGCTGACTTTATATATGCAATTAAAAATATAGCCCGTATTAAAGGGTTGAATATTTTCTTCTCGTTTAAGAGGTCTTTTAAAAACTCATAAACATAAAAGATTTATAGCCGAGTATCTTACTGAAACTATAACTCATCTAATTAAAAAACAGATGACTTAACGAACTCGCTGTTGAAAAAAAAAAGACTTTTAAACGTAAATTAAATTACGGGGCGATTACTGAGACTGACGACTTGACGTAATTTGTTTCAAAGTATAATTTAATGGGAATAAAAGGTACATACAGTGTATCTAAGTAAAAAAGTGCTCCAGTCTGTACCGTGTCCCACTGCTGGTCTAATGCCTCCTTTACTCTTGAGGAGAAGACTGGGGTTTAGTTCCACCAGTCTTCTCTAATGTAACATTGGAGTACTCACATTATGGATACGTACGTGGCAGATGGTCCAAGCCAAAGCCGAGATGGCCCAGTGGTAAGAACGCGTGAATCTTAACCGATGATCGTGGGTTCAATCCCGGGCAAGCACTACTGAATTTAATGTGCTTAATTTGTGATTATAATTCATCTCGTGCTTGACGGTGAAGGATAACATCGTGAGGAGATCTGGATGTGTCAAGTTTCACTGAAATTCTGTCACATGTGTATTCCACCAATCCGCATTGGAGCAGCGTGGTGGAATAAGCTCCAAACCCTTCTTCTCAAAAGAGGATAAGAGGCCTTAGCCCAGCAGTGGGACATTCACAGGCTGTTACTTTTACTTTACGTGGCAGATTCATTAGGGACACACAGGTTTCCTCGCGGTGTTGCCACTCACCAAATATCACGGGATTTCTTACAAATAAAAAGCAAATTTTAACATGTAATTTTCGTTTAAGATTCATATACCCGCATGATAGCAGCTTGGTGAAATAAGTTCCAAAAAATATCTTTAAGAGAGACTTGGAACCTTTAAAGGCTTAGTGTTGTGATTCTATATCAACCAAATTAGTAATTATAATATAGACTAAGCTCTATGGAACGTTTAACGCGCAGTAACCATCTTTACATAACTGCTTAGCTTCAAGTACAAAGTTTTCCAAAACACCTTGGATCTAATTAGGTGACTTTTTTTATTCTAACGCAGTTCACAGTTTCCTCGGTTTTTCCTCTCGCAAAGGGTGAAGCTTGTAATAAGCGTAAAACGGACATTTCTCGCTAACGAAAAAGAAATTTTGTATACAATCCTAAGACTTGGATTTAGTCGCTTTTAAAACTGGTTTGATTTATGTTTGTTCAAAGACCGTGTGCTTTTGATGACATGTAGAAAAAGTGTGTATGGATTTGTAAATATTAAGAATAACTGGTGCTAGAAGATATTATAAGACCTGTGTAATGTATTTTCGGTTGTAAAATACCCTACAGCTTTTTACTCAAAAAAAATTTTTGAGTCGTCATGATGATAACCAGAAAGAACATAGCTACTCATTTCCAGCAGTTTAAATATGTATTATTAATTAAATACAATCAAATTTATTATTTATCCTGCTAAAAGTAACGAATACTATCACTAGGCCATGTTATCATGTATATTTATAGAGATTTAAGTTAAAAATCGTGGCATGTTACAACCAAACAAAACACATGTTCCAGGAAGGATGTATGGACTTTGCGAAGACGAAAATAAGGTGTTAAAATGTTTACCTATACTCCTGGTGATTATACAATGATTCTCCCCATCAATAATTTTTTGTTAAATCTGATCTATACTACTATATAAATCTATTGTCTCTGTCTGTACATTTTTTTTTCACCTAATTTTGTGATAAATAATCGTTTTATGATGCAGTGATTCACATTATACTATTTTTTCATTTTTGTCTGTCTGTCTGTATGTCTTCTTATAACTCAAGAACAGCTTGACTAATCTTGATGAAAATTGGTACAAACAAAGAACATGTGATGGCGCAAATGTTAGGACATATATAAGATCCGTAAACCCTACGGTATCTTATGAAAATTAATTTCAAATCGTTAATTACGTATTTCTTTACCAGTAGCCATATGTGTGTGTGTGCACGCGTGTGTGTTATTATAGTAACAAAATAAATTATAATATTTTTATTAATTATACGCGGGTGAAGCCTTGGGACACAGATACTCTTCTAAATGCCTTTTTAAATAGTACATCACAACAAAGTCTTTATCCTAAATCGGGTATAGTCGTCCCCTGGGGAGCTACTAACATTGGATCCAACTTTAATAATATTCAATCTGATCTGACTAGTGTACAGATCAGATCAGAACAGAGCGACGTTGCCCTGGGAATGGGCCGTTAAAAGACAACTGACTATCTGAATTTGTAAGCGAATTGTGATGAAGAATTACGTAATAGATTGAAACCTGAGAATTATATTATTATATACAACATAGAAAGACAAAAAGTACTACTTTAATACCATTGTCAATAATTTTTTAGAAATAATACTAGATAAAACATACAAATTGATGATTTTTTTTCTTTCTATTATCAATAATCTTTAATTGATTATGGTTCACTTTGGAATAACATCCGATCACTATTTAAAAAAAAATAAGCTAAACAATATTAAAATGCTATGTAAAAAGGTATGTATAAATATTACAAATGCAGGGCGTTACGTTATATTTATAAGATAAACAAGAGATTATAGGCCAAAATTGTTGATGTTTCTTTTTAATCTGTGGTCAAAATTTAATTCGTTTTTTAATAGTTTCGTTTGTCAATTATATAATATTCATAAATTTTACGTTTTAAATCGATTTTTGCTTCACCCAACATCCAGAATATAATCCAGAATCGATTACCGAATACCATACCAGTTTCCCTGGTATAACAAAGTTTATTCACAAAATAAAAGTGAAAGGGAAATTGCAGCTGCAGACAGCTTTGGATATAATGCAGCATATTGTGTTTCGCCATTTTATAACCGCTCTGTTAGCTTCAAAAAAGTGCCTCAGTTGTCAGTAACAGCCTGTGAATGTCCCACTGCTGAGCCCTCTTCTCCTCTTTTTGAGGAGAAGGTTTTCGCGCTTATTCCACCACGCTGCTCCAATGCGGGTTGGTGGAATACACATGTGACAGAATTTTAGTGAAATTTGACACATCCAGGTTTCCTCACGATGTTTTCCTGCACCGTCACGCACGAGATGAAATATAACCACAAATTAAGCACATGAAACTTCGGTTGTGTCCACTATTTGTTTCCATAAAAATATACGTATTATAATCCCTTGTTGCAATAGTAATTAAAAAATATAATTCAGTGGAATTTGAAAATATTTTTGGCTCATATTTTGCCAATATTTTGGCTTATTTATCGTTTCTATTTCAACAAGCCGGTTCGCATGAAAGACGAGGTTGTACAAGTTGTTGGTTCATTACGCGAGTAAACTTTGCTAATTAGTGACGTTTTGGATGTAGCTGTATTTATAAGTAAAGCTGAAAATATTGCAGTTATAGGAATTCCTTTTTGTTGCTGATATATATACCCTTCTAGAGAAATAAATATACTTCGATTCGATATGACTGTTAGAAATCGATTTTCATTAATGAACAAACAATATACGACGCGTTTGTCGTTTTGCTGAAATGTTGAATGTTTTAAATTCGCGATACTAAAAAACTCGTATTTAATAACTATAAAAAGAAAACATTTTTTGATTGAAATACAGAGAACATATTCACGCGGTCTTAATTAATAAATAGACGGTATTTATTAGTAGTTGGTGTAATTTCAAACCAAAAAACTTATTGAGTGTTCTTTCAATGTATTCTCTGTAGCAACCTGGAGTTAGGAAGTTGGAAAGCACGTAATGCAATTGGTCGTGCGTCTGACTCTCTCCAGTCGGATAACTACTAAGCCAATACATAAAACTTATACCGGAATATGCGTTCCAGAGAATGTGTTAGTACATAATATAATTATATAGAGGAAATATTTGATTTTTTGTTTGTTTGCTTTTTTGTTACGATTTAACTCAATAACTACTAGACCGATTTTGAAAATTCTTTCACCGTTAGAAAGCTACATCTTTACCGAGTAACATAGGCTACATTATATCACAAACTTAGAGATCTCTACGTAATATGGAATAATGTAGCCCAAGGTTTCAAATTGTTGTCTATAAAAGTCATTATTTGGCGTACGCTGCGAAAACTATTGACGGTATATAAAAAAATGTTCTATATATTAATAGTACTCATAATTGCTCACTTAAAAATCCACGATGGTATATGCCTAACTATTATAGTAAGCTCACAATAAAAGTTTTTGTTTAAATTATTAAGTTTAAATACGGTGGAATCGAATAGAGGTGATATGTGTAACATAACATTTTTAATCCTTATCCATTTAAATGATTTGATAATTAAGGATGATTATTTACATGTAAATTCCACTTTAAATGATGCGGATCGGACTTTTCGTTTAGAAGTTATGGCGGGTGTAAAATTATCTCAGTAAGAAAAATGACACATTTAGAACAAACTGTAACTCTCCTACGTTTAGTCTATTACCAAATACTAATTTACGTTAAATAATAGTTTTTAAATTCTCGCGGACGAATTCGCGGGCAAAGTGCTATATATAATATTCTTATATTATAAGTAGATGTGCTTCACAGTTTCACCTGCCTTAATTTGATTGTTGATAAGCGTGGATTTTATGTGTTTGTAATATAAACTGAAGCTGATCATTTATGTTTACTATATTTGTCAGTTAATTGAGATTTCAATATACATAAAAGCGAAAAGCATTTTGATTGTTCAAATAAAAGGAATCCTCAAAAATAATAAGAACGATCAATTTTTATTATTGATAATTTTATTTCCATAAAAAATTTCCCAAAAAGTCCTTCGATACAAGACAAAGAGCTATTTCGTTTGAGTGGGACACAAATCAACTTTGAAGAATTCGCCAAATTAAAAATACAATTAAACTTTCTTAATCACGGACGACGGGAACTCTTGAACGATTTCTCCACCCATTTGTCTACTGGGCTCTAAGTCTAAGTCACCTATAATACGAGCTGTTCAGCTCGACTTTATTTGTTAAGGTCTGTTTTCACAATACCTCTCGAATCACAATATTTTCTACAGACTTCATTATCATTATCATCGGCCACCTGTCCTTATGCCATTTGTTTATTTGGGTTGATGTTATTTAAGTTGAAAAACGCTTGATGCTGACGACAAGATATTAATATCTCACACTTAAAAAAAAATTTGATTGATTGATGTATGTCTTTCTGCAGGGGCTTCACCTCACGAGCGGATTGTGGCATGGGATCAAGGGCGCAGCCTGTCTGCTCAGTTTTTGGAATGATAAATAATAAACCAATACATAAAACTTATTATCTATTATTTATGAATCCGGGATTTTATTAGGTTCTCATTAACATTAATTAGTTTCTCGCAAAATTTGTGTAATTAAGATAAATAGGATTGTCACAGTCGTAGCAATAGGCATGACCAGTTTATTTTTTACCTTTCGTTATTATTAAAATATAGTTTAATACCTCCAAAAGTACTGGTCTGATATAAAAGTTTATGAGCAATTTTTATTCACAGATACTTTGAATTGCTACGAATAAATTGAACACAACCTTTTTGCTGTTACTGTTTGGCTCTTTCTCTTTCATAAATGATATATCTTTTGGGTTGATATTTTTGAGAACTATTAATTTTATGAGACGATCGCTTGGTATGTTTCCTTTTATAATAATATTTGGTCATGTCTTTAGGAAATATATAAAGAACAAAGTTAATGCAGGTAATTTTGTATAAAACAACATCATATTTAATACAGTTAAGCAATTTCACTAAAATAATGCCTCACTCGAAACGGTTTTCAAAATGATTATGCGATAAATTAGGATAATAAGGTAAGTGAGGTGACATAAAGAAGTAGGCCAATTTATTCTATTTATGGTGTAAAAACTCTACGGCGCGTTTTCCTCAACACTTTTATGTATTTTTATTAGACTCGTTGGGAACTCCAGAACGAAATGTTCCGATACAGTACTTTTGAGTACGCCGTCCAAAGTGCGACGTCAGTTATCGTCGCCCTGTACAAATTAATTAATTGCTTTGCGTTTTCGTCATAGTTTCTCTGATAAAAAATATTGTAAGCTTAAACTTTTTTAACTGAATGAAAATTATATGCTTAAATTGGGCTTACTATTAATATTGTGCTTATGAAAATAATCGTGCTAAATCCATTATCAGGGCGAGGCTTTGATTTGAAAAAAAGAAACAGTGGGAAACAAACATATCATAATGAGATAGAATTTGATCGTACGCAGTTTTGCTCATTAAAGCATTTCAGACAACAGGATCTGTGTTAAGTGTGTATTCAGTATCAAAATACATTCAGGGTGCTAATGATGCTGCGGGCTACACTGTAGATACATCCAGATATTTTAGGTGATATGTCATCGTAAGAAATCAATGAAACCTTAATTATTTGCACAAAACTTGAGGACATCTTAAAGTTTTACTCGTTGGTAGAGCTTTGTGCAAGCTCTTCTGGGTAGGTACCACCCACGCATCAGATATTCTACCGCAAAACAGCAGTTTGTATAATTGTGTTCCGGTTTAAAGGGTGAGTGAGCCAGTGTAATTACATGCACAATGTCCCTTGTGCCTCTAACATCTTAGTTCCCAAGTTTGATGGCACTTTGGCGATGTAAGTGATGGTTAACATTTCTTTTAATGCCAATGTCTATGGGTGACTATTTACCATCAGGTGGCCCATATGCTCGTCTGACTGGATATACAATAAAAAAACAAGGAGCACGCTCAAACCAGTCTTACTAACCCCAAGTATCATTAGATAGAAACGATACAGTTTAAAATTTGTCCAGTTTTACAGGCCAACAATAAAACTTCTGATGTGAGACTGTTATAAGCTTAAGTGGAGGACAATTTGATCTAATGTCACAAGTTCTGCAACAAAATCGAAGCACAAACAGCTTATTGAGGATCTGAAGTTAATAAGCTATGATGGTAAATAAAACCACTCGTATAGTAAATATTAACATATTATGAAGAATCATTATGAATTTGTGTAATAAGCATTTCAAGCTTCTATAAATTGTATCGCGACGGTTAAATTTAATGAGATTTACTACCAAAAACGTCTCACTAAAAGACCAGATTTGAAATGATATTCTAAAAATATTTCAATGTGCCAAAAATAAATTATAATTATTTAAAATGTTTTGCTAGAAAATGTTTTAAATTGAGGTCTTGTTGGTAGATCTTTGTGCGAGCTCGTCTGGGTAGGTACCACCCACACATGAGATATTCTACCGCAAAACAGCAGTACTTGCTATTGTTGTGTTACGGTTTGAAGGGTGAATGAGCCAGTGTAATTACAGACACAAGGGACATAACATCTTAGTTCCCAAGGATGGTGGTGCATTGGCAATGTAAGCGATGGTTAACATTTCTTACAATGTCATTGTCGTTGGTGACCACTTACCATCAGGTGGCCCATATGCTCGTCCGCCAAACATTACAATAAAAAAAAATTGAGTTAGCTTGTGTAATGAGAGGCACATGAGACAAAGCATGTGAAATATTATTACTATTTCATGAGTTAGTGTATTCAATGCTCTAAACTTCGATTATACGGTAACGGTCTGGACATATTCGAACAACTTTAACCTGTTAGCATTACCATGCATTTTAGAATAATCAAGACGTATTCACAAGAATGATCTTGAAACTGAACGTAGAACTCGATACGTAATAATAATTGAGCGTTCAATCCAATTGTAAATTATTGCTGTGAATAGTGAAATAACAATACTTAAAAACGAATACGTTCATTTTTATTTTGAAATTAAAATAGCCCAGCGGCTAGAACACATAAATTTAAACTGAAGATTGCGAGTTGAAGCGCGGGAACGTCTCTCTCATGTGGTTTATAATTCAATTTTTGATCTTCTTGTAGAGTGCATGTATCCGATGTCAATCTGCCACATGTATATCCAAAACATTGAACCAGCATGGTAGACTAACCTTACGAACTTAGCGAAACAGCAGGACTTGTACAGACTTATTATAATTGTGGTGTAGAAATAAAAACCAAATAAGTTCCTAATTTTTATAAATATTTGCTAAACAGTGAAAAAATCTCTTCAAATGAAATCATAAAAGGAACATCAAAAACTAAACTAACATTTTGAGTTTCAAAGCGAAACAAAGATGGAATTAAAAATTTAAACAAACCTTGATGCTAGAATATTCTATGGCGAATCTTTAAAACTACGACCGAATTCAAACTAAAACGTTATGTGCAGTTGATAATAATATTTTTATGGAATTATTGTTCAATTTTGTTGAACGTTGTTAATAATGTAAAATTTATAAGCATACGAATTTCCGGAAGATAAATAATTTATTTCAAAATAACGTATCTTATTTAACATGAATTTTGTATTTTTTATTAATCTCAAAGAGTTCATATTACGAATATATAAAAACGATATTATGTAGATATGATTATATATGTCGGATCAGGTAGTCGATATAAGCGGATGTCCTCACCGTCAGACATTATGTGTGGGCGAAATGTGGGGTACGAAACAAATAACAAATCCGGAATCACTCAAACGATTTACTACACAAGAACACTTTATACACAATTATAGCAACGAGTCGTATGACAGTTTCTAGGCGTGTTGCTTGTGCGGCTACCACTGAAGTCCAGTGTCGTCGACTCGCACCGACCCATGAAGACTCCGTCGAAGCGTTATTTTACACTGACAACGCTTGCGGCTCGTTGTCAAAACCACTCCCGTGTTGTTGACATCACCGACATAATATATATTAAGGGAAAGCTATATTAAAAACATATTTTATGTAAACATTATCTATCTGTACTCATAAATTATTGTAGGTATTCGTTCTAATTAATTCTATATATTATAAGCTATTTTTGACGTGATAACGTCTTATAAATCGATGAACGCCGGCTGCACGCACGAAAAAGTGACTCATTGTCACGTTCCGCCTGAGCCGAGCGTGTAAGCGCGAGCGTGGATAAGCGATAGAGAGGCGATCGACCTAAGCGTTCGACTTGTGACGCATCTATCTCTCTTCCACTCTATCGGCCGATGCGTCCGATTAGAAGAGAGACAGCGGCAGCACTCAACATATACGTGAACTGTTAGTTAACAAATAAATTAGATGAAACTAAAAAAAATATTTGAATTAACGAGTGCAAATAAATGTTAATTTATCGAAAAAAAATTAATTTTCACGTAACTCCTTTTATTATACAAAATAATAATAATTTAGTGATAATAATTCTATTAAATTCATAAAAGTATTCAATTTTTCATCAATGTTTTCTTATGACGTTATCACTTAAAATTATCGTTCGTAAACCGACTGTACAGACAAGTTTTTTTTTTGAATTAAATATTATTGACTTACTAGGTGTTTTAACAGTGTCACCGGTAGGATGGTCAAGAATCGTGCGTTAAGCGAAGCGTATGCAGTAGTTATGACTTTCGATTAGACGGACTTATAAAGTTTAAATATTATTCTGAACTATATATACTATACCTAGCACCAAAAGTATTACCTACGCGATTCAGAAACCCGAAATATCTATTGGCACAGTGTGTGTGCACACATTTAACTTCATTAAGCTAAAATAACAAAGTCCCAAGTCAATATAATTTATTATCGGGAGATAATGAGAATAAGCCCATATCAAAGTACACAATACATAATCACTAGCAGATTCCATATAAAATTATTGGCATAATTATTTGAAGCATATTTTCGTACAAGTTTCAACACATGGCACGCTTAATGCCATCTGTCTGTAGATTTAAAATCATGAACAGCTGTCGCGAATTATTACGAACGCGTGGACTCTGATGTCAAAAAGAAAATTTAATTTAATTTAATTACAATCTATATTAATAGTATCCGAATTTTTGTTGTATACTTTACGCTCATGTCAATTTAAAAATAAAATTCTGTAAATGTTTCACTTCTAGACTAAGACTGTCTGTTCGTTTAAAATAAGGTTTTGGAGCACATTTTCCTTCAAAGCCGAACACGAGGTGAATTATAAATTATGAGGTACATGAAAATTCAGTAACGCTTGCCTGGATTTAAACCTTAAATCTTCATGTGGTTTAAGATTTATGGTCTAACCACTGGGCAATCTCGTTTCTTGACTTGGTGTACCTGGTGTTTTTTATAGTATAGGTAGGTGGACGAGCTTATGGGCCACCAGATGGTAAGTTGTTACCAACGTGGCATTGTACATTTCTTTAAAAAAAAAACATCACCAATGCGTCACCAACCTTGGGAACTATGATGTTATGTCCCTTGTGCTACTGGCTCACCATTCAAACCAGCACACAACTATACTAAGTATAGGTTGGCAGTAGAATAGCTGATGAGCGGTGGTCCCAGCCAGGATGTTCTTAATAAATGAGACAGATAACTCGAATTTTTTTAACAATTCATTCTAAAAAACTTGCAACAATATATCAGTTCAATGTACCAATATTTTATCCCATTAACATAAAAAATCTACCAATTTTTCATAACTTTGACCTGAAATTTTTCTCATATTTTATTCGAAGCATCGTTGATTTACTTCGTTATATTTTCTTAAATCGACACAATGAACTGTGACTTCAGTTTTTACCCAACTGCAGGGAGAGGAATAAGTGTAACGTGTTTAAATTCTATCAATTAACATACTTCTCGATAAGTTAGTTCAAATTATTAACTATTCGCAAAGTAAATATAAAGATTTAAGAAGGGCTGGTAAATAAACCGGGCTTATTTTATCTTTAACAATTATTTTTTGTTTATAATATTCAAATTGAGAATTAATGTGTTCAGGAGGCGGGCGACGTTTCTTCCTCAATGTGTTTTCATCTTTGATGTCATTAATAAAATTATAAAATACAATTAAATATGACTTATATATATATATATATACTGTGTTTATACATATAGAGACGTGCAGCAAGTTCTGATAACGGAACAATGTCAACACGAGGTGTTTTTTTATTGGAAAACACTGACAGAACTGTTACTGCGGGTATGGACAATATTACATTCCGATTGACGAATACCTTTGAAAAACGACAAAAATAAAAAAGACACGCATTCGATATATTTTGACGTACGACGTTTTTTTTTTTTGTAATTGCCGGGAAGGAAAATCACTTAACTCCACCCGATGGTAAGAGTCCAAGCGGGATGACGGCCAGTAAAGTCGGGAAGAGCGTTCTACAATAGCCACCCCCGCCTTGCGATATGCCTCTTCACGCCTCGTTTGAAGGATTTGTTTAATATAGTACAAGTCAAATGTATTAAAACAATAACACAAACCACATAGAATATTTAGCGTATAATGGTTAGCTGCTAGCTGGTTGTTCATTTGTTCCTTACAATTATACAATTTAAAAAATACCACGATGAAAAGTATTTTTCTCTTTATCTTTTAACTAGAGAGATGAGATGGCGGTGAGAATATGTTAATCTCAACCGATGATCGCGGGTTCAAATCGAGTGCGTAATTTTTTGTTTATAATTCAACGCGCGTACGTCGGTGAAGAATAAAATCGTAAGAAAACCTTTACATAATGACAGCAAATCATCCACGCGTGTATCCACCAAGCAGTATTTGAATAGCGTAGTAGAATGAGCTCTAAGCTTTCTCGTAGCTTAGCAATGGGACATATTATATAGAGTAAATAAATAGCTATAGAGCCATTGCGATGAAATTTATGCTAATATAGGCATACTCCTCTTTTGCCTGTTCTCAATTTATTCGTTCACAAAAAATTAACGCCTATAAAGACCCTTTCGAATGGAGCGTCCGTTATATAATGCATTTCACTTATTACGCGAAATTGCAGGCGTCCTATATACAGCAATAGCCCTCTGATTGAGGGTGAATTTTAATCTGGCTTTTTTTTAAATAAAAACGTGCTGTGTTGATGAAATGTTTTTGCAATTCAAATAACATTTGATATTGTCGCAAATTATGTAGGCTTTTCACGAATATGTTTGGATTATTTGCGGGGATGGTCTCTATGTATGTATGTGGAATATTTATTTGAAAGATTTTACTTTTAGTAAAGTAACAGCATGTGAATGTCCCACTGCTTGGCTAGTCTTTCCTTTTTTGTGGTTGTTTGGAGCTTATTCCACAACGCTGCTCCAACGCGGGTTGGTGGAATACACATGTGGCAGAATTTCAGTCGAATAACTGCACACGCAGTTTTCCTCACGATGTTTCCCTTCGCCGCCAAGTAGGAGATGAATTATAAACAAAAATTAATCACATGAAAATTCAGTGGTGCTTGTCCGGGTTTGAATCCACGATCATTGGTTGAGATTAACATATTCTTACTACTGAGCCACTTATATTTCAATAATAGTAGGAGTGAGTAGTTTGATATCGAATGTGTAGATGGTCCATGGCTGAGTTAGGGCACGTGAATCTTGTTGTCACAGTCAATATTTAATAAAAGTTCATATAATATGTACTAAAATATGACCAGATTTAAAAAAATCACTGTCACGGTTTCCTTATGCTCAGCGTGAATAGCTGACATCATTATAAATTAATAATGTACTCGGCAACTTTCATTCTAGAAGCTTATGAATAGCATAGCATGTCATAAGTTTATACAAAATTGTTATTATCGGCCACAAAAATGTTGTATTTTTTAATTACCAATAGTCACGATATGTTGCCTGTATATTGTGAACAAGATAAAATATTTTTTAATTTCATATTTTACTTATTTACCACTAAGAATTTATTAGCCTGTAAACTGCTTAATCATTCGAACTGTTTAAATCGTTAAACACAGAACAGTTAAACTGTATTAGACACAGAATACAAAATACTAGAAATGGCATATAACATACATTATTAAAAGTTGTCAATTAATAGTAATCGTTTATGGTTTAAGGCAACTTTTATATTATATCCGGCAGATGTTATAATTATTTAAGAATATAAAATTAAAGAAATTCAAATTGTAATATATTATATTGTTTAAAAAGAAGTATATTTTTCTTATTATTGTAATTATTTAATAGCACCGAAATATAAAAAAAATATATGCCATACATACAAGAGAGTTGAAAATCATGTCTTCACGGCATAAGAGTTGATCTTACCTCCAAAAAGCAACAACAGCTGTTTTACATCAAAAATATAATATAAAATTTGAAAATAGAATGAGAGAGAATCGTCCTTCATCTCTCGATTAATTAACATTATTGGCCTTACTTAAAAATGTTTAACGGGTGATTATTTAAATACCGTGTCTTCTTCTTTCGAATGTCAGATCATTAATGACAGAAAGGGAGCAATGAATGTTTAAATAATCAGTCGCTAAGCAATCTTTATAATTAAGACCGTGATATAATTAATATTAAAAATGAATAATTAAGTACAACAATATTTGCTTTGTTTGGAGATAAAACGTTGTCCTTCGTAGGGATTCATGCATGCTTCGTACCAAAATCTGTTCAATGGTTTAGTCGTAACAGACATACAAAACTATAAGATAGTCATATAAAGTCGATCGAAATCCTATCGCGATCAAACAAACAAACTATACAGTTTTATATAAATATATAATTCGATAACATTTTCGATACACTCCCTGTTCTGTGGTATTTGGTAAAATATTTACACACAAACATAAATTAGTTGAAAACTTCGTTTCGAACTTGAATAGTGATTGCTTAGCGTCGGTAATCACCCGCAAAACTAAATTTGACGCAAACTTACCACTCATTTACGGGTAATATATAACAAGTGATTGATTTAATAGTTGAAGTGTTTTTGTTACGTAATTGTTCGCGTAATACATGCGTTTTCATCGCACATTGAAATACTATAGCTTGTCTTATTGATTGTTTAGTAGACCGAGAGGTAAGTTTTTTTACCCGTCTATCTATGCAAAACATAAGAGTAACTATACGCATATAAGATTACAATCATCCGATTAGTCAAAGTTTAACACGCTTGAATTACTTGGAGAGTAACTTCAGGGGATCAATTCTACTATTTTATATATTTATAAATAATCTAACCTAATCAATTCTACTATTTTTTTATATAGCATAGGTTAGCGGACGAGCATATGGGCCACCTGATGGTAAGTGGTCCCCAACGCCCATAGATATTGGCATTGTAAGAGATGTTAACCATCGCTTACATCGCCAATGCGCCACCAACCTTGCGAACTAAGATGTTATGTCCCTTGTGCCTGTAATTACATTGGCACACTCACCCTTCAAACCGGAACACAACAATACGAAGTAATGCTGTTTTGCGGATCTGATGAGTGGGTGGTACCTACTCAGAAGGGTTGGCACAAATCCCTACCACTAAGCACCACCAATCCTAATAACAAATTATCACTTTATTGCAATCGAATCGAAGCGTAATCGTTGCCGCCTATCCGTTTTTCTATGCTTTAATTTTCGACTATCGAGATAAAACTTAACAATTGATTTTGGTTTTGACGTAAGGGTATATGGTAACATTATATAATTTCGGCTCAGATTCGAATAAATAAGGTTAATCAAAGTTGGATTATAATTGAATCGGGACCGTATTGTAATCGTTATAAATTAGTAGAATTGGACCCCAGGCTGGCCGCACTGGTACGCATATTGATATATGGACTATGAATATACCACATAAAAATAGAGTGAGCGGAAAAGGATTCTATTATGAAACAAATATCAAGATTTAACATCTAATTATATAAGAATTATGGCACAAAGTTTCTAAGATCGAACGTAAATTTAACTCAAATTTCAACTTATATTAGCGGTTAGCAGCTTGCTTTATTAACAGCTTGTACTAATAACACAGGTTCAAGCGAAAAGTTACTTAATTATATTATGTATGTATAATATTATGCGTTGTTCTTTTTAAATCAAGTACTTTTAATGACGAATACATCCCCATTTCATAAAGAGGTAACAAATCAAGAGATCCGATTCATATATCATACTTAATATAATATATAGTTAAGTTAGCTAAGTTTATTTTTCCGGATACACGAAGGTACTACTTAGTTGTTTGATATGAATTTATCACATTAAATAGGTCATTATTTCTGAACGTATATTATTCTGTCAACGTAGTAAAACGTAAGCATAACTTTCTATAATATACAGACACGCAATAACCATTTTGAAGATTGCATATAATTTGTGTTTATAATACATCCCGTGATCAGCTGAGAAGATATCGTAATGAAATATGTATGTGCCTTGCAGATGTAAGGATAGAAAATGAAAAATTAGCTGTCAACAAATCTTGAAAAAAAAGAATTCACTTGTAGTAAACGTGACATCAGTTCATGTAGACTTTGATCATAGAGAAACAATATTTACTTATAAATTTCAATATTGACATTTAAACGGCTTGTTTTTGGACAACCGGTGTGTTAAGCGTCTTCAACTGGTCGAGCCTCTCTGAATTTTTCAATTAATTTTTTCACATTTGACGAGGTTAAAACAATATTCTGACGCTATAAAATTTTCGAACTGCGGCCGTCAAACTTACACTACTTTCTAAATATCGTTCAATAATGAAAATACGTATTTGTATCATATAACGCTCCATTTTTACTCACCCTAAGCTGTCAAATTATTCTTTTTTCAGTACAATCCTTACAATTTACTGCAAAAATGGCGGCAATTTCAAATCTTGCGTTAATTTCGCTATACATATATATATATTATAAGATTAAAGTCAAGACGAAATATATAAAAAGTTTTTGAATGAATCTGGGAGACGTAAAAATAAGGAAAAAACTATTGAAAAATATCGCTTGCTCATAAAGTTTAATCAGCCCTTTTTTGCTTACATTCCATTTGGGGGACTCGAAATTGCCGATTTATACAAAGAAAATGATAGAAAAATCGTCACAGCTAGTAATAAAAAAACCAAAGTTGCTTATTTTTGACAAAACGTTACGTTACGTTACGTCGTAGATGACTAAAACATGTTGCGGCTTCGTTTGAGAAAATAAGTTTATATGTAGTTATTTACATTCAAATCGTTTGTTTTCCAAATAGTCAATAACCAGGATATTAATTATGTTGTACAAATTAATAAATAAAGCAGCGTGAACGAAAAACCTTCTCCTCTAAAGGAGAGGAAATCGTAGGAATAAATGTGTTTGACTGATTAAATCAATAGTACAAATTTAACTATATATAATATACCTATATACATATAACTAATAAAATATAAATTACTGCCTCGTTGGTCGCTAGTGGCTAGATATAAGGCCGCAGACTCGGTGGTCCTGGGTTCAATTCCCAGGTCGGGCCAAAAAATACTTATTGGGTTTTTCTGTCAGAAAATTCTCCGTAGCCGCCCGGAGTCTGGAAGTTGGAAGTGTGTACACTCCCGTGCCACGGAAAGCACGTTAAGCCGTTGGTCCTGCGCCTAAAGTCTTTCCGGTCGTGTCTGATTGCCGTCCGATCGGATTATGAGAGCTAAGGAAAAGAGAGTGCACCTGTGTTTGCGCACACACTTGTGCACTATAATATCTCCTGTGCAGTTGGCTAATCTCTTGAGATTGGCCGCCGTAGCCGAAATCGGTCTGGAGGACCTTAAAATATAAATTATAAAAAAATAAAGCACAATAAATAAATTCATAACATAAAAGCTTAATTGTTGCTAAGTTATAAGAGATATTGACTTGAAAAATGTTAGGATCACTTGTCATATTTCTGAGTTTCTGGGCGTTGCTGAGGGGTACCCTAGCCGGCAAAAACGTCCGTAACGTTAAAAAAAAAGCGTAAGATTTACTTTCAATTTTTACTCAAAATTCAATTTTTCAATTTTTATTTTTATTACCATAAAGCTATAGTTTCTATGATAGAACATGATTAGTCTTAATTATTATTATTCATATATGTTATAGCTGTTTCTTTGTATATTAATATTATATATTTTTTTATAAATCATTGTAAACAAAATACAGGTGTAAAGATAATTTTGTAAAGTAGTTTTGTTTTTTTATCGATAAAAAAATCATTATCTAAAATGTTTACCCGAATAATTATTTTTTTTATACCTCGAATAATAAGGAACTTCGTTCCTATCTGGTGTCCCACGACACCACACGGTGTTTTTTTTTTGTATTTATTTTTATGGAATATTTACCGAGGAGGTCAACTAATTAAAAAAAAAAAAAAAAAAAAAAAATTAAAAATTTATTGTTTAAATCAGTTTGTACAGCAATAGTTAGCAACAGGAATTTTGAAGTAGGTTAAACCTGTATCTCAAAATACCCGCTCCTCCTCCTGGATATACATATATCGAAACATACAATTATAAACTAATAAATATTTAACTCATTTTTAAGATTAAAAATGGAAATGGAAAACATTTTACATGTGTGTGTGTGTGTGTTTGTGAGTTTGTGTGTGTGTGTGTGTGTGAGTGTGTGTGTGTGTGTGTAATAGTGTGGGTGTGAATTATATAATTTTATTATTTTATACCTATTTACTCATTTTACCTATCACTCAATATACATATTACTATTTACTCAATAATTTTTAATTAATATGAAAATTTCTTACGTTTGTACAGTTAACAATTCTTCCGTAGCATGATAGTCTAAAGTATAAAGCCAATTAGTTAATGTTTGTTTACACTGATGATATTGAAGGTCATAAATGTTAATAATCCTATTTATTTTATTATAAAGGAAGGAAGATTGCTTGTTGTATTGTCTGTTAGCGAATTGTGTGTTGCAATGTTGTAAATTAATTACTGCATGATTTCGTCTTATATTCTTGTCTGGTTTATTATATGTTATTGACTTATGAACTCTTAACACAGTTTGTAGAACGTAAAGTTGTCTGATTGTTAATATTTTGGCTGTTGAATATAGATTATATGTTGCGCATCCATACGTTTTAAAGAACATTACTTTTAATAATGATCTGTGGGCTCTTTCTAAGTGAATAAGTTGGGTTTTGCAGGCACCTCCCCAGACCGGGACACAATATGTAAGAATTGACTGTCCGAGAGCCAAGTATACTGATTTTAACAGATCGGGTTGTAGAACGTGACGGAGTTTTTTAAAAACCCAAATTAGATTTCTTGTCCTTTTTATTAAATTATCAATTTGTTTATACCAATTGAGATGTTGATCAATTATAATACCTAAATATTTATATTCTGTTACTCTTTCGATATCTAGACAACTACAGTTATTAATATATGGATAGGAGCATGTATGGCATTTTACTTGAAAGTTTTGGGGGGGTTGGGTTGGTTTTCTAATCGTAAAAGTTAGGTACTTAGTTTTAGTCACATTTAAAGTTAATAGATGTTGATTTAACCAATGGGTTATTATGTTTAGACCTTTCTCAGCAAATAATTTTGTTTCTTCCCAGGAGTTACCATTAAAGATCAAGGCTGTGTCATCTGCATAAGAGTAGATTTTACAATTATTAATTTTTAGCATCGATAAATCGTTAATAAATATTAAAAATAGGGTCGGCCCAAGGACACTGCCCTGTGGTACACCATATGTAATTAGTGCATCTTGGCTATAGTTATTTTCAATTTTAACACGCTGTTTTCTATATTTTAAGTAACTTTCAAAAAGTGAAAGTTGTGTACCTCGTATTCCAATTTTTTCAAGCTTATTCAGGAGAATAGGAACAGAGACGGTATCAAACGCCTTGGCCAAGTCCAGAAATATGCCTAAACATTTCTGGCCGTTGTCAAGTATTCTCACTACTTCGTTCGAAAGATCAATAACCGCATCTTCGGTACAAATTTTAGTCCGGAAGCCATATTGCGAATCAGAAAGTATATTGTGATGTTCTAAGTATTTGATTAGCCTTTTATTAATTAACTTTTCAAGAATTTTAGATAGTGTTGGCAATATTGATATTGGTCTAAAATTTCCAATCACGTCTCTGCTCCCACTCTTGTGAATAGGATGTATCACAGCTAACTTAAAAATGTCTGGGAAGATGCCCCTATCAAAACAGGTGTTACAAAGATGTGTTATAATTGGGACAAGAATATGTTTAGCAAGCTTAATAAAATTAGTAGGTATGTTATCCCATCCAGTAGCACAGTTATTCTTTAAATTCAAAAGTATAGATTCTACTTCGAAATCATCAGTATGAAGTAAACCGAAAGAACTCGGTAGACCACTAGATGCTGAAAACCTATAAGTAACATCGTTGTATGTTCTGGTGGATTGCTTATTTATTATATCTTCAGCTAAATTTTTACCAATTTTTGAAAAGTAATCGTTGATACTATCTAGTGATTCACCAATTAAAGGCTTTATTTTTAATAGTTCTGTACAGGCTTGATTTTTTTTAGTTATGTAAGCAATTGATTTAATATTTTTCCACATTTCCTTTGGATTTCTAATAGATTTTTTAAGTTGCGCGCGCTCAAAGTTACGTTTTACTTTTTTTAACAGATCATTACAAAAATTTCTGTAGCGTTTGTAAGTTATTTGTAGTATATTATCATTTGGGTTATTTTTAAGTTTATATTGCATTTTATTTCTGTTCTTAATACATTTAAGTAATCCAGGAGTTATCCACGGTTTTATAATTCTTTTATTTCTAGGAATTTTAGTAGTAATTGTATTATTTTGAATAACTGAAGTAAGTTCATTTAATAACTTATCAGCAATTTCATTAGGGTTAAATAAGGATAGTAATGGAGACATATTACAATTCTCTAGTTGTTTCAAGGCTGCATCGACATTTAAGTTTGAAACGAATCTAGCACAATTATTTTTAATCGTAGGCATTGATGTTAGGCATATAACCACACTCAGATGATCAGTTACGGATGTGTTTAATACCAGTACAGCGATATTTTTATATGCTCGTATCATAGCGTGGTCAATACAACTTGCTTCTCTAGTGGGGTATGTATGAGCCGGTAAGATTCCGTATTCAGCTAGTACATTCAGATAGTTATGTCTATTTCTGTCAGAACTATTCGCTGATATATTAATGTTTATATCACCAGTTATTATAACATTTCCATAATGCTTAATAGAGTGTAACAATTTACCTAAAGAGTCAACAAATTCATCTGCATTGACAAAAGAAGGTGAACGATAGACACCTAAAATAACTGTGTCATCATCAATCGTAATGGACATGCAAGTGGCATTAACAAGAGAAATTTCTTCTATTTTAATATTTCGAAACCTATTTTTAATATACACAACAACACCGCCATTTTGATTAATATTGAATTTACTACTATACAAGTCGTAATGATCAATTGTAGGTATATGTTTTTGTGACGATATCCTACACTCCGTAAGTATTAAAATATCACAATCGAATTGTAACAATGACAAAAGAGTTTCGAAATCATTAATATTTTTGTATATACTACGTATGTTCTGAGTAATGATACTAATATGTCTATCTACTAAAATATTGTTATTAATTAAGAACTGGTTACAATCCTCTGGATTACATACAGTTGATCGCGCTATATTTATGGATTCTAATTCTTCTTCTATATTGAGAATGTTATCCATAAACAGTAATAAGTAATTTTAAAAATACGTTGCTATAAGTGTCTATGTATATAAATAACGATTGGTTGTGTAAAATATATGTGTAAAAAATATTAAATCCAATTATAAATATGACTTTTATTTTTGTTAAACGTGTGTACATTAAGTAGTGATTATTTGTAAATGTAAGTAATGAATTAATAATAAGGCATATTTGAGAACGAGAATAATTGTAAATAGTGTGTAGAAAATGTAATGTAAAGTAGTGTGTGGTAATTATTGAAAATGATATTATAATACACATTTTGTTTACGAACAAAAATTTACAGAAAAGTATATTAAGATAACTAATTATGAAAACATTATTAAAATAAATACTATTATAAAGAAAATGTTAATAGTAGAAGATGTCTACAAGTTCAAGCACTAGGATATTTCCAACCTGTTACTTACATTTTTGGCCTACTGTGTAAAAAACTTTCATAAATATTTATACATCTTGTTTTGCTTAAAAATGTGCAAACGGAATCAATCAATCAATCGGAGGAAGCATAAAGAGGGGTCAGTCAGTCGGGGTATTGCCTTATATGTATGTATAAAAATAGATAAATGTTGCTCTTACTATGCGCTGCTTATGTATAATTTTCAATTAATTAATAATTTTCATTGAATACACACATGCGCACAAACACACACTTGTTATAGTGTGCAATATAAAATAATATTTATTTCGTCCTCTAATTATCTATAAGCCTTCAATCTTTATGCAATTTTAATTTATGATTTTTAATATTTTAGAATCTCTATTAAGGTCCTCCAGACCGATTTCGGCCACGGCGGCCAATCTCAAGAGAGATTAGCCAACTGTGCAGGAGATATTATAGTGCACAAGTGTGTGCGCAAACACAGGTGCACTCTCTTTTCCTTAGCTCTCATAATCCGATGGGACGGCAATCCGACACGACCGGAAAGAGTTCAGGCGCAGGACCAACGGCTTAACGTGCTTTCCGAGGCACGGGAGTGTACACACTTCCAACTTCCAGACTCTGGGCTGCTACTGAGAATTTTCTGACAGAAAAACCCAATAACTATTTATTGGCCCGACCTGGGAATTGAATCTAGGACCACCGGGTCTGCGGCCTTATATCTAGCCACTAGACCAACGAGGCAGTCTCTATTAACGTATAAATAAATGTATCAATTTAGGGATAAGGACTTAATGACCTGATGTAATGTACAGGATCTACCTTTTTTAGGCACCAGTCTCCGCGGTCATTGTACATGGCTGATAAGATTTTTGTAATTAAATTCAAATAGGTTCAAATTCAATGGTTCAATAATATAATAACATGTACGCCTCTATTTATGTACCTATTATTATGTCATTTATTTATTCCTGTTTTTGGTCGAAAATAAAGCCTTCTCGTAAGTAATTTTACAATTACTTTAACATACTTCTACAGACAGGCAAAAAGCCGAGATGGCCCAGTGATAAGAACGCGTGAATCTTAACCGATGATCGTGGGTTCAAACCCGGGCGAGCACCACTGAATTTCATGTGCTTAATTTGTGATTATAATTCATCTCGTGCTTGACGGTGAAGGAAAACATCGTGAGGAAACCTGTATGTGTCGAATTTTACAGAAATTCTGTCACATGTGTATTCTACCAACCCACATTGGAGCAGCGTGGTGGAATAAGCTCGAAACCTTCTCCTTAAAAAGAGGAGAAGAGGCCTTAGCCCAGCATTGGGACATTCACAGGCTGTTACTGTTACCTGTTGCTTCAAGTTTAATAATAGATGATATATGTATATACAGATATACAGTGGTGGTCATATAATTAGAAACACTTCTTATGAATAAAGAAAGTATAACTTCAACGTACAAATGTTCGTAAAAAATATACACATTGAATAATTAATAATCATGCAATAATATAGCCACTCAAATAAAAAACTCATTAAATGCATAAAATATAAAACATATCTTACTTTTAATTACAAAATTAGTCTTACACATGAAGGAGTTTATTTTCTGTTACTGGCCGCTTGGACGTCTAATTAGAAACATTTAAAAAAAGAATCCATAGCTCGTTCTTTTTTTGAAATTGGAGAATAACATTTCTTTTTCTATTATTTTGGCGGCAATTCAAAATTTTATCTGAATTTTATTTTGTTCAAAATGAGCAAAAATAAAAGTTGTGACGAGTCAACTAGGCAAATCATTGTTAATTTACATATAGATCATAAGTGGGCGTACAGAAGAATAGCTGAGGATTTAAACTGTTCTGTTAAGAAAGTTTTTAATGCAATTGATCATTATAAAACACATGGAACTGTTGAAAATGTTCTTAGAAAGGCTTGGCCAAGAAAAACCTCTCCCAGAGAAGATACGCTAATCGTTCGTGTTGCTAAAAAAGACCCAAGTAAAGGTACCGCTTCTTACCAAGTAACACCGAGAAAAGCGATTATTATTCGCTAACAAATATGTTAATTGGACGGTACGAGAAAGGAAAAAAATGTTATTTTCAGATGAAACAAAAATAAATATGGTAAATTCCGATGGAAAGTGCTATATTAGACGCCCTGTAAGCAATGCTTTTAATTATAAATACACAAGGAGTATAGTCAAGTACGGTGGCGGTACAATGGATCAATGGCAATACAAAAATATCTTAGAGCACACAATGATTCCATACTCGGACGATCATTTGCCTATAACCTGGATCTTTCAGCATGACAATAACCCTAAATAGCCCACGGCCAATAGCGTCAAATGTTTTCTTAGCGAACAGCGTATATCCGTTTTAGACTGGCCAGCAAATAGTCCGGATTTAAACCCGATAGGAAATCTCTGGTATATTGTTAAAAAGAAAGTCTCAAACAAACGTAACACCAGGTAAAACGAACTATATGAAGCATTTGTTGAAGCATGGAATTCAATCCTCCTAGAAAAATGTATGAAATTGATTGAATCAATGCCACGTCGTTGCAGTTTTGTTATTGAAAATAAGGGATACGCCACTAAATATTAATTATAACTATTGGTAGGCTGTGGATAGTAGCTATTTCGTAAATAACAATACTAATTACTTATACTTAAAAAAAGTTTGTTTTTTATATTAATTGACCATTATTGTTCATACCTTAAAACTGATTTAAATGTTTGTCCGTAATGTAATATTGAAACTGCACTTGTGTAATGGGATTTATATTGTTTTTTCTAATAAATGATAAATCGTTGAACATATTGTTGTCCTATTTATTGTTTAATTTCAAAATAAAAACGATTGCGGTGAAGTATCTTACATAATGTCAAAGACCGTTGGTAGTCATGGAACATTGGAACATTCATGGGTCAGGGAACATTGCCTCACCGTGGGTCAACTGATGCCGAACGTCCCGAAAGAAAAAGCTGAATATCGTGTTTACATACGGGAGGCCTTAACCAAATACCAAAAAACTTTATTATATAATGCTAAAACCCAGCTACTAAACAAGTCCTGTCAATATGTATGGTGTAAGAATGGAAAAGTGTGTGCTAGGAAGTATAGTAATAGTAAAATTTATTATATTCGTACACTAAATGATATAAAACAAATTGACAAATTATGTTCTAATGATTCTGAAAAACAACCAGGATCCGCGTAAGTTATTAAGTACGTATTATCTATCTTTTGTTTTTTTTTTTTTTTATTTATTTTTTATTAGTTATTTAATTATAATTTAAATATGGATACAAAAGTAAAAGAATTATTTAATTGTAATTCCACTTATCACTTCTTCAAACAAATGCCGCCAAAAACTAGTATCGTTCTATCATGTTTGCATTTTAATATCAGATCGATTGTGAAAAACTTTACGAAACTACAGCAAACAATTCATAATTGTAACTTTCCTCTAGATCTCATAATTTTAACAGAAGTAGGTATCACAAATAACATAGCAGGATTGTACAACTTACCCGGCTATAGATTGTACTCACAACTACGAAGAAACAAGAAAGGCGGTGGTATTATTGTTTACATACGCAATCATATTAAGTTCACATTTATTGAAAACAAAAGTAAAACTTTTGAGAGTCTTACAGGTATCCTAAAAGTAAGTTCTCATTGTGATGTGGCTGTGTGTGCAATCTATAGGCCGCCATCCACAAATAAAAACCTATTTGTTAAAGAGCTAGGTAATTTAATCTCTGGTTTTAATTTGAAACAAAACTTGCTGCTTGTTGGCGATGTAAATATTGATCTGAAGGTAATTTCTGCACACAAAGATTCTTATTTATCATCACTTAGCGAACACGGATTGATGTGTGGTATAACTGACTACGCCCGAATTGAAAGTAGAAAAGACTTGATTACTAAATCATGTATTGATCATATATTTGCACGCTTCCCCGCACTACATTCTTTTGCGGCGGTGCTCGATGTCGCACTGGCCGATCATCGAGGCATTATCTTTACCTGCGTTGACGAATCGCTTGAAACGCATAGACGAATACAGAATGCTCCTAAAAAAACTATTAATTACACCACCTTTTATAAGGAACTCAGGAGTGTTGAGTGGATAAGGACAAAAGGTATGAATTCTTCTGACGATATTTTAAATTTTATTAATAATTCTTTTAGTAATGCAATCAAATTTGCAAACGATAATAAAACAAGTAAATTGTCTAACAGGAATTTGAAGCGTTTTAGGTTTCCCTGGATCGATGACAATGTTACCCGGCTTTGTGATAAAAGAGATAAACTTTTTTCTGCTTGGAAAAATAGTTTAAATGATTCAAAAATAAAACTAGAATATAATAAAATTCGTAATAAAATTCATAAAATTTTGGAAAATAAAAGGGATAAATACTACTTACAAAAAATAAATAATAATTTTAAAAATGTAAGAAAAATATATCAAATAGTTAATGAAATGTTAGGAAGAGTGACACTGTCGATTGATCAAGCCATACTCAAAGCGTTTAATGCGCAAGGAATTTCTACCAAAAATATTGCTGACAATTTTGCTCTCAGTTTTGATAAAGCGGTTAAAGACATAATCCCCAACTGTAATATTAAGCTGATAGACCCTAATGTAACGCGTAAGCCTCTGGACACAAGTATTTTATTTAAGAAAGCCTCAGCTAGTAGTGTTCATAAAATCATTAAACAACTGAACCCGAGGAAAGCACCGGGTCTAGATAATATTAAGGTTTCCGACATTAAAATCATAGGCGATAGAATAGCTAGCCCTATTGCTGATTTAATAAATCGAAGCGTTGAAACTGGAATATATCCGGATGGCCTTAAAATAGGATGCGTAAGACCTATCCATAAAAAGGGTAAAAGAAACGATTATTTAAATTATCGCCCAATTACATTGCTTTCGTCGGTTGATAAAATAGTCGAAAAATATGTGTGTGAGCAAATACACGCATTCTATAAGAAGCACAACGTAATAAATCGGTACCAGTTTGGCTTTCAGTCCGGTAAAAGCGCCGTAGCCCTCTTGTCAGATTTCACCGATGAAGTCAATAAGCACCTAAACGAGAAAAAATATGTTCTTGCTCTATTTATTGATTTTTCACGTGCCTTTGACACATTGGCGCATAATCAAATTATTGAGAGACTGAATGACTGCGGGGTCCGTGGCCCATTATTGACCTGGTGCGCTAATTATCTCGAAAACCGAACCTTCACTGTAAAAATCAATAACATCTGTAGTGAGGCCATTTCTATAAGTAAGGGAACAGCCCAGGGATCCGTATTAGGCCCTCTTCATTTTTTATCCTATGTTAATGACATAAGGAACTGTATTACTAACAGCACATGCTACCAGTTTGCTGATGACACCTGTCTAGTAATTGCAGATAAAAATCCACAAACCGCATGCGTACATCTGCAGTCTGATCTAGATGCTCTAACAAGGTGGTGTCATGATGCCGGCCTAGTACTTAACGCAAATAAAACTAAATTATTGATTATTAAATCCCCATATAAAAGCCAAATCTCCGTACAAAACCTTGTAGCTCACAACCATGCCTGCTTACATGCTAACAGTGCGTTAAACTGTAACTGTCCATCTATAGACATTGTAAAAAACCAAACATACCTGGGATTGGTTATAGACGACAAGTTCAACTGGAGCCATCACATTGAAAGGATTGGCGATAAACTAAGGCAATTTCTTGCGAATATCACAATACTCAAAAACCGAATCCCCTTCAAAGTAAAGATTATGCTTTATCACGCACTGGCTGATTCTTATATACAGTATGGTCTTAGTAGTTATGGTCGTACCTACAAGACATATCTTGATACTATTTATAACTTACAAGTTAAGATTCTTAAAACACTAGTGACACCTAAAATAAAAAACCAGTTTTATGACAATGCAAACGGTCTCTTTAAACATTGTAAAGTTTTACCAGTACACGCTCAAGTAAATTTTTTATTATTGAAAGAACAATTTTTCAATTATTTTTTAAAAAATGTTACCGAACATCCTGTATGCACTCGGGCCGTTTCCGCGAAACGGATCTGCACTAAGCGTGCAAACAATAAGTATGGCGAGCGGACTACCGAGTTTATTGTTCCCAGACTAATTAACAAATTACCTTCAGATCTGTGTTATAATATTTCAAATAAAAACATTAGGCTTAACCTTAAGCAATATTTTTTAAGTTTACTTTAAGTGTATATGTACGTATTTTTGATCTGTAGTATTGTGATAGTATTTAAATGTTTTATTTTGTATTGTGGTAGTATTGTGATAGAATTTAAATGTTTTATTTTGTTGTGTAGACTAATGATAGCACACGTATAAACCTTAGTGGTTTTTTTAGCTGCTATCAATATTTTTAATGTTTTGTATGTTCCTCAAATGGATAAATAAATTAAAAAAAAAAAAAAAAAAAAAAAAATAGTGTTTCTAATTATACGACCACCACTGTATATTGGATTGTTCCTTTTTTGTAGTATGTATTTGGGCCGTATATGAACTGATGCTACATGGTCACTGTCCATAAATATATCAATTTACAGATTCAACAAATACTATATTTTTATTTATTTAATAAAACACATAAGTGCCGTAGAGACCGCATAGTCAGACCTCATACACAGATTTCCCCCTTTTATAATCCGTATTTGTATCCGTAATATTCCCGACAAATTCGATTTCATTTTAACACATAAACTTCACATTTAAACACAAAATAATAACAATATAATATAATTACTCTATTATGATTATTTAGAATTTCAAACAAATTTCTAAACGATTCGGAAAACGCTTTAACATAAATACGAAAATTTTCAAGGCCCACTCTTACACCTGAAAATGTAGGTACCGTAAACCATTTAAGGATAACACTATTTTAAGCCATAAAAAGCCGTAATATAATATAAATAAGGGCGTTAATAGCATAACTAGTATCTTTATGTAGTACGCATGCGTCCCAACTTGGGTAAACGCGTGTGTAACTCAAAATTCAGTAGTCGGATATATACCGACAGTTAGCAACGTCCCGAATTATTCGGGATAATTAAAAAGCGCGCGATATACGACCGATATTCGAAATTTAAATTCTATATCCTGCCAGTATTACGAAGTTAAGTGTGTGTTGTTAATAAGTGATGTGTGTGTGAACGTTATATGAAACGGTAAGTTTAGTTGAATAAGTTTTTATTTAAATATTTTCAGAATTCGAATTTTGTTTCAAAGTTTGAATTTGGAATGAAAAGTTATTTTAATGACTTCATTCGATATTTATATATCTTCGAAACAATGTACAACTAATTTAAAGTTACAAGCTTTCTATAAAATAACGTATTAAGTGAAAAATAATGTTATATATATTTCAAAATTTTAGGTCCTTATTATATTTTATAAAATAAAATTTAATTATGAATGAAATATAACATAAATACATATTATAATATTAAACTTTTTTTTTACTTTTGTAAAATAAGGAAATAGCGACGGAACATATTTTTTATATTAAAAAAAATATTTTTAAAGAAATACTTGACCGTCAAGAAATTTTTATTTATAATCCAGTCTCGTATTTCATTATGCTTAAACATTTTTTTTTATAGATAGCGTAAATGAAGGGCGTAAGCACCTGATACCTTCAGAATTTCCTCTTTCAAATATGTCCTTCTAACATAGGCCTCTGTCCTTTATATGAGATATTGAGATATTTCTTGTTGGTAGGAAACCTTTCTGGAAATAACAGATGAATCAAAAAAAATAATCTAATAATACAAAAATGAGTTTAAAATCATTCATATACATTTAATTTTTTTAATATACAGTCCCACTTCGACTCGACTTTAAGTTACTCGTTTATATACATTTTTAATTATTACATATTTATATAGTATTCTTTTTAATTATAAAAGATATATAAATTATTGAAAGAATATATAAAGGAGAATATTTCTGATATTTAACTGATACATTTTAATTTAATTAATGTTATTTAATATTAAAACAGTATAGTTAAGCTAAAGAATAAAAAAAAGGTGTCGATAAAACGGTAATTTGCAGAACGTGAATGTACAATTTGATAACTACATTTTAATTATCTGTTCTAATTCATATATTATGTGTAGTTAGTGTGATATGAAAATATTTTTCAATTATTATCTTTGTAATTAATACCCACTTATGTTGTCATTGTACAGTCGTGAATTTCACCGAAGACGCTTAAGGTAAGGATAGATTAAAAGACCATCATAAACAGTTAAAAATGTTGAAGACATGTCGTGGCATATTTGTCACATCGCCCAGGAATATTGGAGCAAATATTTCTTCTGATTGTAATTTTATTCCGACCCTGATGACAGGAAGCTAAATTTTCGTTCGGAAAATATTAAATTACTAAAAGCTATTATATTCTAGAATAGTCCTTATTTGAATAGTTTTTTTTATAAATAATAGCAGTGTCCGTTTTTAAGGAATAATTACATTATTTCTATTCAAGATTCACCCCTATTAACCGTAAAATTTATAGTAGGAATGAGGTCGACACTATTTACAACTAGGATTAATCCTGTGACTTTTACTTAGCTAGGCGACCCAAAAACCCTTGCGCTATTGTCGCTTATAACTGTGTAATGTGTTAAATATAAAAACAGGACCTATATATATAGACGCGACACGTTAACTATCTGCCTATTTGTCAATTATCAAAGTGTACGATCCCTAGAGCTTTCGATGGGCTTCCTTTGGGCATTAGAAGTAACAATAAAAAAAAACTTAATATTTTCGTTATAACTATAATTCAGTGAACAATATAACGGCCAGGCTTCGGCCAGGCCGAATATAATTGAATAGAATATCGTACCATATTTAAACATAACGTTCTATAATTGATTTAAATATTTAAATACAATAGCTATCATATTATTTAATAGGAAATAAAAAGACAGTATGTCCTTAAAGAAAATCGAACGAAAATCCAATTACTGATTATCAAGATAAGATCGAATTTACCGACAGAGGCTCACGGGGGTTGTTTTACTTTGTAATAAATTAATAGTCAACATTATCTGGGTAATTATAAAACAATGTAATATTACATTATCGAAGTGAAAGTTATTATTACCGTTGGCTAAATTGTAATTTATAGTTCGGTTATATCCTTTACCTAAGCCCTAATGGCGTATGTTATGTCCTTTTGCGATAACCCACACATATGTAGATAACGATAACTCACACAGTTGTGAAATTTACAACTGTGAAATAAGAATTATTGTTATTTTATGTGAGTGATATTGAAGTTTGGTAAAAGGATACTGTGATGTAGGTTTTAGTAACAATCAAATTCCGCTAGTAAGATAGTTTATAGATAAATAAGATATAAAACGAGATAGCACTAAGAAAGGATTATTCAGAAGTCTGATCTTAGAAATATGAAACTCGGCATTAAAACATATGTTAATAAGTTGAAGACAGTTGTGAAAGTTGTTTTTGAAGATTCATCATCTAAGACGATGAACTTAAAAATAAAAGTACCTACGGAAAATCGTCATATTTGAAAGTTAGTAATACAATGATCGACGTTTAGAGTTCTGTTAGTAAAAGACTGTGTAGTAAAAGACAGTGAAAGTGGGTGAAAATAAGGATAAAAGTTTGTACAAAATTACTATTTTTTTCAATATTTAAAATTCGGTAGGTTTTTGAATAATGATTCCGATGGGGTATCCCATCGGGTACATAGCTAATATTTAAATAAAAATCAGATTATTCTTTATTCAAATAGCATCTTATAAGTATTTTCGAATCGACATATAAACTGATATTTAAGCTACCCCTGGTTCGAAATGTAAATTCTACAAAGTAAAACTAACAATAGTGACTTACTCTTGTTTTCAAACGAAATACACAGACAACTATATACACAATTAAATTCATATGTTGTGATCGATGAAAACCATACTTTTTATCAACTATTTATTCTTATGTGTCGAGTTAAGTTAAATACTCAAACTAATAAACTAAGTAATATTAAAATGTTTATTGTTATAATCACATATATAGCAATAGAGTTATCTTGTAGGAGAAACTCTGAATATTTCATGAGTGAGATAAGAAATCAGTTAATACTGATTAACACTGCATTTAATATAAATAATAGTCCTTCGGAACTTTTTCAGCCCTGGCGGCCAATCTCAAGAGTGATTAGCCAAATGCGCAGGACATATTATAGAGCACAAGTGTGTGCGGAGACAAAGGTGCACTCTCTATTTCCTTACTCTCATAACCCGATGGGACGGCAATCCAACATGACCGGAAAGAGTTCAGGCGCAGGACCAACGGCTTTACGTGTTTGCGTTTACTATATCATAATAGTTTAAACATTTCTTAATAGCATAAAATTTGCTGTCAAGACTCAATTGGGATTGAAATCCGAGACACGGTTTACGGTAAGATTTAATTTACAATAAGGTGACTTACTTAGAAAATTAAAAATGTTAAACGCTGAATAGTAGTAGCGATGAGGCTTATTTCCAATTTAAGTGCAACGTTTATATATGTAACAATACGACGCAATAATAATGATTTATCAGGCTTTATTTGAAAAATATCTGCAATGCATTCGTTTTTATTTCTAAACTGAAAAACGTGTTCTAGATACTACATAGGGCATGCCCTTGGCACGTACCCATATGGCCATCCAAATGTGACTCGAATAAAACAAACCAAGTACATCAAAATAAAATATTTTCCTACACTTTATAAAGCACATAAAGCCGTTGGTTTTAAGTCCGTTTTTTTTTCGAATCTATCGGTTTGTCGTCAGCCTATTTGAGTATGAAAATTGAAAGTACATGTATTTGTCAACACTACGTAGACGCCTTATTCTGTTTAGCCGTCGTAGCCAAGGAACGAAAATGGTCGTGATGGTCGTAAATGTTATATTCTTTTAGTCGTTAATCGTTAGTAGATTTGCTATCATTATGTAACGTAACTGGCTGTAAATGTTGGACTTGGCAACATTCTGATATGGATAAAGACTTGTATTAGCTGAACTACGAGCTTATGAGCATTTATGTAAAAAGTTAAAAGGTACTTGTAAATATCTCACTGTTGGGCAAAGTCTTTCTCCTCGAGAAGAAACTTTACCTTCTTCTTCTCACACAATTCCAAAGCTGGTTGATTGATACGTATTCGGAAGTATTTTATCCATCACATGCAGGTTTCCTCACAATGATAGAAACAATTTAAATTATAAATACAAATAAAGCACATGAAAAATGTATTTAAAACCGCAATCTTCATTTGACATGCACGTGTTCACGATGCCCTAGTGGGGCATCTCGACTGTAATTGCTTAATCACTACACAATTAACTGAAAAATACTTTGAACAACTCGTGCTAGGCGGAATTGGAAATCGACCTTCAGTTGACACGTGTTCGCCCCAATGTGTTATCCCGGCTCAAGGATATAGTACAACTGTCTTTGTAGGCGATTTGTTTTGTCTGCTAATTGTTTTAATCTAGATCAGATAGCTTACTTTTATACCTAGCTATATGATCATACAAACATCACTTATTGATTACGTACTAGGTACCTTGTCATATATTAAGTTTAAAGTTTTGATTATTTTTTCAGATCTTACCTATTAAGCACTATTTTCTGTTTGCGGTTTCGCTCGCGTGTGACGGGGTGACGGGGTGACGGGGTCAGGTTATAGGTACCCTATGTCCATTTCTCTACTCTTAACAACGTGTATGGAAACTTTCATGAAAAGCGTAATAAATTATAAAGAAATAAATAAAATTTTATTGACAGCAAGTATACATTGTATATACAAATAACATAAAAATAAAAATAATTTTAATAAATATCAAATTTACGAAGGGAACACATTAAATAATTGATTTAATTTGTATTTATAACATTAGTTATTTAATATAGGTTTAATAACTCAATTTTATATACCAATTTAATCTTTATTGCAAATCAATATCGTATCATTTTTGAGTTTCAATATTAACAAGCCTTTGAAGCTGCTCCCATTAGACACAAACTTACGTGTGACACTTGGAATAATATCATAAATAAATTAATTAATTAATCAATCATCTAACTAATTGCTTTGTAACAGAACGGTATAATAACTTGGGAGTTTTATCTTTGCAGATTTTGTTTTTTACCAGAATGCTATAATTGCTAAGAGCCATCTGACGCTTTTCATAATCCTCTTTAAATCGAAAGCAATTCAAGATTACAAATTACATGATCAAGATTTGTTTAATTTAATAGTCATGCAAATCCGATAACTGTTACGGAGATTAGTGTTAGTATTGACGCTTAGCAGGTATGACGTCATCATGACGACGTCATATGGATAGTTCACATACAAACACATACCTAAGCTAAGTTGGACTACTATTGAAACTGCATTTCGACAAACTATACTTTTTTTACGGCGAACAGTATTATTTTTTCCGGGATTAAAAGTATCTTGTTTATTATTCCAAGCCCCCTTCATACGAAATTTAAATGAAATCCTTTCAACCGTTTCAGTGTGAAGAGGGAATTGCAGAATTATGCTAAATAGCTGTACCATAGCAGCACATTTTTCAGAGATAAATAATATCCATATATAATTTCCAAAGTCTACATTACGAGAACCTGCATGCGATCATTGAAATATTTTTTGCGGCTTTTGTGTGAATCAATTATAATAAAATACACATCTATATTGAGGGTTCTCTTGGTGGTAGAGCTTTATGCAAGCTCGTCTGGATAGGTACCACCCACTCATCAGATATTCTACTGCAAAACAGCAGTACTTGATATTATTGTGTTCCTGTGTTTGAAGGGTGAGTGAGCCGGTGTAATTACAGGCACGAGGTACATAAAATCTTAGTTCCCAAGGTTGGTGGTGCATTGGCGATGTAAGCAATGGTTAACATCTCTTACAATGCCAATGTCTATGGGCGTTGGTGACCTCTTAAGTTGGCTGTCATTGCTACGTGCGAGACGTAAAACAAACTAAATATTTCTTTATACTTATATTATTAGTTAAGGTCAAGGATATTATAATTTTTATTTTTGAAGTGATAACTTGTTATGGAAGGGTAAACCGCTTCGTAACGTAACGCGTTACGGTGCCGCTATTACCGACGCGGACTGCTTTACCGGAGAGTTACCAACCTAACGCCATATATTATAATTAATAATAAATATTATCACTTCTGTCGAGCGCCCTGAGACGCACACGTTTTTTTTTATTAGAATTAGGCTTAAAATATATTTTATGCCATTGTCATGTGGAAGTACTCGGTGGTAGAGCTTTGTGCAAGCTCGTCTGGGTAGGTACCACCCACTCATCAGATATTCTACCGCAAAACAGCAGTACTTTGTATTGTTGTGTTCCGGTTTGAAGGTTGAGTGAGCCAGTGTAATTACAGGCACAAGGGACATGACATCTTAGTTCCCAAGGTTGGTGGCGCATTGGCAATGTAAGCGATGGTTAACATCTCTTACAATGCCATTGTCTATGGGCGTTGGTGACCACTTACCATCAGGTGGCCTATACGCTCGTCCGCCTACCTATACAATAAAAAAAAAAGTTACTTGTAAAAATGTAGTCGTTATAGTATTAAGATATATTTTACGCACAACTTAATTGATATAATAAAATCACGCATTAAAATCTCAATTCGAAAAAAAGTTATCGACACGAAGGCAACTCTAGATTACTAAAAAAAAAAGAGATTAGTGGAATTACATTATGATTTGTGACATATACATATAAATGTGTGTGTGTGGGTGTGTGCGGGGATAGGTGTGTTCAAACTTTCAACGCCGGGATGTAACTGAGATATTTAGACAGAAAAACTCAACAACTTTATTAAATGCCCCGGAATTTAAGCCTAGGAGCTCGGGATCTGTGACCTTATATCTAGCCACTAAACCAACGAGGCAGCCGGGATTTATAAGCAATTAATACGCCGTAATAATCCTTTAATAGCCGGACCATAGTTGGTCATTTACGCTTATTTGAAAGGATTTAATGAACTAGGGCAATCTTTTCGAACACATTTTTATATTAGGAAACGGCTTTACTCATGTTTATTTATAATTTATTTGTAAAGTAATTCACAGAACACGGGTACACACACGATGTCACTGAATTAATTCCGACAGAATTTATCGCGATATTGTCACCGAGCACGAGATGTATTTTAAAGCACATGAAAATGGAATGCACATGAAAACTCACACAATCTTCGGGTTAGATTCACGTTCTAGCCCCTGGGCCACAACATGAGTCTAAGCTGAAACACAAGTATAAGCTGCGAACACCTTGTATGTGTATTTCTAACTTCACAAACCACCCAAAGACTACTAATACCATTAAGAAACATTACCTACGTATATAATTTTTCGTCTTATGCACGGAAGTGAAGGATGAAAATCTGCCACTTGCTTATCCAACAATAGAACAGGACGGTGGATCTTCGAACTTTCGCTCAAAGGAGAGGAGCCTCAGCCCCAGCTGTAGGACACATATACTCTGTTACTTTTTATGTTACAGAACTTAATCCGAATCTATATAGTATCGTGTACTATGCAATCAGCATAATTATTGTGTTACAATACCGCTATAATTTTATATGTAAACAATTGTCCGATTCATTTAACGTTGATTTGAGTATATACAGTCACCATGCTTTTGGATTTTGTAGGATAAATTATTTTTTCTTGAAAAATATTCGTGTAAATTTAAGGCATTTTATTTAAAGGTACGTAGATTGATTACCTACGTAATGAAATATCCTCTCTCACAATTGGGCGAAGCTGAAGGCGGTTACTAGTGAATAAATAAGTTACATAATAATTTAATCTTATAGAACGATCTTCAAACGTTGAATAAGTATTTAATACTTGAATATATATTTTTAATAAAATTAAAAATAGATATATATTTTTTCATATTAGAGTAAAGATAGAATTGTTTCTTTTTATCTATCTTTGCATATGGCGTTTAATACTGTTGCGTTTATAGACATTTATTCCTCAAAAAGACAAAAACAGTCACTTACATGAGAAATATTTACAATATCGATGAAAGTAAATTATGTATGTAGTTCGTCGCTTTTAAGTATGTAGGAAGGTATAATATTGATCTAATTATAAGAAGAACAAAAATTAAATATGTATATCGTTACGAGTATTTAAACAAAACAAAACAATAAGTAAATAATATGTTGGTAGTAGATATGTACATAATAGGTTGAAATTAAGAGTAGATCTTTATAACATGTTGTGACAATCTAGACCTAAACATTTGCATTGAGTTACAATTCTGTTATGCTGTTTTATTTCTCATTCCATTTAATTCGAAATACAAATAATAAATAAGATTCTGATTCTCGTGGGCCGTTTATTAATAATTTAAAACTAATTTATTATGACGTTCTTATTACGTTATAATTTTATTAAAGTAGTATCTTTATTAATTGCTGGTCTTAAATCCGTATAATGGCGCTCTTTAATTACCGTTATAGGAAATAATTTATATTAAGGACCTTTAGCTTTGGTTTCCTGTTTAATTTTATTTCGTTGTCAAATTTGTTCGGGGCTTATATTAATAAATAAATAATATTTACTTTAGTTATAGTGTTTTCATTTTAAAGCTTACAGATTATTACGATCTTAGTGTGTGTTTGTTCGTTTGAACGTGGTGGAAATAAAAATAAAAAATTAATCAAGTTAAAACTCAATGCTTGCCCAGATTTGTACCCACGATCTTCAATTCACTTCATGTTGGCTATTTAATCTTTAATAATATTACAAAGCTCTACGTAAGTAATTCTATTCAAAATAATCAATAAAAATTATATATAAATTAGACTTAAATACCAAAGGAACATTTTACACGTTAAGTAATTTTTTTGAGCAACGATATTGTGTTTGCTTTTAATAAAATTGTTATACACTAGTTGTGCCCCGGAGCTTCAGCCGCGTGTAATTAATAAAAATATAATAAATTATTTTATTACTATAATAACACACGCGCGCACTCACACACTCTCTCACACACACACACACACACACACACACACACACACACACACATATGGCTACTGGTAAAGAAATACGTAATTAACGATTTGAAGTTAATTTTCATAAGATACCGTAGGATTTACCGATCTTATATATGGCCTAACATTTGCGCCATCACATGTTCTTTGTGAGTTATAAGAAGACATACAGACAGACAGACAGATTAAAATGAAAAAAATAGTATAATGTGAATCACTGCATCATAAAACGATTATTTATAACAAAATTAGGTGAAAAAAGAAATTGTACAGACAGAACCAATAGATTTATATAGTAGTATAGAAAAACTTAAATGATATTAGAAGAATGGAGAAATGTTTGTGTACATTGAAATTACATGAAAAGTTATTTCAGTGTGGAAACGAGGTTTTAGATCCAATATCAGAACACTAATAACAGCTTATGGGATAAAAGTGAGAATGACAACGATGTCTGGAGTTAAAGTAATTAATTATTAAAAATTAAATTTAATAAGTATTATATTAAGAACATAAAAATAAACAATATTTGTATAAACAATATTTGTTTATTTATTTGTCTGCTAACGATGCACTACTATAAAAACTCGTAGCTGATTTGACAGAGACGTTACGATAGACAAAATAGCAGAGTGAGAGTGAGAATTTCAGAGAAGTCAAAACCTACAACGCATCCCTTTCGCATTTCATTTACGTATTGTTCTTTAACGTTGTAATAAGGTCCTCCAGACCGATTTCGGCCACGGCGGCCAATCTCAAGAGAGATTAGCCAACTGCGCAGGAGATATTATAGTGCACAAGTGTGTGCGCAAACACAGGTACACTCTCTCTTCCTTATTTCTCATAATCCGATGGGACGGCAATCTGACACGACCGGAAAGAGTTCAGGCGCAGGACCAACGGCTTACCGATGCACAGTTGGAGTGAATACACTTCCAACTTCCAGACTCCGGGCTGCTACTGAGAATTTTCTGACAGAAAAACCCAATAACTATTTATCGGCCCGACCTGGGAATTGAACCCAGGACCACCGGGTCTAAGGCCTTATATCTAGCCACTAGACCAACGAAAAAGTTAACGTTATCTATAATATATAAACATATAGCGGTACATAAACGTGAAACGAAAAGAAACTTCGAAATTCGAATAACAAACCAGTGAATAATAATGAGCGTCAACATCGTACGCAACGAAATCGATTACAATTGTAATTCAAATCGTAATTCGAATGTAACGTCGTTAAAATAATTGCATTGATGTTGGAACTTTGACAATTAGGTATAGTCTGTGACATAAGTCGTTGACTTTAAAAATATATTTCAGGAACTGGTTAAAGTGAATTAATGAGCTGTTCTGCCCGCGGCGTATTTGGTAATTTAATGGTAACTGAATTCTCTGTATTTTAGCTTATATAATTGCTAAATTCCATTGAAATCGACTTAGTGATATATGGTTTTTCGCTCAATGGGCACTTTCGTTTTGCGATATATATCTACGATGAGATTTTGATGCACAAAGTATTTATAACCGATTTTAAACCGATAGTAATAAGTATAGTACAATATTGAATTACTAAACTTATTACCCGATGAAGTTATATAATCGAGGGAAGACTATCTATACTAATGTTATAAATGATAAAATAAAATAACTTCTGATAAAATAATACATAAGGAGAATTTTTGATTGCTAAATTATGTACGGTAGCGTTTATTTTTGTAGACTAGTTTGTAGAACTGTCGAATTTCTCAAGATAAAATATATAATAATTCATGATAAGTTACCATAGTTTAAGAGAACGTGTTCTACCAAAACTAGGAAAATATTAAGTTTATGAAGAAAAAAAGTTTTTATTTACTTATGATATATTTCTTTGGAACATTATAAACGGTTTAACGCACACAGATAACAATTCCAACAATATTTCTTACAGAAGTTTAATGAAAGTTTTTACGTGTGAAACTTTTCTCGCCGACTGTATTGTATCTTCTGATGAAACAATCAAACTCGTGTTGTGTGTGTTCTATTTACAAAAGTCTGTATCAGTTTGAACAATTTCTATTCAATTCGGAAGTTCCCGTCTGATTTAAGTCGATAGAACCTAAATCATTGTTTTTGTTGACTGTACTTTGTAGTCGAAGACTGTCTGGTGAGATAATAGAGTTGAGTTGAGTTGGTTATGTGAATGGTCGTGGATTCTCTGGTTTTGTAGAGTTATTTGTATGGATTGTATGGTAGATGTGTAAAGTAAAGTAACAGTCTGTGAATGAGCCTAAGGCATATCCTTCTGAGGAGAAGGTTTGGATCTTATTTCACCACGCTGCTCCATTGCAGGTTAGTGGATAAACATGTGGCCGAATTTTAGGTAAATTAAAACAGTCTACTTAGTGGTAGAGCTTTTTGTAAGCTCGTCTGGGTAGATACCACCCACACATCAGGTATTCTACCGCAAAGCATCCGTACTTGTATTGTTGTGTTCCGGTTTGAAGGATGAGTGAGTCAGTGTAATTACAGGCACGAGGGACATAACTTCGTAGTTCCCAAGGTTGGTGGTGCATTGGCGATGTAAGCGATGGTTAACATTTCTTAAAATACCAATGTCTATTAGGTGACCATTTACCATCAGGTGGCCCATACGCTCGTCCGCCTACCTATTCAATAAAAAAATACATCCAGATTTCCTCACGATGTTTTCCTTCACCACCGAGCAAGAGATGCGTTATAAGCACAAATTAAGTACATGAAAGTTCAGTGGCCCTAGGACCCGAGCTAGATAATAGAATACGCTAATAGTAGTATAATGATTCACGCGGCTTAACCACTAGGCCATCTCGACTGGATAGATGAGTAGACCGATCCAATTTTGGTGCCTACCTTCGAATGTATATACGTCATAAATATACCAATATCAATAATAATTAGTTGCATATTGTAACAGCTTGCCCTAAAGATAAAAGTGGGTCGCAAAATGTTTGCCAATATATTTGCCCCTGGTTTTATTATTACTGCTGCTGCTAGCAGTATTGAATAACCATATTTAATCACCTTTCTGACTAATATGTATCTGTAATATATCTAATGAATATTAATTGTAAATTGACAATAATTACATTCATGACATTGTTTAATTTAATTTGATTTTTGATTTAATTTAATGTGATTGATTTGATTTGATTGAATTTGAATTGATTTGATTTAATTTAAATTGATTTGATTTAATTTAAATTGATTTAATTTAATATGCTAATTCGAATTAATTTAATCTAGTTTATAATATGTTAAATTTGTAAAATATTATTATTGTAACTTTTGTCTTTTTATTATTTATTGTCTATATGATCCTTGTTTGGTCGAAATAAATGTTTTTATTATTATTTAATTTATCCTTGCTTTCACAAAAACAAAAATGTATCCAATCGTCTCGTACTGAAGATCTCCCAACAGACCGTATAACGTCACAACATGTAGACAGCATTCGCGTAATTCAAATATTTGCTCTGTGACCCTTTTATATCAAGGACAAATTATTATTTATTTAATAGGTAGGCTGTACTATGTTCCCCTCCTCTCATGACTCTGGTTCCTTCAAACCAGGCGTGAAGAGGCATCTTGCGGGCCTGCAAGGCGGGGAGGGGGGCACTAATGCAGATCATTTTTCACGACTGTACTAGCCCTCGTCGCGTTTGGACTCCAATACCACTAACCATCAGGTGGAGTAGAGTCATTTGCCCTCCTGGCTAATATATATAAATTTTTTTGAAGTGAAATCTTGGCGGCGTTGTGCTCTTTTTTATGATGGGTACAAAATGTTAAACTCGCGTCAGGTAACGTGACCCTGATTGAATATTCGTAAGATGGATGTTGAAGTGTTAAATTTTTAATGTAATATAAATTGTCATGTTAGTGTACGATAGCGCAATAAATGAATATTGTATTTTATCACATAAATGATAGTACTTTAATACTGATAATTATAGCAATTCGAGCAACATTTTTCCCTAATCATTCCAAAATATCAAAAAAGCGCAACGTTCATATTCAAGTTTCCACTTCTGCCGGCACTCCCGGCGTGCAACCCGTTGTTTTTTTAAAATATAATTTTAGGTATCAGATGTTAGAAAATTAGGTTGCCTATATTGTTTACAGAAACATAGTATTGTAGTCGGGGATTGGCACCGACGCGGTAATTTTATACGTTATGTTCTTTCGTAATACAAATCTCTTTTACAAAGTTTTAGTGTATCCGTTATAGTTTTGGCAACGTTCGCTTCGAAAGCACCTGGATCGGTAATTTTCTCTCCGGCTACGTTGGAAAATTAAGCTATATCTAATAAAATATTCAACATATACATACATATATTTTTAGGGTTCCGTACCTCAAAAGAAAAAAACGGGTCCCTTATAGAATCACTTTGTTGTGCGTCCGCCCGTCTGTCTGTCTGTCAAGACCCTTTATCTCGGGAACGCGTGGATGTATCGAGTTGCATTAAAATGATATACTCAGGTCTACAGTCTCTTGAAGCTGTGAAAAAGTCAAACTTCTAAACAGTAAACTAAAAAACAGTTTAATACTGTTTGGCAAATAGCGACTCAGTGCAAAGTCTTGTAAATACATTTATATATAGAAGACCTTAATCACCAGTACAGTAACAGCCTGTGAATATCCCACACTGCTAAGGTCTCTTTTTGAGGAGAAGGTTCGAGCTTATTCCACCACGTTGCTCCAATGCGGGTTGGTGGAATACATGTGACAGAATAACAGTGAAGTTTGACACATGCAGGTTTCCTCAAATTAGGCACATGAAATTCAGTGGTGCTCGCCCGGGTTTGAACCCACTATCATTGGTTAAGATTCACGCGTTCTTACCACTGGGCCATCTCGGCGGCTTAATCACCAAGTTTTATTTAAATATTCAAAACTTCTAAAGTCATACCGAACGAATAAAGTAAATTTTGAATGATGTATTATCGCTCAGATTATTACAGAAACATCAAGTTTCCGTTACAAATTATTCATGAAAGATGTTCGTGTTAAGACATTTGTCGTATATGTAGAGTTACTATAGATATAATTAGCTAATAAATATTTATCTGATTAAGTTTGTGGACCTATTATCCCGCATTTAAGTATTTGCCCGTCCTATGAGAAAAAAGTTGTAAGCAAAAGTCACGGGTGCTTAGTTTGTGAAGATTAAATATTTAAAAAAATTGTGCGGTCGGGGTACCCCCGTCAGAAACGAAGTTCTGTGCGATACTTTTTCGACTGAAACAGTGTTTCAAAATGTATATTTTCACTGATTATATTACTGTATATTTGTCACACCAATAAGCACCTCAACCTCCTTTATATCGACCTCCTAAATTCGAACGTCCAACGTATCACATTTAGTAGCATTTGGTAGGCATAGTATGAACGCTATTTCGTTATATAACGCGACCTTGGGCCACTGCCATTTCACTCTACTGTAAGCCGTATAAAATAACTTCATTCCAAAAATATTTATAATTTTGTTATAAAAAAAAATTTAGAAATCTCTAATATACTCTGAAATTGTATATATATACAGCATATTTAAATTAATTGCACCATAACGCACTTCTAGAGAAATTATTCATAAATACATACCTGTATGGCCAAAAAGTCGTGGATCAAACGCAAATGGGGGTTAGGTGGGGTCATCAGCTGCAAAAAGTTGTTCTACGGGAGGTCCTTAAGGTCAACCTCTGCAGAGTTATAATTTATTTTGTGGTTTTATGTGAAAAATGACTTTTTTTAACTAGTTCTTATGAAAATTCGAAAAAATCTACACCCTGTATCTTTTTTATAATTTTCACTAGATTGGTACTGATGAGTCCTTGCGTTAGACATGCTAGTTATGGTTGTTTATTGGGTTAGTTGAAGATAATATTAAGTTTTACGATTAATTTTTTCTCAAATCATAACTTTTTATTTTACTTCGGACCCCACTGTGAAAAAAAAATACTCTACCGAAAAGTGACCCTGTATTACAAGTTTTGGCGCATTTAATAGGGATTCTGAAAAGGTATTACACATGGCCATGGGTGGCTATAATATCTTTTTAAGACGAAAAAACCAAACAACTATTGTGAAATAATTGTTTTATCAAAGCAAAACATTTTACAATAAATGCTCAAAATTTCTGCCTCTGACAATAATACATAATCTGCATCACATATTCTTTGAACTCAAAACTCAATTTATTTAATGAATTACATTTGACTTAGATAACAAAATAAAAATCTAGCCATCGCGATTCAGAAAATCTCAATTATCATTAACGCCATCCAGTGACGAACTGCTAGAACCACACATGTCAGTTTTCTTCTTTATTGACGTTGTTGACAGCACCGTCTAATAAAATTTCGCTTTAATACTAATAACGCTTTGTTTTTGACCAGTGCTGTGTGAATCGGACTAGATTCGGAATCGGACGGATTGGCTACAAAAGTGGACAGATGGCTGCTGCGAGGAGAGAATACACCCAACGGGAGTATGCAGAAATGCATTACCTGTATGGCTTTTGCGACGGAAATGCCCGGGCTGCTGCCAGGGAATATCGTCAACGCTACCCTAACCGTGATCGTTTTCCGGACTACAGGGTCTTTATGCGCGTACATAATTCGTACATGGAGTCTTACCCGGTCAGCATGCTTCGAGAACAGGCAGACCAGTGGTGCGATTTGAAAATGAAGATGAAGTGCTCAGAGAATTAAGATTGGATCCTGGTATAAGTCAGCGCCAAATATCCCGTAATCTCGGGATTCCAAGATCGACGGTACAACATATCATTAAAAGAAGCAAATATCACGCCTACCACGTGCAAAGGGTGCAAGCTTTGCTGCCCGGTGACTATGAACCTAGAGTGCGGTTTTGCAGAGAGATGCTAAGATACCACAGAGAGGATCCGCAGTTCTTCAACAAGGTTTTATGGACGGATGAGTCAAATTTTAGAAGAATGGGAATATTTAATATCCACAATCTACATTTTTACTCCAGAGTGAACCCCCATATCATAAGAAATGATCGATTCCAGCATTTGTTTGGTATTAACATGTGGGCTGGTATAATTGACCAGCAGTTAGTGCTGCATGAAATGCCAGCTAGGCTGAATGCACCAGTATTTAAATTTTTTACAAAATAATTTAAACCAAGTTCTTAATGAAGCTGAAGTTCCAGAAGAAAGAATAGCAGAAATGTGGCTGCAACATGACGGCGCCCCACCTCACTACGCTCGAGCAGTTAGAGATCATTTGAACGAGCGCTTCCCCAACCGGTGGATTGGTAGAGGCGGACCTATTGCGTGGCCATCCCGGTCGCCCGATTTAAATCCATTAGATTTTTTTCTTTGGGGCTATTTTAAAGAAATAGTTTACCAAGGAGAAAACAATACCGAACAAGAACTGCGACAAAAGCTCGATTTCGCTAGGGTACATGTTACTAACAACACAGGTGTATTCCGAAGGCTACGTAGGAATTTTATTAGACGGTGCAGATTATGTATTATGGTCAGAGGCAGAAATTTTGAGCATTTATTGTAAAATGTTTTGCTTTGATAAAACAATTATTTCACAATAGTTGTTTGGTTTTTTCGTCTTAAAAAGATATTAGAGCCACCCATGGCCATGTGTAATACCTTTTCAGAATCCCTATTAAATGCGCCAAAACTTGTAATACAGGGTCACTTTTCGGTAGAGTATTTTTTTTTCACAGTGGGGTCCGAAGTAAAATAAAAAGTTATGATTTGAGAAAAAATTAATCGTAAAACTTAATATTATCTTCAACTAACCCAATAAACAACCATAAATAGCATGTCTAACGCAAGGACTCATCAGTACCAATCTAGTGAAAATTATAAAAAAGATACAGGGTGTAGATTTTTTCGAATTTTCATAAGAACTAGTTAAAAAAAGTCATTTTTCACATAAAACCACAAAATAAATTATAACTCTGCAGAGGTTGACCTTAAGGACCTCCCGTAGAACAACTTTTTGCAGCTGATGACCCCACCTAACCCCCATTTGCGTTTGATCCACGACTTTTTGGCCATCCTGTATAATTCATTTTTTAGGGAATCGCGTGTTTGTAGCCAATTTTGGTTGTGAAAGCAATTTACAAATAATAAAGAAGGTATTAAAATATTATTAATAAATATTTTACATTGAAGGTATTAAAGGGTAAAAGTGCGTACGCAAGCACAGGTGCATTCTCCCTCAACTCAGACTCATAATCCGATGGGACGGCAATCCGATACGATTGGAGAGGGTTCAACTAATACTGATATATTGTGTAACATTGTCAAGACCCTTAAAAATAATGGCATATATAATATACATTATATATTTTTTATATTATACATTAACACTGTCACCTTTTTATATCGCGTCCAATGTTTTAATAAAGTCATTATGAGTTTTTTTTAATAACATCTTAGTTGGTGTCTTTTAAATGTATTAATATTTTAGTTTATGTTTATGACGTGATAGCATCTTATAAGTCGATGAACGCCGGTTGCACGCACGAATAAGCATGACTCATAGTAACGTTGCGCCTGAGCCGAGGGCGCAAGCGAGAGCGCAGAACAAGCGATAGAAAGGCAAGATCGGCCTAAGTGTTCGCCGGCACGATCGGCCTAAGCGTTCAGTTTGTGATAGTGTGAAATCTATCTCTCTTCCATTCCATCGGCCGATGCGTCCGAGTATTCATCAATGTTTTCTTATGATGTTATCACGTAAAATCATCGTCCGTAAACCGACTTTACAAACAACCATTTGTTAAGCTGTTAATGGAATTACATACTATTAGGGTCATATCATTGACTGTCTCCAACAAACATTTTGTTATGACTACTAGAAAGATTTTTTTACAATGAACAACCCAAGTATTCCTAGCAATGACGTATCCGTGGAGATAGAAGCAAATATTATTGCATCAGAAACGTTACAATCGCTGCACTAAAGCTTGAGAGAAAATTCAAAAAGTTTGTAATAAAATCTATTTTAATTTAGAACGTCGTTATAAGTTGCATTAATTGCCGTTATAAGAATTAGATAGGATCATTTTAGAAATAATTTATATCCAACTTTGGACTTTAAAAACGAACAATTGAAATATAACAAAGCGGTAAAGATTTCTAATGAAAATTAACCCGATCAAACATACCCACAATTATACAACACCCGAAAATATTTCAATAACAGGATTTGATAAAAAATTTAGGTATAATTCAAATGTTTGTTCCAGCCCCAAACAAAGTTTCAGGGTTCAAATATATCCTGATTTAATTATCGCGTTCAATACGACCGCAGGATGAAATTCAACAACAAATAATTTAGACTGAGTTTGTTGTTGGTTCTCGGTGAAGTTTGTTGATTAAAATCGGTTAAAATTTTAAAATATTCGTACGTTTTAAATATTTAAAGCAGTCTTAATAATTACATTGCAATAATGTTAAGATTTTAAAAAGCAAGCTTAGGGTCTTGTAAACTTATTTTACCACAGCCATACAGCGACCACAGACCACAGCTATCTAAGATGTCCTGTCTTATCAGAACAGGCTACTGGTATTTTGAATCTTTTCCACGATCGTATCCATACTGTGCATCCAAACGTCACTAAGCATTAATCATAAATCATATAATATTATTTTTAATTAATATAGTAACGCAGACTCGCATACGGCCCAATTGATGGTATGTGTTCACCATCCCCTATAGACATGGACGATGTCACCAAGTGTAAACTAAGATATTTTGCCTCTTGTACCTGTAGTTTCTCACATTTTCTCAGTCACTGTTAAAATCGGAACACAACAATACTAAGCATTTCTTAAAGTGAGTGGAACCCACAAAATCCTACTAAACAACTCTACAATTTCTAATAATCATACTTTTTATAATCAATGTCTTAAATCAAAACGGACAAATTATGCTAAAAAGAATATCACCTATGAAGGTCCACAACTATACAAAAATTTACCATCCTATGTAAAAATTGTAAACTCATTCAACGGTTCCGAATCCAGACTATCAAAATAAATAATTGAAAATAGCTCATATAAATTCTAATTGATAATGCTTTCAAAACCGAGTACACATACATCCAAAGTGTTAGGTTTTTGACGACAAAAGATATGTTATTGTCTCCTAATTTCTCATGTAAGTGACTATTTGCCTATTGGAGAAAATAAATCTTTAAACCTCTGTGAACAATATGTAGCATACTTTATGTACATAAGTAAATCTAAGAAAATAGATACCCATGAAATTTATTTAACTATATAACACCCCATTAAGAGTGTTTCCGCCAATATTATTATATTAGGTATAAGCAGTCGAATCATTACCATCGCTGGCGAACATTCCTGCGGTGGTATTTAATTAAGCTCGATAATACAGGGATCTTATCCCGGCATTACATCGATCCCTTTTTACTGCGTCCGCATTAAAGTAAGCCAGTATGATCTGGGCGTACAGTCGGCCCCGAATTACGCTTACACATTTGCTACAAAAAATATCTAAAATTCTTGTAATCGAGTCATCTGTACTTTTTTGGAAAATATATACGCAGGAGATTTTATGTAATAATATGTATACAGACAAATTAAATAAGAAAGTAATTATCGAGCCAAGTGATCTATATTGCGCTTATAATGTTTTATTACTATGAATTAAGTTTTTTTGTATGCGTCGATTAAAATATATTCTATTTTCAAAAGTGTTATTATAACTATTATTTATATAATAATAATAATGTTCCTCCTGATCGATTTCGGCCACGGGAGCCAATCTCAAGAGAGATTAGCTAACTGCGCAGAGATATTATAGTGCACAAATGTCTGCGCACTCTCTATTCCCTAACTCTCATAACCCGATGGGACGGCAATTCGACACGACCGGAAAGAGTTCAGGCGCAGGACCAATGGCTTTACGTGCTTTCCGAGGCACGGGAGTATGCACACTTCCAACTTCCAGACTTCGGGATGCTACTGAGAATTTTCGACAGAAAATCTTAATAACATCTGATTGACCCGACCTGGGGTTTGAACCCAGGACCACCGTGTCAGCGGCCACTAGACCAACGAGGTAGTATTTTTATATTTACTACTCGAATAGAGAATATTAAAAACCAGGCCAAATTAAATAGTGCGTTTAGGTCTTTATTATATATATATATATATATATATCGGGATATAGATATTATTATATAATATCGATAAAATATAATATTTTATAATACTTCTACCGTTAGTTTTCTAAAGTGTTTGAAACTAAAGCAAGGCAGTTTTATTTTTCATCAATTCTCTGAAAGTGCTTTCAAAAAGTTTTTAAAAATATGATACCGATATTTATTATCAAATTTATACACTTTAAGTTAAAATTTTTAACCAAATTGTAGGATATCTGTTATGAAAGCATTTTTAAGCAATGAACTAGGCATCTTTAAGCAGCACATATAAATTCGTTTATAAAAACAATGTTTTTTTTTTTATCAAGACAGTCTGTTTGGAATCTATCTTTCCTATCAAATATAAGTATTGAATCTTATTCCACCTATTCAAGTGTCAGAATTGCACCCAAGAGTGTGTTCCTTCTCGCTCTAAGAATTGTCTGTCTTTAAACCTTCGATCTTCGATTAATAGCTACGTGTTTCATAAGTTCATATAAATTCATTTCTTATTATTGTGTTTGTAACACCAGGAGGGTTCGTAGAATACGTCGATCCAAATTTAATATTATTAAAATCAGGGCACGAAACACTTTGCTTATAATTCATCTTGTGCTCGGCGGTGATGGAAAAAATCGTAAGGAAATAATGTGTTAATAAGGTCCTCCAGACCGATTTTCGGTCACGGCGGCCAATCTCAAGAGAGATTAGCCAACTGCGCAGGACATATTATAGTGCACAAGTGTGTGCGCAAACACAGGCGCACTCTCTTTTCCTTAGCTCTCATAATCCGATGGGACGGCAATCCGACACGACCGGAAAGAGTTCAGGCGCAGGACCAACGGCTTAACGTGCTTTCCGAGGCACGGGAGTGTACACACTTCCAACTTCCAGACTCCGGGTTGCTACTGAGAATTTTCTGACAGAAAAACCCAATAACTATTTATTGGCCCGACCTCGGAATTGAACCCAGGACCACCGGGTCTGCGGCCTTATATCTAGCCACTAGACCAACGAGGCAGTCAAATGTGTTATATCATATTCGGCTACATGTCAACCACCCCAGACTGAGGCGCGTGTCTGTCTTAAGAAAAAAGACACCCAGTTGGACATTTAAGGATAGTTGTTTTTATGTTTTTGATAGGCCTTTAGGATCTTCAGGATTTTGATTAACAAAAATGACGAAGATCACGTAGTGAGAAAAGCATTGCAACTGCCCGAACAAAAGAGAGGTAGAGGACGACCTCCTGCTACGTAGTGGACCAGCATGACAAAACTTATCAGAGGAAGAACTGCACAACTCGACAACCCAGCACAGATTGTCCTGGCGCCGTAAAATGAGGAGAGCCGACCCCACATAAAGTGGGAAAGAGCAAGGAAGAAGAAGAAGAAGAAGAGGTGCACCGGGAATTGGATCACCTGATGTTAAGTCGGCACCAACGCCCAATGACATTGGCAATATAACAAATATTAACCAATCCATCGCCCATGCGCCACTAACCTTGGGAACGAAGATGTTTTTGTTCCTTGTTCTTATAATTCCACTGGCTCACTCACCTTTCGACCCGGAACGTAACAATACTAATATTGCCGTTTAGCTGTAGAATATCTGATGAATTGGTGCAGAAGTCAACGCATATATTTTTTTCTCAATTTTATTACACCAAATTTTTTTTCTATATCGTTCGCTTTTCGCTGTTCAAAATGTAAAATTTTATAAATACATACAAGTTTCTTACATCGAAATTCATTTTTACTTTTATATACAAATTCACGCAGTCGTCATCAATATACATCAAGCTACATCCAAACATTGACGCCATCGTCAAATACATCAAGACACATTCTATTCATTGATAGTCAACCTAGGGATGGTACCTGCTCAGATGGACTTGCACAACGTCCTTCCTACCTTGTAAAAACATTTAAAAAGTTATTTTATAGGTATATAAATAACATTATCTTCGCTGAGTACCTAACAGTCGTATATAGACTGTCGAAATCGTTTTCAAATTAAAGTATACAACTCATCTGTATCCCTTAAAATGCCTTTTATTACACGGATCCCATACCTTAAACGATTTAAAGGTATTATAGCGAGTTTTATTGAAAAACATTTGGTGGTGTAAAAGTAAAGCACGTTTCGATACACGGACAGATATATATAATTTTTTTGCATTTTTTTGCGTTATAATGAGACGAATAAACCAGACTGTCTACTCGGTGGTAGAGCTTTGTACAAGCTCGTCTGGGTAGGTACCACCCACTCATCTACCGCGAAATAGCAGTACTTTGTATTGTTGTGTTCCGGTTTGAAGGGTGAGTGAGCCAGTGTTATTACAGGCACAAGGGACATAACATCTTAGTTCCCAAGGTTGGTGGCGCATTGGTGACGTAAGCGATGGTTAACATTTCTTACAGTGCCATTGTCTATGGGCGTTTGGTGACCATTTACCATCAGGTGGTCCACATGCTCGTCCGCCTATCTATAAAATAAAAAATAAAAAGACTGACCACGGGTGTCTGTAAAACAGTAATTGGTCAGTAAGACATCAACATTATTGTTGTACATTTTTAAGTTTAATAAATATTTAAAATCTATGGTTTGTCAACGCAAGAGGCAGTGTGAAATTATTATTATTAAGTTATATGAGACCTTAAAATCAGTAATGTAATGTCGTGTTTATTTAGTCTTTGTAATCATCAGTCTTTGTTGTCGACTGTACTTTATATAGTTTAAGCCGCAGCATATTGATAGTGTAATGAACTCCTAATACCGAGAGATATTCGAGTATTACGATCACAATATATAAGACTGTAAACCAAGTTTACGGTCTGTCTTCGTTCCAGATGTTTAATATATTCCTTACTATATACGTACATAGAAGTGTCAAAACTTTCAAGGGTAAATTTGAGTACAACCTTTCGATTTGTGACGTCACAGTAAAATAAATTCTGACGCAAATAATAATAATTATTTATTCAGTTGTAGTACAAAGAAAATATTTTAATTGTTATGAACGATAACAATTGTATTAGTTGGAAAACTTTGTTACAGCTATTTAACGCCCCCCTCCAGCTTAACATAGTAACAGACGGCTAAAGGAACTGTTGTTAATGTCAAAAGTTTTGAGAAGTAGGTTTGATTGCCAAGTGTGTGGTGAAAGTAAACCCAACTTTTATAAGTAAGGATTTTTGACGTGATAACGTCTTATAAATCGATGAACACCGGCTGCACGCACGAAAAAACATTACTCATTGTCACGTTCCGCCTGAGTCGAGCGCACAAGTGAGAGCGCGAAACAACCGATAGAGAGGCACGATCGGCCTAAGTGTTCGGCTTGTGACGCATCTACCTCTCTTCCACTCCATCGGCCGATGCGTCCGAGTATTCATCAATGTTTTCTCATGACGTTATCACGTAAAATTATCGTCCGTAAACCGACTTCACAGACAACAATTTTTTTTAAACAGTAGTTTGTAGAAATTCAAAGAGACTCAATCCGCGCTGGACCCTGGTACGTCGATATATACAGATTTAAAAACCTGAGCAAATGCTATCAAGCAAGCAAAGCTTAGCAGACGCTAGCAGATTTGTCGAGTTATTCAGTACGATCAAACTCAAAACTTTCGCAGAACACGATAGTAAAATGTCAGACTGATGCGACATTGACCATAATAATTATAAAATTTAAAGGATACAAGTATCAAAATAGCGTATCACTGTAAGTCGATTGTCGACATACGAGTGAGATGTGAAGTGAGTTCTCACATACTTATATATTATTACTAGCTGCCCGTCCCGAGTTCGTACGGGTAAAAATAAGCATTCTATCCCGTGCTTTTTTTAATCAATAAGATATAAATATTCGCCCATACAGTACAGTGTATGTGTGTTCGGTACAGGGCATATAATAATAATGCATAAAGTAAAGTACAACATGCTCTACATATTTTTTCATTTATTGGAATCGTTGTCCTTCAAGCGACCTTTCTCCTCTTTCTTTCTTACTGATTCTTTCTATTCTAGCGGTTGTATGTGTATGTATGTGTAAGTGTCCAAATTTTCAGATTTGACAATAAGGATTGCGAGCGGCCAATGAGATAACCTCAATTCTATACAAATGTAAATCTAATTTGAACTCTTTTGTTTAACTTATAACTCGCTATTTTATATTTAATTTTGAATAAATTACTATTTTCCTAAAGTATTAAATGAAACTTATCAATTTTAATTCTTCCTTTCCTCCTTTTTTTTCGCTGGAAAAATGCATTTACGCGTTTACCCCACATGAAGTGGGGCGTATGTGGGGCTCACCGGCGCTGAAGCACCGGCGCTGCACCCACTTAAAAACCAGTCTGGTCAGGGGGCACCACGGGATCGCTTGCGCATGCTACCGTGACGCGCTGGGGTTCCCGAATACAGGGAACCCCCTTAGCCCCGGTGGCTGTTAAGGTGCGCATAGCGCCTACGCCTTCTCCCCGGTCTTCTTCGACGGATCGAATCAGCAGAGGCATTTTCCTAGCGCTGCCGCTCCACGGCCTCCTTTTGCGACATGACACTCTTGCAGAAGAACACCATTTCCAACCAGCACGATGCGTTCTGCATGCATGGTGCTGGTTGCAGCATGGCATTAATCACGTTCGGCAGCGAGAGATCTCCATCGACTATCGCCGCCAGGTAATGCCTCTGAGGCCCCACGCAGCACACTCCGAAGAATAATTTCCTCCTGTCCGATTCAGACCGCGATGGCTAATCTCAAGAAAGATTTGTCAACTACGCAGGACGTATTATAGTGCAAATGTGTGTGCGTAAACACAGGTACACTCTCATAATCCGATAGTACGGTAAACCGACGCGAACGGTAAAAGTTCAGGTAAGAGGCAGGACCAACGGCTTTACGTGCCTTTCGTGGCACGGGAGTGTGACCAATATCTTCTAGGTTAATAATCTTCGTTTTGAAACACGTTTTAAGTTAAAAAAAAATATCACAAAGAACCTCCCGGCGGTCCCCCGATCGTACATTTTTTATTATATTTTTAGGTTCTATCTACGGTTTCTATGTGCTCATGCTCATCGTAATGACGGGATGTATTTTACATACATACTTTGATATGAAAGAAATAAAAAAACTAAAAAAAAATTGAGAAAAAGAACCTTATTTAAGTGTGTACAAAGTTGGTTTTTCTATAACCTCTTACGATATAACCTTTATCGTTATAAATATAATTGCGAAGTCGGTATGATACGAATACTATTTAATTATTTAAAAGTTACATCGCCAGCACATATATTAAACACTTAAAAAATAGGGAAATGGTATGAGTGACAATTACAGACGTACTCAATATAAACAAATGAAGTCATTGTCTAGTTGGATAAATATAACAATCAAATAACTCATAAATAACTACAAAACATAATATTATGTACAAATATTATCTGAAATTAAATATAAAAATACATAAAATACTATGAAAACGCAAAACTATCAAGTACAGGAACATGACGTATCTATTTCGTTCAAATATATTGCTGTATAATATTTGATCTGATCTGAATGAAGTGTAAATATTACGGACTGAAACGAAACCCGTAACAGTTTCTCAGATCGCTTTTCGACACGTAAGTATTTGTATTCGAAGTTTTCGTCCGGAATACATGTTAAATATTCTTTTTGTCGTCACGCTTCTGAATATATTATAATTTATATTGTAGTAATACATGTAGAATGTGATTTCTCGAAGAATTGAATATAAATAAGAATGAAAAATATAAATAAAACTTTGATCAATATATAATGGAAATCTTTCTTTTCTCGTGTCGTTTGAGGATTTTTAGTATCGTATTTATTGTATATTAATCAAAATATAATAAATTAATTTATTACTGTAATAACACACACGCGTACACACACGTACACACACGTACACACACGTACACACACGTACACACACACACACACACATGGCTTCTGGTAAATAAAAACGTAATTAACGATTTGAAATTAATTTTCATAAGACAGATAGACAAAAATGAAAAAAATAGTATAATGTGAATCACTGCATCATAAAACGATTATTTATAACAAAATTAGTTGAAAAAAAAATGTACAGACAGAACCAATAGATTTATATAGTAGTATAGATATACTTGTAATTTTGGTATGTATTGATAATATAATTTATATATACATAGATATATTATATGTGTATTTTATATTTATATGTATTTATTAGTTTGTTTTTGGTATAGATTATTATCATAATGTTATTTTAGTTTGTTATTAATGCACTATCTCCTATGGGTTATTCCTTACACCGTTGGTTGCCTGGAAGAAATCGCTATGTAGCGATAAGGTCGCCACAATTGTATGCTACTATAAATTATTTAGGCTGTCTACGTTTTTGTAAAAAAAATCTGTTGTGGCGTACAATAAAGTATAAAATAAATAAAGTATAAATAATGGAACTTTAGATAATTTTATATTAAAATGTTAACTTTCAATTATCAGTTTCAAAAGACAACTGACTATCGATTATAATTTCAAATAAAAATTATCCTAATTTTCTTCAAATTTAAATAGGACTAAACAGGAATTATTCAAAGAAATTTCTTCATAAATTACGGAATCCCGGTGTAGTATATCGCTCCTCTTTTTAAAGTTGTTTAAAAATATATTAGTCTGAAAACATAGTATATTATATGAATATTATTTTTAAAGGTTTAAATTAAATTATATATTATTATAAACAAATCATTGATCATGAGAAAGTAACTCGACACTAAATAGTTGTAGTTAACAAACATATTGAAGTTATCTTTTATCCTGTACGAGAATATTTCTCATTATCTTCGATATTTATATAATCTTCCCAATATTTCTTATACAATTACTCGACTACTTAGAGAAGTACTTTAGCTAAGATAACATTTCATCTTAAGAAACATCTCAATTACATTTATTGAAGATTGATTTCTGAACTCAGCTTACTTTTGATTAGTTATCTGTTCATTAAATATACTGGCATATACATTTAAACTATACTGTTATAACATAAAAGATAAGGCTTTTTAGCAGCCTTAATTTAAAAAAATATATATTGTACATGATTATATGAATTGGATTAGATTTTATTTAATATCAATTACTTCATGGCCGATTTTGCATATGTTGCACCAACTCTCAACTGGGAATAGCCAACTGCACAGGAGATCGTTGGTAGAGCTTTGTGCAAGTTCGTCTGGGTAGGTACCACTCACTCATCAGATATTCTACCGCAAAACAGCAGTTCTCCGTTCTTCGAAGAAATTGACTTTAAGGGTGCCCGATCACAAGTCATCCTTTTATAATAATTCTTTTACAGTACAGGCTATTAAACTCTGGAACGACCTCCCTTTAAATATTCGGGAGGCCAAATCCATAAATATTTTTAAAAAACTTATAAAAGATCACTTTTTGTCTCAAGTACCTTATCACCAATAATCTTCTTTTATTTTTATTCTTTTTTTGGATTATTTTTCTTTCTTGTCTCGTGTTGTTTGAGGACTTATCGTTTTTAGTATCGTATTTATTGTATATATTTATATTATATACTTGTAATTTTAGTATGTATTGATAATATAATTTATATATAGATATATTAAATGTGTATTTTTATTTATATTGACATGTATTTATTAGTTTGTTTTTGGTATAGATTATTATTAATGTTATTTTATTTTGTTATTACTGCACCACCTACCCCATATCCTATGGGTTATTCCTTACACCGTTGGTTGCCTGGAAGAGATCGCTATGTAGCGATAAGGCCGCCAAAATTGTATGCTACTTTTATATAGGCTGTCTAAGTTATTGTAATGAAAAAATTGTTGTGGTGTACAATAAAGTATAAATAAATAAAATAAAAATAAATACTTTGTAATGTTGTGTTCCGGTTTGAAGGGTGTGAGCCAGTGTATTTACAGACACAAGGGACATAACATCTTAGTTCCAAAGGTTGGTGGTGCATTGGCAATGTAAGCGATGGTTAACATTTCTTACAATGCCATTGTCTATGGGCGTTGGTGACCACTTACCATCAGGTGGCCCATATGCTCGTCCGCCTGCCTATACAATAAAAAAAGAGATAAAAGATAAGGTAAAGGTGCATTGGTTTGATGTTCTCGATCTCAGAGGAGCATTGAACATCGAAAGAGCAAGGACAGTTGTAGTAATAAAATTGAATTTTTGTCGTCAAACTTTCTTAGTAGCTTCAGAGGTAGTAGGCGGACATACCTGCTTCATATATGATGCTATAGGTTATTTATTTACAGACAAACATTATTTTTCTTTGAAGCCAAGATGGCCCATTGGTATTTTTAACCTATGATCGTGGGTACAAACCCGGACAAGCATTATTGAATTTCATGTGCTTAATTTGTGATTATAATTCATCTCGTGCTTGGCGGTGAAGGAAAATATCGTGAGAAAACCTGCATGTGTCAAATTTCACTGAAATTCTGTCACATGTGTATTCCACCAACCCACATTGGAGCAGCGTGGTGGAATAAGCTCCAAAAAAACCTCAAAAAGAGGAGAAGAGGCCTTAGCCTAGCAGTGGGACATTCACAGGCTGTTACAATTCTTTTTCTATTTAACATTAGTAATAAACCCAAACAAGTAAAGCCAATAGTTTAAATTAATGTTTGTAAACGGGTCACAAGACCCACATACAATTGTTCTGACCGTCTGGTTAGTTTATTATAAAGTTATACGGTTAGCTAAATAAGGCCGGCTCCAATATACGGGTTAGTCAACATAGATTGCCAGACTGAATAAGAATAATGCCCTTGAAATAAAACCTTCTCTATTTTATAAATCTATTCTTATGTTTTATTCGAAAAATAGTTTGTAATACATTAAATTTTTAAATATATACAAAAAAAAAATAGCTACTGTAGAAATTATGACCTCGTAGAAGGGTGGCAGGGATGCTAGCAGCATTTTCCCTTTGAGGCACAATTCCGTTCCTTTGGGCGAAAAATTAACCAGCCCTCCTGTCACCAGTAGAGGCAATAAAACGAACTGTTATATTATTAACTAGCTGCCCGTCCCGACTTCGTACGGGTAAAATAAGGATTTTATCCTGTGTTTTTTAATCAATATGAGATATAAACCCTTCACCAATCGATCTATTCACCCATACAGTACAATGTATCTGTGTTCAGTACAGGGCATATAATAATCCTACTTCCTACTAATATAATAAACGCGAAAGTTTGTATATGGACGTTTGTTACTCTTTCACGCAAAAACTATAGAATATATTTTAATATAACTTTACAATAATATACCTCGTACATCAGAATAACATTTAGGCTATAATTTATAAAGCGATTGAGTAAATTGGCCAAAATATAACAATAAGTGTCACGTAAGTCGGAAAACTTCTCCTATTTGCAAGCTATTCTGGCATGCGCTGTAAAAACTGTAAGAGTTACACGAATATAATGTATAGTGGAATCTATATCTCTACAAAAAATCCGCGACAGCATAAATATCTATCTTTTATGAGTAAGCCATTAACGCTAAAATATTGAATCGAAAATACAATCAAATTTTATATTTATTTCTAAATTGCACATTTTGTATTAACAAATTGATTCTTAACAATAAAATAAAAAACCAAAAAAAGATATCACTTCTGATATTTAAAGATAAACTTTGTCTTTTCCACTATGTCATTTGGACAAATATTTTAAAAGTTACGACTATGACAAAGTGAGTGCGCAGTACTATGCAGCAGTACACTGCGGGAGTGGTGCCGGGTATGCGACCCGTATGCAGGCAGACGTCATTGATGGTTGTCCGTTTTGCGATTTTTCAAGGCCCTAGCGATTTGTTAAAGACGCACTATACCTGTATGTAATGTAATAGATAGGTTTTTATAGTGCCACGCTGTATACCTTCGTGTTGCAGTGGAGTGGGTCGGCATGCCCGGCCGGAAGTACCACTCTCTCACTTAAAATCGGTGTAAAGTGGTAGCTAGGCTACCACTTTCGTTTGGTATGTGAGTTCCGGAGGCGGAAATAAAAAAATAGTCCGATCCGCTTGAAATTTACTGTTTGTGTTTCTTGATTGAATTGATATACATATATTTCAAAGTTTTTAGAAATTCCACCCAAATGGGTGGCAATTTGTTTATTTTTGTTTTGAAGAGTTAGAACGTTCGTACATATTCGCTAAAAAACTTCATACACATACTGAGTGCAAATAACAAAATGCTAAACACACAATGTCTTAATATCAATATGTCCTAGGGAGGTGCAATTAATACTTTTATTTTAACGGACATCACTATGTTAATGAAATTTGTATAACAAAAACATATTCCATTATTATCATGTGTATTCAGTTCCTATAGATTTATTTTATGATATGCTCCAAGAGAGGTAGATTTCATTTTAAAATACTACCCATTAGAATATATCATTCGAATTTCAATGTACATATATAGTTCCCCCTAAAAGTTTGCCTCCCCATGACAATCAAAAGTCCCAAGGCCTGTCGTTGAACATGGCGAGCGATAGTGAGAACTGTTATCACATGGACAGTTTTTATGCTGCATGCTCCAGAGTGAGCTCTGCGAGTCGCTTAGTAATTTATGCCCCCAAAAGGAAATACCGCAAACGTCTTTTTTATATAGGTAGATAGATGGGCAAATGGGCCACCTTAAGATAAGTGATCACCACTGTCCATAAACAATGGCGATATAAGAAATATTAACCATTCCTTACATCGCTAATGCGCCACCAATCGAATGGCATCCGTAAGAACGAATATGTTATATCCTATGTGTCTGTAGTTACAGTGGCTCGCTCATCCTTCAAACCGGTACGCAACCACACTAAGTATTGCTGTTTAGCGGTAGAATATCTGATGAGCGGGCGGTACCTACCCAGACGGGCTGGCACAAAGCCCTACCACCGTGTACAAGGAGGTGCTTCGATTATTTATTATTAAAAAAAATTCAGTGACTCGAATAATTTTGTTTACTCTGAGTTTGATAGAATAAAAAAATATATTGTTAAGCTTGGTCATTTATAGTTTTAACTATACCCAACGGCCTAGATAGATGGCGGGGTATTTAAGCAACAGAATCGTAAATCGGAATATTTATATAAATCAAATTTTACTTCAAGCCATTTAAGTAACTATAAAATATATTAAGTCAAACTACAGGAATTTATAATATGTTCACTGATGATTATATAAAGAATAATCATCAACTTAAAAATAATAAAAAAACCTTACTAAACTTTTTCTTACCAGAATGACATTTCATGCCTCTTACTTTAAAATGACAGACTTCCAAACAAACATTTATCCTTTCCTTATATTCGAAGCCGCGGGCAACAGCTAGTAATATTAGTATAGATATAGACAACAGTTAGTTTATCAATATAAATATAATGAAATCGGTTACTACGGCAACGGTTACTAAGGCAACTGTTACTGATGTTTGGTATGGGTTCTCCTACATATAAAGAGAATGATAAAATATATGATAATTCCGTTTTGGATGAGAGTTGAACAAAATCCATTCTTAGCTGACCTCTACTCGGCGAAAGGAATATTCCTACCAAATTTCAAGTCTCTACGACTTAAGGGGTCAGATATATCGTGATGAGTCAATATATCGGGTGGTTTTATATATAGAGATGAAAGTTTTTACAAAGTTTGTTCGCTTCATCTATTTAATGATTATTCTTTTTAATTGTAATTAAATCTATTCTATATCTATTCGAATATTTTATTAAAAAAAAAAGCTTTCATTTTAATTTTAATCATTTGTATCCGTCTTGTTAACCAAATTCAAAAATTATGGATAATGTGTTTGACACGTGTGTTTTTTTTGTTTACGATTTTTTGTTTTTGAGTTTATTTGAGTACCTTTATTCTATAAAGTATACCTCTTAGTACCTTGTAATATTTTCTTTGCCATGTAATATATCAATTTTTCAGTAAATTTTAAAGAAAAAGGTTATTACATTATCTTCATAAGACATTAAGCAGTGGATATATAAAGACAGACCGTTAAACAGTTTTTAAAAATTCTAGTATTTCGCAATACTAATACGTATTATAAAGTAGCTGGTCTGCGCAGTTTCACCCGTGTTGCTGCTTCAATTCCCAAAATCGCAGCGTAAAGTTAAATAACCCACAGCCTTCCTTAAGAATTGTTCTATCAAAAACAAAAAGTGTTTGCAAATGCGACCGTTAGTCCCCAAGATTAGCTTTTCGTAGATGTTCAAACAAAAATATTCTTAAGCTTTACTATTTTCGCATAGATAAAAATCTTGTTCTTGTCATCGACCGCCATGCAATTTAGCAGCATGGTAGATTGAGTTCTGAATAATTTATTTAAGCGTAAAAGTTCTCCAGCAGTGGGACATCTAATGGTAACTTTGGGACATTTACTTTGCTTTAATCATACTTTTAAATCTGTTAAAATTAATTTACAAATTTAACAAGACGAACTTTTGTTATTAGTGACTTAACTTTGTAACTTCAAACGTTTTACATTTTCTGGACATTTTAATTTTAACGCGGCTTCGTGTGATTTATCACGATTTTATATTAAAAGAAAAGTCGCCTTGGATTAGTAGTTAGCTTATATGGCTCGTGGTATGGAGGTCCTAGTTTCCAATTATGGGTTGATCCAATATAGATGTCAGTTTTACTGTCAAGAATATTTTAATATTGTTTAGTTGAAATTTGGCAGCTATAACTTCAGATTCAGACGTTACCCTTAAAGTAAAACTCCAGCCCTAACTTTTTCGTTACTATCGAATGCCGTTCCATTGGATTATGGGAGTGAGGTTATAAAGAGTTCACCGGTCCTTGTGCACTTTAATATCACTTGAATACTTCGCTAATCTCTGTTCAGAAAATTGGAATCGTTCACGAGGATATTTCAGGTACGCAATTTGTATTCTTAACCATTCACCTAATCGGCGTTAAAGGAAAACATTGCGTGTATCGAACCTCATTAGAGGAATATGGTGAAGCTAGTGCTTTACCCGCGGCTTCACTCGAGTCATGATTCAGAATATCTAAATGTCAATTAGCTTAGTTATTTCTCCCTTTTATAACAACTAACTAAAGGGGTTACATTTTCATATATCCATAATGCTAACCTAATATCTACAAGGTACCCGTATGCAAATTTTCGTGGTGCTAGCCCTGGTAGTTTGGGTTGTGCGTTGATATCAGTCAGTCAGTTAGTAATTCCTTTAGATATATAAATTCCAAATCTTCTCCTTAAGAGAAAAAGAGTAATTTACTGTGGGTTATACTGTGGGTTATATACCCTATAAGGGTGTACAAGCCATCACGTTTCTATTCGACTAATTTTTTATATATTTCCTCCTTATAATATTTCCTTACTTTTTTATCGCATAAACTCAGAAGTTTACTTAACAGCCTTCTACAATCAACAATATTTATTACCAACATATATTTTTAAAGACCAGAACCTCGTTATTTTCGCCTTTTAGCGCGGATGATTCCGAGTGAAACGGATTTATGGTTTTGAATTTGTGTACCTCAAGTTATAATTTCCGAGTTTATTTGTCGCTTGAAACGTTTTTTATGTTAAATAAAAATGTCTTTAGATTAAGCTAAGTGGTACCAGTATATAAATACTGTGATGATATCTATACTAATATTATAAATTCAAAAGTCTGTCTTTCTGCCTGTTTGTTACGATTTTCTAAACCACTGAATCGATTTTGATGTAATTTGGTGCGAAGCAAGTTCAAATTCCAAGGACGGACATGTAACCATTTTTTTATCTATGCGTGCTATGATATTTTTCGGCAATGCACCGGCAAGTCCTCGGGTGTTGCATGAAAGTCAGACCTAAACGTCAAAATGTCGATGGTTGATTTTGTTAGATTCTCACAAACTAAATTCGAAGCGGAAAAAGCCGCGGGCTCAGCTGATATCCAAGTATTTAGATGCTAATTAACGTGGTAATATTTAGGTACTGAGAACATTTTAAAGGGTTCCATTTAAATCTCTAAGTATTATTAATATTACGATAAAATGTTCTTATATCTCGACTACTATTCACAATAAAAATATGTTCATTTTCCATACCCTTGTGATCTTCCCCTTTCAAACAATAAGATATACGTCGCAATATACGTTCTATTGCGAAACATATTATGTTGTCTAATATCCACAGATGTTCAATATATGTTTATTGCAGAGATAAGAATATAGCGTGTTATATAATTGTGAATTACTAGTTTCTTGAATTTAATTTATATTCTAATTAATACAAAACATAAATGTATAAATGTACATGATTATATGTATTAGGCGTAGCAGCATCCGCGGAGAGGACACTTCGCTCACCTGCCTTGCAGGTGGAAAACAACACGGAGAGTGACAGTTACCGGTTATAAGCCATCACGAATAGGCGTAAGTGCGGGCGCCAGGGGCCACTCTCGACAGTAGGAGGATCCATCGTAGATCCATTGATCAGCTACCGCCTGCTTTAAGTCGGGCAGCCCCCGATCAATAAGGTGCTGATCCGCCTCAGCGTTAACTAGTTCCGCCTGGGTGAACGGAACACAAGCCTCAAAGCTAGACGTTAACGCTGTGACATTAACCACCTGCTCCAAAGAACGCAAGACATCCCAAAACTAATACCAACGCTGCTTACATGCGTTTTGCGTCATGGAATGTCCGAACTATGAGGACAGGCTTCCCGAACAGCTGCGGAAGCTCCAATTGCGTCCAAGATCTACGCAAAACATACAATATCGACGTGGAGCTCAAAAGGCTCAATATTGATATCGTAGCCTTACAAGAGACCAGAACCGAAGACGAAGGGTCTATGCGTGAAGCTAACCACACTTTCTACTGGAAGGGCAAGAGTTCCTTGGAAACACGAGAGCATGGTGTAGGTTTCGCGGTCCGAAACCACCTAATCAACGCTATAGAGACACCTGTAGGCGTGTCCGAGCGGATTATGGTCTTGCGTCTAAACACAAAAAGCGGCTTTGTCACTCTTATTTCCGCTTATGCACCGACGCTTAGTTCAAAATCTGAGGCCAAGGATCAATTCTACGACCAGCTCGAAGAAACAGTGCGCGGGGTGCATTCAACAGACAGACTGCACATTTTAGGTGATTTTAATGCCCGCGTCGGTCAGGACACATCAGCCTGGCCTGAATGCCTCGGAGCACACGGAATAGGCAAGCTAAACGACAACGGGCAACGATTGTTGGAATTTTGCTCAAGGCACCAGCTGTGTGTTACCAACACCTTTTTCAAAGGCAAAATGATGCGAAAAGTCTCGTGGATGCACCCCCGTTCTAAGCACTGGCACCAGTTAGACCTTGCTCTTACAAGAAGGAGGGACCTACGGGAAACGCTCCACACGCGGACGTTTCACAGTGCTGACTGCGACACCGACCACAGTCTCGTTGCCACTAAAGTCCGACTTTCCCCTAGGAGAGTCCATTCTTCCAAGCCACTTGGTCGAAAAAGATAAATCTTTTCAAGATTCGTGACATGGAGGTAGTTGATTCATTTGGGGCACTTGTCCGCGAAGAAGTTGCAACTTGGGACAGTTCGGCATCAGCGCAAGTTGAATGGGAAACAGTTAAATCTCTTCTCACTGATACTGCAGGCAAAGTTTTCGGATATCAAAAAGTGAAATCTCACGATTGGTATCTAGAAAACGAGGAGCACTTACTTCCCTTGATTGACTCCAAACGCCAAGCCGCTTTAAATTTTCGCCTCAACCCTTGTGATGCGACGCGTGAAGATCTCACGATGGCAAAGGCTTCACTCCAACGTTGCACTCGCTTCTTTGCAAATGCATATTGGACAGAGCTCTGCCAAGGCATCCAAGCGTGCGCGAACGTGGGAGATATTGGCGGGGTTTATGCAGGCATCAAAAGGGCTATTGGACCTACTCCAAAGAAGACGGCACCTCTCAAGGAAATCGACGGTTCTGTTATAACAGGCAGCGCCCGTCAGATGGCAAGATGGGTAGAACACTACAAGGGGCTCTACTCGTGCCCCGTGGATATTCAGCCAGAAGCAGTGGAGCTTGTCCCGAACCTGGCAACTTGGCACGAACTAGACGCCGCACCCACCGTAGAGGAACTTCGTCTTGCCCTCAACCACCTCAAAGGCGGAAAGAGTCCTGGTAAGGACGATGTTATCACCGAAATCGTCAAGCTTAGGTGCCTCTTGCCCATCCTTCACAACCATCTGGCCAAGTGTTGGGAAGAAAACTGCGTCCCTCGGGATATGCGAGATGCTAACATCGTCACTCTTTACAAAGGCAAAGGCGATCGTGGTGACTGCAACTGTTATCGCGGCATATCCCTTCTTAGCATCGTCGGTAAAGCCTTTGCAAGGGCCATTTTAGGCAAACTACAAAAGCTCGCCGACCGCGTATACCCTGAGGCGCAATGTGGTTTTAGGTCCCAACGGTCAACCATCGATATGATATTTTCCCTCAGACAGCTACAAGAAAAGTGCAGGGAGCAACAGACCCCCCTAGTCGTTGCATTTGTAGACCTAAACAAGGCTTTTGACACCGTGAGCAGAGCGGGGTTGTATTCGGTTCTCGTCAGAATCGGATGCCCCCCGAAACTCTTAAAGATAGTGCAATCATTCCACGAAGGTATGGAAGCCACAGTTCTGCACAATGGCAACACATCTACGTCATTCGACGTACGTCGTGGTGTTCGTCAAGGATGTGTACTAGCCCCTACCTTGTTCGGAATATTCTTTTCGGTACTTATGAAGGTTGCTTTTGGGGATGAACAGTAAGGCATCCACCTACACACGCGAACTGATGGAAAGCTTTACAACATCTCGATGCTCAAGTCAAAACGCTACAGGGAGGATCTATTTGTAGATAGCCTCCTCTTCGCTGATGACGCTGCTTTTGTTGCCCACGACCAAGCTCAACTCCAGAGCCTAATGGACAAATTTGTCAGAGCATGCGACCTCTTTTCAATGTCCATAAATTGCAAGAAGACCGTTATTTTAGCCCAAGGATGTTTAGAGCAACCAGTCATCTTGCTTAAGGGCGCACCTTTGGAGGTGGTCAACAAATTTTGCTACCTTGGTTCGCAATTGTCGAGCAATCTCTCGCTTGATGCAGAGATCGATTCCCGCATCGGCAAAGCAGCCTACACGTTCGGGAGGCTCTATACAAGGGCTTGGGACAATAGACAACTTACGGTAAAAACGAAGATGCTTGTCTACCAAACATGTGTCCTAAGCACACTCTTGTACGGAGCAGAATCGTGGACAACGTACGCAAAACAAGAACTACTTAACACATTCCACTTGCGCTGTCTTCGAAGCATTTTGGGTATCACGTGGAAAGATCATGTGACAAACGAGACTATTCTACGAGAGGCACAGTTGCCTAGTATCACGGCCATTCTCAAAAAGAGACGGTTACGATGGCTGGGGCACGTGCATCGAATGGAGCAGACTCGTCTACCAAGGCAAATATTACTTGGAGAGGTTGCAGATGCGAAAAGGTCTGTTGGGCGACCTATGCTCCGCTTTAAAGATTGCGTCAAGCACGATATGGCTGCGTTTAACATCCCAAGCAACCAACGGGAGGAGCTGGCCAAGGACCGTGCCCAGTGACGACGCCTTGTTCACGAAGGTCAATCAAAGCATGACGATGCCTGGTTTGATTTTTTAAAAGAAAAACGCATGAGGCGTCATGAGCGGGCCTCAAACCCCCGCCCATCTGGGGGTGCATTCACTTGTCGGGAGTGTGGCCGAAGGATCTTCTCTCGCATCGGTCTCTTCAGTCATGAACGCAAGTGTTTTCGCGATGCTGCTTGAATCATCTGTCATAGATGCAGAGGCCTATTAACATGATTATGATAAAATAGTTATTTAGTTTTTGTAATTTTGATATCGGTACAAACATTTAATTCAAAACAACAATACAACACCATGATACTTATTTATTTTATTTATTTATTAATATTTTATTGTTCACCACAAAGGTCACACTGTTAAAAGTTAAGATCACACTGTTTAAAGCTTACTGCACTTCTTTTTATACGAGCAGTCTGTGGGTCAAATATACTCAGAAATCGTTTAGCGCCTTGCGTGTCCAATACAATAACGCCTTCAGGGCATTGTTGGGGCTGCCGCGGTACTGTAGTGCCTCAAGTATGTTCGCGCACGCAGGGGTCGACAGCTTCCCGGCCATACTCCGCAAGAAGGCAGGCTCACTTTTAAGGCGAGTGCGCGGCAGCCGCAACAATGTCTTGAAGGTCATCGCCGATAGTGGGGACTGTCCACTACTCGAGCACATGTGTGACATTACGAGGTCACTCTTAGTTATTAAGTACTAACACTAGTTATTAAGCCTTATAATTTTTACTAACCTTTATGGATCTTTTGTTGTCCGAGGAATAAATATTTTTATTTTTATTTTTTATTTATTTTTAAAGGAAAAAAAAGAAAATACAAAAACATGGATACGGCCTAAGTAATAGTAGCGTACAATTTCGGCGATCTCTTCCAGGCAACCAACAGTGTTAGGAATAACCCACAGGATATGAGGTAGGTGGTGCTGTAATAACAAACAAAATAACATTATAATAATAATCCATACCAAAAACAAACTAATAAATATAATATAAATATAAAATACACGTATAATATATCTATATACATATAAATTATATTATATTAGTTTACTATATATTTGACGATGTATTTAATTTGACAGAAAGCGTCACTACTGAGCTTTTTACCGCTTCTTCTAATTAGAAACTTAATTAAGATTCAGTGGTGTCTATACAATTTAATACTGTAACATGTCACGAAATTTAAGAGTAGTATAAATGTAGGTTCAAGTATTTGAATAAAGTATATATTTTATTGTGTACACTCGTAGCATTTTGACAGATTGAAACTCGATCGACACTAAACAACCAATATACCAATATAAATATAATACCCTTAAAAGCTCAACCATATCCACATAAGTGTAGCCGTATGTTGTAAGTTCATTCCTGACTTCTAAACTATTGTCTTTCTCACTTTAAACTTTAATTCCACCAAAATAATAGGAAGATTAATAATTCCTTTAATACCCATTATTAGTATTCTTTTTCATTAAAAAAAGAAGCAAATTAAGATTATTTAAATTAATTTAAATCCTCTTAAGAGACTTAGTTTTAATTGAAACCTCGTGTCGTTTAAGGAAACCGCATCCCTGATGACGGGAGATGTTCGTAATTGCTTTGCCATTGTAAGCTTAAATATAATTCGGTTTTATATTGAATCAAATCGGAGTTAAATATCATATAGTCCATTATATACTTGTTCATATATTTTATATTTTTACAATATAGTCGATCATAAATCAATTCAGTATTCAAAAATAGAGTTATTATAAAAAAAGATAGCTGAACAAAAATATAAAACTCAACTTCAATCGCTTACATGAAAGATAGACAGATAGATAGATGGAGAAAGAGATGACACTAAAATAAAATGGCAGGTCTCCATACTAAAAAATGTCTGTAATCAAATCGCCGCATCCCGTTACGAAAGTAATGTCAAAGATTCGGCATTAGCTCAAGAGTCTATAAATGGACCTATCTTTATTTGGGAAAGTCGGAAAAAAAAATCATATTCGATTTCATTTTTTTGAGGTTATGAACTGCGTATTTCTAAATAGCCCATTATAGTAATCACTTATACTTCATCCACATAAAATCAAATGGAAACGGATAGATATAGAGAAAGATAAAACGCCAATTGTCAATTCAAAGCCCAAAGTAAAGCTGACAGTGTGCTAACACGACCGATCCGATTTTGTTTAATATAGATACAATATCATAATGATTCCTAGCTATTTTAATCAATTACTAATTTGATACGGGTAGCTTCGCTTTAAATATTATGTCAACATTTGACCACCACTTTCACTAAAGATAAAAAACAGCGCCTTTTAATAAAAACATAAACAACCAGCCCATATCGATCCTTCGTTTAATTGAATCGATACAGACGACTACTTGTACTCTACATCCCTATTTGTTTGGTTGACATTTTATTGGAAATTCGTACATCAGTTGATATACTTTCAATAAAAATAAATAACGTCGGCGTTAAAAAAATGAGGATATATTTAAAAAAATCACTTATTTTTTTGCTACAATTGAAATATAATGCCAAAAAACTTCCAGATATAGATCTGCCATTGCTCTTTGAGTTTTTATTTCATTATAATTACTCTGACAATCGGTCATATAGACGTAGTAGTTCTTTGCCGTGTCTGGTTTAAATGGTGACTAAGCCAGTGTAATAACATCCACACCCACATGATACATAACATTTTAGATTCCAAAGAAGATGGAGGTATATGAATTATCCTACCGCGAAACAGGCTATTACCGTAGTCCAGTTTAAAGGGTTAGTAAACTAGTGTAATATAGGCAGAAGGAACATAATATCTTAGTTACCAAAGTTGGCGCATTGGTTACAAATGGTTAATATTTCTGACAGAGCTTGTCTATGGGCGTTGGAGACCACTGGCCATCACGTGGCCAATTTCCCGGTCCACGTGGTTATTGCAAGTTAAAGTTATTATGACTTTATTATAGCTGGATTAGAATACGATACGGTTGACATGTCCAGGTATGATATAAATAATACTATTACAGTGTATCCAATATTTGAGAATCCGATAAATTTTATACTTGGAATAAATTTCGGCGATATTCGATAACCGAGAAAGCGTCTAGCTATAAAAGTTTTACGATAGATAACTTCTTATGTGCACGGAATTGTAAAACAAGACAGAACTTAGGTTGATTCAGTGAAATTGTGATAAAGATGTGTTCATAAGGCCATAATCATAAGTTCTTGTAAGAGTATATTTACGGAAGAAATAATTTAGTCTCAAAATCACTTTTACGTTTTGTATTGGTGTTTTATATAGGTGGATGCTATAATACATAAAAATAATATATTTATGCACTATCACACTACAGGATACATATTAGCTAAACAGCAAAAAATAATTCATAACAATATAAACACATTGAAGTTGGAAATGATAAATTTTGATACAAGTATTAAGAATTAAAAGATAAGTTTGACATAATAAAATGATCAGAGATGAACAATATTTTTTGTATGTATATAGAAATAATAATAATAATAATAATTTATTGAGAAAAATGGATAGCCTTACAGATAAAAATACAGTTTTTATAATACTAAATAAAAGAAAAAACAAAAGAAATATTAATAATAAAATTAAAACAACAAAAATAATTAAATAAATAAAGACACAATTATGACATAAAAACTAGGTACATAAAATGTGATAGGCTAATTATATTTATAAAGAATTTAGAATAAGCTCCCAAAACCATCTGCTCAAAAGAGAAGAAGAGGCCCGAGAAGCCCGAGGTCAGCCCAGCAGTGGGACATTCACAGGCTGTTACTGTACTAAGCTTTAAAGAAATAAATATTAATTAATAAAATAAATTGTTGTTAGCTGTTTCGAAACAATTGTAAAAAGCCGACCAATATGTATAAAAAAATGCTACTTCGTGGTAGAGTTTTGTGCAATCCCCTCTGGAAGTACCGCCCACTCATGACATATGTATGTGTGTATACCGCCAAACAACAATAGCTTATTATTGTTCCGGTTTGAAAGGTGAGTGAGCCAGTGTAACTAGAGACACAAGGGACATAAGAACTTAGTTTCCAAGGTTGGTGGCGCATTGCCGATTTTAGGAATGGGTTATATTTCTTATAGAACCAATGTCTATGGGCGATGGTAATTGCTCTCCATTGCTAACATTTTCTAATAAGAAGTTGCTACAATTTCACCTATCACGCACTTAAAATGGTCGCATTTTTTTCTTAACGCAGCACCTAATTCAAATACGAGTGACATCCGTACACATAAGGCCCCGTTCTTAGAATAACTGATCCAATGGAGCATCGCATAAAACGCCCGGCGCCTTCCCAGGTGCTCCTTCCACACGAATGGACCAACGCTTTGATTTTCCGCTTTATGATAATCGCTTGAAATAAACCGGACGAGACAGATAGTATTTTATCGGATATAGTTTATTATTAACTACATTTTGTATGCGGCTATGTGAACGTTTTACCCGACTAAAAAGAGAAGGATAGTGTATTAAAAAAAAAAAGAAAAAAAAATCGAATGTATTCGCAATTGATTGAGGAGCATAAAATCGTGACAGAAATGGCACATGTTTTAAGAATTTTACAATGAAACGTTACATAAATAAACGATAAACTCATAATGAAACGTTAATAAAAAAAATGTCCTCAAATTAGTTCCTAATAAATGCATTATCTTATATATATATATATATATATATAATGCATTTATCAAATATATACATATATTTATGAAAATTAAATATAAGTTCACTTTTCCGATGTTTGTTTAAAAACAAAATAAAAATAAACAAGGCATCAAAATATTAAAATAACGACAAAGACAGTGATTGATGCGTGAATTCGCACGTTTGCTCTTTGCGAGCGAAATGAATTTACTTTATATCAAATGTGGTATACAATGGTTAATGCTGACGCTACTCAACATACATGTCATATATTACTGTATCGTTCTAAATACATATATAACAAAACGGTAAAAATAACCTTACAATTATAAAAGTAAAATGTTTTAAACGTCGCTTTATTTATTTTTTACAATAGTAGCGCATTATAATATATCCTTAAAAAACCGAGAAAAGCTTATTGTGATAGGCTATACTGAGAGTAAAATACTCAGATGATCAGACTCTCAATGGGATGGTCACCAAGAGAAATCGATGAAAGCAAATTATCCCTATCAGCTTGCACCACCAGCCTCTAGTCGTTCCTTCACTCTTTCAGGAATAGAAAGAGATAATTAATCTGTACATATTAAACTGTTTGTCCTGACTGATTAACAATCATAACTTTATTTAGCAACATTCTTATCTCCAAGTCGCTCCAATTGATGTTAAAATTGAACTAATGGTCTCTATACTATTTTGTGCACACTTTTATTTTTATGTTTATAATAAGTCATCATGTCGGCAGTGAAGAAAAACATTTAGGGTACAGATGAATGTGTCTGATGATAATCTGCCCAAAAGAGGAGGCCTTGGCCCAGATATGGGGCATTAACAGGCTGTCATTATTATTGATGGAGACAGTCGTGTCGCCATCAGTAATAATGAAATCGTTTGTAAATTTCAGAAATTACAAACAAAATTATAAATTATTAAATACGTCACACAACGATGAACGAACAATTTATCTTCATTATTATAACAGAAAAAGGGACTCCCAAAGTTAAGCCAGAATTTCAACGGAATATTTCAAAGAACATTCGAAATTTGAAAATATTAATCGATTTTTAAACTTAATAATATTCATAATTATATTGTAACCAAGAATCGTTAATTTTCGTTTATAACGTTCCAAAATTATTTTGAATTTCCTAAATCGGGTTCTTTTTAAAATCGAAAAGACAGTTTACATTGATTAGAGTGCTATTATTTTGAAGATGATTATAATAATGTGCTAGTAACTTTTTTTAAATACAATATTTGCTATGTAACAAAATTAATAACAATTATTTTTCAATAGAAATGAAATTATTACGAATACTTATTCACCGTTTATATAAAACAACTACCAGCTTGGACAATTATGGAGTCTAAGCTTTTAAAAGAGTAATTACTTTCAACTTTTACCATACACCGCAAGAAAATTACAGTAACAGCCTGTGTCCCACTGCTGGGCTAATGCCTCTTCTCTTCTTTTGAGGAGAAGTTTTGGAGGTTATTCCACCACGCTGCTCCAATGCGGGTTGGTGAAATACACATGTGACAGAATTTCAGTGAAATTTGACACATGCAGGTTTCCTCACGATGTTTTTCTTCACAGTCAAGCACGAGATTAATTATAATCACAAATTAAGCACATGAAAAACAGTGGTGCTTGCCCGGGTTTGAACCCACGATCATCGGTTAAGATTCACACGTTCTTACAACTGGGCCATCTCGGCTTTTTTAAGAAAATTAACTCTCATTTAATCTATTTTTGGATATATTAATATCCACTATCTACTAACTATACTGTCACTATAATAATGACTGTCATATACACTGCTATTCGGTTAGCATTCAGTTCGTATATCGATCGTTCTTATAATTGACTTACGATCATATCATATTTTAATGCAAGTGCTACTTTAAATTTGATAATGTCAATATCGCCCTCCGATATTTCACTATCAGAGACTATTAATTAAACAACCGGTTATGTTAATGTGCATCCTGTTTTTCTATGAAACCATAAAAAATGATCTTCCTTTACTTGTTTTATCGTAGCAATATCGCTTTATTTATAATATTAGTGAATATATCAAAAATATTTGATATATTCACTAATATTTTGATGAAATTATCCAGCGAAACTAATATTGAAAAAACATCACAAATATTTGCATTTTTTGTCTCGATACATAACCGACAAGTAGGTTTTATGTTGCATTGTATTTGTGGAAACGAAGCAAATATAATACAATCAAAATGATCCTCTAGAGTCTAGCCATTGCCGTGTTCAATCATTTAATGCAAATAAATGCTATAACGCTGTAACTTTATATATAGACACAATATTCGCTCGAGTTAAAAAGATAACCCTAAAATGTAAGTATCGGTAACTTTATAAGGGTCTTATCCTAAATTACCATAGGTATTCTGAATTACCAATATTTTATCATAAGGGTCAGTCCTTCACCTATACTACGAGTACGGGAATAAAGCGAAGCGATAGCGATGAGCGACAGCATATACTTCTTAGCAATGCAACTTCATACTATACTATAGTCTTGGATAATAATCTTCCAAATTAGTTTCATCACAAATGCAATTTTTTTTATTGTACAGGTAGATGAACGAGCATATGGGCCACCTGATGGTAAGAGGTCACCAACGCCCATAGATATTGGCATTATAAGAAATGTTAACCACCAACATTGGCAACTAAGATGTTATGTCCCTTGTGCATGTAATTACACTGGTTCACTCACCCTTCAATCCGGAACATAACAATACAAAGTACTGCTGTTTTGCGGTAGAATATCTGATGAGTGGGTGGTACCTACCCAGACGAGCTTGCACAAAGCCCTCCCACCAAGTAAATTACTACAACTATTAACATAAATGACTGCAAAGTTATTTTATAAAACTATAGATATAATTATTACAACAAATGATTTAAAATCTCTTTATACAATTCAGTTCAGCTTTCATTGAAAAAAATTTACGTATTCGCTTCGCTTTGTTATTTCAGTGTGTTATCGTGTCAGATTTCATAAGGGTTAAAAAGGTATACTTTATGACGACCAGATCTCATAACTTTTAAGCATATTATGTAATTAATATTATGATTATGCTATCATCGTTTTATGTTATATGAAAATGTACATTACTTTATTACGATATGTTTTTTACAATTTTACGATAATAATATTTATTTTAAGGCAATGAGATGGGAACTGCTTAGAAGCACTTACATAATATACAAATATTAAACTTGATTAGGATTTATACGGTAAGGACTTCGTACGGTTTTACATTATATTAAAATAAAAGGCGTGGAGTTTGTAATCGTGGATTACCATAAAGGATATTTAATATATATTTTTATATAATTGACTCACCACACATCATTGTATTTTATTTTAAAAAGAGTATTTCCTGTATTTTTTCGATTCTATTTGGTAAAATCTATAACACATTCTGAAGTAAAATCACAAATCAAAAGTATCTAGCCAATTGAAATAGTATATACATAATTACATTTTATACCTACATTTAAATCAATTTCCATTTTTTAATTAGTGTTACATTTGAAACTCACGTTATAAATATGAGCAGTCGAGTCAATTTATCTATATAACATATTTACAAAAGAAATGTATTATATTATATAGTATATCAGTTGACTGGTTTCCATAGTACGAGCTCTGCTTAGCTTGGGATCAGATGGCCTTGTGGGAATAATATCCTAGGATATTATTATTATAATTTATTCTAAACATAATATACGCGTAGATGACAAGTTGTAAGCGTGGTGTGTTCATACAGATTTTTCCGACATTTTTAATCCAACAATAAGATATTTAAAGAACGGTATTGAATTAAATGTAACGCATGTACCACAGTTTAAGAATATTGATTCTAAATTTTATTTAATTGTATGTGAGTTAAATTGAAATTTAATTTAATAATATTACCGTAACCGTAAGTCATATTTTTCACAACAAGTTTCACATTTCACAAGTGAGATATGAAGTGAGTTTTTACGGGATAGCTTTACAGGTACTATATTTAAATTATTTATAATTATAAAATAATTTTGATGGAAAAATTTAATTGAATTTTTATTACCAAATCCGAAATTTGAACTTGGGACATGCTTCACGATTAAAAAATGACTTACCATTATACTTAATACACCTGACTTATCGCTTTAAATAAAAATGTGTCTAAGTAAAGTTGCTTCATAAAGTCACGAAATTTGAAGCACAAGTATAAATAATGTTATAAGCGTTATATACTATGTATACCCGTATTATAACTATCTACGGGTCAGTAATACATACTGATAGTTAATAATGCAAGCAGCAAAACAAAGTTTATTATGTATGATCGGACGTAGATCAACCTACACCGACTTAAGTAGAACTATAGTAAAAGGAAAGAAGGGCATAAATATTACATGAAAGTACTCATAGCCCAGTAATGAATAAATGTACGTGAGGGCTCAGGCTCAAGCCAGTCATGATTTTTTATTGGTACATAATCATTCGTTTATGTATAGTGGTGTGTGGTGGGATATATAGAACGATTTTAGGTGACATTTAGTTTTTTAACAATTGTGCATTTTTTTATTTTCTCTACAAATACTCTTAAGTTGTATTTTGGCTGACTAAATTCATATTGACATATAATGTACTAGTATACTTATATTATGTAACTAGTTGACCCGACAGACGTCCTTTTTTTTTTTGACGCTGGGAAAACTCGTAAACTGGGAACAGTGGGGGGGTATGTGGGGCTCGCCATATGTCCAGGGCACCGAGTGTACCCCAGTCATCGGAATACCCACTAAAAACCCAGCGGTACCCTTCCCGTCTTAACGGGAGCGCCACGGGATCGCTTGCGCATGCTACCGTGACGACAGACGTTGTCCTGTCTTAACTTTGAATATTGATTTCGAATTGGTATAACTAATAAAAAACTGTCAGTTATATAAAATTAAAATTGTCGTTAATTTTGCTTCAATTTTCTTAAATATTTGTAATGTTTCGCTTAACTTTCTTAATATTTTCTTTCATAAGAACCTTCTCCGGACAAAAAAAAACGTGTGCCTCTCGGGACGCTCGACAGAAATGATAATATTAATTATAATATATAATTTAAATTAGTACTTGAGAGTAGCTAAATTATTATAAGTACTATCTGTATACGCTAAATGGCGTGAGGTTGGTAACTCTGAGGTAAAGCAGTCCGCGTCGGTAATAGTGGCACCGTCACGCGTTACGTTACGAAGCGGTTTATCTCATAAGAAGTTATCACTTCAAAAAGAATTAGCGAAATCGTTCCATCCGTTCACGCGTGATGCGATGCCCAAGGGAAATAGAGATTCATTTTTATATATATAGATAGATATTTAAGTTTTGACACTGTGTTCATAAGAGCCGAGATGAGATCTTAGTGTTCGGTAGTCGCTCGGGCCAGTCGCGCTAGACGCCAGCCTTAGTCAAGTAGCACTACACTATGGATGCTAAGAGCTGTTTCATAATTATTATGTTTGACACTTCATGCCCGTCGTCACAACCATATTAGGCCGTCAATGTGGATGCACAATTAACCGTGACTCTTAACCGATCACGTGACGAACCGATGCCTACTCTGTCCAGAGTAGGTACCGGTGGTTTTTCAGTGGATATCCCGATGCATTCGGCGCCGCTGACTCCTACAGACCCCCCCACTGTGAAGGAATTGCTGGGACCCGCATTCTTCTGTTAAGGTTCACGTGTTTTATGCAATTATGCATTTAGGCTCATAAATAAATATTTAGAAGGAAATTGGTATATTAGTAATGACGAAGCTTACATGTAATCTTTATCAGATATTGACAGTATATAAAATTATTGACATCTCTATTTGATGTATGGAAGTAAAAGGGATGGAAAATAAGTTAAGTATAATCTATTTAATCGTTTAGAAATTTCGTATAATATAATTATTACAGAAACACGAATCTTCATCAAGATTTTAAAATAAATACAATTAAAATCCTCCATAATCTCTATTAATATTCACTGAAACAGGAGGTTTTGTGGATAATTACAAAAAAACAAATGCTCGTCCGCAATAATTCGGCCCGTCGGCCATTTTGCATGATTTTCCATGAATGAATGACAATTTATGCAAATCGTGGCTCAGATGCAAGGTTACGGGTTACAGGACGTATTATCTTGGTTAAACAGATACGTATACTGTAATATCTGATATAATATGCTCCTTACTTATCCTTAATATTAAAAAAGGTTGATGCTTTCTAATCCTGTTTGTATAACTTATACTGAATATTTGTTTTTTCTATTTTGTATTCTGGTTTATTTTAGGAAGGCAGGTTAGTTTCTTTAGGTTCTTTAGGTCTTCAGGTTAGTTTTATAAAGTAATCTGTTAATGCGATGGCAAACTTAGAATGTGATCATTATATTATATCCCTCGTGCAATTACATTGGATTATTCACTCTTTCGAGCTGAGATGGCCCAGTCGTAAGAACGCGTGAATCTTAACCGATGATCGTGGGTTCAAACCCGGGCAAGCACCATTGAGTTTCATGTGCTTAATTTGTGATTATACTAATTCATCTCGTGCTTGACGGTGAAGAAAAACATCGTGAGTAAATCTGAATGTGTCATATTTCACTGAAATTCTGTCACATGTGTATTCCACCAACCCGCATTGGAGCAGCGTGGTGGAATAAGCTCTAAATCTTCTCAAAAGAGGAGAAGAAGCTCAGTAGTGGGACATTCACAGGCTGTTACTACTACTACTACTAATTTTTACTCTTCAAACCACACAGCAATACAGAGTAATGATGTTTGTTGATAAAATTGATGATGAAATCAACCAAATCTTTGTTCAGTCACAAATTTAAAGTTATATTAATTCTTATTAAAAAAAATATACTAATAAGTTAATACCTTGAAGTAATAGTGCAGAAACATTATTTAAACATATAACGACACGTCTTTTTAATTCTACTGCCTGTCACCAGCCACCTGTCGCGGAGCTGCTTCATTCGGTCAAAGAATCTATGAAAAAATAAGGAAATATTGTTTTCATTCTTACTACTATTTAATTTGATCATGATTTGTTAATTTATACTTATATAGACCTTATTAGTATAGAAATAAAATCTATACTACTATATAAATCTATTGGGTACATATTTTATTTTTTCACCTAATTTTGTGATAAATAATCGTTTTATAATGCAATGATTCACATTATACTATTTTTTTTATTTTGTCTGTCTGTCTGTATGTCTTCTTGTAATTTAAGAACGGCTTGACCAATCTTGATAAAAATTGGTACACACTAAGAAATAATATAAGAATAGGTGATGGCGCAAATGATAGGCCATGTATAAGAACGGTAAACCCGATGCCGTATATCTTATGAAAATTAATTTCAAATCGTTAATTACGTATTTATTTACCAGTAGCCATATGGTGTGTGTGTGTGTGTGTTTGTGTGTGTATGTGTGTGTGTACGCGTGTGTGTGTGCGCGTGTGTGTATTATAATAGTAAAATAATTTATTATATTTTTATTAATTATACGCAGGGTAAAGCGCGGGGCACTGCTAGTATTTTATAAATGTATCTAAATTACAAACACGATATTTTTCTACACTGTCAAATAATAAATATACTAATAATACAAATGAAGCACATCAAAGCCGTAGTGTTATTTAGAACTTCATCTACGATATTTAAAACCAACGTGTACTATATACTAAGCAACGATAGCTCGTAGCTTTAAAACCGAGAAAATTGTGTTTCATTTCGTGCTTGGTGGTGACGGAAAACGGCAATCCATTTGGGTGCAGCTGCTGAGCTTTAGGTTGTTGAGTAACATGTGAGAGTGTGACATTGATAGCTCGTTACTTTACTATCCACCAGTTGAGTATGTTATACCAAATTGCGAAACATAATATCGTCTTAACAAATTTAGTTTAATTCCAGATGCCAGTCACAAGATATTCGAGATCGTCTGAGATTATATAAGTTTAATCTCATCCGTAAATCTGTTACAAGCTCTAACAAATTGACGGAACCTAATAAAGTGACCAAAACTTCCTCGACGTGAGCATTCTCCCATATTAGAGCATATTTGTACGTCTTAACAAACTACCAAAGTGACGATTTCGTTATTTTTTTTTAGAATGTTAAAGTTGATCGTGAGTTTGTATTTACGTAATTTTTCAGAGTTACGTAAGTTTCAGAGAATATGTGATAAGTAAAATGTTTGTGGAATGATTGCCAAGAGAACGAATAGGTGTAGATAAAGTAAGGCACAACGAAAAAGCTTAGGAATTCTGATTTAAAACTTTTTTGATAAAATCTCACTCTTATTGTTTTATTTATCTTATCTTTAATTTAGTATTTTGTTCGTTTATTATAAACTATCCAATATAACTGTAATTATTATTCGATGTTATGACTAGGACATAGTCGAATTGCTTTTTTTATTTTTTTATTTTATAGATAAGCAGACGAGCATATGGGTCACCTGATGGTAAGTGGTCACCAATGCCCATAGACATTGGCATTGTAAGAAATTTTAACCATCGCTTACATCGCCAATGTGCCACCAACCTTGGGAACTAAGATGTTATGTCCCTTGTGCCTGTTATTACACTGGCTCACTCACTGTTCAAACCGGAACACAACAATACAAAGTACTGCTGTTTTGCGGTAGAATATCTGATGAGTGGGTGGTACCTACCCAGACGAGCTTGCACAAAGCTCTGCCACCGAGTGAATTAGATTAATAGTAACCAATCCTTGTTAATCTATCAATAAATTGGTCAAGGTCTAATGAGGCATTAAATGTAGTAATAGTTTTGCAGATAATAGAAGCGTTGATTAATTACACAATAATACCTTACCTGTAATAATCGATGATCTTCAAGTTATCTTTGATATTATTTTCAAATCTGATTTTTTTATTGGACAAGAGCTCTCATGGCGCTTTACTGAGAATTAATGCGATTTAATTCAAACATGGCAGTTACATTGCAGCTAGTTATCCGTGGAAACATCGTAAGCATAGTTAATATAATGACTGCCCCATATCCGTAAGATCTTATACAAAGTAAGGTCTACAAAATGTGAAATTAGCATCTCATCGAATTATGAAAGTGAGTTTTACTTAGACACACTAATTAATGACTGACATATTCAGCGCATCTGGTTAGTTTCCATTTAAAATGTATGACATGGCAAAAATTATTAAGGCAACCAAAAGTAGACACAATATCACATTTTTTTTTTAAATCTTAAAATCATCTTGGTAAATGTTTTATTTGCAGGTAGTTCCAGCATGCACTAACACATTTCACAATAAATATTAGCTTAACAATAAATATTAATTACATATATGTGAATATAAACACGTAGAAGTTAGAAGAGGCCAAATGTTGTACGAACTTAAGAATTAAAATATAATTAAGACATAATAAAATGATTTGTGATGGACAGTTAATTTTATTCGTTTTAAACTTACATAGTTATAAAAACTTATTACCATTAAATGTGAAAATTTACTCGGTGGTAGAGCTTTGTGCAAGCTCGTCTGGGTAGGTACCACCCACTCATCAGATATTCTACCGCAAAACAGCAGTACTTGGTATTGTTGTGTTCCGGTTTGAAGGGTGAGTGAGCCAGTGTAATTACAGGCACAAGGGACATAACATCTTAGTTCCCAAGGTTGGTGGCGCATTGGTGATGTAAGCGATGGTTAACATTTTTTACAATGCTATTGTCTATGGGCGTTGGTGACCACTTACCATCAGGTGGGCCAATAAGCTCGTCCGCCTACCTATAGAATAAAAAAAAAAAAAAAAAAGTTATTTATTTGATCAACATAATACTTATAAAAATTATAGAAGACCCCGATATGACTTTTTTTATGTAAGAGGAGGCAAACGAGCAGGAGGCTCACCTGATGGAAAATGACTACCACCGCCCATGGACATCTGCAACATCCGAGGACTTGCGTTGCCGGCCTTTAAGCTAGATATAAGACTAAACTAGACTAGACTAGATATAAGTATTAATTCTAGTAGATAAACGCAACTAAAAATTTTCAAACTATACATACAGTATAGATCAGAAGGATTTTCCAAGCAGTTGGCAAAGAACCAAGTTTCAAATCACGCCATTTGTACCTTTACGCTTTTGAAAGTATCAATGTCAATGTTCTTAAGCCTTAGTGACTTCGGACTGATGCTCAAGAAATACGTTCTTCAACCCAAAGTTGAAGATAATTTGCATACTCCATTTATGATGCTTAATACATTTCTATACTTAATAAAACGTAACATATTGTATCGTCTGATATATTTCTATGTAAAATCTTTCCTTATATCATTACATTCATCTTCATTTCGTTTAAGACAGGATATAGTACGGTTCGGTGGTTCCTCGGTAGAGCTTTGTGCAAGCTCGTCTGGGTAGGTACCACCCACTCATCAGATATTCTACAGCAAAACAACAGTACTTTATATTGTTGTTTTCCGGTTTGAAGGGTGAGTGAGCCAGTGTAATTACAGGCACAAGGGATATAACATTTTAGTTCCCAAGGTTGGTGGCGCATTGGCGATGTAAGCGATGTTTAACATCTCTTACAATGCCAATGTCTATGGGCGTTGGTGACCACTTAACATCAGGTGGCCCATATGAACTTTCGCCTACCTATACTATAAAAAAATAAATAAAAAAAAAAAACATAAAAGCAATTTTCTTTAGAAGCCGTTTCATTTGAAATATATTATTTTTTGGCTTTATTAATACATTGAAATTGATATCAAAAGAACGAATTGCTTAAATGTATTTATTTTATGTCATCCATTTCTTTTGAGAACTGAGTCAAGGATAGTGATTGGCCGCTCTTAACATCGATGGTTGTGGATTACATTTCCAATGAATATCTATTTGTTTTAGCTTATATGTCCAGTAGATAAGACTTTAATCTACTCTTACCGCTGGAAGATAGTTAAATATAATATGTATCTGTATAATATTACTACATATTATAAAATAAACTGAACGGATTTATATAATTATTATTTTTGTATAATTTGTGACTTACGACATAATTGTTTTATATTGTTAACCCTTACGGGTTACTGACGGGTAGACGACCCAAGTACTTGGTGGTAGAGCTTTGTGCTAGCTCGTCTGGTTACCACCCATTCATCAGATATTCTACCGCAAAACAGCAGTACTTTGTATTGTTGTGTTCCAACAGAACAAAAGCGAGAGCGGGTTACTAGTTCATATAAAATAGACATTATTAACAATTGAATATATTTCCTAAAATAATTCAGTATATACCAATATAGACTTATTTCCAAGCCTACATCAGGAAGGACAGACAAAAATCCTGACTACGATTAAACTTCACTTGTGACAATATAGATTGCCAGTGAGAATTCCAACTGTATTTTCAGTGACCTCCTGATTTTCATATTATTATTGTATCGCTCACGAATTTTCAGATCATCTGCCTTCAATATGAAATAAATTGTGCCAAAAATTCAATTTCCTAGGTTCAGCGGTCCTGTTACATTCGAGGTTAGACGAATGGTATAATATTGAATCGGAAAAAATCAACGCTACGAAAACGGGAAACAAATGCTATATCGATTTATGGAATCGTATATTGATTGTGAATAATTTATTGATACTTTTAATCGAAATTAAAAAATGTCAATTATTGAAAATTAGATGAAAACATATCATATGAGTTTTAATGTTTTGAACACAATTTTTTAGTCTTAATTCCATTTTATACTGATAGCACTAAATGTTAGCTACCAAACAAAAGACAATCGGTTAACAAAAGGGGATAAAGAGCGACTGAAATGTTTTCTTTGCGTAATCATACATTGATGTGAGCGTTGGCCTGAGTGTGCTGCGTATTTTTTTATAGAACAGGTAGGTGAATGAGAAAATGGGCCATATGGTCGTAAGTGGTCACCGCTGCTCATAGAGATTGACATTGGTAAGAAATGTGCACAAGCCATACCACCAAGTGTAGCGTTTAAATAAGTTGATGAAATAATTAGTTTTAGTCGTACAAAACACATACAAATGTTTCAAATTCAACCGTGTACTATTTGAAATCCCTGCAACTTTAACTCATACAAAGACAAAAATGGTTTGATAGTGGGTACTCAATATGTATTATTTACTCCTGTATACCTGTGGGACCCACACGAAGGGTCGAGGTTACAGGTATACAGTCTATTATTAGAATATAAATGACGTACCCCAAGTTGTATGTTATAAAAGCAAAACATATCAAACTTTTAAATGATATTGGAATAATTTTAAGGACCATTTTATGTACGATATTCGTGTTTTAACCGCGATTATACCTTCTTTAATATTTTAGCCGACGTTTCGACAGTGTGACATAATGTGATTTTATATAATATGGGTAATGTACGTCAGGACAGATACAGTGTATTTTAAAGTTAAATTTGACTTACTTATATTTCTCTTGTTTTTCAGTAACTTTAGCTACAGTATTGACTACCTTAATTCATTTAATCTATAAATTACGATGATCATTAATAAACCTGTGCACCCATGTAGTTTTGAAAAAAAATAAAAAAAATTGTAAGCTGGTAGTAATTTACTGCGTGTACCTCATTATTTTTTAATTGAGCCATTGAGCCCCGAAGTAGATAATGTTACCTAGAGCGTAATAATGAACTTATAGAATACTGCCCAGTCGAATGGGCAGAAAAACGACTTGCCTTGCCTTGAAACTTGAACACCAACCAATGTTAACTAATTGGTGTTTGGAGATTCATAAACAGATGGTACCAAGTTTGATAACTTGCAAGTAGCTTGCAACTATCGGATCTAATTTTCAAAACATTCACATAAAATATAATATATGGTATATTTAATCAGGGAAAATTATATGAAGGCATTTCTCACAAGTCATTATTCAAGTTAAGGTCCGTAAATAATTTATAATGGTTCGGAAGATCTTGGATGCCTTTGAACATAATCATCTAGAGTCTCGGAATAATTTCCTCTCCTGATAACCGGAGCTTTTAAGAATACTGTCATAATACTTGCATTGTTTTATGTATTTATTTGGATGTAATTGACTTCGAAATTATAAAATTAATACTTTGGCGTTGCGAGGAACAGGTAAAGTCCCTCATCCACTATTGATAAGAGAGGACCCTCCGACCAGCCGGGTGTTGGTCTGGTGGGCTACTGCCCGACGGTTATTGTCGGGTTCTTGTATATATGTTCGATCGCTCGGATAACTTTAATATCGCGATGTAGGATACGTCAGTTTTTAGTTTTTCGTATGTGGCGAGATAGATGTCGCTACAATACACATGTTACTTTTGTACAGGTCGATCTGGAAAGCGATCATTCTCTCACCAGTTAGATATTCTACCGCAAAACTTGGTATTGTTGTGTTCCGGTTCGAAGGGTGAGTGAGCCAGTGTAATTACAGACACAAGGGACATAACATCTTAGTTCCAAAGTTTGGTGGCGTATTGGCGATGTAAGCGATGGTTGGCATTTCTTACAATGTCATTATCTATGTGCGTTGGTGACCACTTACCATCAGGTGGCCCATATGCTCGTCCGCCTACCTATGCTATAACAGTTGTAGTTTCAGGGAGAAAGAAATAGTGTAACTTATCATATCATGTCGCATTGAAATTGTAAGAAGTAAGTTACATTTTATTCCGTTCCAGTTTATGGGTGTAAATATTCTTCACAATCAGGTCAATGGCTTAGGAACGCATATAATAGTGTAAGGTTTTACTGATTTTTAATAATTATTTTGAGATTCTTAGAAAATAATGATGATATTTTAATTAAATTAACACTGGCCGGAAATTATTGAGCGAAAACAAAAGCGACACGATAAAAAAGAAACGGAAGGAAAAAGGAACTCGCTGGATGGTTGTCAACGGAATTGAATGAATTCCAATGTAAATTGTAATAAATTGTATTGTAAAATATTAATTAAGTAGTATCATATTATATAAAGAGAATAAAGTATTAAAAGTTAATGTGAAGAATTGTTTCAATATTGTAAAAGTACCCCACTCTTACAATATTTTTGAAGATTTATATTGAAAATAGTAAGTTAGAAAATAAATTTGATGAGATTATGAATATTAAAAAAAAACGATAAGTTTTCCCCGTTTCGCTTCGATACACGGACATTTAATTATGCCAATTAATAAATTCGTGTAATATACAAAACACCTATTAACATTATTATTATGAAAACGATCAAATTTGAATTGAACGTACATTACGTTCAAACATTTATTTCAAACTTAACAAAACTCGATAGTTCTATACATATATATAAACATATAAATAACAAACTCCCTCACAATCATATAGGCGGATTATTAAACATCGAAATATATTGCTTCAACTACGAAATATCTTTGAATTTGCAGACGCACACATTTGAACACCTCTTGTATATGTGGATGAAATCCCTTGCGGACCTTTTGGCTAAACTGCTGGGCCGATTTTGGCAAAAGCGATGAATATCAATGCGATTTGGACACGTGTTATTGACTATTCTGGATTCCTATCACACTTGTGTACCACATAAGAGGAGATATATCAGAATTTAAGCGAAAGCCACAATGACGAAACGAGTTATTTTGCTCTTCAGAGTTCAAAGTAAAGCTGAAGTCTGATAAGTTTATTATAATAATAATATCCTGGGACATTATTCACACAAGGCAATCTGATCGCAAACTAAGCACAGCTCGTACTATGGAAACCAGACGACTGATATACTTACTTACACTACTTTTCTTTTGTAAATACATACTTATATAGTTAATTATGCCCACTCAGGACAAACAGATATGTTCATGCACACAAATGTCTGTCCTGGGTGGGAATCGAACCCATGACCTGCGGCGCGAAATCTTACCAACAACGCCAACCGGCTCGTCAACATGATACTTCAAATAAAAAATCCCATTTTATCGTCAACATTTTGTATATCAATTATAAATACTTATAATGCATATCAGTAACAGATTTTATTTTGTGTCACGACTAAGGAAAACATTTGGTCATATAAGTATTCACACACATTTTCCCTTTGACCGTAAAACTTAATTGCGTTTTTTATTGAAATATTTTATATCTGGAGATAGTTGTGAAATTGTTTTTCCTGACTAATTTTATGTAACGCACTGCTTACTACTGTACTATAAAACATAAGTCTGTTTAAAGTCGGTGCCTGTCGGTGAGGCGTTATACAACCCTAATAGTCTACTAAACATAGATTTTCTCGATGTCCTAAAAAAGTACATTTTATATCAAAGAAAATTGAATATGATATTAACCTGTACACTCCATTAAATAAAAATTAAATTATTTGAATGTTTCCAGCCTCATTCAAGAAATACTACTTAAAAAAAGATAAGTGTCAAAAGTATAATCTGCTTTACTTGATTTAAAATATATTATTTTTATAAACAGCGATTACTCAGATATCAAAATTAAAATGAATTGCTAATTAAAATTAAAAAAAATATTCTATTTACCATAATATAAAGTTGTAATTCACATGACCCCGTTATGTTATTAACATGTTTTATCATCTAACATCTAAAATCATATTTGCAACAAGAACGAGGCCTTTAACAAATTCCAGACAAAATACCTTCGGTAATAATTTCAGGAATATCGTGTGATTTGTATCATACATAATAGCGATAAGCCTGTACTATATAATATATTTAAGTTGGGTAAATACCTCATTGTCTGTTGAGATGAGAGATAAAAAACCGTAACACATATTCACAGCAAGTGACAATGATTAAATATTAGGTCCTTACATATGAAATTAGCGTTTTGTCGTACTGACCAATTTGATCTGAAATATCTCCTCTTTGGTTAAGAATTCCAAATTCAAATTTATAAATTCATTTAGCTGGTACATTTGAGTTTTGAAAACAGTCATTCATTTGTTTTTTCCTCATTACTTTTTTCCTTGTCGTCGCTTATTACCGCACAATGGAAAACATGAAATATCGGTATATTTACGAGTACGAGTTATACCGTGGCACCAGTGCTACAGAAACAGCTCGAAGGATTAATGATGTGTATGGCGCTGGTGTCGCAAAAAAAGCACGGTACGTTTTTGGTTTCAACGTTTTCGTTCTGGAAATTTAGACCTTCAGAACCAACCCCGTGGACGGCCGGAGACCAAAGTGGAAAATGAAGAATTAAAGGCTATTGTGGAAGCGGATCCATCACAAAGCACTTCAGAGATAGCTGCAGGCTTCGAGGTAAGTGATAAAACTGTATTAATCAACTTGAAGCAAATCGGGAAAATAAAAAAACTTGAACCTCATGAATTGAGTGAATCGAACTTGCAAACACGCGTCGACTGCTGTATTACTTTGCTTAACCAACACAATAATGAAGAGATTTTAAATCGAATCAGTACTAGTGATGAAATGTGGATACTGTACGATAATCGGAAGCCAAATCCTGCCCTAAACGAAAATTGACTCAGAAAAAGTTACTTGTAAGTGTTTGGTGGACTAGCGCCGGTGTCGTTCACTACAGCTTTCTAAAATCCAAGACCAAACGATTACGGCAGATATCTCTTGTCAGTAACTGCAAACCATGAAGGAAGAATTAGCTGCTAAACAACCGAGATTGGTCAATCGCTCTAGGCCACTGCTGCTTCACGACAACGCAAGATCACACACTGCACAACAAACAACCACTAAGTTAGATGAGCTACAATTGGAATGACTACGGCATCAACTGTACTCCCCGGACCTGGCTCCAACAGTTTACCATTTTTTCCGGAATTTGGACAACTTCTTACAAGGAAAAAAATTCAACTCCGATGTGGCAGTCCAAACCGCCTTCAAAGAGTTTATCGATTTTCGCCCCTATGTTTTTTTTAGTAAAGGCATCAATTAACTACCTATGAGATAACAAAATTGCATAGATAACAACGGTGTATACTTTGATTAAATTATATATTCTTCCCGTACAAAATGCCAATTTCATATGTAAGGACCTAATATTTGGAAAATTATGCGGAAACTATTCGAGCTTAAAATCTTACGGTCTATTTGTGTACAGAAGTAATTTATTTATTCCGATCGTCGGAATATTACTTAATTCATAAATTTAAAACAAAATATTCTTCATTCAAGTGGACTCTTATATAAGCACTTTTCAATTTTCGTGTAAATAATGAATTTGAATGAAAAACTACCACCGGTTCGGTGAGATTCTACTGAAATATACCGGTAACGAATTTAAAACCGGTTGCAGTTTTGCTTGTATATTTATGTAATAATTTTTAAAATACTAAGCAAAAAAATTACTTAAAAAAATTTATTACTTGTGCTTAACGACACAGTTGGTGGTAAAAACGTGGACTACTGAGGTCATGACGCTGTATACATTACATTATATATATACTACAATGTATGCGTCTATGAGCGGTAATGATCACTTCCTATCATGTGGCCCAATTATCACTCTAGCTACCCTAACATTACAGTAACAGAATGTGAATGTCTCACTGCTGGGCTAAGGCTCCTTTCTTAAGGAGATTTTTTTGGAGCTTATTCCAAAACGCTGCTCTAATGCGGGTTGGTGGAATAGCATCGGTTAAGATTCACGCGTTCTTACCACTCCGGCCATCTGGGTTTCTACCCTAATAAAATTCAAAAATATATATTGCTGAAAATAAATTCCAATGTGTATCCGATATTTGCTATGATCAGAGTTGTAAGAAAAAAGAAGATTTGAGTTTAACTTTTCCCATGCATAATTCATGATAAGCCATTTTTTTTTTGTCGCTGGAAACACGCTTTTACGCTTTTCCCCCATATGAAGTGGGGGAAAAGCGGGTATGTGGGGCTCACCGGCACTGAAGGTGCCGGAATATCCACTAAAAAACCAGCGGTATCCTCTCCGTCTGGTCGGGGGGCGCCACGGGATCGCTTGCGCATGCTACCGTGACGCCCCGACGGTCGGCCCGCCTATGCGGGCCTCCATTTCTAAGGGGGTTCCCGGATACAGGGAGCCCCCTTAACCCCGGCGGCTATTAAGGCGGGGGAGAAGGTGCGCATAGCGCCTACGCGTCCTCCCCGGTCTTCTTTGACGGATTGAATCAGCGGAGGCATTTTCCTCGCGCTGCCGCTCCGCGGCCTCCTTCTGCGACATGACACTCTCGCAGAAGGAGACTATTTCCAACCAGCATCTCTCGCTATCGAGCATGGCGCTAATAACGCTCGGCAGAGAGATCTCCGCCGAAATTCATGATAAGGCATATCATTTATGATTATATACGTGTCTTTATATAAAAACTAGCTGTGCCCCGCGGCTTCACCTGCGTATAATTAATGATTTTATTACTATAATAACACACACAAACACACAAACACACACACACACACATGGCTACCGGGTAAAGAAATACGTAATTAAAGATTTCAAATTAATTTTCATAAGATACCATAGGGTTTACCGATCTTATATATGGCCTAGCATTTGCGCCATCATATGTTCTTTGTGTGTACCATTTTTCATCAAGATTGGTCAAGCCGTTCTTGAGTTATAAGACAAATATATAGCTTTTCTCACTTCAATATTTGACAGTGTTTTGTCAATTCAGTCTTAAATTTTTCATTAAACATTTTTTTAGGTACTCTCTTGTAATTTTTTTACTAGTATCTATTCAAAATTCATTCATTTATATTAATACTCCAATCTGTATCTACATTGCGGTACAAGGATAGTAAACGAAAATTTAATGAGATTTATGAGACTTCGGCTGTGTGTTAACAAACATAAATTGTATTTATAATATAATAACCACTCCTAACTTCGGGTACAATTAATGTTTCATTATGGGATGTATTTTTATTGCATAATAATATGGGGTTGAATTAATTAATGAATATTAATAATGATTAAATTATATCTAATATGCTGTTATTTATATTAATAACTCTTTGGTTACAATCCCAGAACAATTTTTGGCACTAATTTTAGATATAATTGTTCTGGGGATTTTAAAACTATATATTTTTTAATTTTTTTATAGTAAAGGTATGCGGACGAGCTCATGGGCCACGTCCTGATGGTAAGTGGTCACCAACGTCCATATACATTGGCATTGTAAGAGATGTTAACCATCGCTTGCATCCCAATGCGCTACTATCCTTGGAAACTAAGATCTTATGTCCCTTGTACCTGTAATTACACTGGCTCACTCACTCTTCAACCCGGAACACAACAATACCAAGTACTGCTGTTTTGAGGTAGAATATCTGATGAGTGGGTGGTACCTACCCAGACAAGCTTAAACAAAGCTCTACCACCAAGTAAAAGTAAAATAATACAAAAAAGTAAGTAAATTATAAATTGGGTACAACAAAATTAATGGGCTTTAACTGCATGGTAATAAGACACACTTTTAGCATTTAAACTGGCAACTTGAAGGCCTATAATAATGTATCATTCAGTTCTAAGGCTGATTTTCTTTGTTTATATTTATCACTCATTAATACTTACGTCCTTCCTTATGAATAGCGATTGTTTAGTTAAACAGTTTCGCTCTTTCTGTCATTATTGATTTGACATTCGACTGAAGAAGACAGCAATGCTTAATGACATCTAAGGACGTGATTACGTATATTTAAAGTAGAGGTACTTGAAATAGGTATAAGTTATCCAATTTTACCTTATCAAATTTTCTAAATATAATAAATAATGTCTTTCAATTACACACACACACACACAATACAATTACAATAGCTTACAATTATATTCTCAACACACATAAGATTACAGAGTACGTAATCTTAAAATATAGTCCGATGGTACGGGAATTTCGGGGTACGGTACCAGGACTGGTGCGGTCGTGAATTCCATCGTCGATTCGTGGGTCCATCGACGCATTTGGGGCAAGTGATCCTAGTCAACATAAAAAAAACTGAAAAAATATTTTCTCCTTAACCACATTATGGGTGTTTTATATCAAAAGTAGTTTGAAAAAATATATTTCTACGAGAAACATGGAATAATTTTAGCTTGAGCGGAAATGGATTAAAATTAATTTGCAAGGTTTGACCCAACTTACAAACTTACGACCTTGCGAAGTTCATAATCAGTGTTTATCTGTTACACAAAATAACACAAAGGTAATGTAATATAACATAAACATAAGATCCAACGAAATATTTTCCGAATCAGTTAGCTGGAAAACAGGTACTGTGTTTTAACTTTCATCATTATAACATGTTCGCATTATTTAAAGTGAATAGACACGGTTAGTCAAGGGACACGCTGGGCTTATTTTACAAAGACTAACTCGATGAAGAGCCGAGATGGCTCAGCGGTTATAAAGCATGAATCATGAATTAAGATTGTGGGCTTAAATCTGGAAAATCACCTTTGACTGTCCATTTATGTTGTTCGTGTTTATAGTTCGGCTGTTGGGGAAAGCATCATCAGAAGTAATTGGTGACATTTGGTGGTAGGGCTTTGTGCAAGTCCGTCAGGATGGGCACCACCGGCTTATCACAAACAGCACTAATAACTGGCTCAAAGAAGATATGAACATATTAGTCCACATGGTTAGTGGCGCATTGTCTATGTAAATCGGAACATAATAAATACAAATAATATTAAATTAGTGTACTTTTTAAGCCGAGATGGGCCAGTGGTAAGAACGCGTGAATCTTAACCGATGGTTGTAGGTTCAAATCCGGGCAAGCACTACTGAATTTTCATGTGCTTAATTTATGCTTATAATTCATCTCGTGCTTGATGGTGAAGGAAAACATCTTACATGTGTCTAATTTCACTGAAATTCTGCCACACGTGTATTCCACCAACCCGCATTGGAGCAGCGTGGTGGAATAAGCTCCAAACCTTTTCCTCAAAAAAAAGGAGAGGAGGTCTTAGCCCAGCAGTGGGACATTCACAGGCTGTTAATTACTCCATTTTTTTATAAATCAAAAGGCATAGTCGCCGGCTCTAAGTAGTTAAAACAGCTTACAGAAACGATTTTCTGGAGCTCAAGTACGAAGTACATTCAATTATAAACGAATTGACTTTGACGTTACTTGACTAAATTATTATGTACGACAATAAAGGGAAACGAATTTCGCCATTTCATTATTCTCTTTAAGTAATCAGGGATGTAAAATTACATACTTAAACCTTAAATTTTCTAATCTTTTTTTAAAATTTTTTGTTTGGTATATTTGGTCCGTATAATCTCAAAACTATATTGTACTATTATCATCACTTGTTAGATTACTTATTTATTCAATTATAAGATACTAGCAGGAACCCGCAGCTTCGCCCGCGCTTAAATATAAGTAAAGGCTAACCGCCTTATTCATAAACTTTATTTAACTGGTGATTAGTTAAACAACACTTTGTCTTCTTCTTTCGTATGTCAAATCAATAATGACAGAAAGAGACAAATCAGTGTTTAGCTAAACAGTAACTAAGCAACGTTTATGAATAAGGCCGTAAATGTTTGTTTGGAAGTCTGTCATTTTAAAGTAAGATGCATGAAATGTCATTCTGGTAAAAAAAAGTTTAGTAAGGGTTTTTTTATATTTTTTAAGATGATGATTCTTTATATAATCATCAGTGAACATATTATGAATTCCTGTAGTTTGACTTAATATATTTTATAGTTACATAAATGGCTTGAAGTAACATTTAATAAAATTATTATTATAAATATTCCGATTTACGATTCTGTTGCTTAAATACCTCGCCATCTATCTACACCGTTGGGTATAGTTAAAACTATAAATGAGCAAGCGTACCAATATATATTTTTTATTCTATCAAACTCAGAGTAAACAAAATTATTCGAGTCACTGAAAATTGTATTTATAATAAATAATCGAAGCACTTCTCTGTAAACGGTGGTAGGGCTTTGTGCCAGCCCGTCTGGGTAGGTACCGCCCGCTCATCAGATATTCTACCGCTAAACAAAAATACTTAGTATGGTTGCGTACCGGTTTGAAGGATGAGCGAGCCACTGTAACTACAGGCACACAGGATATAACATCTTCGTTCATACGGTCGGTGGCGCATTAGCGATGTAAGGAATGGTTAATATTTCTTATATTGCCATTGTTTATGGACAGTGGTGACAACTTAACTTAAGGTGGCCCATTTTACCGTCTGCCTACCTATATAAAAAAGACGTTTGAGGTATTTCCTTTTGGGGGCATAAATTACTAAGCGACTCGCAGAGCTCACTCTGGAGCATGCAGCATAAAAACTGTCCATGTGATAACAGTTCTCACTATCGCTCGCCATGTTCAACGACAGGCCTTGGGACTTTTGATTGTCATGGGGAAGTAAACTTTTAGAGGGAACTATATAAGTATGTACATTGAAATTCGAATGATATATTCTATTGGGTAGTATTCTTGGAATGACATCTACCTCTCTTCGAGCATATCCTAAAATAAATCTGTGGGAACTGAATACACATGATAATAATGGAATATGTTTTTGTTATACAAACTGCAATAACATAGTGATGCCCGTTTAAAAAAAAGTATTACTTGCACCTCCCTAGGACATATTGATATTAAGACATTGTGTGTTTAGCATTTTGTTATTTGCACTCAGTATGTGTATGAAGTTTTTTAGCGAATTTGTACGAACGTTCTAACTCTACAAAACAAAATTAAACAAATTGCCACCCATTTGGATGGAATTTCTAAAAACTTTGAAATATATGTATATTAATTCAATCAAGAAACACAAATAGTAAATTTTAAGCGGATCGGACTATTTTTAATTTCCGCCTCCGGGACTCACATACCGAATGAAACGCGGTAGCGTAGCTACCACTTTACGGCGATTTTAAGTGAGGGAGTGGTACTTCCGGCCTGGCGTACCAACTCATTCCGCTGCAACACGAAGGTATGCAGCGTGGCACTATAAAAACCTACCTATTACATTACATACAGGTATAGTGCGTCTTTAACAAATCGCTAGGGCCTTGAAAAATCGCAAAATGGACAACCATCAATGACGTCTGCCTGCATACGGGTCGCATACCCGGCGATGAGCCGATGACCGAGTTCTTCTCCCAACCATCCCGCAGTACCGCGCACTCACTTTGTCATTGTCGTAACTTTTAAAATATTTGTCCAAATGACATAGTGGAAAAGACAAAGTTTATCTATTATAAATATCAGAAGTGATGTCATTTTGGTTTCGGTTTGGTTTTTTTATTTTATTATTTTATTGTTAAGAATCAATTTGTTAATACAAAATATGCAATTTGGAAATAAATATAAAATTTGATTGTATTTTCGACTAAAATAGTGAATCGCTAAATTAGTGAATCGACACTATTTTAGCGTTAATGGCTTACACATTAAAGATAAACATAATATATGCTGTCGCGGACTTTTTTGTAGAACTATATAAGAGATATATTTCCACTATACATTATATACGTGTAACTCTTACGGTTTTTGCAGCGCATGCCAGAATGGCTTGCAAATAGGAGAAGTTTTCCGACTTACGTGACACTTATTGTTATATTTTGGCCAATTTACTCAATCGCTTTATAAATTATAGCCTATATGTTATTCTGATGTATGAGGTATATTATTGTAAAGTTTTATTAAAATATATTCTATAGTTTTTGCGTGAAAGAGTAACAAACTCCATATACAAACTTTCGCGTTTATTATATTAGTAGGATTATTATATGCCCTGTACTGAACACACATACACTGCACTGTATGGGCGAATAGATCGATTGGTGAATGTTTATATCTCATATTAATTAAAAACCCGTTACCCGTACGAAGTCGGGACGGGCAGCTAGTTACTCTGCGCGAGGAAAATGCCTCCGCTGATTCGATCCGTCGAAGAAGACCGGGGAGAAGGCGTAGGCGCTATGCGCACCTTAACAGCCACCGGGGCTAAGGGGGTTCCCTGTAACTGGGAACTCCGGGGCGTCACGACAGCATGCGCAAGCGATCCCGTGGTGCCCCCCGACTAGACGAAGAGGATACCGCTGGTTTTTTAGAGGGTATTCCGGCACCTTCAGCCCGGTGAGCCCCACATACCCCTCACTTCATGTGGGGGAAACGCGTAAATGCATTTTTCCAGCGAAAAAAAGGAGGAAATTGTTCCTACTTTTTATTTCACCAAAAAGCGTTGCCCTTCGTAATCAACTCTCCCTTTCACATGTGTATATTTTATGTTATTTTTATTATGATTTTAATGCAAAAATGTAAAGTAAGAATTAAAATTGATAAATTTCATTTAATACTTTAGGAAAATAGTAATTTATTCAAAATTAAATTTAAAATAGCGAATTATAAGTTAAAAAATTATATTTACATTTGTATAGAATTGAGGTTATCTCATTGGCCGCACACAATCCTTATTATCAAATCTGAAAATTTGCTCACTTACACATATATACACATACAACCGCTAGAATAGAAAGAATAAGTAAGAAAGAAAGAGGGGAGAGGTCGCTTGGAGGACAACGCTTTTTTGTTACATGACAATTCTGCCAGGTCACTCTACTTTGCAGTAGTAAAAGAACTTTGTTCCAATAAATGTAGAGCATGTTGTACTTTACTTTATGCATTATTATTATATGCCCTGTACCGAACACACATTCACTGTACTGTATGGGCGAGTGTATGTTATCTTATTGATTAAAAAATGCACGGGATAAAATCCTTATTTTACCCGTACGAAGTCGGGTCGGGCAGCTAGTAATATAATAATATATGCCGAAAAGTACTTAAATTTGATCCTCATGAAATATTTTTAGCTCAAAATGATGTTAATAGATAAATAAATAACAAATTATGTTTTAGCTTATATAAGAGTATTTGCGTCCAACACAATCTAAGGCTTTACAGAAGTTACAGAATGTGCCAGTTGTAAATCGTGATTACCGTTCTTCGTACAAGTGTCATTGGTATTCCTGCGTCAGTTGTCGACTATCTAGAAACGAACCGGGTAACTTATATTTAAAAAATCTGTGTATATTTCTTCAATCATCGATACCATCAAAGACACATTTCCTCCAGTGTCCTCAGTTAATTTGTGCATAAGCTATGTTACTCAGAGTTCATCAATATATTTTCGGTATTTCTCTTGCCTTGTAAGATAGCTTGCAAATCATATCGATCACTTTTTTCTTCTTCAATCAAGAATGTACCTTAATACCATAACCATCAAGAAGAAAACGCCTAGTCAACATTTTAAACATAGCGATTACCTCCGAGCTGCTGAACCTGCGACATTGTTTGCATAAATCGCGTATGTAAATATAATATATTTTTTGCCTTACAAACCGTTTCATTTATTGGGATACAAATTGACCTCATTGTACATAATAGGCACAACGAGGTCAATTTTAAAATAAGTAACTTATCTTTATTCGATGTATTTAGTCAAAAATTTTGCTTAATAAAATCATTAGTTTTTTATATAATTAATGTATAATATTCTCTTGAACATATATATTTAAGACATCAGTTAATCTCAGAGACTGGGACACAGGCTTATTAGTATAGAAGATATTATAAGATTTTAAGTGTGTGAACAGACACAAATGTATATCTTTCTCACTCTTATAATAGACGCCAATCCGATACGATCAGAAAAGATCAAACTCGCCACGGATTTAAGTGATTTCTGATACAAGAGAGAGTAAAAAATGGTAATTTTCTATTTCCTGATTCAGCAGCTGTCCATTTTTTGACAGAAGCAGAACCAATAAATTTTGTTGACAGACCCTGTCTTGGCTCGCAATTGAGACCTTTAGGTCTTTCGGTTTAACAGCATAAACTACTACTACACCAAAGCTATATTTGATGTACGTAGACTATATAAGGTAGCTGGGCGAGCGAGTTACGCTCGGTTCTAATAATTATTTTTAAATAAATGAAAGATATAATAATAATAATATAATATCCTGGGACATTATTCACACACGGCTATCTGATCCCAAACTAAGCAGAGCTCGTACTATGGAAACCAGACAACTGATATACTACATATACTACTTTTCTTTTGTAAATACATACTTATATAGATAATTACACCCAGACTCAGTACAAACAGACATGTTCATGCACACAAATGTCTGTCCTGGGTGGGAATCGAACCCACGACCTGCGGCGCGAAAGGCACGATAAAGTAATATATCTACCAATCACACCAACCGGCTCGTCAATCACACCAACCGGCTCGGCATATTAGTAGGAAACATATATAGGACATTTAAAAAGTAATACCTTATCTGAATACAAAGTTGAGGCAAATCGTTGGAGGCGTTTTCGAGCTACACGAAATAAATTTATGTATTTATAAAAGAATTGCTTAATATAATAAGATAATATAAAATAACCCGTATGACAAAAGTTTAAAAGCGATATCACTAACAATTAGGGTTTATAATTCACTTAACAAAACCCAACCACGCAAAATTTCATCACCAGCAGAATTTGTAAACAAATTACTGCCCTTGTATCCTGAGGGCTGTATGCTAAGGTTTCTAATTAATATTAAACAAATTCAGAATAATTTAAATTCAAAAAAATTGTACCATCTGACCCGCGTTAATTACCAACCTGCTGCCAGCTTATATCTCGTTGACGGAATTTTAAACTAACTCATGGTTACTTGAAATAAATGGTGAAAATTAAGTCTTAAAAGATTTGGAGTGAGCTAAAGTTAAAGATACTCGATTTTTATAAGTTAATAGAATTTATGAAGAAGGAGGAATTCTTGATAACAATTTTACGCAACCTCGATTTTATTCCAGTCGAGTAGGAACAGATTTTTTGTCTATCCTTTGCGACATTTTTATTTCCTTTGATAAAATTTTATATATTTCTTACAACTATTATTTGCTACACAACTATATGCTTATATGCTTTTTTTATTAAATCACATAACAATCGAATAATGAAGATTAACGTTGGTCCCATAATGCATTCCATTGGAGGGCGTTAGTAACTACGACAGAGTTTAATACTATTGTAGTTACTATCCTCGTTGGTCTAGTGGCTAGATATAAGGCCGCAGACCCGGTGGTCCTGGGTTCAATTCCCAGGTCGGGCCAATAAATAGTTATTGGGTTTTTCTGTCAGAAAAACTCTCAGTAGCAGCCCGGAGTCTGGAAGTTGGAAGTGTGTACACTCCCGTGCCTCGGAAAGCACATTAAGCCGTTGGTCCTGCGCCTGAATTCTTTCCGGTCGTGTCGGATTGCCGTCCCATCGGATTATGAGAGCTAAGGAAAAGAGAGTGCACCTGTGTTTGCGCACACACTTGTGCACTATAATATGTCCTGCGCAGTTGGCTATCTCTCTTGAGATTGGCCGCCGTGGCCGAAATCGGTCTGGAGGACCTTATTAGTTACTATCCTATATATTGTTTATGATATGTATTAATAAAAATATATTATACTAAAATAGATTTCTACCCAGAGAACTGTACAAACTTCTGTTTGCTTAGACTGTTCATAAAACATTTTTAACTGGTTAGTTTTTATAAAATGTTACTTAATGTAAATACGTTTGTTTTCATTTATTGATAAAAAATGCTGTATTTCGTATTTAGTTTAATGGATTATGAAAAATAATTGAAAAGGTATCTTTTTACTTCTTGTTTTACAAGGTTGGCAAGTAATTCTTTCATAAATAAATTTGATATGATTCAATTAAAAAAATATTCTTACATTCGGATGAAAAGCAATTCAGGTATACTTTTTTACGTGCGATTAAATTAAAACTTAACGACATCTGTTTCATTAAAACTGATTGAATGATAGAGATAGCTTTCATCATCGTTATTTATAATGACAAGATGTAGTTTGTTCTATTATAAAAGTAAAATAAGTATCGCCGAGTGTTATAATGGAACGTAAAATAAAGCATATAATGAAACGACCATGAGAAGGAAGTAAGTAAGGAGTGGAAATAAAGGGCGGTGATTGGAAGCATATTGGAAATGTATAAATTTAATGTTTTATGTTTTATAGTTATAGCAAAAGGAAACTTAACGACCCTTAAATATCCCAAAGTTGGTCTTGGGAGCTTAAACCATCAAACTGCTCCAGAATGTGGTTTGATGGATACAAATGTGGCCGATTTTCATCCGATACATGCAATTTACCCCATGAGGTCCTTCACCACCAATATAAATACGTATCCAACATTAAAACAGCCTGGTGGATTTAGCTGCAAAACTCATTAAAAAAGCAGCGCCTTCGCCTTGTAATGTGACTCTTTTGTACATCTTCATTTATATAAACGGAAAAAATATCAGGATAACAGAAGTTAGTTAAATTGTACTGTTCTAGTTTTGTTTTGTGTAAATGTCTTATCTCTGCCATTGAAGGTATCTTCCACTTTGAAGGACGGCCAGTTTTCTCACAATGGGGTTCCGTCCGGGCTTTCAGATATGTACCCTCAGAGATTTGTAATATTAATTATTCGTAAATATAGAGACATAATTTTGTAAAATATATAAAACATGACAAATTAACAAATCGTAGTCGGAATTGCAAACTTATCATCGGGCTGCTGATTGATCAACCTTCCTAGTATATAGATACATTTTCTGTAATTACACTAGATCGCCACATGAATATAATATATTGATGTTCAGTGAAAGAAGAAATTACAGATCTTTCATTATATATTTTAAGGCACGCTAATAATTAATTCATAAAAATAATACAAATGTGATTCATACTTCCAAAAATTTGAGAACATTATATATGCATTGCCTTTTCAAATACTAAAGATTTTGGTTATAGTTTTATTATATATAGGGTTAAACTTTAATTACATAAAGATATCAACAAAGGCATTAATATTCTTGAATTGACTAAGTTTAAGCATAAAATAGTTCCTATGTAATGCCGCTTAATTTATAGTCGATGTTATCTTTTATGAAATTTACTGATCAATAGACAAGACATAATACCAAGTTTCACATATTAGTAAGTTTCAAAATGTTAGCGGATTGTTAAAATCTTTCCAAAGCTCAATGGAGTAAGATGAAAAAATTGTTACTAAATGACACCGAGTTCAAGCCCGCGAAAATCTCACTTCATCATCATGCGCTTAATTATTGTTTATAATTCACAATTTATCTTATACCCAAATATTATTAGACGCCGACAGTCTATACAGTGAGCCAAAAGAGAATAAATTCCAAAACCTTCAGTAACAGAGGGACTTAGAAGATAATTAATTTATTTCACTTTTAAAATAAGAACTCAAATTAATAGGCAACAAAAATTCGATTTTTTTTTAAGTAAAGATAATTTTGCTCTTTACGACAATCTTGCCTGATGAAAAGAAACGATGAGTAAGCTGGAACACTTAACCCGAAAATGCCCATTCATTCTTTTTTCTATTAAAGGCGTGGTGGTGCAGTCACCAAAATACTTTTAAAAACACGTATAATAAATAGTATAAATGTGTCCAATGAATCTCGTCTCGCCATCTGAGACTCGCCACTGAATAATATATCGTCAATGGATACTATACACCATCCAATATCCGCTAGACGTCCAGCAATCTAAGATGAACTTAAATGAAGCGATTCAGTTCAACGAATATCAACTGCGTTGAAGATGAAATTCTTTTCGATATTTCTTTATATACAGCTTTCTTTTCAGAGACTAAAATATTTTCTTTAAATATTAAAGGCACAGATAAATTTTTAATCAACGCATCGCTAAAACGACCAATTAGAATTAAATATTAATGGCCATAAGTTAATTCCTCAATATTTACAATATAATAACCCGAACCCGTTTTAAATGTATTTTAAGCACATTCAATTTGTAAGGATCGGACAAATATATCACTCTGAAAAAGAAGAGAAAATGTACTGGTTCTTTTTGTATGATTTATGCAAGATATATAATAGTAATCTCGACCTTGGAATTCATTTTCTACTAAAAATAAAACTTATATTTCTTGTTATTTACACTGTTTTTTTTATGTTTTTAGGTATAATATATTATTATATGTTTTTCATGTATATATTGACATATTTTGTATAAAGAAATATTATTATTTAATTATATATAGAGATGGGATATAATCCGAGCAACTGTTGAACGTGAGAAATTGTAATCGGTAGGTAGTATCCGCAAGATAGGCTGGCCTAGTGCGGATAGATTCGTTTGTTTTTTTTTTGTATAATTATATAAGAACTAGGTTTGTCAAATCATTTAGTATTTAGCGTATATCTGTTAGTAACTAAGGATTATTAGTAACTGATTATGGTAAGTACGCGTATAAATATATTATATTATGTTGCGTTAAAATGGTTAGCCATAACATCAGATCAAATGACGGTCCAAGCGTAATATAGCGGGGATGGAGCAGGATATTGAAAGATGTATAAAAAGGTCAATGCGGTCATAGAACAAGGTCACGATCTTTGGTAAAATAATCTACAATAAAGTATATATCATAAGAAAATTATTTGACATTAAGGACTTTTTTTTATTGTATAGGTTGGCGGACGAGCTTATGGGCAACCTGATGGTAAATAGTCACCAAGGCCCATAGACAAAGGCATTGTAAGAAATGTTAACCAAACACAAAACTCTACCACCGACATAAATACAAATAAAAATTGAAAATACTGTCAACAAAACAAAACATTGAGCACTAGGCACGTACATTGGTAAGGCAACAGTGTTGCCATATTTCCTTACAAAATCTACTATCCTACAAATTAATGGGTTTTTTTAATACAGTAATACCAATAATTTTGTTCGAGTCTAGGTAATATCTACAACAACAGGCTTAATAAAAACGATAAATTGGTGAATGATATTAATTGTTAATTGATGTGGAGCACGTGTGTGTGTGTGCGCTTTAAAAACATGGCTCACGAGGATTGAGATGAACTGAATATAAGCATATATTACGCTATAAGTCTTTATACTTGAGAGTACCTTTCAAACTAGTTGCCATAATTTTGCGTGACGCGTATGTTATAAGAGCTCGAAGTTGTTTCGCCTCAAGATGTAAAAGTTATACATCGGTCGGATGGAAAGAGTTCAGATGACCAACGGCTTTACGTGCTTTCCAAGGCACGGGAGTGTACACACTTCCAACTTCCAGACTCCGGGCTGCTACTGAGAATTTTCGACAGAAAATCTCAATAACATCTTATTTGCCCGACCTGGGAATTGAACACCGGGTCTGCGGCCTTATATCTAGCCACTAGACCAACGAAGCAGTCATTATAGTTATAGTTATAGTCATTATTAAAAGTGTTAGCGGATTATTAAAAGATTTCCAAAGCTCAATGGAGTAAGATGAAAGAATTAGACCACCGTGACTGCGGCCTACATGTAGCTACTAGACTAACGAGGCAGTCACACATTTAAAAATAACCATTAGGAAGCAGTATGAGACAGAAGACAGTACAGAAGACGTACAGACAGACAGACAGATAGACAAAAATGAAAAAATAGTATAATGTGAATTACTGCATCATAAAACGATTATTTATCACAAAATTAGGTGAAAAAAAAATGTACAGACAGAACCGATAGATTTATATAGTAGTATAGATTATATTTGTGAAAATGTATACAATGTATATAGTATATGTATAATAGTATCACATATTTGGTTTTATGTACAAAATCGGTGAATTAACACACTTATGTTACGTATTTCTCGTTAAACATTTGAGCGTCTAATTCCTCAGAATACCCGTTTTGTGGCGAAACTCGCGTCGAGTGTGGTCGGTGATCTATATGATGGTATGTGGTAGCGGTAATTAGGTTTACTTGTATTACTCACAGCGAATAATAACGAAATTTTCCTACTAATACATATTGCAAGTTATAGCCAGATTCCTAAGTCTGAATATTAAATTAAAAATATACTTTTTTCAAATAGATTACTTTTGAACTGTTATTTTACAAGATCAATTAATTCAAAGCTACCACTCAGCTGAGTGTAGATTAAACCGAGAAGAACCGTTAAGAAATTCAATAGTTAGTTCAATATGGCAAATACTTTTTATGGCACCGATTTTGATAATGTTCCTATATATACCTTATATTGTTTGTAATTGTAATTTTTAGTTTACAGTTATAGACCGGAAGATACTGACGCAAAATTTCAGGCCATTTGTATCAGTGTGGCGACTTTTTGGGAGGCTAATTACGTAATGACGAAAAGGAAAATGATGGTCATAGCGTTGGTACCAGCGTCCCAATCACGTAATTTATCCGATACGTTTGATTAACGACCACGCGATTCATTTTTTCACATCTTTCACATCTCGGATTCAATTTTGTACTATTTATTATTATAATAGTAAAGTAGATAACAGTATAAAAACTTTATTAAAAATAGATTAGCTTAGCTTTATACACAAAATTTCGTGTATGGTCTTAACCGTTAAGGGATTCTTTTTTCTGGAATCTTGGGCGTATCAGGTAATATTTACCTCAAAAACGCATTAACAGTGGAAATTGAACTTCATATTATAAGAGGAACTGGTTCTAAATCGAATTGAAAGATTTTAACTGAACAATAAATTGAAAGTTAAATAAAGATTATTAAAATGTAAAGTAACAGCCTGTGAATGTCCCACTGCTGGGCTAAGGCCTCTTCTCTTTTGAGAGGAAGGTTTTGGAGCTTATTCCACCACGCTCCAATGCGGATTGGTGGAATTCACATGTGACAGAATTTCAGTGACATATGACACATGCAGGTTTCCTCACGATGTTTTCCTTCACCGTCAAGCACGAGATGAATTATAAGCACAAATTAAGCACATGAAATTCATTGGTGCTAGCCCGGGTTTGAACCCACGATCATCGGTTAAGATTCACGCGTTCTTACCACTGGGCCATCTCAGCTTATATTAAAATGTAATAATTGCGAATTAGGGAAACAACATTTTACCAAGTAACGTTAATTCACAAGTGTCAACATCGCTAGCACATGTCGGTGACATTTCGAGCGAATTATCAATTGATTTACGTTCACCGAAAAAGTCAAGGGTGCCTCGTGAATGTTATTAATTTGTCGAAGAAAATTATACAAATCATACGTCAATGTTCATTATTTATCATTGACAAAAAGAAAATTTTATTTATAGACGATATTTTCAACAACAAAGCTAATCGATAGATTTCAACCCTCAACTAGTAAATAATTTAATTGATACTAAAATGCTAACATACTTTTGTACATGCTAACTCGAGCTTAAATTCAAACGTTCGTTTCAATGAACTATCGTGGTAATCAATCAGGAATTCCTCAGGCGCCCATTTAATTTACGACCTTTAAGTAAATTCAATCTAAGAATTTTTGCTTAGCATTCAAATAAAGTATGATCATTATTTCTTCAAAATGTCAATTTCTAATTCAAAATGACCGTAATGAGTTTTTAAGTTATTAATAATTCAAGCGATTCCCACAGCTGGGCAAAAGACTTCTCTCCCGTTAAGAATTTGCAGCTACTTCCAAGTTAAATTAATAACGTATATAAATATTCAAAAAGTTTTTTTTTTATTGTTATTAGATGATGAGATTATTATGAGATTTAAAAAAAAAATTCAAGTCATGCAAATTCATAAAAAGGCGAAAAATGATGTTTAGTAGTAGAGAAGGCCGATAGTTTTTAACTAAAATTTAATTAAATACTTTTATAAAACAATACGTAATCAACACTCAACTGTTTTTATTTGAAGAATAGACGGATAGTAAAATTCTCCCCCGAACTCTTAGAGTTCATCAATACTTTAACGTAAGGGAGATAAATCCTTTGCCTCATCAACTAACTCCATTAAATCTGCCCAAGTCGAAGCGAAGCTTGTAATATAATGACAGAAAGTCGATTATCGACCTTCACTTAGCGGGGTAAAACTAGTACAGAGAATATTTACTATATAAGCTACTAGTTGTATTTACATTTTCATTTTTTTTTTTGTATAATTTGGCGGACATGCGTATGGGCCACCTGATGGTATGTGGTCACCAACGCCCATAGACAATGGCGTTCTAAGAATTGTTAACCATCGCTTACATCGCGAATGCGCCACCAACCTTGGGAACTAAGATGTTATGTCCCTTGTGCCTGTAATTACACTGGCTCACTTACCCTTCAAACCGGAACACAACAATATAGGGTTTTCCATTAAGGGCGCTTGATCTTTGAAATGCAAAAAAAAGTACATGTAGGAGAGATATTTGCGAAATTTTTATTTGGAAGGTCTATCGACCCCATTATGTATGGAATATGACATCATTCAAATGACCGCCACGGCTTCGGTTGGAGGCGCGCACACGAAAGGTCCAATTTTCGATGACTCTGGCGCACAAATCGGGCTGTATTTGATCGATGGCGTGGCGTATGTTGACTTTGAGGGCATCGGTGGTTTGCGGCTTGTTGGCATAGACCTGCGACTTAAGAAAACCCCACAAGAAAAAGTCCAGCGGGGTCAAATCGCACGATCTCGGTGGCCAGTTCACGTCGCCTCCGCGCGAGATGACCATGTCCAGAAATTGCTCGTGCAGAACTTCCATCGTAGCGTGTGCTGTGTGGCACGTAGCGCCGTCCTGTTGAAACCACATGTTGTCCAGATCCATATTCTCGATTTCAGGCCAAAAGAAGTTGGTTATCATCGACCGGTATCGCTCACCATTGACGGTGACGGCCACACCATTATCGTTTTCGAAAAAATACGGACCAATCACGCCTCCGGCCCAAAATCCGCACCAAACAGTCACTTTCTGCGGGTGCATTGCCACTTGGTGAACCTCGTGTGGATTGGTCTCGTCCCAAATACGGCAATTTTGCTTGTTGACATAGCCATTCATCCAAAAATGCGCCTCGTCGCTGAAGATGATTTTTTTGCCAAAATCGGCGTCAACTGCCATCTGCTCTAATGCCCAGTCAGCGAACACACGGCGCTGTCTATGGTCATTAACCTTGAGCTCTTGGGTCAGCTGGATCTTGTACGGGTGCAGGCTCAAGTCACAACGCAAAATTCGCCAAGTTGTCGTCTGCGAAAGGCCGAGTTCCTGTGCGCGACGCGGAATTGACTGCCGCGGGTTTTCGAGGACACTGTCGCGCACAGCGGCGATATTCTCGGCAGATCTCGCGGTACGTTGACGCACGGGAACCGGCTGATTGTTAACTGACCCGGTTAACTCGAATTTGTCCACTAATCGACGGATAGTCGACTCGGCAGGACGATCATCGCGACCGTAAAACGGGCGAAGTGCGCGGAACGTTGCTCGAACTGAAGACCCATTTTCATAAAACAATTTTATGATTTGCACGTGCTGCTCGACACTGTAACCTGCCATGGTGGTTTGGGAGGACGGAATGAATATAACACACTGCATTTGACAGCTGTCACTCAAACAACATGGCCGCAATCAGCTGTCAAAGTTCAAGCGTCCCTATTGGAAAACCCCTTACAAAGTACTGCTGTTTTGCGGTAGAATATCTGATGAGTGGGTGGTACCTACCCAGATGAGATCGCACAAAGCTCTGCCACCGAGTACAATAAAATATATAATAATAATAAGTAATTAATATATTTGTGGTAAATAGTTGCTAGTTTGTTTCTTGGTGGTTCTTATCGGTATAATCCGAACCGGTGATAGATTTAGATTTAATGCTTTTGATACACCGATTACAAAACTTTGCAATTTTTTTTTTTTTGTCGTTACTCTGTACTTCGACCTAGACACTCGCGATATGAAGTAGGAGGTTGTATAAATAACGATAATTAAGAACGTACTCTACTTATTGAAACTTAAAAGGTTACCAATGCAAAAATTAAAAAATAAAGTTGAAAAGACGTTTGACATCTCACTCATAAAAAAAAAAGATTTAAATACAATTATTCTGCATACGATACCTATACTTAACCCGATATTAACGCAATCGGCCGCTTCTAACATCACCGACGTGTCACGGCGCTTACTATATAAATATACTGAAGTGGTCTCTTTAAAACGCTGATGCTGATATATTGACGTCGCAGACGGCCTTTAAACGTTTTGAGTTGCGTCTCTAGTTATTTCGACCCATTACCAAGTACCAAGTGTCAAAATTAACCACATGACTTGAGCTCTAGTTATCGACTGCTGTTGTGATCGAGAGTCCAAACGTCGTTTACACTTGAGATACATATTTTTATTGACAGCATTCGTGTCTCAGAAAAGTATTGACCGCTAACGCTGCGTTTGGCGTTGAAACGTCGATCGAAATGTGAGCTGAAGTCGTACGTTACGTATAGCATTTATTAGGAGACCGTAGCCTTAGTGGGATGTGATCGCGCTTAAGGAATTAGTGCGGGTTCAATACCCTCCCCTTTGTGTCTATAGTGAATACTATGAATATATTATGGCATATGTTGATGTTGCTGCGAGACGGTGAATTTATTTCATAGCGGATGTCAACATTGTTTAGATATTTATTGTATATTATATTTACTTGGTGGTGGAGCTTTGTGTAAGCTTGTCTGGGTACCACCCACTCATCAGATATTCTACCGCAAAACAGCAGTACTTGGTACTGTTGTGTTCCGATTTGAAGGGTGAGTGAGGAAGTGTAATTACAGGCACAAGGGGCATAGCATCTTAGTTCCCGAGGTTGGTGACGCATTGGCAATGTGAGCGATGGTTAACATCTCTTACACTGCCAATGTCTATGAGCGTTGGTGGCCACTTACCACCAGGCAGCCCATATGTTAGCCCGCCTACCTATGCCATAAAAAAAAACTAAAGGACAAATTTTAATTATTTAAGTTGGCTATTTCAACAATTTATATAATTAGCCAAAATCATTGGTCACATGTCTAGCATATAAGGATGAAGATCGTAATGTCTTAGGTTCAAATCCGGGATCAGACATACAAAAATTGGGTGTTTTTGTTAAGAAACTCTAAAAACAGCCCGGAGACTGTAAGTGAACACTGCTTATATTGCTGAGCCTCGGAAGCCACGTAAAGTCGCTGGTCCAGTGCCAGAAATCTTTCCGTTCGGACATATACATATATGTATATTCGAACTATAATTCTTATAAAACGAAGACACGAATTGCTTATTTTTACAAAAGAGGTGTTTTATGTTAAATATGTGTATCTGTGTATCAGTATGTGGCATCTTAACTCTTAAACATATGAACCCATTTTGATTATTTAGTTTAAAAGGTGACTTAATAATCATAATCTGTTCAGCTGTTTGAAGATCATCAATCGATGTGATCGACTTGTACTGACCTGATCGATTTTAAATTGACTTAAATAATTATACTGTGACTTCAATTACATTATAACAACATGTCAACCCCGACCTGATGCTGCTTCTCCGGAATCAGCAGAACAATATATATAAAACTGCGTTAAATACAACTGGATTAACTTCAAACTTTCTATTAAACAGGAGTTACGGTAATTGATACTAGTACTCTATATAAGTGAATGACCTTAATTGAACTTCGAAAGATCTTTTCAACGATATCTCGTTGAAAGATTTATGAAACATTCATACAAGAAAACTTATACAATAGAGACCTGTAACAAAGGACGGAAGGAATTTTGGACGATGTACCATGTGCTTTGAAAGGTTAGGTTATGATTTAATATCCTTCTGATCGATCTCGGCCACGAATGCCAATCTTAAAAGAGATTTGTCAACACAAATGCACTCTCTTATTCCCTCAATCACATAATCCCATGAAACGGGAAACCGATACGTCCGGAAATAGCTCAGGCGTAAGACCAACGTATTTACTCGCTTTCCGAGGCAAGGGACACTCCCTTAGTGCAACCGCACTTGCAACTTCCAAAATCGAGGCTATTACTGAGAATCCAGGCAAACTTAGTAAGTTTTTATTGGCCCGACTTGGGATTTCAACCCAGGACCTCAGTCTGCGGCCTTACATCTAGCCATTAGACTAACGAAGCAGTCAATGCTATGTATATTACATACAATAACTATGTAAATATCTCATATTATATAATGTGAGTGTATATATTTTATTGAATCAGAATGATAGCTGCTAAATTTAAAACCTTATGTTTTGTATCTGACTGAATAGACCGATTTGCTTGTCAAAAGGTAATTAAAGTAAAAAGTAAATAAAGAAGCAAATGTGGAACCATTGTAACATGTAGATATTAATTTTTATACGCTCGTGATCCAATTTCAAGAGCGAGTGAGACAGTGCAATTAAAAAGGGACCGCATGCATGTTACGCAGTGCATTTAAAAAGTATGAAAAGTTTCAAAATGGTCTAAACGCTTTGAACAACAATGCGATTACTCAGCATTATATGGCCAACCTTTCCATCTATATTCTTTCAATAATTAACAAAAACAGTTCATACAACGAAAACGTAAAGCGGTAACTTAATTTTTCGCTCTCGACTAAACGTTGAAATACTTGACAGAATGAAACACAATCGAGCGAAGCCTTTCATCCTTTATCAAAGGAAATTGTTTATATTGAAAGTGGAGTGAATTTCCGGCAAGACAGTATTCGCGTGAATTTGATGAATAAAACGGTATTTTATTATACAATTATTAAGTTATCAATTGTATTTTTCGAAACGATTCATAAATTTGCAATGTATTTTTACGTTTACAATTTGATCATTTGTTTAAAGATATAACACATTTACAGGTAGATAAAACTTTTGGAATGAGAACTACTTATTTGAAATTTCCTAGATTAAATGTTTTACGATTTATTTACATTAATTTTGAATCACTTATTCGTTTAGTTGAATAATTATTAATATTAACAGTGATGAATTAAATAACTATATTAAAGGCAAAACATTAAAAAAGAACTATTATATACTAATACAAACGTGGAATAGTGGCAAGAATGCGAGCAGCATTTCCCCGCGCTTGCAATTCTGATTTTCTAGCTAAAACATAAACCATCCTGTCATAACTTGAAGGAACAAGACAGGGTATTATGTTATGTTTTTCACATACAACAAAAGGCACAAATATATAATTTCAAATTATATAAATACATTGTAATAAATTTAATTATAATAATTAATATTTAAAAAAAAGTTCTTTATTTAAATAGGCTCATAAAAGCACATGTTGATTCGTCATAAGTTTAAGTTTAAGTGAATAAGTTCAAAATTAGCACCGTTTCATTCATAGATTTAACCGAGGATAACCGAAAATACTCATTAGTTACTCTTTTTCAACAATTTATATTGTGTGTGAATAAAATAAAATAACATTTATTATTTATCCGAAATGAAATCAACGAATACCATCATGTACTCTTATAACGAAGTTTAATTAAAATATTTTTAATAAACAACGGGAATCATTCGTTCCGATTAGTCCTAGTACTAAAATATATAAATTAAAAATAATTCCATCAGAGTCGACTATCACTGTGTTTAAGAAGCAAATATTTGCTGAGTAAGTCATCAATAAAATTAACATTTCAATCAGCTGATGGCCATCGATCCTTCCTGACGTAATATCTTTGTTGTCGTCGAAAAATTTACCTCGTAACCTATTCATATGACCTATTTATTTATCAAAAAACATCAAAACAAAACATACATTACTTATTACTTTTATTGTTTATTAGTTAAGTCTTATTAAAACCTCGTCGTTTAGTAAGATTAAATTATATTTAATGTTGTAGGTTCGATATGTAGATTCTAACACGAAAAGAATGACTAGTATTAATAGTCATCACTTCCATGACACAGATACAGTAACAGCCCACAGCTGGGCTAAAGCCTCCTCTCCTCTTTTGAGGAAAAGGTTTGAAGTGTGAATAATGTCCCAGGCTATTATTATATTATTATTATAATGCAACCCGGTAACATATGTGGCAGAATTTCAGTGAAATTAAACACATGCAGGTTTCCTCACGATGTTTTCCTTCACCGTCAAGCACGAGATGAATTACAATCACAAATTAAGGACTTGAAAATTCAGTGGTTCTTGCACTGGTTTGAGCCCACGATCATCGGTTAAAATTCACGCGTTCTTACCACTCGGCCACCACGGCTTAACACAAATATCACAATGAAATACAATTCAATTATTATAATATTTGCTGGGTGAAATTCGAAGGACACTAGTACCGCATTTTATACAATACGCTTTTTTGTATAGTGTTTCTTTAACATGCGATTTTAATTTATTAATTGGTTAGACTATTTTATAAAAGCGAACACCTTGCCCAAAGAAAGGTTGTATCATCGTAGTGAAGACAAAAAGTAAATTATGGTACTAATTGTATTTACATGTGTTACTATCAAATAATCAAAAATGTGTATGCATTATTGTTGTATATAGTATATAATATGTAATACACTATAACGCCACTATAAAAATTACTCTACTCGCGGAACTCCGCTTCGATCCGTATCGAAGAGTGCAAAAGTCCCACATAATACAGTTACCAAGCGCCTGGTATCTTTCGAAGGCTGCGGATCCTTAGTCTGAACAGAAGGAAAGTCTGATCAATTAATTAAAACTATTATCTGCATCAAAGATAAAAGCTTATCAATATTCATTATAAATCTTGTCACTGCTGTTAATTGCAGAGTTTTAATATTAAGCTTAAGTAATTGAAGTTCAGAACATCCTTTTATTCTTTGAATGTTAAAATATAAATGGATGAATTGCCTGTAAATTTTAACCGCGCGAAGTTGAGAAGCTAATGCGTGAAATCATATGAAAGGAAATATTTATTTTAATGAACGACCTCATTAATTCGAAATACTAAGCGGTAACAACGTATTAATTACTCAATGGAAAAGAAAATAATAATCATAAATTAAATATATATTTTACTTGGTGGTAGGGCTTTGAGTAAAATCGTCTGAGTAGGTGAGGTACCACATCAGATATTCTACCGCCAAACTACTATAATTGTTGTGTTCCGGTTTCAAGGGTGAGTGAGCAAGTATAACTACACACACAAGGGACGTAGCATCTGAGTTCCCAAGGTTGGTGGCGCATTGGCCATGTAAGCGATGGTTAACATACAATGCCAATGTCTATGGGCGTTGGTGACCACTTACTATCAGGTGGCCCACACGCTCGTCCGCCTACTTATGCTATATAAAAAAGGCACAAGGGACATAACATCTTAGTTCCCAAGGTTGGTAGCGGTTGTTAATATTTTTACATCACCAATGCTTATGGGCGATAATGACCATCTACCATAAGGTACCCCATTTCCACATCTGACTACTTATTTTATAAAAATAATAATAATAAAAGTAACAGCAATCATCTAAACATATTGATTTACAAATGCTTCTAGGCTTGTTCCAGGCATAGATCATACATTATCAGGATGTCTGTCCTTAGGGATATACTAAAAATGGTTCTTTACTGCGACACGCTAGCAAGTTTTATTTAACATGTTATATCATTAATTTTATATAATATTTCAAGGAAACATTTAGATATTCTGGTCCTTTTTTATTTAGCTTAGGTAAATAAGCAGTTTTGTGGAGTAGACCATGTCAAAAATACTCTTATATTGTAAGAAATATAAAATGTCATAAAACATCAAAATGAAGCCGACCACAAGATTTAAGATGTTCTTTAACTCTTTATTAACACTGGCTCATTAATTTTTTCATCTTGTCAGAATACATAGTTAAAATGTATTGCTGTTTGACAATAGAACTAATGAGTCAGTGGTACCATCCAAGCGGACCAACACAATGCCTTACCACATTTTTTTTCTCGTATGAAAATTATGCTCATATTTTTAATTATAGAACCATATAAATATAAAGAAACACTCAATCTATTCACTCTTACTAATTGATATTGGCTAAGTCGATTGGATTTTGTGTTCTCAAACTCACTACGTTATGCACCTGTACTCCTGTCAATACAATATCGTTAAATGCATTTTCACAGCTGAGGTGGCCGAGGAAATGGTAAATAGAAAATTCGAACCTTCGCATATATGACTTCGATTTTATGTACTTAAATTTGGCTTATAATTCAATGATAGTAATAAAATTCAATTACTTTGCTGTAGAAGGAACTGGGGTTTTTATCTTCCCTCTAACAGGAGAATAGGTTTTCGACCAGAAATGGCTCATTTACAGTATGATATAATTTTTATTTACAACAGAACACAAAAATAATACATAGTACGTATGTATGAGAGTTTTATGTGAAATTCAAGCGCTTTTGTTGTATTTGAAACAGCTATGCTAAAAGATACCACCCATTTGTAAAGCATCAGCTGGCCTTTATTGCTATTTGTTTTTGTATTAATTTTGCGTCCCTGACTCGACAACTATCTCGTTGGTCCAGTTGGATTGGCTTATATTGCAACAGATACTAAGGTTCTAAGATCGAACCCCGTATAATAAAAAGACCAATAAAAATGTATTGTTTCATAGTAAGTATTTATAGCCTTTGATCCTGCGCCCGATCTCTTTCTGGTTTACAGCCATCCCTTCGGATTGTGAGAGTGACTGTAGTCTGTATATGTAGTCTTCGAGATTGGCCACCTTGACGGAAATTAGGTCAATGGACAATTTTAATATAATTATATGTTACTATTAACAATAAAGTTTTACAGTCCATTTGGTACAATTCTAGTATTTATTTTGTTTTATTTCAAATTTCGAACGTTATTATTTTTTTAAATAAAGTATTGACTATAATGCCATCACATTCCATAACACCAACGATAAGTAGGTTTGCTTATGAGATCGCTCAAGGCAACGTGATAATATTAACATGGTCTTAAAGGGTTAATTCACTCTATCATCCTCTCAGAGCAAGGTCTTTACGGCCTAGAAAAGGTAGATACGAATACTAAAAGGTATAACGTAAATACTCCTTGTAACAATATGATCACCAGTCAAGAGTATTGCGTTGGTTGTCATTCTAGTAAGACCCATTTTTTTCTTTCGAGTATTCTTAGTTGAAATTGCCTCATTATTTGTAGGCCTGGAGATTATTAGTATAGGGTTTTCCAATAGGGACGCTTGAACTTTGACAGCTGATTACGGCCATGTTGTTTGAGTGACAGCTGTCAAATGCAGTGTGTTATATTCATTCCGTCCTCCCAAACCACCATGGCAGGTTACAGTGTCGAGCAGCACGTGCAAATCATAAAATTGTTTTATGAAAATGGGTCTTCAGTTCGAGCAACGTTCCGCGCACTTCGCCCGTTTTACGGTCGCGATGATCGTCCTGCCGAGTCGACTATCCGTCGATTGGTGGACAAATTCGAGTCAACCGGGTCAGTTAACAATCAGCCGGTTCCCGTGCGTCAACGTAACGCGAGATCTGCCGAGAATATCGCCGCTGTGCGCGACAGTGTCCTCGAAAACCCGCGGCAGTCAATTCCGCGTCGCGCACAGGAACTCGGCCTTTCGCAGACGACAACTTGGTGAATTTTGCGTTGTGACTTGAGCCTGCACCCGTACAAGATCCAGCTGACCCAAGAGCTCAAGGTTAATGACTATAGACAGCGCCGTGTGTTCGCTGACTGGGCATTAGAGCAGTTGGAAGTTGACGCCGATTTTGGCAAAAAAATCATCTTCAGCGACGAGGCGCATTTTTGGATGAATGGCTATGTCAACAAGCAAAATTGCCGTATTTGGGACGAGACCAATCCACACGAGGTTCACCAAGTGGCAATGCACCCGCAGAAAGTGACTGTTTGGTGCGGATTTTGGGCCGGAGGCGTGATTGATCCGTATTTTTTCGAAAACGATAATGGTGTGGCCGTCACCGTCAATGGTGAGCGATACCGGTCGATGATAACCAACTTCTTTTGGCCTGAAATCGAGAATATGGATCTGGACAACATGTGGTTTCAACAGGACGGCGCTACGTGCCACACAGCACACGCTACGATGGAAGTTCTGCACGATCAAGCGCCCTTAATGGAAAACCCTATAGTAACAGCCTGTGAATGTCCCAGTACTGAGCTAAGGCCTCCTCTCTGTTCTAGGTGAAGTAATAGGTTCGAATTCTGAATTGATTTCAAGAAGATAAGAAGATTATTTCAAGTGACAAGTGTTAAGAAGATAAGTGCATTCTCTCTTCCAGAAATCCCAAATTCCCATTATTCTTTAAAAATCAATTTTGTATAAAACAACTCAATGGTTCCGTAATGACTCTAACTACTTAGTATAATTATGGATACTTACTACTATATTATTTTTACATATGAAGATCTTAATAAATTCAGACAATATGTCTGCATCGAAATATCTTTGAAGTACATCAAAGTGGAGTCAATAGGAATAATTCCGTTCGCACTTATCGTATATACGCTCCTGTATTAGCGAAAACTTTTTTCGCATCGTCCAGAAATGAAAGATCAGAGATAGATTCTGAGGATTGGGGAAATAGTAGTGTATGTTCGTTTCTTCGACGTGAATTATGATTCTTGTAAGTTGGCTGCCTTTAAAAGTTCGTCTTATGAAATTGAGCTTGCATGTAACGATTTCATAGAAATATTCTGCTCTCTTTGTTTTCAAAATTCAAACACTGATATATGTTTTTTGTATTTTATTTAAATTGGAGTGAATTTGCAAGTTTAGCGAGAATTAGGAAGACAAATTACCTGATCGATTTTGAATTACTACCTAGGTATATTCTCTTCTGTTTTTAAAAATAGACGTTTCTCGAAAATTTGCTCTTTTTCTATCACGTACATGTATGAATTTCATGGGCTTGTAAGAATACGATTATACAATAAATCTATTTATTTTTATGTATTCGATCAATGGCAGAATATTGGTGGCATCACATTTGTTACGGAACATTCGACAACGTCCGGTTTCCACTCACTACGATCTCATGCTTGTCATGTTTCGTGTACATGCACCTTCGCTGCTGGTTTGCGATGCATTTACCTACATATATCCTATGTCCTTTAATCGATTAAACTAAAAATATATGAATATAAGGTTAACTCATTGTATCTCTAGAATGAACTGTACATGAAAAACAAAGGTGGACATTCTCTTACTCGATCTATTGGCAAATATCTAACTGCGCTCTGCTATAGAGATTCTAGCGAAAAAAAAGTTTAACATATGTTAGTCTGACTAGGGACTAGAACCCGCGACTCCATGATCTACGTAAGCCAGTCGCATAAGCAATGTAAGGAACTTTAGTAGTATCATATACAAATCGCCAATATATTGGAAGAATTGGGACCAACATTGTTATGTCCAATCTAATCTATCTATGTCCAATGTAAGTAAAACCTTGACAAAAACGAAAATTGGAAATATTTTAATAACAAATGTAACATTTCTTTAAGGGTTTCATAATCTACAAAAGGCGGAATGAACTATCTTGTTGTATTATGTTTTGCGGACAACATCTTGTAAGGCTTTCCAAGGGCTAAAGTTTAATCTTTATGATTACGGACCGAGGACCGGAACTGTCGACTCACTCGGCTGTTCATCGCTTGACTGAAAAGGATTTTCATGGAAAATTTGATAGAAGAGTCATTTCAAGATGCTTTTATTTAATTATGTTCTTGAACATAAATTATTTCTATAGTCATTTCGTTGTCGTTATAAACTAGAATTTGAACTTGCAACGCTTTTTTGTACCTAATAAGTACATATTTAAATTTAACAGAAAGTTAATGTTTTCAAATAACTACGAAACTTATATATTTCAATTCAATACAAATATAATTACAGTTTATGCTAAGGTCCTTCAGACCGATTTCGGCCACGGCGGCCAATCTCAAGAGAGATTAGCCAACTGCGCAGGAAATATTATAGTGCACAAGTATGTGCGCAAGCACAGGTGCACTCTCTTTTCCTTAGCTCTCATAATCCGATGGGACGGCAATCCGACACGACCGGAAAGAGTTCAGGCGCAGGATCAACGGCTTAACGTGCTTTCCGACTCACGGGATTGTACACACTTCTAACTTCCAGACTCCGGGCTGCTACTGAGAATTTTCTGACAGAAAAATCCAATAACTATTTATTGGCCCGACCTGGGAATTGAACCTAGGACCACCGGGTCTGCGACTTTATATATAGCCACTAGACCAACGAGGCAGTCACAGTTTATACTATTTGGCATCTAATGAATAATTCATTGGAAGCGATGACCATGATTGACGGTGAAATATGCTGTAAATTATTTTTATGATGGTACCATTATATATAATTGGTGGCAGAAATCTAGGATCTAACATGGCTTCCTAAAAAAACTAATAATATATATACCTACCAATATAGTTTCAGCTGAGGGCTAACTTTCATGATCAAACATAAATCTTTAACTATAATTTACTTATTACTCTTAATAAATCGATAAAATACTTCAACTAGAAATTATTCTTCGAGAAGTAAAGTAACACTTCTAACACCAAGCTTTCGACTTTACAAATTGATTGCATCCTTCCTGGTCTATTCTATAACAAAATGTAACTGGCCATTTTACATTTACAAATAACAAAATTTAAAAGTCATTTAATTTTTTTTTTAATACATGAAGGTTATATTAATGAGCTGTAGTCGGTGGTAGAGCTTTGTGCAAGCTTGTCTGGGTAGGTACCACCCACTCGTCAGATATTCTACCGCAAAACATACCGCAAACTTTGTATTGTTTGAAGGCACAAGGGACATAACATCTTAGTTCCCAAGGTTAAAGGCACAAGGGACATAACATCTTAGTTCCCAAGGTTGGTGGCGCATTGGCGATATAAGCGATGGTCAACATTTCTTACACTGCCAATGTTTATGGGCGTTGGTGACCACTTACCATCAGGTCGCCAATAAGCTGGCCCGCCTAACTATATAATAAAAATTATACTGATACTGTACAGGATTAAATAAATAATAAGAGAGCCTGGAGTTAGTATTCGCTGATGTTCGTACAGGATATATTTATATTTCATTGCTTGTGAGAGCCCACTTGAATAAAGTACATTTCGAATTTTGACTACCAATTGTCAGATAACGCTTGAGAGAATTGCTGTTAAATCAAAACGCTTAAACGGTGTTTGTGAATTCAAATTAATAGGCAAAGCAAATCATTCTTAGTCAAATGACCGAAGTAAATTATTCACTATTCAAATGCTATTGTTTTCAATTTGAAAATCAATATAAAATTGAAATACAGTTGTTAGAGTTGATCAGCATTGAATATATTGTTGTAAAATACGCTTAATGCATTTGTTAGGGTGACGAACTTTGAGTACAAATCAATATAAAAAAAACTTTATATAAGAAAGCGATTAAACAATTTTAATAAAAAATAGCGAAAAGTTTTAATTTATTTAAGAAAATCAGGGGAGCAAATTGGTGGAAATATCAAGAAAATGGCAATGAGTGAAAGTGTCAAAGAATGAGTTATATATCGAGATGAGATTTCTCGAAATTCTTGATTAATTTAAATTACGACGTACAGGTAACAAGTATAAACAATGAACAGGAAGTAACTTTCGGATCGTGAGTGTACTAATGTTGAAATATGAAACTGCTTGAAAACAATCCTGTGTCAAACGGTCAAGCGTTTAAAACCGTACTCTATCCCAAAAGGGCAACGTGAGACCTGACGTTTCATTTTTCTTTCATTTATTGAAAGACTGTTTAATAAAAGGCTAGTATTATATCAAAGTGTCTCTTTCATACAAAGACAAAACGAAAAACGATACTTAATCCATTTATCGTATAAAAATACCGAAGTATTGGATGTTTTACAGACGACTCCATCTCTTTTGTATTTTACGCACATTTTGTATATCCATTTGTCCCCATTAATGGGGTATGTTTTATTGTCCCCTGGGAACTATACCTTGTTTCAACCCTTGTTTCCATAAATAAAAGAGGGTATTTTTATAAAATTGAACCGCTTAGATGTTTACGGATATTCGTTAATGGAACAAAAAACGTTTTTTAAACATCGATATTGAAATATATAGTATTTAAAAAAAAAAAGAGTATAATTTAAATAATATATTTAATTTAATTTATTGTTATTTTGTTTTCATTTAAATATTCAACGTAACGTAACATAAACCTTTAGAAACATAACTAAAAAAAACGTGTGCGTCTCGGGACGCTCAAAATGTCAATAAATATTATTTTAATTAAAAGTACTCGCGGGCAAATTTTAATTGGCAACCTGGCAAAAATATATTCTCCCATTTATAATTATACATAAAAATTAGATTTGGACTGTGTACGCTATGAACGTAGTGATCTTGCAGCCGGATCTCGTACTATCAATTCAATATAGCCGTTACGAGACAAATGTAACATATCTAAATTGAGTGTTATGAAATAATTCATAATTGAAAAAATAATTACGATGTACCTACATACATAAGTAATCAGGGCCATGATGGCCCCTTTATTAAATAAATCTAAAATGTAAAACAGACAAATTGAATTAATGCTAAAATATTCTAAAAATGTAATTTAATAATTAAAATATATTTTATTGAATTTTACATAATTTGAGATTATTTATTTTACAAAAACTATATGAACAAACATTATATTAACAAAGGCTGTAATGTATATTTTGACTTATTATTTTCGAGTAAAATTCGCGGTCACGACGTGAATCTGACTAAAATTGTCAGACACAATAGCTCTCATAATCCGATGGGACGGCACTTCGACACGACCGGAAAAAGTTCAGGAGCCGGACCAACGGCTTTACATGTTTTCCGAGGCACGGGAGTGTACACACTTCCAACTTCCAGACTCTGGGCTTCTACTAAGAATTTTCTGACAGAAAAACTTAATAACTATTTATTGGCCTTGGGAATTGAACCCGGGACCACTGGGTCTATGGCCTTATATCTAACCACTAAGCCAACGAGGCAGGTCATTCACGTTATTCGCTCAACGAATATTTATATCCATCGATTGTGACCATAATACTTGAAAGGATGTCCACAGCTTCATAATACTGTACTAATTAATATTGAAGCTTAAACCTTGAAACCTATAACTTTTCAAGACAGCCTTGTAGCATGAAGAAACTTGTCTAAGCCAAATTAATTAGTTGTACAGTTTCAATTAAGTCGCCCTTCATCTTATATTGATAATCTTATGAATGCTCCAGTGGTTTTAGAGTTCAATGCATTATCGTATTGAAATCATGATATCCACTAAGTTCAGAGCTCATTTCGTATTGACTTGTGAAATGTTAAAAATCAAAAAATGATACGCTACTTCTTGATGATACGATTCTTGTATTGTTATAATTATTGTTATAGTTTTTTTTAATTGTATATGTTGGCGGACGAGCATTTGGGCCACCTAATAGTAAGTGGTCACCAACGCCCATAGACAAAGGCATTGTAAGAAATGTTAAACATCGCTAACATCGCCAATGCGCCACCAACCTCGGTGCACACTAAGATGCTATGTCCCTTGGGCCTGTAATTACACTGGCTCACTCACCCTTAAAACCGGCACACAACATTATAAAGTACTGCTGTTTTGCGGTAGAATATCGGTAGCCTAAGTCGCTTATTACATTCTGACATTTCACGCTCCGTGGTTGTTCTCATAGCTCTGCAGCATTCATGGTAGGGTGACAATTTTATTATCATTTTTCAAGTGTTACGTTTTTGCGTATAAACTTAAATTGCGTATGTGGGAAATTAAAATTTATTTAGTGGTAGGGCTTCGGGTAGGTCCAATTCAACATGTTTTCTACAATCAAATAGCAATACTTTTTATTGTCAGTCAGATCAATATATTCACAAGAGAACAAAACCTTACGTTGAAATGGATTTTTTCTATGTGCACATAAAAAATTCATACGTTTCATTAATATTAAAAAAAAAAAAAAAAACTGAATGAATTTATTGATGGACCAATCTACATTCCACTTTAAATTAAATCTAATTTTGTAAAATGACGATTTAAAACGAATAAAGATTATTTTAATTTGATATGTTATACAATATAATCTACGTAATAAAAAATATAATTCATATTAATATTATTTTATATTCCCGCCACATGTTTCTTCTAAACAAACCGCGAATGTTCATAATATTATTTCTATTAGTAAATCCGGACTAAGTTTCACTTAAGTAATTTATCGAGGATTCCTCGACATTTTTCCGGACGACGACGGTTTCCATTATCATGGAGCGGACGCATTTAAATCAAGCCACTGACATTTATTTAGACTTATTTCTTGATATATACTTACGGACTAAAGAACATTCGTCCGTTATATGAGGATAGGAAACATAGTCTTTGCAATTTGTCGACCATTTCTCGATAAATAAGGTAAGGAAAAACGGATTAACTAATAATATTTACACAGACTTGGCGCCGTAGAACATTTTTGACATAATTATGATTTGAAGGTTATTTAAAAAACATTAGCGTAATTTCAGTAGAGGCTAAAAATTGGACTGTAATGGCTTTACTTAAATTGTTACGTTCAGTTCAGTTCAGTCGCAATGAGGAACAAAAATAATGACCTATTTTTACATTTTATGCTTGCGTATTTGATAACTTCATGGTCAATGTTAGAAAAAAATTATTTGAATCGAAAAAACTTATATATATATATATATATATAAGTTTTTTATATATATATAAAACGTTTAATTGTAAGTATTGAATGTTTTTATCGTTGATTTATTTAATTTAGTTGAATTGTTATTGAATCTTACATGATAGTTTCTTGCTTAGAATCAACGATAGGTGGAGTACGACTACTGTAGGATAATTTATTAACAAAGGAATTTGAAGCAGCATGACTTGTCGGGCCTTAGCTATAAGATAAAATTATTTATTTACAGTTTCTCTTTAGATTATAAAGATATTTTGTCGCTCTTATATTCCTCTATGTATCGTGTAATTAAATTCGAGAATTCTTTTTTCTCTTCCTATTATTATATTTTAGGGTCGGTTTTCTTGTAGTTTTGTAAAATACAGGTAAAGTCGAACTCTCCTTAGGAATACTCATTCTAGTGGGTATAGTGGGAAATTAAGCCTTAAGCATTGGTATAGATTGATGTACTTTTGCACACTAAACATCTAAGTCAGCTTTAATGATTTTATTCTCGGGATGATATGGGGTGACATTTTTACTCTGCCTGTAATCAAAAAATAATATTTATGTAAAAGAAAAATAAAGAAGTCTTGATACTGTAAAATTATAGTGTCACTACATTAGTTTTAAAACAAAGACTGCGAAGCGTTGACTATGAAAGAAATTACTTTTCTCACTTGTTGCTGGAGGCGTGACGTGTCGGTGACGTAACGGAAGGGGGAGATTGGAAATGGCATGGTTATGAACTGGAAAATATGCGGAATTACTCGTAACTAGCTCGTGATTTCATATACGATGTGTAATCATTGTATGTTAGTATGATAAATTATTATTATTATCTTTGAATATTTTCAATTATGTAGAGGAATATAGCTTGTAAATATTCTACTGCTGGAATAGTGATTTTCCTTTTGAGGAGGTTTAAAAAAATAAACATTAATACATTAAGGAGTTTCTTTCACAAGTTAAAAATATCTGGAATTGGCGTGTTTTTTACAATGTAACCAATAACAAGCAGAAACATTTGGTCACAGCACATTTATCTGGACAAGTTTTCCCTAGTGGACCGTTACAAGATGAAGTGGTGCCATCTATCCAATGCGGTTAAGTAACGACGCGGGTCGCGATAATACTGGTGTTTTATGATTTATATACATTTGGTGGAGATATTTCGTCCCTCTTTATGGACTGTTTTATGTGAAAAATCGAAATCGGAGATTATTAAAATACATTGTTAATAATATAATATTTGTTTGAATAAACCGTGCTGTGGGCTTAGACGAATTCATTCCATGTCATGCTGGAGAAATCTTAAATAACCGGTTCCGTACCATTTTCTATAAAAACGGCAAAAAAATCATGTCTGTTGTATGGGAGCCCCGCTAAAATATTAATATTACTTATTATTATTATATTATTATGTTTTTTTTTTACAGCGCCAACAGAAATACATCACCTGTGAAAATTTCAACTGTCTAACTATCACGGTTCATGAGATACAGCCTGGTGACAGACGGCCAGACGGACGGACAGCGGAGTCTTAGTAATAAGGTCCCGTTTTATCCTTTGGGTACGGAACCCTAAAAAGACGGGATATATTAAGTTTTCTTAAAATGGATTCGAAATGGCAAGAAATCATTACAGAATACGTATTCTCTTGCCACGCTTGAAGCTCGGCTGAGTTCCTCTATGAGAAAAAAACAGCGATCTTGCCCCCGCTGATAAGCCGCTGATAAGTGATGAGATAATCATCAGGCCAATGAGCCAATGATGTTACAAAACATGTCTTAAACATAAGAATATTGTATGCGTTCTTGTATTACATACATAATAATTCCTTTTTTTATCATACGGGCAACCCCTTTTTTTTTCAAGCAGTGGAAACTTTCAAAAAGGTACCCAGCTCCCTTAGGGGGAGAAACCGGGTTATGTGGGATTCTTACTCACTAAAACCACTGCGATGGCCGTCCTCAGCACCGCCAATGAGGCAATGACGATATTACAAAATATGTCTTAAACATAAGGATATTGTATACTTTCGTATATTACATACGTAAAAAAATCTTTGTTTTTCATTGTGTTTTATATAGCTATACTTTTACGCAAAACCAATGCATTTAAATTGCCAATTGATAAATTTCGACAGTTTGAAACGTTAGACAGTACTTCATTGGATCACTCCAATAAAATCCAATCGAATTTACACTCTGTATATTTCCAGTGGTTTATAAACATATACATAGAAAAATGTAGAGAGAACACGTCTGTGTATTAAAAATATAATAAATTATATAAGACTAGTTTCCGCTCGCAACTCTACCCACGTTTTATTCCAGCCTAATTCAAATAAATAAAAGAATTATTCTATTGTTGTATCAATTGCTTTTATTTCTAAAGATGAGATATGAAAAAAAGCCGCTGAGTTTTTTTCACCGGTTCTTCTCAGGTCTGAAGTGCTTATTTCCGAACCGGTGGTAGCTTTATGAATATCAATAAACAAGTGTAAAACTTCTATCTATACTATATACTATATAAATCTATTGGCTCTGTCCATACATTTTTTTTTCACCTAATTTTGTGATAAATATTCGTTTTATGATGCAGTGATTGACGTTATACTTTTTTTTTTCATTTTTGTCTGTCTGTCTTCTTATTACTCAAGAACGGCTTGACCAATCTTGATGAAAACTGGTACACACAAAGATCATGCTGTGTTCCGGTTTGTAGGTTGAGTGAGTCAGTGTAATTACAGGCACAAGGGACATAACATCTTAGTTTCAAAGGTTGTGTATGTGTGCGTGCGGGCGTGTGTGTGTGCGTGTATGTATGTGTTCGTGTGTGTCTATGCGTGTGTGTTATTATTAGTAATAAAATAATTTATTATATTTTTATTAATTATACGTGGGTGAAGCTGCTGGGTACAGCAATTATAAAAATTCGTACTAAGAAACGATTTTTGCATATTCCACCCCTGAAGGGGTGAAACAAGGGATGAACCATTATATGGAAATCCGTCATTTCTAAAGTTAGAAGCATGATATTTCATATTAAAGTATTTGGTTAGAAATAAATAAGTACACAAATCAGAGTTTCCAAAATTCACCACCAAAGAGGGTGAAATAGGGGTTGAATGTTTATATGGGGAGTTCGTTATTTTTGATGTAAGAAGCATGAAATTTTATATACAAGCTTTTAGTTAGAAATAAATAAATATGTAATTCAAGATTTTCAAAAATGTATCCCAAAAGAGGGTGAAATAGGGGTCGAAAGTTTGCATGAGGACTCCGTCATTTTTGAAGTTAGAAGCATGAAGTTTTAAATACTAGCCGCTGGTTGGAAATAAATAAATACGTATTTCAGGGTTTATTAAAAAGTACCCCCTAAGGATATGAAATATGTGTGAAATAGGACATGTAAGGAGCATGAAATTTAATTTCAAAGCTTCTGAGCAAAAAAATTTTAATACGTATTTTGGAAATTCAGCCCCAAAATGGTCTGATCTGCTTGAAATTTACTGTTTTCACAGCTAAAATAGATCATAATTAATATATTTTATTATTTTTGATTATGTCGCGGGCAAAGCGGCGAGTGAACCGCTAGTACTGAATAAAGATAATTGAATTTAATTCGAATACCAATGTACCAATGTCATTGGGTAGTGGTGGAAAATTATAATTAAGGGCAGTTTTTCTAGGGAATAAAGTATTTAAAGCCGTACAATTAAGTAATTAGCGTTATTCATGAAATCAAATTTATATTTAATTTTAATTTTTTACAATTATAAAATATACAATTAGTTAAGGCTGTTTTTAAATTATATTTATACAGTTTTCGTTCACGTTTCTTTAAATATTTTCAATCTTAATTTCGAACAGATGGTTACATATTTTAACTTATTTTTTAAGAATACTACCAAATGCGCAACATGGTGGTAAGTGGTCACCACTGGCACGAACCATTGACACTGTAAGAAATATTAACCATATACCAATGCGTTAATTACACCCGACGACGAGATTACGGAATCAAACAACTGTTTTTCAATGTTAATTGAATTTAATTGTAAAAACTTAACCTAAAATAACCAAAAAAAAAAAAGAAAATAGAAACAAAAAATATTTGAATTATAAGATTATTCACTTTAAATATGTACAAATTATACTCAGGCGACTCTAGAAGGAAGAAGACAGATGAAATGAACTAGTGACTTCGCCTAGATCACATTTACATTGTATTACATACCGAGATGGCCCAGTGGTAAGAACGCGTGTATCTTAACCGATGATCGTGGGTTCAAAACCCGGCAAGCACCAATGAATTTCATGTTCATTTTGATTATAATTTATCTCGTGCTTGACGGTGAAGGAAAACATCGTGCGGAAACCTGCATGTGTCTAATTTCACTGAAATTCTGCCACATATGTATTCCACTAACCCGCATTGGAGCAGCATGGTGGATTAAGCTTCAAACCCTCAAACTTCTTCTCAAAAAATGAGAGAAGGCCTTAGCCCAGCAGTGGGACATTTACATGCTATTACTGTATAACATTAGTAATGCGATTATCATACACTATTTTTTTATGGTATGAGTATTAGTAAATCCGTAAAAGCTAAATATATATAAAAATATATAATAATAAATAAAATAATATTACATAGACCGCCTTACCTCCGGTTAATGTACTTCAAGACTTTAGGCCGATCTGATACCAAACCAATGAACCTTTACAAGGATAAGGACGCCATATTTTCGACAAGCTTCATAAAAACCGTGTCACGCTGTAAAAAATATGCTTCAGATGCTTAAGAAATAATAAAATATTCATGGTAATTTTCGGTCTGTATTGATTCTTAGTATAATAGTATAACATAGGTATTACGAAATATGCATTGTAGTGCTTATCAATTTGCGTTTGATGAGTAATTATTTGATCCTACTGACAACCCTGTAATCTTTTAACCACGACTTTCACTTTAACGGAAACTATTACAGTGAACAAATGTGTCGCAAAATCTAAGTGCACTCTCTATTTCCTCACTTTCATAACTCTATGCGATCGATAGCATCATGACTGGTGAGATTATAGGCATTAGAACAATAACTCAACGTGTATTCCGAAACAATAATGTAAATAATAAAAGTTTCATAAAGTCATATAGTATTGTATAGGTAGGCGGACGAGCATATGGGCCACCTGATGGTAAGTGGTCACCAACGCCCATAGACAATGGCATTGTAAGAAATGTCAACCGTCGCTTACATCGCCAATGCGCTACCAACGTTGGGAACTAAGATGATGTGCCCCTTGTGCCTGTAATTACTGGCTCACTCACTCTTCAAACCGGAACACAACAATACAAAGTACTGCTGTTTTGCGGTAGAGTATCTATATTTACAGTAGACCATGGTGCGATTTACAAAAATGTTATGAATAGAAAAGCTTCAAACTGTATCACGCCCGAATGGCTTCAAATTAAATTTGGCACAGAGGTAGGATTTGAAACGGATTTTTTTAAATTATTCATAAAACAGATATCGTAATATATTTTAATTTATTCCAAGCGCGTACTGGTAACAACTAGTTTTACATATTTTTTAAATACTTTTCTGAAACACTGAAACATTTTTAGTTTCTGTGGCATAAAGATTTTAATTTTTAATTAAAAAGCATACATTTTTGATTAAGCCACTACGAGACAATAGAAAACATATCACTCACTAACTCGTTACGGTTTGATAACAAAACTTGTTTCTAGTCTCTACTTTTAATTTCAAAATATAAAAGAGACAACAATTATGTATCTAACATGACCGTTTAGTCTAGTCTAATTAGTCACATTCGTTCTCTCTCTCTCTTCATCTTCAGTCACTCAGGAAACTTTCGTCTTGTTGGTTTCTGTTGGTATCCTTATGAAAGTGTACAAATCACTTAAGTTATAACTCAACCCGTCAGCCTCTGGTCGGTGTGCAGTCTTGACACTGAGTCTTACTCATAGTGATGGCCATCTTAATCGACTTTTATGTCTATCACATGCTAAAAGTTTTCAGTCATATTTATTGCAAGATCTAGAATTAACAATAACTTAATATGACATAATAAAACATACTGTTATGTGTTATATAACACTCTTATATAATACTATACGGATTAGGATAAAGTACAAACGTTCGCACAATATTTTTTCTTCCGTCACTCAGAGGATTAGTGAGGCAAGCAGTCATTTTTATAGGCTTTATAGTGGCACAATGCGTGCTCAATGGAGTAAGAATATCACAATGATGGGACGGATATAATCGTCTGTTAATGTAGAAAGTATTATTATAAAAAATAATAAGAAAATATCTTCTCTATTATATCTTTTGTATCATATTTACTGTAGCTTATCCTCAGATGTTTTTCTGACGTAGAATCTTTTATTTTATATAATAACAAGAGTTCTAGTTTTTAATTATAAAGAACAAAGCTTGTGACATTGTTTGTGTAGATATAGTTCATTTTATGATCTCCTGGTAATTATGTAATTTTTTGCATCAAGAAATGATCTCCTTTATAATAGGTTTTTTCAATTAATTTTATGAGAACTTCTAGACTATCCAGTGGTAAGTGGTCACAAAGACACTGGCAATGCAAAGCTTTTTCCATATATTACATTGGATCACCGACCATGGGATTTTAGTTGTGTGTAATATTGTTATATCGTATTGCAGTTTACAGTGAAAAGAGCTTGTTAACGGTCAGAAAATAAGAATTAAACATACTGTTTTTTTTTAAGTGAAAACTTCTTTAGCGGCGTTGTCTGTTGACTTTTTTTGTAGTGGGTAAAAAATGTTAAACTCGCGTCAGGTCACGTGGCCCTGATTGAAAATTCGTAGGACAGATTTTGAAGTTTTAAATTTTTAATGTAATATAAATTGACATGTTTGTGTACGATAGCGCAATAAATGAATATTGTATATTATCACATAAATGATACTTTTACTGTGCTTTTATACTGATAATTAAAGCAATTCGAGAAATAATTTTCCCTAATCATTCTAAAGTATCAAAAATGCACAACGTTAATATTCAAGTTTTGACTTCTGCCGGCACTCCCGGAGTGCAACTCGTTGTTTCTTTTTTTCACAAAAAAAAAAAGAAAATAAAACTATTTTTTTATAAGTGGGTACTTAATATAGTACATAATATAAACTGTAGACATTTCGTAGTCATCATCAAACTAACTTTCATCCGATAACTTCGTATCGGCTTTGTTTCTTTTCCTCTCCAATAGCATTTTCCTACATTTTCCTTAGCTAATGTCAAAAAAGCATTCATATTAATTGTGACATTATTTTAATTTCTTTTGAAATTATTCACACAAGGCCATCTGGTCCCAAGCTAAGCAGAGCTTGTACTATGGGAACCAGACAACTGATATACTTACATGTACTACTTTTCTTTTGTAAATACATAATTATATAGATAATTAAACCCAGACTCAGGACAAACAGAAGTGTTCATGCACACAAATTGCTGTCCTGGGTGGGAATCGAACCCACGACCTGCGGCTTACCAACCACGCCAACCGGCTCGTCAAACATTTTATTTGGAACGAAAGTTTTCAGTTTAAATTCAGGTTCGTTACATTCATATGTTTATTTTTAAAATGATTTAAGTCTTTATTTGAAATTACAATCTTTACGCAATTTATTTACTGAGTGACAAATAAAAAATTACGTTTCAAGTAACTTTACTTTAAACATGTTATTGCTTCGTATATGCGTCTCAACATTGTATGGTTAGCGTAAAAAGATTAAGGCTGTTTATATATTAATCACTTAAAACGAATTGCCCTTACTAAATAGCTATTAAATAAATTATAAAAATTGTATGTGTTTTCTTACATAAAGATTTTAAAAATGACTACATACCTAATATCCACTTCACGGGTCGGACAGGGTTTTGTTACACACTGTATATATAGTTCTTTTATAGGATTATATTTCAATGAAGTCCTCCTAAATGGCCTCCTTCTCCACCTAGTAGTATTACAATCTCTAATCTGTTATAAGTCACTATTTTTTTTTACCCAAATTGAAACCAGAATTGATAAGTCCTTACTTCACCCTTGTTAAAGTTACTCGATAATTTTGCCTTAATATTAACATCAATAATATATTATACAAGGGTCTGCAGAGAAATGCTTGCTTGAAATTTTCCAACTTTCGAACAGTTGGATGTTTTCAATCGATTCATAAACTTTACAACGTATCTGCTGACGTTACCTTATTACGCGTATAGTGTAAAGAGGGTTTGGTAGGCAATAAATTGGTTTCCATGTACGGCAGACACTCGGAAATAAACGGCAAATTGGAGTGTTAACCGTATATGTGTGACCTACTTCGATTTTAACTAAGCATCGGAAGGGATCCTTGTCCTGCGAATTATGGTATTGGTTTTGTTAACAAAATGAGAGCAAGGACCTTAAAATTGCTCTCTGTCTGTTTTGATTTGTTGTACTGGGTTATTTTAGTCATGCTTAATTCAATTTTTATTTGATAAAATTCTGATAGTCGCCCACTACAAGGTAAAGGTATTCATAGAAACATAATCAGATCATATAATCGGACCTATCTTTGTTTTGGGAGTATGAAGTTTTTTTATATTTTTTATCAATAATAAGAACGACGACTATGTTGACAACGTTTATTTTAGTTAAATATAATTTAGTTTCGAATGGCCCGATTTGAACACATCAAATATTTTATTCATCTATACAGATATATATATAAAACAGAAACTGATTATTTGACGAACATTACACAGGTCAAACTACTGGAGCGAGAACCATGAAGTTTTGCACACAGGCTTCTTCATAGTAAGGTAAAGTGTAAGGTAGTGTAAGGTAGTATAAAAGGGATGAACATATGTATGAAAAACTTTCATTTTTAAAGAAGGAACTATCATAATTAGTATTTAGCGATTGTGAATAACGATGCGAGTGAAATAATCCATTTAAAAATCATGTCTATTAAGTTAACTGGACTTAAAATCGTGTAGGTGTAGGTCATATTATACTAAAATTAATTGGCTGAATTCGAATTACCTGAAAAATACCACAGCTAGATATATGCTCGGAGATCACTCGGTGGTTGTGCAAGCTGGTCTGGGTAGGTACCACACACTTATCTGATATTCTACCGCGAAACGGCAGTACTTGGTATTGTTGTGTTCCGGTTTGAAGGGTGAGTGCCCCAGTGTAATTGCAGGCACAAGGAATATAAAGTCTTACTTCCCAAGTTGGTGGCGTAGTAGCGATGTTGTTTTTTTTTAAGAAATGTACAAACCACTGTCTATCGGCGTTGGGGACCACTTACCATCCGGTGGCCCATATGATAGTCCACTAACCTATACTATAAGAAAAATGCGTTAACGTTAAGTGTTACTGTATAACTTTTCTCGTTGTCATGTAAAATATTCACTGATTTTAGGTAAGTATTTATTAGTAACATTATTTCAGATATTTGACCCCAACCCAGTCGAATCAAATTAACACTGATAAATTCAAAACATTTCATTTACATCTGTATTTCACATTAATTCCTGTCAGATGTTAAATATTATGGATAGCGGAACATTAACAACGGCTGCGTCACGCAGGTCTCGTCTAACAGATTGTCGAATGTTAGCCCTCGAGGGAAATTTAATTTTATAAATTTTAATCATTACCTTTGTTTTGACGGTTTTTTTTAATATGTGGTGAGCTTGCAAATGTGACGTAGGCATCGTAGCACCGACAACGATCGGTGCTGTAAGATATATTATTACCCATTCTTTTTGTGTTCTGTTCCGCGTGAAAGGATGTTGTCCAGTTATATACAGACGGGAGAATGGTAGATGTAGGACTGGTTTCATGATGAATTTGCTGCTTTTACTCAGTGGTAGGTCTTTGTGCTCGTCTGGATAGGTACCACCCACTCATCAGATATTTTACCGCAAAACAGCAATATATACTATTGTTGTGTTTTGGTTTGAAGGGTGAGTGAGCCAGTGTAATTACAGGCACAAGGGATATAACATCTTAGTTCCCAAGATTGGTGGCACATTGGCGATGTAAGCGATGGTTAACATCTCTTACAATGCTAATGTCTATGGGTGTTGGTGACCACTCACCATCAGGTGGCCCATATGTACGTCCGCCTTCCTATGCCATAAAAAAAATGTCTGATATTATTAAAAACGTCTTTAAACGATACGTTTGTAACTGATCTTAATAAAAGTACGATTATTAAATTTTATGATGAACAAATGTTTTGTTCTCGAAGTGCTGCTAATTTAACTCGCAAGGATCTTAACGACTTTTAATGAATTGTGTATTATAAATTTGCCACTTAAAGCACCGCACTAAAGTTTAAAGGGCAATCACTCTCTATTAATTATAGGTTTAACTGGCCATTTCACATTTCTTGTCTCAGTAACACCCACTTAATATTAATTGGGTAGACACCTCCTCGCGTTTTGAGGATAAGGAGTGAATCTAATTTCACTCCGCTTATCCAATGTTGATAAATATATATGTGGCAATGTCCAAAACATGCAGTCTTACTCTTGATAACATGACATGATTCCTAACGATGATTAAAATAAGTTAGGCAATCCATCCGTCCATCATTGACGTCCTTGATCCTCCATAGTTGTGTTGAATTTCAATGCTATCGTACTATGAGAGTGAGGACGTGAAGAGTGCAACTGTATTTACGCATATACTTGCCAAATCTCCATACATTTAACTTGGCTATTCAACGTTGAGGCTGCCTTTATTAATCGGTCGGGTATAATCATCATCATTTTCGTTTAATTTTTAATAATTTATTTGTTTATTACTATCAAAATCAAAGGTTAAAATCAAAATCCTTTATTCAACATTGAAGTATTACACTTGCTTTGTCAAACTAGAAACTACCATCGGTTCGGAAAAGACACACCCAGCCCTGAGAAGAACCCGCGGAAGAAACTCAGCGGGTTTCTTTTTTATGTCATTTTTTTATATAATAAATTTCGTTCACAAAAATAAATGATATAGCCATGCGGCGATCGTCTCATTCCCAAGGTGTGCTATCATCCATAAATTCATTAATTATATACGTATAACCTTTAGCATACAAGCGTACCTTTAATTTTTTTTTCAATTTAGTAACAGATGCATTTGGAACGCTTTCTGGGATCCTGTTGTAGAACCGTATACATTGCCTCACGAAAGAGTTACTGACTCTATGCAGACGAGTAACGGGAGTATAACGGGACTCAAATATATTACTTTATTCCTTAAAAATATTTGATCCAATTAATATTAAGCTAGGTATATCTTTTTATTTAGTAGCCCTTATTCAATGACTTGATTTATCGATATTCCATTCGGGTACGACCATAGTAATAAGATGGTGAAATTACGTTGTTTGCGAATAGAGAATTTAGGGTTTAGAATTTACGATGACGCAATATATCGGGCTATTAACATGTTTAAAGGCCCACCTTCCTGCGTGCGATAACATCGACCGATTTACCTACCAAAACGGTTTTCGAGTCGAAACTCAACAAGGATCACATGCAAGAGGCCCTTGACCTTATTTCTTACCTTCTGTTACTATTATAGGCTGAAACTCCTATTATATATTCATTTATTTACATTGAAGATCCAGTGAATGTAAAGAGGAACTAAATATATATGGATTCAAATTATACATAGCCTTAAGACCGTATGGTATGATAAAAAGAATGCTAGAAGCATATTTTTATGTTTAATTTGATAAATAACAATAAAATTAAAAAAATCGTGATGTTTGTTTGATAGAAAAGTTTGATTACTTTATAATTATAGATATATAAAAAAAAAAAAAATGAAACGGTTAATTTGATATTTAGTATATTTCCTTCGTCGAATTGTAAGCTAATAATTTTTGAAAAGAAAAAAATCAAAAAGTCACGTATTAAAAATATGTTACAACAAAATATATGCACATAACATAAACATATAAAACCAATTTCTCAATTCGAACAAAAATGGCTGAGGTCACTCACCATAATATTTGCCTCAATAAGTAACGGTCTTACTTATACACGTTATACATGTAATCATTAGTTAATTAGATAATCCTGTCTTCTTCTTTCTAATGTCAAATAGATAATGACAGAAAGAGAGAAATCAGTGTATAATTAAACAGCCTCTAAGCAATGTTTACAAATAAGGCCGTGAAGTGAATTGAATAGTAAGACATGCAATAATTAAAAGAAAATATAAAAATTGAAAGAACAAGATTATACTCAGAAATAAAACGAGTCTTCAATGAAATTAATGTATTATTTGCAATCATAAAATCCTTATGTTATAATTTAGCGCGCTCGTAAGATAATTTTAACGTGAATCCGTTCCCCACCATTTTTATTTTATTCAGGTGGACGAGCTTATGGGCCACCTGATGGTAAGTGGTCACCAACGCCCATAGACAATGGCATTGTAAGAAATGTTAACCATCGCTTACATCGCCAATGCGCCACCAACCTTGGAAACTAAGATGTTATGCCCCCTATGCCTGTGATCACACTGGCTCACTCACCTTTCAAACCGGAATACAACATTACCAAGTACTGCTGTTTTGCGGTAGAATATCTGATGAGTGGGTGGGACCTACCCAGAGGAGCTTGCACAAAGCTCTACTACCGAGCCATGAAGAGTATCTGTCATTGTTCTTGCTTACAGATTAAAAATGTAAAATATTATACTTAAGATGATGTATTACAATATTATTGACTCTTATAACATAGAATAATATTTTCAATAAGTAAAATTAGTTCTCCTTCATCAAAGAAAAAACAGTATTTTTCTTGAATGTTATATATTCATTAGATAAATGTACTTTTAGCATCGTTAATCCTAACTTGTTAGTAAAGTACGAAAATCCAGATAATCGTGAACAAAGAATTTCCAACAATTACCTACATTACAGCGAATCCATAAACAATCCAATTCATGTAATTACAATCATTATGCTTTTCGAAATAAAACTCAAAACTCTGTCCTAAAAAAAAATTAAACGTAATCGAGTGCCGTTTTTACAAATTTGCATTTTTTCGTTTGTTCTGAGAGGGCTTCGATTCATTTTCTTTTAAATGAAAAATGCTTTAATTAAACAAAGCGCTTTGTGGGTTGCTGATTACGTGACTAATCGAGATCTCTTTTAATTACAATAATTATTTTTTTCTGAATAATCGTTAGACTGAAACAGATTTATATATTGAAGATGAATTTCTGTTTGAAAATTTAAAAATGGCGACTGTGTACCGAAATGTTAGATTATAAAATTTATTTACGTAAAACATACACGTAAAATATATTATAAATGAAGATCGAAATAAAAGGTAAATATGTTTTTTTAATAAAGTCTAATTCAAGAACGTCTTAAATACAAGCTTACTGGAAAACATATGCGACATTTCTAATTCGGTCCCATTTAAACACTGATTGTGATAATATATATCATTCGGCGACCAGTTTGCTTATTTATGCACTTGTTAGTTAATTTTATTATATACTCAGGTACCAAGTATATAAGAGAAAATTCCAAGATGAAACGAAAATATTCAAGTTGAACTTGTATAATACATATTTTATTGTCAAGCAACACTTTTTTGAATGAGCAAACTGACTTTCGAATAAAGTTTTAATATGAACACTCAATTGATAAACTATTACTATTATGTATATACTATCTGAAGGTCTGGTCGGTATTACTCGGTATTCGTGTATTTCCTGTGCTTTGAAAAGCACGTTAAGCTGTCTGTCCGTCCCTCCGTATTATTAAATAGACAGTGTCCTCTTGTTAGAGGAAGAGAGTTCAATTTATCCCGTGTTAGATTATTCTCGCTGAAATTTCCGTCCGAACGATGTTATTATTATTTTTGTTTCGATTACGACGTAAGATACGTCCTTAGTATGAACCGAGATCATTAAATGGTTACGATTTGTTAATCTGAATCAATGATCGCGGGTTCAAACGCAGGCAAGCATATTTTATATTTTTCATTTTTGTTTATAATTTATCTCGAGCTCAGCTGTGAAAGAGACCGTCGTGAGAAAACCTTCATGTGTCTAATTTAAGTAAAGTTCCGACACATGTGTATCCACCAACCCGCATTGGAGAAGTTTTGTGGAAGAAGCTACAAACCTTCTCCTCAAAGGGAATGAGGCCTCAAACCAGTTTAGACTGATAATGTTTTTAATCGGTGACTCGGTGGTAGAGCTTTGTGCAAGCTCGTCTGGGTAGGTACCACCCACTCATCAGATATTCTACCCCAAAACAGCAGTATTTTGTATTGTTGTGTTCCGGTTTGAAGGGTGAGTGAGCCAGTGTAATTACAGGCACAAGGGACATAACATCTTAGTTCCCAAGGTTGGTGGCGCATTGGCGATGATTAACAATTCATACAATGCTATTATCTATGAGCGTTGGTGACCGCTTACTATCCGATGGCAACTATGCTCGTCCGCCAACCTATAAAATAAAAAACATAAAAAATCATAATAATTGTGTTATTAAAGTATCATCGATGCCTACAAAAAGGTATATTATGTAATATGTACATTTGATTTGTAATGTATTGGGGCACTGCTATTAATTAATCGATATCTCACTTAGTATAATCAGAATGAGCTGCAGCAGGCAATTAAATTCCCTTCTTACATATTGTTATCCATAAAAATACACACAAGATTGTATTCCTGAATCATAACAATTAGTTGCGTATTTCATTGTGTATAGGCAAGCATCTGTTACCTTCTAATTTTGCTGTATAATACCAAGTCGTTATTATTTTCATCTTGTTCCAAGCTATAATAAGGAAAACTACAACTATTGAATGATCAACAGATGTTATCCGGCCAAATAAATACATCGAGTCGCTTCGTGATTTAAACTCGAACTTCTATGAAATATTGTATTTTACAATTACCTGTCCCATCGTAAAATAGATCTTATTACTGGAACATAAAATACAATTTTCTCAACTTTATTTATAGGAGAAAGAATGGCTTTATACTTCCGCACCTTTTAGAGTCTCGGTACGTTATCTGTTTGTAATTGTTGCTAGAATGGGTTCAACGGATACTTGTACTGAATTGCTATATAAAGGGATTGTTATAAGTTTTATAAGATACTATTTTTATCTTAAATTTAAATTGGCTGGACTATAACATGTATTATTTTTTCCTAGTTTTGTTTGTTATTTTTTGAAGTGAATTTAAATCTGCAGTACTATTTTCTAAGAACTGATGAGGTTACTCATTCATGAAATGTTGAAAATATATTTATATTATAATAATAATAACATATATTTTTTTTATAACATAGGTAGGCGTGCAGATGGGCCACCTGCTGCTAAGTGGTCACCAACGCCCATAGACAATGGCATTGTAAGAAATGTTAAACATCGCTTACATCCTCAATTCGCCACCATCCTTGGGAACTAAGATGTTATGTCCCTTGTGCCTGTAATTACACTGGCTTTTTAAACCGGATCACAACAATACCAAGTACTGCTGTTTTGAGGTAGAATATCTGATGAGTGTGTGGTAACCTACCCAGACGAGCTTGCACAAAGCTCTATCACCAAGAATATGTATGTCGGTCAATGTCACTTATCACTTTCTGACATTTCATGATCGTCTACAGCTGTGAATTGTTCTTACAGAATAGCTCTACTGGATCCGATGCAACTATATCAAAATAAGTATCTATTTTATGATGACGTTCTGCCAAAAACGAACTTAAACAATAGAATGGAGATAACACCTACCAATCAGTTATACTATTACAAAGTTTGATCAGACCTGTTATATTTATCTCGACTACTATATAAATCTATTGGCTCTGTCTGTATTTTTTTTTTTCACCTAATTTTGTAATAAATAATCGTTTTATGATGTAGTGATTCACATTATACTATTTTTTCATTTTTGTCTGTCTGTCTGTCTGTCTGTCTGTCTATCTGTCTGTCTGTCTGTCTGTCTGTCTGTTTGTCTCTCTATATGTCTTCTTATAACTCAAGAACGGCTTGACCAATCTTGATGAAAATTGGTATACACAAAGAACACGTGATGGCGCAAATGATAGATATATAAGAACGGTAAACCCTACGGTATCTTATAAAAATTAATTTCAAATCGTGAATTACGTATTTCTTTACCAGTAGCCATATGTGTGTCTGTGTGGGTGTGTGTTATTATAGTAATAAAATAATTTATTATATTTTTATTAATTATACGCGGGTGAAGCCGCGCGGCTCAGCTAGTTATATATATATATTTAATAAACGAATATATCAACGTATAATTTGTACCACTAAGGATTTTATTAATAATATATGTGCATAGAATATAAGCTCTATGTACAGGTTTGGGTAACACCCACTCACTGTTTGTCGTACTTAAATGTACAACGGATTAATGTCCTTAATCTCGTGTTCGGCAGCACATTGACGCCGTAAGAAGCGGCTCATACTGGTATTCTTAGTGATCGATTTGATCTTCTACCTTCCTAAAATAAACACAAACAAATATATAGGTACTTCAAGTTAGTCAAAACTAATAAATAAAGATACAAAATCCTCCACCATGTGTCAAATGTTTAAAAGGATCTATCTTATCTTTTTTTTTTTTTGCCCTAATCAGCTGTGAATTCTAAACGAGGTATGAGACAGTCGTGGCAGAAGCCCAAGAAATAAATTGACAACGACGGCGTTGAATTGGCAAGGAAATGAAAATTTCACATTTGTGCCAAGATTCCACCTGAAATTCATACATGTTCGTTCCGATTGTAAATTTCGAGATAAAGTCTTCTTAAATAAAGTATAATAAAACTGACATTATTGCTGTTTTACATTTGTATTAAAATATAGTTTATATTTTTTAATATATTTTTTGGGATTTCACTTGTAGGTCGCATGCTTATGCATAAAAAAAAAATAATGAATGCCCTAAGTACTTTACTTGTTGGTAGGGTTTTGTGCAAGCTCATCTAAGTAGACACCACCCACTTACCAGATATTCTACTATTAAAAAATAACACGTAGTGTTGAGTTGCAGTTTGATGGGTGAATGAGCCATTGTAACTATTGGTATGATACAAGCTAACAGTCGGCATTCTATAAGGTTTTATTAATTAAAAAAAGGTTTTTTTTAACGAATTTTTAACGACGCGAACCACTTTTTTATTTAAAATTTTATTTATTTGTATAAATAGGTTTACAGCCTTGCAAGTTTATAACTTAATATTTAGTGATCTATCCGCAAACATTGACTTTATAAAAGACTAGCTGTGCCCCGCAGTTTCACCGGCGTATAATTAATAAAAATGTATTAAATAAAAATAAGCCTAGAGCCTTCCTCGATAAAAGGACTATCCAGTACAAAAATAATTTTTAAATTCGAACCAGTTGTTTCTGAGATTAGCCGGATCAAACAAATAAACTCTTTAGCTTTATATGTTAGTATAGATATAACGATGTCTTACAGCGTCACCAATTTGGGAACTAAGATGTTATGTCCCTTGTTCCTGTAATTACACTGTACATTAATGGCACTACGCCAAAAAAAGCAAGGTTCAACAATAACTATTAAAAAATCAAACATTATTATTTATATAAAGAAAGATATCAAGATATAATATATACCACGCTACTTCGCGTTCAACTTGACCAATAAGTGCCTTAAGTTATACTTAAACGTAAAATACAGGTCATGCTTTCCATAACAACGAATTTTTATCGGAACTATATACTGTAAATCAACGCCGTAGTGTAAGTAGTTCTAATTCAGCAAGATTTTATCTAAATAAATTATCAAGCGAGTTGAATAAAAGATTTTTCAAAATGTGCTGCAGAAGGTGATTATCATGGGACGCTTGGCAAATGTGAAACGTTGAAATTAATGTTTATTAAAAATACTAATAAGCAAAAACCAATAATATATACATATAGAGTAATAATATAGAGCTAAGACGGCCCAGTGGTTAGAACGCGTGAATCCTAACCGATGATCGTGAGTTTAAGCTCAGGCAAGCACCACTGAATTTTCATGTGCTTAATTTGTAGTTCATCTCGTGCTTAACGGTGAAGGAAAACATCGCGAGGGCACCTGCATGAGCACTGTAATTCTATCACATGTGTATTCCATCAAACCGCATTGGAGCAGCGTGGTGGAATTAGTTCCAAACCTTCTCCTCAAAAAAGAGGAGGAATGTGGACAGCAGCGGGACATTCACAGGCTGTTACTGTGATACTGGCATAGCAATAAATATGTATGTATGCAAAGGGATAAAGTGCGGCGGCGGATAGGAGGCATCACTGCATAAGAATATATTATGTCGTTTGCCGTTCTAAAAGTATTGTTCGTTAAATCCTAAGTATTTTTAAGTCAATGGTTATTTCATATTAATAAACACAAATTAATTGACTTAAAATTAAAACCAAATGAATGCCTAATTTGATGTCACCATTAACATGATCCACTATAAACAGATTTTCAATGTGATTTCTGAAAATAATAAGTAAGATGTAATGTACGAGTAAGATGTGGACTTGATTTCCAATGTTTACGTTGGAGGCCATTTTTTCAACATAAAACCTATATACGAGCCATATAACAACTACTAAGAGAGCGCTATCGGCTTTCTGTATAGACCATAAACTATTTTTATACCTGGTTTTTACGATTGTCCTGGGTATTCGGGTTTTTCCTATTGAAAATTCAATTGGACCGGATTGCTTTTTTTTTGTTAGCGGACAAAGTAGTGTATTACTGATATAATATACTTCTATAATAAAATACCGTGAATAATTTTACATTTTTCACGAGTCGGTTTTCTTTGACGATTTTTTTTTAATTTTTTTAAAAAGTATTTATTTTAATCTGTGGCTTTAATTATAATGTCATTTGATTCTGAATCTTATTGATATAACAGTTGTTTTTCTTCACGGCTACGTGAAGAAAAACAACTGTTTTTGGTATATATTCGTGAAATCAGTAGACGCTGCTTTGTTTGCAAATTTTTCTAATTTTATTACAAACTTCGGTAACTACGTGATTTCAATCGTTTTCTGTTGAAGCTACGCGAATCCTTTTTTAGAGATCACTTCGATTCCAAGAGCTTTAACGTTTGAAGAATTTATAGGTTTAGAGATCGCGATGTGTCAGTTGGTGAATCGACTTTGCCTTCTTTAACCGTTTGAAGGTGTTTCACCTCCAAAACTATAAAATATATAATTATTTTCCTTATTAAGTGTTTCCTTACAAGTATTTTTTAAGAAAAATAAAAAGTGCATCATTAGATTTTTATTTAAAAAAAAATGTCTATCTGTAAATCTCGTTCAATTATAAAAATATACACTCAACTATTTTTCACCCGTAGGTTCACTCGCATATGAGAGGGGAGAGGAGGAAGGGCAGATTTTAAGTACCGTAATTAACTTTCTATTCTATGCCTTAAAAAGTTAAGAAGTGAGAGCGTAACAAACAAACAAATTAAGATATCTATATTCTTGGTCCCACGTTTTAACTAAATCGGTAATAATAATAATTATAAAATTTAAATCTAACGTATTATTTCTTTTACTGTTTAGTAGTAAGTGTTAGTTTTTACATTAAATGTTCGCCCTTAAAAATGCTGCTCAAATGTGACGCCATTTTTCAAAGAAACAGTTTTTCCAACTTAGTCTAGATATATCTTTTATTAATAACTAGAATGAATTGGAAGATATCTATTTTCACATAAATATATGTATTTAACTATTATATATATATAAGTGTAGGTGACTATATAAAAAAACCAATTGAATAAGAATGATTAAAATATCCACTTATAAAAAACTGAAGACCGAATTCATAACTTTCGTTTTGAAGTCGGTTCATGAATGAAGTATTCATAAACATTCTTTTCAGATAATTTATTTTACAAGTTCAAAGTTTTGTACTTATCTTAAATATTCCGTTTAAATTGCTCGAGGAAAAGTTTTAGCACTAACGTAATATAGGTTTGTTAAAATATTTTTCGTTGCCAAAAATGTTAACATCGGAGATAAATATTGTCATGTAGTTACTTACGTACGTGTGTGTTAATTTAAATACGTCTGCATTTAAATTATATTTATTATAAATATTTTTTGAATTTGCTATTTGAGACTATTTTAAGCATTTTGAGGTGAGTTCATCGCTGCGGTATCAAAGATCAGCCAATTACATACGAGATATTGCAAGCAGTGTACGCATTACCTTATTTAGTCGGGCGTAATCGGGTAATAATCTGAAACTATTATGGATGGGTCATCTTGGCATGTCATTTAATTACAATCCAGCGATGAGTTATAATTGAGTGATTCCTCAAATGGCGTTAATGCGCCATTCGTGTAACAAGTAATTTATCGATTGATATCATGTTTTAATTACTGTAAATGATAAATTGTCATAGTAGTTACGTAGTTTTATGTCAACGTACAATTTGAATACAATGACTTTACCTATAAAGCACACTTGGTAGGGCTTTGGGTGAGCTCGTCTGGGTTCCCAACCCGCTATGCAGGTATTCGTCAGATAGTGTTTCGGGTTGAAGTGTGATGATGTGATAATGACAGGCGCAAAGGACATAAGAAGTTAGTTCGTAAGGTTTGTGGCGCATTATTGATGTTTGGAAACGTTTATATTTAATTTAATATTTCTTACAGCGCCAATGTCTCAGGGCGGTGTTGACAACTTACCATCAGGTGGCTCATAAAAATAAAATTTGAAATAAATATGTATTGTTGTCTTTCGAATGTCAAATTAATGGTGTCAGAAAGAGATAAAACTTTAATTAACTAAACATTGTTTATGAGTGGGGCTGTTTATCAATCGCAGTTTACACATATATAATATGTTCTTCTCAGAACTCTTATGTAGAATCTAATACCGGTAATTGCTTTATATGTACAAATACAATTTAATTAATGTTTTAGTTAAGAAATTTTTAAAATTGAGATATTTTTTTTTTTTGTTTGTATTTATTGAATATTTATCTTTTTCTAAGCTTTTGATGTTTAGATTCATAATTAGATCATAATGCTATTCACTGTTTATGTTAATGTAAAAATTTAGTTATATATTCCGTTATTTAAGTCAAATATATTTTCTTTTACTTTTCGTCACTCAGAGATTTTTTATTTGAATGTTAAGTTAGCCTATAATTGTTATATATTTTGTTACACTATTTAGAAAATCTATTTCTTAATATATGCCGTTACCTTCCTATTTAATAAATTAAATAAAAATATACACATATATCATGAAAATCATACATACATATTATCACACACATGTCATATTATTTTATTTTATTTACTTATTACTTGCAATCAACAGCGCTTTTTTTTACAGTGGTTGTACAGTTATTTCTTATGACTAAATAAATAAGGCCACATAAGATTACAATTTTACAATAAGGCTTAGAACATTCTTATCTGTAAATTTACTTTATTATAAAGTTAGCTAGTAGAAAACTAATAATTACAATCGAGTTAAGTAATAAACAAGTCAACATTACTTACAGAAACTATTGTCTTAGCCAATAGCCGTACCAAAACATCGATTCTTCATTACTTAAAGCTTGTGTAGTCCCAAAGAACTACAAAGTTCACAAAGTTAGAAGGTCGATGTTTTTGCGTTTTCATCGAAGAGTCGTGAATCGTGCTACACCGATTTACTAGTTACTGCGTCGGAGTATTCTTGAAACTCGCTAAGTGTAGGAGTTTATTTTGTCTGGTCCCGAAGTTTAAAAAGTTATGGCACTTAACGACTATAGATAAAATCGTAACACAAGAAAGTTTTGGAAATTATCTTCGTTGTATCACGGGTTAAAGTGGCTTGTATATAAGATACCGAGGCTTGGTTTTAATACCATTTTCTGATGGTTGGGCTTTGCGCAAACAAGTCTGGGTAGGTACCACCCCATCATCAGAACAGCAGTACTTGGTATTAATTATAATTACAGGATTAAGGGACATAACATCATAGTTCCATGTAAGCGATGGTTAACATTTCTTACAATGCCAATGTCTATGGGCGTTGGTGACAACTAACCATTAGGTGGTCCATTTGCTCGTTCGCCTACCTATACAACAAAAAAAATCCAAGCCGAACCATTTAAGTCTGTCTTTGTGACGTCAGCAAAAATAACTAGTCAACTATATCTATATTAAGGTATGAAAAAATATTAATTTCCTGACGATATGCTAATTACTCGAAAGTTGGGCAATTTTGTTGAGGCTTTCTTCTCGTCTGAATTATCCAACTAAGTCTTAATTGAACTAAAACGTCTTTAAAACGCAATGCTTTAATTTTCTTCCCAAATACCAAAGTAAAATTTACGTTAATATAAAAAAGTAAATGACAGAAAAAATAACACAATACTTGTATGTAAATTTTATAACATTATATATTTGGAAATTCTCAAACCAAATATTTATTAGTAGAAGAATAAATATCAGTTTGTATGCGGACGTATTTACTCGGAATAAACGAAAGATGTGGGAATATTTTTTCATTTTCATCGCGGCGCCTTGCAGGTGTGGCCGCGTCGCGTCACCACGTGTTTAAACTTAAAATTAAACATTTCGCCGTACGTGTGCTGAATTGCGAATTCATCACGTATTTTTGATATTTAAATGTATGTTTTCTGGAAAAAGAATATGGCACCGAGATCTTGTTTTTTATTATTTTATTAAGATTCAGTTTTATGCAAACGTTTATCTTTCCCTTATTGCATAAATGCTAAAACATTTAGATACCTAGCAGCTGTCTATTTAGGCCGCAGAGCCCATACCCGAAAAACTTTCAAGAATATTTAATCAAATTGTTAAATTTAAAAGAATCGTTAAGCATACTACTGAAAGTCAATGAAATTTTAGATGATTGTACACACCGAGAAAAAACGATCACCAGCGGGGTAATTTTAAGTAAAAAATACAATTTTATTATTATAAAGCGTGTAACAAAATTCGCGTCCGACCCGTGAAGTGGTTATTTGGTATCGTATGTCGGTTCTATTTATGTAATAATTTTTAAAATACTAAGAATTTTTTTTATCACGGATTTTTTTTTTAATTAAATGACGAAAGTTACGTCGCAACACAGGTGAGGGCAATAGTGCTCGATAGCTCTTACCTATCGGGTAGCTAAGTCACGAGGTCATGACCTCAGTAGTCCACGTTTTTACCACCAACAGTGTCGTTAAACACAATTAATATATTTTTTTAAGTAATATTTTTTAATTACTATGTAAGGAACATATGTAATTGGCGTTTTGTACGGGAGGAATATAAAGACTTTTTTTTTGTAAAATATATTTAATTAATCAAAGTATGCGTCGTTGTTATCTATGCACTTTTGCCATCTCATAGGTAGTTCATTGATAAAAAACCTTTACTAAAAAACCATGGGGGTGAGAATCAATATACTCTTTGAAGGCGGTTTGGACTGCCGCATCGGAGTTGCATTTTTTTCCTTGTAAGAAGTTGTCCAAATTCCGGTAAAAATGGTAATCTGTTGGAGCAAGGTCCGGGAGTATGGTGGATGTCGCAGACATTCCAATTGTAGCTCATCTAACTTAGTGGTTGTTTGTTGTGCAGTGTGTGGTCTTGCGTTGTCGTGAAGCAGCAGTGGCCTAGAGCGATTGACCAACCTTGGTTGTTTAGCAGCTAGTTCATGTAGTCTTCATGGTTTGCAGTTGCTGACAATAGATATCTGCGGTAATCGTTTAGCCAGATTTTAGAAAGCTGTTGTGAACGACACCGGCGCTTGTCCAAGTAACTTTTTCTGAGTCAATTTTCGTTTAGGGCAGGATTTGGCTGGGTCTCCAGGGTTCAGCCATTGTGACGAGCGCTTCCGATTATCGTACTGTATCCACTTTTCATCACAAGTAATGATTCGATTTAAAATCCCGTCATTATTGTGTCGGTTGAACAAAGTAATAGCAGTCGACGCGTGTTTGAAAGTTCGATTCACTCAATTCATGAGGTACCCATCGTTCAAGTTTTTTTACTTTCCCGAATTGCTTCAAGTGGATTAATACAGTTTTATCACTTACCCCGAAGCCTGCAGCTATCTCTGAAGTGCTTTGTGATGGATCCGCTTCCACACTAGCCTTTAATTCTTCATTTTCCACTTTGGCCGTCCACGGGGTTGGTTCTGTACTTCGAAATTTCCAGAACGAATCGACTGGTGTCGAATTTTTGTGACACCAGCGCCGTACACATTATTAAGAGCTGTTTCTGCAGCACTGGTACCACGGTAGAACTCGTACTCGTAAATATACCGATATTTCATGTTTTCCATTGTGCGGTGATAAGCGACGCCAAAGATAAAAGTTATGAGGAAAAAACAAATGAATGACTGTTTTCAAAACTCAAATGTACCAGCCAAATGAATTTATAAATTTGAATTTGGAATTCTTAAACAAAGGGGAGATATTTCAGATCAAAGTGGTCAGTACGACAAAACGCTAATTTCATAATATGTAAGTACCTAATATTAAAAAAAAAACCCACTTAGTTTTGTTCACCAGTTCTTCTCAGTTCTGATGTATATTGAATTGAAAAGGTTATTGAATTTGACTATGATTACGACTAAAAGACTAGATATTCACTTTTAAAATGCGTAAAATTAGATAAAGTTTCGGATATAAGTGAAAAGATTTATGTATGAGACCGCAAGAGTAACACAAATGCGAAAGAACATATGAATCCACTATGAGGGTGCGTATAAAGGCACGCGTGTGAAAGATTTGTCACCCGTGCGGCTGACGTTTGTGACGTATTAAATTGTGACCTTGTTTTTGAATTATGTTATATCTGGCTGAAATTACATTTATTACCTAAGAACTGAAGTCTCCTTTGACCTCTAATAAATCTAGTATACAAAAAATATTATTTTCGAGGTTTTTGAAATAATTTTGATGTTGTTGTGAAGTTGCTGCGTATCAAAAGACAACATTTCTGACATTTAAATTCACTCGTTTGTATTAAGAAGAGTGCGTCAGTTAATCTTGCCACAAGTTTTGATTATATATATATATATTGAAAATTAGTAGGCAGACTGATAAATGAGCCATCTGGTGGGGGCGACCACCGCTCATTGGCACTATAAGAAATATTATACTTCCGTTAGATATAATAGTCAATGCACTTTGGGAACTAAGATATTATGTCCTTTAAACCCGTAGTTGCTCCGGCTCAGTCACGCTTTAAACCGGAATACAGCAATACTAAACAGTTTCTATCCAGCAACGCACAAAGAATTGGGGAGGTCAGTTTATATGAAATTCCGATTTTTCCCGTTCCCGCTCCACCGAACCATCCTTCTAAGCCATGACGGTCTGACAGAAGGAGACTACGGTCCTACGCACCGATTCCCTGCGAGCAATCGTGTCGACGATGCTCCGTTGAACAAAGGTCTTGTAATTCGATTATATTTATTCTCATACTTTTAATGATTACGCATGAAGCCGCGATGGCTGATGCTATTTATTGGTAAAAATATTTTTGAGTGAGACAAAAGATATAAGCAACGTCATGCAAGAACAGGGCACTCCATTATAATGGGTATGGAATAATTTTCCGTTGTGTGCGTATGCTGTTACTGTTATCAGATACCATTAATATAAGAATTTCACATCGCTTCGTTATTAAGAATATATGATTGGCAGATCTATAATGGATATCTTATATGAAATATGTGATAAATGAAAATAATTTATTATATTAATAATACTGAAGTCTATGAATGTTGTGATTTCTTACTTTATTACAGTATGTGCTTGTCAGAATTTGCTTCCTATTTCTTTGTAAATCTATTGAAAAATATTTTACAATATTAAACAAGCATTATGAGTTTATTGCCTCACATAAGAACATTCCAAGGACCAGGGTTCAAATTGCGGAATGGGCCAATAACGAGTGTTTTCTTCAGTAGCAACCCGGATTTTGGTAGTTTTGACAGCGGGATATAGTCACGTAATTTGAAAATAGTGCAAACAATTGGTTCTTTGGAGTTTTGATAACGCCAAACTCAAAAATAAGTCAATTGCACAATTGAAATATATTTAAAATTTCATCTTCTATTATCCCACTCTCTAAGCCCGTTGTAATAGAAATCCGATAGGACCGGAGACAGATCAGGCGCCGGACCTGAGGATTTCTTCACAGAGAAGCTTGATAGCTTTTATTAAACAGATTCGGTAGTCAAACCTATTAATCGAGGTCAATCTTGCAACTTGCCTATTTAAGCTAGCCAAGTATTAATTATGACATTATTATAATTAACCTATGTATATATACCGATCTATATTTCTGTGGCCTTTGACGTTTTAAGATACTTATTAATCTGAAACTAATGATATACTTAACTCGTCTGCATAGCATAATTATAAGTGATGAGATGAGAGCGCACTCTTTACTTATCATGTTAAAGGAAGACCTAAAACTATGTCAATCATTAGAAGTTTCTAGAATCGTGGAATATAGGTTTTTATTTAAAGAAAATTAGTAGCGCGTGTAACTGACTGCGTTTGAAAGATGTGATATTTCTTTGACATTTTTTTACCGTTTTTATGACATAACGCATGCGTGTTTATGACGAACAAAAAATGGAGTTTCCGTTGGTACGTGATAACCACCGCCGATAGACAATGGTGCCGTGAGAAGTGTGGAAAATAATATTTTTGTATCTAAGTTATCATAACACCTTTGTTCTTATAAATACACTAGCTCACTCGCTCTTACAAGCAAATCACAGGAATACAAAGTATTACGTTTTGCGTCAAAATATATTTCTATCTCTCTTACACGTACGCAGATCATTTTTCTTTATTGCGAAACGAAAGGTTGAAACGTGACGGGACCTTGTAATTTTATGCTCAGTACGGTCAAAGAAGGTTTACTTCGAAAGTTACTCGGTCTTATGATTGTAGCTACTTCAAGATCAAACCCACTCAACCCACGGTTTTACATCAATAAGGTTGTTTATCGCTAAATATATCTACGAGTAAATATTTTTATAAGCTGTTAAATTAATTTTATTTAAGTGATAACTTCTTATGGGAGGGTAAACCGCTTCGTAACGTAACGCGTTATGGCGCCACTATTACCGACGCGGACTGCTATACCTGAGAGTTATCAACCTATCGCCATCTAGCGTTTACAGATAGTACTTATAATAATTTAGCAACTCTCAAGTACTGCTGTACTGCTCAAGTAGCTGTTTGAGCGATTGCTGCTGCGAAGACTCGCGCCTCACCTGCCCCTGCGTGAGGAGCAGTTTGGATTCCGCAGCAGCCACTCCACGACGCTCCAGCTGGCGAGAGTCCTAAGCCATTTAGCCAGTGAGAGAAATAAAGGGCATCCCACCGTCGGGGTCTTTCTCGACATGGAGAAGGCCTTCGATCGGGTGTGGCATGCCGGACTCCTGGCTAAACTATTGAACACCTCGGCGCCCCTCACATATGTGCGAGTGGTGACGTCCTTTTTGGAAGGCCGGAGCTTTATATGTCTCGGTTGAGGGTACGGATTCCCAACCGCACCCCATACGAGCCGGAGTACCCCAGGGTAGCTGTCTGTCACCGCGTTTATACGCGATGTACACGGACGACATTCCCACCCTCCGCGACCATCTGCGTGAGGGTGAAGAGGACGTACTGCTGGCCCTCTACGCGGACGACAGTGCGTTCTTCTCGTCGTCCTATCACCAAATCGTCGCTGCAAACAGGATGCAGCGTCTGCTGGATCTGCTTCCGGAGTGGCTAGACAAGTGGAGGATGGCCGTCAATGTCGGTAAGACGGCCGCTCTGCTTGTCGAACCAACTGAGGATCTACGGTGCCTACGTCCGCTCGTGTCTGACGTATGCGGCACCCGCCTGGTACGCACTCTGCTCAGCGTACCAGAAGCGGAGGATCCAGATCCAGCAGAACCGATGCCTGCGCCTTATAGTAGGAGCTCCGAGGTACGTCAGTAACGACGTCATACATAGAGACACCAGGACGCCCACCGTGGAGGAGTTCGTCCGCCACCTCGCGCGCAAGCTGTTCGCTAGATCGGACAGCAGTGTGTGCGGGCAACTCCACGGTATAGCACCACTACATGCTCGACCACCAGAGGGGCGTCCTCTACCCCGTGAGCTCCTACTGTCGCCGATCACCTGCCCCGGCGCAGGCACCGACGACGATTTGGAGGACGGAGGATAGGACGACGAAACCACCGGATGTGACAACTCACGGACCAGACAACCACCCGATGAAGACAACCACCCGTTGAAGACGACCACCAGGCCTAACTAGGCCTTGACCTATGGTCAAAATAACTGACACGGCAGTTCCGACTGCCGGTGAGGACTTGCCCGGGTAGAGGGGGAAACCCCGGGGCCCGTACCCAGACTGGCTTCATGGGCCAGTCAGGAGGAACCCTGTTGTTGTTGTCAAGTACTAATTTAAATTATATTTAATATATTATAATTAATAATAAATATTATCACTTCTGTCGAGCGTCCCGAGACGCACACGTTTTTTTTTTTGTAACTATGTATATAACATAGCTCTTATAAAAAAATATAGATCTGACGGTAGATAAATATAGATGTCGCAAATATGATCGATTGCTAACTCCAGTCAGATTGCACAAGCTTTGGACGGATTTATTTCTTTTACGCTTATTATATTAATGTGCTTAAAATGTACTTCTGACATATGTGTCTTGTCAAATAGGAATGGTGCTCAGGAAAGTTGTGATTAAATATAAATCATCACCAAGTGGAGGTCTCGGTTGAAGGTATCTCCTGAAACGTTCAGTCGAAGTACACTTACAGGAGCGACGACCGCTGTACGTTCGTAAACATAGTGTACACCCATCTAATAAGACTTAACGTCAGGGTAACGGAAAATTCATTAATTCCAAAGAGAATTATGTGCCTGTATAAGTATCATTATTTCTTGTGTTATTCCAAAAAGCCTTACTCCCCAAGTAATTAAAACATAATTAATGATGGCTGTGACAAATGTCGTGGCTCACGCATATATGTAATTCTAAATTTTGAACATATTATGCCATTAATCTTTTGAGAACTTCTTAAAAGAAATTTAAGGTCTAGTGCATAGCAGACATAACATGACTAAGTGGTTTATTTTTCAATCAATTAAACATATTGAAGACTATATTTACCGTTGAAGACGTCATAATAATAATCAGCCTGAATTTCACCACCGGATATCGCGCCATAACTCAAAATTCCATCCTTATCACCTCGATGTCTGGAAATCCACAACAGCACGTTTCTTAAGGCATTTCCTGCCTCGCACAAGCACTCTGTGGAACCAGTTTTCGCCCGTGATTTTTCCGAACCGATATGACATAAAAACCTTCAAGAAGAGAGCGTACTCTTTCCTCAAAGGCCGGCAACGCACCTGCAAGTCCTCGGATGTTGCAGATGTCCATGGGCGGTGGTAGTCACTTTCCATCAGGTGAGCCACCCGCTCGTTTGCATCAAATAAAAAAAAATACAGTGTTAACAGTAAATTCATAATTTAAACGACAGAAAAATCATATAAATAAAAAAAAAGATAACGTTTTACTACATAGCCGAGTGATGTAACTAGACGAATAACCATTTAGCGTATGCTACCAACCACATCGGGCCCTCGAGTTCCAAAGTTGATTTTCAGTTATCGACTTACTACTTAGGTAACGCCTAACAAACAACAAGGACAATTTAAAATATAAATAAGGTCCTCCAGACCGATTTCGGTCACGGCGGCCAATCACAAGAGAGATTAGCCAACTGCGCAGGACATATTATAGTGCACAAGTGTGTGCGCAAACACAGGCGCACTCTCTCTTCCTTAGCTCTCATAATCCGATGGGACGGCAATCCGACACGACCGGAAAGAGTTCAGGCGCAGGACCAACGGCTTAACGTGCTTTCCGAGGCACGGGAGTGTACACACTTCCAACTTCCAGACTCCGGGCTGCTACTGAGAATTTTCTGACAGAAAAACCCAATAACTATTTATTGGCCCGACCTGGGAATTGAACCCAGGACTACCGGGTCTGCGGCCTTATATCTAGCCACTAGACCAACGAGGCCTTATAAAATATAAGACAAACATTCATAAAAAAAATTGTGCGGTCGGGGATCCCCGTCAGGAACGCAGTTCTTTGCGATATTTTTTCCACTCAAAACGTGTTTTAAAATGTAGATTTTATTGGTTATATTATTGTATTTTTGTCAAACTAAATAGCTCAACATCCTTTATGCAACTTGTTTTAATCAAATATTAAGAAACTATTTAAATTTTTAAATAAATTTTTTTTTTAATAATATTAGAAATTCTAATTTAATGAATTTACTAATATTTTAATATTATTTTAGTAATTTACTCCTCCAATAAAATAAAGTAAATTGTGGGATTATGGGAATTGCGAAAATAGCCCAAGGTTCGAACCTGGGACTTGCGTGCGGGTCGTAAGCCGCAACGCTATTGATCCTTATAGTGTTTTGTATCACCTTTATATTTTTGTTTTTGTATTTTTATTAATTATTTGATTGAGTTTGCTTATATTTAAGTATTTAACTTAATAATGGCAGGCGCACTATACAGTTCACGTTCCATCGTTTGGCGTGGTTTGGCGTTTAAAAATTCGGGACAGGTCCTGCCTCCAGAAGTGCTCGCGAAGTACTAAATTCGAACGCCCAACGCTTCGCATTTGTGTCATTTTAGAAGTAGGCATAACGCTATTAACATACGGCATACGTTTTGTGAGATGACCTTAGTCCACGGCCATTTCACTCTACTGTAAGCCGCGTAAAAGAACTTCGTTCCAAAAATAAAAAAGGCAGTCATAGGGACTACCGATAGAAGTGAAAACTTGAAACTGTTATATTTGTCACTCCTATTATAATACCAATAATGCTATCTTTTTTTATTATATAACTTATTATTCATCAAAATACAAAGTATGTCGCAAACTCGGTACAAAATATTAATACAGCTTAATTTAAATAAGTAATAGTTAAAATACGCTTATATTCATTATTATATATACTGTTAGTAGTAACAGCCTGTGAATGTCCCACTGCTGGGCTAAGGCCTCTTCTCCTCTTTTGAGAAGAAGGTTTTGTAGCTTATTCCAACACGCTGCTCCAATGCGGATTGGTGGAATACACATGTGACAGAATTTCAGTGAAATTTGACACATGCAGGTTTCCTCACGATGTTTTCCTTCACCGTCAAGCACGAGATGAATTATAATCACAAATTAAGCACACGAAATTCAGTGGTGCTTGCCCGGGTTTGAACCCACGATCATCGGTTAAGATTCACGCGTTCTTATCACTGGGCCATCTCGGCTTCAGTTACCGTTAGTATTTACATAAATTTCAATCATTATTATCCTCATTCAGTCTTATATATATATAAATGATGATGATTACGTGTGTGCAAACAGAACTAAGCACTTACATAACTTCTTAAAGATTGCCATTTATAATTTTTAATTACAATTTGAAGTGTAAATACTATAAATTTTATATTATATATGAATTTCATATAGCCTAACATTTCATTTTACATACTACGCAACAAGTTTAATTAAAGATAAGACAAGATTTGATAAATAGTTTAAGTGTTTGCCCTGTTGTACTTTTACGAATTACTTTGGTGATCATACAAATAAATTTGTCTAATATAACTTTTAAAATTTGAAACAATGCATGTAAAAACAAATGAATTATGTATGTATGTTATATGTATTTGAATGTTTTAATATTATCACATTATTTTTTGGTTAAAATTCAAATTTGTATAATATAATCTTTAAAATTCTTTTACACCATTTTGTTATCATCTTAATAAGTTAAGTATTGATTACTTTGTCAATCATGTAGGTTAATTTGTACAAATTCACTATAATTAAAGACTTACCCTTATAGTACCATATAACTTTTTAAATTAAAAACCTTTAAAAACTTAAGATGATGATTCGAATGAAAACTCCAATTTGTATAAAAAAGTATGTCTAATTAGTATATAATTCTATTTTGTTAAAACTTATAATATTTAAATTTTCTGAAATTGACTAATATTGGGTAAAAATGTTTAATTATAATATTATGGTCTTAAGTGTTGAAAATTTAAATAAGAATCCAACCATTCTTAGACCAAATAATACTTACATGAATATAAGTTTGATCAGTTCGTCTATAATATGTAGATATCAGACCGTTTGACTATTACATCACACGGTTCATAGATTTTAATAATGATCTGATAACTGCAGGCGATGATGCTAAGGATTAAATTTAACTAGATATTTAATGGGACGTATAAAATGAACTTATAGTAAAAGATTTTCATTTAAATCACTTTAAACACTTATGGTCACTTAGCGACTGCTTATATGCTTGTATGCTGTTAAATACTGATTTGTCTCTTTCTGTCATTCGTGATTTGACATCAAAATGAAGAAGACACAGCATTGCTTAACTAGTCAACGTTTATAAAAAAATGCGGTTAGATAATTATTTGAGTGACACTTAAGAATCGTTGATGTCCTTTTGGAATCGTTAAAATTACCAATTAATTCAAAGTTACCTGACATTTAAAATAATACATTCGGTAATTTGCTAACAGTGATATATAGGCGGTCTGATTCAAATGTGTGGTTTTAGCACATGTCACCCTAAATATACGCTCAAAGTAGTGACCGGCTAATATTTCATTTACATATTATACCTATTCTATAGACTTAAAGACTTAAAACAATCTCTAGATTAAAAAAGGAAATATTAAAAAATATATAATGTTCATTACGATGTTGGCTTCACTTCAGCATTGCAGCAGAGATGAATTATAAACACAAATAAAGCACATGAAAATTCAGTAGTGCCTGGGTTCGAACCCACGAACATCGATCAAGATCGATCTAACTCGGCAATATCGGATCTCCTTTTTTCCTTTCACAGCTTATTACTATATTAATTACCAACTCCATCAGTATAGTCTAGCTTCTAGCAAAATGACATTGATCGGATCTAATTAACCACGGTGTCGACACTCAGATAGATGGTCTGATCACCGATATCGATGGAGACAGCAATTTTACTGAGACAGATCTCTGATTGAGTTTATCTTCGAACCTTTTTGATACTGGAGTCATTAATTTTAAGAGCAGTGTGTGATTTTTAAAATCTATCAATGTTAATTTTTGCACTAATAACGAATAAGATGTAAGTATAAAAATTAACATTAATAATAAACTAGAAATCGGTCAAAAGCATCGAAACGGATATACAGTGATGGTCGTATAATTTTCTATCGGGTTTAAATCCGAACTTTTTGCTGGCTAGTCTAAAACGGATGTACGCTGTTTACTAAGGAAACATTTGACGTTATTGGCCGTGTGTTTAGGGTCATTGTCATGCTGAAAGATCCAGGTTACAGGCAAATTATCGTCCGAGTAGGGAATCATTGTGTGCTCTAAGATATTTTTGTATTGCCATTGATCCATTGTACCTTCAATCTTCCGAACGGGTCCAACACCACATCCGGAAAAAAACCCCGAAACTTTAATGCTACCGCCACCGTACTTGACTATACTCCTTGTGTATTTATAATTAAAAGCATTATTTACAGGACGTCTAACAATAGCGCTTTCCATCGGAATTTACCATATTTATTTTTGTTTCATCTGAAAATAACACTTTTTTCCATTATCGTACCGTCCAATTAACATAATTTTTTGCGAATAATAATCGCTTCTCTCGGTGTTGCTTGGTAAGAAGCGGTACCTTTCGAGAGATTCTTCCAAACAATTTAGCTTCCACTAATCTTCGGCGTATCAGTCTTGACGAGATGTTTCTCGGGGCATCGGGCATAAAAAATTCATTTTTAATCTGGTTGGAGCCTTAACTTGGGTCTTTTTAGCAAAACGAACGATTAGCGTATCTTCTCTGTGTGAGGTTTTTCTTGGCCGAGCCTTTCTAAGAACATTTTTAACAGTTCCATGTGCTTAATAATGATCAATTGCATTAAAAACATTCTTAACAGAACCATTTAAATGCTCAGCTATTCTTCTGTACGCCCACTTATGATCTATATGTAAATTAACGTTTATTTGCCTAGTTGATGTGACACAACTTTTATTTATGCCCATTTTGAACAAAATAAAATTCAGATTGAATTTTGAATTGCCGCCAAAATAATAGAAAAAGCCAAGAAAGAAATGTTATTCTCCAATTTGAAAAAAATAACGAGCTATGGATGCTTTTTTAAAATGTTTCTAATTAGGCGTCCAAGCGGCCAGCAACCGAAAATAAACACCTACATGTGTAAGACTCATTTTGTAATTAAAAGTAAGATATGTTTTATATTTTATGCATTTAATGAGTTTTTTATTTTGAGTGGCTATATTATTGCATGATTATTAATTATTGAATGTGTATATTTTTTACGAACATTTGCACGTTAAAGTTATACTTTCTTTATTTATAAGAAGTGTTTTAATTATATGACCACCACTGTATATTTTTTGCTGATTACAAAATCGCATTCAATCATTCATCACATTTCGATGCAAATTAAATATGTTTCATTAAATATACACAATCTTGATTAAGAACTCAGTATAGGCGCTGTCATGCGATCTGTGTATTTTTTTTATAAAACAAACTTAAATTTATGTATATACTGCTAATGACGTAACAGTAATATTGCATAATTAATTTTGTTTAGTGTATTCTTTAGTTCATTATTGCTAACATAGTATTCATTTACAACCTTATCTTATAAATATGAAATCATAAGAGCATACGTCACACGAGAAACCACAAAATTTTCTGGCAGCAAAGGAACCTTGAACTATCCTTGTCCCAAAAGCAATTTATAGTCAATTTGGTTGAAGGGAATTCTGTTCTATTGAATTATCGATCACACCCAGCTAACGAGGTATCGGCCATCTATCACATCTGTTCGATATTCGCTAATGACTCATCTAGACATAATAGCATACATATGTAATGTTACATGTTTTAATGAGAACTTGCCATTTTCGTTGCCAAAAGTAATATGGAAATTTATTTTTTTTATAATCAAAAAAATCAAAATATAAATCAAAAATTGGAGCAAAACGTCTTGGTACCTGAAAGCATCATACTAATAAGACATAATAATATATAGAACTAATTTTGATTTTTTTTTTTTATAGTGTAGGTTAGTGGACGAGCATGTGGGCCACCTGATGGTAAGTGGTCACCAACGCCCATAGACAGTGGTTTGTATATTTCTTAAAAAAAACAACATCACCACTGCGCCACCAACCTTGGGAACTAAGATGTTATGTCCCTTGTGCCTGTAATTACACTGGCTCACTCACCCTTCAAACCGGAACACAACAACACAAAGTACTGTTGTTTGTTTTTTCTTTTGGCTTCACCAAAAATCTACGATATCAACTAAATTAAAAAAAATATATAAATAGATAAAGATTTTTCACTTTGACGTTGACATCGATGATAAAAGAAGGATTTCGTTTATTTTCATACATATTTTCATAATAAGATGTCTATAAGATTAAATGTATTAAGTTGATACATGTAGTTTGATTAGTAAAAAGGTGAGCTACTCAGCATCCTGTAAGCTCTTCATTATAATCTAAACTTTAAATAAGTGTTAGCTATACATTATTTTAATTAAATCTTTTGAAATAATGATTCAAGAGTACTTTTTAGATAAATGGAGTATATTTTGACTATTAATTGAATAATTATATTTTACCTAAGGCTAGCTTTCAAATAACTTCAAAAATCATTCAATTTCAAAAATCTAACGAAATTTCATCACATCTAGTTTATAGGCCATAAAATAGTCATCCAATGGATAAAAGCAAGGAATCCATCAAAATCGATCTTCGTATTATCATAACGTCGTCTATGAAATAGCTTAACGATTTGAATAATGCTTCAGTTTTTCAAATGTCTTTCGTGCAACGTGTACATTTACTATTATTTTTTATAAAATAGGTAAGCCCACGGGCAAATGTGCCATCTAATAGTACGTGGTCACCACCACCCATAGACGCCACCAACTTTAGGAACTAGATGTTTTGTCCAGTGTGCCTACAGTCACCCTACAAAACTTCGATTTTTTTTCTTCAATTAATTAAAAATATATGTATGAGTATATTAAATAGTAATATATAGTATTCATCTGTAATTTACTTTAAAATGAAGTTAACACAAGGTTTTGACTCAGATATTCCTTCACTCTCTAAACTACATTTTTGACAGTAATGTCAAGACAATTTTAATACCATTTCTGATTTCGTTAGTTGACGGTGCTATAGTTGCGCAGTTTATTAGGATTCTTTGATTTCTCCGAAATCGGATATCGAAAATTTGCAATAATATTTTTCGTCATCAAATTTTCTGAACAGACCTAGAAGAATGAATCGACTTGATCTAGACTGCAATAGAGAGGTGATTTTTCGAAATAGGTCTGATTTTTATTTTTGATATTTACGCTAGTAATTTATTTATCATTTATAGCTGTAATAACAAAACATCAATTTGTGAAACCATTTACGTTCGCTTGTGCTATTTAGTGGTTTCGTTTTGTGTACAAATGAAACCAGTAAAATTTACGATTTCAACGACCTATTTAAAAACATTCATATTACGGTCTGCTATTCCCACAATATTGTTTTTGCCTTCGTTCGTTTTAAACATTATTTTTTGACTAGCTTCCTCTTGAAATTCTATAATATAACTACGTGGATATTTTTTACGATAGCCTGTGTCAATTCAATGTATTAGACAATCAAATTATTGTCGAAGGGATTCATATTTTAAATACAATTTGTTTTTAAATATTTTTCTTTATATATATTTTAAATAAAACATAATATAATATACATCGAATCCATTCTCCAATTGAACAGACAAGATCGAATTAGTTTCAGTCGTGTCTAGAATAGAAAATTACCGATCATGTCGTCGGTATGAATTCGATGCCAAAGTTGTAATTGAGTTATAAAACACTTAGTTTCTTTAGAGATTTGCCTGTGTGGTTACTCGCGATTCGTAGGTCGGGCAAAAAAAAAAGAATTGGATACACATTTTTTTTTAAGTAAAGTAGCTAAGTAAATGGTACCCCAGTCACCACCGCCTATATATTTTTTTTTGTTGTATAGGTAGGCGGACGAGCATTTGGGCCACCTGATGGTAAGTGGTCACCAACGCCCATAGACAATGGCATTGTAAGAAATGATAACCATCGCTTACATCGCCAAATCGCCACCAACCATGGGAACTAAGATGTTATGTCCCTTGTGCCTGTAATTACACTGGCTCACTCACCCTTCAAACCGAAATACTTTCATATTGATCCCTTACATGGGCAATACGCCACCAACTTGGGGAGTTAAGATGTTATCTCCCAAGTGTTTATAGTTACACCGGCTCACTTACCCTTTAAACCGGAACACAATAATACTGCTACTATAAATATAAATACTAATTATTACTGTTTAGCGGTAGAATACATGTTTAGTTGATGGTATGATCACAAATCCCTATCTTGGATACCAATATGGCATTATAAGATAATCATAATTTAATGATCAACCGTGAGGATGAGGTGACATAATATTGAACGAGTAAGGCCTATATATAAGGACATAGATATTTTATGCATGGTTTTTAGTATAAGTCGAATAATTTTAAATTTTACACTTTAATTTGTGCGTGTTACTTTTAATTTTGTAGGTATACAACAATCGTATTTTGTTTCATAATAAAGATCGATTTTTATTGTTATCAAAATGGAAGAAATATTATATAGAGCTTAAAGATAACTTACTATCATAGATGGGTCGTGATGACTAGGGTTGAGAACTTAAGGTGAGAAAATTATAAATACTTGACAGTTATTTTTTCTTACCAGAGTAAAAACCAAAATCACATTAAATGCTTTCAATAAAATAAATTCAATTGATTATCTTGACAGTACTGCTCAGAATAATCTACATTTTGATCCGGTAAGTTTATATTAATTCGATCCTGCAAAATGACGATTCAAAGGTGCTTGTAACAGCCTACTCAAATAACGTATATTTTAATTTGATTTGATTGATGTTTAGACTTCGTAATGTGAACCAAAAGATTCGTGAATTTCGAGGAAAAATTCAAGTAGCGTGTAAAGTAATATGTATTAGCAGGAGGGACGGGATAAAGCTGAGTACGAGAAGAGAATATTATCGTCAGCATCCTTATTTTATTAAAAGTTTTGTATTATAACAACCAAACAGCAGCTGTGCCATGCGGTTTTACCCGCTTTACATTAGAATTCTACTAGCCATTATAATATATAGCCTGGTTTATACAATCACCATTATTTCACCGTAATGCCACGGTGAATATTTGCCAAGTTCACAAAATATACAAACTCACAGTCAACTTAACTCCACATATGGTATGCATATTTGGTAATTCTGTCATTAAATCAAAATATTTTGTAATTATACGTAGTTTATTTAAACTTGGCTGCTATGCTCTCTATTAGAATTCATTGATAAAAAAATATATTTCGTGAATTTAACATCAATCGGGCTAAGTGTCTCATAAAATGAAACGTTAACTGACACACACGTCAAAGAATTATGCATAAGAAAATATATGGGAAAAATATCAGTATAAAACCCTTATGAAAACGGTCGCCAGTTGTAATATAAATTCGATTATCAATTTTCTAAATTCAGCTGAAAACACTCAACCGATGTAATGGGACTCGTCAACATCGTTTTATTTAGCCCATGAATTTCCTTGGAAAATCTTAAATTGATTATTTCAACACCTCTACTAACTTTTATCGTTTTCACTAAAAGTCATCTCATTCATCGTCTCGGTCATTAAGCAAATTAAGAAAAGCAATTAAAACATCAGCCTCTTAAATAACCTTTGAGAGTGATTTATTATCTTAAAAAACGCCTTAAGGGTTGAATGTGGATGGTCGAGTGGTAATTTGGTGATTTAAAAATTAAAGCTAAAATGTTCGATATAAATTAATTTATTAAATTAGAATTACTTAAGTTTTATCCTAATTTGTTTCAATTTAATATTTGTTTCCCATAAAGAACACATTCACAATTATAATGAGAAAACACAATTCAATTTTTAAATAAAAAAAATATATAAAAAATAAACTCGAAACAAGTTATTTAAAGTTTTTATTAATAGTTATTGTTTACAATTGTACAATCTAATATAAATAAAACTATGATAAAATTGAAGAATTCAAATTATGTATGTAATTAAAAAATATCAGTTTTAAGAGGATGCGTTTATATTAAATTATTTCGAATACATTTATTCAGATGTTTAAATATAGTAAATCAGGTCATCATAATTTATTGAACATTTGAACCATTTCTACCATAATTGGTTCTGACGTTCACTAATTCAATTTAATTATGACTTAGAAAATGCCTTGTAGTCTTTTTATCAAATGTTTTCAATAAAATGCTACTTCAGAGTAAGTTTTGTGAGTATTTATTTATTTAATGTGTTTTTACCGTATTTAATTGTTTAATGTTGAGATTTTTTGTTTTATATATTTTATTTATCGCTATTAGGAAATTATAGTTATAGATGATTTTTGTAATTATTTTTCGTATGTTTACTAGGGTATGTAAATTTGTCTTAGCTGCGGTGCCCCAAATTTCGATTAGATATTCCATATGTGTTTACACAAATGTATTGTATATAAGATGGCTTAATTAGTTTGTTTGTTTGTTTACTAAATATATGATATAAAAATGTATATAAAGGTGATTTTATTATTAAATTTCTATTTAAAAATTTAAATTTTGATAATAAAAATGAACAAAACATTTTCAATTGAGATTCATCAATTGAGACTCGAGTCCCATTAACTATCTAACAAATTACAATGTAAGTTTTTTTCATTTACTTTATATTATTTAGTTTTTAGTATTCCTTCTTCGCAGCTATTATTTTCAAAGTTTCTTAACGTAGTCGTTGAATAAATTTCAATACACATAAAACATATTTAACTTAACCAAATTATACAACATTTATTGTGATAAGTACGCTAACAGCTCTTAATATATATTTTAGTACACCCAGAGGACTGATACTACGATAGCGAAAACTTCTCGGTCCAAATTCTTTGTATAAAATGAACAAGACGAATAAATTTAAATTTATTTCTGAAGCTTTTTACATTTTCTGTACAGAAATATCGATAATGATATTATGAATAAGCGCTGATTCTTTAAGAGTATCAATCATTTTATAAGTGACTTTCAAAACGAAGAATCTTCAGACATTTGATAATTCGATGGGTTCGAAAATGACTTCAATTTGATTGATGGTTGAAGGAATTGAGATAATGGGAGTAATGACGCACATCCGACAGGTGGGAGGCCTGTGAGCAACCATAAATTCTGTCTTTGTCATCGAATCTTTGTGATTTTAATTAAACAGTTCAGTATAATTCGAGCACTGTGAAGGATAAAATGAAAATAATTTAATGATTGACTTCATTGTCTAATATTGAATAATATACCACATTTACTTCCTGTGTTACATTTCAGTATGTTATTCGGTATATTAAAGTTATTTTAATCAGTGTTAGAATAAAATTTATCGCTCTTTGTTCCAGGTGGAAGCGCTGAACAGAACATAAAAAAGCGAAACGGAGATTAAGGTTTAATTAAAAATGAATGAAGGATCAAGTCAAAACGAAGAAAATGTAACATAACGATTGGAAGCTAGACGTGACAATGATACACGCGACAAAAGTTCCATACCAGCATACTACGGTGTACACATCTACATATCTTTTTCCTTCAAAAAGACCGCCCGATAATGTCAATGGCAATACAATAGGTACAAGCGCAGTCAAAGGATTGTCAAATTTTAGTGATGTTAGAAATGAAACAAAAAATGCCGGTGATCTTTTGATGCTAGTCGACGATTTTAGTGATTACTTTTACGGGAATACAAGTCATGACGTGTTTAGTGTTCACAATAACACAGTGGACATATTCAACGACATTAGTACAAACTGCACTATAAACGGTACTTTCAATGTTTCTTGTTTCGATCGTATCGATTCAACTCCACAGTACAATTACTGGGCTTTATTGCTGTTGATATTTCCATTTTTCACATTGTTCGGAAACGTTTTAGTGATAATGAGTGTCGTGAGAGAGAGAACATTACAGACGGTGACGAACTACTTCATAGTGAGTTTAGCAGTTGCAGATCTACTCGTAGCGGTGGTTGTGATGCCTTTTGGTGTTTATTATTTGGTAAGTTGTAGATTTTTATATAATAAATGTAGACTAATAAATATTTATTTATTTATTTTGAACAATTAAAACATATCACAAACAACTTATAAGATAGCAACTACTATAGTATTGCACTGTGTCGTAGTTACTAACGAACTCCAAATCGACAGCACATTTTCATTTCATCATTTATTCAAGATAAATAAGAAAAACAATTCAATTAAATAAAATGTAAAATTGACACATTCTATTTTTTTTTGAACTGCTTAGAATTGTTGTGACATAATCTATTATATAAAAAAAAATACGTTGATTTGCGTCACATTTTTGAATCGTTACACATCAACAAAAATATAATATCATATTTCGTTATTGAATATGATGTTTCTAGTAGCATTTAATTAAAATCAAAGTTTTATAACTGATTGTCTTCTTCGTATTTTCTTGATTTTACGTAACATTAGTTTTATTATTATGTTATACCAATAATATAATTTTTGTTTGTGTGTCTGGGTGAGCATATTGTTTTAAGCACTAATTATCGTTTGTAGGCGTCAGTTCTTCCATGCGTTCACTTAAATTCACCGTTTGAACCCAAAGGCCTGTTGTAACGGGTTTTCGACTGCCAACATAAGCTTAGTGGCTAACCTATTTGAGAAGTCACGCTTATAAGCAGATATTGATTTTTATTAGTTGTTTTGTATGTACTTTATAAGAAACAAGCACCAGTTTGCAGTTATCAGTAGCTTGTGTCTTAATAAATATTTAATCAAGTCTATTAATCTTGCAAACAAACGAAATTAATTACAATAATATATTCATTTATTTTGCGCGTTGATTAAATATTTTCTTACATATAAAAAATACAAATATATTATTTGATTCCAGTTTTATTTGAAAATAATTTATACAAACGATATATTATTTAGGTGTAATTGTTATACAAGTTATCATAAATATTATTATTAATATAATTTTGTATACTTACAAAGAGCATTACAATACTAATATTCATAAGGAGAGACTTTCCAAACCATGACGCTAAAAGCAAATATTGCACGGCAATAATATAGATTTATTAATTAAAAATAAATAAAGAAGGCATCTACATTTACAAATTAAATGACAAAATGATGACTGGCTGAAATCAGTTTTATAAAATAATGATAAATTATAAACAGTTGACTTATAAATTAAATGGACGCACGTATATAACACACATACAAAGATACTCTAAGTACGTACACATATTTATATTAAGAATTAACGAAAGATTTGTAATTGTAATTATAATTATTAGTGGTATTTATTACGTTTTTATAAAGATTCTTTTAATTCTGAAGCCCGTTTCAGCTAGTTTAGCGTATGTAAAAATAGGTATACAAAAACAAATAAAATTATTCTATTCTAAATAAATACGTGCTTTAATGGAGTATAAAAATGATCACGTTGCAAAAACACACATGAGGCTATGAGGTCAATGTACCGGAAACGAGGGATAAAAACATCAATGTGATGTATTGTGTAAAGATAATAAACACGTCAGAGGTTGTGATGCTGTAATATGAAAGTTAATTTTGTGAAAGTCAGTAATGTACAATTTCATATATACTGTAATGTAATATCTGTCTATTCTAGCTTACAAGCTATGGTACGAATTAAAGTTGGAACCCAAAGAAAAGATCTAGGACAATTTTTTTATTCACCCCTTGTGGGAGCAAAATAGTGGACGAGGTTTGGTGCAAGTTCTTTAATTTTAATAAATAAAAGAAAAATGTGAGCCCAAACAGAATCCAATGAGGGCAAATGATTTTTAATAACCATGTTGATAACATTGTTGAAAGGGCATATCGGATGCTAGGATTTATCCTTAGAGTGGGTAAGGATTTTCACTAAAAATCCACACTCTTTCTGCTATACAATGCCTATCTCCGATCCATTCTCGAGTATGCCTCAACAGTTTGGAATCCATTGTATAAAAAAATATAGATAAAATCGAAAGAATACAAAATAAATTTCCTAAATATCTTTTAATGAAGAATAATGATATTCACCATAATCCTCAAAATCTCAATATTTTGACATTAAAAGAACGTCGTATGGTAGAAGATGAACTTTTTCTTTTTAAATTATTAAATAATCATATTGAATCACCATTCTTACTTAGTAATATATTTATTAGACGTCCTCGCGTGCAAACACGTAAAAAAAAGTAAGTATGTACGTAATAGCTTTCTTTATAGATCATGTATAATTCACAACAATAAATTAGATATTGATATATTTCTTTTGTCATTAAAATAAATTAAATGTAATATTAATTTTCAGTTCATAAAAATTACTTACAGAATAATTATAATTTTATTAATTTGGTCATATTTTATAAAATTTTAATTAATCCATAATTTTATATTCAATTGTTATTTTTTATTATTATTATTTTACTTCCTACTATCCTAACAATCTGCTATGAATTGATATTGATTGACTTAATTGTGAAGACTTGATTGGTTTTTTTTTTGTAATGTGATAATTTATTTATGTGTATTTTATTACTATTTGTCTTCCTTAAAAATAAATAAATAAATAAATATGAATTATTTATAATTACATATACTATTTATATATATACAATATTGCTATTCTTATGAAAATTACAATATAATATTTTCTTGGAAAAGTTTAAAGTTCCATTCCTATTACCTTTGATAATAGAAAGTTCCGAGGTAATATAATTATCGTTAAGCATAGCTATCCCTGACAACTATTGTGTAATAAAATTGGAGAGCTTATTATAGCCTATTTGAAGCAATTTTTGCCCTGTCCTAGTCAAAAAGTATAATTTTGAACTTATGTTTTTAATTTAAACGTTATTATTTATATTATTAGCTGTTGCTTAGTTATGGAAGCTGTGGTTTCCTACGATTGAGGGAGCAAATAGACATATAACCAGTTATTTATATATAGCTTGAGATTGTAACAAAAAAACAAAGTCCTGAGTTCTGACCAATGTTGTTCACGGCAATCATTCTTATCGGAGTATAACCTACTGTGCAGATTATATTACAATGTGAAAAATGAGGTCCATTATATATAACTTCAATTTCATAATCCGTTGGTATGCAACAAGATCGAATGAACTGCAATAGCGAGAACAGCTCTATTTCCGCATACACTTGAACACTATAATGTCCCCAGGTCCCTTGATGACCACCGTGACCGAAACTTGTGATCTTCATTGAATCGGTAGAAACGATGAACGACTGAATAAAATATATATTCAAAACTGATGGTAATTTCACATTTTAATCGTTCGTTGCACGAGAAAATAATTATATACAAATAAATGTCATGAGAAAACTAAGATCCTTATCCCCTGAAGATATTTCTTTCATCACACCCAAGACAAAAAGAAATATTTAGAGATTATATAAGCAGTAGACACGTATAGGGTTTTCCAATAGGGACGCTTGAACTTTGACAGCTGATTGCGGCCATGTTGTTTGAGTGACAGCTGTCAAATGCAGTGTGTTATATTCATTGCGTCCTCCCAAACCACCATGGCAGGTTACAGTGTCGAGCAGCACGTGCAAATCATAAAATTGTTTTATGAAAATGGGTCTTCAGTTCGAGCAACGTTCCGCGCACTTCGCCCGTTTTACGGTCGCGATGATCGTCCTGCCGAGTCGACTATCCGTCGATTGGTGGACAAATTCGAGTCAACCGGGTCAGTTAACAATCAGCCGGTTCCCGTGCGTCAACGTAACGCGAGATCTGCCGAGAATATCGCCGCTGTGCGCGACAGTGTCCTCGAAAACCCGCGGCAGTCAATTCCGCGTCGCGCACAGGAACTCGGCCTTTCGCAGACGACAACTTGGCGAATTTTGCGTTGTGACTTGAGCCTGCACCCGTACAAGATCCAGCTGACCCAAGAGCTCAAGGTTAATGACCAGAGACAGCGCCGTGTGTTCGCTGACTGGGCATTAGAGCAGTTGGAAGTTGACGCCGATTTTGGCAAAAAAATCATCTTCAGCGACGAGGCGCATTTTTGGATGAATGGCTATGTCAACAAGCAAAATTGCCGTATTTGGGACGAGACCAATCCACACGAGGTTCACCAAGTGGCAATGCACCCGCAGAAAGTGACTGTTTGGTGCGGATTTTGGGCCGGAGGCGTGATTGGTCCGTATTTTTTCGAAAACGATAATGGTGTGGCCGTCACCGTCAATGGTGAGCGATACCGGTCGATGATAACCAACTTCTTTTGGCCTGAAATCGAGAATATGGATCTGGACAACATGTGGTTTCAACAGGATGGCGTTACGTGCCACACAGCACACGCTACGATGGAAGTTCTACACGAGCAATTTCTGGACATGGTCATCTCGCGCGGAGGCGACGTGAACTGGCCACCGAGATCGTGCGATTTGACCCCGCTGGACTTTTTCTTGTGGGGTTTTCTTAAGTCGCAGGTCTATGCCAACAAGCCGCAAACCACCGATGCCCTCAAAGTCAACATACGCCACGCCATCGATCAAATACAGCCCGATTTGTGCGCCAGAGTCATCGAAAATTGGACCTTTCGTGTGCGCGCCACCAACCGAAGCCGTGGCGGTTATTTGAATGATGTCATATTCCATACATAATGGGGTCGATAGACCTTCCAAATAAAAAAAAAATTCGCAAATATCTCTCCTACATGTATTTTTTTTTGCATTTCAAAGATCAAGCGCCCTTAATGGAAAACCCTATATAAGTATACAAAGTTAAACGATTTTTTTTAAATTTTCGTTGTTTAAAAAGTATAGGTAAATAGCTTGTGGATGAATTCTATAAATAAAAACGTACAGCGTCCAACACGCTCGCCTGCCTACCACGCGACACTTGTTTTATATCCACCCTCGATACAGCAGGCAGTAAACCTTTAATGGAGGCATGAATTCGCGTAGCTATAAAATATTTGTAATAAAATCATATTTGCTGAAAAGATACACCGTTTTCGACGTCACCAATTTTTCCTCGGTTGAAAAGTTCGGTGTTATTTTATTGCGACAAAGAATTTACTGAATTACAACGAAGAGATAAAACTAGATTATTTTTATATCGACTATATCAATTTTAGTGTCACGTCTGTCTGAGTATTATTAACCTTCAATATAACGTTGTTATTTATTTATTTTTCCCTTAAAATTATTAGATAAAAATCTGCACACAACGTTTTATCCGTGTTATCGTAAACACCAAAAAATAATTGATGCAACTGACAGCTGTCAATTTGACAGTTCTTTTTATTCTTTTAGAATGTGGTAAGAGTAAAAAGGACTACTTTATGTGGGGCTGCTGAGAAAGCCCCCAAGCTGAGAAAAAAAAGCCCTCAATACCTGAGCCTGGAAACTATTATAGAAGTGACCAGTGTTTACATTTTTGACGTGACGTCTTATAAATCGATGAACGCCGGCTGCACGCACGAAAAAGCATGACTTATTGTAACGTTCCGCCTGAGCCGAGCGTGCAAGAACGAGAGCGCGGAACAAGCGATAGAGAAGCACGATCGGCCTAAGCGTTCGGCTTGTGATATCTATCTCTCTTCCACTTCATCGGCCGATGCTTCCGAGCATTCATCAATGTTTTTTTATGACGTTATCACGTAAAATTATCGTCCGTAAACTGACTTTATTTTTGTAATAAAAACTTAATACATCATAAGTAAATAGTATAATAATTTGAACTAATTCGTTTTAAAACAATTAAAAATAAACGTTCTTGAATATCACAGATGAATGGGGTAAATCTACCAATTCACAAACACTAATGTGTATTGGGAAATTATCTCTAAACAAACGGTAACCATGTCATTTGGAAAACAACGACGTAATTTGATGACACCACAATAGATTCCGCGGCTGACCGACCGGACATCATGCGTCACCACAACCTATACATAATAGTGACATATACCCTACTAACTACTACAATGTAGAATAAACCTTACTGATTCGACATAAAGTGCAAATTTAAATGGTCGATAAAATAACGTCGACTATTCGGCTTTCTGCGTCCGCGAATTGGATTTTTTTTTCAGTTCTGATTGTAATTTCACGGATTCGCAATGACATAGTGTCATCCTGAACTTTTCGATTTGAATACCGAACGCAGTATTGTTCAGGGTTCAGCGAACGAATCATACGCTCTAATATTTTGTAGTATATAATAATACTACACCAGTTAAATAGTTGGCAATATTAGCAACAATATAATTAATGCAACATTTTCTTTAGTACGTAATCAGTTTGATACTAACAATCGGTATCGTATGTGATATGATTGAACAAAACAATAAAACCTATCCAAAGGGCGCTAAGGTTATTTTAATTAAAAAAAAAGTAAATAAGAATTTAGTTCAAAATAATGATGATATTCAATAATTAAACACATATGTCGTAGAACCGATAACCGTTGGAGTAGACGTGTTCTAGAGTGGAGACCACGCCTTGGCAAACGTAGCGTAGGGCGCCCTCCGGCTAGGTAGAGTGACGATATACGCTAAGTGGCTGGCAGCGGATGGAGACTGAGAACTGAAGATCGAGCTCAGTGGCGTGCCATTGGAGAGGCCTGTCCAACAGTGGACGACAAAGGGATGATGGTGATGATGAATCAAAAATTTATCAATAATTCATTCCAGACGTGTGAAAATTTTGTTAACGTAACAAATGTAAAGAAATGGTAAAAAAAAAATGATTATAAAAAAAATCGTATCTATGGTAAGATTTCCTTCACCTGGAGCCTTCTGTTCTGGATTTTGGGTGCAGAACAAGTTTATATTTACCGTAAAAATGTTATGTCATCGATCAAATGTGAAACACCAACTCCGTTGGATAATAGCACGTGATTTGACTTGAACATACTAACAAACATTTGAAAGTTCAATAAATGATTCCAATAAAAAAAAAAGTTCGCAAATCTTCTAAATAAACAAATATAAGACTCTGAAATCAATATTCTTCAGTTATTAGATAAGAATACCTATTGTTATATAAAAATGACTTCCGCCATTGCAAACGCAAAGAAGAATTTGCTTTTAAATCGATTAAAATTCTCCCGTTTCGTCTGTCTGAGTAATAATTGTTTTATGCTTCGCTTATAGTGAATTAATGGAGTTCCCGCCTTAACATGGCAATTGATAGGTAGGGCTATTAGCATTCCTGCATTCTACATCTTAACAATAAACTGATAACTAGTTTGATAAAAGCAAAATAAGTAAGTGCTTTTTATTTGGTGGTAGGGCTCCGAGGAAGCTCGTCTATGTAGGCACTTACTTAGTTTAATCTTGTTTGTTAATTAATTTTTACGTAGTGAGTATAAATTGTATGTTTATATTTTTTGCGTTTACTTCAGTTGGAGATCCTTCTGAATAAATATATAAATAAGTACCACTCACTCATCATATATACCACGTCAAACAGCAATTCTAATAATTAGTTATGGGAAAATAAAATATTATTATTATTACCCCGACCAGTATAAATAAGAAATATAAACCTTTCCCTACACCGCCAATGCAGCATCACACTAGGGAAGAAAGATGTTATATCTTTTGTGTAAGTAGTTACTCTGACATACATATATAAGCATAATAACCAAATTGACAATTTCGCTTAACGATAGGGAGTTGAAATTGTTAAGCTCCTCAGACAGCACGAGGAGCCGTTCCATTCTATTCCTGATCTCTTTCCGGTCACTTGGTTTCTAATATAATATTACGAAAAGGAATAGAAAGTGCAGCTGTTTCTACAGCCACACTTGTAGTTGACAGTTATAGCCAAAACTCAACTAAGAACTAACTAATTTTTGACGTGATAACGTCTTATAAATCGATAAACGCCTGTTGTACGCACGAAAAAGCATGACTTATTGTAACGTTCCGCCTGAGCTGAGCGCGCAAGCGAGAACGCGGAACAAGCGATAGTGAGGCACGATCGGCCAAAGCGTTCGGCTTGTGACGCATCTATCTCCCTGATATCTGATCGGCCAATGCGTCCGAGTATTCATCAATGTTTTCTTATGACGTTATGTTGTAAACCGACTTCACAGACAACCAATTCTATATTTTTTTATATTCAAAATACTTGCTAAGCGCTTTAATGCAATTTGTAGCTTATACTTAAATATTTGTTTATAAGAATGTATATAATTTATAGTAAATAATTTCGAAGTTAAATCTATCTCCGAACTCCAATTGAACATTTAAGAATCATTAATTAATTTGTTCATGGACCGCTTTTGAAGTTCGAAAACGGTATGAATGTTGGCAGTTGAGTGAAAATTCACAATTTCTCCATCTAATTAAAATTTCAAGCGCGAACGATGAAAAATAATAAGCGCTTTTTTTTTAATTAACTCAATAAGTACTTTCATAGTTGAGAATAATTCAATCAAAGATTACGGTTCGTAAAACAAAATCTTAATCATTTAATTGGTAAAATTTTAATACCTTTTATATAAAAGGAATAGAAAAAAATCTTAATTAATTGACTGACCCATTCTTTAAACTCAACCACATTGAAAACTATTAATTTTTGGCTCAAGAATAACTGATCAGTGGGTTCAAATAGTCTTAGTGATGATAATTATGTTGATATTAATTATTTTCTATTTAATATTTAATTATACACAGCATTATTAATAATTAAAATAAACCAACGAATAAGCCGGCAAAGAAACAGTGTTTTATTTTAATAAAATTTCATTATTGTTACCAATATCTAATATAAGAAAAAGCCTGGAGGCGATCGTTTTATTAGCAAAGCTATATTATAGCCTCACTAATCTTATATTAATCAAACACCACATAACCGATTTCTGTCTCGGTGGCCGATCTCAGGAGATATTAGCCAGCTGCGCAGGACATATTATAGTGAACAAGTGTATGCGCAAACATAGGTGCACTCTCATAATCACTAGGGACGGTAATCCGACACGACAGGAAAGAGTTCAGGCGCAAGACTTGCATGGGATTGCACACTTCCAACTTCCAGACACCGCGGCCAATATCTAGCTACTAGGCCAGTAGCCAGTAAATAATATATATTCGGAATAGGAAAGATCAATGATAACAGATAAAAGATACAATATTAGAACACTGGTCAAAGGTTTTTGTGTAATTGGTTGTACAAGTGGTACACATTACCAATAATGGTACCGCACGGAAGCAGTACTTATTTTCGGTTCATATTTCTAACAGCACGAAACTCAATCAAAGGTAGTGCAATATCTGTATTTCTGTTATAATTTTCAAACAAAAAAAAAATTATACAATTCAACTTCAAATTGCAGCCCTAGATTTAAACGAGCCTGTCGTTTAAATATTTTTATGATTTATTTATAAGTAAGCGAGCAGGTGGATTACATGTTATTCAATAATTAACGACACATAAACATTTGCAGAACCAGTGAAAATGTATTGCCGGCCTTTGCGGTATAAGTTCATCTGTCTTTTGAATTGTCCACAATGTGATTTTGGGTTAACACAGTAGGCGAAAGTTGATTCCAGTTATACGTGCGAATAGCATTCCAGCCGCGCCTGGGCTTTAAGGCTAAAGAACGAGTTTCCAACTGATATAAAAAAATCAACAGTAAAATGTTAAACATATTTAAAAAAGAAAATGTTCAAACTGTATCAATACCTGTGTACGCATTTTCTTCCTTCATTATCTTCCACATACTGTTGAAAGGAATTTAAGTGTTTATTTACGTTACATTCAAATTTAGTTTTTTATATTGTTTTCTTTGTATTAGTTAGGTAGACCACGTGGACCAGTGGACCACGTGAGTGTAAATCGTTGTCATTAATGGTCATGGTCAATGTTCCACCAACCTAGAACCTAGTTGGTATGTCCCTTGTGCCAGTAATTACGCTGGCTCATTCGCCTTAAAAACTGGAACACAACAATACAAATAGTGTTACGTGGTGTTAGAATATATGATGTTTGTCCTGAGTTTCTTTCGCCGGTTCTTCTCAGGTCTGAGGTGTTTATTCCGACCCGGTGGTAGATTTATGACAATCAATAAGCAAGTGTGTGATATTGGTAGATACAAATTGTATAAGTTTTCCGGAAAATTGTATTTTTTTTATAAAAATTCAAATTTTTTATTCAGAACCCAGACTGCAAGGTTCTTGCATGTAAGAGTTAGAAACGAAAAGATGCATTAATGTATTAAGACGGCCCGTTTGCTTGTCAGGAAAGCCTTTAGAAATAATCTAGCCGATGAAGTAACTTTAATCTATATGAGTGTTCGATTGAGTCTTGAAGTAAATTAATCTCTTCTTTCAAAACATTTTACTAAATATATTATGTGTTCAAGATATACACATACATGATATAGGTATACATCATGCCGCTACGAGTGAATTCAAGTTAAAATAGTAGTCGCTCTTAAGATAACCTGTAAGACTTGATGTTATATGATATAATTTTATATTTTTTAAATTATTTATTTACATTAATACCTTAAATAAAAACATATTAAATATAAATGCTGAGATATATAATTAAAAAAAAGTAACTGCGAATATATATACTACTTCTGGGCTGAAAGGTCAATGTTAACATAATATGAAATTAAAACTGTACCACTAGCTTAAATATTTTGCAATATTTCTAAGATTAATTTGTCTTAATAAATTATTAAAGAAATATTGTTTTTTTTTTTCTAAACATAAAAATTGTTACAAATTGAAGTAACAGCCCGTAAATGTCCCACAACTGAATATAGGCGTCCTTTTTCAACCACGTTGCATACATATGTAACACAAGTGCATAGGAAATTTGCAGGTTCTCACCATGTTTAGTTCACAGCACCTTAACATTGACTTTGTTTATTCTATCTTCATAAAGGCAGACATCTGCAAGCCCTCAGGTATTGCAGATTTCCATCAGCGGTGGTAATCACTTACCATCAGGTGAGCCACCTGCCGTTTGCACTCTTACAAATAAAACCTTTAGGCGAGAAATAATGTAATGGTGAATAAGGCAAGGTGTTGCTAGAAGCAATTCCTATTCAGGTTAGTGTCTTCACCTATATTTTCACATTTAATTAACTTGTAATCAGTTGTAATTATATTGCATTTAATTGCATATAATATCTTCTATCTAAAACGCAACTGATGCTGGACTTGTTGCTTCTATATAAGTGTGTATCTTGATAAATAAACTGCGACTCCCCTAGATATCCTCAGAGTGAGAATCATTACGGGCGGGGCAATAAATTGCGATCTATCTTAGCGAGTCTATAAATAGGAGCACTCATTTCCATTTGTGACAGAGCTTCGATTCGGTTCCGTTGCCCCAATTTATAGAGGAGTAGCGGTTTGTATTGAGTTCCATTAGAAATATTAGCATAATTTGAGACTAAAGTTGTAAAAGGGTACAAGTTATAAAACTTTTTCTGTAAAATTTTTGGTGGTTGAAATTTTTTTTGGTCTAGTGGCTTATATGGTTATAAATCATCTGGTATCTAAGGTTAGGGGTTCGAATTCTGTGTTAAAGCCATAATTGTTTTTTAGCCTTAGTGTGGCTTATAAATTCCTGCAACTATGATTTGTTTTACCAAAATTACAATGTTATGGGTAACCCCATATTATAATGTTCATTGTAATACTCGTATGTAGACTGACTCTGTCTGAGATTAGCCTTTGTGGCCGTAATTAAGTCAGATTATATTGATGAGTAAGCACCTTAGCGGTCGGCACACGGTAAGGGTTAACTGAGAATTCGAGTGTCAGACGTAGTCAGCGTAAGATTCGTTATTGTAAGTGCGTTAATGTGTGCGTGAGTATATATATAGTGAGTACGTTGGCGCGGTGTTTTTGTTTGAAACTGTTTTCACCAACATTTTTTGCCACATGGCTATTTCTATTGTTTTTTTGTGTAAACAACATAATATGATACATAAAAAAAACAACCCGCTGGGTGGCTGGGTGTTTCTTTTCCGAACCGGTGAATAAGAAAATGTAATACTTCAATATTGAATAAAGTATTTTGAATTTTAATTTGAATTGGAACCAAAGGTCCAACCAACCTGTCAATTTTTAAGCGTTGAAACAACAATTAAATAAACGATAAACGTAAAATCATATTATATAATTTTGACTAATTAAAACGGTGCAACGTCAATCAACTAACGTTGATAATTGTGAAGCAGTAATTAGTTAAAATCGCTTTCGCTTATGACTTAGGAACGTATTCCGTACTGAACGTAAAAGGGAAAAGATCCAATGAGCATTAAACTTCTCTCATATAATGCTGAGCATCGTACTGTAAGACAAATGGCGTGCCACTTTCAAACTCTTTTTATTATATTATACTAGCAAAAGCCTGCAGACGTTGGTGCCTTTATTTATGTACCAAATTTTGAGGTTAAACGGTAGAGAAGATTTAAGTTCTGTAGTGTCATTTTGTGAGTAACAACAAATTATCACATAAATATACCATATTAATTGTGGTTTATCTGACGTATGTATGTATTATTTTATATTATCTTAACTAATATTATAAATGCGAATGTGAGTCTGTTTGTTTGTTACGCCTTCAGGCCCAAACTAATGAACCGATTTTAAAAATTCTTTCACAAATGGAAAGGTACATAATCAGCGAGTAACATAGGCTACATTTTATCCCCATGCTCCCACGAAAACGGAAACTACGCGGGTCAAGCCGCGGGCAAAACGCTAGTAATGATAAGTGTCATTATATTGTGTTTTACAAAAAATTAATATACCACTGTTATAATTTTGTAAATGTATGCGCAAAACTGGAATAAGGATTATAACATAATATTTGAAATGTTGGTAAAGAGTTAAGTAGCTATTGAGATTTTTGTAGATTCGTGTCGGTAGAATTCACATTCCAAACCGGTGGCAGGTTATCATTAATAATATTATGTAAAATGACGATACAAAGCTGCTGGTTAAGATATACTTGAAAAAATATATTTTGATGTTGATCCTGATATTGTTACAAGTATGTAAGTATATAAGTACATGGGTACGTATCTGTTTATTTTTATGAACATTAAATTCGAAGCATAAATGTAAAACAAATCACGCACGCAATTGTCTGTGTAATAATAAACAATGAAATCTTCCAACTTTCATGGTGATCGCTCAAACAGACATACTACCTTAATTTATATGTAAACATTTATGTAAGTGAAATACCACTCATCACGAGATCTCCTAAGCTATTAGCCAGATTGACTTGAAATTTCTCATAGTTACGTCTTCCCCGACGTAGACGCTCATTAAGAACGGACTTTACACAAATCCTATCCAACATGTAATATATTTTTCTTCCTATCTGCCCGTGCGAAGCCGGGACAATAAGCTAGTATATAATACGAAAGCAGCGTTTTTTTGAAGTACGCGAATATACGAATAACGAGCACAATCACTCTGTGAAACCAGCTTTCACCGGCGACTTTTCCGAAGCGATATGACATAAAAACCTACAAGAAGAGAGCGTACTCTTTCCTCAAAGGTCGGCAATGCACCTGCAAGTCCTCGAATGCTGCAGATGTCCAGGGGCGGTGGTAGTCACTTTCCATCAGGTGAACCTACTGATAATTTGTTCCCTATTACATAAAAAAAAAACATGACCGTGGGTGTAGGTCTCACCTACTCATCATATATTCTACCGCGAAACAGCAATACTTAATGTAGTTGTGTTCCGATTAAAGGGAGTGAGCCAGTGTAACTACAGGCATAAGGGGCATAACATCTTGGTTCACAAGGTTGGCAGCGCATTGGTGATCACCTACCGTCAGGCGGCCTAGCTAAATCAATAAAAAAGAACCTTTTATTGATTTTTAGCGAACACAGTTTTTCGTATGTAATAATTGTTTCTATCCTGGAAATTGTTGCGATCTTGAAAGATTGAGGATCATAATAGTCAAAATACATTATAGTAAATAATGTACATTATTCTGTTAAAATTTTTGAAACATTATTTATTATCACAATAATTATTCGCTTGACATGCGAAGGTTCAGCAATAATTTAAATTTATTGTAATACGCTTTAAATTATTGAAGTTTATACTGATAAGAAATATTGCTGTGAGACAAATAAATTAACATTAAGCTATCGCTGTATTGGACCAATAAAATGTGAGACACTGATCGTTCCTGACTGATTTCGGCTACGGCGGCCAATCCCTGGAGAGATTAGCCAATTGCACGAGATATTTATACTGCATATGAGTTTTTGTGTGTGTGTGTGTGTGTGTGTGTGCGTATAGCGAGCGAGAGATGAGGCACAGAGCTTTAACATGGATGGGAGAGAACTAATGTCATAACTTGAGGCTGTATTATAAATTTGTTAAATTATAAAAAAAACAATAACTTTGATTTGACCGCATGACTATTGGATCTATAGGTAACTACACCAATGATGAATCAGCCAATAATGATTATATATTTAATTTAATTTAGTATGATATGAATCTGTTTTTCAATGATGAATAAAAATGGCATTACCTTAAAAAATAGCGGGATATAAAGGGATGGCTAACTTTTCTTACCATGCCAATGTCTACGGGCGTTGGTGACCACTTACCATCAGGTAGCCCATATACTCGTCCGCCTACCTATACTATAAAAATAAAATAAAAAGATATATGAATCCATTGAAAATAGTTAATCCAATACAATCTATTATGTGAAAAAAACCATTTGAACGTGAATAACGATGTAAATAAAGTGCAATTTTTGTAAAGCTGTATTTATATTATTTATAAAGTGGGTCGATGTGAGGTTCTGAAAACAATAACTTGTATATTTAAAAGTAAAACGATTCCAGTAGGTCCCGATATCGCATACCTATAAATTATTCTATAAATGCAAGCAATGTAGGTCATATTTCCGTCTGAGATATTTTAAATATCTGAATTAATTTATAAAGATTCACTAAAATGTTTCGGTTATATAAATACGAAAATACTATTTAAAACAAATTTGGTACAACTTTTTGAAAAAAAATGTAGCCTTAGAAATGCCTGATTTAAGGAATAACTAATATGCCTATTCGACCATCAAATTAATAGTTCAGCTTGTGTTAGGAGAGAGGACGATCATTATAGCCCAAGGAACTTGCAACTTACATTACTTATTAGACGACCATTACTTGATCAAGTAAAGGTTTAAAATCCCATGACTGATAGCGCAGACAAAATGAGAAATCATTTACATTTAACATAAGTAGGCCAATTTACCTAACAATTGAAGTCACCTCAGCTGTGACCATGACCTAAAATATAAAATATTTTTCTTCATCGTGAAACAAATCAGCATTCAATGTTATACAATTAATATAATTGTGAACACCTAATTAACTGTTAAAACATTGAACAAAATCGAATCATTCTATAAAATTACGGTAACACGGCTAATTTAACGTTAAACTATTTAAAATGATTTCTCATTATCGCGCATAACGGAGCACAAAGAGTGTTGCCGATTACACAATTCGTTGGTCCAACATTGACTGATTTCGTTGAATTATGAACAATGAAAATTATATTAAATTATTTTGATCAAAATTTAAAGCAGGCGACGGCGAAACATTTTGTATTTTATTTTTCAATGTACTAAATGTATATTAAAAATCCTGATAATCTCTATCGTATATATATCGTATAATAATCGTAGTCAGATTTAATTGTATTGCCAGTAAGCAGTTTCAACAAATAAAGCATACTCTGCTTATGAATATATTTGACAATAATGCATGGATTGAATGATTGCTGAATCTCGTGTAGGAACTAAGTAATTGTAATAATCGCTTTCTCGCGATTTGTTACGAATCTGCCTCTTTCTTGCGCATAAAACTCAAATCTGAAGGCTTACTTATATGTATATAGGCAAGCACATGCATAGAGTACACATCTTACTCGGTGGCAGGGCTTTGTGCAAGCTCGTCAGTTGTAGGTACCACTCACTCATCAGATATTCTACCACAAAACAGCAGTACTTTGTATTGTGTTCCGATTTGAAGGGTGAGTGAGCCAGTGTAATTCCAGGCACAAGGGACATAACATCTTAGTTCCCAAGGTTGGTGGCGCATTGGCGATGTCAGCGATGATTAACATTTCTTACAATACCTTTGTCTATGGGCGTTAGTGACCACTTACCATCAGGTGGCCCATATGCTCGTCCGCCTACCTATACAATAAGAAAAAAACTATATACCTTTCCCCTCTCTGATACGCGGACGAAGTCGCACGCGGAAACTAGTCTAAAATATTACACACTTGTTCTTTAGTCAATTATACATCACCGTAGCTTTCGAAGAAGACAGTTATTGCAACTCATCGGATAACCCATAAATAAACGCCAATTTCGATGCTATGTAAGTATTTAAAAAAAAAAAAACATATATCACAGTTCCGTTCGTTGGTTCCTACGCAATAAATAATAAAAATTGATTTATTCCCAGAGGACGCTTCTGTTATCCCAACTGCTTCCTGCTCACACGATCGTTTTGTTACAAACGAACACAATATCTATATGGAACCCTGTTTTAAATTGAACGTTGACGATGTGAATAAATTATTGATTGGATTTGCGAAAATTTTAGTATGCAATGCAGATTTAACTGTTGATCTTTCTTTAATGAATCACACAAATAGTAACAATTATTAGAGTATAAAGCACAGCTTAGTAAAAATTATTATTTCTTGATTAGTGTTATTTTTTTTCCTGAAGTTCGCGTTTTAGTTAGTTATTTTTATCGAAAGTAGCAATGAAATAATACCTTTTTATGCCTCTAGTTGGTCTAGTAGCTAGATGTAAGGCCGCAGACCCGGTGGTCCTGGGTTCAATTCCCAGGTCTAGAATACATATAAATATGAGTCAAAACATCCAAACAACGATAGTATAACGTACCTAACGTTTATGACATTAATGATTTTTACTTTGTTTTATAAATTTAGATTCCTAGCATTTCCAAATTAATTTATATCGTTCAGATGTTTCATGGTAGTCAATAATATATAAATTCGTATACAATTAAGACATTACGATTTTTATTGAAATATCGTATATAATTATAGTGAATTTCTTTTCATGTTCCTTTTGAAGAAGAGACCTGGATCCACCACCAGGCTGGTGGATAGAGGCAAAATTGCTGAGGGAATTTAACCCTAACTTAAAATAGAGGGTCTTATCCTAGTAAGGACCAGTATTTTTTCTAATATATGCTTATTATTTACCTCTACGTTGAAACATATGTAACCGATACATTTCGCGTGAAATTCTGCCATATTTGTCATCCATCAACCCGCAATAAAGCTGATTGGTTGAATGAACTCCAAACGTTCTCAAAGGAAGAGTAAGAGAAGCAGTAAGTCGAGGTCACATATATACGTAAATATACTGGGTGTACCAATAACTATTAGCACCTTAGATATCTTCGAAACTATAAGGTTCACAGTAACATTTGCTGATATAAAATTGCATAGTACGAAGGGGGCTATCCAATGATACCAAAGCACTCACTCCCACCGCCACCCCTGGGCTGGGGGTGGGGCAACTTTAAAATCTGAAATGGGAACCAGCATTTTTTATTATAAATTCGGATTCCCCATAAAAAAAAATGAAACTTTTACTCAAAATTTTTTTGGCGCTGAATTGCAAAAAAATCCTGAAAGTACTGAAGATGCTTCCGTTCAACGGCAAACGGCTTGACGGCAAAAGGCTGGAGAAAAATGCATATTATTTCTACCCTTATTAATATTTATATATTTACAGCTTTAATTAGTGATTACATCTAGCAACACTAGACATACCACTAGACTTTAAGTAAGAAAACATACAGTGCGACAAGGTTCTCTTGGCGCGTGATTGAAATAGGATTTAATATCGAAATCGTGACAAGTGTCGCTACAACAGATAAGTGATACCATATCAAATTAGGAATCCTAAATTCTCAACCAGAATAACTAACACAGTATGCGTATTCTGTGTTCTTGGTGTTTGTTTCTGTACATATAGTATTAACCACTAAGATTGTTACACCAGGAAAGAATGTAAAAATAAAGAAGGACAAACTTTTGTTGACAATTTTGATATCGTTATACAATTACCTAATACCTAAGTATTATGTATAGTAATATTTGTTAACATATTAATATAATACATACCAAAAAAAACTTAGAAGGGCTTTATTCGATATGACATTACATTAACTATTTGAAACTGTATTTAATAATAGTTAAAATTATTCTGTTTGGTTTTGGATATTTAATATTTAGAAGGATAAGTTGTGAGCACACGGCCTATTTATAATTATTATTGTTATTTTTTTAAACATGGGCATAATTTTCGATTAACCATTTCATTATTTAGAAAAAACTCAATAATAAATGTTGATATGTACTTAACACTAAAGGAGGTTTCATAACTGTAAATCGCTCTCTTAGCTAGCTTGCCGTACAGCGTACTTTATCGGAGGCTTACTAGATACGTCAGATGTCATTTAGTTCGCTTTTATAAAAAATAATTTAATTCATTTGTAATATATTAACAAACTAAACTAAACGATGAGAGACGAAAAAAACATTTAATAATTTTCGTACACAATTATCGGTTTGTTAACGAAATTAAAATTAACGATAAATAGTAATATAAAAAAAATACACTTGCTTATAAAATACTATTAGCGATATCATAGTCATAGTCATCGTGCTGGGGACTGGCCCTGCCAAGCTCATCTGCTGGCTGGCATTATTCACTCCGACTCGGACTCTCGGTTTAGGCGGATATCTCATAAATAATGTTTCAGTTGCTCAGTATTGATTCCTTTATTCTATTTATGTGTGTAAATTGTACGTGTAGTATAGTGATTTAATTTATCATTTTAAAAAACCTATTTCTATCCTGATTCCCAAAAATACATAATAATAATAATAATATCCTCCAGACCGATATCGGCCATGCCGGCCAATCCTAAAAGAGATTAGCCAACTGCGCAGGAGATATTAAAGTGCACAAGTGTGTGCGCAAACACAGGTGCACTCTCTCTTCCCTAGCTCTCATAATCCGATGGGGTGGCAATCCGACATAACCGGAAAGAGTTCAGGCGCATGACCAATGGCTTAACGTGCTTTCCGAGGCACGGGAGTGTACACACTTCCAACTTCCAGACTCCGGGCTGCTACTGAGAATTTTCTGACAGAAAAACCCAATAACTATTTATTGGCCCGAACTGGGAATATCTAGCCACTAGACCAACGAGGCAGAAAAAAATATACATTGTACACGTATAATGAAATGTTAAAAAAAATAGATAGGGCTCGTCCGGGATTTGAACCCGGGACCTCTCGCACCCTAAGCGAAAATCATACCCCTAGACCAACGAGCCGGCTGACGATTTAACACATTTTAGTCTTCAGGTTAACCACACGGTGAAATTGTGTAATTAGAGTGTTTTATTGATAGTATTATACTTTTATAAATGTAAAATAAATAAATTGTGGGTTATAACAAGATTACAATGTTTACGTATTTACAAAAGAAAAGTAAAGAAAAAAAAAGAAAAGAACACTTTTATTTGGGACATTTTAACAAAATGACAATTAGGTACAAAATAAAAAGTAAAAATCAATAAAAAAAAAAAAAAAAGTAACGATACAAAAAAAATATATATATAAAGAAAAAGAACAAGTACAATATAGGTATATGACGTGTCCCAAATAGGTATACCATTCAGCAATTCATAGGTGTGGACACCTAATGCTGGTTTTCAATGGTACCCTTTTTTGATACCTACTGACGGGCGGTGACCCAATTAAATTACAAATACTAAAATTTAAAATAAAAACAATAGACATTACATATATAATTTATTTATAAGATAAATTGCATACATTAAATAATTATTTATTAATTCGATAAACTACACGCAAATATATTTATATTTTGTATAAAGCAAAACCAGTTATGGAAAAGTAGGATCACTGGGAAAGTTATTAGAGTGCCACGTGCGCCGCGCGCCGGTGGTCGCGTGACGCGTGCATGTTACTTGTTTATAGTGAATTCAGTGGACACAAAAAAGGAAAAGTACTTGGTGGACGTAAAGGTTTAAGGTAAGATATAAATATATTACATATAATAATATTCTATGTGAGCTCATATTAAAAAAAATAAAATAAAATACTTTCTTTGATTTCTAGACTACCCAACGATAAAATCAAATAATAAAACCTCGTTATTAGCGGCAGTTTTCTCAGCGCAACTAACGTATAGTAGATGGAACAACACGATGCAAGCAGCGGAGCCATACCATTAAGGTAAGATGATATGTAATTAATATTTATATACCTAGGTAAAGAAAATTAGATCTTAATGTATGTTATATTTTAGTACTATATTGAGATATAATCGAAGATCTATTTGGATATTAAAAAAAAAAAAAAAAAAAAATACAAGTAAAAAATAAATAAAAAAAATAAATAAAAATTACAAGGTAATTAAGCCGATGTCACGCCATAGTTATGCAACTCGAGAACGAAGCCAATTTTTTTTTTAAGATTATATATATTTAATACTTATATATACTTAATAAAAACATATATACATAAAAACACATCCAACCATATATATAATTATATATATACATAGATACGAATATATATTTATTATTCCAATTCTAACTGTAGATTAAATAAATATTTTTTGTATTTAATATTAAATGTTTTTATGGTCTTTAGGATCCGAAGCGGAGGGGGGATGTTGTTCCAACACCTCGTTGCGGCGTACCGAAAACTGCCGCGGAATGCTGCTGTGCGGTGTGACGGCACATTCAGCATATAAGATGAAGCTCTCGTTTGGTAACTTCTATTACTTTCATTGGACCAACTCAGTTTATTGTATAAATATATAGGCGTTTTATTTTTAATTATACCAAACAACAAGGTCGCAAAGTGCAGTTGCCTACGGTATTCCATCCTCGCTATTCGGGCGTTATTGAGATAAGGGGAAACATGTGCGCGAGGCGGTATTTTGAAGCAGTACCTTATACATGCATTTTGTACCCGCTGTATAAGATTTTTTGTGCGTGTGAGTAATCTAGGCCCGATGACCGCATCAGCATAATTAAACTTCGAGAGCACTAAAGTGTCGCATAATTTTATACGCATATCTTTACTTAGCACGTCCCGGATCTGATATAAGACTTTTAGCCTGTAAAAGCAATTGCGAGCTGTATTTATAGTGTGCTTTTCGAATGTTAATTGCTCGTCGATCAACAAGCCTAAACTTCGTGCTTCCGTGACTCGGTCTATTCTTTCTCCTTTGATATGCAAGAATGGATTTAGGTCATTAATTAATTTCACATGTTTTCTTGTTCCTAAAATTATATATTTGGTTTTGCTCGGGTTTAAAATGAGATTATGACAATCTGACCATTCTGAAATACGTTTAAGATCATCATTTAAATTTCGTATAGCCATATTTGCTTCTGAATTTTTGAAAGATAAGTATATTTGTATATCATCAGCATAAATATGATAATTACAATGTTTTATGTTTTCGACTATATCCGCACAGTAAAGCGCAAAGATAATAGGCCCTAATATTGATCCTTGGGGGACGCCTCTGTGAACGGAACAACAATCAGAGAGAGCCCTTGACCCATCCTCATTTATTACCTCTACAATTTGCTTACGATTTCCTAAATAACTAGAAAACCATTTAATTGCGTCAGAGCTGAACCCGTAATATTTCAGTTTTGCTAAAAATAACGTCCTATTTATTGTTTCAAAGGCACGCGAGAAATCTAACAAAACAAGAATCGTACCCTCACCCCTATCCTGTGCACATAACACATTGTCAATAACATCCAATAACGCGGTAGTAGTGCTGTGATGTTTTCGAAACCCAGACTGTCTTGTGGGTAAGATATTGTGAGCCTCTAAGAATCCTGTTAACTGGTTACACACAGTTCTCTCCAATATCTTTGAAATACAAGGTAATATGCTTATTGGTCGAAGATCCTTAAATTCACTAACATTGTCTTTCTTGGGTATAGGTCTCACTAGAGCCGTCTGCCATAGGGTCGGAAATGTGTTGCTTGTAATAGATTTATTTATAACTGTAGTGATATGTGCCAGTGTAGTCGGTAAAGTTAGTAGGAGCATATCCAATGAGATACCGTCTATTCCCATAGCATTTGACTTTAAAGAGCGTACCGTTTTTAAGACCTCTAATTCATCGACAGTAACCAACGTGAAAATAGCTGAGCCATATTTATGCATCTCATAATAATCGATTGTCGACGGAGAAACGTAGTTGCTACCAGGAATGTTCAAAAAATGGTTATTTATCGTATTTGGATCATTAAGTTCTTCTGGTATAATATTATTATGCCTTTGTTTTATGTTAACATGTTTTTTTAAGTGACTCCAAAGTATAATTGAGTTTTTGATATTTGAGTTTATATGGAAATTAAAATAAGCCGACTTCTCTCGATAAATTGCTTGGGTGACCTGCGATTTTAAATCTTTATAATAATTTTTACTTGTTTCCGACCCAGATCTTTTTGCCTTAACGTGTGCCTCATTCCGACGATCCATCAACAACTTTATATTATACGTTATCCAGGGGTACTGATTTTCCTTAATAGAAATCAATTTAATAGGCGCAACTAAGTCAAATACCCACAACAAATTACTAGTGAATACGGTCACCATGCCGTTTATATCCTCGATATTCTTCACACTCTGCCAATTAATTAAATTAAGAGCTTCAGTAAGGTGTTCTGAATTAATATCTTTTAAAGGTCTAAACGCAATAGTTTTTTGTAAGTTTTTATTTTTTTTAATAGTTATTTCGCAGGATATAAAGGCATGGCCACCGAATTCCGCTACGTGGTCTACTGTAATTTGACCAACCGGAGTATTTGAGCAAATAAGATCAATCATAGTCTCACTATTAGGTGTAAAATGTGTTGGTTCTGTGACATATTGTGTTAAGCCATGAGTGGAAAGGAACAAGTCCAATGCCTGCTTATGATGATCTCGAGTGCCAATATAATTAATATTAAAATCTCCTAATAAGTACAGATTATCATGATAGGGTAAGCTACCTATAGATTCTGTCAAGGCGTCAAAGAAAGTTGTAATATTTCCCCAGGGAGGGCGGTATGCTGTGCCGATAATTATAGTTTTGCTATTTATTTTGATACTTACCCACATTTGTTCCACAAGGGGTGATATCGGATGTACAAGTGTACACGCAGATATACCGCGTTTGACGTAAAAACCGACACCGCCACCTCGTGAACGTATTTCAGCTGGCCGTGGTATGTGTCGCAACCGGTAACCAGGCACAACAGGAGCTCTGCCCTCCTCTCCCGGGCGCAACCATGTCTCGTTAATTGCTATAACATCTACCTCATGACGCTCCATAAGCACTATAAACTCGTCGTGATGTGAGCCAAGCGAACCCGGGTTGAATAAACCCAATTTAAGATTTTTATAATTCATTTTTTATAGTAAGTAAAAATATATAAAAAGATAAAAAATAAATAAGATGTACAAAATATGACCGTTTCATAAAATAATACTAAGCTGTATATAAAAGAATGATGAAAATACTTAGAGTTATTCAAATGAACGTAATAGTTAATGTGGTGAATGTAGAAGTATATAAATAATTTTATATTAGCTTCATACAATATTAAATATTTTATCATACTGACCGGGGACACGTCATTGCGGGTTACAAATTGCGTTTTCAAATTACAATAATTTTGATCATTATCCAGCCATAACAAAAGTATATAGTAAGAGTAGACAAAAAAACTAAATATAGACATACCAATAAATGCAAATAAATTAATTTTACTTAGACTATAAACAAACAAGAACAATATTAGAAAATATTTGTAATATAAAAACACAACCCTTATAAAATTTGTTAATTGCCAAATTATTTTAAACCAAAAATTTTACTTAAATCACATTCTGTCCGAATGCGTTATACTGCCGTATCCGTCTCACGTCGCATATATATTCTCCCTTCTCGCGTCCATATGAAGCGCCAACCTTGTCGTTTTCCCTCCTCTCTCGCTTTATAAAACAACAGGCGATTAAAGCGAGTCAGGTGCTCATTGATATATACTCGGGACGGATTGCCGTCAGTGACGCCTGATGTGTCGGTGCCGCGTCGTACCCGCGCGGCCTTTATGATATCGTCGCGCAGAGACCGCCTCGCCAATCGCACGATCACTGGTCGCGGACGCTGACGCTCCTCACTCGACACTAGTGCGCGATGCGGGCCGGCTCGCTCCGCGCTCACAATATCGCAGGAGTCGAGAGCCATGCCTAATTTCTTAGTGACCGCCAGAGTCAGATGGACAGCATTCTCACCACTACGTTCCGGCAAACCCGTTATTTGGATGTCATTTAATAGCGACTTTTGTTCACGGTCGTTGATGTCTGATTTTAATTGCGTGATGACATCATTTAAATTTTGATCGACAGAACCCGAGATTTTGTCTTCCAAAGAAGTCAAACGCTCCTCTACGTTGTCGACCCTTTTATTAAATTCAGCCATATTGTCGTTCATTCTCGTTAACTCAACCCTGAACGAAGTTATCTCTCGCGTGACCGACATAAGCTCTAACCTCAGAAGCCTCATTTCCTCAGCCAAGCATACCGCTGAGTTCCTCTCCTCATTATCAGCCGAACTAGCATCTGTAAATAAATCACCCGTAGAAGGCGACTCAGCATTTACGACAGGCTTATTCTTATTTTCCGTTCTGCGGCACCCTGGGCACGTCCAGCGCGCGGGGAGGCGAGAGTCGGGGCTAACATTAACGCATAATCGATGGAATACCGAATTGCACTTATTGCACTTTGCGCCATCTGTAGTTGATAAGAACTTGCCGCATTGATTACATTTGTTGGCCATTATGCATTTAATGTAGTACGTAGCTTTTCCAACAGGTGTCACTAAATAATAATTTTTGTATAAAGTTTATTGAAATATTGTAATAATTATGTATAAGGGATAATGTATATTTCACTATAGTCGGTTCTAACGTTTGAATATGTAAATAAACGAGTAATCACAAATACACCAAACCACTAGATTGTAAGTTGAATTGTTTTCTTTAAAGTAGTATATGTAGTATGTAGTATAGTCTGGTTTCCGTAGTACGAGCTCTGCTTAGTTTGGGATCAGATAGCTGTGTATGAATAATGTCCCAGGATATTGTTTATTTATTTATAATTATTTGCTTTCCTTTACACAATTGACTATCATACAATGCATTTTAAAAATATAATAACCGGAAAAAGTATTTATTATAACTAAATATTATTATTTTCATGAAAATGTTTACAATTAATATTTAATCGGTAATATTGCCTGCACGCGCCATCGTAAGGTAGCACATCCGTTTTTAACGTAAATAATTCTGTTTGTTTGTATACGAATCACGTAAAAAATACACAACAATATCCTGAAGATGGGAATTTCACCCTTATTGCCTCGAGTCTCGAGAAAACAAGGATGTAGGCAATTATTAGGACTTTTGAACCTATAAAACGGGTAATCTTCTTATAAATTAACTTTAATGGAAATCATTTGTGTAAAAAAATGTCAAAGTAACATCATATGAATGTCCCACTGTTGGGCTAAGGCCTTTCTCCTTTTTAAGGAGAAGGTTTTTGGAGCTTATTCCACCACGATGCTCCAATGCGAGTTGGTGGAATTCACGTGTGACTTAATTTCAGTGAAATTAGACATGTAGGTTTCCTCACGATGTTTTCCTTCACCGTCAAGCACGAGATGTGTTATAAACACAATTAAGTACTAAAAAATTTTAAGGTGCTTGCCCAGGTTTGAACCCACGATCATCCGTTCAGATTCACGCATTCTAATCACTAGGCTATCTCGGTCAACTTACTTAAGTTACACAATGAACGGTATTCAACTTTTAATATCATTAAGAAGTTAATTTATAGCTATTTACTGAATTAATTGTAAGAAAGTCTTCCTCCTCAGAAAGAGGAAATGAGGTGTTAGCCCAGCAGTGGGACATTTACAAGCTGTTACTGTACTGTACTGGATTCATTACAGATATTTAATATTAGCTGTCTTGACTTCTTAAGGGCAATATAAGAATAGTATTCATTTTTTTGGTTTAAATTCTGGCGCCACGTAATTGTTCTTGCCTTCTAACACCTGGACCCCGCCACACAGGCGAAGCCGCTTTTGTAAACTAATAATATGCAATTGAATATAGAAATTATTATTTCTCATAAAAAAAATATAGTCTTAAGAATTAATAAATTTAATGTACAATAATTTTATAATCATAAAAAGTCACGTTTCGACGATTTGTAATATATGGCACAATAAATTAAAAAAATATGTAAAGATAAGAGACATACAGCATTTATATTGATATAGCAATTATAAAATAATAAAGTCTTATCAATTTATAGATATCCATTATACATTACTTAGATATATTAAAAATAATATACATCATTCAAACTATTGGCTTAAAATACATTAGTCGATGTTGATAAAATTTTGGAGTCTGTAAAGGCATACAATATCCTCATTGGAACATTGTGTTCGTTTCTATAATAAAAATCCGCAGATATATTTAAGCTTGCATATTAATGAATTAAATCTTTTTTTTTTAATAAAAATTTGAAAAAGGAATTAATATTGGTTGTATCTTCTTGTAAGATGAATAATGATTTCATTGTATTTATTTAACACGCATAAGAGTAATACTAATATTATAAACGTGAATGTAGCTCTGTCAATATGTTATGCTTTCGCGGATAAGCTACAGAAAGAATTTTGTTAATATTTGGTATGAAGCAAGCTTGAGCCCCAAGGAAAAACATAGATTAACATACATAGTAAAAAACAAATTTCCTCTCTGCCACCGTCTGTATCTCCACTTACTCCTTCTAAACTTAGCAAAGGATTTTGATTCGGTTTTCACTTATAGAATACTTATTTAAATTAATATTATGCTTAAGTAATTTAGGGGACGTGAATTAATAATAAAAAAAAGGAATAGGGCTCGTCCGGGATTTGAACCCGGGACCTCTCGCACCCTAAGCGAAAATCATACCCCTAGACCAACGAGCCGCGTATCTAATTTAACAAAATTTCGTTTATGTAGTTACACATATCGAATGTTATGTGAAAGTTGTTCTTATATTGATAAAAAGTGAATGTCACGCACGTAACACGTAACGTGACGTAACGTTACGTAGCACACTTACCATTCTTTAGATAAGTTCTTCTTAGTTAAAGCGAGTCGTAAAAAATAACTTTTTTAATATGACCCTGGCAGACGTCCTGAGAATTGTATTTTCAAATAGGGCAGGTCACTTACTATAGATCTTAAATTTTCAACGCTGCAGAGACTTGTCCTGGTACCAATGTATATATATACATACACATCGGTACCATATATATATATATATATATATATATATATATATATTTATACCAATGCTATAAATATATATTTATAGCATAGGTATGCGGACGAATATATGGGTCACCTGATGGTAAGTGGTCACCAACGCCCATTGACATTGGCATTGATGTTGACCATCGCTTACATTGCCAATGCGTCACCAACCCTGATGCTACCCTGATGAACCAATAGACTATGTCCCTTGTGCCTGTAATTACTTTGGCTCACTCACCCTTCAAACCGGAGCACAACAATACCAAGTACTGTTGTTTTGTGGTAGAATATCTGATGAGTGGGTGGTACCTACCCAGACGACCTTTCTACCACCAAGTGAAATGAATGATGTGATGAAAATGATGAAGTATATTTGATTCCTACCCAATAAATCCTTAAAAAAAAAACTACAGAATCGTATTAATTATATTATGTACTAGCTGTGCTCGCGGTTTCACCCGCGTATAATTAATAAAAATATAATGAATAAAAATCAGCCTGTCAAATCTATGAATTTATTATGAATTTATTATAAAAATCTATGCAGCGCTGTGTTGGTCTCTTCTAGAACTTTCTTTAGAAATGTTCCTATATATTTTGTCTTTGTATCAATGTACAACGAATTGGCTCTATTTCTTGCATTTTGTGCAAGATGTGAGATTTATGTGCAAATGACTTGTGCAAATTTCTATAAGAAAATTTGCATGGCCTTCAACCTCAGACAAAATGTAGTTGTAAGTATTAGTGGTGCTCATATGCCGGCAAAATTTGGCCAAGCAATTTAAATTAATGAGGGCTGAAGTTGGCAATGCGTGAGTACAGCTTGTAATACATTTCTCTTTTAGCTAATTAGGTTATGTAATTTGGTATTACTGTACGTGTTGTATTAGATAGTAAATTTAATGCGTTTTTTTTAAAATCATTAAATAAGTTTTATACCAAACCGACTATGGAAAGTCATCAAACAAAAATGGAATTCTTTACCAGCTCACGTGTACCGCTCTTCTTATGACCTGGGTTCCTTCAAACGATTGTGAAGAGGCATCTTGCGAGTCGGCAAAGGAGGGCAGCTAGTGCAAAACATTATTTCCAATAATTGTACTGACTGTCGTCGCATTTGGACTCTACTATCATCAGGTGGAATTGAGTCATTTGCTTTCATGGCAAATACATAAAAAAATCAAATACTTCCTCTACGATGCAAATGATACGATTCTACAACGAGATCTTGCAAAAGACATTCTCATTTTTATGTACCAACTGTCATGATAATCGGTTAAACGGTAAGTTGAGGAGCTGCAGCGTTATCTATTGGGTAGCTACAACAAAGTGGATGATGCCAAAACCTATTTTGATTTTATTATAGAGTACCACCATGTGGTAAGTTAACTAGTATTATTTTTAAATCACCGATGACCATAAAGTCATGTTAGTTGTGATATGTAATTTTACTTCAATTAAACTATTACTTGACAAACCTCTTTTTCTACGCGGACAAAGCCGTGGGCGAAAACTTGTATTACAATAATTGCTTTATTGTTTATGTTTATACATGTTTATAGTGATATTTTTATTTTTATAACTATTATTCATTTTATCATGGGCTCGTTGTTATATATATGTAAGTGAAAGTATTGTGTTGTAATAACTCGTTTGTTCAAATGTGAGTATGTATTTAGGTTTAACTTACAGTTGGCTCGTTGGTCTAGGGGTATGATTTTCGCTTAGGGTGCGAGAGGTCCCGGGTTCAAATCCCGGACGAGCCCGAATATTTTTTTTGAGATGTTCATTGAGCAATAGGCTCTACCCAAACCGATTTCTTAAAATTCAACATTTTATAATTTCCATCATTTTCGCAATAATAATATTAGTAAGAATATTTTGAATAACTCTGGCCACAATGTCCATTATCAAGGGACTATCTGCGCGGGACATATTACAGTGTGCTCAAATAAGTGCACTCTCTGTTCCCTCATAATCCGGTGGACACGAAAACCTCCACGACACGAGGGTTCAGCCGCAGGAACAACGGCTTTACCTGCTCTCTGAGGCACGAGAACTTAATACGTTCTACTTCCGGGTTGTTACTGAAAATGTTACTGCTCAGAAAAACCCAAATCTCCAATATTTGCCTACAAGGTGATTGAGTGGTACGCTACAATACTTAGAGAACCACCAGCCTCGTCCACATTTAGTACACGTCTAAATAACAGTGAACTATTAAAATGTTGAGATTCTTTCGCCAGATCTTCTCAGACCAAAGGAATATCTATTATTTTTAAATGTAAGTTTTATATTAATCAATCAAATAATTTTAATTTGATAATTACTATTAAAATTTTATTAATTTATTAAATGAAATCTGTAACTCTCTATAACAAACTTTATTATTACTATATGTTAAGATAATTATGATAAATATATTTATAATATAATTTAGTCATTATAAATTAATTACATCTGGATTCTAATTAAAATCAATAACTAATTGTTAATGTTGTATATATAAAGGTTTTAACTATGCCTAAATATATCTTAAAATATAACCACTGCTAAATATAAAAAAAAATCACTTAAATAAACAAATACAAGAAACAGCAAATACGAACTCAGTGCCTCGTTAAAAAACAACAAATTAACAAAACTGCACACGACATCCTGTTTTCCTACAACAACACCCCCTGTAAATGGCTCCCTAAAAGCTCAACATAGAATACCGCTCGTATATTAGAAGTTAAGTGGATTTTACTTCAGCGTTGGACGAGAACGTAATCAAGCCCAGGGATAATTTATAACTGCTTGCTCGCTCTGGAACTGTTCTGACCTGAGAGGCGTTCACCCGATAATTAACGAGGGTATGAATAAGACGGTAACATTTTTAGTCATTACTCTTCAAACTTATGTCTTGTTAGTATAATATATTGATTAATAATATATATATATATATATATTAAAATACATATATAATAATATAAATATACCAAATACTCAAATGAAATCAATAAACTTTAATTATTAGTTACAGATTTATTGATTTCATTTGAGTTTTTCGTATTTTTAAAGGTTACTTACGAACAAATAAATTATAACTTTTTAATAATTCAATGTACGATGAATGAATCAAATGTATACAAGTTCCTACTTCAGAGTCTTACCCATTAGAGCCCACAGAGTAATAAATCATCGTCATCATCATCATCAAGATGGAATCTTCAAAAATGTTCACAATAAATCACTCAAGAAGCGAGTCACAGACCTTGTCAAAGGTGCCGTCTCTATTTTATATATTATCTGCTTTTTTTTATTAAATATTTTATAAACATTCGTTTATTATATAAAAATCAATTGCCGTGTGTTTGGAAAACGGATCGACTTAAGCTGAATTTTTTTAAGCGATTTTTATTATTGTCTCGACAAGGTATATGTATGAATGGTACGGTAAGTTGGATGGTTTTTGTATTAAAAAAAAAAAAAAATCTGCTGCCTTTCCTTGACGAACTGACTTGACTGTTAAACTACGCACAGCTTAAACACTGAAAATGTTATAAAAAAGAAATACGTTTAAAAAAAAACATGCTTAATATTTTGGTGCTCAGCGCACTCCATTATCTTCATTAGTAAATTGAAAAGCCGGGTCGCTATTTGTTAATATATTTTCGTAATTTTCCGGTTTTCTATCTACTCTTTTTATATAGCTTTACAATTCATTACCAAAAGATGTTATAAACGCAAATAAAATAAAATTTATATATTCAAAAAAGATTTAAAAAATTTTACTGGCACAAAATGTAGATTTATAAATTATAGAATAGTACTTTATATTTAATTTTTTTTATAGTATAGGAAGGCGGGCGATTATATGGGCCACTTGATGGTAAGTGGTCACCATCGCCCATAGAGAGTGGCATTGTAACCTTAGGAACCAAGATGTTATGTCCCTTGTGCTTTTAATTACACTGGCTCACTCACCCTTCATACCGGAACACAACAATACCAAGTACTGCTGTTTTTCGGTAGAATATCTGATGAGTGGGTGGTACCTACCCAGACGAGGTTGCACAAAGCTCTACCACCGAGTATATTTAATGGTATCTCCTAATTTTAAGTTTGTTATTTTTTTAGAAAATAAATGTCTTAAACCTTTACTGTATTTTAATAAGAAGCAGTAGATCTGGAGTTTATTCAGGTGGTATTTTACTTAATACAATGTTATTTATATGGGGCTTAAGTTGCAATGATATTGAGGAAGACACACTACAGTTACATTAAACACCATTAGCTCATCAAGTTAATAAGTAGAACCTTCGTTTCATCTTCGAACAAGATTGTTAAATAATTTTAATCCGTAATATTTAATGTCGACCCAGGTGATCTATCAGCCCATTATGTTCTAATCTCCGCCCTCAACCGTTCTAACCGCATGCCCTAATCGTTTTTTCTCATGCGTTTATTCAATAATATCTCTAAAATTACAGACCAGTCTCATAATAACTAGTGAATTGCTTTAGCAGTTATTTCCAATAATAGTATAATAAATTGGTAACGATAAAGGTACTAATTTAATATATATAATTTGTCTGTACATATATATGTATGTCACTGAAATCTTCCTAAGCTGACCCACCGAATATCAGGATCTTTTCTTAACAAAAAATAATACAGATAATTTTCTTACTTCTAAAATAATCTTGTGTAGCAAAATTCCAGTATTATAAAAGAGGAACAAACTTTCATAAATCTTTAGTTTATATAATAGGAAATAGTTGCAACGTCCCACTGAACATTTCATAGGTTTTATAAAATCCACGCTTAAAAACTTACATGAAGGTGAGTGGCCGAGTAAGGTAGTGGAGAAACTTAACCGAATTCAGGATTCAAATCTGACTAAGCATCTTTCGATAATAATAATTTATTATTTATTTATTTATTATTATAAAATCAGACAACCAGTAGTCCATTATATGTTAGTAGTAATGATAAAATTAAATTAAATTTGATAGTAACTTACTCTAAAATTTTACATATTAATATTCTATAACTAAGAGCGATTTAGTCCTCTGGAGAAGTTTTCCCATCGAAGGACTATCCGCCTTACCAGCTATCATGCACAGAATGCATTTTATAAGCTTCATATAATTTTTCAATGACAAATCTTTTCTTGTCAAAACAACACTTGTCTTTAAATACCAGGAGTAAAGGTGGAAAGTGATTTTAACTAATAATATTGATCACTTTTGGCCGATATTTTTACCCTATATTATTTAGTTATTACAACTTAACAGTTTCTATGACTTAACAGATTTTTGTCAGTATAAGTAATTTTGACTGCTTCAGTTATCTGGCTGATGGTCTGTGCAAGTCTACCGGGCCGTAGCCTCATCTTCTCTTGAGGAGAAGGTCTGGGACGGTATATTTTCATCCGGCGAATGTAGGTTTCCTGACGATGGTTAAAAACGCACATGAATTCAGCGGTGCTTGCCAGGGTTTGAACCAATAACGGCTTAGATAAACGTTTTCTAGCCACTGGGCTATCACAGTTCAAAAGCAGGTTAAGTCGGAATCCAGCGTTAGTAACAGTAATAACTCCTTAATAACGCGATCCCTGCACGCTGTTCTCTTGGACCATAAAAAACTTTTTTTAATTAAAACGCCCGACTCGATGCCATCAAACTTTCAGCTATAATTTTTTTTTTTTAATTTTAAGTGCATTTTGCACGTTCAAATAAAAGTGTTTTACTTTTAATAAGTCGTTTATTTTTCCAAGTGCGAAATAAATTAAGCGGGTCTTATTCACACTTAACTACACTTGTTTAATTAAATTTCTATCAATTTATTTACTTCGTATTTCTTAAAATACAATTATATTTAAGCTGTTTATATCATTTACTTCGCAGATTTTTTTTCAAGATGGCGATTGAAGCTCCGCCTGGATCTGTCAGCATTTTGTGATTTTATGCCCAGAAAGTGATCCTAAACGTTATAAAAAAAAATTGGATCGGAAATTTAGTGCAAAGTTACTCGGTGGTAGAGCTTTGGGCAAGCTCGTCTGGGTACTGGGGCTAGGTACCACCCACTCATCAGATATTCTACCACAAAACAGCAGTTATTGGTATTGTTGTGTTCCGGTTTGAAGGGTCAGTGAGCCAGTGTAATTACAGGCACAAGGGACATAACATCTTAGTTCCCAAGGTTGGTGGCGCATTGACAATGTAAGCGATGGTTAACATTTCTTACAATGCCATTGTCTATGGGCGTTGGTGACCACTTACCATCAGGTGGCCCATAAGCTTGTCCGCCTACCTATACAATAAAAAAAAATCTCTGACAGTTATTGTCAATAGTGAACCGCATGAAATTACTTACAAAATATAACTTTACACATACAAATATATATTACAAAAACAGTAATCAATTGCTACACATACAAATATTAAAATATACTTCTTTCTTTGACTAACCTGTTGGTGTGGTTGGTAAGATACTTGCCTTTCACGCCGCAGGTCGTGGGTTCGATTCCCACCCAGGACAGACATTTGTGTGCATGAACATGTCTGTTTGTTCTGAGTCTGGGTGTTATTATCTATTTATTTACAAAAGAAAAGTAGTCTATGTAAGTATATCAGTTGTCTGGTTTCCATAGTACAAGCTCTGCTTAGTTTGGGATCAGATGGCTTTGTGTGAATAAAGTCCCAGGATATTATATTATTGTTACTGGTCTGGACCGTAATACTACTGGTACAAACCGGTTCAGGACATACTTACACTTTAATTTCAAAATACAATTACTATTTTTATCCAGTACATCAACGAATATTAACGCCAAGTTATTTATAATCTATGAAAGAACTTGACTTATTTAATTAGGTTAACTGTGTGGAAAACAGAAATTAAAAAGTTTTTTTTTGTTTTAGAGCGAATTGAGATGTAGAGATATAATGTTATGTAATATAACGATTATTATAATACCTTTAAAAAGAGAACATTAAGATACATTAAGTTAACTAAAGGGGAAAAGTCAAGAAGATAAATCTATCAATTTTGAAACTCTTGAAGGTTTTAAACGTTTTTAGCCCTTAAATTTATTCGGAAGTTAAAATTTACGAGCGTAGCTCTGCTTGCATGTTTGCGGATTAAATTTTCGCAGTCAGTATATCACCTAAATCTATTATTGCCTGGTTTTCCTTCTTTACTTGAATTTAGTTTATTTGATACTTGATATTTACATATATTTTAATTGAAACCTTTTTATATATATTTTTAAAAGTAAAAATTAGAACCTTTAAGATATTCTCCCTTCATTCAACATAATAGGAATCAGTAGTTAGACGCATTAATCAATTGAAATACTGTCAACTTCCTATGTATGACTTCCAAGAAAGTATTTAATGAAACATCAAAAAAATAATGTTATATGGCTCGAGGCAGGACTCGAACATTTAACTTCTTATAAATTAAAATGCATTTTTTTAATAAATATGAAGACATTCTCATTGAAGCTAAAACGACCGTCGATTTGGATAAGAAAATCCAGACCTAAACGCCGGCGTTAGACTAATTTTCTACCAAAAAATCAATATCCAAAATCAGCATTCGTTTATTCATACTGTACGTCTATGATTGGGTTATTGAACTGTAGGTATATTCACCTGCCGAATTCAGTCCAGTGAATTCGGGTAAAATAAACTGTGACAGAAAGACAAATTGACAAACAGTAAAGATCATTCCATTTTTTTAAAAATGCTTTTATCAGATTTAATGTTACAGCCGTTAAATGTTTCCATTGCTGAGCTAAATCCTCTTTTCCTCACACTCCCGCTACAAAGGCTCCTTTTGTGATATGATATTTTCGCAGAAGAAGACCATCTATGCTCGGCAAGTAAACAGCTACCTACCAAGCATGGTACTTACCACGCTTGGTAGCGAGAGGTCTCTATCTTCAATGGCCAACAGGGAGCAGTGCTAGGGTCCCCATGCAGCATACTCCATCAGGGTATGACGCGCCATGTAGACGTACCTACTTAACTCAAATAAAGATCATAAAAATATTTTTCATATGTTTTGAAAATATATTATTAGAAAAGTATAGGAATGCAGCAAAGTTAAGTAGATAACATTGCATACACTGTTTAATAACGGTGAAGGGAAGCGGAAAGCCCTTGGGGCAAGAACGAGTTTGTTACATAACTTCGGCTCATTACATACTTGTTATATAACAATGTGCAACGTCACGAGAAAAGTTACTCGTCGAGGACAACTTATATACGAACGAATGTTTCGAAAGTTAATGTCGGATATTTTGCAAGCACTTCATATAGCTACTCTATCGTTGTGTTCCAGTTACTAGGAAGAGTCATTCATTGCAAGCCACTGTACACTGCCTCAATCACCAATACCAACAATACAAAGTGAATAGTGGGTATAACCACCCAGATGAGCTTGCACAAAGCTCTACCACCATGTAAAATCTATGACTGTCATCATATTTACATTGTACACAACAATTGCTACAATGTATTGCATGCTTACAACGTGGTGTCTAATTAAATATTTAACTCTTTATATTGTGGAAGATCTCATAATGTTATTTTCAAGTGACAGTGCGTGTCACATGTCGACCAGTGGAATTTACGAACTTACGACGTCATAAACGTTCCATTATAACTTCACCGTAACATGTTGCGTCAAATTGATTCTAGCGGGACGCGGCCGCCATTGTGAAATCTGGCGCGACTTCGGTCGCCTTCTAAACTACTTTTGACGTTAGTTTGTTTGAATTATTACTTTAATGTGACCAGAGAGCGAGTGCTATCATGTATTGGTCGAATCTCATTGGTTCGATCGGTTTCCCAATACATATGATACATTTTTTTATCTTTTTTTTTTTCATATCTTTAAAGTAATTTTTTACTGTAAAGATATGAAAAAAAAACCACTGGGCCATCTCGGCCCAGTGGTCGGCGTAAGACCGCGTGAATCTTAACCGATGATCGTGGGTTCAAACCCGGGCAAGCACCACTAAATTTAATGTGCTTAATTTCTGATTATAATTATTCATCTCGTGATTGACGGTGAAGAAAAACATCGTGAGGAAGCCTGCATGATTGTGTCAAATTTCACAGAAATGCTATCACATGTGTATTCCACCAACCCGCATTTGAGCGGCGTGGTGGAATAAGCTCTAAACCTTCTCCTCAAAAAGAGGAGAAGAGCCTAGCAATGGGACATTCACAGGCTGTAACTGTATCGTTGTGTCAATTAATAACTAATTTATTTTATTAATAAAATAATAATTTAAAATAATATTAGGGCTCGTCCGGGATTTGAACCCGGGACCTCTCGCACCCTAAGCGAAAATCATACCCCTAGACCAACGAGCCGCTTGTATGAGTGTACGAAATATAATATCCGAACAAAATTGCATACATTGTACATAAATTTACATTCTCTCGTCATATAATTATCAGAATGAGCAATCATTAAGTTTATTACAGGGCTTAAAGTTATTACTTTTCATAAACATAATAAAACATTTAAGTATGTATATAAAATTATTTCTTAATATCTGACGGAATGGCAATAATATCTGTCTTAGTGTTTGATTATCGCTTGGAAAACATATTTTTACGATGATGATGAAGTTCTTCTTCTCCTGTCTGATTCCCGCCACGGCAGTCACGAGGGAGACTATCAGACTAACCAACATCGCTGGACGTATAAATTAATTTATATATACAGTACACAAGTGATTGCCTCGTTGGTCTAGTGGCTACATGTAAGGCCGCAGGCACGGTGGTCCCGGGTTCAAATCCCAGGTTGGGCCAATATGTATAATGTTATTGAGATTTTCTGTCGAAAAATTCTCAGTAGCATCCCGGAGTCCGGAAGTTGGAAGTGTGTACACTCCCGTGCCTCATAAAGCATGTAAAGCCGTTGGTCCTGCGCCTGAACTCTTTCCGGTCGTGTCGGATTGCCGTCCCATCGGGTTATGAGAGTTAGGGAATAGAGAGTGCACCTGTGTTTACGCACACACTTGGACACTATAATATCTCCTGCGCAGTTGGCTAATCTCCCTTGAGATTGGCTGCCGTGGCCGAAATCGGTCAGGAGGACCATTACACAAGTATGTGCGCAAACAAGTGCTCTCTATATGCTCTCACTATCATAATCCATTTAAGACGGACCACAAAAAGACGGATAGACTATTAAAGACTAAGAAGAAAGAAGATTCAGTATAGCTTGGTAGGCACACATCTATTTTTTCTTAAACGAGTACATTTGAGAGAGTACAAACTAGCAATTTAAACTTATTTAAAAATATGTAATCATAATCGTAGTAATATTCTAAAATCGAAATAATCAATAGTATTGTATATGTACTTTAGTATTTTATACGTATTTTAGTGAACATATTATTCTCTCACCGCCGAGAACTTTACTAGTGGGTAGGTAGCACCCACTTATCCGATATTCTACCACAAAACAGCAGTACTTTGTATTGTTATGTTTCGGCTTGAAGGGTAAGTGAGCTAGTATAATTACAGGCGCAAGGGACATAACATCACAGTTCCCAAGGGTAGTGGCGCATTGGCGAAGTTGTGTTTTTTTTTAAGAAATGTACAATAACTCTGTCTATGGGCGTTGGTGACCACTTACCATCAGGTGGCCCATATGGTCGTCCGCCTACCTACACTATAAAAAAACTTTCTCTCGGAATTTATAAAAAAAATCATAACAGTAATAATATCAAGTACTACTTTGATCTTAAGCTTTTTTCTTGTATTTTGTTTATTTTCTGTGTGCAATAAAGCTGTTTATTATTATTATTATTATTATTATCAAGTACTACTCTAGTATAATTACAACATACATACATATATTCATCACCTGCGGATACTAAGCAACAAATGTTTTGCAATTTAACTGTCGTTTCCTTAGCTTAAATAATAACTGACCATTAAGACGAGTGTTCTTATAATAATCAAATAAAATAAAAAAACATTGGGCTCGTCCGGGATTTGAACCCGGGACCTCTCGCACCCTAAGCGAAAATCATACCCCTAGACCAACGAGCCGGCTGACGTGTATGCTAAAATAAAAAACTATAAAGTGCTTAATACTATAACATAATGATTGTCCATTCATATCCTTTCACCAAAACATGGCTACACATCTAGGAGACGTTTTTGCGTTTGTAGTAGAGTAATACACACAGTGACTCATATCGAACCAAACCAATTTCCGCCCGTTATCACGTACGCCAAACTCTCGCATACGTAGCGTCAGAAATGACATTTTGTTAATTATTATTTTCTAATTAATTAGCTTATCAAGGCACGTGGAAAGTAAAAAGTGTATTTTATTCATACTAATGGTCTATCAGTGGTCGAAATACGATCATATTGTTTTATTAAGGTGAACTTCAGAGAGGTTTTACAAATGAAGAGTAGTATCATGAACATCACACAAAATTCAAATAAGGAACATTTTGAAATCACAATAATATCACAGTTCGATATACATTCAGTCAATTCATCAATTATTTTTAGGAACATTTTTATATTTTATTATTTTAGTTTTTTTTTTATATTAATTATTGTTTTTATATTGGCAATATGAACGGAAACATTGAATGATGTCCGTGCTCACTTCGTACGGGTAAACCCGTGCATTTTTACCAATAAGATAAACGTTCATCCGAACTAGTCTACTCTACTTATCTCTGCGATTTTGAATTATAGCGCGATGTAATAAAATCTTCAACTTCTGTGGTTGTCCTGATTTTTTTTGTACGCATTCAAACAAATAAAAAAACGCTTCAGGTTTTAATAATAGTACATAAAAGCTTTTAATAAAGTCATTACAAAATCTTATTCACTATACAAAAAGTTATATATAGAGATGGAGTGAAGAACTAGGTCAAAATGGTGATCGGCACAAAGTAGAGAAATGTAATGAAACATGGAGGGTTTTCCTCATTTAGATACACTCTGTCCCCTCTCCTAAGTTATCGTTATATATACATATAACTTCTATAACCATCCATGAAAGACAAATGATGAAATAAATCAAGATCATTGCTCGAACTTAACATCTTGATGTCTATTATAAAATAGGCGTTATAAAGAGAAGTGTAGTATTTATTATAATAGTGGTAAAATATTTGTGAAGTTGTTACTGTGATAAGAATATACAGTAGAGTATACAGTAACAGCCTGTGAATGTCCCACTGCTGGGCTAAGGCATCTTCTCCTCTTTTGAGGAGAAGGTTTGGAGTTTATTTCACCACGCTGCTCCAATGCGGGTTGGTGAAATACACGTGTGACAGAATTTCAGTGAAACTTGACACATTCAGGTTTCCTCACTCACCGTCAAGCACGAGATGAATTATAATCAAAAATTAAGCGCGTGAAATTCAGTGGTGCTTGCCCGGGTTTGAACCCACGATCATCGGTTAAGATTCACGCGTCCTTACCACTGGCCCATCTCGGCTTAGATATAGATAAGAATATACTATACTATTATTTATAAAAATGTAATAATTATTATTTATTAGTCGAGATGGACCGGTGGTTACAACATATGGAATTTCAATAAAGTTTGCGGGATCAAGTCCGGAAGCAACGCCGATGTGCCAGTTTATACCGTTTCTTTATTTCAAAATAAGTTATAATAGCTAAAATAATATTATTTTATAATATAATGTAAAACATATAAATGAATCAGATAAAGATTAAATAATTTATTGTTATATTATGAATTGCCATTTAAGAGCTAGTAAAACTTTTAGAAGCCTTTTGTTGGATTGATGTTGTATTTATCCGCGGAGAGATTTCGCTTATCGGCTTATGCTCAACCGCCCAACTCAGCGGCTGATCTGGTTTACTGTTTATTCACCAACCCACAATGTAACATCGTGGTGAAATAAACTTCAAGATTTTCTCTTTACAAAGAGTCTGTCGACCAATACGATACTAAGAGTATAATCTCTTTTGATCGTCAGCAAAAAACTAAAAAACCAAAAATAAGATATAATTTTCAATTTTCAATTTAGAACTCTTAACTAAAACCGATTGCTCCCGGTGGGTTTAATTAACAGTACAACTCAATGTATTGATACATGATACATGATTGAATAATTTACGATCTCTAAAAAAGTATGAATTCCCAAAAGGCTGCCCTGGACGTGTTTTAGATTGCAATATATTATTACAAAAGAAAAATAGTACTCTTAAGTCATATTATCAAACTATTCAGAAAAGACGGAGGTTATCCAATTTTTTATGTATTTTTCATATCTTCAATTGTTACCCAATTTTGATTGTATTTATTGATAAGATTATTATACATATTTAAACTTAAAGAAAACATCTTACTCTAAGAATGAAATATAAAAGTGAAAAGCGAAGGTATTCGTCATTTGCTTCCGTTAAATACCATTATTCCATGATTTGAGCGAAATTTGTTTCGAAAACTATAATATTAAAACATATTTTTATATCAATTTGTCAATACTTATTTTATGAGCGAAAAAATTATATCTTTCTTGCCTCAAAAACAAAACACCAACTCTCGAATCACTCTACATCTTCTCTACATGTACATTTCTGAATTAAAATTAAAAAGCAATAATTCGCTTGAATATATGATTATTATAGTATAATAAAAGTATTAATTAGTGAATGAGTAAAGTATGAAAAATTACTTTTAAATATTAATATCAATATCGTTTTATTAATGTTTATTGTTGACTTTGCAGAACCTGTAATATAAGATTCGGGAAGAATGTGTAATATATTCGGGAAGTTTAAAATATAAGCCGAATTTTGCTAAATAACTAAAGCGTTGGAAGCATGTTTTGACTTTGCGAAGCCCGAAGCTTTATCTACTCCTAGTTCTAGTTATATTCAGAAATAAAAATAAAGTTTGGGCTCGTCCGGGATTTGAACCCGGGACCTCTCGCACCCTAAGCGAAAATCATACCCCTAGACCAACGAGCCGCCTGACGTTGTGTCTAAATCTTCTGATATATTGTTTTAAGTTACGTACATAGCGATTGGTTTTCGGTGAAAGTTGACCTACTAGCATTGATTTAAGGAGGACATTGACTAGCGTACCGTCCGCATCGCACGAAACGAAAATTATTACTCTTATGTATTGAACTACATGTACATAAAAAAGAATTATGATTGTACACTTATATATAAAACATGTAAAGAGGTGTTAAATAATCGATTTGATTAATTTGTTTGGTTTGTTTTTTTTTATAGATTAGGTAGGTGGACGAGCATATGGACTACCTGATGGTAAGTGGTCACCAACGCCCATAGACATTGGTATTGTAAGATATGTTAACCATCGCTTACATCGCCAATGCGCCACCAACCTTGGGAACTAAGATGTTCTGTCCCTTATGCCTGTAATTACACTGGCTCACTCACACTTCAAACCAGAACACAACAATACCAAGTAGTGCTGTTTTGTGGTAGAATATCTGATGAATGGGTGGTACCTACCCAGACGAGCTTGCACAAATCTCTACCACCAATTGAAGTTTGTTTGTTTGTTTGTAACAGTATACAATGCAGACAGTGTCAAATATCATAAAAAAAGGCTATAAAGACTAATAAATTAATCTGGAATTCTATTTAATATGGATCAAATATAATTAAAGGAAAATCTTTGATGAAAAATAATGTATTTTGTAAACTGTACTTTTTAAGTGAGAGTTGACAGTTATTTAGACAGAGATCGACACCGATCGATTTAACAAGAAACAAATATGTTAAAATATTACATAGTGTAAATTTCAATTCGTCAATTAAGAGTTTGTGTGTTTAAACGTGCTATTCATTATAATTCTAGTCCAGTTAAGTATTGAGTTAATTTAAAAAATTGGTTGTCTGTAAATTCGGTTTACGGACGATAATTTTACGTGATAATGTCATAAGAATACATTGATGAATACTGGGACGCATCGGCCGATGGAGTGGAAGAGAGATACGTGCGTTACAAGTCGAACACTTAGGTCGATCGTGCCTCTCTATCGTTTGTTCCGCGTTCTCGCTTGCTCGCTCGATTCAGGCGGAACGTGACAATGTGACATGCTTTTTCGTGCGTGCTGCCGGCTTTCATCGATTTATAAGACGTTATCACGTCAAAATGTCACATAAGCACTTCAGATTACAACCTTAAGGAGAGGATTATTTATTATACAAGTTAGCAATGCTATTATTTTAATAATACTTTTAAACTAAAGTTAATCTGAATTGAAATTAACAATTCATCAGTACTTATAGAAGATAGATTATAATAATGAAATAAGGTTATTATAATTTTTGAATTCAATTCTTCATAAAGAAATCTATTTAACCGACAAGAAACAAAATTTAAGTAAGAAGTTATTTTTTTTATCAATAATACATCGTACGTATGTTAATTAAACACAATTAAATTATTATTTATTCTGCAAAAAAATCAACGAAAACTAACTACACGCTTTCTTTTATCTCTAGTATTTTATATGTTTTAATGTAAAACATCTTTTGGACGCCTTGGGAGTAAGTCCGACTCGTGTACCGTGACGCCAAACGGCATGACGCTCTCTTATTCCGTAAGGCCGCCTCTCCGCCACCGCTCTACTCTCTTATGTGTATACTATATACTTCAATGCTACATAATATAATGATAATAATAAGAAAATGAGAATATTCTACAGAATTATTTATTTATTTCCTTCAATAATAAATTATTTTAATACCCATAAACATTCGATATTTCGGGTAAATTTACGTTAATGTGTAAAAGATATTTAAAAAAAAAAACAGATTAAAGTCTAAAGGACTCGTTCATGCACGTTTCTTGTAAAAAAATCACAAACGATAATACCGCACGGCGAACCCTGTAAAGCCTGTTAAGGCGGCTCACCTGTGATTAACACAAGCGTTACCGTTCGTCGACCGCGGCTTCAGATGTGTAGTGATGTGTGTCGATTGGTATCGATAGCTTTTTATTTAATTAGGAGCTGGACCACCTGTTGTTAAGAGTTCATCACCGTCTGATTTAAGAAATATTAACCATTCCGTCCATCTTCAATGCACCACCGACCTTAGGAACGAAGATTTTACGTCACCTATGCCTGTAGTTAAACTGGTTCACTTAATCTTCAAACAGGAACGCAGCAATACTAAGTATTGCTGTTTAGTGGTAGAATAGCTGATGAGTGGGTGGTACCTACCCAGACGGCCTTGCACAAAGCTCTACCACCAATTGAAGTTTGTTTGTTTGTTTGTAACAGTATACAATGCATACAGTGTCAAATATCATAAAAAAGGCTATAAAGACTAATAAATTATTCTGGAAATATATCAATTTAATATGGATCCTATGGACCTACAACATATTAAAACACAAAAATACGTATTTATATAGTCATTAGTATTTAAATGTACCTCCAATTACTGGAAAACACAACATGCACTCGAAGTGTCGATAGGAATACATAAAATTAATGAAAAAAAATACTCAAAAAGTAATTTTCGTTTCATAGTGATTTTACTATTTGTTATTATTATTATTTATCGCTCTCGCTTATGAGATACACATAACTGATAATAATCTTATAATACTAAATCAATGGCTATTAATGATAAGAACGTCTTCGATAATTTATAATATAGTTTTTTATATTTCTTTAAAGTGTTACTTTTGCAATAGAGCAATAAAGTTTTATCTACTTGTATCAATCAAACATACAACAGGTAGATACAATATATATACAGTCGAATAAAATCGACTTGCCTCTTAGTAAGCACTTTTGAATCTTCAACACCTAGCCAATACTTCTGAGTCTTGAAAGCTATAATTTGGAATATAGCCACTAAAAAGGATTTTAGGGAATTTAGACTTTAAGGGTAGGATTTTTTTTATTGTATAGGTAAGTGGACGAGCATATGGGCCACCTGATGGTAAGTGGTCATCAACGCCCATAGACAACGGTATTGTAAGAAATGTTAACCATCGCTTACATCGCCAATGCACCACCAACATTGGGAACTAAAATTATATTATATATGTCCCTTGTGCCTGTAATTACACTGACTCACTCACCCTTCAAACTGGAACACAACAATATAAAGTACTGCTGTTTTTCGGTAGAATATCTGATGAGTGGGTAGTACCTACCCAGACGAGCTTCCACAAAGCCCTACAATCGAGTAAAATGGAAGGAGTATGCGTATGAATTAAGCCCGTTCGAAGTTGAGACGGACAGTCTATAGGATAGGCACTCTTTTTTACTAATTAAGTAACTAAGTTTGTTAATTAAATAAAATATAAACATTTCTTTAACCGGTAAGAAAGATAATATTTACTCTTTTAAATCTAATCTTTCTAAGAGTACTAAAGCACTTTTATCATTTAAAAAATCTTGTACGGTATAATATGCCTTATTCTGTGTATATTTTAGGATAAGTTTCAAATGTATTTATTGTTTAATTTAAATTAATCTGAGTTTTAATACAATCGAATACTAAAGAAGGACTAATAAAAATCAAAATTAAAATTATCTTCTGTACAAATCATGGCCGCGTGGAATGGTGGAAAGAATTCTAGCAATATTTCCTCGTGGAATCGCAATCACGAAAGTTATTGTTAATAATACAGTAACAGCCTGTGAATGTCCCACTGCTGAGCGAAGGCCTCTTCTCCTCTTTTGAGGAGAAGGTAGGAGCTTATTCCACCACGCTGCTCTACTACGGGTTGGTGGAATACACATGTGACAGAATTGCAGTGAAATATGACACATATAGGTTTCCTCACGATGTTATCCTTCACCGTCAAGCACGAGATGATGAATAAATACAAATTAAGCACATGAAAATTCACTGGTGCTTGCCCGGGTTTTGAATCCACGATCATCGGTTAAGATTCTCGCTTTTTAACCACTCTTCCGGGCCATCTTAGTTTTTCTTTTAGTTCTTCATCTGGTTCTTGATAGACAAAATCCATATGTTCCTACGTTCCTTGAGATCTGCAGCCTTATGGCAAGGGTAACCACCATACCCAGGAAACAGTCGGTTACATTAATAATAAACAAGTGAGTGCTGGAGAAATACTAAAACTTTGAACGAATGTATTTGCTTATTGAACAAGAATTTAATACTCAAGCTATTATTTATTTCTTTATGTAGGTACACAAAACACAATGTAATCAGAACATACATGTAAAACGTGTTTACACGGCATGATCATAAAAATAATATAGATACAGTCAGTGGCTTACCTATAAAATAATTAATTAAATATAATAAATTACTTAATTAAGTTATTCAATAAATTAAATTATAATAATTCATCCATTTACATTACATTAACCGACTAAGAATATAAATAAAAATTAAGTTTAAATTAAAAAACAAGCAAATTATAATTACGACAGTAAAAAAAATTGTACGGTCGGGGGACCCCCGTCAGGAACGAAGTTCTGTGCGATATTTTTTCGACCCAAACCGTGTGTTAAAATTTAAATTTTAATTGATTATATTACTTTATTTTTGTCACTCCAAAAAGTACCTCAACCTCCTTTATATCGACCTCTTAAATTCGAACGACCAAGGCATCGCATTTAGTACTATTTGGTTGGCACGATGTATGAACTCAATTTCGTTACATGACGTGACCTTGGGCCACTGCCCACGTTTCACTCTACTGTGAGTCGCGTAAAAGGACTTCGTTTCAATAATAGAAATGACAATAAAATTAAATTCGTTAATATAAAGTATGTATATTCGTTATATATATTGTATTGTATATTTCTGATTTAAGTTATTTATATTTATCTGTCATGGCATCCAAAAACATATTAACTTTGTGAAGTTTATTCTTCTTAAGTCACGATCGATATTCAGTTAACTAACACCACTATTATCCTAATCTATTGTAACGATCAGCTATTAAGACGCGTTGGAAAATGTTCGTGACGTTTCGGAGCACCCTCACGTGAAGCCTTATTTATGCCAAGATTCCCCGAAGTGTACCCATGACGCATTTCCTGGAGGCGTTCACTGTTTATACAAACATGTTTATCGTATGGTTTGGTTTACTTTCGAATGTAGGTTTCGTCGAATAAAACCTCCCTGATACTGTGTAGTTATTATTTTTTTCTAATAAAATATATGATCAATATATAACTACAAACAATTTTTAACTTTTCAATATGTGATTATGTAAGAACTCACTTCAGTACTCACCCGTGAAATGTTGACAATCGATTAATGTGATACTACTTTGATGCGTATATAATGAGTTTTGAGTGTTTACGGTGCGATCGTGTTTTGAGAATAAATCTACTATTATTTTTTATTTTTATTATTTATTATTATCCAAACACATAGAATAACAATTACACAAAATAAGAGCATTATAAAAACCACAGAGGTTTGACATTAATGCCCATCTGTGCTTATTTAGAGCTTATAACAATATATATATATAACAAAAGAAACAGGTACATATTAATTGAGTTTAAAAACACGGTGTTTTTAGCTTCGCAATATGTATCGCAATCCTTCACAAATTTATCATCATCGGTCTTGTGATTTAAAAAAGTAATATTACATTCAATATCTCACATTTTTTTAGGCACAGACAAAGCCGTGGTATAGTTATACGTATTGATCTGTGGTTACACATTTCATCAACCACAAATATCAATTGTCAAGTCGTTGGTACGGAATTAAAACCGCTCGACGTAAACAAATTTGCTTTCAGATACCGCTTTTGGTATTGGTTAAAATATCAAAAGCTTCCCAACTTTGATTGAATAAAAACGGTTGATTAAATTTATGCGATTCAAAGGATGAATAAAACTCAATTGTAAGTCTATTATCCAATCAAGAAAATGATGTCGATTGGTTAAAAATGTTTATTGCTTTTATACGAATATAAGTTTTAAGTTTTGAATTTTTAAGCCGAAAATGGCTTAAATTATTTCGAACCTTAATATCCCAAGTTTATTTAACTTGAAATAAACTTCGGATATTAAGTAAAATGGAAATTAAAACATATTCGATTTGAACGCAATCATCGAAAAAAATATACCACACAAATGTATCTTTTTACTTCATAATAATAAACATTGACTTATAAGAAATATACTAAAATCGATAGCTCAATCCTTTACGAATAACAAGAATCATTTTCCTTAAACATAAAATTGGTATCCCTTGAATAAATGCACCCAAAGGGATATTATTGTATACAAGTGTCCTCAAAATAACCGAGTCGATTCCTTCAAAGCTTCATAACTAGGTCAGTTTGGCTTACGTAAACATGGTACGTGTGGCTGATGGAGTTTAATGCTTAAGGCCCTATCTCGATGGGATAGCCGGCGATCAACGCTGAAAAATGAAGCAATATATCTAAAAGCATCCTCGCCTCGTGTTTTACTTTATGAAGAATCTATCGTTTTCGAATGACGTCGTGTTTTAGAATTGTTTTGAGATTTATCCTGATTGTGATGATCTTGGTCTTTATACCTTTTTATCTTTATATACGTAGAATAATAATAACATCCTGGGATATTATACACACAAGGCCATCTGATCCCAAGCTAAGCATAGCTCGTACTATTGAAAGACAACTGATATACTACATATACTACTTTTTGTAAATATATATTTATATAGATAATTACACCCAGACTCAGGACAAACAGACATGTTTATGCGCACAAATGTCTGTCCTGGGTGGGAATCGAACCACGCCATCCGGCTCGTCAAATATGTTCATAGAATATAATTTAAGAGTTTCAACCAAAGATTGCGAGTTTAGACCCGGGCAAGCATTAAATTTTCATGCGCTTAATTTGAGTTTACTTCATTTGTATTAATGATGGGTGATGAAGCAAACATTGTGAGGGAAGTTGTTTGCACGTTACTTTATTTCCGGTGTAAGTTATTTGAGTTTGTTTTATTAATTTGTTAAATTTAATTATGTTTTCATTATCATTTATTTTACAAATTTATATAATTTCGCTGTATACTTTGTTTGTAATGTTCACTGTTTCAACTTATCTAGGATCAAAGGATGAACCTTTCTTACCGTATCCTCAAGAGAATGAGATTTTAAACTAGGAGGAGTACATATATGTACGTACTTGTTTCTATAGAATCGTCAAGAACTATTGTCTGTACGAGATGGAGAGAGTTTGCTATGTCCACCCACTCTTATTATATTCCATCACTAAACAACAACACGTAGTATTGCTGTGTTCCACTTTGAAGTGTCAATGGTCCAGTGTACCATCAAGGAACATATCATCTCATTTCGGTTTCGGCCGGTACGCCAATCTACCAACCTTTTATATTATATAAATATAAGTACATACAAAAATAAACAACGAAGTAATAATGCTATCAAGTTAGGTAATTAGTTAATTGAACTTGCCCAAGCGTAAAATTATGAATGGGATTAACCGTGTTTTATTTTGATTAAAATAAAGCCGTCGACGGACAGAGGGGCTTAGAAAGCTATGCACGAGTATTTACCCACATTTTGTATTAATATATACGTGCCCTCAGTCAAAGCCGCTTACGCACACGCCATGCATGAATGTCATTCTGATTCGTTGATTTGCGGGTGGTGTACTGTACCGTGCTGTGTCGAGTTTCGTACGTAACGAGTTTATTCTTTTTATAAGTTTATTATATTTTTATAGTAAATTAACTCATATTTTTAATCCTCTAAAAAAGCAATCAGCCTGTGAATGTTCTACAGCTGGGCCATGCCCCCCTCCCATTGAAGAGAAAGTTTGAAGCTTATTCCACCACGCTGCTCCATTGCGAGCAGATTTTTAGTTAAATTAATCACATGCAGGTTTCCTCGCGATGTTTTCCATCAACCACGAGCACGAGATGAATTATAAACGCAAATAAAGCATACGAATGTTCAATGGTACTAGCCTAGACTTGAACCCGCAATTATCATTTAAGATTCACGTTTTCTAACCACTGGGCCATCTCGGTTCGGTGGTTAATTTAGTTACCTATATTTTCAATCTTATTTTAAGTACCTTCTATTTGTCTAAATTGGTTACTAATATAACATCAGTGTAATAAATATAATTATAAAATATATATTTAGAAAGCGACTTAAAGCAATGATATGGTATTAGGTGAAATATAAAAAAAACGATTAAAATTTATTTATTATTTGTAAGTAAGGTTGGTCACGATTAAATAAATATAAAAATAACTCGGGCTCGTCCGGGATTTGAACCCGGGACCTCTCGCACCCTAAGCGAAAATCATACCCCTAGACCAACGAGCCAACTGTAACTTATATCTAAATAGATACTCACATTTGAACCAACGACTTATTACAGCACATAATACTTTCATAATAATCTGAGATACATAATTATAAGCCGGAACTAACAGTAAGATTGAACAGCGTATGAGTTACAAGGCTTAAATTTTGCGTAAATCTTATTTAACTAGTTAATTATCAACCATTTTTATTTAATTAAAATAATTAAAAAATAAAAAACAAACATCTTAATTTACAAAAAAACAATTTAAAAATGTGTTAATAAAACCGTTGGTACACCCACACTAGACAATTTTTTCAACCAGAAATATCTTATTCGATACTTATTTACATTTTAATTCAACTAACTATATATACAGGTCGTCTCGTACTTAATCAGGTTGTCAAAAATAAATACACATTTAATTGTTCTGTGAGGGAATTGATAAGGTGGCGGGCCAAACATACAAGGACATCATCTTAGTTTTCAAGGTTGGTGGTGCATTGGCAATAAATTTTTTTAAGAAATGTACAATGCCACAGTCTTTGAGCGTTGGTGACCATTTATCATCAGGTGGCACATATGCTCGTCCACCTCACCTCACCTATCTATACTATATAAAAAAATAAAAATAAAAAAAAGGTCTGGCCAATAAAAAGTTATTGAGTGCTTCTGTCGAGTTATTAGTGTTCATCTCAGGCCTCAGAAAGTACGTAAAGTCGTTGGGCCTACGATTTAATGCTTCCGGTCTTTTGGATTTGCCGTCTTATCGAATTTTGATAGGAAATAGAGACCACGCATGTGTTCCACACACACCCGACGCTTCAATGTGCCTTGCGTATATGGTATATCTCGCTTGAGAAAGGCCACCGTTGCCCCAAACGGTCAGAACAACGTCATCAACTACATAGATGAAAATTGGTATTTAAAAATAAAAAAAAATTACTCACACGATATTTATAATGATGAGCCAAAGTGGCCCAGTTGTTAAACGCGTCTCAACCGATGATCGCATGTTCAAACCCAGGCATATTTCTCTAAATATTCATTTGCTTAATTTGTGTTCATTATTCATCTCATGTTTAGCGCTGTAGTAAAACATCATGAACACGTGAATGTATCGAATTACAACGATATTATGAGACCTTAGCTCAGCGGTGGGATATTTACAGACTATAATTTTATTTTTTACAATTTTTAGTCCTGTTAAATTGTATATATATGAGATTATAACATATAACACACTTAGAACGAATATCCCACTGTCCCATTTGTATCATTATATATTGTTTATCTGGGTTCGGTATTTGGGTATTAATCTCAGACAATTTAATTTGTGTGTCAATAAACGAAAATCGGATTTGTGCTTGGGTTTGATTTGAACTGTCTGCTTCGAATTTCTAATGTTCAATTCCCGTTAATGACGGTGCGTTATATCCAATTAGATTGTTTCTAACAACAGTCTATTTATCTGTCAAAACTGATCTAATACCATTTATATTTTAAATAGATAATTCAAAGTAGTCTTACCTTCGTTTGCGTTTATAATAATATTTATTTTAAAGTTTAATAAGTTTTTTTAATGGTTTTTTTTCTGTTATTTTATAACAAACTCCAATAAATCTCTATAAGAATCGAGACAATGTGTTTTAGGTACCATACATTTAATTTTGTAAAATGACATTAAAAAACTGCTCGTAAAAGTCTGTATCTGTATTTGAATAAAGATAATTTTGAATATAGTACGTAACCATTGCCGTCGTCGTAACACCTAATTAAACAGGCATTTATTTCAAAAGAAAAGGTATTAAAAAAATTAGTCAATTAAATAAATAAACTATCGATTTTCCTGTCACGGGTCTACATTGCTATTTGAATTAATTGCTAAATATCTTAAGCATCGAATGTTCCGACGAGAAAGAGAATTAGATAGATTGCCAATTTGCTAGATTACTTTAAATTTCGAACATTTAAAGACAAATAAGCAATCGTTTTTTAATTAAAGTAACAGTCTCGATATTCGAGTTTAAAAGTAATTCAAGTCTTAACAGTGTACCAAGAACACGTAGTAACAGATATTTTAATAAATGTATATATTACGAGTTCAGTGGAATCATAAATGGTATTGGTGGATTCTTAATGCGATTGCCTTGTTGTTGTTATAGTTTGTCCTGTTCTTTCAATAAGTGAGATATATACAGTTACAGCTTGTAAATGTCTCATTGCAAAGATCATTTACTGTTCAGGAGATAGTTTGTACTTTATTTCAAGACGCCGCTTGCAATGTAATAGATTCAAATGAACCAGAATTTCATCGAGCACATATAATAAGTGTATTCGTACTATTTTGTATCGTAGCCGTGCAAGATTTAAATTAAAAACACAAATTAAGCACATGAAAAACTGTGTTACTTGACCGGATTGAATCCCTAATCTTCGGCCCATCTCGGCTTTGCTATCAATAATCGTCTAATACTCGTACATGTTAATTCTCAAAATTTTACGTAAATTATATTTCAAGATATTGCCCCCTTGAAGAAAAGCACCTTCGATCAACTGTCTTTTGTTATTTTTTATTTATTTTTTTTTATTTTTTATTATATAGGTTGGCGGACGAACATATAGGCCACCTGATGGTAAGTGGTCACCAACGCCCATAGACAATTGCATGTAAGAAATGTTAACCATCACTTACATTTCCAATGCGCCACCAACCTTGGGAACTAAGATGTTATGTCCCTTGTGCGTGTAATTACACTGGCTCACTCACCCTTCAAATCGAAACACAACAATACAAAGTACTGCTGTTTTGCAGTAGAATATCTGATGAGTGGGTGGTACCTACCCAGACGAGCTTGCACAAAGCTCTACCACCGAGTAAATGTTATGTTTGAGGCAATTCGATTCTCATCGTTACTTGTCCGGATTTGAAGTCGTAATCTTTACTTAAAATCAACCTGTTATATACACTAAGCCATTTCATCTTCTCTACGCAATTACTATATATTTATATAATAACTCTTAAATTATTTCTTCAAACTTAAATTTTAATCATAATGTACTCCTAAAACTCTTATTACAATATTACAAATATTTTAAATCTTTTATTTGTTCTGAAAACAATCTTGTAGTATAAAATAACCCAAAAACATTTTTGGTCATTATGTCACAATCATTTCGGCGAAATATTTCAAGTGTCAACCGAGATGGTTTACTTAGTGTCTCGATCGTTCGTATTGTCTGGATGTGAGCCAAAATATGAAGGAAAATAGCCTATCTAGATATATCTAGTTATTAATGCTTGACTTTGAAACAGAATAAATAACAGTAACTTTTCGTCTTGACAAATATGTTTGAATTACATTTTTTGTATATGAGTTATCAATATCCACATCATTGGTAACAACATTATATGATTGTTATGTCTTCTTCTTTTGAATCTCAAAACACGGTCGTATACACAGGTCTTGCAACTGAATCCAATTTCAGTGTTGAGAGATAGGTGCGAGTGTGTTACAACTGTTAATTCGCAATACCATCCGCTGTACGTACTACGTCGCTGCTATCGAAGCTGATATTTTTCTTCAAGTATTATGTTATTTAATCATTGTTATATCATTTTGTTGAGTTTTGCGAATTTTTGTTATGTTATTTAACTGTTTTGTTTGTATTTAAAAAAGTGTTCGGGATAATTATTACGCGAATTGTCATGCCTCTGGCGGCCGTAAATTGAAGTTAACAGCGTCATTATGTCAACGTACCCCATACTGAAATTGCAAGACCTGTGTATACGACCGTGAGTCAAAATAGAAATTCGATTTTTAAATTTTTATATCTGTTGATTATATTTATGTTTTAGTGGAATAATTAAGCCAACCAACCTTTAATGTGATGTTATATCCATTCTCAATTAATAAGCTATCTATTATAGTTTGGTTAGTCCGTTCAAATAAATCCTTCATTTTCATACCAAACAATGTATTATTTTAAAAATGTAAGGAATTATTTAGAAAGAATAGCAATTACTTAGTCTATTCATAAATTTAAGACTTATCATCCGGTTATTTTCTAAACAAATTTAATTTATATTTTTCACATAAAACATGGTTAAGCCGAGATGGTCCAGTGATGATCATGGAATCAAACCCGGGCAAGCACCACTGAATTTTCATGTGCTTAATTTGTGATTAAATTTCATTTCGTGCTTGACGGTGAAGGAAAACATAGAGAGGAAACATGCATGTGTCTAATTTCACTGAAATAATGCCACATGTGTATTCCACCATTCTGCATTGGAGCATAGTGATATAAATTCCAGAACCTTCTCTTCAAAAGAGGAGAGGATGCCTTAGCCCAGCAGTGGGACATTCATAGGGTATTACTACTACTACTACTACATCATAAAACATATAATCCTTAATAATCTGTTCCTATTTTTAACTAATGAGCGATTTGTGTCTCATAAATATATCATGCCTTTTTTTTCAAATTCAAATTTATTTATTCAATATAGAAGCTACACTTGCTTATTGACTGTCATAAATCTACAACCGGTTCGGAAATAAGCACCTCAGACCTGAGAAGAACCGGTGAAAGAAACTGAGCGGGATTCCCAGGGTGTGCAATCATCTAAGAAGTCATTGATTGCGTGATATCCTTCATCCGTCTTCGTCTTATCCGTCTCATGATAATATCGGAATAAAATCATCGTATGAACCAATTATTAATTATTGTATTCCACAAATAAGTTATGTTACATACGTTGACTATGTATTTAATCTAATTAATATTATTACGTCGTAGTTCGTCGTAGATTTTCGTCGACTGACGAAACTGTTTCTAGCAGCAATTCCTGCTCTGTATTCGACAACGTCCTAATCTTCTGCCTTATGATTAAATTATATCTTCGGAAAAGCGACTTGTATGTCTATAATTATTTTATCGATTTAGCAATTTATCGATAATAATAAACTATTTAAGCTGTGTAATAAAACGATCGGATACAAAGTGTTATCTTTGTCGAAGTGAAAGGAAATATTACGTGTTGTAAAATTAAATATGAATATTTTACACCAAATATCAAGCGGCTCGTTGGTCTAGGGGTATGATTTTCGCTTAGGGTGCGAGAGGTCCCGGGTTCAAATCCCGGACGAGCCCAATTTATTTTTGTTTTATTTTTGTCCATTATATGAAACGTCAAAACTATAATTATATCATGATATTAGAAAATTAAGATATTAGAATATTAAATAACAATTTTCGAGTCGAGATTAAGAGATTAAATTAAGCAAACAGAGACTTTACAGATGAAACTCTCTGGCAACATCATTAATTTTATTGTAATATTTATTTGAAATAAAAAAGCATTAGTTATTCAAACACCATTAACAATATTGTAAGTGATTTAACGGTCTGTGGAGTCCAATGCAATTGTTAAAATTATTCTGTAAGTCATAATGACGTCACTATCATCATCAATCAAAAGTATTATCTACTCAATATTTTTCCACAGTGGTTTTAAGTTATTCTAAAGATGCTGTATTTATATACAAATATGGTCGGATGTATACTGCTCACAAGCAAGGGTTTATATCTTAATATTTGAACTACAGACGACCAAAAGTTCCACCTGACAGAAATTGCTACTGCAAGAACCACTCCACTATCTTATGTAATCATAAACATCTTTCCTAGTGTCTGTAATTACACCGGCCCTCTCATCCTTAAAACCAGATCACATCAATACAGACTATTACGCTAGGATAATTGATGAGTGACCCATGCACAAAGCCCTGCTACCCTGTAATTTGAAATTGGAAAGTTCTTCACATTGAAAGTGTTGTTCTAGCTGATTTACATACAAATAAATACACAGCAAAAATCGGCGAGTATCTCTTTTGTTTGTTTAATATTTATTCATATGGATTACCTCCGAAATTGTACTTTATTTAAACTCTTAAAAGAATTTCTTTTGAATCGTTTTAGTTAAAATAAAAGTTATTATTATTAAATTTAAAGTTACCACCGGTTCGGAATGTAGATTATATCGAGATGAATTGGCAAGAATCTCTATAGTTATTCTTTTGAGACTGCGAAATTAGATCGGAAGATAATAATTTAATACAATGCGATATACACGTGTTATACTCACATGTAAGATAAATCGTGTTTTTTATGATATTTATAGGTACGTATATTAATTAATAGTTAAACCTTACATTGTGTTTTTGTTAATTTGTACTATATTTTTTATAAATTACCGTGTGCTGTTTAACAAATACAATTTCGTAAACAATTTCATAAAATTGAATACATGGACACAATCATTTTCATAAATGTTATTTGTTGGACTAATTGGGCAACATTTAATATCAGATTATAACGACTGAATATATCTAGTCTATCCTATTGAATATTATTCAGGTAATTGCAGTTATATTAATCCTTTCAGGTAATTAAATTGGAATTAATAAACAAAATCATAGTTTCATATTGTACTATATTATGTTCTTATAATGGTCACGGCGCTATTCTCAAAGGTTATTAACCAATTGCGCCGGAGATATTATAGTGGTCAAGGGAGAGTGCTTAACAAGGCATGAGGCAATTTCTAAATTCTGCAACAACAAAAGCACAATAACATTTTATTTGTCCCACCTGGGGTATGAATATTTTGGGATCGTTGGCATTTGGGACGTTTTTAGTCACTAGACCAAATGACACGAAACGACATTATGTTAAAATTAAAAAAAAAATTTAAGCAACAACATAAATTAAAATAATGAGCAAATAATTTCGGTGTGAACATGTCGTCACGATGAATCCAGACATGACGGTATAAATTTAAATTGGTGGTAGAGCTTTATCCTTTTAGGTATATACCACCCACCTATCACATTTCATTTAGTATTATTGTGTTCCAGTTTGAAGGGTGAGTCGTACAGTGAAACAAGGAACATAACATTTTAGTTCCATGTTGGTGGTGGTAAGTGGTAACCAATTATCATCAGGTGGCCCATTTGCTCGTCCATCTACCTACTTCACTTGACATGATCTTTAAATATAGCTTCCTCTAAATAACCTTGATGATAGACAGCCTCGATTTTGTCTCATTTCCAATAATGGATCCAAGATTGATCTCAGATATCCATTAAATGGTGAGAGCCATTCAAAAGCTGATTATTGCGAATAAATTTCGTCACAGTGCGGTTACGAATTTTTTGGTCTGCCATTACTCAAGTGTAGGTACGAAAAGTGAGTAGGTTATTTTTTAGAGTTCGTGCGTTGATAACGAAACTAGTCTGAAAGGGTAATTTCTATCACATGTATAGAGTTGTTGCTGTTTCTACTTTTCAATCGTATTTGTTTTGAGTATTATATGAAGTACAAGAAATTATAGCGATTTTATTTACTTTATATTCATGTACATGTTACTGAAAAAGTGTTTCCAACAAACTATCCTATAAGTACTGCTGTATAATGGTTTGAAAGTTAAGTAAGTTAGTGTTATTTTAGGCATGTAAATGAATAATAATGCTTAACTTAAGTACGCTCACTCCACGTTTACACCTAACTAGCGTTAATATACGAATGTGTGATACGTGAGTTAAAACAGAATTTCATGGAATTTGCAATTTATTAATAGCATTTGACACACGAATTACGTTATATAAGCACAAGCACATTCAGGCGACTTCGTCCGTGAAAATTTAATAATTATTATTTAACGTAAATTAGTATTTGGTAATAGACTAAACGTAGGACATTTACAGTTTGTTCAAACTGTGACATTTTTCTTACTGAGATAATTTTATACCCGTCATAACCTACAAACGGAAAGTCCGATTCAGATCATTTAAAGTGAAATTTAAATGTACATAATCACCCTTAATTATCAAAGCATTTAAATGGATAAGGATTAATAATGTCATGATACACATATCACCACTATTCAATTCCACCGTATTTGAACTTAATAATTTAAACAAAAACTGTTATTATGGCTTAACTATAATAGTTAGGCATATACCATCGCGGACTTTTTTGTGGGCAGTCATGAGTACTATTAATATATAGAACACTGTAATATATACCGTCAATCATTTTCGCAGCGCACGCCAAAAAATGATTTTTATAGGCAAAAATTTAATACCTTGGGTTACATTGTTCCATTTTAGGTAGGGATCAAACAAATAAAAAATCAAATCTTTCCTCTTTATAATATTAGTATAGATGATCGTTATGCTATTAATTATTTTTTATGTTATTGGTTGCCGTGGTAAGGGTGGGACAGGGGGTGTAAAGAATCCCCGGGTTACGGTAGACCAACCGAGCTGAAGATCGACCCCAGTGGCGTGCCATTGGAGAGACCTATGTCCAACAGTGGACAAAAAATGGTTGCTAATGATGAAAAAAATGATGGTGGCGAGTCCTCACCACCGCCCATAGAGATAAGCTATTTCAAAAATATTAACTATTACTTAAATGGCTAATGCGCCACAAACGTTGGGAACTAAGATTTTATATCCCTGTGCTTGTAATTACGCTCACTAACCCTTCAAACGCACCAATATTAAGAAATACTGTTAAGCGGTTGAATATCTTTTGAGTTGGTGGCACCTATCAAGACGGGCTTCCACAAAATCCTACCATCTAGTAATCTTTAAAATCTCTTGATCTCTTGATTTAGTTGCTTATTCTTCATTCAAACAAGTCATCAACTTATCTTTACTAGAATAATGGATTCTAATCCAGGCTTAAAATGTTATACAAGAATTAATTTGAAATCCATTTCAATTTTGTTTGTTTCTTATTATATTATATTAATACTAATGATACTCAAAAATATTTTTTAGCAATGTTAACAAGGCATTATCGAGTCATTTATAATTATTTTGTTTTATACGCTAAAAAAAAAATATTTGTTGTGTTTAACGTACTTAAAGTAAAACAACAGCTTTAAGTGCGTGTAGATAGTTGCCGAGCAAGCGCGATAGATTATAATTGAATAGTAATTGAATTGGCAAACAGAACTATTGAGTTCCTTGACAATTTTGTGTAATCTACTTTCCGACCTGTAACTTAAAATAGATATATTCTTCTTTTAAATATAAGTCGCAATTTGAATAAAGTTTATTTAGATTTTAGCAAATTATATATTACTTTGTGATACAGAAAACTAGTGTTTATTTCTTAAAAAAAATGACCTTATATTTTTTTATAGCATATGTAGGTGGACTAGCATATGGACAACCTGATGGTAAGAGGTCACCAACGCCCATAGACATTGGCATTGTAAGAGATGTTAACTATCGCTTACATCGCCAATCCGACAATATTGAGCTTCTAGGCGTTACTTTAACATCCAAACTCAACTTTGGGCAATGCATTGAATCCAAAGCTAAAACTGCTAGCAAAAAACTTGGCATCCTCAATAAGGTCAAACAGTGCTTCACACCAGAACAGCTTCTAACCTTATATAAAGCCCAAGTTAGATCGTGCATGGAGTACTGTAGCCATCTATGGGACGGCTCTGCTAAGTATCAGCTTGATGCTTTGGATTCAGTGGATCGTCGTGCTAGAAGGCTCATTGGCGACCAGACACTGGTCAATAAAAAACTTCAGAGCTTGGAACACCGTCGTAAGGTTGCCTGTCTGTCGGTATTCTACAGGATATATTTCGGAGAGTGTGCTCAGGAACTGTTCAATTTGGTTCCCCCTTCACCTTTTTACCACAGAACTTCGAGGCATCGAAAAGATCTGCACCCGTACGTAGTTGACGTACTTAAAACACGTACGAAACGATTTTCTTCCTCGTTCCTGATACGCACCGCTAAGATCTGGAATACCCTTCCAACCTCCGTATTCCCCACCACCTACAATATGGGTACCTTCAAGTCTAGAGTGAATAGGCACCTTCTAGGCAAGCGCGCTCCACCTTAGGCTGTATCATCACTTACCATCAGGTGTGATAACAGCCAAGCGCTAGCTTATACAGTTAAAAAAAAAAAAAAAAAAAAAAAAAAATCAACCTTCGGAACTAAGATGTTATGTCCCTTGTGCCTGTAATTACACTGGCTCATTCACCCTTCAAACCGAAACACAACATTGCCAAGTACTCCTGTTTTGTGGTAGAATATCTGATAACTGGGTGGTACCCAGTCGAGCTTGCAGCACAGCAGACACAGCTCTACCACCAAGCAATAATTAATACAATTATTCGGATGGACGGATTCGGATGGTTAAGCCGAGATGGCCCAGTGGTAAGAACGCGTGAATCTTAACCGATGATCGTGGGTTCAAACCCGGGCAAGCACCACTGAATTTCATGTGCTTAATTTGTGATTATAATTCATCTCGTGCTTGACGGTGAAGGAAAACATCGTGAGGAAACCTGCATGTGTCAAATTTCACTGAAATTCTGTCACATGTGTATTCCACCAATCCGCATTGGAGCAGCGTGGTGGAATAAGCTCCAAAACCTTCTTCTCAAAAGAGGAGAAGAGGCCTTAGCCCAGCAGTGGGACATTCACAGGCTGTTACTTAACTTACTTATTCGGATGGACAGTTTATTTCAAGCAGCATATTTGCTTTATTTGATTTCTTATTTTAAATTAAATAATACATCAAGTTATAATATTGTATCAGTAGAGAATGGTCTTATTTCAGATTGACCATAGATTTTATATTCACTTAAGTTCATGGTTTATACTATTAAATTTATTAAAAACTGGATCTATACTTTGAATATAGTGTCAAAGCGAATTCAGAGCATATACGTGTAAAGTTTCTATCCACTCGTTCTAAACATTTTTTCTCACACCTTTATATAATAGTGGTTTTCAATTTTTTGCTCTCTCCACAAACACGGGATGCAAAAATGAGAGAGGTTAGTGCCGAATGTACCATGGACAGACAGAATAACGTATATCACTCAAAGATTTCCATTGAAAGGTGTGAATAGCAAAAAGTTATTGAGACTTGAATTATTTAATGTATGTTGTTATATTTATAACTAAACAAGCACTTCGCCTGCGACTTTGTCCGCGAACATTAAAAAACTATTATTTAACGTAAATTAGTTTTTGGTAATAGTTTAAACGTAGGACAGTCACAGTTTGTTCAAACTGTGACATTTTTCTTACTGAGAGAATTTTATACCCGTCATAACTACTAAACGAAACGTCCAATCCGGATGATTTAAATAGGAATATACATATAAATAATCATCCTTAATTATCAATCCATTTAAATTTTGGATTAGGTTTAATAAAAGCATGATACATATATGACCTCTATTCGATTCCACCGTATTTTAACTTAATAATTTAAACAAAATCTGTTATTGTGGCTTAACTATAATAGTAAGGCACATACCATCGTGCACTTTTTTGTGTGACCATAGAACACTTTTTATATACCGTCAATAGTTTTCGCAGTGCACGCCAAATAATGACTTTTATGGGCAACAATATATACCTTGGATTTCTATTGTAGGTAGAGATCTCTATTTTTTTTGAAAATATAATATCCTATGTTACTCGGTAAAAACGAAGCTTTCTAATTTTGAAATAATTTTTAAAATCGGTCCAGTAGTTTTTGATTTAAATCGTACCAAACAAACAAAAAATCAAATCTTTCCTCTTTATAATATTAGTATAGATATCCGATAAGTGAATATTACTGAATAAGTTGCATTGAGCTGTGAATTTATTAGTAGATCGTTTAAAAAATTCGGCTACAGTAGCTTATCTTAAACAAGATATGTTATAGTGGCATTTACAGGTATAGGTACTATATATTCTCTCGCTTTAAGAATCCGATGGGACGAGAGAAGTCGGGCAAGAGACGCAAAACAAACAACAACAACACTACCAACTTTCGAACTTCGGCTTGCTAGTAACAATTTCTTAACAGAACAACGCAATAAATTCGCAGACCCGACCCCGCTATTTGAACCACATGATCTGAAGCGTTTTATGTCAACCACTAGAATAACGACGCACGATTTCTTGTTGTGTAATATAGAAGCATTGTTATTTTTAATTGCAAATTGGCCACCTGATAATAAATGGTCATCGCAAATCGACAATTGTTTTAATTTAGGGACAAAGGTAGTTAATTTACATGTCAATAAATAAAGACTTCGGAACTTCCAAGTATCTGACTATAACGGTTTTTCTCTATAAAATGTAAAGAGTAGAGTGATCTAAATAATATTTTTATATTGTTAGCTAAAAATTACGCTCTTCTATACCAAATTTAATATCATATTTTACATGCATTTCAAATATCGAATTGGTCTACAAATACTTTCTTAGTTCACCTACGTTATATAAGAAGTTTCTGTTCGAAATTGTTTACTTAGACCACATATTGTGAATTCAGTATTCAAATTTCACAGATTATAGATTTTTGATATTATATATATTCACTAAAAATAATGATTAATCATTCAAATAATTTATGCCAATGGTTGAAATAAATGTAAATATATTTGAATCGAATTGAATGAACGTTCAAAAAAAGGCTTCAGTTTGCAAAACATATTTCCCGAGGAAAAACAACGTTACGTGAAAAACCCTTTACAATATATGATTTCCCAAACTTTCCATTTATTTCTCCATATAAGTTACCACAACATGCTGTTTATTCTCGAACTTCGGTGGAATATATTTTCGTTATTGCGTACCCGAATGTTAGAATGAATGCGACTCCTAAAACGCTAAGCATTGAGTAAATTATAACTTTGTCGTAGTACGTGTTATTATAGCTTACAAATAACAAAAGTTCCATAGCATGGCTGAATCTTGCTTTTTTGCTATACCAAAAAATTTAAATGTTGTTTCTAACTCCGCAAAGTCAATATATCGTGTCGGTAAGATATTTGTTATTATAGTAAACTTATGCTAATAAATATATAAATCCTATTTTAAAAGAACCTTAATAAAATCTTCTGTTTGGTTAAATAACGCATAATATTACGCACATTGTATGTATTTTCTTTGAGGAAAAAAATATGTAACTAAGTATCTAGTGCGTTCCTCTCGGTGATAGCTTTATTTTATTATCTCCAGCCACGTTCTATCATAGAAAGAAGAAAAGACTAATAACCAACATCGACATTAAATTGACGCGATCCAATGTTAGATTTCATCGCGAGATTTTAAATAATCTATGCTTTCGTAGTCGTCAAGCCTTCGCTCGAGACGATTCGTAATGACCCTCGAAAACAACTTGTAGACATGGCTCAGCAATGAGATGGGTCTGTAATTCTTCAAAAGGGCTTTATCGCCCTTTTTAAAGAAAAGCACCAACTTACTTCTGTGCCATGCCTTTGGCTATGACGGAGTTAAATAACCCACATCGCTCGCAGAATTGACGGCCGCTGGGGCAGAAAGATTCTCGAGTGGCGACCACGAACCGGAAGACGCAGCGTGGGCAGGCCCCCTACAAAGTGGACTGACGACATCATAAAAGTCTAGGGAAGCCGTTGGATGCGGGCAGCGCAAGACCGGCCAAAATGGAAATCCTTGGGGGAGGCGTTTGTCCAGCAGTGGACGTTTTTAGCTTACATGATGATGCTTTCGTAAAAATACGGCGTTTTAAATGTAGGCGAAGTTATTCTCGGGACTTTGAAAGAAAAAATAATGTATATGATAATAGTATATTAATTAAAAACGATTGTTAGTGCAAATGCAACCAGCAAATGTATCAGCAATTAGCATGAAATATATAAATCTGAGATATGTATATATTGACTCTTTTTTCGATTGGAAAGAGGTATATAACATGTAATTTGATAGTCAGTTGATAGAATACGTAAATCTTAACATAAGGTCGTGGGTTCAAACCCAGGTGACCCAAGCACCACTGAGTTATTATGTGTTCAATTTATTTTAATAATAATTAATCTTGTGCTCGGCTGCAGTTGTGGAAAACATTGTTGGGAAACTAGCATATGTGTTGGATGAAGTTCAGACACACATGTTATCTTTCAGCGTGGTGGAATGAGCTCTAAGCCTTCTCATTACAAGAGGACGACATTTAATGACTGATATTAATTAGTAGACTAATTTTAATTTAACACGTATTGTTAAATAGAAATATTCAAAATATTTTTTCCATTACATTCTTAATTTCAAAATATTAATCGATAAGGCAATCAGCCTTATACACTTAAATATAAAGAACGAAATGTTAACATACAAAATGTATAAATTTTATACACGTATAAATTTTATTTAAACCCAATTTATCGTTTATGTAAAAAGCCCTCAGTTCAATCTAGAAAACAAACGGCCCGATGTTTTAGATATAAATAACAAGACTCCGGGAAAATTTATATTTTTTTGATTCTCGACAAATACGACGGGCGTGAATATCAAACGGGGCCTCCATATTTTTATCGCTCGACTTAATTTTAACTGCGTCTTTCCTAGTGTATTTTTTTATTTTAATAAAAACACAAACATACATAATAAAAAAGCCGAGAGGTGGCCTATAGGTAAGAATGCGTGAATCTTAATCGATGATCGTGAGTTCAAACCCGGGCAAGCACCAATGAAATTCATGTGCTTAATTAGTGATTATAATTCATCTCCTGCTTGACGGTGAAGGAAAACATCGTGGATACCTGCATGTGTCAAATTTCATTGAAATTCTGTCACATGTGTTTTCCACCAACCCCAGCGTGGTGGAATAAGCTCCAAGCCTTCTCTTCAAAAAGAGGAGGTCAAAATTTTGCATATTTAAAAATATGCAATTTTTTTTGCCTTAGCTCAGCAGTGGGACATTCACAGGCACTGTACATAATATATAACGAAATCCATAACAGTGCGATTTTTAATGCATTTCTTCCCTCGCACGACCACTCTGTGTAATCTCACGCCGGCGATTTTTCCGAACCAATATGAAAGATATCTTCAAAAAAAAGCATATTCATTCCTTAAAAGCCGGCAACGCACTTGTAAGCCCGCGGGTGTTGTAGGTGTCCATGTCCCCTTTGCCCCCTTATATACAAAATATTAAGTTAGAATAAATAAATAAAACATATGAATAACACTTTTAGGAGTAAATCTACAACTCTGTGAGACTCTGTTTTAAGCTTATAATTAGAAGCGTGTAATAACAGAAAGTGATATGTGACGTGGAATTTAAAAATTTAGTTTTATCTAGCAATGTTATTTACTGACAATTATGTACTAAGCACCGGCTTAAATACCTATATGTAAGGCTGTATAGCATTAAGCGAGCGTTTACACATAGCGTTAAGTCAGCTTCCGACTGTAAGCATGCTCACTTTCAGCCCTAGTTTGAATGAAAAACAAACTGCTTTCGTTTACAATATACGTAAGCTGAGCAGCTAACTGACGCGAAGTTCTAATGAGTGACCAATCAATGTCCTCGGCCTATAATGGCGTTGTATGACAATAGAGAGTCAGTGTCTACGCAGTGTTATAGCATATTATTAGTATAGTGTGAATGCAGTTTCATATGCACAGAGAAGCAGTAAGCTGTTTAACGCTCGCTTATAGTCGGCTGACTTTACTTTGTTTTTTTCATTTCAGTAGGACAGCCAACAGTAAACACAATCTCACATTAAATACAAAATCACATGTCGAATTAAATATCTTAACAAATTAAGTACACAACAAATATTAGCTAAACAATAAACGTTATTAGAACACTTTGAAACACATACTTTTACTTGTGCAAGCTCGTCTGGGTAGGTACCACCCACTCCTCAGTTATTCTACCGCAAAATAGCAGTATTTTGTATTGTTGTGTTTCGGTTTGAATGGTGAGTAAGCCAGTGTATCCAGGCACAAGGGACATGACATTTTAGTTCTCAAGGTTGGTGGTGTATTGGCGATGTAAGCGATAGTTAACATTTCTTATAATATCAATGTCTATGGGCGTTGGTGCCCATTTACCATGGCCCAGATGCTAGATGTCAGATGCCAGACCTACACAATAAAAAAAATAAAAAAACACACACACGCATTGAACATGTTAGGTGTGAACACTCGTATCACCGTAAGTCGGCTATTAGCGTTTTACGAGATACGAACTGAGTTCTGTCAAAGTCCCTTTGTTCCACTATAGATAATATATTTGCTCTATTATCCCATCATCCGGTGTTCTATTTTTAAACGCCGCTAAAGCTACTGAATAAAATTTTCACACTGCATCTCCCCAATTCCATGGAAAAATCTGTCAACCGCATAAAACCGTATTTGCACGATCCGCATTCCGGCTGTGAGCTGACATTTTTCAACCGCTCTGACAGTTATAAAGGCACAACAGACGGTCAGCGATTATGTCACGCGAATTATTATAATTAAGTAAAAAAAAAGTATGATTATTTTACAACAAACTATTGTTAGTGTAATTTTCTAATCGTATTAAAATATAATTTATAATTAGCTTTTTCTATGTAACAGAATCAATTATATATATTTTGTATACAAAACATGATAAATAAAAAAATGTAAAAAAAAACAACCCGCTGAGTTTCTTTCGCCGGTTCTTCTCAGGGCTGGGTGTTTCTTTTCCGAACCGGTGGTAGTTTTTAGTTTGACAATCAATAAGAAAGTGTAATACTTATATAATTATTATACTAATATAATTTTGAATAAACATAACAAACAAGTTGCAAAGTACATAACAAAAAACTTACTCTTAATTACATCTTTATTTCTTTATATATTCATATATTAAATGGATTTATTACAAACTAAATGTTTTTTAAATTCCCTTTTCACAATTTTCATCATTTAAACTGAACGGTAGAAACGAAAACCCGAACAAATTTAATAATATTGTATCACGCATATTTAATAACAATATACAGACTTACAAATATCATTTGTTATATAAAATGAAATATCAGTTGCACTGTTATGAATATACAATCATACTAATTGCCCGTCTCGACATCGTAAATTTGAAATAAGAATTTTATAAAAAAAAAATAACAAACAGCGTAACTACAGAGTCCAAATTTAATCGTCCAGGGACTCAATCGACCCACACAAAAAATTGAGCGGTCACTCAAACCGTGTTTTAAAATGTAGATTTTAATTGATTATATTACTGTATTTTTGTCACTCCAATAAGCACCTCAACCTCCTTTATATCGACCTCCTAAATTCGAACGCCCAACGCATCGCATTTTGTAGCATTTGATAGGCACAATATGAATGCTATTTCGTTATATGACGTGACCTTGAGCCACTGTCATTTCACTCTACTGTAAGCCGCGTAAAAGAACTTCGTTCAAAAAATTACTTCTGTCAACAAATAAAATTCATAACAAAAAATACTTAACTTCTCTTAAATAAATCACATTTGAAATAACCCTCTTGCTATTGGACGAGCCCTTAATTTTTAGTGCATGTATTGTGGTCAACACACGCCCTCAGCAAGTCCTCACGTCACCATTCACGCCAATTCAAAACCTATTTCGAGACAACTAGTACTCAAATTAGCTTAATGGTATACAGACTGAATCATTGCTTTCGCAAGAGGATTTTCACAGATTTGCCCGTGTTTATACTCTCTGTATAAATGCAAATGGTTTTGCTTCTCTTGTTTCCTTTATGTGGTCTTTTATTATTGTGTTTTGTTTATTTTGTTTCTGGTCTCTGCTATCAGACTTGAAATACAAAAGCATTTATCTTGTTATTGTGAAGCCGCTCCTATCAGTTTGATCTGTTAATTACTGATTAGGTCTGCCTCGTTGGTCTAGTGGCTAGATATTAGGCCGCAGACACGGTGGTCCTGGGTTCAATTCCCAGGTCGGGCCAATAAACAGTTATTGGGTTTTTCTGACAGAAAATTCTCAGTAGCAGCCCGGAGCCTGTAAGTTGGAAGTGTGTATACTCTCGTGCCTCGGAAAGCACGTAAAGCCGTTGGTCCTGCGCCTGAATTATTTCCGGTCGTATCGGATTGCCGTCCCATCGGATTATGAGAGCTAAGGAAAAGGTGCACTCTGCACCTGTGTTTGCGCTCAGACTTGTGCACTATAATATCTCCTGCGCAGTTGGCTAATCTCTCTTGAGATTGACCGCCGTGGCCAAAATCAGTCTGGAGGACCTTATATACTGATTCGGTATTTATTTTGATTTTTTAATTTGAACGGTAATTTCCTTCTCTTTATTTATGTTATAGAAATATGCTCATCCAATTTTCAATCATGAAATTTCTATTATGATGCTGCCTGGCAATAGAAAACATGCAGCTACGTTAAAATATTATTAATAAAATTATAAACAAGATACAACAAAGGCACGGATATAACATTTGTAGTGATAATTTGAAAAAACATTAGGATTAAAATGTTGTCCTCAAATTTTCAACAAATTTTTATATGGTCGATTACGTAACTAGGCGAATACTCGTTTGTATTGCTGTAACATGTATTAAGTTTATAATCGAAACCAAAATTTAAAAACTATTTATTCATTACTCTTATAAGCACTTGGAATTGTTATGTTATCAGATTAAATTGAATCTAATCTACCAGTTCGGAATATCGACTCTAGTCAGACGAAGAATATCATGATTTACCCTTTTTTCAAATGACTTTAATTATTACTTATGTCTTGGCTTTTTTAAGACAATATGTCATGTTTTAAATCATAAATCCACTGGTTGAGTTCCATTATGTTCACCACAAATTATTTTCATACTATATTCAAGAGTCTATCAGTCTACTATAGCGCAAAATGTAACACAATGGAACGTTAAGTCAAAAACTGATTCGTGTTATTTCCCAAGGAATCCATTGTCGCTCCCTAGATACTTGATCTATGATCCAATATTCAGAAGCGACTCAAGATGCCATAAATATATTACATAATGGAAGACACATTGCAATGTAAATGTTTTTTTATAGAAGCACGTTTTAAAAGATATGAGCTTGTGAATATGGTGTCAGATATTTTTCCAAAAGTAAAGTATTTGTAAAGGCATCCATTACATACTATAGAGGTAATATGTATATTAAAAAAAATTGGTTTTAGATTAATAGACTTCGACACCGTTTGACTGATCACCATAAAAATTGGCAAGCATGTATTGTTTGAAACTTGGTGCTAGAAGTTCTGCAGTTCGTCAACTTCTATACAAAGACAGAACAAATACTGTTGACGTTTTCTAGCACGCCATGTACTTAGTACATTATCGTCTAAGCTGATAATTGAAGTTTCAAACTCATTTCATATTCATGAGTTTTATGTCGTTTTATTTTGGACGTATTGAATCCAACATGTATTGGAAGTAATTTATACATACATTTTCATATCAGACCGTCAGTTGGTTTTTTTTGGATTATGCTATATGTTATTTTGATATCTCAATCCACATGATTGAGTAAGTGAAAGTAATATATATATAGATTTAGCATTGAAGATTTAGATTCAGAAACCTGCATGTATTGGTAACATTCTACCACATGTCTGCCTGGTGGAACGGCTCTCCTTAAAAAGGGAAGACACACCACCGGGACATTTACAGGCTGTTTTTTTTTTGTACCAAAAACCTTGCATAACAGCTAATTAAGAATTTACCCAAATTTCACAAAAGACAAAGCCATCTTGATTGATGGAGATGGAATTAAAGAGATAAGCGTTGTCGTGTATTCTTTTGCCTGCTCCTAAAATAACTTAAGATATATTTAAATTGCTACATTTTTTTTTTTCAATTAAAAACTGAAATAACTTTGGGAATTCACAAATAAATATCATCAGTGAATAATTGTGTAGACTTCTACGTCTTTTTTAATATAATTAGAATTAGAAATTTTTAATATCTAGGAAAAAGTGAATATTTTTTTTTTAAATCCTGCCTGGGCTGGCTTTTAAGGCGGCGGAACTCGAAATCTAGGTTTAGATCAATAAACTTTCAGTAGTGAACATCAGTTCATTTCAGGAGTGTGGACGTTGTCAGTGTAGCACTCCCGTGCCTCAGTAAGCAGATACACCTATTTGTTTTGCACCTGGTCTCTCTCTATGAGAGTGAGTGTAGAGAAGTGCAAGTGCACTTAGTAAGAATTTATGCACATATGGTCCTTGCGATTGGGCATTGTAACCAAAACTTCGCTTCACACCAACCAGTCTTCTCTAATTATTATTGAAATTTTATTAAAATAAATCTACTCATATTTGGATGATCTCCGTGAAGGTTCAACATTTCATACATTTCAACTTTGACATTTATAACAATAGAAATGTGGAGAAACAGACTCTCTATATTTATGTTCGAACATCTTATAGGTGTACATATTTCTCAGAAGTGTAAAACATCTGCGGTAATCCAGATAATCCTAAAACGTTGAAAACATACATATTATGCCTTTGATCATAAAATGTTATTTGAAATATTCTCTTTTATATTGTTTAACATAATATTTCCTATTGAATTACTTAAGTTTATATCTTTTTAAAACAAATTTGTCTTGTTTGTAATATCTTCTTATATAAAGATCGTTGGTATTAGTGATCCTGGAATTCTTCGATCTAATCGATTAATCATCAGCTATTTCTACTATAAGCATAGGCGTTACCTAAGGCACCCCTTTCTTCGGAATCAGTTTAAAAAATACTTTCCATCATATATATAATCTTGCGTTGAGTTATATTTGCGTTGAGTAATTTGATTTTTAACAGAATATTTTTAATTTGTTAATTTGCAAAGTTAAAAATATCTGTGGACTTTGAAGAGTCGGAAACTTGGCGTTTTAAACTTACACACTTCTCTTATATTCTATTGAAATGATCAATGTTAGTGCCCAATATCACATATCAACATTGAATTTTTTTTTATCGTTAATAGGCAACCTCTGTCTTGCCTGATGTTAAGCAACGACGTGGTCTAGGGTGTAGTACGCTTGCCTAGAAGGAATCTGTTTACTCTTGATTTTAAGACACCAACGTTGTACCTATCAGGAAATACAGACTCAGGCAGAGTATTCCACAGTTTTGCGGATATTGACACGATAAGATAAGTATATATATTACAAACCGTAACTTACCGTGGAATAACCAATATCATTGTCTAGTATATCATTTTTGATTATAATACGACGAGCCGGTTGGTGTGGTTGGTAAGGTCATGGGTTCGATTCCCACCCAGGACAGACATTTGTGTGCATGAACATGTCTGTTTGTCCTGAGTCTGGGTGTAATTATCTATGTAAGTATGTATTTACAAAAGAAAAGTAGTATATGTAAGTATATCAGTTGTCTGGTTGCCATAGTACAAGCTCTCCTTAGTTTGGGATCAGATGGCCTTGTGTGTATAATGTCCCAGGATATTATTATATTATTATTATATTCTATATTTAGAAAAGACTAGAAGATTTTTCGCCATGACGAAGATTAATACAAACTTGTTTTGAACTTTATTGCACAAAGCAAACAAGATAATTGAACAACGCTATACTAAGCGACAGCGAAAAATCAAAAAATCTCATTTCAACTGAGCAAACGCAATCTCATTAAATATAACGAATGCAGAAAGACAATTTGTGATATTGCATTTCCCGAGATCCGAAGAGATGGAAAAATTGCTTTCACCTGAAGCCAATCTTGAAGGAGTGTCGTTGAAGCCAATGTTGCTCTTACCTTTCAGAATATTGAAGAATGTAACTCAGTATTTTAAGGCAAGTAAATATAGAATTAAAAATCATAATAACGAAATATTTTTATGTATAATACATATATAAATATAAGAATTATTTATATTGCTATCTTTAATAAATATACAAACCACATTTCTTTTGGTTTTGTATTTGTTAGTACATTTAAAAAAGGTAGTAGTAGCTTATGCAAGCTTTATGTGAGATTGTCTGGGTACTCACGAACTTGAATATAACTACTACTGACGGTAAAGCGCAAGCACGCCTGAGATTTGAAGTCTCAATTCGTGTTTATAATTCATCAGTGAAGGCAGTGAGACATTGTGAGGCAAACTGCATGATAACATTCTGCCAATTTTTTATCCTGTAGCCTGCTATATTATGTAGTCTATATATATATATATTCAATCCAAAACTATATATATAAATATTTTTATTTATTACATCCTATTATACCACTCGCACGAATGAGCGTTGGATACCGCACCCCGCGCGGCGCGGCCGTAATGATGCACGAGCGCATTTACTTTCTTACGCTCCACCAGTAGGCTCACCGATCTTGTACGTGGAACTCGTGTCACTTGTTGTTCGGTTTCATTCGATGCTTTATATCTCTTCACACCTATAATGCACCAATCAGCATTAGATCAGCGTGATGCAAAAAGTTCTAAACCATTTCGGGAGATGACCATAGCACAGAAGATGGCCATTTAGTGGATTATTTTACTTAATACAAATCTATCACGCTTACAGATCTTGAACATGTTTGTTTCAGCAAATGATATGTATAATATATGTATATTTTGTAACAACAATGGCTTGTTCTAACAATAGAATAGATGTTATTATTGTTGGGCATTATAGTCGGGCTGCGAATTATTCAAGATACAATATACGAACGAACTGTAGAAAAACATTAATAGTGGCAGGTTATTTTCACCTCGACTTAAGTTATTTTCTTATTTTGGATATCTAAGATTAATGTTGATAAATCTGTTTGAAATTAATAGACACTGTTTCAACTATCGAAATGAAAATTAGCCTACGTTATATACAGGAAGCAGGTTTGGTACAGAGTTTGGCAGATGTTACCTATTATTTATTTTATCATAATATATATTAATCATAAATCAAATATCAATTATTATTAATACATATTGGTTTAATTTTTTTTCATCGTTACAGATTATGTAGGACGATGTCACTTCTAATAATTAATTGTAAAAAAGTCATGTAAATCAAAAAACAGGTTGACTTGCTTGATTCTCCTAATTACGATAAAATTAATTAATTGCAAGTTACTTCCACGTTACTATCGTCTTTTTGGACACTTGTAACTCCCTGTAACTTCGAAATATTATTCGTGCCGGTCAAAACTAACATCGAGGAAGACGGACTGTTTGTTTCTGGTATCGACAGGTGTAGAATAGAAGTTAATGACTCAATCAACTCATCAGATATTCTACTGCAAAACAGCAGTACTTGGTATAGTTGTGTTCCGGTTTGAAGGGAGAGTAAGTCAGTGTAATTACAGTCACAAGGGACATAACATCTTTGTACCCAAGGTTGGTGGTGCATTAGCGATGTAAGCGATGGTTAATATTTCTTACAATGCTAATGTTTATCTATGCGTTGGTGACCACTTACCATCAGGTGGCCCATATGCACGTCCACCTACTTATACTATAAAAAAGCATGAGTAGTTTCCGTCTGTCAAAACAGATTAAATGGATACTATTCATCAATGTTAGTATGGAGCTACTTCCTCAGAGCAGTTCCACTTGTGTTGTGGTTGGTTACACAGAACTCGAAGTCAATTTTTTTTTTTTTATTTCACGCTGTGGAAACCTTCTGTAAGGTACCCGTCTCCCTTGGGGGGGGACCGGGTTATGTGGGATTCTTACCCACTAAAACCACTGCGATGGCCGTCCTCGGCACGGATCGGAGAGGCTGCGGGATCGTGTTGATATACGCATCCGCGGCCCCTCCCGTGCTGTGCTCCGCTCGTAGCTCGGCGGAGCTCTCCTCAGGGGGCGAAGATAATCTCGCCCCCCCGCACTCCTCGCTAGTGCGTACGACAGCGCGAGGCCATCCCGGCTGCCGTCCTCCTCAGGGCCGCTTAAAATAGGACACGTGAGACCCCCACCTCACGCATCCACGGCCCCAGGGTTACGCCCTATATTTTAAGCCCCGGGCGTTGGGGCTGTGGGAGGGCCGGGACGACGCCGACGTCCTCTCTGCCGAGCAGGATCGGCCCTTTCCCGTTCCCGCTCCGCCGTCTCCTTCTGGACCATGACGGTCTCACAGAAGGAGGCTACGGCCCTCCACGCCGATTCCCTGCGGAGCATCGCCGACACGATTGCTCGCAGGGAGAGGTCATGTCCGACTTCGTGGACCAGGACCTGCCTTTCCGCACTCCACGCGGGGCATACCTCCAACGTATGCTGGGCTGTGTCCTGGTCCGCGCCACAATGGTGGCACATCGCCGTCGATTCGCGTCCGATCTTACACAGGTATTCTCCGAAACAACCGTGACCGGTCATAACCTGCGTAAGTCGGAAGGTGACTCGTCGCTTTCGTCTCATCCAGGCTTCGAAGGCCGGCAGGATCGCTCCGACGACGCGTTTGCGCGCGTACCGTTCTTCGCAGAGACGGTCGCGCCACGTCGCAAGAGCCCTCCTATGTTCCCGCCGCTTCAACGCCTCGAGTGCACTCGGAGGGGGCGCACTTTCGCTGTTCTGACGGAGGATGCGGGTCTGTTCATAGACCCTCGCGTCCATATCCGCCAGAATGTCCAAGGGCGGAAAGCGCGCTAGGACGGTTGCCGCCTCGAAGGATATCGTGCGATAACCCCGCACTATGCGGATGGCCACTCTCCGCTGCAAACTTTGGATCTTAGTCCTACAACGGCGAACGCCCGACAGTCTATGAGACCAAACGGGCGCCCCGTAGAGGGCCATCGATCGCACGACACCGGCATAGAGGCGGCGAACTTCCTCCCTCGGTCCCCCGAGATTCGGCAGCAGTCTGTGCATGGCACCTGCTACCTTCTCGATCCGGGGGGCTAGGCGCTCGAAGTGCTCTTCGAAGCCCCAGCGACCGTCCAGCGTGAGGCCCAGGTATTTCATGTACCTGGCCATCTGGACGTTTGAATCACCAACGCGGATGTGTGAGTTGGGCGGTTCCCTGCTCCTTGGCAGTTTATGGAACCATAGCGCCTCCGTCTTATGAGACGCTATCCGAAGGCCCAACTCGCAGATCTTATCGACGACGATGTTCACTCCGAGCTCGGCGAGCTCTTTGGTTCTCTCAAAATTCTCGCCCGAAGCCAGTACCAACGTGTCGTCCGCATAACAGACGACGCTGACACCTTCAGGGAGAGCGACGCGCAGGACAGAGTCATACGCGAGGTTCCACAACAGAGGCCCCAAAACTGACCCCTGCGGGACCCCACAGCACACCTCTCTCCGGGTCCTCGTACCATCTTGCTCCATATACGTAACGTATCTGTCGCGCAAGTAGCTACCGATGACCGCCTGCAGGTAAGAGGGCACATGATGATATACAAGCGCCCCCCTAATAGCGTCCCAGGGCAACGTGTTGAATGCGTTGACGATATCGAGACTTATCGCCAACGCCACGCCACCCCGGGCCACCGCCTGCTCTGACAGAGACCGGACGCGCAATATCGCGTCGACAGTCGAACGGCCCTGCCGGAAGCCGAACTGGCACTCGGCCAGGTCGGGGCCGACACACGACAGATGCCCACACAGACGAGAAGCGACAATTCACTCGAAAACCTTGCCAGCCTCGTCCAGCAGGCATATGGGACGGTACGCAGAGAGAGATTCTGCAGCCCTGCCATCCTTCTTTAAGAGAACCAAATTTGCCTCCTTCCAGACCTTGGGGAACGTAGCAGTACGGAGGCAGCTGTTGAACAGACGCCTCAGCCTACTCCCCAATGAAGCCGAAGCTAACACCAACGCCCGTCCCGGAATTCCGTCGGGTCCGGGTGCGGTGTTACGAGCCCGCATGCGATCAATCGCGCGGTTTAGCTCCTGCTCAGTCAACCCCAGCTCCTCGGACCAGACCGGTAATGGCAGGGGGACCGAGGGACTTGACCGGATCACTGGGAAGAGTACATCTATCACTCTCCTCAGTAAATTCGGATCTAAGGTATCCGTCAGTGGGGGCATCCACGGGCGTAATTTGCCCAGCACCATACGGTATGGACGCCCAAACGGATCCCTATCGAGTCCTTCTAGGAGCCCGTTCCAGGAACGAGCGCTAGCGTCCGAGATCTCGGCTCGGAGCGCCAACTTGGCTTCCCGGAACGGAACTCGGAGTCCAACATTAACTTTCAGTGGACGCCTTACAATATTCAATGCCTACATATGAAAGAAATTGACCAAAAGAAACATAAAATATATATTTACATATAGAATCAACTAAAAAAATTATAGCTGTCAAACTGGTTCACCAAACTGACTTAATTGGAGACAAAGATTGAAATTCGTCAGTAGTATATTCTATCTTGGCTTATTATACACTGAGTTTGGTATTTTACGGTTATTTAGCTTGAGTCAAAGACAACGCTAATTGGGTAACAAGGAGACACGAGTCATAGCCGCAGATATGCCAGCCCTTGAAGCATACATTCCGACAAAGCCAAGCTCTGCTATCAATTCAATTTCGTCTACACATATCTGCATAGCATTAAATTCTAGTGCAATTTAATCTAATATAAGCTGAGACACTAAATTTCGTCTGACCATTTGAATAGAATGGGGTGAACGTTAAGGAGCCTTTAGAGGGTTGTTTTGATTAAAATGGCTTTGTTATGATAGACGATATGAATTGCAAAGTATGACAAACAGATGAACAATGTAGTTCTACTAACAGCGCCAAATGCGCAGGAGATTTTATAAAGCAAAAGTGTTTGCGCAAATATGAGTCCACTCTTGATTTCATCACTTTTGTAATCCGACGAAACAGCTATTGTTGCCAGACCGACGGTCTAACGTCCTAATTTGTGGGTGCTATTGAGAGTTTCCGTAACGAAAACTTGATAATTTCTTAAAGGTTGAAACGTTTTACGCTAGCCATTAGACCGGCGAGGCAGTATATGTTATATTAACTCTAATTAAAATAAACACGACTGCCTAGTGAATAACGAACTAATAATTAAGAATTTATAGCCAGTTTCACATTATACTGTGATAAATGGTGATGGTAAAGATTCTAGCGATATACCCCTTACATCTAAATCCGTTTCGGCATTTAAAAAAACTGACACACTTACATGGATTCTGAAAACATTATATTCCTTTTTGGGTAGTCGTGTCAAAATGAAAGCTTCATGTTATTCGGATTTGTTGTGTATAATTTAATCAAAGGCATAATACGGAAAAAACTCCAAGGCAATAATTTAACATCACAGAAATTAATTTTGTTTCACTGTAGGAGGCATTCTGCTGACAAGAAATAGGGAAAGATACCTAAAGAGAATAATAAAAAAACAATCGAGAACTTTCTTTAGAAATGCACAATGAAAAGTGAAATGAAGTTACGAATGCTTTTTTTTTCAAATAAACGTCGAAAAGTTTTCTTATAAAGTTGAAATTTGTAATAAGACAGTCTTAAATATTTTAATGTAAAGAAGAAACTTTTATATTAATAAAATTTGAAGTGTGAGTGGGTCTGAGTAACAGGCACACGGGACGTAATATCTTAGATCCTATGATTAATGATATTGACATCTTAAGGATCTTATAATTCTTGCAGTCGGTGTATACGTACGAAGTTAGCTTACCATCTGGTACAGAGTTTTTGTATATTAGTGTTTAAGTAAAACATGGTGCAATTAGCTTCGTATTGTATCATACATATAACGCCACAATAAATATTTTAATTGTGGTCATGTTTCATTTGAATAAAATTTATATTATAAGGTCCTCCAGACCGATTTCGGCCACGGCGGCCAATCTCAAGAGAGATTAGAAAACAATGCTTTAAACATTTATTTATATATTTGCATTAAAATGTATATTTTAATGTACAGGTCACACCTTTCTGAGATGTTAGTTAAATTTTTAGATTCTCATTTTTTTCAATCTGTAATAATTAAAAATGGATAGAAGATAAGATAGATAGATAGAATTAAGAATAGATAGATATGTTATCAGATTATGTTTGTATTAATTAATTGTGTGTTTCACGCAAAAAGCCAACAAATGAACGTATACACAATGTTTAATCAATCACAATAATCCCGCCCAACCGCTCTCAACGCTCTCACTAAGCCAACACTCAACCAGCGAAAATACATTAATATGTGTACGTAGTATTTTTCTATTCATCTTAAAATCTCTTGAAACTGAACAGATAAAAACAGTAAGTTCGTATAATTAACCAATTAATTTTATTTTATTTTTATTTTATTTTATTTTCGGGAAACAAACAGTTCAGCTACACATATACAATAAAAAAAAATAAAAAAATATATTGTTATCGATGATATTCAGTTATATTTTGATTTCATTAGCATTTTTTTTTATTATATCGCTAGGCGGACGAGCATTTGGGTCACCTGATGGTAAGTGGTCACCAATGCACATAGACAGAGGCATTGTACAATTTTTTTTTTAAAAAACGTCGCCATTGCGCCACGAACCTTGGGAACTAAGATGTTATGTCCTTTGTGCCTGTAATAAGACCCTCACCCTTCAAACCGGAACACAAAAATACCAAGTACTCCTGTCTTGCGGTAGAATATCTGATGAGTGGGTGGTACCTACACAGACGAGCTTGCACAAAGCCCTACCACCGAGTGTTCTAATTAATTAACCAATAGCACTTCTTTCATCGATGTCGAAAGCGAATCAATCAGTCATCGATTCAATAATGATTTTAATGATTTAAAATATCAAAATATAATTTGTTCAAGTAGAGTAGAACAAAATTATAATGGACACTAGCTGTGCCCCGAAGCTTCACCCGCGTATAATGAATAAAAATATAATAAATTATTTTATAACTATATTAACTAACTAACGCGCGCACACACACACACACACACACACGCAGACATACATACATACACACACACACACGCACACACACATATGGCTACTTCTAAAGAAATACGTAATTAACGATTTGAAATTAATTTTCATAAGATACCGTAGGGCTTACCGATCTTATATATGGCCTAACATTTGCGCCATTACATGTTCTTTGTGTGTACTAATTTTCATCAAAATTGGTAAAGCCGTTCTTGAGTTATAAGAAGACATACAGACAGACAAAAATGATAAAAATAGTATAATGTGAATCACTGCATCGTAAAACGATGATTTATCACAAAATTAGGTGAAAAAAAAATTACAGACAGAACCAATAGATTTATAGATGTAAAGCTACAACTGCTTTAAAAATAAATGACTATTCTGACTGTTCTATTTCACCATTCACCATTCACCATTCACCATTCACCATCACAATCTTTATACATACGGGTACATTAACTAACTCTATCCACGGACAGACGTAGAGTTTTATATAAGCTATACGTATATATTTCTCAAGAGTTTGATGATCTTATGATTTATATTATCAAAATTCCTTTAAGTCAAAAGTTAAGGACATCAAATAATCTAAAAATAAATTAACATAATAGAAGTATTATTGAACAAAGGCCCGCTGGATATCAAGCTTTGAAGAAATTGAATAAAATCACACGGATTGGATCTGTTTTTCAAATTAGAATACCAAATGACTCTGCGTCGATGATTCTCGAATTTTTAATGCTAATTTTGTCTTTTATATAATATCAAATATTTTATTATAATGTATTGAATTATCGTATTTGAATGTTAAAGGTAATTTTATTAATAATTTATATTCTATAATCACACTCACTATACGTTAATATATCTGTGTTTTCAACATATTAAACGCAAAGGTTTTTTAAATTACTATCGGAAAAAAGTCAGCAGAGCTGTTCGGTAACTCACTTCAGTACTCACCTTTAAAATGTTGCCAACCGAATTATTGTGATATAATATTTCGATGCGTGTCTTTTCGAAATGTTATAATTATTATGACCAATGTTGCATACCATTTTTCATACACTTATCAGACATTTTATTCTAGCCCGATTTCTGTGGTGTCTTTTTTTATTGTGTCGGTAGGCGGACGAGCCTTTGGGCCACCTGATGGTAAGTGGTCACCAACGCCCATAAACAATGCCAATGCAAGAGATGTTAACCATCGCTTACATTGCCAATGCGCCACCAACCTTGGAACTAAGATGTTATGTCCCTTGTGCCTGTAATTACACTGGCTCACTCATCCTTCAAACCGGAACACAAAAATACAAAGTACTGTTGTTTTGCAGTAGAATATCTGATGACTGGGTGGTTCCTACCCAGACGAGCTACACAATAAGCAAAACACAACCAAACAAACAAACACAACCACAACTACAAAGCACTATCACCAAGTCTCGAGTTTGTTCTTACAGAATAACCCTACTACTCTGTTTTATAGTCTTAATTACTTAAAAATTCTTATCAAACGAAAAAATCAACCCGCTAAGTTTCTTTCGACCGTTCTTCTCGGGGCTGGGTGTTTTTTTCCAAACCGGCAGTAGTTTCTAGTTTGACAATCAATAAGAAAGTGTAATACTTCAATATTGAATATTTTGAATTTGAAGCAATATTAACTATTAGTTTAAACTATAACAATAAAAATCCATTAAGAACTCGCTATTTACATACATTCCAGGCATCTATTTAATAGTATGCTAATGTCGCCCGTAACATACAACACTTGTTTAAATAAAGGTCCCTTTTGGAATTAAACTATTTGAATTCGTCCTTTAATTAACGGTACCTATACATTTACAGCATCCAAATATTTGTTTAGGATTTTTAACATGACGCTTATGTTAATGGCTTTTTAAGAATGATAAAATTATAAATGCGGAAGTGAGTTTGTTTGTTTGTTACGCTTTCGCATCTTAACTACTCAAACGATCATTACAAAATTTGTATACATGTTGTATGGGGTTCAAAAAAGACATAGGCTACCCAACACCTCCCTTCGGGTGAACCGCGACTGAAAAGTCGTAAAAAAATATAAACTTTTATTTAAGATATTAATTAAATTGTTAGAGGATAGAACTAAGTGGTCGCAAGTTCAAATCTGGGTAAGAATATCTAACTTTTCATTTTCTCAATTTGTATTTATAATTCAACTCGTGCTTATTGGTGCAGGTAAACATGGTTAGGATAGTAGAAATTAGATGGCATTTTGAATATGTAACATCTCAAATTTATAACCAAACTGAAACATATTGTAAATAAGTATGTATATAAAACAGTTTTGTTATCATAAATACACTTTTACCGACAATAGACCTTTTTTCTAATATTGTGGTACATTTTAGAATATCACTTTAAAATTGTGTAACGTATAAGGCACAAGCGTCGGCACAAGCGCTTGTACCCAATGAATAAGTACGTAATTGCCATCAAAGCATAAATTAACGACACTACATGTATACATTTTTATTATTGATTATATTTAGCCAAATTTAAAATGTCTATGAAAGTGGTGATGCCCTAGCCCAGCAATGGGACATTTACAGGTTTTAACTACTCGTAGTATATAGAAGTCGTTAATTACGAATCAGTTAATTGAAAGCAGCAGTAACATTAAAATTACTTCAATTTTATAAGGAATATATTCATTGAAGACTTCAATACGTAGTTACAATACAAAAATAGCTAAAGTACAAATCATGAATACTTGGAACGGAGACAAGAATGCTAGCAGTATTTGACAAATGAACCAGTCTCAATTTCACCGGCGGAGGCAATACAATAGAATGTTTTTTAAGTTTTTGCATTATTAGTCCAAGTAACATAAAGTATAATTATTGTGTAACAATATGTATAATTATTGTCGTCTAGTTTCGGTAGTAAGTGAGCTATTGTAATATAAAGCACAATGGACATAATATGGCCTTACCCTTAGTGGATAAAAGTGACCACTTAGTATCAACTGACGTGGGAATAAGAACGTTTTGGATTCCTTCTCCAGAAAATATTAGTTTTTTTTTTAAATGACCCAGCGTCCAGCGGTTACTAATACTAGTATGGCTTTATAAAGAATATTTTACCTTTTATTTATGATACTAATTAATTTGAGAGCTAGGCTGTCGATGTGGATGGAACACGGGATTGCGGATTCTAACTCAAGCACTACTGATAGCTACTACTGAAGAAACCTGCATATTTCACTGAAATTCTGACAAATGTGTATCCATCAACCCGCATTCCAGCAGTCTATCAGAAGATGTTATGAGTCCTTTTCTATTTGAACATTATTGATATATATTTTTTATAAATTAACATTTTTCCTTGTCTTCAAATTAATTAATAATATTTGTTATTGTTATTATACTTTAACCATTCAAGGCTTATTAAAGCTTGAGTTCGTGATTGGTAGCTAAATCTTACGGTAGGTACGATGAGAGAAAAACGTGAGTAAAATTGGCCAAGTCTAATCACACTTATCAGGCACTACATTTTTCATAACGTACCTGAGGAGTATTATTTTCATCAAAAATTTTATGCATAGATGCATATTTATGTTATGAACACATATGAGCATGTTAGAATTTAAAGTTTGCAGTAATTAAAATTGAAGCTTATTCAAAAATACATATATATCATGTCACTAGTCTTGATAATAGATAAAAGAAAGTTTAGAATATAAATATAATTTATTAAAAAAACAACTTTTAAATAATTAATCTTATATTTTATAGTCACAGTTAGATTTATTTAACTAATATCTTGCATATACAAAAGATATACTTAACTTATATTTGATAACGACAGCTCCGCACTGGTTCGGGACTGGATCGAGAATGTTCCCTAATCCCTTGCCAGTCGAAACGACCATTTTTATAGTGCAGAGTAAACATGTGTGATTCAGCTAACGATAAGAGAACAGATGGCAAGATTACTTTGTTTTGAACAGATGGGTACAATTATTTTTTATAAAATATTAATATTATGTATATAATGCATTTGCTAATAAGCGCAAGTGAACCAGTGTATATTCATTTAATATTGAACCAATTTTAAATCGTAAAAAATCACTTTAGCATTTATAATATTAGTTAGAATTTGGAATAGATAAATAGTTTCATTTTACTTAATCATATCCAATGCAAACGAAATACTGTCATAATTTTCGATATACTATAGTACTAGCAAAAAAAAAAAACAAAGCCTTAAATAATTTAATTCGAGATTTGAAAAAAATATGCAAGGAAAAAGAAACAAAATTCACAAATAGTCACACATTTGTAGAACTAACAGCGTCGTGTCGCAAGTGACTTCTATTTATCATGGTCCGCCGTACTTTGAATCAATGAAGATCGATGATGTCGGCGAGTGTCTATGTGACGTATGTCAACTGACAGCAGCTGTCAATTTGACACGGGTCGCGTCATAATCCGGCTTTCGAGTCGAGGCCTATGACGTGTTTGTCGTAGGAGTTCAGACTACTTTATGGAATAGTCGGTATATTTTAAATTCGTTCTCCCACTCTTCTCGATCGTCAATAGATTTATATTTTAATCAGTACTTTGTTTCATTCTTTAACTTTCTAGTTTCGTGAGACAGGATAGTTTATGTATCCCGAGTTACATACAATATACATAGTTACATAAAAAATATAAAACGACCACCCAATAAAAGTCAGAAACGTTTCATTCTATGTTGCATGTAAAAACGTAACCGTACATGATGGATGCGGGCTGCCCAAGATCGGGATGGATGGCATTCTATGGAGGAGCCTTTCGTCCTGCAGAGGACTGGAATTTGCTGAAAAAAGAATAGAAACCTTGTAGTCGAATTTTCTCTTCAAAATCTGTATTAGCTTAAATATTATATTAAACAACTTATAGTTAATGATTACAAGATGTTATTAGAGAGAAAAAGTCTCCTGAGAAGAAATATTTTTTAGCCATTTCACAGAAACACTTAGACGTAAGAGCCGCGTCGCCCTCGGGAAACGAACTCGTATAATTTAGCTAAATGGATGACGATTCGTAAAACCGTCGCGAACAATTCCGTAAATGTTACTAATCACGGACTCCTCGGAGAAATTAGACTCTGAAAAAATTACGGTTAAAAAGAAATTTAAGATGTTCATAATCCTCGGGTGATTATTTTTGAAACTTTTTCGAATTAAATAAATAAATAATTTATGAAGTTCTTTAAATGCGAATATTGTCTTAGCGATTGACGCGCGTGCAACCGGCGTTCATCGATTTATAAGACGTTATCACGTCAATAATAAAAAAGCTTATCTCTTCTTCTTCGCGTGCTTCATTACTGAAGGTCGTGCTTGTCCTGAAATGCGTTCAACGATGTGTTGACTAGATTCCTCCATACTCTGTCCTCGGCTTGTCTCAGGGCAGTCGGAATATTGAGTCCCGTTATATTTTTAATCTGGTCGGCCCAGCGGGTAGGTAATCGACCGCGTGATCTTTTGCCTTCGACCTTCCCTACTAAAACCAGTTTATCCAGATTGTCTGGTTGTCTCCGGGCAATATGACCAAAATAACTTAAGACTCGTCGGTAGCATATAGTGGATAGTCTGGTAGTAATCTTCAGTTGGTCGAGAATAGACTTATTGGTTCTTTTTGCTGTCCACGGTATACGCAGCATTCTTCTATAACACCACATTTCGAAAGCCTCGATCTTCTTTCGGTCAGCTGCACGGATTGACCATGATTCGGAACCGTACAAAAATATTGAGAATACCAAAGCTCGCACTAGTCTGGTCTTGGTGGTATTCGACACTTGCTGCATAAAAAAGCTTATATATATATATATATATATATATATATATATATATAAAATAAGATTTCTTTGGACAGGAAGAAACATTCAAAGTTCGAACATAAATAGAACATATATAATTATATAACGCTCTGACGACAAATGTTTTACTACTATCACGTGCCGAACGTGCCGTATCAACGAGTCGCACGCGTTAATTAAACATTTTTATAGTTTCATAAAACAATGTGACGCGCAACTATGTTCTAGAAAGTAATAACTGAAGTATAAAAAGAATTTTTCCACTTAAATACATTTTTTTTTTCATTTAATTAATCCTCTTTTTCTTGTTCAACTAAGTAACATAAGCCATGCAGTTAAGTCAAATTTCGTTCTTTAAGTGTAAAAGTTTTCCCTTAAGGCTTTAGTTTCAATTACGAAGCCTTATCAAGTAAACGAATTTCATCACACACATCATTACTCCACTCGTTAAAATTTTATCCTTATTACGTGAGCGTCAAGTGCCATAATTGCTTGAATGTTATATTATAAATGATTTCTCTTATGCCCCTGTAATAAGGTCTAAAATCTGCTTTGTCTAATGTTGATGATATGTATTCATTAGCTGGGCAAGTCGCGACCTAATTGCGCCCCTCTTTGTCCCCTATAGCTCTGTTAGATAGCCTATATATGTAATCTATTGTATCCCTTAAGTTTACAGCTATAAGGTTTATATTCGAGAGATTTATATGAAGTCGGTCCTTCGTGGAAGAAAATGTGACGTATTTAATTCATGCAAAGTGAAATTAGCAAGTACTTAGGTATAGTAAAGTTAACAAGCTAGCTAGATGATGAATTAAATATGTTGTTTCAACATGAAACAGCTGTGAATATAAAATTGATTCCGTCAATGATAACACGTCTCGAGTTAGATCTAGAGTATTTTTTATATGACTTTATATCAGATTAAAACTAGTCTGGTATAAAGAGTTATATAACTGCCGATTTAGTGTAGTAGCTAGATCATGAGGCACCAGTTTCGAATCTTCTGTCCAGCCTAGATGATCAAAAATTCAGATCCCCTGTCAGATCAAGATGATCATGAAGTTTCAGCAGCTAATATCCTCGGTGCATCGTCCTATATGGAAGAGCTTCAGAAAACTGAGATAAAGCCGTTTTTCCTACGCTTGATCTATCTTCGTTCGTATTCACGATAGGACTATTTGGACTAAATGTTTCATACACTTTTGCATCATAACACCTCCAGCGCCTTCTCTTTGAGCTGGTCGCTCGGAGTCGGTCGAATGACTTATATGTTATTGGGCCGAAATTTTTCTTTTATTAATAACAGATATTAGAAACAAGTAAAATCGATACGAGCGATGTGTCCTTACTTTAGAAAAATGAATTCTACCAATAATAAGTATAAGGTCCTCCAGACCGATTTCGGCCACGGCGGCCAATCTCAAGAGAGATTAGTCAACTACGCAGGAGATATTATAGTGCACATGTTTGTGCAAACACAGGTGCGCTCTCTTTTCCTTAGCTCTCATAATCCGATGGGACGGCAATCCGACACGACCGGAAAGAGTTCAGGCGCAGGACTAACGGCTTAACGTGCTTTCCGAGGCACGGGAGTGTACACACTTCCAACTTCCAGACTCCGGGATGCTACTGAGAATTTTCTGACAGAAAAACCCAATAACTATTTATTGGCCCGACCTGGGAATTGAACCCAGGACCACCGTGTCTGCGGCCTTCTATCTAGCCACAAGACCAACGAGGCAGTCAATATATAAACTATCTATTCTACCAATATATAAATTTATATTAATATAATATATTTAACTAGGCTGGATAGTTAGATGACATGTTAACTTTTAGCATCTGTACACCTCCTAACCGCTTTATCAAACTTGGACCCTTATCCAAAAAATGTCTGGAAGAGATGGGTCTCTTAGCTATGAGACCGTCTTTTGTATATACTATTATTTATTTATATTTATTTTGCCATTTGGTATACAGTAAAATATTGCTATTCTATCTTAAACAATCTAACAATAATTATCATCCATTTATTCATACATGTCATTAGATGGATTCCTCCGTAACATGCAATAGCAAATATGTGACGGCAAAGGAACATTTTTTAAATTACAATTTTGGATAGTTCATTTAAGTCGCGTTGTTAGGAAATTAAAATATAATTAACTACAGTTTATAAACATGTACCACTCGTTCTTAATAAAAGTCCGTTGTTTATTCCTCAACACGAATACAAAATAACAAATGAGTGCTACTCAGCTCGGTACTGAAGTTTGCAAAATAAAATCGTACAGTAAACATTTTTCATACCGACTCGTAACCCTCGTGCGTAGATTAGCTCTTTACTGTACGTAAAGGTTGAGGGAAGTGTGGTCGTTGAGCTTAAGAAGTTGAGTCAATCACGCTGTCCTTATTTACTTAACATAGCTGTTGAGGAGAAGCGGAAGCGAGTAGCGATTTCAGGACTATTTTATTAAACAAAACAAAATAATTTATGTTCTTTTTAACATGAAGATGATTTTATTTGTATAAGAATTAATTACACAAATAACTTTGAATCATAATTAAATTTAAAAATCAATTAAAAACAATCATAATTAAAAATAGCTACTGTACAAATCAAACAGCTTGTCAAGAATCTGCCTCCTTCAAATGAGGCGTGAAGAGGCATCTTGCGGGCCGGCAAGGCGGGGGCGGCTAGTGCAAATCATTCTTCCTGACTGCACTAGCCGTCGTCGCGTTTGGACTCTACTACCACTTACCATCAGGTGGAGTAGAGGCATTTGCCCTCCCGGGTATTATAAAAAAAAAAAAGAATACTAGCAACGTTTCACCGTCGAATCGCATGTATGTTAATAAAATATGTTACGTATGACGAGCACAAGATTAATTTTAAACGCAATTTAAGAGGATGAAATTTCAGCGGTTCTAGTCCAGAGCCTGCGTTGTACCCGATCAGTTCAGATTACCGGAATCTATCTTGATTACGTCATCGAGATGTATCAATGTATGTTTGAACAATATACAAACTCTGTAAAAGTTAACTTTCGAATGTCAAATCAGTAATGTCTGTCATTAGAGCAAGGGTAGGGTAGAGCAAAATTAGTTTATAAGTAAACCTAACGAGATTATAGAAAAGAGTAATCACATCTATATTTGTATACAAACAAAATCCTTTAAAAACTTAATAGTCTATTATTAGAGTCGCAAGAATGGGATGGATAAAATTTAACAGCTTTAAATAAGGCTTTTTTAAATAAGGTTTCAGAAAGGAACACTTCCATGGGTGGGGCTGTCTAAGTCCAACAAACACACATACTCTAATCAGCAACTAAATAACCATAATACTATATACAGCGTGTAACAAAATTCGTGTCCGACCCGTGAAGTGGTTATTAGGTATCGTGTGTCGGTTCTATTTATGTGATAATTTTTAAAATACTAAGCATAATATTTTACCCAGTTTTTTTCTTTTTAAATTAAATTACGAAAACTACTTGGCAACACAGGTGCGGGCAATAGCGCTCGATAGCTCTTACCTATCGGGTAGCTAAGACACGAGGTCATGACCTCAGTATTCCACGTTTTTATCACCCAACGGTGTCGTTAAACACAATAAAAAAATTTTAAAAGTATTTTTTTATGTATCACTATATATACCTTGTAACTCTTTGCAAGAGATATAACACCAAAGATATGCGATCTTACAGTGATTTATATAGTTCTTGCAGGGCAAAGTTGAGCACCAAGTCCATTCATTGGTCGGCCTTTCCAAATTTAACAAAAAACTAAGTTCCGTAAAATTTTAATTTTTTTGATAAGAATATTAAGATTTCAAATCTTATATTAAAGAAATTCAAGCATCAATCTAGTATGGTGATGGAGAAAATTAGTACAACACGCTTATGCATATTCCCTTTAAAAAATAATCGCTTGTGCCATGTAACATGTACCTTATGACCCAAATAACTTTCTTGAATTTTTTTTCTGTTCAATGTTTCACGATCGCTGAGTAAAATGTTTCTGCCAATTAAGAACACTAATTACAGTATAACAGCGCGTGCATTTTAAATACACAAATGGCTTTCGAGAGCTTTGTATTGTAATAGGGAAACCACAATTACGTAATTCCAGATGCCATTGGAGTTAAAACATTTGAAATTATGATTTGTTTTTTTCTCTTCGTTTTCTGAAAGGGCTTAATTTGATACTTAGTTATTCATTTTAATGCTTTTGTTAGAGGGTCTTTTCTATTCGCAATCAGATTAACCTTTTGTTCTAGGAGTTAGATGGTGCTGGGCAAAGATGGCTTTTTAAATGATGATTCAATGATGAATTAATAATGCTTGTAATAAGACTTGAGCCATGTAATTTTTTCAATTGATTTTTTTTTAAGAAATCTTTATTTTTACTACAAAGGCTTTCGTGGTTTCCACAAATATCACAAACTGTTTATTTATTGGGGGTGTTGACAATTATGTTTTTTAAGTATAGCTCACTAAATTTTTTATTCAAATATGCTTTTTAAGTACTTTTGAATCATTAAGCGGTGCCGGTTAAAAATGTGGATTCTACCAAAAAGAACATTTTTTCAAACTAATTTAACTTAAAAATAGAAAATTGTAGTTCTTAGCGGAAGGTAGCCCAAGGCGGGTACGTTAACGTTTATGGTATAATTAAAACCCTTTTAGTGAAAATGAAATAAAAACGTTTTTGTTCTATATTCAAAACTTTAAACGCTAGGTGAGCGAGCCGACTGATGGTGATTGGTCGGCTATCGAGGTATAGCATTCAAACATTTACAATTATGTCAATAGCTTACAGTTAAAAGTGGTATATCCGCTTTGGGATCATACCCGTTTTGGGCTACCTTCCCCCTTCATACAATTATATAGTCCCTACACGAGATCCAGCAATCATTCAATCCATACATTTTTCATTCTTTTTCAGAAATATTTTTATATTAGAAACAGAGTTAATAGCTTCACTTATAAGATTATTTTTAATAAGTTATCGTAGAATGATTTGCGGCAGTTCATTATAAAACATACATTCTTTAATTACAGTCTCGTTTAACAAGTTAACGCAGAAAGTAATTTTCAACTTCTAGCCAGATTAATAAATCACACTGTCGCCTAAGAAGACTCACCGGCCCACGCGAAATATAAATGTCTCTTCACTTGTCAGATTTTTGATGATATACATTTGTAGCAATTTAAAGATGAAAATAAGCTCTTATAATGTATTTATAAAACGAATAAGCTTGTTTATATATTATTTATAAATAAAAGTAAAGTGTAATTATGACTGCTGGACTGATGTCTCCTGTTCTTTGGAAATAAGGTTTGAAGCTCATTCCACAGGGCTTCTTCAATACGGGTTGAGGGATACACATTCAGCAGATTTACTTACATTTATTTACATTCGACACAAGCAGGTTTCGTCACTACACGTGGTTGCTAGCTTTCCTCCACGAGAACATCCAACCTAATCTGGACATCGAGGCCACCTCAGATAATTAATGAGTTAACTTATATTATTGTGTAATCAGTATTATAATATAAATAATAAAGTACAGTAGCAGCTTGTGAATGTCCCACTGTTGGGCTAAAGCCTCTTCTCATCTTTTTGAGGAGAAGGTTTTGAAGCTTATTCCACCACGCTGCTCCAAAGTTGGTTGGTGGAATACACATGTGACAGAATTTCAGTGAAATTTGACACATGCAGGTTTCCTCACGATGTTTTCCTTCACCGTCAAGCACGAGATGAATTATAAATCACAAATTAAGCACATGAAATTTCAGTGGTAGTTGCCCGGGTTTGAACGCACGATAATCAATTAAGATCCACGCGTTATTACCACTGGGCCATCTCGGATTTTTATAAATAATACTCCAGATCTAATACAATATATGATTCAGCTTAAAATATCAAATTCATAATAATCAGTTAAAGCCTAAAATAAATTTATTCCAAGCTTACTTATTACCAGCATACTTAAAGAAATATTAATCTAAATCTTACGGTTTCAAATCACATATAAAGGTATGTGCTATTTAAGTTTCAAACACTTCAAACCTTAAGTGGCTTTGAGGGCTTAACCCGTCATGCGCCTAAGTAGACTGGTTTATCAGAAATATGTTACACATATGTTACAATGGAAACTTTATTGATAACAAAAATGAAAGCTTTATCTTCAGCATTTATATACTATTACATAACAGCCCGTACACATCTATACTGTAAAATATATTTCACTTTCTCGATAGTTTTGACTGCATCGTTGTTTTAATAGCTGGTTCATAGTATCATGGAGTCCCGCAGGAAGTGTACAGGACCAGTAATATACTCTGACTCCACTGGCTCAATGAGATGTTTTGGATTTTTTGTTGCAAATATCTCTAATCATGGAGTGTAATTACAAGTACAAGATAATATATTATTTCCCAAAGTTGGTACATTGGCAATGTAAGGAACTGTTACTATTACTAACAGTGACAATGTTTATGTTCGATGGTGATCGCTTACAATCAGGTTGCCCGTTTGCCTATCTACCTATTTCATAAAATAACTTAATAAAAAAAACTCGCTGTCCATCTGTTGGTATGCATGTGCTAAGAAAATAATAAGAACTTACAGTGACATAAAAAGTAGCATATATAATGTAGCATTTAAAAACTAATTTGAAATTATCCCATCGTGCGTAAGAAAGCAAGATTTTACAATAACAAAGCCGAACTTGGCATTAAATTAGCCTAACCATTTTGTCATAGAAGCCGAATATATTTTTCTTAAGGTCATTCAAGTTCCTACTTTTCGAAATCTGAACTTTGCTTGTATAATATTCGTAACTACAGACTCCAGGGATCCATCCAATATACTTACGAATACGGTGCCAATGTCTATAAAAGATGGTAACCACTTGTTTTACTATTATATTAAATGAGTGGCCCTGACATATATCTTAATTAAATTTTAAAAATTACCACAGTCACCAATCAACTGAAGTGTAATATACTGACAAAAGCTTTAGGAAAGCCGGGTAGAGTAGTTTGATAAAATATTTAGAGGGAGCCAACGCTGTAAATAGCCCAACACATCTAAAGATTGCAAGAACGTCAGAAGAAGTTTTATTTTAAAAATCGAACTGTAGCACTAATATCAGGTCGAGTCAGGCATATATGTACATGTCGGGCATATTTTTACATAATATTTTTGACGCAATTTATTATCAAAAGAATATATGAGGCGTCTTCGTTCAAACATCAAAGACTCCAAATATTTGTGATAGATTTACTGAAAATAGAAATCATCGTCGTGTAATAACTTTTGAGGGAATTCTGATCGCATCCGTAAATATGTCACGTACGTATCCGTTGTATAAGAGAGAAATGCTTTCAAATGCTGAAATGGAATCTTAACAAAAGAAACTTGTATTCGCCTGGCACGACGACAGTGGAATGAAACAAGTCAGGGGAATGAGTGGCTGGGGAGTGTTATGCGCGAGCCCGGAGCAATCATCGCGCTCATCCGTATGGAAGACCGTTTAATACATCTGACGTGATTATTTTACGATTGAATGATTTTTATAATAAATGCTTTAAGTTAAAGGCTTAGAATTGTATATGTTGCTTTTGACAGTTACTTGAAAGTGAATATCTTAAATCATTTATAGACCTCTGAATTTAACAAAGGATACGGATCATAAATGACTGATAATGCTTGAGGGTCCAAGCAGTTCATCATGTGGAATTATTTTATTAATGTATTATTAATTTTATTAATTTTGATAATTAATCTTTTTCGTCCTTTTTGAAATAAATTTTATTTCATATACACACTACATTAAGTCATACAAAAAAAATATCTTGGACATCATATTTAATTTTTAAGCAATTTATAATTAAATAACAATACATAAGATAAAGGCGGAGGGATCAAAATATTCATCTATTAAATTATGATTACAATTGATTACAGGATATTATAAAATGTACCATGATAATTTAATAGTTTACTGAATGAAGCTGTTCATTATATAATGAAAATTGATCTAACGTTTTTTTTAGTAGATAGATAATTTTACTTTTATAACAAGACACGATAATTTAACATCAATATTATATTCAGATCACAAAGATTATTATTCTTACATCAAATTATTATATTAACATAAGCGGCGTATAGTTTGAATTGTCAAAACAAAAGGGTAAGTAATCGAAAAATCAGACAATCCGTTATCTTTAAGGATTAATACATATGTATTACTCGAGCCCCTTTTTTTCGCTTGAAGTTTTAGCAACGTTGTAACTTTCTTAGAAATTATGATCATGTTCTTTACTAAAATTTAACTTTTTTACCAAGAAACTGATATTCGCATATATAAGTGGAAAGAGCAATCTGATATGAATCTGGACGTCGGCAAAAAAAATTAAAGAAGAAGGATTACAATTTTGACTCTTTCATATTATAATATAAATATAAATAACGTGAAAGGCTAAACTATAAGTGTATTACAATACATATTCTGTTAAAGGACTGCCTCGTTGGTCTAGTGGCTTGATGTAAGGCCACACACCCGGAGGTCCTGGGTTCAATTCCCAGGTTGGGCTAGTGGAAAGTTAATGGGTTTCGCAGTTAGAAAATTATTAATCATAGCCCGGAGTCTGGAAGTTTGAAGTGTGTACACTCCCGTGCCTCGTAAAGCACGTAAAGCCGTTGGTCCTGCACCTGAACTCTTTCCGGTCGTGTCGGATTGCCGTCCCATCGGATTATGAGAGCTAGGGCAGAGAGAGTGGACCTGTGTGGCTAATCTTTCTTGAGCTTGGCCGCCGTGACTGAAATCGGTCAGGATGACATTATTATTATTATATGTTAAAGGTTAAAATATGTTGACATGATGACTTAATATCATTTAAAATAAACGAGAGTACTAAACGGCTAGACATGAATATAATCACATGCAAATTAACGATCAATAAATTTTGAGACTCGATTAAGCGAAAAGCGTTTGATTCATAAACAATACACAGCCTTATTTACTCAGCGGAACCATAGCAATGAACTCGCTGATAATTCCCAACAAAGCGACAAAGGAATGACAAATGCTTTAAAAATGTAACCCTTATCATTTGCTGTCAGCGACATAGTTCGTGCCGCGTTGTAATCGAATTAATTATGAGGATAAAACGGCCCACTGACGAAGCGACTCGAGACATTATTGGATATTTAATTTTATTTTTTTAAGATGAAATTATATGAAATGTGATATATTTTTTGAAGTGATAACTTCTTATGGGAGTGTAAACCGCTTCGTAACGTAACGCGTTACGGTGCCAACCTAACGCCATCTAGCGTATACGGTACTTATAATAATTTAGCAACATTCAATTACTAATTTAAAAATATATTAAATATATTATAATTAATAATAAATATTATCACTTCTGTCGAGCGTCCCGAGACACACGTTTTTTTATTTTTATTTAAGCATTCCTTAACTATTTTATCTGGTTGTAGCTGGAATGCTTACTAATTGATTAAGCAATTTGAGTGATAAATTATCACGATAATATTGTTTTGGATGTCAGAAATATAATGTAATATTATTATAAAACTGAAGAGAATGTTCGTTTGCACACTTAACTCAAGATCGATTTCGATTTGAAAACGACTTTATTTTAATATTTTATAGCCCATTTATAGGGGTGTTTTTTATTGTATAGGAAGGCGGACGAACATTGAGGCCACCTGATGGTAAGTGGTCACCAACGCCCATAGAAAATGGCATTTTAAGAAATGTTAACCATAGCTTACATCGCTAATGCGCCACCAACCTTGGGAACTAAGATGTTATGTCCCTTGTGCCTGTAATTACACTGGCTCACTCACCCTTCAAACCGGAACACAACAATACAAAGTACTGTTGTTTTGCGGTAGAATATCTGATGAGTGGGTGGTACCTACCCAGACGGGCTAGCACAAAGATCTACCACCGAAAATGCTTGAAATAATGGTTTTATGATGATCACATTACGATAACGCATGGGGGCGGAGCACTAACGTATAACGCGACTAAAACCGCGCGGAGTAGTAAGTTATTATATTTAGAACTAAACAGTGCACTGGTCTTATATATCGGTAAAAATATTTAAATAACTGAATTATTATTGTTATTATTTTTGCAATTCATAGCCACTAACCACAGTGATAAAATTTTGGGTAACTTAATAAAAAGTAAATTAAAACATAGTGATTAATGTTAGTATGTTTATCTATATATTTTTGTGATATATAATAGATATTCTTTCCTTTATTATACAATAAAAATATCCAATGAATATAAACATTATATAATAAATAAAGAGCTTGAACACATAATTACATATCATCATCTCATTTATTTGAACAAAGAGCATTATTAATTACAAAATAGTAACAGATATAAGCCATGCAAATATTAATTAACACGTAATTAACCTGTCTCGAATCAAAACGTTTTGACATACAGGGAAATGACAGTTTGAACGAAATTATAATGGCAGTGCCAGACTTGATACGAGATCAAAATAACAGCGTTCTATAGTTCATAAATACATGTAATGCGTATGCTCGTGAATATATCACAATAGAGGCATAAAGCCTTTATCTCTGTTTTACTTAATTTATCTGATAGTGTAACCCAATCAAACAAAAATCAAGCAACTAAAACAATAGTCGATTACGAAAACGCTTGTAAATTACTACAAGAACAGAATCTGGCAGAACTTTTTCTCTACACTGATCCAAATGTTTATACGGATCTCTTGATAAAAAAAAAATATTTCTCCCTTACAGAGCACACTAAAACTATTACTATTTCTAGAAGCAAACAAACTATTAAACCTTATATAACACAGGGCATACTACGCTGTATTAAAAATAGAAATGACATGCAAAGAAAACTTAAATTAGATCCCAATAATGAAATATTAAAAATTACTTATCGAAGATATAGAAATTTCTGTAATTCTCTTATTAAAAAAGTTAAACGTAAAAATAATAAAATATTATGGCCTATAATCAATGAAATAACACAATTCAAAGAATGTAAAACTACTAATACTAACTTACTTGATATTCTACCATCGTCAACACTTTCTGTAAATTTTGTAAACAATTTTTTTGCTAATATTGGTAAAGATTTGGCAGAAAAAATCATATCGACCGATAAAGTTTCACGCTACAAATTTTCACCAGTGACAACTTATGTGTCTTCTTTTGTCTTACTTGATTCAGATCCTTTTGAAGTAGAGCACATTCTGATGCAATCAAATTCTACGAGTGCAAATGGCTGGGATGGGATCCCTACAAGCTTTATAAAATTATGCAGGAGTTTTCTGCTACCCTTTCTCACTCAATTAGCAAATCTGTGTTTTAAGACTGGAGTTTTCCCAATAGCACTGAAGAAATCAATTATTACACCTGTGTACAAAAGTGGAAATAGAGATGAAGTTAGTAACTACAGACCAATTTCTGTCCTACCATCTATTGCTAAGATTCTTGAAAAACTTATAAACAAACGTATTGTAAATTACCTAAGCAAGTTTAACATATTGGCTAAGACACAATTTGGATTCAGGAAACATTTATCTACAGAAGACGCAGTTACAGATCTTACTGATCTAATTGTTAATAAACTTGACCAAGGTAAAAAGTGCTTAACAGTATTTCTTGACTTAAAAAAAGCATTCGACACAGTCTCTATTCCTATACTTGTACACAAGTTAGAACAAATTGGAATTCGTGGTACTCCACTTAATCTTTTAAGATCTTACTTAAATGATCGCGTACAGTGCGTAAAAATTGGGCAACATATTAGTGAGGATGCAAATGTCACCTATGGCGTCCCGCAGGGGAGTGTTTTGGGTCCAACCCTCTTTCTTATATATCTAAATGACCTCTGTAAATTAGAAATTGATTCAGGTCAGGTCTTCTCTTACGCCGATGACACTGCAATAGTTTTCTGTGGCAATACTTGGGACGATGTTTACAAACACGCAAACTTAGGGCTAATTCAAGTTTCGGAATGGCTAAATGATAATCTTCTTACGCTAAACACAACAAAAACAAACTATATATGTTTTTCTATACGCAATTCGACGCAGCCACTTGATGACTACAGTATCAGGATACATAAATGTGATTATAAACTTTCTCTACCTTGTAAATGTCCGCTTATATCTAAGGTAGATAAAACAAAGTATCTTGGTATTATGGTCGATCAAAATTTAAACTGGTATGCTCAACTTAATTTAGTGTCTAACAGAATGCGAAATCTTACCTGGGTTCTTAAGAACTTGCGACACGTTGCTAATAAGGACTTGTTAAATAAAGTATATATGGCCTTGGCACAATCAGTCTTATCCTATTGTATTCCGATTTGGGGTGGGACTTCAAAAACAAAATTTTTGGAACTGGAAAGAGTGCAAAGATCTCTTTTAAAGGTGATGTACTTTAAGTCCTACAGATTCCCAGCTACCGAACTTTACGAATATGGAAACCTTCTGTCAGTGAGAAAACTATATATCTTACTCTCCATCGTAAAATTACACAAGTCCATTAAATTTGACCCTAAAGTATTAACTAAAAGACGTAAGGATATTAAATTACTCTGCACATTTCCCCCTGCAAAAAGTAGTTTTACTAGGAAACAATTTAGAAGACAAGCTACTTATCTATACACTAAAATAAACCGTAAAGTGAACATTTATGGTATGAACACATATAATTGCAAAAAAACGTTAAGACTGGTTAAAAAAATTGGATTACTATGAAACTGAAAAATTAATGGAAATAATTACATAATTATTTAAAAACTAATAGTACAACTGACTATCACACACACACACACACACACACTCGCAAAGATACACGCGCGTTATATGAATAAAACTACGTTGGAGTTATATGTCACCTTTTTAAACGATTCTTAAATTGTAATAATGTTACTTTTTCATTGTTTTTACCTTGATGTACTTGTTTCCGTTTGTGGAAGAGCGGGGACTCCTAACACAAGTTAATTCCATTACTTAAAAGGAGCTCCCTAACTGTATCTGTTGTATCTAGGTATAAGTTACAGAAATAAACAATTTTTTTTTTTTTACTCTTTGGAACTAGTTTTAATAATTTGTTCGGTGGGTTGCATAACCACGAAACAATTTTCTTCTATCTAACACTAAGCTTTACTCGGTGGTAGAGCTTTGTGCAAGCTCGTCTGGGTAGGTACCACCCACTCATCAGATATTCTACCGCAAAACATCAGTACTTTGTACTGTTGTGTTCCGGTTTGAAGGGTGAGTGAGCCAGTGTAATTACAGGCACAAGGGACATAACATCTTAGTTCCCAAGGTTGGTGGCGCATTGGCGATGCAAGCGATGGTTAACATTTTTTACACTGCCAATGTCTATGGGCGTTGGTGTCCACATACCATCAGGTGGCCCAAATGCTCGTCCGCCTACCTATACAATAAAAAAAAAAAGCGCTCAAGTGGATCTGATGGTATTGTGTGCGTACTAAACCTATTTGTTTTAAACTCAAATTTTAGTTGAAATTAATATAGCAGTACCAACTTCACATTGCCAAGTTATATGTCCTCCTATCCTATCAGATCAGATATTTTGACATCGTTTCTCACGTTAATCCATGACGCAAAGAGACAGGTGCTATAAGTTAAACACGTATATCAATGTATTTGGGCGAGCCGGTTGGCGTGGTCGGTAGATACTTGTCATTCGCGCCGCAGGTCGTGGAAGGCCCACCCAAGACAGACATTAATTGTGTGCATGAACATGTCTGTTTGTCTTGAGTCTGGGTGTAATTATCTATATAAGTATGTATTTACAAAAGAAAAGTAGTATATGTAATATATCAGTTGTCTGGTTTCCATAGTACGAGCTCTGCTTAGTTTGGAATCAGATGGTCTTGTGTGAAAAATGTGTGTAATGTAATTATTATTTTGTAATAGTTAAAGTGATGAACAACTTCTGATCAATGACATTCATAATATTACAATAAAGATAGTTACAGTAACCTGATGCAGCAGCATGCTTAAATTTTCAGTGTAAGTCTTCTTACTTAAATTTATTAGTCAACATTCCACATCGTGTAGGTGAAGTCCAGACATTAATTTTGATGTGACTTCCATGTGTGTGTGTAATTATTACTACTATAATTACACACGCTGACAAATTGCAGCTGTGATAATGCGTTGTGACAAAACACCAGTCAGTCAGCATTATGGCACGAAAGCAATGCCAATTCGATCGTTATAGTACCACAACCTTACTTATAAGCCGTTCCTTAGTTAATAATCAGTTTTACTCTTTTTGTCATCATCGATTTGAAATTCTAAAGAAGGAGACGAACATTATTGAACGTATCAACGTCAAAAAACATTGGAACGCTGTTATATTCTAAATTGAAATATTAAAATCCGCGACATATTTTTTTCTTAAGCTGACGTATTTCTATGAAGAAAGCCGAAAGACAAATAATCGGTTAACGGAATCTTACCTTGTTTGACCGCAGAGCATTGAGCGAGGTACTATATTTTTTATATTATTATTAATCCCTCTGTAACAAACATGAGATAACACGTAAACCGTTTGGGCATATCACGAGTCAATTACGGACACGAATAGAATGCTCCTAACTTCACTCTTAACTGTACCCTCGTCAATGTCTGACTATTAGCGGAGATTGTATTGTTCGCGAAAAATCTAATTAACTTATATTGAGTTAATTCATTAATTAAACAATAATCCTTAACTTTGTGTTTTTTATATATTATATTGTTTTTGCTTTCTAATGCAATTAATGTAATCTATATACTTATGTATTGTATAAGCTGTAATCCTCATTGGTCTACTGACAGATCCAAAATTTTCGTATTCGTCGGATAAAATCGTGAGCTTCGCGTAAATAACTAGTCACAACATGTAAAAGTCCTGTAATCATCTTTTTCTTCTCACCCTTAGCCTTACCCGTGTCAAATGTTAATAAGACAAATCGACAAATTAATAATATATAAGATAAAAAACATAGGAATCAACTTAAAAAACCAAAAAAATATTCCTACATTGCCAAGTACGCTGAAATCCCAAAGACCTTTCCGAAGCCTTTTTACGCCAGTTTAATCTCACAGCTCGCGATGCATCGGCAAAATAAATGATGTCAAAACGTTGTCTACAGATGAACAAAGTCACATTGTCTATATCCAAATGTATATAAAACTTTTGATAAAATATACAATGTTACATTTACATTTTCATGTATAACACATTTATACAGGGTTATTTGTAACACACCAAATGTAACAAACAAAAAAATATGTTTTTACAAGTTTTTGTCGTACTGTCGTGACATTTGTAGGTCTATATTTCATTCATAAACGAAAGGACGACGCGACGCGTCGATCTTTGCGATGCACGTAGATGTATAAACGTTCAAGCAGGAAATTAAATGAATACTTATTTTTGTATGAAAATAAAATCTAACAAATTATCAAAAGTCGTAGAACAAAAGTTGTCGCTTATGGTGTTTGCTATCTAGTCCTGCGAGGTTGGTGATGTGTACAAATAATCCTGTATATTACAAAATTATTCATTTTTTAGTTCATCAATGTTTTTAAAATAGACGTGATCTATCGTAATAAGCGAGTGAGTTTGAAATTGTTTTTAGAAATAGAATCGGTGAGTGAATTTGGTAAATAAGGGATTCCATCCGGGATGGCCTCAAATTGCTGTACGCTGTAGCGAGGACTGCGGATTGTAAGAATATTCCATGTCTCTGAGGGTAATTCCGCCGTGATCAGAACACGGAACGGGAAGAGGATGCGGATGCGAAAACGATCCTGCGGCCCCTCCGATCCTTACCAAGGACAGCAATAACAGGGGTATAAGCGGGATTTCCTCTGCGAAAGAAAAAAAATGATGCAATTATTCATATTGCACGATTATTCAAATTAAGCTACGCATCTTGTTATATGTGTGTATTATCTTTTATCATAACTTGGTCTGGTCAAGTTAAATATATCATATTGTGTTCATAATTTAAGTACGAGGAAATTATAACATCCTGACCGATTTCGACTACGGTGGCCAAACATATGGGATATAAGTGTGTGCGTAAAAACGAGTGCACTCTCTATTCCCACACTCTCATAATTTGATTGAGTTAGTAGGCTTTACTTCGTAACTTTGGGCTGCTACTGAGAATTACTCCATTAAAAAAGATAAAACATTGTTTTGGCACGTTTTGAAACCAGTGCCTAGAAAGCTGTATAGTACTTAAAATTAGCTACAAATGCAACGCAAGAGTACATTTTTACCTTTAAATTGTTGCAAATATACATCACCGAACAGCTGACAAGTCAAAAGACCTTAGTTTTATTTAACGTGGGCCAGAAAATATTTTTAGGCGACAGTGTAGTATTAATCGCCTGTCTTCATGATCAATATATATTTCATTCAAGTAGGCTTTTAAGGGAACTTATGGATCAACCTTTTTGAGTTAATAATACAGCTCGGCAACAAAAATAATTCAGATTATATCAGGAAATGCAACATACTTGACTGTGTTGTTCATTATTAAAAAACATTAATTATTGTATATGTACCCTGCATATGCTTTGGCTGTATTCACCATCAGCAGTTCGCGTCCACATGTAAATAAAACTAACTGACTAACTGACTGACTAAACATTAACGCATAGCCTAAACTACTGAAGCTAGTGATGAAAATTCTTCACACCTAAGGTAGTAATGTAGGGTATGAAAGTATGTATAAAAATCCTTCATTTTTAAAGAGAGAGCTATCGAAATAGGTGTTTCGCCATTCTGAATTATCACGCAAGTAAAGCCGTGTAAAATCAAAATACAAAAAAAGAAAAAAAAAACAGATAATGGTGGGATGGGGTAGACGCGATCGAGTTTACGAGAGCAATAATTATATGTTGAGAATTGGTTTCATACAATGAATAAATATATCATTCGGGACAAATTTATTTAATCCTGAATATTTTTTTAAACATAGTTACGATTAAGTTGCTAGTTTTCTCGACTGCAAATGACAACCATCATTCAATTAGTCCAAGTAGTACCAAAATTATATAATTATAACGCTAATGCGCCGCCAACCATGAAAACCAAGGTGTTATATCGCTTGTATACTGGCTAACTCACCGTTCACAAATCAATACCAATTATTAATAATTGGCAGTAGAATAATCAAAGAATCAGGTATCTTGATTATTTTACTGCCACAAATCTGCTCTAATAAATAAGGAGAATTTTATTTTATAATACCTAAGAAAAAACTACTCAACCAACATACATAATAACAGAAGAAAGATTTAGTATATAATATCATTATATAAGTTGCTGGGTTTCGCAATTATAACAGCTTCAAATTTAAACTGTTGACGTGACGAACGTAAATTTTAAGTTCATGTAATGAATACGTTACAATTGTTTCAAGAATTTACAACCATCCAATACACTAGATTCAGTACACTAAATTTTATCGTTAAGCCCCAAAAGTGCTTGCTAAATTTCAGCTAAAATGGCTTGTTGAAAATCGTTTCAATACAACACATGCCAACAGGTGAAGGTAAAATAAAAACTGCAGCGCTATTTGTGAAACCTCACTTTGTATCTCACTCGTGAAATGTTGATAAACCACTTGCGCTACGCTATTTTGATCCTTCAAGTGATATAATTATAGGAACGTAGTTCTTTTACGCGGCTTACAGAAGAGTGAAATGGAAATGGCCCAAGTTCACGTCATATATAAATAGCATTCATATGCGATAAATCCAGTTCGAATTTAGAAGGTCGATATAAATGAAGTTGAGGTGATTTTTGGTGTGACAAATCAAGTTAAATCTACATTTTAAAACACGGCCTGAGTCGAATAAATTTCGCACAGAACTTCGTTCCTGACGGGAGTCCCCCGAACGCACTTTTTTTTTAATTACAGTCAATTACATCACTTATTATAGTAAATAAGGACTTTATATAATATATATTAATCAATTTAGCTTTATTTACAGGTAAGAGTTTCAGTTCTTACGATCAATAAACTTCACATAATGGTAAGGATTTCATTTATTCAGGACACTTGTTTTATGCTTTTATTTTATAACTGTTTTATGTTCGAAGTGATTGACGTTGTTTTATTGCGACTTCAGTACAATTGTATCAATAAAATCATGTCGGATTTAGTGCAGTTCCACCTGGTTTGGTGGAATAACTGATGATATATCTAATTATTAATATATATAATTGATTGTGCATCAGAAATTACAAATCAATTTATATAAATGTTATGTCTCCGCAGCATCCGAGATGGCCCAGTGGTAAGAATTCGTAAGTCTTAATTGATGATCGTGGGTTCAAGCACCACTGAATTTCAAGTGCTTAATTTATGATTATAATTCATCTCGTGCTTGACGGTGAAGGAAAACATCGGGACGAAACCTGTATGTGTCGAATTTCACTGAAATTCTGTCACATGTGTATTCAACCAATCCGCATTGGAGTAGCGTGGTGGAATAAGCTCCAAACCTTCTCCTCAAAAAGAGAAGAGGCCTTAGCCCAGCAGTGGGACATTAACAGGCTGTTACTGTTAATGTTATGTCTCAATGTAAATGAAACTCTTGTTATTATGACAAATAAATATTTCCATACGACTTCCACAAAGCAATAGTAGCAGTAATTTATTAGTCATTAATATATTATATATTTTTAATTTAACTAAATTAAAAGATACTACGAAATCAAACGCGAAAGACAGGTATGCTCTATACAACTGAGTTAACTTATATATAGAAATTATTTTTTGTTTTGTTCGTATTCAATATGTTCGCGTTTCGTTCCGATTGTATTAAATCTTTTGCAGTTGTTGGTACTTACGCCTAAGTTTCATAAGTACCATCAATTTGAAATAGTTCGCGCGCAATTCGTGTTATTGTTTGAAGAATGAAGCATTGCAACACATGCCAACAGTAAGCTAGTAAATAAAATATGTTATTATTATATCCTGTCCAAGATTGTTTCTAATTATAAAGGAAATTTTATTAAAATGTATCTAATTGTTCGAGTTAAGATGACTAACATAAATAAAGACAATATTACGCGCATTTTTTTTTTATCTAATAAAATAATTTATTATGTTTCATGTAAACATATATGCTTTATGAAATATTATGTCCATAGTCTTCAATAAAGTGAAATTTTATTTAAAAACAAAATACGCGATCCTGATTGGCTGTAATCAGAAATATCAAACGCCAATTTAATTTGATGCCGCCATTTTATTGGCCCCAGAATAACACGGTCCAGACACCAGCAAGATACAAATTGCCAAGGGGATAGTAAGCCATCCGCAACTATGGTCAGCTTAATATCTTATACCACTGTGAGTTGGCCCTAACGCGAATTATAAAAGTTGTCTATTGTTAAATTAATCTGTGGTATTATTTAACAGCATTGGCGATGTAAGCCATGTTTAACATCTCTTACAATGCCAATGTATATGGGCGTTGGTGACAACTTACCATCAGGTGACCCATATGTACGTCCACTATTACAGGCACAAGGGAAATCTAAGGTTTAGGGGCGAAGTAAAGGATTTAGAAAGTATTTCTTACGGCGGTATGTCTGACATTGATGACCACTTACGATCATGTGGACTGTTAGCCAGACCACTTACCCACATTATAAAAAAAATCATATGAAGAAAAACCAGTTAACTATTCATCCACAAGTACTACAGAACTAATCTCGGTCAACACTCTTTAGTACCTGAGCTAAGTATTGTATAACGAACTTGATTATAAAGATAAGTCTGTTGATATATTATTATTATGTAGAAATATTTTTTTGTTATTAAAATACCTAAAAATCAAATAGAAAGAAGCAGTAATTGTTATTAATGTTATTTTATATGCAATATTTATTTACATAAATCTTGTTTTATATTAATTTGTAAATAACATGTTAGTTCAAAATTTTTATTAATACAAAGTCACTGTACATTAAGTATTTTGCAAGTTCTGACTATCTGTAAGAGGAATTATATGTAGCCCAGTAGCCTAAGTTTTTGTAACCTGTTATAATATAAATTGCTTGTAATTTATTGATAGTCCTATTTAAAATAACTTTGTACGATCATAACTTGTCAGACGTATTCATAATTGACGAGGGTAGTTGAATATCTTGATCGACAATATAATTATCTTGCGTGAAGTGTTTACTTATGATAGATTTATTAAATTGTTTTTAACATTGGGAAGGCTATAAGCGTATAGTGTTTCAGTTAAGCAATTGATTGTGATAATTCTTAATTCATTTCGTATGAAATGTTTTCAACGCTACAATGAAAAACTCAGTCGAGGTTAGTTGATGTTAACTTCATTTCATTATCATATTGGATTGATGGATTTTTAAAATGTTATAAGTTTGCGGACGGGAAGTAACCTACCTGATGTTACGTGGTCACGTTCGCTCGTAGACTCTGGCGATGTAAGAAATAAACTTAGGAACGAAGATGTTATATCCCAATATTAAGTATTGCTGTTTAGTGGTAGAATATCTGATGAGTGGGTGGTACCTACAATTGTTTGGGCTGATCTAAGTTACAACTAATGAATTTGCATTTATTCTTATTATGAATACATAAGTGTTTGGTGTTTGTCTATTTAGAGTATGTCTAGTGAGACAGTATAGTTTTTTTTTCATTTAAAACATCGTAATTTGGCAAATGGACCACCTTATGGTAATTTGTCACCAGCATCTTTAAATATTAGCGCAGTAAGATATATTGAACATTCAAATTCAAAAATCTTTATTCAATGTTACACTTGCTTATTGACTGTCATAAATCTACCACCGGTTCGGAAATAAGCTCCTCAGACCTGAGCTCTCCGTTTTTTTTTTTAATTCATTCTACTTTTCTTACTACATTACTCAATTGAGTCTCATACACAACCTTATTGGTTTTCTTTCACCTCCAAGCAAGAATATTATGTCGTATTAGTTTCAATTACATAAATATTAAAAGAAGAAAGTATTTCCATTTGGATTAATATTATTTCCAATTCCATTCCAAAAATTCTCCTTTCCAAATAAAAAGTACATTTTCTTTTATTTTTAAAATGTATTACATTTCTAGATGAAAGGTAACATCGTGTCACTAAGCCGTATTCCTTGACATATTACGTGTAACGCTGGCCATGATATTATATACACATAGAAATAAATAAATACATTAACAGCACAGTAACAGCCTGTGAATGTCCCACTGCTGAACTAAGGCCTCTTCTCCTCTTTTTGAGAAGGTATGGAGCTTATTCCACCACGCTGCTCCAATGCGGGTTGATGGAATACACATGTGACAGAATTTCAATGAAATTTGACACATGCAGGTTTCCTCGCGATGTTTTCCTTCACCGTCAAGCACGAGATGAATCATAAATCACAAATTAAGCACATTAAATTCAGTGGCGCTTGCCCGGGTTTGAACCCACGATCATCGGTTCAGATTCACGCGTTCTTATCTCTAGGCCATCTTGGCTTACTTGGCTGTATAAAGACAAGCTGTCTTAATTTTATACGTAAATTTTGTAATTGATATATGTATGTACACGTACCTAACTACCTGTATGTATAATATCATTAAAATTAGTGGTCTAGTTTTTTTTTAATTTATGGAAATTAACATTTAGTTAAGGTGACAAACCGACGCCTAGAGTTATTTTTACCTTTATAATAATATTATTATATTTAATTTTAATTATCTCCAATTTCTTATTGAAATTAATAAAATATTTTATATTTGATAAGATGAATAGGTTATTAATATATTATCTTTTATTTCCTAGCTTAAGTTAACTAATATATTCACAGTCATATAAAAAAACATTGATATATTATTGTGACATATGCGTAACTATTAAAAATTATCTAAAAGTTTAATCAAACAGAAGAATACAAAAATAAAAATAATTAGTTTGAATATATCAAAGACTTTTATAATGAAAAAAGGTAAAACTAAAAAAAATTAACAGGCTATGTAGACATAATATACAAATTGTATACAGCGTTTATTGCACCTAGTACGCCGCCATTGTCCACTTTAGGGTACGTATTTGCGACCAGCTTTCGAGGACCAGACCACATTTCGCCCAAATGATCGAAATAACGTTTAAACGGAACAATTTTGTTAGCGTTCTAGTAACCGTTCCACGTGGTATGTAAACATTTCAGGCTTTAATGTAAATAAATGTATTAAAGTTTACAAATAATCATATTTACGTTAAAAACTTCAAAGTATATCAATAATCCATCATGAATTACTTTCTCGATTGATTTTCTACTATTGTCCAATTTAAGTCAAAGATTTTTATTTATTTAATGCATTTTCTATCTTAATTGTTGTAATACTTAGTATTTTTATGTGAAATTGAGTGAGCCAATGTAACTAAACACAAATAGACATAGCATTTTAGCTCCCAAGGTTGGTGTATTGGTGATGGAATGATTAACTCGGTGGTAGAGCTTTGTGCAAGCTCGTCTGGGTAGGTACCACCCACTCATCAGATATTCTACCGCAAAACAGCAGTACTTAGTATTGTTGTGTTCCGGTTTGAAGGGTGAGTGAGCCAGTGTAATTACAGGCACAAGGGACATAACATCTTGGTTCCGCCAAGGTTGGTGGCGCATTGGCGATGTAAGCGATGGTTAACATTTCTTACAATGCCATTGTTTATGGGCGTTGGTGACCACTTACCATCAGGTGGCCCATATGCTCGCCCGCCTACCTATACAATAAAAAAAAAAAATAACATTTCTTTCAGCGCCAACATCTATGGCGTACCATTAGGTGACTCATGTATTAGTCTACCTACCTATTTTAAATTAAAAAATAGATATTTATAACTAATATATACTGAAGCAAAAGTAATTTATATTATTTGGCTCCAACGCTTGTTTCTACTTTGTACATTTATTTCGGCCGGCGGTGCACGAAACACACTTAGGGTAGACGTAATATGGTTGACCAGAACACGGTTTCGCTTTTTGCTCGGTCCGTTCCGTCCGGTCTGTCATAATCGCGTTTTGACTTTCTTCGTAAGACCTTGAATGTTTTTTATGCAGTTATTAAAAGTCTCTCAACTTCTATTCTTTTCATTTCAATGTTTTATTTATATTTTATGCTCCTTTTATTATTTAAGTTCAATAATATAATATGATATAAACAAAGTAATCAACTCAAATCAAAATATAATTTATTCAAGTACACTCTTATACAAGCATTTTTTAATTGTCATGTTACGGTATTTAATTTTCTATACTAATATATAAATGCGAAATAATTCAGTCTATTTAATCGAAATAATTTAGTCTAACGCTTTCATGACAAAACCACTAAACCGAATGAGAATATTATTGCTTTATACATAATGATCGATATGCGTTACTACTACTGTAAATTTGCAAGCTATTGTCTACATGACGCGCATTAAATAATTACCTCCTTAATATACCTGTTCAAAATTATACTTATTTATAAAGAATTAATTGATAAAGAAGGTGAAGTGTTGCAATGCATCAGAGTAAAATTTTTTTTTAATACTATGTTTGCCCATTTTTAATAAATGACTTAAAGCCCAATACAATAGGGGTCAGGATCGAACCAGCTACTTTTACATCCCTGGGCGGTCTTAAGCCATTGCACTATTACGCTATCGCTATTCGCTTCAAAGTATATAACATAAAAACGTTTTCCATGAAAAAATACATGTACATTCCATCTTTAATGGTGATCGTCTGTCTTAAACATTTACCAACATTTTTTTATATATAATATGAAAACTAAATTACCTAAGATGTTAAATCATGACAGCTGATGAAATTTGATCAAATTAAATCGCATCACAACGTCCGCGTTCGTTAATGCATGAACTATCTAAGTGATACGAGTAATATATGCTGTATTGATATGTATTAATTATATATACTAAGATCAAGCATAAAAATATCTTAAAATGATTTAAACAATATATATTATGGAATATAGTTAAATAAATCAATCTAAAAGGGATCGTATTTTTAACGTATGGTAAAATAAAATAAAAAAGTCTCTTATATGATATTAATACAACAACATGAAATTCAAGCTTATCACGTCAATCTTTAAATATATTGCATTATTATTATATACTTAAACCTTCTTCGAAACACGTCGCATATAAGTTTTATGTGTATTGGTTTTCTAGCCTCCTTATAATTATAAAAAGACAATAATTAATTTCAGGTAATTTTAATAATTTTTACAAAAATAAATAATGGGAATTTAAAGATTTACAGTTAAAAATAATTACGTAAGTATAAAAATAATTACGTAAGAGTTGTATATTGCCTATTTACGTAATATAAACACACAAATTTAACTCAATTTAGGTGTGATTATAACCGCAACGCTCAAAATAACTTATTTAACTATACTGTGACATAAACAGTACAAACATAATTATGATATTGGTTTTGCTAATATGTGCTTAATATAATAAATAATTAATAATTTATATTCATTAGAGCTTCGTTGATTATATAGGATTTAATGGTGGCGTAGCTTTTTGTACTGGTGTATTTATCTTTGAGCATTTATATATCTTTGTAAATAATATTATGCTCTGCTGATCAAAATTTGTTTATGACAATATCAAAATAGTGTGAGAGTTCTGTGCACGAAATAAATTATATATAATATAAAAATTAAATTTACCTGATTAATAAATCTTATGTAAGAAAAAATTTATCGATAAGGATCATTATTTGATACAAGGTTCTCCAGACCGATTTCGACCACGGCGGCCAATTTCAAGAGATATAAGCCAACTGCGCAGGAGATAATATAGTGTACAAGTGCGTAAACACAGGTGCACTCTCTTTTCCCTAGCTCTCATAATCCGATGGGACAATCCGACACGACCGGAAAGAGTTTAGGCGCAGGACCAACGGCTTAACGTGCTTTCCGAGGCACGGGAGTGTACACACTTCCAACTTCCAGACTCCGGGCTGCTACTGAGAATTTTCTGACAGAAAAACCAAATAACTATGTATTTATTGGCCCGACCTGGGAATTGAACCCAGGACCACCGGGTCTGCGGCCTTATATCTAGCCACTAGACCAACGAGTGATACATTACTACATAGATGAAGAAAGAATTCGTTTATTATCATGCAGAATATTTATTTGACTACTGAGCTTATTACCGGTTATTCTTGGTAAAATCTACATTCAGCACCGATATAGCTTCAAATTTAATTCAATGGCGATCGTACACGACCGGAGGTGTATCAAACGCAGGACAGACGCGTTTACATTATAATGTTTGTATTAGACTGAATAGTCAAACACGTTCGTAATGTTCTCGATCTACTTTATTAGTATTAGTTCAGCTATGTATGTAATATGATAGGATTATTATTGGCTTCGTATGGGTAACTAGATTTCATCCGACGATTTAATTGATGAGAGATTAATATTAGAGATAAAATTAAATTGATTTAAAAATATTGAGAGGTCTTTGGAGGTTCAAGACTAAGGATTACTTATATTTTTTATTTTTGTTACATAATCAAACTTAATCTTAAAAACCTGGATATCCGATACTATCGGACACTTCTACCTATAGCACAAGAGTATAAAAAAATTTGGACCAAAATCGATCAAGCCGTTTAGAATACTGCAAACCGAAATTTAACACATAATGATTTTATATAATATGCCCGTGTCCACATAGGCGTATTAACAAGTATTACGACAAATATACACAACAAATCAAAAACCAACATCAGTATTTAGGTAATTTCCAACCTTTCGCAGGTGTTCTAAAATTACTTGAAATTTAGTCATTAGTCAACATTGTAAAATGGAAACAGTGATATTTTATAAAATTAACAAAAATATTGAGAAAATAAGATAAGAAATATATATAATTTTTTGTCAAAAGATTATTAAAATTTAATTACCTATATAAAACAAAAGAATCGTTTATGAATTTAAGTACATACTAAGAAATTTAAACTGAGTCATATTAAAATTGTATTACGTTTGAATTATTCATATTGTAGTAAATATTTACAATTTTTATATATCAATTGTTATTTATATGCATTATAGTATTTTCATAAATTTAAATATATTTTCATTAAAATTTCCCTCACATTTTAATAAAAAAATAAACAGGTAAAAAATAAACTTTATAATTGAATTTCAAGTTAAACATTTTTATTGGCTCGACCCGGAAATATGGAACTAAAATCCAAACAATCCATTTGAGCAATGAAGAATTGGTTTAACGAAAATTATATCGACAGACAATCTCAATGAGTTTGAGAGATATAGTTTACTAAGTTATTAGTCAGCTGGGCTTATACATTATTCGTATTACGTGATCGCACTTATAAATTTGTGGACCCTCACGTCTACGTGATTTCAGAAACTAGTATACTTTATTTAGAACCAGCTGTTCGCTTTAATTGGAACCCTGGAATGAAACTTTTGATGAATTTCGAATACTTAACAGAACAGTTTCACTCGGTTAGGGCTTTGTGCAAACTCGTCTGGGTAGGTATCACCCACTCATCAGATATTCTACCGCAAAACAGCAGTACTTTGTATTTTTGGGTTTTGTTCCCAAGGTTGATGGCGCATTGACGATGTAAGCGAAGGTTAACATTTCTTACAATGCCATTGTCTACGGGGTTAGTAACCACTTACCATCAGGTGGTCCATAAGCTCGTCCACCTACCTATACAATAAAAAAAAAGTTTTACGAACCGTACACATATATGTCAAGTTTCAATTTGTTGTAAATTATTAAAAATAATGGTACTTTTTCTTCTTAATTATTAGTTACAAAACGATGTTGGGCATTGGCAATGTAGGGAATAGTTGTAGTAGGGAAATGTAAAACCATTTGCTAAGTACCTAAAATAACGTACTATTTCATAGAAATCCATATTTTTTGATTTGTGTAGAATATACTCCATCCGTTGACTTTTCCCATAATTTATTAAATTTCAACCAAGATAACCTCGTTGATATAACGAATAGGCTTTCACCGAATATCATGGATACAAACTCGGACAAGCACCACTGGACTAATTTGTGTTGAAAAATGCTCAGTCTTTCGTCTAAGAGGAGGGCAGGTCTGTGCCCAACAATGTTTCTTTACTAAATGTAGTGACCCCCAATCACATTGAAATCTAATGCCAGATGTACTCTAAATATATTTCCCTTTCAAATTATTGATAACAAAAGATATAAATCTTTTAATTATAAAAGATAAACTTGTTAATCTATCTAAACGACATAGCATTTTAATGATAATTTATTCTTATTTAATTTCTAATAATAATTACTGAAATTATTTTCTCCAAAATATATGTACTTTGACACACTAGGTTCAAATGTTGTTGAGAAAATAAACACTTCACTTCACTTAAGAGAAAATATCCGGAAACCCATCCATCCATCCAATCAATTAGTAGTAGAGGATCACAAGCGATCTCACTATCACATTTACTCCCCAATTATTTCGTAAACGGTTTACCTTTGACTCATTCGTCGATCACTGATTTAAGTCTAGCCCGATTTGTGAATCAGATTTCAAAAATAGCTTCTATTTCACAAGTTGCGTTTGTTTTTTATTATCCAAGTAACTCCATACTCATTACTTAAATGACTTCTAAATATCTTAAGCTAGGGAAAATCCTAGAGTTTTTCGAAGCAATAAATAGTTCTAGGGCGCAATTTTTAAGGCAAGTTAAGCTATCTATTATAGTCGAGTAAATAATTAAAATTTATGAATTGAAACAAAAACAAAAGATCGGTCCAAAGGTCGTCTAAAGTGTTATCAATATGTATTATTGATTTTAGAATATATGTTTACATTTTCGCATTGGCAGGCTTACGCCAATTGAGCTTTATATTTACTTGGTTTAAATTTATGTAATTTTTAGGAACGTTGTATAGTTTGTCAACTAGTATTTTGCTGCGGGGATTGTCGTTGGAGGCATGAAAAGGTCACACACGGTCTGACTTATGATTGTCCCATTTGCCGAGGTCACAGATTCCTTTGTCGACCTGAAGACTTAAATGAAGACTTTATTCAACACCTCACAACAGAACATTTACCACTACAGTGCAAAAAGTGTAATAAGTTTTTCCTGACAATGGAAGATTTTGATGAAATAGATAAATGTACAACTATTTCTGAACTAGTGGATGAAGATAAAAAAGATTTATATGTTGATGATAAATTCGATTCAATTTATGAAAAGGTTAATAATAATGATGCTGAAAAATTCGAAGCAATTGTTTCTGTTAATAATTCTACCAAAACAGCGATTATTACGCCAATTATACGTAAGAAATATCTAGTCGATTATGAATCTAGCGACACTGATTATGAAGACAGTCCGATAGAACAAATTATGGCAACACCCCATCCAAAATTGGTTCCAAAAACACCAAAATTTAAAAGGCAACGCGCAGCCACGCCACATACTAAGAAGATTTTAAGTTTAATGAAACAGCAGGTAGTGGAAGAGGAAGATGAAAATATTTATATTGAAAATGAAGATTATGACGATTCACCAATCAGCAAAACAACGCCATCTAGAGCTGAAAATATCGAAAGTAAGTATTTTTTTATATACATTTATATATTATAATAAAATAAATATTAAAATTTTAGTCTATCTCAGTAAAAACTTGATATCAAGTTCTTTCTTTTAGTATAAATGTTTTTGAAAAGTTATAAATTTTTTTAACATTCAATAATTTATGCAATCTTGATGGATTTGATCGCTCGACTTCGTCAATTCACAAATGGCCTCTTAAATATGAACGCTGCTTATAATTTGACACAAAAGAGGAAATGGGCTTTTATTTAATTTTCTTTTCAACCAATTATTTCAACTGATACTTCGGAAATTTCGGTCACTCAATTTATCTGGTTCAACTTTTACCTGTTTATAAAAGAACTTCTCAATTTCTATTTTTATGTGACAACATTAAAGCCAAAAATTTATTTTTAATAAGATTTTAATTTTCACAGCACTAGTACTAGGTTTTTTACATAAATTTGATGATAAAGGTGTTATTGCATAAACATATTATTAAAAAATATTCTTCCCCAAGTTACAGATTCTGAAAAAGAAATGACAACACCAAATTCACACTTACCTCACGTCATGAAACTCGCGCAGATAGTAACTACCAGTACACCGACCCACCCTGCAACTGGGGGGAACTGGTCCATGTTCCCGGGACCTGGAAATGACTCTCCTCTCTCAGAAATCGAAACTACTGAAAGTCCAGCTCAAAGTATAGACAAAGAAATGGAGGTAATAGTATTATGTTATTGCTTAATATGTACTTAATTTTAGTACAATAAACATCATTAAAATATTACTAGACAGACTGCAATTTAAAACGAATTCTATTCTAAAAGTAATACAAAAAGAATACAACTTTATTGGTAATGTTTGCTTATATTTTGTAGTCTTTGATAACACAAAAGTATATTATAACCTTTTCAACATAAAATTGATTCAAAATTCATGCGATATACCTTTTATATTCACTGTGATGAAAATCTTGTCAGAATTTTGTGGGGAATAAATTGTATAGCAATTTTAACGTTGCTATATTGATCCTTAAATTCTACTGAAAAGTTTTTACCGAACATGTTCTATCTTGAGCCAAGAAATTTTATACGGCCCCTAACCGCTTTAGCGTGAAATATGTGCTCAACTTAGCACCTAAAATGTTTGCTATATTTTCAATAAAAAATGTTATTTATCTTTTTAAGTTATATTAAAATTATATTTTATTAAGTCTGTATGCTTAAAATTTCAGGCATGTAAAACAGATGATCTTGCACCAAAACTGAAAAGTATTATAATTATTGGAAGTCGCCCTAAGCTCGGTAGTCAAGATAGCTCAGAGAAACAAGTTACGTTCCAGGATAGTGAAAATAATAATGAATCTTCTATTAAAACCAAGAAAGTTAAATTTGCTGATGATACTGTTTTTGAACAGGAACCTAAAAGGAAGCGAGGTATGACATGTTATAATTTGCGTTTAATGTTCTTAACGCATTATAAATTTTCATTAATCGAGTTAAATAAACATTTTAGTGTTTAGAAAACCAAAACGTATGTTAACACCTGGTCCGCAAAAACCAAGATATACGTACAATCCACGTTTCCAAGCACTAATCAATCGTTTTGAAAGTCAAGCAATGACGTACGCCCGAACGCCACTCAACACGAAAGAGCACAAAGAAAAAGATTTAGAAGACACACCACCGGCCGGAGATCATAATAAGCCCGCACGGGCAATAAGTTTCAAAGATGATAGCCCAGTTGTGGAAACGGAAAGTCAATCGAAAGAGTCCAATGAATTATTCAATACCTGCGTCGAATCTCCAGTTGGACCGATGAACAATGCAATATCCGTGCTAACAGCAAACATTGCGGGCTCGCTCCAGACCTGTCTCACGTCTGTTTTACGTTCGACCGACGACGAAACAGAGATACAATTCAAATTCGTTATCACAAAGAAAAAAGTTTGTGTTAGAAGGATTGCTGAGGACGGCGGATGTGTTAATTTATCTGAAGTAGATAGGGAGGAACAAACGAATAAAGAAAATATTTGGTCGTCTGTGGCGAGAGCTGTTAAGAATGTTTTTTGGGGTAACCAAGGTAACATATATCTTAATACTTGTGGTAACTGGAAAACACTTAATACTTACTCGTCCTGGAAACAATTTATTACCTAGTCATAATATTAACGATGACAAATATTTTCAAAGAATGCCATTTTAGTTACCAAATTATCTCAGCATTTTATTATCAGGAGAATAAATATTACTTTCATAATACAAACAGAAATATTTCGAGTATTTCGTTCAATAGCTTACTGTAAAATAGTTTACTGACAATTAATTAAAAGACGATACAATAAATTCAAAAAAAAAATATTAATCTATATATAAAATAATATATTAATATCACCATTAAAACTTTTACTGGTGGTAGGGCTTTGTGCAAGCTCGTCTGGGTAGGTACCACCCACTCATCAGATTTTCTACCGCAAGATAGCAGTACTTGGTACTTTTGTGTTCCGGTTTGTAGGGTGAGTGAGCCAGCCATACAGGCACAAGAGACATAACATCAAGTAGACCATACGCCCGTCCGCCTGCCTTTATTATAAAAAAAAAACTAAGTGGAGCTCCTTCCTCCTTTTGGCGATGTAAGCGATGGTTAACATTTCTTACAATGCTAATGTCTACGGGCGTTGGTAACCACTTACCATCAGGCGGCGTCTCCGCCTTCCTATTCTATAAAAAAAAACATGAAGACCAGGATACGGGCTTATGCAGTAGGTTAGCACTAAGGAAGAATTTTTAACTTTTAAGGTTTTGAAGAAAGAGCTACGATAATATCTCTTTAGCAATTCTGAATTAAAAGAAGCCACGGGTAAAATAAGGTATTAAGGTAAATCTCTGTATTTGTACTTAGGAGTTATAAAATCAATTGCAATAATATTATTATAGATTTTCTTTTTTTGTTTTTAAATTATCATAAATATAGCGTTTAATCTTTTTTGATATTACATTTACTTCGCGACTGACCGATTTACTCGAAAAGCGCTAAATCTAATCCTTTGTATGTCATTTATCATAGCTTTTGTCGCATACTACTACACTTTTTGTTTACTTAGTGGTGGGGCTTGTGTAAGCCCGTCTGCGTTGGTACCACCCATCACACATTCAACGATCAAACAGCAATACTTAGTATTGTTGTGTTTCGGTTTGAAGGGCGACTTTGTAGTGTACATACAGGTACAAAGGATATTATATCTTAGTTCTCAAGGTTCGTGGCAAATTGACGATGTAAGGAATTGTTAATATTTCTTAAAGCGTCAATGTCCACGAACGATAGTGCCAATTTCATGAGGTGTCTCAAAAATACCTAAAGTTACACACCCCTCAATATTTTATTTAAATATCCTTAATCGTTTCAAGTATTTCAATTTTAGATAAAATGATATAAAAAAGTCTAAAAGACGGGAAACAGAATTTCCTTGAACGCTACATTACGTTATGTCGAACTTTTTTCAACGTTATATTCTTATCGAGTTAGAAAAATATTTTGCAACAAGAAAACTTTCTCAGAATCGCATTAAGATTCAGATGTGATGCGGGTAAGCTGAGAGAGGGCTCCCGATGTATTCAGCTTTAGAACCTCACTTTTACTTGTTTGTATTCGAGGAACTATTATTTTATAGCAATAGGATTTTTTTACATGATAATAAAAAGAAGAAAAATCAACTTCTAAAATTTGCATCTAAACTTCATAGTAAGATCTTAAAAATAATATAAACATTTACTGTTTCTTATTAGTTCGTTTTGGAGTCGCTTTTCATATCTAAATAAATTTGCATTGCATTCCTTTAGCGAGTATTGACTTGGCTTTTATTAAATATTTAAATTATACTAGTTTCTGCCCGCTCCTTTGCCCAAGAGTGAGGGGGTGATCAGTTGTTAGGTATACAACGTCCTTTTTTGTACCCCCTGTGTACGCATAATTTCATGATGATCGCCTGAGTAGTTAGATATAAAAGCACAAGCGAACAAGCAAATCTCAAACAAATCAACTCATATTCGTATTTATAATCTGTTTATATGAGACAGTGCAGTTTTATATCCTCAGAGCCACTAATATACTAAGTCTGAATTTTTATCGTCCGTTTTTTGAGTTGTTAATAATATCATAATCAATATTTACAATAATTAATCAACTATCTACCCGTTTCAGCTTCGCTCGGGTATAATAATGGTATACACAAAAAAATTATATCGTAATACTTATAAGTCAATGGTTTATGCAACACACGTCGTTTTAGCTTTACCCTGTTCAAGCTTGCTTCATACCAAATTTTATCACAATCCGTTCAGTGTATTAGGCGTTACTTTCACATTTATAATAAAAGTATATAATATTATATAGATATAGACATACTTACATATAATAAAAATAAGTAAACATAATATAATATTTACTAAAGGATAGAATTAAATATATACAGTAGTATTCGAAATATTACTACAACTATATTATCACTTACAAATTAAATGTAACAAAGCTATGGATATATGTTGATTACGAATAAAATTACTGTGAACTCTTTCGATGAGAGCACGTAACGCGTACGAAACAATATTTCTTACTCTTCTGCACATGTTCCCAGACCCCAATTACTTAACGTACGATTAATTTACGAAATGTCGGAACAATATATTATGTGGTCATAGAAAAAGTTATTAACGTTAATATGTTAAGTATTTTTGCAATAATAATAATTTATACCTTTGCTTCGAAATTCTCGAATTAATATATATTTTTCGAGATTATGTTTGCTGCTGTAAGAAATATTAATAAAATATTTACATCTAGTAACGTAGTTACACTGGCTCACCCTTTAAACCGGAACGCAACAATTGTGGTGGGACTGAAATCACATCAGGTGAGCCTCCTGACCGTTTGCCCCCTCATACTAAGTATTGCTATTGCATAGAATGTCTGATGAATAGGTAGCTACTAAGGGCCTGCATGAGGTCCTACCACCAAGTAGAAGACATGTTTAGTTTTGTAATCGAGCAATAATGAGACTATTCTTATATAAGGAGTACATAGATACATATATATATATATATATACATTATGTTCAGTAACAGCAAAATTAAATGCAATTTTTTGGTAATTATAATAAGCTATAAGCAACCACCTGGATCTTGGTAGCCGACCATTATAAGAATCACTTTTTTATTTCAAATGGGAACATCAAAAACATTCCCCTTCAATTCATCAAAACATAATAAAAAATTCCCAAAAACGTTCGGACGTGATAGAAAAATGCAATATTGCTTTACGAATTCCGCTATCCTTCTATTCACTTCCTTTTTTATTTTCGCCCGTAAGCCAGATTACGACGAATTTTTCTTTCTATTTGAAATCCAATTACGGTACAGTGTATTTAATTGATTTCTAACAATACAAGGTCAGAATTTGAATGATATTGGATTTGATTTATATGATCGTAGAAGAATTTATGATAAAACAGGAATTTCATTTATGGTTAATATGTTTGTACCGTTTGCAGTAAAAAAAATTGGATCTTTAATTAGTGTTAGTAGTGCTAAAACATTTCGAAATAATATAACACTAGACAATAATACAGTTATCGCCTCAGTTGGTGACAGGTTCATTGGTTCGTTTTTCGTCTGGAGGATCGGGATATCGATTTAACTGGGAAATGTTGCGAGCATTCTTGTCCTACGCGACGCAATGTTCGCTACGCAGTCCTATTATATCTATTTTAACCCCCGGCGGGATATAAAGTGTTATAAGCTTAATGTGTATTTGTGTGTCTGTCTGCACCTTAACTCCTAAACGGATGAAACGATTTTGATATTTTTTAAATATATTTTTTTAAATACTTCATCAATAGCTCAATGTAGATAATTCTTATGAAAATAAATGTAATAATCTTTTCTAAATTATTATATTATCTATGGAGTACTTAAATTATCAACGTTTTCAGTCAGCTTATAATAATAGATAAAGCTCAAGATAATATAAATATCAGTTTCCCAGAACACTGTACATTGGAATAGAATATATAAATTTAAATAGATGTTATAAGCGCGCTGTTAATTTTAATTCGATACAATAGAAAAGCTCGAAGTTCGTAAATTTAACATCGTATCCAAGTCTAGCACGTACTTAGTAAAGCAATTCCCGCTGAGTACAACACAAACTAGCATTATAATATTCAAGAAAATAAAACTTTTATTACAACTCAATAAGGAACATAATCCTTTAAGTATTTTCGTACTTAGACATTGTGATCGTTAAATGTTTCAATGTCAGAAACAATGTTTTACGATGATGCGTCTACGTGATAATTTCTAACCGACGCTGTTACTTGTTAGTGACATTTAGATCAGGGGACCGAGACGTGACCACGACGAGACATTAGCGGGTCGCTTGTAGACAGAGCGGGGACAGGTCGCGTTTGCTTCATTCGAAAAAATACATGTCACAGATTTTTACTTGCATACTATGTTTGTTGTTGTCCACGGTTCGCCTGCATGTCATATGTTACTTCGTCTGATAGCTGAAGAGCTGAATAAAAGCTATTACATTCCTGCGCTTTATCGCTTCGATCTTATTGCGAATATGCTAAGTGTATTTGGTTAATTACGGCCTGCATTATAAATGAAAATAAGAAATTCAAATAGTTTTACAAAATCACCAGAATGAACGAATATTGCGCTTTAGAAATTAAATTGTAACTGAAAATTAAGAAAATGTGTATAAATAAACTATTTAAATGAATTATTATTATGAATAGTATTCATTTATTTGAAAAAGCACATCTACAAACAGTACAAAATGTATTAAACACTTTCGAATTTAGTAACATCTATCTGATATTTGTACCAATTACAGATATTCACAACATTGACGAGGTAAATAATATATTAATAGAACAATAAATCTTAAAAAAACACATCACAGCATATTGAAAAAACGAAAAGATAGATCTCGCTAGTAGTACAATATTTGATACAGTTTTAATAATCGGTACTGTTATTATATTACTGCTGGGCTACGACCTAGCCCTTTGAGGATAGAATTTGGTGCTATTCTACCACGCTGCTCCTATACGTGCTGGTGTATAATTCATCATATATATTAATGATATAATTTTAATAACTTTCAGTCACACCACATATACAAAACGATTCTAGCGATAGTTCATCAGCTTCTAAAAGAAAATTTGAACAGATGTCAGATTCGGAAATGAGTCCATTGAACCATAAACGTCACAAATACGAAGGCAGAATCAGAGGCAGACCTCCTCTCCACGGGAGTAGGCCATGTGGCGTTTCCACCTTAAGGAATTCTCATTCAGCTGAACAGCATTCAATATTTAAAGAACTCTCAATGAACCAGGAAGATGCCATGAATTTGAGTTTCTGAGACACAAAAAAAAATATCCCTCAGTGTTTAGTGACTGCGTGATCACGTGTTCGATGATTTAAGTTTAAATTGAAGATAAGCGTTTCATAATTAATTTATAAACTGATTTAAAACTTATTTATGTCATTACTAAATTATTATTTGTTCTGTTTTAATGAATACACAATTATAAAAGTATGAGTTGTTTCAATTCATATTATAAATCCTTCAATTAATATAGCAAAATAAGACTTGATGATTCTTACAGGAATCCAGCCAACATCATGGGACTAAAAAGGACCCAAGTGTGTGCTGACTGACTATCAACGCGCATTTTAAGCTTTAATGCATAAAAAATTTAAATTTGGAGAATATTTTGTATACCTCATTAAGAAAGAATTCTGGGCTTACTTCATTAAATCCAATCGTTTACAATTGTCATTACATTACATTGTCATATTATAATAATATATTATATGTTTTTGGAGACAAAAACGTGTCTTGCTATACAATATTATTTTTTAATTTCCACGGACGAGGTCAAAGGGAGCAGTGCTAGTTATCTAGAGATCTCGCCTCGTGCAGAAATAATTAATATTAAAGACCGTTTAAAATAAACGTTAAAAATAAATACTATTAGAGGGAATTCAAATTAAAACTACATTTGTATATACGACAAAGTTTATTTAGTTTTAAATTTCGAATTTGAAATGTTTTTCTTATAACGTTTTCATACTATTTCATTGAATTGAGTTTTTATCGTTTCGTCCAAACCGAAATTTTTTGGTCTTCCAATCTTTCAACCCTAAGTACGGGTCCGGTTCCCATTTGAGGGACCTCTATTCTGAAGCTGGCTATGTTTAGCTGCAACCTCAGGCCGATACCTTGTAGGTCTAGGCATAAACCCTATACTTTATAAAACGCTCTGAAGATTGGTACTGTTGACTCAAAATTACCTCCTCTAAAAATTAACTCACTTTTAAATGAAATATTGTTTCAATATTTCGAAACAAAACAAGTCGTAGAATATAGTTTCAGATACAATATTAAGGTATATAAGTAGTTAAATTATTATATTTAAATTAACGTAAACTTAATTAAATTATAAATGTTGTTCAATTAAATTAAAGATCTATAATCGATTATATTCGATCATCTGCTCGGAATGTCAACATTTTTTATAGTCTTCTCTCCTCAGACTCATTGTACAAAGAACATTTCGATTCTCAAATTCAAATGTAAATCTTTTAACATTTACAAATATAGAACGTCACGTAGTATCATAAAACTTCGTCTGTTGTCTTTCAAGCAACAGTAAGAAAAGGTTGAAGCAGAAAAGAAAATTCGTTGCTAGTTACACTGTTTATTACAGTCCCAAAGTTGCAACTATCGACGAATAATGAGCCTTATTGTCTTCGTAGTAACGATGAAATTCGCAAGCTTGTACTTGCTGATGTCTCCGAATTTCCCGATTTTATTCAAAGAATTATGACTCTTATCCTTAGCACCGTAATGACGTCGATTGTGAGTCTTTAAACAGTCCAGTTTCGGGAGCACTCACTTTTCCACTAAACTGAGTACGTGGCAAAGTTTGTGTTCTATGTTTAATTTACGTTCTACGTCGTTTTATTAATTCAGTGTTTTTACATTTGCTTTGTGACAGAATGGAAGCTGACTTTCGGGCACATTAGAAGTGGAAGTTTTCTATGATTTAAACAGAGGATAACTATGTAAAACTTTATATGCCATATTAAATCTTATATTTTATGTTTGTTTTGTTCTATTAATAAAAATACGTATGTATTTTTCTGAACCAAAAGTTTAAGGTGTAATATATCAAAATTGTTATTTTTTAGACCCTTTCTGTTTTAAGTTTTTTTTTTTAATGTTGGCTATGTATGAATTTTTAAATTTACAGCATATTATAAGACAGTAATATTCTAGCCGGTAGGTACGAACCCATGAATTAGTAGTACCCCCAAAAGGTCAGTTATAAAGTCCTACCATACAATAGAACGGAAGTGATAACTATAACTTTTTTTATATAAAATCCATAAATTCTATAGAAGATTTGTGATAAAAAAACCATCTTTTTGTAGCCTATCTTTCGAAGTAAAACTTTAGTTAAATGTAGTTAATGTCTTTCTCCCCATTAACGTTGATGTTGAACTTTCCCCGTTTTATTTACCCGAACAAACTTTTGAGGCAATTCCGAACACAATATTGGCACTTAAAAGAATTTACGGCTTGGTTCAAATTTCCTTTACTACTTACTCTCACATCGTGATTAATGAAGTATGAAATAAATCACAACTTACTCCTCGAAAGCATACATACTAAGTGTATGTATATAATTTTGAGCACCAACAATAAATATATCATAAACATGTAAGGTAAGATGAGATCATCTTGTGGCACACACGTTGTAACTGATGGGAGTGGGCTCAGGTTTTTATATGGTTAATGTGTATAAACCAACCCGCATTGGAGATCTAAGCCTTTTTTTCAAGGTTGAGGCCCAGCAGTGGGACAGTTGCGAGCTGTTACTTTAACAAGTGAAGGGAACTGTAATGACTTCGTGGTTCGAGTAACTTATAATTATAGCCACTAGGATTCTGTAAATGTATTTTGTTTCGTATTTATTTAGTTTGAGCTTCATTGCTTTATAATGGGTGCGCTTAATGTTATGCTTTTAGCGGAAAAGAACATTAATAGATGTGCAAAGGAGAATTAAAGATGTTTCAGAAAAACTGCTAAGAAATTGTTATATATATATATATATGGATAAAAACACATATATAAAAATATATAAGTTGCGTTTAATTGTCACAAAGTAACCATAACGATACCTTAGTTAGTTAGTACCAACACGATCTTAACGTCACTAACTATCAATAATAAACGTAGTAGAAGAGGTCCTGTCATTTGATTTGTCAAACATTAGAGAACCGTCGTCCAACCCTAGAGTTTTCTAACTTTCTCTTATTTCAAGCCAACTTACTACTTACCTAAACAATATATAATTCTTGGTACAGATACCTTTTACAATAATGAGTGATTCTTCGAAATTGGCTGCTAAGGCTGAGCTTGGCCAGGGTCACGAATAAATTGTATATTTAGTTAGAATTGTTTTGTGACTTTAGCTACGTTTATACTTTGGTCAAATAAGTGCGTAGATTCTTAATAAAGATCATGATTTAGTAACGCAAAATTACTGCTAATTCACCAACTTGTATAGAACTATTAGCGTTATGGAATCAACATCGAAGCCTAGTTTTTATTTTATTTATAATAGGTACGCGAACTGACAAACAGGCCATAATAGAATTTCAGAAATATTTACCATTCTTGTCACAGCCAATGCGCCAAAAACCTTAGAAATTGGAATGTCATATCCCTTGTGCCTGAAGGTATACTGGCTCACTCAAACTGGAACACAACAACACTAAATACTGCTATTTTGCGATTGAATAGTATATGAGTGGATAGTACCGACTCAAACGATTACACAAAAACCTACCATCAAATGAAATCTCTCAGATTGAAGCAAATTATTTTCCCAAATTGTGGGATACTCATGATAATAATATCAAATTATATTGAAGGTCATATAAATAAATACTAGCGTTTATTTAGGTTCATCTGACCGATTTTTGTTGGAACATTGAATTTCTTCTGATCTTACTTGTATGAACTCGGTTAATACTAAATAAATAGATAAAGATATTACATATTTTCTGTATCAATCCAAAACTAACTTTATCCCTTATTGCCCTAGGCTTATATTCCAATAACACTGAAACCTTTTTATATCAATTCATTATGAGTCCCTATTTGTTTGGCTAAAGATCAAACATTATTAATATATTTTCCTATTAAAAGACCCTTTTAGCTACATTTAACCACCGCTGATGAAAGCTCTAATAGAAAGTACTAATGGACGAATGGTGTCTCGATTGGGAGTAGCCTTAAATGAAACATAAATTAAACAATATATAAATATTAAACACACACACAGATACAAATAAATGTTATATCACTGTTTCATAATAATATGTATATAAATATAAATTAGCCTAAAAAATAATTTTGCCAGTATTTACAATATTTTATATTTCTTTAGCCTACAAAGCCATTTTTTTTAAATTATAATATAGGTAGGTGGACGAGCATGTGGGCCACCTGATGGTAAATGGTCACTCACGCCCATAGACAATGGTACTGTAAGAAATGTTAACCATCGCTTTCATCGCAAATGCGCCACCAACCTTGGGAACGAAGATGTTATGTCCCTTGTGACGGTAATTACACTGGCTCACTCATCCTTCAAACCGGAACACAGCAATACAAAGTAATGCTGTTTTGCGGTAGAATATCTGATGAGTGGGTGGTACCTATCCAGACGAGCTTGCACATAGCCCTACCACCGAGGACATATAGTTTTTGAAATTATTCTGCTCCTTATTTATACGAAGATATGGATCGATTTCCGCTACAAATATTTTAAACTCTGGTTATGACCCTAATCGCGCTCAACATTTTTTTTTTAATGTATAGGTAGGCGGACGAGCATATGGGCCACCTGATGGTAAGTGGTCACCAACGCCCATAGACAACGGCATTGTAAGAAATGTTAACCATCGCTTACATTGCCCATGCGCAACCAACCTTGGGAACTTGGGAAGATGTTATGTCCCTTGTGCCTGTCATTACACTGGCTCACTCACCCTTCTAACCGGAACACAACAATACAAAGTACTGCTGTTTTGCGGTAAAATATCTGATGAGTGGGTGGTACCTACCCAGACGAGCTTGCACAAAGCCCTACCACCGAGTACGCCAAAATGCATGCTGACATATAGTTTTTGAAACTATTCTACACCTTATTTATACGAAGATATGGATCGATTTCCTCTACAAGTATTTAAAACTCTCGCTCAACTAGCAAATACTTTGACAAAATAGCAAGTATTTCCAACATGTCTGTCTCGTGTCTGAATTGTGTCATTCAGATAAGTATAATTTATTAAATTGACTTTATCAGCGTTTTAAAAATGGAGATAAGATGCAAAGCAATAATCTTCAACTAAGTATGTATATTATATAGCTGTATACAAATATACAAATTAATAATTACAGAAATACAAATGAAGAATAGCGAGTTATATAAAACAATCTAAATGAGACAATCAAAACATCCAATCTCGTCAACGTCGTCAAAGAACTGAAATCCGTGTCAAATTCTATTAATTTAAATTTATTAACACTTGAATTTAGTCATTATGATGATGTTAAGGATTAAGATCCTTATGTCAAAAGATTTAAGAGCACTTGTTGCATGCGTATAAATAAGGCATCAATAAAACAAAATTAAGTATTCGCGTTCAGGATTGAGAGTTTAATTAAAAATGTCCCCGGTTTATGGAATGAAGTGATATGGGTAATTACTAAAATTGCCGTCGTAAAATAAACGTATAACTTTTGTTAAATGAAGGATATATTTAGTACAATATTAAAAAATATGCTGTCACGATATTGAATCATTAACGTATAGGGTCTGATATATCTGAATCAGTGACAATTTTATTTTTGAAGTGATAACTTCTTATGGGAGGGTAAATCGCTTTGTAACGTAACGCGTTACGGTGCCACTATTACCGACGCGGACTGCCTTACCTGAGAGTTACCAACCTAACGCCATCTAGCGTATACACATATTACTTATAATAATTTAGCAACTCTTAAGTACTAATGTAAATTATATTTAATATATTATAATTAATAATAAATATTATCACTTCTGTCGAGCGTCCCAAAACGGACACTTTTTTTATATTATATATGTATGTTATTATGAATCTGACTCGGCGGTATCCTTGGCCCACGTGAAAAATAGTTTTTACAGATTAGAGACTTATTATTGCCGAAATAATAAATATAACATTGTAGCAACATTAGCTAATGTTTCTACAAACTTCTTAATGGTGAAAGAAATCTTAAAATTGGTTGAGAAGTTTCAGAGTTTATCGATTAGAAACAAAACAAATTCCTCTTTTTAATCATGTGTATCATTTTAACTAATGTTCAAATATAATGTGCTTTATTTTAACGAAAACAAAAAACGAAATTGCAAATAATGTGGTTTTCATTATCATAGGCTAGTGCGTATATATCCGTAAATAAATGTATGAATATGAGCGTTTATATCTTTATATTGTTAATCTACTACTATATAAATCTATTGGTTCTGTCTGTACATTTTTTTTTGCCTAATTTTGTGATAAATAATCTTTTTATGATGCAGGGATTCACATTATACTATTTTTGTCATTTTTGTCTGTCTCTCTGTCTTCTTATAAGTCATGAACGGCTTGACCAATGATGGAAACTGGTACACACAAAGAACACGTAATGTCGCAAATGTTAGGTTTATATAAGATCGGTAAACCCTACGGTATCTTATGAAAATTAATATCAAATCGTTAATTACGTATTTCTTAACCAGTAGCCATAATTATGTGCGCGTGTGTGTTATTATAGTAATAAAATATTTTATTATATTTTTATTAATTATACGCGGCACAGCTAGTTTATATATAGAATGCTTAATAAGTATTCAGTATTTTTAAAAGTTAACCTATAAACAAATAATAGTAGCCATGCCAGTTTTAATTAAATAATTTTCTATTTAATGAAAATTTATGATATTAAAATCATTCAACTAAAATTCGTTTCACGTTTCATTTAGTTCAACTCAGATCAGATCAGTTCAAATTATTCAGTAGCAATTCTGAAGCAAATGTTTCTTGGCCTATGAAAGTTCAATATGCAGGTAAGCCGTTAAAGCCCCGAGTTAACATAATCTCATTGAATTGTTCAAATAGTTCAGATTTATATCTACCCGCAGTATTGCTAACTTCTATCCAAACTTCGCTAAGCATTTCCTCGTCATCTACTGATTTGCTACTGAATTCTACGTTTTATTATTCATAAATTCCTTAAATCTGTGAAAAGTCTGTGATTGTACTGCCCACAGCTGGGCTAAGGACTCCTCTCCTTTTTTGAGGTGAAAATTTGGAGCTTATTCCACCACGCTGGTCTAATGCGGGTTGGTGGAATACACATATAGCTATAATTTCAGTCAATTAAATTGTCAATCATTAGACACATGCACACGATGTTGGAAATAAGTGGTGCTTGCCCGAATTTGAGCCCACGATCATCGGTTAAGATTCTCGCGCTCTAAGAACTGAGCCATCTCGGTTAAATAAAACTAACAGTTATTTTAATTAGATATTTAAATAGGAAATATTAGTTACATTTGTTTTATAAGTGCATATAGATCTTGGGCTCTGTCATAATGTTGCACAGTATATTTTACCGTGACGAATTGAATAGTCTAATGCTATACTAGCAGTTATTCTGATCACGTATGATATCGCACGTGACAGTATTATTTCAAATTCAAAGGGTGAAAAGCGGGGCTGTATTAAAAAGAATGGCTACCGTATTAAAACCCACGCACGAAGAGTCGGTTCTTCATTGCAATTGGCGGTCGCTGTGGGAGAGAACTAAGTTTTTTTCGATTTCCATGACACTTATTCCTTTGATTTAGGGTTCATTTTTGTTAAAACAATACGTGTCCCGCTATGTGTAATGCCAATAAATATTTCAGTACATTAGAGCACTCTGAGTAGTTCAAAAGAACAACTTCCCTTTGTCTGAGGAAAAAAAAATATTATTGTGAAAAAGTTGTCTTATGTAGCCGATTACTTTGAGCTCAAAGAAATTATGCTGAGTTTGCATTGGTTGGAACTCTCGAGATATGATTGTAAATATTGTTTTAAGTAAGCAACTCTATATTTACTATGAGTCCTGTATAAATATGAATAACTACAGCAAATTTGACAAGCGAATAGTGATGGAAAGTTAATAATAATTATATTTTTCCAAGCTGATAACAGTCATATTAAAATTAAGATTTAAGTTAGAATTTTCACCATGAGATAAGTGGCAATGATGATGATGATGATGTTGGACATGACAGCTATTTTCAAGTAACCAACTGCGCTGGACATATTATAGTGTGCAAGCAAGAGCACAAGCTTAGTCTTATAATCCGATGAAAACTTGAATAACAAGCACTAACGGTTTACATACTTTCCAAAGCGCGGAAGTTTACACTGCCATATAAAATCCTAATAAAAATTTATGGACGGAAAAATCTGATAAATTATTACTGGCGTGACCCGCGGTTACAATTTCCTCGCGATCTTCTCTCTTATAACCGAACCGCAAGAAAAACGAGGCAGTTAAGTGGTAATATAACTCGTCTATTAATTGTTTTATTTCAATCAACAAGTAACAAATACAAGATGAAACTATATTGCGCTCACTAATATGCTCATGATCAATATCCAACATTAGAACATATTAATATCAAGAACCAAAATCGATGGAGTGTAATTGGTTACGTGTGCGGAATACTAACGGAAAAAGCGGTGGCATTTTGTAGAAGAAATTTAGAGATCGGAGCAGATGCTGGTCATTGGGAAAACGATTATGATTCCTAGAATCGTGCTCTTTAGTTTTTATTATAATTATTATTTATATATATTTTTAAGTTTTGAGACTTTACTTATTAAATATCAAATGCAGTTTCGGATATATATATACGACAGACGCGTAAACAAACGGGTTTTAAAAATTTAATTACCAGTCACTTATGTAGAGTTGGTTGTAGGTTTCGTCGCAATGTATGTTAACATGGAACATATTATCTATACTACTATATAAATCTTGGTTCTGTCTGTACATTTTTTTTTCACCTAATTTTGTGATAAATAATCGTTTTATGATGCAGTGATTCACATTATACTTTTTTTTTCATTTTAGTCTGTCTGTCTGTATATATTCTTATAACTCAAGAACGGCTTGACCAATCTTGATGAAAATTGGTAGACACAAAGAACATATGATGGCACAAATAAGATCGCTAAACCCTACAGTATCTTATGAAAATTAATTTCAAATCGTTAATTACTTATTTCTTTACCAGTAGCCATATGTATTTATTATATTTTTATTAATTATACGCGGATGAAGCCGCGGGACACAGATAGTGATAATGAAATGTGTTGTCGGATTGAGGGGCGTTAGTAGCTACGACGCAATTTAATACTTTTATTGTTAATATCGTATATATAGTTTATGATATGTACAAATTGTTAAAAATAAATAATTAAAATTATAAAAGTGTTTTAGAACGAAATGTGTTATAAATGATATCATCATCATCATCATCCCTTTCTCGTCCACTGCTGGACATAGGAGTCTCCAATGGCACGCCACTGAGCTCGATCTTCAGCTCTCAATCTCCATCTGCTGCCAGCCACTTTGTGTATATCGTCACTCCACCTTGTCGGAGGGCGTCCTACGCTACGCTTGCCAAGACGTGGTCTCCACTCCAGAACACGTCTACTCCAACGGTTGTCGGTTCTGTGACATATGTGTCCAGCCCACTGCCACTTCAGCTTACTAATCCTTTGGGCTATGTCGATAACTTTAGTTCTCTGTCGGATCACCACATTTGGGATTCGATCCTTCAGAGAAACTCCGAGCATAGCCCTTTCCATAGCTCGCTGAGCGACCTTAAAATGGTGGACCAAACGCACTGTCAGTGTCCACGTCTCGGCTCCGTAGGTCAAAACCGGTAAGACGCACTCGTTGAAGACTTTTGTCTTCAAGCATTGCGGTATCCGTGACGAAAAGACTTGACCAAGTTTCCTATACGCTGTCCAGCCTAGCTGTACTCTTCTACGTGTCTCCTTCTTGAAGTTGTTTCGACCCAACTGCAAAGATTGCCCAAGGTACACGTACTCCTGAACAACTTCGAGAGGAACTCCATTAAGAGCTATTGGTTCCAGCTTGACGTGTTCATTGAACATTAACTTGGTTTTGTCCAAGTTCATCCGGAGACTTATTCGAGCAGAGGAATCAGCCAGGCTGCTCAGCATATATTGCATGTCCTGCACAATTTCGGGGAAATGACATCCCCTTGTCTCACTCTTCGATGCATGAGGATAGGGTCAGACTGCTGGTTTTGTACTTTGACGGTCATAACAGCAGCGTCTTGCAGACCTTTCAACACTTGGATGTATCGCCAATCGATTTGGCACCGTTGTATGGACTCCAGAACAGACCAGGTCTCAATAGAGTCAAAAGCCTTCTCATAGTCCACAAATGCTAAGCACAGGGGCTGATTATACTCTTCGGTCTTCTGTATAATCTGCCGCACTGTGTAAATGTGGTCTATGGTTCCGTATCCTCTTCGAAACCCGGCCTGTTCCGGAGGCTGAAACTCGTCAAGTCTACGCGCGAGATGATTTGTGATGACCCTGGAAAACAGCTTATAAACATGGCTCAAGAAGGAAAGGTCGGTAGTTCTTCAAAAGGGTTTTGTCTCCTTTTTTGAAGAACATTACGACAACACTCTTGTTCCATGCCTTTGGAGTTCTCCCCAAAAAGATGACAGAATTAAATATTCGTTGGAGCTGCGCTAGTATAGAATTTCCAGCTGCCTTTAGTAGCTCCGTCGTAATTCCATCTTCCCCGGGGGCTTTTCTATTTTTAAGCTGCCCCAAAGCCATCATGATTTCGTCTTGGCTAACTCCTGGCAGCTCTTCTGTGAATGGAGCTATAGTGGCTCTTGGATCCCTAGGGTCCGGTTGGGGACGAGGAGCTTTTGATGTATATAATTTACCGTAGAAGTCCTGAATTTCCGTAAGAATCTCGAGCTTGGAAGCGACGACTTTTCCCTTTGAAGTGGTCAACTTCGTCAGATGGCTTCGACCTAGTTGCTGAACGAAGACTTTCGAAGACGAAGATAAATGATATGATAGTCCGGGATTGTGACCCGCAATCTTTGGTGTCGATACACGTGTTCTAACCAATTGACTACTCAGCTCTTTTTAAAACATGCAATAGTTTATTCATATGAAACCTTTTAAACACTTCATTATAAATTTATAAGATCAATGACTGTACAACTCAATCGTAACAAAATAATCGATATATCGTTTACAATATAAATATCGAGAACAGAAATCGATAAAGAGTAATCGGGTACGTGTCGAGAATTCGAAGCAAGTGGGAAGCGTTCGGACTTCGGATAAAGTCATTTTAGATAAAATGCGAGCATTAAGGACGAATTTCTCGAACTATTTGTCTCATAAAAATACAGTACAATTATTATAAGGTATAGATATCATTACGCGTGATATAAATATTTAAGTTAAATCCACCTTACACTTAAGCATTATGTCAAGACACATGTGTGCTCACATAAAATTAATTGTTTATTTTAATACATTACTTTCATTGGTAAAAAAATAGTGTATTTTTTGTGTTTTTAATAATTTTCATTATTTTTTTTTTTGTTTAATATCATAAGAAACAATTATGTACCTAAAATCTGGGAAGGAACTGACTTCCAAAACACAGCGAAAGCTAGTTTGGAATTCAGGGCTGGTATTAAAATTGTAAACAAAACTTGTGTAAAATAAAATAAATAAATAAAAATAAGACGTGTGAATAATCAGCACCACCCAAATTGTGGAGTTTACCTCTTGTAACAGCAGATCATCTACTAATAAATTAATGTATAGGTCTAAATCGTACTAATATTTGAAAGAAAGTTTGTTACTTTCTACTGTTTTACGTAAAAAACTAAATCGATTACCCAAAGCATATGGAAATTTTAATTAACTTCTGTTCATAGCTTTAGGACGGATTAGGGCTATGTATATAGTATGTTAATATATTTTCCTTTTTTAAATTTATAATAACTTAGATGTTTGGTGCACCAGATGCTTTCGAAGCGAACGCTTCTAAAAATAAAACTGATACTCAAACAGATCATCAAAATATTATATTACCCGCAAGAAGCAGGGATAAGTAGCTAGTATATTATTAATTTAATATCTTATTATCACGAGATAGGAAAACTAAGAAAATGTATGACGTAATTTACATAGTTTTCCATATGAGATAACAGAGGTGGTAATTAAAATTATTATTCTGCATAAATAAATAAATATCACTCTAACGACATGCACTTAAAATTACCATAAATAATTAAAGTTACAGTACGAAGTATTCATTTATGCAACAAATGAATACTCCGTATTATAATATATGGTGATGTTAACAGATTTTGTATTAGAATCCGGTAACGAAGGACCAATTTAAGGTGATTAAGCTATTATATTACCTCATCATTTCGTTTTTGCACCGAATCCTAGGATAAAATATTATAAGCAAAATACAACAGCACATATCTAAAATTAAAACTTTATGTTAAATACTACAATACAATACTGAGTATTGCGTTAGAATAGCTGATGAGGAGGCGCTACCTACCCAGACGGGATAGCACAAACCACCCACTCATCAGATATTCGACCACAAAACAGCAGTACTCGGTATTGTTGTGTTCCGGTTTGAAGGGTGAGTGAGCCAGTGTAATTACAGGCACAAGGGACATAACATCTTAGTTCCCAAGGTTGGTTGGCGCATTGGCGATGTAAGTGATGGTTAACATTTCTTACAATGCCATTGTCTATGGGCGTTGGTGACCAATTACCATCAGGTGGCCCACATGCTCGTCCGCCTACCTATACAATAAAAAATAAAAAAAACCTTTATAAAGATACTTCTATATATATTGTCTGGATGTAACCAGATATAACTCACTGATGGATCTTAATTAGATCTGAATTATTTTGCTTTCAACGTTCATTTCCTCCCAAACAAAGTAACGTATGAGCAACAAGCATTAAGGTTTGGTAAAGCTATTTTATACCGTACGATTTTAATGGCCAGACAGCTCGGAAACATAGTTGAGATAACTATTATGGCAATATAATGTGATTTGACTGCCTCGTTGTTCTAGTGGCTAGATATAAGGTCGCAGACCCGGTGGGTTCAATTCCCAGGTCGGGCCAATAATTAGTTATTGGGTTTTTCTGTCAGAAAATTCTCAGTAGTAGCCCGGAGTCTGGAAGTTGGAAGTGTGTACACTCCCGTGCCTCGGTAAGCACGTTAAGCCATTGGTCCTGCACCTGAACTCTTTCCGGTCATGTCGGATTGCCGTCCAATCGGATTATGAGAGCTAAGGAAAAGAGAGTGCATCTGTGTTTGCGCACACACTTGTGCACTATAATATGTCTTGAGATTGGCCACCGTGGCTGAAATCGGTCTGGATGACCGTATTATTATTATAATGTGATTTATAAGTTCTCAAGCAGTGGTTTAATATATTGGTACTTAAATGAATATAATGAGTCTTCATAAGTGTTTATTTTGTATAACTCTTGCCCGACGTTGAGAGACAATATCGAGAGACAAGCTGTGACGGCTGTGGGTGTACAACCCCAAGACTACAATTTTCTTCATATCAACCGCCCCTCCCCCCCCCCCTAATACGCGGGTGAAACCGCGTTAAGAAACAAAGACATAATCTGTTAACCTAAATGTCTTCTATTTAAATTTCATTGAATACACGTGTATGGTCACGGTCAACATTAGTTTGTACCTAAATAAATATTTCCAACATACTGCCTTAATTATTATTTTATGTTTTATAAAACGGTTAAATTAGCCACCGGATGGTAAGTGTTCATCATCGCTCAAGGCATTCGCACTGTAATAAATATTAACCATCTCTTACATCGTTAATGTGCCACCAACCTCGGGAACTAAGATGTTCTATCACTATGCCTGTAGTTACATAAACTCACTGAGCCTTCAAATCAGAACATACTAAGCATTGTTATTTGGCAGCGGGATATGTAATGAGTGTATTACCTACCCAGACGGGCTTGCACAAAGCCATATTACCGAGTAAATCTTCTTATTCTGAATACATGTCTGATTTTTATACGACAGATTTATATTTTGTATATATGAATAAATAAAATAATTTGATTTGAATAATTGACTTGAAGAATATCATATATATATTCTTCAACATAATTAATTCAACCGTGATGATTATGCAAGTCAAAATATAAATTATTACTCAGTAACGGCTTATGTTAACTTCGATTTGATAGACAAACGTCACTCACACTTGCGTATAGAACTAGAACTAATGTGGTTGTATATACATACACATATAAGTAGCGCTTTATCCAAGGCTTTGCTCGCCTTATAAATGAGAATTGCTCTTTCTTCATGAACATTTTTCATAGAAACTTTGATCTCCTTTATCACTACTATCTTAGGAGAAACATTTTCAAAACTCCTTCGTTAGTGCTACCATACTGTGTCATATTACTTTTAGTCTAATTAAAATGACCACTAGTATTTCTTAACGAACTTACTACGCTTAGCGAATGATCAGTTAAACAATGCTGCGTCTTCTTTTTTCGAATGTCAAATCATTAATGACAGAAAGAGAGGAATCAGTGTTTAATAATAGCTAAGCTACGTTTATAAGTAAAGCCGTCGTTTTTATGTTATCTATTTAGTAAAATTAAATTAAAAATTTAACTAAATTGAAAGGTGTTACTCGTATAGGCTTCACGTATGTATCTATCTGTGTCTGTGGCATCGTAGCTCCTAAACGGATAAACAGATTTTAATGAAGATCTTTTGGAAAGGTGACTTGATTGAATGATTTCTTAGTTCCGTAAGAAAATGTATTCAACTGTTTGAAAAACGTCAGCTCTTTTTTATACTATAGAAATCATATTATATACTTTTAATTTTATATTTAATTCGAGGTTTAATGTGCTATTTAATTGAATTATGTATAATACTAATAAATTGAGCCGGTTGGCGTGGTTGGTAAGACACTTGCCTTTCACGCCGCAGCTCGTGGGTTCGATTCCCACCCAGGACAGACATTTGTGTGCATGAACATGTGTGTTTGTTCTGAGTCTGGGTGTAATTATCTATGTAAGTATGTATTTATAAAAAATAAAAGTAGTATATGTAAGTAAATCAGTTGTCTGGTTTCCATAGTATAAGCTCTGCTTAGTTTGGGATCAGATGGCCTTGTGTGAATAATGTCCCAGGAAATTTATTTAAATAATACATGAACTATTTAAGAGTATATACTAACCGTCGGTTGAATTCAAATCATTTCAAGTCCCAGTGCTTTCAGTTCAATTATTCTTGTGAAATGACAATTCATAATGGCAAGAGCCAGCTTAAATAAAGTTAATTTGATTGTTCGCTGTCTATCTATCTCGCTCAGACATTATAACAATATGTGCTATGGAACGGGACAAAATAATAGCTTAAGTTTATAAGACACTATCTCAATCCTTGAAATAATTATTGCTATTTAAATATACCTATTTTTTACGTTTATGTATGTATTTGACACATGCAAGTTTCTCTTCGCCGTCAAGCTCACGTTGTTTTGTTTTCACCGTCAAGCACGAGATAAATTATAATCACAAATTAAGCACATGGAATTCAGTGGTGCTAGCCCGGGTTTGAACTTACGATCATCTGTTAAGATTCACGCGTTCTTACTACTGGGCCATCTCAGCTCGGAAAACATTTTGTGGAAACCTGCATGTGACAAATTTCACTGAAATTCTGTCACATGTGTATTCCACCAACCCGCATTGGAGCAGCGTGGTGGAATAACCTCCAGGCCTTAGCCCAGCAGTGAGACATTCACAGGCTGTTATTGTATTTATATGAGTATATAAATATAATTATTATAATGTACGCCCTTTTACATCGCATCGTACTAAATTTCAGCTTAGCATAAATGTGACTGGCAGAGTAAGTCTAGATGGTGTTATGTCCTCCTTTTGTACAATTGCAATTGCTTAGGGACATTTGAATAAAAGCAATTTATAAATAGTATATTCTACATCTTATTGTATCTGCTCGTTGGGTAGATGGTGAATACTTTACCCGTTTGGATATGATTATATAAATTTGTCCATATAATTTATAAATAAGTGGTGAAAAAATATATTTGCACGAAAAAATAAACTGCATACAAATATTTGTCAGCAACTCGAAGTTAGATATTATTACAAATTTGTTCGAAGCAAGCAAAAGTCGTCAGGTAGGATTGGCAAACTCATCGACCAACTTTATAATAAATATTTCCTGTGGTCAAAATCGATCTGGAGGACATCATCATCAACATAATCATTACATCCTTGAATTCATCAAGGTCTTAATGAAATTTATCAATGATTGATGATGTCATTACCTGATACTAACCTAATACTTAGACCACTCGTATTGGAATTTTAACTATGATCAATATTAATGACGTGTCGTAGTCGTGTCTGAATTAATAAATGGCACCTACTTTTTGGAAGAAACTAATAAAACGGGAGGCACAAAAGAAGCGGAACAATGGACGCACGTAATGGGCCACAATAAGGTCAGATTCCGGATGTAAGCGACGACGGCAGATCGTTTCAAAAACATCCGAATTTTGATAGATCGCTTAAAATATGATATAATACTACGTAGCCGTGACTCCGCACGGGCAGAATAAAAATTTTCTCTAAGGCAAAATTAAACGCTTAAAACGAGATAAGGGTCGCCATTTAACAATTACAGTAAGCTTTAATTGTCGTTATGTTTTTCCAATTAACAAAAATGATTGTTGTAATTTATTTATAAAAGACAGGCAAGCAGATGCTACCTTTTTTTATAAACCTTTCAGAGGCCTACAAATATTTAATAAAAAACTATTATGTGTCCATTATAGTATCAGTACTTTTTCCCTTTAATTAGTAAAAAATTCATTAATTAACAAACGCAACTTACTCATATAATATTAGTTTGATAATAATGCTTAAATCCTTAAGCTAATAGTATTTGTATATGTTCTTATGTTTATTGAAGTATTCAGGATAAGTAATGAGAGCTCGTTAGTTATCAGTAATAGTAACAATAGCACAACTCATAACATACCACTGAACACGATCATGTAATGTTCGAATTTCCTTTACGCGGCTTACAGTAGAGTGAAATGGCAGTGGCCCAAGGTCACGTAAGTAACGAAATAGCGTTCAGCGTGTGCCTAACAAAGGCTACAAAATGCGATGCGTTCAAATTTAGGATGTCGATATAAAAGAGGTTGAGGTGCTTTACGGTGTGACAAAAATAGTAGTTATATAATCAAGTAAAATCTGTATTTAAAAACACGATTTGAGTCGAAAAAATATCGCACAGAACTTCGTTCCTGACGGGGTCCCCCGACCCTACCATTTTTTTATAAAGAATAGGTAGGTGTACGGGCACATGATCCACCTCAAGGTCACCACCACTTACATGACATTGTAAGAACTATTAATCAATTCTTGACATCAATGTGCCACCAACATTAGTAAGATCTTTTGTAACCCTCATTCCCCTCAAACTGAAATATCACAATTACTAAATATTGTTAGGGAGAATATCTGAGAAGTGGAGTAAAATTTGCTAAGAAGTTATGAAAATTTTATATTTAAATATTATCCACTCATCAGATATTCTACCACAAAACAGCATTACTTTGTATTGTTGTGTTCCGATTAGAAGGATGAGTGAGCCAGTGTAATTACAGGCACAAGGGACATAACATCTTAGTTCCCAAGGTTGGTGGCGCATTGGCGATGTAAGCGAAGGTTAACATTTCTTACAATGCCATTGTCTATGGGCGTTGGTGACCACTTACCATCAGGTGGCCCATACGCTCGTCCACCTACCTATACAATAAAAAATTTATTCAATATATATATTGTCACTCAAATTGTATTAAGGTTTTATTCATCTCCTATCGATACAAAATTACCGAATTATCAAAAGACGATATTGAATTTTTATATAAGTATGCTTAAGTAGAAAAATGCTACAAATCTCTCCAAACAAAATTGACAAGTTCTAAAAGAAGCCGATAGAATTACTCAAATCACGTTGATTTATTTGAACACAGTATTTGGGAATCCTATTGGATTTGCTCGGCTATTTGTGTGTTCCAAATTGAACTTTATAATATTGATTTAGATTATAATATTGTTTGCAGGTGCATGGGTCCTGGGGTCTGCCAGCTTTCATCTGTGATGTATATATCGCGATGGATGTCACATCGTCTACTTCGAGCATATTTAATTTAGTCGCCATTTCTGTTGATAGGTAAGTTACATAGATTGACCCTTTAGAACGTTTAACATACTAAATTCTGTTACAAACACCACAGATCATAATAATGTTACGTGTCTGCTATATTGTTAAAATAACTTTTAATGATATAATAGAAAAAAAATTAACCTCTGCTTCAGAAAGAGTTTTTATAACTTGAATTTGATCCACTAAACATTGATTATTTTCAAAAACATGCTTGTACAATAAATGTATGAATCTTTATTTTTTAATTAATAAAGATAATTATTATTATGATTAGTATTGAAAATGTTTGTTTTAGGTATATAGCAGTTACGCAGCCAATAAAGTATGCGAAACACAAAAACAACACACGTGTCTGGTTCACGATCGTCCTCGTGTGGCTGGTCTCGGCCGCCATCGGGGCGCCCATCGTCCTCGGTCTCAACGACACACCTGACAGGAACTTTGACGAGTGCCTCTTCAACAGTCAGAATTACGTCCTCTACTCCTCGCTAGGTTCCTTCTACATTCCATGCATCATGATGATGTTCCTGTACTATAATATTTTTAAGGTAAGTTGTGGCCTTAGTAACAATAAATATCAAAATCATTTATATGCAAATATTTATAACAGCCTGTAAAAATCCTTGAGGAAGTTGAGGTATAAAGCAAAATTACTAATCTTTTATATGATGCATTATAAATTCGAAATAAGAAATAAAATATTGTATGTGTAACGTATGTGAATATTTTAATTTTTCCCGCATTAATAATATTTATTTTACCACACCATTACATTGAGGGTAAAATGTAATTTTATAAGAATCATATCGCTTTGCTTGTTTCACATGTTTTGAGTGTAGGGTTTTTCTTATTGAATTGTACATTAACATAAAATAAGATAAAAAATTTTATATCAAACTTCTTCAAACGGTAAATAATATATTTTAAATTATTGTTTAATTTCTTGTATGAAATATTTTAATGAAACAAATTGCATAAAATATTATGTATATTACAATATTAAATGAAACGAGAAATAAATTATTATACAAATGAAAAATTACGCAAATTTTTTTTTCTATATTTTCAAGGAATTTTATTATAAATTTCTTTCATCTTTCAAACGCTTGGCTGTAAATTGTTTTCATAATTTTAGTTTGATATTGTAACATGAGGTCTTGTTTTTGTGAAGAGAAATAAACATTTATTTATTTCATTTAGGAGTGTGCTTTTTATTTACAGAATAGCCCTAAATAATTGAATAACCCTAAATAATTGAAAATTTCTTTCAATGCAGGCTTTAAGAAATCGTGCTAAAAAGCAACGTGCTGCTAAAAAGCCTCCTGTGTCTGGTGACACGATAACAGGAGCAACAACGGCCGTCGTAATAGAGAACGTAGCTCAGACGAGACAACTCGAAACGGCGTTGGACGACCGACCTACCAACACTGGCTCTGGCAGCAACGAAGACGACCACGAGGACAGGTATCATATAAGAGCATAATCTAACTGTATCTATGTTATTATTTTTAAATAAAAAATCATATAAACTTAATCGTTAAAGTACATTACCCTTATTGTTTATACCTTAGCTCGGTTGTGACGTTGGTCAAGTAGCTATAGGTAATAAGGCTGCAGATCCTGAGGTTTTACCTTCAAACCCAAAAATGTATTTGGGTTTTTCCGTCGAGGAATTTTCATTAGCAGCCTGAAGCAAACAAAGGTGGTTTCGTTTCTGTTAAATTTGACATCACATGAGTTAGTAATACTTAAGAGCACAATATGTCCTGATGCGATATGTACTGCGCAGTTTGCAGCATCCATAGCCTTCCATAGCCAGTCATTGGTCAAAAGTAGAATCATATTTCGGTATGGAACTAAGAAAATCTGTACATAGCGTGAGATTTAATTCTTTGCTGTACAGCTGGAAAATAACGAACACCTAGTTAGTTCGTTTATTATCATCATTGTGTTAGTAGAAAGATTTGGAAAACGGTTAAAAGGTATTAAGTTTCGATTCGATTGAGATAAAACAACAAATCGTTAATAGCATTATTCATATTTTTTTAATAGTATAGATAGGCGGACGAGCGTATAGGCCACCTGATGGTAAGTAGTCAAAACCTATAGACATTGGCATTGTAATAAATGTTAACCATCGCTTACATCGCCAATACGCAACCTACCTTGGGAACTAAGATGTTATGTTCCTTGTGCCTTTAATTACACTGGCTCACTCACCCTTCAAACTGGAACCCAACAATACCAAGTACTGCTGTTTTGCGGTAGAATATCTGATGAGTGGATGGCACTTACCCAGACAAGCTTGCAAAAAGCCTTACTACCAGTTACCTGCTGTTAAATGTCATCGTTAATGTACTGCTAACCATAGTCCAAAATTCTCTTTTACCCGTTATTACACTGGGTAACTTAAGCCTACTACCATTTAAACCAAAACAGCAAAAAAATAATTCCTTTTTGAGACTATAATTCCCATTAAACGGTCTTTCTAAATACTATTACAACAACAAATTTGAAGCATTTTCAGGAATCCAGATATTGCGGTTTCAATAATTAGACAGTCCTTGTTATTAATATTTAATTTACTGTAAGTAATGACAGATACCGATCTAATTAATTTTGGTTGGAATTCGATATTGTTGAACATAAATGAGCGTGACATTACCTATATTATGAAATTCATTATCTTGTCTTAGAATAATGACGGGTGTGCCAATTTCAATATCATTGACAATTGGTACGGGTCTACTTGAATAAATTACATTTTGATTTTGTTTTGTTTATTAAACTATTTTTATGTTTTAGTTTCGACAAGCGTTCAGTTGATCTTGAAGCTGATGCCGAAGAGTGTCACGTGATCCCGAATGACAAATCTACAGAATTTATGCTAGCAACTGTCCCAGAAGACAAGATTAAGTAAATATTGTTTACTAAACTACAATCGAATTCATAATGTAATTATAAGTCCGTAGCCCGTAATGCTTTCAGGAATATAGAAGGGTAGTAGGCAATATAAAGGGCTATTTATTGTGTAACAATGTTGTGAAAGTGTGTGACATAGTAATAATAATAATATTACATATGACATAGTATTAGAATACGACATAGTATATAGAAGACGAAGATATTATGTTTCTAAATTACTTTGTATTTCACAATAATACCTTCGAAATGTCATTTATTATATTAACAAGGTAAACAATCGAAATTGTTTACCTTGTTAATATAATTATTATTATTAACAAGGTAAACAATTAACAATATATTAAATTTTCAAGTATGTGTCTAACTCATACTTATATTAATAAGTATGAGTTAGACACATACATGTAAATAACAACGCTAATACTTTTGAGAAGCTAAGTGACCTCTATTAATAATAGACTATCAATCGATTCCTGCTTTTTAATTTGAATATGACTATTTTTTTAGGATACCTAAAAAGAGTTTCAAATCACAATCAATACCAGATCCGAATGGTAACAATGACTCCGGATACGCACCATCCAATCTAGAAGACACCATCAGAGAACACGTGTCACCACCCGGATCTCCCGCTCTGAAAGATGCCACAGTCTTGAAAAATATGAGCTGTGAATCTAAGTGGAAAAAAAATGGAAAAAGGGTTGATACGGATTCGAGGTAAAACGATCAATTGTACTAAACTTATGCACTATTACATATATTTACCTAAACGCTTTACTTATATGTAAGGTAGAATGTTTGACAAACTTATACAAATATGAGGCAAAATTCCAATGCAGAAATACTTGACTTATATATGTTATATAAGGCAAGTGGGCAATGGTATAAATGAGGGTTACGGCAACATTATTCGGGTGAATTAAAAAAAAAATTTTTGAGAAAAATTAATATTTCAGATGATACTAACACGTTTATTTTGTTTAAGTACCCATTTAATAATTGAAGTCTGTAAAAATAAGTGACAGTGGCTATTTAAATTAACGTAAATCACAGATTTTTATAAAATAGTCCCAAAGTTTGAGCATCGTACTGAGAAAATCAGCCTATTCAAATATTGTGATATCGTTGTAGAAACGCATCAATTGCTTTCCGTTCGGATGACGACCTAAGATCAAGTCACTATGATATCCGCGATGGATCGACCTGTAAAAAGGAAAGAAAAGCCAGCGCTGCGACAGCAAGATTTACTATCTATAAAGCCAATAAAGCCAGCAAAAAGAAAAGAGAGAAATCTTCTGCTAAAAAGGAAAGGAAGGCTACAAAAACCTTGGCCATTGTATTGGGTGAGTTTTATTTTCTTAAGTCAGTAGCAATCTATACTTAAAAATATATATTTAATTTAACTTTTAAATCTAGAAAATAAATAACGTTAGAAATAATGTGCTAAGTAAGACAACAGTCCAAATGTAATATCGCTAGTCGGAAAATATTGAAATATTACTAAAATTACAAATGAAAATGGTACATATTATACTTGATAATAGAGGTTATATTATTTGATTAAGCTGGACTTATTTATTCTACTCAAAAGATATTAAGACGAATAGAATAGTAAGGATATCTTCCACATAAAAACCTCGGTTTGTTCGTATAACAAATCGTTACAAATATTTTTTTTTTGTTTGCTAACGAGATCTTTTCCTCGTCTCGTAACTCTGTCAATCAGTGAATTTTCTAACTAGTTGCACGATTTTTTCGTAAGATTGGCGAGAAGTTAGTTTTAGGAAATCATTTCTAAGCATTTCTGTACATGGCCTACGTTTTGAACGAACTTGTTAAAAGTTCCTCACTTAGAAACTATTTATGTTGTAAGCCTAGTTTGTTTTCTGTATTCAATAATTAAAAAATAATTTCAACAATTCACGATACACAAATTACTTGGTCTTAAAATCGCGCCAAAAATAACAAATTCTAACATTGTTATTTATCTTACTAATTAGCTTGCTTTAAATCTGATTGTTAATATTCTATATATCTCATAAAGTGCAGTACAATATTAATAGTGTATTGTTCTGCTAGCCATGTAACCCATAATTTGTTTTGTTCTCAGGTGTTTTCCTCTTTTGTTGGACCCCATTCTTCACGTGCAACGTTTTGGACGCAATTTGCGGAAAATTCGGCCTTCAATTCTCCCCGGGAGTAACTGTCTTCATCCTCAATACCTGGCTCGGGTATATAAACTCTTTTTTGAACCCTGTCATCTATACTATTTTCAATCCTGAATTCAGGAAGGCATTTAGGAAAATACTCAAATGCAGCACCTAGCCCGTAGATTATTTGGTCGTTTTTACTCAGTAGATCTCCAATATATTCAGGTTTTTTAATTTATGGAGATAATATCTCTGACGCTTTGAATGTATGTCGATGAGAATTGTACGTCATCAAACTATTACATATTCTATGACAACGAATAAATTGTATTCTTCCATTTCTACTTGGAGAGATCTACTAAACGGCCAAATATTGATATTGATTAACGTTCATTACTTTGTGATATTTTATTAACTGTAAATGTTCGTGTAGAATCTTAGCATATCAAAATTATTAGAATTTATGTCTTAATAAATATATTAAAACGTACTGTATACTAAGATATATTCTACTCAGCTATACATAATATAACTTGTATGAAGTTTTGTCCTAGTCAAAATATTGCCAAATTATAATGAAATGTTATTCAATTCAGCCTTAGTTGTTTTAAGGTTGTGATATTTTTAATTTTAGATTTTTAATTATTTCCTATGTAAAAACTCAATGCGTTACTTAAGAATTTGCTTATAAGCTTTATAAATATAATTTTGTTATTAATTGTAAGTATTATTGTGATGTATATAAGAAAACTGTTAGCGTGGCGCAGATAAAATATTCGTTGGCTTCAAACTCGACTCCCAATCTTTTTCTATAGACGTTTGTTTTGATTGCATACATTTAGTTGATGCTTTGTCTCTTCCGTCCAATGGTAATAACTCACAATAAGAACAAAAGCTTGTCTCAGACAATCAACAAAGAAATATGTTTTTATTTAAAAAATCTCAACCAACTCAACACTACTAATCTGCTATACAAATATTATAAAGCTGAAAAGTGTTAGTTTGTTTATACTTAAATAAGGAACAGCCGGTCCGATGTGAAAATTCTTTTTACGTTCGACAGCCTATTATTGAGAAATATTATTCACTGTAAGTGATAAGGCCGCCTTTGAATACTATATTATGTAAAACTTGTTCTTTGTATTTGTTATGTTTTCGTAGTGTGTGCAATATAGAATTAATAAATATTATTACTATAGTGACTAACATCACGCTATGACCCACGATGGCAAGCATTAAAATAATTTCATCTTTAAGAACACTTTGTACAAATATACAAATAAATAAAATAAAGTGATGATGATGATGATGATAGTCCTCCAGACCGATTTCGGTCTCGGCGGCCAATCTCATGAGAGATTAGCCAACTGCGCAGGACATATTATAGTGCACAAGTGTGTGCGCAAACATAAACGCTCTCTCTATTCCCTAAATATATATAACCCGATGGGACGGTAATCCGACACGACCGGAAAGATTTCAGGCGCAGGACCAACGGCTTAACGTGCTTTCCGAGGCATGGGAGTGTATACACTTCCAACTTCCAGACTCCGGGTTGCTACTGAGAATTTTCGACAGAAAATCTCAATAACATTTTATTGGCCCGACCTGGGATTTGAACCCAGGACCACCGTGTCTGCGGTCTTACATGTAGCCACTGGACCAACGAGGCAGTCAAAATATAGTACCTAAATTTATAAATAATACTTAATAGGAGTGATCACTCGCGATTATTTTTTATTTAATACTTATGCGAGCGAATTATCGATTATCGTATTAGATTACGCCTAAAATTATTATATTAAATAATTTAATCACATAATTCAGGATTAATGATCTGTTCTTATTCTGTATAAAGACATGTCGCTGGTAATAATAGAATTAATTATTCGTATTGTCCAATGACTTGAAAGTGCACGACGCGATTTGATACTGTAGTGTGTAAATGTTTATAGCGTTTTCATGTTTTTGTGCCATAAAATAAAGCTGAAATTCCTATAAAATAAATATTCAAACGTAGATTATTCTAGAAATTATCGTGTTAATGTGTATAATAATGAATATGGTACACGCTCATTGCTCAGAATCGTAATAAAAATTATATAATGCTCACGATTATACAATAAGTTATTATTTTATTTATTGTATCGTTTATGTTATTTCCTAGTTACGCATTATTAAAATTCCATTTAATTATTATTTTTGCTCAAATTACCTTTGTAATAAATATCTAATCTATAAGACATTAAACCTTAAAGTATATTTAAGTAGATATTATTATAAATAAAATAGCCTCGTTATAATCCACTTCCTTATTATAAATAAATTGTTATATTATGTATTATATAATTGAATATTATAACCGTATATATAATATTTTTGTTTTCTTCTCAGAGTTTATTCAAAATTAGAGAATTGTATAAATTAAAATTGCATGTAAATTACAATTATGTAATGTAACTAAGTCATGTAATTTATAAAATGTAAGTAGTTGAAATCTCTTTTACTAGGCTAAATTTATAAGCAAACAGCAATATTATATTGACTTGCATGCGCTATGTCCGTGCGTTTCTTTGTATTACATATGTACGAATTTTGTGAATAATTATATAATTAAATAGTATACATGTAACATTTAACGTTAGTTCCTTTCTTATATAATACTCATTTATCTTAAGCATATATTAAGAATATTGTATGGTTACCTCCAATAGTTTTAACATATTTTTCGTTAAAACAAAGGAAACAGATGTTACGCCAAATGATACTTTAAATATAGTTTAAGTGCTTTGTAAAAAATCTAAAGCTTTTTAAACGGCTGTATTCAATATCAAAATGTCTATGTACAAGTAGAATTTTAAATTTCTATGCGAAGTGATGATAATTTGGAAATATATAATACTCTGTTTTTAAAAAAGTTTTTTTATTTATATATATTAAGATTTTTTAATTTTTTTATTTGAAGAATGAAATATCGTTAAGACAAGAACAGACCGGAATAAAATTATTTATCAGTATATCACGTCTACCAAATGGCCGGCCATCTTTATATTTAATCACATAACATAAGGAATGTAAAATAGAAATAACAGTTTATTAATGTCCCTCTGCTGGGCTAAGGCGTTCCTTTTGAGTAGAAGGTTTGGAGCTCATTCCACCACGCTGCTCCAATGGGGGTTGGTGGAGACAGATGTAACAGATTTTCGTCCGAAACGTGCAGTTTTCACGGAACACAGATAAAACACATGAATTTACCCGCATTCTTCGTTAACCCTCTTTATATAAAATAGAACTGCCTCGTTGGTCTAGTGGCTAGATATAAGGCCGCAGACCCGGTGGTCCTGGGTTCAATTCCCAGGTCGGGCCAATATAGTTATTGGGTTTTTCTGTCAGAAAATTCTCAGTAGCAGCCCGGAGTCGGAAGTTGGAAGTGTGTACACTCCCGTGCCTCGGAAAGCACGTTAAGCCGTTGGTCCTGCGCCTGAATTCTTTCCGGTTGTGTCGGATTGCCGTCCCATCGGATTATGAGAATTAAGGAAAAGAGAGTGCACCTGTGTTTGCGCACACACTTGTGCACTATAATATCTCCTGCGCAGTTGGCTATCTCTCTTGAGATTGGCCGCCGTGGCCGAAATCGGTCTGGAGGACCTTATTATTATTATTATATAAAATATACAAATTATTACAATTAAATTCCGTGATATTCATTTTACTTTACTATTAATTTGTCTCAAAGTCGGAATGATCCGGTAATCGATTTACGAATTCTCGAAGCCGGAATAAAGTTTAATTACTCGACTCAGAGCTTCCAGCCGCCTACGAATTAGTTACTTGAAGAAATTCAACCAGTCTTTTTTCTTTTCTTTAGAAGGTCATAAGGCTTTGAACAGACTGTGAATATTGTATTATTTATAATTTATCTATATAAACAGGGTTACTTGTAAAACAATAAAACTTAGGTGCATGACATTTTAATAGTAGACAGACTTGAATATGGTTCAATCTGTCTACTATAAAAACCATTCTTTCAAATGAATATTAAATATTTCTTATATTGCCAATGGGCCTCCAACTTAGCGAACTAAGTTGTGCCTGTTCTTACATTGGCTCATTCACCCTTCAAACTGGAAAACAATACTAATTATTGCTGCTCGGCGGTGAATATTTGATGAGTGGGTTTCCACCAAGACTTTCAAATTTTTCCTGTAATATCTGACACTTTTTTGATATTTCGTAGTAAATAGGTACATAATGCGCAGTTAATTATAATACTAATTCGAAGTTCCGTATTAGCTAATGCGTATGAGTTCACGCACATTCTGCGTAAAGGGCACATAATACCTTTTTTTTTTTAATATATATCGTAGGTAGGCGGACGAGCATATGGGCCACCTGATGGTAAGTGGTCACCAACGCCCATAGACAATGGCATTGTAAGAGATGTTAACCAACGCTTACATCGCCAATGCATCGCAAACTGGCTTCTCAAATTGGGATATGACGAGACTGAGCTATTACTAAAGCGTTTAAGATAACATTGACCTACCTTATATTTCCTTCCTACCCCATCCCTTCCTTATTATATAATTCATTAATTATATTTAGGTATCTATCTATCTATATATAATTCAGATTTTTTATTTTTTATTTTTATAAAAGATTATGTCACAATAATTATAAACAGTTAAAAAAAAAAGAAAAAGAAAAAAAAAATAAAGATAATGTGTTTGTCAATTTTTATATTTTATTTAATTGAATTGTTTTTCTAATTTATGTTGAACAAATGATAAAATGAAAATGTGCTGTCGATTTGGAGGGCGTTAGTAACTACGACACAGTGCAATACTATAGTAGTTGCTATCTTATAAGTTGTTTGTGATATGTTTTAATTGTTCAAAATAAATAAAATAAATAAATAAATGCGCCACCAATCTTGGGAACTAAGATGTTATGTCCCTTGTGCCTGGAATTATATAATACCTACCCTCTTATTTCCTTAAAATTGGAAGAATACTTTGTTTTGTTATATAGAACTACATTGAGAAAGTCCTAAGTTCAATTCCCAGGTCGGGCCAATAAATAGTTATTGGGTTTTTCAGTCAAAAAATTCTCAGTAGCAGCCCGGAGTCTGGAAGGTGGAAGTGTGTACACTCCCGTGCCTCGGAAAGCACGTTAAGCCATTGGGCCTGCGCTTGAACTCTTTCCGGTCGTGTCGGATTGCTGTCCCATCGGATTATGAGAGCTAAGGAAAAGAGAGTGCACCTGTGTTTGCGCACACACTTGTGCACTATAATATCTCCTGCGCAGTTGGCTAATCTCTCTTGAGATTGGCCGCCGTGGCCGAAATCGGCCTGGATGACCTTATGTATATTTAATTGTTATATAGTAATCAGTAGAACGACATAGAACGTGTAGTATTACGCACACCATCATAATTTCCTCATATTTTCTCCACGAAAAATACATATACATTTTTCCAGTTCAAATAAGGTTGAAGTCTATTAATCTCTAACAGTCCAATATATATTTGTATATAATATAAGATAGCCCATTATATCGTTAGCAGAGTCGATCTCGATATCATGAACGTTCAAGGCAATTTCTTTGTTATTAGACAAGCTTTCTGCCAGATCACCATGATCCTTGCTAATTATTTTTAATCTCTAACAATAAGTCGTATTTTGTATGTATTTATTTATAAATTTATACATTTATAAAGTAATATCATGAAATCAAATAATAACATTATAACACTAACAAATCATAATTTATAATTTTTAGTTTTAAAGATTAAGAGTAATTAAGTTTGTGATTTCAATATACTTGCGTTTAGTTAAAATGGCTAATTACATGTTACCAAAAGCAAAATCAAAATTTTTATTTTCATCTGTCCATCTGTATGTTTGTTTGGGTAAAGGTTTAGAACTGGTAACTATTCCAAGATACATTATCTGTTGTATAATTTTTTTTGAGTTATTTTAATCGAAAAATGGTTATTTTATAGACATATCTGTAGCAGTTATGCCCAAAAAAAAGTACGAAGTCAAAAAACGCATTGTTTGATTTCAAGTTTATCACTGGAAATTGTATTTGTAACACATATTATTATTTATGTTTATTTGTTAAATAGTATTTTCAGTTAAGCGTTACAGAAAACGTCTCCTCATTTATTAGTACAGATTAAACATATATTTTAATCAAGTAGTTAGCAAGTAGTTGTACGAACCTACATTACAAATATGACATATTTTTCAAATGGTAACTTTGCTAACGATCACTGTGAGAAACCCGTTTCTTACACCATAATACGTCGCAAAGCAAATAACATCTTTGAACTACACCTTTAATCAAACTAATCAGCCGAGATTTTTGAATTATTCAAGCCCATATTGTTAACAACAGTATAAGTACTCCCAGAAAATTAATCACCGAAGTCTTTCGACCCTCAATCATAAAATACAATGTCAGGCCAGCGCAGGTTATTGTAAAGGATGCTATCAAGAGCCTATCTCGTCACAAAGGCTATAATACGAGGCTGATCAACCTGGGAGACGAGATCTGACTATACCGAATGTCACAACGCTAGCATGAATGCTATTCATACTTTTCCATCATTTTCTTGTCCAAGTTGTAGGCGGTTCAGCTTTTTCTAGTATATAAATATAAACTAGTAAAGTATTAAATTCACTGTCTGACTGCTGGCATTTTTGAAAACCATTCAGCCAGAAAAGATTCACCTTTCGTCTTATTAATGAATAGATTGACGGTATTTATACATTACCAACAATTTAAAATTATTATAATTAATTCAAAAATTTGTAATTATTTCAATGTTATTTTTCTTACAACCACAATGATATATATTAAGAGATAATATATTTATATTAATAAAAAAATAAACCGCTTCTTTCTTTTCATTGGACCGATCATAAACGCGGATAATGGTGGAGTTGTCTCGAAGCCCGAAGTCAATTCCTGGCACATTGTCCACAGAGAAAGGCCCGATCCGCTCAGTTCAGCTAAATGTACTTTTACTATGATTTTTATTACAGATGTTCTTAAGTCGTTTCACAATTGTGATCAGTCTTTTGTGATGTTTTAAGCCGATTCTTTTCAACTATAAACTTCAATCGTATCGAATTATTGAAAACTTCTCCTTTTAAATCTACTTTGAGACCATCTTTGATAGTTACCACCTACTCATTATATACTTTACTGGAGAACAGCAATAGTTAGTTTTCCGTTTCAAGCGATCGTTTGATTGATTCGGATTGTAAAAAAACCGTTTCAATGATAAAACATATATGTATCATTATGATATTTGAATAGGATTTTGGTCTTTTCCAATATTTAAAAGCCTCGTACCCTTACCTTACCTCAGGACTCTCGAAGTCAATACTCAAAATTTTGTTTCATACTTGTCAAAATCATACCATGATGATGTTATTTACAAAAGGTCACAAGATTTATACGCTTACGGCCTTATTTATAAACGTTGCTTAGTTACTGGTTAGCTAAACACTGATTTGCCTCTTTCTGTCATTATTGATTTGACATACGAAAGAAGAAGACAAAATGTTGTTTAACTAATCACCAGTTAAATAAAGCTTATGAATAAGGCGGTTAGTCTTTTAATCCTCTATTCCGTAACTTACAAAACTATTCACTACAATAAATGATATAATTAATATATGCCTACTAGCTGCCCGACCCGACTTCGTACGGGTAAAATAAGGATTTTATCCCGTGCATTTTTGTACAAAAAATCGTTGTCCTTCAAGCGACCTTTTCCCTCTTTCTTTCATACTGATTCTTTCTATTCTAGCGGTTGTATGTGTAAGTGAACAAATTTTCAGATTTGATAATAAGGATTGTGTGCGGCCAATGAGATAACCTCAATTCTATACAAATGTAAATATAATTTGAACTCTTTTTTTAACTTATGATTCGCTATTTTATATTTAATTTTGAATAAATTACTATTTTCCTAAAGTATTAAATGAAATTTATCAATTTAAATTCTTACTTTACATTTTTGCATTAAAATTATAATAAAAATAACATGGGCAACGCTTTTTGGTGTGATAAAAAAGTAGGAACAATCTCGCTGGAAAATGCATTTACGCGTTTCCCCCACATGAAGTGAGGGGTATGTGGGGCTCACCGGCGCTGAAGGTGCCGGAATATCCACTAAAAAACCAGCGGTATCCTCTCCGTCTAGTCGGGGGGCACCACGGGATCGTTTGCGCATGCTACTGTGACGCCCCGAAGTTCCCAGATACAGGGAACCCACTTAGCCCCGTTGGCTGTTAAGGTGCGCATAGCGCCTACGCCGTCTCCCCGGTCTTCTTCGACTCTCCTCTCCTTTTGCGACATGACACTCTCGCAGAATGAGACTATTTCCAACATGGCGTTAATCACGCTCGGCAGCGAGAGATCTCCACCGACTATCGTCGTCAGGGTATGCCTCTGAGGCCCCACGCAGCACACTCCTAAGAATAATTTCCTCCTGACCGATTTCGACCGCGATGGCCAATCTCAAGAAAGATTTGCCAACTATGCAGGACGTATTATAGTGCAAAAGTGTGTGCGTAAACACAGGTGCACTCTCATAATCCGATAGGACGGTAAACCGACGCAAACGGTAAAATATCAGGTAAGAAACAGGACCAACAGCTTTACGTGCCTTTCGTGGTACGGGAGTGTGACAAATAAACAGAAATATAATCATTAAAAACCTACATTTTAAAACACGTTTTAAGTTAAAAAAATATCGCAAAGAACTTTGTTCCTCCCGGGGGTCCCCCGATCGCACATTTTTTATTATATTTTTAGGTTCTGTCTACGTTTTCTATGTGCTCATGCTCTTCGTACAATGGTCCCACACTATGATATAGACCTTTTTGAAAAAGTTGGCCCGTTATTTGTTTTTTTTTTATTATAGTAGGTCTAACGCATATACATAAGTACACACACATTTTTGTTATTTAACTTACCTTTCACAATATTTTTCCTTAAGAATAATATAGTAGAAATAATCTTAATATTAATAATTAATAATAACAATACAATAATTACAGCACAGCAAATTTATAATAAATTTAGTTGAGAATTACACGGAAATGATAAAATGATAATTGTAAAGGTCACTACTGCGATCGATGTACAAACAATAATAATGGCAGATTTTTTTCCAAAAACTGTGTAACAAATGAGATACAGCTTATTGCAAGAGAGACAGCAGAACGCTCCCATCCTTACTCCATGCTGCTTACATGGTGAGAAGTGACAACAAAAGACCCCTGACGGGGAGTGACGGGGAGTCTAGTGTTAATTAATCTAGTTATCGACCGAGGTTGAAAATGATTGTTTTACTAATATCACTATTAAAAAATAGGGGTTGATGGTAGAAGGGTGAAAATTTAGGGTTGTATGTATTTTTTCCACATAATATAAATAAAAGAATATGTCCAAAAAATGAAAAAAAATATTTAGGGATGAGTCACCCTTAACACTTAGGGGTATAAAAATTAGTTATAGACCTATTCTCATACCTACAGAATACACATATAAAATTTCATCAAAATCGGTCAAGCCGTTTTGGAGGAGTATAAACACTAACACTGTGACACGAGATTTTTATATATATAGAGATGATGATTACAGAGTCGACGTTGTCTGATCTTGAAAACTTAAAATGTGAATTAAAATGTTGCAGTTTGATTTATTGTTGATTAGGTACCACAAAAATAATTATTTTGTAAGTACACATAACCAGAAATGATAATTTAGAATTTCGCGACTAATAATAATGGTCTCAAGAGAGATTAGCCAACTGCGCAGTAGATATTATAGTGCACAAGTGTGTGTGCAAACACAGGTGCACTTTCTATTCCCTAACTCTCATAACCCGATGGGACGGCAATCCGACACGACCGGAAATAGTTCAGGCGCAGGCCCAACGGCTTTACGTGCTTTCCGAGACACAGGAGTGTACACACTTCCAACTTCCAGACTCCGGGCTGCTACTGAGAATTTACGACAGAAAATTCCTATAACATTTTATTGGCCCGACCTAGGATTTGAACCCAGGACCACCGTGTCTGCGGCTTCACATGTAGCCACTATCTAGTCTATTAATCTCAAATAGATACACCAATATCCAATTTAATATATGTATTACGAAGAAGTTAAGGAGCCACTGACCTATTTTTATGAAAATATATGAAAAAACAATTAATCGTGATATAACAATGACATTCAATTGATATAATGTTATGCATTCATTAATACTTATTACGAAGTGTTTTTAAGTATTCATTTTAATTTTATCACATACATACGTCAATTATTTCCAAGCATAAAAGCCAACTACAGTCGCATATTAACTAATATTTATAACAGTAATATCATACGGAATCTCACCTCTCACTATTTAATTTTTTAAATCCAGGTATATAGAGATAATTGTGCAAATACTATTCAATTAAATATACTTGTTGATTTGAACTGTCATTTGTTTTTTCAATATAATTATATTTCAAACATGATTATATCCTTTGACAGAATGCTGTTCTTCACTACCTTATAGAATACACAATGTCTTCCAGTCTGAACTTCGGCCATGACAGTCAATCCCAGATTAGTCATGTCACTTAGAAGTCATAAATGATGGAAAGAAGTCACTGCCCTTAGACATTTGCACTGTAAGATTTATTTACCATCCCTGACACACATTAGGAACTAAGATATCTCTTGTGCCTTTATTTACACTAGCTCATTCTCCTTTCTAACAACAACACAGCAATATTATATATCGCTATTTGGAGAATATGTGGTAAGTGAATCTAGACCGATATAGGCTTATACAAAATCCTAACACTTAGTAAACACAATATATGTACTTTCTATTCGACTGATTGGGCTTAACTATAAGGTGGCAAATACCAAAATTCTGGGTTCAAATAAGAATTTTATGATATTCTCACTGGCAGCCTGAAGATAGTATGTTGGCTGTGTTTTACTCCCGTACTCATAAAGTAGGCAAAGCCGATCCTTGCGTTATCCTCTGATCATGTAAAATTGCTATTAAATCTTATAATTGATGTGAGGATTATAAGTTACTTGGTGATAGAGCTTTGTGCAAGCTCGTCTGGGTAGGTACCACCCACTCATCAGATATCTTACCGCAAAACAACAGTACATGGTGAGTGAGCCAGTGTATTTAGAGGCACAAGGGACATAACATCTTAGTTCTCAAGGTTGGTGGCACATTGGCGATGTAAGCGATAGTTGGTTATCATTTCTTTCAAGCCATTGTCTATGGGCGTTGGTGACCACTTACTATCAGGTGGCCCATATGCTCGTCGGCCTTCCTATACAATAAAAAAAAAAGTCATCTGTAACATTAATACAAGAGTCATTACAAAAATACTGACACAAATATTGAAATCAAAAGCATGTCAGTGCTTAACGACGTAAAATTAGAAGAAACTCTTTATCAAGAAGGCAATTGACATTGCTTTTAGCCCCACAATGGCGCTGCCATTTCAATTCTTTTTATGCGGTCAACGGTATTTTTCTTTCCGAATGTACCATCTCCCTAGCGCGAACAGTTCCGGATAGCAGCTTTAGAAATAAAACCACTTTTATACGAAGCTGCAATTTCACCTCAGTACCTTGTAATAACTATTTAACCACTAATTTAGTGGCATGCGCTTTCTGTACGTTTCTTTGTTCTGTACTTGGACATAATAGCTTGTGATGTATACTGGCATTATATAGGTGAACTTTATTTCAAAATTGATTTTATATCAGTAGACGAGCAATTGGCCCCAGTGCTACCTTCACCAAACTTATTTTAAATTAATCGGGACCCTCAAAAATAGCCTATCCATGAGCCGGCTCATAAAACATACAAGAAAATACATTAGTTCTTATACTCTGATTCTTCTGATTTGCTATTTGTTTTATCAAATTCAAGTGGAATCCTTGATATAATGTATCTCTCTTTTAAAAAAGAATCATGAGAAATATGTTGAAAATGAGCAAAATATTTCCGTGACACACAGAAACAATGAAGGCGCAAAATAAATGAAAATTAAAAAATCATTAATTAATTCCCGTTACCAAGTTAAATCCGGCATTATGTCATTGCCGTTTTTTGTATTAATTAGAAAAGACAATTTGAATATAAAGTTATTCCTTGTATTAATTTATTATTATTTATCGAAAGAATGTTTAATATCTTCGTTATTACAGTTTACAAGTTGTCAAAATATTTAAAAAATAATAATAATTAAGATAGGTTCGTAAAAACATACTTACTTCGAATTTTTTTGACAAAGTTACAGTTTCAGTTACCAAAAACATCCGTCAAAAATTCGTATTTGTAAAAAATAATTTTATTAATTTTATTTCTTCTCCTCCTATAAAACCTTGTAATGTTTAGAAAACATCGTGAGGAAACCTGCACGTGATATGAGAATGTGTGTATCCACCCATATTGTTAACCTCCGTATTATTATCAGCCAACCTAGACAATAAGTATTTGTTACTAAGTTAAATTCGGCATTAGTCATTGCCGTTTTTCGTATTAATTAGAAAAGACAATTTGAATATAAAGTTATTCCATGTATTAATTAATTTATTAGACGCGTTATCAACGATGTATGTATGTAACATGGCTCCCAATAATAATGAAGTAGATTAAATGTAATGAAACAGAGACATTACCGACAGCGTCGTCTAGTAAAGCAGCCATGGATTCTATCAAGTTCAAAGTAAATGGATCAGAATATTCAAGTAAGTAATATTAAAACTTAATGAAGTATCACAATAATAATCAATAACTTATATTTTCGCTTACGTAATTTATCAAGAATTATAAAAAAATAATTTTAAATCGAACATAATCGAAATGTTTTTAAATGAATCGAAAGAATGTTTAATATATTCGTTATTACAGTTTACAAATTGTCACAATGTTTTAAAAAAAATAATAATTAAGATAGGTTCCTTTTCTTAAACCCTAACTGGGCTTAAGAAAAAACATACTTACTTCGATTTTTGACAAACACTTGTCTAACAGCTACCAAAAAAAATTGCCAGACAGTTTTGTCTATTAGTTTATGTAAAAATTTCTGCTAATTGTATATATAATAGATTTATTTCAAGAATTCACATCTCATATAATTTTGTTAGTACAATGTAAGACTTATGCTAAGAGTTAGTAGACGTAAAGACTAGAAAACTTAAAAACACTTTGATTTATAGAAAGTTATATTTATGTTAATTTTATATGGTATATGTAAAAAAAATGTAATCTAATGTTATTTAAGTCAACAAATGTTGCTGTCACTTGTAAAATTTTTCGTGGAACAACATAGTGGTCGGCGCACTCGCTCCTGAACTCTAAGATCAATAAAGGAGGTGGCCAAAAATTGTGGATCTGTGTGGTACCAGAATCATCATCCAATTTTAAACATATCTTACATTTATTAAGCCTTACCTAATCTACAGACATTTTAAAGTATTTTGACACAACACGCTTTTAAATAGTAATTTAAATCCTGTTTGGATGTGATTGCTGAATTGTTTTTAAATTTCGAAGTGTAAAATGATTAAAATGTCATAAAATACTAAAAAACAATTAAACTTTGTTTTACATATTTTATCAGTTGGTAGTGAAGTGAGTTCCACCACGACACTGCTCGAGTTCCTGAGAAGACGTCTAGAACTTCGCGGGACCAAATACATGTGCCTGGAAGGTGGCTGCGGATCATGTATCATAAGCGTCATAAAATCACCAGGATCGATACCAGAAGCTGTTAACTCAGTAAGATACTCGTTCTATAATATTATGTGATTCTTTGATCAATACTCTTTTGTGCGATAATGTATAGCTTAATTTTATTATGAATCTCCGAAAACAAAATAAAATATACTATAAATGTAAAAATCAAATCTATTGTTGTATATTACTTGTAATTGTAAAGTGAGATATAAAAAAATAATACGATGAGTTTCTTTCACCAGATCTTCTCAGGTCTGAGTTGTTTATTTCGAAACCGATGGTAGATTTATGACAATTAATAAGTAAGTGTAATACTTATATATTAAATAAATATTTTTGATTGATTGATTGATACAACGTATAATAGAAAATTAGTAAGTTTTAGTGCACACTGTTACAGGGTCAGTGAATTGATTTATAGCGCAACTTGACAGTGAGACGATCGCCTTCAGGTTGATTGATAGTAATTGTTAAAGTTATAAATTATTGTAAAATTTGAAATGAGATTGACAAAACACAGATTGCAGATATTTTTTTTTTTTATCAGTAATATTTTTATCTTTGACAATGAACTTCGCAAATCTGAATACAAATACTTAAGTAATACCTACACGAATACAACAATTTCTTTATTTTTTTTATTTTTACACGTATAGCATAGTAATATAAGATTTTAAATATTCTATAATCAGCTATTTGAATAATAATAATTCCACAAACACTAAGCACTTTAACAAAATTAAAATAATTATACATCAAATCAAATATGTAAAATATAATATCAAGTGAGATCAAAGAAAGTTAAAGGTGGTGAAGGTTAGGCAATTAACCTTTCAGTGTATGGTATCAGTACCATCTTGTCATGGATGGGAGGTTACAACTATAGAAAAGCTTGGTAACCGACTGGATGGTTACCATCCTTTGCAAAAGACGCTGGCAGAAACAAATGGTACTCAATGTGGCTATTGCAGTCCCGGCTTCGTCATGTCCATGTATAAGTAAGATTATTTTATTTATTTATATATTTTTTTGGAATAGTTCAATAAACCTCACTTAGTGGTAGGGCAAGCCCACCTGGATAGCTATTATCCACTCATTACCTATTCTAACGCCAAACAGAATGGTTAAAATTTTAATGGCACCAATGTCCTTGGGAGGTGTTCCCCATCAGGCGGTCCATCTGCCCGTCCACCTACCTATATTAAAAAACCTGCAGTATTTCTTTTCACTGAGATATAATTTATAATTTTATATATTTAATAATTTTATATATTACGTTATATAATTTTGTAGTTGTATATGTCCCGATACTTTTATTATATTATTGGATTCACAAGGGGCACTCGACAAGGAATGCGTGTGTTAAGCTCATCAAGTAGAAGACAAAATGGTAGATTTTTGACAGTTAATAGGCAAGTGTAAAGCTTCTGTATTGAATAAAGATTTTCGACTTTGAAATTAAGAATATCTATGAAGTCTAAATGAGTTGCAGGATAAATACCTGATAATCAGTTCACGGGTCGGACAGGGTTTTTGTTACACCCTGTATTTAATGGAATGAGAATGCAAAAAGTACCACAGGTTCACAGGCAGCTAAACCAACGCCTGCCAACATATATGGCTTGATATAATGATCATTAACGTAGAAATAGATTATATTGTGAGCTACGCAAATTGGTCGCCATACTATACAATCTTCTAATCCTTTAATTGAGTGTGAGCATTGCAAATTGCTTTTCAACGGGATAATGCGGTCGATCCTACCTTTACTTTAGGTACACGACCCTTATGTTATAAGCCTGTGGCTTTCAGAACTTATTCATGTTGATTAAATTAAGCGACGGTTATTAAGACGAAGATTTAAATAATTCTAATTAAATACATAAAAATATGCTTCGAAAAATTTGCCAGCATCTACACTAAAACTAAAAAATTATATTAAAGTATACTTAATAAAATTAGTCAATCGTGGTATATTTTTTAACTTTTAATACTATATCGTTCTTAGATTAGATATACCTAACAGGTTAAGCATATTTTTCCTAGTATAATTTAAAAGCGCTGCTCAAGACAGACAGCGCTGTTTGCACAAAAAATTCGATTCACAATGTATGAAGATATCCAATTATACAACGAAAATATAACAAATCCATTACTTTTCTACCCTCTTTCCACTCTAATTGGTAGATTTTATATTCAATTTAAATAGGACTACCGTTTAGACGGTGCAATCAACCCGAATTGATAACCATTTCAGTTGTAAATAGTGTGTAAATAATGCATATCAAAATAGTAAGGAATTGTGTATATACAGTTCTGTTGATTAATTTACTTAGTAACCAGCTTTAGTTTGTTCATAGACCACCCCGTCTTCGTACGGGTAAATTTCATACAAACTTAGTTGTTATAGTGGGAAATCCAAATGGCTTGACGTACATTCATTCCATAGTATCAATTTTTATTCTGACCAGAGTTGGCAGAGAGATAAGTGAGAAGAAATCTTCGGTTTGATAAATATTCTTAATAAGCTCGATGCCCGAATTTGTTGTCGAGCAATCCCTATGACATGAATACTATGTATGCATTACATATAATATTTTGGTAAAAAATATTTAGAATAAGAATAAGAAAACATTTATTCAGGACAAACATACATTGCAAACATAAAAAAATAAAAAAAAGTACAAAAAATAAAAATAAAAGGAAATTAAACATTAACTAATGACTATAAGAAAACAATAAAAAAACTATATATTTTAAAATTACAAAAAAAAAGAAAGCAACAAATTTATTTACACAAACATAATCTTATCTTATGATGTCTGCAACCGTAATGCGTCCTGAAAGGGTGTACCATTCAGCTTTTATGTTGGGGTAGGACCCAACGCTGATTTTCAATGGTACCATTTGTGGCTGTGACGAGCCGTGACAAAGTGATAAATAAAAATTTATTATAGTATTTATACAGTTATACAATATTTATACAGTTTATTGAAGAGCAAAAGGAAAACGATGATAGAAATTGAACAACAGCTGTCCAGTAATATATGCAGATGTACTGGATACAGGACTATTTTGCAAGCATTCAAGAAATTTGCTAGTGACGCTCCCAATCCAATCAATATAATAGATATAGAAGATGTTGCTTTATGTAATAAAACCAATGAAATCTGTTTGAAAAATAACATCAAAGAAAATGATTGGTGTTTTGTATCTAAAGATAGTTTGGAAGAAATCAATATACACATTGATTTAAAAGATAACAGAAAATGGTTTCGAGTAAATTCAGTTGAAGACGTCTTTAATATATTAAGAAAAGAAGGAAGTGATTCCTATATGCTTGTAGCTGGCAATACCGGAAAAGGTACCATGAGATTTAAATTTTTTAATACAATGGTTCTATTATTTTCTTTTTTAAACATTTTATGATATGGTGAATTCGTTTCTTTTTTTATATAAAAACCCATCTCTTTTTAGGCGTACGACCCATTATAGAATATCCTCGTATTTTAATCGATATCACTGGTATAGCAGATCTGAAGGGTTTCTACTTTGACCAAAACATGGTTGTTGGTGCCGGAGCGACATTGTCTGAATTAATAAACATATTTGAAGATACTTCTGATACTGAATATTTTGGTTACCTAAAAGTTGTAAATGAACATATTCAACTAGTAGCTAATGTTGCTATCAGGAACGTAAGATTTCATCATTTATATCATACATTTTTTATAATGATATGATAAATGTTCATTTAAAAGCTGTTCATTTTTAAGGTCACTCATTCTCAAAGTATAAATATGTTATCATTTATTGTTTCAGCAAGGAACGATAGCGGGAAATTTAATGTTAAAACATATGTATCGTGACTTCTCATCTGACATTTTTCTCCTTCTTCAAGCAGTCGGTGCACAGCTAACACTAAGTAAAAATACGTTTATCAAATAAATGTGTTATTTTATAATTAATTTTCATGCGAAGAAATCTATTGAAATCAATACTAAAAACATAAATACATAATAACGGTAGCAAGAATGTTAGAATTATTTGAATGATGAATTGCAATTCCGGGTCCTGTTAAAAGCTCTCCTGTCAACAACGATAGAATTTTTATTATAATTTATGTGGATAAATAGATAAATATTATTTATTTTTAGGATCTGCTGGTGGTGTTACGAAAACAGTTACAATGGAAAACTTTCTTAACGAAAATATGAGAGAAAAAATAATTTTTAATATTTTATTACCACCTTTAAGTACTGCTAATAAATTGGTTACTTACAAGGTATCTATTTTAGTGCAGCCTCGTATAAGATTTGAAAATGAAATGCTAATACTAAAAAAACATAATGACATATTGTAGGTATCCGCGAGATCCCGCAATGCACATGCAATTGTCAACGCAGCGTTTCTTTACAAGCTAAATGCGGATAATAACAAGGTCTTAAGATCTAGCATTGTATTTGGTGGATTGTCTTCAAATTTCTCACGAGCTAAAAAAACGGAGAATAGTATAATTGGAAAAAATCCCTTCAATAATAACACTTTGCAACAAGCTATCAAAATTCTCTCCGATGAACTGATTGTAAATGAGCTTCCACCAGAACCGTCTGTACATTATCGAAAACAGCTAGCAATCGGACTCTTTTATAAGGTAAAAATGTATTAATGTTTTATTATCATTTATTAAAGTAATTTGATACAAAAAAAGCAATTTCAGGCTCTGACTGACGGTACAAAGTGAGTATTTTGTTACATAAGCTTTGAATTTAATAGCAAAATCCTTATAAATACATTCGAAATGTTAAAGCTTTTTTATATAAACCACGTAGGCAGACGGTCAATTGACGACGACGGCCACTGGATGGTAACTGGACATTACCGCCTATAAACATTGGCGCTGTAGAAATATTACCCATTCCTTACATTGTCAATGTCGCACCAACATTAATTGGAACTAAGTTTTTATGTTCTTTGTGTCTGCACATACACTGTCTCACTCATCATTTAAACCGGAACACAACAATACTATGTACCTATTGCTGTTTGATGGCAGAATATCTGATGAGTGGGTGGTTCCTACTCAGGCAGGCTTACAGAAAGCCTACCCTAAGCCTACATAAATAAAAATAAAATATGTAAAACCATTAAATTTAATAACTTTTGATACCTTTTATATTTGATATTGTTAAATTAACCTTTTACAGGGACTTTTATTCCTATGTCCTAAAAACATATTAAATTCGCGTTACATATCCGGAAACATCAAACTTCATCAAACACGTCCAGTTTCTTCTGCGTCCCAGTCATTTCCAACTAATCCAAATATATGGCCTCTTAATGAACCAATACCTAAGGTAGAAGCATTGGTAAGCTAACTAAGTCAATAGTAAAAAATATATACACAAAATATATCATTTGAACATATTTTAATGATAATGGTAATAATATTAACAGCACCAGTGCGCAGGAGAGGCAAAATATGTCGATGACCATCCCTCTCTACCTAGAGAAGTGTTTGCTACTTTTGTGCTTACTACCATCGCGAGAGGAAACATAGATAGTATTGATGCTACCGAAGCATTGGTGGGTACAATTAAATAAAAAATATAACAAATAAGAGCAAATGTCTTAATATTATGAAACCAATTTTAGAATTTTCCTGGCGTTATAGCATTCTATACAGCGAAAGATATTCCAGGCATCAATTCATTTACACCACCGGAAGATCAAGACAGTATTACAAATGAACAGATACTATGCGACGGTGAAGTTTTTTATTACAACCAACCTCTAGGAATTATCGTTGCAGAATCTTATGACATAGCAAACAGAGCTCGATTATTGGTAAAAGTTAAATACAGTAACATACGTCAACCCAAAATGGATATAAGGAATGTTAAAAATGATCCTAGTAGAGTTACATTATTCTCATCTATAAAAGCTACTGATCAAGGTAATGACGTAGCAAAAGTTATTAAAGATGAACGAAGTATATTTGGACAATATCATTTTTGTTTGGAAAATATGTCATGTGTGTCTTGGCCAACTGAGGAAGGAATTAAAGCTACTCCTACGTCACACTACTTGGCGGCCGCTCAAACGATGACGGCACGATGCTTGAACATTGATCAAAGCAGGTAAATAAGCGTAACTATTGAACGATGAATTTATAAACAATAATTACAATTTAAATAAATCTCTAATACTTATAAATGTAATTTTAAAAAAATACAGGGTAGACATGGAGGTTCATAGACTTGGAGGCAGTTTTGGATTGAAATTGTCTAGAGAGACCCTAATAACTACAGCTTGTAGTATCGCTACCTATAAATTGAATCGACCATGCAGATTTCTCTTGCCATTAAGAATTCAAACTCGTGCTATTGGAAAAAGAATGCCTTCATCAACGAGTTATGAGGTAAGAAGCACATAAAAAATAATAATATTAAATAAAACACATATTATACTTATTATTATGATAATTCAATTATAGAAACGAAGTATACAGAATACGTGTCACATACAAGAGCGGTGGCGGAGAAATGACGCCGTAAATAAGAGCGTCATGCCGTTTGCTGTCACGGCATACATATCGGTCATACCTCAAGGCACACCAATATACGTCTCACATATTATATAATATATTAAAAAAAAATTAATTCTGTACGGAATTCATTGATATATTGTTTCTTTTAGATAGGTGTAAATAGTGATGGTGTTGTCCAGTACTTGAATTATGACATTTATCTTGATAATGGTTATGTTGTCAACGAACTTCTTATACGTATCACCGAAGGAAACTATTACAACTGCTATAACAAGGCAAGGTGGAATTTCAGGTGTTTCAATGCTATTTCTGATACTCCTTCAAATACTTGGTTTCGTTCTCCAGGTACAAATTTTTTAGTATTATTATCATAGCCCACTCTTTTAACTAGCAAATTATTATCTATACGCATCAATTGCCTTTGTCTTTGAGGCGAGGCGTATGTAGCTTGAGTCGCTAGATCCACATATATGACTTTCTACGTTTTTTTTTGGGTTATTATTTCTATTGTGTAGTAAATACATACCTAGAGAGTAATATTATTCGGTTAAAATTTATTTATTTATGATATGAATCATCGGAATCACAGACTCGTATTTATGTCTTATTTTCTTTATTAGTTTAAATTTAATTGTCTCAATGAAAGATTGACTTAATTGACTTCAACCTTTGAACTAAATTATTAAAATTTTAGATAGACAAGATCATGTGAATCAGCGGGTTCAAACCCCAGGCTGGGATAACTTGCATGTGCTTAAGCTTTTAAAATTCATTTCGTAATCGACGGTAAAAGCAAATATAGTAATAAGATCTTGTATATGTCAGAAAATAATCCACCACATTTGTATTCAGCGACCACCAGCGACAGCAGAAGTCGTTTATTTATTCATTATATATGTTTGTCATTAACATTTAACAGGGTCATTGGAGGCGATTACTGCCGCCGAGACAATAATGGAAAGAATAGCATACGAATTGAACTTAGATCCTCTTATAGTTCGCCTAAATAATATAAACAAAGATCAATTTGGTGACCTTATTGAAATGACTAATACCCTCATCAATGATTCAAAGTACATTGAAAGGCGAAAAGCAACAGATAAATATAATTCAGAAAATAGATGGAAAAAACGAGGCTTAAGATTTGTTCTTATGAGATGGAACGCAAAATACCCTTATTTATTGAACATCACTTTATCTGTATACAGCGGTGATGGTTCAGTTGCAATAACTCATGGTGGTATTGAATTAGGGCAAGGAATTAACACTAAAGCTATCCAAGTTTGTGCATATTTCTTAAATATACCTGTAAGTAAAATAAAAATCAAAGCCAGCAATACAATGGCTAATCCGAATAATTCTTGTACGGTTTCGAGTTTGGGATCACAAAATGTGGCCTTAGGAGTTACAAGATGTTGCAAAGAGCTACTGGAACGATTAGAGCCGCTACGAAAAGATATGGGTAACCCAACATGGGAACAATTAATTGCAAGAGCATATGAATTAGGCATTAATTTACAAGCAAATGGTCTTGCAACATTCGATGACGTATATAAGAACAATCCTGTTTATGGCGTGGCATTAGCTGAAGTTGAAGTCGATATACTAACGGGTGAATCTGAAATCCTAAGAGTTGATATATTAGAAGATGTGGGTCGAAGTATTAATCCATTAATTGACATTGGGCAAGTAAGTATTAATGAGTACTTATAAATATGTATATTTGTGTCGAAAATTTATAGTTTAATTATAATAGACATCATCTTCTATTAAAATGATTAATATATCACTTACTTTTTTTTTTTTTTTTTAGATAGAAGGTGCGTTTGTACAGGGAGTGGGATATATGACATCTGAAGAATTGGTGTACGATTCTCGTACAGGTGAACTTCTCACCGATCGATCTTGGAATTACTATGTGCCACAAGCCACTGATATACCGCAGGACTTTAGAATATACTTTCGTGAGAGATCTTACAGTTATGATGCTATTCTTGGAACAAAGGGTAAAAAAATACGAATATTATTTTAACGTAATAACGGTGATTGTGTTTAGATATTAATATATGGATCCAATCCAAACCATCCAGGGGCTCACTCAAATACTCACGAAAGGAATCATCAAAATCGGTTCAGGCGTTTAGGAGAGTTTTTATTATTAATTAAGTTAAATACTTAAATATAACCAGCTCAATCAAAAGTATTAATTTTGTTTAAAATACTTTCCTAATTTTCTTAAAAGTACTAAAAAAATATAAAGCAATACAAAAGCATATTAGGACCAATAGCGCTGCGGCTTAGGAGTCGCACGCAAGTCCCAAGTTCGAGCCTTGGGCTATTATAACATTTAACATCATAAGCTTTGTTTACTTGGAGGTGTAAATTGCTAAAATAATATTAGAATATTAGTAAATTCCTTAAAATAGGGATTGCTATTATTATAAAAATTGGTAATTAAATTTAAAAAATTTAGTCGTTTCTTAATCTTTGATTAAAGAGTGGCATAGAGGTTGAGGCGTTTTTTGGTTCGACAAAAATACATAATCAACAATAAATAATCAAATGAAATCTACATTTTAAAACACGTTTTGAGTCGAAAAAATATCGCAAAGAACTTTGTTCCTGACGGGGGTCCCCCGACCGCACAATTTTTATATTTTTGTTTGTTTTCAGCAACAAGTGAGCCACCTCTTTGTTTGTCAGTAGCTGTGCCCTTTGCAATGAGAGAAGCAATTGCTTCTGCCAGATTAGAATCAGGAATACCTACAAATAAATGGTTTACTATAGGTAAAATAACTTTAATTATTTTAAAGTAGCTAAATTACGTATAGCGTTATCACTTGATGGTAGCTTTGTGCAAGGGTAGGTACCGCCCACTCATCACATATTCTACTGCCACTGTTGTTGTGTTCTGGTCGGAAATCTGAGTGATCCAATAAAACTTCAGGCTCTAGGTAAAAAATATCACGATGACGGGCCACTATTCCTACACTATAAATTAGCAGCAGAGCTAATTGTACGAGCTTTCTCGTTGAATTGTCGTTAAGCCGGCTTAAGATGTGTATTACATTAACATAACTAAGTATATATTTTTATTAATTATTATGGTCAATGTCGACATTTCCCGATCGTATTCTGCGGTAAGTTACGAGTTATATATTTTTAGAGGTATAAATTATATCTTATAATGATATAGCTGAAAACATGTACGAAAACATGTCACTATTCTTAAATATTTGTACTTAATATTAAATTAATATGTATTATTAAATTTTACTTTATTTCAGATGGACCATACACAGTGGAAAAAATATGTCTATCATGCGAGACCAAAATTGAAGATTTTAAATTTTACTAATGTGCTTAGAAAATTAATTATTTATGCTAATCAATATTTATTTTGAAATAAAACGGCTTTGGATATTCTTATCCTTAACGACTGTTTACAATATAAATTAATGTTTTAATGCAAAGCAAAGAACCCATCTCCGGCTTAGAAGATTTAACGCTGTATCTGCTACATACATTTTCTTTAAATTCTAACAATTATTTCCATAATGGATTCCATAACAATTTATTAAATAACAGTGAACTGAGAGATAAATCTGGGACTTCAGGTAGATAGATCATTTTGTAGTACTTCCTAAGTCCAAGTCTTTGTCTAATTTTATTTATTGCACAAAGCTTAACTAAATATTGCTCCCCTCAAACACAAATAACTTTTTTAATTTATTTTTGAATCGACTTAACTGATTGTTTTACTTATGTACACTAGGTGCAAACGAATAATCATTATTTTATCAACTATTACAGAGTAATAAAACAATCATGACATTACTGTATGAAAATAATAATATCTTTTGTCTCCATTTTAACTTATTAGATTATTTATACATGGCAAGTATTTATTAGTTGATAGTTTATGTATATTATTCATTTGTACCAATAAATAATAAGTCTATTTTAAATTATATTTAGTGATTTTGATGGGCAGTAGTTGGATTGGAGTAGTGTAAATTAAAATTCGTTAATTTTATATAAATTAAAAAATATATTCCATTATACTTTCGAATGTGATTAAAAGACGAATACTAAAATATTTTTATGTTAAAATCTCACTAATTCTCTGTTTCGAATCAAATATACAAGTAATGCACGGATGCATGAAGGCCGTTAATGCAATAAGCTAAATTATAATATTTAATCATATTACGCTTTAATGGAGTCTCAGAGCTGGATCAATAAATTCCAGTGGAGACTTATCATATTTTGATAATATTAGGCGCAAGGTTCCAACTGTTTGTTTCATTATGAATAATTAAGGTTACTGAAATTGTTAGCCTAGTTGGTCTACTGGCCACAGAATCCATAATTCTGGGTTTAAATCTCGAGTCCAATAAAAAGTTATCAAATTCTTTGTCAAGAAATTCTAACTAGCAGCCCCGACTCAGCAAATTGCAAGTATTTACACTCCCTTACTTTGGAAAGTACGAGAAGCCGTTGGTTCTGGGCCTGAATTTTTCCACGTGAATGCACTTGCGGTTGCGCTCTATATAACTTGTGAAAAGCTCAATACCTCAAAAAACCTGTATTGTGACCAAGAAAAGACAGATTTACATTTCAAATCTGGAATAATTAGATCTGTTAATGTTATATAAGACTAAGCCGTTATGTAAAACAATAACTCATGCCGAGTAAAAACCATTTAAGATCGTTAAATACAAAAGAAGTCCAACTTTTTACAAACAGAAATACTTTTCGAATTTTATTTTGCAATACTGTGCCGAAAGCGAAAACAAATTACAAAGTTTTGGGTAACCCCTTAAAAACCTTTTGCTACATATAATACATTGTGTTTTACGCAAAACTTGAAAAAGTGATCATTTTTAATGTAATGTATAAAAGAAAGTAAAGGTCGTTGTAGTAGAACCAACACTGATAGTTTAATCCACCACACCGTTCATGTTAAGCCCTGCAATGCCCTGCAGTATATATTATACCATCTGATAATTATTATTATCAACATAACTATTGCATGTTACATTATTATACGTGCATCGTTATTTATTTCTTATATGTTAAGTATGCATATGTTTGTATGTATATATGTATGTATGTTGGTTTTGTTAGATAATTATCTTTATTAAATGTTTCTTTTTAAAGAGGTTGCTAGGAAGAGATCACGATAAGTGATAAGGCTGCCTTTGCAAACTTTATTAATATTGTGCAATAAAGACTTAATAAATAGATAAAATAAAAAAATTGTGGGGACCCCCGTCAGGAACAAAGTCCTTTGCGATATTTTTTCGACTCAAGCCGTGTTTTAAAATGTAGATTTTTATTGATTATATTATTGTATTTATGTCACTCCAAAAATCCCTTATTCCAATACTGGCCCAACGCAGTATCGATCTCACGATCTCGTAATACATTAGCTACTAGACCAATCAGTGACGTGGGATATAAATACATATATATACTCGTGTAACAATTTAATATTTCAAACAGTATTATTCCAGAAATGAAAATATGATTTAATGTCGTATTGATAGCGCTGAATCCGTACCTTTGGGAAATCATTTCAGTCAGCGACTTGAAATGGCGAGATAGTTTATAATCTATGTAACAGAATTATTGCTCTCGTATTCCTTTAAAATATTCTACCGGTTTCATCTGTAATAAATGTCATAAGGATTATATATTGCTGGGAGATTTGGAGTTTTTCCGTCACTTCGAGCCTAAGAGTGAGATCCAAATAAAATACTCCTTCGTGTGAATTATTTGATAAGCGTTTTTATTAACCAGCTACTACTCCGCACTGTTGCTGCTCCGCTCCTGCTCTTGTGTCATAGTGATGCTATAAGTATCAAGTATAATCAATAATATGATTTTTCAATAAATGATTTCATTTAGCTTTATAATATTAGTTAAGATTATATATAATTTAACGAAGATAAGATATCAATATCAAAATACACTTTATTCCATCACGTTACATGATTGAATTGACCGAATGTACGACGAGAAACAGCAAGAAAATAACGGCCTACAATTTGTTGTTGTTGATCAGTTAAACAATGCTATCTGTCAAAAAGCCGAGATGGCCCAGTGATAAGAACGCGTGAATCTTAACCGATGATCGTGGGTTCAAATCTGGGCAAGCACCACATAATTTCATGTGCTCAATTTGTGATTATAATCATTTTGTGCTTGACGGTGAAGGAAAACATCGTGAAAAAACCTGCATGTGTCAAATTTCACTGACATTCTGTCACATGTGTATTCCACCAACCCTCATTGGAGCAGCGTGGTGGAATAAGCTCCAAACCTTCTCCTCAAAAGAGAAGAAGAGGCCTTAACCCAGCAGCGGGACATTCAAAGGCTGTTAGTGCTGTCTTCTTCTTATGAATATCAAAACAATAATGACAGAAAGAGATAAAGCAGTATTTAACTAAATAGTAGCTTAGAGACGTTTATGAGTACTTGTTAAATAATCCTTGTCTATTAATTTATTTAAAAATGAGATTTAACAAGTATATTGAAGTGAATATTATATCATATATAATTCTTTCTTGCTTGTTTTAAAGTAGTTTATCATAAGAAAAAAACATTTGTACAATTGTTCAACATGCTCCTTTTACGCAGTTGAGTTGCATGTTGCGAAGTTGTAGCGTAGAGATTAAGGCGTGTAGCAGGTGTGGTACTAACTTTCAAGTCTTCGTGCGAGTTGCAATCGAACTAACCCTGAAACTAAGCATGAGGGATCGCTTCGAACTAAGGTTTCGATATGTACTATTGTTTGCAACTAAGAATAAGTTTATTACGAAAATAACGTAATGCAACGATCAATTTTATTTAATCTTAGCACTATTTACTTGGTGGTAGAGCTTTGTGCAAGTTCGTCTGGGTAGGTTAGGTTACCACCCACTCATCAGATATTCTACCGCAAAACAACAGTACTCTGTATTGTTGTGTTCCGGTTTGAAGGGTGAGTAAGCCAATGTAATTACAGGCACAAGGGACATAACATTTAGTTCCCAAGGTTGGTGGCGCATTGGTGATGTAAGCGATGGTTAACATTTCTTACAGTGCCAATGTCTATGGTCGTTGGGGACCACTTACCATCAGGTGGCCCATATGCTCGTCCGCCTACCTATACAATAAAAATAAAAAAAATATTCTCCATAATTGTAAAAATGAATGGACCAAAATAACCAAACACATACCTTAATAAAAAGTTCAAAACCAAAAACAAAATCACAATAAAAGTAAACAAAAATAAACTAAAATCAGGCGGCCACAGTGTTCGTTAGTGGTCACCAGTTAAAAAGCAAATACTAATTTCAAGTCTTTGATGAACTACCACATCTTGTAAAGGAGACAAAAAACTATCAGGCTTTAAGAAATCAAAGACAACAAATATTATTGCTTAATGTGTTTTTTTTAATATATACTTGATTCAAGCACTTATTAATCGTCATTTTACCATTTCGGAAGGTAGAATCGCGTGAATAGCCGGCAAGAAAGTCAGTATTTACTGTTTTTAACAATCAGAATTTAACAATTACATGTAATAATCATATTTAGATATCCTATACGAACATAATTATATATCTTATACGAACATCAAAATAATACTTTGCCATTAAAAAAAACAGTAGTAACTTAATTCTGAGTCACGGGGACGGTCATACAATATCCCCGCATAACGAGATCGGTGTCGTTGTAAATTTTTGAATTTAGCACTGATACACCGAAAGGTCCCGAGCGCGTCTGACGTCACAATGATAAAATCTCTGAGACGTATAATTAGTTCGTGTGATAATATCGTGACGTATTCATTGATGGCACGTTCTATAGTGAAGTGTATATTACGTCGACTTAAAGTAGGAGCCTATTAATGTCCCACAGCTGGGCTAAGATTCCTTTTAAGAAGAATATATAAAGATTACTACAAAACCGTTTGACGGATGATTCACATGTGGGTTCTCACGTTTCCGCAAGATGTTTTCCTTCTCCGCCGAGCATAAGATGAATTATATACACAAATTAGACACATGTACATTAAGTCGTGCTTGCCCGGCTTTTAATCCGCAATATTCAGCTAAGATTCACGTTCTTGAACCACTGGACCATCTCAGCTGGTATATTTAGTAGTATAACCAATTATGAAGATTTAAATGGTACCTTTAATATGTTGATAGATTATCCCGGCTACTACTACACACACTACGATAGAGGCATCATCTTTTGGCCATTTTATCTTTACCCAATCTGAATTTAATCTTTGATATATTGGGAAGGCTTCAAGAAGATGTGTCAGTAAGGCGATAGAGAATTTAATATCGCTGTATCGAGAAAAGCTCGAGTTTACACCTGCATTTTTGTGGATTCAACAAGCTCAAGCTAGTTGCGCTTCGAGAGAATAATCTCCACGTATTAGATGAGCTGAAATTACTTCGTGGAAATTGTGAATGTTAACTGAAGCTGGTTCGAACGCACTACACACGCCAAAAGCACTACTTAATATTATTGTGTTGCTTAAACTGTGAAGGAGCAGTCTTACTATAACAACGGAAAAAGCTCGTAAATATTCCATTGCTATGTAAGGTTTTCTCCCATAATAAATAGAAGGTAAGTCACTCCATGTCGTATTCCAACACGCATTGGTGGATATTTAAGAGACATTTTATCCCTAACAAGCTGGTTTCCACGTGATGTTTCCTTCAAGTATGAGATTGTATTTAATAATCTGAAGCACAGATCACGGTTGTAGGTATATATATTTATACACTAATATATAAATAATAATAACTAAATGTCAAATACATTCGGAAAAGTTATCATGTTCGAACTAAAAGTCATCTGTGGTTATTTTATTATATTGACACAAACACTGTAAACAAGAATGCATTAGTCTTTGACTGCATTGTCGTCGTATAACAAGTTACTTCAAGTTTCCGACTCCACAAAGCCAATACATACTTCCCGAGGCAAAATCTATAATCAAATCGTGTACAACTGCTGGATTCACGTTTCGATACAATCGATCACTCGAAAACTTATGTGAAATGTATATAAAGAAATAACATGGAGGTGTTTGTCTGTGATTTCAAAAATTTTTTTTAAATTGGTATGGCTATTTCTGAGTTACCAAAACCACTGCATTCATTTGTTTCTGTCTGTCTGTCTGTTTGTCCGGTATAATCTTCAAACCAGCTAAAAATTACAATTTCAAATTGCTGAGTAAATTATAAGGGATATTCCAAGGTACCGTTTAGTCTTTATTTCATCTAAATCGGCTGTTAATTAGTAATTTAGTATAATGAGGCTTAAAATTTATTACAATTTTTATTTCACGTACGTATCTTTGTTGTTAAATATTTTAAGATTATCTATATATGTATATAATTAAATATCCGTCCGTGATTTCAAAATAATTGCCTCTAACAATTTAAATATTTTATATGCATATTTCTAATAGGCATTACGTACGTTAAAACAGATTTTGAAGGATTTTCATTACAAACTGAATTCCACGCTAGCGGGAATAGATACTTATGTCATGACACAAAATTTTAACTTATATATAAAACTAGCGAAACCAGACAGACGTTGTCATGCCTGCGTTTACATATATATACGCTCAGTGCTTAATAACTTTTAATTGATATAGTTTTAATAAAACATACACGTCATCTTTCACATTAATGTGAAAAAATAATGTCATTATTAAATAAAATTTCGATTTTATCACACGGTCGTGCTATTGACTATTCTCATATGACAAGCGCTTATTAGCTCAACAAATGTCAACGTATCAGAAGTGGATCTGTGAACGCGCCACAATCACAGCTCCGAACTGTTTATTGATAACCACTCGTAGCCAGGTGAGTATAATATTGTTTAATATGTTTGATAGTGTTAAATTAAAAATAACTTCCCCCTAAAATTATGAATTATATAGACAAGTACCAATTAATTACAGTATTTGGTGGTAGGTCTTTGTGAACGTACTGGGTACCTCCCACTGAACGTATATTCTACCGGTAAAAAACAACATTACTATTGTTGTATTCCGGTTTGAAGGGTAAGTGAACTACGTTTTTTTTTAAATTTATGATGGGGCAAACGATCTGGAGACTCACCTGATGGAAAGTAACTACCACCGCCGATGGTGATCAGGCTGCCTACCTAATAAAAAAAAAATGAAAACTCATCATTGTTTGCTCGATTGTACATTTGTATTTGATTATCTGAATTATATAAGTATGAAAGTCACTATTTTGACTTTAAAATTCTTAAAAAATAAGCCTTATTATACTGTAAATGTTATACAAATGATTTTTTTTTATAGGTAGGCGGACGAGCATTTGGGCCACCTGATCGTTAGTGGTCACCAACGCCCATAGACAATGGCATTGTAAGAAATGTTAAACATCGCTTACATCGCCAATTCGCCACCATCCTTGGGAACTAAGATGTTATGTCCCTTGTGCCTGTAATTACACTAGCTCACTCACCCTTCAAACCGGAACACAACAATACAAAGTACTGCTGTTTTGCGGTAGAATATCTAATGAGTGGGTGGTACCTAACCAGACGAGCTTGCACAACGCTCTACCACCGAGTGATAAAAGACGTTATTATTAATTTTTAATAATAACGCCTTTTAACGTCGACTTACGATATTTATATATCGTTCATAGACGATATAAATATGTGTATATGATTATTACATGTAATTTTTTGCCTGTTTCAAATGAGTAGCTGCTGAGTATCTTCACGGTAGAATATATCCATGGTAGCTTTATATTAAAATTGTAAAATGATTTTTCTAAAGTGCTTGTAATTGCCTTCTTGAATAATGTAGCTTAGATAATGTTATTTAGATTTAATATTTTATTCCAAGTTAATTCTTTTCTTATTTAATTACACGCTATTTTTAATGAACTGATTTTTTTTTCTCGTTCTTTCACATACATCGTTGTTAGAATGTAATCTATACTGAAGTTTTAATGCAAACTTTAACATAAGTATTTTGAGAGCCTCTTAGGGGTGGCTCAATTTATTAATGGATTGTGGTCGGAGTGTCAATTTCCCTTTTGGTCGGATATAGAAAATTCCTGCTTCAACAAAATATAAAGGAAACCTTGTACATGTGTGCATATATGTACTCGTATTATACGCTTGTGTGTGTGATTTTTAATGGCTTTCTAATTTTTAATTATGTTTAAGAACAATCGATTTCATACTACTATCGTTATTACTTTTTATCGTCTTATTAATTGTTTAATCGTCTTTGCAGTCGATAAGAGTTTAATGGGATGTTCGAATTTGATTTAAATATTTATGACGCAAAAAAGTTTCACTTATGTCACGTATAGCTTGTAATGCTATATTTTCAAACATAACGTTAAATTAAAAACATAACCTCGTCTCATTATCATCATCCTCATCTATTGTAATTGTGATAATATGTATGTATCTTTACAGATAATAAATAACTCTCGTGGTCATATACAAATTTGTTTGACGATATTCAAAACTCAACAGAAATACAATGTACCGGCCATCGTGGAAATCCTTGAGGGAAACCCTTGCCCAGCAGTGGGCGCTTTCCTCATATGATACTTAATATATTCCTTATTGTAAGCGTATATATAATTAAAAAATAATATTCATCTACTGATGATTGCCACTTCCATAATTGTCACTGTTCTATGGTCGCAACGTTGCATTTTCATCCGTAAGTACGTTACAGCTTTATAGCTAAGAACTCAATTAGCCGTTTTAATTAACTAGAACTGTGTAGAAAGAGCTGTGAAAATACATAAGGATAGAAAAAATATAGCGTAATTAAGAAATAATATTGATCAACTTCGTAAGTTCTATGTTTTAACATATATATATATATATACACATATATATATATATATATATATAACATATATGTTATAAATAAATAAGTTTTACAATTCCTATTAGTACGAGTAACCCCCCCCCCCTACCTTTCGTGAAAAATAGTCAGTACAATATAAATGATAATAATATTCTATATATAACAGGTAATAACCCAACTTGCAACGTCCCCTAGTCCACTTGGACAAACCAGTAACGGGTAGATGCCACCTTCGTGCTTTTAGTTACTTGTTCGAACTATTTGATTTAATGGATTAGATATAGTTTAAATTATAAATTGATTATATCATCTCGATTCAACAATGACAAAGTATCTTAAGGGAGACTCGCCAACTGTGCTGGACATAAATTATACTTTATACTCACACAGACTTCATTCTCCTATAGGAAAACTGACGAGTAAGGATTTCATGTGTTTTTCCAGGTTTCACATATGTGTACACATTTCAGCTGCTAACATACATTAAATAAAAATTCCGTAGTATATTAAAATGTTACAACTAATCATTATCAGTGGACACTTAGCTGATGAATGCATTATATATTCATTATGCTATAAATCTCATCTCATTATAAAAAAATATCGGTCAACCCATCCAAAAACTATTTACTCATCGCAAGATTCAATTCCAATGAACAACGCAAATACTTTATTTATTCCAGTATTGCAGGCGATGGAAAATGCAAAACGGAATCTGCAACACAAATACATTGTTACCGATGTATTCTTTTAACTGTTTCAATTGATTCCCATCAACGTCTCGTTGAGACGAGCCGAGGTGGCCAAGTGGGCAAAAACATACGATTGGTTTGTCATGTGTCCTAATTTACAAGAGCTTTTGACATGTTATAATTAGTATAGTTTTAATCAAATTATAATTATGTAGACAGTTACATCGAGATAATAAATAATAAATTCAATTTTAAATCAAAATTATTTTGTCATTTATATATTAATGATTGTTTCCTTAATATTTTTTTTTAAATACTCTATTGTTTTAATTACCATTTGTTTTTAACTTTATTATTATAGTTGTTGATTTACTTATTTGTGAAAACTCAATTGGTTTGTGATTCTATTCTAATTTGATATTTTTATGTGTTCTTCGTAACTGTATGTCTTTTTTATATAAAATAAATTAAATTTATCTCATGTTTCATAAAGTATACTTATAATATATGAACTTACTCGCTCGCGGCATGATTCAATTCAAAAATGAAGAGTTTTCATACAAATTAAAAATAAAAGTCCATTGCGTTGCGTTGGATTGCGACACTATCTTGGGGGTCAAATTATCAAAAATCCTTCCTTATAACCTTCAATACAATATATCAAATAATTGTTTTCAAAACATTTTCGAATTTAAAGAAGCATCACACGTTATATCAATGAAAAGTAACAAAAAATGTTAACAAGTTTAAAAAAGAAAAAAAGCGGGCAGAGTTTCTTTCGCAGGTTTTCCGGTAGTGTTTTATTTTCCGAGCCGGTGGTAGTTCCTAATTTTAATATAAATAAGAACTTGTTTAAATTTATTTAAATGATAAAGAAATATTTGTTATATATACTTCGTCGTAGAGCTTTGTGCAAGCTCGTCTGGGTAGGTACCACCCACTCATCAGATATTTTATCGCAAAACAGCAGTACTTGGTATTGCTGTGTTCCGGTTTGAAGGGTGAGTGAGCCAGTATAATTACAGGCACAAGGGACGTAACATCTTAGTTCCCAAGGTCGGTGGCGCATTGGCGATGTAAGCGATAGTTAACATTTCTTACAATACCTTTGTCTATGGGCGTTGGTGACCACTTACCATCAGATGGCCCATAAGCTCGTCCGCCTATCTATACAATAAAAAAAAATTCAATAATTCATCATCATCATCATCATCATCATCTCTTTGTCGTCCACTGCTGGACGACAAAGAGGACTCTCCAATAATAATCTCCAATAATTTTTCAAAAATAATTATCATTATTAAATGCTATAATATTGATCTTAATATATTTAAATACGTATTATAGATGTAATGTTTTCCTTGTTTGAGAAGAATTCATAACCTTAAAATCGGTTTCGTAATCAAGGAATATGACAATGAACATGATCCTACTACTTACAACTACATATATAAGTACATATAGGCAATGTCTTTATGTTGCTAAATATGAAATTTAATAAAGAATTATAAATGACGTTGATGAATTATATGAATACCGCATAAACATTGCTACATACTTAACAAGGCAATATATTTTGAAGTAAACCATAAAGAATTCATTATGCAACTCTTGAGTATTTTGCTACTCGTATTCAACACAAAACCTCAGGGTAATGCGGTTACAACTTGAAATATCTTTCTCATACCGCTATTAAGATACTCTAATGAATAAACTACGTAGATTCTAAACCAAAATGTTTTCTTTTATCTTGCTTAAAACTTCTTAAGAAAATATATTCTTTTCAGTCTCTCACAGTATAATCAAAAATTGATTCTCATACTAGCTGTGCTCCGCGGCTTCACCCGTGTATAATTAATAAAAATATAGTAAATTATTTTATTACTATAATCAAGATTGGGTAAGCCGTTTGTCTGTCTGTATGTCTTCTTATAACTCAAAAACGGCTTGACCAATCTTGATGAAAATTGCTACACACAAAGAATACGAGATGGGCCAAATGTTAGACCATATATCGGTCAACTCTACGGTATCTTATGAAAATTAATTTCAAATCGTTAATTACGTATTTCTTTACCAGTAGCCATATGTGTGTGTGTGTGTGTGTGTGAGTGTGTGCGTGTGTGTGCGCGCGTGTGTGTTATTAAAGTAATAAAAACATTTATTAATTTTTATTAATTATACGCGGGTGATGCCGCGGGGCACAGCTAGTAGTAGTATAGATTAGTACAAAAAAAGGATTTTTGAATTTTTTTCCCCCAAGGTAATAAATCATTTTTGAAGCCTTAAATAAATATAAACAAAAGTAAAAGAAATCGGGAATTATGACCGGAGCGAAGCCGTGAAAAAATAGTTCTTAAGATACATCATAATAATAGTATGTAAGAATAAGATGTAATTATTTATGGGTCGATGTAGAAAAAATATAAAATATAATATATCATATTCTACACAGTCTTTGGAGATACAAAATATACTATGTGTAAAGAAGCTTTAGTTACATATTCTTATAAGTTAATAACTTTAAGTTAAGTTAGTTACGGCAGGTTAGTTAAAACAATATATTATAGCTAGCTGCTGCCCGCAGCTGTGCCCGCGCGTAATCTACATTTATACAAATATTATAAATATACACATTTGATTTTTTGTATGTTTGTTTTTAACTCAAACTACTGATTCTTAAAATTCTGTTACTTAAAGAAATCTTAGTTAGCAGTGTAGACTAATATTATTAAAAAAAATAGATATCTATATAATGTAAAACGACTTCGCAAATAATACATTACTTTCGAAAGAAACTTTTTTAGAGAAATAATTCCGTCATAGATGAGTGTTGATAAATGAGCTATCCAACACAAAAAGATTTTTTCAGTTCGAACCAGTAGTTCCTGAGATTAGCTTTATATATTTACTAATATAGAAGAAATTATTTTTTTCAGAAACGTGATAATTAAATGCTTTTATGGGGATTTTTGCGGTCGCAGAAATAGTTCATTACTTCCTACAGGCTTTGTTTTAAATGTTTAACTAAAAATTTATATTCAATTAGACAGTAATTGAATGTCGACAGTTAGTTCGGAATTCGTAACATATGCGTTTCATCTCCTCTGTTACGTTAACGAAACAGATTAAATTTAATCTGTATCGTCACAACGTGAAATGAGAAATAAAAATTCTACGCTTTATCGTTGCGTAATATAAGGTTCTAGATTATTCTATATTATATTTTGTCGTTTCAATATATAACACTTATTAGAGTATGGTTATATATATGTACATCGAAAATTATAAAAAGAAATGGTAAAATTAAAAAAACAGCCTGTAAATGTCCCCATACTGAGCAAAGGCTTCCTGTGTTTGAGGGTTGGAACTTACTGCAGCACGCTACTTTGATGCGGGTTAGTAGAAATACGTGGCATAATTTCATCCACGCATGCACGAGATGAAATATAAACAACAATTAACCAATGTAGAATTTTATAACAAATCATGACCGTGTGTTTGCCTTTATTGCCTTTATTACCGTTTTCTTTAGGAATAAACCGTTTCTCGTTAAATAGCAATGCCGTCACTCCGGGTAAGAATTGAAAATGTCCTATCATTTCTCAAAGGTATCGATTATAGTTTGATAGTATTTATAAAACCTTTTAATAAATAAGTAATTTTTCTGTTTTCTTTTTGTCTGTTTTTCTTATTGGTGTCGATTTCCAGATATGTCTTGATAATATCTTTATTTAATCGGTTAACGTCACACAAAATTGTTTTAAGTGTTACAAATATCTTGAAACAAACTGATTTCACTATTATAATCTATTTTCTATTTATTTAATAAAAATCAAACAATAAAGGAAAGGCATGACTACATTTTCAATACACCGTGACTCGGTAAAGCAAGAAATGCCCTCAGATCTCCTTTTGTTGGGCAAGAATGGTGTATTGTCAGTGCCGACGAGATGAACGTACTTCGGGGTTTGCGCGTTATATTAGACAAAATTTCGAGCATTTTTTGTTTAATTTTACGGAAAAAAATTATGGGTGTTCTATATCTTTTAATGTAGGAAATGCGATGTGTGATTTACGTTGTGAGTATTTGTGTTTACTCAGAATTAAACACTTGCTTTGATTAGTAAGTTTCTGTGAGTATTAGCTGTCTCCGCGTCGCGACTTAGCAATACTACTCTACTAAATACTGAAAACTTGTTTATACTCTGCCACGATACTTAGTACAGAGACATCCAAGTCAATACCTGATTTTGAAAACTGTTTCAGTATATACGTCACATCTCTAATAATAAAACGTATTTAGTACGAATTTTCGTTGTCGTAGCTTTGACGGCTTAGCTTTTTTTTTTGACTCAATCACTCTACTCTTTGGTCGTAAAATAAAAAAAAAGATACAGTAACGCAATAAAAAATGCGATATATTTATCTAAATTTTATGGCATTTTTAAATTTATAATTCAGTCATCATATCGTAAGAGTTAAACGACTCAAGTTGTAATGTCCTATCACATGTAATCTAAACAGGCTATTTATTCGGAAAATTGCGAATCAAATCAATCAAATAAAATGTGCTTGTAAGAGCCCACTTGAAGAATATATCTCTTTATTTTGAATTTTCGGAAACGTCTTATTTCCGTTTGAATTTGACGTTTAAATTTGATTTTCCTTTATTTATATAAATCGTAAAAAAGTATTATATATATTTTGTAATCAAATACATTTACAACATTTTGTTATTAAAGTATCGATTGTGTTTCTAAGGAATATTTACAGATCCTAATATTTGTAGTCTCGTAAACAAAATAACATCGATGATTATTAGGGTCAGTCTATAGGCAGCTGTTAATCAGCGTCTGCTTTGTAATAAAATTAATATAAAAGCCTATTCCACGCTATTCGAATATATTTTTTCACTAATGATATTGTATAAATATCCCATTATATATATATATATATATAAATATATATATATATATATATATATATATATATATATATATATATATATACATATATATATATAACGGGACGTCGAGAAGCCGGACTGTTGAATGTGATTCGTGCACTCGTTAGCACGGAATCAATGGTGGGCGTTATACTTCAGGAAACGTTAAAATAAGTGAACAAAAATGTTGACTTTTGTTACTATTTTACTTATACAAAAACTTTAATTACTTGTACAATTAGGGATTACACTAATTATTATCGATTTGGAGCCAATGGGTTTGCGAATTATCACCGCGTACAACCGCTGTCAACAAGCCCATCATTGACATGACGCTCGCCCGCAAAACGTTCAAAGTTAATTATGAATCAATTTCATTATTTCTAGATCCATATCTATTAAATTATTACTAGGATGCCTCGTTGGTCTAGTGGCTAGATATAAGGCCACAGACCCGGTGGTCCTGAGTTCAATTCCCAGGTCGGGCCAATAAATAGTTATTGGGTTTTTCTGTCAGAAAATTCTCAGTAGTATCCCGGAGTCTCGAAGTTGGAAGTGTGTACGTACACTCCCGTGCCTCGGTAAGCACGTTAAGCCGTTGGTCCTGCGCTTGAACTCTTTCCGGTCGTGTCGGATTGCCGTCCCATCGGGTTATGAGACCTAGGGAAGAGAGAGTGCACCTGTGTTTGCGCACACACTTGTGCACTATAATATCTCCTGCGCAGTTGGCTAATCTCTCTTGAGATTGGCCGCCGGGGCCGAAATCGGACTGGAGGACATTATTATTATTTATTTATTAAATTACTATAATTTATATTTAATACAATAATTTCTACATCAAAAATATATATATTATGTTTATTGTATAGGTATGTCACACATATTTTAATATCGTTTCATGTTAATTAATATATTTATCCATGCGTATTCTTTGTAAACTAAAGTTATAAATAAAATCAATCTATAATTATATGAATGCTTAAAAACATTAATTCTAGACTTGAAAATAATGTTCATTATTTATTAAATATCTATAGAAATGTGAAGTGTATTGTATAAATAGTTTCTGCGACAGCTATTTGATAGTATGAAACACTATTTTTCTTTTTAAATGAAAACTCATTTGCGCTAACGAGTTCCATTCTTACGGTCTCTTTAGCTTTCCTTAGCTTTGATAATATATTTTATTAAATGTGACTGAAAAATGAATGGATTGCGATAGTATGTTGAAAACTAGGCTAGATTTTTTATACATTATGAATATATCTTTAAAAGCATATTTCGTTTATTGTAGAAAATAATAACTATTAAGTTAATCCGTGCCTATTATTTTGTTTTTAATTCATGGTAATATTTCATTTTCAATAAAAATGTTCATGATATACACGTCTCGGCTTCGCACGGGCAGTATAGGGGTCTAAATAGACCGTTTATATCGTAATATTAACTCTAATGAATTACGCGGAACACGTCAGTAAAGCTTCGTTTTATAATGTAACGATTTTAACAAACTTTAAAATGAACACTTGTCTATTGAACAATGTTAATTCCAAAAAATTCATATGACTACGGTCAAATTATAACTATGAAGTCTTTTTGAAAGTAAAAATGCCTTTAAAATCTTGAAGAATTCCCGGGTGATTTTTATGAAGCGATTCATCCCTAGAGGTCTCACCCGAGTCTTAAGAAGTAGAAGCCGGTACAAGTATTACAATAATTGTATTTAATTTGTAACTAGCATTTTCTGTCGACTTAGATTGCTATTACTTTTACCGTATTTCCAACGACTGCCAAAAGCTCTTTCAGCAATATTATGTATTAATAACAATTTTTAATTATTACTTTTATTTAAAAGTAAGTTTTTGAATATATTCTAATATTATTAATGCGAAAGTAACTCTGCCAGTCTGTTACGTTTTCGCGGTTCCATTGAACCGGCTAATCTCAGGAACTACTGGTTTGAATTTAAAAATTATTTTTGTTTTGGATGGTCCTTTTATCGAGGAAGGCTCTAGGCTTATTTTTATTAATTATACGCGGGTGAAACCGCGGGGCACAGCCAGTATTTCATAAAATATAGATCCTATTGAGATAGCAAATGTATAAACACAATATGATTCTGATAATAAATCCCTCTTTCTTATGTATGTTTACAATTTACATTGCATAGCTAAAAGTCATAAGATATATGTGTACAAAGACACTAATCTTAATAACTGTAGTGGATATTTAGTAATTTTAATTAGATGTAGGTATAATACGATTAATTATAAATAGCACTAGTAACTACTAACTCTCTTGCTTGTTCTTCTCAGCATAAGCAATGTTTTAAAATTAGTAGCTTTATATTTAATTTATCTTGTAAATTATGAGTTCAGTAAGAGCCTACTTGAGTCAAGTGTAAATGTGTTTTAGGATTAAAAATATTAATTTTGTATTTTTGAAGTGAAAACTTCTTTAGCGGCGTTGTGCACTTTTTTGTGATGGGTAAAATTCGTAAGACGGATTTTGAAATGTTAAATTTTTAATGTAATATAAATTGTCATGTTAGTATACGATAGCGCAATAAATGAATATTGTATTTTATCAAATAAATGATAGTACTTTTATACTGATAATTAAAGCAATTCAAGCAAATTTTTTTCCTAACCATTCCAAAATATCAAAAATGCACAACGTTAATATTCAAGTTTCCACTTCTGCCGGCACTCCCGAAGTGCAACCTGTTATTTTTTTTTATATTATATTAGTAGTTAGTAATAATGCAGCCTGAAATTTAATTTTTCAACTCGCTTCTATCTCCAGGGATCGATATACAAGCGCTGGTCCAAAACCTAGTTTAAATTTTGATTATAACATTGTACCAGCTTATTTGAGTCTTGAGCAATATTTTTAAAGTTTTACCGCATTATATGAATCATGAAAATATGTTTTCTGAAATTAAAAATGTAATATATGGAAAGGACTGATTTTCGACATTTACTCATTACGGTATGTTTGGAACTTACTTAATCACGGTCTACTTTTATTCGACACATGCAGGTTTCATCAAGATATTTTCTTTGAATATCAAGGAAAAGAGCAGCTTTTTATTTATTCATTTTATAAATTATACTGTGAATATAAGTTTTCGAAGCATTGGCTCATCATCATCATACTCGTACATGTCACTAGCACGATGTATTAAAAAGAAAAATAATTCAAAAGGAATATCACAGTATAAGGTCCCTTTTATATTTTTTCATAACTGCTTATATGTTATTCTGCATAATGCCTTAAAAAGACTACAGAAGACATTCCAACCCTCCAAGGGTTCGCCTGAAAAGCAAATATGTAAAACTTGCCTCTGTGACCCTCACTCGGCTTGTTTTCGAAAAATACGCGCTGGGCTTCGACATTTACAAATTCACTTGGAATTCAGAAATATCAATATGATTTTTTTGGTCTATTGTCAAAATATCGATACAAAATATAATCTGTTTTTGGATCTGAGACGACGCCATATTTGTTTTTAGTGATCGCATTTCATACCGCAGTCTATTGTATACTGTATATATTTATATTTTTTGTTTACATCACATAGCCCAGCGTTTGGCCGTTGACTTGCCTAATGTAAAGCATATTTCTTGTAATTTATGTAATATACCATTAACGACGATATATATTAACTCTTTATACACATGTATAAACACGTAAACACACATTAACAGATAGAACCACATAATTTTAAAACCCTTAATGCGGCCTGATTTTATAAAATACTTTCGCTTGGAGAGAGGACAAATGTCAGGTACTCTTTGTACTTTTTGTACCCCTGACAACATGTATGCATAATTTCATGATAATAGGTTGAGTAGTTAAAACGTGATAGCATACCGAACGAACTCACTTTCGCGTTTATAGCATTAGTTAAAGGCTTTCAAAAATGAATCTGAATGACTTTCAAATGGAGATATATTTTCTTTGTCCAAGAAAATATTGTTACGTCACCTGAATAATAAATTCGAGAGGCGTGTCATAAATTTCTTACGTTAGTCATTTTGTAATCCCCTGCGACCCATCTTCAAAACTGACCCACCTCGTGCCGCGGTTCCAAAGGTCCGGCGCTGAATATTCATAAGGTGGATAAATAAATTCACATCTACTGTCAGCAACGCTTCACGCTGAATACTTGGATTTATTCCACCTGAACACGTCGTAACTGTTATCTAGGGTTTTCCGTGTTTTGTTATTTATTTAAGTCTGTTTTTTGTAAGTCGTGTTAGAATGTATTTAATAATAATAGACGTTACATTTTCGATTACTCAGCAAAGGCTTCCTTTTACGAAAAATACTTGTAACTTATTGCGTTTAACCATCATAAAATGTACTAACATTTTGTTATTATGAACAAGTTTCTGAATCACGCTAACGTTTGGTTCATCCGGATATATATAGGTCTTGACTTTTTAACTATAGAGTTGGTGTTTTTGGAACATTTTGCAATTACTACGTAGTGGTAACAAGTGTAGGCTGAAACTACGGAAGTTGGTTTTTGGCTAGTTACCATTTAAATTGACCGCCGCCACCATAACCATTGAGAAGGGCATCATCAATAATTTGGTAGAGTTTTAAATGATTTACTTAGATTATTTTATAGTGTTTTTTTAGGTTAATTATAAACATAAATTAAACACGGGCAAAACTCAGTTGTGCTTGCCTGGTCCTTCGGATACAACCCTTGTAATCTATGTATCAGATCAAACTGACTATATATTTTTTGGTTCAATATACGTTAAGATAAATATATGTTAATATAGATAGTTGCATCATTTAGCTATTTGTTGTATAAACTCACTACTCTACCTTTTTGTTTACAACTGTACATATAATGATTTTGTTTTTAGAGTTTTTGTGAGGACAAGACATTATGTTATATACAAGAAATCTAGGCACTATGAAGTAAACAGTCCTATATTATTTAATCATCTGGGATGCAGACGACCAAACTGACCACCAGTTGCTAAGTCACCTTCGCCCATTATTGGTACTGTAAGAAATATAAACAAATTCTTACAGCGTTCATGGACTGCCGCGGGATCTTTCACAATTCAAAAAGGAACACAACAAAATGAATTACTTGTCTTCAATGGTATATTAAATGGCGGGAAGGTTCGCAGACGAGCCTACACGAATACCTGTAAAATTATAAATTAAATTATCATGAGGCAAATTTTCTGCTGACCCTACATTTACAAAGGAGCCTTAGTAACGAGAACATTAGGAGTGATATTAACATAGAATTTTGCATTTACTTTGAGCATGTTAGCTCAAACGAAATTTGAGAATATAATATTCAAGGGTGAAGAGGCAATCTGGAATTCAAAGTATTTTTTTTTTAAACATAGAAATGCTTACAAAGAATCTGTATCAATTCACGACTCGTTTCGGTCCAAATATTTACCGAGAGGTTGGCACAAAGTAATCGGAGGAAGTAGGAGGAGAGAGTATTTAATGGAAAATTAAACCATATTATACGCTATTCACCATGGACATTTTTTTTTAAATAATTGATTAAGGCTTCCCAACACAATACTCCATACACAAACTTAATTAATAAACAAATACTTTTTTTTGTATTACTCTAACCATCCTCAAACTCCAACTTACCTTAAAGAGCGGTTCACCTTTCTTGGCTCTCATACACGAATCAATCTACGCTCCGAGCAAGACAATAAATTGCTGATGCCGCTGAGTCACACTAAAATATATAATAGTTCATTTACTGTAAAAGCTGTCAGACTATGGAATTCCTTGCCTAGCGACATTCGTCAAGCTGAATCCGTGAATACTTTTAAGAGTCGTTTACATAATTATTATTTATCAATATAAGTATGTATTTACTATATAAGTATGTATATTCTGTAATTTTGTTTATCGAGTATCTCTTACGTAATTTTTGTTAATTCTTCTATGTGATTTTTAATTGAATATTAACCTCATTGATTTACACAATACTTAAATCATTTGTACTTTCAACGATTTTATTATATTAACATAGCATTCGGTGACGCGAAGCCACGAGTCTATCCCGTACGACAAACCAGCGCGACACGCCTGAAGAAGTTTTCACTTCAAAAAATATACCTACATAAAAATGTACTAATTAAGCAGTATTACTAACAAATGGCTCTGGTAAAGAAAAAAAGGTTTTAAATAAAAGATACATAAACAGTCTAGAAGTAAACAATACACCTCGTAACGAAGAGGACTTATAAGTTGCAGTCTCAGGTGCTTGAAATTGAAACCGTTTTGAAATAGCGTTCTAAACGTAAAACGGTTCACTATCTTAAACCCAGACCTTATTTATTGCGTTGTGGTATATATTTTTAAACGAAGCACCGCTTACTCTGCGACAGTTTTTACAAATACTAAAATCTATTATACCGACAAAAAAATAATTATTGTATAAAAGAAAAAAAAAAATCAGAAAAAAAAAATTGTAACTCTGATTCAATGTCGTAAGGCGATGCACAACAAATTGACCTATAACTCAGTTTGAAGTTACGAATACCTAGACGTTGGTTTTCAGTGGCCTTTATCCAGCTCTGCTCTATATATCCTCTTCAATAACTAATACTACAACTCTGACATTGAATTTATATGATATTATTGGTCGAAATTTTTAATAAACTATGAGATTTAATGTGGATTTGTGAAAAATGGCTTTTTAAATGACATCAATTTTCTTATATATAAGTGAATACGTGTAAGTATTTAAGTGGAATAATGCTGTCTAAAAATATATATATTAAACATTAACTGTTTGTGATGAATAACATAGCAGAGCTATTAATAAATCGCATGGAATATGTAAATCTAAGATTTATTTATCTCTTCTCTTTCTTTAATTGGAATAGGCTACATAAAGTTAATTAGTAGTAGTAAGTAGTAACAGCCTGTGAATGTCCCACTGCTGGGCTAAGCCCAGCAGTGGCTCCTCTTTTGAGGAGAAGGTTTGGAGCTTATTCCACCACGCTGCTCCAATGCGGATTGGTGGAATTCACATGTGACAGAATTTCAGTGAATTTTGGCCCATGCAGGTTTCCTCACGATGTTTTACTTCACCCTCAAGCACGAGATGAATTATGATCACAAATTAAGCACATTAAATTCAGTGATGCTTGGACTTGTGCGTGGGTTTGAACCCACGATCATCGGTTAAGATTTACGTGTACTTACCGCTGGGCCATCTCTGATTTTGTGAATTAACTTAACCTTATTATTTATTTACTTTCTTGTTTAAGTAACGGATCTGTCAATACATTTTGCCTGGAAGTTAATTGCTGTATGTACGTGCCCAAGTAATGCCGCCGTCTGAAGCAAGAGGTGGACTCTTGATTCAATAGTCAAGCGACTCTTCGTTAATAGACTATTGACCGATACGAAATCAGTCAACAACCCACAATGGCTCGGATAATTTCGGAACTATTATTTTGGTTCATACTCGACCCTACTCACTTTATCTGGATTATCTAGGTAAACTGGTTGACTGGTAAATTTATTTATAACGTGTGCAAGTGTGTGTGTTTGTATATGAATGTTCTTATTAATATTATGTGTTGTAAATTGTTAAATGACCTGCCTCAGCATTGCAAAATAGACAGTTCCAATGGATTTTTTTGTCTATTAGCTTGTCTGGTAGAAATTGCTTGTTAGCAATAAGATTAGCCATTATTATATATCTTTAAATATTTCATAATAATATTAACATTTTGTGACATTTAGCGTATGAATGTAATTTCTTACGAATAAAGAAAAAAGTTTATAATTAGGTACTTTATAAAGGTGTCTGGATACTTTCACTTTTAGACTTCTTCCTCTGAAATATTTGAGAGAAAAAAAATTATAAAAAAGTTTTCATACTTAAGGTAAACTAGATGTTTTTAACTATAAATATAATAAAACGTTTGAAGAGCTTGTCTTACTTCTACAAATCGAATATTTATAAGCAATCAAGAAACGTAAAAGCCATCAACGTAACGAATTCGAATGTAAAGTTACGGCCAGTTGAGGCAGCTACAACAAAGAGAACTCCCAGTCGAGTTAAAGCGACCCATTTCATTCTTGAACAACTGCGCTATGATCAATACGATACTATAATTCACCAATTTTCCGCAGCACTCTCCGAACTGACTACATTCAATCTTTTGAGCCATACAAATTCAAATAAGCCAAACCCGTGAAGTGGGTCCATTATTAAAGTCAGATCCTTTTATCAAAATCTCATAGCAAATTCAATATTTTACACGACAGGCTACGGATGAGTGAAGACTTTATCTTTGTTTGGTGCCAACATTAAATCTGTGAATAAGTGTTCATACAATGGTTCGAAATTCGAATGATATTAAAAGAAAATTTTGTCACATTGTTTACCCGTGACCCGTGAATAGTTCACAATAATTCTGCACTTTTCCTGTTTGAATGCATCTCATATAAAAACTTTTTTTTAATAATAAAACCAATTACCGGAAAATTAAAAATATAAATTTTCATTTATATAATACGTTTAATCACCATAACGATTTTCTTCAAAGAATCTATTTGCTGCCTTCTGTAAAAGTATACTTACTAAATACTTGAACCAGGGTATTATTTCGTTACGGCTTCAATATAATTGTTATTGTAATAATCTAATTAAAGGGGCCTTTGATCATATTACAACGGAATTTCTCATCTTCATTACCATATATTTAAAGCAATATCGTGCTTTGTAATAAATATACAATAATTTTCAATGTTCGCTAATCAGATGACAATTATTCTATAAACATGAGAAGTAAAGACACGTTTTTGGGGTATTTTCAATAAAGGTATTGTTAAGATGTTAAGCGTTAATTTTTATATATTTTCCCGTAAGCACTTTTTAATAGCATTGATTGACAAAGCTTACTTAAAATAAGCTTATCTGTTTTACTTAGTGGTAGGACTTTGAAAAAGCCTGTTTGAGTTGGTACCGCCAACTCACCACATATTCTGCCGCTAGAGTAACACTTATGTTCCAGCAATATTATTAGTAATTAAGAGTGAGTTATTTGCACCTGATTCATTGTAACTACAGGTACAAGAAATATAATTTTTAAATTCGTCACAGTACCTAAAATATAGCATCGGGTGTAATGAAAAAAGTAATTACAGGCACAAGGGAAATAACATCTTAGTTTCCAATTTTGGTGACGCATTGGTGATGTGAGCGATGGTTAACATCTCTTACAATGCTCGCCCGCCTACCTATGCAATAAAAAAAAATTGGTTTATTCTTTATGTAGGCATAAAATGATCTTCATCCTAGATTAAAATTATCGTTGACTATTGTGACATCTGACTATTGAAACATAATATATGTACATACATACATATAAAATGCAATATGTACAATAAAATACATACTAAATACTTATTTTGAAGAACATATTTTTAATTTTAACTTAACGATAAATAAGAACGTATAATGTTTTACAGACAGAGATAGAATTTTGTCAATGAATTCAAGGAAATAGTAGTGGGAACTATTCAATAGTAATTAATGATGAAACTATTTACAAGTACGACCGGTGTGTGTGTGACTACTGTGTGTTTCAACATTATACAGTTATATTTTACATTGAAATGTGCGCGATGTGAGTAACATTTCTGGGTCGAGTGCCTTGAACTACAACGTTTCTTTACCTAACGTTTGAGTAAAACTTCAAAAATGAACCCAGAACCTTTTTATGTCTTAAAGGCCGGCAACGCAAACTCTTCGATGTTACAGATTTTCATGGGCCTCCATGCTTTGGTTTAACAAAATGGAATCTGCACTCATTGAACCAACGAGGCAGTTCTCAATAGTTTTTAGTATCTTAATAAAATTTGATGATGTTCATAGTTTTCACTGTTTCGTCACTGAAACGCGGCTCATATAACTAACTCAATTTAATATTACTCAATCGAGCAAGGAATACATCGGAGTTGTTCTGATAACTGATATCATAAACGTTCGATATAATCATTAAAATTATTGGTAACAGAATATGAAGTTGGCAATAACGAACTCTACACTGTTATTAAAGATATAATATTATGATTTGTCTTGTATTTATTACAATAGACGAGATGGCCTTGTGGTAAGAATGCGTAAATCTTAACCGATGATCGTGGGTTCAAACCCGGGCAAGCACCACTGAATTTTATGTGCTTAATTTGTGATCATAATTCATCTCGTGCTTGACGGTGACGGAAAACATCGTGAGGAAACCTGCATGTGTCAAAATTCACTGAAATTCTGTCACATATGTATTCCACCAACCCGCATTGGAGCGTGGTGGAATAAGCTCCAAAACCTTCCCCTCAAAAAGAGGAGAAGAGGTCTTAGCCCTGCAGTAGGACATTTACAGTCTGTTACTCTTATTACAAACACAAAATTACCACTAACAGTCATAAAAACAAACATAATTATCATGATGAAGAAGAATATTATACATTTTAATTTTTATGTCATATATGGAAATCAATGAATACGAATTCTACACTTTTGTGTCCTATTAAACATGGTCTTGTATTGTGTAACAGACCTTATTTATTATTACGATCATAACATAAGTTTTAAAAAGCAAAGGTAAAAATCTTTGCGAGTATATACACTCAAGAAAGTTATAAATATATTGTCATGATTTTTTGGGTCTTATCCATATATTTATAGATTTTTTTAAATATTGCTTATTTTTTTAAGTTTAGTTTTAACTTTAAACTTATTGTTTTTAATGAATTACGTATTTTAATATAGAAAAAATAAAAAAGAAGAATAATAAATGAGAGTCAAGACACGTTCGAAAAGGTTTCGAAGGGAAATGAATCTAAAAACCAAAACGCAAAATGAGAAATTGTTTGAGTTGCAATTCAGAAAGACGTTTGTACGAATTTCAAGGAGGTTTTGAGACTTTTCAGTCCCTACCATGAGATCTCATCGTAACAAACTCGACAGAAGAAATTTGTCTATTTTATGGGAAGAAATACTTGATGCTATTAGCGTTCGTTCGTGTTATATTATTATCTTAAATGTCTTAATGCAGGGCAAATACCCCCACTGTTGAAGAGAAGGTAAGTTGAAATCAGACTGAAGTTTCTCGGTTTATCTCTTGATTCCTTCTATTAGCATTAATAAAAAACTAAGGTAGTCTTATTTTAATTAATTGTAGAACATTAAGTTAGTGATAATTGTTTTTGAAATCAATGTTTGATTGAAAAATTGTCATTTTTTTTAATTTCGAAAATAAATAGTTGGTACCAGAAAGTTTAGTTAGTATTTGAGTTTCACCTGATGTAAATAGTCTCGGAGTTCGACACGCAGCCTTTCTGAATTAAACTACCAGAAGGCCGTACCTCTTAAAGGCTTTTAAAGGATTTTTTCAAACTCGTAACTTTGGACTGTTTTACAAGTTGGTATCCCAAGTTTGTACGCAGAAAAAATATTTAGGAGATGAGATTTTTTATTTATTGCGGAATTTTCTGGCAGAGAGAAAAATATAAAGGAATGCTTAAATAAGTTTTATAAAAGAGAACTTAACCTACCGCTGTCCGGAATAATGGTCTTAAATAATGATAAAAAAAATCTAACAGAACTAGATAAAGGCGCGTTCATACTTTATATGTATATTCTTGTTTTTTTTTTATTAAAACAAAACAAACGAATGACACGTTAGGAACTGGCAATGGACTAAAAGGTTAAATAACAGCTCACTCATCATCAAAATTAAAAAAGGCTTTTCTTTTTTCAACGATATCTTTAGTTACAACCCGTTGGAGTGGATTTATAGTAGATAAATGACCATTTTGTATAGTTGTAGATAGATGGCCCTTGGTTTGGAAACATTAAAAACTATATACCGAAGTCCATGGGATATTATCAAAGAGGATTCTTAAGTAATTAACTTAATTCACGTGATCTAAATTGCTATAACACAGTAATGATAACTTTTTCATTTACTTATAATTATTTGATTTAGTTTGAGCTTTGTGCAAGCTCTTACATTATCTATTAAAATTTTGTACAGAATCAAGTTTTCTTTCTGGTTAACGTGAATCACATCCGTATCAATTTTCCTAATTGGATAGATCGAAAAAATTCATGTTGATTATGTATCCAGCGAGTTCGCGCCTTAGAATATCACTGGCGAGAAGAGCGCTGGAACGTGTATACTTGCGTCGATAATCCCAAAGCCTCGCATAAAATTCCAATAATATTCCATAAATTCCGAAAATTCCATAAATTTCCATAGGGTTCCGTATACGTTCCGTATTATATGCACATTTCTTTTTTGGGGGTAACAGCCTGAGGATGGGGTGAGAAGTAACACGTAACGAATGAGCATGTTTTTAGATATAAGGTTTATTTTTATTGTTATAAATTTGCTTCTATTTTATAAAATATGATGAATCATTACGATCATACATAAAAGGGTGAAAACTGCTACTGCTTACGTTACTTTTTCTTCTGCGTTTTGGTGCTGGTGCATCATATCTTAAGACAGTAACAATATTTCATCTTTAAATCAAAAAATTCGTAATAAAATATTTAAAAGCAAGATTAATTATAAATTAATATATATAAAATACACAGAATGCTTAGCCCATTAACCACACTTCGAGCTTCCGGCTCGGCTACTTTGACAAGAAAAAACTTTTTATTGGCCTGTCCTTTTTTTTTTTTTTTATCGCTGGAAAAACGCCTTGACGCGTTTCCCCCACATGAAGTGGGGGGGTATGTGGGGCTCACAGGCACTAAGCGCCGGAATACCCACTAAAAAACCAGCGGTATCCTCTCCGTCTAGTCGGGGGGCGCCACGGGATCGCTTGCGCATGTGCGGGCCTTCATTTCTAAGGGGGTTCCCGGATACAGGGAGCCCCCTTAGCCCCGGTGGCTATTAAGGCGGGGGGAGAAGGTGCGCATAGCGCCTACGCCTCCTCCCCGGTCTTCTTTGACGGATTGAATCAGCGGAGGCATTTTCCTCGCGCTGCCGCTCCGCGGCCTCCTTCTGCGACATGACACTCTCGCACCATTTCCAACCAACATCTCTCGCTATCGAGCATGGCGTTAATAACGCTCGGCAGCAATTTCTGAAACATTAGTTTTACATTTTTAAACTTGTAAAACGAAGATTTAAAAGTACTTTAAAGTATCTACTTGAGAAATCATTTCGTTTTTATTCGATTCTGATTGAAAAAAGATAAAATAAAAATTTACACAGTCCCATAAATTATTAAAAGTAATCGCTGTTAATACCATTATTGATAAAATAGGTAAAAGTGCCAGTTATAAAAGTCAAATTATTTCCTAGGAAGGCAGATGCGTAAATGGGTCACCTGATGGTGAGTGTCACCGGCTGGCACTGCAACAAGTATAAATCACCTGATAAAATTTATGATCTACTTTCCTCAAATAAACTAAGAAAAACGCCTATTTGAATATTATAGTGCCTTGAACAATTCTCAGTCACAATATTTACTTTGCAAGTGAATATCATATCTCCATATTTTTTTAAATCCTATAACGTAGATTATGATTCTGGCCGGTAATAAACATGCAAGCACATTAAAATAACATATATATGGTTAACCATAAGACACATCAAAGGCACAGACAACACGTTTGTGAAAATACAAATACAATTAAAAGAAATTGTGCGGTCGAGTAACCCCCGTCAGAGATGAAGTTCGATATTTTTTCGACTCAAACCATGCTTTAACATGTACATTTTAATTGATTATATTCCTATATTTTTGTCACACCAAAAAACACCTCAACCTCCTTTATATCGATCCTCAAAATTCTAACGCCCAACGCGTCGCATTTTGTAGCATTTGGTACGAACGGTATGAACATTATTTCGTTATATGACGTGACCTTGGGCCACTGCCATTTCACTCTACTGTAAGCCGCTTAAAAGAACTTCGTTCCAAAAATAAGCTCAATACTTCCAATCTATCAGACTTTCAATACATGACAAAACCTTCGGTGCATTCCTATAAGAACTTATTAAGTATTTTGAAATCTTGAACACTGACTAACCTTGATACGCTGTTACTTGATACGTGTCTCCTTCAAATGTTATAATTATTATAATTGCATGTCGCATATAACTTTTTGACATTAATAATCGTATCTGTGTTCTTACATAATATTTCTGTTATTTGTGCTTTGTTGTACCTTTATTCATCGGATTTAATCATTTTATTTGTACTTTAACAAATAACTTCATATTAATCAAAATCGGAAGTAACCGTAAATTTCGTTATTATTAGATTTTTGAATATTTTTTTGCATTTCTTTATTATAATGTTATTTAGTGGTCCACTTAGTTAATACTAATTTGGGGACAACATTATTTCAGCTAATTTAGGTAAAACCGTATTATACATATTGCTTAAATTTGAAGAAACAAAGCATTGTAAAAGGATGTAATGATTCATACAATATAAATTTATATATTGTTTATAAATTATATTAATTAAAATATTGTTTGATATTTGTTGCTTTATGTAAAACAATAAATTAATTAACAATAGTCAATTTTGTATTAACCTTGTTTGAGAGTGCTACATATATTATACATATATCTCATTACAATACATTATTATTATAAACTAAAAATTTAACCGGTGGTAGGGCTTTGTGCAAGCTCGTCTGGGTAGGTACCACCCACTGATCAGATATTCTACCGCAAAACAGTAGTACTTTATATTGTTGTGTTCCGGTTTAAGGGTGTGTGAGCCAGTGTAATTACAGGCACAAGGGACATAACATCTTTCCCCAGGGTTGGCGACGCATTGGCTATGTGAGCGATGGTTAAAATTTAAGGTGATGCCATTGTCTATAAGCGTTGGTGACCACTTACCATCAGGTGGCCCATATGCTCGTCTGCCTACCTATACAATAAAGCAAAAAAATTATATATAAATTATTTTAATAACCAAACTCTTGTAATTTATTGGTTTTCTTTTATTATAAATTCTTTATTATAAATTATTCATATATTCTTTAATATAAATTATAATGAATTATTTATTTCGATATTTTACCCCAGGTGTACCGCAACGCCCACATTTCTTATCAAATGGAATAAATAAATAGTTCATAAAATTTGCTATAAGTGCTCGCCCGGCGCATAAGACGCTTGGCGTTGAAAGATTGGTAGTAATTAGTTTAAGACCTAGACTAGTCTGCACTAAGTCTGACATCCAATACTGTTGGTAATTGTTACGCGGAGACAACACTGATGTAAAATAGCAATGTAATTTAATTAAGGAGAATACAATCCGTATAAATTAAACGCTGCTATTAAGTTAATGGCACGCCATTCTACTTACATACTACTGTTACTTAACATTACACGTTTGAAATGTTTAAATTAACTTATTAATTATTTAAAGACTGCTGTTGGTCTAGTAAAGCTAATAAGGCCGCAGTTCCTGAGGTCCTGGCTTCAAACCCCAGGTCGGGCCAATAAAAGGTTATTAGGTTTTACTGCCGAAGATTCTCAGTAGCAGCCCAGGGTCTGGAAATTGGAAGTGTGTACCGTGCCTCGGAAAGCACGTAAGCGCGTGAACTCTTTCCGGTAGGATTCTATCTAATTAAACAAAATATCGTATTTCGTTCGTCGTGACAGTCGTTCACTTCTTTTTTAATTAAACGCGCACTTAATCACATACATTACCAACTACGTTTTAAAATTAATTATATTTTTACTAACTCAGATACAATATTTTTTCATATTTTTATATGTTATTATTAAATATAATAACAGAAGTTCATAAATAAGTATATCTAACAAATATAATAAAAATCGTGTAAATGTGATCCTACTTAACACTTGTTTCACACTTACGGGGGCGACAGGGAATCCCCATTTTTATTTCGGATAATTAAATAAGTTATCCCCAAACTGATAAAAGGCAGTGATATAAGGACATCCGACAAAATCATTTCTTTACAAAGAACGTTGACACACGTAATTTTCAGCCATGAACCGACTTGAATCTTCAATAATACAATGGACTTTTAATTCAAGTCGAGTTAAAATAGTTGGATGAAATTCCGTGTCATATGTACATATATACCAATTCTCAGCCATAGAATAATAACGCTTAGAAGGTGAGTAGGCCCGGGCGGATTGAAGCCATTTCAATTCCGCCTTAAGAAGCGGAATACGTTTCCCGTCACGTCAGCCTTCACGATAAAGTGTCATAGTAAACAGCTGCAATTTATTAAAAAATGTTTTACTGTTTAGTAAAAGGGTGTCACAACGCGTCTTATAAAAAAATAAGGATAAGAAAATCACATTTCACACGTAAGTACTATGGATAAATCTATACAGATATTATAAAGATGAAGTGTTTGTTTGTTTGAACTCTTATTCTTATTTAACATCACGCTCCAAAATACAATGACGGAGCAGTAACATTATATATTAAGTAAATGAATCTTAAGCTCAAGAACAATAAATTAAGAAAACATAAAATAGTTATGGTACATACACGAATTTCATCATGGCCAGGCACATATCACAGGCACAAGGGACATAACAAGACCCTGTTGTTGGCGATTGACGATAAGTAATAAGATAAAATAACTTTAAAGTACAGTTCTCACAAAGTCAAGTCAATCTCAAAAGTGTCGTTGGACGAAATTAAGCACGATCATCGAGTGAAGCATAGATCGTATCCCTTTATTAAAAGAAGTGACAATTGAAACCAAAACAATAAATATTATCTAATATTTCAAGAGAATGAATTCAAATTGTAGGGACTGCAATTAGTTATTTACTTACGTCATCAAGAAGACGCGATAAAAAAATCCCGGAAAAATATAAAATATTCGATTGTTTTTCTTTCGTTACAATGTTACGAAAACTTTCATTCCTACGAACGTTCAAAGTTCATCGTCCCAAGTAATATTTATCTCAAATAAAGATACAGTAATTACTAAGTCATTCGTTGATCGTTAGGGACTTGGATAAACTATTATTGAAGCAATTACTGAAAGGGATTTGTACGCTATGTCAATACATAACAAAAATAACGTCACCGCTAAGCTTAATAATACTCGGGTCCTTTCAATGGTAGCGACACGACTACGACACGATATAATACAAAATCAATCAAAATTAATAACTCTCAATAATACAATGCTCATCGGGCGTTTTATATGTTTTATTTGGAATTGAAATCCAAATTTTTTTTTTTTTTTTGCTTTGGTAATTTAAAAATATTAATTTTATATAGCTTTTTTAATGGCATTCAAAGTTACGGTCAAAATATTTTTTCGATAAGATTCTTACTTATTGATTAAAATATTCCTTACGATCTATCTATATCTTATAATTGTCTGAAAGAAAACCGTGTCTTTCTCAATGATCAGCAGTATATAAATTCACGCAAGCTCTGATTTTTCATATTAAGCACAACTAATATTAAATTTTTAAAGACATTTCGTTATATTTTATAAAATATAAGTTTGGCGTGTATATATATTTTTATCACATTATATATATTTATGATATATAATATTGTTTTTGTTAGTAATAAAGCGTTATAAATATAAAAATATCGACAGGTAAGGCAATTCGCGAAGATGTCCTAACCAAAATATATAATAATATATACTTTTATGTACATAATATTTAATTTATTAATTGTAAATAAATAGTCGTACCAGTAACGTGTATAGAGGATTTAATAAGACGCGTATTGCAAATAAACAAGTAGAAAACGAGCCCCCAGAGCCGACTATAACAACTTAACGGTCCGTTTCTGTGTTTTCTCCGCTTACGATTCTTCTCCACAAGTTAAGATAATAAGTTTATAATCAACTTTTGTCGTATAATGTTCAATAAAAACATTTATGTTGCTGTATTCAATTATCGTTTATTTAATTATACATTAGTAAACAGATTTGTTAGTGTAATATATTATTATCAAGTGTAATGTTCATTAATTAACAAAATAATTTCAAATTTGAGGGATTGAAGATTCAACTACCACCACGGGGATCAGCTAGATGGTACCAACATAATATTGTACTATTATAGTGGTATTGTGAAGTTTCGAATCTGTACAAAAAAATAAAATAAATTAAGTTTTGTATCTGCTGATAACAATGAGTCAACGCCTTTAATAGAAACAAGTGATGAATACCAAATTCTCCACCCTAAGATCGTTTTTTTTTTCTTTTTTATTTAAAAGGTGGCAATCGATCAGGATGCTGATGGAAAGTGAATGACCATGGACACCTGCATAAGGAAAGAGTACGCTCTTTTCTTGAAGGTTTCAATGTCATATCCGTTCGGAAAAGTCGCTGACGAAAGCTGGTTTCACAGAGTGATTGTGCGAGGTAGAAAATTCCTTAGAAATCGGATGGAATTTCGTATTCTGGCGCGATGTCCGGTGGTGAAATTCAACGGCCGGGACTAAACTAAACAATTCCTCAGAATTATTTTCTTTTAATTTACAGGAAAGTATCCTTAAAGTGTATTAGTCACGGCAGTCGTGGCTTCACTAGTGGGGGGCATTTCTTAGTGAGACTGAATTTTAATGATGATGAACGAACTCGTAACCGTTTTTTTTAATTCTGCTAAGAATAGTGTATTTGTCGCGTCCACTGTTACAATAATTATAAATAAACCCAAATACAATAATTATTATTATGATATTTATAATATAATGGCCCACGAAATGGCTGTCAATTAAGATAAAAGATAGGTTTTACTAAATACCTACAGCCTAACGTAATTTCCCCCGACTAATTAAGGTCCCAAAGTTCCTTGATTGATGTACTGTTTTATCGTTACGATAAATGACTCCACCGCTATATTTTCATTTAGAAAAATGAAGAAGTCTTTCATATATTGGTAATTATTTATATTTTACATTTATGTTAGTTAGTTTGTACCTGTAGTATCATCAGCGTCACCTTTCTGGTGTAAGCTGAATTAACAATTTGCTGCCTATATTTAGGATAAATTTGCAGTTAGATAAATGAAATACTAAATATTTTTAAGGTTATATTAAGCTTTCTGAGTCGTAAGATCCCTTTTCATGTACAAGAAAGCAACGAGAACCTAGACCCTTTCATTCTTGGGTTCTAAATTATCCCATCTGCTCATGGGCATTCATAACGTCAAAGGAATTAGGTATGCCGTATGTATATTGTCAAAGAGCTGCGTAGGGTCTCAGTTATTTTATCCCTTGTTTATACTAAAGGGTATCAACTACAAAGCTGAATTTAAAGTGTGATTGGAGGGAATTAATGAATATTATAATATTTTATTACTTATTACTTTTGTTTTTGAAGTGAAAACTTCTAAAGGCGCGTTGCGTAGGGGAAAGACTCGTGGTTTCGCGTCACCGACATGCTAATATTAATATAATGAAATCGTTGAAAGTAAAAATAATTTCAGTATTGAGGAAAGTAATGAGGATAATGAAGACTGAAATTTATGTAAACACTAACAGATACACACATAATATAAGTGTATTTTAATTATTATTTATTTAAATTAAGCTGTATTAATATTTTGTATCGAGTTTGCGCAATACTCTGTATTTTGATGAATAAAAAGCTATATCATAAAAAGCAATAGAATTATTACTTTGAATGCCAATAGACGTGGAAGTTGGACAAATATATATTTAACAGATTCAAGTTTTCACTTCTATCACCAGTTCCTATGACTGACTCTTTTTTTTTTTTTGTAATTAGAACGTTTTCTTAATTTTTGTACACTTTTTTTTTATATAGCATAGGTTGGCGGTCACGCATATCGGCCACCTGATGGTAAGTGGTCACCAACGCCCATAGACATTGGCAGTGTAAGAAATGTTGACCATCGCTTACATTGCCAATGCGCCACCGACCTAGGGAACTAAGATGTTATGTCCCTTGTGCCTGTAATTACACTGGCTCACTCACCCTTCAAACCGGAACGCAACAGTACCAAGTACTGCTGTTTGCGGTACATAAGTTGTCTCAAAACGATGAGATCGATATTGTATATTTCGCATTATGTATATACGTTATACTGAAACATTTGAAGGCATGTTGTTCTCTTTACATCAACCATATGCAATTAAATGTATGTATCCTAGATGAAAATCATCGAATACTAACTCCAAACTATTTTATCAACATAATATATTACAGTTTAATATTTCTTACTTATCAATACTTTTTAACATAAACTTTAAATTCAAAATAACTGTACCATTTTTAGCTTAGGTGGATATTTATTCCCTTCAAACCTTATGAATCGATTTCTGGCCGTTCACTAAATGAGATGACATAAAATGGGTGGAACAGATAGTGCCCATAAATTATGAAGATTTGTAAGGAACGCACCATTGACTCTCGTCGGTGGCTTGACAACCTTTTAGGGAGACAGGAAACCTTGCGAACTACAATAAGAAAAAAAAACATTCAGTTTCCATGGTATTTATATTTTGATTATAATCTTAATCATGGTAAAAGTAAAACATGTACATATTAGTGTACGTAATGTTTTTTTCATATTTGGTTATTTTTGAAAACTGGCAATTTGCTTACAATAGCTGTTAATAATTACTACGAACCAAATTGGTTCGCAAACACATCTTGGTCTGGATAGGATGTTAGTTTTGTCTATATTTTAATTTATATTGATTTCAAATCATATGAATCTTTTATAATATATACAATACTTAATATTATTATATATCTTTCAATCACGTTTGAATCGACAACATCTGTTGAAGGTTGACATGAAGCGAAATTATGTCGTGGAATAGGAGATCAAAGCAAATAAATACATCACTTAACTTCAGATTACCTAAAAGAAGTTTTAATCATAAAACTTTTCATAAAATCACTGATCTTTGATTTTGGCATTGAAATGTCAAATTTTCAGACATAAATGTCCAAGAATGATGTTACGATTTATTTATTTTGTAAGTTTATTATTGAGTTTACCTTTATCGGAAGAGGAATTCCTTAGACCACGCAAAAGACATCTCAGAAGTTGTTATAAAAGAGGAAAAATTAATAGGAAACGTGAAAACTATAATAATTTCGATGACAAAGAACCCATGGATTATATTGACGTAGGCAGTTTTATTCAAAATCCCGATGATACTGATTTCGAAGGTAATCAAGATTCTGAAAATAGGTAAACATATTGACTTATTATTAATTGTTTGATTTAATATTTATAATAACGGTAAATGGAACATGAAAAATAATTTCAGAATAGCAACCTTGAACTATGCAGGTGAAGATTCAAATTCGAACGTTGAAGATGAAAGAGATCGGACACAAGATTACCGAGGTTTAAAGTCTAACAATATTCCTGAAGTGAATATATACAATAGCAGACGTATTCCTCAATACCTACATAGAAAATCGCAAACAACTGAAGAAATCAATAATGAACCTATATTTAAAACCAATGAAATAAAAAATGCTGATTTGTTTGATAGTAATATTAAGCACAGACATAATGAAAAAAAGAGGTAAGTTACAATTTCATTAATTGACTCATAATTTGGATTTTACTCACAATAATAATTTTAAATATTTTAGTGCATTGAAGAAAATTAAGTTCCCGTTTTTTTCCCATGACAAAGCTTCAACTACAAAGACTAAGAAAAATAAAAAAATAAAATTATTTACTTTTTATGTTACAAAAAATAGTTCAACCAAATCATCTGAACATAATTTCAATAACAAGGAAATTAATGTAAAAGGACAATCTCATAAATTCAATAAAAGATCAAATTTTGAACGCCTGTGTCCAGCTTGTAAGCAAAGAATCCTATTGAACTCATATGATTTCTTGGACAATATTAGAAAAACTGCAAGAGGCGGAATACATAATTGCAGGCAATTTTATCAACAAAAACATGTAGAAGAAGCTGAACCTGAAAATAATGAACAACCAAATAGTAATGACTTAAAAAGTCAAGATCCGAACTCGGATAACAAAGATTTAAATGATATAATCTATAATAAAAAGTGGAGAAGAAACGATGAACTGTCAATTAAGAAACAAAATAACTGAAGTCTGTGAAAAATTAAGACGAGATTGATTAAAATATTATCATTAAACTGGATACTTTGTAAGAAATATTTTGATTATTAGGTGTACATTATTTTTTAGTATTCATTATTTATTTTCAAATTAAAGATTAATTTAATTTATATCTCAAAAGAATTCTTAATTACAATTTTTTAGCTTAAGTCTTGTTCGACGCTCGTGTCGCATTCGATCAATACTTAAACTAAAGCTGTTTCCAAATTATGTAAAATCTGTACGTTTTTCATAATTATCGGTTGAAACAAAACACTAACTTTCACATATATGATATTAATGAAATTGAATGCCTCCCGACTCTAATTAATGTTTTGATTTAATATTTAAAAAAACATAAGTCATTCCTTACAAACTTCAGGTTCAAGCCGAGACAAGCACAACTGAATTTTCATCTGCTTAAAATTCATCTCGAGAAAATATCGTGAGGAAACCTGAATGAATGTGTCTAATTTTACTGAAATTCTCCCACATGTGTAATCCACCAACCCGCATTGGAGCAGCGTGGTGGAATAAACAATTTTCATAATATTTAATAGCATATCATTAAATATTCTGAAAATTGCGTATATCTGGCCTACTCCCAAATCCGTGTCTCAGATCCCGTTAGTTTATAATTTACTACTATAAAAAATAAAATAATATTAGAGAAAAGAACATTATTTTTTACATAAATATAATAATATAGCAAGAAACAGAAACATACGAAATAAATATAGAAAACAAATGTAGCTCCTTTAGTAAATATGAGATGATAGTGATGAAAAATTACAGCAATTTCACGAGCTAGATTCAGTCTGCCCTGACATATTTTATAGATGTTTCTTTTTTCGTATATGTTCGAAAAATATCGGGTTATATAAAATTAATTTCTTCCAAATTTAAAAATATATTACACAATTTTTTTTAATCCTTGAGGAATATACTACGTTCTAGTATATTCATACCAATAAATCTTTCAATTGCCATAAAATCTTGAGAACATATAAGAATTGATTGTTAATGAGAAATGTTTACAAAGAGTATTTTTGATTAAAACATCACAAGTACCACAGTAAAACTCTGAAATATCAAAATAGGTGACTATATCATAACATAGTATATTTTTTATATTTATTTGAGTAACTTTTTTCATTTGTAAGGCGTCTTGTAAGTTGGTTGATGTAATCAGGGCAAGCTTCTTTGCTTCGTGAAAATACTTTTTGTCGAAAGTATGCATATTATGAAAATATTGCCTTGGTTGTTTCTTTATCATAACGATCTAAAGTTTTTATTGATAAAGATAACATTTGATTGTTGGAAAGAAATAAAATGTAGTTTCTACTCGATTTTTTTAAATAAAATTGTTATTAAACTTTTGCATTCAAGTACACGTAAGTCACAAGCTTAAGCATGTCAGTACGCTTGGCACGGTGCCAGTAATCCTTCCTTTATAGCTGATGCTTGGAGGTTTCGAGTACCCGTAAAGGTAAAGATGTTAAATTTCTTGCTCGTGAAAATATAGTAAGTTCGTGTTGTTGGAAACATGAGTGCCGAGCGGGTAATCTACTCGGATTAGAAGCGGAACCTTCTTTACGTGCTTTTCTAGACCCGAGAATGTATCATTGCGATAGTGATTTGTACCGTCCTTTCCGGGCAGGTACCGCTCTACTACTCATCACATATTACGACCAAACAGCAATACTTAGTATAATAAATATTTATATCACCTAGAATGGTCTATAAAGAAAATGAATATATGATTTTAACCTTAAAGTGGTATCAATTATATTAACGTGCGATTAAAATGTGTATAATAATAATATGGTTCAAATCAAAGTAACAATATTTCAGTTATGTGATTTGGTTAATTGCAAATTAAAAAAGAAAATAGTTAAAACGTGGTTATATTCAATGTATCTTAGTCTTCTGGGTCTTGCAATCTATATTACTAAACAAGCAAAACACGCGGCTTCACCAACGTGTAATACAGTACGTGACGAAAACCTTTCCATTTCAATGTTTTCATATGGTATATAGATTAATATTATACAGCAGCGATTATTTAACATATAAAAAAGGGTTGTTTTGGAAACTAGACATATTAACTTTCTTAAAAAGATGCAGTTATTCTTTTATGAAACCAAATTAAGATAAAATATTTATATCAAACACAAAAAAAAACGAAGGCCTGGCGCTTCATTAAATTTATTATAGTGGTACCAGAGTGATGTTGCCAACAAAAATAAAAATAGCAGAAAAAATGGGATAACAGAACTAATCACAAATACTTATATACAGTAAATAACACACTAAAAATTAAAAACAAGATGTGACTAAAACTAAAACTGAGAATGTATTGACAGAAGAACCTAATAACTTTTCGCTGACGCGATCCAGGATTTGGATATCTTGAGATTTGCAGCCTTATAAGCTTTATAAACAGACAAATAAAATACTAATCGCAACCACAAAGGTAACTTAAGGTAAGACTTTAATCACATACATAATATAAATCTGATAAACTAAGATAAGCTACGGAATCTGAAAAGACGAATGTTAATCTGAAACATGACGATACAAAGTAATTAGAGGCAGTACCTATTAATGACAAAATAGATTTTTCACAACAAAATAACTCAAGAAGTACATCTGTGTGGTTTATTATTTATGATTTTAAACTGAAATATCTTAACATCATTATATTATCTTATTTCAGTGCGCATTAATATATTTTAATAAAATTTAAAATCTTCTAGCTTATTCTTACAGAAGTAGGCGATCTTGTCAACGGTGTAGGGACCATCTGAAAATTAATTACTCATTAATTGTCTATCTATAACTCCTCAGTCACGCAACTCTTAACGGGCCACTGATGCAAATATTAACTATATTTTGACAAAAATCATCTTATTGTTTCTTTTATTTCTTGGAGAAACTTTAAATCATAGCTTTGAGCTTACCAGGTATTTTTATGTAAACAGTCGTATATATTTTTAAAAGTTCAACTAGTTCGATCATCATAAAAAAATCGATGGTATGTATTTTTTTATTCAACTCGCATTTAAAGAAATATACCAAAAATGTTATAATAAAGAGTTTTTTAATTTAATTATATTTGGTGCGATCCCTAAAAGAAATATATTGTTGTATTTATAATCTCTACATACTGTCCTTATTAAAAAAACACATACTGTTTATATGAGCCGTTACTCCAAGACGAATAAAGTAATTGCTTTATCCACTCTAGTTACGATAAATTTGAGTTATAAGCATGAGATTTTCGTTACCGAAATCCCTTCGGTACTTACTTACCAAAGAGATAAATTTACGATTTTAATATTAGGACCATTACGGGGTTATGGGGTTTTGTAAAAAGTACTATATTTTTATTTCTTTATGGCAATTTATAAAAAAGCTTTGTACCTATTTGGAACCATTGTGTTTTAGGTATCCCAGAGTCTTCTCGAGCAGCTGCCATAGCGGCTCGCATTGCGAAAGTAATGACTATTCCCATACAGGTTGCAGGTTCACCGGTCGCTAAAAACAAAGGATAGTATCATACGTAAAAAAAAATCATTAATAGGTAAATTATAAGTAATGCAACACTAACTGCTAGTTAAATAGCTAGCTTATTTTAATAATAACTTGACATAACGTGTGTTCAATTCAAATAACATTAGCTTGCTGTAAAGAGTCACAGACTTGGTTTGTTAAACCTGGTCCTGCAACATGACGATTCAAAAGTGCTTAAATAATATTTTGATTTAGATTAAGGATTACTCTTAATTATTAGGTCACTCAGAAAACTTATAATATAAATGTCCTAAGTTATGACAGGCTAACCCTTTGCGCCAAGAATAACTTCAGTGCTGAAGGAACCTTTTCTGAAGTATATCCTGAAGTCTTGTGGAATGTCTCTAGCTTGGGGTACCCAGTAATCCCAAGTACGATTCGTAAGTAGCTCCCCGTTGCTTCGATCGTGTACCAATCGTTCTGTTGTCCAATAACCAACCCCAAAAATAAAAGCACCCTCAACCTGTACAAAGATGATTCTTATTAACTAAGACATCCTCTTCAGTAACATAATTATTAAACAAAATGACGACTAGAGTAAACGAAGTTAAAACTTGTCTACACAACTTTTATTGTATTAAATTTATATTTCAAATTATATAATATATACGTTTTAAGAAGGCAAACGAACAAAGAGACCATTCTTGCTTATACACTCACAGCGGCCTTCCACCGGAAATATTGCATTATATTAAAATTACTCACTTGACCAACATCTAGTTCAGGGTTTATACTTCGTCCGACATCTTCTATTAAATCGACTCTTATTATTTCCCATTCTCCAGTTAGAACATCTATTTCAACCTCAGCCAACGTTATTCCGTATAGCTCATACTTTTGCTTATCCTTTCCATTAACAAAGCCATGCACTTGTAAATCTATATCCATTTCAAATGCCGCCCGTATCAACACCTCCCAGGTCGGATTGTCTAATCGAGTTCTAACTGGTTCTAGTCTTGCTAGTAGTTGTTCACAGCATCTTTGTACTCCAACACCAACATTATGAGAAGTTACACTAGAAACCGAAGCAAAAGAATTGGGGGTTATCATGGTCTCATTTGGTTTGATTATAACTTTTTCCACTGGTATTTTTAGAAAATATGCGCATATCTGAATAGCCTTTGTGTTAATACCCTGACCCATTTCAACTCCTCCATGAGTGATAGCAACGGTGGCGTCGTCTCTAAATACCGTCAGGGTTACATCAAAGTACATGGAACTATCTGAAGACCATCTCAGAAAAGAATAGTGTAAGCCTCGTTTTTTCCATCTATTCTCTGAATTAAATTTATTCACTGCAAGTTTTCTCTCATCATATTGTGACTCGCTTTTTAAGGTATCTAACATTTCTTGAATAGAACTATGCTTTACATGATCTAAATTTGAGAGACGAACCTCTAATGGGTCCAAATTTAATTCATAAGCTATCCTTTCCATTATGTTTTCGGCCATCGCTACATGTTCCAAAGTCCCTGTAGTATACGAAGAATAAAGTATTTTATTGTTTTATCTTAAAATATCCTGAATTGTGTGTTATATACCACTCCTGAATTGTGAGTTATAAACAACAATATTATTATAACTCTTATTAAATTTATAAAAATAATATTTCGAGTATATCTATATAAATATAAGAGATTTCCAGCGATATATTGACTCGTCACGATATCTCTACAACCATAAGGCGTAGAGACTTGAAATTTGGTAGGAATATTCCTTTCGCCGAGTAGAGGTCAGCTAAGAACGGATTTTGTTCAACTCTCATCCGTAACGGAGTTATCACATATTTGATCATTCTCTTTATATGTAGGAGAGGCCATAGAATACCAAACATCAGTAACAGTTGCCTTAGTAACCGTAGTAACCGATTTCATGATGTTTATATTGATAAACTAGCTGTTGCCCGCGTCTTCGCTCGCGATTAAATATAAGTAAAGGACAAAATATGTTGGTTTGGAAGTCTGTTATTTTAAAGTAAGAGGCATGAAATGTCATTTTGGTAAGAAAAAGTTTAGTAAGGGTTATTTTATTATTTTTAAGTTGATGATTATTCTTTATATAAACCTCGCTCTTTATAATACCTCGCCATCTATCTACGCCGTTGGGTATAGTTAAAAAATATAAATGAGCAAGCGTACCAATATATATTTTTTATTCTATCAAACTCAGAGTAAACAAAACTATTCGAGTCACTAAATTTTTTATTTATAATAAATAATCGAAGCACCTCTTTGAAAACGGTGGTAGGGCTTTGTGGCTGCCCGTCTGGTTAGGTACCGCCCTTTCATCAGATATTCTACCGCTAAACAAAAATACTTAGTATGGTTGCATACCAGTTTGAAGGATGAGCGAGCCACTGTAACTACAGGCACACAGGATATAACATCTTCGTTCCTACGGTTGGTGGCGCATTGGCGATGTAAGGAATGGTTAATATTTCTTATATCGGCACTGTTTATGGACAGTGGTGAGCACTTAACTTAATTAACCATTAACCATTTGCCCCTCTGTCTACCTATATAAAAAAGATGTTTGCGGTATTTCCTTTTGGGGGCATAAATTACTAAGCTACTCGCAGAGCTCACTCTGGAGCATACAGCATAAAAACTGTCCATGTGATAACAGTTCTCACTATCGCTCGCCATGTTCAACGACAGGTCTTGAGATTTTTGATTGTCATGGGGAAGCAAACTTTTAGAGGGAACTATATATGTACATTGAAATTCGAATGATATATTCTAATGGGTAGTATTCTTGGAATGAAATCTACCTTTCTTCGCATACCATAGCATATCCTAAAATAAATCTGTGGGAACTGAATACACATAATAATAACGGAATATGTTTTTATTATACAAACTTCAATAACATAGTGATGTCCGTTTAAAAAAAAGTATAACTTGCGAGGTGCACTAGGACATATTGATATCAAAATATTGTGTTTAGCATTTTATTATTTGCTCTCAGAAGTATGTGTATGAAGTTTATTAGCGAATATTTACGAACTTTCTAACTCTTTAAAATAAAAATAAACAAATTGCCACCTATTTGGATGGAATTTCTAAGAACTTTGAAAAATATCAATTCAATCAAGAAACACAAATAGTAAATTTCAGGCGGATCGAACTATTTTTTTATTTCCACCTCCGGGACTCTCATACCGAACGAAACGCGGTAGCAGAGCTACCACTTTACTCCGATTTTAAGTGAGAGAGTGGCACTATAAGAACCTATCTATTACATTACATACAGGTATAGTGCGTCTTTAACAAATCGTTAGGAATTATTCTCCCCCCACTCCCGCAGTGTACTGCTGCATAGTACCGCGCAGTCACTTTGTCATCGTCATAACTTTTAAAATATTCTACTTTAAATATCAGAAGTGATATCTTTTTTTGGTTTTTTATTTATTGTTTTATTGTTAAGAATCAATTTGTTAATACAAAATGTGCAATTTGGAAATAAATATAAAATTTGATTGTATTTTCGATTCACTATTTTAGCGTTAATGGCTTACACATAAAAGATAGATATATGCTGTCGCGGACTTTTTTGTAGAACTATATAAGAGATATATTTCCACTATACATTATATTCGTGTAACTGTTACGGTTTTTGCAGCGCATGCCCGAATAGCTTGCAAAAAGGAGAAGCTTTCCGACTTACGTGACACTTATTGCTATATTTTGGCCAATTTACTCAATCGCTTTATAAATTATAGCCTATATGTTATTCTGATGTATGAGGTATATTATTGTAAAGTTTCATTAAAATCCATTGTATAGTTTTTGCGTGAAAGAGTAACAAACGTCCATATACAAACTTTCGCGTTTATTATATTAGTAGGAAGTAGGATTATTATATGCCCTGAATAAATCGATTGGTGAATATTTATATCTCATATTGATTAAAAAATTCATAGGAAAAAAATCTTATTTCACCCGTACGAAGTAGGGATCGGCATCTAGTATTATATATAGTAGGAGTATATTATATATTTTAGTAATGATTATCTTACCGGGAGAACGAACCCAAGAGTTTGAAGGTGTATCGGTCACAGTGTTATATGATTTATGAGTCCACGCCTCACTCTTATATACATTTGAATATAATTCAAGGCCGAGATTCAATAGACGCTCATTAACAATATAACCATTATCATCGTACAAATCATGATTTACATACTGAATTTCTCCTTTCATATTTACGCCCATCTGTAAAATATATATACTGTTAGAAATGTTTTCCGAAGAGGCGGAGCCTAGCGGCTCGAATTGACAATATTAATAATAAATAATATCCTGGGACATTATTCACACATGGCCGTCTGTTTCCAAACTAAGCAGAGCTCGTACTATGGAAACCAGAGCACTGATATGCTATATATAACTACTATTCTTTTGTAGATACATACTTATATAGATAATTACACCCAGACTCAGGACAAACAAATATGTTCATGCACACATATGTCTATCCTGGGTGGGAAGCGAACCCAGGACCTGCGGCGCGAAAGGCAGGTATCTACCAACCACGTCAACTGGCTCCTATTGATTCCTTTGTTCTATTTTTATGTGTAAATTATACATGTCGATATACATTTATTGTTATATGTATATATATGTTAGAGATAATTAATTTACACAGGTATATGACCTCATTTATAAGAATGACAATAATACACAACGTGATTAACGTTTTATAGGTTGTCAGTTGGCAGACGACAAGTTTGGAAAATATAAGACGGACACCTATTTTGCTATACAGCCGACTAATGGAAATATAAAGATTAGTTTAATGATTTGATGTTGGATTAATGGTGTATCTGTCAGTAGTGCGTGTGACCGTTTGTCGAGTGACACACTTGATCTCTTGCTTTTGGAATAGCGCCTGCGCCACACGCGCGCACTGACTGATCTTGTAAAATCAACAGGTCGGACGACAATAGTGATCATTTAGATGGCTATCCATTTGAATCCGCGACATACATATATTTTACTTTCAACGATTTTCTATCTGTAGTATTTATCTAGTGGCTGGCGATGATTGGAAAAGAAGAGTTCTCTTAGTAATATGCTTTTGAAAAGGTCTACAGACTCTGCTTATAATTAGCCTGTCCAGCAATTTAAAATCATCCATGACAACGAAATAATCTGCCAAATAAAATGATGTCAGTATATTATTTACTGGTTGGCTGGCTGGCGGATATATTTATTGGCTTACTATAGGGTTTTCCATAAAGGGCGCTTGATCGTGCAGAACTTCCATCGTAGCGTGTGCAGTGTGGCACGTAGCGCCGTCCTGTTGAAACCACATGTTGTCCAGATCCATATTCTCGATTTCAGGCCAAAAGAAGTTGGTTATCATCGACCGGTATCGCTCACCATTGACGGTGACGGCAACACCATTATCGTTTTCGAAAAAATACGGACCAATCACGCCTCCGGCCCAAAATCCGCACCAAACAGTCACTTTCTGCGGGTGCATTGCCACTTGGTGAACCTCGTGTGGATTGGTCTCGTCCCAAATACGGCAATTTTGCTTGTCGCTGAAGATGATTTTTTTGTCAAAATCGGCGTCAACTTCCAACTGCTCTAATGCCCAGTCAGCGAACATACGGCGCTGTCTATGGTCATTAACCTTGAGCTCTTGGGTCAGCTGGATCTTGTACGGGTGCAGGCTCAAGTCACAACGCAAAATTCGCCAAGTTGTCGTCTGCGAAAGGCCGAGTTCCTGTGCGCGACGCGGAATTGACTGCCGCGGGTTTTCGAGGACACTGTCGCGCACAGCGGCGATATTCTCGGCAGATCTCGCGTTACGTTGACGCACGGGAACCGGCTGATTGTTAACTGACCCGGTTGACTCGAATTTGTCCACCAATCGACGGATAGTCGACTCGGCAGGACGATCATCGCGACCGTAAAACGGGCGAAGTGCGCGGAACGTTGCTCGAACTGAAGACCCATTTTCATAAAACAATTTTATGATTTACACGTGCTGCTCGACACTGTAACCTGCCATGGTGGTTTGGGAGGATGGAATGAATATAACACACTGCATTTGACAGCTGTCACTCAAACAACATGGCCGCAATCAGCTGTCAAAGTTCAAGCGTCCCTATTGGAAAACCCTATATTTGAACAATTATTAAAAGTAATACAACAAAATTCAAATTGGTAAATATAATGCATAAACGTTATTAAGATTTGAAAATCGAATATCTTCAATGTTTATGCAATACAGTACCTCGAAATTAGAAGCACAAGGTGTTCGTTTTCCTGTAGCCCTCATGTTATGGGTAAGAGGCTGAATAAATCGACAAGGTCTATTCAGTTTGAACGCCACAAGACCACAGGCACCGCATATTTGTGAAGCTCGTGATACTTTGTAGCCATAGCCGCCGCCAATACGTCGCACGAACACGTCAATCCTGAAGGAAAAATATAATACAATTACCCAACAAAATAATCGGCTAATAGACACTTAATAGTAAGACTTTGTGCAAGCTCGTCTGGGTAGGTATTCTAGCGACAAAAAGGCAGTAATTTGTATTGTTGTGTTCCAGCTTAAGCGGAGTGTGACCCATTGTAACAACAGGCATGTGGAACATAACATCTTAATTCCCAAGATTGGTGGCGCATTGAGGATTGAAGGAGTGGTTATTATTTCTTACATCGCCAATGTCTATGGGCGGCGTTGACCATTTACCATCAGGAGTTCCATTTGCTCGTCCACCTGCCTATAATATACAGTGGTGATCGTATAATTAGAAACACTACCAACGGTCCTTGAGATTATGTAAGATACTTCACCGCAATCGTTTTTATTTTAAAATTAAACAATAAATAGGACAACAATATGTTCAACGATTTATCATTTTTAGAAAAACAATATTAATCCCAAGTGCAGTTTCAATATTACATTACGGACAAACATTTAAATCAGTTTTATGGTATGAACAATAATGGTCAACTAATTAGAAACAACAACAAAATATATAAAAAACAATATTTTTTTAAGTATTAGTAATTAGTATTGTTATTTACGAAATAGCTACTATCCACAGCCTACCAATAGTTATAATTAATATTTAGTGGCGTATCCCTTATTTTCAATAACAGCACTGCAACGACGTGGCATTGATTCAATCAATTTCATACATTTTTCTAGGAGAATTGAATTCCATGCTTCAACAAATTCGTTTTGACTGGTGTTACGTTTGTTTGAGACTTTCTTTTTAACAATATACCAGTAATTTTCTATCGGGTTTAAATCCGGACTATTTGCTGGCCAGTCTAAAATGGATATACGCTGTTCGCTAAGGAAACATTTGACGACATTTAACGATGTTTCTCGGGTCATCAGGCGAAAAAACTTTATTTTTAATCTGGTTGGAACCTTTACTTCTGTCTTTTTTAGCAACACGAACGATTAGCGTATCTTCTCTGGGAAAGGATTTTCTTGGCCGAGCCTTTCTAAGAATATTTTCAACGGTTCCATGTGTTTTATAATGATCAATTCCATTAAAAACTTTCTTAACAGAACAATTTAAGTGCTTAGCTATTCTTCTGTACGCCCACTTATGATCTATATATAAATTAACAATGATTTGCTTAGTTGACGCGTCACTACTTTTATTTTTGGCCATTTTGAACAAAATAAAATTCAGATTAAATTTTGAATTGCCGCCAAAATAAAAGAAAAAGAAATGTTATTCTCCAATTTCAAAAAAAGAACGAGCTATGCTTTTTTAAAATGTTTCTAATTAGGCGTCCAAGCGGCCAGTAACAGAAAATAAACTCCTACATGTGTAAGATTCATTTTGTAATTAAAAGTAAGATATGTTTTATATTTTATGCATTTAATGAGTTTTTTATTTGAGTGGCTATATTATTGCATGATTATTAATTATTGAATGTGTATATTTTTTACGAACATTTGTACGTGGAAGTTATATTTTATTTATTCATAAGAAGTGTTTCTAATTATATGACCACCACTGTATATATTTATTTATTTTTTATTTATATGCTTTATTGTACACAGTAACATAAACATACACTAAAGGAAAACAAAAAAAAAGTAATAAATTCCGGTAGCACAAAAGGCGGTCTTATCGCTAAGAGAGCGATTTCTTCCAGACAACCTTTGGGACAAGGACATAGCTTAATAAAGCGGTGGAGGTGTACAGGTCAAATACTTTAGCGAAAAAATTGTTCTATTTAACTACTATACATAATACTAATATACTATATACATACACACGTGTCTACACATATACAATAAACTAGATACATGTACATCATTACATAAACTATATATAAATAGTAATCATCTAAAAAGGTTAGGAAATGCACAATTTCCTGCGATTTAAATATTATCTTTCAAATTATGTATTCTTTAATTGTAAAACAAGTCTGTTTGTATTTTTGTTTTATAATAATCATAGTTCGTTGAGCACAACCTTAGTAAGACCTAGCACAGATTTCACAGCTTGACGTGCTTTGCCACAAGGGACTGTCAGACTACCAACTTCCTTACTTCGTACAATCAGCAAATCCTACGACTTTTATTTGCTCGACCCGGCATTTTAAGCCAGGACATAACTTGCAGCTTTAGAAGCTAATGCTGAACAAACGAGTAAGTTTTCAGGTCAGGATACAAAAAATAATCGTACTTCATAAAATAGTCCAAAGTGAATCCAAAGTGAAAATAAATCAAATGAATTGAATATCGAAGTATATTATTACTTTGAAAAATTATAATTAAGGCGAAAGAAATAATTAAATTGTGCAAATAGTTTCTGACAATTCGTAGGTATTACCTGTTCTGTTCCAAATTCAATAGTCTGGAAACAGTGCGATGTACCATATCTACGTCCTGACTCGCAGCATATACTAGTAATCCTTCTTCACTCGGTTGTGTGACACACACCAGAGTTTCCATAGTAACATTGTATTGTCCATAAATAGTGTTTTCACCTTCTATTATTTTAAAAACGTCAGTGCCCACTTTTGTAGCTTCGAAAGATCCCGCTAGAGTGACTTTGGCTGGATTAGTTATAGATTCACGTATGTCAATCTCTGGTGGTATCACGTTACTGTATTTAACTTCAACAAGAGTGGCTGCCTTTTCAGCTAATTTCTGCGAATCAGCAACAATAATACCGATCGGTTGATTGAAGAACTTAACCTCCCCATCACAAAGCAATTCTTCGTTTATTGGGTAAAATACGTTTTCGGGAGGAGTAAAAGTATTTTGACCGGGTATATCAGCAGCAGAATAAAAGGTAATGACCCCATGTTCTCTCTGCAAAATTGATTATTTTTTATAGCTAGATAGTAAGGTAAGATATACTTTATTTTAAGTCGAAACATATGTTAAATCTTACCAAAGCTTTAGTTGCGTCGATACTGTCAATTTTACCACGAGCTACGGTGGATAAAACAAATACAGCATAGACTTCTCTAGGAAGAGATGGCAAGTCTTCCGTATATTTAGACTCACCTGCGCATTGAATCTGAAAAATATTTAAATTTAAATTCATCTGATAATTTTAAAATATAAGTTTCGTTTGTTTGTTTGTCCAGATTCATGCAAAAAAAATCGATAGATATATAATTATATAGGTATATATAGAAAGAAGTGGTCTAATACTGATCGTATTGAGTACTATATATACAGTGTCCTAAAACTCAACGTTGAGTTTCAGTCTAGTTATACCAGTTCTGACCGGTACCCGCTTGACGCTGAGTTTCGGGACATGCTGTATATGATTGCGCTTACAATATCATATTTTGCTATTGACCAATAAACACTTTACATTTAGTATTTATTTTATGGATATTGAAACTGAAATATTAGTTGCTTACTAATGCATCAAGTTTCGGAAACGGCTTATTCAAAGGCCAAATTGTAGGATTAGTTGTAAATATTTGCTTGCCGTCCGACACCGGCCTTGTTTCGTGTATCTTGACGGCTCCAGAATAGTACCGAGGATGTAGTGTCTTTAGTGGACATAACGACAGAAGACCCTGAAACCAATTACATTATATAAGCCTATTGTCTAAGAACAATGTATACAGCATTCAGCACAGTCATGGTTCTGACAGCAAAACAAAATAAAATTAAAAAAATGAGAAATTAGGCCAACTCTATCATATTCTCCTAGTGGTAGTGCCACTAGGAAATGCCTTCAGGTTGCAGCCGAATGCGCCGGCCCGCCCGGGGATATACCACTTTCTCACTTAAAATCGGCGTAAAATGGTAGCTACACTACCGCGTTTCGTTTAGTATATGAGAGTCCCGAAGGCCCAATCCCTCCTCCCTCCCTAACTAGATAATCGAGTAGATTTTGGTTTTTTACCTCACGAGGTGCGTTGCAGTAGACAATCTCTCTCTGGCCATCCATGCTCAGGACGTATACCACCTGAGCAGGGATCCCTAGGCTGCCGTCCAAATTCTGGAGGGGGTAATTTTGCACTTGGAAATGCTCAAGACAAGCGGAGCAGGCAACGTAAGACAAGCAATTTCACCCTCGCTGTGGACTTCTGCAACGTAAGGGGACTAAATTCCAACTTAAACACCGTTCACTTCCATCTTGAGACGGACGAAGCCAGCCTTGCTCTTTCTAACCGAGACCCAGATATCATCTCCGGCTGATACCTCATACCCAGGGTACAAGTTGGAACATTCTTTTGTATCTATATATCAGCAGATTCCGCCAACCATTACCTCGCCAACGCGAATTCTAGATGTGGAGGATCACACACCTTCCCTGTTGGATCTTCTACTGTCCTCTCATCCGGACGGGTACCATGTTTCCGTCGAACCTCCTCTTGGCTCGTCGGATCACTGTCTTGTCCGAAGTACAGTGCTGATTACATGTCCTTCACGGCCTCGATTCGCCGGCAGCTGCCGTGTGTGGCACTACGTAATGATTGGTACGATAATGATGTATGATTCGTAAAGCTCATCTTTCGTTGGACATTCATAAGTCTAGTGGGCCGGGTGGCATTCCTCCGATCGTTCTGCATACTTGTTCTCCCGAGTTGGCACCGGTATTAACGCGTCTTTTCCACCACTCCTACACGTCTGGCGTATTCTCGAAATCTTGGCAGACTGCTTTGGTGTACACGGTATCCCTAAAAAGTGCAACCGCTCAGATCTAGCTAATAATAGGCCTATTACCATCTTCTCCTTGTTCTCCTTGTTCAAGACAATGGAGTCCATATAAAACTGCCAGCTTCTACAGTATCTAAAGGAGCACTATGACTGCACTGCACTGATTAGCGACCTACAGTGAGTTTACGTCGGGGTAGCTCAGCCGGTGATCTTCTAGTTTACCTGACCCACAGATGGGCTGAGGCAGTCGAGTCCAAGTGGGAGGTATTTGCAGTCAGTCTGAATATAGCAAAAGCCTTTGATGGGTATGGTATAAAGCGCTTCTTCCGAAGCTTATATTATATATAGCCTTCGCAAGTACTAAAGCTGTAAGTTCTTATTTTATTCATCCGAAAATTTGGCTTGCTGGTAGAAAATAGCCATCGAGTATAGAGCTCTTCCATGACTGTTTTAGTAGGTACTTAATAGTAATTCGTCGTAGTAATAGTATTGAATCCGCCATTTTGAGTTTTGAAATTTTGAGTGGGTGGAATCGTAATCAGCGACTCCGAAAACCCCCGAATACAAAATTTTGAGCTAATCCCACGTAAGGAAAAATGTGTGCTTCGAAAACTTCCGGAGATAATGAATTTTATCTAGAACCATTGCGATTTGTTAAGGTTTGTTTATGTGCATAAACAAAATCATCCATGATTTGAAATTATTGACCATCAATTCTATTTGCACAATTTAATTATTTCTTTTGACTTAATTCTGAAAACATTACACAAAGGGTGGACTGTACATATAGAACATATAAAAAAAAAACTGGTCTAATTGGACAACTTCGTAACGTAGTCAGATGTATTCCCTACAAATTACGTCACACAATTAGTAAATGCCCATTTATTGTATTTAATTGAGATCTGGAGAAGTGCTACGAAAACTAAATTAGCAGACATACAAAATGCACAAAAAAAAATAATAAAAATGATTTTTAAGTATCCTTTTTTAACACCTACAAAAAAACTTTATAAAAAAAACAAAAAGTATGACGATCAAACAATTATATATTTAAAGATTTTTACATATAACAAATGTAAACTCACTTACCTCATTCATAAGAAAACTAGCTAATTATATTATGAACACCTTTTGACAATGCAATGAGTTAATTTAATTTTGTTTATTTTTATTTAAATATAATTTTGCTAAACATAGCACTTAGGATGGATTGGGAAACTAAATTTCACACATGTAAACTCTGTTCTCAAGTAAGTGACTGTAATATGTCTTATTGAGAACAAATGTCTTACCTATATTTTAAGTTGTAATAAAATATTTTATGTTGTTATAAATAAATTTCACGACTGACCATTGAATTTGAATTTTTTGAAGTCAAAAACCAAGGCATATATCTTAAATATTGAACTTGACTCTCATTTCACATTTATGTTTTTGATGGAATCTATAAATACTTGGTCATTTTTATCCATAGATATTAAACGAAAGCTGTTTCAGAAAACAAAGGTCTATCTAAATTATGTCGTTCCTTTTGCTTTGATAACAATGTCTCATTGTCTAAACTATAACAATGGTACTCTTTTTTTGCCTTTTTTCCTGTGATTCTTTAGTTAAATACTTTGAGTGAGTTACGTGTATGTATTCAGTTAGGTTCTAAATATAATATCTTTTTCTTATTCTTAATATTCTAATCAAAATAAGTTGACTCTAGATACAATAATTTAAAATGAGAAAAACAAATAATATTCATTTTATACTATTAAAATTGTACATCTATTCAACTTACCTTATAAAACAACGACAAAGCTATTTGCCTTCTGTACTCAACAGGAGGCTCTGGCAGTTCTTCAGTAACAACGAGCTCTCCATTCAGTACCTTCAAACCAGCTAGCAATGTTTGGTTTTCGAACAACGCCTTACCACGAAGGTATGCTTCAGTTTTCCAAGCTCTTGTGAACACAGGCGATAGACCTCCATATACTATCCTACTATCCACCACAACATCAGCGTCATTTAATTTATAATTAAAACCGGCATGGACGATAGCGTGCACATTCTGAGATCTCGGCATTATCTGATATTAAAAAAAATAATTAAATTAAAGTAACAGACAATTTACGGACAAGCCAAAGGTTCCTCTCCTTTTAAGGGGAAGATTTGGAATTTATTCCTCCACCGCTCGTTCAATGAGGGTTTGTAGATAAAAATAAAGCAGATTTTTGTCCGATACGTGTAGGTTTTCTTACGATCTTAAGCCGCTGAGCACGAGATTAATTATAAACATGGAAATTCAGTAATGCTTGGCTCGATTCGGACCCGCAACTTTCGGTTAAGATTCATGTATCACCTTTAAGCCATTTCTGCTTCATTCTTAATGTAATGCAAATAGCATTACATTAGGAAGTTATTATCCTTCAAAATCTCTTTACAAAATACATATTACAACAAATTCATGTTTCCTCAATCGACTTAATAATATATAATATTGATAATCACTTAGTGTTCATATATTTGTTTTTTATTTCCCGAATAATAACTCACCTTAAACGTAGTTATTTTGTGAGCAGCATTTAAAGGTGGTAATAGAATATTTAATATGATCTTCCCAGTCATATCTTCGTTCAGGAATTGCTGCATCGTCAATATCTTACTGTACCCTGGAGCTGATACTGAAAATATCATTTTTTGTTTGGAATTATGTCCATGAGATTAATTGTAGCTTTTCGTCGCAAATTTTGCCATCGTTAATTAGACCACCACCAATCTGTCACAATATTTTTCTATTTTGATAGTATGTTTGATAGTATCTTATATCTAATATAACAATACAATATTATAAATACAATATTTTGTATAGTTTGGAATTTAAACAATAGTTTGGTGTAATTCCGAAAAGGTCATACCGCTTTTTTTCTTGAAATTTCGTATTCTAACGTATTTTAACTCGCTGATCACGAATATGATGATTAAAATTGGCGCAAATTTAATTTTCAAGGTTAAAACAAAAAGTTGATAATGATCAGGATTTGGAGCTGGCTACTTAACCGTACCCAAATGGGGTAATGTTCTATTTTTTAAAATATTTTTTATATTTAAAATACTATCAGCGGCTCCCATTTCTTAAGTTTTTCTAGAAAAAAAAAAATTTTTTTTGACAAAAGATGTATAGAATATAAAATGCGTTAAAGTGTATAATCTACAACTTTTTATACGAAACATTTTTCTCTAAGGTCAATATTTATAGAGATAACAGAAAAACCTGCTAAAAATCATTTTTTTTGGCATTTTTCCGAGTTTCTCTATCCTCTCATTCCGAATATCTATTTAGATATAAACACAGACTCTAAAATCCATTAGCTATTTATTAAATAAAATATTATTTTTATCTAAGTAATAATTTTTATCTTAATATATAACACCTCTCAAATTATGTAAGAACTTACGAATAGTTACTTGTGCACCAACAGTTTCAAGAAGAAGATAAATATCTGACTGAAATTCATGATGTTGATTCTTCAAGATTAAATTCCCAGCTACAGTCCCCAACTGGAACGAATCTATCGTTAGTAAGTTTGTATCACCTGTCTTGATAATACATACCACCTGCTTTGTGAATTTGTCGTCAATGGCAAAAGGTCAACGACCGACAGTTGATCAACGATAAAACTGTTAAAAAAATAGAATTCCGAATAATTTACATTGAATAACTTACATTTCTAACTGGTATGTGAGCAACCAGCTTTAGGTGATCATTGAGAACTTTTAGATAGTCAAAATACTCATATGTATACATAATCGTAAAAATACTCATAACTTCAGTGAGCGTATTTCCAGCTCCAATAATCAAATTCTGATCGATATTAAATCCTTTTAGTTCTGATACCCCTGATATGTCTATAAGTATTTTAGGATATTCTAATATCGGGTAGGCACCTGAAAATTATACTCCCATTAAACTGTAAACTGTCATTTTTTTAAAGAAGTAAATCAACATATTTCTCCTTGAATGTCGGCAAATTTGCCATCGGAGCTTTGGAGGTACAATTGAGTAGATTGTATTAGTAATGTTAAATAGACTTTTAATATAAATAAAGATATATTCTTGATTACGAGAACTATTTTGTAGTTCATATCATAGCTGAGGTATTATCAAACTTCATTAGTCTAAGGTACGTGATTAGAAATATACACTCTCATCTGTTATTTGATTTTGACAAAGCTTATATCTCAGATAATATGTAGGTACATTAATAAATCGCAAATAAGTTGCCTAGTTAAATCACGGGCCAACACTGGTTATTTAATATTCACTTGAACTTACTTTTTTGATCACCTTCCCCGATTTGTTATTGATGAAAATCGAACATTAGTCGAGAGAATTACATAATGAATTGGAAAAATATAGGTCTGTCTAATTTCTCTTTAGCACAACTATAAATGCAAGGTACAAACAGGTACCAGTTATTTAATGGACTTATTAAATGAAAGAAAAAAGTTAAGTATTATCATCCAACCAACATCCATCCAACAGTATTAGATCATATTTTTTTTTAAATGTTTAAGTTTAATACCATAAACAAATAACGGAAGGTGTCAAGGAATAGCAGCGTATCGCCATAGCGTAGCTACGTCATCGCTATAAGAATTCATCAACAGAAGGGTATATATTTCTGATATCGTATCTCGTAATACATGGAATATATAAAGCTACGCTTTGCTTATATTTACTCTTTCTACGATTGGAAAATAAAATCTGTCAAAAAGACAGTATTTACTCTTTTTTATTAATTTCAGTTCTGGTACTTTAAATAATCATTTACCCTTTCCTGTATTACCAGCAACCAACATGTACGATTGGACACCATTTGCATGCCATATAACAAATATATCTGTTAATGTCTCAACTCGGTACCAGTATCTGTCATCGCATAGCTTAATACATTTAACTTCGCTCTGCGTATCATTTCCAGAAACGAAACACCAATCGCTGTCTTCACAGTTTCTTTTAATACAAACTTCACCAGTTTTATCGCATATTTTTAAATCTTCAATATCTGGGAGTATATGTGGATCGGGAGCATCCGAGGCGAATTTCTTGAAGGCTTCTAGGATTGGCCTGTATCCAGTACATCTGCAGATATTGCTACCAAAAGACTGTTCAATTTCAAGCATTGTCATTCTTTTCGTTTGCAAAAGGCTGAAACAAAAAAATCTAATCAAATATCTCGACACACTAATGTGTATTGATTAAGAAAATGTAATACTTAAATAATAATAATGAGTTGTAAATACATATTATGTAAATACTTAAACAGATACACATACGCCATATATTACAAGCATTTATGAAATATTTAGCGACCAGTTTAGATATTGCTTAGACCATGCGTGAGATTAAAATTGTTTTAGAAGAAAGAATTAATTTCATTTTAATTAAATAAAACTATAAACGTGAATAGCTATCACAATAAAACAAGTTTTACTACAAACGAAATGGTAATAATATTTTGATGCGTGTATTCTTTCAATGTTGTGATTATTATAGTCAATTGATATGATACTCTGACATTTCACGAGCTTTGCTGCGGTGAATTTTGAATTTGTTCTTACAGAATACAAAAACAGCTCCCATTTTATGTGGCAAATATATTCTATGTAATGGTTAGATAGTTACCTATACATCGCCATGACCCATCCCGGAGAACAGTACCCGCATTGTGTCCCGTTATATTCGGCAAGGGTTTTCTGCACCGGGTGGTAACCTTCCAGACGATTACCAATTTTCTCTATAGTCGTAATATCCCAATCTTGACATGAGGTCACTGACACCATGCACTGTATCAAAATTCAAATTCAAAATACTTTATTCAATTTTGCCGTATTACACTTTCTTATTGATTGTCAAACTAGAAACTACAACACACAAGCGTACTGATAGAGACTTTTTTTTTTAATTTAATAACCGAGGCATTTTTGGGATTTTTGAGGGATATTTTTTTTCGTTTATAAATTAATAAAAAAATATAATGGTTATTAATTCGTTGTTTTGAGCTCAGTTACGTTTAGCTCCAGGGCTTGAGTCTTTTAAGAGAAATGAATTCAAGAAAAAGAGAGAGATAATTTGAAACTGCGTTTGTATTTCCTGTTAAAATTTACATTTTTCATTGCTTAGCGTTAGTCGATGGTGTAACTTTCATAGTAAATAAATATTTGTAGTTCGTTACTAGAGTGAGTTACATATACAAAATATAAACCTTATACAAAAATATATTTATTTTTACAAGATTTACAGGCTCTTAATTTATATTATCGCATAATTTTAAATTAATGTGTAATTAATAGTTGAAATAAATGATAATAGGTAGTAACTTACCGAATTTATACCTTGAGAAGCTTCCCCATGCCCCTTCTTTGCAGTAACAATGCATGCTCCGCAGCCAGCTTCCAAGCACATGTACTTCGTACCACGCAGCTCTAACGTATTACGAAGATAGTCCAGGAGACTTGTGGTGGAGCTTACCTCGGAACCCACTAAAATAAATATTTAAAAAAAACAAAAAAAGCAAAATCGGGATCATCATCTGGCTCCCAATTGACAAAAAATACATTTTATTCATTTAGACAATGAAGTTACAATAAACTTGACATTGAATCGTATTCTTCACATGTGAGACTTTAAGGTCACATAGTCACATAGAGGAATAGATAGAGGAATCTCGACTAAAGAAACTGCATTATGAAATTCAAAAAGTATGTACACAAAATGACAATACACTGACCGCTCTTTTGGATTGTGAGATAGCAGATTTTTGGCTTAACGAAAATAAATAAAGATTTAAAAAATACTGCACGGTGCTGCAGATACCGGCTAAGTACGTTTCAGACTTTTGTGGCGTTTTTGGACGTGGAGTATAACTAGTTTTTTCTATCGATGTTAGTTTATGTATATACCTTAATGGGCCACCTGATGGTAAGTGGTCACCAACGCCCATAGACATTGGCAGTGTAAGAGATGTTAACCATCGCTTACATCACCAATGCGCCACCAACCTTGGGAACTAAGATGTTATGTCCCTTGTGCACTGGCTCACTCACCCTTCAAACCGGAACACAACAGTACCAAGTACTGCTGCTTTGTGGTAGAATATCTGATGAGTGGGTGATACCTACCCAGATGAGCTTGCACAAAGCTCTACCACCAAGTCAATTCCCAGCACAGTGATTGTGTAAAGAATTTATTATATTTTTGATCGTTTAAGTCCCGTCTCCGTTATAAGTAAAACAATATACGAACAAATTATATCTTCGAAGTCCTACTACTTATGTTACTATTATAACGTTGGTCAATGCCTTGAACTGTTAGCTTTATGCCTTGAAGTTGAAACCGATCATCGTATGCGGAAACATAAATTTCCTTAAGTGTTATCACGAGGAGCCTTGACTTCAACCGCGACCAGCTGTGAAGACACGCGTATAGGCCATTTCAGTTTAGAAAAAGAAATAATCCAACCCGTAATAGTTGTCTGAATTTGGTAGTAACGTGGGTCAGACTTACGGAAGTCAAAACTATTTAAATACTGAATTAAATGACGCGAAATCTCAAATTTCTGCATATAATTATGTAAATTTAAATACTGTTTTCATTTTAAAATTAAATTTATAACTTTGCCAATCAACACATTTAAAACTTATGTTGACCGTCAACTTTAAAGATAAAAAATGTTTGTTTACACATTACAATTCGGAACAGTAGTTAAAGAGATTACAATATTTATTTTGGAATAAACGTACGAAATAAAAAAGCGTGCGCTGAGCTGTAACAGTAGCTGCGAACTGATCGTTTGATAATGACATCAATACAAATGTATAGATTTATACAGTATGTAACAAAAACGACTCACGATACCTAATAACCACTTCACAAATCGGACTGCGTTTCTGTTACACACTGTATAAATCTATATATTTGATTTGATATCATTATCAAGCGATTATTTATAATTACAAATTAATAATATCTGCCGTACAAATGATCACGTGAAATAGTAACAAGGGTATTTGTTTGTTTGTTTCTTTTTTTCTTTTAACCGACGATGCCGGTATTTAGGGTACAAGTAATTTAAGCTAAATCTTGCATTTCTTTGCAAGTTGCTAACACAATGCAAGATGAGACAGGTCATAGCGGTGAGGGCGATAAGGGGTTATCGTAAGGTATCGTGGACAGCGGCGACCCTCCTCGCGGGTGATTCGCCCTGGGAGCTCCAGGTGGAAGTGCTCGCGGAGGTGTACCGCTTCCGGGCCGAGGCGAGGGAACGCGGCGACCGTCCAGGGTCGGTGGAAGTCGGGCGGATCAAGGCTCTAGCCCAGCAAGCCCTGATCACCCGATGGGAGGAGGACCTCGGGTCCCCCACGGCGGGCCTGGCGACAGTGGAGGCGGTACGTCCCCACTTGAGTCGCTGGGTCCGAAGGAAACGAGGCACGCTCTCGTTCAGGCTGACGCAGGTGCTTACCGGATACGGATCCTTCGGTAATTACCTGCACGAGATAGCGCGGTGGGAGGTGTCACCCTCCTGCCACGAGTGTGGTGTCGACACGACGCATCACACCCTGACGGAGTGAGCCACGTGGGGGCCCCAGAGGCATTCCCTGGCGGCGGTTGTAGGCGGAGACCTCTCCTTGCCGAGCATCATCAACGCGATGCTAGGAAGCGTAAGGCGTTTACATTTAAAAAAAAAAAACATACGTTTTAGGTTCAATAGTATTTCAAAATTTAATCAGATTTCCTTAAAAGGCTATATATGTTTAGTAATAATAAATTATAATAACAGCTACGGAAAGAGAACCAATCGGCATTTAGTACCGCGGTTAGCAAATAATCTACCCTCGCACTACACTTAAAAAATTCTAATACTAATAAAAACATAAAACAAAAGTTAAAAACTTACTTTATACTCACGTAGTTTCTTCTTAACATTATTAGCCTAATTGTATTGTTGTTATAGCCTTTCAATTTATTGTATGCTGGCATTAATAGCATGCAAAACAAACCTCAGTGGCTTTTTGTAATGCTATAATGATTGATAAATTGTAATCTTTCTTTTTTTTTGTAATAGTGAAAAACTAAATAAAAAAAAAGAATTATGTATAGACAGAACACACAAACCACAAATCGTTATCCGCGTTATTAAAACGTATCATTTCTGAAAAGTGAAAACGATTATTGCGTGCTTAGAAATATTTCAACGGCTGAATAACTTTAAGCATGTGTTTGATAATTGTCAATCACGAACGATCAATTTCTTATTAAGTTATTACGTCAGCTTATAATCTACAATTTCAAGCGAAAACTAATGCTAGTGCATTTATTATCTTCATTCGTGGCTGCTGTAAGGAATCTACATGGTTTCCTTTAACGCCGAGCAAAAATAAAGCTACCAAATCTTGTTAACACATTACTAAATTTTTATTTAACTCACCGCAGAAGACAGTCGTGAAATGTCAGAAAGTGACAGGCGAAATTGGCCATAATAAATGCATCAAAATTGTATATCTCCGTATGTCCAAATCTTAGTTTTTTCTTTAGTATCTATCAATATATAGTATATTTTTTCCATTCGTTTACTTCCACGCAAAATAATTAATTTGTATTTAATTGAATACGTATTCTTTCTTAGTAGTACGGAGTTTCTTGTAGTTTCTCAATATAGCCTACATTGCGAACCGGTAGTAACTTCGTGTTTAAGAATAATACCAACGTCGGTTTTTTTTACTAAACTATACCCCTTCAATGAAGCGTACAGCCTATGTTAGGGGTACGACAATAGGTCAAGAGGTCGTATTTGAACCAGCTACTTTTATATTGCTAGTAAACTATGGCGCTATTCGCGTATGATATAAAGTACCGGTATGGGTATTAATACTTGAGAAAAGTATATTTTAATTTTCAATTTAGTTTAATAACTCATAACATTTAAATAACCTCATATAACTTACACTTTACGACACGAGGAATTAAAAATCGCAATTACTGTTGCTACTATTCTTGTTAGCAGACAGTCATATCATATTATAAATACATACGTGAAGCAAAAACTTTGTATCCCTTTTTACGACAATTGCGTTGATGGAGGAGGAGTGCAGAAAGTTAATGTTTTTGTATAATATGCACTAGAAATACCTTAAATTAATAAAATAAAACATTACACACACTACCATAAATTTAACACTGTGGGCGTACGCAATTACGCATATTTATACACATAATAATATCATACATCCATCCGTAGACAGAGACAGAGAACTACCTTTCTCTGTCCATCCACGCACTTCATCATTTCATGCATTCATCCTTTTGGTATATAGTCTGAAGTTAAAAGAGATTAAATATTATATGTAAATTGTAAAATACTCTTTTGCTTATGATTTATCCTATAATTTATCTAATAGATATTTGTGCGTTATAATATATTTCTTTTGCCATCTCTTTATTAAAAGTTTTGCTTTACTACTAAAAAACCTTAAAGTATTACCTATGTCATATGTGTAGGAACGTTAGTGGCAGTTGTCAAAATCAAAAAGTTTATTGACAATTTCGAGTTTTCAGTGGTTTCTTGTGTAGTTTTTGCGTAAAAACAAATATTGTGTGTGTCTTTATGATCTCATCTTATATATTTCATAACAGTCTACCACCTCAAGGCTGCGTGTGAGCTGTCAAACTCAAAGACAAAAATTCAAACTTTTTAACTACCGAAGTTGATTTCACTTAATATGATGATTTAGCTATATGATTTTATGTATGTTAGTTTATGTTAATTTTAGTAATTGTTCAGTTATTATTGGTGGATACTTAGCTGATGTATGTATTATTTTATATTAATATGCTATAAGAGCCATCACATTGCGTTTCCTTAATAAAAAAAAAGATTAGTTTATTAACACTAAACCTAGCAGAATGGTCGGCTAATCTTTACATTAACTGTCGAGTTGGGGGTTGATATTTTTTTTACAGAAAGGTTACATTATTATAAGCACACACAAAGTTTCAACATTCGGAGACGCGTAGACTGAGAAATTTTTTTTTGAAAATCTTTTATTTTTGTAATATTTATGTCAATCCGGTAGGGACATTGACAGATTATAACGTTTCGTTTTACCTACGGTTAACAAATCGTAAGTATCGTAGGTTTCGGACGAGCCTGAGCGGCTGAGGCTGGTCGCTGAAGGCGACCAACAAGCCGAAGCTGCGGAGGCGAGGACTGCGATTTGTTACGCAAGGGCCCAGAGGCTGCCCTTCTCGCAGCGCCGGAGTCGTTGCAGTCTCAAAATAGAAACAGAAATCCCTTAAATCAGTCCCCCTATTTTTTCTGATTAAAGGGGGGGGTCTTTCCGTAGGGGGAAGCCACTCCCCTTTAAGGGGTCCCCCAGTTTTTTGCACTTATTTAATTAATTTAATCCATAAAATGAGGATGGGGCGAAGATAATCTCGCGCCCTGCACTCCTCGCTAGTGCTTATGGCAACACGAGACCATCCCGGCTGCCGTTCTCCTCAGGGCAATTTGCTGCAAGCTAACGTAAAATAAAATATTATTAACTAGACAATTTTTAAGCATTTTATCATAAAGTGAATGCGCCGTTCTATTCTAGATTTAATATAAACGAAATATCCTTACGATTTCACGTAGACAATACTTATATGACGATGTCTTCCTAACCGATTTCGGCCACGGCTGCCAATCTTAAACCAAATGCGTAGGATATATTATAGTGCACAAGTGTGTGCGGAAACACAGGAACACTCTCTATTCCCTTACTATCATAATTCAATGGGACGGTACGATAGGGTACACACTTCTGGCTCTGGGCTGCTACTAAGCATTTTTCGCCAGAAAAAACCCAATGACTTATTATCGGCCCGACCTGGAGTTGGAACCCACGACCTAGAGATCCGCGGCCTTATATCTAGTCACTAGATCAACGAGGCATTAATTATTTCATAAGTCCCCAATGTCATTTATTGTCATGTAAATAATGTAAGGTAGAGTTGTGTATGTAGGTTCATATATACAGCGAGAGGTATTTACATAATAATATTATTCACAATATTATTCACACGTTCACACTTCGGTAAAAAGGGTCAGTCAAGATATACAATTTATCCCGAATTGAATTTATTGAATTTCGCACCCTATCCGTACTTTTATACTCAAAAGATTAAATACACAAATTAAATTAAATATGCGAGTGCAACGTTAGCACTTTTTTTAAACGTTATGAAGCAAAGTTTCACTCATACCTTCATCACTTTTAAAATTCATTCAAAATATTTGTTTAATATTAATAAAATAATTATAATATAATAACCAAAGTTCAACTACTTGGTTAAATACATAAAACACAATCGTATAAAATAATAAAATCTTTTGATTTCATTTCATTTTAAATCAATACACATTAAGACATAAGGCACTAACGGATGTTAGTCGTAAAACTAAATACATCAAAAACTAATTTTCCTGTTTATCATTCGAAGATATTTCTAAAAAATATTTAAGAAATTTTAAAATATTTTATTTTATGTAATAAATTGTAATTTTTGATAATTTAAAATATTGTGCCAAATTATAATGATTTAAATTCCATACCCGAACACTCGATCCCATTTACTTGAAACTTGATTCTATCCATGACCGCGGTCCGAGTGATAAGCCGACGGACTGAATAAATTTCTTTAAATTGCTGGCGTCAATCACTACACACGACCACGATGCCAAATGCAAAGTGCAGTAAGTCACAAGAAGTAAAATTTCAAGGTAATTAAAATTTTAAGCTTTCGTAGAATTTATTATTGTTTTTGTTTTTTAATAATGGTGCCAGCGTTTGTCATGTATTATGTAACAGAGTGACAGCTTCTAAATGTCCCACTTCTTGTCTGTCACGGAGAAGACTTGGAGCTTATTCTAGTGCGAGATATTTGCCAAGAAACGTTTTTCAAGATAGCAGCTGATGCTCGCGGTCTAGGATCCCAACAACTCAGTTTTATGGCATGGGCACCCCCTTACATAATCCAATAAAAAAATCGAGTAGCGGGATTTTATGCAGTCTGAATATATAAAAATCTTGGATACTTAGTCTATTATCACAATTCCCATCATAAACTTTGTTTAATTGGAGTTGTAATTTACTAAAATAATATTATAATATTAGTAAATTCCTTAAAATGGGGATTGCTATTTTTATAAAAATTCTTAATTGAATTTAAAAATTTAAATCGGTTCTTAATCTTTGATTAGAGAGTGGCATAAAGGTTGAGGCGCTTTTTATGTGACAAAAATAAAGTAATATAATAAATAAAAGTTACATTTAAAAACACGATTTGGGTCGAAAAAATATCGCAAAGAACTTCGTTCCTGACGGGGGTTCCCCGACCCCACAATTATTATTTTTTACATTTTGTCCTCAACCGGAGTTCTTTTCCAGCATTTACTATTTCTTAATATACCTTATAAATATAAATATGTCGCAGCGTCAGCACTGAGGCGACATCTGGTTGATTTTTGATTAAATAAATTACACTGGCAATTTATAAGGTATAACGGAAACGTCAAGTAAGTAAGGTGCGGTCATTGCCATGGTGATGGTTTGTTGAAGTGACAATTAAAAATGAAGAAAATGAAGATCGTTGGGGAATTGGAACTAGAGGATTAACGTGTGCCGGAATAGTAAAGGAGAGCGGGCGGTCGTGTAGAAAATCACCACATGGCATCGAACTCACCGCGTTTACGATCTGATTAATTCCCTAAAGACTGTAAAAGATAATAAAATTGTAACTGTGTGAACTCCCATAATAACGCTAAATGCAACAAATAGTTGTTTTTTTTTCGCCTAATACTTTGTCGGTTACAATCAAGTCGGGTATAATTGGTTAATATTAAGTCCTTACATATGAAATTAGCGTTTTGTCGTACTGACCATTTTGATTGGAAATATCTCCTCTTTGGTTTAGAATTCCAAATTCAAATTTATAAATTCATTTAGCTGGTACATTTAAGTTTTGGAAACTGTCATTCATTTGTTTTTTCCTCATTATTTTTTTCTTTGGCGTCGCTTATTACCGCACAGTGGAAAACATGAAATATCGGTATATTTACAAGTACGTGTTCTACCGTGGATTAATGATGCTTACGGCACTAGTGTCGCAAAAGAAAGCACGGTACGTTTTTGATTTCAACGTTTTCGTTCTGGAAATTTCGACCTTCAGAACCAACCCCATGGACGGCCACCAAACCCAACCCAACGACCAAAGTGGAAAATGAAGAATTAAAGGCTATTGTGGAAGTGGATCCATCACAAAGCACTTCAGAGATAGCTGCAGGCTTGCAGGCCTTCAAATTTGGCGGGGCAAGTGATAAAACTGTATTAAACCACTTGAAGCTAATTGGGAACGTAAAAAAACTTGAACGATGGGTACCTCATGAATTGAGTGAATCGAACTTGCAAACACGCGTCGACTGCTGTGTTACTTTGCTCAACCGACACAATAATGAAGGGATTTTAAATCGAATCATTACTTATGATGAAAAGTGGATACTATACGATAATCGGAAGTGCTCGTCGCAATGGCTGAACCCTGGAGACCCAGCCAAATCCTGCCCTAAACGAAACTTGACTCAGAAAAAGTTACTTGTGTTTGGTGGACTAGCACCGGTGTCGTTCACTACAGCTTTCTAAATTCTGGCCAAACGATTACGGCAGATTTCTATTGTCAGCAACTGCAAACCATGAAGGAAGAACTAGCTTCTAAACAACTGAGATAGGTCAATCGCTCTATGCCACTGCTGCTTCGCGATAACGCAAGACCACACACTGCACAACAAACAACCACTAAGTTAGATAAGCTACAATTGGAATGTCTGAGACATCCACCGTACTCCCCGGACTTTGCTAAAACAGATTACCATTTTTTCCAGAATTTGGACAACTTCTTACAAGGAAAAAAATTCAACTCCGATGCGGCAGTCCAAACCGCCTTCAAAGAGTTAATTGATTCTCGCCCCCATGGTTTTTTTCGTAAAGGGATCAATGAACTACCTATGAGATGGCAAAAGTGCATAGATAACAACGGTGCATACTTTGATTAATTAAATATATTTTACAAAAAAAAATTGACTTTATATTCCTCCCGTACAAAACGCCAATTTCATATGTAAGGACCTAATAATTAATCTACTTCAATCTAGTTTGTAAAGTTTTTTGATACATAATTACAAACATAACATAAATTCACGCCTAACATTAATGATTGTTTCATTTGAATATATAATGTACAACTTTCTCCTACATCACGCATTTATTGGTGATTATATGTAAAAAAGATGTATGCAGTAATCCTCAATATCCAAACACGCGGCTTCACCAACGTGTAATATAGTCATTTAATTTAGAAATATAAAGTATTGCATAGCAGCAGTAAAAAATGATAAAAAAGAGGCTGTTATTTTTAAATCACACAGACATTTCAATTTTATTTAATTGTATAGACAAGCATAAAATAGTGGATGACAAAGATACGTACGATAAAATAGCACTTTGAAAAGAATTATATAATTTTAAACCAAAATCATAATTAGTAAAATTTAAAATCTTCTATCCTCGAAGCGCACGAAAGAGCAATTTTATCTACTGTATATGGACCATCTGAAAAAAAACCAGTTGTAAATAGCAAGCAGTAACTAGGTACATTAACACACAGAAGTATGCAGTCACTTGGTCGTAACTTTTACGACTAAGTCACTGATGAGTGGCGGACGAGCATATGGGCCACCTGATGGTAAGTGGTCACCAACACCCATAGACAATGACATTGTAAGAAATGTTAACCATCTCTTACATCACCAATGCGCCACCACCCTTAGGAACTAGGATCTTATGTCCCTTATGCCTGTAATTACACTGGCTCACTCACCCTTCAAACCGGATCACAACAATACAAAGTACTGCTGTTTTGCGGTAGAATATCTGATGAGTGGGTGGTACCTACGAGCTTGCACAAAGCTTTACCACCAGTAAATATTTAGGAATATATTATGGTAGATGTTGATAATAATAAACTCTAAAAAATATTTAGTCAGTTTACTTAGATATTGTAATATAATATTTTTACATCATTACCTATAGTAAAACAATTTGTGCTTGGTATCCCAGATTCCAAACGCGCTGCTGATATCGCTTGTCTCATTGCGATAGGTACAGCAATTCCCATGCATGTTGCTGGCTCAATAGTTCCTACGGAAAACTTAACAGTTAATAGTTGCAAATAGAAAAGTCATCATTTTTTTTAAATATATACTTTACTTTCATAAATGATATACTTGTTTTTATTTTAGTATTGAGTATGACAATAATAAATACAATTATTAATTACACAGAAATATATTATTTCTTTGGCTGTCGGCGTATTTCTTCCGATGTTTTGTCATATTTACGTACATAGGTCGGAATATTGTGTGTTAAATGTCTCAATACAATACTAAGACGATTATATTTACCTTTAGCTTCGAAGAATAGTTCGGTACTAAAAGATTTTTCTCTGAAATATATTCTGAAATCTTGCGGGATATCCCTAGCTTGCGGGACCCAATAATCCCACGTACGATTAGTAAGTAATTCTCCTGTTCGACTGTCAATAACTAGATTTTCAGAAGTCCAATAACCGACTCCCATTATAAAAGTGCCTTCGATCGATTCGATAAAAATCCATTAAAGTAATAATCACCAAAATAACATAATTTAACAAAAAAAACTTTGATTATATAAACAAATAATAGCAAAGAGAAATATCATTTTTAAAGTAAAAGGAACGGTGGCATAATTATAAACGTTATTAGCGAGTGATTAGTTAAACATTGCTGCGTCTTTTTCTTTCGAATGTCAAATCGATAATGACAGAAAGAGTTAAATCATGATTAGATGTTTAACAACCGCTAAGCAACGTTTTACACAATATGTAAGTCCGGGAATTACATACATATATTAAACGTAACGTTAAAAATTATAATATTACTTAGTTTTAATATAATTAACGTAAATTAGAGGTAAAATTACCTGGAGAACGACACCAAGTGTTTGATGGTGTGTCGGTCAGACCATTATATGCTTTATAGTTCCGTGATTCCGTTCTATAGCAGTTACTAAATGATTCAAAGGTTATATTGAGAAAAGGTTCATTCAGAACGTAACCATTGTACAATTCAAAGTTCATATACTGGATAGCACCTTTGTTATTAACGCCAATCTGTATTCATTATTTATTATGTGCATTTTTTTCTTAACAAGAAACTTGCCATCTATATGACATACTCGTAAAATATAGTAATAAATAAAAGTAAACCTGAATTATTGTTGCTTATCAATCGTACGATCAATTAAGATTATTTCTAGCTATGTTGAAGTATTAGGAACATTAGTCAAAATATGATTTTAGTTCTTTATGGTAATCAAAGTTAATCAAACGTTCGAGTACATTTATGAGTAAACTCTACGCTAAATTGTCTTTCACAGTGACGACGGTTTTATGCCTTATCTCAAACAATAGTCATTTTAATATATCTGGGAATTAGAGCTCATCTCGAAGTTTGTAGAACAAGGCAATCTCTTACCAACGGCTCTCATGTTAGTAGTTAGAGAATTTATTAATCTGCATGGTCTGTTGAGCTTATACGCAACCAAAGTATAAGCAGCAGCTTCTTGTGATGCTCGACTTATTTTAATACCAAATGCGCCACCAAGTCGGCGAATATTAATATCAATCCATAAAATAAATCACTAACTATGGATACAAAAAATACAATAATTCAACTTTAAATTTATCGATCCTAAAAATGCTGGCAACAATTCTCTTTTTTAGATAAAACTGTGGTTACTATATCACTTAAAATATAGTAACATATCTTAACTTTAAAGATAATGAAAGAGCATTTAAAGTACTTTATAAATTTGTTGTTTTTCAATGAACAGTGAAAAAATTTAAAATATAAACAAAGCAATCTACAAAATAAATAACCTGTTATGACCGATTTCCAACATTCTTGATATAACTTGTTGTACTGTATCAATCCATTGAGTTGTACTGTGCAGTTGTAATCCTTCTTCTGATGGACTTTTTAGACATAACAAAGTTTCCAATGTAAAATGATATTGAGCATATATAGTATTGTCACCTTTGATTATTTTACTAATATAATTTCCTCTCGTCGTTTAGTCTCTTGATTCTAGTAAGGTGACTTTGCTAGGATCATTTTTGGTAATTTTTATGTCATAAACTGGTTTTTTAACATTACTATATATTACATCAACCAAGGTAGCCGCTTTATTGGCAATTTTTTGCGATTTAGCTACAATAATACCAAGTGGCTGGTTATAGAATTTAACTTCTCCATTACATAAAAGTTCTTCGTTGCTTAAGTTAAATACATTCGCCGGTGGTGTAAAGCTACACCGGGTATATCAGAAACTGAGTAAAAAGCAATTACACCAGGTTCTGCCTATGGAGAAAAAAAATTAAATGTATAATATTATTACATTAATTGACACTATTGACGAAAGGTCAACAATGAAATGCTAGGGTCAATTTTTTCAATTGTTACAAGAGCAACAGTTGATAATACAAATGCAGCATACACTTCTCCAGGAACCGTTGGAATGTCATCAGTATATTCAGACTCACCTGCGCACTGGATCTTTAGCATAGAAATAAATTCTAATAATCATGATTATCACATAAATTTATATTCAATTACATAGGTTTTTTCATTAAAAGTATTACCAATTCATCCAATTTAGGTATAGGATTATTTAACGGCCACAGCGATGGGTTAGTATCAAATACTTGTTGACCTTCCGATATCGGTCGTTTCTCATGCAATTTCACGGTCCCTGAACGATATCGAGGATGCAGTATAGTCGTTGGACACAGGGAAATGAGACCCTGGAATCAGCGGCGTGTATATTTTATCATTCATTTCATCGCATTGCATCACATGCAATCATTTAATTAGAATATTGTATATGTATTAATCTAATGTATTTTTCAAAGTTTCATTTCAATTATTTTTGTTCTAAAAACTTAGAAAGTAATGCTTAAACACTCAAAAAATTACATATTATAATTAAATAAACAAAGTTTTACTTGATTTTACCAACCTTGTAGAATAATCCTAATGCAATTTGTTTTCTGCTCTGAACAGGAGGATCAGGTAAATTTTCAGTAACTAGAATTTCGTTATCTAATATTTTTAAAGCACCTTGCAATGTTTCATTTATAAATAACAATTTACCAACAAGGTAACGTTCTATCTTCCATGAGCGATTAAATTTTGCACTGAGCCACTCCATACACAATTCTAAAAGATATCACTTGATTTTGATATTCATTTATTTTGTATAAAAACCCCGCGTTGACAATAGCATGAGCATTTTGTGCTCGAGCCATAATCTATAGTGAAAAACATTAGACATGTTAAATATTGTGCAGTTCACATTATGGTATCAATTACTCATAGTTTGTATGTATTTATGTTTAGTAAGCTTACCTTAAAAGTGAACATTTTATGAGATTTGCTGAGAGGCGGTAAAAGAACATTTACTACTGTTTTGCCTCTCGTCTTCTTTGAGAAAATTTTGTAATGTTAATATTGTTGATTGTCCGATGGCCGTCACTGAAATGAATACCAAATTTGAAGCATTAAAAATTGACAAAACAAAAACTAAACATAATGGTTATCTATATCACCAATATCAATAAAACAACAAATTGGATGAAGTGTCTTCGCTAACCTGACGTTTCTGAAGCTGATTGAAAAGATTCATTTTTTGGAAATATTATTAATCGAAGGAAATAAAAGAATGTCAAATTACATATAAATAATATTTGAAGTCAGAAACATTATATTGATCTCTTAAAGTTGAGAAAGTTAACAAAACCTAAGACAGTCGAAATCACTGATATAAATATGTAGGCGCTTTACATGGTGGGTAGAATGTATTTATTTTTTATTTTGCTAATCGGAGCCGATTATACATATTGAGAGTAATATGTAAAATCGTGTAATAATGTTTTTAATACCTTCGGCATTAATTATTCGACATATAATTATTATGCTTATAAAAATTATGCTTAAATATCATTATGCGTAAATAAATTTAAACTTTAGGATAGCATGCTTAACATATGCATATAGTAGTTATGCTGTAAAAAGTTATGCCAAATTAATGTATAGTAAATGATACTGATAAGTAAAAGTATGCCATGTTAAATTATGACATAAAAATTTATGCAAAAATAGGCAACCTGTTACTAACAAAAATTATGTAAAAATCTCCACTTACAAATTGTTATCTGCGCCCCGACCGTTTCAAGAATAATAAAAATATCAGATTTAAAACCTGGATGCTGGTTCTTCAAAATTAAATTACTTGCTATCGTTGCCAGCTGAAATTAAATTCCCTTATTTTCAACATTCCACAAGTATGATAAGGATTTCATTTAGAAACTTATTATTTAGTTACAATTATCTAAACATTTTTTGAATAATCCTTTTATATAATTATTTTTTTCTAATATTATTTATACAATTTTTTACTACTAATTTCCTTTATTAATTTTTTATACATAGTTTAAGTTGATGAAAAATAAGTTCCGTGTAAAAGGGTCAGAGAGCCAGTGTAACTAAAGGCACAATGGACATAACATTTTAGTTTCCAAGGTTAATGGCCCATTGGCGATGTAATGGTACCAACCAGGTATAAAAGGTATAAAAATGACAAAAACTTACATTTCTTACTGCTATGTGAGCAACAAGTTTTAAATGATCATGAAGTACCCTAAGATAACTAAAATTTTCGGTCTCCGATACAGTTTCGAATATTTTCATTACATCGGTGAGTGTATTACCAGCTCCAACGACTAAATTTTGATCTACGTAAAAAAAATTTAATTCCGAAATGCCCGACACGTCTATTAGAAGTTTGGGGTATTCTAATATTGGGTAGACACCTAAAACCAATTCGAATAGTGAGTTAATGAGATAAGTCAATATACTTGTAAGGCTTAGCAATTCTTCCATACCTTTGCCAGTATTCCTAGCGACTATCATATAAGATTCTGTTCCTTCTAGTAAATTCCTTCCTAGTAAATACATCTGATAGAGTTTGTACTCTGTACCAATCCCTTTTATCACTTAATTCAATATGCAGTATTTAATTGAGAATATCACTTTTAGATACCATACACCAGTCAAGTTCCGAACAATTTATTTTTAAACAAACTTCCCCAGATTTGTTACATATTTTTAAATCTTTAATGTCAGATAGTTCATACGCGTCCGGAGCATCCGAAGCAAACTTTTTGAAGGCTTGTAAAATGGGTCTGTATCCTGTGCATCTACAGATATTACTTCCAAACGAATCTTCTGCTTCAAGCATTGTAGGATTTTTAGCTTTCAAAATACTGCAATTATTTTTTTATATAGTAAGAAACTATTTACCGAGATGGCGATATAGATATTGATTGGAACACTTGATCTCTAATCGATGATTGCGGATTCTATCCCAGGCAGACTCCACTGAATTGTTCCTGTGCTTAATTCGTGGTTACAAATGTATCTTGTGCTCGTTGATGAAGGGAAACGTCGTGAAGAAACCTGAATGATTATTGGATGAAAATCTGCCACAAATGTATCCACCAACCCGCATTTGAGTAACGTTGTTAATGAGGTCGAAACATTTTCCTCAATATAAAAGGAGGATTTAGCCCCGCAGTCAAATATTTAAAGGCTGTTACTTTACTAAGTATGATAATTAAATTACCTATACATGGCTATAATCCAACCACGACTACAGTAGCCGCACTAGGAACCATGACTATCACCAAGTACCTTTTGCAGTGGATGGTAGCCCTTCAATCGGTTACGTATAAATTCTATCGTCGTTACATCCCATTCTTGGCATGAGGTTATTGATACTAGACACAAAAACAAAACCTATTATTAACTTCACAGTAAGTAACACTATTTAAAGAAAACTGGTAATGTGTCATCAACAGAAGCAAGATATAGAGGATAGGTTTTGTTGACTTGTGAGATTTTTTCTTATTTACTTCCCTTTAAGGTTATATAAAACACATTATAATACTTTGTCTTGTTGCCTTCGCTGATGACAGGAAGGCTGGTTCATTTCTTACTTCAATAAATGGAACTGCTATTTAACAGAAACTTGCTGCCAGCATTCATGCGAACATTGTACGTGTTGACAATTTATACAGTACCCATTTCTAATGAATTTATTAATTTTTGGGATGATGTATCAATAGTAATATCAATATTTATCTTACTGAATTTATTGCTTGAGGAACGTCTTCATTGTTCTTTTTAGCTGTGATTATACACGCTCCGCAGCCTCCTTCTAAGCACATATATTTCGTACCACAAAGTTTCTGTGTTTGGCGTAGGTAGTCCAGGAGAGTTGTTTGTGAGTCGATTTCACAGCCCACTTTGAATTATTAATCTTTTAATTTTACTAACTTAAACAAAATGTGAACAGGCGTCTTGTAGACCGGCAAGGCGGGGACGGCTAGTGCAGAACACGCTACCCGACTACTAGCCGTCGTCGCGTTTGGACTCTACTACCACTTACCATCAGGTGGAGTACTCATTTGCCTTCCCGACAGTTATAAAAAAGTACATTTTTTTATTGACATAAATATAACAACTATCTATTTTCTATATAAATTAAACTTAAAAAATGCACAGCATTCCTTTACTGACATATTATTATGAAAACAAATGTGAGGGTAGTATTGCAAATTTGTTTCTACCCAAATTTTAATTACTGATACACTTAACTTATAAGCGTGGAAGCGTGGTAATATGATGAGTGGGTGGTACCTACCTAGATGAGCTTGCACAAAGTTCTACCACCAAGTGTCATAAACTCTACCACCAAATAATCATAAAATGTACATATGTAAAGAAAATATAAATAAAATATAAGAAACATGACATACCAGAATACTGTTCGCCATTGACTTTAAATTTAATTCGCTCCATGACATCAACTTGCGTAGTAACGAAGCAACTTCGAAAGTGTTAACTATATATGTTTACATATAAACTACAATTTCGAACGACTTTGTCCGTGCAAAATGCATTACGATATATCTTGGCAATTGTAACAACAGATGCTAGGAGAGCACAGCACACGCTACAATTGATTTTTTACCTTACGAGTATATAAGGTATAACGAATAAAGCATTTGTTTCTTCCAAAAAAATTTTTTGGGTTATTTTGTTTTATTTCTTAGGTTTTTTTATGTATCACGATTGTTTATTATTTGTATATTATTTACAAAAATTTAATTTTTAATTGACATCAAAGTACATAGGTGTTGATTAAATCTTTAAATGCTCCTTGACACGATTATCCTCGACTAAAATATTAAATAATTTAATTATTGAATAATTTAATTAAATGACGAAAAGCCTGCCCCATAAAACGCCAACCATCCCGATCCTTGGCAGCCCATATCCATCCCAATTTATAGGAGAGGCTTTCGTCCAGCAGTGGATAGTAAAATGCTGAAAAAAAAAGATAAAAACATTACGAAAATTGTGGTGGTAAACACACTTAATATTTTTTATGGGTATTTTTTTCCTTAGTATTTTAAAATGATTACATAAATAGAACCAACTCACGATACGTACTACCACTTCTCGGGTCGGACAGGGTTTTTGTTACACACTGTTTATTTTACATACATACAATTTTCCTTCATTGTTAGTACTAATTAGTCTAAATATGCAACGAAATCATAACAAATCATAAATATAAAAATAATATTTAAAAAGTATGGATCACAAATCTGAAACTGTATATTGTTTATTGTACCGAATGCATCAGACAAAACACAGAATACGCCCAAAGCATTTTTTGATATCTCCCTTGTATCACATATCTTGCCAATGGCGTTGATCATCAGTATCCTGTTTCCATCCATCATTCAATTCCTTAATATTAAAACTGTCCCCGTGTGGAAGCTCACATGAACAGACAAACAAAACATATCTTTTAACATTATGGGTATTGAATAATTTAACTATACAAGTTTATGTGTTACTGTGTCTGGTGATAATGCTATTCCTTAATACTCTTTGTATTTAAATAAAATTGTAATTATTTAATGTAACAAAACGAAAAGTTGAAGGGGAATGAATTTCTCTTATCATTCTGCTTATTAAATAGCCTATAAAGATTAAAGTATTCAAAACATAACTTTGTATAGTCTTATTTTTTTTGTATCTTTAATAAATTCATGTACGAAACGTCAGGCGATTAAACTACTGTATTGTTGATATATTATAATCAATATAAGTCTCGTATTATTGTATTATATCATAAAATTATTTTTTATTACGCTTTTATATTTTAACTCTGGGTGGTACTCGCCCGGACATCATTAAATTAAGCATACACATTCAAAAGGATACAGAAAAACATACAGCTGGTCACTAAACTCCTAGAAATTAGTAAGTACTTAAAAAAATATAAATATTTACAAAATAACACTTTATTAACAATATGTCTTCTATATATATTATCTATGCCACTTTTTTATATTCAGTATGCAATAATAATTAGTGATAGTAAATATATTTACAAAAGAAGAAAACAACATAGCAACGTAGCGTGTGCTGTGTGGCACGTAGCGCCGTCCTGTTGAAACCACATGTTGTCCAGATCCATATTCTCGATTTCAGGCCAAAAGAAGTTGGTTATCATCGACCGGTATCGCTCACCATTGACGGTGACGGCCACACCATTATCGTTTTCGAAAAAATACGGACCAATCACGCCTCCGGTCCAAAATCCGCACCAAACAGTCACTTTCTGCGGGTGCATTGCCACTTGGTGAACCTCGTGTGGATTGGTCTCGTCCCAAATACGGCAATTTTGCTTGTTGACATAGCCATTCATCCAAAAATGCGCCTCGTCGCTGAAGATGGTTTTTTTGCCAAAATCGGCGTCAACTTCCAACTGCTCTAATGCCCAGTCAGCGAACACACGGCGCTGTCTATGGTCATTAACCTTGAGCTCTTGGGTCAGCTGGATCTTGTACGGGTGCAGGCTCAAGTCACAACGCAAAATTCGCCAAGTTGTCGTCTGCGAAAGGCCGAGTTCCTGTGCACGACGCGGAATTGACTGCCGCGGGTTTTCGAGGACACTGTCGCGCACAGCGGCGATATTCTCGGCAGATCTCGCGTTACGTTGACGCACGGGAACCGGCTGATTGTTAACTGACCCGGTTGACTCAAATTTGTCCACCAATCGACGGATAGTCGACTCGGCAGGACGATCATCGCGACCGTAAAACGGGCGAAGTGCGCGGAACGTTGCTCGAACTGAAGACCCATTTTCATAAAACAATTTTATGATTTGCACGTGCTGCTCGACACTGTAACCTGCCATGGTGGTTTGGGAGGACGGAATGAATATAACACACTGCATTTGACAGCTGTCACTCAAACAACATGGCCGCAATCAGCTGTCAAAGTTCAAGCGTCCCTATTGGAAAACCCCTTAGATATTCTTAATATGTTAGTAAGTGGTGTTATAGAAGAATGCTGCGTATACCGTGGACAGCAAAAAGAACCAATAAGTCTATTCTCGACCAACTGAAGATTACTACCAGACTATCCACTATATGCTACTGACGAGTCTCAAGTTATTTTGGTCATATTGCCCGGAGACAACCAGACAATCTGGATAAACTGGTCTGACCAGATTAAAAATATAACGGGACTCAATATTCCGACTGCCCTGAGACAAGCCGAGGACAGAGTGGTATGGAGGAATCTAGTCAACACATCGTTGAACGCATTTCAGGACAAGCACGACCTTCAGTAATGAAGCACGCGAAGAAGAAGAATAAGTTCTATGCCTACGTCAGTTGTTGAACGACCCCTCGTGAATCCAAATTGATTTCTATGAAGAAGATTGTGTCTGTTAAAGTGAGCAAGTAGTTGATTTAAAATATTTTTTTCAAATATTTTGCTGAAGGTTGGTAGAACTGAGATTGGTCTGAGGAACTACCAAATTTAAATATTGGAATAACTTTGCTATGTTTCATCGGGTCAGGAAATATACCACTTTGAACACAGTTATTAAATATTATTACAAGGTAGGCTGCAATCACATCAATAATTGAATTGATCACCTTTACAGATATATTATAGTGTAATGCCAACAAATATAAAAATAGCAGAAAAAAATGGGTAAACAAAACTAGTCACAAATTCTATGGATGCTTAGTAATTATTGATATACAGTAAATAACAAACTAAAAAGATAAAAACAACTTTTTGCTGACGCGTCAGGTTTTAAATCCAGGACCTCGAGACTTGCAGCCATATAAAATTTATAAACAGATGGGTAAAATACTAATCGCAACTACAAAGGTAACTTAAGGTAAGATTTTAATCACATCTATACTAATATATAAAGCTGAAGAGTTTGTTTGATCCGACTAATCTCAGGAACTACTGGTAATATGTTTAAATATAGCAATATATGTAACACACATTTCTTTTGTTTTTCGGTAGGTACTATATATTTAACTAGCTATGTTTGTATGGAAATCTGTGACTTGAAAGGGAAAAGCATTAAATGTCATTCTGGTTAGAATATTACAGATTTTTTTTTCATTAGTGAACTTAAAGCGATGAAAAGAGTTAGGTACGTACCTATTTCGTTTCGTCGCCGCGTTCACTCATTGTTTTATTAAATTTATACTTCATCGGTTAGTCGATATTTAGACTTTTTTTTAAATACATAGATTTACTTTCAGTTTTAAAAGGACACAATTTCTTGCGAAGGTACCGTTTGCAGTCACAATAATAAAGCACTGGTAAAGACATTCAAGTCTGTCGGAATTCATTTAAGGGAAAATAAAACTAAAAATTTTGTATATAAGTGTGCTCTTGGTGATTTTTATTTATTATATTTTTATTAATTACACTCGGGTGAAACCGCGGGGCACAGCTAGTACATAATAGAAATCATATCCATAGAAAAACTTTAACTATATTATTTCAATCCATTTGAAGCTGTTAAAACTACGAAAGCGGAAAAGGCGAATGTTAACCTGAAACATGATGACACAAAAGTAACAAGAGGCAGTGTTAATGACAAAATAGGTTTTTCACAACAATATAACTCAAAAAGTATTTTTTAATGAAAATAACTGTGCAGTTTATTGTTTTTCATTTTGAACTTGTGTCATAACATAATTATACTATCTCCATTTTCTTCTCATTAAGCAGTGCGCGTGCATTATTATATTTTAATTAAATTTAAAATCTTCTAGCTTGTTCTTACAGAAGTAGGCGATCTTATCAACAGTGTAGGGCCCATCTGAAAATACATTACTTATTACTAGTGTATCTAATTCTTTAGTTACGTAACGAGCCGCCGATACAAATATAACAATTAATTTTGACGAAAATCATGTTTTTTTTTCTTGGAGAAACTTTAAATCATAGTTTCGACTACGCATACCATTTGGTCTCGTTTTTGAAACAATGGTATACATATATAAATTTCAAGTCTGTCATCGTAGGAAAATGCAAAAAATCTATTTTTTTATCCAAAAATGTTTTCATAAAGGTTCATGTTTCCTTTAATTAAATCATCCTCATCAACCTGTTCCCTAATGAAAGCGTATATTTTTCTGTCTGCATACACTGTTATGTATAATTTCCCTATACTATCTTTATTAAAAAAAGACAGATAAGCCAATACTCCAAGAGGAATATTGGAATAAAATTATTATCTCTGGTTGCGATCAATTCGAGTTATAAGCATGACATTTTTGTTACGTATTTTCAATAATTTCTCCGCTACATATTTACCAAAGAGATTAATCGACGATGTCAATATTAGGTCCATATTAAAAATGTTAACGATTTTAAAAAAGTGTCATATTTTCATTAGTTTTTGACAACTTATAAATCAATTTTATACCTATTTGGAACCACTGTGTTTTAGGTATCCCAGATTCTACCCGAGCAGCTGCCATAGCAGTTCGCATTGCGAAAGCAATGACTATTCCCATACAGGTTGCAGGTTCACCGGTCGCTAAAAATAACAAAACATTATCATTATAATAAAAAATACAGTCGTAGGTGAATGGTCGAATATATAAATATTAACCTTATAAATATATAAATATTAACTTTACACACACTTGGTGTTCAAATGAAGTGATATTAAATATCTGTAAAAAGCTTACTGATACTTGGTTTTCTTGTTTCAAAAGTCCTTATGTCTATTTAGATAAAGATTATTTTGTTTATCATGTTTGATTATTCGGTCGCTCATAAAACATAAAAAAAACATGTCTCAAATTATGAAAGGCTTACCCTTTGCGCCAAGGATAACTTCAGTGCTGAAGGAACCTTTCCTGAAGTATATCCTGAAGTCTTGTGGAATGTCTCTAGCTTGAGGTACCCAGTAATCCCAAGTACGATTCGTAAGTACTTCCCCGTTGCTTCGATTGTATACCAATTGTTCCGATGTCCAATAACCAACCCCAAAAATAAAAGCACCCTCAACCTGTACAAAGATGAATCTTATTAACTAAGACATCCTCTTAACTAACATATTTATTAAAAAAAATGGCGACTAGTGTAAACGAAGTTCAAACTTATCTACGCGACAATTGATTTTACGGAATTTACTTATATTAAATTAATATTTCAAATTATATGATATAGGCAAACTAACAAAGATACCACTTTTGATCATAGACTCATTGTCTTCTATCATTGCGAGAATTGCAACATTCTTTAAGTCGATAATCTAAGATACAACCAACATCTTGTGTTGATCTCTATGGATTTGTATAATTTTTAAATATACAATATCAGTCATCTATCAAACTGCAATACCATAATATAAAGCGTTGATGGTAACATACTGGCTTGGCACAAAGCATTGTCACCGAAATTAAAAAACTACTTGTATAATAACACCACTCACTTGACCAACATCTAGTTCAGGGTTTATACTTCGTCCGACATCTTCTATTAAATCGACTCTTATTATCTCCCATTCTCCAGTTAGAACATCTATTTCAACCTCAGCCAACGTTATTCCATATATCTCATACATTTGCATATCCTTTGCATTAACAAAGCCATGCACTTGTAAATCTATATTCATTTCAAATGCCGTCCGTATCAACACCTCCCAGGTCGGATTGTCTAATCGAGTTCTAACTGGTTCGAGTCTCGCTAGTAGTTGTTCACAGCATCTTTGTACTCCAATACCAACATTATGAGAAGTTATACTACCACCCGAAGGGAAAGTATTGGGGGTTATCATGGTGTCATTTGGCTTGATTATAATTTTTTCCACTGGTATTTTTAGGAAATATGCGCAAATCTGAATAGCCTTTGTGTTAATACCCTGACCCATTTCAACTCCTCCATGAGTGATAGCAACGGTGGCGTCGTCTCTAAATACTGTTAATGTCACATCAAAGTATATGGAACCCACTGGAGACCATCTCATGAAAGAATAGTTTAAGCCACGTTTTTTCCATCTATTGTCTGAATTAAATTTCTCTACTGCAAGTTTTCTCTCATCATATTGTGACTCACTTTTTAAGGTATCTAGCATTTCTTGAATAGAACTATGCTTTACAAGATCTAAATTTGAGAGACGAACCTCTAATGGGTCCAAATTTAATTCATAAGCTATCCTTTCCATTATGTTTTCGGCCATCGCTACATGTTCCAAAGTCCCTGTGGTTGCGACGAATATTTTAATGTATTACGTTAAAATATCTTGGATGGTGCGAGTGTAATAAACCTATTTTCTTAGTCTATTTGTCCATCGCAAACAATATTGTTATAGTTTATATAGAATAATTTATTAAAGTAAATAAAAATAATTTAATGTTTGCATGTTAAAGGTAACAAAGAAACTTAAAAAACAATTAAATATATTATTTGCATAAATATAAATGGTAATATAATAGTATATTATATATTTTAGTAATGATCATCTTACCGGGAGAACGAACCCAAGAGTTTGAAGGTGTATCGGTTACAGTGTTATATGATTTATGAGTCCACGCCTCACTCTTATACACATTTGAATATAATTCAAGGCCGAGAATCACTAGAGGCTCATTAGTAATGTAACCATTATCATCGTACAAATTATGATTTATATACTGAATTTCTCCTTTCATATTTACACCCACCTGTAAAAAAAATCAACGGGTTGCATTCCGGGAGTACCGGCAGAAGTGAAAACTTGAATATTAACGTTGTGCATTTTTGATATTTTGGAATGATTAGGGAAAAATTTTACTCGAATTGCTTTCATTATCAGTAAGTAAGTATCATTTATGTGATAAAATACAATATTCATTTATTGCGCTATCGTAAACAAATATGACAATTTATATTACATTAAAAATTTAACACTTCAAAATCCGTCTTACGAATTATCAATCAGGGTCACGTGACCTGACGCGAGTTTAACATTTTTCACACATTACAAAAAATTGCACAACGCCGCTAAAGAAGTATTCACTTCAAAAATGAGTATTTATCTAGTGGCTGACAACGATTGTAAAATTAGAGAGCACTCAGTAATATGCTTTTTAAAAAGTTCTATAGACAATCCTGAGCTGATGATGATAATAATGATGATCTTGATGATCATAACGAGTAAGAAAAGAGTAAGGGAGCTGATTTATTTGATTTAGTGTAAGGGAGATAGCAATATTATGTGTATCTGTAATAAGAATAATTAAGTCCTTCAGTCCGAGCGGCCAATCTCAAGAGAGATTAGCCAATTGCGCAGAAAATATTATAGTGCACAAGTATGTGCGCAAACACAGGTGCACTCTCTTTTCCCTAACTCTCACAATCCGATGGGACGGCAATCCAACATGACCGGAAAGAGGACCAACGGCTTTCCGAGGCTAGGGAGTGGACACACTTCCATCTTCCAGACTACGTGTTGCTACTGAGCATCTTCTGACAGAAAATTTCAATAAATTCTCATTGGCCTGACCTGTGAATTGAACCCAGAACCTCCGAGTCTGCGGTCTTACGTCTAGCCACTGTGTAACTGTATATGTAGTAGAAATAGCTGTGTCTAATCAAAAGTATAAAAGGTAATCACTAAACATAATGTGCATAATCCGATTGAGTATCTGCTTTATTACAGATAAATTGCAACAAAATATTACAAAATATATAACAATACAATGGATAATATAATCATTAATTTATACAAAGCTGCGACGTGGATATTTGACTTACTATAAGAAGAATTTTTTTAAACGTAATATAAGAAAATTAAAATTGGTAATTTTAATCTGAATATTGTCAATGTTTATGCAATATTTTTATAAAATACAGTACCTCGAAGTTAGAAGCACAAGGTGTTCGTTTTCCTATAGCCCTCATGTTGTGAGTTAGAGGCTGAATAAATCGACAAGGTCTATTGAGTTTGAACGCCACAAGACTGCATGCTCCACATATTTGTGAGGCTCGAGATATTTTGTAGCCATATCCGCCGCCAATACGCCGCACGAACACGTCAATCCTGAAAAAATATATATAACAATTACCCAACAAAATATCGGCTCAAAGAAACTTGATCGTAGGATTTTGTGCAAGCCTGGTGTAGTGTATGTATGTCAGTATTAATAAACTACCCTACAAGCTCATTAGTTTGTCTCCGTTACCATGGCAACGATACTATATAAATACCGACCCGAGCAGAGAGAAGGCAGTCGTTGTTGGACCGTGGATGGAAGCACTACTAAGTGACTATACAAGTACAAAGTATTATACATTGGCGACGAGGATTTAAACTTTTTTTTTTCACAAAAAGGAAGAAGGAACCTTTAAATTCGGAATCAAACCTAGTGAGTACGTAAGTAAAGGCAACATAAGCAGTAGTATAACTACTGGTCATTAAATTGACAGTCATGAAAGAATGACAAAGTTAATGTGCAGTAGTATAACTACTGGTCATTAAATTGACAGTCATGAAAGAATGACAAAGTTAATGTGCAGTAGTATAACTACTGGTCATTAAATTGACAGTCATGAAAGAATGACAAAGTTAATATGCAGTAGTATAACTACTGGTCATTAAATTGACAGTCGTCAGAGGACGACAAACAATAAGCAGTGGTATATAGCTGCTGGTCATTAAATTGACGGTCATGAGAAAATGACAAAATTAACAGGCAGTGGTATATAGCCACTGGTCATTAAATTGACGGTCATGAGAAAATGACAAAATTAATAACAGTGGTATATAGCCACGGTCATTAAGTTGACATACCATCAGACGTCAAACATAGTTAACAATAATAGTTAAGTTAAAATACATTTATCAGTTTCAGGTTCTAAATGATGAGCTCTCAATTAACATTGGATAAATTGGATTGTGAAGGAGAGCCTACTTCGGTAGGGGCAAGATGGGAACGCTGGAAGAGGGCACTGCTTATTTATCTCGATGCTGCTGGTATCGAGACGAATGAAAAGAAACGAGCGTCCTTACTGCATTTTGGTGGGATTGAGCTACAAGAAATATTTTATAACATACCAGGAGCAAATTTGTCAACAGATGATGGAGTTGATGTTTTTGAAGTGGCTATAGCTAAACTTGATAAATTCTTTCTACCGAAACAAAGTAAGGTGTATGAACGTCATCTTTTCCGATTGATAAAGCAGGAAACAAATGAGAAATTTGAAATTTTTTTGGTACGGCTAAGAAAACAAGTTGACAAGTGTCAGTTTAAAGATAAAGAGGACCAAATAATTGATCAAATAACCGGAAAATGTTCCTCAAAAGAGCTCAGAAAGAAAACACTACAAAATGGAGATACATTCTCATTAACTAACATAATAGCCGAAGCGAATACTCTTGAGGCTGTTAACAGGCAAATAGAAGAATTTGGGGAGAACAGTACATCAAAAGATATTATTAACAGAGTAAGAAATACGGAAACCACATCAAAAGAAAGAAAAAATAAGAACTGGAAAATAAGATCTGGATGTAGCAGATGTGGAAATACGAGTCATAATTCAGCATTAGAGCTCAAGACAGCAATCGCCCAGCAAGGGAAAAAGAGTGTTACAAGTGCGGAATAAAAGGACACCTTAGACAATTTTGTAAGACAATGAAACGAAATACAAACCCTAAAAGAAAATATGAAGGATATAACTATAGACAAGATGACAACACTAAGAAATTTAAAAAAGATGGTAAAAGATACGAAACAAATCAAATAGAGCATACAGGGTCTGGAGACATACAATATATATTTAGAATCGATGATGACAGTGTATTAAATTGTTACATTGGTGGAGTGAAAGTTAAATTGCTAGTGGATTCAGGTAGTAAATGTAACCTTATTACAGAGAAAACATGGAAGGAAATGAAACAAAGAAACATACAGATTCAGAACCTAACGTTCGCTTGCAATAAGATTTTTTATGGATGTGGAAGTAAGAAGCCCTTGGAATTATTAGGTTCATTTCATGCAAATATAGAAATTGCTGATAGGTCTCAAAAAGCAACTTTTTATATAATAGCTGACGGAAATAGGGATCTACTTGGAAAGGATACTGCAATTTTAATGGGTGTTTTGAAAATTGGTTTGCAAATAAATGAAATAGAAACAAACGTAGTGTTTCCAAAATTCAAAGATGTTTTAGTAGAGATACCGATCGATGAGAAGGTGCAACCAGTTTCTCAACCATTAAGGAGGATACCTATACCACTTGAAGAAAAGGTTGAGAGGAATATTCAGGAACTCATAGAGAGAGACATTATTGAAGAGGTTCAAGGGTCTTCGAGATGGGTATCTCCAATAGTGCCGGTCTTAAAAACCACTGGAGAAATTAGGCTTTGCGTTGACATGAGACGGGCTAATAAAGCCATACTACGTGAAAATCATCCACTACCCACTATGGACAAACTGCTTCCGAAAATGAAAAATGCAAAATACTTTTCAAAACTGGACATTAAAGACGCTTTTCATCAAATTGAACTCCATCCTACTTCTAGACATATAACTACCTTCATAACAACTAAAGGTCTTTTTAGATATAAGCGACTAATGCTTGGGATCTCGTGTGCTCCGGAAATTTTTCAAAAGGCCTTAGAACGAATATTATTAGTGTGAAGGTGTAATTAATTTCATTGATGACATATTAGTATATGGAAAGAATTTGGAAGAACACGATCTAAGATTACAGAAAGTTATGGAGACCCTCAGACAAAATAATGTGGTTCTTAGAAAAGACAAATGTATCTTCAGAGAACAAAACGTACAATTTCTAGGACATGAACTGTCCTACAAAGGAGTCAAACCTTTAGACAAATATATATCAACTATAAAACAATTTCGCCCTCCATTGAACATAGGTGAGCTTCAGAGCTTCTTGGGATTAATAAACTACGTTGGTAAATGGATTCCAAACTTGGCGACAACAACGGAACCGCTGAAAATGCTACTTAGAAACAAACAAAATAAAAACACAGAAATCACCACTTTATGGGGAATCAAACAGGAATATGCGTTTAACAAACTAAAAATGGCATTGTCCGACATCCCCACCTTAGGATGTTATGACGTCACTGACCGAACTGTAGTCATAGCAGATGCCAGTCCAGTAGGATTGGGAGGAGTATTAGTTCAAATTAACACTCACGGACCACGAATTATAGCATATGGTCATCGGACTTTAACTGATTGCGAGAGAAGATATTGTCAAACGGAAAAAGAAGCCTTAGCCTTGGTTTGGGCAGTCGAACATTTTTATATATTTTTATTTGGGAAGGAGTTTGAGCTAGTGACGGATCATAAACCACTAGAGGTTATATTTGGCCCTAAATCCAAACCATGTGCAAGAGTAGAAAGATGGTTATTACGCCTTCAAGCGTATAGATTCAAAGTAGTTTATAAACCCGGAAAAGAAAACATTGCAGATTGCTTATCAAGATTATGCAAATCGGAAAAACAACCACAAAATGTTTCAGAAAGCTATATATATCAAGTTGTCGAAGCTAGCAGAACGATTGCACTATCCTTCAAAGAAATTTCAGAGGCATCAAAACAGGACGAGGAAATTTTGAAAGTAAGAGAAGGCCTGTATAATAACAATTGGGAAGAAGAAGTAAAAAACTACAAAATATTTCAAAGTGAACTATGTTTTTATGAAGATATTTTATTAAGAGGGACAAGGATCGTAATTCCAAAGAGACTGCGAAGTAAAGTATTGGAAGCTGCTCATGAAGGACACCCGGGAATAGTTTCCATGAAGGCGAGGCTAAGGTCCAAAGTATGGTGGCCTAGGTATGACAAGGAAACGGAAAACTTAGTAAAATGCTGCAAGGGGTGCACATTAGTCTCAACTCCCAATCCTCCTAACCCCTTAAAAAGAAGAGCATTACCAAGCGAACCCTGGGTAGATACGTGTGTAGATTTGCTAGGGCCCTTACCAAGCAACGATTATATATTTATAATCGTCGATTGTTTCAGCCGGTATAAGGAAGTGAAGATTTGTCGCAAAATAACAAGTATGGACATAATACGAAATCTTGAGGAAATTTTTTAGTAGATTAGGGAATCCAATAACAATAACAGCTGATAATGGTCGACAATTTTGTAGTGATGATTTTAAAAAATTTTGTTCTGAAAGAAATATAGTTTTGTTTAACACAGTTCCATACTGGCCTCAACAGAATGGCGAGGTTGAACGCCAGAATAGAGATATTTTGAAGCGATTAAAGATTAGTCAAATTGAGAAAAAAAATTGGCGTGTTGCTCTGCTAGAGTATATAACTATGTATAATAGCACGCCCCACAGTGTGACTGGTAAAACTCCAGCAGAACTATTTTTCAAACGGCAATATCGGGACAAAATACCCATGGCAGGAGATATAACACATTCACATAATCCTGAAGATGCTGATGTCAGAGATCGTGATCAAGAAAAAAAGGAAGCAGGAAAAGAATACGCAGACAGGAAACGAAAATCTAAGGAATGCCAATTGTTACCTGGAAATAAAGTTTATGTAAGAAATATGGAAAAAAATAAACTTAGCCTAAATTATGACCCAACTCCTCATACAGTGGAAAAAAGTGTGGGGGGAGACATAAGTATTCGAAACGATTTAACTGGAAAAATATCTCGGAGAAATGTAGTTCATTTGAAAAGAGTCGAGGGTCAATGGGAGGTTGTCCGAAATGAAAATGGAGAAAAAGACTTAGAAAAAGATGTAAATGAGTCGGAAGATGGAAAAGAAGAAGAACAGAAAGAAAATTAACGTAAAAATATTAACAGATAAGTAATTAAAGATAATAATTAAAAGTTGTGATTTTGCTAGAAAAAAAAAAAGAAGAAAAAAAAAAAACAACAAGGAAGGGAATGTAGTGTATGTATGTCAGTATTAATAAACTACCCTACAAGCTCATTAGTTTGTCTCCGTTACCATGGCAACGATACTATATAAATACCGACCCGAGCAGAGAGAAGGCAGTCGTTGTTGGACCGTGGATGGAAGCACTACTAAGTGACTATACAAGTACAACGTATTATACACCTGGGTAGACCTATATCATATTTTATCGACAAAAAAGCGGTACTTAGTGTCGTTGTGTACTGGTTTGAACGGTGACTGAACTTGTATAACTACAGGCACGAGGGGCATTGTTTATGTAAGGGATGGAAAACATTTCTTACGATGCCAGTGGTGACCAAGTGGCCCCTTTGAATAAAACATTGCAATTAAAAATACCTATTGCAAATATCTGGCTCGAAGTATAAAATAAAAATAAATAAAATTATAAAATCCTCAAATTTATTTATTTATATAATTGTTCATCTATTTTCATACTTTTAATATTCAATAAATCGGAATGTTTTATTTTGATTTTAAAATATGTTAAGTCAAGCTAAAACTGCTAATACGCAAAAAAGGCATATTTACATTATGTGTTTTTTTATTTTTTATTTAAGATTTATTTTTAGTTAGATACTGTTATGTATGACATGTCTTTGTTGTATTTTTGCTGCTCAGTAATTCATTCATTGTTTATTGAGCACAACCTTAGTAATACCTAGTACAGATATGACGGCTTTGAGTGCTTCGCTACAAGCGACTAAAAGACTGTCAACCTCCGTACGAAGAGCAAACCCAATGAATTTTATTTGTCCGACCCGGCATTTTTTGCAGCTATATAATCTAATTACTGGACAAACGAGTCAGTAAATGGTATGTTTTTAAGTCGATATACATAATTTAATCATAGTTCATAAAATAATTCTAAAATGATCACGCACTATGATCCTAAGAGAAAATGAATAGAATATTGAAGTACATTATTGCTTTGACGAATAATAATTATGTTAAAAAAAATAATTACATCGTAAAACTAGTTAACAGATCGTAGATATACCTGTTCTGCTCCAAATTCAATAGTCTGGAAACAGTGCGATGTACCATATCTATGTACTGACTCGCAGCATATACTAGTAATCCTTCTTCAGTCGGTTGTGTGACACACACCAGAGTTTCCATAGTAAAATTGTATTGCCCATAAATTGTATTTTCACCTTTTATTATTTTAGAAACGTCAGTGCCCACTTTTGTAGCTTCGAAAGATCCCGCTAGAGTGACTTTGGCTGGATTAGTTATAGATTCACGTATGTCAATCTCTGGTGGTTTAATATTACTGTATTTGACTTCAACAAGAGTGGCTGCCTTTTCAGCTAACTTTTGCGAATCAGCAACAATAATACCGATCGGTTGATTGAAGAACTTAACTTCTCCATCACAAAGCAATTCTTCGTCTTTTGGGTAAAATAAGGTTACGAGAGGAGTATAAGTATTTTGACCGGGGATATCAGCAGCAGAATAAAAGGCAATGACTCCATGTTCTCTCTGTGAAATGGATTATTTTTTATAGCTAGATGGTAAGGTAAGATAAGATAATCTTTATCTTATAAGTCGAAACATATCTTAAATCTTACCAAAGCTTTACTTGCGTCAATACTGTCAATTTTACCACGAGCTACTGTGGATAGAACAAATACAGCAAATACTTCTCCAGGAAGAGATGGCAAGTCTTCCGTAAATTTAGACTCACCTGCGCATTGAATCTGAAAAATATTTAAATCTAAATTACACTTTTGTCTAGGTTTCATTATTTTTTTATAAGTTACATTTTTTTTTTATTTTGTTTAAAAAAGTTAGTGACCTGAGATGCATTGGGCTAAAAATGAAACATTTGCGAAGAATGTTCGACAAAATGTTTGTAATTATTTAATTTTGATAGTAATAAATAGTTACATACATATAATGGTGTCAGCCTGATGATTTTTTTATAATATATAGATATATAATTGCGCTTATAATATCTAGTTAATGTCCAATGAACATTTTTCATGTAGTTTCTATTTTTTATAACATAGGTAGGCGAACAAACATGTGAGCCATCTGATAGTGAGTGGTCACCAACGCCTAAAGCCAGTGACATTGTATATTTCTTATAAAAGACACCGCCAATGTCTCCAACCTTCGGAACTAAAATGTTATGTCCCTTGTGCCTGATTACACTGACTCACTCACCCTTCCAATTGGAACACAACAATACCAAGTAAAGCTGTTTTGCGGTAGATGGTCTGATGAGCGGGTAGTACCTACCCAGACGAGCTTCCACAAAGCTCTACCACCAAGTAAACACCGAGTTTCATGTAGTATTTAGAATATAATAAATATTATATTCATATTGCAGCTGAAATATAATTTGCTTACTAATGCATCAAGTTTCGGAAATGGTTTATTTAAGGGCCAAATTGTAGGATTCGTTGTAAATATTTGTTTGCCGTCCGACACCGGCCTCGTTTCGTGTATCTTGGTGGCTCCAGAATGGTACCGAGGATGTAGTTTATTTTGTGGACATAACGACAGAAGACCCTGAAACCAATTATGATATAAAAACCTATTGTCTAAGAACAATGCTTGCATTCAATGACAGCAAAACAAAAGAAAATTAAAAAAAAGAGAATTTAGGCCAACCTAATCATATGCTATTTTATAGTAAGTGCTTTTCACTAATTATTGTCCTCACAACCATTCATTTTAAGCAGAAGCGATGACTTAATGTTACCTAAGTATTATGTAACTACATTAAAAATGACTGGCTTCCTTTGAGAAAACATGTTATTTTTATTAATTATTGTAAAGAAACGAATGAAGTTGTATATAAAATTGTACCATATTACTTTTTAAGTTAAATATAGTTATAATAATAATTATTTACTTGTCATAAAAAAATCATATTTTTCTTGTAAACTTTTTTTATTTATTATTGTTTATTGTGAACTATTTTCAATTAAACTGTACTTGTTTAATTTGGTTTGTCACTATGAAGTTTAATTTATTAATGTTTTTCATATCTTTTCTTTCTTTCTGACTGCCTCTTGGTCTAGTGGTGGTCAAATCCCAGGTCAGGCAAATAATATGTTATTGAGATTCGAAAATTCCCAGTAGCAGCCCGGAGTCTGGAAGTTAGAAGTTTGTACACTCCCGTGCCTCGGAAAACACGTAAAGCCGTTGGTCCTGCGCCTGAACTCTTTCCGGTCGTGTCGGATTGCCGTCCCATCGGGTTATGAGAGTTAGGGAAAAGAGAGTGCACCAGTGTTTGCGCACACACTTGTGCACTATATTATCTCCAGCGCAGTTGTGTAATCTCTCTTGATATTGGCCGCCGTGGCCGAAATCAGTCAGGAGGACCATTACTTTTCATTTCTATAACTACTTGGTTATATTTGCTCTTAGATATCAAATGAATGCCATTCAGAGAACAATGCTCTATCTAAATTGTGTCGTTCCTTTTGCTTTCAAAGCAACGTCTTACTTATTGTCTAAATTAAAACAATGCTGCCAATTATTTCTGGCTTTTTTATTATAATTCTTTAGTTAAGTGCATTCATAACTGTTTCTAAATATTATATTTTTTTTCTTATTCTTGTTATTCTAAACAATCAAAATAACTCAGCTCTGAATACAATCATAGAAATTAATAAAAATAAATGATATTCGTTTTGTAACATTTTAATTAAGCATATATTTAACTTACCTTATAAAACAACGACAAGGCTATTTGCCTTCTGTATTCAACAGGAGGCTTTGGTAGTTCTTCAGTTACAACGAGTTCTCCATTTAATACCTTCAAAGCGGCTTGCAATGTTTCGTTTTTGAACAACGCCTTACCACGAAGATATGCTTCAGTTTTCCAAGCTCTTGTGAACACAGGCGATAGACCTCCATATACTATCCTACTATCCACCACAACACCAGCTTCATTCAATTTATAATTAAAACCGGCATTGACGATAGCGTGCGCATTCTGAGATCTCGGCATTATCTGATATTTAAAAAATATTAAATTAAAAAGGGTAAACCTTCATCTCCTTTTAAGTAGAAGATTTGGGGTTTCCTCCACGCTCGCACACAATTTTGTCCGATAGAATTATAAACATGGAAATTCAGTAATAGGTTCGGGCCCGCATACCTCGGTTAAGATTCATGTATCACCTCTAAGCCATTTGTTATCATTACATTTAGCAGGGCCAGATTTAGAGGTGTGGAGGCCGCGGGGCAGCAAAGGAGTGTGGAGTGGCTAAATAATTAATTGATTGTAAAACCAAAGAAAGGAAAAGAAAAAAAGGTCGCTGAGCTCTTTTTTTTCTTTCTTTGTTTCGTGGGGGCCCCTCTTTTGTGGAGGCCCCGGATCAGTAGCTCCGTTTTACCATCCCCTAAATCCGGCCCTGACACTAAGAATTTGTTATAGTCCAAAACCTCATTACAAAATATTTAATTACATATTATTGCAAATTCATGTTTCCTCAATAAACTTTATACTATAATAGGTATAAAATTGATAAGCACATGGTTTTTATATATTGTTTTTAATAACTCACCTTAAACGTAGTTAGTTTGTGAGCAGCATTTAAAGGTGGTAAGAGAATGTTTAATATAATCTTCCCAGTCATATCTTCATTCAGGAATTTCTGCATCGTTAATATCTTACTGTATCCTGGAGCTAATACTGAAAATATCATTTTATTTTTTTAAACGAAGTTCTTTTACACTGCTTATAGTATAGTGAAATGGCAATGGCCCAAGGTCACGTCAGAAACGCTATACTGTGGGGCGTTCGAATTCAGTACTGCGCGAGAGCTTTTGGCAGTAGGACCTATGCCGAATCCACGCACGCCAAACAATCGAGCGTAAACTGTATATTGCGCCTATCATTTTATTATTAATAAAGTTAAATATAACAAACTTGATCAAAATAATTAATTTAATTTAAAATACATTCGTTACGTTCTTAAAAAACAAACCAATAGCGCTGCGACTTACGAGCCGCACGCAAGACCCAGGTTCGAACCTTGAGGTATTTTCACAAAATTTGACTGCCTCGTTGGTCTAGCGGCTAGATATAAGGCCGCGGACCCGGTGGTCCTGGGTTCAATTCCCAGGTCGGGCCAATAAATAGTTATTGGATTTTTCTGTCAGAAAATTCTCAGTAGCAGCCCGGAGTCTGGAAGTTGGAAGTGTGTACACTCCCGTGCCTCGGAAAGCACGTTAAGCCGTTGGTCCTGCGCCTGAACTCTTTCCGGTCGTGTCGGATTGCCGTCCCATCGGATTATGAGAGCTAAGGAAAAGAGAGTGCATCTGTGTTTGCGCACACACTTGTGCACTATAATATGTCCTGCGCAGTTGGCTAATCTCTCTTGAGATTGGCCGCCGTGACCGAAATCGGTCTGGAGGACCTTATTTTCACAAACCCCATCATAAACTTTGTTTACTTGGAGGGGTAATTTACTAAAATAATATTAGAATATTATTAAATTCCTTAAAATAGGGATTGATATTATTATAAAAATTGTGGGCAGTGGTGCTTGCCCGGGTTTGAACCCACGATCATCGGTTAAGATTCACGCGTTCTTACCTATATATATATATAATAAAATTAAATAAATCATTTAATTTTTATAATGAAAAAAATTACTATTTTCATAAATGATATTGTATTTAACGTGTTTTTTTTTAATATTTTGTGTGATATCATTTTCATTTCTGTAGCATATATTAATATATATAATACGCTAGAAAAAATATGATACCAAAATAAAGATATATATAAAAGATGATATAATTGCGTTGACTTTTACACTAAAGTACGAAACTTTACACTTGAGAGGAGAGCGAACATTTTTGAACGGTATTTTCTTGTAAAACTTTGAGGTGAACAAAAGTAATTAATACCCGACTCCGAAAGGGAGGTTATTTATTTTTATTTTTGCGTATGTTCTCCGATAGCTTCGCTTCTTCCGATAGGTTATGAACCGATTTGGATTTATAAGAATAGATCATACTTAAGGATTGTTTCAATCTTTTTTGCCAAAGGTAGGCAAGACAAATCTATTTAGGTAAAAACACAGTCTAAAATCCATTGTGTAGGTATTGTAAATATTTATCTAAGTAATTGCACGCAAATTTTTAGAGTCGGTTTTTATTGCCTATTTATTCAATCAAATATTATTTTTATCTAAATTTTATCTTAATACATAACACCTCTCGAATTATGTAAGAACTTATACAGGTCACTTACGAATAGTTACTTGTGCACCAACTGTTTCAAGGAGAAGATAAATATCTGACTGAAATTCATGATGTTGATTCTTCAAGATCAAATTCCCAGCTACAGTCCCCAACTGAAAGAAATCTATCATTAGTAAGTTCGTGTCACCTGTTTTGATAAAACATACTATCTGCTTTATGAATTTATCCTCAATGGCAAAAAGTCAACGACCGACTGTTGGCCAACGAAAAAAACTACATACCGAATAATATTACATTTAATAACTTACATTTCTAACTGGTATGTGAGCAACCAGATTTATGTGATCGTTGAGAATTTTTAGATATTCAAAATACTCATATGTACACATGGTCGTAAAGATACTCATAACATCAGTGAGCGTATTTCCAGCACCGATGATCAAATTCTGATCAATGTTAAATCCTTTTAGTTCTGATACTCCAGATATATCTATTAGTATTTTAGGATATTCTAATATTGGGAAGGCACCTGTAAATTATATTCCTATTAAGCTGTTAACTGAAAATATTTTATAAATCAGTCAACGGATTTATCATCTTACAACATAAAAATTTGAATAAATCACGGAATCAGAATGTCAGATCTATATATTCCAACCACAAGAGAAGTAAAGACAAACAACAAATTCTATATTGAATAGAGGTGACGTCATTGATTGAGATCTTGAATAATCTATGATATTAATTATGGATTCGCGAAAAAATAGCATCTTGAATGTCGGCAAATTTTCTATCGGAGCTTCGGAGGTACAACTGAGTATATTTAGTAACGTAGAATAGTGTTTTATTATAAAGATATGTTCTTGGGTAGGCCATATCATAACAGAGGTACTAGCGAATTGCATGGAATATTTAAATCTACACTTTGTTTATATTTACTCTTCCTACCATAGGAATTTTAATATTCTAAGAAGATCTGTCAAAAATACAGTAGTTACTTTGTTACTTTAAAGAACCATTTACCTTTTCCTGTATTACCAGCAACCAACATGTATGATTGGACACCATTTGCATGCCATATAACAAATATATCTGTTAATGTCTCCACTCTGTACCAGTATCTGTCATCACATAGCTTAATACATTTAACTCCGCTCTGCGTATCATTTCCAGAAACGAAACACCAATCGCTGTCTTCACAGTTTCTTTTAATACAAACATCACCAGTTTTATCGCATATTTTTAAATCTTCAATATCTGGGAGTATATGTGGATCGGCAGCATCCGAGGCGAATTTCTTAAAGGCTTCTAGGATTGGCCTGTATCCAGTACATCTGCAGATATTGCTACCAAAAGACTGTTCAATTTCAAGCATTGTCATTCTTTTCGATTTCAAAAGGCTGAAACAAGAAAAGCAAATCAAATCTCTCGACACACAGTATCGATTAAATAAATGTAATACTTAAATGTGCTGCTAATACATATGTAATAATATTTAATACATTTTAATAGGTACTTAAACAGATATAAATACGAATAACACAAACGCAATATACGAGTATTATTGCCATTTATGAAATATTTAGCGAGCCGTCACATATTTTAGATATCGTCTAAACCTAGAAAAATTAGAAGAAATTAGAAAAAAGCTTAAGATTTAAATTGTTCTTAGCAGAGAGAATTGATTTCATTTTTATTTAAATGAAACTATAAACGTGAACACCTATCAGTGAAACGAGTTGTACAAACGAAATCTAGTTCATCGATGCTTAATACAAATAAATTAATCTTAATATTGAAATAATTGAGAGCTCACCAGCTATGCTATTCTATAAGAACTCACTTCATTACTCAAACTTGAAATGTTGCCAACAAACTTATGGTGATAATATTTTGAGGCATGTATGAATTTTGAGTTTATTCTTACAGAATGAGATTATAATATGTGATTACAATATTCTATGTAATGGTTAGATAGTTACCTATACATCGCCATGACCCATCCCGGAGAACAGTACCCGCATTGTGTTCCATTATGTTCGGCAAGGGTTTTCTGCACCGGGTGGTAACCTTCCAGACGATTACCAATTTTCTCTATAGTCGTAATATCCCAATCCTGACATGAGGTCACTGACACCATGCACTGTATCAAAATTCAAAATACGTTATTCAATATTGAAGTATTACATTCTCTTATTGATTGTCAAAATAGAAACTACCACCGGTTCGGAAAAGAAACACCCAACCCTGAGACGAACCGGTGAAAGAAACTCAGCGGGTTGATTTTTTTGTCATTTCATTTTTTTATGTATGGATCGTTTACAAAAAAAAACTAAATAATCATATATTGTATAATATTTTACTAACATAATGTACTACATCAGATATAGCATTGCATAAACCGATATAAGGTTTTTGAAATAAACTGTTACACTCAGAGGCGATCTCATAAGTCATAATCGAATTTAGTTTCGTTTATAAATTAATAAACATTTACTACTCTATTATTACCTCGTTGCATATTATGTGGTCTTAAGTGGACTCGTGGGCTTGATAATTTGAAGATAAAATCATTTCGAGAAAAAGAGAGAAATAATTTGAAACTACGTTTGAGTATCCTGTTAAAATTGATATTTTAATTGTTTAGTTTTATTCGATCGATGTAAGTTACACAATAAATTAATAGTTCGTTACTTCTATGAGTTACGTATATATATAAAACTTGTGCATAATAAATATTTTTACAAGATTTTAAGAACTTTTATTCATACATATTTTGTAGGGCCTTGTAAGAAAATTTCTATATATAAATGACTAAACTTATATTATGCGAAGGAAAGAGTTCAGTAACTGGAACTCTTGAACGGTGTGCTTGATGGTAAGCCTTAACCTTACCCGTCTATCAATCAATCAAATCAATCTCATACTCTTAATTGACTGACTAACTAGTAGGTAAAATATATGATAATAGACAGTAACTTACCGAATTAACACCTTGAGGTGCTTCCCCATGGCCCTTCTTTGCACTAACAATGCATGCTCCGCAGCCAGCTTCCAAGCACATGTACTTAGTGCCACGCAGTTCTAACGTATTACGAATGTAGTCCAGGAGGCTTGTGGTCGAGCTTACCTCGGACCCCACTAAAACAAATATTTAAACAAATAAATCTTAAACAAGCTCAACAAGCAAAATCTGGTTCACCCACTGACTTCCAATTGACCAATGTTGAGGTATGTGTGTGGTACCTCATATGTAACCTCTATAGTTGGTATATTTGTTATTTGTAAAAATCTATACATATAATAAATCTGTAACTGATCGATGTCTGTACATGGAAGATATATGAGTAAAACTTTTATCGGGGGTCTTTATAAGCCCAATAGAACCCAAAACAATGATGAATAGAATTTTTGTCTGTTTGTCTGTTTGTCTGTGCGTTTGTGCACGCTAATCTTAAAAGAGGCTAAACGGATTTGAGTGCAGTTTTCACTAATGTATGTGCTAACTTCACTTAACATTTAGTGTAGTTTTGTTAATAATTTCGTGTTTTCAGTAGCTTCGTGTGTTGTTTTTGCATAAAAACTAATATTGCATATTATATATTGTGTGTATCTTTATGACCTCATCTTATATCTTTCATAACAGTACGCTTTAAGTCTGTGCGTGAGCAAGTCAATTAATAACTCAGTGAGTCTCAGTTACAATGAATACGTGAATAGTATATAGGTGTATAAACAGAGCCTAAAAAACAACTATAACAATAATGATTGGTTTTAGAAGTGTTTGCTTTGAACATCAACGTGGTATATCACTTCTTAAAACTTTAAATATGTATAATTTTGTCGTAAATTCGTGTTTCCTGTCAAAAGTTTTAAAACGGCAGATAAAAATTCAAACGTTTTACCTACCGAAGTTTTTTTCTAAACTACGAAAGAAATAACAATTTTGATACATAAAAGACAAAACCAAAAGGAAACTTGGCTTTTATTAACTTAAAGAATTGTACATAATAAAGTGACAATATATAACATTTGACAAGATAAAGAATAGTATAATTTCTTCTTAAATTATACGTCATTCAGCCCCTCTATCTTTTCTAACACACAGCTGTAATCTTTTAAATAATATGGAGTGCGTCTTGTCCTTGCGGATCTCCTAATATGATGATCACCAGATGTGCTTGGCGCTGCAGATTGTATATTCTCCACATACTTATGTTCCGAACTTAGAGCTCGATATTCAGAGTCATAAAAAACATCTACTGTGTCTTCTTGTTCTTTCTGACTTTTTGTATTTGAATCATTTAATTCTTCTTCTATATTTTGATTCATAGAGTCTACAATAGGAGAAGGGAGTGGAGCTAAATTTCGGTTTGAAACTGTTGATTCGCGTCCATTTCTATGCTTTACGAAAGAGTAATAGGGATTACTTTGTAATAGTTCTACCTCTTCAACATATGGATCATATTTATTACGGATATTTTTTTTCATTAGCACAGGTCCAGGAACTAACCAAGAGGGTAATGATTCTCCATTAGATGATCTGCGGGGATGATTAAATAGCCGTTCGTGAGGAGTTGTATTAATTGGTATACATAGAAGTGAACGAATTGCATGTAACGTCATTGGCAAAAATTGCTCCCAGTTTTCAATTGGCATTTCTCTTTCGCGAAGAGCAAGTTGTAATTTTTTCCACAAAGTACCATTAAGACGCTCGATTTGACCATTGCCACGTGGATTATAAGGTGTTGTTCTGCTACAAGCGATTCCCAAGGAATTTAAAAAATCTGTAAGCTCTTTAGAAATAAAAACAGATCCTCTATCGCTATATATATAAAGAGGTGTTCCGAACATGTAAAATAAATCTTGTAAACATCTTATAGCAGTTGAAGTTGTCATTTCCTTACAGGCATATGCGAAAGGAAATCTACTGTATTCATCAATTATTGTTAATAAGTATTTATTTGAAGTATTCTTTGAAGGTCCTTTGAAGTCAATGTTTCAAGCTTTTCATTTTTTATTTTACAGCAATGATTTTGATTCAATATAAATGTAACAGAGCGTTGATCTGTTAAAAGTAAAAAGTGTTTACCAGTTAAGTAATGATGCCATTTGCGAAGACTCTCTACAATGGCGCATGCTTCTTTTTCGATTGAAGATTGTCTTCGTTTTCAGTATTTATAAAATCGCTATCTGCTTTACTATATCGTCTAGATTTTACCGCCACAGGCTTAATATTATGTGCCAAGTTAGTAAATAAAGACACAGGCGGAACAGACGCATTCATAACATTACATATTTTTAATGGCTCTCTATTACCTCCAAATTTAAATTCTAATGTCGAATGATCTTTCAGTATGTCATGGCCTATAATGACATCAGCACAAAGATTGTTTACTATTAAGAGTTGACATTGTTCATAGACATGACGATCTAGCTTAACCGTAGCATAGCATATACCTTCTACGAATGACTCATGTGCCAACAATGCTAAAGTAATAGTCTGTTTGCAGGGTGGTTTTTTTAGGTTAATTATTTCCACTAAATTTTTGTCTATAAAACTAACAGAGTTTCCTGTGTCTATTAATGCATCAGCGCGTATATTATTTATCAAAAAGGTTATGGTAGCTTTTAGTAAACTACTAGGCGACGCAGCTAAGACATTTTTGTTTAAATTGTAATTTACGTCTGAGTCTGTAGCTAGAGCATTTGTAGTTGATTGTTGCTTCGACAGGCCTTAACGAAATGACCTTGTTTAGAACACAGTTGACATGTTACTTTAAAGGCAGGACATTTTATTCTTTGGTGTATAATTCCACCGCAAAAGAAGCAGCGTCTCCGCTGTAAAGTAGATACAGCCACATTTGGATTTAAATCAGTTATAATATTTGAGGAAGCATTCAGTTGTAATGAATTTGTATTCCCAGTAATTATTTCTGAACTTTGTTCTGCAGTTTCCAGTGACATAGATTGATTTAAAGTAATTGTATTGTTTTCTAAAAGACGTTCTCGAATTTTCTGAGATGTAATGCCAGCAATAAATGCTCCTCGAATTGTCTGCTGTTCATGTTCTTCGGCAGTAACGTTTTGAAATATACAGTCATGAGCCAAAAGTTTCAATGCTCTAGAATATTCAGAAATGGATTCTTCCGGACGCTGTTTTCTAGAAATTAATATATGACGTGCTAGAATTTCATTTTTAGGTTTTATGTACATATTATCAAGTATTTTTATTGCATCTTCGTAAAATTTACAATCTCGAATATATGAAAAAATAGATGGAGCTAAATGATTTACCAATAGCATCAGTTTCATCGAGTCAGGAGTATTAATAGTAATTTCTTCGGATAAAAAATTTGTAAACGTAAATCGCCAATGCGTCCATTTTAAATCGGAATTTCTAGAACTTGGTTCTATATCAAATCTGTCGGGCCGGAGATAGCGAGACATCGTGCCTTGAGAAAAAACATGTCTTGTATCGACTTAATTATCTTGAGACATATTTTAAGTTAATAAAATTGATACATAAAAGACAAAACCAACAGGAAACTTGGCTTTTATTAACTTAAAGAATTGTACATGAAATAAAGTGACAATATATAACATTTGACAAGATAAAGAATAGTATAATTTCTTCTTAAATTATACGTCGTTATTTAACGTGTAAAAAGTGGCAACAATATTTTGAACTATTCTTATTAGCCACTGAATATACATATAAGGAGTATTAGCCACTGGTTATATATAAGAAGTGTGAATAGAGAAAAATAGCAATTTTGTTACACTCGATTGGTGGAAAAGGTGTCGAAATGTTCAATTCATTCAACATTAAAATAACAGAAATAACTTTAGAAGACCTCATTAATAAATGTAACAAGTATTTCGAACCGAGGAAAATTTTAACTATGGCCTGACTTGCATTTTTTATAAGAAAACAAAGCAAACACGAAAATATAACCAACTTTATTACGAGTCTAGAAAGTTCAGCTTAAAATGCGATTTCGTTGAATTAAGAGTCATTGGTCAGTGATAAACACAAACATCAAAGTTTATTACAATGGTCTGATCTGTCACTAGAGAAAGCTATAGAGATAGATAAAATAGTAGTGATCGAGCAACAAAATACACATAAATAATAGCACTGAGACATCGTCATCACAGTACAGAATAGAGAAGATGTGATGATATTCCTTCGAAATCAGATGGGCAACTAATTAAGAAGAGAACAAAATTGTGAAACGTGGTTCTATTTGCCTAATCCCAATATAAACCGAATAAAAGTATTTTGAAATCTCTCAGATTAATTCAATTTGTCTTTGGGTATGTCAAGCTTGCAACAGCATAATCATGAATAGGAAGAAGTATAATATAGAAGTAGAAGATAGTAGATCTGTGCGATCATAATTTAAAAGAAAATATTGAAGATGACCCAAAGACCTCAATACGGCAAACACCTTCCTGCTTATTTCATGTGAATGAAATAAGCAGGAAAGTGTTTGCCGTATGCCGATGGGAGTCCAGCTTAAAGTATATTTGAAGAAAACTCCCAGGTTTTTAACATAATCACAATAAGGGATGACAATATTATCAAAGATGATATTTGGTTTTGCCTGCCAATAATTATGGCTTGAGATCTACTAGGGGTGATATTAAGAGCTAAAGATTTCTCACTCCACTCAAGAATATTGATATTGAGGTCATTATTCATCCTTGCAATAGCCATAGGTGACAAAATTATAATTAAGTCTACTAAGATATTGATATTATATATTTTTAAAAAATCAATGCAAAAAAAAAGAAAAAGATAATAATGTATTAATATAATGTATTAATTTATATAATATGAATATACCATGTACCAGCCTTCTTAATATTCAATAGTTAGTTATAAATTTGCTACTGTAGTCATATTCTTACTTGTTTGCCTTTTAATTGTATTTGGTTTAACAATATATAATATATAAATCATCTATTTATTACACTTTATTGGTCTTACTCAATGTTATGAGTTATTTTATATATATATATAAAGCTACAAGCGTCATCTCATTTTTGTTTGTTAAAAATAATTAATGAACACTTAACCTACCATAGCGGTCAAATAACTGCTTTTGAACCTTTAATCAAAATTGTTATATAGGTGCTTTTTTGTATTTTATATACTTTTTCTATATAAAATGGCTGCTTAAGTAGCTCATTGAGACATGTGTGTCAAGTTCAATACACAACATTTGTTTTAAATCCCCTTATTTTTTTGTTTAATTAAATGAGTAGCTTGATTAAGTCTGTGATTTTATTTAGTCTGACAGAATAATCTTTTCTTTTACTTTATACTTTATAATGTACATATAAAGAACTATCTATAGCAAAAAACTAATTAATACATAAATTATCCATACATATAAATGAAATTGAAGTTTCTGTCTGTGATTTCAAAATAACTGCCTGTTTTAAAGGTTATATGGCTATTTACGATTTACCAAAACCAAAGCAATATTTTTTTACACTGTCTGTCTGTTTGTCTTTCAAACGTCTTAAAATTACAAATTGAAATAACCGAATTATTATAACAACTATTTCTAGGTTCGGTTTAGTCTTTATTTCATTAAAATCAGATGAATCTATCAAAAGCTATAAAAAATATGTATTTTTGTTGTTATCTATACCCATAATATAATGTCTTTTCCTGAACGATTCATTAACGCAGAGCCTAATAAACCACGGGGGTTAGAAACTTGAAAATTTGGCAGTTGATACATTTTATAATGTAAAAACCCACTAAGGTAAGATTTCTGTAAATTCCACCCCTAAAGAGTTGAACGATTATTTAGAAACTCGTCATTTTTAAAGTACGAAGCATAAAAATTAATATACAAGCTTAATAAATAAAAATGTATTCAGTGTTTTTGAAAATGTAACCCCTAAGAGGGTAAAGAAGGGGTTGAAAGTTTGTATGGGGATTCCGTCATTTTTGGTGTAAGAAGAACGATATTTAGTATTAACGCTAAGCATACGTATTTCGTCGTTTTTAGAAATTCAAGTCCAAACGGGAGAAATGGGGTGAAAGCATGAGAAAAAGTGCATGAGAAAAAAAAAATGTATAAAGAAATTTACTATTTGTGTTTTTTGATTGAATTAATAAACATGTATTTCTAAGTTTTAGAAACATTTATTTTTGTTTTGAAGAGTTGGGTGCAAATAACGAAATTCAAAATATGGAGATAAATAGGGAGATATATATTTTTTATACGAACTTCAATATGTTAGTGAAGTTTGGATAAAGAAAACATATTCCATTATTGCCATGTGTACCCTTAGTTCACTTAATTGGTAGTCCCTAAGCTTTACCTCAACCTAACCCTCAAACCCTAAAGAGTTAATTTTGTTTAATCTAATTTTGATAAAATAAAAAAGTATATTCGTACGCTTGCTCATTTACATTAGTAACTATATCTAACGTCGTGGATAGATGACCGAGGTATTTAAGCAACAGAATCGTAGACTAGAAGACATGTTCGTGCTTCTTTTTTTAAAATCACATACCAATCCAAATTTCAAATAATCGTTTATCCTTTACTTATACTTAAGCGCGAGCGAAGCCGCGGGCAGCTGCTAGTATAATAATATATTCTATATATTTCATCGTATACTCATTTTGTTTTAAAATAGTAGTTTTCTTTTCTTTTAATCGGCTATTTTTATTGTAGATGTACGGCCTTACTAACAGATGTGTCTCTCTCAAGCGTTAGCCGCCATCTTGAAAAACGTATTTTACAAATATCTCTGAAATGGTGAGTTTTACGTTAAAAATCTTTTTTACTTTAAACTTTTTTCTTTATTGTTAATATTTTTTCGAGATATACCTTGATTATAAGAAAAAAATTCGTAATACCAAAACTTATTAAGATATTTTACGAAAACCAAAGTTCGGTGTTATTAACTATCGGAAAATATTAACAATAGAGAAAAAAAATCACCGTTCGCCTTCTGGGATGACAAAAACTCGGTTTTATACTAAGGTGGTGCCCCCTAACATAATCCAATCGAAAAATCGAGTAACGGGATTTTATGCAGACCGAACGCCTTTTTGTTGCTAAAATTCCTGGATTAGTAATTAAAACACGTTGTGGCGAGCTCCAAAACAATACGGTTAGAATGAGAAGGTTGCTGTTTAATTGAGAACACCAGCTGTCAACGAATGCACTTAACAGTGCACTATATGCGTTATATATCTTATTTTATAGTATCAATTTAAAAAAATTAAAGAAAGTACAATAATTGATATCAGCTTATATCGCTATCCTCGTCTGACTACCGATGTAACGCGCTAATTTTCTTTCACTTTAATCAATCTTTAACAGCAGGCAACCCCTATTTGCGGGTAATTTTAAACAGGCAGAGGTATTTTGTCATGCACAGAAAAAAATTAGCTTCAATTTGATATATAAAAGATATTTATACGTCATGAACGTATCAACGTAACAAAATGTTACCTGATGAAACCTGGCTGCGAATAGGTTGCGGCCGACTGGGTAACAGCAACCATACCTTTTCGAGTTATTTACATACCCTGCTATGGAGTGGATTGTAGTTTATTTTCATAACAAGTGAATGAAATTTTTTGGAAAATGTCAATAAATATTATTTTAATTAAAAGTACTCGCGGGCAAATTTTAATTGGCAACCTGGCAAAAACAGGTTCTTCCATTTATAATTATACATAAAAATTAGATTTGGACTGTGTACGCTATGAACGTAGTGATCTTGCAGCCGGATCTTAGACTACAATGAAGTTGCAAAAAACATGACCTATCATATCCTTCATAAGTAACATTTAAATAAAAACACTGAGCAAAAAGAACTTAATAAATTTAATAGCGAAATCTCGACTTAAGTAACTAACTACATTATGAAATACAAAAAGTATGCACATAAAAGGTCAATGCACTGACCGCTTTTTTGGATTGAGCACTTGTTTGGCTGAGGATTATATCCTACACACTGCACGTTGGAGAAACCGGCTAAGCACGTTTTACAGTTTGGTGACGTGAGCCTTATATTACTTATTTAGTTCATGGATTACAATTTACTATTCATTTAATATTACAAATTGGCAACACTGTCATCCAATGATAAGAAATCACCACCGGCTGTTAGCCGTATGCCTTGAAATTGTTACCACTCATCGTAAAGGAAACATAAACTGAATTTCTGTACGATGTTTTCACGAGCAGCTTTGATTTGATCCGCGATCACCTGTTAAGACACCCATATAGAATGAACTATTTCAGTTTAGAGACAGAAATAATCCTTCCCTTAATAGATTATTCTATTATGTGGATCAGACTTTCGAAAGTATATTTGAATATTCGATTAACATAGAAATAAAGGACGCGAAAACACGCAATTTTGCATTTATTTCCTATAATTTAAAATGGTGTTTTCAATTTAAAATTAAATTCCGCAGATATTTTTAATTGCAATCAATACATTTAAATCTCATGTTGACTGTAGGTTTTCCATTAAGGGCGCTTGCTCGTGCAGAACTTCCATCGTAGCGTGTGCTGTGTGGCACGTAGCGCCGTCCTGTTGAAACCACATGTTGTCCAGATCCATATTCTCGATTTCAGGCCAAAAGAAGTTGGTTATCATCGACCGGTATCGCTCACCATTGACGGTGACGGCCACACCATTATCGTTTTCGAAAAAATACGGACCAATCACGCCTCCGGCCCAAAATCCGCACCAAACAGTCACTTTCTGCGGGTGCATTGCCACTTGGTGAACCTCGTGTGGATTGGTCTCGTCCCAAATACGGCAATTTTGCTTGTTGACATAGCCATTCATCCAAAAATGCGCCTCGTCGCTGAAGATGATTTTTTTGCCAAAATCGGCGTCAACTTCCAACTGCTCTAATGCCCAGTCAGCGAACACACGGCGCTGTCTATGGTCATTAACCTTGAGCTCTTGGGTCAGCTGGATCTTGTACGGGTGCAGGCTCAAGTCACAACGCAAAATTCGCCAAGTTGTCGTCTGCGAAAGGCCGAGTTCCTGTGCGCGACGCGGAATTGACTGCCGCGGGTTTTCGAGGACACTGTCGCGCACAGCGGCGATATTCTCGGCAGATCTCGCGTTACGTTGACGCACGGGAACCGGCTGATTGTTAACTGACCCGGTTGACTCGAATTTGTCCACCAATCGACGGATAGTCGACTCGGCAGGACGATCATCGCGACCGTAAAACGGGCGAAGTGCGCGGAACGTTGCTCGAACTGAAGACCCATTTTCATAAAACAATTTTATGATTTGCACGTGCTGCTCGACACTGTAACCTGCCATGGTGGTTTGGGAGGACGGAATGAATATAACACACTGCATTTGACAGCTGTCACTCAAACAACATGGCCGCAATCAGCTGTCAAAGTTCAAGCGTCCCTATTGGAAAACCCTATATAAGATGAAAAATGTTTGTTTACACTGTACAATTCGGACCAGTAGTTAAAGAGATTACAATGTTGGAATTGGAATAAACGTACAAAAAAAAAATTGTGGAGCGTGTGCTGAGTAACAGTAACTACGAACAGAACGCTTGATATATAACTTAAGTAAGTACCTATACATATAACAAATCTCTACCTTACAAATAGTCACGTGAAACAGTAACAAGGATGGTGTTTGTTTTTTTTGACGCATTTTTTTTTTGTAACAGAAGTGTTCGATGTAATGAAAAAAGTAATTTAAGATAACTCTCACATCTCGTTACAAGATCCTAACACAATGCAAGATGAGACACGATCTAATGAACCTCTTTTGCATCAGAAATGCTGCACTAAAAAATTACAACTATATACATATATATATTTAATAAATAAATAAATATCCTGGGACATTATTCACACAAGGCCATCTGATCCTGGATGGAAACCAGACAACTGATTTACTCACATATACTACGTTTATTTTGTAAAAGCATACTTATATAGATAATTACACCCAGACTTAGGACAACAGACATGTTGTCTGTGAACCCACGACCTGCGGCTTGAAAGGCAAGTGTCTTACCAACCACGCCAACCGGCTCGTGACCGTAATAATATGTTTTCTGATAGCTTGTTCAAGTTCTTATGCTAAACAAAAGTCTTACGTTAAAAACTATTTCAAAATAAAATCAAGCCTATTGTTTATGTATAGTAATAATACATAATAAATAATAATAAATAATTGGCTAATCTCTCTTGAGATTGGCCGCTGTGGCCGAAGTCGGTCTGGAGGACCTTAATACATAATAATAATATTATGTACACACAGAACGTAAAAACCACAACGTCGTTTTAAGTGTTAATCAAACGCATCATTTCCGAAAAGTGAAAACGATTATTGCGTCCCTATAAATATTTCAACGGCCGAATAACTTTAATTACGCCTTTGATAATTGGCAATCATGAACGATCAATATCCTATTACTTTATTCCGTTAATTAATAACCTAAAATTTTAATCGACAACTAATTCCAACGCTTATTATGTCCGGTCTTTTACTGTTTTTATAGTAAACGATCTTTTCCTTTTGTATTTTTTCTGTGTGCAATCTAAATGTATAGATTTCAATTCTCTTTTATTCTAAATTTTAAATAACTGCTGCACAGCAACCTCTTCATTTGTGGCTGCTCTAGTGAATTAATAGATCTACGTGATTTTCTTCAATGCCATGCAAAAATAAATCCTTGTAACATTAATAAAATAAAATTTAATTATAATACTTACGACTTACATAATTGGTTAATATATTACTGTTTAAGGACGATGATAAGTACTTATAATAGCTTACTTCAATAAAGAATATTTTCGTTTTAATTTTAAATATTATAATTATTATGGTCAATTTCGCATATCTGTTTTTGATTCACAATCGTTTTTTTATAGTTTATAATCTACTATTTCAAGAGTTATTGGCCGCGTTAGAAAAACCGGTTCATTAAATGGGCCATAAAACGGTAAGTTTTACAAAAAATTTACTGAAAACAAAAGATGCGAAATTTTATTCTCTACAATAATAGTTTCTATGACTTTTGCCCTAAAGTGCATAGTTTCCGAGATATCGGCCAAAAGCGGTTTTTTCAAGATGGCGCTTGAAGCTCCACCTGGATCTGTCAGCATTTTGTGATTTTATGCACAGAAAGTGATCCTAAACCTTATAAAAAAATATTGGTTCGGAAATTTAATGCAAAAAAAGGTTGACCAAAAAAACGTCTATTTTTATTGGCATGGCGTGAATTGTCAGAAATTGACAATCACAACATTTCAAGAATACACATTAAAATAGTAATAAAAGTTTTCCTTTAGTAACAATTAATCTCAAACAACAGCTCTTATCTTACGTAAAGTATATTTTTAGCATTCGTTAATTTCCACACCTAATAAATTTGTGTTTACCTAAACACGTTTTATTTGTCAGAAAATGCGGAGTTCCTTATAGTTTCTCATTACGAACCGGTGGCATATTTTTTACCTTTACTAGGTTTTTTTTTTTTTTTTTTATGTAAGAGACGGCAAACGAGCAGGAGGCCCACCTGATGTAAAGTGACTACCACCGCCCATGGACATCTGCAACATCTGAGGACTTGCAGGTGCGTTGCCGGCCTTTGAGGAAAGAGTACGCTCTCTTCTTGAAGGTTTTTATGTCATATCGGTTCGGAAAAGTCGCCGGCGAAAGCTGGTTCCACAGAGTGATTGTGCGAGGCAGAAAATGCCTTAGGAAACGCGCTGTTGTGGATTTCCAGACATCGAGGTGGTGAGGGTGGAATTTTGAGTTCTGGCGTGATGTCCGGTGGTGAAATTCAGCGGCCGGGACTAAACCAAACAACTCCTCAGAACACTCCCCGTGATATATACGATAGAGTATGCAGAGTGACCCAACATCTCTACGCAAATCCAAAGTATCAAGCCGGTCGGTAATAGCTTGATCGTCGACAATTCGAACTGCTCTACGTTGTATGCGGTCAAAAGGAAGAAGCTGGTACTGGGGAGCTCCCGCCCAGAGGTGAGAGCAGTACTCCATGTGGGGCCGAATTTGCGCCTTGTAAAGTTTTAGGCGATGGGCCGACGTGAAGTCTCGCCTTGTTGAGCACTCCAAGCTTTTTGGAAGCCAGTTTGGCTTTAACTTCCAATTGACCGCGGAACTGAACAACGTTCGAAATCTCAACGCCAAGTATCCCGATACTGGCTGTGGGATGGAGGGGAGTATTCTCGAAATGAGGGGATATGACAAAAGGAGACTTTTTAGCGGTTAACGCACAAACTTGAGTCTTATTGGGGTTGAATTGGACCAAGTTTAGTCGGCCCCAGTCCGAGACTTTGGCTAACAAGGTCTCGACTTCAGACACAAGTTTATTCCGACACTCGTCGACGTGTTCCCGAGAAATATTAGCACGGCCGGTGTAAAGGACGTCTACAGTGCTGTCATCCGCATAGCAGTGAATGTTACTGATTTGTAACATATCATTGACATGCAGAAGAAACAGAGTAGGTGAAAGAACGCAGCCTTGTGGAACACCAGAATTGACGAATTTTAAGTCAGAGCATGCACCGTCGACAACGACCTTGATGCTCCGATCTGCCAAAAAGCTGGTGATCCACTTGCATAATTTCTCGGGAAGCCCGTAGGAAGGAAGCGTCGTGAGAAGCGCTTTATGCCATACCCGATCGAAGGCTTTCGCTATGTCCAGACTGATTGCTAATGCCTCCCCCTTGGACTCAACCGCTGTAGCCCATCTGTGAGTAAGGTAAACTAGAAGATCACCAGCTGAGCGACCCCGACGGAAGCCGTACTGGCGGTCACTAATCAGCTGGTGCTCCTCTAGGTACCGCAGGAGCTGGCGGTTAATAATGGACTCCATTATCTTGGAGAACAAGGAGGTGATAGCAATAGGCCTATAATTTGTTGGATCAGAGCGATTGCCCTTTTTAGGGATCGGATGCACCAAAGCAGTCTTCCAAGAATTCGGGACTACGCCTAATGTGTAAGAGTGGCGGAAAAGACGCGTTAAGACCGGTGCCAACTCGGGAGCACAAGCACGCAGCACGATCGGAGGAATGCCATCGGGCCCACTCGACTTATGGATGTCCAAGGAAAGAAGTGCTTTACGAACTGCACTCTGCCGGAATTTAATTTCCGGCATCATAGTATCACACCGCAAGATTGTCGGTGGTGTCTTTCCTTGATCATCAAGAGTCGAGTTGGACGCGAAGAGAGATCCCAAAAGGTCGGCTTTCTCCTTCGCAGTATGGGCCAACGAGTCATCGCTCCTGTGCAGAGATGGAAGGGAGGGCTGACAGACATTCCCTAAGACAGCCTTAGCGAGAGACCAAAATGCGCGTGTTCCCGAAGGAAGACGCACCAATCTCTCGCCAATCCTGCCAATGTGCTCCGATTTCGCCTTGGCAATAACGCTTTTGAAAGATCTGGAGGCAGAGTTGTATTATTTTTTAAGTGCGCTGGTATTTACATCACGAGATGCTGATGCTTCAGCCCAGGCTTGATAGCATTCTACCTTTCGGCGTGACGCCATTTTGCAGAAGCGACCAAACCAGGGCCGGGATCTGCCGCCGATGGGTATTGCAGAGTACGGAATGAAGAGTTCCATACCCTGAAACACCACATCGGCGACCGAGTCAGCAACGACATCTGGATCATCCGGCGAGAAACAAATCCGCCCCCATGGGTAGGATGCAAAGAAGGACCGCATCCCATCCCAGTCCGCTAACCTGTAGTGCCACACACGCCGACATCCCACGAACCGAGGCTGTGAGGTGCGTGTAATCGGCACTGTACTCCGGACAAGACAGTGGTCCGACGAGCCAAGAGGAGGCTCTACGGAAACATGGTACCCGTCCGGATGAGAGGTCAGCAGAAGATCTAACAGGGAAGGTGTATGATCCTCCACATCTGGGATTCGCGTTGGCGAGGTAGCCAGTTGTGTCAGATCATACGCCAAGGCAAAATCGACCACAGATCTCCCCGCATGATCGGTGGTATGTGATCCTAGCCATTCGGCGTGGTGGGCGTTGAAATCGCCAAGAATCACGATCTCTGCGGATGGGATCTACTGCAGCACGGAATCTGTAGCCCGTTGGATGTGCTCAACGAGCCGGTCAGTTTCGGCATTACCGCTATGGGACCTATAGAGGCACGCATAGATTCGCGGATGATCATCACAGTCTACGCGCAGCCAGAGAATGGATAGGTCCCTCCCTTCAAGATAGGCGAGGCGACGAGAGCAGATACTCTCTCTGACGTAAACACACACCCCAGCCCGTGGTACAAAGGAATGTTCCAACTTGTACCCCGGGTAGGAGAGGAATGAGGTGTCCGCCGGAGATGATATCTGGGTCTCGGTTAGAAAGAGCAAGGCCGGCTTCGCCGTCTCGAGATGGTAGTGGACGGCGTTTAAGTTGGAATTCAGTCCCCTAATGTTGCAGAAGTCGACAGCGAAGGTGGAAGGGGTTGCCTTAAGATGCCTGCTCCCTTTGCCTCGTCTATTTTTGAGCGCAAAATTGCCCCCCACAGAATTCGAAGGGCAGCCTGGGCATCCCTGCTCAGGTGGTGTATGTCCTGAGCATGGATGCCCAGAGAGGGATTGTCCACCGCGGTCGCAGATGGTACCCTCCTGGGGTAGTTTTCTTATATTCTGCGCACTCATTTTGTTGGGGGGGGGGAATTGGGCTTCCGGGACTCTCACATACCGAACGAAACGCGGTAGCATGGCTACCACTTTACGCCGATTTTAAGTGAGAGAGTGGTACTTCCCCGGGCGTGCCGGCCCATTCAGCTACAACCTGAAGGTATGCAGCGTGGCACTACCACTATAAAAAGTCAGCGCATGACCGTTGTCTTGCCAGATGGTAAGCATCGACTCGATCTACGATTTTAATTTAATTTTGTGTTTTGTGACGATAGTAGCTCAAGTGGTCGTGATCGAACCAGTGACTTTTACATTGCTAGTAAACCATTGCGCTACTGACGCATCATACAAGGTGCTCGTATAAAGTATATTTTGATTTTTATTTAGTTTAATGACTCATAACATTTAATAACTTCACAATATTACTAGCGCAACACAAAATCTTATAAACTATAGAAATGTTATGAGTTTTATCGTAAAATAAATGGTCTATGGTATGGTGGTTTATACTAAATTAAATATAAACGAAATATCCTTACGATTTTATGGAGACATATATGATGATGTCGTCGTGACCGATATCGGCCACGGCGGCCCATATCAAGGGAGACTTGCCAACTGCGCAGGATATATAATAGTACACAAGTGTGGGCGGAAACACAAGTGCATATTTCTTCACTCTCATAATCCGATGAAATGGTACGAGAGTATAAACACTTATGGCTCTGGGCTGCTACTGAGCATTTTACGACCGAAACAAACCAATAATCTTTTATCGGTCCGACCAGGTCTTGAACCCAGGACCTCAGATCTACGACCTTATATCTAGCTACTAGACCAAATAGGCAGTAATACTTATATATGTCCTCAATGTCAGTTATTATCATGTAAATAATGTAAAGTAGAGTTGTTTATGTAGGTTCATATATACATCGAGAAGTATTCACATAATACACTTCACAATATTATTCACGCGTTCACACTTCAATAAACAGACTCAGTCACGATACACGGTATACAATTTATCCCGAATTGAATTTATTGCATTTCACATCACTACTCGTATTTTTATACTGTTAACGAAAAATATGCAATTTAAATTAAATATGCGCGGGCAACGTTAGCACTTTTTTGTTAAATGAAGAAAATGTTCACTCATCAAAATTCACACAAAATATACATTATTAAATATTAATGAAATCACTAAAATAAAATAACCAAAGTTCAACAACTCACCTTAAACACATAAAACACAATTTAATATCATTTATAAAATAATATTTTTGTTTATTTTATTTTATTTCTTTTTAAATCAAAGACATAAATAAGACACTAACGAATGTCACTCGTAAAATTAAATACATCAAAAACTCTTTTTCCTGTTTATCATTCGGAGTTATTTCTAAAAAATATTTAAGAAAAAAATATTTTTACCTGAAATGTCAAGTCATTTTATGTAATAAACTGTAATTTTTGATAACTTAAAATATATTTCGTGCAAAATTTAAATTCCATACCCGAACACTCGATCCCATTAACTTGAAACTTGATTCTATCCATGACCGCGGTCCGAGTGATAAGACGACGGACTGAATATGTTTCTTTAAAATTTGCTGGCGTCAATCACTGTATACGAGTACGAGGCCAACTGCAAAGTGCAGTAACTCAACAAATGTAAAAGTCCGATGATAACGTTATTAAAATTTTAAGCTTTTCTAGAATTTATTATTGTTTTTTTAGGATTCCGTATCTCAAAAGGAAAAAACGGAACCCTTATAGGATCACTTTGTTGTTCGTCCGTCCGTCCGTCCGTCCGTCTGTCTGTCAAGAACCTTTATCTCGGGAACGCTTCTAGGTATCGAGTTGAAATTAAAACGATATACTCAGGTTTACAGTATCTTGAAGCTATGGCAAGCACCTATATTTGTAGAATAAGACGGTATGTCTTATTCTACAAATATAGGGAAAAATCTGAAAACTATACATTTGTAATTAAATCATAAAATTAAACGTGAAATAAAATGATGACGGTTGTTTATTCATTTAACGTTTATTTTCATTAAATACAAAAATTTAAAATTCAAAAATTTGTTTCCAGTTGCGGCAACTTAATTATTTTACTCAGTGACTTCAGTAATCGTTACACTCGAAGTTGCCTGAATTAAATGAATATAAAATTATTAATTATTGATTAATTAAATATTTAATATGAATTATTTCGCCACACCGTACGCACTACAACGCTGTACTGTATACATGTCGTATAGCGTGGCGATGCGTCGCGCGTCTTCACGGAATGCCTCGCCACTCGCCACGCCAACAATCAGTTTAACCCGCGGCTATAGATGTTTCACATCAAAAACAGAGTTTTTATGCAAGGAACGGCCGTTAAAACATTTGAATTGAACTAACCATGTCATGTGGGGTATCATATGAAAGGGCTTCATTGGCACAGATTTTTAATTATTTTTATGATGTATAAAAATAATTAAAAATCTGTATAGTTTTCGATTTATGACGAAGAATGAAAAAAGCCTTTTCCCTTTTTCATAAGTATTATGCTTATTTAATTTAAAATTTTATAATTAAACATAACCCTAAATATGTACCTACAAATTTGTACGAGTGAGTCCGACTCGTACTTGTCCGATTTTTTTTTAATAATGGCGCTAGCGTTTGTCTTGTATTATGTAACAGAGTAATGACTTCTTAATGTCCCCGCTGGACAAAGCCTTACTCTTCTGTGACGGAGAATTCTTGGAGCTTATTTCACCAAACTTCTAGTGCGGGTTGATGGAAATACATGGGACAGAATTTTCTCAGGTTTCCCCCCGATATTTTCCTTCACCCTCGAACGCTGATGACGATTTTAATTAAATTTCGCTGTAATTATAAAGATTTGAACAAAATAACATACCTACGTATTCTTGTCGTATCGGCGTGGTTTTAGTAGTTATTGAAGCGAATTGGCGTTCGCCCACATGCCGAAAACGTTAGCTCACATTATTATTGGCCACGTAGTGTTAATCTTTATTCAATCTATTAATTTAAAAAAAATTATAATAATGACTTTTAAGTACTATTAATACAATACAATACTTTCAGGAGCAGCCCGGAGTCTGGAAGTTGGAAGTGTGTACACTCCCGTGCCTCGGAAAACACGTAAAACCGTTGGTCCTGCACCTGAACTCTTTCCGGTCGTGTCGGATTGCCGTCGCATCGGGTTATGAGAGTTGTGCGCTATAATATGTCCTGCGCAGTTGGCTAATCTCCCTTGAGATTGGCCGCCGTGGCCGAAATCGTTCAGGAGGACCATTATTGATACAATACTTTCGCATACATTAACGATATTTCAAAGAACTGTCAACAAAAAAGGAATTGAGTTGATCAAATTTCTTTCTCGTTGACGCTGATTATATTTTTATATAAATATATATATACTAATCATGTTTATTTATATATTTTTATCCAACAATACAATAATAAATTAATATTCTAATGTTAACGGTAAAGCCAACATAACATTTGTAATTTTCAATTTGACGATCAATAAGTAAGTGTAATGTATCTTGAATAAATGTTTTTTCTTTAATTTCCAAATTCACACATCTATATAATACATACGTATAGACAGCTCATTCTGGTTCGCACGAGTAGAATGAGGGCATCCAAAAAAGTTATTGTTGTAGTTTTTTTTTTGGCAATAAACCATCAATCATAAACAATTACTCACCAAAGTTTTATCACAATGGCGTGAATGTCTTAGGTCATAGAAAAAAGACAAATAAATATTCAATTTTTATTTATCAAAAATGCATAGAGGAAAATACGTATAAGATATTGGTTAAGCTGTAGGTGTAAAAGGATCGTTTTGATTGAATTTTTAGTAATTTATTTTGATTCTTAATTACAAATTGCAATGTTGTATTTTTCACGTTACTAAGAGCGACATAAGCTTGACAAAAAATAACAAAATTTGCTAACATAACAAGCTAAGCTAACTAATAATATATCTATATATATATATCAATTTATATAGATATATTATTATATTTTATATATAAATCTATTGGCTCTGTCTGTACATTTCTTTTTTCACCTAATTTTGTGATAAATAATCGTTTTATGATGCAATGATTCACATTATACTATTTTTTTCATTTTTGTCTGTCTGTCTGTCTGTATGTATGTCTTCTTATAACTCAAGAACGGCTTGACCAATCTTGATGAAAATTGGTACACACAAAGAACATGTGATGACGCAAATGATAGGCCATATATAAGATCGGTAAAGATGCGGTATTTTATGAAAATTAATTTCAAATCATTAATTACGTATCTTACATATCTTCGGCAGTAGCCATGTGTGTGTGTGTGTGTGTGTGTATGTATGTGTGTGTGTGTAAGTTCGCGCGCGTGTGTGTTATTATAGTAATAAAATAATTTATTATATTTTTATTAATTATACGCGGGTGAAGCCGCGGGACACAGCTAGTGTGTATATATAACTTTGAATAATCTTATAGTTATATGGTTGCTTACACGTGTATTGCCTACTTAAGAAAATGTACTTAAATAGGTTTTTTATTGAATAGTTAAAGATGTTTATTTTTTGTTAAAAAAATTATTCTTATGTATTAACGAATGACCTTGAATTACACATAAAGCCCTATCACCCGCACATATTATTCACAAACCATTAATAATAACGTATATGACGTTTCTTCTAAAGAAACCTAATCGTATGCCGTGACGAGACACGGCATGAAACTATCATATGCCGTTTTTTCTTTATGCCCTCTATGTGTGTTCCGTATACTTCATTGCTTTATATCACAAAAATTTAACAATTTATATTTAGGCATGGTTTTTGTAACGAAGAATTCGAATCGAATTTAAAATATTGATTTAGTAAGCAAAACTGACATTTAATTCCTATGAAGCAAACACTATCGCTTACTAATGGTCTCATTTCCTACATCAATAATCAGAATCGTCAGTATCCTTTAAAACATTTATGACAAATAAGATTCTTGAAAATACGACATCAACTGAATCAATTTCTGCTATCCAAACTGGATAAAACGACAAAAAATAAAAAACAAATGTCGGTGCAATTTGATTTTCGAATTTGCGCTTGGAATTTCAGAATCACGTGCAATTTTTTTTAATAATGAACTTAGTTGAAACGGGTCTGTTAAGTTTTTTGATACATAGTTACATACCCAAATATTATTTGAATATTTTAATAAATGCGCTACTTTCTCTTATATCGCGCATGTATTTCTGATTACAAATATGTAAAATAGATGATGTATGAGGTAACCCACTACATGCCCCTCCGCGTTATAACAGACCGGCACACGAAATGATAAAATTATTTAAGAGAGACAAACCTTTATATATAAAGTAATTAAAAATTGCTACTTTTGAATTTATCCACACACTAAATGTACTGCTATTTATCAATATTGTATTATCTGGTATGAATGATTAAGTATAAATACAGCACAAAGTATTACTACTAGGTAATAAGTATTAGTACTAGGCGAGCAAGCCTAGTAATACTTTGTGCCGTACTTATACCTTATATTAAACCGCCAAACAGCAATACTTAGTATTGTTGTGTTCCGGTTTGAAGGGAGAGTGAGCCAGTGTAACTACAGACACTAGGGACATAACATCTTAGTTTCCAAAGTTGGTGGCGTATGACCATGTAAGGAATGGTTAATAATTCTTACAGCGCTAATATCTATGGGCGATGGCGAATAAGACATTAGCGTCAGCATTCCTTTCAAAAAAAAAAAACAAGGGATATATTTATTGCAGTGCCATTCACTAACAATCAGATGGTCTGAATTACACACATTTTTTTTTATTTCCTAACGTTATTTAAGAAATACATTTCTCACTCAAACGAACCCAGTAGAAAAAAACAATATATTGAAAGCGTGCAACGCCCTATCGCTTACAACAATCTCTTCCAGGAACCTTTGTGTCAGAAATTTAATGGTATTAAAATGTTTATTGTAAATTTTTGTTTACTTTTTTTTGTACGAACGATACCTTTATATTCGTCTTCGTTGTTGTTGGATTTTATTTTATTGACGGAATTGAATTATAAAATTAAAATTTAATTATCATACTAATATTAGAAATGCGACAGTAACTGTCTGTCTGTAACTTTCACGGCTAAACCACTGAATCGAATTTGATGAAATTTGCTACAAAGCAAGCTTGAATACTAAGGAAGAACAGGCTTACATACTTTTAACACCTAACACCTGCCCTCCTTTATCAGGGCAACGGCATCGACATTTTACAATTTTAATATAAAGTTAACAGCGATTCGGAATGAAGATTCTACTCATTCTAACAATTAGAAAATGACATGTCATAGTCAAATATTTACATATCCTGTACGGTATAATAAGCCTTATTTATTATAAAACTATTTTAACTATATTGCTAAATTTCAATGCATTATATATTTAAGCCACATAAATAAGGAAATCACTATTTTTCTACAGTAATCGACATTTTCGACGATTTCAAGCCGGCTCGGCTTGAGTTACAAACGTGTGATAAGCTTAAAAGTACAAGCAACGCGTACTGATGTAAGTATTGTATTTTTGAGAGAATGTAGTTCAACATGTTCTTGTAACACCGGTCGGGGATACCCGTCACACATAACGGGATATCTGCGGGTTAACAGTAATATGTCATCACTGGACACCTGATTTTGCATGGCGGCAAAGTTGGCTTTTCATTTTACGTTTTATATTAAAATATAATTATTGTCTTGGTAGGTAGAGCTTTCTGCAAGCCCGTCAGCTTAAGCATCACCCATTCATCACGCATCTTATTATTTTTGTGTTCCGGTTTAAAGGGGTGAGTGAGCCAGTGTAACTACAAGCACTAGAGACATAACATCTTAGTTCTCAAGATTGGTGGCGCATTAACGATGTTGGGACTAATTAATATTTCCCATAACGCCAATTTTTATGGGCAATGGTTACCAAATACCATAAGGTGGTCCACAAGCCCGACCGCTTTCCTATTCAAAAATAAAGAAATATTTATTCGCAGTTTAAGATTTACCCCAATTCTTCTACACTAATCATAATATATTTTAAATACAATTGTACTTTCACATTACAAACTTGAATGCCGTTGTAAACTTAAAGTAGCAACTTTACAAGAAGTTTGTTCAATTTGATCATCTAAAGAATTTGAAAATTAACTACCCACAATTACCAAAATTCGTCTCACTAATTAAGAGGAAAGATCGTTCTGACATAGATACACTCCCGCTGCTATCCCGTGCTGTGCGCTGGACGTGGCTCGGCGGAGCTCTCCTCAAGGGGCAAGAGTGATTTCACCTCCCGGACAACTCACTAGGCCATACCTGTTGCCGGCCTCCTAGGGCCTTGGACGCGTGAGGACACTGCCTCTCGCATCCACGGCCCTAGCATAGAATTGTTGAATAATTACTAGTATAAATGCAAAAGTTTTGCTATTAAACGTTATTTTTTCCTGATACACAGTTAAATTAAGTAAGATACTTACATGTAGCCTAAGAGCCCAAGACACTAAACCCAGTTCGATAAGACCCCCAGATGATATATATATTGTATGTGTAGACACGTGTGTATGTATATAGTATATTAGTATTATGTATAGTAGTTAAATAGAACAAATAGAACTTTTGTGCTACCGGAATTTATTACTTTTTTTTGTTTTCCTTTAATGTATGTTTATGTTACTGTGTGTACAATAAAGCATATAAATAAAAAATATATTGGTTCTCTAAATAATAGTGATTTTTTTTGTCTTTATTGTAATATCCAGCAAACTTTATTAAAGTGCTTGGCAACAAGATTAGTTTACAGCAAGTGCTCGACATATATAAATATAAGACACACATTAAATATAAGAAGTAGTAGTGATGCTGTTTATACACAATAATAATATTTTGGTAAACCATTTGTTTCCGCTTTGTCATTTGTAGATAGAATGCTCCAGATCAATATTAATATTTCGAATAACGGCCACTGCGGCCCAGTTCCAAGACTATCCATCTGCGCAAGAAAGTGAATAGTGAAGTTACGTATATGTACATAATTTATGTGCGTAAACAAACAAAGGTGCGCTATATTACTCTAACGCAAATATTTCGATCGGATGGCCGTATGATGTGGATTGCTACTACGAAAGGTAATATGCACTCTGCACATGAAAGCTTAGATTATCTGACGAGCCTGTTGGCATAGTTGTAGATACTTGCCTTTGCGCCGCAGGTCATGGGTTCGATTCAAACCCAGGGCAGACATTTGTATGCATGAACATGTCTGTTTGTTCTGAGTTTCGGTGTAATTATCTATATAAGTATGTATTTACAAAAGAAAAGTATTATTTGTAGTATATATATTTGTCTGGTTTTCATAGTACAAGCTCTACTTAGTTGGGATCAGATGGCCGTGTGTGAATAATGACCCAGTATATTATTATTATTATTTATTTTTAATGCATAGCGCCTGTTATTAAAATATATCTAGTATCTACGTATATAACACGTTAATACTATTGTTTTAGATCAGGCGTCATATTATAAGGCCATGTCCTTTTCCGATTTAATTCATTATTTATGATTACAAATTAGTTTTTTTTGTAATATATATGCACAGCATAAAAATAAAATAAATGTAATGTTTACTTGTTTTTATTTTTTACATAATATCAGTATTCTAATTACCTATTAGCATCCTTTTATTATAAATGTAATGATATTATTATTTATACTGTATATTAAACTTGTTACCGAAGACAATTTGTCTCCTTTCTATTATAATTCTATTTTTAAAACTATTTGCTTTATTATTAGCGATATAATGTTTATAGTAACACGTTTTTATCAAAATTAAACAATATGTAACACCAATAAAGACTTTTGCACGATTAACAATAAATAAAATAGGCAGTGAAGTGAACCACTAAGTTACCAGTACCTTCGTAATTGAAAAAAATCCAAGTAAACTTATCAAAGTCTTTATTTATTTATCGGTCTTGTGCAAGCTGATTTCGGTAAAAGCCATCGATTCTTCCGGATCAAAGGATCCGTGATTTACCATCGGTCAACTTAATGTTTTTTTTTCAAATTAATTTATCTTCATCAATATATTGCTATTATACGGAAAAAAGTATTACGTAGTTGAAATACTTTCTCAGTAGAGAAATGGATGATGTAATAAAATAGCTGTCAGTCGCCGTCGTATGATTATGCAGTTACATAATCTATGACAATTCTCAATAAACGGCGTATCGGGTGGAAGGAAAATTCTGACATTAGCGTATTTAAAGAAATACAACTCCTAATGATAATTATTTATAAACATAACAATGGGAAACTATATTGGTTCATGAAAGTAGGTTTTGTAATCCGATTATCGATAAAGTTGATATCGTGTTAAGAAAACATCTTACATTAGAATAGAAAATAATAGTTGTAAGTTATCATTTAATGTTTTTAAACTTATACATCATTTTATGTGACTCAGTATTGTCTTGATCGCTTATATCGCAGTTGCTATATTTGCTCTACACTTAGAAAAATCCGGCCAGTAAGTATTCCATAATATTTGACCAAGTAAAACGTTAAACATACAAAAACCAAACAAGCTGGACGCCTGGCAACCCTAAACGGCGAGAAGTATGATTTCAGGCACAGATAACTAATATTTACGAAGAAATTATGACGTATTATTTAATTTACGTCTTAATTATTGCTAAAATGCTAAGAATATTATATTATTTGTGTAAATTTACATACCCTTGTTTAAATCGCTTATTTTCACCACAGTAATGCTCGGTTACAATATTCAAGAAACAATTCGTTTTGCTTAAACATACCTAGTTGAATTGTCTACGAGGCGTTTTAAAAGAAGTACTAGCTTAGTACTTACGGATCTTTTCAAATACATATAATGGATAGTGGAGCAAATGTGTGAAGATGTCAAATAATATTTCAATGAGCTCTCGTAAATGAGATGATTATATTATCCGACAGAACGAATCGGTATTTTAATATATGTAGTGACCGGACTTAACAGATTTACGACGAAAATATGTCATCAAGGCAATTTTCTCAGCAAATGTGCTAGATAATAAATAGTAGGGCCTAGAAAATAATTCATAGCGGGCTAGCCTCAGCAGAACGAGGCTTGTGATATACCATTTCCGGTTTTCGATACCAATTTGCGCTGGCATCCTGTCGTACTTTTACCACGAGAATAAAAAAAACTTATAATCTTATCATACCGTGTTTAATGTGTTCCATTGCTCGTTCTTATTTGAAACATTTATGTCGTTGTAATTAAAAAATGCAATGGAATCAAAATTTTTATATTTTTCATAAACAATGTGTATTAATAAAACTGGGATTATTAAAGTTTGCTCAGATGTAATGTTTTCCGCATTTAATTACATCACCGTAACAGATCTGTAAAATACTAAATGTACCGTAAATGGAAACTTCTTATCTAATCGCTTGTATTTTCTATCGGACATTCTCAATATTTTTGTTTGTCTTTTTACATTATATTTCTATTAACAAAATTTCGATTAAGAATTACTTTAGCAAACACTTTAAAAAAATGTAATCTAAGCGCATGAAGATTGTATTTATTTGGTAATTCAACAGTTAACATACATAATATCTTGTTGTATTAAGTATAGCTTTACATTCAACTTAATTGCACGATAAAAAAGCCGAGATGACTTAGTGGTTAGGATGCGTGAACCTTAACCGATAATCGTGGGTTCAAACGCGGGCAAGTTAATTTGTGTTTATAATTCATCCCGTGCTTGACGGTGAAGGAAAACATCGAGAGGAAACCTGCATGCGTCTAATTTCACTGAAATTCTGCCACGTGTGTATTCCACTAACCCGCAATGGAGCAGCGTGGTGGAATCCTTTTTTAAGGAGAAGAGGCCACAGCCCAACAGTGAGCGATTTACAGACCGTTACTGTTAATCGCGTCACATAACTAAAAAGTACATACAATATAATAAAGACGATTCTTACTTGAAAACATTTTTTTAAAAATGTTACGTTTAATTGTTTAAAATAGAACATTTATATTATAAGGCTATCAGCTATATATGAAATTTAATAAAGTATATTTACGTAAGATAGCCCATTTTTAGGTTAAAAACTTCACGCTAAGGAGCGACGCAATAACTATAAGCCGGCACCAATCTGACAAGTAGCAAACACGAGTAAACATCTGTGCTAAGCTATTAGAAGAGTCACTTCGGGTCTCACATGTAAAATGTCGAAAACGACTTACAGTGATACGCTATGATGCGTGTATACTTTAAAATATGTTATTAGATTTATAGTCAATTCCGTCTTGGCCCGATGAGTTTTCAGTTATACAACTAAATCGATCCAAACTTTGACACGAATGAATCGACGAGAAATGAAATAAGAAAATGTTAACCAAGCCTATCTATTGCATTAGTTAAAAAGTGATTGAGTTAATGTGTCATAGAGCGGCTTACATAATATATGTATAACAAAATATTGACACATAAGTAAATACAATATTGGATTTGGGATAAAAGATTTCGTAAAACAACGTATTTTCTAACATAGAACGTTTCAGATTTTTTTACGTTTATTTCATGTTGTTGGGATCTTCGTTCACATGGTGAGATAGGCTAAGTTAGGATTTATTTATTTATTTATTAAACCTATATGTTGATTATCATATAATCGGGCTTATTTCTAAAATTGAAAGTTATTTTTATCTTCAATATGAACAGTCTTACTCTCAAATAATATATTTCAAGATATTTTATTGCTATTAAATTCCACTAGGAGCTACGTCAATAGATGTAGGAGAAAGGTAACTGTTATAATTATACTTGCAAAAAGTTCATGGCACATATACCAATAAAATTTTAAGTTAAGATAAATTGATAATTATACTTAATTTGAATTGACAAACAGATACTAGTATAATGCTTAGCATCTAAATACATGCGTTCAAAATCTTACAAAATCTTACAATTTCGCTAACAATTAGCGAAAAAACTGATTAAGATTTTGAAGTTAGCGAAAGTTTCGTTAGCCGCTTATTTTTTGGTCTCAATCTTAAAATCGAAATTTAACACATCCGCTCCTTTACATTACTACACTACACTTCATTGGAGCTATCCTAAAATTGTAGAGAATTACTCAATGTAATTTTTTAAGTGGAAAAAGAATATCAATATATAGAATATTAATGTATCTTTTATAAATTTGTAATCGTTGCTGTTTTATCGCACTGCATAGCATGTGTTTGGTATTGAAACCGCTTTACAACAAATGGAGTTTTGGCTTTTTCGTGGACAAAGAGACACGGAGAGCCTTCTGTAACAAGATTCAATCAAATAAATATCCGGTCAGATACTTCGTTATTGTTTCTTCATTTCTTCGTTTATTATTTATTCTCTATATAGTTTTCAGTAACAAAATGTAGAGTCCGTGTTGGCGTTTTTAAATAGCAATTACACACATCATTGGCTTTGCAGTATAATAAAATGGTTGTATTGGTTTTGAATGAATATTTACTAAAATTTAGATAAATTACATCGTAATGTTTGTCTATGCGCAACTAGAGTTATCAAATTGTCTCGTCTTATGACTGTATGTTCACAGTACGTTAATAAAGAAACATGAAAGAAAATTATTTCTGTCGTAATATTAATTATACCTATTATTGTCTATATTAACGCTTTATTCACAGACGAAGTCACGGATATACGACATTACATTTTTAGAAATAATAAATATTTTACTGTAAAACTAAATGAATCCACAGTTAATATTCTATTTCTGTAACAAAATATTAGCTCGTCACGTCATCCAGTTAATTCCAACTTTTAAACTAGATGGCGTTAGTTGTATTTTAAATCGCGCTATCGTTGTGTTGTTCCCAATATACTTAACGTGTCTAGTGCCGTTTCACAATTGCCATCAGAAGGGTCTTAACTGACTCGACTGAACAGCGAGTGATGATATCGGATATGAATCCCTGTGATTACGATCCGCTCGCTTGTGTCTCAACTATCGCAGAGGCACTTGTCGAATGACTGACGCTGTTTTTGGCCACTTTTAAACCTATCATTATCTCTCATCAAACCGTGTTTCTTTCCAGAAAAATCTAATTTCTTTCACAAAAGTTTTCCACTAATTTCTTTTGTGAAAGAAATTAGGTTTTCTACGCTGTATAAGTTGCAAAAATTAACATTGTGTCATGTAGTATAACAAAGGTGGACGTAATGGTAAAATCAACAATTTAAAAAAGACACGCTATCACTATCTCTCAATTAGTAACATTATATTATGTTTTATAATAAATCTATAAACTATAAATAACAATTTTATATATCTTTGCACATTTAATTGATGAATAAATGAAGAAGATTCTGTAAACGAGTATATTTTGTTATCTTACTAATGTTCTACTGAATAGATCATAAAAATATCTTTAGAAAAGTCAATGCTAACTTCTTTAATAGACAATTCCACAATTCAGGGGTATAAAAAAATAGTAAACTTCAATACACTTCACATTGTCTCACAATATTAATCCTTAACAAAAAAAAATAGCATTTATATTCAAAGTACTTTTTGCAGATAAAAAATGGTGTAATTTCGCCAAACATACTATTTTGAAAGTCAAAAGTGATTTCAACTTCTATATTTGTACATTGTATTGTAAGATTCCGCGATACTTAATAAAATAAAATAATATAGAGTAGTTTAATTTTACAATTAAGCAAAATATAAATTAAGTGCTTTGCGCCAGTTTTATTACGTCTAATTACTGTTTTTGTGTCAAACAGCGTCTATATCAAGGTCGTATACACAGGTCTATCAACAACAGTAGTGGGGATACGTCGACTTTTTGATGCTATTCAGAACAATTTACGGCCGCCAGAGGCTTAATTCGCGTAATAATTATCCCGAACACTTTTTCAAATCTAAACAAAACAAAAATAACAACAAATCCGCAAGACGATATTACAATGATTAAATAACACAATACTTGGAAGAGAAAAATATACCCCGCATGTCACTCAAAATCGTTCGATAGCAACGACGTATAGCGGGCGTTATTGCGAAATAAAAGTTATAACACAATCGCACCAATCTCTCACCATTGAAATTGGGATCCGTTGATAGACCTGTATACAAGACCGTGGTCTATATTTTCATCAGTTCCTGTTCGACAGTCATCTTTGCAAGCTGTCATATTTATTTATTTATTTATTTTATTTTATTGTATAGGTAGGCGGACGAGCATATGGGCCACCTGATGGTAAGTGGTCACCAACGCCCATAGACAATGGCAATATAAGAAATGTTAACCATCGCTTACATCGCCAATGCGCCACCAACCTTGGGAACTAAGATGTTATATCCCTTGTGCCTGTAATTACACTGGATCACTCACCCTTCAAACCGGAACACAACACAACATACAAAGTACTGCTGCTTTGCGGTAGAATATCTGATGAGAGGGTGGTACCTACCTAGACGAGCTTGCACAAAGCTCTACCACCGAGTATAAAATGTATGCCGCTGATAATACTGGCCTCATTAGTTATATACATAAAAGTGAAGCTTATATAAAGTGCACAATATATATAATTTTTATAACACGACAAAGTTTTAATATTATAACGCTTATAAAATTTACAACTATTAAGATCACTATCTATGCATATGTAAATACATACTTATATTCGTTTAATAAAACATAAAGAACGGTTTCTCTTCTCATTAATGCCGGTGCTTGTACGTACTCTACGTAATATTGTAATAATGTAGGTCTATATGATATTATACCAATGCATTTTAAATATTGTTAGTATGTATGTTATTTGAGTGGAAAATGAAACAGTCCTTTCCTTCACCGGTAGGGACAATAAGACGCACTTTTACAAAAAAATTTTGCACTGTTAGCTACTCCAAGGCCGAAGCGTTTCAACTGTAAACGGAACATAGATTTAATTTGAAATAAGAGATGATAATCTTCAACGTTTGTTGACTTGGCCTTTTTAATATGGATAATTAATAAAATTTTGTTGTTTTTTTTACTTAATACATAATGTAATAATTTATATTAAGGAGTAGCGTGAGACACATGATTTTAGGCATGGCTAATATTACTTTAAAAATAATCTTTTCTCTGCTTGATTAAAAAAAAATTAAATATGTCTACCATTGGAAGACATGTTAAAATTTCTTCTTCAGGTCTTTCTATTAAATTTATTTTCAAAATTATAAAGCTTTTATGTGTACTTAAAAGATTTTATTTTCTTATTTTTGACTATTAGCACAAAATAACATACTGTATGCTGTACACTAACTACTAATACCGTAAAAGTATCATGTGGTGTTAATTCCACGAACGATATTTAGTCTCGTGATATTACTGACGAGAGGTATTGATAGGTTTTAAAGGTGGCCAAAAACAGCGTCAGTCATTCGACAAGTGCCTCTGCGATAGTTGAGACACAAGCGAGCGGATCGTAATCACAGGGATTCATATCCGATATCATCACTCGCTGTTCAGTCGAGTCAGTTAAGACCCTTCTGATGGCAACTGTGACACGGTTCTAGACAGCTTAAGTACATTGGGAACGGCACAACGATAGCGCGATTTAAAAAACAACTAACGCCATCTAGTTTCTACCAAAACTAACTACAACTACATAGAGAAGATCTCTCTTTAACCAATAAGTTTTTTTTAATTTATATACGTTTTCTATTGGTGACAGCCAAGGATACTTATCACCATCGAGGAATGCCTTATCGCTGTAGTGGGTATCATATTAGGTCGCAAACCCCGACGACCTACTTTCAAGGTCCCGGGTCGGGCCAATAAAATGAAATTGGATTTCTTTTTGTTGATAAACTGTTAACAGTTTTCCGGTCGTGTCGGATTTGCCGTCTCAACGGAGTGCGTTTGCGCACACTCTTAGGCAATATAACGGGTACCACGCAATGGTCTCGTCTCCCTTAAAATTTACTTCATCATTATTATTTGTTGTATGGCAATTTTTATACCTGAACATAACTAAATATAAGGCTATTAAATAATAATAACAGCTTTTATCTAGGTTATCTTTTTACTTTGGACTTTATTATGATAAATATATAATTAACAATTGACCTAATTTTTTCGCAATTGCTATACACAAAAAGAGTGTGTATTTATTTTAAGTACATCAAATTACTCGCATAACGAGGTGTCTCTGCGGTCACATGGCAAAAACTTGCACTAATGATACCCATTCGCTTGATAGAGGTGCATAGAATTTCGTTTTTAAAATTAAATATTTATTTAATTAACATAAAATTAATTTCTATATTAGTCTAATAGCCGAGATGGCCCAGTGGTAAGAACGCATGAATCTTAACAGATGATCGTGGGTTCGAACCCGGGCAAGCACCACTGAATTCCATGTGCTTAATTTATGATTATAATTCAGCTCGTGCATGACGGTGAAGGAAAACATCGTGAGGAAACCTGCATGTGTCAAATTTCACTGAAATTCTGTCACATGTGTATTCCACCAACCCGCATTGGGGCAGTGTTGTGGAATTATCTCCAAACCTTCTCCCAGCCTTAGCCCAGCAGCGGGACATTCACAGGCTGTTACTGTTACTGTAAAATTAATTTCATAACAGAATCCATTTGTTGGATAAAACACTGCTACATGTAATTCAAACATTTTCCTCATAAAATATTTGACGTTTTTGCTCAGTAAGTGAGTTTACGAACTGTGAATAAGTTAGTATTATTCGATAAAATTTATGATTAAAAATAAATTTATTAAGATTTAGTGGCTTTCTAGTGATAAATAACCAAGACGCTCTTATCAACTAAATAAATAAATTATTATTGCTAACACGGATTACGATATTATATCGGTGTTATCTAAATTTATACTCTACTAATATTATGAATGCGAAAGTAACTCTAGTCTGTGCGTTTCGCTTTCAACTGAACTGTTTTTTATGAAATTTTATTTGAAGCAAGCTTGGACCCCGAGGAATGTCATTGGTTACTTTTTTATAATAACCCATCACCTTCACCCCCACTTCCCCTCTTACTTAACATGCGGGCAAACATTCATAAATTATAATAACCGACGCACTGCATTACAGTGAATCTAATTCTCATGTTAATCAGAGCGTCGCACGCGCCGAACCGTTGTGAGTCAAGTTCAGCAAAACGTCGAGGTTATGCAATATTTAGCTTTGCTCCTCGTTCTTTGACTATTTCTGACGTATTATAATTATTACGGAAACGATATAGACGTGTTTTAATTATAAATTTTATAATCATTTGTAAAATTTTAAAAAGGAGAGATCGAATTCTATAATTTTACTGGTGGTAGGGCTTAGTGCAAGCTCGCCTGGGTAGAACCCACTCATCAGATATTCTACCGCAAAACAACAGTGCTTGGTATTGTTGTGTTCCGGTTTGAAAGGTGAGTGAGCCAGTGTACTTACAGGCACAAGGGACATGACATGTTAAAATTTCTAACAATTCCACTTACCATCAAATGGCCCATACGCTCGTTCGTCTACCCATACTATAAAAAATCCATATTAAGATAGATGCAACTAATTTTTGTCAAGCAACTAGAGACTGACTCTCTATCTCGTTGTGCATATCTGTAATTATTGGTACTTACATCAGATACAGGTTAATTGTTTTAAATTCACAAGTGTTGTATGTGTTTACTGCAGACGTCTCATAAATTAATAAATAAAATAAAAACATGTATATTTTTTTTAATTTCGAGATGTGGTTGTCTGTGATTATTTTTCGCTAATTCTTCGAATATAATAAATATTCAATAATGAATATTTAAATTACTATAATTTGATAAATTTTCTTTATAAACTTCCGTTAATTTAGTATTACAAACTACTTTACTATCGCCAGTTACCTTTTGTTGGACGAATAAAATCGACATTTTGACAAGAATAAACAGTCAAAATAGTGTATAACATCACAAATAGTATCTCTCCATTTATTACATTTATATATTATATATAGTATATATCCGACCTAAAACAGTAAACTAAAATATTAAGACAAAATGCCAAAAACATCTTTATAATAAGTATTAGTAAGACTGCTTAAATAAAAATAGCAAGGATTAAGACCTTATGTTACTTGTAAGCCAATAACTAAAGAGCTTCCTCGTTACTAAAAACTCTCAGCAAGTTATCTGTAAAACTTAAATCAAATCAAACATTATTATATGTTGATATTTATAATAAATAATTTCCAAGAGACTCGACAACGACTATGTTTGAGATCATTAAAATTATTAAGTCTGAGCGGAGTCATAGAATGCTTCCGGGATATTTTGTGACTTATCTAAGGCGTCTGATTGTATGCAACATAAATTACTAGGTTGTAAATGAAATGTTTATGTACCGTATAAAAATAAAATACTAAAAAGACTGTAATACTGTGTATTGCCATGTTCCTATTTGAAGAGTGAGTGAGCCAGTGATATTACAAGCACGAGGGACATCATGCCTATTGGCGGTGGTGGTCATTTAGTAATTTCTGCATTGGTTTGAATGTAGATATTTGTTAGAGCATCGTAATTTAACACACTATCTATCTGTGCGTAAGCTAACGAATTAACTTTCCCTGTTCAAGGCTATCCGCAAATACGTCTATTCTTTTCCCCTCTTTGTTATTTTTTTATATTTGGAATGCCCTTCGAATGTTTGCGTTAAAACCTTATAATTTCAAGGGCATTCCATTGCATTTTATATAAATGGAATTATTACAGGAATTATTGATGCCACAGCCCCAGGCAGGTTACAAGTGCTTCTTGTACACCAAATAATGTAAAAATGTAAACGTTTCTTAAATTTTCTCATATTTTTTTACAATGTGATGTAAATGTTTGTAATATATGTATTCTTGATGAATCTGTTAGGCATATGAAAAGTCAGCAATTCCATAGCGCCCCCAACCAGACGGAGAGGATACCGCTGGTTTCTTAGTGCCGTGGCGCCTTCAGTGCCGGTGAACCCCACATACCTCCCACTTCATGTGGGCGAAACGCGTAAATGCGTTTTTCCAGCGAAAAAAGAGGCATATCAAAAGTCAACGGTGCTTGCCAGGCTTTGAACCCGCAATCTTCGGTTACACGTGCACTAGCACGTTATTAGTTAAAATTTTCAAATATTTTAATAACCAAAAAAGTTTTAGCACAAGAAAACAAATAAATATGATTTATTTATGTCATATGTTGCGCTGAAAACGTTCTAAATTATCGTTTTTGAATTAGATTTCTAACGATCATATTTCAAAAGAAGCTGCAAAGACGATGAGTTATGAATTTGCACAGTTGCATCGTCTGTAATAACATGCACTAAATATATTAATCAGTTACGTGAAATAGCGATTTGTTTCTTTCGCAACATTTTCACTTCACCACGAAGACGTGTTCTGTCCCTAATCGGTTTTATCTTCTTGTTCAATTTATGAATATATTTGTTTATAATATATTTAGAGGAAGATACCACAACGCTAGTCTTCACCGACTGCCATACCAAAAGTAAGTTCCTTCCCTCCGCTCCGTAAGTCCCTTCGCTCTTACGTCACCCAGTTTTCTTCATTGTCGGTAAATACACGACATAACAATAAACAAGAAAATTAAACACAAATTTAATGTTATAACATAACCTTAATCCTTGAAAATTTTCCTGCTCTACTTCCCATATCTCAATTAAACTCAGTGACTCATTCCTACTCGTGTGTCATACAATTATGTATTTATTTACGTGATTAAATTAATAAACAAAGGAAATCATAGTACAATAACCTTAATTCATAAATAATGTGTTTATTAATTATCGACAATAATGTAATAATTAGATTTTTTTTATCGATGCTAATGTTGCAACTGTATCACGATTTAATTGAAACGATTTTACGAAACAGTGAGGTTATTAATTTAGGTGAAATAATATTTGAAATGTTTTTTTATCCATGAGTATGATTTTTTTTTTTTTTTTTTTGGTTTAACTTAACTTCACGCACGTCTGTAAGTACCTACACTTAATATATTCTACGCCAAACAGCCATACTTAGTATTGTTGTGTTCCGTTACAGGTGAGCCAATATGACACAGGCACAAATGACGTAACATCATAATTGTCAATATTTTTGACGCATTGACGATGCAAGGGATTGTTAATATGTTTTACAGTGGCAATGTATATGGGCGGTGGTGCCACCAATTACCATCAAGTGGCAAAATTGTATGTCCGCCTTTTTCTTAAAAAATATGAATATATATATATATAACGAATGAATGAGTCACACTTTAAAGAAACTATTAACGAATGTAGCACATATAAAGTGTGACTTGCGTTTATTTGTACTTAGTTCTGTTTTAAATTCTGACAAATAGTATATAACATTTACTTTATAATTTATTGAAAGCTTAATAATAGCTTGGAGTGTTGTAGTTGCAAGACGTGACGAATCGCATGTCGTTGAGTTTTAGTAAACAACCAGTTATACATGACTCCATTTGGAGTAAAATCATGGAGATTTAATTTATTAATGTATTCCTTAGTATTTTTTTAGAATATACGATTTTAATAGTGACTTTTTTATATTAAAGGTAGGCGGACGAGCATATGGGCTACTTGATGGTAAGTGATCACCAACGCACATAGACAATCCCAATGTAAGAAATGTTATTACGTCGCCAATGCGCCACCAACCTTGAGAACTAAGATGCTATGTCCCTTGTGCCTGCAATTACACTGGCTCACTCGCCCTTCAAACTGGTACACAAAAATACATAGTACTGTTGTTTTGCGGTATAATATCTGATGAGTGGGTGATACCTACCCAGACGAGCCCGCACAAAGCTCTACCACCAGTATAAAACTATTTTAAATCTAATCAAAACGCTCCACCATACGTAAAATAAGGCCGCAAAACTAGGGGATTAAGAACTTAATTCAAATGAAAGACGTTGCTTCATTAAATACAAATAAAAAACAAATAGATCATTTTTTTTATTTAAATACACATTTACAAGTAATTATGAATCCTCGAGCTCTACTAATAATAAAACTTACCACTAAGATTTATTTTGTTATAAACTAAAATATAGTTATATAACGATTGAAGTGAAAACATCCAAGGCTACATGCTCTGTTATATATTTAATTGAAACCAAACAGATATATTATGTTAATTTAAAAAAAATCAAAAACAATACAAAATTACTTTATATGCAAACAGATTCCGTTTCAATATATTTTATGTTTATATAGTGTGAGAAACAGCTTAATATTACCACATAAACTCAAGCCGTGGGTCTCGGTTATAAAGGTAATCATTAATTATAATAGCGATCGTTTGAGTAGTTATGTTTCAGAGTTAGGTGACATGTTAGAACTAATTATATCTCTGCTCTCTAAACGGATATTTGCTCATTTTTGATATTATTCGTTTAGTAACATGTCCCGGATAGCGCGAGTATTTCCCGTCTTCGTCAAGTAACTTAACGACTAACAGCGCAAACTCAGTAACTTTATTTTATTATAAAAGAGGCTAAAGAAACAATTTAAAAAAAATATATAGCATAGGTAGGTGAACCAGCATATGGGCCAGCTGATGGTAAGTGGTCACCAACGCCCATAGACATTGGAATTGTAAGAGATGCTAACCATCGCTTACATCGCCAATGCACCACCAACCTTGGGAACTAAGATTTTATGTCCCTGGTGCTTGTAATTACACTTACTCACTCACCCTTCAAACCGAAACACAACAATACTAAGTACTGCTGTTTTGCGGTAGAATATCTGATAAGCCCTTTTGGATAACACACACTCATCAATCAATAAGAATTTTTTGTTCCAGTTTGAAGGGTTTGAGCCACTGTTTACATGCACAAGGGCCATAACATCTTAGTTTCCGAGGTTGGTGGAGGATGTAAGAAGTGATTAATATTTCTTACGTCGTCAATATCTATGCGGTTATGATAACCACTTACCATCAGGTGGTCCATTTGCAAAATATTAGTCGATGTTTCGTAAGATTTATTTTATTCCACACCTGTTCTGTGGCAATAATCTTTGTCCAAAAATTTAAACATAAGGATATGTAGAGATACAACGCGCTCGTGATATGTCATCAATTATAACATTAAAAGGATATATGTATCGGTTCGATTTTCGACATTTCACGAGTGAGATACGGAGTGATTTCAAACAGAAGAGCGGTGTTACACGTAAATATTAAACATAACACGTAAGTATATTTTTTTAATATTGTCAATGTGCATATATTGACGTCATTGGTACACTGCATGGATCTGTCATTGATTATAATGAAACTGAAGAGGGAAGCCGGGGGTGATCGCTAGTGTAGGTCACGCATGGAGTTTGTATTATGTATGCATAAATCAAAAGTCGTAGCCTTTATTTTAACGTAAATAGGCGTGAAAATCTTTGCAGTATATCGTTGTTGGGGGCAAGAACAATGCGGGCTAATGATAGCGTAATTGCTATAATTCGATATCGCAACAAATATTATGGTTTAAATTTTATTATAAAATTAAGACCTTGTGTGTAGTTAAGTATGTGGCATATTTTAATGTATCGATGTAATACGATTATTGTTAACGCCTAGCTAGCTTGCTTGAAGCTGCAGGTCCAGAGAGTCTGGAGTTCAAATCACGAAAATAGCAATAAATTTTAGGTTTAGAAATTTTCAATAGGTAAGTTTGAATATTGGCATTTTTTACACATCCGTGCCTCAAAAAGCACGTAAAGCTATTGGTAATCCATGAAGTATCTCCGCTCGTGTTGGATTTACCATTCCATCGTATTATAAGTTAGGGAATAGAAAGTGCACACACTTGTGCACTTTAATATGTGTGTATAATGTGTATGCATGTTCTGCGCGGTGGGTCAGATTTAGTTGTAAATGTTGCTTAGAAGGTGGTCAGTTAAACAACGTGGCGTCTTCTTCTTTCGAATGTTAAATCGATGATGAGAAATAGAGATATCCTTATTTAGCTAAACAACCATAACAACGTTCATAATAAAAACCGAAAGCCAATCCGAGTCATCACAAAAGCAAGTTATAAAAAAATTTCGTCACAAAATACATGTACGTATAAAACAACGTATTCCTTAGTGCGTAATTAGCAAAGTGTATTGCGAAGGTTGTAATTAAGGCATGATTCATTCGACAAGTGTGTCGGTGCGGTTCAAATACATTCGTACTACGCGGTGTGTTAAACTACACGTAACAAGGACGTTTATTTTTAGCATTCTGCTAAATAATATGAAAGTATTTTTTGCAAGAGTCTAACTCCGGCTACAAACCACGATATAATCATCATTTATTGCATTATTTTAATCTGGTTTTTATTAGCTCGGAAAAAGAATTGTTAAACCAAATTAAAATAATTTGCAAATGTTCACTGCTAAGCAATTTAAAAATAAAAACGAAATTTCTGACTATTTTATGGTTATGGAATAATTCCTTGTGCCTAACATTGTACTGGATCACTCATAGAGATACATATTATTTCTGTTTTGAGGTAGAATTGCTTGTGTAATCTAAGCTTCCGACCGGAGGTAGCGTATGTTTAAATAAATTAAACGAGTGAAATGACGATTCAAAAGTGCTCGTGAGAACTTGAGTATACTATTTTAATTTTGTTATATATTTCATCTATTTATACAAACATTTTTAAATGTGATAATAACACTATCTGTCCGTTTGGTTCCTCGACACGATTAAAGGATCATGATATGATAGGTAGTCTGTATTCTCACTCCGATGATCCAATGGGATTGCCATCTCATTATTTATGAAATGGTCGCATTTACGTTTTTTGTTTCCATTGTAATGATTAAAACTATTAGTATTCATAGAGTCGCATAAGTAAAACATGCTTGCGACAAAAAGGTAAGGTAGGCACACACACGTCGCGTAAAGAAAACTGAAATAAAATGAAATGATTATTTATTTTCTCATCACAAAGGAAAAGTACAGGTAATTTGTTTAATAAGTAGTGTTATACCGTTAACATTGTTCACATTCCTTTGTGAGAGACTGGTATCCATACTAGTGATAACTGTTTTACAGATTACCAGGCTCCCACTCGCACGGACCGGTACTGTGGTAATAATTACTATTGACTAAATATTTGGTTGGATTAATGTACGAATTATTCAACATAACAAAACGTGAGAAAAGAAATATAATAGAAGTATTAAATAAAACGTTAAACAATATAAAAAGTAAACATATCATCAATGCGTGGGTGGGTTTTTGTGTGCGTGTGTGTGTGTGTGTGTATGTGTGAGTGTGTGTATGTGTTTGTTGTTTTAAGAGCAATGGATCCGACTTCTATAGGTAGAAAGAACAGAGTAGTTCTTCTGTTTCAGAGTACGAGAGCTTTTGAAACCACAATGAAATTGCTACCTTACAGTGGAACTTAGAAAGTGGTTATATGTTTAAAATTGCGTTGATTTTGTTATATATATAAGACCCCAAAAACAGCGAAATTTATGGGAGAAACAAGTTTCAAATGAAGACGTAGGACCAACCTTATTTTTACGCCGTTTATCTTGGTTTAGTAACGGGTCATAATATATTTGAGTATGGATTTTTAAGGTGGTATGTAGGATAAATAGTTGTCTGGTTGTGAGGACGTTGCACTTTTTATATAATTCCGTCGTTGGATAAATATAGGGGAAAAAGTGACCTCCCCAAGATGTGAAACAGTAAGTAAGGATAGACTGGCATAGGCTTAGGTATGTAGGTTTCATTACTTTCTGGTCTGCAACATAACGTAAAATTTTAATAATATAAATTAATTTTCTTGTTCTTGAAGAGAGAGGGTTGATATGGGCTTCGAAATTAAGGTTTTTGTCAATTATTACCCCGATATATTTGATGTTTGATTATTTTATGATCAACATATTGAAGCTTGGGACATGAACAGTTATGTGATGGAGGATTAGGACAGTTATGGGATATAATGTTAAAAGGAGAATTGTAAGGAAAGGATGGTTTCTATTTTTTATTGAAAAAGCTATATAATTAGTTTTGTCTGTATTTAAAACAAGATGATTATCACTGAGTCATTCAGTGATAAGGTTAAAACCCCTCTAAACACTATAATAGACCTCTTCCCACGTATTGCCTTGAAAAAGCAAAGCAGTATCGTCGGCGAAGGTAATGATTTTGCCGTTAGTCAAGTGAAGTTGACATAGGTTATTTATGTATGTTAAAAAGAGTGTTCCAACCCAAAATGCTTCCTTGGGGCACACCGAGAGAAATAGGGAGGTCATCACTGTGAACTCCACCAATTTGAACGCACTGTGTAGGAACTGTGAGGTAGTTGGCAAAAAATTGTAGTTGGGTACCACGAATTCCCAATTGATCCAACTTGTCCAAAAGTAGTGGGACAGAAACCGTGTCAAATGCCTTAGCGAGGTCTAGAAAAATCACAATGACCTTTTTCTTGTTATCCAGTTGTTTTACTCAGTTAACTCATGTACAGCATCACTTGAGGATCTGTTAGCAACGAAACCATATTGGGATGAAGAAAGAAGATGTTTCGTTTCTAAAAAGTGAGTAAAACGTTTGTTAACGATTTTTTCTAAAATTCTTGAAAAACCTGGTAGAGTAGATATTGGGCGATAGTTATTGATCCACTCTTGTAAATTGGGTGAACTAGGGCTCGTTTAAATGCTGAGGGGAATACACTTGTAGAAAGCGCCAGGTTACAAATATGTGTGATAGGTTAGGTTAGCTTTTAATAAAAATATTGGGAATATTGTCTAGACCAGAAGCACAATTACTTTTTAAATTCAATATTAATTTGTCAATTTCATTGGCATCAGTTTGTAAAAGTCCTAGGGAGTGTGCATAGGAAAGAGACGTAGAGGAGATTGGATGTAGAGTGGTTCTAGTTTTAGCATTTTCAACCAAGGATTTGCCTATATTTACAAAGAACCGGTTGACAGTGTTTGCTGATTCCACTAGGTTTATATCAGTAATCAGCTCAGTAGCCGTAGTTTTCTGTTTGTAAACATATGTAATGTTTTAATGACTTCCCAGAGCTTTTTACTATTCTTACGCGCTTTCATGATTTCTGCCTTATCATCTCTTTTAACTTGTTTAATTAAGTAATTACAATAATTCCGATAATTAACATATGTATTTTTAAGCTTTTCATTGTTCGGTTGTCTTTTTAATTTCAAATACAACTTATCCCTGTGCTTCATAGATTTTAGTATACCTCTCGTTATCCAAAATACGTTTTCGGCAAGGAGTATGAACCAGTGTAGTGAAAGTATTTATCTTAGTTTTAATTTTAGTTAATAGAAAGTCAACTGCTTCGTTTATATCCGTAAAAGACAGAATCGGTGTTAGATCATCTTTGGTAAATGCTTTGTCTAAACCAATATAGTCGATTTTTCTATTTAAAGTATATAGTATTTTGATCAGTTTTCGAAACTGACTCCTGGCTTAGGATAACGCTGTAGTAATCGGTAATTGTTGTGTGGGCAATTAAATAGTGAGCGCGTAATCTAGTCTTTAGTATAACGTGGTCCAGGCAAGTGAACGTATGGGTTGGGATATGATGTGCTGGTAGCATACCATGACATGCTAGTAAAGTTAAGTAATTTTGAGATCTCTGGTCAGAAGAGGTGTTCGATATGTCTATATTTATATCTCCCGTTAATATTATATTTTTGAACAGTGACAAATTTATTAGGATATTATTCAATGATTCTAAAAAAATTGCAACGTTTTTTCTCTAGGTGGACTACTAAAAAAGTGCAAAACTGCCTTAGCGGCGTTGTGCACTTTTTTATGATGGGTAAAAAATGTTAAACTCGCGTCAGGTCACGTGAGCCTGATTGAAAATTCATAAGACTGATTCTGACGTGTTAAATTTTTGGGTGAAAGACTTGTTTAGCGGCGTTGTGCACTTTTTTGTGATGGGTAAAAAATGTTAAGCTCGCGTCAGGTCACGTGAGCCTGATTGAAAATTCGTAAGACGGATTTTGAAGTGTTAAATTTTTAATGTAATATAAATTGTTTAATTTGCACGTTTGTGTACGATAGCGCAATAAATGAATATTGTATTTTATCACATAAATGATAGTACTTTCATACTGATAATTAAAGTAATTCGAGCAAAATTTTTCCATAATCATTCCAGAATATCAAAAATGCACAAAGTTAATATTCAAGTTTTCACTCTCTTGGCACTCCCGGAGTGCAACCCGATGTTTTATTTTATTTTATTAAGGTTAAAGAACTTCAAAAAGAGAATTACAATGTATTGCAAATTAAACCTCTTTGAGGTTAAAGCTAACACAACGAGAACGTTAATAATTTTAACATACATTAAACTTACAATTAGATAAGTATAACAAAACCCACACATTTCTAAGTAATCTGAGTCAAGTAAAACATTTGTTCTTTCGTAGACTTCGGTTGAATTATGAAAGTAAAAAAGTGGACTTAATCGGACATAAGATGATGTTCCAATTTAGTTATCTAATTTTCTTCTTTATTATAAAGTTATAGCGACATTATTCTCGGTCTTTAATTTACTTCAATCCAGCTCACGTCAGAGAAGTAATAAGTTTTTACTACAAACGATTGTTAAATGACCTTCACAATAATGCAAATTCAAATAAAAATATACAATACCTTACGTACGCTGGCTTTTAGACGTTACAAAACAAATCTGTCATATCAAGACCAACTCTACTAACTTATTGTATTAAATCGGAATTAAATCGTAGCGGTTTATCCTTTTTCCTGTTCCTTAATTTAACTATCAACTAATATAAAGTTAACAATTAATTTATGTTTTGACATTACGGTATATGGTAACTATACGGCGATAACTTATTGGTCTTCGTAGGATTCTGGATCTCTTAGCCGGTCTGGATGATGTTCGCCCAGTCTATCCATACTTGGGTCATGTCTATTATACGAATAGATCCCCATTTTGAGGTTGTAATCCAGAACCTCCTTGGTAGTCCACATTCGTGTCCTTTTCGTCAGCGACATCAACGCGCCTTCGGTGTAGTCGATGATAAACACGAAATTTTTCGTGTCGCGATGTTGCAACAATTGCTTTATAACATAAATTTATTAATTTATTAAATATATACATATACATACTTCCAAACTAACATCGAAAGTTGTCTGTGAAATATTACTTTAAGAGATACTGCTTTTGCGCACAATTTTTTTAACAGTATTTTTAACGTAATTTAGTCATTTTTTATGTGTAAATAAACTCATAAAAATACGATATTCATAATTTTTTTACAATTTCTTGTTTATTCGGCGCTTGAACATAACGATTTAATATTTTAAAATCATCTAACACTGGAAATATAATCGTAGATTATTGTTATCGCGTATATTTATTTATCAAAAGAATACCACAACCCTGACTGAAGTAAGGGATTATAAGTAGAACCATACATTATATTTACCATAAAAAAATCATCCGATTGAAACGCTTATCATTCCAACACGGGTGGACAAAATAGTCCAGTCGATAGAGCCGTAACTTTGCAATGACTGACAGAAACCAACGGGAAAAGTTTTGTTAATGATCCCGTAATAACATATCAATTACACAATATAAATCTATAATAATTAAAGGGAAATCTTAGAGAATTTTCTTGGGATGCAAAAAATGTCACTCCTATTTGGAAAATTTAAAAAATCTTTATTATCAGTGGATTTTTTTTTTAATTTTCCGAACAGTACGCGGTACGCAAAAATTCACCCTATTTTTTCTATAGAAACTTGAATTCTCTACAACTTTTATCTGAAACTTTTTCTTATATCTGTTATAGTTTTCGAGATATTCGGGAACAAGTCATTTTTTCGCCCGTTTGCAATTTTTTTGCAAATGATGGTGATTCACTTCCCTCAATTTTTGATATGTTATTACGGGATCATTAACAAAACTTTTCCCGTTGGTTTCAGCCACTCAACTCAAAATTGCAAAGTTACGGCTCTATTGACTAGACTAAAAAGTAATACAACATTTATAAAATATATATATTAAGCCGACGAATTTGTAATTCACACCTGTGAATATATCCGATATTCATAATTCAACGACGTGTAACTTTGAATTAGTGTTAACTCAAGCGTGTATGTAAACACAAATATAAACAGCATCATTATATAAAACACATCCCTAATAGTCTGCCCAACATCCTTGACTATCGCAAACATTCGTTTCATTTCTCTTACCTCGTACGTGTTAAATTAACCTAATAATTTGTTTGGTGGTAGAGTTCTGTGTAAGTCTAAGTTGGTACCAACCACTCTTTATAATATTTACCGCAAAAAAGCAATACTTAGAGTTATTGTGTTCCCGTTGGAAAGGTAAGCGAGCTAGTGTAACAGGCACTATGGACTTAACATCTGTTTCCATGGTTGGTGGCACATTGACGTTGTAAGGAATGATTATATTATGTTATTCAGTGGCAAAGTCTGTGAAAGGTGGTGACCACTTACTATCAAGCTTTTAAGGTGCAAAGTTTTGCAATCAAGTCACAAGTCAATCAATAGATATTGATTACCCGTTTTAACATATCTTAGGAAATATGAAAATGTTTTATGTTAACAAACTGGTCCGACCACATTAATTACTTGAAATATTAATTTACCTAATCATTATTTATTTTATTTACTTATTGTTCTCTGGGATTCATGGATCACAGAACAGCTTCTAGTGAGTCACCTTGTCTCGTAGAAAGGTCAGCTAATCGCAAACTCGTCTTTTTAGCGATTGTGTAAATAAGTCATACTTTATTTTTACTTAAGAGTATTTTATATAAAGACTAACTATCTACCCCGGCTTCGCCTGAGTAGAGTAATAATCAGTATAAAACGTTTATATCGTAATACATATAACTCTAATGGTGTACGCGGCACACGTCAGTTTGCTCCCAGTCGGTACCTTCAACATTTATCGTCATGTTTTAGCCAATCTTCACAAAACCATAATGAATTATACATCTAAATCTTCCTTGTAAATCACTTCGTCCATTTGTAAAAACCGTATTAAATTCCATTCGGTAATTTTTGAGTTTTTCGAGTTCAGACAGACAGACAGACAGACTTTGTTATATAATATGTATTGAAGACAATAAAAAACTAACTTTGAGTAATATACATATATTCTAAATACGTACACAACTAAAGTATGTTAGCATACCGTATTCCAATCGGAGTAGGAATAAAGGTAAACACACCGTAGATTTTCAAATAGCAGGCGATTTTCTAATCGTTCTACTGTATGCACTATAAACAGCTCTTGATTAATTAAACCTTATTTATAATACAACACTATTCCAATTAACTAGTTATAACCACATTAATTTAACGTTCGAAGTTCCGATTACAACTTCACGGACATTCAAAACGCCATCTTTTCCCGAGTCCATAGTGAATGTCATTGATTATTCAAGATTTCGACCAATGGTATCGCGTCAATTGATATCGATGACCAATGATATCATCGTATCGCGAATATCGCATTAATTCGGTGTCAAAGTTGTTTATTTGGGTTTATTCCCGTTGTGATTGGAATACGCTATTCGTACTAATATGTACATACTAACATACATTAGGTAGTAGTAACAGTCTCTGAATGTCCCACTGCTGGGGTAAGGCCTTTTCTCCTCTTTTGAGGAGAAAGTTTGGAGCTTATTCTATGCGGGTTGGTGGAATTCACATTGGACAGAAGTTCAGTGAAATTTGACACATGCAAGTTTCCTCACGATGTTTTCCTTCACCGTCGAGCACGAAATGAATTATAATCTCAAATTAAGCACATGAAATGGGTTTGAACCCACGATCATCGGTTAAGATTCACGCGTTCTTACCACTGGGCCATCTCAGTTTACATACATTAGTTTACATTCGTTTGTCAGTTTGTTTTTCCACCAAAACCAATATAATGTCATCATAACATTCCAACTGCATTGGTTAGGTGAACCGAACTCGAAATTGAGATGAGACCTTCCTTGTGATATGTCCAAGAAAGTTGTAAAAATTTCTAAAGAGAAATGCTGCATATTAAAAGTTTCATTATTTTTTAACTGACTTCAATGATCAACTGAAAATATAATTATGCTTTGCTTATGAATTGATTTTGTTGATTATTTTTGCGTTGGGTGAAGTAAAGCTCAAGGTGGTCCCATTTTAATTCCATTAATTTGATCATTGTTAAGCTATCACTGCAATTACCCGATATTTTAAAGTCGGTATTTTTTTTTCATCAAATATAAATATTTTTGTAATACAAATAAAAACTCGTCTAGTCATATTTGTTTTTCAGACTAGACAAGCTTACTGAAAAATTACTAATGCATACTTCTTGGTAGGACTTTGTGCAAGCTCATTGGTACTCATCAAATATTCTACCGCTAAACAGCAAACTTAAGTATTGTTGTATTCCGATTGTGAGCCAGTGAGCCAGTGTAACTACAAGCACAAAGGACATAACATCCTATTTGCCAAGGTTGGTGGCGCATTGGCGATGTAAGGGATGGTTACGATTTCTTACAATTTCAATGTTTATGGGTTAGTGGTGACCACTTACCATCAAGTGGTCCATTTGCTCGTCGGCCTACCTATTCATCTATTATATCTATAATACTATATAAATCTATTCGCTCTGTCTGTACATTTTTTTTTCACCTAATTTTGTGATAAATAATCGTTTTATGATGCAGTGATTCACATTATACTATTTTTCTCTGTCTGTCTGTCTGTATGTCTTCTTATAACTCAAGAACGGCTTGACCAATCTTGATGAAAATTGGTACACACAAAGAACATGTGATGGCGCAAATGTTAGGCCATATATAAGATCGGTAAACCCTACGGTATCTTATGAAAATTAATTACGTATTTATTTACCAGTAGCCATATATATGTGTATGTGTGTGTGTGTAACGCGGGTGAAGCCGTGGAGCACAGCTAGTTATTCTATAAAAATAATATAAATGTAAGGCGAAGTGTCGTTCGGTGCTAGTCAAAAATAATATGTCAGCGTTTCCCAAATAGTAAGCCACGACCTGGCACCGAGCCATGAAAATAAAACACCGGCTCGCAATACTGTCTCCTCCTTGTTTAATCATACTCGTAAATGATCAACTTGCGAGGCACGTCGTTCAGACGGCGAGAGAGATGCAATGTCTTTAATTATAACATTATTTTTAACTTAACTTTGACATTTAAATGCATTTTGACATGAGCATATTTATTCACAAAAATTAACTCGTTTGCATGAAAAAGTACGGTTGTACAGTTTAGAAGAACCAAAAAGTTTCGAGGAGCATTATTTTAAGTGCTCTATTCTTTGGTAATCCAACTCGTCAGAGACGGAGCCATATACAGAAGTATATACAGGCTTTGCGTTTGTTTCAGACGGTCTTGAGGAGAATAGAAACCGAGATCAATTCTCCGTATATATTAACGATTACTGTGAGATCACTTTTTACCCCCAAAGCAGAGTTCCGCCGAGCCAGCAGCGCGATATGTGAAAACAACCCCGCAGAACCCCAAAAACAGAAATTTTAATGGGTGCGAATCCCACATAACCGAGTTCGTTCCAGGACTTGTAAAAAAAGATGCATAAAAACAAAATGCGTTACATCCGAACACACCAGCAGGCTGGGTACTTTCTTGTTTCCTTCTATTGTTTGAAAAAAATATCACATCCTTGACAAAGTGCAATTACTGCCTCACCAGTCTTACAAGATGTTCTTTACTCTTGTAACCAATAATGTAAACCTTCGTTCGATCTTGAGCTGAGCCTTATCACTAGCCGTTGCTAATTAATGTTTTGAGATACTAAGTATATGCTAATTATACTAACGCAAGTCAAGGAACTACAATTACATTTACGCGTAACATACGTTGGTAGCTGTAATAGCTGTTATATGCTCGAAGTTATCTACACACGTACGGGTTGCACTATTCTAAGTTGGCGATTTAATCTATATTATATAGGAATTAAATAGTACATAAGACTGTCTTATGCACAACACAAAGTTGATATTTATTGTTTTCGTTAATTTCTCGAAATTGCTTGATATTTTTACCAAGGGTATAACAAGTTAAGTTTGCACTACCAAATTATAACTTATTAAATAATGAAGCTCCAAGTCCTTTTGTTTTAAACAAATGATACTTGATATTGCATAAAAATTATTGCGTATTTTTGAATTCATTGCCTTGACAATGATGAGGATGATGTCTTCTTGGCTGATTTCGAACATACCAACTGCACAGGACATAATATAACATAGTGCACAAATGTGTGTCTCATATGGAACGGAAAATCGGACTGTTCGACATGACCAGAAATTCCGCACCGAAAGCCTTTCGTGCTTTAACATTACAGCTGTATAAACAGCCAACTTCCACACTCACGGGATGCTACTGTAAATTTATTGACAGTAAACCCCAATCACTGGCCACACCTGACCACTGGTCACTTTTACTGGCCCGACCTGGTGGAGTTCAAGATCTCAAATGGGCTGCTTTATAAGCTAGCCATTAGCCTAACGAGGCAGTACATCTTCCGTGGAGTCTTTATGTTAAGACATTCTTGCTACAAATCTATTTCACAATGCAATCTAGACTCAACAAAAAGATAATTGTTTCAATGAATAATTCAGTTCTCACGTCTCGTTATTGAATACGCTCCATTGAATCTTGGAAATGAACACTTATTACCATTGACCTTGGCAGGCCATTCGCAAATGTATGGCTTTGTAATTTATTAAATTGACTATGACTATTCGTAGAACCTTAAATAATAAGCGCTCTAGTACCATTTTAAGGTGAGATTTATTATTAAATTATGTTTTGTGAATTATTAATTTAAATATATACGTCAGTTGATATACTGTTATAGATTTATCTATACGATTTGTTAATACAGTTTATAATAGTATAGTTTCTATAATATCAGTTTTCGCTTGAGAAGCGCCTGGTCTGACAATTTTCTCTTTGACTACGTTAATGAAATTTTTTTTATTAAAATACACTTTATTCAAGTAGGCTCTTCGACTAGTTTTAAGCTGTCATTTAACAGTGTTAAATTAAATGTTATGTCGCTGCCGAAATGTAGATTCTACCGCGAAGTACCAGCAAGAAATTATTTTGTAAAATGTAAATAACATAATCTATATCACAAAAAATATACAACATATAAAAATCATAAACTTTATTCAATTTATTATTATTTAAGGATTTAATGTGAATAAGTATGTAATAAAAAATTTAATAAAAATAAAAAATCTTATCAAATTAAATGATTGCCATATTATGATCCTCTGGTTTGGAAAGTATATTTTCGTCCTAAAACTAACCTCTCCTATCCTAGTGTAAATGTTTTTTAAATTTCTTTTTTTAATTGTTTTTTAATAATCTCCACAGATTAACCATCCGTTGATTTTTATTTTATATTTTATTTATTATTTTATACTTTCAACTATTACATATTCGTCATTGTTTTCTTATATTTCACCTTATTTTTCATTTCAAGTTTAAACACACTATATATTTGGCTGCCGCGTTTAACGTTTTCCCTCCAGCCAGCTCGTTTATCACGGTCTTTTCTTTCATCACACTTGTTGGAGCTCTCTCCGACTATCAAATAACAAAGCGTTATGGTCTTCACCATAACGCCCATACATGTACAACTGTATGTGTGACACATACAGTCACAATCGGGTGAGGGGCGCTCTTTTTTCTAATTGTCTACCTATTGCCAGACTGACAGATTGGCTACCTGATGCTAATGACATTGATACAAGGTACAAATGTAAACTAATTACTTACGTTACTCGACTCCATAGAATCCGTAGCTCTTCTGTGGGGTATACTCTTCAATAAAAGGATCCCATAATGCATTTATAATGCATCTATAAGTGATGACTACCAGCCTGCTCGTACTCAGACGGTCTTGCACCATGCTCTACCAATGAACTGCAGATACTCCTGTGCAACTGCACTTGCACTGCCGTAGATTGACAAATACACTGCCTCATAAAGCGATTCTTAAGCTTTATGTAATGTTAATATTATAAAGAGGTAAATTTATGTTTATCTCTTCATAAAATTAGTGATGAAAATTAGCATAATGAACCAAATTCTATGAAATAATTTGCATCACAGTAGAAATATATTTAGAGTACATGTCACTAGGCACGTCAAGTTTTACAGTTGACTAATTATTCATGACTTTCTGATCAAACGCATTCGTTAATATTCAAATTAAATTAGCATATTTACGTCGTTATGTCACAACCTACTCACTAAATAATCTAACGTAAAATAGGGAATCGAGTGTTGTCATGTTTCTGAGTAAATGAGTTATCATGAAACAAGTCACATAATTATTTGAATAACTTCATTTTTCAAATTGCCGAGAATTAAGCACATTAACTTTATTTGAAGACTGAAATTCGGGCAAGCGCCACTGAGTTTTTCATATTCAATTTGTGTTTATAATTCATCTCGCCGATCACGTGATCCAAAGGTGGAGAATCCATCTTGAGAAATCACCAACCAGCATCTCAGCTGGATCTAACTCCAAATTATCACCTCGAAAGAAGAAAGACCTTTGTCCAGCATTGATACATGAATAGGTTGTTATTATATTATTATTGACAATTTACAACATGGCCGATCTTTTTCTATTGTAAATATAAATATAAAGACATGAACTTCCACAATCAGAGTCCATTAAATCTTTGCCATTTTACTATATACTTATGTAAAATGAAATAGTTTAAATTAGTTTATTTAAATCGAAAACGTTGGCCTGTTTAAATGAATGTCATATATACTCTCTGAAAACAGTGAGAAGCCAACTATTTTTGGATATCACACTGCGTAGTTTTAATTATTGTTTAAGAATTTTTGTTTTTCAGCTCAAGTACAAAATATATAGGATAAATGTTTACGATACATTTAGTCATATATACAAGTCTATATAACTCACTTCAAGTATGTATAGATTCGACCGCGAATTTCTCTGCAATTAGTGAAACGATTTCCGTTAATTTATTTCGAATGGAAATTCGTTTCGGCATTCTCCAACGCAAACTTAACAAAAAATGTGAACATTACTTAAGGACGTTCCATAGTACGATGTAATCCTTTTATAAAGTATTCCCTTATTTTATTTTTCCTTAAGAGCTGACTCCATTCGGAGTGTTTTACTTTATGTATACAACAGAAATGTAACAAATATTTTCACATAATTCATTATGTGTGTACTATGTGGGATTTATTCGTTTGTGTTAAAGATTGTTTTTTTATGTTTAACATGTATTGGCGCGACTTGGGGGTAATAACGTCATGATGCTCCTTTATGCCGTCGTGCACCCCTCCCACCTCTCCACCGCATTCTACTCCCTTCCAATCTGCTCGTGTATGCGTGACTGTACTGTAATTATACTTCGTTGTTATATAAACTATTATAATGATCAGATAAATATTCATTTTACTAACGTAACTATGATTTTATTTATTTTACTCTATATTTATTGGCTTTCGTTAATTATAAATTAATTATCATTCAAGATGAATGATCAATTATGATGTTTTATCTCGCTGGACGTCCTTCGGCCGCTACATATTTTTTTCTATTGTGCAACGAAGAAGTATAAACAGGTTATAAGAATATACAATCTTTATGTAAAACCAATCCAGGAAAATAAAATAAAAAATTGAAAAATAGTACATAGAATAGCTTGTTACAAAGTAATGTGACGAAATAAATTAACTACCAATCAACTCCATGTTAAAGATACATCAACGCTGGTTTTAAGCTAGAAACTGGATTATAACCACGTATCCTGACTATTAATCCGTCTTGATATTTTTTATAACAATTAATTAAAGCAGAACGGTATTAAAACAATTACGAAAATTTATTACTTTAATTTTTTTTTCATTAGTCATGTATTCATCTTCATCAGAATAATTAGCGAATATTAATTTAATTATTTCAACCTGCGTGAATATATACGTGCGTAGCATACGCACACATACTCGTACTCGCTAACACATACAAACAATAAGTATATGTTTTAATTACAGGTTTTATTTCATTATCATGGTCGTATCAATAAAAGGAAAATTTAATTTAGATCTCAAGTAATGAAAACCAATAAGATGAAATAAGCGAGATTAAAGTGTAGATAGTAAATTTTTTTTATGTAAGATGGGGCAAACGAGCAAGAGGCTCACCTGATGAAAAGTGACTACCACCGCCCATGGACACCTGCGACATCCGAGGACTTGCAGGTGCGTTGCCGGCCTTTGAGGAAAGAGGACGCTCTCTTCTTGAAGGTTTTTATGTCATATCGGTTCGTTTTATTTAAAGTCTAAAGTTTAAATAAAATATCTTCTATATATTATTTCATAGTTCTAAGAATGCTATCATATTCTAATTCATAATATTTATTCAACATAGAAGCATTACACATACAGATTTATTGTTAAGAATTTACCATCGTCCTGACTAATACATATACAATTTGATAATTTTAACTACATATATTGAATAATTACCATCTAACGGACGCAGAAAATATGACAATACAAACGAATTTGTGTAATCAAAATTAAAAAAAAGAATGTGTAGTAACCTAGGAGATGAAAGTCGCGTGCACATTGAGGAAAATTAAATTGTTACTTTTTTTACCAAACGAATGTTGTTGAACGAATGAAAGGGAAAGATTCGCTTGATGGTGAATGGTCACCATCACTAATCCAAGGGCATTTACTACGAGTCTTACAAGTATACAAACAATAACAAATTTTAGTTAAAATTGTATAATTATATTATAATCTATAACGCTATAACGCTTTAGTAAATTTAACCGTGCGTGCGTGTTAAATAAAAAATAAACAAAAAAAAAACAGTTTCCGAGTATAATGATTTTATTCTCAACTTAAAGTAACATTTCGATGATTAAATAAAAATATTTTTATATTTTTAAGTTATGATCAATTTGCCCGTGTGCCGTTTATTTGTCTATAAATTACATACAGGCTTACGAATTAAACATTCTTGTTATTGACATAATTTATGTCTAAATTATAGATAGAGCTGTATTCAACTGTTAAATTAAGGTTTAGATAATTAATTAAATAAAATATGTATTCATTATTGTTTTTTAAATATAAGTTATGACTTGTGATGATTTAATGTTTCGGGTTTGTCAACTCCAGCATCCTCAGACTTCCATCTGTCACACTTTCATAGTTTCTATAGTTTAGAATTAATTTGCATAACATTATTAAATAGAGATTTTAAATGTTAAATCTGTCGTTTTTGAATACAAAACACTATTTTTGTATCACAAAAAGTTAATTTTATAAAAAATAAATGATCTCGCCAAACTGTGCTGTTGGCGAGCAAGCGTTTGTACATTTGTTTTTATTACAATTTAAATACATTTAAGCTTTAATACATATCGTGCAAAATGAAATCAAATTATATCATAAGTCAAAACCATATTTTACAAATTTATTCGTACGTCACGTACCGGCCTGTAAATGGCCCACTGCTGGGCTAATGCCTGTTCTTCTTTTCTCGAGGAGAAGGTTTTAGGACTATTTCCCCAAGCTGCACCAATGTTGGTCGACACATGTGTGACAAGTTTTTGGCACGTGCATGTTTCATCATTATATTTTCCTTCACCGCCGAGCTTAAGATAAATCGTAAAAACAAATCAAGCGCGTCAAAACCCATTCGCCTGGTTTTGAACCTACAGGCTTCGACTAATATTCACGTTCGGCTATCTCGGCACAAATTTATTAAATAAAAAAAGCAACTCATTTATATCGTTATTATAGTGAAGATAATATTGAATAGAAGTTTTAAGCCGGCTTAATTTTTTTTATTAGCAAGTTTTAACAAAATCTTAAAGAGCATACTTTTAAGGATCTGTCGTTAAATTACTTACAATTTATTTTTTATTTTTATTGTATAGGTAGGCCAACGAGTATATGGGCCACCTGGTGGCAAGTGGTCACCAATGCCCATAGACATTGGCATTGTAAGAAATGTTAACCATCGCTTACATCGCCAATGCGCCACCAACCTGGGGGACTAAGATGTTATGTCCCTTGGGCCTGTAATTACACTGGCTCACTCACCCTTCAAACCGGAATACAACAATACAAAGTACTGCTGTTTTGCGGTAAAATATATGTATGATGAGTAGGCGGTACCTACCCAGACGAGCATGCACAAAGCTCTACCACCGAGTACGACGAGTACGAGTACATTCGAAACGAAATTAAATATTATAAATACCCGTCAACCCGCAGTCGAGTAGCGTGGTGAATTGAACTTCAACTATACACGCTTTGTTGTTTTTAATGATATAAAATGTTAAGTGATATTATTCAACTCATTTCCTTCTTCTGGTTAAATAAAAAATATATTCTATTATTATAAATCTAATTTGTATACGTATTTTAAAGTTCAGTAATTTTATTAAATTCAAATTTATTATTTGGTCGCAACCTTCTCACGTCTTTGTGAGGCTTATCGTGATCGTCTGCGGGCTTATGTCGCGATTATATCGGTGAGGTGGCGATACATAGCACCCTACTACACGTTCTCGCTAATATAAACCTTACGCATATTTAAATGTAAGGTGTTTATGATATCAAAATGGACTGGCGTATGGGCCTTATGGTGACTGTTCGGGACCACCAAACCTTAGATCGCCAACTAATGCCAATGCGTCACCAACCTTGCGAAATAACATGTTACGTCCGATGTGCCTATAGTTACACTGGCTGCTTGGTATTGGTTGGTGGCGTATTGGCGATGTAAGCGATAAACATCTCTTACAATGCCAATGTCTATGGGCATTGGTGACCACTTATCATCAGGTGGCCAATTTGGCTGCCAGCCTATTCTTAAAAACTAATTATAGCACGTTAATGTTAGGTTATAACTTTTGATAAACTCAACTGACTTCGTTAAAACAAAGACTGAACGGTATCTTGGAAGAGACATAGAGAGAAGGACAAAAATAAAAGAGCTAATTATATTATTAAGAAATTACAGACAGACAATGCAACTTCATTTATATACTGGTATAGATGTACTCATATGTACAGTACAGTACAGTACTTTTGAGGACAAGGTTTGGTTTGGAGCTTATTCCACCACGCTGCTCCAATGCGGATTGGTGGAATACACGTGTGACAGAATTTCAGTAAAATTTGACACATGCAGGTTTCCTCGCGATGTTTTCCTTCACCATCAAGCACGAGATGAATGATAATCACAAATTAAGCACATGAAATTCAGTGGTGCTTGCCCGGGCTTGAACCCACGATCATCGGTTAAGATTCACGCTACAAAGCTGAAAATATAACAATATAAGTAATACAAAAGCTCTCCAAGCGTTTAATATAATCACATAAAATTTAATCTTGAATATTGTTAAAAAACCGAAATAATAGGCCGCAAAAAAAATCCCCGCTATGAAATTTGACGTCCCGATTTCCGCTTAGCTAGCCTATTTAGAAATCTGCCAACTGTGGCGGAACTTAATTACGGCAAAACTGCTGATCGGATACGAATGAACGTACGTATGTATTAAGTGTTCTCTAGAATGAAACATAGGGTTACATATTTTATTATAACACAAAACTTATTTATAACTTATCATCAGGTGGATGATAATAATGATAAAAATAATAATCACGACGTTTATTTATTTATTTATTTATTTTTAAGTTAACTTACAAAGAATGTACTATTTTTTTTTTTTTGTTTTTCCTATGCATGTTAAGTTAGCCTATAAGTGAGGTATGCAATTTTTATATTTATGTTATTTATGGTACGATCATAATCTAAAATAAGAAACGAAATTGTATACAGCGTTGGCTTCCTATATAATAAAATAAAATTAAAATTAAATAATGGCACCAGCTGGTGGTTATAGAATTAACGACCAAACATTTTTCTTTTAAATATTGTAAAGTAACCAATGAAAAGGTCTATATACAATTAAAACAATTCTTGTCACAATTATCGTTCCTACTTTAATGGAGCTGCAATTAATTGTGACTGTCAAAAGTCTTTCATCAGATATTCTACCGTAAAACAGCAATACTTGCTATTGTTGTATTCGGTTTGAAGGGTGAGTGAGCCAGTGTAATTACAGGCACAAGGGACATAACATCTTAGTTCCCCAGTTGGCGCATTGGCGATGTCAGCAATGGTTAACATCTCTTACAATGCTAATTTCTATGGGCGTTCGTGACCACTTCCCATCAGGTGGCCCATATGCACGACAGCTTTACTATGCCATAAAAAAAATAGACTCGTGGCGATCGTATTATTGCCAAGGCGTGTTATCATCTAAGAAGTCTATAGTTTTACAATATCAACCAAAACACTTGACCTAACACTGATTCACAACAATCGTTTACAACAACATTATGTATAGGGTTTTCCAATAGGGACGCTTGAACTTTGACAGCTGATTGCGGCCATGTTGTTTGAGTGACAGCTGTCAAATGCAGTGTGTTATATTCATTCCGTCCTTCCAAACCACCATGGCAGGTTACAGTGTCGAGCAGCACGTGCAAATCATAAAACTGTTTTATGAAAATGGGTCTTCAGTTCGAGCAACGTTCCGCGCACTTCGCCCGTTTTACGGTCGCGATGATCGTCCTGCCGAGTCGACTATCCGTCGATTGGTGGACAAATTCGAGTCAACCGGGTCAGTTAACAATCAGCCGGTTCCCGTGCGTTAACGTAACGCGAGATCTGCCGAGAATATCGCCGCTGTGCGCGACAGTGTCCTCGAAAACCCGCGGCAGTCAATTCCGCGTCGCGTACAGGAACTCGGCCTTTCGCAGACGACAACTTGGCGAATTTTGCGTTGTGACTTGAGCCTGCACCCGTACAAGATCCAGCTGACCCAAGAGCTCAAGGTTAATGACCATAGACAGCGCCGTGTGTTCGCTGACTGGGCATTAGAGCAGTTGGAAGTTGACGCCGATTTTGGCAAAAAAATCATCTTCAGCGACGAGGCGCATTTTTGGATGAATGGCTATGTCAACAAGCAAAATTGCCGTATTTGGGACGAGACCAATCCACACGAGGTTCACCAAGTGGCAATGCACCCGCAGAAAGTGACTGTTTGGTGCGGATTTTGGGCCGGAGGCGTGATTGGTCCGTATTTTTTCGAAAACGATAATGGTGTGGCCGTCACCGTCAATGGTGAGCGATACCGGTCGATGATAACCAACTTCTTTTGGCCTGAAATCGAGAATATGGATCTGGACAACATGTGGTTTCAACAGGACGGCGCTACGTGCCACACAGCACACGCTACGATGGAAGTTCTGCACGATCAAGCGCCCTTAATGGAAAACCCTATATATATATTGTCACGACATACATTATGTTTTCCAGCACAAATTTTGCACATGAAATTCAATAGTTTTTATCAGGATTTGAACCTGGAATCATTAGTTAAGATTCACGACTTCTATGGATAGGGCCATCATCTATTCGGCTTTAACATCAAATTATATCTTTATGTCGTTCGTAGTCGATAACACTTGAACTCTATATTAATAGTGTTAAAACACACAGTTGCTTCTTTTTGAATGGATAGTATATCTACACGAGTTGTCTAAGTTTAATGTTCTATATCTTTGTATATGTATGAGTTTCCTTTGTTTGTTTTATGCATTTTTTTAATTGATTTGAAAATGTATACAACTATTAACACTTGCGTGATACACAATCGAAGCATAATAGCTGTTATGCGACTTGTAACAGATGATTAATGTTTAAAAAAAGATAGAGACAATACAAACAATAGAGTTTAAATGATATCTTCGATTATAATTCACTTTATTCTTGCCACCATTCCACGCGATCACTATTTTTTATTAAAATTCATTTAAGGTATTAACGTAAATAAATATTTACTTTTAAATATATTGCACAATAGTAATCGTTAACCAATAGTAGTAACTCAACTCTTGTTCGCGTAATGTGTTCCATTATTTCGCGATTGGACTCCGACCTATTTCATTGTGACTTATATACCCATACATTTGTGAAGACGATTCGTTTTACAATGTCACAATTATTTGTAAAGGGTTTTCTGTACTAATCTCTCTGTACGAATATTATAAACGCTTTCACTCTGAACCGTTTTTAAGGATATTTAGTATGAAGAAGGCTTTAACCTCAAGGAAGGTCATAGACATATTTTATTAACAAATACCTGCCCCTCCCCCTCCTTGTAACATGAGGGCGACGCCGCGAGCGAAAATTAATTTTAGATTAAATGGTAATATAGGTAAAGTGTAGTAAAAAGAAAGCTTAGTATTTCTATATGCAAAAAATTCAAAAGCCATTGCATTGCAAGCTTAAATACACAAATTAAACACATACATTTTTACCTACATTTGAACAGCAATCTACAGTTGAGAGTGACTTAAGACCACTGCGCATATATATCATGATTTTATAATAGACTGAGTGTCATACATCATCCCTCGAATCAATAACAGTTTTTAAATAAATATAAAAGTTGCACAACGAATGTAATTGAATAAAGTGTGTTCTTTTTATATAGCTGCTATTGTACATAACTGTAATCATCACAAAGCTTCGCAACTATAATTTGTAATTTGGATTTGTTAAATATAAACTAACCTAATGTTAGGGTACTCTTATAGCCACGGTAGCATGCGCAAGCGATCCCATGACGCTCCCGTTAAGACGGGAAGGGTACTGCTGGGTTTTAGTGGGTATTCCAATGACCGGGGTACACTCGGTGCCCTGGACAAATGGCGAGCCCCACATAACCCCCCACTGTTCCCGTGGGGGGTTATGTTCGCGTAATGAGATTTCGGCAAAAAAAATAAAAAAAATAAGGGTACTCTTATATCAAACTCTTATAGCAAAATAACTCATAAACTCTAATGAAACTAATATCATTCATGGTGTTGTCATTCTAGTGATTAATGGTCATAATTAAACAGACCCACGGACGTTCTTCCGAGTTGTCAGATTTGATTGTAATTAATATTCTCCGCATCTTATTTGAGTTAAGATCAAATTTAACAAAAAGTGTCATGTTCAATGCAAAACAAATATGTAAAATGCGTTGCTCACTTAAAAGGATTTTGTGATACAAAGTAGTGGTTTTTTATGCAAAAGATATGCGGATGGGCAAATACCACTGGCCACTGTAAGAAATATTTACGAGGACATATTATAGTGCACAAGAGTGTGCGTGCGCACACTGGTGCACTTTCTATTCTCTCACTCTCATAATCCGCAAAAGTTCAGGCCCATGACCAACGGCTTAAGTGCTTTCCGAGGCACGGGTGTGTAATTTCCAGACTCCGGGCTGCTACTCAATAATTCTTTATTGACCTGGGATTTGAACCCAGGACCTCCGGGTCTGCGGCCTTACATCTAGCCACTAGTTCAACGAGGTAGTTACTTACAAATCTTGGGTTTTAAGATATTATGTCTCTCGAGCACTAAGATATTATATCCCTTGAGCCTGTATCTGCACTGGCCCACTTACTTTTCAAACCTGAATACAATAATATTATGTATTGTTGTTTGGTGGTAGAACATGTTATGGGCGATACCAACATAAGCGTGTTTGCACAAAGTCATACCAATAGTGCTAATACATCTACATATGATGGATATTTTTCTTCAGTTAATTCAAGAGCTAATATGACAGTAATTTCATTTTGGTATAAACCAACTGTGGGATATTGAAAGCCTTCGTGAAATCAAAATCATTAATGATTACATGTTGCAAACGTAATCGTTAATCATTAATCTAATTACATTTTGCCCAAGTCTGTCAGCATGTTAATTGAGCAAACGCCGCAAATATAATATCTCCTGTTGAAATGGTTACTCTGGTCACCGGTACCGGTCACGGGGACAATATAAAGATAAGCTTATCTCAGGCGAAGCTGCGTCTCCCACCTAACCACAACATTGAATACATTTTGAAATGCTTAGCGCGTATTAATTACTCGCGAATGGAATTGTTTGTTTAAAAATTTAACGAGTTCACGCGAGGTAATGAAGATATGAAAATCAATAAGAACTATAAGAAATATAGTTTTGTTTGTCCGTACTTGCGTAAGAGCAGCTTATGAAATAATGGTTCTGATTGCGATTTTGTCGCACATTCAACTAAGGTACGAGTATAATATCACCAAATTTTTATGTACACCATGTATAAATAAAAAACCAGTAGACTGTTTGTCTGTACATTGAATAAATTTATCAATAAACGAGTAAGGACGATCATAAAAATGAAGATGACTTGGTGGTAGAGCTTTGTGCAAGCTCGTCTGGGTAGGTACCACCCACTCATCAGATATTCTACCGCAAAACAGCAGTACTTGGTACTGTTGTGTTCCGGTTTGAAGGGTGAGTGAGCCAGTGTAATTACAGGCATAAGGGACAAAACATCTTAGTTCCCAAGGTTGGTGGCGCATTGGCAATGTAAGCGATGGTTAACATTTCTTACACTGCCAATGTCTATGGGCGTTGGTGATCACTTACCATCAGGTGGCCCATATGCACGTCCGCCAAAGTATGCCATAAAAAAAAAAAGAAAATACGAACTTTTTTTAATTTATCATAACACAACCGTCTTTTAATCGAAAATAAAATACTAAAAATCTGAATCAATTGTTCATTATCCAAATATGTTTCGGAAATAAAGCTGAGTTTTTTTTGCAATATATCGCACACACACATACAAAACAAATGGACGCAGATGTTTACGAATGGTAGAATCGTCTACGAGGTTTTATTCAAAAGCGTCACTATAAAAAACGTATCGTAACTCACATGCGACGAAGAAAGGCTCGTTAACTTGTGTATATAGAAAAGACGAAATAAAAACGAATAGTTCACACAAACGAATATCATACAACTCCTAGTAATGTCGTCCCAGATGATCACGTGACGAGTATATCAAACTACATAATAATATTCAATCGGTGTATTAGATTGGCGATAACAAATTAACACAACACTATCACAACATTTTATTTCTTTATTTATTTATTAGGATCCTCCAGGAATAATAACATCAATACAATCAAAGAAACAAAAGCAACTTATAGCATAAAACTAAATGCATTACCTATAAGGGAGAATAACTCATGCAATGATAATGGAGCTTACACAATAAAAATAAGTCATTATCAAAGAAAGTCACGTCTGTATGTCTGTCTGAACGCGATAAACTCAAAAATTACCGAACGTATTGCGGTTTTCGTATACACCATATAGTTAAGATATTATTTATTACGATATGCCTCGTTGGTCTAGTGGCTAGATATAAGGCCGCAGACCCGGTAGTCCTGGGTTCAATTCCCAGGTCGGACCAATAAATAGTTATTGGGTTTTTCTGCCAGAAAATTCTCAGTAGCAGCCCGGAGTCTGGAAGTTGGAAGTGTGTACACTCCCGTGCCTCGGAAAGCACGTTAAGCCGTTGGTCCTGCGCCTGAACTCTTTCCGGTCGTGTCGGATTGCCGTCCCATCGGATTATGAGAGCTAAGGAAAAGAGAGTGCACCTGTGTTTGCGCACACACTTGTGCACTATAATATCTCCTGCGCAGTTGGCTAATCTCTCTTGAGATTGGCCGCCGTGGCCGAAATCGGTCTGGAGGACCTTATTATTACTTATTACGATATAAGCATTTTATGTACTCGCAGACCCTTATTCTACCCGTGCGGAGCGGGTACGGGTATATAGTTCAATAATAGCAAAATGTCACTATTGTGTGTAGTGTTGGTGTCTTCAAATCAAGAGTTAACAGGTAAAAAAAATGTTATGAGGCGAAATCTCGGATTAATGATACAAACATTAATTATTGAACTATTTATATTTTGTTTTGTATAGTACAAATTTTATCCAATTCATCGTACGCATTAATATATATTATGGTTATAGTTTAGACAATATGCAGAAACAGATAAACATACATACATAGTTGGCTAAAACGCGTTAAATAAATTTACATTACATTTTCTTTTATTAATCTCATTATTACTCTCATAATGAATTTACATAATTTTATTTTATTAAATAAAAAATAAAAACACAATCACAATATATTATTTAAAAATTATCTCTTGCAAACAGTTTTTAATCCTCATTTAACGTCAAACTACCATCGGTTTGTAATATTTATTAATTAATGTTTGTCAATCAAATTTTTTATATTCTATAATAAAAGCAACGAATTTGTACTTCGAGCGTTTTACCATCGTTACTAATACGCTTTATAATTACGGCGTGCTCTAAGCAAGCAGTAAGTATCGTTGAGTTCCGGCTTGATAGTTAAGTAAGTTAGTGTTACTACAGGGACAAGGGGCTTTACATCTTAGTCCTCGAGGTTGGTGACGTGTTGGCGATGGAGGAATAGATTAATATTCCTTAAACTGACAATATCCATCGGTAGTGGTTATCACAGTGTATTGACCTATTTAAAAAAAATACTGCAACCCCTTCTCCCGGGGGTCGAAACGTGATGAAAATATATAGTATAAAACTACATTAATAGAATATCTAAGGCAATCGGGCAAAATAATATTTAAGGTAAAAAGTTTTTTTGCAAATCGATCGTCTTGATCTTTAGATTAGCAAGTTCAAACAAAGACTTCAATTTTATAATATTAGCTTACATATATTTTTTATCGATATCGTATCGACTACCTCGTTGGTCTAGTGGCTAGATATAAGGCCGCAGATCCGGTGGTCCTGGGTTCAATTCCCAGGTCGGGCCAGTAAATAGTTATTGGGTTTTTTCTGTCAGGAATTTCTGAGTAGCAGCCCGGAGTCTGGAAGTTGGAAGTGTGTACACTTCCGTGCCTCGGAAAACGTTAAGTCGTTGGTCCTGCGCCTGAATTCTTTACGGTCGTGTCGGATTGCCGTCCCATTAGATGATGAGAGCTAGGGAATAGTGAGTGCACCTGTGTTTGCGCACTTGTGCACTATAATATCTCCTGCGCAGTTGGCTAATCTCTCTTGAGATTGGCCGCCGTGGCCGAAATCGGTCTGGAGGATCTTATCGATGTCGATATTTTAAATATTCAAAAGCCTATCCAAAAAGATTTAATATCAAAAGCATATCGACCTTTAAAATATGGTATGGCATCAATTACCTCACTATTCCTCTTCAAATATATCCAGAATAATTTGAATCTAGTCTAGTCTTCAATTGAATATTATAATTAATTGTCATTTAGTTTCATAAACTATTAGATTGTGACATATAAGTCAGCATTAGGTGTAATATTGTTGTATGATAACTGGGAACTGATATTATCTTATATAATTATCATATAAATTTGTATGTAGAGTATATTTTAACAGGCTATCTACATAAACGCCTCGTTGGTCTAAGTAAGGTAAGATACCAATCTTAGAATGCTGCACACCCCGACGCCCTTTGTTCAAACCGCGGGTCGGGTTAATTAAAATGTATTTTGTTTTACTGTTCAGTAAGGTATGGAGTAGGCTTCTAGGTATGGAGCTTACTAAGCTTCTTTGGCCTTCTCCTCAAAAGAGGAGAAGAGGCCTTAGCCCAGCAGTAGGACATTCACAGGCTGTTACTGTTCAGTAGCAACTTCAAGTTAAGAATTTGGCAGTTCTTACACTGATTCCTAATGCTAGCCGTTTCAACAGACCGCAGAAAATACAATCATTTACACGACATTTTTATTTGTGTAAAATTATTTTATTATTGGCAAAAAATTGGTTAAAAAAAATTTATTGGCTAAAAAGTGTAAAAAATATTTAATGTAAGCCTATAAATTTTATGTGAATTTTGTAAATTATAATTTTTTAACTAGTTAAGGTACAACGTACTTTGCGAGGCGCTCTTTATATACCAAAACTTTAGACGTAATATACGTTTCACTTTTATCATATATTTAAGGAAGTTATTCTTATTGCTTTTAATTAAACAATAATTAGATCATTATTTCTATAAATAAACGATAAAACCCATATAGGAGGAGATAGGGAGATAGAGTGGACGTACACAAAGACACGGCACATAAACTTCATTTATACTAAAAAACATAAAATATTAAATTGAATGAAGATATTGAGAAGTTATTAATATTCATTATATAATATATTTACGTGAAGTGTTGTATTCCTTAATGAAACTGAGGACAAGCTAACTTTTAGACCACGAATTATGTACTAAAAATGAGCTAGGCAAATCAGCCCCTTTAAACAGAATCGTTTAAGCCTATAATGATATATTTAAAAAAAAGCTAGCCTAGATATTTTCGATAACTCGGCCGTGTCATTTAAAAGTAAAAAAAAATAATATTATTTTTATTTTACTGCTCATTGAATAAGTAAATGTACAAAGAACGTCTGTGAGATTATGCATGCTGAGTCAGCCTTTAAATGGGCTATACAATATGTTAACTAACTGTCTTGTGTATGCAACGTTAGCGTCCTATTAAAATAAACAAATAAATAAAAATATATAAATAAGAAATGCCGACTTATATCTATCATATTGAACATGGTACGAGTAAAAAACGTGACCGCCATCACCACCTTTTAATTTTCATACTAAGTTGTTGTTTCTTAACTTAATCGTATAATCAAGAGATTGTGAGGAAGTTTTGCCACCCGAGCTTCCTCTGGTTCGAGATGCCGTCTGAGATAGAAACAGTTTTTATGTTCAATGTTTTTCATACGAGATTTTTTTTAAATTTATATATGATGAAATATTTCAATTTATTTTAGGCAGACACGGCAGGGTTTCTTGATGTAAAGTGTTCATTATCTGGCACTATCGTAAATACCGTGGCACGGCTGCGTAACCTAACATCGCTGACTTGGTTATTACCATTTTTTTTTTAATGAATAATAATGATTACTTTTATTGTGACGAAAACCGGATATCAAACTCGGTACCTCTGGCTCTGCAGTATAAACCAACTAAAATTAGATTCTCTTCAAATTGGAATTTAAGTCAAGAATGTATACAACTTGAGAATTTACTTCTAAACAAACACAGGGGTTACTTCGTCCATCCATAGGGAATTCTTTAGGAAATGACAAAGATAAAGTAAAGAATTAAATTCAAATATAACTATAAATCAGTAAGTTAAAATTAACCAAACATATTAAACCGTTTCCAACATAAACATATATAAAATACTTTTATTTAGGCTGTCTAAGTTTTTGTAAAAAAAAAAATCTGTTGTGGTTTATACTTTATTGTATAATAAAGTATAAATAAATAAAATAAAACTGGCATCAATCATATCGTCGCTTTTTTTTAAATCGTTCAGAAGAGAACGTGTGGCGTACGCTTTTATATTGAATCATTATATTTGTTAATATAAAATTATTTTAAAAGAAATATCGCGGGTCATAGTCATAGTCTTTAGTCAACAAAGATTTTTTTTCAATTTGGAAAGAAACACCTCAGACCTGAGAAAAACTGACGAAACAAACTCTACTAGGTATAGCATATAAGCGAGGATCATTGCGTTTAGTCAGCTATTAAATATTGCACTAATTTGACATTGTATTACTTTATAATGACAATGACACAATGCCTCTTTTGGTGGACGCGCGAGTAAACCGAGCGCGTCTCAATAGTAATAAGAGCGGCCTTGAGAAGTGTATACGTGATGCGGTTTTTATGGGAGATTTTAACATTACCTTGTAAAGGTACTTGAAATTTAACTTAAAGTCAAACTTCTTATAACAATGTTAATGCTAGCAAATAAAGTTTAACTAGAATATTAAAAATATACTACAATTTTAAAATAGAATTGAATCTCTTGAATTTTATTTTCAAATTAATTAATTAAAGGAATTAATTCATCCTTCGAATTAGTACATTATTAAAAATGAACGAATAATAATTGTAAGCTTTGCATTTTAAATATCATTGATAAATAAATGAAGATATCTTAGTAATCTTGTTCTGGTAAATAAAAAGGGCTTTTAGTTGTTTGTTTGATTTTACACTTAACTAATATTATAATTCGCTATTATTTTATTAATTAAGCGTTAAAATAAATAATCTGCTGAATTTTGTTGATAAATATATCTGCTGAATTTTGTTGATAAATATATCTGCTGAATTTCGAAACTTATAGAAACGACTTTGTGGAGCCGGTAGTCTTTTCACTTCACCGTCACCTAAATTTTGTCGGATCGATTTATAGAACCGGTCGAAACTAGTTTCCCGGACCGAATGGCTCTGAAAATATTGCTTTCAGAGCGAACATTAGTGAACGATAGTATGAGCATTATCCATCGTCCAATTGCATTTCCAATGACAAGATCCATCATCGACACTTGACTGATATTCGTCCCAGTCAAAAGTATTTAACATTACAACAATTCGATAAAATATTTATCTTAAGAACTTTAAATGCATTTTTTTATTAATAATTTGCATAAATTAAACAATGGCATAATATAAAAAACATTATATTTCAGTCGTCCCTAAATTAAGCATAATATTTATAGTGAAATTATACTAAATATTTTTATAAATATGTGCATTTGTTAGTTTGTCATTCTTAAAAGCAGACTCAGAGCAATGGAGCGATGTAATTTTTTGCAATAGTTAATGAGCCGGAGAGCAATACCAGTAAGTTATATAATAGTGAGGGCGTAGATAAAAATTAATATCTTAGTAAGTAAAGAAAGTTAAAGAAAGAACAACCCACGTTCTACTTCTGGGCAAAGAGAAAACTTATTTATAGGCAGAAACACCAATATAACTCAAAAGATTATTAAATACTAAACTTGAGACAACTACACCCCTTTAAGGAAGTCAACTAGCACACATTGCGAGTCAATAATGCAGTCATTTGGATTCTATGACGTGAAACGCAATCCAATATTTATATTTTAAAAAGGAATAACATATCTCGATATATTCTTAATCCTGAAACGTAGATTGTGATGCTGGCTGGTAAACCATGCAGGTAAATTAAAATAACATTAATATAAATTAAAGAAAAAATACACTAAAGGCGTGGATAACACGGCTGCGGAGATACAAATATACCAAAAAATATATAATGGTACTCGAGCTAAACATGAAAACTCTATGGCCAGAATTTGAAACCGCAATCAGCGTTATGTTCACAGATTATACAATAATTAAAAAAAGACAAAACCACGGTCGAAATTCTGTATTGCAATTGTCAACAATTTCAATCCCAATGTTATATGAATTCACAGCGAGACAAAAGTATTTCAAAATATTTAATTACGATAGCGCTCATTATCATAATGATGAGTTTAATAATTGTATGATTGTTTTATTTATTTGTGAAATAAATTTGACACAAATTTACAGTTACAATTTTTTTTAATAACGTGTCAGGCTTTGCTTGGGTGTATTATAACCTAAATATTACTACGAATTCCTGGAACAAATTCTACTAATCTATAACGATAACGATACGTTCCCGATTCAATTCCAATCCAACTTTGATCATTCTATATTTATTCGAATTGGAATCGATATATGTAAACATAATATCAGTTATATTATGTTAACATATGATATAATTTTAACTCACGCTCTTCTTTTAAGATTCATGTATTCCATAACGTATAAACGTATCGTATAACGTATAATCGTGGATATCTGTAACCATTCTGGGTAACCAGACGTTGTCATTATAATTTAATTCTACGATAATTAAGATCAATAGCACAATACAAAAGAGGTAATGCAGAAGCGCAAGGCTTCAAGTACACAAACATTTTTTTTCCAACAACAAACCAATAATCATAATACGACGGATAAAATAGTTTTTCAAATACTACATTTGCCAATGTGACTAAAACAAGCGAATCTTAAACCTTCAGAAAGTTTTAACTTAATGATCCTAAATAATGTTATAAATGAAAAAGTTAGTTTCTTTGTAACACTTTCACGTCTTAACTACCCGATCGTTACGAAATTTCGTATGCACTATGTCCGGGATACAAAAAAGAACTAACAGCTGAACTATTTATCAAGATGAGATCTCGATGTGCATCTCTCAATAAATTGAAATCTAATTTGGAGTCAATCGCGCTTTATCTATAGATAAAAATGTTACTATGAAATTAGCTTTTACAGAGCAATATATTATTTACTTTTCATTGTTACATTTCTAAATAATCTTCATCGATCATCAAAATTAAAGTGTCCGTCAAACTAACATTTTTGAACTTATTTACTTCAAAAATGTTAGTCTGGACTATCTACATTTTACCAATATCCATTTTTTTTTATTTTGTTCGGAATGTTTTTTATTCAGAATAATCTTCAAAGTGGATAAAAACTACAAAAGTAAAAATTTATATTGGGAATATTATACAAGGTAGCATTTAGTCATTATTTTATCAAATTATTACTTTCAGCGTAACGACATTTATATCTCGTAAAGAATAAAAAAAATCACTTTAAATAAGAAATTACAATTATACACATTATTAATTTACCTTACTTATACATAAATGTTGCTTAGCGTATGATTAGTTAATACTATTGTTTCGAATATTCAATCCAATATATATAAAAAATATAATAAAAGGTCTCATTTTTTACAGTAAACATTGTTAGATGTATAATAACAATTGAACGGCTATACGTGGCAAGCTAGTTGAATAATATTAGTATTTGTTACATTTAAATAATTCGTAAAGAAGCGTACGTAACACGTTGCGCAAAACCTACGTCTTAAATAATTCTGCGTTAATCTCCTAATAACATCTCCAACATATTACAATTACTATTGGATCGAGTGTAGAATGTTCTTGTAATGAATTTATTAATTTCCGTGTCAGTAAAATTGTTTATTTGTTTGATACTAATTAGATTATATTTATAACAAATTGCAGTTAAAGTATATTTTAAATATATAAATCAAATGACATTGAAGATTTAAAATGATGTACATAATTAACTTTTTTTTTTTTATTGGAAGAATTTTAATGTTTATCTTTGATAATTTTAATTGATCAATTAGTTTAACTTCTTCTTGAATATAAACCCCATTTAAGAATAAGATAAGATGTGGAGTTGGTTCAATCTGTTCCGAGGCTTACCGTTTTTCTCTTGATATTTTGTTTTACTGCTGATCATAATGCTATATTATTAAAACAAATTCATGAAAATTCAGTAGAACTTACTCGGATTTGAACCCACACTTCGGTTAAGTTAGACGACTTCTATCCACTGGGTTATCTCGGTCCTTGTATTGCTTGACTTTGATACATCTGTCGTTGCCATTATATGCAACGTTCACAATGAATCATTATTTCAACAAACAATGCAATACATTTTTCAAACACAAATTAATTCCAACAACCCTCTAACTTAAGTTCCGTGGCTATTATCCTTGGACGATGAAAAAATGCTCAATATTATGTACCGTCCACATTCGGTCTGCGCACGCGCACTGTATATAAGCTAGCCGCTGCTTCACCAGGCATCAGTCACTTGTCCAGTGTGATACCAACAACATCAACATGAAATTCTTGGTAAGAGCGAATTTTAAATAATATAATTTTCACATAAATATATAAATAGCTATTTTTTTTAAATATATTGTAATAATCATGTCACTAAAATCACATTACTTCTGACCAAATAATTTTTATATACTAAGTTTGCTCTATGCAAATCCAATAAATTATAATTTAGTAATATAATTATTATAATTAGTACGTTCTAAAACATTCATTCACACTTACTTATTTTATAAACTCGTGTTACTATATCATATTATCAATTAAATGTTTTTACAATATATATTCCTTAATATGCTAAACAAGCAAAAAATCAAAGCCCAGCTCATTAAAATGAATAAATAATTTAATAGTTGCTCATTATAACGGTTAAATCGATCTTAGAAAATGGCTGGTTCCCACACAACGCTGATATTTGATTAGAACGCAATATGCATTTTCTATCACAGCGGTAATTTAGAAGTCTACGCATAAGTTATGTCATATTTCATTTAAATATAATTAAAATGATTTCCGAGTCTAAAATTGCTATATCTTTTGATATCTTGTCGGAACGCTGAAAAGTATTTTGCGAAAAGTTTTACATTGCATTTTCAAAATGAAAATTATAAAGTACTCCATGTTCTTTCATCATTTATTAATATTTTAGTCCAAATTGTTTCCACTGAATTTTTTATGTCTATTATTTTAATATTACTTATTGACGACTAATTAATTTTTTGATTGCTTTATAATAGCCCTCGAATTGCTTTGCTAATATCTATTACGAATAATTGTATGAGTACTTAATTTTTTTCCTTAATTAATCAATTAAGCACTTGCTTACCAAAAGGCTACTTCGTCATGGACATTGTAACTTCGACACGTAAAAAGTTTCAGCTAAAAACGTTTGTTGTGTAACACTAACAAGCTACAAAGGGCAGCACTAAACAATTACAGATCGAGTCCGACAATTTCATTGTCTACGATGGATATTACGCCATCTAGTTCTGCACATTGGTTTATAAGTATACATAATTACCATGGTTCATGCCTCACTACCGCCTCATGACCCAGAACATTGTGAAATGGAACAGCCCCATTCAAATGGTGCTGAGAATGGCTTGTTTGTTTAACATCATGAACATTTATTTTATATCAAATCACGTTATAGTTTATTAACAGTTCGTTATTATTTTAGATCGTAGTCGCCCTTACCATCGCAGCGGTCTCCGCCGAAGAAGCCAAGAAGACCGAGAAGCGTGGTCTTTCCGGTCTCGGCTATGGTGCTATCGGATCCGGCCTTGGATATGGCGGACACGGTGTCGGTTACGGTGCAGGCTATGGTGGTCTCGGCTATGGAGGCTATGGCGGATACGGTGGATACGGTAAGCGATATAAACATATATATAAGCGAAGATATACAGATACAGAACAAATTAATATAACCTCAAGATTTTTATTTAACGAATTCATCTGTGAATTGCGAAACATTTTCCAGTAACAGCGATCGCCAAACCATAAATCCTATTCTTTTTAGAAAACTTGAAAGCGTTTAAAAAGTACCGCAATTAGCACTTAGATTTCATTAAAATTGGAAATAAAACAATCTCGGTGAAACTATTTCTATAGACCGTCCGCAGTTCGGTGCAACTTTAAATTGACCAAAGCCTTTTACGTCTCAAGGCGCGAGCAGTTTCTTGATAGTTTGCATTCAAAGGTTTAAAGATGATTTCCTTTAAAAGTTTTTGAGTTCTAGATGAAGTTCATTATTTTAATGATTTAACATTAGTCCTGAACGGACGATTTCAAATCTAGTAAAAAATTGCAATAATTTGACTCAAGTCGCATTAGGAACATTTCTGAAGAATTAAAGCCTAATTTCAATTCAAATGATCAACGCTATCGTAAACTTAACTCTAAATATCCTTACTCAAAATTCTAACCCCGATCCTTAATTTGGTGAAAACCAAGAACTCTAATTCACTGCTAATTAGAAGCAATAACGAACGGAACTTGTTAAATCGAATAAGAGAATTCTCTCAACCGATTAAACTTTGAACTGTCGTATAAATTCTGAAGCTCGGGATCGAAGCGAACAAACAAAGGATACGTTTGAGAAACATTAGCGATGCAATAAAATAACAGTAAACCTTGGAATCATTCCAGGAGATTAATAGTGGAGAGAAGCGTTCTCTCAAACGCCCATTATCTTTCAGTATAAAGAACGAACACGTTGCATGACATATCGCTCATTCAATATCAATGCATTCGTGTTAAGATCGGTTTTTGCGATTTTATTATTATTTATTTTAAACATTCGACATCTAATTTATATAAATCAAATAAGCATATTTTGTTTTAATTTAATTATATACAATACATTTTCGTTAATTCTAGTAAGAGAAAACACCAAATTTACTGTCCAAAATAAGTGTCCATTGCAAATGAAAAGCATCTTTATGTGCGGGTATTAAGTTACAAAATACCATATTTGCTAAACAACCCCAAGTCAACGTATCGTCGTCTAGATAGATAACATGAATTTTGTCTTTAATCACCGTCGAACAAATTTCATTTGTATAAAGGATGTACCGCCGGGAAACTTTTAGGACCACTAGTATTCAATGTGACCATTACTGTTAATGTACTGTTAACAATGAAGCATCAAACTGTCTTTAATACCATGTTTAAGTTTGTTTATTATGATATAATTTAGTTCATACTTTTTACACATTATACATATAATTTGATATAAGTTAAAAACAAGATTAGTCATTCATTTTAAATAAAAATAAAATAATGAAGTTAGTAATGATTCAAACAATATCCTAAATTCACACGTTGATAGATATAATTAACAAGTATACAATTTGAGGTGGTTATCTTGTCGATTGCTGCAAGTGTCACAGGGCGTTAATGCGAACGTGGGAACTTCAAAAACCTTGGCACACAAGACAAGCAAAATTGCTATTGTAATTTCCTCGTTGTTGACATCAGCTTCCCTAAACGAAGTTAAATTTTTTGTGTTAAAACAATAAGTAACCTATTCAATTCAAGTTCAAGATTTTATAAAAGAAGACAAATTCACTCTTCTCTAACTCTCATAGTGTAATAGAGAACAATGAAACACACGACCCTACTTTCTGATCTGTCACTGAGAACCGTTTAACAGAATCCAATCTTCTGCATGATAACTTATAATAATTTCGACAATGTTACAATTATTGAATGTATTCGTCTGATATTAATCCAATATCAAAATAAATGGATTTAATCAAAGTACATTTTCCGAGTAAAGATATTAATAAAAAATAATGTTTTATACATTTTCAATGTCATTTCAGTTCAAATCGCGAACGTTTATGTTTTTGTAACAAAAGAAAAAGTCTATGTAATTTGAATTATTTTTACACTCCATCGTTTTATATTTCGAAGGAAATAAAAATATTCAGTGAATGGAAGTTTTTTGTAGTAAGTCATGCGGCAACAATAGATAGTCACGCGATGTGATTTAAGATTTTTTATACAAATTATTGGTAACCTTCACATTGAACATTCTTTTTATAATCAGCCGCGCTCGTTTGATTACTATTGACTTCTGACTCAATGAACTATTAAATGTGACTCACAATAAATACAGGTTAAAATAAATACCTAGTGTTTCAATGTTAGAATACGTAAATTTTAATTACTGAGAGCTTAAAATCTTCAAAAGCTATATTGATTTGTTCAATTCTTCTCGTATTTTGCTGTATCATCAGGAGGAAATGTACATATATATGTATATATGTAAACATATATCCACTTACCTAGTAATGTTGGGTTAACTGTAGGGCATTTATGGGCTAACACTCTAATGGTCCGACGTTTTCAGTTGCCGCACCAGTAGCTGTTAGCAAGGTGTCGTACACCACTTCCCACGGCGGTTATGGCGGTCTGGGAGGATATGGAGGATATGGCGGATATGGCGGAAATGGTGGATATGGATACGGACACAGCGGTCTCGGCGGATACTCCGGTCTCGGTGGATACTCCGGTCTTGGTAAGTCATTACAATATACACTAAACACTAATTATTTATTATTACAGTTCAAATAACGTTTGGAATTATTTTTATACAATTTAACGATAACGGTTGAACAAAAATTATACGCAGACGCACATTCTAAAAAAAAACTGGTTGTTTTACTATTTCAACAAATAATTAATCTTCGTTTCGTTATAATGTATTAAATTTATTTTTATAATTTTTGTAACAAAAATATATAGAGAGACTATACCTTGTTTTATCAAATGTATGAGCATAAGTCTCATTAGCTTGCAATAAAGTTTTGTATTATATTGTACCTTTAAACAGTGATATAACCTTTTTCATCGACAGGCGGATATGGAGGTTACAGCGGTGGTCACGGTGGCTACTACAGCGCTCCCGTCGTCAGCGGATACGGTGGCTACTCGGGCTACTCCGGTTATGGTCATGGCCTTGGCGGATACGGTGGACTCGGCTACTACGGACATCACTAAGCCCAGGACGCCTGTGCTCATACAATATGTGTTCATAAATCAAATACTCGACGTTACGTAAGGTCATTGATTTGTACATTTTAATCTTATTTAGAGAGCATACTATGACAAACTATTACGTAGAACTCCGCTCACAAACTAATGTTATATTTATGTGATATTTTTACAACGACTTTTGATAATTGTACATATGTAATAAACTAATATATCTACCTAAAATTTTGTTTAATATTTTTTGATCACTCCCAAATTACACGTCCAATTTTAAACTTACTTAGTCGAGTAATAGTGAAATCAGAGATAATTATTGTTTAAATTAAAAACACTTTAATTAACTATTTTAATTAGAAAAACATTGGGTTTACTGCTAAAGCCTCGCTCGCTTCGCTACACATAAATTAATTTAATTTTAGTAACTTGAATATTTAGAAAAATATATTCATTTTGTATAAAACAGAACTTGTTGAATCTTTTACTTTATTCTGTTAGTTATCATATTTTAATGCTAATCAAGTAATTTTTATAATGACCATCATATAGTAAATGTTATGCTGAATCATCTGAAACTAAAAAAATTACTTACTATGAGTAGCAGCTCTTTATTTTATTCTTTATACAATAGGTATGCGGACGCAAGTGAGCCACCTGATGGTGAGTGGGTACCACCACGAATAGAAATTTACACTGTAATAAATATTAACCATCTCTTCGTTATCGCCACAAGCCTTGGGAGCCGACTCACTTGCCCTTCAAACCGGAACACAACAATACTAAGTATTGGTAGTTGGCGATAAAATATGTGACAAATTAGTGGTACATACCCAGCCGAGCACAAAGCCCTACCACTAAGTAGCTTATGACAATATAAGATATTTCTTTATAGGGCGGCGGACGAGCATTTTATGAGCCACCCGATGGTAAGTGGTCACCAACGCCCATAGACAATGGCATTGTAAGAGATGTTAACCATCGCTTAAATCGCCAAAGCGCCGCCTACCTTGGGAACCTAAGATGTTATGTCCCTTGTGCATGTAATTACACTGGCTCACTCACCCTTCAAACCGGAACATAACAATACAAAGTACTGCTGTTTTGCGGTATAATATCTGATGAGTGGCTGGTACCTACCCAGACGAGCTTGCACAAAGCTCTACCACCGAGTAAGATAATTATATTAATAACATCATTCATATTATGTCTATTGCCTACGTGCAGTCTTTAGAAATGTTGATTGTTGATGAAGCAATTTTAATTCTTAATTGGCGTCTACGAACACAAGGATACAATTTACTACATAATGCTACATATTTGCACAATTTTAGCGAACTAGCGAATAAACACTAATTGCATGTTTAAATAAATGTAACAACCTGAGGAAAATACAGCCAAATAAACGCACCAATAGCTTTTACAATATAACAGATATAGTTTGTGCAGTGTACATAATATATTTCATATGATATGATTAGTATTTATAATTTCTATTGCACCCTTGTATATATTAAAATGCAAAATTCTAACCCTCAGGTTGAAAGAAGAATAAATCGCTACTAAGCGCTGAGGGTTTATTTTTCAAACGTGTAGAATATTATAAGTATTTCCATGTATCTTCTATGTGTGCGATCTAAATCTATCTATAATAGATTTTTAATACGGTCTATAATAATAACGTTAATATTGAACCGACTTCAGCTGCTCTCAATGGAGACTAGCTAACTGTGCATCAGATGTAGATGAAATTCAATTACACTTCATATCATAAATCTACATATATCATCTGCTTAATATACATATTTTTATTATTTACGTCTTTGTTGTTATACAGCTATACAGCTACCCTCGGCTTTAGTCCACTTCTCGAGCATATGGTCTCTTTTATCGCGTCACTCGAAGCTGTCTCCTTTCTGAAGTGTGTGGTTGCATTATTACGTTAATATTGCAACATTTTCGTGGGATACGCTTTCGTGGATTTATGTATGTAGTTTCGTTGGCGGACGCACAATAATTACTGCCCCATATGTTATCATTTTCTGCTCGTCTGTATCGATGAGGTATAGCGTGTTTTGTCTGTTGTTTAGATATGTTCGTATCTGTGACGAGTGACTAATATTTCTGTATGACCGTAGAGAAAGATCAGGCGCAGGAACGACAGTCTTACGTTCTTACGAGGCTCGGGAAAACATTTCACTTTCTAACTCAAGGCTGTGGCTGAGAATTTTCTGACAGGCGACGACCTTGAATTTAATCCGAAACAATGATATCCATAATTTCATAAACCACGATACTAACGAGGCAGATAAATTAAAACATAGAATGATTTTTTTTTTTTAATTGTTTACACGGAATATGTAAAGGTGGAATAAGCCTTGGTTGTAAATAAAATGTATTAAGTTACTGGCTGTTAATTTAATACGAACCCCGCACTCCATACCAGACCGAGGCGGTCTTGGCAGAGTGGTCTCCGGAGGTTACCGCTTACATTCTCCCGAAGGCGTTATTATTCTCTTATGAAATATTGAATGTTAGTGTTCATTTATAGTTTCCTTCGCTCTATATAATGTTCCACATGATATATTTTTATTGAATGAATCACTGTTTCTGGTTGATTTTTGCATTTAATCGTTGTAAACAAATTAATCTATACCATCAATATTCAGCACTAATTTATAAATGCGATAGTAACTCTGTATCCCTGTTACGCTTTTACGGCTTAACCGCTGAAACGATTTTGATCAAATTTGGTATGAATACTGAACACTTGTCTCCTATCAAACACGCAGGAGAAGCCATGGGCGAAAACTAGTTTCAAAAGCTTTAGTCTTTTTATTACAAGTAGTTGCGCAAGTCCCTCAGCAATGTACACAATGTTTAAACCCCGATACAAAAATATTGTTAGGTGCTTAATATGTGTACCTATCTGTATGTATATGGTATCGCAGTTCATAAACGTATCAATCGATTGTATTTTGTTTGAATTGTGCCATCTATAATTTAAAAAAACTGTTTAGCTGTGAAGATTATCAGCTATTTTCTAATTAAAGAGATGTAAGTGTCAATAATTATTCGATAAATAACATAAAGTTAAACTATAATAGTAAATAATGTATATGAATAAAGCTCAAATAATTACTGGCTTTTTTATTTATTAAGTAATAACTTCTTATCATAAAAACTTATAAGAATAATATTCAAGTACACCCAAAACAAAACGTATTATATTTAGTGAAGAAAGCAATAAATAACAGACGAAGTAATATATCATCGTGCAGTAAATGTACCTTCGGGAAAATCCAAACGTTTTCTCGTCGAGACCGCTCCGTAAATACAGCTGAGATCAAGAACAAAAACCATCTTAAGACTGATTTTATTACACAACTAGAGCTTGCCCGCGGCCTCGTCTGTAATGTTTTAGCTAATTACGAAGAACTCATTTTGAATCCAACTGAATCCGTATTGAAATACTTTTAGAAAACAAAAACCAGTCACCCTAATAATAAACTTGTCGTTAGTCAGTCCTCTGTGCGCGCCGATGGTATGTACCACATATTCTATCAGTTATTAAGCTGTCATTCAGTACTTATCACATATTTTACAGCAAAACAGTTTTAGCATTATTGAGTTCCGATTTGACGGGTGAGTGTGCCAGTCTATCTACAGGCGTGAGCTACACCTCTAGTTCCCACGATCGGCGCGTGTTTATGATGTGATGGTTAATATTTCCAATGTCTATGGGCGTTGCTTACTTACCATAAGATCGCCCATTGGCCCAGTCTCCTCTTATTTGCACTATCCAGAATAAGTAGCAGAAAAAAAAAGATTTAGATTTGTCTATGTACATATAGTATTACTTAATTCAACGCTTTAGTTTTAAGTACATTAGAGTCAATATTACTCGTCCGGATTCAAACCCATGATCATCTATCTCGGCTCTCCTTTCCAATAATAAACACATTTCATGTTTAAAATATTACTTATATGGTAATACAACAAGTGCACTTATGGTGATATACTATTTTTGAGCTCGATTCAATATAACAGAGTAAATAAGAAGATCAATATTTACTCACTTTCGACTTACCAATGCAAAATGCAAATTACAAACTGGCTTCTTAAATTGGGATATGATTTCTTTTTTTTTTATGTTAGAGGAGGCACACGATCAGGTGGCTCACCTGATGGAAAGTGACTACCACCGCCCATGGACATCTGCAACATCCGAAGACTTGCAAGTGCGTTACCGGCCTATGAGGAAAGAGTACGCTCTCTTCTTGAAGGTTTTCATGTCATATCGGTTCGGAAAAGTCGCCGGCGAAAGCTGGTTCCACAGAGTGATTTTGCGAGGCAGGAAATGCCTTAGGAAATGCGCTGTTGTTGATTTCCAGACATCGAGGTGGTGAGGATGGAATTTTGAGTTCTGGCGCGATGTCCAGTGGTGAAATTCAGCGGCCGGGACTAAACCAAACAACTCCTCAGAACACTCCCCGTGATATATGCGATAGAGGATGCAGAGTGACCCAACATCTCTACGCAAATCCAAAGGATCAAGCCTAGTAAAGGTAAGCTTGATCGTCGACAATTCGAACTGCTCTACGTTGAATGTGGTCAAAAGGAAGAAGCTGGTACTGGGGAGCTCCCGCCCAGAGGTGAGAGCAGTACTCCATGTGGAGCCGAATTTGCACCTTGTAAAGATTTAGGGGATGGGCCGACGTGAAATACTGTCTCGCCTTGTTGAGCACTCCAAGCTTTTTGGAAGCCAATTTGGCTTTAACTTCCAGTTGACCGCGGAACTGAACAACGTTCGAAATCTCGATGCCAAGTATCCCGATACTGGATGTGGTAGTGAGGGGAGTATTCTCGAAATTAGGAATGAGACGTTTTTGCGGTTAACGCGCAAACTTGAGTCTTATTGGGGTTGAATTGGACCAAGTTTAGTCGGCCCCAGTCCGAGACTTTGGTTAGCAAGGTCTCGACTTCAGACACAAGTTTGTTCCGACACTCGTCGACGTGTTCCCGAGAAATATTAGCACGGCTGGTGTAAAGGCCACAAGGTCTACAGTGCCATCCTCCGCATAGCAGTGAATGTTACTAATTTGTAACATATCATTGATATGCAGAAGAAACAGAGTAGGTGAAAGAGTGCAGCCTTGTGGAACACCAGAATTGACAAATTTAAGGTCAGAGCATGCACCGTCGACAACGACCTTGATGCTCCGATCTGCCAAAAAGCTGGTGATTCACTTGCATAATTTCTCGGAAAGCCCGTAGGAAGGAAGCGCTTTATGATGAGACTGAGCTATTACTAAAACGTTTAATAGACACATTGATCCACGTTATATTTCCTTCCTATCCCATCTCTTCCTTATTATATAATTTATAAATTATATTTAGGTATCTATTTATTTAATTAAGAACTTATTTATAAAAAAATATATCACAATTATCCTAAGCAGCTTAAAGAAAGATAATGTGTTTTTCAATTTTATATTTTGTTTAATTTAATTATAAACTCAGCGTCAAAAAAATCGCACCTTTTGGTATTTTGACTTCAAGCAACTATAAACCCTATTTCATCTATGATAAGGTATAAGTGTGGGGCCTCATTTTAAAGGTTATTGAATCCTTTAAATAATAAAACTGTGATAGTGATTACTTAGCATATAAAAAACATTTTTCATGAAAAAAGGAAAAACACGCCAATATTACTTAATTTAATTAATCTAAAAACATAACAAAATTAAAAAATACAGTAAAACAAATTCTTAAAACTAAACTTAGAACCTAGTGTTACCTCCCTTAGCCCTAATTACAGCCTCCATGCGATCCTTCATTGACCTCACCAACGTCACGATGCGTTCTTGAGGAATGCCACTCCACTCCTCCACGACGGTGTCCCGAAGCTGTTCAAGGGTGGCACGGGCAGTATCACGAGACCGCACCCGGCGTTTCAGATCATCCCAAAGGTGCTCTATGGGATTCAGGTCAGGACTTCTCGCTGGCCACTGCATCACGGGGATCCCAACCTGATTCAGGTAGTCCCGAACAATGATTGCCGTATGGGAGCGGGCGTTGTCGTGCATGAATGTGAATTCAGGCCCGACAAAACCAGCATACGGGACCACATGGTCCTCCAGTATCTCTGTGATGTACCGATGAGCAGTCAGGGACCCCTGGCCACGTGCACCTCCAGTGCAGGAGACGCACACAAGGTCGGTTTTTCCTTGGATTGAAATTCCGCCCCAGAACATGCAGGATCCTCCTCTGTAGCTGACGGTTTCTTCAAAGCAGGCCTGTGAGTACCGTTCCCCCTGCCTCCTGTACACTCTTCTACGCCTATCATTGCAGAAAAGGCATACCCTAGTCTCGTCGGAGAAGAGGACAGACTTCCATTAGTCGAACGTCCAATCCACGTGGTCTCGGGCAAACTGAAGTCTGACTCGCCTATGCTCTGCTGTCAATTTGGGGCCAGTAGCAGCCCTACGGGCCTGGATTTTCTTCTCTCGCAGCCTTCTTCTTATTGTGGAGACGCTCACCGACGTCCTCCGAGCTGTTCGGAGCTGCTGTTGCAGCTCAACAGCGTTGGAGAATCGGTTACGCAAAGACGTCGACACAATATAGCGGTCGTCTCTGTCGGAAGTGCAACGTCGTCTTCCGGATCCATGCTTCCTGATGTAGCCTCCAGTCTCCTGGAACCGTTGGGATACTCGTTTCACCCGGAAACGGCTTATGTTGAGTTGTCGCGCAATATCAACTTGGTGTAGTCCTGATTGCAGTAGTGCTACCACTTGAGCTGCTTCTTCTGCCGTGGTATCCATTTTTCAGGGTTTTTTTTCTTACTGGAGCTGTTCAGGTGTGACTTCTGTGATGTCTGGATAGCTAATGACCCATAATTAATTTTTACCTCCCCTTTTATTCGTGTGTGAAGGTGGCACAAGTAATGAGTCCTCTAATGAGCTTTTCAGCACTTTTTTTTTTTAAGACCCTAACGTTTCGTGATTATTGTTTTTACAGAAAAGAACGATACGCGTTTTTAAAGTGTATTAATTGTGCTTTCAAATGATATTAATTTTGGTGGGGTACAATAAATAAGTTAAGAGTATTATTCGCTTGAAGTCAACATTTCAAAAGGTGCGATTTTTTTGACGCCGAGTGTATTTTGTTTTTTAGTTTATATTGAACAAATGATAAAAATCGTGTGCATCTCGGGACGCTCGACAGAAGTGATAATATTTATTATTAATTATAATATTTTACATATAAGTTAAATTAGTACTTGAGAGTTGCTAAATTATTATAAGTACTATCTGTATACGCTAAATGGCGTTAGGTTGGTAACTCTCAGGTAAAGCAGTCCACGTCGGTAATAGTGACGCCGTAACGCGTTACGTTACGAAGCGGTTTGAAGTTATCACTTCAAACATGTGCTGTGGAATTAAAGGCGTTAGTAACTACGACACAGTTCAATACTATAGTAGTACTATCGTATAAATTGTTTATGATATATATTAATTGTTCAAAATAAATAAATAAATAAATTTTGATGCGTGTATTCTTAACATATTATAATTATAATGGTCATTGTCGCATGTCACGAACGTTTATTTCATATTTCATTGATATTTTGTTCACTACAGACTTTTGACATTTTAAAACGATTTATATATGTTCCCCATTAGTAATAAGCCGTATTTTATTCGTGTGTATAATTTTATAATTTTTCATATGTTATCAGAGATTTTAATAGTAGAGATATATAATATCTGTTGTTTTTAGCAGACGCCCTTGTACAATCTGGGAAGTTTATAATTATGTTGATGTAATGTTACGCTAGCTTTAAATCCAACTGTGACAATGAGAGATGCATTTTCATGACTAGCCACCCGTAGTCTCTTCGCTCGGGCACTTTATGTAGAGTGTTTAAATTATAATAGTCATATTATTTAAAATATGTATGATGATAATAATATTGTGAATACCATACTGAGTTTGAAATGCTAAAAAGAAGCATTTATTAGAAGTTATTCTTTCAAAATGTTTACCTTTAGTTATATTACCAGGTTATTTATTAAAGTTTATGTCATTTTGTATTGCTCGTTACCGTCGTAGTGTATTTCAACATAATGGTCCCACGGGCGTCAGCGCTTAGAAGTGTCTAAGTGTTTTGAAAGCCGCTGTGGCAGTGGCCACAGACGCTATCGCCTACTACGCCTTTTTTTTTTATTTTACCCGGTAGGGCAAATGACTCTTCTCCACCTGATGATAAGTGGTAGTAAAGTCCAAACGCGACGACGGCTAGTGCAGTCAGGAAGAATGATTTGCACTAGCCGCCCCCGCCTTGCCGGCCCGCAACATGCCTCTTCACGCCTCGTTTGAAGGAACCCAGGTCATAAGAGGAGGGGAACACGTGTGCTGGTAAAGAATTTTTTTGATGTGCGACAAAGAAAAGATTTGCCAAATTTCTTCGTGCGCGATGGAATTGATGTCACAGTTAGGCGATGACATCGAGAGCCAGCACGCGTAGACTTGTGAAGGAATGGGGAAGCAGGAATGAGGGAGAGTAATTCCTCTGAGCACTCGCCGTGATACATTGGATAGAAAGCGCTCAGTGCTGCTATCTCTCGAAGCAATTGTAAAGGCTCGAGGGTGTTGGTGACCTTTACGTCGCCAATAATGCGAACCGCACGTCGCTGCAACCGATCCAAAGCCTCCAGTAAATACTTAGCGGAGCCATCCCAGAGGTGCGAGCAATATTCGACGCAAGACCGCACCTGTGTTGTGGCGTGAAAAAACGCCGCATCTTGTTCAAGACTCCGAGTTTCCGTGAGGCTGTTTTATAACAGCCTCGATGTGATCCCTTGGATTGAGGTCGCACCGAACGTCAATTCCCAGTATGGCGACTTTGCTTTATATCTCCAGCGTAGTACCACAGAGGGAGGGAGGAGGGGAAAATGGTGACTTTGCTGCTGTAAGAGCGCATACCTGTGTTTTCTTGGCGTTAAGCTCAACAAGATTATCAGAGCCCCATTTGGCAATGAGTCCTAACGTCCTATCGAGTTCAACAACAAGATCCCTCCGTCTCTTCTCAGTTTCCGCCCGCCCAGCTACTGCGCGTCCGTGGTATCCTCCGAGCACTGTACTGTCATCTGCATAGCAATGTATGTTCCCGAGAGAGAGCATTACCACCTATTTTGGACTCTACAGAATGTATAATTATAATAATAATTAATATCCTGGGACATTATTCACACAAGGCCATCTGATCCCAAGCTAAGCAGAGCTTGTACTATGGAAACCAGACAACGGATATACTTACATATACTACTTTTATTTTGTAAATACATACTTATATAGATAATTACACCCAGACTCAGGACAAACAGATATGTTCATTCACACAAGTATCTGTCCTGGGTGGGAATCGAACCCACAACCTGCATCGTAAAAGACAAGAGAGTTGATGGTTTCTTACATCGTAGATGGCCTAAAGGCAAGTTATAGTGTCTAATTTGTGTTTACAGTTGGTCGATGAATCAACCTTGAGGTGAATGATGTTGTGTTAATTAACTCACTCACCTTTCAAACTGGAACACAGCAATACAAATTGTTGCTATTTAATGGTAGAAAATCAGATACCGTAATAACAGTAACACAGACATCTTGAATGTCTTTGTAGTACAGCTAATGAACATCTACTCCCACTTTATATAACTAGATAATTAGTGATACTATGTTTCATAATTCAGAAATTTTGATATCTGAAAATATAATTTAAAAAACAACATTTAAAAAGATACGGGCGTATTTTTCTCAGCCTCATCTTAACGACGTTTATTATGAGCACATTTCGGTTCGACGACACTTATACGTACGAACATTATCGTACATGAATTATTGACGGCATGGAAAATGACGTAAAGATGTATTCAGAAAACAAGTTCTTAGACGGAGTAAATGGTGCGGAGCCGAGATCGAAACTTCGGTAAACCGCTTAAAGGTGAGTTATAGAGAACTTTGTTTATATTGTTAAAAGCTGATGCTGACATAATCCGCTGACGGGGATCAATATTTGGTAAAAAAATATAATTTATATATTTTTTTTAGATGGGTAGACTATAAGGTATAGGCAGAACTTGATTATCAGATGGTATGTCTCTTGTGCCTGTAGCACAGGGTCACTCACCCTTCAAACCGAATCACGACAGTATAAATCATAGCTGGGAAGCCGTAGATTATGTCATGACTGGTTAGTTTCTACCCAGACGACGGAGGATAAAGATTTGGATTCCTCCAAACTATTATTGTATATTGGATATAATGGATATGACGAAGTTTCCGGCGAAAATAAACATATTATATGTCAAAATCGAAGGGTGTTTTCCTGTATATTATCCAGTTGTTTGTCAGTCTATTCCTTCGCATGTTTAACTTTAACTAAAATTAATGTCTTGTATTTATGACGTGTTGCACTACTCAGATTAGCTACATCACATAAAATAGACGACAGCTTTGCAGACCGTCCCAGATAGTTGTCAATATAATTTATGTCAAATATCAATAATGCACAATATATATTCAATGTTCGAACTAATTCATTAGTCATTCTGTCTTCACAATATACAATTGCAAAGACGGGTACACATTCGTGCTCCAAAACATTTGAATGATATTTACCCTTAGCCAGTGACTTCACCTGCTCGGAATTTATAGCACTTATAAAGATAAAAAGTCTATATCTATGTCTGTCACAAATGAATGAAGAATGAATGAATAATATTCACAGTTATAAATTCATCACAATGTTTTATATTTTTCATTTCATATTGTGTTGTTTATCGGTGGCGGTTTAAGGCAATTTCGTTATACACTGACGACAGTAGTGACGATTCGGCAAAATCGATGTCTATTTATCTGATCTATGATGATGGGATCCATAGCACTCCTGAAACATATAAATAATTTAATATTGATAAGTAATTAATAATAACAAGAATTGTCAACTTACTTTTGTCGTTAACTATTTTATGTTAAAATATTAAAATCTAAAAATCGACCGTTTTATCAGCTCTACTAAACAGCTTTGGAGTTATTGTTGTTATATTTTCTTTGGAATAAAAAGTTTTAAATCACTTTACGTATAGGGTATACGTGGGTAGGGTATAGGGTAACGATATACATACATATTTTTATATAATACTTAATGCCAACGACATGTTCTATATAATTATGACTTAGCCATTATTTTCCATGGCATAAATTAACAGTGTAGACCTACCATTATAGCTTGCAAGTATTTGTCTAATTGCTGATACTCCTACCTTGTTAGACTTGCACTTCAATCAGGCCCGAGGCTAATGAACCAGCTTTAACGAAAACGTCTTAATGAGGAACTGCTGTTTCGTTGAAATCGTTATTATTTTATAATACCTAACAAAAGTGATAAGAACGACTGTCAGATATTTTATTACTGTACTGTAAAATGCGAACAACAAAATAGTCCCTGCCGCTGAATTTCACCACCGGACATCGCGCCAGAATTCGAAATTCTATCCTCACCAAGAAAAATGTTACGGATATGTGTATAAAATTATAATAATTCTGATAGCGTCTGTCATTAAAAACATATAAAAAAGCGCCAGCGTAAAATTGCTCTCAAAATTTTACAGGCGCTTCTAAATATTATTTTTAATATTTTGATATGAAACATTTGCTTGTGCAACGAATATATAATAGGCATTCTACGTGATATATTTAATATTTTCAGTTCAGTCAAAATTTTACTGTAATTATGAGGAATTAGTATGATGTCACATAGGTTCCAAATAGGTTAATGAATGAAATGTGACATGGAATTTAAATATGTATGTTCATTTGTTGTATAAGAGATAAATAAAATATTAAGTTTATTTTTTTGGAATGTTAGCCTTAAGCATAAGAATACAAAAAAACATTTTTTTTAAATTTATTACGATCACTCCATTTTCAAGAGATAAATAGAAATGTTATATCCCATTTTTGAGTAAAAAGCCGGTCTTTAAATTACGTTTATAAATATATCTCCACATAATTGACCCCGTGATATATTTGAGAAAATTTAATGCTTGACAAGCCGAATCTTTGCTTCGTTTAATTAAAATTTCTCAGCCTTCAGAGGGCTTCGTACAAGAGGGTTGATAAATTACGGTCAAGGTATTTATTTTGTTCAAAATATGTTGCGACAATTCGCCATCAGATAGCGAAAGTCGACGTCATTAAAAACTACATTATACTGAGCTATTGACTATATTAAAAGTAATATTAAATTAAGTAAGACAGCTATTATCGTTACTGAAGCTGGACAACAAAACTACAAATGTATAATTTGATACGACGCCTGGATCATTTTTCGCCCAGAGGATAGGAATTGCGATTCAAAGGAAAAATGCTCCTCGCATTCTTGGATCCATCTCACGAAGTCGCAATTTTTACAATAGTTATTTTTAATCTTTATTTTATGTTTATATTTAAGGGTTTAATATAAATATTTCTTACGTAAAAATTTAAACAAAAGTATTATCTATAATTAATATAATGTTTATGACATTACTACCATTCCATACTGATCTATCCCTTATATTACGTTACAATAAGCTTTAACTACAAATCATATCATATAGCTACATCTCTACAACGCTTACGGGTCTAAGCGATGTTTGAACGTAATAAAATCGTTTAAATGCAATCGCGAGATAGACTTATGTTTACCGCTACGGATATAAGCGCGTAGACTGACGTAGCCTGGAGTCTACGAGTTGAAAGATTGTGGCCACTAAGGTTGCGGTTTTTTATGAACTTATACCCAATACATAGTATGATATTGTTTTAGTATGGCTGTTTCATAACCGAAACAAATTTAAATTACCTATTAATTACTTTACATTACTACATTTATATTCTTAGGACATGTTTGTATTAGAGTTTAATGTAGGCGCCTATTTACAAATATATAACTTTATGTTAAGCCTTTATAAGAAAAAGAAGTTTAATTTCACATTAAAGTATAATATAATATAAGAAATATATAAATAAACAGAAAACTAGCGTCAAATATTTAGAAAACATTCTTATCTAGAAAAACAAAACAAAGACGATAAATAAAAGGAAAACAATATAAGGTTTAAATGAAAACAATGTCCTACACCAAGCAAATTAAAATAAGACTACCTCGCGTTGATTGCTATATAGGTGATACAGAAACCTATAGCTTAAATTTCTCTTAAATCGTGATGTGTCTCGAATAGATTGTGATTAAAATCATATTTTTTTATTTGACGCTGGTCTCATAGCTTGCCCACCCTTCACCGAATCAGCCTCGGCAAGTAAAATGTGTTAACTATTTCATCATAAAGTCGATATGTTTACGCTACGCGGTCTCCTTGTGATCGTATTTGCTCTCTACGTATGTTTCAATATTTATATCAAATTGATTCTGATCAACATATATGGGTCTACTTTCTTTTATGTATATGAATTAATATCGAGGCTAACAAATGGGCCACCTGATGGTAAGCTAACGCCCATAGACTTTGTATATTAGCCAACCCCCACATCACCAATCTTGGAAACTAAGATGTTATATACCTTGTGCTATAGTTACACTGGCTCACTCAACCTTAATATTTGTATTGTACAAAACAACAATACTAAGTAATGTTTTATTTGTATTAATTTAAACGTTGACATTTGAGAGAAGAAGACAGCATTTTCTAACTAATAACCCACTTGACAACGTTTATAAGTAAGGTAAAGTTTATCGGAAATCGGTGGTAGAGCTTTGTGCAAGCTCGTCTGGTAGGTACCACCCACTCATCAGATATTCTACCGCAAAACAGCAGTACATTGTTTTGTTGTGTTCGGTTTGAAGGGTGAGTGAGCCAGTGTAATTACAGGCACAAGGGACATAACATCTTAGTTCCCAAGGTTGGTGGCGCAATGGAGATGTAAGCGATGGTTAACATCTCTTACAATGCCATTGGCTATGGGCGTTGGTGACCAAATTCAATTCGGTTTTCAAATCGGCCTGGTCTTTCCTGATTTTCATTGTTTTTTTTTGGATCTCCAATAGTTGTACATAAAATACATGCCACACGTGCTTTACATTCTCTTAAATAACATATGTAGGTACTACCAATTATAGGTGAACACACAGTCCTCAACCACAATAACAATGTTTAGAATTTGATTACTAGTAATTTAAGGATAAGTACAGGTTAGTTACCTGTAATTATTACGTACGTAACGTATTTATTTTATTTAAAAATGAAACGAATTTTCCATCTTAATATATATATTAGTACAGCTGTAGGGCCATTAGGACGAAAGTTGAATTTCTAGTTATTAAAAATATATTTACTCTGAAAATATCATTTTTATAAAATATAACTTACAAAGTCCACGAATGGATCCGACATTTTTGTGCACGGTTGCAATTTAAAGACTTTTAACTTTAAATCGAGAGGGAAGACGTCACGTAGCCTCCCCGAGGGTCGGACTAATGTACCAATTAAAGTTGCTCTTGTGAATGATATCTACATTCATGAGGGTTGAACATGTTTGTAATTTCAAAATGAGGTAATGTCAAAGGTAAATGCCTAATCTTTTATTCATGTATTTTTTTATCTATTGGAATCAGTAAAATTAACTGCCTTTTTTATTGTGGATGGTACGCGGTCACCACCTGCGGATTCTAAGTAGTAGCAATATTAATGCAAAACTGAGATTATTTTTGTCAGTATAAAATTTACACAATATGTAAAGTATATTTCCTAATATATTTTTTCATTTTATGTACCTAAAGCTAGTTAATAAATTGTCTAACATGTATTTCTAGATAAAATAAGGAGATAAATTAAATACATTACAGTACAGTAAAAGCAATATTTTTGAGAGCGTTCTGAGCCAAAAGATTACATCTTTATTAACATTGTTCAGTTATTTAAAAAAACAACTCTCTTTCAGTTTTCTAGCATTTATTTCAAGTCAAAATTGCCGTCTCTATTCGCGTCTATTTTACATTTTATTCCATTTTTGTCCTAACGTCATTTCATTAAGTCATTTGAAAACAGAATGGCACCTCTTATGATAATAAAAACTCTTTAGTAACAATCCGTTATTATTGAATTATTGAACAATTGCAATTGCCTAATATTCATGAAACTTATTATTCAAATATACATATTCTTACAATTAATAAAATAAATATTTAGAAGTCTACCGTCGTTTGATTTAGATATTTGTACCTTAATGGAAAAAATAATAAATTAACCTAACACATATAAATGGCCTTTGTTAGATGTGTTCTATTTTATTATTATTATTATTTTAAGCACGCCTATCAATTAAAACAATAAAATTTATCTAATACGATCATAAAATGTCGTATTATACAGTTAGTTCCAACTTTCAAACTAGATGGCTCTAGTTGTATTTTAAATCGCGCTATCGTTGTGTTGTTCCCAATGTACTTAAGCTGTCTAGTGCCGTTTCACAATTGCCATCAGAAGGGTCTTAACTGACTCGACTGAACAGCGAGTGATGATATCGGATATGAATCTCAGTGATTACGATCCGCTCGCTTGTGTCTCAACTATCGCAGAGACACTTGTCGATTGACTGACGCTGTTTTTGGCCACCTTTAAACTTAAACCTATGACCACTTCTCAGTGAATCCACGAGAATGAAATTTCATCACGAGAATGAAAATCACAGTTGAGTTATATTAATATACATTATTTTCTAATCGATAGTACAGTAATAGTTATTAGTTACCAGTCGCTGCGTCGTACGGGTATAATAAGGATTCTATAGATTTTTTTTAACCAATGACATAAGTATGTATTCCCCTAATGAACAACGATCTATTTGTCCGTACGGTGCTAAATTGCTAATGCGTCTTACAACACGCCCTATGTATGTTTCAGGCATGTATTTAAATATGTATCTCTTTATTTTTCTGAAAGTTTGTCTAAGTATTTCTAAAGATTCGAATTGCAAAATGTAAAAGGCAATATCTATCTAACGCGTTCAAATGAATTTGCTATTTATTTTGATCAGGATTCATACTTTGTGACAATTATAATATTTAAGTTCCACATTAATTGAATAAGTAGTTTGCATGAAATCGGAAGAGAGCACAAACGAACGAAATAAAGAAAAAACAGAACTAACTTTTCTCGTTCGAAATTACGTATTTTTCTTAAATCGAATAGGTCTTAAGATTAGCGCATTTAAATAAATAGAATTTCATATTTTTCTCTCCGTTGTTATTTGTACGCGAACTGTATGCCATGATTTAATTTTAAAATGAAACATATGAACTTTCACATATTATTAATAACGACGTATATCAGTATCTATCGATGATTCAATAGCGTAAGTGCTTACTCGATATCTGATGGTGTAAATGCGTGACGTCTGTGAGAATTTATCGTGTGTGATGTTACTTTGAAATTTTAAGTATCGATTTATTCGATATATCCATAACCGAAGTATTGATTGCCTCGTTGGTCTAGTGGCTAGATATGAGGCCGCAGACCCGGTGGTTCTGGGTTCAATTCCCAGGTCGGGCCAATAAATAGTTATTGGGTTTTTCTGTCAGAAAATTATCAGTAGCAGCCCGGAATCTGGAAGGAGGAAGTGTGTACACTCCCGTGACTCGGAAAGCACGTTAAGCCGTTGGTCCTGCGCCTGAACTCTTTCCGTTCGTGTCGGATTGCCGTCCCATCGGATTATGAGAGCTAAGGAAAAGAGATTGAACCTGTGTTTGCGCACATACTTGTGCAATATAATATCTCCTGCGCAGTTGGCTAATCTCTCTTTAGATTGGCCGCCGTGGCCGAAATCGGTCTGGAGGACCTTTTTGGTTCAGAGGATGATTCTGTCAGTTACCTGTCCGGTAACTGTACTTTGATTTACTACAGGTATGCGACCCCGGACTGCTCGAGCTGCTGCTGTCACACCCCCTCACCCGTGATAGTAGTATCCCTTCCCCTTTTTCCTACCTACCTCAATGAGTGCGGATGCCTCACGCTGACATCGACTGGCGGTCCCAGCCAGTCATAAATACTTGCATAAGTAAGGTTTAAGTTCGCGTTAGGGGCCTCGCTAACGCCTAGGGACGTCTCTGCCTCTCTCTAATTGTAGCGGCCCTCCGTTCCATTAGGTACAGGGAGGTAAGAGATAAGAGTGCACCTGTGTTTGCGCGCACACTGTCGTTTTTCAACGTCTCGTGCATTTTAATATCTCCTGCGCAATTGACTTGACTTCTGACAACGGAGTCCGTGTAGTGTCCGTGTCCGTGGACAGAGGTAGAGAGATTTGGTTGTGATGCCAACCAGGCTTTGTCTGATGTCTGCAGGCGGCTCAGTGAAGACGGTCACTTTGCATTGCAATGGGTCAACAGTGGAATTCGGCAGCTCTCTGGGTGATGAAGCAACCGTATTTATGGAGACCCTGCTTCCCTCAATCGAAGAAGGGACTAGAAAAGGTGTCCTAAAAAAGGTTTGACCCAACATGTCCGGGGATAGTAACCGCGGCTGTTAGTGTTAGCGGTTAGTGTGTTGTAACTACTTACCTAAAGAAGCTTGTACAAAGCTCTATTATTAGTTAAATACATGAGGTGCTTTATAAATATCAATTTGGTATTATAAAATCGATGATCTTTGTAAAGACTTCATAATGTCTGTACAAGTTATTCGATCTTAAAACATCTCTATAAAAAGGATTATACGTTTATTAATCCAATTAAAATCTAACAAACCGTCGCGTCGTAAATTATAAAACAATTTACAGTAACGAGCTAAAAAAACGAGTCCTTGCATCATTCAAAACGTGGGCGAAAGTACATTACTAATAGTTCGAAGCAAAACACTCATAAATCCCGAAATATGACCTTTGCAGCGAAGAATGTTCGCACTCTCCTAGATTGTGAAGGCAACCTGGCTCCTCCTCGTAAAACCGCCCTCGTATCTCGAGAACTCCGATGCTATGGCGTGGATATCGCTGCTCTCAGTGAGACGCACCTGGCTGATGAGGGGGAGAGAACCCCCGCCATCCCTTTTGGAAGGGAACCCCGTCCTCAGAGCCTAGGAGATCTGGTGTTGGTTTCGCAATAAAAAACCTCATTGCGTCGAAACTGGAGGAGTGTCCTATACACATTTAGGACCGCGTTACCACGCTGCGCATACATCTGGACAATGACAATTACCTAAACGTCATTAGTGTTTATGCGCCAACGACGGATAAGGATGAGGACATAAAGGCCAGTTTTTATGAAGATGTTACGCAAGTCCTCTCTCATTCCTCCTAGAGAGCAGGTTCTATTAATGGGTGACTTTAACGCCAGAGTCGAGCGTGACTTTGAAGCGTGGCCTAAGATCTTGGTAAGGCATGGTGTTGGAAATATGAATAGCAATGGACACTCCTTCTATCCCTATGTGCTCAATTCGAGCTGACCATCACCAACACTATGTTTAGACTCCCGGCAAAATATAAGACCACATGGATGCAATCAAGATCAAAACATTGGCACCTTATAGACTACGTAATTGTCCGACAATGTAATATTTCCCAAGTGCGTGTCACGCGAGTCATGTGCGATGCTAATGCGATCTGCTCCTCAGATCAGTCAGGCAGTTAGTGCAGCGATTCGGAACATGGATGTTGAGAAGGCTGATGCTGTGGCTAAATGGAGTAAGCTTTCGTCCAGTCTAGTCACTACCGCCTCGCAGACGGGGGGTGTCAAACTCAGTAAATACGAGGATTGGTTCGATGACAATGACGAAACTTTGACCAAGGCCATACAGAAGCATCGGTCTCTCTTACGTCCACATCGTGACGACAACCAGGCGGAGCGAGTCAAGCAATCTAGTGCTGAACTACGGAGATACGTACGGAAAATAAAAGACAAGTGGTGGCAAGACAAGGCTTTGCGCATGCAGTGGCTTGCTGATACTAAACAGCTGGGTGCATTTTATGATGAGATGCTTATACTTATTGGTACTGCGATTCGAACTAGAGATCCTATGATGGCACACAACTGCTTACCAATAAGCATAATGTACTCAACCGATGGAGAGAGTACTTTAACATCTTGCTCAATGTTGATCGAGCTGTGGACATTTCGCACATTGGCGTATTTGCACTCTGTACAAGAACAAAGGTGACAGATCTGATTGCAATTCATATAGAGGCATCTCCTTGCTGAGTACTCCTGGAAAAGTCTTTGCTCGAATTCTGCTTAACCGCTTGATACCCTTGTCAGAAGACTTGTCTTTGACTTTGTTGAAGTGTGATGATGAGTGACAGTGAGTTTCCATTGCTATTCGGCTTCCGACCAAATCGAAGCACCTGTGAGGCTATTTTCTCTGTCCGCCAACTTCAAGAGAAAAGTCGAGAACAGGATCAACCTCTCTATCTATGTTTTGTTGATCTGGAAAAGGCTTTCGACAGCGTGCCTCAGGAAGCCTTATGGGTTGTGCTGACGAAACTTGGATGCACGGAAAAGTTTGTAGAAATGGTCTGGCTCCTGCATGATGACATGCGATGTTGTGTCAGTGTACAGGGTGAAGATTCAGAGTTCTTTGCAGTAAGCTGCGGCGTAAAGCAAGGCTGCGTGCTAGCCCCAACTCTGTTTGCTCTGTACTTTGCAGTTGTAATTCGGGAGGCTTTACAAACTCTGACTGAGGGCATCCGTATTCGTTTCCGTACCGAAGGCGGTGGAGTCTTCAACCTGGCTAGATTGAAGGCTCACACCAAAGTGACTCACGCCACTATCACTGAGATAATGTACGCAGACGACTTGTGTTTTATGGCGGAATCCCCAGAAGGTTTACAGAGGCTTATGTCGAGTCTTGATGTACAGCCTTTGGCAGACTTCGTTTCAAGGTGTACCGTTCACACGACATAAAGCTCTCTACAAAAGTGGCTGTGTACATGGCAGTCGTTTTGCCGAATCTCTTGTATTCCTGAAACATGGTGCCCGTACCGGTAGCATATCCGAACATTAGATAGATTCCACCTTAAATACCTACGCGACATTCTTAACATCTGCTGGTCAGACCGTGTTCGCAACACGGAAGTTATGCGACGAGGTAATGTTGATGGAATAGAAGCCTATCTAATGCGGCGACAATTGTGGTGGCGGTCATGTCTCCCAGATGTCTAATGATAGAGTCGCAAAGCGCATCTTTTATTCAGAACTGCAGAATAGCAAGCGCAAACAAGTCGGCCAATTCCTGCGGTACAAAGATGTGCTAAAGCGTCCCATGAAGCTTTGTGAACTGGAACCGTCACAATGGAAGACACTGGCAGCGGACCGGCAACTTTGGAGGCATACCGTGAGCACTAAGGTGTTAGCTTTTGAAAGAAGACGGAAAGAAAAGCTCGATGCAAAACGTGACGAGCTCAAGACCCGACCACCTGTCATAACTACAACTATGTCGAAGGGGTGCTGACTTGCAGCGAATGTGGTCGTACATGCGCTGCAAAAACTGGCTACGTCAGTCACCTGAGAACACACAAAAGAAGTTGTCAATAGTCAGATCCCAGTCGCTGTGGCCGAATACGGTCGGGATAGGTATATATATATAGGGTTTTCCAATAGGGACGCTTGAACTTTGACAGCTGATTGCGGCCATGTTGTTTGAGTGACAGCTGTCAAATGCAGTGTGTTATATTCATTCCGTCCTCCCAAACCACCATGGCAGGTTACAGTGTCGAGCAGCACGTGCAAATCATGAAATTGTTTTATGAAAATGGGTCTTCAGTTCGAGCAACGTTCCGCGCACTTCGCCCGTTTTACGGTCGCGATGATCGTCCTGCCGAGTCGACTATCCGTCGATTGGTGGACAAATTCGAGTCAACCGGGTCAGTTAACAATCAGCCGGTTCCCGTACGTCAACGTAACGCGAGATTTGCCGAGAATATCGCCGCTGTGCGCGACAGTGTCCTCGAAAACCCGCGGCGGTCAATTCCGCGTCGCGCACAGGAACTCGGCCTTTCGCAGACGACAACTTGGCGAATTTTGCGTTGTGACTTGAGCCTGCACCCGTACAAGATCCAGCTGACCCAAGAGCTCAAGGTTAATGACCATAGACAGCGCCGTGTGTTCGCTGACTGGGCATTAGAGCAGTTGGAAGTTGACGCCGATTTTGGCAAAAAAATCATCTTCAGCGACGAGGCGCATTTTTGGATGAATGGCTATGTCAACAAGCAAAATTGCCGTATTTGGGACGAGACCAATCCACACGAGGTTCACCAAGTGGCAATGCACCCGCAGAAAGTGACTGTTTGGTGCGGATTTTGGGCCGGAGGCGTGATTGGTCCGTATTTTTTCGAAAACGATAATGGTGTGGCCGTCACCGTCAATGGTGAGCGATACCGGTCGATGATAACCAACTTCTTTTGGCCTGAAATCGAGAATATGGATCTGGACAACATGTGGTTTCAACAGGACGGCGCTACGTGCCACACAGCACACGCTACGATGGAAGTTCTGCACGATCAAGCGCCCTTAATGGAAAACCCTATATAACCGAAGTAGGCAAATGGCTTGAACTCGTGAATTTTAACAAGGGCTATAATTGCAATTTTATAATATTATTCGTAATTCTTACTAAAAATGTCACTTAAGTTGCAAGTTCTTGTTTCATTTTGTCCAATATAAATTCAGAGTGAAGTGTACCCGAGTCTGTTGTAACAGTAAAATTATGCAATCGCAAAATAATCGCTTATTCTCAAATGAAACTGCTAATAGTAGATACTAGATGGGAACTGCGATCTCATATTTTTGACTATTGCAAATTGGAAAGCAAATGAAAGATCTATCGATACCTACGATTCTAATTTCATAAAAATTTCTTTATCGATATAGATTTAACAATGATATTTTACAACACTACACAATCAAGAATAGACGCTGCAAGGCACCGCAATGGACGATCCAATCTCGATCCAGAGGTGAGGCGACACCGATTCCATGCCTTGGCTAATGGCGACAGATTGTGTGCAAACTGCAGAGCGCCCGATACTGACATTTGTATTGCTTAATAGCAGAATTAGACTACTGACAACAAATTTATAATTGAGTGTAACGAAAATCCTTTAAAATCTACTATTTTAACGTAAAAATTCTTAATTGACTTTATATTACATGTAAAATATTTAACTTTTTAGGTAGCAGCGACGATGATGTTAACCATCATCCATTGTTTAAATTTATTTCCGAAAAATTACCAATATTTCTTAATAATGTTATTTCCTTCGTTATTACCCCCTCAGGCTTGTTGTCAGTGCCTTTGTTGTATGTTTTAGAAATTGGATTTATGTTATTTTAATATGTCTGCATGTTTTTATTACCAGGCAGCATTCGATTCTAAATTTTAGAAATATTCGACTATACAAAATTAATATATGGTTCTGCATTCCTTAGCCGCTTGTTAAAGAATGATATAACATAACGTATTTTTAGATGACCGCGACCTTTTAATTATCTGTTCGAAAAAGAAAATGTAGAAACGATATTTTTTATTCACAAAAAAGCAAAACAAAAATATATTTAACTCAAGTAGGCTCTTGCGAGCACATTTATAGCAAATTCATCTCACTTACTTGTTATTTGAATTTAAATCATTCTTTCCATTAAAAATTAATAAGAATATATTTTTGTTTTCATATAGTCACATATACGTGACTATGTTACTAATTTATTTATTTTTGCGCATCTGGATTACATAGAAATAGCATTAGCGATGCCATGTGTTGCTGTTATTACTTATAACGTATCTGAAGTGACACAAACACATATCGAACTAACATCCCTTTCTTCCTTCTGTGTATTGTGCTTTGCTCTGTGTATGTTGCTATACTAATTTGTAAACAATTACCTGATAATGCAACTGCGCAGGACATATTATAACGCTCAAGTGTGTGTGCAAACACAGTTGCACTCTATTCCGTCACTCTCATAACCTGATCCATAACGACCCGAAATAATTCAGACACAGGACCAAAGGCTTTACGTGCTTTCTGGAGCGCGGGAATGTACACACTTCCAACTTCCCGATTTCGAGCTGCTACTGAGAATGTTCACTTATAAAAGCCTGACCTGGGTTTTGAACAGATGATCTAGCCACTAAACCGACAAGGCAGTCAAATAACTTCAAATAATCCTGTATAATCAATATGATCGGATGAAGAGAGCTTCAACATGAGCTTAGTGTTTTACTCGACTCGACCTGTAATGTTCACACTCCAATCTACTTATTTACGTTACGTAACGTTTATTTGAGAGTATTTGCATAACAGGAACATTACCAGTTCTGACGTGTACAGAAAAAATGAAATTCCCTTCTTTACACAGAGATAACTTTAATAAGGCGTCACTTAATATATTTTTTTAAGGCTTTGGCGATAAAATTATGCCGCCTGTCGACAAGTCGGAGCGCTAACATAAAATATTATTTAAATTTCACTTAAAATTCGCGCGACCGCGTCATCTGCATCAGCTTATTTCTTAGAAACTAGTTTTCCTAGACTCAGCCACTATCTCTGTACTTATGAAGAACGACTTTAGAAGAGTTGTGGTAAAAATGATATAAGTTATGTGAAACTTGTTATGGATGATGATAGTTATTAATATAAGATGCGCTGAAATGTTTACACACAAAAAGGGGTAGGGGTTTTGTATTATCCACACATATATTCTACCAGTAGAATAAACAGGAATGAGAAGGGTGAGCGAGTCGACTACAGGCGAAAGGGACAAAAATACTTATTTTCTAAGATTAGTAGTGCATTGGCGATGTAAGGAATAAATGAGAATGGTTAATATTTCTTATATAATCGATACTTATGAGCGGTGGTGCCAACTCGCCAGGTGGCCCAACGGCCCGTCCGCTTACCTGTATATAAAAAACCGTGTCTGTACTTAAATGTACTTACTTCTATTAACGAAAGAAAAGCGATCTCTACAAGGTAATTTAAGCACAAGGTTAATAGACTTTTTCTCGCGCTGTAACGTACGTAACAATTTCTGTGTACAACAATTTCTTTCCCCGTTTAGTTTCCCAGGTGAGTCGAGTCAAATTGTTTTGTTTTTCTCTTGTTATAAATATTTGTGTTCACTTTTGGTCAGATAAGGTAAGTACCTCATTTTTTATTTTTTTATTAAGTACTGTATGTGCAATAAGCACACAATTTATAAAAAATAAGACATAGAATAAAAGTAGTTACTGAATCTACTAATGACCGCGTGGAATGGTGGCAAGAATTTTAGCAACTTTTCAGCTACTTTTCTTTTCCACTTACTTACTTTTCCTATACTATGTTATTATTATTATTACATATAGATAACAGGTATAATAATGCGATAGTGTAATCTCTTAATTACATCAGATAAATAAATATATTCATTGGCACACAGGATCCCAACCATTCCGGAACACCCGGATCCTCACACGCACCACCTGGACACCTCGACCCTGCTCCGCCTCCGTGAGTCATAACGTGATATCCTTCAGAATTGAGCTATTTTCGAATCCGTGTGGTGGTTCCATAGATAAATTCATTAAAACAAAAAAATAGCTTGAGGTTTCTTTTAATATATTAGTAAGACATCGGCATAATATATACATAGGGAAAAGTATTAAATTTAATTACGGACAGATTCGTAACTTATTATATATGTATGTATGTATGTAGCTCATTCATCCTTGTTATCCGGTACTGTCGGAATTTTATGAAGCTATTATATCAATAGAAAAATATATTTCAAGAATAATAAATCTCAAATGAAATTTTCTCGCAATAGCAAGAAAATTCATATAAAAAGAGCAACTACATCTACGAGAAACTGCAGGATATCCTCTAAAACAATGAAGAATACTGCAAATATATTTCCCAAGTTTGGGAATATTTTCAGCTGGCCACAATTTCCTCTGCGAGTCCGCTACAAACAAACCTCGGACAAGGAGATGACGCGAAGCTAATTTAGCGGTCGCCTGCATCCCACTTTATTTATTACGTACACTTGCAATCTGGAAGCGATGTAAGGTACAAGCGGTCGACGAGTTTGAATATGTTGTCACTTCATTGGAACTATGTGCCCTAAAAGAATATTTTTGGCTTATGTTATAGGTAGCTGGACAGGCAACTGACCCACTTGTTTGTGGTCACCATTCCGCACAGACATTGGCGCCATCAACTTTGGAAACTAAGAAACTATGTACCTTGTGCGTGTAGTTACACTGGGTCACCCTTCAAGACGGAACACAACAATAGCAAGTATTGCTGTTTAGGATTAGAAAACCTGATGAGTGGGTGGTATCTACCCAGATGAGCTTGCACAAAACCATATCTAAAGCCTATCTACGATTTTTATTACGATGTATATTAACTACTGTACTATGTTTATAATCTCACGTGACGTTTTACCAGTTTGGTATAATATGTCGAGCTGCATGATAACAAAGGTGATGTGATCGCTGTTAAATCCTGAATATACAATACATTTTAATTTCATTTTGTCCTTATTAAAACGTTTGATACAAATATAAGAAAGAAAGTAAGAGTTCCTTAATCCATGGTTGAGTAAATGTCTTCTCTTGAAGGAGCTTATGTAGGATAAGCTACCACGCAATGGTAGCGCGGGTTTTTTCGTCATAACAAAAGTGAATCGCTTTTCCCTTAAATTGCCTTTTCGTGCCATATGGTTTACATAGATTTTCACCCCTGTCATTGTAATATATATTTTAATCGAACTACATAAAGTTCACTTTTCAATGGACAAAATTTTCATTTGTAGCGCTAAAAGAAATTATCGCATAAATTACGCCCTTATTACGAGACTCTTTGATGACCCGACTCATTTAGTGCGAGAAAATTGTGTATTTCTGTTTTTAAATCAATATATACAGGAAATTTAAAACAAATACTACCAATATTGGTAATAATGGCCAGGCGCCAAATGTTCTATCGCCAAACCACATAATTACCACTTAACCTTAAATAACTGTTCATTTTATGGATAAATCGATCCTTCTTTTAAAATATTAAAAAAATATCCATATATACATACATAGCCAAAAAAACATTATTCGCCAAAGTACTGTAACATTTTATTGACGAATATCTTTTTTTAAGTTTTGTGTTATATGCTACCGAACAACCGCACAACTCAGTAGATGACATAAACGTACTATACTTGTGTTATGTCCCTTGCGACTGATACAGCGATACATACATTACTGTTTGGCGTTAGAATATAATATGACGATTGGGTGGTACCTACCCAGACTTGCACAAAGCTCTACCACTAAGTAAATATAGTTATACTTAGTATGCGAAAACAGTATTTAATAACGTGATACTGTAAACAAGTATAAGTACTTATTGTATTGTGAATCCGGAGCGTAATATAAAGACGTTACTGGATCATTTTCTTGTTTGAATTTAGCTGCAGTGTCGTCGCACTGATAACGGTAATCCGGTATTTGAATGTCTCAGCCTTCGCGCTCCGTTGTTACTGATGCACGGTTATTAGAACGGTTTGTATTTAAGCATGAAATAGTTCAAGTTTATCAATATTATGTTTTTGATTTGCAATGCTTTAATAAATTAAGAACCGAGATGACACATTGGCTAGAAAACGGGAATCTTAACAAAAATTGCAGGTTCCAGTCTGCGCATCACTGAATATTTTGTTCTGCATGTGTTTATAATTATTCAACTGATTCTTGTCGGAGAAGGAAAACATTGTGAGGAAACCTGCACGTGTCGGTCGAAAAACTTCCACATGTGTGTCCACCATCCCGCATTGGATCAGTGTCTCAAAATGGTAAGAAGGCCATAGTCTAGCATTGGGATTAATAGATTGCTAATTTTTTTACTATTTAATAAGTTACCTTCGAAACTTAAAGGAAATATTTATATCTGTAGTTTATTACAATTATTTTTTATTTCTGCTTAAACTTATAAAATTTAAACCTATGAAGTAAATATATAACTTATAAAGTTATATATTGTTATTAAATAAAATAAACTATTTTTGAGACATATTTTCAAATAGGACGATATACTAATACCAATAATATAATGTTTAAGTGGTACCGCTACGGAATATAATATGTCTAAATGATGTTCATGCGTAGCGACGTCGTGTCGCGACAACCAAAATATATAGAATATGACGCGCGTCATATCGAATATTACTTTTATTGCGAACGTTTACACGTGATAGACATTATTAATATGGAATTTATTTCTAGTATATCTATACTACTATATAAATTTATTGGTTCTGTCTGTACATTTTTTTTTCACCTAATTTTGTGATAAATAATCGTTTTATGATGCAGTGATTCACATTATACTATTTTTTTCATTTTTATCTCTCTGTCTGTTTGTCTGTCTGTCTGTATGTCTTCTTATAACTCAAGAACGGCTTGACCAATCTTAATGATTGTATCAAATTGGTACACACAAACATGTGATGGCGCAAATGTAAGGCCATATAGAAGATCGGTATCTTATGAAAATTAATTTCAAATCGTTAATTACGTATTTCTTTACTAGTAGTCATATGTGAATACACAGTGCACACACAGTGTGTGCGCGTGTGTGTTATTATAGTAATAAAATAATTTATTACATTTTTATTAATTATACGCGGGTGAACCCTCTGGGCACAGCTAGTATATTATATATGTAATATTTAATATTCTATATTGAACACTTAATAATATTCATCTTGTGGCGATGATAGAAAAGATAAGAAGTAAGCTATTTAACGTACATTCTATCTCTGGTGATAAAATGTGTATCCAGTATTAAAAGCCTTAAGATTAGCCAAGTCTTAGCCCAACAGTGGGACAAGTACCGACAGTTACACTAGTTACCAATCTAATTTATATAATATACAAAAGGCAACGTCCATATTGTTTAAAATATTATAAGACTGACTTGAAATTTGGAAGCAAACTTCCTTCTTCGTAACGTACAAAATAAAAAGGTTACGAAATGTCGTCTCCAGGTTCTGTAACCCCTTATTCTTCAGCTTTATCCACTCGACTCGTGTTAAACGTAATTATTTTTAGCACACTAAGATTCATATATATGATTGTATACGTTCAAACGTTACGACAAAACGTGTTGCACAGAAAATGAACACTATTTTACATAATACTATTTTCAGTTTTCCGCTGGATAAAGCCACGACGTGTACTTATTTTATATGAAAGACGTTAACTTAACTTATTTTAATTTGACGCTTCTTCAAGGATAACGAATATAGTCCTGTCGAAAAAAATTGTATGGTCGGGGGAACCCCGTCAGGAACGAAGTTCTGTGCGATATTTTTTCGACTCAAACCTAAAATGTACATTTTAATTGATTATATTACTGAATTTTTGGCACATCAAAAAGCACCTCAACCGCCTTTATGTTGACCTCCTAAATTAGAACGCCAAACGCATCACATTTTGTAGTAGTTTGTAGACGTGACCTTGGGCCACTGCCATTGAAGCTGCCAAACTGCCAAACTGAAGAAAAATGAATGATTATTTTTCTAATATCCCTAAATGAGCTTTGTCATAGATGTTTTAAATTTTGTTATATAAATACAAAGATTTTTTATTGAATTAATTTTAGCATCTCTGGTACTTAAAATTTAGGTAACCTGGGTGAGCTGTTTTTTATTATATTAATAAAAAAAACTATCTATTTATTTTAGTAAGGAAAGTCTTACGTTTACTTAAGGCCATATTTAGTCATTTATTTACTTTAATTATAAATTATTGCAATAACCGGTACGATAACAGGCTGTAAATTACCCATTGCTGGGCTAAGACCTTTTCTCCTCTTTTTAGGAGAAGGCTTGGAGCTAATTCCACCACGCTGCTCCAATGCGGTTTAATGGAATACACATGACAGAATTTCAATGAAATTTGACACATGCAGATTTCCTTACGATGCTCTCCTTCACCGTCATGTGCGAGATAAATTATATCACAAATTAAGCAAATGAAATTCAGTGGTGCTTGCCCGGGTTTGAACCCACCATCATCGGTTAAGATTCACGCGTTCTTGCCACTGGGCCATCCCGGCTTTCACACCAACAATTATGATATTTCAAATCTGCCGTCTGTCTCATGAACGACACATCTTTTTGTTCTTGAAATTGAAAAGGGTTCACAATGAATACTATAATGTTCACGAGTTCTATATCGTGTGAGCCGCAGTTAATGAGATCAAGTTAACTATGTCAACATATTCGCAGTATGTGAAAAAAATCGTCCGCGCGTTATCATTGCGAACGCTGGGAAAAATATAACGAATACACAAAACTGTTGTATGCGAGAGTGGAATCTTACATGTTTTTCATTACGTTACTTATTTTTCTGGTTTTAAATCAACGGAGAATAATCTAACTGAAAAAATAGGTCTTTATGTAAATGGTCCATCTATCTTACTCGAAATAAATATCTACAAATATACTTTATGCAAATGATCTTTGATCTGATTATGAATATTATATCGCGATGTCACTGTAATTATTGTAATTCTGTTAAAAATACCGAATGGAGTCTCGAACGCTGAGACAGTTTTTTTATAGCATAGGTAGACGGACGTTTCGTACGGAGCGTAATATGGCCCACCTGTGCGCGATGGAATTGATGTCACAGTTAGGCGGTGACATCGAGAGCCAGCACGCGTAGACTTGTGAAGGAAAGGGAAAGCAGGAATGAGGGAGAATAATTCCTCCGCCTTTGGTCTATATTTCTATTATTTATATTGCGTTTCCTTTTCAAGTGCATATTTTTCTAGGCAGCATCACCGTCGAGATTTCATTATTATAAACAAAGTATATACGTTCGGTTCAAAGGTTGGCCGATGTGAACGCCGCACTCCTACATTGAGGGAGCTTTATTGTCTTACGCCTTTACCGGCGCTTCATATAGTGGAAAATTACATTATTAACACTTTTTTAAATATGTATTTAGATAAAATTTAGATTATATATATATTTATAGTATAGGTAAGAGGAATTGAGTTACACCATATTATATACAAAAAGCCGTGATGAACCAGTGGATAGAATACGAGAATTTTAACCAATTATTCCCGGAAGGAAAGCATCGTGAGGAAACCTACATAATTGGAGCAGCGTGGTACATGATGATGATGTTGACCCATGCGCATCTCACTCACTTCAAACCTGCTCTTTGCCTGTAGAATAAGTGACAAATGGGTGGTAACTCCCTAGACGAGCGTGCAAGTCACCACAAATTACATTATTTGTATTAATTATTCATACAAGGGAAGATCCACTACAGCAAGGCGGTTGGACCCGTTTATCCAGCTAAGCTATTAAAAACTTAAATAAATTTACAATTTCCAGAACATTACGGTCATTTCCAGTTCATTTATTTTTCATTGTTGTTACTCATTATGTTTGAAATTATTATTTATCTACTCTTGGACCAAAACACAACTCATGTAACACAAAAATACTGTTCCACGTTAATTCAGTCCCAAGTATACACTTAAAAGTTACGAACTTTCAAATAATGGGCATAAACATAATATTCGTACATAGCTTGTATATAAGCTGTAATGTCTATATAGCATGGCGTGACTGTCACGTCATAACCTCAATTCGGGCTTGACACTCTTCGGAAGAATGCAGACATTAGACAATGTAGATTCATGTGATTATAACAACTTGAATGGTTAAGTTAGCAACGTGTTGTCGTTGTAAGGATGCCATATACTCTATCCTATGACGTGAGAAAAAGGAGTAATTATAATAAAGTGATCCAAGGCCTAATTATGATCTTTTCAGAAAATGATATTTATCATCACTATTTAAATAATTTATTTTAAATAAAGGACTTAAATCCGTAATCAATAAATGCAATAAAAAAACTACTAGCAATTTGACCAGTAGGTTTGCGACACGCGTCCGTCACCCCTTTGAAAGATTATTCCCACCACCCTGCTCCAATGCAAGTTAATGGAAACACATGAAGCAGAATTTGCTCATGATATTTAACTTCTTTTCCGAGCACAATACGAATGATAAACAACAAATTAAGCGGTATTGAACGCGCAATCATCGGTTCAGATCCACATATTTAAAATATATGTTAAAGACACCCACGTCTTGTCTGAAGGCTGCGTCATAATTTGATGCTTCATTCTCTTTCGTTATAATTTTACGAACGATAAAGCCTATTTGTCTGGTTTACGAGCACGTGGGCAGGTCCCGAATTACAAGACGCAATTATATGGAATTAGCCAACTGCTTCTAAAGCCCCGAGCTTATATATCTACATAGCTATTACGACGTTTGTCGGTGACAAAGTTTTATCTTTATCGTGTATAGAGTATGCAAGAAGTGGCAGCTGTTGTTACAGTCGTGGTGACGGTGCTCAACAATATTTAAGCGATTTATAATTGGACGACAATTATAGTAAAACGTGTAAATAATAAAACAACAGCAATTAAGTTTAGCAAGGAAGGAACCATTAAAGGTTGCTTATTAAATTTATTTGTTAAATGTGAAATAGCGTTATATATAGGTATGTGGACGAGCAAACATATCCATTGACTTGCACTGTATCATATATTAACCATTTTTTACATCGCCAATGCACAAACCATGATAACTAAGATGTTATGTGTCCTGTGCCGCTGCACAGTTGATTCACACCCTTGAAACCGGAACACAATATTAGTAAGTATTGTTGTTTGGGAGTAGAATATTTGTTGGGTGGGCTACTTGCCCAGACTGGCTTAATCTTAGTAGTGATAGGACACTTATCTAGTAGCAATAGATCTATGTTATCACGCAGGTACGTATGATATTTTTACACGAGGGTTTTATGCACTAAGCCCCAATGTTATGGCGTCTTGAATTATTTTACTGCCCGAAGTAAAAATACGTCAATCCAAAATGTATTGCCGGTTTGATCACACCTGATATATTTGTAGGTGGTGTTATATGGAACTTGTACCTTTGTCAAAAAGAGGTTTATTCTCTAAGGAGGTCCTTGATAAATTACGTATCACTAGATTGTTTTGTATGTTGTTGTACAGAGACAGCGATATATTATTAAAATATACTATTCAAGTTGATTCTTTTGACAACAATGTATGATGAATTAGAATATTTAAGAAATATTATAATATAGAATGACAAAATTACATGCAAGACCTCCTTGATGGTCTCAATTTTAAGAATAAAGCTTGGAGCGTATTCCATCACGCTGTTTCAATAAGCTTGGTATCTTAATTTTTTCTCCGACATGATTTTTTCACAATAAATTCCTTCATCGTGGAGTGTGGAATAAATTATTAACACAAGTTACGAACATAATAATTCAGCGATATATGATATAGTTAGGAGACACCTTGGTCCATACAACGGTATTATTAAAAAAAAAGAAGCACGCTAATTTTTAACCGCCGCCATCTTGTGGCGTAATGTAATTAATTAATTATTGGCGCTACTTATGACTTGTAATGTGAGTAATTTACATCAATTTATATGATTTGGAGTTCTATTTATGAATAGACCAATTCGAGGTTCTTATAAAATCAGTTTTCACTTCTGGATGCTAAATATATTCTATTTACAAGTGTTATTGTTATCAAACTTTCATATTCATAAACTCTTTAAATAGAAATTTAGAAGTATTCCTATTAAACTGTATTCCTATCCTTCAAGTTGAATGTTTGTTTGTCTCTCTATGTGTTTTTAAACCATTCTGTTGTTATGAACCTTAGTTTGGTTACTATGCGTGCTCCCGAGAAGTACACAGGCTTAAAAAACATATTGTTTTTTTATATCTTTGGCATTCAAATATCTTATCCGTGCAAAGGCTGGTGGACAAGTAGCTAATCTTAAATAAAAAAAAAAACAATTAAATTAACATCTAGTATAACATTTTAGGTTATGTGGAATTTACATATAACAGCTTATATAATTTTAAGTTCGTTTTCATTTAGAGGATATTTAAGGCCAATGAACTCTTAACTTCTTTTTAATCGATAACGTAGCAATCGTTCGAGAACTTATACAAAATTAACGCATTGCATTTCGTAAATAAAATCTGACTCACACACGTAATATGTATTGACTCAGAGATAAAATATACCAAAATTAAACTTCAAAATATAATTTATTATATATTTGAATTTAGAACAGCTTTAATTTTTTTTTAATATAGTTATTTATGATGCAGCGAAAGTGTTAATTAGAATTTAAAACACAAAGTCGTTACAAAAACCACGATTACATTTAACTTGTTTTTTTTTTATAATTTTACAAAACTCATCATAATAAATCAACTTATTGAAACTGGTATATTATATAATTAACATAGTACACGCTTCATATAAATCAATTTGTTCAAAACAAGACCGGAAACCGGACATTTATAACATTGCGCGCGCGCCGCTTTTGGTAATAGTACTGTGACATAACGCGGGCACCTGCTTGCTGCTCATTCAGTGAAAGTTGATCTTATTCGGACAAATGACGAACTGGGGCCGCTATTACACTTGCGCTAATATATTTACTTATTACTTTATTTAATGAATAATATCCACCCCGCATTGGAGCAGCGTGGTGGAATAAGCTCCAAACTTTCTCCTCAAAAAAGGAGAGGATGCCTTAGGCCAGCCAGCTGTGAAACATTCACAGATTGCTACTGTACTGTACTGTACTGTGTGCGTTTACATAATTACCTGTGTTTCTTCCAAGCTGCCGATTCTGCGCCTACCGTATCAAGTCGAATACCGCCATACTTCAGGTCATCGATCAGAATGAAATAAACCGTCACCATCATGTTGCTGGACAAAGGCCTCCTCTTGAGTAGAATTCTTGGAGTTTACTGCATCGCGTTATTCCAAAACGGGCATACAGACAGACAGACAGGGCAGAGAAACAAATGCAGGTTACCTGACGAAGTTTTCCTTCACCGCTGAGCATGAGAATGAAATTATCACGTGACACTCAGTAGTGTAACCTGGAATCAATCAAAACTTACACTTTATGTAAATATACTATTACTATGATAGCATATACATAACTTTTTATAATGAGTTATGTACTTAAAAAAAACACAAATAAACTACTTTCGCTGCATCAATCTTAAAAAAACGTCAATGTGAAAGGCATCACCTCAAATGTAATCCAACGTATGAACTATGAAGCGGTCTCATTACTGAGCTTGCGCAAGCGCGGACCAGTTCAAGTATTAAATTTTTATCTTACGCTATTTGTTGCAGAATCCTCATTGCCGTGGGAAGTGTCACATGGATTTCTGTCACCAATTTAGATGTTAATTCGATTGTATTCACTGTTTATTTATTTAGGAAACAAGTAATTATCTAATTATACGCAAATATAACGACCAAAAATCTAGTCTAAAAACTATGACTACTTATATACTTTACTCGGTGGTAGGGCTTTGTGCAAGCTCGTCTGGGTAGGTACCACCCACTCATCAGATATTCTACCTCAGAACAGCAGTACTTTGTATTGTTGTGTTCCGGTTTGAAGGGTGAATGAGCCAGTGTAATTACAGGCACAAGGGATATAACTTTTTAGTTCCCAAGGTTGGTGGCGCATTGGCGATGAAACGATGGTTAACATTTCTTACAATACCATTGTCTATGGCCGTTGGTGACCACTTACCATCAGGTGGCCCATATGCTCGTCCGCCTACCTATCCTATATACCTATAAAAAACCATTATTTTATTTTATTAAGCTATTTGAATTTGAATGCCCTTAAACCTTATATTGTTACTGTTACCCTGGGTTTGATATTTTTAAAGTACAATTTATTTTGGGCAATTTGAGAGAAAGCACAAGGTCGAATTTGGCAGCAACATTTCTATATGTAACATTTGAGTAAAACTCCTGACACATGAAGGGATTTCGGTAATGAGTTTGATGCATTTTTTATAATTCGTGGCATGTGACGTCACACGATCTAAAAGTATTAATCACTGCTGCCGAATGTATGTATCGGAAGTTTCGCCACCGCAGCCACCCGGATGCGTAGACTAATTGACGGAGCACCTTGGACGCGATAGGGCGATTCCAGTTCTGTTGTGTCGCAATTTTATATGAATTTAAGGAGGTATAAAGACCCAACATTATATATGTACCTCAGAGTTTGGGTGGTAAAATACATGCATCCTATTAACAGTATAAACGCGAAAGTTTGGTTGGCTGGGTTTTTGTTAGGTTATTAGGCGTAACCGCACTTGAAAGCTAGTACAAAAAAAATTACTTTATGGAGCATATTCTGGTGATATGGTTTATGACCCATTCAAACGAATGTTGGCCTCAACGGCCAGTCATCATCAAGCGCATATACAATGTAAAGAGCGCGCTTCCTTCCATGCTTTTTGCACTGCACATATAATTAGGCTACAGCTGCTACTTATATAAGTAGTAAGATCATTCAGTTACGGTTTCTGTATAATAAATAATAACATGCCTCATTCAATATTAGTCATCAATTTATTAATCATGTGAAAATTACAATTCTTATTTATTCAATTTTATCATCAACCATCAATTATTTAACTAATTAGTCGTGATGATGTACAATTATTTATTACATTTTAAAATCTAAATGTATATATTTTAATTTAATTTAAACTTTGATCGCTAGCGAAAATCGTCCTCAACTAAAATTGTTATATTACAAACGTTACACGGCGTTACGTAGACGTAGATAAACCAAATAATGAAGGAGTACACAACAGATCTGACAAAATAAAGTACAAGAATAAGTCCATCTTAAATTAAGGCTAAGCGAGTGTATACAAAAAGTGTGATGTTGCAAAATCCTGACGTAGTCACCAGCTATAATCAAGGTCTAAAGCACTTAGTCTTTATCTTATAACTGTTGTTATAATTGTGATTAAGTGCAAAATTTGTTGTCAGTCAGTCAGTCAGTAACAGCCTGTGAATGCCCCACTGCTGAGCTAAAGTCTCTTCTCCTGTTTTTGAGGAGAAGGTTTGGAGCTTATTCCACCACGCTGCTCCAATGCGGGTTGGTGGGATACACATGTGACAGAATTTCAATTAAATTTGACACATGCAGATTTCCTCACGATGTTTTCATTCACCGTCAAGCACGAGATGAATTATAATCACAAATGAAGCACATGAAATTCAGCTGTACTGTAACTGTAACTGGGTATCTTTCAAAAGGTTTTCACTGCGTAAAAAAAGAAGTGGGAATGAGTGTAGCCAAGGATCTAACCTGCGACTTTTACATCACTAGGCGACTTGTCTACCAATGTCATCGGGTAGACCATTCGATCATCCCTTCACTATAAGTAGAAAAACATTGGCCATTTAAAAATCATACAGGAATGTTTCTATAATTACTTATAATGTACGCGAATATGTGGAAAATTATCTTGTCAGTTATTACACACGTGTCAAATTTTAAACGCGTATGTTGTAACCCGACCACTTTTGTAATTATAAAGATATCCTATGATATTGTGCAAAGTTTAAATCTCATGAACTAGATCAGCTAGTTAATATCTAAAAACACATTTTGCGACTATTTTTCTAATGCACTTCGGTTTTGTAAGTGTCATCTAAAGATTGTTTTGATACTTTAAGTGTTAACAAATTTGCCGTTGATCTGAATGCTCATTGGTCAGTGACAGACAAAGAAACATTAGGCGATCAATGTAAATATTAATCAATGTACATATATTTATCTATATCTATACTACTATATAAATCTATTGGCTCTGTCTGTTTACATTTTTTTTTTTCACCTAATTTTGTGATAAACTTTCGTTTTATGATGCAGTGATTCACATTATACTATTTTTTTTGTCTGTCTGTATGTATGTCTTCTTAAAAGTCAAGAACCGTTTGACCAATCTTGATGAAAATTGGTACACACAAAAAACATGTGATGGCGCAAATGTTAGGCCATATATAAGATCGGAAACCTTACGGTATCTTATGAAAATTAATTTCAAATCGTTAATTACGTATTTCTTTACCACTAGCCATATATATGTATGTGTGTGTGTGTGTGTGTCGTGTGTGCGCGCGCGTGTGTGTTATTATAGTAATAAAATAATTTATTATATTTTTATTAATTATACGCGGGTGAAGCCGCGAGGCACAGCTAGTTAATACTATAAATACTAAAGTACTGAACCGATTAAGATGAAAATGTATGAAGAAAGCTGAAAACCAGCTCTCTGTATATTTGATAGTTACCCCCTAATGCGGGCGGAAACGAGTAAAATATATTTTTTATAATTATCAATGTATAATTTGCACTAATTTTTTTACACTCATCGATGACGGAAACATTGTGTGTACATCTTTTACTAAAGTTTATTTTAACTTTTTCATAATTAATGACATAACAATTTAGAAAAAATCTATACATTTTTATGAGATAGATTAAATAGACTGGGTCACCACTGCCCATAGATTGCCCTGTAAGAAACCATTGCCATTAGGACACTTGGGAACTAAGATATTATGTCTATTTTACTCGTAACACTCGCTCAACTACCGTTCAAACCGGAACACATACATATGTAATGAGTGGATCGTAGCTACCAGATGTTCGGACGGTTTGCGAATTTTGCCTGCGTTTTGCAATAACATCCGGTACGAACTGCGTATAATATAAACTCAAATTAGTGATTATCCTGATGACCTACTTTTAGCTCAGTTACTAAGTAATACTTTTTGCTTTGCTTACTTTACAATTACATGCGTTTATTCAAATCTTAATGTCATTGCTCCCAAAACAAAATGACGGTAATTATGTAAAATTATAATCAAATTCCATTACAAGTTTTATATAACAAACTTTAATATTTTTTTTTTACTTTCTTGTATTCCAATTTAAATCCGGTTACATTATCTTGAATAAAATATTTTTCCTGTAACTTCTTTGGTAGCATTGCTTAAGTGTATGAAATACCAAAGGGACTGAACATATTACAATTGAAGTCAGACAACAAATTCACCTGGTTACAAATACATACATATGAATGTATGTATAAACATATATAATTTTTCAATAATATAAATTCTTTACAGAAATGATTGTTGACATTTATTTCATGTGAATGTATTAATTGTTTTATTTTCAAAATGTACTTGTTCTAATTATTTATTCGTTTTTAATTATTAAATCATACTAGGTACTATTTATGTATACGTAGATAATCAAATCAAATTAATCTATTCATGACTCACACTACTTAGCATAAAGCACTATACAATTAAGTATATTAAACGATTAAAGTTAACGAGCATTAAAAAATAGCAGAACAAAGATAGCTCGTTGAATTAAACACGTGTACATGGTACAAAAACCGATGGTAACGGGTTCAAATCCGGATTATAGTATGAAGAGAAACATTATGAGCTGCATGGTTCAGATACAACTCTACCACAATTACTTCAATCAAACCTCACTATCCACACCATCGATTAAGATCCTTGTTCTCTATTTATATTTGAACGGTAACGAGACCCCGGATCGAGATAGTAAAAGTTATCGGGTTTTTCTGTTAAAAAATGAGAACAGTGACACACCTGTGCCTCTAAAAGCATGTCAATCCGTTCGCGTAATTTGTCTGCAACCACGACGGATCATTGTCCAATCGGGTTGTGAGAGTGCGGAATTAAAAGTTGTGCTGTGCTATAACACACACATACGCGCGTTAGCTTTGAGAATGGCTGTCGTGGCTGAACTCGTTCAGGGGGACACATGTCCTCTGAACCTAATGAGATGTAAAGTTCATTCATCTTATATACTTGTCAGTTAAGCGAGTAACTGGGGCAAGTGGTGTCGGTTCAAGTAGCGTGTTGCAACAAGCCCTCCACTGAACACGTCATGTCTCCTAAAACCGAACACCCATTACATTTTAAACACAAATCTGAGAGAAGATTTATGCTTTGATTTTTATTAAAAAAAAAATTAATCTGTTTTAGACGGCCATTTTCAGTCGGCAGCGGATAAAACAAAAAAAAAATTGTCTGTGTAAGACCTCAATCGGTCATGTCGTTCAGAAGTTACACAATCAATAACTGACAGACCGACAATTATACACATAAAAGATAACGAAAATGCATGGACATAGCTTACATAGTGAGTATCGTTTAGTTTCTTGGCGTTTAAATGAACCTTGTTAACGTTAAACTGTTATGACGGATGTGTAACATGGTAATATACTTTTAAAAGCCAACTGACAATAGGGTTCTATGCATGGGAACATCACGCATCAGATCACCGCCTAGTATCAATACTTTGTATAAAAAGTGACAGTAATTAATGGCACAAAGGTTATGGTACATCGGTTTTCAATATTTCACGAATGAAATACGAAATGACGTCATACACATAGAACCGCATTGAAGACGTCACATTTACTCGTCTGTCTTTGAATAAAATATTACTTAAACAGAATTCTATATTTATTTATAGTAAATAGAAACAGTTACATCAATATCAATGCGCTCATTACAATTACGCTGTCTTGATATAAAAATCAGAAATCAAAAAATGTAATAACAATACAAAGACATGCAATAAACACGATAACAGTTATCGTTAATTTAATCAAACTACACTTTCTAAATGCATAACGCACAATCTTTGATCAAAGTGGATGAGCTGCCGTTCTATTACAGATAACATGCTTAGCGCGCGACGTCGCTTACGCTGACTTGAAGTTACGGACAACATATTTATTTCTATGAAATTTAATCTTTCAAAATTGTTTTAAAACAACTACCAATGGCACGTATGATAAACAAACGAATTCAGCTCAATATAAAACCTTTCTTTAGATATAATTATTTTATTAAATCCGAATACTTTTGCGTCCGTCCCATTTCGTAGTTGTTTTTAGTATTATATGTGTAATTATATGTTATGGGTACTGATACGGTCTTGATATTAATTATTATATAATTAAATCGGCCACGGCGGCTAATCTCAAGAGAGATTAGCCAACTGCGCAGGAGATATTATAGTGCACAAGTGTGTGCGCAAACACAGGTGCACTCTTTTTTCCTTAGCTCTCATAATCCGATGGAACGGCAATCCGACACGACCGGAAAGAGTTCAGGCGCAGGACGAACGGCTTAACGTGCTTTCCGAGGCACGGGAGTGTACACACTCCACCTTCCAGACTCCGGGCTGCTACTCAGAATTTACTGACAGAAAAACCCAATAACTATTTATTGGCCCGACCTGGGAATTGAACCCAGGACCACCGGGTCTGCAGCCTAATATCTAGCCACTAGACCAACGAGGCAGTCATAATATAATTAAATAAATAATAATTAAAGGCATTTTGTCGAGAATTTCTCAGTAGCAAGCTTGGAGTCTAGTGTTACACTCCCGCGTCTCGGAAGGGACGTATAGCTGTCGGTCCTGCGCCTGAACTCTTTGCAGTCGTGTTCCACTTATGGTTTGGATTTTATTTAATTTGACGTTATATCGATTCAAATTTAATGTGGACCGCATATAAATCCATAAAAACAGCCTAAAAAAAATATATAAAATGTATCATCAATGAACAAACTTTACGACATCTAAATTAATATTACACATAATTATGTTTGTACCATTTTATATAACACAATGTGCGGTAGCAATGTTTTAATACTTATAAGACATTGCATCAATCACATTACCGAAAATTATTATGAACGAGTATTGGTAGTGTGTGTTTATATCATTTTACGCATGTGTGTGCCAATCGCAACAGGAAGTTCATAATTGCGAGACTTTTAACGTGCACTTTTAAGTTAAAGTAAAATTATAGCTTTGCACTTACATTTAACTCATATCGAAGATTTTTTTTGTTGATTATATATTTTAGCTACAAGTGCGCTAGTGATTCAGCTTAGTGCGTATTAAGAGTACAATACGTACTAACACGGCATATTGTAAGCCTTAAATACGACGTGCCGATATTTGCGAATTCAATAGTCCCACACATAGGATTGAATTATAAGAATCAATAAACCAAATAATTAAACCAAATTAGCTTTTTAACCAACTTAAAAGATAAGGAAGTCGGCGTTGTGGTATAAGCCCATACTTACTTCAACCTTAATTCAAAGGCTTTACTTTTTACTTTTACCATTAATAGTAGCTTGCATGCTCGTGGGCTATCAATACTGCAAAACATCTATACGTTATATTAATATGGGAGCTAGTTTAGTTACAAAGAACAATGTAAAATATTAAATCCATGGTTGTGACGTATCGCCATGTAATTTAAGGAATGATTTTTATGTCTTGAAATACTAGCGTTCATTGGCGAAGGCACCACTTACCGTTCGGCCCATATGCACTTTCAGATAATGATGCTCTTAATATGACGTAGCCTTGTCATGAGTAAATAAAAATAACTTGTATCATAGTATGGGATATATTTAGATAGACGCTTGGACAAAGTTATATTACTGACTTTATATGAGCTGTCAAAAATCTAATAATCAAAATAGTAGATAATGTAATTCTATGATGCTCGCTACGTGACATATAATGTGAACAAAACTATTCCGACAATCTGACCTTAGGCCACAATAGAGTTACAAGCTCTTTAATTAGAGCCGTCTCAAGCTGACACAATAATTAGCCTAGATAATATTACCCGTTTACAACACTGAGATTTAATTAAACATATTTTAATATAAAATATTGGCTATCATGAAGAAATGGGTTCTATGTTTATTAAGTACTAATTGATTGTCAATTCAAGTGTTTTTTTTTAGTTACATAAGTTTTTTTTTTGTTATTATGTATGTTGCGGACTTGGTCTATATATTTGGACATCAACAGTGAATATTTTGCATATTGCAATTAAATCAAACATACAAGGTATAGCGTGAAAATATTCCACGGATGAGCAACGGTCTCTTCTGCGCTTAAGAAGATTAGGAGCTTATTCCTCAACGCTGCTCCAGTTCGGGTTGGTGGCATACGAGTGTGACACATGTGGCTGATTTTATCCTTCACTTGAAACCTTCCATTCCTCGATGCTCTTTTCGTGATCCATCACCAAACACGAGGTGACATTTATACACAAATTAAATACATGACACGTCTGTAGTACTGTTCTGGATTTGAACTAACGTCTACTCAGATTAGCGTCTCATATTATAATGAATAAGCTTTATATCTTTAATAAAACAGATGATACGTGTTTCCATCGTGCTGATCTATATTTTGGGTAAAACTTTACTTGTTTGACAAATTTCCAAAAACTTCGTCAACAAAACTGGTTTGGTCGCTCGCATTTCGTTTTGCCCCGAGGGTTCTAATGCAGAGATTGGTATGCTAGCTGAGTTCATTCGCAGTATATGACTTATGCAATTATACTTCCGGTTAAATGTTATACATTTATTTATTTGCACAAATTATGCAAAGGTGCACATAACTCCAAAGGGCTTTTCAAGTCAACTCTAAGAAATACATAGAGTATAAGTGCGTGCAAATAATACAAAGTAAATCAAAATATAATTAGTAAAATAACAAGAATAATCAAATGCACACATAATATATAAACTTAAATATAAATGTGACATAAGTGAACACACATACATATTTGTTATCATAGAAGAAGAGAAAAAGAAGTAACAGAAACATGGATTAAACTTAAGAGCAAAACTTTAATGTCTATGATGGTAGGTGGCTACCGTTGCCATTGATATAAGCTATTCATGGTCAATGATCTGTAAAGCAAGGGATTTTTTTTTTACTTAGTGGCTACAATTGAACTGGTTCACTCACCCTTTTTACTATACAAAAGTACAAATCGTAAAATTTCGTGTCATTAAAGTACTAAGCCGACATAGCCTAGTAGCTAAAACAATGCACCATTAATCAAATATAGCGGGTAAAAATCTGGAACAATATCACTGACTTTACAAGATAAGCACATATGCTTATAATTCATTTCGGTGTAGGAAAACATCGTGAATCGTGAGGAAACTTGCATGTGTCGGATAAAATACTGCTACATGTGTGAAAAGCCGAGATGATCTAATGGTAAGAACGCGTGAACCTTAACCGATCGTGGGTTCAAACGGCAATCACCACTAAATGTCACGTGCTTAATTTGTGTTTATAATTATTCATATCGTCTTTGACGGTGAAGGAAAACATCGTGAGGCAACCTACATGTGTCAAATTTCACTGAAATTCTATCACATGTGTATTCCACCAACCCGCATTGTAGCAGCGTGATGGAATAAGCTTCAAATCTTCTCCTCAATCAAGAGAAAGGGCCTTAGCCCATCAGTGGGACATTCACAGGCTGTTACTGTACATGTTTCCACCAACCCGCAATGGTTCAGCGTGGAATGAGCTTCATTCGTCCTCATCAAGATTAGAGGCATATGCCCAACAGTGGAACATTCACTAACTGTTTACCTTATTATAAAAGACATACATGAAATAATCTACTTGAAACATATTAAATAAACCATTAAGAGAAAATCTTTGGAAGATTTATTGACATAATCTATACGATTAAACGATTAAAAATCTAGTATAATAAAAATAAACATTAAACTATTACGTTATCCTTATTACATAGACACATTACCCAAAATCCAACATGGCGCTAAAAGCCGGTAAGAGTCATGCTCAAAGACCATATAAGCGGTGGTAAGTCGCCGGCCTGCGCATACGCAGCCTAGCGAAAGCTGCGCGTGCGCGAATATTGTAATTGCAGTGACAGTGATCATTAAACATGAAGTTAACGGTTAGTTATGTGATTATTTAGTGTTTATTACTTATTTTTATTGATATTCTTTGTATAATAATACAATGTGATATTGTGTAATAATTGATTAATATTTTACCTACCTGTTTAAAAACAAAATCGAATTCAACCATAAAATTTCATCCCGTATTTTTACACCCGTATGGTGGTACTTTTTCTTCAAGTTTAATTAATACCAAACGTAAATTGTACCCTCAACACAAAAAAATAAATTTCCAAATCTGTTCATAAATGATGGATTTCCGAGGTAACAAAATGTCAACCGAATAGAAAACCACTTCCTTTTTTGAAGTCAGTTAGAAATTAAACAGACATATTATATGTACGGTTAATATTGTATGACAAAAATATTTTAGAGATATTTTAGAGTCTTATCAATAAACGTGATTAAAGAAAATATTTACAAAAAAATTAACGTCCTTTAAAGTCCAAGCAACAAAGCTAATTAGATTTGATCCTTCCGATCACTTCGTAGGATGGAGACAGAATTTTCTCAGCATACAAATGAATCACTTAAAAACTTTTCTTATCCTTATTCTTGATTTTAACTTTATAATAATCCAATTAACAAAACTTAGTTGTAGGGTGATCACGCAGCTATAAGCAGTGACGTATTTACCCTAAGGAAAAGGGGCACGTGCCGGGGCGGCAGGTCTCATCAGTAGCCTAGGCTTCTTTCGTAATCGTTACCCATTTTTGTTATTTTTTTATTTAACTTTTCGCATAAACTTAACCTTTAAATCTAATAAAAATGACACAAGTAATCTTATACTCATTATTAATTTTCTACTCTTAATTAACCGTATTATACGTTTTGTTCCTTAAATTAAAGAGGCGGTAATTATGTTATCCCCGGGATCCAGATCTTAAAATACGCATGAAGTTCATTATTGCTGAAGCATAAATTATAATATTTGTTTAGCTTATCCTCGCATTTTTTGTATTCCTCCCTTAAATTGTTTTGTCAGCAGTAAATCGTAACGACTCGTACACCACATATCGTACATTGATAGTTCTAAGCAAGAAGCTTTTGCACGTGTCATCAACAAGTATAATATAAATAGACATTCATTTTTATGAAGATGGCTGCGTGTGCCTGCGTTTTAATACTAGTTGGGTTGATATATTGTCAATTTAAATTTGTACTTGATACAATGTTCAGTGATAATGTCAAACTTTATGATGAATAGCTAATACATGATATGCGTTGCATTGCCTCTTTTAGTTTGGTTGTAAGCAATTATCCGGTCCGGTACGGCTGAATATAGAAGTTGACAAGCAACTCCATCTATCAGCGAAATATAATAAAATTTATTTGCATATATTGTATACTGGGTTATTTGTAACGACCCAGCAACCTCGCAGGACTAGAGAGCTAACACCATAAGCAACAGCTTTTGTTCTACGACTTTTGATAATTTGTTAGATTTTATTTTCATACAAAAATAAGTATTAATTTAATTTCCCGCTTGAACGTTTATAAGTCTACGCGCATCGCAAAGATCGAAGCGTCTCGTCAGCCTTGCGTTTATGAATAAAATATTCATTTCAAATCTAAACGGATGCCTTAGGTATTTTTATTGTTGTTTTTTATTAATCGTGACAAAATGTTTGATCATCAGGTTACACTCCTCCTTATCGTGGCTGTGAGCCATGCAACCAAGACCGGCACCTCTAAAGCAAAACAGAAGATTCAAGATATATCGAGAGGAGACAAGACAGAGAAGAGAGAGCTAGAGGAAGGTAACAGTGGTATAGAGAAAAGAGCGCCCCTATTACCATCAGGTAAGATTTTTAAGTACTCACTTTTGGCCAACACATCACATGAAAAATTCAGTTGTTATATTCCTAGTACAGTAATTCCTCGTTGGTCTACAAGGTAGACATAGGTTGGCAGATCTTTAATGTCACGTGTGCTTTGTGTGTACCAATTTTCATCAAGATTGGTCAAGCCGTTCTTGAGTTATAAGAAGACATACAGACAGACAGACAAAAATGAAAAAAATAGTATAATGTGAATAACTGCATCATAACGATTATTTATCACAAAATTAGGTGAAAAAAATTTACAGACAGAGCCAATAGATTTATATAGTAGTATATATAAAGTATATTTTTATTTTTTATGATAATAAAGGGATTTTTTTATATCAAATACACATTGGGGCCGTATGAAATACTAATCACAACTTACATCGCCAAACCACCACCGACCTTAGGAACTAAGATCTTATGTGCCTGAAGTAACACTGGCTCACTTACCCTTCCAACCGGAACACAACAACTATTGTTATTGAGCGGTAGAATATATGATTAAGTGTGATCCAGATGGTCTTGCACAAAGCCTTACCACCAAGTAAACAATTAATTTAAAAACACATTTGTAACCATCTCTTATTTTGTTTCAGTTCCATCTTCAGTCGCCACAGGCAGCGTGGAGTACGCAGACACTAAGGAAAGTCTACAGGATAAATCTCCGACACAGGTCAGTTCTTATCATACTATTATTATAGACGTGAAAGTTTGCATGTTTGGATGTTTTAGACTTAATCGCATAAAAATAGCAGGACGGATTTGGAATGAATTTGGAATAGTTATATAAGGTTTATATCCGGGCATAGGCTACCCTAACACCTATGTTCTGAAATGATTTTTTCGACGAGTATTAATTATAACAAATATTCCGTCAATCAGTCAAGTGTAAAGCATTTCTATACACTAGCAATCAATCAGCATCGAACCCGCTAACTTCACTTCGCTAACAGCTGGCATACCGTTGAGATATTAGAGCTTAACTTTATTTATTTAAATTTAAAAATGGAACTTCAAATGTTCCATTTATAAATATCAGAACTTATGTTGACATTATTTAAATTAATAATAACTAATAAGACAGTTATAAACCACACTAGTAATTATTAATATATTGTTAACACCGTTATAGTGTTGCCCTCCACTTAAATCTATGTGTGCACGTTACCCCCTACATCGTAACATTCTCTTCGTACACAAATGATGTGTCGTTTAGGTAAATGATATGGGGCGTATTATAAATTTAATAAAGCAGATAATAGAATTAAGTAACAGTATGAAATATACAATTCCATTTTCATTTTCACGTGTGAATACTTTTGTCGCATTCACAATTTAATACACGACTTTGCTAAACATTCGAGGTAATAATATGTATTATTCATTTAAAATACACTGTATACAATATACAAAGTAATATACAATTAAAAAAAAAACAGATTTCATTGAATTTATTTATTAAAGAAAAAAAGCATTGTTAAATAATGCTATATAATAATCTAGTAACTATTTATTATTACTAGTTAAAAATACATTTAAGTATCCAATTTAATTTAACCCATAATATGACGATTCAAAAAGGCTTTTATAAGTTTACTTAAATTGTTACTAATATTATAAATGCGAAAGTGAGTTTGTTTGTTTGTTTGTTACGCTTTCACAACTTAACTTCTGAACTGATCATCATGAAATCTTGCGAACATGTTCTGAAAGGTACAGATAATGCAAAGGATACTTAACACCTAACTGTTAGGCGAATTTGATTTCAACATGCAACCTTAAACTAAGATTTGCAGCGTTGCTGATAAAAGTTGTGTAGCGGTACAGTTAAAAACTTTTTGATCTCTTTTTGTGATAATTGATTTATCATATGAAAGAAAGACTCAAAATAGTTTAACTAATTATCTTTAAATCTCCCCTAAACAACAATTATAGACAAAACTATAAGTATTTAAAGTAAAATTAAATTAGTGTGATTTACGAGACAAAAGGTAGGAAACACATTCGTATTATACAACTAGGTACATATGATATGTATAATCCGTATATCCTTAACGAACAGTCGTATCTTAGCATTCTCGTGTAAGTACTGTCATTTTGGTTTATATTCTGCAAATCGTTTCGAGAGTTTTATGAGCAAAGTTGGTTATATTGAAGAAGTTCTCAGAGACTTGACTGATGTCTGGTTTAATGCTCGCTTTAAAAGTGATATGTGACAACACGCTGTATAAGATGCGCTAATATACAACACGTATATTTGGTAATATTTAATGAACATGAAGAATTTGGATAATATTACGATATCCGGTTCGAATCCGAGTAAACTACTTATTTATTTAAGTAGTAAGGCCTCTACTCCTATTTAAGGAGGTTGGAGTTTATTCCACCACGCTGCTCTTATGCGGGTTGGTGGAATACGCACGTGGCAGATATTCAACATAGCGTTGTAAACATATGTTAGCTGAAGATACAAAACTAAAACTTTGAATTGTTTAATCATTTAAAAAAAAGTAATACTGCTATCAGCACCAGACTATAAAAAGGGTTTTATGAATAAGTATAGTTTGAATTTCAACTGGCTCTTGACTAGTGGACCCTTTAAGATGATTATCACACCCTTTTTATGATTCTACTGTCTTAAGGGCCCAGTCTCACTGTATTTTAACTTTATAGTAATAGAAACATTTTTTATGCAATTGGAGTTAATAATGACGAAGACGTTCAGTTGATCAATTCGGACCATGGTATCATTGTCATCGAATGGTAGTCAACTCCATAAATATTTCCTTCAACTCGTGTTCGACTGGCAAAGGAAGTATCTGAAGGTAACCTGCATGTGTCGGGTGTAAGTCTGTCCCGTTCTACATTCTGACAAAATCACGGGAGAGGCGTGCTGAAATAAAATCGAAGCGTTCTCGTTAAAAAGAAGCTTCCTCTCCTACTTCGCCCCGAAGTTTATAGTATTTGATCTAACTATAATTATTTCATAAATTTTGTGCCACATTGCGCGTAAGACCGCTACATCATTTCTATAATCCTTCCATGACACGTAATATTCAACGATTTGTATTCAATTTCCCTCGGCATCTCGTGTTTTGAGATTTATCTTATAAACTGAAACCCATTGAGTCCTCTCTGTAATAGAATTGTGAAACCAATCTTTAGCGAAATCTAATTTTCATCAAAGGGTGTATGAGTTTGCTGAACTAGACATTTTATCAATGTTACCAAAATGTATATTTATAAAACTCGACTTTATCTGTCTCATTAATCTAATGCTCTGGTTATTCGACTGCAAATCATGAAATATCTGGGATAGATAAATAAAAAACCGGCTAAATGCAAGTCGGACTGGCGCACGAAGGGTTCCGTACCATTAACTATAAAAACGGCAAAAAAAAACATGTCTGTTGTATGGGAGCCCCTCTTAAATATTTAATTTATTCTGTTTTTAGTATTTGTTGTTATAACGGCAACAGAAATACATCATCTGTGAAAATTTCAACAGCGAAGTCTTAGTAATAGGGTTCCCGTTTTACCCTTTGGGTACGGAACCCTAAAAAGTAATTGAGTGTTCTTATTTAGGATTCTTAGCAACAATCCGGATTAGGAAGTTGGCAGTCCGACACGACTGGTTCAGGCGTAAGACGAATAACTTGTTGTGCGTTCCGAGGCATGGCAGCATTAACATTGCAAACTACCAAACGAGCTGTAATTGAGAATTGTCAGTGAGTTTTATGCGTATAGCATCGGCATATGCAGCTTTATATGCTAGCCATTATTACAGCCGCTACCTATATACATAGCTAAAGACACATTTCTGTTACTGACAAACAGACAGAGATTTTAGTCTTAGTAATGTAGTTAAGCTATCCTTAAAGTACGTAACCAAGCTAAAAATAGACATTCCACTATATCACGTTAAGAAAACACAGAATACACGAACATAGCAAAAAGTATAATTACTTCATCACCAGGTCTAACCTTAAATACGCGATCAAGATTATAAATACATCCGCCATTATCGATATCATTGACAGGCGACATTTAATGTTACGGCTGTGATGTAATCAGGAACAAGTTTCTGATAATCTCTCCAGTTCAGTATATAGCTTACGTGACATTTACCGTATACTATGTAACACGTGCTTATTTAAGTTTCGCATTATATATAAATATTATGTAATACATAAATGATCAATTGAACTCGTAAATAAAAATAATCAAAGTTGAGTCAAATTCAAATTCAACATACTTTATTCAATATTGAAGTATTACACTTTCTTATTGATAGTTAATTTCAGAAACCACCACCGATTCGGAAAAGAAACACCCAGCCCTGAGAAGAACCGGCGAAAGAAACTCACGGATTGTTTTTTTTTTGTCTGTTTGTTCCTTGTACCAATGTTTTGAGTATCACATTTTCTCACAAAATCATTAATGTTTTTCCGTAAATACATAAGTGTGTGAGTGTTTATTGTGTATCGATAATAGCAAATTATAGATGTCGCTTTTTTTTAAATTTAGTTTTGTAGTTTCTGCGTTATGTTCAAAATACTTTCTTATCCATTAAGTTAAATAGCATATTACTGTAGCTACTCTTGCTCGCTCACCCTTCCAACTGGAACAAAACAGTAACGCATTGCTATTTGACGGGGTAATATGAGATGTGTGAGTTAAACCAACCTAGACGGACTTGCGAAAAGCCACTAGCACCAAGTAAAAATGCAGATTTCCTCGCGACGTTTTTCCCACCGGTCACGAAATAAATTATAAACATAAATTAAACACATGAATACTCAGCTTGCCCGAGTGTTCGAACCGTTGCAGTTGTGTCTTACAAGATGTTTAACTCAAAAAGTCTTCCCGCGAATACCGTTTCATGTGACACTTACGTTGGTTCAAATAGTTTTGATTTAGTTATAAATTGTGTGTACTAATATAAAAAGAACTGTACGCTGTATCTATTCGAAGTTTAGTTTTATAATTCTGACTTACGTTAAGGACACATATATATATAGCAAATATTGTAGTATTTTAATTGCTTTATAAAAATAAAACAACAGCCGGTTAATAACACACTGGCGGCTAAGGCACCTCGCCTCTGGAGCTAATTTGATGTATTGCGGATTGGTAGACACATTTGGTAGAATTTTATCTGACTCAAACAGTTAATAAGACACGAGATTTATTTAAACACAATATAAGTCCATAAAATTACAATGGTGCTTGTCCGAGTTTGAACCCCTAACTTTCGGAAATGGAATATTTACAATATTTACAATATTTATTGGGTCATATCAGCTTATCTATAATAGCCTAAAAAGTATATAAGTCTAACTTTAATTATTAAAACACATCTAATCGCACAATTCGCCTGCAGCCAGATTCGCGTCTGGATAGACAATGGGATGCTGGTTTTGAAAGTGAATATTCTAAGCACTAACTTATAATTAGATTTGTTGAAACTTTCACATAACAATACGTCATATAATATATATACTACTATTTAAACAGTCACGAGATCATATCTTATCTTTTTTATTCTTGTCATAATCTTTAACTGAGCAATAGATTATATACCCATCAATATACTTGTTGTTAAAGTGTCGTTTAATTAATCTATTCATTTATGGATATCAAATAATTACTTATTCATTCATTATGATTATATCTATACATAATAAACAAACGTGGAATTAGTAAATGATTTTCAGGATTTCATTAACATCATTTTGTACCAGAATTGTAAATAGTAACTACTGAGTTTCTTACCGGTTCTTCTCGATAGATTCCCACTCATCCCATATTCTACCAAAACGCAATACGTAATACTGTTGTTAAACGGTTTGAAAGGTGAGTGAATCAAATTAACAAGCACAGACACAGCATCAGTATTGCGACCATGGGAGCGATGTGAGGGAAGGTTAATATTTCTGACAGCGCTATGTCTATGGACAATGATCACATACTGCCAGGTTTGCCATTGTACATTAAAAAAACACGCTCCAAAGCCGCGGGTAAATCCGGAGCACACAGCTAGTGTATAATCAAATGAAACCGTTAATGTTACTATCGCTTAAAGTACATTCATATGAATACTCAATTTATTATATATAATTAAGGCGATATAAGGCGTCATGGGTACTTTCAATTCAACTTCCTTAAACCGAAACGTGTTCTAGTTTCAAGTAATTGCATATATTATTTAACTTGTTACGCAATCCCTCATATCGTATAAGGAACATGTGTACGGGCCCTTAATGCATTCAGCTGCTTTGAATATGAGCTACATGTACAAGACTTAGATATCCTAATTTTGTTCGTGATTTAAAAACGTAATTTGCAAAATTCGTATCATGTTTGAATGAAAATTAGCCATATCCACAAACCCTCATTTCTGCAGCATGGTGGAATTCGATTCAAGCTTTCTCCTCAAGTAGTAGTAGAGAAGAAGTAGCCTTAACCCATCTGTGGGACATATACAGACTGTTTCTAAAGAGCCCTTTGGGCCCAGTGGTTCTTGGGAATTATTACCTAGCATATAATATCTCAATCAAAAAGAAGCTAAAATCTTTAAACATTGATAATTCATTTTATGCTGAGCAATATTTTTGTGGGTTGAATAATATCGAACATGTTTTCAAACTCAAAACGATTTCTTCCCAGCTAATCTTAGCGTTCAAAATGTATATATTTAGCAACCACTGCTTATCTATAACAAATTTAAAAAAAAACAATCAACGTTAACTCTATCCAACTAAAACATATACAATGCCTTATAATATTATTTAAAAATAATATTGTGTTAGTTAAAACTTCAACAGGCGCGCTATTTGCGCGCTTACTATAAAAACAGAGAACAACAATACCTAATTACTATATTCAAACAAAGACAGCTGCGAAACATAAAGAGCCATTACCAGATCTAAGCAAAAACATAATTAACAAAGAACAATTAAAGCAGAGAGGCGCGAATTTAAATATTTATTTAATTTGAATTCTTTGCCGTTTTGTGTTGAGAATGGCTGCCGTATACTAAATCTATTAGAATAACATCATCATCGTACTATACTTAATTCGTTTGAGCCATCTCGGTTAAATAATAATAATTAAAAAAGAAAAAAGTAAGAAATAATGAATTGTAATGAATTAAATAATATTAAAGTGTCATAATTCAATTTTCTTGTCCAAAACTTAGTACTCATTAACATGCATAAACTGTTTATAAGATTTTCAGTATCACTTAGCCGTGCCTTAAAATTATAACAAAACTTCATTTTCTGGTTACGCCGTAATATATTGGAGAAGCAATTTGGGAATCACAAATGAAAATTAATGCTATGGTTAGACAGCGGGCGGATTGGCGATGGCCGTGAGCAGGTATGTACTAGTACGGAAGATGTCACAAGGCGCCGTCGCGCTCAACGGGTCGCGTCCCGTCGTCTTTGTAACTACTAATATGAAGTCTTAGAACACAACGCGCCGCCGACACGCCAGCGTCGCGTCGCCATCCCGCCTCGTCGGTTGTCTGACCACAGCTTAAACGAGAACGCAAAAGAATACGTCATCTCAGCGGTAATTATCCTGGGGCGATGAATGATCTGTCGACTGGTCGGGCAACTAGTTAAGAGTGCTGTTCGAAAGTCAACTTTGTTATAATAGCATTAATTTAAAAACGATAATTCATCACATTTTGTTCAAACTGAAAATAATTACTTTATAAAATTATACCGATATGTTTTTAATGTAAAGCATTTCAAATATATGTATATTTTTCTTTAATAATCGATAATGATTTGGTATCTTCATTATTTTGGCAGTAGATTGTCTAGTAGCTAATTTATAAAGCTGCAGATCCCAAAGTTCTACCAAGCCAACAAAAATTTTTTTGGGTGGAAAGCACGTTAAACCGGTGTTGCTGAATAGTAAGTGCGCCTGTGTTTGCTTACACACTTAAGACATTTTGTGCGTTAGAATATGCGTTGAGTGAGTGGTACCCACCCAGATGGGCACAAAGTCCTATCACCAAATAAATTTTCCTCTACCAACTTACGAATTTATCATATCAGACCTATGACCAACCAAAAGTAAATTGCAGTAACCACCGAACCGCTCGTTTAATTCAGTTACATACAGGATCTAGCAACTTGCTGACCAACCAGTCGAGCAACTAGTCCGTCAATTCGACGCTGTATTTAATTATAATCAAAGGGAAATTAAGAGATCCGTTGGCATATGTGACAATGATATATTGTTACAAAGAACCGTTCTCATTCTTTTCGGTTATTTCGTATGCGGGTCGGAGTTAGCACTCTTTCAGACAAATAAACCATTTTTTCTGAATATATTTATGAGGATTTTCGTCTTCTTATCAAAGCCAGGGAGATTGTATAATTCATTTTTAGATAATGCTATTGAGATTGTTTTTCTTTCGGTACGCATATGTTTTACTGTTCTGTTTATACAAATATTTTTTGTTACACACTGTGTATGTCACAATTTACCTTTAGCTAATCAAGAATAATAAACCAAAACCTGTATAATTCGTTACTACAGAACCCGGAAAGAAATATACAATTTTCAGTCACTCAGTAGCAGTAATGGTCTTAAGTATAATTTTAATCAATTTTAATGCATCAAATTACAAATGAAGACGTTATGCACACTAATCTTAAGTGTTACTTAAGATTACATAATTCTATGACGTAATAAAAATTAAAAATTATTCTCTCTATTTATAAAGATGAAATGCCTTATAATTCATGCTACCTTATAAAACTCAATTATTGTTTTAAAGGGATTTATTTCAATCTAAATTTATTAAATGACAATATCTTTATACGTTTTTATATTCCATCGTACTCGTTATCTATACAGCGTGTAACAAAATTCGTGTCCCACCCGTGAAGTGGTTATCAGGTATCGTGTGTCGGTTCTATTTAAGTAATAATTTTTAAAATACTAAGCAAAAATATATATAGAAGAATGACCGACTGATCGATAAATCAACGCACAGCCCAATCAACTGGAGCACCATGAAAATTTTCTTACGAGGTTCCTTTTACACAGTAGGTTAGCACTAAGAAAGGATTTTTGAAAATGTTACTCCTAAGGTAATCATAAAGGGCTAAAAGTTTGTATAAAAAAATTTCATTCAACAATTTTTAACATCATAATTCAGAGTTGACGCGGTCGAAGCCTTGGGTAAGGCGCTAGTAATTTAAATAGCCTTCGTACGTATAATCATAACCAATAACTTAGCAATATCTTCTATAAAATACACAACAATGCAATACATCAACGTAATCTCCAATCATTCAAGGGAAGGCCGCTAAATCTTTTATAGCGAATCCTCTCTCGGCTTACTTCATTGAATTTCCCCTGGTTCTGTCTCGACCCTGGAATAATATTACGACACTAATCGCTTTATCTCTGTCAGAACTGGGTGCAAATACCCCGCAGTTATGAACCAAGGAAGGGACGAAATCTACTAAAAATCACTATCCATTGTACAACGTCAAATAGCTAACAATAAGTAATATTTATATAACTTTGTATGCAAGTAAAAGAAAATAATGTAATTACTTAGTACTTGTCAATGAATAACAAAACTGTATCATAGCTCCTTGAAGAATATAATAGCAAAAAGTCAAATGTGTCGATATAAGTAACAACTTCACGTTCACATAAGGCGTTAAATTTAAATATCAACTAATCAATTAATACTAAATTAACTACATCTTAATTATATTCAAAAACATCTACTTTTTATTGTTACCAATATTTTAAATGAGAAAGTGAGTTTGTTTGTTATGTTTTCACATCCGAATTACTCAACAGTACTAAAATGTTTCATACGTTGTCAGAAAAGAGCATAAAATAACTAATATCTATCTATTTAATGATAAATTAAAAATATAAGGTATATATAAAGTGAACCCTTCACGGATGACTATCATGGACACAGTTTCTAATAGACACCGAGAAGACGCTGAGTCTTAATAAGGTCACGTTAAACATCCTTGTTCGCATGTCATACAAAATCTTCGAGGTCGAGATTATTACTGTAAAGTACTTACACAAATGATCACAAAGTTGTAAATTATGTTTACAATGGTCTCATCTTATTAAAGAATGAATGTTCAACATAATTATCAATCTGTAATATTTTTTATTACAGCAAGTTTACGCCACACCTGTGCCACAAATAGCTAAAATATCAGACGTGCTGACCAGCCAGGGTCCTCCATTCCAAGCTGCTATCGCAAATCATCTCTATTCTCCTGTCTCCATCTACCAAAACAGGGTAAGTTAAAACAATGGCTTGAAAAAATCTATATAAACTTAACGTCGTCCAATATCAAAACACTTTAACGAAAATCCGCGTTCTAGCTTTGACCTAGTTCTCTTCGTAAAATATAATTTCACTTTTCATACATTTAAAGTTAAACTATATTACTATTTTAATAACTTCGAAAATACAATCACTCCTCCTCCAACCCTGACATATTTTTAATTTTAAATTTTAATGGAACATTTTTCATCCCGTAAATATAATTTCAAATAAATATCGTATAATATTCTCACATATTTCCAGCCTGGACCACCTACAACATATGAAGTTTCAGCACCGGTTCCTTCACAGCTAGCTTACACAGAGCACAGGCTATCGGTACCGAATTCTCTCCAATATAGTGCAAAGCCGCAACCTATTACAAAACCAATTATAACCAATTACGAACAACCTCAAACATTTGTTCAGCCATCTTACGAACACAACTTTCTTCAATTACAACCTAGCTATCAACAATCGTTAAATAACGGTCATCTTCAAAACGCTTATCAACAAATTCAATATCAACCACAAGCTTATAACCAACAACAATTTCAATACATACAAGAGCAACCGCTACAGCAACCTGGAATTACATACAATCGTCAAGAACTGCCAAGTCAATACCAAAATAAACCAGAGCAGAGAGATTTAAAAAGTCAACCAGACACGACACAGATTATTGAAAAACAACAAATAATTCAACAGGTGAGATTTTTAATTACTAATATTGTACAAAGTTTGATTAGGTTTTGTTAAAACTGTATGTTTCAATAAACAGACTTATCATATTTATGTAATATTTAAATAATTATTAAAGTTAACATTTATTTCTAGCAGGATTACAACGATAAACAACAAAATGCTCTGAGCTACGCAAGATTCACCTTCAATCAAGCTATTCCATCTCATGAACAATCTCATCTACAAGGATCAGTGTCTCCATCTCCTCAGGCAATATCACAACCGGAAACTCATCAACAAATCCTTCAGCCACAACCACAACAATATTCAGTACAACCGCAGCCAATAGCACAAATAAACTATCAGCTTCAACATCCATCTCAACATGGGCCACAATTACAATATAAATCTCAACCACAAATTCAACAACCTAAACTTCAACAAATCCAGCAGCAACAGGTCCAGTATCAAGCACATCAAGCAACCCAGCAACCTCAATTACAATATCAGGGACACCAGCAATCCCAGCAACCATTGCAATATCAACAGCCTCAAATCCAATATCAGGAAGCACAGCCGCAACCGCAATACGTCTTTCAACAACAACAGTTACAACAATTGCAACCATCGCCAGATCTAAGCCTTCAAGCACAACCACAATACCAAGTCCAGCCACAACAGTACCACCTACCACAAATTCAGCCTCAATTATTTAATGTTGAAAAATCCGAACAAGTGCTTTCAAAGCAATCGCTACCTCAGAGACAAGTTTTTTACAAACAACCTTTTCAACAACAGTTAATTCAACCTCAGACACAAGACTTAGGTTACAAAAATCTCCCAGTCTTCCCAACGTTTCCTCCCATCCAATATTTTGGTAAATTCGCTCAATCAATCTTTGGTAACTACCAGCATTAATAATGTCTCGTTATCTAACGTAATCGTTCAAGATTGAGTTCTATTAAATATTTGTTTCAATTTCATAATTTAATTGAAAATCCCAAACCTGAATAATAAAGGGCTTGCTGTTGGTCTTGTAAATATTATATTGGTGCCAAAAAAGCCGTGATAACATTAGTACCTTCCACTTATTATTTAATATTCTTCTCTCCAATCTTCTATGCTGCGTATTGGAAAAGTTTATATTTGTTTTCGCTTCTTAACTGAAATATTCATAAGTGAATTTGTAATGTGAATAATTTAATCATATCGTGTGTGAGTATAATTAGATGTTTTATGATCTGTGATGCCATAAATTTATTGCTTCTAAACTTTTCTTGTTAAATATAATAATAGGTTAATAAAGTATATTTAAATGTGAACGTCTTATTTTTTAACAAATCATGCTCAACACTTACTTGAAATGTTTTCTACATTACTACGCGACACTATGTTTTGGTAACTATTTTATTATGTGGACAAATTCTAAGTAGCCGTACGATTAAGCTGCTACCAAACCAAGCTATTCATTACATGTAATAAACTCCTTCACATAATCAAAATTATTTATTTGCATGAAATGTAGTTTTACAGATGGTTTGATTTCTTAATAAGTATCTAATACATTTCGCTCACGATAAGCAAAAAAGAAATATGTTAACAAGTAATCACGAATTGATCTCTATTTTTAAATATGTAATGATTTTTATTGGTATAAATAATGGCTAGAACACGAGATTCTTAACCGAAAGTTTGCTTCATTTGTTTTTATAATTACTCCGTGTTCGGTGGTAAAGAAAAACAACGTGGGGAAACCTTTATGGGGATTAAAATCTGACACGTGCCACCAAACCGCAGTGAAACAGCGTGGTGGCATCAACTGTCATTTTATGTAAACATTACCGTAGTACATAACTCTTCAATATCGTAGTTATGTGCTAACTTATTAAAAAACTATAAAGATATATTTAACAATTCATAAACACAAATTAAGCACATGGAAATTAAGTAGTGATTGTCCGGATTTGAACCTGCGATCTTCGCGTATAATCCTGATCCTGATACTTTTTTTACAAATGCAGATTTACGGGTATGAATTTATACATTTTAATTTTACAAAAGTATCATAGTAAGCTATAACATAATGGCTTCAGAATTTTCGACCGTAATCAGCAAAATAGTTGCTTCAATGAAAATACTCCGCACGCATTCTCAGAGCCAAACTTGGACCAAGATAACAGAGACCACTCGTCCTTACTTCATAACGACCACTTCATGCTTTCCTTACATTTGCCATTTAACTTGAAAACAATGAAAATAAAAAAGAATCCATTAAAATGACAAAAAATTACACAACATACTATGCAAAATAATACACAATTTTAAATGAAAAACAAATAATAAAATGGCAACTACTACTGAACAATTTCCATTTCTGATCGTCTTATATCCGATCTGTATTTCTGTAAGCTCTTTTATATTTCGAAATTAACGAAAAAGATTAAAAAGTCTCTGTTATATGATAATAAATAAACCTTTTCACAACTTTTACTATATATTAATTCGTTTATATTTATTTTGTAATTATAAGTATAATCGGTCAGATTTTATTTAAATTTACCTCCTTTTATTTTGAGGAGAAGGCTTAGAAGGTATACCACCACGCCACTCTAAAGCGGGTTGGTGGAACGGCAGACACATGCAGGTTTAACGGTGTTCTCCTTAACTATGGTAATCATAATTATATTAAAGCGACAAAGAAATGATTTACAGGCCGCGTATCATAGTCTCATGTTCGATGCTAGCCCCTTGAGCTTGTCGCTTCCACTCCTAACACCAACTGTACACTTATTTTGAGGGGTAAATACGAATGTTAGATAATATCATTTAAAAAATGGGCATTCATAGTATTCTTTACAATACATATTTCAAAAAGTATATTAAATGTAATTAAAAATGAAATTAAAGTGAAACTAAACAGATCACAGAAGGACAAGGGACGACATCACAATATGCCAATGCTAATTGCACGCGACCCTTTTACAACAATAGGGCCGGGCTTAGATCGAGTATGTTTGACGTAATTTTGATACTTAGAACTTTGCGAAATTTAATTTTATAACTTTGTATTACATTTATCAACTAAGTCATCTCGGCCTTAAAATAGTACTTTCATAAATTAATATAACTCTCTTCCATAAACATCGTAGAAAGACTAAAAAATTTGTAAGTTGTAATGATTAATTTATTTAAATCATACTGAAATGTGCCCCGTTTCGGTAATAAGGAAACAACAAGGGTTATGGTTAGTTGAATGACGCAAAGATAACCACGTTGTACTGCGACGAATATCCGTCCTTGTATGCATATCGTATTGCGCACGACAGACAAACAAAACTGGCTAATTATTTCCCTATGCTTTGATAATATATTCGTTATACTTCCCATTACTGATGCCCTGGTACCTAACTAACATCATAACCAAAACCAGGCCGACGTTGATGTGTCTGTTGTCTATTTTATTAATTAGTAATAATTTTTATATAAGTTTTAAAAATAGGTTTTAATTCTTCCCCTCTGATAATTTTATTATATCTGATTTATATTTAAATTCTTAATGCTTGCACCAAATTTTATCTCTTTCAAATTCAACGTGTTTATATTAACGCAAGTAACAGTCTGTGAATTTCCAACTCTTGCGTTAAGGCCTCTTTTCCTCTTTTGAGAAGAAGATTTGGAGCTTATTCCACCACGCTGCTCTAGTGCGGTTTGGTGTAATTCACATGTGACAGACCTCACGATGTTTTCCTTCACCGACAAGCACGAGATGAATTATAATTACAAATTAAGCACATGAAATTCAGTGGTGCTTGCCCGGGTTTAAGCCTACGATCATCGATTAAGATTCACGCGGTCTTACCACTGAATTATTTCGGCATTATTGGCATATATTGACATATATGTATGTTATTAATTAATGTTTACTTTATAGCTAATATTTATTGTGTAATGTGATAGTGCATGCTGAGACTAACTGTAATTAGTAGAACATTTACTATGATAGTTTCAATATGCAATATTGTTTTTTATTGTGATATTGTGTCTCCTGTTGGCTGTCCTACTATAATAAATAAATGTAGCAAAATAAATACCTTCTAAAATCACATGCAGTGGCATACATCCCAGTTATTTATACCGACGACAGCGAAGACGCTTTGGTAACAACGCTAGTGAAGACGACACAAATGGCGAACACCTAGGAGATTCTTGATTATAAATAAATAATATTTACTCGGTGGTAGAGCTTTGTGCAAGCTCGTCTGGGTAGGTACCACCCACACATCAGATATTCTATCGCAAAACAACAGTACTTGATATTGTTGTGTTCCGGTTTGAAGGGTGAGTGAGCCAGTGTAATTACAGGCACATGGGATATAACATCTTAGTTCCCAAGGTCGGTAGCGCATTGGTAAGCGATGGTTAACATCTCTTACAAAGTCAATGTCTATGGGCGTCGGTAACCACTTACTATCAGGTGGTCTATATGCTATAAAAAAACCTAAAATAGCGACCATAAAAGAGATGACCGGATTATGGTAAAACTGGCCGAATACCATCCAGATCCGAAGAATCCAAAATTCCACCAAAACAACTAAGACCACTTCAAGATAGACAACTGACAGACATTCCGAGTCATAAACTAGGTCCAATTTTCTGAAACGTATATTATGATGCTGGCTGGTAATAAACATACAGGCACATTAAAATAACATTAATATAGATTAAAAATAAAATAACAGAACTGTGGAGATACAAATTCAAGAAAAATAAATGACCCAACTTTCACTGTGATCGGTCAAATGGTGCCGAAGTCTATTAGTCTCAAACTGATATAGAAACTTCGATTTCTATTAATATTACATAACATTAATTTTTATATAAAATACTTACTTGTGACTTTTTGTTGGAATTATAAATTGATATTAATTACTTATTTTTAACATACAACGTTTACTGACAATGGTAATATATCTGTTAAGTTATATGCCCTTACCAAACCGTACCATACCATGACCGTGCTATGAACGTATCAGGATCGGAAAGCAATACGAAACGCTCTACTCCGACGGTGCCGATCGGTGACGGGAGCTTCTAGTGGGCATAGTCTAATACTTTCCAGTGCAAAGAATATTTGTTTGACGGGCACGTTCCTAGTACGGTCATAGTATGAAACGTTATAGTGAGCAAAGCTCTTTAATATTTCTTACAGCGCCTATGTCTATCTCGGTGGTGACCACTTACCATCAGGTGGCCCATTTGCCTATCCGCCTAAATATCTTGTTATATATATATTCATGTCAGTTTCCTCGTAATTTTATTCAAATCATAAGGAAAACACGACATTTTATATTTCGGCACGCACTTCCGACATGTCCACAATTTTATGAATTGTTTGATGTCATTCGAGCAATTCTTTCATGCGCCGTTGATTTTTTAGTTATATTTTATTCAACCTTCTTATTCATTATATTTTCAATGAATCCTGTTTATTACTCATTATTTTTAATTTAATAAACATCTTTCCGTTTTTGAAGAGGAAACACATATAGGTACCGTTAAATATGATAAACTCGAAACACCTATACAATTGAGACAAATATAGGTAACAAAGATAGACAATAAAGGTTATCCTTAGACATACAAGTCCGTCATTTGTTTTTTGAAGTGATAACTTCTTATGAGAGGGGTAAACCACTTCGTAACGTAACGCGTTACGGCGCCACTATTACCGACGCGGACTGCTTTACCTGAGAGTTACCAACCTCACGCCATCTAGCGTATACAGATAGTACTTATAATAATTTAGCAACTCTCAAGTACTAATTTAAATTATATATAATATATTATAATTAATAATAAATATTATCACTTCTGTCGAGCGTCCCGAGATACACACGTTTCTTTTTTGTTAGTCATGTTTTAATGGTAAATAATAGTTCAAATTATAACTTCAATGAATTTGATGTTATAAACTCGCGTTCGTAACTCATCTCTTTCTCATCCTGTTAAAAGTGAGTGTGCAATACGTCACGTCAATGATTCGAGAGAGAATGAGTGTAATACGCCTATGTCGATGATTCGATACAGAATCCCGTTGTCATTCTACCAGCTCTTATAGATGCGTTTTTAAATAATGAAAAATGTATTCTAAGCTTGCGTTAATTTTTTTCTATAAAATAAAAAAAAATCTGTCAACCATTAACAATTTTATTTGTGTATTTTCATGTATGAAATACATTTACCAACTTTTATTCGATTTCTTCCGGGTCGACTCCATTAATTAAGTTAACACATAACACGTAAACTATCCGCCGGGCACATTTTATTTTACGCAATTGAAAATAAATTCAATTATTTCTTATAAAAATAAATGTCAATAATAATTCATGTACACATTGACCTTTACTTTGACCTTTACTATATAACACAACTATTATAAAGATATATAAAAATAAAATAAATAAATAACAAAACGTAGACGATGTTGACAACTACAATTTTTATGTTACCTTATTTTAATACTTTAGATAACCTTATGATAATTTTTACCACAAAAACTGTAACCATTACGTAGGTCGGAAGTCAAGGCTCAGACACACGCGTCGGTCACGGCGGCCAATCTCAAGAGATATTAGCTAACTGCGCAGGAGATATTATAGTGCACAAGTGTGTGCGCCAACACAGGTGCACTCTCTATTCCCTATTGGTCCGGGAGGTAGCGTTGCATTTTAGGTAATGATTTTAAGCCGTTTCATTGCCGTCATTTTCAAAAGAACTCCTATAACTAATAAATAAACCAAGCGTCAGCTCACGCACCCGCGGTGAGTTTGGCTGGGGGAGGGTGCAACGCTACCTCCCGACCGAATCTTTACTGCGTTGGCTGACAGTCTTTCCACCGCTACCCAGGCAGCTGACGATTGTTTTCGTATTTTTGAATATGTAAGTCGAATATGTATTTTAAAAGTTCAGGCGGCTGGCTTACTCATAATCCTCCCCCCCCTCCACTATGCAGCTGACGGTTATTTTCCAGCTCAGTATGATGTTAACTATCCATGAAAAAAGGTTTCAGCCGGCGTACTATTACTTTTTTTTTTTCTTCAATTCCCAACTTTCGCACCCTCCCACAGCCAAACCCACCGCTGACGGTCGGTTTGCTTATTAGCTATATAAGATCTACTATCTATGTGAATATCAGCCGGCATACTAAGACTTTTGTAAATGCAACGCTACCTCCCGGACCATATGGCTCGGCAATCCGACACGACCGGAAAGAGTTCAGGCGCAGGACCAACGGCTTTTCGTGCTTTCCGAGACACGGGAGTGTACTCACTTCCAAGTTCCAGACTCCGGGCTGCTAGTGAGAATTTTCTGACAGAAAAACCCGATAACTATTTATTAGCCCGACCTGGGAATTGAACCCAGGACCACCGGGTCTGCGGCCCTATACCTAGCCACTAGACAGACCAACGAGGCAATCAGCTTGGTAATAATTAAGCTTGAACCACAAAAGGACATAACTCCGTCTTCTCAACACGCGGGCGAGGCCGCGGGTGAAAATTAGATTTAAATAAAACGGTAAAAATATGTTTCGTTGTATGAACATATAAACGATATAAGTCATACATACTTAAACAGTTAAACTAAATAGAGGTTAAAAGTATGTTTATATGTTATAAAGCCTTAAATAAATACAAATAAAATCGTTAATATAAAAATTGTGACCGCATGGAATGGTGGCAAGAATGCTACGAGCATTTCTATAAAGAAATAAATTTATTATTGATGCAAAATTAATACGAGTTAATTAAAAATAACACATGAATTGATTACAAATAAATGGAGACCATAGATCGTAATATTTTAATAGTCAAATCTACCAAAAGTCTATTTATTCAAGTAAGCTTTCATAAGCCTTTCTGATTTATCTTGCTACTGGATTAAATTCAATACAAACCTACCAGAGTTCGGAATATTGATTCTACCGAAATGGATCGGCATAAAATTAAATAGTTAGTTTTTCTAAAATGATATATGTACATAATTGTATATAATATAGTATGTTGGATATACATATATATCATATAACTGCCGGCCGTAGAAACGGTGGTCCTGGGTTCAAATCCCAGGTCGGGCCAATATGTATAATGTTATTGAGATTTACTGTCGAAAAATTCTCAGTAGCAACCCGGAGTCTGGAAGTTGGAAGTGTATACACTCCCGTGCCTCGGAAAGCACGTAAAGCCGTTGTTCCTACTAGTACAAACACAAGTTAGACACTTGATAAGTGAGTGGTATTCGCCTGGATTCAAAACCCCGACCGTTAGTTAAAATCCACGAATCCAATCTAACTCTTTGAAACTTTTACATATAAATCTTACACACACATATGAATATACACGATTAAAAATACTTAATAGATTAATTTATAATATTTGCTGTCAAAATATTTACTGGCTTTGTGCAAGTTCGTCTGGATAGCTGCCATCAGATATTCTACAGCAAAACAGTAGTACTTGGTATCTTAGTTCCCAACGTTGGTGGCGTATTGGCGATGTAAGCAATGGCTAACATTTCTTCCAATGACAATGTCAATGGGCGTTGGTGATCACCTACCATCAGGTGGCCCATATGCTCATCCGCCTACCTATACTATAAAAAATATATTATATACACGATTTTTTTTATCTAAAGACATTTTAAAAAAAGTGTTAATAATGTAATCTTCCACTACATGAAACGTCGGTAAAGGCGTAAATGAATGAAGCTCCCTCGATGTAGGAGTGCGGCATTCACATCGGCCAACCTTTAACGACCAAAATTCGACCAAACGTCTATAATATTGAAATCGCGACTGTGATGCTGCCTAGAAAAAAACATGCACTTGAAAAAAAAAAGCAATATAAATCATAGAAAGGTAGACCAAAGCCACTGGCGACACGTCTATGGAGATTTATAGGATTAAAATAAATAGTATGTTACATATGATGTTGTCCTTGTTTTATTTATAGTATCATAGTTTATCCTTGCAATGTACATATACATATGTATCTAGCATTTACGCTAACTAAGAGCACGGAAGCTTAGTTTAATGAAAAATAATTATTAATTATTTTTTAGTGTCTCACTTTCATCTTATCGTTCATTAAGACATGCCATTTCTCACGCACGATCTGTTCTATGGTTTGGCACATATTCAAATGAGCTGATCTGAGCTGACCTCCGGCTACTCGGCCTTTCCTTTCCTATTCCGATTAGCTTTTGATTAAGGTTTTGGCGAGCGAGGTCGGTTTTGGGCCTAATAAAGCCAGTTTTTAAAGGCTGAACGTAATGTATATCGCAAGTCTTGTATTTAAATGTATCCTTGTAAAATACAATTCCGTGTTTTTTACTAACAAGTCTTGATAGATCGAATCTTAACTCGACATTTCTTAATATAGAACTTGTATTTAGATTAATCAATCATTACAAAATCCCGCTCAGATTCTTTCGTTGATTCCTTTCGAGTCAAAGTATTACATATATTTTTTCATATTAAAGGTGATTTTAACGACTGGTTGTGGGTTCATATCTGAGTAAGCAGCACTGTTTTCGTTAGTACCATCTATCCTCAGGATTAAAGGACGACTCGTGAAGAAATTTGCATGTGTCGAATAAAGTTCCAATTTCAAAATTCAGATTCACCTGTGCTCCCTACACACACAGAAACAGCGTAGGTTAATCCTCTCCAAACCTTCTCCTTAAAAGTAAAGGAAGCCTGTGCCCAGCGTTGGGATATTTATCAGTTGACACAGTTTAGTTCAAATTTTGAATAAGATAAAATTTGCTTTATATTTTATCTTTGAATTTTAAAATTTAATAAAATAAACGGAGACCGTTTATTTTAGTCACACTTGAGAAATTATTTTAAAATAAATTATAAATCAAAATCCGAGCGCATGAGCTTGAAAAATGTCCTTAATCTGTTAATAATTTCGGAAAGAACTGTTTTCTATAAATATATTCGAAAGACGACTATTCTTTGGCATTATTATCGATATCGGAGCTAAAATGCAAATCACATATTTGAATATTTATGTTTTGTTCGTCTGTCCAAATAGATATTTTTTTACATTTCCCACATAGAATCGCAAACTTTATATTTATAAAAATTATACATATTTATTGTGTAATGAGAAATAAAAGTGTTTTGTATAGTTTACAATTCATATATAATGTAATATATACTAACTGGTTATGGTGACATTACGTTTAATTAATTCAATAATGAGCTTGAATAAAAATTTAGCATCAATGGCGCAACGGTGTACCTACCTAGCGATGTAACCGTCGCAGATTCGATCTTGGACCCTTGGCTATTGTCGTCCAAATTCCTAACACAAGCCGTACGCTTAAATCAAATGAAAATATTCTTTATTAAATTTCTTAACACTTAATAAACATAGTCTTATATGATTAATTGAATATAAATCTACCACTAACGTTTTTATATAGGAGTTAGAAGACTCTAAGGAAGGATGAAGAAAAACAAAGTTATAACGGACGAAGTAGCGGCGATTACTCGTTTGTATCAGCACACAAAACGTTCCGTTACTTATATCCTTTTTAAATATGTAAATGCGTAGAACTAGGTCCAAGTCTGACGTTGATTAAAAGTGACAAGATTCACAAGATGAACGTTATAAATTCGCGATGACCCTACGATCGCATTAGAATAATATATTAATGGACGTGCCTTATTAGAACTTGTAACTCCAAACGTATTTATTATGTGATTCATTCGTGTCGCTGTCGGGCCATTAGAATTTACATGTTTACGGAGTAAAACTTGTCGATAACATTTGATACGGAACTCATTTTATTTTACTTTGAAATATTTTTTTATCTAAAATAATTTAAAAAAATATTAATGGTTTCCAAGCGATTTGAAATTATATTAATTAACATGTTATTTATTACCGGCGTTAATTTATCACTCGCTAAACAACGATTATAAATAAGGCCGTTATTTATTTCATTATTTACTCGAAACTTACAACAGGACACGATAGTGAAATGTCAGAAAGTGATAAACCACACTGATTATTTTAATTATAACAGGTATACACAACAAAATAGCGTAACAACGAAATTTGTCTTTAAACATTTCACAAATGTGATACGAATTGAGTTCTTATATAATAGCACATATGATGGTTATTCATTATTTCTCTTTATATACTTATCTGACAGGGTCAATGTTCCACCAACGATGGTACCGTCATCGCATCGGCAAGCCCACCGTTGTTGCTGATGTAATCACTTTCCATGAGGTGAGCCTTCTGCCCGTTTGCCAACCTCTAACATAAAAAACATATAAGACGAATGTGTCTTATATACCGAAGATGATACGGTTCATGTAGTACATTGACACTTGTTTACATAAATTTATTTATATTTTCTATGTTTAACAGAACTTGGTGGTAGAGCTTTTTGCAAGCTCGTCTGGATAGGTACCACCCACTCATCAGATATTCTACCGCAAAACAGCAGAACTTGGTATTGTTGTGTTCCGGTTTGAAGGGTGAGTGAGCCAATGTAATTATAGGCACAAGGGACATCACATCTTAGTTCCCAAGGTTGGTGGCGCATTGGCGATGTAAGCGAAGGTTAACATTTCTTACAATGCCATTGTCTATGGGCGTTGGTGACCACTTACCTTCAGGTGGCCCATATGCTCGTCCACCTACTTATGCAATAAAAAAAAACAGAAGCATAGACAGAACATAGATTTAGACTAACAAAGAAAGAGCTCATTAATATTGTCATTAGTATATTATATACTGTATCAGCTGCTACGAACTACTTCAAGTATGTAAATCGCTGTTTTAATAGCGCGTCCGTTTTCGTTATCGGATCGCGCGTTACCATTGCAGTGCAGACAAACTGCCTGCGTCGGAGAGTATGCGTGTCGCTTATATACACATCTAGTGAGTTAGTCAGTTAGTGTCCGCGGGATATTTAGTGCTACCTGTGCTTGAATACAATTGGATTACAATCTGGATGTCGAAGGTAAATTTAATATTATTGTTGTAATTTAATCATTTCAATTTTTAATAATTGGAGGTATGTTAATTGGTAAGCATTTGTTCAGGTGTTATCGATCAATTATTTTACTGCACAGCTGCGCTGTTACAATTCTAAGGGTAAGAGAAATCAAAATTGAATCATTATTTAATTTTCTTTATAAAATTAGGCTCTTACAAGTAGTTTCAAATCATCGTGCTCCATTATCAAGTTAAACAGAAAGCTGCCACTGTTTAGCGATAGATTCTACATAGAAAAAATTAAATAAATTAATCCTGTACTCCAATTAAATACATAATCTAATTAAAACATGTGTATAAACCTAACACATACATCTTAGGAATGAAATAAACTACGCAGCTTGATCGTAAACAGCTTATTACAACTGCATTTACATTTTACCTTACCGCGATTAAAAATGGTCTAGCTTAAATAAATTACTTAAAAAAAAAAAAAAAAAAATTCGTTTGCAATTAAAGGGTTAGTAAAATTTTTGAGGATCTAGTCAGGTAAAATATCTATATATCAGCTGCTTATATTTGTAAATATATATCATCTGATGGTAAGTGGTCACTATCGCACATAAAGTTTGGCATCGAAAGAAATATTAATCATTCCTTACATCGCCAACTCGCCATCAACTTTGGGTACTAGGATGTTATGACCCTTGCGCCTGTAGTTACACCGGCTCATCCACTCTTCAAACCGAAACACGACAATACTAAGTATTGCTGTTTGGCGATGGAATGGATGGATAGAATGGGTGGTAACCCACACATAAGATATTCTATCGCGAATTCTAGCCCGAATGGGGAGGTAACCCTCCCCATTCGGGCTTGCACAAAGCCCTGCTACCAGGGAAAACCATATAATTATATATTTATGTTTGATAAACGTTTATTATGATGATGACTTTCTGAACTCCTCAGCGGCCATTTTCTAGGCAGACTTGCCAACTGCGCAACATATTATTGTGCACAAATATGTGCGCTAACACGCACACTATTCTCTCACTCTCATAATCTCTCGATGGGGCTGCAAATCGTATACGACCATAAAGACTTCAAGCGCAGAACCAACGGATTTACGTTGATTCTGCGCTTGCTGCTTGCTGCTCTATAAAGTTTAAGTTCCAACTTACAGACTCCGAGTTGCTACTGAGAAATTCTTTATTGGTCTGGCCTGAGATTTGAACACAAGACCTCGGGATTTATGACATTATAAATTGACCACTAGACAAACGAGTCATATTTAGTGAATAGAAGGTAACAATAAATGATTAAACGGTAACAATATCTCGACGAAGGCCGCCTTGTTACTGTCACTAGCTGCTGTTGAAACCGCATTACATTCGATACAGGTTTTATTTAATACCAATTTAAATTTTATGTTAATGTCATAACACACTCAATGTTTTAAAATAGTAATATTAGTAATTACTTAAAACCATTGCTACGTGTAGTACAGTAAAAACAAAACTCCTAAGGTACGTTAGTGTATAAAGAGGATGGGATTATTTAACAATTCTAAGTTGTGACGCGAGCGAAGCCGCGGATAAAGCACTAGCGTATATTGTATAATGTATTAATTAAAATCAAATCCTTTATGAATTTGATGCTCGTGTGCACTACACTCAGCGTCGTCATCTCCGCCAGCATCTAACAGCACTTTCGACATTAACATAACATTAATTTTGTTTCGCATAAAATGTTTTAGTTTTAGTAAAGGTAAGTGGGCTCTGTTCAATTTCATCTGACGTTTCAAGAGAGCTTATAAGAGACCACATTAATAAAGTATCTGGATTGATTATCCGCAATTGTCAAACAACATTAATCTCTTCTCTGTCGTTACACTCTTGGCAGAGTGGTCGTGGTCGTCATGACAGGGGGGGTGGTGGTGATTCAAATAGAAAACAACATTAATAGTATACAGAAAGAAAGTGAGAACACTTTTTTTATTGTATAGGTAGGTGGACGAGCATATGGGCCACCAGATGGTAAGTGGTCACCAACACCCATAGACATTGGCATTGTAAGAGATGTTAACCATCGCTTACATCGCCAATGCACCACCAACCTTGGGAACTAAGATGTTATCTCCCTTGTGCTGCCTGTAATTACACTGGCTCACTCGCCCTTCAAACCCGAACACATCAATACAAAGTACTAGTATTTTGCATGCATCAGATATATCTGATGAGTGGATGGTACCTACCCAGACGAGCTTGCACAAAGCTCTACCACCGAGTAATACCGAGTAGCTGATATCAAACAAAGAATAATCTTATTACATAACGCTCCACTGCTGGTTTTCTATTTACAATCGGTGGGCAGACTGATAAATGACCTGATGGTAAGTGGTCACCACAGCCCATAGATATTAACCACTACTGTTTGTGCAGTTATTATATAGGTATATAATTGTTAGTTAATGGGTTTACCATTCAACTTAACCGAATGGTTTTAATAGGCATTAAAAAATATGTAGCTATAATCGTCTCCGTTTTTATACGAGCCGGAAAGTAGAAAGTAAAGAAGTATACGGATATCTGGACACAATTTCATGGAACATTTACTTTGCCATCTTGAACGAAACTTATTATTTCCTTTCATAACTGAAGAATTTTGATAGATTTCCTATAACCAACGAATAGAGGCATAAAAGTCGTGAAAAACTATTTACAGCTGGTAACTAACTTAAGAACTATATACTAATACGATCGATCAACCGTAAGTGAAATAGTTGCCTGTGTCGAACCTCTCTTGAATATTTTAATTATATATATATGTATATATTACTGTAGAATAATATAATGTTATTTTAAATTATCCTACTATTTTTATAATTAGTATTAGGAAATTCCAGTTACCAGGGAGATAATAGTTGTTACATCGCTTATTATTTGTAAATTGATCTAAACAAAAAAAATTATTAAGTATCTGTCTGCGATTTCTAAATAATTGCTTCTTGCAATTTGCGAGTTATCAGAAACTTCAACATCAACATTATATTTATTTTAAATGACCACTGCTACGTATTCATTTCAATATATATGTATTCCAATTGGCAATTGCAGATTCTTAATAAATTTTGTCACATATAGAAATCTAAGGTGGTGTAGCCGCGGATTTGGTAGTTTCTTAATATAAAATAAACTACATTATTATTTATCTACATGGCAAAAAAAATTGCATTGAATAACCATTATAGAACGAAAGATTTAAAATATCTACTGGATAAAACACGACCACGAGAAATAGTAGCGAGAATGCTCGCACCGCTTCCCCGACGAATCGCAACCTGAAGGGTGGGATTATACAGCCGTCGTATCTCTGTGTAGACAATAAGATGGAGTGTTATTTATCTTTAAGAAAAGCTTTATGCATTTATACTCCTAAGTATTAAATGCAAATGGAGCAAGTATATAATTTGGTATAGTACAACATTCGCGCTCCTCTGCAGGTATACTCATTCATGCATATGTGGATATAAGGCATCCCTATACTCATTTTTTATTGTTTATTTTATAGTTAGGAGAACGGATAATGAGCCATCTGATGTTACGTAGTCACCAACAACCATAGACATTAGATTAAGATGTAAGAACTATTAACCAGTCCTTCCATCAACGCGCCACCAACCTTGGGATGGAAGATGTTATGTCCCTTGTGCCTGTAGTTACACTGGCTCACTCATACTTCAAGCCAAGCAATAATAAGTACTGCTGTTTAGCGGTAGAATATCTGATGAGTGGTTGGTACCCAGACGGGCTTGCAAAGCCGGTAGGGCTTTGCAAGCCCGTCCACCAAACACTCAGAGGACATCAGACAGACGGACAGAGCTCATCAGGTATATACCATACCTTCGTCACGATTAATTCCATTCTCAATAAGATTTTATAATAACATATGTAGTATTATAATTATACCTACACATATATATGGTAACATTATAGGATACTAGCTGTGCCCGCGGTTTCACCCGCGTATAATTAATAAAGATATAATGAATAAAAATCAGCCTAGAACCTTCCTCGATAAAAGGACTATACAACACAAAAATATTTTTTAAATTCGAACCAGTTGTTCCTGAGATTAGCCGGATCAAACAAACAAACTCTTCAGCTTTATATATTAGTATAGATATCGTGTTTATTACCATGGAACGCATATAAACAACATAATTACAGGAATCAATAAAAATTATTACGTTTCTTTGACTCAATATGGAGCTCGCCATAAAATATAATCATTCAAGTACACTCTTAGACGCACTTCTACGTCAACATATTATAGGTTTAGATTGAATGTAAAGTTACTTAGCGATTCGGAATGTACACTTTAGCAATAACTACCAAGATAGTCAAGATAGTCTGGGGTAATGCAGCCGAAAAAATTCGTGCAATTTACAACCTGGGCCCAAAAGATTCATTAAGATGTAAATTTAAACAAATTAAAATAATGACTGTCGCTTCTCAATATATATTTGATAATGTTACGCAAAAACATAAAAAGAAATCCCAGAAATTGTGACGTACATACTGTTAACACCAGGAACAAGTATAAACTTACAACCACTATTACTAGATTACACAGGGTTAGTAAGTCTTTTGTGGGACAATGTATACGCTTTTACAACAGGATCCCAGAAAGCGTTCAAAAATATTCAATTGTGAAATTTAAAAGAATTGTTAAGGAACGCTTATGTGCTAAAGGATATTACGCAATCAATGACTTCTTAGATGATTGCACACCTTAGGAATGAAACGATCGCATCCAGGCTATTTCAAATAAATAAGAATATTATAATGTAAATCAACTATAATTCTAAAAAATAAGCTAAAAAAATCCCGCTGAGTTTCTTTCGCCGGTTCTCAGGTCTGAGATGTTTATTTCCGAACCGGTGGTAAATTTATGACAATCAATAAGCAAGTGTAACGCTTCTATATATATTGAGTAAAGACATTTGAATTTGAATTTGAGTTCTTCTCTTGATCAAACGAAATGCATATACGACTATGTGCAATTGAATTTATATATGTATGTAAATCAATGAATACGAACTTCATGCTTTGTATCATCTATGTAATATGGCTATTAAATCCTATCTATTATTATTTTAAACATACAATTTGAATTTATCAATAGGCAAAGTTAAAAAGATCCTCTGATATTTATAATAGAAACGAAATCCTAGCCTTGATATATCCTATATTGGCTTTGATTCTAACTTTTTAGATATTACTAGAGTATAGATTTTCTGTCATGGGAATGATATATCTAACCGACTGTGACGCTAAGCTTACCGGGGGTCCAATGACGTCATAAGTTAACACATCACATAAGAAATGAACTTGAACCTCAATAAGGGTCAGAGAGTATTAGTAGGCGACATATTATCTATTAGGCGTATACCGCTCAGTGTTGACGTAAGTACAGATTGAAATGTTAATTATTTTTGTGATCCATTTTTATGATACCAAATATCGTGGCACCACAAATCTATATGGTGACTATATAACATATTATTTAATAGTTTCGGTATAATTTAAGTTGATCTAACCATTATTTTTAATTCATTTTGATAAAACTTACCTAAATGACGTGTTGATTTTATTTACTCATTAGTTTGGTTATTATAATTAAGCTAATTGTGTAATGTACTTTCGTTACTGATATATATTCAGAACTATATTGATTACAAACATAATGAAACAAACAAGATATTTTATAAATATTTTTACAAGCCTTTATTTAACTACTATTTTCAGCCCGCGGCTTCGCCCTTGTGTGTGATTCCAGACAGGTCGATTTACAAAACATCTTTAAATTAATTTATTCAATTTAATATATTTTTTTAATATTATAAAAAGATTTTTCAGAAGTTAATGTTTATCTTGATCGTATTTCCAAAATGACTCGAGTTAAATTATTCTCATTAAAAAAAATATAAGTTAACCTAAATACTAATGAATACAATATATTTTATACATACTACAACAAAAATGCATGTGAATATGGATATTAAATTATAATGACGACAACGTAAATTACCATAATTATTTAGTGTAGCGAAACCATTCCTAAGCTTCAAAAAGAGAAGATATCTTTGCCCAGCAGTGGGATCATTTACCGACTGTTACTTTACTTTCAATTCCAGCAGTAGCCATCTTTTCTCGGCTTCATTATGACCGAGTCAAAAATGATCGGCAACCCTCATAAAGAAACTTATACAATGTTCATTAAGCTTAATGGAAGCGCAGTCATGGGTTCATTATGACGTTACAAAGGTTTTCATAGACGAGGGAATACCTTTCCCCCTTTGACCAGAAGGACTAATCACCTTATCCACTCAATATCGCCGATCGGACTTAATTAAAAGTCAAAAGCCAAATGAGAATGGCGTCTCTAATCAACTCGGATCATTTCCTGAAATTGAATACTGAGACAAAACCATTTTTTTAGAAAAAATAAAATAATTTAAATGGATCGAATTATGAGAAATTTAAAACAATGATAGTAAGTATTGTCCCTTAAGCTTTTAGCTTATAAAACGTAAAGGACGTTAAAACGTAATTTATGACGTGACGTCTTATCAACCGCATCCCGGCTCTCCTTGTTTAATTGAATAACTAGTTACCATGTATATCCATACATAAACGTATATTTATTTGATTCAAATATTCAGGAGAGCTTGGATACTCATTACCTCGTTTTACGAATGTGTTTACCTTTGGACAAATTGCAATTATTATTATATTAGTCAATAGCGGCAAGGTTCAGTCGGAAGATCATGAGAATCTTTTTAACAAATAACGCTGAAATAATAAATTAATTTCGTATGTATCTCGTAGCCATCAATATATCAGGGTTTCAGGTGCAGGCATCAGTCCCGCGTAATGAACCATGTCATGATGATCCTGGCGTGTAATTTGTTTGCGAACGTAGTAACATCATTTTTGACCAAATAAAATATCATATTTTACTATTGATGAGCCACTTTTTATGGATCCGATTTATCTTGAGTTCATTTATACTGATTGGATTGATAGCTGTCAATTTAAATTTGATCTTGTTTTAATATTAGGTATCTTATGTAAAACATATGAATAAAAGTAAATTTACCTTATTAATTGCTTTTTATCTTCCACTTGCGTCAACCACCAATGATATTATAAGTAAAAAGGTGTAGATAGGTTACGTACATAACATTCAATCTACGAAAATGACACTGTAACGCACACATAAATAACTTAATATTCCAATATCAACTACATTACGATTAGTCGCTAAAGTAGTGTGCCATGATCTAAGTATCATGAGTGAAAAAGAAACGAATATAGTTTGTGACAATGCGTCGTCTCGTGTAAAAGAAATGTCATAGAATAAATTAATCAGATATAACGTTTTATCTTACCCCGATTTATGCCTATAAATACGATTTGCTCATAAATTCATTTTTGTAAAAGTGCTAAGAATGCATTGAGAATAGGTAAATAAATATTATCAATAATTTTATAAAAATTTAATATCAAATAAAGTGGTGTAATTAATTTGTTCTAATAATCTTAGTAGCCTTCAAATAAATTTAATTTATTTCTTGTTTCTAAAAAACGTTTAGTCGACTGTAAATGCAAATATGGTTTTCTGGGATTTCTTACTTTTATCGAGTCTTTGAAACATCTTTATAAATCATTAGTTGTAAATCATCCCTTACTGAGATTCATTTCGTCATATAGATTGAGTCAAGACCATATTGAAATATTTGGTATTATTCGAAGGCATGGAGGCTACAATAATAACCCGAATGTGATACAATTCAAGGGAATATATAAAAAGATTTTAAGTCACTTGGAATTACTTAGTGGTTTCAGTGGCAATTGCATACTATTAGAAAGTATCCCTATTCTGAATTGTTCTTCTACTATCTCAAATAGCAATTGGACATCTGGCAAACGAGCAACAAATGATTATTTTGAATTCGATTCTTCGGCAGAACCTGAAAAAAGCCCCGAAATGCAAAGTGACAAGATTTCACAAAAAAATGTTGATACAAGTGCTCAACAACGAATCTTTACCGGATCATTTCAAACAGATAGTGGGTTATATTTCGGGCTGGATTGCAAGGAAAATGGTTAGTGCTTTGAAATATGAAGTCTGCATAAAATCTCTGTTTCCGTTCAAAAAACTGTGGTTTCCCAAGCTGATTTCCATTAAAGAATAATAATAATAAATAATAATATTTAAGAAATATTCTTCTTTACTTCTTAAAAATTTTATTTATCTACTTAAAAAAATATTGATTTATATTTTGATTTCAATTTAGTAATATAATGTAATTAATAATTTGATATTCTTTTTCATTTATACTAACCACTACTAAATAACCATGATAACAATATCCATTATAAATAATGTGCCACCACTGTTTGTTTAACATTATTTTATCCTATGATCGGTACTGTCGTCTATCTCTATTGCACTCATTCATTGGTATACTTTTGTTGCATTCATTCTTTTCTGACGCCAAATTTAACGAATATAATGTTTGATTTGTGAAAATATTAAGATAAATAGTAAACCTACAAATGATATTTGATTCCTTGAGTTTTAGAAATTTTGCTTGTATAATTTGTGCAATATCTCATAACACACGACGGCATTTCCGTTTATTTTTGAGTCACTTTTAATTTTAATTGCACTCGCTACGTGACGAGTGTCCATTGACATTGGTGACATAGGACTGAGGTGAATGTGGCTAATTAGCCACATTTCAAAGTACTGCTCACGGAGCGCTTATAACCTATCTACACCTTTTTACTTATAATATCATTGTCAACCACCATTTGTCAGCAGATATGACTATTTGTTTGTAATGTCATTAAACCATAATATTAAAATCCTGCTATAAAGATAATTAATATTCATACAAAATATATATTTTATGAATATTTGCTGCTTTGACTAAACATAAAAATGTTTTGCGAAAAAGACATATTGCTTGTACTTCATTTTCCCTTCGTAGCTAATAAACAAGCTCGTAAAGAAACATAAAGAACAAGTGACGCGACCAAAGGAACAAATGTAATAACAATGCGTGACAGCTGTCAGTTGTCAGCTGAACGTGGCATGTCTCGCCGTGACGTTGGAATTCGCGCATTTACTGTCAATGAAAGCAGTCCTCACGACAAACTTGTCTAAGGCAGAATATTATTAAATTAAAATATTAAAAAAAAAACATTTAAAGACAAATGAGTGAATTGATATAAATAAATAATTACGATAAGTGGTCAACTCTACGTCAATACAATTTACTGCAAAACAACAAATGGTGCTGGCCTTTTGGTTAACACCACCCGCCCACCATTTATTTTATATTCAAATATAAATAGAGTCTGTATTGATGTTCTAGTTTGAAGGGTGAGTAAGCCAGTGCACAGGCAGGCATAACTAATCTAAGGATTTTTCTCTTAGCTTAAATTACCATTATTCCTTTCAATTTGGAATTATTTGAATAAGGAAAAAAAAGGAAAAAAGGTTAAATTACACACCTATATAATTAAATTATAAGTCACATGTAATGTTAATACATTTATATATCTATACAACTATATAAATCTATTGGCTCTGTCTGTACTTTTTTTTTTTCAAATAATCGTTTTATTATGCAGTGATTCACATTACACAATTTTTTTCATTTTTGTCTGTCTGTCTTTCTGTCTGTATGTCTTCTTAATACTCAAGAACGGCTTGACTAATCTTGATGAAAATTGGTACACACAAAGTAAATGTGATTGCGCAAATGATAGGCCATATAGTGGTGGTCATATAATTAGAAACACTTCTTAGGAATAAAGAAAGTATAACTTAACGTTCAAATGTTCGTAAAACATATACACATTCAATAATTAATAATCATGCAATAATATAGCCACTCAAATAAAAATCTCATTAAATGCATAAAATATAAACATATCTTTTTTTTTTCTTTTTTTTCGGTGGAAAACGCTTTTACGCTTTTCCTTCACGTGAAGTGGGGGGGTATGTGGGGCTCACCGGCGTTGAAGGCGCCGGACTACCCACTAAAAAACCAGCGGTATCCTTGCCGTCTGGTCGGGGGACGCCACGGGATCGCTTGCACATGCTACCGTGACGTCCCGACGGCCTCCCTGACCAGCTCGCGGTCTAACTGACCAAGGAACCACCTCGGCAGCGTGGTCGGCACCCTCTGGGGTTCCGCCGGCCTGCGAGAGGTGGAGATCTCGAATCGGATGTAGCGATGATCCGACAGAGACTCCACCTCTTCCTCTACCCTCCAGTCCGAAACACTGCGTGCTACGATAAGAGTGGCGAACGAGACGTCCACCACCGAACCGCCGTTATGGCGCACGCAGGTGTGAACCTGTCCCTTGTTCATTAGGGACAGGCCGGAGACTAGCGCCCATACTTGGACGGCCCTTCCTCACGCATTCGTAGCGGGGTTACCGCTTAAGTCACCGAGAACCAGAGTAGGTTTCGGCGTCTGCCTGGCCACCGCAGCTCTGACCAAGCCGAGATATGTCTCGAACTCTGCCAGGCTGCGATTCGGGGAGAAGTACGTTCCAACAACTACATACTATCCCCACCCCACTACTACGTAGCCCGAGCCCCTCTCAATAAGTGAGAGGGAAGGACCCGTACCGCTCCGAGTGAGGACCGCCACGTTGCCGTCCAAGTCCCCTGCACAGTGAGGTAAGGGGAGGGACGAAATAGGGCTCGCAGGCCACTGCCAGGTCGATTTGCCACTCCGCTATGGACTGCAGTAGCAGGTCCTGAGCCCCAGCGCAGTGGTTGACATTCGTCTGGAGGAAGCTGTGTTTGTCGCTCATGTTGACATGGCTGCTTCCTCCTCGGCCTGGCGCCTTCCGACGTTGGTGAAGGTATGGGTGCCTAATACCACCTTCCCTTTCGTGATGGGAGGGTTACACTCTGCCGAGCCCATCACGTGCCCTGAGGGCTTTCCGGCGTCTGCACATACAGCACAGCGCAGCTTTCCAGTGCAGGTTGGGGACTTGTGTCCTTCGACACCACACCGGAAGCAAACCGTCCGCCTCGTTCCGCCTTAGATGGGCAGAGTGCCTTAGTGTGGCCAAGGCCCATGCACTTGAAGCAGCGCAAAAGGCGCTCCCCTACACGCACACCTTGGCCGAACTCCAACCAACGAGGAGACGACCGGCGTCGGACCATCCCCATAAAACCAGGACCGTGTTGCATATCCCCGTACCACCTTCTCTTTTGTGATCGAGTCGTCCAGGCCCGTCACTCTGAGGTCCACCCGCTTCACGGGTCGCACAACGTTGGCGACTCCATCTAGCACAGTGCGGAGCTTCTCTGCTAGCTTCTCTGCCTGCTCCGACTGTGCGTTCGGGAGCTCCAAGACCCTGGCACCCGTCGCCGACCTTCTGACCTTGAGTCCACCGCAGATCCCTAAATCCTGGAGCTTGACGCCCTGCTCGCCCCGCTCCAGGATGTGGGCATATGTAACGCCATTTTCCCCGCGCCTCCGGCTGCAATGTGACAATTACTGCAGCCGTGCGAGGGGCTACCAGCTTATTTTTGGCCGCCTGTGGCGCCTTGGCCACTGTCGGTGGAGTTGCGGCGGCGGCTTCTGCCGGACTAGGAGATTTTTTTTCCTTACTTCCCTTTTTAACAACTGTGGACCAGGATGTCTCCTGGACCACTTGTGGCGTATTCCTCTCCGGCACCACAGTAGCACTCGAGGAGCCTGCTATCGATAGCGGCGTGGCGGCTGGAGCCACCCGCTTAGGTGCGGGTTTCGGCGGCGGAGCCTGATGGACCGCCTGTGCGTAGGTTGGTGCTGTATTCTGCACCCCAGCCGGTCTTTTGTCCGCCGCTAGCGGTGGACGAAGGATCCCCGCAGGGGGGAGGCGCTCCTCAATCCCCACTAGCCGAGCGTTAATCATAACCCCGATTGACGAAATATTCGAGGCTTTGAGCTCCTCCACAACTTGCGAGTCTCTTAACGTACTCGCCGACTCATTTGCCGCTGCCACCGTGGTGGGCCTTCAGTTCTGACCTAAGGCCGTTTACTTCCTTACGAAGGCGGCTATTGTCGGCGCGAAGCCGACGGGTTTCCTCCGCCTCGGTTCTTGTAGCCAGAGCATCCACGATGCTCTGGAGAGAAGCCGCCGATTCCTTTAGCTTTTTGGTCCAAAATCAGCGCTGCATTGCGGCCAGCCTCCGCACGCAGCTCTTCCGCGCCCATCTTAGTGGGATCCTCTACATATTTCTCCGATGAAGTAGATTCTTCGGAGTCCAGCACCATTTTAGTCACGTCTTTCTTGAATGCCCGACTTCGGAGCTAGCGCTCAAAAGCCTCCTCCCTTGCCTCGGCGGCATTTGCCTTCAGCTCGGCCTTAGCCCGAGCAAGGCCACTACCTCGCCCCTTAGACGACGTTTTGCCGCGATTTGCAGCGCTGCTCTTCGCGGCCAACCTCGACTCCGTCTCCGTATCGGATTCGGAATTAAAAATTGATAGGCCATAAGGCCGTTTTCGTCCAACTAAGGCATCGGACGACACCTCAGTGTCGGCGTCCATTGCCGAAAACAACAAACAACCACAAAAACGAAAAACGGAACGACCAACCAAAAAAAAAAAAAAACAAAACATCCTACTATAACAAAAAACAAGGTCTATAAAGACCTAATTCGAACAAACAATACCAATCATTAAGCGAAACAAAAGTCCATATTACAAGGAAGAATGTCCAGATGTGTCGCATTAGAGATAACAAAACCAGTTTACAAAGCCAGATGTCGTTTAAATTCATCAATTCGAACAATCTTATCGCAGTAAGAAACACAACCTCGCTCGATGACGTCCGAAAGGCGAATCCCATATAAAACATATCTTACTTTTAATTACAAAATGAGTCTTACACATGTAAGAGTTTATTTTATGTTACTGACGGCTTGGACGCCTAATTAGAAACATTTAAAAAAGCATCCATAGCTCGTTCTTTTTTTGAAATTGGAGAATAACATTCCTTTTTCTATTATTTTGGCGGCAATTCAAAATTTAATCTGAATTTTATTTTGTTCAAAATGAGCAAAAATAAAAGTAGTGACGCATCAACTAGGCAAATCATTGTTAATTTACATATAGATCATAAGTGGGCGTACAGAAGAATAGCTGAGCATTTAAAAGTTTTTAATGCAATTGATCATTATAAAACACATGGAACTGTTGAAAATGTTCTTAGAAAGGCTCGGCCCAGAAAATCCTCTCCCAGAGAAGATACGCTAATCGTTCGTGTTGCTAAAAAAGACCCAAGTAAAGGCTCCAACCAGATTAAAAATACGCCGAAGATTAGTGGAAGCTAAATTGTTTGGAAGAATCTCTCGAAAGATACCGCTTCTTACCAAGCAACGCCGAGAGAAGCGATTATTATTCGCTAAAAAATATGTTAATTGGACGGTACGAGAATGGAAAAAAGTGTTATTTTCAGATGAAACAAAGATAAATATGGTAAATTCCGATGGAAAGCGGTATGTTAGACGCCCTGTAAACAATGCTTTTAATTATAAATACACAAGGAGTATAGTCAAGCACGGTGGCGGTACAATGGATCAATGGCAATACAAAAATATCTTAGAGCACACAATGATTCCCTACTCGGACGATCATTTGCCTATAACCTGGATCTTTCAGCATGACAATGACCCTAAACACACGGCCAATAGCGTCAAATGTTTCCTTAGCGAACAGCGTATATCCGTTTTAGACTGGCCAGCAAATAGTCCGGATTTAAACCCGATAGAAAATCTCTGGTATATTATTAAAAAGAAAGTCTCAAATAAACGTAACACCAGTCAAAACGAACTACATGAAGCATTTGTTGAAGTATGGAATTCAAACCCCCTAAAAAAATGTATAAAATTGATTGAATCAATGCCACGTCGTTGCCGTGCTGTTATTGAAAATAAGGGATACTCCACTAAATATTAATTATAACTATTGGTAGGCTGTGGATAGAAGCTATTTCGTTAATAACAATGCTAATTACTAATACTTTAAAAAATATTGTTTTTCATATTTTTTGTTGTTGTTTCTAATTAGTTGACCATTATTGTTCATACCTTAAAACTGATTTAAATGTTTGTCCGTAATGTAATATTGAAACTGCACTTGTGTAATGGGATTTATATTGTTTTTCTAATAAATGATAAATCGTTGAACATATTGTTGTCCTATTTATTGCTTAATTTTAAAATAAAACGATTGCGGTGAAGTGTCTTACATAATGTCAAGGACCGTTGGTAGTGTTTCTAATTATAAGACCACCACTGTATATAGATCGGTAAACCCTTTTTTTATGCTAGAAAAATCTTTTACCCGTTTACCCCACGGGAACAGTGGGGGGGGTATGAGTGGCTCGCCATATGTCTAGGGCGCCGAGTGCGCCCCGGTCATCGGAATACCCACTAAAAAACCAGCGGTACCCTTCCCGTCTTAACGGGGAGCGCCACGGGATCGCTTGCGCATGCTACCTTGACGCTCCGGAAACGAAACGTGTGATGGCACATCTGACAAACCTCATCAGGTTCGCGAATTTACCTCCATACTTTGTAGAACTCATACTCCGTCCGTACTCCGTTCCTAGATATTGTGATCTAAGGACAGTAGTGGCTTCACACTAAAGAAGACACTTCCAAGATCGGTAAGCCCTACTGTATTTACTCGGTGGTAGAGCTTTGTGCAAGCTCGTCTGGGTAGGTACCACCCACTCATCAGATATTCTACCGCAAAACAGCAGTACTTTGTGTTGTTGTGTTCCGGTTTGAAGGGTGAGTGAGCCAGTCTAATTACAGGCACAAGGGACATAACATTTTAGTTCCATAAGGTTGGTGGTGCAGTGATGTTGTTTTTTTTAAAGAAATATACAAACCACTGTCTATGGGCATTGGTGACCACTTACCATCAGGTGGCCCACATGCTCGTCCACTAACCTTTAGGAAAAAAAAAAATTATGATAATTCTGACTAGCCCATAGGGTAAGATACTTGCCTTTCACGCCGCAGGTCGTGGGTTCGATTCCCACCCAGGACAGACATTTGTGTGCATGAACATGTCTGTTTGTCCTGAGTCTGGGTGTAATTATCTATATAAGTATTTATTTACAAAAGAAAAGTAGTCTATGTAAGTATATCAGTGGTCTGGTTTCCATAGTACAAGCTCTGCTTAGTTTGGGATCAGATGGCTTTGTGTGAATAATGTCCCAGGATATTATTATAATTTATTTCAAATCGTTAATTACGTATTTCTTTACCAGTAGCCATATGTGTGTGTGTGTGTGTGTGTGTAAGCGTGTTTGTTATTCTAGTAATAATTTATTATATTTTTATTAATTATACGCGGGTGAAGCCTCGAAGCAGAGCTAGTATAATATATATTTCAAATCCCATTTAAACCATTCGGGATTTCCTCGGATTATTTTTCATTATTTAAAATCGTTTCGACTTTAGAGTACATCAATTTATTTTTAATACCTATCCAGCGTCAATCGGATTACTTCACAATGGACGATAGTAGCAATGCGCTTACCATGAAATCATAATATATCCATTGTAGTTATTAGATTTTTATGATTTGATAGATAGTAGAATAAAGGACTTAATTACTTCATTGGTCTACTCGTAATAGCTAGTTTATAAGGTCGCAGATCTTGTAGGAAGAGAATCTTCAACAGAAAACCCCAATCCATTTTTATCTCAGGATATTCGGCCTGATATCTATATTAAAATAGATATTAAAATTAATAAATTTAATTTATTATTACCTGCTCAATAAGCGGTTTTCATTTTATTCTTATGTTTGTAAATGCATAATTTTATAAGAAACCCAGTTATGAATATTCCACAAAGACAATACGCAAATACTTATTAATGGTCGGATTACTTCTGGTGAGGTTGTAATAGTAGATGGCCCAGTTGATTAATACTTAGATCATAACCAAATATAACAAACGCTATAATGCTGGCCTAAGCACCATTTTTCATGTATTTAATTTTTATCTTATAATTCATCTCATGTTTGTTGGAAAAAGAAAATGTCGTAAGAAAATCGAAATATGTTTGGCACATTTAAGAATAAACTCCTTACCATTTCCTCAAATCAGTAAGCCTGACAATAACAAAAACATCATACAATATCAATATTTGATATAAAATAAATAAAATCAAATAAGTGAACGCCATACTTGATACATCCTAATAGTAAATACAAAACATTAAATTTAACGTTATTAAAAATTACTTTTCGTCGTATGTCTAATAGCTATCTTTTTATTTCCAGATGACGTCACTCCTCCTCCTTCTGCTACTGATGACCCAAATCTACAAAGCAGTTAATCTACCAAACCATTTGAAAAGATCATCAAAAGACGTGACTTCAGTCACTCCATTAATCATCAAACACCCGGAACCAAATGCAATACCACAACCGAAAACAAGAAAGAAAAAAGGCCCAACAATACCACTCTCCTTGCAGTTCCAACACCAATACTTGGTCCCAAATCTACATGTGATCCCGTTAGGCAACGTCCAACATAATAGTGTGAGACACGATGGTAATTTAACACACTCAAATTTGATCCAATTGTTGATACCGATTCATAACTTGGTGCCAGTTCACGACTTGACAGTTATTCCTTTGCATAGAGTGAGTGAGCAAAAGATCTCGTACCAGTTGAATGACGAGCAGGAAGACGATCGGTACAGGAATCCACTGGGTGGTTATGGAGTTGGCTGGAGTTTTGGTGGCCACGGCTCTGGTCACGGATTTCATTATTCGTACGGTTAAAATTAAAAACAATTCATTTTAATGTAATAAATTATTTATTTTTATACTTATTTTGACTTTAATTTCCATGTTAATATAGAAACCACACAAAAAACATACATACATAGTTTTCTTTATAAATTTGTATTTAGTATTTATCTTGTTTTGTACATTATTTGATATTTGAACCCGTAATCTTGTGTTAGGTTTCATGAGTTCTAGCTACTCGACTCACTCCATTTCGGCTCTGTGAAATGTAGATTTCTTAAAAGCAGGCTAAAGTTATACATAAAAAAGTACACCAAAAAGTTTTCACTTACCTTATGAGTATTTTCTTTAACATGTTAACATGAAGACGCGACGGACATGTAAAATGTTTTATTCCCATACTCTAATGCACTTGCTACGATAATGTACTGAACACTTCACATTAAGATACCTGCGAGGCACGTCTCGACGCTGCGACGTGCTCAAGAATTCTTTTTATAACGCTCTCACTAACATTTGTTATGTGTGATAATGATAAGATGAATAACTTTTTTTAAAAGAAAGCGAACAAATGGGCCACGTAGCTGTAAGTGGTTACTCGTACTATAGGCATTAAGTAATGTTTATATTGAGAGGACCAATCAGACTAAAATATGTGTTGAAAAATCCTTACTGATGACTGTGCCACAACATACCTAATAGAGGACTGGCTTAGTAAGCTGTTTGAAGTAGTTCTTCTTAATGAGACGTTTGGAATTAATTTCATCGGCCTGCACGAGTATAAAGTAAAAATAAAGGAAGTAACATCCTCTAAATGTCTTGCCGTTGGGCTAAAGTCACTTTCAAGTCATTTGAGTAGAAGGTTAGGTTAGGTTATTCCGACACGCTACTCCGATGCGAATTTTTATTAAATTAGACACATTCAGGTTTCCTCGTGATGTTAGTCATATGGAAATTCAGTGGCTAGTTTGAACAGGCTGCTTTCGGTTAAGATTTACCTGTTCCAACCACTGGGCCATCTCGACTCATATTTGATATGCATGACAGAATTTCATTGAAAATGTAACGCTTAAATGCAATACTCTGCAATACCCATCGGCGGCAGATCCCGGCCCTGCTTTGGTCACTTCTGCAAAACGGCGTCACGCCGAAAGGTATGAATGCTATCAAACCTGGGCTGAAGCATCGGCATCTCGTGATGTAAATACCAGCGCACTTAAAAAGGAATACAACTCTGCCTCCAGATCTTTCAAAAGCGTTATTGCCAAGGCGAAATCGGAGCACATTGGCAGGATTGGCGAGAGATTGGTGCGTCTTCCTTCGGGAACACGCGCATTTTGGTCTCTCGCTAAGGCTGTCTTAGAGAATTTCTGTCAGCCATCTCTGCACAGGAGCGATGACTCGTTGGCCCATACTGCAAAGGAGAAAGCCGACCTTTTGGGATCTCTCTTCGCGTCCAACTCGACTCTTGATGACCAAGGAAAGACACCACCGACAATCTTGCGGTGTGATAACATGATGCCGGAAATTAAATTCCGGCAGAGTGCAGTTCGTAAAGCACTACTTTCCTTGGAAATCCATAAGTCCAGTGGACCCGATGGCATTCCTCCGATCGTGCTGCGTACTTGTGCTCCCGAGTTGGCACCGGTCTTAACGCGTCTTTTCCGCCACTCTTACACATTAGGCGTAGTCCCGAATTCTTGGAAGACTGCTTTGGTGCATCCGATCCCTAAAAAGGGCAATCGCTCTGATCCAACAAATTATAGGCCTATTGCTATCACCTCCTTGTTCTCCAAGATAATGGAGTCCATTATTAAGCGCCAGCTCCTGCGGTACCTAGAGGAGCACCAGCTGATTAGCAGCCGCCAGTATGGCTTCCGTCGGGGTCGCTCAGCTGGTGATCTTCTAGTTTACCTTACTTACAGATGGGCTACAGCGGTTGAGTCCAAGGGTTAGGCATTAGCAGTCAGTCCAGACATAGGGAAAGCCTTCGATCGGGTATGGCATAAAGCGCTTCTCACGAAGCTTCCTTCCTACCGGGCTTCCCGAGAAATTATGCAAGTGGATCACCAGCTTTTTGGCAGATCGGAGCATCAAGATCGTTGTCGACGGTGCATGCTCTGACTTAAAATTCGTCAAATCTGGTGTTCCACAAGGCTGCGTTCTTTCACCTACTCTGTTTCTTCTGCATATCAATGATATGTTACAAATCAGTAACATTCACTGCTATGCGGATGACAGCACTGTAGACGTCCTTTACACCGGCCGTGCTAATATTTCTCGGGAACACGTCGACGAGTGTCGGAATAAACTTGTGTCTGAAGTCGAGACCTTGTTAGCCAAAGTCTCGGACTGGGGCCGACTAAACTTGGTCCAATTCAACCCCAATAAGACTCAAGTTTGCGCGTTAACCGCTAAAAAGTCTCCTTTTGTCATATCCCCTCATTTCGAGAATACTCCCCTCCCACCCACAGCCAGTATCGGGATACTTGGCGTTGAGATTTCGAACGTTGTTCAGTTCCGTGGTCAATTGGAAGTTAAAGCCAAACTGGCTTCCAAAAAGCTTGGAGTGCTCAACAAGGCGAGACAGTACTTCACGTCGGCCCATCGCCTAAAACTTTACAAGGCGCAAATTCGGACCCTCATGGGGTACTGCTCTCACCTCTAGGCGGGAGCTCCCCAGGACCAGCTTCTTCCTTTTGACCGCATTCAACGTAGAGCAGTTCGAATTGTCGACGATCAAGCTATTACCGACCGGCTTGATACTTTGGATTTGCGTAGAGATGTTGGGTCACTCTGCATACTCTATCGCATATATCACGGGGAGTGCTCTGACGAGTTGTTTGGTTTAGTCCCGGCCGCTGAATTTCACCACCGGAAATCACGCCAGAACTCAAAATTCCATCCTCACCACCTTGATGTCTGGAAATCCACAACAGCGCGTTTCCTAAGGCATTTCCTGCCTCGCACAATCACTCTGTGGAACCAGCTTTCGCCGGCGATTTTTCCGAACCGATACGACATAAAAACCTTCAAGAAGAGAGCGTACTCTTTCCTCAAAGGCCGGCAACGCACCTGCAAGTCCTCAGATGTTGCAGATGTCCATGGGCGGTGGTAGTCACTTCCCATCAGGTGAGCCTCATGCACGTTTGCACACTCGTACACAAAAAAAAAGTACATAAGTACAAATTCACATTGATTCGTTCTACCTACAAATAAAATTGTTAGTATATAAAAGAAATACTTACATTAATAGTATGGAAAAATGATTGTTTAGCTCCACTCATATGATGTCAATTCGGGACGATCGCGGAACAATGTACATAGTAGCTCGCGCTTGGGCACCTGTCGCGTTGCACTTACGGACCACGTGTTGTATCCAGCAGTGACTAAGCCACGACTCATCAATATTTAACGGTAGCTGGTAAGTCGAAGATATTCCATTACCCTACATTTTTTTTATGTAAGAGGGGGCAAACGGTCAGGAGGTCACCTGATGGAAAGTGACTACCACCGCCCATGGACATCTGCAACATCCGAGGACTTACAGGTGCGTTGCCGGCCTTTAAAATTGCGTTACACTGCGTTCTGAGATTAGCAGAATCAAATCTCTAATAAGTCGAAATCAAATTAACATCATATCAATATCAACTCACTAAAATAAAGCATCAAAAGTGCGCAAAGGCAAAATGTCCGTTATTTTATTTTTATAAGGGACTGATAAAAAAGCCTGCATCAATATTTCTTCAATATTTTCTGTGAAAGCCTTTATACATTACAATATTTAAAAGCAAAGATTAAAGAAATATTAAGATTAATTTCATCTTAATAAATAAAATTCAGTAAAAAGTTTCACACAGCTGGTTACGGTCTGGTTCGTCCACGCCGTGTTTGTTATATTTTGAAGTGATAATTTTGTTAGTTCATATTATAGTTTTAGGGGAGGGAGGCAGGTGTCAGGTAACAAATAGCCCGAGTCCCTTCTTAGGGCTCATGCTTGCTTCCTACCAATTTCATCAAAATCGGTTCACTGTTTCAGCCGTCGTTTTTAATCGTCCGTTATATTGATGAGCGACTAATAAACAACAAAACTACAAAAAACATAAAATACGATTTCTGTGATTTTTCTAATGATGTCAAAAAAACTTATCAACGCTGTTTAGTATAAAAACTTTGTTGTATTTTTAAAATCAGTACCGTTCGATACTAAAAGTGCCGTTATCGCGCACGCGCATTGACAACAGCTACGTCGCCTTGTACGCACGTATCGTTCTTGTTAAAGAAAAAATTCTTAAACTATTACAATATTATTCACATTTAATTCAATGAATGTATTTTAAATAAGTAATCTTGTTCTAGTTCTTAGCAGTGATAAAATAAGTTATTCTGTTTGTGTCAACGTAAGCACGGTAAGTTTATTTACTTTTATAAGAATTATTTACATTGAGTACTACAATAGGTATTTACAGATAATGTACACATGCTCCTTCGTGTGGAATGGTGGAAAAAATGCTAGTGGTTCTTCTCCATTAAATCACAATTCCGATTTGGAGAAAAATGCCTTTTTTGTTTTAGTTATTGCGGGCAAACGAGCAAAATGTCCACCTAATAACCACGATAAATATTAACTTTAAGCTCTTATATCATTTATAAAATCCTATTTCGTATAATAAGTCTTATTTATTAACAAAAACCTTGAGTTTTTTAATTTAGTCTTAACAGTTATAAATGTAAACATAACATGATCTTCGGAATTTAAATATTTTGATTTAACTTGACTACCAGACGACGGTATAATTTTAGTTCAAAATGCATTAACAGCCTGTGAATGTCCCACTGCAGGGCTAAGGCCTCCTCTCCTTTTTTTTAGGAGAAGGTTTTGGAGCTTATTTCACCACAATGCGGATTGGTGGCATACACATGTGGCAGAATTTCAGTTAAATTAGACACATGCAGGTTTCCCCACGGTGTTTTCCTTATAATAAGCACATCAAAATTTAGTGGTACTTGCCCGGGTTTGAATACGCAATCATCGGTTAAGACTCCCGCGTTCTATCCACTGGGTCAAATTGGCTATAGAGATATATATCCAAAGTACATGTAAACAAAATGTCAGCGAACATAGCTTATTGTTTGTATTAACATACAATACATTATCGACAGCAGTTACGTCCTGATGTAATCGTGATAAACATTCCGCGGTTTGAAATGCTTGTTGCATCAAGTAGCCTTATGTCCGGCTACTATATTCTATAAACGATTCGTTTCGCTTACGAAATTGCCGACGACTCCTTGCGGAGCATCGCCGACACGAATGCTCGCTGGGTGAAGTCGGACGAGATCTCACCCTACGGAACCTGAGTACTACTTTTCAAATAAAACACTTCGTCAACTACGTATGTATATTGTGTATACAATCAAATTTATATAATCTAATGGGAATTCAATTTATTAGCAAAGTTAAAAAAAGCATCTTATAAAAATTAAAAAACAATTTTTCAGAAATAACAATATTGAACTTGTTGAACTTGAAACTTTGATCCCTATATAGTGCTAGAGTGAACCCCGGCTTAACTGCCTAATTAATTACAAGCGTTATTAATTATTTTAATTGGTTATAGCTCGTCATTGAGCGGCTCAGCCAGCGGCCTGTAATCCCTAAATCTGCAGAGCTTTGCTACATTGCAGCATCACTGACCAATCTTCAATCATTATTGATTTAAATTATGTTTAATTGAGCGCAATTGACACGATGATAAAATGTTTCTATTTAGCGAACCCGGAAGGCAGACGTCCGTTGTCCAAATTAAAAAATACATTAAAAGATCCTGATTTGCGGATTATTTTGACATATTAAAAAAATAGGCAAATTAACTAGGAAATAAATACGTGAAGTACAAACATAACGTTATTTTTTATGATTTTCTTTTAGATTACCATTCATAAACTTCCCCTGAAACATCGAACAATTGATTCTTATATTTATTGCTGTAATACGACGAGCCGGTTGGCGTGGTTGGTAAGATACTTGCCTTTCACTCCGCAGGTCGTGGGTTCGATTCCCACCCAGGACAGACATTTGGGTGAATAAGCATGTCTGTTTGTCCTGGGTCTGGATGTAATTATCTATATAAGTATTGTATAGGCCAACCGCTCCAACAAGTACTTATGTGTTACAAAAGAAAAATAGTATATGTAAGTATATCAGTTGTCTGGTTTCCATATTACAAGCTCTGCTTAGCATGGGATTAGATGGCCTTGTGTGAATAATTTCCCAGGATATTATTATTGGTATTATTATTATTAATATACCGCCCGCGCTTCCTCCGTATATACGGGGAGGGGAGATGGGGGTTGCGTGCGTTAGGTAGCCTGTCCTTTTCTGTACCCCTGACAACGTGTATGCAAAATTTAATGATGATCGGTTGAGTAGTTAAGACTTGAAGGCGTAACAAACAAGCAAACTCACTTTTACACTTATAATGTTAATCCAAATACTTTAGGTATTTATAAAATTATGTTTTATTACCCGATACGTGAATTTAATTACTTGTTATTGTTTATAGGTACATTATATTACTTTTAGCCAGAAGACTTAAGCAAAATATGAGGTAAGTTATACAATGGAGATACCATCCGCACAAAATCAATGTGTTATAATATAATTCTATTTTTAAATAATCCATAATAAACATTGCTATAAAATATTTCATTATTTTATTTAAAATAATGTATGACTTACACTTAGGTACTCTTAACTTTTTAACTTCGAAAATTTCGTTTGGTTATGATTTCTCCTCCCATACTGTTAACTTCCTATGTTCTGTTTAATATAAAGTAACTGCAGAATCAATAATGACATGTTATATCCATTATGCAATTACACGAGCTTAGTTATTTTGTAGCCAAAAAAAATCGATAGAAATAAATCATTTCATCATTCAATTAACATTAACATACATTCATTATCATTCATTAAATTCAGAAATCATTCGATTAACATTAACATACATTCATAATACACAACTTGCTCACGATCACTTAGCACTTTAATTTTTCACTCTCTCTCATATACACACACGCACACACACAAGCAAAGGGTCAAACGAGCGTTCGTACAGTAGCAAATCATTAAAAAAATCTCGTGGGTAGACGCACGCACGACCAAAACCAATATATTGATCCTAATAAAAAATAGACGGATGTAATCATTATAGTTATAACAAAGCATAATTTTGACAAGCGAGGGAGCTTTATTAATGATACTTATCTTTAGTTTCTAAAACAAAATTTACACACACACACACACACACACACACACTATTAACACGTTGCAACTTAATCTAGTTCTTTACTACCTCCCGCCAAAAGTACAACATCGTAACATTAATAACAGCGAAATAAAACAAAATGGCCGAAATAACGGGCATCGTCTGATTGCAGAGGGCGAGTTACGATTGTCACATTCTTTATAGCGCTGCCCTGCATCCGATGCGACGCGCCTGACGGTAAGTACAGTACGGTTAGCACACTTGAATTCATAAAAATATAATAAAAATCTATCACCATTAGTTCATTCATACGTCATCGTGACGTAATAATTACGTCAGACATACGCGTCTATGAATATATAATTTTTTTCTAATTATAAACGTCACTCAACATACCACGCAACACCACTGAACTTCAACGGAAATGCAATACGAAATACAGCTGTCTGACGATAGAATAAATGTTGAGGGGTACCTTTCAGGTACTGTCATACTCATACCACTGTTTGTTGTTTGCTTGTAATAAAAAAAAAAGGTAAAACTAATTGCTGGGCAAAAGTATTTTTGATGTGAATACATCTTAGCGCTCGGTACACGATCGGGACGAACTGAGAGTTCGAGCATCAGATGACGTCAACGTAAGATTTTAAGCGTCAGATGACGTCAATGTAAGGTTTTAAGCGTCAAATGACGTTAGTGTCAGATTTTAAGCGTCAGATCACGTCAGTGTAGGGTTTGTTATTGTTTTCACGGTAGCATGCGCAAGCGATCCCGTGGCGCTCCCGTTAAGACGGGAAGGGTACCGCTGGGTTTTTAGTGGGTATTCCGATGACCGGGGCACACTCGGTGCCTTGGACATACGGCGAGTCCCACATACCCCCCCCCCACTGTTCCCGTGGGGGGAAACGCGTAATGCGTTTTCCCAGCGTCAAAAAAAAAAAAAAAAAGGGTTTGTTATTGTAAGTGCGTTAATGTGTGTGTGAGATCGATACATAAGCCCGCATTTTTACTTTTTTATATTTAAGAAAATATTTGCAGCCCATAATTCTACACTGCTCCAGTTCAGGTTTCAAATCATATTATCTGCTGAATTTTATCGAATACTAGCAGGTTTATGAACAATGTTTTCTTTAACCGCAATTATTTGATTATCGAACATTTGTACAATTTTTTTTAAACAATTATTCTTTGTTGACTGTACTATTCGACAACATATATGCTTACAAAGTTTTCTAGCTAAAAGTGAAAACGTTGATGTGAACTATTTTACTGACAGTACCCAACGAAGTATCAAGTTCAGAACTTAAAACGAACAAAACTACTCATTTAAAAAGACTACGATTCACGTCGTTTGGTTTTACTTTCAGCTTACACTTTTTATAGTGCATCGTAACAACATTTTATATTGTATTTCAAATTATACAACATATTAGCTACATTCATACGCTTTTGTTGATATACAGCATGTAACAAAATCCGTGTCCGACCCGTGAAGTGGTTATTAGGTATCGTGTGTCGGTTCTATTTATGTAATAATTTTTAAAATACTAAGCAAAAAATTATCCCGAATATTTTTGTTTTATTAAATCACGAAAAGTACATGGCAACACAGGTGCGGGCAATAGCGCTCGATAGCTCTTACCTATCTGGTAGCTAAGACACGAGGTCATGACCTCAGTAGTCCATGTTTTTACCACCAACAGTGTCGTTAAACACAATTAATATATTTTTTTAAGTAATTTTTTTGCTTAGTATTTTAAAAATTATTACATAAATAGAACCGACACACGATACCTAATAACCACTTCACGGGTCGGGCACGAATTTTGTTACACGCTGTATATATATATTTTTATTTATTCAAAATAGGTAGGAATACTAGTAAATGGGCCTCTTTATGGTATATCATCTATAAACATCGTCTATGCCCAACAAACCTTAGGCGCACGTTTTTTTTATCTAAGTGGGATTTTATTTCTGTGCCTGTCCAAAAATTTTTTGTAATTTTCAGGTTACGTCGTAGACAATACGACGGATATCGGGTATCGAATATTTTACCAATCTGAGACTTGGCCGGTTGCCAGAGACAAATGTGAAGATGATGGCGCTAAATTAGCAGTTCCGAAGACTTTAGTAAGTTGTTTTACCACGTTCTCTTTGAAATTATAAAGCAATTCTATTATTTAATACTTAGTTTTTTTTGTCAATTTGCTTTTCTACAATTACATAACTATATGTCTAAAAGAGTTTATTGATTATATGTATTAAAAGTAACAGAGTATCTATATCTGGTTCGAAGTAGACCGATATTTAAAAGCTGGTAATCATATGTAAATAAAGGTCGTTAATGCATACAATATGTTAAAATTCGTGAACTTGAATAATTGAAATATATCTTGTACCTATATATGTTATGTATAACTGTTTTATACTAACAAGAACTTCCTAGGTATATTGTATGTTTTTGAAGTGATAACTTCTTATGGGAGGGTAAACCACTTCGTAACGTAACGCGTTACGGCGCCACTCTGCCTGGCTTCCCTTTCTCTCACGCATACGGCAGCAGTAGGCAGGCTCCTCCTCTCTCACTTTATTATTTATTAATACTATTTTATTACCGACGCGGACTGCTTTACCTGAGCGTTACCTGAGCGTTAGGTTGTAACGCCATCTAGCGTATAAAGATAGTACTTACAATAATTAAGCAACTCTCAAGTACTAATTTAAATTATAAGTAATAATAAATATTATCACTTCTGTCGAGCGTCCCGAGACGGACACGTTTTTTTTTTTTTGTCCCCCTGAAATCATGTGTTCAAAATTTCATGATGATCGGTTGATTAGTTAAAACGTGAGAGTGTAACGAACAAACAAACTCACTTTCATATTTAATATAGTTAGTGTAGATATATAAATAAAAATTCAATATAAAAATATATCCAGCTCCGCTTCTTTATGCCAAAAAAATAAAATTTATTCATGAATGTTTGATATAAATACGAAGAAGAATATATACTCGTTCACAGGGGGAGTTTTTATTTATGCAAAAGCTGGTTCGAGGAATGCACTATCCCAGCATCGTTGACAGCGACTACCAGGTGGTCGTGTGGCTTGGCATCAACAACCTCGACGATTACAGAGTTTGGAAAAATATTGACGGTAAGCAAATACTATTATTAGACTGATATCTTAGCATTATGCCTACAATTCTTCTCGTGCTCGGTGGTGAAGGAAAACATCGTGAGGAAACCTGCATGTGTCGGATGAAAACCTGCCACATTTGTTTCCACATTGGAGTAACGTAATGTAATGAGCTACAAACATACTCCTCAAAAGAGTACACCTTAGCCCAGCCATGGGCCATTAGTGGACTATTACAATTTAGCGTAGTAAATATATTCTATTATTACAATAATTTCTTAGCCAGAGTAAGAACACGATTAGAGAGAATTCAGGCACAAAACCACTTTACGTGACTTATGACGTATGAGAGTCCAAACACTTGGAAATAATAAATAGTACGTAGACAGTAACTGCCAAAAACAGTCGCTAGCGAGCATTTGACCAGCAACGTGGGTCAAGGCTTCGAGTAACCATATTTAGTTGTAAATTATTTATTTCAGAAAACTTAATTACGCAAATATTTTATTTGAGTATTAGCTTTACTAAATAAATCTTTAGAAAATGGTTTTCTTTTAACACTTTTATTTCAGAAACTTTTATGTATCGATTATGCCTCGTTACACCATAGACGTCCCATGCCAAATACCTTACTGCGGGAAAATTCAAATCCCCATGATAAGCGTCATTTAATGGTTAAGGCTTTAAGGCTGAGCGTTCAGAGAAAATACTATTTCATGTAGCGCTTTGCAATCGCTACAGCTAGAAGCTCGACTGACTTTGCAACCATAGACAGATTCTAAGCTGTAAATAAAGATAATCATATAAATAATTGCATACACGAAATCTATATTATACCAATTTTGTTAGTAATAAAAATATCGATAAATATCTCACAAAGAATATAATGATAAAATATAAATTATAAAACTAATAACTTTTTAATTAATAGTTTAGTTTTAGTAATAGTAATTTGACGAGCCGGTTGGCGTGATTGGTAAATACGTGCCTTTCGCGCCGCTGGTCGTGGGTTCGATTCCCATCCAGGACAGACATTGTGTGCATGAACATTTTTATTTGTCCTGAGTCTGGGTGTAATTATCTATATAAGTATATATTTACAAAAGAAAAGTAGTATATGTAGTAGATCAGTTGTCTGGTTTCCATAGTACAAGCTCTGCTTATTGGGATCAGATGGCCGTGTGTGAATAATGTCCCAGGATATTATTGAATTTTTTTTTTAATAGTATAACTAAAAGATTACTCAAATACTTTCTTACGCATAACTTGAGACATTATGATAAATTTAATAGAATACATAAAAAAAAAAACTCCACTCAAATGCGAGGAACGTTAATTTGATTAATGGTGAATAAAGGAGGAGAAATAACGTTGAAATTGAATTAACATTACGTGATTAATAATCTGTGGTATTTGATTTTGCATTCGTAAAAAAATGGCGTAAATATCGTAGTTGTAATCGTAACTTTGGACGTAAAGTTAAAAGGATATAAGTAGTCAAGTGAAATTGTGTTGTATTAAGTAGTGCATAATACAGCTGCGCCATTAGAAATTCACATGGAATTTTATAATATCTATAGTTTTTTGTTATCTTTACTCTTCATTCGACTATATCACAGGTAGTTTGAGCTATACGACGCTATCTGAAACTATATTGCGCTGAGAGATGAGCGTAAAAGTAAATTTTAATATCAACTCAGGTGCAGGTGTTGGACGATTTATTCCAATCGTTTCATATTTCATCTAAAGTTTTTCTTGCCACATCATAAATTGCTCGTGGAACTTAAACTTGGGTTAGTAAGGATTAAATATATAAAATTTCCTACTATAAATGTTCTACTGCTGGGTATATGGCTTCTCTCCTCTTAAGTAGAATGGAGCGAAGCCATGCTGTTTTAGTGCAGTTTTGACACAGACGTGACAAAATGTCATAACTATCATCATACATGCTACGACTACCGCACAAAGTTTTTCTGCACCGCTTAACACATGAATTATAAACAAAGTTTCTGATTTGCAATTTTCAAAATAGGTGCCAGTGGTTTAAGTAAATAATATAAATAAATTTGTTCCAGGTGAAAATATAAGCGAAACAGGATTCAACAAGTGGGCCACTGGCAACGGACTTGGTTACAGGTAAAATTTATATTTAGTTATTAAGCTAGCCACATATTATATAAAGTCAAACTATTAATGTAAAATAATAATAATAATAATAATAATGGTCCTCCCGATTTCGGCCACGGCGGCCAATCCCAAGAGAAATTAGCCAACTGCGCAGGAGATATTATAGTGCACAAGTGTGTGCGCAAACACACGTGCACTCCCTATTCCCTAACGCTCATAACCCGATGGGACGGCAATCCGACGCGACCGGAAAGAGTTCAGGCGTAGGACCGACGGCTTTACGTGCTTTCCGAGACACGGGAGTGTATACACTTCCAATTTCCAAACTCCGGGCTGCTACTGAGAATTTTCGACAGAAAGTCTCAATAACATTTTATAGGCCCGACCTAGGATTTGAACCCAGGACCACTGTAGCTGCGGCCTTACATATAGCCACTAGACCAACGAGGCAGTCGTATTGTTAATGTAATAGAGCTATGAAAAGAGCTGGGCAGAAGTATTTTAATTGCGTGTAATTGGTAACTGACTGACTCTGATGTATGTATGTATTTTGTAATTGATATTTTTACAATTATTATGATTTCAAAATACAGCCGAATCGAAAATTGTTCGATTTTATTCTACTAGGATTTGTTCCGTATTTCAAGTCGAAATAAACATTACGATACTTTAAGCGTTTTAAAGATAAAGTCGTTCTTAGAGAATTGCAATTACGAATTTTTATTGCAATCAAATGGTATAATTTTGTATTTTAAAGACAATTTTTAGGGTTCCGTCCCCAAAGGATAAAACGGGCAACCTATTACTAAGACTCCGCTGTCCCAGGCTGTATCTCATGAACCATGATTTTGCTTGTTTTTGCTCGATATTGATAACGGCAACAAGTAGACGCTTGAAATATTCACATAATATTGAGTTATATTATTATAGATAATGCTACGTGTGCGAGTCCGACTCGCACTTGGCCGGATATTTAAAATAATCTTTATATTGTAAATTTCGTGTTTAAAATATTTGACTTGTAAATATTGTGTATTTTAAATGTAGGTTAAAAAAAAAAAATTCGTTTATTTATTTGCCACAGATTATTAATTACAGTATTAAAAACAATACATTATTAAACAAATATAAAGCTATACTTCACAATACGTGTACTGAAAGCGTTAATAGTTATTCAGTACTAGAGGGTTCGTTTGTATTTTAATTAAAGCAAACCATATTATATTTTGCCAAGTCCTGGCTATGTATTGAGAAAAACGGTACTAAGTTTTTTTGTCATTTCCTCTCGATAGAACTTCATTACGGAACTATGGTAGATAGCTTTTACATTCAATTTATTCCAAGATATATAATAACATTCTAATGAACAAACAATATTTGTTTTATCGGATTCGAACTTGCGTTCGTTGATAAATATCTGAACTCTCATTTAAAAACTAACTTATTCGAATGTTTTTCTATATCTCTGTATTATCCAATTCAGTGTAGACGAAATCCCTTGTTGCTTGTTACCAATTGTCAGATTGCTATCCCATCAGCTGTGGTTCGCACACACACCACACCTGTGCGCCGTAATGTAGCATGCCTAGTTGCCTAGTCACCGTTGATAATAGCCGCTTGCTGGAATATCAGGCAGTCCAGGTCAGGAGGACGTAGATCTAATCAATTTACTTCGATATCCTCAAAATAATAATCCTATTAAAAATGCCTACAATACAAATAACCTGCTAGGCGTAAAAATGTGTAGTAATGTTAATTTATGTATAATAGGTAACATTATATGAACATGATTATTTTAAATGTGTTTACTTACAGCGACGCGCCTGAAGAACCTCACTGCGCGTGTTTAGACGCCGTGCACTGGCTCCGCGATTTTTGGTGCCACCGTCGACAGCCTTACCTTTGTCAAATTAATTTAAAACAATAAATATTAAAACAATACTATCTATTCGTTTATTAATTTCAGACACAGAAATTGATCTATCTAAGTAAGGGTGGACACTGGGGTGGGCCGTGCTCACCCCCTGCAATAATAACCCAAGATACTCCAATGTCATTGTAACAAATGCCAGTGGGCCGTTTGCCGTGGCAACTAAGATGAACTCAAATAACGGAACAAAGCCGTATAAACTACGAGCGAATAAGACAGAACCTATACAAAAGTACTGCTCAACTAACTAATTAAATTCCACCACGCTGATCCGATGTGGGTTGGCGGCTAAATGTAATTGAAACCTTCGCCGAGCACGAAGTGAATTATAAACACAAACTAAGTGCCTCTTGTCAGGGTTTCAACCCGCTATCTCCGGTTTAGATCACGTGGTTCAACTACTAGATCATCTCGACTAAAATAAAACTAAGCAGATTTCTGAAATAAAAAAACATTTCCTTTTTCACGTTGACTCTTCTTACACTGTTAAATCGACATTTTAAAAGATTAAGTTCCCTCGGCTTCGGAATGTAGACTATGTAGAACCTGCAAGGATCTCAGTAGTAAGAGCTAGAATATTCAATCAATTTTTAAATAAAAAAAATACCTGTGATAATTTACCATTTTTCACACTATATAGGTACTTTGTGCCAAGCTTTGCTTAAAAGAACAAGCGCGTTTGAAATGTATTTTACAACATTAAATTTAAATTAATAAAATCATATTAAAAAAATATATTTGAAATTGAATTTCTTATCTAAGCATAAAAAGTTTACCAAATCGCGACTCAGCCAAGTTTGAACACGTAGCAGCGATGCATTGCACTCAAGGTGTTCTGCCAATTAAACTGACTCTCCCAAGCGGCTGCCGTGACGAAACTTGCGATGCGAGCTTTCTCATCTTAGACGAATGATTTTTAAATATACTAAAACGTTGGTTCATTCGTTACTGAATAATTCATTAATAATTATACGCAAATATAATAACTGAAGAATAAAAAAAGAAAAAAATAAGATTATTATGTTTAGAATAAACCAACATTATACATTTCCATAAAGCATTTAATCTGAAATACTGGCCATTATTCGTTTCGATATCTCAACAGAGATTAATAACTTATAAACAAACGGTGTCGAACGCTCTCTAAAGAATTGAAAAAACACACACGTGTGTATGCTTCACATGCGTATGTTTGATTTGCATTAGGGTATGAGAGTAAAACTTAACCAAAAATGTTATTTATATATATATATATATAGTATATATATATATATAGTTATAAATATACGATGTATGATTCATAATATATTGAATACATTTAAAAAATATATCGCACCGACCTTGCAACGGTGCCAAAACTAAAACTGATGCAAGAAAACTTTTTATAATAGATTTGTAAATCTCGGTACAGTAAAATCATATCAAATACTATAAAATTAGTTCAATTAATTTGGAACGCACTATTAATCCTTATAAAAAGAAATTACTTATTATTATTTATAAGCGTTTTCTAATTATTATTTTTATAGTTCCCGGGAGGGCAAATGACTCTACACCACCTGATGGTACGTGGTAGTAGAGTCCAAACGCGACGACGGCTAGTGCAGTCAGGCCCGCAAGATACCTCTTCACGCCTCGATTGAAGGAACCCAGGTCATAAGAGGAGGGGAACACGTGTGCTGGTAACGAATTCCACGTTTTAGAGGTGCTACAAAGAAAAGAGTTGCCAAATTTCTTCGTGCGCGATGGAATTGCTGTCACAGTTAGGCGGTGACATCGAGTACACGCGTAGATTTGTGAAGGAAAGGGGAAGCAGGAATGAGGGAGAATAACTCCTCTGAGCACTCGCCGTGATACAGTCGATAGAAAGCGCTCAGTGCCGCTATCTCTCGACGCAATTGTAAAGGCTCGAGGGTGTTGGTGACCTTTACGTCGCCAATAATGCGAACCGCACGTCGCTGCAACCGATCCAAGTCCTCCAGTAAGTACTTAGCGGAGCCATCCCAAAGGTGCGAGCAATATTCGACGCAAGACCGCACCTGTGTTTTATACAACTTTGCCGACTTTGCCTTGTATCTCCAGCTTAGTGTCACAGAGGGAAGGAGGAGGGGAAAATGGTGACTTTTTAGCTGTGAGAGCGCATACCTGTGTTTTCTTGGCGTTAAACTCAACAAGTATTAAAAATTATAATTACAATTATACTTAAATAATAAATACAAGGAAAAAGTGAGCGACGAGATACATGTATTAATCGCTCACGATCAGTTGCTGAATATTCGTTTCTGCCATTTATTTAAAAAACTATCATAGAGTAAATTTTGCATTTAACCTGTACGAAGTCGACAAGAGTAGTTCTTTCACAGTTAAGTAGTAACAATCTAAAAATTAGCATATAGTAATGAAATTCAAACTGTTAAAATCAAACCACGGAGCAAAATAATATTAAACTCAGACATAACATTAAATAAAATCTCTCCTACGGAGATTATGTTAAAACCGCCGTATAAATGGTAAAGTCGTATTCGAGCTCATAAAACTTGAAGAGATTTTACCTGAAGTTTTAATTCAATCTTACTATATCAAGCACTCATCTTCTTATGAAGTCCTGGCGTTCCAGGTAATGTTTCCTCTTAAACAGTTTTAAACTCTTAAAAGATTTAAAGTGTTATACTAATATAATTATATGGCAACTTAATTTTTTGTTTAAGTTTCTATATAAAGAAATATTTGGAATTTATCGCAACTGCATTTTTATAAAACAATGTAGGTATATGCATACACCTTATTTCCTATTTAAATGTGTTATCTTGACAAAATTTGTGACTTTTTTGCTTCGCTTAATCTCGCATATTTCCGTTCCTGCGTGAAAGTATAAGCCTACAAACACATTAGAATTTATGTTAAGTAGGGATTTACGCATCAATTATAAAAAAGAAAACAATATTATTAATAAATAAAATGAAACGCTTACGATGACATCTGTCGTTGAATAGCAGTAAAATAAATTTCTTAAAGATAAAAGTGACATCTATCGAGAAAATTGCGTCATTTGATATGAATACATAAAAAATAATATATTATTTAGAACTCACTATTAAAAAAATGACCTAAAATTATTTATTTATTTAAAGATTTAGTTGTTTTAATATTTCTAAAACATTTTTTGTGCACATGCAGCACCGTCGGCTTGTCATTCATATGTCAAATGCCAAAATAAATATAGGATTTAAGGTTATGTTATGAAAAAAATCAGTTATTGGATTTTATAAACAAAAGTACAAAATAATATTAAAATAGTGTAAAGGTAATTGAAAATAATTGTTTACGTGTTCATACTAATAAATAGTTTTGTCGTATTATAGCTCAAAATCTTAGGCCTTAATTATAACCTATTTTCTTCATTTTTCAGATGAATTTACTACGAAAAGGAATTTCGCTGTTATCTATTGGATTAAGAACCCAATGCCCTGCTTATAGTGGTAAATGATATTGCACTTATACTTTTGTTATCACAATAATATTATTTTATATAACCTATACTAAAATTATGTTTTAGGAATCCACAAATTAATAACACTTATTGTAGGTCTTCATGCTAAACCATATGCTTAGTTAATCTATCAATCGGTAGTCATAAGTTCCGATTTTTGACAATAAATAACTTTTTTGTATAACCTAATAAGTGTATTTTGGATTAAGATTTTTAACTTTGATTGAATTTTCAGTATTTGCGTTGTTGCTTTAAATATATAAATGTCAACACAAACAAGGGATGTAATAGCTTACGTTCCATAGTGCAAAGCCTTGTGTATATATTAAAGTATAAAATTGTGACAACTGGTTTGTCTCTTTGCCAAATATATCACCATTTTTCATCAACAGATCATATAATTTTCAAATATATCTTATTTGTTATTTTTATGGCGTGTATAGGAAATATATACATGGTAAATTATATTATTTTAAATTTCAGCAAACATTTAAAACGCGTCAATACAAACAATTAGAACTTAGGTATTGAGTACAAAAAAGCAATTAAGTATAGCCTTCATCCTTCCATGAGGTTCAAACTTGCTGCAGACCAAATTTCAATAGAAATGGATTTGGTGATTTACTTAGCCATGAAACAGACAGGCTGACATTTATTATATTCATATCAATAATAATAAATATCTAATACTTTGTGACAATATTTAATAATAATAATAATATAGTAGAATCGGTTTATTATGACTCCGCCTATATTGACCAACCGCTTATTATGAATGAATATTAGTTAAGCTGTGTTTTACTTTGTTTATTATGAGCTTGCCTTGCATTTTGCATTACTTTTTTTATTATATTTGATGAGTGTGTATATGTTCCTTTGCCTATGTTTAAGCAACACCCAAACAAGCTGACAAGGCTTATGATTGTCAAATATAAAAATAAATATTAATATTCTGTTGTTAAAAAATAATATATAAGCAAATATAAATTCAATTAAAAAAATTAAATAAAACTTTAAATAGTACTAATAAATATATTCCTTTTAATATAATAATTCGCACGATACGTCCTAGCAGTGCAGTCGTGTTTTTTGTAGTTGTTTACTAATTGCTATCGTAATTCTAAGAAAGACGCGCTCGATCTGATCTAAGATTACGGCGGCCGGCCATATGGCGCGTTACTATGGAAAACGATAACATGAACTATACCGAGTCTAATAGTGTAAACACATTGAGGGAACAAATACAATTACAGGAGAATGAGAATGTATGTGGAGGACGAATTAGAAGAACATAGTTTAGAAAATGCTAGCAGACCAACAAAACGAATGAGGGAATTAGATTCTAATGATAGATGGACAACAGTTACTAAAAGAGGAAAAAGGATGGTTAGAAGGAGTATCTGGAACAGCAAAGAAAGTATTGAAGAAGATTTAATAGAAATTTGTGTGTATTCAAAAGATAATGGGATAATGCCTAAACAATTTCAATTAGCGAAATTATTCAAGAAAGAAAATATATTAAATATATCTCGAATAAAATATATAAACCCGTATAAAGTTCTAATTCAGTTTGAAGAAGAAGACAGTGCAAAAAAATTAATGTCATGTAATGCTTTAATAGAGAAAGGATGGAGAATGCATAATAGATATGAAGTAGGAATATCATACGGTGTCATTAAGAATGTAGAAATTGAGTTGAGTGAAGAAGATATCAAAGAAAACATTACTAGTGACAGGGATTTAATATCTGTGAAACGATTGATGCGGAGAAATGGTGAATCAGACTGGTTAATGAGTGAAGCAGTTCGATTAGGATTTAAAGGTTCATCTTTACCCCCATATATATATATGTATATGATATAAAAATTAAGATTGAGCCATATATATTTCCTGTAACACAGTGTTCTAAATGTTGGCATTATGGTCATGGTAAGAAAGTATGCCCTAGTACTAAAGTGATATGCCCTAGGTGTGGATCTAATCATGCTAATTGTGAGTCAATAAATCTTAAATGTGTTAATTGTTTAGGATCTCATTTATCTTTGAGCAGGGATTGCCCTACATTTAAAAAAGAAAAAAATATACGAGAAATTATGGCTGAATTTAATTGTACTTATAAAAAGGCTTTAGAAATTTATGTTCCGCCATCCTTACCTGCAAAGATAAAAAATTATACATGTGAAGAAGTTCAAGTGAAAGATATTCCCTGCTCATCACCTAGTCAATTAACCTATGCTGGGGCTGTAAAGTCTACGAAACACATTCAGACACCTGATACGACACCAAAAAATAAAAAAAAATCAACACACAAAAGTACTGTTAATAAAAAAAATATACAGCTAATAATGAAACATTTACTTGGGAGGCTTTATCTGAGACTGAATCTATCATGGAAGACATTAAGGAAGATGATAACAATAAAGAAGATAGTATGAGAAAAGGGATATTTGTTGTTTTGCTAGAGAAGCTTGCAAATATACTTTTTATGAAAAAATTACAGCGATGAAGAAGATAGAAGAGATTATAGTAGTCTTATTGGAATGGTTAAACATTTCTTTAACAGTGGACAGTGAAGTTAAATTGAATAGGATTAACATTATGCAATGGAACGCACAGAGTATAAAGGGAAAGCTAGGTACAGTTCGCCAGTTGTTAGTGCAAGAGAAAATTCATATTGCTGCTATATGTGAAACGTGGCTAGACTCAGAAACGAATCTTAAAATAAGTGAATATAACATTTATCGAATGGATAGACAAGATAGTTATGGAGGCGTAGCAGTTGTTACTCATCGTTCTGTTAAGGCTCAAATGATACAGTTAAATTCTAGACCTAATTTAGGCATTGAAATCATTTTTGTTAAAATTTTGAATTGTTCACATATTAATAATATAGTTGTAGTGTATTGTCCTTCCTCGGTAAGAACTAGTCAGAGTGATTGGGACCATTTATTTTCCTTAGTTGATAAAAACACACTAATATTGGGAGATTTTAATGGCCATCATACAAATTGGTCTAATAGGGTTGATCAAAGAGGTATACAAATTTATAACGCTATACTAAACAGTAATTTTGTAACATTAAACGATTCATCGCCAACTCGTGTTAGACTAGTTAATGGTGTTCCACAAGAGTCTTCTCCGGATATATCAATAGTATCATCGGACGTATCTGTGAAATTTAATTGGAACGTAACTAATGAGACATTAGGAAGTGATCACCTTATTATCAAATTGACAACTTAAATTGGCCCCACATTAAAACCTCTTAAAAAAAGGAACTTTAAAAAAGCGAATTGGCCATGTTATCGGGAACAACTTGATCTCATATTCTCCGACTTAAGATTACCAGAAAACCCTCAATGGGCTTACGATATTTTTATATCATATTTAAATGAAGCAGCGGACAAGTATATTCCAAACAGTTACATAAATCAAAACCCAACACTTAATTTCACCCCGAAACCTTATTGGAATAGTAAACTATCAAAACTAGTTGCAGAACGACGGCTGGCTCTTACTAACTTTAGAAAAAACCCTACACCAAGTAATCTCGATGTATTGCAAAAAAAAATATCTCATCTCAAAATATAATTCGAAAAGCTCATTCTAAATCCTGGCAAAAATATTGTTCGTCATTGAACCAAAGTTCTTCTTCAACTGAATTGTGGCAACGTATGCGCTGGATCAGAGGCTATAGTACTACAAAGTCATATATCGATGAACAACTTACTCACGATGTTTTAAAATCTTTAACCCCCGATTATGTTTTGCCACCCAAGCCCTACTTTAATATCCACAATAGCAGTTTAGAAACTCCTATCTCTATGCAAGAAATTTTATTGGCTATTAAATCGACTGACACAGCCCCTGGTTGTGATGGTATATCATACTCAATGATAAAAAAACTACCAGAAAATGGTATTCTCACTTTGCGCTATTTATATAATCAATTCTTATCGTTGAATGTAATACCTCATCAATGGCGTAATATAGAAATCGTCCCTATACCAAAACCAGGAAGAGACTTAAAGCTTACTTCATCCATCCGTCCTATATCCTTGATATCTTGCTTGTGTAAAATGTTTCATTCTATCCTTAACAAGCGATTAGAATGGTATTTTGAAAAAAACAATTTGTTCTCTAACGACACGATAGGCTTTCGAAAAACTCGATCTTGTCACGATAATTTAAGTAATTTAGTTACTCATATACAGATGGGTTTTGCCAGAAAGGAATCTACTCTTGCATGCTTTATCGATATAAATAATGCTTACAACAATGTTAATATTTCAGTCCTATTAAACAGTCTCCATAAATTTGGTGTAGGCATTAAAATTTGCAACTATCTTTGGAACTTTCTTAGTAATCGTTGGCTTAATATTCGTGGTAAAGACCTTAAATACGGGAGATCTACTTGTTTAGGTCTGGCACAAGGTGATCCATTGTCACCCTTATTATTTAATATAGCTACGATTCATGTTTATAGCGAAGTGTATGGTGACTCTGTTAACATCTCACAGTTCGCTGATGACTATGTAATATATGTTTCAAGTAAAAATATTGCATATGTACAAATGCAGTTACAAAAAGCATTAGGTATATTTAATGAACAAATAGGTAAGATAGGTCTTGATATTTCTTCGAACAAAACTAAAGTTTGTTTATTTTCGAAAGGTAGAAAACAAAATGAAATCCGATTAAAAGTTAATAACTCTATATTACAATATGTCGAATCTGTGAAATATCTTGGGATGTGGTTGGATCGTTCATTACGTTGGGGTAAACACATAAATGACACGGTACAAAAAAATTCAAAATGTCTTAACGTTTTTAAGGTATTAGCCGGATCGGGTTGGGGGGTTCACCCAAAACATTTAAGACGTATATACTTCTTTAATACGTAGTAGAATTGATTACGCTTGCTTTTTATATGCCAATGCTGCTAATAGAAATCTTAAAAAGTTAGATACTATACAAAATCAAGCAATGAGAATTATAGGGGGCTTTATTAAAATTACTCCTATCCACGTTATGGAGAGTGAACTTTGTTTGCAACCCTTGTTTATCCGTAGACGATACTTAGCTGGAAAATTTTATTTGAAATCAAAATCCTTAAAATGTAATAAAGTTATAGATTTACTTAACAATATGTCTAATTCGAATGAAAGCCTAATGTATTGGGAAAATAAACGAAAACCCTTGCTGATCACAATCCATGCAGAATTACAATCGATTCCCATTCAACGTCGGAAGCAGCTAGACATGTTTTCCTTAAAAACTTGGGTTAGCAATATTGAAGTGAATAACGTTGTTAAATGTAACCTTACGCCTTTAAAAAATTCAAAAAATAAATATAGCTTAATAGAAATTAAAACATTAGTTAACCAATTTATTACATACAAAAATCATTATCAAATATTTACTGACGGATCAAAAGATATAAATGCTTCAGGTGCAACCTTATATGACGCGCAAACTAAAAATAATTTGAAATTTCAACTAAGTAAATATCATTGTATCATGTTTATAGAATTACAAGCAATTACGGAGGCATTAGCATATATTGATTCTGTTGAATCTCAGAATTTCGTAATTTTAACAGACTCCAAGATTGCCCTCCATCATTTAATAAAATGCACTACGAGCTATCGGGGTACTCCAATAGCTTACACTATCCTAGATCAAATTCATAAATTAAATAAAACCACAAAATCTGTTTCTCTTCAGTGGATTCCATCTCATGTTGGAATAATTGGCAATGAGAGAGTGGACCTCCTTGCAAAACAAGCTAGTGTCGATGGTATAACAATACCTGTGGACCCACATTTCTCTGATTTGATTTGGGTGCATAAAAAAAAATGTATGTTCTGGTGGGGAGAATATTTTGATAAACGTTCAAAAGAAAAGGGCATATGGTATAGAACTATGCAACCACAACCTTGGAATACCTGATGAAATACGGACACCTTCCATTAAACTCATTTGCGTATTTAATGAATAAAATAACAACCGCCAATTGCACCGAATGTGGTGTAATTGAAGATATTTATCATATTTTACTGGAATGTGTTCGAAGCGAGTCATTTAGACAGGATATTAATCAGCATTTTAAGACTATTGCTCAGTGTATTAGTTTTATGGCATTCCCTAACAGTAATGAGGCAAAAATATTGTACAAATTAACTAACAAATATTTAAGTTTAAGAAAATAAAAGTGTATTGTGTAACTAACAGAGCGACATAGTCACAAATGGGGACTAAGGTCTAAAATATTTAAAAAAAAAAAAACAGTAACTTCCCCTTAAGAGACACTAAGATAGTACCAATGGAAACATTCTTACATATATAGTTTTATAATAATAATAATATCTTTATTCTTCAGGCATCAAGGCCCATTCAATACATTCAAATCACACATTACCAATAATACATAATATACATTAATAATCAGTACTAAAATAAGAATCACAACCACAAAAATAATAAATAAAATATATAAGAATAAAAACCAATAATACAAATTCAAGACAAGAGACCAAATACAACTGATCATATATGAGGCACATAAACCAGAGTATTACAAAGCTTTCTGGATCATCCGCCTCATCATATAACCATTTACATCATTCGCAATAATCATTAGGATAGTATTGGGACTGTCTCTGATCCTACGTATCAAAGAAGCAGATCTTTTCCTCATGATAGCATAGAAATCATCTGTACGTGCTTGTGCAAACATTTCTGAGGCACTACAGAATCGAGGCAGACCCAACAGTATCCTAAACCCATTATTATATTGAACGCGAAGAGCGTTGAGCGATTTTTGAGTGTAGGATGTCCAAAGACTGCATGAGTAGAAGGTCTGGCAGTACGCCTTAAATAGTGTAATTTTGGCAAGTTCACTACAGCGCGCAAACCTTCTAGCCAACATATTACACCTGATCGCCAACGCTCTTCGCTCGCGTTCTATGTCCACGTGATCTTTGAGGTCGTCTGTGATGTACTGACCTAGATATTTAAATTTATGAGAAGTTTAAGTTTTCCTTAGACCAGAGCGTAATTCATCTGTATCTAATTAAATAGGGAAAACTAAAAGCGAAGTTATAACAATAGTGATCTCAGCGTAACTTATGCTACAGTATTTTAAGGAATAAAAGAGTAAGAAAATAATGTAATGTAATCTTCACCTATCGTCCCTGACAGGGAGACACGGGTTTGTAGTATATGTGCTTAGAAATTATAGAAGAATTATATAAAGATAAAAAACAATACAGTAAAAATTAATTATTTATCTTATATTTTTTTAATAATACATATTGTTCATTTCAAACCCCCAATGTAAGTCTCTTATAAATAATATACGGACGTCAATAAATCCGAGAGTAAATAGGAAACCGTATATAACTGTCAATTTAGTGGACATGTCATTTCGCTACGCGGAATCGACATCTGCATCAATTTTGGCAGCTGCGTGGATTTTGTGAGGGAAATTCTTCTTTATGTCAAAAGGTATAGAGTTTATTTTGGTATGGTTATCAATCGTGGCTTTGGGATTGCGATCGCGCCTGTCTTTTGCGTGGAACCCTTCCGCGTGGACCCGGATTATGTCCACTGGGACGTGTACGGATAGCAAAGCAATGTCTACAATTAATCCATTATATATATTGTATGCAATATAGTCCCGTCTAGTTTCTAAAACACTGATTAAACTTGTATAAAATAATTTCGCTTGATTTTTTATTCTAAATGATTGGTTCAATAGGCAACCAATGAGCGTAGTGTTTAGTCAGATTGCTCATGTAACTGTCTGTCCGGGTGTTACGCTGTCACGGCTAAAACACTGAACCGATTTTGATGAAATTTTGTTTAAAGCAACATCATTTCATCATTGAACATACCTTGAACCCTAAGGAAGGATAGGCTTTTTTAAACCTTACACTACCCCGCCCATATCACGCAGGGCCCTTTATTATTTCGCATATATAATAATAGTATAAGTGAATTGACAAGTGATGTGTGACAAGTGAGTCTACTCGGTGGTAGAGCTTTGTGCAAGCTCGTCTGGGTAGGTACCACCCACTCATCAGATATTCTACCGCAAAACAGCAGTACTTTGTATTGTTGTGTTCCGGTTTGAAGGGTGAGTGAGCCAGTGTAATTACAGGCACAAGGGACATAACATCTTAGTTTCCAAGGTTGGTGGCGCATTGGCAATGTAAGTGATGGTTAACATTTCTTACAACGCCATTGTCTATGGGCGTTGGTGACCACTTACCATCAGGTGGCCCATATGCTCGTCCGCCAACCTATACAATATAAAATAAATGTGAAAAATTTTATAATTGAATCAAGCACAAGAATTAAATAGTAGTTATCTATATTGTTTATGATATGATTAATAAAAATGCGACGATTTTAAATAAGCATTTAAAAAAAATCCAAGCATCGACAGTGAAAGAATTTATTATGCTAACGCTACACGATTCGAAGCGTAAATAAGGGTTGCGAGGGTGGCATGAGTCAGCGCTGACCGCTGATGAAGATCTCATTCACACCTCGGCTTTGTGCATATTGTCGCACGTTACTTGCACATTCGGGATTACTACACCGAACACTGCTTTACCGGACAATGACTAGGCTATTTCATGCAAATTTTTGTATGACTCTTTTGAAATGTTGTCATGTATTTAAAGAGTACAAAAACTTGCGATTCAAAGTCAACCACAGTAACCTATAATATGTTGTATTTTAAATGGCATAGAGTAAATAATAAAGCAATAAATCCTTTTATAATAAAATGAATTGGTCGTAGAAACGTTAGGCTCACATTCGACTTTGTAATTTAAATCCCGTCGAAATAAATTTCACAGTACTAATAAACTTACTTAGAACATCAACAGGTTAATCATAAATCTAAACATTCTCAATTTAAAAAGTTTGATTTTCAACTCACTTATTGGTAACCTCAGCTTTCAAACATAAAAAATACATAGTGGAAAAACAACACTACCAAGTATTTGAGACGGACCAGCAAGCCTAATAACAGATATAGCGACCCAACGGCTTGGGTTAAGTTAATGTAATAATACTAAACTAATAATAAAGGAATATAAACTAGCGTGGAAATTAAAAACTCTTACATAAAAATATAAATTCTTTACCAATTGGTATGTATAATATTGTCCTAAACTATCACGCAAGTAATTGCGTAATACATAAATATATATACCTCCATGGTTGTTCTTTTTTTTACGTATACGAGTTGCTTGAACGTTATGGCTGTACTTTTTACGGGCTAAAAATCGGCTTCGAGCTGATTCGAAAAAAATCGACTTCGATTTGCACCGGCATTTATATTTTTTTTTATAAATTCTTGTGCAAAGATCGTTTTATGTATTTTTTATATATGTACTCACGTATAGTAAAAACAATTTTCATGCTCTACGGATTAATTTATTATATGTAAATTTAATTAATATATGAATAATGTGATAAATCCTACAACGTTACCAATTATATCTTCAATATATTTATCACATGATACTATAAGTAATAGATTGTTGACTGGACACTGCGTGGGATCTTCCCAAATCAAACTTTCTCATAGAAAACACGAGTAGCAATGAATCAATTGTGTCAGTTTTGATCGCTTCGCCGCAGATCCTTTGGCGCTTAAGACGCGGAAGTTTTGCTCATGCTTAAAATCCAAATCTTTGAGAAGAAGTTCAACTTTCTAGCATTTTTCCTTTAGCTCAGAATACTGGCCTCATTGAAAATAGAATTCTTTGATCTAAATTTTTATTTGTTCGATGTATATTTATAACATACATAACAATATGTGTTAGTTATAATTCTATCAATAATAACTATAATATTAGACCAGCGTGGTGGAATATGCTCCATACCTTTTTCTTAATAAAAGGTCTTTATTCATCAGTAGGACATTTAAGATCTATTACTTACTCGGTGGTAGGGCTTTGTGCAAGCTCGTCTGGGTAGGTACCACCCACTCATCAAATATTCTACTGCAAAACAGGAGTACCTGGTATTGTTGTGTTCCGGTTTGAAGGGTAAATGAGCCAGTGTAATTACAGGCACAAGGGACATAACATCTTAATTCCCAAGATATGTGGCGCATTGGCGATGTAAGCGATGGTTAACATTTCTTACTATCAGATGGCCCATTTGCCTACCTATTTCTTACAATGCTAATGTCTAAGGGCGTTGGTGACCACTTACCATCAAGTGGCCCATATGCTCGTCCGCCTACATATCCTTTAAACAAACAAAACTTAATTTTCATCTATAATACATATTTAACGAATATTGATAATTAATATATAACATATAATACGATCAATTCATTCATTGATGAAAAGATATCTTAAATTTTCTTCTCGAAGTCTTAAGAATCCTTCGAAGAATTAAAGTATTCCGATAAATATTCCACCGTTTCTTCAGTTCGGGATTAGTTGTTGATAATAATGTGCAGTTATTTGCAATAACCGAACGCATTGTGTAAGATGTTGAATTGACAATTGCGAATGCGAAGGGATTTCATATTATCTATCAGTGTTATAAAGTTGTACCATTTGTGAGTGGTATTAATGTTATTCTTACACAAATATGATTTACAGCGTTTCTGGGAACGAACAATGCTCCCGTGGCTCAACTCTTCCCTATTGTCGCCTGTGGAGTTTTTTTGTCTAAATAATTTCGAAGCAACATTGTCAGAAAGGATAATTTCAAATCTATGTGTCCGTCATCTGCGGACAATGCCCACTATTAGCGGATTATAATCCGCAAAAAGAGCAGGTACTGTTTCAGGCACCGACTAAGTTTAAGTGTATAAGCGTTTTATAAATGACACTATGTGTTATAATATTTGGGATGAAATAAAAAAAAAATTACTGCAAATCTTTAATTTTTTTACGGCCGATTTTTCGATAACCAGTTCACTTTTCAGATTAAAATTGACCTATAGATAAATTATCTACACAAAATCTGTTAGAATGGCAAATCCATTCTTCAATCAAAGATCAAGATCAAAATCAGCCCCCAATCAACAAATTATAGATAAAATAGGTGTGTTACTAATTCTTGTAATCTAGTCGAATCATACCTTATACCTGTACCAAATGTATGTAAACAACAAGTCTTACAACATGTCCAACAAGTGTTCAGCTCGTAACTTGCACCGATATTATAATATTTGCTTGCGCTAGACAGATGCAAGTATGAATCCCGGGAGACACTTGGCGACGATTATCTCAAACAATAACATTCTGCCGGACACTACGTGATATTGCCTTCGACTCTGCTAGACGTTTGTTATTTTAGTTGTTGCTTAAATAATGTTAACTTCTGAAAGTTTTCGTCTTCCTGGAATATTATTAATTTGCAAGAAATAACATGTATTGTAATAGCAAAACATTCTACACCTAATTATTTGTTGTTCTGACTAGTTAACTTAGTATGAAGAAAATAATGCTTAACTCTCTATAGATAGCAGAAAATTTATCCCGGATTTTTTTTTTTAAATTAAATGACGAAAGTTTCTTGGCAACACAGGTGCGGGCAATACCTCTCGATAGCTCTTACCGATCAGGTAGCTAAGACACGAGGTCATGACCTCAGTAGTCCACGTTTTTACCACCAACAGTGTCGTTAAACACAATTAATATATTTTTATGTATTTTTTTTGCTTAGTATTTTAAAAATTATTATATACATAGAACCGACACACGATACCTAATAACTTCACGGATCGGACACGAATTTTGTTACATTCTGTATACAATAAAACTGTATCAGCGGGCTTTGATAAAGGCATTCGATTCGAGTTGAAGCGATCATGTAACACTTATGTCACATATTTCAGTGTTTTCTTCTATTTTCTATTTTTCGTCATTGATCGTGTGAAATATGAAATAAATGTCATTAATATAAGTGTTTTTCAAATACGATAATTTGTTGATATGGAACTTGTCTCAGTCGGTTATCGATAAAACGGCAAGTAACAATTTTACATAATAATGTCAGAAGGTGCATAGTTATAGCTCATAGCCAAAGCCTTATTAATTTTAGTAAAATTTAAATGAAAGTACTGAACTAGCAGCACTATCGCAGTTTTATTTAATTCCTTAAGTTTGATTCATATATTTTCGTTTTATTTAATTTTGTTGTTTATTTTAACTCATATCGATATGCAAGTCCATCGCAGTTGATTTAACCGTATCTATAAGAAATGTATACAAATCCAAAATAATTGTTTAACGGACCACACTTGATGTTCCCGCTGCATCGAATCGTACAACACCTTGGACTTGTCAATCATATCTTTCAAGTCCCGCTATAAAATACACAACGCCCCACGAGACCATGTGAACATTCGATCACAGCCCACACAATTGATACAATTGCGAGAACGCCTTCAAAACCTCAATTTAACAATATATTCGCGGTTAACAGTACACATTTAGCCTTTTCGTCATGCATATTTTCGATTTCCTTATGTCTTTGTGATAAAGTTCAAATTACGGTAAAATATCCAGGCTATATGACGGCGCGAGATAATCCTTAACAGAAGGGTTTGCACCTGCTGTTTTATACATTTCAATGCTGATTATAACAGTTTATTTGTCGAGATGAGAATATAGGCTACGTGCGAAAAAATAATGAAAAACATATCAGCTGTGTATTTTAAACAATCCTTTTTGAATATGCTGTTTATTTATTTAGTAAGTTTTCAATCTACATCAGTTTTGTTATATAGCAATAGCTTTGCCCCGCAATTCAGTTCGCACCAAGCATGTGTTTCTGTAAATTATAGTCTCAGACTACCTTGGTTTAGTTGTAACAGATTAATAAGCCAACAGACAGGCTTCCTTTGCATTTATAACTTTAATAAATATCATGAATCATGATATTTTACTTATTCTAAACACTTTTATTCAGCTACACCGACGCAATCCATAATCAGTCGAGTGGCACCAATAACAGACTTCCTAACCGGCTCTAATCCTCAAGCAACATCGGTGTTGTCAAGAACGATGGCATCACTCGCGCAGATGCACAAAACGGGTCCACACATCAAAAAGCGAAAATCAAGAAACCCGCTCAATGGAAATCCTTTCGCCAAGGTATGCTAACAATTTTACATGCTTCTAAGCTCGCAGATCCGGTTTCTATATTAAAAAAATGTTCCGTTTTGCTTTATGCATCAATCAAAAGTGTTTCTTAAGTATTTAAATCGCATGGCATCAATGAACATTTACTAATGTACGGTGTACACCGTTGAATATAGGAACCGGGCATTAATAAACTAATTAGGGTTTTTTTACTAATATTTTCCCTTCAGAACCATTGTCTCTATTAAACTAACATAAAATAAGATTGGAAGAAAAAGTCTATAAAAGACATCTATTAGGTATTTTAAAAATTATTAATTTACAGTTTTCAGTTATATGTCACTATAATTATGGTCAGACGCGCTTGTGTGGGTACCCACTCATTAGTCTACTGCCACACATATGTAATTTGAATTGTTGTATTTGTCATTTATCTTTCTGTTTTGTAGAGTGAAGAAGCCATAGGTAACAGGCACACGGGACATTACATGTCAGATTCCGAAGTTGGCAACAAATTAAAAAAAACTTATTTTTTTGGTCTGCCATACGAATATAAAATTTCAGTAAAATCTATTTTAAAACATCACTCGCAACTTTATGGTGTAATTGTAACATATATAGGATAGGATACCAATACTTATAACTATGCATTGCTTATTACAGCGCATTAGAAATATACATAAAAGAAAATGTGCACAAATAACTCTTGTATTACAAAGGTGTGCATTTTTTATTAAGCCATACGGAATATTAAGATATATTCTTTCACATAGTCTCCTAACAATGTATTTTAAGACCTGGATTATTTATTTAGCTGAATCGAGTAAATCTGTACTGCGAGTAAGCATCACTGAATACTCGTATTTACTTTGTGTTTATAATTCAGTGCTTGACTGTGAATTAAAATATCGTAAAAAACCTTCATGTGTATTCACGAACAGTCGACGAAGCAGCTGAACAGCAGATTTTAGCTCCAAACCTTTTCATTAAAAGCATAACCCAGAACGGGGACGTTCACAGGCTCTTATTTTTAGCTAAATAAGAAACATTATTTCAGGGTGTGATACTTAAAACCTTGATCAGAAAACCCAAGAAGCCGAACTCCGCTAACCGTAAATGCGTGCTCGTCCGCCTCTCAAGCGGTCGCGAGATGATCGCCTACGTGCCGGGCATCGGACACAACCTCCAGGAACACAATATCGTACTCGTTCGAGTCGGCAGGTGAGTGATGTAGTTCAGCATGACAAATGGAGCAGTCACCATAGTACTGCAGCACATTGATCTTGACTATGTACTTAGTTACATACCTGTTTACACTAACGAGGGTAAGTGAGCCAGTGTAACTACAGGCACGAGGGTCAGAATGTCTCTGTTCTCAATTTAAGCGCCAATTTCTACGGGCAATGGTGACTATTTATCAAAAAGAACAACGTGATCTGCATTCTTACTAAACCAACTAAAAGCCTAATGTTTTAATATCAAACTTTAAGACGAGTATTTACTGCGTCTGCTTGACACCAACAATGGATGACGAATTTGGTTTTTTATCAATTTCAGAGTTAAAGATTGTCCCGGTGTGAAGCTGAAATGCGTCCGAGGTAAATTCGACTTGCCGCACGTCATAAAGCAGAAAGTGTAGTAGTCCGTAACATCCAATCGTGTCAAGTTATTTGTAGCGAAATATAACTAGTTTAAGTACAGGAATTTGTTTCATTTTTATAGGCTTTACAATAATGTACGCATAGTGGATTATTGATAATTCGAATCGTTATTTTCTTACTCTTATTTCCTGCTATATTGATACCACTGAAGGTCGTTAATGCTAACAAATAAAAAAAAAATGGTTTGACGGACATAGGTAACAACGTTATTGAACGGTTTTATGTTGACTTATTTATATTTTTTATAATTTTATATAGATTATATGCGCCATATAAAGGCAAATTATGTGCATCTGTTATTCATCTTTGGATACACAATAAAATCATTCGTGAACCCGATTGGTCGGAAAGAAGCACAAAGCGGCGCTTGCGCAAGCCGCACCCACTCTATTGTGACTAAAAGGTATGTACTTAAATTTTTATGCAATGGGGACTTGAATCAAGCTCGGTAGTTCAAATCTTAACTTCTTGATACGAGATAAAAAATAATCTATTGAAAGTATATATTTATAGTCTCTTTGATATGTTCGTGTAATATATATCTAACTGTCAATTAATTATAACTTTCCATGATTTAATTAATACGATTTCGTAACAAAATCTTATTTAATTTTTATAAGGTTTTAAATGATAAAAGGTTATTTATTATGCATTTATTATATTTATAGATTTATATCACGTTACATTAATTAAGAGAATATTCTCTATATTAGAAGTATTAGGTTAGGTACACACTCATATAATATATAATATCTAAAAAATTAACTTATATATTATTTACAAGATTGCACCATTATCTCAGACCTTATAATTTACAATAAATAGCATTTGAAACTATTCTAATACAAATTCTAACAGAGGCACGTCTCGTGACATCTTATACATGTTTTTGAAGACAGCAGGCCCTTGAGTTTAGTCAATTCGTTCTTCAAATAAGTAACTTTTAATGCGAGATGGATCTCTCTCAGCTTCCGCCTGTCCCGGCTCTGCTTTGCAGCAAAATTATTCCTCTCCCTCTGTTTTCTATAGGAATCGTCGGCGTTTTGACTGGTTTGAACTGCACGACGCATTCTCGGATTATTACCGAGCAACGTCCCTCCGTTCTTTTCGGCCATTGCTCTTAGGGCGTCCCTCTCGAACGCTTGGAAATCTGGATCATCTGATAACGAGTCCACATCTATCATATAACTCGGACGCTTCCTCTCGTTCACTGATACCGGAGAGTCGGGTGGCGATATCATGTCCGTCCTTATTGGAGGAGTCACTGATTGCGACATATATCCAGAACACGAAGACGCTGGCGATGTTTCAGCAACGGGCACGTACATGGGCTGGACACATCCGTTGTACGGGTACGGTTCAACACTGTGTTGCACTGTGCTTACACACGGATACGATGGAAACTCCGTGTATGTTGGTATCGGCGATATCTCTTCAGATTTACACTTCACAGATAGATCTAATGCGGAATCATCAGCGTACGGCGTCCAAAGAGCCATGTTAACTATAATGATATCGTTACGGTAGATTGCGAGTAACTAATGATGTTTTGGGTCGCCCCTGTCTTTTTATATGCATGGGGGTGTGGTCTATTTGTGCAGGGTACCCCCACTCCATTGCAAGGGTTGCTTCCGCTACCTGAACCAACGGGACATATCGTAAGAACAATGGGGTGACTTGCGGTCTATTATGATGAGTTGCGTAGATTTCGCATTTGATATTCAAGTTTGCTTGTTTTTGACACCATAGATAGGAAAGTGTGAAGGTTGAATACAATGATATTAAAATATCACAATTATCTGATGCAATATCGCGATATGTTTTACAATAATGTCTTCATTATGTTATATGTACGATGCTATACGACACTTTTTCTTTATTTTCATACTATAATTAAAATAAAGTATACATTATGTTAGATTATGCTTAAAATATAACATCGCGTGTGAAAACTGTATCAATTAGAGGAGATCATAAAAACGGATTATTTACTTTAATGTCTGTCGTGTTCAAAATTTGAGAAACTTAAAATATTATTATCATACGAAGTTTTGTAATTCATAATTACTCTTGTTTTTACATTATATGCTCTTAAAGTAACGGTATTTTTTTTAACACTCTACGTCGAAGACCTCGTTAGGTAGCCTGCCAGGACCGGGGGAACCTCAGAGACGAACAAGTATACCTATTTCCAGTAATCCGCAATAAAGCGTCGTGGCGAATTAAGGTAATCCCTTCTATTATCAGGGGAAGACTAAGCCCAGCAATGAGATTAACAGACTACGAGAAAAATACCTCATAGAATTGTTATACGCGTAGTTGACTGCTGAGCAACTATGCAATCAAATTCCGCAGATACATTTACTAAGTGCATAAATTCGAAGGTTGTCTTAAGGGACAATTAATTTAAACGTGTATAATATAAAAAAAATTAAAAGATTTATTTAAAACAGCACACGTAACACAAAATATTAAAACAAAAAAGAAAGAATCAAATAAATACATATAAATTTTTATTTAACGATAAAACATTTCAAGCATTTGTTTCGGTGTCTGAAACATTGCCATGATCAAAATAAGTAAACCACTCAGAATCACTTGTATGACACCTAGCACGGAATATCAACCAAAGGACACTTCTTTTGGTTGCGGCTGACAATGACAAGCAATGGCAAAAAGATATAAAAATAATATAACAATAATGAAATAAAATTTAGTAGATCATTTTACACAAAATAATATAATGTACAATGATAAACATATAACTTTGTGTTTATAATTCATCTCGTGCTTGACGGTGAACGAATACATCGCGAGGAAACCCGCATGTGTACTATTGCACTGAAATTCTGCGCAGCAGCGGCTGCGGAGTAGCGAGGTGAAATAAGCTCCCTTCTCAAAAAAGGAGAGGAGGCCTTAGCCTTGCAGTGAGATATTCACGGGCTGTTGCTTTACTTTATGTAGTAGGAGATGTACTATCGCATTTCTCAAATACATACAACGTAATGTATGTACATATATCCAAAGCAGATAGGTATAATAAAGTTAATGCAGACGAAGTCAGTTAACGGTATACGAGTAGCATAATATTATTGCCATTATAAATGTAAATTATTCAAGCTCTCTCGGACTAATCACGTATCGTTACGATTGCAAAAGATTTGACAAACACAATCATTAGTTCGTAATCAGCTTCGTCTCGTAAACAAGTTGTTAACATAACTCGTAATTATTTGTTGATATAATCCGTCAAAACAAAATTGCATTCCTCTAACACAACTAAATATTGATAAATAATCATAGTTAGCTATATGAAAATAGTAAATAATATTAAAATATGAAATAGGTACATAATATAAATCCCGCAGTGGTTCTTTCGCCTGATCTTCTCAGGTCAATAATACTAAGTAGGTAGGTAGCACGATTTGGCGGTAGAATATGAGACGAGTGGGTGGTACCTACCCAAACGACAGACTTGCACAAAGCCCTACCACCAAGTACAATCACCAGTTTGTAAGGTAATTTTTACTTTGACAAGTAAATGTAGGTACCTTAGTTACAATAAATAAATTGACTTTTGTGTGCCTATTTTCTGATTGAAGTCTGGGATGACTTCAGCGACGAGAAAACATCGTGAGGTAGCCGAAATGCGTCAGATAAAAATCTACTCTATTACTAGATACACATATGACATGAATAAGTTCCAAACGAGATAAGTATTACAACAGTGGGACCTTTGCATTTGGGCTGTAACAATTTTTTTATTAATATTATAACCATTTCAGAAAAAAACGGTCGGAAAATATGATTTTAGTGGCAACATTTGGTCAAATAGAAGCTAAACCACTCGTAAATAATGAAAGATAATTGGAACGATTCATAAGAGTTACTCATGCAAGCATAGGAAGCAAATGTCACCGTATGGCTCCTCACCGGATATTAAATTACGGTATTTAATTCTGATATTATCTGGATTATGTTTTAGCCGACAACGTAGTCAAGAAGAGTAATGTATTTGTATTCATATCTCACTTACAACTATGAAAATACTTAACGAACGGACCGTAAGGTCGACTACATTATATGTACATACATAGGTATATAGGAAAAGAAATACATGCATATAATTATTGCTATAACACATGTAACTGTTATTTTTTACAAACTCGAATGGAAACTGAGTTTATTGCATATTCTTAGCAGTAAAGTCTAAGTAATGAACCTGTGGTAGAGCTTCAAAAATTAGGTATCTGTTAAAATATATTTGAGTAAAAATAATAATATAATTTGATATAGAATTTGTGTTCAAAAAATTGTTGTTGTAATTATTGCATCCGTGTCGAATGTTCGAGAAGGTACTAGTGCGATTATATTTTTATTATATTCGTAATCCTAGCTACGGTTGGATATACTAGGTATGTTCACTACCTAATCTTCATGTACCTAGTTCCGAAATCATTTCCTAAAAACAGCATCGTAGGAAAAGCCGTTAAGCAGCTTAGCGTAAGACAAAACTATAAAGGTTATATAATCCGCTGTCTTAAATCATTGCAATAATGCGGGTGCTGTGTTTTATAGTCTTTGCCCCTGCGCAAGTTTTACGACTTCTGCAATAAATCTTGCGCCGGCGCAGGTAGGCGAGCGGTGGGCGGCACGTGTCTATGAGATTAAAATTAATAACTAGCTATTGAAGACTAAAAAACTTTTCAAAGCTTTTGCATGGAGCCTGTCATTAACGTTGCTACAATTAAATAAACTATGATGTTGCCGTTTATTGAATATGTAATACGACATTTAACAATTTTCTTGGGCAAGATTATTATTATTATAACAGGTCGCTGGACATTTATGAAATACTAGCTGTTGCCCGCAGCTTCGCTCGCGCGTGGTCTTTATCTATACTAATATTATAAATAAGTAAAAATAGATTTTTTGTATGTTTGTTTGTAGCAAATAAACTAAAAAACTGCTCTACTGTTTTTAAAAACCTTTTTTACTTATCAGCGAGTAATTAGCTGCCCGTCCCGACTTCGTACGGATAAAATAAGGATTTTATCTCGTACATTTTTTAATCAATAAGATATAAACATTTACCAATCGATTTATTCGCCCATCCAGTACAGTGTATGTGTGTTCAGTACAGGGCATATAATAATCCTACTTCCTACTAATATAATAAACTCGAAAGTTTGTATGGATGTATGGACGTTTGTTACTCTTTCACGCATAAACTACTGAATGGATTTTAATGAAACTTTACAATAATATAAGCTTAGGGAATACCAATTAAGTGGTACATATGGAAATAGTGGAATATGTTTTCTTTATCCAAACATCACTAACATAGTGAAGTTCGTATATTTCTCCCTAAGAGATATTGATATAAGATATTGCGTATTTTGAATTTCATTATTTGCACCCAACTCTTCCAAACAAAAATAAAAGTTTCTAAAAACTTTTAAATTCATGTTTATTAATTCAATCAAAAAACACAAATAGTATATTTCTATTTTTTTTTAATTTTTATACTAACGCTTTTACCCCGTTTCTCCCGTTTGGAGTTAAATTTCTAAAAACGACGAAATACGTATGCATAGCTTTAATACTAAATATCATTCTTCTTACACCAAAAGTGACGGAATCCCCATACAAACTTTCAACCCCTTTTTTACCCTCTCAGATTTAGATTTTCAAAAACGCTGAAATACATTTTTATTTATTTTTAAGCTTGTTCATTAAATTTCATGCTTCTAACTTTAAAAATGACGGGTTTCTAAACAATCGTTCAACTCTTTAGGGGTAGAATTGCCAAAAATCCTACCTTAGTGGGTGTTATAAAATGTATCAACTGCCAAAATTTCAAGTTTCTAACCCCCGCAGTTTAGGCTCTGCGTTAATGAATCAGTTAGGAAGAGTAATAATATTATGTGTATAGATATCAACAAAAATACGTATTTTTTTTAACTTTGATAGACTCAACAAATTTTGATGAAATAAAGGCTAAACGGAATCTTGAAATAGTTCTTATAATAATTCGGTTATTTCAATTTTTAGACGATTGAAAGATTAGACTGGACATACAGACATGCAGACAGTAAAAAAATAAAAAAAATGATTGCTTTGGTTTTGGTAAATCGTAGATAGCCATATAACCTTTAAAACAGGCAGTTATTTTGAAATAACAGACAGAAACTTCAATTTTATTTATATGTAAAGAGATGTGTGGATAATTTTTTATTTAATTCGTTTTTGTTATAGATTTATGTTATTTTATGTGTACAATATAAAGTATAAAGTAAAGGAAAAGTTTCTTCTGTCAGAGACTAAATAAAATCAGACTTAACCAAGGCTACTAATTTAATTAAACAAAAAAAGGGAATTAAAACAAATGTTGTCCATTGAACTTGACACACATCTGAATAAGCTGCTTAAGTGGCCATTTTATGTAGAAAAAGTATATAATATACAAACAAAAGCAGCTATATAACAATTTTAATTAAAGTTTCAAAAGCAGTTATTTGACCGCTCTGGTAGGTTAAGTGTTAAAAATGAGACGACACTTATATATATATATATATATAAATATATACATACATTAGCTAAGTTTCCACCAACAATAATTACACAATCATTAAAATAAACAAAACATATATAAAATCAAACAGCTAAACCATCATAATCAGTAAAGGTGTAGTAAGATATACATTTTTTTATAATCAAATATAATTAATTAATTTATAACAAACTAAAATATTGAATATTAAGATGGGTTGGTACATTCATTTTATATAAATTAATACATTTAATACATTATTATTTTTATCTTATTTATGTCATTTTTGCAGTGTTTTTTTTTTAAATATATAATATCAATATCTGAGTACACTTAATTATATATTATATGCTCGCACAGATCTACTTCTTCCTATTCATGATTATGCTGTCGCAAGCTTGATGTATCCAAAGACCAATTGAATTAAGGTGAGAGATTACAAAATACTTTTATTCGGTTTATATTGGGATGAGGCAAATATAACCATGTTTCACAATTTTGTTCTCTTCTTAATTAGTTGCCCGTCTGACTTCGTAGGAATATGCACATCTTCTCTATTCTGTACTGTGTGTTGTTTAACCCTTTTACTCCCCCTTCATCACTTGGTATTCATTAGATGATGACGGTGATGACGACGTCTCAGTGCTTTTATTTATGTGCTCCGTATTTTGTTGTTCGATCACTACTATTTTAGCTATCTCTATAGCTTTCTTTAGTGACAGATCAGACCGTTGTAATAATCTTTGGTGTTTGGCGAGCTACTCTAACACATATTCGCTGTAAATTTATCACTGACCAATGAATATTAATTCAACGAATACGCATTTTAAACTGAAATTTTCTAGACTCGTAATAAAGTTGGTTATATTTTCGTGTTTGCTTTGTTTTCTCATAAAAAATACATGTCAGGCCATAGTTAAATTTTTCCTAGGTTCGAAATACTTGTTACATTTATTAATGAGGTCTTCTAAAGTAATTTCTGTTATTTTAATGTTGAATGAATTGAACATTTCGACACCTTTTCAACCAATCGAGTGTAACAAAATTGCTATTTTTCTCTATTTACACTTCTTATACATAACCAGTAGCTAATACTCCTTATATATATCCAGAGGCTAATAAATATAGCTCAAACTATGGTTGCAATTTTTTCCGCGTTAAATTGTTATTTATTTCGTTGTTTAGAAAAAGTCGGAGAAGAAACTTCGGTAGGTAAAACGTTTGAATTTTTATCTGCCGTTTTAAAACTTTTGACAGGAAACACGAATTGTCACGAAAAAATTATACCTATTTAAAGTTTTAAGAAGTGATATACCACGTTTATGTTTAAAGCAAGCACTTCTAAAACCATGTATTATTGTTATAGTTGTTTTTTAGGCTTTGTTTATACACCTATATACTATTTACGTATTAATTATTGTCACTGAGTTAACTGACTTGCTCACACGCAGTCTTAAAGCTTACTGTTATGAAAGATATAAGATGAGATCATAAAGATACACACAATATATATGCAATATTAGTTTTTATGCAAAAACAACACACGAAGCTACTGAAAACACGAAATTGTTAACAAAACTTTTTGATTTTGACAACTAACAGTGCGCGTACTTTTCCTACAGATAATAATTTATTGATTTTTAGTAGTGATACTTAACTTTTAATAAATAAATAAAGAGATTAAAAATTATAGGACAAAATATAGGATAAATCATAAGCAAAAGTGTATATTACATGTAATATTTAATCTCTTTTCAGTTTGACCATAACCATTTTTTAATAAATGTTCTGTCGTGTATCTTTAAATTGACATAACTTTATTATTTATGAACCGATTGAAATAAAACAAACACTAAATGTTAAGTGAAGTTAGCCACAATACATTAGTGAAAACCGCACTCAAATCCGTTAAGCCGTTTTTAAGATTAGCGTGCACAAACGCACAGACAAACAGACAAACAGACAAAAATTCTATTAATCATTGTTTTGGGTTCTATTGTGTTTATAAAGACCCCCGATAAAAGTTTTACTCATTTATCTTCCATGTACAGACATCGACCAGTTACAGATTTATTATATGTATAGATTTATATTTAATTCGAGTTTAACTTTTTTAATATGACGTATAACAAAAAAATGTAGCTTTCCTAATATTTTTAAAATTATAAATCTCTTATATCCATTTTATGCTCTGTGGGAAAGGAAATCGTCGCGTGAAAACTGAAACCAAACCGTAAAGGTCACCAACACCCTCGAGCCTTTACAATTGCGTCCAGAGATAGCGGCCCTGAGCGCTTTCTATCGACTGTATTACGGCGAGTGCTTCCCCATTCCTTCACAAGTCTACGCGTGCTGGCTCTCGATGTCACCGCCTAACTGTGACATCAATTCCATCGCGCACGAAGAAATTTGGCAACTCTTTTCTTTGTCGCACCTCTAAAACATGGAATTCGTTACCAGCACACGTGTTCCCCTCCTCTTATGACCTGGGTTCCTTCAAACGAGGCGTGAAGAGGCATCTTGCGGGCCGGCAAGGCGGGGGCGGCTAGTGCAAGTCATTCTTCCTGACTAGCACTAGCCGTCGTCGCGTTTGGACTCTACTAACACTTACCATTAGGTGGAATAGAGTCAATTGACCTCCCGGGAACTATAAAAAAAGAAGAAGAAAAAAAAGAAACGGAATATCGCGATTATTGTCCTCCTCTACAGATGCAGCTTTTGCTCAGCTGTCAGACTCTTAACTAATAATCAAATTGAATTATTTTATTAATTAGCTCTTTATTTAGTCCAAGATGAAATCCTGTATAATGATCATAACACAAGTTATAGTAACTTACTTATACAAATAACTATAATAGGTACAGTGGTACATAATAATGTTAAGGTAGTACCCACCTATCGATTCACCAACATTGTCAAAAACTTTAAAAGATATTCAAACAATACTTTCTATTGATCATATTTATCGAGTCGTATTTAAATTCTTAAACGAAACATAACAAAAGAGAAATTCATTTATTGCATTTTACTAATTACTTTTTAAGCCCTGTACCCAAATTACAGTACTCATAAAGGATGGACCGAGTCTCTTCAATGCATATTATTGTCATTGAATAACTCCGCCTAGGGGATTAAGACGATTTAAGTCTACCCATTGTTTTATAACATTTGAAAATATTGACGTTTGTCGATGGCGCAGCTGTTAGATTATGAACAACGAACTTACCTACTTACAGTGTAAACATTAATCAAGTTTGTTTTATCTTCATTAATATTATATAGTTATCAATTTTAATTTTTTACTAACTGTACCCTCGGCTTCGACCTCGTGAAAGTCAGTCTCTGACAAGAGTAGGCACATATATATCGAAATTTTATTATAATTGAAACAAAAAATTGCTTATGTTGCTGCTGGATAAAGTAGATTTCTAACGGTGAAGGAATTATTAGAAGCGGTTTTGTATTTTCAGAGTTTAGGCATCGATTACAAACAAAGAAATCTTTTCTATTTATATCTTTAGTATAGATCAATACATATGATTTTTGGTTTGAGTTTTTTTTTTACTATTATTATTTATGTATATATATATCGTGTGTGCATGTGCTCATTGTTTTTTTTTTCTTATATATTATTTGCACTGTAATTATATTTTCGGTTCAATTTAGGATATAGAGATAATATTTTCTGGCATTATATCGTTACGCCTTTGTATAATTTGTGTATTTAATAAATCAATTACAAAGTCCGCCACTCTTAACTATATTGGTACGAAATACTTCTTATATTATGATAGAATGAGACAAACTCGAAATTCAATTAATAGATGTACACAAAAAAAAACTGGTTGAATATTATAAAAATATGCGTGTATTTCGATCGGAGACGGAATCGTCATTAAAAAATTCGTCCCTAAAATATCGTCATCTACATAAATAACTCTTTACTTGGGATTTTTAACAACCATTTATTAAACGAAGAACATACAAATTCACAAAACGAAATACTAGAACAATCACAATACACTACCCGGGCTTAAGATAAAGAGACCCCGTGCAAATATTTTCTTAGAACGGTCTAACGGTCACGTTTGTTTGGACCAAATCTCTAGGGATTTAAATAAGTTGAAAAATCAAACATGTTGCGAATGCTTCAAAAGTGTCATTTATAATACCATAAATAGAGTTATAAGTTTCGTAACTGTTCACTTCTGTTTCGAAGAATACAATATCTTTCTACATTTCACAAAGTCATTTATGTTTAGCTGACTTCAAATATGGAGGTACACAATTCAGATGATTGTCAGGGAATATGTATTTGTACTTTAATTTACATATAGGATATTATGTATTATTATATACATTTCATTGACTACAACCCACATCTACAATCAACAGATATTGAATCATTATTATTATTTATTAATTAAACACAAAGTACAATAAATGTTATAAGAACAGTTAAAGCTGACGAAGTGACCTGTACAAAAATCATATACCTACTGTCGCGTTTTTCTGTCTGAACGCGATAAACTCATAGGCTATCGAACGGTTTTCACCAATGGATGAAGTGATTCACGTGAAAAGTTAAGGTGTATAATTATGGTTTTGAGAAGATTGACTGAATTAAGAAGATAAATTTGAAGGTGCCGCACTAATGGATCGTCAGCCCATGGAGTCTAGGAATACAAGGTTGACTGAATTTTAATCATAATTATTTATTTTGATTATACCCACATGCTCGTACTGGTCGCCGAGTTCATTTGGATTTGTAAAATTGAATCTACAGCTTTCACCGGTCCGATGCTGCCGTGACTGACACATTAATTACTATTTTTCTCGAATGAACTTACCCATGCCCGTTTACTATATTAAAAAAATGGTTTGTTTTACTTACGGAGAGTATATGTGAGTTTACTTGGTGGTAGAGCTTTGTGCAAGCTCGTCTGGGTAGGTACCACCCACTCATCAGATATTCTACCGCAAAACAGCAGTACTTTGTATTGTTGTGTTCCGGTTTGAAGGGTGAGTGAGCCAGTGTAATTACAGGCACAAGGGACATAACATCTTAGGTCCCAAGGTTGGTGGCGCATTGGCAATGTAAGTGATGGTTAACATTTCTTACAATGCCATTGTCTATGGGCGTTGGTGACCACTTACCATCAGGTGGCCCATATGCCCGTCCGCCAACCTATACAATAAAAAAAAAAAAAAAATGTGACTAATTGACGTTTACGTGTTTTCATTGAAACATTAGTGACATATTCGTACATTTGCCATATCATCTTCAAACTTCAACTTCATCACCTGACCTGTAGTTGGCAAGGAAATTGTACCTTTTGAATTATGTCTCGTCCACAATTCTCCTAAAGGCAAAAGAAGACTAACATTGCCTAATCGTCTGTGGGGCTTTTGACCCTGAGTTCAATATAAACTCAATGCAAGTTTTTTTATGGACAAATCAGAATATTCTATGAACACTTTTATTATATTGTATTCTTACTTAGAACGCTATTGTTCTCTTTTCGCAATCACACATATAACAGTTATCCTTTCAGCAAGCGAGATATCGATATTACATAACAACGTAAGGGTGAATGGGGTCGCACCCTCGCTCATTATGCACCGCCCATGCACCCTCGCCTGCGCAAGTTAATAAGGGTGGGGTGAATGTATATTGAGAAAGTAAAGATGTTGGGGCTGTGTTGGATGTTGACATTATTATATATAAATATACATACTTTCTGATATAACACTTTTTGTACACGAAAGCTTGAGGTAATGTGTTATTTATAGGAAGCAGTATGATGCAGGAAAATAGGCCACCTGATGATAAGTGACGGATCTTAGTTCCTTGTGCCTGTAATTGCACTGGCACACCTTTCAAACCAATAGAGCAATACAAATTATTTCTGTTTGTTAGTAAATATCATTGATGTGTGGGTACGAACCAAGACAGGCTTATTCAATACTATCAAGATAAATCAAAAATAGAAATTCTAAGATATCAATAAGATACCAAACTCCATATTGTTAATGTTGCTAGATTTGTTTTGTAAGTTGTAAAATTGCTCAAATGTTTAAATTAATCAAAATAAATAAATATATTAATTTTAAAAAAATATAGGCCAACATGTAGTTATTGCATTTAATATAACTGTAAGTATATACGAATGTACATTTTCGTGATACAAAAGATATAAAATGACTTGACTTTTTTTTATTTTCCCATACCAACTTTCATTGACATTTTAGTTATTTCGAATAATTGGGATTTTTTTGAATATAGAAAGCTTAATTACTAATACATAATTAACTAAAAATTAGTTATTATTTGTAACAAAGGTGCCTACCTACAAGAGCCGTGATGAAGTTGAAGTTCGCGAAGTTTTCATGTGCTTATAATTTATCTCATGCACGGTGGTACAGGAATATCCTTGGAAACCTAAATATCTAAGATAAATATCGACCAGATAGCAGCAAGGTGGAATTAGCATCAAATGTTTTCAATACCAGGAATCTTTTGCCCAGCACTGAGACATATGTGGGTTCTTACTTTTTTTTTTTTTTTTTTTATTGTATAGATTGGCGGACGAGCATGTGGGCCACCTGATGGTAAGTGGTCACCAACGCCCATAGACAATGGCATTGTAAGAAATGTTAACCACCGCTTACATTGCCAATGCGCCACCAACCTTGGGAACTAAGATGTTATGTCCCTTGTGCCTGTAATTACACTGGCTCACTCACCCTTCAAACCGGAACACAACAATACAAAGTACTGCTGTTTTGCGGTAGAATATCTGATGAGTGGGTGGTACCTACCCAGACGAGCTTGCACAAAGCTCTACCACCGAGTAATAATACTAATATAATACGAGTTTTATATACAAGTATAGAAAAGCATATCAGATTCTACACAAGCTGCAGATTAAATAATCCTTCCTCCACGCGTCAGACATACTTGATCTATTATAACTTTTTTTTATTTCGCGCACGCGCACGACAAGCTGCGACCGCAATCAAAACAATCTCCACGTGACAATCTCGACGTGTTTATCTTAACTCGCCGGTAGCCACGTGTGCACGCGCCTCATATTATTTTAGGGTTGAATTTTAAATGTTTATAATTTGTATAAATATTGAGCTTGATTTAATTTTGAAACATTTGATAATATATACATATATATAAGAGGCATCTTAGATGGTCTTTTCTTGGTCGATTTCGGCCATTCTTGATGGAGATTCTACACATCACTGTCAACTTCCAGACTCCAGCCTGACAACTTCTCGAAAGGCAACCCAATTTTTTTTATTCCGCCTAACCGAGGTGTGTAGGAACCTAGGAACTCAAGGTCAGTGTATAAATTAGCCGCTAGACACGGTACATACGAACAAGTACACACGGCGGGTGCAAGACGGCCGAAACGTTCGCTAAATAATGGTCTGCTCTAAGAACACATACAATTAATTTACAAAAACAATCAAATGTAAATAAGTGCTTAAAATAAATCTAATGTAATAAGTGTAAATAAATAGGTACGTCTGTTATAAATATAACATTTCCGTCGTTATATACTACTCTCTAATACTCTGCATACGTTGCAATACGATACCGTGATGGGCGTTTTTAGCGTCGTGAAAATTCAAATAAGATATTAAAACCGTCGGAAAAGACTGTTTTGTGAAGAACAAGCGAAAGAATTTCTGTTTTTTTGCCAATTTTATTTTTGACAATTTTTAATTTAATAAATAATTGGCCAGCAGGATGTTTTCATTCACAAGGTGCGCTTTCATCCATGTGTCAGTGTTAGCTCCTGCTTTCGTCACAGATTTTCCAAGAATCGATTACAACGATTTGGGAGACGAAACAACACTACAATACAATAAAACAATTGACAATACCCAGGCCAATAAAATCTACAGATTGAAAACTGACAACAATAACGGACTGTCGAAAGGATTTTCAAATGATTTCACCACTAGACGGAGTAACTAATTCGAATAATTTATATGTAATAAGACGATGATTGTTGAAGATTTGAGTAAAATTCACGGAGACTGGAGGTTTACTGACATGCGCCCTGTAACCCTATCGAGTTAAATTATGTATTACGATTATTATATAAACGTTTTTTGTAGACTATTATTCAACCTGTGCGAAACCGGGCACTGTACGTATGTTTGTGGCACAATTATTCCAATATGGGTGAACGGAATAAAATCTTCACTAAAGTTGTGTCCAATGAAGCGAAAGCGTCAAATATATTACAAAAATATTCGTGTTATTGAGAATTGAATGATGCATGTATAATCGAAAGATAAAAATAAAAACAAAGTCGTTAAGGAAAACATTTTTATACAAACAAACAAGTTAACGACGTGATGCGTTAACGTAAACCTATGATAATAAAACTAATAGTTTTTAATTTATTGTAGAATAATTAACTGATGAAGACAAACACTATTCGTCGTCACTTCGTGCGTCGACTCGTAGATCCCATTCTATCCCGAAAATTGGATATGTATAGGTTATATACAGACTTATTTATAGCTTCTAAGGAATTTCGTTGTCAAATTTCATTATCATCGAGCAAATTTCGCATTTATAGTGTGAGTTTGATTAGCAGTACCTACAAGTACAGTATGTTTTATAATCCTATGGCTACATATATGTATATCGGAGAGATTGTATATAATTATGTATATCAATACAAAAAAAGGAAGGAATATTGTTTCATTTTGGTCACATGTTAGGAAGTAATATTTTTTTATATAACGTGACCGTTTTCCACCCGTGTGTGAGCGGTGGGACATTGTTACGTACGCTATGTCCTTTACTTTACTGCTAACAAGGAGTATTTAAGCCGAACTACATTATGGTTATTTCGCCCCAGCCCATTATACCCTACCATTAAACCTACAGCGTGCTGACTGTGGCCCTCCTGGATCAAGGTTACGGCCCTAGTCGGTGTAAGTTCATCCATATATCTCCAGATGCGTGTCATTATGCAATTTAAGACGAAATACAAATTGTCTGCACTGTTAGTCGAAGAAACATCAGAATTCACAAAATTCAATGTCAAAAAATAATTTTCAAGTGCCCTCAAATTAATTGCTAAAAACAAATTTTGAGTGAACCCACTTGATATCATTTGTCACTGTAAATGTTAGTGAGACTTTAAGGAACCCATAACTTAAAATTTACAATTTATTAGAAATACTAAAGAAGAGTTTATGTTTGTTATATTTATTAAAAAAAATTACGAGTGGCCCTTATTTTATTTTGAGTAGTTTAATTTCAAGATGATCGATTGAGTAAATAAAAAATGAAATAGCTTTATAATATTAGTTAGGTTGTTAAAAGTTAGAATGACAGCAAAACATACCTACACCTACTATTATGTAGGCGCGGCTTGCGCTGACGCACATTATAATTCAGCGACCAATGAAAACGAGGGATCAATTGATGTATGTTATTCTTTAACTACACAAACGCGACTTCGTATCATTCGATATGATGACATAGTTTATTGAATAATGTCTAAAAATCATTTGAATTAATACAAATAGTCCTATCTTACTATTTTTATCTAGTGATTAATGTCAATTGAAGCGATGACAGCCGCTTGATGTGTGCACGGACAAATTATATCACTCGAAAATAATGCTTTTGAACCTACTACATAGTATTATTTGTCATAATGACTCAGTGGTTGGAACTAATCTTAACCGATAATTGCGGGTTCAAAGCCGTGAACTTTAATATGCGTAATTTGTGTTTAAAATTCGTCTATTAGGTACTGTCGGATGAAAATCTGCTAAATGGGTCCAAGCCGCATTTAAATAACATGGAATAAGTTTTTATTTTTAATTTTTTGGTGAATAACTTCTTAATAAGAAAAATTGTACCAATTAAAAATAATACTAATATATATTTATTACAAAAATATTACGTAGGTACTAATTTATTTAATATACGTAAGATATTTGATTTGAGATTGTATGCATAGGTTAAATCAAAACAACATTAGTTAAATGAAACCGATATATTTTATACATAAAAAATAATGGAACTCTATCGCCCCGAAGTTCATATTGTTATTTATTACAATGTAAATTGAGCCTTAATACACTAGGAGACTGGAAAAATATATTTACTATTATTTACAATTTTTTTTTTTTTATTACATAAGTAGGCGGACGAGCATATGGGCCACCTGATGGTAAGTGGTCACCAACGCCCATAGACATTGGCAGTGTAAGAAATGTTAACCATCGCTTACACTGCCAATGCGCCACCAACCTTGGGAACTAACATGTTATGTCCCTTGTGCCTGTGATTACACTGGCTCACTCACCCTTCAAACCGAAACACAACATTACCAAGTACTGCTGTTTTGCGGTAGAATATCTGATGAGTGGGTGGTACCTACCCAGACGAGCTTGCACAAAGCTCTACCACCAAGTGAACAATACAATACAATAATTTATAAAATCGTAATTTAACGGCACTTTTCACTATCCAATTGTCTTTCCACCACTCAACACCGACACTGCTGTTGACAACGCTGGCACACTCGTTCTCCGAGCTTGGACCTTAAGTCCGCAATTTTTTTCTTTAGGAATGTCACTTGAAACGCGAGACGAACTTCTCTCAACTTCCGTCTATCTCTGCTCTGTTTCGCCGCGTGATTATTTCTTTCTCTCTGTTTCCTGTACGAGTCGTCAGCTTCTTGGCTCGTCTGGACCGCTCTTCTCATTCTCGGATTATTTCCAAGTAAGCTGCCTCCGTTCTTCTCTGCCATCGCTCGTAACGCATCTCGCTCAAACGCTTGATACTCCACGTCATCAGACAGCGAATCAACTTCGTAGGAGTTCTCTGATTGCGGCGGTGAAGATACCTTTCTGTAATTCCAGCTCTCGACAGGAGATATTTGGGACGGCGGGATGTTGCACTCGTAACAATTGTAACATCTATTTTCATGTTCTAAGGTCGGTGACACTGATGAATATCTGTATTCAGGAACCTTGGGTCTTGAAGTCCCGTCTGGGGAGTCGTCTGGCTTAACATGTTGAGTTAAGTCCAAAGCTTGTTCCGCGTAGGGAGTCCACAAAGCCATGTTAGCACGTGTTGTCTTCGGACCGTAAACACTGATTGCAATTTTTCTAACACGGCTGCTTCATTTGTGGGCGGAGCGTAAAAGGGTGTTCGTGGTAGGGTTAATCCGCTACCTGCGGGACTCGTAACGGGACCGAAGGCGACATCAATATTAAATTTCCTATTAAACAATAGAATTATATTTCTATTTTGTTTCGATAAGTAAGTCAAATATTACACTTGGGAAAGTCCAATGAAATGAAATAAGCAAAACTGAATATATTAGTAATTACTTCAATCAGTTAGTCTTATAATAGTATCTCAGTGTCATATCAAAAAATCTCCATATTAATGGTTAGCGCTAACGAAGTCGCGTGCGGCATGTTTACTTAGTACGAATTACAGCAGCTTTTGAACTACAGTCACGAACTTGAGTACATTTACAATCTGTTATTTAAGAACCTCTATTTGCCATTTATACAATTTTATCTTAATTCGAAACCTTTGTTCTTTGCTCTCGTACAGACAGAGCGGATTGTGTTAAATTTATCGCAATGCGGTCGCTGTAAACAATAGTGACATTGTCTGAGTTTTCTGCTCAACACGAAACTGACGCAAAAGCCATTCACACTATCAGTAAATAAATCTGAAACATCACTCTCAGAACGAATTAAATGTTGATATTTGTGAATTGTGTTTATTTTATTTATTTATTGAAATAGTTACATCGTCAACTTATCACTAAGCACTTAAAATTAACAATTAAGAGATAATCTTACGAATTAGTACATCTGTAAAGGTGTAATATTTACCGTAAAAATATATAAACCAAACTGACATACATATATAAAAATAAAAAATCAAATCTTCAACTAAAATTTCGGTGATAAAATTATGTTTGAGAAGTGAGCTTTTATACTGACAGCAGGCAATTGTTATAAGCATATATACATAACAGTTATATTTTTAATATTAACATAATATATTAAATGAGGATTTGTCAACCCGTCTTTTTTAGAAAATAACTTCCCGTCAAGCACGGAACTTAATTTAACAACCGCTAGGCAAAGAGTGATCTTAAAGAGATGATTTGAAGCTTACTCAAACGTTACATACAGAAACGTTGCTCCTATATATATTGAAATTTAACTTTAACGCTTATCGCACCAAAAGATCTTCAAAAATCATATAACAATGATTATATTATTATTAAACTAGTGACGAAAAACATTTCACTATTCCTCTATCAAATACTCCTCACATTACTTTGTAGCGTAAATCCCTCTGAGCTCCAGAACTGTTCTATAAACATGAGCACAATAGATGCATTTTATTACTACGTACCGCTACTAATAAATAATGCTCTTCTCTCTTACGGATTCAATGACATTCTGGAATATAATTAAGTGACTTAAAAAGGTTGTTTTCAAGTTTACAATATCCTTACTTTTAAGTACTATTTAAGTTGGTCCGATATTTGTTTATTTGGAAATTGATAAATGAATAATAATATTTTATTATAATTTATTCTTTACTAATACAATGAATTCGAAAGTAACAATGTTTGTCAGCTACATCACCACGACTAAGTCACTGTAGACTCAATCGTGATCGTAATGAAATTTGATATGCGGGAGGCCTGGGAACTGGATATAGACAAAAATAAGGCAAGCGACTTACGAGACTTACGAAGAAACAAATTAAACGCGGACAGAGTCGAGGAACTACTAGATTTTACATATGTATATTCATAACATACTTATATAGAACAAAATATACCCAACACGAAATTTTCTATTATCAGTCTGACAAAGTTTAAATTTTACATTATCCATCTAACACTAACGGTTGGTGGTTTAATGAAAGGTTATTTAAAATTAGAAAAAATATCTATCAGAAGCTAAAGTTATTACTATAAATGTCATTTAAAGTAATGCATCAATCCAAACAACTGGTTCTTCATGGTTTTGAATAATCTTTTGACCAATTGTAGATGCGTCTCACTTGAAACGTTTAAGGTATTATAACCCTTTCCTGTCACGGGATCAATGCAGGACCACCGTCGGTTTTTATTTATATAATTGCAAAATGGCGACCGGAAGTTACGAGAAAGACGCGACAGTTGGTCCCCTGATGACGCTTCGATGACTTTTATCAAAGCACGCGCTGGACATCATTATCTGTTATGGGAACTCACCATTAGGGCATTAAAAAAAAATTAAACAAATTTAATTTGAAAGGGACGATTAAGCTCTATGCTTCCGAAAAAGAAAGTTTACTCGGTGGTAGAGCTTTGTGCAAGCTCGTCTGGGTAGGTACCACCCACTCATCAGATATTCTACCGCAAAACAGCAGTACTTTGTATTGTTGTGTTCCGGTTTGAAGGGTGAGTGAGCCAGTGTAATTACAGGCACAAGGGACATAACATCTTAGTTCCTAAGGTTGGTGGCGCATTGGCAATGTAAGTGATGGTTAACATTTCTTACAATGCTATTGTCTATGGGCGTTGGTGACCACTTACCATCAGGTGGCCCATACGCTCGTCCGCCAACCTATACAATAAAAAAACAAAAAAACAAAAAGTTTAAATAGTATAATATACTTTTTGAAATGATTATATTATTCATTTCTTTACAATATTTAAACCAAATTATAAAACATATATTTTAGTATGTAAAAATATTTATTAATTTCCACGAAGCAACACATTTAAATATGCAAAAGTTGTTTATAGAAAGTTAGTGACAAAACTGTATTTAATACATTCAGTGTATCTTTTCGAATTTATTTCAAATTGAAATGTATAGAAATTAAATCGCCTGCCGACCAAAAAAACGCTATAACGGAAAATAAAATAGATATCAAACACACATTATTGTGAAACAGTTATACCATCCATCTTGAAATATGTCAACAATACAAAATGGTCGAACCGACCGCTAAATTTTGTAAAGGGTTAACACAAATGACAGGCGCGTGGGCATTCACACGTGACCTGCGCCATTACATTTCATGCTTTAACACAATATAATAGAATTTAAATTACCTTAAATGTGGTTCTAGCAAAGCATATACAGTATGTTATCAATTTTTAACTTTATAGTATTTAAATAGAGTTCATTTTGGAGAATATGTACCGAAATAACAGATGCATCTTATTTCCGCGTTGCAACTGTATCAATCACACAATGCGGTAGTTATCGATTACTACATTTACTATACAATGAAGTAATAAACGGTACGTGCAGAATACATATTTATATATTCACATATGTATTTATTTATTATTCCTAGCCGCATTAAGTTTATATTACACATAACAAGTCCTAAAACCTAACAATATTAACGGAAGAAAAATAAAGCTTTTTATCCCATTTCGGGGGAATTACAACGACACCCTGAAAATATTTTAAGTAATTACATTCATCTACCTACATACCAACCTGCCTATATATATATACACGACTGATTGGGATGATAATTATAAAGGCACCTCAGTATATTCTCTGTAATAATGCGATATTATTTTTTTCTTTTTCAAGATTACTTCGGACAAACCGAGAGACAGACACTTCATTTTTATTTATTTTAGAAACTTTAATAAAATAAAATATATATTTATTGTAAATATTACTAAACTAAAATAACTCTAAACAACAACATTAAAATAAATAATAACTAAATTATTACATTTGTTTTAGGATATGATTAATGTGCTACATTCAAGCTATTACAATCTCCTATCCGAATTTCATTCAAGAACTTAGGTACGTAACTTAGGTACGTTACAAGATACATTTTATTAATCGTAGTTAAGCTACAATAGGATTGTATTGTAAATATACCGTGAATGGCCGGTAAGAAACTAAATAGTTACTTTTATAATAGACACAAATATATCATTATATATTTATACATACATATATATTAATATTTAAATTTTGTGCGAAAAGAAACATCTGCTATTTATTATTGCTTATAACATGATGAGGTGACATTGAATACTTAAATAAGTACCTACAATACAAAATTAAAAGTAATTACTCTAAAAATTATGATCGCGTGGAATAGTTTTATTTATCTTTATAATAAATAACACAGATTTATTATTAAACGTAATATATAAAATATATTTAAGGTACATTCATCTACCTATATACCAACCTGCCTATATATACAATTATACACAACCCGATATGATTAGAATGATAATTATAAAGGCACCTCAGTATATTCTCTGTAATAATGCGATATTATTTTTATCTTTTTCAAGAAAATATATACAGAGTATATACCTATATAGGTATATAGAGTAGAGTATATATATTAATAGACTATCTAAGCCTACGCCGTATAGTCTACGCCAGCAAACGAAAAAGGATTTAAATTTTCCTCGGTCACACATAGGTATAGTATAGAAGTTATTATTGCATTTTATGTGTGTCTAATAACGCGTGTGGTAGCATTATACTAAAGACCTTTTTCAATGAATAAACTGTATAAGTTTTTTTATTTGAATCGGACTTTTAGATCATTTTCGTTAGTTTTAGATGAACTCAAACATTCTGCGTAAATTATATATTAAAAAAAACCACATTAATAAATCAGATTTATGCTTTAGTATAGATTTTATTATATTACGTAGGTATATTTTTAATTTTGTATGAAATATGAGAATGGCGGCAATATCGTTCAGCTTAAGCCTGAAGACACATAATAAACCCTCTCGACTCGGAATTTAAAATTCATACTGCGTGAGTTAATCGAAAGTTTAAATTAAATAATGTAATGATTACCTTACTTTTTAAAACGAATGCTTATCATCAGGATAAAATCATAAATTCTCCGCTTCAGGTCCCAACTTCCTCAATTGTGTTTTGTTTCGGCACCTCTCAACACTTCTTGGAGTTATTTAAACAACGCTGTCGTAAAAGGCTTAAAAACTAGCAACTGCTAGTTTCTAACCGACTACAAAGAGAGGATTGTATTTTATTGAAAAAACTTCAAATCAAAGAGACGATGAATTTTATTACCGCTCGTCTACCTTCTGTAATTTCCAGGTAAATATTAAGCGGCAATAAAAGATATATATACGTATAGCCGAGCTGACTCAAAGTATGCGGAGATTTTAAAAGAGTATTTAAATCTGTACAAGCACCGCTGATTTATAATTTATAATTAATTTATGTCGTATTCAGCGGTAAAAAGAATATCATCTAGATTTTCGAGGAAAACAGCGTAAAAGAATGAGCTCCAAGCTCTCAAGAAGGCTTCTGCCACCTGTCATATATATATATATATGTGTGTTCTTCTCTAGAAATACCACTGAGTCACCACAAGGTATCGCGAATATCGCAAACTATAGATACGTCCAATTGATATTCAGCATAATTACTCATTTCGCGACGTAGTCTCTCGCTAAGAACAACAAGGTTTGAAAAGCTCAAGAAGATTTTACGCAAATCCTATTCAAAATAAAATTTTCATTATCTAAAATTTGGAACAAATTTTCGTCTCCATTAATTATATTTGTATGAATTTTACCCGTACAAAGTCGGGACGGGTAGTTTAATACATATGCGATATCTAGAAAAGAGAAACTAAACTTACCGATTGATTTTAAACTGAAAGAAATTTAATCACCTACTCGTGTATTCGTGTATTGTGTATTCATAAGATAACCCATTCGTAATGTTATTTTTTCTATCGATCTGTATTTATTAATCATCGATAGTAAAATTTCACACGTGAATCTCGATTAGAAACACATCGGCACGAGTCGTTTGCAAATATTATTCGAAGCCACGGGCAAATGATTGACACAGAAAGACATGCGACATTATCAAATAGCATTACATAAAATACCACTGTAAGTAATATCATTTATGTATTCTAAATCTAATCCACATATAGACAATTATACTTTACATTGTTTTTAAAATAATTTCTAATTAAACAAATTTCGGATTACATTATTTTTTAAATATATAAGTATACTATGTAGAGGCCTTTAATTTTATTGAAAAAAACTGAAATATACATTGTTCAAATTTCTGAAATACGTTCTGTTTGTAGGTAAGGCAATAGTGTAATATAAGTCGAGTAAGCTACTCTCTACGCTGTTTTAGTGGTTCCGAAGCGAAATATTTATTATTATTATTTTTTATATAAATACCATTTTAAAAACAAATGAAATTGACAAACGAGAACAACATTTTAAAATAATGTCGAGCGTTCGGTGAAATTGCGAAATTACGAACCCGTTGAAACGTTCATGCAAATTGTATAATTTGCATGGTAATATTCGCAATGACACAAAGGGTGTAACCGTTGTCCCGGCCGGGACATTTTCTTTGAAACAGCTCTACTTTCTCTGACAACAATAGCTGTGTTATCTTCGTCTGCAATAAACCATAAACTCAGCGGGTGACGGACATAATGCTTCGCCGATTTGTTTGACATTTTGTTTTTAATATAAAGACGTTTTAATATCGTCTTATTGTTTTACGATACAATTAAGAGACAAATAGTCTATCGAAGAATAATAGTGTGCTTAAAATGGGACTAATTTAATATGAGACATAAACAAAATTGTTTTTGAATTGTTAGATTCGCATACTTACAGAGTACAGGTATGTTTGTCTGAATCTCTAGTTAAATTTCATAATTGTGTATCTCTACTGTAATAATCATATATTATAATAAAACTACAATCAATCGCATTTTTAAACGTTTCTTTATCGTTATATCTACATATTTACTTCCTGGTAGAACTTTGTGCAAGCCCGTCTGGATAGGTACCACGCACTCATCATATATTCTTCTGCCAAGCAGAAATACTTCGTATTGTTGGTTTCCGGTTTTAAGGAGAATGAGAATGAGCCAGTGTAAGTTTGTGTAACTACAGTGGACAAAACATTTTAGTTCCCAAGAATTAAGAAGGTTAATATCTTTTAGGCGGTGAATTGTCTCCTATTTACCTTTACAGGCGGCCCACTTGCCAGTTCGTCTACCTTATGTAATAAAATATATGTTTATGCATTTTGGACAAAGACAGTATAAAATGCTATGAATATTAAACTAATAAAATATAACTTTTTATGTTATTATGTAAAGCACACAATTTTGACTAAGTAAGTACGGCCTCTTGTTATAACAGTAGCATTATGATGATGACCGAAATGACCGAAATATGACGTCAACTCATTTGCCTTTCCGCATTTATTCGCAAATAATTGTTAAAATATTATTATATAAAGCATATATTATTAATACGAGTTAATATTATTTGATATTCAGGCAGGATATATAAATTTGTATTGTTTATTAACATACCTATGTTACCATGTAACCATTTTAATGAATAAAAACCTCGTTACTCGGATATCCTTTTTATAATAAGATTTCACATTACCTTATATATTACCTTAAATTTGATGTCAAAAAAAACATTAATCAAGAAAGCTTAATTACTCAATAACAGATTAGTATTCATTGATTTTAATGCTGGATAAATTATCAATTCAATTGTATTTAATTAATATATGTACCAATGGAAATTGGTGGAAAAGAGTAACTAACTACAGAGTTTCTAGCTGTTTCTTCTCGTTAGAATCTATATTCAAATGTCGGACAAAGATGCTGTATTGGAAGGTATAAAGCGTATCTTTTTTTGCGGAGTATGGTCAGTGCCCACGCCTAAAGGATTAATATTCGCAACACAGGCAGGTGTTACCGTTGTCTGATGTTGTCTCGTCATTTTAATATTTCATGTAAATATGACACCGCATCTTATGTAATAGATTTTGTGACAGCTGTCGCTATGTTAACTGATACTAGAAGACTTATAACGTGCAGTTACTGAAATACCGTAGAAGCTAACCAATAAAATATTGCAATCAATTAACCAATTAAAATATCCTATTAGCCAAGATAATAAATATCTATGAATTAATCATACACACATGCACACAAATACGCTCACACAATTTGAATTAATTAAGAATACTTAATAATTAGCATTGGGATATTATTGTACGATACTAGAATGTAAATAGCAATAAATATTTTCTCATTTAATTAATTAACGTGACCTAAGCACATGTTTCACAAAAGATCATCATAAAGTTAGAAAGAAAGTTTAAATCTTAGTATGTGTAGATAACTTCATAAATAACGTTTTAATAATACCTACCGCTGGTTCTTCTCAGGTCTGAGGTGTTTATTTCCAACCCGGTGGTAGATTTGTGACAATCAATAAGCAAGTGTAACGCTTCTATATTGAATAAAGAAATTTGAATTAGAATTTGAATCTACCTTGTACCTACTCCTAGTTATGAATTATATTCTAGTCAAGCACGAAAAAAACATCGTGAGAAAACCTACATATATCAGATGAAAAATTGTGTTTATCTACCAATCCGCAGTGGAGCAGCATGGTAGAATACGCTGCTAACCTTCTCTTCAAACGGGAAGGAGATCTCAGCCCAGCATTGGGATGCTTACAGGCTGTTCCTTAATGACTACTTATTTCATTAAAAAAGTGCATTTATCTTTAACAATATTAAATAATCAAAGAGGCGAATGAATTCTACTTTGTAAGAAAAGTAAAAGATTTAGCATTTGGTCGAATGAGCGAGACCACCGTCACTGTATTGCAAATTTTTTCTTAATCTGTCGTCATTGTGCAAGCATTAAGATCAGATAACGTGGCTAATACTTTTGTCAACCAAAATACACTATGCATTTTTGCTAGTAACTATTATATTTTTATCTACTGTATTTTGTATTAATATTTTAAGACCAGTTATTTAAATTGCAGGTAGGTACTTGAAGTTGTATAAATACCAACAGGATTATAATCATTTCCTTATACCATAATTTTAAAAGATGAAGCAAAGAAACATTTATTTTATAAAAATAGATAACCACCGTCAAATTATACTATTATATTTTTGACAGTTCCTAGTCGTATATATCTACTTGTTATCGTCGTCGATTCGTTATAAATAATAAGTAAACCAGGGGCTGCATTCTACTAAACTATAACGATTACGATACGTTCCCGATACGATTTCGATCCAACTTTGACTATTCTATATTTATTCAGATCGGAACCGAACCGATATAATGTTAACATATAGGTTATTTCAAAACCAAACTTACCTAATTGATAATTTTATGCCAATAGTCGATAATTAAATTAAAGAATAGGAAAACGGATAAACGGCAACGATCACGCTTCAATTCAATTGCGATAAAGTGGCAATTTGTTAGTAGAATTTTCCCCCAGTTTCATGGATAATCACAATGTTATGGATACAGGTGGTAAGACTGGTAAAGTGTGCAGGCCCGCTTACCTACTATCACTACTAATCATCTGTGTTTCTTCCACAAAACATTGTAATTATAAACACTATGAATATAAAGTTTTAGATCCACGGTTTGTTGTAGTACCGGTGTCTATGAGCGGAGATGACCACTCACCATTACATGGCGTGTTTGTATGCCTTAAAAAAAATTAAAAAGTTACCATCGGGTAACTTAGCCCTTTGGCATTTCAATTAGAATGAAAAAACTAAAAAATTTAAATAACACCTGTACCTCGAATGTAATATTACCAATGGGTTCCACACTATTTTTCACCACACTATAATATTATGTGGGTTGTCACGTCAAAAGTACCTGCCTAACAAAATTTCTAAGGTTTCAAAATCATTTTATGTTACCCTAGATTATCCCTCTGTCATTCATAAACATGGATTTTTTTTATATTTAGGATTCGATATTGTTATGAAAAAATAAAATACACGTATTTTTTAGTTTTAATTTTTTTTATATATTTATTAAGAAAATGACAAAAATAGGGAGTGTTGCTCACAGGCAACACTGAGTGTTAAGGTATCAAAATGAATATAAGTGAAACTTACTCTACGAGAGGTGGAAGTTTCTAAAACAATTCTTATTTTTTGTGTAGCATAAGGCTACCCCGCATTTTTCACAGACGTTGTGTGTAAATCCAGAACATTTCGGAAACTTACATCTAATTTTTTTATCTGACCATTGTGGCCAGTGCCCAATCTGGTCTTGACGAACTGCTTTAGGAGGTACATGCTGAGCAGGTCCTTTGTGTTTTTTAGCTTGAAGCTCGTTCTCCAGCGACCGCCGACTAGATATACTAGGTTTGATACCCATTTTGCAAAGGGTTACAGCAACATCCACTAAAATAGTTATCAAAATAAAGCCTAAAGTTCTGGTGCCTTGGGATCATACGTGCTAGCCTCATGACTACATTGGATAAGGCTCCTAAATCTGGCTCTCCATCTGAATCTATCACTGGACGTATTTTGTAAATCCGGTCATGATCAGGATGCTCCCTTGGAAGTTGTTTTGAATTGTCATTGAAGTGCAATGTTTGCCGATTTTTTTCAAATTTATTGAATGTCATAGTCATGTCAAATACAGGAAGTATTAGAGGTGTTCCGAGTATAGGACACCGGTGATTTGTAACTCTAGGTAATTGCACAAGAGACATTACAAATGTCACACCAATGAACTGCCTGACATCCTCTTCAGACACCCGAAAAGTACTATTAGGATCTTTCTGCACCTGATAGAAATTTGTCTCTTCGGAAATTTTCTTGATCAGTTCTCGTGGAAACAGATGGAAAAAGAATTGTATAGGAGTGCCCAGCTCTAGAATATCAGGGCCCAAGCTTTTGTTACCTGTAAACATAAGCTGCTCCTCATTCAACTGAAGATTTTTCTTTTTCCAACGCAAATTTAGTTAGGCTGGCTTTTCCTTAGCAGATTTTCTTGGTTTCTTAGTTTGAGCTGGTTGATCAGAAGTTTCACCTGATGGTACAGTTTCTGGACTATGGTATGGATTTTCATGGTCGTCTTCTAGAGTCTCAATTATGGCATCCACATCAATATCCATCTCTGAAGCCTCTTCTTCAAATATTTCCAATTCAGGTACAAAATCAGGGTCTACAAGGCTATCATCGTCGAAATCTAAGCCGTCCTCACTCTCTGCACCATCCATCAGTGCAGAAGCTATGTCCTCGTCACGAAGAGAACGCTTGCGAGACATCCTGGAACATAATAAAAACGATGGTATACATTCTACGTATCAAACTAAATAACAGCACTTTTCGCCTGATGTAGATTACCAGCAACAAACACAAAAAACGTCAAAATCAAGTGAGAACGTAAAATATACTTAAACCAATGTAATATGATAAAAGTTTAACACTTACCTCTCCAGTTTTCTTCAAAAACTACACAAATTCGCACTTAAAACAATTTTTATTATTTTTTGAAATCACAGCAGTCCAGCACTTTTCGAAAGTACCGACAATTGAAATATAAATTGAGTTTTGCGAGTAGGAGCGCCATCTAGTTGATTATTTTAGTATTAGTTTGATAGGTTGGACTGTAGACCTCGGGCTACAGTGCGTGATTATGCCATAAAATAATTTCTTATAATTTAAGTAGAATTTTGACGGTATGTTGCTTACAGTCTACACTATGCTACAGAGGGTTATGTATAATATACAACTTACAGTTTATAGCAAGTATGGCCATCTATTGCGTAGCAGTAATACTATAAAAGTTTGTGCAAAAAATGTTCAACTTTAAAAATAAATAAATTATAAAATATTATAACTGATATAGTGAAATATTTACATGATAGATTAATTTATAACTCGTAATAGTTAAATACAGTATCAATATTTTATTAGGATTAAAATTTTCAAGAATTGTTGGATCTTAGCCATCTAGCGTCAAGAAGAAGAATTAAACTCGTTAAAAAGTTTAAAGATATTACAACATTTAACGAACAACGAAACATATTTAGTAAAAAGCGCAGACTATATTTTGGAAGTTATTAAAAGCTAAATCAATATTATTATTGCAATGTTTAAATAGATTAGATGCTTTATAATCTTAAGCTATCTGTGGTCGGCCATTTTGGTATTTGATAATTTGACTGTCCGTCGAATCAGAGTGGATGTTATGTTTTTATCCTACCTACAATATTATTAGAAAAATTACAAAAATTGCAACGTCGGACGCGTGGCCCCACTCCCGCCGCTGATACACACGAGCGCAAATTCAGCAAGCTGAGTCCAAATTGGTGCAGAACGATCAGCTGTCACGCATCTGACGTGTTGAACACAAACAAATCTGATATCCGGGGTGCTATGCTGTTGGCAAGATGAACGGTATGTTTTACGAGCAGCTAGGGGGTGTGGCTGGATTATTCGAGCAATGGGGCACGTGTGAACGGACGGTTGTTGCATGTGCGCTGGCTCGAAGGGTCCCTTGGCCTGGCCTAAGACTTGTACAAAGAGCTGTGGAGGCAGCTCTGCAGAGCCATGTCGAAGACGAGCGGCTAGAGAGAGATGCCAATGATGAGACCCTACTGGCAAGTCTACTCGCTGCCAGGGCGGAAGATGATGATGAAGAAGGTAACTAAAATTAGATTCCTTAAAAATATCCATTCACGAAAATTATTGTCATAAGCCAACTTTAACAAAATAACTATTTCTATTTGCTTACTTTTATATGTACCTACAATATAAAACACATTCCATTATCTAAATAATACTAGATACTGATTATCAGAGGTATTTTTAGTTCATATACGGGTTTACTTACACATATTATTTAGCGGGTATTTAGTTAAACAATATTTTTCTCTTTCTATCATCATTGATTTAACATTGAAAAGAAGAAAAAGAAGCATTGTTAAACTAATGACCCCTAAATAACATTTATAAGTAAAGATAGTTTTTAATTAAATTAAACTAAGTTAAAAAATTGCGTGATTTACCTACTTGGTGAATTTTTACTTCCGGGGACAAATTGATTCATTATGAGTTGTGGCTATTATATTTTCTATGAATCGTTATTTAAAACTAACCTTGTGTAAATTATTTGATGTCAATTAGTAGAAATTCATACTGAAATGAATGAAGGATAATTAGATGTGATTCATACATGATCTTTACTGTTACAATTGCATTTGTTGCACTGTTTTTAAAGCAATTTATTTTAATGTATCTAGAACTACACTACTACTCTAACTTAAAAAATAAATGTAAATCATTTTGAAAGTTATGTAAAACTGACTGTTAATATTATTCAATGAATAATTTATTTCCAATATTCAAAGTGTGGCTTTCAATAGAAATATTTTTCAAGAGAGTGTTTTAAAAGATGACTTAATATAAATAAAACTTTCTTGTTGGAATCTCATTAAAATTACTTTATATTACAAAATTAAGGAATATAAATGATCCAAAAAATACTAATTTCAAGCACTACCAGCCCAATTCAAATGATTCTTTTAGCATTAGATAGTCATTTTATTAATTAAGGTTTTAGACTATGAATACATATTTAGAAAGTGAGCAGTAATTATACATCTCAACCAATATGGAAATGAGTATGTATAATTAATTTTTATCTTTGGTTAAGCCACAGGGTACATATTATATTTGATATTAACATTTGTGTAATTTATGATTATTACTTGTGCTAAATATATTTTATGAAAATCTCGACATAACTTAGTTTATATGAATTATTAAATGTAAATGCTCATTAAAGAAAATCAATTAGCATAATGCTGGCTGTTAACTGAATCTTTCTCTTAAGAACACTTCATTGATTGTAATAAGAATATTGTGTCAGTTATGGAATTATACTCTTTAGATGCTTTCGTCAGATAAAGGTGGACTCAATCTTAGGGAAAGCCGTAAGGTGCAAGCTATCTGGGTATTCGCTCCGAAGTTATTTTAACTTTAATACTATGTTACTTTTTTATGATTTGAGCGGTGAGTAAACTTATGTAATTATAGACTCATTGGACATAACACATCGGTTAGTTAAACCGTCACCGACATCGTCTGCTGTGTAAGGAATGTTTCTCACAGTGCCAATGTAGGGCGGCGCCGCATAACTCTAGTGGTGTCGCAGACGGGTCGCGGCTGCGGCAGCTGGTGCGGCTGGTGCCACTGCTGCGCACGGACAACGAGCGTGCCAAGAGCGTGCTGGTGGGCGCGGCGCCGGCGCTCGTGCAGCGCGTGCTGGACGCGCCGCGCCGCGTCGTGGCGCCCGAACTGTGCCGCCAACTGCTGTCCTACCTGCTCGTGCACCCCGCGCTCTCGCTGCACGACCAGAGGTGCGTAGCCTGCGCTACAGTCGCCCTACTGATGTTCGACAAATTTACTCTATTCTGCTACAGTAGATCTTATCATATCTTCGAATTGTACGAATTTTGGTAACACAAATGGGATATTTTCATAAACATGACAAGTTTTATTTTAGAGTTGGGTGTTGATGATAATATTATGTATTTAATTTTGCAGGACGTTGACGCAATGGCTTCGCTATTTAGAAAATCATATATCGGGCAACAGAAATACGGAATCGGTGTGGCAGCAGAGGATAGACCCTTGTCTTTTACCAGACACGAACATTTGGGCGAATAACAATAGCTTTAGACGGACCATCGGCAAGAACGTCGAGTTCAGAGGAATACTAGACTCACTAGACCAAATGTCTTATACGGACATTTTACAAGAATCCTTCTCCAAGAACGGGAGAGACGTGGACCTCAGCCTAGATGGTGAAATGTTAAATTTCGACGCGGCGATAGCTCAGCCAAAGTCCCAAAGATCGAACAGTTTAACCCCTCCTTCCACTAATTTTATGCACATGTCGTCATCAGCCGAGAACCTCAGTGATGAACCTTTCGTCCAGAAACCTAGAAGTTTTTCCCTCTCTAGTGAACATAGTTTAAGCCAATTGCGACCTATTAGTATAATGTATGGAACGACGGGGAGCGAAACTAGACTAGACGACCTCAGGTCGAATAACTTCACGGAACATCCGGGCATGTCGACCGTGGCGCAGTGGCTCAAGAGCTTAAGGCTACACAAATACGTGTGGCTCTTCACGAACATCACGTATGACCAGATGATGGCGATCGACGAGAAATATCTTGAAAAATTAGGTAAGTCTTATATTACTAGCTGAACCGTGGTGAAATTTAGTTTGTGATCAAGATACAATCTTGTATTTGTAATGTTGACAGATCAATTTGATTTTAAATTATACATTTTTACATTTTCAACTTCAAAATTATAGATCTTACACATGTATAAAAATAGCCTAAATCCATCTATGGTCGTGCTTACCTCATACTTAATTTCATCAAAATTGCTTTCAGTAGCTTAGTTATGAAACTGTAGCAGACAGACAGAGTACTTTGGCATACTATTATTGACAATTACCTGAAATATAAGATTAAAAAAAAAGCTTTAATATTTTTTTATCATATGAAACAGAAAATGATTTATAGTCATAGCTAAAATTGTTACTTTGCTATTCTTTCTCTCATAGTTTTGACCAAACTCATCCATCCTTGTTCTGAATCAATGATGAGGAATAATTCTAATCAAATTTGTTTATGACTGAATAGTACTACCCTCTTACAAAATTAATCTACTACTTCTATAGATTTCTAAAATATTTTACCAGACTAGTAGTCTACCCGAATGAATATTAATATTCCAGGTGTAACAAAAGGTGCTCGACACAAAATCCTCCTGTCCATTAAGAAACTGAACGAACGGGGAGCAATACTAGAAGGAATACAAGCCGAGCTGGCTTCGAACAACGGGTCGGTATTGAGGGCGTTGGAGAGGTTAAGAGGTGTGCTTTTATCGCCGATGCCTCCAGGGTCTGAGCTTCCGTCTGCTGTTGTTGCAGCTCTTGATCTTGGTAAGTTGTTTTCTGAATGAAACCAATGAAATGATTTTATATTTAATTATTGCAATTAAATTAAATTAGCTGAGATTTTTAGAAATAGGCATTCAATATTTTTATCATCATTTCATAGAACTTTTTATAAGTTTTATTAGAAAAAGCATTGTAGTAAGCGACATCTCAAGTCTGCAGTCTTTTCAAAATATCTTAGTTTATTTTAAAGAAGGCAGTCAAGCAAATAGCTCCTCCCCTGCCATTGTAAGTAGTCGCCCATAGACATTGGCACTGTGAGAAGGTTAAACACCGTCAATGCGCCATCAAACATTGTCTCTAAGATGTTATATCTCTTGTGCCTGATATTGCACTGGTTCACTAACACTTCAAAACCAGAATCAGCAATTCAAAATGTCATTGTTTGGCGGTATACTAATTGATGATGGGGGTGTACCACCGCGCAATTGTTCCCCCACTCTTAAACAAAAAAATAATGCAACAAACAAAAACAAGAGGCCTCCTAGTTAATGATATATAGCCGAATCGCTGACTCGAAATTTTTTCCTTACGGCGTTTCGTCCTTTAAGTATAAGTATTCGATATAATGCAATGTGAGTTCTGGTAGTGAGATTATGATTATGCAAGTAGCGAGAGCATCGCAGTCACGTGTGTATGCGACAGCCGCGCGAGCCGAGCCCGGCGCGCTCGACCCCGTGTCGCTGCACTGCTGGCTCATCGAGAAGGTACGCACGGCACACCACATGCGCTACCACACATACTGACCGCTACGTCACACGAACATGCGCTACGAGACATTACTGACCGCTACGGCACACCACGTGCGCTACGAGAAACTACTAACCGCTACGTCTCACGAACATGCGCTACAAGACATTGCTGACCCCTACGGCAGGCCAGACGCGCTACGAGACACTACTAACCGCTACGTTACACTACTATGCGCTTCGTGACACTAATGACCATTAAATTACACTACAATAAGCAACGATACACGACCATATATTCTATTTTATATTACCAATGATGTTTCCAACTAGGTATTACAAAAACTAGCTGTGATGCAAGTCGCACAATACAATTTAATATCGGACGCTTTGAATTCACTTACACTAAGCTACTCATCTAATTCTGTGGAATAAAGCTTTATTCCTTAACAAGTTACTAATATTCATATGTTATTGTAATAAATCGAACGGGTGCGTGTGCGCAGGCGCTGCACCACGAGGCGTTCTCGTGCGCCGAGCTGCAGAGCGCGCTGCGCCGCCTGCGCCACCGCCTGCCGCCGCGACAGTTCTTCCACCTCGTGGGCGACGCGCCGCACCGCCGCCTCAAGCACAGGTGCGCCTCACCCCGACACTCCCCCCCCCTCCCCGCACCACGCCGACACTGACGCCGCCCGCCCGCAGGTGGCGCACGCCGCAGTGCCCGCTGCGCCGCTGGGCGCCGCCCCCGCGCGGCAAGTCGCACTCTTACCCGCCCTTCCCCCCGCACGGCCTGCCGCGCCCCCCGCCGCCGCCCGCCGACGACTACTCCGGCCTCGACGCGCTGTGCTTGCAGATGACGGAGCAGGCCATCAACTAGTGTCGCGGCCCGAGTACGCGGAATGTCAATTATTTTATGTAAAGGTAATACGTAGACCCGTGGACGGAGCTCGTCCCGTTCGCCCGGTGACGGCATCGAAATTTAAGTGATCTTATTATTTATTGGACGGTGTGAATTTTATTATTGAAACTTATTTGAATGTTATTAGACCGATAAGTTTGCAATATTTCTCTAAACTTTTTGGTTAGGGGTGACTCGACTCGACTTTACACTGCAAACATTTCATCGAGTCGTATTAATTGTATTCGCTAAGAATCGGATGTGACACCGCAATGAACTATTGCATATATTCATCATGTGAATATAAACATTTTTAATTTTATTTATATTAATTATTATTGCTATTATATTAATTATAATTAATTTATAATCAGAGAGATGTGTCTTTTTTATTTATAAGTCGAAACAGAAACACAAGAATACAAAATCTATTGTTTACGGGAAAACTTTTTTGAAAGCACATTTATTATCTGTGACGAAAACATAGACATTAAGAATCTATAGATTAAGATAAGATACTAAGAAACAATTACATCGACTGTATCCGCCTCTGTCGAAAATAGTTTAATATGAAGATAATAACATGAACAATACATTTAAGTCTTCATATGCAATTGAAGAGATATTATAATTCACTTTTTATGTGAAATTTTGTAAATATCATGAGTTTTTTTTTATTACAAATATATTAGCTAATTGTATAAATGCTATATCCTAATTTCTTTGGTGCTATTCTGCAAGTTTTTATTTTTCAGTAAGTCATTAGTGATAACTTAGCTAGGGCTAGATACTGTTATAATTTATAATTACGTTTAGAAACAATGGGTAATATAGCGGAGCTTATAATAGAATAATGGGCACAAATCGGCCTAAAACGATTAGACGGAATGGAGGTCATTTGATTGTAGATTTTATGATATTTGTTGTCTGTGGAGTGTTTGTTGACATTTATTATCTGTTACAAATTGCACAGCCGCAATCCGGCGAGAATATTGTGCATAAACATAAAAAAATAGACATATAAGTAATTGTTGACTGACTGCATAATTTATATAGCAATGTTCATTTCCATAGATTATTAATTTTATTATGTTTTAATGACATTATATTTATATTGTAAATCTTTGACTGGATCAAAAATTTTGATTGAATTTTGTGCAATTTTATATTAGTTTGAAATTTTGCATTGAAAATAAATATAAATTTCAATATATGCATTGTGTTTAATATTATATTATTTTATTTATAAATCTGATAATTATTTTGACAATCAATGTAGTTGCTGCATTCATGAAATGAAATAACCATTCATTCGAGACATTGTTTTATTTCTTGTAAATTGTTTTTATTACCATTTATTTGTAACTTCTCTTGCTGTTGCCTATTTTCTTGCTTTTTAACTTATTCTTCTGTGATACGATGGTACTGTAACAACACCAGTACATGAAATAAATATATAGATGGGAGTATATAATCTTTTATTATTTGCCCAATTTTTCCCTAAAAATATTACATCAATCTGTAAGCCTTTCCTTATGGGTTCCTATCTTATGTCTAGCTAGATCACTCTTTCGGTAGAACCCTCTGGAACATTTATCGCAAGGAAAAGGTACAATATTTCCATGAAGCTTCAAAACATGGAAGTCCAACATTTGTTGTGATGCAAATTTGACTGTGCATCCGTTGCTTGTACATTTGTATTTATCTATATATTTATGCCTGAAATTTATATGTCTCGCAAGAGCCTTTCGTTCAGAAAAGCTACTTGTGCAAAGGTCACACTTGAGAGGACGTTCCCCTGTATGTTTCCATGTATGCATTTCAATATTTGGTACATCTTTCAAGCATATATTGCAGTATCCTGATTTTGATGAATGGAGTCTCTTAATGTGTAGCTTTAGATTGCCTTTCATTGCAAAGCTCCGTCCACAGTAATTGCATATGAACCTGTTTACCTCTGAATGCATTCTAATGTGCTTTCTGAGGTTATTTTTATATTTAAAGAGAGTGTTGCATGTTGGGCATGTATAATTCTTGGTACTTGTGTGTGCAACATAGTGATTTTTTAATTCCTCTTTGGTGCAAAATTTTTTATGACATGTCGAACAGGCAAATGCCCTCTCCCCTGTGTGACGAACTTGATGTCGATGCAGAGCATTTATTTGCGTGAATCTTGCGGGACACACTGCACAAGCATATGGAGTTTCACCTGTGTGAACACGCATATGAATCTTGATATCGTTTTTAGAAAAAAAACCTTTGCCACAAATTTCACAAATAAATTTCCTTTCTCTCTTTTCTTTTAAATGATTTCTCTCTGCATGCCTCTTGAGGCTTCCGCTGTCTTTGTATTTCTTATCACAGGATTGGCAAGGGTATGGCCTCTCATTTGTATGAGATCTCATGTGTATCATGAGTGTTGAAGGATTAGGGCACTGACGGCCACAGACACTACAAGTACATGGATGTAAATCTTTGATCTTCTTTCTTATTTTAAAACTTTTCTTTAAGCCATTTCTTTTTTTTCTAGTTTCTAAATTTGAATCAACATCTTCTTGTTTTATATCACTAGGTGTATCATATGGATCTTCAATGTCATCCTGTAAGATAGAGGGCTCTAGCTCCTCTTTTATTTCTATTTTGGCTTTGCTTTCATTCATTAAATATTTAGTATCATTGGATCTTAGTTTCTTATCTGTTTCTTCACACTTAAGTATAAAACAGTAAGAAGATTCTAGTTCATTTTCACACAACTTACAAATATGTATTGGGAAGTTTTCGTCTTCAGAGATTCGTATATTCTTACAACAGTACATAATCTTTGCACTAATTGGAACGCCAGAACTGTAGTCATACACGGAAGTAATTCCAGGATTTATATAGCACAAACGGCACATAGTCTGATTCATCATGTGGGCTGTGGTATGTTTTTAAATATTGAACGTTCAAAATTGATTTAAAAATACAATTATTTTAATATAAATAATTCTTTTATTGAAACAAATACGCACAGACTATACTCAGTTCCATTTATAAATGTCGATTCATTATTTATTAAGAAAAATATATAACATATATGATTTCGAAAAAATGCAAGAAGTTATTAAAAAAAAAACTCTTGTTTATTAATATTATGTACACTTATGAATATGATTACATGTCATCCTGAATTCTTGACCTTTGACAACTGAAGTTTTTGTTTTGACAACATGGGTTTAGTAATTCCAGTAATTCTCATGCAATTTCTAACGGAATCGAACTTTTGAAAATAATTAAAACTAAATAGGTATCTTATGTATGTTTGTAGCAGTAAATGCTAATTCATGGTAAATAAAGGAAGTAATTTTACATATAATTTTATAAGAATAGTAGTTTGATATTTCCTATTACAGGTAAAAAAACTATTTACTGCTTTTACAAATTATTTCTTGAAGAAAAAGTATGGATTTCGAATGCATGTAAACCGTAGACAGAGGAACTGTCTACGATGAACACACAAGTTTTAAGACGTTATTCATGACAACTTGGTGATATCTGACAATTAAATCTTGTTTTGCATATGTCAAATAACCTATGATGTTTGTTTATTTTTTAAAATTTTGTTTATTGTTACTTTTAAATCATAATCACAACAATTATATCGATAAGATTCATAATAACTAAGAGTTCCATATTCAATGGACTCTTTCATTTGTAGGATTTGTCTTGACAAAACCGGCACCGTATCGGTTTTCGACAAAGAAAGTGACAATGTCCAATACAGCGCTAAATTAATGCGTTTAGTGAACAATACCGTCTCCGAAGAAGATGGTTTACCGAGTATGATGTGCTATACTTGTGCCAACGATCTTTCGTTGGCGTATCAATTTGTACAGAAATGTGAAGCTTCAGATAAGGCATTGCGATGTTTGAGCGCACCGATCGAACTTTATTCAGATTTACAAACAAATATCGAACTTAATATCAAAGAAGAAGATGTAAAACATGAAATTGACGATTGTGACGACCAAGATGATAGTTTCTCTAATAGTTTCTTATTGGAAAACTGTTCAAAAGAGTATTTTCAACAACAAAAAGAGTCAAGTACTACAGTACAAATTATAGATGAAAGCAATATTGCAATAGAAATTGAAAAGGAAGGTCAGGGACAAGATAGTAAATCAGAAAACTTGTTAAATGAACAAAATGATAGTAATGATACAAATTGTAAGGTTATTAAGGGTAAGTTTCGTCGAAACAAAGTGAGGCGTGGAAAATTAGGTCCAATACAGTGTGTCATCTGTGGTCTGATGACCTCTAGCCCTTCTGCGATGGAGATCCATATGCGAACTCATACGGGAGAAAAACCATTCATATGCACATCATGCGGGGCAAAGTTCAGTTCTAAAGGCTTATTGAAAAGACACAATGAAACATTTCATTCAACAAGAGAACGTAAATTTACTTGTGAAACATGTGGCAGTAGTTTTTTTAGAAAAAATGATATCATTTCACATTTAAGAGTCCATACTGATGAAAGGCCTTATGTTTGTCCGTACTGCTCGAAAAGATTTCGACAAGTAGCCTCCAGAAACCGTCACCAAATAGTTCACACTGGAGAAAAGCCATTCTCATGTCCTATTTGTAATAAAAAATTTGCCCATAAAAGCCTAGTTAAGAAACACCAGAGTGTGCACAGTGATGAGAGGAAATATGCTTGCCATTTATGCAACAAAAGTTTTAAATCAAGACCAGCATTAAATGTACATATTGGGTTACACACCAATGAAAAACAAAATGTCTGTAGTTTCTGTGGCATGGCATTTGCTATGAAAGGTAATTTACAAACTCACATCCGCCGAATTCATTCAGAGAAATCGGGACAATGTTCAGTTTGTCTCAAAACCTTTTCTGATTTAGAGGTACACATGCGTAAGCATACAGGTGAAAAACCATACATATGTGGAACATGTAATGCAGCATTTGCAGTCAAACGGAGTCTAGCTCACCATATGATATTTAAGCATGAAAATGCAGGCAAATTCAAATGTTCCATAGGAGACTGTAATAAGACATTCCCAACGGCAACTATGCTAGAGTTTCATCTCTTAAAACAGCATACAAACCATACACCTTACATTTGCCAGCACTGCCCCAGACGATTTTTCCGCACCAGTGATTTGTCGCGACACTTGAGAGCTAGCCATATGGACATAAATTTCAAACCATCTATAAAACCTCTTATTTCTAAACCTGTAATGTATAGTTAAGAGCTTATAAGACTGAGTGCTACATACTAGTCAGATATATAAGTACCTAATAAGTAATTAAGAGCATTGAATATGTGATTAAAAAATTATTTATTAATGAAAAACTCATCATCAGCTCATACAACTTTAAAATATTCCTCTTAGTATCTAGATGTTAAGATTTTCTTGTCTTTTTTTATATTTGATATATTATATTATTCTTATTTTGGGTATATATACTTTAGTGTTATGTATAAATAAATGTAGTTTTAGCACAAATTATTTCTTAAGCTTTGATTTGAGTCATACATAAATATTTTGTTTGTATGTCGACCTAAATAACATAAACTTAAAAATAAAACCTCATAATTAATTCGTCTGGCTTCATTTCGACATTAATGTTCCCGAAACAGCCCTTTTCCTGTGCGTCCAGACCCCAGCTCTTCAAAATTCAGTGGCGCGGAAATCCGCGGTCGAGTTTCAAGCAGACGTTAAAAATGTAATATCGGTAAAACAGTTCGTGTCGGCAATGCAGCATTAGACCAGGTGTATGCCCCTTTCTTTCTTTTTTCTACAGGTAACACTAGCCCTCTCTCTCGCTCCAAATAGGTGTGCGCGACGAGGTGATACGTGCGGCCAAAGGACGTTAGCCCGCGACCGGCTGCCGACGCGCGTCGACTCGTTCTGTCTGTTGTCAATTGTTCCACAACCGTGGCAGGTGTCGGTGCCGTGATGTGTATATTGTGAAGTTTAGTGTCGGACTTTTTACTTCTTTCCTACTCATATCGGATTGTTCTTCAAGTTTTCACCATGGGTGAAGTGAGTATCTCACCGTTGGTATGCGGTGCTCCATTTGACTACGGACTCTCTCGTTCTTGGTCCTGCGATGCTAATCACAAGTTCGTAGGTCGTCGGCTCGGAACATGGTCCATGCCCCATAGTGTATTCGTGGTACTAGTTCACCATTCGCGTGTCGAATTTAATTGCACTTTCATATACGGCGAATAATTGTGCAAGTTTCGGAATGTATCCGGGGTCCAGCCGGTAGAAAGCTTTTTTTTACGAAGTCTTTAAGTTATGTGGCGCTTGTTCGCGTCGCATCCGCTGACGATGAGATTAGCCGTGTACTGTTATACTTCTGATAAGTCAGCGCGGCGATACAATATCTGCGATAATATTTTTTTTAGTTATTGCCATCGCATGATTCTTCTAGGTAGGTAATTAACATTAGTAGGTATTCTTATCTATAAGTATTTAATGTCGCTAATAACATGACAATCGATTGTTTCCATATAATTTATCAAAACCACGCAATGATATGTAGATTGTATAAATATTTGTTATCTCAAATTCAATGTAACAAAAAATATAAAACAATAAATTAAGAAGTAGGTACCTACCTACTTATTTCAAGATTGAATTTACTTTAAGAAACATGCTTGAAAATGTTTGCTAACATTGTTACTATACATTAAAAGTATACTAAGTAGGAGCGATTTTAATAGCAATTAATCGGTTTAAGCGAGATCATTCGATATGGTCATCAAGATAAACACAATATTCCTACCAAGTATATAATAATACATACTACTACATATTTTTAATAAAAGTAAATATACAATTCAAATTGTTACCATCAGAAAAACTTATGAATATTTTTTGTCGCACGCTTTGCGTCCCGACTTTCTATGGAAAATAAGTAGTGTGAAATAAGTTTTGAATCCTGGAACTCGTTTGCAATACAACCTACAGGGTCTCGAAACTACCCAGAGACACAAAAAATGTATTTCAAAATTGGGCCACTTTTTACGAAGAAATCGTCGAAAATACTTACATAAAACTTTTTTGAAGTCGTTTCAGATTTCGGTGTAATACAAAGGCACAGAAGAATTATATACATACATATATATAAAGTATATTGTCTTACAAGTATAAATAGTTATTGTCGTTTAGAGACGTATGTAACGACCCTAATTAACTTAATAAAAGCCTAAACGATTATAGAATTGAAAGAATAAATAGGTTAAAATAATGTTCAGACTGTCATGCAATATTAATCTGGACCAAAGGTCGAATATTCTAGATTTAAAATAATAAGTAGGTAATTTGCAAAAAATATCTATAGTATATTAATTTGCATATTCATCTGAGTACGCCAGTTAATATCTTCTACTTCGGCTTAATATTTAGTTATATCCACTTTATGATTAATGAAATTATTTTAGAATACTTTCTTGGCGAGTGTGGCGTTTTTATACGCACCATAATTATTCGTAAAAAGAAATATTTCGTAATCTTTTAATTAAACATCTGTTCTAGAAACGAAAACGTAATGGTTTTACGATTAATAATTTGATGAGTCATATTTTATCAGTTATTTCCACTCACGACTTATAATTGTGTATAAAATAACAAATTCAAATATACTGTTTTTAAATCATACGAGTTGCAATGCAACCGAGAGTCTCGCGTGTTCTTGCATTTGTGTCACTTTGTAAGGTCAATATGAACTAGTGCGCTACTATTGGTAAAGACCCAGAAAACATGTAGGTATAAAAATATTACATACTTGGCAACATTGCCTAACTAGGTTACAGTCACGTTCGCGAAGTTTTCGATTTGATAACTAAAATACAATGTTATACAATAACCGTGTTTTAATTTTTACAGTCTATGCTGAAAGAGGACCCGCTCTCGAGAATTCAAAGGGAGATCATAGAAGTGACAGAGAGGGAACGGGAGTTCAAAGAGGGTCACTTCAGAATCAACAGACTTATGTCTGAATCCACGATTGACATGACCAGTCAGAATGGACACATGAATGGCGATGCAGATGAAAAACCACCTAAGACCCTTAACCGAGCAGTCTCAACGTCCCATCTTTTAGGGCCGATTGCTCCCTCTCCACCCAACACACCTGCGCTATTAAACACTAATGGCTACACGCGTCGATTTACGCCGCAAACTGGAACGAAAGGAATTATGCAAAGGTTTATAGCCAACAAGGGCAAGTTACCGGTAACCTCGCCTGTCGCTACGACCCCTACCGCCGTAATTCAACAGCCGCTTGTCTTCACGCCCATCACAATCGCGCCTATCTCTGCTCCGGCTCCGATCAGCCGGACCCCTGAAGGGAAACCCGTGCGCAAGGGCTACGTACCTGTAGAAGAAAAAATACAAAAGGAACTGAGAGAGATGAAAGACAGAGAACATGAACTTAAGAAAATGAGAAAGAAACAGAAACCATTCGATATTGAGCTAAGCGATAATGAAACCACCTCTGAATCGGAGGATGAAGAAATTCCCATGCCAGGTAAATTAAAAGCTACGAAATCCATAGGAGAGCTATACGAGGCACTTAACGAAGAACTAAGATCGCCTTCGCCGAGAAATAGTTCAGGTAACGAGTCATTGGGTAGCTTGAAGCCGGCTAAATCGTTGGCGGAATTGTGCGATCTCGGACCTGGTCAAGAATTCACGGCGCCAAGCTCGACACGCCTCATAGCGCAGTGGGAGTCCATAATACAGCAGAAGCAGGAAGCCGGAGCGGCCTAGTTCAATGTTTAAAGTTAACGGGGTAAATGCGTAATGTTAGGGCGTGTGACGCCAAATATGTTTCGTTAATCAAGATAGCTAGTGAGCGGAACCATGAGCGCCGAGTGTCTCCGACAGTCTGTATACTCATTAATGTGTGTACGTCATCTGGTGGATAGTGTGAAGAAGTGATCGCGATATTTAAACGGTTTTGAAGGTATATCTAAATATCGGTTATCGGTAAAATAAAGTGACTGTCAAAATTGACTGACATCGATAGTTCTAATTGAGCAACATATCCAATCGATTCATTTCAACATTCGATCAAATGTGGAACAATTAATTTTCTCCAGACCGCGAACAATGCAAATGATGGTTATCCGTAAGAGTAATTATCTCGGTGTTGGAAAGCAGGCGTTACACGACGCGGGTTCGTCAACGACGTGAGTAAGACAGTTTCTTCCTATTGTTCGATATTTACAGCCTACTGAAAAAACAGTGATGGATTTTTTTGCGATGGCGCTTTCCCGCAACATAGCACTGCAGCGTAATCGCCTATCACACGTAGTGCCGTATGAGGTCTCAACTCTCAATCGACACCGTGGGAAGCTGTGTGCGGGATGCAAACAACGATGATTGAAATTTGTTTCTGTGTCTCGCAATGTTCTCGCTTAGAACATAAACGCTTTCTCGTTCATTCCCGTTTCTATCATCAGCTAATTTTATAACAATTTATTATGTAAATAACGTTTTATAATTTTATTTAATCGTTCAAGTCATTCTCTAAAAGTATTTCTGACTGAAGTTATGTTAAGTTATATGTTCATTATTAATTATTTTATCGAGCCAACGTTAACTCTACGTCAATATATTTTTTTCTGTAAAGTAAATGATTGCTACATTTAGCAGTTACTTTCGATCAGTGCAATTAGTCGTCGATAACTGCCGGCTTGTATAATTCGTATCAAATTAAGAAGTACTTTCACATTATGCATACTGACCGCTTTTGTTAGATCGATTTGGATACAACTGATCGAAAAATATAAATAGAAGGCGCTATAAAAAAATATTTGTTACACGTTCCGGAAATGTGGTAATTGTGTAGTGTAGTCGATACTTAGATTTCACAATAGTTAAAGCAAATCACAAAAATGCAGCAGGAGCCGGGGTACTTATACTTTGTATCGATAAAATCAATTAATTAACAATCTGTGTAAGATTTCAAACTTACATTTTTAATACTATTTTTATACAATTTAATACAAATTAATATTTATATCTTTCGATCAAAGAGATAGTGTTCTTAAAAATTCCTAGTACACCTATTTATTTTTAAACTTATTAATTAAATAGCTTTTAAAATGAAATTGCAATGGAATATGTCCTAAGATACAAAATATATATAATACAATGACAGTGTTTAATGTACTTAACCAAGTCAATATACATATATATTATACACTTAATATTAGATTTTATTATATAATAATACATGTTCAAAGATAGATTCGTTAGTGTCAATAGTATGTGCCTTATTGTTAAAATGATACGTAATGTTTCTGCACAATTTAGATATCATTTAATATATGTATACACAATTTAATATTACTTAAATAACTTAAAGCCATTAGTTTTAGTTGGGCTAAAAAGGCCCCCAACAAAGATAATATAAATACATTTTTATGTCAAAAAAATCAACGATAATGACAAATAAATGACAGATTCGATAATATAATCTGTAGTAAAGCTTAAACTTGTGTCAAGCAAATTCATTGTCTACGGTAAAGTCAGACTTGACAATTTAAGCATAATATTGAAATAGTCAATTTAAATTATTGATGTATATTTAGTTAACAAATATTTGAGATTGATAGTTTTAGCGTCCGATTAATGTTAAGTTTTAGGTTCGATACTTTCTATCTGTGCCAGGTTATAAAAATATGGCGTATTTCTTTTTTTAAATAGGTACACATAACTAAAATGCCTTGTCGAGCTATCATTAGAAAACATATAAAAATATATTTACATCGTATAACTTTTTACTATGTACTTATTTATTTGGTTTGGTTTCAAACTCGAGGCTGTAGGATAATTCAAAAAAGGTCCAAGTAACATGTCTACAATATAAATATTCTCCTCTTCGAGAGTGTACCCGAAACCCGTAATGTGATAAAATTGCCTTATTGTTAAAAAGTTTTATCGTATTTATGTATTTCGTAATGAAGATTCCTATTTATAGTAAAAAATAAATGTAATCTTAAGTTTACAAAGTAAATATTTATAATTTATATTGTGCATAATAGATGGAATGTTAATTTATGTTAAGGTTTTCGCAATAAATACATTGTCAAATAAACTCGTCTCTTATTACCCGTGCCTTGTGTTTCAAGTTGTCGCAATCGTGTCTCGAGTTTCGTTATTTCAAATGTTGTAACTCACACCACTCGCCAGTGCGATTAAACGTGGGCCTAATTAGATCAAATATTCTATGTATCAGAAGTATATTTGTAACGGGACCGCGTGTCGCGTTCGAACATGATTTTCTAATTAATTATAAGTGGAACCGTTTTTAAGAAGCAAACATTTATAGATTACATATTTTAGATTTAACGATTGCAATGAAATGTGTAAATTGATTAATAATTAATGCGATCTTGGAGATATTTTGTCATGGATTTATATCGATCGATTGAATGTACCTGTATTTTATTTATTTTTACAAATGAAGCATTTTTAATAATAAAAACTAATATTGATCTACACAAGGAGCCGAGTGACCCCAGGTGGATTCAAACGGGAGCAAGCACCCAATTAACTATGTAATTAATTTGTGTTTATATTAAATTTTGTGCTCAGCGGTGAAAAAGAAAATCATAAGTAAGTGTATATTTTGGATGAAATTCTGTCACATGTGCACCCACCAACACGCATTGTAGCAGCATGGTGGAATATCCTCCAAATCTTCTCAAGAGGAGAGGTGACCCTGCTTTGAATTATACTATCTACATGATGATATTCATTAAATTGTCTGTCTTCAATAAATAATAATGAATTTCATTGAGAAACAAGTTTGATTTAATCAAATTGGACAAAACAGTAAAAGTACCTAATGAAGTTTTTAGCATCAATATACAATCAGTCGAAGGTGAAAGACAAGGCAGTTACATAGTTGCGCACTACTAAATAAGAGCGGTAGAGTTTTCTGCAAGAGCAAACTCGACACTCACCCCAGAGCAAGATCGTGAAATGTCAAAAAGTAATATCCCATTGGCTATTGTAATTATAACATTGAAATGATACACGTATCAAAATTTTACCGTAAGTCAGTTTTCAACATTTCACGTGTGAGATACTAAGTGAGTTACAGAGTAGCGTCGCTAGACATTAAAGTAGAAGAGACTGAAATACAACAATTAATAGCAAAGTGCTATTCTGTACGAACTCACTTCATTATTCACCGATGAATTGTTGACAGCGGACCTACGGTGATTTACTATTTTGATGCGTGTGGTCTTGAAATGTTATGATTATTAAGTTCGAAGTCGCATATCACTTTCTTACATTTTGCGACCGTTTTCCACGCTGAGTTTCGTGCTGGTCATTACAAAACAGCCAAAAACAAATCATTGGTTGTCAAAGCTTTGTTTAAAACAAATCGTGGTAGCTTGTAAATCTTAGTGTCAAAGCTAATTTGAAGCGTGTCAATAAAGAGTAATTAAAACGTAACGGTTAACGTAATGGTTATTAATCTACATTGGTAAAAAATACTTCAGATTTGATATTAACCGGCCACAGAAACTTTATCTATAATATATACAATAACGCTGATGGCCCCATTTTGTGTAATTTTTTCTTAAATTGTATTGTATTTGAGATGTATTCTGAATCTCTGCGCTGTTTTAACTATATAAAAAAAATTAAAGTAACATGTTAATGTGCCTGTGCTGGGCTAAGATCTTCTCTCCCTTTGATGATGATTTTAGTTTAGAACTCATTTAATCACGCTGCTCCATGCGGGTTTAGGAATACACATGTGGCAGCATTTCTATGACACATGCAGGTTTCCTAACGATGTTTTCTTTCACTACCGAGCGATCAATTTTAAACAAAATTTAAGCACATGAATGATGTTTGCCTAGGTTTGAACCCGCGATTATTGCTTAAGAATCACGCCTTCTAACCTCTAGGCCATCTCGGTTCTTAAATAATTTACTTCGATAATATTGTGAAATAACATGTTCCACGTGTTACCGGTACCTACTCATTTTTTGAACGGGACTTTTGTTTTTTATGTAACAGAATAATTAAATTTTACTATAAATGTAAATAATTGCTTGAGTTTTTTTAATAGAGGAAGGAACATTGCTTAGGAGGAAGGAGATTATTTGTAGTTTCATTTGTAAGGTTATAATTATATTCGTTTATTTCCTTTATGTATTATAATTACTAGTTCCTTAGATTAGTCCATAAATGTGGATTTTTTTTATCGTTGTAATGAGAGCTGTAATATAAATGGAATTCAAACTTTCATTTAATTTATAATAATAAATTATATATATTTATTATCTATGCTCAATTATTTGAATTTGAGTCTCAACCTTAAGTTATAATACCGTAGGATACTATATAATGGTATCCTAATTTGCATTGAACAATAAATTAACAATAATGTATTAAATTGAATGTTTCTATAAAATATATAACTACATTATATTAAGTAAATTAAAGTATATTGTCGTGACAAACATTGAAATTACTTGATAACATTTCAGACAAACCAACAGTATGAAGTAAGCTATAAATGAACTTCTGATTTTTATTTATTCTATTAAAATCAAGCAGACGTTTAAATGTAATAGATAGATAATAAATACACCTATGTTTAACAGTGTTATTGCTTAAATTTTATTTAAAATCGAATGATTTGAACACCTAAAATGTACGATATAATTAATATAATTGTTATAGTCGTACATATTAATAGATTGAAACGTTATGACAAGAGCATAAATACGAGTATAAGCAAATTACACGTATGGCTGGTCCATAACTCTTTTTATATGCGCCCTACTCGAGTAAGAATGTAGCTAACATAACGTCCTTGGAAAGAACAGCAACGGGCATGCGGCTCTTTTAACCTTGCAGTTGTTAGAGTACAAAAAAAGCTTACAAACATCGACGTAACTTTGAAGCTTAAAATAATGAAATTGTTATTTCAAAAACTAATATCATAAAATTACAAGAATCAACAATTACTTAAAACAAGTTGATTAGTTACTGTTGTAATAATGAGATTATTTAAAACAAATTGTTGCTGATAATCAACGGCGGGGTGGAATTATAATTTATAATATTCGTGTGGTAACTCAATGCGAACGGAAGCTATTAGGTCATCTATTTAACAGTATCCGCTTTATCATTTATGATCTTATCAGTGTTTTTTTTTTGTTAAACGAATGTCTTCCAAGATCTGAGAAGTGGACAAAAACTTCTATTACCATGTCCGTATTAGGTGCTTAGTAGGAAATAGCAACATAACATTACATTAAACGATGTCTTACATTAATTATTATTAATTATAAACACAAGTTGACCTTGTTCAGTAGGTACACAAACACGTACTTATTTACATTGTTACTGATAGGAACCAAAACAATATTACTTAAATTTGAGGTAATGAATTCACGTGTACAAGTATATATAAGCCGTTCTGACACGTAGTTGATGTTCAGTAAATTAATTAATTAATTTCTATGTATTACATTAATTATATTATACTAACTCAATTATCATCTTTGATTTTGTGTATTTTAACTTGAACTTTAATCTAAGGTAATTAAGTCGTAAATACATGTAACATTCGGTGTATTATACTTTTTACTTCTCACTTAACCAGTTAAATGAAAGCGTATATATTACCTTATATTTTTTTATAGTCTTATCGCATGAACGTAACCTTTAGAATGAGGATAAATCGTAATAAACATTTAATTATTGAAAATAAAAATTGTTGGAATTATAATGGAAATCCCTCTGGGTTTATATAGTTAGGTACGCTTATCTTATATCCAAAGTATTTCTTTTCCAAAAATCATCGAAAACATTTTCTTATATTGTACCCTACTAAATGGAATCAAGATTTTGGCGTGGAGATATAATATTCACCGAACCCACTAGACCGAGTGAGTGGACGACCACGTGCGTGCACGTATTTAGTCCATTATGTTATGATTTATATATAATAATTTATTAATTTTACGTTCTTGAATCAAATGATTATTTCCTATTATCGATAATTATGTCATTAGAACAATTTACTTGGTGGTAGAGCTTTGTGCAAGCTCGTCTGGGTAGGTACCACCCACTCATCAGATATTCTACCGCAAAATAGCAGTACTTGGTACTGTTGTGTTCCGGTTTGAAGGGTGAGTGAGCCAGTGTAATTACAGGCACAAGGGACATAACATCTTAGTTCCCAAGGTTGGTGGCGCATTGGCGGTGTAAGCGATGGTCAACATTTCTTACACTGCCAATGTCTATGGGCGTTGGTGACCACTTACCATCAGGTGGCCCATATGCTCGTCCGCCAACCTATGATATAAAAAAAAAAAAATATTAGTAAACCGTTGACGCATTTTTCAATTTCATAAAATTGAAACTGTGAACGTTTAAGAAATTACTTGTTACCAACTTTCACGAATCTATTCCTCATCCGTTGATGAAATGTAGCATCCCTGCACTTTGAGATAATATATCAATACAATCGAAGTAATACGGAAACCAATCCAATCCAATTGTAGCCAAGGAAAGCTTCATATTATAGTTGTAAATGAAAAATTACGTATCAATACATAAAGTAATGTAGTTACCATATTAGTTATTTTTACTTTATCAACATAATGCTGGTTTGTAGTGTTTATGAGATTGAAGTTTTTGGCTGGATTATCAATATCACACAACTTCGAACTCACAGCATCCAAATTGGATTAAGAAATTACATTTTTCCTTTATAATACCTTCAATAAATTTTACTTCACCTAACACATGTTAATATTTATATATTTATAATGGTGTATTTTTACTGCAATGTAATTTAAATTAAACGTTATTGAAATATGTTATTGACTTTTTATTTCTTGCGGAATGAACATTTTAACTTGTATATAATATAATGTTTTGTCGATATTTGCACTATTTAAATTATATGAATATTTCATGTGTCTAAGTCATGCGAATGATTTCGTCGAGTTGTTTTTCTGTTATTTATCGCAAGATGCTATGACTGTACAATAACACGTAATCGAAATTGAAATAAACATTTGTAATCATAATTTTAATTAAGAGGTAAGTTTTCAATGACTTATTTTAGGAATGTAACCGTGTTCGGCCTATGATGGTGATAATGCAAATGTTAAATGATTATTTATTATAATAATGTCCTCCAGACCGATTTCGGCCATGGCGGCCAATCTCAAAAGAGATTAGTCAACTGCGCAGGAGATATTAAAGTGCACAAGTGTGTGCGCAAACACAGGTGCACTCTCTCTTCCCTAGCTCTCATAATCCGATGGGACGGCAATCCGACACGACCGGAAAGAGTTCAGGCGCAGGACCAATGGCTTAACGTGCTTTCCGAGGCACAGGAGTGTACACACTTCCAACTTCCAGACTCCGGGCTGCTAATGAGAATTTTCTGACAGAAAAACCCAATAACTATTTATTGGCCCGACCTGGGAATTGAACCCAGGACCACCGGGTCTGCAGCCTTATATCTAGCCACTAGACCAACGAGGCAGTCAATTCTTATTTATTGTATTATTTATATAACTCTACTATTAGATTCCGCTGCAAGATCATAAATGTACAATTTTAAATATGGACATATTATTTTATTTTTTTGATTGATTTTAAGTGGTCACCTACACTCATAGACACTGTATATTAAATCTCTTCTTAAACCGTCAAAACGCCGCCAATCACGCGGTCTAAGTTTGTATATTCCTTGTGCCTCAACGCAGGTTCACAGACCTGTCATAGAACAGAGCAGTATTGTAATACTGTTTAGCGATGGTATAATTGGTGAGTGGGTGGAACTAATCCAGATGGGTACGGAGTGATCGCAAAATTTTAACAATTTACTCAGTGGTTATTTGTACGTTAAAATGTTAAAACGGACATATCAATGTTTAACGATATCAATACATCAAGCAGAAATAAAAGTAAAAGGAAGTAATATCCGTTATAGACCTTTAAACGATTGGGTAATTGGAACATTAAATCATACTAAATCAAATATACGTTCCTCAAATCATTTTACGACATTAATTAAACCAAAAGTTTTAAATTAATACTGGCTTGGAACGATTCTACTGAAAACTCTCAGTACCTATCTATTTTCAAATATTTCAATAATTTTATTATTTATGATTCAATTGAAAGTCTAAACAAGCAGATTCTTTTTATTGGAGATGATAACGATAGTTATTTACATCTTCTACATTCGGATAATATTATTCAAGAATATGATTTCTCCGCATTTTATACATAACGCAAAAAACTTCATTCTTAAAATAAAAAAATCACTCGAATAAATAAATGGTTCATAAATTACTAGTTTTCTAACGAAATGTAAACAAAATATTAACGGATCTTTTAGTGTGATTTCATCTGTCGTTATTGTAAATTATAAAAATTAATCAAGTATTGGTTATGCAATTACGCTAATGCTAATCAGCTATTCGGGTGCTGTTCGTTCGGAGTTAATATTATCAATTACAGATATTAAAATACGCGTGGCGATAGAAACGCTCACGAACATTATGAATGCAGTCCGGGCGGCCAATCTCGGAGATTAGTCTATGTAGGAGAAGTTATAATGCATAACTGCATAAGTATAGGCACAAACAAACTATTGTGACAAAATTATGACAAAACTGAATTAAATGAATCAATGGTCATGTAAATAATTAAGATACCTAAAATTTTAATTCGCATGTAACTATTGAAAATTTGCATGCTTGCAAACTTACAAGCATCGCTCGGAAATAGCTTTAATTATTTTTACATATTTTATTTTGTGCGCTTTCTTCAGCTCGTCTGAAGTTATGAGCACTGTTTTTTGTCAAATAATATAGGTTATACAATATACAATTGCTTAGGGATTTGAGCCTCGGCTGCGAATACTTTTTAATGATACTATTAACAAAATATGATAAATACAATCTAAAGTATTTATATGATAATATTGTAGAGTTGTAATTTTTATTTGGAAATAATTTAATTACTCACTTCTATAATGTTAATTTCGCATAAACTTAGTATACTTTTATCTTCTGTGCTAAGAACATTCACATTTTTTTTGTTCTTTTTTTCTTTTACAGTGTCGAAATATTGCATGTAATTTGATGATTATACAATATTGTATTACCATCGTGTTGAGATGAGACCATCCTCATGTGCGAGGAATTAGCATTTCGATGGCTATTGATAGTAGAAGACCCTCTCGGTGAATCTCATATTGTTTGTTCTGACATGTTCATACTTCTATTACACTGAAAGATTCTGCTTTTAGTTTTTGGAATATTTTCGTAAGTTATGCAAGGTTTGTTTATTTTTTTAATCTATTTAAAAAGAATAATGGCATCACCCGTTTTTTTAAGGAATTAGGTACTATATTCATATTTACCCCTGCGATTAAGAGTACAACTTACAACCAAAGATCGAACTTGCGGATTTTACATCACGAGGCGACCCGTAAATATTTGCGCTATTAACGTTCTGAAACGTTTAACACAACAACATAATAAACCGAAAAATTGCAAGTTTTCTGTTCACTTCATTCGATTGCCTCAACTACCGTATGTAGTAGAAATTACCAGAAACCTTTTTTCTTAATATTGTATATTAGTACCTATATATATGTACTACTAGCATGTTAGCCTTCGTTATTTCTCGAGAAATGCTCGACATGCTACAACGAATCACAGCTCCCATCATTATCATCATCGTCATGAGCGGACGCATCGAAGTCTTTTCTCAGGCATTCTTCAAAATAAATAACGCAAGTAATAATAATGATTATTAATTAATTCTCATACAAACCAATCACAAGAAACCGACAGGTACTAAATTACCGAGAAACGTTAAATACTTCGGTATAAACTAATACTTATTTATCATCCAAGTTAATCGATAAAATATTATAATTGTTTCATGGATGCGATAGCGATCCGTTGATAAAATGAACTTTTATCCGCTTACTGATAACCTTGTCAATACATCGACGTTATACGCACGCGGCGCATTTGCGAATAAAACTATGATCTACTTTATAGGCTTACTCTTTATTTATAAATTATATTCATTAATTATATTAAACAACAAATTTAAAATTACGGTATATTAAAATTGCAATGATAATACGCAATAATTAATGTTGTTCTTCTTAATCGAATTTCGACCAATCACTAAGACTAACCAATAATGCCTAACATGTAAATATTACAGGTATGTGAGCAACCATCACGTGCACCCTCTACTTCCTAGAAAGGGTAACGTCAATGGAATTACTCACTTCCCCAAATCTATACATATAATAAATCTGTAACTGGTCGATGTCTGTACATGGAAGATATATAAGTAAAACTTTTATCGGGGGTCTTTATAAGCCCAATAGAACCCAAAACAATGATTAATAAATTTTTTGTCTGTTTGTCTGTTTGTCTGTTTGTCTGTTTGTCTGTTTGTCTGTTTGTCTGTTTGTCTGTTTGTCTGTTTGTCTGTTTGTCTGTTTGTCTGTTTGTCTGTTTGTCTGTGCGTTTGTGCACGCTAATCTTAAAAACGGCTTAACGGATTTGAGTGCGGTTTTCACTAATGTATTGTGGCTAACTTCACTTAACATTTAGTGTTTGTTTTATTTCAATCGGTTCATAAATAATAAAGTTATGTCAATTTAAAGATACACGTAGAACATTTATTAAAAAATGGTTATGGTCAAACTGAAAAGAGATTAAATATTACATGTAATTTACACTTTTGCTTATGATTTATCCTATATTTTGTCCTATAATTTTTAATCTCTTTATTTATTTATTATAAGTTTAGTATCCCTACTAAAAATCAATAAATTATTATCTGTAGGAAAAGTACGCGCACCTGTTAGTTGTCAAAATCAAAAAGTTTTGTTAACAATTTCGTGTTTTCAGTAGCTTCGTGTGTTGTTTTTGCATAAAAACTAATATTGCATATATATTGTGTGTATCTTTATGATCTCATCTTATATCTTTCATAACAGTATGCTTTAAGACTGCGTGTGAGCAAGTCAGTTAACTCAGTGACAATAATTAATACGTAAACAGTGTATAGGTGTATAAACAAAGCCTAAAAAACAAATATAACAATAATACATGGTTTTAGAAGTGCTTGCTTTAAACATAAACGTGGTATATCACTTCTTAAAACTTTAAATAGGTATAATTTTTTCGTAAATTCGTGTTTCCTGTCAAAAGTTTTAAAACGGCAGATAAAAATTCAAACGTTTTACCTACCGAAGTTTTTTCTAAACAACGAAATAAATAACAATTTAACGCGGAAAAAATGGCAACCATATTTTGAACTATATTTATTAGCCTCTGGATATATATAAGGAGTATTAGCCACTGGTTATGTATAAGAAGTGTAAATAGAGAAAAATAGCAATTTTGTTCAACATTAAAATAACAGAAATTACTTTAGAAGACCTCATTAATAAATGTAACAAGTATTTCGAACCGAGGAAAAATTTAACTATGGCCTGACATGTATTTTTTATGAGAAAACAAAGCAAACACGAAAATATAACCAACTTTATTACGAGTCTAGAAAATTACAGTTTAAAATGCGATTTCGTTGAATTAATAGTCATTGGTTAGTGATAAATTTACAGCGAATATGTGTTAGAGTAGCTCGCCAAACATCAAAGATTATTACAACGGTCTGATCTGTCACTAAAGAAAGCTATAGAGATAGCTAAAATAGTAGTGATCGAACAACAAAATACGGAGCACATAAATAAAAGCACTGAGACGTCGTCATCACCGTCATCATCTAATGAATATCAAGTGATGAAGGGGGAGTAAAAGGGTTAAACAACACACAGTACAGAATAGAGAAGATGTGCATATTCCTACGAAGTCAGACGGGCAACTAATTAAGAAGAGAACAAAATTGTGAAACATGGTTATATTTGCCTCATCCCAATATAAACCGAATAAAAGTATTTTGTAATCTCTCAGCTTAATTCAATTGGTCTTTGGCTACATCAAGCTTGCGACAGCATAATCATGAATAGGAAGAAGTAGATCTGTGCGAGCATATAATATATAATTAAGTGTACTAAGATATTGATATTATATATTTAAAAAAAAATCACTGCAAAAATAACATAAATAAGATAAAAATAATAATGTATTAAATGTATTAATTTATATAAAATGAATGTACCAACCCATCTTAATATTCAATATTTTAGTTTGTTATAAATTTTGTACTGTAGTCATATTCTTGCTTGCCTTTTAATTGTATTTGGTTAAAAAATATATAAATAATATATATATCATTTATTTACTGCATTTTATTGGCCTTACTCAATGTAATAATGCTTAAGCTATGTGATTTCATTTATATTTTGTTTTTGTTAAATTTGTGTTTTCATTAAGTAATTAATTATATTTGATTATAAAAAAATATATATCTTACTACACCTTTACTGATTATGATGGTTTAGCTGTTTGATTTTATATATGTTTTGATTATTTTAATGATTGTGTAATTATTGTTGGTGGAAACTTAGCTAATGTATGTATATATTTATATATATATATGCTATAAGTGTCATCTCATTTTTAACACTTAACCTACCAGAGCGGTCAAATAACTGCTTTTGAAACTTTAATTAAAATTGTTATATAGCTGCTTTTGTTTGTATATTATATACTTTTTCTACATAAAATGGCCGCTTAAGCAGCTTATTCAGATGTGTGTCAAGTTCAATGGACAACATTTGTTTTAATTCCCTTTTTTTGTTTAATTAAATTAGTAGCCTTGGTTAAGTCTGACTTTATTTAGTCTCTGACAGAAGAAACTTTTCCTTTACTTTATACTTTATATTGTACACATAAAATAACATAAATCTATAACAAAAACGAATTAATTAATAAATTATCCATACATATAAATAAAATTGAAGTTTCTGTCTGTTATTTCAAAATAACTGCCTGTTTTAAAGGTTATATGGCTATTTACGATTTACCAAAACCAAAGCAATCATTTTTTTAATTTTTTTACTGTCTGTATGTCTGTATCTTTCAATCGTCTAAAAATTGAAATAACCGAATTATTATAAGAACTATTTCAAGATTCCGTTTAGCCTTTATTTAATCAAAATTAGTTGAGTCTATCAAAAGTTATAAAAATACGTAATTTTGTTGATATCTATTCACATAATATTATTACTCTTCCTAACTGATTCATTAACGCAGAGCCTAAACTGCGGGGGTTAGAAACTTGAAATTTTGGCAGTTGATACATTTTATAACACCCACTAAGGTAGGATTTTTGGAAATTCTACCCCTAAAGAGTTGAACGATTGTTTAGAAACCCGTCATTTTTAAAGTTAGAAGCATGAAATTTAATGAACAAGCTAAAAATAAATAAAAATGTATTTCAGCGTTTTTGAAAATCTAAATCTAAGAGGGTAAAAAAGGGGTTGAAAGTTTGTATAGGGATTCCGTCACTTTTGGTGTAAGAAGAATGATATTTAGTATTAAAGCTATACATACGTATTTCGTCGTTTTTAGAAATTTAACTCCAAACGGGGTAAAAGCATTAGTATAAAAATTAAAAAAAATAGAAATATACTATTTGTGTTTTTTGATTGAATTAATAAACATGAATTTCAAAGTTTTTAGAAACTTTTATTTTTGTTTGGAAGAGTTGGGTGCAAGTAATGAAATTCAAAATACGCAATATCTTATATCAATATCTCTTAGGGAGAAATATACGAACTTCACTATGTTAGTGATGTTTGGATAAAGAAAACATATTCCATTATTGCCATATGTACCACTTAATTGGTATTCCCTAAGCTTATATTATTGTAAAGTTTCATTAAAATCCATTCAGTAGTTTATGCGTGAAAGAGTAACAAACGTCCATACATCCATACAAACTTTCGCGTTTATTATATTAGTAGGAAGTAGGATTATTATATGCCCTGTACTGAACACACATACACTATAGTGGATGGGCGAATAAATCGATTGGTAAATGTTTATATCTTATTGATTAAAAAATGTACGAGATAAAATCCTTATTTTACCCGTACGAAGTCGGGACGGGCAGCTAATTACTCGCTTATAACGTATCTTTCTGTCGGTAAAAAAGGTTTTTAAAAACAGTACAGCAGTTTTTTAGTTTATTCGCTACAAACAAACATACAAAAAATCAATTTTTACTTATTTATAATATTAGTATAGATAAAGACCACGCGCGAGCGAAGCTGCGGGCAACAGCTAGTACTGAATAAATATGTAACTTATAAAAATACTATTTAGACTGAGTCCACTATAAAAACCTGTTTACTATTATTATGATAATATAAGACGCGAAAGATCTACCTCACTACTGTTTTCCTTATAGCGACCTTTACACAATTCAACTTACGATTAATATGAAGCAGTAGGTCAAATGTATTATGTAATAATCGTGATGCCCTTAGACATATGCAAACCTCACGCGCGCGCGCTGCCTGCATGCGAAGTAGCCGTACATGCATAGTTATCAAATCCATGACTACTCGCACTCGCACACTGTGTTGATGTTTTGAATAATAAAATTTGATGAGTCAATTTAATCTATCAGGGTGGAGCGATAAAAGTAAAGGACAGACCATACATATCACACTGCTGGGCAAAGACTTCCTCTATTAAAGAGAATATTTCGACCTTCAATGTTTCAAAATTTCATTCGACGACGCAATTTTCCTCAAGTTTTTTTTTCCTTTAACGCCAATCACGAGATCAATTATACCACAACAATATATAACAATTAAGCAAAAACAGACGTTCTAGTTCAGAGTAGATTGTAAAACCAATTACATGAAGAGTTAGTTCTGCTTGCCTGGATTTAAACCCGTGAACTGCAGTTAAGCTCCACGTATTATATGAATTAGGATAAAATGTTCTTTAATAAAAAGATGATTAAATAGATGATAACTAGTTTTTGTTGAAGGATACACAAATGACTGTCTGCGTTCATAATAAACCGTATTGGCTATACCGTCTAAACAGTCATAATACAAATATATATGCGTTAAGGATAGAATGTTAAGCGCCTTAGTTAAGACAATTGTTATACATATATACTTTGTATTGTTAATTCTTGTTATTTGTGTTAATAAATAAATGATTGACATAATTGTTATTATTTGAGTTGCAGCCCGAAGTTTGGTATTTGATTTGATTTTTATCCGACGGATTTGCTGTCTCATCTGATTTAGAGAGTGATGAAAGAGAGAGCGCAGGTTTGTTGGTACATAGTAATATGTCCTGCGTAATTAGCTAGTCTCTTGAGAACGGTCAGGGGATCATCGTCATCATCATCAAGATAACGTTTTAATATGTTTTGAATATAAGGAACTCTACAAGCACTTCTATACATAATCTATTTCACAAGCAAAAATGAAAACAAATTTTATACTAGTCTACTTGAATAAAGTTTGTTTTAAGAACTTATTATGTCATGTTACAAGATTATATTAAAAGCAGAGCTATCATCGGCTCGAAATGTCAATTCCACTTAAATCCGGCAAGAAATTCAGTTTTGGTATGTATCAAATAATATAATAAATTATCAAAGCTTACTGTGGTAAATTATATGAAATTATCAATATTTATTGTTATTATTGTATTACTTATATATTATGTATTAATAACATACATTTAAATTCATATACAGTGTATGAAAATCAATGAATGAAAAATGTTTTTTTATCATCTATCATTCAAACTATAGATCTAAATTATTTTCATGCTGTTTTATGTTTTATTTTGATATGTTAATTTGAGGTTGAATATTATCCATAATTATTTTAATCCGAAGTTATTGTACGATAACATAGACTATGTTGCACGCTGGGAATACGGTTCAGTAGAATTATGTGTAGTCTAGTAACCTAAAGCTTTGTAATGTGTAATATAAAAAAACATGCAATTTTGGCACACATGCAATGCAATTAAAATATAATAATAATAAATTACTCTTATGTTGAAGTAATGCATGTAGCATTACCATTGCATGAATATGCCAAGTTTGTCGTATCATCAATTATATAAATACATTTACAGAATATATGTAGGATTATAGCGTACGAACGGTACCGCCTCCTACTACGAGTATACCGCACTGGGCAGTTTTGTTAACACTCGCTAAGTGAGCGACGGAGAGATGATTGCTTATAATAACTTTAAATTACGATGTTTCAAAGAAATAATTTAATTCTTGAATGTATTTCTATTATGTAGAGGAGGTTCTTGTAATGATGATATTATAGGCAAAGACGTGACGCACATATTATACCAAGAAGTCAAATTCTTTAATATTTGAAAGTTAAAATGAATCATCGATTCATTATTACTGGATTGGAATTAACATATCGATTGGAAGTACTGGATCAAATTTATGTTAATATTATTAAATTGTAAGTTTATGCGCTTATTTTGCAACTGGGGAAAACCATTGACGCAAAATATGGTGCTGCAGAATAGTCGTACCAAAATAAAAACTAACACACACTTATTAACAATCAAATTTCAATGCAATCACGATTGTGAAAATGTAAAGGAAGATTATGGATGTACTTGTTTGTGAGCCTGTAAGCGTCAACTGATTGGCATGGGCTTCCTTCAGTTTAGGAAAGAGGTTTATTATTGTAAACACTCAAGTGATCTCAAGTATTTTTACACGGGAAAATGCCTACATTACAATTTGAGTAAGCAATGCGTTTTCATTTTAATTAATAAATAAGGTTGATTATCAAAAACATGTGTGTATAAACAGTATATAAAGTTGTTAAAAATAATTAGAGTTAACTAAATTGCTTCTAGCTATAATAGCGCATTACAAGTTCGAGGTGTACAATATATGTATATGTAAGTCTTAAAAGCAGACACACTGACAGCTTGATATCTTAAATCATCTGACATATCTACGATTAAAATTTTATCTGTCGTCTACAGATACATTGACTCATTCTATATAAGAGACCACAACGATGCAAAATGATGTTTCTCGATAGTCACTAGTCAATAGTCATAACACCGGTTTTTCTGTCCATCTTAGATCGTAATTAAAAAACAATTGAACGTAAGTTTTCAACGTTCTATTGTTTGGTGTTCGGTATAGGTTTTTTTGAGAACGACGCCTTGTCCTAACCGAGACATAGATTAATTCCAAGTACTATAATTTCATTACTTTTATTTTTTAATATATAGCTGCATTCTGTGGTTGCCTATTGCTGGAGCGCGTGATGTGTATGTATTGATCTCAATGAAATAAAATAGTTGGAAGGCTGATAACATTCTTGTAATTGCACAGGTCACGAGGGCAACAGCTTTAATAATATAAATTTAATTGGATTTAAAGAAAATAACGATAAATAATCAATCAAATTATATAAAGCGAGTTCCTTAAATAAATATAACTCGTTAGCGGTCTTACAAATTATTATTACTCTGGCTTGACTTGAGCTCAGATAACAACAATTTAATCTAAGACATCACTCCAAATCATACTTTAGCATCAGATAACAACGCTGTATTTATTTGGGGTCGTTTATTTAAGTACATTCACTCAACGAGATGAAAGAGTGAAACGTTCGACTTGTAACGAGCTTTCACCGATTCGCGATATTAACGAGTTGCGCACGCGCATGACAGCGCCGAATATCAGCCAATGAAACAATACTCATTCATATAACAGGTTGGTGCACTTTTACCGCACTGTATCATTCTCGGTGAGATTTCTTTGTTGAAGTATGTTTTTGCTTTTGCATTTACGGCCATACTTATAGACGTTGCTAAACGACTGTTTAGTTTAACTGATTTCGCTCTTTCTATCATTATTGAATTCACATTCGAATAAAGAAGACACAGCATTGTTTAAATAATTAATTAACTATTGAACTGTTTATAAGAAAGGCCGTTCGATTTAGACGTTTTAAATGAATAACGTGAATCAATTGTACTGTGTTGTGGACTTATGTACTTAGATACAAAGAAATATAAGCTCGTCTTGTTTATTTATAATATGAATTAAATATATAACAATAACATTGATTGCAAAAATTGCTTAACATACTTGAAATACTTATTTTATTTTATCAAATAGGAAGGTTATATATTCCGAAAAACATTTGTCGAATTGCATGTATTAAAATATTGTACCATAATATATAATCAATTATAGGCTAACTTAATATTCAAAAACCAAAAAGTTCTCTGATTGACGAAAAATTTAATTAGAAATTAATTATTTATTTAATGTTTATCAATTGTGACTGGTTTTCAATAAAAACTTTTAGATAAAATATGAAGTAATAATATGTGTCATCAAAAAACATATATTGGGAGCAGAGCAGAGCATAAAGGAGCAACAAATTTTAAATTTAATATAATGCATGAAAACTAACATTTACGACCTATTAAGAAAGTAATTTTAGAAATTAAAATAATTTATTTATGAAAATTGTAAATATATTTTAGATAGAAAGTTATGATAAAAATATTTGTATAATTATGTTTCTTCTTTTTGAACGCGGCCTTGGTGAGGAAAGCACATGTGTCATCCGACACGTTTACCGTTCAGGTTTCCTTACGATGTTTTCCTTCACCGCCGTGCACTAAAACTCAATAGTGCTTGTTGAGGTTTTAATGGGTTGACTTAAGATTCACATACTATAGAGACAGAGCGCCTGTTTTACTTTTTCAGTGTCAAGTTATAACAATTGTGTCGTTATAGCGTAAACTTAAATTTGATTTAAATTAATAAAAAGGATAAAATAAGTGGAAACAACGGATACAAAGAAAAATAATCAGTTCGCGTATTAATCGAAAGTACAAAGCTAACCTGTAATGTATTTGATTACAATGTAACAAAAACAACAATATGTGGCTTTTTAATTGAAATGCAATCTCATGATAACAATCAAGCCGGCACAAATGACAGCGCGTACGATGTGCATGCTCCATGCTGCGCATGCGCATGCGCATGCGATAACTAAAGGCGAAGCAGCCGAAGACAACATAATTATAAACCACATCACGATATAATTGTACTAGTGTGAGTATAATGTTATTCATGAAATTTCTTAACTGATTGCAAATCAACAATAGAGTAATTGCTTTGAATTATTAATAAAAGCTAATCTATTCTAGAATCTTGGTTACATGTGAATCCGAAATATAATTATTAAATTAATTAATTATTAAAATGAACTCTGACTCTCATTAAGTCCGAATGAATTAATTATTATAATAGTAATTGACATATACTAGTATTAGTGTGTAGTTGAAATTCGTCGAAACTCTTACAAAAATAATATTTATATGAAATAATTAAAAATCATAAGTTTGATATTTTATAAAAAAAATAAGATTTTAAAAATAGAAACAAGAGAGAATTGTTCGTCATCTGCCGAATTATTGTCATGATATTTGATACTAAAAATGAATAAACAAGAATAGAAAAATGTAATCTTTTGCTTAATAAATAAAATGGAATAAATGAAGAATGTCTTATGTACTATACGGTTTACAGAAGCTTTTGATAACAAATCTATTCCCCTAATTTTAAATAGTAAATAGAGAATTATTCGTAAGCCTTACACATAGTTGAGACAAGCGACCCAGTTCTAAATTTGCATAAACGAAGAGACATCGTCGCAGCGAACTATTTGAACTGACCGAACAGACGCGTCAGTATTTACATACGAGTATGTACCGTTAAACATACATAAATACGTTAAGAATTTCTACGTTTATAGAGATTGGTGATCATTACAATGTACTGACGCTTGAGTTGCTTAACTGGGTAACAATCGTAAAAAAGGTCACTATAATTATGTTTTATTTTAAAATTGTCTTTTTACATTATATAGTCTTTATATATAATAAGTATAAGATGAGAACTCAGTTATATATAATTAATTTGCCAAATTAAATTGGACAGTATTGAAGCACCCTGGTGGAATCGTTTCTAACTCTCCTCATTAAGACGGGAATATAATTCGGAGCTTTTATATCTGTCCAAATTTACAATCGATTTATATTTATTATAGGTTGGGTAAAAAATGCGATTGATTTTCACTACAAGTGAAACAAATTATAGATTAGTATCGACATCGTATTCATTCATTGCAGTTATATTAAGAAAACATTAAAATACCCGTACAATAATAACATAATAAAATGAGTGATTTACCAGCGCGTTGAGCAAACAATGAGCTATTACCAGGACCTCGCCGCATGAGAGCTGCTCTCGACCTCGCACTTCCGAGATAGGATTTATAAGGCCAGCGGCCAGCGCGAATTATTTGTGCAAACGTTCTTATAAACGTTTCCACAGACCTTGTTGACTGCATCTGCGCTCCGTCTCCGTCTAACGACGAAACTGCTATAATTTGCGCAAGCTTAGCGCACGTTAAATTTTTATACTTGTTTGTTTCGTTAAATATGATATCGTTTTTTTAATAATGATCACAATTTTTGAAAATTGCTATATTTGACAGACAGAATTGAACTATTATAATAATGTAATATTATGAATTTATATACTTTGAATACAGCCGAGCGAACATTGGATTATAAAGGTTTTGAAACCAAACAAAAACATAATTCCATTTAATAGCATCGAATGTTTGAAGCACAATAAAATAAATTTTTAAAATCATAACAAACTCAATAGACCACAAGGCAATAAAGCTAACACAATGTGACTTTAACATTAATTAAGGACGTCAGAAGACAATATAATTTAGTGATCAGTACTCATAGTACAATTTACATTTACACAATAAAATAAATTTTTAAAATCATAACAAACTCAATAGACCACAAGGCAATAAAGCTAACACAATGTGACTTTAACATTAATTAAGGACGTCAGAAGACAATATAATTTAGTGATCAGTACTCATAGTACTGATCACTAAATTATATTGTGACGAGCGACGCGCAATAGAATCATTCAAATTCAAAAACTATTTCAACATAAAAGCTTAATATTGATTATCAAAAAATCTACAAAAGACCGGTGAAAGAAACTCAGTGGGTATTTTTAATCAAAATAAGTATGTGCTTACAATAATAAATTATTTATTTTTGAAACGGCCTGAATTATCCTATGTAACGATCAAATTCATCCGAGTCGTTAATTTTATAATAACTTTTAGAAAACAAACGTATCCGGGCGGTATTCAGAAAAGCTTTCACAAAGCTCTTCCATCAAATCATTGAAACATTCTTATGTAATTCTTCTTTTAAGACAGAAACTCCTAAAGATTCAAAATTCATTCGTTTCGCACGTCAAGCAAGTCCAAAGTGACCGACTGTAATGTAAGTATTGCACATCTTTCATAACATCCATAAAGTCATGTACATATGCACGGAACATACAACTTTAATTAAGTTAGCGATAACGCGCTTAATAAAAGTGAAATTGACATATTAAATTTATTCTAAATAGTTTCGAATTTGGTTTCGAGGTTTTAATATGTAGTTAAAAATAAATGTATATATTAATTTATGTGTATATAATAAATGTATCTAGGCGATCGAGCTTCGCTCGAGTCGTTGGCAATATATACGACATATATATACAATAATTGCTAATTTAATATCATAACATAATAATCACAATTTGCTAAGAAGGCTCAATGACTGAATGTTATTAATCTATTACATGTTTCTCATCAGTTATATTGGCATAATAATACACATAAGCACTGCTCGTGTTAGTAAAACGCTACCAATAAAGTTAATTACAAATTTAAGCCTGATGAAATCCTTCCACTTTTGATTCCGAGGGACAAATCAGACTATTTCTTTACTTCAGTCGGTTAGCTGATACAACCAGAAAAAAAAACAGGTGCAGGCACAGTGGCGTTACAAAGCACTATGGCCCGAATATTTAGTACAAGTTCAAAACAGAGAACTCAATTTCTATACCGACCCAAGATATGAGCTTGTGACTCAAGTTCCGCACCCTAACATGCTAACCAATAGACCAAAGACGCAACGTGATTAATTCTACGGTAAAAAATGAATAGTCATGATTCGTGATCGGAAACATTCATTTGTCAAGTGAAAATCTTAGAATATGTAAACGATGATTCCATCAATCATTAATTGGTGAAAACATCATTTAAACGGGATTCGTCGGTGGATCGTTCAGACCCTGGCAAAATCTTTCAACCGACCGTTAATAATATATGAAAAACTCGACTTGAGATAGATTCCTAAGAACTGAGATACCATCGTTGTGGTTTACGCAGCTGGTCACGACCATATACGTCGGTACTAACAATCATGCACGTCGACAACCGTAATTACAACTTATTGCATTTCAATAAAAGTTAAATTCGTTTGTGAATATTGTTATATTCAGGAAAGCCGAGTTTGTTTTCGAAACAACTTTAACTAGGAATTCCTTTGCAAAGGAGATATGTATTTAGGCGTGGTTACATTTTATGACAAAGGTGACATACAATACAATAAAGGTTGAAAGGTTGACATTTTGATAATAATTTAACTTCGTTTTCACTTTTGATACAAATGAACAAGACGCATAAAAAATATTATCTTTAATCTTTTAAAATATATTTAATGTATCGGCTTATACTACAGACGACAGTCGGCATCACGGCGGGCGGTGGCGGAGTCGTCAGTGTTACGCAGGATTGCTTCACCGTCCATCGCTCTTCAAACATTCCGTCTAAGCCTTCGCGTCACAAAAAAGACGCAACCTTTGCAGAGACATCTTTGCCCTGACACGATTGCATTCAAAGAGAAGTTTTGAACGATCTCTTAAACCATAATAGTATGCTCTCCATATAACACTCAATTTCCCGTCACCGATAATTAACATTAATATTTATTTACCACAATTAATTGATGATTGATTGATGATGATGATTCTAACAAATTAGATTCTAACAATGATTACATGATTCTAACAAATTAGATTAATTGGTCACGAGCCTATTCCGTAATGCATACACATCGTTTTTTTATTAAATGAATTGTATTATTCGTGAGTAATAAATGTCTTTGACCGTAGATATGTGATACACTGATTCGGCAGATGAGTGACTTACCACAAACAACAAAAGGAGTTAGTTAAACCCAAAATACAAAGAAACTTACAAGTATTACTTATATTCATCGTTAAAAAAACAAAAAAGACTTATGAATCATAGAATTAGGCAAAAAGTTAACATATTGAAAGATTCCTCTCGACAGCTACTACTAATTCGAAAGATTTCTTCTTATTGTAATTCTGTGCTTAGAGACGTATATATTGTGTTTAGCTACAGAACTTTATAATGTTGAAGAGTTTGTTTGTTTCAACGCGCTCGTCTTAGGTTACTAGTCTGATTTCATTGTTTTATTTTTATTTTAACTGTCTGCATTAGATAGCCCATTTGTTGAGAACTGTTAAAGGCTATAAAATCTCGCTACGATCCACGAGTACGGCGCAGTAACGTAGCACCGATATATAAGTTGCTCTTTTCCAATAATGATAAATAAAGTGAATGCTATATATAGATTGTAATTTCATGCGTTAATAAGCATATTTCACATTATATACACGTAGGAGCGGTACTCCGTAACGCGATACGACACAGCCTACTTACGAGACGTATCGAGCCTTGGACTCGCCGATCGTTACAACTATCACTGCTGTCTGTCTGTCGAAGCGTAATCTATACGTGCAACGAACGAAAAACGATCTGGTCTGTTTGTGGATTCCAAGTGTAACATATATAATAATGGATAATTTAAATAAAAAATTACTTACATTCACCGATCATTAACGATTTGTTTAATGGCTTGAAACCAGAAAAGTTTACATATTATTTAAATAATTGTTTCACGGTACTCCATATCAATTTTATTTTTATATTTATGTGAAGTGATGTGATCTAATCCCAGGATATCTATGTTAAATTGAATAAAAATACGTTAAATTGAATATTTCTGATGAAATTACAAATAGACAGACAGAATTACTTTCGCATTGCTGTCTGAAATAGTAAATTGATAGGTAAATATTAGGTCCCTACATATGAAATTAGCGTTTTGTCGTACTGACCACTTTGATCTGAAATATCTCCTCTTTGGTTAAGAATTCCAAATTCAAATTTATAAATTAATTTAGCTGGTACATTTGAGTTTGGAAACAGTCATGCATTTGGTGTTTCCTCATTATTTTTTTCTTTGGCGTCGCTTATTACCGCACAATGGAAAAAATGAAATATCGGTATATTTTCGAGTACGAGTTCTACCGTGGCACCAGTGCTGCAGAAACAGCTCGAAGGATTATTGATGTGTACGGCGCTGGTGTCGCAAAAGAAAGCACGGTATGTTTTTGGTTTCAACGTTTTCGTTCTGGAACTTTCGACCTGTAGAACCAACCCCGTGGACGGCCGGAGACCAAAGTGGAAAATTAAGAATTAAAGGCTATTGTGGAAGCGTATCCATCACAAAGCACTTCAGAGATAGCTGCAGGCTTCGGGGTAAGTGATAAAACTGTATTAATCCACTTGAAGCATATTGAGTGAATCGAACTTGCAAACACGCGTCGACTGCTGTGTTACTTTGCTCAACCGACACAATAATGAAGGGATTATAAATCGAATCATTACTTGTGATGAAAAGTGGATACTTTACGTTAATCGGAAGCGCTCGTCGCAATGGCTGAACCGTGGAGACCCAGCCAAATCCTGCCCTAAACGAAAATTGACTCAGAAAAAGTTACTTATGAGTGTTTGGTGATTACGGCAGATATCTATTGTCAGCAACTGCAAACAATGAAGGAAGAACTAGCTGCTAAACAACCGAGATTGGTCAATCGCTCTAGGCCACTGCTGCTTCACGACAATGCAAGACCACACACTGCACAACAAACAACCACTAAGTTCCAATTCCAATTGTAGCTCATCTAGAGCTACAATTGGAATATCTCCGACATCCACCGTACTCCCCGGACCTTGCTCCAACAACTTCCGGAATTCGGACAACTTCTTACAAGGAAAAAAATTCAACTCCGATGCGGCAGTCCAAACCGCCTTCAAACAGTTTATTGATTCTCGCCCCCATGGTTTTTTAGTACAGGGGTTAATGAACTACCTATGAGATATATGCATAGATAACAACGGTACATACTTTGATAAATTAAATATATTTTACAAAAAAAAAATGACTTTATATTCCTCCCGTACAAAACGCCAATTTCATATGTAAGGACCTAATATAGGGTTTTCCAATAGGGACGCTTGAACTTTGACAGCTGATTGCGGCCATGTTGTTTGAGTGACAGCTGTCAAATGCAGTGTGTTATATTCATTCCGTCCTCCCAAACCACCATGGCAGGTTACAGTGTCGAGCAGCACGTGCAAATCATAAAATTGTTTTATGAAAATGGGTCTTCAGTTCGAGCAACGTTCCGCGCACTTCGCCCGTTTTACGGTCGCGATGATCGTCCTGCCGAGTCGACTATCCGTCGATTGGTGGACAAATTCGAGTCAACCGGGTCAGTTAACAATCAGCCGGTTCCCGTGCGTCAACGTAACGCGAGATCTGCCGAGAATATCGCCGCTGTGCGCGACAGTGTCCTCGAAAACCCGCGGCAGTCAATTCCGCGTCGCGCACAGGAACTCGGCCTTTCGCAGACGACAACTTGGCGAATTTTGCGTTGTGACTTGAGCCTGCACCCGTACAAGATCCAGCTGACCCAAGAGCTCAAGGTTAATGACCATAGACAGCGCCGTGTGTTCGCTGACTGGGCATTAGAGCAGTTGGAAGTTGACGCCGATTTTGGCAAAAAAATCATCTTCAGCGACGAGGCGCATTTTTGAATGAATGGCTATGTCAACAAGCAAAATTGCCGTATTTGGGACGAGACCAATCCACACGAGGTTCACCAAGTGGCAATGCACCCGCAGAAAGTGACTGTTTGGTGCGGATTTTGGGCCGGAGGCGTGATTGGTCCGTATTTTTTCGAAAACGATAATGGTGTGGCCGTCACCGTCAATGGTGAGCGATACCGGTCGATGATAACCAACTTCTTTTGGCCTGAAATCGAGAATATGGATCTGGACAACATGTGGTTTCAACAGGACGGCGCTACGTGCCACACAGCACACGCTACGATGGAAGTTCTGCACGATCAAGCGCCCTTAATGGAAAACCCTATACATAGCGAGTCAAATAACATTGTCAAAGTGAGAAAAATCTAAAACATAAAACCTACTTTTGTTGGAATAAATTGAAAATCATTATCACGAGCTTATGATAACAATGGAGATCGCCGAAGAAAAAAGCCGTCCACGCAACGAGACCGTCGTGAACTGGATTAGATACAAAAGAAGTGAGAATAAGCTAAGAAGGCGAGTGTGACATTATAACGCTTAATAAAATATTTCTTATATAATCTATTTGGTTTTAATAATACTCTAAAGAGTTTTCGAATAAAAGTAATTATATACTTTTATTCGTATTTGCATTATGCATATAAAAGATTTCAAATTATTTTAAGTAGCAGCGATTTTCTAAAATTAAATAATGGTTCTTTTGGTTTTCGTAACACATCGGTCATTTATATATAAAGATATATCGTAAACAATTAACTAAAAACTACTAACTATTGCAGTTATAGGTATATATTAGTTATTTTTTCCAATAGTCTACACTCTACATGATTGTTTAGGCCAAAAGTTAACTTGCAGAGAATTTATATATATTTTTGTTATTCAAGTAAAATAAATACAATAAGTATATAATTATTAAGTGTCAAGCGCCCTACATCGTGTATAGAATACGACAAACGGGCGAGCGTCATCATCGCGATCAGCTGATCGATATCGCATGTGCTCCATTTAATCCGTTTGTGTGAATATTTGCTGAAGAGAGCTTAAAAGATCAGACGCACAGTCGTTACAGATCCAAGCGAGTATTACCACTAGCATTATAAAGCTAAGGTCACGATTGTGATTCAAAACGCAATCATAAAAAGTAAGAAATACTAACAGTACAGATTTCGTTGTACGGTTACACAAAATTACACATCGCTGTTACTTGGTGGTGTGTTCAGTACCGTACCACGCAGTATAGGACACATATATATTATGACATATAATAAACAAACATAGAATAGAATAGAATATGCTTTATTGTACAACACATACAAGTTTACAGAAATACAGTTATAAACACTATTTAAACATTTGGATCTCATATATTTTAAGGGAAAAATCCTTATAAACATATTATAACACTCCATCTAATTATGTTCTACTTCTAATGGTGCCAGAAGGACTAGTTTATTATTCGGGAATTCTTCTAGCAGTCTTGCTAGCATTCCACATTAGCTTTTTCTAATTTTATTTTGTATGTACTTATCTAAGTCCTCAATATAAACATCATGTAAATACAATTTTAAAATAAAAAAAATAACCTACTGAAATGTTTGTCAGCTATAAGTCTATATTTAACGCCAATAAAATCGCAGCTTTCAATTATTTACCAAAAACATACTAATCAAAACAAATACAGCTGCTGTGACGATGAACAAATAAACATCAAATACGCGCTGTGATTCTATTCCCGAACGTGTTTGCATGTTGATAGTATTGTGTGGTGGCATTAATTTGAATCATCGACATTCCCTATCGGCTCGTATCTTATCTCACTCCGCAATTTGTCGCCGTATCACCCATCAACCGATATCGAGCGTTCGATGATAGCATTGTCCGTTTTATGCGCTTGTTATTCGTTTTAATGAACATAATGGACTGCTTCTAGAAACATCTACATAATTCTCACTGATTCCGATTGGCGGGAAAGATGTGTGTATTACATACTTATTAATAATAACTAATTAAGTGCATTATTTGGCATTTTTAATATAAAATAACACTTATGAGCTGTAAGAATGAGTCAGATCGAAATAATTTAGGTAGTTAAACTGTTGATTATTATATTTATATGTTTGAGGCAAAACAGTAACGACTACGATAGTTCTTGATAGTTCTTTTCGGTAGAATTTACAATCCGAACAGATCAAAAGTGCTCGTAAGAGCAAATTTTGATAATATAATATTTATATATTTCATTTCGATTGTCGATAGGCGACAAATGCTTTAAGCTGATTGATATTTGATTTGAAATTTCAAATATTCTGAGCAAAACAGCTCTTATATTATTTTTAACATTTAACAAAGTACCTTTACGTAATGTGCCAAGCCACCCCTGCGCTGTTCTTCAAGTTATACACTACAAAGCCAATTTGAGCGTACCGCAGACACTATAGTTATGGTGTATAGACAATGCAGATACTGCAAAGTTCGCCAAAATGGGTCGAGGTCGACTGCCCTTCAGCCGAGCCCTTTCTCGACCCAATTCCCCGCCCAATACCTTTGTTACCTGACCTTATTTATATTATTATTAATGCATTAAATTTTACTACGTCCGGTTATATTGAAGGAGTTAGTGCTTAATGTATATATATTATGTTATTGGTTTAAATAATAATTTTTGTAGTAGTCGTTTATTTTTGTTTTTAGTATTAAAAATCGTTAGATAATTTTTTAAAAAAATAAAACTGTTATGTGGTCTACTGGTATGCCTATAAAGATAATTACAATTTTTTTCGCGCACATAGGACAGAATTTCAGCCGACACAAGAAGGCTTCTAGGCTAATTACACCAATAATTTGACCGGGCTTGAATTCACTACCAATGGATAAGTTCTACGTATACTTTCTGTCGTCCAAACAATTCTTTTACCAATAATAAAAAAAAACAGAGAAAATTAGTAAAATTTTAGCTATCTGCATATCTTTAATTATATTTTAATATAAAGAGGTAATTTCAAAAGCAGATAATCAAAACAATATCAGAAAGTCTTGTAATATTGAACACTTTAATTAAGTACATTTCGTTGTTTCGATATCTTTGCATAAAATTATTTGTATCGATCTGATAAAAGGTATTAACGACGATAACTTCTAAGTTACTTTTGTTATCAAAGTACAATGAGCAACGGAACTTTGTACTCTTCAACTTTATATATCAATACCTCATTAAATAAAAACGATCATTTTTTTTTTTTTTTTTTTTTTTTATTGTATAGGTTGGCGGACGAGCATATGGGCCACCTGATGGTAAGTGGTCACCAACGCCCATAGACAATGGCATTGTAAGAAATGTTAACCATCACTTACATTGCCAATGCGCCACCAACCTTGGGAACTAAGATGTTATGTCCCTTGTGCCTGTAATTACACTGGCTCACTCACCCTTCAAACCGGAACACAACAATACAAAGTACTGCTGTTTTGCGGTAGAATATCTGATGAGCGGGTGGTACCTACCCAGACGAGCTTGCACAAAGCTCTACCACCGAGATCATATACAATTATACATCAAGGTACTTCATTTCAGTCAGAAAATATAAAGAAAATTACTTATATGTAATATTTTTTATCTGTATGCAGCATAACATGGTTTTAGTAAAGTTTTTAATATACGGAATTACTTATTAGTTACACACTGACTTCTCTCTTTCTGTCATTATTGATTTGACATTCAAAAGAAGCAGACAAAGTATTGTTTAACCAATCACCCGCTAAGCAAAGCTTATGGGTAAGGCCGTTAATTATTAAGTATTAATGACATTTAAGTACAACATTCAAAACAAAGTTATTATCAAAATACATATGTTCCTTTCTATAAAATACGATTCAACAAAAAAGATAACGGATATGACATCGTAGAACACGATCCTAAAACAAATAAAACGATCTTCACACGTGTATTTTTTGTCACTATTTATGTTATGATTGACACCTAAGACATGCAGAGTACACCCGATATCCTGTCTTGTATGAACACAATAAGAGCTATAATATAAAAACGTAAAATCAGTTCATTTACTTTTTCGCAAAATTAACATTTCCTGTTTCAGAGACAAACTTAATAACAACTGAGAATCCTGAATGCAGATATTTAAAAAAAGAATCAGTCTTATTACGAAGATTAGTGAGTTCTTCAGGGGAGACCTGTATTATAATTGTAACAGAGGTGTAGTGACGCCATATACAATATGGCTAGTAGTAATTGGAAAACATCTAGGCGTAATGGGTGTGGTCTATGACCAGCAGGTAGCAAGACGAGCACAGGACGACTAATATATCACGTGTTGGTGCTATACGCCCTTCACACCACTCCACATTACAAGTACTTGATGATGATTGAAAACCTAATCAAGTTTTGATTTGTGTGTGTGAGTATATGTGACCTTCTATCACAGCAACAGCCTGTAAATGTCCCACTGCTGGGCGAAGGTCTCAGGTTTTTTGAAGTGAAAACTTCTTTAGCGGCGTTGTGCAATTTTTTCTGATGGGTAAAAAAATATTAAACTCGCGTCAGGTCACGTGACCCTGATTGAAAATTCGTAAGACGGATTTTGAAGTGTTAATTTTTAATATATAGGGTTTTCCATTAAGGGCGCTTGATCGTGCAGAACTTCCATCGTAGCGTGTGCTGTGTGGCACGTAGCGCCGTCCTGTTGAAACCACATGTTGTCCAGATCCATATTCTCGATTTCAGGCCAAAAGAAGTTGGTTATCATCGACCGGTATCGCTCACCATTGACGGTGACGGCCACACCATTATCGTTTTCGAAAAAATACGGACCAATCACGCCTCCGGCCCAAAATCCGCACCAAACAGTCACTTTCTGCGGGTGCATTGCCACTTGGTGAACCTCGTGTGGATTGGTCTCGTCCCAAATACGGCAATTTTGCTTGTTGACATAGCCATTCATCCAAAAATGCGCCTCGTCGCTGAAGATGATTTTTTTGCCAAAATCGGCGTCAACTTCCAACTGCTCTAATGCCCAGTCAGCGAACACACGGCGCTGTCTATGGTCATTAACCTTGAGCTCTTGGGTCAGCTGGATCTTGTACGGGTGCAGGCTCAAGTCACAACGCAAAATTCGCCAAGTTGTCGTCTGCGAAAGGCCGAGTTCCTGTGCGCGACGCGGGATTGACTGCCGCGGGTTTTCGAGGACACTGTCGCGCACAGCGGCGATAGTCTCGGCAGATCTCGCGTTACGTTGACGCACGTGAACCGGCTGATTGTTAACTGACCCGGTTGACTCGAATTTGTCCACCAATCGACGGATAGTCGACTCGGCAGGACGATCATCGCGACCGTAAAACGGGCGAAGTGCGCGGAACGTTGCTCGAACTGAAGACCCATTTTCATAAAACAATTTTATGATTTGCACGTGCTGCTCGACACTGTAACCTGCCATGGTGGTTTGGGAGGACGGAATGAATATAACACACTGCATTTGACAGCTGTCACTCAAACAACATGGCCGCAATCAGCTGTCAAAGTTCAAGCGTCCCTATTGGAAAACCCTATAATATAAATTGTCATGTTTGTGTACGGTAGCGCAATAAACGAATATTGTATTTTATCACATAAATGATAGTACTTTTATACTGATAATGAAAGCAATTCGAGTAAAATTTTTCCCTAATCATTCCACTTCATACCATTACATACCACTACCAGTAATTAACTTATCATCAAAACATCTATAAGTAAAACTGTATGTTTTAATCTAACGGCTTTTTAAAGTTATTCCATTTTTAAATATTCTATTAAATTCGTGACACTTTATAAAAACCTTGGAATCGGTATACATATAAAAACTTTTTACTGAGTTAACAACAATCAAAAAACAATTGTATTTATTTTTTCGCTTTAATAATGGTTTTTATTTGCCAACATTGTCTTATTTGGTATCGAAACACGGAAAAGATCAGGTTGATATTGATCGAATCAACGAAATAAATAGTAATAATTCATACTTGCATTTAATCGAACTGTTAGGAACAACACAAGTTAGGAAGATAAAATCTCAGCGGTGCTTTCTAGAATTTCAACCCGTGATATTCCGTTAATTAGTCCTTAAGTGACTTGAAAAAAAAACGATTATAAAATTTTGCGGCTCAAAATCCTTAAAGATAAATAAATAACATTAAAAGATCTCAATCTCGATTATCATTCTTAAAGATTTTGAGGAATATAAGAAACGTGACGAATTGTATAAAAACTGAAAACCATAAAAGCGATTGAGTACCCGACGCAAAGTCTGATGAAACGAACTGATTGGCTTAAAAAAAGGGCACAGCTCATCGACCGTGGATCCGCCGCAGCCTGCGAACTATCGTCAAAGATGAAACTGTGAACGATCGTCAAAATATACCTACTTTATTCAAGTTGATTTTGACAAGGAGTTTTGAATCCTTATCTTACAACATTTTTACTAAACGTAGATATACCCGCTGAGTTTCTTTCGCCGGTTCTTCTCAGTGCTGAGGTGTTTATTTCAGAACCGGTGCTAGATAAATGACAATCAATAAGTAAGTGTAACGCTTCTATATTGAAAAAAATATTTGAGGACCGGTTGGGTATTCTGCCAAAGATTACATAAATATGAAATTTCAATAAAATTTCATTTATAAATCCTGCTTGGAACTCAAAGAGCAAGTTAGTACTTTTAAGTGTCTATAAACATTTATAATATATAAATTATTTATTTGCTAGCGACAGTAAGTTCCAATAGTTGACTAGACTAATCTTATCGATGTATGAATACTGGTAACATAATAATATTTTTTTTTTTTTTGTAAAAATGTTTTTATACTTATTTCCAACTGCAGCTTTGCCCAAGTGGGGGGGACTTTGCAGGTGTTACCTTACATCCTTTTCTGTACCGGTTGAGTTGTTAAGACGTGATAAACAAACAAATAAACACCTTCAATAGTAGATATCAACTTATAAGGTCTATGATATAAGTAGGTATTATCAAAATTGTAATGCGGTCGAAACCTCGGGGCACAGCTAGTATATTATATAAATACCAAAATTATTTATTCCCTCATTATAATGCCTCGAGCCGCGAGCCAACGAAATTCAGGGTTCGTGCTCGACAATAACGCTGTTGACTTGCAACAGTCCTCTGATTTAGTATCGAGACAATGAACGGGTTTAGTAAACGGAATTATTGTTGGCGAGACTTCAATCCCGACGACCACTCTGTAATGAGCTGTTAGAATATGTTTTACCGCTAATATTATTGACAGGGAAGCTTAAACTTTGTAACTCGTACTTGAGTCTTATCAATCAATCGCGAGGATCGCCTGCGACGGTTGAAAGCGCCTCTAGATGACATTACCGTTTGACGTTCAAAACAAATCAAAATATACTTAATGCAAGTAGACTCTTATAAGCACTTGAAACGTCATGTTGCAGGATTAAATTAAGTAAAACTACCTACATTCAATTCGTATTATATATTGGTATGTTAAATTGGTTCAGAATGTTATGATACCGAGAAGAACCGGTAAACAACACGGTAGTTTATTTAATTAAATGATGTAGAAAATTTTACTAACATATCCAAAGAAATCAACAAACCGAATAGGTTTTTACTAACTCCGAATTAAGTAATTGTGACCAGATAAAAAAAGCGAATTAAATAAAGACAAAAATGTCTAATGATAAAATTGAGCTGAGACTACCATAAAGAAATGCTTATTTTCTGATTCTTTTATTTCAATATTTATATAAGAAAACCAAAATATGATGATGATATTCAAATAATATAAATAGCAAAAATAGCCGGTTGGCGTGGTTGGTAAGACTTGCCTTTCACGCCGCAGGTCGTGGGTTCAATTCCCACCCAGGACAGACATTTGTGTGCATGAACATGTCTGTTTGTCCTGAGTCTGAGTGTAATTATCTATATAAGTATTTATTTACAAAAGAAAAGTAGTATATGTAAGTATATCAGTTGTCTGGTTTCCACGGTACAAGCTCTGCTTAGTTTGGGATCAGATGGCCTCGTGTGAATAATGTCCCCGGATATTATTATATTATTATTATGATAAAATATAGTCATGTAAATCGCATCTGTAGACATCTTCAATTTCATTTTAACCGATCTACAGATTTCTACAAACGGGGCAGCCTACATATATAAACATTACGAACCTCTGGAGAGCAAATTAATAATAAATAAAATTTAATTACGGCGTGACAGGCAACTTGTAAAAGAGCTAGTTATAACTTGAAATAATAATTATGTTAATTCTGAACGAATAACGCCTCAAGTCTTCACTAATATATTGATATAAGCTACGATAAGCATTGAAGGTGCTTCCTCGACTACTAAATGCGTGGTTTGTGGTGTGGCAAGTTTTAAACTAAGTCTTAATTATTGTTGTAATCTTTAATCAAAATACAAAGTTTTAATAGAGCATACAATAAGGAAATATATTATAGAAGTAAAACAAAACAATACAACATTTATGTCATGTATTTAAGCAAAGGCAAAGTTACATAAAATTCACTGGTAATTAATTTCTGTAAATTATATATAAAGATTAGATTAATTGTATATAAATTACTCGGTGGTAGCGCTTTGTGCAAGCCCGTCTGGGTAGGTACCACCCTCTCATCAGATATTCTACTGCAAAACAGCAGTACTTGGTACTGTTGTGTTCTAGTTTGAAGGGTGAGTGAGTCAGTGTAATTACAGGCACAAGGGACTTAACAGCTTAGTTCTCAAGGTTGGTAGCACATTGGCGATGTAAGCGATAGTTAACATTTCTTACAAAGCCATTGTTTATGGGTATTGGTGACCATTTACCATCAGGTAGCCCATATGCTCGTCCGCCTACCTATACGTTTAATTTTTTTCGGGTTGTAGATTATATCGAGAAATGCATACATGGAATGTCTATTTTTCAGTTCATTAATAACATACATAAGTTAATGTTTAAATAAATAATGACTTAGTTATCTCTTAATTTGAAAATTGAAAATCGAAAAATGTTAATAGAAAAATTAATTTGCTAGATAAAATTTCACTTCAAGAATTCAAAAAATTACACATTCTGCCCATTTAAAGTGCATTCAAAACTTCGAACTTCGTGTAGAACGATGTTTGCATATTAATTCGTAGGACCACCCAGATAGACACTTGACCCTCGGCGCGGGTCGCGCTCGGTCGACGAGGTGTGACGAGGTGTTGTGCTGCCGCCGCGACATTGTCATGTTAATTGACACCGCAGTTAGCGCTATTTGAGAAAGCATTTCGTCTACACGTGTGTACATACTACTCGCCTTATTCGACGAACAAAACTATGAGCCACTCGGCTCTATATATTTATACTGCACTGCTATCGTCTAATCATACAGTTGACTATACCGTTGTCATCAGCTGCCGTAATTTTTGACTCTAGCAGAATACTGTACCGTATAGTATTTGTTATTAGGCCCAAATTTCTTTTGTTTTTTTTATTATAACATTTTTAACATTATTGTTTCCGCCTTATTTGCCAGGTGCATAGTCCGGGGAGTTAAGATAAGTCTGACTAGTACTCGTATAATGGCACGATTTATGGGTATTCAGCGTTTTTAAACTGCCATGGAAACTATGAAGTATAACTCCTGTAAATGATATAACTATATGAAACATCAAAGCATGGATTATAGCGTCAGCGCACATGTCTGTGTGATTAAAGTATTTTAAACAACTTGAAAATATCATGTTTTCCTGTGCGAAATTGTTATTGGATATCTTAAATTAAATTAAACAATAAAACTTTGTTTCAACCAGATTTTGGCTTAAAAGTATTTTTTCTTTAAATTAATATCGAAACTCGTGTCTGTTGATAGATTTAAAATTCAAATATTCGACTAATATTACACCATGAAAATAATCAATGACAAATCATTTTGTATTTAGTAAAGATTTGTTGTTTTTATATTGTAAGTTTATTTAATGGCCAATCTATTTAGGTGGTATAATTAAATAATAAGATATTGTATAATTCTACTTCTGATAGCTTTGAATACCTTGGGTTAAAGAATTCGCCTTTTATGTTCAATAGACTTTTACTCTAAGAACAAAACTCGGCACTCGAAGTGAAACTCGGTCATGAATCAAAATGTAATAATTGTATGACATTACAATATATATAATATTTAAACGATAACGGTGGATATTGCCTCAAGGCGTGTCTGGGTACCACTCATTCATCACTACTTAACTGTCAAACAAAGCATACTGCGTGAAGGGTGAGTGAGCCAGTGTGCTTACACGCACATATATCTTTATATACATATATCGTTTCTTAGCTCCTATGTTAATGTACTGTTAACATTGACGATGCAAGGAGTGATTGCAATTTAATGCAAGCCCCTAGTATATATAGACCAGACAAAGTAATTACTCATCACATCCATGAGTCGTTTTATTTATTATTTATATTATGCAGGATACGTTATTTATTATATATAGTGAATAATTAATGTAATATTGTTTATCGTATTAAATTATGCAAATTTTCGATTAAAACTTGCACGAATAGTAAAAACTTTAAGCAGCGCCGATATTTTTTATATTTCGAGTTCATTGTACCGTTATTAGAACTACATAAAGTAATATTTCCTCGTATTACGGTGCACGTCATTCTAAATGTCAAATCTTAATATAGTTGATTATTACTTGTATCAACGATACATTCAAATCAAGTTGCTTTTCTTTATTCCCGTAAGAAAATACTTAGATGTTTTCTACGACAGTTCGCATGATGTCACCCCTCTTGGAATTCTTTCGGAATCGATAATAGTGATTCTTAAAATGCTTAACACTGCTTATGTGACGAGTGTGGTCACTTTTACTCCAAACCATTGAAAGTATAACCCACCACGAGATATAACGTCCTATAAGTTAATTTGATCTTGACACCGGCTCATTAACCTCTTCAAACCGAAATACAGTCACTTTGACACGCTTTTCTTTATTTTTGAAAAGAGGCCGAAAATGCTTGGTGCTGGACCAATGTACTAAGAGTAATAACGGAACGCGGCCCATATTTACCAACCTAACGTCAAAGCTGACGTATAAACACACATACTTAGTTTTTGTTTGACAGGATTGCGCTATTAACACGTCAGCGTCGTAGAGAGGAAATTAGTTTAGACAAGTTACGTCGGAAGTTCAAAAAAATGTTTGTTATAAACCGGTGCCGGACGAAGGAGTTAATTAAATAATGAGACACTTGATACAAGCTGTTTCTATAGAAGGGAAGTGAGAAACTCGATCTGATCAAACACTGGGGGAGCATTCAAATGAGGTGGCATGGTTTAGATGGCACGGGCATTACAATTAATTATACTCTAAATATTTATCATTATCTGCAGCCTAAACATACACTCAACTTTTCAATTCTAATTAAATAAATACACGAATTATTTCGAATTACATTAAAATTCTTAAACAACATCTCACACATGTATTGTTTCAAATTTTAAAATATTCCCTCCAGATTCTCACTCGATGCAAAGCTGCCCATAACACAGGCCGCATTTCCGCGCTGTACGGCAATGGGTAACCTTTGCGCCAAGTAAGACCCGGTATTTCGAATTATAATAATATTGACCTGACCTTGGTGACCTTCTGTCACCTAAGGCAAGTGTATTCATATAAGCTGTTGCAGTCCGGATTGGTACATGAGGGAAAACTTCATTCGACAAGCAAATATAAGCTAAAATAAAATTCATGTCTTTCTTACCTATTAAGCTCTAGACTAGTGGTTAGCTTAAAATACTTCATATTCCGAGAGCACGAAGTTTGATTCCTGGGTTGTTATTGGGTTTTTCTATCAAGGAATTGTCAGTTCCCGGACATAGGAAATGTGCAGTGAAGAAACTCCAGTGCCGGAAGGCACATCAAGTCATGATCCCATGCCTTATGTCTGCGCTCTTGTCAGGTTGCTGTCCCATCAGAATACGTGAGTTAGGGAACAGATTGTCCGCCTGTGTATATTCACACTATAATATCTCCAGCACAAATGGTTTGCGTTTGGGATTAGCCGTTGTTGCCGAAATTTGGTCTGAAGATCATTAAGTTTATATATGATGATTATATTTCTTAATTCATTAGACTTAGATAAAACTAGCAGTGCCCCGCGGCGCCACCCGCGTATAATTATTAAAAATATAATAAATTATTTTATTACTATAATAACACATGCACAGACACACACACATGGTTACTGGTAAAGAAATACGTAATTCTTAAATTTTCATCAAGATTAGTCCAGCCGTTCTTGAGTTATAAGAAGACATACAGACAGACAGACAGACAAAAATGAAAAAAATAACATAATATGAATCACTGCATCATAAAATGATTATTTATCACAAAATTAGGTGAAAAAAAATGTACATACAGAACCAATAGATTTATATAGTAGTATAGAAGATATACATCCCAGAATGGGAACAGCTACCATTAAATTATACATAAATTATATCTGTATAAGTACATAATTATAGTAATAAAATATGTCATCTGAACAGTGAACAGCGTTTTTGGACAGGAAGTGGGCGCGTGAGGTCGCTCGCTTGAAAGTGAAAACAACAGCGGTAGTATTTCAGTTTTGTTCGTTGGGTCAAGTGATGTCGTCACACAAGTGTAGCACCTGGATGTGATGACGTAAAATTACTAAGATTTATTATATTTTAATATATTTATATTTTTTAATTAATATACTGCGGAATTTCATTGAAAATGCGTATAAAGTATACGCACGCAGCAGTATTCAAACATTGAATCATTAGAATCTTATCTTATCTGAACTAAACATATTTTAATATGTAGGTTCCTCCGATGGCCATCGGCGGTGGTAGCCACTTTCCACTGCCACTGCAATTATCTCATCAAGATTATACCAGCTGATTGTTATGAAATTCGACGTAGCCTGAAGCGCGTATCCTGCAATGGAGACGCATTTGTCTCGCCATTACAGGATACAAGACACGAGGCGCGAGATAAATATTCGGATACGGTCGGAGTCATGCGGAACAGCCGGTAGATCATAAACTAAAGGATGTAACACGAGGCTTTTATTTATTACCAACATTAATTAAATACTTTCTGATATTCTTACAAGATAAGCTTATTGCTGCGTTGTACACGTGTATACTACATAGTAAACTATTTGATACGAATTGTACTTTGCTACTAGCTATTTTATTACTTACTGCAGACAAAGTAAGATACAATGTTGCTTAAATACAATAAGCTGTTATATCATTGATTTTTAATCCGATTGATTTAATTACTACTTCAAACGTACAATTACGGTTATTTTAAATAAAATCAGACTTTTTAGTATAATACATTAATACCGCGTTACTGTGCAATTAGAAATGTAGACAAACAGACGTCCGACCAAACGGAAGACGTCATTACAATTTATTATCATTATATGTGTAATGTACAGCCGTTGGAAAGATTCATTCCTGAAAAGTCTTTGTCCGTTAATTTTGAAGTGGTGGAGAACTCGAATTTATTGTAGCGCCAAACAACAATAATTAGTATTGCTGTTCCGCCTTTAAGGGTTAGTGAATAATTATAACTAAAGGCTCAAGCATATGAGGTTTTTGGCGCATTGACGGTGTAAGGAATCGTTAATGTTTCTTACAACGCTAATGACTATGAGCAAAAGTGACCATTACCATATGGTGGTCCTTTCGTGTTTTATAAAAAAATAACTTATTTATTCAACAAAATTTCAACTACCGGTTCGGAAATTAAAATATCCGGGCTTGATTAGAACCGGCGAAATAAACTCAGCTGGTTTTTATACCCTCTTAACGAATAATATTATTTAACACTATAAAATTATATCAACATAAGATAATGTTATAATTTTGCTCAAAATTGGATTTTAAATAAATAAGATAGAGAATAGAGATATACGAATTTTGTCTTGTGTCGGTATTGATAATGTAAATTTAGAAAACTTGCCTAATATTTATATTTATAATGTATTTCTAAGTGTTTGCCGCCATCGCGAATATCTACTTAGCACAAATGTTTACCTACTGATAGACAATGTCTAGATAGCGTTAAATCCGCCTTCTTACCATACAATTGTTTGAAGAGAATAAAGTTAAATAAATCTTCAAATATCCCTTCATCTATACATGGCAGAAGAAATTACCAGCAGGTTATAATAAAATACTTTTGTCGGCGTGTTGAACTTACCTTTTTATATAAATGTTGACATGCACGCAATGATACAATTTCGTGAGATATTTTCGAAAGTGCTAACGGAAAAGTATAGCAGTTATTATCTTAAGTTGTTATATAATACAAAACATTTCGTGTTGAACTTTAAAATCAACAATTTTAGTGCAAACGTTCCCAAGAACGACCATTAGAATAATCGTTCTATAATGCAATGTGTTACGTAAAAATAAAGACCATTTTAAACATATAAAAACATTTTGATTGAAGATTCTTTACTCGCTTAGATATGAATTATAGATTGCATACAAACGGATAACTATTGTTCCATTTGATGTACGCAGATAAACGAATATTTTATATTCTACGAACTCCATACGACTTCTCACGTACAGATATTTGAACGCATATTACTTTTAAGCCCTTTCGTCAAGCTTTCTTCTCGTTGTCTCGAGGCTGAGATCTAAGGTCTAGTGGCTAGCCATAATGCCGCTTATTCATTTTTATTCAATAAATGCATTGTAAATATAATATTTTAGTCAAAAGAGCCCAGCAGGCGGTAACTGCTCGCAAGCATTGCACGATGACAAAGAACGCGGTAAGGTTGCAATTATTATATGAAGCAACAATATAACCTCTTAACTTCACAGAGTTAATATCTAAATCATACGATATACTTCCAGCAGCGCTTCGAAACAAATAAGCAATCAATAGAAGGACTTTAAACAACCAGTAACTAACTTAAATCAAATTATAATTGTATTATTCTAATATGACTTTGACCATGAAGTACTTGAACGTCCTATTCGTTCCACGTCATAAAATACTATACATATAACGATTGTTATAAAATTAAATTTATTTCACAACAAAGCATATAAAATAAGTTTAATGCAACCCGTATTTAGTTTAACTCGGAAAAGAATACATGTTACTTATACCTTTAATTAAATTTCAAGGTAAAACGGCGATACATACGAATATTGTTTTTAACAATTTCTCAATTAAACTAATTTTGTATGTAAGGTCGATTATATTGGCTTAAGATGTATTAAGTTACTTTAATAAATATTGAAATGTATTGCACATATATGTACGTATATAAAATAATACTCTGTATTGAAAACCAAGTCGAAGCAGTAACAGTAAAAAAAAACAAAATAAATATTAGATCTTACAAAACACTATATTACTTATCTACTTTGATTTAAACAATAGTACAAAAACAATCTAATGTTTAAGTTAGTTATTGGCATGGCGGACTGAGTTCGGAGTTCGGAGTTATGCAGTTGACGCTGGCTCACGCTACGGAAATCAAATGAAGTCGTTGGTCTTGAGTTTGATCTCATTTTATTCGTGTCGAATTGCCTTACCGTCATCCTATAATAGACCTCCTGAGTTTGAGTATACGTACTTGTCCATTTATATACATTCTACGTACTTCACTGTGTCCTGGACGATTATTTTGGAGTTTGCCGGCGATCACAAAAATGCTGAGGCTACATCGCACGTACTAGTCTAGTAATGTCGACGTTTCTTTTTTATACTTGTCCATCACACGCAGGACGATGATAAATAAAATTACAATACGATAAGTATTTGTATCAATGGTGTCGGTATATTTAACTTGTGCACAAATCCCATTGACCCGTAGCAATATCATACTGTATCATTACAGTATTGCCAACTTCGAGATAAACAATAGAGGCGCGATGTAATCTGTGTCTAGGAACAGTGAGTACGAGTTTTTACTCCAGCGTTGGTTTCACTCGGGGTGAAAGTAAATATTTCAGATGTTTTCGTAAGTTATGACTCGAAAGTTAAACTATCCGTACACTATGATCTGATTATTTTCGAAATGTTTAAGATGTCGTACGTTTTGAAACTTTATTCCGTCGAGCTGAATGAAATCGTTATATGTCATTTGTATCATGTCATCCCCAGAGTCGCTATATATAAAAAAAATCTTCTATTTTTACTCCGAAAAAAATCTCTATTATTTAATATTTATCTTTTTATGACATTAAATTTATATTCATCTATAAGTATGTGTAGGTCACATCTTGCAACAGCAATAAACTTAGATCCACCTAACAGATTAATTATTTTGTAATTATGTGCTGACTTTCTGTAAAAAAATAATAATATTAGACTACATTTCACGCCAAATAAAATATATGTTCAATTAAAGTTTTTTTTCTTATAATATATCATAACGAAAACACAAACAGGATTATATATCAAGTTACCGAAACCGTCTTCAAAGCCAAACAAATTTGTGAATAACGTAGCACTCATAATCGCATCACAATCAGTTCAGACAATCCGTTTTGGTCCGAACCGTGTAATTGGATTTCAATATACCGTACGTTTCCATTGGTATTTCGTATAACATAACCGTCATACTAGTATGTAATTAATATGACAGAACGAATTAAAAAAATGGAAATGTAACACACACACAGTTAATTAATATAAATACAAGTTATCCATTTCTGTCGAAAGATATGCCTATATCAATTTGCATCCTTAAAATTTCATCTTATGTCATAGAAACATTGATAAATATGGTGTACTCGATAAAACATTAAGCATGGTCTATCATGTAGATGATAAAAAAGCCTAGAGTTAGCACGAAAAATAAGTAGAGCGCGGACTGCATGAGATAATTGTTTACAAATTAATTTGAAGAGGCTTTACAGAGCGAGCCGACCGATAGTTTTTGCCACGTTCTTTGATTGAACACGCTTCGATAATATCTCTGATGTTGGAATTTCGATTTTGTTTCTTAACCATGTTAAGTTGTGTTAAATAGAGAGAACAATGCAATAAAACTTGATATTATATTTAATTATTTAAGGACATGTTAAATATAATTATCTGTCGCCCGTTGGCGGTGTTATGGAAACGTGCTTACACTTTCATGTTTACAAAGGCCGCGTGAACATTGGAACAGCGGCGTGTATCTCCATGTGTGAAATATCTACGTTTTCACAGTTCATAGCGATGAACGGGAAAAACATTGGACAATAGCCAATAATATATTGAACATTAGTGAGTTTTCGCGAGGTGCGTTATACAATAATTTCTCTAAAGTTAAAACCTGAAGCGTAGATATTGCAAACACGAATAATATTAAATAACACAGACACATACAAATGTCGTTCAGCGGGAGTTAAACAATGCTGTGTCTTCTTTTTTCTAATTTCAAATCAATGATGACAGAAAGAGAGAAAACAGACTAACAAAACACAATTTACTAAACATACATATACACATACACATACACAAGGCTGTAGTGACTTCAAAAATACTCGAATTGTCAATACGCCGCGCCCTGGACGTGACTTTTTAGTTTTCTTTACCGTGATTTTTTAAATAATTTTAAGAGAGACTTAATAGAAGATAGTAACTATTTGAAACGAAGCGATTTAATTTTAATAACGTATTCTAGTTGTACCATGCGAGACTTATGACAATAATATAATATTTTACGAAAATATATCTTGCTTTAAAAATAATTCTTGCAATGCTTTGTTGTCTTTGTACTAACTAGGGCATGCTTGAGTTATAAATGTATCAACATTTGTCCTAGATGGTCAGGATCGAATCTACGACATTCAGATCACTGGGCTGTTCTTTTTCAGTTGAACTATTGAGACTCCGTTACAACGTTGCATTTTCATATGGTTCATCGTGTTTATAATTCAACCGTGCTTGGCTGTGAAGGAAACATCATGACGAAACCCGCATGTCCGAGGAAAATCTGCCTTAAATGAGCAATTTGAGAAGGCTTGCCGCTTATCCCACAAGCAGCAAGCCTTCTCAAAAATGTGGGAAGGCCAAAAAGTTGGACTTTACTTTTTTACTTTTATCGTTAACTAGTTATGTAATATGTCCTCGCGATACAATATATAAATAAAATATACATATATGATGATGATGTTCAGGACACGTTCATGTTTCGGTCACGACGGCCATTATCAAGGGAAGCTAGCTACGTGCGCAGGATGTATTATTGTGCACAAATTTGTGCTCGAACACAAATGCACTCTCTATTCCTCTCTCTTGACGAGCCGGTTGGCGTGGTAGGTAGGTACTTGCCTTTCGCGCCGCAGGTGGGTTCGATTCCCACCTCTCTACGAGCTCTGCTTAGCTTGTGATCAGATGGCCTTGTGTGAATAATGTCCCAGGATATTATTTTTATTCTTATTATTCCCTTAATCTCATAATCTCATGCTCAGCTAAAACAAAAATAAGAAGAAACAGAACAGATTCGAGGTCGTTATCGTTACTTGATTGTTTTAAATCTGTGACAGCGACACTAGAATTTAATTAAATAATTACAAACCGCATTAACCTACTTATTTAAGCTGTTTAAGTACAAACGTCGGATCGTGTTCCCGCACCTTCGTAATTCTCAATAGATTTAGACATCACGTACGGTCGGTTAGACGCTTCGATTGTTTCAAAACACTCAATCACGACCAACGTTTTGTGGTAATTTTTTCGAAAAAAATAAGTAAGTAACTAATATTAGTTTTGACTGACATTTTGTGCTACATGCACAAAAGCATGCAGCCTTAAACACACACACAGACACTAATACACGCACATTATTTGCATATATATTGTATCTTTATCGTATTATTTAGACGTTCTTTTTTTGAAATTTGTAATAAAGCTTTGACTTTCGTGTGACTTCTGAGACCAGCTCTGTATTGCTGAGCTACAAGTACCAGTAGGTGATTAGTTCAGTGACCCTGGATACCTCATGTTTTTATTAGTAGTTCTCGTACATACAGTTTTTACATATTCCATGTAACGCTTTTTTTAGTAAATAAATAAATAATGTCACGTTTCTGTACGAATTACGATTATCGACTAAAAACCGTTGATTCGAATTATTCATTTTACAACTTGAGTTTATTTTTACAAGTAACGGTACATAGCGGGATGTCACTCTACATTTCACAACTACAAACGTTCGCATATAATTAAACCTGCTAAATCGTAATAAGTACGAAACAATCAGTATTTAATAAATTATTAATTATAACTTAACAAATAAAATAAATTAATAACGTAATTGTTATATTTTTAATATGAAATTCATAATATAAAAAGGCGATTGAAAGCGTATTTCTTCCATTCAAGTATAACAAATATAGAGATCTAGTTTTTAACAAGGTAACCTCATTATGTGTGCAATAAGAAAAAGTTGTCACGAAATTGAATAAGATGCGTCTGTGCGGTCAGACGTCGGTATCGTTCTACACTCGACTAGCACGACTCGACGAGTGGTCACTGACGCAGGCTCCACGCGCGCGACCTCTCGTGTCCGGCGAGATGATGAGCTCATTCAACTTTCATGTTTTAGGTGAATCGCCTTACAAAAAATTATTTAATTTATTAATGACGGACAATTGACTAGACTAGACGATTTTTCTATAGAAAGTGAACTTTTATAAAATGTTTAAATTTCGTATTTTATTTAGAATCGCTGCATTGTGAGTTTTTATGATGAAGTTCGCTTGAGTGATTCCGTCCAGCGCGGCCATTCCTAAGGGAGATAAGCCAACTATGCAGGATGACATCCAATGACGTCTGACGATTATTTGCTAGGCGCGGAATCAAGGACTTTTCATATTTTCTAAGACACAGAGGCCTAAACACTAGACAATAGGCTGCTAATGATAATTTCACACCGGAACAACCTAATAACTTTTGAGTCACTCCACCTGGATTGAATAGCGGACCTCGGGGTCTGCGGTCTTATAAAGTAGCTAATACACCTCATGATCGTCAAGTCGTATCATTAGTAGCGGCACCATCAATATGAATGAGCGCTTCTTTGGAAACCTTGGATGTAGTCATCAATCACTGCGCCTGAATTGTTTCTGAGCGAGTGATACCCGAGTAAAAGTAATCGGTTATTGATGATCCGATGACTTCGTAGAAAGTTACATGCTTAAAGTGTTTGTAATATACGTAGCATATTGTATATTATATGTATGAACTTAATATTAATAACATTTTAAAATAACTGACTGACATGCCATACACAGTCTAAACCGCTAAGTCTAATCGGATTAAATATTGCACAGAAATTCCAAATGGAACGGATGGAAAGACACGGCACGGTTTGACTCCCAAATCTGGACACCAGTGAGGTAATCCGTAGAATCTTATAGTTAATTCGTTGCAGGCAATTTCTTGGCAGATAAAATTGTTTTATTAAAGCATTTTTTCTAAAGATATACGATTTTATTTCAACACTATGTGCTCAAGGCTAGCCAGGAACGATGAGAACCTTCGACATATGAAAACATTCAAATTACATACTGCAACTGTTCTTGCTGTATTATTTGATAATTTATTATCGACCAGCCCGAGCCTCTCACAGGTAACAGCTAGACGCAACCTGTCATTTTGTACTCAAACCTTTTCCAGAAACTAAGCTAAGGAATTATAATTAGTTTAGCTTTATTTGTGATTAGTATAGACAGACCGATGAGAGACGAAATTACCTACTCTTTAGAACACGTGTATTTTAAACGAGGACTGCTGGTTTTTTAACCAAACACTACTGAGTTTTTATGTGTGTGTGCATTTGTGTTTACTATATTCTCGCCAGAGAAGGAAAACTTCATGAGAAAACATATGCATTTGCCATACGTTCATCTATGAGCTCGTAGTTAGAGTCAGTTCCAAACCCTCTAAAGAAAAGGAGGTCTTAGACTAGTACTGGGTTATATACAAGTCGTTACTTACAAATAGACAGCAGTGCGAATAAGACTGTTTCATAATACCGATATAAAAAAAAAAGCTTTCTTCAAGATTAATACCATAAAGTATCAGCGTTGATAGTGAAGGTCGCAGAACGTCACGTCAGCCCTGCGCCCCGACCATTAGTTACATGACCTCGCGTCGGACAGCGCCGAGCGCGCATTAAACGATATTTCATATTCAAAGAAAGTTATTTATGTAATATATGTATATACATAATACATATATGTATGGAATGTTGATGAAACATAGGTGGTAATAACACACTAAATCTCATTTTATCAATAAGTATTAAATCGCCAAATGAATCGCACCAAACGCACCATTAGATATACAAATAAGAATGTTTGGTTTGTTAAATAGAATAATAAATTAACTAGTACGAGCATTTTGGTGTATTAAAATATCTCGAAGAAACCAACTCACTCGCGACTCAACTTACGGTGGTACGACTTAGGGTGATTTGCTATTTTGATGTGTTATAATTAATAGAGGGAATGTCGCATATCACTTTCTGATTTAGCGCTATCGTGTTATAATTTTAATATCCTGGGACATTATTCACACAAGGCCATTTGATCCCAAACTAAGCGGAGCTTATACTATGGAAACCAGAAAACAACACATAACAATAAGGTAAAATTAAAGAAATAATTTTCAATTACAGAAAAATACACTGATAAATATTGATATATTGTAATAAACGAGTGATAAACCAAAAATAACTTGAAAGTAAATTATTCATATTATTATTTAATAACAGTTTGAGGGATTTGAATTTAATTGATTATATCTCAGACTTTGGATATGAGAAGGCTTTTATCTTGATCGTTAAGGGACACTATGCACACTACCGATGGCTCGGGCACTCAACTGCTACTCTTTTATAAATACTAGACTAACGTTCGCCCGGCGGTCGATATTCGATTATTATCATATTCGATAAACATGTATGATTTTTTGTATACTACTATACAAAGCTCTTGGTTCTGTCTGTACATTTTATTTTATCACCTAATTTTGAGATAAATAATCGTTTTGTCTGTCTGTCTGTCTGTATGTCTTCTTATAACTCAAGAACGGCTTGACCAATCTTGAGGAAAATTGGTACACACAAAGAACATGTGATGGCACAAATGTTCGACCATATATAAGATCGGTTAACCCTACGGTATCTTATGAAAATTAATTTCAAATCGTGAATTACATATTTCTTTACCAGTAGCCATATGTGTGTGTGTGTGTGTGTGCGCGCGCGTATGTGTTATTATAGTAATAAAATAATTTATGATACTTTTATTAATTATACGCGGGTGAAGCCTCGGGGCACAGCCAGTCAAATACTAAAGCTATGCAATAGCTGCCAAAAAAAAGGAACATCAGTTGACAAACAGAGAAGGAAAAGCTACTGAACTGTTTTGTCCTTGTCTAAATAAATTTTTTTTTGTCTAATTCTAGTTAGAAAATCATTCTATAATCTCAATTGTTTGATGCTGACACGAAAGACGCGTTCAATTGTATTGTGTCCGTAATTAAAGGTTTCGTGATCAGCAACAATAATTGCATATTTAATTACAGATATTATTTTTATAAAATTATTATTATGAATAATTGTCACATCTTACGTAAATGTAAATAAGAGTTTCATGTTTAATTCAAATTAAAAAATAACTAAAACTTTATAATAATTTACAAAAACAATTAAAATATTCTAAAAATATTAATATTATAAGTATAGTTTATATTAGCATATTCTTCTTTATTACTCGTTACTAAAATAATCTCTTGACTCTGATTTCCTTAAGAATACAAAATGAACAACTATTATATTATTATTGTAACTCAATGAGAATACAATACAGACATTAAGTTCCAAGTTGTGTTGCCCAAAGGAAAGGAATTTAAAGAAATTAACGAATACAATAAAGCCAGCGCCTTAAATTCTTAATATGATAACTACGATGTACAGTATATAAATAAGGATCTTCGTCAGTAGACAGTTTTCAACATTACACGATCGGTATACGAAGGAAGTTCTTACAGAATAGCATTGTCGCTTTGCTACGTTGACAATCCTTACTAATATTATAAATGCGAATGTGAGTTTGTTTATTTGTTACGCTTTCACGCCTGAGCCACTAAGCCGATTTTAAAAATTCTTTCACCAATGGAAAGCTACATTATCAGCGAGTAACATCACATTTTGTCCTCAAATTCCCACGGGAACGGGAACTACGCGGGTGAGACCGCGGGAAAAGCGCTAGTCTAGAATACGCGTCACAACAGATTATATAATCCCTATATATGCAGTATCAATATAATACACGTTATGGTAACGAGTTTATACATAAATCATTATTATATCATTATGTTAATTATGCGAGACATTATTATCGATACAAAGGTCAAATACGCCAATTTTGGAAACATTATTAAGTAATACTTAAAAAATCTCAGTAATAATTATAGCGTTTCCCTGGGATCAATGCCCAGAATATATTAAGAGATAGTCAAGATTCAATTTGTTTACTTTTTATGTGAGCAAAAAATAAATAAATACGATGCGAAAGATTTCGCGCCACGGTGACAGTAATATTCGTTATAAAAAATCAAAATATTCCGTTTGGTGAAAGTAAATGTAGTAATTATTAAGTAATTATATCAAAATGCGCCGCAAGCAAATATTATGATGATTAATCATAATATTTTCTTTTCATTTGTGTTGTTTTCTACGGTGAGTTTCGAGTTTGTTTTTCTACATAATAACTTAAAAAATAAATTTAAATAAACTTTAATTAATAAAAAATCTTAAATTAAGTTATAAAAATACTATCCTTAATCACTTTATTAATTGATAGAAGAAGAAAGAACCTTAGAGATCTAATTCCTGGAAGGAACCCCATACTTCTATATTTTTATTATCTGGCTTGGATACAAAGTAAATACGACGGTCGTTAATAAATTCTCCGTAACAGTTATTCAGATATTTTTATACATCATCGCTTTCTCAGAAAGGGAAAGTGACATTGCTATAGCAAAAATTTATATTTGTTGAAATCTTACAAAGTTTTCAAAATAATTCGTAATCTTTGTTTTTTTTTAAAGAGAAAGCAATAAGAAAAATGAACTTGTATAAAAGTTATCTAAGTTTTACCATATCTGCGTCGCTCGTGGCCTTGGTAACTTTATAAGTCTTATATACTTGATAGGCTTTATAAGAGACGAATCCATTATTCTGTATAAGCTATATAAAGCTTCGCTTTGCTATAGTAACAGAATTGAGTATTTTACTCAAAACATTGTTGTTTGTGTGTGTCGTACCGCAAGAGATAAAGTTTATGTTTAATGCATAATCTGACAAAATTGATAGAAAGTAATTATTGTTATAATTTTCCCTAATAGTCCCCCGCGTGTAAAAGGTGGGTGCGTGGGTACCTTTATGGCTTTTTCTGTACATTTCGTATGCAAAATTCAATGATGACTAATTGAATAGTTAAGACGTTGCCGTATAAACACACTTACGTTTGAATTTCTAATATTAGTTATCAGTGATAACTTATCACATAACGTATTATTAGTGGAAGAAACAAATAAAAAATAAAACATATGAGGAGGGATGTAATAAAGTAACTCACAGATAAACCCCGTGTGGTTCGCGGCTGATGGCATGATCTTTTGTATAATGATTTATGTAGGAAATAAAATATAAGTCATTGTTTTACAAAAGTAGTATCTATTTTCGATTATGTGTTTGCAACGTAGTCCATTGTCGCAGTGTTGTAGGAAACCTTATCACTTCGCTAATTGTTTATAAGCCCACGGCTGAGCTTCAATGAAAATAATACAATTAATAAAACGTTTTGTGACTTAAATTTGTGGCTATTTTTAAATTATTATGTAATTTAAATTTTCATGAATAGTATTCTAACATTATTATTTAGGTCTTTTTTTTTATTGCTTAAGAAAAAAATAACTATTAATTATGGGTAAATATAAACTAACAATTATGTAATAAAAAGATGCAAAAATGTATATAATGCTAATAATAAAAAAAAGAAATTGTGTGGGTTGTATAAAAACAAATTTATTAAGAAAGTATATTAAATTTTATCGTTATATCGATCTACCCCGTAGGTAGATCCGGATTACTGGGTCTGGTATTGACCACTCATCCGCCAAAGAAAATTACGGCCTAATTTATAAACGAATATAAAATATAACGTGGTTTACCAGAGACTCTGATGTTTATAATTTACCGCAATACAAATTAATCTGTGACACGGCAACTCAGAATTATCTGGGGTTACCGTGTAATTTGTGTAACAGTGCATTTACATTGCGTCCTGCATATCGACCGATTTACTAATCAAATATATACCGTAATGGTCATCACATAAAGTCGGAATTGTCTTCCATGTCGCATTCCATAGTTCGACATATCTCTCTCAATCACACGTGAGTTCGTAAAAGAGATAGCAATATGTAGCAATTGGATACATGGTGCAGAATAATATGGTAATAAACCAAATTTGCGGTGAGTTTCCTTGACACGGTTGTACGTAACTGTACTGCCAGCCCTTCCGTGATCTGGTTAACAATATGTTACATACTATTATCACACGTCTAAGTACGATTTAAAACGTTTTATTTATTTTTCGGTATTCCGCTGTACCCTGTATAAATAAGTCATATTGTTAATGTTTTATGCATTATAATATTACATACTACAAAGATTAAAATTACAATGTTATAATTATTTTAGCTGATTTAAGTGCCTCTAGTACGCCTTCTCACTGCAAGAATTGGCAAATTATTGGTTTTATAAATTGCGAAAATCTGTGGAAAGAGCTGACAATTCGTAAAGTTGATCTGCTCGTCTTCATACGAACTTTTCCCTATTATTAATAAAAAATTTCATCATCGTCATCTGACTCTACACGTCGATGCCATTTTCCCGCTATTTCGCGATGAATCATCGATCAATTGCAAAGCGAATCTAAGTCGACCCTAAAACTCTCCGATTACTTTAAAACTGTGAAACATACTTTATACCTAAACAACAATAGTCACCTGTAATAATACCGCTATGTTAAAAAATAATTTAAATCTTACACCTTAAACAAAACGCGATCAACCTTACTTATAAAATAAGTTTAACAAGTGGTTAGAAAACACAGACTGACAGCCCCCTGTCTTTCTAACAAGTTGTCATTTTATCGCAATGAATCGACTAATACCTAACTACCTAAGTTATGACAAGCGCTATAGTTAAAAATACTTAATTGAAACGTTTGTCAATTCATTTAATTATAATGTCGTAATTACATTGCTTTATATTTTTGACTTAAGAAAGGAGCGCTATGAGCGCTGAGCGATGAACCGTCGGCTCACGCACGCCCGCCTACTGCGATGGTTGAAACAGGCAAAAACTTGTGATTGTCAATATGAAGCACTCAATGTTAAACTGTGCCGCCGTGACTGACGCCGGACGTGTCTTTTCTACTTCGACTTCTGTATAAATATAGGTTGAGCACCGATTACTGTAATGGAAATATTTGCCCTGGCTGAGAAAAGCAGAATTTTCTATCCAATTCCATTCCAATTTTATGTTATTTACTTGGAGTAAAGATATTTAACAGTTACTTGATATGTATGCGTTTTGGCAAAAAAAAGAAGCAATATTTATAATTCACATCGATAGAGAGAAGTAAATAAACAACACCAAACAGAGCACTTCTTATTCAAGCGGACAGCGAAAGGGCTCAAGTATATAGAAACAAGTATACGATACGATCCTCTATGACAGAGATATAGAATGTAGATCAAATAAACACGTCTCTATCGACTCAAGTAGCGATGTCTGACAAAAAATGTCTGCATTGCGCTGGACCGTACTCATACGTCTTTTATTTTTATGTGATAATAACGCGATCTTATTAGCGATAACTTGATTAATTGCATACTTTGTTTTATTATGATCATATCTAAGTATATAGTTGGTTTTACGCATTGAAACTCGTCCATATTTATCCGAAAACACGCTTACAAAATAATAACTATATTTCTGCCAAACATTTACAAAGACGTTACGGACAAATAATAAGTTTTGTTGATACCAGTGTGTAATAATAATGCTTTTGACTGCCTCGTTGGTCTATCAGTTTACTTATGTAGCGAGGATTGCTAGGAGTGAGATCACCTCTGCAACCGTTTTTTTTTTCCTCTGGAAAAACGCATTTACGCTTTTACCCCACATGAAGTGGGGGGGGGGTATGTAGGCCCCACCGACAATGAAGGCGCCGGACTACCCACTAAAAAACCAGCGGTATACTCTCCGTCTGGTCAGGGGGACGGTCGGCCCGCCTATCCGGACCTCCATTTCTAAGGGGGTGTCTAAGGGGGTATCCGGGAATACAGGGAACCCACTTAGCCCAGGCGGCTGTTAAGGCGGGGGAGAAGGTGCGCATAGCGCCTACGCCTCCTCCCCGGTCCTCTGCCCCAGCGGAGGCACTTTCCTCACGCTGTCGCTCTGCGGCCTCTTTCTGCAACATTACACTCTCGCAGAAGGAGACCATTTCCAACCAGCACCTTCAGCAGAGATCTTCGCCGACTATCGCCGCCAAGGAATGCCTCTGAGGCCCCCACACAACATACTCCGTCAAGGCCGCTGGACATGGCGCACCACACTCGTGGCAGGAGAGTGAAACCTCCCGCCTCACTATATTGTGCAGGTACTTACCAAAACAGCCATGTCCGGTAAGCACCAGCGTCAGCCTAAACGTAAGTGTGCCACTTTTCCTTAACCAGCGACTCAAGTGGGGGCGAATCGCCTCCACTGTCGCTAGGCCTGCTGATGGGGATCTCAGGTCGTCTTCCCATCAACGAATCAGGGCTTGCTGGGCTAGAGCCCTGATTCGTCCCACCTCCGCGGATCCTGGACGGCCGCCACTCGCTCTGGCTTCCACCCGAAACCAGTACACTTCTGCGAGCACCTCCGCCTGGAGTTCCCAGGGTGGATTGTCCGCGAGAAGTGTAGCTGCCATCCATGACACCGTACGGTCACCACGTATCGCCCTCACCGCTATGACCCTCTGCGGTCTCCCCAGGAGTGCCTTGTTCTTAGCAGTGAGAGCGTCCACCCAAATAGGTGCACTTTACAGCGCCGTGGAGCGCACCACACCGGCGTATAGGCGCCGGCATGGTGATTCCGACCCTCCCACGTTGGGTAGGAGGCGGCCCGAGGCAGCAGCAGCGTTGATGAGCTACGGGCCCAGTTGGACAAAGTGCTGCCCGAAGCTCCATCTTCCGTTCAGGACAAGACCCAGATGAGGTATCTGGGCCTTCACTTTTATTTTATATATATACTTGGACGGTGATACTCGCCCCTCGTGGGGGGCCCCTCCGTGGACCGTAGAAGAGGACGGCCTCCGTTTTGGATATGGAGACCCTTAGGTCTAGCATTTCCATCCAGTCCACGGGTAGGGTCGTTCCGACCTCGGCCAGGCGGGCCGCCTCCAGAAAGTCCCGCCCCATCGCGGTGATGAGGGTGTCGTCTGCATAACACAACACCCCCATATCGGGAAGAACAGGGGTTCTCAGGAGCCAATCGAAGCCAACGTTCCACAGAATTGGGCCGAGAACCGACCCCTGTGGAACGCCGCAGCCTACCTGGCGCCGGACCAACCTCCCGTCGCCCCAAGCCCAGACTACCTCTCCTGACCTCTCTCAGACGACGGTCCTGGAGCACTGTACGGCTCCAACAGCCTCCTCAGATAGGTCGGCACCCTATGGTATCGGAGTGCATCCCTGATCGTCTCAAATGGGAGGCTGTTGAAGGCGTTCGCAAGGTCCAGCGAAACCGCCAGGACAATTTGCCCCTGGGCCACCGCTTCCGTGGTCCGAGTCTTCAGGGCGCTAAGGGCGTCGATCGTCGAACGACCCGCCCTGAACCCGAACTGAGCCTCTGAAAAACCCGGACCACCCTCATCGAGGTGCTGAACGAGACGGGCTGCGAGAATCTTCTCAAACAACTTGCCCGTCTCGTTCAGCAGCACAATCGGCCTGTACGTCGAGGAGGAACCAGGCGGTCTACCCTCCTTCGGCAACAGCACCAACTGTCCCTGCTTTCAGGGCTTCAGAAACTGCCCGCTCCCGAAGCCCTGCACCTAGGTATTCTAGGGCGTCGCATAGAACACGCCCTGGAACACCGTCCGGATCCGGCGCCGTCTTCTTGGCCCTCAAGCGACCGAGGGCCATCTCCATTTCCCCCTCCGTGATCAGTGGTGGAGCCACTGCGTCCTATATCACGGAGCGGGGGGCCATAGGTGGAGGGACAAACTCGCCCGGGTTTGAAATAGTTCCCCAACCAGGCGCAAGAGGAGCTCCGGCGGCAGCGTCTCCTTCACGGGGGAGGCTTGGGTGCGGAATTTTCCACGTACGCCTCGGTACGGCCGCCCCCATGAGTCTCGGTTGAGGCCAGCAACTCCTCTCTTGCCTTGTCCTTGGCCTACCTTATCGCCAGCTGCAGATCTTTTTTCAGCTGGCGGTAAGCGGCCAAAAGCTGTCCGTCTAGGTCCGCGTCGAGGCCGTTGTGCATGCGATAGCGGACGTAGGCCCTTCGCGCTCGGCTGCACGTCGCCCGAAGTTCGGCTTTTTCGGGCGACCACCAGTATAAATACCCGCGCGGAACTCTGCGCTGGGTCCTCGGCATGGCCGCATCGCATACCTTTTGTAGGATACTACGCATGCGGCCCGCCAGCTCTTCCACGCTGGCACCCTCCTCCCGTCCCGCAGAAGACCGTTGCACGATGACGGCCTCCTTGACCAGCTCGCGATCTAACTGACTAAGAGCACCTTGGCAACGTAGTCGGCACCCTCTGGGGTTCCACCGACCTGCGAGAAGTGGAGATCTCGAATCGGATGTAAAGATGATCCGACAGAGTCTCCACCTCATTCTCAACCCTCCAGTTCAACACTCTGCCTGCTACGGCAGGGGTGGCGAATGAGACATCCACCACGGACCCCTCGTTATGGCGCACGCAGGTGTGACCTTGCCCCTTGTTGAATAGGGACAGGCCAGAGAGTAGCGCCCACACTTGAACGGCCCTCCCTCGTGGATTCATGGCGGGGTTACCCCAGGCACGTGACTTTGTGTTTAAGTCGCCGAGAACCAGAGTAGGTTTCGGCTACCGCCTGGCCGAGCCGAGATATGTCTCGAACTCTGCCAAGCTGCGGTTAGGGGAGAAGTATTTTCCCACAACTACGTATTCTCCCCACCCCGCCACGACGTAGCCCAAGCCCCTCTCAATGAGTGAGAGGGGGGGATCCGTTCCGTTCCGAATGAGGACCGCCACGGTGCCGTCCATGTCCCCTACCCAGTGAGGTAGGGGAGGGACGTAATAGGGCTCGCAGGCCACAGCCAGGTCGATCTGCCACTCCGCCATGGACTACAGCAGTAAGTCCTGCGCCGCGGCGCAGTGGTTGACGTTCGTACCTCTGCCACCTTCAGAAAAACTCCGTCGAGGCATGAGATGAGCGGGATGCGAATGCTTTGACGCGATCCCGTAGCCTCTTCGAGCTGTGCCGAAGACGGCCATCGCAGTAAGATTAACTACATTCAAGTTTATCTTCTTCCTTCGGAGATAAATCGGTGTCTTCACCCACTTTACTATAGCGTTAATTATACATTATGTGTTTTGCAAATCAAAATATTTCTTTTTTTTCATTTCTTATTTAAAAAAAAAACGTTTTTCATTCGTTTTCATAATATAAGTAACTTGAAATATAGTAGCTGTCATCTGAGTCATCCCAAGTTTCTACTTACGCGTACAGCTGCTAAAACAAACGTCATGATGAGCGCCAAAAATAAATCAATTATTTACATACTGATTCATGACACACCGCTTGTATCACGATTGCTGAACTAAGTCACTAATTAGCAGATATATCGCTTTTTATGGCATACGAGAAATGGATCACCGCATGTTAATTGCCATCGCGAACACTGGCACTGCAAGAAGTAAAACTCATCAATGCGCTGCTAGCCACGGAATCTATGTTATGTCTCTAAATGCTGCTGTTTAGCGTAAGAATAAATTTGTGTGATTCCAGTATCCGTAGCATAAAACCTGAAGAAAGATAGTTAGTATTGTTAAATTCCTAAACATCAAAAAGCACGTCAAGCTGTTGATTGTGCGTCTGATCTCATTCCAGTTAAGTTGAATTATCGTACTATTGGATTAGAATCTTCGAATAGTAGAAAATGCGTATTACTGAAGCGTCAACATTGCTATTACTTATGGGCCGCCTAGCGATGTTAAAGTCGCAGGATCGATCCTGATTCAATAGGAATATTAGTAATTCCTTAAAAAAAGGTTTTGCGAGTAATACTTTTCAATTAAAGTAACAAAACAAATATATTATTGTGCACACAATTGTGCACTATAATATATCTCGCGAAACTACGCAGTCGTCTTGTCTCTATCGTTATATCGGTCTCGAGGACTTCACAATCGTAAGTAATGAACTCTCGTCGATGAGTTATATAAGAGACAATGCAATTAAAAAGTGAAATATTATATTATATATTATCTATAAATAGTTTATATAGTATATATTTTCGTTGTATATGGGTAGCGATGTTTTTATTCATTTTAGGAATAGAGTACTTGCCGAATTTCTTACCGGTATGTTTATGGTAGTATATAATTATAAAATGACGCAAAGTTAACTTCAATAAAGTATATTTTCATTTTGATTCACAATACTTAAAGTAGCGAGGTCTACAACCGACTTGTATGTGGACAGACGTGGGTGCACTTTACTCATAGTTTTGTAAGTACTAACGCATCGTGTTTCTTGGGGACAGTATATCCAGCGTTCTAAATTCAGTTTACATTATATATTATATTTATACTGAACTTTAAAGATGTTATTACCCATGGTCCACAAAATATTTAGATACAGCTTACTACTTAAAGATTCATAAAATTAAACACATAAATCTCAGCCGTTCCCCGTATTTAAACCCGCGGATCTTTGCTTATCATTTCAACATTATTCTTATGATTTCACTGTGCCAAATTGGCTGTTATTATTCAATTAATACATGTAAATAATTTGTATATAGCTAGTCTTCAGATTACTTATAAAACCAATTAACAGTGAAAATAGATTGTAATCAATGAGTGCTCTCCGCGATTCGATTACCCTTCACCCAGAGATCACTGTTCCCACGTAGACACGTAGTCAATAGACAATTGTCTCGCTCAGTTAATTTTATTAATGTAGTAGAATATATTGCGTTACTGCGTGAGAACTACACGACAGTACCTTTTATACTTTATTTCTTGTTTGTTTATGAGCGTGTGTGTGTGTATGTTTCGTAATGTGTGGTATTCAAAAAACATAACAATTAAAAATAGGTATTGTTCAAGAACATAATACAACTATAATATGATAAAATGAAACTTAAGGTTTTAAAAATTTTAAAATAATATTATTTATGCCATGAATATGGCTACCTGTTGATTAATTATATTTTCCAATACTTATGTCGGTGGGTGTGGGTCCAATCTTGCAACTAAATACAACAGTTTTGCACACACTCTTAATGCATTAGGCGATGTGATGTAGGATACTTTATGATCATGTAATATTATAATTGTATATCAGTAACTTAAAATGAAGAATCAATAATATGTATAGTCTAATACCAAGTTTCGCTTATAGAACATCCTACCTTGACGTCAGCTGCAAAACGCTCCCCGACATGGAAATTAATGAAACCGTCAAAACAGTCAAGCGGTCCGCACACTTTCAACTATTTAAGGACTCACTACGTTAAGTACTTACTATTTAAATTTCTATCTACCCCGACGTGTTTTTCGTATCTTTATTGTATTTTATCTATTTTTGTTATTGATTATGTTTCTGAATGTTTTTTTAATTTCCAGACTGCATCAAAACCTATATCTATCGAATTTCAAGATAACAAGTTGAATCAATATATAATACATGGAATATATATTCAAATAACTTCTATAAAATAGCTAAAAAGAAAACCGATAAAACATTACTAGAATTAAAAAACTACGCCCAGGATTATTTATCTACCTAGACGAGAGGAGCCGTCCGCCATGCGTATGGCGCACCCGTGTATAAGGCGTACACACCCATCAGGACCATCCCTGAGGCTTTTTGTTGACGGGAATTTAAATGCAAAAGGAGTCCGCAGTGCGGTATGATAATACCTACACTTTAATGCTCTACCGAAGAAGATGTGAGCAATGAAGCGTATATAAAATAAAGCAAGAGAACAAGCATACAGCTTTTTTAATTGCTCTTATAACAAACAGGTCGTTCAAGCTTCTTGAATATTACAACTATATAATATTTGTGTTCGTAAGTATCCCACGTAGTTATTATTGACATGGTGACCTGACAGCCACATGGCGCATGGCATGAAGCGGCGCGTGCGCAGGTTTTTGCTCCGGAACCATCAGAGCGGCGTGTGTCACGCTAATTAACGACTGTTATGTCTTCGTGCTTTGCCCCTCTTAAACGGTACAAGCACACGTTGTATAATGTATGAATTCATCACTTTTATATAGCTTTACGATGATAATCTTACATAATCACGTATACGCCTTTGTTTTGGTTTCAAATTCGAAAAATTGAGCGTTTGATGATGTATAATGAAATCGTGACCCTGAAATGACTGTTTTGCTTTTTGCCAATATCTATGATTTAAATTTCTTCTTTTCAGTGATCGATGACTGTGGTACAACGTTAATATAACCTACTTATTACAGACAATATTATTATGACAGAATTCTAAACGGTATAACACGTTCAGAATTATAATGTAGTAAGTTGAATTCAATTATGTTAAAAGAAGTATGATATGAGAACTTGCTATGTACAATTGCACAAAAATAAAACAAGAAAGTTGTTAATTAATATTTTAAATGATCAATTTTCCTCTGTCGGTTAGCCCTATTGTTGCTCATTACAAATGGCGGTTATGAACAATAGATGCGCAGCTTAGAACATATAACTTAAATCGTACAGTTTATTCAAATATTCGGTCACTTTACTTATTTTTTCAAATATTACCAATACATTTATTATGTAAAGTCGTGATGACCTAGTTGCGTGAATCTTAAATGATAATCCCACTTTTAAAACTCATGCAAACACCATTGAATTACTTGTGTTTATAATCATCTCGTGTTGAGCGGTGAAGGAAAACATCGTAAGGAAACCTACATGTGTAATAACTACTACACGGAAGTTCTGCCACATTTTATATTATTTTATAGCGTAGGTAGGCGGACGAGCGTATGGGCCACCTGATGGTAAATGGTCACCAATGCCCATTGACATTGATATTGTAAAATATGTTAACCATCGCTTACATCGCCAATGCGCCACCAACCTTGGGAACTAAGATGTTATGTACCTTGTGTCTGTAATTACACTGGCTCACTCACCCTTAAACCGGAACACAACAGTACCAAATACTGCTGTTTTGCGGTAGAATATCTGATGAGTGGATGGTACCTACCCAGACGAGCTTGCACAAAGCTCTACCACCAAGTAAACATGTGTATGATACACCCAAAGTAATTACATGAAATAAATATCGAGATACCATTATTTCTATCCTAACTTAAAAAAACCACAAACTAGTCTGTTAGTTAAATCATAAAAAGGAAGGAAGGAAAAATCAAGAAATTCATAAAAAGCTAAGATAGTCGAGTGCAATAAAAACCTACTAGAATGAGGTATTTACCTAAAAGTGAAACTTCTATAAAAAAAACAAACTTTTTTTATTTAAAATTATTTTTATTTAAAATAAAAACATTCAATGAAACATCCATATTACAACTTCAGACGCCTTTTCAAATATTACCAATAGATTTACCACTGTAGTTTTTGCTATTAAATTTTGGAAGGCGCTCAATGGCAATCTTATAATGTTAATCAGTTACAATTAAATATATTAGACATTTAAGTTATAATAAAATTGTTAACTTTAATATCAATAAATAACTCCATAACCGGCTACCATTCGCTAAGGTTTTATATTATTTATTAAGAAAAAAGAAATATATTTTGTTTCTGAGCAAAATACTTTACGATTGTAAATTATGATTTTTTGGCGACATGTTATTTATCAAAATCATTTTATTAGCACCTTGGTTTCTTCGTACTCATGTAAAAACATTTGCAAATACTCGCCAAATCATTATTGCTAAAATGAGGTGAAGGTACCCACGTATTCAATAAACGAAAACGTGAATTTGTGGTCTTTATCGAATATTATGCGATTAAGTACGGCTTCTAATTACATTTTTTCGGTTTCAATAAGCTCTAGCATATGTTAGTTTAAGACTTGGACACGTTTAAATATGTTAATGTGTAGAATAATCCGTCTTCATTGGATTAAAACACAAATATAACCATAGTTGCGAGCTGTAGCTACAAGTAACCGGGTTTATTTCCTATGTGACTAGTCAATACCGAACATTCGGTATTACGTGCATTTAATTGGCAAAATTTAAATGAAGTAATTATTCATTTATATATCACAAGCTACATAAGTATATATTGAAAATGCAATTTATTTGTTTGTTTGTGTTGTATTCAAATTTGTTGTTCAAGCGATTTGCAGTTTTAACGACGGTACCTAATGTACAACTTCAAGTAATTATTTCTGGTAACAAGCCGTAATTTGTCTCGGATTTAATTTTAAAGTGTCAATGTCTTCATCTGCGATAAATTGTTAATCAAATTAGTATTTAACCTTAAATCAAAAGTTACTTTTAAGGTCAATGATTATACGAATTGAGAAATAATCGCTTTTCAAATTTTGAAGTGTTATATTAAAGTAATGAATGCAAATATTTTCTGTAATTAAATTATTATATGTTTATTTATGAAATATACAAAGATAAATAAATATTTGTTCCCTAGATGAGTATTGACTCATTCATATTATAATGCGATTAATCTGTTGCAACCCAAGCAAAGGTAAACTTAGAAATTTACTCGATTGTGGCAATTTTTGAAAATAATACTCCAGAACGTATAAATATTGTTTGAAAAGTAATTATTATTTTGTTGCTCCGAAATTGATTGACTGACCTTACGGTCGTTCCCTCCGTACACTTAACGCATTTTTAATCAACGACAATAATTATTACTTACTGCCGAATGAAAGTTTAATTAAAACAGTTTCGATTTGATCTATTGTATATTGTGTTGATGGTATTATTCATACTTTGCTTAACGTTAACAACCTAATAAGGATTGACTGAGTATTTAGCGAATACGAAAGAGGTAGGGTGAGTTCAGCGACGCGCGACGGACTTGGGCAACTTCTGCGACGACAAAAGTGCGCGCTCGCTGTCCCGCGCGACACTAGCCCGCGCCATGCCGCGCATGCTGCTGCTGCTGCTGCCGCTGCTAGCGGTCTCCACACTCGCGCGAGGTGCCGACGTCTTCGTCATCGCCGACACTGCCAATCAAACAATAACTATCGCAGACGCCGCTAAGGAGACCATAGCGGAAGCCAACGATATCGCCCTAGCCGCTAATGACACTATCACTGACTCCGACGACGATCACGAGCCGGTTGTGCGTAAAAAACGTACATTTGGAGACGTCGTGTTCAGAGGTCTAGCTGATGTCCTTGGATATAGTGTAGCTCGGAAACCTCCTCAAGTAGCGTTTCCACCACCACTTGCACCAGTACCTGGTATAGACACTCCACTTCAAGGTGTTCCAGTTGCAGTGGTACCTATACTAGCTGCAGCCCCGGCTCCCGCCCCAGCACCGGCAACCCCACCCTGTGGCGCACCTCGGGCTGCTGCACCCTTACCTTGTAGGGCGCAAGCACCACCACCACCGGCTCCACCGAAACCGACCCAGCCCCCGTGTCCGAGGCCAAGAGCTAACCCGAGACCTAGGCCAAAGCCAACACCGAAACCGCGACCGACACCGCCACCACCACCACCACCATGTGCAAGACCTCGTGCTAATCCAACAACTCCATCGCCTTGTGCTCCTCCACCACCACCCCCGCCACCGAAAGCAGATTCCAACCTTGAAACTATTACCTCCAACTTCCGTTTGGACTTTAACTTCAATAGAGCGCAAGCGACACCTGCTCCAGCTCAAGCTCAAGCTGATGAAGAGGAACAAGCGGTAGAACAAGAACAAATTGTACCCGTAGCGATACAACCACGAGCAGCACAACTGCCTCTGGAATCACCGCGCACGCCACGTGTTTACTTAGATGCATTTGTGGTTCGAAACGGAGTACAACAAAAAGTTCATGCTGTTGATGCACGGAATTTAAATCAGAATCAAGCTCAAGATGATTATCTAGTATATGACGAAGAGGAACAACCTCAGCAGAATCAAGATGACGATTACGAGTACGTGGAAGAGTCCCGTGCTCGCGCTAAAGCTGTCCGAGAATTCGGAAACGCAGTAGACCGGTTCTGGGAACAGAAACAAAAGAAACCTAAAAAGAAGCTGCCAGCTAATGATTACCGGAATGTTCATTTTGGTGATCGTGACTTAGTCAATCAATTTCTTCATCAAAACAACGATAAACTTCAGAACATCCAAAAAGCACCAAACTCTAACCGCATTCCCTTACCATTGCCAGAAGAAGAAGAAGGAGAAGAGGAAGACGAAATAACTACAACAACACAAAACCCCCGAAGACGACTGAAACCACGTGTACTTCCACCTACAGAGCACAACCCGAATCAGATCGATACGGTCACCGTTCGAGTTCCACCCATATACAAAGAAAAGCACCCAAAGAAACTCCACCGAGAACGACCTGAACGACCAGATCGCGATGAAGACGCGGAAGAGGCGGAAGAAGTTCAAGGATCAGAAGAGCAAGAATATCCATCTGACTCAGAGACTGATAATAGTGATACAGTCCCTCAAACAGAAAAACCTAAGCGCAAGCGCCGTCGTAAGCCAAAACGAAAAACTAGATCAACGCACGAACCATACACCGCCGGTGATTATGATTACTACGGCAATAAACTACCCATATCAGAGGAGGAGAACTTTTATCGTGGATTAACTATTCCACCGCCAACTAAAGACGCAGATGTGGCACGTTTGGAAGAGGGCAAAGATGACGATAGTCATTTTTTGGATGAAAATGAAAGACTTCGTGATGATCCGGAAAGAATCATAAGCAATGACCGAAATGACAAGAAAAACGCGAATGACAATGACCGAGCGGACGAATCTGAGAGAGCTGACGAAAGCGAACGTTCTTACAAGGAAAATGAACGAGAGGGCGAAAACGAGCGCACCGATGACACCGAGCGAACAGACAAACTAAGCCCTAACGCCCGAGTACGAGAGACGGGCTACCAGAACAACTACGTGCATGCCACTAACGTTCAAGTCGATGACCCGCGGCCTCTCGTCTCAACCGTAAAGAAGAAAACTACCAAGATCGCCGAAGCCTAACCCGCTAGCGTTTGGCCCGCGAGCACCCGCCATAATCATAGTTATTTATTATAATACGAGTATCGAACGTAAACCTTTCGAAATCACGAGACAAAGTCTCCATTACTCGAAGAGTTCCTGGATTGTATCATTCATCGAAATCAATATTGCGACCTGTGATGTTCTAGTTAAGTCTATACGCGTGTATCCTTATTTTTACTATCTTATTATTTTTATACTTAGCGTAAGCAAATTGTATATTAAGTTTCTTAATAAAGCGTTTCGTCAAATCTATTTCATTATTAGTATTGTAGTAGCATCGAATCGATTGCTGGGGCGTGAAATTTGATTTCCACAAGGCGACAGCAACGTCAACCAATTTTGTAGGTGAAGGTCCGCGAGATGAAATAGAAAACGAATTTATTGCAGGTCGTTGCTACTGCGACCGACTTCTATAGGAGGACTAAACAGTCACTCCAGTGAGAAAGATTCTGGGACATTTCTGTTTTACTTATGTTTAACAAAATACACAAAAGAATTTAATATAATAGTTATCGTATAATTACATCAGATTGATTTTATAGAAATAATAATTATTATACAACAAAAAACAACAATAACAATAATAATTACATTACCAAGTACTCTTTGCGAAACAATTCGTGATAAACGTGCAAATAATTAACTTTCATACAATGATTGATCAACATTAAACCACATTAATATTATCCAATTGAATCAGACGTGATTGTTTATTAACAATCAAAATATTCAATAGTCAAGAATACATTTACCGAAATCGAAAATTCAGATAATTATTATCAACTGTCACGATCCAACAAAAGCAAGACAAGATTTGTCTGAAATGTCGAATTAAGCAAAACTGTATTGCTGTATACGATTGCTAAGTTAGGTAAGCTACAGAACGATTAGTCTTATCTCGTTTTACTGAATCTAAAATAAATAATTTACAGTCAAAACTAATTATTTTACATTTACTATTCAAAGCTCAATTCAACATTGATATAAAATTTAATTTCTAAAAGTGTCGTGTGTATATTGGAGTGAGCACTGGTCCCCTGCATAATTGCTATTATATTGTAAACGTGGATAACAAACTGAGGCACTTCTGGATACGGACATGCAGTTGAAATATGACTCCCGTTTTGTGAAAATTATACTTACTTTATATTTTTATTCGTATATATTAATTTTCTTATTGCAAAAATAACTTTCTTATATATTTCTTTTCTTTTCAGATATTTTTATGATTAGGTACTAAAATACGCAAGTGACAATTCGGCTATGTCATTGTCCTGTCACTTTCGAATTAACCTCCGTTATCGTAGGTCACACGTAATTGAGTTAATCGTCTGTCATTTCAATATAATCTTTATTTCGTCAGTCATTAGACCGCTTATTCTGTAAAAGTAGTGAACAAAGCGCGTCGAGTGGCCATCAATTCGCAACAGACCTTGACCGCAGTCTCAATTTTTCGCCAATTTAATTTTTCAAACAAGCTATTAGGTACAAGGAATACATGAAAAAAGACATAAATTAGAACGTTGTGACAACACAAAACAAAACGAGAAAAATCAATCATACACAAAATCACATGTTTGTATTTTGTTCTAAAACGCAAAATTACACATTTTCACGTCTAAATTGAACGGGTTTAAAAAATTCATTGAAGCAATTTTTACTACTAATTAAACCTCTAGAATTGTGTACCTACTTACGCAGTCTGTACAGTGTGCACGAATTGTAATATAATATAGTCTAGCTTTGTATAACAATGTATTGCTTTTATGACTGCCTCGTTGGTCTAGTGGCTAGATATAAGGCCGCAGACCCGGTGGTCCTGGGTTCAATTCCCAGGTCGGGCCAATAAATAGTTATTGGGTTTTTCTGTCAGAAAATTCTCAGTGGCAGCCCGGAGTCTGGAAGTTGGAAGTGTGTACACTCCCGTGCCTCGGAAAGCACGTTAAGCCGTTGGTCCTGCGCCTGAACTCTTTCCGGTCGTGTCGGATTGCCGTCCCATCGGATTACGAGAGCTAAGGAAAAGCGAGTGCACCTGTGTTTGCGCACACACTTGTGCACTATAATATCTCCTTCGCAGTTGGCTAATCTCTCTTGAGATTGGCCGCCGTGGCCGAAATCGGTCTGGAGGACCTTATTATTGCTTTTATTGACTGTAATAAGTTGTGTGCCAAATAAATAAAATGGTTGATTGTATTTTATCACTATAACTCTTTGGTCTTAAATACGACCTAAAATATCTACATCCATAGCACGCAGCATGGCCCTGTGGCGTATTCCCTACTTGTTACTGATTTTTCATATTCCGAACATCGTTAATACAAGGAATTTGGCGTTTTTTTTTTATGTTATAGACATAACGACGTTACTCAAATACGATTCAAAGCCAACTTAAATAGATGCGTAACAAGGGCAACATTTCAACTTTCGGCTCACGGGGTGGGATATTCTAGCCTTCAAAATCTGTGAACGACACGTATAACTCCAAAACTTCCATTTAAAAATGGCTTTAACTAGCAAACTAATTATCGTGTTATAGCAAATAGTACTATAATCGTAACAACTCAATTTGTATAACATGTGTACAAAGTAATGATTTTTATATTTTATGGATTTCTATATTTAATAAAACAATCAATTTAAAAAAAACGTACAATATATTTATTTGGTATCTGACTAGAACAGCCACATATTAAACGGGCGCGGATGTCAGTCTTCTAACCGGAGCCGGTCTGCTGATTCGGATTTGTTGGAGAAGTTTTCTGAGAACAAGAATTTGCTATTACAATACAGTTGGTATGTATACATTTCAAAACTGCACTTACGACGGTGAATCAAAGTAATACTAGAAATACATTATATACATACCACATACAGTGGTGGTCGTATAATTAGAAACACTACCAACGACACTATGTAAGATACTTCACCGCAATCGTTTTTATTTTGAAATTAAACAATAAATAGGACAACAATATGTTCAACGATTTATCATTTATTAGAAAAACAATATAAACCCCATTACACAAGTGCAGTTTCAATATTACATTACGGACAAACATTTAAATCAGTTTTAAGGTATGAACAATAATGGTCAACTAATTAGAAACAACAACATAAAATATAGAAAACAATTTTTTTTTAAGTATTAGTAATTAGTATTGTTATTTACGAAATAGCTACTATCCACAGCCTACCAATAGTTATAGTTACCGGTACCGTGCTTGACTATACTCCTTGTCGCGTTGGGCGTCTAACATACCGCTTTCCATCGGAATTTACCATATTTATTTTTGTTTCATCTGAAAATAACACTTTTTTCCATTCTCGTACCGTCCAATTAACATATTTTTTAGCGAATAATAATCGCTTCTCTTGGTGTTTCTTGGTAAGAAGCGGTATTTTCGGCGTATCAGTCTTGACGAGATGTTTCTCGGGTCATCAGGCAAAAAAACTTTATTTTTAATCTGGTTGGAGCCTTTACTTGGGTCTTTATATGATTAGCGTATCTTCTCTGGGAGAGGATTTTCTTGGCCGAGCCTTTCTGAGAACATTTTCAACAGTTCCATGTGTTTTATAATGATCAATTGCATTAAAAACTTTCTTAACAGAACAATTTAAATGCTCAGCTATTCTTCTGTACGCCCACTTATGATCTATATGTAAATTAACAATGATTTGCCTAGTTGACGCGTCACTACTTTTATTTTTGCCCATTTTGAAAAAAATAAAATTCTGATTAAATTTTGAATTGCCGCCAAAATAATAGAAAAAGAAATGTTATTCACCAATTTCAAAAAAAGAACGAGCCATGTATGCTTTTTTAGAATGTTTCTAATTAGGCGTCTAAGCGGCCAGTAACAGAAAATAAACTCCTACATGTGTAAGACTCATTTTGTAATTATATAGGGTTTTCCATTAAGGGCGCTTGATCGTGCAGAACTTCCATCGTAGCGTGTGCTGTGTGGCACGTAGCGCCGTCCTGTTGAAACCACATGTTGTCCAGATCCATATTCTCGATTTCAGGCCAAAAGAAGTTGGTTATCATCGACCGGTATCGCTCACCATTGACGGTGACGGCCACACCATTATCGTTTTCGAAAAAATACGGACCAATCACGCCTCCGGCCCAAAATCCGCACCAAACAGTCACTTTCTGCGGGTGCATTGCCACTTGGTGAACCTCGTGTGGATTGGTCTCGTCCCAAATACGGCAATTTTGCTTGTTGACATAGCCATTCATCCAAAAATGCGCCTCGTCGCTGAAGATGATTTTTTTGCCAAAATCGGCGTCAACTTCCAACTGCTCTAATGCCCAGTCAGCGAACACACGGCGCTGTCTATGGTCATTAACCTTGAGCTCTTGGGTCAGCTGGATCTTGTACGGGAGCAGGCTCAAGTCACAACGCAAAATTCGCCAAGTTGTCGTCTGCGAAAGGCCGAGTTCCTGTGCGCGACGCGGAATTGACTGCCGCGGGTTTTCGAGGACACTGTCGCGCACAGCGGCGATATTCTCGGCAGATCTCGCGTTACGTTGACGCACGGGAACCGGCTGATTGTTAACTGACCCGGTTGACTCGAATTTGTCCACCAATCGACGGATAGTCGACTCGGCAGGACGATCATCGCGACCGTAAAACGGGCGAAGTGCGCGGAACGTTGCTCGAACTGAAGACCCATTTTCATAAAACAATTTTATGATTTGCACGTGCTGCTCGACACTGTAACCTGCCATGGTGGTTTGGGAGGACGGAATGAATATAACACACTGCATTTGACAGCTGTCACTCAAACAACATGGCCGCAATCAGCTGTCAAAGTTCAAGCGTCCCTATTGGAAAACCCTATATGTATTGTATATCTTACTTTTAATTACAAAATGAGTTTTAATTACAGAATGTTTTATATTTTATATATTTAATGAGTTTTTTATTTGAGTGGCTATATTATTGCATGATTATTAATTATTGAATGTGTATATTTTTTACGAACATTTGTACGTTAAAGTTATACTTTCTTTATTCATAAGAAGTGTTTCTAATTATATGACCACCACCACTGTATATGATTAGTGGATTAGTTTTTAGAAATTAAAGAAAATTACTTTTAGTGCAAAAGGAACAAGAATGTCAGAAATGCATTATTCCAAATGTATTGAATTAATAGATTATGCGGAAAGATATTATGTGATACTTGAATTCGCTCCCCGTACCACTCCGTGCCGCTTCCTCATGTGCTTGTTGAGCGACTGGCTGTGGTGGTACCGCGCGGCGCACAGCGCGCAGGCGAGCAGGCGCGGCGCGCGCCCCCCCGCCGCGTGGTCGCGCGCCGCGTGCCGGCGCAGCGCGCGCGCGTCCACGAACCGGCGCGGGCAGGCGGCGCACGCGTGCGCGCGCGGCGCGTGCGTGCGCATGTGCACCGACAGCTTGTTGGTCGTGAACCGCTTGCCGCACGTCGGGCACATGTACGGTTTCACTCCTTGGACGACATTCGTCGATATTTTGACGTCGGCGTAATATTTATTTTATTTATTTATTTTTATTTGGGAAACATACAGTAAACACCACATACATTATACAACAATTAACCCGTACACACACCAATCAAGTTTCCACCTAAAACTAATTCATGTATAGCAGTAAACAAGCAATTCAGTAAATTATTAATATTAATTATCAAGACTCAAAAGTTGAAAAACAGCAAAAAAAAAAGAAAAAACATATATATACCACAATGACTAAATTCACAAATGCATACTAACTTTTCTTTTAAATGTATTGAGCGAAGAAGAAAACATGTCCAAGTCATTAAACTTCCTATTGTAATTCTTACAAGAGCGATAAATAAATTTATTTCGAGCATACTTTGTTCGAGTAGAGGGTAAATGAAATAAGGCATTATTGCGTGTGTTCAGTTTTGTACATCTAAAACAAATTTTGCTCAAAAGAAAAGGACTGTCATTTAAATTATGTATTACTTTATATAAAAAACTTTGATCTCGCAGTATTCGACGATCCAATAGAGAAGTCATTTTAGGCGGATTTACATCCAATGTGAAACATTTCAAATTAAGATATTTAATAAATTTATGTTGAATTTTTTCTATTGTATCAATATAGATTTTATATTGCGGATTCCAGACTACAGAACCATATTCCAACAATGAACGGACAAAGCAATTGTATAACAGGATAAGGGTTGTGTCATTTCTAAAATCTTTACTAACTCTGAGTATAAAACCAAGCATTCGATATGCCTTTGCAACTATATAATCTATATGGAATTTGAATGTTAAAATCATAGGATTGATGATAATTTGTCATTTCAAAGACGATTTGTGTTCTAGCGTGGTATAATACCCGTCAGTAAATATTGCACATCGACCATTGAAAAGAAACAATCGACTAATTTCGGCTTCGTAGAGCGTTATCTCTGTCGCACGAAACACTAACAGCTCGGTATCTGCTAGAAGTTGTCTCTTTTCAAAGATCGATGTGCAACATTTATTGACGGGCACAGTATGTTAATAGCAACCTAAAGCTTTTAACACAAAACTTCTAAACACATTCAGTAAAGTGCGCCCTGCAGAGGACGCTACTGTCGTCGATATTGTATACATGTCACCTGTATGAATTCTCTTGTGATCATTCAGTGTTGTTGAACTTCTGAAGGTTTTTCCACACTCGGGACACTCGTATGGTCTTTCACCTGCAATAAATGTTTACTATTACAATAAACTAGTAAAGCATACTGCACATAAATATCTCATGAGTTTCTAAAGAAAGCTATGGAATCAATGTTGATGACGATCTCTCGCGCACCATTACTTCGAGAAGCTTCTGGATGTTGAAGAAGGGTGGTTCTAGAACAGCTTAAAAACAAAGAAGCTCCAGACACGGGGGACACAACTGTCGAGGCAGACAGTACAATGAAAAGAGCAAGAGACTTCTCTGTTTCCTAAAGCTTAGTTTTGGTGCATTGCTTACTGTTAATTTTTATTGCTTGTTTTGCTAAGACTTTACTATGTCTATTACTATTGAATTCGGAATAAAGTTACCATAAGGATTGTATTTTGTGATTGTGAAAGACAATGGAATTGTAAATGTGAATTCGTATCAATTCTACTGAAAGAACTGGATTACCTCTCACTCACTCACTCACTCACTCACTCACTCAGAAACAAAACGAGATTTCGATGAAATTAATGTATTATTTGCAATCATAAAATCCTTGTTATATTCTAGCACGCAATGCTCGAAAGATAATTTAAAATAGAGTCTGTTTCCCGCTAAATAGAGTAGTTGATCTTGCTTACAGATTAAAAATATAGAATATTATTGTTTAATAACAAGAAAAATGACAGATAATCTTCAGCAATATTTAATAATAATGCGTTTTACGTCAAATACATTTTTTTTTATTGTATTGGTAGGCGGACGAGCATATGGGCCACCTGATGGTAAGTGGTCACCAATGCCCATAAACAATAGCATTGTAAGAAATGTTAACCATCGCTTACATTGCCAATGCACCACCAACCTTGGGAACTAAGATGCCTAGTCCCTAGTACCTGTAGTTACACTGGCTTACTCACCCTTCAAACCGAAACACAACAATAACTGCTGTTTTGCGGTAGAATATCTGATGAGTGGGTGGTACCTACCCAGACGAGCTTGCACAAAGCTCTTCCACTATGTCATCTACCAATATGTCATATATATTGAATATGTGAGTGTCCTCACCGTTGTGAGTCCTGATGTGCGTGTTGAGGTTGGTGAGCGACGTGAAGCTCTTCCCGCAGGCCGGCGCCGGGCACGCGCGGCGCGACACGGCGCGCGAGCGCGGCGCCGCCCCGCTGTGCCGCGCGCTGCAACGTGCGACCGACTTACACTATCGTTCGTACCGTGTTTGCAGTTTGAAATCGTATAGAAATTGAATTATACAAACGATATATAATTTAATATTCAAACTTTAATATAAAAAAAAATATTCAAATATTTAAATATTTTAAATATTCAGGCTTTAATGTTTATTAATTTTGTAAAATTTGATTTAAAAGTGTGAGTGAGCCTATATAATGAAAATATATTTCTGATTCTTTTAAAAAATTATTAATTGTTTGACTTTGAACTGGAGTCATCGACCACTGAGCCTGGCAACATTATGAAGAACAGTATTATATGGTTATAAAGGTTTCATGTATCGTGAAAATTGTAAATAATTGTGATTACAACTTGTGTTGCAGCCAATTTATTACTGAAACAAATAAAATTAAAAGAGCACAAAAAGCAAGTTTTTAATATATTTTTTATTGAAATGTTTACAGCCCTATCGATTTATGATGTTTTACTCTGTGAGAATATTTGGTATATGACCGAATTGTAGCCTTATAAATAAAATTGTAAAGCAAATATTTTATGAAAAAATAATTTAATTTTAAAATAATTAAAATTTCCTTAAGTACCTATCTATATTCGTATTATTTACCTAATTTAGTGATTTTTATTTTATCATTTTATATACTGAGTGAGTGTATAAACTATTTCAAAGTCATTTGGGGTGGCTATTAACCACACAATGTTTAAAATAAATTAAAAAAATACCTGACCATATCACACATTTTTTAAACAGTCATTATTAAAATGGGATTACCAAAGTCACACTGTACTAGATAGGTTATTATTTTTTATTTTTTTTTGCATATGAAGGCGGACGAGCATATGGGCCACCTGATAGTAAGTGGTCACCATTGCCCATAGACATTGGCATTGTAAGAGATGTTAACCATCACTTACATCGCCAATGTGCCACCAACCTTGGGAACTAAGATGTGAGATCCCTTGTGCCTGTAAGAACACGGGCTCACTCACCCTTCAAACCGGAACACAACAATAGCAAGTAGTACTGTTTTGCCACCAAGTAAATTATTATTTGTATGTGGGAACTTCTTTCCACAATATATTGTTTTTATTTATAGAAACAACACATTGAGTAACAGTAATACTTTGTATTTTTGCCTTCCAGTTTGAAGGGAAAGTAAGCCAAAATAAGGGACCAGTGTCTATAGTGGAAGGTAACTCTACACCATAAGCTGGCCCATGTTTAACGTAATGAAATTAATAAAACAAGTAATATTTTTAAGCAAAGTAAATATTGCCAACTTACAGATGTAATTTTAAATTAAACTTCCTGGTAAAGACTTTGGAGCAATATTGACAGCAATGTTTTTTTGTACTCTGGGTAGCATTTTCCTTAATGTTAGTGAATTGTGTAATTTCTTCAGAGCTTTCACTTATTTTATTATCCTGGCAGATTTTTTGCTCAATGCAGTTATTGTCAAATAGTTTTCCTTCATCTTCATAAACATATTCAGCATTATCAACTGGAATGAGAACCAAAAGGGTTACATGATTTCGTTAATTTTTATAAAAATATCTAATTTGTTTTCAATTCAATTAATTCAAAATACTAAATTAATGCAAAAAGTATGTATAATCGACAATTATAAAATGATCGTAGGTAATTATTATTTCATTTTATTCATGTGGTTTCGCTACTTTATTCTATCTAAAAAAGTACACACCTAAATGATTTTTCTTGTACTGTAATAATAATTTGTTCGCCCTTTCACATTTCGCTAAAAAATCGATAAAAATATTCAATTCAACAAAACATTGTCCGCATATTGTACTTGGTCCCCCATCATTAACAGCTATGTTCAGTTTTGTATTACTTGTAAGTTTTTCGTAAGGGGAGGTTCCATCTTTATTGCTGTATAAAGATATTGTACTGAAATGCACTTGAAAACAAATACGGCAAACATTGCTATCAATAACATTGGAAGCACTGTCCATGATAGATCACGAAACTAAGCTTTAATTACTAGATCATACCGTTAGTACGTTTATTAATATATAATATCGTATACAACAGGTACTTTCTTTGATTACATCGACGTATATTTATTCCAGCATGTACGATGTACGCACTCCTGGCTTCTAACCACTTTTTGACTGTTGTATATTGACATTGACATTAGAATTTGACAATTTATTGTCTCAATCGACGCAAGTCGCTTCGAAAACCTTAAGGTTTGATAATTTCAAATTATAAATAATACTATGAACTATTATGTCTTTGTGATTGTCTAATAATAACAACATTGTAAATTAATTAATTATAACACTTTTATTTACTAGCATATTCTTCATATTCATATTTTAATCCAAGTAATTATTCATTATTATTACAACGATTTATCACGTATGTCATAAATGGTAGTACCTGGGCTCTTATATTAATTAATAATAACAGCTATGTAGGTAAATATTATATGTGTATTCAAGATATGTATTTTTTTTTATATATATATTCCTTAATAAAAGTCAATTTATGGGAGAAACAAAAGAGTATATTATATTAGTGCTTCAACCAATTTTGTTACTAATTGATTAACATTTGCTTTTATTTGTTTTAAGCAATATGTATACATTACATACTTAATATGTAGTTGATGATATCATTTCCATACTAAAATAATCAATTATACACTGATTTTCTTTATTTATATATTCTTTCGTGAACCATTTAATACATTTTGCAATTCTATAGTTTTGTCAAAACAAATATTTTTCTATATTCTAATTCATAGTATAATAATGATTAAAGGGTCTTTCATAAGTATTTTTTTCAAATAAGCTACACTTTTATATACTATAGCGTGTATTAGTATTGTTACACAATAAGATTACACAGGAATGGTACATTAAACTAGATACGATTCAATTAACGTTGTAAGCAGAGTGATAGCGAGAGCCAAGGAAAGTGATGTTTGAATATTTGGTAACTGACAACGTGAGCGCGCATACAAATGTCCTGCACGTACAGGGACGGACTTATATTTCAACATTAAACTTTTCGATAAAAAAAAAATGAAGAATGTAAAACTGTAAAGTAAAAGATATGTTATTTGTGTTACAAAATTATTGTAGATTGGATATACTATAACTATTAATTATGACATTAATTTTTAATGGTTTGATAAGTCGTCATTCGTTAGTAAAACATAGTTAGTTGAATAATTAATAAAGAAAAAGAAAATCATTTTATACAAATATTCGTAATATTTAAAATAGCAAACATGCATGAGGCATATACATATTTCCTATACCGTTAGCATCGAATGTTGCTTATGTTCGTACTTAAACATAACATATTACAACTCAATTCTTAAACTACAATATAGTTAAATAAGTAATAGGATTTTTATTATTTATACCTATTAGCAGCATTAACCATGAAACATTTTGTATTGAATGCAGCCCTGCCTGAACTGGTACAATTTTCTCTCGATTACGTTTCTTATTCGATTGGTATGCGTTCATACAACCATGTTACAAGAATGACGACAGCGCCCTACGTGATCGTTTTAGAAAATGAAAACTTACCAAAGTAAACTTTCTCGACATGATATAGAGTATAATTTCGAATGATAGAAATTCGGCCATTCAGTTCCGATGGTTCGATTAGGAACTGTTGAAAGCCGCAAGGAGGCAGCATGTAACGTCCGGATACAAGGAGTGAAACTTGGACGTTGGCTACATACTAATCGTTTGTATTTTAAGTTATAAGTATGGGTTGCAAAGGAAAAGATCACTGGTTTTTGAACGATTGTCGCGCCGACCAGGCGACCGCACGCCATGAAGTTTTCAGTTGTAAGTATTCCTGGATGCGCAGTGGAAGTACAGTGATGTAGTGACAACGTGATAGTGATCTATAGTGTCATTTTAGTGAAAAAGGATATATAAAAAAGTTATGGAAAAGCGCGTAGTCATAACAACATTAAAAGTCGTAATAAAATGTGTCATCTTAATTGTTTCAAAAATTGAAACTGTAGTTTATTGAAGTTAAAGAACAGATTCTTATAGGATGAAAGACATAATGATGAAATGAAGACAGTTATTATGTATATACTACAGTTAGTTAGTAAATAACAATTATAAGTATTATGTGAAAGAAATTGGTGAATGTGTTTCAGATCACGTTGGTGTTTTGTGCTTGCGTGTGGGCAGCAACTGCAGACGTCGCTCATATTAAAGCTGCCAAAGCAAAGTTAATAGGAAGAATAGCTGGGAAAGGAAGACATCATAAGCGTGGCATCTTATCTGGTGTTCCGCCATTTAAACTTGGCCATGACATACCTCATGTAACACACTCTGTGCTTAAACCGTTAGTGGTCAATTATCCACCTACAGCTGCCGTCGCTGCTGTCAAGATACCCATCCCTCAACCTCACTACCCTGTCCCTGTGGGACACAGAGTACCAGGCTTACCGCATCCACATTATGGGCTTAAGTTCCCTCATACTAAGTTCGTAGCAAAACCAGACCACCATTATCATCATCACCACCATCATGTGACTCCTCGACCTATAATTCCGGTAGTACCAGCTGCGCCTATTCCTACGACGCATGTGGCTCCTGCAGCTCCTCTAATACCAGCGCCTCAACCAACGATCGCTGTAGCTCACCCAGCACCAGTACCTCACCCGGTCCCCGTACCTGCACCACCTGTTCCAGTTTTTCCACAAAGTCATTTGCATCTCAAGCCTCTTCTACCCGCTGCTGCTATACCATTAGCACCAGCCCCAGTTTTGCCGCCACCAGTATTGCCTTTAAGTCAACCGTTCCCATACGCCATTCGCCCTGGTGGTGCCGTTCAGACTTCATTATTTGCAACATATCCAAGATATCCTTTGATAAATAGTTATCAAGCCCCTCTCGTTCCTGTGGGGCCTACATCCCCTAGCTTACATTCTATTTCACAAGTATTGCTTCAGCGCCCACAGTTTAATCCATATCATTTTATTCCTCAAGTAGCAGGACAGCACGGTGTTATAGAACAATACACGCCTAATGTCGTGCTAGAACAAACACCAGGATTGCAACATCCAAGTCAAGTAGCGCCACAACCTTCAGTTCATTTACATTCAAATCATGAAATCTTGCTGCAACCTGGCTTCCATTTACATCCTACTGAAGAAACTCTACATCAACCAGGGTTTCATTTACACCCCACTCAAGAGACTCTTCCACAACCTGGCTACCATTTACAGCCCGGGCAAGAAATATTACCACAACCTGGCTTCCACCTACACCCCACTCAGGAAACACATCCACAACCTAATTTCAACCTACATCCTAGCCAAGAAACGTTACCTCAGCCTGGGTTCCATTTACATCCTTCACAAGTTGCATCTCCATCACCCATACCCTTACAACCAACACAAGCATCTATTCCATTAGACCACGATGGTTGGTCACCGGTACCAGCGCAGCCTCAAGATTTAGGTGCATCTCATGAAGGACATTATCCACAACATACCCATCATTTTACCCAAGAACAAGGCACGCAAGTATACGAGCATCATACCGATAACAATTACAATGACTATCAACATCAACTACAACACCATATTCAACAACAGATAGAACAGGCACAATATGAGCAGAGCTTAAATAATCAACATCAGCCATCACAAGAGTACGGCGTACCGCAGCAACTGGGCCAAGAGTACGGTCAGCCAAATGAATATTCCCAACAAGATCAAGATTTCGCACAACACGCTCAGGAGTACCCGCAGCATGGGCATGACTTTACACAGCATCAACAAGAATTTGCCCAAAATGGACAAGATTTTGCACAGCACGCACAGGATTTCGGACACAACATAGCAAACTTAGGCCAAGAATATGGCTTGCCGCACCAGGGCGCTGAAGGTAGAAACGCTGATGATAGTGAGCAACAGCAGTTTCATAACCACATACCTCTAGGTCTTCAACCCCCGATCGACAGGCCACTAGACCATTTCCAATAGTTACGGCTATAAGACTATAGCTGTAACTGAATTAGACCGCTGACTGTTTTTTTTTTTTTACTTTTTCAAGAATAAAATCACTCATCTTATATTATCTTATCGTATCGAGAAGATCGTCAGCAACTCTCAGTACTAAAAATTGTAGCATGAATCAAAGTAATGCTAAGTCCGCGCTTAAGTATTCAAGCGATTTTCAAATTGCATTTATGCAGCGTCGCTACCTCGTGTAAAGTATTGTTAAGCTTATTTAAGATGATGGTACAGCGCTTTGTGATTTACTTCACAAAAATTAGAATTGACAAAAAGCGTATTGATGTGATCTGGTTGAATTAAGCGAGTAGTTAAGTTTTAGTTATATAACGAATGTATGTACAAATTGCCTAATTGCTATTATTAACATAGATCTAAGTTTATTTATTGTAAAACATCATTATTATTAAAATTACATAACATATTTCATATTTTTTATTACAAATTATACCTACGGAATATAGCTAATAGAAACGATATTTACTATTAATTAAATAGACCAGTCTACAAGCATTTAAAATAGAAATGAAAGTTTGTACTGACTGGCTGCATTTTTAATATACCATTGTGCGAGATACGCAAACACTAATTTTTGTAAACTAATATTTCACCTCTCGACGTTGACAAAACTCTGTTTAAAAAAAATTATAAATACAATCAGAATATTATGTACAATTCCAATCGAAGAAGGAGTAAAGAAAAATAAACTTAGAATTGCGTATTCCATGCGATTTGCTAATAGTTTTGGCATTATTCACTACAAACCGTTCTATATTATAATCTTTTTTTATTATACAACACCATTTCACGTAAACTAAATATATATCCACTTTTATTTTACTTCCAAAATTCGGAGAGTAACAATGCCGATATTCGAAACGCCATTTTTTACGATACCATAAATTAATTAAAAGTTTAATTTCGATTGAATTAAATTAAAACATTAAATGAAAGTAACAAAAACAAATTAGTTATGAATCATCTCTATCTTTTTAATTATAAGTAAACATTTTGTCCGAAAAAAACGCATGTGTTTGAATGGTGTTACGAAATCGTTTAAATACTAGATGTAATTATTATAAGCCGGTACGCAGCCGGTTACTGCTTGGATGTGGGCCACACGTGCTTGCGACTCTCGAGATATTACTATCGCTAGCTAAGTTGTTACAATTACAAACTCTTATATAATATTTGTATTTAAAACTGTGTCTTATTTTTTTATTATTATTATTATGCGTTGATTCGCAAAAAAAAGAGACAAACAAAACCTACTCGTTTCAACTCTAAAATCACAAACAAACAATGCACTCGTTACAAGAGTAATAGTCGTCTCTTTTATTGAAGATGTATTATGTGACGGAACATTATAACGCTTTTAAATTACAATGTAAATTCACGTGATATAGATGACGATGTGACTTACATTTACGATCACAAATACAGTCCATCAAAATATTAAATACACCTAAAGGATGAGTCCGCGGAGAATTGATTATTTAAATAAAAAAGCACTGATAATAATAATAATAATAAAGCCATTTATTCCATATTTCAATGTAGCACTTCAAGTGAAATTAGTATTTTGTTAGTAGGTTTTCTTAATTTATTATTAGTATGGTTAGTCTTCATTGTGTGAAATATGGACCCCTTTTTGGGTAAAGGCCTCCTCCAGTTTTTTCCACGTCTCTCTGTCCTTGCTTACTGTTAGCCAGTCGCTCCCTTTTACATTGGTGATATCATCAGCCCACCGTTTTCTTGGTCTACCAACATTTATCTTTCCCTCAGGGCCGTTCCATCTTGTGGTCTCAATAGTCCATCTTTTGTCAGCATATCGTGAGATATGTCCAGCCCACCTCCACTTAAGTGTAAGTGCATGTTTCAGAGCATCGGTGATTTTGGTTTTTTGTCTGATAGTTTCGTTCCTCACTTTATGTATTTTTCTGATTTTCAACATACTCCTTTCCATTGATGTTTGGGTGGATTTGATTTTCTGCTTTACTTTGTTTGTGAATACCCATGTTTCGCATCCATATAATAAGCATGGTAAGAGGCAAGTATCAAATACGATTTTTTTCAAATGCGATCCATAATGACCTTTTAGAATTTCTTTCTGAAACCAAAATTTTTTCCATGTAACATTAATTCTCCTTGTTATTTCTTCTTCGTTGCTAGTCTTGTTGAATGATACTTGTTTACCCAGATATATGTAGTCTTGGACATATTCTATGTAGTCTCCTTTTATTATGATAGGTCGCTCATAACTGTTAGTCATTATCTTTGTTTTATTTAAGTTCATTTCTAAACCAATTTTTGAGCTTTCATGATCCAGTGTCCTCATTATTTCTTCAATGTCCCTTGGAGTTTCGGCAATTATAGCTATGTCATCAGCGAATCTTAGGTGGTTTAGATATTTTCCGTTTACTAGCAGCCCTTTGTTTGACCAGTCTAACTTTCGAAATATTTCGGTTTCGAGTACCGCAATAAAGAGTTTCGGTGATAAAGGATCTCCCTGTCTGACACCTCTTTCTTTTTTTTTTTTTTTTTTATTTTATAGGTTGGCGGACGAGCGTTTGGGCCACCTGATGGTAAGTGGTCACCAACGCCCATAGACAATGGCATTGTAAGAAATGTTAACCATCGCTTACATTGCCCATGCGCCACCAACCTTGGGAACTAAGATGTTATGTCCCTTGTGCCTGTGATTACACTGGCTCACTCACCCTTCAAACCGGAACACAACAATACAAAGTACTGCTGTTTTGCGGTAGAATACCTGATGAGTGGGTGGTACCTACCCAGACGAGCTTGCACAAAGCTCTACCATCCGAGTCTTTCTATTTTTATTACGTATCCTCTAGTTTCTAGTTTTATTCTACTTGTGCTATTTGTATAGATATTTTTTAAGATGTTGATGTATTTTTGGTGCACATCTGAGCATTGTAATGCATTCCAAATTGAGTAGTGGCTAATGCTATCAAATGCTTTGCTGTAGTCTATGAAGGCCACATACAGGGGTCTATTAAATTCTTGGTGTTTTTCTATTATTTGTTCTAGCGTCTGTATGTGGTCCATTGTGCTGAAGCCTGATCTGAATCCAGCTTGCTCTGTTGGTTGCATTTTATCGATATTTCCTGTTATTCTCGTTAAAAGTATAGATGAGAACAGCTTGTACATGCTCGAAAGTAGACTTATGGGTCTATAATTTCCCACATCAGAGGGATTTCCTTTTTTAAAGATCAGAATTATGTCAGATGTGCGCCATTGTTCTGGTACGGTTTCAGTATCCATTATCATGTTAAATAATCTTGTTAGATGATCGATTAAAATGGGTGCAGCTGATTTGAGAACTTCGTTGTATATTCCATCTGGACCGGGACTCTTCTCATCTTTTAGCCTCTTGATATGTTCGTACACTTCTATGTCTTTGATTGGTTCTATGTACGAGTTATTATTTTCGTTAGAATTGTTGGCTTCTATCTCAATATCATTTTTATTTCTTTTCCGGTATAGTTCCTTATAGAAGTTACCAGAAGTTAGTTGCGTGTTTTAGAACATCTTTCCTTGAGTTGGTTGCCTCTGAGTTTTGTTCTAGCTTATGAATCCATGTTTTGTGCGTGGGGAGCTCCTTGAAGGCTCTTTTTGTACTTCTAAATTTTTTTATATTTCTTGTGATAACTTCATGTCTATGGTTACTGTAGTCCTTCTTGATAGATCTGTTGGTTTCTTTGTATATTCTAGTAAGTTCAATTTTCATTTATTTTGTTTTGTGTTTGTTATGTATTAACTCGATGCGTCTATTAATTAATTCAATTGTACTTCTACTGAATATTTTATGTCCTTCTGCTTGAGTTTTATTTTTCAGCTTCAGACTTTCTACTATGCTTTTTTCTAGGAAATCGTAGTATATTTGAGTATCTTCTGAGTCCATTTTATTGTTTCCTAGTTTTTCTTTTAGGCATGTTTTGTAACTTTCTATTTCTGCTTTTGACTTCGGTATCTTAGGTGGTGTTGTGTAGTTCCTTCTACTCTTTGGTGGATGTTTTTGTAGTACCGTTGTTCTCACTAGTCTATGATCAGAGGGAAAATGTATATTACTTATTGTCTCCACGTTTAGTACTAGCTTGGGATTGTTTGTCATTATATAATCGATTTCATTCTTTGTTTTTTAGTCAGGTGACATCCAAGTCCATCTGCGATTTTGTTTTTTCTTAAAAAATGTATTCATTATAGATAGTTTATGTTCGAAAGCGTAGTTAATAAGGCGGTCACCTCTTGCGTTTCGTTCTCCAAAACCATGTTGACCTATGATGGGATATTCATTTGCTTTTGAGCAACCTATTTTCGCGTTGAAATCTCCCATTACTATGACTTGGTCATTGATTAGTTCATGCGCCGATTCCATTTCTTTGTAGAATTGTTCAATTTTATCTTCTGATGCTGTTTCGGTAGCTTGGATGCTTGGATTATTGATAAAGAAAAATTTTCAAATTTTAGTTGTAAAAGTGCTACTCTTTCCGAAATTCCTATGAAGTTAGTAATATTTTTCTTATATTTTTTCTTAATAAGAAATCCTACTCCATGCAGAACTTTCGTTTGACCAATGTAGCAAAAGATATAATTTTGGTGCTCTTCTATATTACATCCCAATCTTCTGACTTCTGAGAGTCCTAAGATATCGCAGTTGACGTTTTTTAAGGCATAGTTTAGTTCAAGGTATCTTTCTGTTGATAATAAGGATCTTACATTAAATGTGCACACTTTTAGAGTTAATGCTTTGCATGCATCTTTTACGTTTAATGGAGGGTAGTGGTCTAATTCCCCACGAGGACCAGTCGGCTTGGGGAATGTTTTTTTATTAGTTTTATTTGGTACTTTTTTTGCAGTTTTACTGTTCCGGCGGCTGATGATTTTATCCTATGCTTATGGTTCGGATGGGTGATTACCAGTAGGAAGGGAGTTGCTTCTGTTCCTCATCAAATCGAATGAATTGCATCTGTTTGCTTTTGTTGTAACTTGTTGTTACGGGGTTGTTCAGATATGCTTGGTGAGGCGGGGGAGTCTCTTTTGCGTTTCACGTTTCCTGATTTGCCCTCTTTGACGATAAGCCTATCGTAATTTATTGTTACATAGTTGCCTTTCTTCCTCTCCTCTTCAAGTTTTGGTAGTAGTTCCCTTCTCCTATTAAGCACATCCTTCGGATAATCTTCAGAAGCATAGACATTATTATTTAATTTGTTTTTGTTCTTCATAATTTCGCTTTTTTTCCAGTTGTTGACAAATGATATGAGTATTGGTCTCCCTTTTTCTTTTTGCTTGTCTCTTTTACCGATTCTGTATATCGTATTAATGTCTCTGTCTTCCACTAATATATTCAAGTCATCTTTAAATTTCTTCTTAACAAGTTGAATAAGGGTTTTAATTGAATTCTCGCTTTCATGTAGTCCGTATAAAATGATATTGTTAGCTCTTTTATGTTTTTCAAGGTAGTATATTTTTTCTTTCAATGTTTCATTTTCCAATCTCAATTCTTGAATTTCTCGTGTTAATGGTACTAACTTTTCGTCTAACTGTGCTACAATTTCCTTTGTTTGTTTTGACATTTCAAGTTTTACTTGCTCGAATAATTTTTGTAGGCTATCCATTTTCTATACAAAATGTTTTGCATAACGCGGATCGTAATTGTGTGAACGCAGCTATAAGGTTGTTAGGTTGGTACTAGCTTGAGATATTTGATATGGTAACACTGCACTGGTACAGTCAACTTGTATTGTCTTGACAGTTGACACAACGTAGTAATGACAGCTAACCTTAAATGTCCTTTGATGTTTATCTCTCGAAAAGTTTTAATAGTTCAGTTTTCACTTAGTTTATCGTTTATTAATGTACTTTGGCGCGTTTTGTTTGTGGTTTGAGTGTTTTTGTGTTGCACGTGACGTTATTTACACGGTTTTCGAATTAAAAACACAGAGCACTAATCATTACGTCTTTACGTTTACACCACCGTAAGCGGAAGCTCTGATATCAATAGTAAACTAATTAAATGAAACTCCTCAAAAATACATGTGTAAGTCTAAAAAGCGATCCTTGACATACAAGTCCTTAAATTTTAATAATAAATAATGATTATATCGGATCTTATTTAACTGGTTTTATCAATGTTTATCTATAAGTTAATTTAAAACAGAATGTAGTACAGACATAGACACAGAGCGGTTATATTACACATTGGGACATTAGTCCATATAAGTTCCGAAGTAAATAAGTCCTTTAAAGTACTGTTTGACGGAAATTTCTAATTTGCTTGAGTTTTTTTACGAAACGAATCTAAAACGACTCATTTCAATATACGTCGCTCCCATACTTTAATTTATTTTTACGAAATATTAGTTTAGGTTAGTTTACATAATTAGTGTTACTGAATAATTAACATTATATTTTAAATTACTTAAAACGATTATCAAGATAAGTACAAAATATTTATTTAGCAAATAGCATTAATAAATCTCGTTAAGTAATTACTAAATGACATTGACAATTACATTAAAATCATTTAAGGTAATTACTTCCTAATCTCTTGTTCCATTATGCACTGATAAATAATAATCAACAAAGAGACAAAAAAAGCGCTCCATAAATAAATACGTACTAATTGTTGTTCATAAAAAGAAGTTACAATAATTGGAAAACTTTATATACTAGTATACTGTGAAACGCAATGGAGACACTTTACTCGAGAAGCGAAGAAATATACACGAAGTGCATGCTATCTGGCGTAGCCCTCGACCGACCGGTGATAGCTTTATCAAAAGTAATGAGCCTGGTGCTAGCTTCGGACATACCAGTGCGCCTCCGACCTCGCGTGCTCAGTCGAGCACTGCGGATCCTGAGAGTTATTGAGGCTGAAAATAATCTTCTAGATCTCGGCTTCGCGAGGTATATCCCTCATCCGACGTGTGGAGAATACAACATGCTTCTCGGAGAAATGTGGGAGCTACCGAGAGAGCACGAGTGGCTGTGCGGCGAGTGTGGGTGGCCGCTCTACGATATACAGACACATAGTGACGTATTAACCCATTCATAACAATACGCTGAGAATGAGAATAAGCACCTGCTTGTAAATAAATGTAGTGACGTTATTTTGATTGAGCCGAGTAATTATTATTGGATGAAGTGTCTGATTAATTTGGAATTTTCATATATTAATTGTGCAGTATTATATAAAGATACTTTTAACAAGTGGGTGTTTTTGTAAAAACTATATATTGTTTATAGTTTCGTGCTACTAAGGCTGCATTGCGTTTTACCGCTATTTCAAGAAATGCCATAGCAAAATAATAAAAATCGTAATAGTTTTGTCATAATGTTAAGCGTACTAATGCACTAAGATATTTCGGTCTATAAGATACGTTTCAAGAGCCAATTATTTGAGTCAGTATCAACTGTTGATACTATATCAAAGTATTTATAAAGTATAAGTCATTATATATGTATAGAATACTGTTTTTTTTCTATTATGCCTTAAATTTCTGTTCGATGCCAATGTATAAAATCATATCGTATTCACAATATCATATATAGATAAGGTACGATAACAAAATATCCTATGTTACGTAATTATATTTAGTCTAGTTCAGAGCGACAGTCAACGGCCTTATAATTACGAGTATTAGCAAGTTGCAGTAATGCTATTCTGAATGAACAATCTCAAACCTCACTGCAGAACACGATCGTGCGAACATATAAAGTAATATCGTCTGATATTACTTTATATGTTCGGACTATATCTAAATAGCGTATTACCAGAAGTATTTTATTGACATTTCGCGAGTGAGATACGAAGTGAAATCTTACAGAATAGCACCACTCGCCTTGTATTATTGATCAAATAATATGTATCAGTTATAATGTTATAAAGCACTGACAGAATAAATATACCTTGAACATAAATCAAAACCCTCTATATGGAATAAGTTTCGTTCCATATCACTATATGTAAGTCACTAGCTGTGCCCTGCGGTCGGACCACATTATACGAGCGTGTTGTATACATAATATGAGTACCTTACCAAGAACCTTTGCAGAACTAATCATACTGGAAAATATGCACTGAAAAAATATATATAATCTTGACTCTTTTGCTATAAACGTTTAATCTAATGTTAGTTCCTGATCTGGGCGTTCAAACAGACAAATTTTGAAGACTTATAATAAAGTATAGATTATGGTCAACGTCCTCGATCAAAACTTTAATATGTTTAACTTATAAAACTAGCTCAATCAATTCGTGTAACCAACGATTAAAGTCAATAGCAATATAGAAGTATTTTATTTCCATATTACCCAATAATCCTATTTCCTAAGTCGAACTTTCATAGGACCGGTGGTGTATGTGAAAATAATGAAATTCACTATACAAGTTTTTAATTAAAAATATTCTAAATCAGATCGAATATGACCTTCTTCGATCAGTACTTCTGTAACTCCTACATAGTGTATAACACAGAACAAGTGTTCGCCCAATGGTCGAAATTCGACAATAAACATTATTGAAAATCATATTAGGTACTTATATGAGTTTATTATATATATTTTTTCTTACTGTAACTCGTTCAATAGCTACTAAAAATAGAATATCGGTTGACAAACAAAGAGAGACAAAATTTCTAAACTGATTTACTTTGCCTATTCATATCACAGAGTAAGGTAGGTAAGGTAACTTAGCGACCAAGCTTCGCTTGGCTTTTTTATTATCAGGTATATCCTTTGTGAAAAATTGCGTTTTTTCAGAAAAACTTAAACAGCAAAACCTCACCTAAATACAAAAGCGAAATCTTTGAATCAATATCCGGGATAAAAATTATAAGATATTATAATCAATTAATATCATTTTGCATGCATTTAGTAAACTATTTTTATTTTACATGTCAAATTTATATTAAGGATTTACTTAAGCACATAAAACGATTACGTCCCAATATTCAAGTTCAAAAATCTAAAAAATAATCAAAACAGCGTTTTGCAAGAACATTTCGAAGATTAAGAGAAATACTGATTCTATGCAAACCCCCAGAAATCAAAGTTATATACCATAAGAATTAATTTAGTTCGATTTATAATTTAAGTTTTATAACACAAGATGCGCGACGAACACTTCAGCATCGTTCGGTGAAGTCAGTAATAATTAAGCTAGCTGCTAATGCAATCTTAAAAGCAAAAGGAAACGAAAATTTCTCATATCCTGGTGATTCATTGAATAATTTTAAGTACCGTATCCACTTGCCCTCTATACCTCTATTTCTATATAGGCTTAGATAGTTAGCAGCTAGAGGGGCGGATAGGGCTCGTATATAAGCACTAGGGCCTCGGCACGATCTGAGTCAGTTTGGAACCCCCGATAGACACTACTTGAAAATATGAAGGCTATCGTAAGTATTATTTCATATTATTTTATATGGTTTATTTTATTCATTTATTGATAACGATTATATTATGAGATAACAGCGGGAAATGAAGGGTAACTTAATACGGTAGCACAAAAAAAAAGTTTAATTTACTTTTTAAAAATTGTATTTTACTTAAACCACGATAAAGCAATTCAGGTATTCTTTCTAATTTGAATTACTATAATGGAGTAAAATTAAATAAATTGTTATAATTATTAAAACTGTGTATTATGTAGTTTTTAGTATATACTTATATTAATTCACAATATTTTTGTGTGTATTCGTTTATTGTAGAATTGAGAGCGATAATAATTGTTTTCATGCAATATTTTCGTAAGCAAGCTGACATTCGAATTAAAAAAGCTTTAAAAAATATAAGTTTATAATATGGGTTATACATGATTTTTAGCATTCTGTTTAATTATAATATTCAAACGCAACCCGCCTCGTTGGTCTATTGAATAGTTAAGGCTGCACAAACTGAGGTCGTGGCCAATTCGCGGGTCGATTCATTAAAAGCTATTAGGTTTTCTGTGAATTAATTTATTAGTCTTCTGTCGGTCAATCTCAGTCAGCCAACAGCCAAGAGTCAGGAAGGTGACTTACTCCTGCAGAAAGAAAGCAACGCTTTGAATAAAATAAAATATTGTAGATATTTTAACAGAAATAATTTACAAAATTAAAGTTTAATTTTATGTACAAACCAACGCATGTATAATATCATACCCAAAGCATTATATAATCTTTTTTAAATAATAATCGTATATACTCTAGTAATACTAACATATTTCGACACCTTGTCAATTTGAGGAAATCTTGCTTTGTTCTTCTTTTAAACAAAATATAAGTCCGTATTATTAAAAAGTGTAAATTTTCAGTTGTGTGTACTTCTGTTGGCCGCCGCCGCAGTTTACGGCGCTGAAGAGAAAAAGAACGAGAAACGAGGCCTCTTGGGACTCGGCTATGGCGCTCCGTTGCTGGGTCATGGAGGAGGTCTTTATGGAGGCCACGGACTGGGACTGTACGGTGGCCACGGTCTGAGCATCGCGTCGGCCCCCATCGTCAGCCATAGTGTTGCCATTCCCGCCCCCGTTATCAGCCATAGTATCGCATCTGCACCCATCCTGGACCATGGCCTCATCGGTGGTCACGGACTCATCGGTGGTCATGGCCTTATCGGTGGTCATGGACTCATCGGTGGCTACGGAGGCCATGGCTTGGTCGGGGCTCCTCTGTTAGGCCTCGGCCATGGCTGGCATTGAACCTCACTGTTCATTATTTGCAATTATAATCTTATTCTATAGATTATATTTCATTAAGTCTCAAAAATATTGTCAAAGAGCCCTTCACAACGCGCGGCTCCTTCTGTGCCAAATTAGACTCTTCCGGTTAACATGTACAAGTTAAGTTCAATAAATTCTTTAAACACACAAATATACATTTTTTTATTTTATACAATGACATCTTTAAAACGAGCTATGCGACTTTATAGATTTAGTATTTTTAAGCCGAGATGGTCCAGTGGCTAGAACTCGTCAATCTTAACCAATGATCGTGGATTCAAACCCGGGCAAGCAGCACTAAATTCTCATGTGCTTAATTTGTGTTTATAATTCATCTCGTTCTTGGGTGAAGAAAAACATCGTGAAGAAATCAGCACGTGCTTTATTACACTTAAATTCTGCCACATGTAGCAGCGTGGTGGAATAGGCCCCAAACCTTCTCCTCAAAAAAAGGAGAGGAGGCCTTAGCCCAGCAGTGGGACATTCACAGGCTGTTATTTTACATTTTTATGCGACTTTTTAACCTGGCTTGGCTTCAATGAAGTTTATTTTTTTATTTTTTATGTAATATAAAGTATTGTTGTTTGGTGGTATAATGTTGTACCTTCTCTGACAGAATTAACAAAATCCTTTAACGATAAAATTCCAAATCGTAATAAACTCGCTGTGATGAAATATAAACAACTTAAAACTAGACCAATGGATACAAAAGTATCTAATGTTTGAAACGGTTAAAGTTGACCTGTCGCAAGAGGAAATGACCGTTCGGTCTGAACTAAGGTTCTTGCAACACGTCAAGCGGCTACTTGTAATGCAGCTTACATTGACTCCCGTAGTAATTGTTATTAAATAATAAAAATAATGGTGGCTTAAATATATTTTTTCATAATGAACAGCCTCCACATTAAAATCTTCATAACATATGTTATTGAAGCTTTTGGTCAGTTTTAGTATTTACGGGATATTACTGTTTCATTTATTTTTTTATATACTATTGCACAAGAAAAGTATTTTGCTACAAAACATGGACCAAAGCAAAAGTTTTCATTGCGAAGCTTAAGAGCAGCTATGCAAGACTAAAATAAAATACAAATAATTACAAAAAACAAACACAATATAAATTATAGATACGTAATTACTTACAAATACCATACATACACAAATACCTATACAAATAAGAACGACTTTTTGTACTGATTTAACAATAACAAACATTACAATGTCCTAATTATATTGGTTGGTAGATTTTCTAACTTGAAATTGTGTTATCAAAACGTTATGTAACGTGTCAATAGACAGCCTTACTGGATAAGTACTCCGATCTATGTGATTGTAGGTAAACTCTTCAAAGTATGAACTGGTTTAAGAACTTGTTTTTTTTAAGTTAATGTCATTCTAGATATTATGTTACGCACTAAACCATGTGCATATGCGGGAAATTACAACCAACGTAACACATTTGACATCTATACATATAATAAATCTGTAACTGGTCGATGTCTGTACATGGAAGATATATGAGTAAAAGTTTAATCGGGGGTCTTTATAAACCCAATAGAACCCAAAACAATGATTAATAGTATTTTTGTCTGTTTGTCTGTTTGTCTGTGCGTTTGTGCACGCTAATCTTAAAAACGGCTTAACGGATTTGAGTGCGGTTTTCACTAATGTATTGTGGCTAACTTCACTTAACATTTAGTGTTTGTTTTATTTCAATCGGTTCATAAATAATAAAGTTATGTCAATTTAAAGATACACGTAGAACATTTATTAAAAAATGGTTATGGTCAAACTGAAAAGAGATTAAATATTACATGTAATATACACTTATGATTATGATTTATCCTATAATTTTTAATCTCTTTATTTATTTATTAAAAGTTTAGTATCACTACTAAAAATCAATAAATTATTATCTGTAGGAAAAGTACGCGCACCTGTTAGTTGTCAAAATCAAAAAGTTTGTTAACAATTTCGTCTTTTCAGTAGCTTCGTGTGTTGCTTTTGCATAAAAACTAATATTGCATATATATTGTGTGTATCTTTATGATCTCATCTTATATCTTTCATAACAGTAAGCTTTAAGTCTGCGTGTGAGCAAGTCAGTTAACTCAGTGACAATAATTAATACGTAAATAGTATATAGGTGTATAAACAAAGCCTACAAAACAACTATAACAATAATACATGGTTTTAGAAGTGCTTGCTTTAAACATCAACGTGGTATATCACTTCTTAAAACTTTAAATAGGTATAGTTTTTTCGTAAATTCGTGTTTCCTGTCAAAAGTTTTAAAACGGCAGATAAAAATTCAAACGTTTTACCTACCGAAGTTTTTTCTAAAAAACGAAATAAATAACAATTTAACGTGGAAAAAATGGCAACCATATTTTGAACTATATTTATTAGCCCCTGGATATATACAAGGAGTATTAGCCACTGGTTATGTATAACAAGTGTAAATAGAACCACTCGATTGGTGGTTGAATTCATTCAACATTAAAATAACAGAAATTACTTTAGAAGACTTCATTAATAAATGTAACAAGTATTTCGAACCGAGGAAAAATTTAACTATGGCCTGACATGTATTTTTTATGAGAAAACAAAGCAAACACGAAAATATAACCAACTTTATTACGAGTCTAGAAAATTTCAGTTTAAAATGTGATTTCGTTGAATTAATAGTCATTGGTCAGTGATAAATTTACAGCGAATATGTGTTAGAGTAGCTCGCCAAACATCAAAGATTATTACAACGGTCTGATCTGTCACTAAAAAAAGCTATAGAGATAGCTAAAATAGTAGTGATCGAACAACAAAATACGGAGCACATAAATAAAAGCACTGGGACGTCGTCATCACCGTCATCATCTAATGAATATCAAGTGATGAAGGGGGAGTAAAAGGGTTAAACAACACACAGTACAGAATAGAGAAGATGTGCATATTCCTACGAAGTCAGTCGGGCAACTAATTAAGAAGAGAACAAAATTGTGAAACGTGGTTTATTTGCCTTATCCCAATATAAACCATAATAAAAGTATTTTGAAATCTCTCAGTTTAATTCAATTGGTCTTTGGGTATGTCAAGCTTGCAACAGCATAATCATGAATAGGAAGAAGTAGATCTGTATGATCATAATTTAAAAGACAATGTTGATGATGACCCAATGACCTCAATACGGTAAACACTCACACGGCAAGCAAAGTATATTCCAAGAAAACTCCCAGGTTTTTAATATAATCACAATAAAGGATGACAATATTATCAAACATGATATTTGGTTCCGCCTGCCAATAATTATGGCTTGAAATCTACTAGGGTTGACATTAAGAGCTAAAGATTTCTCACTCCACTCAAGAATGATATTGAAGTCATTATTCATCCTTGCGATAGCCATAGGTGACAAAATTATAATTAAGTCTACTAAGATATTGATTTTATATATTTAAAAAAAAACAATGCAAAATTAATAATGATAGAAATATTAGAAATGATAAAAATAATAATGTATTAATTTATATAATATGAATGTACCAGCCTTCTTAATATTCAATATTTTAGTTTGTTATAAATTTGCTACTGTAGTCATATTCTTACTTGCATGCCTTTTAATTGTATTTGGTTAAAAATATATATAATATAACTAATATATAAATCATTTATTTACTACGTTTTATTGGTCTTACTCAATGTTATGTGTTATTTTATATACATAATGCTATCTCATATAAGTGTCATCTAATTTTTGTTTGTTAAAAATAATTAATGAACACTTAACCTACCAGAGCAGTCAAATAACTGCTTTTGAATCATTAATCAAAATTGTTATGTAGGTGCTTTTTTGTATATTATATACTTTTTCTATATGAAACGGCCGCTTAAGTAGCTCATTGAGATATGTGTGTCAAATTCAATACACAACATTTGTTTTAAATTGCCTTATTTTTTTGTTTAGTTAAATGATTATGCCTTGATTAAGTCTGATTTTATTTAGTCTCTGACAGAAGAACCTTTTCTTTTACTTTATATTGTACACATAAAAGAACATAAATCTATAGCAAAAAACGAATTAATAAATAAATTATCCATACATATAAATAATGTTGAAGTTTCTGTCTGTGATTTCAAAATAAATGCCTGTTTTAAAGGTTATATGGCTATTTACGATTTACCAAAACCAATGCAATGTATTTTTTATTTTTTTACACTGTCTGTCTGTTTGTTCAGGCTAATCTTTCAAACGTCTTAAAATTACAAATAACCGAATTATTATAACGTCCTCCAGACCGATTTCGGCCACGGCGGCCAATCTCAAGAGAGATTAGCCAACTGCGCAGGAGATATTATAGTGCAGAAGTGTGTGCGCGAACATAGGTGCACTCACTATTCCCTAGCTCTCATAATCCGATGAGACGGCAATCCGACACGACCGGAAAGAGTTCAGGCGCAGGACCAACGGCTTTACATGCTTTCCGAGGCACGGGAGTGTACGCACTTCCAATTTCCAGACTCCGGGCTGCCACTGAGATTTTTCTGACAGAAAAACCCAATAACTATTTATTGGCCCGACCTGGGAATTGAACCCAGGACCACCGGGTCTGCGGCCTTATATCTAGCCACTAGACCATCGAGGCAACCGAATTATTATAACAACTATTTCAAGGTTCGGTTTAGTCTTTATTTCATCAAAATCAGATGAGTCTATCAAAAGTTATAAAAAATATGTATTTTTTGTTGTTATCTATACACATAATAAAATGACTTTTCCTGAACGATTCATTATCACGGGGGTTAGAAACTTGAAATTTTGGCAGTTGAGTACATTTTATAATGTAAGCACCCACTAAGGTAGGATTTCTGGAAATTCCACCCCTAAAGAGTTGAACGATTGTTTAGAAACCTGTAATTTTTAAAGTTACAAGCATAAAAATTAGTATACAAGCTTAATAAATAAAAATGTATTTCAAATCTACCCCCTAAGAGGGTAAAGAAGGGGTTGAAAGTTTGTATGGGGATTCCGTAATTTTTGATGTAAGAAGAATCATATTTAATACTAGCTGTTGCCCGCAGCTTCGCTCGCGCGTGGTCTTTATCTATACTAATATTATAAATAAGTAAAAATAGTTTTTTGTATGTTTGTTTGTAGCGAATAAACTAAAAAACTGCTGTACTGTTTTTAAAAACCTTTTTTACCTACAGAAAGATATGTTATCAGCGAGTAATTAGCTGCCCGTCCCGACTTCGTACGGGTAAAATAAGGATTTTATCTCGTACATTTTTTAATCAATAAGATATAAACATTTATTTTTATTTTTTGTTCATATAAACGGGAGTGGAGGCCTGGTGTCTTGTAGAACAGTTTATCTATTGCAAGTACCAGTCTTCACATTAATTAGCTGTTATGTAAATGTTACATTTTACTTTGTAAACTTTTTGTGAAGAAAATAAATAAATATATTATTATTATTATTATTTACCAATCGATTTATTCGCCCATCCAGTATAGTGTATGTGTGTTCAGTACAGGGCATATAATAATCCTACTTCCTACTAATATAATAAACTCGAAAGTTTACATGTATGGATGTATGGACGTTTGTTACTCTTTCACGCATAAACTACTGAATGGATTTTAATGAAACTACAATAATATAAGCTTAGGGAATACCAATTAAGTGGTACATATGGCAATAATGGAATATGTTTTCTTTATCCAAACATCACTAACATAGTGAAGTTCGTATATTTCTCCCTAAGAGATATTGATATAAGATATTGCGTATTTTGAATTTCATTATTTGCACCCAACTCTTCCAAACAAAAATAAAAGTTTGTAAAAACTTTGAAATTCATGTTTATTAATTCAATCAAAAACTCAAATAGTATATTTCTATTTTTTAAAATTTTTATACTAATGCTTTTACCCAGTTTCTCCCGTTTGGAGTTAAATTTCTAAAAACGACGAAATACGTATGCATAGCTTTAATACTAAATATCATTCTTCTTACACCAAAAGTGTTACCCATACAAACTTTCAACCCCTTTTTTACCCTCTCAGATTTAGATTTTCAAAAACGCTGAAATACATTTTTATTTATTTTTAAGCTTGTTCATTAAATTTCATGCTTCTAACTTTTAAAATGACGGGTTTCTAAAAATCGTTCAACTCTTTAGGGGTAGAATTTCCAAAAATCCTACCTTAGTGGGTGTTATAAAATGTATCAACTGCCAAAATTTCAAGTTTCTAACCCCCGCAGTTTAGGCTCTGCGTTAATGAATCAGTTAGGAAGAGTAATAATATTGTGTATAGATATCAACAAAAATACATATTTAATAACCTTTGATAGACTCAACAAATTTTGATGAAATAAAGGCTAAACGGAATCTTGAAATAGTTCTTATAATAATTCGGTTATTTCAATTTTTAGACGATTGAAAGATTAGACTGGACATACAGACATGCAGACAGTAAAAAAATTTAAAAAATGATTGCTTTGGTTTTGGTAAATCGTAAATAGCCATATAACCTTTAAAACAGGCAGTTATTTTGAAATAACAGACAGAAACTTCAATTGTATTTATATGTATGGATAATTTATTAATTAATTCGTTTTTGTTATAGATTTATGTTATTTTATGTGTACAATATAAAGTATAAAGTAAAGGAAAAGTTTCTTCTGTCAGAGACTAAATAAAATCAGACTTAACCAAGGCTACTAATTTAATTAAACAAAAAAAGGGAATTAAAACAAATGTTGTCCATTGAACTTGACACACATCTGAATAAGCTGCTTAAGCGGCCATTTTATGTAGAAAAAGTATATAATATACAAACAAAAGCAGCTATATAACAATTTTAATTAAAGTTTCAAAAGCAGTTATTTGACCGCTCAGGTAGGTTAAGTGTTAAAAATGAGATGACACTTATAGCATATATATATATAAATATATACATACATTAGCTAAGTTTCCACCAACAATAATTACACAATCATTAAAATAATCAAAACATATATAAAATCAAACAGCTAAACCATCATAATCAGTAAAGGTGTAGTAAGATATATATTTTTTTATAATCAAATATAATTAATTACTTAATGAAAACACAAATTTAACAAAAACAAAATATAAATGAAATCACATAGCTTAAGCATTATTACATTGAGTAAGGCCAATAAAATGCAGTAAATAATTGATATATATATTATTTATATATTTTTTAACCAAATACAATTAAAAGGCAAGCAAGAATATGACTACAGTACAAAATTTATAACAAACTAAAATATTGAATATTAAGATGGGTTAGTACATTCATTTTATATAATTTAATACATTATTATTTTTATCTTATTTATCTTAGTTATTTTTGCAGTGATTTTTTTTTAAATATATAATATCAATATCTGAGTACACTTAATTATATATTATATGCTCGCACAGATCTACTTCTTTCTATTCATGATTATGCTGTCGCAAGCTTGATGTAGCCAAAGACCAATTGAATTAAGGTGAGAGATTACAAAATACTTTTATTCGGTTTATATTGGGATGAGGCAAATAGAACCATGTTTCACAATTTTGTTCTCTTCTTAATTAGTTGCCCGTCTGACTTCGTAGGAATATGCACATCTTCTCTATTCTGTACTGTGTGTTGTTTAACCCTTTTACTCCCCCTTCATCACTTGATATTCTTTAGATGATGACGGTGATGACCACGTCTCAGTGCTTTTATTTATGTGCTCCGTATTTTGTTGTTCGATCACTACTATTTTAGCTATCTCTATAGCTTTCTTTAGTGACAGATCAGACCGTTGTAATAATCTTTGATGTTTGGCGAGCTACTCTAACACATATTCGCTGTAAATTTATTACTGACCAATGACTATTAATTCAACGATATCGCATTTTAAACTGTAATTTTCTAGACTCGTAATAAAGTTGGTTATACTGTCGTGTTTGCTTTGTTTTCTCATAAAAAATACATGTCAGGCCATAGTTAAATTTTTCCTCGGTTCGAAATACTTGTTACATTTATTAATGAGGTCTTCTAAAGTAATTTCTGTTATTTTAATGTTGAACAAAATTGCTATTTTTCTCTATTTACACTTCTTATACATAACCAGTGGCTAATACTCCTTATATATTTCCAGAGGCTAATAAATATAGTTCAAAATATGGTTGCCATTTTTTCCGCGTTAAATTGTTATTTATTTCGTTGTTTTAAAGTTTTAAGAAGTGATATACCACGTTGATGTTTAAAGCAAGCACTTCTAAAACCATGTATTATTGTTATAGTTGATTTTTAGGCTTTGTTTATACACCTATATACTATTTACGTATTAATTATTATCACTGAGTTAACTGACTTGCTCACACGCAGACTTAAAGCGTACTGTTATGAAAGATATAAGATGAGATCATAAAGATACACACAATATATATGCAATATTAGTTTTTATGCCATAACAACACACGAAGCTACTGAAAACACGAAATTGTTAACAAAACTTTTTGATTTTGACAACTAACAGGTGCGCGTACTTTTTCTACAGATAATAATTTATTGATTTTTGGTAGTGATACTAAACTTTTAATAAATAAATAAAGAGATTAAAAATTATAGGACAAAATATAAGATAAATCATAAGCAAAAGTGTATATTACATGTAATATTTAATCTCTTTTCAGTTTGACCATAACCATTTTTTAATAAATGTTCTACGTGTATCTTTAAATTGACATAACTTTATTATTTATGAACCGATTGAAATAAAACAAACACTAAATGTTAAGTGAAGTTAGCCACAATACATTAGTGAAAACCGCACTCAAATCCGTTAAGCCGTTTTTAAGATTAGCGTGCACAAACGCACAGACAAACAGACAAACAGACAAAAAAATTATTAATCATTGTTTTGGGTTCTATTGGGTTTATAAAGACCCCCGATAAAAGTTTTACTCATATATATTCCATGTACAGACATCGACCAGTTACAGATTTATTATATGTATAGATTAACGCTACGCATACGTATTTCGTCGTTTTTAGAAATTTAACTCCAAAAGGGAGAAATGGGGTAAAAGCATTAGTATAAAAAAAAAAAATATGAAATAGGAATTTACTATTTGTGTTTTTTGATTGAATTAATAAACATGTATTTCGAAGTTTTAAAAACATTTATTTTGTTTTGAAGAGTTGGGTGCGAAATTAAAAATATACAATATCTGATATCAATATCTCCTAGGTAGATATATATTTTTTATACGAACTTCAATATGTTAGTGAACTTTTGATAAAAAAAACATATTCCATTAGTGGCATGTGTACCACTTAATTGGTAGTCCCTAAGTTTTACCTCAACCTGACCCTTAAACCCTAAAGAGTTAGTTTTGTTTAATCTAAGTTTGATAAAATAAAAAAATATATTCGTACGCTTGCTCATTTACATTAGTAACTATATCTAACGTCGTGGATAGATGACCGAGCATGTTCATGCTTCTTACTTTAAAATCACATACCAATCCAAATTTCAAATAATCGTTTATCCTTTACTTATAATAAAATTATTAATTAATTAATTATTCAATTAAGCGCGAGCGAAGCCGCGGGCAGCTGCTAGTAGTTAATATATTAGAAGTTATAATTACGGTATTCGCTTTGATAATATTATTTCTAAATCTGAAGTGTGCCGCGTTGGTTATTTTACAGGTAATTTAAATTTATTTGTTTTGATCTTGTCCAATGTCTGATGATCGCCGCGTCTTGGTCAAAGAGATAATAAAAGGAGCAAGTAATTATTAAATATTCATTAACCTTGACTCAAGTCGCGATGTTGACAGATGTCAATCTGCTCATAATCGGGTAATCGGGGTTAAGACGCGAGCTATCTGTATTATAAAGGTAAAGAGTTTGTATGATTTACACTAATCTATATAATTTGATAAAATATTTCAGCATTAGATAGCTTATTTGTTGAAGGATGCGTACAATTCAAATTTGGCTCAGCGTCAAGAATATGTATTTTACAATCGTTACAATATAAACGTTACAACTAACAGTACAAAGCGACAAAAATAAAAACTTGATACTGAACAAGCAGGATTACTTCAGGAATACAGCAGTGTTTCCAGCCGCGCCAAATCCGTAAGAAATGCGCTTCAAAGCACTGAAGAATACTTTGTTTTACTTTAATAAAATAGTAAAAAAAAACTTCATACCACTTTTTCAATTTTTAATATTTTTTTCCAGCGTAACAAAAAAAGATCGCCTATTGTCCATCTCTAGATTTAAGTACGGCCTTTTGTCGAGGTATGTATTGTACAAGCATCAACAGCGCAATAGTTTACGAGCCGTTTAGCGATGTAAAGGTCGCAGGTTTGATTACAAGCTGTACGCTTTATTGGAGAGGTAAATAAAATCATTAGTATTTCCATAAAATGGGCATTACTAGTACAGACAGCATGTACTACATAAAGAGAGCCGATAAATAATCAATCGACAATGGATCAATCTGTAGTGTAGTATATAAGCAGATGACACATGGTATTAAGGAGCAGTAATAAATCTATCTTCAAACCTTACACATCTACTTTATTTACCTAGTCCCGTCCTTACATGGCGACCCTGCCATTTAAGGTTCGGTTTCGGGTTCTAACGAAGTGCAGTGTAACAATATAATGTCGCTCTGTGTAAGATTGGACTTTCGTGTATTTAATTGTTCGAACGTTAGTAGCGTCATAATACGAAATGGGCAAAGAGCAAAGTAAAGAAAAAATTGTGATTGCACAAAATGCCGCAGGAGGCGTGAATTCGGCCGACGTGGAGCTAATACACCATAATCAGAAAGTGACAAATATAATTTTGGGTATTTTTCTTTTACTTTTAATTTTGGGGGCAAAGTTTGCCATATATAAATTATATAAACGCTGCCACATAAACTGGATGCGTCAGGAGATGGTCAGGAGCGCTTTCAGACGTTCGAGGCGTGGACCAGAGACTGAAGAAAGAAATCAGGAACGTGTCGTTTAGCCTGGAGACGCATCAATAGATGTTTATAAAAAAAAAATATAGGAGTGTAAAAGTGTGAAAAATATATAAAAGGAGAAGTGAAATAGTGTCATCAGCAAGGGTGTTATGGTATTATAGACAATAGATATATTCATATTTTATCATTATTTCTAAGTGTATATTTTTAAGCCAATTTTTGTTATTTTTTCGGTACTAAATATTATATTATGTTTCTTAAGATTTAAATGGATCATATATTAGATATAAAACATCAAATTGAAAATATAAAACTAAATTTAATTAAACTAAGTAAAGGGAAAAGAACTAAAAAGTTGTTAGAACAGAAATATTTAGAGGCAAAAAGTTTATATGACGAATATATAAAATATCGTGACGAGTTAAACGTTAATGCATCTAAAGGGTATATAAAAAAGGAAGACATAAATTACTTATTAGTTGCTTGCGAAGAAATTGAATCGTTTTATCAAAAAATTCAAACAACTTGTTTAGTTAGTGACCAAGATTTTAGCACCATGGCTGACTTTGACATGAAAACTGCTACTTCTCTCCTACCTATTATGACAGAAGATGAAGAAGTTACTAAAAAATTAATAGATTGTATCGAATTCTACAGCCAAACCATTAGGAAAGAACATGAACAGTTACTTATTTCTTTTGTCCTTAAAACTCGTTTAACTAAAAATGCCAAATTACGTTTGTTATCTAACTATGAATCTTCCACACAACTTATTGCCGACATGAAAAATAATCTGTTGACGTCAGCCACGGCACTACAAATAGAAATGTTAAAATCTAGACAAGGTTCGCAGAGTATTGAGGAATTTGGTAAGAAACTTGAGGATTTATTTGTTGAATTGACTATTTCCCAAGCTAACGGTGACGATAACGCTTTTAAAATATTGAGACCCCTAAACGAAAAATTAGCAATACAGCGATTCACCGAAGGTTTGAGAAACAGTCGATTAAGCACTATTTTAGCGGCCCGCAACTACTCAGAGCTGAAAGATGTTATAAGAGCAGCCAAAGACGGGGAACTGTCGCGTCAAGGCTCTTTTACATCAGCTGAAACGATTTTCACGACTCAACACCGAGGTAAGTACCAACCATCTTATAGGGGGCATAGTAGAGGTCGAGTATTAAACAACGCACGCCAACATTACACGCCAAATCGTTCATTTAGGCCGATGCCGAATCAAATATCTAGTTTATACCACCGAGGAAACAATAGAGGATTCACAAGTAATTCTCGAGGACGCGGACATAATTTTGAACGTGCAGTATCGCGAGGTAGAAATAATAACGGTAGAAAACAGCATGGGTATCTTATGAATCAATCCCAAAACGATATACAGGTTACTACTTCGGAAAATAACCAAAACTTAGAGTTTTTTCGATCCTAACTTTATTCTAGCATGCAATACATATAGGGTTTTCCAATAGGGACGCTTGAACTTTGACAGCTGATTGCGGCCATGTTGTTTGAGTGACAGCTGTCAAATGCAGTGTGTTATATTCATTCCGTCCTCCCAAACCACCATGGCAGGTTACTGTGTCGAGCAGCACGTGCAAATCATAAAATTGTTTTATGAAAATGGGTCTTCAGTTCGAGCAACGTTCCGCGCACTTCGCCCGTTTTACGGTCGCGATGATCGTCCTGCCGAGTCGACTATCCGTCGATTGGTGGACAAATTCGAGTCAACCGGGTCAGTTAACAATCAGCCGGTTCCCGTGCGTCAACGTAACACGAGATCTGCCGAGAATATCGCCGCTGTGCGCGACAGTGTCCTCGAAAACCCGCGGCAGTCAATTCCGCGTCGCGCACAGGAACTCGGCCTTTCGCAGACGACAACTTGGCGAATTTTGCGTTGTGACTTGAGCCTGCACCCGTACAAGATCCAGCTGACCCAAGAGCTCAAGGTTAATGACCATAGACAGCGCCGTGTGTTCGCTGACTGGGCATTAGAGCAGTTGGAAGTTGACGCCGATTTTGGCAAAAAAATCATCTTCAGCGACGAGGCGCATTTTTGGATGAATGGCTATGTCAACAAGCAAAATTGCCGTATTTGGGACGAGACCAATCCACACGAGGTTCACCAAGTGGCAATGCACCCGCAGAAAGTGACTGTTTGGTGCGGATTTTGGGCCGGAGGCGTGATTGGTCCGTATTTTTTCGAAAACGATAATGGTGTGGCCGTCACCGTCAATGGTGAGCGATACCGGTCTATGATAACCAACTTCTTTTGGCCTGAAATCGAGAATATGGATCTGGACAACATGTGATTTCAACAGGACGGCGCTACGTGCCACACAGCACACGCTACGATGGAAGTTCTGCACGATCAAGCGCCCTTAATGGAAAACCCTATATAATAATTTCGTAGAGTTTACAATATTAGGTACCAAATATAAAATGCTAGTTGACACGGGCGCCTCGATGTCAGTGATTAAATACGATGTAATAAGAGATAGGAATATTCCAATACATTCAAAACGCGTAGCCGTAAATGGTATTGGTGGCACCTCGTACACCGAGGGCTATGTTTACATACCGTTTACCTTATGTGGAATAGAATTCAAACATAAGTTTTATGTCTTAAAGAATTTGCCTTGTATTCAAGATGGTTTAATCGGACAAGAATTTTTAACTAATTATAATTGTGTATTAAATTACGAAAATAATACATTTACTTTAAATAGCTTCGACAAACCAATTACGCTATCCTTAGGTTTAGGAAAATTAGGTAAAAATACATTTATAAAGGTACCTCCGAGGTGTGAAAAGTTTTTTCAAATTGATTCTTATTTGAATGAATCGCATGTTATATTTCCCAGAGAATTTTGTGAAGGTGTATTTATCGCTGGAAGTATCTGTCAACCGAAAGAGGGAAAAATATTTATTCAAATTTTAAATACTCGCGAAACAGAAATTAATCTTAGTTATTTTAGGCCTGAAATTGATTTATTATCGAATTATAATATTTGTTCGTTTAACAAAGAAAATTTGGACGGAAAAAGAGTTCGGAAATTATTATCATTAATTAAATTGAATCATTTGAACAAAGAAGAAAGCATTAGTATACAAAGTATTTGTGCGAAATATGCTGACGTATTTTTCTTGCCAGGAGACAAGTTAGGTACGTGTAATCTTTACGAACAAAATATACAACTAAAAGCTAATACGAATCCGGTCTATACTAAACAATATAGATTACCGTTTTCTCAACGTGATGAAATAGAAAAACAAGTTCAAAAAATGTTGGCCAATGATATTATCGAACCCGCTAACAGCGAATGGTCTAGCCCAGTACTATTAGTACCTAAAAAATCAGAAGATAATAATAAAAGCTGGCGTTTAGTGATAGATTTTCGGAAATTAAATGATTGTATAATGCATGACAAATTTCCCCTTCCGAATATAAATGATATATTAGACTCACTTTCAGGAGCTATTTATTTTTCTCAATTAGATTTAACACAAGCTTATTATCAAACGAAGCTAAATGCTGACAGTAGGAAATATACCGCATTCACAACACCGTCGGGCCAGTATCAAATGACCCGTATGCCTATGGGTTTGAAAACCAGTCCGGGTTCATTTTCACGCTTAATGACAGTAGCAATGTCGGGACTTAATTACGATAAATGTTTTGTATATTTGGATAATTTAATTTGTTTCGGAAGAAATTTAGATAGTCATAATAAAAAATTGTTAGATATTTTAACAAGGCTTAGAAAAGTTAATTTAAAATTTAATCCTGATAAGTGCGATTTTCTTCGAAAAGAAATTTTATACCTCGGACACGTGGTATCAGCGGACGGCATTAAACCAGATCCAGAAAAAATTAAGGCATTAATTAATTATCCGGTTCCTAAAAACGTAGACGAGCTCAAACGATTTGTAGCCTTTGCGAACTATTATCGAAAGTTTATTCCGAATTTCGCCGAAATCTGTATTCCATTAAATTATTTATGTCGTAAAAATGTAATATTTAATTGGGATAAAAACTGTCAAAAATCATTTAGTACTTTAAAAGAAATGTTAATCAGCCCTCCAATATTACAATATCCTATTTTCGATTATAATAACACATTTATACTACAGACAGACGCCTCAGGGTATGCAATAGGCTCGATTTTATGTAATGCTGATCGTAGACCAATAGCTTACGCCAGTCGTAGTTTAAATAAAGCTGAACGTAGGTATCCAACGATTGAGAAAGAGCTTTTAGCGATTGTTTGGTCTGTTAAATATTTTAGACCGTATCTCTATGGACGAAAGTTTATTATAGAAACGGATCATAGACCCTTAATATTTTTATACAATATGACAGATCCTTCCAGTAGATTGTTAAAATTTCGGCTAATACTTGAAGAGTATGATTTTAAGGTTACTTATGTGAAAGGGTGTGATAATGTAGCTGCAGATGCATTGTCACGCATAGAAATTAGTAGTGAAGAATTTAAGGCGATGAATGATCATATTTTGTCAGTACTTACAAGGGCACAAAAGCAGAAGCTTGATGAAAAACCTTGTAATTCTACTTCGGTTTCTAATATTTCTACTGACGATTGGACTGATCACCCAAGAGTGGTAGAGATGTTAAAACTACCGAAGTATTACACGGAGTTGGTATTTGTGAATGAAGAAGAATGGAAAAAGGTTAAAAAATGCGTATCATTAGAGCGTGGTGATTATGCATACTCGTCGTCAAATCGTACAATTTTTGTGAAACTGTTTACCCAATCCCAGTGTACACGAGCTGTCTCTGTGAGGGAAATGGAATCATTTTGTATCGATTTAAAAATAAATACGTTATATGTAATAAAAGATGAGAATAATTTTCAAATAATTAAAGAGCTAGCTCAGGTTATAAATAAAATGCGTAAGTGGTCCGGACCCCGTTTATGCGTAATTAAAGGAGTTACAAAAATTATAGACGACGATACGAAAAGAGTTATATTAAATGATTATCATATCCTAGCGGACACGCAGGAATAAGACGTATGTTAAATAACATTCGGAAAAAATATTTTTGGCCAGGATTAGAGCATGATGTTAAGCTTTTTGTAAAAAAATGTAGTAAATGTCAACGTTATAAATATTTAAATACCATAAAAGAACCTATGACCATAACGGACTGTGGAAATTCAGCTTTTGATAAGATTTATTTAGATTTGGTAGGTCCATTGACAAGAGATAATAATTATAATTACATTTTAACGCTCCAATGCGACCTCACCAAATATGTCGAGGCATATCCGATAGCAGGTAAGGATGCGCGCACAGTAGCTACAACTCTAGTGAATAATTTTATACTTAGATATGTCATCCCTCGGCAGATCGTGACCGATAGAGGAACTGAATTTATAAATTCTACAATGGAAGAGGTTTGTAAAATTTTAAATATAAGTCAATTACAGTCTACAGCCTTCCACCATCAGACCTTAGGATCACTTGAAAATAGTCATAAACATTTAACATTTTATTTAAGAATGCAAGTTAACAGTCATAGTCAGGAATGGAGTTCATGGATTCCTTACTGGTGTTTTTCGTATAACACTTCTGTACACTCGAGTACAAAATTTACTCCATACGAATTAGTGTTTGGCAAACAATGTAACTTACCAAGTAATCTTGGTCGACAATAGATCCAATTTACAATTTTGATGATTATGCAATAGAACTAAAATACCGGTTACAAAAGTCACAAAATGATGCTAAAACAAACCTCATAAATTGTAAAACTTTAAGAAAAATAAAATATGATAGAAGTATAAACCCAGTGGAGTATAAACAAGAAGACTTAGTATTGGTTAAAAATGAAAATATTAGCAAACTTGATCCATTATATTTAGGCCCATATACAGTTGTTAAAAATTTATCACCGAATGTTGTAATTTTAGTCAATGGTAAAGAAAAAACTGTTCATAAAAATAGGACAAGACTTTATGTTGAATGATCATTAAACATATTGTTTATTAAGACTTGTGATTATGACTGTACCTATTATGATATTTGATATTAAATTTCAGCACTGCATTATTATACCTCTGTTTACATATTTGTTTTATTTTGTTTAATTATTATAATATTCAATTTTATTTCACTTTTTCATATTGTATTTTGATAAAAAAAAATGTTAATGTATCCAACATTTTTTTTTTTTTTGTTTGGTAGGGCATGTAGTGTATTATATAAGCAGATGACACATGGTATTAAGGAGCAGTAATAAATCTATCTTCAAACCTTACACATCTACTTTATTTACCTAGTCCCGTCCTAAAATACAATAATTATTAAATATTGTATAATCCGTATGTTTAAGAATAAATAGAAATAAAGTTTAGCAAGGTTATAATAATTATAAGTTACTGTAACACACAAGCATAAAATTGATATATTCATTCAAATTTTCCAAGATATTCGAACAGATATATTTATGTTCTCATAATTTTAATCTGTTCATTGACCCTTACAATTAATAATATCTAGGTATATGTGACGTAGCCGGTCAACCGGATCATAGAATATTATTTATAATATATGTAAAATAAGATACGAAAATTCAAAAACCATATTTATTATACTAAGAATTAGTCCATAGAAATTAAAACATTCGCTTCAAATATAATTTAGTATTTAGCTTTAACATCAATGTACACAGTTTAAATGCACAAAACTAAAATATTTAGGTTTCGACCATTTTAATATTTAGAGCGAATAACCCAACGCAAGAACACATTTTCTATTGTTCTTTATTTATGCCTTCACGAACTACGTTTTCATTATACGTCACCCGATCTATACAAATAAATCAAATCAAAGTGTCTACCTGTGATTTCAAAATAACGGTCTCTCTTTAATTTCGCTTACGCCTAATACAGAAAAATTTATTTAGTAATATAATTTTGAATACTAACTTTAATCTGTTCACACGTAATTCTGGATAAAAATAAGTTTGAGTGCACTACAAAAGTATCGATCAATCCTCACGATATCGTTTGCGTCTCGCTGAAAGCTTGGAGTAATTTGGACACAACAAATTAAACATACCAGTTATGCTAATTAATGCCAAATAGTCGCGAAATATTTGAAGATAATAAAAATCTATAAATATTATTTTTAAATATTCCAAATTAATTTATTTAAATTATAAATTAAATAAGCAAACGTTTTTTTTAATTTATTTCGATTTCTACAATTCCAAGACGTCCAGTATTCAAATCGTAAATGCTAGAAAATCGTTTCGTTTACCATAATAACGGCTACAATCGTTATTTAAAATAAAATATTTTAAAATTACAACTCAAAAGTTAATACTTAATTGGAACGAAGTCCTTATTAAGTCCGTTGTGGATGGATACCCTAGCCGGCAAAAAACGTCCGTAACGTTAAAAAAAGGCGTTAGATTTTTATGTATAGTCTATGTATGATGGCTATATAGCGTTGTATATTATTGTTATATATTTTTTTATAAATCATTGTAAACAAAATAAAGGTGTTAAGATAATTTTGTAAAGTAGTTTTTTTTTATTTTTATCGATAAAAAAATCATAATAAAAATGTATACCCGAATAATTATTTTCTTTATACCTCGAATAGAACTCTAAATTAATATTTTTAATAAGGAACTTCGTTCCTATCTGGTGTCCCACGACACCACACGGATTTTTATTTTTTATTATAAAACAATCATTGTTAAGAGTATTTAATACAAAATACATTTTTTTCAGCTTGTTGCTATAAAATTAATTCAAGAAGCGTTTGTCTTTATAATAACACAATAAAGATATGACATAAGAAGACATTGTTAACGTTAATACGGCATTTTATAACAGGTTTTTCAACAACAATAGCGCAGTTGCAAAACTTCATTCATAATATCGAATCTCAAATGGGAGACAACACGTCGACACCGTGTGTATTGGGACATCAGAGGCAGACAAAATATTTAATTATTACTCTAAATATTATGTTAGGTATTTTTCTTCTACAATTTATTATTTAATTCTCTAATTAGATTAAATATAGTTTAGTATGTTCCTTACGTTATATATAGATGCAAATATATTTATTTAAAATTGTAATATTCATAATGTCAGTTTCTAAGGTATTACCAATATTTTATATATTACTCTCTCCATTGAAGCGTAAAGGTTGTGCATGTAATCGGAATGAACAAAGCTCAAGGAGTCAAAAGAGGATCTGCCACGTTCACGACGCTAGGCTGGGTTTGCCGTTGAGATTTTACTTAAATACTTTGATAAAACCTTTAATTCAACCCAACAGGTTCGACTCTTCGGGTCACCTTTCGTCATACCGCAAATGAAGGCGACACCGTAGACACCGTGTTTTAGCATAACATGACTTATGTTACTTAGAATAATTCTTTAGAATAACGGACAAATATAATGTTTTAAATCTATATATATTTAATTACAGATATAATATGATATTTTGTAATCCCGTGCCTCAGAAAGTACGTAAACCGTTGGTACTGCGACTGAAGACAAGTACTCGTGATACCGTCTCTCACTCCCTGAGTTACAATTGCAGTCTGCATTTGTGTCAGCGCACATACTTGGACACTATAATATGTCGTGCACGGTTGGATCATCTCTGAGAATGGCGGTCCAAGTGACGTATGTATATAGAAAATTCAATTACGATTGGTTCAGTGGCTTACTCGTGATACCGTTACTTTCGCATCAAAAATATTTGTCTAGATGCTTAGTAATAATAATTGAAACCTAACTAAGTTTATTATGATTATTTTAGTTGCTACCATCCTAACAATCTGCTATGAATTGATTTTGATTGACTTAAATGTGAAGACACGATTGTTTTTTTTTTTTTTGTAATGTGATAATATTTTTTGTGTATTTTATTACTGTAGCGACATCTATCTCGCCACATACGAAAACTAAAAACTGACGTATCCTACATCGCGATATTAAAGTTATCCGAGCGATTGAATATATATACAAGAACCCGACAACAACCGTCGGGCAGTAGCCCACCAGACCAACACCCGTCTGGTCGGAGGATCCTCCCTTTTCAATGCTCAACACCAAACTGGTGATCCCGAGCATGAACGTCAGCGCAGCCTTCGCAAAAACTACGTCATCGTGACGTCATCATCACTTCCTCAAGCTTTCGAGCAGCGAGTCATACAGCCAGCCAGCATCCACGACTACTACGGGTATCCTGACCACCAGCATGCAGCGGACGCGCATTCCTGGTCATCACCCACAGTCTTCTCAGCGACCTTGGCACAGCACACTGCACTTCGGCCGATCAGCAAGCAGAGACGCACTTCTCTCCTGGTCGACGCAGCAGCCAGCCACTACGCAGCACTGCACCACTCCGACTCACTGGAGCATTTGCAGCATCACCCCGACTCACTGGGGCATCACCGCAGACAGTTCCGACTCACCGTGAACTATGCGGCATCTGGTTCCGACTCACTGGAACATTCCACTGGCCCGGCAAACATCACAAGACATATGGACGACTCAACCTGCTATCGACCTCCGGTCTCGGAGGGGAGTGATGTAGCGACATCTATCTCGCCACATACGAAAACTAAAAACTGACGTACCCTACATCGCGATATTAAAGTTATCCGAGCGATTGAATATATATACAAGAACCCGACAACAACCGTAGGGCGGTAGCCCACCAGACCAACACCGGTCTGGTCGGAGGATCCTCTCTTTTCAATGGTGGATGAGGAACTTTACACCCGGTTCCTCCCCAACACCAAAATTACTGTTCGTCTCCTTAAAAAATAAATAAAATAAATAAATAAATAAATGACCGGTATCAATAGTGTAACTAATATTATTATTCTTGCGAGAGTGTGTATGTTCAGTTGTCCTTCTTCCAACGTGCATCAATAGAGTTACAATTCGACGTTAATGTTTGCTTAGAGTAAGCTTGTAAATTTTTATTCCGTAAAATCCTAGTTACTTAGTTAGCCTAGTTTGAATTTCATAAAATCCTGTTCAAGAGTGTTGTGTACGAAGTGGTGACCTTGCCTTGAAAACTATCGATCGTCATAATAAACGTTTTATAAGGTTAACGAACACTACTGTTGTTGAATTGGTTTTTTTTATTTTGGGTTTTTAAGATAGACCGTCCATCTCATTAGCAAACTGTTTGACGAGTTGTAAATGAAGCTGAGCGAGAATAACATTAACGGGAGAAATGCGAGTTCCGTATATATTATATTGGGATAAATACAGTTATTTTGTCAGATATGAATAGAGTTGCTACAATTTTGCTTTGATAATATCAAGATAATGCATGTCAAGAGAAAAATAATTATTTTTATAATATGAAATTATTATGCGAAAAACGAACCAGCCATCTATCAGCAATAAGACAATATAATATGTATGCTGTATCAACAATATATTTGTATGTAGTGTTTTCCATATGTGGTCTTTGATCGAATGAAAAAACGCAAGAATACCCAGCACCATAAAATTGTAATTTTCCACTCACTCGACCGGTTATTAAGCTGAACCCTAAAATAATCCATTACTCTTAAATATATGAGTATCGTAGGAATCCTGTTCGTTGGGCCGGACGAGATTTGACAAGAATTTTATTATAAGATCCTGTCCTATCTTATATAAAAGCCGTTCGCTAAATTTTTTCGATAGTTGTGAAAGCCTGCGGTCGCGATACTTTGTTAGTAATTATTTTGTCATAGCAACATGAAGGTTTTGGTGAGTTGCTTCTTTTAATTTTACAGGCGTTTAAATTTTAATATAATTTTTTTTTTACATAACTTTTTAATCTTTTATGGTTCAGAAAAAAATTAAGTAATTAACCAACAAACTTATTTGAATATGAATGAAAAAAAAATCATATCTGAATTATTTTGCAACCCATTGTAGTTTAATTTTTTTTATTTTTTTTAGTCTTATTTCTAATTAAATTATTTATTTATTTTATCAAATAGAATGCCAACGTTATATATATTCAGAAAAACATTTGTTATTGCGTGTACAAAAATTATATCAATGTTAGGCTAACATAACACTCAAGAAATAAAAAAATCTCTGTTTGACGAAAAACAATACACAAAAAACATCTTTAACTTAAATAACAAAATAAATAATTCGTTCTTGTGAACTTACATTTAAAACTTTGGTCATTTATTACTCTTGAATTTAGCCAAAGGACTCACTATGTTTAATTCTTGTAAAATTTTCGGACACTCAATATCTCCTGCCTTAATTTAATGAAAAAAACAAAGGTCTGCAATATCTTTGCGATTTGTTAGTTTTAATGTTTTATAATGCTTAGTTTTGAGTCATACGGTCTTTGTATGACTCAAATAAGAATTAAATATATTAAGATTTTTTTTGTATTCGTTCTAATCTATCTTTATGTCTTTTACAATATGGATTCCAAGCTACTGTACAGTACCTATTCTAACTTGCTTCTTATTTATGAATTAAATAATATTAATAATGCCCTCCTGTATTATAATTAATCCTTAAGTAATGTACTGGATTTTTTAAAAGCCTTAGTAGATCTGATTGATTGTAACCCTAATGTCTTTAATAATTTGCTCACAACATCGTCTATTTGTGGAATAAAAGTCATATGTATTTATATTATATGCCCTGTAGATTATCCTCGCTATTGCGGCTGTGGTGAGCAGTGGACCGGTAACGCGTGAGAAGCGCAGCTTCGGCCACCAATACTCACCCGTGGTACAGACCTCTCTGGAGTCCAAGACCCAGCACTCAGCCTCATATCAGTCTAACACACTGCAGTCTACCTCCCTGCAGTCCAGCTCAGTTCAGCCTACTTACCAAGCGACCTACCAGCCCACTGCTGCTGTCGCACATCCTACATACAATGTTCGCCCTGCCGTAAGTAAAAAAATACAGTGTGACTACAATAAAAAAAATATAGTTCTAAAACCGCTTTTATAGCTACTCTACCGTAAAACAGCAGTACTTGGTATTGTTGTGTTTCGGTTTGATGGGTGAGTGAGCCAGTGTAATAACAAGCACATAGGGCATAACTTCTTAGTTCTCAAGGTTGGTGGCGCATATACGATGTTAGCGATAGTTAACATTTCTTACAATGCCAACGCCTATGAGCGTTGGTATTGTGCCACCGGTACCACCTTCAGGTGGACCATTTGCTCGTCCACCTACTTATACTATAAAAAAAGAAAAAATATATATCTAGCCTAGTTATTTTATTCTACAAAAAATATTATATATTTGCTTTTCGCTTTAAGTTACAAACATAATGTGTTCAGTACAAAAGACATCAACGCGTATTATTTAATTACTTCTAATGAGAATTACATTAAAATGTTTCAATTATTTTCAGTACTCCTATACACCACAAGTCGAGACATATAACGTGCAGACTCCAGTGACGTACACGTACCCCGTCAGACAACAAGCTGTATACAGAGCTCCAGTCCAGACATACAGAGAGACCTACACGCCTGTGCAAAGCCACGCACCGGCTCAGATTTACGAACAGGCTCAGACCTACGCACCAGTGCAGACCTACACACCAGTGCAGAGCTACGCACCGGCTCAAACCTACGTATCAGCTCAGTCCTACGCACCATCTCAGTCCTATTCGTCAGCTCAGACCTACACGCCCATCCAAACTTACGCACCAGCTCAGACCTACACACCAATCCAAACTTACCAAACTTACACACCAGTCCGAAACATCCAGAGTGTACCAGTACAGACCTACAACACAGTACCAGTGTCTTGGCAGTCGAAGAACGTTGGCAACAACTACAATGCTGACCCATGGTGCTAAACATCTCTATACTGTAATAGATTTTATCGATCCCACCAATTGATTGCATGAAACCTCATATGAGTAATTAATTATATGTAAAAATAGAAGTACAAGGTATCAAAGAATCTCCTGAAGCTTTAAATACAAAAAAATAAAGAGGTATTCATTAATAAAAGTATATTTATTTAAAACCTTTATGCCGTTTGTTTTTGTGTTATGTTGTAAGTAATATTTTTGAATTTGAATTTAAATTTGATCGTCTATAATTAAAATGATTAGACGTTTGTGTCACGTAACGGCTTAACGTGGTATTCGACGTTTAAGAACCTGCAGCCGAGCGCTCGTCCGCGGTCCGCGCGTCGATGTGGATTGCCTTCAGTGAACGGCGTTAGTGCAACTAATAATAATTCATTTAAAATTAATGCTTAATCTTACTCAATTAATTTTATGATGTTCATCGGTCTATATTTGGATATTAAAGTCAAGGCTGATTCTATACGTATCACGGAACAAAAATATCATTTAATTTTATTTTAATATTCATTTTCCGCAAATAAAAATTACGCTTTAAATTTAATAATTTGGACGAGCAGGAGTAGTTCAATCTAAAATATTTTAAAGAACAGACAAAAACACACTGATCTGTTTAAAATTATATTTTATTTATTTTTATTTCTCACTACTTTTGTCGAGTAATACATTTGAAACTTATGTTTGTATGACATCATTAAGATCAATAAACAAGTCATATAATTTTATACAAGATATTATACATAGACAGTTTAGTATTCATTAATTTTCATACAGGATATACAAGATTACCGCGAACAATATATTTCTTGACAGTTCTTCTTGATAGAATTTATATTCCGAAGTATAAGTAACTTTAATTTATCGTGTAAAATAACAATTCAAAATGTGGTACTTTCAACAGCCTATGTGCGTGAATGAAGTTAATTTTGTTTTTTATCTAAATATATATAATATATCCACAGTTTTTTTATATTTTGATTTACGAACTAAAAATGCATAGAACATATTTATTTGTTTATTATTTTATTTCTGAAATGAATTATGAATTTATATAACAATATTATATTATAGTAATTAAATTAAATTAAAATTGAATGGAATATTTTAAATAAGTCGTAAACAAGTCGATAGTCTCGATTATCGTTAATATTAATACAGAACACGAACACAGAAATAGCATCAATCATGTTGTAACACTCAATGTTTCAAAATTTTTGTTTATATCGAGTTTCCGGTTCCTCTTTTAATTTGCTCTGGCAATAAGTCATTTAATTTTCAAATAAACATTCATTTAATTATTTACTCAGAACATCCAACATACGTAACAATAGTTTTAAAAAAATGCACTTCTTGTTATATTAGTATAATAAAATCTAAGTTTCAAAAAATTTGTACAAAATAGAAGTTGAGGTAAAGGATAATTGATACCATAGTGTTTAAGTTTTTTATTCGAACTAATAAATAAATGGCCAGCACATCAGTTACATGACATATTAAAAGAAATGTTTAAATATAATAATAGCAAATGTCTAAGACCTTACTATTAAAGTTATATTTTATTTCTTCTTTTAATTATTGTAACTTGAAAGGCGTATTTTACTTAAACATTGTGCGACTACGTCAGTTACAGAATTCTGGTGTATCACACAAATGCCACTTTTGTTCTATTTTCTTATCACAAGCAACGCTATAAAGTTATTAATATACACGGCAGTTCACAGATCGTTGTGAAACAAGAACCTCGCAGATGACACAATTTATTTATTGACCGCCACGAGTACGTGGTGTTTGTAGCGAGACTAATTTTCCATTAATAATTTACTAATTTATAATAATTATATACTCCGCCGTAAGAAATACTGACCATTCTTTTCATCATCACTGCGCCACCAGTCTTGAGAACTAAGATGTTATGATTTTCGTGCCTACTACGTATTACTGTAACGAGTGAGTGGCAAAGTTATACCAAATATCTTTAAATGCAGTTTCGTCATGGAGAGCTGTTTGGCTAATACACATATATACGAGAATAAGAGTAGACCTATTCATTGCTTTCATACGGGTAACGGGATACATACATTTTATTGTATACAATTTTTCTTTAATTAATTATTTAAGTATTAAAGAATGTTTTGATATAGGTTTTTCTTACCGAGGCAAGGTGACTCGTTCTTTGTCTCCGATGTAGCTTATTGTTAAATTAAATATATAACATACGTAAACCATTTTTTTAAATCCTCTTGTAGTTATTGTAATAAGATACAAACCTTTTCCTCAAAAAAAGGAGAATAGGCTTTAGCTCAGCAGTGGGACATTCGCAGGCTGTTACTTTTACTTTACTTTGTAGTTATATAGTTCTGTTATATTGCGTACTTTAATTAGTATAATAATTGTTATTCATAATAATATCTTTACTGAGACGACAAAACGCCGATTTGGTTAGAATACACAAACTATTTTATTTATATTTTTCACTTTTCCAAACTACTGCAGTATCGGTGAATCTAATTTCACCGCTAACATATATACAGGGGCTCGAACGAAGCCTTGCCAGGAGAAATGACGTCTTCTTCCTCATAACGGCATACTATTGCTTTACTTTGTACTTTATTGTACATCACAAGGAAAAAAACGACAGCCTAAATAAGAGTACAACTTTGGCGACCTTATCGCTACATAGCGATCTCTTCCAGGCAACCAACAGGAATAATCCATAGGATATGAGGCAGGTGGTGCTGTAATAATAAACAAAATAACATTATAATAATAATCTATACCAACAACAAACTAATAAATATACATGCCAATATAAACTACAAATACATGGAAATTTACTCAGTGGTAGAGCTTTGTGCAAGCTCGCCTGGGTAGGTACCACCCACTCATCAGATATTCTACCGCAAAACAGCAGTACTTGTTATTGTTGTGTTCCGTTGAAGAGTGAGTGAGCAAGTGTAATTACAAGCACAAAGGACATAACATCTTATGATTGGTGGCGCATTGGCGGTGTAAGCGATGGTTAACATTTCATACAATGCCATTGGCTGTGGGCGTTGGTAACCACTTACCATCAAGTGGCCTTAATATTGTCCTATAAAATAAAATTAAGAAATATATATATACACATATATCAATAAATAAATTATATTATCAATACATAGTAAAATTACAAGCATATAATATAGATTTATAAATTATACAATAAATACGATCATAAAAACGATAAGACCTCAAACAAAACGAGAGAAAAAAATACAAAAAGAACATAAATAAAATAAATTATTGGTTATATTATATAAGCATATTTTTTTCTTGATCTGACATTTCACCTGCAACCTCCTTATTTATTATAAACAGACTCTCGTGGCTCTTTTGTTATCATTAAAAATATCTACGAGAGATCTACGTGGCCCTTTTTGTTATCATTAAAAATATCTATTTAAAGTCCACAACACGCGGATAAGGTCTTCATTAGAAGTAGATTACTTTATTCTGGTCAGAAGTTATAAAGAAGATATTGAAAATTTTATGGATTTAAAGAATATTACAAAACACCAAGTGTTCCGAATAATAATAGCCAGTCCGACACACCCGGTGATCGCTGCATCGATGTTATAATACTTTACGAAGGCCATCCCAAGCTCGTCAACAAATATTCATATTATTTTATTTAATATATAAACTGTTAACGCGGAACCTTTTTTATTTATAAAAGTAATATAAAATTAGTAAGCATAAATGTGTGTTCGGAAAATTCTTTGAATTGAATGACGTCTTATATAGCATAGCAAACAATGTGTTGCGGAGATCAAATGACAATATCTCTAGGTTTTGAAACAACTGACTCCGGAGTAAACACGTCGATGCATAAAAAAGTAATAAAGGCCTATAAAACGTTTCACAACCCGACGTTTACATTGTATTTGTTTACACGTGAACACACATTCGTAACAATTGTAAAATTTGACGCCGCTTGAGCCGTTCAGAATATTGAGGAGTTAGGGCTGTGGGTGGTAACGGTAACGAAATTAGAATATTACATAGCAAACTTCTTCGTACCTGTCATCAAATTTTACTTTATTCGAAACGAAATAACCAAAATCTTATTTAAACAAATTTCCAAAACAATATTTTCATCATTTAAATGTTTAATCTCAAAAATAAATGAAAATGATTAACCCGGTATATCTGTCTGTTATATATTAAAAGATATTAAATAATCATATATTCAGTTATTCACAAAACACACAGCAATACTTTGCCGGATAATATAATCTTGGTAACAATTTTTCAATTATCCCAAAATAGGCTTGTATTCATTTAATAATAAATTCGGGCAAAACTCGCCGTTAAACAAAATTTTAAGAAACTATAATGAAATCTGTAGCAAGTATCCTGATATAGATATATTTTCTAATAAAATGTACAACATTAAAAAGTATCTTAAAGAAGCCATGTAGTGTTTTACTTGTTATTTATACAAATATATATATATATATTTTCTAATGTTATTATTTTAGCAGAGCGTATGTATGTATTAAATACCTATTAATATTTAAACTTAAAAAAAAGTATATTGTTAGTAAAATTTGTTATTGTTATAAAATGTTGTGCGTACCTTTAATTTAGAGTAATATACAAAAAAAACTATGTAATGTTATTTTGCTAATTGCATTTGTGTGTGTCCTCAACATACGCATTTTATTGTCTTAATCTTATCAAACAATGCTAGAAGCTTAAGTCTCACGTGTCAGGTCACGCATTTGGTAAACAGGCTACACCACCGGCATGCGAATGATACCAAACAAATACACGAGTGTGGTCACTGAAGGTGTATCGTAATTGACACACACACACGTGCATCCGTCATATAGTTTTTGAAAGGACACAGAAAACTTAACAATATTGATCAGTTCTTATTTATTCTTAGTTTGTTATTCAATGTTTGAAGATTTGCTGATTACATAAAAGAACATTAAATGATAATAAATTGTTTTTAAAAGGGGTTAATAAAACAGCGATCAAACTCATGCTATAAACCCGAATTAAGCACATGAAAGTTTTTCAGATAAAATTCGGCCGCGGCGGCCAATGTCAAGAAGGCTTTTTTTTTTTTCGCTGGGAAATCGCTTTCTGCGTTTCCCCCCACGGGAACAGTGGGGGGGGTATGTGGGGCTAGCCATATGTCATCGGAATACCCACTAAAAACCCAGCGGTACCCTACCTGTCTTAACGGGAGCGCCACGGGATCGCTTACGCATGCTACCGTGACGCTCCGACGGCCGGCTCGCCTATGCGGGCCTCCATTCACTAGGGAGGAATCCCAGGGTACTGGGAACCCCCCTTGTCCCGGCGGCGCCTATTGTGGCGGGGGGAGAAGGTGCGCAAAGCGCCGCTTTCTTCTCCCCAGTCTTCTGCGGCGGAGCGGATCTGCAGCGGCATCCTCATCCCGCTCCCGCTCCGCGGCCTCCTTCTGCGACATCACACTTTCACAGAAGGAGACCATCTCCGACCAGCACATTTCGCTTCCGAGCATCGCGTTGATGATGCTCGACAGGGAGAGGTCTCCGCCTACAACCGCCGCCAGGGAATGCCTCTGGGGCCCCCACGCGGCACACTCCGTCAAGGTGTGATGCGCCGTGTCAAACGGCGCACCACACTCGTGGCAGGAGGGTGACACCTCCCGCCGCGCTATCTCGTGCAGGTACTTACCGAAGCATCCATGTCCGGTAAGTGCCTGCATTAACCTAAATGAGAGCGTGCCTCGTTTCCTTCTGACCCAGCGACTCAAGTGGGGACGTACCGCCTCCACTGTTGCCAGGCCCGCCGTGGGGGACCCGAGGTCCTCCTCCCATCGGGTGATCAGGGCTTACTGGGCTAGAGCCCTGATCCGCCCGACTTCCGCCGACCCTGGACGGTCGCCGCGTTCCCTCGCCTCAGCCCGGAAACGGTACACCTCCGCGAGCACTTCCGCCTGGAGCTCCCAGGCCGGATCGCCCGCGAGGAGGGTCGCCGCTGTCCACGACACCGTACGATAACCCCTAATCGCCCTCACCGCTATGACCCTCTGCGGTTTTCACAGAAGGGCCCGGCTTGAAGCGGTGAGTGCGTCCACCCAAATTGGGGCACCGTACAGTGCCATCGACCTCGCTACGCCGGCATAGCGATCCCGGTCCTCCCACGTTTGGTAGGAGGTGGCCTAAGGCGGCGGAGGCATTGACGAGCTTCGGGCCGAGCTGCACGAAATGCTGCCCGAAGCTACAACGCCCGGCCAGGATCAGGCCCAGGTACTTCATCTGGGCCCGCACCTCGATCACCGTCCCGTGGACGGTGATACTCGCCCCTCGTGGGGGGTTCCTCCGTGGACTGTGAAAGAGGAGGGCCTCCGTTTTGGATATGGAGACCCTCAAGCCCAGCATCTCCATGCGGTCCACGGTCAGGGTTGTTCCGACTTCGGCCAGGCGGGCCGCCTCCCGAAAGTCCCACCCTGTCGCGGTGATGAGGGTGTCGTCTGCATAGCACAATACCCCCATACCGGGAAGGACGGGGGCTCTCAGGAGCCAATCGAAGCCGACGTTCCACAGAATTGGGCCGAGAACCGACCCCTGTGGAACGCCACAGCCAACCCGACGCCGGACCAACCTGCCGTCAGCCCCCGCCCAGACGACCTCTTGGTCCTGGAGGTACGCCTCCAACAGCCTCCTCAGATAAGTCGGCACCCCATGGTATCGGAGTGCCTCCCTGATCGTCTCGAATGGGAGACTGTTGAAGGCGTTCGCCACATCCAGCGAAACCCCAACGCTGCACGATGGCAGCCTCCTTGACTAGTTCGCGATCGAGCTGCCCAAGGGACCACCTCGGGAGCGTGGTTGGCACCCTTGAAGGTTCCGCCAGCCTGCGAGACGTGGAGATCTCGAATCGGATGTACCTATGGTCCGACAGAGTCTCCACATCTTTCTCAACTCTCCAATTCATTATCCTGCGCGCGGCTACAGGGGTGGCGAACGATAAGTCCACCACGGACTCCCCCTGCTGGCGCACGCAGGTCTGAACCTGCCCCCTGTTAAGCAGGGACAAGCTGGAGAGTAGGGCCCACACCTGGACAGCTATCCCTCGTGGGTTCGTAGCCGGGTTTCCCCAGGCACGCGATTTGGCGTTAAAATCGCCGAGGACCAGTACTGGCCTTGGCGACTGCCTGATCACCACAGCTCTGACGGAGCCGAGAAAAGTCTCGAACTCCGCCAGGCTGCGATTAGAGGAGAAGTAGATTCCCACAACTACGTACTCTCCCCACCCCGCCACTACGTAGCCCGAGCCTCTCTCAATGAGTGAGAGAGGGGGACCCGTTCCGCTCCGAGATAGGACCGCCACGGTGTCGTCCAAATCCCCTACCCAATGGGGTAGGGGAGGGACGTAATAGGGCTCGCAGGCCACAGCCAGGTCGATCCTCCTCTCCGCCATGGACTGCAACAGTAGGTCCTGAGCCCCGGCGCAGTGGTTGATGTTACTCTGAAGGAAGCTGATTGCTGCGCTCATGTTGACATTGCAGCTTCCTCCTCGGCCTGACGCCGTCCGACGTTAGTGGTGGTCTGGCTGCCTAAGACTACCTTACCCTTCGTGATGGGTGGGTTGCACTCCCTCGACCCCATCACGTGCCCGGAGGGCTTTCCGGCGTCCGCGCAAACTGTGCAGCGCAACTTCCCGGTGCAGCTCGCCGATGTGTGGCCATCGACGCCGCATCGGTAGCACAGACCGCCTCGTTCAGCTTTGGATGGGCAGCCTTAGTGTGCCCGAGGCTCATGCATTTGAAACAGCGTAAAGGGCGCTGTTTCAACAAGCACACCTTGGCCGAGCTCCACCCAACCAGTAAGCGATCTTCTTCGGACAACTTTTTCGCCGCCGCTATCGGACATGTCATCCGGACCATACCCATGTATCCGGGTTCGCATGACACCTCTCCGCACCTGACGGCGTCAATGGGGCAACTCCCGTCACGAGCGACTGTGGCGATTAATTTATCCCTAGTGACGGAATCGTCAAGACCCGTCACTCTTAAGTCCACCCTCGTCATGGGGCGGACAACGTTGGCCACCCCATCCAACACCGTACGAAGCTTGTCGGCAAGCTTTTCTACTTGATCCGACTGCGCCCTAGGCAGCTCCAGTACTCTAGCACCCGTCGCAGAGCGACGGACTTTAAGCCCGCCACAGATCCCGAGGTCCTGAAGCTTTACACCCTGCTCAGCTCGCTCTAGGACGTGGGCGTACGTGACACCCTTTTCTTGCGCCTCTAGCTGCAATGTTACGATAAATGCAGCCGTGCTAGGGGCGGCCAATCTCAGTTTGGTCGCTTGAGGAGCCTTCGGCGCCATTGGCGCTGTCGTACTGGGTACTGCGGCCGGGGGGAAAGCTTTTTCCCCTTCTTCCCCTTCTTCCCCTTTTTAACTACGGTGGACCAGGACATCTCCTGGGCCTCCCGTGATTCCGTCACGGTCAAGGCGACCGAGGGACCAGCTGTTGGTGTTGGTGGTACGGCTGGAGCTGTCAGCTTCAGCACAGGCGCAGCATGTGCAACCCGTTTGGGTGCGGAATTCTTCGGTGAAGACGTTTGGGCCGCCTGTGAATAGGTCGGACTATTTTCTTGTACCAACTCCCGCCTCTTGTCCGCCGCTAAAGGGGGGCGATGCACCTTTACGGGAGGCAGGCGCCCCTCGATACCGTCCAACCGGGCGTTAATAATGCCTACCGAAGACACTATGGTAGCCTTTAACTCCTCACCAGACTCCGGGCTGCTATTGACAATTTTCGACAGAAAAACACAATAGCTTTTTATTGGGCAGACCTGGGATTTGAACTCATTTGGTCTGCGGCCTTACATTTATTCACTTTACCAACGAGGCAGTCAATCTATCAATGTCATCTTCATACATCTAACAACAAGTCTTGCATATTATATAGTAATGATTCGTCACTAAAATCTTTAAATTTATTAAGTGGTAAACAATAAAATAACTGCGACTATTTTGGCATCGAATTTTATGCTCTGGGAAAGACGATTGACATTTGCAATCGGAAGTTTAGTGCTCTAAGCTTCTCATTTTTATACGTTATTAGTTAGTTTCAATTACAATAATAAATATTATTCGAGCTATACTTAATATTCTCAATATATTGTGATACGGCTTAAAGTACTTTAAAATTTACGAGGATATTTTGCATGCCAATGTTAGCAGAACAGAGTGTAGTTATTATTTTTACATCAACTTGTAATCCCGAAGCGAATACATTATATTGATTGATTGATTGCAGACGTTGTTTAAATAATGTTATAAAACTAAAGGAGTTTGAATCTAATCGTAAGAAGATCATCGGGACCATTCTTATAGAAACACATGTCCCGATCATAATGTTAGAAAGATGATTACGAAATCATGTCTTGCAAAATTCAGACGGAAAATGTTATGGAAACAAAAACACATTCTGATAAAGTTTTATGTAACTCTAACCACTATAAGGAGTCTCATTTTCGATGCCTACATTTTAGTCAAAGAGTTCAATGGATCGTCGTCATACTGATTCTCGTGGTTTAGGCTAATAAGATGCTATGCCGAAGTAGGCAAACGTTTATTATTTTGCAAAGAGTATAAGATATTATCGATAATTTAATGCAAAAATTTTAATGATCGTATTGAGTTTTAATCACAATATACATATATTACATGTAAATCAAATCTTCCGCCGCAATTTATTGTAATAATGTAATTTATTTCAACACGCTTTAACATATTGTAGACAATTTGTTGTAATTGCATACACTGTCCTGATTAATGTCGCGAGCGCGACTCGGGGGCTTTGTGTCGATCAATCAATTAGATCTGGTGATTAAAATAATATTATACCATTATTTTAATTGAAGCCTTCAACAAGACATTAAAAAAATGTAGCTTATTACTGTGTACCAGAATATATATGTATAATGTATAAATAAATAAAGAAGACAAAGACTTCGGCTCAAATTAAAATATTTATAAAAGTTAAAAAATAAATTAAAAGTTTTGATGTGAGTAACAAATATTATAATATACTTTACATACAAAGATAAATACTTGTAGCGTGTCATTTGAATACAGAAGAATGATTATATCTTTACAATAACAAAATATTAGTACAATATCATATTGATTTATGGTTTCTTAATATGCAGGTAAAATAACAAAAATATATAACAAGCAGTTTGTTCAAAAAAATTCATAACACAATTTTTGAAGTGAAAACTTCTTTAGCGGCGTTGTACACTTTTTTTATGGTGGGTAAAAAATGTTAAACTCGCGTCAGGTCACTTGACCCTGATTGAAAATTCGTAAGACGGATTTTGAAGTGTTAAAGTTTTAATGTAATATAAATTGTCATGTTTGTGTACGATAGCGCAATAAATGAATATTGTATTTTATCACATCAATGATAGTACTTTTATACTGATAACTAAAACAATTCGAGCAAAATTTTTCCCTAATCATTCCAAAATATCATAAATGCACAACGTTCATATTCAAGTTTTCACTTCTGCCGGCACTCCCGGAGAGCAACAAGTTGTTTTTTTTTTTTTTAATTTCGACGAAACTTTTAATATATAGGAAATATGAATGATATAATAATGTAAATATTACCTGTGATGGAATTAAAGACGATACATAAAGACAAAAAATAAATAATATAAAAATATTCATTAACCAACAATCATTTAACAAATTTGTGAATAAATCCGTTGGTACGCATACGTGGAGGCCTATTTCGTGGGAACCCGTTTACGTTTAACAAAATAGGTATTAATATACGCTTAGTTAACAAAATTATGTTTTAGCGGTAATTAAAGATATTAAAACTCAATTGGCGTTCCCGCTAACGGATGTTTTTTCATCACAAAAAACCGTAACCATTGATACGAGGCGGTCTCTGACAGACAGAAAGGCAATAGAGACGCATGAAAGGGTTTGCGGGGTAAGGGAAGTGTAATATAAATTGTATAAATTGAAACGGTTGCTCGATTGACCGAAATTATATTTATAGTTTGCAATATAATATATACTTACTTACTTGATGGTAAGGCTTTGTGCAAGCTCCTCATCAGACATTCTATCGCAAAACAGCAGTACTTGGTATTGTTGTGATACGGTTTGAAGGGTGAGTGAGCCAGTGTAATTACATGCACAAGGGGCATAACATCTTAGTTCCCAAGGTTAGTGGCGCATTGGCGATGTAAGTGATAACATTTCTTACAATTCTATTCTCTATGGGCGTTGGTGACCACTTACCATCATGGCCCATAAGCTCGTCCGCCTTCCTATGCCATAAAAAGACCTGTTTACATCTAAGAGTAACGTTCTATTTAAGGTGAAATTGAGCGATATGCACTAATACTCCGAAATGTAACTAATATTATATTATATCCCATAGTGAAAAGCCAGCTTTATACCTTAGCATTCATCAAAGAATTGTTGATTTGTAGTAATTCGATAACCCAACCCATGTGACTCCTCGTTTATGAAGGAACAGCGTAGTATTTTGACCTTATGAAGATTCAGCCGACACGCCTGCATTCCGCAGGCCCACGCCGTCGCCTTGTTCGAAGCGCTTGCTCCTTTTCGGAAACGCATTTGGAGTGTCTGGCTTGATATTGTTAACGTCATTTTATAAATTACTGTCGGCTTAAAATTTGTAAGAATAATTTATGTTAATGGTCAATATGTCTTTTGCTAATTATACGTTAACATTCGTAGGAGAGGCCGTCCTCGGCGTCGCGACGTAAAGTCCAAATCGAATCATGAATTTTTATGCAATTAACTTGCGCTAAGCTGTTTACAATGTGGCGTGTGCAGGTCGTTACTGGGTGCGGATCTCGGGCCGTATATAAGGATGAAGATGCACTTCAGGCGCATATTAAGTCGTCTCTACTAGACCCGACCACTCGAACAACAATGAAACTCCTTGTAAGTTTCTTTGACAGTTTTATTTTGTTTAAAAATATTATTTATCATTATATCTCTGTAACACCCAGTACACAAATATTTTAGAGAGTAAGGATCTACAGGAATCATGGTGCAAATAAAAAAATAATCTATTTAACATTTACCACTTCATTAGCGAGATTTTAAGACGACCCTCGTCAGTCGTCTCGTCACTCGTCAATAAGACGACCCTCGTCAGTCGTCTCGTCACTCGTCAATAAGACGACCCTCGTCAGTCGTCTCGTCACTCGTCAATAAGACGACCCTCGTCAGTCGTCTCGTCACTCGTCAATAAGCGGTGAAATAGTGTTGGAAAAAAGCATGTGACATCCGGAAGATGTACTCCAAACCGCATTGGAGAGGAATGTGAAAAGACTTGAATCTATTGCCACTTGAATCTATTGCCTGCAAGTGTAACAGAAAGACTGACATTAATTGATTAATACGGGCTAGTTAGCACACGTTCAACAACAATCAATTAATGTCAAACAAATGCATTAAATAAAATTAATATTAAAAATACTTTTAACGTGAAATACAATATTTGTATTAATATCATTATTTATTGATTGACTGCCTCGCTGGTCTAATAGTTAGATATAAGACTGCAGACCTGGGTTCAACTCCCAGGTCAGGCCAATAAATTTACTGGGATTTTCAGAAGAGCCGAAATCGGCCTGGAGGACATTATTTATTGATTATAGGTATGTTATCCTTAAAATATTGATGAACTGTATTGTATGTGTTATCTGTAACGCAATCAGATGTGCCTGATGCTGGTGGCTGTGGTGCTGGGTGCGGCGTCTGCGGGTTATATCCGCAGTGGTTGGTACCCCAGCTACAGCACGCCGATCTACTCCCGGTCCTACGCTTACCCGTCTTACTACAGCGGTTGGTCCGGCAACAGCGGCTGGAACAACGGCGGATGGAACCGTGGTGGGTGGAAGAGCGGTTGGAACAGTGGCTGGTGGTAAATACTACCGACCATAGACCAACATTTACATTTTTTTTTAATTGCAAGAACGGTCAATAACATTTCTTGAAAATTAGTTGCTTAACAAAAAGTCACCTACTCGTACCTTGTAATGATAACATCGTAAAAAATTTTTATTATGTCCTAATTTTGAATTTCTTTCATATTTTATGTAAATATTGTTCGAAATTCTAAATAGAATATTTCAAGTAACACGAACATGTATCTGTGATAACGTGATTGCCGCTTCAAAACAAGTTGTGATGTAATACGTACCTGTATATTGTTTGAATATAATTACTATTTTATGACCGAACAAATCTTTTTATTTATCAACAAATAATTTTATTACAATTCATAAAACCGTTAATGTCGTAATATGTCTATAAATAATTATATTTTTGTTTTATGTTAGTATTTCTTTATTTAAATCTGGTAGTATCGTGAAGGTCCATTTCAAAATCTAAATTAAAATATATTTTATTCAAATACACTTTTACAAGTACTTATAAATAATTTCGATATAACACCCATTCATCATTTATTCTTCCGAGACACATCAATACATTGTGTTGTTATAATTTGGTTTGAAGGACTGGGCCATATCAGTTGCACCATATTGGCGGTGTAAAGAGTAATTTATACTTCTTGCGGTACAAGTCTCTATGGGCGCAGATGACTGTATATTTGTGGTCATTCCTATACCTTCCTGAAATAATTTTAAAAAAGAAAGTTATGCCTCTATAGCTTAGGGTCGATTAGAGATGTGAAGTAGCAAGTTCCACCCTGACCATATTGATTTATCGCCATCCCCAATCCTAGCACAACCTTCATTGAAAAGAAAGAAATATTATTTATTATTAAGATAAATTATTACAAATTAATTGAAAATAGGAATTTATTTATATGATCTATATTAACATAAACATAAGCTCCTCTAAATGAGTACTTCATTGCACAACTCCACTACAGATGTACAGCTGACACGTGTCGGTTTCCTCACAGAATAATCAAAATCTCTGTCGAGCAAGAAATTAATTACAAATAAAAATCACGCACATTTAAAATGGCGTTTGTCCGAATTATAATTTCCATGTTCCTGTGTGAGAGTGAGCCTTTCGAAATAGAGGAGCAGAACATCTTAGATGATACGGCTGGCAGTGGAAGTACGAAATAGTTTATCTCTTATGGTTTTAATATCTTTGTGATAGTTTTGATTACTTAGCGCAAGCTGGCAAAATTGTCTGCCTGCTATGCTTCTTTATAAATATTTTTTTCTACATTGGTTTCATCCAAATGAAAAGAACTGCAACTAACTGAAATTGTTATTCGTTTTCTAATAAGCTGTTTTTAAATGACATACAAAGAAAACGAAACATATAAAGATGATAGAGATTGTTTACTTCCAAACATACAGCCTTGATAAATCCCGTCCGGTTTTGGTTGAAGCCGCACAAACTCTGAGCTATTATTTACACAACTTTAAATATCAGCAGAAGGTTCGTTGCAAAACGCGATTCAGCTCAAAGAGCGCTCCACCTGGACGTGACTCACTTGCCTTAAATGTCACCTGAGACAATTCATAAATAATACTTTGGGGCTCTTCAAATGGTAAACAAGTAGAAGTTAATTATTGAATTTTGATATTTCTTAGAAATAATCATAATATGTTTTGATATAAAAGAAAATTAATGCATCGTCATACATTTGCAAAGTGTAATGAATGCATCATCACTAGGTGACTAATTTTATTGCACGTTACTAGTTGCTGCATTAGTAACGCTTCAAAGGCAATTGAACACATTTATGCAACTGGTGTTTAGACTTATTAGAGGATAGTGCCAAGGACAGTACATTTCTGGAGATAGCAAAACCTTATATATTTACAATATTCAGTACAATGACAATGCCTACTTAAATTTCTGTATTTTAGTTCAGTTAAGTTCTCTTAAAAATAAACCCGTTTCATTTGTACTCTACGTATCTTTATTGTCATAGACAGTTGTGCATGTACGTTTACGTGTTTATTTGTACTGCGTATAGTTCACCTTTATTAGTACGCAAAGTCAGCAACAGATAGTATATTTATTGTTTTACATATCAGTGGCATCATCATCGAGGAATTCAAACTCACAATCCATATAAACAATTAATACGAGAAAAGATGACTCACGTATAAAGAGAGGTCCGGTATCAACAGAAAGCATAATACGCTCCGGCTTTATGTTAATTTCAGATTACTAAAATAAAATTAAACAAATTAATTAATTCTAGGCAAGCACGCTCCACCTTAGACTGTATCATCACTATCCATCAGGTGTGATTACAGTCAAGCGCTAGCTTATAAATTAAAAAAGAAAAAATAAATAAACATAACATTCAGAGCGTAACGAAATCTATCTCCAAGGTCCTGTAAGTGAGCAATTATTTGTTATACATAAAATACGTTTATAATAAATACTATAAAAACAAATGTAACATCTGTTTTTTAATATGAATTCATATTAAAGATTATAAATACAAATTAAATTTAATAAAAACATTCAACTACGAAACATACTCCAACTATAAATGTTCCGAGTTCAGGTAGTAGTAGTAAGTGGTAGTAACAAGGAGTGGATATTTACTCCTGCTTGGCCTCCTCGCTCCAACCCACAGCTACAGTGAAGGTTGGCTTTACAAGTGTATGAGAATTGTATGACACACACGTACAGGTTTAGTAAGATGTTTTTCTTTACCTAAGCTAAGTTCTGGATGGATGGAGTTTTGCCCGGATTTGAACATTTGTATGATAAAAAAAAATAGTTTCTTTCGCCGGTTCTTCTCAGATCAGGGTATTTCTTTCCGTACCGGTAGTTTCTAATTTGACAATGAAACTACATTGAATAATGTAATTTGATTTGATTTGCGGACAAATAGATGGTCTACGGATATCTGAACATAACTTATAGTGTCAGTATTTATTAAAGTAAGTAAGTAAGGTCCTCCAGACCGATTTCGGCCACGGCGGCCAATCTCAAGAGAGATTAGCCAACTGCGCATTAGTGCATAAGTGTGTGCGCAAACACAGGTGCACTCACTATTCCCTAGCTCTCATAATCCGATGGGACGGCAATCCGACACGACCGGAAAGAGTTCAGGCGCAGGACCAACGGCTTAACGTGCTTTCCGAGGCACGGGAGTGTACACACTTCCAACTTCCAGACTCCGGGCTGCTACTGAGAATTTTCTGACAGAAAAACCCAATAACTATTGATTGGCCCGAACTGGGAATTGAACCCAGAACCACCGGGTCTGCGGCCTTATAGTGGTTATACATAACCACTAGACCAACGAGGTAGTCAATTATTAAAGTACACTTGAAACGATCTGACGACTGCTAATTCTCGTAATCGTATTACAAATAGAGAAACCACGTTGACACTTATCTATATTAATTTATAGCTTGTTGCAAAAAATAAATTTATTGATTTTTAATTTATGAAACTAAAACAGCCTTCTAATTTAAAATATATACTGAGTCACGAGCACAGAACAAAGATGAAATTAAAAGTGTCGCGTTAGGCGTCTAGGAGTCAGTCGCTGCCTCTTTTTATTTCTTTTTTGAAAAGCACACCAACGACAAATTCATAATAATCAATCAATAAATATATATTATTCCATAGTAAATTGTACATTATTACTACTTTACGTTACTGATTGCAGACTTTGGTTAAAAAGTATGTTTTAATTTCATAACCGATTGAACTAACGCATCGTACAGGCCACCTTCTCCTCAAAAAAAGGAGAAGAGGCCTTTGCTCAGCAGTGGGACATTCACAGGCTGTTACTTTACTACTTTACTTTTATCGCATAGGCACATAAATGCTGGTAATATAAGTACTGTAACAAAAATCTAAATAATATATTAGTTAATAATACACATAACGATTATCTGAACGATAAGCACCAAGTGCTTACGAAGTCACTGGACTCTTGGATCAATATAAGGCATTACTACTCACACGAATGCCTTTCACAAACTTGATGTTCGGTGCCATTTCTTCGCTCCTACCTCTCACTCTAAAGATGCGACATTGACAGACCGCTGCGCGTCGCGGCGTTCACAGTGACCCACAAATTAATGCACGACTCAAACCAGTTTTGTTTGAGTTATAACGAACATTAAATATGCCTCATATTACAAAAGACACACTTAACATGTCGCGTTTTATGTAATTACTCATTTCATTTCAATAAATTGTTATCTTTTTGGACGAAATTGAAATATATTGGAACTGACTTATATAGAGAGTCAGAATAAAAACTACAACTGAATAGAACGAGCGAAAGAAACTTAATAGGTTCTTTTTTATCTAATTTTCTAATTTTGTAGAATTATCAATATTAGAAGATGATGTGATGCCGTTTTTTCAGCGAAATATAAAAAAGGTGGAGGAAGCGATCGCTTCATACTCAAGAAGTGCCCTTAGTGCGTTAACACTAAATAATATATCTACATATGAATGAAATAAAATCGCTTAACATAAAAGCAAGACAATTTCAAAATACCCCCGAATTACGTCAATAAGTTCTTGCTTTTGCTTTTCTTGCAATATTAATAAGAAGTTTCTTCATAAACGATTACACAATACCTATGTACATAGAAAGTAGCAGTTCGGATTATCGAAAGTTTGTTGAGCAGGTTGAGGCAAACAACTTAAATTCAAAGCAAAAAGTAAATTTCAACCAGTTAGCCAATTGTGACACATATATATTTATTAATTTATATATTCTTTATCGGCATATAAAATTAAAAGTACATAATATTTATTTACACAACACCTAATTACATCGACTTTAATAATTGTATTAATTAAATAATTGTTGTAGTACTTTATATATTTATGCTTAATGTTCTATTTTATTTGGTAAATGTTTTAAAGATCTCTTTGAAACAAGCGGACAGAAGACTTCATGAACAAATATATTTTATAACGGTTTTTATTCTCATTTCAAAATTTTATTAAGTTATTTATTCAACCAAATTAATGACCTGTAACGATTCAACTGCGCTCTTCATTCATAAGGTGTAGACATTTTTTTTTACGCAGGGTATTCCTTCAGAAAGGTACCCGACTCTCTTGGGGGAGGAACCAGGTTATGTGAGATTTTTACCCACTAAAACCACTGCGATGGCCGTCCTCGGCACGGATCGGAGAGGCTGCGGGATCGTGTTGATATAACGCATCCGCGACCCCTCCCGTGCTGTGCTCCGCTCGTGGTTCGGTGGAGCTCTCCTCAGGGGGCGAAGGTAATCTCGCCCTCCCCGCACTCCTCGCTAGTGCGTACGGTAGTGCGAGGCCATTCCGGCTGCCGTCCTCCTCAGGGCCGTTTGAAATTGGACACGTGAAGCCCCCACCTCACGTATCCACGGCCCCAGGGTTACGCCCTATATTTAAAGCCCCGGACGTTGGAGCTGTGGGAGGGCCGGGACGACGCCGACATCGTCTCTGCCGAGCAGGATCGGCCCTTTCCCGATCCTGCTCCGCCGTCTCCTTCTGGACCGTGACGGTCTCACAGAAGGAGGCTACGGCCCTCCATGCCGATTCCCTGCGGAGCATCGCCGACACGATTGCTCGCAGGGACAGGTCTTGTCCGACTTCATGGACCAGGATCTCCCACTCCACACTACACGCGGGACACCTCCACCGTGTCCGATCTTACACAAGTATTCTCCGAAACAACCGTGACCGGTCATTACCTGCGTAATAAGGCCGAGACTGCTCCAACACGATAAGGAATCATGGCATCAATTAATTAATTAATTTTCCTCCAGACCGATTTCCGTCAGGGCGGCCAATCTTTAGAGAGATTAGCCAACAAGCGCAGGACATATTATAGTGCACAAGTGTGTGCACAAACACAAGTGCATTCTCTATTCCCTAACTCTTATAACTCGATGGGACGGCAATCCGACACGACCGGAAAGAGTTCAGGCGCAGGACCAACGGCTTAACGAGCTTTCCGAGGCACGGGAGTGTACCCACTTCCAACTTCCAGACTCCGGGCTGCTACTGAGAATTTTCGACAAAAAATCTCAATAACATTTTATTGGCCCGACCAGGGATTTAAACCCAGAACCACCGTGTCCGCGCCCTTACATATAGCCACTGGACCAACGAGGCATCAAAATGGCCCTAAAGAACAGAGATATCGTGGTTTTCAACAAGCTGACTGGAACCGAGAGTTCCCTTACTTAATGTTACTACGCGGTTCAGCTATCATTGCAAATAAATAAAAAAAATATTTAATAGTTGTATTTTATAAATACATGAAGGAATAATATGAGCGTTATAATTTTTCCGCAACCTAATTACAATAGGATTTCAATTTCGAATTATGCAAACTTAAAGTTCATGCGCCTTTGTGCGCAATCCAATGTCAAGTTCGAACGCGCCCATTGCTCGCTACAACGGTACCGCGTTGAACTTCGCTAAGTTGCTTACCTTACTTCATTAAAAATAATAAGATTTAATTCATTTTTTTTTACCGTAAAAGAAGTAAAAATATCATAATAAATAATAGCACAGTTATAAAATAAAAACAAATTTAATTATACGTTTTGAATAAGTAGAAATACTTTGGTATAAATCTCGATGTACGTTTCAATTTAAAGTTGTTTAAATAATTTGATAAATATAATATGAATCGTTTCTCGAACTAATTTCAATAATTTAATAGAGTTATTTTAATATAATAATTTAAGGTTTTTAAAATCTGTCAAACTATACTTCATTCTCACATACTTTATATCATAATCACATTCACATTTAAAATGCTAATTTAAATTCGATGTTGAGGTCTCGTATAAGAAAATTTTGAAAAATCATAAATTAATGAACACAAGTGGAGGAAGGTTGATGAGACGAGGACACACTTGCGACATGTTAAACTATGAAGAGATATATATGGCTAGCAGGGGTCTCTGGGACATCACTAACTAGCGAGCTGTCCGTAAGTTATTATAGAAAACCACCATGAAGACATTTGTAAGTAAAAGCTTAGCTAACTAAATATTGTTAAGGAATAACTTAGTGTATTAAGGCTTTAATCAAGTCTTGAAAGGAACACGTGGACACTGTATGAAACACGGTCGTACTGTCGTCGGGACGCACGGTCATAAATGCTTTACAATTTCATCCGTGTGCCTAACGTGAAAATGAACATCGTTAAGGGTCCTTGCTAATTATAGAAATATGAGCAACCAATACATTATTTTTTGTTAATACATCGAATAGTTTTTTGTAAATATAAATACATATGTATATGCCGAGTTTGATTTCCTCTTATTTCTTTTCAGATTGTTGTTTGCGTGTTAGTGGCATGCGCTGCGGCTGACAACGTGCGTCAGAAGCGCGGCTACCTCAGCGGCCTCCACTCCTCTAACGGATTATCGAATGGTGGTTCAAATGGGTACAGCTACACTGCACCTGCCTCGAGCTACTCCGCACCTGCTGCCAGCTACTCTGTACCTGCAATTAGATACTCCGCACCTGCAATAAGCCACTCGGCACCTTCCGTCAGTTACTCCGCACCTGCAATAAGTTATTCTGCACCTGCAATTAGTTATTCCGCACCCGCAATAAGTCACTCCGCCCCGGTAATAAGTCACTCCGCCCCTGCAATAAGTTACTCTGCACCTACAATTAGTCAGTCCGCATCGGCAATCAGTTACTCAGCGCCGGCCGTGAGCTACTCTGCTCCCGCTACCTCATATGCGTCCTCTGCGTCGCTTGGATACTCATCACACGCCCCGTCTATTAGTTACTCAGCACCAGCATCTTCTATTAGTTACTCAGCACCCGCAGTCCGCTACGCTGCCTCCGCACCTGCCCTCGGCTATTCGTCTGCCTCGGCATTAAGTTACTCGGCTCCTAGTATTGGCTACTCCGCGCCAGCGGCTACCCTCAGCTATTCAGCTGCCCCTATATCAAGCTACTCCGCCCCAGCCATCAGCTATGCAGCCCCTGCTGTATCATACTCGGAACCGGCAACTCGTGTCGTTAGTGTTAAAAAAGTTGTAAACGTTAAGAAAGTCATCAACGTTCCCCGAATCATAAATGTGCAGAAAGTGGTCACCGTTCCCCAAGTGATCACGGTGAAGAAAGTAGTACCTGCTGGTGGCTACTCCGCCGGTGTCTCCAGCGGGCTTGGCGCTCGCTACGCCAGTGGGTATGGCTCCGGCTACGGCAACGGCTGGTAAACTATATTGTATGAAATCTAGTCAAATGCTCAATTTACTGTTTGTTACTGTACTAAGGTTAATATTATTTTAATTAAAAAACAATTTATACAATTTTATGCATGTTATTTAATTCTGAATTCCCGAATGGATACTAATCCAATTAGTTTACTGTACCTATGTGATACCATTGAATTACCATGTGCCTCATGTGCATGATGATTTTGTGTATCGAAATATAATGAATCTGTTGAAATGCTTTATTTATTTATAACATAAAAATTACTTAAATATGGTAATACTTAGGAATGGACAAAATATTTGAGACGTACTCCATATCTCGATTAGATCGTTTTGGATGACACATTTTGCACCCAAAACCTTACCCGCTAAGATGATAAAAACCAGAGATATAATAATAAAAATATTTAAAATAACCAGAGAATTAATATAAAATTAACCAAGTAATAATAATGATTGTGTAATTAATGAAAAGCGACGAGGGTGAGGCCGCAAGCAACAAGTAGTTGAAAATAGAATGAAGTAAAATTGTTTGATCTATCTTAATATCTATATCTTTTAGTTGAAGGTATTTTACGTAATATTATAAAATTTGTAACTTTTCTAAATATCTTAAATACACTTGCGCCTCATTTCAAATGGTAAGATTTAAATATTGGCAGTAAACACATAATGTTTACGTGTCTAATGTTTCACATCCGTCACGGCAGCCTTGAACCGTAATTAGTTTTTAGTTCTTACAACTTTAATTCTCACAATGTGTGAATCATATTGCCATGTTATTAATATTCAGTTTCGTTATTACTGTAATATAATATATTATAATAAATGTGGAATTGTATTTCTTTGATTTTTCTTCCTTCGCTAGTTTTAACGTAGAAACAATTTAAGGATTAAAATAATTATAATTAAATAACTTTTGGCACTTTTAGTCGGAGATTTAACGGACTCTGTACCATTGCCGGTCAGAAGTTGGCTTGGTCGGTATTGAAGGGTTAGGTTAGAGATAAAATGAAATCTTTGTTGTTATGAATGTAAAATTGACCGGTCTGTTTATCCGGTATCGAAGTTTCAACGTCATAGCCTACTTCGAAACGTAGGTGAATAAATTAGCATAACAAAGACAGACAAAGACTAGGCGACTAGATATTCTAAAAAGACCGCAAGGCTAACGCTAGCTTTTAATATATTACGAAAACAAATAAATCGTCATATTATCTATATATATAAAAATACTTGTTACGTATAAATGAGTTTGGCAAAACACTTCAATTATTCTCCTTATATCAGATAATTTAGGGAATGAGATAAAGGACATTGATTGATTAATAACAGTTGATTTCTTTCACGTTGTATCTTTTAGTCTTCTACTTCTTCCATCTTTTAATCAAAGTAATTAAATAATATAACAACTTCAGTTCGTGTTTTATTTAATTAGATAAAGCGTTTACAAAAACAACTTTTGTTCTTGATTATAAATAACAAATAATCTTACATTAATTAATATCAAAAAATGGTATTGGTCTTAGATTAATTTCTGAAGTTGTTCTCCGCTAAACACTAATTAAAATAGTATGCTCCAAAAATGAAACAAATGGGATGTTCACATAATATCATAAATAAAGGTCCACGTCTCTCTATATTTACATTCAACCAGATCTCAGAAACAATTTTGTAGGTTTTATCATATACTAAGTTATTATTTTTACGTATTTTAGGTATATTAAGATGATATTCACTTATTGCTCTTGACTCAATAATATATGTATAAAAAATGTGAAAAAGTCTTTATTAATAGAGGCCATTGCATCAACTTTACTCTACATAGTCGGATGCAACCTTCGCGGCTTCAACTTCATTTATTAATGTCAATATTAATAAATGAAGGAGACTGGTAAAGGTTAATGTACAGTTAAAGGGCAGTCGAGTAAGTTCCATTTGAACTCAGAGCTATTACTCAGTATTATTTAATAACTAATCCGAACTGCTAACTTAAAAAGTAACTTACTTCTTCATTTCCAAACGTCAAGGAGAGATGTCAGCCATCGTTACACCCACGATATAATTTATATAATGACTGGCTACTTACCGTACGGTGGAAACGAGCTCTGCTTTGCTCATACCAGATATCGTCCAATATTACGCAGCCTTACAAAATTATATAGGAAAACAATTTTAAGCATTACATAAGAAAACGATCGATTGCGTTTTGAAACATTTTTATAAATTTAACAAATTTTTAACATTTTATACGAATAAATCCAAGCAAGTTTGTTTGATGTAAAGTATTTTGCCGAAAATTTATAATTAATTGAACGTTGGATGGATGTACATTTTTTTTATTGTTTAAGGGAGGAACACTGGTCAATGCGTCAGCAAATGAAATACTTCTTGTATAAATACTCCGTTTATAGAAACTGGCGTGAAATATGAGTTAGAGTCTGTAAATAACCTCGTTTTGAGAGAAGGAGTTTCTTGTATTTTTTGCCTCCATTGGCACTCATAACTCCTACATAATGTTGCTCCAGAGAGTCTTAGTGAGAACCCATGTGGCAGTCACCTTAAATGTAGGTTTCCTCACCATGTCTTTCACCGCCGACTAAACTTGACATGAATTATGAACCACATCGGTAATGCTTTCCTAGGCTTGAACCTGAAACCTGTCTTTATATTTAAATATCAACAACTAATCACAGGACCTGAGATGTTATGTCCCTTGTATCTGTAATTATTACAAGCGCACTCATATTACAAACTGCGATAAATTTAAAGTCAACATTTTTCTTTCAGCGATCAGCCCATACAAGCTGTAGGCTTAATTGAAGGGGTAAATAGGAATACAAGTGAATTAGCAATTAGCATTTTCATATACAGATTTCAGATTTTTTAGAAAATCTAATATATCCACTGTCAAAAACCTAACACCGGTTCGGTAAGGAATTTCTCAGATACTTGAGAAAAACCAGCTAAAGCAACCCTACGAGATTTTTTTTACATTTTAAGATCATAACTATGGACAGCACTAAGGTTAATTGGGATATATATTATGTATTGTTATAGTCAAACAATTATACCACTTATATTATATCTGCCATTTAACTGACACAAACTTAAATCAGTGAAGGGTAAGTGAGCCAGTGTAATTACAGGCACAAGGGACATAACATCTTAGTTTCAAAGGTTGGTGGCGCATTGGCGATGTAAGCGATGGTTAACATTTCGTACAATACAAATGTCTATGGGCGTTATTGACCACTTATCATCAGGTGGCCCATTTGTTCGTCCGCCTACCTATACTATAAAAAAATCCACTTATCGTACAAAAAGAAAAAAATACCCGTGGTTAGGAATGTAGATTATACTAAGAAACGAAAAAAACACAGTATAGTACAAAAAAAGTACAATTTATATAATAACACTTAAACAATAAAACTAAAACAGCTGTCTGCAGTAAACTGAAATAAAATAATCATAATATATAAAAACTTTTTGCTTTAATAACAGACATTCGAATCTTAGAAGTATATAACAATGTAATATACTTTCGTTTGTTTAATTTCCTATTATTTAATCATTTTCCGTGTTCTACTACTATAATTTATATATTTTGATACTAATATGTCATGTACATATATCTAAAAACTAAGCTAAGACCATATTATGACGAAAATTTTCACATCAATTGTGCAAAAAACCCAAAATAAAATAAACAAAATATACATAAATATTGTATTATAATGTGCTTATAACAAAAATGGCAATGCATCAGCAAGGATTATAATTTATGATAGGGGCGCGGAAGAGCCGAGGACGTGTTGCGTCACGTCGGCGCTGCCAAAATCCGCAACACTATATATGCAGCCGGCGCAGCGTCCGCGGCACAGAGCACTCGCGTCTCCGATCTTACTTACCAATATGAAAGCCTTCGTAAGTACTGTTGGACTATACTATAGAAATTCGAAAATTCTTGAGTCATGGAGAGTTCGTAAATACTTTTTGGTGCACTTTACTTTATGTGTATATTAATTTGAGATTGAATATTTTCCCTGTGGAATGAAGCCGAGATGGCCCGGTGGTAAGAACGCGTGAATCTTAACCGATAATCGTAGGTTCAAACCCGGGCAAGCACCACTGAATTTCATGTGCTTAATTTGTGATTATAATTCATCTCGTGCTTGACGGTGAAGGAAAACATCGTGAGGAAACCTGCATGTGTCAAATTTCACTGAAATTCTGTCACATGTGTATTCCACCAATCCGCATTGGAGCAGCGTGGTGGAATAAGCTCCAAAACCTTCTTCTCAAAAAGAGGAGAAGAGGCCTTAGCTCAGCAGTGGGACATTCACAGGCTGTTACTTTACTTTTTACTTTGAATATTTTCTAACAATGCCACAATTCCTAAAACAATTATGTTAATTGTTTAATAATTAATTTGTAATGTTTTACTGAAACATTTGATTTCCACCGGTTGGGTAATTGTTTGAAAGATCGTTTATTATGTTTCGATAGATCGTTGTGTGCGCCCTCGTGGCCTGCGTCGCCGCCGGCAGTGAGAAGCGCGAGAAGCGCGGCTTCCTCAGCGGCCTCCACTCGTACAGCGGCGGCATCAGCGGTGGTTACCTCGGAGGCTACGGCAGCGGCTACAGTGGCGGCTACGGAGGCTATGGTGGATACAGCGGCTACTCGGGCTACTCAGCGCCCGCTATCAGCTACACCGCGCCCGCGGCCAAGGTCGTGACCGTCAACAAAGTCGTCAACACTCAACGCGTCATTGACGTCCCGCAAATCGTGAACGTGCGCAAAGTGGTGTCCGTGCCCCAAGTAGTGTCCGTCAACAAGGTGGTGGCCGCTCCCAGCTACAGCACCTACAGCAGCGGACTGTCCGGTTACGGCTACGGATCCGGCTACAGTTCCGGATACGGCTATGGCTCCGGTTACGGCTCCGGCTACGGCTCGGGCTACAGTTCTGGATACGGCTCTGGTTTAGGTTCCGGCTACTCTAAAGGCTGGTGGTGAACGACTAAAAATATACTAGTCCAATGACTGTGATCTTATGTATAATCATATTTACTATTCTTTAATATTATTTAGTAGTAGTAAGGCTATCAAATATGTATAATATATATGTATGAATTATATTGCAATAAATTATATTTTAATAAATTATTTCTTTTATTTTTGCTTGATTTAATTAAATCGAATCTATAATTATTTATTGAAATAGACTTACCTCGTGATATTTTCCTTTATGACTGATCCTATCCTATATATATCGATCGCTCGCTCGCTTCAAACAAAAGCGTATGACACATAGCCCAACCTGCCGTCGTGCAGCGATAACTATAATGTTTATTCATTTGTTAAAGAGCGAATAAAAAGGAAACGTTATGATTTTAAAGTCGATGAATTAATTACTTTTAACAAATTCAAATACTGCTGGTCATCATGGCAATGTACTTATTCGTAAACAAGATGGGGAACCAGCAATCCGTGTTAACTGTGAAGCAGATATTCATAACATTAAAACAAAGCTGTGACTATTAATGGTTATTCGTAAAATAGAAACTGTCTTCAGTAAAATCGTAACCATTGTTATATATACATTTTTATTTTTCTTTCAATTTAATATAGTAATTTTTACTATTATAATAATAATTGCATACAATTATACTAAACACGTAATCAATCACCAGACAGAACACAAAAACTCATTTTTTCAAAATATATACATAAACTACAGATCAGTTAAATAAACTTTAACAAAAACTCATACAAATACATTAATACTCAAGCACATACACTCTCATACAAATAAAACGTATATACGGAACTAAACAGATTAAATCACTCATAATTCTGATTATTATAAGTTTTTATGAGAAAATATGTGAAAACGAATATTGGTATGATCGCTTAATTTAAAAAAAAAACACCAAGAATAAAATATAACCTCTGTTACAATAAGTCATAGATTATTAACTTTATTTAGTTCAATTCAATAGTCAAAATGTTTTGATGAAATAGAAGAATCCTGTAATATACCCTGCCAAGTAATAGAGGATCTGAAACAACTACATATTGTTAAATATTAGAAGCATCACTAAAAATTTTGATACATTTATACTATATATTACACAACTAAAAGTACACCCCGACATTATAGTAACAGAGTGTAAACAACAGTTAACAGAGTGTTGGTGCAATGAACAATCTATTCCTCCACTTCTAGATGGATATAACACGTACTTTACTAAACGTAGCTTTAACCAAAACCTTTTGTATACATTATAACACCAACTTTGGTGTTATAATGTATACAAAAGCAGATATCCAAGCAAGTGTATATGAGTTAGAGGTAAAAGATGCAATTTGCTTAGGAGCTAAAATTGGCAACATGACCATTTTGGGATTGTACAGATCGCATTGTTTTAAGGATATAACCCCATTTATAGAATCACTAGATATAACACTTACAATGAATAAATCCCGTAACTTAATTCTTACTGGGGACATGAACATTGACACTCTCAACACAAGGGTTAGTCAAACATCGGACTATCTGGATATGATTGCATCACATGGGCTACTAGGAGCCGTAAATGTACCAACTCACGGAAAAACTTGCCTGGATCATTTCATGATTAAACTAGTATCCAAATCTAAATGTTACGTGCTCAACTCAGATATTACTGATCATCTGCCTATAATTTTAACTTTATCAGGTTCTCCCATATATAAGAAAAAATACACAGGCTCATTTGCTAGGACTAAATTAAACTATGATGCCATTGGAAAGGACTTACAAGAAATTGACTGGACTGTATTTGTATCTATTACAGACACTAATGAAGCAGCAAACATGCTTACATCTATACTTCAGGATGTTTTCACTAGGAATACAGAAACGGTTGTACTATCGAAGAAAAAGTTACCACTGAAGCCTCGGGTTACGGATGGCATTTTAAAATGTTTTCGAAAGAGAGACCAGTACATTTGATTTCCAAAAGAAACCCCGACGACACTGCACTTAAAATAAAATACTCAAATTTTTTTTTTTTTTTATTGTATAGGATTGTGGACGAGCGTATGGGCCACCTGATGGTAAGTGGTCACCAACGCCCATAGACAATGGCATTGTAAGAAATGTTAACCATCGCTTACATCGCCAATGCGCCACCAACCTTGGGAACTACGATGTTATGTCCCTTGTGCCTGTAATTACACTGGCTCACTCACCCTTCAAACCGGAACACAACAATACCAAGTACAGCTGTTTTGCGGTAGAATATCTGATGAGTGGGTGGTACCTACCCAGACGAGCTTGCACAAAGCTCTACCACCGAGTAAAATACAGAAATACTTGTAAAGGAATAACAAAAAGATTAAAAATAGCCTACTTACTATCAAAACAAACTTACTAAACATATTGACATGATAAAAAAGACTTGGGAGACAATAAAAGAAATATACAATTTCTCCATTCATAAAACATGTGCAAATGAATTGCTTAATTTAGTTCCAACCCCTACAGATTCGTTAGATTTGGTAAATAGCTTTTTTTACAAACATTGGCAGTAATCTCGCTTGTGAGATATTAAATCCAATTAATAAAACTGAACATCAATTATTTAAACCACTAACATTGCAATCCGTTAATGTAAACTCGATGATGCTTTATCCAACAAATATTATTGAAGTCCGACGAGTAATAAACAAGTTAAAAAGCAAATGTGTACCGGGACATGACAATATCACTACCGAATTATTAAAAAGGTATAGTAAAATATGATATCACCCAATATCTCACTTATGTAATCTTAGCTTGGTTAATGGTATTTTTCCATCAATTTTCAAACAGGCCGTCGTTACTCCCGTTCACAAAACTGGAGATAGAGAGATAGTATCGAACTATAGACCTATCACTTTTTTGAGTACACTGAGTAAAATACTCGAGAAAATTGTTAATAGTGGGTTAACAATTACCTACAAAGTCAATATCTTATAGCTACAAAAACAAATATGGTTTCCAAGCCCAGAAGTCAACCGAGGATGCCCTCATTGCATTAACTACTCTGCTAACGAAATACATGGACCAAGCTAAAAAAGCTTATGTGTGTTTCTTGACTTGAAAAATGCATTCGATACTATCTCAATACCTTTTCTTTTACAAAAAATTGAAAACATGGCGGGTCAGTAAATTGGTTCAGAGACTATTTAAGTGATAGACAAAAAAAAGTTAGAGTTGCAGAATACACAAGCAATAGCAATTACATCACACATGGAATTCAGTCATGGAAAGGCAGTAGCCTTGGGGAATTCCACTAGTGGAACTAGTGGGGCCTAGCGAACTCGCTGACTACCTCGTCGTCTAGTGGCTAGATATAAGGCCGCAGATCCGGTGGTCCTGAGTTCAATTCCCAGGTCGGGCCAGTAAATAGTTATTGGGTTTTCCGTCAGGAAATTCTCAGTAGCAGCCCGGAGTCTGGAAGTTGGAAGTGTGTACACTCCCGTGCCTCGGAAAGCAAGCCGTTGGTCCTCCGCCTGAACTCTTTCCGGTCGTGTCGGATTGCCGTCCCATCGGATTATGAGAGCTAGGGAATAGTGAGTGCACCTGTATTTGCGCACACACTTGTGCACTATAATATCTTTTGCGCAGTTGGTTAATCTCTCTTGAGATTGGCCGCCGTGGCCGAAATCGGTCAGGAGGACCTTATGTATCTTGGACCACTGTTATATAAACGCTTGAACAGTAAAATAAATATTACCCGATTAAATAAGTATATTTTGAAAAAAGCCGCTAAAAAATACTCTAAAAGAATTAAACCACGAAAAAACGGAAAGTCTTCTTCACTAGTTAAAAAATAAACACAACACAAGTCAACATAAAACACACACACACACACATACACACACACCACCACCACCACAGCCACAACCACCTACACCGCATGTATTTTATGTTATTAAACAAATTACTATTATTATAATGTTTTAGTTTGTTTTTTTTCCACTTTGTTTTTTATTCTATTACTAATTTTATAAGATATTTATTTATTTTTAACTTACTTTTTTTTTAAGTCTACATATACATTTATTGTAAGCTGTAATCACTGTATGGGATGGCACTGGCTCTCGGGTTTTCCTAGTTTAGGGTGCCAGGGACCTATGAATGGATGTACAAAATGTATTTCAATAGCGATTTATTATTATTATTATAAAAAACAGTCAAGACACCGATATTATACAGAGTGTTACAAAAACCTTGTCCGACCCGTGAATTAGTTATTAGTTATCGTCAGTATGTTCTAGTTATGTATTAATTTTTAAAATACTAAGCAAAAAAAATACCCCGCATAAAAATAAAATTTAATTTATTTAAACGACGAAAATTACATGGCAACACAGGAGAGGGCGATAGCTCTTACCTATCGGGTAGTTAGGACACGAGGTCATGACCTCAGTTGTCACAAACACAGAACAACACTTTAGCCACAGCCATCGCATTGGCGTCCTTATCGAATGATTTGACACACGATCTCAACTCGGACACATAAAAAATAACTCTTTTCAGAGCTTTTTGGTCAAAGGGATATTTTGGTGACTAACTATGAGTACACTACAATAACTACAATAAACACCATTATAGCGGCACTTCACTCGAACATAACAATATTCAATATTGTTTGGCGGTAGAATGTGATGAATTGTTGATACCTTTTTCTTTTTTTTTTTTTCTTGGGGAAATCCTCTTCGGATACTTCCCCGCCCGGGGAGGCGAGGGAGTTATGTCGGACTCTTACCGACTAAAACCCCAAGGTGTCCCTCTCGTTGCTATACGGCGAAGCCACGGGAACGCTTTCGCACACATCCGCAACTCCGTCAGCAATCGTCCGAATACAGACCTCCCTATGGTTTACTCCTCTGCAGGTGCACTGGAACACTTGGTGCACCTCCAGCTAATGTAAGGCCTATTCTCGGCGGGTGACAGATGTCCCCGCATATGCCACCCATAGGCTATTCATTAGGGGGGTAGCTGTCGACCATAGGCCACCCGTCTACGCCCCACTCTCTTGCGGCGTATGAGCTCAGCAGAGACATCTTGCTCTCTGGTGCGCTCCGCTTGCTCCTTTAGGGACATGACGTGTTCGCAGTATGCAACCATCGCCGTCCAGGAGGTCTTGTGCTCTACCATAGCCTTCGCAACGGCTGGTAGCGAAAGGTCTCGTCCGACAGCAGCGACAAGCCGACTTCGCGGTTCCGCCCATGCTGGACACTCCGATAAGGTGTGCTGTGCCGTGTCTTCGTCATGGCCACACTCGTGACACACTTGCATTGGCTCTCTCCGAGCCACCCTGCACAGATACTTGCCAAAACATCCGTGTCCCGTAAGGATCTGTACAAGGTGGAACGTGAGTGCTCCCCACTTCCTTGAGACCCACTGCTGAAGTATGGGCCTTATCGCCGAAATAGTCATAGCACCATACATAGGCACCTCGAGTCGTTCTCTCCACTTCTCGAGAAGCGTTTCTTGGGCGGACTCTCTCCAGCGTCTTATTTGCTCTGGAGGCGGATGACCCGTTGTCCTTTTCGCTTCTGAAACCCTCCAGTACACCGATGACAGCACTTCAGCTTCTAGATCCCAGGCTGGGGTCCCAGCTAGTACGCACGCCGCCTCATATGCAATGGTGCGATAGCCTCTAATGAGTCTGACCGTTATGGCTCGTTGCGGTCTGCGAAGAGATGCCTGATTCTGGGCCGTGAGAGATGAATTGTTGATACCTGACCTAACCCGTTTGCGCAAAGCCCTACTACCAAGGTATATAATATTTGTAGGTTAGATAATAATTTACTCGGTGGTAGGGCTTTGTGCAAGCTCGTCTGGGTAGGTACCACCCACTCATCAGATATTCTACCGCAAAACAGCAGTACTTGGTATTGTTGTGTTCCGGTTTGAAGGGTGAGTGAGCCGGTGTAATTACAAAGGTACAAGGGACAAAGCATCTTAGTTCCAAAGGTTGGTTAGCGCATTGGCGATATAAGCGGTGGGTAATATTTCTTACAATGCCATTGTCTATGGGCGTTGATGACCACTTACCATCAGGTGGCCCACATGCTCGTCCGCCTACCTGTACAATAAAAAAAAGAAAAAAAATATCGCAAAAATTTACTTTTAAAGTTGTAAATATTGTGATAACGAGCGATTCAGACTTAATCTTGAAAAGAGAGGTCGTTTTTATAGATAAGTCATCTATAAAAGAAAGATTTTACTAAACTGGTATTACTACTGTTTAAAGCTATAAATAAATAGCTTTTGAATACCTCGGCTGTACTTTTCACATTACAATATATCATAACGTATATTTAAAGAAATCTATAAAAGCGTTGAAACAGACTGTTAGTTTATTTCATATTTAAATACAAGTATTAAGATCAGCGCAATACTTCGGTCTCCAACGTTGAATACGTACTTTACGTACTATCCTAAGTCTTCCAACACAATTTTTACAATAATATAAATATTATTTTGATAAGATCAGCGACAGTCGCTATATAAACATCAGAAGTAAAGGTAGACATCCTGCCTGAGGCAAGGTATTCGTTTACATAATAAAATTCCGCGGATATTTTGGATCAGTCTATTAATAAGTGTACATCTTATTCTTATATCTTATTAAACAGCACAAGATTATAAATAAACGTGGGGTTCGTATTCGTTGTTTACCATTATCTATAAATTTGTTTAGTTATTTATATTGTAAAATATATATAAGACTATATTTAGCATTATATGCAATTCGTACTCAGTGCAGCGATGTAATACGTTTAAGAACCGGTATTTTGGACACTCATATGTATCGTAAGTCCTCAACGAGGTGTGCTTTACAAATATTTAATTAACAGACAAGAATTAATTTTTATGTACCCACCGATGATAATCAATTGCTTGTAATTCTGCTTTGATCTACATACGTGTTTCATAAGGTTTTAATGTGTGTTTCAAAATTGATTTGTTATCTTATTATATAAAAATGAATGTTTTATGTTTGTCCTTCAATAAAAACGTTCTATATATGTCGTCATTGTACCCGTGCGCAGCCGAAAAGGATAGCTAGCACACTTCGGCATAATTTAAAATTTTATTTTTATAAATAGTGGAGCAGTGCTGAGGGTGAGATTACCTTCACTCCTCGAATTGAACTCTGCCTCGCGGTTATGGTATATAGATACGTTCCCGCAGCCACTCTGATCCGTGGCAATAATTAGACCAAGATTTTTAGCACCAAAAATGCGTTCTTGTAAAATCAATAGTTGCTGAGTTCTACTTAGGGGGCACCCCCTAACCTAATCCAATCAAAGAATCGAGTAGCGGGATTTTATGCAGAGCGAATGTCTAAAAACCTTGGACTATGGCCATCGGCGTAGTTTTAGTGCGTAAGAATCACATACAATTCTGTTTGTTAACAAATGAGCGAGGTACTCCCTGAAGATTTCCATTGCGTTTAAATAAAGAGGTTCATTTCTGAGAGTATGCGAGTATACTTGCTTCCGCAATGTAAAAATGTCTTATTGGTGTACATGTAAATAAATAAATAAAAATAAATAAAAATTCTTTATTTTCTTTAACAAGTTTGTACTTAAATATAAGGTTGTTGGAGTCTCCTTTTAAGCATATGAAAAGCCTGTGCCAGGAAACTCCGCTCTTCCATATCACGAATTAGGTACAAATAAAGAAGATATTTAAGGTACAACAATAATAAGGAAACAATATAAAAAAAAAAAAAAAAAAGTAATAATAAGAGAAGTAATTACCAAATGTGGGATTAAAATGTATGTGTATGCATGCGTGCGCGTGCGCATTTATGTGTGTGTGTGTGTGTGTGTGCGCGTGCGTGTGTGTGTATGTGTTGTATATGTATGTTGGTGTGAATATGATATGAATGCTAGTTCCTACATTCTAAAAATATTTCCGTTTCTTGAAAACTTAAAGATTTTATCCATTTTATTATTTTAATTTTACACTCTTTACAAGTTTTTGAATATATATCAACATATTTGTTTATTTTATTATATAAATAAGCAGATCTATTATCATACTGAATACTAGCGAAGACTGTTTTAGTAGCAGGGATAGATATAACATTATATACGTTTATTGAGTAACGATATGTCGTAGGTTAAAGACTTGTGTTTTTTTAGAACAGTATGTACAATATATAATTTACGTACAGTTAACAAACCACTTTCTTCATAAAGTCTTTCAGTACTAAACCGTTGTTTTTTAAAGAACATTACTTTAATCAATGCTCTTTGAGCTCGTTCAATTTATGTACCTATACATGTACAAACATAACATAACATGTACCTAGTTATTATTATATAATGAATAGAAGATTACAGTCATACTACTAAGTTACGTTAAGGTCAAAATCATAGCATCGGCCTTGAACGACCAAAAAGTAGTGATATGTAGATTAGATTAGAAATGAAAGTTCCGCTGACCCCACAACTAGTTCGGATTTAGCGCAAGTGTTCGCGATATCCGGCGTCTTCGAGTGTCTCACTAACTCTAGAAACCTTTAAATGTTCTTATTACAATACTAGCCTTACGTCTGTCTCATTTTATAGAAATACATAGGTTTCGTTCGGAGCTTAATAAGCTCTATAAGTTCTAATCGAGTAAATTTATATTTATGTAATTTTTCTGATAACCATAGATTATATTGATCCAACGTATCCGGATAGAACCACGATGAATAGATACATGTGTATGCGTTGTATGTTTGGTGACATATAACTCATTATTGTCTCATAATGGTAATGCAATGTATACTATACTGATGACGTATAAAAAAAGTGTTCTTGTATAGTAAAACATGTTTTACACGATATATTATTGAATAGCAAATTATATTATAAAACCTCAATTTATCCAAACCACGTTATGAGAAAAAAACGCTTGTATTGTACAAAACGTAAAATTGTAATCAATTATAACCGCTATTATTTAACATCGAAAAAGGACACTACAAGCGATTTCAATTTCAAATCAAATTCAAACCGGTTTTATCTGTAAAAATATGGGCAGTATTTTCCGGGAATGTCTAAGTTTTATATAAACACTTGTAATTTCTCTACAAGATCCTTTTTATACCAAATGTTAAAAGCAAGTCATTACATTTTATAAAACTACTGTGACAGTTTGTTGTTATATATTTAAGACTAAGAAATATTTTTGAAATCCAATACACATGAATATGTATATATCATACATAAATAATTCGAGAAAGAGAGCTCATTAAGAAAACAAATTTGCGGGGACCAAATTTCGACATTGCACTAGTGTAGCGCGACTACAAGTATAAAGCTTGCGGGGTGTGGACAACTGGATCATTCACAGCGACACATTCACACTGAAAACTTCAACATGAAAGCTTTCGTGAGTATCTAACTGTTATTAAATTGACTATCTATCGAACTAACTAATCATTGCTGAATCACCAAAGTATGCTTAAATTTTACGTTTTCTTTTACAGATTGTTATCTGCGCTATTGTCGCCTGCGCTTCGGCCGGTAAAGAAAAGCGTGAGAAGCGAGGCTTCCTCGGCGGTCTTCACTCTATTGACAGTCCTTCCTACGGAGGATCGTACGGTGGACTTTATGGCAGCGATTACGCTTATGATGGCTACTCGGGCTACTCTGCACCCGCTGTCAGTTATTCTGCACCTGCAATCAGCTACGCTGCACCTGCAATCAGCTATGCCGCACCTTCCATCAGTTATGCCGCACCTTCCATCAGTTATGCTGCACCTGCAATCAGCTATGCTGCACCTGTTGCCAAAGTTGTAACAGTTAACAAAGTGGTCAACTCGCAGCGAGTCGTCGACGTCCCCCAAGTGGTTAAGGTGCGCAAAGTGGTGTCCGAGCCGCAAGTAGTGTCCGTTAACAAGTTAGTAGCCGCTCCCTCCCACCTGAGCTACGACGCCTACAGTAGCGGACTTTCCGGATTTGGATACGACGCCGGTTACGGTTACGGTTCCGATTATGGATACGGATCTGGTTACTCTAGCGGTTCGTGGTGAGCAAACAAAAATCCTGTTCTTCTAGTCAATGTCTCCTGTATAAGTTTTTTTTGTTTGTAATTTTTAAATAAAATAATATTTTTACAAGTTCGTGTATTATTCATTACATTTCATACATATATCTGAATATTATACTTAATATTACCAATCTATACATATAATAAATCTGTAACTGGTCGATGTCTGTACATGGAAGATAAATGAGTAAAACTTTTATCGGGGGTCATTATAAACACAATAGAACCCAAAACAATGATTAATAGAATTTTTGTCTGTTTGTCTGTTTGTCTGTGCGTTTTTGCACGCTAATCTTAAAAACGGCTTAACGGATTTGAGTTCACTAATGTATTGTGGCTAACTTCACTTAACATTTAGTGTTTGTTTTATTTCAATCGGTTCATAAATAATAAAGTTATGTCAATTTAAAGATACACGTAGAACATTTATTAAAAAATGGTTATGGTCAAACTGAAAAGAGATTAAATATTACATGTAATTTACACTTTTGCTTATGATTTATCCTATATTTTGTTCTATAATTTTTAATCTCTTTATTTATTTATTATAAGTTTAGTATCCCTACTAAAAATCAATAAATTATTATCTGTAGGAAAAGTACGCGCACCTGTTAGTTGTCAAAATCAAAAAGTTTTGTTAACAATTTCGTTGTTTCAGTAGCTTCGTGTGTTGTTTTTGCATAAAAACTAATATTGCATATATATTGTGTGTATCTTTATGATCTCATCTTATATCTTTCATAACAGTACGCTTTAAGACTGCGTGTGAGCAAGTCAGTTAACTCAGTGACAATAATTAATACGTAAACAGTATATAGGTGTATAAACAAAGCCTAAAAAACAACTATAACAATAATACATGGTTTTAGAAGTGCTTGCTTTAAACATAAACGGTATATCACTTCTTAAAACTTTAAATAGGTATAATTTTTTCGTAAATTCGTGTTTCCTGTCAAAAGTTTTAAAACGGCAGATAAAAATTCAAACGTTTTACCTACCGAAGTTCTTTCTAAACAACGAAATAAATAACAATTTAACGCGGAAAAAATGGCAACCATATTTTGAACTATATTTATTAGCCTCTGGATATATATAAGGAGTATTAGCCACTGGTTATGTATAAGAAGTGTAAATAGAGAAAAATAGCAATTTTGTTCAACATTAAAATAACAGAAATTACTTTAGAAGACCTCATTAATAAATGTAACAAGTATTTCGAACCGAGGAAAAATTTAACTATGGCCTGACATGTATTTTTTATGAGAAAACAAAGCAATCACGAAAATATAACCAACTTTATTACGAGTCTAGAAAATTACAGTTTAAAATGCGATTTCGTTGAATTAATAGTCATTGGTCAGTGATAAATTTACAGCGAATATGTGTTAGAGTACCTCGCCAAACATCAAAGATTATTACAACGGTCTGATCTGTCACTAAAGAAACCTATAGAGATAGCTAAAATAGTAGTGATCGAACAACAAAATACGGAGCACATAAATAAAAGCACTGAGACGTCGTCATCACCAAGCATCATCAAGCTTGCGACACCATAATCATGAATAGGAAGAAGTAGATCTGTGCGAGCATATAATATATAATTAAGTGTACTCAGATATTGATATTATATATTTAAAAAAAAAACACTGCAAAAATAACATAAATAAGATAAAAATAATAATGTATTAAATGTATTAATTTATATAAAATGAATGTACCAACCCATCTTAATATTCAATATTTTAGTTTGTTATAAATTTTGTACTGTAGTCATATCCTTGCTTGCCTTTTAATTGTATTTGGTTAAAAAATATATAAATAATATATATATCATTTATTTACTGCATTTTATTGGCCTTACTCAATGTAATAATGCTTAAGCTATGTGATTTCATTTATATTTTGTTTTTGTGTCAAGTTCAATGGACAACATTTGTTTTAATTCCCTTTTTTTGTTTAATTAAATTAGTAGCCTCGGTTAAGTCTGATTTTATTTAGTCTCTGACAGAAGAAACTTTTCCTTTACTTTATACTTTATATTGTACACATAAAATAACATAAATCTGTAACAAAAACGAATTAATTAATAAATTATCCATACATATAAATAAAATAGAAGTTTCTGTCTGTTATTTCAAAATAACTGCCTGTTTTAAAGGTTATATGGCTATTTACGATTTACCAAAACCAAAGCAATCATTTTTTTTATTTTTTTACTGTCTGTATGTCTGTATCTTTCAATAGTCTAAAAATTGAAATAACCGAATTATTATAAGAACTATTTCAAGATTCCGTTTAGCCTTTATTTCATCAAAATTAGTTGAGTCTATCAAAAGTTATAAAAATACGTATTTTTGTTGATATCTATTCACATAATATTATTACTCTTCCTAACTGATTCATTAACGCAGAGCCTAAACTGCGGGGGTTAGAAACTTGAAATTTTGGCAGTTGATACATTTTATAACACCCACTAAGGTAGGATTTTTGGAAATTCTACCCCTAAAGAGTTTAACGATTGTTTAGAAACCCGTCATTTTTAAAGTTAGAAGCGTGAAATTTAATGAACAAGCTTAAAAATAAATAAAAATGTATTTCAGCGTTTTTGAAAATCTAAATCTGAGAGGGTAAAAAAGGGGTTGAAAGTTTGTATGGGGAGTCCGTCACTTTTGGTGTAAGAAGAATGATATTTAGTATTAAAGCTATGCATACGTATTTCGTCGTTTTTAGAAATTTAACTCCAAACGGGAGAAACGGGGTAAAAGCATTAGTATAAAAATTTAAAAAAATAGAAATATACTATTTGAGTTTTTTGATTGAATTAATAAACATGAATTTCAAAGTTTTTAGAAACTTTTATTTTTGTTTGGAAGAGTTGGGTGCAAATAATGAAATTCAAAATACGCAATATCTTATATCAATATCTCTTAGGGAGAAATATACGAACTTCACTATGTTGGTCATGTTTGGATAAAAAAAACATATTCCATTATTGCCATATGTACCACTTAATTGGTATTCCCTAAGCTTATATTTTTGTAAAGTTTCATTAAAATCCATTCAGTAGTTTATGCGTGAAAGAGTAACAAACTTCCATACATCCATACAAACTTTCGAGTTTATTATATTAGTAGGAAGTAGGATTATTATATGCCCTGTACTGAACACACATACACTATACTGGATAGGCGAATAAATCGATTGGTAAATGTTTATATCTTATTGATTAAAAAATGATAAAATCCTTATTTTACCCGTACGAAGTCGGGACGGGCAGCTAATTACTCGCTTATAACGTATCTTTCTGTAGGTAAAAAAGGTTTTTAAAAACAGTACAGCAGTTTTTTAGTTTATTCGCTACAAACAAACATACAAAAAATCAATTTTTACTTATTTATAATATTAGTATAGATAAAGACCACGCGCGAGCGAAGCTGTGGGCAACAGCTAGTTTGAAATATATTTCTAATAATTCGAATAATGTAGAGATTATATAAAACTATCGAAATTATAAAGAAATTTGAAGTCTTATAGGATGAGAGCACATACTCGTACCTATACACTAAATTATAACTAAAATAAACAATAGCAACAGTAATATGAAATACTAAATCCATATTAAAATTAGAGCCTTAGCATAGGCAAGCCTTATTTTCTAACTAGCTGGTGCCCACGTGAAAGTTGGTTGAAAACTAAATTTCAGTAGTTTCAGAGATTAGCGTGTACATACATACAAACTGACAAACAGACCTACAAAAAAATTTAATACACAACAATATGTATAGATGTTTTTTTTTAAATTAAAATTTATTTACTCGGATTGCACTCGCTCAAATACAATTTATGATGTGAAATTGAAATGTAAGACTGATTCGTATACCATTATTAAGATCCTTATGCTGGAACCAGACATTCTAGAGAACAACTGGAAAGCTAAAAATAGACACTCCCACTAGTGTAAAATAATTAATTAATCCTTTCTACAACATAACACAAATTAAATTTCTGTATGTGTTATAAGTTTCTTTAAGTCCGTGTTACATTTGCAAAGCGTAAGAAACGTGTTATAGATAATTGTATTCACATATCATATATAAAATATGAGACAATTATTCAGTTAGTGATAGGACTTTCTGTAAGCCCTGCAAGTAGGTGGCGCTATTATTGTTCTACCCCCAAAGAGCTACAATTTATATTAAAAATTGTACAACTTCAAGCATAAAGTTTAAATCAAATTCGACTATCCGTCATTTTAAAATAATCGATGAACTTATATTAAAACATTTGCGTCAAATATATAAACTCATTTTTATTGAAGTCAGTTAAAAATATGCACACATTGTATTGAAGTGGAAATCATTGACTTCTTCTCACAAATTCCTAAATTTTAAAAACACAACAAGTACTGATGTCTTGCGGTAGAATATCTGATAAGTGGTTTATCTACCCAGACTAGGTGGCTTTACCACAAGTAATAAGGTCCTCCAGAACGATTTCGCTTATCTCAAGAGAGATTAGCCAACTGCACAGGGGATATTATAGTGCACAAGTGCGTGCGCAAACACAGGTGCACTCTTTTTCCGTAGCACTCATAATCCAATGGGATGTCAATCCGACATGACCGGAAAGAGTTCAGGCGCAGGACCAACGGCTTAACGTGCTTTCCGAAGCACGGGAGTGTACACACTATCAACTTCCAGACTCCGAGCTGCTACTGAGAATTTTCTAACAGAAAAACCCAATAACTATTTATTGGCCCCACCTGGGAACTGTAGCCGGTATTTGTAATTGTAGGACCACCGGGTCTGCGGCCTTATATCTAGCAACGAGACCAACGAGGCAGTCAACTAAATAACCACCAGTAAAATAAATAATATAAAGCGTATACTATAATTCATTATAAAAGATACGCCATGTCTTCAATTTTGAATGTAATAATAGCAGTGTTAACTAGTTTAAACATTTAATTTACTATACATAATAATTGCTTCAATTTCATAACAATATCTTCATTTAACAACAACCTCTCCCACTCTTGCTTAACCATGGCGGAGCTATCTCACTCGTATTTCAAAAATCTATTGACGACGCTCTGTAATGGTATTAATTAATGAACGTACAGATTTATCGTATGTTTTATTAGTAGATAGTACAATGATTAATGTATTAAGCTTTATAATAAAGAAAGTAATGTGTAAGCATTCGTTTGACTTGTCTCCCTTAACTCCTACTGACGCTGCCACCGGAGTTGGCCACACGCGTCTTGAATCTCGTCCATATTTGGGAAGATAATTTTATAACAACATTTTAATAATGTTGAATATCGGTGATATATTGTTCGTTTGGTTGATTTTAAGTGAATTAGATGAGCGAGACGAGTAAAAAATCAATCAATCTAAAGAAGAAATGATTATTGTACAAAATTCTGCACGTGGCGATCATTCTAAAGTAGAAGAAGTTCGTTTTCATCTATCAACTATAAATATATTATTGACAGTCTATGTACTAGTAATTACGTGAATATGTAACCCAAAACCTGTGCAATGCATAATAACAATTTTAAGAATATATAAATATTTCTGTTTAGTCCTTATTCAAAAAAAATCCATATTTTGCATATGTTTTTTATTAAAGTTGCATTGTGGGTCACCTGTATATATACATATGTATTATTTATATTGGAATATATAATTAATATTTGCCAACTGAAATGTGTCGGATATAGTTTTAATATTCGTATAATATCGGCGAGGACAACCTTGCGCCACGAGCTTCGTATATCTATATAACGCGTGGTGTACTGGCTTCGACATCACTCATCTAGCAAACTCACAAGTTTCCTAAACGCGACAGAATGAAAGCCTTTGTAAGTAAATGCAGTCATTTTACAACAATACTACTATTTTGCAAACAAACACTGCCGTGGTGGAAAGCGAAATAACAGCTTTCACTCGGTGGTAGGTCTTTGTAGAAGCCCGTTTGAAGGGTGAGTGAGCCAGTGTAACTACAAGCACATAGGACAAAACAACTTCGTTCCAAAGGCTAGTGGCTCACTGGCGATGTAAGGAATGGTTAATATTTCTTACAACGCCTACTGTATTTCGTACAATGTCTACAGGCGGTAGTGACCACATCAGGTGGCCCATCTGCCCGTCCGCCATACGTCGTACGTCAATACCATAAAAAACAAGTATTGTAGTGACAAGCGATAGAAATGCGGCAGAAAAGAGGAAATATTGTTCGTTTTATTTATATTTTAAGGCAAACGAATAAATAAATTTTCGTAGAAAAGTTATAAAAAGTAAATTAAGTTCACGAGACATATTAATGCCTACATATGTAGCTCAATGGTATCGGGGGCCCGCGCCGCTGAGCAATAGTAAAGCTTTTATCATGCCTCTTGAACTGTTGATAGTACGCCATACATTAGTAATTATTTTATGTCTTTTTATAAATGTGTTATTTCTTTTACAATTACAGATCGTTATCTGCGCTATAATTGCCAGCACTACAGCCGGTAATGAAAAGCGTGAGAAGCGAGGCTTCTTCGGCGGTCTTCACTCTATTGACAGTCTTTCTTACGGAGGTTCTTATGGTGGTGTTTATGGCAGCGACTATGGTTATGGTGGCTACTCGGGTTACTCTGTACCCGCTATCAGCTATTCTGCACCTGCAATCAGCTATGCCGCACCTTCGATCAGCTATGCTGCACCTGCAATCAGCTATGCCGCACCTGCTGCCAAAGTTGTGACTGTCAATAAAGTAGTCAACTCACAGCGTGTTGTCGACGTCCCCCAAGTGGTGAAGGTGCGCAAAGTGGTGTCCGAGCCTCAAGTAGTGTCCGTTCACAAGGTAGTAGCCGCTCCCTCCCCCCATGGTGGCTACTCGGGTTATGCTGCACCTGCGATCAGTTACGCTGCACCTGTGATCAGTCACGCAGCACCTGCAATCAGCTACGCTGCACCTGCAATTAGCTACACTGTACCTGTGATCAATAACGCTGCACCTGTGATCAGTCACGGAGCACCTGCGATCAGCTACTCTGTCCCTACGATTAGCTACGACGCACCTCCAATCAGCTACGCAGCACCTGCTATTAGTTACCCAACACCTGCAATCAGCTACGCTGCACCTACTGCCAAAGTTGTATCTGTCAAAAAAGTAGTCAAGTCACAGCGAGGCGTCGACGTCAACAACACAAGTTCGACAAAAGTGTTGAAGGTGCAAAAAGTGGTGTCCGAGCCTCAAGTAGTGTCCGTTAACAAGGTAGTAGCCGCTCCCTCCCCTCTCATCTTCAACCCCTACAGCAGCGGGCTCTCCGGATATGGTTCTGGTTACGGATACGGTTCCGTTTACAGTTCAGATTACTCTAGCGGTTTATGGTGAACGAATACAAACCCGTTCTTCTAGTCAATGTGTTTTGTATAGTTCTTTATGTTTGTATTCTATTTATTGAATGATGAAATAAATATCGTGTATATTTTCATAAGTTGTTGTATCATTTGCCAAACTTTATACATACATTTCATATATAATTATGTACAACGACAAAAGTTTCCTCATAACTTGTAAGTACTATATTAAGTAAATTATTATCTAATCATGATTATAATATGACATACATTTTAAAATTTAAAACAAATCAGGTCCGACTAGTATGTAGATGCAAGTGTATAAGTGTTACACTTGCCATATTATAGAAAACTAACGATGCAGTATTTTTGCCGGGGCAAGATCTAAATTTTATGTGGGCGAGATACATTTTGCGAGGCCATTGCTTTTACACTAGTCCAGTGTTTGGAGGGAAATAAGGCTGACTTTTTTTTTCTGAAACGTACTTGCACGCCTGCATTGCGCTTCCTACACTTAATAATAATATATTTCGATTCATTACGAGTCCAATTTTTCCTCGCTTTCAAAGTTCTTAAGTAAGGCGTAACATGTTTCCGAGGCCTGCCTCTGACTTTTGCTGACGATTCGAAAATATACAAAACAGTCTAGTCCACCTTTTATATAGAACTTATACAAAGTGTTTAGTAACTGAAACCAAAAGAATACGTAGTGTAACTTTAAATATGGATGGTAATTAATACAAAACATATATATATTATACAAAATTTACAACAAAAAAAACGTCGATACCGTCTTCGTACGAGTTTAAGGTCTATAAACGCCACCAAGTCTATGAAATTCACGACCAAAGCGTGAATAAAGTTCAAAGCACATACTGATGGCGCTGTTAAAAAAGCTCCACAAATGTTAAGGTTCCTAAAAATAAATAGTAGTATTTTTGCCTAAATCTAAAATTATTTTATACAAATTGATAATTCGTGGTCAACTAGTGTTTGAATCAGTGGTGTGGAATCCCGAATATGCAACTTCCTTACAACGAAATGAGAGCATACAACGGTAATTTACTCGTACTTTTTTATGGTAGGCGGACGAGCATACATTTTTATGGTAGGAAGACGAGCCACCTGATGGTAAGTGGTCACCAACGCCTATAGACATTGGCATTGTAAGAGATGTTAACCATCGCTTATATCACCAATGCGCCACCAACCTTGGGAACTAAGATGCTATGTCCGTTGTGCCTGTAATTATACTGGCTCACTCACCCTTCAAACCGGAACACAACAATACAAAGTACTGATGTTTTGCGGTAGAATATGTGAGGAGTGGGTGGTACCGACCCAGACGAGCTTGCTCAAAGCTCTACCACCGAGTATAGCGGTAAGGAACACTTTCACATCCGCAAGTAAAAGCAACTCCCTGAACTTTCGCCTTTATCGAAAATTTGCATTGACTATAACCAAATATCTACATCAACTAATGAACTTGACGTTTTCAATAACACATGTCATAGTTTGAAGAAAAAACTAATCGCACAATAATTTACATCTTTATAACGTAGAAAAACATATAAACATGCTTGAAAATATTCAAATTATTTTGTAACACGAAATTTAAAAATTTGAAATAATTGGAGCCGCTCAAACGCCTCCATTTAGCGCGCGCTTTGGATGACGTCACATGTCAAGTCTTGTTTGCTTACTCTAATAAGTTACTTTATACATATTTTCAGTTTTAATTACTATTCAGATCATGGAGAATTACAACCTTCTTACAAGGATTGTTTGGTACCGATGATCAGAAGCGATAATGTATCTTGATTATAGTTTTGACGCCTTCAGCGCCGGTGAGCCCCACATATCCACCCACTTCGTGTGGGGGAAAAGCATAAATGTGTTTATCCAGCGCGAAAAAAAAAAGTAGATTGTCCGAGTATTTTGACAAAACCAGTATCAGTCATATAGATTCACTAGAAATCAAAACAGGAATGCAGTTTTAAGCAATTTTTCTCACAAACACTACTAACACAGTATGAATATCGACGTCGATAGATCTAATACGGCGTCATCTGACGTCACATTCCGTTTCGACCAATGGTGCCACATTTTGTAAGTTTGAATTTCTCTCCCTTATTTTTCACTTTTTAAACAATACTTTATGGGTTTAAATAATAACTAAATAAAAAATACCTGTTAGCTATATAAGACGATAATAAAGATTCGAAATAATATATTTGAGACAAACTTAAATTTTATGCATATTCTCCCTATTATCTTAATACAAAGATTTAAAATAGTTTTATTAATTTCTTTGTTAATTAAAAAAAAAAATTTACTGCAGCAACATGTCTGCTATTTTAGTTTTATGACTATTATGGGCTGACAGACGTGTGTAATTAACCAATATAATTTAGTTAAAAAATGTTATGTAATATTATGTATTATGTATTTTGCTGGTTAAAAAAATCTAAGTACAATATAACATGCATAATACATTTAATGGAAATCATGCAGTACTGCTTACCACAATTTTATCCATTTATTTAAATGCACGAAACAAACCGTATAATAGCAACTTAAATTAATGAACACATTACATACCTAAACTAATAAAGTCTCTAATTATAGATTACAAGATTATATATATTTAATGTATAAAAAAGTACACATTAATAAAAAGTCTTTTCAAATACAATAAATAAGAATATTAGGAAATAAAAATGTCAAGTTATATAAACATTCTTAAAATTAATCATGCATACGACAGAAACAATTATTAAATAATAAATAAAATTCAAAACATTAGAGTAAATATGAAGTTGGATTCAAAAAGAGGGGTGACTACTGACTACTTAGTTGTTCACAAATCACCTCGACGCGAAACTATCACAAGGTCAAAGCTACGTCCCATCCTTCGTTCGTGTTTACTTTAACAGCGTTATGCTAATGCGATATTAGTATTACGATTACGGTATCGTTTGATATTAACGATTTCAATTCGTTAATATTTATGACTTTATCCAAGAGTAAGACAATATTATTGCAAAACTACAAATACATAATTAATAAAATCAAATTTTAGGAAAATTTTGAATACTGAACCATATTATTTATAGTCTTCTTATTATTATTATTATTTAATTTTTTATTGTATAGGTAGGCAGACGAGCATATGAGCCACCTGATGGTAAGTGGTCACCAACGCCCATAGACAATGGCATTCTAAGAAATGTTAACCATCGCTTACATTGTCAATGCGCCACCAACCTTGGGAACTAAGATGTTATGACCCTTGTGCCTGTAATTACACTGGCTCACTCACCCTTCAAACCGGAACACAACAATACAAAGTACTGCTGAATATCTGATGAGTAGGTGGTACCTACCCAGACGAGCTTAAACAAATAATTAACAACTTTCAACAAATAACGCGACTTACTTTATGAAACTTCATATTTTTAAAGTTAAACAAATGTTACAATTTCGAGTCCAAGTGCTCTTTCGACGTCTTCTTTGTTACAAAGAGGTAAATATTACAAAGTTTACAAAGTAATATTATAAAGTTTATTATGTAGAAAGTAATCTCCAAAGCAACACATCTGATTTCAAAAATGTTTAACGAATATTTAGAACAAACCTTCAGTATGGATACAAGCTGTACATTATTCCATTTAATAAATTTGTTTTAATGGGTTATTTACTCAAGTATTTTAATGATCTAATGGATTTGCGATACTAACGAACGCTGCATTAACAGTTAAGAGCAAAATGAATGTTTTATACAGAAGAGTAGCAGAGCTTAGTAAGCTTTGTTCGACTTTTATGTATACATTCGAATTTCAGGCAGAGATATCTTACAAGAGATAAATGATTCTATCATTTATATGTCTTTTATGATACAAAATTAAATATATGTAACTTATATTTTCCATTTGAATTTCTGATACAATTCTAATATTCGTATAATATCGACAAGGACAAACTTGCGCCACCGCACGAGCGCAGTACAACTATATAACGCGTGACACACTAGCTTTGACATCATTCAACTCACAAATTTTGTCTCACAAGTTTACCAAACACGACAATATGAAAGCCTTTGTAAGTAAACTCAATTTAAAATAATACTATTTTGTAAACAATTGCTACTTTACCAAGCTAGCTTACCAAGTATTGTAGTAACAAGACAAGTGCATCAGTTAGAACTGAATTATTTTGTTTATATTTTAAGAAAAATATTTTTTTAATTATAAAAATTTAGTAAAGAATAAATTAATTTCTCGTTACATATTAAAACCTACAAAGCTCAAAGCTATGCGGGACTCGGGTGGGAGTTTCTGTCTTGCCCTTTGTGCTATTGTTGCATTTTATTGCATATAATTCTATGTTTTTCCTAAATATTAATAAATATATTTAACTATTAGTTTTTTACAATTACAGATCGTTATCTGCGCTATTGTGGCCTGCGCTTCAGCCGGTAATGAGAAGCGTGAGAAGCGAGGCTTCCTCGGCGGTCTTCACTCTATTGATAGTCTTTCCTACGGAGGTTCGTACGGTGGTATTTATGGCAGCGACTATGGTTATGGTGGCTACTCGGGTTACTCTGCACCCGCTATAAGCTACGCTGCACCTGCGATCAGTTATGCTGCACCTGTGATCAGCCACGCAGTACCTGCAATCAGTTATGCTGCACCTGTGATCAGTCACGCAGCGCCTGCAATCGGCTACGCTGCACCTGCAATCAGTTACGCTGCACCTGCAATCAACTACGCTGCACCTGCAATCAACTATGCCGCACCTGCTGCCAAAGTTGTGACAGTCAACAAAGTAGTCAACTCACAGCGTGTTGTCGACGTCCCCCAAGTGGTGAAGGTGCGCAAAGTGGTGTCCGAGCCGCAAGTAGTGTCCGTTAACAAGGTCGTCGCCGCTCCCTCCCCACTCAGCTACAACGCCTACAGCAGTGGGCTCTCCGGATTCGGATCCGGTTACGGATACGGGTCTGTTTACGGTGCTGGTTACTCAAACGGTTGGTGGTGAACGAAAGAAAACCTGTTCTTCTAGTCAATGTCTTCTTTATAAGTTTATTGTTTGTTATTTTTATTTAATCATGAAATACAATCATGCTTATTTTTATTTGTTTTGTATCATTTATTGAACTTTATACACCTTATAATATAATACCTACAATTATGAAATTCCTTCATTACCGATAAAAATATACTTTTGGCTAAATTAACTGTAATTGGAATTAACTCTTAACGAATTAATAATTACTTATTTAAAACCCAAAGAGTAAACTTTGTTGTAAATATTATGAAACATTCACGAACATACGATATAAAAGTTAAAATACACTTATATTGTATTGATAGTCTCTGATGCACCACTTTTACAATTTTAAATAATAAAAATATAAATATTGATGAGAATGCAACAATCCTCACGTAGTAGAAGTATGTATTAATATTATGTATGTAACTGCCTTACTAAGAGGTGATCGTGAAATCAGTACAAATATAAACATTTTTTTATGCAGATTATAGAAATTTAGAATGTATCGTAATACGTCTCTACGTCATGTGAACGCGAATGTCGTCGGTATGCCTAAGGAAGTTACCAAATCAACTTTTTTATATTTATTTCATATATGAAATCACCAACGCCATTTTTATCGATGTAGGAAAATAAGCCATTCCTTCCATCGCTAATGCGCCACGAACTTGAGAACTAAAATGTTACGGGCCTTGTGTCTGTAGTTTCACTGGCTCATTCATCCTTCAAACCGGAACACAATAATACTGTACTGTAAGGAATGATTAATGTTTCTTACAATGCTAATGTCAATGGGCGGTGGTGATCACTTACCATCAGGTGGCTCATATGCTCCTATACTATAAAAAATATGATGAGTGAGTGGTCACCCAGACGGGCTTATACAAAACTCTACCACCAAGGTTGGTCAATGTTTATATGTCATTTTTAACATAGCATTGATCTATTTGTCCTTAATTTCCTCGTGCTAAGTTGTGACGGTTAACTTATTTAATTAAATAACTTTAAAAAAGACATAACACCGCGTCTTATTGCCTCCAGTGGTGACAGGAAGGCTGGTTCTATATATTAAGATTTGTATTTTTTTTACCCATAATAAGCTAGCGTTTGATCGTTGTCTTGTCTGATGTTAAGCATCGACACGGTCTACGATGTAGCACGCTTGCCTAGAAGATACCTGTTAACTCTAGATTTGAAGACACCAACGTTGTACCTACCGGGAAATACAGACTCAGGCAAAGTCATCCACAGTTTACCAGTGCGAATGATAAAAGTGGATTCGAATCGCTTCATACGTATATATGCACTTTATACAAACATATATATTTACAAAAATAACATTGAGAATAACATTCATGAACAGAATAGGCGATGATCACTGTATAAACACGAAATGTAAGGATAAGCTGATAGCGCCAAGTTTTCGACTCCACACAGTTAAAATCCTTCCCCGGGCAAGGAATTTGTTTCTGTAATAAAATTCCGCAGTCAATTTAACTTTACTAATCAATAAATATATATTAATACTCGTTGACTGTCAGGCTTAAATACACAATACATAAATTTTATTACGTTTTCGTTCACCTAACTTTGATTGATTTAAAATGGAAAAGAGTAACTACTGAGCTTCTTGCCAGTTCTTCTCCGTAGAATCGACACAAATTAACTTAAATAGTTTTGATTTTTAATTTTAATTCTATGATTCACTTTAACTTAAGTAAAATTTAAATAACAATATTAATACAATGTATTTTTTTACTATGTAAAAAATATTGTATAAATATTTGTAAATATTTTAAGATTTAATGTTTCGTTAAATCTTAAAAAAGCTCACAATATTGTTAACAATATTTAAGGGATTAATAAAAATAATAGATACTTACAATTAAAATTATATAAAAGCAATATAATTTACATACAATAAAAAATACATATAATATTATGGTGAGGTCAAATGTAAACATATTCATTGAATATGTTGCTAGTTTTAAAGAAGAAGGGTGACTATTTAGTTGTTCACAAATCACCTCGACGCGAAACTATCACTAATTCAAAGCTACGTCCCATCCTTCGTTCCAACATTGAACAGCGTTATGTTAATGCGATATTAGTGTTACGATTACGGTATCACTTGATATCAATTCGTTAATATTTATGACTATATCCAAGAGTATGCCAATTTTATGTATTAAAATCTTTATATATTTTTTAAATATTTAAGGCAGATAACAAAAATTAAGAGTATTCAATAAATAAAAATATAAGAAATAGAATTTTCAATTTAATGATTAAATGAAGACAACATGTTATAAAAAATATAATGTTGTAATTAAAAATAGATCGCTACATTTTTTCCATAAAAATTATTAGTGGTGGCCCTTTGCCCACAAGAAATACACTTGAAGTCATCATTTGTCCTGCATGAAAATTAGATGGTATCTTATAAAAATGTATTCAGACGGATTAAATACTTTGATCACTCATATATCAATTATAATACCAGTATACTTGAAATATCAAATTTTTTACTTTTCTTCAATGAAGTTAAAGTCTATTCCAATGGAAACGTTTCGGTGTCGCATGTTTTTTATTATCCCAAAGACGAATCAGTACATACTTCTGTGAAATCGAAAACACTTGAAGTGCCTTCTTTTGACACTATTTTCTTAGCCAAGATGCGTCTGACCAAGACAGTGTAATGTCTTAAATATAACTTTTTTCTGTTGACCCACATCACACCCAAATAGATAAACACATCTAAATAGCTTCCGACTACGCTAAGGTTTTTGGCAAAGGTTTCCTGTAAAAGATACGACTGTTATCCTGTGAACACTTTTGTCTCATTATAATTTGTGCGATGTCCCCCTAATCAATTTTGAACATGGCAATCCTGCTCAATTTAGAGCCTAGTAAATAGTGCAACCAATTGTTATAATTCAAAATTGAATAGGCAAACAAAGATTTTTTTCAAAATCCGATGAGACGAAAGGCTGGCATGGCCATAACAGTTCAGGCGCAGGCTCAACCGTATAAGTTAGTAGTTGTGTGTAATTTATGACAAACAATAAAATAAAATAAAATAGCCTTTATTTTCCAAACCCAATTTCCAATTTACACATTGTTTTCCTTTCATCGTCAAATTACTAAATACTAATAGTAGTTCTTTTTTTTAAATTAGATTAAAGATATATGTATAAACATACGTCAGGTTAGTTTGGCCGCCCAGTGGTGGGCAAAGGCCTCCATGTCTTTCCATTTTTGTTTTTCGCTCGCTATCCGCTGCGAAGTTATCCCTGCATATTTAATTATATCATCCTCCTCACGACAAACAATTACAATACTGTAAATTATCGATAGGAAATGTGCGTGTATAAAGAGACCACGATTAGAAAACACATCGACCTTGTTTAAAAATCACTTGTATTTGCGAAAATTGATACAATTCTAATATTCGCATAATATCGACGAGGACAAACTTGCGCCACCGCACGAGCGTAGTATAACTATATAACGCGCGACACACTGAGTTCGACATCACTCATCTCACAAACTTTGTCTTACAAGTTTACCAAACGCGACAATATGAAAGCCTTTGTAAGTTAACGTTGTCATTATATATAGTTAATAAATAATATTACTACTATGATATATACAAGTTATAGAAGTGCGACAGAGAGGACTAAATATTATTTGTTTTATTTCTATTTCTAGTGAAAATATTGGTAATAACAGAGATGTAATAAAAAGTAAATTCAGTCCAAGGTTCGATCCAGACATCTCATTGTTATCCACTCCTATCACGAGATTTTCATAATTAGAAGATTAATATGAATCGCAGTAATTTTCTAAGAGAAGGTTTTCCTACAAATTTCTCTGAATGCATATGAATTCATTAATAATATATATTTTTTAATTACAGATCGTTATCTGCGCTATTGTGGCCTGCGCTTCAGCCGCTAACGAAAAGCGTGAGAAACGAGGCTTCCTCGGCGGTCTTCATTCTATTGACAGTCTTTCCTACGGAGGATCGTATGGTGGAATTTATGGCAGCGACTATGGTTATGGTGGCTACTCTGGTCATTCTACACCCGTCATCAGCTACGCGGCACCTGCAATCAGCCACGCAGTACCTGCAATCAGTAATGCTGCACCTGTGATCAGTCACGCAGCGCCTGCAATCGGCTACGCTGCACCTGCAATCAGTTACGCTGCACCTGCAATCAACTACGCTGCACCTGCAATCAACTATGCCGCACCTGCTGCCAAAGTTGTGACAGTCAACAAAGTAGTCAACTCACAGCGTGTTGTCGACGTCCCCCAAGTGGTGAAGGTGCGCAAAGTGGTGTCCGAGCCGCAAGTAGTGTCCGTTAACAAGGTCGTCGCCGCTCCCTCCCCACTCAGCTACAACGCCTACAGCAGTGGGCTCTCTGGATTCGGATCCGGTTACGGATACGGGTCTGTTTACGATTCTGGTTTTACTAACGGCTGGTGGTGAACACACTAAAACCTGTTCTTCTAGTCAAAATGTTTGAGTTTCATTTTATTTATTTTGAAATAAATTTTATTTTTCATAAATTTCATTTATTATTTATATCTAGCACAAATAAGTAAACACATGCGCACGCACAAACACACACGCACACAAACCCTATTAAATCATTTAATAAATATACTGTATGTGTTACTATTCGTATTTCATTTTGAGTCGAAGTAAAAACGTAATATAAAATATAGTTTAATAAATATAACATAATTATTGAGTATAGCTTTATCCTTTTCTCGTCATTACGTAACCGACTCGTAACTACGAGTGCGATCAATCAACACAATTTCGACAGCGAACTGGGAAGTAATACAATATCACTGTCACTTACTAATATTCGATCAATAATTCAATTTATCAATCAAAGTTTGGAAGGAAATTGGTATGAGAGTGACTTCATTAAATATAATCTTATGTGAATTCAAATATCAGTTTTTACAAATATTTTATATTTATATTGTTTATTGTATTTGAATGATATATTTGAATAATTTAATAATTACTACCATTACAGATAATCTTATGATATAAATATATAACCACTATTTTCATTAAAGGTATTCGACATTTAAGTAGGTACTAGGTATATCCACAATAATATATTTAATTTCTATCCAGAATTGAATATATATTTATAAAATTCATTTACGTAATAAAAATTACACGTGAAAAAACAAGAATGTCACTTTTATCAAAATTTAGTAAATGTTATTTGGTTGGTCTCCATAACTCGTGTTCATTTAAAACAAAAGAATGTCTCAAACGAATGTATAACACAAAAATAAGGGGCTGGTGTATAAAAAGCGATGTCCAGCGTCAAACCCAACAGAATGAGCTGAAAAATGGGCAACTTGATGGTAAGTGGTTACCATCGCCCACAGACATTGGCACTGAATATTAACCATATTTGTGACGCCTGATATTCCATTTCGTATCTCTTGTTTTATTTGTTATATTGTTACAGTCTGATACAGTATACACATATACACATAACGTAATAGGTCCAAAGGTTTGTGACGCATTGGGGATGTAAGTAATTGTTAATATTTCTTATATCGCCAATTTCAATTGCCAGTGGTGACCACTTACCATTAGATATACCATTTGCCCAGCCACCTCGCTATAACATAAAAAATATTATTTTGATTTCATATTTAAAATATTCTTAACCACAGTCTCATTGTTGATTATATCATACAATAGCTTAACTGACTAAAGAATCCATAATAACTCTTAACTCAGTAATAAAAAAGGTTTCCTTTAGTAATCCCTGGCTGACAATCCCACGAATTTTAAAATTGTTTCAAATAATACTTTCTTATTGACATAATCCGCGTCCCACGGCCATAGAGCAAAGAGCTGAATTGAATTGCTTTAATAAAATTGCATTGTGATTTTTTTATGTCTTTCTTTATATCTATAATTATTTCACTGTGGAAAAATTCACTAAAATGTAGAACTACTAACATATAAAACTAGAACAGAACAATTAGGAAGCGCCAATTACTTGATAATAGCTTTAACTATTGAACTTGAAGATTTAAAACTACATTAACAAATAAAAGGTTTGTTATTTGACAAGATTAAAAATGATTGACCATATTTTTAACAACAGATTTTTTTGCCAAAATCTTACAAAATAACTAATACATTGAATGATCTTAAAATTTTCAGAAACCTTTTGTATTGGCTAGTAAAGCTTAGCCAGTATCGTCACTATACAACCATTTTATTTTTAGATATCTTGAAAAATAATAATAATTTAGATTATTTTGAGCTTTAGCGATTTTGATAATTATTTTTATTCGATCCGTTCTATATCAATAGTGCGTATTTCAATTAGAAAAATAAACCTTGGCCAGCTTTTTCTAAGAGTGAAATAAATGTAGAAATTTGCTGGATATGTAAATGATTTTGACATGAGATCAGATTTTACGTCCTAAATAAATTTCTCAAAGAAAGAAATCAATTGAACCTCACCTCTACTCGGTGGTAGAGCTTTGTGCGAGCTCGTCTGGGTAGGTACCACCCACTCATCAGATATTCCACCGCCAAACAGCAGTATGTATTGTTGTGTTCCGGTTTGAAGGATGAGTGAGCCAGTGTAATTACAGGCACAAGGGGCATAACATCTTAGTTCCCAAGGTTGGTGACGCATCGGCGATGTAAGCGATGGTTACCATTTCACGATGGTTACAAAATTAGATGCTTTCTACTTATTTATGGTGTCTTTTTTACTGATAAAAAGTGGAGAAATGACTTTATTATTTTTAATATCTCCATTATATAAATTAAAATGAGCTCAATTTTATTATTAAGTGTCATTTATCGTCTATTGTTGCGTTGAACTGAACCAGTTGAATCACTCAAATATGAATATATTATATTCACGGCAATTTATCTCACACTCGTGCAATATATATACTTTCAATGTTTTGTAATGATAACGAAGTCTGTCCTCATAAATAAATACATAGTATAATCTATCTTCGTCTAGAAAATTAGATAAGGAATGAGTGCATGAGTGTTACTTACGAAAAAAATTATGTAATCATAAATAGAACAAGTTTGTTTGTTAATTGTGTCGATTGAATATCTAAACATAGTATATATAAGCCAAAAGTATTTGCCCAGTAAATACTTTTTTTTTATGACATATGTATCGATAACATGTGAGTACAAAAGATAATACAGTGTTTATATAATTTAAAAATGTGTGTCAAATGAAGACACCGATGATCTATTATTTATAAACAGACTACATTATTTACTAAATATTAACGCAATAATAAAAATAAAACATAAAATCTAAATAAACAAACTTTGGTGGCAATGAACGAAGCAAGGATTGTAACTAACGCTAGGAGTGCGGAAGATCAGCGAGGACGAGCTTGCGCCATCGCATCTGAGGCTTGTATATAATGCGCGGGGTGCAGGCGACCACATCACTCATCTCAGAGCACCATCTTACCCACATACAAACTGCAATATGAAGGCATTTGTGAGTATCTTAACATATTATATTTTACGTTGTATATTACGTTATAAACAGACTTCAGTTTTATAAATGTTATACATATTTGTAATTGTATTTTCTAACATTAAAAATTTTTTTTTTCTTTATACTCTATCAATAAATATAATAAAAAGTCTATTTATTATATTAAATTAAACACTTTCCATTACAGATCGTTGTGTGCGCCCTCGTGGCCTGCGTCGCCGCCGGCAGTGAGAAGCGCGAGAAGCGTGGCTTCCTCAGCGGCCTCCACTCGTACAGCGGCGGCATCAGTGGTGGTTACCTCGGAGGCTACAGCAGCGGCTACAGTGGCGGCCACGGAGGCTATGGTGGATACAGCGGCTACTCGGGCTACTCAGCGCCCGCTATCAGCTACACCGCGCCCGCGGCCAAGGTCGTGACCGTCAACAAAGTCGTCAACACTCAACGCGTCATTGACGTCCCGCAAATCGTGAACGTGCGCAAAGTGGTGTCCGTGCCCCAAGTAGTGTCCGTCAACAAGGTGGTGGCCGCTCCCAGCTACAGCACCTACAGCAGCGGACTGTCCGGTTACGGCTACGGATCCGGCTACGGCTCCGGCTACAGTTCTGGATACGGCTCTGGTTTAGGCTCCGGCTACTCAAAAGGCTGGTGGTGAATGTTATGATTGTTTAATTCAAAGCGCATTGTGATTTTTTTTTTCTCGAAGCTATTTTCTTTCTATGTCTGTTCTACTCTAAGACTATTTTTGTTTAATATAATAAAGATAAATGCACTTTATTTTTTAAAACCTATTTTTATTCTTAAACTTCAATCAATTACCACATTATGCACATGTTATTCGTATTTGGTTAATTTATTCCCAAATATACAAAATATAAACAGACATACATCAATATAAAATAATACTTCAATTACAATTTAATTGTTCGAGGCAAACAAAAAGTTTCAGACGAGTAATCCAAACTTTTTTTGTTAAGAGGCACTACAAAACACTCGCAAGCTCTTTTGCGATCCAAAAGTCAATTTACAAGAGCCTTCGGAAATAATATTATGATATCGTTCAGCAAACAACCCAGCTATTGTATCAAGTATGTAATATTTTTATTTATATTTTACAGTTTTTATTATTATTTTTTAATTTTAGATTTAAATTTAATTATCGGCAAAGTTAAAAGTATGACATTTACATTTGGGTACTTTTTTCAAAGAATCGAACACCTTTTTTTTTTTTTTTTTGACGCTGAGAATACTCGTGATTCGTTTCCCCCCACGGGAACAGTGGGGGGGGGGGTATGTGGGGCTCGCCATATGTCCAAGGCACCGAGTGTGCCCCGGTCATCGGAATACCCACTAAAAACCCAGCGGTACCCTTCCCGTCTTAACGGGAGCGCCACGGGATCGCTTGCGCATGCTACCGTGACGCTCCGACGGAAGAATCGAACACCTTACCCAAGGTAAGATGAATCAACTTTGCAGACGAAAAACCCGCAAGATGCCTCTTCACGCCTTGTTTGAAGGAACCCAGGTCATAAGATAGAGGGAACACGTAACTTATGGCCCAGTGGCTAGAACTCGTGAATCCTAATCGTAGATTGCGGGTTCGTACCCGGGCAAGCACCACTAAGTTTTCTTCATTTGTGTTGATAGCTCATCTCATGCTCGACGGAAGGAAACAACTTGAGGAAACTTGCATGTGTTAAATGAAACTGTAATCAACCCATATTAAAAGACTATGGTGGAATAAGCTCCAGACCCTCACCTCAAAAGCCTTAGCCCAGCAGTGAGATATTCACAGGTTCTCACTTTACTTTGTACAAAACTATTCTGCGACGACGAACCTTTACATACAATATTATCGTTATTGATTTGGAAATTAATATGTAACAGAAACGTGTTCTTACTATACACTACGTGCCAGCGAACCTTACTTTTCCTTTTGATTTACGTACTGATGATCAGATCGCGTTGATGTCTTTTATAGGACAAGCCTGCAGCCTAAGATATTTAGGTCATAACTTATTTACCATATTTATTTACGAGTACCAGAGTTTTACTTTACTATAATAAACGCATTTTATTGACGTTCTGACAATATAACGACTCTTAATTTAATATCTATTCTGGACCACGATAAATATTAGCAGTGTATTATTTCATTTGATGTTGATTTCAATTGCTAGTATTATAATAAAAAATCTACATTCATTTAAATCATAAATGTTAATCCTATTGTAGCAATGTTTAGACATGACATGATGAAATACCGTATGTTTGTTTTTAGATAAATATTAAATACAGATTCATATTAAAATAATTCCAAATTATATAAAAAATCTTAATTGTATCAAGATTTGAAAGTGTCACCTTAAAATTATAGGAATATATATATTAAATATTGGGTGCCTGGAATTTTTATATTAACAATTTCGAAAACAATCAATACCATTTCTACGTTGAAGTTTAATATTAAAAGTATATTTTTTCTTTTATTTATTCAATAGAAAATAAAAATGCAAACAAACATTTCATTTGATATATTATGTATTTCTATAATATTGTGAGCGTGTAGTTTCTTGGTTGTTCTTAAAATATAAACAAATAGGTAACTGCAAATATCGCGATTTAATAAAATAGTGATGTTATTATTATTTCACGTGTACACACATCTTTCTACACATATTTTCAATATGTACTTAACTATTTCTAACTAATATAACAATTTCATAGTTCGCTAATGCTTACTATAAAACATATATTTATAATCAATTTAGTATATTGAAGTTATAACTTATTAAAGTTAAAACTATGTCATTTTAGTACATTCCGAAATACATTTCACGTTCATAATAGAGCACCATATACTCTTAGACGCCACATCACAGCCCGACCGGGGATTCGAACTTAGTACTTAAGGATCGCTATTATTACCAGCCAACTAGAGCAACGAACCAGTCACAATTATTTATAGCAAAATATTTAATAAGCGATAAGAAAATTATACACCGTAACACGCAATGGCTTACTTAGAATCCAATAATTCTCATATCGCTCGACGTAATACCGCCACTTTTTATAAAATAAAGTGTAACGTTTATCTTAGACATAATTATATTTTGTATATTGTGTCATTAGATACTTAGATAATGAGAAACTTATGAGATAATAATTATTTGACTGTTATAACATTCAATCTAGAGTAGAGTAGTCGGTATATCAGTAACGCATTTCGCATATGAATAATAAATACAAAAATGTTTAAGAACTATCATTATAATAATTAAAAAACAAAATATGCTTTATCCAAGTAGATTCTTATGAGCACTTTTGGATCGTCAATTTATAATATTATACATAAATTAGAAAAAATCTTGAAATACCTTAAGTTAAAATTAAATATAGGCAGGCACTCGTTGTAACCAAACCACTATATAGTAACCACTGATACGTTAGCCCTGTTTGTTAGGCTGTCATCATTGTATGACTTTCAAGGATTTCGTTGTATGTATTTCTCAATAACGTTTTTAATGTAATTAGGCGGCGCTGCTTTTATTCAGACAAATCGCGGCTAACTTTTACGCTATCTAATAAGTCAAAAACCTCGCACTAGGCACACGATGAAGTGTCGTAGTTAAATTTTTTTCACGCAGAAACAAAACCTTCAAAGGCTCTATTGAGGGGGGGGGGGTATGTGGGATCCTTACTCACGAAAACTACTGCTAGCCTTCCTCACCACGGATCGGTGAGGTTGCGAGATTGTGCTGCTATAACGAATCGGCAGCCCCTCCCGTGCTGTGCTCCACCCGTGGCTCCTCAGGCTGCGAAGGTAATCTTGCTCCCTGAGGATACACTTTACTATTTGGACTAGTACTTTCGGATATATAACGCGAAACGTAAGTATCACATATAATATTTGAGCTCCGCACCAAATTAAAACAGTTTGTAGCACATCATATTTTAACTTTTTTAATAAAAACCCCGATTGAGCTATTTTTCAGTATTTAGTGCATTTTCAATATCAAGTTTGTGTTCGGTTTAGAAGTTACAACATGTTTCATGTGTTCTTAGTCATGACCTTACTTGAGGCCGATGGCGGTACTCAGTTGTTAGTTTTTTAATAACAGTCGTTTAGGATAAAGATAACAGACTTTTTCTTTAAATTAACTTGTCCAGACATATCAATAATTCAAAATGTTGAATTCTTTTTAATCTCATTACGAAATTACAAAATATAACATATTTTATTTCGTGACGACGATGGCACAGATTATCATCTATTTAAAGCAATGTCCATAATCTGACGGGACGGATCTACTTACATGTTGCGCATTCTTGGTATAAAAATATTATTTAAATGTTCTTAACGTTAAGGTTGCAATATGTCTGAAATAAAATATCCGAATTTTTTTACGAAAAAAATAAGGCACAGTAATAAATGTTTGGCGGTAAGTACAAATACAATTTTTTCAAAACATTGTTTCGTGCAATAATAATCTTTTATAATATTATATGTAAAATTCCTCGTCAATAACGTATACAACACAACATTCGCCTCATTTTTCGCTGCACGAACTAAAGTTTTCTTACCGAATGAACTATTTATAGTGCATTCAGCTTAAACATTCATAACGTCGATCCAATTTGAACCTGCTGCATGTTTTGTGTGCACCTGCTTCGCGTACTAACGCTCTCTTTGTAGTTCTCTCCACGTGCTCTGAGGCAGCACTCATTGCATTAGACGTTACGCCAACACGCTATGTCACACGTAAAGTTCCTCATTTACTACTAAAATTTAGTAATCTCGATGAGGACGTGTTTATAGAAATTGCCATTGCCTAGTTAGTTAGCTTAGTTTATAGTTTATAACATTTTAATATTTACATTTTTTTAAATAATTAAAAGTAAAATGATATTCATACGCTGACGCTTTGTCACCGCGAACATGAATGGCTCGTGCAACTGATAAAAACTAGACATCACCTTACGATGTAATAGTTTCCAACTATTGGGCAAAAATTAGAGCTTATTCCACCACTATGCTCACTTAGTCTTTTTTTCATACATATCATTAATGGTCTAAATCGAAAGATTCTATTTCAAACGTATTTTATATACCTTACAAAACCTGAACTATTCAAGTTAGTAACATTAGGACAATAAAAATATTTTATTGTTATGATTATGACACAAACATTGTCCGTCTCAGCGCGAGAAATAAGGCTAAGTACATAAAGATCACATTTCGCAGATTGTGACTGAATTTAGAAATTGCGTCAAAGTAGGGCTATTCCGTAAGATTCTAACGGCTTTCAATCTGTCCTCAGATACAAATATAATTTAAATTATATAAAGTATAATTGTGTTCTCTACATAAAAACAGACAAAGACCAATTTAGACATTACTCGTTACGTTCAATAACCATTATAGTAATTAGACATTTGATGCGTTATTACATACAACAAAATACATATCTATATCTATTCTATATATATAATAAATCTGTAACTGGTCGATGTCTGTACATGGAAGATAAATGAGTAAAACTTTTATCGGGGGTCATTATAAACACAATAGAACCCAAAACAATGATTAATAGAATTTTTGTCTGTTTGTCTGTTTGTCTATTTGTCTGTTTGTCTGTTTGTCTGTTTGTCTGTTTGTCTGTTTGTCTGTGCGTTTGTGCACGCTAATCTTAAAAACGGCTTAACGGATTTGAGTGTGGTTTTCACTAATGTATTGTGGCTAACTTCACTTAACATTTAGTGTTTGTTTTATTTCAATCGGTTCATAAATAATAAAGTTATGTCAATTTAAAGATACACGTAGAACATTTATTAAAAAATGGTTATGGTCAAACTGAAAAGAGATTAAATATTACATGTAATTTACACTTTTGCTTATGATTTATCCTATATTTTGTTCTATAATTTTTAATCTCTTTATTTATTTATTATAAGTTTAGTATCCCTACTAAAAATCAATAAATTATTATCTGTAGGAAAAGTACGCGCACCTGTTAGTTGTCAAAATCAAAAAGTTTTGTTAACAATTTCGTTGTTTCAGTAGCTTCGTGTGTTGTTTTTGCATAAAAACTAATATTGCATATATATTGTGTGTATCTTTATGATCTCATCTTATATCTTTCATAAAAGTACGCTTTAAGACTGCGTGTGAGCAAGTCAGTTAACTCAGTGACAATAATTAATACGTAAACAGTATATAGGTGTATAAACAAAGCCTAAAAAACAACTATAACAATAATAAGGTCCTCCAGACCGATTTCGGTCACGGCGGCCAATCTCAAGAGAGATTAGCCAACTGCGCAGGACATATTATAGTGCACAAGTGTGTGCGCAAACACAGGCGCACTCTCTTTTCCTTAGCTCTCATAATCCGATGGGACGGCAATCCGACACGACCGGAAAGAGTTCAGGCGCAGGACCAACGGCTTAACGTGCTTTCCGAGGCACGGGAGTGTACACACTTCCAACTTCCAGACTCCGGGTTGCTACTGAGAATTTTCTGACAGAAAAACCCAATAACTATTTATTGGCCCGACCTGGGAATTGAACCCAGGACCACCGGGTCTGCGGCCTTATATCTAGCCACTAGACCAACGAGGCAGTCGAACAATAACAATAATACATGGTTTTAGAAGTGCTTGCTTTAAACATAAACGGTATATCACTTCTTAAAACTTTAAATAGGTATAATTTTTTCGTAAATTCGTGTTTCCTGTCAAGTTTTAAAACGGCAGATAAAAATTCAAACGTTTTACCTACCGAAGTTCTTTCTAAACAACGAAATAAATAACAATTTAACGCGGAAAAAATGGCAACCATATTTTGAACTATATTTATTAGCCTCTGGATATATATAAGGAGTATTAGCCACTGGTTATGTATAAGAAGTGTAAATAGAGAAAAATAGCAATTTTGTTCAACATTAAAATAACAGAAATTACTTTAGAAGACCTCATTAATAAATGTAACAAGTATTTCGAACCGAGGAAAAATTTAACTATGGCCTGACATCTATTTTTTATGAGAAAAAAAAGCAAACACGAAAATATAACCAACTTTATTACGAGTCTAGAAAATTTCAGTTTAAAATGCGATTTCGTTGAATTAATGATTGGTCAGTGATAAATTTACAGCGAATATGTGTTAGAGTAGCTCGCCAAACATCAAAGATTATTACAACGGTCTGATCTGTCACTAAAGAAAGCTATAGAGATAGCTAAAATAGTAGTGATCGAACAACAAAATACGGAGCACATCAATAAAAGCACTGAGACATCGTCATCACCGTCATCATCTAATGAATATCAAGTGATGAAGGGGGAGTAAAAGGGTTAAACAACACACAGTACAGAATAGAGAAGATGTGCATATTCCTACGAAGTCAGACGGCAAATAATTAAGAAGAGAACAAAATTGTGAAACGTGGTTATATTTGCCTCATCCCAATATAAACCGAATAAAAGTATTTTGTAATCTCTCAGCTTAATTCAATTGGTCTTTGGCTACATCAAGCTTGTGACAGCATAATCATGAATAGGAAGAAGTAGATCTGTGCGAACATATAATATATAATTAAGTGTACTCAGATATTGATGTAATATATTTAAAAAAAAAACACTGCAAAATTAACATAAATAAGATAAAAATAATAATGTATTAAATGTATTAATTTATATAAAATGAATGTACCAACCCATCTTAATATTCAATATTTTAGTTTGTTATAAATTTTGTACTGTAGTCATATTCTTGCTTGCCTTTTAATTGTATTTGGTTAAAAAATATATAAATAGTATATATATCATTTATTTACTGCATTTTATTGGCCTTACTCAATGTAATAATGCTTAAGCTATGTGATTTCATTTATATTGTGTTTTTGTTAAATTTGTGTTTTCATTAAGTAATTAATTATATCTGATTATAAAAAAATATATATCTTACTACACCTTTACTGATTATGATGGTTTAGCTGTTTGATTTTATATATGTTTTGATTATTTTAATGATTGTGTAATTATTGTTGGTGGAAACTTAGCTAATGTATGTATACATTTATATATATATTATATATATATATATATGCTATAAGTGTCATCTCATTTTTAACACTTAACCTACCAGAGCGGTCAAATAACTGCTTTTGAAACTTTAATTAAAATTGTTATATAGCTGCTTTTGTTTGTATATTATATACTTTTTCTACATAAAATGGCCGCTTAAGCAGCTTATTCAGATGTGTGTCAAGTTCAATGGACAACATTTGTTTTAATTCCCTTTTTTTTGTTTAATTAAATTAGTAGCCTTGGTTAAATCTGATTTTATTTAGTCTCTGACAGAAGAAACTTTTCCTTTACTTTATACTTTATATTGTACACATAAAATAACATAAATCTATAACAAAAACGAATTAATTAATAAATTATCCATACATATAAATAAAATTGAAGTTTCTGTCTGTTATTTCAAAATAACTGCCTGTTTTAAAGGTTATATGGCTATTTACGATTTACCAAAACCAAAGCAATCATTTTTTTTATTTTTTTACTGTCTGCATGTCTGTATGTCCAGTCTAATCTTTCAATCGTCTTAAAATTGAAATAACCGAATTATTATAAGAACTATTTCAAGATTCCGTTTAGCCCTTATTTCATCAAAGTTAGTTGAGTCTATCAAAAGTTAAAAAAAATACGTATTTTTGTTGATATCTATACACATAATATTACTCTTCCTAACTGATTCATTAACGCAGAGCCTAAACTGCGGGGGTTAGAAACTTGAAATTTTGGCAGTTGATACATTTTATAACACCCACTAAGGTAGGATTTTTGGAAATTCTACCCCTAAAGAGTTGAACGATTGTTTAGAAACCCGTCATTTTTAAAGTTAGAAGCAATAAATTTAATGAACAAGCTTAAAAATAAATAAAAATGTATTTCAGCGTTTTTGAAAATCTAAATCTAAGAGGGTAAAAAGGGGTCGAAATTTTGTATGGGTATTAAAGCTATGCATACGTATTTCGTCGTTTTTAGAAACTTAACTCCAAACGGGAGAAACGGGGTAAAAGCATTAGTATAAAAATTAAAAAAAATAGAAATATACTATTTGTGTTTTTTGATTGAATTAATAAACATGAATTTCAAAGTTTTTAGAAACTTTTATTTTTGTTTGGAAGAGTTGGGTGCAAATAATGAAATTCAAAATACGCAATATCTTATATCAATATCTCTTAGGGAGAAATATACGAACTTCACTATGTTAGTGATGTTTGGATAAAGAAAACATATTCCATTATTGCCATATGTACCACTTAATTGGTATTCCCTAAGCTTATATTATTGTAAAGTTTCATTAAAATCCATTCAGTAGTTTATGCGTGAAAGAGTAACAAACGTCCATACATCCATACAAACTTTCGCGTTTATTATATTAGTAGGAAGTAGGATTATTATATGCCTTGTACTGAACACACATACACTATACTGGATGGGCGAATACATCGATTGGTAAATGTTTATATCTTATTGATTAAAAAATGTACGAGATAAAATCCTTATTTTACCCGTACGAAGTCGGGACGGGCAGCTAATTACTCGCTGATAACGTATCTTTCTGTAGGTAAAAAAGGTTTTTAAAAACAGTACAGCAGTTTTATAGTTTATTTAGCTACAAACAAACATACAAAAAATCTATTTTTACTTATTTATAATATTAGTATAGATAAAGACCACGCGCGAGCGAAGCTGCGGGCAACAGCTAGTAATACATATAATTCTAAACCTCTTCATATGTTAATCAATAATTATTTAGCAACAATTACATAATATAATAAATCCTTATGTATAATTTGTTTTAACAAACCGTATTTCGTAATTTGTAATTGATAAAACTATTTTGTAAGTGCGTTAACGAATGATATCCGATGTCGTGTTAGCCAACTATAGGCGGCGGCTTCTCTTACATTTCAATAACTGGATCATTAAGACACGGCGATTATTGACAATTATGATCGCGGTAATTGTAAGCCCCATCAAACACCGTCAGTTGCGCCAGATGGCATCCGATCGAAACAAGACGCAAATAAGATATTAAATTGATGTTGCGTGTGTTATTTTTATATTTAAAATAAATCAAACTTGGTTTCTTATTGCAAATTACCCAATAATCATATAAACATCTCACACCGACTCGTACATCGTACAGCAGCTGCCGCTATTAGCAGTTAAAAGCTAGAGAAAAATATACTACTGGTGGTAGGGCTATGTGCAAGCTCGTCTGGGTAGTTACCAGCCACTCATCGGATATTCTACCCCAAGACAGCAGTTCTTGGTATTAATGTTCCGATTTGAAGGATGAATGAGCCAGTGTAATTACAGGCACAAGGAACATAACATCTTAGTTCCCAAGATCAGTGGCGCATTGGCGATGCAAGCGATGGCTAACATTTCTTACAATGCCAATGTCTATAGGCGTTGGTGACCACTTACCATCAGGTGGCCCATGTGCTCGTCCGCCTATCTATATTATTAAAAAAAATTCAAGCTCAAAAACATATTAGACTTACGATTAGCTTATCGAATAAGCGAACGAATAACAGCACATTAAGCAAATACATTTTATAAACTGTGGCATGCCGCAGGAGATAAATAATTAAAAACATTTCAAGCATTTCGACAGATAATTATTGTACTTTTGTGGCAAAGAGCAAGGATGTGAAAATGACGAGTGAATGTGACCGCATAGTTGATTAAATAAACAATACAATGAGGGCTATCACTCCGACTCTGTTGCAGCAGTTTTTGTTAAAAACAAATAATAAGAACGGTACGGTACGGTAAATAAATAATAAGAACCCAGAGTTAAAGAACGCATGAATCTTAACCGATGATCGTGGGTTCAAACCCGGGCGAGCACCACTGAATTCCATGTGCTTAATTTGTGATTATAATTCATCTCGTGCTTGACGGTGAAGGAAAACATCGTGAGGAAACCGACATTTGCAATGCTTAAGAAAAAAGTAACATTAACAAACAATACGTTGTAAATTATGAAATAACATTATATTAAATGAGATAAGTTAAACTGAAACCGTAGTCCGTAATTATATTAAACTGGCGAAACATAATGGAAGACGATCGCAGTGTGGCCACTGAACGTAACGCAGCGCGCGCCCGTCACACTGGCCGCGGCGACACGTCGTGACCGAAAGTGAAATTATCGCGTTTACATACGATTTACTTTTTTAGTCGTTCCGTGCTTAATGAAGTGAATACAATTATACTAAATTATTACCTGTGACCACGGCTTCAATCGCGTTGCTTTATTAATCAATTTATTGTTTATCCTCTTTAAATAATATAGAAACTATCGAATTCAGACGAATATAATAATAATATGACATTTGTTATGTTGTATCGAATTTATGCAAATATATAAACCACGGTCGTATACACAGGCACTTTAGTATGGGGTACGTTGACATACTGATGCTGTTAAGTTCAATTTACGGCCGCCAGAGGCATGACAATTCGCGTAATAATTATTCCGAACATTTTTCAAATCCAAACAAAACAGTTAAATAACAAAACAAAAATAACAAAAAATCCGCAAAACTCAAGAAAAAGATATAACAATGATTAAATAACACAATACTTGGGAGAGAAAAATATCAGCTTCGACAGCAGCGACGTAGTACCTCAAGCGGATGGTATTGCGAATTAGCAGTTGTTACACACTCGCACCTCATCTCTCACCACTGAAATTGTACTCAGTTGCAAGACCTGTGTATACGACCGTGATATAAACGTAGATTGACAGTTGACAATGACCCCTACTTTCGATTCTCCGAGCTCTGGTCATTCAAAATTTGGTTTGACATTGATTGATTGAAATGCAACCTCTTTTCCCTTGATGCTTATTTCTAGCTCTCATAATCCGATGGGACGGCTATCATACACGTCCGGAAAGAGTTCAGGCACAGGATATATTATAGTACACAAGTGTGTGCGCAAATATAGGTGCACTCTCTATTCCCTAACTCTCATAATCCGATGGGACGGCAATCATACAGGTCCGGAAAGAGTTCAGGCGCAGGATCCTGCGCCTGAACTTTCCAGTCGTGTCGGATTGCCGTCCCATCGGATTATGAGAGCGAAAGGAAAAGAGAGTGCACCTGTGTTTGCGCACACATTTGTGCACTATAATATCTCCTGCGCAGTTGGCTAATCTCTCTTGAGATTGGCCACCGTGGCCGAAATCGGTCTGGAGGACCTTATTATTATATTAGTCTACGAGAGTACAATCTCAAGAATATGTTTTCTTTAAATTAAAATGAACATCATAATTTATGTTAAGCCATAATTTAATACGAAATGTATATGAAAACTTTAATTTAATTAAAACCTCATACATCCAATTAGCTTGCTATGTTGCAACTATTTCGATTTCGATCGTTCATTTTAATACAAGTATGTATTAATAATATGTTATAATAATTTATGTGTTTTTAATAAATACCTTAATAGCCATCGTTGTCGCATCTAGTAAACCCTTATAATTAATGGTAATAGGAGCAGTTTGCGCAAGCACCCGGCGTCGCTCGACCTCGTGCTCGACTTATACTCGTATATATAAACGTTCTCACGAGAACACCACATCAGTCAACTATTTCCTCTCAAATACATCACAAACCACTATTACAATGAAAACCTTCGTGAGTATTACAACCCCTTGTAATCATTATCGGTTTCAAATGTACAACTGTACCCTCCAAATATCTGAGTTTTTATATAGTTACAAATAATATTTTTACATATTTAAATAGATTACGTATAATTTTTTTTTATTGACTTATCCATTGTTAAATGTCATTAATTCTAATTAATAATCTTTAATTTTTACCGGTTTGGATTTGACCGGTGTCTTAATTCCAGAGCTAGGGAAGGTAAAACTTTTTTTTATTAAATAATGAATAACGTCTTTTGTTGTTGACAATTTTAAAGCGAAATTAAGTAAAAGCAGTTAACGTCAAAATAAATTATGCGAGGAATTTAATAGAGCAAGTAACAGCTTCCTGAACAGTGACGCGCCACCGCGACGAAGCGTTGTGACACAATAAAGCAAAATCGAGTTTACTGTATATTATCATTATCAATTTGAATATAAATCAATATTTCAACACATTATAAGTAAATATTAAAACTTATTAGATTGAATTCTCACGTTTTAATAGTTTTATGTGAGTTCAATATAACTTAAATTATCCTTGCCATATTTAAAAATACACGTTTAACTCATATTTCTCTTATATTCCACAATATTTTATTAAAAAATCTAAGATACTTCCGTGTGTTAAAGATTTTTTAAGATTTAAATAAGTGAGTGACCTAACTAATAATGTTTTTATAATTATGATTTATGAACTCTAGGCTTGCGTAGTACTCCTCGTGGCCGCAGCCGTTGCCGCACCCGAAGGCAAACGCGACAAACGCGGTTTCCTACATGGCGGCTTCGGCGGTGGCTACGAGCTCGGGCACAGCTCGCTCGGCTATGACTCCTTCGGCCACAGCTCACTGGACCTCGGCCACCATCACGGGCATATCGAGACGCTGTACGCCGCGCCCGCCGCGAGGATCGTCTCCGTCAACAAACTCGTCGAAGTTCCTAAGGTATACTGTTGTAATTAGTGACACTTCTATACTTCTACACCAACACAACAAACAAAGTGGCAAATAATTGAAAGTGGTAACGATTTTAGTTATTATAGTTACAAAACCTTTCTTCAACTTAAGCGAAATGATGTGTACATTATATTTATAATATACACTTTTTATATTTTACAGGTCGTAGAAGTTAAAAAGATAGTATCTGTACCGAAAATAGTGTCGGTACCGCACATCGTGAAAGTTTCCAAAATCGTGGAGCCACACTTTGGGCACGGGATCTCCTCCGGTTGGTGGTGAACAGACCTCAGTATTAAATACAAACCATATTGTTTAAACCTATGCAATATGCAAAATAAATAGAAAATAAGAACAATACGAGTATGTACATCACCGACACATCATATCAGCCGGAAAACGTTCAGTGCTGAACAAAGGTATCCCCAAGGATTTCCGAGTCAAAACTTCAAAATACTACACTATACATTGAGGCTTCCCACAACCAAAATTAGTTTTAAGAATAAATAGTTTTTTATTAAATATATTCTTTTTTCATTGAAGTAACTCCTAAAATCTTTCAAAGAAAGATCAAAAAGTCCACAATTGGCACTAAAATATATTATACTAGCTGTGCCCGCGGTTTCACCCGCGTATAAAAATAAAAATATAATGAATAAAAATAATTTAGCTTCCTCGATAAAAGAACAAAAATATTTTTTAAATTCGAACCAGTAGTTCCTGAGATTAGCCGGATCAAACAAACAAACTCTTCAGCTTTATATATTAGTATAGATGCCGTACTCTAAAATATCTTATCAAAATCTTGTATTCAGTTCAAGTTCCTCGCGCAATGTGTTACGATAACGCGTTACGCAAATGTATAGAGAGAGACCTTAGTGTCACCAGCCAACACAACACAACCAAGCCGCTCCGCTAATTCTGATAGTGATAGGTGGCCATTTTTCCATAGACGCTACACTAACACTACAAGAAGTATAACTCGCTTACCGCATAATATATTCATATATTATAGATAAATCACAACAAACAAATGTGTATTTAATAAAATAACAACTTTACCGTCACAAAGTATAAACTCTTTAAATAAATAGGTAACAGTAATTTCAACGCTTTATACAGATAAAAATTCTAGAAGTTGCAATTCGAGAAGTTGTAGAAATATTACGAGATATTTAACAAACGAGTTAATAAAACTAAAATTAAAAGAAAGCTAAAATTAAAAAGACGTAAACTATTTATTGCTACCATTCCAAAGAACTCAAACTCAATACCTTCGCTGTAGTTGATAAGGAGTTTGGTATCGGATGAAGCTACATTGCATTGAATTGAATCGATCAAACCAGTAGACATTGCTCACTTCCTGTCAACAACTAGTAAAGAGCTGATCATCTTAAATAAGCTGAACATATCTTAATCAAAACTAAGAACACTCTCAAGTCACCTTTGAAATTAAAAAAAAAACAAAATCAAACTGTTCATCCGCTTAAGTGCTACGATACTACAGACAGACACAGATTTACATGTGAAACTTATAACAACCCGCTTTACCTATGCATGCTCTTGTGGCACATCAGGTTCATACGGACAAATATATCGGTCGTAATGTTTATAGCTGATAGATTACGATTATCGTTATTAAAAATTGACATAGTTATTCACATGCTGGTCGGCATCACGTAAGCAAGCTAATTCTCGCTGTCAAAAGGCACGCGTACTCGTATTGTTATATCGCACGCAACGGGAAATGAATAAAATCTCCGTCAACCGTGACCAACAAATGTTCTATCGCTATTGAAATTAATTAATTTCCTAACATTTTCTCTACGTATTACGAGTAAGTTACGCGTTAGTAGGTGAGACGTCTAGTGGGTGAAATATGTAACCGAAGTCCACAAGATCTCGAGATCGAAGGTACTTACACTAACGGGCTTGCACAAAGCCCTACCACCAATCAAATGCAATTCAGTAGTAGACACGGACAGCGGCTGATCTCTCAGCGAGTAAGTGAAGAGCGAGTCCGAGTTTGTTTGAGGACGCACTTTTGAAGCAAAATACATTTTAGTAGTACACTAAGATAAAAAAAACTTTTTTGAAAATATAATTTACTTTAAATAATATATAATGGAATTATATATGAACATAACATATAATGGACTACTGGTTGTCTGATTTTATAATAATAAATAAATAAAAATTAAGACAGCAACAACGCAACTAATCAACTATTCTAAGTATTTTCTCTACCCTGAGCATTAATTGGCGTCAGGAAGGCAAAAAATAGCTGAATCGGATCGAATAAATAATTATGAAAAGAAGTTCGCGTGACTGCATCCGTCCTGGAGCGCTCGTCGTCGTCGTGATATGGGTCGCCCCGAGCCCGCAGTTGCTCAGCTGACGGCGCGGCGGACGGCAGCACACTGACATGGACTACTTAGTGAGTACTTATTTATTTGTTTACAAAACTTTTATTGTTTGCAATCGTTTAAGCTCTAATAATTTACTTATAAATATATGGGACTGACGTGCCTGTGTAGGATAAAACTTGTAATTATAACAACTAATTTTTTAAGATACTCAAGTGTGAATCTTAATCATTTAAATTGTATTAATTTAAAAATAATTATTATTTAAAGATTCCGATGATCCTCCTATCTCTGTGCGCATGGGCCAGCGCATACGAACCTCTGTCCATCGTCATGCAGCGTCGGAAGAACGCGTATCCTATATACGCTAGAGAATTTGTCGACGAGTATGAGCCCTACGCGGTAGCTGCCTTCCCGATGCACGCACCCATGCCTATCTTCCAGGTCATTTCACCCACAACCTACGCAGGCAAATTCAGGAAACAAGTCAAACGTCCTCAGCCCAACAGAGATTTACACGCATATGCCTCGTCCAACGTCGAGCAAACCTACGAGCCGTACGCCTACGAACACGTATACGAAGATTCGGTGTCTCAGGCAAAATACAAAGTCAAGGGAAATCCGTACGACGAGGAAGCGTCGTCAGTAGTGGTGTACGCTCGACCGAATAAAAATGGAGGTTATACGTACCGCAAGCCGCCTGCGCCGACGCCGGCACCGGCGCCGCACACACAGCGAGAACCAATCATAATAAGAATTCACAAATACAGAGTGATCCATTAACACATCTGAAGACAGCGCTACAAACAAATGTGATAGTATTTATGTTCTATTTTAGTTTTTAATATCATTGGCTTAGTAAGCTTTATTTGAAGAGGGACATGCTTTGGGCCTGTAAGGCCAATAACTCTGATTACCTACATATATATTCACTCAATACTTTTAATTTAATAAAATCAAGAAATAAGTATTAATAAAATAAAATTTGAAATCTAGAGTTTGAAAAGACTTACCCTCGCTATAAGTATACGGTGCGCCAGTGACGTTGCATATGATAATATTACATTATTTAATCGAGGGATATCATACAACGACATACCAAAGACAAATCTGTCATATTTATGAGTATACTTATTTGTAAAATCGACATCTGACTGACAGGATAACATCACTTAACATTGTAAGCATAGTAAGTGTAATTTGTAGATTTAATATCAGATAAACCTTACACACAAGGGATGTGGCACTCATTCAAAGGTTTATGGCGACAGTATATAATACTTTCGTACTCGTCGTTATATTTGTAATTCAAATTTTAAGGGACTAAGTGTGTTTTTATATTTAATTTATGTGAAATTAATCATTATGTTAAATAAAAAAAAAATCTATTTAAATTTGTTAGTTCGAAAAAAACCTTATTTTTGACAAGATCGAATGTATATTATTAAAGCTGTCGAATTAGTCAAGTATAAATTATATAAATAATATTATATGAATTATATAAGTATAAGCTATTAAAGGAAAACAAGTAAATAGAAGTATTTATTGTTATAATCGTATAAAGTAACCCTGCCCGCGCCCGCGGTCTGTTTGGATTACACGCACTTTATGTCATAAGCTCGCCGATTGATCAGTACCAAGTACAGGTATACTTACCATATATGCCAAGTATACGTTCAGTTTCGATGCTTAAGATTGCAATATTAAGTTAAATAAGAAGGTTATACTTCATCAAGGCTCTCTGGCTCTCAGGCTCACAAGCTCTTAACGGCTAACGCAAAAGATTAGTGGAACATAAAAGTCAACGTAAACTTTACCTTCCTTATAATATTAGCTATAAACGCTAACACACACTATAATTCATGAAATCGGAAGAAGCACGCAAGCGTAACGTAAAGTGAACTTCAAAGAAAAATTTATTTACAGTCGCATGTTGACTTGCGTGTAAGCATAGTAACGACTACAATGAATATATTTAAACATTAATCGAAGATATAATCATTTGTCGTCTAGATCTTTAAACGTCAGAAATTTTCTGAACAAGTTTCTAACACTCTTAGAGCTTTTACTCAATAGTGTGTTAAAGGATGTTACGGTTACTAAGAAATATAAACACTTTTTAGAATATGAATTGATTTGTATCTTATCGTAATGTAGTCTTTAACTAATGTTAGAAACTGTGCGATTATTATAATCCCACAAAACCTGTGATTTTATATAAAATAGTATACATATAATGTATATATTCAATGGAAAAACCTAATCGTATAGTTCGAGTTTTAGGTTCGAGGCATTCGAGGTACCTATTGTTTAACATTGACGTACCAATTGAGTATTTATTTATTTTAATTTTACTTATTTATTTTATCACCAATAAAATACTCCCTATAATAAAAAAAACTACATGCGGACTATTCGCGCAATCTATAACCTAACATCTAAAAAATCCCTAAGACAGAAATTTAAAGAAATTAAAATATTAACTGTTAATGTATACATAACATTGTATGAAACATAATATAAAAAATATTTATATAAAAAAAGGCTGAGTTTCTTTCGCTAGTTCTTCTCAGGACTGGATGTTTCTTTTCGGAACCAGTGGTGCTTTCTAGTTTGACTATCAACAAGCAAGTGTAATACTTAAATGTTGAATAATGATTTTGATTTTTTTATTTTGGTAGTAACAATTATATTATACGTGTAAGAAGCAGATATTTTTACTAGCGAATGTAAATTAAAGACTGAAATACGTCCCGAATTGGTAGGTATCCGTAGGTATCAAGCAAGGCGACGAGCTGGCAATAAATATTTAAAATTATCGTCCAATATATCATTTATTTTATCTTATTTTAGAGAGAAACAGTCGAATATAATACATTTTTGAAAATAATCATAAAGTTGAAGCTTCAGTTGGTGGTAGAGCTTTGAACAAACTTGTCTGGGTAGATACCACCCACTCATCAGATATTCTACCGCAAAACAGCAGTACTTGGTATTGTTGTGTTCCGGTTTGAAAGGTGAGTGAGCCAATGTAATTACAGGCACAAGGGACTTAACATCTTAGTTCCTAAGGTTGGTGGCGCATTGGCGATGTTTTTTTTTAAGAAATTTACAATGACACTGTCTATGGGCGACCACTTACCATCACGTGGCCCATATGATCGTCCTTTTTTTTTTTTTTTTTTTGTTTAACGAGGAGGAAAGGCACTTACGCCTGCCGCCCGGTCGGGGGACCGGGACGGGTATGTGGGACTCACGGGGCAGAAGGCCCCGTCACTACCCACTAAAACCTCCTCGAAATTCCGCCTTTCCGCAAGGCGGCAGGGCCACGGGAACGCGTTAGCTTGCCACCGCGACCCTGCCAGCGGCAGTCGCTAACAGGCGACCCGCCTCAAAGGCGCGCCAGGATGTTAGGGCGCGCCTTCCATCTCCGCCTCCGTCTGTGCCGTGACGGACTCCCCCGAGTCCGCCACTGGAGGCCGGGCGTCAGGGCTTGACGCCCCGCGGCGGATCAGATAACTGGCTCCGCCGCCAACCACGCTCTAGGCCAGGTCAATGCGGCAACGTGCGACCTGCATACGCACGTCGCCGCCGACCAGGCCGCCTTCGGCGCAGCGGGAGGGAGTTGATGTCGTCCTCCCGCTGCCGTTCTGCTGCCTCTTTCTGCGACATCACAGTGTCGCAGAAAGAGGAAAATGCCGCCCAGGCCTCTTCGCTTCCGGCCATCTTGGAGATGAGGGCCGAAAGCGATAGGTCTCCGCCTATGACCGTGGACAGGGCTGCGCGAGGCTCCGCCCAAGCTGGGCACTCTGCGCGCGTGTGCTCGGCCGTGTCCACGGCTCCATCGCCACAATGGTGACATACCACCGACGGCTCTCTCCCGACCACTTCGCACAAGTATTTGGCGAAGCAGCCGTGCCCGGTCATGAGCTGCGTCAGGTGGTACGTGAGTGGGCCGTGCTTACGCTCGACCCACTCCTTCAATACTGGCCGAATGGCCGCTACGAGTTCCGCACTAGCTCCCGGAACTCGTAGCCTCTCCGCCCATTTTATGAAGAGGTTTTCGCGGGCCTCTTCTCGCCACTGCTGGACCTCCCGAGGGTGGGGCCGGTTTCCCTCCGCTCCTGCTCCCTTGACCCGCCAATAGACACTCGAGTAGATCTCGGCCTCGAGGTCCCATGGCGGGCTTCCGGAAAGCAAGGTGGCCGCCGTGTAAGACACCGTGCGGTACGCCCGAGCCGCCCTGAGCGCCATGGCCCGCTGCGGACGTCGCAGCAAGGCCACGTTTCGGGCACTCAGAGCGTCCGCCCATATCGGCGCTCCATAGAGCGCCATCGAACGCACCACGCCGGTGTACAGGCGCCTGCAGAGGGAACCCGGCCCTCCGACGTTGGGCAGCAATCGTCCGAGCGCTCCGGCTGCAGCCACCAGTCTTGGGGCCAAGCGCCGGAAGTGCTCCTCGAACTTCCACCTGCCATCGAGGACAAGTCCTAGGTACTTCATCGTCGACCCGATGGTGATGGAAGTTCCGCCGACGACGATTGCTAACCCCCGAGGTGGGGCATTCCGAGGCCCATGAAAGACTAGGGCCTCGGATTTGTGCAAGGCCACCTCGAGGCCCAGCGCGCGGATGCGGTGGACCGCGTGAGCCACACCCGCCGTGGCCAGATAGGCCGCCTCCCGGTGGTTGCTGCCGCGGGCCGACACGAGGGTGTCGTCAGCGTAGCAGGTGACGCTGACCCCCCGCAACGTGGACCCGCGCAGCACCCAGTCATAACCGATGTTCCACAGGAGTGGCCCTAAGACCGAGCCCTGTGGAACACCGCACGTCACGACCCTCCTGCTCGAACCATCCCTCGTCGGGTAGACGATCGCTCGACCCACAAAATAGTCGGCGATGGTTCGACGCAGGTAGGCCGGGACACCGTGGTAATTAAGGCCCTCCAGAATGACCTCCCAAGGCAGGGTGTTGAAGGCGTTGGAGATATCCAGCGACACTGCCATCAACACCCCACCCCGAGAAACCTCCTCCTCGGCGAGCTGCCTCACCCTGGCGACTGCGTCCAGCGTCGAGCGGCCGGGGCGAAATCCGAACTGCCATTCGCTAAGGCCCGGCTCCATGCTGCCGACGAGACGGGCTGCAAGTACGCGCTCAAAGAGCTTGCTCGTCTCGTCGAGCAGCACGATTGGGCGGTAGGCCGACGGCTGATCGGGCGCTCGTCCCTCCTTGCGGATGAGAACGAGCCTTCCCGTTTTCCACCGATCGGGGAATCTGCCTTGAGCCAGGCACGCAGAAAATAGACGCCGGACGCTCCCGCCGATCTCCTCCAGCGCAATCGCCAGGGCGCGTCCCGGAATACCGTCAGGCCCTGGGGCTGTCCTTTTCGAACGTAACTTCAGGACAGCCGCACACAACTCCGCCTCGGTAACCGGGTACGCCTGATCCGCCATCTGTTCATCCTCGTGATCCGTCGTCGGTACCTTCGGCGGTACGAAAGCTCCACGCTCGGGAAAGAGCTCCTGGATGATCCGCTCCACGAGCTGCGGCTGGAGACTGCTGGTGAGCGGGGGAGTCCAGGGTCGGAGCTTCTGCCTCACGACCCGGTACGGTCTCCCCCACGGATCCCCCTCGAGAGTGGCCAGCCACTCCTCCCACGCCGCCTCTTTGGCCTGAGCTATGGCCTTCTTCAAGGTGATACAGGCGGACCTGTAGGCGGCGTAGAGGACTTCCTCCGATGCGTGGTCGCGGACTCGCCTCCTCCTGCACCGAGTGTACCGACGACGGGCGGCGACGCAAGCTCTCCGCAGCTGCCGGAGTTCGGGTTGCCACCAGTAGACGCGGCGACGTGGGGTCTGAGGCTTGACTCTCGGCATCGCCACATCGCAAATGCGGAACAGGGCGGCGCCGAGTTGGTCAGCCTCTCGGTCGACCTGGGCAACCGGATCGGAACCGGCGCCCCAGGCCTCCACGATGGCCGCCTCTTTTGCCAACTGGCTATCGAGACGGCCCAGACTCCACCGCGGACCTTCTGACCGCTCAACAGCGGGCTGGATGACGGGAGCCGTGGAGACATCAAATCGAATATATCGGTGATCCGAAAGAGTCTCCACACCCGTCTCCACCCTCCAGTCTCGAACACGGCGGGCCAGGGCGTTGGACGCGAACGTGATGTCGACGATCGATTCGCCCTGTAGCCGCACGCACGTGCTCTCCGACCCACTGTTGATCACCGCGAGACCAGTAGCAACTGCCCACTCCTCGAGAGCCTCGCCCCTGGCATCCGTCGCAGGGGAACCCCAAGCCGTGGATTTGGCATTGAAGTCCCCCGCAACTATCACCGTGCTGGGTGATACCTGCCCAACCAGAGCCCCGACCTCGACCAGCTGTTGTTCAAAGTCGGCGAGACTCCGATTGGGAGAGGCGTAGACTCCCACAACCGTTAGATCGCCCACGACGGCGAGGACGCACCCTCTGCCCCTGGCTACACCCTCGATGGACGGGGAGCCAGCGACGGCAGGGGCGACGATGGCCACTACCCCATCGTGGTCGGAGACCCAATCGTCCCGAGAGGGAACGAAATAGGGCTCCGATACCACCGCAACGCCGATTTGCCACTCTGCCATGCTTTGGACTAGGAGGTCCTGAGCCCTGGCAGAGTGGTTTATGTTTGCCTGGAGACAGCGCAGAGCCATCAGTGCGCGGTCTCCATTGGCTCCACCCTGAGGCCTGCAGCGCCACCCTGCTGCGGCGCTGCACGACCTCTGCCGCCCTGGCAGCCCCTGCTCCCGACGGCATGTGCTGCTGGCCGACCGGCCGCTGAGCAGACCACACACTTCGGGTCAGCAGCGGTACACTCCCGGGCCTTATGGTCAGGTTGACCGCAACGGAAGCACAGACGGCTGCGGTCGATACCCCTGACGCATTTTGCCCCCACGTGGCCCCCCTCAAAGCACCTGTAACACCGCAGGGGCCTCGGCTCGAGCAGCACCACCCGCGCCGAGACCCACCCCACCTTTAGGCGGCCAGCCTCCAGCACCTTTTTAGCGGCAGCCACCGGGCAGTTCAGCCAAAGGGAGCCGGAGCCTTTCGAGCCCCGGGCAATAGCCCCCGGCCTTATGGCTCCCGCGGAGCAGCCCCCAGCTTCGGCCACCGCAGCCACCACCTCGTCCGCCGTGACGGAATCGTCCAGATCCATGACCCTTAGCTCTACGCATTTGGTCGGCCTATGGACCTGGACGTCGTCCGGGTTGAGGACCTCCTGGAGTTTGCAGGCAAGGGCGTCCGCCGCCTTCTCCGCGTCATTTGTGCCCGGTGGAACCTCCAGGATACGTCCCCCCGTGGCTGATGCCCGGAAGCGCACCGCAGTCAAGCCGACCTCGCTCAACTTGATGCGGCTCTTCGCCTCCGCCAGGACATTCTCGTATTTGAGGCCCTTCTCCATGGCACCGGGCTTCAGGGTGATGGTGATCACCTCGGAGCGAGGAGGGCGGAGTTTCCTCTTGGGAGGCGTCTTCTTCGCTGCACCGGTGGGTTTAGATGCCGATGCCGCCGGTTCGGTGGTCGTCTTTTTAGACGTCCGTCGAACGACGGCACTCCAGGTTATCGGAGCCTGTCCGCCTGTACTGCCCGGCTCCGAGGACGACGGAGGGGCATTTTGTGTGGTCGTCGCCGCCGCCGCTTCTTGAGCAGCCATGTTTGGGCGTTTTGCCCGCTTACGTCTGCTCTGTCCGGCCGCGTTCACAACCGAAGGCGGATCAGCTGTGACGGTTGCAGTTGCGGCCGGAGCCTGCGCCGCCCTGCGATCGGCGGCCAGCGGAGGTCGCAGCCGAGGCTCCGGAAGGAGGCGGCGTTCGATGCCCTCCATCCGCGCGTTCAGCATATTAGCGAACTGCTCGCGGCTGGAGCGCAGCGCCTCCTCCAAGATTCGCTGAAAATGCGTGTCTTCCCTCGTAATTGGCTGTGCGCGCAACTGGGCCACTTCCCGGCGCAGCTCGGCCAACTGGCCCGAAAGCTGCGCGTTGGCCGCTTCCAAGCGGGCTACCTCCTCCGTCATGGTTAGGGCCCTCAAGTCAGCCACCGCTCCTTTGATGGTGTCCGCGGCGGTTTTAAGGGCCCTGACGAAGGTGCCTTTCAGGTTGCCCGACTTATTGGCAACCTGTAGCACCACATCCAGGGCCTCTTGAACCGCCGCGTCCAGAGCGGCGGACGTCCTCGGCGCTTCCTCGGCTGTTGTCTGGTGGCGGTTCCTGGAGCGGGCCGTCCTCTCCTCGATTGCCACCTGGGCCGCTTCGTTGAAGGCAGCCAGCGCTTCTTCTGCCTGGAGGCTGCCTTCCTTGGCTTTGCCGAGCTCCGCCTGGGATTTTCCCAGCCCAACATATCTGCCATGGGTGGGCGGTCGGCCACGTCCCCTCTTGCTAACAGGCTTCAGCAATCTGCTGGCTGAGGATTCAGAGTTAGCGCTCTGTATGCTCGCGTCACTCTCGCCCGAGCCCGAGCATTCATCCTCAGCGCGGGTCCGCTTCTCGCCCCTCCGCCGCTTTTGCATTTCGCCCGATACTGTCCGCATGCTGCAGCCCGACGTGTCCGACTCGGAGAGTCGTTCAGGTCGGGCAGCTAGTCCTTTAAGTACGCCAGGGTCATTGGTATCAGCGCGCGCCAACGGGGCGCCCACCTCCACCGCTACATCATCAGACGCCGAATCCACGGTCTGCATCGTGCAGACCGACGAGTCCGACTCGGAGAGTCGTTCCAGCCGGCCAGCACGTCCTTTCAGTATGCCTGGGTCGTTGGTTTTGGCCACCGCCATACCATCAATTTCTCTATCCTTTTTTTTGTTTTGAAAATTTTCCATAGTAAATCCCACGAGTATGGGGGAAATAAACAGTCCACCAAGGCAGTGCCCCCTGTACCTTGGTAACCCTATTACACCGTGAGGTCGGGCGGTATCACGGGATCTCTAAGCTAATGTTTTTTATTGAGGTTGGCTCCTCTTAGCCCGGCCGGTTAAGGCAAGGCCCTCGGTCCCACCACGGGCTGCGAGACATGATCCACAACACCCGGATGGGGAAACGAGTTTGAGAGGCGGTGACAAAAGTCTTGTTTACTCAGAGTCGATACCGAAACTGAGCAAACCCGCCTCTCCCGCCGCTGGCCTCCGGAAGCCCAAAAAGACCCCGAAGACCCAGCAACTAAAGCTATTTACAACAACACAAACATACGAAAAAGAACAATAACACCACAAAACATAAAACAAATACTCCCATCAATTGCCACGAAGCCGCTCACACAGTCCACTCTGCTAAACAGAGAAGTACCAGGAGCGACCCGTGGCATAACCGTCGTGTCAGTCTTAGCCGTGGTCGACAGGCACTCCGAGAAAAAACCTAACCTAACCTAACCTAATCTAACCTAACCTAACCTTTTTCTTTCATCGGAATGCCTGTCGACCCCGTTGCCCAGGGTGCACCACGTGGAGGTGACTGACTTGCACCCCCATAAAACGAAACACGCGTGATGGCCCACCTAACAAACCCTCATTAGTCAGTAAATTACTGACTCAACTCAGCGGGCAATATAGTACTCAAGTGTAATCTAAGAACAGTAGTGGCGGCATCACACTAAAGAACACACTTCCCCATATGATCGTCCTACCTGTACCTACTATAACAAAAGCATCGGCCAATTAAGTTTTTTACAAGCATTTTAACATAATGTAAGGTAATGTTTAAATATAGGTGTATTTAACACGACTAAATTAACAAATAATTAATATGTATAACAAAAGGAAAAAAATAATATGAAAAAATGGCTGAGTTAATTTTATCAAATAAAAAAAAATACAAATAATTATGAAGAAATATAAAAGTTAAAAAAAAATTTTTATTTTTTTATTTTGTCCGTGCAGTGACTGAGTAAGAATACAAATCACTGTCCCTCTCTCTCCCATGGGTGTCGTAAGAAGCGACTAAAAGATATCTGAGCGACCATCTGCTCATCTGGTGGTAGGATGTCAATCATCCGCCTGGCTTGTTACCACCGTACGCATGGTGAAAAACTCGTGAAGTGGATCCCAGACATTGACGGGCGAGCGCCACCAGCGGTATGCAAACGTCGCGTTTGGCACTATAAGTCGGCAGATTGGGACGATTTGCGCGATTACTATGCGTCAGTCCCTTGGAAGGAACGTTGCTTCAAGGAAAATGACCCGACAGCTAGCGCCGCTGCTATTGCTGATGAGATCCGGTTGGGGATGGAATACTACATTCCTAACTCAGATCTCATCAGTAAGGGCACGCGTAACCATTGGTTCACTCGCGAATGTGCCGATGCTGTGTCATCCAAGCAGGCGGCATATCGCGCGTGGATCAATGGCTGCGTTAGCGGGGCATCTAACATTGACTCACTGAAAGCAACCTATAACAAAAACTCCAAGTCCTGTAGGAAGGCATACACGAGAGCGGATGCACAGCGCGTTGTACAGATTGGTCATGACCTTGTTTCGCATCCTAGGAGCTCCCGTAACTTCTGACGTCTGACCAAGTCTGTGCAAAACAATTTTTGCCAACCTTCACTGCCACCGCTCAGGAATCCGGACGGATCACTAGCTCACAGTCCGCAGGAGAAAGCTGATCTTCTGGCAAAACTCTTTGATCGATGATTGCATTGCGCTGCCACCTTCAATACCTTCATGGGGCCACACGATGCCTGACATCAAAATCAGGCAGCGTGATGTGCGTGCAGAGCTGCAATCGCTCGATGTACGGAAAGCTAGCGGTCCCGATGGAATACCAGCCATAGTGCTGATAAAATGTGCAGCGGAGCTGTCTCCTGTGTTGACGCGCCTTTTTCAGCTGTCTCTCTCTACAGGATGTGTACCGGATTCTTAGAGAAAAGCTAATGTGCAAGTGGTTTCCAAAAAAGGGAATCGGTCTGACCCGGCAAATTATCGGCCAATAGCTATCACCTCAGTACTTTGTAAGGTGATGGAACGGATCTTAAACAACAAACAGATCCATTACCTAGAATATCACTGTCTAATTAATTATTTTCAGTACGGGTTACGACCGAAACGGTCCACAGGTGATCTTCTAGCGTACGTAAAACACCTCTGGGGTGAAGCTATCGATAAGCGTGGGGAATTGTTGGCTGTCAGCCTTGATATCTCCAAGGCTTTAGACAGGGTCTGACACAGAAGTCTTCTCTCCAAGCTGCCGGCATACGGTCTGCCAGCTCAGCTCTGCACCTGGATTGAAAGCTTCCTACACAAGAGTAGCCTTCGCGTATTAATTGATGGGTCCCCCAAGGGTCTGTGCTATCCCCCACACTCTTTCTTCTGCATATCAATGATATGCTCTCTCTTGGGAACATACATTGCTATGCAGATGATAGTAGTGCACGGGGGATACCACAGACGCGCAGTAGCTGGGCGGCGGAAACCGAAGAGAGACGGAGGGATCTTGTTGTTGAACTCGATAGGACGTTAGGGCTCATTGCCAAATGGGGCTCTGATAATCTTGTTGAGTTTAACGCCAAGAAAACACAGCGCATGCGTATGCGCTTTCACAGCGAAAAAGTCACCATTTTCCCCTCCTCACTCCCTCGGTGGTACTACGCTGGGGATACAAAGCAAAGTCGCCATACTGGGAATTGACGTTCGGTGCGACCTCAATCCAAGGGACCACATCGAGGCTGTTATAAAAACAACTTCACGGAAACTCGGAGTCCTGAACAAGGTGCGGCGTTTTTTCACGCCACAACAACTGCTCATGTTGTATAAAACACGGGTGCGGTCTTGTGTCGAATAGTGCTCGCACCTTTGGGATGGCTCCGCTAAGTACTTACTGGAGGCCTTGGATCGGTTGCAGCGACGTGCGGTTCGCATTATTGGCGACGTAAAGGTCACCAATACCCTCGAGCCTTTACAATTGTGTTGAGACCGAGAGATAGCGGCACTGAGCGCTTTCTATCGACTGTATCACGGCGAGTGCTCAGAGGAATTATTCTCCCTCATTCCTGCTTCCCTATTCCTTCACAAGTCTATGCGTGCTGGCTCTCGATGTCACCGCCTAACTGTGACATCAATTCCATCGCGCACGAAGAAATTTGGCAACTCTTTCCTTTATCGCACCTCCAAAACATAGAATTCTTTAGCACACGTGTTGCCCTCCTCTTATGACCTGGGTTCCTTCAAACGAGGCCTGAAGAGGCATCTTTCGGGCCGGCATGGCGGGGGCGGCTAGTACAAATCATTTATTTATTTATATTTATATATATAAATAATATTATATATATCTAAAAAAAATTTTCTCCTCTCGAACTTCCAAATCAAATATAGGTAAATACTCTCCACTCAACCACCTCATAAACTTATATAATAAAGTCAACAGTGATGGCATTGACATTTTTCACGACTCACTACCTCTTTTTCGCAAAAAATTAACGCTGGGAGCTTTGTTGTGATTGTGATATCTTTACTGTTATATTTAGTTTGTTATATTCAACTTTGTAAATTATGGTATTATCTCTAAAAATCTTATATTATCATTGTTTGTAATTATTGTTAGTTATTTTTATTTTTTTTACTTCATTTTTTTATTTTTTTGCTAATTGTTTGAATGTCAAATAATTAATAAGCGTGTTATATTGCAGTCTGTAGTATTTATTAAATAGAGTATTGTTAAAAAAATTGTTATTGGAGGCTAACGTAACTATTAATGCTGTATATACCTATTAAGTGTTTGAAATTGTATCTGTCATTTTATCGTATTCTTGTTTTAAGTGCCATATTTCAAATACTGTGGTGTATCGATTAAATAAATAAATAAATAAATAAATAAATATATACTCTTTATTGCACACCAAAATAGACAAAAATAATAGGAGTAAAACAAAAACAAAGAAAAGAAAAATGTACAATAGGCGGCCTTATCGCTAAAACAGCGATCTCTTCCAGGCAACCTTTGGTAGAGGAGAGAGATAGGATGGTAGGGGTGTACAAATTATTTAATACATAAAAAAAAAAAAAATAGATACAATATATATATGTATATATACGATACATAATTAAATATTCCATAAATATATAATTATATAATAATATAATATACATACACATTATAAATATATACATTTACATACTATAGATACTTACATAATAAATAAAATATTTAATTGCAGTATTTCTTCATGAAGCAAGATAGTGCTCTTTTATCATTTTTTTAAAAGAAGTAATAGTTGGTGCACGTCTTGCTTCTGGTGGAAGAGAGTTCCAAAGACGAATTGAATGGACTGTAAATGAGTCACTATAAAAAGATGTTGTATGGGGTGGTATTTTTAAAACCAAATTCTCTTCAGAACGAAGATTATGGCTATGTGAAGAACTAAGAAATTGAAAACGTTCTTTTAGATATGAAGGAGAAGACGGATTGAACAGAATACAGTACAGAAGTTGAAGGATGTGAGTATTCCTGCGAAGCCGGATTGGGAGCCACTTGAGCTTTTTACGAAATTCAGAAACGTGATCATATTTACGAAGACCAAATATGAATCGGATGCAAAGATTTTGGAGACGCTCAAGTTTATTAAGTTGATCCTCTTTTAGATCAAGATAACATGCGTCAGCATAATCGAGAATTGGTAGTAGGAGTGACTGTGCTAACATAATTTTGGTAGGGATGGGTAGAAAGTTGCGTAACCTTCGAAGGGAGCCAAAGGCTGCAAAAATTTTTTTACTAACCTCACTTATCTGTGGTTCCCAAGACAGGTGCTGGTCAAAGGCAATTCCCAAATTCCTAGCTGTAACACTGAACGGTATGTTAACACCGTTAAAGTGTACAACCGGGAGATCCGAAAAAGATATACGAGAAATTAATTTTGAACTACCAATAATCAGCACCTGTGTTTTATTTGGGTTTACCCGTAATCCAAATGCAGTAGACCACTTAGAAATATTTAATAAATCATTATTAACTAAATGTATAGTTTCAGAAAGGTTCGCAATTTTACTTTGTGAATAGATCTGAAGATCATCTGCATACAGGTGATAGAGAGAAGATATATGAGAAGTGATGGTACTTATAAAGACCGAAAACAAGAGGGGAGACAACACGCCACCTTGTGGAACGCCAGCAGTTATAGGAGCCCATTCTGAGAAAGAATCTTCAAAATCATTCTTCCTGACTGCACTAGCCGTCGTCGCGTTTGGACTCTACTACCACTTACCATCAGGTGGGTGGTGGGTGATCACTCCCGGGTATTATAATAATAATAAATGTTAATTTAAAATGAAGACTTCTCATTTATTTGTCTAATCGAATCGATTTATTTATATATTTTAGACATGAACGATGAATGAAGGAATCTTGTGCATATTTAGTACGTGTATCATGAAAATTAAATATTGACTTACTTCGCGAAAGTTGTCCAGGACATCGGAAATTAATGCAACCAGAGAGAAATGGAGAATCGTTTATGTAGTGGAGTAATTACAGCAAAAATATCTGATCATAATCATCATCGTCTCCTACGTAACGGCCAAGTCACACATTTTGACTAAGGTGTAGGATTTGTAGAGGACTGAAGACTAGGATTACACTCATACGCTACGATGAGAATTAGGGAATACAGTGTTAGGTTAGGCATCAGGGTAAATTTTAATTGGATTGAGAAATAAACAAGGAAAGAAAAACTTCCGCTAAATTATAGCGCGTTTTTTAAAATCACGCAGTTCATGTAATAAAATCACTCTAGCTACACGTTTTCTCATAATAATTCTTTAAGATTATATTTACTACATTGTACTACGCAAGTAGTTGAAATTTTCAATAATTACTTTAGTCGACAATAATATTATTTTTTTTAACTCGGCATACTTCAATTCGTTTACAATTGCTTATTGCTACATTCATACCACAGTCTACACTAGCGCCAATTTGAAGCTTACCGCTGGACACTTTTTTAAGTTTTCTACCATAAGAGATAATCCTCCTTCACCTCTACCCTCCATAGGTTTAGAGTTGTCGCTGGCTATGTTCGTCTGTCACTATCAAATTGACAGTTCGCTTAATAAATGACAGAATCAGAAATCAAAACACAGAAGTTCAATAAATTCTATAATAACTGAAATTCCGTCTGCACAGCAAATTTTTAAAAATAACAATATATGTGTAATTTATCAAGTTAAATATCAATTAGTTTTATTTTCTTCGGGGTGAAAAACTTAAGAAGTTATGCCTCGTGTTAAAATTGACTATGTGGTCAGTTTTAGTAGTGAAGATCCTGTAAGTTATAATAATTAAAGACCTTGGTCATGCCTTGGTCATTCTAAAGTAAATAACTTTTCAAAGTAACAGTAGCAAAACTTAAATTTGTTTCTTATTGTTACTATTTATTATTCATATTAAATATCTCTTCTATAATACAATTTCTGAAATTGCACATAATAAGTTATCAGTTTCATCAAACAGTGAATGGAAACGATGTATAATGTCTATTTAAAAAAGTTTAATATTAGGAAAACCAAGCAAACAATATTTTGGAATGGGAGGTGAGCAAGAAGAAATGGCTCTGTAGTAAGGGAGAGTCTTCCTGCTCAATCGTGCTACAATTGGCCAAAGCTGTTAAGGTGATTATTAATAATTTATGAAATAAAATAAATTAAATATCTGAGTCTAATCAGTCAGACAGACAATAATATAATTTAATTATATGTTGTAGCTTTTACAGCAATGAGTAATTTTTAAGTCAAAGAGTAACTAAGCTGGTCTACTATTACTTCAATTTACAGCTGTAGTAATAATTATAATAAGCATACCATTGCTTAAGTCTTATCATTAATTAAAACAAAAAGTTAATAAAACAAAAAACAACATTCAGTTAAACATTTGAGATTAAACAATAATATATATAAATTGATTTTCAGATAGAGTCCATCAATATTGGAGCCCACCATGCCGCCTCAGTTGAAGTATTAGTTGGATTGTCAGAGAAACCTAATGAGCCCTTTCAGGTAGAAATATCCCTCATTTATTTAAAGAGCCAATATTAGGGAGCTAGTTTTAAAAGTAAAATTTGTGGGTGTCTTTGATCCAGCTCATCTAAGCTCTTAAAACCGAATGGAACCAGGTGCTGGTCCCAAGCTGCATGCTGCTGTCGCCGGGCGAGTCCCGGCGCGATGGTGGCGTGGAGCGCGTGCGCTCGTTCAGCGGCGCGCAGCTCGCCGGCGCGCGCGAGCGGCGCTGGGACCGCGTGCGCGTCGTGTGCGCGCAGCCCTACAACAAGCACTGCAAGGTCGGCCGGCGGCTGACATGCCATCGACGCGGATTGAGACTCAGCGATTAGTAGCTAATTCATTTCCTTATGTCATTATTTTCAGTATGGCCTGTCATTCGTGCATATCCACGAGCCGGAGAGCAAGTTTTCACGGACGTTCGCGTTCGGCGCGCTAGCGGCCGAGGCCGACGACGACGAGTTCCGCCCGGGGGAGCTGTTCGCGAGCACGCGACGCTCGACCGCCGGTATGACACCATTCGTGAGGTTTCACACTGCCTCCGTTGGCAGCTGACTGGCAGACTGGCAGTAGCTTGTCGAATGTACAAGTCTGATATTGATTTACAATCGACTGTTTAACGAGACGATTAATTTTTTTGTTTCAGATGCACAAATAAGACAAGCATCTATGGCCGCTATTAAAAACAATTCAGACAAGTACACCAAGCTTATTAAAATTCCTATCGCTAAAGCGACCGGTAAGGAATGCCGTGGAGAGGATGACGAGCCGTGCTCGAACCGGCGGAAAGAAAATCTCATGTACACCGACGATGATATAAAGCCACACGATAAAATCGACCAGGTGGTCCAAAGGCATAAACTAGAAAAGGATGACAAAAAGTTATCACACAATCAAAGGACTAGACTAGAGGATCAAGACAAAGAAAAGATAAATAATATAGACAGAGACAGCAAAAAGAACAAGATACCCCAAGATAACCCACAGAGGCGAGTGCGGGAAACGAATTCTTCACCTCAGAGCAAAGTCGTCAAAAAAGATACTCCGAGTACCGCGAATTCATCTCACTCGAAGAAACGGAGGCGATCGGATGACGGTGAGTTTTTTCGATCATCTCCGAAACGATCGAATCCATTTTACCGGCGCCCGTCGACCCGTAACGTTCCGACTCGTCCGCAGAGCCGGGCCCGCGCCACACGCTCGAAGCCGCCGTGCTGGCGGGCGTCGTGTTCACGCTCAGCGGCTACGAAAACCCGCTGCGTGCCGAGCTGCGCGACGTCGGCCTGCGTCTCGGCGCGCGCTACCTGCCCGGCTGGCGCGGCTGCACGCACCTCGTGTACGCACCTCGAGCAGTGGCCGCGGGGCGGTGAGGATGGGCCGGTCTGAGTGCGTGTCGTCCGCAGGTGCGCGTTCCCGAACACGCCCAAGGTGCGCGAGGCGCGCGCGGGCGGCGGGCGCGCGGCGGGCGTGGCGGGCGAGTGGCTGCGCGCGTGCGCGACGCAACGGCGCCGGCTGCCATGGCGCTGGTTCGCGCTGCAGCCTAGCGAGCGCGAGGCGCCGCCCGCCGACTGGCGGCTCGACCGCCCGGACTCCGGCGGCGACAGCGGTACGATTTCAGCGATTCGGCTGCAGCCGATCTTGACGACTGTTTTTCATACGCATTCGATTTGCACGTTCATCGTTGACTCTTTTCGCCCTAAGACATGGACACCGACGATGAAATCGAGAAAGTTCTGCAACATCAACGGAAAAAGAACAGAACGAATTCTCCCGTCGCCGACGACGACTCGAGCGCCCCGCCGCCGGCGGACGTCGTCAACAACGCTAACGCGTCCCGCGAGTCCGACGTGACGTTCGTGCGGGACGACTGCGTCCTCGACGCCATCGCCCTCGACGACTCCGACTCGGACCTCACGGACCGGGACGACCTACCGGCGCGACCGGAGGAGATCGATACGGAAAAAGTATATTTCTTTGTCATTTCTGTGTTCTTTATTCATATTATATCGCGATTTCTAATTTCCTACTCGATAATTATATCAGGAATTACCGCACTTCTTCGATGGTTTGACTTTTACGATCTCGGACGATTTGGACGCCGAGTACGACCGCGCACTGCTAGTGCGATACATTTGCGCCTACGGCGGACTCGTGGTGAAGGTAAACGAGCTTTTCCTACACGTAGTAAATGGATCAACATTCGTAGCTAACGGTCGGCTCCTGCTCGCAGGCGGGGCGCGCGCAGTACCACGTGTGCGGGCGGGGCGGCGCGGGCGGCGCGGGGGGGGCGCGCGTGCGGCCCGAGTGGGTGTGGCGCTGTCACCGCGAGCGCGCGCGCGTGCTCGACGTGTGACCGACTGTTCGAGGCGCCTTATCGACAATTATATTCTTGATTTTTAAAAAATATTCTTTTTATTATTCGCCATTACACAACATCCCTTGACTTTGTAAGGTTTCAAATAAACGAGAACACAGAATTTTTATACGTTTTCGCTTTATTGAATTCTTATGACTTTAAATTCTCCCGGAGACGCGAGCGGTGTCTCACTGCGACGTCAGCAGGGTGAGCTTCTCGTTCAGTTGCAGCTGGGTCTTGATGAGTTGTGCGAGAGTGACCACCTGGAAAGGGTGAGTACAAATGTTATAATTGTCCCATCACTAGCTTTTGTATGGAGCGATCTTTATTTCGCGGGCATCCAACAATTTTCATATATAAAAAAATTCATAATACAGTAGCGATGTGAATACTGCATCAAATTACATTAAACTTGCTTTCCTTCAATTTAAACTTTTGAATATTATTATTTTTAATTCAAGCACATATACATTCTTAATAAGCTGCACTAGATATTTTAACGATTCCCTCCCATCATGTCTGTCTATCTGTCTGTCTGAACATGATAAACTCAAAAACTAACAAACGGATTTCCATACGATTTTCACCAATAGACAGGAACTGACTGGAAGCATTATGTATTACAATATAAACATTTCATGGAAACCCTTATTTAACCCGTGCGAAGCCGAGACGGATAGTTAGTATACATATATATATAAAAAGAGTGTCACCATGAGCAGGTCCTTGACGCCTCCAGCGAATGCGTCCGCGAAGGAGGCGGAGGCGAGGTCGGGCAGCGCGCTCACCAGCTCTAGCAGCTGGCGACCCACCGCGTTGTTGGGCGTCGTGCGCTCCGACAGCACCTCCTCCACATACTGCACCACCTGTGACCACACCATGCCATACAATTTGAAATGAAAATAAATTACGTTGACTAAAAGTAATGCACAAAGTACTTTGTTTTTGTTAAAAACGGTACAAAATGTGCAGAAAATTACTGACCTGGTCAAGTAGACCAGAGAGCCTAGAGGCGGCGTCGGCCACCTGCGCGAGGTCCACGGCCGGCTGCACTTGTCGCGAGCGACCACCTGGCCCTATCGTCTTTTGGCACAGCTGCAGACCTACGATCTGAAAAGATTGAAACGGCAAGTGATGTTAATCAAACTCCACAGATACACATACAAAGGAGTCTACGAAACAAACAACGCCACGACGCTATACCTCAGGCTCGTAGTATGTAAGTCCCACATCAATGGGAGTGAACATGCAGCCCTGCTTCCCGCGCGGCACGCCGAGCGCCACGCACACGTACGCGCGCAGGCCCATGCGAGCGCCCGCTAGCGACGTGTCCAGCGTAACGTGCACGGGCTCTCGGCACTCGCGTGAGTAATACTCGTGAATCACAGACGAATGGTTGGTCACCTCATTACCTGTCGCCCACCAACCTGGAAGAAGAAATTGACTATGAAAAATGTAAATTAAACTGTACTAATTGAAACTGTAAACTTTTATGTATAAAATTAGTATGTTGGTTATTGTATAATAGTTAAGTAAATAACAAGTCGTAATATATTTTGAAAAAAGTAAGAGTAAAATTTATTTGATAGCCTTCAAAGATTCTTAAAATAACCATCACATTTATATATTATGAACTTATAACAGCTTGCATCCTTTTTAATTTTTGCAATAATAACTCTGGATCATAGATTATGCATATACTTAATCCTCCTGCCCTCCGAAGTTTAGTAGCAAATACCAAACATATTGTATTAATTATATTTAATAATGTTCCATATAAAAAGTGAACATTACCAGTAGTATAACTGTCTATTGATCAACATTTTGTAATTGCTTCTATTACAGTGTAAACTCTATACAACAACACTGAAGGGACTGAATTATTGAGAATTGTTGTTACATAAAGAGCAAAAACATATATATTATTTTGCTACCTATATAATACTATTTACTGATTGATTATTAACAAACAACAATATGTAAACCAGAAAACCATGCTTATTGAGTTTATTACGAGATAGATAATAAAGCAACAAAAACTTACACCGCTGCAGTTCTTACTAATGAAGGCAACTCAGAAAGTACTCTCTACTACTTAATAATGATGTTTTGTAGTAGTTATTGAGAAAGAGTGTAATGCTACATAGAGTATATCATTTTATGGAAAACAAGGTAAACCAATCAAAGTAGTGAGTCCGATGGTTTAGGTAGTTTAGTCATTAAATTGAGTGGCATTACATGGAAATTATACTGTAGTTGTTTTTTTATACTTTGCTTTTAATATGATATATTAAAAGCAAAGTATAAAAATAAAAACCTTCTCAAAAGAGGAGAAGAGGCCTTAGCCCAGCAGTGGGACATTCACAGGCTGTTACTGTACTTACTGTATGATATATTAACTGTAAGAAATATGAATACATTTCATTGATATTTTTTTAGACTAAATTAAACCTTGTCAAACTATTAACATAAAGTAATCATAAAATAATACTATCAATATATCTGATACCTTTAGAAACTTACCAACAATGTTTTCTGAAGCATTAACCCTACGATTAAGTTCGTAAACATCCATAGCATAATTTAGCTCTGCCTCCACCTGGTCCGCATGTTCCTTGTGTGGCACACAGAAACAGTTAGTCACCTCCACTACCCCTTTGTCACAGGTACCTTGACATTAAAATCAAAACAAGCAAATTAAAAAAAATTAATTCCTACTGAAAGTATGTCTATATTATAAATATCTTGTGGAATTAAAAACAATTTTACGATGCATGGGATGGCGTTTGACGCAGATAAAGCCGAGTTTGTACCACATCACCTAGGATCACCCTTCCAGTTGAATGACGACTTTACAACTTTCCATGTATTTAAATAAAACATTATAATAACAAATAAAACAAAAAGGTTAACCCTCATGACGTCGGCATAACACATTGAAAATATTCCGAACACGTATTGAATATAAACAATATTTACCTAACAAAGTTCCAATAACACGATGTGAATCAGCATTTCGACGCTCATATGCATCAACGATTTGAAATAAAACAACAGGATGAACCTTAACAACTAAATTGAGTGCCATGTTGAGTTGTTTGAAACCTGGAACTTGAAAGACTTTATTAAATGACACAGAACGTCACTTAGACAATGATCAATAATGACAGTGACTTTGATACAGATGAAATATTTTCTCAACAACCAAAAATTACTTTCCAATTTATAAAAATAAATCAAGATTTTATTAAATTAACATCTGTAGATTGTTTTGTAAGGTACATATACATAATAGTAAGTATATCAGTCTTCAGAAATGTATTTTGTATCAGTGTTCAATCAATAATATAATGATTACCGGTAAGCGCTTCAAAAACGGCCCCAAAAATAAGAGCACAAATACAAGTCGGTCGGGACAAGCAGAGCAGGCATCATAAGACAACCCCTTCTACCCTCCGATCATTTTTATTCTTTTTCTTTCTTTGGTTTCACAATCAATTATTTAGCCAGGGGCCTCCACACTCCTTTTTTGCCCCGAGGCCTCCACACCTCTAAATCCGGCCCTTCCCAGATATCATCTCCGGCTGATACCTCATTCCTCTCCTACCCGGGGTACAAGTTGGAACATTCCTATGTACCGCAGGCTGGGGTGTGTGTTTACGTCAGAGAGGATATCTGGCCTCATCGCATTGCAATGCATACCATCCAAAATTCCTACTTCAATGTTTCCTCTCCTACCCGGGGTACAAGTTGGAACATTCCTATGTACCGCAGGCTGGGGTGTGTGTTTACGTCAGAGAGGATATCTGGCTTCATCGCATTGCAATGCATACCACCCAAAATTCCTACTTCAATGTTGTGATGGGAGATTTTAGCGCTAAAGTGGGAGTACATACTAGCAGCGATCGGTAGTAGGACAACACGGATTTGAAAGCAGAAATCATAGGGGGCAAATGCTTGTCAACTTCCTGGAGAAAGAGGGACTGTTCTTGATGAACTCCTTCTTCAAGAAACAGCTCCAACGGAAGTGGACGTGACGAAGCCCAGACGCTATGATTAAAAACGAGATTGACTTCATTATGACGAACAAGAGGCGAATATTTAGAGATGTCTCCGTGATCACAAGGTTCAATACGGCAAGTGATCACCGACTTGTACGAGGCACTCTAAATATTGACTACAAGCTCGAGCGCGTTCGTCTAATGAGGTCTACGCTCCGGCCAAAACTGCTCCAAGCTGTGGAGTCTAGTACGTTACGGGTGATGTTAATGATCAGGTTTGGTCGACAGTACCTAATTTCGAACAGATTTTCTCTGTCAATATAAGACAGCCCGCCCCTGTCAGCCATATCGCCATCACTCCGAAATGGCGTGGTTTGGTCGACCACGATATTCTTGGCAGGTCCCAGCCCACGAAAGGTGTATCGACACCAGGACCTTCTGAGATGGAATTAGACATCTCTTGTATCCTGTAATCCAGCATTATTTTCATGAGGCCGACTCGTTTGGTATCACCTACAAGAATATGTAATGATATACTCTACCACCAAACTGCATACTTAGTATCATTGTTTTCTGCTTTGAAGAGATCAGTACATATGTTTTTGGATGAAGTATACTATTAAAAAATTATTAATTCTGCCTTTAATTTGTTAATTCTGCCATACCTTGAAAATTTAAGAAAATCAAGTGAGCCTGTTTTCTGAAAGAATTAAATAAATAATCTTTACCATAAACACATTTATTTTTTCATAATGATTCCTATTATAACATTAAAATTTGAAAACATAACATTGTAACAGGACAAAAACATTAGTAGACATGCTACACTTATAAAAGTATCAACTATATACTAATTATTTATTTAAAGAAAATACAATCAGAGTTGAGGATAGGACAAAGATGCCTAAGGTTCCTTATAACTAAATCACATACTTTATACTTTGCCTCGTGGAAAAATTTAAGTGACAGAAAATTGAGACATTTGTATTGTAATGAAATAAAACACAACCACAATGGATAATATTAATATTATGTTCTAGCGGTATAGTTTGCATCATTGACCATTAGGTGAAGGTGAGGTATGAATCCTAATACCATGCATCTCAGCAATTTCACTCTTTAAGGATTCTGTTACCAAACGATGTTGTTTAACTGTTGAAAGACCCTTAAATTCCTTTGCTTCTATACTAACCTGAAAGTCAAATTTGAGTTTATATGCATTATTTAAAAAAAAAAGTAAACATAACATGTAGCAACATTTTTGACAAATAACAAATATTAAAAATCATATTTATTTATCTCTGTGCACTTTCATGTAGATATTTTAGTAAGTTGATATATATAATTATTTATCTTACTTCAAACATAGCACCACAGCCTCCAGATATATCCTCTACACTAACATATGTGATACCCGGTAGTGATTTCTTTAAAGCCTCTGTTAATTTTTGCTCTTTGGAAATACAGTTTTGCTGGAATGCATTACCATTGCCAGCAACGGCCCGACTCTGAAATTAAACACACATAATTTCTTCGGATCATTTAAGAATATGTTGTAATACATACAGATGTGTCAATTCTCACACAAGATATACCGATTGGTAAAGTGCTCAAATAACTGAGCAAAAATCGCACAATCCGACTGAAGAGAACCACTTTAGGTACTTTCCGAGACTCAAAAAGGTACACTTAAACTACTAATTTCCGAACTCCGTGACACTATTAAGAATTTATTGACAGACACCATACCATACAAGCTTGGAGCTAGCCACTAGCCTAAGGGACGTTAAGATAAAGTTAGTAATTACTAGCTATTTTACTTACTAGTTGATTTTTAAAAGGTTCTAAAACTTTCATAAAATGTCTAAACATTTTGAAAAGATATTGCTGCAAAAACAGACAAATTCCTTAGAGAAGCATATACTTTAATCATAAAACATTTTGAGGTTTGTTACTTTAATATCATATAGTATTTCATGTGGGTTTTAAGTTTTAATTTTACATAACATAACCCTCATGCAAATTTTATATAGTTGACAGATCACACTTCACAGTAGAGATGTGCCGAGTCAGGCTGACTCGAGTACCGACTCGAAAATTTAGTAAGATATATACACAGACATAGATTCTGATACACAGTATTCGAATACTTTATGGTATTCGAATACTAAGTTGGGTGCGCTAATCGCGATCTTATATCTACAACTCATAAAAGTCTATTGTGAAGAAACAATAACACAACCAAACACAACCAGCTTTCGCCGGCGACTTTTCCGAACCGATATGACTTAAGGTGCAACATTCAAGAAAAGAGCGTAATCATTCCTTAAATTCAAAAAATTCAAAATTCAAAAATCTTTATTCAATCTATAGGGTTTTCCATTAAGGGCGCTTGATCTTGCAGAACTTCCATCGTAGCGTGTGCTGTGTGGCACGTAGCGCCGTCCTGTTGAAACCACATGTTGTCCAGATCCATATTCTCGATTTCAGGCCAAAAGAAGTTGGTTATCATCGACCGGTATCGCTCACCATTGACGGTGACGGCCACACCATTATCGTTTTCGAAAAAATACGGACCAATCACGCCTCCGGCCCAAAATCCGCACCAAACAGTCACTTTCTGCGGGTGCATTGCCACTTGGTGAACCTCGTGTGGATTGGTCTCGTCCCAAATACGGCAATTTTGCTTGTTGACATAGCCATTCATCCAAAAATGCGCCTCGTCGCTGAAGATGATTTTTTTGCCAAAATCGGCGTCAACTTCCAACTGCTCTAATGCCCAGTCAGCGAACACACGGCGCTGTCTATGGTCATTAACCTTGAGCTCTTGGGTCAGCTGGATCTTGTACGGGTGCAGGCTCAAGTCACAACGCAAAATTCGCCAAGTTGTCGTCTGCGAAAGGCCGAGTTCCTGTGCGCGACGCGGAATTGACTGCCGCGGGTTTTCGAGGACACTGTCGTGCACAGCGGCGATATTCTCGGCAGATCTCGCGTTACGTTGACGCACGGGAACCGGCTGATTGTTAACTGACCCGGTTAACTCGAATTTGTCCACCAATCGACGGATAGTCGACTCGGCAGGACGATCATCGCGACCGTAAAACGGGCGAAGTGCGCGGAACGTTGCTCGAACTGAAGACCCATTTTTATAAAACAATTTTATGATTTGCACGTGCTGCTCGACACTGTAACCTGCCATGGTGGTTTGGGAGGACGGAATGAATATAACACACTGCATTTGACAGCTGTCACTCAAACAACATGGCCGCAATCAGCTGTCAAAGTTCAAGCGTCCCTATTGGAAAACCCCTTAGAAGTGTTACACTTGCTTATTGTCATAAATCTACCACCGGTTCGGAAATAAACACCTCAGCCCTGAGACGAACCGGCGAAAGAAACTCAGCAGGATTATTTTTTTAACTCATCCTTTACAATTATAAGCGATTTCCACAATAACATAATAACATTCTTATGTATTTGAAATATCGTTTCATTCCCAAGGTGTGTAATCATCTAAAAAGTCATTGATTGTGTAATATTATCCTTTAGCACACAAACGTTCCTTAACAAGTTTTTTAAATTTTAAATTGAATATTTTTGAACGCTTGCTAGGATCCTGTTGTAAAAGCGTACAGATTATCCCATAAAAGACTAACTAACCCTGTGTAATCTAGTAATAGTGGTTATAAGTTTATACTTTTTCCCAGGGCAAGATTTACAGGTGTGGAGACCTCGGGGCTACAAAGGAGGCTCCCTGGCTCCAAATTATTTTTCAAATAAAATTAACCATTTCTGTCAGTCGAGTTTTCAAGAAATAATTTACTGTGTAACCAAGTAGATTCCAAAAAAAAAAGCTTAACGACTGCACATAAGCAAAAATTATTGAGCCATTGGGATAAGGAAAAGTTGTTTACTAATCGGAATTTTAAGTTTTTTTCCGAAGTCTCTTTTGTGGAGGCCCCGGGGTAGTAGTAGTGTAGTTACGGTTGCCCTCCCCTAAATTCGGCCCTGCTTGTTCCTGGTGTTAACAGTATGTACGTCATAATTTCTGGGAATATCTTTTATGTTTTTGCGTACATACATAACATTAGAATAGAATTCAGAAGGTTATTCAGAATTCAGGACGTTAATGGGAAAAGATCTCCTGGTGCTTCAGTTGGTATGGGGGTCCCTCATGGATCAATTCTCGGTCCATTTCTATTCCTCATTTACATAAACAACCTGCCCTTTCTTGTAGGGAACAAACATGACATAGTATTGTTTGCTGATAATACCTCTTTAGTTTTTAAAATTAAAAGAAAATAAGTACAGTATGACCATGTAATCAATGCTATCTCTGATATAGCACATTGGTTTAGTGTCAATAATCTTATGTTAAATAATAAAAAAACAAAAGTTGTAAAATTTAGCGCGCCAAATGTTAAAAATGTAAAAGCTGATGTACATATCAACGGGGAGTCGATGGATCCAGTTGAGTCTACTGTATTTCTTGGCCTTACTGTTGATGCCAAGTTGCAGTGGGCCTCCCATATTGACGGATTAGCGAGTAGACTAAGCTTAGCGGCTTTTGCGGTTAAGAAAATAAGATTTTTTACCGATGTTGATACGGCCCGCCTTGTATATTTTTGTTATTTTCACAGTATAATGTCTTACGCAATCTATAGCCTGGGAGCTAAAGAATCCCTAAGACAGAAATTTAAAGAAATTCGATTTATTTTTTTATGTAAGAGGAGGCAAGCGATCAGAAAGCTCACCTGATGGAAAGTGACTACCATCGCTCATGGACATCTGCAACATCCGAGGACTTGCAGGTGCGTTGCCGGCCTTTGAGGAAAGAGTACGCTCTCTTCTTGAAGGTTGCAATGTCATATCGGTTCGGAAAAGTCGCCCGCGAAAGCTGATTCCACAGAGTGATTGTGCGAGGCAGGAAATGCTTTAGGAAACGCGCTGTTGTGGATTTCCAGACATCGAGGTGGTGAGGATGGAATTTTGAGTTCTGAAATTTAATTTTCAATATTAACTGTTGCTTCTCAATACATATTATGTAATGTTATGTATGTACAAAAAAAACATTAATGATTTTGTGAGAAAATGTGATACTCATAACATTGGTACAAGGAACAAACACAAATTAATTACTCCCATTACTCGACTGCATAGAGTCAGTAACTCTTTTTTTTTTCATGCATTGAGTTATGTCCGAAGTCGTAGAACAAAAGTTGTTGTTTATGATGTTAGCTATCTAGTCCTGCGAGGTTGCTGATGTGTTACAAATAACGCTGTATATTGAGAAGCGACAGTCATTATTTTAATTTCTTTAAATTTACATCCTAATTAATCTTTTGGGCCCAGGTTATAAATTGCTCGAATAGCCCTCTTCTGCAGTACAAAAATCGTATTCATGTCGGCTGCATTACCGTTAAAGGCCGGCAACGCACCTGCAACCCCTCGGGTGTTGCAGATGTCCATGGGCGGTGGCAGTCACTTTCCATCAGGTGCACGGTCGTATACACGGTGTATACGACCGTGATCAGGTGAGCCTATTGCTCGTTTGCCCACTAATACATAAAAAAAAAATTGTTATCTACGCACGAAAGCAACACCTATAAACGTATGCACATTGTTTTATTATTATATAATTATTGTTGGATACGTTCAGTTATTGAAAAAAACAACACTTATTCCATTTTCTAGCATTTATTTCGAGTCACAATTGTCATCTCTATTCACGTCTATTTTACAATTTTTTTACATTTTTGTCTTAACGTCATTTCATGAATTCATTTGAAAACAAAATGGTACCTCTTATGATAATAAAAACTCTTTAGCAACTTTACAAACCGTTATTATTGAATTATTGAACAAATCCAATTACCTAATAAATATTCATAAAATGTATTATTCAAATATACAACTTATTACAATTAATAAAATAAATGTTAAGAAATCAACCGTTGTTTGATATTGATATTTATACCTTATTGGATAACAATTAATAAATTAACCTAACATGATGTACATTCGAAAAGATTCGAGCTTTATTAAGTATTCGAAAACTCGTAATATAAGTATTGGAGTATCTACATATCATTTATATTTTTTAAATATACTCTAAAGCAAATGTAACTTTCACTTATCTTATGTATATATATTGCTCATTAGCTATAGAGTATCTTAGCTTCTTAGGAGTATATATATATATATATATATATAAAGTGAAACTGATTTAAAAAAAAACACAATTTGGTCTCCTATATAGTATATACATGATTGTTTGTGAAACGCATTGTGATATATTATATTCTACCTTTATTTTTATATAATAATTTAATTTTGTTTTAACTGAATAGTTATTTATGCGAGCCAAAAAATAAATGATAATAAATGATACCAACTGGAACACTTATAGTGAATTAAAGTTAATGTAAATTACAATGACGTTGACATTGACGTAGTCTTTGATGATCTACTGGCACAGTCGTATAAATAGGTCTATCAACAACAGTAGTGGGGGTACGTCGGCTTAATGTCGCTGTTCAGTTCAATTTACGGCCGCCAGAGGCATGACAATTCGCGTAATAATTATTTCGAACACTTTTTCAAATCCAAACAAAACAGTGAAATAACAACAAATCAGCAAAACTCAACAGAACGATATAACAATGATTAAATAACACAATACTTGGGAGATAATAATATACGCCACGTGTCACTCAACCACGTGCGATAGCAACGATGTACAGCGGGCGTTGTTGCGGAATAAAAGTTGTAACACAATCGCACTAATGTCTCACCAATGAAATTGGACTCGGTTAATAGACCTGTGTACAAGACCGTGTCTAATGGAGGCCGTGACTGGAGGTCTCTGGTAGTTATTGACAAATGACAATTGACATTTGACAATTCCTCTAATGTTTTGTAAAAACACGTGTTTAGCCATGCAATGCGATTTATGATTATAAATTATATTAAATGTTTTATTATATAATTAAAAATGCCTCCATATAAAGCTGGTTTGAAACGAAAAGTTCCATCAGATAAAAAAAGTGATAACGTCTTTGAAGATAAAGTATGTAAATTTAATGTAATAAACTGAAGTAAATCTAGTTCAACTAAACTGTCATATAAAACATTAATAATTTTGGTGGACGCTGTGAGGTAAAATTATTTTATTTTTTAAGCAGGATTCAAATAGTGATACTGAAGTAGAAGACTTGCTCCAAGGGGACTTGGATAAAGAGAGCGATGCAACAGACTCGGAGCATGAAGAAGAAGACGCCGGCTCAGATGGCGAAAGAGACGTGAGATTCTTATAAACAGATTAATACAGCTGTCGGGATTCCGGTAGTGAGGTCTCTGGCCTTTGCCGGACAAGTTTGGTTTTTTACTTTTGTATTTGGACAAATATTCATATATCTAGTCTGTCCCGATATGCTCAGATTTATTCGTTAGTTTAACGAAGTTCCACGCAGAACCAGCAGAGCGATGCCGATTACTATTATAAAAGTTATATCTGGCTTTAATTATATATATCTGAATTAAAAAGAGCTATGGTCAACTATTAAATATATATTATGTCTGGAAAATAAGGAAAATGTTTAGGTGAATAAAATTTCAAGTCTGACTTTTTTAGGGCCTAAAAACCATGGCCAGGTCTTCTCTACACTAATATTTAATATTGCTTATAAGGTCCATTAAATATACATATTTTGATTTCATTTGAAATGTTTAAAGGTTGTTAAGTAATTTTTAAAATAGAATTGTGATGTGTTATGTAGTTAATGATATTTTATATAAATAAAATTGCATGCTTGTGATGTTACAGGTCACAATTCTCTTTTATGATCAAAGCTTATAAGGCATTTTATTCTGTAGGAGGTATTATTCGATGACAGCGCAGACTCAGTGTTAGAAGAAGATCCACATTCTGAGGAATCATTAGATGAATCATCAGTAAGTAATTTGTTTGTGATACATTATTAAGCAATAAATTTATATTATTTCCTGCACAAACAATTGAATTATTTTTTAATGACTTTTACGCATTTAGGATCTTACAGATTCCGAAGGCAATGAATCAGGAGATAGTGAAAATGATGATGCAGATGATGATGAAGATGAAGAGAGTCAACAAGAATCTGAAGATGAACAGAGTGCTGATAGTGGTGCTGAAACGGGAACGGCTCTATCAGCTTCTGGTTCAAGTGATGAATCAAATAAAAAGAATCAGGTTTTAAAAGAAAAAATCAGAACAGAACAGAAGACATCTACAAAAAATAAACCAAAAAAACAAAAACAGAAGAGGAAAATGAACAGCATAGATGTTTTAGCTAGTAAAATACAAGAAGCTAGGGTTTCTACTGAACCTGTACAACAAAAAGGTATATATTGAGTTCTAGGTTCTAGGTAGATTCTAATACAATAATTTAATATATTAAATTATAAAATTATTGTATTAGAATTCAGTAGCTCTGTCTTGTGGACGAAGAGCATTAGATCTAGATACTGTTACATCAGAGCAGATGGAGCTTGCATGCTGTTGTTTATTGATATGATTTCCGAATTAGGTTATCAATATTTTTTATTCCTAACTTAAAATATTCACTTAATGAAATGTATATTTATAGTTACAACATTTTGTAGATGAGTATGAATCAGGCGACACTTCAGATGAAGAGGATCGTGTAAATACGGCCGGAGAGATTCCCATGTGGTGGTACAATGAGTACCCACATGTAGGGTATGATCTAGATGGCCGTCGCCTCATTAAGCCACCACAGCGGGATCACATTGATGAGTTTCTGAAGTAGGTGATATCACAATTTGATCCAAAACAGAGCTCAAAATGAAATAAATATAATTTATCTATACTCTGGTTCCGTGCAGGAAATGTGAGGACCCAGAGTTTTGGCGGACAGTGCGTGACCCCTCCACAGGACAAGATATTGTGCTCTCCAAAGAGGACCTACAGATGTTGGAGCGCTTGCGACAATCACGCATACCCAGTGCCACACATGACGAGTATGAGGTCAGGCACAATCATTTGATTTGATAATATCTTTTACCACCAGTGAACAATTAACTCATTCTATGTTTTAACAGCACAGTAACAGCCTGTGAATGTCCCATTGCTGAGCTAAGGCCTCTTCTCTTTTTTTTTTTTAAGGAGTAGGTTTGGAGCTTTTTCCACCACGCTGCTCCAATGCGGGTTGGTGATATCATATTAAATATAAAGTAAATTTGCAGCTGATCTTAGAACATTTCAGTTAAGATATAAATGTAGTCAGACATGACTGTTACTGTTGCATACTGCACCGATTCTCATAAAGACTCAGATAACGTAGCGCCAGTCGCGGTCTTCGTGTGCGGTCCAGTTGCTCACTCAGTGATACGTTTGCAGCCGTGGGTGGAGTGGTTCAGTCGCGAGGTGCTGGCCACGCCCCTGCGCGCCTTCCCCGAGCACAAGCGCTCATTCCTGCCGTCGCGCTCCGAACAGAAGCAGATCGCGCGCATCGTGCACGCCTTAAAAATGGGGTGGACCAAGACCAGGAAGCAGATAGCCGACGAGCGGAAGAAGAAAAAGGTGCATTCGTATTTCGACTCTGTTACAATTATTTGGTGGTTTAAAAGGTGCTTTCGTTACGCTTCTTGAATTCGCTACAATTAGACAATATATTGTACAGCTTCATACATAAGACGTAGTAATTGTGTCCGCAGGAGCGCCAGTTCTACAACCTGTGGGGCGCAGGCGAGGCGTCGCGTGCGCCGCGCTCGCTGCCCGCACCGCGCCGCGCGCTGCCCTCGCACGCCGAGAGCTACAACCCGCCGCCCGAGTACCTGCTCGACAAGCGCGAGATGAAGGAGTGGGACAAGCTGAGCGAGACGCCATGGAAGCGCAAGTACACGTTCCTGCCGACGCGCCACGCCAGCCTGCGCGAGGTGCCCGCCTACCCGCGCTACGTGCGCGAACGTTTCCTGCGCTGCCTCGACCTCTACCTCGCGCCGAGGGCAATCAAGATGCGCGTGAGTACTCCGCCCGTCACCGACGCCGCCGAAACGAACGGAACGACCGCCTCCACGTCGAATCGATTTCGACGAGTCCTAGAAATGCGTCGTTCTTTCAGCTGACCATCAATGCGGAGGACCTAGTGCCGAAACTGCCCTCGCCTCGCGATTTGCAGCCGTTCCCCACGAGCGAGGTGCTGCGCATCACCGGCCATGAGGCGCTCGTGCGCAGCGTGGACTTCGACCCATCGGGACAGTACATCGTGTCCGGCAGCGACGACGGAACAGTCAAAGGTATCGTGACTCCGACGGGTGGGCGTTATTTATGAACGCCGACGGAGGTGAGTGTTCGTAATGATCCGAGTTGTGCCCCCAGTGTGGGAGACGAGCTCGGGGCGCTGCCTGCGCACGGTGCGGCTGGGCGCCGGCGTGGCGCGCGTGGCGTGGACGCCGGCGCTCGGCCTCAGCCTCGTGGCCGTGGCGTTGGGCCGCCGCCTGCTGCTGCTCAACCCCGGCGCGGACATCGGCGCGCACCGCGTGGCCGCCGACACCGATGCACTGCTCGTCGAGCCGCCGCCCGCGCACGACGTGCTCAGTGAGTGTCCGCCCCGCCGCCCTTGGCCGGTCCCCCCGCGCCGCCGTCTCACCGTCTGACTCTTGCAGTGGACGAGCGCACGTCGTCGTGCGTGCAGTGGGAGGTCGTGGATGCGGAGCAGTGGGCCCGCGGGGTGCGAGTCGCCGTCGCGCACTTTAAGCCCGTCACGCACGTGAGTACGGAGGCCGTCGGACCGCGTCGGTCGCGACGTGGTACCGGTCGGTCAGCTCAAGCGCTGGTCGCAGGTGGCGTGGCACGCGCGCGGCGACTACTTGGCGGTGACGCTGGCGGAGGGCGCCGCGCGGGCGGTGGTCGTCCACCAGCTGTCGCGTCGCCGCAGCCAGCTGCCTTTCCGCCGTGCTAAGGGGCTCGTGCAGTGCGCCGTGTTCCACCCGCACCGCCCGCTAATCTTCGTGGCGGTGAGTGGCCCGCCGGCATGCGTGCTCGCGTGTCGGACGCCTGCTGACCCTCTCGTGTCCCACAGACGCAGCGCGTGGTGCGCGTGTACGACCTGGTGAAGCAGGAGCTGGTGCGCAAACTGCAGACGGGCGCGCAGTGGATCAGCGCTATCGCCGTGCACCCGGCCGGAGACAACCTGCTCGTCGCGTCGTACGACCGCAAGCTCGTCTGGTGCGTCCTAACGTCCTATTACCGGTTGAGCGATCGTTCAAGTGTTATTCGTGTCTGATTGAGTAATAATGGTATGCGTCAGGTTCGACCTGGAGCTGTCGGCGCGCCCGTACCAGACGCTGCGCCTGCACGGGGGGGCGGTGCGTTCACTGTCCTTCCACCGCCGCTATCCGCTGTTCGCGTCCGCTGGCGACGACCGCTACCTCGTCGTGGCGCACGGCATGGTCTACAAGTGAGTCTATGTTCGAACGATTAATATTTAGAAGAGTTCACAGTGAAGTTTGACAATTGAATCGATTCCTACGATGCTCTTTGCAGCGATTTGCTTCAAAACCCGCTGCTGGTTCCGCTGAAGCAGCTGCCGGGTCCCGAGCGGTGCGGCGAGCTGTGTGTGCTGGACGTCCGCTGGCACCCCTCACAACCGTGGCTGCTGGCTGCCTCCGCAGACAACACGATTCGACTCTACGCTTAAAATTCGATTTCTAAAAGAAATAAATACATAATTATGTACAAGTATTTTAATTCTCGATTATTCCCCCATTTACTTTAATTTTATAACGAATTTATTTCAACTCGATAAGCAAAGCCAAACATCACTGCTTGAAGATTATATCCAATTATTGCAAGATATAATTCCATTGCAAAAACTGAAGAAATTGTGCTGGAGTATGGATCGGAAAACATACATACATACACATAGTATGTTTATGTATATTTTATAATATAAAATGCATACATATTATTTCTTCTATCTATTCTGTAAGGTCTGTGGGGCCTGGGATCTTGGACTAGTATCTATGCACTCTATTAATCCAATGGAACTGCAAAATAGAGGTACGACCTGATAGAGTTCAAGGTCAAGTTAAAATGCTTTACTGGATTCCGTGACACGGAAGTAAAAACACTGCTATATTTATTTGTCCAACCCGGGAATTGAACCTCAACATCTGCAGCCTTATAAATTGGAGTCTAGAGACCAATGAGGCAATTAGACGTACATTAATGATTTTTGAGTATGGAAACTGCACTTACAATTAATACAATCTACCTTCATTATTTATTAACATTTGATTACTTTATTCTTATTATGTACTATACTTAGCTGTTTATATTGGTATGTGAAACAAAAGTAAGATTTTTACGTAAGTGTCCGGTTCAAAAACATATTTTTCTCGATATACAGGGTTATTTGTAAAGTACCAGCAACCTCGCAGGACTAGATAGCTAACACTATAAGCAACAACTTTTGTTCTACGAGTTCGGACATAACTCAATATATGAAAAAAAAAAAATATTTTACAAGTTTTTGTTGTACTGTCGTGACACTTAAACGTCTATGTTTCTTTCATAAACGAAAGGACGATGCAATGCTACCGCGCACTTAATCTTTGGGATGCGCGTAGATTTATAAACGTTCAAGCTTATTAATACTTATTTTTGTTTGAAAATAAAATCTAACAAATTATCAAAAGTATAACAAAAGTTGTTGCTTATAGTGTTAGCTATCTAGTCCTGCGAGGTTACTGGTACTTTACAAATAGTCCTGTATATAAATAAAACAGAATATGAATTAGTACAACTCTCATCTGAGTCTCTCATCCAACACGATAAACTCCAGAGAAGTGAGCAAAACTCAGTTCGGCCAATTCAGTTTGCACTTACTATTTAAACTCATAAATAGTAAATACATATATGTATCGTACAATAAGGATAAATACATAACCTTCAAGGTATTAGGTTAAGAGCCAAACTTCAAAATTAGTCATAATATTCTTGTTCATAGTTTGAAGTTGGATAAAATACAGCGCATGCATAAATTGATTCTGCTTATTTTTCTTAAGATAAACGATGTTATTTTTATTTGGTTTATCTAGACGACCATATTATTATGAACGCAATATTTTACTTGACGTTGATTGGTATATTTGGTGACATTCCGATTTGCAATGCATTTTTGACTAGCAACATTTTACGGGCAAAGCAAACATGAAATGAAACGAAACGACTTTTACGTTACGACTACGAGTAGTGCTCTAATGCTCTTTGTCAATAGTGTTTTTTCGTGCGAGCGTATCGTGTCGCGATGTAAATTATCTGCCGGCGTTTGTTGTGCCATAAAACGCGCGCTTCTTAACTTTTATAAAACTATTTTGGAATAAAAAATATTTTATAATTATGTTGTTTCATATGTTCAAGTGTATTTAATATCAATTATTGCTTTCGAAATCAGTCCACATTGATTTAGTATGATTGGGTCGTTATTTTTGGGCTCGTCCGGTGAGTATTCGAACGTATGGTGCTTCATTTTTTTTACTCTTGAATTTTGTCGTACACGACCGTGTGAAAAGTATGAGCGAGTGATTTAGAACTTGATTATTGGATGTCGGTGATAATCATTTCTGGGACGGAATAGTGTGGTGATCGAGGATGTCTGTCTCCGGCACCACAACACCGACGGCGGTGGAAGCTCCCGCTCTAGATGACCGCGACATGGAGCCACGGACTCCTATGAAGCGTCTCGGCTCTACAAGGAAGCTAGCTGCTTTTAATAGTAAGTTCATAAAAAAATATTAACTTTATTGATATCTCAAACATATAAATGTAAACATATTTTATTTCTACATTTTCCTCTGACAATTGGTAGGTAATCATATATTTTCAATTTATATTTAATTTTTTTCCATTTCAATTATTTATACAGAAGTTTTCGGAAGTTTATCTGGTGACATTAATCATTACCACAGACAGATAAAAGTTGAAAAATGCATCATATTCAGTCATAATAGATATGATATCAGGGGTCATAGAACTAGAAAAGTTTTAAAAATATCCTGGTTCAGTAACCTCTTCCAATACAAAGGTTTATGTGATGATAAGTTTGTAAGTTTACTGTGATCATCAATTCATCTAAATATTAATAATTTATAATTTACACCTTAAACATAATAGTGAATCAATGAAAATAATCCTTGGTTGATAATATTAAGGTACTGTCAATGTTGACACAATTTATGAATGTTATCTTGTTTTACGATATCTTGCCTCATACAAAGTTTTTCCTCAATATGAGTAAACTTTTGGACATCTTAAAGACAGTTGCATCTTTATTTATTTACTAATATATGCCTATTTACTTGCCAATCAATGTGTTTTATTTGTTAATTAAATAAGATATGTTCTTTTGGACTAAGTATGTTGTCTGTGAATTCAAAACCTTATTTTGTAAGTCAAAAATATAGGTCAGTTCAATATTATACTTAAAAAAAAAAAAGTGTCTAAATTACTGACACCGATGCATAATACTATGAGTTCTTAATAAGATTGCAGGAGAAAAACTTTTTTTTGTTACATGTATTTATATTTATTTATATATAATTTTTGAAATAGAAACAATTCCATGGCAGTCACCAAATTATTCGTTCAGTAATTTTTTTTCTATAATAATTTTTTGAAGTATGTTTATTTCATTTATGTACTGATCATATTTTACATAAAACTATGACACTAAATTTGCTCATAATTTCTTGCGTTGTCAGATACAAATTACAAATATAATATGAATATCCCGAGTCGGTAGAGCTGTGGTTCTGGTAAATATCTACATTGAAGCTTTCACCTGCAACATGTGCACATCACTTCATTACTAACTCCCAATTAATGTTACCAAGGTGTTAATATGTCTTCAATAAGTTCAAAGACTTATGTTGTCTGAAGCAAGACGTAATTATTAGAGTATGCAATGATTAAACTCATAAAACACTTTATTGCCAAAGATGCAGATTTTGAAATAATTGCAAATCATCACTAACAATAAGATTAAAATGTTAATAACTTGTTTATATCATGCCGGCTTGGTTCGGGTAACACATGTAATGCAGAATATTTGTCAGTACTGTTTGGAAGGCAATTCCACTCTATATAATTTTTACATAACTTTTACGCCAGGTATCACAGGGGCCTCCTGACGTACAACAACACGTGCGTAACTTGACGTGACTCACAAATATCGTCGACATATTTGGTAATTTGCAAAGTGTAATCTTCATGTGAATCAATCTATTTGTGAAAACATTATGAAAATCCCTACAGTAGGTAATTTCTGAGCTTAGCGTGACTCAAATGTATAATAATATGTAATATAAAAGTACAATCCAAGTGTTCCCGATCGTCCGAGGTTGTTTATGCGATCCACTCAGCGGGTAGAGGATGTATCGTTAGACTGTGCGTGAATGTGTTGAGAGCGTATAAACAGTGGAAGCGGGCAGCTTTACGGGTGTCTGATATTTCTGTCATCTGGCGGCTCTCGCCCTCGTCCCGCCGCCGCCTCTTCACCGACTACTACAAAAAACCCATTACTGTTTCACCGTTAAATTAACCACCCAGTCCACCCTGCCTCTCTATTAAACTGCGAGCTTTTAATATTTCGACATCCATCAATCTGCAATATAATAACAAGGCTTTTTACTCCTACATATTTAAGATATTAAATTAATGTCAGCGGATGTTTTCATATTAAAACGCTTCTTAAATAACACTGCGATTCGAGGTTATTTAAATGGTTACGATAATAATTAATTAGTATTCAACTCAAAGCAGATATCGATGATTATTGAGTATCGATCGATCGATGTAATCAACGTCGAGATCGCGCGTCGATCATAAAAAGGCTCGCGAAATATTCCGTTACTTTATTAACTGTCGAATGTTCGGAACCAGATGCGCGTTCTAATTACATCCACAAGACGTTCGGGCCCGTCGGCGCGGCGGGCGCCGTACTCCGCTCAGTAAACAAAATAGTAAACAAAATAATAGCTTCATTCACGATTAGCTTAATAGTCAACGTTATTAAATGGGTAGGCGATTCATTGATTTCTCACTTAATACGGCGTATAAATGACACGACTGTACCATTGTGTTTAGTCGCAATGGTAATTTAATATTTCCGTCGTGGAGAGCATTTCCTTCGTATGCGGTAATGAATAAATGATGTAATGTAACCGTGCGGAGTCACGCGAGCGAGTGGGCAGCGCGCCCGGCGAGCTGGCGGGCGGGGACGGCTTCCTCTCGCCGGCTGCCTTGCTCCTGTCATTACAACTAGTCGCACCTTCTGTACACCCCGTCTGTAGTCCGGAGCCATTGTCAAAAAAAATCGTATCACAATCTAACAAACTTACAAAGATAGATCTAAAGCGTAGGTAATTAAAAGCTTACATTAACGAATAGACTCAAATGAGACCCGAAAGCCATCTGACTGAGATTTTAATAGAGTCAATTGGATCGAGTGCAGGCACCGTCGCCGCGCCCTTCGCCTCCGGTTGCCGTCGGTGCTCGCTATTATTATTTTTTACATTTCCCGAGTAGCTAAATTAGTTCCTAGATCTAATACAAGCTGTCGTTTAACAAACTAAGACAGCTTACGATCGATCTAAGGTGACATAGTAAATTACTGTTTTTGTATATACTAATCCAGGTCCGTCCAGACTCGCGTATGTGTGAAACGGATACTAGTCTGTACTAGACTGGTTCTTAGATATTTTGTTTTTATAAATATTTACATTATGAAAGAGTCTATTAATGAAATTACTAAATAAGTCATGATCTTTACATAGTTTCATTTATGAAATGCCAAACTTGATCATGTATATATGAACATACAATCAAGTGTTAATGTGTCAAAAGCACTTGTCCTCGTGTTTACATTAATATTGTGTGAAGCGAATCGAACTAAAGTTGCGAATTATATTTTTGCCTATTATTTGACGTGACGTATATGTAATGTTGACTAAGAAATTCAGTAAAACGAGCTGTTTAACTCTCACTTCACAACGGCCGAGGCAATTGAGTTTAAAGGATTCTAAATTTTAAACTAAACTTTATTTTTAATTGCGACATTTCATTGACATACCTCAGTGTATAAAATAAAAAGACCTTAAAGTTTACTACTAAACCTTTTTCATTTATAAATAAAACATATCGAGGAACAATATCAACAAAATTGTATTTTATTAATAGTAAACTTATGTAAAATTGAAGTGTTAATTAACTTGTGACAAAAACGCTAATCAGCGATTGTAACGTAATGTTTATATACACACTAGTTGTGTTGTTACTGTGAGTAGGTATTAAGGGCCTATCCGACAGACTTTAAATATTCACCGATGGACAAATTTACAGACCTTCTCTAATTGGTTCCAGTCCATGTAGCGAGTGCCAAATGCGCGGGAAAAGTTACTAATGAACCCAATGGTTTTTATTCAGTAAATTTTGGTTTTGGTAATACATTACGTAACGTTGTTTTTTACTTAATCATTTGGTCTATTACGTATAACACATACCTACTGCTTGAAGTATATTTAAAAAAGTAAGCATTTTTCTCGAATCCCTCGTTCATAATTTGATTGATTTAGTTTTCCCACCTTCATATCTCAAAGATAATCAATCGATAAAATAATAGATCTGAATTCAATGATAAGTTTTTGAATGTTGAACAAACAAAATCATTTTATTTAACATAAGTGTATAATAATAATAATTTCTTCCGGACCGACTTCGGTTATAATTCGGTTTCGGAATTTTCTAAAATTTGTATTTGAAAATGACAATGACAAGGATTAGTATTATTTATTACATAAATCACAATCATTACAGATGAATAAAAAGACATCCCATGTGGCGCCCATATGTGTTTGAATGTCACTAAAGTTGTTCGGAGCTGCTTTTGTCTAGACTAGAATGTAACTGAAATACGTTGACAGAGTACGTCGTTTAGTTTCAATAGCAATAAAATACCTCGTAAAGGATAAAAGTATATTTACATAATTCTCGTATTATGAAGTCTGTCGTTGAAAAGAAGTCCGTGAATTTAATAAGTATTATTTCGGAATATATTAAACAAATTAGGTGCGATTATTTTCAATGTTATTTGCTCAAAAGATAACTGGTGTACGAGCCAAATGAATATTCAACAGTTTCGTTGTTCGTGCGCTTGCGCTCTCGGCTCGCGGCCAGTTTAAAAGATTTAATACTAGTTGTTACACTTATTAGACCACTTCATTGTGCTCGACTCATTACTGTGTCCTTTCGCTCTAATGCTGCAGGCTCGCGATACTTCCGCAATCTTGCTCGGTAGTCATATTGAAATCACGCCGATTACTTATAGTCGGTACATTCAATCATTACCAGCATTATTATGTTTAATAACATTGCCGCAATATCATATTTTATGAAGACTCATGAATGTTGTCTTAAGTCGCAAATTGTTTGAAAATTTTGAAAATCCGTCAAATATATAGGGAACGTGTTTATAAAATACCCTATATTATCTCGCTAAGAATGGCGGCCTGTCGCTTTAGCCGTCTTGTGCGGAGTTCGCGTGAATCAGTGGCGGCGCGCAGCGGTCGCGACGGCAGCGGTCGCTATATATAGCGCGTCGCGCCCGCCTCAATGGAGCCGACCACCGGCGCACCGCCCTCGCCCGACCGCTTGATCACTCGCTCTTTGGACGTTGCTCCACATTGCACTCTATTATATTTAAGTTAGTGAAGTCATAAAAACTTCAGCCCTTTTCTATTTCATTGATGAAAATTATGTTTACAAATAAATTGTTGATGTAATTCTTGGAACTATGTCAACATTACAAATATTCCTTTTAATGAATAATAATAGTAATAGGTAATAAACGGTTATTATTTTTATAGTATAAGCAAAAGTTACAATTACATGCATAAAATATTAATAACAGATTGTAACGAACATTGTTGTGGAGTTAAATAGTACGTCAAATTATATGTAAAACAGTTTAAATAAGGTTCGTGCAAAATTAATTCCGATGACATGACAGGAATAAGCAATGCCAATAGGAGTGGCAACAATGAATACATGATTGCGATGTAGACTTAATTGTGCTGTATTGAATGAATCACCCACACCGGCGACACCGCGACCGGCGCGGCGAGAGGGAGAGCGGGACACCGGGCAGCAGCACCGCTCCTCCGGCGCAGATACCTCCCTCGAACAGCCAAATGACAACCGAGCTGATCTTATAATCAACAATACTAAGGTCATGCACGAGGGCACAAACCAGCGTTACTCTGTTGTAAAGTCACTTTATACGTAATTGCTATTAAACTCGAATTGTAGCTATAAAAGTATAAGACCTTATCTCTAAAATATACATTTCGATGTCTGGAGTTGTTGTTGCGTAGAAATTCAGGATAAACACGCCGAGTCACGTAGCCACGGGTCGGTTGCATAGTATAGATTATCTAAAACATATGTATATATTAAGTTTTATATTGGTAATTGATACACATAAAAATATTGAAGTCATTGTTATTTTTAATGTGGCCTTTTCGAGGGTCCGTGTGCAGTGTAAGTTGTCCTCTCGTTTCGTATCGACGTGACTCAATTATTTTTTGCGCATTTGTTGAGGATAGGTGATGTTCTCGTTTATAATAGAAGAAGCAGTGGGTATTGATTTTGTGTTCTGATTATTATCATATTTCTTGAATAATAATGTGCAGGTATGTTAACGCGTTTATGTTACATAAAACCCACCAATTGTTGTATTACAAATGTTTGTAGGCAATATCGAAGTTGAATGGTATGGATTATATATTCGATGGTGACTAAAGATAGGGATGTAGCATCTTGTAAGCTAAAGGTGTTTGATGAGCGTGGTCGACGAGACGCGACGTATCCGGCGCGCGCCGTCTCCTGCAAGCTAATGAGCGCAGAACTGACGCTGTCGACTGTTTGCTTATTTCAACATACAAACCGTAAAAGTGAAAATATTCGCATTACAAACCGACACATAACCTTGCGCAACAAGCTATAGCTACTTGTAAAAACAATTTTCTGATGAATCAGAAATTAAATTATTCCTTGAGAGTGCGATATATTTTCCCGCTACAACAATAGAGGCATGGAGATAAAAAATAATTTATCAGTCTGTGCGTTTACTGGCTCTTCGATGTCGTATACGAAAGGTAACTAAATGTACTCTCGATATTTAAAATTTATATAAAATTAGCTAAAGTTACTTTAAGGAAAAAGGAGCATTTGTGATTCATGCAGCTGTGTTATTAAAAGGGGCGGCTTGAGGGATCAAATTATGTGGCCTGCTTGCTCTTTTACGGTCATGAGTCTTCTGTATACGTAAGATAAGCTGCAACGATACATTAAACATATTTAATGACTATTTAATTTGATAAAAGCCATAGATGATGATGATCAAATGATGTTCGCTTAAACGCTCAATTTTGTTACACGGGCAATAGAATCCCGAAGTTTACGATGTGGCCGGGATCAATCGCGTCAGTTATTTAGGTTTACATCGCAGCTGGTATTATCGATGAGCTGGCGTGTTTATTGAATCATATCACAGAGAGATTGCTTTGTGGAATTGCGCAGTAAACACTATATTTTTCCTGTATATCCGTTTTGGTGAGGAATGCTCTACGCCTGCTGTTTTTCTTTTTTTCAGCGATGTCGTCGTGTCACGTTGTACTATAATTGAACGAGGAAGCAAATTCTCAACATTGTTATGTTTTGATAAGGCGTATTGTAATTTTTTTGTCTCCATATTGAAACGTTGACGGTGCGCGGTGCCGATGTGTGGCGGCGTAGTTAAGGTACGCGTTGCGTGCGCGACCGGTTCCGCCGCGGTCCTGCTGCAGCTGTCGAATACAATGTTACTAATCTCACGATCTATAGCTAACCGAAACTTTGCTTGCGATGGGTATATTTACACCTCCAACTAGTTGGAAACATTCTTCTCACGAATTTGAGTCACGAAGTTTAATCGATTCCAAATTCACATAAAAATAGTAATCGGACCCAACTTTCATAATTTCAAAATGAACGTTACCTACCTATGGGCGATAGGATGTTCTGTTTTATGGAAGCCAGAAAATGGGTAACGTGATGGTTAGTAGATAAAATTCTTAAACCTCTCCTTTACATCGCTAATGTGCTACCAAATGAGCCTGAAATTGGCAGCCAAATTGTAGCAGCCAAACACAGCACCCGAGAGTACCCGAGCTGTATGCTATGCTCCCTACTAAATCACGCTTGAATACGTTCTAGACAGCCAAAAGAAGGTCTCAGAGCATTTATAGGATTTTCTACAGACGCGTACCATCAGGAAAATATAAAATCTACAGATTTTCTAGTTTTCGCGAAAGTACCCGAGCTGTATGCTATGCTCCCTACTGAATCGGGCTCGAATGTGTTCTAGGCATCTATTAGAAGGTCTTAGACCATTTATAGGATTTTCCACCGACGCGTACCATCAGGAAAATATAAAATCTACAGATTTTCTGAATTTTTAAAGTTTTCGCGAGAATATTTAATCTCTTATCTCGTCAAGCATAGCGTAGGGAGCATAGCATACAGCTTGGGTACTCTCGCGAAAACTTTAAAAACCCGGTCTGTGTCGGGAGTCACGGATCGATTGCGGACTCTACGTCTGTACGTAGTACCTACTGAGTACTGCCATTTGCGCACGACAATGATTAATGTTCGATGTTTTTCCTATCTGCTTTTATATTATTACTTAGTAAGCATCTAGCTCGGCTTGATATTATATGGATAGTAAATTTATGAATGCGTTGATGTAATATTCTTATATAATATTTTTAGGTGAGAGTAAACACTCATCTGTTTAAAGGGTATTAAAAAGTTTTTATGTATATATTTTTATACTTACTCAAATAAAATCATAGTATTATTGTGAAGAGGCTAAATTTGTTTATTCCGATTTTTTGAATAGACTCCATACTTTAGTAGGAGACGGGCAAATTGATTCACTATGAAATTATGTTATATTGTATTGCCATACTATAATATAAATACATATATGTACTATATTATATTTGTACAAGGTAAGTACGGAGTGTTCACTCCATCGCATGTCGCACGTCCCCGAGGGAAGGTGAACGTGCGTGGGCTCACCGGCGAGCGGCTGCTACGGGCCTAACGGGCGGGGTGCGCCTGGTTAACCTGGTTCGCAACCAATGATTGACCATGTACCTTATAGGTACTGACGCCATGCGAGTTCCTTGCTGATTGTCATGTATAGCCGACGGTCTGGTAATCTCAGCTCGTAATACTTATTAAAGTATAATATATACCTACCTATAATCGAAATATTCAAATATAAGACTCGAATAAAATTTACGAGTACTTGCACTTCATTTTACAACATCATCATATTAATTGAACGTGAAGATACTACCGATTCGGATATAGACATCTAAAAACAATAGAAATTGTTAATATTACTTCGATAAACACGTTATCTCTCGTCCGAACCATACTCGAGCTCCACGTCACGACCTTGCTCCTCCAGATAAATCATAAATTATTATAATGAGACCAATATCTCCCTTAAGCAGCGAGTAGGCTGCGTTGCAGCCAGCCGAGTCGCCCCCGGCCCTCCGCCTCCGATCTCGAGTGCATCACCCCTGCACCCCCCGGCGCGCCGCCCCGCGCGCGCCTTCACGCCGTTGCCCCGTGCATCTGCTCCCATCTCGACCAATACTGTTGAGCCTTTTGTGCACCGACTGCCTTTATTTATATCATTTTACTTTAATGCAAAGCTGCACGATAGGCTATTGTTTAAATGCTGCTCCTGTTACTGAACGTTTATACAATCGACAATGAATATATGTCTAAGAAATAATTCTAAATGGCTATGTTGTTATAGTTTGTGCGAACGTAGCAGAATTCGTTCAAGTTGATTTACGTCTGGTACGTAGATTGATTTTTTCTACAAAGTTCAACTCAATAATGACTCGTGTTAACGTCTCTCGTGCGACGTCCAGGAATTATTTACATTTTCCGTGATTATTGCCAAAATGTATAAATGTAGGAGTATTTTAAAAGTGTTAATGGAACTGCAAGCGCTTGCGCGTGTTTTTAGCTATCGTAGTCGTTAGTGATAATATTCGTCGCTCGTAATAGGCAGAGGCGGAGGCGGAGGGTTGCGAGGGTGAGAGTGCGGGAGGAGGTCGCGCGGACGAACGCGGAGGCTGCGCGGCGCCCGCAGTCGTCCGCCGACCGCGTTCCCCATGTTCCACTGCATCGTGCAGCCGCGCCACGACTGGGGACCACCCGACCTCGCTAATGCATTCCCCGGTACGCGCCATCGAACTTCGCAGCCTCTCACACGGACCCGACGCGGCGACGTCGTCCCCGACTTGAGCTTATATTTACTTTCGATACACGTGTTAATTCTCATCTGAGTGTCTGAACCTGTTAATGCTGCCTCTCTGAATGTAACTGTAACTTTTCGAGGAACGTGTGGCGACTCGTCCGCGTTTCTCATAATAATATGAAATGTTTTTGTTGAAACTACCTCGCTAAGAGATCGCTGTCATGCGTTCCAATATTTGTATTCAATGCAGTACGGTAATATGAATATGTTGAGTTAGCTGCTAAATCGATGCGCTTTGTTGCAGCAGGATCGCAGTGCTTTTTATAACTCGTATGGAACGCGAGGCCCAGGTAGCCGTGCACGAGCAGGTAGTCAGTTATTGTATGTAGAGTCGTACGATAACCCGCGCGGTTTATTGCACCGGCAAATTTTTTGCGCGCTCTATTCACTTACGTGTGAAATGAATCTTCGAAGGTCGCTTCCCGCATGTCGGACCGTTATACTATTCATTATCCAACGTGGCCGTTGAATTGTATCAGCTGTCGTATTACGTGTTAAAACAAAACACATTTATATGTACATATGCTACACCACAAGTCTGATCATTTTGTCTGCGTTAGTACCAATTGTATTAAAGCAGTAGGTATGAAATAAAAATAATAGTGGGCCGGGATACCGGCGCGGCGGGGGTGGCGGCCGCTCCCCCTCGCGTTCGATCCCCTTCGACATGTGACCCTGTTCCTCAATGTCGCACAATTTATTACTCATGACGTTTCCGGTTCACTTGTTTGTTTCGTGTTTACTGCAGGATCGTCTCGGATTTAATACGAAACGATAAGTTCACCGCAAACGGCTTAGATATGTACGCTACGCTAAATGACACGATTAATGGTTATAGAGCTGTATTTAAATGATTGCTTATAGTCCCTAGGGAGTGTCGGGTGCGGGCCGAGTGGTGGGAACGTTTGCTCGATAGTCCGTTGAACTTCCGTTATTAGCACCGAACATAATTATTTCGTTACTCCACTTTTACAAACTTATATATTTTTAACGTAGACGAATCAAAAATAAACTCGACACAACACGTCTGCGGAGATATATAATATGTTGTAAAGGAAAAGCAACTTTAACATCCACCTGATACCAGTTGTCATCTGTTCGGATGTCGGATCTGTTCGAAACTCGCCATTTTACCTCAATAGTAAACTGATGAAAACGTTCGGTACCTTTTGTACATAACATAACATTAGTATTTACTGGACTTTTAAAATATAACTAAGTTTATTGTTGATATTGCCTATTGCTGACACAGACATTATAATAAAAAAATCAGAAATATATAATATATATATATATATAAACAATTTTAGTCAGTACTAGCTGTTGCCCGCAGCTTCGCTCGCGCGTGGTCTTTATCTATACTAATATTATAAATAATTAAAAATAGATTTTTTGTATGTTTGTTTGTAGCGAATAAACTAAAAAAGTGCTGTACTGTTTTAAAAACCTTTTTTACCTACAGAAAGATACGTTATCAGCGAGTAATTAAAGGTAAAATAAGGATTTTATCATTTTTTAATCAATAAGATATACATTTACCAATCGATTTATTCGCCCATCCAGTATAGTGTATGTGTGTTCAGTACAGGGCATATAATAATCCTACTTCCTACTAATATAATAAACTCGAAAGTTTGTATGGATGTATGGACTTTTGTTACTCTTTCACGCATAAACTACTGAATGGATTTTAATGAAACTTTACAATAATATAAGCTTAGGGAATACCAATTAAGTGGTACATATGGCAATAATGGAATATGTTTTTTTTATCCTAACATCACCAACATAGTGAAGTTCGTATATTTCTCCCTAAGAGATATTGATATAAGATATTGCGTATTTTGAATTTCATTATTTGCACCAACTCTTTCAAACAAAAATAAAAGTTTCTAAAAACTTTGAAATTCATGTTTATTAATTCAATCAAAAAACTCAAATAATATATTTCTATTTTTTTTAATTTTTATACTAATGCTTTTACCCCGTTTCTCCCGTTTGGAGTTAAATTTCTAAAAACGACGAAATACGTATGCATAGCTTTAATACTAAATATCATTCTTCTTACACCAAAAGTGACGGAATCCCCATACAAACTTTCAACCCCTTTTTTACCCTCTCAGATTTAGATTTTCAAAAACGCTGAAATACATTTTTATTTATTTTTAAGCTTGTTCATTAAATTTCATGCTTCTAACTTTAAAAATGACGGGTTTCTAAACAATCGTTCAACTCTTTAGGGGTAGAATTTCCAAAAATCCTACCTTAGTGGGTGTTATAAAATGTATCAACTGCCAAAATTTCAAGTTTCTAACCCCCGCAGTTTAGGCTCTGCGTTAATGAATCAGTTAGGAAGAGTAATAATATTATGTGAATAGATATCAACAAAAATACGTATTTTTATAACTTTTGATAGACTCAACTAATTTTGATGAAATAAAGGCTAAACGGAATCTTGAAATAGTTCTTACAATAATTCGGTTATTTCAATTTTTAGACGATTTAAAGATACAGACATGCAGACAGTAAAAAAATAAAAAAAATGATTGCTTTGGTTTTGGTAAATCGTAAATAGCCATATAACCTTTAAAACAGGCAGTTATTTTGAAATAACAGACAGAAACTTCAATTTTATTTATATGTAAAGAGATGTGTGGATAATTTATTAATTAATTCGTTTTTGTTATAGATTTATGTTATTTTATGTGTACAATATAAAGTATAAAGTAAAGGAAAAGTTTCTTCTGTCAGAGACTAAATAAAATCAGACTTAACCAAGGCTACTAATTTAATTAAACAAAAAAAGGGAATTAAAACAAATGTTGTCCATTGAACTTGACACACATCTGAATAAGCTGCTTAAGCGGCCATTTTATGTAGAAAAAGTATATAATATACAAACAAAAGCAGCTATATAACAATTTTAATTAAAGTTTCAAAAGCAGTTATTTGACCGCTCTGGTAGGTTAAGTGTTAAAAATGAGATGACACTTATAGCATATATATATATATATATATATATATATATATATATATATATAAATATATACATACATTAGCTAAGTTTCCACCAACAATAATGACACAATCATTAAAATAATCAAAACATATATAAAATCAAACAGCTAAACCATCATAATCAGTAAAGGTGTAGTAAGATATATATTTTTTTATAATCAAATATAATTAATTACTTAATGAAAACACAAATTTAACAAAAACAAAATATAAATGAAATCACATAGCTTAAGCATTATTACATTGAGTAAGGCCAATAAAATGCAGTAAATAAATGATATATATATTATTTATATATTTTTTAACCAAATACAATTAAAAGGCAAGCAAGAATATGACTACAGTACAAAATTTATAACAAACTAAAATATTGAATATTAAGATGGGTTGGTACATTCATTTTATATAAATTAATACATTTAATACATTATTATTTTTATCTTATTTATGTTATTTTTGCAGTGATTTTTTTTTAAATATATAATATCAATATCTGAGTACACTTAATTATATATTATATGCTCGCACAGATCTACTTCTTCCTATTCATGATTATGCTGTCGCAAGCTTGATGTAGCCAAAGACCAATTGAATTAAGCTGAGAGATTACAAAATACTTTTATTCGGTTTATATTGGGATAAGGCAAATATAACCACGTTTCACATTTTTGTTCTCTTCTTAATTAGTTGCCCGTCTGACTTCGTAGGAATATGCACATCTTCTCTATTCTGTACTGTGTGTTTTACCCTTTTACTCCCCCTTCATCACTTCATATTCATTAGATGATGACGGTGATGACGACGTCTCAGTGCTTTTATTTATGTGCTCCGTATTTTGATGTTTGGCGAGCTACTCTAACACATATTCGCTGTAAATTTATCACTGACCAATGACTATTAATTCAACAAAATCGCATTTTAAACTGTAATTTTCTAGACTCGTAATAAAGTTGGTTATATTTTCGTGTTTGCTTTGTTTTCTCATAAAAAATACATGTCAGGACATAGTTAAATTTTTCCTCAGTTCGAAATACTTGTTACATTTATTAATGAGGTCTTCTAAAGTAATTTCTGTTATTTTAATGTTGAACAAAATTGCTATTTTTCTTTATTTACACTTCTTATATACATAACCAGTGGCTAATACTCCTTATATATATCCAGAGGCTAATAAATATAGTTCAAAATATGGTTGCCATTTTTTCCGCGTTAAATTGTTATTTATTTCGTTGTTTAGAAAAAACTTCAGTAGGTAAAACGTTTGAATTTTTATCTGCCGTTTTAAAACTTTTGACAGGAAACACGAATTTACGAAAAAATTATACCTATTTAAAGTTTTAAGAAGTGATATACCACGTTGATGTTTAAAGCAAGCACTTCTAAAACCATGTATTATTGTTATAGTTGTTTTTTAGGCTTTGTTTATACACCTATATAGTATTTACGTATTAATTATTGTCACTGAGTTAACTGACTTGCTCACACGCAGTCTTAAAGCGTACTGTTATGAAAGATATAAGATTAGATCATAAAGATACACACAATATATATGCAATATTAGTTTTTATGCAAAAACAACACACGAAGCTACTGAAAACACGAAATTGTTAACAAAACTTTTTGATTTTGACAACTAACAGGTGCGCGTACTTTTCCTACAGATAATAATTTATTGATTTTTAGTAGGGATACTAAACTTATAATAAATAAATAAAGAGATTAAAAATTATAGGACAAAATATAGGATAAATCATAAGCAAAAGTGTAAATTACTTGTAATATTTAATCTTTTTTTAGTTTGACCATAACCATTTTTTAATAAATGTTCTACGTGTATCTTTAAATTGACATAACTTTATTATTTATGAACCGATTGAAATAAAACAAACACTAAATGTTAAGTGAAGTTAGCCACAATACATTAGTGAAAACCAAACTCAAATCCGTTAAGCCGTTTTTAAGATTAGCGTGCACAAACGCACAGACAAACAGACAAAAAATCTATTAATCATTGTTTTGGGTTCTATTGTGTTTATAATGATCCCCGATAAAAGTTTTACTCATTTATCTTCCATGTACAGACATCGACCAGTTACAGATTTATTATATGTATAGATTGTGTACTATTATAAAACTTCGTAATTGGATTACAATCTCAAAACTTATTTTCAATGGTGGTGCATGAGTTATAGTTATTGTTATCAAAGCAATAATAAGTGAAATAGGATTTAAATAATGAAATCAATGAAGAGGTTTGCGACGGGCACTCAAAGTTGTACAAACAATATGCGGGCGGATTGGTTGGTAGGTAACAAGCGAGCCTATAGCTATTTATAAGTTGAAGATGTCGTCTCTTGTGTGCAACGCGCGATCCGTAATAATACTTGCTGACTGTTTCATTATGTTTACAGATCGGTACAACAGCCTCACTCCTATATATGTGCGATAATGTACCTTAATACCAATAACTATCGAGTTCCTTACAAATCACGTCACGAGTATTAAGTGCATCCTACAAAAACCACAGATATTTGTATATCTAGACGTGTAATCTCTAGAACTCTGATCTTTAACATTTCTGTACATGCGTTACATTCGTCTCTGTGTTTGCGTCGTTGTTTGTGTGTGTATTCTAGGAATCATATTTTAAATCGATATCTACAAAATCTGCGATAGGTATTAAATATTATTAGTTTATGTTAATGTAATTCTCTCAATAATAACATGTTATGAAACTCTTGGTACTTACATTATCTTTTAGGTATGTTATATAATTGATGTAAGACAGTCCAGTTTATTTTTGCAGCCAAATACAATACAATTATATAAGATAAATCCAAGCAATCGAGCTGGGTTCACACATATTCCAATTGTATCTGGATTTTTTTAAAGATTTGTTGATGGTTGATTTTTCAACTTACGTTATTATTTTAACATAAAAATGTTTCATTTTTGTGATTTCGTTTTCGAAGGTAGGATACGCTTTGGCCTCGTAGCAGGCAATAAATGTGTATAGGTACTGTTGGCTGTGTTTAGATTAACTTCATGTTGTACCAACGCTCTGTTGCCTCAAGCTTGTTAAGCCCATTTCGTACTTTCAACAAACCAGGAGTAACGGGGCCCTGTTTTCTTCACGTACCTACTAAAACTTACTTGGTACTATAATTATTGATTACTTATCAAAACATGTTCTATCATGTTTTGTATCTGTAACGTCATTCGTTTACGAATAAACTATAAAAATCAAACTAATCTAGAAAGGAACAGCGTTATAGAGAAGTCGTAAGTTCTAGGAATTACAATGGAACTCCAGTCAAATCACATTGAGGGCGATGGAAGCTCAATAGATGTCGCTTCCCTGATAAAACAACAAGTAAAACAGTCAGTTTAAACATGGCCGGCAACCGATTAAAAGCTACAAAGCTATCAATCTGCTTTAGTTATAGTATCAGAGTTTACGACCATAAGATTCTGCTTAATAATCTCGGTATGACGGAAAACCAATTTGGAATACAGTGTAAACTGTATATAGTGAAATTGAAGGGACCGGGCATTTTAATGCGTTATAAAGAGTTTTCGTTAAACAGAGAGTAAAAAAAACTAATATATTTTTACGAATAAGTACGTCATAATTTTGAGGTAATTAAGTGAAAAAAAATATTTCGTCAGTATTGACGTTACAACACGTGACAAAGTCTTTCTTTTACTCGCCATGTTTCCAGTTCGAAAATTTTAAAGCAACTAAGAATAACGTAAAGATAACCCATAGCAATAAGACGACAGTACAGTGGTATACACGTGCTAAGCAATTACAACAAACAAATGGACACATTTCTAAGAATTTTATGGTACGTACGAAATATTTACGGCTCTGTATCAGTATTGTGTTTAAAGGTTTGTGAAATTAATGTTTATTGAGGTCTAAATAACGATGTATTGTTTCGCTATTGAGAGTGGTTGCATCGCTATAAAGAGTGTTTTAATACAAGAGTAACAATGTAAACCAAACAAACCTTATCAATTTCTACATTTTAAGGAGTTTTTCGTTAAATAGAAGTTCACTATATAGAGTTTACACTGTAATTTGAATCAATATAACGCTGATTGAACGCAGGCTGATTTATAAGAAAGCAAAAAAGTTGAAGTGGCCCTTATTTTGTTTTGAGTAGTAGTAGTAGAAACACAAGGAACAAACTAATCACCCCTCTGACCGGCAGTTTTGTCTTTATTTTAATTAGGTTTTCGTGTTACGCATATCGCACAAAGCGTTCTCAAAATATTTCCGCAATCCTCTCGTCGACTTAAGAAACAAACAGTTTGAAGTAGGGTGACATGGGACGAGAATGTTATGTTTTGCTAAAAGGAAATACAGTGACCTCAGTTCGGAGACGCTATTGCGTTTGTAGTAGCGAATGGAGAGCAGATAAATAGATAAACAAATACTTTTTTTTTATAAGTAGGTACTAAATATTATACATGTTAAACGTAATTTTTCTTCATGAATTTCTTCAACTTTATAGATTTAATAGTCATTCTCACCCTCGCTTTCATCCGACAGTTAATATAATTTATATTAATGATAATGATAAGGCTGAAAATTTCTCTTCAATAGTATGTAGATTGCGACACATTTTTAGGTGTGCTGTTCGATTGGCCTCAGATAAATGAGTGTTATTATAAATAGAATAGGATTTATTTATATTGTTATTATAGTTCTCGCTTATAACAAAATGATGTTTTTATTTTCAGACATCCGCGTGCAGCTCTCTGAGCAGACGCGCGTGTTGGAGGCGCGGGCGGAGGCGGCGGCGGGCGTGGCTGGCGAGCTGCACGACTACTGCCGGCGCCGCGCAGACCTCGAGCACGAGTACTCGCGCGCGCTCGACAAACTGGCGCGCGCAGCGGCGCAGCGGCACAAGGACCAGAAGCACAAGTACGTCGAACCCGTGTATAGCAGAGCTTAATATTTTTCACTCCCCTATCCTTCGAGAACTCACAAGCGATGGTATCTGCGGTGTCTTTTCAGAAGAGAGCAGTGGCCTTTAACGGGAGCCTACGCCTGCTGGCAAGCGGCGCTCGATAACACTCGAGCGTTGTCTCGCGATCACGCCGCGCTCGCCGATCTCTACGGGGGCCCCCTCGCCGCGCGTCTGCAGCGCGCCGCCGACGACGTGCTGCGATTGCACAGAAAATGTCGAGATATCGGTAAGAAGTATTAATATTCGGTCGCAGGCTCGTATGCGATTCGTACTCCGATGGCTCACCTCGATGCGCGCGCAGTGGCGGAGCGGCACGAGGAGGTGGGCGTGGCGCTGGCCGAGGCGGCGGCGGGCGGTAAGGCGCACGCGGCCGCCGCAGCCGAGTGGCGCGCCGCCGCGCTCAAGCTGCGCCACGCGCACCACGCGCGGCAGGCGCTGCTGGCCGCCGACCCGCCGCGACACAAGAAGGTCAAGGCGCTCGACAAGGAGCTCGAGAAGGTGACGCGGACACGTCGGCCCGCATGTCCGATATTATCGTGGAGAGCGACTCTACTGACGTTCGCTTTTTGACGTTTTCAGCGTCGGACGCGACACAGTGAGGCCCGCTCTAAGGCGTTGCGGGCTCGGGCAGACTACGTGCTCAGCTTGGAGGCAGCCAACGCCACCCTTCAGAGATACTACCTCGACGACATCGCAGATATAATGCTGGTCAGAGAACATTTTTAATAGTAATGGCCCTCAAAAGTTCTCCAAAAGTGTTTCCTCCCTTAACGAAAAAACTAAAAGTTCACTTTACCGCACACGTGTGCACGCCGTTCCAATAGAATGGAACTCGACAAAGTTTTACTTGGTGGTAGAGCTTTGTGCAAGCTCGCCTGAGTAGGTACCACCCACTCATCAGATATTCTACCGCAAAACAGCAGAACTTGGTACTGTTATGTTCCGGTTTAACTAACAGGCACAGGGGATATAACAATCTTTATTCCCAAGATTGGTGGCGCTTTGGCGATGTAAGCGATGGTTAACATCTCTTACAATGTCAATGTCTATGGGCGTTGGTGACCACTTACCATCAGGTGGCTCATATGCAGGTCCGCCTACCTATGATATATAAAAAAAAATGTATCGGTTTTTATAATACATATTCACTGGACCGTCTCGTCATAAGATAACTTTTCACACGTGCGCGAACTGAGCATTCGCGTCCGTGTTTCAGTGCACGGAGGTGGGCTTCGAGGCGGTGGTGGGGCGCGCCGTGCGCTCGGCCAGCGCGGCGGAGAGCGCGCGCGCGCAGGCAGTGTGCGCCGCCGCCGGCGCGCTACTCGCCGCCGCCGACGCGCTCGACGCGCTCGCCGACCGCCAGCGCTTTGTGGCCGCGCACCCCGCCGCCTTCGCCTTGCCGCGCCCGCTGCCCTACCTCGGCGACGCGCCGCCCGCGCAGGATAAGGAGATGCGCGAGCTGCTGGAGGGTGCGGCCGACGAGCGCGACGAGGCGGCGGACGCGGCGGCGCGCGACCTCTCGCAGCGCCTCGCGCAGCTGGAGGCCAGCGCGCGCACCCTCCGCGCCGAGTGCCGCGAGGCCGCAAAGACGCTCGACGCGGCCGAGGCGGAGCTCGTGCGCCAGATGGAGGGCCCCGACTCCACTTGGGAGGTGGACACGCTCTTCGGCGCCTCGGCCTTGCCGCCCGCGCCTCCTCCCGTCGAGGACGATGCGCCGCGGCGAGATCAGGAGGACTACTATCTCGCGGTGAGTGAGACGATACTTTCGACTCCGGACTCGGCCTCTTGTCGTCGGCGCTCATCCGATCGTTCGTTTCCAGAAGTTCAGATCGTACGTGTCGTGTGCGGGCCGCCTGGCGCGGCTAGAAAGCAAGGCGGTGGCGGTGCGCGAGCGTCTGCTGGGCACGACCGCCGCCCCCCGCTCGCCGCCCTCCCCCCCGCGCCGTGCCGCCGCGCGCCGCCGCGGACACTTCGCCGCGCCGCTCGACGACCGTCTGCCCGCCGTGCTCACGTCGTGCGTGCGCGTCATCGCCACCTATGGTACGCGCCGGTCGGCTCGGAGCGGTCGAGGCGCCGACCATTATGTGATCGTAATGATCCGTTGCAGGTCTGAATCACCAGGGAGTGTTCCGCGTGTCCGGGTCGCAGGTGGAGATGCAGGCCCTGCGCGCTGCCTTCGAGCGCGGCGAGGACCCTCTGGCGGACGTGCGCGACGCGTCCGATATCAACTCCGTGTGTGGACTGTTGAAGCTGTACTTGCGCGAACTACGACCGCCCCTGCTACCGCCGCAGCTGCAGGAGCGGCTGCTGCGCGTGGCGGCGCTGCCGGACGACGCATCGTTCGTGCGGCGCCTGCGCGACACGCTGGCCGCGCTGCCGCTGCCGTCGCTGCTCGTGCTCCGCTACCTGTTCGCGTTCCTGGCGCACCTGACGGAGCACGCGGACCGCAACATGATGGACGCGTGGAACCTCGCCATTTGCCTTGGGCCCACGCTGCTGGCGGCGTGGGGCGAGGGCGGCGCGCAGGTGGCGGCGCAGAACCTCGTCAACGAGCTGGTCAAGCGCGCCATCCTGCACCACGCCGACGTGTTCCCGCAGGACGTGGCGCCGCACGCGCTGTACCGCCGCGCCGACCCGCCCGGCCTAGACGCGCCCGGCCCGGACGCGACCGACGCGCCGCCCGCCGACCGCGACCGCGACCGCGACCGCGACCACGTCGACGACGACGACGCCCAGCGCGTCCTCTCCCTGTACGACGACGACGACGACGACGACGATGACGACGAGGACGACGGTACGAACCGGTTTCGAATTAGTGAGATATTGTCGAATACCGCCCCTGAACCATTTAACTGTGTAGTAATACGGTCGCGTCGCTCGCGTTGCAGACGGCGCGGTCAGCGACCTGGACGCGGACGCGGACTGGCGCCGCCCCGCCCCCCGCCGGTACGGACGACTTCCTGCACTCGCTTTATATACTTATCTTATTTATTTACATTCAACCCTACCACTATGTTGTAAACGTGTAGTACTGATCGGGATTGCTCACTTTGGAGTACGCTGCTCACTTATCTACACTCGTTACTCGCATATAGTAATATGCTCTCGCGTCACTAGCGAGTCGCAGTTGTTCATGTATCAGTGCAGTGCTCACGAGCGAGTCACTGCGCTCGCAACATTACATTGCTCACACGTCCGCAGGTCGTCGAGCAGCGAGCGGCGCGCCCCGCAGGTACCCGCCTGAGTGCCGCGCGTCCCGCCCGCCCCGCTCGTCCCGCTCGTCCCGCGCCTACCCGGCCGGGACCCGCGGGGGGCGGGACGTCTCCTAGTCTACTCACCCGATAGTTAATTTTTTTAATTCTCGGATTTTGAATCCGGCGTTTCCGAAGTTAGTGATAAAATAAGTATTCGGTAAAGTTGTTTCTATTCGTCTTCCGTTTCGATTTGTATTTCATAAAGCGATTCTATGATTCCAGCGATCGTTATTATTCAAAATTTGTAATTCTACTCTCCGTCTCGATATCGCTACTGCTGGAGATTTTTGTCTCAGCTCAAACGAAATCAGTAGTATCGCGTCGCGAGGCCGAGTCGTTTCTAAACTTTTTACTCGTTTTACAATTTTAAACACTTAAATATAACTTATTCGATCACTTCGGAATACTTTATCATTAATTAACATCTAAGTAATGCATGTTTTTATATCTTCTTCAATTATCTGGTACATATATTTTGCTATTTTTATGGTTTCGATTGCCTTACGAGAGTGGGAGTGAGTTATTTGTTCTGATTGTGATTAATGTTTACTTGAATAAATCGATAGTTGTGAACGAATGTGATCGCGACGGCGGAGGACACTTGTAATGTCTCAAAGGTGCTTCTTATTTAAGCGCAACAGTATTATATGAAATATTAAATAAATATATAAGCAACGCTGTTTTGGTTTGATTTAACGCTCGCATGCCGCTTGTATTAGAAACGGTCTCGACGGCGCGCAGGTAAGTGGGTACTCGCTGACTCGGTTCATTTCTGTGCTTTTTATGCCTGTAGTGGTTGCGGTGCCTTACTGCATGATCCGGACTGGGCCGGTAACGGTAGCGGACCGGAGCGGTTGTGGCTATCTACTAATCGAAATTAATAATAAATATAATTATTCGTTGATACATATTTTTTTTATGTACGGCATTGTACGATTATACGAATAAAAAAGTCAATCGGATTGATAATTGTTAATAGGTGATGTGTAATAAAATCGCGTCATTGCTCAATCGTTTTTTGTTTGAATGTCATTGTTCTAAAATTCGAATAGTTCACATGTCTGTGACTCGGTCGCTCCGGCCGCCAGCTCCCGGACTATAACGTTTGAAAATTTTGTTCGATTCAAATACTAGAACCATCTACGAGACGTAAACGGAAGCTGCCATTTGTTTGTTCCACATTCCACTTACGGAATGCGGCTGCGGGCAGTGGCTAGCGAGGTAAATGTGGGAAGATAATAGATACTAGTGTTTCCATAATATGAATCGTATACTATCCGTAAGTAAAACGAATAGTAACCGTTACCGCGCCGAAGGAGTGGTTCAAGATGGCGTCGAGATGAACCGGTGGTTTCGTCGGGGGGTCGATGTTCATATTCATTTTGTTATTGTCGAGCTTAAAAACAGCCGGTTGATATAATTGATATCGTTTATTATCTGTCGCGTTGGGTCGTCCGTCAGTTCGTCATCTCGCTGACGGGCAATCTGTGGTTCTAACTTTTACAAATAAACAAAGACTATTCAACATCATAATACGTCTGCAAAGAATTCAGTTTAAAATGATGTTGAAATACACGTTGGTCTTGATAGGCTTGGCGGGACTGTGCAAACGAAACGTCAAACATGTACAGTCGTCATAATATTAGGTCCTTACATATTAAATTAGCGTTTGATCGTATTGACCAGTTTGATCTGAAATATCTCCTCTTTGGTTAAGAAATTCAAATTTATAAATTCATTTAGCTGGTACATTTGAGTTTTGAAAACAGTCATTCATTTGTTTTTTTCTCATTATTTTTTTCTTTGGCGTCGCTTATTACCGCACAATGGAAAACATGAAATATCGGTATATTTACGAGTACGAGTTCTACCGTGGCACTAGTGCTGCAGAAACATCTCGAAGGATTAATGATGTGTACGGCGCTGGTGTCGCAAAAGAAAGCACGGTACGTTTTTGGTTTCAACGTTTTCGTTCTGGAAATTTCGACCTTTAGAACCAACCCCGTGGACGGCTGGAGACCAAAGTGAAAAATGAAGAATTAAAGGCTATTGTGGAAGCGGATCCATCAAAAAGCATTTCAGAGATAGCTGCGGGCTTCGGGGTAAGTGATAAAACTGTATTAATCCACTTGAAGCAAATTGGGAGAGTAAAAAAAACTTGAACGATGGGTACCTCATGAATTGAGTGAATCGAACCTGCAAACACGCGTCGACTGCTGTGTTACTTGTAATTTGGACAACTTCTTACAAGGAAAAAAATTCAACTCCGATGCGGCAGTCCAAACCGCCTTCGAAGAGTTTATTAATTCTCGCCCCCATGATTTTTTTAGTAAAGGGATCAATGAACTACCTATGAGATGGCAAAAGTGCATAGATAACAACGGTGCATACTTTGATGAATTAAATATATTTTACAAAAAATAATTGACTTTATATTCCTCCCGTACAAAACGCCAATTTCATATGTAAGGGCCTAATACAAATACAAATTCGTCGTACATAGTAGAGCATTTTGGGTAAGTATATACTATCAAGTTTAATTGTAAAATTAATATTAAATCCGTGCGACTTTCACTAGTGAAAGTCGCCATAAGTTCCACCATAACTTCTTTGGCTATTTTAGCTAGATTTCTTGAGAGTAAAGAATTTCAATAGGTAACAATAATATGAAAAGTGTACAGTTACGGCATTGTTCTTTATGTGCATGCGTTGTGTGCATATTGCACGAATATTCTCATTGTAAATATTAAATGCGAGCCGCTACTGACAGCGCCTGTTGTATCGGACTACTTGTATATTCTTATATTTTTAATTTATTTATGAAGTAATTTAGAATAGTGTAATAATAGTTTAATGTATATTATTTTTATTTACGTTTTATCGATCATAATTTAAAACAAAACATTACTATATTACCTATTATAGTTTTGATACGAAAATAAAAATACCCAGCGGGCCGATGCACTGATTTTTAGTTATTATATAAATTAAGAAATATGCTATGAGAGTGTGTTTGTGCCAGCAGGCCGGCAGCGACCCGCCGGCGCCGACCGCGCACGACGCCTGCAGGTACGTCGGGCGCGACAGACGTGCGATATGATTTCAAACTGAAGTAATTAAATTCTGAAGAAGACGTTTGTAAAACGACGTTCTCTAACCGCAGCCGGCTGGCGGAGAGCACGCCCGACCTCGTGCTCGACCTGCCGGCGCGCGCCGCCGATGCCGCCGACACGTTCGCGCACAACCGGGACACGCTCAAGAAGCGACCCGCGCACCCCGCACACAGGTCTGACTCTCGCCGCGCCGCCGCCGTTCGACGTCGCGGGCGCCTTTCTAATGACGCTCGCTCGCCCCGCAGACAGACGTGCTCCGAGGGCGGCGGCGAGGTGCGCGCGTCGGACGGCGAGGCGAGCGGCGGCAGCCCCGTGCCGGCGCGCAACACCATGCGCGTGGCCGCCAAGTTCGCGGAGCTGACGCTGACGGGCGGCTCGCTGAAACCCGCGCTGGCCGCCAAGCCGGCGCTGCTGCGCCGCCCCACCCCGCACCCCGCGCACGCGCCCCGCGCGCCCGCGCCGCCCGTCGTGCCGCCGGGGCCGGCCTGCGCCGCGCAGTCGCCCGCCGCGCCGGCGCCGGATGACGCCGCGCCATGCGGGAAATGATCTCCGGCAGGCGAGTAGGGCGACCGTTCCGAATCGGGTGCTACGGTGACCGGATCGAGCCTCCACTCTCGCCTCCTCGCGCTCGTGACGCGCCTCGACCGGCCGTCGAGAGACTCGTCTCCGTTTCCGGCATTTATCGGCTTCGAAACTGTTCGACAGAGAGCGCTCAGCACCGTATCGTTTAGGTATAAGTGTATGTATCCGCGACGACTCGATACAGATGATTCTCTCTCTCTCTCTCCCTCTCCATTTTAATGTAAAAGTAAGCATTATTTTAATCATGATGTAGAAAAGCCGGCGACTATTGTAATGCGCAGAGAGTGAGTCATATGAATATTGGGGAGCAATTTTTATACGATAATGTAATAATGACGAGTACTTTATTAACAAGTACTCTTATATGATAAGCATATTATTTTTGTAAGCGACGCTACTGGTCGGGCGGCGGGTCGCTTGTAGCGGAGCCCGCTGTTCCGCTCTACGCCTACAATAAACAGTATTATCTGATTTGGTCTTTCAATCCTCTCACCACCACCTCTGGTCACCACCCATGTACCCATCTACGTGTGATCCACATTCACCAATATTTTATGAACATCCTCCTCATCCGCCATTACTAGTGGGTGGGTGTAATATAACACTAAAATATTTTAGACGAGGCTGCGCATAGAAAATTTCCATTTTTTTAACCATTACGCTTTTAAAAGAGATTTTTTAAAACACATACCGTTTTTATTGATAATTTTTTACAAATAGGCTCTTAATTGAACCATTGAATTCTACTAAATCTCACCTAGAAACGCTATAATAACCAAAAGTACGAGCGGGGTAAAATTGACAAAATTTTGGCATCTTTACCTAGCCTACAGTTTGCATAGATTGTGTCCCAGAGAGCACGCGACGTAAATTTATCTATCGCCTTGCGCTATAAAAGCGACGTATTTATTTTTGAAGTTATGTTTGTTTAAGTAAGCTCAGCCAATACATAGGTAAAGTTGACCCATGAATTTATCACAGAAACAGGTGAATAGAAGGGTTGTCAAAAAAATAAAAAAATAATTTGTTTTGAAATTTTACGTTTTGGAGGCATCTTGAATGTATATACCTAAAAGGGATTCAAACTCGTCTGAGTATGTTCAATGTTGTAGCTGCCCAGACGTCTGGGTGGTATATTCTACCGCCTAACATCAATAAATATATAAAATAAATAGACAAAAATGCCATCTATTTCTTTACAAGAAACTGTAATTTAATTGAAATAGTTGTTCAAAACAATTTTAAAATAAATTTGCATTGCATTTATGTTGAAGAAATGTTTTCATACTCATTGAATCATACGGATCCATTAAATACGCCCTCTACGTGATAAGTGATGAGTTACGCTCACGATCAGTTTTCTGGAACAGTACGCAACCAATAAAAAGTTACATTTGTCAACAGTAGATGGCTCTGCGTGAATACGGCGTGTGTTGCATGTAGGTGCCCTTTTTTCTAGAAACAAATAATATTTTTATAGAATATCATTAAAACGATATGCTTGCATTTAATAATCGCCAATAAATTAGTAAATAAACACAGCACTCTACTTTTGACCATATCAGACGGTTAAGCCTAAGCTACATAGGAGACGTCAGGATGGACGGATCATTCTTGGTAAACAAAGGCGAAGTCTAGTACCTATTCGCTCTGACTCGGTGATGCCGTAAAGCCCATTAGGGGCAACTAGAATTACAAAATCAGAAAAAAAGCCTTCTACCCAACAACACTGGTATTACCCAAAGGCCCCAAAGCTAAGGCATGACAGTTCTACTGTTTGTTGTATAAAACATGCAAAGTTGTCACGAATCGGTTGTAACCATCTGTCTTCAAGCGAGTATTCTAAAATAAAAATTATGATGATCTCCTGAAACATTTCGGTCACGCCAGTAGCCAGTAAGTTTAGGAGTAGGTATAAAATTGATAATATCTAAAATTGATACCTATACGATAAGGTGTCCTAAAATGATACACATACCTAATTGTTTTATTACAAGTTCCCAGATTACAATAATTGCGTTCTATAAATGAAACTGCATCATAATATGGTACAGAAGGTTTATTGTTGTCGGCGGAGAAAGTAGCGTGACTAATAGCGGAGGCAGTGGTCGTGATGCAGAGCGTGGTGCAGCGGCGGAGGCGCGGCGTTCTCCTTGTCGCGGGCGTAGTGCGGCGTCGCGCCGAATTCGGCGGGCAGCGGCGGCGGTTCGTACTCGTCACCCGACCCGTCCGAAGCCTCCAGGTAGCCGAACAGGCGCGCTGCGCCCGCCGCCCTGCTCTCGCGCCGCCGCACGCCGCCGGCTGCGCCCGCCCCGCCGCCCGCGCCGCCCGCGACCGCCACTGCGCCCGTCCCGCCCGCGCCGCTCACGGCCGCGGTACTCACCGCCTGCGCGCCCGACCCTTGCACCGGGCCAGTCGCTCCCACCGCGCCTCCCGGTGTCGCTTGCGGCGCCCCACTTGCGAACCCGCCGCGGTTCACTCCGGATGGTACTTTTAAGTTGCGACTCTCGATGTGGCTGTGGAACATAATAATAACCCTTGTATTGAGAGCGCTTCTTGGAATATCCTCGAGAATTTAAGAACTTCCGCTTACTGGGCGTCGCGCAAATGAAGCGCCAGTTGTTGTTGATCGTCCGCCAGGAAGGGACACTTGGCACAGGCCTTCTTGTTGTGCACTTTGTGCACGTGCGTGGCGAGCCGTTCGGCGCGCGCCGCTTTGTACTCGCACAGAGCGCACGCGAACGGCTTCAAATGAGTGTTAAGATGCCGCTTCAGACACCAGTTGTCTACACCGGACCATGCGCAGTAGCAGCAAGCATAGCGCCTTTCCCCCTGCTCAATTATGAAAATAATCAAAGTTCAAATTTAACGTCAAACACACTATGTAATCTAATTATACTAAGGCTTCGTATATTTATAAATACTGATACCTGGTGTTGTATGTCATTTCATGTCTGGTTCGTGAGTAAAATAATCTTACCTTGCGTCGAACCGGGCTCGAAGCACTGGGCTTGTGAGTCGCGGCGGCCGGCGTGTCGGTCTTGACGAGAGGCACACGCTCCAGTTTGACGGGCGCGGCGCGACACTCGGCGGGAGGGGCAGGTGGCAGGGTGGGCAGCGCTGTGTCTGTGGCCTTGGTCGCAGTCGCCACGGCACCGCCACCGCCCTGCGCGCCACAGTACAGGGTCGCTCCTGCTCCACTCGTAGCGCTCTTCACGCTGGTGCGCCGGATGCGATTCAAGTCGTAGGGCTGGTCTCGGTGCATGCGCAGGAAGTGCTTTTTGACGTGATCTGCCCTATTGAATTGTTTCTGGCACAGGTAGCAGTGAAAGGGTTTCTCGTCCCGGTGAATATTTTCATGGCGCGTGAATAAATCCCGGCGATCGGTCGCGTACGGGCAGGCGGCGCACGCGTAACGCTTCCCGCCCTCGCCGCCGCTCTCGGACTGCGGCGCGCTCGTCTCCCCTACGACGGTACTCGCGACTACGGTACTGGCGCTCGTCCGCCTGTCGGTGCGTGCGGTCTCAACCTGTAAAAACATAAATTAAGTAATACCTTTACAAAATAAAGATAATGTATTCTTTTAATATTCATTTAATTATTTTGTAGTATCAGAAGAATTAATGACGATTTAATAATAATGCTAAATGAAGTGTCTACATGCAAATTAAGATCACAAATCACCTTCGTTTTAAGTCGCTGAAGGTAACGTGTGAGGTCGTCGAGGGCGGGGTTGTCGCGCAGGAGGTGGTCGGCGGCGGCCGGGTCGGAATGGTGGTCGCGGGCGAGATGCTGTCGCACGGCGCGCGCCCAGCCGCTCGCGAACCCGCACCCGGCCAGCGGACACTGGAAGGCGCGGGCCTGCGAGTGCGTGCCGAGCCAATGCTCCGCCACGCGGGCGAGGAACCCGACGCAGTCGCAGTCCGCGCACTTAAAGAGGCGCTGCGCCGGGTTGTACGCGGCGACACGCGAGTGCGCCCACGCCAGCGGCTCCTCCGCCGCCGTCCATCGGTCCTCGGCGGTCGGGTCCGTGCGGGGCGTGAAGTTAGCCTGACGTTGACAAATAAGCCTATTTATCTTAAGCCCTGGCTAATTGAAAGATTCCATTGAAAATTGATAACTTTTAAAGCTTTTATTATGTTATTATAGACATTTAAACGATATTATGTGTTTATTTTCTTTATTACGACTCAGAAACCTGTAAAATTCCCGGAGGAGGAAACCCATTCTGCATGAGCGCAGCGAGTCCCCACGCAGTGATGTGCTCCTCAGGGCGCAATTCGTCATCCTGTAGATCTCGCTCCGCCGCAGGGAATTCCACGCCCACTACGCCGCCCACGCCCACTCCCACTCCCACGCCTACGGTTGCTTCCTCACCATATAGTTTTTTTGTTATCTCTTTAAACATATCCTCGCAGTCCATCGTTAGGGAAGTTACGCTGCCCACACCCGCGCCTCCCTCCATTGTCGGTGTCTACCGACTAGAGCTCTGTAGATTTGTACAATTTAATAATAGAATTAAGATTGCAGATTGAAAATGAGTTTAAAGATACTCAAAATGTGTGCTGCGATGTGAAAACACCGCGGTAATAGGTATTTAAGTATCTTGGAATGTAACCTATAGGTAATTGAGTAGATGGGTATTTTTAAGTATCTTCTATATTTTATCGTTTGTTGTTTGGTAGTCAAATTTATATTTTTAACATTAAAACGCTACGAAATGAATTATTACGTTTTCTAATTCTTAGAATTTATATTAAGAGCAGTGAACCGCTTAATTATTTTACTTAAATTAATTCACTGCCTGTTCATGTTTACGTGAAACGTTCATTTGAAAGCAACAGAAAGGGAATATCATAGTGGTTTTCGAGTGAGATATGATCGCTAGTGGGTATAGACGAGATCGGTGTCCTCCCACCCCCCCGCGGGTGCACCACCTCGTGTGGGCCTGCAGGCGGCGTGCGACGCGCGGCAGCGTTTGCAGCTGCACGAGCCGGGAGGTGCAGCCGCGGGGGCGGGCGCGGCGTACCTTCGGCTCGCGGCTCGAGGCAGGGGCTGCGGCTGCGGGCCCGTGGCGCTGCCGGCCGCGTCGCGGGTGCGCGCCTACTAGCGCCCGCCGCCACCGCGCGGGGCGGCGGGCGATGTGGGGAGTCGCCCCCGCGCTGCGCCGCCCGCCCGAGCGCGATCGATACGCACGCGCTGAACTCTGCGCTCAGCGGCGGCCGGCCCGGTGGCGGTTCGCACTGAGCACTCACCGATGTATCGATCTTCGTCGCGCGCCACCTGCCAGTGTGCACTTCTAGCCTTGGATGAGCCGGCGGTCAGGCTTTCGCTACGGAGTGGCGGAGCGAACTAAGCGCCCGGTACCGGTCCGGCGGAGTCGTAATGACGTTCACGACGGTAATGTTCCAACTTTCCACTTCTTCCCTCTAAACCGGACCAGAGGTACTTTATCTAGTTTAATCCGAAACTCTAATAACCAATTCATTTATAATTTATAAATTGTCAATACGACACCAACCTTGAGAATTTAAGTACTATGTCTAATTAGAACACAACAACACTAAGTACGTATTGCTGTAGAATATGTAAGGATTGGATGGTACCTAGCCAGACGGGCTTGAACAAAATCCTACCACTAAGTAAAATATAATGGACTTTTTTAATATCCTATGATATTATCATTTATGCCTAGTTGGACAAATGACATCCCGACAAATCTATTTTATATAGCAGTTTTTGTAGTACCTATGTACTAAATAATATAACAACCAACCTAGGTTTTATAAAAATTCTAATAGGTATTGGTTAGGTCGTTTGTGTTCTATTATACTATGTTATACTAGTTCGCGTTGTTTGTCCACCTATACATAAGACAGTGTAGTAAGTAGAAAAACATTCTGCATAAACAAATAAACAATGCAATCTAAGTAGTAGGTTTTAACAGGAGGTTTGTGTGAATCCTTGTCAAATCAATTATAGCAGAGTACATATTCAGTAAATTGAACTATAATATATATTTCTTTATGATGAATTCAGTTATTACTTGTTACGTCGTTTTAGGTACTCACGCGAACGGAAACTTTAGCGTCGCAGACACCAAGCCAGATCTGGCTAGACATACGTATGTACATATGTATGTATGTAATATTTTATTGTTTCGTACGATCCAAATAAAAAACTTAATGGTAAGAAAATAGGAAAAAATGGATTGATTGTTCATCCAGTGAATGTTAATTATAAACAAACATCATCTCTAAGAGAAGAGAAATTATTGTCTTTTTGCTTGAGAAGTAAACCGAACCGATCTGTTGAAACTTAAACCATAAACAAAGACTACGGGTTCAAACGGGGCAAGTAGCACAAGTCTTTCTTGTGCTAATGGTTAAGAAAAGTTTTGTGAAGCAAGGATGTTGTCGTTGTAGTATAATAATAACAACTGTCTAACACATTCTAAGTTTGTATACACACATGTATTTAACGTATTTCAGAGACTATCAATTTAAAAACAAACTTTAAATAACTTACAATTTTAAGGAAAAATACGAAAAACCTAAGAATTATTTTTGACCTGTTTAGCATCCTAAGGCGGGTAGGCTTTTGAATTGAATTGAAGAATATCACTATTTGTTAATTCTAGTCTATCCGTTAAAGTTGACGAATGAAAGATGAAATCGGATGAAAAATGTTTCTATTTTCGGGCCAAATTCCTGAGGAAGAAGATCCATTCACATCATTCTAGTGAACTAGGCGCTTTTAACTAGGTCTTCCCAAATAATCTTGCCACCTGATTGAGAATCAATGCGTTGAATGCAAGCCACATTGAACGCATTCCTTTCGGTATTCCTTTGAGCGGGTATACTTGCTTTACCCTTATATCTGCTTTGTTCAATCGTGAGTTTCTTTAAATTATGAATGAATTAACCTACAATTCAAAACTATGGCCAACTATTTGCGAAAAAAAGTATCAAAAAGGATAAGAGGAGAGGAGAGGAAAGGGAACTGAAAAGCAAAAAAAACCCCGTTAGTCTTAATAATGAATCTCCTAAACTAACTTAAGTAACAAAGAAAGACGATGATAATAATAATAATATCCTGGGACATTATTCACACAAGACCGTCTGATCCCAAACTAAGCAGAGCTCGTACTATGGAAACCAGACAACTGATTTACTTACATATACTATTTTTCTTTTGTAAATACATACTTATATAGATAATTACACCCAGACTCAGGACAAACGGACATGTTCATGCACACAACTATCTGTACTAGGTGGGAATCGAATCCACAACCCGCGGCGTGAAAGGCAAGTGTCTTAACAACCACGCCAACCGGCTCGGCAGATGGTTGAATGATTTTAAAGAAATAAAACAAATGACGTTGCATGTTTACATAGTTTACTGGCAAGTTATAGATTTTATTAAAGTTTGCATTAAATTCTCTAGTTGTAACCTAATTATACTTTGATTAGATTAGAAGGGTTGTAATTTTTTTCTATTACTAGCATGTTCACGTGTAAGTCCAGCTAAAGATATCGTTGTTTTTCTTTTTTTCTTTTATTATTCCCAAAGGGCAAATGACTATTCCACCTGATGGTAAGTGGTAGTAGAGTCCAAACGTGACGACTGATAGTGCAGTCAGGAAGAATGACTTGCACTAGCCGTCCCCGACTTGCCGACCCGCAAGATGCCTCTTCACGCCTCGTTTGAAGGAACCCAGGTCATAAGAGGAGGGAAACACGTGTGCTGGTAACGAATTCCATGTTTTGGAGGTGCGACAAAGAAAAGAATTGCCAAATTTCTTCGTGCGCATTGGAATTTATGTCACAGTTAGGCTAGCAGGCTGGCAGGGTTGTCCTAGCCAATAGAAATAAACTCAGCGTCAAAAAAATCGCACCTTTTAGTATTTTGACTTCAAGCAACTATAAACCCTATTTCATCTATGGTAAGGTATAAGTGTGGGGCCTCATTTTAAAGGTTATTGAATCCTTTAAATAATAAAACTGTGATAGTGATTACTAAGCATATAAAAAACATTTTTCATGAAAAAAGGAAAAACGCCAAAATTACTTAATTTAATTAATCTAAAAACATAACAAAATTAAATAATACAGTAAAACAAATTCTTAAAACTAAACTTAGAACCTAGTGTTACCTCCCTTAGCCCTAATTACAGCCTCCATGCGATCCTTCATTGTCACGTCCTCACCTCACCAACGTCACGATGCGTTCTTGAGGAATGTCACTCCACTCCTCGACGACGGTGTCCCGAAGCTGTTCAAGGGTGGCACAGGCAGTATCACGAGACTCTGTGGGATTCAGGTCAGGACTTCTCGCTGGCCACTGCATCACGGGGATCCTAACCTGATTCAGGTAGTCCCGAACAATGATTGCCGTATGGGAGCGGGCGTTGTCGTGCATGAATGTGAATTCAGGCCCGACAACACCAGCATACGGGACCACATGATCCTCCAGTATCTCTGTGATGTACCGATGAGCAGTCAGGGACCCCGTGCCACGTGCACCTCCAGTGCAGGAGACGCACACAAGGTCGGTTTTTCCTTGGATTGAAATTCCGCCCCAGAACATGCAGGATCCTCCTCTGTAGCTGACGGTTTCTTCAAAGCAGGCCTGTGAGTACCGTTCCCCCTGCCTCCTGTACACTCTTCTACGCCTATCATTGCAGAAAAGGCATACCCTAGTCTCGTTGGAGAAGAGGACAGACTTCCATTGGTCGAACGTCCAATCCACGTGGTCTCGGGCAAACTGAAGTCTGACTCGCCTATGCTCTGCTGTCAATTTAGGGCCAGTAGCAGCCCTACGGGCCTGGATTTTCTTCTCTCGCAGCCTTCTTCTTATTGTGGAGACGCTCACCGACGTCCTCCGAGCTGTTCGGAGCTGCTGTTGCAGCTCAACAGCGTTGGAGAATCGGTTACGCAAAGACGTCGACACAATATAGCGGTCGTCTCTGTCGGAAGTGCAACGTCGTCTTCCGGATCCATGCTTCCTGATGTAGCCTCCAGTCTCCTGGAACCGTTGGGATACTCGTTTCACCCGGAAACGGCTTATGTTGTGTTGTCGAGCAATATCAACTTGGCGTAGTCCTGATTGCAGTAGTGCTACCACTTGAGCTGCTTCTTCTGCCGTGGTATCCATTTTTCAGGGTTTTTTTCTTACTGGAGCTGTTCAGGTGTGGCTTTTGTGATGTCTGGATAGCTAATGACCTATAATTAATTTTTACCCCCCCTTTTATTCGTGTCCAAGGTGGCACAAGTAGTGAGTCCTCTAATGAGCTTTTCAGCACTTTTTTTTTAAAGACCCTAACGTTTCGTGATTATTGTTTTTACAGAAAAAGAACGATACGCGTTTTTAAAGTGTATTAATTGTGCTTTCAAATGATATTAATTTTGGTAGGGTACAATAAATAAGTTAAGAGTATTATTAGCTTGAAGTCAAAATTTCAAAAGGTGCGATTTTTTTGACGCCGAGTGTATTACACCTAATATAGAATATCAGAAGGCACTAAAATAGTTCAGTACGAGTATATCGTTCTATGTGTTGTGAGTATTTGTTACTTTTTCATGCTTTATCGCAGCTAAAATATGACATAATTAACATATTTTGGCTATTTTATTCTGTTTATATGGATTTTCGATTACGACGAGGGAAAAGCCACGTGCGAAGCTTTAGTGCTTTATGAATATATAAACGTTTGTGACTTTATATAATTCAATCGATTACGTCTGCTACAAGCATAAACAGTAATATTCCAAAAATGCATCCTTCGTTTTCGGTTATCTGCCTCACCGATATTGAGTTCGGCAACGTACCGCGGGCGCGGCCTCCAATCATCGCGCAACCCGCTACCATCGTTTTACGCTTTAAGTAATACATTTGTTTGTTTGGCGCCTAATTACAAATAGTTACGTACATAGCTTGGGAGATTAGTTGTTAAGATTAAAATTTCTATTTTTCATTCCTTTTTTCGTTCGTTTCATTTTTATTCGCATTCTTAAATATAATAATTGGTAAAACATCAAGATTATTGAGTCTAACATATTATGTATATAAGTGTATTAATTACAGAAAGTAAATAATTTATTTCGACTAGGCCCTTTTTCGATTATCTTTTTTTAATTTTATAGCCACGTTTTAGGGTATCGATTACAAATACAATAAAATTGTAGAATTAATAAGATATTAATATGATTGTCTTGGCATAAACCGGTAAATATTTTTTGTGAGGCACGTCCACAAATTTATCGGCGGAGACGTGTAATAATCACACGTTAAGTAAAAATATAATAATTTTCCACTGCTATTTGTGCGTTATTAGCAAATTTTCCTCAAGTTTAATAAATAATATGAGACCATATGCGAGGTTTATTAAACAAAGGATTATCAAAATCGATTACAATCGGCTAAAATGCTAAACTACTCTTTCAACTTTCAATTCCGTCCACTGTCAGTGGACGGAATTGAACACGCGTAAATTATTTGTCCAAGAGTTCTGGTTTAAATCAAGTTTGCGATTGAGGGCCACACGTATACAGATAACTAATATCGAGATGAACAGCAAACGAAAACATCTCGTGGTCATATTAGCGAAAACACGCCACGTGTACGCGTGGAGCAGCATGGTGGGCCACGAACCCATCACGTACAACCATTAGAGACATCCCTTGGTATTTTTTTGTACTATATAATCGTCTTATATATTTATATTTATTGTGATTTAAGTTGATACACAAAATATTTTACCAATAATATTTAAAAAAAATCTATTACGGTAATTTTTCTTAATATAAGGTAGGTAAGTATACGAACTTTGAGTCGGTACGTACGTAGCAGAATGTGACTCAAGCTCGCCGCGGTCGCCCGGCGGTGCTACGAGTATCTACGCTGAGGCGTTGCGAAGCCGAAATGAAAACAAAGAATGACAAAACTTAGCAATTCATCCACCGGCGCGGACGGTAACGAAGGCGTGGTATATGCTACGATGTAGTACGTGACATTATGTTATGTACCTACGCCTTAATTAGATTCTGGTTCTTAGTCGACAAAGTAAAAGTAATCATTTATTATAGGTTATATGAATAGTATATTGGGTAGCGGTGCTCGCCCGCCACCGGCTGAAGACCAAGTATTCTACTGCTGAACATTAGTTACTTAGTATCGCAACTATTAATCTGTCTATGAAATAATAAAACATAACCTTTTAAAATAAATTGTCTGAGGATATTTGGTTATCTATTTCCACAAAAAACCACTGAGCCGATTGATATAGAAAATTGCTAATACTAAAATGCATAATGATAGCTTATAAGTTGAGGACGAACATACGAAAAGGTTAATGTCGTAACATCGTCAGTTGCAGCTTTTTTTGGGGGACTCTATGTGTACGGTACAGTGATTTAATAAATAAAAAGTTACAAATAAAAAGCAAGAGAAAATAGAACATGATATTGCATAGTTGCTTGACATTTAAATCAGAACTAAAATAAACATCCATTTACTACAGAAATACTTTTAAGCTCATTTTATTTGACGCTACTCTATGTTCTCAACATCGGATGTCCGGCGACGTCATAGGTAGTTTGTACGAAATAGGTAGTTATTAGTAACGATCGCGGGGCGGCATGTTTCAGCTGAAGCCTGCAATCGTCAACGTGTTCTCGCATTTGAATTATGATGCCGTTCTTTGCGTGGACAATTAAACAACCTCAATATCTCACTTTTCCATACATACATACATGATACATACATCTTGGCAAGAAATATTAGATTATTTTTAGTTAAGACTTTGGTACGTTTTTTATTTTTCTTACATATTTAGCAACTTCACAAGTCAGTTACGAGATCAATAATGCAAGTGCCATAAATATTTTTAACTCAGTTCTGACTTCGACTGGAAGAAACAAATAAGTACATATCAAGCTTTTAATTCGTTTATACAAGCACCTATTCATAGGTTTATTGATAACTAAGTATCGAATAAAGAATACACTCGCGTTGTACAAACTGTTGTACTTGAATACGTCATCAGTAAACTGGCCAGTAAGGGTACGAAAAATTATGTTTCAGAAACTTGTACGAAACAACGATCCCTAATGCTATGCAGTAAAATATTTTAATCGTATTCACAAATAAAGAAAATATAATACCTACGTTAGTATAAACCAAACTAACACGTTAATAAGCACGCGTTCCTTGTATATGAATGAAAATGGACGATGACGCACTAGTTCAAAAATCAATACGTATGAAGTAGATAGCGATAGGCGGTTAGGTTGGGTACCGAGGACCGCCAGCGTAACGGTTCATCGACCGAGGCGCTACGCACCCGGAACGCGAGACCTCCGCGCTCGGGACTCCTCCGGCGCGAGTCGGTCGCCTCCGGGCGCGCTATCTGGGTCGGCGACGCGCCCGCACTAGGTCAGGCGCGGAGCGACGCGCGCAAGGCGTCCCGGCGCGCGTGCGCGGCGCTCGACCGCGGGCGGGGGGAGGCGGCGCCGCGGCGCGGTCGATCTCTCAGTCGCGCCCCGGCCGCGGCCTGTCCCCGTGCAGCCCTCGCCGCCTCGCCTGCCGCCGGCCGCGCGCCCGCCCCATGCCGCGCCCGCGCCGCCGCTAGCGCCGGCATGGCCGGCGAGCCGCCCGCCGCCGCCTCGCGCGCTCCGGCCGCCCCGGCCGCACCGGCCGCCTAGTCGCGGGCAGGTGAGCACCGCCGACGACACTCGTCCCGAAGCGACTTCACCTGGATTGTGCGATCTAGTTAGACTAGATCGTTGTCGTTATTGGCAAACGCTAATCGGACGAGTGCAGTTTTTGAGCTGTGCATTGCTTACTATATGACGAAGAAATTCCAAGCAACGATTGTCTGTCAGTCGAAGTCGAAAGTATCTCATTCTTCGCTTCGTCGGGAACGTCCGCCTCCGCCTCAGACGCTCACTCGACCTGTATCGACATCAATACGGTCACCGAGTGATGCGGGCGTGATATCCCATCGCTCCCGGTGCTCCGCGGCGTCCCTGCGACGCCGAGAGCCGCGCCCGTATCGACCGTCCAGTGAGTCGGCTCAGTGGCGCCCGCCGCGTCGTCGCCTCGTCGCCTCGTAGTCCATCACTAGCGACTTGATCGCGCATCGACGCAATAGTCATGTGTCCTTCTCACGACGCAGCGGCCTTGAACGGCCGATGCTCCGGGTGGAGCGCGTAGAGCCGCGCGGCGTGCTTGTTTACGCGATAGTCGTACCGATATAGGGAACACAGTAAACAGCGCGCGCGCGGTGAGCGCCTCAATGAGCGTGCTATTAATACACGCCTGCGACCCTCACCCACTACCCTCTACACTCTGTTTATTTTCGCATCCGTCGCCAAGCGTTGCGACTCTTCCGCGCTTGTCGATTCACGGCGCCATGTTCCTTCCTGCGGGCGTGTTCCGACTTCACGAGACTTATCCTCGTCGTAAATCATAACATTACAAGCCTTGACGGCTTTACTATTCTATTAGTTATATAAGTACATATGCTGAAATGTTAATGGTAATTTAAATTGTTCGAGCAATTCAATTAAAAAACTACGACATTACTCATTGAAAATATTAAATAGATAATCGTGTCAATTGTATCGGTACGAGTAAGTCCGTGTCCGAGTTAGAAGTACGACGGATACGCGTAACCGTATTCGTATGTGAACGTGCGATACGAACACCTTGAATACCTGCTTGTGAGAGCGCCACGAGCCGTCGACGACGTCCCAATACGAGTAGTGAAATGTTGTACTTCCTTGTAATTGCCTTAGTTTGTTTATTTCTTATTATTCAGGTGCATCCGACGAGATACATCCATAGTTTTGTGTGACTGGAAGTGAAAAGCGCTGACAACATTTTTTTAATAATAATATAACAAAGGATTTTAATAATATTAAAGGTTCACGCACATAGTATTAGTTGTAACACAGTGTGTAATAATAGTAGTGCAGTTCGCGAGTGATGAGTGTGGTGACATGAAGTCTTCGGAGCTGGTTTAGAGGAGCGGGCCGCCTTTGTGTAGCGCAGCTGTAGGTAGGTGCCGCACCGCCTGCTGGCTCCAGCGCGCGCTCACTGCCGAGCCCCGCCACGGGTGACTCACCCGCGCTGCTTAATGCTCGGACAAAGAACTTCCTAAGCGAGTAAACAATGCATCGCGTAATATAATATATTGTAACACTTACTCAGAGCAAGCATTTGGTACAAAATATTTTCATGTTTTTTGGTTTTCTTTGTTGGGGCAAAAACTATTGTAACTTATTAATGTTAGAATGCCATCAATAGTTTATAGTCCTGTTGTTTGTGATCGAAATGGTCCAGTGGATAGAATATGTCGTTTAATTAATGATCGCGGGTTCAAATCCTTGCCAGCACCATGGGATTGAGAGTATCTAGAGATAGTTTATAATCCACCTTGTGCTCGGCGGCGAACGAAAATATCGTGAGGATACTTTTACATGTCAATAGAAACTCAATCACCACCGAATCCTTAGTTTCCTAGCAGTGAGGGGCTTAAATATTATATGAGTATGACAATTACCATAGTATATGTTATAATTCAACATTACGAACCTCCAGATGTGCAGCCTGGCAGCGCTGGCGCGCGGCTGCCGGCCCGCTGCCAAGCCGTGCTGCCTCTGCTGGTGCTGCTGCTGCTCCTGCTCTTGGTCAGTCGGTCACCTCACTGTCAATCTAAATAATTATTCCGTTCTTTAAATACACAGAAAAAATCTCTTCTCTTGAGAAATGCAGAATAAAAATAAATGTATTATAATAGATAAAGTGAATAGTAGAGTTGTGTTCATAAGTAACGCTTTGAATTTAATTTTTGCAGGGCCAAGTGGTAAGGGAAGAGAAGTGAATGCAGAGCTGTTTGAGACCAGAGCGGGAATATTCAACGACAGCTGGAATTTCGTATAAGATCGTATAAAAAATCCAATTAAAAGCGCTCAAAATGATCAGTATCGTATTTAAAGTCATTTTTAGTTTGTGTTCTTTTCAAAAATTAATAAACCAACGCTTTTGCCGGAGTCCAGTCCCTTTGGAAATATTTGTTAATAAGTAACATTCAGTAAAATAAATTTACTAATAGACCAGCCCGAAACTCGGCCGAAGATTACGTTAAATAAAACCACACACTTTCGGCTCCGATTCTGTTCGGATACTATAAGACTGTATTCTGATTTTTTACTATGGATTGACATAATTCTACAAATATTGTAATACAATCACAATGGTGACAGTACCACCTTAAGCAAACTGTCGAATGTACGCAGTCAGCCCGGTCCTAATACATCTTCTACCGTACGACCGCCGACGCGCCGACGGATTGTCGGTCTGGGCGCTTTTCAGGCGAATGCTGAACACCACACTAAAAGAATCCACATTTTTTTATAGAAATAGGTAATTTAAAGATTACCAAACTGGCAATGGAAAAATATGTATATATGTATGTAGTCATATGTGTCAACTATTGAAGTACAAAATGTAAATGTTTGTAAAATAACGTGAGACGCACATAAATATTATGTTTTAGCGCAGTATAGATGCCAATTAGTAATTCTGATATTTATCCTTAACAATAACTTTGCCCGCTACTTCGTCCGCCAAAATTTAAAAACTATTATGTAACGTAAATTAGTATTTGGTAATAGACTTAATGCAGGACAGTTACAGTTTGTTCAAACTGTGACATTTTTCTTACTGAGAAAATTTTATACCCGTCATAATTTCTAAAAGAAAAGTCCGATCCGAATAATTTAAAGTGGAAATAATGTATGTAATGTAATTACATGAAAATAATCATCCTTCATTATCAAACAATTTTAATAGATAAGGATTAATAATATCATGATACATACATATATCACCACTACGATTCCACCGTATTTGAACTTAATAATTTAAATAAAAACTGTTATTGTGACTTAACTATTATAAAGTCAGGCATATACCATCGCGGACTTTTTTATAAGCAATCATAAGTACTATTAATATACAGTGTGTAACAAAAACCTGTCCGATCCGTGAAGTTTTTAGTAGGTATCGTGAGTCGGTTCTATTTACGTAATCATTTTTGAAATACTAAGCAAAAAAATTACTCCGAATAAAATTACTATTACATTTAATTAAATGACCAAAATCACATGGCAACAAAAGCGTGACGCCCGCCCCGACCCGCCGCATCTTTGAAGAAGCCGCGACACCGCTTTTCGGCATGAACTAGTGTTGCAGAACAATCAATAGTTTGACTATCGACAGTTGACTTTGAAAACTATTCAGGATATCGAAAGTATTGTCTATTGTCATTACTGTCGATACTATCGATAGTAATTCATTCGATAGTAACGATATTATCGGTAGTATTGCAAAACCCATTCGTTTTAACTAAAACCTATCAATACTATCATTACTATTGGCAGTGACAATAATATCGATCAACTATCGATACAATTGCTTACACCTCAACTATCGATAAATAAATAATCGATTGTCTATCGATAGTGGACTATCGACATGCAACACTAGCATGACTGCTAGTGTTGCATGTCATAACAACGAGAAATTTCCGCGAACAAAAAGTAATAAAATATTCCAAGGTCGTGATAGTTTGAGGATAAGGTTTTAAGTGACGTTCATCAATTTACTTTTATTTTTATTATATTTTTTCTTTCTCTTGTTCTCTTATAAGTAAGTATATGTATGGTTAATGTTATCGTTTATGTTCTAGTAAGTCGTGGAAACTTGATTGTGTTATGAAAAAAAAGTGTTACTTACAAGTATAAAATTACTGTAAGTTTTCCTGAAAAAGTTAATAAATAAAAAATAAAAAAAATTAGTGTCCAATTGGCTCAAACCGCTTACTGAGACTGTGAGATAGGTGATTTGTGGCTTTTTTATTTTAGTCGGCAGACAATATCGCACAATATCGCGCACCCGTCGCTGCTGAGCAGTAGTGACACGGCCTTACACGTGTCAGCGGCGTGTCAAAGGCACTCAAAGGAGCCGCCTAAAGACTCTGGTGTTGTCACATTTCAAAAAATTTGTGTATTTTAAATTACAATAACATTTTTATAATCATGAATATTTGATTTTTAATATTATTTTTAGTATCGTCTATAACACACCAATATTTCGGCCTTTCGGGTCGGACAGGGTTTTTATTACACACTGTATAGAACACTTTTCGTCCATCAATAGTTTTCGCAGCGCAAGCCAATAATGACTTTTATAGGCAACATTTTGATTCCTTGGGTTACATTGTTCCATTTTAGTTAGGGATCTCTAATTTTTTTGAAAATATAATATAGCCTGTGTCACTCGGTAAAGAGGTAGCTTTTTGAATTTAACGAATTTTTAAAATCGGTCCAGTAGTTTTTGATTTAAATCGTAACAAACAAACAAAAAATCAAATCTTTCCTCTTTTTTAATATTAGTATAGATTACAAACAATCGGATTCGGTTATTTCTTTTTGGCGGAGCCGAAGGTTCAAACGAATCACCAATCTAGCTGGAATTTCATTAACAATCAGAACGATGTTAATACCTATGTAGTAATGAATGCCAATATGCACATGTATAAGACATGAGTTCACGAGATGATTGAAGCGTTGTAAGTGTGTGTGCGCGCAGGTTGGCTGCGCGTAGTTCCGAGGGCGGGCCCGGGAAGAAGCCGCGCGACGCCGGACCGCACGAGCCACTGCTGCTCGACGGAGACGCGCCGTGAGTGAACTTGTTTCATATGACATATAGTGACATACTGACTAAAACACCGTCTATTCTTGTTCAACTCAATAATCACACGGTGACTTTCCTTACAGACCCACACTAGAAGAGATTCAGAGCTGGGGTCAATCTTTCGATCGCCTCATGCGTAGCGCCGGTACGTACCTTAGTCCGATCGATAAGCAATATCTTGCGTATAGCAATAGCAATAGTTGCAATACTTGTTAAGATCCACTTTTGTGGTTTGATGCAACTTGATGTAACCGGAAGCTCTGTACACAGCGGGCCGCAAAGTGTTCCGCGACTTCCTCCGCGGCGAATACTCGGAGGAGAACATCATGTTCTGGCTCGCGTGTGAGGAACTCAAGCGCGAGACCGACCCGGACGCCGTCGAAGAGAAAGCGCGCTTCATCTACGAGGACTACATTTCTATACTTTCACCGAAGGAGGTACTCGTAGTGTTGTAGCTGATGTCAATAACCTAAACATAAGGTACATGTCTTGATATAGGTAGAAGTAGTGAGCGACGCACGACGCGATTGAGCTATTATATTTATTGTAAAAAATTTAAAGATAAACGTAGCGCGGTAGCGGTCGCTGGATAAGAATTATATATTTACTACAAACCAATGTTTGTCTCCAACGTCTGTAAATATAAATAATTCTTTTTGTCAATGTAGATTACAATATTACAATATAATCGATATGAGTCTGGTATTCAAGCCGAAATGGCCCAGTGGTTAAAACTCGGGAATCTTAACCGATGATCGTGAGTTAAAACCCGGGCAAGCACCATTAAATTTTCATGTGCTTAATTTGTGTTTATAATTCATCTCCTGCTTGTCGGTGAAGGAAAACATCGGGAAACCTGCATGTGTCTTATTTCACTGAAATTCTGCCACATGAGTATTCCACCAACCCGCATTGGAGCGTGGTGGAATAAGCTCCAAACCTTCTCCTCAAAAAGAAGAGGAGTTCTTTGCCCAGCAGTGGGAGATTCACAGGCTGTTACTATATTAGTCTGGTCGTGTACCGAACTAAAAAGTCCAGTCGATTAATTGAATTACTAACTCGTGGTTATAAATGCTATTTAAAAATGATTGGATTACTAGACATATCACAGTTACGTGACCAATGTTAACTTGTAGGTATCACTCGACTCGCGTGTGCGCGAAACCGTCAACCGCAACATGGTGGAGCCGACGCCACACACGTTCGACGAGGCGCAGCTGCAGATCTACACGCTGATGCACCGCGACTCGTACCCCCGCTTCGTCAACTCGCCGCTGTACAAGACGCTGGCGCGCATGTCGGCCGGCTCGCCCGGCGCCGCATCCCCCGCGCCTACCGCGCCCGCGCCGCCCGCCGACAAGTGACGGCGGCGCCGCCTCGTGCGGTAGAGACACCGCGTGTCTTTTATTATGTAAATAGTCTCGGTATATAATAATATAATTAAACGGGTACTAATTTTGTACATAGGTAGGTTAAGCGTAAGAGTAGGTGAGGCGCGCGCGGCCGCCGCCGCGGCAACTTCGCTGGTCCACCGCCGCCTGCGCCCCGCTCTCCGACCCGTCGTACCCCTCCCCACCCCTCCCGTCCTGCCCGTCTCCCTTCGTCCTTGCCTCTTGCCTGTCGCCCTTGATCGTCGTCCTTCTTCCTGTCCCTATACCGCACGGCGCAAAAAAGCGTCTTTTAGTTAGAAGCAATAAAGGTGGACCAATTAAGTTTGCCAGAGAGTCAACGAATAAATCTGTTCATGTAAATTGTGTTTTATTTGTAAACACTAATAATATTCGATAATATTGTAATGATATATTCCCACGCAAATAAAGTAAGAATATTTGTAAATAGAAATACCTTTGTATTTTTACTATGTATATAATCTGATACTGTTCAGCACGTCACGTGTTTTTATCGACTAGGTAAAGTTTATTCTTTCTCAAAGTGTATTTGCGTTTTAATTATTCCCTGCAACGATCTTCCACTTTTATTTATTTGTCTATTATCTTATTATTATCTTTTTTATTGATATATTCCACAAATGGGATACTAGATATTTCTTAATAAATTGGTTTTTATGTAAATACCGAAGTTATTAGAAGTAACTGAGATCAATCGGCTATTTGGTCTGTTTTTGTCGGAACACAGACAACTTGTAAATATCATCAAGTTCTGCTAGCAGAATAAAACTACGTTTAGTTTCATATACATTTTTTTAATTAATGAAATGCCAGAAGTTGTATTTCCGCATCCAGCAGTGCTTGAAATTTGATTTATTAAAATTGTCTATATTTGTTTTACCACTTTCTTGTAATAACATTCTGTAAAAATTAACCAGTAAAACAATCCTTCACATTAACTTTTAACACTTTATTCTCTTTCATACGTACTTGTAATATAATATGATACTAATTAATATTTTACAATACCCTTTATTACAATTTACGTTAGAATTCCTTCAATCCCCCTTCACCATCCTTTTTTTTTTCGTGTCGCTTTTTGTTTTTTTTGCTCAATAATTTCCGGCCAGTGTTTTTTTAATTATTACCATTAATTTCTAAAAATCTCAAAATAATTATAAAAAATCAGTAAAACCTTACACTCGACCATCCTGATAACGTGTATGACCCCATACACGCCTCAGTTGAGAACCTTACACTCGGTAAATTTGAGAAATATGTGAATATCATATAATATTATTTATAATTAGTAGAGGATGATTACTGAGCACAATGAAATACGTCCGTTCGGTTAAGCGTTTAATGCGGAAGAGGGCAAGCATACAAATTTCGAATTACCTACAATTATAAATATAAAAAACATATATTATTCTAAAACTACCCTATACATTACACCTTCCCCCTTAATTACTTATACATTTACTTAAAATAACTTAACCTAATATAAAAATAAAATTATATAATATTAGTTTCTTAATCAAATTCGAATCGGAATCGTTCAACTGGTTTCCTAACGCGCTGGGAACGAATCGGTGGTGGAACATCTACATGACTACCTGGGGACATCGATGGTGGAATAATAAGTTCCGTGTTGGACGATTCAACCGACTCAGTCGTCGGTACTTCTAGCTTTGGTTCAGATATGGGGTGATCACTCGGCATGCTTAGGTTTTGTGGTTGCGATTTTGACGTAGATAAATCAAAGTTTACCCAACGTCTTTTTATCTGATTAACGTGTCTTTTGATAGGTGGACCGTCATCCCTACCTATTAAATAATTACGAGACCCAATATTACCTTCTATTTTACCTTTTAACCATTTCTTTCCTTCGCCATAATTTCTTACCCAGACATTATCCCCTTGTTTAAATTGCCTTATAACTCCTTTTCCTCTTTCTATTTGCTTATTTTGCACCTCCCGTACTCTATCTTCCACCGCCCAATCTCTATGCAATAAGTCTAGTCTTGATCTTATACGCCTACGTTGTAAAATCATAGCAGGTGAAAGACCCGTGGTACTTTGTTCGACGTTCCTGTATGCTAATAAATAGGTTTGCAATGCGGCATCGATGTCGCAACCATCCCTTAATGATTTTCTTATTGCCCGTTTGCACAACTTAACAGCGCCTTCCGCTGCTCCATTACTAGAGGGGTGATACACGGGGGAGAATGTAACCTTAATACCGTTGTTCCTCATAAAATTGGCATATTCTTTGCTCGAGAAAGGCGGCCCATTATCAGAAACTATTTCTTTAGGCAAACCGAATCTCGCGAAAGTTTCACGTAAAACTTTAATAACCGCCGTCGCGGTAGTATTTGGCATGTTAAAAATTTCTAACCATTTCGATGTAGAGTCTATCAAGACTAAAAATGTTTTACCGTGAAGCGGTCCTAAGAAGTCAATGTGTAATCTTGACCATGGTTCCGGAATAAAAGGCCATGGCTTGACCGGAGCTCTCGCTGGTGCTGCGTTTTCCATTGCACACGTAACACACTTGTAGCGACATCTATCTCGCCACATACGAAAACTAAAAACTGACGTATCCTACATCGCGATATTAAAGTTATCCGAGCGATTGAACATATATACAAGAACCCGACAACAACCGTTGGGCAGTAGCCTACCAGACTAACACCAGTCTGGTCGGAGGATCCTCCCTTTTCAATGGTCAACACCAAAACTGGTGACCCCGAGCATGAACGTCAGCGCAGCCTTCGCAAAAACTACGTCATCGTGACGTCATCATCACTTCCTCAAGCTTTCGAGCAGCGAGTCATACAGCCAGCCAGCATCCACGACTACTACGGGTATCCTGACCACCAGCATGCAGCGGACGCGCATTCCTGGTCATCACCCACAGTCTTCTCAGCGATCTTGGCACAGCACACTGCACTTCGGCCGGTCAGCAAGCAGAGACGCACTTCTCTCCTGGTCGACGCAGCAGCCAGCCACTACGCAGCACTGCACCACTCCGACTCACTGGAGCATTTGCAGCATCACCCCGACTCACTGGGGCATCACCGCAGACAGTTCCGACTCACCGTGAACTATGCGGCATCTGGTTCCGACTCACTGGAACATTCCACTGGCCCGGCAAACATCACAAGATATATCGACGACTCAACCTGCTATCGACCTCCGGTCTCGGAGGGGAGTGATGTAGCGACATCTATCTCGCCACATACGAAAACTAAAAACTGACGTATCCTACATCGCGATATTAAAGTTATCCGAGCGATTGAACATATATACAAGAACCCGACAACAACCGTTGGGCAGTAGCCTACCAGACTAACACCAGTCTGGTCGGAGGATCCTCCCTTTTCAATGGTCAACACCAAACACTCATTACAAGTGCGTTCAATGTCGGCGTCAATACCGGGCCACCAAACGTAACTACGTGCAATGCTTTTCATCTTTACTATACCTAAATGACCAACGTGTATTTCCTTTAGTAACTCAGATTTTAATGACTTAGGTATTACTAAGCGGTATCCCCAAATTATACACCCAGCATCTAAATACAGTTCATTACGACGTACAAAAAACGGCTTTAGATCTTCATTGTCGCACGTCTTAGACCATCCGGATTGTAAGTATAAAATTACTTTCTTAAGTATGTTATCATTATTCTGATGTTCTACTACTGTCTTACGTGTTATAGGTAAAAAAATTTGAATGAAATTAACGTAAGTTTTCTCCTCTACTTGAAGTTTTCCTTCTCCTACTGGAAATCTAGATAAAGCATCAGCCGCGTTCTTATTACTTTGAACGTATTCAATGTTATAATTATAACCGGCTAAAATAACGGCCCACCGTTGCATTCTGCTAGCCGCCATTGTAGGGATACCATGCTTATCACCGAAAATAGCTACCAACGGTTTATGATCCGTGCGTAACGTAAATTTCCTTCCGTATAAGTAAGTGTGAAATTTTTTAATGCCATAAATGATAGCTAAAGCTTCCTTTTCTATTTGAGCATACGATTTCTCAGCAGCATTAAGCACCCGAGACGCATAAGCTATAGGTCGCTCTCCTTTAGCGGTTATATGTGAAATTACAGCTCCTACTCCATAACTACTAGCGTCAGTTGTTAGAATTAAGGGTAAGTCAGGTGAATAATGTGCTAAAATTTCACTAGATATTAACAATTGCTTAACTTTATTAAAAGCTATATTACTCTCTGTATTCCACTCATATTTTTTTTCTTTTTTTAATAATATATACAATGGTGCTAAAATTGTACTAATGTTTGGAACAAATCTAGCGTAATACATTACTAATCCTAAAAATGAGCGCAATTCGGATACATTGTTCGGTATGCGAACCTTCTGAATTGCTTTAATCTTATTTGGGCATGTATGAACCCCTTCTTTGCTAATTACAAAACCTAAATATGTAACAGAGTCGGCAAAGAACGTACACTTATCTTTTTTAATTTTTAAGCCATATTTTTGTAAACGATTAAATACCTCGTGAAGCGTTTTTAAATGTGATTGGTCGTCCTCCCCGGTAATTATTACATCGTCTAGAAAAACACCCACTCGAGGCATATCCGAAAATAGTTGTTCTAACATTCTTTGAAAAATACCTGGACTCGAAGCCAAACCATAAATTAGTCTATTGTACCTAAATAAACCCTTATGGGTGTTTATAACAGTGTATTTTTTTGATTCATCAAGTTCAAGTTGAGCATAGGCCTGAGACAAATCTAACTTAGTAAATTTGGTACCCCCGTGTAATTTAACTAATAGATCCTCGACTCTCGGTAAAGGAAAACGATCCACCTCCAAGCACTTATTTAATGTTAATTTAAAATCACCACATACGCGTATTGTGCCGTCCTTTTTCATTACCGGTACGATCGGTGTAGCCCAGTCCGATGTAGTAACCGGCGTGATCACTCCATCCCGTACCAGCTGATCCAGCGCCCGCTCCACAGGCTCGCGAAGTGCGTAAGCGAGCGGTCGTGCGCGCATGAACACCGGCTTCGCGTCGGGTCGCAGCCGAAAACCAACCGTTCCACCATTGAATCGTCCCAGCCCGTCCGAAAACACCTCACAATATCTGGAACTGAATTCATTAATATTAAACAGTTTGGAATTAAAATCAATACTATTACAATTCATAATAGGAATCTCGATCTGCAACTCACTAATCCAATGCCTGCCTAACAGATTAGTTTTTGCATCTTTTATAATAAATAAATCTAACGATTTTCTTTTATTTTTGTAATAAACTATAGGATTTATTTTACCGACGGGTTTTACAATTTCACCAGTATAATATCGTAAATTTAAATCACATTTTCGAATTAAATTATGTGACAGATATTTTTTATAACAATCATAACTAATGCAAGATATAGCACTGCCCGTGTCTATTTCCATGCAAAGAACACATTTATCAATATTCATACTAATTGTGTATGGTGCAAATTTTTTTAAATAACTACTTATAGAAAAATTGTTTACCTCCTCACTGCCCGAGCCTTCGTTGTCTGTATATAAGGAACTATCATCTTGTACGTTGTTCAATGATACCTGTCGTTGTAGTATTGGGCAAACCTTTTTTAAATGACCTTGTTTGTTGCAAACTCGACATATATATAGTCTAAATTTACACATATTTACTTGATGATTTGCACCACATACTTCACACACTTGCTTAAAATTCGATCCCTCCTTTTGTCGTGCGAAGTCATTCATATTATTATCGCTCCGCCTGCTAATTATCGCCCCGCTTGTGACGCTTGTACCACTGCTTAAAACCGGTTCTCGCGTTCCTACGTTCCTATATTTTTGTAGATACACTCCACGACTCCCTCTGCCTCTACTCCTAGACGTAATCTGGTTTATGGATGCCTGCGCCTCTGGTATGCCGTCACCTAATCTCCTGGTACGACCTTCTACCAAGGCTGCATCCGCCTCTGCCGCTTCCATTGTCACCGCAAGTTTAAACGCCGAATCGAACGTGATATTATCCTCCGCAAACATTCTTTGACGGATACAGTCACTGTTAATACCACAAACAAATTGATCCCTCAAATTTTCCACTAATGTTTTAGAACAAAACCCGCAATATTTCGTCAATTTCTTTAATGCCGCCGCATATTCCGCCAAAGACTCATTATGACGTTGCACTCTTTGTCTGAATTTGAACCGCTCAGCCAATACACTCGGTTTTGGTTGAAGATGACGTCGCATAATATCCACCAGCTCTTCAAAGCTTTTCGCAGATGGTTTGACTGGTGTACATAAATTCACCATCAGTTCATACGCGTCACTACCGATTACCGTTATCAGTGTCGCTACTCGTATCGCCGGTTTCACATCGTTAACAATAAAATACTGTTCCAACCGATCCACATACAAATTCCAATCGTCCTTGTCAAGGTCGAAGTGTTCCAATTTTCCCACCGACATTGTAATAAATACAATGCGTCACACGCGTAGTTTCTGTCCTCGTCGCCACTGAGAAATATGTGAATATCATATAATATTATTTATAATTAGTAGAGGATGATTACTGAGCACAATGAAATACGTCCGTTCGGTTAAGCGTTTAATGCGGAAGAGGGCAAGCATACAAATTTCGAATTACCTACAATTATAAATATAAAAAACATATATTATTCTAAAACTACCCTATACATTACAAAATTGACTCACCAATAGTAAGAAAAAAAAATTGAATAAAAACAACTAAACAAAAAAAAAACTATCTTAATTCATATTACATATATAAAAAAAAAAAACATTATGAAAAATCTTTCAGGATTCTGACTTGTAGATAATTACATCAAATCATAGTATAAACAAAAACCCAAAGATCTAATAACAATTTTTCAACCATCATCCGTAAATAACACAATTCTATATGATTTCCTTAAAAACTATAAAATTATTATCAATCATTTAGCCATCAACCATAAGCAACAAGTTTATCAACATTTATCATACTTAAAATTAGGTATGTACATGACGAAGACAGGTAGTGAACCCATCCATTCTCACTCCTGCCTCTCGCCAGTACATACAACCATATAACTAGCTTATCATTTATCATCCTTAAAATTAGGTATGTACATGACGAAGACAGGTAGTGAACCCATCCATTCTCACTCCTGCCTCTCGCCAGTACATACAACCATATAACTAGCTTATCATTTATCATCCTTAAAATTAGGTATGTACATGACGAAGACAGGTAGTGAACCCATCCATTCTCACTCCTGCCTCTCGCCAGTACATACAACCATATAACTAGCTTATCATTTATCATCCTTAAAATTAGGTATGTACATGACGAAGACAGGTAGTGAACCCATCCATTCTCACTCCTGCCTCTCGCCAGTACATACAACCATATAACTAGCTTATCATTTATCATCCTTAAAATTAGGTATGTACATGACGAAGACAGGTAGTGAACCCATCCATTCTCACTCCTGCCTCTCGCCAGTACATACAACCATATAACTAGCTTATCATTTATCATCCTTAAAATTAGGTATGTACATGACGAAGACAGGTAGTGAACCCATCCATTCTCACTCCTGCCTCTCGCCAGTACATACAATCATATAACTAAGTAAAGTCGTGAACCCATCCATTCTCACGCTTTACTCTCCATAACCCATAGAACACAGTAAAGTCGCGCACCCATCCGGTTTCACGCCTTACTCTTGTTTAACCATCCAATAGAAAATCGAAGGTCAAGTTGCGAATCCATCCATTCTCGCTCTTGACCTGCAACAATACAAACAAACATATATATATATATATATATATATATATATATATATATATATATATATACGAACATTTTGTAACCAAAATACTATCAATCAATCAAATCAATTAAAAATCGCCAAAAAAAAATAACATGGCAATATACTTTTCATTTCCTCAAAACTTTATATCGATGAAATTATCTATCTAATAATCTTAACTGATCGCTGTCTGTACATGGAAGATAAATGAGTAAAACTATCATCGGGGGCATTTATCAATGCAATAGAACCCAAAACATTGATTGTTGGAATTTTTGTCTGTTTGTCTGTGCGTTTGTACTAATCTTAGAAACGGCTTAACTGATTTGAATGCAGCTTTCACTAATGTATTGTGGAAAACATCACATAAAATTAAGTGTTTGTTTTATTACAATCGGTTTATAAATAAAAATAAAAGTATGTCAATTTAAAGAATCACATCGAACATTTATTCGATAAAAATGCTATAAGATAACTGTTCAGTTGAATTAGCTGAAGCTTTACCTACCTAAAATAATAGGCTGTAAAATCATGATTATCGAAAGTTTAGGAACAAATCAAAATTAAAAAATGGTCGGTTTCAGATTTAAATTCTTTCAATGTAAGGTAAACTCAGATCTATATGATAAATCATATTAAATAGGGTTCAGCTCATGCTGGTACATTGTCACCTAAACGAGCCCACGCTTATCTATATCTATACTAATATATAAAGCTGAAGAGTTTATTTGTTTGATCCTGCTAATCTCAGGAACTACTGGTTCGAATTTAAAAATTATTTTTGTGTTGTAAAGTCCTTTTGGTTCTCTTGATGGTTCTAGGCTTATTTTTATTCATTATATTTTTATTAATTAAACGCGGGTGAAACCGCGGGCACAGCTAGTAATATATAAAGCTCGCCGATTGCCGCGCTGTTGCGTGCATCAGCATGACTGTTCAAAGAGACAGATCAGCTTTGAAATACTACAAGCAGTTTGTACCTATTTAGTACCTTTATTTAAATATTTTGAATTGCCACTATCAATGAAATTTTATTTTAAAAATTCTGCCAGTCATTCTTTTGTTAAGATGACCGGCCGTATATGATTTTCGCATAAGGGATCATTTTGTACCTATTTGGTACCTGAAAATACTTCTTAATTAGATCACTAACTCAAAAATAAAGATTTTATTTGTTATTTATGCTGTTGCCTACAGCATTGCATTATTTTATCGTTATATTAGTGCACCTCTGTCTGTATTCGTTTGTAATATATTTTGTTAGGTTAGGCAACTAGCTTATTAAAACACAAAAAACAAAACAAAAACGGGGTTGCAAAAACGGGGAAAATTTATTCATTTTGAGAGCTTCCGTTGCGTGCTCTGTGTAAACGGTTAAAATTACACAACAATCATGTATGATGAAATTAAAAAGTTCCTATTGCAAAGTATCGTCTGGAAAAATTCTAAAAAAAAAGAAAATCTAACTAACAAAGAAAGTCTAACTTTTAAGGTTGACTCACTATAATGCTTTGTATAGTAATCAAATTTGTTCTAAAATAATACATTTTTGGTGAAGTCGTTTTATAAAGATGACATTAATTCATATAAAAGATACCGAGCTAAGATTTTTAGTAATTGATATAGTTTTAACATATTTCAACAGGTAGTTGAGAAGGTTGTTTGAAAATACATATTTAAATTTCAGTTTTAAAAGGACACAATTTCCCGTGAAGGTATCTTTTGCAGTCACAATAAATAAAGCACAGGAACGACATTCAAATATGTCAGATTAGATTTAAGGGAATGCGGTTTTCCTCATGGCCAATTTTACGTTGTCCTATGTAGATCCGGGTGCGGCGAAAACAATTAATTACTATTATCCCACGAAAATAAACTAAAAACGTTGTATATACTGAAATATTATAAGGTTGCTTTTGAGTGATGTCTTTAAGTTTTACGAGGGTGAAACCGTGGGGCACATCTAGTTTCCTAATATTTTTATCACATTTAAGGCTTTATGAATATGAACTTCGTAAATGGATCCACGGTCACCAGGGTGTATTTCCTCTTTTAGACTTACCGAACAGCGGGAGATGGTCGATGTGAATGTAGAATGGAGTAGGCCTTCGCGATAATTAACGGCTTTTTTATATAAAAGTCTTAACATATTTCTTTATGAAACGGAACATTTTTATAAACAGAAAACTCTTTTAAATACGGTCTAGCGTTTTATCACTTCTTACATATGCGATATCATCATGATTCATTTTCACACCTACCACTTCATGCATTTAGGAACTACCCATCTACCATTACCCTTGTCTTTGTATAAATTATTGCTTAAAATATCACTAATTCATTCTATATCGCTTAGCTGCAGGGTAAGCAGCCAATTTTCGTTACTAATGGCCAAGATACTAGGAATCTGTGTTGAGATTAGTTTTTAACGTGTCTGTTATCATTTTCATTTTCTGTTGGATCTTTGTTTTTTTTTTTTTTTTTTAAATGTGATTTATAAGTCTGTTCCCTAGTATTCAACAAAAACTGCAGTAGCTGATCAGGTTCTATGCACCGTAAGGTTGCAAGGTTTTAACCTTGTAGTCCTAGCAGTTAGGTCATGAAGAAGGCAGCCTACGGCTCGCCTTCCGGTAATTTTAAATTGATTAAGAATAACAAGCGATTCATAGAAATAGTTTTCTATTGGTTTTACGATTTAGCATGTCCTCCAAGAACTGACTATAATTTTGTTCAAAAGGGAACGCTTTAAGAAGTCAAGCTTTGATGCCAAGTATTAGCCAGTTCTTGTAGTTTCTGTATTGAAGCCTTTTCTAAGTTACACAACTATGCGTTGATTCTTCACCGTAAGATCGAACTCATATATGTTGCTAGATGCACAGATGACAGATGGACAACAAAAGTGACGAGATGGAAAGGACCACCAGGATCCAGAAATAGAGGCCGACCATACGCAAGATGGTAGGACGACATAGTCGCGACCGCAGGATCAGACTGGATGCAAACCGCAGAAGACAGAGAAGAGTGGAAATCTTTGGAGGAGGCTTTTACCCAAAAGGGGTCCATTACATAGAAAATATATATAATATATAATAACAATTTAATGATCTCAAATTGAATGATGTTCCTAATATAATTTAATTTTGTAAAACTAATGGATTTAATAAAGCTTATTTATTTATTTAAGATCGAACTCCGGCAGAATATTTTTGTAATCAAGTTTATTGTTACTAGAATTTTCAGTCTGTTCTTTATAGTTTGACGATGACCTAATACTAAATGACTAAATTATCTTAAAAAAGTTTTTAAAAGAAAGGACTACATGACCTTGAACGACGTCCAGGTGCGACTTCGCGTTTCTGGTGTCCGTCTGGCATCTCACCAATCCGGTTGCTCGCTGTCCAGGCAGCGTCCGCGTTGCTCGCTGTCCAGGCAGCATCCGCGTTGCTCGCTGTCCAGGCAGCGTCCGCGTTGCTCGCTGTCCAGGCTTCGTCCGTGTTGCTCGCTGTCCAGGCAGCATCCGCGTTGCTCGATATCCAGCCGTCTTCCGCGTTGCTCGCTGTCCAGGCAGCGTCCGCAGTGCTCGCTGTCCAGGCAACGTCCGTGTTGCTCGCTGTCTAGGCGGCGCCCACGTTGCTCGATATCCAGCCGTCTTCCGCGTTGCTCGCTGTCCAGGCAGCGTCCGCGGTGCTAGCTGTCTAGGCAACGTCCGTGTTGCTCGCTGTCTAGGCGGCGCCCACGTTGCTCGATGTCCAGCCGTCGTCCACGTTGCTCGCTGTAAAGGCGGCTCGGCGTCCGCGTTGTACCAAATCATGCTCGGCTCGGATCCGAGGCATTCATTCTTTATAGGCGTTGGAGCCGTTTACGCTCTCGCTGCATTTAATCTTCACGTACGCGCAGGCTTCGGCGGCTGCGCCTACTGTGACAGCTACGTGATGGACTTTGCCTATCAGCGCCGTCTTCACGTCGAGGAACTTCTACGCACCCATCGACTGGATTTCCCATTTTCTAAAACTCACAAACGTACAGGAATAAGTAAATTATAAGTCTAGAGAAACATATATTAGATATATTATTTCTTTTAGACGGTAATCCGTAGCTCATAAATGTTTTACTTAATACTGAGCGATTATATTAGAAAAATCATTACAAGAAATAGAAATAAAAGAAAAGTTCGGTTTCATTTTCTAGTTGTAGAAGGCGTAATTCAATATTTTAAACAAAATTATTTAAAATAAATTATTAACCAAAACTATGATAAATCGGTTTTAACTCAAAATAAAATATTGGAATCGGTTACTTACGCGGTTTTTTATCCCACTTCTGAAATGTAAAAATTAACCAGTAAAACAATCCTTCACATTAACTTTTAACACTTTATTCTCTTTCATACGTACTTGTAATATAATATGATACTAATTAATATTTTACAATACCCTTTATTACAATTTACGTTAGAATTCCTTCAATCCCCCTTCACCATCCTTTTTTTTTCGTGTCGCTTTTTCTTTTTTTTGCTCAATAATTTCCGGCCAGTGTTAATTTAATTATTACCATTAATTTCTAAAAATCTCAAAATAATTATAAAAAATCAGTAAAACCTTACAATTCCTTTAAACTTCTGGATCTGTACTAAGAGTTAAAGTTCCACAAGAATGACAATTAGGTCATTTTTATTTCGATAACCTTGATTATATATTTATGTAGTATAATTTTGTTATTTTCAAAGTATTTTATGTTACGGCATATTATTTTTGAAGCAACACTACAGATATTGAAAATGTTATCATTGTGCCAAAAATCATAAAAGCCAAAACTCGATATCCCCTCGATGTTTCATAGAAAGGAATACATGCAGTTACGTATTGTATTTATACTTACAATAATATTGATTACGCTTCTCGAAGAATTCAAATAGAATTCAGTTTTACTTATCTGATTTATATTACTCTGCTATAAATAAATTAAATATTAACAGATTGATAAATAATTGTCTTATATTTTCCAATAACTGTTAGAATATAAATTTTGTGTGTTTTATACATTTATAAAAATGAAATTTAATCATTAAACAAAAAATAGGTAAGTGACAAATTAAAACAAAAAGATCAATACTCGACAACTATTGCTGATAGATGGCGAGTGGCGCCCATTAGGCCTCTGTCTCGAATCTTGCGAAGCGGGTAACGAGCGGTGCACTCCAGTCAAGCGGTGACCGCCCGCGCGTCTGCCTTGCAGTGTTGTGCAATTTATTTTTGTGATATTCGGCCCGCAAGATTCGAGGCAGAAGTCTTAAACAATAATCTTACGAGTAGGGCCGACCGACGCGCAACACGACGTATCTATGATTTACGACTTTAGCATGATTTTACAAATAAGTGTTAAGAAATCAGGGAAATTAAAGATGGTTATTTTTGCAAATCACTTTATATCACCGAATTTACAATTACCATTAGTTAACTTTTATAACAATAGCACTGGTTATTATGTAAACAATTTGACTTTGCGTAATGAATGATTTCCTCCCGAATAAGGCATTTATATACCCCATGCAATCCCCATCAACTCTCTCCACCTGTCCTCTACCCGCCTCACACTTCACACCGCTACACTAGCGCCTCCTCTCCAACACCTGCTCCTCACTTCACTTTACTCGTTACAATCGGCCATCCTGTAACAATTGCACCGCAATTGGCGCAAAAAATGCATTAGCTTTCTAATAAATCAATTAAATCATCTCTAGTAACAATTTCCTCATCGCTACTTTCACTACAACTTGGGACGCTACGATAAGGTCGTAGTGAATCTGCAGGGACTATACCAGAAAACTTTTTATATCCTCACATTCCTTTGATACTTCGTATTTCATATCTACCATTATTAAGAACCTTTGTTACAATGTATGGCCCTGAATAAACCTCTCTTAACTTTGTATTTACGCTCTTGACCTCACCACCCGTTGCAGATTGTTTCCACAGAACTAAATCACCTTTAGAGAACCTTTTTTTTTCTGCCTTATGACGTTTATCATATCCCCTTTTCATAACTACAGCCCTGGTTTGTAATCGATCTGATGCTATCTTACGCTTCTCAACAACAGACTTACTATCAGAATTACCTTCTAAATTTGGAAGCAGCCTACTTCTATGACTAAACATTAATTCATAAGGATGCAAACCTATGGACTCGTTTAATGTATTATTGATGCCTTACACTACATCTGGTAAGCATTCTGTCCACATATTTTGATCAATACAACGTGTACGCATGGCATTTAGTGAAGTTCGATTATAACGCTCAACCTGTCCATATGCCCTTGGGCAGGCTATTGCATTTAATGTATGATGAATGTGATGACTCTGTACAAATTGCTTAAATATCCTACTAGTAAATGCTAAATTCCTATCTGACACTATTCTTCTAGGGTATCCAAATAGGCTAAATATATGCTTCAATACCTCAAGAGTCTCTACAGAATTAATAGTTCTAGTTGGCCTTGCTAATAAGAATTTTGTAAATGCATCTACAATTACTAATACGTACTGATAACCTTTTCTAGTTCTACTGAAAGGGCCTAAGTGATCAATATGAACTGTGTCCATGGGCACAGTAGGCTTTGGTATAGGATGAAGATTCTCAGAGGGCTTTCCATATTCTCCTTTGCTATATGCACAAGAAAGACATGAATGTACGTATTTTTTAATGAAACGTGTCATCTTCGGAAACCAATAATCAGATTTAATTAGCTCATCACAACGTTTCAGTCCTACATGACCAATTTGATCATGAAATTTCTGCATAAGTTGCTATCTGGCTAACGAGGGAACTACCAACTTTTCACCTTTGAGAGTTTTTCTATATAACCTATTATTTTTTATAATATAATTATTCATGACTTCACTACAGGCATTTCCACTGGTTAATTGATCTATAATATGTTTTTTAAGCTTTTGATCTTGTACTTGAACCGTTAAAAACCAATCGTCTTTAGAGATACTATTGATATTAAGAATAACATTTTGGCCTATAGAATTTGTAATATTTTGCGACTCTCTAAGACTACTAATAGACAATAAGTTAGGATTACGACTTAAAGCGTCTACGTGCTTCATTCTATCCCCAGGACGATGTTCAATTTGAATGTCATATTCTTGTATTGATAACCACCAACGAGCTATTCGAGGAATTAAGTCTTTCTTTACTAAAGTATAACGAACAGCCGAACAGTCAGTCACTATTTTAGTAGTTTTACCTAGAATGTATATTCTAAACCGCTTTAGAGATTCAACAACTGCCAGGGTTTCTAATTCATAACTATGATAAAACGATTCCTCACGACTCGTTACTCTGCTAAAATAAAACACAGGCTTTAATTGTCCGTTACTCTGAGTTTGCATTAAAATACCAGCTAATCCCTGCTTGCTAGCATCTGTATGAATTTCGCAAGCTTGTAATGGGTCAAACAACGCAAGTACCGGTTGTGAACAGAGTTTATTTTTAAGTGTATTAAAACTTTTAATTTGTTCCTCGCCCCAAACCCACTCACGATTTTTCTTTGTTAAGTTCGTTAAAGGCTTAGCTATTGTAGCGTATTGGGCAACGAATTTACGAAAATAACTACATAGTCCTAAAAATTGTCGTAACTCATGCAAATTAGATGGTGTTTTAAAGTTAGCTACTGCTTCAACTTTATGATTTCCCGGTTTTATACCTTCAGCACTTATTTCGTGGCCTAGAAACGTTATTTCAGATTTTAGAAAAGAACATTTTTTCATGTTAACTTTTAAATTTACTTTTCGTAACTGACTAAGAACATTTTCTAACAAACATAATCCTTCGTTAACACTCGCCGTAGAAAGCAAAATATCATCCATAAATGCAACTAATTCGTCACTACCTACCAATTTTACTAATTTTTGAATTACCCGCATAAAGACAGAAGGCGCATTAGCTTGACCAAACGGTACTCTTAAATATTCGTAATGCCCGTCTGGTGTAATAAAAGCGGTTTTATTTATGGAATCAGGATGTACTTTGATGTTATGATAACCTGCATATAAATCTAAACTAGTAAATACAGTTTTTCTCGCCAATTTAGAAAGTTGGTCTTCGATATGAGGCAGTGGAAATCTCTCTTTAACTGTAATGGCATTAAGTGCCCTGTAGTCTACGCATAGTCTAAAATCACCGTATTTTTTTTTTTTCGTACTAATAATATTGGAGAGGCGTATTCTGAAGTTGATTCCCTAACTATGTTGCTTTCTAACATTTCCTCTATTTTATCAGCTACTATCTTTCTTTCAAAATGAGCTAGTCTATATGGCTTTCTATTAATAGGTTTATCAGTAGTTGTTTTAATGTGCATTTCACCTAAATTAGTATAGCCTAACTCATGCGGAGAAGAAGCAAAGCAATCAGAATGGGAGCCTAATAATTCAATTAACCTAGTCTTTTCAGTTTCATTTATATTCCCAACATTTATATGACCCAAAGGCACTCCTCCAATATGAATTGAAGAACGCTCAGTAATCTCATCTCTCCTCATAAATAATAAATTCGCACTCACCTCATCACAAACGCTACAAAGCTCTGCTCTTGTCACAGTTTCACCCTTTTTCCACTTCAAAGGGACCTCGCCAATGTTGCAGATACGTAGATATCCAACGCCTCCTCTGAGTAATGTACTGGCTACTGCATAATGCTCTCCACCGATGCTGTGTTGGCGTGGTTTTGTGCAAAGCTCGCCTGGCGGCGCCCCCTCCACATACACCTTCAGCAAACTATCTCCAACCGGAACTTCTATATTTGCGCCTACCTGCACTTTAAAAGAACTTGCTTCTTCAATGGTATTAATAGAATTTATGTCGTTACCATATTCTGTAGTAAAAAGTTCAGCGCCTGTCGGCGTAACTGTTAATGACACAGTATTATCATTTATAACTGGCTGACCGATAAGTAATACGATATCTCCTAAATCAGCATTGGTTGTAACGGCTGTAGTGTGAATTTTGACTTTATCTACGTATAAGTCAAACTCTACGTGTCCTTCAGCCGGTGTAGCGATACCACCAAAGCCTTTTAATTGTACATTGGTAGGCAAGACATTTAATTTTAAAGCACGTGCTGCAGCGTTGCCATAACATTTAATTCGCTGCCCGTATCTATATAGGCTTTAACATAGGTATTATTTACTTTTGCAGTCTTTTTATAAACATCATTTAACTCTGACATGATTTGTATTTGCTTTGTTTGTGATGGATACGAACTAGCGACGTGTCCAATCTTACCACATCTAAAACATTTTCGCTTGTCGGGTAGTAAGCAATTAGGAGCCACGTGCCCCGTCTCATTACAGCGATAGCATATGGGATGTTTTCTTACCAGAGTTTCCTTGCTAGCACTAGGTCCTAATTCTACTCGTGACTTCGCACTGTTTACTCGAACGGGCGTTATAGGCTGATAATTATCAAATGCAGACAGAAATCCTTCATATAATGCATCTGGGTTGCTACATTGATAAGCTTGTGCATTCGCCTGCAGTTCGAGCGGCAAGCCTCGTATAATACATGAAACAGCGGCCACATCACTCAGTTGACATCTGAAACACATAGCTAACTTTTCCTGGTAATATTTAGTCATAGTTTCATTTGATGACTTTTTTCTAAAGTAAGTTCTTCAAGGAGGGTAGCATAATCATGATATCGTGGAAAAGCCTTTTTTAACATGGATTTCCACTCTTCCCAGCTATGATCATATGAATTTAAGCGATTATACCAAACACGTGCCTGGCCTTGTAATTTAGATTGCAAATTAAAATATGTATTTTGTTAATTCAGTCCACTTATAAATGTCGCCGAGTTGATCAATTTTTCGTATCCAGCTTTTTACATTCATATCTCGATTTTCAGGTATTAATTTATCAGTATTTATTAATTTCATCACGCCATTTTCACGATTACCCTCATTAAGAAAATAATTTACCTTTGTGTTAATCATCGATTGTACATCCTCTCTAGAGATATTATTTCCATTTTCGTCATATGTATAATCGGGTCTTCTTTGATTTAACATACTGTCCTGGCTGTCTTCGCTTCATAGTGTGGGCCTTATATCCCGCTTCTGACTGTTAAGAAATCAGGGAAATTAAAGATGGTTATTTTCGCAACTCACTTAATATCACAGAATTTACAATTATAATTAGTTAACTTTTATAACAATAGCACTGGTTATTATGTAAACAATTTGACTTTGCGTAATGAATGATTTCCTCCCGAATAAGGCATTTATATACCCCACGCAATCCCCATCAACTCTCTCCACCTCTACCCGCCTCACACTTCACACCGCTACACTAGTGCCTCCTCTCCAACACCTGCTCCTCACTTCACTTTACTCGTTACATAAGATTGAATTTATCGATTCATTGTTTGCAAAGATATGATCATTCTTGATCAGTCTGATTATTGAAAGGGTTTTACAAAAATATAAAATGGAAGAATGGAATAATTATCATCATCATCATCATGTTCAGACATTTCGTTCGCGAATAAAAACAAATATCTCGAACACAACACAACACTACGCAGCAGATCTATATATAGTCGCACGATCTGCCCGCTGGTTTCGAGAACGGGTTGATATATGATTATCTGTATTTACATTATATTTATTACATACATTCTGTATACGTATGATTCGAGAGTTTACTATTAACATGTATTACAGAAATATTATAATGAAAACATATTATGCGAAGCGTAAAAAGGAAATCTGTAAAGGAAGGAGTATTTCTAACAATAGGATAACCGAAGTCTGGCTACGGAAACTATTTCGTTCTGTTGTAGGTAGGTGTGCTCAAGCGTAGGTAGGTAGGTAGGTAGGTAGGTAGGTAGGTAGGTAGGTAGGTAGGTAGGTAGGTAGGTAGGTAGGTAGGTAGGTAGGTAGGTAGGTAGGTAGGTAGGTAGGTAGGTAGGTAGGTAGGTAGGTAGGTAGGTAGGTAGGTAGGTAGGTAGGTAGGTAGGTAGGTAGGTAGGTAGGTAGGTAGGTAGGTAGGTAGGTAGGTAGGTAGGTAGGTAGGTAGGTAGGTAGGTAGGTAGGTAGGTAGGTAGGTAGGTAGGTAGGTAGGTAGGTAGGTAGGTAGGTAGGTAGGTAGGTAGGTAGGTAGGTAGGTAGGTAGGTAGGTAGGTAGGTAGGTAGGTAGGTAGGTAGGTAGGTAGGTAGGTAGGTAGGTAGGTAGGTAGGTAGGTAGGTAGGTAGGTAGGTAGGTAGGTAGGTAGGTAGGTAGGTAGGTAGGTAGGTAGGTAGGTAGGTAGGTAGGTAGGTAGGTAGGTAGGTAGGTAGGTAGGTAGGTAGGTAGGTAGGTAGGTAGGTAGGTAGGTAGGTAGGTAGGTAGGTAGGTAGGTAGGTAGGTAGGTAGGTAGGTAGGTAGGTAGGTAGGTAGGTAGGTAGGTAGGTAGGTAGGTAGGTAGGTAGGTAGGTAGGTAGGTAGGTAGGTAGGTAGGTAGGTAGGTAGGTAGGTAGGTAGGTAGGTAGGTAGGTAGGTAGGTAGGTAGGTAGGTAGGTAGGTAGGTAGGTAGGTAGGTAGGTAGGTAGGTAGGTAGGTAGGTAGGTAGGTAGGTAGGTAGGTAGGTAGGTAGGTAGGTAGGTAGGTAGGTAGGTAGGTAGGTAGGTAGGTAGGTAGGTAGGTAGGTAGGTAGGTAGGTAGGTAGGTAGGTAGGTAGGTAGGTAGGTAGGTAGGTAGGTAGGTAGGTAGGTAGGTAGGTAGGTAGGTAGGTAGGTAGGTAGGTAGGTAGGTAGGTAGGTAGGTAGGTAGGTAGGTAGGTAGGTAGGTAGGTAGGTTAGGTTAGGTTAGGTTAGGTTAGGTTAGGTTAGGTTAGGTTAGGTTAGGTTAGGTTAGGTTAGGTTAGGTTAGGTTAGGTTAGGTTAGGTTAGGTTAGGTTAGGTTAGGTTAGGTTAGGTTAGGTTAGGTTAGGTTAGGTTAGGTTAGGTTAGGTTAGGTTAGGTTAGGTTAGGTTAGGTTAGGTTAGGTTAGGTTAGGTTAGGTTAGGTTAGGTTGGAGTACATTTTTCGTAACTTTTTCGTGAAATTGTTATCATTAAATTCCGAAAAAAATACCTTAAACTTATCTCACCGTCTTCTACGTTTTTGTTCATATAAAATTTTTTCTATCTCTCCGTTTGTTTGTCTATCCAAATATTTTTTATCGTTTTTCCCTCTTTTCACCCCCCATTCTTCGTTTGTCGCTGTCGACTTGTTCGGCGGTCTTGTGGGGCCTTCTGCCCTGCATTTTTCGACGCATCAACCTCCCGGATCGGCTTTTTCGTTCCGGAGATATCCACATAAAACTTCAATTTATTTCCTTTGTTTTAATTATATAATACGTAATAACATTTTGAAAAATTATTCTTGTAATTCTTGCTGTAAAATTCTGAAAAAAATAACCTAGCCTTATCTCACCGTTTCCTACATTTTTGTTTATATACACTTTTTGTCTATCTCGTAATTTTGTCCGTCCGTCCTATCATCTTTTAAGTTTTTCCGCTTTTTCACCCCCTATTTCTCATCTTTCGTCTTCGGCTTGTTCGACTGTCCTGTGGGGCCTTCTGCCCTGCATTTTTCGACGCCTTAATCTCCCGGATCGGCTTAACCGTTCCGGAGATATTTACAAAAAACGGAAAAAAATAGACCGCCCAACCCGCCCTATATTTATATATAGAACCAAGGGGAAGAAATTTTCACCAAAAATTTTTATCTCTCTATCCGATAGCCCCGGCTCTGAGGATCAGAAATGATGCCTTAGAGCCACCCTACGACGAGTACTCCTGGAGGTAAGCTCATTCAAGCTTACGTATGTACACGGATACGGAGATGGAGACGGCGTCGGACGCTTCTGTGAAGCTTGTGCTCACAGACTCCGACGACAGCGACTGCAATACGACGGCGAGACCCACTGCCGACCGCCGCGGCAAAAAAATGACTAGCGGGCTCGCTAAAGCGAAGGCCCAGCTAAGAGAAAGACAAGAAGAAGAAAGGGAGGTCGCCTTTGAGAAGGCGCTCCGCAGCAGGGCCTTCAGGAAGGTCCCTGCTGAGGCGGCCCCCGAGGCACAGACCGCCTCGACGAATGTCGGATCTGATGACCCAGCCAGCATGGGCCCGGAAGAGCTGCGCGCGATGGCTGACCGCAGCATAGCCACCGTGCTCGAAGTGGCTACGAAGTCCTCCAACCTGAAGGGAGGCTTCATAAAAAAGCTGAAGGAGTCAGCGGCCTCCCTTCGGAGCATCGTCGAGGTGCTGACGTCTCGGCCGGAGGCCGAGGAGACGCGCCGGCTCCGCGCTGACAACGCCCGTCTGCGGAAGGAGGCAGACGGGCTGAAGGAAGAAGTCAAGGCCCACCGCCGTGAGTTCGCGGAGCGAACCACGGTGGCGGCGGCAAACGAGGCGTCGTCGGCTAGCGCGGCGGTAGAGCCACGGGCCCTGGAGGGGCTCCAGGCCTCCCTCGAAACGGCGGTCGCGATGTTCAACACGCGACTGTCGAACATCGAGGGGCGCCTTCCGCCTGCAAGGGAACACCGGCCGTCTCCTGTGAAGGTGGGTGAAGGACGCGAGGTGGTGCAGCGAAACGCACCGCCCCCGCAAACGCAAGCCGCGCCCGTACCAAAGCGGGCGAAAGTAAAGGCGGCAGTGCCTGCTCCGGCCGCCGGCTCGTCGAGCGTCGTCGCGCCGTCGCCCGGGTCTGGTGAGACACCACCAGCCCAGGAGCCGACATGGTCGACCGTGGTGCGGAGGGGAAGAAAGAAGAAGGCCTCCCCCGCGGCCGCCGCTGCACCGGCTCCGGCGAAGCCAAAGCCCCAACAAGCGACCAAGCCTAAGCTGGCCGCCCCCCGCTCGGCAGCAGTGATAATATCGCTGCAGCCGGAGGCGGAAGGTAAGGGCGTGACGTACGCCCAGGTCTTGGAGCGGGCGGAGCAAGGTGTGAAGCTCCAAGACCTGGGAATTAGTGGCGGCCTGAAGGTTCGCCGCTCGGCTACCGGGGCCAGGGTCCTCGAGCTGCCGCGGGCCCACAAGGACCAGGCGGCGAAACTGGCCGACAAGCTGCGCACTGTACTCGACGGGGTCGCCAATGTCGCGCAGCCGGTCAGCAAGGCGGACCTTAGGGTGACGGGGCTCGACGATTCCGTCACCCCGGAGAGGCTGGTCGCAGCGGTCGCGCGCGAGGGTGCCTGCTCCCCTGAGGCGGTCAGATGCGGAGCGGTGCAGCGCGGGCCGGGCTCTATGGGCATGGCCCGCGTCACGTGTCCCCTCGCGGCGGCCAAGAAGCTGGCCAATGCCGGCCGCCTTCTCGTCGGGTGGAGTGCGGCCAAGGTCGTGCTGCAGGAGCGGCGCCCCATGCGCTGCTTCAGGTGCATGGGCCTCGGCCACACGAGGGTGCTCTGCCCGTCGGAGAAGGAGCGGGGCAGCCTCTGCTACCGATGCGGCTCTGACGATCACAAATCGTCGAGCTGCACGGGCAAGCTGCGCTGCGCGGTCTGCGCAGAGGCCGGCAAGCCCTCTGGGCATATAATGGGGGCGCGGGATTGCCACCCCCCCACCACGAAGGGAAAAGTGGTCCTCGGCACCCGGACCACTCCCGCAATGGAAGGAGGAAGCCGCCAGGCAGCTGAGGAAGCTAATACAAAATCAAAATGAGCACGACAAGTATTAGCTTCCTACAGACGAATCTAAACCACTCCGCCGGAGCGCAGGACCTACTGCTGCAGTCCATGGCGGAGTGGCAGATAGACCTGGCGGTGGCCTGCGAGCCCTACTTCGTCCCTCCCCTAGCTCATTGGGTGGGGGATGTGGACGGAACGGTGGCGGTCCTCTCGAGGAGCGGAACGGGCCCCCCCCTCTCTTTCATCGAGAGGGGCTCGGGCTACGTTGTGGCGGGGTGGGGGGAGTACGCGGTCGTCGGAACGTACTTCTCCCCCAACCGCAGTCTCGCTGAGTTCGAGACGTATCTCGGCTCGGTCAGAGCTGCGGTGGCCAGGCAGTCGCCGAAACCTACCTTGGTTCTCGGCGACTTAAACGCGAAGTCGCGTGCCTGGGGCAACCCCGCTACGGATCCGCGAGGGAGGGCCGTCCAAGTCTGGGCGCTACTCTCCAGCCTGTCCCTACTTAATAAGGGGCAGGTTCACACCTGCGTGCGCCACAACGGGGGGTCCGTGGTGGACGTTTCGTTCGCCACCCCGGTGGTAGCACGTAGAGTGTCGAACTGGAGAGTAGAGGAAGAGGTGGAGACTCTGTCGGATCACCGCTATATCCGATTCGAGATCTCCACCTCTCGCAGGCCGGCGGAACCCCAGAGGGTGCCGACCACGCTGCCGAGGTGGTCTCTTGGCCAGTTGGACCGCGAACTGGTCAAGGAGGCTGCCATCGTGCAGCGGTGGGGTTCCGCGGGACGGGAAGAGGAGGGCGCCAGCGTCGAGGAGCTGGCGGGCCGCATGCGCAGCGCCCTCAAAGAGGTCTGCGATGCGGCCATGCCGAGGACCCGGCGCAGAGTTCCGCGCCGACAAGTCTACTGGTGGTCGCCCGAAATAGCCGAACTTCGGGCGACGTGCAGTCGGGCGCGGAGGGCCTACGTCCGCTGTCGCAGGCGCAACGGCCTCGACGCGGACCTGGAGGGGCAGCTCTTGGCCGCTTACCGCCAGCTGAAAAAAGATCTGCAGCTGGCGATAAGTCGGGCCAAGGAGAAGGCGAGGGAGGAGTTGCTGGCGGGCCTCAACCGAGACCCATGGGGGCGGCCGTATCGAGGTGTGCGTGGAAAATTCCGCACCCAAGCCGCCCCCGTGACGGAAACGCTGCCGCCGGAGCTCCTCCTGCGCCTGGTGGGGGAACTGTTTCCCCACCCAGGCGAGTTTGTCCCTCCGCCTATGGCCCCCCGCTCCGTGATAGAGAACGCAGTGGCTCCACCACTGATCACGGAGCGGGAAATGGAGATGGCCCTCGGTCGCCTGAGGGCCAAAAAGACGGCGCCGGGTCCGGACGGTGTTCCAGGGCGTGTTCTGTGCGACGCCCTGGAATACCTAGGTGCAAGGCTTCGGGGGCTGTTCGACGAATGTCTGAACAGCGGGCAGTTTCCGAAGCCTTGGAAACAAGGGAAGTTGGTGCTGTTGCCGAAGGAGGGTCGACCACCCGGTTCCTCCTCGGCGTACAGGCCGATCGTGCTGCTGAACGAGACGGGCAAGTTGTTTGAGAAGATTCTCGCAGCCCGTCTCGTTCAGCACCTCGATGAGGTCGGTCCGGGTCTTTCAGAGGCTCAGTTCGGGTTCAGGGCGGGTCGTTCGACGGTCGACGCCCTGAGCGCCCTGAAGACTCGGACCACGGAAGCGGTGGCCCAGGGGCGAGTGGTCCTGGCGGTTTCGCTGGATGTGGCGAACGCCTTCAACAGTCTCCCATTCGAGACGATCAGGGAGGCACTCCGATATCATGGGGTGCCGACCTATCTGAGGAGACTGTTGGAGGCGTACCTCCAGGACCGAGAGGTCGTCTGGGCGGGGGGCGACGGCAGGCTGGTCCGGCGTCGGGTTGGCTGCGGCGTTCCACAGGGGTCGGTTCTCGGCCCAATTCTGTGGAACGTCGGCTTCGACTGGCTCCTGAGAGCCCCCGTCCTTCCCGGTATGGGGGTGTTGTGCTATGCGGACGACACCCTCATCACCGCGACGGGGCGGGACTTTCGGGAGGCGGCCCGCCTGGCCGAGGTCGGAACGACCCTGACCGTGGACCGGATGGATATGCTGGGCCTGAGGGTCTCCATATCCAAAACGGAGGCCCTCCTCTTCCACGGTCCGCGGAGGGGCCCCCCACGAGGGGCGAGTATCACCGTCCACGGGACGGTGATCGAGGTGCGGGCCCAGATGAAGTATCTGGGCCTGATCCTGGACGGGCGTTGGAGCTTCGGGCAGCATTTCGTGCAGCTCGGCCCGAAGCTCGTCAATGCCGCCGCCGCCTTAGGGCGCCTCCTACCCAACGTGGGAGGACCGGGATCGCTATGCCGGCGCCTCTATGCCAGCGTAGTGAGGTCGATGGCACTGTACGGTGCCCCGATTTGGGTGGACGCACTCACCGCTTCCAACCGGGCCCTTCTGCGAAAACCGCAGAGGGTCATAGCGGTGAGGGCGATAAGGGGTTATCGTACGGTGTCGTGGACAGCGGCGACCCTCCTCGCGGGCGACCCGCCCTGGGAGCTCCAGGCGGAAGTGCTCGCGGAGGTGTACCGCTTCCGGGCCGAGGCGAGGGAACGCGGCGACCGTCCAGGGTCGGCGGAAGTCAGGCGGATCAGGGCTCTAGCCCAGCAGGCCCTGATCGCCCGATGGGAGGAGGACCTCGGGTCCCCCACGGCGGGCCTGGCGACAGTGGAGGCGGTACGTCCCCACTTGAGTCGCTGGGTCCGAAGGAAACGAGGCACGCTCTCGTTCAGGCTGACGCAGGTGCTTACCGGACACGGATGCTTCGGTAAGTACCTGCACGAGATAGCGCGGCGGGAGGTGTCACCCTCCTGCCACGAGTGTGGTGCGCCATTCGACACGGCGCATCACACCCTGACGGAGTGTGCCGCGTGGGGGCCCCAGAGGCATTCCCTGGCGGCGGTTGTTGGCGGAGACCTCTCCTTACCGAGCATCATCAACGCGATGCTCGGAAGCGAGAGGTGCTGGTCAGAGATGGTCTCCTTCTGCGAAAGTGTGATGTCGCAGAAGGAGGCCGCGGAGCGGGAGCGGGAGGAAGATGCCGCTGCGGACCCGCTCCGCCGCAGAAGACTGGGGAGAAGAAAGCGGCGCTTTGCGCACCTTCTCCCCCCGCCACAATAGGCGCCGCCGGGACTAGGGGGGTTCCCAGTACCCTGGGATTCCTCCCTAGTGAATGGAGGCCCGCATAGGCGGGCCGGCCGTCGGAGCGTCACGGTAGCATGCGCAAGCGATCCCGTGGCGCTCCCGTTAAGACGGGAAGGGTACCGCTGGGTTTTTAGTGGGTATTCCGATGACCGGGGCACACTCGGTGCCTTGGACATACGGCGAGTCCCACATACCCCCCCCACTGTTCCCGTGGGGGGAAACGCGTCATGCGTTTTCCCAGCGTCAAAAAAAAAAAAAAAAAAAAAGGTTAGGTTAGGTTAGGTTAGGTTAGGTTAGGTTAGGTTAGGTTAGGTTAGGTTAGGTTAGGTTAGGTTAGGTTAGGTTAGGTTAGGTTCGAGGTCCTCAACCCGGACGACGTCCAGGTCCATAGGCCGACCAAATGCGTAGAGCTAAGGGTCATGGATCTGGACGATTCCGTCACGGCGGACGAGGTGGTGGCTGCGGTGGCCGAAGCTGGGGGCTGCTCCGCGGGAGCCATAAGGCCGGGGGCTATTGCCCGGGGCTCGAAAGGCTCCGGCTCCCTTTGGCTGAACTGCCCGGTGGCTCCCGCTAAAAAGGTGCTGGAGGCTGGCCGCCTAAAGGTGGGGTGGGTCTCGGCGCGGGTGGTGCTGCTCGAGCCGAGGCCCCTGCGGTGTTACAGGTGCTTTGAGGGGGGCCACGTGGGGGCAAAATGCGTCAGGGGTATCGACCGCAGCCGTCTGTGCTTCCGTTGCGGTCAACCTGACCATAAGGCCCGAGAGTGTACCGCTGCTGACCCGAAGTGTGTGGTCTGCTCAGCGGCCGGTCGGCCAGCAGCACATGCCGTCGGGAGTAGGGGCTGCCAGGGCGGCAGAGGTCGTGCAGCGCCGCAGCAGGGTGGCGCTGCAGGCCTCACGGTGGAGCCAATGGAGACCGCGCACTGATGGCTCTGCGCTGTCTCCAGGCAAACATAAACCACTCTGCCAGAGCTCAGGACCTCCTAGTCCAAAGCATGGCAGAGTGGCAAATCGGCGTTGCGGTGGTATCGGAGCCCTACTTCGTTCCCTCTCGGGACGATTGGGTCTCCGACCACGATGGGGTAGTGGCCATCATCGCCCCTGCCGTCGCTGGCTCCCCGTCCATCGAGGGTGTAGCCAGGGGCAGAGGGTGCGTCCTCGCCGTCGTGGGCGATCTTGCGGTTGTGGGAGTCTACGCCTCTCCCAACCGGAGTCTCGCCGACTTTGAGCAACAGCTGGTCGAGGTCGGGGCTCTGGTTGGGCAGGTATCACCCAGCACGGTGATAGTTGCGGGGGACTTCAATGCCAAATCCACGGCTTGGGGTTCCCCCGCGACGGATGCCAGGGGCGAGGCTCTCGAGGAGTGGGCAGTTGCTACTGGTCTCGCGGTGATCAACAGTGGGTCGGAGAACACGTGCGTGCGGCTACAGGGCGAATCGATCGTGGACATCACGTTCGCGTCCAACGCCCTGGCCCGCCGTGTTCGAGACTGGAGGGTGGAGACGGGCGTGGAGACACTTTCAGATCATCGGTACATCCGATTTGATGTCTCCACGGTTCCCGTCGTCCAGCCCGCTGTTGAGCGGTCAGAAGGTCCGCGGTGGAGTCTGGGCCGTCTCGATAGCCAGTTGGCAAAAGAGGCGGCCATCGTGGAGGCCTGGGGCGCCGGTTCCGATCCGGTTGCCCAGGTCGACCGAGAGGCTGACCAACTCGGCGCCGCCCTGTTCCGCATTTGCGATGTGGCGATGCCGAGAGTCAAGCCTCAGACCCCACGTCGCCGCGTCTACTGGTGGCGACCCGAACTCCGGCAGCTGCGGAGAGCTTGCGTCGCCGCCCGTCGTCGGTACACTCGGTGCAGGAGGAGGCGAGTCCGCGACCACGCATCGGAGGAAGTCCTCTACGCCGCCTACAGGTCCGCCTGTGACACACTGAAGAAGGCCATAGCCCAGGCAAAAGAGGCGGCGTGGGAGGAGTGGCTGGCGACCCTCGAGGGGGATCCGTGGGGGAGACCGTACCGGGTCGTGAGGCAGAAGCTCCGACCCTGGACTCCCCCGCTCACCAGCAGTCTCCAGCCGCAGCTCGTGGAGCGAATCACCCACGAGCTCTTTCCCGAGCGTGGAGCGTTCGTACCACCGATGGTACCGACGACGGATCGCGAGGACGAAGAGTTGGCGGTCCAGGCGTACCCGGTTACCGAGGCGGAGTTGGGTGCGGCTGTCCTGAAGTTACGTTCGAAAAGGACAGCCCCAGGGCCTGACGGTATTCCGGGACGCGCCCTGGCGATTGCGCTGGAGGAGATCGGCGGGGGCGTCCAGCGTCTATTTTCTGCGTGCCTGGCTCAAGGCAGATTCCCTGATCGGTGGAAAACGGGAAGGCTCGTTCTCATCCGCAAGGAGGGACGAGCGCCCGATCAGCCGTCGGCCTACCGCCCAATCGTGCTGCTCGACGAGACGAGCAAGCTCTTTGAGCGCGTGCTTGCAGCCCGTCTCGTCGGCAGCATGGAGCCGGGCCTTAGCGAATGGCAGTTCGGATTTCGCCCCGGCCGCTCGACGCTGGACGCAGTCGCCAGGGTGAGGCAGCTCGCGGAGGAGGAGGTTTCTCGGGGTGGGGTGTTGATGGCAGTGTCGCTGGATATCTCCAACGCCTTCAATACCCTACCCTGGGAGGTAATACTCGAGGGCCTAAAATACCACGGTGTCCCGGCCTACCTGCGTCGAATCATCGCCGACTACTTTGTGGGCCGAGTAGTCGTTTACCCGACGAGGGATGGTTCGAGCAGGAGGGTCGTGACGTGCGGTGTTCCACAGGGCTCGGTCTTAGGGCCACTCCTGTGGAACATCGGTTACGATTGGGTGCTGCGCGGGGCCACGTTGCGGGGGGTCAGCGTCACCTGCTACGCTGACGACACCCTCGTGTCGGCCTGCGGCAGCAACCACCGGGAGGCGGCCTATCTGGCCACGGCGGGTGTGGCTCACGCGGTCCACCGCATCCGCGCGCTGGGCCTCGAGGTGGCCTTGCACAAATCCGAGGCCCTAGTCTTTCATGGGCCTCGGAATGCCCCACCTCGGGGGTTAGCAATCGTCGTCGGCGGAACTTCCATCACCATCGGGTCGACGATGAAGTACCTAGGACTCGTCCTCGATGGCAGGTGGAAGTTCGAGGAGCACTTCCGGCGCTTGGCCCCAAGACTGGTGGCTGCAGCCGGAGCGCTCGGACGATTGCTGCCCAACGTCGGGGGGCCGGGTTCCCTCTGCAGGCGCCTGTACACCGGCGTGGTGCGTTCGATGGCGCTCTATGGAGCGCCGATATGGGCGGACGCTCTGAGTGCCCGAAACGTGGCCTCGCTGCGACGTCCGCAGCGGGCCATGGCGCTCAGAGCGGCTCGGGCGTACCGCACGGTGTCTTACACGGCGGCCACCTTGCTTTCCGGAAGCCCGCCATGGGACCTCGAGGCCGAGATCTACTCGAGTGTCTACTGGCGGGTCAAGGAAGCAGGAGCGGAGGGAAACCGGCCCCACCCGCGTGAGGTCCGGCAGTGGCGGGAGGAGGCCCGCGAGAACCTCCTCTTAAAATGGACGGAGAGGCTACGAGTTCCGGGAGCGAGTGCGGAACTCGTAGCGGCCATTCGGCCAATACTGAAGGAGTGGGTCGAGCGTAAGCACGGCCCACTCACGTACCACCTGACGCAGCTCATGACCGGGCACGGCTGCTTCGCCAAATACTTGTGCGAAGTGGTCGGGAGAGAGGCGTCGGTGGTATGTCACCATTGTGGCGATGGAGCCGTGGACACGGCCGAGCACACGCGCGCTGAGTGCCCAGCTTGGGCGGAGCCTCGCGCAGCCCTGTCCACGGTTTTCGGACGAGATCTTTCGCTTCCCGCCATTGCAAGGAAAATGGCGGGAAGCAAAGAGGCCTGGGCGGCATTTTCCTCTTTCTGCGACACTGTGATGTCGCAGAAAGAGGCAGCAGAACGGCAGCGGGAGGACGACATCAACTCCCTCCCGCTGCGCCGAAGGCGGCCTGGTCGGCGGCGACGTGCGTATGCAGGTCGCACGTTGCCGCATTGACCTGGCCTAGAGCGTGGTTGGCGGCGGAGCCAGTTATCTGATCCGCCGCGGGGCGTCAAGCCCTGACGCCCGGCCTCCAGTGGCGGACTCGGGGGAGTCCGTCACGGCACAGACGGAGGCGGAGATGGAAGGCGCGCCCTAACATCCTGGCGCGCCTTTGAGGCGGGTCGCCTGTTGGCGACTGCCGCTGGCAGGGTCGCGGTGGTAAGCTAACGCGTTCCCGTGGCCCTGCCGCCTTGCGGAAAGGCGGAATTTCGAGGAGGTTTTAGTGGGTAGTGACGGGGCCTTCTGCCCCGTGAGTCCCACATACCCGTCCCGGTCCCCCGACCGGGCGGCAGGCGTAAGTGCCTTTCCTCCTCGTTAAACAAAAAAAAAAAAAAAAAAAAAAAAAAAAAAAAAAAAAAAAAAAAAAGGTTAGGTTAGGTTGGGGTGCAAGTCAGTCACCTCCACGTGGTGCACCCTGGGCAACGGGGTCGACAGGCATTCCGATGAAGAAAAAAGGTTAGGTTAGGTTAGGTTAGGTTAGGTTAGTTAGGTTTTTTCTCGGAGTGCCTGTCGACCACGGCTAAGACTGACACGACGGTTATGTCACGGGTCGCTCCTGGTACTTCTCTGTTTAGCAGAGTGGACTATGTGAGCGGCTTCGTGGCAATTGATAGGAGTATTTGTTTTATGTTGTGGTGTTATTGTTCATTTTCGTATGTTTGTGTTGTTGTAAATAGCTTTAGTTGCTGGGTCTTCGGGGTCTTTTTGGGCTTCCGGAGGCCAGCGGCGGGAGAGGCGGGTTTGCTCAGTTTCGGTATCGACTCTGAGTAAACAAGACTTTTGTCACCGCCTCTCAAACTCGTTTCCCCATCCGGGTGTTGTGGATCATGTCTCGCAGCCCGTGGTGGGACCGAGGGCCTTGCCTTAACCGGCCGGGCCAAGAGGAGCCAACCTCAATAAAAAACTTTAGCTTAGAGATCCCGTGATACCGCCCGACCTCACGGTGTAATAGGGTTACCAAGGTACAGGGGGCACTGCCTTGGTGGACTTGTATTTCCCCCATACTCGTGGGATCTAAATATGAATATAAACTCAAATAAAAACGGAATAGAAGGAATGGAGAAAGTTGACCCTGGCGTTCGAAAAGGACTTGCTGGCCGGCTTGAACGGCTCTCCGAGTCGGACTCGTCGGTCTGCACAATGCAGACGGTGGATTCGGTATCTGACGATTTGGCGGTGGAGGTGGGCGCCCCGTTGGCGCGCGCTGAAACCAGTGACCCTGGCGTGTTTAAAGGACAAGCTGCCCGACCTGAACGACTCTCCGAGTCGGACTCGTCGGGCTGCAGTATGGAGACAGTATCGGTCGATATACAAAAGCGGCGGAGGGGCGAGAAGCGGACCCGCGCTGAGGATGAATGCTCGGGCTCGGGCGAGAGTGACGCGTGCGGTCAGCAGAGTGACCACTCAGAATCCTCAGCCAGCAGATTGCAGAAGCCCGTTAGCAAGAGGGGACGTGGCCGACCGCCCACCCACGGAAGATATGTTGGGCTGGGAAAGTCACAGGCGGAGGTAAACAAAGGGAGGAACGACAGCTTCCAGGCGGAAGATACGCTCGCCGCCTACAATGAAGCGGCCAAGGTGGCGAGCGATGAAAGGGCGACCCGCTCTAAGAATCGCCAACAAATCGCGTCTGAAGACATTCCAAAGACGTCCGCTGCTCTGGACGCAGCGGTTCAAGAGGCACTGGAGGTGGTCTTGCAGGTTGCCAACAAATCGGGCAACTTGAAGGGCACCTTTGTGAAGGCCCTTAAGACGGCCGCTGAGACGATTAAAGGTGCGGTGGCAGACCTCAGGGCATTGAACATGTCGGAGGAGGTTGCCCGTCTCGAGGCAGCCAACGCGCAGCTGTCGGGCCAGTTGGCCGAGCTGCGTCGAGAAGTGGCCCAGATGCGCACGCAGTCGGCTGCGAGCAGCATGACTCCCTCCGACTTCCAGAAAGTGATGGAAGAGGCTCTACGCGTGAACCGTGAGCAGTTCGGCAATATGCTGAACGCCCGCTTCGAGGGGATTGAAGGCCGTCTCCTCCCAGAGCCTCGACTGCGACCTCCTCTGGCCGCCGATCGCAGGGCGGCGCAGGTTCCGGCCGCAACTGCAACCGTGACAGCTGATCTGCCCTCAGTTGTGAACGTTGAGGCGGCCGGACAGAGCAGACGGAAGCGGGCAAAACGCCCAAACATGGCTGCTCAAGAAGCGGCAGCGGCGACGGTCACAAACAATGCCCCTCCGTCGTCCTCGGAGCCAGCCAGTACAGGCAGGCAGGCTCCGACAACCTGGAGTGCCGTCGTTCGACGGACGTCTAAAAAGACGACCACCGAACCGGCGGCATCGGCATCTAAACCCACCGGTGCAGCGAAGAAGACGCCTCCCAAGAGGAAACTCCGCCCTCCTCGCTCCGAGGTGATCACCATCACCCTGAAGCCCGGTGCCATGGAGAAGGGCCTCAAATACGAGAATGTCCTGGCGGAGGCGAAGAGCCGCATCAAGTTGAGCGAGGTCGGCTTGACTGCGGTGCGCTTCCGGGCATCAGCCACGGGGGGACGTATCCTGGAGGTTCCACCGGGCACAAATGACGCGGAGAAGGCGGCGGACGCCCTTGCCTGCAAACTCCGGGAGGTCCTCAACCCGGACGACGTCCAGGTCCATAGGCCGACCAAATGCGTAGAGCTAAGGGTCATGGATCTGGACGATTCCGTCACGGCGGACGAGGTGGTGGCTGCGGTGGCCGAAGCTGGGGGCTGCTCCGCGGGAGCCATAAGGCCGGGGGCTATTGCCCGGGGCTCGAAAGGCTCCGGCTCCCTTTGGCTGAACTGCCCGGTGGCTCCCGCTAAAAAGGTGCTGGAGGCTGGCCGCCTAAAGGTGGGGTGGGTCTCGGCGCGGGTGGTGCTGCTCGAGCCGAGGCCCCTGCGGTGTTACAGGTGCTTTGAGGGGGGCCACGTGGGGGCAAAATGCGTCAGGGGTATCGACCGCAGCCGTCTGTGCTTCCGTTGCGGTCAACCTGACCATAAGGCCCGAGAGTGTACCGCTGCTGACCCGAAGTGTGTGGTCTGCTCAGCGGCCGGTCGGCCAGCAGCACATGCCGTCGGGAGCAGGGGCTGCCAGGGCGGCAGAGGTCGTGCAGCGCCGCAGCAGGGTGGCGCTGCAGGCCTCAGGGTGGAGCCAATGGAGACCGCGCACTGATGGCTCTGCGCTGTCTCCAGGCAAACATAAACCACTCTGCCAGGGCTCAGGACCTCCTAGTCCAAAGCATGGCAGAGTGGCAAATCGGCGTTGCGGTGGTATCGGAGCCCTACCTCGTTCCCTCCCGGGACGACTGGGTCTCCGACCACGATGGAGTGGTGGCCATCGTCGCCCCTGCTGTCGCTGGCTCCCCGTCCATCGAGGGTGTAGCCAGGGGCAGAGGGTGCGTCCTCGCCGTCGTGGGCGATCTTGCGGTTGTGGGAGTCTACGCCTCTCCCAACCGGAGTCTCGCCGACTTTGAGCAACAGCTGGTCGAGGTCGGGGCTCTGGTTGGGCAGGTATCACCCAGCACGGTGATAGTTGCGGGGGACTTCAATGCCAAATCCACGGCTTGGGGTTCCCCCGCGACGGATGCCAGGGGCGAGGCTCTCGAGGAGTGGGCAGTTGCTACTGGTCTCGCGGTGATCAACAGTGGGTCTGAGAACACGTGCGTGCGGCTACAGGGCGAATCGATCGTGGACATCACGTTCGCGTCCAACGCCCTGGCCCGCCGTGTTCGAGACTGGAGGGTGGAGACGGGCGTGGAGACACTTTCAGATCATCGGTACATCCGATTTGATGTCTCCACGGTTCCCGTCGTCCAGCCCGCTGTTGAGCGGTCAGAAGGTCCGCGGTGGAGTCTGGGCCGTCTCGATAGCCAGTTGGCAAAAGAGGCGGCCATCGTGGAGGCCTGGGGCGCCGGTTCCGATCCGGTTGTCCAGGTCGACCGAGAGGCTGACCAACTCGGCGCCGCCCTGTTCCGCATTTGCGATGTGGCGATGCCGAGAGTCAAGCCTCAGACCCCACGTCGCCGCGTCTACTGGTGGCGACTCGAACTCCGGCAGCTGAGGAGAGCCTGCGTCGCCGCCCGTCGTCGGTACACTCGGTGCAGGAGGAGGCGAGTCCGCGACCACGCATCGGAGGAAGTCCTCTACGCCGCCTACAGGTCCGCCTGTATCATACTGAAGAAGGCCATAGCTCAGGCCAAAGAGGCGGCGTGGGAGGAGTGGCTGGCCACTCTCGAGGGGGATCCGTGGGGGAGACCGTACCGGGTCGTGAGGCAGAAGCTCCGACCCTGGACTCCCCCGCTCACCAGCAGTCTCCAGCCGCAGCTCGTGGAGCGAATCACCCACGAGCTCTTTCCCGAGCGTGGAGCGTTCGTACCACCGATGGTACCGACGACGGATCGCGAGGACGAAGAGTTGGCGGTACAGGCGTACCCGGTTACCGAGGCGGAGTTGGGTGCGGCTGTCCTGAAGTTACGTTCGAAAAGGACAGCCCCAGGGCCTGACGGTATTCCGGGACGCGCCCTGGCGATTGCGCTGGAGGAGATCGGCGGGAGCGTCCGGCGTCTATTTTCTGCGTGCCTGGCTCAAGGCAGGTTCCCCGATCGGTGGAAAACGGGAAGGCTCGTCCTCATCCGCAAGGAGGGACGAGCGCCCGATCAGCCGTCGGCCTACCGCCCAATCGTGCTGCTCGACGAGACGAGCAAGCTCTTTGAGCGCGTGCTTGCAGCCCGTCTTGTCGGCAGCATGGAGCCGGGCCTTAGCGAATGGCAGTTCGGATTTCGCCCCGGCCGCTCGACGCTGGACGCAGTCGCCAGGGTGAGGCAGCTCGCCGAGGAGGAGGTTTCTCGGGGTGGGGTGTTGATGGCAGTGTCGCTGGATATCTCCAACGCCTTCAACACCCTGCCTTGGGAGGTCATTCTGGAGGGTCTCAAATACCATCGGGTCCCGGCCTACCTGCGTCGAACCATCGCCGATTATTTTGTGGGTCGAGCGATCGTCTACCCGACAAGGGATGGTTCGAGCAGGAGGGTCGTGACGTGCGGTGTTCCACAGGGCTCGGTCTTAGGGCCACTCCTGTGGAACATCGGTTACGATTGGGTGCTGCGCGGGGCCACGTTGCGGGGGGTCAGCGTCACCTGCTACGCTGACGACACCCTCGTGTCGGCCCGCGGCAGCAACCACCGGGAGGCGGCCTATCTGGCCACGGCGGGTGTGGCTCACGCGGTCCACCGCATCCGCGCGCTGGGCCTCGAGGTGGCCTTGCACAAATCCGAGGCCCTAGTCTTTCATGGGCCTCGGAATGCCCCACCTCGGGGGTTAGCAATCGTCGTCGGCGGAACTTCCATCACCATCGGGTCGACGATGAAGTACCTAGGACTCGTCCTCGATGGCAGGTGGAAGTTCGAGGAGCACTTCCGGCGCTTGGCCCCAAGACTGGTGGCTGCAGCCGGAGCGCTCGGACGTTTGCTGCCCAACGTCGGGGGGCCGGGTTCCCTCTGCAGGCGCCTGTACACCGGCGTGGTGCGTTCGATGGCGCTCTATGGAGCGCCGATATGGGCGGACGCTCTGAGTGCCCGAAACGTGGCCTCGCTGCGACGTCCGCAGCGGGCCATGGCGCTCAGAGCGGCTCGGGCGTACCGCACGGTGTCTTACACGGCGGCCACCTTGCTTTCCGGAAGCCCGCCATGGGACCTCGAGGCCGAGATCTACTCGAGTGTCTACTGGCGGGTCAAGGAGGCAGGAGCGGAGGGAAACCGGCCCCACCCGCGTGAGGTCCGGCAGTGGCGGGAGGAGGCCCGCGAGAACCTCCTCTTAAAATGGACGGAGAGGCTACGAGTTCCGGGAGCGAGTGCGGAACTCGTAGCGGCCATTCGGCCAATACTGAAAGAGTGGGTCGAGCGTAAGCACGGCCCACTCACGTACCACCTGACGCAGCTCATGACCGGGCACGGCTGCTTCGCCAAATACTTGTGCGAAGTGGTCGGGAGAGAGGCGTCGGTGGTATGTCACCATTGTGGCGATGGAGCCGTGGACACGGCCGAGCACACGCGCGCAGAGTGCCCAGCTTGGGCGGAGCCTCGCGCAGCCCTGTCCACGGTCATAGGCGGAGACCTATCGCTTTCGGCCCTCATCTCCAAGATGGCCGGAAGCGAAGAGGCCTGGGAGGCATTTTCCTCTTTCTGCGACACTGTGATGTCGCAGAAAGAGGCAGCAGAACGGCAGCGGGAGGACGACATCAACTCCCTCCCGCTGCGCCGAAGGCGGCCTGGTCGGCGGCGACGTGCGTATGCAGGTCGCACGTTGCCGCATTGACCTGGCCTAGAGCGTGGTTGGCGGCGGAGCCAGTTATCTGATCCGCCGCGGGGCGTCAAGCCCTGATGCCCGGCCTCCAGTGGCGGACTCGGGGGAGTCCGTCACGGCACAGACGGAGGCGGAGATGGAAGGCGCGCCCTAACATCCTGGCGCGCCTTTGAGGCGGGTCGCCTGTTAGCGACTGCCGCTGGCAGGGTCGCGGTGGCAAGCTAACGCGTTCCCGTGGCCCTGCCGCCTTGCGGAAAGGCGGAATTTCGAGGAGGTTTTAGTGGGTAGTGACGGGGCCTTCTGCCCCGTGAGTCCCACATACCCGTCCCGGTCCCCCGACCGGGCGGCAGGCGTAAGTGCCTTTCCTCCTCGTTAAACAAAAAAAAAAAAAAAAAAAAAAAAAAAAAAAAAAAAAAAAAAAAAAAAAAAAAAAAAAAAAAAAAAAAGGTTAGGTTAGGTTAGGTTAGGTTAGGTTAGGTTAGGTTAGGTTAGGTTAGGTTAGGTTAGGTTAGGTTGGGGTTCCCCGGGGGGCAGGTCAGTCACCTCCACGTGGTGCACCCTGGGCAACGGGGTCGATAAGCATTACAGCTTCGATGTTTTTCCGGAGTGCTGTCGACAACGGCTAACGACTGACGCGGCGGTGATCTCGTTTCCCGGTTTTGGGAACGAGATTCTGCGCCCACTTCTTTACAAGTGGGCGCCGCGAGGGGGGGAGAATAGATATATATTTATTTATTTATATTTATATTTTACATTTCGGAGGGACCCGCGTTTTGGGTCACGTGACGCACACGGCGACTTTATTGGTTGCTGGGTCTTCGGGGTCCTTTTGGGCTGCCGTAGACAATAGGTAGGGAGAGGCGGGTTTGCTCAGTTTCGGCGTCGACTCTGAGTAAACAAGACTATTGTCACCGCCTCTCAAACTCGTTTCCCCACCCGGGTGTTGTGGATCATGTCTCGCAGCCTGTGGTGGGACCGAGGGCCTTGCCTTAACCGGCCGGGCCGAGAGGAGCCAACCTCATTAAAAAACATTAGGTTAGAGATCCCGTGATACCGCCCGACCTCACGGTGTAATAGGGTTACCAGGGTACAGGGGGCACTGCCTTGGTGGACTTTTTATTTCCCCCATACTCGTGGGATCAATTATGTCATTGAACACTAACAATAACGATTTTGCCTTACGATTGGATACCGACGAAATGGCGGTTGATGCGGGCGCCCCGATGGCGCGCGCAGAAACCCACGACCTTGGCGTTAAAAAGGAGCTGGTTGTCCGACTGGAACGACTCTCTGAGTCCGACTCGTCGGTCGCCAGCGTCGCTTGCTCGACGGATAGGACTAGACGGAAAGGGGAGAAGCGATCTCTCCCTAGAGAGAGCTTCTCGGGCTCCGACAGCGATGCGAGCGCGCAGTCTAGAGACTGCGGCTCGGAGGCATCGGTCGGTAGATGGCTAAAGCCATCGTCCAAAAGGGGGCGTGGTCGACCGACCACTACTGGGCACTACGTTGGCTTCAACGTAGAGATGGCAAAGGAGCAGCGCTTCCAGGCGGAGGATGCGCTCGCTGCCTACAGTGCCAAGGCCAAGGTGGCCATCGAAGAGAGGGCGGCACGTCTTAGAAACCGTTGTGGGATCGAAGACGTGCCGCAGACGTCTGCTGGACTGGATGCAACAGTTCAGGAGGCGATCAACGTAGTGGTGCAGGTTGCCGACAAGTCGAGCAACCTAAAAGGCACCTTCGTTCGGGCCCTTAAGACGGCCGCTGACACCATTAAAGGTGCGGTGGCCGATCTGAGGGCCCTTACCGTCACGGAGGAGGTCGCCCGCCTGGAAGTAGCCAATGCGCAACTTTCGGGCCAATTGGCCGAACTCCGCCGAGAGGTCGCCCAGATGCGGCAACAGCCTGTTGCGAGCAGCGTGGCCGCATCTGACCTCCAAAAGGTCATGGAGGAGGCGCTGCGCGCTAACCGCGAGCAGTTCAGCGTAATGCTGAACGCTCGCTTCGAGGGTATAGAAGGCCGCCTCCTTCCAGAACCTCGTCTGCGACCTTCGCTGGCCGCCGACAAGAGAGCGGAGCAGGCTTCGAAAGCCAAAGACGCTCCAGCCGTCGTAGAGGTGGCCAAGCTAAAGCGGGCGAGACGCCCGAACTTGGCTGCCCAAGAAGCGGCGACGAGTCGAAGGAACGCTCCTTCGTCATCCGCGGAGACAGAAGCCGCACCGATTCCGTGGAGCGCTGTCGTTGGGAGAAAATCCCAAAAGACAGCCAGCAAATCGGTGGCGGCGGCGAAGCGGACTCCTACAAAGGAGTCCAAAAAGGCGGCCAGCAAATCGGCCGCTGCGGCGAAAAAACAGATTCCTAAGGAATCTCAAAAGTCCAAGAGCGGGAAAAAGCTCCGACCTCCTCGCACTGAGGTTATAACCTTAAAGTTAAAGCCCGAGGCTGAGGAGAGGGGCGTAAAGTACGACCAGGTTTTGGCTCAAGCTAAGAGCCAAATAAACCTGCGAGAGGTAGGCTTAACTACGGTGCGATTCCGTATGGCAGCCACGGGGGCACGGATCCTCGAGATACCGCCGGGCACTAAGGAGGCAGATAAGGCGGCAGATGCCCTAGCGGGCAGGCTCCGCGAGGTCCTCAGCCCGGACGTCGTCCAGGTCAATCGACCGACTAAGTGTGCGGAGCTTAGGGTGATGGACTTGGACGACTCGGTCACGGCGGAGGAAGTCGTCGCAGCGGTCGCCGCAGACGGAGGCTGCTCTGTCGGAGCAATCAGACCGGGAGCTATTGCCCGGGGCCCGAGCGGCTCTGGCTCGCTCTGGTTGAGCTGCCCAGTAGCGGCAGCCAAAAAGGTAGTGGAGGCTGGTCGGATTAGGGTCGGGTGGGTCTCGGCACGAGTGTTACTGCTCGAGCCCAGACCGCTCCGCTGCTTCCGGTGTCTCGAGGGGGGTCACATGGGGGTCAAGTGTGACAGGGGCGTGGATCGCAGCCGGCTGTGCTTCCGTTGCGGTCAGCCCGATCACAAGGCACGCGAGTGCTCAGCCGCCGACGCAAATTGCGTCGCCTGCGCAGCGGCTGGTAAGCCAGCGGCTCATGCCGTTGGCAGCAAAAGGTGCCAGAGCGGGAAAGCTCGCGTGGCACCGAAACAAGGCAAAGTGAGGACGAACGGCCCCGCAGCCGCGTCCTCACGGGCACAGGTGGAGACAATGGAGACCGCATAGTGATGGCCTTACATTGTCTCCAAGCCAACGTTAACCACTCTGCGAGGGCTCAGGACCTTCTAGTCCAAAGCATGGCAGAGTGGCAAATTAACGTGGCGGTGGTGTCGGAGCCCTACTTCGTTCCCTCGCGGGACGACTGGGTATCCGATCACGACCGAGTGGTGGCCATCGTCGCCCCCGCTGTCGCCGGCTCCCCGGCCATCGAGGGCGTTGCGAAGGGTAGGGGGTACGTTCTTGCCGTCGTCGGCGGTGTGGCGGTCGTCGGCGTCTACGCCTCACCCAATCGGAGTCTCGCCGAGTTCGAGCGAATGCTGGTCGAGGTCGGGGCTCTGGTTGGGCAAATATCGCCCACCTCTGTGTTGGTCGCGGGGGATTTCAACGCCAAATCAACGGCTTGGGGTTCCCCAGCGACTGATGCACGAGGTGAGGTTTTGGTGGAGTGGGCCACATCACTGGGACTCGTAGTCCTCAACAGTGGGTCGGAGAGCACGTGCGTGCGGTGGCAGGGCGAATCGATCGTGGACATCACGTTCGCGTCCAACGCCCTGGCCCGCCGTGTTCACGATTGGAGAGTGGAGACGCGCGTGGAGACCCTGTCCGACCACCGGTACATCCGGTTCGGTGTCTCTGCGTTTCCCGTCTCTCCTACTGGGGACGCTCCGCCCGCTGCTGGACGGCTGGACGGACCGCGTTGGTGCCTGGGCCGTCTCGACAGCCAGCTGGCGAAAGAGGCGGCCATCGTAGAAGCCTGGGGGGCCGGTTCCGACCCGGTAGTCCGAGTCGACACAGAGGCCGACGAAATCGGCGCCGCCCTGTCTCGCATTTGCGATGCGGCGATGCCGCGGGCAAAACCGTTCACGCCGCGCCGACGGTTGTACTGGTGGCGCCCAGAACTCCGCCAGCTGCGCAAAGCTTGCGTGGCAGCGCGCCGACGGTACAGTCGGTGCAGGAGGAGAAGGGTCCGCGACCATGACGCGGAAGGCGTCTTTTACGCCGCCTACAGGGCCGCCTGCCAAACGCTGCAGAAGGCCATAGCCCAGGCCAAAGAGGTGGCGTGGGGGGAATGGCTGGCGACGCTCGAAAGAGACCCGTGGGGGAGACCGTACCGTGTCGTACGGCAAAAGCTCCGACCCTGGGCTCCGCCGCTAACCAGCAGTCTCCAGCCGTTACTCCTGGAGACTGTAGTGGACACACTCTTTCCAGAAAGGGGAGAATTCACGCCGCCGGCCATGGCGCCCATCACCGGACCTCGCGAGTTCGAGGATCAGGTGACTCCGGTCACTGAGACGGAGTTACAGGCGGCCGCCCTGAAACTCCGGTCGAAGAGGACAGCCCCGGGGCCCGATGGCATCCCGGGGCGCGCCTTGGCGATCGCGTTGGACGAGATGAGCGACAGCATTCGGCACCTCTTCACCGCGTGCTTCGCTCAGGGTAGGTTTCCGCAACGGTGGAAAACGGGCAGACTCGTTCTGATCCGTAAAGAAGGGCGCCCGCCCGATCAGCCTTCGGCCTACCGCCCGATAGTGTTGCTCGACGAGACGAGCAAGCTATTCGAGCGTGTGCTCGCTACCCGTCTCGTGGGTAGCATGGAGCCGGGCCTTAACGAGCGGCAGTATGGTTTTCGACCTGGCCGTTCTACACTAGACGCGATCGCCAGGGTACGGGACCTGGCAGAGGAGGAGGTCTCTCGGGGTGGGGTCGTGATTGCAGTGTCATTGGATATATCCAATGCCTTCAACACCCTACCCTGGGAAGTAGTTTTGGAGGCATTGCGCTTTCACAATGTCCCGAGCTACTTGAGGCGTACCGTGGCCGACTATTTTTCGGGCAGAGCGGTGGCCTACCCGACGAGGGAGGGCTGGGGTAGGAAGACGTTGTCGTGCGGTGTTCCGCAGGGGTCGGTCCTAGGGCCGCTCTTGTGGAACATAGGGTACGACTGGGTGCTGCGCGGGGCCACCTTGCGGGGGGTCAGCGTAACGTGCTACGCTGACGACACCCTCGTGTCGGCCCGTGGCCGCTCCTATCGAGAGGCGGCCTATCTCGCTACGGCGGGTGTGGCACATGTCGTGCACCGCATCCGCGCTTTGGGTCTAGAGGTTGCCCTGCACAAGTCCGAGGCACTCGTATTCCACGGGCCACGGAACGGGCCACCACCGGGGGCAACCATCACAGTGGGCGGAATTTCCATCACCGTCGGGTCGACGATGAGATATCTCGGACTCGTTCTCGACGGTAGGTGGAATTTCGAAGAGCACTTCAGGTGCTTGGCCCCGAGGTTGGTGGCCGCAGCCGGAGCGCTGGGGTCGATCCTTCCGAACGTCGGGGGCCCAGGAGGCACCTGCAGGCGCTTGTACGCCGGTGTCGTTCGCTCGATGGCGCTCTACGGGGCGCCGATATGGGCGGACGCACTGAGCGCCCGAAACGTCGCCTCGCTGCGACGTCCGCAGCGGATTATAGCGCTCAGAGCGGCTCGTGCGTACCGCACGGTGTCGTACACAGCAGCGTGTCTGCTCGCCGGAAGCCCGCCATGGGACCTCGAGGCCGAGGCCAATTCGAGCGTCTACTGGCGGGTCAAGGCAGCGACAGCAGAGGAGAACCGGCCACACCCTCGTGAGGTTCGCCAATGGCGCGAAGAGGCCCGCCAAAGTCTCTTCTCCAAATGGTCGGAGAGACTGGGTGTCCCGGGTACTAGCCGGGAACTCGTGGAGGCCATTCGGCCTGTTCTACAGGAGTGGGTCGAGCGCAAGCACGGCCCATCCACCTATCACCTCGCGCAGCTCTTGACCGGGCACGGGTGCTTTGCCAAGTACCTGTGCGAGGTGGTGGGCAGGGAACCATCGACGTTGTGCCACCACTGTGGCAACGGAGCCGTGGATACGGCCGAACACACGCGCGCAGAGTGCCCAGCTTGGGCGGAGCCTCGCGCGGTCCTATCCACGGCTATAGGAGGGGACGTGTCGCTTCCGGCCATCATCGAGAGAATGGCCGGAAACAAAGAGGCCTGGTCGGCTGTTTGTACGTTTAGCGACGCCGTAATGTCGCAAAAGGAGACGGCGGAGCGAGAGCGGGAGGACGATCCCGACTCGCTCCCGCAGCGTCGTAGGAGACCAGGTCGCCGGCGGCGAGCCTTCGCAAGGCGAACGCTGCCGCCGCCGTGATGTGGTGTGGTCGGTTCTGACCAATCGTGGGGCGTCGTCGAAAGACGCCCGGCCTCCAGTAATGGACTCGAGGGAGTCTGCTGAGGCAGAGTAGGAAAGTGCGCCTTAGCGTACTTTAGAGTCGGGTCGCCTAGCAGCGACGACCGCTGGCGGGGTCGCGGTTGCAAGCCAACAGCGTTCCCGTAGCCCCGCCGTCTTGCGCGAGACGAATTTACGAGGTGGTTTTAGTGGGTAGGACGGAGCCTTCAGCTCCGGGCAGGGAATTTTTCTTTCCCCGTGAGTCCCACATTTTCCGTTCCGGTCCCGGGACCGGGGCGACCAATGCGTAAATGCATTTCCCCTCGTTAAAAAAAAAAAAAAAAAAAAAAAAGGTTGGGGTTCCCCGGGGTGCAAGTCAGTCACCTCCACGTGGTGCACCCTGGGCAACGGGGTCGACAGGCATTCCGATGAAAGAAAAAGGTTAGGTTAGGTTAGGTTAGGTTAGGTTAGTTAGGTTTTTTCTCGGAGTGCCTGTCGACCACGGCTAAGACTGACACGACGGTTATGTCACGGGTCGCTCCTGGTACTTCTCTGTTTAGCAGAGTGGACTGTGTGAGCGGCTTCGTGGCAATTTGAGGAGAGTTCTTTGTTTTATGTTATGGTGTTATCGTTCGTTTTATGTATATGTATTTGTATTTGTTGTAAATAGCTTAGTTGCTGGGTCTTCGGGGTCTTTTTGGGCTTCCGGAGGCCAGCGGCGGGAGAGGCGGGTTTGCTCAGTTTCGGTGTCGACTCTGAGTAAACAAGACTTTTGTCACCGCCTCTCAAACTCGTTTCCCCATCCGGGTGTTGTGGATCATGTCTCGCAGCCCGTGGTGGGACCGAGGGCCTTGCCTTAACCGGCCGGGCCAAGAGGAGCCAACCTCAATAAAAAACATTAGCTTAGAGATCCCGTGATACCGCCCGACCTCACGGTGTAATAGGGTTACCAAGGTACAGGGGGCACTGCCTTGGCGGACTGTTTATTTCCCCCATACTCGTGGGATTTATTATGGAAAACTTTCTAAACAAAAAAAATGATAGAGGAATTGACGGTATGGCGGTGGCCAAAACCAACGACCCAGGCGTACTGAAAGGACGTGCTGGCCGGCTGGAACGACTCTCCGAGTCGGACTCGTCGGTCTGCACAATGCAGACGGTGGATTCGGTATCTGACGATTTGGCGGTGGAGGTGGGCGCCCCGATGGCGCGCGCTGAAGCCTTGGACCTTGGCGTGTTTAAAGGACAAGCTGCCCGACCTGAACGACTCTCCGAGTCGGACTCGTCGGGCTGCAGCATGGAGACAGTATCGGTCGAAGTACAAAAGCGGCGGAGGGGCGAGAAGCGGACCCGCGCTGAGGATGAATGCTCGGGCTCGGGCGAGAGTGACGCGAGCATACAGAGCGCTAACTCTGAATCCTCAGCGAGCAGATTGCTGAAGCCCGTTAGCAAGAGGGGACGTGGCCGACCGCCCACCCACGGCAGATATGTTGGGCTGGGAAAGTCACAAGCGGAGGTAAGCAAAGGGAGGAACGACAGCTTCCAGGCGGAAGACACGCTAGCCGCCTACAATGAAGCGGCCAAGGTGGCGAGCGATGAAAGGGCGATTCGCTCTAGGAATCGCCAACAAATTTCGTCTGGTGACATACCAAAGACGTCCGCTGCTCTGGACGCGGCGGTTCAAGAGGCGCTGGAGGTGGTCTTGCAGGTTGCCAATAAATCGGGCAACTTGAAGGGCACCTTCGTGAAGGCCCTTAAGACGGCCGCTGAGACGATTAAGGGTGCGGTGGCGGACCTCAGGGCGTTGAACATGTCGGAGGAGGTTGCCCGTCTCGAGGCAGCCAATGCGCAGCTGTCGGGCCAGTTGGCCGAGCTGCGCCGAGAAGTGGCCCAGATGCACACACAATCGGCTGCGAGCAGTATGACTCCCTCCGACTTCCAGAAAGTGTTGGAAGAGGCTCTGCGCGTGAACCGTGAGCAGTTCGGCAACATGCTGAACGCCCGCTTCGAGGGGATCGAAGGCCGTCTCCTCCCAGAGCCTCGGCTGCGACCTCCTCTGGCCGCCGATCGCAGGGCGGCGCAGGTTCCGGCCGCAACTGCAACTGTGACAGCTGATCTGCCCGCAGTTGTGAACGTTGAGGCGGCCGGACAGAGCAGACGTAAGCGGGCAAAACGCCCAAACATGGCTGCTCAAGAAGCGGCGGCGGCGACGACCACACAAAATGCCCCTCCGTCGTCCTCGGAGCCGGGCAGTACAGGCAGACAGGCTCCGACAACCTGGAGTGCCGTTGTTCGACGGACGTCTAAAAAGACGACCACCGAACCGGCGGCATCGGCATCTAAACCCACCGGTGCAGCGAAGAAGACGCCTCCCAAGAGGAAACTCCGCCCTCCTCGCTCCGAGGTGATCACCATCACCCTGAAGCCCGGTGCCATGGAGAAGGGCCTCAAATACGAGAATGTCCTGGCGGAGGCGAAGAGCCGCATCAAGTTGAGCGAGGTCGGCTTGACTGCGGTGCGCTTCCGGGCATCAGCCACGGGGGGACGTATCCTGGAGGTTCCACCGGGCACAAATGACGCGGAGAAGGCGGCGGACGCCCTTGCCTGCAAACTCCGGGAGGTCCTCAACCCGGACGACGTCCAGGTCCATAGGCCGACCAAATGCGTAGAGCTAAGGGTCATGGATCTGGACGATTCCGTCACGGCGGACGAGGTGGTGGCTGCGGTGGCCGAAGCTGGGGGCTGCTCCGCGGGAGCCATAAGGCCGGGGGCTATTGCCCGGGGCTCGAAAGGCTCCGGCTCCCTTTGGCTGAACTGCCCGGTGGCTCCCGCTAAAAAGGTGCTGGAGGCTGGCCGCCTAAAGGTGGGGTGGGTCTCGGCGCGGGTGGTGCTGCTCGAGCCGAGGCCCTTGCGGTGTTACAGGTGCTTTGAGGGGGGCCACGTGGGGGCAAAATGCGTCAGGGGTATCGACCGCAGCCGTCTGTGCTTCCGTTGCGGTCAACCTGACCATAAGGCCCGAGAGTGTACCGCTGCTGACCCGAAGTGTGTGGTCTGCTCAGCGGCCGGTCGGCCAGCAGCACATGCCGTCGGGAGTAGGGGCTGCCAGGGCGGCAGAGGTCGTGCAGCGCCGCAGCAGGGTGGCGCTGCAGGCCTCAGGGTGGAGCCAATGGAGACCGCGCACTGATGGCTCTGCGCTGTCTCCAGGCAAACATAAACCACTCTGCCAGAGCTCAGGACCTCCTAGTCCAAAGCATGGCAGAGTGGCAAATCGGCGTTGCGGTGGTATCGGAGCCCTACTTCGTTCCCTCTCGGGACGATTGGGTCTCCGACCACGATGGGGTAGTGGCCATCATCGCCCCTGCCGTCGCTGGCTCCCCGTCCATCGAGGGTGTAGCCAGGGGCAGAGGGTGCGTCCTCGCCGTCGTGGGCGATCTTGCGGTTGTGGGAGTCTACGCCTCTCCCAACCGGAGTCTCGCCGACTTTGAGCAACAGCTGGTCGAGGTCGGGGCTCTGGTTGGGCAGGTATCACCTAGCACGGTGATAGTTGCGGGGGACTTCAATGCCAAATCCACGGCTTGGGGTTCCCCCGCGACGGATGCCAGGGGCGAGGCTCTCGAGGAGTGGGCAGTTGCTACTGGTCTCGCGGTGATCAACAGTGGGTCTGAGAACACGTGCGTGCGGCTACAGGGCGAATCGATCGTGGACATCACGTTCGCGTCCAACGCCCTGGCCCGCCGTGTTCGAGACTGGAGGGTGGAGACGGGCGTGGAGACACTTTCAGATCATCGGTACATCCGATTTGATGTCTCCACGGTTCCCGTCGTCCAGCCCGCTGTTGAGCGGTCAGAAGGTCCGCGGTGGAGTCTGGGCCGTCTCGATAGCCAGTTGGCAAAAGAGGCGGCCATCGTGGAGGCCTGGGGCGCCGGTTCCGATCCGGTTGTCCAGGTCGACCGAGAGGCTGACCAACTCGGCGCCGCCCTGTTCCGCATTTGCGATGTGGCGATGCCGAGAGTCAAGCCTCAGACCCCACGTCGCCGCGTCTACTGGTGGCGACCCGAACTCCGGCAGCTGAGGAGAGCCTGCGTCGCCGCCCGTCGTCGGTACACTCGGTGCAGGAGGAGGCGAGTCCGCGACCACGCATCGGAGGAAGTCCTCTACGCCGCCTACAGGTCCGCCTGTATCATACTGAAGAAGGCCATAGCTCAGGCCAAAGAGGCGGCGTGGGAGGAGTGGCTGGCCACTCTCGAGGGGGATCCGTGGGGGAGACCGTACCGGGTCGTGAGGCAGAAGCTCCGACCCTGGACTCCCCCGCTCACCAGCAATCTCCAGCCGCAGCTCGTGGAGCGAATCACCCACGAGCTCTTTCCCGAGCGTGGAGCGTTCGTACCACCGATGGTACCGACGACGGATCGCGAGGACGAAGAGTTGGCGGTACAGGCGTACCCGGTTACCGAGGCGGAGTTGGGTGCGGCTGTCCTGAAGTTACGTTCGAAAAGGACAGCCCCAGGGCCTGACGGTATTCCGGGACGCGCCCTGGCGATTGCGCTGGAGGAGATCGGCGGGAGCGTCCGGCGTCTATTTTCTGCGTGCCTGGCTCAAGGCAGGTTCCCCGATCGGTGGAAAACGGGAAGGCTCGTCCTCATCCGCAAGGAGGGACGAGCGCCCGATCAGCCGTCGGCCTACCGCCCAATCGTGCTGCTCGACGAGACGAGCAAGCTCTTTGAGCGCGTGCTTGCAGCCCGTCTTGTCGGCAGCATGGAGCCGGGCCTTAGCGAATGGCAGTTCGGATTTCGCCCCGGCCGCTCGACGCTGGACGCAGTCGCCAGGGTGAGGCAGCTCGCCGAGGAGGAGGTTTCTCGGGGTGGGGTGTTGATGGCAGTGTCGCTGGATATCTCCAACGCCTTCAACACCCTGCCTTGGGAGGTCATTCTGGAGGGTCTCAAATACCATCGGGTCCCGGCCTACCTGCGTCGAACCATCGCCGATTATTTTGTGGGTCGAGCGATCGTCTACCCGACAAGGGATGGTTCGAGCAGGAGGGTCGTGACGTGCGGTGTTCCACAGGGCTCGGTCTTAGGGCCACTCCTGTGGAACATCGGTTACGATTGGGTGCTGCGCGGGGCCACGTTGCGGGGGGTCAGCGTCACCTGCTACGCTGACGACACCCTCGTGTCGGCCCGCGGCAGCAACCACCGGGAGGCGGCCTATCTGGCCACGGCGGGTGTGGCTCACGCGGTCCACCGCATCCGCGCGCTGGGCCTCGAGGTGGCCTTGCACAAATCCGAGGCCCTAGTCTTTCATGGGCCTCGGAATGCCCCACCTCGGGGGTTAGCAATCGTCGTCGGCGGAACTTCCATCACCATCGGGTCGACGATGAAGTACCTAGGACTCGTCCTCGATGGCAGGTGGAAGTTCGAGGAGCACTTCCGGCGCTTGGCCCCAAGACTGGTGGCTGCAGCCGGAGCGCTCGGACGTTTGCTGCCCAACGTCGGGGGGCCGGGTTCCCTCTGCAGGCGCCTGTACACCGGCGTGGTGCGTTCGATGGCGCTCTATGGAGCGCCGATATGGGCGGACGCTCTGAGTGCCCGAAACGTGGCCTCGCTGCGACGTCCGCAGCGGGCCATGGCGCTCAGAGCGGCTCGGGCGTACCGCACGGTGTCTTACACGGCGGCCACCTTGCTTTCCGGAAGCCCGCCATGGGACCTCGAGGCCGAGATCTACTCGAGTGTCTACTGGCGGGTCAAGGAGGCAGGAGCGGAGGGAAACCGGCCCCACCCGCGTGAGGTCCGGCAGTGGCGGGAGGAGGCCCGCGAGAACCTCCTCTTAAAATGGACGGAGAGGCTACGAGTTCCGGGAGCGAGTGCGGAACTCGTAGCGGCCATTCGGCCAATACTGAAAGAGTGGGTCGAGCGTAAGCACGGCCCACTCACGTACCACCTGACGCAGCTCATGACCGGGCACGGCTGCTTCGCCAAATACCTGTGCGAAGTGGTCGGGAGAGAGGCGTCGGTGGTATGTCACCATTGTGGCGATGGAGCCGTGGACACGGCCGAGCACACGCGCGCAGAGTGCCCAGCTTGGGCGGAGCCTCGCGCAGCCCTGTCCACGGTTTTCGGACGAGATCTTTCGCTTCCCGCCATTGCAAGGAAAATGGCGGGAAGCAAAGAGGCCTGGACGGCATTTTCCTCTTTCTGCGACACTGTGATGTCGCAGAAAGAGGCAGCAGAACGGCAGCGGGAGGACGACATCAACTCCCTCCCGCTGCGCCGAAGGCGGCCTGGTCGGCGGCGACGTGCGTATGCAGGTCGCACGTTGCCGCATTGACCTGGCCTAGAGCGTGGTTGGCGGCGGAGCCAGTTATCTGATCCGCCGCGGGGCGTCAAGCCCTGACGCCCGGCCTCCAGTGGCGGACTCGGGGGAGTCCGTCACGGCACAGACGGAGGCGGAGATGGAAGGCGCGCCCTAACATCCTGGCGCGCCTTTGAGGCGGGTCGCCTGTTAGCGACTGCCGCTGGCAGGGTCGCGGTGGCAAGCTAACGCGTTCCCGTGGCCCTGCCGCCTTGCGGAAAGGCGGAATTTCGAGGAGGTTTTAGTGGGTAGTGACGGGGCCTTCTGCCCCGTGAGTCCCACATACCCGTCCCGGTCCCCCGACCGGGCGGCAGGCGTAAGTGCCTTTCCTCCTCGTTAAACAAAAAAAAAAAAAAAAAAAAAAAGGTTGGGGTTCCCCGATCGGTGGAAAACGGGAAGGCTCGTTCTCATCCGCAAGGAGGGACGAGCGCCCGATCAGCCGTCGGCCTACCGCCCAATCGTGCTGCTCGACGAGACGAGCAAGCTCTTTGAGCGCGTGCTTGCAGCCCGTCTCGTCGGCAGCATGGAGCCGGGCCTTAGCGAATGGCAGTTCGGATTTCGCCCCGGCCGCTCGACGCTGGACGCAGTCGCCAGGGTGAGGCAGCTCGCGGAGGAGGAGGTTTCTCGGGGTGGGGTGTTGATGGCAGTGTCGCTGGATATCTCCAACGCCTTCAATACCCTACCCTGGGAGGTAATACTCGAGGGCCTAAAATACCACGGTGTCCCGGCCTACCTGCGTCGAACCATCGCCGACTACTTTGTGGGTCGAGCGATCATCTACCCGACGAGGGATGGTTCGAGCAGGAGGATCGTGACGTGCGGTGTTCCACAGGGCTCGGTCTTAGGGCCACTCCTGTGGAACATCGGTTACGATTGGGTGCTGCGCGGGGCCACGTTGCGGGGGGTCAGCGTCACCTGCTACGCTGACGACACCCTCGTGTCGGCCCGCGGCAGCAACCACCGGGAGGCGGCCTATCTGGCCACGGCGGGTGTGGCTCACGCGGTCCACCGCATCCGCGCGCTGGGCCTCGAGGTGGCCTTGCACAAATCCGAGGCCCTAGTCTTTCATGGGCCTCGGAATGCCCCACCTCGGGGGTTAGCAATCGTCGTCGGCGGAACTTCCATCACCATCGGGTCGACGATGAAGTACCTAGGACTCGTCCTCGATGGCAGGTGGAAGTTCGAGGAGCACTTCCGGCGCTTGGCCCCAAGACTGGTGGCTGCAGCCGGAGCGCTCGGACGATTGCTGCCCAACGTCGGGGGGCCGGGTCCCCTCTGCAGGCGCCTGTACACCGGCGTGGTGCGTTCGATGGCGCTCTATGGAGCGCCGATATGGGCGGACGCTCTGAGTGCCCGAAACGTGGCCTCGCTGCGACGTCCGCAGCGGGCCATGGCGCTCAGAGCGGCTCGGGCGTACCGCACGGTGTCTTACACGGCGGCCACCTTGCTTTCCGGAAGCCCGCCATGGGACCTCGAGGCCGAGATCTACTCGAGTGTCTACTGGCGGGTCAAGGAAGCAGGAGCGGAGGGAAACCGGCCCCACCCGCGTGAGGTCCGGCAGTGGCGGGAGGAGGCCCGCGAGAACCTCCTCTTAAAATGGACGGAGAGGCTACGAGTTCCGGGAGCGAGTGCGGAACTCGTAGCGGCCATTCGGCCAATACTGAAGGAGTGGGTCGAGCGTAAGCACGGCCCACTCACGTACCACCTGACGCAGCTCATGACCGGGCACGGCTGCTTCGCCAAATACTTGTGCGAAGTGGTCGGGAGAGAGGCGTCGGTGGTATGTCACCATTGTGGCGATGGAGCCGTGGACACGGCCGAGCACACACGCGCAGAGTGCCCAGCTTGGGCGGAGCCTCGCGCAGCCCTGTCCACGGTCATAGGCGGAGACCTATCGCTTTCGGCCCTCATCTCCAAGATGGCCGGAAGCGAAGAGGCCTGGGCGGCATTTTGCTCTTTCTGCGACACTGTGATGTCGCAGAAAGAGGCAGCAGAACGGCAGCGGGAGGACGACATCAACTCCCTCCCGCTGCGCCGAAGGCGGCCTGGTCGGCGGCGACGTGCGTATGCAGGTCGCACGTTGCCGCATTGACCTGGCCTAGAGCGTGGTTGGCGGCGGAGCCAGTTATCTGATCCGCCGCGGGGCGTCAAGCCCTGACGCCCGGCCTCCAGTGGCGGACTCGGGGGAGTCCGTCACGGCACAGACGGAGGCGGAGATGGAAGGCGCGCCCTAACATCCTGGCGCGCCTTTGAGGCGGGTCGCCTGTTAGCGACTGCCGCTGGCAGGGTCGCGGTGGCAAGCTAACGCGTTCCCGTGGCCCTGCCGCCTTGCGGAAAGGCGGAATTTCGAGGAGGTTTTAGTGGGTAGGGACGGGGCCTTCTGCCCCGTGAGTCCCACATACCCGTCCCGGTCCCCCGACCGGGCGGCAGGCGTAAGTGCCTTTCCTCCTCGTTAAACAAAAAAAAAAAAAAAAAAAAAAAAAAAAAAAGGTTAGGTTGGGGTGCAAGTCAGTCACCTCCACGTGGTGCACCCTGGGCAACGGGGTCGACAAGCATTCCGATGTTTTCTCGGAGTGCCTGTCGACCACGGCTAAGACTGACACGACGGTTATGCCACTGGTCGCTCCTGGTACTTCTCTGTTTGGCAGAGTGGACTATGTGAGCGGCTTTGTGGCGTGAGGAGAGTTTTTGTTTTCGTTTTGTTTTGTTGTCGTTATTATTCATTGTATTTGTTTTGTTTTTCATTTAAATGTATTTGTTTTATGTTGTAAATAGCCTTAGTTGCTGGGTCTTCGGAGTCTTTTTGGGCTTCAGGAGGCCAGTGGTGGGAGAGGCGGGTTTGCTCAGTTTCGGTATCGACTCTGAGTAAACAAGACTTTTGTCACCGCCTCTCAAACTCGTTTCCCCACCCAGGTGTTGTGGATCACGTCTCGCAGCCTGTGGTGGGACCGAGGGCCTTGCCTTAACCGGCCGGGCCAAGAGGAGCCAACCTCACTAAAAAACATTAGTTTAGAGATCCCGTGATACCGCCCGACCTCACGGTGTAATAGGGTTACCAGGGTACAGGGGGCACTGCCCTGGTGGACTTTTATTTCCCCCACACTCGTGGGACTACTTATGCCATTTTATAAAAATCAAAATGATAAAAAACAAGAGACTGCATTACGATCGGTAACTGATGACATGGCGGTGGAGGCGGGCGCCCCGATGGCGCGCGCTGAAACCAACGACTCTGGCGTACTAAAAGGATTAACGATTCGGCTCGAACGACTCTCTGAGTCGGACTCCTCCGTCTGCAGCATGCAGTCGGTGGAATCGGCGGAACAACAGCGAAATAGGGGTGAAAAGCGGATCCATGCTGGGGATAGCTGCTCGGGCTCGGATAGCGACGCGAGACAAAGCGACAAATCTGAATCCTCAGCCAGCAGGTGGCTTAAGCCCGCTAATAAGAGGGGACGTGGCCGACCGCCTACTCATGGTAGGTTTGTAGGACTGGGGAAGACACAGACGGAGCTCAGTCTTACCAGAAAAGATAACTTCCAGGTGGAAGATGCGTTGGCCGCTTACAACGAAGCGGCCAAGGTGGCGATTGAAGAAAGGGCGGCACGTTCCACGAATCGCCAGGCAACTGCAGCTGAGGACGTGCCAAAGACGTCGGCCGCTCTGGACGCGGCGGTCCAAGAGGCCCTTGATGTTGTATTGCAGGTTGCCAATAAGTCGGGCAACATGAAGGGAACTTTCGTCCGAGCCCTGAAGACTGCTGCGGGCACGATCAAAGGTGCGGTGGCAGATCTCAGGGCGCTGACCATGTCGGAGGAAGTTGCCCGACTGGAAGCGGCCAACGCACAGCTCTCGGGCCAGTTGGCCGAGCTGCGCCGCGAGGTGGCCGAGATGCGCAAACAGCCGGCTACGTTGGACGACTCAAACATCCAGCGAATCATGGAGGAGGCGCTGCGCTCCAACCGCGAGCAGTTCGCAAACATGCTGAACGCGCGGATGGAGGGCATCGAACGCCGCCTCCTTCCGGAGCCTAGGCTGCGACCTCCGCTGGCCGCCGATCGCAGGGCGGCGCAGGTTCCGACCGCAACCGTGGGCGTTACAGCCGAACCACTCTCCGCTGAGGTTGCGAACGACGAGGCAGCCCAACGGACCAAGCCTAAGCGGGGAAAACGCCCTAATATGGCGGCACAAGAAGCGGCTGCGGCACCGGCAACAAAGAGTGCCCCTCCGTCATCCTCGGGGCCGGGCAGTTCCTCGACAAGCTGGAGTGCCGTCGTTCGGAAAACGGCGACCAAGAAGGCCGCGACCAAGACCACCGAACCGGCTGCACCGGCAGCGAAGTCGAACTCGGCCAGCTCCAAAAAGAAGGCCCCTCCAAAGAGGAAACTCCGCCCTCCTCGCTCCGCCGTGATAACGATCACGCTGAGGCCCGGTGCTGTGGAGAAGGGCCTCAGATACGAAGACGTCCTGGCCCAAGCGAAGAGCCGCGTCAAGCTGAGCGAGGTCGGCTTGACTGCGGTGCGCTTTAGGGCAGCAGCGACGGGAGGGCGCATCCTGGAGATTCCGCCGGGCACCAGCGATGCAGAAAAAGCGGCGGACGCCCTCGCGTCTAAACTCCGCGAGGCGCTTAACCCGGACGACGTCCAGGTCCATAGACCGACCAAGTGCGTCGAGTTAAGGGTCATGGACCTGGACGATTCCGTCACGGCGGAGGAGGTGGTGGCTGCGGTGGCCGAAGCTGGGGGCTGCTCTGCGGGAGCTATAAGGCCGGGGGCTATCGCTCGCGGCTCGAGTGGCTGTGGCTCCCTCTGGCTGAGCTGCCCGGTGGCCGCCGCAAAAAAGGTGGTGGAGGATGGCCGCGTAAAGGTCGGTTGGGTCTCGGCGCGGGTAACGCTGCTCGAGCCGAGGCCACTACGTTGTTACCGGTGCCTGGAGGGGGGCCATGTGGGGGCCAAATGCGACAGGGGTGTCGACCGCAGCCGTTTGTGCTTCCGGTGCGGTCAGCCCGACCACAAGGCCCGGGACTGTGCTGCCGCTGAAGCAAAGTGCGTAGTGTGCTCAGCGGCCGGTAAGCCGGCAACCCATGCGGTCGGGTGCAAGGGCTGCCAAGGCGGCAGCAAACGGGCAGCGCCGCAGAACAGAAGAGCGCCGCAGAAGAGAAGCGCTGCAAGCGCAGGAGCGGAGCCTATGGAGACCGCGAACTGATGGCCCTTCGTTGTCTCCAGGCCAATGTCAACCACTCTGCCAGGGCCCAGGACCTCCTAGTCCAAAGCATGGCAGAGTGGCAAGTCGGCGTTGCGGTGGTATCGGAGCCCTACTTTGTTCCCTCCCGGGACGACTGGGTCTCCGACCACGATGGAGTGGTGGCCATCATCGCCCCTGCAGTTGCTGGCTCCCCGTCCATCGAGGGTGTAGCCAGGGGCAGAGGGTGCGTGCTCGCCGTCGTGGGCGATCTTGCAGTTGTGGGAGTCTACGCCTCTCCCAATCGGAGCCTCGCCGACTTTGAACAACAGTTGGTCGAGGTCGGGGCTCTGGTTGGGCAGGTATCACCCTGCCCGGTGATAGTTGCGGGGGACTTCAATGCCAAATCCACGGCCTGGGGTTCCCCTGCGACGGATGCCAGAGGCGAGGCTCTCGAGGAGTGGGCAGCTGCTACTGGTCTCGCGGTGATCAACAGTGGGTCGGAGAGCACGTGCGTGCGGCTACAGGGCGAATCGATCGTCGACATTACGTTCGCGTCCAACGCCCTGGCCCGCCGTGTTCGGGACTGGAGGGTGGAGACGGGTGCGGAGACACTATCGGATCACCGATATATCCGATTTGATGTCTCCGCGGTTCCCGTCGTCCAGCCCGCTGCTGAGCGGTCAGAAGGTCCGCGGTGGAGTCTTGGTCGTCTCGATAGCCAGTTGGCAAAAGAGGCGGCCATCGTGGAGGCCTGGGGCGCCGGTTCCGATCCGGTCGTCCAGGTCGACCGAGAGGCTGACCAACTCGGCGCCGCCCTGTTCCGCATTTGCGATGTGGCGATGCCGAGAGTCAAGCCTCAGACCCCACGTCGCCGCGTCTACTGGTGGCTGCCCGAACTCCGGCAGCTGAGGAGAGCTTGCGTCGCCGCCCGTCGTCGGTACACTCGGTGCAGGAGGAGGCGAGTCCGCGACCACGCATCGGAGGAAGTCCTCTACGCCGCCTACAGGTCTGCCTGTGTAACACTGCAGAAGGCCATAGCCCAGGCAAAAGAGGTGGCGTGGGAGGAGTGGCTGGCGACCCTCGAGGGGGATCCGTGGGGGAGACCGTACCGGGTCGTGAGGCAGAAGCTCCGACCCTGGACCCCCCCGGTCACCAGCAGTCTCCAGCCGCAGCTCGTGGAGCGAATCACCCACGAGCTCTTTCCCGAGCGTGGAGCGTTCGTACCACCGATGGTACCGACGAGGGATCGCGAGGATGGACAGATGGCGGACCAGGCGTACCCGGTTACCGAGGCGGAGTTATGTGCGGCTGTCCTGAAGTTACGTTCGAAAAGGACAGCCCCTGGGCCTGACGGTATACCGGGACGCGCCCTGGCGATTGCCCTGGGCGAAATCGGCGAGAGCGTCCGGCGCCTATTTTCTGCGTGCCTGGCTCAAGGCAGGTTCCCCGATCGGTGGAAAACGGGAAGGCTCGTTCTCATCCGAAAGGAGGGACGAGCGCCCGATCAGCCGTCGGCCTACCGCCCAATCGTGCTGCTCGACGAGACGAGCAAGCTCTTTGAGCGCGTGCTTGCAGCCCGTCTTGTCGGCAGCATGGAGCCGGGCCTTAGCGAGTGCCAGTTCGGATTTCGCCCCGGCCGCTCGACGCTGGACGCAGTCGCCAGGGTGAGACAGCTTGCAGAGGAGGAGGTTTCTCGGGGTGGGGTGTTGATGGCAGTGTCGCTCGATATCTCCAACGCCTTTAACACCCTGCCCTGGGAGGTCATATTGGAGGGCCTAAAATACCACGGTGTCCCGGCCTACCTGCGTCGAACCATCGCCGACTACTTTGTGGGCCGAGCAGTCGTCTACCCGACAAGGGATGGTTCGAGCAGGAGGATGATGACGTGCGGTGTTCCACAGGGCTCGGTCTTAGGGCCACTCCTGTGGAACATCGGATACGACTGGGTGCTGCGCGGGGCCACTCTGCGGGGGGTCAGCGTCACCTGTTACGCTGACGACACCCTCGTGTCGGCCCGCGGCAGCTCCCACCGGGAGGCGGCGTATCTGGCCACGGCGGGTGTGGCACATGCGGTCCACCGCATCCGCGCCCTGGGCCTCGAGGTGGCATTACACAAATCCGAGGCCCTAGTGTTTCATGGGCCTCGGAACGCCCCACCTCGGGGGATGGCCATCACTGTCGGCGGAACTTCCATCACCGTCGGGTCGACGATGAAGTACCTGGGACTCGTCCTCGACGGCAGGTGGAAGTTCGACGAGCACTTCCGGCGCTTGGCCCCAAGACTGGTGGCTGCAGCCGGAGCGCTGGGGCGGCTACTGCCAAACATCGGAGGGCCGGGTGCCCCCTGCAGGCGCCTGTACACCGGCGTGATACGCTCGATGGCGCTCTACGGAGCGCCGATATGGGCGGACGTCCTGAGTGCTCGCAACGTGGCCTCGCTGCGACGTCCGCAGCGGGCCATGGCGCTCAGGGCGGCTCGGGCGTACCGCACGGTGTCCTACACGGCAGCCACCTTGCTCTCCGGAAGCCCGCCATGGGACCTCGAGGCCGAAGTCAGCTCGAGTGTCTTCTGGCGGGTCAAGGGAGCGAGGGCGGCGGGTAACCGGCCCCACCCTTGTGAGGTCCGACAGTGGCGGGAAGAGGCCCGCGAAAACCTCCTCCTCAAATGGGCGGAAAGGCTACGAGTTCCGGGTGCCAGTGGGGAACTCGTAGCGGCCATTCGGCCTGTTTTGAAAGAGTGGGTCGAACGCAAACACGGCCCACTCACATACCACCTGACGCAGCTCATGACCGGTCACGGCTGCTTCGCCAAGTACTTGTGCGAAGTGGTCGGGAGAGAGCCGTCGGTGGTATGTCATCACTGTGGCGACGGAGCCGTGGACACGGCGGAGCACACGCGCGCAGAGTGCCCAGCCTGGGCGGAGCCTCGCGCAGCCCTGTCCACGGCCTTCGGTGGAAATATTTCGCTCCCCGCGATTGCGAGGAGAATGGCCGTAAGTCGTGAGGCCTGGACGACGTTTTGTAACTTCTGCGACACCGTAATGTCGCAGAAGGAGGCGGCAGAACGACAGCGGGAGGACGACATCAACTCCCTCCCGCTGCGCCGAAGGCGGCCTGGTCGGCGGCGACGTGCGTATGCAGGTCGCACGTTGCCGCATTGACCTGGCCTAGAGCGTGGTTGGCGGCGGAGCCAGTTATCTGATCCGCCGCGGGGCGTCAAGCCCTGACGCCCGGCCTCCAGTGGCGGACTCGGGGGAGTCCGTCACGGCACAGACGGAGGCGGAGATGGAAGGCGCGCCCTAACATCCTGGCGCGCCTTTGAGGCGGGTCGCCTGTTAGCGACTGCCGCTGGCAGGGTCGCGGTGGCAAGCTAACGCGTTCCCGTGGCCCTGCCGCCTTGCGGAAAGGCGGAATTTCGAGGAGGTTTTAGTGGGTAGTGACGGGGCCTTCTGCCCCGTGAGTCCCACATACCCGTCCCGGTCCCCCGACCGGGCGGCAGGCGTAAGTGCCTTTCCTCCTCGTTAAACAAAAAAAAAAAAAAAAAAAAAAAAAAAAAAAAAAAAAAAAAAGGTTAGGTTAGGTTAGGTTAGGTTGGGGTGCAAGTCAGTCACCTCCACGTGGTGCACCCTGGGCAACGGGGTCGACAGGCATTCCGATGAAGAAAAAAGGTTAGGTTAGGTTAGGTTAGGTTAGGTTAGGTTAGGTTTTTTCTCGGAGTGCCTGTCGACCACGGCTAAGACTGACACGACGGTTATGTCACGGGTCGCTCCTGGTACTTCTCTGTTTAGCAGAGTGGACTGTGTGAGCGGCTTCGTGGCAATTTGAGGAGATTTATTTGTTTTATGTTATGGTGTTATTGTTTGTTTTATGTGTTTGTATTTGTTGTAAATAGCTTAGTTGCTGGGTCTTCGGGGTCTTTTTGGGCTTCCGGAGGCCAGCGGCGGGAGAGGCGGGTTTGCTCAGTTTCGGTGTCGACTCTGAGTAAACAAGACTTTTGTCACCGCCTCTCAAACTCGTTTCCCCATCCGGGTGTTGTGGATCATGTCTCGCAGCCCGTGGTGGGACCGAGGGCCTTGCCTTAACCGGCCGGGCCAAGAGGAGCCAACCTCAATAAAAAACTTTAGCTTAGAGATCCCGTGATACCGCCCGACCTCACGGTGTAATAGGGTTACCAAGGTACAGGGGGCACTGCCTTGGTGGACTGTTTATTTCCCCCATACTCGTGGGATTAAGTATGAATACAAACACAAATAAAAATGGAAAAGGAACGGAAAAAGTTGACCCTGGCGTACTGAAAGGACGTGCTGGCCGGCTGGAACGACTCTCCGAGTCGGACTCGTCGGTCTGCACGATGCAGACTGTGGATTCGGTGACTGATGATGTGGCGGTGGAGGTGGGCGCCCCGATGGCGCGCGCTGAAGCCTTGGACCCTGGCGTGTTTAAAGGACAAGCTGCCCGACCTGAACGACTCTCCGAGTCGGACTCGTCGGGCTGCAGCATGGAGACACTATCGGTCGAAATACAAAAGCGGCGGAGGGGCGAGAAGCGGACCCGCGCTGAGGATGAATGCTCGGGCTCGGGCGAGAGTGACGCGAGCATACAGAGCGCTAACTCTGAATCCTCAGCCAGCAGATTGATGAAGCCCGTTAGCAAGAGGGGACGTGGCCGACCGCCCACCCACGGCAGATATGTTGGGCTGGGAAAGTCACAGGCGGAGCTCGTTAAAGCCAAGGAAGGCAGCCTCCAAGCAGAAGAAGCGCTGGCTGCCTTCAACGAAGCGGCCCAGGTGGCGGTCGAGGAGAGAACGGCCCGCTCCAGGAGCCGCCACCCGACAACAGCCGAGGAAGTGCCGAGGACGTCCGCCGCTCTGGACGCGGCGGTTCAAGAGGCGCTGGACGTGGTGATACAGGTGGCCAACAAGTCGGGCAACTTGAAAGGCACCTTCGTCAGGGCCCTTAAAACCGCCGCGGACACCATAAAAGGAGCGGTGGCTGACCTGAGGGCCCTTACGATGACGGAGGAGGTAGCCCGGCTTGAAGCGGCCAACGCGCAGCTTTCGGGCCAGTTGGCCGAGCTGCGCCGGGAAGTGGCCCAGTTGCGCGCACAGCCAATTACGAGGGAAGACACGCATTTTCAGCGAATCTTGGAGGAGGCGCTGCGCTCCAGCCGCGAGCAGTTCGCTAATATGCTGAACGCGCGGATGGAGGGCATCGAACGCCGCCTCCTTCCGGAGCCTCGGCTGCGACCTCCGCTGGCCGCCGATCGCAGGGCGGCGCAGGCTCCGGCCGCAACTGCAACCGTCACAGCTGATCCGCCTTCGGTTGTGAACGCGGCCGGACAGAGCAGACGTAAGCGGGCAAAACGCCCAAACATGGCTGCTCAAGAAGCGGCGGCGGCGACGACAACACAAAATGCCCCTCCGTCGTCCTCGGAGCCGGGCAGTACAGGCGGACAGGCTCCGATAACCTGGAGTGCCGTCGTTCGACGGACGTCTAAAAAGACGACCACCGAACCGGCGGCATCGGCATCTAAACCCACCGGTGCAGCGAAGAAGACGCCTCCCAAGAGGAAACTCCGCCCTCCTCGCTCCGAGGTGATCACCATCACCCTGAAGCCCGGTGCCATGGAGAAGGGCCTCAAATACGAGAATGTCCTGGCGGAGGCGAAGAGCCGCATCAAGTTGAGCGAGGTCGGCTTGACTGCGGTGCGCTTCCGGGCATCAGCCACGGGGGGACGTATCCTGGAGGTTCCACCGGGCACAAATGACGCGGAGAAGGCGGCGGACGCCCTTGCCTGCAAACTCCAGGAGGTCCTCAACCCGGACGACGTCCAGGTCCATAGGCCGACCAAATGCGTAGAGCTAAGGGTCATGGATCTGGACGATTCCGTCACGGCGGACGAGGTGGTGGCTGCGGTGGCCGAAGCTGGGGGCTGCTCCGCGGGAGCCATAAGGCCGGGGGCTATTACCCGGGGCTCGAAAGGCTCCGGCTCCCTTTGGCTGAACTGCCCGGTGGCTGCCGCTAAAAAGGTGCTGGAGGCTGGCCGCCTAAAGGTGGGGTGGGTCTCGGCGCGGGTGGTGCTGCTCGAGCCGAGGCCCCTGCGGTGTTACAGGTGCTTTGAGGGGGGCCACGTGGGGGCAAAATGCGTCAGGGGTATCGACCGCAGCCGTCTGTGCTTCCGTTGCGGTCAACCTGACCATAAGGCCCGGGAGTGTACCGCTGCTGACCCGAAGTGTGTGGTCTGCTCAGCGGCCGGTCGGCCAGCAGCACATGCCGTCGGGAGCAGGGGCTGCCAGGGCGGCAGAGGTCGTGCAGCGCCGCAGCAGGGTGGCGCTGCAGGCCTCAGGGTGGAGCCAATGGAGACCGCGCACTGATGGCTCTGCGCTGTCTCCAGGCAAACATAAACCACTCTGCCAGGGCTCAGGACCTCCTAGTCCAAAGCATGGCAGAGTGGCAAATCGGCGTTGCGGTGGTATCGGAGCCCTATTTCGTTCCCTCTCGGGACGATTGGGTCTCCGACCACGATGGGGTAGTGGCCATCATCGCCCCTGCCGTCGCTGGCTCCCCGTCCATCGAGGGTGTAGCCAGGGGCAGAGGGTGCGTCCTCGCCGTCGTGGGCGATCTTGCGGTTGTGGGAGTCTACGCCTCTCCCAACCGGAGTCTCGCCGACTTTGAGCAACAGCTGGTCGAGGTCGGGGCTCTGGTTGGGCAGGTATCACCCAGCACGGTGATAGTTGCGGGGGACTTCAATGCCAAATCCACGGCTTGGGGTTCCCCTGCGACGGATGCCAGGGGCGAGGCTCTCGAGGAGTGGGCAGTTGCTACTGGTCTCGCGGTGATCAACAGTGGGTCGGAGAACACGTGCGTGCGGCTACAGGGCGAATCGATCGTCGACATAACGTTCGCGTCCAACGCCCTGGCCCGCCGTGTTCGAGACTGGAGGGTGGAGACGGGTGTGGAGACACTTTCCGATCATCGGTACATCCGATTTGATGTCTCCGCGGTTCCCGTCGTCCAGCCCGCTGTTGAGCGGTCAGAAGGTCCGCGGTGGAGTCTGGGCCGTCTCGATAGCCAGTTGGCAAAAGAGGCGGCCATCGTGGAGGCCTGGGGCGCCGGTTCCGATCCGGTTGGCCAGGTCGACCGAGAGGCTGACCAACTCGGCGCCGCCCTGTTCCGCATTTGCGATGCGGCGATGCCGAGAGTCAAGCCTCAGACCCCACGTCGCCGCGTCTACTGGTGGCGACCCGAACTCCGGCAGCTGAGGAGAGCTTGCGTCGCCGCCCGTCGTCGGTACACTCGGTGCAGGAGGAGACGAGTCCGCGACCACGCATCGGAGGAAGTCCTCTACGCCGCCTACAGGTCTGCCTGTGTAACACTCCAGAAGGCCATAGCCCAGGCAAAAGAGGCGGCGTGGGAGGAGTGGCTGGCGACCCTCGAGGGGGATCCATGGGGGAGACCGTACCGGGTCGTGAGACAGAAGCTCCGACCCTGGACCCCCCCGCTCACCAGCAGTCTCCAGCCGCAGCTCGTGGAGCGGATCATCCAGGAGCTCTTCCCCGAGCGTGGTGCGTTCGTCCCACCGATTTTACCGACGAGGGATTGCGAGGACGGAGACTTGGCGGTACAGGCGTACCCGGTTACCGAGGCGGAGTTGTGTGCGGCTGTCCTGAAGTTACGTTCGAAAAGGACAGCCCCAGGGCCTGACGGTATTCCGGGACGCGCCCTGGCGATTGCGCTGGAGGAGATCGGCGGGAGCGTCCGGCGTCTATTTTCTGCGTGCCTGGCTCAAGGCAGGTTCCCCGATCGGTGGAAAACGGGAAGGCTCGTCCTCATCCGCAAGGAGGGACGAGCGCCCGATCAGCCGTCGGCCTACCGCCCAATCGTGCTGCTCGATGAGACGAGCAAGCTCTTTGAGCGCGTGCTTGCAGCCCGTCTTGTCGGCAGCATGGAGCCGGGCCTTAGCGAATGGCAGTTCGGATTTCGCTCCGGCCGCTCGACGCTGGACGCAGTCGCCAGGGTGAGGCAGCTCGCCGAGGAGGAGGTTTCTCGGGGTGGGGTGTTGATGGCAGTGTCGCTGGATATCTCCAACGCCTTCAACACCCTGCCTTGGGAGGTCATTCTGGAGGGCCTAAATTACCACGGTGTCCCGGCCTACCTGCGTCGAACCATCGCCGACTATTTTGTGGGTCGAGCGATAGTCTACCCGACGAGGGATGGTTCGAGCAGGAGGGTCGTGACGTGCGGTGTTCCACAGGGCTCGGTCTTAGGGCCACTCCTGTGGAACATCGGTTACGACTGGGTGCTGCGCGGGGCCACGTTGCGGGGGGTCAGCGTCACCTGCTACGCTGACGACACCCTCGTGTCGGCCCGCGGCAGCAACCACCGGGAGGCGGCCTATCTGGCCACGGCGGGTGTGGCTCACGTGGTCCACCGCATCCGCGCGCTGGGCCTCGAGGTGGCCTTGCACAAATCCGAGGCCCTAGTCTTTCATGGGCCTCGGAATGCCCCACCTCGGGGGTTAGCAATCGTCGTCGGCGGAACTTCCATCACCATCGGGTCGACGATGAAGTACCTAGGACTCGTCCTCGATGGCAGGTGGAAGTTCGAGGAGCACTTCCGGCGCTTGGCCCCAAGACTGGTGGCTGCAGCCGGAGCGCTCGGACGTTTGCTGCCCAACGTCGGGGGGCCGGGTTCCCTCTGCAGGCGCCTGTACACCGGCGTGGTGCGTTCGATGGCGCTCTATGGAGCGCCGATATGGGCGGACGCTCTGAGTGCCCGAAACGTGGCCTCGCTGCGACGTCCGCAGCGGGCCATGGCGCTCAGAGCGGCTCGGGCGTACCGCACGGTGTCTTACACGGCGGCCACCTTGCTTTCCGGAAGCCCGCCATGGGACCTCGAGGCCGAGATCTACTCGAGTGTCTACTGGCGGGTCAAGGAGGCAGGAGCGGAGGGAAACCGGCCCCACCCGCGTGAGGTCCGGCAGTGGCGGGAGGAGGCCCGCGAGAACCTCCTCTTAAAATGGACGGAGAGGCTACGAGTTCCGGGAGCGAGTGCGGAACTCGTAGCGGCCATTCGGCCAATACTGAAAGAGTGGGTCGAGCGTAAGCACGGCCCACTCACGTACCACCTGACGCAGCTCATGACCGGGCACGGCTGCTTCGCCAAATACTTGTGCGAAGTGGTCGGGAGAGAGGCGTCGGTGGTATGTCACCATTGTGGCGATGGAGCCGTGGACACGGCCGAGCACACGCGCGCAGAGTGCCCAGCTTGGGCGGAGCCTCGCGCAGCCCTGTCCACGGTTTTCGGACGAGATCTTTCGCTTCCCGCCATTGCAAGGAAAATGGCGGGAAGCAAAGAGGCCTGGGCGGCATTTTCCTCTTTCTGCGACACTGTGATGTCGCAGAAAGAGGCAGCAGAACGGCAGCGGGAGGACGACATCAACTCCCTCCCGCTGCGCCGAAGGCGGCCTGGTCGGCGGCGACGTGCGTATGCAGGTCGCACGTTGCCGCATTGACCTGGCCTAGAGCGTGGTTGGCGGCGGAGCCAGTTATCTGATCCGCCGCGGGGCGTCAAGCCCTGACGCCCGGCCTCCAGTGGCGGACTCGGGGGAGTCCGTCACGGCACAGACGGAGGCGGAGATGGAAGGCGCGCCCTAACATCCTGGCGCGCCTTTGAGGCGGGTCGCCTGTTAGCGACTGCCGCTGGCAGGGTCGCGGTGGCAAGCTAACGCGTTCCCGTGGCCCTGCCGCCTTGCGGAAAGGCGGAATTTCGAGGAGGTTTTAGTGGGTAGTGACGGGGCCTTCTGCCCCGTGAGTCCCACATACCCGTCCCGGTCCCCCGACCGGGCGGCAGGCGTAAGTGCCTTTCCTCCTCGTTAAACAAAAAAAAAAAAAAAAAAAAAAAGGTTAGGTTAGGTTAGGTTAGGTTAGGTTGGGGTGCAAGTCAGTCACCTCCACGTGGTGCACCCTGGGCAACGGGGTCGACAGGCATTCCGATGAAGAAAAAAGGTTAGGTTAGGTTAGGTTAGGTTAGGTTAGGTTAGGTTTTTTCTCGGAGTGCCTGTCGACCACGGCTAAGACTGACACGACGGTTATGTCACGGGTCGCTCCTGGTACTTCTCTGTTTAGCAGAGTGGACTGTGTGAGCGGCTTCGTGGCAATTTGAGGAGATTTATTTGTTTTATGTTATGGTGTTATTGTTCGTTTTATGTATATGTATTTGTATTTGTTGTAAATAGCTTAGTTGCTGGGTCTTCGGGGTCTTTTTGGGCTTCCGGAGGCCAGCGGCGGGAGAGGCGGGTTTGCTCAGTTTCGGTGTCGACTCTGAGTAAACAAGACTTTTGTCACCGCCTCTCAAACTCGTTTCCCCATCCGGGTGTTGTGGATCATGTCTCGCAGCCCGTGGTGGGACCGAGGGCCTTGCCTTAACCGGCCGGGCCAAGAGGAGCCAACCTCAATAAAAAACTTTAGCTTAGAGATCCCGTGATACCGCCCGACCTCACGGTGTAATAGGGTTACCAAGGTACAGGGGGCACTGCCTTGGTGGACTGTTTATTTCCCCCATACTCGTGGGATTAAGTATGAATACAAACACAAATAAAAATGGAAAAGGAACGGAAAAAGTTGACCCTGGCGTACTGAAAGGACGTGCTGACCGGCTGGAACGACTCTCCGAGTCGGACTCGTCGGTCTGCACGATGCAGACTGTGGATTCGGTGACTGATGATGTGGCGGTGGAGGTGGGCGCCCCGATGGCGCGCGCTGAAGCCTTGGACCCTGGCGTGTTTAAAGGACAAGATGCCCGACCTGAACGACTCTCCGAGTCGGACTCGTCGGGCTGCAGCATGGAGACACTATCGGTCGAAATACAAAAGCGGCGGAGGGGCGAGAAGCGGACCCGCGCTGAGGATGAATGCTCGGGCTCGGGCGAGAGTGACGCGAGCATACAGAGCGCTAACTCTGAATCCTCAGCCAGCAGATTACTGAAGCCCGTTAGCAAGAGGGGACGTGGCCGACCGCCCACCCACGGCAGATATGTTGGGCTGGGAAAGTCACAGGCGGAGCTCATTAAAGCCAAGGAAGGCAGCCTCCAAGCAGAAGAAGCGCTGGCTGCCTTCAACGAAGCGGCCCAGGTGGCGGTCGAGGAGAGGACGGCCCGCTCCAGGAGCCGCCACCCGACAACAGCCGAGGAAGTGCCGAGGACGTCCGCCGCTCTGGACGCGGCGGTTCAAGAGGCGCTGGACGTGGTGATACAGGTGGCCAACAAGTCGGGCAACCTGAAAGGCACCTTCGTCAGGGCCCTTAAAACCGCCGCGGACACCATAAAAGGAGCGGTGGCCGACCTGAGGGCCCTTACGATGACGGAGGAGGTAGCCCGGCTTGAAGCGGCCAACGCGCAGCTTTCGGGCCAGTTGGCCGAGCTGCGCCGGGAAGTGGCCCAGTTGCGCACACAGCCAGCCGCGAGGGAAGATACGTACTTTCAGCGAATCTTGGAGGAGGCGCTGCGCTCCAACCGCGAACAGTTCGCTAATATACTGAACGCGCGGATGGAGGGCATCGAGCGTCGCCTCCTTCCGGAGCCTCGGCTGCGACCTCCGCTGGCCGCCGATCGCAGGGCGGCGCAGGTTCCGACCGCAACCGTGGGCGTTACAGCCGAACCGATCTCCGTTGAGGTTGCGAACATCGAGGCAGCCCAACGGAGCAAGCGTAAACGGGGAAAACGCCCTAATATGGCTGCGCAAGAAGCGGCTGCGGCAGCGGCGGAAAAGAGTGCCCCTCCGTCATCCTCGGGGCCGAGCAGTTCTTCGAGAAGCTGGAGTGCCGTCGTTCGGACGAAAACAACGACCAAGAAGGCGACCACCGAATCGGCTGCATCGGCAGCGAAGTCGAACTCGACCAGTGCCAAAAAGACGGCCCCTCCAAAGAGGAAACTCCGCCCACCTCGCTCTGCCGTGATCACGATCACGCTAAAGCCCGGTGCCTCCGAGAAGGGCCTCAGATACGAAGACGTCCTGGCCCAAGCGAAGAGCCGCATCAAGCTGAGCGAGGTCGGCTTGACTGCGGTGCGCTTCAGGGCAGCAGCCACAGGAGGACGCATACTGGAGGTCCCGCCGGGCACCAGCGATGCGGAAAAAGCGGCGGACGCCCTTGCATCCAAGCTTCGCGAGGTGCTAAACCCGGACGACGTCCAGGTCCATAGGCCGACCAAGTGTGTCGAGCTAAGGGTCATGGACCTGGACGATTCCGTCACGGCGGAGGAGGTGGTGGCTGCGGTGGCCGAAGCTGGGGGCTGCTCCGCGGGAGCTATAAGGCCGGGGGCTATTGCCCGGGGCTCCAGTGGCTGTGGCTCCCTCTGGATTAGCTGTCCGGTGGCGGCCGCAAAAAAGGTGGTGGAGGCTGGCCGTATAAAGGTGGGGTGGGTCTCGGCACGGGTAACGCTGCTCGAGCCGAGACCTCAGCGCTGCTACAGGTGCCTGGAGGGGGGCCACGTAGGGGCAAAATGTGACAGGGGTGTCGACCGCAGCCGTCTGTGCTTCCGCTGCGGTCAACCCGACCACAAGGCACGGGAATGTGCTGCCCCGGTGGCAAAATGTGTAGTGTGTTCTGCGGCCGGTAAACCAGCAGCCCATGCGGTCGGATCCAAGGGCTGCCAGGGCGGCAGCAAACGGGCAGCGCCGCAGAAGGGCAGAGCGCCGCAGCAGGGTAGCGCTGCAGGCCTCAGGGTGGAGCCAATGGAGACCGCGCACTGATGGCTCTGCGTTGTCTCCAGGCAAACATAAACCACTCTGCCAGGGCTCAGGACCTCCTAGTCCAAAGCATGGCAGAGTGGCAAATCGGCGTTGCGGTGGTATCGGAGCCCTACTTCGTTCCCTCCCGGGACGATTGGGTCTCCGACCACGATGGGGTAGTGGCCATTGTCGCCCCCGCTGTCGCTGGCTCCCCGTCCATCGAGGGTGTAGCCAGGGGCAGAGGATGCGTGCTAGCCGTCATTAGCGGTATCGCAGTCGTCGGTGTCTACGCCTCGCCCAATCGGACTCTCGACACATTCGAGCAAATGCTGGTGGAGGTCGGGGCTCTGATTGGGCAGATATCGCCCACCCCGGTGTTAGTCGCGGGGGACTTCAATGCCAAGTCGACGGCTTGGGGTTCCCCAGCGACAGATGCCAGAGGTGAAGCTCTAGAGGAGTGGGCAGCTGCCACTGGTCTCGCGGTGATCAACAGTGGGTCGGAGAGCACGTGCGTGCGGCTACAGGGCGAATCGATCGTGGACATCACGTTCGCGTCCAACGCCCTGGCCCGCCGTGTTCGAGACTGGAGGGTGGAGACGGGTGTGGAGACTCTTTCGGATCACCGATATATCCGATTTGATGTCTCCACGGCTCCCGTCATCCAGCCCGCTGTTGAGCGGTCAGAAGGTCCGCGGTGGAGTCTTGGCCGTCTCGATAGCCAGTTGGCAAAAGAGGCGGCCATCGTGGAAGCCTGGGGCGCCGGTTCCGACCCGGTTGTCCAGGTCGACCGAGAGGCTGACCAACTCGGCGCCGCCCTGTTCCGCATTTGCGATGTGGCGATGCCGAGAGTCAAGCCTCAGACACCACGTCGCCGCGCATACTGGTGGCGACCAGAACTCCGACGACTGCGCAAAGCCTGCGTCGCGGCCCGCCGCCAATACACTCGGTGTAGAAGGAGGCGAGTCCGCGACCACGCACTGGAAGAAGTCTTCTACGCCGCCTATAGGACTACCTGCGCAACGCTGAAAAAGGCCATAGCCCAGGCCAAAGAGGCGGCGTGGGAGGAGTGGCTGTCCACTCTCGAAGGAGATCCGTGGGGGAGACCGTACCGGGTTGTGAGGCAGAAGCTCCGACCCTGGACTCCCCCGCTAACCAGCAGTATGCAGCCGCTGCTCCTGAAGAGTGTCGTGGACACGCTCTTTCCTGAGCGAGTGGAATTTTTGCCACTGGCTATGATGGCCACCACTGAACCCCACGCTAACGAGGGCATAATTTATCCGGTCACTGAGGGTGAACTGCAGGCGGCCGCTCTAAAACTCCGGTCTAAGAAGACAGCCCCGGGGCCTGACGGTATCCCGGGGCGTGCCTTGGCGATCGCATTAGAGGAGATGGGGGAAAGCATTCGACAACTTTTTACCGCGTGCTTGGCTCAGGGTCGGTTTCCGCAACGGTGGAAAACGGGCAGGCTCGTACTGATCCGAAAGGACGGTCGGTCGCCCGATCAGCCGTCTGCTTACCGCCCAATTGTACTGCTCAGCGAGACGAGCAAGCTCTTTGAGCGAGTGCTCGCTGCCCGTCTCGTTGGTAGTATGGAGCCGGGTCTTGACGAGCGACAATACGGCTTTCGCCCCGGCCGCTCAACACTGGATGCGATCGCCAGAGTGCGGAACCTTGCCGAGGAGGAGGTGTCTCGGGGTGGGGTTGTTATGGCAGTATCGTTGGACATCTCCAACGCCTTCAACACCCTGCCCTGGGAAGTGGTAATGGAGGGCCTAAATTACCACAATGTGCCGGGCTACCTGCGGCGAATCGTGGCTGCCTATTTCTCGGGCAGAGCGGTGGAATACCCGTCGAGGGAAGGTTGGGAAAGGAAGTCGTTGTCGTGCGGTGTTCCACAGGGCTCGGTCTTAGGGCCACTCCTGTGGAACATCGGGTACGACTGGGTGCTGCGCGGGGCCACTCTGCGGGGGGTCAGCGTCACCTGCTACGCTGACGACACCCTCGTGTCGGCCCGCGGCAGCTCCCACCGGGAGGCGGCGTATCTGGCCACGGCGGGTGTGGCTCACGCGGTCCGCCGCATCCGCGCGCTGGGCCTCGAGGTGGCCTTGCACAAATCCGAGGCCCTAGTCTTTCATGGGCCTCGGAATGCCCCACCTCGGGGATTAGCAATCGTCGTCGGCGGAACTTCCATCACCATCGGGTCGACGATGAAGTACCTAGGACTCGTCCTCGATGGCAGGTGGAAGTTCGAGGAGCACTTCCGGCGCTTGGCCCCAAGACTGGTGGCTGCAGCCGGAGCGCTCGGACGATTGCTGCCTAACGTCGGTGGGCCGGGTTCCCTCTGCAGGCGCCTGTACACCGGCGTGGTGCGTTCGATGGCGCTCTATGGAGCGCCGATATGGGCGGACGCTCTGAGTGCCCGAAACGTGGCCTTGCTGCGACGTCCGCAGCGGGCCATGGCGCTCAGGGCGGCTCGGGCGTACCGCACGGTGTCTTACACGGCGGCCACCTTGCTTTCCGGAAGCCCGCCATGGGACCTCGAGGCCGAGATCTACTCGAGTGTCTACTGGCGGGTCAAGGAAGCAGGAGCGGAGGGAAACCGGCCCCACCCGCGTGAGGTCCGGCAGTGGCGGGAGGAGGCCCGCGAGAGCCTCTTCGCCAGATGGGCGGAGAGACTGCACGTCCCGGGAGCTTCCCGGGAGCTGGTCGCTGCCATTCGGCCTATACTGAAGGAGTGGGTCGAGCGTAAGCACGGCCCACTCACGTACCACCTGACGCAGCTCTTGACCGGGCACGGCTGCTTCGCCAAATACCTGTGCGAAGTGGTCGGGAGAGAGCCGTCGGTGGTATGTCACCATTGTGGCGATGGAGCCGTGGACACGGCCGAGCACACGCGCGCAGAGTGCCCAGCTTGGGCGGAGCCTCGCGCAGCCCTGTCCACGGCCTTCGGTGGAGATCTGTCGCTTCCCGCCATTGCAAGAAAAATGGCGGGAAGCAAAGAGGCCTGGGTGGCATTCTGCGTCTTCTGCGACACAGTGATGTCGCAGAAGGAGGCGGCAGAACGACAGCGGGAGGACGACACCAACTCCCTCCCGCTGCGCCGAAGGCGGCCTGGTCGGCGGCGACGTGCGTTCGCAGGTCGCACGTTGCCGCAATGACCTGGCCTGAGTGTGGTTGGCGGCGGAGCCAGTTATCTGATCCGCCGCGGGGCGTCAAGCCCTGACGCCCGGCCTCCAGTGGCGGACTCGGGGGAGTCCGTCACGGCACAGACGGAGGCGGAGATGGAAGGCGCGCCCTAACATCCTGGCGCGCCTTTGAGGCGGGTCGCCTGTTAGCGACTGCCGCTGGCAGGGTCGCGGTGGCAAGCTAACGCGTTCCCGTGGCCCTGCCGCCTTGCGGAAAGGCGGAATTTCGAGGAGGTTTTAGTGGGTAGTGACGGGGCCTTCTGCCCCGTGAGTCCCACATACCCGTCCCGGTCCCCCGACCGGGCGGCAGGCGTAAGTGCCTTTCCTCCTCGTTAAACAAAAAAAAAAAAAAAAAAAAAAAAAAAAAAAAAAAAAAAAAAAAAAAAAAAAGGTTAGGTTAGGTTAGGTTAGGTTAGGTTAGGTTAGGTTAGGTTAGGTTAGGTTAGGTTGGGGGGCAGGTCAGTCACCTCCACGTGGTGCACCCTGGGCAACGGGGTCGATAAGCATTACAGCTTCGATGTTTTTCCGGAGTGCTGTCGACAACGGCTAACGACTGACGCGGCGGTGATCTCGTTTCCCGATTTTGGGAACGAGATTCTGCGCCCACTTCTTTACAAGTGGGCGCCGCGAGGGGGGGAGAATAGATATATATATTTCTTTATTTATATTTACATTTCGGAGGGACCCGCGTTTTGGGTCACGTGACGCACACGGCGGCTTTATTGGTTGCTGGGTCTTCGGGGTCCTTTTGGGCTGCCGTAGACAATAGGTAGGGAGAGGCGGGTCTGCTCAGTTTCGGCGTCGACTCTGAGTAAGCAAGACTATTGTCACCGCCACCCAAACTCGTTTCCCCATCCGGGTGTTGTGGATCATGTCTCGCAGCCTGTGGTGGGACCGAGGGCCTCGCCTTAACCGGCCGGGCCAAGAGGAGCCAACCTCATTAAAAAACATTAGGTTAGAGATCCCGTGATACCGCCCGACCTCACGGTGTAATAGGGTTACCAGGGTACAGGGGGCACTGCCTTGGTGGACTTTTATTTCCCCCTTACTCGTGGGATCAATTATGTCATTGAATTCTAACAATACCGATTTTGCCTTAGATTTGGACACCGACGAAATGGCGGTTGATGCGGGCGCCCCGATGGCGCGCGCAGAAACCCACGACCTTGGCGTTAAAAAGGAGCTGGTTGTCCGACTGGAACGACTCTCTGAGTCCGACTCGTCGGTCGCCAGCGTCGCTTGCTCGACGGATAGGACTAGACGGAAAGGGGAGAAGCGATCTCTCCCTAGAGAGAGCTTCTCGGGCTCCGACAGCGATGCGAGCGCGCAGTCTAGAGACTGCGGCTCGGAGGCATCGGTCGGTAGATGGCTGAAGCCATCTTCCAAAAGGGGGCGTGGTCGACCGACCACTACTGGGCACTACGTTGGCTTCAACGAAGAGAAGGCAAAGGAGCAGCGCTTCCAGGCGGAGGATGCGCTCGCTGCCTACAGTGCCAAGGCCAAGGTGGCCATCGAAGAGAGGGCGGCACGTCTTAGAAACCGTTGTGGGATCGAAGACGTGCCGCAGACGTCTGCTGGACTGGATGCAACAGTCCAGGAGGCGATCAACGTAGTGGTGCAGGTTGCCGACAAGTCGAGCAACCTAAAAGGCACCTTCGTTCGGGCCCTTAAGACGGCCGCTGACACCATTAAAGGTGCGGTGGCCGATCTGAGGGCCCTTACCGTCACGGAGGAGGTCGCCCGCCTGGAAGTAGCCAATGCGCAACTTTCGGGCCAATTGGCCGAACTCCGCCGAGAGGTCGCCCAGATGCGGCAACAGCCTGCTGCGAGCAGCGTGGCCGCATCTGACCTCCAAAAGGTCATGGAGGAGGCGCTGCGCGCTAACCGCGAGCAGTTCAGCGTAATGCTGAACGCTCGCTTCGAGGGTATAGAAGGCCGCCTCCTTCCAGAACCTCGTCTGCGACCCTCGCTGGCCGCCGACAAGAGAGCGGAGCAGGCTTCGAAAGCCAAAGACGCTCCAGCCGTCGTAGAGGTGGCCAAGCCGAAGCGGGCGAGACGCCCGAACTTGGCTGCCCAAGAAGCGGCGACGAGTCGAGGGAATGCTCCCTCGTCATCCGCGGAGACAGAAGCCGCACCGATTCCGTGGAGCGCTGTCGTTGGGAGAAAATCCCAAAAGACAGCCAGCAAATCGGTGGCGGCGGCGAAGCGGACTCCTACAAAGGAGTCCAAAAAGGCGGCCGGCAAATCGGCCGCTGCGGCGAAAAAGCAGATTCCTAAGGAATCTCAAAAGTCCAAGAGCGGGAAAAAGCTCCGACCTCCTCGCACTGAGGTTATAACTTTAAAGTTAAAGCCCGAGGCTGAGGAGAGGGGCGTAAAGTACGAGCAGGTTTTGGCTCAAGCTAAGAGCCAAATAAACCTGAGAGAGGTAGGATTAACTACGGTGCGATTCCGTATGGCAGCCACGGGGGCCCGGATCCTCGAGATACCGCCGGGCACTAAGGAGGCAGATAAGGCGGCAGATGCCCTGGCGGGCAGGCTCCGCGAGGTCCTCAGCCCGGACGTCGTCCAGGTCAATCGACCGATTAAGTGCGCGGACCTTAGGGTGATGGACTTGGACGACTCGGTCACGGCGGAGGAAGTCGTCGCAGCGGTCGCCGCAGACGGAGGCTGCTCTGTCGGAGCGATCAGACCGGGAGTTATTGCTCGGGGCTCGAGCGGCTCTGGCTCGCTATGGTTGAGCTGCCCAGTAGCGGCAGCCAAAAAGGTAGTGGAGGCTGGTCGGATTAGGGTCGGGTGGGTCTCGGCACGAGTGTTACTGCTCGAGCCCAGACCGCTCCGCTGCTTCCGGTGTCTCGAGGGGGGTCACATGGGGGTCAAGTGTGACAGGGGCGTGGATCGCAGCCGGCTGTGCTTCCGTTGTGGTCAGCCCGATCACAAGGCACGCGAGTGCTCAGCCGCCGACGCAAATTGCGTCGCCTGCGCAGCGGCTGGTAAGCCAGCGGCTCATGCCGTTGGCAGCAAAGGGTGCCAGAGCGGGAAAGCTCGCGTGGCACCGAAAAAAGGTAAAGTGAGGACGAACGGCCCCGCAGCCGCGTCCTCACGGGCACAGGTGGAGACAATGGAGACCGCATAGTGATGGCCTTACATTGTCTCCAAGCCAACGTTAACCACTCTGCGAGGGCTCAGGACCTTCTAGTCCAAAGCATGGCAGAGTGGCAAATTAACGTGGCGGTGGTTTCGGAGCCCTACTTCGTTCCCTCGCGGGACGATTGGGTATCCGATCACGACCGAGTGGTGGCCATCGTCGCCCCCGCTGTGGCCGGCTCCCCGGCCATCGAGGGCGTTGCGAAGGGTAGGGGGTACGTTCTGGCCGTCGTCGGCGGTGTGGCGGTCGTCGGCGTCTACGCCTCGCCCAATCGGAGTCTCGCCGAGTTCGAGCGAATGCTGGTCGAGGTCGGGGCTCTGGTTGGGCAGATATCGCCCACCCCTGTGTTGGTCGCGGGGGATTTCAACGCCAAATCAACGGCTTGGGGTTCCCCAGCGACTGATGCACGAGGTGAGGTTTTGGTGGAGTGGGCCACATCACTGGGACTCGTAGTCCTCAACAGTGGGTCGGAGAGCACGTGCGTGCGGTGGCAGGGCGAATCGATCGTGGACATCACGTTCGCGTCCAACGCCCTGGCCCGCCGTGCTCACGATTGGAGAGTGGAGACGCGCGTGGAGACCCTGTCCGACCACCGGTACATCCGGTTCGGTGTCTCTGCGTTTCCCGTCTCTCCTACTGGGGACGCTCCGCCCGCTGCTGGACGGCTGGACGGACCGCGTTGGTGCCTGGGCCGTCTCGACAGCCAGCTGGCGAAAGAGGCGGCCATCGTAGAAGCCTGGGGGGCCGGTTCCGACCCGGTAGTCCGAGTCGACACAGAGGCCGACGAAATTGGCGCCGCCCTGTCTCGCATTTGCGATGCGGCGATGCCGCGGGCAAAACCGTTCACGCCGCGCCGACGGTTGTACTGGTGGCGCCCAGAACTCCGCCAGCTGCGCAAAGCTTGCGTGGCAGCGCGCCGACGGTACAGTCGGTGCAGAAGGAGAAGGGTCCGCGACCATGACGCGGAAGGCGTCTTTTACGCCGCCTACAGGGCCGCCTGCCAAACGCTGCAGAAGGCCATAGCCCAGGCCAAAGAGGTGGCGTGGGGGGAATGGCTGGCGACGCTCGAAAGAGACCCGTGGGGGAGACCGTACCGTGTCGTACGGCAAAAGCTCCGACCCTGGGCTCCGCCGCTAACCAGCAGTCTCCAGCCGTTACTCCTGGAGACTGTAGTGGACACACTCTTTCCAGAAAGGGGAGAATTCACGCCGCCGGCCATGGCGCCCATCACCGGACCTCGCGAGTTCGAGGATCAGGTGACTCCGGTCACTGAGACGGAGTTACAGGCGGCCGCCCTGAAACTCCGGTCGAAGAGGACAGCCCCGGGGCCCGATGGCATCCCGGGGCGCGCCTTGGCGATCGCGTTGGACGAGATGAGCGACAGCATTCGGCACCTCTTCACCGCGTGCTTCGCTCAGGGTAGGTTTCCGCAACGGTGGAAAACGGGCAGAATCGTTCTGATCCGTAAAGAAGGGCGCCCGCCCGATCAGCCTTCGGCCTACCGCCCGATAGTGTTGCTCGACGAGACGAGCAAGCTATTCGAGCGTGTGCTCGCTACCCGTCTCGTGGGTAGCATGGAGCCGGGCCTTAACGAGCGGCAGTATGGTTTTCGACCTGGCCGTTCTACACTAGACGCGATCGCCAGGGTACGGGACCTGGCAGAGGAGGAGGTCTCTCGGGGTGGGGTCGTGATTGCAGTGTCATTGGATATATCCAATGCCTTCAACACCCTACCCTGGGAAGTAGTTTTGGAGGCATTGCGCTTTCACAATGTCCCGAGCTACTTGAGGCGTACCGTGGCCGATTATTTTTCGGGCAGAGCGGTGGCCTACCCGACGAGGGAGGGCTGGGGTAGGAAGACGTTGTCGTGCGGTGTTCCGCAGGGGTCGGTCCTAGGGCCGCTCTTGTGGAACATAGGGTACGACTGGGTGCTGCGCGGGGCCACTTTGCGGGGGGTCAGCGTAACGTGCTACGCTGACGACACCCTCGTGTCGGCCCGTGGCCGCTCCTATCGAGAGGCGGCCTATCTCGCTACGGCGGGTGTGGCACACGTCGTGCACCGCATCCGCGCTTTGGGTCTAGAGGTTGCCCTGCACAAGTCCGAGGCACTCGTATTTCACGGGCCACGGAACGGGCCACCACCGGGGGCAACCATCACAGTGGGCGGAATTTCCATCACCGTCGGGTCGACGATGAGATATCTCGGACTCGTTCTCGACGGTAGGTGGAATTTCGAAGAGCACTTCAGGTGCTTGGCCCCGAGGTTGGTGGCCGCAGCCGGAGCGCTGGGGTCGATCCTTCCGAACGTCGGGGGGCCAGGAGGCGCCTGCAGGCGCTTGTACGCCGGTGTCGTTCGCTCGATGGCGCTCTACGGGGCGCCGATATGGGCGGACGCACTGAGCGCCCGAAACGTCGCCTCGCTGCGACGTCCGCAGCGGATTATAGCGCTCAGAGCGGCTCGTGCGTACCGCACGGTGTCGTACACCGCAGCGTGTCTGCTCGCCGGAAGCCCGCCATGGGACCTCGAGGCCGAGGCCAATTCGAGCGTCTACTGGCGGGTCAAGGCAGCGACAGCAGAGGAGAACCGGCCACACCCTCGTGAGGTTCGCCAATGGCGCGAAGAGGCCCGCCAAAGTCTCTTCGCCAAATGGTCGGAGAGACTGGGTGTCCCGGGTACTAGCCGGGAACTCGTGGAGGCCATTCGGCCTGTTCTACAGGAGTGGGTCGAGCGCAAGCACGGCCCATCCACCTATCACCTCGCGCAGCTCTTGACCGGGCACGGGTGCTTTGCCAAGTACCTGTGCGAGGTGGTGGGCAGGGAACCATCGACGTTGTGCCACCACTGTGGCAACGGAGCCGTGGATACGGCCGAACACACGCGCGCAGAGTGCCCAGCTTGGGCGGAGCCTCGCGCGGTCCTATCCACGGCTATAGGAGGGGACGTGTCGCTTCCGGCCATTATCGAGAGAATGGCCGGAAACAAAGAGGCCTGGTCGGCTGTTTGTACGTTTAGCGACGCCGTAATGTCGCAAAAGGAGACGGCGGAGCGAGAGCGGGAGGACGATCCCGACTCGCTCCCGCAGCGTCGTAGGAGACCAGGTCGCCGGCGGCGAGCCTTCGCAAGGCGAACGCTGCCGCCGCCGTGATGTGGTGTGGTCGGTTCTGACCAATCGTGGGGCGTCGTCGAAAGACGCCCGGCCTCCAGTAATGGACTCGAGGGAGTCTGCTGAGGCAGAGTAGGAAAGTGCGCCTTAGCGTACTTTAGAGTCGGGTCGCCTAGCAGCGACGACCGCTGGCGGGGTCGCGGTTGCAAGCCAACAGCGTTCCCGTAGCCCCGCCGTCTTGCGCGAGACGAATTTACGAGGTGGTTTTAGTGGGTAGGACGGAGCCTTCAGCTCCGGGCAGGGAATTTTTCTTTCCCCGTGAGTCCCACATTTTCCGTTCCGGTCCCGGGACCGGGCGACCAATGCGTAAATGCATTTCCCCTCGTTAAAAAAAAAAAAAAAAAAAAAAAAAAAAAGGTTAGGTTAGGTTAGGTTAGGTTAGGTTAGGTTAGGTTAGGTTGGGGTGCAAGTCAGTCACCTCCTCGTGGTGCACCCTGGGCAACGGGGTCGACAAGCATACCGATGTTTTCTCGGAGTGCCTGTCGACCACGGCTAAGACTGACACGACGGTTGTGTCACGGGTCGCTCCTGGTACTTCTCTGTTTAGCAGAGTGGACTGTGTGAGCGGCTTCGTGGCAAATGGAGTGGGAGTTTTCGTTTTTACGTCTTTGTGATGTTATTTTATGTACAATTGTTGTTGTTTGTTTTACAAGTTGTTTTTATATAAAATTTTTATTTGTTGTAAATAGCCTATTATTTGTTGCTGGGTCTCCAGAGACCAGTGGTGGGAGAGGCGGGTTTGCTCAGTTTCGGTATCGACTCTGAGTAAACAAGACTTTTGTCACCGCCTCTCAAACTCGTTTCCCCACCCGGGTGTTGTGGATCATGTCTCGCAGCCTGTGGTGGGACCGAGGGCCTTGCCTTAACCGGCCGGGCCAAGAGGAGCCAACCTCACTAAAAAACATTAGTTTAGAGATCCCGTGATACCGCCCGACCTCACGGTGTAATAGGGTTACCAGGGTACAGGGGGCACTGCCCTGGTGGACTTTTATTTCCCCCACACTCGTGGGACTAATTATGCCATTTTCTATACCTAAAAACAATAAAAGACAAGAGACTGGAATACGATCGATAACCGATGACATGGCGGTGGAGGCGGGCGCCCCGATGGCGCGCGCTGAAACCAACGACACTGGCGTTCTAAAAGGACTGACGATTCGGCTTGAACGACTCTCTGAGTCGGACTCCTCGGTCTGCAGTATGCAGTCCGTGGAATCGGCGGAACATCAAAAGCGGAGTAGAGGAGAAAAGCGGAGCCACGCTGGGGATAGCTGCTCGGGCTCGGAGAGCGATGCGAGCGTGCAGCTGAGCGAGAAATCCGAATCCTCAGCCAGCAGGTGGCTCAAACCCGCTAACAAGAGGGGGCGTGGCCGTCCGCCTACTCATGGTAGGTTTGTTGGATTGGGTAAGTCACAGGCGGAGGTTAATGAAACCAAAAAAGATAACCTCCAGGCGGAAGATGCGTTGGCCGCCTATAACGAAGCGGCGAAGGTGGCGATGGAAGAAAGGGCGGCCCGTTCCAGAATCCGTCAACCAACTGAGGTTGAGGACGTGCCGAAGACGTCGGCCGCTCTGGACGCGGCGGTCCAAGAAGCCCTTGACGTTGTGTTGCAGGTTGCCAATAAATCGGGCAACATGAAGGGAACATTCGTCCGAGCCCTGAAGACTGCTGCGGGCGCGATCAAAGGTGCGGTGGCAGATCTCAGGGCGCTGACCATGTCGGAGGAAGTTGCCCGACTGGAAGCGGCCAACGCACAGCTCTCGGGCCAGCTGGCCGAGCTGCGCCGCGAGGTGGCCCTGATGCGGAAACAGCCGGCGTCGTTGGATGACTCAAACATCCAGCGAATCATGGAGGAGGCGCTGCGCTCCAACCGCGAGCAGTTCGCGAACATGTTGAACGCGCGGATGGAAGGCATTGAGCGCCGCCTCCTACCGGAGCCTAGGCTGCGACCTCCGCTGGCCGCCGATCGCAGGGCGGCGCAGGTTCCGGCCGCAACTGTGGGCGCCACAGCAGAGCCGCCCTCCGCTGAGGCTGCGAACGTCGAGGCAGCCCAACGTAAACGCAAACGGGGAAAACGCCCTAATATGGCCGCGCAAGAAGCGGCTGCGGCAGCGGCGACAAAGAGTGCCCCTCCGCCATCCTCGGGGCCGAGCAGTTCTTCGAAAAGCTGGAGTGCCGTCGTTCGGACGAAAACCACGACCAAGAAGGCGACCCCAGAATCGGCTGCACCGGCAGCGAAGTCAAGCTCGGCCAGTGCCAAAAAAAAGGCCCCTCCAAAGAGGAAACTCCGCCCTCCTCGCTCCGCCGTGATAACGATCACGCTGAGGCCCGGTGCTGTGGAGAAGGGCCTCAGATACGAAGACGTCCTGGCCCAAGCGAAGAGCCGCGTCAAGCTGAGCGAGGTCGGCTTGACTGCGGTGCGCTTCAGGGCAGCAGCGACGGGAGGGCGCATACTGGAGATTCCGCCGGGCACCAGCGATGCAGAAAAAGCGGCGGACGCCCTCGCGTCTAAACTCCGCGAGGCGCTTAACCCGGACGACGTCCAGGTCCATAGACCGACCAAGTGCGTCGAGTTAAGGGTCATGGACCTGGACGATTCCGTCACGGCGGAGGAGGTGATGGCTGCGGTGGCCGAAGAGGGAGGCTGCTCCGCTGGAGCTATACGGCCCGGGGCTATTGCTCGGGGCTCCAGTGGCTGTGGCTCCCTCTGGATTAGTTGTCCGGTGGCGGCCGCAAAAAAGGTGGTGGAGGCTGGCCGTATTAAGGTGGGGTGGGTCTCGGCACGGGTAACGCTGCTCGAGCCGAGACCTCTGCGTTGCTACAGGTGCCTGGAGGGGGGCCACGTGGGGGCAAAATGCGACAGGGGTGTTGACCGCAGCCGTTTGTGCTTCCGCTGCGGTCAACCCGACCACAAGGCCCGGGAATGTGCTGCCCCGGTGGCAAAATGTGTGGTCTGTTCTGCGGCCGGTAAGCCAGCAGCCCATGCGGTCGGTTGCAAGGGCTGCCAGGGCGGCAGCAAACGGGCAGCGCCGCAGAACAGAAGAGCGCCGCAGAAGAGGAGCGCTGCAAGCGCAGGAGCGGAGCCTATGGAGACCGCGAACTGATGGCCCTTCGTTGTCTCCAGGCCAATGTCAACCACTCTGCCAGGGCCCAGGACCTGCTAGTCCAAAGCATGGCAGAGTGGCAAGTCGGCGTTGCGGTGGTATCGGAGCCCTACTTCGTTCCCTCCCGGGACGACTGGGTCTCCGACCACGATGGAGTGGTGGCCATCATCGCCCCTGCCGTCGCTGGCTCCCCGTCCATCGAGGGTGTAGCCAGGGGCAGAGGGTGCGTGCTCGCCGTCGTGGGCGATCTTGCAGTTGTGGGAGTCTACGCCTCTCCCAATCGGAGTCTCGCCGACTTTGAACAACAGCTGGTCGAGGTCGGGGCTCTGATTGGGCAGGTATCACCCAGCCCGGTGATAGTTGCGGGGGACTTCAATGCCAAATCCACGGCTTGGGGTTCCCCTGCGACGGATGCCAGAGGCGAGGCTCTCGAGGAGTGGGCAGTTGCTACTGGTCTCGCGGCGATCAACAGTGGGTCGGAGAGCACGTGCGTGCGGCTACAGGGCGAATCGATCGTGGACATCACGTTCGCGTCCAACGCCCTGGCCCGCCGTGTTCGGGACTGGAGGGTGGAGACGGGTGTGGAGACACTATCGGATCACCGATATATCCGATTTGATGTCTCCACGGTTCCCGTCGTCCAGCCCGCTGTTGAGCGGTCAGAAGGTCCGCGGTGGAGTCTTGGCCGTCTCGATAGCCAGTTGGCAAAAGAGGCGGCCATCGTGGAGGCCTGGGGCGCCGGTTCCGATCCGGTCGTCCAGGTCGACCGAGAGGCTGACCAACTCGGCGCCGCCCTGTTCCGCATTTGCGATGTGGCGATGCCGAGGGTCAAGCCTCAGACCCCACGTCGTCGCGTCTACTGGTGGCAACCCGAACTCCGGCAGCTGAGGAGAGCTTGCGTCGCCGCCCGTCGTCGGTACACTCGGTGCAGGAGGAGACGAGTCCGCGACCACGCATCGGAGGAAGTCCTCTACGCCGCCTACAGGTCTGCCTGTGCAACACTGCAGAAGGCCATAGCCCAGGCGAAGGAGGCGGCGTGGGAGGAGTGGCTGGCGACCCTCGAGGGGGATCCGTGGGGGAGACCGTACCGGGTCGTGAGGCAGAAGCTCCGACCCTGGACCCCCCCGGTCACCAGCAGTCTCCAGCCGCAGCTCGTGGAGCGAATCACCCACGAGCTCTTTCCCGAGCGTGGACCGTTCGTACCACCGATGGTACCGACGAGGGGTCGCGAGGATGGACAGATGGCGGACCAGGCGTACCCGGTTACCGAGGCGGAGTTGTGTGCGGCTGTCCTGAAGCTCCGTTCGAAAAGGACAGCCCCAGGGCCTGACGGTATACCGGGGCGCGCCCTGGCGATTGCGCTGGGCGAGATCGGAGGGAGCGTCCGGCGCCTATTTTCCGCGTGCCTGGCTCAAGGCAGGTTCCCCGATCGGTGGAAAACGGGAAGGCTCGTTCTCATCCGCAAGGAAGGACGAGCGCCCGATCAGCCGTCGGCCTACCGCCCAATCGTGCTGCTCGACGAGACGAGCAAGCTCTTTGAGCGTGTGCTTGCAGCCCGTCTTGTCGGCAGCATGGAGCCGGGCCTGAGCGAGCGGCAATTCGGTTTTCGCCCCGGCCGCTCGACGCTGGACGCAGTCGCCAGGGTGAGGCAGCTCGCCGAGGAGGAGGTTTCCCGGGGTGGGGTGTTGATGGCGGTGTCGCTCGATATCTCCAACGCCTTTAACACCCTGCCCTGGGAGGTGGTAATGGAGGGCCTCAAATTTCACAATGTCCCGGCCTACCTGCGTCGAACCATCGCCGACTACTTCGTGGGCCGAGTAGTCGTCTACCCGACGAGGGATGGTTCGAGCAGGAGGATGATGACGTGCGGTGTTCCACAGGGCTCGGTCTTGGGGCCACTCCTGTGGAACATCGGGTACGACTGGGTGCTGCGCGGGGCCACTCTGCGGGGGGTCAGCGTCACCTGTTACGCTGACGACACCCTCGTGTCGGCCCGCGGCAGTTCCCATCGGGAGGCGGCGTATCTGGCCACGGCGGGTGTGGCACATGCGGTCCACCGCATCCGCGCCCTGGGCCTCGAGGTGGCACTACACAAATCCGAGGCCCTAGTGTTTCATGGGCCTCGGAACGCCCCACCTCAGGGGATGGCCATCACTGTCGGCGGAACTTCCATCACCGTCGGGTCGACGATGAAGTACCTGGGACTCGTCCTCGACGGGCAGGTGGAAGTTCGAGGAGCACTTCCGGCGCTTGGCCCCAAGGACTGGTGGCTGCAGCCGGAGCGCTGGGGCGGCTTCTGCCAAACATCGGAGGGCCGGGTGCCCCCTGCAGGCGCCTGTACACCGGCGTGATACGCTCGATGGCGCTCTAACGGAGCGCCGATATGGGCGGACGTCCTGAGTGCTCGCAACGTGGCCTCGCTGCGACGTCCGCAGCGGGCCATGGCGCTCAGGGCGGCTCGGGCGTACCGCACGGTGTCCTACACGGCAGCCACCTTGCTCTCCGGAAGCCCGCCATGGGACCTCGAGGCCGAAGTCAGCTCGAGTGTCTTCTGGCGGGTCAAGGGAGCGAGGGCGGCGGGTAACCGGCCCCACCCTTGTGAGGTCCGACAGTGGCGGGAAGAGGCCCGCGAAAACCTCCTCCTCAAATGGGCGGAAAGGCTACGAGTTCCGGGTGCCAGTGGGGAACTCGTAGCGGCCATTCGGCCTGTTTTGAAAGAGTGGGTCGAACGCAAACACGGCCCACTCACATACCACCTGACGCAGCTCATGACCGGTCACGGCTGCTTCGCCAAGTACTTGTGCGAAGTGGTCGGGGAGAGAGCCGTCGGTGGTATGTCATCATTGTGGCGACGGAGCCGTGGACACGGCGGAGCACACGCGCGCAGAGTGCCCAGCTTGGGCGGAGCCTCGCGCAGCCCTGTCACGGCCATAGGCGGAAACCTGTCGCTTTCGGTTATCGTCAGAAGAATGGCCGAAAGCAAGGAGGCCTGGACGGCGTTCTCGGTTTACAGCGAAACCATAATGTCACAAAAAGAGGCAGCAGAACGCCAGCGGGAGGACGACACCAACTCCCTCCCGCTGCGCCGAAGGCGGCCCTGGTCGGCGGCGACGTGCGTTCGCAGGTCGCACGTTGCCGCAATGACCTGGCCTGAGTGTGGTTGGCGGCGGAGCCAGTCCACCTGATCCGCCCGCGGGGCGTCAAGCCCTGACGCCCGGCCTCCAGTGGCGGACTCGGGGGAGTCCGTCACGGCACAGACGGAGGCGGAGATGGAAGGCGCGCCCTAACATCCTGGCGCGCCTTTGAGGCGGGTCGCCTGTTAGCGACTGCCGCTGGCAGGGTCGCGGTTGCAAGCCAACGCGTTCCCGTGGCCCTGCCGCCTTGCGGAGAGGCGGAATTTCGAGGAGGTTTTAGTGGGTAGGACGGGGCCTTCTGCCCCGTGAGTCCCACATACCCGTCCCGGTCCCCCCGACCGGGCGGCAGGCGTAAATGCCTTTCCTCCTCGTTAAACAAAAAAAAAAAAAAAAAAAAAAAAAAAAAAAAAGGTTAGGTTAGGTTAGGTTAGGTTAGGTTAGGTTAGGTTAGGTTAGGTTAGGTTAGGTTAGGTTAGGTTAGGTTGGGGTGCAAGTCAGTCACCTCCACGTGGTGCACCCTGGGCAACGGGGTCGACAAGCATTTCGAAGTTTTCTCGGAGTGCCTGTCGACCACGGCTAAGACTGACACGACGTTTCTGCCACGGGTCGCTCCTGGTACTTCTCTGTTTGGCAGAGTGGACTGTGAGAGCGGCTTCGTGGCAAATGGAGAGGAGTTTTTCGTTGTTACGTTTTGTGATGTTATTTTATGTACAATTTGTTGTTGTTGTTTCTTTTACAAGTTGTTGTATATATATATTTGTTGTAAATAGCCTGTTATTTGTTGCTGGGTCTCCAGAGACCAGTGGTGGGAGAGGCGGGTTTGCTCAGTTTCGGTATCGACTCTGAGTAAACAAGACTTTTGTCACCGCCTCTCAAACTCGTTTCCCCACCCAGGTGTTGTGGATCACGTCTCGCAGCCTGTGGTGGGACCGAGGGCCTTGCCTTAACCGGCCGGGCCAAGAGGAGCCAACCTCACTAAAAAACATTAGTTTAGAGATCCCGTGATACCGCCCGACCTCACGGTGTAATAGGGTTACCAGGGTACAGGGGGCACTGCCCTGGTGGACTTTTATTTCCCCCACACTCGTGGGACTACTTATGCCATTTTATAAAAATCAAAATGATAAAAAACAAGAGACTGCATTACGATCGGTAACTGATGACATGGCGGTGGAGGCGGGCGCCCCGATGGCGCGCGCTGAAACCAACGACTCTGGCGTACTAAAAGGATTAACGATTCGGCTCGAACGACTCTCTGAGTCGGACTCCTCCGTCTGCAGCATGCAGTCGGTGGAATCGGTGGAACAACAGCGAAATAGGGGTGAAAAGCGGATCCATGCTGGGGATAGCTGCTCGGGCTCGGATAGCGACGCGAGACAAAGCGACAAATCTGAATCCTCAGCCAGCAGGTGGCTTAAGCCCGCTAATAAGAGGGGACGTGGCCGACCGCCTACTCATGGTAGGTTTGTAGGACTGGGGAAGACACAGACGGAGCTCAGTCTTACCAGAAAAGATAACTTCCAGGTGGAAGATGCGTTGGCCGCTTACAACGAAGCGGCCAAGGTGGCGATTGAAGAAAGGGCGGCACGTTCCACGAATCGCCAGGCAACTGCAGCTGAGGACGTGCCAAAGACGTCGGCCGCTCTGGACGCGGCGGTCCAAGAGGCCCTTGATGTTGTATTGCAGGTTGCCAATAAGTCGGGCAACATGAAGGGAACTTTCGTCCGAGCCCTGAAGACTGCTGCGGGCACGATCAAAGGTGCGGTGGCAGATCTCAGGGCGCTGACCATGTCGGAGGAAGTTGCCCGACTGGAAGCGGCCAACGCACAGCTCTCGGGCCAGTTGGCCGAGCTGCGCCGCGAGGTGGCCCAGATGCGGAAACAGCCGGCGTCGTTGGATGACTCAAACATCCAGCGAATCATGGAGGAGGCGCTGCGCTCCAACCGCGAGCAGTTCGCGAACATGTTGAACGCGCGGATGGAAGGCATTGAGCGCCGCCTCCTACCGGAGCCTAGGCTGCGACCTCCGCTGGCCGCCGATCGCAGGGCGGCGCAGGTTCCGGCCGCAACTGTGGGCGCCACAGCAGAGCCGCCCTCCGCTGAGGCTGCGAACGTCGAGGCAGCCCAACGGACCAAGCCTAAGCGGGGAAAACGCCCTAATATGGCGGCGCAAGAAGCGGCTGCGGCAGCGGCAACAAAGAGTGCCCCTCCGTCATCCTCGGGGCCGGGCAGTTCCTCGACAAGCTGGAGTGCCGTCGTTCGGAAAACGGCGACCAAGAAGGCCGCGACCAAGACCACCGAACCGGCTGCACCGGCAGCGAAGTCGAACTCGGCCAGCTCCAAAAAGAAGGCCCCTCCAAAGAGGAAACTCCGCCCTCCTCTGATAACGATCACGCTGAGGCCCGGTGCTGTGGAGAAGGGCCTCAGATACGAAGACGTCCTGGCCCAAGCGAAGAGCCGCGTCAAGCTGAGCGAGGTCGGCTTGACTGCGGTGCGCTTCAGGGCAGCAGCGACGGGAGGGCGCATACTGGAGATTCCGCCGGGCACCAGCGATGCAGAAAAAGCGGCGGACGCCCTCGCGTCTAAACTCCGCGAGGCGCTTAACCCGGACGACGTCCAGGTCCATAGACCGACCAAGTGCGTCGAGTTAAGGGTCATGGACCTGGACGATTCCGTCACGGCGGAGGAGGTGATGGCTGCGGTGGCCGAAGAGGGAGGCTGCTCCGCTGGAGCTATACGGCCCGGGGCTATTGCTCGGGGCTCCAGTGGCTGTGGCTCCCTCTGGATTAGTTGTCCGGTGGCGGCCGCAAAAAAGGTGGTGGAGGCTGGCCGTATTAAGGTGGGGTGGGTCTCGGCACGGGTAACGCTGCTCGAGCCGAGACCTCTGCGTTGCTACAGGTGCCTGGAGGGGGGCCACGTGGGGGCAAAATGCGACAGGGGTGTTGACCGCAGCCGTTTGTGCTTCCGCTGCGGTCAACCCGACCACAAGGCCCGGGAATGTGCTGCCCCGGTGGCAAAATGTGTGGTCTGTTCTGCGGCCGGTAAGCCAGCAGCCCATGCGGTCGGTTGCAAGGGCTGCCAGGGCGGCAGCAAACGGGCAGCGCCGCAGAACAGAAGAGCGCCGCAGAAGAGGAGCGCTGCAAGCGCAGGAGCGGAGCCTATGGAGACCGCGAACTGATGGCCCTTCGTTGTCTCCAGGCCAATGTCAACCACTCTGCCAGGGCCCAGGACCTGCTAGTCCAAAGCATGGCAGAGTGGCAAGTCGGCGTTGCGGTGGTATCGGAGCCCTACTTCGTTCCCTCCCGGGACGACTGGGTCTCCGACCACGATGGAGTGGTGGCCATCATCGCCCCTGCCGTCGCTGGCTCCCCGTCCATCGAGGGTGTAGCCAGGGGCAGAGGGTGCGTGCTCGCCGTCGTGGGCGATCTTGCAGTTGTGGGAGTCTACGCCTCTCCCAATCGGAGTCTCGCCGACTTTGAACAACAGCTGGTCGAGGTCGGGGCTCTGATTGGGCAGGTATCACCCAGCCCGGTGATAGTTGCGGGGGACTTCAATGCCAAATCCACGGCTTGGGGTTCCCCTGCGACGGATGCCAGAGGCGAGGCTCTCGAGGAGTGGGCAGTTGCTACTGGTCTCGCGGCGATCAACAGTGGGTCGGAGAGCACGTGCGTGCGGCTACGGGGCGAATCGATCGTGGACATCACGTTCGCGTCCAACGCCCTGGCCCGCCGTGTTCGGGACTGGAGGGTGGAGACGGGTGTGGAGACACTATCGGATCACCGATATATCCGATTTGATGTCTCCACGGTTCCCGTCGTCCAGCCCGCTGTTGAGCGGTCAGAAGGTCCGCGGTGGAGTCTTGGCCGTCTCGATAGCCAGTTGGCAAAAGAGGCGGCCATCGTGGAGGCCTGGGGCGCCGGTTCCGATCCGGTCGTCCAGGTCGACCGAGAGGCTGACCAACTCGGCGCCGCCCTGTTCCGCATTTGCGATGTGGCGATGCCGAGGGTCAAGCCTCAGACCCCACGTCGTCGCGTCTACTGGTGGCAACCCGAACTCCGGCAGCTGAGGAGAGCTTGCGTCGCCGCCCGTCGTCGGTACACTCGGTGCAGGAGGAGACGAGTCCGCGACCACGCATCGGAGGAAGTCCTCTACGCCGCCTACAGGTCTG